>BTCW01000018.1:56336018-61336018 GCA_033239725.1 Echinochloa phyllopogon | reverse complement strand
TGATTAGATGGCTGTTTTGTTGCTCAATACTACGGGGTTTAAGTTCATTGTAGTGTTTTGTGTGGTTTACACTATCACATCATTTAAGAGCCGATGGGATAAAACATCTCTAACATTAGTTGGACATGTAGAGTATTCGTTTTCTTTGTGCTTTATCCTTTGTTCTGTAGAACCTTTTAGTACACAATTTGCATGCAATCCCCATGGATTGGGAGGGAACGGATCCTCTTTTGTCCACAAGGATGGTTTACTGGTGGAAAAAATGAATAGGACCTGACCACTTGTTGCATGACAATTCTGACTTATTTTGAATATACATTTCATTTCACGATTAACCAAACTGCATCAGGGCATCTCCACATTGCATGACAGAGGCATATATCATGAATACTTAAATTTGATGAGGAAGAAGGCATTTGAATTATTACTTGCTCAATGTAGTGTGCAATGCTAAAAATGCCAAACATGGATAAATATTGACTTGCAACCGCTTTTTAGATTTTTTTCTGCTTCTTGAATGTTGAGCAAAATGTTCAGGGTTTCATTATACATCATTTAACAAAAAAAAACATTCTAAACTGCAGTTCTGAATAATTCAGGTTTGAGTTCATTTGGAGATGGTATGTGGTGACATATTGGAATTGTTATTGCATACTTTCCTGGTTTGCAGACAACCAGCTTTTGTCTGCTTGAGTAATCAGCTGAGTTTTATTTTGTAGCAGCTGCATGTATGAAAGCTCCCTCATTGCTTGCTTGTATATATTGTTATACTCTGGTCTGTGCTGCCCAAAAGCCAAAATGCTCAAGATGCTTAGCTAATGCTTCTTTGTAACATGAACTTGCAGAAAAGGTATGAAGATATACCAGTTCTGGGGCAAAGGCCAGCCGAAGAATGAGAGCATTGGAGTTCAGACTTCCCAGGATATTGCTTTCCATGAAATTAGATTCCATTTAAGCACCGGTTTTATCACTCCTTTTTGACATAATAACCAATGTAAACATAACGCTTTCTGAGAGTTGCTACTCATTCATTTACTCGAAATGCTGTGGGAGTTTCGGGACGCATGGTCAAAACCTGTTATCCAGCCAGGGACCGGATGTTTGGCTGCCCCTCTGTCGAAAACTTGAAATGCCATGAATGAAAAGTTTTGCATGTTTGGTTACCCCTCCGAAGAAAAATTGAAATGACGTGAATGAGAAATGTTTTGTTGGCAACTAGCCAACTACCATCTCTGGTCAGGAGTATAAAGCATCTCCAACCAGAAACTTCAACCAGCTAACCCCGCCGGTCAGGAGGTCAGTGTATTTCTGAATTTTGACCGGACGGAGTATGATTTGGTATTCAGGCTCCTTTTGGTTGGGCTTCTAGAGGAGCTTTTGCTTCCTAAAAGCTCAAAACCAACCAAAAGGGGTAGCCTACCGACGCGCTTCCTGGAGAAAGCTACTTCTCGGCAGTTCATTTCTCACAGCTTGCAGAGAGCTGCTTCCGCCGGCTACCAAAACCATACTTTCATCAAAATTACCCGCCTGCCATCAGTTATGACATACCGATTCACCGTTCTTTCCCCTCCGCATCCTCTATTCCCATCCCCGTGTTCCCTTGGCCCGAGCAGAGCTTGCTAGCGTTAGCTCGGCGGCACCGCCGCCGCCGCCCTGCGAGACCCTGCCGGTCCCGCAAGAGCTGCTCCCCACGCGAGCGTGCCGGCCCCGCGAGCGTGGCTCCCCAGGCGAAGGCGCCTCCCCGCGCGAGCGCGCAGGCCCCACGCGCGAAGCTCCCGACGCGAGCGCGCACGCCCCGCGCGAGCAGTCGGGCCTGCTAGCTAGCGTCGCGCGCCGCCCTTTCCTTGCAAGCCCTCCGACCCCGCTACCGTCGCAACCCACGCGGGCGCAACTCCCCGCGCGACACCGCCTGCGCTGCAACCCGCGCGTGGGCGCCGGCCTCGCGAGCGCGTGGGCCCCTCGAGCGTCGTTCCCCGCGCGACAGCGCTGCGCGCTGCCCATACACGCGCGCCACCGCCGGGACCTGCGCCGACTTGCGCCAGCTTGCTCACCGCCGGGATCTGCTCCTACCCCTGCGACCTGCAGGTACAAATTATTCTCTGCCCTGTTTCTATTTTTCTTGCACAAATTGAATGGCACGGGATGTTAGTCCTATGATTACAATCTAGAATATCCGAGTATGATGTATATGTTGGCTATTGAATGAAATTATTTTTTTGTTGATTCAAGAATGAGTGATAAGGCAGATTGGGGTGAGAAGTTTTTGAGGGCTTTGATCGATGTAGTCAAAGGACAGATAGAAGATGGGAATAGGCCTATGGGACTTTTCACCAAGACCGGTTGGAAAAATCTGGTAGCTAACTTTGAACAAAAAGCGGGTCAGAAAAGAACTCAGAAACAACTGAAGAATAAATTGGACAGTATAAAGGAGTACACATGGTTCATGGAGCTGAAGAATAGTGCCACTGGTCTTGGATGGGATGAAGCAAAGCAGATTGTTGATTGCCCTAAGGAATGGTGGGACGATCACCTTGCGGTAAGATACAATGGCATTGTTAATTTTTCTCTTTTTTCATGCTATGATGTGCATTTCTAATTGTTTGTTCAATTCATTTTCAGAGATGCAATGACCCCGAAAAAGGAATCAAATGCAACCATGTGAGGTTTAGAAAACAAGGTCCCAAGTATCTTGATGATCTCCATATATTATTTGACAAGGTACATGTTAGTGGGGCTACTGCATCTTGTCCTGGAGATATATCCTCTGATGATCAAGTGGTGATGATGTGGCTCCAGATAATGATGATGTCAAGCTGGCTGCTTTGAAGAAATCAAAATCTGGAAAAAGGAAACGCAAAAGCTCATGTGCTCCAACCGAAGAGAAGGATGAGAAGAGTCCATTTTTCCGTTTGTACAAGAATACATGTTTGAAGATAGAAACTGCAGCAGAGAAGATCTCCACCAGTGTGGAAGCATCATCAGCTCCTCCGCCTAACCAAGTTCCTACCATTGCAGAGGTCATGAAGATGGTGAAAGCTTGTGGTGTGCAAGAAAGAATTGGTTTGATGCACACAGCCACCATGCTGATTATGAAGCCTGAGTTTAGGGAGGTTTTTATCTCTCTAGAAATGGATGAGGGACGATTCGATTTGATTGAGAGGGAGCATGAGAAGGAGATGATGAAGCGTACTTGATGAACAATTTTTTTTTCATATTATTGTGATGAATAATTTGTGTGAGACATGAGAATATTTTTATTTATTTGCATGTGTGACATTGTGAACCAATAATGTGTGTCATTTGATGAACCATTCTATTATTTGTGTCATACTGTTGATGCTGTCCTTATTTTTAATTTAGGTTAATCTTGTGCAGATGGATATTAACTTGGAAGATTTGGCCACACAAGGTCAAAAGGGACTACTATTGCTAGCTGAACTTGCTCAGCATGCTGCTATTGTTGGTCAAATGGGCGCACAGTACACTGAAAAGTACTTGAACAAAGGTGATTATAGGGAAACACCAGAAACTGGAATTCAATGGGTGATGAGGTGTTTTTGTCGTCCAAGGTACTTTTACGAGATGTTTCGCTTGAGCACTGATGTTTTCATTTCACTTCATGAGTTGCTTGTGTCGACATATGGGTTGACTTCAACTAACAATGTTTCATCCATTGAGTCATTGGCGATGTTCCTATGGATTGTTGGAGGACCCCAATCGTTTACACAAGCTGAAAATCGTTTTACACGGTCTCTCTGGACAGTTCACACCTAGTTTCACGAAGTGTTGAAGTGCTTGCGTAAGTTGGCAAAAGACAACATTAAACCTAAAGATCCTACGTTCTCTACTGAGCATGAAAGGATCAAAGAGGACCGTTTCTGGCCTTTTTTTTAAAGGAGCTATAGGAGCAATAGATGGATCACATGTTCCAGTTGTTGTACCAACGGAGGAAGTAGTCAACCACACATGTCGACATGGATATACATCTCAGAATGTGCTAGCGATTTGTGACTTTGATATGAGGTTTATCTTCGCGGTTGCTGGTTGGCCGGGCTCTGCACATGACACACGGATCCTCAATCATGCATTGGCAAATTTTACTTCATTTCCTGTGCCTCCTAAAGGTATATCTTATTCTTTACTAAGATATGAATACTTATATTATTATTTGCACAAGCTGATTTTGTTTTATAGGAAAGTACTATCTTGTCGACTCTGGTTATCCAAACCGAATAGGCTATCTTGCACCTTTCAAGGGAAGCACATACCACATACCGGAATTTCGGGCTCGTGTTGGGCGTCCTCCTCAAGGAAAGTACGAGTTGTTCAATTTCTTGCATTCGTCCCTACGAAATGTCATTGAACGGTCTTTCGGAGTCTTGAAGCAGAAATGGCGCATTTTGAAGAAAACACCAAGTTTCCCAACACGTACTCAAAAGCATATCATTATTGCTTGTCTAGCGTTGCATAATTTTATTCGTGATAGCAATCTAGCTGATCAGGAGTTTGATAGATGTGATGCCGACGAGGATTACTTGATACCACAACCAACTGCTATGCCCCAAGCACAAGGAGATGACAATCCTACTAATGTGGACGATACCATGAATACAATTCATAATAGGATAGCTGATGCTTTTGTGAGTGCAAGAGGGGTTTAATATAACATGTTGACGAAGGACATCATTTTGGATGTGGACCATATGTACATGAAATATTTGTAATGTTGGATGTATAACTTAAGACAAATTTAATTTATCTTTCTAGAATGCTTATTTACATACGAATCAATGAACTATTTAGTGCTATACGATCAGTTTGCATATAAACAGTCTCTCCGCGTACAACACCTTTTTCACAGCTCACAGCTGGTTTACCAAACAGCTTTCAGCTTTTGTCACAGCTCACACCCTACAGCAGCTTTTTCATAGCTCACAGCCTACAACTGCTTTTCTATAGCGCACAGCCCAACAGCCCAACCAAAAGCACCCTGAGAAACGAGAGGATGCACGGTGGACAGGTGGTTGCTGATTACTGCGTGGCGTTGTGGTTCTCTTTTTTTAGTAGTGGTTTTTGTTTGCGATTGTTCAACGCGAGTATGCACATTTTGGCCTCGCTGGGCTCCATGAGATTGTTTATTTAGAATTACACGGTACAACGCAGACGCTCACGCACGCACACCCACCCCTATGAATACACGTACACAAACTCTATCTCTATGAGGAACACCGCTTACTACTTAACGCATAAAGCCGGTAAATCCTAAAAAAATCCTAGAAAAAGATGCGAGCACCAGAATTTGAACCCTGTTGGGTAGCGTCCCAGTGGACTGTCTTATCATTGGACTACGAGCCAATTCGCGGCTCCGTGAGATTGTTAATGGTGAAGCCCATAAACCGGACCTGGCCTAGCTAGCAGCAATCAACGGCCTTGCTCGCTGGTGGGCTCGGAGAGATTGGGAAGGGTGAAGCGGACCTGGCCTAGCCAATGGCAAGCAACGGTCTCGCTCACTGGGCTCAGAGAGATTGAGAATGTTGAGGCCCATAATTAGGAAAGGTATTTTTGTTGGTACTAAATTATTCGATACTTTCCTCTCTTTTTTCTCTCTGTGTGCACCGAGCATAGGATGTATACTTGAACAGCGGTGAATGACAGGAACCACATGATACACTTGAGTATTTTTTTTCCTTTTGTTTTAATTCTTTTCGCGATCATTCTTCCTATCTCTCGAAGAATGACGGGAAATATGTTTTGCGACAGGACGGGGAACATAGAGAGGCTACTCTCATAAAGGGTGTTGTCGAAGCCTGTAGCATCGCTTTTATTTGTGTTGTTAGATTTGTCTGAAAAGGATCACTCGCGGTTCCTCTAAAAAAAAAGCGATGAGTTTCTGGAAATTTTTGTGTTGCTAAAAAAAATAAGCCCTTACAAATCTAACAACAACAAAAAAATGTTTCTGAAGCTAAAAAAAATGTTTCCAAATGAGTTCGACGTTGAACGGAGCACGCAGCGGGTATCTGACCCATTGATCTATGGTGCAAATCCCGTCCTGAACCCCAAGAGAAATTGCTTTGAGCGGCACTGTGATGAGCTCCCGACATCCGTGGCGCTGGTGGAAACAAACATAACAGAACTTTGCAGTAAAAAAGCAAGCGCGCGAGGTGGTGCTCTCGTGCAAAGAAAGCTAGTTTGGACAGAAGGGTCCTCACATGGACTGCAACCTCGCATAATCGCATTCACGTGGACAGCAACGTCAGGCGGCCTCGGCTTGCAAATCGGGCGCGTCAGTTTCCCCAAAAAGTTGGATAGATGCCTGGCAAATGGTAGAAAACAAGGGCGATGTATGTACGGCGCGCATCGCACACACATTCACACGTCAGCTGCTGCACGAAGCAAAAGCTATCGGAGGCAGCATGCGGTGGCATCAGCATCGGCGACGGCGCCACTTGCGGCAGGCGCGGACAAAGGGCAGCAAGCAAGCATCGACCCGAATTTACCAAATCGGGCTATGTGACGCCATAAATTTTTTTTGGAAAGAGGGTGGAGTATTCCAGAGTACCCAGTTGCTATGCCCTCCCTTCGGAAAATGTTGGAGTCCGTTCAGTGTTAGGTCAGTGCCTCGTGCCCGATTGCTCCAGCCGAGCAGATATTTTTCTCTCGCGTGTACGGATACTTCAGGAAGGAAGCGCTCGTGTACACTTCTCATCAATAAACAAAGCTTGCTTGCCCTCAAAAAAATAAACAAAGCTCGCTGAGATCGCGTTCTCGACGTCCGTGGCCATGTCGCCAGCCAAGCTCTCGAGGCACACCCGGGCGCCGGAACCATCTCGAGTCGAGTCAGGTGGTTAGACTTTTCTCTACCTTTTCTCCTTCGTTTTCAGAAGCGAACAGGGACCAGGAGCGCATTCCTCCCTCCGTTGGTGAGACTTTCCTCTGGACCACCGCGCCCGCCGCCCCTCCATGGCCGCCTCCGCCACCACACCACAGGCACAGCCAGCGCGCCGCTCGATCGGGTGAAACGCGCCGCACGCCCGCCCGCCAGCCACTGCCGGGACCTGATTGATATTGCACCGAACACTCCGGAGTCGAGACATCTACGGCCAACGATGGACGGAGAAAAATCCTCTGGTCCAGACGGCGACATGGCCCGGGCCCCGGCAACTTGGAGCGGGGCAAAAAAAAAGGGAGGCCCATCACCGCCGCTGATGATGGATGGCGCTGCGCAGCCAGGCGATTTCCCGAGCCCCAAACCCGAGCGCACCCGGTGGATGGAATCCATCCATGGCACGTCGTTTCGCTTTCGTTCGTACGCGCTGCAGATCCAGGAGAGCACTCTGGAACGCCGGCCGTATCCGTCACCGCTGATCCTGACGCCGACGCGCCCCCAACGAGCTGCAAATCCAAGCGTTGCTATGGCGCACGAAGGGTACAGTACAAGCGAGCGTTCCTACTACTACGTACGTACATCGTGGCCGTAGCTAGAAACATCACCCAGCGCCATACAAATTGTACCCACATGACTGACACAGGCACAGTTGGAGCCACGTCCGATGTCCCTCACAGGACAAGAGCCTCGTCGAGCACGAGGGCTCCTTTCCAGTTACCGGAAGACGCCAACGTTTGCCAGCCGGTCGGCGCCGGAGACCACCACACCAACGGGTTTGAGAATTCAGCAGAGACGGTAGCACACGACACGTAGCAAGGACGACCATCACCAGCTAGTGGAACGCAAACAGTTGTAGAAAGAAAAGTTAAGGATTCCAGTGGCAATTGGGGGGCACGAAATGTTAACAGCAAGGTAAATAATCGGAATCCCCGGCCACGCGTAGTCCGCCAGTTCTTGCGGCGGCGCGGCCGGGAACGAAAAGAGCCTACACAATCGAGTCGCTACATGGTGGAGGCGTCGTCAAATTATCAGATGGCACCACCGACTTGGCAATTCATTTTTATTCCTCTTTTTTTTTCCAGAGCCTCCCGTTGCTTTGCTGGCTCATCTTTCCTCTGGTCTCTCTCACACCAAAAGAGTAGGCAGCGCGCGGCCCGCGTGTACATCTCGTACACCGGCGCGCCGGTCACCTGCGCTGCTGCTGCTGCGGATACGGCGCGACGCGCGCCCGCCGCGCCCCGTCCGGCGGCACGCGCCCGCCCACGCCGCGGCTCCCATCGTCGCCGTTGACGATGTCCTGCAGCATCTTCTGCAGGTCCTCCAGCGTGTCCGGCTTCTGCACGGAAGCGGTGGAGCATCGGTGAGAAAAGCGCGTTGCTCTTTTTACGGTAGAGCGCAATAGCGATTGGGATTATGATTGATGATTAATTAATCTGATCGGTTGGTGGTTACGCCTACCTCGTTTTTCACGTTATCCATCATCACCAGCATCTCCTGCATGAAGTCGGAGAAATCCTGGCCGTCCGTAAACAGAGCACACAGGTTATTATTTTTCTCCAGCTAATATAGAATAGAATAGTGTACTATAATATTCATTCACACACGAAAATGGCAAAATAATTCGATTGCTTTCGACGAGACAATAAGCAAGCAGCAGGAAGGGAAGGAAGAGAAGAAAGGAGACCTGGTTATCGTCGTCCAGGGGATCGAAGAGCCCGGCGTCGTACATGGCCCTCTTCCCCTTGTCCGACAAGACTGCGCCAAACCAACAATTCGATCAAATCTCGTGCAGCCAAGCCGCGGCGGGCGAAACAAACGGGTGCGCCTTACCGGAATAGGCCTCCTGGATCCGCTGGAACCGCCGGTTGGCCTCGCCGGCGGCGCCGGGGTCGCTCGCCCACCGGTCCGGGTGCCGCTTCTGCGCGCCCACGGCAAGAGATCGGAACGGGTCAGCACGGTCTGCTCGGGAATCAAAACGGGCAGCGCCCAATCAAACACCGCACGCGAGCGAGCGCGCCGCGCATGCATGGGGAAGGAGGGGAACTCACCATCGCGAGCCTCCGGTAGGCGGTGCGGATGTCGGTGGCGGAGGCGGAGGCGTTCTTGCGGATGCCGAGCAGGGCGTAGTAGCAGCACGCGGACGCGCCGCCGCCGGAGGCATTGCCGGATCCGGCACCGGCTCCGGCGTCCATGAGAAGCGCAGCAGCAGGCGGCGCGACGCGGGGACGACGCAACGGCGCTACAAAGGCATCGAATTTGGGAGGGAGACGAGCAATGGATGGATGGATTCAAAGGGACGCCAGAAAAGTTTTTATTCGCGGGGAGGCGTGAGAAAAATATCTCTCTCTAAATAGAGAGAGAGTGTCGTGTTTTGGTCGTCGGGGGTTTGGGGCCAGTGAAGGTTCCAGAGCTCGTGCCGAGGCGAGATATTTTCGAGCGCCAGCTCCGGGCTTCGCCACTCGGATTGGCGCCTATTTACGAGATTGGGATCCCTTCCGGATGTGGGAATCTTTGCCTTCTGGAGACGCTGCATGGGCCTGGATGACTACCCGGGGTTCGTGACGTTATTATGGGCCATCGAGGTTGGGCCGGGGAAGACTATAGGCCAGAAGATGTTTTGGGTCAGGAAAAATCTCGAGTCCTCTAAGAAAAAGTGCAGCACTCGAGATCCCTTTCTTCTAAATACTAATTTAGAATAGAAGTAATAATAATTAACTTAATAATTTTAAGGATAGGGTTCAACAAAAGCCGAATCAATGGCGAACCATGATCCATCGTCACTCCTTTGGATATAAAAAAATTTAAGTTAACTAGCAAATCTCAAAGACCGATGGGACTACAGCTGAACGACGTATACGGAAACCTTCGCTGATTATGAGTAAAATGGATGTCGAGCCACTAAACTTGTACCAAATTCTCACCTGAATCACTTAACTTGCAAATGGTACATAATACATCATCAAACTTGCATCCCTATTCACTATAGGTCTTTTTTCATGTTTGATCAATTCTACCGTCTGGAGTCATTAAACTTACATCCTTGCTCACCAGAGGTCCTTTTTCTTCCATGACTAATTGATCTACTAGCTGGTAACAATGACATGTATCTGTTCATTACATGTGACACGTTTGAGGGGCTAGAGGTTTATCCTAGTTGTACCCATGCAAATTAGGAGTACGGGATACTCAGTTGTAGAAGATGTGAAGTTCTGAAGATTTGCAATTCATGTTGAATTTACGTCACCGAAATACCATAGTCTAGGATATATCATTTTTTCTTTGATGAAATGATATCATGTTTATATAGAGAAGGATGATACTTTTAAAATTTTATTTGTATTGCTATTTGTGTGAACTTAAAAGTAGTTTTATTAATAGTGGACTCAGTTATAGTGAGCTACGAACAAAATTTTAGTGAAGATATAAATTAATGAGTTTTATATATTTGTGTAACATTGTAAGATTATAAAAGTTTGGACAGTTAGATTCTTTAATCTGCACAATAATTTAGAAATCAAAGGGATAATAATATGTAAAGAAGAAATATAGGTTAATGGAGCATATTAACTAATCTAATAATTTAAATTGGGTGTTTTGGGTCTCCAAAATAGATAAGTAGGTTGTAGGTGGCCCTTATTTTTCTCTCTCGAATCTTAGTATGTCGCTGGTTATCATAAGGAAACAATGTTTACAAGTGCAGATGAATTCTCATATATCCATAGGTTTAAGATTTTAAGTTTCTCTCTCGAATCTTAGTATGTCACTGGTTATCATAAGGAAACAATGTTTACAAGTGCAGATGAATTCTCATATATCCATAGGTTTAAGATTTTAAGTTGGAGAAAGGAATTAAAAATCAACTCTAAACATTCTAAATCTAGGACGAGGGATGGTAATCGAGAGCGAGTCGCTTTTTAGGAGGTGTCGCTATAGATTATGAAAACCAACTGGTATAGAAAATCTGTAACTTATATTGGTAGCTTCATAAAATTAAGTTCACATGTCATTGTAATTCAGTTCATACCGAATAAAGTTATTATTAAGTTCACACAAATGACACCATAAATAAAATTTTGAAAATATCTCATGCTTCTCTGTGTAAATATGACAACATTCCATCAAACAAAAATAAATGGTGTTTCCTTAACTATAACATTTCTATGACTTGTGAACTCAACATAAATTACAAATCTTTAAGACTGCACATCTTATACAACTAAGTAACACATACTCCTAATTTCCATTCACTTAACTTCAGTAAACCTCTAGTCCTCACACAAGGTCCCATGTGTCGTACAAATCAGTGTAATCTTCTACAGGTGATAGAATAAACTAGACGTGCAAAAAAGGACTTCCGGTGAACAAGGATACAAGTTTGATGACCCCAACAGGTAAGATTTGTCAAATATGAGAAAAAGGAAAAAGGACCTATGATGAATAAGGATACAAGTTTGATGATGTATTGTGTACTATTTGCAAGTTAAGTGATTTGAGCCAGCATTTGGTGCAAGTTTAGTGACTCGGCATGCATTTTGCAGCCTGACTGATCAGCCATTCCATTCAAAACAAGATATCCACACCGAACACAAAAATCCTTCTACCAATTGACGTATTTTGCAGCTCCAAGCAAACATTAACCAGCCAAATTAGGCTGTCAAGCTCATCGTCCAATATTCAGACCTCAGAGTTACCGACTCACTTATCAATACAACATAGTACTGAATTGACTTTTGCACATTTTGTCAACTTCTTAAGCAATAGTCAGCGTATCACCATATATCAATGTTACCTCAAACTCCTATGGATCAATGCAGCATTGCAAGTTTTCCTGAACCATAGCTATCAAGCTATGGAGAAACTAGAGTCCCAGCAATCGAACACCTTTAAAAGGAACATCCGGCTTGCTTGAAGAGTAACATTGCATCTTCAGGAGATAGTCAAACAAACCGAAGGCATCCGAGAGCATTCAGTAAAATGCAGAATTTTTCAGAACAATAATAATAATAATAATAATAATCAGAGAAACCAGAACCGGAAAGTGCAGAATGTTAAAACAACAACCACAGTACAGAGTGTAAACATTCAGCAACGTACAACCAAACAGAACTTTTCATATAAGCAGTTTCACGCCTGGCACTTTGATTTTATGCACAGTAAACACTGAAACCTGACTTCAACAACATATAAGAAAGTAAGAAGTAAAAAAGAAATAGCATATACCACGTCTCACAGCTACAGACAATGTCTCAGCAACAGAAATGCAGTTAAATTAACACAAGGAATAAATGCACTATTTGAGTAGCCTAGGAATTCTTCATAAGGGAACAGAAGGTGTCAGACTGTCCGAGCCGGTTCTTGAACTACAGGTCTCGGAAAACAGAAGAGTTTTTGCAATTCTAAGGTATTACAAACCAGATATTCTAAATTCTGGAGAGCATGACATTTTGATGCGATAGCAGAACAGCTAAATGTAAAACAAGTTGAATGACGCATACTGAAAATCCAGAATAATCCAGAATTTTCAGTAAAATGCATGAAAATGCAGAATTTTCATAACAATATTAATCAGAGAACCCAGAAATGGAAAACACTGAATATTTATAACAATAACCAAACAGAGATAGCATGTCAAAATATACGGTTTAATGGTAAACAATCAGTAACGTATAACATAAATTTAGCCCTGTGCAGTTGATGCTTCTGGTACATGGTATGGCCGCTAAAGAGTACTGTTAAGCAAATTCCATGGGTGAATTGCTTTGAGATTTAGAGGGAAAAAAAGGATAGCCAGTATGCCACTTTACATATAAAGCAGTTTCATGCCTGGCACTTTATGATTTTAGGCACAGTGAACACTGAAACCTGATTTTAACAGTTCAACAGCATCTAAGAAAGTAATAAGTAAAAAAAAATAGCATATACCACATTTCACAGTTACAGAGAATGTCTCAGCAACAGAAATGCAGTTAAATTAACACAAGGAATAAATGCACTATTTGAGTAGCCTAGGAATTCTTCATAAGGGAACAAAAGGTGTCAGAGCTGGTTCTTCAGCTACAAGTCTCAGAAAACGAGTTTTCACAATTCCAAAATAGAACAGATATCCTAAATTCTAGAGAGCATGACATCTTGATGCAATAGCAGAACAGCTAAATGGAAACAAGTTGTATAAGCCACCACCATGGCCAGGCACTATTATTACTAGGAATGCA
The DNA here is from genome assembly GCA_033239725.1 of Echinochloa phyllopogon. NCBI lineage: Eukaryota > Viridiplantae > Streptophyta > Magnoliopsida > Poales > Poaceae > Echinochloa > Echinochloa phyllopogon. The sequence goes on along the minus strand of BTCW01000018.1, from coordinate 61,322,920 downwards.
TGCTGACCATTTCACATTCATGTTCAGGAAATAAGTAAAGTGCAACAAAATAGTGTTGAAACATTTACCGAACTGCGGCTAACTAAGATCTGGGAACCATAACGCACAATTTTCCCTACATTGACAGGAAAAACATAGTGATATCGCTAACCAAAAAGGAGATGAATAGGAAAAGCTAGCCCACTAAGCTTATTTTTTTTTCTCGAAAACCACTAAGCTTGTTTTTCGAGATTGTATATCTAAACTCTAAAGCATTGAAGATCAGCAACGCAGGACCATAGAACTATAGAAGTACCACCAGTTTACATTTACTTTACAGCCCCCGGAAGATAGGTAGTGATTCATCTTCACTGGTGTCCTTATTGTCCTTTATCTCAAAGAATGCATGCCGAACAAGGCTTTCCTTGAGGGTATATCGAGTGATCATGAGAAGGCGGCCATCACAGCGGAACCTCTCCTGCAAATTCCCATTCACGTCACATAGTAACAGCCTCTGCTGGGGGATAACCACCGCGACTCTTCCTTCTGACATAAAAAATCTAAGCCAGCGTTCCTCATGGAATGCTATATCCAGGTCTGGTAAGGTGCTGATCTCCAAAGCTGGCAACTCTACGTGGTATTTGCAGACCCACATCTGCTTCTCATAATCCTGCAGAAGCCAGAGTTCAACCACTCTGACATCCTCACCGCAGCTGAACACGGCAAGCTTGCCCTCCATTACAAGCACTGACGTATGTTCCAGTATCATAGGTGGAGGACGCATCCACCTGAACACCTCTGTGGCAGTGTCTAAGACCAGTATTCTGCGGTTGTCCCATCGCTCTGGTGGCCAGTGCAGGCTGCCACGGAGCAGGGCTGCTGCCTCCCTACTTGGGCTTGAATGAAAATTGTACTCATCTTCTTCTGATGGTAGCTGACCGAGACGACTCCCCTTGCCGGAGCCGGCCACTATGATGTAGTAGTTCCTCGATGACCCGTTGCCACGGTAGAACAGGGCGCGGTACTCTCCGGTGGGGTCGTGACGGTAGAACGCCACAAGATAGGAGGAGTAGGCAGGCTCCCCAAGGCAACTCCACTGGTGCGTGGCTGGATTGCAGACGTAGAGGCTGTCTTCAAAGCTGACGAGGAGAAGGCCGTCGCAGGAGCCATAGATCCTAAACCACCGCTGACTGGAGTCGGTGAACCGAACGACGGACCGGAAGTCGCCGGTGCGGGGGTCGAGGGCCTCGACGCAGCAGTCCACGATGTCCAGCTCTTTGCTGGCGCTGCGAAGGAAGGAGACGAGGGGCAGATCCGGCTGGAGGCGGTGGTGCTCGAGGACGAAATTCCGGTCGGAGAAGAGGTCGCGCCAGGCCTTGCAGACGGCGCGGAAGCGGAGCACGGACCTGGACGGCAGGCGGAGGAGGATTTTGTGGACGAGCTCCTCGGGGATGTAGCGGACCGCCGCCGCGGCGGTCGAGGCGCTTCGCTTCCTCTTCCTCGCTCCCGCGGTGCTCTCCATGGACGGCGACGGCGAGTGGACCGAGCGGTTCCTGCAACATCCCCGCTGGTTAGCCAGCCATCGAAACGCAGGCGTTCGCCAACGAAAAATGCTACCAAATCTCCACGAACAGATACGAAATCAACGGAACTCCACTGATTAATCAGCCAAATCGATCAATCCAGAATAGATGCAGCCACACAGACAACGAGATCGAGAGGGGATGGGTTCTTCCAGCGAGCTCACCTCTGACTTCCTCCGCTCCCGGAGTCCTGGAGCCCGCCCGACTCCCTCCCTCGAAACCGCCTTCCGCTCAGCGACGCCGCGCCCAGCGAGCACGAGGAATGGGAGCGATGGGTTTGGTTTGGAAATGTGTGGCCTGCGCTCCCGTGGAGGCCAGAAATAGATTCTGGATGTCCTTAACTGGGCCGGTCCTATAAAGCCCAATAAATGTAGGGCAACCACACATGCTGCGCTCGCGTGGGCAGCGCAGCAAGAAAGTTCCTATATTGGGCCATTTTAGGGCCCAGTTAAAACTGAATTCCTGCTGTGCTACACAACTCCGAGCAATGAGCATCGTACGACCAGAGCAAATGCATCCTCAGAGTGTTCCATATCTTGGAGTCTTTTAGCGTTCATTGAATCAATCAAAGTATTAAACATCTTCCTCTGCCTGATGGGCTTCATATCTTATGCATTGCTGTATATACTGACAGAAATAGGACCAGCGGACACGTGGGCAAAGCCGTCATGTTTCTTGCCTGACCAACCATGCAATGCAACTTCTGAATGGTCTGATAGAGAACCATATCCTTAATGCCTCCCATTCCACTGCAAATTGTTCAGTCGAGGAACCATATCTTTTCAGCATCAGTGCATCACAATTCACACCAGGCACCAGCCTCGTTCCGGTGTTGTTCAGCAAAAATGCCACCTCCCGGCATCAATCTCATGTGCAAACAGTTACATGAATGATAAGAGCTGCAAACCTTCTCGAGCAACAGGTTACTGAAAACTGACACCTCAATTGAGAAGGCGGCCTACTGTTGTTCTGTTAATTCCGTTCAGGGTTCAGGAAAGAAAAGAACAGAGCAAGAACACTAGTATTCATTAGGAGTGACACCAAGCTAATGAACAAGCCACATCAAATCGTACAATCATTCAGGATTCTCAATCTTTCATTCAGTGAACGGAAATAAGAATGATAGTTCACAGTATGTTGTTTCAAAACCTGCAGGCCCTTGCAGTGTCAGGATAGCAAATGCAGCACCGCATTGTGAACTCCGTAGTTATCAACAGCATTGCAAACAATGGCGCATCAGATTATTCAGATACAAGAGCGAAACAGGGCATCAGATTATTCAGTTATCATCAAGTTCATGATGCAAATGGCATGTTCAGATAATCATATAGCTCCCCCGTCATACGTGATATCTGTGGCTGACACAAATTAATTGATCAATCACACTCTAAAAAGCGAAACATTCATCAGATCGACCAATGCTTAATAAAAGCAGCATGCTTAAACATGTGTAACTCAATGAGGTGTATACAAGAAATGAACAAACACAACAACTGTGTATGTCAATAGCAGTAATTATAGTAGCCAGAGGTGAACTGTGAACACCATAAAACCCGCAGAAAATGCTAAAAAACGGGTGCTAGTATGGCAAATTATAACAGTTAACATAAATACCATTGGCATCATATTGATATCGGCAGACCCGAAGACCCTTAGGCTAAGAGTCTTAGAATACAGTAACTGAAGTCTAGATTCAGGGCAAAGTGTCAAACCATTTTCTAGGAACCAAAGAGAAATGTATAAAGCACCAGCAACTATTCTAGTAGTTCCTCCAAAATAAGGATTTAGAATAGGTTCCACTGATCTTACCCTGATATGAACACATAAGTTACTGCATCATCTATACTAAAAATGCTGTAAATATGAAATAAGACTGATGCAGTAAGTATACAGATTACAGAACCTGTTCATTATGTTAAAAGAGGTTCCACAGCGATTTTCACTTAAACTTGATCAAACTGACATACAAACATAAACACCAATAAAGATAGCAGAACCCGTTTGACAGATAATATGCATGATAACATGTAAAGCCAGTACTTTATACAAAAAGTAGGAAATTGAAAATTCCAGAAACACTGGATAGGTTCAACCCACAGGTAGGTGGATCAAATGCAGAATCAATACCACAACTCCAGAGGTCAATTAAATTTCCACAACTCCAGTGTTAATATGATTCACTAAAATTGACTTTGTCACTAGCATGAAACATGTATATTGCAAATGACCTGATATTTCCACGGTCATGTTCCAAAAGAACAAGCAAAATTCTATCCAGCATAGAAATTCAAACATTGAACAGAATCGAGGAGTGGGAGCATCTGATCAAAGCTTTCCATTCTAATGGCAAAACAAAAGGCTCGGAAATGTAGGAAATGCATGTCAGGAAAAAACAATAATAGTGACTAATCATTTTTCATCTACATCTCAAAATGGAGACTCAGATCAAGATAAAGCCAAAATAACCACACATCATCATAAGCATGAATATGTTTTTTCACCTTGTAAGAAATGCACTGGCTAATCTTCATCAGTACCTAGGACCCATACATTTGCATCTCTACGTACTGTCATCTTGGTCAGAAGATTCAGAACTAATGAGGTCAATCCAATTTCCAAACAATCTAATATGGAACAAGGCTTTCCTTAAGCAGATGCGTAGTGACATAGTGTGGGAACCCCTCAGGAAAGAAATCATTCACTTGTATTCCATTTTTGTTGTAGTGCAAGACGCCCTGTGGCGTCGAGACAAGCACATCGCCATCCTGGGACGCGATGAACGCGAACCCATGCTCACGATAATCGAGACGGCTGGTCAGTCCGGCGGGCAGCAGAATCCAGTGCATAGAGACCCAGATCTCGCCGTGGCGATAGTCTTCAAGGATTGAGAGCTCGACCACCCGCGCGCCCCTCCGGCAGGTGGACATGGCTAGCTTGCCCTCCATCTCGAGCAGCACTACGGTGTCCTTCTCCTCCATCACCAAGGTAGCCTTAATCCATGAGAACACCTCGATCACCGTGTCGAACACCAAGATGTGACTCTTCTGGTCCTGGCTCCCCTGCCCCTGCGGCGGCCAGTGCAGGTTGTCGCGGAGCTGGAGAGGCGGTCTTGCCCAGGCGGGCGACGGCCCCTGTACGAGCGCCGCATCCAGGTCCAGGTACGCCGAGGCCGAAGAGCTGGGAGTCCTGGGACGCCCGATGGCCCTGGTCCTCTCTCCCTGGTCGAGGGTGGAATCGGTGGATACCGAGATGATGTAGTAGCACTTCTCGATGCCCTGGCCTCGGTGGTACAGCACCCGGTACTCTCCAACTCCAAGCGGGGCGCCATAGTTGTAGCAGTAGAGCGCGGCGACCTCGTCGGATTGGAGAGGCGGGAGACTAGTCCTCTGTCGCGTGGCGGGGTTGTAGACGAAGAACACCTCATGGAAGTGGAGGAGAAGGAGGCCGTTGCAGGAGCCGTGAACTTTGAATACCTTGTCGTCTTCGAAGCTGCGTCTGTGCCGGGCCTCGGCGGGGTTAATGGTGATCGCGCGGATCTCGCCGGTGCGGAAGTCGAGTGCCTGCACGCCGGACCGGCTGTAGACCTGATCCCCTGGGGTGTACTTGCAGTTTATGAAGGCGATCATTGGCTGGAGCGGTTGATGGCGGTGGTGCTCGAAGAGGAAATTGCGGTCGAAGGTGAGGAGCCGGCGCCAGGCCCGGCTGACTGCGCGGAAGCGGCAGACCGACCTCGGTGGAAGACGCGCGAGGACGGAGCGGACGGCTTTGTTGGGGAGGAAGTCCACCAGCGGCCCGAGCTGTGCGTTTTCCGCCATGGGGGACGTGACTTCGCTTGGTGAGTTCAGCGGATCGGAGCGAGGCAGCAAGGAGTGGTTTGAGCTGGGGTGGGCGAGGAGATTTCCCATGGAGGAAAGCGAACCCCTACGGCCTACGCTGCGTGACTGGCTTCTCCAAGGAGCATTAAATGGTGCCGATTTGCAAAAGGGGAAAAAAGGGAGCCGCAGCCCGCAGGTGAAAACCACATCGATTCAACTAGAAAAAAATAGATTAAAAGGGGATGGCGTGCCAAGTTGGAAAACCCCCAACCCAAGAACAGCTGGCACAACTGTTTGGATTTGGATGTGGAGTTTGATTTTCTTATATTACAGGGGGTGTTTGGTTTTCGGACTAAAGTTTTAGGCCCTGTTTGTTTCCTCCCGCTAAACTTTAGCGCCGTCACATCGGATGTAAATATATTAATTAGGAGTATTAAATATATATTAATTTAAAAACTCATTACATAAACGAGCAGTAATTTACGAGACGGATCTATAAAGCCTAATTACACCATGATTGGACAATGTAATGCTACAATAAACGTATGGTGATGATGTATTAATTATAGCAAAATTAGACTTGTTAGGTTCGTCTCGCGAAATAGACATGACTTATGTAATTAGTTTTATAATTAGTTTATGTTTAATACGTATAATTATCACTTATTTAAAGTGCTAAACTTTAGCACCCGGATCTAAACACCACCTTAGTCTCGTCACAACGATAGAAGAATACTAATTAGAAGTATTAAATATAGATTAATTACAAAATACATTACATAAGCGAGGACTAATTTACGATACGAATCTATTAAGCCTAATTAGTCATGATTAGACAATATAATGCTACAGTAATAATTTGATAATTATGTACTAATTAATTAGGTTTGTTAGGTTCGTCTCGTGGAGTAGATATGACTTATGCAATTAGTTTTATAATTAGTTTAGGTTTAATACTATTAATTATCACTTATTTGAGGGACTAAACTTTAGTTACAGACATCTTAGCCCATTCTCGGCCGGGGTTATTTTTTAAAAAAAAACTGTTACATCATTTAAACTGATTTTCACGATGGATGAAACGATACTTCCCATGCACAATTTCATACCACAAAATTTGATTATAAGCACCGGATTGGACAGAACAAGATAAATGATACAACTCTCTTAGAAAAGCTCTCAATTTTGGTTTCAACATGTTCTGTAGTCTTACAAATATTATACATTGTTTCATTCAGATGAAACATTTTCTTCTCTCTCATCACAAGTACTTTGATATTTTACTATATTTACTGAGGTGGTTTATCATCTAATCAGAATGAACCCCCTCATTGAGAATGACTTTAGTGAGGGAGTCTGATGTGGCTAGAGGCTCAATAACTTAAGCGAGGATCAATAACTATCATTCTTCCAAACCTTTAGACTACTCCCAATGGTGAGTGTCATGCATGTTAAATACCTTCCATATATGATTTTCTATTGATGTGTGAAAGTATTAAAGAGGAGGGAGAAAAGTGATATCATCAACTTCCTCCGTCCTAAACAAAACATAAAGGATCATGAGTTTGTCCTAAGTCAAACTATTCTAGGTTTAACCAAATTTATATAGATGGCTATTAACATCTACTACATCGGAGAAGTAAGCTACGAATAATTAATTCATAATGGATATAATTATGTTCATTTGATATCATAAATACTATTGTTTTTCTATAAAATTGTTTAAACTTAGAATAGTTTAACTTCTGCCAAACTTAGAATCCTTTATATTTTAGGATAGAGGAACACATGACACCACTTGAGTCTGGTATTCTAGTCGTGGGTTGTTTGAGTAGTATCATGTAGACATGGTTTTTGGTACATTTCACCAATAATACATGCATATACTTAATTTCTTTAATTTGGAGGTCTTGGATATAACAACATATACCATGCACTAAAGTAGTTGTATCATTATATGAATTCATTATCCTTCATCTTCTGTGGCACTCTTTGATATAGCATCATGATACTCCCATGGCGCTCTTCGTGTGTTGTGAAAACCTAGATACAACGACATTGCATTAAAATCCTAGTCTGGCTAAGATTATTGCATAATGCTATTTCTTATTTTGATATGATAACCATAGCATGTACAACACATAGGCTTCATGGTAGTTGGTTGGAACAGAATCTCTCGCTGTGGGACCAGAATCCCTAAGGCCACTCATTTACGAAAATAAACTACTCGGCTACGAGAAGTTTGACCCAACTACTCCAAACCAGTCGGCTACGGTGCAAGACGGCGTAGTTGATTGGGAGAACTAGTCGTGTACTGTTAGGAGACTCCCCAAAGTACCCTGCTGTAGTGCTCCTTGTTGTATACGACTAGATCATGTAACCGACTTGTAACTTTGCTCCCCGAATATATGAGGCGGAGCAGGGACCCCTCTAAAACAACTCAACCTCACGTACAATACAATCAAGCATACATGACGTAGGGTATTACGTAATTTGCGGCCCGAATCTGTCTAAATTTTTGTGTTGTGTGTGCACCATCGTTCCTAGAACTCGGCGAGACCCACAAATCTACGTTTTGGGATACCCCTAGAAAGATACGCTCGAGATAAATCTTCGACACTCGCCGGTTTCAAATCTTGAAGATAGTATATATACCTAGTTTTTTTCATAAAGATGAAACATCTTCCACTACACCAAAACATGTATGTTATTTAGATATAAGATACGATGATATTCTCCATTGTCGGATATAAATCTGGCAAAAAAAAATTGTTGAGCGAGGCCTTGTTATTTTATTACAACATAAAAACACACAGTTATTACATAAATCCCTTCTATTGTATAATAATTAGACGTCACTCAATTCAACCGTTTGCCGTGAGAAGGGGTTAGTTTTGCTGGCTTCGAGAATTAGAGGATGTATGATTGTTGTGGTTTAAATAGGACTTGTCGACAGTTTAGGGGTTCGAGTTGAGCTTGCCTCGTTGAAAAATACACGTCGTCTATAGGCATAGCGCAGCCAGCATGTCATGCGAAAACGGGAGATATCCAGAGTGGCATTAACCATACATGGTCCAGCCAATCAAGATCGATAACAAAAATCATATTTAACATGCATCGAAACCAAATAGCCAATCTAGATCGATAAGAAAACATAACATGACAATATTTTTTTTGAACGGACGGCAAGAGATTTGCCGAATTTTTATTAGGAGGAGGATAAAAAAACAGAAACCAAAAACAAAAACAACAACTCACTTGAGGGGCAACCGCACCTCCTCACAGAGAAATACAAATAAAAACAATAAGAAAAACAACTATCACTGACAACTACATGCCTCCTTGATCAAATACGCCACTTGCTCCGCCGTTTTTTCCTCATGTTGAAATATTCTTCTATTACGCTCATTCCATATATTCCACCAAAAATAGATGATGAGTCCGTCGAAGAGTGTTCTATTTATGCTCAATATCGTAATGGTATGTATGCTCAATAAGAAAGCAAGCAGCCTGGTCGATCTGTTGCGGTTACTGCACAGGTGGTAACAATGGAGATATCCTCGGCCGAGGCATGAACCACATGGGAGTCCTGAAGGCAGGCAACTCGTCGACGACCGTGGCGGTGCTGCTCTGGCAGCTGTACTTGTACACAGCGTAAATTTCCCTGCCCCTCGTCCACTTCGGGCGCCAGCAGCAGAAGTAGGCGCACCCGCCTGTCACCTCTGCGCTGCCTGCAAACTCTCGAGCGTCCACGGCGAAGCTGCTCTTGGAACTGAGGAAGAAGCAGAGATGTGTGAACTCCCTCTCCACCCACTGATGCCACCCGTCGTCTTCGACCTGCATTCTGTGGACTTGGACGAACACAGATTTCGACTCGACTCCTGCCGGCTCATCGTTTTTCCCTGGTATGACGACGATGTCAACGCACAAAAGCTCGCCACGGAATTCGAGCACGTATCTCGAATTCTCACAGCCAGGCCACGGCGGCATCGCCGGGATGACGGATGCGGCTCCGCCGGCGGAGAGGACAACGGATGACCACAGCGCTGCGGCACGGCGTTTTTCATGGCGCAGCCACTTGGTTTCCACCCCCACCGACGGGCAGGTCATGTCCACTTCCTCCCAGTCTAGCTTGCCGGGCCGCAGCTGGGTGGCTGCCAAGTCATCGTGCTGGATGGTGTGGAACACGACCACGCCGCTGGTGGAGACGACCCCGCTCGCGCTTCGCCACTTGTCGTCGACCCAGGACAATTCGCTTTGGGGCAGTGAAGGCAATAGGGCCGCATCTGATCCGTCGAGCGGGTTGACGAGCGCGACCGTTTGGGCGTCTTTGGAATAGCCGGCGCCGGCGGCAAGGAGGAGGCGGCCGCTAGACGAGTCGGAGCCATGTATCTCCATGCCACGGAGGGCGGAGAGGGGCAGGAAGTGCCGGGTTCTCCTTGTGGAGAAGGGCGAGTGGAGGAGCAGGCGGGGGCCGTCGACCAAGCGGTACGGCTCGACGAGCCACGGGAGGAACAGGCTAGGCGCGCGAGCCGGCGGCGGGGCCTCGTGCCAAGGCCTGCACACGGCGCGGAAGCGGACCGAGTCGCCGACGTCGTGCAGGCGGCCGGCGATCTCGCTCAGCGCGTCCGCGGGGAGCTCGGCCCATGGGGGCGAGGCGCGTCGCGCGTCGGGCTCCATCAATCGAGAGTCTCGTGTGCTTCTTCTTCTTTTTCTTCTTTGTTGCGGACGGAGATTGATGATGCGTATCGTGATTCTAAATATGTACACACGGTTGATCGAGTTTAGAACGGGCGAGTCCGTGAAGGTTTGGAGGCGATGGCATTATGGAGTTGGAACTTCACCGAATCCTGATTCAGCACGGACTCCGGAAACATCCGCCCTGCTGCGTACTGTACCAGCTAGAGCGTCTCGGGCGGCGCTTTACGCCTCTACGATAGGACCAACATTTGCTTTTAACTCCAATTCGACTGCAAACATTGACCAGCACTAAATCACCAGCAGGGACCTTTCAGCATTCACATGCCTGTTAACTCCATAATGCCGTTTACAGTCTGATTGGCAGATCAAAACACGTCAGAAAATCAATTAGAGCAGCCCTGCAATGAACAGCTCTATTTCGAAACAAAAATTTCAGAAGCAGTAAGGTTTGTAATCATCCAGACATTCAAGCTCAGCAATAAATGCCACTAAACAAAGATATCATTGGACAATCATCAGCAGCACAAATGGACAAGGACCTTGCAACACCTCGGCATTATATATGCAATCTAAATCTAAATGGTGATTGGTAAAATAAAGTTGGAAGGACCTGCGTACTCCCTCCGGTTTGGTAAAGAAAGTCGTTTGGGACAGCGACACGGTCACCAAAGCACAACTTTGACTTCTCTTTTCTATAAAAATATTTCTTGAAAAATTATATATGTATATTTTTATGAAAATAATTTTCAAGACCAATCTATTTATATAATTTTCACATTTTCAAACTCAACGACTTAAATGTTATTCATGATTTATATTCCCAAATCTTGGACCGCGACATCATAATAGAGCAAAATTCCGTCATTGAAAACTCGAAATTGCAGCATGCAATGAACAGATAATCAAAAGTGTGGAACAAGCTCACATGAAACAGAGTATGCTCTACATCCCCCTGAAAAAATGTGGTGCATGTCTATTCTCATTATCCACATTGTGGAACACTGCGTCAGGAACTAAGGCTTTCTTGGTGAATGTGTGCAGTAAAGTTCAGCAGGCGGCCATTACACTGAAATTTCTCCAGCAATTTTCCCTTTATGTCGTAGTGCAACTGACAATCAAATCCATCAACCAAAACATCTCCCTCTTCAGACACAATATGAGAACACCAACCTTCATCTTCTTCAAAACGACAAATCTCAATCACTGGCAATTCTATGGAATACTTGTGAACCCACACCACACGTTTATAGTCTAGAAGAAGCCAAAGATCCACCTTTGACGATCCAATATGGCTGTTTGACATGACGAGCATGCCCTCAATCTCAAGCAATGACACAACATTGCGCGTCTTGAAAGGCAATTGCAACCACTGAAACACCTCATCCACCGTGTCAAACATCACTATCTTTTTGTGCAGGCCAAAGTGAGGCAGCCAGTGCAGGTTTCCATGGAAGAGGAAAGGCTCGTTGAATTTAGTACCCTCTGACCCTTTTTCCAACCACGCTCTTAGGGATGCTGACGATGAATGGGGTCAAATGCACCTCTCCTTCCCTGAGCCCACGGTACTGATGTAGAATTCAGGTTTCGCACCGCCGATTGTTCGATAGTACAATACTCGGTACTCGGATGAATGGCCGTGGGCATAATAGAGCCCCACGACCTTGTCATGTTGAAGGGCTGGTGGGAAGACCCATAGCCACTGACGAGTGGTGGGATTGCAAAGATGCAAATATTTATTGTATGGCATAAGCAGCAGACCGTTGCAAGCAGCGTGGACGACGAACGGTCTGTCTCCGAGTAAGCAGTCGTAATCTTCGCCAGTGAACCGGGCAACGGACAGGAATTCGTGGGTCCGGAAGTCGATAGCCTCTACACAATAATCCAAGATCTCAAGGTGGTCCTGGTTCCCGCCAACATCGCGGACGAAGGTGAGCAGGCGCCGGGGCGGCTGGCGGCGGCGGTGGGCGAGCAGGAAAACGCGGTCAGAGGTGACGGTGCGCCAGGCCTTGCAAACGGCGCGGCACCGGAGGATGGATTTCGGTGGCAGCAGGAGCAGAATCTCCGAGAGGATCTCTTCTGGGAGGTTGGCGATGGCGAGGGGCCCGCACCGCTGCTCTGGCGGCCTCGAGCACTCCGCCATTGCCGCCAAGCGAGAGCCGGCAACACCATATCACTGATTAGCGGACGATGAATCGGGTTACGACTCGATGGGATGTAAAGGGCCATGAATTTTGAACTAGAAATTCTAAGAATCAGATTCAATTAGGGCCGGATCAAAATATTATTAGTTTTTAAACTAAAATTTATTTGGATCAAGTTGGATTGTCAGGGGGAAGAAAGGGTCCTGATCCATTCTCGGGTTCCCAATGAACGGGGGATTAGGGTTCCAACCCGACAAGAAACCAAACCAGGGTCCAGCGCAAGATAGGATGCCGGAGCTCACCTTATTCTGGAAGTCGCCATTCATCTTGCTCTCCCACGAATTTCTTTAGTTCCCTCACGCATCTGAAACCCTCAGCCCGCCTCGACTCAGAGTCAGAGAAGGGAGGAGACGGTGGCCAGCGGCGCGAGCTCGTAGCTTTTCGCGTCCGAGATGGAGATGGATGCCCGATGCACACGTCCTGCAGATTTCAATTGGGCCAAGCCTTCGTCGACCAGCATAAAGCCCATAAATTTCTTGGTCACCTCGATGGGCCTTTTCCACCCATACATTTTCATTGCCTCAAAAATAGGCCTGCCATCCACCAAAAAAAAGGACTGCCAAACAAAATATGCGCTTCCTCTGCTGATCGTCCTCACTAAAAAAGGTCAGGAATTTACTCAGTAACATCGCACATTCGCATACATATGGTCAGGGCATAATACACTGCAGAGTTCTCCTAATTCTGAAGCTAAGTTCCATGGGATGCGATTACTTTTAAACAAAACTGATAATACAACACAATACACTGCAGAGTTCTCCTAATTTTGAAGCTGCAACTTGCAAGCCTGGTAGTGACCTATGTGTCAGAGGTTCAGAGCACGAATATTAACGGACTCTTCCCAGTTCCAGGTCCCTGTAGCACAAGCCATGACCATTGACCAGGTGCAAGTGCAATACCTGAACGGCTGAACCTTCTCAGCTCTCACCGTCAACAGTTCAACATCAAAGCCATGTAATCTGAAGTACTCCGTATGTCTCACAAAAAAAAAGCAATCTGGAGTATGAACTTTCATGTAACAGGCAAGCTAGCTGATCTCGTTGCACTGATTCCAGTAAGAACGACTCGTCCACATCATTTCGATTCAGGGCAATATACTGGAAATGTCGCAGTCAGTTATATCTTTGGACTCCTGACAGTATTGCCCATTGGTTCTGCAGTGTATTGCGATTACTCCTGCAGGCTATTATTCAGGCTTTAGCAGGCTATTACTAGTTCCATGGGATTTCGATCCATGAGAATAATAGCCTGCTAAAGCCGCGCAAACAGAATCTCAATCCCATGTCCCGGGAGGCCAAGACCTCATTTGATATTTTGCAGCTCCGGACAACGAATAGGCAACCAAATACAAGCTCAACATCTAATATTCAGACTTCAGATATAGGAATATAAAGTATGGCATGAAAACTAGTATTGTGCAGTTGATGCTTAATTTGTACAGCATGACTACTACAGTTAAACAAATTCAGTGGCTGAACTGAACTGCTTTGAGATTCAGATACAAACTGATACTAGGTAGTATTTTTACATTTCGAATGTATTATCAGGTAGTATTATCATTTCAAACACATAGATGCAATAGAAGAATAGCTAATGGAAAACAAGTTGAATAGACACCAGCACGGCCAGGCAGTACACTGCTAGGAGTGCTTGAGCCTTGACTTTCACATTCATGTTCAGGAAAAATGCAAATTGCAATTGCAACAGGAAGTGTTGAAACATTTACTGAACATTGGCCAACTAATGAGATTTGGAGATCAGTATGCACTATTTTCTCTATATTGGCAAGACAGTCAGACAACAGAAAGGTGATGCATAAGAAGAGCTAGATTATTAAAAACTGTAATGCTGACTTATTAAAAAGCAATTCCCCATCGTCGTTTACTCTACATGAGAGAACACCGCAAGTGATCCTCAGCGCCAAACTTATATGCCAAGAGTGTCTTGAACATTCAGGCACAAAACCAATTGCAGGTAATCAATGCACACCACAAACAAACGGGAAACAGCAGATCAGAGTATTGTTCGTATCAATAACATGATTTGTAACGAATAATAAATGCAGTAACAAACAAGAATAAAGAACTAGAACCAAGCGCACAAAACTTCCTATAGAACAACATCAATTCTTCATTTCCAGATTTGGCGAAAACAGATATTGCAGTTTTCTGTTGAAACCTTCAAAATTAAGACTGAATTACTAGTAGCAGGTGAATACATGAACGCGAACAAAAACTGTAGCAACAACAAATTGATGCAGAAAATATCTGTTCATTTGAAGAGACGAGACCAACAATTTGGTCTACAAAAAGTCATCAGCAATCACCTACTGTGTTCAAACTTTCTATACAGTTTTGCAGGCACTCAAAGCATAGATGATCAGTAAAGCAGGCAATGAAAAACCACCAATACACTCTACAGGTACTTCTTCATGTAAGAAATGCGGCGCGACAACAGTGACCCTGTTCTCAATCTGACAGAATGTATGAGGAACAGCATTACCATGAAAGAGACTGCAGTTAGCTCATTGGCAAAGCACCAGCACAATCTACAGCCCCTTGAAGAAAGGCGGTTCATCCGCTCCACCATCCTGTCGAATCTGAAGAAACGGATGCTGGACAAGGCTGGCTTTGAGCATATGTCGAGTAAACGAGATGACGGGGCCACCAGGACTGAAAGTGTGAAGTAGTGTTCCCTCGTTGTCACAATGGAGCACCATGTCCCGGAACTCCACAAGCATATCTCCCTCTTGAGACACAATGGCAACATTCATGGGCATACCTTTGTCAACACCATTGACCTCTATCACCGGCAACTGAATCCGACATTTGCGGAACCAGCGATTGATCTCGTAATCCTGCCTGATCCAGAGATATACCGTCGGCACATTTTGCTCGCAGGCCCAGCAGGACAAGGCAAGCATGCCCTCTGTCTCGAACAGGATGTTGTTGTTGCGTGCCATCGGAGGTCTCATCCATCTGAACTCCTCCGCCTCTGTGTCGAACACCACTATGTTGCCCCGCTGGAGCAGGTGCGGCGGCCAGTGCAGGCAGCCGTGGAGGAGGACGGGCGGCATGGCACCCGCGCGCACCAGCCCCCACTTGGACAGTGCGCAGCCCACAGAATCCGACGACACGCGAAGCATGATTCTCCTCGGGTGCTGAGAGCCCACCGTGAGGACGTAGTACCTGTACCTCCTCTCGCCGAAGTTGGTGTGTCGGTAGAGCACCCGGTACTCCCGGGAAATGGCGTGCGCGTAGAAGCCGACGACGTCGCGCGGGCGGAGCGATGGGAGTGCGAGCGGCGTCCATTGACGCGTGGCGGGGTTGCAGACGAAGAAGGCGCCGACGTAGTTGAGGAGGAGGAGGCCGTCGCAGGAGCCGTGCACCTCCAGCGCGTCGAAGATGCCTTCGTGGACTAGGTCGATGTACTCCTTGTCCTTGAACCGCACGACCGTCTGGAGCGGCTCGACGCAGGTGCGGCGGAGGTCGATGGCCTCGAGGCAGTAGTGGAGGAACGCCAGCAGCCGGGACTCCAAGTCCTCCCCAGCGGTCCGATAGATGCGGAGGAGGGGCTGCGCCGGCTGGCGGAGGTGGTGCTTGACGAGGAAGGCGCTGTCGGAGCCGACGCGGCCCCAGTCCTTGCAGACGGCGCGGCAGCGGAGGAGGGACTTGGGCGGCAGGCGGAGGAAGATGTCCACGATCACGTCGTCGGGGAGCGCGGCCGCGGCTTGCTTCACCAGCCCTGAGCCTTCCGCTTCCCCCGCCATGGTCGATCCCGTCTCTCGTTGCTCGCCGCCGGGTGCGGCGCGGCGCGGCGAGCCCCCCCCCCCCCCCCCCCCCCCCCCCCCCCCCCTCTCTCTCTCTCTACGGAGAGGGTTCTAGAACCCGTTATGCCGGCTGGCTTCCGGCTTCTCGATCAAGTTAATGGGGGAGAGATTGGGAGCCGCAGGTGAGAGGTGATACGGTTTTATAACCGAATGAAATGGGGGACGGCCGGACGGGATGGCGTGCTCACCAGGAACAGCTGGCACAAGACAACCGGCCAAAGGCTCACGTATCTCTTGAATGCTGAAGCAACGTGTGCGTACTGCTTTCTTTGAGTTCTCGTGTTTTGTTTATTGGAAAATTTTCAGTTTCAAAAAAAGTACTAGAAAAATGTATCAGCGAGTTCTGCTTCACAGGTTAGCGACACGAGAGCAAAATTTAGACGAATAATTCGGGGTTGGGCATTCGGTTTTCGGTTCGGTTTCTTGGTTTTTGACGAAATTCGGTTTTTAAAAAATCGAAACCGATCGGTTTTAAAAAAATATAGAAACCGAGCATTTCGGTTTTCGGTTATTTCGGTTCGGTTTCAGTTATAACCGAATTAACCAAAATTTATGAGTTAAGTCTAAGACAACCAAAAAAGTATGGAAGTTTTAAACAAATTTGGACAACACTTACTCTTTTTAGATAATAATAATTGACAGGGAAGTAATAGCAATATATTAGCACAAATATGTAGCACTTCAAATATGACACACCGCACATAAACCTAACCTATAGTATTGAAAATGCATTTTTTTTCATGTAATTCGGTTATTTCAGTTAATTCAGTTAACCGACAGTGAAAACCAATTTTCTTCGGTTATTTCGGTTCCATACTTATTAGAACCGAATAGAGAACTGATTTTTTCGGTTTCGGTTATTTCGGTTTCGGTTATTTTGGTTCGGTTCTCGGTTTTCGGTTATTTATGTCCACCCCTACGAATAATGCAACTGGTACACAGTCGGAATGATACGAGAGTTTCCACGGTTCAGTTGAACTTGTGTGAAAGCAGCAGTCTCTACTGACGAGCTACCGAATTGCACCATGCGATCCAGACAGCTACATTTTGTGCCTTCCCAAACTTAGAGTAAACTATGCAGGGAGGCAAACGAAATGTATCAAATTATAGCCTGCATTGTACTTCCTCCGTTCTAAATTATGGGTTGTTTTGCCATTTCTAAATGCATAGCAAATATATCTAGATTCATAGTAAAAATATGAATATAGAAAACTAAACCAACCCATAATTTAGAACGGATGGGGTAGAAATTTTTCCCAAGAGAACAACACCGAAGATATCATAATAGAGTATCAGGTTCCATGGGATGGTGCACATGCAGAAAAAACTTTACCTAGAGTGCAGTTGATGTTTCATAGAAACCAATTTAAATGTGTTTATTATAGGTTTGACCATTCGTCTTATTTAAAAATTATCATAAATATATAAAAAAATTTAAGTTATGTTTGAAATATCTTTATGATAAAGTAAATCATATATAAAATAAATAATATGTGAGTAATTTTTTGAATAAAACGAATGATCAAATGTCACGATCAAAAGTATAGTTTGTTTTATTTGTGAAATAGGTAGGCCCATAAAGAAAGTACTAGTATGGCTTAATATTTATCATTGTTGACTTTTGATCATGACATTTGACCCCTTGTCTTATTCAAAAAAATATGCAAGTATTATTTATTCTATTTCTCACTTACTTTCTCATGAAATATACTTTAAATATAACATATCTTTTCATAAATTTACAATAATTTTTTAATTAAGATCAGTGGTCACACGTTGTGAGAAAAAGTCAGCATTATGTTATTACAGTCGTTCAGTGCTCCGTTATGAGAAAACCGTATGTGACAGACTTCGCAGCTTGAAGCAGCCGTTTCCTCTGCACTGCTGCCGTTGCTGCGTGCGCGCTATCCAGGCAACACCGGAGGGCCGAACTCTGAGCCGTGAGCATCGTACGATCAGAGCAAGGATCATCAGAGCATTCCATATCTTGGGGTCTTTAGTGGCCATTGGATCAATCAAACCTATGAGTCGTGTTTGGTGCCACTGAGCCATGCGACTTCTGAGTCGTCTGATACAGAACCATATGCTTTAGATAGAAGTCCATTGCAAATGTTCAGTCCATGAAGTCACCACTCATCAGCAGGAACTTAGCATCACACCAGCTTCGCTCCACGGTTCCAGTGTCGTTCGGCAAATATGTCACTCGGTCTCAGGCCGTGTCTGGATCCTAGGGACTAAAGTTTAGTCCCTCAAATAAGTAACAATTAGTAGTATTAAACATAAACTAATTATAAAACTAATTGCATAAGTCATATCTACCCCGCGAGACGAACCTAACAAGTCTAATTAACCTATAATTAATACATAATTATCAAATTATTACTGTAGCATTATATTGTCTAATCATTGACTAATTAGGCTTAATAGATTCATATCGTAAATTAGTCCTTGCTTATGTAATGCATTTTGTAATTAATCTATATTTAATACTTCTAATTAGCATTCTTTCATTCGATGTGACGGGACTAAAATTTTAGTCTGGGGAACCAAACACCCCCTCAATCTGGCAATCTCATATACAAAAGAGTGAGATAAATGACAAGAGCTGCAAATCTTCTTGAGGAACAGTTATTGAAAAGTGGAAACCGACACCTCAAGTGGACTACTGTGTTCTTGCCTCTCTTTTTTTTGACACGGTGTTCTTGCCTCTTGACGTTCCATTCACGATTCAGGAAAGCGATAAACGAAATATATCAACACAGGCCACATAAAATCGTATGAGTCGTTCAGGATTCTTAATTTTTCATTTCTGAATGAAAATAAGAACTGTTATAGTATGTCGTGGTTAACATTGCAGGCCCTTGGCATGTTTGTTCCATGACGACTCGGATTTGGTACACAAGTCAATTTCAGGTTTCAAGAAAATATAAAATGGAACGAGACGTTCTCAATATTCTAGACTGTAGATACAATGCTAAGTTGCTAACCGTCATTACCTGGTAGAGATTGATTTACTGTAGAGGTGGTTATAGCAGGTTTTACACATTTTATTCATTTGCACAAATGAATTCAATCAAATATAAATCTGTTTAGCAAATAAATCTGTTTCCTGATCACGGCGATGGAAAATTTAACTAGTAATCATAGTTGGACATTTGCTACTACGCCAAGTGACTGGGTTGATGTTCATCTGCCGAGCCACATTTTGTATTTTCAACAAGCTACAAAATATAAGTACACCAGAGAACAAAAATCTTTAGCAATAATGTACAACTTGTTTGACAAATGTAAATAATTTTTTACTGACTCGTTAAAAAGTACTCTATCCGTATCACAATTAGATGACGTTTTGGACAAAGTTTGGGTCAAACATTGGGAATATAAATCATGAATAATTTTTAAGCCATTGAGTTTAGAAATGTGAAAATCATATCGATAGATTTGTCTTGAAAATTACTTTTATAAAAATATACATATATAAATTTCTAATAAATATTTTTTTATAAAAAATATGAGTCAAAGTTATGCTTTGGAGACCGTGTTGCTGTCCTAAACGTTATCTAACTGTGATACGGAGGGAGTATGAAGTACTGACAACCTGGTCTGATTCCGGTTACAGCCGTACGTACGTCATGACGGCAATGCTGATATCCTCGGCTGAGGGTTGAACCACATGTGAAATCTGTAAAAGAAGGTAGGCAGCTCATGGACGACCGTGGTCGTGCCGTTCTGGAAGCTATACCTGAACACACCATTAAGCATCTTGCTCTTCGTCGACTCCGGGTGCCGGCCAGGAGAAGAAGTAGGCGCACCCGGCGGTCACCTCTGTGCTGCCTGGAAACTCCCGAGCGTCCACAGCGAAGCTGCCCCTCGTACTGAGGAAGAAGCAGAGATGGTCAGTCGTATCACCCCGCCCGTGCTCCCTTTCCACCCACCGAGGCCTCCCGTCGTCTCCGACCGGCCAGCATAGCGACGACGGACACCGATTCCGGCAGGATTAGCTGATACTTGAACGGCCCTGGTATCACTATATCAACACATAGAAGCTCGCCGGGTCGCCGTGGAACTCGAGCACGTATCTTTTGCTCCAACGATGCCGCCGCGGCAGCTCCGCAATGGCGCATGCGGCTCCGGGGAGGACGGTAGATGAGCACAGAGCCGCTGCACTGCGGTTGTGCTCATCCGTAAACTTGGCGCACGATGTGAGCGCCCGATACGAGCAGGAGCAGGTCACGCCAATAACCTCCCAGTCGAGCTCGCCGGGGCGCAGCAGGATGGCCGCCAGGTGACCGTACTGGTACTGCTCTGTGTGGAACACGACGGCGCCAGTGCGGCAGAGGACGCCGCGTGCGCCTCCCCACGTCGAGGACACGCTCCGAGGCAGTTGGAGGCAGGGAGGTGGCGAGCGGGTTCACGAGCTCGGGCGTCAGGACACCGTTGTTGGAATAGCCGGTGGCGAGGACGCGGCCGCCGTAGGCGTCGGATCTCTCTATCGCCTTGCCGCGGAGCGCGGGGAGGGGCAGGAGGGGCCGGATTTTCCTTGTCGAGAAAGGCGCGTGGAGGCGCAGGCCGGGGTCGTCGGACGACGCGCCGCACGACTCCACGAGGTATGGGAGGAAGCTGGGCGCGCGGGCCGGCAGCGGAACCGAGCGCCACGGCCTGCACACGGCGCGGAAGCAGACGCGGTCGCCGGCGTCGTGCAGGTGGCCAGCGATCTCGCTGAGCGCGTCGGCGGGGAGCTCGGCCCACGGCACAGAAGCGCCTCGCGCGTCGTGCTCCATTAATTAAGAGATGGGAGCTGTTTCTTTTTCCTTTTTGTTGTGCACGTGCACACGGCTGACCAAGTTTAGGATGCAAGAGTTCGTGAAGGTTTGAAGGTGATGACGTAGTGGAGTTGGAACTCCACCGAAATCTGATTCCGTCGGGACTCTTGGGAGAGGGGCACCGATCGCGTGGTGCTCTACGGCTCGCTCCGTCGGTCGATGTGCTTTGGGTCGTCGCGATCCGCGAAGCTGCGGCCGACCAGTCGGGCACCATGCTTGCCTGAGTGAACCAGCTCTCTTATACCACTGACTGGCGGTATATAGTATATAGAATGGATAATATAGTAATTTATATCTAAATATATTAACTAAGCATCATTTTTTTAGTTCTTGGCGGCGGCGCGCATCGTCTGCCGAGAGCCATCCAGCTGTAGGTCTTGACTGCCGGCCCGAGATGCATGATCGAATGAAAAAAAATGTCTAAATTACAGTGATATCATTTAGTTTTTTCTAATAATACCCTTATGCTACTATACTACTCACCATATACTACATATATCACTAGTCAACGTTACACTAGTATACAATTATTCTCAACCGTCGGATGTTTATATACTGATCCTTTAATTTAAATCAGTGGTATAAATACAGTAAAAGAGCTCGCGCGAACTGCACGTGCGCCGAGCAGTTCATAAACACCGCTGTAATCTGATTGTTGGCAGATTAGAACCGCAGTATGTCAGGAAAAAAACAGTACAAATTGAATTTATTAGTCGCTAACATGCACCGCATTCAATGAAAAGAAACTAATAATTCACGGCAGAATTCTCCCAGGTAGCAATTGAAACTGTAAAAAAAAAAGTAGGTACAGAATTGTGTGCGTACTAGAGTTGTACTCTAGAAATTTGTGTATTATTAATACATTTTAACCATATCATAAATATATTATCATACAGGCTAAGCCTATTATAGTAGGGCCGTGTTTCTTTGTGGTCGAAATTTTTTTCCACCCCGTTTGATCAATAATTAAAGGTATTAAATAAAGTCATTTTACAAAACTATCTTCACAACCCTGGATTAATTCACGAGACAAATCTAATGAGGCATCTGACCGCACGATTAGAGGATGGTTACTGTAGCATTGCTGTAGCAAATCATGGACTAATTAGGCTCATTAGATTCGTCGCGTAAAGTTACACTCATCCAAAAAAATTTTGTAAATGAACTTCATTTAATACTATATGCATGCAAGATTCCCTTTGAAAAAAAAATTCCGGGGAGGAAAGAAACACGACCCGCATAGATCAGAGTCATCTTCAATGCTGTACGTCCTCTCGTGTCTCCGTCTAAAACAGCTTCTCTCGATGGATGATCCTTGTACGTTTGAAGAGATGCTGCTGACACACGAATGAGCTTCTCTCTTGTGACGATCTTCTTCATTGCTTTTCTCCGAGGCATGGTGAACAAAGGACTACGCATAGAAATCGCGTACTTAGGCCTTGTTTAGATACAAAATAGGAAGGGCCAAAGTTAGGGATTTGGGGTCACTTCGTCATCATTGCGCCACTGTAATATTTCGTTTGTATATATGAAAAATTGTCCAAAAAGTGATTAATTAGGCTTAAAATGTTCGTCTCGCAGAGTACAACAAAACTGTGTAATTAGTTTTTGATTTCATCAACATTTAGTACTCCATGCATGTGACGACATTTTGATGTGATGGGAATCTTCTTTTTGCATAGTAAACTTTGGAGGTGAAATTTGGGATCTAAACAAGGGCTTATATGGATTCGGAACCAAGTAGAAGAACCCAGCTTTCAGGCGACGCTCCTTGTACTTTCTAAGAGGGTCATGAAGAGAGGCGAGTACTCCCTCCATTCTAAAATAATTTTTTTGACGAGTCAAACACTTAAATTTGATCATTTTTTATAAAAGATTATTAATATTTATATACAAAATAAGTATAATTATATTTATCATATAATATATTTTTATAGGAAGTTTACTTGGAAACCTAAATGTTGATATTAGTTGTTATAAGTTTAGTCAAACTTAAATATGTTTGACTCGTTCAAAAGCTAGAAGTGTATTTATTTTGGGACGGAGGGAGTAATCTGGCTGATTGGTTCCCTGCATCGAAGACCATCCAGACTCGTGGGATGCAGTCTAGCTTTGATTGGTTGGTTGGAGCAGATTTGGACCAGGCCCTACAGATGCAAAAGAGTCCCTTCAGCCTGCCTCCCGGGATATGAAATTTTTCCTCGTTTCTCCGAAGCCTGGCTGCCGCGGTGCAAGCCAGCGCTCACGGAACGGGCGTATAGGCAAAAAAAAAATGGGTGGCTGTTAGACACCCAATCAATTTCTCTCACGGACCTGGCTGTACTATGGGGAAACCAAATAATCCACTGCTGCATCCGGTGAACCTGGCCAGCGGAAGCTGGTACCTGGCTGTACCATGCGGAAACCAAATAATCCACTGCTGCATCTGGTGAACCTGGCCAGCGGGAGCTGGTACGAGCTAGGCTGCAGTGGGAAGCAAACCAATCAGACCCAAAATGCACGGGCAGTTTTCTTTGTAGGTTGGCCAGCGGAGCAAGCCCTTCTCCTTCTAGGCACGAAATTGGTCTGAGAATTTCCTGCAATTGATGCGCAGCGACACTTCACGGTGCAAGGATGAGTGTTTCACGGAGCAAGCTGCCGACAGCGGACCGAATCAACAACCATGGTGGCTAGACTAACTCGGTATGCTCCCTATGCCGTACAACCTCAGAGACACACCTTCACATGTTGGCCAAATGTTCCTACTCGAAGGCAGTATGGCGACAGATTGCCCACATCTTCAGTATTCTGCTGCCAATGCAACAGGCCAGAACCATGCGCCGCTGGTGGCGTTCGACACTCCGGCAGGGTGCCGCGGACAGAATAAACCATCTGCAGGTGATCATCTACACAGCATGGAACATTTGGAAAGAAAGGTGCCGAAGGACATTTCAAAACATCGCTATCATTGCTGACCAATTAGCAGGACTGATCAGGCAAGACGTACTCGCGTATAGAGAGGCTAACAGAGCTGTTGAATAGCTACACCTGTACAAATTTCTTGGTTGCATGCTTAGATCCTAGATTACTCCTTGGCCTGGTCCTTCCGGGCTTGTAAAAACACAACACCTGCTGTTTCTCCTATAATGCAAAGGTAGAGCACCTACCATGTTTTCCTAAAAAAAAGACGTTCGTGCATGTCAGCGATGCCAAACTCATTACGGCGGTACAAGGTAAATCTTTTTGGTCCAACGTTGAACCGCATCTCCTGCCTCTTAGGCTATCTGCGCCGCTGTTACTTCAATTTTTTACTCTAAAAAGAATATTATAGCCACGTCACTAATAGTCTTTACTCTATATCAGCTTCTTCCACACTCATATTACTCTATCTATTTACTCCATATCCAACAACCATATATTTTATTCATCCACTATTCGTTACTATCTTTAATTAAAAATATTGCGGCAGCTTTTACTTCCGTCCGTGCATGCGAGTCAGAAAAAGTTGGTCTCCAGCTGTTATACCGTAACCAAAGCGTTGCGTCATATATGCCGTGAAGATGAATGTACAGCCTCCTAACGCTTTGTTTGCCGTGCAGCGCTGCGGAGGTTTTTACTCTAATTTTTGCGCTATGCTGCTTACCGGCAGGTATGCCGTAGAGCGGTGCAGACAGCCTTATATGTTTTCCTACAAGTATGGAAACTTTGTGTTACTGTATTATTAAACTCAACAGGGAATTAATCGGCAATTTAACCCGTGTCTCATAGGACTTCCCCCTAGCTAAAATAAAGGCATGTGAAATATATAATGAAAAAGCAGCTATCAGATGGCCAAAAGGCCATAATCACCTGTTGATGCGAGAGGAAAAAAAAACTTCTGCTCACTCGTTGCTTGTAGACACGCAGTTGTGTGCTTCGTTTTCTCTTGGTTGTGAACGGAGATTGATGTGTAGCGTGTTTCTACATGTGCACACGATTGATCAGTTTTAGAACGGATGAGTCCGCAAGGTTTTGGATTGGAAGCGATGACATTGCGGGGTTGGAAGTCCACCTAAATTCGGCACGGACTCCTAGAGCGTACAGGCTAGAGCGTCGCGATGGCAAATGTTTAGCCCACCAAATCACACCGGGAATCTATATGGCTTCTACGAGTTTTTTTTACCATGGTAGCTTCCACGTTAACAGTCGTCCGATCTCCACCGTCATCCATCCAATCGATCGGCTTCTTTCTCGAGCCGCGGGCGGAGGGGCCCGGACCGGCCGGCAGCCGGGCGGTGGGCGAGGCCGGCGGTGGAGGCGACGGAGGGCGGAGGTTAGGGTTCGGGGGTTGCCGACGGTGGGAGCTCGGGGGGATCCAATGGCCTCCGGCCATAGAAAAGAAGGAGGTGGGGCGGAGGGAAGGTTCGGCGGCGGAGGCGAGGCGGCGCGGGAGCGCCGCCGGCCGGGCGGGGGCGGACAAGTGGTGGGGGGGGGGGGCTAACGGCGCGGGGGCGGCGAGCCCACCGGGTTAGAAAGGGCGGGGGCGTGCGGCGGAGGTGGATGGCGGGCGGGTGGCGCGGCGGTGCGGCAACCGCCGGCCGGGGCGGGGCGGTGCGGCGAGAGAAAGAAGAAGGATTAAATGGGCCTAATGGGTCCTAAGTTATCGTGCTTATCTAGGGGCACGGAAGCGAGGCAACCCCCCCCAAATCACATCCGTTCAGCGGTTGGTTACAGAAACAAGAGCCCGATGCAGAAACCAACCAATTTTTTATGGGCTCCCGTCAAAAGCGAAGAGCACGTGTGTGTGGTGTGGCGTTTGTGTGGGTCGGCCCGAATGATCGTCCAGGCCGGCCCAGGCTCAGGCCCACCGTGCAATCCACGCCGGTGACAGCTGTCAAACGCAAGGTGTATAACTAACCCCCTTCCTGGCCGCCTCGCCAGTTCATCTTGTGGGTTTTGGCGCAGCGGCCAAGGGGTGGAAATCGAAACGGTGGGAGGCGGAAGCAGACGCGGAGCAGAGCAGCGAGAAGAGGTGAGCCCTCGAATCACCCACCCATCGAGTTCGTCCTTCTTCGTCTTTGCCGATCGGGACCTCGATTTCGTCGGCCGGCCGGCGTCGCCGGCCGTGCGGTTAACCCCTCCGCCGCATTTGCGTTTCGCAGGAAGGAGTCGCTGGTGCCGGTGGAGCAGTTGGCACCCTACCACCCGGCGCGGAGAGAAGGACCCGAGAATGGCGGAGCCGGCGCCGGAACCGGAACCGGGGCAGGCCGACGTCGTCGGCTTCTTCCACGACTCTCCCCCGCACGTCATCATCGAGATCTTCCGCCGCCTTCCTGCGAGGTCGATCCTCCGCCTCCGCGCGGTCTGCAAGCGCTTGCGCGAGGTCACGTCCTACCGCGCCCTCCTCGCCGTCCTCCAACTCCTCCAGCCGCCGCGGCCGCTCCTCTGCTTCGGCCACGACGGCTGCCCCGACCGCTCCATCCAGCTCAGGGACTACTGCGTCGAGGCCCTCGACCTCCGCTCCGCCACGCTGAGCTCCGTCCTTCGGTTCACCGACAACGAGTACTACGATTACGCCGACAACGCCGACGGCGCCGAAGCTCTCCCCATCTACGCCTTCAGCAAGGACCAAATCCGCTACGGCGAGGAGGAAGACGACGGCCTCGGCCATCCCCGGCTCAAGGTCCACGCCTCCATCGACGGCCTCCTCCTCGTCTCCTTCATCAACATCTGGTACGTCTGCAACCCCGCCACGCGCCAGTGGGCTGGCCTCCCGGACTACCTCATCTACGTCGACGTGATCGGGCTCTACGACCACATCTCTTCCGGCGAGTACCGCGTGCTTTACCACGTAGGCAAAGACGACGAGGCGGTCTCGACTTGCTACTTCGTTCTCAAGGTGGGCGATATGAGGCCCAGGGGAATCGGGTGCCCCATCTCGCCGGCGGCGACCGAGGACGTGGGGTTGGACATTGGGCTGGATCCCCCCTCGCTCTACCCGCCCGTCCAGCTCGGCTGCAACTTGCACTGGCCGCCTCAGGAGCGCCAAGGATACCAGGTACTAGTGTTCGACACGGAGGCCGAGGTGTTCAGCTGGATGAGATTTCCCGTGAGAAACGCAAACATGCAACTGCTTGAAATGGATCGAAAGCTCGCCATGTCCGTCTCCAGGAGGAACATGCCGACGCTAGATCTCTGGCGTCTGGATGATTACCGCAAACAGATTTGGAACCTGATATACCGTATTAGATTGCCAGCGGCGCTGATCCAAGCTTTGCATTTCCAAGACTGGTTTCCGCAGTTTGTCTCACCAGAAGGAGATGTGCTGATCGAGTGCTCGAACAGGCTGGTATTACACTGTGACAGGAATGGGAATTTGCTTCACAAGTTTCAGTTTCGTGAGGAGACACCGTGGGTTAGGCATGCCCTGAAGGAGACCCTTCTTCCTCATGCAATCTTTCTGGCGCACAAGCCTGGTGATATTGAACCGCCATTCTTCCAGGGTCTCTAGTCCGTGCTGATGGTTGCATTTTTGAACATCTGTAGATGAATCTTGAATCAACTAGCTTAGCTTTCCTTTCCCATTCTCTTAAGGTAGGGATAATCATGGTCAGATGTTCATATTTCTCTATCCTGGTACTCTATGTTGGATGTTTGCTTTATTCTTCGACATGAATGTGAAAGGCAGATATGCTGCTGTAATGCTGTTGAGTAGGCTGGCTGTATAGCGTGTTTGTTGTTTCCCATTGATCTTGATTAGATTTTCTAAGCGAGCATCTATGGTGTTCTGATACGTTTCCTACATGCATGTTTCCATGTTTCCATGTTTCCTACTGATGATGGCAACTGTTCTACCATTCTGTTTTCATCTCCATGATTCAGGCAATTAATCTAATAGTGCATCTGAATCTTCTATGATTTGGGAGCTTCTCTCTGAGAACTATGAACTGGAAGTTTGGTTCTGAATTTGATGCGGCTGTTTTGGGTCATGACTGTTTTTTTGTTCCCTTTTCTAAGTCTGCCTATCAAATTGATGCAAGATACAATTAAATGTGATAAATCGTACAATGTGGTCGTTCCAAAATGGGCTAGTGATGTAAGATGGCTTGATATGGCCCTGTTCGGCTGGCGGGTGGCAGGTGGCTGGTGCTGGTTTATGCTGAGAGAAAAATACTGCCGCTGGCTGGCTGCTGATAAGCCAGACGAACAGGGCGGTTTGTTTGTGATTATTGCAGTCCAGAAACCCAAAAAGAAATTTAACATAGAAATTACCCACAGCATGCAGTTAGCAAAGAAGGCAGTTCTGTTCATCAATTCCAATCCTGCGGCATTCAGAGATGCAAATTTTGATTCACTATCGCTGAGGCATTCAGGGATGCAAATTTTGATTCACTATCACTGCGGCATTCAGAGATGCAAATTTATGCAAATTTTGACTTACTATCACCGCGACATTCAGCTTCCAACTTCTTCAGCGACTTTGCCTCTCTGAAACAAACTCTCCAACCATTTCTGAACATTTTGCCATGTTGGCCTTAGTCAAACCTATCACCGCAGTGAAAACAGGATGTGTGTGAACAATAGAAATAGCAAAGTGGGCGCTCCTTCCAAATTAAACAAAACTCATAAATATAGTCATCGATAACATCTAAGCTTAGTTTTCTATCACCTGAAGCAATTCCACCCATGATGATGTTCCGTTCTGATAACATGTCTGATGCACAATTCAACTTTCAAGAACCAAGATATCATCAAATAATCAGAATGAGAAATATATATCAAGCACTAATACTAGTAATGCCTCACACTTTCCAAGTCCAGGAGAACCGAATAAAAGTTTTAACAAGGAAATGATTCTGAAAAAAAAATCAGCAAGAAGACTAATGCCTGACACTTAGGAAATTCAGAAGAAGCAAACTATATCCTATATGTTTATATCAGCCAAGGCGTGACAGTGTCAAGATACTGCTAGCAATAGCTGGCGCCTGGCTATGATAACTGATAGCGCCACATACCCAAATTGTTCCCAGCTAATGGCTACCATATTCAAGATCACAAATGCATCCATAATATTACTACCAGCCATCTGGTATTTAAACAATCCATAAATTCTGCAGTTCCAAGCTTTAAGGCAACAGAGAAAAGGTACTCCAGATCTTCAAACGTAATATAACACTGAGATCAAAATTGTGAAGTTGACACAAATCTATGAAAATTTTGATCAACATGAATATTTGTCGTTTTCAATAGTATAAGCATTCCCCATTCATTTCCCTGTGACCTGGAAATTTCTTCATCGTTGGTCTGAGGCATTGAAAGAAAGCGGGTAGCAGATGGGCCATGGCCCATAGATCTAATTGGACCAGGCCCATCGTAGGCAAGTCCATTTTGTGTTGGGCCTTCGTGATCACTTTAAGCATTTTTCTTGCCAACATGGAGAAGAAAGCAAGATGCTCATGAATTTCGTGTCACTAATAACTAATTCTAGCGGATTGCCCGATAAAATTTCAAGGACCGAATGCCTTGCTTGTGCAAACAATGCTTCGGCCCACCAGCCTACGGATAAAAAGCCTTCCTTCCCTCCCTTCACACGAAAAAGATGGACAACACCTTAAAAAAAACGAGAAAGCTGGACAAACGTAGCATTCACCGCACACATGATCGGGATTCTGCGTCTTTGTCTCCGTGAAGCTAAGTTCCCACGTGATCCAGTTACATAGGAGTACCGGCCTGACGGCAGGATGCTGCAAATGCCATAGCAAAATTCAGTCGGTCCCTTAGCTGTTGCCTGGGCAGCATCAGGAAACTCAATGGAATATGTTTTGGCAGCTCGGCAAAGTTAAGATGCTGTCACTCTAGAAGACTGGAGCGGCCTCGGCTAAAGGATAATACCTGTCTTTGCCTCCACGAACTCGCCATGTGCTCCACCGGTTGCTTTATTCCTGGACATTCCGAGATAAACGCAACCAGCCTTTCCAGCCCAATCATCAGCAGGTGGAACGAGCCTGATCATATTCAGGCTTGCAATTTGCCATGTTAACCTCGAAAAAAAGTCAAGCGCCTTGTTCGGAGCTGAACAGTTCAGCTCAATCATCCTCACCAACTAGACGGAGTAAACGCTGCTGCCGCGAGGCGTCACATGGAGCTCTTCCTGCCGTACTCGCACTTGCACTTGGCGAGGAACTGAATTTCTTCTCTCCCTCCTTTATGATGTGAATGAACTGAAACCGTGTACGAAGCCAACAAGGCAGCAAGTCAAATCACGGCCGATTAGTTATAGATAGGCTCATCAGCCAAAACGGATAAGGCTGTTTGTTTGTTCTCTGGAATTGATACCCGTATGACAATCAATCGTGGGTCTACCAATTTTTGTTTGCGCAGGCTCTGAAAAAACTAGCAGCTCATCCCGTTGTCTCGTCTTCCATTCGCAGAAGACGAGGCTCTTTCCAAACAGGACACGCGTGTACGTGTCACGATGGCAACTCTGGGGCGACAGGTATACCGCTGTCGAGGCCAGCTGTTGTGCAGTAGCCTGCCTGCCCTTCGAGTATTCTCGATCCCTCCCCCCATCCATCAGGTCCGGGCCGGACCAGTGGAGAGAAAGGGCGTGCAAAAATCGCGGTGGCACACGTCAGGCGGGGCGCAGACAATTCAGCACGTCGTCACGGCGAGGAGGGCGCAGCGCGATGCGACGACGGACGGGGACACGAGGCGGCCCCGGCCCGGCCGGGGGCGCGGGGGCTCGCCGAGACGTGTCAGCGCGGCACGGCTCACGGTCGCCTGCCTCGGCGGGCCCTCACGCCCGTGCTCACAGCCTGGCGCCGCCCGCCCGCGGGCGTCACCGCCGCCCGGGCAGGCGGCAGCGAGGTGTCAGGAGGTGGGGCTCCTCTGGCAGCGACACGGGTGCCTCCCGCCCCGCCACCAACGGCTAAAACGTGGAGACCGAGGCAACGTGGAGCAACGCCACCGCCGAACTCGTTGGTCGTTGGCTCGTTTTGCCCCGGTTGGCATGGCCGCCGTCTTTCTCTTTCTCTTTCCCTTGGCTTCGCTGCTGCGCCTCGCACGCGCACCACGAAAACCCGACGTGAAGGCGGACAAATCGCAGGCTGGCTGTTAGCTGGTTCAGCTCGCGGCTCGCCGCCACAGGCTGATGCCTTCAGAATTTTTGAAACTGCATCGCTATCCCGACCCGACGTGAGCGTTCCGCCGGCGGCTGGAAGTCAACGGTCCACGGGACGGGAAGATAGCTGGGGTATCGTTTTCTAGGGTGAGGGCCTGATGGTTAGAAAGACAAATGATAATTGCAGCATTGTTGATTTCTTTTCCGTTTTTTGTCAGAAATGATTGTGACCAATCATAGTTGCTTCACCGCTGGTATGATGAGGACTTCGTTTTCCCACGGCCAGTGTTGTGTTTACTATGGGGGAATCGGGATCGGCATGTGCTCCACCCTCAACATCCGATAGTAAACGCCCTCATGATGTATTTCCCTTCTTTTTAGATTTATGACCATTCTGCAACCAGTGTATTGTGCATGCTAAGGTGTTCCATTGTTTCTTACACAAAAATATAAAAGCACTTCATAAAGTTAGCCAAATACCTTAACCATTGATGCGTGGAAAAGATGATATTTTGTTGGGACAAAAAATGATTTTTTTTTGGCAAAAGTGAAGTGTCAATTATTTGGGAACCAATGTTAGTGTACTGGGTTTTGAACTATTTCAAGAGTTTTCAAGTTGAGATAGCACGATGATGATATGTACTAGAAAAGGATATAGCCTTCTATCAATACCTGATCTCTTGGTTACCGATTGTTGTTAAAACATCTCCAAAAGTGTCCAATAAAACCTCTCAATAGCTAATTTTAGGAATGAAACTGAAAAACAGTGCTCCAACAGGTGTCTAATCTTGTGCCCAAATTTTGTGTGTGCCCGAAACCATAGGTATCCTGAGCCAAATATTGATTTTTTCTCCGCACTCAATCCACCGTGCCGCTGTTTCCGTGGACGAGAAAAACACGGCGACAGGGAAAAAACACCCAAGGAGGCCACGTGATTTTTTTTCACGGAGAAAAATCTGATGAAAAAAGGAAAATCAATATTAATTGCTAATGTGGTGGTACTTAAACTTGTTTAGGAAACCAACTTTTTGGAAACTGTTGGATGGACATTTTATTTTTGCTCTCAATAATTTTTAGATTGGTGCCAAAACTAAATTTTTGGGATACTATTTTAAAGACATTTTTGGAGATGCTTATATGATCTTTTTAGCATCATTTTGAGTGCTGCAGTACTGTTTTGTTTTTGACCGTATGTCGCATTCTACCGATCTACATTGGAACAAAAGTTGGAGTAGGATATCTTTGGCACTAACATTGAATAAAATACTGATAAAATCAAATTATTTATTCATCATATGGTTAGACATTCTGAGGAGGAATAAGACAATCAGTATCGGCACGCGGAAAGCTAGCATAGGAATTGTTTTGAGCGGTAGAACATATGGTACGATTTACGATGCTCAACACCTTGCCCAATTATCTCAACGAACTAAAGCTATATAAATTGAGAAAACATGTTGACTCAGAGCAAATTCGGTTTTAAAAACCCATATAGAAATATAACGAGAGATGGAAATCTTGTTACCCAATAGTCACGAAATAACAAACACGCAAATAAAAACAGAAAAGGCGATTTGGTAAGTCCTAAAAGAGGTGAGTTCATCGTCCTTTCCTCGCGGCCGCTGTATAAGCAGCGCCATTTGCCTCCTCCGAGCCATCTTGCACGTGGTTATTTTACTATTGTTGAATCGAGAGGGCCATGTGCCAAGTTTAAACCTCTCCGAGTATTATTTTTAAACTAATACCCATCATATGCTGTACTTTTGGTTCAATCTTTTAGGACATGCCTTGTAAACCTATTTTTTTAGTATTAAACTTTAAATACACGATTACACTGACAAAACACGGCAGTATTTAAGCGACAATATCAAGTCAACTTTATTTCTCTCTTCAATTACGCTTTGAACTCTCTTCCTAATTGGCTTGCCATTATGAATTAAATTAAATTATTAAAACAGTTGAGAAAAAAATGTTTAATCAAAGCGAACAGAATTTCGAAACTTCCGCAGAGATATCATTTTCAAATTCGAAATTTAGTTACCGATAGGCACGAGCACGAAACGACCACCGAAGCCGGAAAGAGAGGGAAGGAGCAGCGGTAAAACAAAAAAGTTGGGTTCGCCGTCCTCTTCCGCTGCCGCCCAGCTGAGCCGAGCCAGGCCAGTGGCCAGCTGCCTCCTCCTCCGAGTCCTCTCCTCTCCCACTCCGCTCCGCTCCCTCCTCAAAGCGCAGAGGAAAAAGAGGGCGAGAGCTAAACCGCAAATCCCCGAAATCGCAGCGCAAAATTAAACAAAACTGGAGCGGCGGATACAATAAGCAGCTGCTGCAGCACCACCGCAGCAGCCGCCACCGTCACGCCACCGCGCCGAGAGAGAGAGAAAAGCCGAGCGGTGGCAGGCGTGGGGGACGGACGAAAGGGGGAAATCGCCTGCTTGCCAGCCGCGGTGGGTTGGTGGCTGCCGCCTCCGCCTCCGCCTCCGCATCCTCAGCTCTGTTCCCCAACCCACCCCCATTTACCTCGCCTGACCTCGCATGGATTCTCGCTCGCTTATCCCCCACTCCACGCGCCGATCCGCCACCTGCCAGGAGAGCGCGGCGCGATCCAATTGAGGTCCAGGAGGCTGGGGTGCCGGCCTGCTGCCTGCGTGCTCCCCTTCTGTTCCCGTCCAGTGTGGCCACGCCGCCGCTGGACGCCATCGCGCGCCTGCACGGCGTCTTGGGGCGGTCGAGGTCGAAGCAGCAGCAGCCGCCACGCGGGCGACCCGGCGCGAGGAAGCGGTGGCCGAGCCGGGGGAGCGCGATGCTGTGGGTGGCGCGCCTCTCCAGCTTCTTCTCCGCCGCCATGGTGATGGTGGTGCTGTCGCCGTCGCTCCAGTCCTTCCCGCCCGCCGAGGCCATCCGGTCCTCGCAGTTCGACGGCAGCGTCCGCTTCCCGGGCCAGATCGCGGGGGGCGCCAGGGGGATCGCCTTCCGCCGCGCCCCGTCCTTCCGCAATGCCGCCGACTGCGGCGCGGGCAACGGCACCGCCGCCAATGTCTGCGACCCCTCGCTCGTCCACATCGCGATTACGCTCGATGAGGAGTACCTCAGGGGCTCCGTCGCGGCGGTCCACTCGGTGGTGCAGCACGCCAGGTGCCCCGAGAGCGTCTTCTTCCACTTCCTCGTCTCCGACCCGGGCCTCGGGGACCTCGTCCGCGCCGTGTTCCCGCAGCTCCGGTTCAAGGTCTACTACTTCGATCCAGACCGCGTCCGGGGCCTCATCTCCACGTCGGTGCGGCAGGCGCTGGAGCAGCCGCTCAACTATGCGCGCAACTACCTCGCCGGCCTCCTCGAGCCCTGCGTGCGCCGCGTCATCTACCTCGACTCCGACCTCGTCCTCGTCGACGACGTCGCCAAGCTCTGGCGCACCGACCTCGGCGGCCGCACCGTCGGCGCGCCCGAGTACTGCCACGCCAACTTTACCAAGTACTTCACAGCCCGGTTCTGGTCGGACCAGCGGTTCGCCGGGACGTTCGCGGGGCGGCGGCCGTGCTACTTCAACACGGGGGTCATGGTGCTCGACCTCGAGCGCTGGCGGCAAGCGGGCTACACGCAGCGCATCGAGCGGTGGATGGAGATACAGAAGTCGCCGCCTGGGCGCATCTACGAGCTGGGTTCGCTGCCGCCCTTCCTGCTGGTGTTCGCTGGGCACGTGGCACCGATCGAGCACCGGTGGAACCAGCACGGCCTCGGCGGCGACAATGTCCTGGGCAGCTGCCGCGACCTCCACCCTGGTCCGGTGAGCCTGCTGCATTGGTCCGGGTCCGGCAAGCCGTGGGCTCGGCTCGGCGCCGGGCGGCCGTGCCCGCTCGACGCTCTCTGGGCGCCCTTCGACCTGTACGGCCCCGCCGGCGCCGGCGCCGCCGAGGAGTCCCGGTAACCGCTACACTCGAAAAAGAAAGATTCTTTTCCTTCTTTGGCCGACCCCGTACAAATTCTGAGCTTCTAATTCTTGGTCTCCATTACCTGTTCAAACCTATATGTTTTTTCATCCTCTTTTCCTTTTCTTTTTACGGTTCAGTTGATTAAATGTTTTGTGCTAGATTGTTCATGTCTGTTCTTAGTGGTCTCTTCTCCAACTTCTTTTTGATCGTTTTGTTACGATAAAAACAGAGGTCATTTGTATCCTACTCTACAGAGCTGCAGTCTTGCAGCCTCAACATCACCATAAATAAAAGCACAGAGAAATAGACTTTGCACTTTGCAACATTTGTTCTTCATTTCTCTTCATCTCTTCCCCTCACTCTGTGCAGTTCGGTGTCTTCTCATTCACTCTTGCAATCAATCCAATTCGCCCATCCATCTCACTGAGGAGTCAGTCAGTCCAATGCAGCACCTGCACAACCCTTAATGCCTGCCGCTGGACTCGAAGGATAGAGTACCACCACCTCTCCACCATGGACCGGTTCCTTGGACCATCAAATTCAAAGGCCGAGTCACCGTCAGTCGCTCACAGACATGAGTAACTTGGAATCCTCATCTTTGTGGCCGTGCACGAACTGACTGACACTAACAACCATTTCGCTCGCGCTTAAGCACTCGCCGCAGATAAGCAGAGGGGTATCTGTTAACTAAGCTCGCGGGGATTAAAGCAGGCGGAAATGGCCGGTGTGGGGGCGAGGACTCGGTGGCTGCAAGCAACACGGGGCTTGTGAGCTACCGCCCAAGACCGTCGTCTCTTTTCGGGGGTCCTCACCCTTTCCTCCGGTGGGGCCTCTCGCCACTCCCGCTCGCCATCCTCGCCGCTTTATTCTTTTGCAAATCATTATTGTGCATTTGTGCTGCTGCTGCTCTCCCCTCATCGCCATATAACTCCATCAGGGCTTCTTTTTTCCATTTCCCTCTTTTCTTTTCTCCAAGCTAGCACCTCACCTTCTCCTGCAAGAACCTTTTGTTTTTCTGATCATCTCACTTTCCTTGCCAGCTCCCACTTAGCATCTACTTGTCGCCCTCGGCTCAATGCGTCCAGCCAATATTTTGTGAACAATGTGGGTGGAAAAGAAACATTTCGTGTCACTAGGCGCATGGTATCGTTCGTGCGGGAGACTCGCTGACGACGGGGCCCCGCCGGCGGTGAGGTGGTAAAGGGGGGTCCCGCTCGGTGCTCGCCACACGCGTCGGTTTCTTCCCCCGCCAGGGCGCCAGGCACACACTTCAGCTTCAGCTAGGCTCCGGTCGATTTGATTTAGCTGACAGCGACGGTCTAACCGACAGGGAACTTTTAACCTTTAGCCATTAGCCCCGGCTAATCAGCTGCTTACATGTGAGATTCGTGTTGTGTAAGAGTTGAGAACTCTACTGGACTACTGCACGCCGCGCGGATTGAGTTATTTTATTTTGAAGTTCCATTCTGGAGAGATACTGGGTGATTTCACTCGTAACGCTAAAGCTTGCTAATGACCTGATTTGCCTTTCTGTACCTCAGAATTCTGGTGCACCCAATGTCCTTATCAGTCATCATCTATTTTCTTTATTTCGTACAAGTATTGATTATCACGGTATTGTCCACGGTATTGATCACTTGTGATGGCAGGTACTCCTTTATCTCTTCACTCTTCTAGAGAGCTAATAGCTTTCGCTAGCTACTGATGTGAGTACTGTTTAATTAGTGGTTGCTGATGTGATCATGTGAGAGTATTTGGCTTTCATTCCTGGTCCTTGTCTCATCTGCAAATCAGGCTAGCAATGCCAAACCATGTATTCTATCGCCGGAAGCTTTACCTTTTCCTGCCCCCATCTCCGGCAAAACCTTGTTCGTTTCTCCTCCTGGCATGGTAGAAAGGCGAAACGCTAGGGCCTTTCTGGAACACCTATCGTAGCATCATACCCTGCCTGTCCCGCTGCTGCGTTTGGAGTAGTAGCAGTGCCGTATCGCAGTGCTCTATTGGTCCTCTCATGTGAGAGCGAGAGCGACCTCGAGAGCGGGCCGCGCCGGGGGGTGGTCCTCCGCGGCGATGCGACGGCATCTCATGAGATGCGCGGGGTTCTGGTGGGGAGGGGATCACGCGCGTTCCTCCTAGCGCCTCCTGGCGCGTCGGTTAGGATGTCAGCGTCGCCGAGCCCGGCACGGCCTCCGCCGCGAGGGAAAGCTGACCGGCAGGAAGAAGAGCCCCGTGCGTCCGTGCCCGGGCGAGCGCGCCTGCCTCGTTTTCTTCTGCATTTCGTGGCATGTCAAGCCGTCGAGGGGTGGTGTGATCGGCGGGGGCGGTGCGCGTGGGCTTTAAAGAACGGCGTTTTCTGGGTGGCCGCTGGCGCCCGGTGCACGCACGAGCACGAACCGGTGGTGGACTGGTGGGTGTGAGACGAGACAGGCAGGGGAGGCGAGGCCGATGCAGCCGGCAACCGCAAGGAGAGACGAGGCGGATATGGGATGTGGCATGGCGGAAGGCGCCCCGCGGCGGACCCGTTGCGTCTCGCGAGGATTTCGTTGGGGGACTTTCGGTGGCGCGGCGTCCTTGGGCAACTGGCGTGATGTGCCGCTGCAGGGTACGACGGGCCGGGGCCGGCTGGAACAGTGACGCACGGACGGCACGGTGGGGCGCTGCTGCTTGCTTGTGTGCTGCTAATATGCCTGAGAAAGACGGCGTATGGACCCCGAAAAGCATGGTCCTTGGATTGTTGACCTTGTATACTATATACTCCTATCTATCGTGCATGTTGCCCAAAGCGAGAGGGATTCCTAGGGTGGGGATAGGATCACAGGACAGTGGCTTTGTATTCTATGGTGTGAGTTGAGTTGAGTTGGGTTTTTGTTCTGTTTGCTAGGACAGAATAATTCTGTTTTGGGGAGCTTACCTACCTCCATAAGCTAGCTTATCTCAGACGATGTCGGGCTGATGGCAGCCTCCCGCAGCACCAATGTGTCTCGAGCTTCTCTGATGGATCTAATCGTGTGCGATTCTCAGACGATCCATCTATCTGTCTTGCTGATCGTTGCACGGTTAGGGGATAGGTCAGTGTTCAGGCACTATTCCGGCTCCGTGTCATATGTGTACCGATAAGATACTGTAGCTTGAGTTACACGCTGAAGCGCATATATGTTGACGATGCTGAAAGAACTTGAGCTTTTGCAACAGCGAGGTCGTACCTGCATAGGTGGATGACGTGGCAGCATATGTTCGGGCGATCAGTAGGGGTTTGAATGGAATCAAAGAACATACAGACAGCTAGCCCCCAATATCCCATGTGATGGCCGAGCTCTATTATGAGATCTCGCCGTGCGCAAGCCATTTCTCTTGTGCAGTCTGTACTCGTGAGTCGTGACCAACCCACCCCGTTGCGTACAACAAGGAGTTTTTTGCTGGTAAAACCACGAGTACGTACCAGTGAATGTATAAAACGGTGCAGGCCGGAGAGGGAGCACTTCTATCTCTGTTCTTGGCCGCAGGGTCACATCCCGGAATGATGCAGTAACGATGCATACTACTTTGTTCGTGGGCCCCAAATGTGTGATCCACGTGAGCCGACGTGCGAGCTCTGCTGCCCCCCGCCATCCATTCTCCGCCTCAAAAGATCGAACCCACCGACATCGATCAGCCTCGGCCAAACCTTCCGTGCTCCAATGATTCCAACCACAGGTTTATCATGAGAATCCACTAGGCCATATCGCATCTCTCAGTTTTAGTACCCTTGCCATTCTCAGCTCGCCCCAAACCTGACCGGAACTCGATCGGACAGGAACGTCTTCCTGCTCAGACAGACGACGACCTCTCTAGCTCTGTCTGTCCCCCACATGCCACTATGCCAGTGCGCGGCCGTTCGTGCCCTAATTATGGCATGGACCATTGCTACTAGATCGCACGGTTCACAGACACAACACACATGGCGAGCTGGGACGTTGCTGCTACACAACATCACCACACGATCTGCATTTGTAATTGCAGAATGCTGCATCGCAGCATTGAGAGTCTGGCTCTGGGCTTTGAAGTGAAGGCTCTGGTCTTCTCTACGCACAGCTGAACCTGAGCACAGTCATGCCTAACTGTCTCCGCTACTGACGAACGGGTGTTGGTATACGGTTAGAAGCATGGATAGCACATCAACACACAGGATGGTCACATAGCCTAGATCATAATCAATCTAATAATACGGAACTGTGGTCAGCGCAAATTTACGCGGGTAGCTAGTTTTTTACTAATATTTAGATTTTTTAAACTTAAATATAATTTTATTTAAATATTTGTTGTTCTTATCAATATTGTTTGTCCAGGTGTGTCAAACTAATGTATTATTTTTTATCATCATGCATGTGGCACATGGTATGAATTAATGATTCAAGCTTATATTTACTAATTGTATTTGATATTGATTCTTTGATCAACTTATATTTTTCTTATTTATTCAATTTAGAATTTAACTATTTATTTACTCTAATCAATATACTTTAAGGGTTAATATAGATTGTTAGATCTTATCAAAAACCAACAGTGTGTATTATTTTTATTTTATTTAATATGGTAATAACATTATGTTATTAAGATTAACTCTATCAATACCTCTCAGACTCTCCAAATACTAAATGGGGTCTACCTCTATATTCTTAAGGGCCACAGAAATGCTACAACTCCAGCAATAACCCTCATAAATATAGGGCTTTCTATAGACCCCCGAGAATGGAGGCCTACTGGAGTGCAATTTTTGCTGGACCCTCTAAACTTGCGATAGGGGCTTGTTGGGTTTGCTGGAGTGCAACTTTTTTCTGCACCCTCTAAACTTGATATAGGGGTTTGTTGGGTCTGCTGGAGTTGCTCTAAGATAATATATTGTGTGACCTAATATTGAGGTAGTGATCATGGGTAAGTGAATAAAGTAATTCATATAACTTTACATCTATAAAATGCAACTTACTGACATGACATGATATACTCCCTTCCTCACGGACATGAGAACTACCTCTACGAACTTGCAATAGTGTAACACATGACGATTGGATTATAGTAGAAATCTTCTACAAAACATAATGGTGTTTGTGTCGTCTCACTTTACAAATTAGCGGTATGATCGGTAGCCTAGCTTGCTACGGAAATCAATAATCAGAATGACATACCATGAAGGAAAGCTTAAGGAGGGAGGAAATCAAATATAGAGGGTAATCAATCACACCAGAAAAATACTATCCAAAAAAATTTATGAGAAAAATACTACTATTTTGCTAGTTATGCAATGCTTAGGCTGCAATAACCAATGGGTGCCTATCACGGTTATGGATCAATCTTTTGTTTTTTTCCTCCTCCGGTAAAAGATGGAGTAATATATAGACATGGTTGATGCCCGATCTACTGAATGATCGACAGTAGTTTACAGTTGCATGATTATATCAGGCATTAAGAGAAGCATTTCTTTGCCCAGCCTGTTGTCACTCAACTTCCATGTCAACACATGTGCACGTCAAGCACGCCTATCATCAAAGTTGTACGACACCTGATTTTCTTTGCTTTGTTTTTCCTAAATTTGCTCCTGCTTCTTGCACTGACTCGTTTACGAAGACCATCAAACGGGATTGAGTGTGGGCAAACCATTTGATGATCTTTCATGAGTGCTGAGCATGACCATGGTGATGATCAATTCCAGTAACGATTCACTTCCTTCGGATATGGAGAATTTTTCTCTCACGTTGTTCTCACAACCTTGGTGAACGCCCTAAATCTAAGCAACTTTCATCAGTTACATGTGCAAATCAACATGGTGTCCTTCGCTCATGTTGAACGCTGCACCACCTTAGTTTCTCCGCTTTATTTTTCCTTTCTCTGCTCCTTCCTGCACTAAGTCATTAACAAAGACCATCAAAAGGGTTTAAGCGCGGATAAACCATTTGATGATCTTCCATGAGTGTTGAGTGCGGCCATGATGCTCAATCCCGACAGCGATTCGCTCCCTTCGGACAGGGAGAATCGTTATATCCTGCTGTGCTCACAATCTTTTTGAACGCCCTAAATCCGAGCACCTCTCATTAGGTACACGTG
Organism: Echinochloa phyllopogon; assembly: GCA_033239725.1. Taxonomy (NCBI): domain Eukaryota; kingdom Viridiplantae; phylum Streptophyta; class Magnoliopsida; order Poales; family Poaceae; genus Echinochloa; species Echinochloa phyllopogon. The sequence goes on along the minus strand of BTCW01000018.1, from coordinate 61,281,910 downwards.
CAAGATCGACATGGTGTCCTCCGCTTATTGTTGAACGTTGCCTCTTATATAGAGAAATGTGGAAGGGCACATGGGGCTTTAGGCTATCCGCACTCGTCGTACTCTGTTCTTATCCTCTAAAAGGAATATTTGTGCCTAGTCACTGAGATTCTCTCCTCTATATTAATTTCTTCTGCATCTGTTATCTTCTATATCTCATATTATATACCAACTACTAACACGTGAACCCACCCATCTCTTTTTTCTCCTTTTCTTTCACCGTCGCCCCACTCCCCCCACTCTATCTCTCTCCCTCTATCTCCCCACCTCTCTCTAGTGGCGGCGGCGGCGAGGGGTGTCGGTCTCCCTGACCGGTAGCCTTCAGCTCCGCTGTCCTCCGGCGGCGCGCGGAGCGGCCGGACCCCAAACTCCGAAGGCACGCAGGGTGGCTCCCACGGCTGCGACGATGGTGGACGGCCTCCTGGCGGCGGACAGTCGCGCGACAATGACGAAGGACTCCCGCGGCGGCCACAGACAGCCGCGTTGCCGCAGTGGAGGGCTCCCGCGGTGGCCGGGGACGGCGGTGGACGGCCTCCCGACGGCGGACGGTCGCGCGGCGACGACGGACTCCCGCGGCGGCCACGGACAGTCGTGTGGCGGCGGTGGAGGGCTCCCGCGGTGGCCGGGGACGGCCTTGCGGCGACGGTGGAGGCCTCCTACGACGACCATGGACGGCTATGCGGCGGCGACAGAGGGGCTCCCGCGCATACTTGTAAATTCCATTCCGGAGGTAATTCCGTTTTTTCTCTTGGAACGGAACATTCCGGTATCGGCCGATACCGGTGTACCGTTCCGGACTTTATTATATTAAAAATATATGAATATACATATACATAAATATTAATATAAATATATACTTACGACATAATTGCGCTTCATCACACTGACATTTTTACCAAACTCACATATAATTCATTAAGTTCACCTGACCATAACCATATTTCATACTCCATAGTTCATACATGGAAAATAAAAACACAATCATTTGGTTTTAGCCCGGTACCGAAATGAGCGGAACAGGCGTTTCGGCCGGTATTGGCCGGAATGGCCGGAATTGACCGGTATTGACCGGTATTTGACCCGGTACGGGATTTCAGCCCTTCTATGCCGGTTTAGGCACCGGAACGGGGCATTCCGGCCATTCCGGCCGGTACCGGAATGGAATTTACAACTATGCTCCCGCGGCGACCGCAGAGGGGTGGCAGCGGACGGAATAATATAGACCGTTAGATCTTCATTAAATCTGACGACATATATTTTTCTCTTTTTTAGATTAACGGAATAATATAGACCGTTAGATTTTCATAAAATCCGACGACATATACTCTTCTCTTTAAACCGTTAGATCTTCATCAAATCCGACGACATATATTTTTCTTTTTTTTAGATTAACGGAATAATATAGACCGTTAGATCTTCATAAAATCCGACGGTTCATATCCTTCTCTTTTTTAGCTTAACGTGGAAATTTCTTGACCCTCTCGACGAACGTGGTGGCTCCTTTTAACACTATTGTATTAATATAATAGATTGGGTGGAAATTAATCTTATACCAGCGTGCGGTGCCGCCATTGATGCTCCGGACGTAGAGAAGGTAGGCGCTCTTGTCGGTGTAGAAGTAGCATAATCGATGACGTTCACTGAATCAAATTTTGGGGAACTCGATCGGTGATTTCTTGAACTCGTCGGGTTTTGTTCTGTCTAAAACTCACGAAAACTTTGGTGATCTGATTTGCTTTGCTAACCCTTAGTTTTATAGGTGTTGTAGGGGCAGGGGCCAAAGTCCCTTTATAATGCGTTATTTTCGTTCCTGCCGATTACAGAACGAGAGTCCAAGTCCCTCACGAGATGAAAAACTTGTAGAAACGGTGAAAGCATGTTTAAAATATTTCCGAAAACGGGAAGCTCCGAGTTCTCTCCCTTCTTGCCTCGCCACAGCCCACAGCCTACCCAAATGCCCAATAGCTCTTTTACGGTGCGTCATACTAGCCTTAAAAATGACTAGTATATAAAGTATATAAAGATCGAACGGACCAGATTAATCGTATACTACCGTAACCTAGTTTAGTAGTATATATAATATGAAGTAAGTAGTATATGAGTATTATGGAAAAAACAGAATGACAGACATGTAATTTTGACATATCTTTAATTTTGGAATGGTGTATATGTAATTATGACATATCTTTAATTTTTAATTTTATTGTTTCTATTTCTCCTACTTTACCTCATTTTTATTTGTATGACAGTACATGATCCGGTGGCCTAGAAAAAAATAATTTTTTATGTTACCATAATACCACTGCTAATATCTAGTTCATACTACGTACTATCACCTGCTAGTATGGAATACCGTAAAATAGCTCATGCCCCAATGACCATGGGCACCAACCGTGAGTTGATCACCTTGCTCGCGGATAGGAGGCCGCGCGCACCCTGCAAGGAGCGTCAAAGAGCAGGCAGGAGTACAGGGCGGACCAGGCTGTTACGAGCAGTGAGGCCAGCTTGTGCTTATCCAAGGCTGGCTGGCGCGGTGGCGATGGCCGCGGCGAGCTGCGTCCCCTTCTCCATCTCACCTGTACTGCACATGCACGGCCTTCGCTGTGCACGCCACAGTCTCGCGCGCTCGATGGGAACTTTTCAGACGGGGGCAGTGTACTTATAGCAAGAATCAAACAGTCCAATGGAGCTCGTTGTCATCCTGGCCCTTGGAGAATTGCCGTGTTATGAATGAAATTTGGGGTCGATGCAGCACCGCGTCGAGCTCATCGGGCCCCCTGCTGCTTGCGTTTGTACAACAGGGTCGGTATCGCAGGGGGACCATGCGTGCATATGCCTGTGCTATAGAATTCACAGGAGGAGAAGATGAGACGGGTGCTATATATGTATGCTGCTAGCTAGATATTTCTTCACCGGAACAAGCAGATCAAGGCCACCTACTACTACCTCCTGGGAAGGGAAACCATTAATACAAGGCGCTGGAATTCGGTATGCGTGTCAACTCCCACGCGGGGCCGTTGCTAGGCCGGGTTGGTTGCGTCCGTTATCTCTCTGCTTTGGTGTTGCGATCAGGGGCCTAGCTGGCCGTGTGATCTAGAGGGAGGGAGTGGTGGGCAGGATTGTTGGGCTCCCATTGGGCAATTATCTGATAGCGCCCATTTCGTACGGCCTTTGGTCCTTCCTGACTCTCTCTGCGCCGTCCATGCGGTGATCAACGTTCTAGTGGATCCGGGACCGTTGATCGTTAGATCGGACGGCTGGTGACCGGAACCAACCGCATCAACACCAAAGAAGAGTCCGCCAGATCGAGACTAGCAAGTTGTGACGCGTGAGATTGTTTGTCACTTCGCACTTAAAAATGGAGCTGTGCAACAGTGCCACGATGTTTACGGACCAGCCTAATTTAGTTGCTCATCGACACCATTCTTAGGAAAGTACGTGACTCGTGACGGCCCATTCACGCACCGCACATTTCACGTTTTAGCGACGGATGGATGGGTATGAGCGTCGTCGTTTCGAGGTGGACACGACGCCGACGGCTAGCGCGCGAGCCACCTGCAACCTACTACTTCATCAGCCGCAGCCAACTAATAATAAGGTGCTCGTCGTCAGCATGTCATGGCACGTACTATCACCAACCAGTTTCAAAATGGTTGCCACGTTCGTGTCACTCACTGACCCCCTAGCTGATGGGCCGGTTAATTAGATCGATTCGTTCGTCCCCTTTTTTGTCACATGATGCCGCCACACGCGTAAGGACATGGACGACGCTGCTCGCGCATGCAGGATGCCAGGAGTAAGCGTACATCAACGACATCATGCAAAACAAAAGGCTAGTACGATACCACTATAGTATAGCGCGTAGCAGAGCTCGAAGCCGAAGCCGTTGCGTAGCAGCAGAACTACTCCGCAGCGACGGATCAACGCACACGGCCTGACAGCGCCGTCCCGGCTAATGTTGCCGCAGGCACGTACGCACAGCTGAAGCTTGCGACGTTGTTTATTTATTCATCCATCTCGCCAACAGCAACGGGGCAACCGACACTACGGCCCCCGGCCGGCGACTCTGGTGGTGGTGGCGACGGAAAAACTAGGCTCGGGCGGGCAGAACACGCACGCGCGATCTGCATCGTGGCGTCACCGTCAGCTCATGGGTCTTACTCTTACGTCCGCGCATGGACATGGCCCCTCTCGTGGTCTATTCTAAAGAGCCGAGCCGGCCCTTTTGTCGGCGCGACGCACCGACGGGCGCGGCGGTTGGATCCGAGGAGGCAGGAGGACAAAAGTGCCGGGCGCGGCGGCGCCAGGTACGTACGTCACGGCACGCCGCGAGAATATGCGAGCTGCTGTGGAGTGAGGCTGAGCAAGTTTGTCATTCTCTAGGCCGGACCACACCCCCCGCGATCGCCCTGCGTCGCGGATTTTTGGGTTTTATAAACCTGATCGTTTTGGTGGCGGTGTTTTTAGCCGGAATGGAGAAAAGAAAGCAGGGAGGTTATTAGGTGGATTCTCGACATTTTTTTAGCACAGCATGCTAGCCGTTCTCGACATGAGGTCGAGGTTGAAGCAGACATGTGCATGTGTTCTACTGCTTCAGAAGTTCAGAGGCTTCTTGCTGATAGATACCTGCTGGCTGCTGCCCACTGCGCAAGCGCAATGAGCCCCAGCAAAACCCAAAACGGAAAGGAAGCCGCTGCTTCTTCTTAGCCCAACAAGCCGCTGCTTCTTCTTCTAGGCCTTTCTTGGTGGGTTCTTTGTTTTTTCTGCTTCTTATCTCTCCTCACGGCCCTGCTACAGCCCACGAGGCATCTCGGTCAGCCCAGCTCGCAGCCCACCAAATGCCTCCTGATGGCCCAACCTTACGCCTGCACCTCCCGTTGCCGTTTCCTCTCACTCCCCCACACTCTGCATGCGAGAGCCATGATTCGCAGGAGAAAAATAGCAAGTTGCCAATCAATGTGTAGGTGAATTACCAAATGGCACGGAGAACTTAGGAAGAACTGGAAGAATCTGAATGCATTGGCAGGAGAAGGGTGTGTCCTGTAAATCCTTATTCGCCCTGGACTCCAGGAGTGCAGCAGCAATATCATGGCCGCTTGTAGGTCTGCAGCGAGTGCAGCAGCTATAGGAGCTCTTAATCCGAAAGTCGTGTAGCCAGCACATCTAGCATGGGCATTGTGAATAGTTTGGATTGTTGCAGGAAACAGATTGAAAAGGTGAGAGAAACATTAATCTGGACCAAAACCAAAGTGAATAGTTTGGATTGTTGCAGGGTAGTGCGCAGCTTTGTCGTCGGAGAGGAGGTGAAGCATCCCTGGAAACTGGAATGGTAGAGTTCGAACTTGGAAGCTTAACAAATCCAAGGTTGATGTGAATATATGCCATCGTCTTAGTCCAGGACACCCTTGATAACTGACCACTTCTTCTAGGGGGTTTTCTAAGAAGTCCCACGAGGATGCTCCCGCGCTGATTCTATCCGTCGAAAATCGATCTGATGGCTGTCGTTGCTTGGTAACAACCATAGCACGCCGAGAGAGCCCGTTAACACCAGATTTGTTGGACGTTCTCCCTCCCGGCCCTGCCCAGCTTTTTTTCCTTCTCCCGTTCATCTTTCTCTCTCCCTCTCTCTCTCTGCGGCGAGGACTGGGCGAGCACCGCCGCTCTTCGCCAGGTCTTCGCCGGCGACGAGCGACACCCAGGTACGCCCGTCCCTTCTGTCTCCTTTCTTCTGTGCGATACCGGGCACTCCAAACCCCTAATGCAAGCCATTTGTATTCGGATCTGACCCAATTGCAAAATATGCAGGATTCCTACTAGTTTTGAGTCTTTGCAAAAATTGAGATAGCTCCGGTAATTTCTGCTAATTGTTTGAATTGCAATCTTGCTCGTGACCTGTTTGAATCGCCTGCCCTGTTGCTGATTCTCATTGTATTTCCTGGAAATGGAATGATTCCGCACCATTATCATTGAGGCATGCCATGTGATGGTTCTGCAGTTGTTCTTCTAGCTGGGAAATCGCGTTGACGGTGGCGAGTAGGAGTTCTACCATCGGCTCCTTCATCTCAAGGAGCAGAATTCTTACATGATCCCTTTAAACCGGAGGGCAAGCCTGCCTAGGGCTGGTAGATCTCGATGCTCCTTGTTCCTGTTATTACTGTTGCTTTGATATATATCTAATGATATGTCCTCGTAACCCCCACAGTCCCTTAAGCATGTGTGCGGTGTGCCCACCACCACCGGCCTTTGTTTATGTTTAGTTGGACCATCCAATGCATGTCCCATGAAGGAAACTGAATTTTTTTTAGTGCTCCATACTCAGAAAGTTGTCTTTTTTTGCCTTACAATGGGATTCACTTGGTGTACAAGCACATGCTAGCTTTCAAAGGTGCTATTTACTGCTTTGGTATGGCAACTAGTACCTTTTTTCTGACAGTATTTTCATTCGTAGAGTGCTTCTGAGCAAAAGTTCCTTTCTGTGATTCAGAATGATGTATTTCTTATGCCTGAAGTAATGCTTGTTATGTGCGCATTAAGATTTCAGTTGCTAGAAAGACAGGCAAGTTGAGCTAAAGCTATTAGGTGCAATATTTCAATCGAAGTTAGTAGGGTGTGTATAACTCTTCAATTTAGTTTTGGTAGATACATCTTAAAGCCAACAACAGCCACTTTGCTGAGATCACATTCCAAGTCACACCCAGAGTATGTTTACTGCAAGTTATGAATAACGGCAGGGTTATCTGTGTATCTATCCATCTGATCACGAGTGTGCTTCATTTGTAATGATTGAATGTATGACTGATCCCTTTATATGTTTCTCTTGTTGATAGGGATGGAGTACTTCGATGCAAGGCGGAAACCTCATAATGTTGGGAAAATCATTGCAGCCCTGGTCCTCACAACACTCTGTATATTTGTTCTGAAGCAATCTCCTGGTTTTGGTGGCAATAGTGTGGTGAGATGTCCATTACTCCATGTTTCTTATTACCTCTTTTCCTCCTACCATTTTTCTTTCTATAAGCTTTTCCAAACCACCTTCTACTCATGTTTCATATCATAAATTGAAAAACAATTAATCTTCCTGTAGGTAGTAAACTTGTAACGTCTTTTGAGACTCTCCTCCTTTTGTTTTCTTGTAATGCACTTCATCGACTAAGATATTTTAGTTTGAATAAATTGTAGAAGATGCAACAAAGCACAATCTTTGTCTTGCATCATGGAACATACATTTGCCTAATGAGAACAAAACGTGAAGACTGAAGAGCACTATCATACTTGTTCCCTTCACACATATTGGTACCTTCTTGTGGTTATGCTAACAAGCAGATGATGAAAGTGACATCCCTCCAGCCGATAGTGTTTGTTATTACAGTGTCTTCTACATTAGGCAATGCTCCAACTTGATCTTTCATACATGTGTTTGTTGCCACTGCTCGGTGTGGCAATTGAGTCCTGAATGACATCATGACAATTGCAGCTTTCAGCCACAAGATGTACTTATGATTCACGACACCAGGCAATCTGGATAGATAATGCTGATTCATACTTTTCTAGACAAAACTTGGATGAATGGATAGTAGTTCTTATCCTCAACTGTAAAGCTGACTGTGGTATTTATATTCCTTCAGTTTTCTCGCCATGAACCTGGGGTTACCCACGTCTTAGTAACAGGAGGAGCAGGTTATATTGGGTCACATGCCTCTTTAAGGCTCTTAAAGGATAACTACCGAGTTACCATTGTGGTAATAAAGTCTTTCTTTGTTCTGAATGTGTGGATATAGTTTGTTCTTTAAATCTTTTCCGCTGATGCACAGTTTGGTTGATCTTGTAGGATAATCTCTCTAGAGGAAACATGGGGGCGGTAAAGGTTCTGCAGGAGTTATTTCCACAGCCTGGGAGACTACAATTCATCCTTGCTGATCTGGGTGATCAGAAATCTGTATCCTCACTTATGCTTCTAAAGCTGCTTTACTTGTGCTTCTTCTGCTTATAGAGTTACATCCAAAGTCTTCTCTTTTTTTTTTCACTTGACTGGCTCCCAGGTCAACAAAATATTTGCTGAAAATGCATTTGATGCTGTGATGCACTTTGCAGCTGTTGCTTATGTGGGTGAGAGCACACTGGAACCCCTTAGGTAAGTCCGTAGTCGTTACCTTGGTGAGTTTGACACTTATATTGGGATCAAGGAACATCTTATTTTATTCTGCATATAATTTAGAGAGCATCCAGGCTTTTACTCCTTTATGCATTCTCGTGTAGAATGGCCTGAAAATCCATTGCCAGGGAAAATGGTATTATATATTACCAAGCTGGCCATCACAATGATCTTTTTCCTTAACTCTCATGACCTCTCTCTTTAACTACTTTTAGTGGACTAAACAATGTAAGGTTTTAACAAATTCTTTTGCACTCAATTATGGAACACTGTAACGTTAATGTTGCGATCATGCACCTACTCGTATCATATATTTAGGTATTTCATACAGATTTAACGATCAATTTTAAAATGTCTGAAATTTCTATAACTAACAGCCTCAACTTAATAGGTATTATCACAATATTACATCAAACACCTTGCTGATTTTGGAGGCTATGGCATCTCATGGAGTCAAGACCCTTATTTACTCCAGTACATGTGCTACCTACGGAGAACCAGAGAAGATGCCTATTACTGAAGCCACACCTCAGGTAGTTATGTTGAGAACTTGATATGGCTTTTAATAATACCATGTTTTGTGTTGCCGTGTAATTTAGTCAGCTTATTACTGAAAAAAATAATTTTAGGCTGCGATATGTAAACATTGCATTCTTTTCTTCATTTTTTTTATGATATTAGGTATTTACCTGTGCAAACAGACATGCTGTTGTTATATTACTGATTGGTTCATCGTTATATTACTGATTGGTTTATCTCTTACCTTGGCCTAGTTCCCTATCAATCCATATGGAAAAGCTAAGAAAATGGCAGAGGACATCATATTAGATTTCTCTAAGTCGAAGGGAGCTGACATGGCTGTCATGATTTTAAGGTAATTTTTTCACCACTTGCATAGGTTAGGTCCTTAAATTTCTGATCACTTCTGTTCAGAAATTGGTTTGAGTTGACATTTCGGCTTCCACACCAGATATTTCAATGTTATTGGATCTGACCCTGAGGGAAGATTAGGTGAAGCTCCTAGGCCCGAACTACGAGAGCATGGTCGGATATCTGGGGCATGCTTTGATGCAGCATTAGGGGTCATTCCAGGATTAAAGGTACCTCTCCCTTATACTGTATCTTAGCAATATCTGTGAAATAAAGCATAATTTACTATACTGCTGCATGCCAAGCTGTGCATGTTTTGCCCAGTGTACTAGCACTTTATTGTGGAAGCATGCTGTAAGATAGAACTGATGAATATACATGATCTTTCTGTAGGTTAAAGGAACAAATTATCCTACAGCTGATGGAACCTGCATAAGAGACTACATTGATGTCACAGATCTAGTTGATGCTCATGTGAAAGCACTCAACAAGGCAGAGCCTAGAAAAGTTGGCATTTACAATGTTGGAACCGGAAGAGGTTTGACAACACTAGATTTCTTTATTTATTTTGAAATGTGATTAATCATTTGCTTATATGGAGACTTGTACCCTGCACTAGATTTAATATCTATTTTGCTCATTTTAAAGGGTAACATGACATAGACGTCTGGGACAACATTTCTTTGTTGAATTCACACAAAAATTCTCATAAAATATCAATAGTAATTTGTTCATCAAACTGGATGAGTGACTAAAGCATCCCTGGAGTCATTTCTTGTGTTCCATGTGCCATCAGCACCACTTTGCTCTGATGGTTGCATGTCTTCTATTCAGGCCGCTCCGTTACTGAGTTTGTGGATGCCTGCAAGAAGGCAACTGGCGTTGACATCAAAATCGAGTACCTCAGTAGAAGACCAGGAGACTATGCAGAAGTATACAGCGACCCAACAAAGATCAACAACGAGCTCAACTGGACTGCTCAGTACACCGACCTCAAGGAGAGCCTGTTGGTCGCATGGAGGTGGCAAAAGTCGCATCCACACGGCTATGGGACAAACTAAATATAGCCTGCTGATCAATAATTTCACTGAATCGTCGATACATATTGATTCTTAGTTAGCGATATAAGATCTTGCTGCGAATACTCCTCTTAAAACCACTCGTTGTATAATCTCCCTTTTTTCTTTTCATTTTCAAAGGTTTGTTGGTTTTTGGGCTAGCAAAGACATAAACAGTGATTTGGATATGCTGGAAATCCTGGAAGCATTCATGTAAGAGCAAATTTCATTGTTTCTGACACGAAGTGTTGATAAAAAAAATGTACATTTCTTCAGCCAGTCCGAGTGGCAAGGCTGTTTGACTGAATTGAGCTACGAAAACCTGAGGTGTTGTGATTGCTTCAAATCTGCTATGTGGTTTTTGTGCTGTCCTTTGATGAAAGTGCAATTGAGAGCCATGCAGGGCCATGTAGTGTCCTTTGATGGATGCGCAACAAACTTGCCTTATGTATTTTATGTCTTATGATGCAGCTTTATGTTCTACGCTTTGCTAGGTAGGCATGGGGTTGTTAAAGCAAGGTCAATGACTCGAGTACTTTCAGATTTCTTGCTGATCTTCCATGAATGAGGCTGGGAGCTGATTTGAGGTATTTGTGGTGTACATGTGCATCATGTTGGAAGGTATCCTAACAAAGAATTTTTAATCGATTAAACTATTATTACTACACATTTTTTCTTTTATGCTCTTTTATGTGACTCTTGCTTGGTTGTATCTCTGGACTTTTATGCTCTCTCTTTTTTTTCTGTGTGTGTGAAACGATGCGCTGGTGGTGGTCATGGTTGATATTTCCTTCGTAAAAAAATTCGTAATGTTGCACTGCAGCATGAACTGCACTGGCAACCAAACTAATGGTCCAATGGTTCTTTTTCCCAAAGACGGAAAATGGTGACACACAAATCAACCTTAAATCCTGGCAGAACTGCACCAAACCAATTTCAATTTTGTATAAGCTGTCTGATCTCTGTTTAGTTTGTTTGCCTTTGACTAAAAATGCCTTCTGTCATCGCACAAAATAATAATAATAAATGCCTGTCTGAATGGGAGCAAGCGCAATCCCAACCAGGTCCCACCTCTGGTCTTGGTCACTTCTCTCCAAGCAAAGCTGGGGGACTCCATGACTCGAACCTGACCTCCGACAGTGAAATCCTGCCGGTTGGTTTGGTGAGCAATGGCTTTTGGCTCCATTCTTTGCCTTTTTTGGTAGGAATACAAGATGTTGACTCAGGTCTTGTTTCGCGATTGGTCATTTAGGAACAGGGACCGGACACCAAACTAAACAAATGGATGTATGCCATGGAAGCAACCAGCACATGCATATGGCTCACTTTTAGTTGTCAAGTCTCCCCATTGGTACATGGGAAATGATAGTTACAAAGATTTGCACTCTAGTCAGTGTGCCTTTTGTGTAGGTACTCTCTATTTTCTCTTAGAGCAAATATAACAGTAGACTGCAGGCCGGCCTAAATCTGACGTGGACAAGAAAAGTGAGAAGAGAGATAATGTAACAGACTGATAACTCGCCGCCCGCTTGCAGCCCGGCTGAAACACTGCCACTGGACCCACAGGGAGTACGAGCTGGCTTTCAGCCCACAGCTGGCGCAAGAGCAGGCGCAACGATGCGCTCTCAGCCGGCAGCCGGCGTTATTTATTAGCCTTGCTCTTAGGACTACCAACCCTCTATTCTCGACTACACTCGGTCGAAGAATGCATAAACTTTGTTATTGATATGTTCAGAAATAATATAATTGAACAATTGATTATAATAATATTATAATTTTCATGTTATTCAAACTATTATATTTCTAACAATACATTTACTAGCATATATTTAGGAAAACATTTTCTCTGTCCTGAAATAAAGGCATCTTAGAGATTTTAACATAGATTGTCGGAACTTGCAAAAGACACATGAACCCTAAATTATAACGTGAGAAGTTGTATCGATGGAGAGAGCAAGTAATAGCCCAATGTTTATTTCGTATTTGTCTCGATGTCCTAGTAATTGCATTGAATGCCAATATTTTCTCGGTGCACCATTGCCACGTTCCGTAGATTGGAAGTGCTACTCTTGTGACTTGTCACACATATCCATGGTTGGTACTCTGTTTATTATAGCTTATTAATAGATATTTCAAATTTCAGATTTTGGTTGTTGCCCCAACCCCCCAAGTTTCGGTATCTTTTGTCTATGATTGTTGTTGAAAGTTTTTACAACCATATACAGTGCTGTTACAGAAAGCAGTACAGATGACATACGAGCAAATTTTGGTGCAGGACAGACAGAGAGCAAATAAAATCTTTCAGCGTCTTTCGTTAGTTGGCAGGAGAGAACTAGTATATTTCGGTCTGGTAATGGAAATCCGGTAGAGGCTGGATTGGGAACAGGACTACACGTACATGTTCAGTACTGAAGTGCATATGCTAACAAATGCATGGTAGGCTGGTAGCACTTCAAGGTAACAAAGCTCTATGAATACTGTATATGATTATCATGGACAATCTACTCCGGACACACTGGAATGGAAGGTGATTGGCAAGCTTAGTGGGTAAAGCTCAGGACTAAACTGTTTTGTGGAACACTCGAACAAGTTTCACGCGAAATCCACGTACTGAACATTTGCAAGCAACAGTGACATATATAATCAATGTTCTTCGCCCTAATTGTGGATATCTGCACACTAATTCCAAGGAAATATAGATGGTTACTTTGGCACTTTGCGCTCAAAAGCATTTATTTCATCCCAGGGAATGAACATAGATATCCACGATTTCTTCCTAAACCTCTAAAAGTCCGAGATTGATCATAGCGTGCGCGTTCAAAAAAGTTTTTTTATTCTAATTTTGTTCAATGGGCTCGGATCCAGTGCATTCTTGTATACTTGCGGGCGGCTTGTGGTGGACGTGCCTTTGGGATTACTTGTTTGTATTAATTTTAATAGGTGTATTATTATATACCCTTTATCCGTCCCAAATTACTATTCACTGCTTATAATATTTGTTTATGGTTTGAATGGACAGTTTGTACGGGTCTAAGTCTATCGTTTTCTACTCTGTGCTTGCGTTTTCCTTTGGTCAGTGGGAGGTTCTGTTTAAGTGTTTTGGCTCGGAGTTATCTCTGTGAAACTAATATCTCTAGTTTTAGAATCTTTGATGTACCAAAACTCTTATATGTTTTATTTAAAAGCAGAATTAATTCTTTTTTCTAAAAAAATAGTGCAAACATATAAAAAATAAATCACATTTAGAGCACTTTTAATGCTAACGTAAGTTATAAACAAAATTAATAATACTTAATTTTATGAATAAGATAAATGATAAAAAGTTGTGAGTAAATATCCAAATATTAATTTTGGACGGATGGGTCTTTGCATGTGTTACGATGAGTTGTTATCAATATTATGTTATATTTTTTTATAATAAATAAATACGGAGTACAATTTCGGGCTGCCCTCCTGCGTTACAGCAGGCTGAAGCTGCACCAAAGCCCATGCAACAACAAGGCCGGAAAGCTGCTGGTTCGGCTGAACGAAGGCCTAGCCCAGCCCATCTCAGGCACCAAAGGCCACCTCGGGCTCGTGGACCCTCTTGCATGAATTCTCTCATTTGTACCGGCCTGCATTGCAAAATTCGGCCATCTCCTTCATCACGTTCTTATCAACAGTTCGTCATTACCTTCTTCCATTTCGTCTGTAGATGCCGCCTCCATTTGCATCATTGCATGGTCGTCTTCATGCTATTCGTTTTCCCCTCGCTTCCTTTTTCTTCCTCTCCAGGTATATCACCATCTTCTCGCCATTTCAACAACAGTAGCATTTGATCCTCTCCAGAACCGTTTCAATCAGCGTCTCTCCAATGCATGTTCCTACGGTACATTCTGTATCCACACATCCATACCTGGGATTTGGATATACAACAACAAACAAGTCAACAACTCGAATCGCATGGCTTTGAGAAACACACCTTTTTTCCAAATCGTGAAACAGGGCGTTTAGCATTGATGCAAGTGTATCATTCATATTTGAGGATGCGTTAAACCGCCTACGATCGGAACTCCAGTTCTTCACGATATGCAGGAAAAGGTCGAGAAACCTTGGGGCTGGCAAGTGCGCACGAGGTTGAAGAAAAAGATTCCAATTCATCAACCCATGTTGCGACGGTGCCTACCAGCGACAATCGCGGAGCCACGAACGTGAGCTCACGTCTATTGTGTCATGCTGTGGACTAAAATTAAAAAGACAAAAGACTGGAAAATCCTAGATCATTTTTTTTCATTCAAAATTTCTATGATGAATCGATCAACTCGTGTATGCAAAGCTACCGCCATGTCCGTGGCGAGTGGCGACCAACAGCCGCGGCGGCTTCTGTGCGTACGCGTCAGCGTACCTGCACCCAACAAGACACGGACTACACGACTGGACACGTTCTTCCGCGGTGGTTGGCAGCACATCTCCAGCCGTAGTATAGAAAGATTACGCCAAGCCCTTGTTTAACTTGGGGTACGATGTCACTTCGTCGTAAATACGTCACTATAGTATTTTCATTTGTATGTATGAAAAATTGTCTAAAATTGATTAATTATGTTTGAAATGTTCGTCTTGTAGAGTACAAAACTGTGGAATTAGTTTTTTTTATTTCATCTACATTTAGTACTCCATGCATGTGCCGACATTTTGATGTGATGTGAATTTTTTTTGCACAGTGAACTTTGGGGTGCCAATTTTACATCTAAGCCCTTGTTTAGATGCAAAATTTGCACCCCAAATTTGACACCTCGTAGTGCGTGTGACACCGTAGCATTTCGTTTATATTTGTGAAAAAATTATCCAAAAATTGATTAATTAGGCTCAAAATGTTCGTCTCACAGAGTACAACAAAACCATGCAATTAGTTTTTGATTTCATCTACATTTAGTACTCCATGCATATGTCAACATTTTAATGTGATAGGAATCTTCTTTTTGCATAATGAACTTTGGGGGTGAAATTTGAGATCTAAACAAGGCCTAAACAAGGCCAAGCAAGGAACCAAGCCCTTGTATAGCCTGTTCGCACTGATGGACCTTTACTCTACCCTCTAAAACAGAATATTCTATCCTAATCATCGATATTCTCTACTCTAAGGCCTTGTTTAGATGCCAATTTGGCACCCCCAAATTTGGGAGTTGGGAAACCGAGGCGCACTGTAACATTTCGATTTCGTTTGTATGTGCGAAAAATTGTCCAAAATTGATTAATTAGGCTCAAAATGTTCGTCTCGTAGAGTACAACAAAACTGTGCAATTAGTTTTTGATTTTATCTACATTTAGTACTCCGTACATGCTATGACATTTTGATGTGATGGAAATCTTCTTTTTGCATAGTGAACTTTGGGGGTGAAATTTGGGATCCAAACAAGGCCTAATTTCTTTTCTCCCGCACTCGTCATACTCTATCTGCACTCTCTATACCAACCACCACCACATAGGACCCACCAGTAAATTCTTTTTTAACCTTCTCCCTTTTCCTCTCTCCCCTGCGCGGCTCCCTTCCCCATCGGCGAACACGGCGGGCGAGCGCGGCAAGTGGCGCGCGTGGCGGGCGAGCGACGCGTGTGGCGAGCGCGGCAGGCACGGCAGGCACGGGCGGCGGTCGGGCGTAGCGGGCGGGCGGCGAGCGTGGCAGGCGGCGGGCTGGGTGCGAGCGCGGCAGGCAGCGCGCGTGGTGGGCGGCGGGCACGCATAGCGCGGCGGCGGCGGCGGCGCCTCCCCTGCTTTTGTCCCTCTCCCTTTTTCTCTCAGATGCGCGTTGACATGGCATTTACCGAGCCCTTCTCTCTCGATTTACCGGTGTAGCGTCTCGTTTCCCGTGTACCGGTTTGCTTCCCGGGAGCCGCTGCAGGCCGCAAATTGCATGCCGCACGACATGCACGCCTACGTGGCGCATACCGTGCGGGATGCAGTGCACCGGTGTGAGCAGCCTTAGATGTAAAATTTGCACTCTAAATTTGGCCTCTTGTGGTGCGTACGCTACTGTAGCATTTTGTTTGTATTTATAAAAATTATTTAAAAATTGATTAATTAGGCTCAAAATGTTTGTCTCGTATAGCACACCAATAATATACAATTAGTTTTTAATTTCATATATATTTAGTACTCCATGCATACGTCGACAATTTGATAGGATGGAGCGAACTTTGGGGTGGAATTTAGAATCTAAGTAAGACCCAAAAATAAGGTACGGTAACAGACCCCGTGTGCCGGAGCCATCCGATTTGTTTACAGGAAATGGAAATGGCTCGATTTCTTACCAATTCCGCGTCCATCAAACAAAAGCGTGTTCGCCGGAAGCATCGTGCTCCGCTGCTCCACGCTCTCTGCATCATGGACCTTGGACCCGATCGCCAGCAGCCTTCACAAACTTCACATGTCACAAGCGCCGGGTCCCTCAGACCTGGCATACAGAAACGTCTCCTCGTCACATGCCCCGGGCCCCACGCCCACAAGAGACAGGAGCCCCCATCCGCCGCCGTCCACCACAGAATCGGACGGCCCGCCGCGCATCTCGCCCCCCTCTGCCCGGACCCCCGAACCCTACCGTTTCGAGTTCAACCAGTCCACCGCCTCTCCGCGTCCGCTCCGTCACTACCAGCTGGGCCCGGGCCCACGCGCCGCCGACCAATCAACGTCAACCCACGCTCCTCCTCCCTAGTCCCTACCCCTCCGGCCCGACGCCGTCTCGTCTCCTTTCAGGCCGGCGTCGCTTTCCACGCCCTTTTGTTCAAACCGCAATTCCTCTGGGGAAAAATAAACAAGCACGGAGACGAAGCAGCAGGCAAGCTACGGCACGCCGCTCCCCCAGTTCAAACCCACCACAACCCCATCGCCATCCTCAAGTCCTCTCCCCCCTTCGTCTCCCCCCCATCCCCCAGCTGGGCACGCGCTTTCCGATCGCTTCATCTACCTCGCCACCCCGCTCCCGCCCGCACACAGCCCGAATCGGCCGCCAGTCCACCGCGTGCGCGTTCCCCGATCCAGCGATGGCTGGCTCCGTAGCTCCTCAGGCGGCGGTGCTCCTCGGCCTCCTCCTGCTCGCGGGGCTGGCGGCGGCGCAGAGGGGGACGACACCGGCGGCCGCCGCCCCCGCGCCCGACCCCGGCTGCAACGGCATCCAGCTCACCTACACCTTCCAGGGCCGCAGCAAGATCCGCCCCTTCGTCAGCGACAAGAACAAGCAGCCCTACGCCTTCCGCGCCAACGCCACCGTGCTCAACTCCGGCACCCGCCCGCTCAAGTCGTGGGCGATACTCGTCGAGTTCGCCCACGACGAGATCCTCGTGAGCGTCGACGGCGCCGTGCTCACGGGCGGCGGCGAGATGCCGTACAACACCACGGAGGACGCCGGCAACGCCACCTCCTTCTCGGGGTACCCGCAGACGGACCTCCTCACGCCCATCGCCACCGCTGGGGACATCTCGCAGATCCAGGCCTCCGTCGGCATCATCGGCACGGTCTTCGCCGGGCCCGGTTCGTTCGTGCCGCTCCCCACCAAGCTGTCGCTGGACGACCCGGCCTACGCGTGCCCGGCGGCGACCAATGTCACCGCGGGGATCCTGAGAACTTGCTGCGTCCTCACGCCGGAGGCCGAGGCCAACGCCACGGTCATCGACGCCAACGCCACCGACCCGACCAAGAACTTCCTCCCGCGCGGCACCGGCGACCTCGTCATCACCTACGACGTGCTCCAGGCGTACCCCTCCAGCTACCTCGCGCTCGTCACGCTCGAGAACAACGCCGAACTTGGCCGCCTCGACAACTGGCGCCTGTCGTGGGAGTGGCGGCGTGGCGAGTTCATCTACTCCATGAAGGGTGCTCACCCGACGGAGGTGGACACTTCCGGCTGCATCTATGGGGCTCCGGGGCAATACTACCAGAGTCTTGATTTCTCTCAGGTGCTCAATTGCGACCGCAAGCCGGTGATCCTTGACCTGCCGCTGTCCCGGTACAATGACACCCAGATTGGGAAGATTGACAACTGCTGCAGGAATGGCACAATCCTGCCCAAGTCCATGGACGAGAAGCAGTCAAAATCGGCGTTCCAAATGCAGGTGTTCAAGATGCCACCGGACCTGAACCGGACCAAGCTGTTCCCTCCTGCCAATTTCAAGATTGCTGGTGCATCATCGCTGAACCCAGACTATACCTGTGGCCAGCCAGTGCCTGTAAGCCCAACAACATTCCCAGACCCAAGCGGGCTTGACTCGACGACACTGGCTGTGGCGACATGGCAGGTTGTGTGCAACATTACCAGAACCAAGGGGGCCAAGCCCAAGTGTTGTGTGACCTTCTCGGCATACTACAATGACTCAGTGGTTCCCTGCAACACTTGCGCATGTGGGTGCCCCGCAAACAGGCGAGGACCGACCTGCAGCACGACTGCACAATCCATGCTCCTGCCACCAGAAGCGCTGCTTGTGCCGTTCGACAACCGCACACAGAAGGCGATGGCGTGGGCTGAGCTGAAGCACTATAATGTTCCCCGCCCAATGCCTTGTGGTGATTTCTGTGGTGTGAGCATCAACTGGCACGTCTCAACGGACTACAACAAGGGCTGGAGTGCTCGGGTGACATTGTTCAACTGGGAGGATGTTGACATGGCCAATTGGTTTACTGCCATTGTGATGGACAAGGCGTATGACGGCTTTGAGAAGGCGTACTCTTTCAATGCCACCGCTGTTGGCAAGAACACCATCTTTATGCAGGGTTTGGAGGGGCTCAATTACCTGGTGAAGGAGACCAACATGAGTGGGTCTGACTACCTTGTACCCGGGAAGCAACAGTCGGTCATCTCCTTCACAAAGAAGCCGACTCCTGGGATCAACGTTATCGCTGGAGACGGCTTCCCAACAAAGGTCTTCTTCAATGGCGACGAATGTGCCATGCCACAGAGAATTCCGATGAGCAGTGGATTCAAGACCCCTCTCCGCAGCGCCTTTGCTTTGGTCTTGGTCCTTGCTGCTTCAGCTTTGGTACTGCTTCAGCAATGATCCACGGGCCTCCAATTCTTTTATTCTTTCAGGTGATTTTGATCGATGCCATTTGTAAGAAAGCCTTTTTGTTTCTGTTGATTTCTTAGTAGACCTTATTTAGCTGCTGTTTGTTAGTCGAATGGAGCAGCAATCGTGGAACAGTATGAATACTTGAATAGTGAGAAACAAAAGAGGTGAGGACACGCATTTGTTGCGGGTTTGCAACATTGGTTCCTCTCTCTGATGACATTTACATGTTTACACCAGATGAGTGATCTGTACATCTCTGATCCAATTGTCCCTCGTGTTTGGCCCATCATACGGAATTTACCATTTTTCACTTTTCACTTTGATTGACTGTTAATGGAACCTTATGGCTTCTCATCTGATGGTGCTTTGATGCCATGGTCAGGATTTCTCATCCGACCCTGGTACATTACCAGCACAATCTGTAGTTCATAGTTAACTCTTGGCAGAGGCCAGAGGGTACAAGTGTAACTGTTGCATGTCCTGTGGACAAAACATTGGATGCTTCTCAGATGAGAGATATTATTAAATCGATATGAATGAACCAGGCTTCTACTTCTATTCAAAATTCGAAACATCTTTGGCGGACACTTGTTCGTTAAGAGGGACCACTTGAGGCCGTTTGAGGGTCACCACTCACTAGGCTGCATTTCAAACTCTCCGCAACTTGCATATTGCAACGTTCGTTTCTGTCTAAGCTGAAGCACCAATAGAAGATGAAAGCAACTTGTTGTGATCGTTGCCTCTCCTTTCGTGGGCTCAGGACAGATCCGTGAAAAGGGTTACATCAGACACTATAGCGCGTTGTAGCAATTTTCGTCTGTTTACTGTAATTGTTGTCCTATCATCATGATTTAACTAGGTTTAAAGGATTCGTCTCGTCGTGTACATCAAAACTATACAATTAGTTTTTTATTTACCTACATTTAATGCTCCATGCATGCGTCATTTGCTATATTTAATGTTTCGATGTGACGTCGACACGATGGAAAGTTTGGAGAAACTAAACACAGCCTCAATCGGCTCACAAGAACATCCGTTTCGGCACTGACTTTTGCCCGTCATCTCCTAACATCAATTCATGACCAGTTGGCCATGCCCCGTTCGTCTAGCTGATGATTGGTGGCTGATGCTGATTTGTTCTGAGAAAAAAGTACTGCTGACTGGTGTTTGATGGCTGATTTGTTCTGAGAGAAATACTGTTGGCTGATAACTGATAAGCAGGTTGCTTTCGATCATCAGCAGACTACGCCACCTCGGACTTGCTCTCAATGGGCAGCGTATATCATCTATGCACGTAACGTATGGCGTACATTTCGTGCCCGGGACAACATATAACTGGCACGCACAATCCTGCATTTCCTTATCCAGGCTGCTCATGCGAGGTCATGGAAACCAACAAACACCGTGTTGTAGGGAGGCTACACTACTGCAATTGTTTTATGTAGAAGAAAGAGCTGCTGGCGACAAGGAAAGCTGAAATGTTCAAACCTGCAGAGTCATATGGCGTGAGAGCGTGTCCCCACGGCACGACGTTAGTACTGATAGCCATCAGGCTGTCGAATATTGAGCCAGATCCCAAATTCCAACCCCAAAGTTCACCGTGCAAAAAGAAGATTTCCATCACATCAAAATGTCATAACATGCATAGAGTACTAAATATAGATGAAATCAAAAACTAGTTACACAGTTTTGTTGTACTCTACGATACGAACATTTTGAGCTTAATTAATCAATTTTTAGACAATTTTTCACACATATAAACAAAATGCTACAGTGACGCAATGATTACGAAGTGACACTATACTCCCAAATTTGGCACCTCAAATTTAGGATCTAAACAAGGCCTGAGATCTTTTTGGAGACCGAACACCTTCCAGAAATCATAGGTGGCTTCCAGTTCTCCGTTTGAAAATCAAGAATCATTCACCGAAGAATGATCTCGGGATATTCTCCCCGTGCAAATTATAATCTTGGATGCAAGGCCTAACATGCTAAAATGTGCCTGCTTGGTTCATGAAGGGCATGATCTTTCCAACCCTGTGCTATTATTGCCGCAAGCGTAGCATCATTCGCAGAGGACATGCAGGTGCAAAATGGATGTGCGCTTTACCTACGGCCTGCGTACAAAACCTAACATTAACTGTACATCAC
The DNA here is from genome assembly GCA_033239725.1 of Echinochloa phyllopogon. Taxonomy (NCBI): domain Eukaryota; kingdom Viridiplantae; phylum Streptophyta; class Magnoliopsida; order Poales; family Poaceae; genus Echinochloa; species Echinochloa phyllopogon. Next base: position 61,260,605 of record BTCW01000018.1, on the reverse strand, counting down.
CATTCACGATTTGCGGTGAAGAACAGGTCGCTACGGGCTCGTGACCGCGACTGGCAATTGATCTGTTCCTCATTTGACCGAGCCCAAAAGATAACATGTAAGACTTTACATCTGAACTTGATCTAGTCCACACAAACAGCGTCGAGACATGTTCATAGAGTGAAAAAAAAGGACTCCGGACAGATGTGGTAGGTGAATTCTTCCATTAGGGAACTTCTGAAAGGGAAATGGTGCAACTCTGTCTGTGATCGTATCGAAGATTGATTTTGATTTTTTCTGTAGGGGAAATTAAGATTGCAATTTTCGAGCGGGTACTGCGAAATTGCTAGCATCTCTAGCAGTTTTCAATAATTTGATTTTGTAGTGAGTAAAATCCATCACCGGTCCCTAATCTTATACCGTTGTGTCATCCCGGTCCCTAAACTCGCAAATCGACTGTTCAGGTCCTCAAACTTGTTTGACTGTGTCATTTTGGTCCCTAAACTTTGTTTCCCATGCGCTAAACTTTAGCGCCGTCACATCGGATATAAATATGTTAATCAGAAGTATTAAATATAAATTAATTTAAAAATCCATTACATAAACGAGGAGTAATTTACGAGACGAATCTATTAAGCCTAATTACACCATGATTAGACAATATAATGCTACAGTAACGTATGGTAATTATGTATTAATTATAGCAAAATTAAGTGTCGGTGCTGGGATTGGGCGGCCAATCCTCAGCGCCACACAGAATGCGCTGTGTCCCGTCCCCTGACGGTTGATGCAAGAGCTAGCACAGTGAGACAAGGGTTTATCCTGGTTCCGACCGTGGGGTCGTACGTCCAGCAGGTTGCGCTCGGGGCGCTGTACTATCTTGCACCGGAGTGCTTGCAGTGGGGGGCTACAAGCGAGGTGGGAGAGGAGAAGGAGTCTCCAAGTCCCTGAAGATGAGTGTGAAAGTGATTGAGGCGAGTGCCAATATCGTGTGAGGCGGTGATCGTGTGTGTCGGCCTCTCTTTTTTCTTCGTCCTCCCCTCCCCGTGTCGCTCCCTTCCTCCTTTTATAGGTCAAGGAGAGAGGGGGGGAGGGGCTTACAAGTACGAGTATAGTGTGTGCTACAGGGGTGCGCACTGGAGAGCATGGCGCCGGGCGTGCGGTCGTCCTTGACCCTGGCAGGGGATTTATGGCGAGCTCCGGCTTCTGCGGGTGTCATGGCCGTCCCTGTGCTTGTCCTGGAGTGGCTTCGAGGGGTGGCGCCGCCGTAATCCGCGCCCAGCCGCCTGCCGCTGGTTGACTCGAGGGCGTGGCAGGTGGGGAAGGACGAGAGTTGGCGGCACAGGGGTCGGCATGGCGGTTGCTGTCGACCACAGTGCGCGGCGTGCCCGGTTTACCGGGGAATGGCCGAGAGTTGGTGGATTTGACCCGACGTTCGTCATCACCGGGCTGCGCCTGACCGGAGTCCGTACTCGGTCGCTGCTCATATATTCGTTCGAGGGTTCTTCATACCCATTCGAGGGTTGCACCGGGGGGGGGGGGGGGGAGGACGGGAGCGGGTGGAATAGTGATGAAGAATGACGCCTGTGACGAACCGGATTCTCACCGACGAGAACCCGACTCCCTGTACCCTTGAGATAGTCCCAGGAATAGCAGCTATCTCGTACAGAACTCATCTCAGTCGAATATCACATCCATACAACGATAAAAGGTTCATTACATGACATATATAAAAACAAAGCGTCTGGTACAAGCCCTCTGGGCTAAATCGACAATAAGAAACATCTGCGCAGCGGTAGCTAGAACATCAGGGTCCACTCCTCCACAGGCATCCTTGAGCGTAGCGCACACCCTTCAGTCGTACCAACCGTCCTGGTTGAACTCGTGGTCGGGGTCTTCACCTGAGAACCCAAAGTCTGTCCCCAAGGAAATGGGACAGGTCCACGTCACCAACCATAATATGATGCAAGCTTTAAAGTGGCCTATTCTAAAGATATAGAAATAATCAAGGTTTGAGCCAGTGTTTTCTTATGCAAGCAGCAGCAATTACCCAATTTCATCTCATCACCAACTCCCGCTCACACACACACACATCCACTCCCCAAAACCAACCATCAGCCTCACATTTTCCCATCGGGCTCGTCCTGCCACAGCAGGTTCCCGCAAATCATTATCCACCAACACCTTTCTCTCACTAGTCGACTCGGTGAGCTCCCTCCCCACCTTGTCTCAACAGCCTCAGCTGGACCAATCTCTCATAACCCGAATCAAGGATGAGGTAAGAAAGCAGATTCCCATGCTAGCCGGGGCTTCTCAGAAATGGGTCGTCCGTAACCGTGGACACGGCTATACGTATAGTTTACACTCTGCAGAGGTGGCACTCCAGGAATCCATCCGGGCTGCAAGGCTTGTCCGCAACCAACCTGAGACGCAGCCCACAGCAAAGATCCTAAACACTAACGGCGCCAATCCTGTCTCCCTGGGCTCGGGAAACATCCGATCTAACATCTGCCCCAGGGTCGTGAAACCTTCCCACCGGGGCCAGTCGGGGGCCGTGGTAAATCAGGGAGATTACGCCGCAACGAATCCCCCCTACACATATCAAGCTCGATTCTCCTACAGTCTCGGCGCCGCACTAGAGTAGGCTTGCTGGAACCCTCCCCATACTGGGTAGATGGTGAGCACGGTATTTCCCAAGTCCAAAGTGGGGGCACGACTCGGTCCTTAATTTTCGGTAAAGCGAGTATCTGCATCACAAGCGATCCACCGCAACGGTCCGCAATCGGCACCCATAACAGGTATTGCCGCCCAAACTCCTCAAGTACTCCCCGAGTACCAATCCCTCAAGTAACCATGTACCCGCAACAGATACCCCATAGGGACTGCCCGAGTGCAGCCCCTCAGCACCTCGATCAACGATCGAGTTGTTATTACTCGCTTACACCGCCTAGCTGCACTACTGCTCCCATACCACCCACGACTCACGCTAAGAGGATCAATCACAACCATCCCAACACATGCATAGCATAGCATATTTCATAAAGTGAGTAGTAGGTAGCAAGGTAACAGGATAATAACAAAGGCAGTGCAGGTTTATCATGCGAGTAAAGTAAAGCGATAGCATACTAGTTTGCATGTCTAATAGGTATTTCAGAGAATGGTCGGGCGTGAACCTGGGCAAAGGTCTTCGTCTTCGTCAAAGCAGTTGTTGTAGTGGTCCGGCTCCTCCTGACTCTCCGGAGCTCCTAGGGTCGCGGAAAATAAAATAAGACGCGACTACTAGCAAAGAAACACTAAGACAGAGATGAAAGAAGACCCAAATAACACCAAACTCTACACTAACGCGTAGATCATGTTTTTAGAAAAATATAGAAACTGGTTTCATATTTTTCTGAGCTACAGTTGATTTATTATTAATTTTTGAAGTTTAAATCATTTTCTGAAAATAATAAATAATTTCCGAAAAAGAAAAACAGACAATAACTAGCCTGCTGACGTCAGCAGTGGGCCCTGCTGACGTCAGCGTTGACCGGTCAACGGTCAACGGGGTCAACTCTGGTCAGTGGGCCCCAGCTGTCAGTGACTCACAGAGTATGACAAGTGGGCCCCATGTGTCAGCGCAGTTAAAAGAAAAAGGAAAAAGAATAAACGATGGCTGGGCTGGAATTGGGCCGAGAGTGACTGGGCCGAAAGAGTTTAGGGTGGTTAAACAGACTTAAACGCGAACTTTAGGCCCACGAAGGGGTGGCTGCTGGTGCTGCTCTGGTGGACCAAGTCCACCGTGAACCGTGAGAGGGGTGCATGTGAACCGGGTGCACGGGATCCAGGTGTGGCCGAACCGGAATCGTCTGCGGTGCTTCGTGTGGCGACTTGGTGTGGTCGTTCGTGTGGCGTGGCCACGGCGCGACGCGACGCGCGCGCGGCGCGCACTGGAGCGCGACCGGCGGCGAAGGTCGACGGCGAACTCGCCGGAAACGAGGTCGGCTCGGGTCTAGATCGGCCGGGTTAGCTTCGCTAGGGCTCGGCGAACACGAACGGGAAGAAAAGGGCTAGGATTGGCTTTGGATCGGGCTCACCGACGCGAACGGCGGCGACGCGGCCATGGCGCCGGCGAGCATCGACGGCGACTCGGGTATCGCACGCAGCGGTGCACGACTTGGGTTCGGCTTGCGCGCTCGAGGCCTCCAGCGACTGCTGGGGCTCGGCTAGGTGCTCGTGCGCGGGCACGTGGTCGCCCACGGCCGCGGCACGGCCTCGGCGTTCGCGCGCGCGGGGAGCAGAGCTCGGCCGCGGCGGGCCTCGGCTGCGGGGAACAAGGCGTCGGCGGCTGCGAGAGGGGTTAGCGGCGACGGGAACCTGCAGAAGAAGACGGCCACGACTCGAAGGTCGGGTCCCAGGGGGCTGGCAACACGATGGCGGCGGAATTCGCCGAAGACAGAGGAGAAAGGGGGAAAAACTCGGCGGCGCTCACCTAGGGGGCACGTCGAGGTACGCTGCAGCTCGGGGAAGGCTCGACGCGGTCTGGCAGTCCTCGTGCTCCTCCTCCCGTCCCTGGTCCGGCTCCTCGTCGGCGACTCCACGAGCGGCGGCGATGGCTTCGGCGGCGGCGTTGCGGGGAAGGCGTTCCGGCTCTTCTCCTTGCTCCAGCTCCCGCTCAACCTCTTCCCCACCCTTCTCTGTCTCCTCTCCGCTCACGAATTGGATCGGGATGGAACCCCAAAGGGGCGGCGCGGCTTGGGGAAGAAGAAGGCCGGCGGCGGGTTTTATAGGGCGTCGGCTAGGGCTTCGCGGCACGGACGGCGAGATTGGGATGGCCAGGCGGCCGCGGACACGCGGCGCGCATCGAACGGGCCGCACAGGGGGCGATGGGGCCGGCCGGGTGGTTGGGCTCACGGGCGGCGCGCTCGGGAGAGAGAGAGAGCGGCGCGAGGAGGACGATGACGCGGGGAGGGAGAGACGACTGACAGGCGGGGCCCGCCTGTCAGTGGAAGAGAGCGAGCGACGCGGAGTCGACGCGGCGGGGGAAGAAGAGCTGGGCCGCGCTGGGCCGGAAGGCCGAACAGGCCGCTCGGGTGGTTGGCTCGGGGAAAGAATTCGAGGGTGTTTCTTGGACTTTGGCTTCGGGAATTTGGCCCACGAAGAGTTAGAAATGGTTGACAATTAGTTTGGCCAATTAGAGTTTGAATTCAAATCTAGAATTTGAATTCAAACCAACCAAAAATCCAAATAAATCCAAATAAATCCAAATCACACTATTTCATCCTTAGCACTTCAAATTGATTTTAAATTTCAAATTTAAATTGCCTAGGAATTTAGGAAGCAAATAGAAGACACTCTTATATGTTTGTTTGCATGCACACAATTCCACCAAAAAATTTTAAATTCAAATTTTTGCACTCAACAAATCCTATAGGGAATTTTAGGGTTGTTACAATCTCCCCCCTCACAAGAATCTCGTCCTCGAGATTTGTGATTACCTATGGTTTAAACAAGTGGGGTATTTCTCTTTCAGTACTAACTCCTTCTCCCAAGTAGTTTCTCTTTCTAAGTGATTGCTCCACTGTACTTTGCAAAACGGGATAGCTGTGCTTCTGGTCTCTTTGACTGCTCTGTCTAGTATCCTCTCTGGATACTCTAGATACTCCAAGGTGTCTTGTAGGTCTAATGCCTCTGTCTTGATCTCATGTTCCGGTACTCTCAACCACTTCCTCAGCTGAGATACATGGAACACTGGGTGTACTCCCGCTAGTTCCTCTGGTAGGTCTAGCTTGTAGGCCAGCTTCCCTATGCTCTCCAGTATCAGGTACGGTCCAACAAAACGGGGTGCTAGCTCTCCTTTCACTTGGAATCTCTTATGCCCTCTGAGGGGTGACACTTTTAGGTAGACAAAGTCTCCTACTTCGAACTCTAGATCTCGTCTCCTTTTATCTGCATAGCTCTTTTGTCGGCTCTGAGCTGCCTTCAGGTGCTCTCGGATCTTGGCCACATTTTCTTCTGCCTCTACAATCATGTCAGGTCCAAAGAATGTTCGTTCTCCCACCTCTGACCACATTAGAGGTGTTCTGCATTTTCTGCCATAAAGTGCCTCAAAGGGTGACATCTGCAGGCTGGCCTGGTAGCTGTTGTTGTAGGAAAATTCTGCATACGACAGACTCTTCTCCAGTCTGTGCTGTAGGCTAGGACACATGCCCTCAACAAGTCTTCAAGAACTTGGTTCACTCTTTCGGTCTGCCCATCTGTCTGAGGGTGGTAAACTGTGCTATACTCCAATGTTGTCCCAATGGCTTGATGTAGGCTTTGCCAGAATTGAGCTGTGAATTGTGGTCCTCTGTCTGACACAATGCTTCTTGGTGCCCCATGCAGCTTGAGAATGTTGTCTATATATAACTCTGCTAGTTTGCTTACTGAGTGTGTGCTTTTGACTGGTATAAAGTGAGCTACTTTCGTCAATCGATCAATTATGACCCAAATGGCATCATTTCCTTTCTGAGTGCAAGGTAGGCCAACCACGAAATCCATGCTGATATCTTCCCACTTACACATTGGAATTTCTAGTGGTTTCAGCAGTCCTGCTGGTCTTTGATGTTCTGCTTTGATTCTTCGACAAGAGTCGCACTTGGCTACATACTCTGCTATGGCCTCTCTCATTTTCTTCCACCAGAACTTTTCCTTCAGATCCTGATACATCTTGGTGCATCCTGGGTGTATCGAGTACTTGGACTCGTGAGCTTCTGAGAGAATTGTTCCCCTGATTTCCTTGTCCTGCGGTACACAAATACGGTCCTTCAGCCATACTGTCCCTGCTTCATCTATCCGGAAGTCAGGTGCTACTCCTCGCTGGATATCCTCTTTTACTTCTTGGATTTCTGGACACTTCCCTTGAGCTTCTTTGATTCGGTCCTCTAGGTTGTACTTCACCCTCATTTCCTGGGGTTTTCCTTCTTCCACTAGCTCGAGTTTCAACATGTACAATTCCTTTGCTAGTTCTGGCTGACTTTCTTCTATCATCAAGTTGTTGCAATAACTCTTTTGGCTCAAGGCATCTGCCACTACGTTAGCTTTGCCAGGATGGTAGTGTATCTCCAAATCGTAGTCTTTGAACAGTTCTAACCATCTTCTTTGCCTCATGTTCAGTTCGGATTGGGTGAAGAAATACTTCAAACTCTTGTGATCTGTATAGATATCGCACTTGTTGCCAATCAGATAGTGCCTCCAGATCTTCAATGCATGTACCACTGCTGCCAGTTCTAAGTCGTGCGTGGTGTAATTTTCCTCATGTTTCCTCAGCTGCCTTGATGCATAAGCAACAACCTTGCCTTCTTGCATCAAAACACATCCCAACCCTTGTCTTGAAGCATCGCAATAGACTACGAAATCTTTGCGAATATCTGGCAGGGTCAATACTGGAGTTGTAGTGAGTTTGTGCTTGAGTTCTTGGAAACTTCTTTCACATTTGTCCGTCCACTCGAATGGGACATTGTTCTTGAGTAGTTCGGTTATTGGCTTGGCAATCTTGGAGAAGTTCTCAATGAACCTTCTGTAGTATCCTGCCAATCCCAGAAAGCTTCGGATTTCCGTGACGCTCTTCGGCTGCTTCCATTCTGCTACTGCCTCAATCTTTTCTGGGTCCACTGCTACGCCCTCTGCTGTCAGCATGTGACCCAAAAACGCTACTTTCTCTAACCAAAATTCACATTTGCTGAACTTCCCGTAGAGTTGATGCTGCCTCAGCTTCTCTAGTACAATCCTCAGATGCTCCTCATGTTCTTCGGCTCTTTCTGAGTAGACTAGTATGTCGTCAATGAACATCACTACGAACTTGTCTAGTTCCTCCATGAATACCTTGTTCATCATGTTCATGAAGTAAGCAGGTGCGTTGGTCAATCCAAAGGACACAACGGTGAACTCGTACTGCCCGTATCGAGTCACAAAGGCTGTCTTGGGAATGTCGCCTTCTCTAATCTTCATCTGGTGGTATCCCGATCTCAGATCAATCTTATTGAAGTATTTGGCTTTCTTCAACTGGTCTAGCAAGTCATCAATCTGAGGTAATGGGTACTTGTTCTTGATCGTCACTGCGTTCAGGGATCGATAGTCCACGCACATGCGCATTGACCCATCTTTCTTCTTCACAAACAACACTGGCGATCCCCACGGGGATGCACTTGGTCGAATCACCCCGCTTTCTAGCATCTCTTTCAGCTGCTTCTTGAGTTCCTCCAGTTCTTCTACTGACATTCTGTACGGTCTCTTGGCTATGGGCCCTGTGCCTGGTTGCAGCTCGATTATGAACTCTACGTCTCGGTCAGGTGGTAATCCTGGTAGTTCCTCGGGAAACACGTCCGGGTACTCACATACTACAGGTACTTCTTCGATCGTCTGTTTCTAAATGGAGTATACCAACTGTCTCAGAATACATGTTCTGGATCTCTTCCCTGTTCTTCTTCCTTGTGGCTCTGCTGTTACTTTGACTCCGCTAGGGTGTGTCAACTCAACTGTTCTGGGTGAGCAACTGATTACTCCTTTGTGCTTCGTAAGCCAGTCCATTCCTAGTATCACGTCAATTCCGTCTGACTTCAGGACTGTCAGGTCTTCTACGAACTCCTGCCCACCTATCATCAGACTAACTGCTGGGCACTCTAAGGTGCATCTAAGCTCTCCTAAGGGAGAAGTAGTGACTATAGGTCTAGCCTTAAGTATTGTCGGGGGTGACTGCTCTCTCACAAACTTTGTCGAGATGTAAGATCCAGTTGCTCCAGAGTCAAACAATATCAGAGCTGGAATGCCATTTACTAAAAACTCACCGAGCACAACGTCGGGAGCGTCCTCGGCTTCTTCCTCTGTCAAGTGGTTGAGGCGTCCTCTTTGCGCTGTTGCTGGCTGCCTGTCCTGTCCTCCAGGTGCCGGTGCCTTGGCTGGGGTTTGTTTGTTCTTCTTCTCCGGACAGTCAAAAGACTTGTGACCGGGCTTCCCACAAGCAAAACAGACCACTGAGGTCCCTCCACCAATTCTGGGCGTGTTGTTCGACTTCCAGTTTGGGTTTCCCTGACTTGAGTAGTTGTTGTTTCTGTTGCCAAAACTGTTGTAGTTGTTACCTCTGCTACCAAAGTTGTTGTTGTTACTACCTCGGTTACCCGGGTTACTGTTTCTGTTGAACCCTGAGCTTCCTTGGCTGTTGCTCTGCTGAAAGCTTCTCCTGAGCATGTTGCTCTGGCCACTCCTCGGCCTCTGACTCAGTCGGTGGTTGTGCAACTGTTCAGCCTTTCTTTTCTTCTCTCGCCAGGCATCTTCAAGACCCACTCTTTCCTTCTCAACTGCAATAGCTCTGTCAATCAGCTCTCTGAGTGACCTGTGTGAACTCGCTGCGAGTGCTGTCCTCAAACCTCTGTGCAAATCACGCTGGAACCAAAACTGTTTCTTCTTTTCAGTGTTGACATCTTCAGGAGCGTACCTTGACATCTTAGCAAAGTGTCGAGCGTACTCAGCTACAGACAAACTTCCTTGGGTCATTGTCCTGAACTCCATTGCTTTATGCACCATGACTTGTTCTGGGATGTGGTACTCCTTGAAAGCTTCACAAAACTCTAGCCAGGTGATCTGAGCTGGGTTCGCGTGAGAGTCACAGTAGCTCTCCCACCACGCTTTCGCTGCTCCTTCAAGCTGGTGCGCCGCAAGGGCCACACATTCCTCTTCAGTGTAGTCTGTCAGGTCCAGCTTCGTCTCAATGGTGCGCAACCAGTCGTGTGCGTCGAGTGGTTCGTCCGAGTAGTCGAAGGTGGGTGCTTTCAGCCTGATGAACCTTTCAATCTTCCTTTGCAAGTCTTCCTCACGGTGTCCCTGTCGGTTCTGGTTCTGGTTTCCCTGCATCTGTTGCATAGCTTGCATCATCTGAGTGTTGGCTTGAGCCATTTGTTGCATCAGCTGTGTCTGAGTAGTCATCACTTCTGCCAAGTTAGGCGGTGGCGGTGGTTGTTGGTTGTTCTGCTGGTTCTGCTGAGGTTCCACTGCTGGTTCTTCTATTTCCACTTCCTGTTCTCCACCTGATGCATTGTTCTCGGGCTGGAGCACGCCTGCTGCGCGTCCACGACCCCTGCCTCCAACTGCAGTTGTTGCTCATCCGCGACCACGACCTCTGCCTCTAGCTGCCATTGCTGCCTCTTCTTGCTCAGCTTCCTCAAAACGTGCAAGCAGTCGGTTGGATCTTCGGATCGACATCTTGCTATATTTTCATAGAGCAGGTTTAGTGGCGGTCGGTAATGGTTAGGTTAGCGTAACTAGAGTAGGAGCTGCACACATGAAATAGACTCAACACTAAAGTACACTCAAGATAAACATCAATAAAACTGCAAGAACAGCCAAGAAGATCGATCATTCATTACAGCATTACACCCTAGACATGAGTACTATCCCGAGGCCAGCTCCTGGAACCTTGAGGATTAGTACATCTAAGCGAATGCTACATCGTGGCTGAGCCAAAAGGTGGTCATAATCTACTAAGTCTAAACATCTACTCATGAAGATAGATACAACTCTCATCACCACTGCTGACATCTGCTGATACTGCCTACTGCTTCTGTCTCATACTGCTGAAAGTGCCTGTGAGGCGCGCTGCCAACCTCACAGCCTCAGTCTCTGTCTGCTGCTTGATCACTGCCTATCGTTGTGGAGAGTGTCCGTGAGGCGCGCTGCCAACCTCACTGTGTCCACCTCAGGTCCTGCCAACTGCTGCTCTAGGTGTGCCAGTTCCTGTCTCAGTCTTGTCATCTCGGGAGTAAGGGTTCGAGCCTCAGGTAGTGGTATCGGCTCAACTCGGCTTGGTGAGACTCTGTAGTTCTCTGTCCTGGGTTCAACTCTGCGTTCTTCTGGTAGCCCTTGGTTCACAGTGATCATCTCTGCTACCCTCTTCCTGTCTGATCTTACCCAACTACTAAGGGTCCTTCGAGCTTCATCCTTTGCCATAATTTGTTGAAGACTCAGGTACTTCATCAGCTGGTAGTTCCGTCCACTTTTCTCTTTGTAGCTATCCACCTCTTCCTGGAGTTCTGAGTTGTGACTGTCCAACCAGTATACTTCTTCCTTCAGACCTTCTATCTCTTCTTCCTTGGCTGCCAGTTCTTTGTCTTTTTCTGTGAGTTGATCGTCCAGGCGGACATCTCGAGCATGGTGAGTTGCTCGGATCAGTCCTGCCAACTGCCTGTTGTTTCGAGCTTCGTAGTCCAAGATTCTGACTTCCCTTGTTTTAGCTCTGTGTTGCTCCTCAAGTAAGGCGATCCTGTTGTCCTTCTCCATCAGCTGGAGGTCTTGCTTCCATACCCTCTCTTTCAGCTTGGCAACTTTCTCCTCTAGGCCAATGTTTAAGTACTCCTGCTCAATCATGCACTGAACTGAGGTCCGCAGGGTCACGTTCCGCTCTCGGTCTGCTGCGTGAGCCTACAAGCTGACTGCGTCTCTGTCAGTTGGATCTTCAAGAGCTCACGGTAGGTACCGGAAATGAGTGTGGCTGAGCTGACTCTGGTACACAAGTGTGGCAAGTCGGAGTATCCTCATAGCTATAGTCTGCACTGCCCGACTGAAAGTGCTCTCGCTGGTAGCTGCTCGTAACATCAGTGACCTTGGTCGTCCAGGGATATTGGGTACTACCATCTGCAACCGGGTGTGTACTCCCTCACCAGGGCCGTAGATCCAGCCCTCGTAGAAAACGTTGTCCACGTCTATCCCCACTGTACGCAACACCTCCCTCAGTAGCACTGCCAAACCTCCACAGTCTGCTCCTGTGGTCCTGATCTCCCGTCGTTCATCTGCTGATCCTCTTCCTTCCATCTGCCAAACAGTTAGCGGGTTGTTTGTAAGTTAGCAAGTTAATAAGGTAAGGTAAGGGTAAAAGTTTTGTAAATAGTTGAGATATACTTATATATAGTTTTCAAATAGTCCAAGAGCTTCTGTCCTAAGTTTCCGTTCTAAGGGTTACGCGCTACGGTCAAGTATGGCTCTGATACCAACTGTGACGAACCGGATTCTCACCGACGAGAACCCGACTCCCTGTACCCTTGAGATAGTCCCAGGAATAGCACCTATCTCGTACAGAACTCATCTCAGTCGAATATCACATCCATACAACGATAAAAGGTTCATTACATGACATATATAAAAACAAAGCGTCTGGTACAAGCCCTCTGGGCTAAATCGACAATAAGAAACATCTGCGCAGCGGTAGCTAGAACATCAGGGTCCACTCCTCCACAGGCATCCTTGAGCGTAGCGCACACCCTTCAGTCGTACCAACCGTCCTGGTTGAACTCGTAGTCGGGGTCTTCACCTGAGAACCCAAAGTCTTTCCCCAAGGAAATGGGACAGGTCCACGTCACCAACCATAATATGATGCAAGCTTTAAAGTGGCCTATTCTAAAGATATAGAAATAATCAAGGTTTGAGCCAGGGTTTTCTTATGCAAGCAGCAGCAATTACCCAATTTCATCTCATCACCAACTCCCGCTCACACACACACACATCCACTCCCCAAAACCAACCATCAGCCTCACATTTTCCCATCGGGCTCGTCCTGCCACAGCAGGTTCCCGCAAATCATTATCCACCAACACCTTTCTCTCACTAGTCGACTCGGTGAGCTCCCTCCACACCTTGTCTCAACAGCCTCAGCTGGACCAATCTCTCATAACCCGAATCAAGGATGAGGTAAGAAAGCAGATTCCCATGCTAGCCGGGGCTTCTCAGAAATGGATCGTCCGTAACCGTGGACACGGCTATACGTATAGTTTACACTCTGCAGAGGTGGCACTCCAGGAATCCATCCGGGCTGCAAGGCTAGTCCGCAACCAACCTGAGACGCAGCCCACAGCAAAGACCCTAAACAGTAACGACGCCAATCCTGTCTCCCTGGGCTCGGGAAACATCCGATCTAACATCTACCCCAGGGTCGTGAAACCTTCCCACCGGGGCCAGTCGGGGGCCGTGGTAAATCAGGGAGATTACGCCGCAACGAATCCCCCCTACACATATCAAGCTCGATTCTCCTACAGTCTCGGCGCCGCACTAGAGTAGGCTTGCTGGAACCCTCCCCATACTGGGTAGATGGTGAGCACGGTATTTCCCAAGTCCAAAGTGGGGGCACGACTCGGTCCTTAATTTTCGGTAAAGCGAGTATCTGCATCACAAGCGATCCGCCGCAACGGTCCGCAATCGGCACCCATAACAAGTATTGCCGCCCAAACTCCTCAAGTACTCCCCGAGTACCAATCCCTCAAGTAACCATGTACCCGCAACAGATACCCCATAGGGACTGCCCGAGTGCAGCCCCTCAGCACCTCGATCAACGATCGAGTTGTTATTACTCGCTTACACCGCCTAGCTGCACTACTGCTCCCATACCACCCACGACTCACGCTAAGAGGATCAATCACAACCATCCCAACACATGCATAGCATAGCATATTTCATAAAGTGAGTAGTAGGTAGCAAGGTAACAGGATAATAACAAAGGCAGTGCAGGTTTATCATGCGAGTAAAGTAAAGCGATAGCATACTAGTTTGCATGTCTAATAGGTATTTCAGAGAATGGTCGGGCGTGAACCTGGGCAAAGGTCTTCGTCTTCGTCAAAGCAGTTGTTGTAGTGGTCCGGCTCCTCCTGACTCTCCGGAGCTCCTAGGGTCGCGGAAAATAAAATAAGACGCGACTACTAGCAAAGAGACACTAAGACAGAGATGAAAGAAGACCCAAATAACACCAAACTCTACACTAACGCGTAGATCATGTTTTTAGAAAAATATAGAAACTGGTTTCATATTTTTCTGAGCTACGGTTGATTTATTAATAATTTTTGAAGTTTAAATCATTTTCGGCTTGCGCGCTCGAGGCCTCCAGCGACTGCTGGGGCTCGGCTAGGTGCTCGTGCGCGGGCACGTGGTCGCCCACGGCCGCGGCACGGCCTCGGCGTTCGCGCGCGCGGGGAGCAGAGCTCGGCCGCGGCGGGCCTCGGCTGCGGCGGATCGGGATGGAACCCCAAAGGGGCGGCGCGGCTTGGGGAAGAAGAAGGCCGGCGGCGGGTTTTATAGGGCGGCGGCTAGGGCTTCGCGGCACGGACGGCGAGATTGGGATGGCCAGGCGGCCGTGGACACGCGGCGCGCATCGAACGGGCCGCACAGGGGGCGATGGGGCCGGCCGGATGGTTGGGCTCACGGGCGGCGCGCTCGGGAGAGAGAGAGCGGCGCGAGGAGGACGATGACGCGGGGAGGGAGAGACAACTGACAGGCGGGGCCCGCCTGTCAGTGGAAGAGAGCGAGCGACGCGGAGTCGACGCGGCGGGGGAAGAAGAGCTGGGCCGCGCTGGGCCGGAAGGCCGAACAGGGAAAGAATTCGAGGGTGTTTCTTGGACTTTGGCTTCGGGAATTTGGCCCACGAACAATTAGAAATGGTTGACAATTAGTTTGGCCAATTAGAGTTTGAATTCAAATCTAGAATTTGAATTCAAACCAACCAAAAATCCAAATAAATCCAAATCACACTATTTCATCCTTAGCACTTCAAATTGATTTTAAATTTCAAATTTAAATTGCCTAGGAATTTAGGAAGCAAATAGAAGACACTCTTATATGTTTGTTTGCATGCACACAATTCCACCAAAAATTTTTAAATTCGAATTTTTGCACTCAACAAATCCTATAGGGAATTTTAGGGTTGTTACAACACCTGCAAGTCCGCACGGGGCCTTGCGCAGTGCCGCTTGCGTCCGCACAGTGGCGGTGAGGACGCATAGTGACCGGAGCGGGTAGAACAGCGAGCTCTGCGGTGTCAGCGGCGCGGCGTGGGGAGAGATCGCCTTTTGACTTTGGCGCCCGTCCGATGGGGCGGGCATTAAATGCCGTTGTCGGGCGGGGCGTCGGGGCGCGCCGCGTTGAGTAGGTGGCCTCGAGCGAGGCGGAGTTGGCTCGCCTGCTTGAGGGAGTGCGCGGCCCTCGAGCGAGGCGGAGTTTGCTCGCCTGCTTAAGGGGTGTGTGGCCCTCGAGCGAGGCGGAGACGGGGGTCGCTACTTGGGCCCTCTTGTCAGGCGAGCTCGGACGGCTGTATTTGGGCCGGGATAAGCTGTGACGGGCCGCGCTGCCTTGGGGGCCCTTTCGGGCTGCTGGTGATTCGGCCCTTCTGTGGTTAACGTTTTTTGAGGGTGATTACCCCGATGGTTAAGGGACCCCCTGGGTCTGTCCCCGACATTAAGCTTGTTAGATTAGTCTCGCGAAATAGACATGACTTATGTAATTAGTTTTATAATTAGTTTATATTTAATACATCTAATTATCACTTATTTAAAGCGTTAAGCTTTAGCACATGGATCCAAACACCACCTTATAGATCATTCGTTTATATCCTCCAACTTGTTCAGTTGTGTCACCCCAGTCCCTAAACAGGACGATTTAAAAATTTTATATCAAAAAATAATTCATAACTTTTTCATGTAAACTCTAATGAAGATAAACTTTATATCAAAATTGTAGCCCTCTCGACGCGACCTACAACTTTGTAGTTGAAATTTTTTTAATTAAAACTGTTTAGGGTCCCAAAATATTGTTGCATGTTTATATATTTTGAAATTTTAATTTTAAAATTACATATTGGGACAAAAATGACTTAAAATTTAAAAAAAAATCAACAACAAAGTTGTAGATCACGTCGATGGCTACAAGTTTCATATAAAGTTTGTCGTCATTAGAGTTTACATGAAAAAATTATAAATTATTTTTAAATATGAAGTCTTTAGACCGTCCTATTTGACCCAGATGATATTCAAATCCAAGTTTATGGACCGGTGTGACACAACTGGACAAATTGGATGACCTAAATGAGTGATACGCAAGTTTAGGGATCATGATAACACATTCGAACAAGTTTGAGGATCTGAACGGTCGATTTGCGAGTTTAGGGACCGGGATGACACAACGGTACAAGTTTAGTGACCGGTGATGTACTTTACTTGTCGGGGACAAACCCCGGGGGTCCCCTAATCATCGGGGCAAAATCACCCTCAAAGAACAATACGCCACGAAAGGCCGAATCACCGGCAGCCAAGAGAGGCCGCCAAGGCAGCTCGGCCCGTCACGGCCTATCGCGGCCCACGAACGGACGTCCGAGCCCGCCTATCGAAAGGACCCGAGTCGCTACCCCCGTCTCCGCCTCGCTCGAGGGCCGCGCTCCCTCGAGCAGGCACGACGCAAACCCCGCCTCGCTCGAGGGCCGCGTACCCCCTCGAGCGGGCGGGTCGTCTCCGCCTCGCTCGAGGCTACCCCTCTACATAATGCGACACGCTCTAGCGCCCCGCCCGACAACGGCATTTAACGCCCGCCCCATCAGGCGGGCGCCGAAGTCAAAAAGGCAATCTCTCCCCACGCCGCGCCGCTGACACCGCAGAGCTCGCTGTTTCAACTGCTCCGGTCGCTATGCGTCCTCACCACCACTGTGAAGACGCATGCGGCGCTGCGCGAGGCCCTGTGCGGACTTACAGGCGTCAATCCGCACCACTATTCCACCCGCTCCCGTCCTTTCCCCCCGGGGCGCAGCCCTCGAATGGGCGCAAATGACCCTCGAACGAATATACGAGCAGCAACCGAGTACGGACTCCAGTCACGCGCGGTCCGGTGATGACGAACGCCGGGTCAGATCCACCAACTCTCGGCCATTCCCCGGCAAACCGGGCACGCCGCGCACTGTGGTCAACAGCAGGCGCCATGCCGGCCCCTGTGCTGCCAATTCTCGTCCTTCGTCACCTGCCCCGCCCTCGAAGTCAACCAGCGGCGGGCAGTTGGGTGCAGATTACGGCAGCGCCACCCCTCGAAGTCACTCTAGGACAAGCACAGGGATGGCCATGACGCCCGCGGAAGCCGGAGCTCGCCATAAATCCCCCGCCTGGATCAAGGACGGCCGCACGCCCAGCGCCATGCTCTCCAGTACACACCTCTGTAGCACACACTGTATCTGTACTTGTAAGCCCCTCCCCCCCTTCTCTCCTTAGCCTATATAAGGAGGGAGGGGGCGAGAGAGGGGGGGGAGGGGGAAAAAACGATCACACACACACACACACCGCCACACACGATATTGGCACTCGCCTCAATCACACTCGCCTTCAGGGACTTGGAGACTCCTCCTCCTCTCCCGCCTTGCTTGTAGCCCCCCTCTGCAAGCACTCCGGTGCAAGATAGTACAGCGCCCCGAGCGCACCCTGCTGGGCGTACGACCTCACGGTCGGAACCAGGATAAACGCTTGTCTCATCGTGCTAGCCCTTGCATCAACTGTCAAGGGACGGGACACAGCGCATTCTGTTTGGCGCTGGGGATTGGCCGACCGATCCCGGCACCGACAGTGGCGCGCCAGGTAGGGGGCTGCGCTGTGGTCGATCACACCCGATCAGTTCGCTTGACGGCAGGCCGCGCCAAGACCATGCCACCACGATCCGCCACGGGGTCTCCCGGCCCGCTTCCGCGCGGGTACCGGATCACGTTTGGGAGCCTGGAGTTCGAAGCGACCGGCGAGGGCCTCCTCATGCGGCTCGCCTCCAGGCCGCCCAACATGATGCCCGTTACCTCGACACCGCCGACGCCGGCCCAGCTCAGGAGACGACGAAGACTGCGCGAGCTGCAGATTCGCGTGGAGCGACGCGTTGCTCCGCGCATCGTCCTCCCTGACTGGGACGCATACCTGCTGCTCCAGCCCGCTGCCACATTACAGGGGGGCGGACCCCCGCCGGCGGCTCCCGCAGAGGGAGCGCGCTGGGAAAATGTGGCCGGGCCGGTGCAGCTCCCCCACGGGATGAACAACGCGGCCGCAAGCTACTCCGTGGCAGTCAGCGCCAACCCGAATGCGCGCGAGGATTCATCGGGTCACCAGTCGGGTTCGATCCGCGGCCTCAGCATTTCCTCGCCTAGCGGGCCCCGTTCCGAGTCGGATGACGGAGAGAGTGTGCGCGGGCAGGAACACCCGAACTTGGACTACTCCGGGTTGCAAGACCGCGAAGGCCTTATGTCCTTCCAGGCCGTCGCGGACTTCTGCCTCACCTGCTCCGACGATTCCAGCGAGGGGGAATACGACCCCACGCGGCAATGCTTCGTCCTCGACGGCGAAGTAGAGTCCGTGGGAGAGGATGAAGAAACGCGCGACGGGGCTGGACACGACGAACCGCCCCCGGCACCCGCCGAGCCAGCGAGCGAAGCCGCACTCGCGCAGGCACAGCTTGCGCAGGTATAAGAGCAGGAAGCCAAGCTCCAACAGGAGCGCCAGCAGGTACAGGAGCTGCGCGCAGCCCTGGAAGCCCGGCAGCCCAAACGCGGCGAACGCGCGCTAGCTGCCGGGCGTATTGCTCAAGCGCGCATCATGGGCGACGGCAACGACGCCGGCCCTGCCATGCCGCCACGAGCAAGCCAGAAGCTCGTCGCCGCGGCAACCCTGATTCGGGCCATGCCCGAACCATCAACACCAGAAGCGCGCAGCATGCGGCGCCAAGTGCAGGCCCTCGTCGAAGAAGCTTCCGTTCAACAAGCAGAAAGTTCCGCCTCCCGCATGCGCCACCAGGCCAGTTCGAGAGCCGGAGGAAGCAAGTGGGACAAGGAACAATCCATCCATACCCCACCTAGGGGCGCGTGGACGCCTCACCGTCCAACGAACGATGGAAGGGCGCTCGTGACCGGCGACCGCGAAGCGAGGAGGTCCGCGAAGGACCGACTCGTGGACATGCGGGGCGCCGTCGATGATGGCGATGCTCGCAACGTCCTGAACAAGAAGAGGCAGGACGCGGCGCCTCCTCGCAGCAGGCACCCCCGACGGGGAGGTCGCTATGACAGCGAGGAGGACAGGAGTCCGACGCCGGAACCCCCGGGAACCCATGTGTTCTGCCGGAGGATCCGTTCGGCCGCCATCCCGCCGCGCTTTCGCCAGCCGACCACCATCACCAAGTATTCGGGTGAGACGAAACCCGAGACGTGGCTCAACGACTATCGCCTGGCTTGCCAGTTGGGCGGGGCCACCGACGATGCCATGATCATCCGCAACCTTCCGCTTCATCTTGCGGACTCGGCGCGGACATGGCTCGAACACCTACCCGCGAACCAAATCCACGACTGGGACGACCTGGTCAAGATGTTCGTGGGCAACTTCCAGGGCACATACGTGCGCCCCGGAAACTCCTGGGACCTACGCGGGTGCCGGCAGGCGGCCGACGAGCCGCTGAGGGACTTCATCCGCCGCTTCTCCAAGCGCTGCACCGAGGTCCCGAGCGTGGGTGACTCCGAAATCATCCACGCCTTCCTCGAAGGCACGACCTGTCGGGAGCTGGTGCGCGAGCTGGGGCGAAACCACCCCACCAGCGTCAACGCTCTGTTCGACATCGCCACCAACTTCGCCTCTGGGGAGGAGGCTGTCGGGGCGATCTTCGACGGCAAGACCAAGGGGAAACGCGCGGAGGAGCTGCCCGTGGAGGGCAGCAAACCCAAGGCGAAGGCGAAAAAGCAGAAATGAGGCGGTAAAGGCAAGAAGCCTCGGCAAGCCGCGCAGCAGCAACAGCAGCAGGGCGAGGACTCTGACGACGCCCTCGTGGTCGAGCGAGGCCGCAAAGGCCCTCGAGGCCCCCCCAGGGGGGGCCTGTTCGACGAGATGCTGAAGAAGCCATGCCCGTACCATAAGGGCCCTGTCACCCACACCCTCGAACAGTGTGGGATGATCAAGGATTACTTCAGGCGCACCTCCGCGAAGGAGGATGGCCCGAAGAAGGATGCGGGCGACAGCGGCAACGACGAGTTCCCCCATGTGGAGAATGTATTCTTCATCATAGGAGGGCCCACAGTGAACGCGACGTCCCGGGAACAAAGACGTGAACGCCGAGAGGTCTTCTCCGTTCACCCCGCAACGCCAACTTACCTCGCCTGGTCGGACGAGACCATCTCCTTCGGCCGCGAGGACCATCCGGACTATGTCCCGAATCTGGGGCGCTACCCGCTTATCGTCGACCCCGTCATCGGCAACACGCGATTCTCCAAGGTGCTGATGGACGGGGGCAGCAGCCTCAACATCCTCTACGTCCACACCTTAGAGCTCATGGGCATCGGCACAAACCAGCTGAGGCCAAGCAAGGCGCCGTTCCACGGCATCGCGCCGGGAAAACGGGTCCAACCCCTCGGGCAGATCGACCTGCCCGTTTGTTTCGGTACTCCCGATAACTTTCGGAGGGAGACCCTCACCTTTGAGGTGGTGGGATTCCCGGGAGCGTACCACGCTATTTTCGGGCGACCGTGTTATGCCAAGTTCATGGCGGTCCCCAACTACGCCTACCTCAAGATGAAGATGCCAGGGCCAAAGGGCGTCATCACCGTGGGATCGTCGTACGAGCACGCTTACGCGTGCGACGTCGAGTGCATCGAGGGCGCGGAAGCACTCGCCTACAGCGAGACCCTGGTGGCGGACTTGGAGAAGATGGAAAACGAGGCCGTCGACTCCACCAAAAGGCACGCGGGCACCTTCGAGGCTGCCGAGCACTCCAAGGCGGTGCCCCTCGACCCCAATGCCCTCGAAGGCAAGGCGTTGAGGGTCAGCACCACCCTCGACCCCAAATAGGAAGCTGTGCTCGTCGACTTCCTCCGCGCCAACGCCGACATCTTCGCGTGGAAGTCCTCGGACATGCCGGGGATCCCGAGGGAGGTCGCCGAGCACAGCCTCGACATCAAGCCTCACTCCAAGCCGGTGGTACAGCGACTGCGGCGGTTCGACGAGGAAAAGCGCCGCGCCATCGGGGAGGAGGTGCGCAAGCTCCTGCAAGCCGGATTCATCAAAGAGGTATTTCACCCGACCTGGCTTGCCAATCCTGTTCTAGTTAAAAAGAAAAATGGAAAATGGCGCATGTGCGTAGATTATACTGGTTTGAACAAAGCATGCCCTAAGGTTCCATTTCCTCTGCCTAGAATAGATCAGATAGTAGACTTCACCGCCGGGTGTGAATTGCTATGTTTTCTTGATGCTTATTCCGGTTATCATCAAATCAAGATGAAAGAGTCCGACCAGCTCGCGACTTCTTTCATCACCCCGTTTGGCATGTTTTGCTACGTCACTATGCCGTTCGGCCTCCGAAATGCTGGAGCTACATACCAGCGATGTATGCAACACGTTTTCGGAAGCCACATCGGGCGGACCGTTGAGGCATATGTTGACGATATCGTTGTAAAAACCAGAAAGGCGAACGATCTGGTCAACGATTTGCAAATCACGTTCGGGGTAAAGTTGAATCCGGAAAAATGCGTATTCGGTGTGCCGCGAGGCATGCTATTAGGTTTCATCGTCTCCCAACGAGGCATCGAACCCAACCCCGAAAAAGTCTCGGCCCTGGAACGAATGGGGCCAATTCGGGACCTCAAGGGGGTGCAAAGGGTACTGGGCTGCCTCGCAGCTCTCAGCCGCTTCATCTCTCGACTTGGTGAAAAGGGCTTACCTTTGTACCGGCTCCTAAAAAAGCACGAACGCTTTTCGTGGACCCCCGAAGCCCAAAAAGCCCTCGACGGGCTAAAGGCGTCGCTCGCGCGCGCACCCATCCTCACTCCACCGCAGAACGGCGAACCCCTCTACCTATATGTGGCTGCGACAACGCAAGTTGTCAGCGCCGTCATCATTGTGGAAAGGGTAGAGGAGGGCCACGCTCTGCCGGTCCAGAGGCCGGTGTACTATGTCAGCGAGGTGCTGACCGAAACCAAGATGCGGTATCCACAGATCCAGAAGCTAATCTACGCTGTAGTGCTCGCGCGTCGAAAGCTGCGACACTACTTCGAGGCCCACCCGGTCACCGTGGTCTCATCCTTCCCTTTGGGGGAGATAGTCCGCAACCCGGACGTCTCGGGTAGAATAGCGAAGTGGTCTATGGAGCTCGTAGGGGAAACTCTCTCCTACGCACCGCGAAAGGCGATAAAATCGCAAACCTTAGCGGATTTCGTCGCTGAGTGGACCGACGTCCAACTTCCACCGCCGCAGATCCAAGCCGAATGCTGGACCATGTACTTCGACGGGTCGGTGATGAAAACTGGGGCAGGCGCGGGCCTCCTCTTCGCCTCACCCCTCGGAGAGCATATCCGGTACGTGGTTCGCTTGCACTTCCCAGCATCGAAAAACATGGCGGAGTACGAAGCCCTCCTCGCTGGGCTCCGCATCGCCATCGACCTCGGCGTCAAACGCCTCGATGTCCGGGGGGATTCTCAGTTGGTCATTGACCAAGTAATGAAGAACGCAAGCTGCCGCGACGAAAAGATGGAGGCGTATTGCAACGAGGTTCGTCGTCTCGAGGACAAATTCTATGGCCTCGAGCTGAACCACATCGTACGCAAATACAACGAGGAAGCAGATCAGCTGGCCAAGATCGCGTCAGAGCGAATCACCGTTCCTCCGAACATCTTCGCCCGCGACCTCGATCAACCCTCCGTCGACTTCGAGCGAAGGGCCGGAACCCTCAAGACACCCTCGGGGGCTGCGGGGGCCGAGCCCATCGAAGAGGACCCCTCGAAAGAGGGGCTCGAAGCCCTCGACGTTGAAATTTCTTCGGCCGAGGCCATGGAAATCGACGAAGACGCGCGACCACAAGACTGGCGTGATCCGTACCTCGCATGGATCGACCGCGGGGAGCTGCCCTCGGACCGAACCGAGGGGCACCGTATCGCCAGAAGGGCCAAGACCTTTGTCTCGATCGGCGGTGAGCTGTACAAGCGCAGCGCCTCGGGGATCTTGCAGCGATGCATCCCCATCCCCGAGGGAAGGCAATTGATCCGCGACGTCCACGCCGGGGCGTGCGGACACCACGTAGCGCCGCGTACCCTCGTGGGTAACGCATTCTGGCAAGGCTTTTACTGGCCCACCGCCGTATCCGACGCGAACGAGGTCGTGCGCACCTGCGAAGGGTGCCAATTCTACGCACGAAAAACGCATCTCCCGGCGCACGCCCTGCAGACCATCCCTGTAACATGGCCTTTCGCGGTCTGGGGGTTGGATCTCGTGGGGCCCTTCCGCCCAGCGCCCGGGGGATTCACCCACTTGTTGGTAGCTATCGACAAATTCTCAAAGTGGATCGAGGTACGGGCCATCACCAGCATCAGATCTGAGCAGGCCGTGTTGTTCTTCACCGACATCATCCACCGATTCGGGGTACCCAACTCGATCATCACTGACAACGGCACCCAATTCGCCGGCAAGAAGTTCTTGGAGTTCTGCGACGACCATCAAATTCGCGTTGATTGGTCGGCCGTGGCACATCCACAAACGAACGGCCAAGTAGAACGTGCCAACGGCATGATACTACAAGGCCTGAGGCCAAGAATCTTCAACAAGCTGAACAAGTTTGGCCGGAAGTGGGTTGCTGAGCTGCCATCGGTGATCTGGAGTCTCAGAACAACCCCAAGCAGGGCCACAGGCTTCAGCCCATTCTTCCTCGTCTACGGCGCCGAAGCCGTCCTCCCAACAGACTTGGAGTACGGGTCTCCGAGGCTCAAGGCCTACCAGGAAGACCAAAACCAGCGGGACCGCGAGAATTCGCTGGACCAGGTGGACGAGGCTCGCGATGTAGCGTTGCTTCACTCAGCACGCTACCAACAATCGCTCCGGTGATACCAAGCTCAGAAGGTGCGGCGTCGAGACCTCCACGAAGGAGACCTGGTGCTGAGGCTGCGCCAGGACAATCGAGAGCGCCACAAGCTCACTCCGCCATGGGAAGGACCATTCATCATCGCCAAGGTCCTCAAACCTGGCACTTACAAGCTGGCGAACGAGAAGGGCGAGGTCTTCACCAACGCCTGGAACATCCAACAGCTACGTCGCTTCTATCCTTAAAACTCTCAGTATTTCTTGTAAATACTTCATGTTCTTAGTTAACAATAATGAAAAGTTTGCGAAAAACATGAAAACATTGTTACTAACAGCATGAACAAGGGGGACTTGGTCCTATTCTCAATAAGAGCCAAGCCCCCCTCGGGGGCTGCAGGGGGGTTTACCCCCCTAATCGTCCCAATTTTTCAAAAATTGTGCTGAAACTCGAGGCACTTAGAGAGATGCGGGGTGCGAGCTAACTAAAGCTGGAGCCGGTTGAGCCGTGAGACCGCCTATGCCCGCGAAGGGATACGGCAACTCCCTCTCCACTCCACGCCTTAATTACTCGCGGAGTCGAAATACCCGGCCGAAATCTTTCCAAGCCAAGAGTAGCACAATAGAACAATCGAACAAGTTTGAAACGCACAATCGACTTTTAATCTTAGTTTATGTACAGAACTAGCCTCCTAAAACTAAGATACATCTGGATACTAAGCCTGAACCCTTCAGGCCCCACCTTCCTGCGGGGGCGCGGTGGCTTCGGCGGCAACGGTCGAGGGAACCAATGCAAGCGCCCCAGGACCATCGTCGTCGCGGCACACCGAGGCGATGTCCTCCTCAAGGGACGCCACGGCGTCGGCCTCAGGATCAACCTCGGCTTCGATGGCGGTCGCAGCCTCAGGCCCAACGTCGGCGCGCGCATCGTCATCCTCCTCGGGGAAAAGATCGCGCCCGAACTTGGCGGCAAGTGCCGTGGCGGCATCCTCGGCGCCGTCATCGGCCTCGTCAAGGGCAGCAAGGGCGGTGTCGTCGTCCAGGTCTGCGTCGATGAAGTAGCCGCGCGCCACCGCCGCGAGGTCGATGTCGTAATGCGTCGACACCACGCCGAGCGCCTTCTTCACTCCAAGGTGAAGCGCGCTCTCGAGGCGCTCCGCCACGCAGCTCTTCAGAGACCTCAGGCGGCTGGGCAACGACGACCCCGACTGCACGTCGACGCACTGGACGTCCCGGCATGCCACATCGGCAGCGACCTTCAGCTCCTCGAGCTCCCCTTGGGCCTCGGAGTAGGCGGCCTGAACAGCCATCACTTCATCCGCCTTCTCCGCCTCGGCCCTCCGCAGCCCTGACAAAGCTCAAGCACGTTAAGACGAACTCCAACACAGAAAGCCAGGGAAGCGTAAAGCCATACCATCCACCAGGGCCCTGGCCTCGGTATGCGCCGCGCGTTCTTGCTGGAGCAGGCCCTCCGCTGTCGCCAGCGCAGCCTCCTTCTCTCGAAGTGCGCGGCCCAGCTGTTCGGCCTCCTGGGCCTTTTGCCCTGCCCGGGCAGCCGCCTCCGCGAGCTGGGACTGCGCGGCCTCGCGCGCCTTGCGCTCGAGCTCGAGCCGCTCCAACGCCGCGGCCGAGGCTCGGGCCTCCCGCTCCGCCGCGCCTCTCTCAGCGTCGCGCTCCCGCTCCGCGCGCGCCTTGGCTTCTTCGTGTGCGCGGGCGGGCGTCTCTGCCTCCCTCACCCGGACGGTGAGCTGGGTCACTTCCGTGCCCAGGTCCGCGTTCGCCTGGCGGAACCGGCGAAGATCGGCGTACAAGCCCGCGATGCACGCGGTCTTGTCTACCGCCTCTTGCCGCAGAAGCTGCACGAAGAGCCATCAAGAGTAAGACACAGACTAAAAACAAGCTCGAAGTACTGGGATGAGCGCGGGGATACCTCGAAGAGCTCCAGCGCCTGCCTGGAGTGGAGATCGGCGGCGGCTGAGATGGCCCGCTCCAGGTCCGTCCCGACCCGTTCGGCCTGAGCCCACAGCTCGTTCTCCTCCGCCATGCTCTGCCAGACCCGGGCGGAGACGCCAGGCTCCTCCGGCCACGCGCTCGGTCCGCGACGACCCTGAAGCAGCGGAACCTCGGCCGCATCCCACTCAGCCGCTCCCCCGGCCACGGGCATCTGCGGCGGCCCCTGAGACAAGAAGCGCGCCGTCGACACCTCGGCCGCAGACACCCCAGCAGGGGGAACGCGCCCGCCATCACCGCCCTGGGCCACGCCTTGTGCGCGACCCAAAGCCGGCAGGACGACCGTGCCGCCGACCGGCACGACCGCCTCCTGCCTCCCTCCAGTAGGGGCCGCGGCGGTGGCGTGTCCTCCTTGCTCGCCCGCTTCCGTCGCCGGGGCGCCGTGCCTCGGCTCCACTTCAACCACCGGGGCGTCCAGCCCCGGCTCCGCCACCAGGGGCGTCTTCTCCCGCTCCTCCTCCGCCGGCCCGGAACCTCGCGCCCCCGGAGCCGGCTCCACCGGCGTCGCTGCGGACATCGCCGAACGCGATCCCCCGGCGTGAGGGGAATCCGACCCCCCAACCTTCAACGCCTTCTTGGGCGCGAGGTTAGGGGCGGCCTTGGCGGCACCCCGCATGCTAAATCAAAAAGAAAGAGCGGAAATCACGAAACGAAAAACCGAACAAGGATGGAAAGCTACGAAAAAGTTCGAGGCAGAACTTACCGGATGCAATCCTGCAGCACCTGCAGCTTCCGCTTCGAGCTGCCCGTCGAGGGAGCCCTCCTCGAACTCGAGGACCCCCTTAAATCGCTCGGGGGCTGCGAACCCCCCGAGCCCTCGACAATCAATCCGCTGCGGCGCGGCGCGCCCGCAGCAGAAGAGAGAGTCGCTCGTGCCCGTGGCGCCACGGGTCGAGCAGGCAGGACCACCGTCCACGCCGCCACCGGCGCAACATCGCCCGGGGCCACCACGCCCGCCTCGGGCAGCGGCGCGGCCATCTCTCCCCCCTCACCGGCAGGCGGAACCCCGCCGGCATCGATCTCCTCCTCATCCTCTCCCTCGCTGGGAGGGTCCGGGGAGTCCTCGGGGGACGACGGCGGGGCCCCGCCGTCCCTCCTCCACCGGCGAAGCGCCGCCTGGTGCGCGTCCCGCCGGGCTTGCCTCCTCCGACTACTGGCTCTCTTCGCCTCCTTCGCGTCCCTCTCACGGTCACGGCGAGCGCGGTTCGAAGCGCGCACCTCCGGAGTCGGTGCAAGGGAGCGGTAGAGGCCGCAGTTCACCTCCTGAAATCACGACGAATTGAGGAAGGGAATTCTAAATTAATCTATCCAACAGACCGGAAAGGGAGAATGACGACTCACCGACAAAACATGGCCCTCGTCGGGGCGCAGCCGGAACGACCGGAGGTCGCTCGGCATGGTGTCGGGATGCACCGCCGTTCGCACCCTCGTAACGACGTACTCTTCAAGTAGCGGCTCCGACAACATGCGCGAAGCCGCCAGTGCCGCCGGGTCGGCGCCCTCCGTCATCCGGAACAGAGGGAGCTGCCTCTCCATAAGGGGAACCACCCGGCGGCGATGACAGTGCGCGAGCACGTGCGCCACGGTCAGGCCCGACCCCTCCACGGTACGAAGGGCGTCGACGACGGGGCGGAGCCTCTTCCGCTAAGCTTCGCCGGAAACGCCGTAGCTCCAGGAGTCGGCCTTCTCCGTCAAGACCTTGCCGGTGTACTCCGGCAACCCCAGGCCGTCGTTGCGCAGGTAAAACCATCCATTGGCCCAGCCGCTGTTGTTGGTGGTCATCCTGCAGGCCGGGTACAAGTGCTTCCTGGACTCGACCGGCGCGAGCGTGAGACCGCCGGCGCACGAAGAACGGCGCACCCCCCTTCCCGCGCCGGACGTGCTGAGCTCGGCGCGGAAGAGGTGGACCCACAGGTCCCAGTGCGCCTCGATCCCCAGCACAGCCTCGCAGACGCCGACGAAGGCCGCCGCCTGCGAGATGGCGTTGGGGGAGAAGTTGTGGAGCTCCACGCCGTAGTAGTGGCAGAGGCCCCGCATGAACTGGCTGGCGGGCGCGTTGAATCCCCGCTCGTGGAAGCGGACGAAGCTCACCACGTACCCCGCCGGCGGGTTCGGCACCCTGGCCGCCAGCGCCGGGACGATCCACGCCGGCCGCGCCGAATCGCCCCGAGACGAAAGCTGCCCACCGTTCACCAAGCCCTCCAGAAGGTGCTCGGTAGCGGTGGACGGAGTCCACTCCGTGACGCCTTCGATGATCACCATGGCGGACGGCGGAGCAGGGAGCGCGGAGCAAAGGCGACGAAGGCGTGAAGGACGAACAGAGTGCGACTAGCGGGCTCGGAAGCAAGCGAAAGGCAGAGGCAAGAGCTGGTGCGAGGAATGGCAAAGGTAAAAAATCCTCCTCCTCCCCCGCTTTCCTTTTATAAGGGAGCAGGCTCGTCCCTGCCACGACACGCCAACCCACTGGCAACGGGCCGAACGCACGCGTGGCACGTCGCTGACAACCGGGGACCCCCCTCCCCTTTTTTCCGCGGAACAGCACGCGTGAGCGGCGGCATTTACTGTGGCGCGGTAAAACGAAACGACGCGGCAGCGGCGCCTGACCGCCCGTCGCCTCGCCTCTCCCCGGCGCACGCAACTCCGCCTAAAAAGGCGCGCCCACTACGCCCATCTCGCCCGCTCCGCGACACGTCAGCCACGACCACGCCCGCCAGCGGTTGTGCGCGGGCCCGCGAAACCGAAACGACCTAACCGTTGGATTCCTTCCTAGGTAAGACAACGACCCCCTCCGCCTCGACGCGCAGGGTGCTACTGATCAGGGGCTCAAAACCCGGGCCTCGAAAAGGGTCGACGGGCGCCCCAGATTAAGCGATGCGAAGGCTGCCGGTCACACTCGACCAACCCTCGAGCCCGCTGCTCGAGGGTGACCTGCACCTCTCGCAAGGCCCTACTGATCAGGAGTACGAAGCCTGGCCCGCGAAAGGGTTCGACAGGCGCTCCAGATCAACAGAGTCAGGGACGATTCGGGCGTGTCCAACGGACTTTACCCCGAACGCGAAGTTTGGGGACGCCCCTGTTGTGTTCGAGGCCGGACAAAGGCAGCTAGTGGGGGGATCCCAACGAGGGAGAGCTTTCGCGCCCTCGGTCTCTGCGAAAGGGACCGAGCCCCACCTAGCAAACCTTTGCAAGCGCTACATGGACGCGTCTCCGGACCACGAGCCGACCCCTAGCGAACGGGGCACGGGCGTCCACTTGAACTACCCGCTAACAGCTCACCGAGGTATCCGTGTACGCTGCCCGATTCAAGGGCTGCACGAATGACCTCACCCCTCTCCCCCGCAAAGGGGAAGCGAGGGTCGCAACTCAAAGACAAGAAGCCCCTCCGATCGCCTCCGCTCGGGCCAGGAGCTCGGAGGCTCCTTGCAGCATGTCCTCCTCCTCTTATGCACGAAACACGTCGAAGCCATGCCGGGTCCGCCCCCCGAATTCCGTGTAACTCGGTTTCACCCCCACCACGTCGAAAGGGGAACGACCGGCACAACCCTCGAAAGACAAAACCCTTGCACGAGTAAATTCACTCCTCCAAGGGCTCGGGGGCTACACCCGCGGGTGCGCTCGCGCGCCCCCACGGAAGAACGTGAATAATCAAAAAGGAGTAATCCCCGCAAAATGCCCGGGAACGATCCCGCGAACCATCAGCCTCTGCCCGACTAATCCTTAATCTGGCAGAGACTCGGGGGCTACTGTCGGGGACAAACCCCGGGGGGTCCCCTAATCATCGGGGCAAAATCACCCTCAAAGAACAATACGCCACGAAAGGCCGAATCACCGGCAGCCAAGAGAGGCCGCCAAGGCAGCTCGGCCCGTCACGGCCTATCGCGGCCCACGAACGGACGTCCGAGCCCGCCTATCGAAAGGACCCGAGTCGCTACCCCCGTCTCCGCCTCGCTCGAGGGCCGCGCTCCCTCGAGCAGGCACGACGCAAACCCCGCCTCGCTCGAGGGCCGCGTACCCCCTCGAGCGGGCGGGTCGTCTCCGCCTCGCTCGAGGCTACCCCTCTACATAACGCGACACGCTCTAGCGCCCCGCCCGACAATGGCATTTAACGTCCGCCCCATCAGGCGGGCGCCGAAGTCAAAAAGGCAATCTCTCCCCACGCCGCGCCGCTGACACCGCAGAGCTCGCTGTTTCAACTGCTCCGGTCGCTATGCGTCCTCACCACCACTGTGAAGACGCATGCGGCGCTGCGCGAGGCCCTGTGCGGACTTACAGGCGTCAATCCGCACCACTATTCCACCCGCTCCCGTCCTTTCCCCCCGGGGCGCAGCCCTCGAATGGGCGCAAAGGACCCTCGAACGAATATACGAGCAACAACCGAGTACGGACTCCAGTCACGCGCGGTCCGGTGATGACGAACGCCGGGTCAGATCCACCAACTCTCGGCCATTCCCCGGCAAACCGGGCACGCCGCGCACTGTGGTCAACAGCAGGCGCCATGCCGGCCCCTGTGCTGCCAATTCTCGTCCTTCGTCACCTGCCCCGCCCTCGAAGTCAACCAGCGGCGGGCAGTTGGGTGCAGATTACGGCAGCGCCACCCCTCAAAGTCACTCTAGGACAAGCACAGGGATGGCCATGACGCCCGCGGAAGCCGGAGCTCGCCATAAATCCCCCGCCTGGATCAAGGACGGCCGCACGCCCAGCGCCACGCTCTCCAGTACACACCTCTGTAGCACACACTGTATCTGTACTTGTAAGCCCCTCCCCCCTTCTCTCCTTAGCCTATAAAAGGAGGGAGGGGGCGAGAGAGAGGGGGGAGGGGGAAAAAACGATCACACACACACCGCCACACACGATATTGGCACTCGCCTCAATCACACTCGCCTTCAGGGACTTGGAGACTCCTCCTCCTCTCCCGCCTTGCTTGTAGCCCCCCTCTGCAAGCACTCCGGTGCAAGATAGTACAGCGCCCCGAGCGCACCCTGCTGGACGTACGACCTCACGGTCGGAACCAGGATAAACGCTTGTCTCATCGTGCTAGCCCTTGCATCAACCGTCAAGGGACGGGACACAGCGCATTCTGTTTGGCGCTGGGGATTGGTCGACCGATCCCGGCACCGACATTACTCTTTTGTAGTTTCTTAATAATCTCATTCTAATTTAACTCTCCAAATATAATAGTTGGATTGAAAATTAGGGATTTGTTGGAGATGCTTGTACACCACATTGATCATAATGATAAGCTACTTTAGCTAAAGCACATGAACTGCCTCTTTATAAAATGTACGGATATAAAAGTGAGAAAAAGAAACGTCTATATGGATATAAAAGTGAAATAAAAATAAGTCGAGCAACTCCAAAAGACTAGTTATAATATTAGTTAAATATAGAGTTTTAGTATAATATTGAAAATCTCCTTAAAACGCTGGGTACCCAACGGCCTCTCCAAATCATAATTTTCATAATTCAAACGACCTCCACATCAGTCCGTGATCTTTTTTTTTCGAGTTCAATAGGAATTGCATCTACGCCCCGCACTGACGTCGCATCCGCGTGTACGCCGCCGCCGAGCTGCAGTGGCCGAGCTTCTGTGAAAGGGAACATAAAAAATCATAGGCACTAAACAGAGCAATTGGGCCACCAAGCTAATAGCATTTCAACAATTGGGCCGGCTCACCATAGCATACCCCCAATCCCGCATCTTCTTCCTCCTGGAATGGGAGCCGGCTTCCTGAGACCTTCAGCAGCTCGACGTTGCTTACTGGATGGGGCAGGACGGAGAGCTCGAGGGGTGAGGGGGTGGGGGTGCTTCGCTGTCGGAGTTAGGTAGGGCGCCCGCCCTACCTTGCCCTACTGGAAGGTCCGCCCCTGCCGAGCTGGACGTCATGTCCGTGTCCACGCCGCCGTCGAGGAAAACGGATCGCGCTGGCTGAGGAAAGCCGATCCAGAAGACCGGCGATCGCGTTGGCGCGGCAGCCTGTACATGGCGAGGACGGGGGTATCCTGGATGGCGGGGGCTCCTGGACGGCGGGGGAGGCACGGCCAGCTGGGCAGCTCGAGCGAAGGCGGGGGCTCCTGGACGGGGCGCGGTGCAGCCCTTTTCAGGACGGGGGCAAGATGCGGCGCGGAGAAGATTGACGAGCGGAAGGGCTCGGTCCCAAAACAGGCACGCGGGAAGATGGCTAGGGACCGAGACAGGATGCCGAGCGAGAAACCGAGCCGAGGAAGATGGCGATTCCATTGCAAAGTGAATTTACCGGACCTTTTCTATTTTCACCGATCCATCTTGATTTACCTAGCCTTTTGGAGTTGCTCTTTCATGTCACGAACAATGTCCAACATAGGATCTATCCTTATGGAGATTTTGATCTTGCTGACAATATTTAGACAAACAGAGGCCACAGTTGCCTGATTGGAGTTCTGCTCAGATTTTTTTTGTTCTTTTTTTCTGAGAAAGGGGTTGGATTTTATTGACCAGCAACTATGCCCGTACAATGCAACGGATAAAAATAATATAATATAAAAAAATGTATGTGCGAGCATTTAGAGATCAAACCAATTTATTTATTACCATAATCTTTAAAAGCATGAGTGGGATTTTTAACCATCATTTTATCATTTGCTTCGAGCAATGGAACTAAAATTTAAAATTTAAATGAGTACCCCAGACAGATGCAGAATACATTACTTTTGCCCCATTTAGGAGAGCTCCCAGAGTTGATTCTCTGGTGAACCTAAGAGGAGCTCTGCCAAACACATTTTCAGATAAGTGAATCTATATTGATTCTGTGAGGTGATTCTCTAAGTGAATTAAGAGGCTGGGAGCTGAAAAAGTAGTTTCTCCTAATTCTGTGAAGCGATTCTCCATCATAATTATGAGAGCTTATGCTAGAGAACAAACGAAATCACTTTCAGCCACGTAATCATTTCTCTCGTAGAATCAACTCTCTTAAAGAATCAAAATTAGATGAAGCTTACCAAACATAGCCGAATTCTCGTAAGAAATTATGAGCTCCTTGCGATCTTCAGAAGCATATATGTGACTTATTGCAAGAGAGCTTTGAGTAATTATTTAGAAGAATCAGGGAGCTATTTGAAATTTTGAAAAGGATTAACTTGATCTCCGAGTTCATCACGGTGTGTTCTCCATGGAGATATTGGATATATCTTGATTTTTCTGAGTTCAAGGGTTACTTTTCTGATAATTTACCAATTGCTGTAACCAAGTAATAAGTACCATTATCTTTTTTCTCTCTCTTCTTTTGTTGTGATATATATCATACTCAGCTCATTATCCCTCTCGGAAGAAAAGATTAACATAAGACTCATTTAGTCTAAGCACAAGAAACTTTTGTGACTAAATGCAGAGTTTACTCGGAACTCTGAAGCCACGAAAATAGCTAAGGTCGACCCCAGAACTTTAAACCTGATATATTTTAAACCTGTTTCTGATACGTGCAGCCGTGCCTCCTTAGGGGAGCGGGGGTCCGTCCTCTAATAGATCGAGTCCTTAATCGAGTCTTTAGGTCTAGGGTTTGTTCGCCGTCAATGCTTAGCGGTGGAATTAGGGTTTGCCGGAGGAGCATCGCTCCTTTGCGGTTTGTTTTTCCTGGTGGCGTCGGCGATGCGGAAGCGACGGCGTTGCAGGGGAATAACTTCTCCCGGCTTCTTCTGTTCTCCGGTGGCGTTCTTCTCCGACGTCAACGGAGAGGCCAGGGAGACCTGTTCAGGAGTCTGGGACCGGCGCATCTTCGTCTTCTTCAGGTGATGATGTTGCTGACCCTTTTAATCTCAAGGAAGATGGTCTCTCGTGGAAATCCGAGTTATGCTCGGGTTGCCGGCAGTGGAATCGAAGGATGCGTCTTGGGTGCCGGAGTTGGCCGATGCGCCTGGGAGGCAACGTACTCGGCTGATTTGCCTAGCAGTAAGCCCTCCTCTGCGGCCTCCATTTTGTGGAGATTGGCTCTGGCGTCCGACGACGATTGGGAAGCGGATTCGGCGACGGTGACGAACGGATCCCTGAGGGTTTCGAGAAAGATGAATAGGAGTTTTGAACTTCTCTGTAATTTTCCTTTTCTTTGGGTTCCTGTTTGTAAAAGGACCGGTGTACTATGCCAAGATCAATATATTTTCCTTCTAAAAAAATGTTTTGCCGCCGCACTGCTGCTCCTACTTATCCATCGCTCCGCTATTGATACAAGCTAGCAGGAAGTCCGGCCAGTGCCATGCTCGGAGTATTGATGCAGAGACGACGATTTTTGGATACATCCAGATTTTCGGTGACGGCGACAACTCAATGATGCTAGATGGCTAGGGCACGGACGGCGTCGACTTGGCTTTATAGCTGCGTGAGCGAAGCCCCATGGCGTGCACGGCAAGAGCTCGGTCCCGACAACAACGTTCGAGTCCGGATCAGTAAGGGCTTGTTTAGTTCAAAAAACAACTTCTAAATTCACTATTTTCTCGTCACATCAAAATATCATAACATGCATGGAGCACTAAATGTAGATGAAATCAAAAACTAATTATACAGTTTTGTTGTACTCTGCGAGACGAACATTTTGAGCCTAATTAATCAATTTTTGGACAATTTTTCGTATATACAAACGAAATGCTACAGTGACGCAATGATTACGAAGAGACCTCAAACTCCCAAATTTGGGAAACTAAACAAGGCCTAAGTCCCAGGAGTCCAGGCTGTCTAGCTAAGGGCATGTACAACAGTTTAGACAGTTGCTGTCTATTTAATACATACAGACAGTTAAACAGTCAGCTATACAATAGTTTAGACAGTTGTTGTCTATTTAGCTGTCTGTGTGATAATAAATCCGCACTCTGGTTTCTGATGTTTTGCATGAGATCACGAGCCAAGACAGTAGACGAGATAGTAGACAACAACACTCACTTTCCTCATTAAATGATAGCCACATCATCTTATTTGATCTATATGACAATAAAAAGACAGCTGCTGTCTGTGGGTTGTACGTGTCATGGCGGATCAAGGCATCCGAACGGACCAACGAAAAATTATAGAAAGGCAGAAACGCACGAAGATTTGAGACGACGTACGAAATAACCAATGGCAGAACGCATGAAAATTGATTGTTCACTTTAGTATTAGGGCATAGATATAGAGGTATAGATATAGAAGTATTACAACCCGCCCCTTCACTGGGCATTCTTGACAGGAACACCCCCCGTTGCCGCTTTCGACCGTCGTTGCCGCCGTCCGATCCTCCACCTCCCGCGATGAGGAAGGAAACCAAGAATGAAGCTCACGGCCGATAATATCCAGATCGTGAAAGAGGGAAACCCAATCGTCGTGATGCTGCCCGCCATTCGATGTGTCCCTCCCGGCGGCGCCGACGAGTGGGAAAGCGTGACGGCGTGGACGGGAGAGAAGAGGCGCAAGACCTCCCATACATCTCCTCCCCGCACATCCGACGATGATGCGGACATGATGGACATCCAACTCCAGGAGGGGCAAGGCGGCAAGGAGGAGGGCAGCACCATCCACCGGAGGATGACCTGGGGATCCCCGTTTACTCGGTAAACGACGAGATCAGTGCCGAGGAGCTCCATCTCTGCTTGCGCAAGGTCAAATCGCGCACACCAACTATTTGTGTTCGATTCGCTTCTCGTCTGCTCAGTGAGAAAGAGCAAGAGGAGCTGTATGAGCGGTTCTGTCAGCTTCGCTTGAGAAATTGTTCCAAGGTACTGTAATTATTCCAGCCTCAAACCACATCTTTTTGCATCTGGCGTGTTGCTGAATGCTCCACCATCATCTGTAATATGTGCTGGCCGTCATATCTACATGATTTGCGATTTGTAATTGTATCTAGTTCAATTCTACTTATGTTCTCTTGCCTTTTCTGCAGATGATAAAGCCGGAAGACACCGATGCACCAACAGGAAGCAACTGCGCCCATGAGATTGATTGGAATCACTCCTGTGGGCCAGATCGCATCTATGATTGGACCATTGACTCCGAATACTTCGACCTTGCTGAATTGAGTGACTATCGACGCATAATCCCTACAAGAGAGGTATTGTGCTTTGCTTGCTTTAACATTTGATCATGTCAATAATGCTTTCGCCCAAAATTTTCTTACAACCATGTAACTATGTCATTGCTAAAAGTCACGTTTATGCCTTCCATCACTTGGTATAGTTCTATGATGTATGCTCTCACGTTAGTCAGGTGGGTCCTGTGGTACCTTTTTTCTTAACCTGAATCTTTTTAAACTTCACTTGTAAAAGGATGGCTCCTTATCACTTGATTTTCCTTAAACAACAGCAGTGCATACTCCATAAGGTTCCAGGTTAAAAGCAAATTACTGACAAGTCTGCAATACTTTGCCCTTTCTAGGAGAGAAAAAGGTGCCTAACTGAAAAATCCTGAAATGCATGCCATTTAGGCAAGCTCAAAAGTAGCTTTGCTGTAATGCTTCTGTATGTTAGTTCTGCCTACCCTTACAAGTTGTTGAGCATTCGACAGCCTAATCTTCTCAATTGCTTTAATAGACAGGACAAAAGCTTTCTTCCCAAGAAAAATGTTTCAGCGGTTGACAACAATTTCTCTTTTTTGCCCATCCCTGCGGAGTTTATATGTAGAACCCAGTGTTGTTTATAGGGGCGCTGTGGTTTCTGAATGATTTTGCTGATACTAGTATGCCTTGTATCTGGTTCTAAAGTTTCTGTGAAATGTAAATCTAGTCGTATACTAGGGAACCGGTGCGTGCAATCCCGCCATGCTAGTCCATTGCTAAAAATAGGAAATTGTAACGTCTGGAAACATGGGGACACAATTCTAGAGAGGCGACACATATCGTGCATGTGAGTCAACCTAGAAAGTGAGATTATACAGATCTTACCATTTCTTTAAGTATTGTGTAATGTGTAGGCGTGAATCAAAACCTTGAATGTTTAGTTTCTTATATGTGCATTGAAGCATTACCACAAATGGTTCTAGTATTATCTCTTTAGTCAAATGCGCCTCTCCTTTGGATGGCAGGATATTTATGAGTACCGTGATTGGGAAGAATACCGCTTAACTTTTAGCAACTATGGAACTGATGAAGATTATGTTAAGTACTGTGATGAACTGTCGAAGAAAATCAAGGTAGGCATCACAATGACCTTTTTCAAAAATCTCAAACTATGCGGTAGGTTGAATTATTTTCTACTGACAACTCTTTGGGACAGTGGATTGAAGAAATATAAGCATCTGGATGATATGGAGGTAAGCAAGAACCATTGGATACAATGTAGTGAAGTTACATTTTTATTGATAAGGGCCATGGTAACTCCTTTGTTCTTTAGTTTTCAAAGTTAAAGCGCAGGGGATATAAGCAAGCCACGAAGATTGCCGCAGAGTTCTCTCATTTTCCTCTTTCTTTAGCTGCTCGTGGCTATGAGGTAGGATCAACTTGGTTTTAACTTAACTGAGAGTGCTGGTAATAGACACATACTTCACAACTCCCAACCTCTTGACTCAGGAGCATATTTATTACATTGAACGCAACAAGGGTTGGAAGGACTTGGATAATATTCATTTTGAGACTTGGAAGCGAGTCACTAAGCAAAAGGTTAACCTTGTGCCCTAAATCTCTGAAGTATGTTTGTTTGTACAATCTTTGTGCACTATGTTTAGTGGTTTATGTTCTTTCTTCAACTAGCAGGTGAGCTTCAGAGAGGCTTTGGAGGAAATCCTTGCAACTAATATGTTTCCTTCACGCTGTTAGTTGATTGAATCTGAGATTCGGGGTGATACCCGTTTCCTTTCTATACAAGTAGGCTCTGATATCTTTGCAGGCGTTGCCCGTTTTTTGTGACCATGTGTTTTGTATTATTCTTGCGGTTGCTTTATAGCTGATGATTCCAATGATTCTCTTTTCAGTTCGAAATCTGCATGAAACACATTCCAGAAAATGTAAGTATGATCTTGTAGACATGCCGCTCAGACTGCATTTTATCCTCTTCATTGATGTCTTTTTTGTTTGTCTTTTAGGATGAGGTGAATGATGAAGTCTTGGAGCGCTTTACTCATGTGATTTTTAAGGTTTGTTAATGAACTCTATAACGCTTCTTTGCCAATACGTTACAGTTTGTTACATGATGGTCGTATACTAACTAGCTGTACCTTGTCTTTCAGGATTTAAAACCAAAGACCTATGCTTGTTTTGCCAGAAAGAAGCTTGAGATCGAGCGGCGCCTCCAGTTGACTCCCCCTCCCACCCGGTACGCATTACCTAGCTTTTACAATAATGGAATCGTGTCTATTGGATGGATGAGTTCCACATGCTTATTACCTTCTGTGTAGGTCTACCTGACCAGGGCAGTGAAGATGTAGGCTGGGTATGGGTGCCACATCGCTTTGCTCTGTACTTCTGATGTGTGGCTGTAACGAATGAAATTATTATGTACGGACCATATCCTTAATTTCTTTGTGCTAGCCGACTATCTATTCTCATTTACTCTGCTATGCTACTCGAATGTAATATCTTCTCTCCACGACCGCCGCGTGGGCTCCCTCCGCCGCCCACGCCTTGGCTGCCACGCGGATGAGCTCCACCGGCCTCGCCACGGCCGCCGCGTGGGCTCCCTCCGCTGCTCACGCCCCGGTGCAGGCGAGCTCGACCGTGAGGTGAGGAGCCCCACGGCC
This sequence comes from Echinochloa phyllopogon, assembly GCA_033239725.1. Lineage (NCBI taxonomy): Eukaryota > Viridiplantae > Streptophyta > Magnoliopsida > Poales > Poaceae > Echinochloa > Echinochloa phyllopogon. The sequence continues at coordinate 61,222,358 of BTCW01000018.1, read as the reverse complement.
CACACTCTGCCGTGCGCGGCCGGCCCTGGGGAGCCGCACCACCCGCGCTCCGGTTGGACGACGCACAGGGAAGAACCAAAGGGGATAAAATCCCATGGGATTTTGTAAAAAAATCCTCATGGAAGCATGCAATTTTTTAGTATTCTTTTGTCTAGAATTTTTTATAGAAAACCCCTTGAAACTAAGAGTATTTCCACAAAGATTTATAGGTATCCAGTTTTAGGTATGCTGCTGGAGAAGAGCACGACAAATTTATAAAAATCTTCTCTCTCCTATATATAAAATAAGTTTTAGGTATCCAAATTTACATATGCTCCTGGAGATGCAATCACACCGCAAGCAAGCACTTGCCACTTTCCCAGTATACCACTTGCGGAAACAACAGACCACACCGGCACACCAAGGGGCGCGGCTGGCCGTCACCAGCGTGATACGAAAACACATGTCGCCCGAAGGACTGCGCGCTTCTATTTTTCATCTTGGGCTGCTGTTGGGCCCATTGTTTGGTCCTCTTTTTACACGTAGTCCTGTCCCCTATAAAGTATAGCAGCACATTAAACAATACGCCTCACTTGCATGCGATAAAGTTTAGAAAAAAGTCATTACTTTTAAACCAAGCATCCAAATTAAATTCCGATCGCACCATAATATTTATTATGATAAAATCTTCAAAATAAGATCCCACTTGACTATATTTAGATGACATTTTTTGCGAATATTTTTTTATCAAACTGGAACAAATAAGTCAACGTTGCGAATAAATTGCTGCACATGGAGAACAGTAGAATCCATGCTGCGAATAGATTACTGCACATAGAGAACAAATTAGTCCACATTACGAACAAATTACTGCACATGAAGAACATATAAGTCCACATTGCGAACAAATTACTCCACATGGAGAACAAATGAGTCCATATTGCGAACAAATTACTGCACATGGAGAACAGAAGAATCCACGTTGCGAACAAATTACTGCACATGGAGAACAAATCAGTCCACACTGCGAACAAATTACTGCACATGGAGAACATGTAAGTCCACATTACGAACAAATTATTGCACATGAAGAACAAATGGGTTCATATTGCGAACAAATTGCTGCACATAGAGAACAGATAAATTCACGTTACGAACAAATTACTGCACATGGAGAACAAATCAGTCCACGTTACGAACAAATTACTGCACATAGAGAACAAATGAGTCAACGTTGCGAATAAATTGCTGCACGTGGAGAACATAAAATCCACGTTGCGAACAAATTAATGCACATGGAGAACGAATATATCCACATCGCGAATAATATATATATACATGACGAACAAGTTAGTATAAAAAATAAGAGTACAGAAAATAAATATAAATAAATAGAATAGAAAAGAAAAAATATATAAATTAATAGATATAGAAAAAATAAGTAAATAATAAAAATAATAGAAAAATAATATATGTGTCTCTACTGGGCTTATTGTGGTACTCCGCACAGCCCAAAACCTTAATGGGCCGAAGAAGCCTGTTGTTTGAGCCCACTCGTCCGCGCGCGCGACAGATAGTCGTTCCGCACACCAAGGGGCTACTATCTCGGGAATCCTATATGGCTTCCGGAAGGTTTTTTCCCTACCTAGCTTCCAATGTTTGAGATTCGTGCAACGATTAGGATTGTGGACTGAAGCGGTTCAAACGTGCGGTGGAGAGCTGACGGACGCGCACCGACGGACGCACGACGGGAATCTTTTTTGAGTGTCAACCTTTAAATGCGATTTTCTCCTAAACCGTTGATCATTTTTCGAATCCGTTTGAACCACCATGTTATTTAGAATTAATGCAACAAAATAAGATCCAATATGAGTATATTTTTATTTTATATGTGTATCTTTTTAGGATCAACACTTTCAGTATGCTATTTCAACATTTTGAATAACTATCTCAACATTTTAGACTTACTGCTTCAACATTTTCACACAAAATGTTGATCTAGTTTATACTAAATGTTGAATTAAGTTTGAGAAAAATGTTGAACCTAGTATATGAAAATGTTGATTGTATTAGTTTAAGCATGTTAGTTTACCTTTTATGTGAAAAATGTTGAAATGTATAATCAGAATGTTGAACTGTTATTTTTTAAATGTCGAGTGCAACATCGTACCTCCTATAGCTGCATACTTAGTAGTGATAATTTGAGTACGTTCAAAAAAATCAAAGCCTGAAGAAAAAGTCCATTCAAAAAAGTCAAAGCACGGCAACGGCACAGTAATCTAAAAGTCCGGCGCGCGTCTGTTGCTTGGCCCGTTCCCTCGTTGTTCCTCCCGCGCGCTCGTGGGCTTTAGTGGGCTCTAAGCCAGCTAGCTTAAAAAGTGCACGGAAGTTGTATAGGTGCCCCCCTACTATCTGGCTTCCATGAGCCAGATAAGAGATGCGGCTTAGGGCCCATGAGCGGCCCATCAACGTCTCGCGCCTTCTCCTTCCTCGCGCCACACGTCGCCCCCGCCCCTTCCGTGGCTGCCCCGGCCCGGCCGGTGGCTGGCGTCGCGCCGCCCATCCACCATCCACCCCGGCCGTGCGCCTCCGCCCTTCCTAATCTTTTGCTCCTCTTTCCCCGTGCCGCCGGTCCGCGCCGGACCTCCCTCCGCCCCCTCCACCTTTTTCTCTATGAATGGCGGCCATTGTACCTCCCTCTGCCGCCGATCTCAACCACCACCCACGGCCGGCGACGCCCTCGCTGTCCCCGCCCGGCTGCCGGCCCCTCCGCCCACGGCGGCACCGAACAGAGGCGACGAGATGAAGAAACGTTAAATGTTACCCGCACAAATCTCAAACATCGGAAGGCAGGAAAAAAAACTTTGGAAGTACAAATCCACGAACACCGGGCCGGGCGCCCGTCCCCTCCGCCCCCCGCCCCGCCCGGCCTCCGGTTCCCGAACCCCCACTCCTCCTCCCTCCCCGCTCGCCACAACCGCCGCTCCTCCACGCCTCTCACGCTCCCTCCCTCCCTCCCTCCCTCCCTCCGCGCCTTCGCATCCCCGCAAGGAATATACCTTCCGTAGCGTCGCCTTCTTCCTCCCCAATCCCCATCCTGTATTAGTGCGTTCCTGCCGCTTGATTTGCCGGTCTCCCTGCTGTGTCTCGCTCGTCTTGGATCTTGGTCGCCTCGGTGGGGTTGCAGGTACCTGATCTCATCTTTGCCGGGACCCCATTGATGCACTGTCTGGTTGTTTTTCGGCGGGGCATTTCGTCGAGCACCTGGGATGCGTGGCTCGTACTGCTGTTGAGCTTTTGTTGTAACCATGTTTGCTAGAAATTTTAGCTCTTCCTTTAGTGTTCTTCACACATTATGCATGTTTATGTACTGTTTAGAGATCTCGCTGGATGATTGCTGTTTTTGACTCCTAGTTACCTGGCGGCATATATTGCTATTTCTGCCCCCCTAGACCTAGCGGCTTTTGGAGGAATCGACATACGTGTTAGTTATACATGCTCTGCAAATCGATGCGTTGCTGAGCATGTGATCGCTGTAATTGCGATATGTAAAATGCGCATAATGGTATGTGTAGAGGAGAACGACAAGGACTGGGTGTGAAATGATTTGGTCTAGCATTGTTGTTAACTATAAGAAATTTGTGAAATTATCTCATGTTACAGAAGAATTAGTGGCCATTACTAATAAACAATCTCCACAAGATTCATTAGCACAAAGATGATAATTAATTACCAGGAACATGTGGCTGTTCCTGTGTTTCTTAATACTTTGTAACTTTCATTCGTTCGCGCACAAGAATTGATGGCCATTTTTTTCATTCATTTCAGGATAGTCCACAAGCATAGAGTCCATGTTGCCTGATTGGCTTAGTTGCTGCTATGTCATTTAAGGTGTTGTCCAACCATTCTTGACAAATTAGGTCGCAGGAGGACTTTAAAAACTAGGTTACTGGTGAAATTCAAAATTTTCTCCTGCATTCTAGTGAACTCACTTCAGAAGCTTGTTTGCACTATGTCTTACGCGAACTGTTTGAAGAAACATCCCTATAGAATTATCTTTCCATATGCTAACTCCATCCTCAGAGCTTCTTTAGAGAAGGGCTCCCCACAAAAGTCACTAATGGACTATAGCTCTTTGCTCCATTTCACTGCTTTCTGCCCTGATTACAGAACTTATGCACTTCTTCTCAGAGCCTGTGCTAGATGCTCAGACCTCTATGCTGCCATGGAAATCCATTCTCATCTCACTAAAGTTGGATTGCTATCTAATCAACATATAACACCTCTTCTGCTCAAGTTATATATTGCTCATGATCGCATGTTGGAAGCACGTGAACTATTTTGGTCAATGCTGGAGTGGAATACCGATCCCTTCCATGGTAATTTGGTGCTTATGGGATTCTTGAAGAGTGGACAACTAGATAAGGCATATCAGATTTTCAAGAGGATGCCGGTCAAGGATTTGGTCTCATGGAATTCAATGATTGCAGGTGCAGTAAGGAGCTCGCACTTGAAAGATGCAATGAATCTTTTTAGCAGGTTGGTCAATTCAGGTCTTGTGCTTGATGGCTTCTCGTTCTCCTCAGTTCTGTCAGCATGTGCTCGAGCTGGTGCTCGACGATACGGAGTGTGGGTGCATCAACTGATGACTGAATTGGGAGTGGAAATGAATCATATATTAAGCTCAGCACTGGTTGACATGTACGCCAAATGTGGAAGAATTGATGTGGCAACTGATATATTCAATACAGTCAGGAGAAATCATATTTCTGTGTGGAATACAATGATCAGTGGCCTGGCAGCTCATGGTCTTGGATCCGACGTAGTGATTTTGTTCCGCAAGATGAAAAGTGAAGAAATGGCTCCTGATGGGGTTACATTTGTTGCCCTCTTGACAGCATGCAGCCACTGTGGCATGGTTGAAGAGGCGCGCCAATACTTCAAATCAATGACTGCAGAGTATTCTATCACACCAGGGGTTGAACACTATGGTGCATTGGTGGATGCACTGTCACGAGCAGGGTTGCTGGATGAAGCATACAACTTGGTAAGGTCGATGAGTGTAAAGCCTGATGCTGTGATATGGAGGGCATTACTTAGCGCCTGTCGCAGGTATCACCAAACCAAATTAGGTGAGGTCACTGTTGAACATATGGCATGCCATGGCAGTGGGGATTATACACTTCTTTCAAACATCTACTCATCAGCAAATAGATGGAGTGATTCAGAGGAACTATGGAAACAGAGGAAACAAAAGAAAATTAGAAAGAGCAAAGGCTTGAGTTGGGTTGAGTTTGGGGGGAGCACACTTGAATTTAAAGCTGGTGATCGATCTCATCCTGACACAGAGGATATATACCGAGTACTGCATGGATTATCTAAAAGAGCCAAGGTTGAAGGTTATGCTCCATTGACTGAACTAGTAACAAAAGATGTCTCAGAGGAGGAAAGAGTAGAAAACCTTACCTTCCACAGCGAGAAGTTGGCTGTGGCTTATAGTGTCCTTAAGACTGCTCCAGGGACAGAGATAATGGTGTCTAAGAATCTGCAGACTTGCAGTGACTGCCATGAATGGTTGAAGATAATCTCAAAGGTACTTTGTCGTGTCATAATTATGAGGGATAGAATTCGATTTCACCGGTTTGAAAGCGGGTGCTGCTCCTGCAAGGATTATTGGTAAACCTTTTCCGAAGCAATAGAGACGTGACCCAGTTAATACTAATCGAGCCACTCCAAGGGGGATACGATGATCTAATCACTTTCTTCACTGGAGACTTTAGTGCTGCTGCATAGTGCATAGAAATGACAAAATATTCCCAGGAGGCATTTGGTTACCAGTTTAGCTGTTTGGCACATCTCCAAGAAGGGCTTGACGACAGACACATGCATAGTGTACACTCCTACGCCTACGAAGCATTGAAATGAAGCAATACAAGTGATTAGTGAAATCAAGATCAAAACCTTCTCTTGGTTTGTGTTTTCTGATTTATCCAGTGCTCTTATGGTTTCCTATGCGTGTCATAAAAACTGCTTTGCTGTCTTGTTTTGGACGTTTGGATGATTGCTTTGTGTTCACATGATATGTGATGTCATATATGTGATGGCTGCATCACTTATTTGGATGTTTTCATTTCTCTTCCTGGATTAGCTAACATTTTCCAACTAAAAGTGATTGTTTGCTTATCATTTCAGGATTAACACTGAAGTAGCATTCAATGTTCAGTGAACTCGAGCTGTACTGAAAAATAGGAGTATCAATACCTTTGATGCTCCATTCACTCCATTTCTGCAATGTCCTTGTCTTCTATTTGCTGTGGGAACTTCCATCTGCTAAGGAACTCAATAGGAAACACTTGTAGTATCAGATTGCTTAGATACCATAGCAGGTTAATATACGAAACTTTACTCAACAGAAGACATCAAAGTAGACCTCTTAGTACAACAGTACTAGCAAGAGGCACAAGAAAAGGGGGTAAGCAGTCATTTAGCAATAGCCGTCATTTGCACGGTGAATCTGTTGAATCATCGATTGGAGTGTTCAAGCAGTCAGAGCTTGAGCAGCTTAAATCACTACATTGCTACAACGTTGAGGAAAAGATTTCTGGAGTGAAGACTGAATGGCCTGCGACTATCCTTGTTTTTGATATTGAAACTACTGGCTTCTCACGTCGTGAAGACAGAATTATCGAGTTTGCTGTTCGTGATCTTATGGGGGGAAAGAATAGCACTTTTCAGACACTCATAAATCCCGAGAAAGATGTGAAAAATACATATGTTCATGGTATTAGCAATAGCATGCTCTGCAGGCCTGATGTTCCAAGGTATGTTCATGCTCTGTTATGCCAGTTATCATTCTTACTTCACTAGCAGTAAAGTGCAGTCTGAAGTCCACTGTTGGACACTATCCCCTGTATCCTTTGTTTATGTTTTTCTTTGCTTGCAAACATGTTCAAATGTTATTACTTTATTGTGATATATTGGAAAAAGATTCCCCATGCCTTATGTTTACTTTTGGTACCTGTTTTGTTGATAACTATGAGATGAGGGATAAGGCTGCTATATTATGTTCTGAAAATGCAGCTCTGTGAAGCAAAAACTATGTACTGGGATCATCTCCCATGTGTTACTTCCTAGAGGCAATTTGCTATATAAGAGCTTTATACAGTTAAATTAATTCGTTAACTACAATGCCTATGAAACGTGATTATCCTTATTTTTTATGCATTCCTTGAATTTTTGTTTTTATAATCATGGAGCTCTCATGTATGACTATGCAGATTTGGAGAGCTTATCCCCATTCTGCTACAATACGTTTGGAGTCGTCAAATGGATGGTAAACCAGTTCTGTGGGTAGCTCATAATGGGCGTTCCTTTGACGTGCCGTTTCTCATCTTTGAGTTCCGACGATGTAAAGTAGAGATGCCTGGTGACTGGCTTTTCGTTGATACTCTTCCTATTGCAAAACAATTGGTTGATTCTGAAGGTACACTCTCTTTTCATTTTCCCATTTCCTAGCATAGACATACAATTCTGAAGAGCTTCCTTTTTTTCAGTAATAAATTAATGAAATACTGCTTGAACCCTGGTATTGCTGATGAACTAGCAAGCTAAACTTAGTTTTTCTATTCTAGCTGCTTCTGTCGGTAGTACCTTTTTTTTTCGAAAACGCAGGAGAGCTGCGCTTCTTTGTATAAATTGTATTAGAGAGAGAAAAGAGTCCCCAAACAACTTCCCTCCCTCATACGGGGACCCAGTATATGAGGGATAGGTTCAAAAACTCAACAGCTAGCCTATGAAACAGAAAACAAGACCAACCCTTGACCTAGCAGCCTAGATAGCGCCACTTAAGCCTAGGCCTTGCAGCTTTTTAGCGCCGGCCAGGCACCACAGACTATGTTCGTCCTTCAGGTCCCTCATGATGGAGTCGACCGAGGGAGCAACCCCCTCAAACACACAAGCATTCCTGTGCTTCCAGATCATCCAGGCGCCCAAAATTATCAAGGAATTTATTCCTCTCTTTTGTTCCTTTTTCACTTTTTTCATCAATTTATGCCACCATTCGGCAAAACTGCGCTCCCGCTGCCTGGGAATGTAATCACCAAGGTTCAGTGGTGCTAGAAGATTGAACCAAACTTGTCTTGCCACCACACATGTTACCAGCAGATGTTGTACTGTCTCATCTTGCTGATCTCACAAAGGGCACTGATCTGGGTGGGACAGCCCTCTCTTTTCTAGTCTATCTGCCGTCCAGCACCTATTACGAATTGCCAGCCAAAGAAAGACCTTGCACTTGTTTGGGGCCCAGGATTTCCAAAGTCTTCTCCAAGGCTCAAAGGTTACAGAACCTTGGAAGTAAGCCTTGTAAGCAGATTTGGTGGAATAGCATCCCCCAGGTTCCCATTTCCATGTGTCGGTCCTCAAGCTCATTTAACTCAATGCCCTGAATGCAATCCCAAAGCTGCAAATATTCTATAATTCCAATCCACGACAGGTATAGCTTTGATGAACCACTTTGGAACATTGATAGCGATCAGTAGATAGATAGGTATAGCTGAAAGTACAAATCGTACCATAGTGATATGTCCAGCCCTATTCATTAAAACCGCTTTCCATCCTGGCAACTTGTCAGCTACCTTCTCAATCCAAGGCAAAAGATCATTTTTCCTCAGCTTCTTGTTGGACAGTGGCAGCCCCAGATAAGTGCAAGGGAACTCAGCTACAGCACAAGGGAGAATGTCCCTAACAGGCAGTAGTGCAGCTTCTTCACAATGGATGGGAATTATGCTACTCTTGTGAAGGTTTGTCTGCAGGCCAGAAGCTATACCAAAGACAGTAAGAATTTCCTTTGTGACTTGTAGCTCATTCTCAACCGGCTTTATAAAGAGGGCAACATCATCAGCATTTAGGGAAAGTCGCTGTCCAGAGATTCTTCGAGACGGGTTGCAGCAGCCCTTCCTCCACCGCTTTCACAAAGAGACTGTTAAGTACGTCCATGACAAGGATGAAAAGAATTGGGGATAAAGGGTCGCCTTGGCGGAGTCCACACTGATGCTGGATAACATCTCCTGGTTCCCCATTTAGCATGACACGGGTAGAGGAAGTAGATTACAGGTTTGAAATCAGGTTACACCAAGACATGCCAAAACCCAAGTGTGAGAGCACTTCCAGAAGAAACGACCATGAAATCGAATCGAAGGCTTTAGAGATGTCCAATTTCAGGAATATACTTGGTACCTTTTGTCGATGAAGTACCTTCACAGTTTGCTGAACAAGGATGAAATTATCATGAATACAACGCCCTTGAATAAATGCACTCTGATTTGTAGCAACCATAGAATTTAGGTGTGGTGCCAGCCGATTAGCGAGGATCTTAGTTACCAGTTTCGCAAAGCTATGCACTAAACTGATTGGGCGAAAATCCTTGGCTAGCGCGGCATCCTCCTTCTTGGGGATGAGTGTGATGTAAGCAGCATTAAGGAGTCCCAGTCCCCTAGCATTTCCTTGCTGCAAAGTGATAATCGCAGCCATAACATCTGCTTTGATCACTTCCCAACACACCTTGTAGAACCTGCCAGTGTAACCATCTGGACCCAGGTCTCTGTCCGATGGCAAGGCTTTAATGGTTGCCCAGACTTCTTCCGTGATTGGGTTATCTAGCATGGATAGATCCAAACCCGGCCTATGAAAGGTTTGAAGCTCCAATGAGAGGGATCGATCAGCAGCTTTACCAATCAGGTTCTCATAAAATTCATACATGACCTCTTGCTTGTCCTCCTGGGATGTGGCCACTCTATCACCATTAATCAGTTTAGGAATAAAGTTCTCGCGCCTGTGAAAAGCTGCTTGTTTGGAAGAAGGTATCTGACTCGGGACCGCAGCCTTGCAATAGTCCTTTCAAACGATGCTAGCTGCAGGCAATGACGCTTCAATTCCTTCCGCAGCCAGTCCTCTTGTGCAGATAGCTGCCTCATATCTTGTGCCATTTCAAGCCTATGCAGCACTTCTCTAGCAAGGGGCAGTTGTGCCTTTATATGTCCCACCTTCTTAGCACTCCATCTGTAGTACTATAGTTCTGTGATTTAAGTGCTAGTGTGATTCAGTAAAATGCATTTAGTCATCTGTAAGAGAGTATTTGAACAAGAACAAGAGCAAGAAAGCATAATATATTACCATAGAGCAGGTGAGTCAAAGTTAAACCTCTCTTTCATATCTGGTTTGCAGGGTCAAAACTCAGCTCTGTGTCACTGGAGAAGCTGAGAGAACGCTACAAGATTCCCCTCACAGGGAGCGCCCACCGTGCCATGCAGGATGTGACAACCCTCTGTTACGTGCTTCAGAAGCTGACCTTTGAGCTGAAACTAACTGTTCCTCAGCTGCTCGAGAAGTCATTCCGAGCATCAGATCTTCCAGCTACTCGTCCCGGAAAATAAGTGCATGTGCTTCCGGAAGCCTTAGATTATTCCATTGTTGTATTATTACAGATGTTATTTGGACATCCCAGCTGTGATTTCTGTGGTGCACCTTCTAACAAGAGAATAAAACCAGTCTGATTGTCACTGATTCATATCAGTAATACAGTAATTAGTATTACTGATACTCTGCCCTTGTAGGCTTGTATACATTACTGAATATTAATTCAACGTGCATTTACTTGATGGCAAATTTACTTGTGTGCTGCCCAGCCACGAAGAAATGTTGTAATGTTCTTGACAGCTTCTGTGGGGTGTACTACTGGTTGTGAAATTTGAGACCTCCACTATTTCTGATATAGAAAGTCTGTCATACCCTTGTTGAGCTTATCAGCCTCTGAAAACAGCACCAGGTCATTCCGCGAATGCATTTTTGCCCCCAATTACACATTCAACCAGAAGTTAACCTTATGGTTAAATATCTCTCAGGTAAACCTACGGTGTCTCAATGTTTCTTTCTTTACAAGGAATGGGGTTCCAGTTACTTATTACTGTGAACAAATGGTTGTCTTTGCAGCAGCAGCAGAGGTTCAGTAACAGCGATAAGGGGGGAAAAAAGGTCGATTCTACCCTCTCTTTCTGGTGGGCAACGGACCTCTATGGCCCTATATAAGCAGGGCCCAGTCAAACCTCAACTACCACCACTTCCCTCCAACTTCCCAAATCCCAACCCAACGGCAACATCAAGGTACCGCCGCGACCGCGATCTCCTCCTCATCCTCTTCCTCACGATTCGAACCCTAGCTTCATAACTCTGCTGCTATTGCTTCGCAGCTTGGGCGCTCGAGCCCGAGTGGAGGAGATGGAGGGGGAGCAGGGGTTCCTCTCGACGGCGAGGCCGTCGCGTGTCTCCTCCGAGGTCGGCGATGCTCGCGGCTTCGGCTCACCGACATGGTCGTCTCCGCTTGGGCCGCTGCTCGACTCGCCCTCATCGTGCATTTCCGTGGTCGGCGGCTGCGGGAACGGGGGCTCGGGCTTCAGCTCGCCGACATGGGGATCACCGCTGGAGACGCTGTTCAACTCGCCCTCATCGTGCGCCTCCGACAGCCGTGGTGGCGGCATGGGCTCCGGGTCCGGGTTCAGGACGCTGAAGCAGACGTCGCCGCTGGAGAAGCTGCTCGACTCGCCCTGGTCATGCGTCTCCGACAGCCATGATGGCGACAAGGGCTCCGGGTTCAGCATGCCGAAGCAGGCGTCGCCGCTGGAGACGCTGCTCAACTCGAGCTCGCCCTCGTCGTGCGTCTCCGACAGCCGCGGTCGCGGAAACAGCTCTTCGCCGAGGGTCTCGAAGGAGCAGGACAGCGAGGTGCAGGAGGCGGAGAAGCTCCTGCGCGCGATCATCGAGCGCTACAACGACTGCTTCCTGCGCCTGCGCAACGCCACGGCCGAGGTCGCCGACCTCCGCCGCGATCGCATCCGCCTCGGCGCTGAGAACCTGCACCTCTCCCTCCTCCTCGAAGAGCTCGAGGCTGCCGAGCAGAGCAAGGCGTCCGCGGCGGCTCTGGCACCGCCGCCGAAGCCCGTGCAGGCTGAAGCAGCATCCGGATGCGCCCCGAGGAGCATCGCCATACGCTCGAAGGACTTCCTGTTGCCGAAGCAGCCGCAGCGCGAGGCTCAACCACATCGCCTCCGTGTTCGCGCGTCTCCGGTGATGGAGGTGAGACCCGAAATCCCACTATTCTGTAGCCGCAATTTCACACAGCCAGAACTCTGTCTGGTCGATGTTCATTTCGCTAGAATCTGCACATAAGAAAGCACTAGTTCTGAAAATTGGTAATGCTCAATTGAACACTAATTCTGATGGAGTAATTGAACACTAATTCAATCGAACAAGTGCAATTCTAAAAATTGATAATACTTGATTGAACACTAATTCTGATGGAGTAATTGAAACGCTGATTCAATTTGAACACTAATTGGGAACTAGTTCCAATCGAACACTACTTCACAATTGAACACTAATTCAATCGAACAAGTGAAATTTCACACAGCCTAGAACCTTGTCTGTTCAATGTTCAATGTTCAGTTCGCGTGTCTCCAGTAATGGAGTAATTCGAAAGTGGTTTGGTTTAAGCTCAATTAATTGGTGAAAAACTGAACACAAAATTTTGAAGATCACACGAGCTCTGGTAATTTGCTGTTGGCATTATCTGGAATTTACAATTGTGCACGAATGATCAGGCTATGCTGAATAGATTTAGTTCAGAATAGTGTACTTAAAATTTGTAAGCACGCTGTTTATGGTTACACAGTGGTCGGCGATGCTGAATTCAAGTCTTATGTTCTGCATCTGCCTACGCTGCAATTGGATGTTCAGATAGTGACCTTTAATTTTGGGAAAGAACAGATAGCATAGCGATGTGGTTTGCTTGGGTTTGGTCAGTCTGAAGAAGCAGCAGGTTCAGTTGAAATGGGTTCTGCTTGAATTTTTTTTCCTCTTCAAAAGATGGTTTTGTGTTAATTCGTCAGTTCATAACCTTTTTCTTTCGAATACGAACTGATTAGGGCGTTGGTTTGGCTTAATTCAGTAAACCAAATGCGAAATCGATAATTTCTTTTCACGATTCTGTGTTTGACCTTGTAACTGGGAATGGCGATCGCAGGACGCAGGTGATGACGGGGAGGTGGAGATGGAGGCGTACAGGCAGGGCGCCGTGAAGACGGAGCTGTGCAACAAGTGGCAGCACGGAGCGTGCCGCTACGACGGGCGCTGCAGGTTCGCGCACGGCATGGAGGAGCTGCGCCCCGTGATCCGCCACCCGCGCTACAAGACCCTCGCGTGCCAGTTGTTCGCCGCCGCCTCCGGCTGCCCCTACGGCCACCGCTGCCACTTCCGGCACTCCCTGCCGCCCACTGCCGATTCCTGCTAGGCCACCGGCGACCGTCAGCCTCCTACTGACGCCGCGTAAACGCAATGCCTCTTCTACCCGTACTCTCCTGCCTGTTAAGTTTCAGAGCTGCTTCGTATGTCATTCAGTCATTGATACTTAGATCAGTTATAGCTTAATAAAGTAGCAGCATGCTGCACGCATTTGATTGTCAAGATCAAGTGCTTAATAATGTAAATACGGCCGAAGTGATGGGCCAATGATGGGTTAGGGTTGATGGGCCAGACGGGCGACAAAAGAACATGGGCCAAATTGGGCGTGTGTATGTCGTGTGATCGCCTTGGGAAGTGGGAACCACAACACATTGTTCCTGGACCTGGAATAGCGAGTCTTTGTATGTTATTGAACTGGGACATGAATCTTCTCTTCTATGCCAAAACCTGAATATTGATTTTTTTTCCCTGGGAGTTTGGCATGTTGTTATATGACATTTCCGATTCATGAGGGGATGCCGTGACCGATGCTTCTGTTCCTCCTGTGTGACTGAATGAATCTGCAACTGGCAGCATGACCCCAGTTTGATGGTAGCCTTCCCTTTTGTGAACTCGAATTGCAGATCACAAGCATTGTTTTCGAGAAAACTGTGCACCAGGCACCGCCCACTGGGAGTCACCTCATGACCTTTCGAGTCCCCTGTTTGCATGTGCGCCCGAGGACTGACGCGCCATGCAGATTTCGTTTCAAAAGAAGTGCAATGCAGAGAGGAGCTTTGACCCTAAAGAGCATGTAGACACTGCGTTGCAAGCAGTCATGAACAATTCATTTTTTTTCTCTCTGTTTTTGGGGCGGGGACTTCAACGGGGTCAACCAATGTGAAATACTAGCAGTAGAATTCAGGTGCGCGAAGTTCATTTTAGGGGCTGCCGAACAAAAGCCCGGAAATCAATTCTGAGATTGCCCAAAAAGAAACATTCTCGCACCTCCAAGACTCCATCCAGGCTGCAGGGAGCATCATCGGCATGGCGGCACCACGTGCGCCCTGCGTCTGCGTTCCCGTCAGCCCTAGCCGACGAGAGCCAAGCGTCGCCGCCGCCTCGGATACCATGCGCGAGCTAGAGAGCTAGGGACAAGGACAGGGCGCACGCACTGACGCGCGCACACGCCCAAAGCGCCCCAGAGCATCAGCATCGTGTGCTAAAGAAGGCCCCTTTCTGCTCACATGGACGGGGTGTGCCGCTTCCGGCTTTCCGAGGGGGATTTGAAGATAGCGCAGCCTGCACAGCCGCACAGCAGCGGCGAAAGCCCGGCAGGGCCCCCCGGCGGGCATGATGTCGTGAGCATGCCCGCTTTCTAGGGCCAGCAAAGGCGATGGTGTAGAGCTGAGCCACAAGAGAACACAGGCCGGGCAGAGCAGCGCCTCTGGCATCTGCTAGACTGCTACCGCAATCTGCCGCTTATCCTGGAGGGAAGGAGTGCCTGCAGCCGGCAGATGCGCCCTGATCTCGCACTTTCTAGGATTCCTTTTCGGGAATTTGGGGGCAATTGGAAATCATCTGTACGTCGTATTTGCAGGCTTGTCTGCATATCTGCAAGTCAAGGGAATAAGTTCGATTTTCTAAGCTCAGTGCTACTTCAGGCTCCATCAGGAGAAATGGTCTGATCATTTGGAGAAGTGTTATTAGCTGAACATTTACCTTTTCCGTAATAGCTGACATTAGTTGACGTGCATGCATGGGCACCGACGAGCAGCTCATTCACAGCTGCGTTATTCGATCAGAGAAAGATGAAAAAGGAAAAAATGTGTGAAAAGCACTATCATTCCTCATCTTCGTCTCTCGTCCACGATCCAGAGGCACCCAAAATTCATCATGAACTCGACGCAATGCAAGGGCGAAAGAAAGAGCGAGCGAGGGCGAGCCGAATCCCTCGGCCGCTTTGTTCCGCGCCGCTTTGCGCTCCCTTTCTTCCCCCGCTCCGAGCACCTCCCCCCGGGCGGAAAGCTCTCCTTTGTACCCATCTTTCAGCCCCCAAAAGCCTACCCGCCGAGGGAGGGGAGGGCATCCAATCCATCCGCCCACGGCCCAGGCCCGTCCATGGCCACGAACCACCCCTCCCCTCCTCTGCTTCCGCCTTCCTGGAAGCTTCTCCAATCCAGCCACGCACGCCCCCGCCGGCCCGCCTCCCGATGCGCCCATTCCATCCCCATTCCGACTCCCTCCCGCACGGCCATGCGCGCGCTCGCTCGCTCACAGCTAGGCGGTGATAGATAGCTAGCTCCGACCCCCGCCTTTGCCGCTTTCCGGCCTGACAAAATCCCGCGCCCTTTCTGCAGGCGTACGTCGGCACTGAAAGAGAGGAGCCGAGGAGGGGGAGGAGGCCGGAAAAGCCGAAAGCTATCTATCTATCTATCCCCTCCCTCGCCTCCGAATCTTGGCATTTCTAGGGATTCTGTCATCCTCGGTGTGGCGCTTTACGGTCTTTTGCCGGCCGGGGAGCGTGTAGGTGACGAGACCGACCCCCACACCCGTGGAAGAAGCTTCGGCGCTGCTTCCTCTCCTTTGCTGCGCTCCCGGCTATTTATAGCCGCGGTGGTCACTGCCAGGGGTTTAAGCTAACGGTGCAGGCCGCCTCAGGTGAATCCGAGTGAGCCAAGCGAGTGGTCACCTGCACGTGATCAGAGCGGCGGTCGCCATGGACCTGAAGAGGGCGCTGGACGTGGAGGAGGAGGTGGTGGACGGCGACGAGGAGGAGCTCGCCAGCTGCCCCGACGCCAAGCGCCGCCGGACCTTCCTCAAGTGAGCTAGCTAGCTTCCCGTGCTGCATTGGCCGCGCGGAATGATGCTTCAGTTTCTTTGGTTCTGACGCCTCTCTGTCCTGTTCGTTTGCAGTAGTAGCTCGATGCAGGAGGCCATTGGCGCGCAGTACATGCAGAGGCATCTGCCCAAGCTGGAGCCGTTTCTGCGCAGAGTTGTAAGCACTTCTCCTCGCAGTCGCAGCTATTTGAAAGGGCATTGCACTTGGTTGCACACCGTGGCGTTTTTTTTTAATCTCTGACGGAATTCTGATGGCCATTTGCGTTCTGAAATCAGGTGCAGGAGGAGGTGCATAATGTTCTTATCCGACACATCGATTCCGCACACAGGTTAGCTTCTAGACACTGAATTGCTGAACTGCTACACTAGTATTTGATAAGCTCAGACTGCCTAGTTCTAGTTTCTCAGAGTTATCGTCAAAGGCTTACATGCTTCGTATTGACGTACTACGAACGGTTAACACTGCCCAGCAGTGCTGACAATGGCTAGAGTACTCCAAATATTAGTGGTTGTAGGAGATATCCTGCTCTAATCTGCTACGCATGATGCTGTTATGATTCCTCTAAATAATTTCCTTTAGCTGTTTCAGAAATTATGCTGTCAGTACAGTGCTAGGCTTTACTTCTTTTACTTTTACTGTCAAATCTACTTTATCCCAACTGCCGACGCACCTCTTTTCGTCTTCAGTTGGTACATGTCACTCATGACTGAACTTGTGTTCTGCATTGTTCAGGCTCCCACTGCAACTAAAAACGAGCAGCAAACGGTACAAGCTTCAGTTCCAGGGGAACCTGCCGCAGACGCTTTTCACGGGCAACAGGGTGGAGGCGGAGAGCAAGCAGCCTCTCCGGATCGTCCTCACCGACGCCGCCACCAACCAGACGGTCACCTCCGGGCCCTTGTCCTCGATGAAGGTGGAGCTCCTCGTCCTCGACGGCGACTTCAACGCCGACGAGCGGCTGGAGCACACCGAGAAGGAGTTCAGCGAGAGCGTGGTGTTCGAGAGGGAAGGCAAGAGGCCGCTCCTGTCCGGCGAGGTGATCATCGTGCTCGAGAAGGGCGTCGCCTCCATCCGCGACATCTCCTTCACGGACAACTCGAGCTGGATAAGGAGCCGCAAGTTCAGGCTTGGCGCGAGGATGTCCCGGGCCAGCTCCATCGAAGAACGGGTGCAGGAAGCTGTCAGCAATCCCTTCCTCGTCAAGGATCACCGTGGAGAAGGTAAGTTGTTGGCACAAACCCCTTACTTCTTTTAATGAAACATTTCATTGCTCTTGTTTTGAACTAGACACTCATCAATCTTCCCGAAATTCAGTGTACAAGAAGCACCATCCTCCGGCATTAGCCGACGACGTGTGGCGCCTGGAGAAGATCGGGAAAGACGGCGTGTTCCACAAGAAGCTTGCTGACTTCGGAATCCACACAGTTCAGGACTTCCTCAGGAACCTGGTGATGGACCAGTACGGACTGCGCAGTGTAAGAAACCTGCCCTACCACGTACTGTTTCGGATCACTGATGACGAACGTTGGGTTCGTTCTCTTCTCACCCCTGTGACTCTTCTACTCTTTTTCATCAGTTGCTGGGCAGCGGGATGTCGAACAAGATGTGGGACTCGACGGTGGAGCACGCCCGGGAGTGCGTGCTGGACGACAAGCTCTACTCCTACTGCAGCGGGCACGGCATCGTCCTCCTCTTCAACTGCATCTACGAGGTCGTCGGCGTCATCGTCGGGACCAACTGCTTCACCCTGAACGCCCTCACTCCGACGCAGAAGGTGAGCAGCTGAGCAGGCGAAAAGGCAGGCAGCACGATGATCAAAACCATGTCACGAGCAGCACCTGATGAGTGATGACTGAACTGAACTTGTTTTCTTTCTTCCCTGCAGGCGCTGGTGGTGAAGCTGCAGCAGGACGCGTACAAGTTCCCGGACCGCATCGCCGAGTTCAAGGTGCAGTCGCAGGGCGCGGCGGACCAGCCGCCACCGGCCGCCCCGCCGGGGCCCTTATTGCCGCCCGTGCCCGCCGCGGGCTCGGCGAGCGCGCAGGTGCTCGGCCTCCCGCAGGGCGTTCACCTCCCGGGCTCGCACGACGGCGGCGGCCTGCTGCTGAACCCGCTCCTCCTCCAGCAGCAGCAGCAGCAGCCGCCGCAGCCGCTCAGCGAGGCGCTGGAGGACGTGCTGCACTCGGCCGGCGCGGCGCACCACCAGCTGAGCGCGGAGCCGTGGTTCCCCTCGTTCGGGGCCGGCGCCGGCGGGTTCGACGCGCGGGACCCGTTCGACGTGCAGTTCAGCGGGTCGCAGCCGTGCGGGCTGCTGCTCTCCAGCACCGGCGCCAGGTTGTGAGGGGACGGCGCGGGCGCGCTTGTTTTCGCTGGCCACGCCGCGCCGTCTTCCATGCGGTGTAGGATGGGATCACGCCGTAAGGCCCCGGGGCAATTGGCGCCGCCGTTTCGGCTGGCTGGATGCCGAGACGTGATGGGGCACGGCCGCACGGGTCAGGGTCGGGTCCGTCCGTGTCCATCTAACTGCCTGCTGACATTGACTAGGGTTGCAGTTTGCTCGAGGGTGCATGGGAGAAAGACATAGCTGATGCAGAGAAGATAAAATAACAAGTAGTGCAATGCAATTGGTAGGATCAGATGTGATCTTTTTTTCATCTTTTGTCACTTTGGGATGTAACATGAGTCGTGAAAGAAAGTTAAGGCACTGCTCTGGGCTGGGGTGTTTGACTGTTCACCGGAGTTCATTCCCATGTGTGTAAAAGCATAAAAAAGGTGCTATGGTTTCCCCTTTTGACACTGTAGTAGTAAACTACGGTGAAATCAGTAGCTGCCTGCCTTCCAATGGGGTAGATCACATATGCTCTACACATGGACATGGGGCCTGGCCGGACTGCCAGAGTACTGGCCATGGCATCAACACGACAACACCACGCAAATAATTCAGTATTTCAGTTCTTCAGGGCAAGGTAGCTGGCACGAATGATGAGTTTCCAACCTTCCAGGCCTACGCTAACATGCGGTACGTTTCTCGTCCTCACTCCTCAGTACTGCTATGGGAAAGAAAAGAAGAAGAAGCTGTGCATGACCAGCTGAGTCTACTACAATATATTTGTCCGTTGTACGACCATTCTCAAGGACAGTTGCACAAGAAAGAAAGAAACAAATGAAAGAAAGAACTCAGAAGAGGCCAGCCTATCATCATTCATGCCACCCAACATCATGAAACAAGTACTTCTTTCTTCCTGGCATGTACTAAACTTGCAACAATATACTCGCAGGGAGGATGCAACAGAAATCAGAAGACAAATACAATGAAGTCCACTTCAGCCACACACACACCAAGTACTGTCCCAGATTGATTGGGATAGAATCAAGCATTTGAGCGACCAGCTCCAGACAAAATGCATTCCAAATCAGCTATGAAGAGCCGTGCCATCGTTGTCAAAAACACAGTTAGGCTACATATTTCTCTTTACATGCTAAGGTTCACAATACTAGAGGCTTCAGATTTGTCAGCTATCTTCTGCGAGCAAACAGAAACGTCATCTGCGATGTTGATAGAATACAACACAAGCTTGTTAGTACCCCCAATTTGTTCAGTTCAGGCTGAAGTGCAGTTAGTTTCACCACACAATACTTGGATCAAACAGCAAACGGCTTATTCTTCTCTTTTTACAAGGAGTAGAAAACCAGAATTGGATACTAGTTGGCACGGACAAGACCCAGTGATTTCCTATCAGTACTTTCACCTGCATGTTGTTGAGCGGCTCGATCTTTTACCTTCCATTGCATCCTTCTTTTTTCTACAATCTGAACAAAGATAAGGACCACCCCATGGTGTTGATGGGGCTGAGCAGCAGCCACCTACATTGTCCGTCATTAAACCTTCAAACGGTTCTTGGTCCACTTGGCAGATAGCGCAGCGAAATGGGGGCAGATTTGCTTTTGAAGGGAAATTTCTACCCAACCTGCAAAGGTGTAGATTACAAGTTAGGGCACAGCTGAACAGGCTCAAATGATCAGACAGAGAAGTAACACCAGGGTGTTCTTCCTCTTCAAACAAAACATCAATCGGCGATAGATCTCCAATAGCTAAGGTTAATCATATGGCAGCCATGTGATTTGTTATATAAATTAGCTTATTTGCCTAAACAAAATGCTTCTGGTAGTTAAAAAGTCCTTCCAAACAACATTTTTTTAGGAACAGTGGCATATAACCAAATCTCCAAGATTACCCATTAGAAAAGGCTAAGTCTAGCCTTGCGAAACTAATAATCCGTTTCTATTGCAGAAGTTCTGGAACTGGAAGATGCAAAATGGCATACATGTTTTTTTTTTCCAAATATACATCTATTGTAAATCCTCATCAACCACATAGAATCATAACTTTTCTCTTAGGTCAACATTTTTAATCCTCAACTAGAAAGGTATATATTCAAGTGATGCAGCATGTCACTAATTCAAAAGTTGATCCCTATATAGTGCCGGAAATACTGCAAAGGGTCATGTAAAATGGACAAAGCCATCATGAAAGAATGGGTTGCAGAGAGAGAACACACAAGGAATTCCTGGTGGCACCACAACTTATGGAAAAACTAGGTTTCTACTCGCTCTCTCCCAAATCGTAGGTCATTTTGGCTTTTCTAGATACATAGATCTAGACATAGTGTATATCTAGATGCAAAGCAAGAGCTACGCACCTAGAAAAACCAAAACGACCTACAGTTTGGAGTGGAGGGAGTAGTTTCTACCGCAGACTCTTAAGCCCAGATGAGCTCTGCCAATGAATTTCCACAACACCAAACACAAGAGCATGAGAAACACCAAAACATGCAACAGAATTTGTTAAGCATTTATGCATTGTTACTCTACTAAACCAGGATCATGGGGCAAGCAGAGTTTTGGGAATGGATCAATGACAACAAAGAATCCGCATACAATAAAAACGTATTACGACCAAGAATGTGCATAGAACTGCAAAAAAGGTGTAGGAATTCATGAACTGCAAGAGAAATAAGAACATGCCTTTCTTCCAACATTGCAGATCCCTCCTCAAATATTTCTTCCACAGAGCCCAAGGAAGCAGATTTGCTGAGCTTTCCTACTGAACTATGTGACCTCCTACCAAAAATAAAAGATTTCAACTTGTTCTGATTTTTCCTTGGAGACAATGCTGGTGGTGTTGAACAATGATCCGATGGGATGATGTCAGCAACCACACATGTGGTGTCATCTTTCAACCCACTTGTCTTCAGAGCTTGCTGCACAAGCAGGATGAATACTAATTAGATGACAGACAATTTAAGCATGACATAGGAAGTACGGGGTGATGCAACAACCCAGCCACATGCATAATCACCTTAACAACAAGCTTTGCAGCCAGTTCTGCAGGCAATCCCCGACACGCCTGAGCAGCAGTCTCTGAGGACAGAGCATCCCATATTCCATCTGAAGCAATTATTAGTCTTCCACCAGTATTTGGGAGCTGCAATTACAGAAAGTAAACCACATGTTAACAAAGACATGTTAGGAAGAGCTAAATTCCTTCAGTTTGAACAAAAGAGATGATTTCACCTTCACTTGCTTGACATGTGGAATTGGCACGATGAACTCACCGACGTCAGTATCCCCAATTGACCTAGAAAGGCACAATCCACCGGGCCAGCATCGGAGAGGACCGACCTAAAATAAGAGAACAACGGTTAACAAGAAAATCCACATCCAGACATGCTTCCAAAGCATGCAGCTGTAATTCTGTATCCTAGAATTGTTCTTCATCGCAATCACTAAACAGTTAGCATTACCTCTTGTCCACCACAGAGATTAAGCCGGCTGACCTCCCCTCCACTTGCTGTGACCCGCTCCCTCTCCTCTGCATTCTCCTCTAGACGGTGATCCACAGTCAGCAACGAGACCTCGCCACCATGTGTATCCAGAATGCACCTGGAGTCTCCCACTGATGCCACGGTGACCGTGAACCCATCAACCACAACCAGGGTCGCCGTTGTCCCTGACGTCTCCCCTGCACCAATTCCCGAAGTTAGCACAGCGAGGTTAGCCCAGCAGACTCCCAACGGCATTGCGATTTGCATGTATCACTGGGTGTCATCTCACCCTTGCGCTGGAAGTCAATGTCTGTCTTGACAAATCCTGCGACAAGTGCGCGCGGTAGCGCCTGTAGCCAGTCGTCGCGGCTGATGCCCTGCGGCACGGCGCTCATCACGTGCTCCAGCAATTTCTCCTTGCTGAACACCGCCGCCGACACGCCATTGTGGCCGTCGAATACCTGCGAACCGCAGATCCAAGCAACCAAGAAACAGGACATCACATCACCGAGCGCAAACGAGACCAGAAAGGCAAGACAGCGAAGGGAAGAGCGGGCCGCACCGCGAAGACGGAGAAAGCGGAGGAAGGGTCGCCGGGGACGCGGAGGCAGTCGGGCTTGACGAGGAAGTAGTCCTCGCCGCGCTTGGCGAAGCCGGAGTGGCCGTACCGCACGAGCGGGCGCTCGGAGCCGTCGCCGCGGAGCTCGCGGCCGATCAGCGTGGCCAGGGGCAGCGCCGGCGAAAGCTTCCCCTCCGTGGCGGCGCCCGCCATCTCAGCCTCTCGCGGCGGTTCCTACAGAAGAAGCACCCTCTCCCTCCCAAGAACCCGCCGAAACGGCACCATATCTTGGGCGGAAAATGCTCGGGTCTGAGGCCACGGCGGGGAAGACGCCGAGCTGGATCTGGGATCACGGGAAACGCACTCGGATTCGGAGGCAATGGCGACGCAATGCCGTCGGCGACGAGCTGGGATTTGGGGAAATTTTGCGAGGGGAGTGTGAACAGAGAAGGACTGGAAACGGGGACGAGGATTTTAATCAGGCCGATCAGAGGGAGAACGCGGAGGAGGGGATTGTGATTTCGGTGTAAAACAGGGGGTGCTCGTGTAAAATTTCCCGGCCGGCGTGGTCACTGGTCAGCCCCAGGCAGGCAGGCAGGGCTGCGTGTGCAACCGTGCTGGATGCTGGTGGTCAATGGTGGTTTACAGCTTTCGGGATTAAGAAAATCGTGTGTACACTGGATTTTGTTGCTGTCGTCTCGTGGTCATCGTGTCAGTATCTATACTTTGAACAACAACTGCCAGCTGGCCTTGTTTAGATGGCTATTTGGGGTGGGGATTTGGGGTTTGGTGTCACTTCGTAATCATTGCGTCACTGTAACATTTCGTTTGTACGTGTAAAAAATTGTCTAAAAATTGATTAATTAGGCTTAAAATGTTCGTCTCGCAGAGTACAAGTTAGTTTTTGATTTCATCTACATTTAGTATTCCATGCATGGGCCGACATTTTGATGTGATGAGAATTTTCTTTTTACATAGTGAACTTTGGGGTTGCTTTTACGAACTAAACAAGGGCTAGAATGGATAGCTTGGACCATACATGTCTTGGTGTCAGGTGTCTGTGGACCCATGTGCCATCCCTGCAGGTCAGCACGTCCGCATAACATCCACCACGGGGAAAATAAAAAACATGTCCATATACACGAACAATACGGCGAATTGGCGAGAGATACTCAGTACTCCCTCTATCTTAAATATATAATGTTTAGTACAGATAAATTAGTTTACTTTTAAATTAAATAATTTATTTAAAATAATATATATTTAAAAACGAAGATAGTATCTATAAAATATGTCTAAACTTTAAACTGATGCACGAAAAGTCAACAAAAATATTTGCATGTGGCCAAAGTGGATGGAGTAGAATTAGAGGAGAGAGGTATTTGCATACAAGTTCGATAATAGGATATGAGAAGTTGAATTGATCGTGGTTGGTGGTTGGTAAAGTTTTTTTTAAAAAAATATGTTCGTTGGGGTTCGAGTTCTCAACTGAGCACTTGTGTCATATTTTTCTAGATTTATTTATTCTATAATTTAACGGAGCGAGGACTTTGCCAATCTCTTTGTTGGTTTAGTCTCTTAAAGATGCTCGGTTCGCGTATATGTATTCATAGGAGTAAATTCGTAGAAAAAAATATTTATAACAGGAAATGTATGATAAAGTTCATAATTTCTTTCTATCTTTACTGACAAAGAAATATTGAAAAGATATTGATGGTTAACAAACAATTGGAAAACTTTTTTTTACTGGATGGAGTAAAATTATAGGAACCAGAACAATTTTGAATATAGTACATGGTAAATGAAGGATTTGTTTATTTAAGTGCTCGGGACCAGGTATTGAGTTATGACTCCATAAAAAAAACTGCGTGTAGATATTGGAAAATTAGAATAGCCATATCACCATATGTATCCCTTTTGTATATAGTGATATCGAAGATTATCTACATTACATAAAAGAAGTATGTGTAAGCGCATACATATAGGAGGTGTATTCTGGCTCGTCTTACCCTATTTTAAGACGAGCTTGCATCTAGGAACAGATGCTACCTACTTAGATTTACTAGGGTCTAGGTCAAAGGACAAAAACTGTCTGACTTTCTTCCTTCAGTTCTGGGGCGCACATGCTTTTACCAACAATGCATATTTTTGTTTTGCAGTTTCATAAGCTACCGAGAACTTATTCATTCATCAACCTAAACTTCTGGTTGGGCTCTTAAAGAGATGCGCAGCAACAACCATCCACCTGGTCCAACTAGACCTATCCGATCCATCCATCGTTAACGACTGGCCCATGGATAGTACTGCCATGTTTTTAATGGGCCAAAGAATGGCATCGTTTCAGCTTTTGGTGTTCCCTTTCAGTAGGATTTCAGAGTGAGTCTGAGTTTCTTCGTCAGTTCGTCACAGAGATTTGCCTCCTGTTCTTAGGCCAACAACAATTTGAGATGTTCACATATTATGCTTGCCATGCATGTTCTTCTTTCTAATACTACAGAACATGTACTTGTTCAATCTTTGCCAATTCGCTCTGATAAAAGGAAAACCAAATGGAAGATAAGCACGAAGTTCCAGTTACCGAGCTACAAATTCATCACTGCCCGAAATTATGCAAATTCAGAAACGCGTACATTTCGGACCAATTACACTCAGAAATGCATGAGGCGACATGCAAGTTTACAGTGAAACTCGAAAGTGACTACCAGAGAGTCCAGAGCCAGAGGTGCGTAGCATCCCTCTAGCAGATGAACAGAAAACTTGCATGTACAGGTTGATTACATCTCTTAGCAGAGCACCGCAAGTCTACATGAACGCCATATAAGGTCGGCTGCATTGCATTCAGCAACGCAAAATTTGAATGCATGTAAGGTTGCTGGAGTAGCTGAAAACAAACCTATGCCACCAAACATGGTTATTGTAAACTTCATTTATTCATTCATGGTAGGGTGGACCCTAGGAAATCATATGTTGATTGAAAAGAACTGCAACAAAAGCAAAAGCCACTCCTTAGGATGCTCGATAGCATGAATTGAGGCACACTGCAAAGAGCCTTTATCAAAAGATAAAAAAGCATTTGAGTATAGAAATTAGGCACCAGCTTTTGATCAACCAATTTCCTTTCTTTTCATTATATATATTATATTATGAACAACATACAAAGAATTAGCAAGAACTCAACATAGCCTGATAGGCCAATAAGAAAAAAAAAGTTAATGGCCTCACACACCAGTTGTTGAGATCACAACTCACCACACCGACACAATCAATTGGGTTTATTGTCACTCATTGCTGTACTCGAGAACAACCTCTCAATCTCTCATGACAAACACTGAGGGGGAAAAAGGCAAAAAACTGCACGCGATCATTGTAAGAGTCCCTACTTTGTACCAGCTTGTCTTCCATTTGATGAAAGTCTTCTGCTGTCACTTCTGCTTAAAGGTTGTCTAACAGATCTGTTTGAACCGTTTGTGGCTTTTCTCGACGCTGATGGTATTTGAGAATGAACTGGAGTCCTGATGTACATGCAAATGCATGGAACAAAATAATTAGCCTTCAAGTCAATTTAACGTTTAATATATTGGAAATGGTCCTATTCTGTCCCTTGATTTTTCTCTCTTTCCCTGAACATTACAAAATTAAGGGATCATATACAAATAGAATACTACCTCCGTTCCAAATTATAGTTCGTTTGACTTTTTTTACCACAAGTTTGACCGCGCGTCTCATTCAAAAAATTTGTGTAAATATAGTCAAATTTAAGGCATTTTTGAAGATTTTTTATTAATAAAGCAAGACACCACAAAAAATATGATAATTTGCACAAAATTTTGAATAAGACGAGCGGTCAAACTTAGAGTCAAAAAGGTCAAACGAACTATAATTTGAAACGGAGGGAGCACTTTTTTAGACAAAAAAAAGGTACATGCCAATAAATGTTTTCACACTAATAGAATTTCAGGCGTCCAGTAACCCTGTGATTCACACACTTGAAAGTTGAAATTACTGTGATCACTGATCTGCATGTATGAACGGAATGTTTCACTGCTTTAGATTCAAATTAAACAACAGACAAACTGTATCTTCCAATATTGAACTTAGGATATTGTGCTAATGTGCTGCCAGTGCCTAAGGTTCAAGTCATAACTAATACGCACAGCAAAGTTTGAAGAAAGAGCTCAATGGTAATTTCATTTGTAGAGTAATAGTGTTTGTTTAAAAGAAATTTATGTTTTTTACTTTCCATCATGCCAAACAAGGTAATGCGCAAATGTGCTTGCTGCAATATAGATAGTTTACCTGGAATCTGATCCATCTCTTAGTTTTGCTTGTGGTTTCTTAATCTTCGATCCGCTATCACTAATTGAGCTATTCATGCTTTGTACATTGAGCTGCCATAGCGCATCTGATTCTGAGGAATCACTTGTTGCCATGTCAATGTCATCAGAATCATCTGTGTTTGTAGAGTAAAATCGAGGCCTTTGCTGTTCATACTCATGGTCATCCTTTTGTCTTGTGTTATTTCTCTGGTACTGCTTCTCCCTCATACCTGAATGATATCTCTGGTAAAAGAAATCAGGTAAAGCTGCACTGTCCCCCTCCCAATCACCGACTGTGTTGTTGTTGTTCACTACAACCTTATCTATCCAGTCCCCCCCACCAATTGCTTCTCTTTCATCTCCCATCTGAAAATTCACCCTCAAATTGCTATCTGGCCACGAAGGAGAATCATTTGATGTTAATAAATCCTGGAGGTCAAAGCTTGGTTTCTTTTGCCTCAATGTAGAATTCGCTCTAACCTGAAACATAAAAGAACAAACAGCTGAAATGACAAGACTGTATGATCGTAGCTCACTATACTAGATATCTTTAATCACCTAACAATTTGGAATGTAAAAGGGTACATGGAAGACATAAGTGAGAAGTTCAGAACATTGTTACCTCTATGTTTCCGACATCCTCCATTGGTTGTCTGAAGTTAGTTTGGGTAGACAGTAAATCACAGCTACCCTGTCGCCTATTTGTAAAACCAGGCGAAGGCATCTTCGTGTTAAATGCCTCTGAGTCACGACTCATGATTTGATCTGATCCTGAGTCTTTCATAGCTAATGCTGATTTAAGTCGAGAAATCTGAGCATGGACAGAGAACATAAATATCTTGAATAGAGCAAAGACAGTAAGAAAGATGATAGGGTAACATGACAACAGAAATAAACCTGCTCTTTAAGCTCTTTAACTTCTCCTGATTCTTTATTTAGTCGAGCAGCACCAAGTTCAACAGTTGAGACGCGCTCGGCAAACTTCAAGGTGCTGATGGTTTCTCCTACAGCATCACTCTCTGGGCTTATATGAACAAACATCAAGGTTTTGGCCTGTCCTCCTGTTGATAAAATTTCAGTATAGTTCAATTGAAAAGGAATGTTCACTATACTCCACTGCCAGCACCAGTGTTCAAGGAAATTGCAAGGGAGTTATTTACCAAGTGAATCTTGGAGAAGTTGCGTTAATTTACTGTTCCTGTAAGGTACATGTGCATTCTTTTGGGCAAGCGAAGCAATTACATCCCCTAAGGCAGACAATGATCTGTTTATATGTTGTGCTTCTTTTAACCTTTCTCCAGTGACCTCTGACTTATCAACACGTTCACTGCCTGCGAGGTCAACTAAATGCATGCAACCGCGAAGAATGGTCCCTGATGTCAGATCCCTTCCCTGAACATGAACAGTTAAACAGCTGCAGTATTTACAAGAATATTGTGTTACTTTCCATTGTTATGTTAAAATAACGTATGTGATTTGATTACACGTAGAGGTTGGAAACTTACCTGTGGGAACGACTACTCCTGTCATTTAGAGCAGTTGCACCGACAGCACGATTCTTCTGTCCAACATTCATCAGTTCCATGACATCCATTGTTGATGCCACACGGACAAGGCATGCATCAGGCACATTAAGCCCATTCTGAGAGTTATTCCTAATCTCTAATGTATATATTTGTTAAGGAAATAAATTTCCTTCAGCTGCAGAACATAGCAGCATAAAGAAAGTGACATAATTTGACAGAAATATGATTGCAAAAAGGATATCTTTTGTTCAGACCATCAGTGACAAGGAGATCCCTGACTTGTTCATTGTAAATCTCGATCATTTGCACAGCAATATCATACATGAAGGTTCCTTTCCTTTGTTCAGCAAGTTTAAATAGATCACCAAGTGCCCGATAGTTGACACCTTGGGTTTGCTCAGTCATGTTGTTGGGCCCACTCTACATAAAACCATTAGAAATAAACATTAAGATGAACAGAGGACCTCATTGGTAGTATTGATTAGGACCTCTCTTAATTGCTATTCTTCACTCTTGGCAAATATCGGGTGTGTATTACTCACCATTGTGTATGTCTTCCCTGATCCAGTTTGGCCATATGCGAAGATACAAACATTATATCCATCAAGAACCGAGCGAATTAGGGGTTGGGTATCTAAGAACACCTCATCTGCACAACAAACAATTATGTGGATCTTGCATTTCACATTGAGAAGAGCTAGATAGGGACAAAGTAGAGTACCTTGTGTTGCTGATGGGCCAAAAACCTTATTGAAACTAAAGGTTTTCCGGCCTTCCTTTCCAGACTTTGAAGGGGTGACAATGGTAATGTTGCCCTCATCGATGGAACCAATGGTGGAAGGACTTCCTTGTCCTGGTAAAAAGGGCCGTACCCTACAATATACCCTGATACTTCCTATATACAAGAAACATTAAAAAAAATTATGACTGCATGTTTTTATTGTTCTTGAAAAGCACCATATCTTTGCCTATTGAGGTTAGAATATCCATTCTTTAATATTTTTAATAGTAACAAGCGCACCTTTAAGATCCTGCACCTGGTTGTATAGCTTTCGGTTTTCTTCAAGAACTTTGTGATAACCTGAAGCAGCATGAGCCAGGCTGAACAGGTGCCTTCCTGAAATAAAATTTGCAAATATGTGCTTTCATTAGTATCTTTTTTGTGTTAAAGTAGTTAATGAATCACAATTACTAAAACTCTGAAGCATACTCATATTACCAAGAAGGTTGATGTCCTCAGAGTACTTCATTTGCATATACTCCATACCCGCCTTAGTAGTTATCAGATCAGCCTTAAGTTCCTAGAGACGACAAGAACCATGAATGTTTAAATAAAACATTATCAAGATGTTAAGGAAGACAGTGAAAATTGAGAAGGTACCTCAACATTCTTTGACTGTTGTTGGAGAATTGAATGTTGCTTCAGTGCTACTTCTCTTGATGCTTCTTTTTTTGTTTGTTTATGGTTACAGTAAATATCTGTTGTATCCATCTATACAGGAGAAGAAAATAAAATTTAGATGTAAGCCAAAATTAGTAGAATATTTGTCCTAACTGTATTTGTGATAGCAGCACGAGTTACTTGATGATTAAATAAAGAAACACAATTCAAGAAAGCATATTAAATAAGAGTGATTTACAACTTGCCTTTCTCCCACTAGTATTAGGAGTGGTCTCGACGAGAACCTTTGATTTCGAAAAGGATTTAGTGCTGTCAGTACCATTTTTTAGAGCCGCTTTGACCTGCCCCAATGTATTGAAACTTCAATTATTATATTGCCAACTGCCCGCTCAGAAAATTGCCACATGTCGAATGCAGAATGAATTCGAAAACAGCAGATAAGAAATGGACAAATAATACCAAACATACCAATTCGTTTTGGCTGTTTAGACGATTTTCGAATTCTTCAACAAGCTTACTCAGCATGGACTCCAAGAGCTGCATAGAAACAACAGCATAAGAACTTCGTGGAACTGGTAATTTCATAAGAGAAAGATATTGAACCAAATTAGTTATCACCATTGAACTGGTAAGTAGGTTATAAAAATGGGTAAGCAAATTGGCATACCTGTGGAACTTCATCCGGCCTCTTGTCGGACAAAACTGCACTAACCAACATTTTCAGCGGGCGAGACGTCGACTGCTTGGAAATACATACAACAGGACCCAACAATTCAGCCAGTTTGCAACTAGACAGAGAGGCCAATGCAGCTACTAAGTTAAAGCGTGGAGCTAACCATGTCGCCGGAATCAAGATTAGCGTCGGCATTGAATCCAGATTCCTCATAGGGCACTTCACCTTCATTCATCGATTGACTCCTGCGGAACGGCTCCGAGTTCTTTCTCCCGAAGGACTTGCCAGACGCCGACGGCTTGAGATTCCCCCCATACTTCCACGGCCCGGTGCCACCGCATTGCTTCCAGTCACCGTACGACTTCAGTGCGAGCACGCAGTTCACCACCCTGGCGCTCTTCCCTCCCTGCACCCAGAAAAGCAAAAAGGCACATCAAGGTCACAGCCTCCACGAGAGTGTGTGTGCAGAAAGCAACGGTGTGGTGACAAGTTGCTGCAGCTGCAAGCAAAGCCAGGTGGTGGTATCCCACCCCCTCGCTCCGATACGGACCTGCTCCAAATCGGAGGCCTCGAAGCACGGCAGGCCGATCTCCTGCGCCGCCACCAGGAAGTTGCGCACGTTCTCGAAGTACTGGAACGCCGACAACGCCGCGCCGTCGGCCTGGAGCACGGAGTCCGCCGCCGTGTTCACGACCACCTGCAGGCGGGCGCGCGCGCGCATGGCACAACGGGCATCGTCACGACACCGCGGCAACGGCGGAGGGAACGAACGCGACAAATTAACGAACACAAGGAGCGCTTGCCTTCGGAACGGCGCCCGGGTGGACCCGGTTGAGCGCGCCGCAGAGGATCTGGCCGTTGCGGAGGCCGAGGCGGAACTCGTCCTCGGACGGCTCCTCGGGCAGGTCGCGCGCGGCGATCGCCCCCACCGTGCGCCGCAGCCACCCCGCCGCCTCGTTCCGCCTCGCCGCTGCACACCGATTAAACGAAGCAAGCAAAATTCAGAACAACCCCACCCGAGCGAACCCCGCCAAAGCGGCGGCGGCGGCGAAAAAAACGGAATAAGCGCAAGCGAGACGAGGCGGGGGCGCGAACCGCACCGGCTTCCTCGGCCCTGCGTGACGCGAGGTCGCGGTCGCTGAGGCGGCACCCGTGCTGCCGCAGCACGTCCTCCACCACGGCGGCCGCGGAGAGCGAGAGGATCGCCGCCGCCTCCGCCATTCCCTCCACCCCCAGAGGCGCTGCTGCGCTCGGCTCGGCCGGTTCGGTTTTGAAATGGGCGGCGGAGTTTAAGCTGTTGCGCAGTCCATTAATGGGAGCTGATGGCTTCTGTTCTGCCTCTGCGTGGTGGTTTTGTGGGAAGGGGGTGGTTATAATGGAGGGGTAGGGGGAGGTGGGTGCTTTGTGGCTTGCTCGCTCTTCCTGCTCGCCTTTCTTTCGGCTGTTCCGGGTTTAAAAATCGTGGTTAGTGAAGTGGAAATATTCCTCCCCTTTCTTCTCCTTTGGTTTCTTTGTTTCGCCGCTCGGCTGTTTTGTTTGAGTAAAGTGCACTGTGATCATGACTCCGGAGCTCAGGTTTGGGAGATGATTAGTTACTGCTAATCACGCCAGTATTCAAGAGTTGTAATGGCCGATCCCGATTTGTGTCTTTTTAGATACTCTGGGTTTTTTATCGTCTAGGATTTTTTTAAGAAACCTATTTTATATATATATATATATATATATATATAAAGAATAACACACATGTAGACGCTCGGAAGAAACCTCTCATAGGCTTCACTGAGTTGCCATATTCTAAGTATGGCCACAAAAGATATTGGTATTTATCATGTTTGTGATCCACATTTAAAGAAAAAGTTATCAAAATGTGCTATTAATTGCCAATAATAATAGTGTCAAGATCGGTAGTAAGTGGGATTGAGGTGGCGGCACGAGACGACATTGGAGCCACTGACAGCCTATGAAGTGAAGTTATAGAGGTATATATATGTGTTGCACCAGACTAGCAAGATGTAAGTTTTTTTTCTTTTGAGATAATGTAAGGCTGCCAAATACACTTAAATTATTTAGTGATGTTACAAATTTTCTATATTTATAAGGGTGTATATATATACAATAAAAATCGGTAGTAAAATATTATGCCTATATGTAGTGGCCTTGTTAATGTTCAAACGGCATTTCTATTCGCAGAGAAGTCTACAGATGGCTGAGCTCTTCTTGGTTGAGAGAAATGGCCATATCAATAACTTTGGACTTTTTTATTTAAAAAATAACTTTGGACTTTAATCGAGGTCACTGACGAAGGATGTAAAAGCCTTCTTTTTATTTCATTTTGCCATGTTTGAAATGGCCAGATCAATCAATTGATACTAAATAAAGAGACATCAAATGTCTACCAAATCCATCTTGTTTTGTGGGAAAAATATTTTACTTGCCCACTCACACGACAGGTCCTTTTGCCAAATGTTCCCTTCCCGTCTGAGCTCCCGCTCCTGTTTGACACCAGGGACAATGGACAAAGAAAGCACACCACGGCGAAGAAATCTTGGCAAGTTTTGAGATCAAGCTACGTCACCGAGGAAGGAAATGAGAGGTGAAGTGTTCCATTCAGCCCTACCTACGTGCTCATCACTAACTAATTTTGCAGTACCATCACACCTTGGGATCGCCGACTCGGTACCTCATCGTGTTTTGACCTGGCCTTGGGATTTTGTTCCATGTCCATCCAGAGCTCCAGGCCAGGAGGGTGCGGTATGCCCACTACTTTTGGATGAAAAGGGAGGACACAATTTCAGAAACCAATGCGTGCTGTCGGTAGATGCGATTTGTTAGGCCAGTGTCAGTGGAGGTTTCATGGAGAGTTTCTTACACTAAATGTGCTGATGTGATATAAGATAGAAGGTAGAGTTTCATGGTATGTGAGAGGAGTTTCATCACCATGAATGAAACTCGTTTCACACGGTTACCTAGTTTCTGGTCTAGGCAACCGTGTAGTGAAACTGTGCACTGAGACTGGCCTTACCGAGCATGGAGCATCTCGCGGTGACGTGGCGTCAAAAGTCCTCTTCAGCATATTCGGAAGAAAAAAAGTCCTGTTTAGTAGGGCTCCCAGCTTGCTTTAGATTTAGAGAGTTTTTAGGCTAAAATAAACCGATTAAGTCTCTATTTATCGTCTAAATCGGAAATATGTTTGTTAACAATGGAGCATGCTCTATGTATTTTGGAGCTATAGCCCAAGAACTTAGAGGAATAAGCTTTGCGGAACAGAACCAAAATGTTGACAACGGTGGACCTCAAAGAACAGCTAAGAGAAAATCAAGCTTACAACCTACAACCTGGAATTTGCTTTACCTTGGTTAACACAAGAAGTACTTCGAACACTCCTTCGTTTGGATGTTGATATTGGAGGGCATGGAATTGAATTGAGTTCAATACCAAATCAACCATGGTATTGAAATGAGATGCAATTTCAATTCTATTGTTTGGATGTCATTGTATTGGAGTTTGGAATCATGGCAAAGAACTCAATTCCATTTTCTGTTTGGATATACACAAGTAGAATTGGTTCTTACCAGCTTCTTCCACCTGACCGACGAGTGACGACCACTACTCCGGCAACCCCTCGCCGGCGGAGGGGCGCGGGGCTCGCCGCGGAGGGGCGTGCCCGTGGAGGGAGGCAGGAGAGCAGCCGCTGCACGGCTCACTGGCGGAGGGGCTCGCCCACGGAGAGAGGAAAGGGAGAAGCCACACGGCTGGACGGCGGAGGGCTCGCAGGTGAGAAAGAGGACGGGGGCCGCACCGCCGCGGGAGAGGAGGGCGGGGGCCGTGTCGGCGAAGGGCTCGCGGGCGAGGCAGAGGAGGGCGGGGTCCGCGCCGCCGCGGGCGAGGCAAAAGAGGGTGGACGTCGCGCCGCCGCCGATGAGGGAGCACCTTCTCCATTGGGACTTGGGAGAGGAGGACAGACGTCGCGCCGCCTGAAAGGACCTTGATGTCACCTAGAGGGGGGGTGAATAGGTGAATCTGCAAATTACAAACTTTTTCACACAGTCAGTACAGAAACCGGTCAGACCGCTTTCTAGAAACCGGTCAGACCGCTTTGCCAAAGCGGTCAGACCGGTTTTCAACAGAGAAAACCGACTATGTAAATTAACCCCCTCTACAAGTTCTAGCACAAACCAAACTTGATGATGGGCTCTTGTAGATGATATCAAGCAGGTCCACTAAGTCCCTGCACACAATTAGAGCACACCCAAGTAGATCGAAGCGGAAGCGAATATGAATGCTAGAAATGAACTTGTGAAGTAAAACAAGAGACAAAGATTTGTTTTCCCGAAGTTCGGAGTTCACCGCTGCCACTAAGGCCGTCACAAAGACACGATGAATCCTAGTCTCCGTTGAGGGCCTACGAAAGGCGGGCTTATCCACTCCAAGCCACTTTCCTCGGTATCACTAGCTTTTGACCTTTTTCCACGAAGGAGGCAAGGCCAGCCTTTACAAACAATCCGTGGCTCACCACACACGAGGTAGCTCACCGGCGACGCCTAGCCGTCTAGGAGGATCACCTCCAAGAGTAACAAATGCTCCAATGGATGCTTGGCTTCACCGGAAGTGCTCAACACTAAGGATATGCTCTATATAGCTGATAATTGCTATCACCTGCTATCTATTGCTCATACACATACATCCCTCAACCCAAATCCAAAGATATGAACTAAATCAATCAACTCTCACAAAGAGAGGTTTGGGGAGAGCTTGCTGGTGCTTGGGATAGCTCTAGGCGTGCAAGAATGAATGGGCAACCAGCCCCCCTCAAAGGAGAGGGGTATGGGGTATAAATACCCCACACAACCAAAACTAGCCGTTATAGCCGTTGGAAACCGGTCAGACCGGTTTCCCAAACCGGTCAGACCGGTTTACGAACTATACTAGCCGTTACACCTGTCAGAGCCCAAACCG
Source organism: Echinochloa phyllopogon (assembly GCA_033239725.1). Lineage (NCBI taxonomy): Eukaryota > Viridiplantae > Streptophyta > Magnoliopsida > Poales > Poaceae > Echinochloa > Echinochloa phyllopogon. The sequence continues at coordinate 61,187,011 of BTCW01000018.1, read as the reverse complement.
GTCAGACCGGTTTCCCAAACCGGTCAGACCGGTTTGGGTCGAGTCAGCACACCTGAGTCCTAAACCGGTCAGACCGGTTTGGGTGGACTCAGCACACTAAGTCCCTAAAGGACACCACTCTCAAGGCTATCTCACATGGGTTGATCTATTGAGCACTTTTTGGTGTATGCCAAGACAACTAATGTTGCATCCCTCTTGATAGTACGGCATTCATAAACTCAAGATTAAAACAATAAATAGAATCTACCACTTGAGCTTGTAAATCTTCATTGATGCCATACTTGATCATTCTCAACTTTGAGGGCTTCAACATCTTCATATTGATGAGCACATCCATCTTGAGCCAATGACTTAGAATTTCCATTGTATGAAAGAATTCATAAGCCATTCCACTATATGATCAAATAAAGATTAGATGCTTCGCATTGCTTCACTTGATATGGCTTGATCGACGTATAGAACCCAAACTAAGATGCTAGACCTTTCCACCAACAAGGTCCCTCGGCTACAAGACCAACTTGCCCTTCACCTTGTTAGGAACGTCACTACCATCTAGCTTGATCCCTTCCGTCCTCTCTTGCCAAATTAAGCTTTGCTTTGCATTGCATCATCATGAAATCCACATTGAAATCCAATTCTTCAATTGATTTGAATGTCTTCTTTGGTAATTAACTTGTCCATAAGCTTCAATGCACTTGAGACCATATACTAACCATAGAATCATGTCTCATTTTGAATATAACAATTGCCATGGATCAAGCCCAAAGAAATCATAATTTCTTCAAATGATTTATCCCAAAACCTTTGACAAGTATCTTATTAAGTGAGACCAACTAATATGCTTAAGTCCTTGTCTCATTTGTCATTTCCAAACACTTGTCATTTTCTAGTTTGATTGCATGGGATGATTACTACTTGTTTGCTTTCTTGTCTTTTATACCAACAATGAGCTTTTATTCTTCAACAATCATATTCCTTGAATATCCATAAGAATAGACACCTGCTCATATGCTCAAGCAAACAAGTTAAATAACTAATCATGTTGTCATCCAAAATCACCAAAACATATAAGTGCCTAGATGCACTTTCACCGCCGCCGGCGACAGAGAAGGGGCTCTGCGCCGTCGTCCTCAACTTGATGCCTTTCTTTTTTTCGCGAGGAGACGGGGCGGCGGCCGATTCAGAGGAATACGGAGGCGCGGGGGTCTGAATCGTGGGCAGGCTGCCGCCAGTGCTGCCGAATATCTGAGGCATTGGTTCCCAATTCTGTCCGCCAATACCTAACTCTACCAAACAGCTGTATTGGGGGCTGGTTAACGCCAATGCCAATTCCTACCCATCAATATCTACTTCCAAACGGGGGCTAAATATTTGCATATCATTTGCCATTCATATATACTGTATAAGTCGAACACTATTTATACTGTATTTATGAAGCATGCCAAAATAAGTGCGGCTATCAACCAAATACTCATTCTGAACTGACCAAATTCATGTGCACAATTTTCAAATAAAAAAATCACTCAGATGATGCTGGTTTTCACGTGAGATGATTCAGGTCTGACATGATTTGGGAAGTTCAGTAATCTAATAAGACAGGACGTGGTGCTGCTAGTAATCCAATATATTATGAGGAGCATCAATTCAAATTCCAGGCTCCAACACGAAGATCCAAAACGATCAAAACAAGGCTCCAAAACGCTTCCAATTATAAATCCCCTCCTGCGACCGCGACTTGGGCTGTGTTTAGATCCTTGGAAGTTTGGACGAAAAAGTCACGTCAGACACGCACTGTAGCACTTTTCGTTTGTTTGTGATAATTGTTGTCCTACCACGACCTAACTAGGCTCAAAAAATTCGTCTCGTCGTGTACATCAAAACTATATAATTAGTTTTTTTATTTACCCACGTTTAGTGTTCTATACATGTGTCATTTTTTATATTTAATGTTTCGATATGATGTCGATACGATGTGGATGTGATGGAAAGTTTGAATTTTTGAGGGATCTAAACAGGGCCTTGCTCACCTCCCCTGCCGCGTACGGCCCCACACGTGCTCTGCTAACGGTCGCCGAAGGGTTTGAACGGCGGCTCGTGTGCTCCGAGCCTCCCGCCACAACCAGGCTCGGGCTCGCCCCGCTCGGCGGTGGGGGCTCCGGCGCGAGGGAATCGCTGGGGGCCCACGGCGCGGCGTGGGGCCCGGCCGGCGCGTCTTTGGGAGGCCTGCTGCCGCCACGAGGAAAAAAGAGAGGCAAAGTTTTGCCTTGCCGCCGGCCCATGAAAGCTACGGAGCGCGGGGTACGCGGGCCCAGGGCGTCAGCGGCGCGGTGGGGGTTTTCGTTCTCCGCGTGTCGCGACGTGTGGCGTGGTGCTGGGTGAGTGGGGTGGTATGGTAGTGTGCCAAGGGGCCGAGCAAGCGCAGGAATCAAACGCGTGATAATAAAAGCAAACCAGATGGCAGATTCCAGTACCTGGAAAATGGGTTTTACAACCTTTTTCTAAGCTTGTTTTTGAGGATCCCTCCATCACAAATTATAGATGGTTTTCACTTATTTAGATACGTTTGCCAGATATAGAGTTTTTGCTATTTATGGCAAAAACTATGTACTTATAGAGAAACTAAAACGACTTATAAATTGAAATATATAAAATATCTTGATTTCGGATACCAAAAAATAGGCAATTTGATCAGAAAATATTGGCATGTGCTTTTAAAATACGCGGCATCTCAGTTGTGAGGTGCATTTGGTGAGTATGGATTTTGCAAGACTCCACCAAATTTTGTGGACTTATTGCAACCAAAGCTAAACAGAGTATTGATGGTAGCGAAAGTATGGTCGATTGTGAAAATTATCGATCTGCTGCAAAACTATGCCACCTCACACTTTTTTGTAGAAAAAAAATAAATAGTTCCCAACCTCTACGACCGCACACGATGTCATGACACACTTGCATTTAGAAAATGTAGCAAACCAGGCTAATAATTGAAATAGGGCCAATATAGTGCAAATGCGAGGCATTCTTCAATGAACTACATAATCCTTTGAATCTTGCATTGTTCACTTACTGGTTCCCATCATCCCATTCCCATGAATTATTTTCTCTCACCCACAATTTTATGCTAGCAGCGTGCTACAAGCCTATGCCCATAATGTTGCTTGCTACGAATCATCCTTTTTAGCATAGCATGATGCCTAAAAGTGCATCTGTCGCCATCCGTTTTGTTCTCAATTTCCGGCGTTAGGTGCAAATCATGGGGTCCATTCCATCCAAAACTCGGAGCATGTCATACGGCAATGTACTCAGCACGTCCCAAATTGCTGCCACAAAGCGAATTAAAGATAGGGTACCACGGCGAAATAATTAATTTCGCAATCTGTACTAACCCAATCAATTTTTGTTTGTTACGGCCACTCCAAAAAATGAAGAGCCTCCGTCATCAGCTTCCGAAACGAAAACATGTTTTCTGTTTGGTGAAAAAAAAGGAACGACCTGATCCAACTCTTCAGATATCTTAAAAGCCCCTTTTCTGTGAACACTAGTATCTGTACAGAATTAGAAAATTTGCTTGTCCAAAACTATATACGTAGGCTCCCCCTAGCCTCTACCAAATACTAATAACGTAGCTTCCACTGTAATGCACTGTTGAAGCATTTGTGAGCAAGCAATATGATGAGAATCGGTTAGTACGCGCAAAAACTTGCCTTCATCTGATGAGAGTGATCGATGACATATACGGTAAACATTATACGTGCCCTCCTGCAATCTGCATGAGTATACCCTGACGAAGGCGACATCAAACAACTCGATGTATATCCCCGTATTATATTCATATGCAGGGCTCTCCGTCCGAGCTCTTTCGCGTTCTGAATTCCGGCAGTTTGCTTCACCTCGGCAAGTGGTCCAGCGCGCGGTCGTCAGACACCGCGACGACACCGTATCCGCTGCCTCGCAGCATCGTCGTCGTTCCAGAAAAAGCAAAGCCGCACGGGGCCGGAGGGCGCCGTTTCCGGCAACCGCAAAGCCCTGTTGCCCGCCGGCGCCGGCACAGGGCGGCCGGCGGGCTCGGTTGCGTGCTACGGAGGAAAAGGCTTCGATCGCGTTCGCGCCGTGTGTCGCCGCGACGACGGGACGGTGGTTCAAGTGCTAAGCGCTCCCGCGACCAACCACCACCGTAGTTAAAGCAAAGCCACCCCACCCCATCTTTTTCAGCTCTCTCCCCTCGGCGATGCATGCCCTAATGCATGGTGGTGGAGACGGGTACGTCGATCGACCGGATGAAGCTTGCCGAGCAAGTGATCTCGCGCCGGTAGCCCTATTGGGAAGTTAGCTCATCGCACGCCGGCCGGCCGGCCGGCCGGAGTGGCGGTCGATCGAGCTCGCTCGCCGGCCTCACCGTAGGACCGGACGCGTACGCGTGTGCTTCTCCGTCTTGATCGATCGGGTTACGAGACTTGACTTGAGCCGGGCGTTTCGGTTGTTACGGGTCATATGCAGCCAGAGCTAGATGATTGCCGATAAGCAACGGTGCTGTCACTGTCGCGCATCACCAAACTAAAGGGGTTTGTAGGCGTTAACGGATCGGGAGGTTGGTGGGTCGCGAGCGAAGCGATCGGTAGCCCACGCTCTATCTCTCCCTCTCGGGGCGCAACGATCTTGAATTGCTTGCTTTGCAACAAAAACAAACACACCTGACATGTCGATTACCTATGGTCCTATGCTGTACTGTACATCAAGAACTTCAGAAACAAGCACGCGTGACAAAAACAAGCATGGCGGTGGATTTATACATATATATGCAACTGCCAGCCATCGCAACCGCTGCAGCTTCACATCAGAAAAGGTATGAAGTCCGACACTGCAGTACTGTACATCCAAGAACAATAGTTTTCTTCCGAGTCACTTCATCACCCCTGCAGAAGAAAAGATGTTTATGACAGGACCTGGCTTTACAGTTTCTACACTGATGCGATAGCCAGGTCACGGCTCTTCAGAGTTCAGAGGATTGGTACGAATGAAACAAAGCGGGGCTCATGCCACACTGGAACCGTCGAAAGCCTACGCCAATGCTTGCAACGCGGCTAGCTCTAGCTCCACAATCCAGCGTCAGGCCGAGGGGGAGAATCATGCGGTGGCCGGGAAACGCGATCATCGCCGCCGCTATGATCGAGTTGAACCGGATTGAATAATGGCCACGCATGGTCCGCAACAGTCCAGAAAAGAAATTTCTACTGCTCAGTGGATCCGCTAGTCACTGTTGATTAGTCAAGTGTTCTTCTTCTTCTTCCTCCCCATGCGACCGCCGTACCGCCTCCAGCTCCTTTTTCCCTGCAGGCCAACTTGAAAATAGGATGCTGTGATCTGCTGCGCTAAAGAAAGACATGATCCTACAGATTAGTGGTTGCTCTGGCTCTGCCTGCAATGGCGAACCCACTTGCCACCACTGCGTTTCCTACTGACAGATAACCGGCTGTATCCATTCCAAGCTTGTTGCTTCAATTCTTGGGGTATTTCTGTAAGTTGCAGGAAAATCAGGTCTCGTTCTGTGCCCAAGTTTGTTGATGTGGGGTGATCAACTGCACATTGCCTGGTTGGCATTGTAACTAACTCTGACACTGTTGATTTCTCCCCATGATTCCAGAGGGGAAAAAAAGAAACAGAAAAATCATGAAACCAAAGGGGAGAAAAAAAGAGAGGAGATGGTCCAAAGGTGCCTCCTTTTTGCTGTTAGTGGAGCTGGCTGAGTCTCAGAAGCACATGACGCAGGGCTCAAACAACACTGAAAAGGAACGTATGCCAATATCTTTGCTCGCTTTCTCCTCCCCGGTCTGACAGACTGACACGATGAGCGGCCAGGGGTCTGCCTCGCCTCTCTAGCTGCCTTGTGCCCTGACCCATGGAACATTTCTGCCGTGCAATCAAGAGGGCCAGGTAGGCGCTGAGCCTTTGGGGCATCATGCTCGCCTGCCTCGCACCGTAAAGGAGGAGAAGGCCGATGGTGGCAGCTCGGCATGTGATTATCCAATTGCATTGCAAAGCCGGACAACTCACGCACAGTTCACTGCAAAAGCGTCTCCAAAGACGCAGCGATGTGCTGTCGCCAAGTGAGAAGTTTGCTACTAATTCAGGGGTGTTGTTTCGTGCCACGACTTCAGAAATGGCTTTGCTATACCGGAATGGATTTGCCGACACTGTAATCCCTGCGTCCGTAGAGCTCTGCCATTGTTTCAGCACCCCAAACATTCCTCTATTACACTCTTTTGCAGTAGATTATCGATGCATCATGAACTCATGTGGAGTTTTTTTTTCTTTACTTTTACTCATTGCGTATTTCATTGAGGAATCAGCCTCTTTGCGCTTGCAATTGCATGTGTTTTTGTTAAGGTTAGAGACTAAAAATCTAGCTGAGTTCATATATTTGGAGAAAGGGCAAATGATTGACTGCTAAAGTGTCCCCTTTTTATTTCTTTAGAGAAATGTGATCTTTTCATTCAAGTATAAACATTTCGGGATAAACTATGATCATGTATGAACAGTGTAATGCTGATGCTAAGGGCATCTTTCGCTAGACAAGTAACTCAATGGAATCATTGCGGGAGCTGCCTACGTTGCTTTTCCGGTCCGCCGATATGGTATATGCATCCCCAAAGCAAGGAAACTAAATGAAAATGCAGTGCAAAGTGTTCTTCGATAGATTACTTCATTGATTGCTCCAGGCTATGATGAACAGTGTTATCTTAGCCTCTAATGCAAAATTAAGCATGACCATGCTACCTAATCCATCGAGAGCTTAATTGCTTGGTGCAAGAATCAGTGGACGATGCCATCATTGCGCAGGATGGCGGAGATGACTTCCAGCTCACTATCGAAGTCTGGAAGCCTGAAGGCGAGGCTTTTCCAATTCAGTAATGAGTCACTCGAGAAATTGATGATTTTATTTTTTTCACATGGTTTTCGGCGATATGATGTCTTCCGATATTTGACCCTCCGCCTCCGGGATTTGCGCTGAACATTCTGAACAAATCGGCCGTTGGGTTCAGAGACACGAATCACACGATCATAGTAGAGATGGTGGGATCGACAATTTGGGCTGAAATATGAGGTGGGCCGAAATATAGTCAGAATCTCGAGGCGCTACGTGTGGAAGAGCCCCAAGTGATTTCAGGCTGTCTGCCACGAGCCCACGAACATATTCAGACTTCTGATTGCTAACGTCTCTACTCTCTAGGAGAGTTTTATTTGGAATCAACCAATATAAATGTAAATAGATAAACAATGATTTGTACTGATTAGTGGATAATAGAATTACATGTTTATATACTCCCTCCGGTTTAGTATTAGAAGTCGTTTTGGACAAAGTTTGAGTCAAACATTGAGAATATAAATTATGAATAACACTTAAGTCATTGAGTTTGAAAATGTGAAAATCATATAAATAGATTGGTCTTGAAAATTACTTTCATAAAAACATACATATATAACTTTCAAAAAAATATTTTTATAGAAAAGAGAAGTCAAAGTTATGCTTTTGCAATCGTGTCGCTATCCTAAACGACTTCTAATACTGAACCGGAGGAATGGAGTATCTAATAAGTTTTCAAAAAAAATCTAATAAAGGGCACCGACACGCCGGTTCGGAGGACACGCCCCTCTGAAATGCCCTTTTGGTACGCGTCCAGAGTACCAGACATCGCTAATAACAGAATTAATACTAATTAATTATATGCCTAATTAACTCTAACAAGTTCCACCTAAATACAACGCACTACCGAGGACATCGCCAAGTTCCACCTAAATACATACGTGGAAAAGAGCCCAATTGGTTCTGGTCGGCTCGAGTCGTGGTAACTTTGGTGGGCACACTCGAGTCTTATGATTTTACTGTTCATATCTTATAGTGTTAAGTTTGTGATATAATGGATGTATTACAGAAATGAAAAGGAGCAAGCAACAAGCCTTCGCCAATCGCCATCTAAATATGGTTAAATACAGTTTTATTAAATTTTGTCCTAACAAGTACAATTTTATAAGCAGATAACGCTTCATCGGATAATTATGATTTTCCATGAAATACAAACGATGTCACTCCGTATCATTTTGCTCTCATGTCTGGGGAACAGCGAACAGGCGGTGGTCACTGGTCGGAGCCTGGCGGCTCACACGCACACGGACTCTGATCGCGCCCGTCGATTCGAACCAGGACGAAGTGTCCAATTCCCCAATGCCCTGCACGATCTCGCCTCCCCCTCCCGCATTAAACAAGCGATCGCCGCCAACTCTGGTGAGCGGTGACGACCGGCGCCGGCGTTGCTCCGTATCTATGCCAACGTCGACGCCGATCACGATGGCCTCCTCCGCTGACTCCAACAAGCTCAAGCCCGCGCCCGCGCCCGCGCGCTCTTCGTCCCGCGACTTCCTCGCCCACCTCGAGGCCTACCTCGCCCGCCGCGATGGCGTCGACAAGCTCCTCAAGATCTCCCGCTGCTCCGCGCAACTCGCGCTCGCCGCCGGGCCGCCGCTACTGCCCCCCACCGCCTCCGCCCGTCTCAAATCCTTCGAGTCCAGCGTCGGGTTCAGCCGCAAGGCTTTCCGCCTCGGCAAGTTCGTGCAGTCCCTCAACGCCCTCCGCGCCCAGCCGCGGCCGCCCCCGGCCCTCGCGGTCCTCGCCTACGGCGGCCACGGCGTCCACCACTTCGTCGAGCAGTTCGTCTGGTTCTCCAAGGCGGGGCTCCTGCCGGCGCGCCTCTTCGTGCGTGTCCAGCGCCTCAGCGCCTGGGCCGAGCTGCTGGGCTTCGTCGGCTCCATCGCGATCAAGCTGGAGGAGGTAGCGAGGATCGAATCGTCCATCAAGAAGCGGCTCGCGGAGGGCTACGGGGAGGAGAGCGAGGTCGTGAGGACGATGCGGCGTAAGCTGCTGCTGAAGCGGATGTCGGTGGTGCAGGAAGTGGCGGACGTGGTCATGGCGCTCGGAGACTTCACCAAAGGGACAGGTTTTCTCGGGAGCTCCACGCTGATGGCATCCGCAGGACTGCTGTCGGCGTTGATCAGCACGCACAGGAACTGGAATTCTTGTTGAATCCTGAAAGTGTGTTCTTGGATAGATTACTTCACTGTTTGCTCCAAGGTACGATGAACAGTATTTATCTTAAGCCTCTAATGCAATCAAACATGAACATGCTATCTAATCCATCGATAGCTTAATCGATTCATGCGAGAATCAGTGGATGACGCCGTCACTGCGCAGAATGGCGGAAATGGCTTCCAGGTCGCTCAGCCCGGACCCGGAGGCAAAGACTTCTCCAATTCAGTATTGAGTCACTAGAGAAAACTGACTAATTTTACATGGTTTTTGGCGATATGCTGTCCTTCTGATATTTCACTTCCAGAGACGTGCTTGTGAACACGGTAGTGGAGGAAGAAACATGATTGAAGCCCATCAGATGCACCAATACGTTCCGCTGAAGATTCTGAACAAATTGGCCATTGGGGTGACACAAGCTCCACCAAACAAAGCAGTGGTGAGATGACCGTGTTCGGCAATTTGGGCTGATACATGAGGTGGGCTGGGCTATCTGCCCCGAACATATTCAGACTCTACGAGAGTTTGGCCCAAATAACGAACTATACCTGTCGGTGGCCGAGCCCTGTTTCTGCTAGGCACGGAAGTGATAAAGCTGAGCAGCGGAGTATTGGTCCCGGACACGCATAGAGAAGCGTGCCAGACTACCATACGTTCCGTATGTCACTCTACTTGGTTCCGTTTGTTTGAGTCATCCGAAGGAAATTCTGCTAATTAGGCCTAAACGCGCAGTCGCTAATGCTCCTGCCTCCTGCTCAGTCCCCTGCCGGTTAGGCTGCTCGCACCGGCGCCCGGCATGCCGCACGGTACGCGCCACGTAGGTGTGCATGCCGTGCGGCGTGCCGTTTTTGAGCCGCAGTGGCAGCCGGCAAACAAAACGGCAAGCGCTAAACGCCCTCAGGAGACGGTACATCCAGAGAGAGAAAGGGGAGCGGTAAAAGCTTAGGCCCACTCCGACCGTTGCCGCGCGCCGCCGCAGCCGCGCTTCCGTCGCCGCGCGCCGCATCCGGTGAAGAACCGTCGAGCCCGTCGTGGCCGCCGCCGTCCACGAGCCCCGCCACCGGTGAAGAGCTGCCAACAACGGAGGGAGCAGGGTAGTGGCACCCGCGGATGGGAGAGGGGGAGGGAGGGCGGCCGCCGCCCTCTCTTCTCCTGCTTCGACCGCCGTCGTCGCCGTCGTGCTCACCCGCTGTCGTCGCCCTCGCCCTTGGCCTCCCTCGCGCTCGGCCGCCGGAGCCCGCTCCCGCTCATCCCCTCCGCTAGCCGCCCCACCGCTGCCGCGCGCCGCCCGCCATGCCGCCCGCGAGGAGGACGAGGAGGAGGCGACCGCCGGCGTCGCCCAGGGCCCGTCGCGCTCGGCGAGGTACGTCGACGCCTGGTCTGCGCCGAGCCCCAGCGCGGCGGCGACGGCGTTGGAGGGGAGGGGTCCCGGGCTCCACGCCACGACGGAGCTCCTCGAGGCCGCCATGGCCCGCCGGCGCTGGAGGGGAGGGGGCCGCCGTGGCCCGCCGGCGCTGGAGGGGAGGGGGCCGCCGTGGCCCGCCGGCGCTGGAGGGGAGGGGGCCGCCGTGGCCCGCCGGCGATGGAGGGGAAGGGGTCCGGGCGTCCACGCCGCGGCGGAGTTCAGTGGCTCGCCGGCACTGGAGGCGCGGGGGCAACGCAGGGGAGGCGCGGGGGAGGGAGCAGCGGCACGGGGGAGAAGTGCAGCGGGGAGGGGAAACGTGCGGCGCGGGGGGAGAGAAGAGAGGGGGGAGAGAGAGAGAGAGAGGAGGAGGAGGAGGGTGGGGAAGATTAAAAAAAGTTTATTAATGGGCCCGCATGGTGGTTGTTGGTATAGAGAGTGAGGTAGAGTATGAAAGAGTTCAGAAAAAGTGTCAGAGAGTGAAGAATCACGATGAACAGGACGGAATATTCTTTTTTTAGAGAGTAACGTAGAGTTTTATCAGTGCGAACAGCAGGCTATCCGCACTCGTCGTACTCCAAACTCATCACCTAAAAGGAATATTTCGTCATAGTCATTAAAATTTTACATTACAGTTTCAGTTTCTCCGCACCCGTTATTCTATATCTCATACTCCATACCAACTATATTATATTTTAATCAACCATTCCAACTATCATCTCCTTCCTCCTCACTTTTCTTTTTTTTTACCCTCACCTCTCACATTTCCCCTCTCTCCCCCTCATTTTCCTTCTCTCCCCAACCACGTGGAGGCCGGCGCGGATGTCGCGGACGTCCGACACCGCTCCAAATATAGCGCACGCGCTCGCCTCGAGAGCGATGCCGCATGCGGTGCAGTACACCGCTGCAGCGCTTGCGTAGGCGAGGCGTACTGCCATTCGTTTTTTCAGCACACCGCTGCAAAGAGCCTTAGACCAAAGCCGCGCAGCAACCAAAAGCACACCCGAAAGTCGAAATCTTGGTGAGCTTTCAAGCGCGAGCACGGCAGTTTGGTGCGATTAAACAGCGTACTGTGCTCCTCCGGATGCAAGCGGGACGGGCTTTGCCACCAACCCGCTGGCAGACCCACGCCGCATGGCCGCGTAATTGAAGCGGCTTAACACGGACAGCCCACGCCGCCTACACTACCAGAATAACTCACATCTGCACCCCTCATATGCCTCGGTGTACTTAAGATCCGGTGCTAATGTAACGTTAGCACCGGGTGCGAAATTGGGACGCCTTCGGGAACCCTTTAGCACCGGGTTGTAACACCAACCGGTGTTGTCCCCTTTAGCACCGGTTGGTGTTACAACCCGGTGCTAAAGGGTCCCCTCCTTTAGCACCGGGTGGTATTACGATCGGGTGCTAAAGGGTCCCCTTTAGCCCTTTAGCACCGAGTGGTGTTACGACCCGGTGCTAAAGGCCCTTTAGCACCGGTTCGTAAATTCGATCCGGTGCTGATGTAGGTGTCACATGCTACTTCAAAAGGAGCGCATCTTTAATCCTATCACATGCGCTGTGTAGGTGAGATGGTTAGGTGAGTGCACGCGCGCAAGCCAAGAGGTCTTGAGTTCGAATCCCGCAACACGTAAATATGCAAATATTTATTTGACCCTCCGGAAGATTGGCACCGGGTGGGAAACCCGGTGCTAAAGGCTTTCCCACCCGGTGGCAATGTGCGTGCCAAGGCGACGGAGCCGATCACCTCTATCATCTTCTCGCCGGCGCGCTGTCGTCTTTGTTGACGGCGAAGGCGAGGCATCCGTTGAACAGGATCCCTGACCTGTCCAGTTCCACGACGGCGTTCTCAGCAGTGCTGGCGGCGAGGACGCGGTACTGGCGACGCTGACGGAGCCCACGTCCGGACACGCCAGCGCGGTGGAGGGAGCTCCTCGTCCGGCCGCCGGCGACGGTACGCCAGAGCCTTGTCTGGCTGGCACTGCTCATGCTGGTCAGTTGGCGGTGTCGCGACGCCGACGTCCGTGATGGCCTTTCTCGTGGCGCGCGCTCTATGCCAGGCTCGACCCGCTGGTGCCGGTGTACGACGCAGAGGTCATGCCGCTGCCGCTGCTCGCGCGCCACGCCGGTGGGGCGGCTCACGTGTGGTCTGGTGACCGTGACATTCGTTTCGTTCGGCGGTGCCGGCACCATGCCGCGGTGCTTTCTTCGTGTACGCCGGCGTCGCGGTACGTGGTTGCTTCCGTTGAACAGGATCCTCTATCGTCTTTTGACTCGCCGGCGAGGATACAGTACAGGCGGTGACGGTGTGCAAGCAGGTGCACACCCTCGTGCTAAGGCCGTCTCGCGGCCGCGGCGGCGTGCGCGGGCTGCCGCAAAGACCGCGACAGTTTTGCGGCTTCATGCGGCGCCCCGCATATGAACATGCGGCTCGTGCTGACGCGGGGCAGACAGTCGCAACCCGCTCCGCTTGTATCTTGGGTCTTGTTTAGATGCAAAATATGGAGTGGAGATTTGGGGTTTAGGGTCACTTCGTAATCATTGTACCACTGTAGCATTTTATTTGTATGTATGAAAAATTGTTCAAAAATTGATTAATTAGGCTCAAAATGTTCGTCTCGCAAAGTACAACAGAAATGTGCAGTTAATTTTTGATTTCATCTACATTTAGTACTCCATACATGGATCGACATTTTGATGTGATGAAAATCTTTTTTTGCATAGTAAACTTTGGGGTTGCTTAGACTTGATGTGCTCCTTTTTGCCAGGGTGAGTGGCAAAGAAAATGTCATATCAGTCAGTGACATTGATAAAAAAAAGTTAAATAGCCCCCGTTCTTTGATATGTCTGCTGAGCTTTCGGCCGCGAGGACGGCAGTTATTTGATATATGAAACTGGTTTTGGAATTTGGATTACTGAACTCTGCCAGCTATTTGTGCCGCCTAGCGCCTCTCGTGCACTAACCTGAAATCCCATTATCCCAATTCCCAAGCTCCGCCCCGCGAGGCCACGACTGCAGCATATGGAGGTATCCTTCGGTGGAGCAGTTGGAGTTTTCTCGATACAGCGTCGGGCCCCAGTTCGTGTGTCATTGGAGCAAGTACTATTACCCATCTTCAATCGCGGATAAGATTTTAAATAGTGAACTATTATCTCCGTTTCAAATTACTATTAACTTTTTCATTTAATGTTTGATCATTCATCTTATTCAAAAAAATTCACAAATATTATTTATTTTATATATGACTTACTTTATTATCGTATATACTTCAAGTATAACTTATTGGTTTATATCTTTGGACAAAATTTTTAAATAAGATGAATGGTCGAAGATCATAAAAAAAAGTCGAATAGTAATTTGAAACGGAGGTAGCATCTAGTAACGATTTTTTCTCTAGTGGCACTAAGAAAATTTCGCAGGTAAGCTAAATAACAGTGTTTAGTAACATAAAACATCGTTGCCCGCAAAAAAAAACATCGTTAGCTAATAGCTACAGTAAGGAAACCATTGGCATGTTTGATAGCCGGCGATCCTAATCTTCTCCCATTTTCTCCATGGCTCGAGCTCTTCCACTGACATGCGGCCCCGCTTGTCAGTCCAATGATTCGTCGTCCTCTTCCCCCAAATCGTCGATTCGAACCGAGACGAAATCCCCAATCGCCTCCACGATTCCCTCCCGCATCAAACACGCAATCGCCGCCAACTCTTGACGACCCCGCGCCGGCGTTGTTCCACATCCACGCCAACACCCAACGCTAACGCCGACCGGCGGCCGGCCGACCGCCATGGCCTCCTCGGAGTCCACCAAGCCCGCGCCCGCGCGCCCTCCGTCCCGCGACTTCCTCGCCCACCTCGAGGCCTACCTCGCACGCCGCGACGGCGTCGACAAGCTCCTCAAGATTTCCCGCTACTCCGCGCGCCTCGCGCTCGCCGCCGGGCCGCCGCTGCCCCCCGCCGCCTCCGCGCGCCTCAAATCCTTCGAGTCCAGCGTCGGACTCAGCCGCAAGGCCTTCCGCCTCGGCAAGTTCGTGCAGTCCCTCAACGCCCTCCGCGCCCACCCGCACCCGCCTCCGGCCCTTGCTCTCCTCGCCTACGGCGGCGAGGGCGTCTATTACTTCGTTGAGCAATTCGTCTGGCTCGCCAAGGCAGGGCTCCTGCCCGCTCACCTCCTCCCGCGCCTCCAGCGCCTCAGCGCCTGGGCCGAGCTGCTGGGCTACGTCGGCTCCATCGCGATTAAGCTGGAAGAGGTGGCGAAGATCGAATCGTCCATCAAGAATCGCCTCGCGGAGGGCTGCGGGGAGGAGACCGAGGTCGTGAGGTCGATGCGGGGGAAGCTGCTCCTGAAGCGGATGTCGGTGGTGCAGGACGTGGCAGACGCGGTCATGACGCTCGGAGATGTCACTGACGGGAAGGGTTTGCTCGGGAGCTCCACGCTGATGGCATCCGCAGGCCTGCTCTCGGCGTTGATCAGCACACACAAGAACTGGAATTCCTGTTAGAAGCCTGAAGGTATATGTTACATATAGCGCTCATCATCATATGATGAAATAAAGCTACGATTTGCCATGGGAGCAACAACTAAAGGGTGCTTCTGGAAATTTGGGTGCTCCCGAAGCTGTTACTGGTGCTCTGGCCTCTGGAGAATGAATGAAGTTCATTCCCGTACATTTGGTTGGACCACAGAATTGTAGGTTTTTAGCCATCGCGGTCATTCAATTTTAGGCCTAAGCTTCTTATATGTTTATCTGCTGTGCACGATTGATTTCAGATACGATGAGCTTGCTTTTCTCGTCTACATATTAATATCTTACTATTTAGCTGCATAATTAGTTCCCAAATCAGAAGCATCAAGGTTGGGGCGCAGCTGTGCTGCTGAATCCTTGAGCTGTTTGTCAGGCAAGAGGTCTCCATGTCAAATTAACTTGCTGCACCCCGAGGTTGAGCGCGGCTCCGCGATGCTGAGCTGTTTTTCAGGCAAGAGGTCTCCATGTCAATTTAACTTGCAGTTGCAGCACCCAAAATATATGTTAATTTGTTCTCTAGATATTGAGTTAGTCATTGTAATCTGCCTTTCATGCACTAAAAGACAATGCATATGCTTTCCCAGTCTTTTTTTCTTTGTCTACCTTTGTGTTAATATTACCAAAGCACAAAGGAACAGTTGCCAAATTGGATGTCAACACTCTGGAGCCATTGTAATAAAGGCCTGAGACATCATGAAACAGAATGCTCATGTCCCAAGCATAACTGCATATAAGTGAGGTATAAAATGGATAAAGGAATTTCCAATGCTAAAGCTATGACATATACTTGACATACAGGAGGTCCAAACTTGAGTACATCGAAATGTCATTTGGTTATTGGTTCTTATTTTGGAGGCCAGATACAAATTAGATTTCATTTATATGCTCGATCGCGTTAGCCTATTTCAATCGGCTCGGAAAGAAAGGTGAGTATCTGCATTTCCATATCTCAGAGTAAAATAGAACTTCCGGAGCTGTCTAATTGCAATAAGTCAATGTACTGTAGAAAAAAAATACCTCCAAATTGCAACTGGGATTCGTCTGTCATATTGCTAAACAGGAAAGGTGCAAGTGACAGATGTCAATAGCTCTCTTCTTATATTCATTAGCCTTTGATTCATGTAATGCCATAAACTATGGTGGTGTTACCAAATTTCACCTGAATCTATGTTTCACGCACCATGGTTTCCTGGCTAGCAATATCATCACATGAGAATATAATATTACTACGCACTGAAATTTGCTCAATTTTGACTCTTCTGTTAAGATGATCTGCTGATAGGTACTTAAAAGGGGGCTGTAAGTGCTTCAAGGTTCTCCTGTACGGTGACAATGTTTACCATGTTTAGTAAGGCAATACTGCAGCAACGTTTGATAAGAGACTTCGTATCATGCTTTTTTGTGCTTATTATTCATATGACAACACAAATCTTGGAGTATTGTTTTTGAGTAAGGTCAGAATAGCGCGTCTTGTTTCCAGCAAGCTATTCTTGGCTATGCTGTTGCATTTAGGGTGTTATCTGTATTAACACACTGCTTAGGCATTAATGCAAACCATATACTAGAACACCAAGCCAAATTATTGATAAACGAGAGCAATAAAGAGGATGACATGAATCAAAGGATAAATGAGCGATGAACATATTACTATTCTTGTCTGAATTTATTTGCGTCTACTATTTTCCGAATAACACAGGGCTTTTTATATATATCTGCTTATATTCTTGAGACTGCAGGGGAGTTAATTTCCCATGATAACTTCCCTGTTCAACCTATTTAAAACATGTCCATCATTGGAAACTTGATACTACTTTGCATTTACTGTTTGCCAAATAACACACGAATTTTGCATGTGCTGCTTAGATACAGATCAGACTATTATAAGAGGAATACTTTCTCTCACTATCGTATACCTATTGAAACATGTCCAGCTGCATACATTTGGCCAATCATTGCTGCAACTATATGGTCCCGGTCACAAGTTGGATTTATAGTTGGGATCGAGATTATGAGCTGCTGTATCAGTTTTTACTAGAAAAGGAACTTGTTTATTCTTCGAAAATACCATTTTGAAATAGAAAAAAGGAAGTAACCATTCCTCTTATAGCATACTAATGTTTTTCGTTAATTGCTGTAAAAGTGATCAATTAGAGGCATTTTTCTTTGCGGGGAGAAAGACTGCTTCTTGTCTGAGATCAGGTGTTGGATGCAGTTCACCTGTGCTATTCTAGGGCCAACTATGTCCATTTTCGTGGCACTAATAATCAAACGCATCCATGTTTGTATTTTTGGACTGTAACCACAATCTTGGAGCCTCCCAAACTAGTATATGTGAACCTTTTAAACTGACACATCGCCCCCAAGAAGTCCATCCGAGCCTCACCTGCTCTGTTGAATTGTCACAACTACTCAGAACTCAGGGAAGGGAAGGCTTATGATATCATAAACCCGTCACCTGCAGCTCACATGGAAGCGACAAGGCTATCATTGTTTTGTTTTTCAGTCCTGGATCTGGTTGAGAGATGGAGAATTATACAGAAACACAAAGTCTATCTGAACTTTAGCGTCGCCCCGTCAGAACACTAGTCTCTCTCCGTTGGGTTAAAAGCTCGGAGAACACAGGAAAGCTGCTCGGCCCGTGCTTCGTGCTGTCCATTTCCAGCATGAGCGGCCGACTGGCCGACCCCCTGGAAAGAGCAAACCGGGTGCCGTCAAACAAACGGCCGCTGACCAGCGTGAGGAGACGGCAAATTCTCCTTTCCCTTCCCTCCCCTCCAGTCCCGGACACGCAAGGCACCACCACCGGGGCACGCCACTGGGCCGACCGGGTTCGGCCGCGCGGCGACGGCACGGCCGAACCCCACACCCAGCCACGCACGCATGGGAGGGAATCGCCCGGTGGCCAGCGAGAAAACGGGCTGGGAATACCGCGGCGCGGCGGGCGGCGAGTCCAACTCCAAAACGGTCCAACCCAACGGCCAGCCACCCCACCCGACCTCTACTCTACCCCCGGTGACCGCACCGCAGCCAACCCCCGCGCTACGCGTTTTGTCTCGTGAAGGAGGACGGGAGAAGGGGGCGAGGCGATAAAACCACCGCGTCCGCACCGCACCGCACCGCACCTCGCCCGCCCGTACGCGAACCCGACGATGCTTCTCCCCAACCCCTCGTAGCCCCCATCCGCGGCCTTCCCCCCTTCTCTTCCTCCCCCGTTCCCCATTCCGTTTCCCTTCCTCGCTCGCTTCCCGATTCAGCTGGCAACGCCGCCGCCTTCGCTGACCTCGCGCGCGCAGGGGGACGATTCAAGCCCGCCGCTACAGAGACTTCGAGAGAATTTTGGGGGCTACCGGGGGTGTGAACAGAGCCCGGTGCCCCCGCGGCTCCGCCTTTTGTCGCCCACTGTTTCGCGTCAATTCTCGCGCGAAAAGGCAAGTTCCTGCTGATTTGGGCGAAATTCGGCGAGTCTCAGGTCGGGATCCGTCGATTTGGATTTGGCTCGGGGGCGATTGAGTTCTGATTTCCTGGATTTGGTGTGCAGGCATGGGGACGGGGGAGGGGCCTCCTCCTGCGAGGCAAGAAAACGGCGGTAGGCGGCGGCGGTGGCTGGACGGGGAGGAGGACGACGACGAGGAGTATGTGCTGGAGGAGGAAGAGGATTATGCGGAGGAGCTCTCCGCCTCGAGCGCCGGCGAGGAGGGGGAGGATTCCGATGCGGAATACCAGGAGGAGGAAGAGGAGGAGGAGATCGAGACGCCGCGGCCAAAGCGACCGGTAAAGGGTACTGACCGCGGACGGAAGGGGAAGGTGGATCCGGCCGCTGCGCGATCTCGGCGCCGGAAGTACGAGGAGGACGACGACTACGAGGAGGAGGTCGATGATGAAGAAGAGGTGGAGGAGTACCACGATGAGATCGAAGAGGTCGAGGAGGAGGAAGATGTGCCGCCGCGGCCAAAGAGCCTTGCTAAATGTGGTGGCCGAGGCCGAAATGTGAAGTCGTCTACTGCAGCGAAGCGATCTCATCAGAGAAGGCATGAGGAGGACGAGGAGGACATGGACTTTGACCCTGAGTTGGATGATGAGGATGGGTTAGATGAGGACATAGATTTTGATCCTGAAGTGGATGATGATGACGAGGATGAGTACCAAGATGAGGAGGAAGAGGAACTGGCTGCTACCCGTTCCAGAAAGGTAACTGTTAAGAATCCGGCGAAGCGAAAGTCAGTTTCCAAGCGGCGAACACTGAAGAAGAAGAAGAAGAAAAATAAGGGATCTAAGGTTTCTGGGAGGAAGTCAGCGTCAGCTAAAGTGAAGAAGTCCGCGCATGTTAAGCGGCGGAAAAGGCGTTCAGTGGTTGACGAATACGAGGATGATGAGGACGAGGATGATGATGACGACGACTTCATTGTGGAGGATGAGCAGCCCAGGAAGAAGGCCAGGACAAGGACTAGGAGGGAGGAAGAGGACCCTCAAATATCACCTGTTGAGGAAGAGACGTGGCCAAACATTGAGTCAGAGACATCAGACTTTGAGTTTGCGACATCTGATGAGGAAGCTAACAATGTTGAGACACCTGTGGTTGATCAGATTACAGTCAGAAAGGGGAGGAAGAAGAGGACATCTGGGTCTGAGTCATCCTCTGATTCTGAATTCGTTTTATCGGATAAAGAATTGGAGGAATTGAGGGAGACTGAGCTTCCAAAGCCTGTGCCGATGCTCCCACCATCGTTGAGAAGGATTTGTCTTACAAGGCATGGAGAAGGCAAGGGAAAGGAGAAACAGGAGCCAGAGGAGGCTGGGAAGCCAATATGTGGGATCTGCCTCTCGGAGGAGCAGAGAGCTACCGTGCAGGGCGTCCTCAATTGTTGCTCACACTACTTTTGCTTTGCGTGCATCATGGAATGGTCTAGGGTTGAGTCAAGGTGCCCATTGTGTAAGCAGAGGTTCACTACAATCACCAAGTCATCAAAGGTGGATCTTGGTCTTGGAGTGAGAAAAGCTGTAATCAAGGTTGAAGAGCGTGACCAGGTAGGGTTTGTTTTGTTTTGTTGTGGGTTGTACATAATTTCAGATATGATAATTTTTCTTGATATTCTTACCATTATTGATGGATTATTGATCAAAACAGAATTCATGAAGAGGTTTAATTATGCATGGAAATGGATTTTGATCTTGGTTACAGATTTAGAGTCACTTTAATAGGCTCATGGTATGGCCTTTAGCCATGGTGATGAGCTTATCATATTAATTTTCCTGGTATTTCATTTCTTAATTTGTTAATTTTTTATAAGCCTTCCTTGTTCCTACCCATTCTAGTCCCAAGTTGGGTCAGCTGGAGTTGGACCGCCAATTGCCATATGAACCAGAAGTCCAGAACATATAGTATGTGTAAAGAAGTAATATAGTAACAGTACTAACAAAACTCAACTATTAATAGCCACAGTGCCCTACTTTCCATGTGCTTCTGTCTTGAATTAATTCATATATACATCTGCATAATACAATGTCCATAAAAAAGATTTCATCACTGGCATATATAATAAAGTTTTTTTTTAAAAAAACTCCAACCAAGGACGAACTATGTCCAATGTACATAAGGAGAAATGGGCACCCAGACTTGAGCTGAAGAACATTTGATATAAGAATTAATGCTGCAAACTTCTGTTTTCTGTTGTAACATCTTGAGTTCTGATCTGTGGTTTGTTAGTAATTCTCAACTATCAAGTCTCAAATATTGTAGTTTTGTTTGGGTATTAAATATTCATCTTCTTGCTTGTCGCACAGGTTTATCAGCCCACTGAAGAAGAAATAAGGCGCTGGTTAGACCCATATGAGAATGTCGTGTGTATAGAGTGCAATCAAGGTGGAGATGATAGTCTCATGCTACTATGCGATATTTGTGATTCCTCAGCGCATACTTATTGTGTTGGCTTGGGAAGGGAAGTGCCTGAAGGAAATTGGTACTGTGGAGGATGTAGACTTGGTGACGAGGGACCATCCTATACTGGAATCCAGCGCACGGTGGCTTATGAAAGACAAAATTACATAAATCATGTCGACAATAATTCTGTAAGTTTTGGCACGGCTGCACCAAGTGGCACGTTTGAAAGATCACCATCAATCAACCCTCGCAATTCTTTTCAAGGGATTGATCTAAATCTTTCTCCAAGAGAATTTGCTGGGGACACTCACCCTGCTGAATCACAAGTATCAACTGATAGCGTGTCAACTCCTACTGGAAGGCGTGCAACTCTTTCAGGAAGGCGTCAAATACATCGGTATATTCGCATTTTGCTAACCAGACCTAGGCCACCTAGTAGACAAGATGTGTACCATAATATTGCACATCACAGTGGTGGTGTACCAAGAACTGAACCGAGTCGCCGAAATTTCCCTTCTTCATCAGAAGCAAATACATCACACAGTCTGCCTGATGGCATTCAGAACCATCACAGTGCCCATCCGTTTGCTCAAGCTCACAACAACTTTGCCCCGTGCGTGTCCCTTGATGGGGATGATTTCCAGCAAATTGAAGGTGTCAAGAACAACCTCAGGAACTTGTAGTACAAGGCCTTGATAGGTAAAGTGTTTTTCCACAGAAAATTGCGTTGTTTCGACAAGTGATATCTTTATTTCAGTCCCGGAAAATTGGCCTTTAGGACCGCTTATTTTAGTCTTTGTAAAGTCCTCTACTCAAACTGACATATACTCAATTGTTTCAGAAGGCCATTCGACCGTGCGAAGCTTACTAAGGGAGCAACATGTGCCATTTTTATTGGCTTGTGGAATTGAACATAGCAAGCATGTGCCTGCTGCCTCACCTTAACACCCTCCCAGAATTTACACCCATGTTCTCATTTGCAACGCAGGCATTTCTTGGCTGGTCGATATGGTTCTGCTCGTTTATGGGAGATGTGGTCAATGACATAACATACATGCTTTTCTTGAAGCCGTCTGTTTAAGTTTAGGCATTTTTTGTTGTTACCGTGATTCTCATTCATTCAGTCATTAAAGACAACATTGAAAGATCACACAGCAACAAAGGCATTCCCGAATGTCTGGATAGCTTCATATTTATACACTGTAACATTGTGGGGATATCATTTTCGTTAGGCTGATCATTCTTTCTCTGACGAGATTGTTCTTTTCCGCTGCTAGCTGTGCTTCCCAGCCCCCCACTTCCGTACTGATCAAGACGGTGGTGAGGGAACAATCTTTGCCTCTTTCAGGTACTGGTGTTCTGTTCTGTCAGTGCTGGTTTATTTTGGCCCATATTCTCCTCTGGAGGGCATGGTGGATCAACAGCCGTTAACGATCTTAATCCGTACATGAGCTCTCGGCTTTCCCTTTCTGTATCTCCTTGCCAAGCGTCAGTAAATGTACTGTGCAATTATTGTAGGTGATTGCTTGTTTGCATTGTCCCTTCAATATGATATTAGAGCATCCATATGCACTCATGCTCCATCTTCTCCCCCTTTCTTGTTTCTTTCTAATATGTTGTTTCTTCCTCGTGCACACCTGTCACATCTGTGTTGCTTACCCGAACGCAGTATGCACGTGCATATGCTTGAGCTTGTTTGGCTGTTTAGGTAGCTCCGTTTGGCTGTTTAGGTAGCTCCGTGGTCCAAATATTGCCTGGACGCAGTATTGTTGAAGCGTCGATGGATGTACTATGCACTTTTTTGTAGGTGATTGTTTGTTTGCATTCTTCCCTCATTTGATATTAGAGCATCCGTATGCGCTAGTGCTTCTGCCTTGAGCTTCTCCCTTCGGTCTTGTTTCTTTCTCTTTCCTTTTTTTTTCCTCGAGTACACCTTCCCCATCTGTGTTCGCTTGCCTGAACGCAGTATGATGTTGAGCCTTTACCAGTTTATCTGGCTGTTTAGATAGCTCCGTGGTCCGAATATTGTTGAAGCAGACGCAGCGGGAAGAGACCAGCTGGAAGATAGTATGTCTATAACCAAAGCTGGCCACTGAACTGTTCTCCGTTAGGATGGTCACGGCTCACGGATGGTCCTTTGCAATGCTTGCGCATGCAGCTTGCAGACTGTCTGGTCCCAATAGCAAGTGTTTGAATGTTTCGTGGATCTGCGTAGCCTTTTACGCACCACTAGGGCTGGATAAAATGCTCGAAGCTCGTTAGCTCGCTCGGATCGTAGCCGACTCAGCTCGGCTCGACTCGGTGTATATTTCTAATGAGCCGAGCAAGTATAACGAGCGAGTTCGAGCTGGCTCGTGAGCTACTCGCAAGCCAAACGAGCTAGAAGACATAATGGATTAATGAGTAAATTTTTAATTAATAATAATATATATTGCATAGTTCTAGATGATGTTATGGTTATATTATATTATTATAGTACGATAGAGTAGATTTTGAATGTATTAAGACCATATAAATACTATAATTTTTATATTATATATATTATTATGATAATTTTAAATTTAACTTCAGCTCGCGAGCTTAATGAGCCAAACCGCTCGTTTCTTAACGAGCCGAGCCGAGCTGGCTCGTTTGGCTAACGAGCTCGAATGAGCCGAGCCAAAAGGAGCCGAGCTTGCTCGACATCCACCGGCTACTGCCACATTTAGGTGCATTCTGAATGCGTATTTATGCCTAGTTAAATCCCTGCTTGATTGTTCTTCGTCGGCTGCGTTCTCAGCGCTTGCCTCACGGAGCATGTCCTGTAGCCCCTCCAGCTTTTTTGCTCCCGGCCCCGGCTGGCGAACCGGATGACCTGGACTGGGGCCTGCTTGACAGGTAGCGCTGAAAACTCACGAGGATTACAGCGATTGCCTTTAATTTGACCTTGTTGCGCCACGTGCTAGGCCAGAGCAGTACTCTGTCGGTATTGCCGCAGATAATACGCTTATGCAGCGGAGTAAAACAGTGAGTTGCTTGGCGAATGGCACATTTCACTAGTTAGATAGATGGAGGTTTGCGGTATATGGGGGAGCTTCGGAGGATTCTTACGGCAATCTTAGTCCTCTCTCTGAAATTCCTCTGTTCCAAACACGAGTTCGTTCCGTGAGACAGCGGGTGAGTTCGAGGTTCGAACGGGTGGCACTCCGGGGATGGCCACGGCCATGGGCTACAGCTTTGGGAAGTCGCTCGTGCCACACTTTGCACGCACATGCAGACGCCGAGACAGCGTGTGAACACTGCGAGGACGGAACGGAATCAGCCAGGTCACCGCCACGGCCGCACATGGAAGGAGGAGCGAGGAAGGAAGGATCCCTCCCCCCCTGATCTAGTAGTACTGAAAGAAAGCACCTCCTTAATTAACTGGTGATTGGGTTTCTCGAGGACCAGAGCCGGTGGATTAGGTGATGAGCGCCGATCTGGCTCCTGATGGTCAAAATGGGAAGCTGGTGTAACAAACCCATCACCCAGATTCCAGGGCCCTGATGTAGTTTTCATTCTTTGGCACTATGTGTAGATTGTCAACTCCTCTCTCTTTTTTTTTCCTTTTCCAGAGATGAGTTATCATCTTCTTCTTTTTTTTTAAGCGCCGACGTTACATTACTATCGAGCATGTATTTGGTCGTTATAGTTCAGGAAGGAAAATTCCCCTTCTAAACACGACCTTTCTTGCGCAGTGAAAAGTAAAACGAGGGCAAGGCAAGGAAAGAAAGTCAGGCCTTGTTTAGTTTCCAACTTTGGCACGTTAAAGTTGATATTTTATTATTAATGCGCTAATGTAACATTTTGTTTGTATTTGTAAATAATTGTCCAAGCATTGATTAATTAGGCTCAAAATGTTGTCTCGTAAAGTACAACAAAACTATGTAATTAGTTTTGATTTCATCTACATTTAGTGCTCAATGCATGTGCCGGCATTTTGATACGACGAGAATTTTATTTTTGCACGGTGCAATTTGGGGGTAAAGTTGAGGAACCAATGCCTTGTTTAGTTCCCAACTTTAGGGATGAAAATTTAAGACTTTATCATAAATGCGGCACTGTAGCATTTTGTTTGTATTTGTAAATAATTGTCCAAACATTGATTAATTAGGCTCAAAATGTTGTCTCGTAGAGTACAACAAAACTATGTAATTAGTTTTTTTATTTCATCTACATTTAGTATTCATAAATGTATTGATATTTTGATGGGATGAAAATATTCTTTTTATATAGTAGAATTTAGGATGAAATTTGATAACTACTCCCTCCGTCCCTAAATATAGGTCGTTTTCGCTTCCCGAGAAACATCTTCGACCGAATATATAAAATTATATATTAATATTTATGATACATAATAAATATCATTAGATAGATATTTGAATCTAGTTTTTTAATAATTTTTTTAGATTAAAATATTGCATATATTTTTTACGAGTAAAGTCGAAAACCAAGCGCGTCAGTTATTCAGGGACGGAGGAATTACTCAACGCCTAAACAAGGCCGTCCGGCTGGCTAGTCATAGGCGACTATTCACTATTTTTGACTGCTGAATAGGGGCTGTACCCCTGTACTTTGCTCACCTCACCTCTGGTGGTGCCTGCGCAAAGCTGCAGAAAGGAACACGCCATGGACAGGTCCCGTCCATCCTGCGAGGAGAGAAAAGGAATACGATGCGCTTCGAGGACAGAGAACGCTTTCTCGTGACGTGGTTACCCGTAATGCTCGGCCAATTCTATTCTGTCACCGTAATGCACCGCCACCGGGCAAAATGATGGAGCCCCAAACTTTGTAATGGTGATGTACTGATGCGTGATTGCTTATTGATACATTGATGCTGAGATGATGGAGTAAACCAATGGCCGCCGGTGCAGTCTCCCATCGTTGCCAAGGGCATCTCTAACCTATAGAAATACCCTGGTTTTATAGATGGCCCCGCAATAATTTGATGTCTACTTATGTATTAGGATGACCCTTTACTCTACCCTTTAAAACAGAATATTCTATCCTGATCATCGATATTCTCTACTCTAAATTCTTTTTTCCGGCACTCGTCATACTTTATCTTCATTCTCTATAGCAACCACCATCATGCGGGGCCCACCAGTAAATTATTTTTTAATCTTTCCCTCTCTCCTCTCCTCTCCCTCCCTCCCTCTCCTATCCACTCCCCCGCGCGGCCTCCCCTCCCCATCGGCATCTC
Organism: Echinochloa phyllopogon; assembly: GCA_033239725.1. Taxonomy (NCBI): domain Eukaryota; kingdom Viridiplantae; phylum Streptophyta; class Magnoliopsida; order Poales; family Poaceae; genus Echinochloa; species Echinochloa phyllopogon. The sequence continues at coordinate 61,160,907 of BTCW01000018.1, read as the reverse complement.
CGCCTCTGACCCATCCCCTGCCCCTCCGCCGGCCCTCTCGCTTCCTCCTTCCCTCCCTCTCTCGACGCTTCCCCCACCCCGCGCCCAGTCCCAGTCGGTCGCTCGGCCGCCCGCGATGGCCGACGGTTGTACGTTCCGACCCTCCGCCACGCTCCTCCTCTTTTCTCCTCTCCTCCGCCCGCTCCTCATCGATAACGAGATCATCGACGGCTGCGGCGGCGGTGGATGGGGGCGCGTAGCCGCGGCAGAAGAGACCCGCGAGGGGCCCCGTGAATCGGGGACTGGCGAGGCCGACAAGGGTTCTGGCGAGCATCTTTTTTCTCTTCCCCTCTTCTCTCCTTCGTTTACCCAGCCCCTCCGCCGGCCCCCTCCCCTCCCCCACCCCCGACGGGCCACGACAAGACACGGGGCCACAGCGGGCCTCCTCCCACCAGCGCGGGCCACGGCACCCCGGCCTCGAGGAGCTCGGCGCCTTCCTCCCCAGGAACGCCCTCCTCGCCAACGCCGCGTAAGCCCTCCTCCCACCGCCGCATCGCCATCGTCGTCCCCGCCGTGCGGCCTCTGCTCGACCTCGTGACCAACCCAGAGTCCGGCATGGTGGACAAGACCGCCTACATCCTCCACTCACTGGTGACTCCGACGACGGCTGCGCCGCCACCGTCGATGAATGCAGCATCCCCGTCCTCGTCGAGACAGTGGAGGTCGGCAGAAGGAGCAGGGCCCGTGTGGCGGCGGAGGAGCAGGGTCTGGGCTGCGGCGGTTGGGATGGTGTGGGGCCCATGCTAATGTGGCGCTTAGAGTTGTACCCCCGCTTGATCTAGCGTGTTGAGGGCGGAACGGAGTCTTACCCGGCCCCCGGTGCAGCAAAAAGACGGCATGCACGCACAGTATAGAGTTTGGCATTTGGTTTAGAGATCGCCATGCGGGCAGCCTTACCAACAATATATAGAACTAGGGGTAGATCTATAAATGGGTCTCATGCTTCCACCCTCTCGTTTTCTCTCTCCCACTTTATTATAGAGAAACTGATTCCATACAGAATCAATCTCACAATGATAGTAGGACCACCCATTGAAGACGCTGTTGCCAGCGGAGCTGCCTCCACGGCTCCGCCTCCTTGACGCCGTTGCTCGGTGGAAGCCCGTGCTCCGTGGTTGGCACTCGGCAGAACCGCTGCTCCTGCTTTGTTGTAGCCTCGTATAGGCTTTGTAGGGTGGGACTCTGCTTTTTTGCGGGGCTGCGCTCGGAATCGTTAACCTCAGGCTTTGTTTTTCTGGCCATCTTTGCTCGGTTGGTGCCTCGGTGGTCACTGCACTCGGAAAGAGTCGGCCGTGGTTTTCGCTCTTGGAGCTATGGAGCAGACTCGTTTCGGAGGTTTGGTGCATCAAAATTAGGGTTCATTTGTTCCGTCGAGACATGCCACTTGCCAAACCTTTGCAAGTTGAACGAAGGTCTCCACTGTACAAGCTTGTGGCTTGTAAGCTTGGTGCGTTTAAGTTGGAGAGACGGAAAAAGCCTCACGTATGCTGTCGAAGAAGGGTTTTTCACGTTTCTTGGCCTTTTCTACCAGCACTGTCTCTTCTAGTTGGAATGAAAGGCAAAAACCCACCCAGCATTGTATAATTCATCGTGTCGTGTGCACGTAATCTAACATAATTGGTGACGAGACCGTCATTGCAGTGTATATCATTTACTGCCTCACGGTATTAGATCAAGCCAATTTGTTTTACACCGTTGGAAGTCAATTATTATTTGCATGCCATACATTGAATAAGCCTGGGAATTTGAGAGTTCGAATCATTTTAAGCCGTGGTTGAACGCTACTAGATGACTTCATCACCGGAGTAGAATATAGAGTCAATGTTTTGTTTTACACCGCTGAATCTAAAACGGACCTGTACAAATACATTGTTCAAACCTTAGAATTTGAGAGCTTGACCCATTTTAAATTACGGTTAAAACTCTTCTAGGTCACTTCATCGATGGTGGAACCCCCCCCCCCCCCCCCCCCTCTCATACGAGGATGCAACTAACAAAAATAATATTAGTAATTGGCTCTCTATATTTCAGGATACTATTAATTGACTACCCCCATATTATTTTAACTCGGATAGTGTCATTACTATTCTTTTTATCTTTTTGCTAAGGTGGAGTACAACAGTACGATACTATCTTGTTACAAGAGAGTGAGATATAAATAAATAAGAAATTAATGAATAACAAATTTGCAATCTTGTGACTTGGTCACTTGGATGTCTGTGATGTCTCCATGGAAATAGGTGGACTTAATATTTTCAATAAGGTTCGACTGATCCCACATTAATCACTAGGTTAAACTGTGGACATTGTGAGCTTGATTTTTTAAGTCCGGTTTAACCTCACACCAGTTGTTAGGTTAAAACTTAGGAATTAAGTTGACAGGTAGACTTTTATCCACATGCAAAGTTTCATCTTTTTGTGTTGATTCTTTTTACTTAAAAGAACATATCTAAATCTAATTAACTACAATGTTGATGCACACAGTCTAACATACTCCATATATAGCTAATTTTAAGATTATTCTAAATCAAACTACCACAAGTTTGACGAATGTAACAAAAAAAGATATTCACATCTATGACATAAAAATATCTTTTATGATTGACCCGACGATACTAATTTGGTGCCAAAGACCTTGATATATTTTTCATAGAAATTTGATCAAATCCAAGATAGTTTGACTTAGGACAAACTTAAAAAATAGAAATAAATGCACCGGAGGTCTATCAACTTGTAAGTGGGTGTTAGTTAGGTTTATGAACCACAACAATGCATTTGTAGGTCGGTAGACTTTTGAATTCATTCATCGCATGTACAAACCCCACGACGTGGGCACCGAGCAATGACATGGTATGTTAAGTGTGCATATCTTCTCTCCCATCTTCTTTTCCTTGGCCTCTCCCTCCTTCTTTTCCTTGGCCTCTCACATTTCATTAAGCAATTTGTGGGCAATGGGTTGCACTCACAGCGGGCGGCAAAGACAGCCAGCGAGAACTCCATGCCAGTGGTGGAAGCTTCACCTTGCTTGATTGGAGCGGCCTTGATGGTGGTGGCCGTTTCACCACCTCGCCGAAGGCGGTCGTGAGAGAGAAGATGCTATATTAGTATGCGGTGTTATTGTTGTTATTTGTTCGCATGGAGAACTATGCACAAGTAGTGAACGAGTTATATAATCTAAAAATCCACTTTTTGAAGTTCGTGGACCTTAATTAATGGACATCCCATGCATTTTATATTGAATAAAAAAATGATGAAATGGTTAAGCATGTGCACATTGGGGTGGTTTTTTAACATGAACAATATGTGTAGGATGAAGATATTTCAAATAAAATACTCATCCGTCTTAAATTGTAAGTTGTTTTAGCTTTTCTAGATAAATAGTTTTTATTATATACCTAGACATACACTATGTTAAAATGCTAAAACAACATACAATGTATTAAAGAGAAAAATAACTTCTAAGATAAATTGTAAATCCAAAATAATATGCGTGTGTAAATACATGCATTTGTATATATGTTTGGAGGGAAAATCCAGTGTTTTTTTTCACAATTTGCCCTTTACAATGTCTTTAAACCGCAAATTTTGAGATAAGATAACCGTTGCTCGTCGGCCAACAAATACATTAATAGTGTCATTGTTTAGTATATTCTTGCCGTAACTTTCATATATCACTTAAAACGTGCCACAAATACATTAAGAGTGTCATTGTTTAGTATAGTCTTGCCGTAACTTTCGTATATCAAAACGTGCCAGACGATTGGAAGTCGGAACCATAATTCGAACATCATTAAGACCGACCGATGGCAGTAAAAACACGGCAGCCCTGCTCATCGATCGTTTCAAAGCTTAATGAGCACAAAATCGAAACTCGCTCGCAAGTCGCCAGGCACTGCTACATCAGCAGCGTCGGAGGAATTCTCAAAAAAAAAACAGCGTCAGAGGAGGAAAAACAAAACGGAAAACGGGCAGCGGCGTTTTTTCTCCCTCTTTTCTTTCCCCGCTAGCGTCACGCCGCGAGACTCCCACGCAGCCTGCCTCGCCTCGCCTCGCGATGGCCGCCGCCGACTACGACCGCGCGTACCGCCCCTACGCGGCCCCGGACCCCGCCCCCGCCCCCGCCGGCGAGTTCGACCGCCCCTACCGCAACGAGGTCGTGCCATACGGCGACCGCCGCCTCGACATCGTCGTCAAGCCGCCCTCCAGGTCGCCGCCACCGCCGCTGCCGGCGTCCACCAGGGGCGGCGGCGGGGGCGGAGGGGTGGGGTCCTCGGCGTGGTGCTTCAGCGACCCGGAGATGAAGAGGCGGCGGCGGGTGGCGAGCTACAAGGCCTACTCGGTGGAGGGCAAGGTCAAGGCTTCGTTCCGAAGGGGGTTCCGCTGGATCAAGGCCAAGTGCTCCGAGCTCATCCATGGCTGGTACGGATCGCACCTTCTTCTTTTTTCCCCTGCTTCTCGTGTCCTGCGCTCTTCTCAACATTTTCAGACATGAAACGGCCTTGCTTTGGGTCCGAATCACGGGACCTGTCCATCCGCTGGGCAATGGGTTCTTCTCAACAACTTCAGTTCTTTCAGAAAGTTTTAATCCTTTTTTTACTGTTTGTATGGACTATTGGTACGATGGATTGCCATTGTCCTCGTCTCTCTCATCATACATCGTTGCTTCCTAAAGTGGTTGGGGAACTCCCCAGTACACATGACAGATCTCTAGCAAATTACATGCTCATAAGCACAAGTTGTCATCCTTTTCCCTCTCTTAGGAAAAGCAACCGCATGGTACTTGTTCGTTCATCTGATGAAGTGATGGACTGCGATGTTCTATTCTCTCCTCTAATTTTATTTTTTATTATTCTTCTTTTCCAGAGCCCGGGATCTCGGTGGAATTCTATTGGGATGGTGGAAGATGCTTCAACAAACTGCGAGGGATGAATGTTGGTGTATTTTGCTAATTCGCTCCCAGGTGGGGAAGAGAATTTGTTCATGAGATTGTGTAGGGATCTTATGCTGCCCCTGGTTATATGAAAGAATTCAAATGAGCTCTCCTGATGAGATTGCATGCTACTGCCTGCTAATTAGCCTCTAATCAGTTCGAAAATATTTGAAGAAGAATTGGGTCTTGAAATAGGAAATCATATGCTTGATACTATACCTCTCTAATAGTTCTTGTCTCCCCTCGTGCTCATGTCCAACTTGGTCGCTGATCAGGAAAATACAGATCAGCAAGCTACAGCAGTGGCTTCGTTTCTTCCTGATAGGCAAATTCCAGAGGCAGTAGTTGGCTAGCTGATCTTGCAAATTGCTCAGCCGGCCTTTCATGCATTTATTTGGATGAGGAAAGTTCCAGTTTTCTTTCCGCACCCTATGATGGAGACATCACTGAATCGTTGGAAGGAAAGGAAACATTTTGCAGCCCCAGGGTAGTTTTCTTTTCCGTGTTTCGAATGGAAAAGATCCCCACCTATTGGCTACTGGTGTTCCATTTCAGTCATAGTAGGCTGGATAACCATACGGACTCCAGCACAAGTGGGCATTCATATGCTCCGATAAACTTGCTTACAATTTCTGTGAACTTCCCTGAGGTGACACTTTGATGATCATGTTACCCTGAGTGTCAGTGTCACCGTCGTGTTTGAAGTTTTCAAAGTAGTCCAGCTAAGCCCTTGTTTAGTTGTCGAATTGGCGCATGCAAAGTTGAGGTTTGGTAGTAAACGCTGCATCGTAGCATTTCGTTTGTATTTATGAATAATTATTTAAACATCGATTAATTAGGCTCAAAATGTTCGTCTCGCAAAGTACAACAAAACTGTGTAATTAGTTTTTAATTTTATCTAAGAAGATTTCCGTCACATCAAAATGTCGGCACATGCATGGAGTACTAAATGTTGTACAGTTTTGTTGTACTTTGTGAGACGAATATTTTGAGTCTAATTAATTAATGTTTGGACAATTATTCACAAATACAAACGAAATGCTACAGTGACACAGTCCCAACTTTGACATACCAAAGTTGGGAAACTTGGGGAGGCAAACTTGAGACTGTCACTGTAGCGACAATGTAGCATTTCGTTTGTATTTATGAATAATTGTCCAAACATTGATTAATTAGGCTTAAAATGTTCGTTTCGCAAAGTACAACAAAACGTGCAATTAGTTTTTAATTTTATCTACATTTAGTACTCCATGCGTGTGCCGACATTTTGATGTGATGAAAAACTTCTTTTTACATAGTAGAATTTGAATGTGGAATTTGGAAACTAAACAAGGCCTTAGCTAATACATAGTTTTTAGCTAATACATAGTTTAGTCTGGTGTACCTGCCGAGGCAATCGTGACTGCGTTTAGATCCGTGAAAAGTGTCACATTAAATGTAGCGTATTGTAGCACTTTTCGTTTATTTGTGGTAATTGTTGTCATATCATGACCTAACTAAGCTCAAAAGATTCGTCTCGTCGTGTACATCAAAACTATGCAATTAATTTTTTTATTTACTTACATTTAATATTATATGTATGTATCATTTATTATATTTAATGGTTTGATAAGATGTCGATGTGATGGAAAGTTTGAAAAGTTGGAATGAACTAAACACGGAGTGAAAAACCGTGCGAAACGAAAGGTCGGTGTCCAGTTGTCCACCTTCATCGGAGGTCAGTGGAGTCGTACACACGCAACACAAGAAACCCCCGCCCCGCATGATTTCTAGCAACAGGGTGTTCCTTCCGGCCGCGCGGGTCGGCGCATGATGAGGCGGCGCGAATTCAGCGTCCGGGCAAGGCCGCGTCCGCGCACGTCTGGAGTGAGCTGTCCGCCGGGACCGGGAGCCGAGTTTCTTTCGGCCTTTTCCCGGGGTCGTGCCGCGATGCTGCCTGCTGGACCCGGAAGCAAGGCCAACGACCCAGCCGGAGATACGGCTCTGTAGTCTGTATACCGCAGCCGTGAGCCGTGGCAGCAGCATGCGTGGTGTGCCACAACTACGGTGGAAATGGATCGCGGCCTTACGCTCCTTTACAATAAATTGATTCTAGTTAATTTTAGTTTAAAAACTAGTAGTACGGTGGACTGATCCTAATTGAGTCTGATTCTTAAAATTTCTAGACAAATTTATGAGCCTTTGCCACCTCTAGCCACGCCGCGCACCAAACCTTCACTAGGGATCCTATATAGCTTTCGAAAGTTTTCTTTGCTACGTAACTTTCGATGTATGAGATTCGTGCATATAGTCTCGTCCGTTTGATTTCGCTTTATCTCTTCAACCCTCGTCATCCACCATGTTGTACTTACTGCCGCCGCAATCTGCGCGCCCATCGCCGCCGGTGATGGCATGGCTTCATGTGTCCCCGTTGTAGACGTTGTTGCGTCCCCTACGCGCACCCACCGCCGATGCTGCCCCTGCACTCCTCCTTTATTGGTCCCACTCCCATTGTCGTCTCCCATCTGTGCTGTAGCGGATTGTGCTCTAGCCGCCTTTTGCTGATTCTAGTGTTTGCGAATCATCTCTGCCACTCGTGATGCCTCCACCACTGTCGTAGTCGCACGCCGTCGCCATCAAAGAAGATGAAATGATCACCTGAAATGTTGATTTTGGTTTTGAAGAATGTCGCATTCATTGTTTTCAAAATGTTGAAATATGTTATGAGGAAATGTTGAATGTCATTTTTCTCAAAATGTTGATGCATGTATTAGAAAATGTTGAATCTATTACTTTTAGATGTTGATTAATTTTTTAGAAAATATTAAATCTAGTATATTAAAATATTGATTTAGTTTTTGATTGGGTCCAAATGACTTTTAAAGTGCGGCAAGTACCCCATATACATATGCGGGTAATTTATTAAGGTAGTTTTTTTTAAAATATTGATCGGTATTTTTATTATTGGGCCTCGTTGTTTTTAGTGGGCTTGTAAGCCACGTTTCTTACGTGGCTTGCGGAAGCCACGTAGGAGCCCAACATTCATCGTCGGCTTGGGCAGAACGGTGTTAGGTTCTGGCTGATGAGGAGTGATAATCAGCCGTCAGTTTTATTAGAACGTGAAAGCTGATTTTACTCTGGCGACCGGCAAGAACGTGAAAGTTGATTTTACTCCGCCGACCCAACAGACTGGCTTGCTTACTGTTTTGCCTATGAAAGCCTTTCGTCTTTGCCGAATGATATGAAGTTCACGAAATATCTCCCGTATGCTTGTGGAGCATATATGATTCATAATGCCAAAATCCATCATGGAGGCGGATCCCAACGGAGATCCACCATGAATTAGGCGGGGACGGCGCCAGTTTCTTCCCTGTGGGAACCAACTGGCCCTGCTCGAACTCCTACCTAAAAATATTCTGTAGAATCCGAGAAACAAAAAATCCGCTCGGAACCATACTGGGTACATACTCCGGTCCAGGAGACCCTGCTTTATTTTTTTCCAAATTAGAGTCTCTATGTGTAAGCTAAAACCGAGTGGGCTCTCCCTCTAGAATTTAAGTTTTTTATGGGTTAATTGGATATATATCATTGCAACTATCGCGGTTCAAAGATATACCACTACAATTCACTGTATTGTAAACGTGCCATTATAATTTCCCAAATGTCAAAGATACGTCATTATGTACCCTTTCACTAAGTTCTATTATTTTTTTAGACCAAACTGCCCCTGTCTTTTCCATTCGGGTACTCTACGATCATCTTCTCCGCCCAGTTTGCTGCCCAGACATGGCCGCAATGTCCCCTGCCCAAGTTCATCGTGCTGCTTCCCCCACAATCGTCTGTGTTAGCCGCGCTGCTCACTGGTCCGCTCATCTATGGCCAATTTAGGTGGTTTTCCTCGTCTTGGACGAGCTGATCTGCTCCCTTCTCTCTCTCCTGTTGCGCCCCATCACCACATTCAATCCAAGCAGCACACGCTAACTCCCCCATCCTCTGTTGGCAAGTAAAACATCTAATAACTCTCCTATTTCTTTCCACCGAGCAAACAAGAAAGAAGCACTTGCCTGTTTCGATTTATGTCACTTTCCTCTGATTTTCGCATAGCATAGCAGCACCGTGGTCGGCCACCTCCTTTGCGAACGACCGGAGAAGCAATGCCACTGATGGGGCTTGGCGGCGTTGGGGAAGCACCGAGCAAAGACATAGATGGTCGGCACATCAAGTGGCGACGAGCGGCGGGGCGGTGCGGCCCCCGACGCGAAGGCGCCGGACGGGGCGGCACAGAGGCGTGGCGCTGGACAGGATAGGGCGCGTGCGGACGCCAGCGTGGGAGGGCGCGGGACAGGGCGGCGTGGGGCGTCGGACGCCGGCGTGGGAGGCGGCGCGACGCCGACATGCAGGAACATAGGGTCATAATAAGGATGAAGATGAGGGTAATTTGGTCCAAAAAATATAAAAAACACATCAAAAAAATAAACAGTGACATATTTCAGATTATTGGAGAATTACGTGAAATGTAACTATATCTTCGAACCGCAACGATTACAATGGTATACATCTAATTTTTTTTTATCCGCTCCCGCGCCCCGTCTCTTCTTTCCCGCACGCCGCTCCTCCCTCCCGCCGTCCCGCGCGCCGTCTCTTCCTTCCCGCACGCCGCTCCTCCCTCCCGCGCCGCTCCTAAGTTCTCCTGCGCCGCGTCGTTCCTACCCCTCCTGCGCCACTGCTCCTTCTCCTCTCCGCCTGCTCCCCATCGCCCCTCCGCCCTTTTCTCCCTCGTCGAAACCCTAGGCCTCGCCGGGACGGACGCCGGAGACTCGATCTCCCTGCACCGCCCTCCAGTTCGCCGGCGAGGAAGAGGGACGCCCTTCCCACGTCACTTGGATCCGCAGTGACTCCTCATCTTCGTCCCCAACGCCGGACGCCGCAGCTCCTTCATCAGTCGGCCCCGATCTGCCCCAAGGTGAGGTTTTTTCCCCCTCTTTTTGTTGTTGTTTCCATTATTATTTGGCTGTTGATGTGAATGCAATTTGGATTAATTGAAAATATATCCGGATTAGCATAAATTTCGATGAAGGCATATGATTTGATTAAATTGTTTTGTCCTTAGTACTAAATTTTGGTTAATGTACTTTTTTTCACTGAATTCTTATTATCTCTACAATTTTGCTTCAAATGTACCTTTTTCCTGAAGTTTATATGCCAACCTACAGCTCCAATTGTTGTCATGGAACTATACAGTCCCACTTCTGGATCATCTTTGTATCCATTATAAAAATTTGTGTTATTTTGCTTCCAATCTGTGTCAAATTTGTATCCATCCAAACTTTTTTTTTCAGAGAACAGTGTGTTGTGTGCTGAAAATAAGTGTCCTTAGTGCTAGGACTTTGAATTTTAGTGTATGCGTGATATGGAATTCATGGAGGCATCTAATTTGATTGAATTGTCTTGTCACAGTACTGAATTTTGGTCCCTGTATTTCTGTTCCCATGTACTGGACCTGTAGCTCCATTTGCTATCATGAAATTGTACACAATTATAAACAGCTTTGGAAAAAAAATTGGTTGTTACTACAAGCGCCACTATATGTTTGTTACTGCAAGCGTCACTGTATGCATGTGATCCATGTCTTGCGCTAGGGATTTGGATACTATATTTGTATGTTTATGTTTGAATTCAGTGGTGTGATGGACATATTTCTACATGGTTGTGTGTTTTTTATGTTTGAAAATTATTGAATTTGAATTTAAATTTAAATTGTCAGGATTGATGTCGTGAGTTTGAATATGGTTCACAGATATGCTTTAGAAATATTTACTTTTGAATTCAGTGATCATAAAATGATATACATATAAAATATGTTGAAATAGAAGAGAGAAAGAAACAAGGGCTGAGAAGTAGGGACCCTTGCTGGAGTTGGATGTAAAAATCGGACCCCAGAAAAGTAGGGGGAGCCCCTACTCAGAAAGTAGAGACCCTGAATTAGGGGCTATTGCTGGAGTTGCTCTAACGGGGCGGAGCCCCGAATTCGAATCGGGGCGGGGTCGAGGCCTATTTTCCCCCACGGGGCTCCACGGAGATCCGGAATCTCCCTTAAAGTCTTAAGGCCCATCTAAAATTTGAAGCCCAATAGCCCATATAATACAACTTGAAACCCTCAGTAACCCTAGCCTCGCTCTCTCCTCCCGCAGGCAGCCGCCACCCATGCACTGCGGTAGCAGCACAGCGACAGGGCCTACGGCCTACGGCGGCGAGGGCGCGGCACCGGCTGCCGCGGGGGAGCGAGGCCGACGCACACGACGCCTGTGGCCGCGAGGGCGGTGGGCCAACTGCCGAGGCGCTGCTGCGAGGGCGCATGCTACGGTGAGGGTACGTGGGCAAAGAGCAAACCATCGCTATCCTGCTCCAACGTCTCATCCACATGCTAGCTGAGATCCACCTAGTCCAACATCTGATTCTGAGTTATTTATCTGCTTGCTTCCGTTGATAGAAAGCTTGTTGTTGGCTGTTGCTTGGCAGCTGATTTGTGATTGGGAGTTTTGAATTAGCAATTCTTAATTTCTTTGGTCAAAGGCAGGATCGAACCTTTTGCAAATTGTGTTGACTCGTGAGCTCGTTGTTACAAGATTTGATCCATTGTGATGAAGTGATTCTAGTCTAGAGAGCTATTTTCTTTTGCTAAGATGCAATCCCCATGGATCCCCGGTGGAGTTCGCGGCCCCGACGGGGTCAGGGACGGGGCATTTATTGCCCTGATAATCAGTTCGGGGTCGGGGCGGGGATGCAAGTTCGGGGATCCCCCGCCCCGCTGCCATCCTAACATATGATTCTGGGTTTCTGGCTCAACGGTTTAAATAGTATCTCTGCTTATGAAAGGAGGCGGGTGCGGCGTCCTCTCAGCCGGTCCACGCCATTCTATATTCGTTATGTATCCATCCAATTGGAGAAATTATGTATTATGGACACCACACGAGCCACCAACCAAAGCCCAATAGGATTATGGCCCAACACCCATGAAAGAATGTGGTCTAGCATCACCACACGAGCCCCCAAGATAGACAGCCCGTCATCGGCCGGTTAAGTTTTGAGGCCGTTGAGTGGAACAGATCAGAGTCCCCCACAAAGCCCAATAGGCAGCCCGTCATGGTCAACTTGCTTTCCGAGGCACGCCCCGCCATACCGCTACGCTGCTTTGCCTGGCGGCTGGCGCAACCCTAGCCATCGCTGCCGATCCTACCGCCCGGTGTCTTGCAGGCGCCCCTCCCACCAAAGCTCCCGCCGGGCGCATGCCACCGTCCTGCAAGAGCCCCTCAATCCTGCGTCCTCGTGTACCCAGCCTCCACCGCTGACGACCCCCACCCCAAACGACCCCCCCTCCCTCTTCATCTCCGTCGAGGTGCCTCACCCGAAGTCAACGCACAAGGTGAGCATTTGTACCATGTGTCCCTCCTCATCCATTGATATATATTGCCATGCTTGTGCTCCATTTTTGCAATATTTGTGCTCTGGTGATCTGTTGCCTTGCTTGTTGTTGTTAATCACATGGTTCGTGCTTGTGTGCTTGTTACTTGCTGCAGCTTGTGGTCGTGTATGTACTGTACGGTTTGCTGAACTTGTTCAGTTCAAGTGTGACGTAGTGCTTTCTTGATTCAGTGTAAAAATGTAAAATGAGATTTAGTGTCGTGATTTTACTTACATCCATGATATTAATGATTGTATATAGAGAAAGTTTATGGCTTACAGTGAAATTGTTGACGCAGGTAAGGCTAATTAGCAGAAAGTAATTCTATCAATAAGTGTTAGCAGAAAGTTCATTTAGCAATACTTGTTTGGTGGTTAAAGGCTAACAAAACAAATATAGCTCTTCTGTCCAATTGTTGATCATTATCTATCTCGTTGGATTAATCACTGATAGTAGTTAGGTTTACCTCATTGCTTGTGAGACAATAGATGGATGACGGTCCTTTGGATAAAGTCAATTGGGATACCTTTCATAATAGGGTGGTCTGCGAGTTATGTCTCGCCATTTATTTCATTATTTGGCATATGGCCACCATGTAAGCAGTGACTATATGTAACTGAAGTTGTATACCGTCTAGGCACAACAAGATATGCATAATTTTCATTTTGACATTGAACCAATATGTTCAGGATATACAATAAATGCCAATTCAGGAAAAAAATGATGAACATATGCCCATCTTTAAAAGTTTGACAATTGAAATAAAATGAAATGCACATTAAAAGTTAGGTGTTCCTTCCCCTCCCTCTGCTGGCATTTGAATGGGATGGACCTTGGAGATCCATCCCAGACATGCATAGTATAGTGGCAAACCCATCCATGGTTCTGGTTCTGTTGTGTGTAGAAGATTAGCTGATCTCAGGTCACACTATAGGACTTGGGACTCGAGGTGGGGATGCAGTTCATTTGAACTCCCATGTCCAACATCAGAAATGTTCTTGAAGAATACTTGTTCTGATTTGTGAGCCAGTCACATGATATCTGCTGCTGTGTCGCTGTAGCTTCCGACCAGATTTGCAAACTTAAGAGTTAAAAATATGCGGGGTTAAAAATCTTTTCCTTTTAGAATAGAGTTAATGAAATTCTCTTTACATAGCATCATCACGTGCTGTTCAATTGTTGAGTTTTCCCTGCGCTTTCCTTGGTATTGATTATGTTTAATTGTTTACAAGATCGAACACAAGATTATTGGTTGCTTTTTTAGGTTGCCATGGCCTTGCCTGATCCCCTTTCCATTCCAAAATTTTCAGTTACTTTATGATGTTCTAAAATGCTGCAGTGGGGTCAACATATGGAAGGAGTAGATTAGTTTGATCCCTAGATGACGTGGATATAGCTCCTTCTGCACTTTGCTTTATACTCGAATGGAAATCTGAAAATCATGTGTATTTTATCCTCAGTCCTGCACCTGGTAACATTTTGTATTGTTTTTGTAAGAAGAAAATTATTATAGAATGTCACAGCCGTATAGAATCTCTTTTACATTTCACGTCCCAGTTACATGTATTCTATACACTGGTTGAGACTTTGTGAGTAGCGTTTTCAACAAATGTTAAATCTTTGGCAGCTAGAATTTAAAGATGATGGTGCAGGGTTTCCTAGACCATCTCTTGTGCAGTTGCTCTCAGCTTTAGTAGAAATTGTATATACTTTTGAGGTGATAGGTACTACAACCTTATGCCTTGCTTGTTGCATTTCAGGTAGCATAATGAAGGTCAAGATTCTACAGTGGCATGCTGTGGCTTCTTGGACGTGGGATGCACAAGATGAAACATGTGGCATATGCAGGATGGCATTCGACGGCTGCTGCCCTGACTGTAAGTTCCCTGGTGATGATTGCCCGCTCATCTGGGGTGCCTGCAACCATGCTTATCATCTTCACTGCATACTGAAGTGGGTCAATTCTCAAACATCTACACCCCTTTGCCCCATGTGCCGCAGAGAGTGGCAGTTTAAGGGCTAAGGCACAATGACGCATCTAGAGGTGTATTGTCACCGAGTGGCTTTCATTTCCATTTGGGGAATGATGTACTGTTTGCTGAAAATTACAAATCCTGATTGTCAGCACCTGCTTAAGTGACCTTGTGTATGCTTCTGACTTTGTGACCAAGCAATTGACGTGAAATTATTAAAGTCTGAGCTCCCTGATCTCATCGTTAGTTTCTTTGTTGCTGCTGCTGTTGTTTACCTTCTGAAGGATTCCAAGTGGTCAAGTGTCAACCACAGCTAGGCTGCTGATTGAATTCTGTTATGGTAGAGTAGTTTCGGTACTACATAAGTATAAGCAGGAAAGGATTCCACATGTAAACCAAAGCAAGGCAGTTGAGTGAATACATTTGGGTATAATAGTTTAGGTGATGGATAACAAGTTGACAACTTGACAACAAGCTGTGTATAGCCTCTCCTACTTTCATCTCTGTTCTGTACTTCCACAACAATAGTGATCCATCAGTTAGAAGGTCTCACTCTTAGTATCAAACTTTGAGGAGCGTGCGCTAGATAATATTCTGGAAAAGGTGTATATGAAACTCAAAAGTAGAAGTAACAGTGTCGGCTGTTCTATCATCTCAACATTGCTCGTTATTAATCTGGATGGATAGGATTGCTAATTGAGTTATTTGTGGCCTTCTTCAGAGGTTTTTACATAGTTTTGTTCCTCATGATAATTGGAATTCTAATAGTTGTGATTTTGTGGGAGTGTCACCCCCACGCCCTGAGTTTTCCTTTCCATTCTTGGTGTCCAACTTTTGGCACAATGCATAAAAAAAACACAGTCGAGTGTTTTTTAGTTCTCCTTTTGAATGTAGCTGAAACTAAACTACTCAGCATTTGTGTTTTCAACAAGCCTCGTGCTTGTGTGCCGATGATTTGGGACATCCAGACTGGATCTTGACTTTCCCGTGGTCCTTCGACCTGAATCTATTTCTTGTAGCTGCACTGCACCGTGTTGTGCTGTCCCAGTTCGTTCGGTGTGGGCAGGACAGCCCTGTCCTGCCATTTCGTGGCCGCTACTCCTTCGGATGATAAGCCCCTGATGGCATATTACGAACTGCCAAATACTACTGCTTTATTATCTCCAGATGATTGTTGACAGCAGTGACCTTAATTTTAAGGGGGTGTTTGGTTCCACGGACTAAAATTTTAGTCCCGTCACATCGAATGAAAAAATGCTAATTATAAGTATTAAATATAGATTAATTATAAAATGCATTACATAAGCGAGGACTAATTTACTATACGAATCTATTAAGTCTAATTAGGTCATGATTAAACAATATAATGCTACAGTAATAATTTGATAATTATGTACTAATTATATGTTAATTAGACTTGTTAGGTTCGTCTCGCGGAGTAGATATGACTTATGCAATTAGTTTTATAATTAGTTTATGTTTAATACTACTAATTGTCACTAAACTTTAGTCCCTAGGATCCAAACGCAGCCTACTACCAGGGGTTACCGTTAGCCTGTATTATTGCACCTTTTGCATATCTCCCTTGTTACAACGCTCCAAAATTCAGGTGAAGTGTCCTTTTAGTTGAGGGCTCGAGCCTTTAGCACAAAAACAACCTGGTGTTTCTGAATGTGACAACCAGGTATGTTTGAGAGTAGCAGTTTGGTAGTATGTGCATGACAGCACTCTTTGGGTCGACTACTGTTTCTGTCTGTCAGCCTGGGGGATACCATGTGAGTGTGTGGCCCCAGAGATCAGAGGCGTATAAGATATTTGTTCCTGCCTGGTTAAAGTTCTTGGGAAGCTTCATGCGATTCCTCCTTTTTGTCATTATTTTCTAAGCATGGCCATGTTGGTAATTCTATGCCATGCTGTCGACCATAGTCCTTTGCAATTTTTATGCAATGCCGTCTCCATTTCTAAATGTCGTTTCAATGGAGCCGTTTAGTTATTTCTTTTTTTTGCTATTATTATAGATATTGAGACGTTGAATCATTGAAACGTTTTACAGCACTGTTTCCATTAAGAACAGTACCATTGTGGGTGGCGTGTATGATTTCAGTCGTGGTTGTGCGGCACACCGCACACGGGATTGCTGGAGTCTGGAGACTGCATCTGTTGGCCTCGGCCTGCTTCTGCTTCTGCTAGGCTTGCAGCGTTTGCTGTCCTCGTGGTCCTGGAACTATTCCCCACCGCGGAAATTACGCTGGTAGTTGACGTCGCAGCCTCGCGCAGGTCTTCAGACGCGGTTCACATGTTAATAAAGAAACCACATAGTCACGCAGTACATGTCCACCCCGAAATGAGCAGCTAGCCACCATGATGGGTTTGCGAAAAACTTGAGAATTTGGCGATAGGGAAATCATAGTCAAACCTTAAGGTGCATTTATACCCCATAAAAATATTATGTCACAATTGACGAGATCGTGTAATGTGATCTCCCGCCATACCGCACCCCCGGGAAACCGTGAGTCCGTGAGGTAAATCACTTGATGTCGTAGGAGGTCGTAACGCGGCGGTCATGGACTCTGCATCGCAGCTCAGATTTGGCTGGAAACGAAGTAGTATACTGGAACTGGTTACCAGGTTATGTACCGTGAAGCACGCGCGAAGCAGGGACCCGTAGGAGCAATGCACTGGGCCGATCTGGCCAGCGTCGAGTAGGAGTAGTATTCAAGTGTGCGTGCGGGCGAAACGAGACAGACCGAAGGACGGCGGGCAAAACCGTGTGGGGAAAACGAAAACGACTGCGACGGCGAGCTCAGGGGAAACCCAGGAACCCGCTCGCCGGATCCGAGCGCGCGGAGGGCCGACCGGCCGAGGAAGATCCCACGACAGGGGAGCCGCACGGCCCCCGTCCGTCGATCAAGCAGCGGCTACTACTCCCCAAAACCAAAACCCAATCACGCACTCCATCTTGTTCCGGCTTTCCGGATCCCGCATCCCGAAAGTGTGAACCCCGCCCGCGGGTCCCACCCATGTCCGCCCTCGGACCCGGGCCCCACACGCCACGCCCGCCTAATCATGCCCACTGCATCCAGCTTTTACGCCAACTGCCAAGTAGGCAGCTGCAGCTCGCAAACGCGTTCGCTTCCCCTCTCCCGCGCCGCGCCCGCGCCTCTGCACAAAACGCAAGCAACGCACCCGGCTCCTATTTAAGCTCGCCACCTCCCTGCCCCACCCATCTCATCTCGTCTCGTCTCGGCATCTCGCCCTCGCTTCAAACCAAGCAATCACCTGAGCAGAAGCAACGATCCAGCAGCATTTGTCCGATCGCACCATCGCCATCCGATCCGATACGCGCAGCGCAAGAATGGCAGCAGGGAAGGCAGCGGCGGCGATGAAGAAGAAGCCGTCGTTCGGGACGCGGGCGTGGCGCCTCCTGCGCCTGGCGGTGCTCTGGGCGCGCCGGGGCGGCGCCGCGCACAGCCTGCGCCTGCTCCGGACGCTCCGGCGCCACGGGCACGGCCTCGGCGGCGGGCGCGGCGACCGCCTCCGGCACGGCGAGCGCGAGTTCTCCATCGACGAGACGCCGGCGTTCCGGTTCCGCACCCCGTCCGCGCGCGTGCTCCGCCTCATCCCCTGCATCGCGCCCGCGGTGCCGGACACCCCGGGCCTCTACGGCGACGACCGCTACTTCTTCCGCGACGCCGCGGCGCGCGCGCTGGAGGAGGAGGACGCCGCCTACGTCTACGGCGCGGACCCGGAGAGCGAGCGCGGGGCCTACGACGACGATGACGAGGAGGTGGAGCTGAGCTGCTACGGCGCCGACGAGGGCGAGCTGCTGGAGCGCGCCGCCGCGGAGTCGTGCCGCGCGAGCACTGCCGCGGAGGGGGACGCCGGGGTGGACGTGAAAGCGGATGAGTTCATCGCCAGGTTCTACGCGCAGATGAAGCTGCAGCGCCAGATCTCGTGGCTACAGTACAACGAGATGATGCAGAGGAGCATCAGCTAGATTGATTCCTCTGTTGATCCTTGGCTACTAGTGGTGGTTAGCAGTTGAGAATTTGAGCTCTGGTTCATCGGAACATATATACATGCACAGCACCTGTATACAGAACTATTACTACATATACAGAATACATTTTTTTTCAATTGAATCCGAGTCTGATTTGGTTTATTTCGTTGTTAGCTGCACGTTGGTATGGACATTTGAGGTACTATGATTAGGCGGGCACTAGATTGCTTGATTGATTCCAGGCCGGGACCAATCAATGCTTTCTGGTTGCACAGTTGTTCATGCTTCACATGGCTGAATGACGCGTCTTCGGATCCGTGCTCTCAGTTTCGTTAGTTAGTGTGGGCGTAATTAAATACGTTAAACGTACACCTGAACCATGATCAGTTGCTAATGACGATGGGACTGTCTAGTACGTGTTGGTGTTACACCAATCACTTCGTTTCAATATAAGCCGTGTGCACCCATCCTTCCTGTACATGTAAGACTACACTGCTGCATCAATCTTCATTTGCTATGCATATAGCAAACGTATAGAACAAAGGAAGAGAGACACAGAGTCCTTGCTGTACAAACATTCGTATGGCTGTTGCTGATTCAGTTCAGGTGTTGTCATGTGGCCCTGCCTATCGCTGTCCTATGTATCATGTCTGCCGCGTGACTCATGACAGAGTGGATCCTGGCAAGTAGCAAGCCACGCCCGACGTGCTGGCAGTGGCAGGAGCAGGACGCAACAAACATGCAAGGTTCCCGTGCACGGTGTGGAACGAGCGGCACGACCTCTCGGATGCTGCTGCTGCTAATTGGCTCGCCACAACAAGAAAACCTTGATATCACAGGTCCCGAGGCACCAACAAACAAAATCAAACGCGTTGTTCCTTGCTTAGTGAGGCTAGACAAGCCTTGACAAATGATCCAAACTGACCCTTAGAAAACAGGATCGTGTTTACCTTCACATCAAATGTACGGAGTATGCCATTAGACTGCTCGCACTGAGGCTCGGCAAACCGAGACGGCAAAGGCCACCTCGGAAGATGCCGTGCGGGATAAAGCTTGGACGCCTGCAGCGGCAGCCGGCAAAAAAATCTCTAGACGCTAAATGCTCCTGCCAACCGCTACATGCAGAGAGAGAGAAACGCCCGCGCTAAAGCTCCCAGGCCCACTCCGTGGTGGAGGTGTGGAGAGGCGAAGCTGAGGAGAGAGAGAGAGTGATTTGATTGAGAAAATATATAATATGTTTGGTAGTGGGTATAGAGATTATGATAGAGATTGAATGAGTGCGGAAGAAAGTAGTATAGAGTAGAGAATTTTAATGACTAGGACAGAATATTCTCTTTTAGAGAGTATGATAGAGATTTATCAGTGTGAACGGCCTTACTTCTGCATCAAACAGGTTTACGCGTAGTATATGCACACAAGAAGTCAGATGTAGAAGCAGCCCAGACTTGTCTTCGACATCCTCCTGGTAAAGTTGCAAAAGCTCTCACTTCTTTCCAACTGATGAGTGGTTGGGCTTTCTATGGGATTGTGTATGGGTAAATGGGCTCGCCTCTCTATCTACGCCCTTTCTAACCTATTATATTCTGTCCGTGGCCTTGTTCGGTTGTTCCGGTGTGCACTGATCGTACCCGACATCTCGTTCATTCTTCAGCTTGAAAACCCAAGCCCAGTGAGGCAGTGCTCTTGGTTTATCATCACGCCCAAATCCAAGAAAACTGCCCAAACTGCCAAACCAATGTTAAAAACACTTCACCCGTTTTACTCAGTGCAATAGTGTGTTTAATCATCGCAAAAGCCTAATAGATTTTTCACCCAACCAATACCAAAAATACAAGAAGGAAAAAAAACAAACCAAACAACACCTGACTATAAATTCCAGATCCTCCTGCAGCTGGGGCCTTCCAAAATCATTCGCACTGGATTTCCCCCCTTCAACGTCTTGGGCTCAGATTCAAATCTCGCCGGTGGCAATGGGCTGCTGCTGATGCAACGAGCCTGGCGCGGGCCCCACCGGCACATCACGTGCCCCAACCGGCTCCCTCCAACGGCTCAACACAGGGAAGCCCCACCTGTCATAGTGCCACCCCGTACGTACTCCCAGCACAATCATTTTTTTCAAACTCCTCGCGCCCGCCACCCAGATGTCTTTGACCTGGATCTCATCCTCTCGCTCCCGCACCAGGACAGCCCAACCACTCCAGTCTCCAGCATAGGAAAACCACCCGAAGAAAGTATCTCCTCCGTCCACGTCATGCATCAAGATCCGCGCGGCGTGTGGCGTGTCCCCACCTCCGTCCGCCTCGGACCGATTTTGAAATGCTGCGCTTAAAAAGAGCCGTTGCTCCCCTTTCATCGTTTTCCCCACCCACCCCCTCCTCCACGCCTAGGATGCGCTCCACCCACCGCCAGGTGGGCCCCTTTCCCGTTCCTGCCCCACGCGTCGGCCTCCTCTTCCCCTCGGATCAAACGGGCAGAGCGGGCCCACCGCCGCCCCCGAATTCGAAAACCCCGTTTCTGGGGTGCGTTTAATACCACTCTCGGATCGACTCTCCCAGTAGCATAAATGCCCAGCCTTTAGCGGCTGACCCGATCTGATGCTCCCGGCCGCCGCCGCCTCCTCGCCGTAGCAGCCACCGCCGCCGCCGCCGCAGCTGGTCGCCTCCGCGTCGTCCGCGCTGCGCGGCCGCCTCGAGCTCGGCCACGTCGGTAAGCATGGAAGCGCCCGCCGTTCTCTCCCTTCTCGATTCGCTTCGCCAGTAGGCGAATGCTTCGATTACGGGATGCCGTGATTTATCTTGAGATTCTTGAGTCGATTCCGCTCAGATAGATTTGTTGTTCGATGCGTACCAGGCTGTATCAGTGATTTCTATTTCTCGCGGGGATTTCCCCGGATCGAATGCTGAGGAGAGGAAATGAGTTTTGATTTGGAGTAGAGAATTTTAGGATCGATGGGGTCGGAGAGGGGTGGACCGAAGGTTATTGGCGGCGGCGGAGGGTCTGGTGGGATCTTCAACCTGTTCGACTGGAAGCGCAAGTCACGCAAGAAGCTGTTCTCCAACTCGCCGGGTAGGTGTTTCTAAGATTGCCTCCCTTGCTGAATCTTCCCGGCAGAGCTGTTGCCTCACCGATGTTTCCTTTCTTATCTCGTTCTTGTGATCTGTTCGCAGAGGGCGCCAAGCTTGTCAAGAGGAGTGAAGAAACCTTACCATCCGGGCGTCTCCACTTGGTGAGTAATCTTTCTGAGGTCTCACTCCTCGCAACGATTCGATGATGTTGTGCTGGTTCAGAGGGGCTTGTGTTCACTTATGTTTGGTGTATGAGTTTGTAGATTGATGAAGATGAGGGGATTGGCGTGTCAAGCTTCAAGGGCAGCAGTGACTACAGCTGTGCGTCTTCCGTGACTGATGAGGAAGGGCGAGAAATGAAGGCGCCAGGTGTGGTGGCCAGGCTCATGGGCTTGGATGCACTGCCCACCTCAGGTGTTCCAGAACCGTACTGCACACCATTCCGTGACACGAGATCGTTCAGGGACAGCCAAAGCCTCAAGAGGAGTCCTGAGTACTCCATGAATGACCAGTTCAGTCATGTTCCTCGAAGGGTTGATGGTTATATGAGGAAGCCATTAGATCTCAGAGCACAGAAGATGCCAAGTAGCCCGATTGAAAGGTTCCAGATAGAAGCATTGCCTCCAAGGTCCGTGAAGCCCCTACCAATGTCTCATCACAGACTGTTGTCCCCCATCAAGAATCCAGGATTCAGTTCAGCGAGAAATGCTGCTCAGATCATGGAGGAAGCAGCCAAGATTCTTCAGCCAAGGACGCAATCCAGTTCTAGGGAGAAAATCTGCTCATTCAGCCCAGCACGAATTCCCCTGAGGGTTTCAGAGCCTAGAGAAAGCATATCTGCTTCTCAGAGGACTGCATCTCAGAGAGCACAATCATCCAGGACCACTCCTGAGCTGCCAGATGTGAGGTTCTCCAGAGGACAGCAGATGAACCGGAGTTGGAACAACGAGGAAGATATTGTCATATTCAGGCCATCTATTGATTCTTATGAGATTAACAATCCTAGCTGTTCAGTTCAGGCAAAGAACAACAAAGGAAAATCCATTTCTCTGGCAGTCCAGGCAAAGAACAATGTGCAGAAGAGGGAAGGTGTAACTGGTTCTGGGAGGAATTCAGGAGTACAGAAAGAACATGATGACCATAGAGCAAACCAACCTTTTAGGAGTCAGTCTAATCACCAGAGAAACAAGCAGCAAAAGAAGCCATCATCATCTGGCACTTCTTCCCCTGTCCTTCGGCAAAATAATCAGAAACAGAATTCGCTAGTGACCAGAGGCAAGGTGGCACAGAACAAATCTGTCTCAACGCAGCAAGGCAGAAAGGCTATGGCAGGAGATTCGTCGTCTGGGAAGATCAAGAGTGCAAGCAAGATATCTAAAGTTGGTGGCAGAAAAGACATTGTGGAAAGCATAAGTGGCGATAGGGAAGGATCATCGTCAAACAACAAGGACTTCCCACAAAAGAAACGTTTGATAGAGAGGAACTCCACCAATGAGAAGGGTACATTTGTCCCTGAAAAAACTGTGGGTAAACTTCAGAAGCAGGTTCAACCTAATGTTGTTATGGATGAACATATTAAGTGGGACAAGGAAAGTAAGGATACTACAGATGTTGTGTCATTTACCTTCACCTCACCCTTGGTCAAACCATCAGCAGGACCCTCCAGATTGGCTGGTAAATGGGACTCAAGAAGCAATTTCAATCTGGATGCAGGATGTGATAAAGATGATTCAGACAGTAAAGCTGAAGGGTTGTCATCAGTGGGTCTTAACTTTGTAAACGGCGATGCATTGAGCCTTCTCCTAGAAAAGAAGCTGAAGGAGCTGACGTCAAAAATTGATCCATCCATCACCTTCACAAGGGGTGACACATTTTTGCCTGCCACGTTTACCCTGGAGGAACCACCAACCTCTTCGTGCAGCAACTGGGGTTCAGAAAGTGGAGTATTTGACTGTAGCCCTTCTGAAGTCAAACCTTCACAGTATGATTATTGCCCATCAGCCCAATCATCAACAAAAGGCCAAATTTTCCATGGAAGTAAATTAAAGGTAAATATTCGTTTGAGTTACCCTATATGTTTTGTAAATAACATGATAGCAGAACAGATTTACATTTTACACCCGTAATTTATTTTTATGATGGAGCTTGAAAAGGATTTTATGTCATATTAGAATAGCTTACCTCTTGGACTTTCTCACTGCGTAATAGCCAATATGTTTATGGCCTAATGCTATTACTATGATCTTATTGTGAAATGAATAAAGCCACATCTATATCTTTTCTCTGGGGGGCTACTCTAATGACTTCATCAATATGTTTTGTATGAATTGGACTTCATCAATATGACAACTCCATTATCTGGAATTGGACTTCATCAATATGTTTTGTGTGATATAATCATGACATGACACCAAGATTCAGTATAAATATTAACTGCCTCTTGAAATTTCTTCAATCTTGCACTTTCTAGTGGTTGGGATAATATAATTTTTTTCTTGCATTTTAGCTTCAGTCAAGGATGCTTATAATAAATACGCATGGGATGCTCCCTGTTGATTCCAGCAGTGGGGAAGAAAAAAATAGCAAGGACTGATCAGTTTACTTTCTCGTATGGTTGGATATGCTAAAGGTTTCTGAGTAAATTGGACTTATCTTGTGGCGAGTCATCACTCACCAGTTTTGACATTCGCTTGAGTCATCTGTTTCAGCATTCTTAGTAGCATGACCTGTATTGTGCCAAATTCTAGGTTAGTTGCAGTTCTAAAACAAATTTCACTATGATTTAGGTGGAGGAACTAGAAGAATGCAGTAGTATAAGTAATGCAAGGAAGGAACTGGAGCATGACGATCTAAGTCCCCTCTCTGTGCTTGAACCCACCTTTCTAAGCGAGAGTTGCTGGTCTTCCGAGTGTTCAGGCAGCAGTGACGGTAATTCACCCAGCATGAAATTCTGCAATCTCTACTTGAACTGTTGACATTTCTTTACCCTGAAGTGTATGCATATTTGTAACAGGGAGCAAGGTGTTTTCATCTTCTTCTGAAGTTAAAAATATCACAGGGAATTTCTTGATGATTCCACCATCAGTTGACATTGAGGCAAAGACTACAGACTCAGCCTCTTCTGCATCAATAGATACTACAGATACCTCAGATGTCACCCAATGTTCAAAGAAGTCAAGACACACGGAGCTGGAGTACATAGAAGATGTGTTCAGCAACGTCAACTTGACAACAGATGAACTGGGGTCACTCTTTGTCAATCAGGATGGATCAGCTTTGGACCCCCTCCTCTTTGACAAGCTGGAGAATATGCATGTATATACACAAGGGAAAGAGCTAATGGGCCGTCGAGGCTACCGTCAGCTGTTGTTCGACTGCGTAAATGAGTGCCTGGAGACAAGACGCAACACCTACTTCCGGGCAGGATATGCAGCATGGAGCAATGGAGTGGCAGCGCTGAACAGGGGTGTAGAGACCCAAGTCTGCAATGAGATCACCAGCTGGAAGAGCATGGGGGAATGGGTGGAGGATGAGCTTGTCGACAAGGACATGAGCAGCGGGCTGGGCACATGGGTTGATTTCCGGGTGGAGGCGTTCGAAGCCGGCGAGGAGGTGGAAAGCGAGATACTGAGCTCCCTGCTCGACGAGGTGATCGGCGACATGGTTGTGAGACGACGGCAGGAGTGTAAATTTGTAATTTGAGATGAATGCAGTAGTTTTTGCTCTTGTTTCATTTTGCTGTTACATATCCCCTATTTATTCTGTCAATCCACATGTTCAAATCAGTGATAAATGTTACTATTTACCCTGTTGGATAGACAGACAGTTTATGGATCGCATTCAGGTCATTTGCTGGGGCCTTGTTTAGACGTTGAATTTGGAAGGCCGAATTTAGGAGTTTGACGTCACTTCGTAATCATTACGTCACTGTAACATTTCGTTTGTATTTGTGAAAAACTGTCCAAAGAGTACAATAAAATTATGCAATTAGTTTTTGATTTCATCTACGTTTAGTACTCCATGCATGTTATGACATTTTGATGTAACGGAAAATCTTTTTTTTACATAGTAAATTTGAGAGTTGCTTTTGGCGGCCTTGTTTGGATGCCAAATTTGACGTCTTGATGTGCGTGCGCCACTGTAGCATTTCATTTGTATTTATGAAAAATTGTCCAAATATTGATTAATTTGGCTCAAAATGTTCGTCTCGCAAAGTACAACAAAACAGTACAATTAGTTTTTGATTTCATTTACATTTAGTACTCCATACATGTTATGACATTTTGATGTGATTGAAATCTTCTTTTTGCATAGTGAATTTGGGGTGGAATTTGGGATCTAAACAGCCTCGTGTGCTCCCGAAGATTTTACCTCTGCCATAAAGTTACCCATGACTCAGTTTCAAAAAAAAAAGGTTACCCATGACCATTTCTACTGTGCTAGTTCAATGCAAACTTACCTGCGTTATGCAGCAACCGTACATTTACATGGGAGGACGGCATTGCGCCTCCCACGTTGTGGTGCATTCCGATGGACCTGTGAGTGTCAGAATAATGTGGCCTGCGTATAAATCGGCGTTGCATTATATAGCGCGACCAGATCTTCCATGGCCTCGCCGACAGGTCAGGCTGGATGTGTTCGAGTGAGGCCGGGTCTACGGCTCGAGTAGGCTCTGGAAGCCATCATATAGTGTCCTGCATTATTCGCTCATACTATCAGGATCCGGTCGTGTGGTGTCGCCATCGTGTATGATACGAGTGCTCTTGGTTAAGTAATATTAGAGTGCGCTAACTGTTGCAGTAGTATAAGCTTGATTTGTTTGACACAAGTCTTAAGGCTAGTCCCAACCCAAGAGATTAACAGTGATGTCCATAGCCTTCACATCATCAAGAAACTACCAGTAGACACTACACTCCCAATGCAAACACCACCCTTCCACGTTTCAATTTAATGCTACTCATCTCACATCTTGTCTTGGATGTTGTGTAGAAACCATGTCTCATGAAGACTCAGTTTCCTTCTCTTTCTTTATTTAATCACTTGTCACATCATCTTTTATCCTAGATGACACCTTATTTAATTGTATAGACATCATCCTAGTCATTGGGTTGGGACTGCCCTAACAGTTAACAACTGTGGAGCTGAGTGAATGGTCTACGTGTACTTCCCCAAACCATGAGGAATTGAGGACGTGCTTCTTATAGGTCCTAGTGTAACTGTTGGGGAGTCGAGTGCAGTGGAACACACGTTGTTTTCTCTGGCGAGCTGGCATCGTAGTGCAAGTAGAAGGCCTGGTCGGCATGATTGTTCTACGTGACCGGGATCCCGGTTCTAAGGGAGCGACACTGTTTGATTGGTCCGCAGATGTTCGACCCAACTTCTCGGCGCATCAACCCGAAAGCCCCCAGCAGCACTATGTTGTCCCTGTCCTAATTGGTCCTGCAGATGATCGGCCCAACTCACAGATGCATCGCAATGTACTCTTACAACTCTGTCACCGATAAACTCCTGTCCCGTCAGATACAAACAAATCTCCGAGGCCGACGAAGCTCATCTATGATCTGTCCAATTTGCGCACCTTTCCAAAGCAAAGCTACCGGCTGAATGGTGTTGGTGAGATTTCAGACTCTTTTTTGGGCATTTCAGACTCTTCCAAATTTAGCCAAGCCATTTCGTCTGAAATGTCGCGCTAATCTCTCTATTTCCGTTCCAACAGCTCCTACAGTACGTATAGCAAGGCACACCGCCCAAGTAGACGTAACTCCCTGCAGTAGATAAACCCAATCCGGCCTGCCGCTTGCTGAGCCCGACCTCAGCCCCGTCCCATCGCCACGCCGAAACCATCGGTGTGCCGTGCACCGGACAGTTACGGCCGCTGCCGACTTTTTTTTAAGCCCTTTTTCCGAAACAAGTTCACAGATACGTCATTGGTGGAAAGATTTCAAAAAATAGACCCTGGGCACGGCGCCATAGCACGAAGCGTCGAGGTCACACAGCTCGGCGCCACGGTTCGTGGCGTCGAGCCATCGCGAGCCGAGCCGGCGTGGCGTCCGACGTGGCAGGGGGCTCGGCGTCATAGACCATGGCGCCGAGCTTGGCGCCGTGGATCTTGGCGCCGAGCTTGGCGCCGTGGATCTTGGCGCCGAGCCTTTGAATAGGACTCGGCGTCGAGCTCCTCCCGCGTGTCCGCCAGTCCACCTCGCCCGCTCGTCGTTGCCCGTCGCCGGCCGTCCTGCCGCCCGCCGCCGCACGCCGTTCCTCCCCCAGCCGCCCCCACCCCGCCCCCGGCCGGCCGCCGCCCGCTCCCGCGCGCGCCGCCGCCTGCGCTCGCCTGCCGCCCGTCGCCGCCGGGCTGGGCCGGCCAGGGCCCGGCGCCCCTGGCCCCGTTGCCACTGCCCCCAGGCGCCCCTGCCTCCTGCCGCGTCACCCCTGTCGTGTAAGGTAAAAAAATAGAGAAACAGTTAGTGATGTTAGTAATTTATCTGATAGCTAGAATTATATATAGTAATTTAGTTACTATAGAAGTAGTTAGTGATTTTAGTTTAGTATATGCATAGTGATATTAGTTAGTGATAATATTTACGGTAGTGTTTTAGTTAGCGATATCATTGGTATACTACGTTAGTATAATCAAGATTAGTGGTAGTATAAAGTAGTATATATTAGTATATATTTGTAGTGATAACTAGTGGTAGTTTTGAAGAATAGACATGACTTACGGGGTAATGATAGTTGTTTCGATATTTGCATGTAGTACTAGATGGACAACCTAGTGAACATATATCATGGTGGCAGTGTGGAAAGAGATCGTTATGGATATGTTGAGTTTGTTGACATGCAAAGTGTGCCGGTTCTATTCAATGAAAGGCCATCTTTTAGTGAGTTTTTTGTAAGGGCTCGTGAGGAGATACGTTCCTATGGAGACGTTGATGACATAGAAGTTGACGGTGTTATCAACCTAGGTGCTCCCCCAACATCTTGAGGCGGACCGTCCGAATTGACAGTGAGAACCAATGGGACAATTATGTGAGAGTGGCAATGAAGAGTCAGTTGCAATGTTTAGATGTGGTGGTGCGGCCGGTGTTTATTGACCCCACCCCTAACATGTGTGGCCCAGTAATGGATCATCTCCCACATGGTGACTCTCCGCTACGAGAACTTGGTAGGAGTTTTGATGAACCTTTGCCGAGTGTCCCCGATGCTCAATCTGCTCCTGATAGTAAGTATCGCATCCACATATGTTGTTGGAGCTCATGCAATACCATTTTATCATAATATCCTTATCTTTGTGCCTTTTGTTGTATAGGGGACATTCATGATAATGTCGGTGTTAACTCGTTGCCCTATGGTGTCCGAAATGAAGAGGAAATTAGGGCCTCCAACAGTGTGGAAGTTGAAGGTGCAGTTATGCATCATGATAATGTCGGTGCACACCGAGTCTCCTCCTTTGTCCGAAATGAAGATGAAATTAGGGCCTCCAATAGCATGGCAGATGTGGCCGATGAAGCTCAAGTTATGAATGATGATGAGCCTTATGAGTGTGCGAGGGCCATTGACTCTGATGATGACCGACCGGTTGGAGAGCTTACAGAGAGTGACATTGAGATGATGAGACGTATCCTGCCTGGTCGTGACTTAAGTGTTCATGCATTCAGTGATCTTGCACGTTCAGATAAGGCTCGTGCAGAAGGTCGTGATGAAGACCTTTTAGACGCTCCTGAGGTTTCTTGGAGCATGACAGTTGAGACGGGGCGCATTTTCAATGACCTTCCATCATTGAAGAGGTGGTTGCAGCATTTTGCAGTCCTTCGCAAAAGGCCATACAAGGTCCTCCATTCTTATGCTGAGCGGCGGTACACAATTGTATGTGACAAGGACCGTTGTGATTGGAGGGTATGTGCAAGGAAGCAAAAGGTCACCGGTAAGTGGAAGATCACAAAATTGGTTGGGCCACACACATGTTCAGAACATGAGTTGACAACTAAGCATCGACAGTTGAGCTCAACCTTAATTGTGAAGCGGCTAATGGGAATTCTGAAGCAAGAACCCACCATGAAGGTGAAGACAATTATCAGCACAGTTAAGGAGGTTTATGATGGATACCAGATTACTTATGGTAAAGCTTGGAGGGCTAAGCAGCGGGCATGGAAGATGATATATGGGGATTGGGAGGACGGCTATGAGCAGTTGCCGGAACTTTTAAATGCAATCAAAGCGGTGAATCCAGGGACAGTTTACGAGTATATGCCTAAACCAAATGAGTTGATCAATGGGCGACAGATTTTCTTCCGACTCTTTTGGTGCTTCCCTCAGTGTGTTGAGGCCTTCAAGTATTGTCGTCCTGTCTTCTCAATCGACGGCACGTTTCTTCTTGGCAAGTATGCAGGGGTGCTTCTTATAGCCATATCTGTTGATGCAAACAACGAACTGGTTCCTTTGGCATTTGCCTTGGTTGAGAAGGAGAACAAAGATAGTTGGGGCTGGTTCTTGAGACTCGTCCGGATACATGTGGTTGGTCCCGGTCGAGAGGTTAGTGTCATATCTGATAGGTACCAGGGCATACTGAATGCTGTGCGTGAGCATATACAGGGGTATGCCCCTTTGCACCATCGTTGGTGCACTCGACACCTTGCCGAGAACCTCCTCTGTAAGGATGGTGTCAAGGACAACTTCAAGCTATTCGAGGAGTGTGCACGTCAGCTTGAGGATAAGTACTTCCGTGAGAAGTTGGAGCAGATTAGAACAACCACCAATGCAGAGGGTAGACAATGGTTGACAGGATTGATGAGAGATTTGGAGAAATGGACTAGGTCCCATGATGTTGGAGGATGGAGGTACGAGTTTCAGACCAGCAACATGGCGGAGTCGTTCAATGGTCTGCTCTTGGGGATACGTGGTATGCCTGTGAATGCTATTGTTTCCTACACTTTCTACAAACTTGTTGCTTTTTTCAATGATAGGCATGCCAAGGCTAGAGAGTTGCAGAGTCGTGGAGTGAGATGGCCTAAAAACCCAACACAACACATGAACAAGGCAAAGGAACGGGGACACACGCATGAAGTCGTGTGTTTTGATCATACTTCGGGCACTTATGAGGTAGTACAGAGGGGTGGTACAACATCCGATGGCGAGATCCGAGAGTCCAGAAAGCATGTGGTTTATCTACAAGAATTTACCTGCACTTGTGGCGCACCAAAGCAATATCACTTCCCATGTTCTCATTTGGTGGCTGCAGCAAGAGCTCGGAACTACGACATCGAGAGTAGGATACCTCGTGAGTATAGTGTTGACTACCAAGTGCTCACATGGAGTCCTAGATTCGTACCTTTTCGGGACTCGGGAGAGTGGCCTCCATATGACGGCCCGAAGTACGTTGCAGATCCAGCTTCCCGTTGGGACAAGCGTGGGTCTAGAAAGAGGACGAGGTACAAGATGGTTATGGATCAGATTCCAGGAAGAACTAGGCGAGGTAGTGGAACTCCATTTCTTAATGACCCCGATCAGTATGAATGTGGCAAGTGTGGTAGACTGGGTCACATTTCACGCACGTGCCATTGGCGTATTAGTCAGCTGACAATAAATTATGTACTTTGTTGCATTTTGTAAATTATTCCCCACATTTTATCGGTTACTTGCATACATTCGTTGCAAATATTTTTTTTGTAATATTTATTGTTAAGATGTTAAATTTTCTAACTAATCTGTCTCTCTAATTCAGGATGGCGCTACCCCACCTGCTGGATCCGTACTACGACCAGAACCACCGAGGACGACTCACGGCGGAGGGGCAGGTAATGACATACTCTCGCTTCGTCAATCATATTACATTTCTAATTGCTACTAACTTTGTTAATCAAAATTTTAATTTTGCGCAGGAACTGCCCCTTCTTCATCCTCGAACCCATAACGGGTTCGTTGACATGCGGTACGACGACAGGTACACTTCTCTCTTGAGGATGGCTGGCCTGGACGTCGTATCGTACCAGGTTCGCCGCGGGTTGCCTGTTTTGAACCCAGTGGCGATCACAGCTCTTGTTGATAGGTAAAATCATAGTCCCACAAATCCGGTCTCTTTTTGTTTTCAATATATTGGATGATTCATTTCAGTGTATCTTTTATGTAGGTGGAGGCCGGAAACTCATACTTTCCACCTTCCTTGTGGTGAGATGACAGTGACACTTGAGGATGTGCAGAAGCTTCTTGGACTCAGTGTCAGAGGGTGTCCGGTTACAGGCCAGTGCAGCCCTGAGGGTTGGAGGAATCGTGTGCACGCCTTTCTAGGGAGAGAGCTTCCTGCCGCGGCTCCGGGTACACGAACCTCTAGGGTACCTATTTCTTGGCTCCGACAGAACTTTGGCATTTGTCCGGGAGATGCAGATGAGCAGACAGTTACCAACTACTGCAGAGCTTGGATCCTTCACTTGTTTGGGTGTGTTCTCTTTCCAGATGGCACTGGTGACGCCGCGTCTTGGATGTACATCCCTTGCCTGACAGACTTCTACACGGCGGGGGGTTACAGTTGGGCGTCCGGAGTCTTGAGTTTCTTGTACCGGCACCTTTGCGAGGCTTGTCGGCGCACCCAGCGGGGCAGTTCTGTTGGGGGGTGTGTGTACCTTCTCCAGCTTTGGATGTGGACTCGTTTACCTGTTGGTCGGCCCACAGTTCTTCCTCCACGTCCCTGGTTCGTGGAGCCCGATCCTCGACTTCAACCGACGATTGCTTACCTTTGGGACAAGGTGACACCTCCACATGCCAGGTCTGTGCGAGCATACGTCGAGTATGCTAATGAGCTGGATTGCCTCACACCCTCTATGGTGAGCTAATTTCATTCCGTTACCGCTTGTACTAGATTGACTCATTTCATTGAACTGTTGTAAGCGATACTAACATACAAAGTTTTTCTGTGCTTGATATTGAGCGGTGTTCGACGACGGATGTCGATGAGAGGACGGCTACCTTTCTTGGGGTAAGTTTGCAATGATTTTCAATATTAACACATAAATATATAAATGTCATCGAAACATATCCATTGACTAATAATTGAACTTCAGAGACTTGCACACCGGCTACGTCGTGCTGCAGCTCGTTGTGGTTGTAGGAGTAGCGCGGTGAGGGACGTGCATGACGATGCGGCTCAACGAGGTGCAAGACAGGCCACTGCTTCGCACGACAGGTCAACAACGGATACTTTCGCTGACGTTGCAGTTGAGGGCGAGGAGGAGGACGACCACGAGGAGATTGGACCGTCTCAGATCCCAGATGCTCCTCAGCCTTCGCAGCCTGCCACACGTAGGCAGCGTCGCCCACGTGACTGTTACACTCCGGGCACCGACGCTCTAGGTAAGGGCAAGGGTAAGGCTAGGAGGCACTGATGGTTGTGGGTGACTTGTAATGGTTATGGGTGACTTGTAATGGTTGTGGGACACTGTGATGGTGAATGTGTTGTATGCGACTTGTGATGGTGGCTTGTGTATGTGACTTGTGATTGTCGGGGGCTTTTGATGCTCAAAACCAAGGGAAGTTATGGCAAAAAAATTTCGTGACTTTATGGACTATGGACTGTTGTTATGGACTGTATGGATTAATTTTATGGACTTTGTTTATGTCGTGGTAAACTTGTTGTGTCTATGTGAACCTATGATATATGTGCCTTGTAATTATTCAGGATGGAATAAAACAAGGGAAGTTCTGCCAAATTTTTTTTGGTGAAAGGTTACTAATTTATAAAATTATTGAATGTCTGATATGTAACTACCACTGTACTAACCACATATTTCAAATAAATAATTAAGACAATCAAATCGTAAAGAAATATTATATACTACAGATTCTGTAAATATATGAAATGACATGTCACTGAAAAGTTTAGATTCCAAATAGCCTTTTCAGCGTCCTTCAACATAGCATTTTCAGTGTTCATTAGAATAGCCTTTTCAGCGTCCTTCAACGTAGACTTTTCAGACAACTATCCTAGCCTTTTCAGATGCATTAACCACAGCACATCATGAGTAATTATATTCCTCGGCCTATATATACACACACTGATGAAACCACACCACATCAGTAGCAATGTCTGGAGGGTCATCTAGTGGGGAGGGTTTCGGCTCAGGGAGAGGAAAGGGGGGGAGGAAGGGACCTCCCATTGTGTGGGAAGGGTCTCTTGGCCCAGATGAGTATGGTGAGGCAGTGTATGAGTTGCCAGTTCAGAGTAAAAGTGATTTCGGTAAAGAGTGCCCTCTGAGAGGATACGATAAAATGAGACAAGACTGGCCGAAATGCATGCATGGGGAAGATTGCTTTTTGCAAATGGTGGTTGAGGGCACAGACGGAGGTCGTCGTTTCTTCAAATGCCCACGAGCATGGGTAAATATTATTGCTCTTCGCTTTTAATATATTTTCATATCACTTTCTATCTACAACTTACGATAGCTATTTTTTAATAGTCCTCCAAGGTGCCAGAAAATTGTGGTTTTGTTAGGTGGGTCAATCCTCCTCCTATTCATCCATATCAGGAGTACATTTACTACTTGCAGAATCGCATCTTCGATCTAGAAATGAACATGAGCAGCGGTAACAAGGATGACAGTTCAGAGGAGGCAATGTGCACGGACCCAGATTGCAGCTGTGCATGCCACAAGAAAGATGGACCTCCAACGCCACAGTCTCCACCCCCACCACCGCCGCCGCCTGTAATGAGCGGATACTATGGAGAAGGTGCAACACAGTTTGCTATGTGGGGACACTACTAGAGTACCATATCGTAGTCATTTCCTACATCCATATTGTTATTAGTGGTTTTAATTACCTAAGGCATGTTAGGTTTATTGAAGGACATGTTTACCCTTGTTTGGTACAGGTCCTCACATGCCACTACATGTGTTCTGGATTTCGATTATCCACTGCACTATTTCGTGAGTTTTTTATTTCGTATTATTTGAGGCCAAAACGAAAACTGCACCGCTTGACAACCAACCAAAATAAAAAATGCAACATTGTTCTTGGATTAACCGCGCAAGAATAAAATGTGCATTACATGCGAACTAGCATAATAGTCAAATACTCTTAGACATTGTCCATAACTACTTCATTAGACATGTAAATGTAGAGTGCTACTGAGTACAACGCGGCCACTTTCCCTTCCTCAAAGCATCGGGATTTTCCTCCTGTGCTTCTTTCGCACGACGAGCACGCTCAAACTTCTTCTCTCTCTCCTCCCTTGCCTTTGCAGCACACCTCCTTTGCAGCTCCTCTTCCCGCTCCTTTTTTCCGCCTCCTGTTTGCGCCTCATCTCCAACCTTTCATTTATCTCTGCATCCCACTGCTTCATTCCATCCCAAAAGTCCTTGTCTTTATTCGTAATCTCAGTGTCGATCCACTGCTCATAATCGCATAGCGGTGGTGGAGTCTGCAAAAAATTATGAGTTAGATTGCTATTACATGAAGTGACGAATCAAAAATCACTATTTTGACCACTAAGTTCTCACCATCATGCCAATGCGGATCTGCTCCAGTGTTGGATCGAATGCAAAGTTCGCACACATCCAGTAGCTTTGTCTAAAAGTCTCCTCTTCCTCTGAAACCTCTACCTTACAAGTATCACCACAAAAGCACACCGGCACGGGAACACCGCTAGGTAATGAGTAAGGTTCGAAGGCATTGCGAGGCCTTTGTTGAAAGTTATTCCTCCTACTCAACAAAAACATATTTGGACTAAATTTACGACTCTACTAATAAAATCGGAGAATTTACTATTTTCGACGAAGATTACCTTGCTTGACCACCTCTACCTCGCCTAGACATCCTAGTTTTCAATATCACACGTACACATATTAATCATCTAATAACTCATAAGAAGTTTCATATCTAGGGTTACAAAATACACATAATTTAAACAAAATAAATCCGAGAAAAATAGAGGACATGACAGAGGATACCTTGCTCTCGAAGATCTACGGAAAAAATTAAAGTTTCCACGGTCCAATAGATCGATTCCGGACGTTGATTGGATGGGGGAAATAGGAAAAACCGAGAGCAACAAAGAACAAATAGAGCAGCCAGGGACGCGGCTAAGGTTGAAAATAGGGGCTCGGCGCCAAGATCCACGGCGCCAACCTCGGCGCCATGGTCTATGGCGCCGAGCCCCCTGCCACGTCGGACGCCACGCCGGCTCGGCTCGCGATGGCTCGGCGCCATGCACCGTGGCGCCGAACTGTGTGACCTCGGCGCCGCGTGCTATGGCGCCGAGCCCAGGGTCTATTTTTTGAAATCTTTCCACCAAAGACGTATTTGTGAACTTCTTTCGCGAAAAGGGCCGAAAAAACAAAAAAAAAAGTCGGACGCCGCTGCACCGCCCCCACTCCATTCTCCCCTGCCCCCCATTTATAATCTCTCCTCTCCCCTCCTCTCTCCAGCCTTCTCCTTCCCCTTCCCACCACCTCCACCGCCACTTCACTACAACCAGGTCAACCAGGCGCCAGGAGCACGAGCACCCCAGCGTCCGCAGGCGCAGGCGCCATGGACGACGACATCGACAGCTCCTGCTCCACCCCGTTCGCCAGCGCGCCGTCCAGCCCCGGCCGTTCCCCCGCCTTCGGCGGAGGCGGCGGCTACTTCTTCAGCGCGCCGGCCAGCCCCATCCACCACCTCCTCTTCTCGACGTCGTCCTCGGCCTCCGCGGCCGCCGGGGCGGGCGGGCGCGGGTGCGCTGGCGACGCGGAGTTCGAGTTCGGTGGGCCCGGCGGGCCCATGATCTCCGCCGACGAGCTCTTCCACAACGGCCAGATCCGGCCGCTCACCCTGCCGCCGCTCCCGGATCTCGACCCCGGCAGCGACGACGACGAGGACGGCGGCGTCCGGGCGCCGACGCGGGGCCGCGACCTCACGCCGCGGAGCGCGTCCGTGCACCGCCGCGCGCGGTCCATGTCCCCGCTCCGCAGCGCGTCCCCGCGGCTCAAGCTGATCAATGCGCTCGTCCCCCCGCCGGATCTCGGCCCCGCCCCCGACGCGTCCGGAGGGCCTCAGGGGGAGGCCGCGCCTCCGGTCACCGCCTCCTCGCGCTCCTCCTCGTCTTCCTCCACGTCCTCCTCCTCCTCAGCCGCGTCGTCGGCGCGCGGGTCCCGACGGTGGGTGTTCATCAAGGACATGCTCCTCCACCGCAGCAAGAGCGAGCCCGGCAGCGGCGCCCACGCGCACGACGGCCCCGCGACCGCATCCGCCGGCGCCAGCAAGCCCGAACGAGCGTGGCCGTTCTCGCCCTCCTGGGCGGCCAGGGACAGGCTCGCCGCCAGGCTCCGTCCCTCTCGCCAAGCACCGACGACGGAGGCGGCTGGCGGCGAGGAGGCCCGTCCGCGGGGACAAGGCAGGGGTCGCAGGCGGCGGTCCACGACGGTGGCGGCGGCGCACGAGAGGCTCTACGCGGCGCCGAACCGGGCGCAGGCGGAGGAGATGCGGCGGCGCACGTTCCTTCCCTACCGGCAGGGCCTCCTGGGCTGCCTGGGCTTCAGCTCCCGCGGCTACGGCGCGCTCCACGGGCTCACCAAAACCCTGAACCCCGTCTTCTCCCGCTGAAAAGTTGGCGTCAAAAGCCTCCCACGAAAAGGCGTAATGAAATGAAATCAAGAGCTTGAGAAAAAGCTCTCTGTCGAACTTCATCTGATTAGCTCCTGTTCGTCATGTATGCGAGCAATTTTATTTCACTCCGTACTCTCTTTTTAGTTATATTGTTGCGTGCGTTTTTGTATAGGCGGTGGTCTACCAAGGTTAGTGAGTTTATATCCTCCCTCGCTCGGAGAGGATGGTAGTTTGCCGATGGTCACATCAAGAACAGCATGAGAGAGAGATGTAGTACTAGTCGATAAATATGGCGCGAAAAATAGAATAGTCGTTGGCGCCTTCTGTATGCAGGGTAGTGTATCCAAAGTGTATAAAGCATGTACTGCTGCGGCATCGTGAAAGCAACCTCACTAACTGCCGCAAATGTGTACTCTAAATACGTGTCACGTCCCGTCTTCAGCTCGGGATCGAGATCCGGGACGTAGCAACCTAGCAACGCAACTGTGTATCACTAATGCATGCAGCACGTAGCAACCTAGCAACGCAATGCGTCCAGCTGAGCTGATACTGCTGCTGCGATACTCCCGCCGTACAATACGCGTATTCCTAATCCTACGGGTACTGCGTACTGCAAGTAGTACCACTGTCTTTTAACTCTCGGTACCCACCACGCAGGCCCTTTATTTACTGCTGGGCGCAGACATTTGCATTTGCTTCCCGAGAGGCGTACGAGGCCTGCAACCGCCTTTGCACCTCCTTTACGCCGCCCCCGCTTTTCTGCTGCGGTACGAAACAAAGAGATCGGCACACGTAGGCGTAGTCCTCCTCCTGCGTTCCTCCCCAATAATCACACCACGCCACGGCATTCCCATCGGCGTTCGCAGGAAGATCAGACCGTGCGACGCATGGGTGGGAAAGGCCCTGGAGCCTGCAGTACAAATTTTAAGGATCGAACTTAATTAGAGCTAGATCAAAATATTACTATTAAGTTAGATTATGAAAAAGTAAAAAGAACCGTGCTCTATTACCACCCATGTCCCGTCCGTCTCACGACTCGCGCCATGCATGTCCTCTCCCATCGTCCATCCATATCCATGGAGGTGAAACCGGACGATGCGGCGTCGCCGTCGCCGGAGACGGGATTGGACGACGTGTCGCTTCCCACATCGGCGCCATGGGCGCATCGCCGCCGGGGCGGCGTCGGGCCGGGCATGGATGGCCCGTGCATAATATAAATAAATGTGGGGGAGGGCACATGGGCGGAGGGGCCTCGCGCGCGCGCACGTGCCGTGTCGGGCTCGTGGGGTGGCCGCATCGTTGGGTTGGGGAGGTCGTTTCGAGATCCGGGACGCGCGTGCAGACAAAACGGGCACGCCCCCACCGGGCGGCCCTCGGCAGTTCGGCACGTCGCTGGCGTGTGGGCACGCCCCGCAGCGTTATCTGCTCGCTCCCAATCCTAGTGTGTGGACGTATTGGCAGTACGACATTGAGGGGCACCGATCGAGATCCGAGCTCTGAGCATGATTTACAGGTGTACACACTGCCTAATAGCGAATCCCTTTCCGCTCTTCTCCGATATATATACAGTACAATGTAAAGTTTATTTTTTTTCGATACATAAAGGTAACGGTTGTTATCTCAAAGAAACTTTGACGGTATTACAAGTTCATTAAGCACAAACAGGCAAGCTGCACACAGAGTTACCTACCAGGTGCGTCATTTTTCGTGTGTTCTTCCACGCCAAGTAGCCATTGAAGTTCTTCTTCTAAGGATTTGTCAGATTCCATTAACCAATATAGTACACGGTGAGATTGCTGGTCAACAAATCATGGATATCACAAACTTCTCTTCCGAACTCATTGGACACTTAGGCCATGTGTGGAACTGGCCACCAAATCAATTCCCTAGAATATGGTATAAATTTTAACAGAATCTTAAAATTTTCCAAATGGGCCCTTTAA
Organism: Echinochloa phyllopogon; assembly: GCA_033239725.1. NCBI lineage: Eukaryota > Viridiplantae > Streptophyta > Magnoliopsida > Poales > Poaceae > Echinochloa > Echinochloa phyllopogon. The sequence goes on along the minus strand of BTCW01000018.1, from coordinate 61,121,946 downwards.
AGGTTGACCCGGAGATTTTTTGGAATGAGACATATTATATCAACACCAAATAGTATATTTATATCTAGTATGTATTGAAAGTGTGAAAGGGAAATTATGAAAGAAATTCGATCCGATATAGACCATTCACCGGTAGAGAATAGGCCTTTCATCCCCTTCCATTCGGGACATTAGTCCTGGATTTTATTGGATCCGAGACTAAAAGTGACATCCTTTTAGACTCTGTTGGTGTTACCAACCCGAACTAAAAGGCTTAAGGCACTAGTCCCGGTTGATAACATCACCCGAGACTAAAATGGTCCTGGTTGGTGGTACCAGCCGGGATAAAATGGCCTTTTGTACCAACCCGAGATTAAAGGGTCATCTACGTCCTATAATAAGAGAAAAACATCCCACATAGAGTCACTTGTGCTGTGTAGGTGAAGTGGTAAAGGCGCTACGCATGAGACAAGAGGTCTTGAGTTTGAATCCCATAAATTGCAATGATCTTGGACTTTTAGTCTTGGTTTGAGGGAACCTACCTTGTGACGAATGTGCGACTGGTACCTCAGGCCTAGATTGCCATTGGGGACCCCTTTTGTTTGACAGCCGGGACTAAAGACTTTTTTTCTACCAGTGATTGTGATGAATGTGCGAGTGGTACCTCGGGCCTAGATTGCCATTGGTTAGCGAAATATTTTGCGCTACATAAGCATTCGAGGTTGATACAAGAGTGAATCCTCTAGCCTGAACAGCTCAACTCTATTATATTCTATTATCTATGTTCCAAATTAGACTTTTTCTCACAATTTTTACATTCCTCTTATTAAAAATACATGTATAATTTATTTTATTTGTGACCTATCTTATTATCATAGGTACTTTAACCATGAATTAAGTCCCTTCATTTGATACTAGATTTTTAAATAAGATAAATGGTCAACGTAAAAAAAGTCAACCATAAATAGTAATTTGGAATGGAGATATAAGGGAAGTCCCAACCCATCATGTCTATAGGTAGTATCCATGCTGCCATGTTAGCAAGACATTACATTAGACACTACATTCTCCAACCCACGATTTCTTAGGATGGATCATTAATAAATTCATCATCTTTTCTCTCTACCAATCATACTCGTTCTTTTTCTATCACGAAGACACTATTCTCTCCCAATGCAAACTTTGGTAGTGTCCTATGCATAGGTTCTCGTGTCGACACTGGGTCTTGCATGAGACCCAGTTTCTTCCTCTTTCCACACCCTCTCTTATTTAATACAGTGCCACACAATCAAAAAGTCCTATGTGGCAGCCTAATCAATGCTATGGAAACCATCCTACATGGAGGGTTGGGACTGCCCTAAGGCCAGTCTCATTGGAAGTTTCATGGACAATAAATTGACTGTCATGTCAGCATTTTTGATGATGTGTCACTGTATTAATTAAGAGAGAGGTGAAATGAGTTTCATGGTGATGAAACTCCATGTACACAGTTACCTAGACAGCTTGTGTCTTGCATGTGACCTAGAAACAACAATTGATGAAACTATGCATTGAGAGTGAGGTGTTTCATCCTAATTTCAAACACTTTCAGATGATGTGTCACTCTAGATAATTGTGTCCATGAAACTTCCATTGAGACTGGCCTAAAAAAACATGTAACAACCATTGTCCATCTGCGGTATGGTGAAAGAGGTTTGTATTTTGACACTTTGGATGACGATGGTTGACGAGCACACATCCCGCAACAATAATTGTAGAGACCCTGTTGGGTGTGTATGCAAGCATGAAATTGAAGGAACTGATGATGAGCGTTTTAAAAACATGGCGGGTGTTGGAGAAACGTTCGGACTCTCCCTATCGTATAGTCCTTTGTTGGTGACTATCGAGTATCGATTGTTCTAGTTGGGTAGAGTAATATGGTGTTACTGGAGGAATTTTGACATATATTAAAAAAGCTTTGATATCATCACATTACTCTGTCTAACTATTAGACTCATGGACATAGCTAATCTTTCTCTGTCTTCTATTTGCCTAATTTTGTGTGTAGATAAGCCATGCTCCATTATAGGCGGAAAAAACACAAGGTGCTAGACAAGAACACCATCTACGAACACTTGGGTAAGTGGTGGCGAGCGGAGGCTAGCTTATACACAAATAACAATAAGATGGTATATATGACTGACCTTGTATAAAATTAAATTTCAACTCAAGATCTCATATACTGAGTTTCTGTCTTTTTTTTCTGTCTTTTCTCTTTAGAAAAGGTAAACGCATAAACGTGTCACGAATAGCATCTCGACCAAACATGTATTATATACCCATTCATCTGCTCGCGCTCGCAAAGCATGCAGTCTCTGGCCAACAGCTTTGGGTTTTGTCTGTGCTACGCCCGCGTTCAAAGCACCGGAGTGTAGCAACACCAAACTAAGCCGAATCGCTAGTCCCCTGCAACAGCCACTTGATGAGTTCGCCGTTATTCCCGCTGCGATCGACGCCAACTGACAAATTTTCATCATGGCAGTCCACAGTGGCGGCCGGTGAGCGATCCAATTCGATGGTCCGTCAGCATCAGGTGGCCCGATGATAATTCTCGCATAATAACACACGAACAGACACCTATTAAGCAAGCGACATAACGAGAAGCCGCTGGTACATCACTGATCTATCATGACCGTCCGTGGAAGCATACTATGCATGAAACGCAGGAGGCTCTTGGTCGCGCGAGAACGGTGAGACGTCATGGACTAGGGGGTTGTATAATGTCATGTGGAAGCATGTGATCCTTGGCCGCAAGCTGACAAGCGCGTGGTGGCACTGACACTGAGGCATGCGGCAGCTGCGATCGGTCCCGGCTCTCGTACGCGCGCCCAATTATTTGGCCATCGGAGCAGCCAGTACTTCCGTGCATCTTGGCTAGATCGATCGATCGCAAAATAATTGCCCAATGGGGTCTACAGACACATGGACGGCGAGGAAAAGCAGCGGCAGGCAATAAACCTTAGCCTGAGCGAACCCCATCGCCTCGTCTCCCCTTTCCACACTTCACTATTGACGATCGAGCCGCTTCAGAGCTCAGACACGGCACCTAGTAAGCTTCACTATTGCTAGAGGCAGGAGAATGTACCGCGGCGAGCCGGCAAATCGATGGACAGACGCTGATCCGCCTGATCGTGGCAAGAAAGCGTCGGTTGAGCATGTTCCAGGGCAACGAGGACGCATCGATCGATCTGCAGTGCGAGATAGTAACAACAGCGACAGATTGCCACCCGTTTGTGAACAAAACCCGAGGAGTCTGACGACGCGGGGAGCACTCTGACCAGGACGTTCCGATTGGGAACCCGGAGGCCAAGCGCGCAAAGCCCACACATGCCTGGATCGCGCGATCGGACAGCCGATCCGGCTGCCCCCGGCCATGCCGGGCACTGTTGCCTGCCCCCGTCGCTTGCGCGGCCGGTGCCACAGCCGCGGACACTGACCGGCCACCCAACGCCGGAGTACGAGCAGCCAGTCGCCCCGGACCGGCACAGTGCGCGGCCACTGGCGGCGTGCAGGGCCGAGCGAGACCTGACGGGACGGGGGAACGTGCTTGGCCGGAGCCCCTGCGACCCGGGGCACCTTGTTCGCGTTAGTTCCGTGCTGCTGCTGCTGCTGCGTGTACCGCGTGGCTGGCTCGGCTTTGTTTCCGTGCCTGATCGTCAGGGTAGCGAGTCGTGTGGCCTCTGCTGGGTTTCTCGGTGGCGGCTGACTATTTATAAGTTCTTGGTTCGTGGTCACCCACGTCGACCACGAGCAGCGGTGGCCAGATGCGCTGTGACGATACAGCGAGACCTGTGTCGTGTCAGAGTAGAAGGATTTGATGCGAGGGGCAACGCGATGTGACCAAGACACTGGCATTGTTCAGTTCCGGTAATGTTTGTTCCCAACATTGTGTCTGACAGCACTAGGTTATTTCTAATCAGAACGGTGACGAGGGAACTCATCCGGTAGTACGCGTAGGCAGGGTAGGAAAACCTGCTCCGGCCTCTTTCGCATCGACACGAAGTACATGTAGATCCCTAGAAGCCGCAACGACGGCTTTACAGATAAAGCAAGCTATTGAGGTTATCAGTTTTATAATAGAGAAAAGTCCTTTTTACAACCTCCAACTATCATAACAGTTCGATTTTCAACCTTAAACTATAAAACCGGATAACAAAAGCCATCCAACTGTCAAAACCGTGCAAATTTAGCCCTTTGGGTGGTTTCGAAGGTGGTTTTTCATTTTGTTAAAATTAAAAATATTCAAATTTAAACTAAAAAATTCATAAGTAATTCATTTTAAGTCAAAAAAATACAAAATTGGTATCAGAAGTTTTCTAAAAATGTAACATATCTATTGTCACTATATTTTTCAGTTAATCAGATCCATTTTTTCATGTTCATAGTATTTGGTCACTTATAGTTATGCCTATTATTTTTTAATAATTAAGATTCAAATAGAGAAATAATAGATAGGTTACATTTTAAGAATTTTTTTGATACTGGTTTCATATTTTCTGATTTAAGATGAATTAGTTTTGATTTTTAGATCTAATTGGATTTTTTAATTTTTTTTACAAAATACAAAACCACCATTGAAACCACCCTAGGGGCTAAATTTACACGGTTTTGACAGTTGGATGACCTTTGTTATCAGGTTTTGTAGTTCAAGGTTGAAAATCGGACTGTTGTGATAGTTGGAGGTTGTAAAATAGACTTTTCCCTTTATAATAAAGTACAAGTCTAAGACGACACCTACTACTTACATACCCCTAAAAGTGCCCTCTAGTCAACCCACCAGAGACCGCCAGAGGCAACTCTAGAAGAAGAACCTAAAACGCATGACTCCATCACAGAATTTGCAAGGTCGGCCAGCCTCGGGGTCCAAGGCGCCATCGTCACTACCGAAGGAGAGTCCTCATACCAACGCATTTAGGAAGGCAAAGGCGCCGAGTCAACGCCAGCGTCAGGTTTTCACCTCGAACATCTCTGTGGACTGCCAGAAGGAGTGATCCCAAGCAACGCCTCCAGCAGGGAAAAACCATAGCCAGTCCAGGACCACCGGACCACAGCTTTCACCGATGAATCACTAACCAAAGAACCAGTAGCACCCGCCCAAACACCTACTGCCTTCAACTGAATCCAACCACGCAACCATTAACCCAATCCTACAGGGCCCCAAAGAAACTAGAATCGCGACCAACTCCATAGAAAATGACGGAACATGGGCTCGCCAAAAGACCCAGGGAGCGCCCCCTGTATTGGGGACGGTCCCGAGTGAGCCAACGAGGCTCTTGCTCCCGGTGTTATCCCCCCAATGGGACTCCACCGTGCAGTTCTAGTTGGGGCAGGAATCCATGGACCCTGCAACACGAAGTCGTGGGAGCAACAGGGACAAAGCCGAGATGGCACCACCTTGAGCATGACCATCGGGGACGACGACGCCGAGGACGAAAGCCTCCATCCTCACCCCCCGCGCCGGTAGCGCCAGGGGAAGGGGGACGAGGTCGGAGCCCAGATGAGGCCGGCACACGCTTCCACCGTAAGGAAGAAGACCATGCCCACTCCAGACCGGAACAACGAGCACACGCAGCGCAGCCGCGCACCAGACCACCACCATGACGGCCCAGATGCCAACTCAGCGCCACCGACGCCCTCAGCTCCATCCAGGACTTGCACCGAGAACCACCAAGCAGCGCGGTCGGACGTCGCCACCGAGTCCGGCGCACAGAACGTGAGCCGGGCCCCCTAGCTCCGCCGCCCCTGGATGAACCGAGGACGGCAGGCACCAAGGGGGCGAGGAGCCCGCGCCGGGCGTCGTGGAGGCGCAAGGCACAGCGAGGAGCCCCAGCGGCCCGCGCGGGGAGCCGCGACGGCCAGACGTCGCCACGAGGCCCCAGGGGCCAGCCCCCGGCGGAAGACCGTGCCAGCGCAATGAGGCGCGCCCGCGTGGGGAGCACCCCGCCGGCGACCGAGGAACACCGAACCCGGCGGGGACCGCGGCGGCCCGAGAAGCACCGTGACGGCGGCCCAACAGGTCGCCTCGACCTGCGCGCACGCGGGGGGGGGGGGGGGGGGGGGGGGGCACGCCGGCGGCAGCGCGGCGGCCTGAGAGCGGAAAGCCCCGAAGGAGGAGAGGGCGAAGGGCCCCGCCGCCACCGTCCTCACGGCCGCGTGTCCGGACGACGAGGAGCTCGCGGGGGGAGGGGGGGGGGGGGGGGGGGGGGGGGGTTCTCTCTCGCGAGAGCGTTTTGTTTTGCTTTTGTCAGTACATGTAGATCGATCGGGCGGGAGCAGGACACAGCCACGCGGGTTGTTCACAGCGGCCTATACGCAGTTAATGCCCGTGTCCAAGACGAGTGCTCGTGCTCCTGTGCTATTGCTTGCTGTCGGCTACCTCTCCCTACTGAATTGAATCCAAGGAGGGGTATCAGTATCAGCGTATCACGGCCGGATCACTGGATCAGCAAGCTGCTTGCTGCGTATAAGTTCAGAGCAGTGAAATGTGGGCTCACTGATTCCACAACTGATTATGCTAAAAAATTTAAAAGACGCTCACTCATTCACTCTGTAACAACGTCTTCACGTACAGCTTCCATACCCGAAGGATCATTTTTGCTCCGTGTTCACCAAGCCAAGGGACTACAGCTACCGACTACTGCTGGGCTTTTACTGGTCTTCACTGGGATATGGAGAGCTGAACGGCACACTCCATGTCGCCACGCAACGAATGCAAACCCTCTACACTACAGTCTACAGAGACTACAGGTTGACCAGAAGCAAGTCCATCGTATGCACGAAACAGCACCTAGCTACGACTACAAACTACACTTTACAAAAGCCTGTACACAGGAACTCCTAGCTGCCTTGGTCACGTGAACACCTGCCTGATCTGATCGGTGTGGTGAACTGGTGATGGAACGAACTCTCAGAACGAGTCCGACAGGAGCCAGGTCTCGAACGACTCCAGCTCGTCCTCCGGCGGGCTGCAGCCCACAGCAGCGGCCTGCGGCTCATCATCGGGCTGGAGCAGCGTGCTCTGGTCGTCGTTCTGCTGGGTTGCGGGCTCGCCCCAGAGATGGGCCGCGAAGCCGTCCCAATCCATGTCGAGGAGGTCGTCCACCTGGGCCTCGCCCACCGGGTCAAACCCCGTGAGCAAGTCGTGCCCGGCCCCGATACCGTCGCTCGACAGCAGGGCCTCCATCTCGCTCTCGGCCTCCCAGAGGCCCCCAAACTCGTCCATGGGCTCCAGCGCTAACGGCCCGGTGGCGTCCTCGCTGCAGGTCCCCTCGGGCGCGATGTTGCCGCCGCCGGCGTTGCAGATGCTGTCCGGCTGGTTCTGGTCCGGGTCCACCACGGCGCTGTGCCGCGGGCTCGACGCCGCCGAGGCCGCGGCGGCAACCGGCGCGGAGTCGCCTTTGGCCTCTCCGGACTCCGGTTCAGGCTTGTCAGGGCCCGGCTGCTTGCTCTTGGCCTGCTTGTTAGTGCTCAGGGTGGCGGCGGTGGCGGTCTTGGGCGACCGGCCCGGGGTCCGGCCGCCGCGGCGCTTCTGGGCGCTGTGCAGCTTGCTGATGTCGATGGTGATGGTGGTGTCCGGGCCGGCGGTGTACGTCCGGCGGTACGTGTGGATCTGCCGGCTGAGGTGCGAGTTCCAGTAGTTCTTGATCTCGTTGTCTGTTCGGCCGGGTAGATGGCTGGCGATCAGGGACCACCTGCAGATCGCACGGCACGTACATACATGTCAGTAAAATTTTGAAAGTACTCCAGCATGTTCGGGAGATATTTTACACGCCACAACAAAAAGAAAGGGGGCGCAAACAATACAAGCCCCATCAAAATGCACGAGAGCAGAAGGTGACGTCCCACTGGCGGGCGAAGCGACATGCATCATCTTTCTCGACCCAACGGTTCATGCGGTACGGCGTCACCACGTTGACAGTTGGGTGCAACTAACCGCGCGCTCATGATGCATGCATGCGCCGTAGCGGTCATGCATGTGGTGCATCTAGCTACGGGCCTGCGTATCGGGGCCCGGGCGGCCGTGTGTACGTCGTGTGAGACCTACCCCGCCCGCAGCATGAAAGCAACAACGATCATTAATTGATGATTGGTGAATAGTGTACTCGCTCTTCCAAAACAATCATGTACAGTATATGGCTTGTACCCCACAGCTCTAAATTGTATGCTAACTAATCTTTTTAACAGTCAAAGTATCTCAAATTTGATTAGATTTATATAATAAAATATTTTTTCCAGGCACGCACAGTACACCCGATTATTAATTGATGATTGGTGAACAGTGTACTTCCTCGCACTTCCAAAGCAATCATGTACAGTATAGGGTTTGTACCCCACGGTTCTAAATTGTATGCTAACATAATCTTTTGAAAAGTCAAAGTATCTCAAATTTGATTAAATTTATATATTAAATACTAATATTTATGATATCGAATAACCATCTTAAGTTTTTTTATTAAATCTATTTTTATAGTATATCTATTGGTACCATAACTTTTATAATTCTTGTCAAACATAAGATGATTTTAATCTCCAGAAAATTAGAATGGTTTATAGTGTTTAAAATGCAGGAAATATATGAAAGACGGAAGATTACTAATTCTTTTCCTGCCGTGTGGTGGGTAGCCGATTTTGATATGGCTCCTACTTTCTACAGCGCTCTGAGATCTCGTGCACATGTATCCAGTTAAGACTGTACGGACCATGTTCGATATGAAATATATGCTTTTGGACGCCCTTTGCAAAAAAGAAATGTTGAGCGGACCCGGATCTGTTTAGTAGCCGATGTGCCTGTGTGCCTACGGAGACTTTAATTTGTTGATCTAAATTTTGCAGTTCTAGTCTCTAAAGATGCTCATACATATTGGATATGTATGTGGATATGTTCGAGAGGTTAGTGTATGCACATGTATACGAGTGTCCATTCTTCTAAAAAGACGATGCTACTAATTAAGAAAGTGATTATATCAAATTAGTACTGAATAGCTTTCTAACCTCCTTTCGTCTTTGGGACACGAGAAAGCAGTCCCTGCATCGAGCTAGATTTTCTCGTGCTGCTGCGCTTTATGTTTGCTAGTAATAGATATATGCAAGAACAATGTATAGCCGATCAGATAAATTAAGTTTGTGCTTAATTAGCCCTTAAGCCTTAATGCTCCTACTTAACTTACGAATGAAGAGCTCTGGCGCCGCCTCTGGTGGAGCACGCCATGCATGCATGATGCATGTAACATGCGTGGCCTCGAAATTTACATCCATCTGTCTGGCGGTAGCGGTACAGTAAACCACACACGCAGGTCGCCCTTGTGCCACAGAGGCACAGATACGTACGGGCAGCACCAGCCACACATGACATAGGCAGTGACAATGACCGAACCGACAGCCAGATGAACTCAATGCACTCAGTAGACCGAGCGTGCGTAGAGCCCACGTATACATGTATCAGGCGCTGTTGGTCATACTGTATTTAGCCGTGCAGTAGTCTTTGCTCAGCCTACTGTATATACCCCTATTCCACCAGCAGCGTGTGTATGCAGTCTGCTAGCTACTGATGTGTGTTTAGTGTCTCAACTTTCAACAGATCGGGGAGCCATCAAACTATACAAGGTTTTAAAGCACATACGGACAAAACGTGCGTTTGTTTTCCTAGTTGCTAGCGCTATACTGTAATTTTACTGTAAGAAGAGACGGGTAACCCGTGTATTGACTCTTCTGCCATGGACTTCTTTTTATAGGTAATGTAACATTTGTCAGGGACTTTTTAACACATACTCTTTTCGGGCTGGCATACGTGGCAGTGATTCTTGTGAGTGAGCGAATTAATTAAGCTGCTGTGAGTTTTATAGTCCTTTTTTATGGAGTAACGTACTCTGTGAGTTTCATAGTAGTCGGATGTACACTCTTTCTCAGCGGTCGTAGTAGTGTACAAGTGTTTGATTAGGGCGTTACCTGTTACCAAGGGTGGCGTGGAGCTTGATGATGACGTTCTCTTCCTCCTTGGAGATGTCCCCCCTCTTCACGTCCTCCCGAAGGTAGTTGATCCACCGCAGACGGCAGCTCTTGCCGCACCGAAGCAGCCCTGCCGTAGAGACATACACGAACACAAGACGAAATGATGAACAAGAGATGATGTTTGCTATATAGCTAGTGCCTGCCTACAATAGTCTAGCTCGTAAATTACTAGTATTTGGTTACCCGTACTAATGTAGTTTTTTCTTTGGCGAGTAGTACTAGTATATAGCACTTGCTTTTGCCAGTAGATCGATTATATAGCTTCAAATAAACTAAAGATAAATAAGATGGAGTTGTAACTTAGAGCTGTGTGCCGTTGTACAGATGCATACGCCGCAGATCGACATGTGCCTTGTTGATGTATCGGGAACATGTATACATGCGCGAAGAGTGGATGATGAGCATCTTTGTACATCCTAAGCTTGGCGCAGAGGTTGGGTTACCTGCATTCTTGGGCAGCGACCTCCAGGATCCCTCTCCGTGCTTGGCAATGTAGTTGGCGAGTATCTCGTCCTCCTCCGCCGTCCACCTCCCCCGCTTGAGCCCAACCTTCTCGCAGCACGGCGCCCTCCCCATCGCTAGCTAGCTCTCGCTGCAGCGGCGGTGCGTGGTGGTTGGTGATCGCACGCCGCCGCGCCGGCCGGCGCGAGCTTTTTCTAGCTACTCACACCGCGCTGCGCTCCGTTGGCTCGCGTACGTCCAAGGTAGTTGGTGGCCGGGTCACTCGCGCTCTCGCTCGCTGGGACTCCGATCCTCACTTGGCTCGTCTCGTTGTGTACATGTGTTGGGTACACCTGCTAGGCCACCACACACGGCAGGGCGCGGGCGGCGCCATAATATAGCAGCGGCGCGCTCGGGCTGACCGGCCGGCCGGTTCGTTACGTACGGTACGTGGGGGGAATGGTAAGTCCCTAAGTGGCCGGCCGCGCGGCTCTAGCGGCCGTGTGGCTGGTGGCGCGGGCACGTGGGCTCGCCCGGGCAGGTGGCCGCCGTGGCGCCAGGCCTCACCGGCCAGTCACCACCGTCGCCTCACGCGGCCTCGCGAGCGACCACGTTGTCGGCGGCCGGCGCGCGCGCGGAGCACCTTTTTCTTTTAAGCTAATATACTGTGCGGGGGTTATAGCATCTCCCAGAGTGACTAAAAAATAAAGTCCCAATATACTAGTTTTGGGACATTGCAAAAAATTATTGGATACAGAAAATATACACTCTTCCAACAGCTCCTAAAAAAATAGTCCCAAAAAGGATTTAACTGCTGCCACATCATCCATACGTGGGTCCAACGGTTGATTTTCCCCTCCATGAACAGTAGCTCGGGATTTTTTCTTTTTTCGGCAGTTTGTTCCATGGGATTGGGAGTGCTAAAAGAGGAGGTAAATTTGGCTCAAGATAGAGCAAGTATTGGACACACAAAAAAATTAGGACCCATATTAGACAACTGTTGGAGCACTTTTTTTTCATCTTCATTCTCAAAACTAATTATTGGGAGTAGTTTTTGGGTACTCTTGGAGATGCTCTAACAATAGGGTGTACAGTAGGGACTGTTTGGTAGAACTCCACCTGATTCTGATTCTCTATGGAAGCTGATTCTCTGAGAGAAGTGATTCTGTAGCTGAAAGTGATGCTTTTTGATTCTCTATCATGAACTCTTGAAATCAGGATGGAGAATCACTTCACAGAATAACTACTTTTTTAGCTCCTAGTCCCTTATTTCATTTCAGAGAACCACTGTACAGAATATGTAGAGAATCACTTCTCTCTGAAAAACTGTCTGGCAGAGCTCCTTCTGGATTCACGTGGATTCACGTGAGAATCAGCTTTGAAAGCTCTGCCAAACATGACCGTAGTATGCAGGACAGGCTCCTACTGTACGTGCCCGCCGGCCTGCCACGCACTGCTACTAGCTAGCAGCACGTACTCGGGATCAGTTAACACTGAATTCTCAGGAATAAGTCCAGAAGCATGATCGAATATGATGCCGCTGTGGATGCGATCGATAGCTACCGAACGAAATTTCTCTGGTGTGCGTGATCCGCGTGGTCAATGATTTACTTTAACAACAAAGATCTGAGACGCAGGCGTCGCTTTCCCGGGGAGCTCGGGGACGATTCCGTCGATCTTCCCTACCCGCCCCTTATCTTCCCCTCCTGCCAAACCCTACAAATGGCTGCTTTTTTAAAACGGAAGAAATGTAAGAGCTTCATGTGTCCTCTTTCGAAGAATGCATCAGTTCCTAAACTAAAAAAACATATACTCAAAGCGAACATAAAGCTAATACATCAGAAAATCGAATGCAACAAAATTAAAGAAAAAAAAACTCAGACTCCCCATACTACCTCCGTTCCAAATTATTATTCGTTGTTGACTTTTTTGATGATCTTTGACAATTCGTTTTATTTAAAAAATTTGTTCAAATATATAAACCAATAAGTTATACTTGAAGTATATATGATGATAAAGCAAGTCACATATAAAATAAATGATATTATAATTTTTTTAAATAAGACGAATGGTCAAATGTTAAACGAAAAAATCAACAACGAATAGTAATTTGAAACGGAGGTAGTAAACTAGATAATATCTCTTCCCGACAAGTTTGGCAAAGTCACCTTCAAATGAACCAACTTCTCCACCTTAGGTGAAAGCAGAACCGAAGCATAAGCCAAATCCAACAACAGAGAAGAGAAACAACTCCATCTATTAATTGATACTCTGACCACCAAACTAAGACTGCGGCAAAATCATTCATACTTCCACTAATATAGGTAGCAAGAATAAGCAAGATACCAATAGCTATTGAAGAATCTAAGTTGGACAACCACAGTACCTACACGAAATGCACCACCGCTCAAAAAGCCTCAAGAACGACGCCTCCATCGAGAAAATGGTATTGTCGCCACCGCCGTCGTCGCCGCCCACCGGGACAAAGTTTTCACGTGGAGACCTAGTGATGGGATGGGATCATGACAAAGAAAGGACACCTCCAAGAAGGAAAATGGCGCTGAAGGTCGTTGTCGCCATGGCTTTCGCCAGCTCGACCTAGACCACTACAACACAGCCCAAAGGGTTAACGAGACGTGCTTTGTACCATGCCATCACCAATCACAAGAGGTAGAAGTACCTGAAGACTCAATATCGACAAAATGCATCCTATATCACACTCGCCGCACAACGAATCGCAGAGCTCCCATTGGAGGCGCAACCGTTTGTGAATGTAGTCGCCATCCATCTTCCCTAGAAATGGTTGTGACCCTGCCTTTTTCCCCTTTCTCTGTTCTTTCTCCCATTTCCCTCTCCATCCCCCATCCCACACATATCTAGGTCAATGTTCCTCCTCCAATCTCCTCCTTATCCTCTGTCTCGCCTAGGTCATCATCACCTTCTTCGTCGGCGTGGCTCACCATTAGATCTGTGTTCCAGGGCTTAGGCACCCCATCCTATATCTATCCCGCCAATGGCAACCACTCGATAGTAGTCCTCCTGCCCGGATTCATGTCTTCCATGTCTAAACTTGATTTCGATGGGGGGCACCAACGACACATCTTTTTCGACCTTGCCCACTATCGCGCCCACAGTTGGGCCCTTTCCAAACACACCGTGGTTGAGCTCCTTCACCGTATCTTAACCTCCCGATGCCGTAGTTGTGCCCCTCCACTTCTAAAGCTTGTGGCTTTCTCATTGGGAGCATGCTAGCGAGGGCCATCAGCACCACATAGTCCGCAACTAAGCTCCTTTGATGTTTCATCACCCTGGCACCATTCACCTGTATCTGGCGAGAGCCGGTGGTATTGTCGAAACCCTGGTGTCCATACTCCAAAGCGTAGAGAGGTTGGAGGGACACAAGGCCGTTGAGGTCGCCGTGCGCATGTTTGACGCTTCGTGAGGGTCATGGCCGCGGTTCTGCGAATGTGTTGTCTATGGCCGCATCCTTGGTGCATGTGCTCTGGAGCGGGACCACACTGAAGGTTCGAGTCAATGTGGCGGGGATAGTGGACCCACTACTTTGCTTTGCAACACAAGATGCTTGTGGGTGGGTCGTCATTGGGTCTTGAGTCTAAAGCGCCAAATCTAGGAGATGACCCACCACATCATTCCATTGGATTTGATGGGATAACTAAGCTAGAAAGTTGTGGCGGTGGGGCTTTGTCATCGTTCTTGTTTGCGTATTGCGGACTCTTTGGTCGTTTTGTTTTGTTGGATCGCCAAGGTGGGGTACGTTGTTGTCTGGTGTTGGGCAACAAGGGTTACCATGCCGACTGTTGCCCGATGCCGACGACGGCTATGCTCTTGCATAGTTCTCCCTTCTCGGGGCATTATCACTGTTTCTCTTCCTCGGTCCTATAAGGTTAGGACCCAGTTCATCCCCGAAGGCCTAGTCCTATAGTTGCTTGTATGCGTCGCCTCACTGTTCTCGTGTCACTCGACCTTGTAGTGCCCATGGTGGTTGCCACCTTGTTCTTCTTTTCCTCGTCGAGCATCAATTGTCTCGATGGATTAGGGTGGTTCGTGATGGCAGTGTGGTGTGTTTGTCCTTCTATATTTGTTGTTATGTTTCATGTGACTAGGCAACATGTTTTACTTGCAAGTTGGTAGCTTTGTTCTTCTGGAGATCAAATTCATGTGGTGCCGAGTGCAAGAGTTCGTCCGTTTGTGGCGTGGTTGGCTGAGCACCTCACGCCTAGCTAGTGTGAGTGTTTGTGGTCGCTTTTCTCTTCTACTCCGTGGTGTTGTTTCTTGTCTTTATACTATAGTCCGAGTTCCGTTCCCTCTCAATGAAATACACACCAGCTCACTTCTCTAAAAGGAAAGTATGAGATGCCACAGCCTTTAATGGATGGCAGACGACCTTTCTCTATATATATTTTTACCATGTTCCTAGCTTTCAGGCAACGGTCTTCATTCCGATCGGGTACTCACCTTGATGGATTTCCTTTCAGGTGATGTTGTCCCGGCTGAGCTCTTGTGGCTGGATTCAAACGACAAATCATGGGTTGCGTCGCCGACTAGACGGACTTCACTGTCTACGGGCCGGGCGTGCGCGTCGCCGCTGTCGCATTTGCCCATGTAGTACTTCATACAAGTATTTTTCACACGTGATGACTGTACAATGAGCGTGTCACTGGCGGAGTTATGTAGAGGCCAACCTGGGCCATGGCTCCCCTTGTTAGGTTGATCTCTCAGCCCACACGGCCCAAAGGCCGTGGGCCTTGATCCGCGCCCTGATCGGGGGCGCTCAACCCAACCCATTGTTGGTGGGCCCCTGTCACCCTGCGCTATAAAGAAAGGTGGGGGCCGCCGGCTCTACTCACGAGGTTGAACGTGAGCCGGAAAGACCCACCGACACACCTATCCGATCTAGGGTTAGTGCGCAGTTACGTGACGGGAAGCCCCGCCGCCACGACGTCCTCCGACGCCGTTCCAGGCCAAAGCCGGTGGCGACCGGAGGGACGCCGCGATCTACGACCTACACTGCGCATCGCTGCCTTGCGCAGTTCGTCATCGACAGAACGTGCTATGTCTTCCTCCATTGGAGGCGATGGTATGGTTCTACTCGTCCTTCGTTCATCGCGTTCTTATTGTTGTTCTTCAAGTTTTACTGTCAAGATTCAAGTTCATAGTTCTAGATCTGTGGCTAGTGATCCGATTAAAGTTAACAATGGTATCAGTCGCCTTACTAGCGCATAGATCTAGTAGTTTGGAATAAAAAATCAGATGAAAAGGATCCGAATCGGATCGAAAGAAACAGAGGAAAACTCGATCTCGAAGGATCGAACAGACAAATAAAACTCGATCTCGATGGATCGGACAGAAACATCACCCGCACCGCGGGACAACGAAAATAGAAACTCAACACCCGAACCCTATCTCAGATCTACCACTCGACAGTGGCAAAGAACAGAGCACCACCGCGGATCCCATCGACGGCGGCGCGCGCACCAGTAGGTGCACGCGCGCGTTGGCGATGGGACTCGCAGCGGCGCCAAGAAACTTCTCCTTCTTCGGCAGAACCTATCTACTCCTTTTTGGCCATGAGGGCCATGAGAAAGTGGACTGGATCTAGAGAAGAGAGAGCGGCATGGTGGCGAGGGGCCGCCGGCCGTGAGCACGGAGGCGAAGCGCCACCGGCTCGGCTGCTGAGCGAAAGAAGGAGAGAAGAGCGGCGCGGAGACGAGAGGTCTCCGGCCGTGCGCACGAAGCCAAAGAGCCACTGGTTCAGCTGCTGCGCGAGGAGAAAAATGAGCTAGGGTTCGGGCTCCGCTCGGCCGGAAGGGGTTTTTATACCGCCGATCTCCTCGCTCAGCCGTTGGATCAAGCGAACGGCTGAGATGGAAGCGGGGCAGGGGGCGTGGCGCGCGCTGGGCCACTTCGGCGGCCCGCCCGTTCGCTGTTGGGCCGCGCTCGCCGGATCGCAGCCGCGGCACTGGGCCACTTCGGCGGCCCAGCCATTGGCTGTCGGGCTTAAGGCCCAGGCCGCGTGGGCCGGACCCGAATTGTATTAGCAGGCCATGAACAGTAATGCACAGTAGAATTTCGCATTTGTTTTGATTGATTTCAGAATATTTGATAGAATTTGAGAGAATTTGCCTCTGTTTAAATTTGAACCAAAGGGATAATTTCTTCAGAGAGTAAATAACAGAGTTTTACTACTGTTCATGTATATATTTATTTATTTAAAGTTTCCGCTGCATAGATGGTTATTTGACTTGTATTTAAATTTGAACCAAAGTGATAATTTAATTTCAAGTCACAGATAACATTTCAGATTCATTGTGATATTGTTATTTTCTGACCAAAGTTGATAGTAACAATATCATAATTTTATAGATATTTATTATTGCATTATTACTTTTTCTGCCCAAAGGTGATGAAGTTTTAATGTAATAGGATCTGTTATTATGTTATAATGTTCTCACTTAATATGATTTAATTTCAGCTACGAATTCCATGATGGTCTCCATCAAGGACATTTCGATTCTCAAAGGAGATAACTACAATGAGTGGTACAAGAAGGTGGATTTCTTTTTCACCATGACAGAGCTGGATTGGGTTCTCACTGCACCGGTTCCGGCCGAGCCTGTGAAGCCAGTCAGAGAGGCTGATATGACAGATGCCGTTTGGCAGCAGACAGAGCAGGCCTATACGGTCAGCAAACAGAAATTTGACACAGAGAATGCCAAATGGATTACTGCTAACAAGAAATGTTTGGCAGTGGTCAAGAACACCATAGAGCCTTCTGTTTTTGGGGCAATTAAAGATTGTCATAATGTCGTTGAGTACTTGGCAAAGTTAAAGAGTCAGTACACTGGCTCTTCAAAGACCTACGCCTCTCAGTTGATCAAGCAGTTGATCAACGCCAAGTACACAGGCGGCATCAGAGAGCACATACATCGCTTAATTCACATAAACAATAAGCTCAAGCCAATGGATGAGGACTTGAAAGAGAGTACCATCATTCATTTGGTTTTTGCTTCATTGCCAGATGAGTTTGAGAACTTCGTTGTTAACTACAATGTTAGTTCTGAGAAATGGGACATAGAAAAGACCATAGCGATGTTGGCTCAAGAGGAGGAAAGGATAAAGATAGCACGTGGTAACACTGTTAACCAAGTGCAAAAGAAGAAAAATAACAACAATGCGTCTAACAACGCAAAAGGAAATCCCTCCTCTAAGGGCAAAGGCATTCAGCACTCCCAGCAGCACAGACCTAAGGATGGGCAAACCACAGTGGAGAAAGATCAGTGTCTCTACTGCAAGGAAAAGGGGCACTACAAGAAAAATTGTGCCGCCTATTTAAAGATGATAATGGAAAGGAAAGGTGAGAATGTTATTTCATTCGTAAATGAATCTCTGTATATAGATTATTCCACATCTACTTGGTGGATTGACTCAGGAGCAACAATTCATGTTGCAAACTCTTTACAGGGATTCCGTTCGACGAGAACTACTCAAAGAAACGAAAGGCGAATTAAAGTCGCGAATGGAGTCGAAGCAGAAGTGAAGGCGGTGGGCGACCTTCTCCTAGAGCTCGACACCGGATTTGATTTATTTCTTAGAGATGTTTTCTTTGTGCCTAGTTTACAGAGGAACTTAATAAGTGTATCTCGTCTAGATGATGATGGATATGGATGTCATTTTGGAAATGGCATGTGTGTGATAGATTTTAAAGATACAGTTACTACTATTGCTTTTAAGAAAAATGATCTTTATTTGTTATCACTACGTGAAAGTATGAATTCCGTATGTGATGTGAATGCGCTTGTATCCCCACCTACAGCTCATAATAGAAAACGAAAGAGAACTCAAGACACGTCGTCGAAATTATGGCATTGTCGTTTAGGCCATATTTCGAGGGGAAGAATAGAAAGGCTGGTTAAGAATGACATTCTTCCTCCTCTAGAGTTCTCAGACTTAGATAAATGCGTTGATTGCATAAAAGGAAAATACATAAAGATTACCAAGAAAAATGCTGAACATACCGCAGGTGTTTTAGAGTTAATTCACACAGACATCTGTGGTCCGTTTTCAGTTAAAAGCATAGATGGTTTTGACTCGTTCATTACTTTTACCGATGATTATTCCCGTTATGGATATATTTATCCAATAAAAGAAAAATCAGAAGCGTTGGATAAGTTTAAAATATTCAAGGCTGAAGTTGAGAATCAACATAATTTAAAGATAAAGACAGTACGTTCCGACCGTGGAGGGGAATACTATGGTCGGCACACCCCATATGGCCAAGTTCCAGGACCTTTCGCGAGGTACCTAAGGGAACAAGGTATAGTTGCCCAGTACTCCATGCCGGGCGACCCTCAGCAGAATGGAGTCGCTGAAAGACGTAACCGTACCCTTATGGATATGGTGCGAAGCATGATCAGCTACTCTACACTACCAGTGAGCTTATGGATGGAGGCTTTAAAAACCGCCACCTATATTCTCAACAGAGTTCCCAGTAAAGCGGTGCCAAAAACACCGTATGAGCTGTGGACAGGCAGAGTACCCTCATTGAATCACCTACGGGTGTGGGGGAGCCCTGCTGAGGCAAAGATATTCAACCCGACCATTGGGAAGCTAGATCCCAAGACAGTGAGTTGCCATTTTATTGGCTATACAGAGAAATCAAAAGGATATCGTTTCTACTGTTCTGACAAAGTCACAAAGTTTGTGGAAACGAGACATGCTGCTTTTCTTGAAGAAGAAATGATACGGGGGAGCATGGAAGCTCGAAAGATTGATCTTGAGGAGAGGCGGGTGTGCGCACCCAATCCAATGATTCAGGAGCCATATTTCGAACTGCCTGATGAGCCTACGCCGACGGTGCCAGACACTGTGGCTCCAGCTCCTGTGGTGGTCCCTCCTGTAGCAACACCGAATGCAAATGTGGAACCTGTCCCTCAGGATCCTATAGAAAATGTTGCTGCAGATCAGGGGGAGCATCAACAGCCTCCAATAGAAAATGTTCCAAATGTAGAGGCCCCTAGAAGGTCTCAAAGAACAAGAAAGTCAGCAATTCCTGATGATTATGAAGTGTATAACACAGAAGAGTTTCGAATGGAGGATGATCCTATTTCATTCGAACAAGCCATGAGAAGCGAAAACTCATCCAAGTGGCTTGAGGCCATGGAAGATGAATTGAAATCGATGAGTACCAACCGTGTTTGGGACTTAGAAGAAATTCCTAAAGGAGCCAAAACAGTAGGCTGCAAATGGGTCTACAAGACGAAACGTGACTCCAAAGGGAACGTGGAAAGATTTAAAGCGCGTCTTGTGGCGAAGGGTTTTACACAAAAGGAAGGAATAGATTACAATGAGACTTTTTCTCCGGTCTCATGTAAGGATTCCTTCAGAATCATAATGGCATTGGTGGCGCATTTCAATCTCGAATTGCACCAGATGGATGTAAAGACGGCATTCCTTAATGGGGATCTTGAAGAAAAAGTTTACATGGCTCAACCCAAAGGTTTTGTCGTGGAAGGAAAAGAACACATGGGATGTCACCTAAAGAAATCCATTTATGGGTTAAAACAAGCTTCGAGACAGTGGTACTTGAAGTTTAACGAAACGATAAAGAGTTTCGGGTTTAATGAAAATGTTGAGGACAATTGCATTTATGCAAAATTCCAGAAAGGCAGTTACATTTTCCTCATCCTTTATGTGGATGACATTCTACTGGCAAGTAGCAGTGTCAACCTATTATTGGAAACGAAGAAGTTCCTGTCCTCGAACTTTGATATGAAAGACCTTGGTGAAGCCTCATTCGTTTTGGGAATCGAAATTCACCGAGATAGATCAGATGGGGTATTAGGATTATCTCAACAGACGTACCTGGAAAAGGTTCTAGAAAAGTTCTGTATGCAGAGGAGTAAGCCTACTCCTGCGCCAATAGTCAAGGGCGATAGATTTGGGGATTTTCAGAGTCCTCAGAACAGTTATGAAAGGGAACAAATGAAGACAGTTCCATATGCTTCAGCTGTCGGAAGCTTACAGTATGCACAAGTGTGCACACGCCCTGACCTAGCATTTGTTACCAACATACTTGGCAGATATCAGAAAGATCCAGGCCTCGAGCACTGGAAATTAGTGAAGAAAGCTTTACGGTATGTGCAAGGCACAAAAGGCCTCATGTTAACATATAAAAGAACTGATTCCCTTGAGATTGAAGGGTATTCAGACTCAGACTTTGCGGGAGATAGAGATGATAGTAAATCCACGACAGGCTACATCTTTACTCTCGCAGGGGGAGCTATATCGTGGAGAAGCTCCAAGCAAACAGTGACAGCAACATCTACGATGTATGCTGAATTTATAGCATGTTACGAGGCATCCTGCCAAGTTGAATGGCTAAAGAAATTCGTACCAGGATTGAGAGTGGTAGACAGTATAGAAAGACCACTAAAGATGTACTGCGATAACCAGCCAGCAGTGTTCTATGCTCATAATAATAAGAAAAGTACGGCTACCAAGTCGATAAAGATAAGATTTTATTCTGTTAAAGATAGAATCCAGGATCACACCATAAGTCTCGAGCATATTAAAACAGAGAAGATGCTCGCGGATCCGCTAACGAAAGGCTTACCACCCAACGTGTTCAAGGAACACGTAGCCGGCATGGGACTAAGGTATTGCCTATGATCTCTGGATTCACAGGGCCCAAAAGGAATAAAGAATCTATTTCTGAATAGAGACGTGTATTGTAGCTATTGATTCTATCGATAATCGATCGTGATGATGAAATATGCTCTGTACACAAATCTAGGATGAGATAAGGAAATAGTAAAAGTAAAAGAAAAGCGAATGTGAGATCAAAGGGGAGATTGTTAGGTTGATCTCTCAGCCCACACGGCCCAAAGGCCGTGGGCCTTGATCCGCGCCCTGATCGGGGGCGCTCAACCCAACCCATTGTTGGTGGGCCCCTGTCACCCTGCGCTATAAAGAAAGGTGGGGGCCGCCGGCTCTACTCACGAGGTTGAACGTGAGCCGGAAAGACCCACCGACACACCTATCCGATCTAGGGTTAGTGCGCAGTTACGTGACGGGAAGCCCCGCCGCCACGACGTCCTCCGACGCCGTTCCAGGCCAAAGCCGGTGGCGACCGGAGGGACGCCGCGATCTACGACCTACACTGCGCATCGCTGCCTTGCGCAGTTCGTCATCGACAGAACGTGCTATGTCTTCCTCCATTGGAGGCGATGGTATGGTTCTACTCGTCCTTCGTTCATCGCGTTCTTATTGTTGTTCTTCAAGTTTTACTGTCAAGATTCAAGTTCATAGTTCTAGATCTGTGGCTAGTGATCCGTCAAAGTTCACACCCCTTACTATGTACAAACTTTTATAGAACCATATAGGCTATAGACTTTTAGATCCCCGAATTGTGCACATCTATTGTTAAATTCTCAATTCAGTTAGATTAGCTTTACTCATGTCACTTCTTTTTGAAAAAAAGGGTTTACATAGCAACTTTAGTTTACAGCTGTTCAATTTTAAAAATGAATTATATAGCTGTTCTTTGGCATTGACTCGGTCCTCTTTGATGTTAATGCCACTGGTCCGGTACTCTCGCCTCGGGGCGAGATCGATCGAGCAGAGGGGACGGCGCGCGGTGCGGGGGCGCACAGTGGAACGACGGCACACGTTTCAGTCACCGAGTGCGATCCTAGAGGGGGGGATCGGAGCGGCTACCTAGCTCTACTGTGCGGGTCAGAGTGCTGGTGCACGAGTACGGCGTGTACCAACTCCAACGGACTCTCCAGCACATCAGGACCTGCTGCTTGTTTTTTCCCCTTGTAACGGCAGGACAGACACGGATGCCCTCCGAAAAGAAAGGATACAAGCGTTCGTCCATGGAGCACGTACGCCAGCTGAATTATCGATGAAGAGTGAAGAGACTGCAACGTCATTGACCTTGCACGACGTGCCTGTACGTGTGCGCTCATCCCGGTATATACAGGAGTACTCCCTCCGTCCCGTAAAGAATGCAATCCTCACTTTCCGAGAAGTCAAACCATTTCAGTTTATACAAAATAGTACTAATATTTATGTCTTCAAATCGATTTAGTATGAAAATATAATCTGTAATTAATCTAATGATACTTATTTTGTATCATAAATGTAAGTAACTTTTTATATAAATTCAGTCAAACTTGAAATGGTTTGACTTCTCAAAAAGTGAGGATTGCATTCTTTACGGCACGGTGGGAGTACGTGTGCGAAGTCTGACCGGGTCCTCCGTTTCCATGAGAAAATTGTACGCGTACACACCGCACCACAAGAAAGGCGCCAAGCAGTTGAAATTACCGGAATACTACGTTGCTGCAGAATACTACTTCTCTATCTAGGAAATTAATGGTGTAGTAACAATATGAGAAAAAAAAAGTCTAACCCGATCGGAGGCGTGCTTTCTCTAATTGCTCTCACTGCAATAAATTGCAAATATGCATGATGTCTGATCTATACTTGCATCGAAATATAGCACATCACAAAAAACTAGAGCGTGTATATGCATAACACATACTTAAGGATGGTCCCAACTGCAAACTGATCGTAGGTCAGTTGAGAAGGTTCCTTGTGGTGGAACCTGCCCACCAAGATTCGTGTCATCGATTCAGCATAGATATTGCATTTGGGTGCGTGTATTCATAGGGGTGAGTGTGTGAGTTGTGTGAGTTGTGAGCATCTCTGTGCATGCTCGGTGAGGGATTATTGAAGGTATTTAATTTTGTATTACAAATGCTTTTTAAGGTCTCATGTAGTCATATTGATGATATGCGGTATGCCATGTGTATATTATCGGCAAAGCAAAAAACTATTGGCGCGGTAGGTACCTACTACCTATACTATGTCCTTAAATTAATTAGCCCATTCATCACAAATTACAATTCAAAAGTGAAAAAAAATGCAAAAAGTAGGAGTGATATTCACATAATTTGTGCCGAAGAAGGGTCACTATTCAGAATTATTAGACTCGCCCATTTTTGGAGGAAACAGCACACATGTTGATTTCAATGAAAGGGTGGAAACATCTCTAAAATTGTCTATTATTCGAGCATATGTAGAAATACTAGTTATGCACAACAATGATATATACAGACTGAACGAGGGTCATAGCTAATGCCTAATATATGTTTACATAGTTTAATAAAAAATACCAACTCCCGACATAATAAAGAGTGTTGAACGAGAGCAACGAAAGTGATACATAGCGCGTGTTCCATGATTAATTGTCCGTTTATTTGTGAATAATGGAATATGACACTTTAGGTACGTACGTATCTCTGTGTATCCTGCTTATTAACCAAACCAACACATCATGCGCATAATTATATTATGTTAGTTTAGTAGTTATATAATATTTATTTGTGAATAATGGAATACGACACTTTAGGTACGTATCTCTCTGTATCCTGCTTATTAAACAGACCAACACATCGATCATGCTCATAATTATATTATGTTACAGTAGTTTAGTAGTTATAGTCCACAATGATCTGTTGATAACAAGGATGATGGAACTCTCCATAATTCTGCGTTGTGATATTAAATGCATGTTGATTTCTGTAATACTGGTCTATGGATGTAATAATATAAAATAGTTTTATATATAGTTTTCATCACACATTTCAGATATATAAAAGAAAAGAAAACGAGGATCAAACATTTTTCTAGCTTTTGGGAAACATGTTTCAGATGGATTGATGGAACTGTCAAGTTAAGTGCACATAGCCTTTTTGTGATTCTACTATGGAACAAACACACTAGCTAGTCTCTTTAGAAATTTTCTTAGGTGTACTTAACAGCCTGGCACTATACATATGCGTGTTGTATGGCAACGAATCCACAGTTTTTTTTCCTTCTATATATTATATAAAGCCAGGTAGAAGAACAAAGTCCGATATATATAGACCTGATGGATTCAGGTTGGCCTAGCGTTATGATCATACATGCTAACTTATTTTAAATTAAAAGCCATGTCACACCACATTTTCACCGCGCCAGGCTATTTAATTCAGAGATCAAATGAGCAGGAACTTAGTACCAAATAAATCCGGAGCCAAGCTTCCCATCAGGACAATATTGCACTCCAAGCAGCGGAAAATATTTTTAAATCCAACTGCAACTCAATTTATTTAGAGTTCTTTTACGGTACCTTATACCGCTGACCAGAGATATATGGTATAGAGAACGGGTAATATAGTAATTTAGACATAAATATATTAACTAAGCATACTTTTTCTCGTTCTTAACGGCGGCGTGCATCACCGACCCGAGACCCATCCCACTGGCGTGCCTCGACTATCGGCCCGAGACATATGATCGAATGAAAAAAATTAAAATATATCTAAATTACAGTGATGCCATTTAGATTTTTTCCAATAATGCCCTTATACTACTATACTACTCACCGTATACTACTTATACCACTGATCAACGTTAGACTAGTATACAAATATTCTCAACCGTCGGATGTTTATATACTAGTCCTTTAAATTAGTGGTATAAGGTACGGTAAAAGAGCTCTTTATTTAACCAACACATTTCTGCTGAATTTTACGTACATGCTGAGCTTGAACGGTCGTGTCATCGTGTGAGGCCAAAAAAGTTCATTACTACTAAGTGCGCATATAGTATTAGATATTGCGCAATGGGAAAGCTGTGTCTGAACAATCGTCTCGGTGGATCCTGATGGAATGGGGTATCCTGCTACTCCCTCCATTCCAAAAAAACTGACGTTTAGGATAAAGTTTGGGTCAAACATTGAGAATATAAATCATCAATAACTTTTAAGTTGTTAAGTTTGCAAATGTGAAAACTATATGAATAGATTTGTCTTAAAAAATACTTTCATAAAAGTATACATATATCACTCTTTGATAAATATTTTTATAATAATAAGATGTCAAAGTTGTGCTTTGAAGAACGTGTCGCTATCCTAAACATCAGTTTTTTCAGAACGGAGGGAGTATATGCTTTCCCTGTATATGGCATATATCTCCCTTTCTTGCTGGCTCAATTATATTGAACGGAAGACAGAGAAGCCTGCAAATGCGACGTGATACATGGTTCAATGTTGTTTCATAATGATCTTTGGACAGGCAATTAAACCAGAGCACAACTTGCCACGAGGCTTTATTAATTATTTCCCTAAACATAATCAAACGGAGAACACTAGGCAGGAGAACGGGATCGCGCTTCACGCAAGTGACTTGGCGACAAGTTGTTCTATGGGAACCCGTCATGTGTTCGATCTTGAACCGCTTGTTCTTCAGGTAGCAGGGTGTAGAATATATATTTTGTCTGTGACGAATAGTCTTCACAAACCGAGGCGCGCTTTAATTTATTGCATCCACCTTGTCGCGGGCATCTCGACTGGGACGGCACCGTGGAATTCTCCAGCTTTGCATTGAGATATGTCTCTGGACAAAATTTATGTAGTGTCTCACCACCCAATCACACACACCAATGCTAGCAATGCCATTCGTCAGACGAAAGAATGAGAGACGCGACGAACACTCACGTACGCATCACGGGAGCTGGCCGAGTTTACACGACGCGGAGGCGAGCACGTAGGCGCGCGTTCACGGCTTTACGATATTCCAGTGTTCCGTCGCCGTGGAGCTGGCGTCTTGGCGAGATCAACGCGACCTCGCCACACTGGCCTGGCTGGCTACTAGAGTACTAGGGGCCCGGCCTGGCCAGGCATTGAAAAGGGTGGCAAAGCGGCGGAGAGATCTAGCTACCTTTTCGCCTATCGGAGATCTCTCCGGGCCGTGATACGACGACGACGGCGCTGACGCGATGCGCCACCGTACCCTGCCCTAGCTATCATATCATTTGGTCCCGGCGCGCACACGTACAGCGAGCGGTCGGCCGCCGCGCCCCTGCTTTTGCCGTGGCTCTCACGGGCACGCGTACGTGCTACTTGTTGGTTGGTGTTTTCACCACACGGCCAGCTCCGCGGCTACGTGTACTTAGGACGCGGGCATGATTAAATCGAGGGAGCCGTCGTGACTCGCTAGCCATGTCTACGGAGTAGTATGTCGCTGCCTCCCCATTGTATGTACGTTCTCCTCCAGCGAATGACTACTAGCTGGAGTTACCATCAGACGCTGCAACTGGCTGGCGAATGATGTCTTGAGACGACGATCGAGAGGCCAAATAATTGGCCAGGGCGCACGGTTTTCTGCACATGAACGGGATAGCAGGACAAGGGCTTGGCCGCATGCTGACACAGCGAAGACAAAGGCGTGAACCGGTGCCGCGCGGCGGGAGGCGAGATCCAGCAGAAAGGGTGCAAGAAACAGGAACCGGCGGAACGGAACCATCGAACAGGCTATCCGCACAGTACAAATGTTACTATGCGACGACCGACTGGAGACGCGACAGATGCCGCGATCGTTTTTAATTCCCGTGTTAACAAGCTCGTTTTCGGTGCGTCATACTAGCCTTAAAAGGATACTAGGCTTAAAAAAAATTAGTATATAAAGATCGAATAAATCAGATTAATTATATACTACTGTAACCATGTTTAGTAGTATAGATAGTATGAAATAAGTAGTATAGGTAGTATAGGGGTATTATGGGAAAAACATAATGACAGATATGTAATTTTGACATATCTTTAATTTTTAATTTTATTATTTTTATCTCTCCTACTTTACCTCATTTTCATTTGTATGGCAGCACAAGGTCCGGCGGCCTGGAAAAAAATATTTTTTTTATGTTACCATAATACCCCTGCTAATATCTAGTTTATACTGCATACTATCACCTGCTAGTACGGAGCACCGTAAAAGAGCTTCAACCATGTGGTCGTTCATTGCAAAGCAGCTGCTCACAATTCCCCTAGCACGTACAGCAACCGTGGCGTTTTGAGCGATTTGACCGGGTTAAGCCGCGACCCGTCGCACGTTAAGCGACCGCGCGACTCCGTCCCCTTCCTTCCGCCCTCGCCGCATCATGTTTCTCTCCCTTTCTTCCTCCCCCGTCGGTAGCTCCCGCCACTCGGCTCCGGCGGCCTCGACCGCCTCGGCCGCCATGCTAACCCGTCGCCGCCGCCGTCTTCTCCTCTTCCGCCTGCACCATCCACCGGGGTCCCCCACCTCTCGGCCGGCGGCGCCCTCGCCGCCCGGCCCTCCGCCCTCCGTCAGCGCCGCCGGGCCGGCCGCGCGTCAGACACCTTTTCTATGGCCGCCGGTGAGCTCCAACTGCAGCAACCCAGGCCCCTAACCCGGCCGACGGCGGCGCGCGAGGTGGGGCGCGACGGCGGCGCGCTCGGATCGCGCGCTCGGTGCTGCGCGGGACCGGTCACCGTATAAACTTAAGGATTTCTTTGCACTGCACTACGCACCCGGAAAAGGACCAAACATGGGTATTAAAGCAATCTGTAGCATATTCACTCTGACTAATCCCGATCGCCAGGCAGCCAGGCAGGCACATCATCTAGGTGTGGCCGCGCGCTAGCTACAGGCCGGGGTGGACAGTGACGACCCTCCGGCGATGTGTTGCCATGGAGCGCCCCATCTTCCCCGGGCGCGGACGAGTGGACCGGAGGGGCGCCGCATCGCCGCGGTTCTGACCGATCACCGCCGCCTCACGGCCGCCGGCCGGGCCTGCAGAAAAAGAGCTAGCTAGCGCTGGCGCTGCCTGCGTCTTAGTGTTAATCCGACCAGTCGGTGTCGTCGGAAAGCGCGCCGCGCCCTTTCTGAGACGGCAGGAGGTCCCGCTGATGGCAAAAGGCTTTAAGCCGACACAGCCTCATCAGCGATTAAGGCGTGATGCTGCCTGCAGCCTGCCTGCCTGCTGATGACACTTGCAACTTGCCGGACACTTTGGCAGGTAGCTCCCGGCCAGCACGATCCTAAGGGGATCCGGATCGGATGGAATCTGCGGATCCCTTTTGTATCTCTGTCATCGTTTTGCTTTCTCATCATATATTGAGAAAGCATATATCATGGTTTAGATCAGTCGTCAATTTTACAAGACCGTACCTGAGTTTTGAGTGCAGGTAAAATTTTGGATCTATCCAAGTAGTAAAGTTAGCCTCTCACCAGTGACCGCCTCCCCGTCTAGTTTACGTGTCTTCGGCCCACGCACATGCTTGCCCATTATTGGCATCAATTACACCAAATATTTTGATCATAATCAAACAATATGTTTCCGAGGATAACATTCGACTCTTTCATCCTAAAATATAGCTACTTTTGTTTTATCATTAATCAAACTATGGCTATGTTTGGTTGGGGCGGTGAATTTTTTTCCTCAGGGAATCTTGAATGCATGTTGTATTAAATAAAGTCTATTTGTAAAATCTTTTTAAGGATGAGTGTAACTTTGCGCGATGAATCTAATGAGCCTAATTAACCCATTGTTTACTACATCATCCTCTAATCATACGTTCAGAGGCCTCATTAGATAGGTCTTGTGAATTAACCCGGGGGTTTTGTACGTAGTTTTGTAAACTGACTTTATTTAATACTCTTAATTAGTGGTCAAACATATTTGTACAAATTTTCACCCCCAACCAAACACTGCCTATATCAAGATGTATCTCATCAAATTAATATCATTAAATTAAACCGTGGAATATATTTTTAAGGCCTACCTAGCTAATTTGTGTCACAAATGTGGATACATTTTCATATAAACTTGATCAAATCAGAGATAGTTTAATTAATTCAAGCCTAATGATAACTAAATTTGGAATGGGATATCGCTTCCTTGCAAGAAGAAGAAGAAGAAGTGTGAGATCACTTACCTATGTCGAAGATAAATACTTTGACTGCACACGGTCTTTTGCGGCATCTATTTTTGACAAGGGCACTATAATAAGATACCTCCTCTAATCACACAAGGATGATGTTTGGTTATCAACACTTCCTCTAAACACAACTTAAACTAGTCTCTACAAACCTTTTTTCGAAAATTGGATTATGATTATAAAGTACCTGCTGAGATGAATTTCAATGTACACAAAATTGTTGACGATAGAAGTTTGATAAGTTTATTATACATGATACAAAATGTCACTCTTCTTTTTTTAGGACAAAATGTTACTCTTTTATGACTACATACATACAGTAGAAAGTTCAAAAACATAGGTCACATCCTCGCCAAAAGAACGGTCAGAGCGAATAGTAATGACTAATGAGTAGAGATAATAATAGATGAGATTATTTGTGACAACACACCTTTGTTTGCTGCGTCATGGATTGCCTTGACTATGACATTACACACAAATCCGTTAAAGCGGACAATCGATGTGTGTAATTAATGTCGACGTCAAGATGATTTTTGGTGCCGCGACTAGATTAAAGGTGTAAGGGTTCGCGACGACTACCGTTTGAGGTAGGCTGGAGGGAATACCTCGATGGTAGATAGAAGGGGTCAAGGGGCGGAGAGGGTGTTTTAGAGCCCTTGTTTTCAGTTTTCACCATGCTTTGAAATTGAAATGTTAAATATGATTCTATTATACATACGAAGTCAAATTCTAAAAGGTGATCTTATCATTGTTATTGGAGACAAAACAAACCCTGATTTTATAAAAATATTAGGTTCATAAAAGTCTAATCATAAAATTGTCCCACACATTTCTACCCCTCCCATTCAAAATATTTGTCTACAAATTCTCGGAGGGAGTAGTAACTTTAAAACTAACTTCAAAATACTTGTCATTCTGCAATTCGTAGGTTGGTTTACCTTTTTTAGTATTATCCCTAGCATTAAGTGGCTTGTTTGCTCATGCTTGCACCCTTTATCTATCATCTTAATTCTTATGCTCGACTCTAAATAACAAGTATTGTGAATTGATGTATAGTTGTATGCTTGTATATTGTCACCATATTACTGTAATTCAGTATTATTATGGTCTATTAATTAACATCTTGTACATAAAAATGATAATTATTCCATGTTATAAAGGATAACGGTATCCTAGTAACCTTTACTATTACCAATAGCAATGTACTACATAAAGTGGAGACAAAACAAGTAGAGAATCAATGCTTGTATATATTGATGTTTTTATTACATACATATATAGGTTGAGGGGACACATGGAAAGATGTATATCCACTCGGAGGCGTCCTTTCTGAACAAACATCCGATCCTTTCATTATGTCTAACTGTCTATTCACGAATGGACGAAGCCCTTAGATTTATCGATAACTATCTAGTCTATCTTTTGATTGGTTGGGTGAAATCATCTTAAAAAGATATTGGAGACACCTATGCACAGCCGTTATAACAAGAACAGAGGAGTGAACTCAAGCTTACTCTATTTTTTCAACATAAGACCTTACTATGTTTCACTAGGCTAAAGCTTTGATAAAAAAAGTACTCTGTTATTTTTTATTTAATTTGGGACAAACGTATAAGAAAGTAATTTTTATAGAGTAATTGATGACATCGGCATTATGTCAAAAATCAGTCCCTTCATTTTTAAGATGGCACGGATATCAAGATTCAAACTTTACCATCTTTAACAAATAATGTAGCCAATAAGTTTTAAATTTTGTAATGCAAACTTGATATGGTTAGATTTGTAACCAAATATACTCGATAATGATTATAAGTTTATAACCGTAATAATATAATATAAGATCATGTGTTAAGCTAGATCACACCTTATAAACTAAAAGTGAAGAAGTATGTGTTAATAGAGTAATTGATAATCAAAGACTATTCTAATAAAATGAAATAATTTATACCTTCGGTTATACTGACTAAACATGTTAGAGTATATCACGACACCTTTGACCTTGTCTTGTCTATCTATAGCAGTGTCCTACAATTGACACCACAACACACGTTAAACAAGAACTAGCCAACGAACCGTACCAGATCTTTTCGTGTTATTATAAACCAATACAATAGAGACAAAAGTGCTGCCACATTAGCGAGCCATCGTGTTTTCTTTTGCAGGGACCAGCTAGGAATATAGCATACGTACGTACCTTACCCTCTCCGTGTCGCCACTGTATCAATAGGACCACCGCCGGCCATCAACCGTGGATTGAATGATGACGTGGATGGCCGGGCCCAGACGACGATCCCGGCGAGAGCTATGGCCGTTCCCCATGCGAACCGAGGTCTCATGAAGGCGACCGCGCGCACAGGCTGCATCTGCATGCCCCCCTTCCAGACGTGGAGGGTGAAAGGACGCATGCCTCCGTTGGCGACGCGCACCTGTACCTGTACTGTACTCGAAGGAGAGGGAAACCCAACCCCGGCCGCTCCATATGCAGGGCATCCGGCAATATTTGTCCTTTTTTTTGGTATTTGGACTGATGGTAGCGAGGTGGCCGGCAAGCCATCGAGTCCCCCCATACTTCCATGTTGCCATCTAGCTAGGGTTTCAGAAGACTCGCACCAAACCAAGGAGAGATAGAGCGTCCTTAGAAATTACTCGGAGAAGACAACGTATGTATAAGAACGGGAAACTGCAGTAACCTCGCTGCTGATCCGCCTCAACGGCCCACCTGTCAAGTATCAAAAAGAAAAAAACGGCCCACCCGTCCTGCTGTCCTTCGATCTCCTCCTTTCGCCCATGGCCCCCATGGGTATTTTGCACATGCCACGTCCTGTCATCCTCAGTAGGAATACCCATCGCCGACCGCCATTTCCTGCTGGTACTTTCTAACCAGGATTCAGGGGTTCTGCCTGGCTTGGCGAGTCCGAACGTCTGTCTGATCCCGTCCTCGCTCGCTCCCCAGTGAGAATCATCGAGGCGAATTGAATCTGTCATGAAACGTGCCGATTCCGTTTCCCCTGACACGCGCGCGCGCGCCCGTTCTCGGGGATCATCAGGTCGTGTGCCGTGCGCTGTGCGTTCGTGCAGTGCATGCTCCTCCTCCTCCGGCTCCTCCATGCGTCTCGTCGTTTACATATACTGCCCCGACTGCGACCGGGACCTTGTCTC
Source organism: Echinochloa phyllopogon (assembly GCA_033239725.1). Lineage (NCBI taxonomy): Eukaryota > Viridiplantae > Streptophyta > Magnoliopsida > Poales > Poaceae > Echinochloa > Echinochloa phyllopogon. The sequence goes on along the minus strand of BTCW01000018.1, from coordinate 61,089,509 downwards.
TATGTTCTCCAGCTGGGATCGTGCTTCGGGGACAAGGCACAGTAGGCAATTTCCCGACGCAATATATGGCGATCGTTCTGTTAGTGGGGCCGGAGAGATGCGAGATGCTCCAGCTTGTGTCAATGCGAAACAGACACCGCCGCTGCCACCAGTACATAGTACATGTACATAGACCACCGGAAGCATGCATGATTGCATGAATCGTTTTCGGTCCCGGTACGGGAAGATTCGAATCCTTCCGTCCCCTCGTTCCTTTTTAGCCTATTCGCACTCATCAACCTCTACTCTACTATCTAAAACAGAATATTTCGTCCTAGTTATCAAGATTCTCTACTCTATATCATATTCTTCCGTACCCATTCATACTCTATCTTCAATCTCTATACCAACTACCAGCCGTTGAGGCCCACATTTCAGGGTTTTTTTATTTTTTTTCTCTCCCTCCCTCTCTTATCTCTCTCCGACTCCTCCGCCGCCCCTCTGCTCTCCTTCTCCCGCAGCCGCCCCTCCACCTCCCCGCGCCGCTGGCCTCCCTCCCCTCCCCGGCCTCCTCCTCCCCGCCCCTCACCGACCTCCTCCCTCCCCTCCCCAGCCCCCTCCCCCTCGTTGCCGAGCTCGGCGGGCGGCAGGCGACCTCGACGGGCGGCGCGTCAATGACCTCGGCGGCGGATGCTCGGTGGGGTGCGCGAGGAGGAGGCGGCCGGCCGGCGGGGGCGCACGCGAAGGAGGAGGCGGTGCTTGTTGCGCACGGAGGACTGACGATGGCGCGGAGGAGGTGGACCGGCCGCAGCGGGCGGCCGGGCGGAGCGGGTCCTCCCCTTCCTCGGCGACGGCGGCGCGCGGGCCAAGTGCGGGGCGCGGCGGGCAGTGGTGCGGCAGGCAGTGGTGCGGCGGACGCGGGACCCGCAGCGCGAGTTTCGAGCGTCGTCGGTGACGCGCGGTGGCGGAGCTCCTCGCGGTCGTGGGTGCGAGCGGCTCGCGGAGGCGGAGCCCCTCGCCGGTGTGGCGGCCTCGGCTTCCCCTCACCCGCCCGACGAGCCAGCGGCGGAGGCGAGCGGCGGGCGCAGCGGCCGGCCATCAGCGGAGGTGAGCGGCGAGCGCAGCAGCCGACCAACGGCTCGACGGAGCTCATCAGCCTTCTTCCCTCCGGTCCCATGGCGGCAGCCGCGCGGGGTGGTTTGGAGGGCGCGGGCCCCGCGCCGACGTGGAGCATACCGTCGGCCCGCGCCGCCCGTCATGCATGGCGTTTCGAGAGGCTGCCCGGCATTTTACCGGGGCGATCCCGTCCCCCACTGCAGCGCAGAAACGGTATCCCACACGGCATGCGGGCCGAGGTGGCATTATACCGCGTGGGATCCCGTCCCCAGTGCGGGCAGCCTTATTACTCCGGAGAACACCATAGTTAGTACTTAGTACTTGTGTGCTCAAGGGACAACCGAATATCACTATGAGTAAATGTTAGAATACTCAACAAATGACACGGAGAACAAGGTAAGCAAGGGCCCTAATTTTTTCCATGAATTTCGTTATGCCTTTTGAAAATTAGTCGTGTGGACCATGAGTTGATGGACTAGTTGAACTAACAAACATCTAAGTAGGCTTGAACTAAGGGCCTATTTAGCATAGCTCAGCGGCTTTTCTATGCTAAATTAAAGTAGTTTACATATTTGTATTTAGTATAAACTATAAATAAATTAATTAATTTAACGTAAATACTTTTGATGTATATGCAACTCTAGCTTCATGATTTTTGTTTTGAGCTACAAATACCTACCTTTAAGAAATTCATAGATTTTTTGGAGCTAGAGTTTTATCAAATATAGTCTAGACCTCACTACCACACCATCGGTGTTTTTCGGAACAACGATGTTTATAAAGAGTATAGTGATCTCTTATGAACTCGTAGATTAGGTGCTTTTCAAATAAGCCTTCATTTTTTCCTTTTTTTCTTGGAGGGCAGAAAGCCAGACACACATCACACTCACGATGCCCACATAGGTGCATTCTATCTAGAATATATCTACCTTGACCATCACTTAATGAACCCACGTGCGCATGTACTATACAATTTTTGAATAAATCTAGCTCTTCAAATGTGTGTACGAGTAGGACTTAAAACTCGAGTGGGTATGTTTTATCGTAAAAAACGTAACCCTTGTGCTATCCTTTTCTTTGCCCAAAACAACTTTAGTGTCAAGTCGTATAATCAAATTGAATATATTTGCATGATTATTTTTGGAAAAGGTCTACATAACCACCTAATGTATAGAGGGTCGACTACATCACCCCCTCAACTATAAGATCGGATGTTTAACCCCTAACCTTTACAAAATCATTTAAAGAACCCCCTGAGGTGGTTTTAGACAGTGGTTTTGCTTCACTGGCGTGCTGAGGTATACCGAGATACTGATTTGGGTTGGCTAAAATATGGATTCCACATGTAAGTGCACAGACCATGCCCCTCCCTTCTTCTTATCTCCATCTTCCTCCTATGACCACTCACCTTGGACTGCTCACCGTTGTCATACCCTATACATATCACGGCTGCTCTTGAGCGCCTTCGCTTAAGAAACTTTTGCGTGGCAAATAAAAATGGAGGGGCAGCTTGTGTTGCTCATGTCAGAGAAGAATGGACAGTCCAACTTGCTCATGGGCGATAAGAATGAAGGGGTGGCATGATATTTTTTTGGTAGTGGTGAGTTCTATTGGTCCCACAAAAATAAAAAACTTTTTAAAATTTATGCGCGGATCAACTATTGTACCAAGTACAATCTGAGTCTTTGTGTTAGCTGATCCACGTCATCATCTCCATCCATCTGCGCGATCCAGCATGGCAAAACCGCTATCAAAAACCACTTTAGGGGGTTATTTAAATGGTTTGTAAAGGTTAGGGCTTTAAATAACCGGCTTTATAGTTGAGTGGTGATGTGATTGACCTTTGATACGTTGGGGGTTATATAGACTTTTTCTATTATTTTTTGGTGGCTCAGTTTTCTCCCTTGTGCAGCTACAACCACAAAATAGAGGCTGTGCTGTAGTCACGGACTGACTAACAGCAAATGTGACGGGAGATGGCATTCTTCTTCGTCTACTTCACCGGAGTGAACGAGTGATTCAAGAAATGGAGAGGAACCTCGTGGGCCGGCGCCTCGCGAGTGACTAGACCAGGGCCGGCGAATGCATGGGTCGGCGAGTGACTGGACCGATGGCAATCTCACACTGCCCTACATTTTAAATCATAAAAACCTTTCTAAAAACATAACTTGTGAAGATAAATGGGCTCTGATCTTGCAGTTTGTAGTCAGAAACTCAGAATGTCCGCTTGACTGTTCCGCGATGAGAATACTTCTTAGAAGAATGGCCTGTGTGGAGGCTCGGCGCCGGCAGGTGGGCCTGATGTGCGGTTCCACGCGAGGCAGTTCCCTCCCGTCAGTTTCCGTCTCACCCGCTCGACCTCGCCTCCACTCCCCTCCGCGCCTCCACCTCGCCCCTCCCGTCGGTTTCTGCCTCCACCTCGCCCGCCCGACCCCTTCGATCTCTCCTCGCCGCGTCCTACCTCTGCCCCCGCGTCCGCCTCTGCGACCGCCGACTGCGTGCCCCACCGCCGCGTCGATGGCCGGGGCGGGGCAGCCGCTTTCCGCGCAACCACCGGGCGCGTCGCCGCCGTTGCTGATGGAGGTGGCGGCGCACAAGCACGCGCACGACGGCGGCGGGGAGCGGGTGTGGGCGCGGTCGTGGCGGTGGGCCAAGACGGCCTTCTTCGTCCCGCCGCGGCGCCGCAAAACTTCCCCGTCGCCCCTCCACGACCTCGCTCCGCTCCCATCCTCCACGCGCCGGAACTCCCCTGTGCTGCCTTGCTGCCCAACGCCGGCGCGATCCTCCACGACCTCCTCCTCTGATAGTGGCCGTGGCGAAGCTGGCAAGCAGCCACACGTCACGGCATGGACCTCCTCGTCGATCTGCCCCTCCACACGTCAGCTTTGGACCTTCACTGGTGATTCTCCATGACTCTCCATGCCTGCTAATCTCTGATTCCATATGGCATTTGGGGGTCGGTGCTGCCGTTGAGACTACAGTTCAGAATTTAGAATTGAGAAAGCATATGCGCATTTTTCTTGTATGAAGTGCTTCACTCTGATGCGTGTAGTTAACTCAATGACCTTTGGGATGGGTATCAGCATGTCTGTTGTGTGGTATTGAAGAAATACAGATCGTTTTTTTTTACTTGACCATAGAGGTAAACGTAGCACTACCAGTAGTAATTGAATAGGCATTCTTTGTGTTCTTGACTTCTTGCCCCTCAGCTTAACCAATTACGAGTTTTAGAAACTGGCAGCAGATGTATGTCGTAAAGCTTCAGTTTCAGGACATGCAAATGACATATGAAAATTTCAGTAGATGCAAATGACAGTTATTAATGATCTGAATACATATACATTACATAAAACTTTGATACATAATAGCATATTCTGACGAGTAACTCTAAGAATTGTACAATTCCCGACAAATTTAATAAATTTAATAATCAAGTGACATTTCAATGCTTCCATCTTGCAGTATCTCAACTGAAAGCAAAGCTGGTTATGACATTCTATGATATTTCCATCATATTTCTACTCCCGCTTGTGCCGTGTCTAAAACAATAGGAACAACAGGCTGGCCTGGGATACTGCACCGGAATACGAACCAGTTTAGACACATTTATTTTTCAGGTATGCGATTTTAATTATGCTCAGAAAAATAAACAAATAATATTCAGATTTCCACATAGTTGTTCAATATAGAATCTTAATCAGACAAGAGTGGAGCATTATAGAAAATAAACCTAATGAATCTGTTCTGATTTTTTTCAGTTGTTCTATTGTGTATAATTTTATTCACTGAATATTGCATACTAGCATTCAATATTTAGATAATTATATAAAGTGTTTTAAATTTATCTCTCCGTCTCCATCCCCATCAACAAGGAGGTCACTCCTGCTGCCGCGGGTAACTTGCTTGCACTTTTCTACCACTTGCCAAATATTTCTGCTCCGCTGATCCCATGAACTGGATCTGGGTTGGGTTTGCAGGGCTCTAGCTCCGCGCAAGGACTGCGAGTACATGCTCGATTCCTGCTATGGGAACGATATTTCTTCCACCCTCATCTTCAACAATGAGGTCAAACACCGGTTGGACGGCATCTTTTCTGCCGTCGGGCACAAGAACGCATGCGTAGTGAGTTGCGGTGCCACCGCCAAAACCCATCTCACCACCATGGTATGCTTGTACTACCTATTATGTTTTACATTTTTACTCCACAATCAGATGTCCACCCTTCATTACTTAAATTTCATTCTTTTCATTGCGATGCTTTCTTCAATCTAGATTACGCACGATTGAAATGACAATGCAGAGGTCCCACGATAATCAAGGCATGCACATCAATTTCATATACTATCTTGCATTACTTATTTACTTGACATCTGAACATTTTGTTACGACTTTGTTTTCTTAGGTGCTCTGCACCAAAGTTTCAGAAGAGAACGGTGCATTATAACTATTGATTGTCTATTGTAGGCTACAATTTATAGCAGCATTCTACCTTCCACTTTTATTTTTTTACATTATTTCTTCAATCAATATCACTGCTAGAATTACTATGTTTCTGTCTACTATTTTAGGTAAAATAGAAGGTATTGTCAATAGAAACTTTCACCTGACACATGTGAACCTTGGCAGACAGTGCAAGAAAGGTGAGCAATGCATTTGATTGGCAGATAGTGCAAGAAAGGTGAGCAATGCATTTACCCCTTCCCTTTCTACTTTATTAGCTGCAAACTATTTCTTTATTGTTCCTATGTTTAATTTCTATTACCAGCCACGTTGGCAGTATTTAGAGCTGTTACACTGAAGTTCTTTATTATCTTGCAGATTTCGATATGCACTACTTGCCATGAAATTTCAGAGTTCGAATATATATTTCACTGCCGCAGGTTCACATCTACCTTCTATGTGTGCTTGATGTTTTTCCAGCCTGCACCTTGCTTTATTGATGGGAGATATTTTATTTAAAGTGCATACAGTATTTTGAGTCTTCACCAAATCGAAAATATTTTTGAGTCTTCACCAATATTTGGTTCTGACAGGTGTTACTTGGATCTAAACTATAAGCTCTCATCTCCACTTCTCAGATTTGGGCTGCTGATTTAAGTATAATTAATTTGTTCTAGGCAGATCATTGCAAAATAGGAAGACTGCAAGGATACTCCTAATTTACATAATTTATGGACAAATTACATCTGTCTTGCATATGTTGCAGATGCCTTCAATTAACTTGCCCATGACATTGTTGTAATGCCACAGAGAAATTAGTTTTTTCTTTTGCAGAGATTCCAATTTTCTTTACAAGTTTATTTATGTGCTTTCATGTTTTGTCACCTGGTACCTTAATTGAAATGTTTTGGATGTGATGGCGTTGCTGGTTTTGATTACAGTTATTTTTTCGCTATTCGTTCTTGATATTTTACATAATTTTCTATTTGTTCCCTAGGTAAGATATCTGACTGTGCTTCTTTCAATTATCCAGCATGCTAGATAGTTACATTGGGGACACAATGGTGCATTTGTTCCAAGCAGCACAAGAAAATGGTGATATTTGATAAGGCGTTTTCTACATGGCTTTTTTTTAAATTCCATTTGTCTACTTTACAAGAAAAATGGGATTTTAGACCTTTTCTTTGTTTTCTCCCATTCTTTTTGTATAATTCCATTTCTTTGTGTTTCAGTTGCTTGCATATGCACAAGAGTTCTGGGTTTCAGGTATGAAAATCTCTATATTTTGTTTACACAAGATTATGCTAATGGAGATAGCGCTCAGTGTCAAAATTTGGAGGCAGGCCTTAGGGAATTCTATGGTAATCTCTGGCGTACATGGGCATTTTGTATCCTTCATACCATCTATCTTACTCTGCCACGGCTTGAGAGTACCTTTTTTGTTATTGTCTGCAATTATGCTAAATAGTGACTCAGTTGAAAATTTGGCCCATAGATTCAAGTTTAGAAAAAGACACTGCAGTATACAATCTGTTACTCACTATGCTTGAAATAGTTGTCTTTTGGTCGCCGAATTCTATATGAAGGAACATCTGCCGTCGCATAACCCCTTGACTTGTTTTTTTTCTTCTGCAAATTGAGTGGCTAATATGTACCCCCTTTGATCCAGTTACATGGCATTATTGAGATATTCATTTTTCCTCTTTATCTCTGAATGCAATTCTTGTTTGATAGTCATTGTTCAGATCAGTAAGGTGGGCTCTAACTCTGCACACCTATACAAGTCATCACTTCTTCTCTTTTATGAATTGTGCAAAGATCATGACAACCAAACTGATTACTTTGAAAACAAATCATTTAATATAGCTAGGTTTTTCTGTTTGTTTTGGCTATGTGTGCCACAGGAAGTTGATCTGGAAGGAGCCCATGGCAACAGCTGATCCGATGGGCAGGGCAAGTGACAGCCAGGAGGAAATGTTAAGGAAGATGCTGATGCAGGAGAGAAGGCAATGCACATGGGTGAGAAAATGTTATCGGTTGGGATTGATGTTCCTGGAGCCATAGCAACAATTTGCAGTTGATAACCATGAGTTCACCATGGCATTAGATTAAATACCAAAGGAATATTCAGAACAACGAATAATTGGTATTTTCTTGTATGGTTTAATTTGTTGTCTTTCAAGGGGCAATACAAATATATATAATTTTGATATATTAATAGGGTATCATGTATTCATATTTGCTGAAATAGTATCGCATTGATGTTTGGTTAATGCGCTTGTAGCATTAAGAAGGCAATGTTTGAGAAAAATCTAAATGTAGTTATATTCTGAAACAAAGAGATTATTTATTTAATTATGATGTTAGCCCGTAGCAACGCACAGGCTCAGAAATAGAAAAAACATAAATTATTGTAGCATTCCCTGTCTTTGATTCTTATAAATTTGTATCGGAAGTTTAAAATATTTGACATGTTGGGTACACTTTCTTTTCATCATTTCTAGCATTTTGCTACTGAAATTTATTGTTTAGAAAATATATCTATCATATTCTTATCATGTTTTTATAAAATAGTTTTATTTTATTTTAAAATTATTGCCCGTAGCAACGCACGGGCACGATCCTAGTCATGATTATAATATGTATCTTAATTTCAAGTATGAGAACTTTATATTTTTATGTAGTATCGCACTTGTAATATTTGCATGCTTCTATTTCTTAAATAATATACAAGTACTCCTGCCTTTTACTTAGAAAGAAAGATACTTCTTATGCGTATGAGATTCACGTGGAAGCCTTGAAGATGATAATTGAAAAAAAAAACAAAATCAGTAGACAGCAGTGATAGGACGGCGCGAGCGACGGGCGGACAAAGCTCTGCGCGTGGCCGGCGGCGGCCGGGACGACGCGAGCGACCGGTGGCCGGAGCTCTATGGGACAGCGCGCGCGACCGGCGGCGGGAGAGCTCGGCGCGTAGACTGCGACGGCCGGGGACGAAGGGCGCGTTCAGCTGCTGGGGCTTGCGCGGCGGTGCGTGTGGCCCAGCGACGGCGCGCGCATTGACCGCGTGTGCGGCCCGCGATGACGGTGGTGACCGCGAGCGGTGGTCGTGCATGCGGCCCACGGGTCACCGGCGATCGGCCGGGGCGGCCTTCCCTTGATGGAGCTCCGAACGCCTGCTGCCCCTTCCTTCTGCTCTTCGCTTCGCCGCCGTAGGTGGCCGATGTTGCAGAGGTGGTGGGTGTGTCCATTTTTTCTACCTGCTCCCTTGTAACCGCGGGTGCAGGTACTCGGGTGAAAACCCTGCTCGATCTTTGATCTGCCGGCGATGGCGGTGCTGTTGCATCGTTTTTCTTGACGAAGGCGTCGTCGTATGGACCTCACCATCCATAGATTTATCCGGTGAAAACTGAAGAACTGGCTACTTGGTTCGGCGGCGGCGGTGGCCGATGTCGTTTTCTTCTTGGGGGCGTCGCTTTAGAATCATTGGATTGACGGTACTAGTTTGGCAGTAGGTTTTTTGAAGTTGTGGACGTGATCGACTAAGTGCGGTAGTGAAGCGTCCCCTCAAAAGAGAGAACTTAATGTGATACAAATACCAGTCCCAGGATGCTGGTTCACATTATTACAACAGATAGTTCAGTACAAAAACAACATTACGGGAGACGGTGGCATTGCATGGCCACAACAAACAGAACTAGTACTAAGCTCCAGATAAAAAGGTTGATAACAAAGAGGTCTTCATCAGAGTGGCAACGCATGCGGCTTCCAGCGGGTGGCCCTAACACACAGGCAAAGGTTGGGTGCAGAACGAACCCCACTAGACGGTATCCTCAGGCACAAAGTCCGGGTCTGCCTCTGCAACAGATTAAGCAAGGGTGAGTACAGACGTACTCAGCAAGCGCAACCACAACCACGGAGGGGGGTAACAGAAGTATGCAAGTATTGTAGCAAGGATGGCTTGTGGTTTATTTAGCAGCAAAGCAAATTTTATTACACATGCAAGGGGTTGGTTTTCGCAATGGGATTTCGCAAATATTATTTTTAGAAGGTACAATAAATGTGATACCTTTGCACACACGATTTTACATGCTACCAGACTTCCCATCTGTCGTAGCCCATGTCAAAACATTTCTCAGCCCAAACAACACCAACACTTTCTTACACCAAAACAGGGGGCTAGTGAAGTGACCAAGCCATAACTCGCCCAATACCGTGGACACGGCTATCCGGATAGGTTTTAACTCTGCAGAGGTGTACACAACCACAAGTAGGTTACCACAACAAGAACACCTTAGTGCCAGTGCAGCTCCTATCAAAGCCATTACCCACCATAGCTAAACTGACAAGTTACCACAGACGCGACCAGGGGTTAGCAACCTACCAACGAGGTTCCAACCAGGGGCATACCTCACATAGACCGTATCCCCGGCTCCATGGCCCTCTGTTGCTCACCAGCACACCACATAACCAGCAGCTCAACTAGTGGGATTTATGCTAGGCCGTTGCCACATACAACGGTCGAGTGGTGGTACAGAAAAAAAAATGGGTTAGGCTAGATGACACATCAACATCATCCCAAAACTTGTGACAGGATAGACAACTCCCACCATGCTCAACCACACCGGTTCAAGCTCACCTCGGTATTTCGCACAGAAATACCGTCTGTCTCATCCCACACGAGTACTCATTTTGTTTACACAAATTATCTCTTTTATTTTAAAGTACGCACACGGTTGCTTTTGTAAACACCAAATATTTGTCATGTGGGTATAATGGTAAAAGTTCCTAAGCATTTCTAGCAGTGACCAATATTTAAACAGAGCATTGTCGTATTCAAACATTAATCTAGGTTGTCAAGGAATTAGTCATAGCAGTCAAGGGGTGGCTATCCAACTGGGTTTAGCAGTAAAATCATGCAAGTTTTATAAATCAGGTCATGGGTTGTGTTTATAAAAACTGGGACAACAATATGCATCAAAGGGTGGGATTGCACTTGCCGTTCTCCCAACCCTCGGGGGATTCCTGCCCGGGGTCTTGGTCTCCAAGCTCCTGCTCGTAGCACTGCTCCTCCTCGAGTCCTTCCTCGATCACAGCGGAGTCTACGGCACACACAAACAAACACCCAATAAATAGAAGAAAAAGTTTTTATTGAGCTCAGAAGGAAAGAATGGAAAACGAGAGCGAATGATGATGACATGATTATTTTTGAGTAGGGACGGGTTGAATTTGGCGAAAATATATTGGTGAGTATTATGGTGGAGTTTGGGGTCAAACGGGATTAATTTGGCGCATGAAATGACGAGTTTAGTGGGGTTTAGGGGTTGTTTTAAAAGAAAAGGACCTTTCTGTGAATAGGGGAAAAGTTCAGGGGCCTCTGGCGAAGTTAACAGAGAGAGCGAGAACAGTGCCCGTGGATTGCGGGTTGATTTGGCAAAAGCCCAGGGGGTTTTGTGCAAAGCGCCAGAGAGAGGGAGGTTTAATTATTTGGACCGCGGGTTAGAAAAGGGAAAACTTCAGGGGGTTATCCATAAAATGGCCATCCCCTTCCTATAACAGAGCGAGCGACAGGGGGGGTCCGGCGGCCGGCGGCGATCTAATCGCCGGCGATGGTGGCGGTGCAGGGTCGAATTGACCGGGGGAAAACGGAGTGCGAAGCATGGCTAGTTCACTGGTGGCCTCACCTTGGACAGAGATGGAGTGTGGCGGTCGGTCCACGCGAGCGGCGGCGGCAATGGCGAGTGTGGTGGCGGTGTTGCGATGGTGGAGAAAGTGAGCTGGGTGGCGGGTGAGTGCGAGGTGGTGAAGGGGAAGCCGACGGGCTTATTTATAGGCGGGGATGGGCGGCGAGGAGACGGGCCGACGAGAGAGGGGGTTCGGCGAGTGGTAGGAATGGCCGGCGAGTGGAATTAATGGCGCCGGCTTGGTTTGCGACGGACGGGACGGCTCAGGGGTGGGCCAGCGGCGGCGCTCGGTGCTGTGCTCGTCGTGACGCGGCGTGCGCGCGGCCTGGTGGTGAAAGGACAGCGGCGGGGCCGGCGGTGTCGTGCACGCGCGCGGCGGGCGTGCTGTGGCGGTCGGCGTGTTCGGGCGGTGGTGGGGACAGCCGGCGACGATAGCGTGCGCGGCGAGTGTGGTAGAGCGGTGGTCGGCACGGTGGTTGTCGGCGGTGGGCGGCGCGGCAGAGGAGCAGCGTGCTCTGGTGAGCCGGCCGTACGGGAACAGAGCGAGGTCGGCACGGCGGCGGTGGGGACCTTGGTGAGCGGAGCTGGGCGCGCGCGACCGAGCTGGCGGTGGCGTGCACACGCGAGTGCTGCGTACGGTGGTGGTGCGGCAGAGGGGTGATGCCGGCCGGGGAACCGGCGGTCGGCGGTGAGCGGGGCCGAGGAGCGGTGGCGGACACGGCGGTGATGTCGGCGGTCGCGGAGGCGGGGTGGCACGGCAGCGGTGGTCGGTACGACGCCGGTGGCGTGCGGTGGAGCGGAGGTGGGGCCGGCGGTCGGCGGAGCAGAGCAGAGCGGCAGCGCCGGTGAGCTGGGCGGTGGTGTTCGGTGCCGGGGAAAAACAGAGGAAGCAGGGGAGGGAAAGGAAGGAAAAGAAAAGAAAGAAGGGAAAGAAAAAGGAAGGGAAAGAAAAAAAAGGGGGGAAAGGGAAAAAGAAAAGGAAAAGAGGAAAAAGGGAAGGGAAAAGAGAGGGGAGAGCCGGCGGAATTCGCGGCGAAAAGCCGACGGCGATGGAGTTGGTCGGACCCGGCGGTCGACCCGAGAGCGGCGACGCGGGATGGGACGGAAAGGGGAGTGGTGACAAAGAGGTGAACAGGGAAAAGAGGGGGGGGGGAAACAAGGCGGACCGGGATTGGGCGGAAAGGGAGCTCGGCGGTAACAGTTTTGAAGACAATTTTTACCGGATGACTTATTTAGGTGATTTTCCCCAGAGATTAAAACGCGGGTGTCACAAACCTACCCCACTTAAAGGAATCTCGTCCTCGAGATTCGGCTGGCTCCTAAAAAGGTGGGGGAACTCTTTCTTCAGGGCATCTTCTCTTTCCCACGTAGCTTCCTTTACACTGTGTCTGCTCCACTGTACTCTGCATAATCGCACTTCGGAGTTTCTGGTCCTCTTGGTGACGGTGTCCAAAATTTTGACCGGTACCTCCTGATAACGTAGATCCGTCTGTAGGTCTATTTCTTCTTCCGGTATGTGTTCTTCCTCAGGTACTCTCAGGCATTTTCTCAACTGTGAGACATGGAATACTGGGTGTATATCTGACATTGCTTCGGGTAACTTCAATCGGTAGGCCACCTTTCCAACTTTCTTTTGCACCGGGTAGGGTCCAATATACCGAGGGGCTAACTTTCCATGGACTTGAAATCTACGAGTTCCTCGGATGGGTGAAACCTTGAGATAAACAAAATCTCCTGGATTAAATTCCAGTTCTCGTCTCTTCTTGTCTGCGTAGCTTTTCTGTCTGGACTGTGCTGCTTTCAATTTTTCTCTAATTTCAGCTACTTTCTCTTCGGCTTCTTTTATGAGTGCGGGTCCCACTAATGTACACTCTCCTACTTCTGACCACATTAAAGGAGTCCTGCACTTTCTCCCGTAGAGGGCTTCAAACGGGGACATACCCAAACTTGCCTGGTAACCATTGTTATAGGAGAACTCTGCATAGGGTAAGCTCTGTTCCCAATCTTTACCATAGGTAAGGACACATGCCCTCAGCATATCTTCCATAATCTGATTTACTCTCTCTGTCTGGCCATCGGTCTGAGGGTGATACGCGGAGCTAAAGTCCAACTTGGTGCCCATAGCTTTATGCAAACTTTTCCAAAATCTCGAGGTGAACTGGGTCCCTCGGTCTGAAACAATTCTACTGGGCACTCCATGCAACTTCACTATGTTTTCCACATACAGTTTGGCTAGTTTCTCTCCACCATAATTTGTCCGTACAGGTAAAAAGTGAGCGACTTTAGTGAGTCGGTCCACTATTACCCATATAGAGTCATGTCCCTTCTGTGTTCTGGGTAGGCCTACGACAAAGTCCATTCCTATCTCATCCTATTTCCAAACTGGGATAGGCAAGGGTTGTAATAATCCTGCTGGCTTCTGGTGTTCTGCCTTAATCCTTTGGCAGGTATCACACTGAGCGACAAACTGGGCTATGTCAGCTTTCATTCCTTTCCACCAATAGTTCTGCTTTAAATCCAAATACATTTTGGTGGATCCCGGGTGAATGGAATATGGCGAGTTGTGAGCCTCGTTCATGATTATCTGTCTAAAGTCTCCTTCCTTAGGCACACAAATCCTATCTTTATACCACATCGTTCCTTTACTGTCGACTCTAAAGTCTGGTGCCTTATTCTCTCCGGTATGTTTGCAGATCTGCACTAAATCTTTGTCTGTTCCTTGGGCTCTTCTGATCCTATCTCCCAGAGTGGACTGGATCGTCAGTTGGTGGTTATTATTCTGGGGAACAATGTGTACATTTAGTCGGGCCATTTCCTCTCGTAGGTGGGCATTCCTGGGTCTGTAGGATTTTCGGCTCAGGGCATCTGCCACTACATTAGCTTTGCCAGGGTGGTAATGAATTTCCACATTATAATCTTTAACCAATTCTAGCCACCTTCTCTGTCTGAGGTTCAGATCTGGTTGGGTGAAAATATACTTTAAACTCTTATGATCCGTGTATATTTCACACTTGTTCCCAATTAGGTAGTGTCTCCAGATCTTGAGTGCGTGCACCACGGCTGCAAATTCCAAATCATGCGTTGGGTAATTCTGCTCATGAGGTCTAAGTTGTCGGGAGGCATAAGCCACAACCTTCCCATCTTGCATAAGAACACATCCTAATCCTTGGCGGGACGCGTCACAGTTAATGACAAAATTCCTGTGAATATCCGGTAGGGTTAAAACGGGGGCTGCAGTCAATCTTTTCTTTAACTCCTGGAAGCTCTTTTCTCAAGACTCGGTCCAAGCAAACTTCTTCTCTTTCTTGAGCAGTTCTGTCATGGGTCTAGCTATCTTGGAAAATCCTTCAATAAATCTCCGGTAATACCCAGCTAAACCAAGGAAACTTCTGATCTCACTCACATTGGTTGGTTGCTGCCAGTTTGAGACTGCCTCTACCTTCTCTGGGTCTACTGCTACCCCTTCTGCGGTCAGAATATGGCCAAGGAAGGCTACTTTTTCCAGCCAGAATTCACACTTGCTGAATTTGGCATAGAGTTGGTGTGCTCTCAACTTTTCCAACACTACCCGTAGGTGCTGTTCATGTTCTTCGGCGCTCTTGGAGTAGATAAGTATATCATCAATGAAGACTACGACAAACTTGTCTAACTCATCCATAAATACTTTGTTCATAAGGTTCATGAAGTAAGCCGGTGCATTGGTGAGTCCAAATGGCATCACTGTGAACTCGTACTGACCGTAACGGGTGACAAAAGCGGTCTTTGAGGTGTCACTCCCCTTAATCTTCAGTTGGTGATACCCCGTTCTTAAATCAATCTTGGAGAAGTATTTGGCTCCTTTCAACTGATCAAAGAGATCGTCAATCCTAGGGAGTGGGTATTTATTCTTGATAGTGACATCATTTAGTGCACGATAGTCGATGCACAACCTCATGCTCCCATCTTTCTTTCTTACGAAGAGTACCGGGGCTCCCCAAGGGGACGTACTGGGCCTGATAAATCCCATCTGTTGCAATTCTTCCAGTTGTTTCTTTAACTCCGCTAACTCTGAGGCTGCCATCCTATAGGGTCTCTTGGCTATAGGAGAGGTTCCAGGGACAAGTTCAATAGCAAACTCTACGTCCCTATCCGGTGGCATTCCGGGTAGAACTTCAGGAAAAACATCAGGGTATTCTCTGATTACCGGGACCTCTTCTATGGTTTTTGTTTCCATACTAAAGATCATAGGATCTGGTCCGCTTCCCTTGGTGTGACAGGCTACTTGTATTCCATCTGGGTTGGTTAGGTGCACTACCTTGTCAGCACAACCTATGAGACCATTGTGTTTGCCTAACCAATCCATTCCAAGGATCACATCAATTCCTTTGGATTCTAGTACTACTAGGTCTGCTAGAAACTCTACCCCACTTAAAAGGATCCGTACCCGCGAACAACCTAATTGGCACTTAATATCACCTCCAGGTGTTCGGGTTAGTAGGGGTGTCTTTAGTAGTACTGTAGGTATTTTGTGTTTTTCCACAAAACTTGATGATATGAAAGAATGCGATGCCCCAGAATCAAATAATATTGTTGCCAAAACTGAACTGACTAGGTACTCACCGAGTACTACTCCTTGTGCTCCTTGAGCTTCCTGCGCGTCGATGTGGTTGACGCGGGCTCGTCCATACGACTGCTGGGTGTTGTTGTTGTTGTTGCTGCCGGTGTTGGTGCTGCGGACGGGCACACGGTTGGCTCCAGACACTGGTGGCTTGGGTCCATTCACCGAGTTGGAGTAGACTGATATCGCAGGCTTGCTCCTAGGATACGGGCAATCGGCGATGTAGTGCCCGGTCTCACGGCAGTTGAAACAGGCTCTTGCATTGCTGTTGCTGGCTGTGGCCTGACTGACTTTGCTCTGTGGTGGTTTCGAGGCGGTCTGGCTCTTGAACTGGTTGTTGGGAGCCTGGGAGCTTGTGGCCTGAAACTGGGTCCTATACTGCACGGGAGCCTGGGGTCTAGGTGCAGCATAACCGGAGCTCCTGGGTTTCTGCGAGCGGTCCATCTGACGGTTCTTGCTTTCCAAGAACTTGCGCTTGTTCTCTTGCCTTGCCTCCATTCTGGCCTTTTCTGTGACAATGGCCTTGTTCATCAGTGTATTGAAGTCAGGGAAACTGTGGGTGACTATCAGGGCTCGAAGATCTGGGTGTAGACCTCTAATGAAAGCATTCTGCCTCTTCGCATCTGTCTTCACTTCATCTGGTGCATAACGGGCCAGTTCAGTGAACTCATGGGTGTACTCTTCCACGGTCTTGTTCCCTTGCTTCAGTGCACGGAACTCATCAGCCTTGCGCCTCATGGTGGCGTCGGGGATGTGATAGCGACGAAACTCTTCTTCAAACTCTTTCCAGGTGATTGCGGACTCATTCGGGGAAGCTGCACAATAAGCATCCCACCATGCCAAGGCAGTTCCAGTGAGTTGGTGGGAGGTGAGGAGAACTTTGTCACGGTCTCCACATCCAAACGGTTCCAGTTTCCTCTTGATAGTTCTCAGCCAATCATCTGCTTCCAAGGGGTTGCTGGACCCTCCAAAGGTGGGCGGCCTGGTTCTCAGAAAATTGGTCAACTTGTCACCCGCATTGGGTCTACGGGCTGTCTCCTGACGGCGGCTGGCATTCCACACATTTTGCATGAACAGGGTGTGGTGGTACAAAGCTTGTGCCAAGTTGAAATCTGGTGGGAGTGGGGGCATAACAAAAGATCCCTCATTCTGACTTATGGGATGGCTTGCTTCTGGTCCGCCTCTTACAGGCGCTTGTCCTTCAGGCTGGTTCTCTCCCATAGGATCCTGCTGATCCACTTCCTGGTTCTCAGGATTCTCTCTTCTTCCTTCTGGTTGCTCTCCTCCAGCAAGAGGGGCGCGTCTCTGAGAGGCGCTAGCACGAGTGTTCACCATCTGCAGGTTGAGCAAGGCCTTTGTGAGATTGGGTTAAGATGATGTTTAAGTTGATTAGTTCGCATTTAAAAAGGCAGAACAGCACACAAGCTAACGCACAAACACACAAGGTTTCATTCCAACCGCTGAGGGCTACAACACTTGGGGAAGGTTACAACAAGGCTCGCACTTCGGGGCGGGGTACAGGACGAGGTAGGGAAAGCTACTGCTAAGGATACAAGGGTTCTCCGGACCAAGCTGGCTTCATTCCCATCTGAGCGCTTGACTCTGGGCCTACTCGTGAGGTGAGCTCTCCTCTGGCGGTGCAAGACGGGCCTGCTCAGCCTCAGTTAATGCCCCGTTCTCTTGAGGCGGTACAGACGGTCCTTCTTCAGCGGGCGGTGGTCCCGCGGGAATCCCTGGCAGTATGGGATGGTTCCCCACAACCTCACCCCATGCCATGACAGGCGTTCCAAGTAGGACATGGGGTTCTCCAATTGCCGGGACAGGCGTCCCACTCCGGGTCCAGTCCTGTATACGCAGGTCCCGAGCCTGCCTGAGGCTTTCTTGGGCCACTGCCTCACTGCTAATGGCAGCAGCAGCTCTTGCTTCTGCTTGGGCCACCTGGATTTGGTGCATGCGGACCGAGAATTCTGCTTGTTCGGCCCGGGAGGTTTGTTCTCTCAGGCGTTCAGCCTGCTCGTCAAAGAGTTGGTCCAAGGAACTGAAGTAGGTGACCACTTGGTACAGGATGGGTTCCTCTTGACGGCGCTGCTCCAAATTCCTTATGCGGGCTCGCCAGACTGCGCTTCTGACGATCGGTGGAAAGTACCTCATTGAGGTGGGGACCAGGTGCCTTTCAAAGATTCCGCACATGAAGCGGAGGGCTTTCCTGAGGGCCAAGGGGTAGGTGTCCTGGTGCCTGAATCCTGTGGCGGTCGTTCGCCATGCCTCGACAGGGTGGAGGTCACTCTTGGCGACAACTATGACCACTCTGCAGCGTTGGGTCCCATGGTGCTCATACTCCCTGCTGTAGTACCTCGGGCGTTCTGGTACACCGAGGCGTTCCAGCGCGGGGATCAACAGGCTAGCGAAGCCCGGTGTGACTGGGCAAACTCCCTGGGTCCATCCTTGTTCCGCCATCTGAAATCAGGGGAAAACAAAAACTGAACAGGTGCAGGATAAAAGATGACCTTTATTGCATAACATGGTGGGGTACAAAGATCATGGATACATCGAGGCTAAGCTGGTAGTGCTACTGGAAACAACAGACCCTATTCTAGAAGGGGCTAGACTAAGTGCTAATCTACTCTAGACAGACTCGGCGTTTCTTCAGGGGGAGCTGATACTCTGGCACTTCCTCTTCGGTCTGTGTGCCTGCATCCACGTGGGTCATCTCGGGCTCTCCTTTCAACAGCCCATTCTCCCTCCTGTAGGCCTCAAGCCTATCCATGTACTCAGAGTAAGCCTGGCATCTAGCTTGTTGAGCAGCTAGGGAGCTGACAGCCTGAGTAGTTGTCACCTTCTGAATCTCCAACTCTCTCTTCACTTCTTCCAACTCCTTCTCCGCTTTCTCGGCTCTGCGGATCTGGTGCCTCAGCTGTCCCGACGTCTCTCGGTACAGCCTGTCCAAGCCAGTGAGGTAAATGGACAGGTGGGATACAGTGTCCTCCATATCTTCATCTCTTCCAAGGTTCCTCATCTGGGCAATCCACTCATGTCCTCCACTCACCAGGGGTGGGGTGAAACCTAGTGCTGTTCCCACGAGGTATTGTCTGTAGAGTGTGCGAAGGCACATCAGGGCTCTCCTGGCGGCTTTGCGGTAGGCATTGGGGCGGTCGTAGCCGGTGGCGTGGACAAACAAAGGTGCCACTTCCTTGTGCAGTGAGCTCCTCCCCACAAAGATGAACATCCGGCACCGACGGGTACCATTGGTGGTGAACTCCCGGCAAAATTACTCGGGGATCTCTGTGACTCCAACGTGCTCCAGGCTGAGCAGCAGCAACTTGGGGAGGCCAGGTTCTGCGGGTTCAAACTCCTTCGCCCCAACCCTCGTCAGCCGGCTGGGCCATCTGGAACAAGTCAAAAAGCCGTTGGTGAGTACTGGTGTGGGGGAAAAAGGATTAGGCAAGAACAAACTGGTGGGAGGAGACTAGGTAGGGTCAAGATCCTAGGGGTACGTCCTACGGCCAACCTATCGGCTCTGATACCACCTGAAGCGTCCCCTCGAAAGAGAGAACTTAATGTGATACAAATACCAGTCCCAGGATGCTGGTTCACATTATTACAACAGATAGTTCAGTACAAAAACAACATTACGGGAGACGGTGGCATTGCAGGGCCACAACAAACAGAACTAGTACTAAGCTCCAGATAAAAAGGTTGATAACAAAGAGGTCTTCATCAGAGTGGCAACGCATGCGGCTTCCAGCGGGTGGCCCTAACACACAGGCAAAGGTTGGGTGCAGAACGAACCCCACTAGACGGTATCCTCAGGCACAAAGTCCGGGTCTGCCTCTGCAACAGATTAAGCAAGGGTGAGTACAGACGTACTCAGCAAGCGCAACCACAACCACGGAGGGGGGTAACAGAAGTATGCAAGTATTGTAGCAAGGATGGCTTGTGGTTTATTTAGCAGCAAAGCAAATTTTATTACACATGCAAGGGGTTGGTTTTCGCAATGGGATTTCGCAAATATTATTTTTAGAAGGTACAATAAATGTGATACTTTTGCACACACGATTTTACATGCTACCAGACTTCCCATCTGTCGTAGCCCATGTCAAAACATTTCTCAGCCCAAACAACACCAACACTTTCTTACACCAAAACAGGGGGCTAGTGAAGTGACCAAGCCATAACTCGCCCAATACCGTGGACACGGCTATCCGGATAGGTTTTAACTCTGCAGAGGTGTACACAACCACAAGTAGGCTACCACAACAAGAACACCTTAGTGCCAGTGCAGCTCCTATCAAAGCCATTACCCACCATAGCTAAACTGACAAGTTACCACAGACGCGACCAGGGGTTAGCAACCTACCAACGAGGTTCCAACCAGGGGCATACCTCACATAGACCGTATCCCCGGCTCCATGGCCCTCTGTTGCTCACCAGCACACCACATAACCAGCAGCTCAACTAGTGGGATTTATGCTAGGCCGTTGCCACATACAACGGTCGAGTGGTGGTACAGAAAAAAAAATGGGTTAGGCTAGATGACACATCAACATCATCCCAAAACGTGTGACAGGATAGACAACTCCCACCATGCTCAACCACACCGGTTCAAGCTCACCTCGGTATTTCACACAGAAATACCGTCTGTCTCATCCCACACGAGTACTCATTTTGTTTACACAAATTATCTCTTTTATTTTAAAGTACGCACACGGTTGCTTTTGTAAACACCAAATATTTGTCATGTGGGTATAATGGTAAAAGTTCCTAAGCATTTCTAGCAGTGACCAATATTTAAACAGAGCATTGTCGTATTCAAACATTAATCTAGGTTGTCAAGGAATTAGTCATAGCAGTCAAGGGGTGGCTATCCAACTGGGTTTAGCAGTAAAATCATGCAAGTTTTATAAATCAGGTCATGGGTTGTGTTTATAAAAACTGGGACAACAATATGCATCAAAGGGTGGGATTGCACTTGCCGTTCTCCCAACCCTCGGGGGATTCCTGCCCGGGGTCTTGGTCTCCAAGCTCCTGCTCGTAGCACTGCTCCTCCTCGAGTCCTTCCTCGATCACAGCGGAGTCTACGGCACACACAAACAAACACCCAATAAATAGAAGAAAAAGTTTTTATTGAGCTCAGAAGGAAAGAATGGAAAACGAGAGCGAATGATGATGACATGATTATTTTTGAGTAGGGACGGGTTGAATTTGGCGAAAATATATTGGTGAGTATTATGGTGGAGTTTGGGGTCAAACGGGATTAATTTGGCGCATGAAATGACGAGTTTAGTGGGGTTTAGGGGTTGTTTTAAAAGAAAAGGACCTTTCTGTGAATAGGGGAAAAGTTCAGGGGCCTCTGGCGAAGTTAACAGAGAGAGCGAGAACAGTGCCCGTGGATTGCGGGTTGATTTGGCAAAAGCCCAGGGGGTTTTGTGCAAAGCGCCAGAGAGAGGGAGGTTTAATTATTTGGACCGCGGGTTAGAAAAGGGAAAACTTCAGGGGGTTATCCATAAAATGGCCATCCCCTTCCTATAACAGAGCGAGCGACAGGGGGGGTCCGGCGGCCGGCGGCGATCTAATCGCCGGCGATGGTGGCGGTGCAGGGTCGAATTGACCGGGGGAAAACGGAGTGCGAAGCATGGCTAGTTCACTGGTGGCCTCACCTTGGACAGAGATGGAGTGTGGCGGTCGGTCCACGCGAGCGGCGGCGGCAATGGCGAGTGTGGTGGCGGTGTTGCGATGGTGGAGAAAGTGAGCTGGGTGGCGGGTGAGTGCGAGGTGGTGAAGGGGAAGCCGACGGGCTTATTTATAGGCGGGGATGGGCGGCGAGGAGACGGGCCGACGAGAGAGGGGGTTCGGCGAGTGGTAGGAATGGCCGGCGAGTGGAATTGATGGCGCCGGCTTGGTTTGCGACGGACGGGACGGCTCAGGGGTGGGCCAGCGGCGGCGCTCGGTGCTGTGCTCGTCGTGACGCGGCGTGCGCGCGGCCTGGTGGTGAAAGGACAGCGGCGGGGCCGGCGGTGTCGTGCACGCGCGCGGCGGGCGTGCTGTGGCGGTCGGCGTGTTCGGGCGGTGGTGGGGACAGCCGGCGACGATAGCGTGCGCGGCGAGTGTGGTAGAGCGGTGGTCGGCACGGTGGTTGTCGGCGGTGGGCGGCGCGGCAGAGGAGCAGCGTGCTCTGGTGAGCCGGCCGTACGGGAACAGAGCGAGGTCGGCACGGCG
The DNA here is from genome assembly GCA_033239725.1 of Echinochloa phyllopogon. Lineage (NCBI taxonomy): Eukaryota > Viridiplantae > Streptophyta > Magnoliopsida > Poales > Poaceae > Echinochloa > Echinochloa phyllopogon. The sequence goes on along the minus strand of BTCW01000018.1, from coordinate 61,067,477 downwards.
GCGGTGGGGACCTTGGTGAGCGGAGCTGGGCGCGCGCGACCGAGCTGGCGGTGGCGTGCACACGCGAGTGCTGCGTACGGTGGTGGTGCGGCAGAGGGGTGATGCCGGCCGGGGAACCGGCGGTCGGCGGTGAGCGGGGCCGAGGAGCGGTGGCGGACACGGCGGTGATGTCGGCGGTCGCGGAGGCGGGGTGGCACGGCAGCGGTGGTCGGTACGACGCCGGTGGCGTGCGGTGGAGCGGAGGTGGGGCCGGCGGTCGGCGGAGCAGAGCAGAGCGGCAGCGCCGGTGAGCTGGGCGGTGGTGTTCGGTGCCGGGGAAAAACAGAGGAAGCAGGGGAGGGAAAGGAAGGAAAAGAAAAGAAAGAAGGGAAAGAAAAAGGAAGGGAAAGAAAAAAAAGGGGGAAAAGGGAAAAAGAAAAGGAAAAGAGGAAAAAGGGAAGGGAAAAGAGAGGGGAGAGCCGGCGGAATTCGCGGCGAAAAGCCGACGGCGATGGAGTTGGTCGGACCCGGCGGTCGACCCGAGAGCGGCGACGCGGGATGGGACGGAAAGGGGAGTGGTGACAAAGAGGTGAACAGGGAAAAGAGGGGGGGGGGGAAACAAGGCGGACCGGGATTGGGCGGAAAGGGAGCTCGGCGGTAACAGTTTTGAAGACAATTTTTACCGGATGACTTATTTAGGTGATTTTCCCCAGAGATTAAAACGCGGGTGTCATTGGTAGATACATGACAGAGATTATCAAGCAGCTTATCCTGACGTCAAAGTTTCTAAGGAGACTAGCAAGGTGAAGATGAGCTGTTAGAAAAAGGCAAAGCAAGTTTAAAGTAAGGACTTAGAAAAAATTGCGAAACTTAGTTTTTCTAGCTTTTTTAGTCCTTTAGCTTTTTTCTTGTCTTTTCTGTTCCTTGATTTGAGGTAGCGAGTCTATGAACTCTTGTAACTTTTGGTTGTATATATCCACATGTGGATATAAAGGCCGGATTATTTCTAATATCTAAAAAAAGCGGTGATAAATACAGTAGTTGCCAAGAAGATGATTTTTTCCATTTCTTTACCATGTAAAACGTACGTGTATGTAGCTTGTGGGATGAATAATACTCCTCTCTCGTCGAATGGCCTAATCGACTAAATCTGGTTCTAACAAGCAACAACGCTTTTGTATGTTTGCTTGAAAATGCTTTTGCATCTTCAGGGAGCAAGGAGGAATAGCCAGGCCCCACCGAGAATCGCGAGCAGCTTCAAAGGAGTTGTAACCTGCTCGCCGCCGCCGCTGCCCTGGTCATCGCCGTAGATGTCCGGGTAGTCGCCCAGGTGCGGCTCCAAATCGTTGAAGTCACCTGCGCGCATGATCGAGTTTATCACCGCTCGCAGTGGCTCGTTAGCAATAGTACGTGCTAGGTAGTAGGAGAGAGGCGGAATCTGATGAAGAAATCGCGGACCCCTTCTGAGGGTGTGGCTGCAGCCCCGCCTGAGCGCGTAGCGGACGTCCTCGACGGAGGTGCCGTTGTAGAAGGCGAAGCCGTCGAGCGCGCTGGCCACGCAGTTGAGCACGTCCTCCGTCGATCTCCACCACGCACGCGCCGCCGCAGTAGTGGTCCACCGCCCAAGCGGGCACGGCGATGATCCCCGACGGGTTCAACCTGTACTCGCCCTCGCAGCACCCGTACACCTGCCCGTCCTCGAAGCACTGCAGCGACCGCGCCGGCAGCAGGTTCGGCAGAGGATCCATCGGCACAGCGCCGTCTGCTACCCAAGAATTTGTCTAATTTTCATTATTATATTGCACGTGGAATTTTTGGCGTATGTGCCGTGCTCTTTTGGTGTTGATCGATGAATGGGATGATCGGTGATGAGCGAGCGTGCACCTGGCTTGCAGAAGGTTGCGCAGAGGCAAAGGACGACGACGGCCGTCAAACGGCCGCTGCAGCGGCGAGCAGAGAGGCCGCCCATCCACGGAACGGCGGTAACAGATGGAGCTACCATTCAGGCTTATGGTAATGGCGAGTGATTATTTAAGATGGGAACAAGAAGTGAGGCAGCAAGGTGAGAGTTCAAACGGTCAAACCTACCCGAGCTGCCGGCTCCTTTTTCACTCGATTCTTTTTTTTTCCGGGAAAGTCCGTATCCAGCTTTATATATAAAGCATCCTCCAATGGATACTTGGATTACCAGTTTATAATAAAGCTCACACCGCTCGAAGAGCAGCCTCCAACAAACCCGTAACGGGACTCTCTAGGCCGCGCGTCAGAGATAGCACGGCACTACTCGCGGCGAACAAACAAGGGCCATAAGATCATTACAGATCGACTGGACCCGACCTTCAACAGAGCCTACGACTCCACCACCAACGGCTACACGGAAACCTCCAAACAACGTCTTCACGAAGGCAAAGACGCGACTGCGTCAGCGTTTGGTTTTCACCACGGAGAGCTTCCACGAACCGCCGTCGAGTGAGACCCTGCAGACAACGCCCTCAAGAGGGAAGAGCCAACGCCGTTGCCCGACCCGACCACCGGATCGAAGCTTACGCTTGAAGACCTCCGCCCGACGAGCCGAGAGCACCTGAAACCGATCCCACTCACTTCCCTCCACCGCCCACCATCGCAGCCGCCAAAGGTCGTCACTAGGTTCAATATGCACCCGATAGCAACACCCGACAACTCGGGAAGGTTCGGGGCCCTCGATGACTCCAAATCTTCTGTCGTCCCCTCAATGAGACGACACCGTGCATCACAGAGTGAGATAGAAACCATGAACCCAGCGGCGCGGACTTGACGGCGCTACGGGAACGGCTTTGTTAACGACGCGAAGACGGAGGCGGTACCACCGACCATGGGGAAGCCGTAGGAAAGAGCCAGGACGAGGGCTGGCGCCTCCCCCAGACGCCGCCACCGTCGAGGAGATGCCAACGCCAGCCCCGACCCAGACCGGAGCCGCGGGCCATGAAGCCGACACGGCCGTGCCACGAGCGACACGCCCCGCACACCCAAGCAGCGCCGCGAGCGCCAGGCCGCCGCGAGAACGGGCCCCGCCTCCGCCCAGGCCGCCGCGCGTCCACGGCTTGCGCGCGAGGCCGCGCCGCCCGCCAGGCCGTGCCCCCGCCGCTGGCAGCCGCCCGCAGCCGCCGGGCCAGCCTCCCAGGCCGTGCCACCCGCCAGGCGGGCCCCGACTGCCAACAGCCGCCGGGCCAACCGCCCAGGCCGCGCCGTCCGCCAGGCCGAGCCCCAGCCGCCAGGCGGGCCCCGACCGCCAACAGCCGCCGGGCCAACCGCCCAGGCCGCGCCGTCCGCCAGGCCGAGCCCCAGCCGCCGCCCGAGCCGGCACGCCCCACGTCCCCTAGATCCGGGAGCGGAGGTGGCGGATCCGGCCGTCCGCCTCGACTCCGGCCACCGGAGCTCATCCCCCCGACGACGGCCGCACCCGCCGGGATGAGGGAAGGGGGAGAAAGTGCCCCGCCGCCGCCGTCCTTGCGAGCCGCGCACACATCCAGCTTCTTGCTCTGGCGGCGGCAGTGCTGCAGCTGCCCGAGCCGCTCGTGCGGGAGCGGCGGGGGGGGGGGGGGGTTGGGGGTGGGTGGGTGGAGGGGGCTTTCGGAAACCGAGGAACCTGCTCGGCCTCATTCGATTCTTTTCTCTGCGATAGTTTGACTGTTCATGGATGTTTCACTACTACAGAACACGACATCACAAACACCCAGCCTGTGATGTCTACATCACAAACGGTTCCAAGGCAGCTGGGCGTGCTAGCCGTTGGAACCGACATCACAAACGGTTCCTGTAAAAAACCGTTTGTGATGCCCCGGAGCATCATCACAAACGATTTGCAGGAAAAACCGTTTGTGATGTGAGGCATCACAAACGGTTTTTGCTACAAACCGTTTGTGATTCACAAACGGTTTTTGCTACAAACCGTTTGTGATTCACAAACGGTTTTTGCTACAAACCGTTTGTGATGCCCCCGAGCACCATCACAAACGGTTTTTCCTACAAACCGTTTGTGATGGTCCATATCACAAACGGTTTTTTAAAGTAGTAAATCAATTCAAATCAAAAAATGTTGAACTACAAAGTTGTATAACTTTTCAATATCTAGAACTTTTAGTTTGGTCATTTCTTCATTCGACAAATTTATATGAATATTGTTCATAAAATCTGTATCTCTCGTAGAGTTTCCTGAAACTATAAGAGATCTATAAGATTTGTGAACAATGTTACTCTCACTACATCGGATAAAGAAATAACATATAGAAAAGTTGTAGATCTTCAGAAGTTATACAACTTTGTAGTTTGAAACTTTTTAATTTGAATTTGTTTTACTAATGAAAAGTAAGTTTGTAGTTCTCGAATTTTGAAATTTGAGTTTTTTCAAATGGAATCAGATGAAGAAACAGTCAAAATAAGAGTTGTAGATCACGATAAGTTATGAAACTTTGTAGTTGACAACTTTTTCATTTCAAATCATCCGGTCAACAAAAACTAAGTTTGAATGTTCTCAAATTTGAAATTCAAATTTTATAAACGACCTCGGATGGAGAAACGACCAAAATAAGACTTGTAGATTTCAAAACGTTATGAAACTTTGTAGTTGATAACTTTTTAATTTGACATTGTTTAGGGCCTCAAACAAGCAATTTACACTCGGTTTAGTATAATATGGTAGAAACCCGAACGGAATATAGTCATAATTGAGAGTGTGGTGTAGTGGTAGAGGAGGTTACGCGTGAGTGGGAGGTCACGGGTTATTATCCCGCCGGCCGCACATTGCGTGAAAAATGGTGCGTGACTTGTGGGAAAAATGGCTTAGATGTGGTCTTCCCACATTAAAATATTTTTTTTGCTATTTTTTTGAGGTTTTTTGGTGCACTTGGCATCACAAACGGTTCGTAATACAAACCGTTTATGATGCCCCTTGTCACAAACACAAACCGTTTGTGATGCCCCTTATCACAAACGGTTTACAAACCGTTTGTGATACAAACGCTATATCACAAACGCCCAGCAAAACCGTTTGTGATGAGGGTTTAAAACCGTTTGTGATATCGAATTCTGTAGCAGTGCTATTTTTTGAGGTTTTTTGGTGCACTTGGCATCACAAACGGTTCGTAACACAAACCGTTTGTGATGCCCCTTGTCACAAACGGTTTACAAACGGTTTGTGATGCCCCTTATCACAAACGGTTTGATGTCTAACGACATCACAAACGCTATATCACAAACGCCCAGCAAAATCGTTTGTGATGAGGGTTTAAAACCGTTTGTGATATTGAATTCTGTAGCGGTGCTGGGACACTGCTGTCCGGACCTGATGGATGTTCCTGTCATCCTGTGGCACCGTTTGGTGGGAAACGCTACGGGGTGGGAGGACTGTGCCGTGCTTGCTCGACTTTGACGTCTCTCGTTTTCGCTGGATTTGGCAGCCATACTATTATCGTTAGCAGTTATTAGTAGGTTAGATTAGTGTTCCGTGCTGCGTACAAGCTAGCTCCATTGTTTATGGGCTGCCAATACTTCTAGAACATGTCCTTATTGTTTGTTTTATTTCGAGATACCACATGCCCATTGTGTACTCCCTGAGCTCTGTCCATCCATCGGGAATAATGCACGGAGGGGGTGTAAAAATGCAGCGCGGATCGGATGATATAGACCACATGCTGCGGGGTGCGTCGTACGGGAAGAAACGAGCACGGCGCTGCCAACAACCAGCAACTGCCCAAAGCGCCCAAGCCCTCGCGCTTGCCGATTCTGCTGTGCATATGAACAGGCGAACAGCCCGTCACCGTGTGACACACTGATCGTATGGTAGTATTGGAATTGCAAGACAGGCATCTCGTATTGATTAATCACGGCTTTACATAGATCCGCACATAGCGTGATGGTAAGTAGCTGAAGTACAGTAGTAACTAATGCTGTTTGCGTTCCCTCTCGTAACAGCTGGATCGAGCATCATATCGCCCCGTACTGTGCGGCCACGAGGATAATGATGCCCACCCATACGAGGTTGCCTACGTGACCAAGCCCGCCGGCGGCCGCACCGTTCGCCGCGGGCACCGCTGCACTGGCACTGGCGGCGCCCCCGTTCACGTTCCGGGCCACCTTGTCGGACGCAGCACTGGTGCCGCCCTTCGGAGCGCCTGCACGGCGAGAACGCAGAAACGTCACGTACGAGAAATGCACAATAAAGACTTGAACGATATATATATATATATATATATATATATATATATATATATATATATCACCGTGGGCGGGAGGGCCGTCGCCTTCGGCGTCGCCGCCGCTGCCGGCGCCGCCGCAGGACATCTGGAAGATGGCGCGGACGCCCTGCATGAGGCCGGAGCTGTAGCCCTGGAAGTTGGACAGGATGCCGTCCACGCAGTTCGTCATCAGCATCATGTGCCCGAAGCACGGGGTGCCGCACAGCACCGCGCCCGCGTTCGGGCTTGTGGGGAGCTTGTCGAAGAAGCCCGAGCCACCAGGCGCGGTGGTGGCGTTGGTGCTGATCCCCATTTGCTGCAGGCACCTGTTGATCACCTGCACAATGATGCGATTAAATCTACGAGTCAGCCCAGCTGGTCAATGCAATGGTCTCGTATTTTCATCGTCTTGCGCGCGTACCGTGTGGTTATCAAAGCACAGAGCTGCTCTTGCTACGATCTGGACCGCATCTTGTGCTGCTCAAGCAAAAACAAAAAGGAAATAAGAAACGAAAAATGGACAGTAAGAGCTATCTGCGTATTACACCGAATGGAACGAAATGCAGCTTATGAAGCAGTAATTCTTCAATTCTTTAACGGGTGAATTTGTGAGCATTGTTCTGTCACCTTTACAGGAAGACGTGGCCATGCACAAGATAACAACAGCTGCAACAAGAACGTGAAGCAGCTTGGATGGAAGGCGAGCCATCAACAGGGGAGTGAGAGACAAATCTCCTTCTCTGCAGAAACGAGATCAGCCCACGAAGTCGATTGCTCGCAGCTACGACCGGCTGTGACGAGCACGCTATGATCAATATATATATATAGGCCTGGATTCCTCTGTCGAAATCGACGTCGCTCTCTAAACTGGAAACATCTCAATAATCCATATTGTATATGTGCGCTTCTACGAATCTAGCAGCAGCAGCTACCTAATGGCATTTCCTATTTCACCAAGTTGAAAAGTAGTTGCACGCAGCCGATCACCAAACTTCTTGATAATCGTAGCCTAGATTAGAGCGTTTTTCATCTTAAAAAGTACAACCGACTCAGACCTAAACGAAGTGCGTATTGATATTATGGCTGTGTTTAGATCCGTGAAAATGGGTGAAAATGGTCACATCGCACACTGTAGTGCACTGTAGCACTTTTCGTTTGTTTATGGTAATTGTTGTCCTACCATGACCTAACTAGGTTCAAAAGATTCGTCTATTCGTGTACATCAAAACTATGTAATTAGTTTTTTTATTTACCTACATTTAATACTTAATGCCTGCGTTATTTGTTATATTAATGTTTCGATGTGACGTCGATGTGATGGAAAGTTAGGAGGAACTAGACACGGCCTGTATATATGCAAAAGATACTAACGAAACCGGTCCTTTGTGAATCTCCCTAGCTTGAACAGGCTTTTCTCTCTGGGCGCCGGGCTTTTGCAAACAGCCAAATTTGTAGCCATAAGAGCATGCTGCTTGTAGTACGTACGTAACATAGCCAATCCGAGCTTTCTTAAGTCATCATCGATCGTGTGGGGTGTGTACAAATCCTGAGCAACGCTCAGGATACATCCCAAGTACTATCGGCCGGTATTAATTTTCTTCAGTTAGATTAATCATTGGATAGTGATCGGATTAAACATATATGAGTAGTTCGGACACGTTCCTCACAGATTGTCTCGGCCGTGAATTGTTGCTCTGCAAATGCAAATCAAAGCAAAGTTGTGCACTAGCTAGTTGAGATAAAAGAATGCTAAGACGCGAGTCTTGCACGGTCCTTGCATTTTTCTTTTTTCGACATGCATGAGGGGTTTCGAAATGTAGTAGATCATCTGAACTGGCAGATTTTAGATAGGATGGCGTCATGGCGATCCATTTGGCGTGATGACAGATGACACAACGAAACAGGCAACTAACTCGTAGGCTTGACGACAGGTGATGGAAGACAACTCTTGTTGTGACGAACCGGATTCTCACCGACGAGAACCCGACTCCCTGTACCCTTGAGATAGTCTCAGGAATAGCAGCTATCTCGTACAGAACTCATCTCAGTCGAATATCACATCCATACAACGATAAAAGGTTCAATACATGACTCATATAAAGACAAAGCGTCTGGTACAAGCCCTCTGGGCTAAAACGACAATAAGAAACATCTACGCAGCGGTAGCTAGAACAACTGGGTCCACTCCTCCACAGGCATCCTTGAGCGTAGCGCACACCCTTCAGTCGTACCACCCGTCCTGGTTGAACTCGTGGTCGGGGTCTTCACCTGAGAACCCAAAGTCTGTCCCCAAGGAAATGGGACAGGTCCACGTCACCAACCATAATATGATGCAAGCTTTAAAGTGGCCTATTCTAAGGTATAGGAAAAATCAAGGTTTAAGCCAGGGTTTTCTTATGCAAGCAGCAGCAATAACCCAATTTCATCTCATCACCAACTCCTGCTCACACTCATACATCATTCACTCCCCAAAACCAACCATCAGCCTCACATTTTCCCCATCGGGCTCGTCCTGCCACGGCAGGTTCCCGCAAATCATTATCCACCAACACCTTTCACTCACTAGTCGACTCGGTGAGCTCCCTCCCCACCTCGTCTCAACAGCCTCAGCTGGACCAATCTCTCATAACCCGAATCAAGGATGAGGTAAGAAAGCAGATTCCCATGCTAGCCGGGGCTTCTCAGAAATGGGTCGTCCGTAACCGTGGACACGGCTATACGTATAGTTTACACTCTGCAGAGGTGGCACTCCAGGAATCCATCCGGGCTGCAAGGCTAGTCCGCAACCAACCTGAGACGCAGCCCACAGCAAAGACCCTAAACAGTAGCGGCGCCAATCCTGTCTCCCTGGGCTCGGGAAACATCCGATCTAACATCTGCCCCAGGGTCGTGAAACCTTCCCACCGGGGCCAGTCGGGGGCCGTGGTAAATCAGGGAGATTACGCCGCAACGAATCCCCCCTACACATATCAAGCTCGATTCTCCTACAGTCTCGGCGCCGCACTAGAGTAGGCTTGCTGGAACCCTCCCCATACTGGGTAGATGGTGAGCACGGTAATTCCCAAGTCCGAAGTGGAGGCACGACTCGGTCCTTAATTGTTCGGTAAAGCGAGTATCTGCATCACAAGCGATCCGCCGCAACGGTCCGCAATCGGCACCCATAACAGGTATTGCCGCCCAAACTCCTCAGGTACTCTCCGAGTACCAACCCCAAGTAACCAGTAACCATGTACCCGCAACAGGTACCCCATAGGGACTGCCCGAGTGCAGCCCCTCAGCACCTCGATCAACGATCGAGTTGTTATTTACTCGCTTACACTGCCTAGCTGCACTACTCCTCCCAAACCACCCACAACTCACGCCAAGAGGATCAATCACACCCATCCCAACACATGCATAGCATAGCATATTTCATAAAGTGAGTAGTAGGTAGCAAGGTAACAGGATAATAACAAAGGCAGTGCAGGTTTATCATGCGAGTAAAGTAAAGCGCTAGCATACTAGTTTGCATGTCTAATAGGTATTTCAGAGATGGTCGGGCGTGAACCTGGGCAAAGGTCTTCGTCCTCGTCGAAGCAGTTGTTGTAGTAGTCCGGCTCCTCCTGACTCTCCGGAGCTCCTAGGGTCGCGGAAAATAAAATAAGACGCGACTACTAGCAAAGAAACACTAAGACAGCGACGAAAGAAGACTCAAATAACACCAAACTCTACACTAACGCGTAGATCATGATTTTAGAAAAATATAGAAACTGGTTTCATATTTTTCTGAGCTACGGTTGATTTAATATTAATTTTCGAAGTTTAAATCATTTTCTGAAAATATTAAATAATTTCCGAAAAAAGAAAACAGACAAATAATTAGCCTGCTGACGTCAGCAGTGGGGTCCACCTAGGATGACGTCAGCAGTGGGCCCTGCTGACGTCAGCGTTGACCGGTCAACGGTCAACGGGGTCAACGGTCAACGGTCAGCGGGTCAACTCTGGTCAGTGGGCCCCATGTGTCAGTGACTCACAGAGTATGACAGGTGGGTCCCGTACGTCAGCGCTGTTAAAAGAAAAAGAAAAAGAATAAACGATGGCTGGGCTGGAGTTGGGCCGAAAGCGAATGGGCCGGAAGAGTTTAGGGGTGTTAAACAGACTTAAACGCGAACAATCGGCCCACGAAGGGGCGGCTGCTGGATCTGGCTTGGTGGACAGAGTCCACGGTGCACCGTGAGAGTGGTCCATGTGAGCCGGGTGCACGGGATCGATTTGTGGCCGACTGGGATCGTCTGTGCGTGGCTGTGTGGCGACTTGGTGTGGTCCACGGTGTGGCTTCGCCACGGCGCGACGCGACGCGCGCGCGACGCGCTCCAGAACGCGCCGGCGGCGACGGTCGGCGGCGGAACTGGCCGGAGAAGGCTCGGCTCGGGGCTAGATCGGCCGGGACAGCTTGGCTTGGGTTGGGCGAACACGGACAGGGTGAACAAGGGCTTGGTTAGGGTTTGGCTTGGGCTCCCGACGTGCGACGGCAATGGCACGGCCATGAACGCCGGCGAGCACGACGGCGGCTCGGGTAACGCACGCGACGGTGCACGGTATGGGTTCGGCTGTGCGCTCGTGGCCTCCAGCGACTGCTGGGGCACGGCTAGGTGCACACGCGCGGGCACGTGGTCGCCCACGGCCGCGCGTGGCCTCGGCGTTCGCGCGCGCGGCGAGCAAAGCTCGGCCGCGGCGGCCTCGGCTGCGGGGATCTAGCGACGGCGGTCTGCAAAAGGGATTCAGCGGCTCGGGAACCTGCACAAGAAGATGCACAGCTCGAAGGCTGGCGCACAGAGAAAGGTTGGCTTGCGCGGCGGCGGAACTCGCCGGAGACAGAGGAGAAAGGGGCGAAACGCGGTTAGCTCACCTAGGGTCTCGTCGTCGTACGCTGCAGCTCGGGGAAGGCTCGGTGCAGTCCGGCGGTGCTCGTGCGCTCCCTCTTGTCCCTGGTCCGGCTCCTCGTCGACGAGTCCACGGACGGCGGCGCTCCGGTTCTCGGCGGCAACGCGGGGAAGGCGACTGGCTTCTCCTCTCCTTGCTCCAACTGCTCCACGCCCTTCCCTACCTCTCTCCTACTCCTCCCCTCCCACGAATTGGATCTGGAAGGAACCCCAAAGGGGCGGCGCGGCTTGAGGAAGAAGCAGGCCGGCGGCGGGATTAAATAGGCGCTAGGCTAGGGTTTGGCGGGCACGGACGGCGAGATTGGGATGGCCAGGCGGCTGCGGACACGCGGCGCGCATCGGACGGGCCGCATAGGGAGCGATGGGGCCGGCCGGGTGGTTGGGTTCACGGGCGGCGCGCTCGGGAGAGAGGGAGAGCAGCGGGAGGTGGAAGATGACGCGGGGAGAGGGACGACCGACAGGCGGGGCCCACATGTCAGCGAAAGGAGACGGGCGACGCGGCGGGGACGCGGCGGGGAGGTAGAGCGGGCCGCTGCTGGGCCGAAGGGCCGGCTGGGCTGGCTGGGTTCGCTGGCTCGGGCAGAAGAGTTGAAGGTGGTTTCTTGGACTTGAGCTGCGGGAATTCGGCCCACGAACAGTTAGAAGGATTTGGAAATTAGTTTAGTCAATTAGAGTTTGAATTCAAATCTAGAATTTGAATTCAAACCAACCAAAAATCCAAACAAATCCAAATAAATCCAAATCACACTAATTCATCCTTAGCACTTCAAATTGATTTTAAATTTGAATTTAAATTGCCTAAGAATTTAGGGAGCAAAAAGAAGACACTCTTATATGTTTGTTTGCATGCACATAATTCCACCAAAAATTTTTAAATTCGAATTTTTGCACTCAACAAAACCTATAGGAATTTAGGGTTGTTACACTTGTGCCTGGCAGAGTTCATTTTGCAATTCTATGATGTAGAATGCCATTGTTCAGTAGCTTACGGTTCTGAAGGATCGCAAAATGCAGGGCTTGGTAAGGACTAAGCAGATATTTCACAGTTCACGCGGCAGGAAAAAGGAAGAGATAGAAAAAACACGCAGCAGGAAAAGCCTTATCCATGATGAAAAAATAGCTGGAGATGCGGGGTATCGATCCCCGTACCTCTCGCATGCTAAGCGAGCGCTCTACCATCTGAGCTACATCCCCTTTACATCATTTTTCTTCAATACGATGCTAAATAATTTATAGAGTTGATCAAATCCAGGAAAATACTATCATTGTTGATCAAACCCATGAACACATGATAATTTACACAAAAAATTGAATAAAATGAGCGGTCAAACTTGTAGTATAAAAGATTCAAACGACCTATAAGTCGGAACGGAGGGAGTAGTTTTTTTTCACTAACAAAATTTCTTACCAGTGCCACAATCTACTCAACAGGGATATCCTAGCATCAATTATGTGCCCTAGCAAAAGACTTGCTCTGTTTCTTACCCATCCCACAATCTATCGATGATGGCTTTTTGTATTTGTTTATTTGTTTTTGAAAGCATCGTATTTGTTTATGCATGTGTATTCATCGGACGAACCCTAGGAAATAGAGTCGTCCACGCCGCGAGGAGTCCCTGCACGGAACGTGCGTTCAGTATTTAACACCCAAATAGGTATCCCCGACGTTGATCGATATATTCCTTCATATTCATTTGATCATCCCATGGAAACGACACGTGCAGAGCATATTTGACACCCAAATAGGTATCCCCGACGTTTTCATATTCATTTGATCATCCCGTTGCCGTTGTGCAAGGCTTTGTAAATGGAGCAATGCTAGTGCACTGCGTTTATACAGAGAGGTTCCCTGCGGCTTCATGATGCCGTCTCTTCTGCTTTGAAGTTTGAACAGACAATAGCATGTGGCATGGGCCGAGAACTCCCGAACAGCCCAAATAGCCCATTAGAATTTCTGGGCCGAGCGCGAGCTTGGACCTTCGGCCTAGGCCACTCCGACTCTTTCCTTTTGAAACTGACAGGAGAAGCAGAGCACGCGGTCCGTGGCGAAAGAACGGGAGGCGGCGGCGTCATTGTACTAGTGCTTTTATTGTAGGTGTAGGGGAGCGAGAGCGAGACGCGGTCATCAGTCGTCATCGTCACGCGATCCCATGATTACCGTCCTCCTCGCTTTCAACATCCCTTCGCCTTTCCGCCCTCATCCGGGCGTGCCATCATGAGACCGCACGAGCACAAGCGCACGCTCGCTCCCCTGATCCGGGAACCCTCCCTCCCCCGTCCAATCCCCGCTCCCCGAACGAGCCGGGCACGGCGACTTGGCTTGGAAGGCAGCGAAAAGCACGGTGCAGCGAAACGTTCCTGTCAAGCAGGCCACGCTCCCAGCAAGAACTCAAAGAAGAAGCGGGCAGCCGGCAGGCAGGTGGTTTGGCACCGAAGCGACCGGGGTCTATCTTTCACCCAATTCCCTTCCCCCGTGCGCCGATCCGGCAGTTGGGCACGGACCTTTTCTTCCAGGCGCCGCGAGCCAAGCCACCATCTGCCGAAGCCGATCATCCTTTGGCTCCGGCCGCACTCAAAGCGGCGCGCGCTTTCGGAGGGCTGCCCGGGAAAGAAGCTGCAGCCATCACTCTCTCCGCGCTCGGTGCATGTGACGACGCGATGGATAATGCCATCGCGATCCTTTCCCTACACCCGCACTCTACTCGCCCAGTCACCGTGACATGCACACACGCACACATTCTCTCTCTCTCTCTCGTATCCTCTTTCCGATCCCGGTATTGAAGACTGAAGAGAGGGCAGAAAAGGGTGCAGTAAAGATGGGTCTCTGGCCCGGACGACGCAGCAGCAGCAGCGGGGTAGTAGTAGGCATGCGCGCGCGCCCGGCCCGCTGGAAAAGGGGCGGGTAATAATTCCGGCGCAAGTTGTGCTGCGGCCAGGGCCGGGCCTGGAACGGGAATTCCCCACCATCAACCTGTCGTTTTTGTTCCCAACTGGTTCGTTCCCAATCCATCCATTACTCCCGTCTGCCTACCCTTCAAAGGGCCCCAGGCTATGGCCGATCCACGAGAACATCTGCAACAACCTCAGACCGAACCTGCGGGGCTTTCTTTGGTCGTGGAGCGCTGCTGCCTTTGGCTGTGTGAGCTTCGTCGTCGCTGGCGGATTTGCTTGCATGCAATGCAATCCACTCACTGTAAAATAGAGGGGTCGTGGACAAAAAGCTAGCGAGTTAACCGGTATCACTGCTAGTATTTGCTAATGAATGACCTATTGACCTATAGCAAAGACGGTTTTCTTTTGAACGCACAAGAAAGAGTCTTCACCCGTGGCAGCCACGCCGCTGTCACGTGTGCTGCAACCAAAAGGAGGACACGGAGAAAAACACACACATACACACAAATTAAAGCCTCATCATCAGTGGAACAGGCAAGGGCATCAAGGCAAGTACAGGCTACAAATCCCTTGCTTTCGTGGGTGGGGGAGCCGGGTTTGCAGGCCTAAGTCAAGGCGCCCATGTGCGGCTCGCCCCACTCGCACGTGCCGCCCAGCTCCTCCTCGCCGCCGCTGCCCTCCCGCTGGAACGGGATGGAATCCGATGCGTGCCCGGCGATAATCATAGTACCATCCATCACAGAATGCCATCAGATCACCGTGATGGGCATGCTTACTTTATGCTAATCCCTGGCTTTTAGCTGCCAAAACCAGCTCGAATTGAAGCGAAGAGCAGAACAAGAGCATGGCATATGCATGCCAAAGGGAAGGAAGGAATTTCGCCAGCCGAAAAAGGTGCTTGTGCAATTCAGCGGCTCATTATTGGTTGGTCCGTTTCTGTCCAGATCCGATGGCCCGGCGTGCGTACGGCCGTGATTGTTTTTGGTTACGAGGATTAGCATGATCTGGCTAAGGCTTAAGCGTAAAAATCTTCGAGCGGCGCCAACTACTCTTATGAGTGACCGTACTGCCATGCTCTTAGTTACTAGAGTAGGCCGGGTTGTTCAAGATTGCCTTTTGTCGACAACATCGCATAAATTCAGCCTACCTAGTTCATAATAGAAAAAAGTGTGGTCCTTTTATACTGAAATCTGTGTGTTCACCCCTTCTAATTTTTGGCTATATGAACGATGAAATGTCAAGTCATGGATTACAATATAATACACGGGATCCTAGCTATTTCTTCCTCGCGGCACCTGAAAAAGTGTGGATCCTAACTGAGGATTTAAACTTGCTGCATGTTTCGCGCGCCGTGTCCATAATAAGTTCTGCAGTACGCTATATGCGTGTGGGAGGAGTCATATGCTCCTTGTGATCGATGAGCGAGCCAACGCATGCATTGTTCGGATCAGATGCCGTTCACATGAGTTCCATCATGTCCATTGGCCAACATACAACGCTCTCCTTCATACGGGAGCGGACAGATTTTGGCTCAAGGCCTAGGGCCAGTCCATGGGCCAATTCGTAAATAACTGTTGGGACTCTTTATTGCTACAGTAATATCAGTGGAGAATTTCAGCCCACGCCTAGGGTCATGGTCCAGGTGGCCCTAGGCTTGTATCCGCCACTGCCTTCACATGCACGACCCGGCTCAAAAAAACGCTTTCACGGCTGTCCCGTCGTCCCCTCCACTCTTTTGTGACCATGATTTCCATCAATGCACGCTCTCCATAGATTCTTGCCAAACTCTCTTGCCCGTTACAAGTAAGGTTTTGTTGCGAGAGATTGATGTAGGAGTAAGGTTTTGGCTGTGTTCTGATAAGATTAGGTTAGTAACTTCTATTTACATGCCTTGAATTTGCAATGATGGTGCCTTTTCCTGTCATGTGTTGCTGCCTCGCACGTACGGAGTACGTGTCCGTTTCGATCTTCTAGGGTACACGTATGGATTGAGAAATTAACACCGCTGCTCTCTACCGTACCTTTTCCCTCTGAATCAAGGACGCAGTGGTCCATGCGAGATTTATATGTGTGCCCTTCTTTTTGTGCAGATAGCGGTTATTGCTGTTGGACAGCCTTTATATCTTGCATGTTTGTTGTATGTACCCTCTTTTCATGTGAAAAAATCATAAAGTTCTGTTTGAAAACTACAGTATATACTAACTCGGAACAAGATAATTTAGTAGCGGTTTAATTTGAGTCCACAACAGAAAAACAAATAAATAAACATGTGAAGTTCTGGTGCTACTGCTGACTGTTGACCACACCATCTGCCCACTAATCGTAGCTGTTTTAATACTGTTACAACCACTAGTGGTAAGTGCATGGTCCTGGATCACACTCGTCAGTGTGATGCAGATATAGGTATCCTAGGCTGGCAGTTCATTGAGTCCAGTTGATAAAAGGCATTAGCAAGATATTTTAACTCCACTACCCACCTAGAGCTGTGCAAGACTGTAGACAATCAATAAGCATGAACTTTAGCTGCTGGTCTGAAGAATTTCAATACAACTAGTATGTGTGACTACTACACTTAATTCAGCAAGTCAGATTAGAGGTTTGTCCAGTAGTTTATGCAGCTTGTGCTCCATTATGTCCAGTAAAGAGAAAAATAAGCTGTGTGTTTCTAGGCTGTGAGTGGCCAATAGGAGCAGGAAGTACGGTATCTCCCTTTACCAGACCACTATCACTATGCATGCATCACCAGTAAAAGAAGCGATGAGATAAGATAGTATAGTGGCCCCGTAATCTTCATGTTAGGAGTATCTTCTCCTTGTACCCTGAGGACCAGACGTGTCTGAGGATCGGTGGATGGTCGCTTCCCAGTGTGATGAGTGATTGACGACGTGGTGTTGGACTGACTCTTGGCCTAGTATTGCAGGTGTTCGATGCAACTCGGTTTGCGTTGGTGCAGGTGAAGAACAAGCGCGAAAGGTCTTAGCTAGAGTGGCCTCCGAGGAGTGGAGAGACAAGTAGGCCTGGTTTGAGGGACCCGGTGGCTAGACGGGATCGAGTGCGGTCGGCATGGTGCAAGAAGAGTAAGACGACGTCGTGAAATGAGCCGGTGCAAGGTGGCGGCTAACAATCGAAGCTTGTACGCGGGGTTTGATGGTTGTGCCACAAAACCATCGGAGGTGGGTTTCTCGGTTTGGGCTTCAAAACCGAGCCCGAAGGCCCAACATGACGGAGACGGTGATCCGGGCATGTTCGGAAAGCCTCGAAGCGGTGGACGCGCGGCGGGATCCTGGAGTTTGCGTTGGAGGGAAGCAAGGCCGGATGGACGGCGTGCCCAGCCGGAGGAAATATCTCAGAGTTCCAAGATTGCCCCTAAGGGGTATGTATCTTAGGCTTACAGTGTAGGGGTAGTGTGGTCTTTTTCCCCACTAGATGACTCAATATAAATAGGAGGTGGAGGGGATGGCAAGTTATGTGTTCGAAACCCTAGTTTATTTTCTCTCTATTCTGGTAGGCTAGCCAAGTGCAGATCGAGTAATCTTAGCGGGTGGATAAAGGGTGGAGGTTAGCCACCGTTGTACAGATCGTGACCTCTGGTTGTATGGAAGAATTGTTCTAGAAATGATTTGCTTGTCTTCCTTCCCGAGTTCATTTTGTGCTATTTCCGTTCTTGGTTCGATTCTTCGTTTCTAGGCCGTTTCCTCTCGGATTTCTTTGTGGGATCATGGGTGAGTGCCTTGTGCCTCTTTGTGGATGATCTTGACCCCTCAAACGCCGAGATTTGGTCCGGATTTGAAGATTTTGTGATGAACTCGTGGTGAGGGTGTTCTTCTGTTAGATCCGCGATTTCTTGTGTTGTAGGGAGTTAGAGGCCAAGATTTTTGGGGCATAGCTTCCTCTTGGGTTGCTTCACATCTCCCCAAAGTTTCGCTTCAAGAGCTCCAGCCGTTTGGGAGATCCGGTGTTGGATTTGGAGGAGTTGACCCGCGCGTTACTGTAGCTGTTGTTCTTGTTCGTCTGTCGGGCTTCTCGGACGGTCCGACTTGGTATGGCGGACGGTCCGCAGGGTTCCCGGACAGTCCGCATGTGATTGGCGGACGGTCCGTGGTTTGGCTGCCTTTCTGAGTTTTTCTCGTTTTGGCTAAGTCTTTTCTCGGACAGTCCATGTGACTTTTTCGGACGGTCCGCGACACTGGCAGACGGTCCGCAAGACGGTCCGTAGGGGACCCAACCTTCTGGAGTTTCAAGTTGATTTTTCGGACGGTCCGCCCCTTCTCAGTCGGACAGTCCGCCAGGTCCTCGGACGGTCCACGAACTCTGTGCGGACAGTCCGTCGGGGCTCAGGCAGATAGCAGTTGGTGTTGCTTCTTAAGTTGTGCTTCCGCTTTCTATCTCGTTCGAACTTGTTCCTAGGGTTGGTAGGTCCGCTGTGACTACGCTACCTTGACAAGCTTGTGAGGAACTTGTGGGTAGTGGTTTTAGAATATAGGCTGAGTTTCGAGAAGAAATTTTTATCGACTCTCATTCACTCCCCCTCTCCAGTTGCCAAACCATGGATCGTTTTAGACACGGCGTTGAATATTACCTGACGCACAAGTTGGAGGCCGCTGATCGGTATATACGCACACAAATTGAATATATGCATCCTTGTGACGTATGCTTTGGTCAGTAAGATAGCTTTAGCAGTTGCTAATCTTCTCGCCTGATAGCCATTAGAAGTACCCGGCGAGGCATTTTTTATGGCCCAGATCGGCTTTGTTGGGTACCTGAAAGATTCTGTGCGTGGTCGCAGCTCGCCGTTGCACTGGTACCCAAATTACGGGGCTAAAAGAATTTCAGAGTACAGGCGGGGCACGCGCTAGCTCAGGCGTGCATGGTCCATGCGCTTACTCCGCTGCTATACTAAGTTTAAGGGTTTGGTTGTATACAGTGCCTGTACCTGCTCGCGTATTAAATTTGTGATAATTAGCTTGTCCGAGATGATGCGTGCATTGCGAACGAATTGAACACTGATGGTTGTTACGTACTATGGTTTAATGCAGAGCATACCGTCCTTGCAGGTAGCAGTCCATCGGTTCATCAGCCAAGATGCGTTGAACACTGACTGGTACCGATTAATTTTGGACGCGTGACAAGGTATTGGGAGCACCGTACCGTAGCAAAAGCCAATCCAGAGTACACGTACACAGCACCGTGCACTGTCCACAACACATAATAGGCATCGTAGCACTGTGCACGGCGGTCCAGTATGCGTCGAAATGAGCTAGTACAGTAGAGTGTTGCCGACAAGCAGGTCAATGGAGCACCGCGCTCTATAGTACTCGATCCACGATCAGAAGGGCCTATCCATGATAGCCTTTCTCCCTTGGTTTTCCACCCACAGAGCCGACCTAATCGATTGCTTCACCAATTCCACGGGTACGTACGTATATTCGTCGATCAAAATGCTCCGAATGAAAGAAATGTCTCCCCTCCTCTAATCCTCTCCTCGCCCCGTGGCCCGTGGCCGGCGGTGGTGCGCAGGGGCCTCGAAGACAGCGGGAATAAGCGATGGTTTGGAAAGCCACGCGCTGACGCGCGGACCGAACGAGCCGGGCCCTGCTCCCCGTGCGGGCATGTCGTTGACATGCGCGCGACCTGCTCCCCGGAAACGAAAACACTCACCAACCCCCCACGCAGCTGCGACGCCGACGCGCGTGGCGAATCGTAAACTACTGCTCCTCCACTGCAGCCTTGCCTTGTTCGACGGAGAGCGCAGGAGGGGGAGGGCGGAAGGCACAGCAAAGGCACGCACGGTGTCAGTGGAAAAACGGCTTTGTGCTTTGCATGATGAGCGAATGGATCAATGAATATGCACGCATATGCGCATCCGGGGTCGGCCAATCGTGGGCGAACAAGTGCCGCCGGCCCTGCGTGGGACGGGCGCCAAAGCTGCCGCCGGCCGCCGGCCGCTCGCTCGCCTGGGCGTACCGTACGGCGCCGTGGCCGCCGTCGAATCGAGGTCGGAGACGCGTACCACGCCGAGTGCGCGTTCCGGCCGGATGGGTCACGCCGCCGGACCTGCCCGTGCACCGGTCTCCGTTGGATGGAGACGACGGCCGGTCTCGTACAGCCCCGATCGAGAAGATACTGCTACGATGATACAGTACTCCCGTCACGTAAAGAATGCAATCCTCACTTTTTGAAAAGTGAAACCATTTCAAGTTTGACTGAATTTATATAAAAAGTTACTTATATTTATGATACAGAATAAGTATCATTAGATTAATTACAGATTATATTTTCATACTAAATCAATTTGAAGACATAAATATTAGTACTATTTTGTATAAACTTGGTCAAAGTTAAAATGGTTTGACTTCTCGAAAAGTGAGGATTGCATTCTTTAAGAGGAGGGAGTACGTGTTTACAGAACTGTCGGTTTCGTTTTACGCAAAATGCCGCCCGTCCTCGCAAGGAACGTTTAATGCGATCGACCGGCGCCGTGGAACTGAAGGCGACGCGACTCGCCGAGTACGGCAAGCTATTCTGCCTGCTGGGTGCTGGCGCGATAGGTATACCCATCCTGTTTAGTACTGTAGTAAGCAGCTACGGAGTACCAGCTAGTATTAGGTCGCTACCTAGCTACATCCAGATCTCCAGAAATGTACTACTCTGCCAGGGAAATGGTGATTGATGACGCCCATGTCACAGTACGGGCCGTAGCCCGTAGGGTAAGGGTACGTGCTGTATATACGTGTAGCTTCTGACGCGGCGCGTGCGCTGTACTCCCGCACCTTGCATGCCAGTGCCAGGCAGAGCAATCAACCTTTCCGATCGCGATCGGTCCTCCGGGCAGCGCTGGTGTGATACTACGTACCGCGGCTCGCAAATACGGACTAATATAATTTCAGTGCGTGTGTGCGTTTGACACCGGCTGATCGACCGTTCGGTCGCCTGCCCCAGCAAGGCCATGTGAAAACCGTGCGAGGTGCGGGAAGGGAGGCCAGAGTGGCCGGCAGGCGGCAGCGGATCTGTCACGGTGTGTCGTGCACGGCAGGGGTGCCCGTGCCTGCCCACGGCGACCGCCACAGACCCGACGCACATGACATGTACGTGAGCCGCAACTTGCCGCCACGGTATCCTTCCTACCCAAGCAAGCTGCCGGACGGGAGAGAACAACACATCGATCGAAGGCTGCAGCAGCGATCTAGCTACTACCAACTGTGGCAGCTGCGATCTATAGATACCCGCCGCCGCTGGTGGTGGTGCAGTAGATTAGATAACTACGTAGCCCATTGCATCTTCTCGGCAAGCCAATGCATCTTCTCGGTCCGTTGCCGGTTGGGCGGGACGCCGTGTAGCCCCCACCCCGCACTTGCCACAGCGCCGCGCCATACGCGCCTGCTGGCCCTCGCCCGGCTCGATGGCTCATGTCATGTGCCCAACTGGCCGGAGGCTGGGGGTATATGCCCTCGCCATGGCATTTTCGAACCGAACAAAATCCCCAACGCGCCTTTTGAATAAATTCTAAGCTAGTACATACGTACGAGTAGTATTTCTTGACCGGCCTTTTTTTTTCTTTCGAATTTTGCTGCGTGCTCTGCCTCTACTGTCTCTGCGCGGCGTGGTCAAACTACTCCTTATTTTCTCCCCCGTGTCAGCCGCAGGCCGGACAGCTCATTCCCTGGTTTCTTTATGCCATTATCACGCAATCATCATCCGTCCATCAGTCCATCATCCATCTCGACACCTTGTCACGCCGGGGCAGAGAGCCAGGCACGTCGCGCGTGTCGATCGGACGATCCCTACCTAGCTGTAGCCTGCGACCCGACCGCGTACTGCTGGTGCTGCTACTACAACCCTAGGGTAGTGGAGAACTGGCGAGTGGCGATCACGTCGTGGCTAGCGTAACGGTTCGGCGATGCACACGCAGCAGAAATGGATGGGGCATTTTTTCATTCGCGAGACAAGTGGAAGACACGGCCGGTGCGTGATCCGATCGGGCGATCACGTATCCGTGCCCCGTGCCGGAAAGCTAGATTTCGGCGGATCTCTCGCGCTTAGTTTAACCCCCACCCGGGGTGTGGCCGACCCGTACGTATTCAAACGCGAAACCACACAAACGGACCGAACAAAAAACGTTCCCTGCATCCGCCTGCCACAGGAGTACACTAGAATAGTTTTTGCGCTTTGTTTAAGTCACCGATCCGTTGCGCGATGGCGTCACGCTGCATCATCAGGGGCAAGACGGGGTCGGTTAATCGGCCGGTTAACTTAATCCCCCCTGCTGCCAGGGCGTAAAAAGTAGCTCGAGTACCTCTCCGTGGTACGAGCCATTGTTTAGCCTAGTCGGCACAGACCATCTACCTCCCGCGGCAAGGCTGCACAGGGGGAGGGGAATCCAACCCGAGATCACGCCACGGTGCTGCAGCGGTAACACACAGACACTTGTGTGCCGCGGAAGCTGTAAATAAAAAAAGAAAAAAGAAACAAAAGGCGCGGCCTCTTTACGTGCGGGTACGTGCATGATCGGTAAAAGTTAATCCTCCTCCTAATCTGTCCGTGGGTTAATACGGACCGACATGGATTAGTAAAAGTTAACCACGCCCCCTCCTAATCATTCAAAACGCAGCTCCCGAAGCAAGCGCTCGTGGATCAGGCTCACGTGGTCCGCGCATGGTTCGTTTGGTTTGGGTTCGTAACCGTCAGTCATGCAGTCAGTCTTATCACCTCAGCCTCCAATGGCGATCCAGAGCCGAGCTATTGAGCCCAAAACGGCATTAAACAATGGTTACCGGGTTCAGTCAGGTTCACGAACCCCCCAACCCCCGCGCGCGTCGTGCGTCACCTCACCATTACCACCACGGCGGCACGGCCCCATCGAATCGGCCAGCGCCGTCCCTGGCCTTCCTGCGACAACGAATCGGGCTGGCGGATACGGCGCGGCCGCTACCGGCCACACCGCCACCGGGGCACCCTCGCGTAATCCTGATGCAATCACAGGTTAGTGCTAACGCTGGCTGCTCCAGTTCACGCATCATGTCACCCCGTTACTTTAGTTTAGCTACTTTGTTTAATCTTAGCTTGCAATCCCCAGCCGGCGATTGGCCGGCGACGGACGGCTCAGATCACGCCAGTAACCGTCTTTCTACGGCCTAGATCGGATCATGAGCCGCTGGCCGCGAGGAGCCTAGATACAGGATACTTCCGTGACGCCAGCGGCTGCGGCGACGGGAGTGAATTCCTGCCGCTTTCGTCGCGTCTGCAGAGGCCATCACCCTTCGCTTTCAGTGACCACACGGGGGGCAGAGGTGTGGAAAGTAGCAAGTGAAAAGCGCTGTAACTCCGGCGCCAGGGACACAGGATTATACAAGAGGCCCGGAGCAGGACCGGCGCCAGTGAAAACGAAACAGCTTTCGCTTGTGTGCTTGCAAAAGCGGGCAGCGTTGCGCAGCAGCGGCAGGCGCCGAGGACCGAGGGTCTAATCTGCCACCACGCTTAGATCGCATCGCGTCCCCTCTCTCTCTATGACTCTATCCACAACCGCCTCGCAAGGCCACAAAAAATGGCAGGGGAGGACCGGGGCAGAGTCCCGAGCGATCGCTACTGTGCACCATTTGTTAGCAGCTTTAAGAGCGTCCCCGCACTCTGACGCGTTGGCCGGATGCGATTGCGTTCCGGGAACCACAGAGGGGAATAGCAAATGATGTTAACGCAGCACGGCAGTAGAGGTTATTGCGGGCAGTATGATCATGGGGCTGAGTGCAGATTCTGAACTTGGGGTAAAAACCATCAACAAAGGAAAGACTGTACATGGCAGGAGTGGCAACCGGAGCAGGTTTCAGTGTGTGAAACCTGCAGCAGGAGATAACAACGGCGAGGTACAAGGGCAGAACTAACAGCACAGTAACAACTTGCATTCATGAACAAGATGCAGCCAAAAATTTACCGTCCCCTAGCTCCCCTCATCCTGCATCCCAACATTTTTGTTCGCACCCTTTTTTTTTCTCCCATTCCAATTCCACCCCCCAACTGTACAACAGCGAGTTGGACGACCAAACAATTCAAACCCATCTCCCAGTTCCCGCCACATCGCTGGATCTCACGTTCCCCATTCCGTCTCCGTCTCGATGCACGCCACGTCGCACGTGCCACACCTTGCGTCAGCAGCTCATCGCCTCGCACTTCACCGGGAGCGCGCGATCGAACCCGCCGCCGCGTGACAGCAGGGTTCCCACCACCGCCATGTCGCGGCAGAATACCCCCTGGTAAACCGGGGCCGTCGACGTCACCGCCACCGGCGCCTTAGACATTGTCGGAACGGCCGCCGCCTTGGGCTTCGGTTTCGCCGTAGCCGTAGGCGCGCGGCCCGGTGGGCTCCTTGGACGGACGGTCTCCGTCTTCTTGGGTTTCTCCGGCGCAGGTGGTGCTGGTTCCTGCTTCGCGGCTTCCTGCTTGGCCACCAGCGCGGCGGCAGCGGCCGCAGCAGCTGCCGTGGCGGCGTCCTTGGCTCTCTGCCTCTCGGCAGCCTCCTCGTCCAGAACGGCGGACATGACGAACGAGTAGCCCTTCTGCAGCATCCGGTACAGCAGCAGCGCGGACATGCGCGCCTGGTCGCGCACCGCCTCGAGGTCGCGGTGCTCGTCCACGAGCTCCAGGCGCTCCCCGAACACCACGGCGCGGTCGGGCTTCAGTTTCAGGGAGAGCAGCAGGTGCGCGCGCTCCAGCTCGGAGCGCGTGCAACCGCGCCGCACGCCCAGCAGCAGGTAGTAGTCGATGTTGCACGCCTCGCCGGCGGCGACGCGGCTGCGGAGCCCCTGGATGCGGGCGGTCAGCTTGCGGTGCGCGCCGGCGATCTCGCGGTACCGGACGCCGCCCTGCGGCCGCCACCTGGGCCCAGGGAGCTTGCCGTCCCGGAGCGCGGCGTCGTAAAGGAGTTTCAGGTGGTCAAGGTCACGGAGGCAATCGGCGAGCGCGCCCACGGACTGGAGGAGGTCGGCGCGGGCACGGAGCGCCGGGATGTAGGCCGGGTCCAGAGCGAGGGCGCGGTTGCAGTCAGCGATGGCGTCGGCCGGGCGGCCACCGGCCTGGAACGCGGCGGCGCGTCCGACGAGGCACGCGGCGGCGAAAGGGTGTGGCAGCACGCCCCGGCGTGCCTCAAGGATCTTCGAGAAATGGCGCACAGCCTCGGCCGGCAGCCCGGCGTCTAGCGCGGCCATGGCAGCCGCGCGGCGGCGGAGGAGGAGCTTAACGTGCGCCAGGAGCTGCGACACGGCCTCTGACTCCATGGCCGGGATAATGAACGCCGAACCGGATTTGGATGTTTTCCCCGAGGGAACGGTGCCGACAGCGGCGGCAGCGGCGGACGACGAGAAGCTGTCGTCCGACCAGCACACGCTCTCGCGGCGGAACGCAGCTGACGCGAGGCGGCGGCCGGTCTGGAGCAGCACCATGGCATCCTCTATGAGGCCGAGGTGGAAGCAAGCTTGGCCGAGGACCAAGTACCTGTACATGGGCATCCGTAATCAGTAAATCGGTAGGATTTGCCAAATCAAGAAATCATTGGCCCCATTGAGGCGCCGAGTGTTGAATCTCGAAGGTTTCGTACCTCCATTGGGTGTCCGTGTTGGGGTTCTTGGAGAGGCCGGCAAGGACGCGGCGCTTGAGCTCGGAGATGTCGAAGCAGCGGAAGGAACGGACGGGGCGAGCGTCAGGCTCGGCGTCGTCGGACCGGTGGCGGTCGGGCGATAGGAGCTTGGCACGGGAGATCGTGCCGAGGTCACCGGAGCCGGAGGACAGCAGCGACGCCGCCGAAGACGAGTAGGTCTCGTCGCCGGGGCAGGACTTGCCGCAGCTGGGGATGTAGTCGCGGAGCATCTCGGCGACCTCCCGGTAGCGGCGCAGAGCGAGGAGCGCGCGCGCCCGCAGCTCCAGGGCGGCCTCCATCCGCGGCGACAGCTCCAGCGCCGCGTCCACCAGGCCGAGCGCATCCACCGCGTCCCCGCCGCCGGCCTCCGGCGCCACAGCAAGGATCGCCCTCGCTTCCCGCAGGCACTTGTCGATCACCTGGCCGGAACGGAACAGAAGCATCAGATTTCCCGCAGCAGAGGCTGTATTCTTGCCATGAACAGAGCAAGATTGGCCAATCTGATCTGAGGACAAAACAAACCAAACACAACCAAAACAGGACAAGCGGAACCCAGCTGTTCTTGAGCGAAGCAAAGGAAAACACATTCAAAGATCCAAACGGCTTTTCGCACAAGTCAAAACGCGCTATATTGGCATTCGTGCAGTACCAAGAAGAGAGCAGCTCTTGAATACAGTACCAAGAAACATTCAGGTAGAAACGGAACAGAACCAAATTCAGAGAACGGAGGCAACACAGGAGGGGCAAGGGAAGCAGCACTGACCTTCCTGTTGCTGAGCAGCCACTTCCTCTTCTTCTCCGGAGCGGAAGAAGGCGAGGACACCGCCATTGCCTCCCTCGCATCAATCGGCAGAACTCAGCCGAAGCAACGATCGTTCCCCGAGTGCAGGACACTGGGCAAACTCCACACGCAGAGGGTAAGCGCGAGGGGGCGGCGGCCGGAGGGGGAGGAGAAGAGGAGGTTGGAAGGCCGGAAGGGCAATGGGAGGCAAGGAGGCGAGAGGAGAGAGGAGGTTATATATACGGGGCCAGTACTAGCTCCCAAATCTATCGCGTCTCGGCGTATTTCCTAAGCTTTTTCTGAGTTTGAATCGAGTGGGGAAGAAATGGGGGTGGGGAGGAATATAATGTAGAGTCAGCCGGAGAAATGCCAGCTTTGACTGCACTGCACCCCACTTTCTCTCTCTCGCTCCTCGCTGCTTCCCCTTTCAGAGAAAGCTTCGACACCTCGCCATCCTAGCTGGCCAAGATGCCCGTCCGGCGGCACCTCAACGCTCATCGCAGGCAGGGACCAGTGAATTAAAAAAAAGGCCACACAATTTCAAAAATTGAAAAAAGGGACCGTCTCGTGTAGGGTGGTGAAGCTTTTAAAAGGGCAGAAATCAGTCGTGCTGCCCCACTACCAGTCCTCCTTCCTCAAACACACACCCACCGAACCATTTCGATTTCTTTTCCTCCTTTTCTTTCCCCCCCGCTATCTTTCTTTTCCCACGATTCGTTTATTCGCTTACTTATTCTAGCTTATCAGTTTTTAAAGCTCAGAGGATCACATTATCATTTTATTTAAACCCGGAAAAATCCCCAACCCTCAAAGCAGAGGTAGCCGCATCATGCTGGCAGCTCAGCACATGTTACACACAAACGCATTTCATTTTTCTTATTTTGCTAAAATTTGTTGTCGCCGTGCAAAGCTCGGAGAAATTACGTACGCCTGCTCGCCTACAAAATATATACGGCTTGCGTATGACTTGAACACACTAGGCGAAGGTGCGGGGCCGCGGCACTCATAAATAAGGGGTACCGCTACGTGCAGGCTGGCTTCCTTCATATCCGAGTCTGCGTACTTCGTGTCGAGTACACGTACGCAGATGTGTATATGTGTGTGGCCAAGGCAATAAATCTGAGTAAATACCCGGAGCAGTAGCAAGTAACAGCAGGTGGCCTTGCTTTCGGCAGAGACACGGCACCGGGAAGAAGCAAAATATGGTAGGCGCACAGGATCACGTACGGTCTACGTAGGAAAACGTGCCTGTGAGTACTATACATAGCAGTATACGTGCAGGAAAGATTGGGGAACAGGAAAATGTGTTACTTCTGCGAGGCCGCCATGAAACGCTCGCCGGAACCGGAAGTGTGGTAAAAATCTAAAGTCCTGCCTGTCAGTTACTGGTCAGATCAGATTCTTCCAACCGAGAGAGTATTTTTATCCACGTGATCCAGAGATTATCTCGGAGATTTCCGAAGCAGGGACCTGAAGATTTCTATGCTTGGCATTCTGAGAAAGTCTCGCAAATTTCCACGGTCTTTAGAGATTGCAAATTGGCTGACCAAGGGCCCGTGCGGGACGAGACGACCCAACACAAAGCGAAAGCCGTCTCTCCATTTCCTCCGGAAATACGAGGATGAACTGTTCACCGCCGGTCATCACTCTTGGGCGTTGAGGAGCTGAAAGTCAACAGGACCCCCTGTTGTCGGATGCTCAACAGAGGCCAGAGGGTGGCGAGCTTGCTTCTTGTTGCAGTTACCCCGGTGTATTCGACCCGATTTTTACGGCGCTTTCGTGCCCGCGCTCAGCAAAGGAACAGTTTCTTTTGGGGGTCAGGGTCACGGCAGATCTCGATCTCCAGCTCGATCACGAGCGCGCGACGCATGCATGAGCATGATGCGCCCTATCCACAGCACGAGAAGGCGTAGGGGCTCTGAATGACGATGCAGCGCAGTTGTATTGTACGGGGCGTAGCATTGGCGCCGCACCGCCGTGGCCGTAGGCCAATTTATTGCCAGCGATCGGTTCGGCGGAGCCGCCGCCGATGGATCGGCGCCGCGGTGGAGTCCCGCAGAAGCAAGCAAGCAGATCGAGCAGCGACGGCGGCAACTGTAGCGGCCGGCCACCACGCCCAGCTACTGCCAATACACACCAGTATGTAGCAGTGGTACACGGCCCGGCTTTGAATACCTTTCCTTTTCCCACGGCCCGTAGCCCCCTACCGGCTTTACCCATCGCCATTGAATGCCCGGTGGTCACGTGTATGCTGCTGCCGCCCGGCGATGGAGCGCCCAAGGAGATGTCAGCGTCGCCCCCTCGCCCGCGCCCGCTTTACAGCCGAGCCGAGCCCCCCGGCCGGCCGCGCCAGCGCCAGCTTTTGCCCCGCCCCAGCCCACGTTTCGCGTCGTCGTCCGTGCCCGTTCCGTTCCGCCGCCGTCGCGTGTTCCATCCTCCGTGGCTCGGCTTGTTTGCTTCCGATCGCGATCCCTCGCTCCGGCCAGCTAGCTGCTTCCATTTCCATCGTTCTATTCCATACTGGTGTGGCGTAGGAATGTGGACGGATACGGATACGTATGGATGGCCTGCGAAGAAGGAGAAGTGTACTCCTACGTTGCGTCAGTGTCACTCCTCCGGGGACAAAGGATCAGGGAATATATGCACGCATGCAGGCAAGCGGGTGGCTCGATCGATCTGGGGGCAAAGGTCGCCCTATCATTGGAGCCGGAACGGGGGCGAGCATCTCCTGCGCCCATCATGTCTCCATGTTCTGCCTATTCTTGGGGCTGCTCCGGCCTTGATCGATCGACCTGTCACGATGATGCTCGTTGCTCTTGCTCGCCAGGTTGCTTGCTCCCAAAGCATGCCTAGCTAGCTGCTACTTTTAGGGGCTCCGGCCGGCCGCATCGCCTTGTTCCTCCGAGCACGTAACGTAGTAGCAGTAGCAGTGTGTAGAATAATAATGCTCTAGCTCGGCGCGGCATATCATCGATCAGGTTCAAAGGTTGAGCTTCCATTCGCGTTGATGTCTGCGTTGCGCGTATCATCGACGTGTGCAGCGGAGTCGTCGTGTACAAGGAGGGTTCGGTTTGCTGTCGGGTGGGGAACAGTGGTGGGTTGGCGCGTATCGGCCGGCAGGACGCTGCGTGCCACCGCGGCCAGCCGCGACCATCGGATGCTCCGCGGCGGCAATCCCGGCGCCTGTCGCCGGATAGAATCAATCCGGTATCGATCTCCCACCCTCGCACACCCGCACCCACACCGTTTTCTTATTGGCCCGTGATACCGTTTCATACTGGGATACAGTACGCTGTATCGTGGGAGTTGCTAGAACAAAGTCAATGCACGATTATTAACTCGATCGTCGGCTCTAGCGCAGTGCAAACTGGATGGATAAGATAATCATGGATGGAGTAAGTGCATGGATAGTCGTCGCGGACACTCCACCTCTACCTGCAGTATTGTACTCCAACATGCACCATGCATGTGTGCTTGACTTCCTGTGTAGAAAATACAAATACGCATGCTCTACGGCTGATCCCCATTCTACTTCTACATACATACCCACTTGCTCCCAGACCAACAGTACTGAGTACTCCGATCATATCCCTTCTGCTCCAGAACTTTTCAAAAGCGTAGACCTACCGTAGACGGTAGGGGCCACTGCGGCTAGCTTGTCGACGTGCCTGCCATGATGGCCGAGCGCGTTGGCACTAGCTGTCGACCTCCGGGTGGCTCTGTCCCCATTGGCCAGTGATGCTTTAGGACAGGTAAGCCTACGCCAACAAACACCTTGTAGGCGCCTGACCGAATACACATGGCATTGGTCTACGTGTACCACGCTGCCAGCTGAACCGGGGCCCACCGTGACACCCTGTTACCTCTCGCGCTGACATGCTGGGCTCACCCGTGGGAATACACACTTCAGTCTTCAGCTTGTTCGGTAGAAGCTGCCGGACAGTCTTCCACACCCACACTATTGGTCAATATACGCCGACGCCGGGCGTGTCATGAACAGTATAGCTAATTAAAAGGCTCAACTATTGTAGCAGTCCCTGAGCATGATGTTCAGTCGATCGCTCCCCAGAGCCAAAATATGATCCATTTCAGTACCGGTATTAGACAGCCAGAGCGAGAGCGAGAGTCTTGCAATGGCTGTTGATCTCTAACGCAATTTATTTCTGAGACAGTAAATCTGTTTAAATACCGTGTATCTGGGCATAGCAGTGTATAGTAAAATTATTTATCTAGGAACGCTAAAATAGACTGGCAACTTGGAAAAGAGTAAAGCATTGTCAAGCAATCTTACAGCAGTGTGCCTTGTAGCAGTATTTTCACGGGGCTAGTCTTGACGGTACATGTATTTCATCATGCACGTCGGTACTCAAAAAGCTCGAGAGGTTTAATGTGCATGTGAGTGTTTCCTTACAAAAATGCCGCTAAGAGTATTCTGTTGGATTAGGTGCTCATTACATGTACTTTAGGGCCGAGCTTTACACATGATGAGTTGCGCTTGTGTTTTTTTAATTAGAGGGTTTGGCCGAAAAGAGAAGCATAGCTAAATGTCGATTAGCTCCTCTTTTCCAAAGCATAATTGCGCCGGTTGATGTGTATCGTGCTACTGGTAGAGGATTCATAACCATATAGTATATACGAGTACAAGTGTCGCCCTAATATTCGTTTCAAAAAAAAGTGTCGCCCTAATACGCATGTTGAGGAACCGGTATTTGATTGAATTGAAGGATTCGATTGGCTAATCACATCAACATGGACCGTTTGTTTGTTTAAACGAAAGCATCAGGCCGTCAAGGCTTGAGGATCAAGCAACCAATTTGCCATCATTTTCTCGGCCGTTCGATAGATTGGACCGGCTATAGGTTAAACCCCAACACGTTCTTCCTTAGAGCTGGCTAGCTGTCGATAGACATTCGATTAGATACAAGTGCGCCGTCGTTATCACGACTAGCCTTGACAGATGAACACCGTACCGTGCTATTGCTAGCTAACTAGCCTTCAATTTTATTCTAAAGAGCACAGCTATTAGCCTTTCTCGAAGTTACACTGCATAGCTTCCTATATTTCGTTTTGGCATAAATATGTCGACACAATACTTGTTTGTATAATACATTAAAAATCAGTATATGCAGTCTTTTCTCATGCAAAGCATTAATTACTTTTTAAAATCAGCTGTTTCGATATAACATCCCATTACTATACTTTTTTAAGAAGACATTACTATCCTTTTACGACTCAAACTTTTTAACACAAACATATACTATACTTTTGCTAATTCCCGGCCTATTCTTTAAAAATAATTTAATGACAAACAATAAACATTCTTTACTGTATGTTATAACGCCTTTTCATATATAGGCGTTATGTGAGAATAGCCGCGAATAATAAAAAATGCTTCAGTACATTACCTATATATACCTGCACGCCTACCACGCTGATTACCTAAAAATATTTCTCACATAACGCATTAATTCCTTGATTATTCTCATGTCCTAGCACCTACCTGATCCGCTCTTTCGTCTTGCACGGGCAGATTTAATTTTCCCTGACTAGCAAATCTTATAGTACAGATTGATATCTTTCTGTGAATTAATGATTCCACAACTGATGCATGATTCATTTCGAAGGACTGGCTAGTCCAAACCCTAAATGAAGTTGATGTACCAACTTATCATGCACATGTATGTATAGTCTAGTTTCTTAAATAATTGGTGTATACCAGGTATATTGGTGCACAATAGTGTCCAACCGCCAAGAGCGAGAGAGGTGGTTGATCACGGAGGTTCATCCAAAGCCATTGCAGGAGCACGTCGTGGATCTAATCGGTGCATATGTAATTTTTTTAGAGACTCCACAAAATAACAAAACAAAATCTCTCAGTTTATATGGCTGTTCCTTCCCAAAGCTAGTACTACTACATACTATACTTTGGGCTAACAAAAAATAATCGCGGACAATTTTCTTAGAAATACTTTTGAGGTTTTATAGGTCTTGTTTCACCTCCACTACCACTAGGATCACTCACAAAAGTCACCAAAAAAATTGCTTAAGAAAGCTGATCCTCATGATTTGTGTTTTCACTATGCTGCGGCGCTTCAGAAGAACAAAATCAGGAGGTGTGGCTATGGCTATTTTACTGAAGTTGTGGAATGTTGAGGTCGAGCCAAGAACCAGGTAAGAACACCATCGCAATCTAAATACCCAAAATCCTTAGCGATTAAAATAATCCTTGCAGAACAAAAACTGTATGGAATAAATGCAACATTTGACAAGCCCTAGCAGGAATCTTGTTCGGCTAGGCTGCTAGCCATGCAGCACTGCCCTGCGCCCCGTCTCCCCAGGGTCAAAGCGTTGTTCGCGGAAAGTTGCGTGAGAACAATCTGCCTAGCCTTCCGGGCCGCAGCTAGGCTGGACGTATGTGTATGCCTAGGCTCGACAGCCTACACCTTGTTTAACCCAGCTACCATTCCTAGCTCCATGCTCGAGCTCGATCGTGTAGGGCACCCTGGTCGTGGCCTCCTCCTCTCCCGATTAAAGCCGCTCAGCTTTCTTGTGATCGCGCCTCGACCCTTTTCCCCGCTTCTCGCTGCGCCGCTGGCCCCGCTGCAGCCTCCCCCTTCCGATCCCTCTCGTCTTTTTCTCCTCGATCATCGTCTCAGCCCTGACTCACTGAACTATAGTATATGCATCTACAGCTCCCGTCGGTGCACGTACATGTACACGCTCTGACGTTTCGCTGGGTTCGCTACAGTAGAAGCTGGGTACTATCAAGAGTATCGTGCATGCGGCACGTTTTTTGTTTCTGCCTGCGTATACGTTCACCCAGGAAACGAGTACGTACGAAATCAAAA
The DNA here is from genome assembly GCA_033239725.1 of Echinochloa phyllopogon. Lineage (NCBI taxonomy): Eukaryota > Viridiplantae > Streptophyta > Magnoliopsida > Poales > Poaceae > Echinochloa > Echinochloa phyllopogon. Next base: position 61,034,220 of record BTCW01000018.1, on the reverse strand, counting down.
TGCAGGCAGGCAGGCAGCCGCAGGTACTACTACGGCATGGTTGATGTGATATATCACATCTGGCGCAGCGAGATTGCAGCTGACCGTACGCTGCCGCGGAATTAAATGCCCGTGCGTGCATGCACGCAGCGGCTGCTGCGGCTCGGTCGACCGACGTGTACGTGCCGCGACAATGAGCGTGACATGATCGATCGATGGGCCGATCGAACGACGTGCCTGCCTGCAGCTGCAGTGATGATGATCACCTGAGTGAGTCGTACAGACAAGGCCGGGGTGAATCGAACCGAGCAGCAATGGCCCGCCCGATCGATGGCTCCTCGATCCGGGCACGCGTCGGGCATTCAATGCTTCCACGCTCTCGCTATGTGTTTTGCTAGCTTGCTTTGGACACAAGCGGTAACGTAGCCGAGCAGTGACTGTGTGCGTGAATGGCCTCGTGGAGCCTCGCTAGTTGCATGCGCTCGTCGTCTCTCGCACACTAGCTAGCTACCCACCTACCTCCATTGGATCGTCGTTTTCCTTCTCCTGAAGCAAAATCTGGCAGTACGGTCGAGACCACGAGCTTATCGCAATTCGCAATACGAATTGATCAAAGACGATCGATCGATCGAGCGTCAAACATGCACAGAGATAATAAAGCCTGCATCGATCGTCGTGGGACACACGACCACGACAAAGATGCGTGTTCCTGTTTTCAGAAACATAATGTATCTTCACACTAGTGCGTGGTCAACAACTTTCTATTGCAAGTTAACTCTCCTCTCCGTGCAAAAGCTGGGTCACCCGGCCCAGTAATGAAGAAAACCCAAGCACCCGGATACGAGCCACGCGAGACCAAGCGCTACCAAACAAACACGTACACGGCCCGGTAAAGCGCGAGCCCTGGTCGCTTTATTTCTGCACAGTGCGCGTCCGCCTGCCGTCGGGCAGAAGAAATCCCAGCGTATCGATCCATCGGCTTCTTTATCTATTCGTTTATCCTTTTAACCATGAGCCAAGCGCGCTGCTGTTTTCTTGACGTGTTTTGCGTTTATGTGGGTGGTAGTACATGTCAGAAGAGACTCTACTGCATCGCACTTACGATCTGGGCGGTAACGTGGCAGCTGTCCCAGTTGGCGTGCAACCATGGCCCGCCGGCTAGCACCGGAGGTAATAACGTACAGTAGCGTCGTGCCTGGCCCGTCGCGATGCGTGCGGTGGTTTGTGTGATGAGGCCGCCGGCACCGCGTTAACGCCGAGCCACACACACACAGCGGATCGGCACAAGGGCACAGTAGCGCGTAGTACGGGCCTCGCCATGGTCACCTCACTGTCCGCCAGCGACAGTACGGCGCGCCCAATTAACGACGGCGCGCGCCTGCCCCGGCCTGGAGCCCGTACGTACGAGAGCGCCCGCATCACCTGGCTCGCAGCGTACTCACGTACACCGCATGAACCGTGTCTGGAGGGCGATTGGCCGGGCCGACCGGGGACCTGGCTCGCCGGCGGTCGGGCTAAGGCGGGCGAGCGCGCCGGCATCAACGTGCGCGGGCAGAAGTGTGCAGGTAGCCCAGCCACGCCATGCCGATTCATGGGACTGTACGTGCACTGTCGCGTGCCTTCCAGCTCACGACCGAGCTACGCATGGCGCTGGTGGAAATGGATATTCTGGGTGGATAGAGCTGAGCTTTCCTCGTTCTGATTCATGGCAGACGATGAGTTGAACAACCTATGCACTTATTTATTACTCGCCCTAACTAATGGCTGGTCTGCCACATGAAGTGTTTGGTGGCCTGCGAGCTACTTCGACTAGCTACTCGCTCGCTCGCTAACTGCCCCCTTTTTCGATGCATACGGGAAATGGGCCGATCGATCTATGTCGACGTCGCGATCGTTGCCATCCGTCGGTTAATTGTCTCAGACAAGTTAAGATAATGACTTGACCCAGTAGTAAGGGTGGCAAAGTTTGAACTAAAATGATCAGAATGGCCTTTCCATATGGAGTTTGAATAAACAAAAAGATCTCAATGTAAAGTCCATGTATGCATAATTAATGCGCAATGAATGAGCACCTTTAAAGTGTGCCTCTTGGAAAGTCAAAATACTTCTTAAAATTAAGATTTTTCTGTGATATTTGAAGAAGGAAGTAATTCTAACAAAATATAATCTTGTAAAAAGAAGATGGAAAGGCAACACTAAGTGTTGCTTTTGTAACTCTGAGGAGAGTATACACCACTTGTTTTTTGACTATCATCTAACGAGGTTTATTTGGAATGTTGTTTTCATCGCCTTCGGTATACAATAACTTACTAGTATCACTAACATGTTAGGATTTTGGCTTAAATGTTTTTCTCTGAAACTTAAAAGACAGATTCTTTTGGGGGTTGCGGCTCTTTTCCTGGGCAGTGTGGCTAAGTAAGAAGGAGGTGGTTTTCAATGGATCTATATTGTACTCATATTTGCAGGTCATTTTCATGGGGTTTTTTCGGACAAGATGCTGGTGTCTGCTCTCTAAAGAGGAAGAGAGAACTGCTGTGAAAAAAGGATGTCAAAAGGTGGAGGCAGCACCAACGGAGATCCTCAGTAACTATGGTGGAACTTTAGGCATAGACTTCGGGCCTAGTATTTAAATCTTTGGTCTAGTTTGAGCTCTGTCATATTTTCAAGTGTTGTACAAATCTCCCAAGAGTTGTGTACTAGTGGACTAAGAGCTATGTCTATAAACTTTTAAGGTCGTACGCGTTCACAGCTGAATATGGTGGAGGCCTTTTTTTCCTTAATCTAAATAATTGTTTCAGAAACACGAATGGCACGGGATGAACCCAATCTTCCCATCATCCTCGTCGTCCTGCGTTCGTGGATCCATTTACCAGCTCATCTGTTAATTGAGTATCATCTCTATGTCCAATTATAATTCGTTTTGACCTTTTTAAATATATAGTTTTTCTATATAAATTGAAATACATAATATTTACGAGGCAAATAAATATTATATATCTAGAAAATTAAATTATTTTTAATTTAGAACGGCCGTAGCAATGGCTAGAAATGGATCAGTAGAAATGCGAGAAAGACCGTACATCACTTTTTTAATACTTTTTACATGCATGGTTGTTTTGCTAGATTCTGCGCAGTAGTGTCAGGTGTACGTCACGCACGCAGCTCCCTCCCTGTTGGTGCCGCAGCTGCGACTGTCAGTGGAAATGATATGTCTCGGGTTCCTGTCCGTCACGAAACTCGCAGAGCCCGCAGTTATTGTGCATCGTTTCCCCTGCGTAAACGTACTGCCTTGTGCCTTCACTAAAGTTTTGACAGTGGCTGAAATGCGTGTGGCCTGTGGAATGTTGCAATTCAAGATCGCCAAATCGGCAGCGCCTTGATTTATCATGGATCGCAGATCACCTCTCCGATGTCACGCAGATATGCGTGGCATGGGCAAGGCCAATGATCTCCTTGATTTCTTTCATGTGTGAACCGAGGGCCGGTTCGGACTTGTTCGGAGGATGCATGCATAGATGCAAAGAGCCTTCTTCCAAGTTCCATTCCTTTCATTTCTTCACAGGGATCATGCAATGTACCTATCATATACCGTACCGGTTCCATGCAATGGTTATGCATGCCCCTCTTGTGATCCGTCACGTTCTTGTGTTCGGCGAGGCAACGACCGGGACAGCAACAGGTACCTTACCTAGCTCATCTTTTCGATGCGATCGGCACCTGCATGCAATGGAGCGATGCGCGCTGGCACGCACCAGCACGCATCATGCACAGTGCCGGGCAGGCACTGGAGTTGCCAAAACTGCCGTGCATGTTCCCGGCCCGCCATTGGCCTAGACGACACAAACCTTTGGATCGATCGGCTACATGTCTTGGAAGCATGCTGGCTAGTGATTTTGTCGATGCGTGGTGAGGCCGTTTGCTTCTTATCGGCTCGTCCCGGCGCTGTGTCTCGTCTCAGGCGCGAAAGCGAGGTTGCAATGGCGATGCAAAGAGTGAAAGAGACCCCCGGTAGCCCCAGCTTCGATGGATCCACAAACCATCCATCCCACTGGCCACTCCCTGTGGCATTGGATTCCCGGCGTCAGCCTCCGGCAGGCTGTGGGCGCACAATAAAGGAAGCCTTCAGTTCCAGCATGGCAGGTCACGATCTCATGCACGCAGTGTCTGTCCCTCATCTGCGCCAGGCCAGCAGCGTAGGCCACAGGCCAGGACCTCCTCAGCCTCGGCTGCTGGGAGAGAGGGGGAAAAAATACACGAGAGGAGAGAATCATTTTAGCCCTTTACACATGGACCAACCAGCGGAAAACCAATTGAGAAAGAAGATGTATAGCGACGAGCAGGATACGGGGCCAAGCTGCACCAGCAGAGGCAACTGCCCGTCATCGCCTTTGACGCCGGCGCCAGCACGAGCTGGTATGGCTGCACAACCCACGTCGCATCCCATCACTCGGTGTCGCCCGCCGGAGGTCGCGGGCATGCGTACGTGCAGCTAGGCCGCAGGCTGCTGGGCGTGGCGGATCACTCGCCGGGGCGTTGGTTAGTTGTTAAAGAAAGCCCTCCTGCGACGTGTCGACGACCGTGCGCGCCGCTGCTCCTCCGCTGAGCTATGGCACAGCTCCGTGCCGTGCATCGGGCTCATTCAGTATCCATCGTGAAAACAGAGAGTACTAGTTCACCTCCGGCTTCGCGCCGTGAACTGTTCCTTCCATCACGTCGCCTGAAACTTGCACGGTGCTTCAACTACTCACGGTACTGATCGAGTCGTCGTTTCTACAACTTTCTGGGAGAAAAAAAATCGCCAAAACGATTCAATTTAGCATGGAATAGTTCATCCGTCGTTTTGCGTACTAGCTGACCTCGATCATGGATCAGTGTGTTTGACTATGGGCGATTGCCTGATTCGGCTGCGAGGAGGCAGAGCTCCCATGGCTGCGGGTCGGGGTGTCAGTGGCTCCCGACGGACACAGCACTACAGCATCCAGGCAAGCGAACAAGCGAAGCCCAACTCCCTGTCCCCGGGCCGCGGGGGCCCGCGCCGCGAGCGGACGGGCATGTGACCTGGCCTAACTCGGATGACCTCGGGGCCCACCCTCTACGGGCCCATACTGAGTGTGAGCGCGATTGGGCCCGCGGCCACTAACGGCAACGCCCAGGTTGGACCCGCGCTACAGCGGCGGGCCGCAGTGGGGCCCAAGCAGAGCCCCACAATCATGGCTCGTCCTCTGGTCGACTGGGTTGTGGCAGTGCCAGCGCCGGCGCTCCCCGTGAATGACATGTGGGTCCGTATTAAGTGGCCATTAACGTCAGTGAGAGCTAGCTAGGCTACGGTAGGTGCTGCGTGCTGGCTTTACTTGGCGAGTTGGCGTCTTCCCCTCGGAGCTTTTGCCCTCTTCGTCGCCTTCGCATCGTCGCCATAGACTTGAAAGAGCAAGTTCGATCCATCGTCTCCCATGGCCTTGTCTATGGCAACGTGCCAGTGCCAAGCTACCAGTGGTACGTACGTAGTACAGTGGTTAGATGGAGATCGAGAGGGAGAAAGAGAGAGTAGGGGGGCCTGGTCTGCCTAACTGATAGCAGAGTGCGTAATGTCGCAGCGGCGGCCATGCATCCCATGCTGCCATGCAGTCATGCGCGCAGATGCAGGCATGCAGCTGCTGCACTGGCTGTTGCACCATGATGAGCTGAGATACGCCAATGTCCTTGCCATCTGCCCCTCTCTCGCGCATGTTCCCTCACGTGACTCTCTTTCTCTCCCCTACCCCAATGAGATCATGAGAGGCCATGCATAAGCCTAATGCATGCCCCGATCTAGTCATCTACCTTGCCTCGGTGGTTATAATGTTCTTACGACGGTTCCACACTACCATACCGATGATCGAGCGCGCGCAAATAGCCCCCACATATCATCTTGACTCGGCAACGCCGCTAAACATGTACCGTGGGACTCCGACCGGCCGCCGCCGGCCAGTCCGCTAGCTGTGTGGGCACAGGCGCCACGGGTAGTTTTCAGTTTTTAGGCGCGGGCGCGGTCGCAGGGTGCAGGCCGGCCGGCAGCCCTGATAAATGTGGCGAGATCGAGATCTCTGGGCTATGCCCTCCGCCCAATGATTGGTGGAGCGACGCCACTCCGGCGCCGGGACCCGCATGCCAGCCTCTCCGTTCACGTACCGCGTCCTGGGACGCCGGAATTTCCCTTGTCCCGGCGCACATTATTGGTTCGGCTGGGGGAGCCAGCCACGCACGCGGATGGATCGCGCTGGAAACCACCCGGCCGGCCTTGTGGCGAACCCCGTCCAGCCAGCCAGCCAGCCATTGGTGGCGATCGCCGCTGGCCTGGTCCACGCGCGCTGTGCACGTACAGTACCCGTCGTCAAGATCGACGGGCTGCGGCATGCAGCTGCCGAACTGTGTTGGCATCGGCTCGTACGCAGCAGGGGGCGCGCCCGCCCGTCCTCGTGTTCCCTTCCTACCCGGGGCCTGCGCGCCATGTTGCGCGCGCCGAGCAGCGCAATGCAGCTGGAACGCTTTTGGGTGGGCGTTAGGTTACCCCAGGAGTCTGAGATTTTGGCAAGGCTCGACGACGACGGCGATCTCGATCGCCATGCATGCCGCGTCGATCTTGCAGCAGGTCCGCAAACAGCGGCTGCTGCTGCAGTAGTCCTGCTCGTTTTTGGTCCACGGTGTACTGTGGGCTCGTGTGATGACTGGCTAGTGCGTGCCGGGCCATAGTTATTAGGACCGGACCGGACCGGCGGTTGGACCAGTAAAAGATCGAACCAGAGCCTCCAGCGGTCCGGTTCGCTTCAAAGACCGTCCATGTAATCGAACCGGTAAAAACCGGATGAACCGGCCGGTTTTTAATGAAACCGGTGAACCGGCCGGTTCCATGCAAACCGGACCGGTTTTGTTTTTTTACCAACAATACCCTCATCAATTCCGTGAAACCTTATCCACCCAGGGTTAGAAACGGAAATTCTGAGTTTTTCTCACGGTTAGAAGCGTGGGAAGGGAAATTTTTCACGGGTATCTGGCGCGTGCAGCCGGCGGCGGCGCAATTGCACAAGCGGAAAAAAATTAGGGGCGGCCGACGGCGATGTTCGAGTCTTCACTGCTCGTTCTCCTCCGGAGGTCACGGTACCTCTCCACCTCGCCGGCTCATCTTATGCTTATGCCCTCAACGGCAGCCCCTGTTCGATGGCAGCTCCTGTTCGTCTTCCTCGTCGACGACCTTACCTGCGGCTGGACGGCTGCACCAGCAGCAGCCGGCGCTCGGCGGAGCTTCAGTTCTCCACTTCTTCAGGCTCAGCTCCACCGCTCCAGACCTGCACCACACCCTCGTCCTCAACTCCCCATCGCTTGCTGACTGCAGTGTCCAGAACCTCCCTACCCGATGCTCCAGTCTCCACAAACGACATGGCTAAAGGTCAGCACCAAGCCCAAACTCTAATGATTCAATGGGTACACTGATTAGAGAGTTCAGAGTTTCAGGCTTGCAGGGCCACTGCGTGCAACAGTCAATAGAAAATAATAGCAATTAGATGTGAATGTAGATCTAAATTGCTACTTGCTGCTGCACAAATTCACTTTCGACATATAGAATTAGGTACTAGTTATTTCAGTTCATAAAAGAAGATACTATACTATTTCAGTTCAAAACTATACTAGTTATTTATGAGCATATTTTCCAATGATCAATAATGTAATATAATATGTAATATTAATTATGATATATATTAGACCGGTTTAAAGTATTTGTGTCCGGTTCACTTTAACGGTTCAAAGTTATTGGACCGGCGGTTCAACCGGTTCCTAGCGGTTGAACTATTGAACCATTGAACCGAAGCCCTCGCCGGTTCGATGACCGGTCCGGTCCTAATAACTATGGCAGGGGCTACCGGCTGCATCTTCAGTTGGCGTGCTTGGAGCCCGCGGCTGGCACAGGGGGGCGCCGGCCAAAGACGCGTGCATACGCCAAAGGAATAATGTCGCTGGATTCACGGTTTCTCACTTGCAGTACGTACGTGTAATCTTCTTGGGTGAAAATCAGAGACACGCGACGTCATCGATCTTATCGCTTGCTCGATCATATCGTCAAGGACGCGCGTGTAAGTTTTGTGATCTCTCTCTGGGCTCGCTCTGGCGTCAATCGGCTTGCGACACGTAGACGTGCGCCAAGCTGCCAACCTGTTGATCCTGATAAGTTTTAACGATGGGTTGGTTGATGATCTTGTCCCCTTTCTTTTTGTTGCCACCACCACGTCGTCCTCCATCCTTAAACCTTCATTACGACCCCCCTACTTTCAACTGTAAAGTTGTTTCCATGATGCCGGGTGTGCCTGCCTGCTGGCTTGGGTCTCACAGCTTTAATGGGTTCTATGACAACTTTCCCAACCATACACTGATCGATCGATACACAAATGCACATATACTGTGCAACTTTTGCATATGGCTGCTCTTGCATGCATCTGGATCCGGCAACCGTTGCAAAATGCAGCATGCATGCCATTATTGCCAGCCAATCCAATTACCGAAGAACAAATGACCTGAGAAAAAAAAAGATGGAGCCGAGATCTTATCCTAAACATCATTGTATCTTTATAAAGATCGTGCGATCGATCCGATATAGTAACTTACTACTAATCAGCGTCCCACTAAAGGAAAAGGTGAAGGTGGTGCTGATAAATCAGGTCAATCATGAACCGATGCTGCTGTTTACAGGCCAATTAGGCAGGACATGAGATCAACATGATTATGATCGATCATATGAACTCATGGCTCCTATCAGCAACGGCTTGTGAATAAAAGAAAGCAGATGGTCATATCAAAGCTAACCTTTATCTTTACTCATTTTATTTGACGAAGAAGGGAAAAAAAAGGACGAGCAGCATCAGATTTTTGCATTGAATGACTCATGTTGAACATGAGTGAGTTTAAAAATAGTACAGGGCAGGTAAGAGCAGGCTGAAAGAGGCCTGCAGGAAGTAAAATATGAGATCTTTTTGAGAACATGGCAGAGCTAAGTTGCAAAGCCACAAGATCCAAAGCTGAAAGGGAGTTTGTGTGTGTGTGAGAGAGAAAGCATGGTACTGGTCCTGCAAGGACTCCTGTGAGCAGCTGTGTCCAGATCTGGATTGATGCAATGGCATGACAGGGTTGAAAGGCACGCACTCATAGATAGAGAGATTCCTCCTTTTGCCGGGACAGAGAATAAACATGAGAGAATAGAATGCACATAATTTTCTTTCAATAAAATGGATATATAGTATGCGTGAAGACCAGTAGCAGGTGGTCACTGATCAGGTAGATACACATTGTACATCTGAAAAGCATTACCTGAACTTGGAGTGTGGTGAGTGTGCTAGTTACAATCTCACCAAGTATACGTAGAGCGCAGCCTGTGCCTTGTACTTGCTGTATACTACTGTGCCCAGCTAAAAAGCTTACGAAATGCAAACGCAACACTGCAGTGCCCCTAGCCGGTTTTGTCTGTGTACCCCGCCGCTAGCTGCAGCGTCCAGATCAAAAGTTGTGCAGCTGCAGGTTGCATGTTCACGGGTGTTGTTGCTTTGTGGCGTGCTCTTTGCCTACTTGCTCGAGCCATGCTAAGGCCTAGGCAAGATCGGCACGCGCGTTGCCGGATGAACACGAGAGGATTATATTGAGCTTCCATGATAGGGCATCAACCATTTTCTACAGGTACAACATACTTTCTCATGCGGGCCATTGCATCATGATGCTGAATTTGGCTGTACACCACACGGCGCAATCCATATTCACTTGGAGCAGTGTCATGCGGCAACAAAAGCAGCAGGGGCGAAATATGGAGCGAAATTTAAAAATCAAATACTCTCTCTGTTTTTATATATATGGTTAGGAAACGGGCTAGGTGCTTATGAAATCCGGTAGTGTGCAATTCTTTTTCTTTTTGAGACGGAAATAAAGTTTTGTAGTGAACACAGTTACTGGCAGGAAACAGCAAGAGTTGGGCCGAAAGTGGATAGGCCCATTACTAATTTGGCTGAAAGGTTAGAGCCCGTGAGGCGGCAGTTGGTCAGTTCCACCAATGCTTATGGTAGGATTGATAAAAAAAAGCTTATGGTAGGAGCCCAATAAGCTGACAGCCGTGGGCCTAGCTTCGTAAGCTTTGCAGGCCGTTGGCTAATAATGGGCTTTTTTCTTTTTCCTAAAAAAGGTGACAGCCATTTTCTTGGCAGATAAAAACTCTTACTTGAAACACCAAGTGCCATCTACTAAATTAAAGCACGACACTGATAATTAATCCGTTATGATGATAGACATAATAGAGGCCGCAACTGCCAGGTAGTCAAATTGCCTCTCCAGTTTCTGATTCATCCCTACGATTTCGGACCAGCCAAACATTAGCCCGAGCTCACCATTCTCCCTTCTTGCCTCCGAGCACCTCCTCCTCCAGCAGCTGCAATGCGAGGCCTGCAATGCACGGAGACGCAAGGATGATCATGTCTTGCTGTGCGTGATTCTGTGAGCGAAATGCTGCTGATTTTTGGAAGCCAGTCAGCTTACCGTGCGTCTCAGCTGGAAGCGCAGGTCGGCTTGCGAGGGGGGAGCTGGTGGTGAGGCGTTCTCTGATAAAAAAAGACCAATAGTAAGTTCTATACTAGAGAAATCTCATGAGTTCATTCAGCTGAAGCTTGTTGTGAGGAGCAGTGGTTGGTCCAACTGACCTTTAGCTTGGGCTTCAGAGACTCAACAGCTGCCCTTGTGCTGCTATTTGCAGCTTGCTGCAAGAGGGGCGCCAAGAACCGGGGTTAGATACAGCCTGAGCTCTGACGATGCCATGCCTGAATATTGCTGTGAGGATTTTTATTTTCTTCTTCTCTTACCTTGCCGAGCACCCAGTCTGCTGAGTCGAAGTAGGCGCGCTCGTGGTCCTGCGCCAGCAAGCAAGAACTGCGGTAAATGAAATGACCAAAGCTGCTAACTAGCTTGTTCCCTATAGTACTAGTGATATTCGTGTTGATTGCTAGCAATACCACGCCGGAGAAATTCTATCTTCCTAAGGTTCCACGAGGTGCACAGTCCATACCTTGGATATCAAAGGCTTCTTTGGTGCAATTCCTCCATACTTCTTCTCAACGCATGCCTGCAAAATTATTCATTCAGCACATCAGAAACTCCTGGGAAAACCTGCACAAAACATGCTGAAAACTACGGCTAAACCTTCTGAAAAAAAAACAAACTCGATTTCTGAAGCTGTGTGCCAAGACATTGAACATCTCCCGGGGAACGAAGGAAGGTTATCAGGGAAGGCTTATCTGTTTGTTCATGTGTCAGGGCCATCATGCCGCCATGCCGGCACAGACACACAAACGCTTATCTAGTGGACTGACATGACGGCATGACCCACACTAAACCATGTTTCAGGCAGGCATCTGCCCCTTGCCTTTTTGACCACCCGATCAACCATAATTTGACGGCTGAAAAGAGGATCGGCCGAAAGCATCCGCTACTTCATGGGATCGCATTGCAATCGCGACGACAAAACAGGCGTCCCTTTCGATCCCTCTCGCGACCAATAAATCATCCCGGCGAAGGATACGGCTGCTTTTGATCCACCAAAAGCATGTGACCGATCTACTGACGGCGATCCCTGAACAAAGCCACGAAAACGACAGGATTCCAGAAACTGTTGCCGGATTGCTCGCTGCTCATGCATAATCCATGCAGATGCAGTTGCAAAGCTGAGAGAGATTCTCTAGCGGTCAGCTAGGTCACAGTAAAAAAGCAGGGCTGGTCCATGATCGACGGGACCGAGGCCACATCTCCTCATGGTCGTTCACTCGTTCAGAACCTCAAAGGTTTCAGTCAATAGATTCTTGGTTTGAAGAGCAGGTTGCGTAAAGTTTAGTTTGCTTTATATCCTTCGTTCATTCCTTCACGGAATATTAAACCAAATATTGGTGCCCGCGGTCAACAAAAGGTAGTTTCTTGGGCATAATCTATAGCGCTATTAGTACTAAGATAGTGCAGAATCTTTAAATGTGTTGGGCATGGCAGGTTTGCTAAGTAGATGCCGAGGATAAGTGCAACTAAATCAATCTACACACAAACGTTAGGTGATGTCCTGTAGTTACCTTTTTTAGTGGTTAAAACCTGATGTTTTGCGTTTAATGTGCAATCAAGGCTGAATCAAAGTGCAGAAAAGGAAACAGCACTGTGGTGTCAAAAAGGGGGGAAAACTGAACAAATTTCTTCACTGGCAAGTTACCAGTACTTGCAGTTAACCGCAAACGCAAGATATTTATTTCGCTAATGAAACTGAAAGCCGAAATGGGCAGACAGGGCAACCCCATGTTTTAGCTTTATCCTCTGTTTTCTTAAGCTGCTTGTCGGTTATACATTTTCAGGCAAGAAAGGAGCTAGGAAACGCTACTGCATCTATCTTGGTGATTTGGGGATTTAGGTGAACATGGTTCAGGAATGAACTTGAGGATAATTTCAAGAACACCTTCATACAGCAGCATTCAGAATTGCAATATCCCAACACACTCAAAATTCAATCAAAACTAATCACCGGCTTTCACGTAGTATATCGAAATCAAGCCAAGTATTACTAGGCGGAAACTGAGCTCTCACCGATCCCTCAACTAAGCTGCTGTTAAGATCCCCATAGTTAAAAAAAACCTTTTTTGAGATCAATAACTCGAAAGGTTCAAGCAAGGTAAGTACTGATCCAAGTAACCAGGCAAGTGGAATGAACAAGGCATGCGTAGACAATGCGAGTTTTCTGACAGAAACGAATTCACTGGAATCATGCAAAATTACCTCTTCCTCCATGGAGGCCGATGACTTGGCTCCATCGCAGCCTGCCATCTCCAGCTCTCGTCCTCCTCCTATCTCCTTTTTCTCGCCTGCAAGCAATCAATCAACGGCGCCGCGAGTTTCAGCGCCTCAAGGAACAGGAAAGCAAGCCAAGAATTGAAGACGATGAAACGTTTGGCATGATCAAAAGAAGAGGGGAGGCGTTGGGTATGTAGTTGTTGAGGCAGAAGAACCTTGTGGCGCTTCTGTGCAGGGGAGACGGAAGAGGAGGCGAAGGCGAGGAACGAGGAGGACCGAAGCGCGTGTGCCCCGGCGGGGCAAGAGGCTACTTATATAGAGCACCAGCTGCACTGCACACGCAGGAGATCCCTCCAGGCCGGGCTCCAGCAGCCTCCTGGTAGGCTAGATCGCGAGACACACATGCTACAGAGGCAGGCAGGGCCGGATAACGAGCGCTGCCCCCTCGACCTGACGGCCGCGATCGGCCAGGGCGCCGGTGCCGTCGCGTTCGTGCTCGTGCACGGGCGCTGGATTGGCAAAAAGCAATGGCAGGGTGGGCATGCGATCCTTGTTGGGCGAGACGACGTGTCACCAACCAACTGCTGATGCGTCGACGTGTCTGTACGTATCCATGTGTGTGTCCTGGCCATAGTGCGTCTGCGTCGTCTCTGTTGGCGTGAATAAAGGGCCGCCGCGGCGCGTGACGATGACCGATCCGGCGAGGGACGACACGTGAGGCCGGCCGTCTCCGGGTACAAAAATTAGTGATGAGGCGTGAGGATTTGAGCGAGGCGTGCCGTGGAAGAACTAGGTGAGGAGACGTCCCAGTGGGTGATCGGATTAGCGGGAAGGAATAAAACCATGCTGATCGCCAAGCTTGTTCACGCAATCGAAGAGAGGTTAATAATATATTCTACAAAGACAGGCAATATGAATCAGTCAAGCATGATTTTGTCGATCGCTTCTGATTATTCGATACCAGGCCGGAGTGCTGATGGGAGGTGTTGGCGCACATATCTAGTTCTCCACCACCTACCTAGTTTGATTTCCATTGGACTCGAGTTTGGTGACTCCAAATCGTACTCTAGTTCAGTGAATGTTTATAATATCACTTGGTTTCTATAGTTTTCCTTTTCTAATGGTCTCATAAGGTGTGGTATGGTGTACGCGCCTCTCATCTAGGTTTGAGCTAGTACCAAATTCAACTTCACAAATTTGATAGGAAATATACTGAACTCATGTTTACATACAAACTCTTTCAGGTGTCAAACGTGAAAGTAGAAGTCGGCTACAAGTATTTCGTTTATAGGCCTCGTTAAACTCTACTATATTAATTAATATAAATTTGACAAGCTTTACCGGGTTACGTTTAAAATAAAAACAAGTATTTCATTTAATTGCTTTTGTTAAGATTCAAATGTATTAAGATATCTAATCTTGATATTGAGTTGCACGTACGAACCATTTAAACCCCAAAACCTATATTTCAACAATTACAAAGGGAGGGCAACCAGGGATTTAAGAAATAAATTGGTTCGGATCAATGTTGGAAACTGAAATAAAATGTTTAATTGAACAAAACAATATACAAAAAGAACAAACCAGAGATATCAACAAATCGATTTCTTTTCATCATTTTGTTTTGGGGTTTTCTCAACTTAACCATTTGGATGGAGGACTAGTTTGTGCAATTGAGCTTGCATACACTCATTCATGGGTGCTTAGCACGTGCATATCTATGTTTTTAATGCTATCTATGTCCTAAATTAATTCGGTTTGTTTTGACTTTTCTATATATATAGTTTTTATTGTACATCAAAATAACCTACAATTTGAAACTGAGGGAGTAGCGGATACTAATATTCTAGCTGTTTGCATTATCCAATGCATACGGTCAATTTGCCATGATCACAGTTAAATTATACTAATAGTTATAGGTGCTTCCTCTTTCCTACATTTATCGACTCCGCTTCTCCAGTTATAGTAACAGTTCTTTTACTTCTCGTCATGTTTACTCTCCCGTGTTGGATTGCAACGCCCTGGACCCGGCCTCGTTTAGATTCCAAATTTCACCCCTAAAATTTACTATGATTCACGTCACATCAAAATGCCGACACATGCATGACGTACTAAATGTAGATGAAATCAAAAACTAATTACACAGTTTTGTTGCACCCTGCGAGACAAACATTTTGAGCCTAATTAATTAATTTTTGAATAATTTTTTACACATACAAATGAAATGCTACAGTGACACATTTATTGCTATAGTGTTGCACTATGCAAATTTTGCACCTCCCGAATCGGAAACTAAACAAGGGTCTGGTTGGTTTTATCCCTTCTCTGCTCCAAAAACATCCTATTCAGCTGTGCCATCGACTCCCTTGTCTGTCCCCGACTCCCCGTTGGATTCTAGTAGTCAGCTGCTGCAGACCTGCAGTGCTGCCCTCATATATTCTCCCGCAGGCGTGCCCTGCTCCCCTTATTCCTGCTCCTTGCATGGGGGTGTGTCGCCGGATTTTTTTTTTAGAAAAAGGAAGTCTCTTCCCGCCTGTGCGTTACCGCACACAGCGTTTAAAATTATTACATAGTTTTGGACATATTGTCAATCAAGGGGAGAACACAGAAAAATTATAAAGTATGACAAAGTCTATTATTATGTTTCCATCCATGAGAAGCGAACAGCTCCATCGCCGTAGTCTCTAATGCTCTGCTCACTTTCTTGAATGTCTCCTTTGTCTCTTCGTCATGCTGCAGCAGTGACCAAAATCGCAGCCAATATGCTCCCCTGAATATAGCCTGCATAAAAGATGTATTTTTGCAATTTTTGAATGTTAGATCATTTCGACATCTCCAAATTGCCCAACATAATGCAGACGCCCCAACCAGAATACGATTTCTCTCCTGTAAATTATAATTAGAGAGCCACCCCCCTAACATATGGGCTACTGATCTTGGTGAGGTTAGCCCAGTAGCTATATAGACAGTTCTCCAAATTGTCCTAGCATGATGACATTCATAGAGAAGATGTTTGATAGTTTCGTTACAATTACAGAAACAACACTTCTGACTGCCTTTCCAATTTCTCTTTGCCAAGTTATCCTTTGTCAAAATGACACCCCTTTGGAGGTACCAAAGGAATATCTTGATCTTAAGAGGAATCTTTAATTTCCATATCACTTTATGAGAGAAAGGAGCATTCTGGTTAATCACATATAGATACATAGACCGGACCAAAAATTGTCCTGTCTTATGCAGTCCCCATATGAAACTATCTCTTTCATTATTTAGAGTGATATGGGTGATCTTAGCTACCATGTCTTCCCATTCATCCAACTTATCTCCCACTAGTGCTCTCCTAAAAGAGATATTTAGTGGCGTTGAGGACATAATCTTCGCTACTGTATCATGCCGATTATTCGCAATGTTATAGATGTGTCGCCGGATGATTGGCTGATCCCTGTCCCTGCTCCAGCTTCGCTTTACCAAAGCTGGCTTGATGATGCTGTTGGCTCACCGTCACCGGCTCGCTCTTGCCCATCCCGGTCAAAATTCTGGTGAGTGGCGAGATAAGAAACGGGATACCGGTGAGTGGCTATCTTGGCGTGTCAACTCATGCTGCAAATCAATTCACTAAAGAAAACGTCATGATGCATATCTCACACGATGTTGTGCGTGGCTCAAGTAGGAGCCGCCGAGGACATATGCGCGCGCATCTCGCTGAACATCGTCAATGAATTGATGTTTTGTCTTGACGCCATGATTATCTTCCAATAGCTGTGTGGCGCCTCCAATATCAGCAATACTCCCTATGCATTAGAGCGTACTTAAGGAAAGAAATGCAGTTTAGGATCGAAACCAATCAAACTCACACGCTTAATTAAAAGGGTTGAAGAAGTAGAATGCGCCCCCTATCTTACGCCATGACGTCACTTACTGGTCTCTGATGTGCAACTTCGAACAAAATTCATATATAACTTGATAACAAAAATGGGCAAAATTCCTATACTAGGAAAGTACCTTTTACCACAAATCCAAGTATGTTATTTCCATACGATCAATCTAGATAATCTTACGCAAACAATTAGTCATTCTAGCATGGACATCATATAACAAGTCCTGTTTAGGACTGGAGTTTCCTTTTCTTTCAATCTGGATCGGATCGCTGTAAACTCCTGCAATATAACTGTGGTCTGAATAAGTAATACAACTGGATGGTTTGTATGGTAAATCATTCTATAGATACCTTCTTCTCTGATGTTGGTCCTTTCAAGTAAAGCTTTGGAGGTGCCTAGTTTGGGAAATCTTGCACTGTTTTGGGTCTTGGTAGGCTAATCCTATCAATCAAACTGCAATGCCATTAACAAGAGCCATTTGCTCAAAAATTGATATACGCACGCGAAGCAACTGATATTGGTGTGACCTTCGAAGCCAAGGAAGGGAGATCCACTCATCCACCCATATATCTCCACGGGAGGTTGTACTGGATAAGATTATGACAATTCAGTAAGCCAATTGATCCAGCATTTCGTACATGTATCTAATGCAGAACAGCAAAAACAGCATTAGTTTGAGTATGCGTTTAACACAAGTGTTTCCAACCAAATGTTCTTATCTAAATGAATAGTGGAGTAATACTCCAGTTGGATGTCACTGTCAGTGTTGTATCAAAGTATCAACCCCCTGAGACTACTAAAATCCTGGCCGATTGCTTGTCGGCACGGCATGGATACCAGTCAGGCAGTCACCAATCTGGCGTTTCAATGCAATGCGACGATAGATCCAAGGTAGCGAATCTCTCTCGCGCAACGTCTGGCGCCACGGGGGTTTCGGTGGACAAACTCACATGATTAGAGTATGACTGGTTGGGACCCTGTGAATTATTCGAAAGGATTATTTGTAGATTTTGTTGCTGGTTCAATCTAGGATATCGATGATCATGAACGTGACAGGAAATTGAATTTTAACAAGGTCACCAGATAGCTCTGACCACCAACTTAAATCGCAGGATATTTGTAAAACCTAGTGACTATTTTAATGAATAAATAAATAGGTATATTGTGAGTCAACCTAACATAAAGAAAGATATTTGATCAACATCTGGTTATTGATATTTTGCATATCCAGCCACATTTGTCAATGTTCCGCTTCAAGGGAATAAAGTTCAGCTAAGAATGCAAACATGACAAAAGAGATGTTCATTTTATTTGTATAGTAGGGAGTATAAGCTAAATATCTTTCTCTCGACTTTTTTCAAGATGTCTGAATTTTGGGCTACACTTTTGATATATCCCTTTGAGGAACATTATTCACTAAAGCAAAGAATCTTAATCTTTTTCCTCTGGCGCATCTATATGGTTTTGTCTGAGTTCATTCATATCTCGCCGTATCCATGGATTGACCCAAAAGGAAATTGACCGGAACATGTTCTGGATTTCTGACGGGAAAACAGGAATCCGCATTTTCTTTCAGCTTGCTCTCAGCAACACATCATATCAGCAGACGCAGTCCGAGATCGCATGCCTGCAGCCTCATATTGGAGCATTTCAATTCAATGTCCGCTTTGCCCAGGCGGTCCAACCACTTATCAACGACTATGGTTGGATAGCCATAAATCTTTTCTTTTGGGGCAGTTACCCACAATATTTTTTGTACCGAAGGTTATTTATTGAGAGCCTAGAAGTCCTAATCAAAGGTAAATATTGCACGCATAATTAAATTAAAAGAATCACATTTGCAATTCAAAAACGGATAAATCCTACTAAATTTTAGACATATAAGGAAAAAGTCTATATCACTCCCTCACCTATGAGGGTTGGACTACATAACCCCCTAACCTATGAAACGGTCTATATCACCCCTGAACTTTTCAAAACCGGTCAAATTACCCCCTAAAGCAAGTTTGAAAAATCACAGTAAATCACAAAAAAAATCATAAAATGAAAAATTTAATTGTGTTGGACTGCAAATGAGTATATTTACACAGAATATGATATGCTTCAGTATATTTTTTACAGCTATGAAGAAAAATATAGATCTAAAGATACATCAAAAAAATGTACTAAAGCATATCATATTATATGTTCATTGTGTATATATACTCATTTGAATTCCAACACAATTGGATCTTCCATTTTATGATTTTTCTATAATTTACTATGATTTTTCAAATTTTCTTTAGGATAATTTGACTGGTTTTTGAAAGTTCGGGGGTGATATAGATCATTTCATAGGTTGGGGTTATGTAGTCCAACTTCCATAGGCGAGGGAGTGATTTAGACTTTTTCCGACATATAATAGGGAAAAATTGGATCTAACAGTTAGTGGTGCGATCCTTACCGGGCGTAGAAAAGGCTAATTAGTTCAAAAGTAACTAACATCATATATATTTTATTAAACGTAGGGAGTACCAGACCAGAATCAAGTTCCTGACATTGATTATTTTGCCGTTGCTATATAGTAAACAGGTACTATAACCTTATTTATTGAGTTTATATTGTCCTTGAGCATCATTAACCCGCCCACTAAATTTGATCCACATTTTTTGCGTCCTACAAGTTGGAAACATAAGCTGGTTAACTGACTTCGTTCAATGAATAGTTGCCCAATGGCCATTCTTTACATTACAGCACGTACACCAATAACAGGGGTTTCCAAACGTCAACTCAAAACCAATGAAAGTAAAAGAATGCGCTCATGTCTAGGGCCCCTCTCCCTCGCGTCGTCTTCCCGCGGGGCTACTCGAGGGCCCCGAGCCCCTGCCGCCGAAGCCCCCTCACCCACCCACCCCCGGCCACCGCCGCTGCCGATAGCACCGCGGCGGCGGCGGCCTGCGGTGCGCGCCAAAGCCGGCCGCCCTCTCCCTCTCCCTCTCCCGTGCTCTCTTCTCTCCCCACCAACTCCACCTCCGCCGCCACCCGCCCGTGCCCACCACTGCCGCCTCCGGCCCTGCGGCGGCACCCCGCCCCGGATCCGGCGGCCCCCGGCCACACCACGCCCAGATCCGGTGGCCTTTGCCGCCGCCGACCGTGCCTCACCCGTCCGGCGGTCCCCGCTGCCGCCGGCCCTTCGTCGTCCAGATCCGGCCGCGCCCCGTGTAGGGAAATAGGTAGGGAAACAGGTAGGCTACGCTAGCATCACTACCGTATACACCCAAGATACTTGCGAGTAGAAGATTATAGATCGTTACCACTAGACGCGCAGTGCAGCAGAAGAAGTCGCGCGTCGATGTAGAGGAAGTAGTCGATCACGTCCCACGAACCGAGCTCCTCGTCCTTGATCCCAGCAGCCGATCAGCGTAGCAGTCGCAGCAGCGCCTCCACGGAGTCCACACGTACGGGGATGGAACGCCGAGCGTCGGTGTGCTAGCACCGCACGCATGGCAAGGGCGGCGGTCGAGAGGGAGGAGGAGGCGGCGGCTAGGGTGGTGGCGTGGCTATCAGGTCATCTTGCCCTCCTAGCCCCTCCCTCGTATATATAGGGCGTACTAATGGGCTTCTATCTCATAGGCCCATTAGTAACCCTAATCACTCTTGGATCAATATCTTCTTGGGCCTTTAAACCGTATTGTGATTATGGGCTCTTGGGCATATCACCAACATCCCGCCCGGATCCGGCGGCTGTAGCCACGCTCCGGCCGGATCCGGCGCCGCTCCCCGCTCATGCCGGCTTCGGGGCTTGCGCCTTCGGCCGTCGTGCGCCCCGCCCCTGTCCCGCGCCGGGGCTGTGACGTCCTTGCGGGGCTGGCAGCTCTACTCCGGTGTGCAAATGGCTCTTGTGGCCTCCTCCTGGGCGGTGGGCGGGGGACGCGGTGCCATGTGGGGTTTCATTCCCTGCTCTGTACCCCTGTCGTCCCTGCTTGCGCCGGTGATTGTTTGCGCTGGGGTTTCGGTTGGTAGGGGGTGACTCCGAAATCCCGTTGATGGCGACGCCTCTGGGCGTCGTATACCTTGCTGAAGACATCATGCTTCCCCCTCCTCCCTCCGCTTTGGTGAAATTCCGGACGAAAGTCCCGACCCTTGGTCGAACAACGGCGGCGCCTCTGGCGTCGTCCCCTCCCTGGAGGCGTTGTTTTGGAAGTTCTGCCGGCACCCCACCCTCCCCCCTGGCGGGTTTTGGTGGCTTTACTCCTGCACCTATTCGCGTCTCTATCGTCCACCTCATATGGATTGCTTAGGACGTCTTCATTGTCTGGCGGATGCTTTGCCACCCCCTGGTTGCTTTGGCGGATGCTTTGCCGCCGTGGTCGTATCGGCTGTCCTGTGCTCTGGCGGATGCTTTGTCGCCACGGTCGTATTGGTTGGGTGGATGCTTTGCCACCCTTGCTGCGCTTGGTCGTTGGTTCAGGCAGATGCTTTGCCATCTTGATCGTGCTTCTTGGTGGATGCTTGGCCACCATTGTGTTCTGTAGCGCCATGATGAGGTCTTCTGTTTGCAGGTTCAGGAGTGTGGTCGTGTTTTGGTCGGATCCGGAGCCGTTGTCTCTCGCTGTTGTTCGTTCCGTGGGCCGTCTGTTTGTTGGCCTTTTCAGTTTTTTCTCTTCTTTTAGTCATCTGTGCGCTTGTGTAGGTCAACTTCTGTTTGGCATGTAGTAAATATTGTATGTAAACTGTTTTTTTAATAAAATACGTGCTAAGATACGGTCGCGAAAAAAAAAAGAACGCGCTCATATGAGCCTTTGAAAACAAAGATATGCGCTGATGTATGTAGGTCCTTTTTTCCAGGCTTTTTCATTTGTCACTGTGCCCCGTGTGACATGGACGAATCCTGTTCTTTCTTTCATGATTGCTGCGCGCCTGCGCGTTCTTCGGCCGCGCTTTGCTGTCGAGCAGCCAAGCACTCCACGAGGGTGCCATTACACCCACACCACACGCACCCACACCGGTGACAAACATGGCGTTCGTGCATGCCGAATCGCCGATGCGGCGACGCACGGGCCGCGGCGTAAAGAGAGCTTGCTTTTGCCCTTTTCCTAGGATGGCAGATAGGCCTGATGGATTCTGTCTCTTCTCATGTTTCAGCCAAAAAAATCTGCACGCTGGTTGTTCGGTCCGGGCTAGCTACCCGCAGCCGCTTTGGGTCGTAGGACGGAAAGCAAGTGAAGCTGGAGAGAGAGATACTGCTGTTCAATCACCTTTCCAAAGACCCAATCTTTTCAGATACCTTTCACTTTTTTTTTTGTCTTCAATCTTTCATGTGCAGTTTTACGGTTTTACCTTGGCAGAGAATTTTGATCTTCAATCATTCACTTCTTTGAGATCTTTATAATCGCCTTGCCAGTACCTAACCTTTGGTATACAGGTGGGGTGATACACGAACTGGAACTCCATGAATATTCAGATCCTATCTGTTTTCCAGACAAGAGACAAACTCGAATACAGTTTATCAGGTGTGCATGTTGGTCGTCGTACAATACGGGCATTATACAAAAGAAATACAGTTTGTCGTGTACAATCTTCATCTAGGAGCACATAGTACACCGGTCATCGCATTGATGCCAAATGACTGCTCAATGTTGAGACAAGATCGATCGCACGAAAGGTTCGCACATGACACAAGCAGCTGAGAACCTGAGGGCAAAGCCGAGCTCACATCCTGCTCTTCCGGACCGGGCCCAGCTCCTTGGCCTTGGCCCTGAGCTCATGCTTCTTGATCTTGCCCGTGGCCGTCTTCGGCAGCGGCCCGAACACCACGGACTTGGGCACCCAGTATCCGGGCAGCCTCTCGCGGCACAACCTCATGACGTCGCGCGCCAGCGCCGCCTCGTCCGAGCGGTCCACGCTGTCCTTGAGCGTCACGAACGCGCACGGCGACTCCCCCCACTGCTCGTCGGCGCGCGCCACGACCGACGCCTCCAGCACCGCCGGGTGCAGGTACACCGCCTTCTCCACCTCCAGGCTGCTGATGTTCTCCCCGCCGGAGATGATGATGTCCTTGGCGCGGTCCCTCACCTCGACGTACCCGTCGGCGTGCCGCACGCCCAGGTCGCCGGAGTGGAACCACCCGTTCTCGAACGCCTCGTTGTTCGCTTTCGGGTTCTTCAGGTACCCCTTCATGACGCCGTTCCCGCGCATGACGATCTCGCCCATCGTGGTGCCGTCGGCCGGGACAGGAGCCATGGTCTTCGGGTCCACGACGTCAAGGCCCTCCAGGCCGACGTACCGGACGCCCTGCCGCGCATGGAGGCGGGCGCGCTCGACGGCTGGCAGGCTGTCCCACTCCGGCTTCCAGGCACACACCGTGGACGGTCCATACGTCTCCGACAGGCCGTATGTGTGGGTGATACGGAAGCCGAGCTTCGACATTGCCGCCAGGACAGAGGGTGGAGGGGCAGCGCCAGCAGTCATGACGTTGACGACATGAGGCAGAGGGAGAATGGTGTCGGCAGGAGGGGCGTTGATGATGGTATTGAGCACGACAGGTGCCCCGCAGAAGTGAGTCACACCCTGGTTGGCTATAGCTGAGAAGATGGCCTTGGCTGAAACCTGTCGTATAAAGTGCATAGAAGATAAACAAATGTCAATTGCAGATGAGAACAATATAGGCAAATTAAGCTGCTAGGGTGAATTGTGCATAATTGATTTATTTTATCATGCAGTTTGTAACTTATATTTACTCATGACACCAAGTTTAAATACAAAGGTCTTGTCCTCAATGACTGAACATAGAAGAAAAACTTGCCCCGAAACAGTCAGAACTAATAAACAGATAATTCAGGAAGGCTAAGCTTTGCTCTGTACTGGTTTGGGCAATTCTACGTGTCAACAAACCATATTGAGGAAAGAAAACAACTAGTCCCCTGGTTTCCAAGGTTTAAACTTTTTACATTTTGATTTCGGTTAAACATCCTTGCGTGGAGAAAAATTCAAGTATGCTGTTGGCCCAACTTGCTTTAAGCAATGCACGCAAAAATGACTTCTTCCTGCTACTTACTAGAATCTTGGAAAAAAAACTTTCCAACCAAGGTCATAAGGAAACGGATATCAAGTAGGCATTCCACTAGGTTTCAGTTGAAGGACATGAACAACATTGGTGCAGCTATATGTGAACCAATTTATCCATTTATGCGGGTATGTGCCTATCTGGCAACTGCATAACATACAAGTCCGTAGAGCACCTGTTTTTTCCTTAATTATATGTTATCTGGGGAGAAAGTAGTCAAACCTGCCATCTCAAGAAAATTCCTCCACAAACTAATAGTGCGAAATCAAGAATATAGAAAGAAAGATGAATCACCAATCACCTTCCATATGAAAACTTCTAGATATACTGCTAATGCTGGCACAAAATAACCATCCTAATTCAAGGCTGAACATATAAATGTATCACCTACCAATTATCTTCCATGTTATGTTTTTCTTTAAGCTCATTAAATATATCATTCAGGTTAACATCTTGCTTATTAATACTGTGCTGCTCTTGAAAACTGTAACGAAACATTGACTGATAGCAATATAGCATCAACTGTTTCTTGCCTCTTTGCCACCCCACATATTCATACTTTGTTAGTTTCTCTGTCGTCATTCTTTGTTTTTATTTGTCATGCTAATTTTATAGTTACCGAACAATTTTCTGGGGTGCTCGCATCAGATAGTGACAGGACTTGTGCTCTTTTTCTTGAAGTTGACTAAACGACTTTCTGTTACTGTAGACGTTATATTTAATGAAACATGAAATTCCATACATGAATCTCCACAAAGTTTTCTACTTCAATTTTTTCAAAGATTTTATGTTCTACATACATTTGACATTGAGAAGAGAGAAAAAGAAGATATACCTGACGAAGACATATGCTTGTTCCACATAGAGCAGCAAGTGTCCATGTATAGCACCAGCCATTACAATGAAACATTGGCAAAGTCCACAAGTAAACAGCGCCTTCATTCATTCCCCAAATCAAAGCACCACTCAATGACATTAGGTAAGCTCCCCTGTGATGCAATACCACACCCTTTGGGTTAGAAGTTGTCCCAGAAGTATAACCTAAGGCAATACTCTTCCATTCATCCTGTGGTGGTTTCCAGGCAAACTCAGGATCCCCGCTTTCCAAGAACGTCTCATACTCGATGGCCCCTTTTCTCAAAGCATCTTGGAGAGCTGCTGGATCGCAGGTTTGGTCACCAATAACTATAAGAAGTGGCGGCTTGAAAGCACCTTTCTTTTTATCCGCGATAATTCTCAAAGAATCTTCTGCCAGGGAGAAAAATTCTTGGTCCACCATGACAACTTCAGCTGAGGAGTGCTCCAAGAGAAATGCAACAGTGGCAGCATTTAGCCGAATATTGACGCAATTAACCACTGCCCCAGCCATGGGAACTCCAAAATGAGCTTCATAAATTGCTGGGATATTTGGAGCTATTACGGCTACCTGAGAGATTCAGGAGGAACTATGAGTCAATAAAACATGATACAATGTATTGAGTGCCCACAATCAGCAGAAGTTTTATATGGGACCAGTACTAAATTAACACAATACTAGCACATGGGCAAAGAATACGGTGCGCAAGATTATTTATGAAATAATTCTTCTGTATACCAAACTTTGGACTATCAGTGAGCAAAGATCTAATGTGCACAAGGCAATCAGAGTAATGACTGCAGCTGCTGAAAGTTTCCTTTTACATTGGCAAGGCTTCATGGGTAGGGCTTTTCAATACTCCTCTGGACAAAACTTCACCACAACATCCCCAATTAAGGACTATTCCTAAATGTTAGTAAGCTCTGATTTCAAGCATGAAAACTTTGGTAACAACAGATTCTTATCTGAACTTAGAAAGTTTGGCCATAGTTTTAATTTCTGAATGTGAATGTGGCACGGCATTCCAAATATGTACTGGTAGCACAATGCCACGTATATGGCAAAAGAGCTAGATTTGGACCACTCCGGTTACAGATAAAGTCTGCTCTTCCTTGTATTTGTGGCCAAGCATGAGCAATGACATGTTTGGTACATTTTTGGCATCCAGTTTGGCATCAGTTGATTTGTGTGAAAATATATGATAGTATTTCAATTAGCATGTGATGCATCGGAATTTGTCATGTGTTTGCGTACACAAGAAACACATGACCTGAAAGGCAGAACTAAGCTTTCAGAATGTACTGCTGCGGGTACTGAAGGAACACATGGTTAGTCAAACCATCTACCGCCAACATGAAAGGACCAGCCATCCATTTCGGTTTTTCACCAGTAATTCAGGAGTTGGCAGCCTAATTTATCAACATCTTTTGCTGTCATGACAGGTTTTCAACAGCGTAACCATTTACTGCTGAAATTTACTACTACTGTTTCACAGTTAAGCGTAAGTTTTCTCCCCGTTCTAATCTCAGAAGTAAAAGCCGGTACACCAATGGAATAAGACCAACACAGGTACGCAGATATAGAACAGGAGTGGAAGGGGAGGTTAAGAGATGGGAGGCCGCACCGTGCTGCCATGGCCGACGGATCGGCGCGCGAGTGCGGAGGCGAGGCGGCGGCAGCGGCTGTAGGTGTCGGCCCAGGTGTAGCGCACGGGCCCGTGCACGACGGAGGCCCTGGCCGGGTGCGTCAGCGCGGCGCGCTCGAGGAACCAGAGCGGCGTGAGCGCCGTGTAGTTGGCGTCGTTCCGCGGCAGGTCGTCGATGTCCCGCTCCGCCGCCATCTCTCCGCGCCGCCACCAATGCCGTCGCGACTTTGACTTGGGGGCACGGAGCTCGGGAGCTTTGCGGGGATGGTGGGGGATCGGAGCGGAACAGAGAGGAGTCCGAACAAGTGGGGGCGCTTCCGCTTAAGCTTGGCATTTTTATATGCCTCTCGAGCAGGCGAGCAGCAGGCAGGTGGGCCGCCGGGGTGGCTGCTCCCTCGCGGCCGGCTCCGGCGTGGCGCGCGCGGCGCGGGATGAGGAGCGGGTGGTGGGGATCTGCTGGGGCGCCAGCCCGTGGCGTGTGTTTTTGCGGGTTTTTTAGTGGCGGCGCACGGCGTTGGGCGTGTGCCCGAGTGGGTGGGTGGGTGGCGAACTGGCGACGGTTGGTTTATTGGAGCGGGAGGGGTTCTGGACCGGTTCTGGGTGGCAGGAAGATCCTGTGATGTTTTTTTTTAAACGTAGATAGATCCTTGCGATGTGATCGCTGTTGCAACGGCGATCGCGAATGCATGAATTGCATGCTAGGGTTCGAAACAGCCGCTTCCTTGAGGAAAAACGCGAAGCGGTTGCTGAATATGTACGGCCGCCATGTCGAAAGGGATGGCTATGCCTCTTTGTTGGCGGGAGCGAACGCGGCGCACCAGTAAACAGCGATCACACAATATTTTTGGCGGTGTAGGCCGTGTGGCAGGATATGTACGCTCTCGGCGCCACGAAGACTCAGGTTGTCAAACTTTTTGATGCGGACGAAACGAAACTGCACGTCCTTGTCGTATCAGCATTGGCTCGCCGGTCGCTTTGGCCGGACCTTTAGATGGATCAGGGGCATCGGGAGAATGGAGAATGGAGGTGGACGTCAGCGAAAATTCGTTGGCAGCAGCCAGTAGCAACGCTTGAAGAACGTATACACCTCCGCAGATTAAGCCGAACAGATTGGATCGTCAGGACAAACTCATCGTCATCTTTGTTGGGCTAAGAAAAAGCAAGTGGGGCAGCTACCGGGTTCTGTTGTCAATTTGTCGCCATGTTGCGAATGGAATTTTCAAAAAAAGGATATGATCGCGTCGCCTTCACGAGGAAACCCAAACGATGCGCCCTGTGACCTGTTCCAACATGGCCAGAATGGATGGACGCAGAGAACGTCAGCACGCGACTTCCACCTCCATTCCTTGTACAACTCTACGTGGCGATTGGTACTGGAATAATCCCTCGTCGCATCGCAGCCTCGCAAGGTCAAAACAGAGGCTGCACGTGCAAGCGACCGTCTTCAGAAACGACGGAGATATGAGGAATAAAAAATAGTAAGCATGATCTCCTTAGCATATGCAGCAAGCAACCACTTCACGAATTTCGCTCCAGAAGACTCTTCTTACATTACATACATATCTTAATTGAATCTCTGAAGGATAAGTCCATCAGAATAAAGCATAAGTACTGTACTTCTTATGCAAATTGGGAAAATCCAGGATTTTGAAGGTACTTCATTGGTGAAAATTTCGCATTTCTTTATTTAACGACGGCGTCACCATCCATTTCCCTTTCCCCTGTCAAATGTCTCCGCACCAGGGGTTCACCGTTCAAAGCCTGCTCTTCTTGAGAGGCCCCAGCTGCTTGGCCTTGGCCCTCAGCTCGTGCTTCTTGATCTTCCCCGTCGCCGTCTTGGGCAGCTGCCCGAAGATCACCGACTTGGGCGCCCAGTACCCCGGCATCCTCTCCCGGCAGAACCTCATGATGTCGCTCGCCAGCGCCTCCTCGTCCGAGCCATCTGCAGCTCCGTCCTTGAGCGTCACGAACGCGCACGGCGACTCCCCCCACCTGTCGTCGGCCCTGGCGACCACAGACGCCTCGAGCACCGCCGGGTGCGTGCACACCACCTTCTCAACCTCCAGGCTGCTGATGTTCTCCCCGCCGGAGATGATCACGTCCTTCATCCGGTCCCTCACCTCGATGTACCCGTCGGGGTGCTTCACGCCGAGGTCGCCCGAGTGGTACCACCCGCCCGCGAACGCCTCCGCGTTGGCCTTGGGATTCTTCAGGTAGCCCTTCATCACGGCGTTGCCCCGCATCACGATCTCACCGTAGGACTTGCCGTCGGCCGGGACGGGCGCCATCGACTTCGGGTCCACCACGTCCAGCTGCTCCATCGCGATGTACCGGATCCCCTGCCGGCAGTGAAGGTGGGACCGCTCCTCCAGCGGCAGCTCGTCCCACTCGGGCTTCCACGCGCACACCGTCGACGGGCCGTAGGTCTCCGACAGGCCGTACGTGTGCGTGACGCGGAAGCCGCGGATGGACAGCGCGGCGAGCAGGGCCGGCGTTGGGGCGGCTCCGGCCACATTGACATGTACAACACGCGGGAGCGGCAGGAAGGTCTCGCTAGCCGGAGCGTTGATGAGGTTGTTGAGGACGACCGGTGCAGCACAGAAATGCGTCACTCCTTGCTTGGTAATGCCATAGTATATAGCTTTCGTGCTCACCTGGAATGTGCAAAATGGTGTTTGAGATATCAGAATAACTAGAGCTTAAATGGATTGCATGACAAGTTATCTTGCTTTTTTCACCAAACGGTCGAGTAGATGTAGCTGAAATTAAATGCGTACTGCATACTTTCGTAATACATTTGGGACCAAGATGTGGTCCAGGACAGGTTGTTAACGTACCTGGCGAAGGCATATGCTTGTTCCACAGAACGCTGCCAGCGCCCAAGTATAGCACCAGCCATTGCAGTGAAACATAGGTAGAGTCCACAGGTAAACAGAACCTTCAGGCATCCCCCACACCATAGCAACACTGAGCGCCATGAGATAGGCACCGCGGTGATGCAGCACGACACCTTTCGGGCTGGAAGTAGTCCCAGAAGTGTAGCCCAACGCGATGCTCTGCCATTCATCCTTTGGTGGCTTCCAGTTAAACTCTGGGTCACCAGTTCTCAGAAACTCTTCATACTCTATAGCTCCCTTTCCTAGAGCATACTGCAGAGACTTTGGATCACAGGTTGGGTCACCAATAACGATCACGATTGGGGGCCTGAAGGCCAATTTTTTCTTCCCGGACATTATCTTCAGGGATTCTTCAGCTAGGGTGAAGAATTCTTGGTCCACCATCACAACTTCTGCCACAGAATGGTCGAGAAGAAATGCGATTGTCTCAGCATTTAACCTAATATTGACACAGTTCACAACAGCTCCGGACATAGGAACTCCAAAGTGAGCTTCATAAACTGCTGGGACATTTGGGGCTATTACAGCAACCTATGCAAAGAAAAACGGGTTCAGTTTGTTACAAATCAAGCAAAAATGTTTCCAAGATAACCAAATAATGTTTCGCCCTTTCTTAGAAGAGTTCTTTTACGGTACCTTATACAGAGAATGGGTAATATAATAATTTAGACGTAAATATATTAACTAAGCATATTTCTTCTCGTTCTTAACGGTGGCGTGCATCACCGACCCGAGACCCATCCCACTGGAGTGTCTCGACTGTCGGCCCGAGACATATGATCGAATGAAAAAAATTAAAATATATCTAAATTACAGTAATGCCATTTAGATTTTTTTCAATAATGCCCTTATACTACATATACTACTCACTATATACTACATATACCACCGATCAACGTTAGAGTAGTATATAATTATTCTCAACCGGCGGATGTTTATATACTAGTCCATTAGTGGTATAAGGTACCGTAAAAGAGCTCTTCTTAGAATAAAGGGCACGAGTACCCAGGAATGATATAGCCACAATGCTTATTTTAGTAGATATAAAGAGGTCATTGAGTTAATCTAATCTCAACGGTTCTGTTGCAGATGTGCAATACACACACCGATGAGCAAATATACATCAGAGAAAATCTATAAACCATCATTAGAAAAGTTTTTTTCTTTATGAGGAATGACATTTTTTTTATTGTTTCAAGGTTACGTGCGTTTTACCTATTGCTCTCAAATCTCAACAGATTAATAGACAGAGTCCGGAGTTATGGATAAGACAAGAATGAGATAGGCTTATCTTATTTTGACCAGAAACAGTAGGCCGTGGTAGTGTCGTAAGCTATACTGCTACTAGAATAATATCGGCTCCAGGCAACTTCTGAAAACGACCGGAGTGTTACAATTGCCTAAAAAAAAGGGATGCAGGCTTTCTGCAGCCAGTTCTACTAACTCTGGCTGTACAGTTCCTCGGCATCTTGAATACACAAACCATCTATCTGGACTAATCAGGCCTCCGCAGTTTCACTACACGGTTACCAACATCAGAAACTAATGCCATAAAACCCGCACTGGTACAGGGGGCCTTAATGTCACGTAAATGGGGCAAATCAAACCAGCGTTCTACAAACAGAGGGGAGGATCCCCTGCTTCCATTTTTGTTTTGGAAAACAATCAGTAACTACTTCACTGTGCAAGAGCAGGAAGATCTAACGCAACATGACTGTAACATGCAACATGTACGAATTGCTTCGAAAATACAGTCATAGACATCAATTAGAGAGAACTACGAGAGGAACCAGACACTTTTTTTTTACATAGCGAAATTCATCTGGTGATCAGGAACAGGGCCTTCCAATTGTTGGAAACAGGGGCCCATCTTGCATAAAAAACTAGTGAAATCCAGATCAATCTACCCTCAGGTCACTGTCAAAATTCCCATCATAACATGAACCAAATTTAGTAAATTATTACCCTATGAGCGCAACTCATATATAATTCAGAAATTTCTAAAAAAGCGATACAGTTCGCAAGCGGGGAAACACCAACCGCTTTGATTAATAATTAACCAAGCATTCCTAAAAAATATGAAAAGACGAGAAAATAGAAGGGGGGGAAGGTGGGTGAATTCACCGTGCTTCCGCAGCCGACGGATCGGCGCGCGAGGGCTGATGCGAGGCGGCGGCACCGGCGGTAGGTCTCGGCCCAGGTGTATCGCAGGGGGCCGTGCACGACAGAGGCCCTGCCCGGCTGCGCCAGCGCGGCGCGCTCGAGGAACCAGAGCGGCGTCAGCGCCGTGTAGTTGGCGTCGTTCCGCGGCAGATCGTCGATGTCCCGCTCCGGCGCCGCGGCGGACCCGGACCCGCGCCACGGCCTCTCGGAACCCATCCTAACAAATCTCTCTCTATCTCACGCGGCTCTCGCCAAGATCGTGACGAGGCGGCGACTGGTGTGTCGTAGTGGTGTCGGAAGCGTGAGGCGAAGAGAGGGTGGTAAATAGGAGGCGAGGCGAGGCGACGGCGCTCGGCGAGCTCAGTGGCTCACTGCCATTTATAGCTCGGGGGAGTGACTCTCCCGCGGCGCCGTCCGGGCGACTTGTGCTCCGGGACGCACGTCCGATCGGGAACGGACGCTCGGGATCGTTCCTGTGGGGGAGGCCACGGACTTTCAGTTGGACTTCGCCTTCGCCAGGTCCAGCGCAATGGGCCGTGTCGTACGGGCCCACCTCTGTGGCGGCGGGCCCATGGGCTACGGCTGCTTTCGGCTTTCTTAGTGGCTAGTCACTTGGGCCACTTGGTTCAGAACATAAGATTTGATCTTCAGTGCTTAAACCCTGCAAGACTGCAACTCTATTATCCGAAAGCGATGTACTGAAATTAGCAAAACGCGCTCCAATCTCCATCGAAATCAGCAAGCAGATGCGCCGAGCGCCTGAAGATTGCTAGACTCCAACCAAACCCCAAAGCCCATTTCGCTGTGCCCCCGAAACTGAAGCTGTGTCGCGGGAGAGAAGAGAGACGACAGTGGCAGTTCGCCAGTTCCTGCTCTTTTCTTCGAGTGACAGCTCACAAGCCCTGATGAAGTGGATGCCTATGATGATCTGGCATCATCTGGGATGTGAGGTAAGTGCTGATGCAAGCGGCCGCAAGTTGGCGGCATCTGCATCGTGACTCGTGAGCCCGTAGGCCACAGGCCTCCTGTCCTGGTTCAATGCATCACGCCATCATCCAAGCGCGACGGCGCAGTGTGCCAAATAGGTTTTTTTTAAAGCAAATTCCCTCAATGCCACTGAAATTAACATCACTTTCCTTATTGCCATTCAATTTGTTCAATTCCCCTCACTGTCACTGCTTCAATTTTACAATTTCGTGGATGTCATTATTGTGAAGTTGCTGTTAAGTACATGTCACTGACTAAACGGGCCCACAACACGGACATGTTTTTCTCACGGTTTCCCATCTGCAAGTTGCTCCTCTTCCAATGAGGGCTGGGCCCCACATTATCTCCTCCATTCACCAGCGGCCGCATCCCCTCCCAAGCCTTCGCTTCTTCTCTCGTGTAAAAAAAAAGCACTCCCAAACGGTCCTCCCCAACCCCAGGTCACCTAATCCAGTCGCCGAAGAGATTCAGCAGGAAACAACAAGACCTCAACGCGGGCCGGCGAGCGCGCATGGGCTCTGCGTGGAGCGCCGCGCGTTGGTCGGCAGGCGACCATGGCCTGGGTGGTGCCGACCGGAGCGCCGCCGGCAAACGTGTAGGTGAGTGCGGCCTGGGCTGCGCCCGAGCGCAGACGAGTGCTGTTGGCACAAGCGCAAACAAGCGCGGGCTGGGAGGCCGTCTATGTTCTAAATGCTGAGAAACCGAAACTCAACTCATTTTGCCGGGATAATTAACTATTTGCCATTCTTACGAAAGTCACTTCTTCAAAAGAGACTTTTACAATGGCACTTACAGATTTGCCACCGTCTCGACGAGAAGGCAACGCATTTGCCATTTTTGTTGATGTGGCACGCCACGCCCGCGCGCCAGCATGGATGGAACGCATGAAACGACCAAAATACCCCTGTGTTTCTATGTGTTAACAATCAATTCTCCTCTCTGACCACTGACGTGTGGGCCCCGCATGTCGGGACCATCTTCAACCTCCCGCCGTCTCCTTTCTCGTCTCTCCAGCCCCGTCGTCGTCGTCCTCTCCCACGGCTACTCCTCGGCCACCGTCGCGGCGGCCCCCGACCCCAAGCCCTACCCCTCCACGATCTCCTACCTGATCTCCTGCGGTCTCTCCCCCGCCGCCGCCGTCGCTCGCAAGATCCGCATCCAGGACACTGACAGGTCCAACGTCGTACGAGCCCTCCTCCGTGAGTACGGCTTCTTCAAGGTGAAGGTTGCCCGCATAGTGCGCTAGGACCCGGTGCTCCTTAACTTCGATCCTGACCGCATCATCCGCCCCAAGCTCGACTTCTTCGTCTCTCTCGGCTTCCCGCTCCGCTTCCTCGCCACCGAGCCCCACATCCTGGCGCGCAGCCTGGACAACCACCTTGCCCCCTGCATCGAGTTACTCTGAGGCATCCTTGGCTCCAACCACAACGTCCGCACGGCAGTCTGCCGCTTGCCCCCACGCACTCTTGGCCGACCTCAACAACAGCATGCGCCCCGCCGTGGAGGCGTTCTGCCGCCACGCGAGGAGTCCATCGCCAGGCTCCTCGTCATTCACTTGGGCGTGCTCATGGTGCCCGTCGACCGTATCGCCGAGGCCTTCGATGACCTGAGGAAGCTCGGCCTGCACGTCACCTGAGGGAGCTCAGCCTGCCGAGGCTGGATGACGACGGGGCTTCGGACAGAGAGCGTGAGAAAGGAGACGGCGGGAGGTTGAACATGGTCCCGACATGCGGGGCCCACATGTCAGTGGCAAGAGAGGAGAATGGATGGTTAACATATAGAAACACGGGGGTATTTTGGTCGTTTCATGCGCTTCATGCACGCTGGCACGCGAGCGTGGCGTGCCACATCAGCAAAAATGGCAAATGCGTTGCCTTCTCGTCGAGGCGGTGGCAAATCTGTAGGTGCCATTGTAAAAGTCCTTTTTGAAGAAGTGCCTTCCGTAAGGATGACAAATAGTTAATTATCTCCATTTTGCCTAGAACACACCTCTAATGACAGCTCATGTCTAGGATCCGTCAGCTCTATGAGAGCCTATGGTCTGAGCATGATGTTATGTAGAACTTGGGAGATGTATGTACTGCTGTTATGCATGTCTGCATGCTTGGATGGGCCACTTATGCCATGTCTCAACTCTCGATTTGCAACTTATATATGCTGGATTTGTTCACCTCGAATAATATATATTATTTCATCAAGGTTTTTTATTTTGCTCATGATGCCATATATAATACACTGCTCCACATTCTGTTGTTAGGGGCATAATCCACCTGTATAAGTACTTAAACATCATTGACCTCTGTAATGTCATGTAAGTGATTGGACCAAATTCCACTCCATAGGCATAATCATCTTTTCTACTCAACCTAAAAGGAACTTAACAGCAAATTCACGGTAATGGCATCAGGGAATTGTAAAATTAAAGTAGTGGCAGTGAGAGGAATTGAAGAAATTGAATGATAATAAAGAAAGTGTTATAAATTTCAGTGATATCGAAGGAATTTGCTTTTTTTTTTCACGAGAGTTGCTCCGGTGCTAAAATGAGGCGCACAGCCCAAAACGACGGTCGAGAACACTGCCGGCGTTGCAAAATTGCAGTCGGCGAGTCGGCGTGCAGGGTATCCTTATGGATGCCTCGAGAAATTAGGCCACGGCCCACAGCTTGGTTGATCTGTACCCCATACAAGTTGAACTGTCCTTTTTTTTCGATAGAACACGAGTTGAATTGTCTCTCTCAAATGGCTCCGTTGTTGGTATCTAGCATGCGAGTTAGGAATGTACTCCCTCCGTACTGAAGTCGTCTAGAACAACGATACGGTCTTTAAAACACAATTTTGACTTTTTATTTCTATAAAAATATCTGTCGAAAAGTGATACATGTATACTTTTGTGAAAGTATTTTTCAAAATAAATCTATTCATATAACTTTTACAATTTTAAACTCAACAATTTAAAAATTATTCATGATTTATATTCTCAAAATTTGACTCAAACCTTATTCTAAACGACTTACTTTACGAGTACGGAGGAAGTATGAGGGCTATTTATGATTGAGGATTTGATGTTCCCAACGCCTATGAGCTGCTTTTGATGATGACGTGGTGAACGCGGGTTTCAGGAAGACGTTTCCTGCGTGTAAAGCCGCTGGTGTTGACCGATGGGCCAGGCTTGTATGAGTAAGTGAACGGTACTGTGCAAATGTTAGGCCCAACTAGGAAGGCCTGTTGTCCCTAAAAAATAATGAATTTCGAGCCCGTCGAGGCCTGCTAGGTGCTAGCCCAGGGGCCGACGACGCCGAAGCTCCTTACTCCTCTCCCCCTTCTTTGCCTTTGACAGTTTGACTGTTCAAGGCTCCAGGCGGAAAGAAATTTACTCCAGCGGGTCCAGCCTCCAGGCTCCAGGAAGGAGCACGGTGGAAATACTGTTCTAACAGCGACGGGATCCAACGCGAAAGTTTGACTCTGTTTCTCTGCAACTCATTCTTCAGCAATCGTAAGTCTGCTTCTTCTAGAAGATTTCAAGTGGGAATTTGAATACTCTTTTACTAAATCTATATGCAGATTTCATATGGAAGTATTGTTCGTCGACAACGAATAAGCTAAATTTTGCGTCTGTCTCTTTCCGAATACATGCTACCCCGTCCGTGATCGCTGCAGAGTCATGGTAGTTGCATCAGCCTTGCATTCGGGCGCAAGCGAACCTGCGCTCCGGAAGCAAAAGCATCTGACGTGGGAATCTGAATTGTAGCGCAAGTGAGCCTGACATCTCCCTGTTCGTCGCAAAAGTCTGAATCCATTCAGTTCCGTTCAGGACCGTACAGACTCGACCGTAGAAGTTTGAAAGAACAGAGGCGAAAGCAAAATTTACAATGTCAGTGCGAGCATGGAGATTCATTTCGGAGGCCTTTTCTCAACATTATGTGATGCAGCCCTCGATGAAACATCTGATCTAACCCTATAATTACATGGCAGATTTCGGTTGCGCTTCATCCACATGCAAAGTCACATCATGCCATCGTACACATGTATTTCGACTGGCTACATGATCACAACAGGCATTCATTGGGACAGAGAGAGGAAACGAAAAAGAAGAGAGAAAACGAAGACGATTAGATGATCAGAACGCCTACTCGATCGATCGGGCTCATGGATCAGAGGAAGGTGATCAGAACAGCCAATGGGGCGTCTTCTTGGGCGCCACGCGCTCCTCGATGGTCCGCAGGCTCGGCTTCCACCCCCTGCTCGACAGCTCCCGGCTCAGGAACTCCGGCCGGTGCTCCTCGAACCCGTCCGGCCTCGCCTCCTCCTCCTCCGGGAGCTCCGCGGCCGCGTCGCGCCGCGCCGGCACGTCGGGGGCAGCG
Source organism: Echinochloa phyllopogon (assembly GCA_033239725.1). NCBI lineage: Eukaryota > Viridiplantae > Streptophyta > Magnoliopsida > Poales > Poaceae > Echinochloa > Echinochloa phyllopogon. The sequence goes on along the minus strand of BTCW01000018.1, from coordinate 60,997,591 downwards.
TCCTCGCGTCCCTTCTTGGACGACAGCTTCCGCCTCAGACCGGGCATCGACCGGGACCGCGCCAGGGACCGCGCCGCCGACAGCGCGCGCCGCGCCTCCTCGGCCGACACCTTGCCGCGCGTGGCCGGCAGCAGGACGTAGAGCCCGCCGGCGCCCAGCACGTGGTCGGCCGGCAGCGGCGCGACCTTGGCCGCGCCGCCGCCGCCGCCCTGCTGCTGCTGATGCTGCTCCCGCCGCCCCAGCTCCTTGAGCACGCGCGCGTCGACGACGAAGTGGCGCGGGTGGTCCATCATGAGCTCCGCCACGGACACGGGCTCGCTGAGCGCCCGCACGCTCCCGTCCGCCATCACCACCTTCCCTCCGCCGCTCACCGCCGCGGCCCCGGCCGAGACCAGGTTGCCCATTACTCGATCACGCTAGCAGCTGGGCCAACTAGCCAAGCGACAGCACAGGTGCTAATGGCGCGCCGGGGGCAGGACAGGGGGCGGAGGAGGGTATTAAAACGGTTGGCGGGAGCGGAGAATTTCTCGCGGTTTCCCCCGGTCGCAGGGCGGAAAAGCCACGGGTGACTCGTCGAGAGGTTTAGTTGGTGTGGAACGGATGGGCTCGGCAGGCAGCCGGCAGGAGATGGCGGGTTCGGTTTGAGCCGGCCCGCCGCTCCCGCGGTGAGGTCGTTGACTCGTCGCCCACACGCACCGCGCAGCAGCAGCACCGTCACCGGGGGCGGTGACTCCCGGCTCGCTCCGTGCCCCGCGGTGCGACGCTGTTCTGACTTCTGAACGCATTCAACTCGCGGAGAAATCAACCGCTGTGGTTAGACCTTAGACCTAGCTCAAGTCCCTGTTGGATTCTTCCTAATTTTCTCGGCGGATTCATGAACGTAGGACAGAGCCGGGGGTGTGTACGCGAGGAGATTTCCAGGCGTAACAGGCGGGGTGATAGAGGCATATACAGCAGGGGGAAAGGGAATTGGTAGGGTGAGATAAAATTACAGGGAAAATAGCTGCCGGATTAGACAGCTGATTAAAGAAAGTGTGGTGGTCGATTTGTAGTGAGTTCGGTCGAGCTGGATGCAAGCGTACTTCTCTGTCTCAGCGACGAAGGTGACGCGCGACCACTTTGCCGTTGGGGCTCCACCTCTCCCTCTTTGTTTTCAGCTCTGGGATTAGGCTACTCGGCCTTAGCTCCTTATGAAATTGCTTGGAGGAGAATCGAAGTCTCCGTTGTGGCGTGGTTGTTGTTTTTTTATATAAGGGAGTATTAGTTGACGGCTAGAATAAAATTTGGTGCCTGTCCGCGTTCCGCAGCGGGCGTGATCTTTGTGTGCGTGCTCTCATGATTTGTGTTTCTATAATAATTAATAAAAAAGAGTACTGATATAATAGCTGGGGAGAGCTAAGCTGGTTTCGTAGGCTGTCTGGCGGTTGTGTGGCTTGGTTAAACGAATGCGAGGCATGTCCGATGGCTTTTTTTTCTTTCAAGGATGTCCAATGTGTTTATGAGATACCAAAATATTGCTCAATCCATCTCGAGATATCAAAAACAATCCTGAGGTCAGCCAACTCATGCAGGCCAACACCGGACACAATTTGGACATGCATGGACAAAACTTGGCAAATGCTGGTCCTACAACCGTATTGGTGGGCTCAAGTACTCTTGTCTCCGATGGCACTGGTGCCTAATTGCCATGCTGCTACTTGAAAACATCATTGCTGCAAGGTACAGTCTTTGCGCGCCAAACATGCTTTGTGTGAAGCTTACTCCTGAGCTTCCAGCCCTACACAGTCTTTGAATACTGCTTGGACATGCATACAAACCATGTGAAAGGGATACATCGAGTCTTCGCTCCGTCCAAACGAATCGTATGCTTTGCTTCCGAGAAACTACCTTGACTAGCTATTTCATTTCTTGATGATCATGCCGTCTTTTAATCTACAATATGACAATTTGTAACAGTTTTTTAGTAATATTCCCTGCTTAGAAAAAGTCTCTCACGGAAGAGGCTGGAACCTCTTTCACTTCAATCATCTAAAAAAATGCAGGAATATTATTTGTAAAAGAACAAATCTCTCACCGTACGATTGCCACTGTGCCTACTACCTTCATTAGAACATTGTTTTAAGAGCATCTTCAAAATATTAGCTAAAAAGACTAGTCAAATTTACTGATTTAGCCACTCTCAAAAATAGATTTGACTAACAAGCATCTCCAAGAGATTAGCTAAAAATACTAGTCAAATTTACTCTCAAAAATAGATTTGACTAACAAAATAACAGAGTAATCCAACAGATTATGTAAAGATGGCTAGTGAGGTAGGCTAGCTAAAAATAGCTAGCGAATGAGGTGGGATGGAGAGCCACTAAATTTGGAGAGTCATTTACAGAGTCTGTTGGAAACGTTTTTTCTCTAAATATAGCTAAATTTAATTTTAAAAACGATTTGGCTAGTCTCTTGGAGATGCTCTAACAGAGTAATCCAACAGATTCTGTAAAGATGGCTAGTAAGGTAGGCTAGCTAAAAATAGCTAGCAAATGAGGTGGGATGGAGAGCCACTAAATTTGGAGGTCATTTACAGAGTCTGTTAGAAACGTTTTTTCTCTAACAATAGCTAAATTTAACTTTAGAAAATGATCTGGCTAGTCTCTTAGAGATGCTCTAATAATCTTTGGCCGCATGTCCAACAAGTTATCACAAAATTATGCCTAGTTTCTACCTCTTCTAATTTGGTACCTCTATAAAAAACAGTAAAAAACTCTCTTTGGAAATGTAGATGACCAACGGAAATCTCACATTTCAAGAGTAAAACGGGTAATATAAAACATTCCAAGAGATTAGAGGAGCAGGGCGTGTGCTTTCGCCAGCTGCTCCTCTAGGACTTTGCAATGCAGGGAGTTTTTTTAAGCAAAGTTCAAGGAGTTTGTTTATTTTCAGCTTGAAGCCGACAATTTGTAGGTGCCATGTTGAAGCTCTGTGAAGCCAAGAGGGCTTGATAAAAAGGAAAAAGTCCATTTTTGACCATCCAACTCTTGGCTCAGTTTGGTTTAGATCATCGAACTCCAAAACCGGGTTTCTTTGGCCATCCAACTATCAAAACCGTTCAAATTTGACCATCGGGGCGGTTTTGATGGGTGATTTTATTTTTTATTTATAATTTAGTCATTAGATCTTAAAAGGATTATTACCTTTTGCTCTTACCTCCGATTTAGATGCTTCTTATGGTCACACGTTCATAACAGTGAGCTTTATCTTTTAAAATAGTCTTTATACTATTTATCACTATTTAATATATTATTTTTATGTTTTTGTATAAAAACACCAATATAAGAAAAGTAAAACAAACAGTTAGAAAATATTATATCCATAAATTTAAAAGATAAAGTTCATCGTTACGAACGCATGACTACAAGAACCACTTAAATTGGATATAAGAGAAAAAAATAGTAATCATTTGAAACTCCAAGTACTAAACTATAAATAAAATAGTTCTTGGATCTTAAAATGATTACTATTTTTTTCTCGTATATCCGATTTAAGTGATTCTTATGGTCATGTGTTCGTAACGATGAGCTTTATCTTTTAAAGTCATGGACATATTATTTTCTAACCGTTTGTTTACTTTTGTTATATTGGTGTTTTTACACAACAATATAAAATTAATATAATAGATAGTGATAAAATAGTATAAAGTCTATTTTAAAAGATAAAGCTCACCGTTATGAACGCGTGAGCGTAAGAATCACCTAAATCGGAGGAACAGACAAAAAGTAATAATGATTTTAAGATTTAAGGACTAAACTGTAAATAAAAAATTAAAACCACCCATCAAAACCGCTCTGATGGCCAAATTTCAACGGTTTTGATAGTTAGATGGTCAAAGATACCCGGTTTTAGAGTTCGATGGCCAAAACCAAACTGAGTCAAGAGTTGGATGGTCAAAAATGGACTTTTTCCTGATAAAAATTGGGTAGAACTTCTGCATGAAAAGAAAAACATAAAACTCCTCTTAAGTTCATATATGTTCCAAAGTCAAAACTCCAAATAATCATTAACCATCCTTGTCCAAAATGGGATGGAGTGCCTAGCGCTCTTACTATCCAACAATACCCATCACCGTCACCTAAAAACCTAAAAATACCACCCAAATCTGTCAAATTTTCTCCCAAGCAGTGGCGGAGCCAAGGGAGGAAGGTAGGGGCCATCCCCCCCACGCCTAAGCCCAAAATGCAGGTAAGAATTTTTAATCTCTAAGTAATCACTGCATGCCAAACTATCATTGTCTGGACAATTAGAGACAAATTTAGCTCACAAAGAAAGTGATAAACAAATGGAGGATTTTACAAACCTAAAAAAAATGGAATAACTTGTATACAATAAAATATGCGAACAAATTCCAAAGAGATACATCTAAATACTAAAAAAATCGTCAACTGTTTGGGTGAATCTATCAATCCTTTCTTCGCAAATACATACAATGATAAATTTGAAACTATATGTTTCGGACTACTTTATAATCTATACTATCGTATATTGGTCTTATTTGGTGCCGCGCGCCTGCGGCATGTATGGCGTGAGACGCACCAGATGCGCTCGTCAAACAGTCCTCGTCAGATGCACGTCAATGGTCCGGGTGTAACGCAAAATGCAAAAAGTCAATGTGTGTATCACTAAAACATGCTGTGGTTTTAAACTCCGTTCTTGCTTAAACACGACGTGTGTCAGAGAACTCGGTATCAAAAGGAAAATTATCTTCTTTATTCGCCGCCCTATACGTAATTTCTGGCTCCGCTAATGCTGCTCCTAGGTACTCAGGCTGCTCGCACTGGAAGCGTTGTTGATGCGCGGTAAACGCCACATCCGCTCGTTTACCGTTTCTATCCCTGTTTTTCCCCTGCACGGCGAGCGGCAAACCACGCGGCACGCGGTAAACCGCTCGCTCACTCAGTACAGCCAGAGAGAGAGAAAGGCGAGCGCTACGTGCCACATCGGCGCCTCGATCCGCCCGCCCAACCGCCCGCTCGCTCGCCGGCCGGCCTCTACCTCCGCCTCACCTCATCGGCCTCCGACCCGCTCGCTCCCCGCGCGCCTCCGGCTCTGCTATGCCTCCGCACCGCTGCCGCTCCAGCAGCTCGCGCTGCCGCCGCCCTCAAGCAGCTCGCGCGGCCGCCGCCTGCGAGCAGCTTGCCTCGTCGCGCAGGCTCCATCCTCTCCATGGGAGCCGGGGAAGCCGAGGCGAAGCCGGAGCCATGGGGGCTAGTGAAGCTGGAGCCGCCGCCCGCGAGATTCGCCTCCGCCATGGGAGCAGGGGAAGTGAAAGGACCAACACTAGGCCTAGAGGGGGGTGAATAGGCCATGTAAAAATTTCTGCAAAATTGCTCTGAAAACTGTCAGACGTCGGAAGATCCGACGCAGTCTCGGATCTTCCGACCCCCGGAAGATCCGACACTGTGTAGGATCTTCCGACGGGATAAAAACTTTACTTCGTAATTTGAGTTCTAGAACACTTTTCAAAGATTCTACTTGAATAGAAGTGTGACAATAACTGTATAGAGCCGTCTAGATATGATCAATGCAATAGAATAACAACAAGCAAGTAGATCGGATCAAATCAAGCAAATCCAACAATAAAACAAATGAGCACAAGGAGACAATGGATTTACTTCCGAAGTTCACTCCACAAAGGAGCTACGTCTCCGTTGAGAAGCTCACAAAGAGTCGGGCTGTCACACTAGCCCCAAGTCTCCCTCAATCAACCACAAAGGAAGATTGAATCACTTACTATTGGCTCTCACAAAGAGAGGGGTAATACAAACTTCCGGGGCTCAACCACAAGGGAATGGGAGCTCACCGGCACCTCTAACCGTCTAGGAGCAAAGCTCCAAGAGTAACAAACGTGAATCGACGAATCAAAGTTGCTTCAAGTGCTTCAAGAGATGAACAAGTGAGGGCCCAAGGTTAGCACAAGCTTCACACCTTCAATCTTCTCTCTCACTCAAACCCTAGATAAATCCTTGCAAGAATCAAGCTTGGGAAGGAGTAGATGAGTGAAATGAATGCTCAAGTGGGTGCTTGTCACGAGTTAGGTCAGTGGAAGCAGCAGCAATGAATGAGGGGGGTGAGGGGGTATATATACCAACCCTCCAAAATATGACCGTTATGTGTTCTGCGAAGGGGTATCGGATCTTCCGACCATGCGTCGGATCTTCCGAAGAATGACAGATTAGTGTTAGAAAACCCCAAACAAATTCCAGGCATCGGATCTTCTGACAGAGTGTCGGATCTTCCGATGAGGCCCGGAACTTCCGGCAAAAGACAGAACATAGCAAGAAAGCCCTCAGAACAGTTCTAGGCGTCGGATCTTCCGACACCCTATCGGATCTTCCGACAGGCGTTGGATCTTCCGGCCCCGAAACAAACCAAAACCGAGTTGGCCGGAACTTCCGGTCGGATCTTCCGGCCAGGGGTCGGAACATGCATGTGACACACAGAAAAGGCTGAAATCTGGCTAAGTCCCGGAAGATCCGACACAGTGTAGGATCTTCCGATGGAAGTTCCGAAGCTAGGATCGGATCTTCCGACGGGAAACAACTCGAAACTGAGCCAGCCGGAACTTCCGGTCGGATCTTCCGGCCTAAGTTTCGACCAAGCAGACAACATGTGAATGTGACTTTGTGTGTCTCTCAAGTGGATTTTCATCTCAAGCATAGCACTTAAAACAAATAGAATTTGTCGAACATGTCCCCATTGATAGTACGGTGGTCCTATACTCAAATTCAAACCGAAAATCAAATTAAATTCTTCGATCGAGTCCACCAACATAAGAAATCGATTTGGGGACCTTCTTTTCACATTTCTTTTTCTTTTCTTTCATTTTATTCCTGCACAACTCATTCAAAGCATTATATCCAAATTTCTATTGTCATTAATCACCAAAATAGATTAAGTGCCTAGATGCACTTTCAGGAAGCCGGAGCCGCCGCCGGTCGATTCGCCCTCCGTCGCCCGGCCTCGCGCCCGCCGCTCGGCCTCGCACCAGCCGCCCGACCTCGCACCAGCCACCCGGCCTCGCGTTCGCTGCCCGCGCTCGCCGCCCACGGAACGCACCGGTGCCCGCGCTCGCCCGCTGGAGGCCGCCACCGCCGTCGTCCATTGCTCCGGACGAAAGGCAGAGCTCCGTGCGCATGACGCCGAGGCGGAGCGCGTCTGCTGTTGGTATGTATTCTCTCAGTTGCGATACGAACCGGTGGTGTAAAATGCAAATCGTGTTTCTCAATCCTTTTTAAAAGCTCCCCTCAAAAGGAGGGCTAGGCCCTGCTTTTATAGGGGGTTACAAGGTCATTATTTTACAACAATACCCTCTTGGCGTACCCCACTTGCAGGCTATTCTATTCGTACTTTACAACTTTTGGGGACGGGCAACAGGGTAATTTCCTATACAATGATGTATGCCATTTTACTTCTTCTAACTAAAGGATAACCACCAAGGTGATTGGCTTCGGAACACCTTCGAACCCTGAGCTTCGCGACCTTTCTTGTTTGCTTGATCATTCACCACATTACCGAAGCCTTGTAATGGGGAGCGAAGGTACTCTTCCGCTTAAAGGCACTCGAAACATTCCCCACTGACCTTCGCTCCAGACGACTTGGAACCATAGCGCACTTACATGGGTCAACAATCATCGACCTTCATCCGGCTTGCCCTTCCAAACCTCTGAGGATGTCGAAAGTCCTGTGCATGTGCGTTTTATGTTGTTCTGTTTGAGGATGACCTTCGATTTATTCAGAGAGAACCTCTCTTCCTGCTTCTCTTGTGCCAGCTCCTACTGACCATTCCGGAGGTGCGGTTCTCAAAGATCCGTTACCCCAACACCCGCGACGCGCTCGCCGGCGAGCTCCGCACCGCGCGCGCCATGGAGGACCACGCCGCCAGCTCCGTCCGGGGCTTCGCCATGGCGATGCTCGACGGGGAGGGGAAGAGAGAGACTGAGCGGGGGGTGGGGGAGGAGCCGCGCGCCGGCCGGCGGCCCGCCCACCGCCGCGAGGAGCTCTGTGGCCCCGGGGCGCGGGTGGGCGGCACGGGGAGGAGGAGGAGGGAGCTGGCGGCGGTGCGGAATAGGAAGGGGCGCGGAGAGAGAGGAGGGAAGGAGGAGATAGAGTAAAGAGGAGAGGATAGAGGGAAATAAAAAAGATTTTATTGGTGAGTCCCACGAGCGGGTAGTTGGTATAGAGAGTGAGATAGAGCGTGAACGAATGCGAAAGAATGAATAGAGAATGGAGAATCTCGATGACTAGAATAGAATATTTTCTTTTAAAGGGTGGAGTTGAGTTTCACCCGTGCGAAGAGGCTCCCGCCTTTGCATAGGAGGTCCGAGACACCCAACTAGACCAAAGAAACACCGGATGGCGTACGAGTTGAGCCTGGCCAAACAGCTGCCCGTAGTGACGGTCGATGGAATGATGGTTTTCGGCTGATCGGAGAGGGATGTGTACCAACCAAACCCAGACAGGAAGGGTTGGATTGGTCGCCGGGAGCCATACCAAAATCCAATCCACGGCTAGCTCGTCTTCTCCAATCCATCTGGACCGGACCCTGCCGGCTGCCGGAGCTTCTTCTAATCCAATCTAGTCCCCCCGTAGACGATAGACCTGCCGTTGCCAATTCGTCAGTCGGACCAACCCAACCCAACACCACTCCTGGGTTGGTCTGAAGCCAATTGAAATCGGTCCTGTTTTGTTCCTCGATCGATCTGAAAAGGACGGCTCGCTTGCTGCTCAAGCGATGCCGTTGTGTTGCATGCATTAGTTGGGGCGTCAAGGTAGAAGATGCTGCAGACAAATCTGATGGAGAATTTGAGTAATCTTAGTCGTAGAGCGACTAGGCCGCAGAGATTCCTGCGTTGGTTCCAACCATACGAGTACCACGAAAAAGGAGTTGCTAGGCAGGGCTCGTGCGTGGCTTTGTTATTCGATTGCAGTGCTCTGTGGGTCAACACGTCTCTGTTTTGATAAGGCCCCGGTACGCACACCATTGATCTCGGAGTGGTTGCGGCCTTGTGGTTGGGTTGGTTCGATGTGCTCGATGCCTCGATCTGAACTAGATGGAGACACCGTTTGGAATGTCCTGGTCCTGCTTGCATTGGAGGTGGAGCTTCAGCTTGAAGCTGTTTTGCAGGTGCTGGTGAAATGTACGTCTAAACCTAATAAATTCGTACGTACGCAGACGGCTGACGAGATACGCAAAACCCAGCTTTCACAAGGAAAGGGGACCGTACACGGTATTCCACCGGGGGAAAAAGAGAAGGGCCGGGAAAAAACACGCATCTAGGTCGCGTAAGTATCATGAGATTAAGAGTTGACGACGGGAGAGTTTGCATTCATCGAACAGTGGCCGACACTTGGATTGCAACATTCACCGACGCTTCATGTACTTAAAAAAGGGCTAATATCCGCTGAAAAGTAGTAAGTACTACTTTGATCTTCCTGGTCCTGCTTGCATTGGAAAATTTGGATCCCAATTGTACTTTGAGGTTTGAAGTGAGTGGTGACTCGGAGAACCTGAGGATAGTCATTCATGACGATTTTCACCAGCTGGCCGTAGAATGCTTCACACTGTACTGTCTCTAGAACAGAACGGCGTGCCTTTGGTAACTCGGTACACTAAGTCTACTTCATCCCCTAACCTACGAGGGGTGGAACGAATCACCCCCTAACCTAGTGGATTTTTTTACCCCCTAAACTTTCTAAAACCGGACAAATCACCCCCTGAAGCAGTTTTGAAAAATCATAATAAATCACAGAAAAATCATAAAATGGAAAATTAAATTATGTTGGACTCCAAATGAGTAGATCTACGCAGTGAACATATAATATGGTATGCTTTAGTACATTTTTTTACAGCTATGAAGAAAAGCATAGATCTAAAGTTACAGAAAAAAATATACTAAAGCATTCCGTATTATATGTTCACTGCGTAGAACTACTAATTTAAAGTCCAACACAATTTGATTTTTATTTTATGATTTTTCTGTGATTTATTATGATTTTTCAAAACTGCTTTAGAGGGTGATTTGTCCGGTTTTACAAAGTTCAGGGGGTAAAAAATTCATTTTTATAGGTTGGGGAGTGATGTGTTCCACCCCTCATATATTGGGGGGTGAAGTAGACTTTTTCCTCTTGTTCATGATCTTCTTTAGTGATGAATGATGAATCCAATCAACCACATTTCCTGCCCCATGATCAAAACACATACACGCCAACTAATGTTGATCAATTGTTGCCAGGGAAATGGTACAGGTCAGGTGCCTCAAGAAAAAGAACCAGTCGACATCTGTACCCACGTGATCTGAGATCGAACAGTTTGCTGTTTTATCTAGAAAAGAACCGTATCTTCCAAGCTAATCTTTCCATTTTTGCGACACCGCACGGTCAACAGAGCCCACTTGCCGTTCTACGCCACCCACAGCCGATGGCGCCCATCTCATCAATATCTGAACCGTGTGGCACACTGGTACTGAAGATCCAAACAACATCGAAGTACAATTTGCAACAATATGACTCGGAAGGATTCTATTCTCGGAACAAGCAACACCTTCCAGCGGACCAACCTTTTGTTTCTCTTTCTAAAATTTAAAAAGAAAACCATGCGATCGAATTTAACAAGCAAATCGTTCATAACGTTTCACCTATAAGCGAGAATGCTTCACCCTAAAAAAAAGAACTGCTGCCTCTGATCCAAGCTACTCCGTAGTACGTAGTACATTGACTTTTGGATGCATAATGGCACTCAGTTAGGTTTGAAATGCCTAGCTTTTGCTCTGCTCCATTTTTTTTAACGATTTTGCTCTGATCCATTTAAGCTGCAACTAGACATAACGAGTTTGGAGCCCAGTTTCCACCCAGTGACATACAGTAGAGGAGGAAACATAACACAACTCTGAATTATTAAAAAGTTAAGCCTAGGCCTTTCAGCCCAAGAAGGACAGAACATTGAGCCCATTTCAGCAGTTACATGATCATAACACGCTCGTACTAGTAGTCTAGTACTATATGTACAGGTTGCTGAGTGAACTTCAGTCGCTGGTCACCACTACACATACATTTGACGTAAGCAAAGCTAACGAAGAAAAAACGGCGAAAAGCGAAATTGCAGACACAAGCTTGGGCATTGGGCATCATGTCTGAATTCTGATCCGTTCTTGAACACGTGGTTCGTTCGTGTTAAGACTTCACGATTAGGACGGGACAGCCCGCGTTCTTGAGACAGTAATCACTGACACACCCGAGCAGAGCCCTGCAAAACCAACGGCCAGGCCAACACCACACAATTAAGCATCATCCCAAAGTGCTAGCGCAAGCTAAGGAATCATGCAAGTAAAATCTGTTTAACCAAGCAGTTGATCTCACTGCGCGCGTGGGAAAGAAACAGAGAGAGAGAGAGAGAGAGAGAGAGAGAGAGAGAGGAGCAAATCACTGTTAGTACCTCTTGAAGAAGCCGTAGCCATGGCTCCCCATGACCAGGAGGTCGGCCCCGAGCTTGTCCGCCATCTGGCAGATGATGGTCCGGGCGTCCCCGACGGCCACCTTCACCTCCACCTTCAGTTCATCGTCACTCTCACCCTCCTCCTGCAGCCAAATCGCCATCCTATCAACAATCAGACACGAAATTCGCTAGGTGGCCGCTATAGCAGCACTGAAACGTCTGCGTATTTAGTTTGGGCACCTTGCTGTAGAGCGTGCAGAGCTTCTGCGCCTTCTCCACCACCGCGTCCGCCACCTCCCGGCTGTACCTGTCGATGGCGGCGGTCACCTCCTCCGCGAACAGGTAGCCTACCGCGGCTCACAGCACAGGACTGTCAGCTAGGTTCTCGTTGCCATAACTGAATGAAACACAGAGAGCCAGCCAAGTCGGGCACGAGTGGTGAAACGAAGAAGCAGAGGAGGCGCGTACCGGCGTCGAGCACGGAGTAGGTGGGCGGCGCCGGGCGGGCGTAGAGGAGGATGACGGTGTCCCCGCGCGCGGCCGCGGCGAAGTTGCCGAGGCACCAGCGCAGCGCCTTTACGCTCTCGTCGCCTTCGTCCACCGCCACCAGGATCCGCCGCCCCGGTGCCGCCGCCGCCGCCTCGCCGCTCATGCTTATCCCTGTGCACACGTGTCACGCGACCGAATTGATCTCGAGCGAACAGTCACTGGAAGCTGCGACTCGTGGATGGGGAGTGGGGACGGGTGAGAGAGAGAAAATCCGGGCCCGGCTTTTATGCTCGGAGCGGCGGCGGGTGGCTGGCGGTTTGCGCAACGGTGGCTGGGTGGGTTCCGCGGTATCTTTGGGCGTCCTGCCTGCCGCACCGGGTTAGATTTGCGGGCCGTGGTTTTCCTGGCCGCGCCCTGGGTTTGTTTTGGGTCCTCGGCAAGCCGACGACATGTGGGTCTCGCATGAGTCATTCGCGTGTGTGTGGCTGTGGCCTGGCCTATGGGGGTCTGATTGTAACCTGTTTCGGTGTGCCCGGACTCGGGCCGCGCGAGCGCGAGGGAGCCGGGGTGGGTCTACAGATGGCCCGCCGCATCGTGTGAGCTCTTTTAGGACAGAACTGCACGCCCGACAAGCCTACCCAGCTTTGCAAGTCCGAGAGCCCGTTGAACACAAAGGCTGGCCGGTTTCACGTCAGCCCAAAAGAGGTTACGCCGGTCAGTATGTAATTCAGGCTGCTTTTTTCGAACGAAAAAGTCCATGTTACCTCCCTCAGTTATTGTGTTTGTCTGCTTTACATCCTCATCATCAAAATCAGACATGACACCTCCCTCATCTCACAATTCTGATCATTTTTCCTTCCTAAACGGTTTAAAAAGTGGTTTTAAAAGTAATTGAAAATTTTAATATCTAACTCACTCTTAGAAAAATTATTTTTGCTCCAAAAAAATATGAAACCAGTTCTATATTTTTATAGATTTCATACTCTATATTCTAGTGCTTAATAATAAGTTATTCAATTTTTTTATGAACATGATTTGATGTTTTTGCTACAAGTTGCTCATGTTTGTTTGCTAAATCTTTCGGAGTGACATGCATACCTAGTGGCGAGCGTGGTAAGGGAGCGGACATGGCGAGCAATGACTATGGCAGGAGAGGTGGACATGCATGTGGCAACAACGAGGGCACGATTACACTTATTTTTAAAAAAATTAAATTAGATGATTTTTTAATAAAATAAAACATTGACCTGGCTCGTTTAGCTCGTCTCAAATCGGGTTTCAAATAATAAAGGAAAAACTCTATATCACCCCTTCATCTATGAGGGTTGGACTACATAACCCCCTAACCTATGAAACGGTCTATATCACCCCCTGAACTTTGCAAAACCGGTCAAATTACTCCCTAAAGCAATTTTGAAAAATCATAGTAAATCATAGAAAAATCATAAAATGGAAAATTCAATTGTGTTGGACTGCAAATGAGTATATCTACACAGTGAACATATAATATGATATGCTTCAGTACATTTTTTTACAGCTATGAAGAAAAACATAGATCTAAAACTACAACAAAAAATGTACTAAAGCATATCATATTATATGTTCACTATGTATATTTACTCATTTGAATTCCAACACAATTGGATTTTCCATTTTATGATTTTTCTATGATTTACTATGATTTTTCAAAATTTCTTTAGGGGTAATTTGACCGGTTTTGAAAAGTTGGGGGGGGAGGTGATATAGACCATTTCATAGGTTGGGGGTTATGTAGTCCAACCCTCATAGGTGAGGGGGTGATCTAGACTTTTTCCAATAATAAAGGAGATCATGATAAATAAGAATAACTTAATTTTGAAGAAAGAACTCCAAATAAATAATATGAGCATCTTTTAGCAAAAAATCAAATCTTAATCATAAAAGATTTACGTAGATGATATTTAAGCATTAGAAGATAGAACATAATTTTAAAGATGAAACTGATTATATAATTTTTGAGCTAAAACAAATTTCTATAGATTTTCTAAAAGTAAGTTAGACATTAGAATTTTTAATTACTCTTAAAACCGCTTAGAGAGGAAAAATGACCGGAATTGTGAGATAAGGGAGGTGCTATGTGTGGTTTTGGTGATGAGGGAGGCAAATCAGACAAACACAATAGTTGAGAGAGTTAGTATAAACTTTTTCCTTTTTCAAAAGACCATACGCATGCGCTCGTAAGAACATCTCCAAGAGATTAGCTAAAAAGATTAGTCAAATTTACTGATTTAGCTACTCTCAAGAATAGATTTGATTAACAAATAACGGAGTAATCCAACAGATTCTGTAAATATGGCTAGTGAGGTAGGCTAGCTAAAAATAGCTAGCGAGTAAGGTGGGATAGAGAGCCACTAAATTTGAAGGGTCATTTACAGAGTCTGTTGGAAACATTTTTTCTCTAACAATAGCTAAATTTAACTTTAGAAAACGATATGACTAGTCTCTTGGAGATGCTCTAATGTATGAGCTAAATACTCGCACGCTGTCTAGAATAACGCCACTTGAATCCTAAAATAATTTTATAAAAATGCGATTAAGTCATGGATTCAAACTTTGATATGCATGTTCCATCACAAGAAACTACCAACAGACCTATAGTCAGTTCACCTAATTTGACTGTCTTTGATCACATATCATCAACATTTTGATTCGTTCAGCATGATATCCAATTTGAAAGGCGCCTTTTGATCACATATCATCGACATTTTGATTCGTACAGTATGATATCCAATCTGAAAGGCCGCTGACAGCAATTAACATAATTAATGACCATCGTGCTGCCCAATCAAGCGCCAAGTTCGCCAACGAGCTCGCCACACAGCAGACACTTGCTCCGCGCACCGTCGTCACGACTGGCTCGCCACCATGATCCGCCATAGTGCCCCGCACGTACACCATGCACGCGTAACAGAATATCCGGCTCAAACCTACAACTCCCCGAACTACACCGGGGACACGCACGGCACAACTCCGGGCTCCGGTCTGTTCCGATCGAACTCCGGGCCGACGCCCTACACCCCATACCCGTCCAGGCAGCAGCCATGTCGGCGACCCCTCGCGGCCGGTCGTCGTCGCGCCGCCGGACACGGTGCAAGTGCTTAGGCGGCAGCAAAAGGGACCGCGCCACGCCGTGCTGCTCCTTCAACCCGCTGAGGTCCCTCTTCCGGTGCCCCGGCGGCGGCCGCGGACGCAGCCGCAGCCGCGGCAAGCATCGGCAGCAGACGCCCTCCAGGGTGCGTGACGCGCCGCCGGCCGGCGGTGGCGTCCACCTGCAGCAAGGCCAGGAGGAGGAGCCGTCCTTCTTCGTGTACGCCATGCCGAACCAGGGCGGCTTCGGCGGCGGTGGCGGCGGCGGGCACAAGAAAAAGAAGCACAAGAAGCCGCGCATGCCATCCTTCGGCTCGTGCTTCCGCAGGAAGAAGAACAAGGAGCGGAAGCATGCCAAGGCCGCCGCGGCCACCGTGACCGCCCCGCGCCCGGCGCTCACGCCGGCGTCGTCTTTGCTGACACATCCGCCAGGCTCCCCCTCGCCGGAGAAGACCCAAGCTACGACGACCCCGTCGATGACGCAGCCGCCTTCTCCTGCTCCTACCGAGAACGGCAGCACCGTCAACTCGCCGGCGCCGCCTGGCCGGCAGCTCGCCACACCGAGACCGGACATGCCGTCGACGGACTCGGCGCGGTCACCGCTCGCGCCGCAGACGCAGCAGCCGAGGCAGGTTGAGGGGCTGGAGATTGTCGAGGTGGCGACGGGCGAGCGGCTGTCGGCGCACGAACTCAGCCTCATCGAGATGGTTGGCAGCTCCGCGGAGTCGTCGGTGAAGTCGTCACTTGAGTACGTCAACGAGACACCGCCTACGCAGCCACCGGCGAAACGGACGGTGGTGGAGAGGGAGGCGGAGGTGGTGGAGGTCCAGGAGGCCCCGAAGCTGTGGCTCAACGGCAAGTCGGCCGAGTCCCGAGCAAGGGAGCGCTTCGCCAAGCCTCTTGTGGCGGCGGAGGCCGAGGAGCTGTGGGCGCACGACGTCGCGTGCAGCCGCGTTCACGCGACGATGCTCGCCGAGACGGTAAGATCTTCGAACCTATCGGTGGTGGTTTACGCGGCATTGAATTATGTTTGCGAGCGTGATTACTCGAAGTTGTTGTCGCATTTTTTTTTCCATTTTTCATGGCATTCTTGTCCAACCAAACATACAATTTGCTCTTCTTTTTTTTGAAACGTTCTCTTCTTTTTTTGTTTGAACTGAGCTTCAATTTCATAACAAAACTAACCTTTGTAACGGGGGCATTCTAGTCCATAATCCCATGTCCGTTTCTTAGATCACTTTTGTAACGGGGGAGAAACATAGAGCTCCAATTCCTACTAATTTAGTTCCTGTAGCATACTTTGGTCCGTAGGGACTGAAGGAGATTGAACCATTTCCCTTCTATTCCACGGGAAAACACACAGGGGGGAAAATAATTCACTCAGATTTCACTGGAAAATTTCTGTGCACGTCACAATCGATGAGGGCACGCGAGAGGTTTTCGGCACACTGAAGGAAAAAATCATTTCCCTTCTCTCTCTGCCCCTATGTTTGTTTTCCATCATCTATGCGACAAGCATCGATCAATACTGAATGCTTGAAACCCAAATTAACAAGACTTGACCTGGGCTAAAAGTTCTTTTTTTTGAAAGAATAGTACAGACGTAGATACTCCCACACACACATTTACCTCTAAAGATTGATAAAGTCAAAACATCTTACTGTCGACGAGCACACCATTGAAAAGATAGTCTATTAAATTCTGAAATAAATTCAAAAAATGCAATACCCATGCTGAGTCAAAGACTCAAACCCCGATGATCATGTTCACCAATACAAAAATTTTACCAACTGATCTATGATCAGTTCACGATCTATGCTAAAAGTTAAGCATACTCTAAAAAAACACGTGCATTTATAGCTTCGCAAAATAGCAGGTTCTTTGAACAAGATTTTTGGTGGGTGTTCTACCTCCACCCTAGAACAAGTGTAACATGTTTGAACTACCTAAGTGGAGACGGGAAAATAAGTTTTCCAATGCAAAAAGTGTTGAAGGGCTTGAAGTGGAGGATCGCCTTTTGCTTTTCCTAAAGAAATGTTTGAGCTAGTCTGGCTTGCTAAAAAGTTATGAACCCTAATATCCAAGTGACATAAACGGCATTGTCATTGGTTGCGCAAGTGCGATATTCGCCCAAAAAGATTTCTTACTAAAACATGACCAAGTTAGCAGTTTTCACGCTAGATGAACATTTTGCATCCAACCGGAGCAGAAGCGCATTGCCAAGACATGCCATTGATTGTGTTGCCCAATCGTGTGGCGTGAAGTGAGAAATGGATGATTTATATTTGTGATTTTCATTTGATTAGCAACATTTCAACAAGTCCTAAAATCACTACTCTCTTGTTCAAAACACTTCTTTTTAGAGCTGTGCACAAAAGGATAATTGTTACCCTTTTATTTGTGCTACACTGAAAAGAGAGACACTTATTCATAAGAGGATATCATTTATTTAGCCACGACAATAAAGGATGAAAAGAGGGGAGAAAAATCTTTAGCTCCAAAATGATATGCATTTGGATAAAAAAGTTTTAAAAGCTAAACAACAAGTATTTTGAATGTGATGAAGTTTAAAATTTAGCATGTGTTTGTATCTCTTTAAACTATTACTTCCTCCATTTTAGTTTATAAGACGCGGTATAACTGGGTACGTTATCCCACCAAGACATATCACGTGCAACTAATACACACAAATTACACGCCTTTAAGCCTTATTTATTTGAGACTATAATCCATCCACTAAGCTAGATTATAATTCAATAGTAGTATAATAAGAGTCCATTATAGAAATACAAATAATCTAAAATAAGCCGCACATAGATTATTTTAGATTATCTGCGGTTCTATATTAATTTTTTATTATACTACCCATAGTTTATAATCTAGACTATATAATTTATAAAGCAAACAAACATGGTCCAGTTCTAACACAGGATAAACATTCGATTTGGCAACTAGTGAAACAACGGAGCAATGGGGAAATTTTTTGGCCAACCCTAGTGGCTACTAGTTCCAGTTCCCTGTGACCGTGGCTCTCCGCAACACAATCGCCTAAACCCAGCACCCACCACCCCGGCGCGCCGCCGCGTCAAACAACGACGCGACGCCTCCTATGGCCTTCACCTCCCAATCCCTAATCTTCCGGGCATCCGCATCCCTCCCCTGCGGCCGCCTCGCCGGCCCCGCCGCCGGTCGCGTCGCTCTCCGGGGCCGCGGCGCCGCCTTCCCTTCCGTCGCGGCCGCATCCACGTCGATGGCGTACTCGGATGGCGGCGAGCAGAAGGAGACTAAGCTGTGGGGTGGGCGTTTTGAGGAGGGCGTCACTGACGCCGTGGAGCGCTTCACGGAGTCCATCTCCTACGACTGGCAGCTCTACAAGTACGACATCATGGGCAGCAAGGCTCATGCCACCATGCTCGCCTCACAGGTAGCAAACTCGCGTTCTACTGAAGCAACTAAATGCTCGCTGTTCGTGGTGGTGGTCTAGTGTGGTTTGGCCGCCTAGATGTTGGACTGATTATTAACCTTATCTGGATGGAGCCGCGGCGAATCAATTTGGGGGTTGTTGGTCTGGGGCTGT
Organism: Echinochloa phyllopogon; assembly: GCA_033239725.1. Classification (NCBI taxonomy): domain Eukaryota; kingdom Viridiplantae; phylum Streptophyta; class Magnoliopsida; order Poales; family Poaceae; genus Echinochloa; species Echinochloa phyllopogon. The sequence continues at coordinate 60,978,923 of BTCW01000018.1, read as the reverse complement.
TAACCACTGTGGTCGCGTTGTGTTCGACAAAATGCAGCTTATTTGTTCTGCTTGTGGTGTGACACATGAGTTGAAAACAGCTAGCTTCCTGTAAAGTAGCATTGGTTAGGTTTAGTCTGCATGCACTCGGATTTAGCAGTGTTGTTCGTCATATTTTTGTCGGACGCTCTATCGATGGCCCTTGACACTCTTGCTGGATGTTACTTATAACGAATGATCACTATATGTGAGTAGTGTTGCTGAATTGTTTGCAATGCAGGGTTTGATAACTGCTGGCGATAGGGACATCATCTTAGAGGGGCTGGATCAGATCGAGAGGCTGATTCAAGAAGGCAAGTTTGAGTGGAGAAAGGATCGGGAGGATGTGCATATGAATATTGAAGCAGCTCTGATTGAGAGGGTTGGTGAGCCGGCCAAGAAGCTGCACACTGCTAGGAGCCGCAATGACCAAATTGTGACGGATCTAAGGCTATGGTGCCGTGATGCTATTGACAAGATTTTGATTCGTATCAAGCAGTTTCAGGTTTGCTCCTGAATTTACTGTCGGTTATGAAGTTCTGCTGTAATCATGTGCACATTTCTTGGCTATCTGTCACTGTGTGCTGGTGCAACATTGTTCAGATTTGTGCTCAATTGACACACACCATTCGAACTATTAAGAAAAAGCTTGTGCTGCTGAAATTTCAAAGCTGTGTTTTATTGGTTCATCATGTAATTCTCAACTTGTGTCAGCAGCTTTAGTGCAAAACTTCTGCTTAACTTTTCCTACTTTTGTACATAGCGTTAAGAAAAGTTGATTGAGTACCTGATTACTGATGTTGTGTACTCTCATAGAAATTCCACTCTGCAAACGCTAACACACGATTTCTACTATTTTCATAGAATTGTATATCCGGGTGGAAGTTTCACCTTTCTAATGTTAGCATGATTCTTGATGTTTCAGGTGTCTTTAGTTATGTTAGCTTCAAAATATGTTGACTTGATAGTCCCTGGTTATACTCATCTGCAAAGGGCACAACCTGTTTTGCTGCCACATCTTCTCTTATCATATGTTGAACAGGTGATTTCTATTTCCTTTTGTTGACATCTTGCAACATAAGTAGTTTCAATTTACTTTGTGGGTAGGCAAGAACTTTAATTTATGAATGTGAATGTCATGTGTAATTGATAAATGCCCTAAATTGATCTTTATGGGTACTGTACAAATAAATCCTTGAATGACCAAACTAGTGTGCTCTTATCTAACCAAGTAAAATAGAAAAATATGTTTATGTTCGTATATTCATGATTAATTGGATGGTTTACCAGGTTCATTTTCAGTTTTTATCTGTAAAACTTGAAAATATGAGGAACTGCCGTGCATAAAATAGAACATTATGTGTTTTTAGGATTATTTGGCACCTCTATCTATGCTGTAGACATCCCAATGCAACACCAAATGTTGACTCGTTGCATATGGTGTTCCAAATGATACCAAGGCCTCTCATGGCCACAATCCAGATTCACCTGCTCCTACTAGCTAACACGGAAAGTTCTGAATTTTGTTCAGTGAACTTGTAAAGAAAATGGCCCATGCTTAAGTGTTTCATTTTCTCGTACCATATATCCTTCAATCTATAATCTGCTGAGCCATTAGCTGTCTAAATAATGCACAATATAGCTGTCTGAATAATGCACCGTATAGCTGTCATACCAAGGCCCGCTTGACTTGCTATGCATAATTACAATTAACCAAATCTCTGATGTGTCTGTGTTGGAGAATAAGGCTCCAGACACTTTACTGATAATCTTTTAGGATGAACCATGATGGTATTTCTGGTGACCTTGATGGTATTCTGATCTATAATATGCACAGTTGGAGCGCGATGCTGGTCGGCTGGTCAACTGCAGGGAGCGAGTGAATTTCTGCCCTCTTGGTGCTTGTGCTTTGGCTGGAACTGGACTTCCCATTGACAGGTTTCAGACCGCTAAAGATTTGAAGTTTACAGCTCCGATGAAGAACAGGCAAGTTGTTGATTTCTTGTAGTAGTATCATCTCAAGGCTCCAAGCATGGCTTGCTATTCTGTTATATTACTTGATTCAACTATGATCAAGCTAGAGTTATTTTATTAAATTAAGAACTTGTAAGCTCTACATCATTTACATCTGCTGTCTGTCTGTCTGTCTTGAGTCTTTTCATGTGAAATTCATCAAATACTCACTATTTTTTTCAGAGCTTGATAAATCACACTGAAATAAAGCTAGATGAAAATGTCAGACCCAATTATTTGATCCCCGTCGTCTTCCTTTCACAAACACCCGAATAAGCAGAAGCAGAAATTGTTGTTAATTGGTTTGTATAGCTGGCATATTTTTTTTACTCTTTAACCTGCACCGCTTAAAGTGGGTGTGTGCGCGTGTGTTTTTGGTCTCTGTATGGCACCTCTCTCTACTATTAATACAATGATATGTAGTTCTCATGCGTATTCGAGAAAAAAAAAGAAAAAGAAAAAAAAAACCTGCACTGCTATCCTAGAATTGTGGGGTCATGCTCTTGTATATGTTACTCACTTATTATGCTAGAAACACAGTGAATGCCAATAATTCATTTTCACTTTTGAACACTTCTAACTTAAACTGGAAGCTTTTTTTGCTCATCAGCATTGATGCAGTATCAGACCGTGACTTTGTATTGGAGTTTCTTGCTGCCAATTCAATCGCTGCTGTTCATCTTTCCCGAATTGGTGAAGAATGGGTTTTGTGGGCATCAGAGGAGTTTGGATTCCTGACACCAAGTGACAAAGTTTCAACAGGAAGCAGCATTATGCCACAGAAGAAAAATCCGGATCCAATGGAGCTTGTTCGTGGGAAGTCTGCTAGGGTGGTTGGAGATCTCATGACAGTCCTAACCCTCTGCAAGGGCCTTCCACAGGCCTATAACCGTGATCTTCAGGTGGGCCTAATTCTCATAAGTATATCTATGCTTATATGAGTGCATATTCTTAATTTTTTTCTTTTTTGAGCAGGAAGACAAGGAACCATTGTTTGATAGCGTGAAGGCCGTACTAGGAATGCTTGAAGTTTGTACGGAGTTTGCTCAAAATATTTCTTTTAACTCAAAAAGAATACAAAGTTCCTTGCCGGCTGGTTATCTGGATGCAACAACATTAGCAGATTATCTTGTGAAAAAGGTAAACTCCTTTTGCTCATGACTGTAGGATGGATAGTTGCTTAACATCATTGGTTTTATTGATGCTTTGTCATTTACTTTAGTTGGATGGGATTATTGCAGCTAATTGTTTCTTATCTCTGTTTTTTTCAGGGAGTTCCATTCAGAACTTCTCATGAGATAGTCGGAAGGTCTGTTGCTCTATGCGTCTCCAAGAACTGTCAACTAGCTGAACTTAAACTGGATGACCTAAAAGCCGTTCATCCAGTGTTTGAGGCCGATGTGTATGAGTACTTGGGGGTTGAAAATGCTGTAAACAAGTTCATATCTTATGGCTCCACCGGTTCAAATCAAGTCAAGAAGCAGCTCGAGGATTGGCGCATCCAGCTCGGTATCAGCTCATAAGGATTGGTATGAACCAATAAATAAGCCCGCAAATCAGTGCCTGCAATTTTTGAATGTGTCCGAATGTCATGAACTTTCTTCCCTGCGTATCGTTCCGTGGGAATTGGAATGAGTGATGCAATTGTGTTGGGTACCCCGATTCCATGTACCATTGCAGCTAGTAGCTTTGTTTTCAGCAGAGTAATCTGATTGTGTTCCGTGACACCATGTTGTGAACGAAGGGGATTATCATATGCCTGGTGCCCTCATCTGTCTCTACTCTCTAGTCGCCAGTCCAGTAATGCTTGCCACAAACTCTCACAGCTATTAAAGAGATTCAGTCTATACTGTACCCTTTAACACAAAAAACACTTTAAATCACGAATCAAGTGCAGCAAACGATATATTTTTTTCCCTAAGAAAGACCATCCTTTTCTGTCTCAGAGGTGATCTTAAAGTCAGAAGTCTATTTGGATCAGGATGGGCTATTTGTTCGATGGGAAGTGATGGTAAACAATGTCCTCCGTAAACCAAATATTGCTGTTAGTTTGTTGGGAGCTGCAAAGCAGGCCAGCACACAGATTTTGCCGGATCTCGCGAACGCCGTGCGAGTTCCAGAAGAGTGCCACGATTTGCACCCACGCCGGCACGTGTCCGTGGAGCGGTCGTACGTGTCGCCCAGTTCTTCCCCAGGACCAGTAGGACGTCGATCTGTTGTCTAGTGACTGGCGCCGCCTCGGCCTCCAGGACTCCAGACTTCCAGAGCTCACGGCTTCGGCCTTTTCTGTAGCGCCCAAAGCTTATCTACGCAACAAACAGCCATTACTGCAACTGCAAGTGTGCTCTGCCATCCGCATTCGTGGTCGACTCTGCCCGGGCAACTCCAGCAGCTCGGCGAGCAAGAGGGAGCGGCAGAGAGGAGAGGAAGCATGAGCAGCAGCAGCAGCAGCATGGAGACGCAGGTGCGGGCGTTCGCGGACGAGGTGCGCGGCGGCCTGGAGGAGAAGAACTCGATGCTGGACCTTGGCCACCCGCTCCTCAACCGCATCGCCGAGAGCTTCGTAAAGGCCGCCGGGGTAAGCACGCCGCGCGACTCTGCCCGCTCCGTCGTCGACCACCAGAACCGATCTTTTTTATTTCTTCTCCCTTCTCTCCTCGATCAACTCTCTCCTCAATCAACTCGGTTAAACACTGCTTCTGCTGTGTAGATCGGTGCAGTCCAGGCGGTAGCGAGGGAGTCGTACTTCATGGCAACCGAAGGTAACAAAACCTTCTTCTTGTTGCTGCCTGTAGAATAAGCTGTTCAGTTACTTGCTCTGTTTCAGTCCCTTTCGGAGATTTTCGTGCGATGTGTTGCATTCACTGACTGACTGCAGGCGAGGGAGGATCGGTGTCCGGCGCCACTGGCTCGAGGAAACGGTCGTTCCCGGAACTCAATGGTAACGGCTCTGATATTTCAGTCGGCTATAGTAGTGCTTTGCTGCTGGCCAGCAGCTTATGCTTAGCAGTGTAACCATGAGTGAGTGACATCGTTGACCTTGTGGTGGCAAATTGGGCAGGGACGAACAGCGGCAGCAATTCGGCTGAGGCCATGGTAAGCCACCAACAAGATTAGCTGAGTTCGTCTAGTTCTTTTTTCGAGTTCGTCTAGTTCTAGACGAGAAAATTTCGATACTTAACATCGAATTTGTTAATTTCTTTTTTTTTCCATTTCCCTCAGGTGAAAAACGTGAGCAAGGAGTCATTACAGTGGGGTAATACTACTTCACTTGTTTTTTCCATTTTACAAACAGGCATTTGTTATCCTTTTACTGTACTAGCTTGCTGCTTCTTGATCTGATTTTTTTGATACATTCTTGGTCTGATTTGAATGTCTTTTGCAGGACTTGCAGCTGGTGTGCACTCCAGCCTGACCTACGGCCTCACGGAGGTGCGCGGGACGCACGACTGGAGGAACAGCGCCGTGGCCGGCGCCATCACGGGCGCCGCGGTCGCGCTCACGTCGGACCGCGCCTCGCACGAGCAGATCGTGCAGTGCGCCATCGCCGGGGCCGCGCTCTGCACGGCCGCCAACGTGCTCTCCGGCATATTCTGATACCTGAGCTCGCCCGCCGGCCGAAGCGCATGCGTGCCGTGGCGCTCCATCCTGGTGGCTAGTTTCGTCGCACGGGTCGCCGCTCTTGTTGCGAGCTCCACCATCCTCTAGTAGTAGCCCACTTCTACATTATTTGGGGTGTTGTATCCCTGCTTTCAGCTGTCTTGTAAAGCGGACCGGAGGACGTGATACGTCGTTACATGCATCGCTGTCGCTTTTTTTTTTTATAATAACGGCCTTTTATTTAACAACAGAGTACATCGATGAGGTCAAGCTGACCGAGCATACAGCTGGAGTGCTGTGAGCACAGCACAAGAAGCAGAGTGATCTACTCTAGAACAGGAGAAGCAATTATTTCTTTGAAACATGAGAGATCTCGCCTCAACAGAAAGGCGATGAGCTTTGATATTCTCCCTTCTACCAATTTTGATCACCTGAAAATTAGCTAGGCCTTGAAGACTGAAAAATAGAAATGATCGGTCTAAGCCTCGAAAAGCAGTCCTCAAGAGGTGACTGAAGTTGCCGGATAGCTTCCTGACAGTCAGAAGCTAACACAATATCCAAAACCTGAAAAAGATTTGTAATTCTTGCGGTCATAGTTAGAGCATTTAGTTCTGCCATGAAAACTGAGTCAACCTTCAGCCTAGCACGACAGAGGATCCTCATGTCTCTAACAAATGGCGTTGGGCCATCAGGGAGTAAGGAAGCATCAGTGAAACATACCCAAGGTTGTAGAGTTGAGGAGGCCTGTGAAACCTGCATAAGTAAATAAAGAAAAACATTCTGGAAATGGAGTCGATGAACAACTTCAGTTCTAGATCCTTTCAACACTTCCTGAGAAATTCTGCAATGATGAAACAACTGGACAACATACCTAGAGGAGTGAATATCAGCCTTGGTTTCAAAGCAGACTTTTCTAATACTCCATTTAGTGTTGTTGAACCTATAATCATTTCTGGCTCTCCATAAATACCAGAGTCTGGTGAAAACTTCCAGCAATAAATCATTTGAAGCATTATACAAGATTCTACCCAGGGTACCTTGAAGTCCCAAATCTTCTGAAGGAAGTTGATCTGTTCTCAAAGAAGGGTTTGCTGACTGCTCTAGCAAAGTCACACTAAAAAATATATGAAAATCATATTCAAGATTAGCACAAAGTTTGTAAGCTTTATCAATTATATTGCTAAAAGAACCAGCTCTTTGACCAGTAGCCAGAGCGTTTCTAATGAGTCTCCGGGAGAAAGCTTTGATGCGAGGAGGGATAGTTTTATGTTTCCACACTCTGTTAAGAATAACCAAAGCATCTGAAGAGATGTTGTGAGCGCCTTGACTAGGGAGCGAATGATCCAAATTAGAAGCAAGGAATTGGAAGGCTTCTTTTGTGGTGCAAATATCTTTGGGGGCAGGTTTCCAACAAAGGATGTCATCGGCATGGGACTGAATTTTGCAAATACCTTTGGGGGCAGGTTTCCAACAAAGGATGTCATCGGCATGGGACTGAATTTTTTTTTTCGAGAATACGCAGGAGAGCTGCGTATCTTTGTATTAAGAAGATGAAAATTAGAACGTTTTACAACGCGGGCCATGAAGGCGCACACACACCTCACCGGTTACATTGGAAGTACTATACGGCTAAGACAACAACCAATTTTGAGGGGAGCATCCCTGGAAACTAAGTACCAAGTCTCTGCCCTACCGTCACTGGGGCCGGCCAGCCCAGTGCCGCCAAGAAACGAGCTCCAGCCAGCGTCCAACGATGTCCTTCCTCGAGAATTCTCGCGACCATCTGACTCTCGTTTCTGCCAGCCTCACTGTCGAAGGTGCGGCTGTTACGCTCCTTCCAAATACACCAAGATGTCAGCATGAATAAGGAGTCGATTCCCTTCTGTTTCACTCTGTTGTTGCCTGACCGAAGCTGCAACCACCACTGCAACATGCTGCCTTCCGGTGCTGGCCGACGAAGTGGGGACTGTTGACTGATTGTCGTCAGAATGGCATACCAGACTTGCTGAGTGTAGCAACATTCAACAAACAGGTGGCTTGGCGTCTCCTGAGCCTGATCACAGAACTTGCAAGTGGCAGAAGTTTGAAGACCATGCCTGACCCGGCGATCAGCAGTCCAGATTCTGCTGTGAACAGCCAGCCATGTAAAGAACTTCACCCTCAATGGCACCCAGGCCCTCCAAATAGGCCAGGACTGAATTTTGGGAAGTTAAGCATAGCCGAAGCAACAGGTTCCAAAAATGTGTGCTTAATCAAATCAGAATTTCACGAGTTAGTATTATTGCACCAAAGATCATAAACTAGATTAGGCAACTAAGATCCAAGCTAAGGAATAATAAGATGATCATGAATGTTTTCCCAACCATCAAACCAGGGATCTGTCCAAATATTAATATTTCCTTTCCTAAATTGGTAAACTGAATTCTGATGTAAATGATGCTTAACACTCAGGATGGAAGACCAGAAGACAGATTTCAGACCTTGATAGCTTGATTTCCAGAAAGAGGAGCTGTGAAAATACTTGGATTAAAGAACAACAGAGAGGAAAGGGTCTTTATTGGAGGCTATAATCCAAGCTGAGTGAGTGACAAGGCTTTTGTTGATAGTATGCAAATGTCTAATTCCTAACCCTCCCAAAGCTTTAGGCAGACAAATGTCATCCCAAGAACGAAAATGGAAAGGCTTTGAAGAATCTTCATCCTAAACTCCTTGCCACCAGAAGCGTCGAAGAATGGAGTTTATCTTCTCTGTGAAAGTTTTAGAGAACAAGATATTCTGCATGTAATAAATAGGAATCGAAGCGAGCACATAGTTGATATAAGTCAGTCTGCCGGCATGGTTGAGCTTGTTGGCCTTAATGCCTGTCAGTTTAGCCCGAAACTTCTAAAGAAGAAAATTGTAGGCTTGGGCTCTGTACGAATGTGAAAAAAGGAGAGGGTGACCTAGGTGAGCAGTGTGAGAGGACATAGTGGGAACTGGGAAAAGACCTAGAATTTCCTGCTTTGTGTGCTCATCCACTCTTTTGCTAAAAAGAATAGAAGATTTAGTCCAGTTAGGGATTTGACCTGATCTAGCACAGAAAGAGTCTAAAATGTGTCTAATGGTGACAGCTTCTTGAGTTGTAGCTTTTCCACAGATCAAAAGGTCATCTGTAAAAAGGAGGGAGTGGATAGACAGGCAATTGGGACCTAGAGAGATTCCAGAAAGGTTGTTATTCATAAGGGCCTCTTAAAGAGAGATAGAGAGTTCATTGATTGCCATCGCAAAAAGATAAGGAGATAAAGGGCAACCCTGCCTGACACCTCTACGGGAAAAGAAGGAAAGAGAAGGATGATTATTCACAGGAATTGAGAATTATGGAGAAGAAATACAAGCTTTTACAAGATTGATCATGCGGCTACTGAAACCAAGCTTTGCCATAGCATTGTAGATGAAAGTCCATTCAATTCTGTCGAAAGCTTTAGCTAGGTCTATTTAAGGAGGAACCCTTTGTGTTTCCAAGACCGCAACGTGAAGGAATCGGTGATTTCCTGGGCAACAATGATATTGGAAGCTATGTGTCTGTCAGGAATGATGGCTGACTGGGAAGAATGAATAAGATTAGGAAGGTGAGGCTTAAGTCTGTCGGCAAGAGACTTGGAAATAATCTTATAAATAACATTACAAAGACGGATAGGCCTGAAATCCTGAGGAAGAACATGATTGTTTTTTTGGGAACCAGAACAATGAAAGTTTTATTCAGCTGAGCAGGAAGCATACTTGTGCTGTAGAAATTTTGGACCAAGGAGACAATGTCATCCCCAATCCTGTCCCAAGTTGCTTCGTAGAATGCCACATTGAAACCATCAGGACCTAGGGCTGCATCATTCCTCATTTTTTTAAAGATGTTCCAAATCTAACTTTTGTCAGTGATAGAATCTGTGAAAACACTATTAATTGTGTTACTTGAGCCTAACTGGGGAGGTTGGACCTGAAAAGGTTGATCAATAATTTGGCTTGAGAAGAGAGCTTGGAAATAGTTGATGAAGCAGCCAGCTATTTGATCTTGAGATGTGAGAGGACGCCCATGATCATCCCAGATATACTATTTTATTTTTCCTTGCTCTCTTTAGAATGGCCCGTTGAAAGAATTTTGTGTTTCTATCCCCTTCAGTGTCCCAAAGCTTTTTGTACCTTTGCTTTTGGAATTCTAAGTGTTTATCCAAAACTCTCTGATGTTGAGCAACTAAATCTTCCTCTAAGGAATGATTCTGAAGAGGTGGAGGAAGGCACTGCAAGTGGAGGATTCTTTCTTCTAAACTTCGGAGTTGCCTTTCAATAGTTGGTTTGCATTTCCTCCATTTCTTGAGGTCAAAGGCAAGGAAGGATGATTTGTCATGAAAAGGACGAGTGCTAGATTTGGTCCAACTTAATTTAGCTTCATATTGGAAATCATTCTCCATAAGCCACCAATTCTCAAAACGAAACAATTTCTTTGGTTTAACTTGAGAAGCTTGAAGAACAACCTAGATAGGTGCATGGTCACTTCTCATCATTGGAAGATGATAGATAGCTATGTTTAGAAAAGCTGAACACCATTCTATGTTGCCTAAACATCTATCAAGACGCTCAAAAGTAGGGTTAGAGTTGAATTGTTTATTAGACCAAGTATAAGCATGACCACAGAACCCAAATCAATAAAGCCACATTCCTTAACAAGATGACAGAAACTAGAGATACAAATAACATTAGCAGGCTTAGAACCTAACTTTTCATTCACATGCATAATATTATTCAGATCCCCCATACAGAAAGCAGGAACATTTGGATATTGTACAACAAAAGATAAAACATCCTGCCAGATTGAGGTAGTTTTCTTATGGTAGGGGTCACCATACACACATGCTAGGACAAAGCTGGTGGAGGTAGGTTTATAAACACAACTAGCTAGAACATAGCTAGAATTAGACCTAGCTACTTGCAGGGACACATCTTCTTTCCAAAGCAGCCAGAGGGCTCCTGCAAGGCCTTCAGCTGAGCATTAGTGGACAAGATCAAACGGGAGAGATGCTTCATTTTAGAACTGCAGAGAGTCCCTCCTGAACCCCTGCAGTTCCATGAGAGAAGACTCATGGCGTCGGTGGCACCTTGCAGGCTGGTGTCGACGCCTCTTCAGACATTGCTTCAGGCTGGTATAGACTATCCTCAGAGCCACCATGAATAGTATCCCTAGAAGCATGAGTAGAACCACGAGCATAAAGATCTTGATCCGGATTAACATTCTGTCCCTGATGCTCAGCATGCAACCCCATAAGGCCAGAGTCCAAGCCAGAGACCCTCCCATGAACGAGAAGGGTGCCATCACCTTGAAGTGGCTGAGAGACGGAGAAATCTTGCACCCCCCCTTCGCTCTCCTCCCGAGGGCTGAATATTGAGCTGCGAATGAGCCAAAGAAGGAGGCACTTGGATTGGACGGAAGGTCGAAGGAAGGCCCAGACCTAAAGCTTCCGTCAATGGATTGCTGCCAGAGATTTTCCCAAGCAAGAGAGGAAAAAGATCACCAGCTGGGAGCTGAATTCCAGCAGAGGAAGGGCCACCTGGATGATGAGGAAGAGACCAGGAGCGGGGCCACCGTCACCACCAGTAGGAGAAGATTCTTGGTCCCAGCGAGAAGGTCTACTCCGCCCTCCCCAACGGTGACCCACAGATTTGAGCCTTCTGGCAGCACGAGAATCTCCAGTGGAGGCAAAAGAGAGCTCAGGGGAAGGCTCACGAGGCCGGCACCTAGCCACTTGAGGCCTGGGATAAGGCCCCAGAGGGAGCTTTCTATCACCACGCCTCCCTGAGACAGTGGAGGTAAAACACCAATGCTGAGGCCGAGACTCACCAGGAGGATGCGGAGCTGCACCTTCTGGCGGAACTGGAGGAGCTCCAGGATGATTCGTCCTGTCACGAACTACCTGGTGGTGGGGGTTGTTGGATCCCTTGGCGGATGCATTAGCCTTGCCCTTCGCATGCATACAGGACAGCTAGTGTGGTTTTGCTGATTGTGTTTGCTTTTGTGGCACCACTTTATCTGCTCATGATTCATGCCCGCTGCGATGGATCTCCTAGGGAGAAGGATTTCTCGACTGTCTTGTTCATGTCCTTCTTTATCTGGCTAATGGCAAGCATCAACTTGTTCATGAAGTCCACTCTGTTGCGCTTTCACTCCGTTGTGCCATCTTGCGTGGTTCCTCTACTCCTAGGGGTTCTACTGTGCTACTGGGGCCGCACCTTCACTCATCCCATGGTAATTTGTTTTTCCTTTTTCTTTTTCATTTGCAATGCCTTCCTCGCATCTAGTATGTTCTGCTGACAACTTGTGTTTTATGTTTCAACTTACAAAGGCTCCGAGAATGTGGATGAGGGGCCGCCGCGATGAGGCCGTGGTTGAGGCACCACAGCAGCTGCCCGTTGCCACGCCGCCTCGCCAGGAGCCTGAGGAGGACCTGGAGATGCCCGAGGGTGAGGGTCGGGAGCGGCCTGAGGCCGTGGAGAACGCTGATGCAGCACAACATGAGCACCATGGCACGTAGCAGGAGGACCAGGCGGGTGACCACCACCACGACCCACTGGTGGTGAGCACCATGAGGGGATCCACTAGGAGCAGAAGCACGTGTTGTTCCCGCAGCTGGGTGCTGGAGGCTTCTCCACAACGTTAACATGTCCATAACTAGTGTCTATACTGCCACATCAGTAAAACATCACATGTAGACACTCCACCCTCCAACCAACAGTTTCTTGACATGGGTCCACATTAAATTATATTTTCTTTCTCTTTCCTCCTCTCATTTCTTTATTCTATCAGGCTCCCGATGGAGCTCGCGGCCAACCATGCATGAGCGGCGGCACAGACGTTCACCCATGAGCGAGGCACACATATTATTATAGTTGGTGTCTAATTTTTTTTCACGTGACCATCAATAATAAACACCATGGATGATTGACTCCTTGTCATCCCTTAGTCTAGTTGCTAGAGTTATGTGGTTTGTTGTCCGATTGTATTGACTAAGAGATCACAAAATGGTTTGTATTGTTTAAACTTAAATATCATATTGAATTGACCTATACCCTCAATTAAATATGATCCTGTATCAACTCATACCATTACATACAACCAACCAAACAAAAATTATGTGTCATTTTATACATCAATCAAATAGTCAACATATAACATCTCATCTAGAATGGTTCATTTATCCTCCATTCCTCCATCTAGTATGATACCAATGCCTAATTCAAGTAATATAATCTTCTGCTATTTCTTTTCCTTCTAAAATAATCTCTTATAAAATATAAATAAATAAATAAATAAATAAATAAATAAATAGGCTAATATCTCTCTACCAACTGAATAAACTGTTATACATAGAATAACTATTAAAGGTAGACTCTCACAAACTAACATGCTAACGAAAGTGATGATCTCATGTAAAAGTTACATGCCAATTACTCTCTATGTTCCATAATAAGTGCTCTTTTAGAAAATCTCAGACACAATAGTGGGGATGAAAAAAGTCTTGTATACCCCTAATTAATCCGTTTAATTGGTTTTGATACATGTGTTGAGCGCATGGATTTCTGTATATGTTTAATTATGGATGCTGGTAATTAACTCATCATCCAATCTATGAAAGGTCGTTGACTCGTTAATTGAGCTACAACTAATAAATGAACCATTTTGTGTGGTCTGAAACTTACAAGAGCACTCTTTTGTGGGACAAGATTTAAAGTCTAAAAGAACACTCTTTGGGGGGTGGAGGGAGTGATTTTTTTCAATTTGAGGGTACTAACCTCACAACACACTTAAATACTCTTTACGTAGTCATGGTCTACGTATTTATATGAACATTATTTTTATTTTACCGAGACAAGACTTATTTGTCTTTCGCTCGATTTATCAAACACATATGTTAGTGAGTATTTTTACACTACGCCAAATAAGAGAGTGGTATCTCTACAAACTTCTACTCCCTCCATTCAGATTTCTAAGGTGTATCATGATTTTTTTTGTTTTTTGATATAAGGAGCGTGCTCGTTATAATCTATAGTCGGTACACAGGAAATTAACTGTGATAGAGTGAATTGACGATACTGGTTCTCACGGATTGCTGATCGTGCAATTCGTTGAACGGCTCATCGCGCAAGTAGGGGACACAGCGATGACTCATTGCATGCGATAATAAAAAATGGCTTGAACGTAATAACTGACGCAGAAATTAATCATCTCACGCAAGTGCTCCTTCATCTGCTTTGGTCTTTGTGATATTAGTACATGCGCCTTAAAAATCTAAATGGAGGGAGTATAATATACTAAGAAGACACTAATAATACTGATACGAACATTAAGAGATGTAGATAGAGTTTGGGACTGTAAAGGGCATGGGTAGCCATTAAGGGATTTAGATAGAGTTTGGGGCCTAAGTAGGAAAACACAAACCTTTCGAATACGCCTTCAAATCATCGAAACGTAGTTCTGAAACCTTGCGTCGTTGCCACTTTGCCAGGCTTCCCCTCCACCGGCCACCGGCGTCTACGGGAGCCGACGAAAATGGCTTCCCGCCTCCTAACCAGATCGGCGGCGGCGCACCTCCTCTCCCACCTCCACAGCTGGACCCAAGGCCCTACCCATCGCCTCCTCGCCCATGGCGCGGCCTTGGCGTCCCTCCTGGGGCCCACCGGTGGCCTCCCCGCCGCCGCCGACTCAGCCCTCCTCCGCTATCCGGCGCGGTGGATCTCCTCTTCGTCCACAGCGGCGGTGACGGAGGCACCGATGACGGCGGACGGCCTGACGGTGGACTCAATTGCCGGCAAAGGGTGGACGATCCTCCCAGAGGCCGAGAGCGACTGGCGCAGCCACGCCGCCGCCGTCGCGCAGTCCATCAAGCTCATTAAGAAGCGCCTCAAGGTCCAATACTCACACGACACCCCGTTTTTGTGCTTTTCCGTAGGCTGAAGTGGTGAATTGCCTAGTATTGTTGCCAGGGGATGTGCTTGATTCTTTCAGGCATATGCACGAATATCTTAGGTGCGGTGTGTATGAATTCTCTCTTAACTGGGCATTTTATCTTGTTTGAACCGGGCATTGTTTTGGTTTGTACAGTGGGGATGGACTCTTGAGAGAACAAAGCAACTGGCTGTGGTGTTGGAGAGGCCAGACCTCTGGGATGATCCAGTTTTCGCTGGGAGGGTTAGCCGTGAGCATGGTGAGCTCATGGGCAAGATCAAGTCAGTGAACCAATTTGAGCAAGAATTAATTGAACACATCGAGATGTTAAGGCTTGCACGTGAAGAAAATGATAATGAACTTGAGACGGTGAGTACAGTGCTTCATTACATGAGATAAAGCTTGAAACACAGCAGATACCTATGTTCCATTCATTGTGCAAACTAGCTATTTTGTTTCATCTGTCACTTCAACTGTGTCTTGCAGGAAAGCATGGGGGCTTTAGCTGATATGAGAAGATGTGCAAAGGAGAAAGAACTCAATGCACTACTTTCCGGAGACAATGACTCCTGCTCTTGCTTCATTGAGGTCTATTTTGCGTACCTTCTTACTTCCAATTTTCAGTGAACTTTTTTGTACTCGAAGCTTTTGTAAGAATCTAGAGTTGTACTCGAAGCTCTAATGCTCCTTTTATGCTTTCCCGAAGAGGTTTTCAGTGGGTGATTCCTTATGATGATGGTTTCAGGTTCAGGCAGGGGCCGGTGGAACTGAGAGCATGGACTGGGCTGCAATGGTCATGAACATGTATAGATCATGGGCTCAGCGACGAGGATATACAATCACTGTTGTAGAAGAGATGCCTGGTGAAGTAGCAGGAATCAAGGTTTATTTTTTCTCACTGATACCTGCTGCTGAATAAATAAATTGTTCATAAAGGCCTTTTGCTATTTGTATCTTTTGCTAGAAATGTTTTCCATCTGGGCATACAGTTTGCTCTCTTCTGAAGCAGTTACTTTCTAATTTGAGTATTATTTAGGAAAAAAGAACTCATGTTAGACAGCTGCTATTTCCAGAGGGCCACTATCAAAGTTGACGGTGAATATGCATTTGGATATGCCAAAGCCGAAGTAGGAGTTCATCGGTTAGTGCGAATTTCTCCGTTTGACAGTGGAAAGCGGCGGCACACTTCCTTTGCTGCTGTTGCTGTAATCCCTATTCTTGGGGATACCTCTACCCGATACCAGATAAAAGACTCTGATCTTTGCATAGAACGTTTCCGTTCTGGTGGCCCTGGTGGTCAGCATGCCAACACTACGGAAAGTGCCATTCGTATTGTGCACATTCCAACTGGTATAAGCGCAACATGTCAAAATGAAAGGTAAATTTGACACCTTTGGATTTCAAACACTGTTCGTTTCTTGTCATGGCATTGAATTGTTAATCTTTGCAGCATGAGTGCAATGATTCATTTCCCCGTTAGTTGTTGGGTGTTTCCTTATCAAATCGAAACAATATTTTGGCTATTCCTTTGTTGCGTGTTTATAAGCATAAATGTTGAAATGTGTACCCCTGCTTGAGAAATGCAGATCACAACACATGAACAAGTCATCAGCAATGGCGGTGCTCCAATCTCGTCTTGACCAACTTGAGATTGCCCGCCAAGCACAGATGAACGCAGAGCACACACAATCACTCAATGAAATCAGCTGGGGCAACCAAATAAGATCTTATGTTCTCCATGTAAGTATCATGTTAAACTAGCAACTCTAGTAATGATAAAACCTTGACCTTTCAATAGCATTATCTGTGTTCTTGGTGTTTCCCCTGATCTTCTAGTCTAAGAAGCTGCAAACTAGTGATTACTTTCCCTTCATGGCTACATTAGTTACATGTTTTGATCTTAATTTTCTGTAATAAACTTTCTAGTGAAGTTTTGAGAAAAAGATAAGGCAAATATTTATACTGTTCTTAGATAACCAGATTGTGAAACGAGCTATCAAGTGTAAACGTAATTTCATAATTATTTCTGCAACCAAACTTGTATAGTTTTAATGTTTTTTGTAAACTATTGATCTCCTTGCTTTTTGGCAGCCATACCGTATGGTCAAAGATCTGCGGACGAACTATGAAGTATCAGACCCTGATTCAGTCCTAGAAGGTGACCTAGATGATTTCATCTTGAATTATCTGTCTTCATCACTCGATGAAGCTGATGTAAGTGCCTGAACAGAAATCATGCTTATTATTTTTCACGAGCACTAACCTGCTGAATTGCTTGCCTTCAAAACAATACAAATGAGAAACTGTCCAAGTGATAGCAAATTGAGGTGCCGCTTCAATATTTGATACACCAATGGATACAATGCCAGCTCAAATGCTGAAAAAAAAGGTGCGGGATAGTACACCGGTTGCATGTGCAAGAGTCCGGATGAATGCTACAGTTTAGTTACGTAGTTAGGCCATCCCAACCCTCCACCTCAGCTGATTTCTATAGAATTAAGTAGGGTGTCATGTAAGCAAATCGCTGACGTGGAAGGGGAGTTAATGAAGAGAGAAGGGAAAAATTGTAGAAACCGGGCCGCATGCACGGGCCTTGTTTAGATGCAAAGTTTGGGTGTCCAAACTTTACAAACCGACATAAATGCGTCCCTATAGCATTTCGTTTATATTTGTGAATAATTGTCCAAACATTGATTAATTAGGCTCGAAAAGTTCGTTTCGTAAAGTATAACAAAACTGTGCAATTAGTTTTTAATTTTATCTACATTCAATAATTTATGCATGCGTGAATATTTCAATGCGATGAGAATTTTCTTTTTAAATAGTAGAATTTGAGGTGAAATTTAGAAAAAGGCCCTGAAGGGCCCTGTGTCGACGGCGCGCACCGATGCGTGAGGAAACGAGTGGAATTGCTTTGGACGGAGGGGAGTTTCTTCCCCGCTCCTTTTGTGCCCCCCACCGCATGCAGCCGCTAATCTCAGGCCATCGCAGAGCTTCGTTGCTTGCTGCGTCGCCGCTCATGCCGGAGCGCTTGGCCGCCGCCGAGGAAGGCCGGTCGCATCCATCTCAGCCTGCCGTCGTTGGTCTGCGGCCACTCGCTCTCCGCTGTCCATCTGCTCTCCGCTCATCCCCTCCCTCGCCTCGATCTAGTGCCGCATGGGGCCGGCGGCCGCCGTGTCGGGATGCCGCATCGGCACTGTGGCCTGGCGTTAGCTTATTCCATGCGCAAAGCTCACCATCTGCTCACGCTCCGTTCCACACGGCGGTCCCATCAGTGGGCGATGAGAAATTCTCCTTATTTTGCATCGGTGACCTGCAACATGCTAATCGAATTGGATACCCGCTGCAAGCTCCAAGCGTTGATTTGATTGGATTTGAGTCTGCAACTTGCTAATTGAATTAGAACATTACTGCAAAGCTTCAAAAGTCGACGATGGGGTTCACCGATAGCACACAAGCAATCCGCACCAGATGGAACACAGGAGCTCTCGCCGCGGGCTCGTCCTTCCGCCGCGCACCCAGCTCGCTGGTGCTGCTCCGGCCTTCAGCTTCCATGGCGGCACAGACGCTATGCGGGCCCTTATCACGGATGAGAGAAAGGAGATGAAAGTGAGAGGGGAGAGAGAATATAAAATTCGTTATGGGTTGAGAGTCATGGTGTCTAAATGTAGTATGTTACTTACGTAGTAGTATAGACGCTATGGATTGTGAGTGGCCTTAGTCTAATGAGACCTTTGACCGCACATGAGGATGGTTAGAGCATCTCCAAGAGTGCCCAATAAATTTACCCAATAATTAATTTTGGTAATGCAAGTAGAAAATAATGCTCCAACAAGTGTCTAAATCTATGCCCAATATTTTAGCATGCCCAAAACCAGAACTATTCTAAGCCAAATATAGCCCAGTTTTCACACTCCCAATACTCTCGTACGGTCGCTTTCTTTCCTGAGTTACCGAGAGAAAAAAGGAGAGGATTTTTTTTGGAGAAAAAAAGGCCGATGAGACCACGGTAGTTATTTTTTCACGTAGAAAAAAAATAGGTGGGCCGCATGGACTACTGATGAGGCCATATAATATTTTGTTTGGGAACCAGTTTTTTGGGAACCGTTGGAGGATGGGCTTATTTTTACTCCCAATAATTTTTAGCAAGGTACCAAAATCAGTATTTTGGGTTTCTATTTTTAGGCACTCTTAGAGAGGCCCTTATATAGTATTACTGTAGTAAATTATTGGTTAATTAGGCTTATTAGATTCATCACATAAAGTTACACTCATCATTAATTTTTTTTTTACAAATATACTTCATTTAATACTCCATACATGCAAGATTCGCTTAGATTTTTTTTCAAAAACTAAAGAAATACTGCCTATTATATCATGCCGGTGGCAGGGCACACGGGCAGCCACAAGGGATTAGGCTGTTTGCACTGGTTTTCCCACGCTCTACTCTCTAAAAGAGAATATTCTATATTGGTCGTCGAGATTCTTTATTCTCTATCCCTTTCTTCTACACTCGTTCAAACTCTATCACACTCTCTATATCAACTACCAACATATTATATATTTTCCCTCTCTCCTCCCTCCTCCTCTCTCTCTCACTCACTCTCTCCCTCGTCTCCTCCGCGCCACCCCTCCTGCTCGCCGCCCTCCACCGTCCCTCCGCCGCCCGCGCCGCCCCTCCGCCGCACCCTCCCGTCCATTGCCGTCGACCTCCACTAGCTCCAACGCGCGCGAGGCTTTGGTGAGTGGCTCTAGCGGTGCGCGCGGGCGGCTTGCAGTGAGCGGCTCCGGTGGCGGCTTGCCGGCGTCGGCGCCGCCGTTCTCCCTCCCCCCGCCCCGCCGCCGTTCTCCCTCCCCGCAGCCGGCCAGGTCGAGGCGGCCGCCCTTCTCCCTCTCCTGCGCCGCAAACGGGGAGGGCACACCCCGACGGGCGCGTCGCCTCCACCGCGTCCGGCGCCATCTCCTCCAAGAAGATGGAGCACGGGTCGTTCGCCCTCCTCCTCGAGGCATGGCGTGGGCTCGCGCCATCGCCGCAGGGCCTGGGCCTTGGCCTCCTCGCGCGCCGCGTCGAGCAGCACGGCCGCGACGAGGCAGAGCACGAGCCACGCCGCGCGCGCTCCTCCGCCCCGGCGGAGACGAAGGTGGAAGGAGCAGGGGCGGCGGCGGTCTCGTGCGACCGCAGGGTCTTCGTCCTCAGCATCCCCGCCGGGCCGGCGGAGGCGGGGCGGCGGTGTGTGGGTAGCGTGCGGCCGCGAGCGGCATGCGGGCGCGAAGGCGTGCGCGGCAGCCTCGAGCGGCGGAGCGGAGGCGGGCGTGCGCGGAGGCGGAGGCGCGCGGGGAGTGACGGCCGGAGGCGGGGCCCGCGCCGAGGTGGCTCGTACCGGACGTGTTTCTCTCTATTTTCGGTCTCGCCGTCTTGCTTACCGCGGGCCGTTCCGCCCCATATGTTGCTGTAGGCCTCAAGATGATACCCCACACGGCATGCATGCCACGTGGCGCGTAAGTTGGGGGTACGGTTCCCACTGCGGGCAGTCGTAGGGTACCCGCAGTGCACTACGGCACACATTGCGCTAACCTGCATGCCGCAAAAAATAAAGTAAAAGCTGCTGCGGCGCAGCACGGTAAAGACTACCCTATTGAAGCGTAAACTCACATTTTCGTTATATCCAGCGTAACGCAGACCTTACGGTACCGCTGTTGCAGCCCATTTTTTATTTGCTCGCAGGTACGGCTGGAAGTAAAAGTTGTTGTAGTATTTTTAATTAAAGATGGTAGTTGGGAGTGGATGAATAAAATATATGGTTGTTGGATGTAGAGTAAATATATAGAGTAACATGAGTGCGGAATAAGCTGATGTAGAGTAAAAAATTTTAGTGACGTGGCTAGAATATTCCTCTTAAAGTAAAAATATAGAGTAACAGGAGTGCAGATAGTCTTAGCCCATGGTGCAGGCGCGACCACGGGCCCTCCTGGTGGGTTAATGATGCGTGGCGCATGTGCCCGGGGCATGTGGTAGGAATGGCCGGTAGCGCTAGCTGGACCTGTACGCGACGCGCGAGTAGTGTCCAGTCGCTCAAGATGGCAACGGGGACCTGATACCCGATTCCCCGCGGGGAATTCTCTTACTAGGGGACGGGGACGGTGAAGATTTCATCCCCACAGGGACCTAAACGGGGAAAATCTGACCCTGTCGGGGCTGGCGGGGACGGGGATGGGGGGCAGTTCCCCGCCCCCGTTTCCCGTGGGGACCCGACAGCGGCTCTCACTTCGTGTAAATTCGGCCCGGAGTAAACGAGGCCCACCAGGGCCCATCACGGCTATCACTCGGTAGCCCAAAGTATATAACAAGGAACCCTAGCTTACCTTATCCACTCCCCTCCCTCTCCCTCATTTCGTGCGGCGCCTCTCCCTCCCGTAGCCGCTGGGCGCAGGTCGCCGCCGGCCGCCGCTAGCCAGGAGGTTGGAGCGCAGCTACTGCATGCCCGCATGCTGCGCTTGAGCGCTTCCATATGCAGCCGAAAGCCCCTTCCACCGTTGCATGCTTCAGATCAAGAGGCCCGCAGCCTTTAACCACTCCTAGCAAGTACGAACAAGAACAGAAAGGAGCCAAAGGAGATGGTGACTTCTGAGTGGCCGCAAGATGCATGTATCCGGATGCTAGGCATAATAGATTAGTCCCTTGATCTGCATTCGTGCTCTTTCACTGTCTCTTTTTTCTTCTTTCTTTTTCTCTGTATATTTTTTGGATGTATGAATTGAGAATTAGCAATATTTTTTGGCAATCGATATGGTGATGCGAAATATATTTGCTTGTTGAATCGATGTCTTTTGAATCGATGTTGGCAGCTTAGCTAGCTGTTCCTCACGAGAACGGGACCCCGCGGGGAATTAATCCCCCGCGCAGGGACGGGGATGGGAAGAAAACGCCCTCGCGTGCTTTGGCGGGGACGGGGACGGGGAAATATTCTCGCCGCGGGGACGGGAATGGGAAACCACTCCCCGACCCATCTTGACCAGTCGCCCAGTGGCAATGGCTGTCACCTCCGCTGCGCTGGCTCCGTGCCCATCAGAGCGAGCAAGCGAGTGCTGACTCAAGCCTTCGACGGCCATTTACACTGTCCGACTCCGACTGCTCGGCCGTCTGGCCCTGTTTGGTTCGTGAGACTAAAATTTTAGTCCCGTCACATCGAATCTAAGATTGCCAATTAGAAGTATTAAATATAGATTAATTTGAAAATACATTATATAAGCTAAGGACTAATTTACGATACGGATCTATTAAATCTAATTAGGCCATGATTAGATAATAAAATGCTACAGTGATTATATGATAATTATGTACTAATTATAGATTAATTAGGCTTATTAGGTTCGTCTCGCGGAGTAGACATGACTTATACAATTAGTTTTATAATTAGTTTATGTTTAATGCTCCTAATTATCATTTATTTAAGGGACTAAACTTTAGTCCCCATAATACAAAAACCCCTTAAAAACAGCCTGATGTTAATGAGTAGTACTGCTCGTACTCTCGGCAGCAATGAACAGCCTGACCCTTTTTAGTTCCAAACGAAAGTGTGGTAAATGCGATACTATAGCATTTCGTTTGTATTCGTGAATAATTATTCAAACATTGATTAATTAGGTTTAAAATGTTCGTCTCGCAAAGGACAATAAAATTATACAATTAATTTTTAATTTTATCTATATTTAGTACTCCATGTGTCGATATTTTGATGTGATGTTGTATAGTGAAATTTAGGTTGGAATTTGGGAATTAAACGAGGCCTGATGTTAACGAGCAGTACTGCTCGTACCCTCTGCAGCAATGATGGCCATCGCTGCCGTGTTCGTCCGTGCGGCTAGCCATTGAATGCAAGGCGCCGCCCCTCCCGGGTCCGGGGATGGCGGAATGGGCGCCGACCCATGGCGGGCCGACGGGCGGCGCGGGCGCGCTGTTGAGGCCGCTGCGGACATCACAAATTTTGCCGGTGCCGATAGTGATCGACTGGTCGCGGCTGGCGAACCGCGACGTTGATCACGACGTACGGGATGAGGTGGTGGAAGCCCACCTCGAACCAACAGACTCGCTCGGTGTGAATTTTGTGTGAAGAGCCACACACTGGGCCAGGTCGTGCGGGTGGTCTGGAGTAGCGAGGCCCAGTGCAGCAACGGAGGAGGAGCTGGAGGGTGGAGGCCCATCATTTTGACGCGAGGAAGTGCACGGCACTTAATGGCATCAAGATGGCAACGGGGAATTCCCCGTCGGGGAAAGACCCGCATCCCCGTCCCCACGGGGACAGAATTTCCCCATCCCCGTCCCCGCCAACAGTCACGGGATGATTTCTCACCATCCCCGAAACCTGACCGGGGATTTTATCCCCGCCGGAGACCCCATCCCCGACGAACGGAGGCATCTAGATGAGTAGATCGAGGGATTTAGGTATAAGATGCAAGGAGAAATAGAGAATGGATGCTTGTTGCTTGGTGTCCTCACCTGACTACCTCGCCGTCAGAGCTCAGCGGGAGGGGATGACGAATCTGTGGCAATGTTGAATGTGCTCGCCGGCGCAGGAGGAGCGCGGGTCCTCTGCTCGGCGCTCGGCCCCTGGCGCAGTCGGTGTGGCAGGGGCCGGAGGCGGACTAGGCAACGGGGCGACCTCGGTGCCCGCGTGCGGGAGTGCGGCTTGTGTTGGGCTGTTGCGCTGTTGGGCTTGGGCCAATTTACTCGGGGCTACGGAGAAACGGGGACGGGGGCCAACCAACCATCCCCGCCTCCGCCATCCCCGACGGGGAGATGATTTCTCCCGTTTGATTCCCCGTGGAGACTAAGTTCCTACCGTCTCCGTCCCCTAATGGGTGAATTCCCCGCGGGGAATCGGGGATCGGGGCCCCGTTGCCATGTTGAGACTGGCAAAAGACGATGGCAAACGCACTTCAGATGAACTCTTCACAGTATACACGAAATATTTTGATACAAGTAATGCATCCTCAGTTCCTTCTTTTTTCTTCTCTTTTTATTGGGTAAAAGTCTATGCACTTGGCATGACGAATGGCACGGTGGACACTACAACATCTCATTTTACAGGCTAACAAATTCATTGTCTACATACATACTAAGTACAGTTATGGGTAACTACAAAGTTGTACTGTGCAACATTTCAAGGAAAAAAATTGGTCCCATCTTAGGCGACGATAGTATGGTACAGTATTTTCGATGAACTTGGAGGCATGCGCTACGGAGCTTCAGAAGGAACTCCGTGGTAACCAATAGAAGAGTGGTCTGAACTGGAAGGAACAGCGTTATACTGACCATAGCCGGCATAAATTCCCACAGCGATGAGACTAAGGATGACATATCTGTACCACGCTTCTTCATGTAGCTGACCAACAAAGTGTCAATGCCATCAATCATGGGGATTTGGTGGTAAATAGAGATAATCAAGGCAACATATAAATGGCTTTTTTAGTGTCAAAACTCTACAACTGAAACCAAAATAGAGCGAACATGCAGATCAGTGCAAACCTGAGCAAACAGGACCATGTTGAAGAAAACAGAGATGACTGGAACCAGCGGTACCCCAGGACAAGAAAAGCCAGGCGGATCCACATAGACCTGGAAATGGTGACAGACAAGGTTTTGCAGAAAACAATGTATCAGCAAGTTGAGAGTTGAGACTGAACATCAGTGCGTCTAAATTTTAGTGAACTGTCATCTCTATCCATGGTTTCAAACAGCAAAAGGAATAAAGTGTGATTATATGGACCATTACATGCATATGGATGGATATGCAATACCTGATAATTAGGACAGACAGAAATATGGGATTTACCTGACGAAACTGTAGAGCGAAACCGGCAGCAACAGCTATCAGGAAAGCTACTACCATAAAGGCAATAGCATAGTTGAATCGATAGAAAAGTCCTACTATAAAACCACAAAGAGCAACTATGACAAGACAGAGAACACCCTCTTGCCAGATTGACATACTTCCAAGGGAACGACGACTAGTTGCTTTGTCATTCCATCTTAATGTGATCACACAAGCTGATACAACCGAATAACCAGTCTGCTCCCACAAAGAATAGAAGGGTTAAAATGGGACCAGAATTGGAAGTAGTTGAAATTATCTACTGAATTTTCCATACCAGGGTGCCAACAGAAAGAATATGAGAAAGCATGTGCACATTAAAGAGACCTGCCATGACTGCTGCAACACAGCCAACCCAGATATGAGAGTGCAAAGGAGTATGCCTTGTTGGGTGTACTCTAGCAAATAATGAAGGTAGCAGCCCATCCCTTCCAAGCCCAAGATACAAACGTGACTGTTTAAAACTAAGGATGATACATAAGAAGTTAGATCAATTTGACTGAGGAAAAATTACGAACCTCATCAGTGATACATAACAAGTTAGAAGGTATACCTGAACATACAAGCCAACTAGAAGTGTTGTAGTAAGTCCAGCAACAGCACCAATGCTGATCAAAACAGTAACAAATTTCAGCCCCTTAGCAGCAAAAGCCTCAGCCAAAGGGGCATCTTCACCAAGTAATGTATATGGAACCAGTCCAGTAATGACCAAGCACACAGCAACATATAATAAAACACATGCTAGAAGGCTTCCGAGGATACCAATGGGCAAATCCCTCTGGAAATGTTTGTTTGCATAGGCCGAAATAAAAAGTTGGAAAAAGTCTATATCACCCCCTCACCTATGAGGGCTGGATTACATAACCCTCTAACCTATAAAACGGTCTATATCACCCCATGAACTTTTCAAAACCGGTCAAATTACCCCCCTAAAGTAATTTTAAAAAATCATAGTAAATCACAAAAAAATTATAAAATGGAAATTTCAATTGTGTTGGACTACAAATGAGTATATCTACACAGTAAACATATAATATGATATGCTTCAGTACATTTTTTTACAGCTATGAAGAAAAACATAGATATAAAGCTACAACAAAAAAATGTACTAAAGCATATCATATTATATATTCACTGTGTATATATACTCATTTGAATTCCAACACAATTGGATTTTCTATTTTATGATTTTTCTGTGATTTATTATGATTTTTCAAAATTTCTTTAGTGGGTAATTTGACCGGTTTTGGAAAGTTTGGGGGTGATACAGACCATTTCATAGGTTGGAGGTTATGTAGTCCAACCCTCATAGGTGAGGGGGTGATACAGACCATTTCATAGGTTGGGGGTTATGTAGTCCAACCCTCATAGGTGAGGGGGTGATATAAACTTTTTCCAATAAAAATTAGAATGCATTTCACACTAAACAGAATATGGCCATAAAGAGACAAAGGTAATAAATAAGTGAGGCTACTGCATTACCTGTGGTTTTTTGGCTTCCTCGGCAGAATTAGCAACTGCATCAAATCCAACATATGCAAAAAAAGACTACAGTAGCTCCAGTCACAACAGATTTGAAACCATTTGGCATAAATGGTGACCAATTTGATACATCCACCTCAAACACACCAGCAAACACAACGACTATAACGATGACTATCTGCATCAGCTTGATTAAAGACAGCCCCATTTTGCTCCTCTGTCCGCGCTTCACGCGCCGTTTGGGACACGTGTCGCACAGCCCGTTGCTCGGCAGCGTCATCCGTTCGGGGATTTTTCTTCGGTAGCGTCCAACATCCGTTCGGGGATTTTTTTTATGACCAGTGGGCCATGGATTGACGGTGGGCGTCGCCCAATCCAACTGGGGCCGGGCGGGGGTCGCGAGGAGGATAGGGGCGAAGGTGCGCGTCCTCCGCCATTCCGCCGCTCCGCCGTTCCGCCGCCTCTCATCGATTCCGCGGAGGGCCAGCGCGCGGAGTAGGCGTGCGTTTGGGGGCGATGCGCAAGTCGCCTCTTCCGTCCTGCCCCCCCCCCCCCCCCCCCCCTCGGACCAGCCCCAGGCGGCGCTGCGTGGTGTTGGCTCGGTCAGGCCAGGATGGCCCCCCGGCGGAGCAGGTGGCCAGGACGGCCAGTCCCATCGTCTCGTCCTCCCGAGCTTCGATCCCCGCGCCGGCCGGCGTCGAGATAAGTCTCCAATCTCGCCCCATGTCCTCCCTCACCTCTTTTCTCCTATCTCTCACCCTTGCATCCTTTCCCCTCTCCTTTTCTCTCTGCCTGGTTCACCCCCGAGCACAATATGCAGATCTGTGAGCTCCGGCCGCACCCTACACCTTCCTCCCTTTCTGCTGCTTTAGATTTGCCATGGCCTGGACTGATCTACAGCTCTTTGATGTGGTTGTGTAGGTGCGTGGACAGCCCATGGTGTCAGTGATCTGAGGTGTGCGGGTGTCCATCGATATAAAAAAGTGAGATGTCTTCTGCCTCCTTTCAGGTTTGAAGTGCCTTCTTGCTTCGTCTCGTGCGGAGTTGTCGAGTGACTGCAGCTCCTCCTCCATGTTTCCGAAGTGAAGATTATGGATTGGTTCAACACGGTTTTCGAGGTGAGTTTGTGCGTGTGTTGTACATTTTTTTAGGAGATGAAAATAGTTTGTTCTGATGATGTTCTCTCTGTGCATGTTTGCTACCTCTTAGAATAGCAATGGTTAGAAATAACTTGGTTAATAAATTTTTGAAGAATCTTGGTCCGCTATCTCTAATTTACGTGTTTAGGCCACCTAGATTTAAAGCACGTTCATCTTTCATCTTGTACGATATGTACTGGTTCACTATAACCACTCCTCTTCCTTGTGCCTACAGTGAAGGTCTTGGCTTGGATCAGGAACAATTCAAAGTGAGTTTGTGTCTTATTCTTTGATGTTTTGGGTCGTTTAGATGCTAGGATCCATCAAGATAAAACTTCATGGTTTAAGATCCGTGCAGCCAATTGTAGAAAAGTGGGCCAGTTAATTTTATTTGGATCCTTCCTTTGTTTGATCTGATGCCGTAGATATCAACTAATTGCATCTAATTCTCTTTCTGTGCCTGTAGTCAGCTTCTTGGATTACGTCAGTAGGATCTCAAGGTCAGTTCTACCCTTCTCTAAACCTTTTTTGGTTGCTTGTGTTCACTGTCTATTCAGCCTTTCATCAGTAAAACGAAATTGTGATCGTATCTTGTATTTTTTTCTTATGCCTGAAGCAGGCTTCTTGGGTTTCAGCAGCAGCAGCATCTCAAGGTGAGTTTGTCCTTCCTCTGTAGCTTTCTATGTGTTTGCAGTTGCCCCCGATTAGTGAGGAAAAGATGGAAGCTGATGCTTATTATGACGCCTTGCTTGCTCTATACAGCATGATTGTTTCCTTTTAGTCTGGATGCGATCCCTGCCTTTTATTTATATAGTAGTTATACCTTTTTGGTTCTCTTTGTGGTATTGTGGTGATATATTTCTATTGATGTTATTTTTTTTGTGCCCTGCTTTTCTGTTCGGTGTTGATTATGGTCGTTATGTGCTGTGCTGGGGAAGAATGTGTAGCGTTCTTTTGCATTCGGTGTTGATTGTAGTCCTTCTGTGTTGTCGTGGCTGTTTAGTGATGGCTGGGTCTCCGGGCAAGAGGGTCGCACGATGCCGTGAGAAGGTTCTACGCAAGGTCTGTAGGATTGTTGCTGACTATTTTTGTATCTACCAGTCGCGGCTGACTTTTGTGCACCCTTCGTCTCCAGTGAGAAGAGTCTGGTGCATGGAATTCAGAGTATGCAACCTTGCCTGCAAACTATGTAGTATGGTCATTAGTTTTTTACTTTCAGTTAGTATTCAAATCTACTAGCAAGGTTGTTTGGTAGCTATGCATACTTGTTGCATGTAGATTTATATGGTGCTCGGATATGCTGTAATATGCTTCAAATGCCGGATGATGTGCTGTAATATTGATGATTGAGATGCGGGATAGACATCTGGTGAATAGGACAGCTTGGTGTTCTAATGTGTTGTCATATTCATTATTCAGATGCCAGACTAACACCTAATGGCTAGGATAGTTTGGTTTTTGGATGTGCTGTAATATTCATGATTCAAATGCCAGATAAACACCTATGTTGTCATGTTGATGATATGTTTCTACCGAATGTGATAATTTATGCTATTTTTTATTGCTTTATGATTTACTTTTATTTAATTGTTCAAATGGTAGGGCGCGCATCGGGTTCTAGTAATGGAAACAGGTTTCAAACCAAATCCTCTCATCGGGTTTCTGTCAGTTTATGGCAAGCCCAAGTATGATAATAGGCTTGATATGAGCCCAAAGAAATATGCGTGACTCAATGGGATTCAGCCCGTTGTCTTCCAAGTTCGTCACCGGCCCGAGACCTCTCTCTCCGTCGCTCACAAGTCACATTCCTTTTCATCCAATCTGCGGCGGCGGGCGGTGGCATCGGCCCCGGGGGCCCTGGCTCGACTACGGCGGCGGTGCTAGCTCCGGCCATGGCGGAGGCGGGAGAAGGGAGAGCAGGGGAAGGAATCTCCTCACCATTCGCTGGAGCGGCGGGCAAGGAATCTCTGAGACGGGCAGCTCTCCTAGAAACCTTCCTCGGCACATATCGCCGCCGAAGTCGCCAAGCCCTAGAAACCTAGGTCCTGCCGCAACTGAACGATTTTGCATGTATGTACATGAGCCGCGCAGTGCCGAGAAACTCCACGCAACACGTACATCGAATGGCATTAAGGCCCAAGATCGGACGTGCACAAGTACGGGTCGCGGTCACACGCAGCAAAGGGACCCCGACCACCAGTCCGGTCCTTTCCCGGCACGTACGTACATAATTAGACCGGCATCCACACGTTTCCATAAAAACCCGCACATATATATATCGGCTGCATGTTGTCGTAGGAACCGCACTTTCCAATCTATATGGGCCGGGCAAGCAAAAAGTTCGACGCGCGATATTGATCGCAAAGATTCAGTACACGATTGGAGGATGTCGTCGACGTCTGAGATCAACTCGCCGGCCAAGGAGTCACTTTCGATCGGATCCAGACCACTGCTGATCAGATTCAATGACGGTGCGCAAGAGTCGTGCACGATCATGGACCCCTTCGACGTGGAGCTCCCAGAAGAAGCAAGACCGGAGCTAGACGACATGGTACGAGGCAAGCGGGGTCAAGCCTGTCTTGGAGGAGAGTGGCTGTTCATGTTGGATGAGGTCACCGGCGAGTGCTTCTTGCTAAGCCTAGCCTCTCTGCGCAAGATCGAGTTGCCTCCATTGCTGGCGTCAGAGGTGGAGTTGCTCTCCCAGTGCGCCATCTCTCCTCCGACTCCCCCGGACTGCACCATTGTGCTGTCCACGTTTCGCGAGGACTTTGTGCTGCACTGCCGCCCTGGCGACGAGGAGTGGTGGGGTTTGCGTGACGAAACTGACGACACGTACGAGCTCCTCATGGGTGACATCGTGAGCTCTCGGAGTAGGGTGTACGTGTGCACGGAGATGAATACGTTCGTCGCGATCGATGTCTCCATGCCTTCCTCCTACGGCGTCGCTATTGAGCGGAGGGGCATACCTCACCCGAGCACGATGCGCTGGCGGTCTCAGCAGAGCTTGGTGGAGTCCGATGGCGATGTCTTCCTCCTGCAGTTTTACATCCATGGCATTTACAACTCGGAGGTCGTCGACGTGGACATTCACCTCTTGGACACCTCGGCCTATGTTTGGAACAAGGTTGAAACCATCGGGGATAGGACGATTTTTGCCGGTGACAATTGTGTTGTGCTGTCACCTGCAAGTACAGCTGGGATTCGGCCTGGCTATATCCATCTACTCCACAAACACTGCCGTGACGGTGTTCGACTGTATACCATCCATAGTTGTAAATTCCATTCCGGTACCGGCCGGAATGGCCGGAATGCCCCGTTCCGGTGCCTAAACTGGTACAGAAGGGCTGAAATCCCGTACCGGGTCAAATACCGGTCAATACCGGTCAATCCCGGTCAAATACCGGTCAATACCGGTCAATTCCGGTCAATACCGGGTCAATACCGGGTCAAACGCCTGTTCCGCTCATTTCGGTACCGGGCTAAAACCAAATGACGCCTCGTTCAATATGTGAGTTTGGTAAAAAACTAAAAATGTCAGTGTGATGAAGCATAATTATGCCGTAAGTATATATTTATATGAATATTTATGTATATATACATTCATATATTTTTAATATAATAAAGTCCGGAACGGTACACCGGTATCGGCCGGTACCGGAATGTTCCGTTCCAAGAGCAAAAACGGAATGACCTCCGGAATGGAATTTACAAGTACGATACCATCCGGCTGCATGATCGAATAATGACCTGCACACTGTTGCCTGACTCTTATGATAACATGTATTGGGTGGTTCCATCAAGGTAAGCTATTTTTAGCTTTTCCATCTATTTTTCGGTTGACAAGAGTCACCATAGCTAATTTGTTGTGCCCATTATGTTACGCAGCTTATTAAACAAGAAAAACGATGAATCTTTGTCCCCCATCTCAACTGAGGTCAGTGCGTCCACAATTCCATGCATTTTACCCGCTTTCATACATGATTATCGTAATGTGAGAAGAGCATGTATGAAAAAAACTGTTTTTTTTATGGTGCAGTCAAATACCAAGATGAACAGGCTCACCTTTGATGATGTAGACGTGGAACAGGTAGCGGCACCATGGTCTAGTCTCCCTGTTGATATGGTCGAGGAACTTGTCACAAGACTATCCTGCATTGATTACTTGAATGTTCGGGAAGTATGCAAGCGATGGAGTTTAATCAGCAAGCCCTTTCAGTACGCAAAGAGGTACCCACCGTACCCGGTACTAATGAGCATTTGCTCTAGTTCTGCAGGCACGTTCAAACTGTTTGACCCCATCGTCGAGAAGGAATACACTCTAAAGAATAGTAATCTAGTGCCATGTAATGATTACTTTCAAATGGCGCTCTTTGCAAAACATGGATGGGTTCTCGTGCTAAGAGGTGACAAGTACATGTACGCTGCAAATCCATTCACCAGAGAGATGCTTGAACTTCCAGAGATACCATCGCTTGGTTACCAGTTTGATGGCATATCATTCTCATCTGCACCAAATTCTCCGGACTGCGTAGTGTGCGCCCTCGGGAAAAAGCGTGACTCGGGCAATAGTGATTGCCTTTATGGGATGGTATGGCATGCTGGGGATCAGCACTGGACAAGATTGGAAATACAAGACGACCATACTCACTTCCGCACTGCGTATAGCAACCCAGTTTTCTACCGCGACGAATTCTACTGCCTTGGGACTCGTGGGAATCTGGGTATTTTCAACCCACACAACATGACATGGAGAGTTCTCGACGTACCAGCTGCTATTCTTGACGGTGATCCAATGCCAGGAGATCAATACTGCCATCTATTGGAGTTTAAAGATAATCTAATTGCCATCTTCAGACCGCACAACGATGGGCAGATGGACGCGTACTCCCTCCATTCTGAAAAAACTGACGTTTAGAACAAGGTTTGGGTCAAACATTGGGAATATAAATCATCAATAACTTTTAAGTTGTTGAGTTTGCAAATGTGAAAACTATATGAATAGATTTGTCTTGAAAAATACTTTCATAAAAGTATACATATATTACTTTTTAATAAATATTTTTATAATAACAAGATGTCAAAGTTGTGTTTTGGAGACCGTGTCGCTGTCCTAAACGTCAGTTTTTTTTTGGAGTACAAGCTCGACATGTCTCTGATGGTTTGGACCAAGGTCGAGAGGTTAGACAATGAAGTGATTTTTGTTGATAATTGGAACGCGGTCATGATGTCAGCACCACGGGATTCTTGTTGCAACAGGATCTACGTATCAAAGTTAGGAGGATACAATGAAGGCGGAGAGTCCAATAGTAGTGCGTTCTATGATTTGAAGGCTCGCAAATATTATCCAAGTTATTTCAACTTAACAGAACGAATGAACTCCATATGGGTGACGCCAAACTTTAAATGTCAATGATTGTAGATGTTCTATCATGCTCTCTGATGTGTGTTTTAAAACAAGTTACAACAGCATTTGTGATAATCTATTTGCAGAATTTTCTGCAGGAAGCTAACGTCTCCCTCACGTCGCCTCCCTCGCAAGGCGACTCGAGGGCCCCCCGGCCTCCATCGCCGAACACCCCCGTCCGCACCCCTCCGGCCGCCGCCGCCGCCAGCCCGCTCCGACAGGGCGGCTCTATAGTTTCAGGGGCCCTAGAGCGAACTGGACACTATAAGTCTTAGCCCAAATATTTTTTATATGTAATATGGTAAAAAAAAGATAGCAATACTAATAATAAGTACTTAATTCTAAAAGTCAATGCTGATATTACAACTAATAGAGCCACCAAATAAAACTAGTATAATTAATAACTCAAATACTTCCGTATTTCATTAAAAAAGTTTTCCGTGCTATTTTATGTAATATCGTTAAGGACAATATTTGAGATCAATATTGTCCATCCTTCTCAATGCTGCACATAGCTAATCAATTCAATATTTGTTGTAACATTATTGATCTCAAACAGTTTTTTTAGTTGTTTTGAGTTTGAGAAACTTCTTTCACCTATGGCTACGGTAACAATTACATTCAAGAGGATCCGAGAGGCAATAGGAACATTTAAGCAGTAACAAATTAAAAAATCTCAGGAGTTGAAAATAACTTATCTAAAACACCCTTTTGTGTTTTAATAAACTGACTATCTCGTTTTTTTGTATAAACAGATAAATGTTTCTCAGGCAAAATTCTATGATTCTAACATCTAAATTGTAAAGAAAAATAAATATTGGAATTAGAAGTTTGAAACCTTTACCAACCTAACATAGTATAGTAACATAGTAATCCAAAGTAATTTACTAATAGATTAACTCACAGGACGGCTGGACTGATCGGAGCAGACAGCATAGCCTTGATTCTTGAGCGCTGACCCGCGGTAGCAGCGCGAGGGTGGAGACCTAGAGCGTAGCCGCGCAAGTGCGCAAGGCCAGGATGACCGGATTTTGTTTTGAGTGCTGGTCTTCTGGACGGCGGCGGAGTGCCGGACTCGCCAGAGAAGTAGGCGTCAGTCTAGGTGCCGATTCAATTTCGGTTTTGCGGAACGGATCACAATGATAAACTGGATCAGCGTGTTCTGGTTGTGCTGTGCCTGTCACTTCCTACTGGGCCTTGCTTTTGTGCTGGATGGCCTCAGATACAATTACACGGCAGGTGACAAGGTGATACATAATGCTGGGCCCCTTCTTTCGTGGGCCCCCGGCCATCGCCCCTGCCGCCTAGGCCAAGAGCCGGGCCTGGGGCGCCGAAGTCGGTCCGTCCACCCGTCTCCTCTTCTCCTCCCCTCCAAACTCCATCGGCTTCAGCTCACCACCGTCGCCGCCTCAGATTCGGCGGCCCGCCACCGTCGACCACGCCCCACGATGCCTCCCACTCGGATCCGACGGCCCCCGCCGCCGACGGCCACCCTCACCCGGATCTGGCGGCTCCTGCCGCCGCCGGCCGTGCCCCGTCTGTGGGATATACATCCTCGGGTACCCTCAAGACAGAAGATCGAGTCATAGTAGAACTACTCGGAGAACTCCTACTCCAAGTAGAACTCCTACTCCAAGTAGAACTACTCGTGTACTCCTACTAGGACTCCCAAATTGTAACCGACGAGGAGACTAACCATGTAACCTTACCCCCGGGATATATAAAGGATGGCAGGGGTCCCTAGTTTGGCAGACCATACAAGTCAAACTCAACTCACGTACAATACAATCAAGCACACATGACGCAGGGTATTACGCTACTCGTGGCCCGAACCTGTCTAAATCTTTGTATTGTTCGTGCACTATCGTTTTTGGAACTCAATGAGACCCACAAATCTACTTCCTGGGGTACCTCCTAGCAGACGTGCTCGACATAAATCGTCGACACCGTCTAGATCCGGGGCTCCTTTGCCCGGATCTGTCGGCCGCCGCACGGATCCGGCGGCTCCTACCGCCGCCGGCCGTGCCCCACCCAGATCCGGGGCTCCTCTGCCCGGATCTATTGGCCGCCGCCCGGGACCCGCTCACCGGTGACCCGGCCGACGGGCGCGCGTCTTGGGGTTCGTGCGGCCTGCACTTGGGTGGCACCGTCCGAGTCGGCAACAGCTCAGTCGGCGCTCCCGGGCCTCCTCAAGCCGTCATGTCCCTGACCCGCGCCGGGTTTCCTCCTGCATGGTGCTGGCTACGGCAGGCTCCGGCGTGGAGATGGCCTTCCCGCGCCAACGGGCATGCTGAAGTCATCGCGCTGGCGGAGCTGTTGCGTCGCAGCCACCGTCACCGCGCCGTGCACTGGTCCCCCTCCCCTGCGCTGCAGACTTTCTAGGCCCTGGGCCTCATCATCGACAGGAGAATTTATAGTGGTACCGGGAAATTGCCGGGAGAAATCCTAGCCCGGCTTTGTACCATGACCGCCAACGGCGACACAGTCAGGTACCGTTCTTCGTCCCTGGAGGCATTGATTCCAGGCATTCCCGGCCACTGTTGGTGCGACCAAAGTACTAGTTGTCTAGGACAGGTCTTAGTTAGGAGAAATCCTTGCTCGGCACCGTGCCGGTATTGTCGACGGCGACGGCCTCGACTGCTGTTGCCCTCTTTGGAGGCGTTGACGAGTGACTGTCTGCACTTAGCTCTTTCTGCTTCTCATCCCCCTTGTACTCTCCCTGAGGCGCCGCGCTTGCCTCGATTGTGTGACACCGTTTTATGGAATGCAAATGTTTCAGGTGGGCTCGTGGCTCCCTTAGGTTCCCTCAAGAAAATAATCTATTTGCAGAAGTGTATGCATGCATTGTCGCTGGAACTAATTGAATTAGCGGTTCCTGCTATGTAATCAATTTTGTGCATGGCATATTATGGTTTTTACCTTCCTTTATGATATTTTTAATCTTGTAATACTTACTAAATATATTCCCATCTCTAATAGATGTCGTTTCAGAACGCTTTAGTCAGCCAATAAAAGTTTTGACCACTAATGCACACGAAATTATTACTTAGGATCTGAAACATGAAAATTATACAGATGAATTATTTGTCACGGCACATAATACTTAATATCATTATAGTTTTTTATAATTTTACTATGTAATAGTTGTAGAATGAAGGCCAGGTTAGTGAATATAAACAACAAACAAGTAGAAAAATAGATCCCATCCCATTACCCAAGCAAAATGCATAATCTATATTCTTATTACGGGGAAGCTATTTGGAGAGGTCTCTCGCCATATATATACGTATATGTAAGCCTATCTATAGAGCCCTCCGTTTTTCACTCTCTCACTTCTGCCTAAAATAAAATAGGACACTCGTGGTAGTTTAATCATCATTTCACACTACTCTCTCCGGCTTCTTTTCATGTGATTATCTTGTCTGAATTTTTCTTGCATGGGAGACTGTGTGAATCTTACTATTGGCGGAAGCCTTGCCTTAAATAGGCTTATGCAGTGGGGACCAGAAATCGAAGAGAGCCTGACCGAACTGGTGCTAACATGTAGTCCATGGATGCTCATAAACCCGTCATAAGTACATGCATGAACAAACTAACACACACTTAGCTACACGTAAGAAAAACTTAAAAAACGCATGTGAGTCTGCCCTGGGCTTATGTAGTTTGCGTGGGTAATATTGCTTGCGATTTTCTTTCGTGAACAACTTGCGAATTTGTGTGGTATGAACAAACGATTTGGGATAGTGAGAGCTAGCGTACTCCTAATATCCAGTCACCCAATGGCCGTGTTTCTTTGGGGTGAAATTTTTTTTCCATCCCGTTTGACCAATAATTAAGAGTATTAAATAAAGTCAGTTTACAAAACTAATTTCACAACCCTAGGTTAATTCACGAGACAAATCTAACAAGACATCTGACCGTATAATTAGAGGATGATTACTGTAGCAAATCATAGACTAATTAGGCTCGTTAGATTCGTCACGTAAAGTTATACTCATCCCTAAAAAGATTTTATAAATAGACTTCATTTAATACTTCAGGTAAGATTTTCTTTAAAAAAAATTTTCGGGTGGCAAAGAAACACGGCCAATGCTGCGAAATTGCGACACCATCACCTCACCACTCGCCGGAGCGGCGGCCCCGCTGCGATTACGCGGCGGGCAAGGAATCTCTGCAGCTCTCCTCTCTCCTTCGCTCACCGCCACGCGGGCCCCGCGGCAACAGCCAATCCCCGTTGCACCTGCAAATACACGTGGTCGCTCTCGTGCTGTGGCCATCTGGCGGCCCTGGCGGTGCGTGGGGTCCGCTGGGGCCCAGGGCAAGCGTGTTCGGGAGCGTCGGATCAGGCGCGCCCACGCACGGCCAGCGATCGGACAGTGGAGGCGCGCCCGGGCGACGGACTCGAGAGCTACAAGAGCCCACGGGGTGCGCTCGCTGCATGCCCATAGCACAACCGCTTTTGCTCCGCGAGAACAGCAGCAGCAACAGAGCAAAAGTTGGAGGTGAGATCGGCGTCCTTCCCACCCACTCCTCCCCTCCCATCTCCTCTTCTTCCTGCGGTTTCTCCGCCCTCCTCTTCCTCTCCCAAAACCCCATTCCGCGTCCAACGCCGCGCTGCTCCGATCGAAGCGCCCTCTTGTTTTCGTGGCGGTGGTGGTGTACTGGTGGGTGCTCGTGTTGCTCTTGCTGCTCTTCTCGTTGCCGTTGGGTACTTGGGTGCGCTGTGGTTTTGCCTCTCGTTTCCGTGAATCTCGATGCAGTTTGGGTGGGGTTTTGCGCGCCCCCTTCTTCGATCATGCCCTGCGTTCCTGCTGATTTCATCGGCGCGATCGTGCGTGCGTTGGTGCGAGCTGCTGTTTGGTTTTTGAATTTCGTGGTGCTTTCGTTGAGGAGAGGAGGCGTGCGTTCGCCGAGAGCCCATGGCGACCTCTGCTCTTCGGCCTCACATGCTCCTGTTCGTTGTTGCGTTTGCTTGGGTGCAGCCCTCGATTTGGTTTTGTTGGTGGTGGTGGTATGTTGCCGGTCGATTTTCTCGCTGTTCCTGGTTCATCGAGTGCTGCTTGGAAGCAGTGTGTTTTTTTCCTCTCTTTTTCTTGAATCTCGAGGCTTGATTTGCGGGGATTTACGCCGTACGCTTCGACCGTGTTCGCTGTTTTTCGCAGTTGCTTCCGTGCGTTTGTTGCAGCCGTTTGGTTTGGAAGTTAGAGGCGAACGAGCACCGAGAACCCAGTGGTGATCTCGGTTCGCCTCTGTTCTTCGATTTCACTTGCTCGTGTGCAATCCCCGTTCGTTGCTGTATCCATCTATCATTGCCGGTGCTGTTGGTTTCGAAGTTCTGGAGGTTTTCTGGGAGGTGAGGCCAATG
The DNA here is from genome assembly GCA_033239725.1 of Echinochloa phyllopogon. NCBI lineage: Eukaryota > Viridiplantae > Streptophyta > Magnoliopsida > Poales > Poaceae > Echinochloa > Echinochloa phyllopogon. Next base: position 60,941,062 of record BTCW01000018.1, on the reverse strand, counting down.
ATCACTGAGACGTGCTATTACCGTGGTGATCTCTGTTTGTCTCCTCTTCTCCAACATGGTGCCCTCGATCTTGATCCCCATCTTATTCAGTTCACGCCTCCTTTTCTTCTTGTTTAGTTACCGATGCTAAGAACGCGATGTCCTCCGTATCTGCTGGTCTCTCTTATCTTGCCCTTTTTGTATTTGTTTCCCCTTTTGGTGCGTTCCAGAAGTGGCAATTTCTGCATGTGGGATTATTGTTAATGATGCAAACAATCTTGCTAGTTTTCTATATTCACTTTATTTTTCGTTTTGGTGCGGACGTGAAGGATTTGCGCAGCTGTTTCTCTATCTCTTCAGAGCCTCTTCTTTTCTTGCTTTAATCTTTTGCGATGATGTTCTAAGAGTGTCTTTGTATCTCCGTTTATTCTTGATATTGATCATTAATCTCACGTGCAAGAACGAGGAACGTGATCTCAGCATGTCACACTCCCTTGATGCTAGGCTACATTTAATTCTATTTGCATCAAAGAGGTCTGCGTTTCTTGATGCTGGTTCCTTATTCCAGATCAAGTGATTGTCTCTTACAAGATTGAATGGTGCCTTCTTGTTTGTTGACAAATTTTTATTCTCTGTCACACACGGTGTTCGCTGAGCAATGTCACATTGTTCAGACTGTATTTTCCTCTGTTCAATACTGCTTGCTTGATGGTAATGTATACGGAGTACTGCAAATTTGAGAGCCTAGGCTGTTTATATCTGAAACAAAACATTGAGTCTCTTTTGGTTTCTTGCTACGTTGAACTGGTGACCATTCTTCCTGATTCTTGTATAGGACTGACCGGTTCCTTCTGTCTGTTATCTCTGGCTCTAACTACTTCTGCTCGTTTTCACTTGTTTTCTCACTGCAAGTTTTGTGTGTGGTTTTCTCACTGCAAGTTTTGTAGTCGTATCTATGTTGTTGCCAGTAAAATAATATCAGTTTGTATGCATGTATAAATGTTGATTCACTTTAAGGGTCAATCTCTAGTGCACCTGAATGCTTTTTTTTTTGCGAATGATATTACTGCTGTATCATATATGCATCCCAGAATGTAGTCAGGGTACTTTGACTGATTAATTTAAAAATTTACCTTGTTATACCTAATTTCTATTGCAAATTACAGGGCCACTAAGGCAAGGAATGACATGTTAAGCGTCGAGCATTGCAATAATGGCATATCTATAACTGAAAGAGTCAAGCGTGCGAGCAAACGGAACAATCGCGTGACACTTACCCAATCAATAATGACATCATGATATGCTACTCCTTAATTTAAAAGAAATAAAAAACGGCATGGTCGTTCGATCCATGCCAGACATGGCTGGTGGTTGATGGATTAGAGTAATTTCAACGGACCCTCTAAACAGGCCTCCAACTCATATTTAGAGGGCCAAACAAAAAAAGTTAGATTCCAGCAGGCCCTCTACTTGGTCTCATATTTTACGAGGCCTCCAAATTTATTCCTCCACCCTTTATTTTTGGATTCTCTATGGAGACATCCATTCTTATGGGCTATTATTGGAGTTGAAACACATTCTGAAGCCCTAAAAAAAATAGATGCAGCCCCTTTACTATTTGGAGGGTCTAATTTGGGGCTATTATCGGAGTTGTTCTTAGATGTCCTAATCAACTAATCAAGCCATAGGCGCAGTTGGTTACGCACGGCGATCTGGAATAAATCGCCGGGAGCTTCAGGCCACGGATCGGAGCAGCTAAGCTAGCTGCTGTGCGACGGCTGTATTAGATCGCTATTTCTGTTGTAGCTGTCGTAGCGGCAGCTCTCAGCATGTCTACGGATAATATATCACCTTCTTCGCTTCCCTGCCGCAGAGTTTGGTTCTTTCTTTTTCCCTGAATTTTGTGTTTGAAAAATTCAAAAACGTTTTGATGTAACCTCAAACTACAAAATCATATATATTTTTGTACAGCGAACTGGCAGACATTTTTACTTCAAGTTCATAATATTTTGATGATGACTGTTTTTTCTTCATTCAGTTGACATGGAATAAATCTGATTTTTTATGGTCGTAAATTTGATTTTTTTTCCTTTGGTAATAAGTCAGCTATACAGTAATAAGCAAGAAGCTTGCCATGAGATAGTGACTTCCAACGTAGCAGAATTCATCAAAGGGGCTGCAAAACCTGTGCCTACGCCAATGAAGAATTGAAATTTGTGTGTAACACGAAGAATGGGAGCAGGATTCAGTGGTCACGGCGTAACTGGAGGCTCTATATCTGACGTACATAGCTCATCTAACGGTTGCAACTTATTCGAAGTGCTCAGGTCTTATCGTTTTGGCGAGAAAACCACGAGCCGCTGCGGGAGGCAGCTCAAGCCTCAAGCAACCAGCGCCGCCGGCCAATTTCATCGCCACCATTTAACAATTCGCACCAAGAACTACTCAAATCGATTGCCCATGGTCTCCTCTTCCCTTGTGTGCTTCCAATTTTATTAAAGATGGCTTAAATTTTGTTGGTTGTTGCCACCCTGCCGCTGCCGCATGGTTCTGTCCGCTGATGGTGCCTCCCTCGCGTCCTGGATCCTGTCGGAGCAGGGAGCGCTGCCGCGCTTGCGCCCGTGATGAGACAAGCGCCTGCACGAGACGCGCGGCAGCTTCGTGCGGACACAGGAGCGGCGGCGCATCAGCGATTAGCTACCTGCGTGGAGGCACAAGCAGCTCACGGGCTGTGTCGTGCCATGAGCCGACCCGCCTAATGGTGACCGCTCCGCGAGGACGCGCTTCATGCGCCGCCGATGTAACAGCAAGCAGGCTGTGGGACTCGGCGTTCTCCCTACGGAAGCGGAGAAGAGTCGATGCAGGGTCCTCCAGTGGCGGCGCCCCCTCTCCTTCATGAGGCGTTGGGCGCGGAGTCCCAGTCTTCCTCTCCCTTGGACGGCGCGGACAGCTCTGGAGAAAGGAGCTCCCTGCTCTGCAGCGGACCAGAGGACCACCGCCTTCTCCGACCTCCGGGGCGGCGCCATCGGCAGCGCGGCAAGGGAGAAAGGAGTTAACGCATAGCCAAGTCCCGATTTCTGTGGTTTTCCCTGCTGAAAAAAGAGAGCAATCTCATGTCTTCCATTGGACAGTTTTTGGACGTTGGATAGAGGGCCTCCAGTTACGCCGTGACTTGCCCAAGGTAAGTTACTGAATCCTGCTCCCGAAGAATGATATCCCCCTTAACAAATCAACTTAAATCACAAGTTGGCAGCCCTGAACGTTGGGTGCAAGAGCCGGCCGAGCTCACCATCGTCCGCGTCCAGCGGCCCGCCGGTGTCGTTCCGGACGCGCCGCACGGCGGTGGTGTTGAGCGACCCGTGCTCGAACCCGTACAGGTTCAGTATCTGGTCGTCGGCGAAGTTGAGCGCGCGCTCCATGCCCCGCCGGCACCGCGCGGCGTCGTAGGTGGAGTCGTCCCCGCCGCACGGCTTGCACCCGACGAAGTGCGTCACCAGCGGCCACCGTTCGCCGCTGGGCCCCGGCGTCGGATCGCGCCGCATCTCCTCGTACCTGTCCACGATCCCCGCCCAGTAGCCGTGCAGGCTGTACGAGTTCTCGAGGAACGTCTCGTGCCCCCACCTGCCGCGCTCCGTCACGAGCAGGTACACGAGCGCCGACTGGTCGCAGGCCTCGTACGGCCCGCGGTCGGAGAGCGTCTCGGCGATGCGCTTGCCGTACATCTCGCGGACGGGCCCGCGCGGGCCCATGCGCGCCCACGAGTCCAGCAGGTCCAGCGACCACCGGCAGTTGCGGATGACGAAGCTGCCGGCGTTGATGCCGAGCCAGCTCTTGGCGTCGTACACCTTGTCGGCCCAGCCGGGGATCACGAGGTTGTGGCGCGCGTACCTGCCCCACGGCGGCTCGAACAGCATGTCGGTGAGCATCAGGTCGGAGTCCATCCACCACAGGAGCTCCGCCTCCGGGTGCGCCAGCATCAGCGACCGCAGCAGCGGCAGCTTGGTCCAGAACCCCGTCAGCTCGGCGTCGAGCACGGCCGTGCTGTAGAAGATGTCGAAGCCGTGGACGCGGCAGTAGTCCACCTTGTTCTTGAACGCGCGGAGGAGCAAGTGGTCGCCGTCGGGGGCGCTGCACCGGCGCGGGGAGGACCCGGTGACCACGAGCACCCGGGGCCTCCCCGGCGCGACGAACGCTGGGAACCGCGGGTTGTCGCGGAGCCATTGGGCTCTGCGCTCGTCGTAGTCCGGCACGGCCGGACCGAGCGAGTACAGTGGGTCCGTCAGCTGGCGTGGCGGCGGCAGCCTTTGTTCCTCGTTGGCACCGTCGACACCCGAATGCGGCGGCGGCGGTGATGGCGGTGGCGGTGGCGGCTGATTTGTATGTGCGCTGGAGGGAGCGCTGCCGCAGCGGTCGTACTCGATGCGGATGCGAGGGAGGGCAAGGCCGGTGGACATGTAGAAGAAGAGGGCGCACGGCGCCCCGAGGAAGAGCAGGACGAGGGTGACCAGGAGGCGGATTGGGCGCCGATGCGAACAGGCTCGCCGGTCGGCCGCGACGGCTTGCTCCGACATGGCCGACGGTGGAAGGAGGCTGCACCCTGACCCTGGGCTTTGCTGGTATGATGTTTGCAGTAGAAGCGCGAGATCCTAAAAGAGACGTATGGACGAGCTGAGTCAGAATTCGAAGTTTCAATGCTGCGGTCAACAGAAAATAATGCGCGCCGGGTGGAGTCGGGAATCCACGTAAATGTCGGCAGCGGGAGGACGATGCCATGCTGATTGCAAGTACGGCAACCTGGGAAGAATAGCCGATTCACATGGGCAGTTAAAAAGCCACAGAATCCTAGGATGCATCAAGATTTAGAACTTGAGCTTCCACAAGTTATTATCTCCTCAGTAGTAATTTAATCTTGCTGTGATGCTGTCTGTCGCCGTTCTTCGTTCGCGTCGACTGTATTTGCCTTGCCTATTAGGCTTCGAGCGTGCTTCGGAAGTGGACGCACGCCTGGGCTGGGGTGGGGTCGGGTGCAAGAGCCGGCCCATCTCCTCGTCCCCCGAGTCCAGTGGCCCGCCGGTGTCGTTCCGGACGCGCCGCACGGCGGTGGTATTGAGCGACTCGTGCTCGAATCCGTACAGCCTCAGAATCTGGTCGTCGGCGAAGTTGAGCGCGCGCTCCATGCCGCGCCGGCACCGCGCGGCGTCGTAGCTCGCGTACTGCCCCCCGCACGGCTTGCACCCGACGAAGTGCGTCACCAGCGGCCACCGTTCGCCGCCGCTGACCCCCGGCGTCCAATTCCGCCGCATCTCCTCGTACCTGTCCACGATGTCCACCCAGTAGCCGTGCAGGCTGTACGAGCTCTCGAGGAACGTCTTCTGGCCCCACCTGCCGCGTTGCGCCACGAGCAGGTACACGAGCGCCGACTGGTCGTCGGCCTCGTACGACGGCCGGTCGGAGAGCGCCTGGCCGAGGACCTCCCCGTACTTGTAGCGCACGGGGCCACGCGGCCCCATGCGCGCCCATTCCTCCAGCAGGTCGAGCGACCACCGGCAGTTGCGGATGATGAAGCTGCCGGCGTTGATGCCGAGCCAGCTCTTGGCCACGTACACCTTCTCGTCCCAGCCGGGGACCACGAGGTTGTGCCCCGCGTACCTGCCCCACGGCGGCTCGAACAGCATGTCGGTGAACACGGCGTCGGAGTCCGCCCACCACAGGAACTCGTTCTCCGGGTGCGCCAGCATCAGCGCGCGCAGGGCCGGCAGCTTGGTCCAGAACCCCGTCAGCTCGGCGTCGAGCACGGCGTTGCTGTAGAAGATGCCGAAGTCGTGGACGCGGCAGTAGTCTACCTTATTCTTGAACGCGCGGAGGAGGACGTGGTCGCCGTCGGCGTTCCCGCACCGGCGCGGCGAGGACCCGGTGACCACGAGCACCCGGGGCCGCCCCGGCGCGACGAACGCCGGGAGCCGCGGGTTGTCGCGGAGCCACTTGGCCCTGCTCGCGTCGTAGTCCGGCACGGACGGGCCGAGCGAGTAGGGCGGGTCCGTCAGCTGGCGCGGCGGCGGGAGCGGCTGCTCCTCATCGCTATCGGCACCGGGAACGGGAGACGGCGGCGGCGGAGGGGACGTGCGCTCGGCCGGCGGCGTGGGCGCGCTGGTGGTGGGGGCGTCGCGGCGGTCGTACATGATGCGGATGCGGGGGAACTGCAACTGCTGCAAGTCGGACGACGTGAACAGGAAGCGGGCGAACGGCGCGACGAGGAGGAAGAGCACGACGGGGATGATCGGGACACGGAGCAGCCGTTGCTGGCGCGCCCGGCGGTTGGCCGCCGCGACAGCTTCCTCCGACATCGCCGACGACGACGGAAGGAGGCTGCAGCCTAACCCGTAGGTTGCCGGTATGATCTGATCTCACGTCGTTGGTGCAGTACGAGTCAGAGATCCTATATCCTAACAGGGAAATATGAGCGCGCATCGTCGGGTTCGGACGTTTCGTCGTTTTCGTGAACGGAACGCAGTGCGCGCCGGCTGGAGTCTGTTGGTCTATGTTAAATGCCTGTCACTGGAGAATATACTTACTGATGATGATCGGCTGGCAGTTTTGCTGTCACGCTACTAGTCTTTGCTAAAAACGAACAGAAGTAGGTGGTGCACCGAATTGGACGTGCGAGTTTCTAACTTTCTATATCTGTGATACCATATCACTGCTGGCCCTTAATTTTGGCGCCAACTACAGCCCATGCAATTGCAGCGCTATCTAGCCCGAATAAGAATATTCGCTTCCCTTTCAGACGGTGCATTTTGTGTAAATGCTTCAGTGATTTCTGCATACAGTACGTCGTAGCCGGCCCAGCTAGCTCGTACCGCTGTCAGCTGCTTGCCCGTCGCAATCCAATTTTTCTTTTCATTTTTGGCAACCTCGTCATCAGATTTGTTTGTATGCGTGATTGGTTGCTGTAGAGAAAACCAAAAACACAAGATTGATAAATGATAAATCATTACGTTTTAAGACGGCGACTGACTGGGCTTGCCTGCAGGCCGTGGCCACGCGTGAACGATCATGACTAGACAGAAAACTCTCGACGGCGACCGGCCGGCGGCGTGCAGTCGAGCTCGAGCCCGCCGGAAGTGGGCAATGCAAATATTACAAGGGCGGGACGCCGGCTGCGGTGCTGCCATGTGGCTGTCGACGCGTGCGTGCGTGCGTTCGTAGAAATATCGGTCCTCCGCCAGCCGGCTCCGCTTTCTTTCGTATGCGCATGTGCCGATGCTGAACTGACGCGCGCGGGGTGCTATTTCTTTAGTCGTATATTACGGCGAAAATGAATCGAAGTCTACTGACTGATTTGCTCTCGGGAAGCAGCGGACACCGTACAGTACAGATGGACCAACATGCAAGGGTGTATACAGTATGTTGAACGTACATCAAGCCGAAATACATGCTGAAACAAGGCAATGTTGACCCAACTTGGAAATGTAAGTTTATCTATTGCACAGCTACTGAAAGTCTCGAGCCTCGACGGCGACGACATGGAAGTAAGATGGATCTCATTGGGCTTCAAGAAGGCCCAAAGTTGCGGTCGCGCATGTGCGAGGTCGACAAGAATCATGGCCTGGTCCACGATGGTGTGAAGTCCGGCTGCGTGGCCCAGGCAGTTGTGCGCTATGAGCCCGGCCTTTATGGGTCAACCGCACCGGCCGCCCGTCGGCCGTCATCAGCCGGTGGGCCGGCCGAAGACGTGTACCCCTGTACTCCCCCACTAACGTACATTCTTTTCTTTTTTAAAAAAGAACGTACTCCGTATATCACCAGAGTGTAATTTAAGCCTAGGGGAGAATAATTCTACACAGGTTTTAAGCCGATGCACATGGGTAATTAAAAGCACTACTCCCGTAAGATGCATCGAGATTCGGAAACTGCACTTCCAGAAATTCACTGCTCAGTATTTTAATCATCATCCCGCTTCCCGCGGATCCCTCTCGGCTATGGGCTTCTGCAAAAGAAAAGTGAAACCGCCGGATCCCCTTCCGTCGTTTGACCCTTGCCCCACGATCAATGCCATAATAAACCATGTCAAAAAAATGCCATAATAAACACATGAAAAAAAACAAATTAAAATGGAGTTCTTCGAGCAGACACAAATGCCAAGGCAAAGAATCATTTCTGCAACAATTACAAGTTGCGACGTGCTGCTCTCGGCCGTCTGTTGACAATGAAGGAACACCTCAGCGCCAAGCCGGCCGGCATCCGGCGGCACTACCGCCGCTGCGCGCCGGCGACCCCCAACATCGCGGCCGCCTTCCTCCTCCTCGCCCTCTGCGTGCTCTACCTCATCTTCGGCCCGACCCACTCCGACCTGGACCTCGCCCTCCCGCGTATCCGCGTCGTGTTCAAGGAACCAGCCGTCCCGGCGCCTCCTGTCGCCGCGGCGCCCGCGCCCGGCAACGCGACCGACGACGACGAGGACGCCGGCCTCCCGCCGCCTCGGCAGCTGACGGACCCTCCCTACTCTCTGGGCCGCACCATCCTGGACTACGACGCGCGCCGGTCGGCCTGGCTCGCCGCGCACCCGGAGTTCCCCACGCGCGTGGCCCCCGGCGGGCGGCCGCGGGTGCTGGTGGTGACGGGGTCGGCCCCCGCCCGGTGCCCCGACCCGGACGGCGACCACCTGCTGCTGCGCGCGTTCAAGAACAAGGCGGATTACTGCCGCGTGCACGGGCTGGAGGTGTTCTACAACACGGCGTTCCTGGACGCCGAGATGTCGGGGTTCTGGGCGAAGCTGCCGCTGCTGCGGACGCTGATGCTGGCGCACCCGGAGGTGGAGCTCTTCTGGTGGGTGGACTCCGACGCCGTGTTCACCGACATGCTCTTCGAGCTGCCGTGGGGGAGGTACGAGGACTACAACCTGGTGCTCCACGGCTGGCCCGCCAAGGTGTTCGAGGAGAAGAGCTGGGTCGGCATCAACACCGGCAGCTTCCTCATCCGCAACTGCCAGTGGTCGCTGGACCTCCTCGACGCGCTGGCGCCCATGGGGCCGCGCGGCCCCGTGCGCGACAGGTACGGGGAGCTATTCGCGCGGGAGCTCTCCGGGCGGCCGCCGTTCGAGGCCGACGACCAGTCGGCGCTCATTTACCTGCTCGTGACGCAGCGGAGCAGGTGGGGAGACAAGACGTTCCTGGAGGGAACCTACGAGCTCAACGGGTTCTGGGAGGGGATTGTCGACGGGTACGAGGAGCTTCGGCGGAAGGGGCGGCCTGGAGACCTCGGCGACGGCGGGCGATGGCCGCTCGTGACGCACTTCGTCGGGTGCAAGCCGTGCCGGCGGTACGCGGACAGCTACCCGGCGGACCGGTGCCGGCGCGGCATGGAGCGCGCCTTCAACTTCGCCGACGACCAGATACTGAGGATGTACGGGTTCGAGCACGAGTCGCTCAACACCACCGCCGTGCAGCGGGTCCGAAACGAGACCGGCGGGCCGCTGGACGCGGACGACGAGGAGCTCGGCCAGCTGTTGCACCCCACGTTCCGGGCCGCCAAGCCCACGTAGGCAGAGGCATCTATCTTCTGCTAGGTTGTCAGAGGTTGTTTTCTTCAATGGTTGACTTAGTTTTCCTAGAGTTATTATTCTAAAGTTGTTCTGATACTCGACTACATATTTTATACTGCGGTTATATGCTTAGACATCCATCAGGAAGGAACGAAGATGTCATCCCTATGGATTGCATTTTACACTTCCAACTCCATAGCGAAACAACACATGCATGAGTCAAAATGTCGTGCTTTAACACGTATTGCAGTGAGGATTGCATTCTCTTTTTTCCTATGGATTGCAGTGAAAATGTCGTGCTTTATCCCTATGGATTGCATTCTCTTTTCGTTACTCTATATAATCACGTATTGCAGTATTGTACGATTATTACATTATTGGATGAGGCATTTCATTTCGATGGTTTTTTTTTGCTATATCTGAGTACACCAATGGTCCCTAGACTTGTTCGAGGGTGTTATCTAGGCCGGAACATGCTAATTGTCACTCGGGGTAGTGTGCAACTAACAACCCATGTCGCATGCTAGCACGCAAATTATCCATTCCTCATTTATCTTCACTCTTCTCATCTCCCATAAACAGTCGCCCTGAGCAATGCCAAGCATACATATTAACGCTCATCACAAAGGTTTGGAGATTGACACTTAGGCCTCAAACTGACAGATTATAGTTTGTAGACTTAGACGATACCTTTCACCAAATTAAACGGCCGCTGAAACACTTTACCCTTTCAAAATGATCAAATGGAGTTTTCAAATGAGGAACCACTAACTTCCCCACACCTGTCATTCTTTTTTGTTTGCATCACCCTGCCACGAGCTAAAGGAGCCAAGCCCAACCAAAGCTGACACTTGCAAATATCTAACTTCCTGTCCCTCAAAGATTTCGAGCCATCCAGCGCTCGAGGCTTTCTCACTTGCCGCGTGGCTTCGGCGTTGCGCTGGTGGCCTATCATGCCGTCGAGTGCCTTCCAAGTTGCGGTCTTCCTGTATCTTGGGCTGCGTCTTACCCTTCATTGGCGGCGGCTCGTCATACCCTTCACTGGCGGCGGTGGGCAGCGTCAGCAACGATGGGCACTGGGCGGCGGCAGCGGGCGACGGCCGGTGGGGGCAACTGGAGAGGGAGAGGCACTGTGGCAACGGGAAAAGAAAGAAGAGAACCGTTTTTCTTCCACAACCGGTGCCTAGTGGGTAATACTTCAATGTTATCCACCTCGGGCGTAAAGTATACTACAGTGATAGTTACTTTTGAGCAAAATCACCGATGACTTTTGGGCCCTGATTGGCTTTTGAGTTTTACAAAAAGCAGGTTGAAAAGCCCAACCAAACGCGCCCTTCAACTAACTGCAATAATCCAATATAGAAAAGACATCCCAAGCCTTGTATAGAAGGCGTGCCCACAAACACGCAGAAAAATAATAGCACTAACTTTCCATATGGTTACATTGTATTATGCCAAAATGTACTTAACACAGACGACGCCGCACATTTTCTTCCTCTTAATGCCGATGTACTGGCGTTGGTGTCTATACCCAACGAATGATATCTGTTAATGCATTTCCTCTACCAGCTTTACACCTTAGCATCTTCTCTAAACAAAGCCACAATATGATGAATCATTGTCTTGACAACAGAAGATCAAACGGTCAGAGGTGTTAGTAAAGATTAATTTGTATCAGCAAACATATTGTTTAACCAGTTGATCTACACTGAAAATTCCTTTCCACCGTGAGAACTACTTTGGTTAACCCCTCTAACAAAATCATGCCTCAGTAGAATCAACTTGACGGCTGAGGTGAAAATTCTGTTGACACGAAAATTGAAGGTGTCAATCAAGCATATCGAGGAACACCCACTAGATCCCCTACATCGATGAAAAGGTTTGATCAACCCAGTCAGAGAGCTTGCGGATCTTTTTGGTCATTTCAGCACTTTTTGAAAAGTAAGATTCCGCATTTGCAATCATCACAGTGGTGTCATGTCGGACAGCCTCCAGAGTTCTGTAGTAATTGTTTGCTAATCTTGTCTTGATCACCTCTATGGAAAATTGGACAGGAAACCTAGGGCAAGAATTGTATGGCCAGGAGTCAATTAAGATGCATTACAGCTAGATGTGACACAAATGTAACTCAATAGAGATTTGCATATTCTTACTGAGGAACAAAGAGCTCGAAGCAATAATATGGTATCTCCTAATATTCAATGTACACAAAAATGAAATAAAATAAAAAAGGGAAACAAGAAAACTGGACATTTTTAGCAACCTTTTATATGAAGTAAACTTTTTAAAAAATATTGCCTCTCAAATCATAATTCAATGAAAAATTATTGAAAAACAGCATACAAGCATTACCTGTTCATAAAATCAGACTTTTCTGTAACCTTGTCTAATTTTAAGACACCATAACGATCCTGTAAAACCATAAAGAATATCATAAAGCGTTAACACCACATAAAAAAGGGAAGCAAAATTATAGTTGATAAAAATAATAATTTCACCTGATTCCGGTGCGATATTTCTTGTAAATTTTCCATTTCTGACAATAATTTATCTCGAATCTCGAGATTGATATGCGGATGTTTCCATGGAACCCATAAATTGCCTACATCATGAAGTTCCCAGGGGCTATGCGCGTGACCAGAACCATCATTCTTATACTGTACCACATATCTCTCCCATGGGCTCTCAGGAAAATCAGGTGATTTGGGTTTTACTGCCGTAACCCGTCCCTCCCACCAATTTCCTCCTTCCTCACCATCATCCCTCCACCAAACTTTGCACTTATCTCTGTTGGTCCAGTTCCGCTCCATCGCAGCTTCATACCTTGTTCTTTCCACAAGAAAATCTGGAAAGTTAACTAGCTCAGGCAAGGTGATCATAAATGTTTTGCCAAATCCACTGGAAGTGTGATCAATGAATTCGATGGTTAATTTACAGCAGCTTTCACCAGATCCTTTGTAAGAGGCGTAATCAAGACCCTGTATTTTGCAAAGTTCTACAGCTTTAAGTCCTTTTATCTGGTTCCAAGGGCAAGGATCAGATGATCGCATTGCTTCAAGATATTCCTCATGGCCCTACAAATATAGCAAGTCCAGCAAGGAGGATCATAATAGTGAGATACTATATAAAGGCAACCCGAGAAGTGACTACACATGTTTGTATTTCATTCACATTATGTATGCTTTTTCCACCATCAACTAGTAGTTCTACCCTTAGGGCGAGGAGAAGCAAAAAAATGTGGACAGAACAAAAATGAGAACTTTCATCCCCCATAATGTGGATCGAACAAAAATGAGAATTTCATCCCCCATACACTTTCTGCAGATAACATAACAAATACAAAAATAATCATTACCTGCCCCAAGTACATAACTTCATCACCGAGTTGAGGAATATAACGGTAACCATCTTCATGTTCATGCAACATTAACCATGAATACTTTAAGGGCGCCTGGTGCTTTTTTCCCAATGGATGTGTATCAGGAAAACTGCTACTCTCTCTTTTGTTCCTAGCAGACCTTAAACCAACAGTTTTTGAGGTTGGCCGCCACATCACTTCACGCACGTCTGTGACAATTCGTCTTCCACTAGTTGAAGCTTCATAGGAACTATAAGAATCTTTCACTTGAGAAATAACATCCCGTGTTGCGCCATCACCATTGTGCGCATATGACTTCCTTGTGCTTCTTCTCAATCTACCACTTGCAGCTGTAACAGGACTATATTCTGGAGGTTGGTATCCACCATCGTCGTTCGAGATAGAAGTACTATCCTCGTTTGCATATTCATCTGAATCCATTTTTTTCCTGTTATTTGATTTTGACCTTTTGTACACTGCATATGTCTTTGGAGAATCCAAGTGCAGTTTTTTCGGATCATGTAAACCACTGCTTTTATCTGTGCATGCCTGAGAATCATCATCATGCTGCACTGAACCTGTACCATGCTCAGTGTCCATGATATTTCCTACTTGTGTACTTATTGATTTGGCCGACAAACTTGCACTTGCTCCATCTGCAAAGCCTCTTGCCTTCAACTTCAGTTTCAAGGAAGGCTGAGAAGTATTGTGAACTTTAACAGTATTATTTGCTACGTCTGCACAGGCATTATTATTGTTAGTTATCTTTTCTTTATCCCCAAAATTATTTTCTCCATTATACTGATCAGTAATGTGATTTTCCTGAATGTTATCTAGAATTATTCCAGGTTGAATTGCTTGTATATTTGGCCCAACACTTTGATGGATTCCATCACCACATCCATGAGGCATCTCTTGACTAGATCCTTCAATATCCTGTGAAGCTGCATTATTTGAAGTGGACCACAACCCTCCTGCTGTGTCACTGTACTTGGAACGCTTTGATGTTCGCATCTTAACTTCACCCCACCTAATTGAATTGTTACTGTGAACAGCAGAACCATCATGCAGATCACCATCTGTCGTTAATTCAGCATTGCAAGCAGAGGAATGTCCAGGTTCAACAGTTAGTTCAGGCTCAGGCGATTCATGATTAGCTAGAGCAAGAGACTTCACTGCTTTATCCTGTGTGGAGCATTCTCCTTTTCCACTTCCCGAAGGAAATTGAATTTTCAAATCACGGCGTGGTATTCTGAGGACTAGTTTTCTACCAGTTACAGGATTTCCCTTGTTATCGATAAATTGAGAAGGCTGTGTAACATCTTCCTCTCTGTTAAATCTTAGCTGGCCACTCCGCTCTAACTGTTCAGCTTCAGTACTGTCCGTGTTCAATTCACTGTCTGAGTAACTGCCCTCTGAGTCATCTTCATCCTCTTCTGTTGAAGCTCCCATCTTTGACAAAAAACTGAGCGCATTGCGAGCAGCACGTCTTTGAGGTCGCAATCCCCTGGATTTAGGGGATCTTTTCCTTTTGCTTGAACGTCCATTCCTAGACTTCCTACCTCTATGTGGCCTTGACACTGTAGCTATATCAGGCTCATCCAAAATCTTTTTCCTAACTCGTCGACCAGATGAAGTAACAAGATCAGCCTGCAGAAGATGTGATAAAAGGAAAATATGCCAAAAAAAAATTAGAATACAGCGCAGAGGAATATAGATGATCTTGAAAGTTGACACTTACCTCAGATTTTTTCTTCTTTCTTCTTGATCGACGGAGGTGAGCAGCACTATTAGGGTTATCCGCATCAATTTCTGCACTTGAATATGAAGTACCCGAGGAATCACCACTCATAATCTCCTGTTCTCCCTCACTAGAATACTCATCCATGCCATTGTACTCAGAATCAGTATCATCAGAGATAACTTCATTTTCTGGTTCAAGCTCAATGAAGTCTGTTATCTCTGGAAGTGGTTCCCACCTATCTGGATCAATAATTGGGATGGTTTGGTATTCACCAGTGGTTGGATTGTAAGTGGGGCCAGTGGCAAAATTCACAGAGGGTGGTCGCCACTCAATACCAAGTGTACCTAATCGACGTTTCTGGTACATACTCTGGAAGGGCTCTGGATACGGTATCATACCTGAAATTGGCGAGTAAGAATTGCATGATTGCAGTGAGTAGTAAAATCACTAGAGAAAGATTAACAGGGAAATTACATACCAGCATCGCATAAGAAGTCCTGCATATTTCTCCTATGTGGTATAAGCTGTGTTTCCTACATACATGGAGCAAAAGCTGCATAAGTTGCTTAGCTTAGCTCATGGACTTTTAGAAGGGAAAAATAACTCTACAAAGTTACAAGCAGGGTTGAATTCTGGTAGTTTGAGGAGAACTATGCCCCCTTTTTGTTTAATCATTGTTTTCAACATTTCCTTAGTCTCGTAATGCTTAAATTATTTCAGAAGAGCAGTAAAAACCTACAAAGCGAGACAGTTACCAATGTAAAATGAATTTGAAAGTAACATGGATGCATAGACAATGCCAAAATAGATAGCAGAAGCATTTAGAGTGGATAAGAAAAGACACGTGGCAGTTTTAGAAGGAAAGAGAACAAAAAGACAGAAGCAAACAATAGGCAGGCCCAGACCAATCCAGTTGGCCCTAACATCCCATTATCACAGCACTCTGATCTTTTTCCCCCTCAATTCCGAAAACCCTAGCTGCCTCTTTTGCCAGACTACTTTTGCTGTTTCCTGTGTTCACCCTCTTCCTCTATTATGCTTGATGAGGTGACGACAGGACCACCCACAATAACGATAAGCAAGCACAGCAGCAATGCCGCAATGGCAGCAGCAGCAACAGCAACAGCAACAATGAGCAAGTTAATGGCACCAATTTCCTTGGATGCAAAATATTGATATTGCAAACATTCCATGCATTAATACGATTTTCAGTGTAATGAATGAAATTATCCATTCCAGAAACAAATCATCAGAATAAACAGATCTGAACTGTACCACAAAACTCACACACTTTCTTAACAAACCTGATCAATAACACTTCCATTGGTATCTCGGATAAGGGGCCGATAATCTCCGAGGAAGAACTGTTAGAGAACGCACACAGTCAGAACTACATAGAAGTGCATACAAAGATGGTAACTTACTCAAGGGGTTATTTTGTGTGTGGGTGGCAAGGCGGTCTGCTGGATGAGCTTTGCTTTCTGACATAGTAGATTAACAGGCGCTACAGCCTATAGGCACATGGGTATATAATTTTCTGAAATAACCAAACAGCCCTACCAGACTAGGAATTTATACAGCACCAAACTGAACTGAAGCATCAATATGTCTGGTACTCATCAAACATGTCACATCACCACTGGGATGGCGGCAGTTGCATGCTTGCACCCAGATTAGGCAAAAACGTGATAGTTCAGTAACAACTTGTGTACCTGATCATATTTTGCATCCTTCTGGGACTCTCCTTGCCCAGTACCAATAATGAATATTTGTCCAATTTCATCCGATAAAATAAGTGATGTACCATCCCTAAATGATCACCCAGCATATCATAAAGAACACGACAGAATTAATTGACATTCATTAGGAATCTAAAATAATTAATCAATACTGCAAACTTTTAAAAGGGCATCTCATAATCCAATCATATAAAGAGCAGGAGAAATGCACTGGATAACTACCACAGGATTCCTACTTAATTTTGGCAGAGGATATGTGGCGCTTATGAAGTTCCAAAGGCTACGAAGCCACCAGAACTCAACCCTAGGCAAGCTCATCCATAGCAGCACAAGCAAAAGGAGTGCATGCATGCATTGGAGGCTAGGCTATTTTTCCATACTAGATCTTTGTGCAGGGAAATAACATGACACCTGAAAGGATTATGAGAATGGAAATTCCCTTGTACATCTTTGATGTTGCTACAAACATTCTAGTGGATTCTGAAGTGACAGCTGCAAATGTTGTGCATAAATGAAGGCATTTGGTTTGTTAATCATCTCAATATCTTCAACAACAATTCACAATACTGGCTATTTTGGGCATGAAAATTGAAAACACTAAGGCCGTCAAATTGGAAATCTTGAAGGGAGGACCACTCGGCGCTTCAACAAGGCATTTGCATATCTATTGGAGTGGAGTCTTCTTCAACAACAATTCACAATACTGGCTATTTTGGGCATGAAAATTGAAAACACTAAAGCCGTCAAATTGGAAATCTTGAAGGGAGGACCACTCGGCGCTTCAACAAGGCATTTGCATATCTATTGGAGTGGAGTCCTCTATGAAGCCACTGATTATTTATCCTCGGGTTATCAAATATTGGATGCCTAAGGAGTTGCAATTCATCGGGCAAAAGGCAAGAACAGTTGTAGACTTGTGGTAAGAGTTTTCGTACAGACAGTGTTGGGAATTAACCTTCCACAAACAGATTAATAGAGAGAGGAAGGAGGGCAAAGAAACAAGATAAGGGCAGAGTGCTCAAAGTGAATACCCACTCATGAGCCATGACCCCTTGGGCCCTTACAAGGCCCCTTTTCTCCATGAGCTGGGCCATTCACAGAGTTGCATGACACAGAGTTGCATGAAATTTTCTATAAGAGAGCCAACAAAACAGTTAAGACTCCAGGATAGGAATTGATGGAAATTATGAGGCAAAAACATTGAGATTGTGTTTCCGTGTCAAGCAATAGTAGTTGTTTTCAAGGGCATGCAGTGAGATGCAGTTGCAAAAGAATTTTAGCTACCAGTGAAAAATATTAACCAATCAAATAACAGTTGTGCAAAGGAGAAACTACGTTAAATGAACTCACTATTTGTTAGTAAAATGAGATTTGGACTGGTATGAAATCTTAAAATATGTATCATATTATGAAAATGTAGAAGATTAGTCTAGGGTCAAATGTCAGGGGAGTAGTGTACATGTACGAAAAGAAAACAAGCAGCTACAGGCCTACAGTGAAATAAAAATATAAATAACCCCATGACCCAATTTGCCATGTTCAGTGTCCTAGCTGCATGAGAGTCGCATATAAACTTTGAGGAATCAATCATACTAAACAGTTTAGGCAAAACAGAAGCAACAGGCTTAGTTGTCAGTATGTGCAGGAACAACTCACTAGCAAATGCCTTGGATTTTTTGTCAGGTCATGTGAAATTACCACGATAATGACAATGGGGTCAAAAGCCTTCAGCATCATTTCAACTGTTAGGCCCTGTTTGGGTATTTTTATCCACATGTAATTGATTACAGATGTAAATTATAGTGCACAAGAAAACCTAAAATGGTGTTCACCAACACAACCTTGTTTCAGCATAGGCTAGCCACAAGCCATGCCATCTCAAAGTTCTGATAGGGTGTTACCATCGCCCCACAGGAACACTAGCCTCAGGTAACAGACTCAAAACCCCAGCGTGGCCTCACCGCCCTTCACTTGGGCTTGACATGAATCCGGGCCATGGCAACATGGATCCATGCTCCCAACTCAGATTCGGGCTGGGGAAGAGAGGTCTGGAGAAGGGAGAAGGTGGGAAAGAGGGCATGGAACGATGGAGGGAGCACCATGGCTGCAAAGAGTAGGGTTGAGGCCGTCAGGCGGGGAGTGAATGGAGGTCAAGATTGGGGAGGACCTTGATTTTACTCATTTATTTTGTGTGTGCCGAAGAGGTGGTTCTTTTTATTTTTGGTTGGAAATCCCGGGAGTAAACCCATTAGAATCACATCCCGTACAAGAAAACCTTTTGGATCCAACATAGACAAATTTTGTGATGGTATTTTACACAGGTTTTGGTTCTAAACCAGGCTTCCAAAGATGCTGTTAAGAAACCTCATCAAACCGAGCAGCAAGCAAAAAAAATCATACAGAATCTCATGGCATTCCTAGCATATGTTAAAGATACAGTAAATACAATTCAGTTCAATAAACATAAGGATTAAAAAGGGGGAAAAGAAGCTTGTGAAGAGTCTAAAATGATACTTACGGAGAGAACTTCCCATCAACTAGTTTAAATTGCCCTGTTTCATAGATCTGTACAGGTTTTCCTTCCCATATCTGGTGTAGAAAAAAATGGTTTAGAATTCTCAGGTATGGATATTGTGAGAAAATAAAGGCATCTTGTTTTCTTCTTTAGACAAAAAAAAGCATCTGGTTAGGAGCATACATCCCAGATGATCGTCTTTCCATCATACCCAGCACTCATAGCTATACGAGGGTTGAACGGATGCACATCCAGAACAAATGTCTGTTAAGAATGAAGTTTATCAAAATAAAAAGGATAACATTTCTGCAAGTTAAAGATTCTGAGTAAACAGGAGTGGAATGACAATATGAATTGAATCAAACAGCACTCTAGATGTTTGTTTAAATAAGTTTGACAGGCATAGGATTAAAGGGCATGAACTCATGCAAGTTTGATGGTACTATACCAGCTATGCCAAGAATGATCATCACAGTTTTTTTTTTTTTTTGAGAACAATGATCATCACAGAATTAAACAGTGATGCAGTTGAAACAGCAAAGTTCACATTATCACATCATTGCAAGTGAAAGTTAGTAAATTATTTCAGATAATACCACAGAAACCAATCTATCCAAACGTAGTTTGTTTCCAAAACAAATACTAATGTCATGAATGGAAGTAAAGGGATGTGAAATACAGTTATTGAACATGAACCAAAACTCCAAGCTCAGGATGACACTAAATGGAAGACCTTGCACATTAAATATAAATTAAGAAAGAAAAAGGTTATTCTCAACAGCAAAAAGGGGAAAAAGAAACTCATTTTCACACAGTATGCCAAAAGAGTTGTTTTTTTTTGGGGGGGGGGAGTAAAAAACACTTGAAATCTAACATTTACGAAGCTACCGTTTGAAGTTTTCCAGTTTCATTAATGTTTAATCACCATTAATCAATGCTGGTGGCAGAACACTAGAGGCAATAATAGTAACCTGATGAACTTCTCTTCAAAAAGGGAAAAGAAATAACAATGAATAGCACTCTGACGGACTAAATACTGAGTTACCAGCAGACTGAATGCCCAAACACTATTATTCACAAAATGAAAGCCTAACGCATAGGATGCATGAGATATGCTTACTGATTCCTTGTGGCCGATCAGTGAATGCACCAAGCTCCCATCAGAAGCATTCCATACACAAATTCGGCAATCTGCAAAATATAAGACATACAAGGAAGGTGAATAGAAATGATAGATTGAGAATTTAACTATATAACAATAAGAATGAGAGAATGACTGATGCTTCTAAAAATAAAACTCAAACAATTCCTAGGTGGATGCTTTGACCATGTCGAATAGAGCCGCTAGGGCTTCTGCTCATTTGGTAGTATACTAATATATAATAATTTCAATCAACTAAAGCAAACAAAGAGATGCAAGTTATTTGCAACCTTGATTCCAGGCTCTGAAATAGCAGCTAGAGAAATTACTAAATAATGTCTCCTTAAGGAAAGCTATTGTTCAAAATTGTGATGAGGGTGAGGGTGGGATGGGATGGACTCTTTATTGCTAGGAAAATGATTGGCAATCAGACAAACTAGATGCAATCATGCGACCCACTCTGGTTTGGTCATGAGTGAAATTAACATGAAAAGTTCTTTGTTGCCCTTCATACTCAATTAAGCAATTATGAGATGATTAGATTGGAAAGATAAATTTTTTCTCAATAGAAAAAACCAAGATGAAAAATAAACAATGCAAATGGCAGTACATTCAAATATTATTTCTCAAAAGAATAAACAAAATGTTGTTTCAAAATGGTTGCAGTGAGAACATATGAAACAGTAGTAGACCAAAGAAAGATACCCATGATAGCAGCAAGCACAAAGCGGTTGTCCAGACTCCAAACAATCATATTGACACCGCGAGGAGTTGGTTGGTATCTTTGACGAGGACCGCCTCGAGGTGGTTGAGGCGCCATTGGAGGTGGGGGTACTTTAAGATGGTAAGCACGTGTCCAGCGCCCAACCTTTCCCTGGATCAATGCAGAAACAAATTATAAAGAAAAATATTTTGAACACATATATAGCATATAGCAAAGGCATTGATGTGCAGTCAGTGGCACGAGATGGCATTACTGTTAATGAGCCAGTACACCTGACTTAGCTGTTAGCCTGTTACTACCTCCATCAAAATATTTGTCACTGTTGACTATTCTCGTAACATTTGACCGCTCGTTTTATTCAAAAATTTGTTGTAAATTTATGAAAAGATAAGTTGTATTTAAAGTACCTTACATGATAAAGTAAGTTATAAATAAAAAAATGATACTCATAACTTTTTAAATAAGACAGATGGTCAAACGTCGTGATTAAAAATCAACAGTGGCAAATACTTTGATACATAGGTAGTACATTACAACTGGTTGCTGCATCAGGTATTTTATATACTGGCTCTTATCACACACTCTAGTGATTGAAGCATGATATGCAGTGCAGAATGAATTATAAATATGGCGAGCAGCATTTCAAAAGGCGGTCATAACACAATAGCAAAAGCTGTATCGAGCAGCTATGCAGTAATCATAAAAATATTTACGCAAACAAAGTTTTTCAGGAACAAAATTCAAAGTTTTAGGCTGCAATAGCTTACATGTGACCTCCGAGATCGTGGAACCCATATAATTGCGCTCCCATCACGTGAGCAGGTAACAATATTATGTGTGAACCTATCAAAAAGAGACCAACTTAGCTCATGTAATTGTTTAAGACAAAAATGACACCTTTTGGACTAAGGTGAACAACTAAGAACTGATTGAAGACAAAAATGACACCTTTTGGACATGGGTGAACAGAGCCGATTCCACTAACACGAGACCATTTAAAAGGAGTAACCAAACCATAAGTACACCAAAATGCTTACCAGGAATTTCTGAACTTAAGGTTATTTTCTTCCTTAGAGATATGACTGGAATCAGCTGAAAAAGATCTTGATGCCACCGCACATCCACTAAACTGCACATAGTTTACATCATTTTCATGCCCAGATAATAGATCCATCTCATGATTAGGTTGGTCATGTTCCTCAGAAGAACTCTTGCAAGCATTCCATACCTGAAATGAACATTTATGATGAAAAAGGCCAATTTTCACCATATTTAAATTGGAAGTTAACAAAATAGTAGTAACAAGAAAAACATACCCTTGCAAAGGTGTCTGAGCTGCCAGTGACAAACACAGTTCCATTAGCATTGAACGCACAACATAAGATTTGGTGATTTGTTGGCTGAACTTGAGCAGCGCTGGAAGACGCATCACCGCTCTTCCCTGGCATCAACACAACGCGGATTGGATTATCCATAAATAGATATTACTAATGCAGTATACATGCTTCAATTAACTAACCAGGGGCAACATCCGGGGGCTTCGGTGTATATATTCGTGGAGATTGTTGAGAGTATCTGGCATCCCAAATCCTGCATGTCCCATCATCCGATGACCTGCCAACAAATATTATTTGATAACTTCAGAGAGCATATAACTGAAAATAGCAAGCAAAACCCAGCATGCCAAATGCTGAGGTTAAATCATAGCACAAATAATATAGAAGACACAAACACATTTAAATACAACTTGCGTGTGTTACAAACAATCAACATTTAAGATGACAGTGAAAATCAGTGCAAACAAAGGTTGACTAATATATGCAGTGCAACATATTTTTTAGTTCAGGAAACAGCATAACTATTTATGAAACAGTAATCCACACAAATTAGTTACCCTAAATCATAGAGAATCTAAAATCAATAGATCACACAAATATAAGCCCATTCACTCTGAAACAAAACAACTTATACTAGAAATATGGATTTGCTATGTATATATATTGCCTCTATCATGGGTAAAACATGCTCAAACAGCTTGGCAAGAAAAAAAAAAGGAAACATGCTTCACCACTTAAATCCAGTGTGTTCTTAACTGTATATATAGAATAAATAATGAGAAATGTCCTAGCAAATTCATTCAAATCCTTAAACTTGGACCCCTAGCATTATAATTTCTTCAAATAAGTATCAGCCTCAGTGATACACAGCAGATTAATATAGTTGTTATAGTACATTGGTATCAAATACCTTCATGCAGGGCATTTTCATTTGAAATGCCCTTGCATCCAGTTTGTATGTAGCAACAAGAACCAACAAAGTGGCACAAATTATATTATCATCAGGGGGCACAAAAAAAGAGAAAAGGAGCACTCACGACAACAGCTGGAAAGCAGCACCTGGCCTTGGGCTAAATGCAATAGCAGTAACTGCTCCTGTATGCCCCTTGAGCACTGAGATTGGCATTCCATCAGGCATACGCCACTGCATTGGTAAAAAATAGTCATTGATCGTAAAAGGAATATTGTTATGGCCAAGAACCAGTGTTATGACAGTTTACTTAGGAACAATGAAAACTACCAGACTTACCACTCTAATAATGAAATCATTGGATGAAGATGCCACCACAGCATTATTGGAACTCACAGCAAGATCAGTAATATCACCCTTAATTTGGCAAACGAAACCGAACAAGTGGGGTTAAGTTATCAATGAAATGTTGTGAGTATATCCATACAGCACAGCAACAGTAAGCAAAACTTACTTCATGGCCCCGGCAGCTAGCCAGACAGAAAGCTGTTTCCATCGCCCATATTTTAACAAGGCGATCATCAGAACCAGTAATAACATAACGCCCCGTGCGATCAAAGGTAGCTGCAGAAACAAGATTACTATGAAAGCAATACAGCAGATAAAGAATGCATTGATGATGAAGGGTTTGGAGAACCAACAAGGCAGCAGCTAAATTTGTCGAAGATATAGTATGGGGAAAATAAGGTCTTCTGGAACAGAATGAACAGCGTACATAAATTGTTAACTGGATGAACCCTAACAAATGCTGATCAACCACAGGAACTTTCCTAACAAGTACAGCACTCCTTGACATTATTTTGGATTGCACCCTAAGTTTGAGTTTCCTAAGCCAGCTTTTTCTTAGGCAGTGATTGGCTGCTGCCACACCTTACTCTCTTTAAGTTCTTAGCCTCCTGGCCACTTGGCATAGATTCAAGTTTGGTGGTCATTTTTATTGCACGGAAAGTATGGCAAGTTAGGTACCTTAAGCGAGGTCAAATTAGTTACTGACCGAAATACCAAATGCACCCTTAGTTCAAATATTGGCAACCAACCATATTTAAGCCTAACTCAGAGAGCAAGAAAGTTCAACTAACCACAATACACAGCATTTTGATGTCCCCTCAATCTCTTTATGATTTGCATCTTTTCAACAAGGGTAGCTGGCTTTGCGATAGCATAGGACGATGCACGTACAGAGGGAGCTCGACAGTGCTTAGTAAAACCACCAATCTCTCTCAAACCTAGACCATGAACCTGATCAGCCTGTATGTGCGGCCAACGAAGATAGCTTGGCATCCTGGGAGTTTCCTTCGCTTGCCTGTCAGCTGAAAGATTCGAAAATGCACGAACACATTACAACAGTTAATCGAACTGCCAAAACTGGAAACATAAAACTGATATACAAATGATTTAATAAATAGCTCCAAGGAAAGAATATATAAAAAAACGGTAATGCATTGAACAGCATGATACACATACATGCAAGAAGCGAAAAGGAGTTGGATCCAAGAAGTGTTGGAACATCAGCAGCATTCGGAGAAACTCCTCCAATCAAGTTGTGTGGGTGACATGAACTAACCATGAGTTGCTTTAACAACTTTACCAAGTGGTCTTTACCAATGTGGGGGTATCTACAGCAAAACAAGAAATGCTTAACACTATGAAATCATTTAGAAATAGAAGATTAAAAATAACAATTCTGCCAAGGTAGGAAGCTTATTTCATGGCTGCTCAGTCATTCCACTAAATTGATACCCTTTCTACTTTTCAAAATAAACAGTCATTTCAAAATCAAATAAATTACAAACTGCGGATGTAAAATTATGGACTCAAGACTCCCCAAGAGGCACCAGATGAGTTTTATATTGAGTTATGCACTGAATACCAAGCATGGTTTTTCCCCATTGTATTCTAAGCAACTAGGAAGTACTCCCACCATTTCAAAATAAAAGGCAAGATTTGACTTGGCACATTCTCCCAAACTAAACTTTGACTCTTAATTTATCTGATACACATCTATCGTGAGGGAATACTACACTTCCACGAGCAGGATTTTGCTAAATGTGTAACATCTTTTCCTATTGGTAGTGGTGATGTTAAGTTCACATAAAAAGTATAGCAACAAGATCATAACCATATAAGAAAGTACTTTCAAATATCAATCCAATGATACAACTTTTTGTATAACATATATCGTTGGGGCTAATTGTTGGTTGAAGGTTACGAGATTTGAATCTTATAAAAGGCATTCGAGGGAGTATCTCAAGTTCTCCACACTAATTGCAGAATCAGTCGAGTTTCTCACCTCCACAAGAAAATAACAGAATCAAATTGATTAGACAACAGCATAACGCATTCGTACCTCTCAGCTAACTTTACATAACCCAAAGGGAGTGATACGCCATCGTCATTTTCTTCACCACTATGGAAACCACCACGTGAATACCAAGCATGGTATCTTCTAGGTAGTAGTTGATGCTCCATGAGTTCGTTGCATAGTTCTCCAAAGGTCCGTTTAAATGGACCATGAGATAAAAAATGCATAATGAGAAAGTAAACTTCTCTCATATCAATATCAACACCATCCATGGATGCAACATCAGTTGACATCACTGAATTCACAGGATTAACCTTCGCGAGTTCCTGACTTGGAAAATCCAGAGGAACCATACTAATGGAGGCTGCATTAGTGGAAGGTTGATGCTTTCTAAAAGACATTTCTACTACACCACCAGGACCTGGAAATAATAAAGAATAAGTGCATACACTCAAATTTTAATAATCAAGTAAAGAATTAAATAATGAAATGATATGGAGAGAATAAGTAATGCAGGAAGTAAAAAAGTAGAAATACATACATAAAAATACAGAAATTAAAAACAAAATAGAAAAGACAGCAGCTAGCTGGCAGCCATGAGATGTTTGTGAGGAAAATGAATAAATTCCAAGTCTCAACTTATCTACTCATCGAGTGATATGGCAGAATCAAAGTAAAAAAGAATTGCAGTGTGTTGTACAAAACTACAGGCAAGCAAAAATCTATCTGGTAGTTGAAACTCACAAGCTTAGAAAACCAAACTTGTTAGTGTTACTGTAGCTACAGGAAAGTAAAATTCGCTAAACTGGGGATCAGAAGCGCATCATATATGGAACTGGACAGCATAATCAGCCAATGCAAAGTAGAGATACATCCTATGTAAGTCTAATTATCTATGATACCTTGCAGAGATACTTTCTCTTCAGCCTCTCCTATTCATACGCTGCCAGCATCTATAACATCACCATATGGAGGGGATCAAATCAACAAAATATGTAATATACATATATTCACCCTAACTTTTGACCATCCTGCTTAACAAACAGATCTTTCCATGCAAGCTCGCCAGCTCCTAAGAAGCAAAACTGTTCCAACACACTTAAATTCCCATCACTAGAACCCTAGAATTCACGGCATTCAGAAGACAAGCAGATCCAATATTCAGGCCACTCAATCATGTGCATGCATGAAAGTCCAATAATAACTATCAGTCCATGAAGGCCTTCTCCAAATTATCACAGGAGGGAAACCCACATAAGCACACAAATCCTAAACCCTAGTAATAAAACCCGCGAATTTGACTCAATTATCGATACTGGGGTTCTAAATCATTTCCATAGGAACGGCGCAACTGGAATCGCTACATCCTCTGCACGCAATTGGACATATCAACAGGCTCAAATCTACCAATCTAACCGACTAATCGGCAAAACATATACGATATGCGCTAAAGCGGCATGAGGTAGCCCGTAATTCGAGGCAGGGGATGGGGGAAGAGAGATTGAGAGCTACCTCCTAGTCGGTGAGCCCTCTGGCGACGCGGCTGCGGCGGCGCAGAGGCATTCCAGACACGGAAGGCGCCTCGGCGGCGCCCGTGCGGCACGAAGAGAGTGCCTCCGGCGGAGGAGGTCGGACCGTCGGAGGCCGCGGTCCAGTCGTCCCCCTGCGAGCCCTAGGCACAGTGGTGGGGAAGGCTAGAGCCTAGAGGGAGACGGCCAGACGAGGAGACGAGGCGGGGGCTGTGGGTTTGCGGGTGTGTCGTGTGTGATCCGGATAGGGATAACCTCACGGGCTAACGGGTATTTTACTAATGGGCATAGGGGTTGCTGGCGCCGTGTTTATATATAGTACGGATTAGAAAAAAAAGCGGCGGGCATTACCTCAATACTCTGGCAGCGACAACAGGTGAACACATGAAACGAGTTTTTTCGGGCAGTCTCAGCGGGATTTTACGCAGAGTTTTATAACATTAAATATGGTGATGTGACATAGGAGAGAACGGAGAGTTTCATAGCATGTGAGAGAAGTTTCATCGTTATAAAACTCTCTTGACACAGTTACCTAGTTTCTGATTTAGATAACCGTGTAGTGAAACTATGAAGTAAAACTGATCAACAACATATGAAACACATTAATAATACAGTTGTAATGCGCAAGTCGTGAAACCATGAAACCGTAAGAACATACGAGAGAAGAAGACAAACATTCGATCTATAGCCTGTAACAGATCGGCAAAGTGAACCACTAAAAGGATCTTACCGTGCAGCCAAGCAAAACCCTGTTCACTTAGGATTTTTACCGATGTAAAAAATAAATAGTAAGATGACAGAAGGAGCCTGTAACAGTCTCATAAGCTAAATTTTAAGAGTGAAAAAATAACAATTGTAACTTACCCCCCCAAAGGCCCCTGCGTCGCCCCCCGCGACGGGCGACTCGGGCGGCGCCCCTCACTCCCAAGGCCACTGCCGCCTCTCCCCCCTCTCCACCCCGCCGCCGCTGGAGGGTGCCACCGGAAGTCCGGTTGGCCCCTAGGATGGTGGCGGCGGGGAGCTCTCCGACGCGGCGCACGGATCTAGGCCTCGGCGTGTGTCACACCCGGATTTTCACAAAAACCCGAGTGCGGCCATATGTGTGTCCAGGAAGTCATAGTACACATATAGCGAACAAATATGATAAACAGAGAACATATGCTGGAATAAATTCTTCATTAAATAAAATGTTTACATCAGAGTGCTTCATGAATGATCTAAACAATAACAGCGGAAGACTAATAAAACTCTCAACTAATGGAGCCGCAATCCACAGGGACTCTGACTGGGAGATCACAACTCAGTAGTACGGTAAATCTTCTGGAAACTCAGCAGCAGACTCATGCCCAGCCCAATCTATTTACCCATCTGGATTTTGTTGAATAAAATGACAAGTGTAAGTAAACAATTACTTAGCAAGTATAGCACGGATATGAAGGCTCAAAATAGGCTAGACACGGCTCACCTGCATTAGCATTTTTAGTTGGTTCATTTTAACATTAACCAATTTACTACAAATGAATGAATTCCAGTTGTAACCCAATTTAATAAAGTATAAGTGACATTAAACATAAATAAACATCACCTTCTAATCAAAAAGGATCCAGGCCGCTCGTGACCCTGAGCAAGGCTATCATGATAGATTTTACACTCTGTAGAGGTTTCGCCCTTTACCCACCAGTCGCGTAAAAGTTCAAAAGAACTTTGCACCCAACCACACACATCAACACTTCCGAGGTGTGATTGCATAGGGACGATACGAGGTTTTTCACAAGACACTCTAACAAGACAGTGGCCGCTAAGGTACAATAAGGTGGTGAGACTCTAGGCACCGAGATCGACATACGCCTACGGAGTCACACCATAGGGGGGTCGATGGCGTCCAAAGCGCGAGCATCGCACCCAACAATGCGCAAAGTGCGGAGTTCCCCGTCGCAAGGACTCCCAACACGGGACTGGGTCTAACGAGACCTAGCCGACGGGGCTACCGTCCTCGGTGGAATCAAGAAACACCCCGTGCCTTACTTCCCATAATGTCGTCGGCCCCACCGGTAACCACCGGCAAGCTAGAGACGTACAAGTTACTTGACCAAGATCAGAGCCATAATAGTTCTAGAGGTGGCGACAGGCTCCTGGGTTGCCGCTTTAAGAGCCGGACCTTACGGAGAGACACTGGAGCAAAGCACACAGCACTTGCCCCCAGCTCCCAAAACCATGTTGCTAAAAAGCAAGTTTTATCATTAATGTTGAGGTGAACCATTAAGTCAAAATTAACAGTTAAATAAAGGTGACAATAGCTGCACATAGCAAAATCTATCCATATGCATAAACCCAAGGTAATCAAAGGATATGAGTAAACAAACTAGGTACAACCTTAATAGGACAGTAAATTAGACACATGCATATGAAAGTAAATGTATGTATAAAGTGTGTTTAGGTAGCAAGGATTGTCCGTGCTATAACTTGCCTTCCTCAAAGGGCGGCTGCTGCTGCTGTGGGTCCTGCTCCGGAAAGTCTCTCACGTACTCGAAGTCCAACGCAAAGGCTCACCGACTAGACACGAATCACCATACAAGCTCCATTGTACCTTGAACATCCGGATGACCTTGTTTCTTGTCACCCTCTCAGACACCTCCAGAATTCTGACCGGATACTCCTCATAAGTGAGGTCCTCTTGCACATTCAGCTCATCTATCGTGATTTGCTCTTCAGGCACCCGCAAACATTTCTTCAGCTGTGACACATGGAACACATCGTGCACTCCGGCCAATCTTTCGGGTAGTCCCAACTGATATGCCACTTCACCTTTCCTTTCAAGTATCTGGAAAGGTCCGATGTATCGAGGTGCTAGCTTGCTCTTGACATTGAACCTCTTCACGCCCCTCATCGGAGACACCTTGAGGTACACAAAATCTCCAACTGCAAAACTAAGATCCCTCCGTCTGACATCTGCATAGCTCTTCTGCGTGGACTGTGCCACTTTCAAATTCTGCCTGATAATAGCACTTGGCGTTTTGCATCTCTGAGTATCTCAGGCCCAAAGACCTGACTCTCTCCAGTCTGATTCCAGAACAGTGGTATTCTGCACTTCCTTCCATACAAAGCCTCGAATGGTGCCATTTGCAGACTTTTCTGATAGTTGTTGTTGTTCGAGAATTCCGCATAGGGTAAACTCTTGTCCCAGCTAACACCATACTGCAGTGCACATGCCCTCAACATGTCCTCCAGAATCTGATTAGTCCGCTCTGTTTGCCCATCTGTCTGGGGGTGATAAGCTGAGCTAAACTGCAACTTAGTGTCCATAGACTCATGCAGCTTCTGCCAGAAGTGTAAAGTGAACTGAGTACCACGGTCAGACACTATCCGCTTTGGGACTCCATGCAAGCACACAATCCTCTCCATGTATAGCTCTGCTAGTCTGGCTCCGGTGTAGGTGGTCTTCACTGGAAGAAAGTGTGCCACTTTAGTCAAGCGGTCCACAATCACCCAGATGGAGTCAAATCCTCGCTGTGTGCGGGGTAGACCAGTGATGAAGTCCATGCCAACTTCTTCCCATTTCCATTCCGATATCTTCAAGGGCTGGAGTAATCCGACGGGTCTCTGATGTTCAGCCTTAACTCTCTGACAAGTGTCACATAGTGCCACATGTGTCGCCACATCACGCTTCAATCCGTACCACCAGAATCTTTCCTTGATGTCTTAGTACATTTTGGTGCTTCCTGGATGGATCGAGTATGCCGAATCATGCGCTTCTCTTAGGATCGTGTCCTTGATCTGCGCTATTTCGGGCACACATATCCTCTTCCCATGCCACAAGGTTCCTTGTTCATCCACTTGGAAACCAGGGGCCTTGGCTAGGGCAACATTCTCCACAATTTCCTTGATCTTTTCATCACCAAGCTGTCCTTTCCGGATCTCCTGTTCAAGAGTCGGTTCTACCGTCATCTCTGTGATGCTGGTCACGAACCCCAGACTCATCTTCTCAAATTCTCGGCTGAGTTCTTCAGGCAGACAATGGCCGGTGATCTTGTTCACATAACTTCTCATGCTCAGAGCATCTGCCACCAAGTTAGCCTTGCCAGGGTGGTAATGGATCTCCAGATCATAGTCCTTGATCAACTCCAACCATCGGCGTTACCTCATATTCAGCTCTGACTGAGTGAAGACATACTTCAGGCTCTTGTGATCAGTGTAGATGTCACACTTGTGCCCAATTAGGTAATGCCTCCAAATCTTCAAAGCATGCACCACAGCTGCCAATTCCAAATCATGTGTCGGATAGTTCTGCTCATGCTTCCGCAACTGTCTTGATGCGTATGCCACGACTCTCCCTTCCTGCATAAGTACACACCCCAGTCCTAGACAGGATGCATCGCAGTAGATGGAGAAGCTCTTGGCTATGTCGAGCAATACCAGTACAAGTGTTGTTGTCAGCCTCTTCTTCAACTCTTCGAAGCTGGTTTGACACTCCTCTGTCCAGATGAACTTGGCATTTTTCTCCAATAACGCTGTCATGGGTTTAGCAATCTTAGAGAACCTTCTATGAAACGCCGATAATATCCGACCATTCCAAGGAAACTCCTGATCTCGCTGACATCTCGAGGCGGGTTCCAGCTCAGCACATCATTAACCTTCTTCGGATCAACTGCTACTCCTCCATTGGACAACACGTGTCCCAAGAATGCCACTTCCTTCAGCCAGAACTCACACTTGCTCAACTTGGCATATAGTTGATGTTCCCGAAGTCTCTGCATCACCATCCTCAAATGATCTTCATGTTCCTCTTCATTCTTGGAGAAGACCAGAATGTCATCAATGAACACCACCACGAACTTGTCAAGGTAGTCCATGAAGACACTATTCATCAAGTACATGAAGTATGTAGGAGCATTGGTCAGTCCAAACGACATAACCGTGAACTCGTACAACCCGTACCGAGTAGTGAAAGCCGTCTTGGGTATGTACGACGACCGGATCCTCATCTGATGATAACCCGATCGAAGGTCTATCTTGGAGAACACACAAGCTCCCTTTAGCTGATCAAACAAATCATCAATCCTTGGCAGCGGGTACTTGTTCTTGACGGTCACTTCATTGAGGGCTCGATAGTCCACACACATCCTTTGTGTCCCATCCTTCTTGTTCACGAACAGTACTGGTGCTCCCCATGGTGAAGCACTAGGACGAATATACCCATTGTCTAGCAAGGAGCTTAATTCTTCCTTCAATTTCTCTGGTTCCTTCACTCCCATTCTATATGGCCTTTTAGCTATAGGAGTAGTGCCAGGTTTTAGTTCAATAATGAATTCAACTTCACGTTCCGGGGGCATACCTGGCAATTCCTCAGGAAATACATCCGGGAACTCGCTCGCCACCCTAATGTCGGCGGGAGCTGCACCATCAGATTGATTGACTTGATTATGCTCCAATGGACTGGCTGCGTGGTACTCCACCTTATCTCTGGATGTTGTCGTCAGTTGTACAGTCCTCCTGGCGCACTAGATCACTGCATCATATCTGGCTAGCCAACTCATACCCAGAATCAGGTCGAAACCAATAGACTCCAGGACGATCGGGCGTGCCTCGAAGTCTACCCCCCTTATGGTGACAGCAACATGGGGACAGCGTAAAGTGGCGCGCTGTTCCCCTCCTGGTGAGCTAACCAGCATAGCATTCTTCATGGGCAGTAATGCCACTAAGTTCTTTTTAACAAAAGCAGTAGATATGAAAGCATGCGAAGCTCTGGAATCGAACAAAATAGTCACAGGGGTGGAGTTGACAGGGAACGTACCCACTACCACATCAGTAGCTCCCTCAACGGTCTCCGCCCCAGTGTGGTTGAGCTTTCCTCTGGCGGGGTTCTGCGGAGCACGGTTGGCCTGCTGCTGTCCGGCCTGCTGGTTGGCATTCTGGACCCTCTTGGGGCAGACATTGGCATAGTGCCCCTGCTCTCCACAGTGATAGCACACTCTAGGGGCCACTGGCGTGTTGTTGACGGGGTTGGGGCGCTGAACGGGGCTTTGTTGTACCGGGTTGCGCTGAGCTGGAGCATTCTGCAGCTGGTTCTGAGGACGCTGCTGCTGTGGCGCCTGGGGGTATTAGGGGCGCTGCTGGTGTTGGCCACGGTTGAACGGGCCCTGCTGACTCTGGAAGCGCTGCTGGCTTCCCATCTGTTGACTGCCCTGAGGAGGAACGAAACGGGGGCGACTGCTGCTCCCGATCTACTGGCCCTGGAACTTCCTCTTCTTCTCCTCCATCTCACGGCGCTTGTGTTCCAGCATCAAAGCACCGTCCACCAGTTCCTGGAAGTTGGGGAACCTGGTGCACATCAGCTGGTACTGCAGTGCATCCTGCAAGCCGTCACGGAACCTGGACTGCTTCTTCTTATCGGTGTCCACGTCCTCAGGAGCATAGCGGGCCAACTCGATGAACTTGTCACGGTAGGCGGTGACACTCATCCCTTCTTGCTTCAGTGCCAGGAACTCCTTCTTCTTCATGGTCATCAGAGCTTCTAGCACGTGGTGGGAGCGGAAGCCGCTGCGGAACTCCTGCCGGGTGATCTGAGTACGGTCGATGTGAGCGTACTGGTACGAGTCCCACAGTCCAGTGCTGGTCCCTGGAGCTGTCCTCCGGTGTACAGCACCTTCTACCGGTCGTTGCACTGTGCGATGTCGAGCTGTCTCTCCACCGCCTTGAGCCAATCATCCGCCTGCAGGGGGTCGGTGGCCTTGCTGAAGGTAGGAGGACGTCCCTTCAGGAATTCACCCCTCTTGTCACGGGGTTGCATGTTGTGCTGTGGCGGATTCTGCTGGTTCTGCTGCATCATTGCCATCGTCTGGGCCATCTGCTGCATCAGCTGGGTCTGCGTGAGCATCATCTGCTCAATGGTGGGAGGTGGTGGTGGCAGTCCGCTTGCACCGGTGTTGCTCCTTGTGTTCACCATCTATTATCAATAAATAATTCTCATAAAAACTCCGATAGTTATGGCTTCAGAGGTTTACCAATTTGTCATGATGGAGGGCTTAAACAGAAAAAGAGCAAGAGAAATGAATACCCCCTCTATTTAATCACTAAAGTCCTTAAACCTTAGTCCTGCATCTAGATGGTAGTGGACTTGCGTCTACGCCCATCACAATCATTACAAAAATCCAAATCAAGCATAAGCATAATGACAATCATTTCAAGCACCTAAAGACATGATTCACACAAGACTCGACTAGACTTAAATTTTGAAAAAGTGAATCTAGACGACATAAAGCATAAACAACCTTAATAGGACAGTAAATTGGACACATGCATATGAAAGTAAATGTATGTATAAAGTATGTTTAGGTAGCAAGGATTGTCCGTGCTATAACTTTCCTTCCTCAAAGGGCGGTTGCTGCTGCTGTGGGTCCTGCTCCGGAAAGTCTCCCACGTACTCGAAGTCCAACGCGAAAGGCTCACCGACTGGACACGAATCACCATACAAGCGAGCACGCAAACCAATACATGCAAATAAATAGTATTCTATTAGAACAGTACACCAAACAGTAGAAACAGTACATAAAAAGGGTTTAGAATTAATCTACGCTTCACTACGAACACGTGAGCGCGAAAATCACACTAATCGGAGCTAAAACGAAAAAGGTATGGCTTTTCTAAGTTATAGGGACCTGCTGGTAATTTTTAAAAGGTTCCAGGGGCTTATTTTTAAGAAACCAGGGACTAAAACATAATTTCGTATAAAAACCCCAGGGCCTACGCGCGAAATTACGAAGACAGGACCGCGGGTTCCAAATTTAACAAGATCAGGGGGTTTTTCATAAAAGAAAGGACCTAATCGTAATTATTTTCTAAAGGCAGTGGACTGCGGGTTGAATCTTGAAAATGCAGGGGCTCTTTAGAAAAAACGACAAGGCTGACCGATGCGTGCCGGTTTGACCTGGGGGCGGGGCGCGCTGACGGCCGTTGGATCTGGATCCAACAGTCCAGATCAGACCAAGTCGTGGGAGGGGGCTGGCGGGGCTCCGACGCGGCGGCGCCGCTCAGTCGACGGCGGGGGATCGCCGGAGATGAACCTAACTCGAGCTACAGGCCTCCATTTGCCACGCGGTTGGATCCTACAGCACCGGGATGGAATGGCGAGGTCACCAGGGGTGATCACGTCGACGATCCGGCAGCGAGTGGCTCGGACGTCGAGGCGGGGCGGCTCCGGCCGCGCTGTTCAAGAACGGCGAGCGATAAGGCGCGGAAGGGAGCATGAAGGGGGTGGGGAACTGCTCAGCTAGCTTCGTTACCTCCTCACGAAGCTCTGGGTGGGTTCAAGTCGAGCAGAGAGCAACGGCGGCGGAGTTCGTCGGCGGCCGGTGCTCGGGCGGAGAAGAAGCGGCGGCGCTGCGTGGGAGGGGGGTGCTGGAACTCGGGAGGCGTCGAGGGTGGCTTGTGGGGGCATTGGGGTACGGGAGGGCCTGCTTTTATAGGCCGGGGAGGGAGCACGGGAGTCCTCGGCGTGCGCGCGGAGATGGGGGGCGTCGGCGGCCCGCGAATCGAAGGTTTCCATGTGGGGCACACCTTCCATGCGGGGATTGGCACGGGGAAGGAAGGGGGCGGGGCAAGAAGCTTCGGGGAAGCTTCGCGGATGGTCCCAGGGGCACGGGGAGGTGGCCAAGGCGGCCGGCGGGCGCGGCGGTGATTGCGCCGGGGTGGAGGGGCGCTCGGGCGGGAGGAAGGGGAAGGGCCTGGCACGCGGGCCCGGGCGGCCAGTGAGAGGGAGAGGGAGGGGAGGGAGCACGGGGTTGGGCCGCTGTTCGGTCCGGGAGCGAGATGCGCGGGGCGGGGCCCAAGTAGAGGAGGGGGGCGAGCTGGGCCGGCCGGGAAACTGTGGGCCGAGCGGGGAAGCTGTGGAGGGAGTTGGGCTGAGCTCGGGGAGAAAGTTTTGGGTGCGAAAGTGGACCAGGGAGAAAGTTCAGGGAGCAAAAACAGACTCGGCTGAAATAACTTTTCTAGGGCTTCAAACAAGGTGATTCAAATTTGAATTTAAATAAATTTAAATTCTTGTTTGAATCACAAGCAATACAAAAAGAAATGCAGCAGCATGAATGCAACAAAAATATTTCTACAACTTATATTTGATTTTAATTTCCATAAATAATTCATTTAGCCTATATTAAATATGAACAACTTAAATAAATGCCAATTAATTACTAAAAAATTTAAATAGGCAAATTTTTGGGTGTTACAAACCTACCCCCTTAAGATGAATCTCGTCCTCGAGATTCGGATGTAGATGCGAAGAGCTGCGGGTACTCGGTCTTGAGATCTTCTTCGCGTTCCCAGGTTGCTTCATCCTCCGAATGTCGGCTCAACTGTACCTTGCACATCCAGATGACCTTGTTTCTTGTCACCCTCTCAGACACCTCCAGAATTCTGACAGGATACTCCTCATAAGTGAGGTCCTCTTGCACATTCAGCTCATCTATCGTGGCCTGGGCACGCGGGGAGGTGGCTCGCGACGGTGAGCCACGCGTGGCCGGCGGCGGTCAAGCGCGATGCGGCTGGCTGCGGTCGATGGCGCGGCGCAGGGAGGAGGTGGCCGCGGGCAGTGAAGGAGCGGCGAGGTTCGGTGGTGCGGTGGCCAGTCACGACGGCGGTACGGTAGCCGCCGACCGATGGCCTGGCGCTGCGCGGCTGGGGCGCCGGCTGTGCGAGGAGGCCGGGAGCAGCACGAGTGCGCTGGAGGCTGTGCGTGGCGGCAAGGGCGCCTCCTCCTACGTGTGGTGGTGGTTGGGCGGAGGTGGAAGAGATGTTGCGGGGTTAGCGGAGAAGCGGCGGTGTCACTACCACGGTCGGACCGCTTTGGTCATGTCTTGGAAGTGTTGAGCTTGAGCGTGCAACCGGGGCGGAGATACTCCGGGCGTAAGCCCCCACCAGCTGTCTTGCTGGTGGACATGACGGCGGCGCCTTAGGGCGTCGTTTCCCCGCTGGGGGCGTCATGGTGGAGCTTCAATCCTGCTGCATGGGGGGTTGCCTGGGTGAAAACCCTGTCCAGATCCTGAATGAGTGATGGCGGCGCCATTGGCGTTGTACCCTCCTTGGAGGCATCATCTGTAGCGACCCATCTCAACTCTTGGCACCTCTGATTCAGCGGTCATAGGCGGCTACTGTCGGTGGCGGCAATCTCGCCACAGGACAAGCTAGACGGGTGTTTGTGGAACCCACGTGAAGGTGTTCGCAGTCATGGTGGCGACTGGAGGTCGTTATATGATTGCCGGTTGGAGCTGCTTGCAACGGACCGCGACGACTGGCGTTGCTTGACAACAGCCAGAGCGGTGCGGGACGACTTGTGGTATCGACATTACGGGACGACTTGGCTTGCAGTGGGTTGCGGCGGTTTGTTCAGCTATCCGGTGCAGCACATCGTTGAAAGATGGCGCAAGCGACTTCTTCAGTTTGCCGGCATGGCAGCGGAGGCCATACGCGCGGGTGATACAAGGACATGAGGTCGGCCTGCAACGATGGTTTGGGGTACGATGAAGATCCGAGGAGGTAGGTCAGCTTCGCCCACCACCTTGACGACGATTTAAGAAACGAATCCGGGATGTGGAGTCTGAGGCGGGCGTGGCGAGGCCCCCGCGTGCGTTCCTCGAGGCGACGAGAGAGGTGGAGTCCAACGGCGGATGTGGCGAGGCCCCGCGCGTTGTGTTTTCACAGTGGTGACTGCGAGGCGGCCTGCGAGAGATCCGAATTCGGTGGCATCATCCTGTCAGGTGGCGTACGGTGTTGCAGCGGCACTACGACGATGGGTCCCGCATGGAGGTGGCCTCCTCGGTGTGGTGTGGTCTACTTCTTTCGGTTCTCTATCGACACAGGGCCACATTTGATGGTTCTCGACAATTTTTGGGTATGTATGTTGGTGGGTGCCGCGTCCGAAGGGGGTTGAGTTGTTGTGGTCCATGTCGATGTCCCAATCTGACCGGCCTGAGTTGAGTTGTTGCGGCGCGTGTTGATGTTTCAATCCAACCTGCCGGTTTTTATTTTATTTTATTTTTCTTCTTTTTTGTTTGCCTGATTATGGCCTCCCAGGACATAATCTTGTATTTTTTCTACTATATTAATAGAAACACACTCGTCGAGTGTTTGTTCGTTCAAAATTTTAGGAATATGAGACAACTCTTCATTATTGTACGAATTTTGTTGTCATATAATTAATAATATTTCTTTATTTTTAAATAAAATAAGAGATATTGTATTACTACGAGATGCAAAACAATAAGTTATCTCAAAATTACGTATCATTGCATGAGATCGGTTATTAGATCGTCCGATATACTTGACCTAGGAGGATGAAAAGAGACGGACCAATAAAATAAGCGCTCTCACCAAACCAAAAGACATCTCATAAAAGTGAATACAGGATATATATAATTGGGTTAGGTAGCGTGAGTTATTTAACACCTCAATCTGCCCGATCGTCGGTCGGTCTTAGAAAAAAAAAGGTAAACTAATAATTCATCCCCATGAATTCCATCACATTGCTAAAGAAATAAATCAACTGATACAATCTAGATCTCGCAAGTGTATAAATCATCTGAAATTGAATAAAATTGGAGTAGATTTGACACCAATAAAAGCTATAAAGCTAGAGAATTAGTATTGGGTTATGGATTACCTTATTAACTCTATCAGTAGATTGCCTACGGTTGTGAGCCAACAGCACAACACTAGATCGGCTAACGGCTGCTAACAGTATATTGCAATTGTTAATGAGGTGGTGGCAACTAGTAACATCGTCGGATCTGATAGCACGAGCCAATAGAGAAAGAACGAGGCATGAAGCTCACTGGAGTGAAATAAGATGGAATGGGATAATTCAAGAAAATAGCGATGTTGGCGAGGCAACAATTCTGATTAATGTTAAAGAATATAAAAATATTAATGTGATGTAATTTAAATTGCATAAGAGGTAGTTGGCCGTGTTGGTTACAAACTCGATGATTCCGTACTACAGAGATGGATAAGAGAGTCGGAGGTTTGACGAAAAAATACATAATATGTGGGGTCAATGACCGGTGGATCCATCGTTTGTCAAAAGTTTGACGAAAAAATACCTAACAAGTGAGGTCGCTATAAGAGATAGTGTTTCAATGACCTATGAGTCCGTCAGTTATCAAAAAATTTAGATCTTTATGGTATATATTAGAGATGTAGAATTAAAATGGTCATGTTGGCATGTTGGGTGGTCCGAGTGGACAGGGAAAATGAGTGAACGAGGGAGATAGAAAGGTAGATACTAGAGAGGTAGGATTAAAATAATGAAACTAACATTGTTGGATGTAAAAAAGAGTCAGAGCAAAATATAAGCTGTCTTAAGTGAGAGATGAATATTTTTAAGGGTGATATTATATATAAGGTAGTGTTTGGTTCGCAAGTGCAAATGTAAACGGAAATGGAACTGTATGTTGGTACCGTAAACGATGTATCATTTTATCGTCTTCGTTTGATTGGTAAGTGAAAACGTAAACGGTAACGAAATCGAATGCCAGCTCTACACGATTTGCGCACACGTGAAAATACAGGAGGTGTGTGGCCGGAGAGCAAGCAGGCGGTAAGCAACGCACGCACCAGAAGCCGATATCCTAGGAGCGGTAGCATCGGTATACGGTATGCTATCCCCGTATCTGATTATACGAAACTTATTACGGAGGAGCTGGAACAAACACATGATAACATAATTGCTTACCGCCCGCAATCAGGTCACGTTATATTTGTCCCAACCAAACGCCATCTAAGTTTTAAGGACAGCACGCATTGTTTTCTAGAAACGCTCATTTGTTTAAATACTACCTTATTTAACTCTAAAAATATATTAAACAATGGATGGAACTGTAGTTTTCTTGCGACCGTTGACTGCATAGGAGACAAGGTTTTATGACCTACTGTGCATTAATACGAAATGAGATCATTTTGTCAGGAAATGATTTTAACCACTGTATCTATTTAAGTATATAAATGTTTTAAATCAATCGTATTCTGGTTTTGTAGCAACCATTGACCGCATATATAGCAAAGCTTTATGACCTATACACTAAGAGTATATTATAAGAAAAATGGGATGGATTAATATATATTGCAAACTGAGTGTAGCTCAAACCCCGTTACATTTTATGGTGGAACCTGCTCATCCGAATTTAAATCTTTAACTTAGCATGTGTGCTGATATTATCCTAGATTTATTCTAGGATTTAACCGGCTCTATTATTTAAATTTAAATAGTATGCGAACGTGTCTATCGACCGTGATGTACATGTGGTGACTTCGTCAATTTTAAGATCAAATTTGACGGCCCTAGTCCGTTGAAGGTGCTTATAGGCGTAGGGCTCACGTGCATGTATCAGAAGAGTTTATGTGTGTTTGAGTATTATGCGTATGTACTGGTATTTCAAAAAAAGACTGACCATATTATTAGATCTCATCAATTGGTTATTGTTAAGTTTTTTTTCTCAAACACACAAGAGAACTATGTGTCATTATATTTAAGAAAATAGAAGTGGCAAATAGTTACAACAGAATTTTTATGATTACATTTGCTCCTTTGAGTATGATGAAATGTCACTAACCAAGAAACGCAGTGTAACTGTCAAACAAAATCGGTGTTTTTGTGTAACTGACAGTACTACCCTTCTGGTTTTGTGACGTTATCTCTGTTTTTTTTAGAAAACGGGAGCAGTGACCTTGGCGGTGTATTTCCAGGCAACTCAACCTTTTCTCTCTAGCTATGTCCGATTCTTCTTCAGATTTTGTGCTGCCGCAACTTCACATAACCCTTTTCTTCTGCACTCCTCGAAAATTGCAGCAGTACAACTCCCGATGATGATATTGCAGCACTTGGACCCAAATCAGCAGAGCGAAAAACGCTTGGCAGAACCCTCGTGCCGTCGCCGTCACCTCAGCCCCCCTCCGAGCATCCCTCCCGCCCCGCCGCCGCCTGAGCTGCTTGCCGCCCCAGCGCGCGGCCGTGAAGACGGTGGCGGCGGGGCCCTTCTTCTCCTCCCCTTCCTCTCCCTGCTCTCCTCTGGCTCCCCTGCACTCAGGCTGCTGTGGCGTCTGGTTCCCGCCGTCGCGACTCCTGAAGCTTGCCGCCGGCGCGTTGGCCACCAATTCCGCCGCAGGGGGGGGGGGGGGGGGGGGGCGGGGGATCTGGGGGGCTCCCCCTGGATCGGCGTGCCGTTGACCGGCGTCCGGCCGCGCTGTGCCTTTGGGCCCGTCGCGGCTCAGGGCTGCGCGGGCGGGTGCGGCTCCTGCCCGCGCGCCGGCTCTGTGCCCCCGGGGCGACCGGATCTGGGGGGACGGCCCCTGCGTCCGCGCGCCGGGCTCCCGCGGGTGCTGACCAGAGGTGCGGACTTCGGTAGCGTGCCAGTGGCATCGGAGGTCGTCGTGGTGATGGTCCGGTGTTGGTTGTGACGTGCCTGGCTCGCTTCTCAGGTCGGGGGTGGGGTTTGGCGTCTCCCTGACGGTCGCGGCGTCTGGGGCGACGTCGACCCTCTTCCTGGTTCCGTCCCTGGCGTCAGCGGTCCTGATGGTCGGGTTCGTGGTGATGCCCTCTCGTCTTTGTCCTAGTTGCTCAGCCGCTCCTCGACTGCAGGGTACATGATTTCAGCTTCAATTGGATCTGCTTGGTGTCGTCCATTCAGGGGTGGTGCTGGAAGCAGATGCTTCGCGGGTTCGCTCGACGTCGTCCCCAATCGAGGGTGGGCAGCCTCCGGACCAATGGCGAAGTCCGCCAACTCCAGCGGAGTTGGTGGCTGTACGTTGGTTTCGGTGGTGGCGGTGTGGATAATGCTCGCGGTAGTCGTTTGGGCTGGTTCTTTGGGTGGTGATCTGTAAGCGAAAGCTTCGATTTGGTGGGCTGGATCGGCAACGGTGTTTCCCTGTTGGGGGCGTTGCTCCTGGATCATTCCCTTTGGCGGTTCGCGGTGGTCTCCTAGGTGAAAACCTGACGTTGGCGCCGACTCGACGCTTTTGTCTTCCTGAATGCGTTATTTTTGGAGTTCCTTCGGCAACCGTGATGTTAGGGTTTTGGACCCGCTGCTGGCCTAACCTTGCAGGTTCTGTGATAGATTCATGGCGTTTGAGGTTTTCTGTCTAGAGTAGCTCCATGCAGTCTCTTGCTTATCACCTAGAGGGCCCTGTTGCGGATTTGTAAGTAGCGGGCTGTCAGTGGGCTTGTGCTTCATGTAAAACTGGTAATCTCAGTATCTTTCGCTTTATATATAAAGTTGGCTCAGGTCATTGAAAAATACTGCAGCACTTCCCGGGTATTTGCTGAGTCCAAAATACACTGCATTTCTATAAGACTAGTCCCAATCCAAGACACTGCATGTAGTTTTTATAGGCTCCACATCATTGAGAAACTATCAATAGACGCCACTCTTTCAATACAAAGGTTACTATCCCACACTCTGAATTTAATGCTATTCATCTCCCACTTGTCTTGGTTATTGCGTAGAAACAATGTCTCGTGCAAGATCTAGTTTCTTTTTTTATTTAATCACTTGTCACGTCATCTTTTATCTTGGGTGCCAACTCATTTAATTTTATGAACACCGTTCTAGTCATTTAATTCTGTGGACACCGTCCTAACTTAGCTTCTATCCCTGCACATAAGCCCATTCGGATTCGTTCCCACCAAAATACATGAAACTCAGCCAAACAAAGCCATTGAAATGGCCTAGGAATGCAAACCAGAATCTGGTAACTTGCAATTTCCAGTTTATGTATGCACTAGCCCTTCCCGCTACAAGCCAGAGAGTGACTACAATTCTGTCTTCCCATTGTTTCTGTCTTTCTGAACTTGTGTACATAACGGTTAATTTACAGGGAGGGGTAGATGATTTTACAACTTGTCAAACTATCTTGACAATTTGCTCTTGCAAGAATTCACTTTCATTCCCATGTCGGAAGATGAGTAAAAAGAATTGTGAAGAGGGATATTAAACATTTCTCTAAGGTCAGCCATTATCTGATCTTGATGAAAACTGAATGCTTGAGCATTTGTTGTCTCCAAGAATTGAAATGCAACACAGATTTGTGCCGTCAACCACTAGCTTCCTTGTGTCTCGGCATCACTTGTAAAAGCTATATCATATATTTCGTTGTACCTGTCAACAAAGTGGACCTCAAGACCTTCTTTTACATTGGAAGCAAGCTCATCGAAGTCCCATCTGTTTGCTGATGGGAATATGATCGTCTTTATCCCACTCCTCCTGGCAGCTATAGTTTTCTCCTTCACCTGTTTGAGAGACAGTAACTGTTTATAATGGCATCAACAAACAGGTGGACAATAACTAAATGGTTCGCAGTTTTTGATGGATTTAAGGAATGCTATAACTGATGTTAATGTTATTATGTGACATATCAAAAGGGTACAGTTTTTTCTAATGAGCTCATGGCAAATGTTAATAAGTAAATTAGCAGATTTCAGACAACATAGATGAGATATCTAGATCATATGCACTTGTATCAATATTTGGTTTTACTTGGAACATCAGTATGCCTTATTTCGAAAGGCAAGCACGGCAATGCATTTCGGTATAGCATGTAAATTCCAACCAAAGAACAGGCAAAGCAAAAGTATGAAAATCATACCCCACCGATTGGCAGAACTCGTCCCGTTAGAGTAACTTCACCGGTCATTGCTAAGTCTTTCTTCACAGACTTCCCCATGGCTAAGGACAACATTGATGTAATCATCGTGCATCCAGCTAGCACTCGGCCCATCCTTAGGGGTTGCCCCTGCAGGAACGTGCAAATGCAGCTTTGACTTTGCAAAAAAGGGATTATTTGGGTCTTTCTCTAGTAATACAGCTCTGCAAACTGTATGCGCAATTTGAGCACTCTCTTTCATGACATCTCCAAGCTGGCCCGTCACCGTAAGTGCGCCCTTGCCTTCACTTTCCTCTACTTTTGCTGTCTCAATATACAAGGTTGAACCACCCATGGAATTCCAAGCTAAACCCATTACCACTCCAACAGGAGTCTGATCGTATATACGCTCTGCTTGGAACACAGGCTTCCCAACAAAATCATCCAGATTTGATGCATTGACAACAACTTTCTC
Organism: Echinochloa phyllopogon; assembly: GCA_033239725.1. Taxonomy (NCBI): domain Eukaryota; kingdom Viridiplantae; phylum Streptophyta; class Magnoliopsida; order Poales; family Poaceae; genus Echinochloa; species Echinochloa phyllopogon. The sequence continues at coordinate 60,897,085 of BTCW01000018.1, read as the reverse complement.
CACAGATCTGTCTACAAGTGCTTCCTTAGTTCTCTGTGCGCTTTCGTTGGCCTACGAAAAGTAATAAAGAGCAGTTTAATCAGAGGGAAAGACTTGAGAAACATAAAACAGTAAAACCTCTGCTAGTTAAAACATGTCCATCTACAATTTGAAATTGTCTAGGTTTAATTTACCAGACATCTTAGACAAGATAATCAGCCCCAAATGTGAAGCTGTAACATCTGGCATGGTACATAGCTAACAAAATCAATACCATAACCAGAAATATTCCAGTCTTCAAGCACTGGAAAGTGGATGACATCAAGAGATTCACGTGAGTGTCACAAACAAAATATATCTGAAACTTTCCTGTCCGATCCTAAGTAGGTTTGGAGACAGCAGTTAGTACATGACGCTGTCAATATTAAGCGCACAAGGGCCCAGCATAGCTGTTGCACATTTACCAGAATAAAATGCAATATTTTCGTTTCATCTGAAGGAAAAATTACATCAAAGCTAGTCCAATTACCTCTGGTGCACTAGAAGTATTAAATACTTTCGCTGTCTCTTCTGAAAAAATCTCTATTGGAGCTTCATTTGAATGCTCATTGTGGCCAATTTCAGGCTCCTTTCTTAAAGGTACCACATCAATATTCTCAAAAGAAGAATCAGTTGGGTTCACATCCACTGAAACATCTTCTGGAAGAGAGTTCTTGGAGTTCTCATCTTCTACTTCTGTTGCAACATCAAAATTGGCTGATTCTTCATTTGCTTCCACTATTGTGACATCTCGAGGTGGCTCATTTGATACCCCTTGACGAACAAGTTTCAGAGCTATCTGCAAAGGTTATATTAGGGATGAAAAATGAATATGCCTTGTCAATGGTTGAGGAAATGGATGCACTACAAGGGCATGTATTAATAGTCATAGATGAGTCTTCCACACATCAGCTGCTGTCATTATTATTTGCTCTTTCAGTTTCAGATGATTAAATTTAAAGTGAATTCTTTGTAGCGAGTACCAAGAATGCGAGATGTTTACAGATGCCTCCAGTCTTTCATACCAGCACTCCAGTAACTCCCTTGATGAAATAAGTTAATACATGCCCTTGCATGCAGGTGGTCCAGGTTTGTTGTTTATTTTTCTTCTTCTTAATGAAATGACACACAGTTCTCCTGCGTCGTTAGAGAAAAAAAATTAAGCTATGAACATCATGTACACCATTTTTCTTTTCTTTGGAATGGCATTATGCATACAGCTTTGCAATATGGACTGTGGAATAAAGTTTCCTCTTGGTAATGGATCAAACCCCTCATGATTAATAATTTCCATGTTGTCTAACTCCAGTAACTCTGCTATCCTGCCCCGAATATTATGGTGCTTCAATATATTGATAGAAACAGCAACGGATACTATAAATTGGCTCAGCTTAGATGTGGATAAAATAGAACAAATCTGTTCTCCTTAGGTGCCTTGATAAGAGTGTGACTTGCTCTCAGTATCCCCACATGCCTCAGTCATTGTGAAATGTGAATATGGTTCCTAGCAAGCAACCAGTAGAGATCTCTGGCATGGTTGAAGTGGTGAACAATTATTTTTAAGGATTAAGAGATAAGTGTGTTCCAATGAATGCCAGCAAGATACCACACAAACAACTATATCCATTAACTCAGCAGGATCTTTCTCTGATTTGTTAAGATTGAGATATCTAGGAACATACAGTCCTGGCAACAGAAAACATCTATGTGTGACCTACAAGATTACAATATACAGTAGATACTATTTTTTATCAAAATATACAGTAGATAATATAGCACACCAAAACATTTTTTTCTTGAATACTTTCTTGAATGACGCAGGAGAACTGTGTGTTATTTCATTAAGATAGAAGAGAAACACAACAAGGAACCTGAAAAAAAAACAGGTGGAGGTAACACACCAAACACACCTACAACAATCCTAGAAAAGACTCGCCACAAACTCAGAAAAGTTGTGTATCGTTTCGTTACGAAGAAAGAAATAAGTACAGGGATAGGGGCAAACTCACTCACCCCAACATACCCAACACACCCTCAGACCTCAGCCCATCACATGCCTTGAAATTAAAATGGTCGCCACTGCTAGAGTATATTTGGTAGTTATAGATATACTTATCGTAGACTGCCATATGTATCTAGGAGGTGTCTTGCCCCCCAAGTCTCTGTACTCTATATATACCGGCCAAGAGCCTCAATGCAATACAATCCATATTAACAAATCCTACTCTCCTACATGGTATCACGAGTTTAGGTTCTAATCCTATCCTAGACATAAAACCCTAGTCTTCCACTGCTTGACGTGCCCGTGTTCTTCACGCCCCCCGTCTGTTCTCCACGGCACGCATACAGAGGCCCCCCTCGACGGCCTCCTAGTATGCCCCCGGGGAAGTCGCCCATGCCGATCTCTGTCGGGGCTGCGCCATCCCCAGTCTGTGCGGCGGATTTTGTTGATCCACCGCCCTCCAACATCAAGCAGCAGCGGATCTGAGCGTACCTCATCATTCACCATGGAAGCCGTCGACGACGCCCCTACCCGCACTGCCGTGGTGGCAGCTGTGGTCCTCTATGCGTTGCCTGCGACCCCATCCCATGCTGTCGTGGTGGCAGCAGGGACTTCTGCGTGTGGCTTCGCTCAGCCGCCGACGAGTTCCATGGCGGCGGTCTCACCCGACCGATGGGGGGCGCCGGCCTCGCTCCACTCGGCCCGATGACCCCTGCCCGGCCTCCACTCCCTCCGCTTCATGCTGCAAGGTCTGTGCACGGGTCCACCCTGTGCTGTTGCCGCCGGGGCCTTTGGCTCCGTGTGCGTAGACGAAGCAGCCCCATCTGAGGACCCGGCCCTGCACTATCGACGGATTCTGGGCAGCGAGCTGCTGCCCCTGGCCACACGCTCCATCCCTCTGCTCTCTAATTTCTTTTTCTCCTCCTCGCGTTGACCACGTCGGGGAGAGGTAGAGATGAGAAGGGCAGGGGAACTAGGCTAGGGGCACCCGGCTTGGTGCATCCAGAATTCTATGAGGCACTGAGGGTTGCTGCTGTGTATCTTTTTGGTTTTTACCAGATCAGAGATTGGGTTTGCGTCGCCCACTGCATGTCGATGGCGCCCACTGGTGGATGGCGCTCCAGGGGACGCCCGTCAGCACCGCCCGCTCCCTCGCCGTTTTGTATGCACGTCGTCCTTCTCTGGCTCATCTTTGCCTCCACCACTCATGGCTCCTGTCGGCTCGTCGCTTTGTCATCGGTGCGCAACGTGTTATTCTACGCGCAGAACAACTTGCTGCACCCAACATGTGCCTTCTTCAACATTGCGAGCGGCCGGTCTGATCAATCGTCTGCGCGCGTCTTCAGGATCCCATGATGGTCATCACCGAGTATTATGCGCCTCCTTTCTGAACGCAAGGGTTGCCGCCGCTGCGTTGCCTCTTCTGGCAGCAGCGCTGTCACCTGTGGTCTTCATCGCCGTTGCATCTTCATCGCTGCCGACCGCATCCACGACTCTGTTGTCATCTATGTGTCGGTGCGCCCCTTCGCGCATGGTCTTCGTCATGCTATTCGAGTTCTGCGCCGTCTTCGAACACCCTACCGCGACCACTGCACCAAGCTGTCTGGCCTCTGTGCTAGCGCTCGGCTGCACTACCTCCTCCACGCTTCGTCCAGCACAACCTCACCGCCAACGTCGCCGTCTTTTCCCCGACTACTTCGTCTACTCTGGCAACAGTAGGATGCATCGGCATCTTCTACCTCGTTGTTCTTCTGCGCCTGCGACCGGCGTGGAGGCCTTCTCTGCTAGTCCCTTAGACAATGGCGCCTGGTTGTGCACTCTCCCTTGTACGTCCGGTATTGGCAACACCGGTGTGTGCCTTCGTCCACGATGCCGTTCTCGTGGCTGGAAACGTTGGGGCATGCCACGTTTGTGGCGGCTCAACTGCATCGACTTCGACATCGACCTTTTACCCCGACGACTGCCTCGATTGCATGGTCGTCTTCATATCTGGCGCCTTCTTCGCGCCGCCACCATCATTGACGCACTCCCTGCGCTTGCGGCATTGTGTGTGGCTCTCCAATATCGGTAACCTCGACATATGCGTCAACCACGGCTATCCTACGCACGACATCCACGACCACGACTATTCAGCTTCGGGCTCGGCTATTTCGACATTAGCACAAAGGGCTATCATCCGCATGAGTTACTCGTCGGTTTTTCTCTCTAGTCGCACATTCGCACCGCATCGACGTTATTACTGTGGGGGGATGTCAGTCTGTAGGCCTTTGCCTTCGGCTTCTTCTCCACTCCCACTGTTTGTGGTGCTCCCGCTGTGACTGCCGGGGGGGGGTGTTAGAGTATATTTGGTAGTTATAGATATACGTATCGTAGACTGCCATATGTATCTAGGATGTGTCTTGCCCCCAAGTCTCTGCACTCTATATATACCGGCCGAGAGCGTCAATGCAATACAATCCATATTAACCAATCCTACTCTCCTACAGCCACATGTAGATGATCAGCATCCTAATGCAGAGTTACTCGTCCAGGGCTAACAAAAGCTTCCCTAAAATGGAGAGATTTTCCACCTAACAAATTTATATGAGATTCACGTCATTGGCTGGTGAGTAGCAGTTACATAGTAAACTTGACTGCTAAACTATTAGAGATAGATGTATATCTGATTATATTTGATTTGTATATGTCGTGTATTACTTGTACTCCAAGCCATTATTGGCTATATATATAAATCTCACCCCCCGTATTGGGTGCGTGGTGTGTTGCCTATTCTCTACATGGCATCACGAGTCCGGGTCCTATCTTGACCTAGCTCCTACGCCCCCCTCCCTACACGCGCTGCCACATCCCTCGCGAGCACCCTTGCCGCGATTCTTTTTTTCCTCCCGTGCGGCGCACTCCATCCCCGCACGTCCACCTCTCCGCTGCCTCCCCCCTCTCAAGATGGTGACAGACTCCTCCTCCACCAGCGGCACCATGGCAAACTCCGGCGATTCCCATGCTGGCAATCCGCAAGCTGGCCTTGTCGCCTACTTCCTCAACCCGTACACATCTGTGACCGTCAAATCACATGTGCCGACCACTTTGGAGTTGAAGAACCCCAATTACACCAAGTGGTGCTCCTACTTCAAATCCATGTGCGGAAAGTTCGGTCTCATGCACCACATCGATGGCTCGCCGGCTCCTAAAGGCGATCCCGTCTGGACCCAAGCCGACTGTTTTGTTCGCATCTGGCTGTTCGGGTCTGTTGAAAACGAAGTCCTCGATCTAGCCATGGAAGAAGAGAATCAATCTGCTCACGCTCTCTGGGAGTCCATCCGTGAGATTTTTCAAGCCAACAAGGAGCCTCGTGCAATGTACTTGAGAGTCATGAATTCCACTCCATGACTCAAGGCAATATGTCCGAGATGGACATATTGCCAGAAGATGACCCTCGCCGATGCATTGCGCGGCGTCGGGCACGTTGTCCAGCAAAGCAGCTCGTCCTCAATCTGCTTCGAGGGCTTGATCCGCGCTACGAAGGCACAACAGATGACATCGCCAATGCCGCAGAACTCATGACCTTCAAGAAGGCCCGCGACATGCTGGTTCTCAAGAAATTACCGATCGCCAATGCCGCCAAGACTGCCACCACTATTGCCCTCCTTGGCGCTGGTTCTTCTTGCGGTGCAGGCGACTGCAGGGGTGGTAGTCCCAAGCCTGCGCCTCTCCATGTCCTCCTGGCGTCAACAACACAGCAACAATGCATCTACTAGCGGCAACGGCAACGGCAACGACGACCGTGGCAATCGCCGCGGCGGCAAGCACGGGGGCTCCAACCGCACGCCACAACAGCAGCAAGGGTACGTTGGGCCACGACCAGCCGATCCATGGGTCTGTTTCAACCCGTGGGCTGCTCCTCAGGCCGCCTAGACCTAGCGCCCCCTCCCTCTGGCAGCCTCCTTGGACCTGCTCCTCAGGCCCACTCGACGTTTGCTGGCGTCCAGGTGTCGCGTCCAAGTGTCCCAGCCCAGCGCCCAGCCTGTGCAGTATCAATAGCAAGCTCATCCTTGGGCTCCTCCTCCGGCGCAATCCTTTGATCAAGCTGGACAGGTGGCTGCCATGCAGCAGCTGCAGCTTCAGGCGCCTGGATCCTGGACAGTTGACACCGGTACCACCTCCCACATGACTTCATCGGATGATATACTCCTTGGTCGCTTACGCACCTCTTCTTCTTTCATTACTGTTGGCAATAGTAATCGTGTTCCTGTCACTGCTTGTGGTTATTCCTCACTATCCACTTCATCTGCTACCTTCGCACTAAACAATGTCCTTGTTATTCCTTCTCTTGTGTAAAACCTGCTTTATGTTCGCCAGTTCACTCGCGTTAATCACTGCTCACTAGAATTTGATGCCTTTGGTTTTTCTGTTAAGGATCTCAAGACGGGTGGCGTGATTCTTCGCTGCAATAGCACCGGGGACCTCTACACCCTTCCTGGTTCTCCACCCTCCGCCACTACTCTGAATGCAAGCAATAGTAGGCTGCTTACTCTGAATAATTCTGTCCGTACACTACTCCATGCCGGCTGCTTACTGGGCTGAAGCACTTTCCACTGCGACGTACTTGTAAACCAATCGCATTGCCTATGATGTCCTCCATGGTCGTCTTCCTGAACTCGACCATCTTCGCGTTTTTGGCTGTCTTTGCTACCCTAATTTGTCGGCCACCACTCCTCACAAGCTAGCTCCCTGCTCCACCGCCTGTGTCTTCATCGGGTATCCCTCTGCTCACAAAGGGTATCGCTGTCTTGATCTGTTTACACAACGTGTGATCATCTCATGGCATGTGGTTTTAGATGAGCTCGCTTTTCCCTTTGCTGGCCGGACACCTTCTTCATCCAGCTCTCTGGATTTTCTGGTCGAGGACGATCCTTTGTTTGTGCAGGTCACGCGTCGTCCGGTTGGCTCCACCTGCTACAAGTGTTGAGCAGCCGCCCCCTGCTTCCCCAGCGGTCGCTCCGCCTGACACAGACGTCGAGCAACCACCTCTTCTCGCGGCTGTCTCACCCAGGAGGGGTGTTGTGCGATTCCGCTCCTGTGTCCGCTCCACCTAGGCGGGGTGTCGAGCAGCCGCCTCAGCCAGCAACCTCTGCGCCCATGGTCGCTCCACCCAGGCAGGGTGTCGAGCAGCCGTCTCGCCCCGCTGTTGGGTCTTCGGACGGTCGTTTCAGCGGCCAGGTCTACACTCGTCGCCCAGCTCCTGCGGATCAGGATGGTTCTGCTTCTGTTCGTGCCACAGGGCCGTATGGTGCTGCTCCCACCTTCCCTGGACTGCATGCACCAATCAGCATGGTTCCAAGGGCTGTTTCCAGCTCTTCGCTTTGGCCGCCGTCCCTTCCACGAGGTCCGATGAGTGGCAGCCCTCCATCGCTCGTCTTCCGTCGTGCCATGACACGACTGCAGTCTGGTGCGATTCCTCCTGTCAATTACAAGCCAGCCTTCTCTGCAGTTCACAGTAGCATCACCAATTCGGAGCAACTATCGTGCTGCTCTGGCAGATCCCCAGTGGCGTGTTGCTATGGCTGAAGACCCTTGTTGATAACAGCACGTCTAGAGCAAATGTGGTCACAGGTAAATGGAGCTATAAGCACAAGCATCACTCTGATGGCACCCTCGCCCGCCACAAAGCTCGTTGGGTCGTCCGCGGTTTTTCTCAGCAACATGGTGTCGATTACGACGAGACTTTCAGTCCCGTCGTTAAACCACCATTCGGGTTGTCCTCAGCATTGCCGCATCTCGGGCATGGCCTATTCATCAATTGGACGTCAAGAATGCCTTTCTTCATGGTCATTTGAATGAAATAGTCTATTGCTAGCAGCCTCCGAGATTTGTGGATCCATCAGCTCCTGATCATGTTTGTTTGCTGCAGAAGTCCCTCTATGGCCTCAAGCAAGTTCCTCGTGCGTGGTACCAGTGGTTCGTTACTTACATTCAGCACATGGGGTTTTCAACTTCTAACTCAGATACTTCTATCTTCACATACAAGAATGGATTAGATATTGGGTTTACCTATTGCTGTATGTTGACGACATTGTGCTCACCGCCTCGTATGATTCCTTACTCCGCTCCATCATTGCCAGACTCAATTCTGAATTTGTAATGACACATCTTGGTGCTTCGCGTCATTTTCTCGGCATCTCTGTGACGCGCTCCTCAGATGGTTTGTTCTTGTCCCAGAAACAGTATGCACTTGATCTTCTGCAGCGTGCCGGCATGTCTGAGTGTCATTCGACAGCTACACCAGTTGACACACGAGCGAAACTCTCAGCTACTGATGGTACCCCTGTTGCTGATCCTTCATAATATCACAGTATTGTTGGAACCTTACCGTACTTTACCCTCACCCGTCCGGATTTGGCTTATGCTGTTCAGCAGGTTTGCCTATTTATGCATGATCCCCGAGAACCCCATCTCGTGTTGATCAAGCGTATTCTGCGTTATGTGAAGGGTACTTTGTCTTTGGGCCTTCACATTGGTACTGCTCCTGTCACCTCTCTGACGGCCTATTCTGATGCTGATTGGGCTGGTTGCCTGGATTCCAGGCGCTCTACTTCCGGGTACTGTGTTTTTCTTGGCGATATTATTGTGTCTTGGTCTTCGAAGCGACAAACGACGGTTTCTCGCTCCTGTGCCGAGGCGGAGTACCGTGCTGTTGCTTATGTTGTCGCTAAGTGTTGTTGGCTTCGACAACTTCTTCAGGAGCTCTTCGTACCTCTTGCTTCTGCGACAATCGTCTATTGTGACAATGTCAGTGCCGTCTACATGACTGCAAATCCCATCCATCAATCATCACATAAAGCACATTGAGATAGATATTCACTTTGTTCGCGAGAAGGTGGCTCTTGGGCAGATCCGGGTGCTACATGTCCCTTCCACGCATCAGTTCACAGACATTATGATCAAGGGCCTTCCTGTACAGTTATTTATCGATTTTCGGTCCAGTCTTTGCGTTCGTGACCCTCCCGTTGCGACTGCGGGCGGGTATTAGAGATAGATGTATAGCTGATTATACTTGACTTGTATATGTCGTGTATTGCTTGTACTCCAAGCCATTATTGGCTATATATATAAATCTCAACCCCCCCCCCCCTAGGGTATTGGGTGTGTGGTGTGTTTTGCCTATTCTCTACATAAACAATAGCTTCCATTCTTTTCCAAACTAGCATAAGTATCACGTACCTTCCGGTAAATCTTTTCGATCTGTTTTTTAAGGTTCCTCACACCAGCTTCCCGGCAATAGTTTTCAATTAGAGAAAGAACAGCATCATCTGTAACCTCAACCTGAACATGCACTTTAACTGTTTAGAAAGTAACTACACACAAGAAAATATAAGGCAGGGAATTTTTTTTTTGCAAGAAATCTGTGTACACTCTGTTAAGAGTATTTTAACTAACCATGGAGGGAGATCAACACCCCCCCCCCCCCCCCCCCCCCCCCCCCAGGCTCTGTCTAAATGTAAATGCCTCCTCTGAAATCAAGATGGGAGTTTCGATGACTCTGGAAGTGCAATATTCCAACCGTTGGGGGCCATGACCACACAGAGAGGGAGGGGGTGTGCTCTTACTGTTGCACCGCAAGTAACTTCGCTCTTTTACCTAAGCAAGAAAGCAATGTATTTGCTGTACTTTCTGTTGCATTTTCTCAACCTCATGTTTTACAAACTGTAGGTGGTTTCATTGGTTACTTCTTAAGCACAAATTTTGTATCACGGGCACGTATTGCAGCAGTACAACTTGGCAAGATTTCCAATAGATAGCAAAGAACTCAAAAGAGTAAAGTGCTAAATGGCCTAATATCTCTGCCAAAAACTATATCATTTCAATAATATAAACCTCACATATCTGTTATACAGGCCATTTTCAAGGCCAACCTATTGGCTAGGGTTGTGGAGGATGCTACAAAGGGAGGAGATTCAGAAGGCATGCCACGCATTGGAGATAGTGGCCATGGATATCTTCACCAAGAATGGGTGGCTATTTAAACATAGGATGTGGCTTAACTTTGGTGTTACTACTTTTTTAATAGAAAATAGCGAGGGAGGCCCCCGATGTTGAAATTTTATTAACAGGAAAGATATTTACAAAGGAGCAAAGAAATAAAAAGAGACAGAAAATTACAACCCAGCTGGAGAAGCTGAACTACTAAGTAGAAAGAAAAGAACTGTACAGTTAAGCTGAGCTATCAGCTATCAGACCAAGCTAAGAAGGGAGTTTTCAGAGATGCTTTCATTCTTTGAGCTTGGTGTTACTATTGTTAGCTCCCTTCTTCATTCAAAATAAAACCTTGTAATAATGAATTGGGACTGTGTGCATTGAACGATGCAAAAGATTGGAACTCTTTTTCCATTATCTAAAAAAGGGACCCGACGGCTTAAAGTTTGATAAAGTGGATTGCTTAACTGAAGGGTGAATATTTTTATTGATTTTGATAGATGATAGTACATCCTGCCTAAACCTATTTCCATTTCCTTACAATATTTTAGTTGTATTAAATGAGCTTGACCTATTACAAAGACATCCTATTTCAGATGATAATGTGCTTTGGTTGCATTGACTGTATAAAAGCCTGTTACTTGTGCGTGCTTCGATTTTGTTAGACTGGTTCTCTGTGAAACCCTTGTAAATAGTGACTGAATCGATATTTTTATGTTAATACATTTTTCTTGGGATCTCAGTGTTGTCAAAAGATTATCGAAAAGCAGCATGTACCTGCTCAACCTTGATGCCAGAAACCTCCCTTGTGTTCTTTTCTAGGTAGTCCCTAGCAATATGCATCTTCTCATCAGTTATATAACCAGCAATAGGAATGATCTCCATCCTGTCCAGTAGAGGGCTTGGTATTGTCTCTATGACATTTGCAGTGCAAACAAACAGAACCTAATTTCTCATAAAGGCAGGTGTCAGACTACAATAAATAACTTAAATATTGTGAACATTAAATGGAAACTCTTGTTCATAAAAGTTTCTCAAATGGAAAAAATGTATTTTAAATTTAATAAATCACGGCAATAGTTATAAGTTGCTAATGGAGTCTTAATAAGCAGATTGCAGAATAGCAACCACAAAAGAAAGGCCTATCGATGGCAATATGGCATATTGGTACAATTGTAGCAGCATGCAGCAAGCTACAATCAGGAGGTAAGATCAAGAATGTAGAATACCCCCAAGCCATGAACTTATGATATACACCACCTTGAAGAATGGCATTTAAGGAAAAAAAAACTTGTCCTTTTTTTCAACTCATTGGCCATGGAGGTTGCTGATGGAAACATCCCTATAATAACAACCAGATTCTAGTGAAGTGCTGCCTCAACAAGAAGTCACCAATACCAAGGACAGGATCTGAGCCACAGCCATTGTCTCCGAGCAAAAGCATCAACCACTACTGCTTCCCCTTCTCTTGTGCAATGCTGCAGTGGCAGATGCGAGTAACCTAATGGTCAGAGTGTAGGAACTAAGTGACTCTTCAGGCTTGGCCTGTTCATTTTATGGGCTGGATTAGGCTTCAGGCCTTGGAAAGCCTGATCTCAAAAAGCCAGGCCCGAGAGCTGAAGTTTTTGCTGTTGTTTGTAAGCCATAGCTATACTTAACAAGGGGCTGTGAATAGATTAATTATTATTGATGTAGGGGCAAGGGCAAATCCCTAAATGCTATGCTTTAGAGTGGCACAAACCTAAAAGTCTCAAGGTTTTACAATGTATCACTAAGAATGATGTATTAATTTGAGGGGATCAATAATGAAATGTTGTTTCCAATTTTAGTTGGCAGTGCAGCTTCATTTGTCTTGCATTCCTCGATCATTATGGGCATAGGTCAGTTAGCCAAGTGTGAGCTGTCCCACCCAGCATCATGTACCCTTTGCAGCCAAGCTGATGAGTCAGTTCAGAACATCTTAATTTCCTGCATGTTGGCGAGGCAAGTTTGGTTCTCCATTTTTCAGAAAGGTTGGGCTTCAAGCTATGTCACCACAGCTGGATCATACTACATTCTCCTCCTAGTGGCACCGTGCCATTAAGCAAGTAGACAAGCAAGTCATAGAAGGGCTCAATTCCGTCATAATCCTAACAGGTTGGGAATTTTGGAAGCATTGTAATGACTGCGTCTTACATGGCACCAGACCGAATATGAACTGACCAGTGCAAGTAAGATGTGTGTGTGTGTGTGTGTGGTTCAGGTCTCTGTGGGTTGTTTCTTTACATTTATTAGTGGCACATATGTTTTATTCAGTCAGTGAGGGGGTGGGTTTTGGGGTTGTCTTTATTCTCTTCTTTGATGAAGTGACACACAGCTCTCATTTGCTTGGTTGAGAACAACAACAACAACAACAACAACAACAAATTGAGCTGCTAGGAGTATAATGCAGCTTTCACAATTCACACTTCAGTTAAGAGAGAATAACTTGTGGGAGTAATGGCCCAACCTTTGATAGGTCAATAGGGACGTCAAGATAGTGGTCAAGAAAGTTAGCATTGTGTTCAGGATCAAGAAGTTCCAACAGTGCAATGGCCGGATCACCTGAATGCCCTCGCCCTAGCTGGAAGCAGAAAATAACACAACCAGTAAGGTAGTATACAATAGTCCAAATTACCAAATGGAACATGAAAGTTGCCCTGTGAAGTAGATCTGGCACACCACAGAACAGCAAGTAAAAGATAATGGCACGTCAGCTAGCAACAATAATAGGAACTGGAAAGTCACATACGAGCATGAATACCTTGTCAATTTCATCTATCAGAACTAGAGGATTTGCTGTTCCGACTGATTTCAAACATTGCACCATCTTCCCTGGCATTGCTCCAACATACGTCCGACGATGACCCTGATGTGTTCTGAAAATTTTACTCGTGTTGCAATCTTGACCTGTTAAGACATGGCATGAATATTTGTTATAACACACCTTGATTTCTGCTACATCAGCCAAGCCTCCAACAGAGAATCTGTAGAACTTTCGGTTTAATGCACGTGCAATAGAACGCCCAATGCTAGTTTTACCAACTCCAGGTGGCCCAGAAAGACATATGATCTTGCCTGCAGTAAACGATTGAAATACTTTTTTATTGCCACGGATGAGAAGAAAAGTCAAGAACCAGGCTGCCTACAAATTTGGGCTCGAATTAACAGGAACTAGGGGAGTAATATACATATAGAAAGTATTTGGGTACAAAGTGCTAAATTTTCTTCATGGGCTTTTCAAAGAAATGCATGACTAAGAAATGGCAGAACTGCTGAAGAAAAATGCTCAAATGTAAAACACACATTTCGAGCAAGGACCATGAATTTTAATTTTTTTTATAAGTTGTGACAAGAGGAAAATGATGCGATTGTCGCAACTAAGGATACGAGTAGCATATATTGTAATGGCTACATAAAGGTTGTGAATCAATATTTGGTTAATAACAGCACACATTCAACATAGAATAAAATTTGAAACATAATAAGATTGGATAATTTAACCTTGTGAGCTTCCTCTCAACTTTCCAACTGCTATGAATTCCAATATTCTTTCTTTGACATCTGCTAAACCATAGTGATCTTCATCAAGAATACATTGAGCATGGTTGACATCAAAATTCTCATCGCTGCCATAGATGGAGAAAATAACATATAAGGAAAAATCTATCGATCCAATAGGTTTCCAAAAAAATAAAAAAAATAGACCATACAGACCTGTAATCTCCCCAAGGCAATACTGTTAACCAGTCTAAATAATTGCGGGCTACACTAAATTCACTGGAACTAGCTTCTAACAACTGAAGCTTAGTGAGCTCCTCTTCAATGACTTGGAAGACATGAGGAGGGCACTTATCTTTTTTTTTCTTCAATTCTTTTCCTAAATTTTTCTGCAAAAGAAATAATGGCAGGTCAATTTTTTTCTCGAACACGTAGGAGAGCTGCGTACAGGGGCGGAGCCGGGATTTACTATTAAGGGGGGCCGGGAATCATAAACATGTACTTAAAATGTCTTAAAATAAATTTCTTTACAAATAGTCTGTATCAAGCGCCTAGTTCAAGAATATTCAGCCAAAGCTTATGGCACCGATGTATCCTCCAATTACACATGGTTTGTATATTCGATAGACAGAAGCATAAGAATTATGTTATCCTCTATAACTGACCATGGTATCCTTCAAATCCTACTACCTAATTGCAGTTGGCATCGAGCATAGGAGGGGCCATGGCCCCTGCCAGCCCCCCCCTTGGCTCCGCCACTGGCTGCGTATCATTATATTAAAAAGAATAATGGCAAGTCAATTTTGGGTTGGCACAACAAAGAAATGGTAAATTTTTAAGAACAAACCTGACAATGCTGTTTTATCATCTGTCTCCAATCCTAACTCCTGCATACATCAGGCATACTAAGTATAATGAAGAAGCAACGAAATCTGATCAAACTAGAAGAAAATAAAATCATGACAAACATGAAATCAACCAAAAACACAACAATAATGAAGAAGATCAGAGCAGGTATACATCTAGCATGACCGCAGAATAAACTTATTCATGAACCAAGGCACCATATGAGAACTCAAAAGATGAAACATAATTTATCATCATGAATTATTGATGCAATCTGTATATGAACAATCTGAACGAAAATAGTGCCTACCTTCTTAATTGCTTTAAGTAGTTCATTCAGCAAGTAGCGGTGCTGCTCTCCAGTTACTTTTTCTTCAATTGTTTTTGCTATGGATTCCTAAGGCAACATTTATAGAAGCATCATTAAAAGTAAGAAGGAACTTGAAATATGATTTCTATGTCTACTAGATCAAAATTACCAATTACCTGCAACTTACTAATCTCTAACTCCCTCTTTACTAACTCAAGAGTCAACTTCAACCGTTTGCATACCTGTTCCGGATGAATCAGTTGAATTTTGGAATAACAGCCCAGTCAAAAGAAAATGACGTCAGGAAGCTAATAGATATTCATTAATAATTTAGATAGCCAGATACTAAATAGTATTTCTTAACACTACTGGAAAGTGCTTCATCTGCACCGGTTGGGAAGGACCTTTAGCTCCGGTTTTCCAACCGGTGCAGATCTTCCGGACTAGTTTTTGAAATAGTCTTTTTTTTTAGCTTAGCCCAATTCATGCATGATTCCGGATAATCCTCTTAGTTGGAAAACTAAATAGTTCGAAATGCGTATGAATATACAACCTAGAGTTGTAGGGGAGAGAATAGACTATATTACGGGTAAAGTATATATGCAGGGGCCGAGTTAGGTTAGATCTATATCCTTAATGCCTATAAGACAGTCATCTTTTGTGCGGCTTTCTAAGGAATGATTTTAGAATCGGATTCAATAGAAAATGAGAAAATACGCAAACAAAATAGAAGAAACAAATGTATATTATATGGGATTTTTTTTATTCCTAAGTTAGATTCATTATCTAATCCGATATATAGAAGGGAATTCTATATGGAACTGGATTCCATATCTAGTTCCACCCTTTAGCACCGGGTCAAATAACCGGTGCTAAAGGTGCCCATTCGCTAAAAAATATGTGCGTTGTTGCAGGGATTCGAACTCATGACCTCTTGGCTCGCGCGTACCCACCTAACCATCTCAACTACATAGCACATGTGATGAAATAGAATATGCTTTCCTTTTGAAGTAGCATGCAACACCCCTTTAGCACCGGGTTCTTAACACCAACCAGTGCTAAAAAGCCTTTAGCACCGGGTCGTAACACCACCCGGTGCTAAAGGGTGACCCTTTAGCACCGGGTGGTGTTACGACCCGGGGCTAAAGGGGGAGCACCTTTAGCACCGGTTGGTAACACCAACCGGTGCTAAATAGTCCCCGGGGACACCCCAATTTTACACCCGACGCTAATGTTACATTAGCACCGGATCTTGAGTGCACCGAGGCATATGAGAGGGGCGGATGTGAAGATCTCTAGTAGTGTAACCGGTACAGAGATATGACAAAAGGAATATTGTTTATGTACATACAGAGATATAACAAGAAGAACATTGTTTATCTGCATGCATAACTCTGAGTCCACTATCCACATTTTAGAGTGGACCCAAGCAAGAGGATGTGGTGGCTCACAATTATGTATGGGAATATTATGTATTTGAATCTTATACTATAAGTATCCAGTTCTTTTGAAAACACTTCTCACCTAAATAATTCCTACCCACCCCTCATAGATGACCCACATGTCAGGTCTAATGGTGGATAAAACATGGAAAGTTTTCACAAACAAGAAAAAAATGTTTCTAAAGAGTTTCTGCTGTTTTGGCATTACTGTTCTCACCATGGAATTTCTTTACCCACCCCACGTACCCACCAACCAAATAGTCTAAATAACCCTCAATAAAGGTAGCACTCGCGTGTCGTGCGGGCATATTTGCTAGTCTTAAAAAAGTTTAAAAGCAATATTCATATAGGTAATAATAAAGACATTGTAATACAAAATCTCAAACTGGATCTTAGAAACTTACTGTTGCTAAGTGTCAGTTGCATTCCAAATCAATGTAGCATCTAATAACATATAGAGTGAACTCAAACATGTAGAATGAACTTATAGATTACCAAGTGAAACCTGTTAGGAATATCCCCAAGCTGCCCTCGGGAAAAAAAGGAATAACCCCACATTATGACTTTGAATCTTACAGAGAGCAAAGCAACATCCTATAGCTGATAGGACATATGATGCATGATCTCCAAATGGAACCCATCTGCCAAATAGAAACTATAATTGCTCTGGTAAATCACTACAAATGAATCTAACATCTACATATCTTTAATGGGAATGGAATTATTCTGTGATAATCCCCACAAAACCTCAAAGGCTCTTTTTTTAGAGCAAAAACAAAGGAAAATAAAAGGTTTTACATGGCCCAAGAGGGCCAAGGCTTATTAAGAAAATAAATGAAAATAATTAGCTGCTAAGCAAGACAGCCATATGTACAGGAGGGCCAGTGTTTTGCAAGCGTGAGTGGGTGCCATGAATACAATCGTGTTCCTGAGTTCTAATAGGCACAGCGAGATTGGCTATTGCTGTGGACAAACATCCCAGTTATGCACTTCAACCCTCAATAACACACCAAGGCTATGTGACAATGAAATGCAGGCATGTAAATGAAGCAACATGAAATATAAAAGCATTAAGAAAAGAAAAGGGAGCCTCCAGGAGAACCCTTACATCTAACTCTTCAAGAACTTCCTGGCAAAGCAACTTGTTGGCACCTGAAATAGCAGCACCAAAGTCTGCTAGTCTTGGGTAGTTGAAGTCACCCATATGCTGAGGGAAAGATAAAAGCATAATCACAATGAGGAAGTCAGCCTAACATTTGATGCACATGAATAAATAATGCATATACAAAGAAAGTACTAATCTGGACATGAAACATGTGAAATATGCATGAGGGAGCAGTGTTGGCAGAATTATAGTCCCGTGATGGCATAGAAAAATAAACCTTTCTAAATCTAATATTTTAATAATAACCAGCGCCAAACAAAATTTTAAACTTAACCCTTTTGGTGATGCCATCGTTGTGCTAGATGAACAGGGGTATACATTCCAAGATTCCAGGAAAGATTTCACTACAAAACATCAACCCGATACGACTGATCTGGGGTGGATGTGGAGAGGTGGCCACCGGCAGAGAGAGTTTGGTCACACTACGGGCCTTGGCGCGACAAGTGCCAATCCATGTCAACTCCAGGCTGGTGCAGTCTCCCATGCCACGACGGGTGTGCGTGACACTCGGTGCGACCAAAAGGGTTAGTTCTTTTTTGGATTTGGCATGGGTTATTATTACAATATTAGATAAAAATGGTTAAAAGATTTTTTATGGCATACCAGGATGACAAGCAATAAAACCAAAAATAAACAATGAAAAACAAAAACACATTAACGCTCCAGTGTCACTGCCACATACTGTAAACAAATGATATCACACTTGTACACCACAGCACAAACACAACCTTTTAGGTTCTGTGAATAAATAACATATGTACAAACTAAAAGGAATTAAGTTTGCACTAAAGGTAGGTTTAGAAAGCAAGATAACCTGGGTATAGGTTTGAACTTGATCCTTCCATAGGGAGTTTGTCTTGAGAACATCCCTTAAAGTCGATATAACTTCAAAAGACGTTGCCTTTATGACATCATCATCCCTATCATAAGGCATTTCCTGGAGAATGGCAGCTAGTTATGAAGTAATAACAAAAGGATTTCCAAACATATTCATTGGGTGTCAAAGGTGCCATACAGCAATTACAGATTTCGCAAAATATATTCAGCTTAGTAAGGTATGAGAGCAGGAACAGGGAATGAACTTAATGAGAGGGATCTTATAACAATGCACATTGTATCACATGTTGGAGAAGCTAATTTTTCTCCAGCTATTACAGGAATAAGTGTTTTTTTTCTGAAAAAAGAACAAAATACAACTCATTTCCTTCAGGCTGTCTAAGTTGGAGTTTACATAACTGTAATGAACAGACTATATAGTAAAGTCTTAATTGGGAAAGGAGAGGTAGGGTTGCCAGGCAGGTTTGGAGAGATGGGAGAGCTGATGGAATTTAGGGGCTTGGCCCATTAAAGCCCATGAAGAAATTCCTAAATTCCTAAATAAATCTCAAAGGCTCATATGTGCATGAGGAAGTGGTGGATGGGTGCAACCTTTAGTCCCACATTGCTAGTTGAGAGGAGGGATGACCAACTTAAATATGGAAGTTGTCTCCACTCCTCCAAGCTATGTGTGTGGGGAGAGAAGGGAAGCTCCACGTGCGCGCTCGCTCGCTCGCCTCGCCGGGGCGAAGGGCGCGGGCGCACGACGTCTGCGTGAATGGTCCGCCGAAATCCGGCCACGACGTCTCCATTGAGCGACATCAAATAATTTTCTATACAATTCACATGTTCTGTTAAAATGGGAGCACCGACCACTAAGCACTTGAGCAGTCACTTGACAACAATATCCTGCCATAGGCTCTGGAACATATCAGTGAATCTCTGCTTTTCACACTCTAGAAACGAGCATCCACTCTCAAGAAAAAGAAAAACTGTTTTAAACAACACCAAGAAGAACAAAAATAAACCTGTGAAATTAAAATCCTCGAGCCCCTTCTCGTATTTGGAACTGGTGGATTTAGCTGATAACTAAAGCAGCACAGCTTTACAAAATATATAGTCCGTGGAGACACTATGTAGGCACTTCAAGCATATTTTCACGTGGAAGCTGAATTAACATCCACACATCCTACTAGAACCACCTCGAACACAAACAGTGTATACCTATTATGAAACAATGTCAATGTTGTGACTGCTCATCGGTAGAGTAGAATTAGTTGGACGAGTTTTCCCTCACGAAATTTAAAAGGGGATTTGGAAACGTTTTATAAGCAACTACAACTTTGTTTCTTCTCCGGAAAGAAGAGAATTTGTGCTAGTGCGGCATAATATTATCGGTTTATCACTGTACCCAAAAAATGATTTCCAAAATTTTCAATATAATTTCAATATTTCTGGTGTCAACGTACTAAATCTCAAGTGATTCAAATCTCATGAACAATGAGTTTCGAAAAATCATCCCACCGAGCTGAGTTCCCGAAAACTGTTTAGGGGAATTCAAAAATCGAAGTTGGTTTAGAAGAATTTGGCACATAATTGGAACAAATGGATGGCATGAACTCTAGACTGCAGACAACAACTCAATGCTGATCCAATTGTAAGAGGGCGCGCACCGTGTGGCAATCCTCGGGGCGGAGGGCAGCGGACACGATCGCGGACGAGGCGTTCTCCCCCTCGCCCTCCTCCCCACCCGCAGCGTCTGCGCCCTCCACATCTCCCGAGCCGCTGCCGGCAGAGGCTTCAGAGCAGAAGCACACCCACCTCCCCGGCACGGGAACTCGCTCGCACCGAAGCGCCCTGAGAAGAGGCGACCTCGCCTCGGCACCCGCCACGGCGACCCTCGTCGCTGCAGTCCTCGCCCGCGCCCTCTTGGCAGTGAGCCGCGCAGGGAACCCCGCGGTGGTCGCGGCGCGCAGCATTGAGGCGGAAAGGGCGACGAGAAAGGCAATGCCTGACGGCGCGCTGGTTTGCACGATCGGTTTGTCTTCTTTAGGTGGTTTTGCTTGAGGAAGAAGAATGTGAAGGGAAAGAAAAACCCTCCTAAAACCCGTTTCTGAGTGTGCTTCTTCAGGTGGAAAAGCATCTGACTTTGGATTATTATATAAAATAATATTTTATTTTATTTCGCAAGACTTTGGCTTATGTAGCATAAAGTTTGGTCCATTTGAAATACAGGGGCTCAACTGTTTTTGTGCGAAATTTTTTTACGCGTGTTATCTCATATTCGCAAAAAAATAGAACAGAAGCTTGATCAGAATTTGTCATGTGCCTCTTGTTTCTGAATCTGTCATGGCAGACGGTTGCAAGGGAACTCTAATCCTTTGGACAATCACAAAGCAAGGGAGACATGGAAGAGAAGCAAAAGAAGGATTTCATACCTTACCCTTTGATCAAGTTTGAGCAAGACGTACATCTTTAGGTTATTGGCAACAAAGCAACTTCTGTGCATCAGGTGGCGTATGTCCACCCTCTCTCTGTCGTCCGATGGTTTTTCAACGGCCACGATTCACCGTGAAGAAAGATGACGGAGTTTCACGGTGACATGCAAGGAATCTTCCCACATGATGGCCCCCCGGGACCTTATCCGTTCTCTCCTCAGCAGGCGCGCGGGCGAGGGCGGCAGCTCGTGGGCGCGGGCGGTGGCGCGCGGGCGTGGCCGGCGGCTCGCGGGTACGGGCGTGGCCGCGGCCGCGGACGGCGACGCATGGGCGCGACCGCCGGGCGGGGCGGCGACGCATTGACGCTGGGAGAGCCCCGCTCCATCTTTTTTTATTGAGTTTGGAGATTAAGAATTTGGCTCCATGCTGATTCTGGTTTTTCTTTTTGGCTTTTCCCTTTTCTGATGGTTGATCTTTTTTTCTCCTACATGTTAAAGATGACAGTAGCAAATTGCGTCAGATCCTTCTTTTCATAAAAAAAGATGTGATTCCAAATAGAAATAACATTTTTATTTGATTCTAATTAGAAATATCTTTTTCATATGATTCTAATTTGCAATATTTATCTGACACTCCAACAAAACATATCTGGTTGTTCCTTTTTTCTCTCCTACAGGTGTCAGTAGTAAATTGTGTCAGATGTTCTTTTCATAAAAAGGATACGATTCCAAATAGAAATAACATTTTTATTTGACTCTGATTAGAAATATCTTTTTCATATGATTTTAATTTGTAATATTTTTCTGACACTCCAACAAAACATATCTAGATCAAATACTGTAAAAATTTTGGATGTGCTATATCCCGTGGATGGGAGAGAGAAATCAAATACCGTAAAAATTTTGAATGTGCTACATCCCGTAGATGGGAGAGAGAATAAAATAGGATGCTGAAGATGAACAGTTCAAAGAGATACTTTTACAGATCATGGGGCCCACACTCTCTCTTCATGCTCCCTAGGGATGCTAACGACGTTAGGGGTGGTATGGGGGGGGGGGGGGGGGCTATGCCGCCTGTGTCACCATCAGTTTTTCGTATTGGCAAAAAAGAAAAGACATCTTTAGGTTCTTTCCTGGTTCTTTTTTTATTATACGTTAGAAGAAACTGTGCACTTAAAAAGGTATGGAAAAAATATAAAATGATTTCAAATATATGTATGACGTCGTTCAAGAGCATCAAGGACACTTGTCTGTTAAAAAGTTCAGACAGGGGTTTCCGACAAAAAAAACTTCAGCCTGCGGACCGGCGTAGACCCCTCCTCCCGGTCTCTTGGAGATCAATGTAGGAAGCGGAGGATAGACCGTGTATGTGTATAATGTATGGATTATATTGCGATGATCCTCTCGGCTGGTACATACAGAGTACAAAGATCTGTGAGCCCAAACATCCCCAAAGAATACATATGATAGTTTACGATTGACACATCTAAATTACCAAATATACTCTAACACTTAGCCTCGAAAACTATCATGTAAAAATGTAGAATTCTATTGAAAATAAAATTGAATTGTGAAGTAAAATAATTATAAGAGAAAATGGATGCTGCTGCTACTCTAGGCTTCACCTGAACCTATCTAGCTCATCTCGAGTCTGAAAATTTCGAACCGGTCTTTCCATAGACATGAACAGATCTAGCTAGCCCCACAAGCCAGGCATTTTGACCGGTGGTGCAAACAGAGTTTTATGTAACCACCAGTAAAGGAGGTTAAAAAACTCCAAATAAGAAATTATTCACTTAACTGAACTTTCATAATCTATGATAATTTACTTTATGTGCTTTAAAAATGATGAAGAGATAAACTTGAATGAAGGGGAGCTTTTATCAAATCTGTATCTCTAATCTCTACCTAGTACTAAAACGATAACCGTTTCCGCGGTAGTTTGATTTTTGATCCGTCATGATACACCTAAGGGTGAACCCTCATAAAAATAAAAAAGAAACTGAATAATATTAAGATTTGTGTCCTCTTCCAACATAATCCTTGACGTGTGTAATAGGGTCTCCATCAGATAAGATAGATCCTAAGTTCTCCTGTCTCGCGCTCATGAGCATCTCGTAGCATCGCACGGACATATTTGCTAGTTGGTTTAATTTAGCATGAGTTCCCATACACGATATATCATACAGTGCGTCATACGTCCGGTAGAAAGTAGAGTATTATTGCTCTACGGGTGAAGTGGACCAAATCAGCTTTGCTTTCATGGAACCAATACGTAGCAAGAAAACTGAAAGATCCAGTGGATACCCTCTTCCGTAAATCTGCAAAGTCAGCTAGCACCAAGAAAGCTCGATTGTTTACAGCCACAGCGACCAGAGACAAAGTTCGGTGGGATCATATATATAACAAGACAGGTTTAAGTTGCTCCAACATGCTTGCACGGATTAAATTTTGAAAATATTTGCATAGCTCATCTTTTGCCAGCACTAGGATCAACAAAAAAAAGAAGCCATGATCGATCTGCATGTGCAAATACACTGCTATGCAACAACCACAATTAAATAGCAAGCACTTGGCACTAATAGCTTACTAGTCTCCGGTGACGTACTAGAGTAATGCGTCAAATGCTGAACGTACCGCATGTGTGTTTTATAGTAACATTATTTACTGATCGATGCTCTTTAATTTCAACCAACACATGAGCAACTTTTGGAAGCCCTTCCACAGTGCCACAGCACAATGCGCCTACTCATCGAGAGTGACACATACTGTTTTCTTGCATTTCCCTGCTGGTAAAATTATTGGCTACGCGTTGCGGTCAGTTCTAAACTTCTAATGTTATCTCGTGACGCCATGCTCCAAGAGAAGCAACTTGGGCATCTGAATCTCGTCACCGTAGAATATTCGTTCAGAGTTCAGACCTTGCTGTATAGGCATCACTTGGTTGGCCAAATCATTTGTCGAGAAAATCCAGTGTCCACCTGTCCTGGGCCATGTACCTGAAAACTTAGTCAGAGATTCACAATTCATATAGAATAATAGAAGTATCAGCCATTAATTAACTCGCTTTTTTGAACAATTATTTATTTATTTAACTAGCTTTGTTTTAAAATGCAGATCGTTTGACTTTTTTTACCATAAGTTTGACTGCTCGTCTTATTCAAAAAATTGTAAAAATATAGTCAAATTTAAGATATTTTTAAAATTATTTATTAATAAAGCAAACTACTACAAAAAATATGATAATTTACATAAAATTTTGAATAAAACGAGTGGTCAAACTTAGAGTTAAAAAATTCAAACGGCCTACATTTTGGTACTGAGGAGCCCTTCTCCGGCTTTTGCCCTGTGGCTGCTTCGCAGAAGGTAAAGTGGCCTGTGGCTGCTTCGCAGAAGGTAAAGTGGCCAATCCGTGCATGTGGTCGGCGGACTAGACTCGAAGTCGTCGATGGAAGCCTCGTTGCTCAATGGCCGGCCGGTCTGTAGGACTGCAATCTTGCATTTGTGGTGTCGCCGCACTACCGTCAAAGATCAAAAGATCATAGAACACCTCCCCAACTGCAAATTAAATAATCAATTCCCCCCTGATGCTCGCCTCTCTGCTGCCATTGCATGGGGTTGTTTAATGTCTATCGGATGGTTAAGTTGTGTATATCTATGGTTGAAAAACATCATCAGATGTTTCAGGCGTAAAAATATCTCAAATATGTTGATATCATGGGCGGAATTAATTGAAACCCAGTTTTTTGTTGTGTTGTGGGGAAGTTTCAGGCATAGTTCCTTGGCATCTTAGGAAATTTCACTGCCTCCAGCTGTACGATTAACAGTGGTCTTTCAGCTTACCAATGGAGGTTGCGATTAAGATGTTGGCATTAAGAACAAAAGAACAGCTCTTTAGTTTAACCAAGATAGTTGGTCACACGCAATCGCACTAGCTGCTACATACGGTGTACTTATTAGTGCACGTTTGCGTCCTCAGTCCTCAGCTCCCCACGTTAAATTTCCACCCTTCACCATCCTCAGAACTCCCTTCTGCTCCTACAGCCTTCTCCCCTCCCTAGTTGGGTCCTGTGTTCTTGTTTCACTAGAAGTGGGTAGCGCGCCATGCCTTCTGCTCCTCCCTGGATGCCTCACTTCAGCTAGCTAAGTATCTTGGGTTGCTTCTTCCTTTCAGATTTTGTTCCTCCGTCAAGCTCCCGCGCCCATGTCGCTCACGGAGGTCAGCCTCCACTTCTGCTACCTCCACTCCCTCTCCATCGTGCTCCTCTACTTCCTCTACGTGATCTCCTGATCGGCCTCCCGTGACGTTCCGAACAAAAGCTTTGGTTTGATCCAGACTTTTGTTCGCTGCAAAAATATATATTACCTGTGTGTAATTAGTTCCAGTTCCATGATCTCGCCTCGTTCTTCCTCCGGCCGTCTCCTGCTTTGCTGCTAAGTTCCGTGCCTCTCCTAGCGCATACTACTACACTTAATCATTCAACTAGGAGCGGCACTGTTCCATTCAGATAAGTGCTGTGTGCTTTGTTTCCTTGGCCAGTGAGAGATGGTTCCAGCGGCGGCGCCGCCGCAGGGGGTCCGCCGCGCCGCGGTGACCACCGAGGAGGAGCGGCGGCGCAACCGCATGACCTCGAACCGGCTGTCGGCGCGCAAGTCACGCATGAAGCGGCAGCAGCACGTGGACGGCCTGGCCGCGGAAGCGGAGCGCCTGAGGCGCGAGAACGAGGCGATGCGCGCCGGCGCCGGCGACGCCCTGCGGCGGAGCCGCGCGCTGGAGCAGGAGAACCGCGTGCTCGCGGCGCACGCGCGCCAGCTGTGCGCCGCGCTCCTGCTGCGCAACTCCCAGCTCCGCCTGCTTGGGGACGTCGCGGGCGTGCCGCTTGACGTGCCGGGCGTGCCCGGGCAGCTGGTGCAGCTGTACGGCGGATCGCAGGTGCCAGCAGTCACGCCGGTGGCGCCGCCGCCGCCCCTGCAACTGCCGCTGGAGATCCAGATGCTGTTGCAGCCCGACGTAATGGACGCCGTCGGTGTGCTCGACTTGTGATGAGGTGCGAGCGCAATTATCGTGTGACGTGTGAACGCGGTGCTGTGCTGTACTACGCGCTGTTTGTTCCCAGCATGTTTTTTTCCAGCTTGGTTGTGTTGACGTGTTTATGCTTCGTCATGTGGACACGCTACTTACTGAAGTGTGTTGTGTTAATGTCGTCATAAATAAAAAAACTGTACGTAAGTTGTGTGACAGTGAGGAATACGTGCAGGCCGGAATACATTTCTGAAAATTCTAGGGCACAAGCATCTATCTTGACAGGTTGCTAATCCATGATTTCGGATTATAACTGTAGAAACAAATCTAGTACGGAGTATATAGAGCAAATAAAACACACACGATCACTCCCCCTCCCCTGCTCGTACGACAAGCGAGGATTCGTGAAATATTCGCTTGTTACTGACCTACTGTACCGGCATGAACGATATTTTGTACGATTGCAAATTTGCACACAGACAACGTAACCTTGTTAGTTCACGGCTTGATCGAGACGTTGCAGATCCGTTATATACAAAACAAACGCTGCGTCGTTGCCAGCCTGACACACACGGTGATGCATGCAAGTTATAATTTCTTTCACCCCTCTACGCTGACGAGGCGTTCTGGACTGTAGTAGTACTACTATGAGACACTTCTTTCACCCCTCTACGCTGACGAGGCGTTAAGCTGGACTGTAGTAGTACTACTACGAGACGCTCGAGCGAGATGATCGACTTTTTTTTTTGTTTTTTAGCCCTTTTCGCGAAAGAAGTTCACAAATACGCCTCTGGTGAAAAGATTTCAAAAAATGGACCCTGGACTCGGTGCCATAGCACGCGGTGCCGAGGTCATACAGCTCGGCGCCACGGTGCATGGCGCCGAGCCATCGCGAGCCGAGCCGGCGTGGCGTCCGACGTGGCAGGGGCTCGGCGCCATAGACCATGGCGCCGAGCTTGGCGCCGTGGATCTTGGCGCCGAGCTCGGCGCCGTGGATCTTGGCGCCGAGCCTTTGAATAGGACTCGGCGTCGAGCTCCTCCCGCGCGTCCGCCAGTCCGCTCGCTCGTCGTCCTGCCGCCCGCCGCCGCGCGCCGTTCCTCCCCCGGCCGCCCCCACCCCGCCCCCGGCCGGCCGCCGCCCGCGTGCGCCGCCGCCCGCGCCCACGGGGCGCGCCCGCCTGCCGCACGTCGCCGCCGGGCTAGGCCGGCCAGGGCCCGGCGCCCCTGGCCCCGTTGCCCCCCCGGCCGCCGGCGCCCGTGGCCCGGCGCCACTGCCCCCGGGCGCCCCTGCCTCCTGCCGCGTCACCCCTGTCGTGTCGTGTAAGGTAAAAAAATTAGAGAAACAGTCAGTGATGTTAGTAATTTATCTGATAGCTAGAATTATATATAGTAATTTAGTTACTATAGAAGTAGTTAGTGATTTTAGTTTAGTATATGTATAGTGATATTAGTTAGTGATAATATTTACGGTAGTGTTTTAGTTAGCGATATCATTGGTATACTACGTTAGTATAATCAAGATTAGTGGTAGTATAAAGTAGTATATATTAGTATATATTTGTAGTGATAACTAGTGGTAGTTTTGAAGAATAGACATAACTTACGGGGTAATGAAAGTTTGTTTCGATATTTGCATGTAGTACTAGATGGACAACCTAGTGAACATATATCATGGTGGTAGTGTGGAAAGAGATCGTTATGGATATGTTGAGTTTGTTGACATGCAAAGTGTGCCGGTTCTATTCAATGAAAGGTCATCTTTTAGTGAGTTTGTTGTAAGGGCTCGTGAGGAGATACGTTCCCATGGAGACGTTGATGACATAGAAGTTGATGGTGTTATCAACCTAGGTGCTCCCTCCAACATCTTGAGGCGGACCGTCCGAATTGACAGTGAGAACCAATGGGACAATTATGTGAGAGTGGCAATGAAGAATCAGTTGCAATGTTTAGATGTGGTGGTGCGGCCGGTGTTTATTGATCCCACCCCTAACATGTGTGGCCCAGTAATGGATCATCTCCCACATGGTTACTCTCCGCTACGGGAACTTGGTAGGAGTTTTGATGAACCTTTGCCGAGTGTCCCCGATGCTCAATCTGCTCCTGATAGTAAGTATCGCATCCACATATGTTGTTAGAGCTCATGCAATACCATTTTATCATGATATCCTTATCTTTGTGCCTTTTGTTGTATAGGGGACATTCATGATAATGTCGGTGTTAACTCGTTGCCCTATGGTGTCCGAAATGAAGAGGAAATTAGGGCCTCCAACAGTGTGGAAGTTGAAGCTGCAGTTATACATCATGATAATGTCGGTGCACACCGAGTCTCCTCCTTTGTCCGAAATGAAGATGAAATTAGGGCCTCCAACAGCATGACAGATGTGGCCGATGAAGCTCAAGTTATGAATGATGATGAGCCTTATGAGTGTGCGAGGGTCATTGACTCTGATGATGACCGACCGGTTGGAGAGCTTACAGAGAGTGACATTGAGATGATGAGACGTATCCTGCCTGGTCGTGACTTAAGTGTTCATGCATTCAGTGATCTTGCACATTCAGATAAGGCTCATGCAGAAGGTCGTGATGAAGACCTTTTAGACGCTCCTGAGGTTTCTTGGAGCATGAAAGTTGAGATGGGGCGCATTTTCAATGACCTTCCATCATTGAAGAGGTGGTTGCAGCATTTTGCAGTCCTTCGCAAAAGGCCATACAAGGTCCTCCATTCTTATGCTGAGCGGCGGTACACAGTTGTATGTGACAAGGACCGTTGTGATTGGAGGGTATGTGCAAGGAAGCAAAAGGTCACCGGTAAGTGGAAGATCACAAAAGTGGTTGGGCCACACACATGTTCAGAACATGAGTTGACAACTAAGCATCGACAGTTGAGCTCAACCTTAATTGCGAAGCGGCTAATGGGAATTCTGAAGCAAGAACCCACCATGAAGGTGAAGACAATTATCAGCACAGTTAAGGAGGTTTATGGTGGATACCAGATTACTTATGGTAAAGCTTGGAGGGCTAAGCAGCGGGCATGGAAGATGATATATGGGGATTGGGAGAACGGCTATGAGCAGTTGCCAGAACTTTTAAATGCAATCAAAGCGGTGAATCCAGGGACAGTTTACGAGTACATGCCTAAACCAAATGAGTTGATCAATGGGCGGCAGATTTTCTTCCGACTCTTTTGGTGCTTCCCTCAGTGTGTTGAGGCCTTCAAGTATTGTCGGCCCGTCTTCTCAATTGACGGCACGTTTCTTCTTGGGATGTATGCAGGGGTGCTTCTTATAGCCATATCTGTTGATGCAAACAACGAACTGGTTCCTTTGGCATTTGCCTTGGTTCTTGAGACTCGTCCGGATACATGTGGTTGGTCCTGGTCGAGATGTTGGTGTCATATCTGATAGGCACCAGGGCATACTGAATGCTGTGCGTGAGCATATACAGGGGTATGCCCCTGTGCACCATCATTGGTGCACTCAACACCTTGCCGAGAACCTCCTCCGTAAGGATGGTGTCAAGGACAACTTCAAGCTATTCGAGAAGTGTGCACGTCAGCTTGAGGATAAGTACTTCCGTGAGAAGTTGGAGCAGATCAGAACAGCCACGAATGCAGAGGGTAGACAATGGTTGACAGGATTGATGAGAGATTTGGAGAAATGGACTAGGTCCCATGATGTTGGAGGATGGAGGTACGAGTTTCAGACCAGCAACATGGCGGAGTCGTTCAATGGCCTGCTCTTGGGGATACGTGGTATGCCTGTGAATGCTATTGTTTCCTACACTTTCTACAAACTTGTTGCGTTTTTCAATGATAGGCATGCCAAGGCTAGAGAGTTGCAGAGTCGTGGAGTGAGATGGCCTAAAAACCCAACACAACACCTGAACAAGGCAAAGGAACGGGGACACACACATGAAGTCGTGTGTTTTTGATGTGAACCCGCTGGGGTTTGTGCCCGATCTTTCGATGAGAGGCGTGGGGGATAACTCGATTGGAGGAGACGACGTTCACGGCCCGACTACAACCTTTCAAAGACTGCGCCTTAGCGACCGATACACCACCTCCTATGGATGCCGCGATCTTGTGGGAGCGCGTCACCTGACCTGTCCTGCAAGCAATCGAAGAACTAGCAAGAACAAGTATGATACAAGTACTGAATTTACTAGATGAGAATTGAAGTGTCTCAATCTCAAACTCAATCACCAACGAAGTGGGGTTCCGTCGACTCGAAGACGGGCGGCTGGACCAGCACGCGCGCTTACAAGCAAGTAGCAATGGCTAAACTTGATCTAAACAAAACCCAATCTGTTTGTGGCGGCTATGGAGGTATAAAAGAGGGTGGAGGACGACCAGGACGAGGTTGGGTCGTCCTACAACCCTAGGACGCGCCCCTAATGGACCCAACTTGATACACGGCCCATTGGCCCAAAATAAGGTGACGCAGCACCGTGGGCAGAAAAGGTCTCTGTAGTAAATCGATGATTGCAGCCGCATCTGAACAGGTACGAGGGTGAGTCTGGATCCATCTGAAAGTAGACTTGATAAGCTTTCCATCAAGTACTTAAACGCCCAAAACGGAGTCCGGATGAAACCGTGGTGGCCGTCGTAAGTCAGCACTTTCCTGCAGTCCGAATCCAGACTTTCCAAAACGTGTTGGATTTGGTCTCTTTCCTTCCTTAGGCCAATGTGACGTGGTAACCTGATGGGGGACGTGGGAATACTTAGAATTGGTCCCCAATCAACTTCTTTGGTCCTCCATGTCTTCCATATGTGTCTAGCACTCTTTTTAATCCACGTATGTATTTCTGAAAATGAGAATGAACACACATCATGGCGCAGCATCAATTCATCGAATGTACCAACAATAATTGTGATATAGGATTGATTCACCTTTGGTTTGCAAGCCATTAATATGGTCGTATTTAAGCCGGTGATGTCCTCATCAGTTTTGATCATACTTCGGGCACTTATGAGGTAGTACAGAGGGGTGGTACAACATCCGATGGCGAGATCCGAGAGTCCAGAAAGCATGTGGTTTGTCTACAAGAATTTACCTACACTTGTGGTGCACCAAAGCAATATCACTTCCCATGTTCCTATTTGGTGGCTGCAGCAAGAGCTCGGAACTACGACATCGAGAGTAGGATACCTCGTGAGTATAGTGTTGACTACCAAGTGCTCACATGGAGTCCTAGATTCGTACCTTTTCGGGACTCGGGAGAGTGGCCTCCATATGACGGCACGAAGTACGTTGCAGATCCAGCTTCCCGTTGGGACAAGCGTGGGTCTAGAAAGAGGACGAGGTACAAGATGGTTATGGATCAAATTCCAGGAAGAACTAGGCGAGGTAGTGGAACTCCATTTCTTAATGACCCCGATCAGTATGAATGTGGCAAGTGTGGTAGACTGGGTCACAATTCACGCACGTGCCATTGGCGTATTAGTCAGGTGACAATAAATTATGTACTTTGTTGCATTTTGTAAATCATTTCCCGCATTTTATCGGTTACTTGCATACATTCGTTGCAAATATTTTTTTTGTAATATTTATTGTTAAGATGTTAAATTTTCTAACTAATCTATCTCTCTATTTCAGGATGGCGCTACCCCACCTGCTGGATCCGTACTACGACCAGAACCACCGAGGACGACTCACGGCGGAGGGGCAGGTAATGACATACTCTCGCTTCGTCAATCATATTACATTTCTAATTGCTACTAGCTTTGTTAATCAAAATTTTAATTTTGCGCAGGAACTGCCCCTTCTTCGTCCTCGAACCCATAACGGGTTCGTTGACATGCGGTACGATGACAGGTACACTCCTCTCTTGAGGATGGCTGGCCTGGACGTCGTATCGTACCAGGTTCGCCGCGGGTTGCCTGTTTTGAACCCAGCGGCGATCACAGCTCTTGTTGATAGGTAAAATCATAGTCCCACAAATCCGGTCTCTTTGTCGTTTTCAATATATTGGATGATTCATTTCAGTGTATCATTTATGTAGGTGGAGGCCGGAAACTCATACTTTCCACCTTCCTTGTGGTGAGATGACAGTGACACTTGAGGATGTGCAGAAGCTTCTTGGACTCAGTGTCAGAGGGCGTCCGGTTATAGGCCAGTGCAGCCCTGAGGGTTGGAGGGATCGTGTGCACGCCTTTCTAGGGAGAGAGCTTCCTACCGCGGCTCCGGGTACACGGACCTCTGGGGTACCTATTTCTTGGCTCCGACAGAACTTTGGCATTTGTCCGGGAGATGCAGATGAGCAGACAGTTACCTACTACTGCAGAGCTTGGATCCTTCACTTGTTTGGGTGTGTTCTCTTTCTAGATGGCACTAGTGATGCCGCGTCTTGGATGTACATCCCTTGCCTGACAGACTTCTACACGGCGGGGGGTTACAGTTGGGCGTCCGGAGTCTTGAGTTTCTTGTACCGGCACCTTTGCGAGGCTTGTCGGCGCACCCGGCAGGGCAGTTCTGTTGGGGGGGGTGTGTACCTTCTCCAGCTTTGGATGTGGACTCGTTTACCTGTTGGTCGGCCCACAGTTCTTCCTCCACGTCCCTGGTTCGTGGAGCCCGATCCTCGACTTCAACCGACGATTGCTTACCTTTGGGACCAGGTGACACCTCCACATGCCAGGTCTGTGCGAGCATACGTCGAGTATGCTAATGAGCTGGATTGCCTTACACCCTCTATGGTGAGCTAATTTCATTCCGTTACCGCTTGTACTAGATTGACTCATTTCATTGAACTGTTGTAAGCGATACTAACATACAAAGTTTTTCTAGGTCTCTTGGCAGCCGTACACAGATCCGAAGGTGGGACAGTTCTAGTGGAGCAGCATGTGCTTCACTGATGAGGATCTATATAGGATGACGTGCCCGCTGATCTGCTTCTACGCGGTTGAGTACCACCTACCGCAGCGAGTTGCTAGGCAGTTTGGTTTGCGGCAGGAGTGGCCCGTACCACCGTTCTCGACGTCCATCGGGTTGCATAAGTAAGTGCATTCACTTGTCCATTTCGAAAATAAAATAATTCAATTCCATTTCGATTATGATTCACCTCTCCATTTCGTTTATGATTGTGCATTTAGATTAATGAAAAAGTTGTCCATTTCGATTATGATTCACCTGTCCATTTCGATTATGATTCCCTTGTGCATTTAGATTAATGAAAAATTGTCCATTTCGATTATGATTCAAACAACAATTTCGATTATGATTCCCTTGTGCATTTCGATTATGATTTACTTGTCAATTTAGATTAATGAATAATTGTCCATTTCGATATGATTCACTTCTTTTAAAATCATTGTTGAAACTGTTTTTACAGGATTGATCGTCAGAAGCATAAAAGACTACCGATTTCGAGAGACTTCACCTCGCTTACATTGAAGAATGTGATCTTTTTGATGAAAATGTGTATGAAAATGAGGACGAGCATACGAACTACAACTTCCGGGCGTACCTTTCTTGGTACTTAGGTGTGACTCGTCCCAGATTGAAGGTGCAGTAGACAGGTGCTGACTACGCCGACATGGATTCGTCTGATGACGAAGATACGTCCTATGACATTGCGACCCGGGAAGGGACCGTCGTGAAGGCTGCGCCAATCTTGGATAGAGTGGTACTGGAAGCTCTGCAATCATATTTTAAGAAAGTTTAATGATTGTTGACGAGTAACAGCTTGTTTTCGTTTGTGATTTGCAGGGCAACGCGCTAAGGCAATCGGTGCTTGATATTGAGCGGTTTTCGACGACGGATGTCGATGAGAGGACGGCTACCTTTCTTGGGGTAAGTTTGCAATATTAACACATAAATATATAAATGTCATCGAAACATATCCATTGACTAATAATTGAACTTCAGAGACTTGCACACCGGCTACGTCGTGCTGCAGCTCGTTGTGGTTGTAGGAGTAGCGCGGCGAGGGACGTGCGTGGCGATGCGGCTCGGCGAGGTGCAAGACAGGCCACTGCTTCGCACGACGGGTCAACAACGGATACTTTCACTGATGTTGCAGTTGAGGGCGAGGAGGAGGACGACCACGAGGAGATTGGATCGTCTCAGATCCCAGATGCTCCTCAGCCTTCGCAGCCTGCCACACGTAGGCAGCGTCGCCCACGTGACTGTTACACTCCGGGCACCGACGCTCTAGGTAAGGGCAAGGGTAAGGCTAGGAGGCACTGATGGTTGTGGGTGACTTGTAATGGTTGTGGGACACTGTGATGGTGAATGTGTTGTATGCGGCTTGTGATGGTGGCTTGTGTATGTGACTTGTGATTGTCGGGGGCTTTTGATGCTCAAAACCAAGGGAAGTTATGGCAAAAAAATTTTGTGACTTTATGGACTATGGACTGTTGTTATGGACTGTATGGATTAATTTTATGGACTCTGTTTATGTCGTGGTAAACTTGTTGTGTCTATGTGAACCTATGATATATGTTCCTTGTAATTATTCACGATGGAATAAAACAAGGGAAGTTCTGCCAAATTTTTTTGGTGAAAGGTTACTAATTTAGAAAATTATTGAATGTCTGATATGTAACTACCACAATATTGTTATTAGTGGTTTTAATTACCTAAGGCATGTTAGGTTTATTGGAGGACATGTTTACCCTTGTTTGGTACAGGTCCTCACGTGCCACTACATGTGTTCTGCATTTCGATTATCCACTGCACTATTTCGTGAGTTTTTTAATTCGTATTCTTTGAGGCCAAAACGAAAAATGCACCGCTTGACAACCAATCAAAATAAAAAATGCAACATTGTTCTTGGATTAACCGCGCAAGAATAAAATGTGCATTACATGCGAACTAGCATAATAGTCAAATACTCTTAGACATTGTCCATAACTACTTCATTAGACATGCAAATGTAGAGTGCTACCGACTACAACGCGACCACTTTCCCTTCCTCAAAGCATCGGGATTTTCCTCCAGTGCTTCTTTCGCACGACGAGCACGCTCAAGCTTCTTCTTTCTCTCCTCCCTTGCCTTCGCAGCACACCTCCTTTGCAGCTCCTCTTCCCGCTCCTTTTTTTTCGCCTCCTGTTTGCGCCTCATCTCCAACCTTTCATTTATCTCTGCATCCCACTGCTTCATTCCATCCCAAAAGTCCTTGTCTTTATTCTTAATCTCAGTGTCGATCCACTGCTCATAATCGCATAGCGGTGGTGGAGTCTGCAAAAAATTATGAGTTAGATTGCTATTACATGAAGTAACGAATCAAAAATCACTATTTTGACCACTAAGTTCTCACCATCATGCCAATGCGGATCTGCTCCGGTGTTGGATCGAATGTAAAGTTCGCACACATCCAGTACCTTTGTCTAAAAGTCTCCTCTTCCTCTGAAACCTCTACCTTACAAGGATCACCACAAAAGCACATCGACACGGGAACACCGCTAGGTAATGGGTAAGGTTCGAAGGCATTGCGAGGCCTTTGTTGAAAGTTATTCCTCCTACTCAACAAAAACATATTTGGACTAAATTTACGACTCTACTAACAAAATCGGAGAATTTACTATTTTGGACGAAGATTACCTTGCTTGACCACCTCTACCTCGCCTAGGCATCCTAGTTTTCAATATCACACGTACACATATTAATCATCTAATAACTCATAAGAAGTTTCATATCTAGGGTTACAAAATACACATAATTTAAACCAAATCAATCCGAGAAAAATAGAGGACATGATAGAGGATACCTTGCTCTCGAAGATCTACGGAAAAAATCAAAGTTTCCACGGTCCAATAGATCGATTCCGGACGTTGGTTGGATGGGGGAAATAGGGAAAACCGAGAGCAACAAACAACAAATGGAGCAGCCAGGGACGCGGCTGAGGTTGAAAATGGGGGCTCGGCGTCAAGATCCACGGCGCCAAGCTCGGCGCCATGGTCTATGGCGCCGAGCCCCCTGCCACGTCGGACGCCACGCCGGCTCGGCCGCGATGGCTCGGCGCCATGCACCGTGGCGCCGAGCTGTATGACCTCGGCGCCGCGTGCTATGGCGCCGAGCCCATGGTCCATTTTTTGAAATCTTTCCACCAGGGGCGTATTTGTGAACTTTCGCGAAAAGGGCTGAAAAACAAAAAAGTCGCGCGAGATGACTAGACGTCGACGCGTACCGACATTTTCTTTGTTCGCCAGGCACCCCCGGCCGGCTGCCTCCCACTATTTGTTTGATGGCTGAAAATTTTTACAAACGTATTTGACCAATAATTAAGAATATTAAATAAAGTCAGTTTATAAAACTATCTTCATAATCCTTAGACTAATTCACAAGATCTATCTAATGATGCATCTGACCGTACGATTAAAGGATGATTATTGTAGCATTATTATAGTAAATCATGGGTTAATTAGGCTTATTAGATTCGTCGCGTAAAGTTACACCATCTTTAAAAAGATTCTGTAAATAGACTTCATTTAATATTTCGTGCATACAAGATTTTCTTTTATTTTTTTAAAAAAACCAAAGAAACACAGCTGGCCTTTACTGTGTGACCGTACATGTCTCTGTGTAAGGCGTCGTCAGTCGTCACCTTATCAGCCATGCGCATAAAACTTTGAAAGCTTTGTGAAAGACGGCGGAGAACCAGAGGGACGCCGGGACGAGAGTTCACAGAGACTGACCGGCGGGCCGCCGGCCGCTATCTAGCTAGATTATTCTCGCCGATGAATTTCCCTGGTTTTTTTTAGCGTCTGCATACGTGACGGCGATCGTTCTCTCTCCCAGGCGTCAAATTAAATCGACGTCGACCACGGCCGAGTTCGACCGAGTCGGAAAAGGACGACGTGTTCAGCGGCCCGGGTTCGTTTGGTTCTTTCCCCTGGCACGCCACGGCGCGATCGCCCGACTGATCAGCTGGTGTCCTTGGGCCACGTACGGCGAAAACGATGTGTTCACCTAAAGAAGAAAAAACTACTGCGCCAATAGCGGTGACCTGAAACGAAGTCGTACCATACGTGCACTCTCCACAGAAACGCAGTGTCTCAAAAAGAAACGCAATAATGCGGCGTGTTTTACCATAAGTGCACCTGATTTGATCTTCTAGTCCCAATTAGCTGGCTAGACTCGATTAGCAAATTGGCTTGTACTCCGTAACAGTTACCTCGTTGCAAGCTTACAGGTTTAATTTGGGGATGTATATTAGATGCAAAAGCCTCATTTGGTGCATGGAATTTTAGTTGTGGTACAAGATTATAGTACGAAAGCATATAGTACTTTTTAAAGGAATTCTAAGAAAATAACATCTTTTAATAAATTACTCTCTACTTACTTCATCGAAAAAAATATTTTACTTACGTGTAAGGGTACGTTAGAATCAAAGACAAGATTGCCACAACTAACTTTAGTTCGTCATAGTTTTTTAGCTTTAAATGTTTGGCTACTCCCACACCTTGATCTGTATAACTTTTTTCAACATTTCTTGACTAAGTGTGACTACGGTTATGTGATCAATTTTGTTGCCACAAAAGTGTGGCAAGACTAACCTTAGTAGCCTTAGACAAGAACGTGTGGCAAACTTAATTTTCAACCAAACATGCCTTAAAATTTCAACTTCAAATTCGTTAGTAGCAGAAACAAAGTTTTTTTTATTTTCCCACGAATGGCAAACTAAAATAAATAAATAGTTTTACTATTCAAGCGAACCTACCATTTTTTCTATCACATTCGTGGCTTGAACTTCAATTCTTGACAGGTGAGATTTGTGCATTATTGTATTTGCAAACCAAAACAGCCTGTTTGTACACTTGATATTTTATTACCCGCAACTTTAGATCAGGTTATCTAGCTATCAGCGAGAGGGAAAAAACAGCGTATCCATGGCTCGACAGCGGTGGACCTAAGGCCCCGCGAGCCTGGGCAGCCGCCCGGACTCCGACGGAGTACTCCAGCGTCATTTTAAATCAATCTTGTCCTGTGGCCGTAAATGTGATGAGAAAGGGAGCAGCATGGCCTTCGCTCAGGCTCCACGTGTTTGCTGGGTCCGCCACAGTGGCTCGATGCTACTAGTAACTATAGTGTGGATAGAAGTCACCCACCAAACACACTAAATGGACACTATTTCCTAAATTGATTTGTTAGATCCATTATAGTATAGAAGATAGCCAGCAAAATGGAAATGAGAAAAATTAGCAGAGAGAAAGAGGTTCTAGAATGAAAATCTGCCGTGGCCGATTTGTCACCACACAATTGGCCGGGAAAGGATAAGAGGGGAAACATCATAGAAGGACACCAGCCCAATCCACCAAATGCTTCTCTCTTCTTCACTCCATCTCTACTTCCAAGAGTTCCCGATCGTCAAGCCATGGCCACCACGGTCACCGCCATGGCTGCCATAGCCGCTTTCCCTGCTTTAAGAAGCCTCCAGCAGGCCCCGGTTCCGCTGCAGCTCCGCCAGAACGCCGTGTCGTTCGTCGCACGGCCGGTGCGCGCGCAACGCCGGCTGGTGGCCGTGGTGGCCAGCTCGCCGGCCACGCCGCCGGAGCTCGCCAGCAAGGTGTCCGAGAGCATCAAGCAGGCGCAGGAGACGTGCGCGGACGACCCGGTGAGCGGCGAGTGCGTGGCGGCGTGGGACGAGGTGGAGGAGCTCAGCGCGGCCGCCAGCCACGCGCGCGACCGGCAGAAGGGCGCCGACCCGCTCGAGGAGTACTGCAAGGACAACCCCGAGACCGATGAGTGCCGCACATACGAGGACTGAAAGCTCCGCGAGCTCGTCCTGGCTTCCGCCATCGCTGTCATGTGATCTAGCTAGCCTTGTTAGAGTGGGTTGTTTGCTATAAGGCGAGGTTTGCTTATTGATTTGCTATTTACAAGAAATCTTTAGGAGCTCCAACTGTAATCCCAAGATGTAATCCTTAGGAATATGTTTGCTGGTGTGCTGCTGGTACTGATATTACAGGCTATATTTCTTTGTGCTGGTAAATTTTTTTTCTCCGAAAAATCTTACATACACGAAGTAATAAATAAAGTTTATTTACAAAACCTTTTTAAAATGAGTAAAACTTTGTGCGACCAATCTAACGAGCCTAATTTACCCTTGATTTACTACAGAACATTCTAGTCTCACGAATTAATCCAAGAGTTTTGTATCTAGTTTTATAAACTGACTTTATTTAATACATTAATTAGTGGTCAAAGGTGTGTGTAAAAATTTTCACCCTCAACTAAACATGGCCATATGCTGTGAAGTGAGTATCTCTTTTTTTAGGCCACGGATTTAGCATTCTTCAATTAGTACACGAACAATGGCATTGCAATACCTGTCTGAACAATTGCCAGAAATTTCATCGGACGTTGTATTTGGATCTCATCAGATGGCAACATTATTTCACTTTATGTCTGATCCGGCAGGGGAATGTACTTGTCAGGCGACAATGATACAGGAGTAAGGTGAAACCGATACACGGGAAATACAGTACATGCTTGGGTCTGAACTCTGAAGCCGGCAGCACCGTTTATTTCGCTCGAGTAAACGTTGCCACTCAAGACTGAGAGGAGCTCATTTCCCAGAAACCAATTTCCAGCTCGAGTACCCGGATGAAGGCTTCTTCAGCGCTCTTGACAACATCAGCTGGCACATTTGCCAAGCTGCGATCCGCGATTTTCTGCAGAGACTGGCAGTACTGTTTGAACTCAGCGCTGCCCCATCTCTGGCAGGTGCCCAGGAGCTCCGGTGGTGTCTTATTACCTTCTTCTATACAGAAACCAAAGCTGTCCTGGTACACGGTTTCAATTATCCAGAAGGTAGTTACAGCAACAGCATAGGTAACCTCTGGTTCTGTAAGGCTTCGAAGAAACCTGACAAGGTTAATGTAAGCTATAGATCTTCAGTTATGCTATTATGTGGGAAATTTTGCGAATGTTTAACTGAGACGAACCTGTGGTACTCTACATTGGATTTGAGGGGTGAAACACTTGCTAGATCAATACCCCATCTGGCAGCTTCATTCTTGAACCAAGAGAGCTCATCACTGAGAGAAGCTACTCCACCCAAGATAATTTCCATGTCCGAGCTATCTTCTTGTTTGCAACACTTGAGCAGTACGCTAGCTACAAATGCAACAAATTCCCTCACAAACAGGTAGTCCTGGCTCTGGATATGGCAAACAAGCAAGGTTATTTATTTATTTTCCACCGATGACACTGATAGCAAAAATAAAGTTTTTTTAAGACCATAAAGGTTTTTAAAGCAAATCATAGAAATAAAGCTACCAACACAAATCTAAACCAGCCATAAACTCCACTACGGATGTATAAAGTATCTGAATTTCATATGTAACTATCAACCACAAGAATACTTTGAACTATTGCAAAGTTACACCATATTGATATCATATAAGCCTACAAAATTCTAGGTGCTGAAATGAAACATGTAGTGAGTAAATCTTAAAATTTAAGTATTCATGCTTCCTTCTGTATGCTGAATAAGTTTGTCAGTGTGTGGTGACTCTATGTTACAATTACAGGTAACAGGAAGCATCATAAAACAAATATTTACAGCTGTTTCTTTTTCACTTTTATAAATGTATACTACACAAAAGC
This sequence comes from Echinochloa phyllopogon, assembly GCA_033239725.1. Lineage (NCBI taxonomy): Eukaryota > Viridiplantae > Streptophyta > Magnoliopsida > Poales > Poaceae > Echinochloa > Echinochloa phyllopogon. The sequence goes on along the minus strand of BTCW01000018.1, from coordinate 60,856,987 downwards.
ATGAATATGCACCTGACAGGAGATCTATGTCAAGAAGAACTGGATTCAAATCATCAAAAGAAGAGCAATCTCTTGGACGGGATTTTTCACAGCCGTACTGGTACCTAGAAAAGGAACCCATGATCATACAGAGTACCCAACTTTTTTTTGAGGAGAGAGTACCCAACGTCTTTTGAGGAGAGAGTACCCAACTTTCAATGTAGTAGTATGCTCAATAGAACTACGAGTTCAGTTGATTTTTACCCGATTCCTGGATATGGTAATTGATTACTATATGTTTCGGTCATTTTCAAAATTGGACGCTTTCAGGTTCCATTTTAAATTCGCAGTTCTTCTGACACAAAACACCTATCATCACTTTAAATCAAACGCATATGCCAACTGAACTCAATTCTATAGCCATCCGAACTAATCTTCGTTACCTTAGTAGCAACTCCAGACTCCACTACACATACAACTTGAGCTTCTTTTTTTTTTTGAGGGAACAACGGAAGGGAGGAGCTCTCCCCACCTGAGGCAATGCATTGAGCCTGGCAATAAAACATGCCGACAGACATATGATTGTTTACAGAGAGGTATTGGGGGAGGGCAGGAATCAAAGTGAAACATGATTGTTTACAACCTGAGCTTGATGTAAGCAGCTCCATTCCACGAGCCCCCGAGCCCAAAATCAGACATACTACATACTAACATGCCACGGTCAAAGCTAAACCCACGTCAATTTTCTCGCAGTTGCAGTCGTTACACAATAAGAACCTCACAAGTTAAACTGACGGGGACATTTGAGGGACTTACCAGCCAGCGCTTGAAGGCGGACAGGTCGATGGCGCCGTCGCGGATGGAGACGGTGAACGGGTGCCGCGTGGCCCGCTCGTACATCTTCCGGTGCCTCTTCATCCATGCCGCCGTTGTGCTCGCCTCGACCCCGCCGCCGTCCATCGCCGCCGTCTAGTCGTCTAGATCGCGGTCGCTGAACCCCACCCAAGTCCCGTCGCTCCCGGTCCCCTGGGGGCTGGGGCCGGGGGTTCTCACGCTTTGACCACAAGGAAAATTGCCGCCGAGTCCTTTGAAATTTCCTCCCTTACGTCGCAGTCCTCTAAGGACGGCTGAAAATAACACTGTTAAATCAAGTACTCGCTGGTCTCATCCCACTGATCAGTGGGTCCACTTCTATCGTATCCCTACCTGTCAGGGCGGCAGCGAAGAGAACGCTGCGGCCATTCTCCTTCGTTGCTTTCTCTGTCTTTCCCACTTCCTCCGGGAGCGAGAGGGAGCGGGGAGATTGGTCCATAGGCAGGGTGAGATCCTAGCGGCCGCTCGATCCGGACGGCGTCGGGCCAACATGTTGGACATACAGAAGCGGCGCGTGCGGCTGATGCTCTTCATCACGGTCGTCGTCGCGCTCAGCATGACCGGTTAGTTTTCCGAAGAATCTTTTCTTTCTTGTGCAATTTCACGGGTTAGTTTCCAAGGCGAAGATCTGTAGGCACTGGTTTTGGGTTCGGTTCGTCGATTGTTGGGGAGTGGTTGTTTTTTTGGCGAGGTAACACGAAGTTAGCTGATTTTAATTTTGGGTCGCGACGCGTTTAGGTTCGTGTTCCTTAGGGGTAATTCCCTCTTTCGGGGAGTAATTATGCAATTGTTAGCCTGGTTTATATTGATGTGGATGGTGGGATTCTCCTTCCATTTTTGTTTAGTTCTTCGCCGCCGTACTCTGTGAACTGTGATTATGGAGCTGCAAAGAAGTTCCGTGTAGATTTAATTCAGAAAGCCATAAATTTTCCAGAAAGATCTGATCTGGTTTGCTCATAATACGTTTTGCTGTAACACAGCCGAAGCTGTAAATCTGTCAAGAGTCAAAAGCTCTTTACCATTACCATTTTATAATATGTCAGCAGCTGACTGTGGATTGCATATTTCTTAGCATGGGCTAATGTTCGATAATATGATGGCAGACACAGCATTTAAGAGCCTAAAAGTATGAGCAAATAGCTCAGTGCATCTCCGAGCCTCAGAGGTAGCATAGAAATGTATCCTGGTAACACTTGTGTTGATTACTCTAAAGGTGTCAATGGGATGTTATATGCATATATGCCAAACAAAATAGACAGAAAGCTTTAGGATTGGTGATAGCATAGCTATATTTTATTGAAGAACTAGGAGTGAAAATATATCGTGTATCAAATGAGTCATTAGTGATGGTATTTGGCTCAACTGTAAATTCTGTTGGATATGAGAGACTGATTAGTTGCACAAGTTTTACCAAATTGTTTTATGTAACCTCCAGTTTCGTCATACTCCTATTATGACCCAACAGTTTTATTTAAAGGTAACTCTTGCTGAGTAGCCAAATTGACATTCTGCAAGCAACACTCCCACGTTTCCATAGCCACAGTTGTGACAGTTTGATAGTTCAACATCACAAGCTATTGATTCCTTCTTCATCTATAAACTTCTTGTAGATATTCATGGCTTCAAATAAAAAGCTATCTCCTGGAATGACCCCATTTACTTCTAATTTACAGCTGAGAAGTTCAGGGAGCTTGTTGGAAAGGAGGCTGCATCAAAGAGTGGCCAGTTCACATTCATGAACTGCTTTGACATGGGCTCTGGCAGCCTTGCATGCACAGCGAAGGAGGGTGTCAAGTTGTATGTCAACAACCTTCGAACTGCACACTTGGAAAGGGTGCGGCAGCATGCCATGGAGAAAGCATTAGCTGATGCCATTACAGAAGGCCTAACACCTGGCGAAGCAGCCAAGCAAGCTCAGAAGGTTAGTGCAAAAGCGGCAAAAGTGGCTGCTCGTCAAGCCAATCGAATACTGGGGCCAATAATTTCTTCTGGTTGGGACTTCTTCGAAGCAATGTACTTTGGTGGAAGCATGGCGGAAGGTTTTCTCCGGGGCACTGGCACCTTGTTTGGAACTTATGCGGGTGGTTTCCATGGTGAGGAGAGGTTTGGAAAACTGGGATATCTGGTGGGAAGCCATCTAGGAAGTTGGGGTGGAGGAAGAATTGGACTGATGATTTATGATATCATAAGTGGCCTGAAATATATGCTTCAATCTATCCAACCTGAGTATGAATCATCGTCATATGTTTCAGAAGATGGTTCAGAATACATCGATAGTTATACAAGCCATGAAAGAGAAGAGGCAACATACTACGAAACATCGGAGGAGAAGCAGCCAGAATCAAAATGGTTTGGTTTGTTCTGAAACTGCAAACCAGAAGTGCGTTGTGTTATACTGGAGCCATTGAAACAATTAGATTGTTTTGTTACACTTATCTGAATGTTTAGCTTCATTTTGTACGATTACATAGAATAGGTATGATTCTTCTTTGCAATTCGTGTTTTGGCTACTGTATATATAGAAACATGCGCATGCCACTCTTGACGTTGTGCTGAATGCGCCACAAATAGCAGCAATACTGAGCCACTTACGGGAAAATTATGAGTATCTTGTAAAAAGAAATGTTTGGGGAGACGGCTCTGTTTTTCTTTTAGTCGAATTGATGCTACGATTTATCAAATGCTACTTGATATGAAGGGTATGCTAACTTAAATTCTTTACTTGAGCGATAGAAGTGTAAGCTCCAAGCCGCCAAATTTAGCTGTAATTTTTGCACCATAAGATGCAAATTATAGTTTTATACCTGGTAGTATGTACCACCCGTGGTCTGATACTCCGCGAGCAGGAGCGGACACGGGACACTGGGATTGGCAGATCAGGCGGAATTCCATCCAATCATTAGCCGCTGCTCATCCCAATGCTCGCCACGTCCGGACACCTCTAGGCTCCAGCTGGGATGGGACAAGCGTGGGGAAAGGAGAAGGAAACGATGGCCTTCTCGCTCTCCCTTTCGCTCACGGCTCCATCCATGGCAACATGATGACCCAAGACGAAAAGTTTTCCACTGAGAAAGTGCCAAAGATACCAAAGTAAAGGTACCAGGAGCGAGAAAGCAAATAATCAAAATGTTTTGTGGTTCATAAGTAAACGTCAGATTCATTTTGGATGAAATTTGTGCAAGTCTCTACTTGAAATGCGAGATTTACTCGACAGGTACTGTACTTTTTGGAAGAATTTTGCCCCAACTCCTGCGTTTTAAACAGACTGCTTGCTGCAGAAAGGAGCAGAAATATCTTTCTGCCTATCTCCACTACAGGAACACAAGACATCATCGACCCCCGTCTATTCTAAGGCAACTATCCCCTGCTCGTTCCTAGCAGTATACAAAGACGGAAGCGAGACCCCCCAAAAAATGTCCTCCATCTCCATCCTGCACAGGGCTTGCCTCCGCGTCGCTCTGGTGCCGCTCCCACCTCTGCGTGCTCGCGCCACGATACTCCGCAGTGCACCTCTTCCGCGGCGGCATCTCCACTTGCCCCGCCGGAGCGTCATGAGCTCCGCCGCGTCTAGGCTGTCCCACATCGCCGCCGCCACCGGCGGTGGAGGCGCGGCTGGGGAGTCCAATGAGCCGCCGTCGACCAGTTCCGCCGCGGCCCAGGAAGGCGATGGTACGTGCCGCTCGCTTAGTTTATCGGAACGATCGTTGCGTCGGCCGTTCCGTTATGTACATGTGGATTTTAGTGGAATCGCTGGGTTTGCGGGATCGAGATCGGAGTTCTGGTTGACTTCGGCGTCTTAGATTGGTCAATTGGCTCTCGAGAATATTTTAGTATATTGAGTTGTGATTTGGATTGCTCGTGATCGGATGGTACCATTACTCTATTATGTAGATAGACCAGACCAGTGTGGCTTCTTCTTCTGGTGAAGATCAGGTTATCTGTTTCCTATCTTTGTCCTCTTTATACAACTATACCCTAAGATTGGTCGATTTAAGCTATACGTAGCTTACCTTAGTTGCCAAGGAAAGATCATAGCTTGGTTCCGTCCAAAGTATCTACACTAGTACAGTACACCTCAGTTCAACTGGCCTATAATTCCTATAATTTTGTTTGCCATTGTCTTTGTAGTTGTTTTGTGAACCTACTCCGTTCTCCCCAGGTTGTGTAAACTAATTTTGGATGCTGATATTTCTTATAGCTACAAATATAACAACTCTAGTACACTTGAGAGAATGGCGTCATATATTTTCTTCTGGGGCAGTGATGCAGGCAATTGGAGTATTTAGTTTCTCATTATGATAATAAACAGTCTTATCAATTTAGACTATATATTCTTGCCATTCATACATCGTTTCTTTTTTGCTTGTGCTACGGAGATCATATTTATTGCTGTTTGAGCGTATTTTATCCTGGATTCAACTCCACAAGGAACCATATGGTAGAAGAATGGTGCAGTGAATAGTTATCGTATTTGCATACCATGCAGGCCTTTCATCAGGAGATATTGTCTATCGCCTGCCTCCTAAAGAAATACAGGATATTGTTGATGCACCACCACTTCCTGTCTTGTCATTTTCACCAAACAAAGACAAGATTCTGTTCCTAAAGCGTCGAGCACTGCCACCACTATCAGATCTTGCAAAGCCTGAGGAGAAGCTTGCTGGTCTAAGGATTGATGGCAATTCTAATGCTAGGAGTAGAATGTAAGTTATGCTTAAAGCTTTTATGTTTTAAGCGCTTTGCCCTATTTCTTCTCATTCATGACAAGTTTGTTGCCACATTTTGTAACATTTCACTATTTTAAATCTGATATATCTAATTTGTAGGTCTTTCTACACTGGAATAGGTATCCATAAGCTGTTGGATGATGGGACTTTGGGCCCAGAGAAAGAGGTACATGGGTACCCAGTAGGTGCAAGGATCAATTTTGTCACCTGGTAATATTCTATATTTTCTATTAAGTGACTTTGATAATTTCTCTTGCTAGTTATGTGCCTTGTCTTTCTTTACTTTTGACCATTTCAAAAATAAATTTGGTTTCTATTATGGATTGCATAAATCACGATTTTATGCCCTGAACCATGTGAATAGGTCACAAGATGGGCAACATATATCCTTCACTGTTCGAGTTGATGAGGTGATCGATTCACTTGGCTCTAAAACAGATAGCAGGAAGTTGATGTATTTGAATAATTACTTATATGAACTGTTTTTTCAATAGGAGGGCAACAAAAGTGGCAAACTGAGGGTGTGGATTGCTGATGTGGAATCTGCAGAAGCAAGACCACTTTTTAAATCTCCTGACATATACCTAAATGCTATTTTTGACAGGTGAATATGAGTTTCTATGCCCAGTGACTTTCTTTGTTCTTGCTTGTTACTAACAATCTTGCTGCTATTGTTGCAGCTTCGTATGGGTTAGTAATAGTACACTGCTAGTCTGCACTATTCCTGTGACACGTGGAGCTCCACCACAGAAGCCATCAGTTCCATCTGGTCCAAAAATTCAGTCCAATGAGACAAAAAATGTAGTCCAAGTGAGAACCTTCCAAGATCTGCTGAAAGATGAATATGATGCTGATCTATTTGATTACTATGCAACCTCACAGCTCGTGTTAGCCTCTTTGGATGGAACAGTGAAGCCAATTGGTCCTCCAGCTGTATATACATCCATTGATCCATCACCAGATGATAAATACCTAATGGTTTCTTCCATCCACCGTCCATATTCCTACATTGTACCTTGTGGGAGATTTCCAAAGAAAGTTGAATTGTGGACTGTAGATGGGAAGTTCATTAGGGAACTTTGTGATTTGCCCCTGGCTGAGGACATTCCAATTACAATGAGCAGTGTGCGCAAGGGAAAGCGATCAATCAATTGGAGGGCAGATAAACCTTCAACTCTGTATTGGTAGGTAGAGCACTCTGAGCACAACTTATTTATTTTTTGCATTGATGTCTTTTCATTTATTTACAAATAAGTTTCACCTGTAATTTCATACTGAACCTCGCTGCATTAGTTTGTACAAGTGATAACAGAATAATATAGTTCGCTTGACTTATGTCAGGTCATCCAAGATAGTTAGATTCCCGATTCTAGTACCAGAATTATAGAACTCTACAGTGGCACAGGGCTGTTGTAAACTTTTGATTCGTGTAGACTCACAATCCAAGTCTTATATTTGCTTATGGTATCAGTTTGATCATCTGAGCTGAAATTTGATGACACCTACCTATTCTAACTCATTCTTCATAACTTATCTTCCAAAGGTCACAATCCACTTATAAATACCAATTTTAGTTATCCATATATGAAAATCAATGCCCATGCTACATTTATCCATACTAGATGTCTTCCAAGTCCAAAATATGTGAACATACTTACTTTCTGTGTCAAAGAGTACCCAATACATAGTAACCTTTTATGTGACGTGTGTGTGGGGGGTGCTGTAAAGGGTTCTAAACCCACTCCTATTTCTTCTTAATTTAATGATACAGTTCTCCTGCGTGTTCAAATATATACATAGTAAATTTCCGTAGAGTCACCTTTCTATGATTTGGACATTGACTACCTTAAAGCCAATTGTTTTGATCAAATAATTTGTTATTTTTATTGTATCCACAGGGCCTGACCTAGTAACCATTCATCAAGAGAATAGGTCTCTAGGCTAGATGTGAGGCTAAGCAAAAAAGAAATATTTTTAAAATCAACCATTACCATAGTAGACTAGTCGTATAATTTTAAATAGGCCTGTATAGCAGTTTATCTATGAGAAGGCACGCATTTTATGGTAGTCCTAACTTTTCTTTTGTCCTTTTGCATTTACTTATAACTATATTTGATAGATGTGGTTTTAGTATGGTGTGAATTTTGTGACATTGGTGTATTTTGTTTAAATTAACGACACTAATTTACTTAATATTGATTTCTCATAATACAACGTTAATTCAGTAAAATTAATCATGCTCTCATTAAAACAGCATGAACATAGATTTTGTTTTCCTATCTCAGTTTGACTAGATGGTCACGGGGTTGATGTTGTCATGTTGAAGTATGATATTGATTTGGGTAATTATAGATCTCTTATGCATAGATATAAACTTTGCTCTTAGGGCTCATTCATATCTTTTGGATGATCTATGATATTTGTGCACAACATTTACTTGAGAGTTATGCATGACTAAAATTGTCAAGAGGTGCTATATGTATGTATACATGAGTTTCTCATTTGTTCTAGTTTGTTTTACTTTGCCCTTATTTTGAATCAGGGTGGAGACACAAGATGATGGAGATGCAAAAGTAGAAGTTTCACCTCGTGACATAGTTTACATGGAAAATGCTGAGCCTATAAATGGAGAACAGCCAGAGATTCTGCATAAACTTGACCTTCGATATGCGTACGTCCTTCAAACTATCCATTAGCCTACTTTACTTGGATTGGATCATGAAGCTTTTCTTCACTGCCCTTGCTACAGTGTTTTCACAAGAAACTTTAAATGAATAAATAGCTATAACTTTCAATCTAAAAAAGAAGTAAAAGGTATAATAATTCAAATATCAGCGTACTTGGTGCCCGGATGTAAACAAGATGGAATGTTTTCTACATTATCTTTTTGTTACTTTTTCTTAGTAACCAACTCTTCCATCTTCTTTTTTTCTCTTGGATTTTCATTCTGTTGTTGCAGAGGCACCTCCTGGTGTGATGAATCTCTTGCTTTAGTGTATGAATCTTGGTATAAAACTCGGAAAACAAGAACATGGGTTCTCTCTCCTGATAAAAAAGATGTCAGCCCACGCATTTTATTTGACCGATTGTCAGAAGATGTATACTCTGATCCTGGCTCCCCAATGATGCGAAGGACTGCCATGGGAACATATGTCATTGCAAAGATCAAGAAACAAGATGACAGTACTTACATCTTGTTGAATGGGATGGGCGCCACACCAGAAGGAAATGTTCCGTTCCTCGATTTGTTTGATATGTATGTGTAAATCCAAAGACCAATATTCTCTATTTCTACTATACAATCATACCAATATATTCCACGTGTCACTTACAATTGTTTTTTCTTCTTTTGCAGAAATACTGGAAGTAAAGAGCGGATATGGGAGAGTGACAAGGAAAAATATTATGAAACTGTTGTTGCACTGATGTCAGACAAAACTGATGGGGAACTGTCGCTTGATCAGTTAAAGATACTTACATCAAAAGAATCAAAAACAGAGAACACACAATATTTCTTGCAGACTTGGCCAGAAAAGAAGCAAGTTAAGATCACAAATTTTCCGCACCCATATCCTCAGCTTGCTTCCTTGTATAAGGAAATGATAAGATACCAGCGGAAAGATGGAGTCCAACTTACAGCAAACTTATATCTGCCCCCAGGTTATGATCCATCAAAAGATGGACCTTTGCCCTGTCTAGTTTGGTCTTACCCTGGTGAATTTAAAAGCAAAGATGCTGCTGGGCAAGTCCGTGGTTCTCCTAATGAGTTTCCAGGGATTGGTGCTACATCCCCTCTTCTTTGGTTGGCTAGAGGGTAATTTTATCTTCTTTCTATTCATGACAATAGAATATACATACAACATCTGTACACTTATTTAGCCTTTCAAAAGTTTTTGGAGTCATTCTTTTTTTTCAATCAATGCCTTGCAAATATGTTTCTTTCTGGTACATGCACACACTCAACGCTATCTATGTTCTGCAGGTTCGCTATTTTGTCGGGTCCAACAATCCCGATTATTGGTGAAGGTGAAGAAGAGGCCAATGACAGGTACATTTGCTACTCATGGTCTATTCCATTTCCCTCTGCAGTACTAGAGAATTTTGAACTATGATATTGTAACATATTATATTTATTATTTCAATATTGCAAACTATTTGTAGGTACGTTGAACAACTAGTTGCAAGTGCAGAGGCTGCAGTTGAAGAAGTTGTTAAAAGAGGGGTAAGCCTTTTCTATCTCTTTGCACATATAAATGATATTTTTTACAGAATGAGTTAGCACTCACAGGTCCACTTGCGAATGTTTTTTATGGTTCACTCTGTAAAGTTCATTCATAAATGGAGCTTAAAATGTTCTGTCATTTGCAATGCCTTCCAAGAGTTGACATGACATATATATTTCTTTGCATTTCTTTAGGTGGCTCATCCTGATAAAATTGCTGTTGGTGGTCATTCATATGGTGCATTCATGACAGCTAATCTCTTAGCTCACGCTTCTCATCTTTTCTGCTGTGGGATTGCTCGTTCTGGAGCTTACAACAGGACTCTAACTCCATTTGGTTTTCAGGTACCGACAATTGCTGGATGTTGCCAATATCCAGAATAGTTTATTGAGTCTTTATTACCTACATGTATTTTTCTGCAGAACGAGGATAGGACACTGTGGGAGGCAACAAGCACCTATGTTGAGATGAGCCCTTTCATGTCAGCAAACAAAATCAAGAAACCAATCCTACTTATCCATGGAGAGCAGGACAACAATTCTGGGACATTGACGATGCAGGTCAAGTCTGCTATAAGCATACTTTGCCTATGAGATATATCAATTGTTCTGAAAAGAGTCATAATTTTTCATTGTCCATCTGCTTGCTACCTTATATGATGTGTGTATTGTTCTCAAATAATTTTATCACCAATTCAAATTTAGCATGTGGATTGTTGCGAGAATATTATTTTCCATGCAGAAGCAATATGAGTGACCAAAACCTGTGTCGGTAGAGGTAGGCTAATATAAAAGCAAATGTGCTCTCAAATAATAATAATAATAATATAAAAGCAAATGTCACCAAGACCTTTTTTTATTGTTTCTCTAGGTTACCAGTTTTCATTTTCCATATGTGAAATTGGACCTGCTTGATTCCAGTGTCTTACCTAGTAAACTAAAATGACATGTTTGCTTCCCCTCACCGCGCCTCATGTGGGGCAGCCGGCTTGTGGCAAGGTTGCAGTCCAACCAGGGGGTTGTTGATTGTGTGGGCCGGCCCAAGCAATGGCTTGCTGCCCCGGGTGTGCAGCAGGGTTCGGGGGTTTTCTCGGTCGGGAGACAAAGTCTGCTTCTTCTTAAATTGAAAACCGTGGGGGCGGTTTTACCCCCACCGGCCGAGTTTTTTCTGATTGCATTTCTTTTCGAGGAAAATATCTTCTATGTTGTCATTGTTTAACAGTATGTTTATTCTTTTTTACTGGTTAATGAATGTTAGTAGTCTGCATTGTTTGGTAACAATTGAGTGTTATCTAATTTTTTTTCTTTCTATTTATGTTACAGTCAGACCGATTTTTCAACGCCTTGAAAGGGCACGGTGCGCTGTCTCGTTTGGTGATACTTCCTTTTGAAAGCCACGGGTACTCTGCAAGGGAGAGTATTATGCACGTCCTCTGGGAGACTGATAGGTGGCTGGAGAACTACTGTGTAAACGGTGGTAGCAAGGCTGACTCAGATTCAGTGTCTGGCAGCGAAAACAAAACAGTGTCAGCTAGTGGTGGCAGTGCAGCTCGTGAAGGTCTAAGCCCTGAGGGATCCTCATATGTACCACGATCACTTATGTGGTAACTTTACTTTGTTTGCTGCTTTTCTTATGAAGGAAATAAAACACTTTGTTGTTTATTGTGGCTTATTGGCTTCCCTGATATTGTCTTAGGATTTATGATGCCCACCTCAAAGCTCATTCTCATTCTTTAAACTGAAAAAAGATAATCTTGGTCTTTTTACTTATGTCAAAAATTCCACGGGAGCAAGGTCCCAACTATTTTGTCACAAGTCTCACACAGTACAAATGCATGTAATCTTGCAGCCAAAAGTATTTTCATTGTGATGCATTGTGCAAATTAAACGTTCATACTAAATGATATTGAAACAAATGGTTTCAGTAACTTGGTTTTGCTTTTATAGTAGTGCTTTGTTCAAATATGCAGATGTCTGCGTTAACTCGTATGTTTGTTAAATATTTATCCTTAGCAAAGAAGATAACAACATTACTCTCTTGATTTCCTACAGATCAACTTTCTTCAGTTGGTGTTCGTGAAATCGTCTCAGGACAGCAGGCGCACTCAGAAAAATAAAATGCATTTGTGCTTGTGCCAGAACTGGTGCCCATTGCCTATTTGCCTTCTACCAGGCATGGCTTGATTGGCATTATATTTGATTGATTTCTGCATAAGATGATCGTGTTACTAACATGTAGGGCCTTCAAAGTGTGGGAAAGGCCTAATCATTGGTGGATATTGCAACCCTGACATATTTGGATCCATACCTATTGGTCGAGGCCAGCGCCAGTAGAACTGTAACTCTTAACGGTTAATGAATCTACAGAAATGCAGTCCTTTGGAGTTTTGCTCCCATATCTTGCACTAGGCGGGAAACTGTTGTGTTTTTGTTTGACAGCAAACCAAAGTAACAGCGGGATGTTGGCTCGAAGTCTTTGCGTCGTTGCATTCACTAGTAACACAGGTTTCAGGCAGCAAACAAAGTGTGCGGATCCAGCGGCGCTCCGCGGCTGAGGAATTAAACGGCGACTCGGCGAGAAAGAAGATGAGTGGGAGATGTTCGTAGTCCACTAGTAACTAGGCTAGGCGTAACTACACTACTACAGCTTCACGCCTTCACCGAGATTACTTGCCAATTTGAAAAGTAGTTGCCCGATTTGTTGCCAATTTGAAAGGTGCAAAGCAGCTAAAGCAGAGTAGGCAAGGGACGAGAGCAACTCGAACAGACTCTATAAACAGCCCTCTATCCTAAATTTAGAGTTCAAAAAAAAAGTAAAGTGCATCCACCGTACATAAAGTTGCATCGTTGTTTCACTTTGATCCATCAAGTTGCAAAGGTCGCATCCACCATACACTAATTTATTGGATGTGTGCATATATGATCCATTTACACTAGTTGTGCGTATTTTTCAAACATGGCATGCTGTTGACAAAGACATATAAGGGTCTAAGTGCATGCTTAAAGCAGAGGAGAGCTAAAATGGAAACTTGAAAAATAATTAATGCTCACATCATCTTCAATCAAAGCGTTCACCTCCAAAACAAAACCACAATGCCACATTCTAAAAATCATCGTTAGCCCTAAAACTAAACCTCACAACCACGTGCCTACCTCTGGTGATGGTGCTTAGGATAGTAAGGGCTAAGTATCTTGGGTTAAATAAAATTTTATAATTACATATATTCGTTTGTAATATGCAGGCAAAATCCTACGGAAAATTTGCATCATAATTCATAAGTTCTATTATCATCATCTCTAAAGTAGGCATTCACTAATGCTAAGTAGTCTTTCCTTGCATTTTTACATGATATAAATTATATTACCTCGGTTCCAAATTACTATGCGTTGTTTACTTTTTCTCGTAACGTCTGACCGTTTGTCTTGTTTAAAAAATTAAGCAAGTGTCATTTTTTATTTGTGGATTACTTTATCATCACATATACTTTAGGTATGACTTATTTTTTCACATATTTGGATTTTTTTTTGAATAAGACGAATGGTTAAATATTGTGAGAAAAAGTCAACAACGAATAGTAATTTGGAACGGAGGGAGTAGCATATACAAACCAAGATAAATTGACAAGAAATTGGCAAATTGTATATGGTGACATAAAAAATAAATATGATCTTGCATCCTGCCAGTACCTCAGGCCTATCCAACTCTAGTTGCACATTCATGGACCTTAATTGTAAGGCATATATGTCTTTTTATCTAGCCTATGATCACCTTTGAATCGCCCTGGGTGCCACCACCTCCGCTTCAACTGAGTCGATCAAGAATAAAATCACAAAGTAGGAAGCCTTTTGCATAAAAATATTGCTACAGAGGTACCATGCTCAGTCTATGTGACCTTAACTCTTCCAGGACTCCACTTCAGCATATATCATGGCACAAAATACCACCGGTGCATAATTTTAGACCGTAGGTCACCGTATTATGCAACTTGATGTATCGTACTGCTACGTTTGCAACTTGTTGGACCAAAGTGAAACAATGATGCAACTTTATGTATGGTGAGTGCATTTTACTCAAAAAAAACAGCAGACCCTCTGCTACAAAACAACCTTCAATCCTAAATTTTAGGACTTCCTCTAAACCCCGTTCTTCACCTTTCATTTCGCAACTTTCTCTAAATCCAGTTTTTCACCCTTCATTTTTAGGGTTTCTAAAGAGTCACCTATCTATTGAGAATCATTGTTAGAACTGGAGAAGTTTTAGAACTTTCCGTTAATTTGCTCTAAGAATCATACTGACTCGATAACATCACCTGCGTACCGCACGAAAACTCATCACTTTGCCTTTATGAGTTGGTACGATCCGGTTTAGAGGCGCTGGCCGATGCGTGTTTTGCCCGACTTAACATGATGTTGACGTGTTAAACCCACTTCCGGAAGAAACAAACATGGGCTCTCACTTGCATGGCGTGATGTGACTATGTGAGCGTGCTGAAAAGCCGCAGCACAGGCATGAAACGGACCTCACTGGCCGTGGAAGCGTGAAGCGCGCCATGAGTAGTTGGAAGCTTGGACTTCTCAACCTCTTCCAGGCATGTAATCGGATGGCTCATTGTCCTCCTCCCACTCTTTCTAAACCACCACGTCAGCCGGAGTTGCCATCACTTTACATGCCGCATCAACAGGACAAGGGATGCAATGAACAAATTGACGTGTCCTTCTATGTATATATACCCTTGGTACCCCTCCAATTCTCATCAAGGAGCACACGAGCAGTCGAGCACTTGCAGCTTTTGAGCTCAGGACACATCATCAGCTGCGGTGTCTCTTGCTCGATCAGCTTCTCAGCTGCCATTTTAGCTAAAACTACTGCTGACATGGAGGCCCAGAACGTCGAGGTTGCTGCCCTGGTGCAGAAGATTGCCGGCCTCCACGCCGCCATCTCCAAGCTCCCGTCGCTGAGTCCATCCCCCGCCGTCGACGCACTCTTCACTGACCTCGTCATGACTTGCGTCCCCCGAAGCCCCGTCGACGTGACCAAGCTCGGGCCCGACGCGCAGAGGATGCGGGAGGAGCTCATCCGCCTCTGCTCCGACGCCGAGGGCCACCTCGAGGCGCACTACTCCGACATGCTCGCCGCCTTCGACAACCCGCTCGACCACCTCGGCCGCTTCCCCTACTTTAGCAACTACATCAACCTGAGCAAGCTGGAGTACGAGCTCCTGGTCCGCTACGTCCCCGGCCTGGCGCCATCCCGCGTCGCCTTCGTCGGGTCAGGCCCCTTGCCGTTCAGCACGCTCGTGCTCGCGGCGCGCCACCTGCCGAACACGGTGTTCGACAACTACGACCGGTGCGCCGCCGCCAACGACCGCGCGCGGAAGCTGGTCCGTGCGGACAAGGACTTGAGCGCGCGCATGTCCTTCCACACGGCCGACGTCGCCAACCTCACCGACGAGCTCGGCAAGTACGACGTGGTATTCCTTGCCGCGCTCGTCGGCATGGCCGCTGAGGACAAAGCCAAGGTGGTTGCGCACCTTGGCAGGCATATGGCCGACGGAGCGGCCCTCGTCGTGCGGAGCGCGCACGGGGCTCGGGGGTTCCTCTACCCCATCGTCGATCCCGAGGACATCCGTCGTGGCGGCTTCGACGTGCTGACCGTGCACCACCCGGAGGATGAGGTGATCAACTCTGTGATCATCGCGCGCAAGATCGAAGCCCATGTGGACATGGAGGTTGCTGCTCTCGTCCGAAAGATCACCAGCCTCCACGCCGCCATCTCCAAGCTCCCGTCGCTGAGCCCGTCCCCCGACGTAGACAGGCTGTTCACCGACCTCGTCACGGCCTGCGTCCCGCCGAGCCCCGTCGACGTGACCAAGCTGAATCCAGAGGCGCAGAGGGTGCGGGAGGAGCTCATTCGCCTCTGCTCCGACGCCGAGGGTCACCTCGAGGCGCACTACGCCGACATGCTCGCCGCCTTTGACAACCCGCTCGACCACCTCGGCCGCTTCCCCTACTTCAGCAACTACATCAACCTGAGCAAGCTGGAGTACGAGCTCCTGGTCCGCTACGTCCCCGGCCTGGCGCCATCCCGCGTCGCGTTCGTCGGGTCAGGCCCCTTGCCGTTCAGCTCGCTCGTGCTCGCGGCGCGGCACCTGCCGAACACTGTGTTCGACAACTACGACCGGTGCGGCGCCGCGAATGACCGCGCGCGGAAGCTGGTCCGCGCGGACGTGGACCTGCGCAAGAGAATGTCCTTCCACACCGCCGACGTCGCCAACCTCACCGACGAGCTCGGCAAGTACGACGTGGTCTTCCTGGCCGCGCTCGTCGGCATGGCGGCCGAGGACAAGGCCAAGGTTGTGGCTCACCTTGGGAGGCACATGGCGAAGGGCGCGGCCCTGGTCGTGCGGAGCGCGCACGGGGCTCGTGGGTTCCTGTACCCCATCGTCGACCCCGAGGACATCCGCCGCGGCGGGTTCGACGTGATGGCCGTGTACCACCCGGACGACGAGGTGATCAACTCCGTCATCATCGCGCGTAAGGTGGACTCCCACGCGAACGGCGGGCTTCAGAATGGGCACGGGCGCGCGCGCGGCGCGGTGCCGGTAGTGAGCCCACCGTGCAAGTGCTGCAAGTTGGAGGCGAGCGCGCTCGAGAAGAGGGAGGAGATGGCGACCAAGGAGCTGTCCGTTTGATGCGGCGCAACGAGGAGCTGCGCGTGGTAATAATAACAACTCGCTGTTTGATAATGATCACTTCAGTTTCGTGCTATCGTCCGTGCGTACTTCTTTATTCGATCATTTGATGTCATGCCTTATGTAAGTGTGCGATGTATGCCAATACTTATATGTCCGATGTGAAAGACATCGATGAGTACGTGTCTGTAAGTTTGCCATCGAAAATAAGAATATTTCTTCCCGGAAACGGAAAATAGTTTATTGGTGCAATTGTGCTAGTACATCTGCAGTTGTCATACTGGGAAGGCTCTCACAAATACATGGATGCGACTTTCGATAAATGCTTCGGTAGTCCTTCCTGAGACGAAATACTCCGGTAGTCCTTTCAAAATTATTACACGTTCTGCCTATGATTTGTGGTTTGTGCTAATATTCATATAAATGGCTGAGCTCATTTTGTTTTTTTTCAAAAGAAATTTGCACGAATGATTTGGTATACGTAATTTGCTAGAAGTTTTTTTTGTTGGCAAAGTCAACACCCAATACTGATGAACGGAGGAAGTAGGTTGTTTTGGCACATGTGAATACAGTGAAGAAACAGCATTATTTTTGGAATTGTTAATTATCAAACGTCTGATGATAACAAATCACAAGACATGTTGATAAGGCCTTGTTTAGATTCAAATTTTGGTGCCAAACTTTGGCCTAAAGTTTGCACTTTGTAATAAATGCTTCACTGTAACATTTCATTTGTATTTGTAAAAAAAAATTGTTCAAACATTGATTAATTAGACTTAAAATGTTGGTCTCGCAAAGTACAACAAAATTGTGCAATTAGTTTTTGATTTCATCTATATTTAGTACTTCATACATGTGTCGATATTTTGATGGGATAGAAATCTTCTTTTTTACAGTGAAATTTAGGAGTCAAATTTGAGATCTAAACAAGGCCTGATTACAACAGAAATTAAAATTAGCACTACTATATCATGTCTCAAGTTGCATGCCGCTGTTAACTTTTGTTGAGGTTTAAGAAAGAAATACCAACCATATAACGAGATCTTTTTATTGGGCCCACGTCCTCCTTTTCCATTCACCTTTTGATCCGCATTCCACGCTGAGCGTCTCTCTCGGTTCGATCCGACCCCACCACCAGAGAAGAGAGATACAGAGTCGCACAGCACGTTAGCGTTAAAGACATGACAGTCCTATGATTTCACATACTTTCTAGTACCACTCCCTGCCGCGGGCGGCCGGCCGGCCGGCCGGCAGGAATCGGGTGCCGGCCTTGCAAAGCGCCAAAGCCGTCGCCTACCCCTACTTCCCACGCTCTCGTGCTCCCCGGCCGCCCGTCACGGCCTCACGAGAAGCAGCGCGCCTCGGAAGGCCGTGACGCTCTCCCGGATCACAAGACGATGCCATCCAAATCTATCGCGCAGAGCCACCTAGCGTCGTCCAAGGCTCGCCTTGAACTGCATCTCACAGATCGGCGAACGGTGGCCGGCCGCGCTAATAGTGACAAACCCAAAAGATTCCGTTCAAACCCCACCCGCTGCTCGCCAAACACCCACCAAAACCTCACCTAAATCGCTCGTTTTATATTACGCACTAACAAAAAGCATCTCCGGCACTTCCCCGTTAATCGAATCATTTGGTCAAAACAACCCGGAGGAGAAACCTCCTCTTCCACCGCTGTCTCGCACGCACCGCGGCACATCCGGGTAGTCTCCAGCCTCCGCCTCCGCATCTCGCCATGTGCGGTGGGTGCTGCCGCCGTCAACGCGGCCCCGACGGGGCTCCCGTCGGTGGCCCAGGCCGCCGGGGGTGCTGCGGGCCCGTGCTCGCCGTGCTGTCGCTCGCGGTCGCCGCGGCGGTCGCGTTCCTGGAGGGCACGGCCGGCGGGGTCTCGTACGCGGGCGAGGGGTGGCTGCACGAGTGCGCCAAATGGGACGCCGAGGGCGGGCGGTTCCTGGCGTCCACCTTCTTCGGCGCCGGCGTCGCGGAGGTGCGCGCCGGCGAGGCGGAGGAGCGGGTGGTCCTGGCGGACCCCGACGCGGCCGGGAGGGTCGCGCTGGGGCTCGCCGTCGACGCGCCAAGGCGCCGCCTGCTCGTGGTCTACGCCGACCGCCTGCCGCGGTTCGGGTACGCCGCGCTGGGCGCCTACGAGCTCGGCTCGTGGCGCCGCCTCTTCCTCACCCGCCTCGACGTGCCAGGTGCGCCTCACCGCCGCACGATTTACCCTTCTTGCTAATTGGGATAGATCGGGTCCATTGTTTGGCCTGAAGGTGCCGCCGCCTGGTAGGTCACTGACCATTTGACCCAGTCTGCGCCGCCGCCAGAACGAGGATCTTGCCCGAATGTTTCAGGCAAGGCATTAAATTCTGTCTAGACTTTCCATGAATGAAGCTTTCAGCTACAACTACTACAATCCGTACAGGGTACTGCGGTTTTGGAACACAAAAAATTGGCAAGATAAATAACGGTACTGTTCGGAACATATGATTTTTTGTGTTCGGTCGGTTCCAGCTAGTACTGATACGCTAAATTTTCCACGGTGGACAAAATGCCCCAAGCTTTCATTCAGAAAGTTAGACCACGTGAATGGTTCACGTTTCATGTAGAGAGTAGAGACTAGAGAACTACTGTGAAATTCTTACAGTTCCAAAAACGTGGCTGTAGTTTGTGCAGTAGAATTACTGGTAGAACTAAGGCTGTTGTCAATTTTGGTATCTTATACGCAAAAGTGGGAATGCCCGTTAAGAGTCCTGTGCATTATTGCCCCACCATTCATCGAGTTGTGCTGACAAAATACTTTGTTCATGTATGTCGTTGTCACAACGTTATATGCTTGGTTGTTTAATTTTTTCCCATTAATCTTACACATCTCTAATGAAAATTTAGTTATTTGATCCACAGCCTGCACACATTTAAGTTGCTTTCATCACTGAGAGGTCCTCATGACCGACCACATTTTATTAAGTACTGCATTTTATTTGCAGGCGAGTCCACTTTCCCCGACGACGTCGCCTCCGACGAGGACGGCAACGCCTACGTGACAGATCTACGCGGCAGCAAGATCTGGAAGGTCAGCCCGGGCGGCGCCCTGCTCGGCGTCATCAAGAACGCCGCGTTCACGCAGCGACCGGGGGCGCGGCACAACTTCCTCGGCCTGAACGGCATCGTGCACCACCCGAACGGCTACCTCCTCGTCGTCCACACCTCAGGCGGCGACCTCTTCAAGGTCGACCCCAAGACGGAGACCGTGCGCGTCGTCAAGGTGCAGGGGTCGCTGAGGAGAGCGGACGGGCTGGAGCTTCTCTCCGCGACGAGGCTGGTGGCAGCCGGCATGCCGAGCCGGCTGGTGGAGAGCTCCGACGACTGGGAGACCGCGACCGTCACCGGCCAGTACGTCGGGCCGATCCACCGGATCGGGTCCTCGGCGACCGTGAAGGACGGGGACGTGTACATCAACCACATCGTCGGGTTCGGGCTCGGCAAGAAGAAGACGCACGTTCTTGCGAAGGCGGTGTTCTCGCCGTTGGCCGCCGTTGCATTGTGAGGTCGGCTCTCGCTGCTTGCTTAAGGTGGCAGTTCATACTTCATAGTTGCAGATTATACTCGCTGACTCGATAGAGATGCCCAAACTTTTGTTTGTACAATTAGTTTTGCTGCTTGAAGCTCGATCGTTCTGAGTGCACCACATGGCAAGGATATACGGTGAATCCTTTATGTTCTCAATTATGAGCTCACAACTCACAATGCTAATTGGGATGTACTGTAGAAATTTGGTCAGAGCGACGGGTATACATAGGTTGCAGCCTGCAGGCATGCAGCAGTGCAAATTGCTTCAGAGATGCTTCGTTTCTGTTGCAATTTATGGGCCGGGGAACACATTGTGGTGTGATGAGGAGGCTGAGAAAATGACATTGTAACGGGACATTTAAAAAAGGAAAGAAAAAAAACTTTCGGTTGGCACCCACTTGTCTTTAGACCATTTTCACCAATAGTTCCTACTTTAGGCCACTAGTTGTCCGAGTAGGGACTCCCTCTACTTTGTGGTGGGTCATGTTTTTTTAGCCGACTCCAGCAAATAAGCCCCTACTTTTATCTGGATTGGTGGGACCCATGAGTCAGTGTATCATATTTGCCCTTTTATGACATTTGGGTCCCAATCTTTTCTCTCTCCCACGCCGATCTTCTCTTCCTCCTTGCGCACGCTAGCCTGCAGAGGAGCTCGGGGCTGCACTCCTGCCCAGCGGAGGAGCTCGAGAGGCCACGCCGCACCGCCGCCCAACCATAGGCCACGCCACGCCGCCGCCCATGCGTCGTTCCTCGCCGTGCCGTCACCCGCGCCATCGGGCCGCAGCGCCGCCACGCCTGCCCGTCCTAGGCCGTGTCGCACCCTGCAGCGGGACATCGCCGCCTTGGCCCGCGCCGCTCTGTGCCTCGCCCTGGCACCGCCGCACCGTCCCACGCGCTGCCCTGGGTGTCCACGCCGCCACCAGCGCAAGGAAGAAGAGAGAGGAGCAAAATAAAAAGCAGGGGTCTCCCTGCGCACCCGTGAGAGAAGGGGCTGGAGAAGAAAACGTAGGCGTCTCTCTAGAGAGAGGGACCCTAGTAGGCTCTGGTGGAGTGTACTTTTTTACTCTCGATCCTACTTTTTGAGTAGGTATTGGAGCAGGCGGCGTGATGGAGTTACTCTTAAAAACTTTAAATATTAGTTGATTAATTATGATAACATGCTATTTTAGATTATTTATCTTTATAAATGAATTACGTAAAATGCTACTAGCTCTGTTCTCTAAATTATTATTCGTTGTTGACTTTTTTCATAACGTTGACCATTCGTCTTATTCAAAAAAATTTATAAGTGTCATTTCTTTTATTTGTGGCTTACTTTATCATCACATATAGTTTAGGTATGACTTATTTTTTCGCATATTTGAATAAAAATTTGAATAAGACGAATGGTCAAACGCTACGAGAAAAAGTCAACAACGAATAGTAATTTGGAACGGAGAGAGTATTAGTTTAGTTGGTAAAGTTTTTTATCGAGTCAATACCAAAAATAACCCGGACGTGCATCATCCTTAAATATTCTCTCGTCCACTTTTAATGACTTAATTGGGACAACTTCAGTCTTAAGAATTTAGGCCCTGTTTAGATCTAAAATATGGGGATGGAGATTTAGGGGTTTGGGGTCCCTTCGTAATCATTACGACAATGTAGCATTTCGTTTGTATGTGTGAAAAATTATCAAAAAATTGATTAATTAGGCTCAAAATGTTCGTCTCGCAGAGTACAACAAAACTGTGTAATTAGTTTTTTTGATTTCATCTACATTTAGTACTCCATGCAAGCTATGACATTTTGATGTGATGGAAATCTTCTTTTTGCATAGTAAACTTTGGGGTTGCTTTTTGGGAACTAAACAAGGGCTTAGGCCTTGTTTAGATCCCAAATTCTACCCCCAAAGTTCACTATGCAAAAAAAAGATTCCCATCACATCAAAATGTCATAGCATGCATGGAGTACTAAATGTAGATGAAATAAAAAACTAATTGCACATTTTTATTGTACTCTACGAGACGAACATTTTGAGCCTAATTAATCAATTTTTTGATAATTTTTCACACATACAAACGAAATGCTACAGTGTGTCTCGGTTTCCTAACTCCCAAATTTGGAGGTGTCAAATTGGCATCTAAACAAGACCTTAGACGGTTTATAGACGAAACTATTTCCGTCCGTTCTCTTATTTAAAGTTTTGATGACATGTTATCGGAAATTCAGAGTTACTTATGCACGGTCCGCATAAAAGATAGACTAGACTTAATGCATGATCTCTAAATTTTTGTTCTTTACTGACGAAGTGGTACCGTGACTCCGTGAGTCCCACCGCCACTTGCATTCACGATCTCTAAAGGAGTATTATCTGAACCTATATCCTCCGAAAACCGAACCCAGTTTTATATATAAAGAAAAAATACTGAAATTACCGGTTTATAATAGAGCACATGTTCACTGACACATCCAACTACTTACAACTCGATAACGGGACTCCACCGGCACAACGCCCAAGACAGCTCGGAGCTACTCTAGACGGGATACCAACGAGCCTAGAATCCATCAGGGACCCGTAAGATCAGACCATCAGCGGAGTCCAAGGCAACAACGTCATGACACGAGGGAGAGCTCTAAAACAACGCCTTCAGGAAGGCTAAGGCGTCGAGCCAACACCAACGTAAGGTTTTCACCCCGGAGACCTCCTCGGGCCGCCAGGAGTAAACTAAGAGCAACGCCCCCAACAGGGAAACAACGTTGCCCGATCCAGCATGCCAGATCAAAACTTTCGCTTATGGTTTACCACCCAAAGAATCGGCAACACCAGCCCAAACACGACTACCGCCGAACACCATCCACACCGCCTCCGCCGAGACCACTGAGCAGGGCTTCATAAGAACTCAAACCACTACCAACTCCTGCGGAATCGGGGAGCCGCCCACCCTCAATCGGGGACGACGCCGAGAAAGCCGCGAGGCACCCCCCCCCCCCCCCCCAACCCCACCCCCAAATGAGATAACACCGAGTGGATCCAGTTGAAGCCGAAACCATGAACCCTATTGTCGGGAATCGGGGGAGCAACTGGGACACCGCTGGGAGGGTATCCTCATGGGCCGATCCGCCGGAGACATCAATGCCAAGGAAGGAGCCAGGAAGAGGGACGTCGCCTCCCCAGACGCCACCACCATCAGGGAAACGCCAACCCCACCCCTGACCGGAGCATTGGGCCAAGCCGCAACACCGAACTGTCACCACGACGACGCTCGATGCCGCCGCCTGCAACACCGATCGGCACCGGGAGCGCCCGGGGCGCAAACCTAGGGGCCGAACCCCTAGATCTAGCCGCCCCGAGGACACGAAGCCGGCGGCAGGCAGGGGCCGCGGCGACCGCCGTCGCTACCTGCACCGAATCCAGGAGACGCCGACGCCAGCCCACGCCGGGAGGCAGCCGCCACCAGCGAGGCCGCGCGGACCGAGGCCACCACCGCCCGACTCTGAGAGCTGCCTCCGCACCCACCACCAAGCGCCCCCAACGCATAGCCGTCAGATCCGGCTGAGGCAGCGCCGGATCCGCGCGACCTCCGCCGCCACCGCCGTAGGAGAGGGCCGCGCCGGCGAGGCACCACCAGGGACAGGCCGGTCGTGCCCGACCAAACCCGCTGGAGGAGAGGGGGAGAAGCCACACCGCCGCCATCCCCGCGGGCTGCGCGAGCTTTCGGCTGCCCGCTCTAGCGGCGGCGCGGCGAGCAAGAGAGGGAGGAGGGGGCGACGGCAGGCTAGGGTTGGGTCGCCTCCGTCGGCCGCACGAGAGCGACGCGAGGCAAAGGGTTGTGGTACCTCGTCCGGTTCTTATTTGAACCGTATATGTTTGATATGTTAGGTGATTAGTTAAGCCTTCCCTTTTCCTGACGAGTTATTAGCAGTTATAGTACATTGCAAAATAATTAATCGAAAATACAAGCGTTACATGAATGATAATTTGATTACACAGAATCAGCGAGTTGTTTGCCGTCGCATACTCCCATGTCCTGCCACTATTGAATAATCATTGCTCCTTTTTAATCAAGTCAAGCTAACTCGCCAGCTCAGCATCCGAAGTTCGCGTTCGTCGCGTCACCGAAGGATGCACGGCTCACTACGGGTCTACGGTGACTCGCCATTGCCGTGCGACGGTGCGAGCAATTCAATCGCTTCCCCATCCCCCACCCTCCCAGGCCAGCCGCCCGCAGATCAATGGAGAGGCAGAGAAGCCCCGCCTCCTGCTCCAGCTCGTACCACTGCCACCTGCTGAGCCCAAAGAGCCTCCTCATCGTCTCCCTCGCCTCCTTATCCCTCCTCTTCTCCTTCCTCTGGGTCCTCCGCCACGGCCGGCCGCTCCACCTTCCGTTGGAGTTCGCCACTGCGCCACCGCCGGTTGTTGTGGGTGGTGGGGGTAACTGGGGCGACCCCGCGGCGGCGGAGGTGGAAGAGGCGGTTCTTGGGCTCGCGGAAGGGGATTCAGTCGCGGAGGGAGCTCGCCCCGCTGTTCCCGGAGACTTGTCGGTGCGGGGCGTGGGCTCGGTAAGGGAGGCTCAAGAAACTGCCACTGGAGGAGGAAATGGTGGAGCAGCGTCCAATGTTGAGGCTTTGAAAGGGCAAGAGGTTGCGGAAGCTCGAAACCACTCTCTTGGAGGCATGGATTCGGCTGTGGAGGTGAAAGAAGCTGCTTCTCAAGGCCGTGGTAGCGAGAGTCCGGCGAAAGAATTGATTTCGGAGGTGCCAAACTTAGCAGAAGGCAAGAATTTTAGCAAAGAAACTCTTGGTTTGGCAGCTGCATCAGCAGATAAATTGGAGGGAACGGTGTCTCCGCGAGACGTCAATTTCTCCATAGAAGCTTCTTCAGGTCGTGCAATGGGGACGAGAGATGAATTCTTGCAAGATGGGCATGGTGGTGATGGGCGCAATTCCTCTGTACATGGAGCTTATGCTTCTCAACAAGGGGGCCACTGGGAAAGCTCAGATAATTCGATGTTTGGGTACAATCCAGCAGCATCTCCAGTCAATCCAGATAAGCAAGAGACGGCCAAGAGCAACATGGATTTTATGCCAAGCAATGCGGCACAGTGTGATGTTTCTGACGGAAGTTGGGTGTTCGACGAAAGCTATCCACTCTATGAGAGCAATTCATGTCCATTTATAGATGAAGGATTTAGCTGCGAAGCTAATGGAAGAATGGATAAAGGGTACATGAAGATGAGATGGCAGCCTAAGCATTGCAATGTCCCAAGGTGTTCCTGTGCTAGTTGTTGCTCATTTCATCTGTGGCTTAGGAGGTGGTACAAGAAAGTTGCTATTTACTAACTTCATGTGACAATTTTAGGTTCGATGCAAGGAAAATGCTTGAGATGCTGAGAGGAAAGCGACTAGTGTTTGTTGGAGACTCCATTAACAGGAACCAATGGGAATCCATGATGTGCTTGCTAAG
Source organism: Echinochloa phyllopogon (assembly GCA_033239725.1). Taxonomy (NCBI): domain Eukaryota; kingdom Viridiplantae; phylum Streptophyta; class Magnoliopsida; order Poales; family Poaceae; genus Echinochloa; species Echinochloa phyllopogon. Next base: position 60,831,484 of record BTCW01000018.1, on the reverse strand, counting down.
AACAGCAATCTCAGATCCTTCAAGGATTCGTGAAACTCGTGGCCGCAAGGTTACTAAAGAGAAAGGATATTACAACTTCAAGTTCCTGGTTCGTATGATCTATAGCTGATGTAGAACTAGTCCGTTCAGTGTCTAGAATACTGTGTAATAGTCATCTCAGTATTAATGTTGCAGGACTATAATTGCAGTGTGGAGTATCATGTGACACATTTCTTGGTGCATGAAACCAAACCAAGAATTGGCCAAAAGGGCACAATGACATTACGGATCGATACCATAGATCAGAGCTCATCAAGATGGAAAGGTGCTGATGTGCTTGTGTTCAACTCTGCTCATTGGTGGTCACGTCACAAAACAAATGCTGGGTGAGTGATGATTAATGTTATGACTGCGTGGAACATGCTTCTTATCTGAAAGGAAATAATGATCTTGTTTCGTACAACTTTGCAGAGAAACAATGGTTTGATCATGTATTTATGTAGGCATGCTCTAATTCCTAGCATGTGATGGTTTGATCATGCATTTATGTATTGCAGAGTGAATTTCTATCAAGAAGGAGATCATATCCATCCCTATCTCGATACCTCCACAGCTTTCCAAAGAGCACTAACAACGTGGGCATCATGGGTCGACTGCTACATCAATCCACAGCGAACTCGGCTGTTTTTCAGAAGCACATCCCCATCCCATTTCAGGTTTGGACCTCGACTGTTCAATCTAGCACCAGCAGGCAGCAGCTTAGAATTGCTGCTTTCTCCTGTATGGAGCATTTTGGTGACATGCATCTCTGATTTCAGCGGAGGAGAGTGGAATTCAGGGGGACACTGCAGAGAGAGCACACTAGCCCCTAACGACGGCCGTGTGTGGCCATTGCCAGAGATAAACGTGATGCTTAAACAAATCTCAAAGCAGATGAAGACTCCTGTGACAATTCTAAACATTACCGATCTATCCAGGCGAAGGATCGATGGACACCCATCTGTTTATCGACGGAAGGGAGCAGATTTAACTGCATCGAGAGGACAGGATTGCAGCCATTGGTGCCTTCCTGGAGTGCCGGACACATGGAATGAGCTGCTGTTCTACCATCTACTGTCCTCTAAAGGAAACGATGTAACATGATACTTGTAATAGATAGGGCATTGTGATTTTTTTTCTTTTTTTAGATAGGCATTGCGATTTTTTTTTGTAAATGTGATTTGATTGTGAAAAGAGGGCGTATGTTTGCATCTTTTCTCCAGCTGATTATATACCCAGCAAATTGTTACATGTCATATGGCTCTGAAAATGTTCCTTACAGGTTACTGCCAATGAAACCTCTGCTCATATAAGACTAAACCCAATGTATCAGCCGGAGCTACTCTTCAACCACGGACAAAGGCCACCAAAGGTTCGATTTTACGGATCATATGTGCAACATATACTCAACAACAGCGATCAGCTTTCTGGTCCACCACATTTGATCATTTGAGGAGGTACAGCTACTCCAAAGCCATGAGCCCACCATCTCAGGTTAAAAAGCATGAGCTGATGAGCCCATCATGAGGCTGATTAAAAAAAAAAGAGCCACCTGCTTCTCTTCGATATCCAAGAAGACCCACTAAAAAAAGAGGTCATCCCAAGAAAACACGGGTCAGAGCTGATTGAGAGCATTAGCAGGCTAGCAGCTACGGTTATGCTAACTCCCCACTTGCTCCACGACACCCCCACACCCCGAGTCCCTGTTCCGCTTCCGTTACACCGGCCCTCTCCACGCCTTCGTCCTCTCCACTCCACGGCGCTCCGCCTTTATTACCAGGGAGGCGGGGAAACTTACTACCACGCCGGCCGCGCGGCTCGCCATTGCCGCACCAGCCGTTGCTTCCTGCCCCGCGGCCGTGGGCCGCAGCGCCGAGCAATGGAGAGGCAAAGGAGCTCCTCCTCCTCCTCCTCCTCTTCCTCTTCGTACCACCTCGTGAGTCCCAGGAGCCTCCTCCTCCTCTCCTTCGCCTCCTCATCGCTCCTCTTCTCGTTCCTCTTCGCGCTCTTCGCCCTCCGGCACGGCCGCCCCATCCACCTCCCATTCGCTTCCGCTCCTTTCGGCGCCAATGCCTCCGCTGCGGCCATTGCGCGGGCGCCGGCTCTCGGGGGTTCCGTGGCCGGCGCGGGGGTGGTGGAGGTCGACGAGGCGGTTCGTGGGGGCCGGAGCAGGGATTGGGTGCCGGAGGGAGCCCGCGGCGCGGTTTCCGGAGACCTGTCTCCGGTTCCGGTGGTGGGCTCGGCGACAGAGGTGAAAGGAACCGTTACTGGAGGAGGAAACAGTGGGGCGCCCGCGAATGGTGTGGTTTTGGAGAGGCAAGAGACTGCGGAAGCTGGGAACTACTCGTTTGGAGCCATGGATTTGGCTATGGAGGCTAGAGAAGAAGTTATTCGTGTTGGCGGAGATGGCGAGAAGCTGGAGAAAGAATCAGTGTCGGAGAAGCCAAACTCCGCTGAAGGCAAGAATCTTAGCAAAAAGGATGTTAGTTTAGCAATAGCAACGGAGACACCGCTAGATGTTGGCAATGCTTCTGCTTCCCTGGAAGTAACTGCAACATCAGAGAAATTAGAGGGAACAGAGTCTATGAGAACTACCAATTTCTCCATCGGAGCTTCAGGTCCTGCAATGGAGGTTAGAGGCGAATCATCGCAAGATGGTCATGTGGGGAATAAAAACAATTCCTCTGTACAAGCAGCTTATGCCTCTTATTTAGCTGGGAAGAATCCAGATAAGGAAGATCCTGATATGATTGAGGAAGCGGTCAGGAGCAAAATGGATTCTACGCGAAATGATGCGGTACATTGTGATGTTTATGACGGGAGTTGGGTGTTTGATGAGACATATCCACTTTACACGAGTGATTCATGCCCATTTATAGATGAAGGATTTAGCTGTGGAGCAAATGGAAGAATGGATAAAAGCTACATGAAGTGGAGGTGGCAGCCTAAGCATTGCAATATCCCAAGGTGCTTGTTGTATTTGTATTAGTGCATTTTCTTGATCCTTTGGTTGCCTAGGAGTTTGAAGGTAGATCTATACAACAACAACAACAACAACAACATAGCCTTTTGTCCCAAGCTAGTTGGGGTAGGCTAGAGGTGAAACCCAAAAAAAAAAAAAAGGAGATTTGATGCTAGGAGAATGTAGATCTATATGTTTGCAAATTTCTAACTTCATTCGACAAAACTTAGGTTTGATGCTAGGAGAATGCTTGAGATGCTGCAAGGAAAGCGACTAGTGTTTATCGGGGACTCCATAAATAGGAACCAGTGGGAATCCATGATGTGCTTGCTGAGAACGGCAGTCTCAGATCCTGCGAGGATTCATGAAACTCGTGGCCGGAGGATTACTAAAGAGAAAGGAGATTACAATTTCAAGTTCTTGGTTAGTATGATCTATATCTAATGTAGAACTAACCAATTCATAAATGTGTAGGCTTGTACTTGTAGATAGTGATCATCTCAGTATGGTTGTTACAGGACTACAACTGCAGTGTGGAATATCATGTGACACATTTCTTGGTGCATGAAGGCAAGGCAAGAATTGGCCAGAAGCGCACGAAGACACTACGGATTGATACGATTGATCGGAGCTCATCAAGATGGAAAGGTGCTGATGTGCTTGTGTTTAACACTGCCCATTGGTGGTCGCATCACAAAACAAAAGCTGGGTGAGTATTGTTGACAAATGCGAATGACAGTCACTTCAGATAAAAGAAATTCTTATTATGCAACCACTGATATTGTCCATTCTTACAAGAGTAAGTAACCCCTAGAGCTTGCAAAGAAACAGTAAGTTGAATATGATATTAATTTATTAGGCATCTGGTGTTAAATTTGCTTTGCAGAGTGAATTATTATCAAGAGGGGGATCATGTTCATCCCAATCTTGATGCATCTACTGCTTTCCAAAGAGCAATAACCACTTGGGCATCTTGGGTCGACCATTACATCAATCCACGGCAAACTCAAGTGTTTTTCCGAAGCTCATCCCCATCACATTTCAGGTATGGCCCTTGACTGTTCAATTTAACACAAACAATTTCAGAGTTGGCTGCAGTCTCCTCTGCGCAAGCAGGTCAATGTAACAATTTATCAATAAATTCAGCGGTGGAGAGTGGAATTCAGGGGGACATTGCAGAGAGAGCACGCTGCCCCTTGATGATACCCGTGCAAGGCCGATACCTGAGAGAAACTTGATCCTGGAACAAGTCACAAAGCAAATGAAGACTCCTGTGACAATTTTGAACATTACCCATCTATCTGGGATCAGGATAGATGGTCACCCATCTGCATATGGCAGGAAGGCGGCAGACTTAACCGCATCCAATGTTCAGGATTGCAGCCATTGGTGCCTCCCTGGAGTCCCGGATACATGGAATGAGCTGTTATTCTACCATCTAGTGTTGTCGCAAGAAAAGGATGTTACAAGTTAGTGACTGAACTAATTGCCCCACGTTTTCTTTTGTTGGGTGGGGTCGTTATTCTCATCTGTAGATGTAAATTTGATATGTAAAGAGGGCGCAAGTGGGCAATCATGCTTGTCCCTTTCCCTAATTTGTCATGCATTGTGCTCAGGTTCAGAAATACTTATAACAATAAAGTGCATTACGATGAAAACCTAACGATTGAACTGGATAATGAATTTACAATGAACATTTGGCGCACGGAATAAATCTTATCTTTGAAAACTCACTTGATAAGGACAAACTTTTCACCAGCACTGTAAGGTTGTCGCCTTCCAACTTAAGTCCACGAATGTTTATATTCATTTTTTTCTCAAACTTGGTATCTGAGTTTATTTACCAAGGAATATAAAATATGTTTATCTACCAACGAAGCCCTTGTATAATCTAGGACTAAATCATGTACTGAATTGATTTACAGCAGATTGTATCCAGGGCCACTCTTCAACTATCGCGCAACTTTGTGTGCTCGATGGTGAGAGACAGATGTTTCGTCCTTCTTTGATCCTTCTGGTCTCCTAGCCCAGGCTGGAGCCTGATCGGGCCCATAACGATAATCATAGAAGAGTTCCTCGCTAGCCTCAATATGCTCCTTTGCATAGATACCAACCCGGTGATCGCCAGCCACAAGCATCACCTGGAAAGTAAGGTGAGGTTAAAACAAGCAACATAATAAAGAGCTGGACAGTACTCTTATTGCAATTCCACCTTTGCGTAACAATTGGGGTTAGACGAGTGATTTGCAAACTTCAATTTGTCCCCCTTGCGATAAGCATCCAATACATACTGCACGAATGTATTGAATTAAAGCTTACTGCTTTGAATTAAACAAATATTCCAATCCAATTAATAACAGAGAGGTGAGGCAAAAGGCACCCGGTCATTTAAATCAAACAGAAATGATGAGTTTGCCCGGTCATAGATTTTGCCACGCTTGTCTGCCTCCTTATGAGAGATCAATTCACCCGTATATTCTCCAAGATAATCATTTTTATTTACAGGGTTCTACGTATTGCAAGGAAAAATAATAAGTTAGCCAGTATAAGAAAGTGTGTATCACACACAAAAGGTTCTTTTGGTTATCTGACCTTAATGAATGCACCCCAACCTGCAACATCAGATCTTCCTAACAAAATCTGATCCATGGTCAACAATTTACTAAGTTAGGGATAGTACAGCACAATGATGCAAAGAAACAAGTAACACCCTGAGTACACTCAGTCTCACCCTTTGCTGTTGTTTCAAAAGGAGCTTCATGTTTCCACACTGATAACCATCGCCTCTTGCAGGTGGCTCACCTAGTGAACCATCTCCACAGCTGAAGAAAATGAACATCAGGTTACATGTGCTAAACTATAATAATACAAATAATAAATCCGAATACAGGACAATAGAACAAGACAAGCAGTTAACAAAATTTAAAGTTTCTTGGTTCTTGACCCTGTTGTATTATTATTTCGAGTTTCCGACGTCTTCAAGAAGGCATAAAGGTCAGTTGTTAATTAAACCAGTGTTGATTACCTCACCCAGCAGTTCCTGCAAACATCTGGATCACATTCACGACTGGCAGCAAAACAGGGGCACTGTCTGCTTCTGCATTGACTTTTTGCACAATGGCAGCCTCTAAACTTGTTTTTGCAGCTCTTTGAACACCTATTGATTAATCATAACCAATGAGAATTCAGAAATGAGATTGGTATCATTTTTTCTTTATATTTTCATTAGTAAGGATATATGAAATCAGTGCCCATTCATATTAATCTAGGCAGGGATAAAGGAACAGCAGGATTCTGCCCAATGGAAAGGGAGAATTAAGCATGACTTTGAACATACCCACAGTACTTCTCACAGCAAGTTCCATTTTCCACACAGGGGCAATCTTTGCCACACATCTGCTGGCACCCACATGGGTTATACTGTGTGTACCATTTCTTCCCATCACCAATTCTTTTTCTAACAGTTGGATGCCCTGCAGACTTCCAAGTATATTTAAGCTTTCGATTTCGACCCCTCCGACGATAGATTCTTGTTCTGGCAGTCATGTCTTGCTCCTAGAAGACATGGACAAATAATCATGTTGCTAGTTTCAACAGAAAAACAAAGCTTGATTCTTTTTTAACAATAAGCTAAACAGTAAGGGAAACTCCTAGTGTGGTAGAAATATATTAATTTATAAAATAAAAAGGGACGCACATAGGCTTAAAGGCAACAAAAGAAAAGGAAATTGTACAAAAAAGAGAGGAAAAATTAACCTAGGGTAACAGGCCAATCTAAGAAAAGAGACCTAGCTTGTTATCTATTTATTTTTGACCTGTCAGTTTTGACTGTGCAGTAGTAGCGAGGCTCAATCTTAGCCACTTCTTTGGTGTAGCCAGGGTCTTAAAGACGATCTCCGGCATGATGGTAACCAGAGTTAACAGACCCAGATCACCAGGTGGTTTAATAGGGGAAAAGAAACTGGATAGCGAACCTCATTGAGCTGATCTACACAAATGAAACTGGAGAAAGCTGGGTCTGAATTTGTCCAGCCCAAGCAGAGCATCCGGAGATGGGGTTCAAAACAAGCACATCCAGATTGGTTGGCAAGACAACTAAGCATGTGAGCTTATGCGGTTGTTATATGTTCAATAGGGAATAGCAATAAGCCTTGGGACATGTACCTATGGTTATTGGCATAGCTCTTTATTTCGCATCTAAAACTCATGTTTCAACCAATGATCCAATGGCCCCCAGTTTGACCAGATCGATGGCCAGTTTGGATCTGATAACATGGGTAACAACAGGGAAAGCTGATCCATGTACCCCCATAGTAGAGCATGTTTGACCTGTTCTGTTACTGTATAAACTAGTAATTCCTTGGAAATTCTCCTGTTGGATCAACAATATTACAATTTAGTTCCATAAAAGCACAACAATTATTATCCTGATAACCCTAATTTGTAATCCTTAAACAACACATAGCTAAAAACCTGGAGCCACCTAAGAGGAGCTGGTTATTATTACCAGTTCTAACAGTTCTTACCAAATAACTTCAATATCATGCAATAACTCTGTAGCGAATCATAATAAACATATTCACGACGGCATTAATAGTCTGAATTCAGAACAACATGGCTACAAACACTTTGCATACTTTTAACCTTTCTGGTCTGAGCGCATACCAAATGGTGAGATAAATAACAAAAGCTAAGAGTGCAAGTCACCGCATACCATGTAGTCTTGTTCAGTTTCTGCAAAGTCACCCAAGGTGGATTTACTCAAGAGAGGTCTCTTTGCCATCGTTGCGCCATTGTTATACATGTAATTGGCCACTTCCATGCAGGTCTTGAGGCCAGATAGTAGGTTTCTGGCTATGAGACAACTGTGACCAATGCACACAAAGGTCATACAACTAGGGGCTTAAATTAAACTAATAAGAGAACTCTGTTTCAATAATCTTAGAGAAAATAACACTACGAGAATATTTTGTTATATACAGCATACACTTACCTATTCTTTCCAAATATCTCCATGCCCTTCAAGTATAGATCTCGCTCCAAGGAACTCCAACAAGAAAGAGTTTGCTCCAAGAAATTCTTTGTTGAAGATACTTTAATACAGTCTCTTCCCACATTTTCAGTAGTACTAGTTGTGCTTCCCCCACAGATATCTTTGCTTGATGTCTTCTTAGTGGATTCATCAAGAATTCGTAGTTTATCACCTCCAGATTCTCTAGACTCTAGTCTTGTGTCACGAATTTCCGCAACGGAAAGTTTATTCAGTATATTGCTTGCAAAAGAAATATCAGAAGTGAAAACCTTCTGCCTTTTGCCAGGAGAACGCTCCCTATACCTAGGTCCATGTTTTGAAATCTTGTGTTTCCCTAAACTACTGAGAGGCGAATCAGAGGATACATTTTCTGTTTCAGAGGTATCTGCGGAAGGCGGTGTACTGCTTTTTTCAGCACTCGCAGAAGAAATTATCTTTGATCCACTGGTTCCAACAAGTGTCATGGATTTAATGTTGTCTTCCTCTCGATTTGAATCTTCAGATTCAGACAAGATGTTAACATCAACTTTGTGTAAGGTAGTCCTTGATTCCATAGTATATGTTGCAAAGCCACCAAGACCATCATCATGGGTATCTTGAAATCCTTCTCTTCTCTGGGGAAACTAAAATTAAAATTAGCCTGGCACACAACGAAATCATCGCGAATCTTTATGAAAATATATAAGCTTACTGGGACAAATGTACTGAAAGTTGAAAAGGTATTAGGGATCGATCAGTGGGTGGGTGGATTTAAAGTATACTATGTCAATGTTTCACACCAATAAAACTTCATTAAGACAGTTCTCAAAATCGACCGCAAGGGAAAGGGATGCAAGTTGCAATGCAAACTTACTTGAGGATTACCAAAAAGAAAATATCACTCCCTTCAGATCACAACATGTTATTTTAGAGTTGGGCACAACAACTAAGGATGTAGATAAAATGACTAGCTTGCCCTCAATTAATCTTCTCCAAAGTGTGTATATATGTGGAACAAAGTTAGTTAATGATGAAATTAAGGGCATGACTACAAAAATTAGGTAAAATTGCATAGAAGTTGTAGAACAGCTATTTTGAAGATTATGAAAAAGGCTAAAAGAAAGAATTTTGAATCAGAGGGAGGTAGTCTATGATAGTAAATTTCATGAGGAGACATACTCGAAGGTAGCACTGATCACCACATGGCCTCTTGTTTTCATCAAGTTCAGAGCTGTAGGGTTGCTTCTCACACTGGAAAGTAAAATATTTCCAAATACTTATAGCTGGAATAGAAATTTCAAATGCAAATGATCTATTACTTACTGGAAATACCAAATTCTGAGAGCACCCGTGGAGACGGCAGTCAAAGACCTAAGTGAACAAGTGTCTCAAGTAAATCTCAACTTGCAAGTTTAGTTGAACCAATTAGCAAAACACAGCTTTAACAACAGGAAGCAAAAGTAATAAAACACCAGAAGTGGAACTATACCAAGCATCTGCGGCAGAAGAGATTATCAAACGAATCCAGAACAGCATCCATAGTTTTGTCAAGAGAAAGTTGGCTTTGTATCTTATCAGAAGATCCAAAGTGCTTCTCATATTTCTCAAATAGGACTTCAGATCTTTCCTGTTATTATTTCAAGGAAAGAACAGTGTCACTATCACATTTTGGGCATCTTAAATAAAAAAACAATTGTAGTGTAGTGACAATAGCATATATGGTTTATAAGTGACTTTACTAACTTATAAAAATCTTATTAAAAGGTAGACAACCTCAATTTCTGATGGAGTTGCATCAATAAAGTCGCAGAGAACATTTACAACCTCTCGGTTTAACCCTTGCTCTTGAGTAGCTTTCCTGTAGCAGTTATATAAAATCAGATAAACATGAGTTCATATATTAAAATAGTGTTCAACTTCTCATTCCAGTGTGCAAAAGTAACTAAACTCCATGTTTAGACAACATAGGAACTGTACAGTAAAGCTTGTAGGCTTTGTGCCACTGACACCACTTTAAATAGACTATACTGTATTACTGTACAGGGTATGCATGGTACTCAAGGCAACAAACAAGTTGAAATCTAGGATAATCATGCAGTTGGTGCAACTAACTGTCTAACTGTATAAACTAGTTGCAGCCAATCTCACACCCAGCAAAGTTGGTTTCTTTGGCGAATGTAGTGTCATGGTTCTGCAAAGTTGGTTTCTTTGACGAATGTAGTGTCATGGTTCTGATATGTGATATATTTTAGATCTCAGACATCTTAACTTAATCTTACAGCTTTGGGGAAAAAATAAGAACCTATTCAAGTTTTGAAATATTTTAAAATTTAGTTGCTTGAATATGTTACCATATAATCTTTTGCGAGGTCATTACCATATCAATTGATCTTCTCCTTCAGTGAAGAAGTGTCTCTCTTCCTCTGGTTCTGGAATTTCATCATCACTGTCACTGCAGATCAGAGCCTCATTTCCGACTGGATCATAGTAAATTCTTCTCCTACCAACTGACTGATCATCGGCCATTCTTTGATTTCTGTGCTGTGTTGTTTAAACGAGAGTAAAACATCAAAGGTAAAAAAAAGGGATGCAATCTTATTTTGAAATGTTATATATATATATATATATATTATATATATATATATATCAATAACATTGCATGCACATAACTGCATCATGGAATTAATAAACAAATAAACTCAACTGGATTTGCATGAACCATCAGTCCATCACCCATAAGGTCAAATCTTCTTAGAATGATCATGCATATCACCAGATAGTGCCCTTGGTTATTCCATTTATAAAACATATGAACACAAGGATACCACTATCCAAGGTGTAGCATTTGCGATGGTAAACATATATATCGCAGATGCTCATAGAGTTCCAGAAACAAAACTGGGTATGGAAATTCGCTCATCGTGTGACTAAAGTACTCCCAAGGGCCTTGTTTAGATCCCAATTTTGAGAGTCCAAAGTTTGGACTTTGCAATCATTGCGTCACCGTAGCATTTCGTTTGTATTTGTGAAAAAATGTCCAAACATTGATTAATTAGGCTCAAAATGTTTTTCTCGCAAAGTACAACAAAATTGTACAATTAGTTTTTGATTTCATCTACATTTAGTACTCTATGCATGTGCCGACATTTTGATGGGATGGAAATCTTCTTTTTGCATAGTGGAATTTGGGGGTGAAATTTGGGAACTAAACATGGGCTTGGTTCGGAGCATCATATAAGCATATGCATCGTTGACTATCCATCAGGTCCATAAACTCATTCTAAGATCACTTTGGCACATGATTACATGAAGCCATGAGCTTCAAGAAAAATTGCAAGGCAGCTTTCATATGTAATAAAGAAGGGGGCAACAGAACCATACTTGTCCAGGAAGATCCAAGTGGTGTACGGAGGGATTCTCTCAGTCAATGGCAGATTGACGAACCGTGCGACTGTCCTCTGTGCGGCACCGCCGGAGCCGGAGAGCACGAGTGTCCCGGCCGCCGGGTTTTCCTCCTGCACGAACACCACGTCTCTCTCCACCATCCCGCTCGCCTGGTCCGACCCAACGGGCCTGGGCTGTCCCTCCGCCGCGCGCTGCGACAGCGCGTTGCCGCCCTCGGTGCCTCTCAAATCCACCTCCGCTGCCGCGGCAACGTCGAACAGCGCGCAGGTGTGCCTCTTCAGCATCTTCCTGTTCGCCTCCACCTTCTCCTGCAAAGAGGAAAAAACACTCAATCCACCACCACCACCACCCGATTGAGCAATCTAAACCCGCCGCTCCTCCGCGGAATTTCAGCAACGTGATCGGGTCGGGTGCGGGCGTTCACCTTGATGTACGTGAGGCGCTCGGATTGGATTTGGCGTACCAGCTGCGTCAGCTTCCCGCGGATCGCGACTACGGATGCTGCAGCGGTGTCCCTGCCCATCCCTTCCTGATCCGGCCGCTGCAGGGCACCCAAAACAGGGAAACGTGAGGCGGAAGAGATCGGAACCAATCAGATTGGGGAGATCGGGCCGGCCAACCCTGGGAGCGTGGAATCGGAGGCCATGCTCACCTTGGAGCGCTGGGAGGAGGAGTCGGAGGCCTTCGAAGACGACGCCATGGGCGGCGGTGGCGGAGCTGCCTGCCACGCCCCCCCTTCGCCTTCGTCTCCACTCCTCGCGCTACGAGGCCCCTCTCTGTTCTGTTCAGCTCTGTCCCACGCGGCTCTTGCGAGCAGTAAAAGGTGGGGCCAACGCGACGCGGGCTGCGTGTATGTGTCAGTGACAGGTGGGGAGGACCGTCAGGATGGCCTAATTGTCAGCGGCATATGTTAGCCTACGGACGCGTGGGGCCGTTTACAGCGCGGGGCCTTTCGGTGCACTCTCACGTGGCTCAGCGGGGTGCTAGCTGACGGCTGCCGGTTCGGGGTGTTTTCGCGCGTCACGCGCGGCGCGGATGCACCTAGAGCCATGATTGCAACATAAATATTTTGCTCGATTAGTTTTGAATTTTGACTAAAAAATATTAGTTTTGAATTAAGTAAGTATCTGAGGCCTTATTTAGTTCCAACTTTACTCCAAATTTTACTGTATAAAAAAAATTTCATCACATCAAAATACCGGCACATGCATGGAGTATTAGGCGTCGTTTGGATCATCTGTTTTATAAAAACTAGTTTCCTTAAAACTCGCTTTGGCCTAACTACCCGTAAAACATTGTTTGGATAGCATAAAAGAATCTCCGTATAGCAAAAACTGGTCTCCGTAAACCCAGAAAAATGAGTTTTAGCAAAAACGGCTTCTCTACGTTTTTTATAAAACCAGATTAACTAATCTATTATTTTTCCGCATGAAAATTTTCTTTCAGCAGAGAGCTCTCCAGCGTAATTAGATGTGCGCCGCCGCTTCTCCGTGATCCCATCGTCGTCTCGTCGGCCATCACATCATCTGCTGGTCGGCCGGTGTCTAGTTGTATTCTTCCTCCGTATTCATGATTCATATAGAAAAATACACTTTGATGCTCCTGATTATCTATGGATGGATGTGTCCTCTTATTATGCATCCATTCACTAATAAGTAGTGCGTGCTAGATCTCATAATTCATATTTGTTTTATATTAGGCTTAAAAAGCTTAGACTGTGAAGGCGCATGGTTGCCCATGGGCCATGGCAGAATGAGAACGCGTGCATATATAGCTTGATGAAATAAAAAACATCACCATGGCCTTCTCAAGCCTCTCACGCCGCAAATTATCTGTAATCACAAATCATACATGCTATTCGCTTACACAACGAACTTAGTGATAGGGTAAATAAATATACGATGAGTTCATGGAACAAATCGTAATAGTTTATAAACGGAGACCGTTCCACGAAAACTATTTTTTAGATTTATGGGACCCAAACAAAGAATTACGTAAACACATAGTTAATTGAATAACAACCTTAACCTCGTTTTCCTAAAAATTCTCTCAAAACTTGTTTTATTAAAACTTATATTTATTTAGGGAGATCCAAACAACCACTAAATGTAGATGAAATCAAAAACTAATTACACGGTTTTATTGTACTTTACGAGACGAATATTTTAAACCTAATTAATTAATATTTAGACAATTATTTATAAATACAAACGAAATGCTATAATAGCGTATTAATAATAAAATATCAACTTTAACGTGCCATGAAAACTAAACGAGGCTTGAGTGGACACAGGTAAAGTCATTCACCGATGCGACATCGGGAGCTATCCGACGCAGCACTGCAGCTTCGGTGTGGCGCACACTTGCTGTCCGAGGTAGACAAACTAATGCGAAAGTTGTGAACCCTTCAGTATCGATGAGAACTTAAAAGCGTGCTGCTGTCATTCTTCAGAGAATCCACAGTGTGTATCTCGATGTCGATGCGTTAAGGTGCGTTAAGGGCTGAATGATCACAGATATTCAATTTTGAATTTGTGATGCAATGCAGAGCACCCTTTAGAAAACGAGAAAGATCCTATTTTGTCACTAGGGTGCAGGGCAAGTTCTCTCATTACTATTGCATCACAAATAAGTCCTACCATTTTCTATTCGGCGAGCATCAATGTTTCTTCGTACTTCTTTCGTTCCGAACTGTAAAAATCATTTTGACTTTTCTATATACAAAGGTTTTACTATGTTCTTGATATACAATATGTTAAAATACACAACAAAATCTATGTATTTAGAAATATTAAAATAATTTATAATTTAGGACGGAGATAGTACGTCATACCTTGTTTGCCAGTCTCGATTCAAGAATAGCATGCCATGACCTACTGCAATTGGTTTTTAACCCCTCTTTCATTTCCAAGCATCAAAGTTCTCCGTATTATGGGTGTTCTTAGGAATTTGATATTTTAACTCTCTCTATATACGATTTAGATGTCGTTTTGGACAAGATTTTAGTCAAACATTGGAAATATAAATCACGAATAACTTTTAAGTCATTGAATTTGGAAATATGAAAACCATATGAATAGATTTGTCTTAAAAAATATTGTTATAAAAGTATGCATATATTATTTTTTAATAAATATTTTTTGTAAAAATAAGAAGTCAAAGTTACATTTTGGAAACCGTATCGTTGTCCCAAACGACATCTAAATCATATATGGAGGGAGTACACTTCATTATATACATGGTTTTATAAAATGAACATAAACATGTGTTTTAGGATAACATATGTCTAGGTGAAATTTGGAACCAGATGAACTAGACCACCGGTAATCTCACCCATTAGTCACTAATTGAAAAGTCCGCTATTTACTCTTTCCGTATATGATTTAGATGTTGTTTTGGATAGTGACACGGCCTCCAAAACGTAACTTTGACTTCTTATTTTTTACAAAAATATTTATTAAAATAATACATGTATACTTTTATAAAAACATTTTTAAAGACAAATCTATTCATATGGTTTTCACATTTTCAAACTCAACTACTTAAAAGTTATTCATGATTTATATTCCCAATGCTTGACTAAAATCTTATCTAAAACGACATCTAAATCCTATACGGACGGAGTACATCATGAATCAACTCAATTGTTTTTGTGTGATAACACCTTGATTGCCAAATGGTAAGTGTTATGTTCAATTGCTATAGTATCTGTATCACACAATTATAA
This sequence comes from Echinochloa phyllopogon, assembly GCA_033239725.1. Lineage (NCBI taxonomy): Eukaryota > Viridiplantae > Streptophyta > Magnoliopsida > Poales > Poaceae > Echinochloa > Echinochloa phyllopogon. The sequence goes on along the minus strand of BTCW01000018.1, from coordinate 60,816,361 downwards.
TCCCTCAATTGAAAGTATTTTGCTCAGCTGCTCATCCTCAACTCTATCAAATGTGCTCAAAATGTGATGTAAAGCAGGTATTTCAGTACCAGATAACTCAAAACCGAAATATTAGGTTCCTCTTTTTTTTATGTGAAGTTCGAGTAGCAGTTTTGAATATCCAATTTTTAAAATACTCCAATTAATTACCCGAAGTACATGAATGCCTACCTCTAAATATGTGGTATAAAAGAAGGAAAACTTATCATAAAATTACCTCTTTTTTCCTTGGATTGTTCTCTGTTCCACGAGAGCTTAGAAAATGCACTGAAGACACATGCAGCCGGTATCGCCACACAGGATTTTGAAGACCGCATGATGAGATCACTTGGATGCTCACAGCAATCCTCCGTTGATCGTTCAAGGTCCAACCACTGGAGCTCGCGAGCGACAATTGAATTTAGAGGTGAGCTCGTTCCTAAATACTTCTCTATGTGATTATGAGAATATATTGCTACTTAATGATTATATTGTAATTAGGAACCATGGAGAGGACTAGAGGATAGTTGGAGAAGGGCTTCAAGGTGGAGAGGACCAGCAAGGGCGTGCAAGTCAAGATAGAGGCCCAAATCAACTCGACTTCGAGCCCACAGCGCTAAATCGGACGCCCAGGTCGCATACGGGCTCGGATTTGGACGTTCTTTATATGCTTGGAAAGATAAAAGATATAATCTTTGAAATGGCACTGGTATCATGTCAAAATTCGTCCAGAGTCATCAGAAATCGACAAAACAAGTTGACGTACAGAATTTGTTTCGGTGCTGCGTCGCCGTATTTTGGCCTTTGGGCCGTGTATTGTGTTAAGCCCAATAGGGGCGCGTCCAGGGGGTCGACCACGATCCTAGACTCCTTAAAATAGTAGCCGCCGCCCAAGTCAGGGTTTGAGTTTTGCTTAGATCAATCATGTCAAGAACAGTGTCGCAGCTCGTCGGTTTGTGAGACCCCAACTTCGTGAGTTTAATCATACATCTGCAATTGTGTTGCAATATTTCTCATTCTTGCTTGTATTCTTCGATTTGCAGGCAAGGATTAGCCTTCTGGGCGAGGTCAACCGTGCAACGCCGGTTGATAACCTAAGGAGACGTGGTGCTGCGATTGTGGGGTTCGGAACGTGTTGTTCGGAAACCGGATCCATTTAAGTCACGACTCCACCAAATTGAGAGTTATCAGAACATTTCGGAAGATCGGGAAACCCTAGTTCCCATCACCGCAATAGAACTATACGAAGATCATTCCAAGCGATGAAGACTAGCAATCCTTCACCACGTGTGTTTTGATTTAAAACGGAAAGCAAATTTCAGAACCCTAAGTCTACTGAACGACGTGTCGTGTGACCCGCGCGTGCTGCCGCCAGCCAGTTAGGGTTCAGGGTTAGGGTTGGAATTGGTGGATTTGAACTGGCAACTTTAGAAAGGGTGGCCGGGACGGCGGACGACCCGGAGGTGGCAACGGTTGCCGGGCAGAGGGCTGGGCGATGAGAGCGTTGTTGGTCAGAGTGATGGAGAAACCCCGATGGGTGATGGTAGGGTGGGGGTGAGGAGCACTATGGGTATAGAGGGTGGTTGAAGTGGCTCGTTGGCCGACGGTGGCTGCGGGTGATGGCCGGGGGAAGAGAGGCAGGGGGTACCATTGGAGCTGGGTTGTGGGAGGAGCACGGCGGGGCGTCCAAGCTCAATAGGTCAGTGTGGGCTGTGGCGGTGGAGGTGGTGGAGGCCGCCGAAGCTGGGCGGCACACGGTTGGCGGTGGGGGAAGAAGAAAGATGATGGCGCCGTCACATGCTCCCTAAAGTACGATAGTTATTCTTGTTCTTTTAGGTCTTCTTCGATAATATAATGATGACTCAACTAGTTTATATATCTTCACATCAGATTTTGTACAAGGTGGAAGTGAGAGATTGGGATACGATGAAGATAAAGCGTGTATTATGTCTTATTCAAGATATAGCTCATGAAGAGAATTTTCATAAATAAGTTCCATGCTTTATAGACGAGAGTAAGATGTAGGACCTATTAGAGGTATATTCATTTTACTATTTTTTATATTGGAAATGGCCTGTGTTCTGGATGTACCGTGAGATACTCAATTCATGGATTCATTAAACACTGAAAGCCCAACATTCCAGCCCAGTAGCCCGCAGGTTTCGGACCCGTTTTGCTTCGCACACGACTTTCCAACCAATAGCAAAGATCCACGTATACCCATCCACATCATGTCACCTTATCTCTCACCGACATGTGGGCCCAACCCGCTGGCCCATAAGTCAGAGACGTACCCACGCCTCCATTAATATCGCCCACGCGCTTCCACTACCTCTCTCCTCTCGATTCCCAATTCGGAGGCTATCCAACCCTGCGCCGGTAGGCGGCGGCGCCGAGGCCAGAAGGTTTCCTGAGGCCGTGAGGCGGCAGCGATGGCGGCTGCGGCGAAGTACAATCGGAGCAACCCGGCGGTGAAGCGGATCCTGCAGGAGGTGAAGGAGATGCAGTCCAACCCATCCCCCGACTTCATGGCCCTCCCCCTCGAGGTCTCAATCTCAACCCCATCGCTGACCTTATACTCGAGATTGGCCCGATCTGATGTTATCTGGGCCATAGTCGAACGTCAATCGATTATTGTGCTCGTATTGTGGTATTCGGTGTTTTAAGGTCTCGAGATACATTCGTTGACTGAGTTCTACACACATTTTCGTTCTAGATCTGTTACTTTTATCATTTTACTTGCTATATTCGGATGAATTAAGGATAGGATTTCTGTTTGACCCATTGCCGTTGTAGCAGTAGAGGGAGATGTAGGTAGCGTACATTCTAAGCATTTGGCCGGGGGGGGGGCATTGAGTCGGGATTAATGATTAATGTGTACTAGGTTTTACATTTTATTTTTATCCTCAAACGAGATTAAATATATCCTTATGTTTGACACTGATACCTTAGTTATAATATATTGCATTTGAGCAGGAGGACATCTTCGAGTGGCAATTTGCTATCCTTTGCCCTCGAGACAGCGAGTTTGAGGGTGGAATTTACCACGGCAGGATCCAGCTTCCCTCTGATTATCCATTCAAGCCACCTTCCTTCATGCTGCTCACGGTATGTAATCTTGGTGATTCAATAATATCCTTCTATTATCTCACAATGTTTGTGACTTGTGGTTAAATTTTAATGTTTTCTAATCTATGTGAATATGTGATGCAGCCAAGCGGACGCTTTGAGATTCAGAAGAAGATTTGTTTGAGCATATCCAATTACCACCCTGAGCAGTGGCAGCCATCATGGAGTGGTGAGTAGCCTTAGGCATTTGTTTGTAAATGAGTAAATGACTGATGAAGTAGTCTAGCAGGTTTGCTGAAGGAACCTTCTAATAAGCGGAAAAGCACCATTATTCATAGTCCACTCTGGTATATAGTCTTGTGGGCTATACGAGCATGGTGCAAAATAAATCACTTTGTTTTTCTTTTGGTCTTTGGAATGCCCATGGGGTGTACTCACCCTATGGCAAGGACAAAAGTGAACACACATTTCTCCATTCTTAAGATTTTGTTTGCTTGTCAGCATAGAAGTTTGTAACACTTCTTGGCAGTTTTCAGTGCCTTGGGCCGTTACGTGAGGCCAAGCGTATATCTGCGTCTCAGCACTACAGCATACTGTTTTTAGTCCTGCTTTTCTTTGCTCATGAACATGCATGCATTTGAACTTCTTTTGTGCTCACGTTTTAAGACATCACAGCGGTAATTTGCTGCTCTTTCATATGTTGGCACCATTTTTTTCGTAGTGCACATACATATGTTATGTGCACTATACGAGCATGGTGCAAAAGAAAATGGTTCTTTGGTTCTTTGAGGACTTGTACTGTGGCAAGTATTTATCCGCATGACCAGGCCAAAGGAGGAACATTTACTTTGTATGTTTGCTATATTTACTTTTAGTTGGGAACTAAATGCATGTTTGTTGGGAACTAAATGCATGTTGGAGTATGCTGTAGATTCCCTACATTAGTATTGACCCTCATTGGGAACAGTATACCAGGACTCTTTGTGTTTTGACATTTGATTGTGTGAATTTTGTATGCTTGTTTGTAGACGAGATTGGCGTTATATTTGTAGAACAATCGATGATTATCAATTGTGTAATTGATTTTGGTTGCCCAATGCAGAATGGGTTTTCCCATGTGTCCACAGGGTTTGACTGCTAAACTAAACAATTCTTGTTGCAGTGCGCACAGCGCTAGTGGCCCTGATTGCATTCATGCCAACAAACCCTGGTGGGGCGTTGGGCTCACTGGACTATAAAAAGGAAGATAGAAGAGCACTTGCTATAAAATCAAGGGAAGCACCACCGAAATTTGGCTCCCCTGAACGGCAGAAACTAATTGATGAGGTAAATTCCCAGCCCAACCCCAGGCTCAAAAATTCATTCCATTTTTGTACCTTTGACATTTGACAGTCCACCACAGATCCATGAGCAAATGCTCAGCAAGGCTCCTCCTGTTCCCCAAGTGCTACCAAATGGGTCAAACGAGGAGTCTAACCAATTACCTCCACCTGACTCTTCTGGTGAGCATGCAAACAAGGCAGATGAAGGTGAAAACACTTTCGGGTCCGTGTCAGGCTCGTTGAGTGACCTTACTGGGCCTGAATCTGAATCGGGGGTTGCAGAAAACACTGTTGAAGCCCCACCAGCTGAGGTTACCAACCCTCATCTGCCTGAAGCAACCCATAGAGAAAGCATTCCAAGAGTTCCTTTGGCACCACAGAATCCTGTTGTTGCGATCCAGAAGCCAAAGCACGACAGGCTGTTGACCTTGGCCGCATTTGGGCTGACTGTTGCTATCATGGCCCTTGTGATCAAGAAGTTTTTGAAAATCAATGGTCTGGCTGGTTTCATCGAGGGCAAGTTCTGAGTAGGTTTGTGTATAAGTTGGATAAGAGATGCCCCACTCGTCTGAGTAGCTATGCTACGCGCTACTATAATTTATATAACCTGGTAAGGTTTGTAAATGGCTGTTGTCCTAGTTATAGATGAAATCAAAGTGGGATTGTAATTGATACCCCGTTGTATGTAGTACACTGATGGAAAATTGCTGAGGCTTTGCATCATCTGTTGGTATGCCGTGCTGTGGCTTGTTTATGGTGTGCATCCTGTGTCCGCTGTGCAGTGATCCATTTGATTTTGATGAGAAGACATCATATTCTCAAGTGTGCGTTTCACCTGATGTGCGGATTTTTTGCTTAATGAACCAGCTAAACTCCAATGCTGGCAAAAGCGCTATCCATGCCATCTAGTGTCATAGTGGAGGGGGGAAAACGGCCCTGTCGCCTATGGCCAAAAAGGTTATTTCTTCAGGGAAGCAAGAGAGATCCTAGCTCTGGACTTTGTCCTTGTCGGGGTTTCTCCAGTGCCACCTTCTTGTAATCGTTGTGCCCATGAACTAGCTCACGCAGGTACATTGTTGTGGTCTTACGGTATCATGTAGTGACACGTCGAGATGACTTATTAGACAACTTATGTAATAGGTAATCTTAAGACGACTTATTAGACAACTTATACAATAGGTTGTTGTTTTAGTTGTCTTGTAGTAGTATCCCTTAATTTGTGGAAAAATAATGAAATATTATTGGTTACATGACAACAAAACTCATACAATGGTGAGAGAGAGTTCTCTCATAGTCCTAAAATTTAGCTCATGAGGTGGTTGTTTCGTGAAACAACAACCTCCTCTCATCTCGCTCTCTCTCCTCCACATCAATAAAAATCCTACGTGTCGCTGCACGAAACGACCTATAGATCACTGACGTCTAGCAATGTACCTACCCTTAGGTTTAGTACGGACCCGGACCACCCATGTACTCTTACGTATAGCAATGTACCTACCCTTAGGTTTAGATCTCAAATTCCACCCCCAAAGTTCACTATGCAAAAAGAATATTCTCATCGCATCAAAATATCGGCACATACATAGAGTACTAAATGTAGATGAAATCAAAAACTAATTGCATAGTTTTGTTGTACTCTGCGAGACGAACATTTTGAGCCTAATTAATCAATTTTTGGATAATTTTTCATAAATTCAAACGAAATGCTACAACAGCACACGCACTACGAGGGGTCAAATTTGGAGTGCAAATTTTGCATCTAAACAGGGGCTTTGGTGACTTTGGGTGTGTTTAGTTCCTTGAAAAGAGGGTGAAAAGGTGATGAAAAAGTCATCGAACACTGTAGCACTTTTCGTTTGTTTGTGGTAAACATTGTTCTACCATCATTTAACTAGGCTCAAAAGATTCGTCTCGTCGTGTACATCAAAACCATGCAACTAGTTTTTTTATTTACCCACGTTTAGCGCTTCATGCATGGGAAGAGAGATTTGATATCATAGGTGAACAGTGAAGTTTGGAGAGAGAAAGTTTAAAACTAAACACATCGTTTGTCCTTGGTTTCTCCGGCGCCACGTTCTTGTAACCGTTGTGCCCATGAACTAGCTCACTAATCGTTGTGCCTATGAACTAGCTCACTTAGGCTTAGTACGGACCCGGACCACCCATGTAGACTTTGTAAACGTTTTGGTGGATCGTGATCTAGCTGATCCTGTGGCTGAATAATAAAGTGAGCAGCATATTCTCAAGTGAGCAGCATATTCTAAAAAAAAGTTTACTTCCCCAGTTGCCAACGCTGCAACCCTGCTACGAAGCAGGGCAACATGGCGCTGAACCCAACATTTAAATATTGTTATTGATGATAAATTCACTTGCAATATCTATTGCGCCGGACATCCTACATCTTATCTTATACCGTACAACCTTTGAATCCTGAGGATGCAAACTTTGCGACATAATCTAGCCAGACTAATAGAAGCAGCGTAACGGAAACTTAGTTCTAACAGATAGAACAAAAATGTTGACAAGAGGTCTAGCACTTCATGACTACAAATGTTGACAGAGGTCTAGAACTTCACGACTAGCTGGAAGCTGGAAGTGGTTGAAGGGCCTTGAGGGGATTCATAATTACTCCATCAATGACACCGTATTCCTTTGCTTCTTTGGCACTCATAAAGTAATCACGGTCAGTATCTGCGTTGATCTTATCCAGGGGCTGCCCAGTGTGGTATGCCATGTATCCATTTAAGTTAGCCTTGTGGTGCAGCATCTCATTAGCCTGAACAAAAATAATCAGAAACTAAAAGGTCAGCCACTGCTGGCGATTCAAATAACAGTTGTATTCCTTAATCATTTGACAAAAGAGGGGCTCATTGGCTTGTAAATATGCAATATTTGACATGCGTAAACCAGCTAACTACAAAAAAATAGAGAAAAGTATGGGCAAAAGATCTTTGTAGAGAAATGAGAACAGGAAGATCTTCATGGCTCAAGATGACGTCATGGTCTAGAAAAAGTATGGGCATGATCCCACTTTGCAAGTTTACCTGGATCTCAAGATCAGTCTCTTGTCCTTGGGCTCCTCCAAGAGGTTGATGGATCATTATTCTTGAGTTAGGTAAGCTGTATCTCTTTCCTGCATTATTGCATTGCATTCACAGTTATATTAATTCTAGACCCAAGCATGGATGTTAGTTGTAATGCAAATAAATATTGTATTTGCAATCACTACGGTTACCTTTGGTCCCAGCACTAAGCAGAAAAGCTCCCATACTGCCAAAAAGAAAAAGAAAAAAGGCAAAAAGGAGTGCGTAAGAATCTCAAACAAGGTAATAAAAAATAACATCATGTGAGGAGTACTATTTGGAGTTAACTCGAATAACAAGAAATGGCCACAGAATGTCGACAATGAATAATAAGCACATTTGCACCAACCAACCCTAAAACTGAAGCACAAATTAGGTCTCCGCTGAAGCAATTATTCTATACCTATAGCTAGTTACACTAAATACTAGGAGCTGTAATCATACATTTTTAAATAAGCCTAGTCCACGACAGCATAATTCGCTCCTAAATTTTGTTTAAAGCAGAGGTGTACCAATATTAGAATCAAATTTGATTTTTACGCATTTCTGTGCTGATAATTACTGAGCATGCTCACTACAAAAGGTAAATTTGCAGAATAACGTAAGCTCAACAAAGGTAAGCATTCAAAGTGAAGCAAATCACTGTTTTGACATCCATAGGGAGTTGATAATCATACAATTTGAGAATCTAATCAGTTTAACTGAGAATATATAGGTTCAGAAAACTCAAGCCATGTAAGCTTTATTTGCAAACAAGAACTAAACAAGCACAGATAAGCCATAAACATTCCAGTTATCACAACCCAAAATTCCAGACTAGGCAGGTTATACTAGATTGAGCATTCCAGGTACCACAAACACAAGAGACTAAATGTGCTTCGTGCATTTTATTAAGGAGAAATGAACTACACAGGGAAACAGGTACAAAATCACAATGGGATCCAGAACCAAAGAGGAACTGAAATCCAGACTTGAGTAATCAAACATAAATATAGCATGCAAATCTGAACCAATTGCTGATCATTCAACAGAAATATAGGTTTGGTACCTTGCTGCTAGTCCGATACAAACAGTGGAAACATCAGGCCTGATATGCTTCATTGTATCAAATATAGCCATCCCTAACGGGAAACAAAAAATACATTTATGATTTAACTGAGTCAACTGGTGCAAGCATAAGATATATTTATGTTAACAAATGTGTACGATGGGCTATTACCAGCTGTGACTGACCCTCCCGGTGAATTCACATACATAATGATATCCTACATGAAAATTGGCAATAATAAAGCATGAGATGGAAGTAAGAAACCATAATCGAATTTATAATGCTATGGAGTTGAGTGCCTCCCTAAAGGAAATGGCAAAGTTACTCTACTTGCAACTTCAGTGATCACAATTGTATAACTCAATTCCAAACCTACCTACATTTGTTGAAGCACCAAACAAAATCACAAAGACATAGCAAATTAAGTATATTGGCAGTTTGCTGACGATATCAACAATCAAAGGTTCATTTCAGCACAAGCACGTCTATTCATATGGAATTAAAAGAGGAAATAGTTTCCCCCTTCGTTTTCACCTTATTGGGATCTATGGCGTCAAGATAGAGCAACTGTGCAACAATGATGTTAGCCATATCATCCTCCACAGGGCCACCACACCGAATAATCCTCTGCACAAACACAGATGCATAGTCATACAAACCATACATTAGATTCCAGTAAACCCTCTCTAGTTAAGAAGGCTAAACACTTGCACAGAATATAATAATGCCGTACATGCTGGAAAAGCTGGCTGACGACACTCTGGAACCGCTCCATCACCATTGGCGACGGCCCACGCTCCTGCCCCGCCGCGTACTCCACCGGGAAGTAGGGTGATCTCGGCACCACCAAATCATCCCTACCACACGGACACAAGCAGCATCAGAAACCCCACGGCCCTAAAAAAACCCAGCCCAAGCACAAGGCGCAAAGCTCATGACAAATTCCACCTGATCGACCAAATCCCGCGCCGCTGGGTAGCCCCGTACGCCCCCACGCCTCCAGCGGCGGCGGCGGTCACGGCGCGAGCACACCTCCTGTTCCTGCGAGACACGGATGGAGACGAGTTAGTGCCGGCAGGTAAGCCGGGAAGAAGAGGGTGAAGGGAGAGGATGGGAACCTGAGGAGAGACAGGGATCTGGGAGCGGGGTTGGGGTTCGGGTTCGGGTTCGGGCGGAGGATAGGGGCGGTCAGCGAGGAGGAAGAGGCGGCGGTGGCGGTCGCCATGGATGGGGCTGGGAGCTCGCGTGGGGTTTTGGGCGGAGGGGGCTTTGGTTTGGTAGCTCCACCTCTTATCCGCGAGGCGAGAGTGGCAAGAGAGGAGACGGAGAGAAGGGTGAGGAAGTGAGAGTCTGGGCTTAGAGATATGGGCTTTGGCCTTTCGGCCTCGTTCTTACTGAGGATGAGGTGCACTGGGGCGTTGCAATTTCTGTGTGAAGGATAGGTACTAGTAGTAAATATCACGAGAAATTACAACATTGTAAGCAACCTTATGGCTCAATTGAAACACTTAGATGGGCAAAAGGTAGGATCTAAATTTCGTTATGCAGTACAGGATTTTGTGACCTGAAGTTATTGCGGTGGTAGTAGTGCTATTTTTGTTTTGTTTGTGGACTTTACGGCATAGCAGCCAAAAAGAACAAACAGCACGTACAGGAGTGCTACCAAACATAACCATTGAGTCTGAACAAACAAACATAACCATTGAGTATTCTCCGACATCTCATAGTCTTAACAAACAACTGAGCTTGCGACTTACAATAACGGAGCAGAACTACAGATGATCATAGATACGCATACACTACAGCCATTTGGTACATATAGATACACAAATAAATACGCTACTACAACTAAAACTACGCTACAGATAGCTAGGCTCATAGTGGCCTAGTGTTCCATTAGATAACCTAGTGCACTATTGCTTTGGTACTGCAGTCTAGCAGTCATGACGAGGGTTGGTTAGGTGCTCCGCAGGGCTTGTCACAGCTCCGGCTTTGTGCGATAGGCAGCCTTCATGAAGTTATCGAAGGGGCTGGCGGGTGGAAGCTTCACCATGGAACATGCCTCTGATGTCACACGGTGGATGCTCTCGAAATCACAAGAGTTTACCTGGACAAATGCAGAGTGTGAGAACAAGATACAGGATGGCAGCATTCTTGGAGACATGTTTAAGATCATAGTATGTGTCCATTTCTGAACCTTGGAAATGATGGAATGATGGGCAATGGGAAGACTTGGCATAGGATTGTCTGGAGTCGATTCGTGGCCGTTGACAAGCCAGCTTGATAGCTTCTTCCTCGTGCCCAACCCAAGGGCTTCGCATTGACTAGTCATTGTACCATATGGAAGGGGTGATGTTGAAACAGATGCACCTGCAACCTGGCCAGCCACATGCAGCGCCTGATAACAGAGTGGGATAATCAGAAACTGATACCAAAATTCGATCAAACAAACAAAATATTTCCAATAATTACAGACAAATTGGCTGCATGATATAACAGTATACTACTGTGATAGCACACGATATAAGAAAGGGGAAGCAATGCATAAACTATTCAATGATGCCTAATTGTCAATGCTTCACAAAATTAGTACAAATGTAAACTTGCTGAGTAGAAAGTAAACTAAACTAGAAGTACTTACTGATTCCAGTAATTGACCAACACCTAAAACATGTGGAACAGACTGCGGTAGAGTGATCTTTGAGATGGAGCTAGCTGTGTTGGTAATCGGCGATTCATGCAAGCCACAATCTACTGAAGAGGTTCTTGAACACTCCTGCAATGCAAAAGGACATGTGAGGGTTATCTAAAGAGCTCTTTTACAGTAACTTATACTCCCTCCGTACTCGTAAAGGAAGTCGTTTAGGACAGCGACACGGTCTTCAAAACACAACTTTGACTTCTTATTTCTATAAAAATATTTGTCGAAAAGTGATACACGTATACTTTTGTGAAAGTATTTTTCAAAATAAATCTATTCATATAACTTTTACAATTTCAAACTCAACAATTTAAAAGTTATTCATGATTTATATTCCCAAAGTTTGACTCAAACCTTGTCCTAAACGACTTCCTTTACGAGTACGGAGGGAGTACCACTGACCAGTGGTATATGGTATAGAGAATGGGTAATATAGTAATTTGGACATAATATATTAACTAAGCATACTTCTTCTCGTTCTTAACGGTGGCGTGCATCACCAACCCGAGACCCATCCTGCTGGCGTGCCTCGACTGTCGGCCCGAGACATATGATCGAATGAAAAAATTAAAATATATCTAAATTACAGTGATGCCATTTAGATTTTTCCAATAATACCCTTATACTACTATACTACTCACTATATACTGCCTATACCACTTATCAACGTTAGACTAGTATACAATTATTCTCAACCGTCGGATGTTTATATACTAGTCCTTTAAATTAGTGGTATAAGGTACCGTAAAAAAGCTCATCTTAAAAATAACCTTTATGACAGAAAGAACAAGAAAAATGGAACATAGGCCAATGCAATGCCCTTCAAGACTAATGCAATGCCCTCACCAATGAATCATAAGTCAAGCATTTAATGTAAGTAACCTACCTCATCAAAAGAAAGGGACTCATCAGAAAATGCCTGCCCATTGAAGTTGGCCCAGTCAAGTGCTGAATTTGACCCAAGCAAAGGCATTTCTTCAGGTGTGAACATCTCAGTGAGCTCCTTTGCAAGTAAATCCTTGTCCATCTGGTAATTCAGTTCTAATTAAAAAAAACATGGCAAACGAAAAAAGAGAATGGTGCATTGGCTTCGTTTTCAACAGCATGCAACCACAGTAAGACTACATCCAATACAGCAAACATATGGGGAAAATCACACCACTCGCGTACAAGACTAACCTCAATGAAACTAGAAAGTGAAGAAGCAATAACATCAATAACCCGCTGATCATTAATCCCTACTTTCGTCCTGCAGTCAGAAAGTATGGATTTGGCAACCTCCTGATCACTTTCAGAACCATAGCTGCCTAGATCTGATTGCAACCTTACATAGAGTTGCAAGTCTTCACCAATTCTCAGGTAAGGATCAACCTGCAAAACACATTTTCACTAATCAGACATGAAAAGTGAATGCGGCATTTTTGTGAGCAGGGAAATGATGGCAAAAGAAGATGCCAAAAACATAAAAGAAATACAACATGAAGTATTTAGAGTGAAAGGACACAGTATCTTATTTCTGCCCTAGGACTTACTTTGGAAGATGTAAAACACCTTAGCAAGTCTGACAGCTCAGTGATGTGACAAACTTTTCCAGTAAAAGCCAGCATACTCATTGCTAAGGTAAAAATAGAGCGTTGACACGAAGTAGGCAGAACTCCTGGATAGATCGCATAAACAAAGAATTGGACTTTGCATAAGAAAGAAAAATAAGCAGGGTTAAGAAAACCATAAGTTCCACGAAGCAGATCTTACCACTCAGGGTTAAAGCAATACTTCGAAGGGACAGTGGCAATTGGAAAAACTGGATGATATTATTGTTGCTTGAATCCTACAGCATCAAGAACATTATAAAATAAGTTAGTCGTAATTATGAGGAAAACAAATGCAAGGGTCCATATTGGGGTTCAAAAAAGGATCAGTGACCAGTCTAGTGACTCTTATAAAATAGAATTACTACCCAAAATGTGAAGAGAGAAGATAGATGACAGCCTTATCAGGCTTTTGAACTTTTCAATGCCATTAATAAAACTTCAAAAGGATTTCCTTTTCCTTCCAATGAATTCATACCTTAAGGCGGGAGGAAAGAACTGTGAGGCTGTATGAATGACCAATCGCCTCATAGTTAAAAGGAGTATTATCGGTTTGATTGGCCTGAATCCAGAATGCAGACAGCAATTGGTTGGTTTGATCTTCAGTTAACATGGCTATATTGGCCTCCTGAACATTTATTATGAAGAAAAAGTTGGTGATACACCTTAATAAACACAAGTAACACCAAAGAGGAAATTCTGTAAGGATGGCGACTTCTACTGAAGGGGTAAGTGGGATACCTCTACAAAGCTGCTTAGCTTTGCACATCTTTCAATGAAAGAGAAAACCAACTTTGAGAAATAAGCTGAATTTTTCCGAGACCAAACGTGTTTGTTATCCTCTTCCTGTGTGTTCCTTTCCTTCACATCATCATGAATAATATTTTGAGGCTTATCTGAACTCAAACTCTCCTTTTCTCTCCTTAGCTTCTCCAGTAGAGCGGTAGCAGAAGCAAATACAGATGTAGTCCGAGACTGCTTTTTTGTTTCATATAGGTACTCTGATTCACTCCTCAGGTGGCTTGGTCCTCGGACAATGATAGCAGAAAACATGTGATGTGCTCCCACACGAGTGTCGATATCAGGATGTACCATGGACTTCAGTATCTGCTGGAGGAGTGCTTCTGGAAATACCTACAAACAAGCAAAACAAAGATAAACAGCAAATATTGTCAAAAGGCAGGATTTTGTAAATGATAGAAAAGGAAATATATACAGACACACAGCTATGATTTATGAATTGAGAGCTGTCAACTGACCATAGGAATGTTGGACGATATTGATGTCAGTGAGATTATGTGCGAAAGGATCAGCAAACTTCCAATTGTTGCTCTGGCAACAGTTGGTATCGAAGGCAAATTCTCTAATGTGATTGCCATCATGTCATAGAGTGGCCGCACATCTTTAATCTAGTAGAGATTCAAGAAAAATAGTAATAAATAAGAAATGGGAAATTTTAAGCATAGAAATGGGAAGTATCAATATCAAGAAAGAAATAGAGCAGAATATGCAGGGCATACTCCTCTAACAACTTCCATAAGACAGTCCTCCAAGAAATGCTGAAGAGATTCGTTCAAATTCAGCTCTTCGACACTGCCTGACTCCACAGCCTCAAGTGTTTTCCTTAAGTGCTTGCACAAGTCACCTGCTACTACAAATTCAGCAGCAAATCCTCGGGATCGCAGCTGTCGTGCCAAGGATGTAGCTGTCTGAATAATATCTGATTTTGTCTGCGGATCATGTAAAACATTTTTGTGATCCAAATGCCGAATGACAGCAGTTAAAATCAATTGCTCATTGCCTGCAAGAGGAGAACACATTAGCAAGCAGGGATAATACCAGAAAAACAGGACAGATAGGAAAAGGAAGTTGTGTGGTGCAGATCATAATGTGGTATTCAATAATAAGGTCACAACATGCTGAATTTGGGGGATGAAGACCAATTCATAACTAGACAGATAACCGATTATAACTAATAATAATTAAGTTGTACTCTCTAAGCGACGATTAAAGGTTGCCACTGTAAGAAAAAAAGGAAACCAGAAACATAATCCATTCCAAAGTACCAGAATAAAAAACAAAATTCAAATAAAAATGCTTGGAAGAAAATGTTCTTTCTCGAACACGCAGGAGATCTGCATGTCTTTGTATTATAGATAGAAACAGAAACATCTGGACCCTTACATAAGCGACCGCCTCACCTTAAAAGATGAGGCTTAAGCAAGTTAGAAGAAATTTCATGTAGAACATAATGTTGCTTTGTATTTTTGCTATGCAAGCAATTCTAATTTCTGAAACAAGTCTTTTGGGGAATAAACAAAATACCTGAACTCTTCTCCAGATAAGCCATATCAGACAAAACCAGCAAAGCCAATCCATGTCGGGGGGGCCACTGTTTCTTCGTGTCAAAGTATGAAAGCACTGGATCTAGGATGCGTCGCATAGTTGTACTCTCTTTGGCCAACTCTGCAAGCTTCAGCACACAAATATGAGACCATACTTCTGGAGACTCACGCTCATCCCTGCATTTAAAATAAAGGAAATCATAATCTATTGCGTGCACTGTAGTAGGCGCAATGAAAATGGAGTAGAATGAACTTCATATATATTTACGCGCGAACAAAAAAGTATGAAAAAGGGTAAGGCACAATATATACACGGAATATCATCCACAAGGTGATTAAGCAATGTTATTATGCTTATATTCATAACTTGGAGGATGCTTAGATTTCTATGATGGTCTTCCTATGCACTTTTGGACACCTAGTGCTTAACGGATGTATACTTTTCATACTATATATTAGACAAATCAATAAGCCACGATGTAGGGATCGGAATTGATCTACAGCTCTGTGTTGTCAGATCTCCACAACTAACACATCTATACACTTCAAAAGATACAATATTACACGAAAAGAAACATCAAATAACATCTAGAGCGTATACATGCTATCAGATACCCACTTATAATAGCCTGTAACAAACAGACCATGGTACAGGACGAACTCGCGTGGGATTCAACAGCATTCATTTTCTGCACAAAGTTTACGAAAGGAAGATATAGAAGCATAAATAATGATAGCCTACCTGGTAAGAGCTGAGGGATTCCTTGCTAGCCGCAGCCTAACGGCTGTACTGCTGAGATTCACATCGTTAGCACCACCAAAGCCAGGTCTACCCTCGCATCGTGCTATTTCATCAACCCAATTATGCTGTGATGCATGTCTATCACCACCACCACCACCACCAGATTCCTCCGTCCTATAATTTTCCAAGACCGATTGCACTATCTGCCAGAACCAAAGAAAGTTTAAATCTTCAACCACCATCACTGCATTGAACTCAAAAAGTACATAAAGCAATTTCATTCAACAACCACTCGAAGAGGGTCTAACCACTCCTGCGTAGTTCGAGGAAAAAAACACTCAAAAAGTTTTGAACAGAAATTCAAGAACAAGCCAAAAGTCCTATTGTCACCAAAATCTTTTTCGGGGACGCACAAAAGGCTTGTGTATCTGTGCACCAAGAAGGAGAAAGAAGAGCATCAGCAGCAAAATTGGCCAGTTTGGACTTCCACACGTGGCCCAAATTGACTTAGCATGTATACTATACTAATAGTAGTTCTACAAAAAAGGTTTCTTAATTTCTATGTGGATCAACTACAACTACAATAGAAAAGGGGACGAAGGTTGAACCAGAGAACCAGTTTTATTATTTAAAATATCATGCTATAATCAATTGGGCTGAGGTTAAAAAAAAGAAATGAGAAACAACAAAAGAACACAGTACACTAATAGGTTCCGTGTATAAAACAAGAAAGACAGAGCTATATTTTGCTGCCTCAAATGGTTGTAAAACTTGGTGCAGAACTGCAGACAAAGCAACTCAACCATGGGACTGGCACAAAGCAAGCCTAATCAGACAAGCTGATTATTTCTAAGCATGAAATAACCTGATACAATCAAGAAAGCTGATGAAAACGCAAACAGAATCAATTTAGAACTCAGGAAACTAGTTTAATTTCTTATATAGTACTGCACAATGGCAACAGGATCGATGGTTTAAACTTTAAAGAAACTGACCTCATCAAAATCAGCAAATATGTGTGAATGCTCCTTCATGAACCAGATCTGCACAGATATTATGATAGTCAGTAGACTTGAACTTCCAAACAAAATTGCTAGAAAACATCAAGAAAGTAAAGGAGGGGGGAGTGGAGGGTGAAGAAATGAAAAGCAAACTATGCATTACCATTGCTGACAAGCACTGCAAGCTTGCTGCCCTCAGAAGCCTGTGCTCATCTCCCTGTTGACGTGAAAGTGCACATACTTTGCGAACCAAACTTTCAATATTGCGGGCATATGTGTTGTCTACCTGATGATATGCCAAAGAAAATGAATCAAACCATCAGACCAAAAAAACATGATGACCAAGAATATGAACATTTAAAGCGTTGAACGTGTCTAATTGTCAATGCTCAATTTCCCACCTGGTTGTTGATAAAGTTTGCTAAAGTTTGACACCCAAGGATGTGAATATTCTCTTGCTTGCTTTCCAGAAGCTCGGTTAGGACGTTCACTAGGCTGATGGCAAAATATGCCCTGCACCACAACATGCGGACAGTAGCACGACATAAAAATTCAGCCACAAACCTCATTGGAAGCTGTTAACATTGCAGTAACTGGTGCATAAGTGGAAGCCAAGAACTTAGCAATCTCACATCTGCTCTTTACAAATGAAGAGTAGCTTGCTGTAAGCTTCGGTGATGATTCTGACAAAGCTCACATGAGCGGCACGCAGCTCCTTATGGCTCCTCTGTTCTAGAAACTTGGCAATCTGACAAGCAAGCAGTGAAGGGAAACCAAGCAATAATTAACCATATCCTCAAAGGAATGATGTAGCAGCACAATAAGTTCACAGAATGCCAACATCACATGCCTTTGGTATGCGCAGGGGGTTCTTTGCAGCATACTCACACAACTTCATAATTTTCCTCTCATTGGGAGCACCATCCTGCAAAAGAAAAACAGCGAAATAGTAAGCAGCAGAGACACACTTGACAGCTAAGTTCAGTAATGGTAGTCTACAATCCACACCGAAATCTACATTATCCACGGAGAGAGGATACGACACACTTGTGACAGATAAATATTCCGCAAAACATTTTATAAGGAATGTTACTACCAACTACTTGCAGATCCAAAACAGAACAATGCATGTTATCATAAAAAAAATAGAACAGCGCATTGAGCGACTGCAGCAACGAAATAATGCCGCTACCGAACCTCCCAACGAAGAGAATCGAGGGGGGCGCTACTCACGGGCGTCTTGGGGAATATCTCGGCGAGCAGCTTCTTGTAGCGCTTGACGGGGCGGCGCGAGCTCGGGCGCAGAGCGGGGCAGCACACACACATGCTCTCGCAGGACGGCAGGAGCTTCGCCGAGAGGAACCCCATTCTCTTCCGCCGGGCCCGCTAGAACGCCGCCGCAGCCGGCGTAGATCTCACCCCCCCCCCCCCCCCCCCCCCCCCCCGCCTCTTCGACCGCAGAGACCGCGCCCAAACTCCGCTTGCTCGCGGCAGGTCGCAGGCCGCCCTCCAAACTCCAACTCCGCCTCCGCCGCCGACCAAACCCCAAACCCAGCCCGTGGAGACGCCCTCAAAAACCCAACCTAGAGAGGCGCTACGGAACCGACGGGTAGGAGGGGAATTTGGGGTGGGAGGGAGGGGGAAGGTTGGGTTGCAAGGACAGGCCGCGAGGAGAGAGAGACCACGTGAGAGAGAGAGGAGCGCCTCGGTGGCAGCGCCAATTGCAGCAGCCTTTTCCCTGTGTCCCTCGCGCGGAGTGACGAGCGCTTTCTACACGCGCCACACTAGCAGAGGGCTTTGCGGCTTTGCCCAGTGGCCACGCCACGCACTTGTGACGGACGCGACACGGCGACAGGGACTTGCGTTTTGAACGTTGAGTGCGGCTCCAGGGTTTTGTTCGCCACAAAAGGCAACGTCCTCCGTGCAAAGTAGGAACTGGAGTATTTGAGAACTGAGAGGAACGAGAGTTCAACCTCGTGGCCTCGTTTAGATCCTAAATTTCTCCCACCCCACAAAGTTTACTATATAAAAAAAAATTTCATCACATCAAAATATCGGCACATGTATGGAGTACTAAAAGTAGATAAAATTAAAAACTAATTGCACAGTTTTATTGTACTCTGCGAGACGAACATTTCGAGCCTAATTAATTAATTTTTAGAAAATTTTTCACACATACAAACGAAATGTTACAGTGGCACACGCACCCCAAAAGATCAAAGTTTGGCTTCCAAATTCGGGAACTAAGGCCTTATTTAGATCCCAAATTCTACCCCTAAAGTTCACTATGCAAAAAGAAGATCTTCATCACATCAAAATGTCATAGCATGCATGGAGTATTAAATGTAGATGAAATCAAAAACTAATTGCACAGTTTTGTTGTACTCTACGAGACGAACATTTTGAACCTAATTAATCATTTTTTAGACAATTTTTCACACATACAAACGAAATGCTACAATAGCGCATTTATTGCTACAGTGTGGTACTATGTAGATTTTGCTCCTCCCAATTTGAGAACTAGGCTGTGTTTGGATCCTAGAGACTAAAGTTTAGTCCCTCAAATAAGTGACAATTAGTAGCATTAAATATAAACTAATTATAAAACTAATTGCATAAGTCATATCTACTCCGCGAGACAAACCTAACAAGCCTAATTAACATATAATTAGTACATAATTATCAAATTATTATTGTAGTATTATATTGTCTAATCATGGCCTAATTAGGCTTAATAGATTCGTATCGTAAATTAGTCTTTGCATGCATTTTGTAATTAATCTATATTTAATATTTTTAATTAGCATTCTTCTATTCGATGTGACGGGACTAAAATTTTAATCCGGGGAACCAAACACCCCCTAAACAAGGCCTAAACAAGGGTCAAAACAAAAACAGAGATAGAATAGAAGAGGGCACACTCCAGCCATTTAGTTTAGTATAGAGTTGAGATTTCTGGGGTTCCGAGAGGATCTTCTGGTAAACAGGTATTGAAAATTGGCATTGTTTATTTGTTCGTTCACTAGATTAAGACGTCGTTGATGCAACCTAGGACTTGGGTAGTTGTTAATTAGTTGCCGGTCGCTCCAGGTTTGGTGCGCCCTAGATGAGTAGATGATGCCATGCATGTTTCATCATGTTGGTCAGTGTTTTGTCAGAACATTGGATTCTTTTGGTGGCTGGAATTTCTTTAATACGGCCATGCGTAAGCTCGTGGACTAATGGATCACATATTTTTCACTCAGCAATATACGATAATAGCCGAGCAGGAACTTTTTCTATAGAGCTACTGTAATGTCAATCACAAGGCCTATGTTAATCACAACTGCCCCTGCTTTATTCAGGCCGTGTTTCTTTGGGTTGAAAATTTTTTTCCACCCCATTTGACCAATAATTAAGGGTATTAAATAAAGTCAATTTACAAAACTATCTTCACAACCTCGGGTTAATTTACGAGACAAATCTAATGAGTCCTCTGACCGCACGATTAGAGGATAGTTATTGTAGCATTGCTGTGGCAAATCATGGACTAATTAGGCTCGTTAGATCCATCGCGTAAAATTACACTCATCCCTAAAAAGGTTTTATAAATTTGGTAGGGAAGTAAAGAAACACCGCCTTTGACTAAAGGCAGGCTAAAAGCCTTCGGCGTCCGCACGGAGAAGTAAACAAAGTATGGAGTCCGTCTTGTCTTAAATAAGGGCCCGTTTGGTTTCAGGGACTAACCCGTCACATCGAATGAAAGAATGTTAATTAGAAGTATTAAATATAGATTAATTAAAAAATACATTACATAAACGAGGACTAATTTACTATATGAATCTATTAAGCCTAATTAGACCATGATTAGACAATATAATGCTACATTAATAATTTGATAATTATGTACTAAATATAAGTTAATTAGTCTTGTTAGGTTCGTTTCGCGGAGTAGATATAACTTATGCAATTAGTTTTATAATTAATTTATATTTAATGCTTCTAATTATCACTTATTTGAGGGACTAAAGTTTAGTCCATCTGATCCACACACCATAATCCTTGCCACGCAAAAACTCCACTGGCCCCTATAGTAAGGTGGTTTTAAAGAAATTTTGAAAATGTTCTAGGATAAGATATACTAACTACGGACTTGTCACAACCCTTGCCACTTGACTTAAGTATGTTTGCGTTTTGAAATGATTTCATTTTTTAAGAAAGAAAAGTGTTGGGTTAATTGGGCCTGGCCTATTTTAGTCTCGATTAATCAAAGAATTAAAGGTCCACTAATAAATGCTAGGGAATTAAATCTCGGATGGAGAGTCAACGGAAATCCTAACCAACTTAAATGGTGGACCAGCTGTGGATCACTTGTGAAGCTCGTAAAATGAGAAGGACGTGCCACACGCGCGCTCGCTTGCCGAGCCGAGCCGTGGACGTGTCGTGCCGCTCTGCTGCGTGTGGTGTGGTGAATATTTTGCCACTGTCATTATTCAGATGATCAGTAACCGACGTTTAATGGCATTATTGGGCTGACCAGTAATTAAAGGCATTATGGCCATTGCTGCCTCAGCGGTGTCTAGGTTCGTCCCCCTTTCTCGTATGGTCGCCTATATAAGAGGGACTCTCTCTCAGGCATAATACACACTGCAACTCTCTCCCAGGCTTTGTCCGGTACTCCTTTCAGGAGACATCTCACTCTCTCCCTCTGTTGTTTTGTTGCTCTCTTGCATTTCCGACGCAAGCATTGCGCGCGCACTACTTACGTGAGCAGAAGCCTTCGAACCCTCCCTGCCTTGAGATCCTGCTCGGGATAGGCAAGCGATAAAGTTTTTGGGGAGCGTACGAGTACGTGACTGCTCGCTGCTGCGAACGACTTCTTCCCGGTGGCCAACTTCATCACCCATACGACTACTTCCTGGTGTCCGGCTTCGTCAACCCGAATGATTACTTTCCGGCGTTCGTCTTCATCTAGCGAACGACTACGTCCTAGTGGCCTAAACGACTACTTTCAGGAGGCCGTTCGAGGGACTCCACTGCAGCACCTCGTCACTGCACCGAATAAGATCGACTACTTCAAGCAAGGGCAGTTGAGGATGATTCCTCCAGCTGGTGACGGCGCACCCGGTGCCTCCGGTACCGGTCCCGCCTCGGGGTACACCCTACACTCTAACTTGTTCTGGTTTCTTATGTTGTTCATGTTAATTAGGAGATTTAACTTGGACACTCGCGCATGCTCTGTTATCAGTGGATCACTCGTTACTATCATGAATTTGTTGCAAATTTCTGAAATTAAAATATACCGAATCTTGTCTAAATTTCTAACAAAAAGTTCATTCAGTGGGTGTATCGATGGTATGGAAGTGTTGGATTAATTGGGCTTGGCCCATTTTAGTCTCAATTATTCAAAGAATTAAATGTCCACCGATAAATGCTAGGGAGTTAAATCCCGGATGGAGAGTCAACTGTAATCCTAACCAACTTAAATGGTGATCAGCTGTGGACCACTTGTGAAGCTGGTAAAAGGAGAAGGGCGTGCCACACGCGCGCTCGCTCGCCTCACCGAGCCGTGGACGTGACGAGACGAGACGTGCCGCTCGGCGTGTACGGTGTGGTGAATGTTTTGTCACTAATGACCGTTTTTGGGTCTTAATGGTATTATGACCGGTCAAGAGTGTTACTGTCATCACTCTGAAATTTGAACGATTTGATGGCCGAGAGTAACTGACAACGCTTAATGGCATTATGGCTGGTCAAGAGTGTACAGGTTCATCCTCCCTCTCCTACCATGTGCGCCTATAAAAGGAGGTATCTCTCCCAGGCAAACACACACGAACTCCCAGGCCTTCTCTGGTACTCCTTTCAGGAGACCTCACTCTTTCTCCCTCGATTGTTTCGCTGCTCTCTTGCATTCCCAACGCAAGCTTTGCGCGCACTCTGCTTGCGTGAGCAGAAGCCTCCGAACCCTTCCTGTCTTGTGATCCTGCTCGGGATAGGCAGACAATAAGGTTTTTGGGGAGTGTACGAGTACGCGACTGCTCGTTGTGAACGACTACATCCCAGTGGCATCTTCCACAACCGAACGATTACTTTCCGGCGTCATCTTCGACAAGCGAACGACTACTTCCCGGTGCCCAGCTTCGGCAAGTGAACGACTACTTCCAGAAGGCCGTTTGACGGACTCCACTGCAACGACTCGCCATTGCACCGAATTAGATCGGCTACTTCGAGCAAGGTCAATCGAGAATGTCAGGTTCTCCGGCTGGTAACGGCGCATCCGGTGCCTCCGGTACCGGCCCCGCCTCTGGGTACACCCTAAACCATATCTGATTTTATTTGTTGTTCTTGTTAATTTGGAGATTTAACTTGAACACTCACATATATTATGTTATCACAGGATCACTCACTGTAATCATGAATTTACTGTTAATT
Organism: Echinochloa phyllopogon; assembly: GCA_033239725.1. Lineage (NCBI taxonomy): Eukaryota > Viridiplantae > Streptophyta > Magnoliopsida > Poales > Poaceae > Echinochloa > Echinochloa phyllopogon. The sequence continues at coordinate 60,793,032 of BTCW01000018.1, read as the reverse complement.
TTTGGAATTAAAATATACCGATAATTGACTAGATGTCTAACAGGAAGACTGTTCAAGAGTTTCTCTCGTTCAAGAATAGGAGCAAAGTAGTGTTTTTATCGATTATAAATTCGTAAGGCCAATCTCAATGTAGAGTTTTATTGTATAATTAGACTAAAAATTATGTAATGAAGTTAGATGAGTTTTATAAGGATAAAACTACGCCCACATGCCATAAAACTATTCATTATCTCTCATCCGCCACATGTACATCAGCAAAAAAGAGGATCAAGTGTTCATCCTAAAAGCTTATGGTGCATGAATAAGAGCGTATGCGGTCTCTTCTTCTCAGGTGCCTCACTACAACTCGTTTTTTTGTAAAATATGCATGTGCCAATGTATATTTGTCTACATGAATACACGTACACAGATCCTATATTCATATCCCTGTTAGAATATTTAAGAGACTGAACATGCAAACGTCGAGATTAACGAGGTTACAAACATAACATCGTGTGTGAACGTACACGTCTTCTACCACTTCAACACGCACCGCTTGCGAGGAAGACTCCATTACCCTCTTTTAAGATGTGGAGTTACGCTAGTCTAGTTGAGAGTTAGAGTCAGGATCGAGCTTCGCTGAAGGTTCCAGAGTCGTCGTTTTGATTTCTAGTAAAGCTATTATATCTTTTTTCTTTTTTATGTAAGACTCTGAGCATTCAATATATTATTTTCGCATTTACTTTTAGTTATTTGTTCTACATTTATTTCATAGACAACTATGGAATGTTTGGCCTAGATTATACCTGTTGTAGTTCTGGCTTTACAAGTTCTATCCTAACTCTTTATTTTAGTTGTCCTCTTCAGTTCTCGCCAACTATTTGTGTGAATTGTCACTCCGATATTGGCAATGGTTGCCTGCTCTTTCTAGGAGGTCAAGTAGATCCCGACTAGTGTAGACGCGGTAAGCTTGGAGTGCACCCAATTCAATGGAAAGTTGTGGTAGCCCTAGCGGCCTATGTATTACACCACGCTAGTCTTGGCCTTGTAGGACCACCTCGGGTGACCAGCAGTTCCCTTATCTTTCCCTTTTGTGAGCTTGCTGGTGGTCTCTGTTTCGACGCTGAAATAATAGAAATAGAAAATATACATAGATGTCGTTCTCCATACTAGCTGTAATATTTGCTAGAGATAATTAGAAGTCGTTAGAAGTGCATAATAATCTTTTCATGTCTCGTTGTCCTCCTACTGACTAGACCTCTCTTCTATTTTTATTATTTCAATGTGCCAAGCCAAAATTTGGCTATGGCCAAATTAGAGGCAATGACAAAATTTAGGAAGCGGCCATACCAAAATGTTGCTAAACTCACGAGTATGATATAGAGGACCCGCATGGAAGCGGCGCGTTGGCCGTTTATTGTAGCTGGCTGGTGCCAAATATTTCGTGGGCCGGCCAATCTTCGGCCTAGAACCAAACGGCGGCCTAATTATCAGGGCAGGCTAAAATTTGGCTCGGCTTACATCGGCCGAAAACCAAACGGGTCCTGATCGAAAATGCCACGCAACGGGCCATACTGACAGATTCCACCGACGACACCACGCGCGACCACAACCGTCGGTCCATCGAGCTACGGCCTGCACGGCCCACGCCACCGTCCAATTCTCCGCTGCCATCGTCTTCCTCCTCCATCAGCCTCGCAAACCCTAGCCTCGTCCCGTTCCGCCTCCGTCACGTCGTCGGCGCCATGTCGAAGCGGCCGAAGCTCGAGGGGTTTAGCATCCCGCGGCCCACCTCCTACAGCTTCGAGCGCTCGCAGCCCGTACCGCGGCTCTACCGTCCCACCGACGACCCGGACCTCGACGACATTGCCTTCTCCGACGACGCTCCCACTGAAGCCACCCCCGCCACCGCAGGGGTCGGCAAAGCGGAGGATGAAGAGGAGATCGACCCGCTCGACGCCTTCATGGCTGAGATCCAGGAGGAAATCCGCGCGCCGCCCCCGCCGCCCAAGCGCGAGACGCTTCGCCGCGCGGACTCCGACGATGACGAGGATGACCCCGTCGAGAGCTTCCTGCGGGCCAAGAAGGACGCCGGGCTCGCGCTCGCTGCCGACGCTATGCGCGCCGGTTACGACTCCGATGAGGAGGTCTACGCTGCTGCCAAGGCCGTCGACGCCGGCATGATGGAATACGACTCGGACGACAACCCCATAGTCGTGGACAAGAAGAAAATTGAGCCCATACCAGCACTTGACCACTCGACCATCGAGTACGACTCCTTCACCAAAGATTTCTACGAGGAGAAGCCGTCGGTTTCAGGTGAAGTGTTCGGTACCTAGCATTCTTCTTTGTTAAACCTACTGATACTATCTGGTTCTGCCTATGTAATGTTGGCTCTAGCTTACAGGGTTGAGTTGAGCTACTTAAATCTGGCCTCGCATAGGATTTGTAACCAGTGCTATGACTTGGCTTAATAAAATATGCGATGAACCAAGCATAAGTAAAGTTCGATTGGTTGCTCTGTTCCATGGCGCAATCTGAACTTCTGTTGTCTTGACATGGAAATGAAGCCATGAGCTGCCAAGACCACTCTGGTTAGGCATGCTTATATATTTCTGAACAAGAGATTAAATTTCTGCAGTTCTTTTTATGAAAAAATAGCATTTGTGAGGCTATTACCTTCTTTCTCTTATGATGCTTATGCACTTGTTTCATATGCCCATTTGCAAAACTCATAATAATAACCAGGAGATCAAATGGTTCGAATCACTTGGGTGGTGGTTCACTAAGAACCAAAGACCCATAAATCCATAACACCTGATTGTAATGGTGTTGTGTGTGAAGTATTTCCCTTGCAGTACATTGTCATTCAGTATTTCTGCAATTATTTTGCTGGACTCCATGATGCGATGCATATGTTTTCTAAGAAACATATGTTATGTTGGTAGTGGTATTTCCTTGGACTAAAGCTAACTCCACTCTTCTGTTAGCGAAGGCACTTAGTGTTCCAAGTATGTAAGGTTTGTCTAGCTCAGTTATGAGATTGAACTTTCCAGCTTAACTGCAGCTGCAAATTGTAGTTAAAGAAATGATAGATTTCCTCATTGCCCATAAGCTTTTGACACGGTTATTCCAGAACTAGATTAAAGTAGATGGGTTACTGGATCATTTTCACAGTGTCAGTTCAAGTAGAAAATCTGCAGAACCACTATATGTGTTCAGGCCAAAGTTTTTTCCCCTAATTCAGCACCAAACTTTGGTATCTGCATTCCACTTGAAAGGAGGAGAAAGTTTCAACTGGATGTGCTTGTTTTGTTTCCTGTTCTTCCTTCCTGAATTAATATTAGTTAAGAACTAATGTAATGCAACTGGAGGCTCACAAGTATTTTTTTCCTTCATGATTGACATGGTGAAAACATGCGTGCTACACAATTCGATTATGGCATGTACAGATTGTGGTTTCTCATTGTTTATGATCTGATGAGTTACGATGTATTGAAACCTTTCTTTTTTCTTGTAGGTATGAGTGACCAAGAGGTGGCAGATTATATGAAAAGTTTGGCAATTCGGGTTTCGGGTTTTGATGTGCCAAGACCAATAAAAAACTTTGAGGATTGTGGGTTTCCTGTACCGTTAATGAATGCTATTGCCAAGCAGGCTTATGAAAAACCAACAACAATTCAGTGCCAAGCTTTACCTATCGCACTTTCAGGCCGAGATATCATTGGTATTGCAAAAACTGGCTCAGGCAAAACTGCAGCTTTTGTACTCCCTATGATTGTTCATATTATGGATCAGCCTGAGCTTGAGAAAGAAGAAGGTCCAATAGGAGTGATTTGTGCTCCAACAAGAGAATTGGCACATCAGATATATCTTGAAGCTAAGAAGTTTGCAAAGCCTTACAACCTTCGAGTTGCTGCTGTATATGGTGGGGTTTCCAAATTCGACCAGTTTAAAGAACTGAAAGCAGGCTGTGAAGTAGTCATTGCGACCCCAGGGAGATTAATAGACTTGCTGAAGATGAAGGCATTGAAGATGTTCAGGGCAACTTATCTGGTTCTTGATGAAGCCGATCGCATGTTTGATCTTGGATTTGAGCCACAAATAAGATCCATTGTTGGTCAAATTAGACCAGACCGACAAACCTTACTTTTTTCTGCAACAATGCCATACAAAGTTGAACGTTTGGCAAGAGAAATATTGACTGATCCTATTAGAGTTACAGTTGGTCAAGTTGGCAGTGCTAATGAAGACATTAAACAAGTTGTCAATGTACTACCTTCTGATGTTGAGAAAATGCCTTGGCTTTTGGAGAAATTGCCTGGAATGATTGATGATGGAGATGTTCTTGTATTTGCATCTAAGAAGGCTAGAGTGGATGAGATAGAGAAAGAATTGAATCAGAGAGGATTTAGAATTGCAGCACTTCACGGTGACAAGGACCAAGCTTCTCGTATGGAGACCCTACAAAAGTTCAAATCTGGGACGTATCATGTTCTGGTTGCAACTGATGTTGCTGCACGAGGTCTTGACATCAAGTCAATTAAAACAGTTGTTAACTTTGATATTGCGAAAGAGATGGATATGCATATTCACCGAATTGGAAGAACTGGCCGTGCTGGTGATAAAGATGGAACTGCATACACTCTGATTACACAGAAGGAGGCACGATTTGCTGGTGAATTGGTTCACAGTTTGATTGCTGCTGGTCAGGATGTACCCAATGAACTCATGGATCTGGCCATGAAGGTTAGTTAACTTATTGATGGATTTTTGTTTCTGTGTTGCATTGAAAAAGTAAGCTCTAGAGTTGCTTGGAATTCTAGCCAAATATATGCAAACTGGCTGATTACACTTGCAATTAAAATAATCCCATGTTTTCTGAAACTATTGTAATTTGAGTTGCAGGATGGAAGATTTAGAGCAAAACGGGACTCCAGGAAAGGTAGGTCGTGGTTATTTATTTACAAATCAGGAAGCAGTTAATCTGGATAAGTCTTTTTGGAAACATGTACTAACAGGTCATTATGTTGACCAGGTGGGAAGAAAGGTGGCAAAGGAAAAGGTGGTGGTGGTGGTGGTGGTGCAGGGCGCGGTCGTGGTGTACGTGGAGTTGATTTTGGCCTTGGCATAGGTTACAGCGCTGAATCTGGTTCACAAGTGCCTCCTCCAAGAACTGCTGCTGTAAATTCATTGAAGACGGGGATGATGCAGCAATTTAAGAGCAGCTTTGTCTCTGGATCTTCAAATACACCAAGCAGCAGTGCACCCTCCTTTGTAAGACCAGCACTTCGTGGCTTTGTGTCTGGCGGTACCATAGGAGGAGATGCACGGCCAGCACAATCGGCTCCCTCCTTTGTCCCTGCATCCCGGCCAGCACAGTCGCCCCCCTCCTTTGTCCCTGCATCACGGCCTGCAGGAAATAGCAATGAAAATGGGAACCCAAATCCAGAAAGGTTGGTAACACAGCGCATCTTGTGCCCTTGCAGAATGATTTCCTGTCTGTGGATCCATCTGTTTATTATCTTGTGTCGTTGATCTATCTTGCAGTTCACGGGATCGGTCCAGGGAGAGAAAACGACCATCGGGCTGGGATCGCTAGTCCTCACTAGCCGAAGTATCGAGTTGTCATTCTTTTCCCCCCTTTGTTGAAGCATATCGATGTACACTGTAGATTACATGATGTGTAATTGTGAATGACAAGTGTTGTTTTTAGTTTGTCTCTATCCTTCGTCCAACTGCTGTTGTATCTGGCCGTTGGGCCAGCGGTTTTTGCCCAGCTGCGATCATCAAACTACATTGGTGCAAGGATGTGCCGCAAGGATGCTTCTACTTTCTTTCTTTTGATGACCAGAATTCTTGAACTTTGTCCATGGACATTCATGCAAAAATCACGAAATAATGTATCAGTGCAACAACCAATAAAGCAAGGGGCTGGCTGATCTATCCATGACCCACAAGCTTGGCTCTGCATAACTACTTACCAAAAATACCGCACGCATATTATCTCTAGTCTAAAATCTGTTTGGCTCTTTAATAAATAATGTAGTGAAACTCTTCATGGTGACTGGTTATTACCTTTCTCATCTAAACAAAAATAGCAGTGCTCCGAACAACCCGAAGGAAAGTGGACTAGCGTTGAACAGCCCCACTTTGAACAGGCAGTACTCTGATTTGGGGTTTTCACTGTCCTTCCAGTTTCCAGGGAACGTTGGCGTGCGCGCCCTCGCCACTGCCCCTTGTCTTTCCGAGTTCCCGCCGTGTCCAGGAGACGATGGGAGAATTCACATTTTCCTGAGTACCTGACGCGCGGGCCCGTTCTCGACTGGGGTCACTTGCCGTGGCTTTCCAGAGCTGCCCCACCCATCTAAAGCCGAAGAGCGGCGACGTCGCCGGATCTGAGCCCCTGTAGTACCAGTACCACCGCCCAGTTCACCTCCACCCCCAACTTTCGGAGTTCCCCACGCCGATCATAGCCCACCGACTCACGGAGGGACGGCGCGCGGCGCGGGGCGGCACAGGTGGTCAGCGATGCCGAGGATCCCAGCTGCCGAGCGGCCGCGGCTGACGCTCGAGGACTACATCGTCTTCTTCACCACCCGCAGCGGCAAGGGCCTCAGCATCCACCAACTCAACCAGGTCCCTGCTCTCTCTCTCTCTCTCTCTCGCTCCCTCCCTCCCTCCCTCCGATCAGCCCGTGCCCGTGGTTGCGTGCGCGTGTCCTGAATTCTTGTCCCTTGTTCCCGTCGCAGATCATCTACATGCACGCGTTCGCCAGGCTCCACCGCCAGCTGAAGGTACACCTCTGCCGCTTCCATGGTTCTACCCCCAATTAAGCCTTCCAATTATTTGAGTTTCTGATCACTGACCGCCACTCGCACCCCCCGACGGCAGCCGGCGATGGTGGACGCGCTCGGGTCGGTCGAGCTCATGCGCCCGCGCCGCTCCACCGTGCCCCTCAACGCCACCACGCCGCCACCGGGCGCCGCCCCGGCCGCGGCCGCCGCGCTCTCCGTGGATGAGGCCATGCGCGACATCGAGGACCTCGGCTGGCGCGAGTGCCCCGTCGGCTCCCTCCTCACCGTCCGCGCCGGGATGCGGTCGCCCGCGGCCGCGGCCGAAACCCCCATGCCCATCTCCGCGATCGCCCCCGGCTCCGCGGAGCGCATCTCCCCGCCGAGCCTGCTCAGCGCCTCGTCGCCCTTGCCCCCCGCGCTGCCGGCCGCGGCCAGGAGGAAGCGCTCCCCGACGGGCAGCGGGAAAGCCGCGTTCCGGGCGAGGAGGCGGCGCGTGGTGGAGCTGCTCACGATCCCGTCCCTCGAGATGGCCACCGCCGCCTAGCGACGCCGCCGCCAAGCCCTGCTCATCACCGGCCGTCCGCAGGCAGGAAGCGGCAGGGTGGCTCCCGCATCTGCTTAATTTCTGATCATCAGCACTATAACATGCACTAGTGTTAGGTTGGGTTCGGATTGGGTTACTGCAGTTTCTGATGAGACTATAGGCCTGAAGGATCAAAGCTAATTAATCTTGTTTATAATTGATGTGATGCTTTTTCTGGTGTGCATTTTCTCGCTTCCGGTAATGTACGTGTACTAGTGGTAATCTGGTTGTTACTCAGAGGAGTAGTTGCTTTTGAATCCTGGTGGACCGCACTACAGAAAGCTGTAGCAGCACGCAAACACGCCTTTCTTTTCGTCGATGAACATGATCGTTGCTCGAGTTTCTGAATCTGCATTCAAGTCTTCCTCTGCTGTTGCCGTGTTTGTTTGGGTTGGAAATTTTTTTTCACCCCCAATAATTAAGGATATTAAATAAAATCAGTTTACAAAACTATCTTCACAACCCCGGGTTAATTCACGAGACAAATCTAATGAGACCTCTAACCGCACGATTAGAGAACGGTTACTGTAGCATTGCTATAGCAAATCATGGACTAATTAGACTCGTTAGATTCGTCGCGTAAAATTACACTCATTTCAAAAAAGATTTTATAAATAAACTTCATTTAATACATGGATGTATGATTTCTTTTGGAAATTTTTTTCCGGAAAGCAAAAGAAACACTGACTGACGGTCGACTCGTCTCTTTCGTTTTCCCCGCGTCGTGTCCCTTGCTCCCTTTTCCCCGTCTACGATTTCTCGCAGTGTCGTGTCGCTTATGCACCGAGAAGGCAAAAGAGCAATGAAGGCAAAGCCGAGACGGACGGAAGAGGATCAACGGGAACAGAGCGCTCCGTTCAGAGAGGCCTCGCGCATCGCATTTGAACTTTGAAGTGTGGTGTACTCCGTATCCGCATTGGGCATTTCACATTTGGGCTAGCGGTTGGGAAGGACGCACACGCCACGCCACAGGCTCTGGCCGCTCTGGCGCAAGCAAAGCTGCTCTGCCTCCGGTGCCGGGCGGGCGTCACGCACCAAGCGTGAGTGGAGCACACCCACCCACCTTTGACCAGACCGAAAGAAAGATCCAACGACCACCCTCGTTTGCGGTTTGCGTGCTCCGACGATCCTGGCTGCCCAAAACCAGAAGAAGCCGGGAGGGGCTGAGCTAGCCGACAGGCCCACGCTTTCGTTCAGGCTGTGCGTCCTGCTGTGCTGTTCCTTGCGCGGTGGCCCTGCCGTTGCACCATTGCAACGCAGAAGGAATCTGCGCCTCCGCACCGGCACCGCGGAGAGACGGAAGCCAGGGACTAGCGCCGGAGCATCATAAAAGAAGGAAGGGGCGGGCCGAGTGGAGGAAGATCGGGGGAGGCGGAGGTGGAGGAAGAGATCAGGACGGCGAGGAAGGCGGCGATCGGCGAAGGCGAGGGAGATGAAGGGAAGGCACCTGACGCTGGACAAGTACCACCGCTTCTTCCTCGACCCATGGGGCACCCGCATCACCATCGATCAACTCAACGAGGTGAAGTACCGTCAAATCTCTCCACTCATCCGGTTCTTCTTGTTCCCCCAATTTCTTCGTCAATTAGTCCGTTCCTGCATACGTGTTGATTTTCAATGTCCTAGCATTTCATTTCTCATTTATTTTAATTTATTCCATCTTTTAGTAAACTGTAACGCGCGTCTGCTGCAGATCCTCTTCATTCATGGCTTCATCAAGCATCACCACGGGAGGAAGGTAAACCACGCACCAACCAATACACCGACCCCCAAAAACTCCATTAAACCCCTGCTCTTCGTTGTGCTTGTGTGACTAACGCGCATGGAGCTGGGGGCCTTCCGAGCAGGGCAGGATCATGGAGTGCCTGGTGGGGCAGGTGGACCTGCTGCCGCCGCGCCGTTCCACGCTGCACCGTGAGGCGCTGTCCGCGGCGTTGCCGCCTTCCGCGGCTGCCATCACTGCAGCGCAGGCCAGGGTGGACGTCGAGGCGATCCGGTGGGTCGAGTGCCCCATCGGCTGCGTCGCCGCGTTCGGCGCGCCGGCCGCTGAAGCGCCGGAGCCGGTGGAGCGCGTGCCCCGGCCCGCCGACTTCGTCCTCACCGGGCGCCGCCCGCGGTCCAAGCGGACGCGCCGCTCTGCCTATGGGCCGCCCAGTGACGTCGACGCGTCCAAGAAGGCGAAGGCGGCCGCGTCCCGGAGAAAGGCGAACGTGATCGTGAAGGAGGAGCTGGAGCCGGAGCTGTCGGCGCCGCCGCCTCCACCACCGCTGTGGATGCGGTCTCCCACTCCGCCTCCACCGCCTTCGCCGCCCCCGCCGCCGCCTCCGCCACAGGACGTGGCGCCGCTGCCTCCGCCACCGTGCGGGCCTCAGCCTACGCTGGCGCCGATCCCCGTGCCACCAGCCTGGGGCACGCCCACGGTGCTGCCGCATCATTCGCTGCTGTTCTGGGGCTTGCCGCTGCCCCCGCTGCGAGGGCCAGCTCCAGCATGGAGCGCACCGATGGTTCCGCCGTCTTACCCGGCGCCGTTCTGGGGCGCGCCCAGTGTGCTGCCGCATGTGCCCTGGCGCTGGCTGCCCACCCCGGCGCCGCACTGGGGCAGCATGATATCGCCATCAGCGCACCGGCCCACGCAACTGCAGCGATCACCACCGCTCGTACTGCTACACCGACCACAAGCGCATTTGCAGGGGCAACCGCCGCCTCCTGCGCTCCTTCAGACACCACCGCCTCCCATGCAGCCATTTCGCCCGCCGCTGCATTTGCAGGGGCAGCAGCCGCCTCCTTCACTGCCTCAGACACCACAACCTCCAGGAGTGCTATGGGGCAGACCGGTGTCCCCAGTTCTTTGAGTATTCCTATTTCCTAAGCTCGATGGATCAGACAAATGGACAGTGAATTGAAGATAATCAGGGTGTTTGTTGTTTGTACTCTGAAAGGTTGTCAGCTGTTTGTGACTGCCATGTGGATTCTGTTTTCTGCTCCTTCATGACTAGTTTTACTACTGCTGTATCAAAACTATCAAGTGTTCAAATCGGATCAAATGTTAAGTTGTAGTAAGTTCCTGTAGCATTCTCATCTAACAATGATGAGATTCCTCAGCTTGTGCTATCCTGGCTTTTCTATCTTAAGGAGAATGAAGTAATGCCATCAGCACTTGGAAGAATATCTTGATATTTCAGTCGAAGAGATTATGTAAACACAGAGTGTCTAATTTATGTACAGGGCTAAACTTCTACTAGGAACAGATGGTGGCAGAACTACATACACATGGCGGTGATAATAGTTAACAGGTGATTGCTAATGGCAGCGGCAGGGTTGTCGTTCTCTCCAGACAGTAATGGCATTGACATTAGTGATTTTTACCGGTGGAAGTGGAACAAATTGATCAGGAAAATTTATGGGACAGGGAGAACAGGGAGAGGCTTCCTGGGCAGTCGGCGTTTCCTCCTCTGAGAAACAACACCCCTTGGATCAGAACCCTCAAGCACCGCATCCAGCTCTGCCGGGTCGAGGGCCAGCCTCTTTCTGATGAAGCCGTCCAAATCAAAATCACCTCCTGGAGTCTCCATTGCTTCGCTGCTGCTGTTATCGGCAACGTTGCTGGAAAGACCAGAGGTATCTGAACCTCCAGTCACTGAAGTTTCTGAAGACTCGGCCACGGAACTCCTAGTGGTAGGACTCCGTTCTGTTGTGATTTTAACAGTGTCCTGCCTCGCTGTCCCGGTTGGCTGGTCTAGATTTAGGAGCTTCTTCACGCTGTCTAAGGCAGGGTCGATGACGTCGAGGAAGCCCATGACCCAGGAGGCATCATCCACAACTTCTATGCGCTGTCAGCATGGATCATGATCAGTGACACTGTTAAATTCTCAAACAAAGTGACAAAGATAACTTGAACATAAACAGTTGTTTCCTACTGTGTTGTCTATGGTCGGCACCGACAATAGTCCTGTGTGAGAAATTAGACACATAGGTAGCTAGAACTAACCTGCTGAAAGTATAGGTTCCGAATTTCTTCAGCTCGGACTGGATCCCCCTGTTCCTCCTCTAGCGCTGCCCATGTCATCCATGTCACCTCACTTTGAGAGTTTATGTTCAGTGAAGATCTCAATAATCTTCTGGCAGCGGTGTAGTTTCCAGCACGCTGTTCTAGGACTCCCCAAGCCTACAAAAGAAGGGCAGCAACTATTATGGAATAGCAAATGGAACACCGGGCAGTACCAGTTCTGAAATCAGCACCTAAAACTTCATGTTGCTGCAACAATGGCAATTTGAGACCCTTATATAGTTATAAATCACAAACAAAAAGGTTTCAGTCTGGTTAAGTGTATAAAGTTGCACCAAACTAGATTCTACACTAGTACAAGCATTTATATTTTGCAACCATGATACACTAGTTCATCAAGTACTCGAATTAATTTCTGACAGTGTAACAAGTACCCTAACTGAGTGATATGATTTACCTGAAGACACCGAGCAGCACATTCATTCGTTGAATTAACTGACAAAGCTCTTTGATAGAGGGCCGTTGCTGTTCTCGCATTTCCCTCTTTCCACTCCATCCACCCCCAAGCCTACAATATGATCTATGTCACTGCTGAATTTCAGATGTACCTCAAATAAAATAGCATCCAGATGTAAAGCACAAATGCAACAATATGTATGTACTAGAAAGTAGAAACAATACAAAATCCTTTTAGGAAACTTATAACCAGTTAGTTGTATTGTATATATATCAGGTGTGGTTACTTTCTCACAGTTTATTGCTGGGGATCTTAAGGTTCACAGTTTAAGTGAATGTTCATAGAAAAAAAAAATGAAAGGTTTAACAGAAGAAATAAATATGCTGTAAATCATAAGGCAGGAACTGGATATTCACTGAACCTTTCCGATCCCCCAAATCGTTGGATTGAAGCATTCATTTGTGATGGGAAAGATAAACAACTATTTATTTTTTTTAAGAAAAAGAAGATAAACAACTACAGCTCTTGTAATTTGCAATTCTAGCGGTAAGAAGTTTCTCACAAAAAGAAACCTCTAGCGGTAAGAAGTGCAAGAATCAATATCATAATCTGAAAGGAATTGTAAATCCATGCAAAAAATCCTGTAGAGAATAAGTAGAAAAATGTTCTCACACAGTTTATAAAGGAAACTATACAGAGGTTACATAGTCAGATAAAACAGGTAAGTGCAGAAAACTCTTACTATCCAAACTGGCTGATGCCTTGGATCAATCTGAGATGCCTTTCTGAATAACACACGAGCAACATTTGCAGATGAATAGCTGTATTCCAGCAGTGCAAGTGACTGGAGAATCACAGGGTCCCTAGGGTTTACAGCATGCCCAATCTTGAGCAACTTTCTTGCCCTGTCAATGTTACCTTCATTTGCCTCGAATAGTGCCCATACATGCCATGAAAACCGGTTTTTGGGACTAGCTTGGACAGCTTTCTGCATATGAAAAACGAATTTATACTCCATATATTGGAAAAAATTAGAAAAATATTGCACCTGAGAAACCATCGCATTCATATGTTAATAGAGGGTATAAGAACAACAATTCAGCATAAGTTGGAAAAATTAATCCCATGGCATTATATTCCTACTAGTAGAGACTACAGAGAATATCTTCTATGGAAAATTATACAAAGAAAAATTAAACTGACACTAATTCCACTTCTACTTTACGCTTCTTATAAATACACCTGAATATGAGGGCGTCAGGTGCATTTTTGAATGTACACAATCATAAATGACAACAAAGGTTGTGCTGGAAAGGGAAAAGAAATTTATTACCTCGAAGAGCTTTCTGGCCATAGCATTGTTTGCTGCACGCATTTCAACTTGAGCCCATGCCTACTAGAAAGTTGTCGTGCATAAATTGACAGTTTGGTAGAAAAGGAAGCTCTGCAGTTTCTTTTTGTGCAGAAAAAAGAATAATTATGAAGCAAATACTTACTAGCCAGCTTGCACAACTTTTCGGATTGAATTGAGTGGCTTGTTGGAACAAAGTCCGTGCTTGTTCAAAACGCTCTGCTTTAGCTTCAAGCAAAGCAAGAGTTTGGTAAATATACTCATTTCCTCCACAATATTTCAGGGCTTTCCCAAGTAGGTTCCGTGCCTTTTTTATGTTTCCTTGCTTTATTTCTAAAATTGCCCACCCATGCCAAGCAGCAATGTGCTTTGCATCAGCCACAGTAGCAGCATCAAATAGCTCTCGTGCTCTACGAATATTTCCACCCTTGCTTTCTAGAACTGCCCAGCACTGCTCAGCAATAGAAAGGGAAAAGGATAAGATTTCATGCTTTGATTTATTCTTGAAATAGCTGAATTGTAGATGCACGGAACATAAATGGTTATGATTGTGAAGGCACAAATTGGCTTTACCTTGTCGACCTGGATAAAGATTCCAACATGTTGTATATAGTCATAAGGAACAAATGATTTCTTAAATGGTAATAGATTATGTTTTCGGATGTGTCAATAAAAATTAATAAAACAACCCTGATATGAGATATTGATCCCTTTTAATCTCAAAAGCCTTTATGAAAGGATATAACTCAGAGACCCACTGTTATCCCTAAAAACAAAACACAGTGTGCATTGTAATGCACTGTGCTCTTCATCTATTTGGAAGAAAGACAAGCAGTTGAACTGCAAGGAATGCAATGCACTGCCTGAAGCGCAGACATTCAAAACCACCTATTGCTGAACAATGTGCAAATCAACAAAATCAACCATTTAGGATAATGGCATAATGCTGAACTCACGTCCCTTCAAACTTAACGAATCTTAGTTGGAGAGTGCCCCAAACCGGACATATCATGTTAATAACTTATTAATTACTAAGATTACCTTAATAGTAATATCCCAGAGACGAAGGGTACTAGGAAAGTTGTGTTCAGCATTTTGGGTAGTATTCTACAAAGTGAAGCATATCAAGTGATCATGTGCAAACCTGCCAAATGTATGGGTTTTCGCCTTGCGTTGCCTGGCATCCCCTTTCATACACCGCTCTAGCTTTGTCATACCTCGATTGCTTGCTGTAAAGCTTCCCCATTGCCACATATGGGCGTCCGTCTTCAGGCCAGAATGAGATACACTGGTCCAGAAACAGAGCATCCGAACCGTCAGCTCAGAACAGCCAAGCATCCAACTTATAAATCCTCAATTACAGCACATAAATGGGCATGCGCGTATGCACATCTTCTGGTTTCATCTCGCCTTGTTGGTTCGGTAGGCAATAACCTTCAGCTAGTGTATGAACTCCCAGTGCGTAACGCTGCAATTATCTACGCGCTCACCTTGTCGAGGAGCTTCTCTGCTTCAGGGAACTCGAACTTCCGGGTGTGCACCTTGACGCGGTAGAGCCAGAGCTCGAGGTTGATGGGCAGCGGCCGCTCGCCGGCCGCGGCGGCGAGCTCCCCGTCCGTCGCCGGCTCGAACAGCGGCACCTTCTTCGCGATCTCCGCAAGGCCCCTGTCGAACGCCCCACCCATCGCCTCCCCCTCGAAGCGGCCCCCATCCCTTTCGGGCCCGCCTGCCGCGGCCGCGCCAGCCGCTGCAGCCGCGCGCGCGCGGAGGCGGAGGGAGAAGTACGACGACGACGACAAACAAGCTGCAGCTGCCGAGGCTGGTGGCTTCGCGCCGGTGCTCGGCAAGTATGGGGGAGGCGTGGAGGGGGACAGTAGCCGCATCGCCATGGATGCGCCGCGCCGAGCTCAATCGAATTCCGGCTGTAGCAAACTGAGCGGAGCGCACCTATGAGAGGGAAGGAGGAGGGGGTGGATTGACGGGTCTGCCCTCGTGGGTGCGGTGCCGCTAATGCCGTACCTGGGGTTGGAGGGGCAGAGGCGGGAGGACGGGATGGGGGCGCGGTTGGAGGTTGTCAGCGCGCCACGTCGGCTCGGGTTCGAATCACCGCCCAGACCAACTGTCACTTGACGGTTGCAAAACTCGGGCGCGGCGTGCCGCGTGCGTCGATATTTTGGCCCAATACAATATTTATATATTCTGGTAACGGAGCTGCTCGCGTGTCTCGCTTTCCAGAGTTCAAATGCCGGTCTCTTTTTAAGATAGAAACAAACGTTATTTTTATAATCGACAGAAACTAACTTGTCAAAGGGGAAAAGGAACGGAGAAACCGTATACCGCTACGGCGCCCTACTTGTACGTGTGATTGTGACGGGAGATTGCAATCAACGCTTACGGGAGGCGCCAATTGATTGTGGGTCACCCAGTAAAATTTTACGGTGAAATTTACCCGGTTCGAATTCTTAACTTAACATGAGTATTCATATTCTTTTTTAAAAATTACTCTAAAGTTTAACTAGCGTTTGTCTCTAACTTAGCATGACGGATTGGATCCGTGAACCCATTCTTTTGCATGCCGCACCAGCTCATGCGGGATGTGGCGATCCGACAAACTAAACACGCCAATAATCTCATAATCTAGATATTTGTTGAATTCGTCAGAATGGGAGAAAAGGCACACTTGCAGAATCAACATCCGGGATTGACGGTACTCAGAGCATAAGAAATGATACGTTGTTCTCTACGGCAGTACAATACAGAAGAACCATAGACGGCTCTTACGTCCAAAAACGCAGAAGTTTTGCCTGCATGCATAAATGGAAACTTCAAAAACACAGAAGTTTTGCCTGCATGCATAAATGCAAACTTCAAAATCCCAGGCGACAGTAAATGCCTCAGAGGTGAAAGCACCCCAGTACAAACGCAATACATTTGTGAAGTCTGATTGAGTGCTTGCCTTGTGAAACTTGTACTCTGAAACTATGTAAGATACTGTACTACAAAGATAACCTCAAGTGAATGCTTCCTATATTTTGTTTCCCTAACCCAACCATCATAATAAATAGAAGTAACAACATAAGAATTTGAGCACCTTTGGCAGGAACATCTTGATGAAGAAACCATCATACACAAGCTCTCAAGGCATTTCTAGCATCTAACTGTTACCACCCCAACGCCGTTTCCTCACAGGTCGCTGATTCTGGATATTATCTGTACTACATGCTACAGCCGATAGCTCTTTCTTGTCAATATCCTCTTTTTTTGGAGCAATAGCCTCTTTGAACCTTTCCCTTCTTTTGTGCATCTTTTCCATTACCTCAAGTATGTGTTTGTCATCACATTCTCTTGTAGCTCCGTTGGTGCAGACATCATCTTTTAACATTGCATCATTCGCATGTAACTGCTCTGCTGAAGTTGTTTCAATAACTGATTTCAGTACACCTTTACTTGGTTTAAGCTTGTTTTTAGAAATAATATCCTGATGATCCTGTTCAATCAGTTCTCCCTCCTCAATCTCCCCATCTTCTTCGTTTTGCTGACTTTGGTATGCTGATTCCTCCAAATCCTCATTGCCCAAGTGATGGTAGCCCTTATTCTGTTTCCACGCATTCTGATGTACATGCTTGTGTATGGAACTGTGCGAATCCTTGCCGGCAGGAAGACGTCCCGTTTGGTCATTTTCAATTACACGCCTTAACTCATTGCCTCGCCTCTCAAACTGCAAAAGGATGAGAATATAGCATTGAGGAATAGAAGTCCAGTCGATGGGGAAAATATGTGCAAGGATATGGTACAAGCTACCCTCCTTTTGCACCAAAATATAGCAAATATAAACAAGTAGTGCAAAAAAAAAGACATTTGTGTTCCACTGTAGAATAAGCAACTGTATTGTGAAGCATTTTAAAACAGCTCCTTATCAAGATTAAAAAAAGGCTGTAGTAGAAGCAAAGGACAGCAACACAAAGAAAATCTGCTAGGCATAGCCTCACTCCATGTGGGAGTTATCCAATACAACCAAGTCGATGTAAAGATATATTAAAAACATAACAAACTGCCAAAGATATATTAAAAACATAACAAACTGCCAACTTTCAAGTATATATCGTGTATAACATCTGATGAGTAAAATTAAGAAAAAAGTAGCCGAATTACAGATAAAAATTTGGCACAACTATTGGTTAACCAAAGATGAAGTTTCCGATATTAATAACATGTGCTCAAGTCCTAAGCTCCTAGCTGGATATAACATTTAGTTTATGAGTTATATTGTTTGTTGGGGGTGGAATACGTTGATTTGTGCTAATGCCAAGAAATATGAATAATTATAGACTTAAATTATTATTTTTTGGAGTGGAGAGGGTGTGTGTGTGGGTGGTGGGTATGACTATTATAGACATCTCTTGCTTTTCCAAATCCAATAACTCAATGTTTCTCGATATCAGGAAAAAAATGATATCTGAGCTGAATACAGTCATCAGCTTTTGGAACTTGATATAGCAAAAATGGTATTTGCTTTGGGAACTTGGAGTGGCTTTGATATATGCACCTCATCAAAAGCAGAACACTCCAAGTTCCAAAAGATAATGTTGTTGGTGTAGATAAATGTTGGAAGAGAAACCAAAAACATTCTAGCTGAACCATGATACTATATCAAAGAGCATCAGAGAATATTCTTAGCGTTAAATTTAAATCACCAAAAGAAAATGCAGCAAGATTTAAACTCAATTTGTTGTCCAAATTATGAAATGTACAGAAAACAGAGGACACTTCTCAATACTAATTAGGCCAGTAAAACCTCCTTTTTCCCAATGGGGATTTCAGTTGTTAACAGCTCAATCTTGCTACACGTTTTAATGTTCATCAGAGACTTTGGCTAAGATGTTCTTAGAGTAACATATATGATTGGTTTGATAGAAATCTTCATTTAACTAAAATACCTACGCATGAACGAATTCCAGGTAAGTAAAAATAAGCTACAAGTCAGGTAAATGAAACAGACCAGTATACACTGGTGCTGTTGTGCACAATCATAACAAAATGGGTTACAACAAATTAGATGTTTTACAATAAAAGCTACAGTTTAACTAAGCAGTATATAGACCATCAAGAGATGATATCACATAGCATAAAACCAAGCTACCATTGAGGGGAATCTTAAAGGTGCATAAGTTATAATGTAATAAGAATCAATGAAATAGTACAGTGGCAAAGCCAGCAAGCGTCGGGAGATGTCATTAATCAAATAAATTGGCGATTAGCCATATTACTAGGGGAGATATTAAATGTACAGGAACAATCAAATTAAAAGGATAGTTTTAAGGAAAAGTAAAGTGTAGAACAAGTTTAAAAGTTCTAGTCAACTTACTGAATTCCTGAAAGTTGAATGTTCAGAACATAGAACAACAATAAACCATATATCAAGTAAAAATGTCACTATATTAAGTAGCTGCGTGCTTAAAATTGGAGGAGAATTCCTGAAGACTAAATCTCTCAAATCTCCTAGAGTCATAATGTGACTAAAGAAACAACATATACCTCAAAAAGATCTTGACAGAGGAAACAATAGAATAGTTTTTTAACAATAGAACAGTTCACCCAGTAGTTCCATTTGACTAAATGAATCTCAACTAAAGTCCACAACCTACTGTGCTCTGGTTCCAGTTTAGAAGCAAATGAAGCTAAATATTTTGAGTTACTGAAGCTCACCAAATCAATGGCCAGAATGAAAATATAAAAGGCAGATAAAAATAAGCAACAAGGCAGGTACACTGTAAATTTTGCAAGTATCTGTTAAATGGCATAACATCAGCACCCGCAGTGAAAAAGAAACCTGAACCAAAAGTGTGTAGCATAGCAAATTAGTTAAGCCCAAATATGAGATAGTCATACACTCATACAGGGGCTGTGCCCAAGCTATCACACCAATCCCATATCTGGGACAGAGATAAGCCACTAATCTTATTTGTTTAGGTTCAAGTTAGAAATAAATTGTGGATTTGTGCGAGACATGGTTCAAACATGGTTAGAAATATGTTACCCTGTGAAAAAAAAATCCTCTATTATCAAAACCATCCTCCAAAGCAGCTTAGAAGGTGTAGGCTGACCTAATTTTGTAAGTAGGGCTCCAGCTTTGCAAGTCAGGGCGTTATTTGGAATTGTCTGAAGTCCATGGCTCTAAACTAGACTTATTCTCACGCCAAAGCATAGGTCTAAGGGCCGGACCAGGTCGTTGGTCGTCTCACATGGGCAAAAGTGACTATGTAATTGTGTGGCAGGGGTTCGGGGGTTTTCTCGAAGGTCGTCGCTTAGCAAAAATG
This sequence comes from Echinochloa phyllopogon, assembly GCA_033239725.1. Classification (NCBI taxonomy): domain Eukaryota; kingdom Viridiplantae; phylum Streptophyta; class Magnoliopsida; order Poales; family Poaceae; genus Echinochloa; species Echinochloa phyllopogon. Next base: position 60,773,542 of record BTCW01000018.1, on the reverse strand, counting down.
CCTGTGGGCTCTCTCTCCTTGGGAGTCAACGCGAATCATTATACCCCTTCAACTCTTCTAAAGTTCATTAAACACTCTTACCTACAAAATCTTTCACTTATCACCCATCAGCTACTAAACCAGAAAAACCCATCCCCTGACCCATGGTTTTGCTAAAATGCTGTCCACATGACCAAAAATAAGTAACCAGAGAGAAGATGAAGCCAAGACGAGAGAAATTGGACTCAAGATAATATCTTTCTTTTCATATATGGCTCTCTATATTCTCCCTCTCCTACCCTCGCGCATTGCATTTTTTAAGGACAGTTTGGAGTGATATAAGCAAGAGAGGAGGTCATTTTATTGTAAGATAGTATAAAACATGAATACTTTTTAAAGAAAATGTGTTGGATAGCATCAAACTTCCTTATAAAACATTGACCAGTACAGACTGCCAGGGCTACGTTTTTCTTTGCCAGGATTTCAGGAAGTGCATATGCATACTGCATCAAGCATCTTTATCATTGCCTGCACAGTTGTACATGCAACCAGATAATAGGAGGAAGAGTTCAACTCCAGGCAGCAGTAGCACATTAAGTAGTTTATCTATCTTTAAGGCACATTGGAAAGCAAACACTTGAACAAGAAGTAGAGCCATAATGGCATATTGCATCACATGTTGGTTCAGTATTACATAGAAAGATAAACACAAAAACTTACACATAAATCCACATTGGTGCATTCAAAACTAAATTTAGCCCCACTCTTAACACCATAAACAGCTGTTATGCACTGGCATAGGCATAAGTAGTGTTCCTGCACATAACCTTTTGTATATACAGCAGTAACCACCCGCATAGTCGCATAGATGCATATGCAGTCATCTAAACAGCTACAAGCAAGAGAGAGCTAGCTCTAGCCTCTGGGCCTCGTTTAGGCAATGAAAATATGGCATGGCAAAGCCCATAGTGCAGACTGCTTGCTAGCTGCAGGTTCGTGCAGCATATGAGTCTGTATCCCTTTGTTTGCAATTGCCAAACTGATAAACACATGTAACAACTGCCTAATGAGATAAGATTTTACCATGGATTAACCTAATACTTCTAAACAAAGGAATAAGGAATGGAGCCATGGATGATGGATGCATTAGTTTGTACTTCATATGGTAAACATGTTTTCTGGGTCAATGATGACCCATTTAGGTAAATATTTAATAATTAAGTTAAGTAGGATCTGAACTACTCTTAATCTAAATAAGGAACTCACCTACAAGGCCACTTAAGCTCCAGCATACTGCTTAAGCACTAAGCAGTGAGTGGCAGCTCGCTTACCACATTTTAGAATATTGCTGCTAGCTAACAGACAACCTAGCAATAAGCATGTGACTCATATAAGACAACCTACACAGTAAATATGGACAAAAACGTTTAAATTCATGCAAGTCAAGGAAGATTATTTACACCAACAGAACCTTCAGTCCTGACCCCCAAGCCAGTTAGGGTAATCTAAGGACAAAATCCAACAAAAGCCACATAAACCACACATGATAGCAATATGGTACCGGTAACAACAATTGCAGTGAAAGAACTTGGTTTGTAGGTATAGTTCTGATGTGTGGATTGCTAAGTTCCAAGCACTCCTATTAACAATTCTTTGGATATGTTTCACAGCAAGAATACCACAGCTCCTATCCACACGAAGAAGGTTATTTGATATCAAGAAAACAATGTCAGAAATATCACAGAACAGGACCAATTTGGGCAAAGGCTAACACTAAGTCTAGCATCCCATGGAGGTTACTCAGGGCTTTGACAAAAAAGATTGACTATTATTTGCCGGCATTTGAAGATGGATTTGAAATGCAACCAAACCAGGCCGTATCCCAACAAATTGAACAGCTTAAACTAGAACTGACAAATGTTGATGAGGAAGTGCATTAATGCTACCCAAAATGCTTATATATAGTTAAGAAAATTGGGGTCATGGTTAGCAATGCCCAGTTAGCCAATACTCCACTAATCCTCATGCTGCTTTATGATCTGTGCAATTTAGTTTAGAAAACCTTAAACATTGACTTAATTTTCTTTTGTGTACATATATGTGCTAGCAGATCATGATGCCATAAATAAGAATGTAAAAAAAATGTAAAACAGCAGAATGACAAAAGGTTGACATCTACAATTTTGTTGGATTTTTTCTCCTCAAAGTTTACCTTTATTTTCCTATCATCCGAACGGATGTTATCAGTGTTCTTCAGATCATGTCTTCTCCCAACACAAATGTTTGAAACAGTATTACTATTTCTCATATCACTGGAATTACAAATGGCTTCAGTACCAAATTCCTCTGTAACCTTATGCCGCTTCAAAGCATAAATCTTCCTATCACTGACCATGGATTGACCATGCATCAATCTTCTTCCTTTCAGAAGTGACAAATCAGCAAGATTTTTTTGGTTCATGGATCCCAGATCAGCATGAAGCTTCCTCTTAACTGGCAGAACAAAACGACCAGTTTCAGCAACAGTATCGCTGCACAAAGCAGATGGAGGAATGTTGCCATTGTACTTTTGATGATACTCATCACAATGATATTGTACCATATTAGCATTTTGGATTCTTTTGTTATCCATACATCTGTTTCTTGAGCTCTTAAGAGGGAACCCAGCAGCAGGCCGGTCCCTCTCAGAATTCTTGAGGCTAGGATACAACTCAAGATGGTTAGCATGTCTGAAATGCCCATCATTGTTTTTGGCAAATCTCCCTTTGTCTCTGTATCTGCCTCTGACCTCAGGACTCTGCCATTCGCAAAATCCGTAGTCAGTGTAATGGGGAAAGTCATCGTCCACACCATGGTCATATCTGGCTCGTCGCTTTTCCTGACAATACCTTTCTCTGTATGTTTGCCCATCATCGGCATCAGACATATCAGCATTTAGCATTGAATGGTATGCATGACCATGATGTTCCTGCCACTCCTTGGCTGAAGAGAAGCACTTCTCAACATCTTCTCCGCTGATTTCATGAGAAGAAGATCGCCTATGGTGGTAATTAGATTCATTGCTAAAGTAATGCTTGTCATTTTTCAGGGCTACTCTTTCCCAAGGTGAATAACCTTGCCTCTCATAAAATTGATTGTGAACTGCACTGCGATAGTTCGCCCTCAGGGAAGATGAGCTAGATCTTCTATTCTCACACTTCCTATCATACCTACTAGGGTAGCTGTCTGTTGATTTTTCTTTTTCAACAAACATAGCATACCTTCCGCCATCTACGTTTTGTCTCTTCAGTTCTTTTCTTGTTTGATGTACAGATTTCAAGAGGTTGGGACCACTTTTGCGGTCAACCAAAAAATCACTGGACTTGACTCGTCCAGCAAAGGGAGCTTCACCCCTCCACAAAAGTTTAGTTGCCTTGTGATTTCTATAATCAGCAGGAGAAGGGGTATAACTGCGACTGCAACTTTCGCTGTTTTCTCTGTCCGACTTACTTGAATGGCAGTAAAAGTCTGATTCGGCATGCTCATCCTGAAGTTTGGTGTCTTCAAAGAAGTCCCTGGAATCTGAATGTCTATTGGCTCTCTTGAAATAGATATCTTCTTTTGATTCTTCAGATAGCATACCAGGATAATCAGGACTGGAAGACTGGCCTCTTGCACAAGAAGAATCTCTTCTATCCAGTTTGCTGCCACTACACTCTGAGGAACCTCCACCATGTACTTCCTTATCAATCACCCTGTCCAGAACAAAGCTAGAGCCATTCAAACATCTGTCACCAGAATGGTCAATGGACATTCTGCATGCAGTGCAATCAAGAAGACAAATAGCTCATCAATCAACTTGAGAAACACATGGTAACCATCCTCAAAATGACCCCAATTCCCAATATGTAGCTTCAACTATGCATACCTTTCAGTAGTCACACACTTGTGATTTAATCTTGAGATGTCATTCGAAGTGTACTGATTTGAGGGTGAAAGCGTCATGTTTACCTGTTCAACCAGATTAGCTTGTTAGAATATAGCCAGAAGATATTGCTGAACCATATAAAAGACTTGATGAAACACACCTGAATCACTACATCTGAATCCCTTTGTATTGGACGCCACAAGTCTGCTGACGGAATACGTTCATGCGCACTACCTTCAACATGGATTGCTCTACCCTTTGGCTAGATTTACAAAACCAAGTCAGCTCTGAATTCTGATAGATTACACGTGAACGGATGCTAATTCAAATACACTAAAAATTGACTTCATATTACCTTTGCAAGGCCATTTGTTGCTTCAAATCCAGAATAATTTGCTACCTCTGGCATTGCTTTGACATATTTCAGTTTGTACGATTCCTGAAAGCAGAGATAATAAAGTTTTGCCTAACAAGAAAAACATTAAGCATCCAAGGTTTATGCCTTACCTGATCAAGTCCTGATGTTTCATTTGCAAGTGATCTGGCCCCTAACCTTAATTGCTTCTGCGCAAAAAAATGCACTTGGCTTAATTTTCATTTGACAGCTTAGAAACTGCTAAACAAATGGTGACAGGAAATATCATGACCAAAATACCATGCTGCACCAATATTTTCTCCACCCTTCTTCATCCAAACTAAAATTGAAGTAGTCAGTAAGATCCACTCCTTGTTGTCTCCAAGGCTTCTGTTGAAAAGCTTCGATGTCTATGTCAAAAATTGTTCTGAAATAATATAAGGCAGTGTTAGTATCAGCACTCAAGCTAGTGCATCTTAATTATGATTATGAGTTTATATGCCAGGAAGGCATATAGACAGACCAGCCAATTTATGCAGCTTTCAATGACTAATAACCCAACAAGTGGCAGTAATATCTTTGTTTTCTCTATTTTGATACCTATAATAACAAAAAAATCACTATCATGGTACAAAAACTACATGAATTGCATGTTTTTGCATTCATGAGTAGGAACTGCACCTGTTTCTTGGCAAGAATAAATTATAATCACGTTGAAACACATGCCGGCGACCTCGATCGATTTGCCCCATCATAGGTACTGCCGTTTTCTCAAGAAGGCCCTTGCACTGGAGCCCACCAACCTGGAACAACACAATTCAACACAAGAATGTGAACTGATAGTGTTGCTACTTGCACAGTTGGATGGAAAACCCCATGTACAATTCATTCACCCAAGGTTTGCTTATAAAGTAAATAACTGCAAACAGCAGCTCAAGCTACATGTATCAGCACAAAAGAAATTTGAAGAGAGCCGATTTGGCTTAAAGCTCACAAGAGGTTTGCATAAGTATTGAAGGAACCACATCACGCATGCAATGTGCCGCAGATCAGTATTAGAGAATCTAGAACCTCCCATGAGTAAACTGAACCTACAGTATTCCAATTTCTAACCTACTACAGCACCAATGACAATATTGATAATACCACTACCGAAATATTCAGCCAATTCACCACATAGTCACCTACCGTTGCCCACCCACAATCAGATGAACCCTTCAAGCGGCTGCCCGAATCCTCCCCCTCCTCACCCTCAGCCGCGCACCCCTCGCCGCGGTCCACAGGAGGCGGCGCCGGCGGCGCGCCGGCCTCCTCGTTGAGGACGATGTGGAGGCCATCATCGCTCTCCTCGTCGCTGCTGCTGTAGCCCGCGGTCCCGTCCCCCAAATCCACCGCCTCGTTCGCGTCGGCCTCCGGTACCTCCCCCTCGCCGTCGGTGGCCGGGTCGGAGTCCCTCGCATTGGAGCCGCCGCTCTCCCCCGCTGCGGCGAGCGCGGCCGTGACCTGCTCATCGAGGTCCGCGTAAAGGTCATCGACGTCCTCGTCGTCGTTGCCATTGGCCGCGGATATGTCGGCGGCGGCTTCTACTGGGTCGGCCATGGGCGGCGCAGCAGCAGAGGAACACGGATGAGGTACTACCTAAGCCATAGGTGGCGCTGATGCAGGTTGCGCAAAAACCTCGGAACGGTGCCCCAAAAGCCTAAAACCCTAGAACGCTGGAGGCCAGCCGCCAGTGGTCACTGGTTCGCAAATCGCAATGGAAGCTCCAGGTTCTCTCTAGGTTCTCGCGGGCCGCACTCGTTCGGATATTTTAGGCTCTGGTAAATGTGTGCTACGGCATTCTGCAGATGTTCATGTTCTAAAGACTGGAAGTATTAAAAGCATGTCGTTTTCAAAATTTTACACCAGATTCAAACTTAATATAGTTGTTTGTTTGTTAAATTGCTCAAATGATGTTGGAGTTACGAGCAACTCCAACTGTTCCCCCTTTTCCTATATTTCTTGTTATAAGGGATTGAGAGGAAAAAATGTAGCTCCAATAGATCCCTTTTCACAATCCCCTTTCCCTTTATTTTTTCTCAATTCCCTTTATCCTCCTTCCTCTCCCCTTTCTTTTCTCAATCACCATCCATTTTTTCTCAATCCCCTTTCCATCTCCTTCCTGCCCAACGCACAACCCCATGCACCAGCTCGCCGGCCCCGTCGCTGAGCGCCACCGGCACCGCGCCGCCGCGCCGGACGCGCGCCTCGGTGCCGACCACGCGCAGGCGAGCGCCGCCTCCGCGCCAACCACGCGCAGACGAGCACAACCGCCTGCCCCGCGCCGACGCCGGCCGCCCACGAGACGCACGCCGCCGCGCGTGCCGGCGGCCCGCGCGTGCCGTCCGCCCACGCGCAGCACGCTGGCTCCCCGTGCGCCGCACGCCGCGATGGGTGCCGGCCGCCCGCGAGTCCTGCGTTGTCCCGCCGCGAGTGAGATGGAAGAAATAGGTAGAGAAGCAGTGGGTCACTTATAGGTGGGACCCACATGTAGGTGGAGATGAAAGGGGAAAGAGAAAAGGGGATCTGCTGGAGACCGTCTCCCCAATGTCCTGAAAATTTGAAAGGAGGTTCCCTATAGCAAAAAAAGGGAAAAGTGAAAAGGGGAACTGTTCGAGTTGCTCTAACAGCGTTGCTATTCATCCCTAGAAATACAAGTGCGCAACTTTGCTGGCAATTTAAACAAACGCAGGTAAATATTTTTGGGCGACATACATAAATATGTTTACTTAAGCATTTGAACCAAATTTAGCTAGAAATATATTCAAATTTTTCATGGTATGAATGGAAGCAGTAATCCAGAGTTGACAACTTGACATAGTGCATATACAGAAATGGTTCCTTACAACCAAAATCGGCATCATGTAATTATGTATGTATTGTGTATGCTTTCGAGTTTCGATATGCCCTACACGGCTACACTAAATCACAACAATTTCAGGTTCATCACTGAAATGCAACTATCTGCCGACCTTGAAGCTTACAAAGAATCCATACACATACAGACGAAAGAGCACGTAATCTCGAAGTCCAATCAATGGCGTTCTTCAGCAAACTGGATCTGTTCAAGTGGCGTAAACTGTGCAGTGCTCCTATTCTTTGAAACCCGGTAGCCCACAAATATAGACAGGCAAATGGCTACCACAGAAAGTAGCAAAGCAAAGGCAGTTGCCGCATCCCAAGAACGATTTGGAGCTGGATGGTAATAGGCAGCTTCTGATGATGGTTGTATATCCAAAACCAACCAGTTGCAGCTGGCTGAGTAATGCTCAGAATCACTCCATGCTTTGCCATCAGTTGGGTACCAGAAGGCTACGGCCATATTGCTGGGCTGGCCTATTGCGAACTGTGCATCCTGCATTGCCAAAGGAGCATTTCAGTACTTTTTTGTCAGGGAAATGATGCCTTAAAACTTCAATCAGTCAAAATTGATAGAGGCAGAGAGGCATAGAGTTGAGGTATCAAATTCGTCAGTTCACAGGCTTGAAATAGATGCACATACACATTGCCCCATCATAAGCGCAGATGAGGTGGATTTTTCCAAGCACCCTGCTCGGACTGTTAGGGAAATTAGCAGAAGATGCCTGTTTTCATTGGGTTGTGTGCCTTTACAATTCAACGAACAAGTGATAATGGTATGCATGCCCAGTACAAACAAGTTGACTCAGAAATCACCCAAATTATGTGGTCTAGCCCAAAAAAGAATGTTAATGTGCAGATTTAAGTTGTGAGATTAACTGAAACATGACAGTGCAGGTGTTCACTGAAGTCCCAATAGCTATTCTTCCTTTGCCATTACATATCCATGAGTAGCTGGTATTCATGCTACAATACCTTGAATGTAATGTAATATAATGTAATGGCGGATAGGTACCTGCTGAAATTGATCCATTGTTCTTAACGGTCTTGAGAACTCAAAATAATATGTGCCCTTCTCATCTTGTTTTCCATAAGGGTTATCATCATCAACAAAGCCTGGAAGAAGATTTCACGTGATACACAGATGATAAAATTCAACTTGAACACATTTTGCCTTCATGGTCAACATTTATAAGGAGACCAGATAAAAATATATTGGTCTTATGTTTCCATATTAGGGTAGTGGAAGCTCATTGCTCGTTACTAAGTTACATAGTTATTAGCAGTTATAGTAAAGGGGCATTAAGAAGATGAAAGCATGCAATCTCAACTCTCAAGTTCTCAGCACTCAGAAGATGATCTCCATATGTTCTGTGCTTTTGAGCCCGTAAACAAACCAAGTAAAGATAAAAATAAGTTAGTCTGATGGTTTTACCTGAATGGACGGTCAGTGCACTGTGCCACCAAGCCCCATGCCAATCGTTTTGAGCATTTGAATTGTTCTCTGAAATAGGAATTGTCCAAAACAAATTTCAATCACAAATGGTTCCCACAGAAATAGCCAACCAAACACAATACAATCCACATATAATAATTTCTGAGTTTATTAGCTTGGGTACCTTTAGGGCCCACTCCATCAAGGTATCGGCAGTGTGGATTCCATGCATATACATCAACAAGGTGACCAAATCTAAATAAAAGATTTTTCAACAGTACGATTTTACAACAGTAAGATTTTACATCATATAATACACATTACACAACCATCATGTGACAGGTAGAACAGAGTTACCTGTCACCTCCATTTCCAGCTGCATTATCTATGTGATTGCCACCGTAAAGACGTCCGGGAATAGCATTGCCGATTGAAAAGTGCATAATGTCAACCTCATAACCCCTACAACTTTTACTAGTGCAAGAACCTGGCATATCTTTGCATCCTCCCATCTAAAGAGACAAACAGCATCATGTTTGACACACATGTTACAATACCGATAAGAAGTAGTACAAAAATGAATAATCCCAAAATTCAAAAAAGAAATTTCATCATACATAACAAGAAAAAATGCAAAATGCATGTGTCACAGCAACATTTTTACTGTTTAATAGCTGGGAGGAATTCAAACTTACATTGTAATATGTGGCTTTGTCTCCAACTTGGAACATCAGAGCAACAGAAGGGCACTTACTATGTTCCCTGTGTTATCAGTAAGTCAACCAAAAGCATATGTTACTTCATGCAGAGCTATACAGTCGAGAATCAAATCATATTCACAATACACAATCAATCAAATTAAACCACCAACAGGCCCAACGAGGGAAAATGTCTTGCAGGCGCATTCAATTCAACTAAAACACCATCAAGCCTTAAAGAAGACCAAGGCAACTAGAAAAAATGGTATGGAACTAGTATTACCCTAGTTAGATAATGGAAAACCACCATAGTACCATTTAATTGAACAATTTAGAATCATGTATAAATCTAGCCCTCCATCGAATTACAAGGTCAAAGTTCAAGGAGAAACAGATCGAGCTGGCCAGCTGGGTTAGTGCGGCAAAACAAAATAGCTGACTGGCTGTCCAACGTCTCCAATCTAATATAACACCCTGAACTAAAAGAGTGACCCTAACGAGCACTGCAGCTTCCACTATCATTCTATCCGCAGAAGTACAGATGTAACACAGAAAGAAGGCAAAAGTACCCTTTAGTGTAAGCATAAGCCCCATCAACCTGCAGCATGAAGAAGACTTTGACGCCATCATGCACAGCCTGCACAGACAACTCGAAAAGTTAAATAAAAGCAAACATGTGGGAGACGTCAAGGTTTCAAAGTATCGAAGACATAAATCGACCATTCAGTTGAAAACAGAACCCAATCATCTAGCTATCTCCTCCAGATAAATCCAAGATATTACTATGTCCAAACAGCCAAATGCTACAGCGTAAGGTCAAAGTATGTCCATGATTCAGCTCGTCGATCACCATTTCGACAACCAGTCAGCTCTAAATCCAATAGCAATCAATCTAACTTTTCGAGATCCACATGTTTCCCTATGCGGAGAGGGAGAGAGAAACATAGAAGAAGATTTCGACATCCACATGTTTCCCTATGCGGAGAGGAAGAGAGAAACACAGAAGAGAGCATGGAAGAGACCAACCTTCACGGCGACCTTGCCGCCGGAGTAGGCCTTGTCTTCGTCTGGGTCGAGCGCCGGCAGCAGCGCGAACTCCGAGGCCTCAACGCCGTCCCAGTCGTCGCTGTGCCCGTCAACCGTCACCTCCCCGGGGCGGAACTCCGCAAGCACGTGCCCGCTGCCGCCGGAGCACGTCGGCGCCTCGCCGTGATGCTCGTGCGCGGCGGCGGACGCGAGAAGAGCCGCCGCGGCGGCCAGGAGGACCAGGAGCCTCATCATGCGGGAACACGCGGATCGAGGCTACGTGGTCGTGCAGAGCCGGAGGCACTTTCCGTGGTCGGGACAGCGTGAGCCTCGAATCTCGAGGTTCGTCAAGTCAGCCACACGGCGGCGGCGGCGGCGTGGAGAACGAGGAGGCGTCCGCCGCCGGCCTGGTTGGAGCTTGGAATTTTCGCATCTGCGCGTGAACGGCAGGAGTTACCAGATTACCCCTGCGCTTTCGCGTGTTGTGCTTCATGGCCGCGGGCCCGCGGGCCGCGGGAGTGTGGAATGGGAGGGGGTTATTCGGGGATTTCGGAGGCGCGTAACGGAGAAAACCGATCTAGCTGTTTGACCACCCCCATGGAGTGCCAATTAGTGAAGGCGTAAATAGTAACATGAGTTAGTTCAGTGAAAACGCAAAATTTAAATAAAAAATTTGTCGTGTCGTTACTAGGCTCTGTTTGTCACAGCTCTAACTCCAAAAAATTCATAAAGTTCTTGAAGCTGGGTACGAGGAGCTCCAAAAAATTTTAGAGTTAGAGCTGATCCTACAGAGGAGGGTATTTAGATTAATCATTTTATTTATAGCTTATACTAAATATTAATATTTAAAATATATTAATTTAGTATAGAAAGTGTAAATCTGGACTAAAGTTTGGAGTTAGAGCTGTGTCAAACAGACCCGTAGCTATAGAAACCGGTATATGCCAGTATAAAGTAAAAATACTTCCCCAGTATAGTAAAAAATGGATCTTCTAGCGTAGGATGATGTGGACGAAAGAGAGGTAAGACAAATGGAGTATGTTTCAGCGAAACTACCGGCCTTGAGTGAATCTGGTGCTAGACAAGACAACAATGATTTTGATTATGATTTCTATCAAAGGACAATCATTAATTCCATCGATGTAAAAAATCAACAGATTGTAAGCGTGAAAGGCACCTTAAGTAAACCGGTGGTGCCCTACAAGAAGACGCTATTGTAAAATGGGATGCTTGCATTGTTTTCGTGTGGTTCACATGTTTTCCTGATTTATCTATAGCAAATAAAATCTTTAATAAATGGTCTCTCGGAGAAGATTTCATTTCATTTCCTTCCATCTCCGGCTGAGATTAGCATTGATAATTAAATATGCTTACTATGGCACCAATATAAACCTAGATGCTCATGCGAGAACAACTAAGGTGGTGTTTGGATCCATGTGCTAAAGTTTAGAACTTTAAATAAGTGATAATTAGTTGTATTAAACATAAACTAATTATAAAATTAATTATATAAGTCGTGTCTATTTCGTGACACGAACCTAACAAACCTAATTTTGCTATAATTAATACATAATTATCATACGTTTACCGTATCATTATATTGTCTAATCATGATGTAATTAGGCTTAATAGATTCGTCTTGTAAATTACTCCTCGTTTATGTAATGGGTTTTTTAATTAATCTATATTTAATACTCCTAATTAACATATTTAATTCCGATGTGACGGCGCTAAAGTTTAGCGCGTGGGAAACAAACAGGGCATAATTGTTACTATGGTTTTTAACTTCTCTATCCAAAAGATTATTCTTCACTTTTTTTCTTTTTGTGCTTGGGATATTTCTTTTATCTTGCACACGGGTTTCGTGTTTTCATTGTTGTTTGGTACGTGAGCAAGAACCATGTGCGACACACACGTTTAATAGAAAATATAGAGATCGTGTTAGTTACGAACTCGACGATTATATCAGATGATTTTCGCAAAATTACAACGTATTAAAGGATCATAGGTTGATTTTTATAAACATTAGGGAGTTTGCATAAAATTACGATGTTTGATGGACGAAACGAAAAGTCTGACAGGTGGGGTCGTAGGAGGGGTATTGTTTCAATAATTTGTTGGTTCGTTGACTCTCGAAAGTTTTGAATCTCTATAGTATAGTATATAGATAGATGGATATATGTCTATAGTTACCGTTTACAATTAGCAACTCAACGAAAAAAACACATGAACGAAGGACAGCAACTGAATGTGCTTGAAAAGGTCTATCGTAGCCATCTCGACGACACCCGCGGCCTGAGGGCACGTACAACGGGCGTTGTCAGCCGTAGACATGCAGCGAGATTTTTCCAACCCCCCTCCCGCGCGGCCTCGTCTACGGCTCCGTCCGTCGACTCATCTACAAGCTGGGTTCATGCTCCCAAGCAAAGCGACGACGAACTGCACATTTGTTCGAGACGCTGCGGGGAGACAACCACGACAAAGGATCAACTGCGCGTGGGGGGATTCATTCGGCGCCAAGGTTCGTCGTTGAGCAAGGAAGGACCAGAGGAAGCAGGAGGAGCCGTCTCGGGGAGCCCGCCGGCCGGCGCTCGCCACGGGGCCTCACCGACCGTGGCGCCGGCCGCATGCCGCAGCCCTGCCATGGGGGCCTCGCCGACTGCGTGCTGCAGCCCCGCCGACCGCGCGCGGGAACGCCTGCCGCGGGGCCGCCGACCGTACGCGGGAACGCCCGCCGTAGGGCCGCCGGCCGCACGCCGCAGCCCCACCGACCGCGCGCGGGAACGCCCGCCGCGGGGGCCTCGCCGGCCGCCCCTCGCTGGAGATGGAGAGAGAGAGGAGGAAGAGATGAGTGTGGTCGGGTGGTGAGGGGAAGAGAGAGGAGGTGAAAGATAAGGTTGGGGCACGGGCCCACTTGTTAGCCACATATTTGTATGTATTTTAATTCTCTGATGTATACAATAAAAACAGCTACAAAGATCAAGTATGCGGTAGATCACCATTATTTTTTGTGTCAAATGATGAATTAATCACCATACAAACAATAAAACAAACAGCCTACAAGTTGTCTGTAAAATTGTCTGTTTGTGCTAAAAAGACATCAGATGTCTGCACTGCCCTGAAGAGCGCCGGTTAACGATGACGACGATGATGGTAACATGCTCCAGGAAAATGCCGAAACGGCGTGGTCCCCGTGCTGATGCCTAATCAATTGGGCACCCAAAGCGCAGATCAATTGCCGAGCTCACCTCTCTCAAGATCAGCTGCGTGGGGCCTGCAAGACAACCACCATACTGTAATTAGCGATCGGTGAAAGTGAAACGTAGTAGTATGTAGCCATGCCCGAAGCGGGCCCAATGAAACAATATAAAATCGCCACGGAGAAGGCTCGATATCATTTTGCCGGAAAAAGAGGCTAGAAAGCTCCATGTTCTTGTGTTGTGTGATTGGCCGGCCGTCGTCGTTACACGCCGCCGAGCGCTGCACAACCCATACAACGGCCAGTTCTCGTGACTTGCAGCACTCTATAAACAACCTCCTCGTACGCAAAGCTATGCACGCAGCACGCATCATCTTGTTCGTTCGATTCTGCTGCCGCTTCGGCGGCCGGCGAGGTGGGCGTGCGAGATCTGTCTCTCACGGAGTCACTGTGCCATACCGCCAGGGATCGGGACGGCAGGACCGCAAGCCCACGCGATACGCAATGGGATGGGGCGGCCCGGGCTCAAAGAAAAGACTGTGCGTAGAAGACTAGTAGTACTAGTACGCATCAGCTCAACCGCCGTATATTCTCGTCCCAAAGGGCAGCCGGCAGCGCCACGCTCGCCACGTACGGCCGAGGGTCGACAGCGAAAGGCGCCACATGGGCCGCGGCGCGATGATTGGCCCGGCGCCGCGGCCGCACGTGGGCGTGCAAAGGCCGGGCCCGGTGGGGGGTATCCGTAACTGTTGAAATGTAAAGTAGATGAACAGTAGATGCACAATGAAAAGGACTGTAAATCTGTAATTGTTTATTGATCATCAATGGTATATATATATATATATATATATATATATATATAGAGGGGTAGAAATGGTAGCAGTTGCCACCGGCGTCCATTCGCCCTGCCGGTGCCCATTCGCTCGTACTTGGACAATCATACACGCGCTCGGAATAAGCAACCGCAAGGTGGTTGCCCCTGGCGAGCGTGACAGGGGATGAGATCACCTCTCAAACATTTATTCGTAACACTCCCCTTGAATCTAACCTTTAGATCAATATTTATTTATTCCTCAAAAACCCTGTGAGAAAAAAGAGAGATATTCTTGAATTATGATTATTCTATCATGAATTCTCATAAATCCAAGGAGTGATTTATGTCTATTATTCCTCTAAAAAAAACCCTGTGGGGAAAAACAGAGAAAGACATAAGCTTATGTTAACATTGCCTCGTTAAAAACTTTATATGAGAAAAATATTGAGAGGTAAAAACTCATTAAATAAAAGAGTACAATGTGATGTGTTAATTAGGAGGATTCTCCCCCTGTTCCTTGCAAATCTCTAAGTCGCCTCATCCCGATGCCTTGAACACATTTTTCAAATGTGGAGGCAGGGAGAGATTTAGTGAATAAATCTGCGAGGTTATCACAAAATTTGGTTTGTAAGATGTTTATCTCCCTCATGGGGATAAAATAATTTAGGAGTAATATGTTTCGTAATGTTGCTCTTTATATATCATGTTTGCATCTGTGTAACACAAGCAGCATTATCTTCATAGATAATGGTTAGAACCAATCCCACACGATTGCTCAATGTGGTTGATCATTCTGCGTAGCCACACGCATTCACGCGAGGCCTCGTATAGTGCAATAATTTCAGAATGATTTGTGGAGGTAGCCATTAATGTCTATTTAGATGATTTCCATGAAATGGCTGTTCCTCCATATAGGAATACAAAACTTGTCTGTGATTTGGCATTGTGGGGATCAGACATATAGCCAGCATCTGTATATCCAACCAAAGCAGGATCTTGGTTCTTCTGATAAAACAAGCCCAAGTCCTTTGTGCCAATCAGGTATCTAAGAATTTGTTTACCCCCGACCCAATGGTGTTTTGTTGGAGCAGCACTATGTCTTGCTAACGGATTTACTGCAAAAGCAATATCTGGTTTGGTACTGTTTGCAAGATACATAAGTGCTCCAATGAGACTAAGATATGGGAACTCTGATCCCAATATCTCTTCTCACTCATCTTTGGGTCAGAAAACATCTTTCTTAAGATCAATTGATCTAACGACCATAGGAGTTTTGGATGGATATGCTTTGTCCATATTGAATTTCTCCAATAATTTTTGGACATAAGCAGATTGGTGCACAAATATTCCATATGGAAGGTGCTCGATCTGTAGACCCAAGCAAAATTTGGTTTTACCCAAATCCTTCATCTCAAATTCCGTCTTAAGATGTTCACGAGCTTCATAAATATCTTGTGTATTGCCAATGATATTTAAATCATCTACATATACTGATATTATACAAAATCCTATAGAGGATTTCTTGATGAAGATGCACGGACAATCATCATTGTTGGAGTAACCCTTCTGCATAAGATACTCACTCAGTCGGTTGTACCACATTCTTCCCGGCTGCTTAAGACCATATAATGATCTTTTTAGTTTTACACAATACATGTTGCGAATAGCCCCGGTATTCGGTATAGAGATCCCATCGGGGACCTTCATATAAATATCCGAATGTAGTGACCCATAAAGATATGCAGTCACGACATCCATCAACTGCATAGATAGACGCTTTTGAACTGCCAATGATATTAAATATCGGAACATTATTCCACTCATAACTGGAGAATATGTTTCATTGAAATCAACGCCGGGTCTCTGCGTGAACCCCTGTGCTACAAGCCTCGCCTTATATCTCACCACCTCATTGTTTTCGTTCCGTTTCCGGACAAAAACCCATTTGAACCCCACAGGGAAGGTCTTTGGGGGTGTAGGCATTGCAGATGAGAATACCTCTCTTTTATTGAGGGAGGCCAATTCGGCTTCAATCGCCTCCTTCCATTCGACCCAGTCCGAGCGTTTCTTACACTCTGCCATGGATTTAGGATCTGGATCATCCTGGAGATTAATAGCGATTGATGCAGCGAAATATGTGTCGACAATTGTAGTCTTACGATCAAATGATTCTCCAGAATCAATATAATTGATGGAAATTTCTTGTATTCCTGCTGATGGTTCGGTATTTCCCAATACAATACCATCAGGGCGTTCCAATATGCCAGCATCGGAAATTGAGTGCACTATCGATGCGGGATGTGAATCACGAAGATCCAGTGAGTGTCTTTCAACATGATGTTGAACTGCATTTACTGGAGTAGAGGACGTTCCTTTCCTCTGTTTCCTAGTACGCTTACGAGAAGTCGTACCTGCTGGAATGACCGTACTTCCTCCATCTTTACTAGAAGATGGAGGATGAATAGTTTTATTTGGTACCTCTATTCGTTCCGGCACATTTCTTGCGGGAATATAGGATTTTATGACACTCTTTCCACAAGTAAATGCATCTGGCAGGTTATTCGCAGCATTCTGCAAATTTATGATTCTCTGAACTTGAAGTTCAGATTCTTGGGTACGAGGATCCTCCTTTAGGACGTCTTTAGCATCCTAATTAATTTCTTGGCATTCAGTGTGATACTTGAATTCTCCCCCTAATGCCGGAAAATGATCTTCATTGAAGATACAATCAGCGTATCGGGCTGTGAGTAAATCCCCTGTAAGGGGTTCCATGTATTTAATGATCGACGGAGATAAATACCCCACATAGATCCCCATTTTCCTGTGAGTCCCATAGTAGTACGCTTAGGTGGTGATATCGGTACGTACACAGCGCAACCGAATTTCCGCAGATGGGAAATACAAGGAGGATCACCACGTACCAATTGCAGCGGGGAGGCTGTATGGTATGCAGTTGGGCGTAATTGTATCAAGTCCGCAGCGTGTAACACTGCATGACCCCAACATGAGGTTGGGAGATTACAATCTTGCAACAAAGGTCTAGCGATGAGTTTTATCCTCTTAATGAGTGATTCTGCCAAACCATTTTGAGTATGAACATATGGGACGAAGTGTTGAATTTCGATTCCTAATGCCATACAATATTCATTGAAGGCTTTGGAAGAAAATTCAGCAGCATTATCCAATCTAATTGACTTTATCTGGTGTTCAGGTTGATTTGCTCGAAGTCTGATGACCTGAGTGATCAATTTTGCAAAAGCATGGTTTCGTGTCGATAAAAGACACACATGAGACCATCGTGTGGATGCGTCTATTAAAACCATGAAGTACCTGAATGGACCTGATAAAGGTTAAATGGGTCCACATATGTCACCTTGAATGCGTTCAAGGAATTTAAGTGGTTCAGTTTTAATCTTGAGATATGAGTGTCTCAAAATAAGTTTCCCAGTTGCGCATGATGTGCACATAAAATTCGAAGATTGAGGGAATTTAGAATCACTCAAATCGTGACCAATTGAGTTGCTTATGATCTTTCTCATCATCCCCATACCGGGATGGCCAAGGCGATCATGCCATGTTTGGAATGCGTCAACATTCTGAAAGATCACTTTGTAAGCAACATGTGGTACGGGTTTGATGTATGTGTAGTACAACCTGGGCGGAAGAGAAGACACTTTTTCAAGTGTTTCTTTGTCATATCCATTATGTATAGTAAGAAGAAGAAATTCCTATTTATTTTCTTCATGGGTTTCAACACGAATCCCATTCTTACGGATATCACTATAACTTAGGAGGGTATGTGTGGAGTCAGGATACAATAAAGCTTCATCGATCACGATTTGCGTACCCATGGGGAGTACAATAGTGGCTTTACCGAAGCCAACTATCGCAGCATCGCGTCCAGCGATGGTCAAAACATTTCCTGCTCTCTTAATGAGAGTTTGGAAATATTTGACATCTCTAAGTATAGAGTTAGTGGAACCACTGTCCACTAGACACGTCTCTTCCTCCATTGGATCGACTCCCGTACAAAATTTATATATATAAATGCAGAATTTTTTTTAAAAAATATAAAACTCAATACAAATATATATAGAATACATACGAATTAACATTATTATATCAAATGTGCCTAATACAAACCAATAAGTTCAAAATATACAAACGACAACATCATGTTCTTATTACAATAATGCAAATATAAAAGACATATCTAATAGATAGGGAGCCCATGCAAGGTCTCTGAAGACCATATCTAATAGATAAAGGAGCCTATGCAAGATCTCCGAAGATGTCGTTGGAATAGTGTTCCACTATCATCTTGTCTTCATCGCCCAAGTGCTCCTCCCCCTGATGCAGAGTCTCGGTGTTGCTTGGTCCACCCCTGATGCAGAGTCTCGGTGTTGCTTGGTCCCTCTCCACTCGGGTTAGAGCCCGAAACACCAGTAGTCTCATGCTCTTGGGAGGTGAAGTTTGCTCATACTTCTTCTTAGCCTTGGGTGTTAGGTCCACGTCCCGTAGATTTCATGTAAAGTTCCATCAAATGTTTAGGGGTGCGGCATTTCTTAGCAAAATTGTTGTGACAACCACACTTGTGACAAACGGGTTTGTTGCCATTGTCATCTTTTGGCTTAGAAATGCCTTTTCTCTTATGGAAACGCCCACGAGGTTTACGGAATCTCTTGCGCTTTGCTCCTTTGCCTGAAGTACATGCGAATTGTTTATTGATCATCAATAGTATATATATATATATATAGGGGTAGAAATGGTAGCAGCTGCCACCGGCGTCCATTCGCCCTGCCGGTGTCCATTCGCTCGTACTTGGACAACCGTACACGCGCTCGGAATAAGCAACCGCAAGGTGGTTGCTCCTGGCGAGCGTGACAGGGGATGAGATCACCTCTCAAACATTTATTTGTAACAATAACGTTGCGTGAGGCCCGGCCGGCTCGGGACGCACACGCACACGACACACAGGCGGGGGAACGGTGGTTGCCGCTTCGCGGCCGCGCGCGTCGTCGCCCGTCGCCGCCGCGGCGGCCGCTTTTGTCCGCCCTGCCCCGCCCGGTCTCCCCTCCTCCGATCTCCCTTTCCCCAAAGCAAAACGATCCTGGTGCGTGCGGCATGTACTTCGCCATTGAATGCGCAGTGGTTATCCAGTTTACGAAACCGATAGCTGTCAGCTGGGTTCTGGTTTGGACGTGTCACGTGTGACGATGGGCGGTGGTGGCTACATCGACCGGTCTCCGGTCAGAATATAATATCGGTGGGTTTGTAACGGTTTTCTTGCAACTTGTTGACTAAGGCCTGTCTAAACTTTAGCGCCGTCACATCGAATATAAATATGTTAATTAGGAGTATTAAATATAAATTAATTTAAAAACTCATTACATAAACGAGGAGTAATTTACGAGACGAATCTATTAAGTCTAATCACACCATGATTAGACAATGTAGTGCTATAGTAAATATATGATAATTATGTATTAATTATAGCGAAATTAGATTTGTTAGGTTCGTCTCACGAAATAGACATGACTTATGTAATTAGTTTTATAATTAGTTTATGTTTAATACATTTAATTATCACTTATTTAAAGCGCTAAACGTTAGCACCCGGATCCAAACACCACCTAATATTCGAGGACGAGATTGCAGCGAGATTTTTTTTCTTGCTCCACGGCAATCTCTCGCTAAACAAAGGGTGAGACGTTTGATTTGATCAGTTGCTACTACGGGCCAGAATGCCGCATTGCTCTCCGTGCTGCATTGTGTTGCAGTGAACGGGCAGTTGTTGATCCCCGTGCTACAGGACGAGATGGACAATGGCATGGTGCCATGATAACTGGATGGGGGCAGAGGATAAGAATCCAAATATCACGTGGCTCCTAAAAAACCAGTCCAAGATGCGGATTTGGCTAATGAGTGATGAGCGAGTGAAAACTCCAGGTTTAAACCGTCGAGCTCTTTCCTTTTCGACTTTTCCATTGGATACGGAGAAAAGTTTATGTTCCTGTCCATTCATTTTTTCAAAAAAAAGGTTCCTGCCCAATCCATCTTTCTAGCAATTCGTCCTCAGTGGTGGTGGTGACGGTCTTCACGGGCTATAAGATTGACGAGTGATTCTCTCGCTCTTTTTTTCTACAATTTTTACCAACACTTTCTCGGTAACCGAGCATCTTCAAGAGGTTAGCCATATCATTTTCTAAAGTTAAATTTGATTATTGTTAGAGAAAAAATGTTTCCAACAGACTCTATAAATGATCCTCCAAATTTAGTGATTTTCTACCCACCTCATTCGCTAGCTATTTTTAGCTAGCCTACCTGTCATCTTTACAGAACCTGTTGGATTATTCTATTATTTATTAGTCAAATCTATTTTTAAGAGGAGCGAAATCAGTAAATTTGATTAGTTTTTTACTAATTTCTTAGATATGCTCTTATTGTTGAGACATTGGAGTCCTATCCACACACTGTGGCGTGCTGTTTAGAGTTGTTGGTGGGTAGGGCGGCTTCTCTCTATTTGTCTAGTGGTGACCTATCACGCATAGCGCTGGCCGGTTTGGTGCTTAGCTTAGAGTATGCAATACTTGGCAGGTGGTGTGTATTGCCATGGTTTGGCTCGCGGTACTTTTTTTTATAGAAAATTCTCTATTTGGCCCTGAAAAACTTACTCATTTCTTTCTTGGCTTTGAAATTTTTTTTGTTTCTTATTTGACACTGACTTAAACTTTCATTCCTTATTCGACACTTCCGTTCGTTCCGTCAGTTAACTCGGATGAACGGTACCCCCATAAACAGTAATCCCGTGTGTTTAATTAACAAAATGACATCCAAATCACCTCTAAAATTCATATAAATTTTTGTAGTGATACAAAAGATAGAGACGAACTCATTTGGCACAAAACCTCATATATATAATTTAAAATATTAAAACTAAAATTCACCAATATATGCTACTTTTAAAGACCATGTGAATTTTAAAGCATAAAACTTCTTTCCAAAAACTACGTAAAAATATCCAAATATTCCTAACACGCGATGAAGTTATTTATGAAAGTATTATCCATATTAATTTACATAGATAAATACTTCATCCGTC
Source organism: Echinochloa phyllopogon (assembly GCA_033239725.1). Taxonomy (NCBI): domain Eukaryota; kingdom Viridiplantae; phylum Streptophyta; class Magnoliopsida; order Poales; family Poaceae; genus Echinochloa; species Echinochloa phyllopogon. The sequence continues at coordinate 60,752,129 of BTCW01000018.1, read as the reverse complement.
CTGTGAAGAGTGCAATTCTGAGATTTAAAAAAAAACCCACAAAAGAATACAATTCTAGCTGTAACCAACTGTTTATTTCTTAAAATAGATAATTATCCACATGCACTAACAATCTCTATGCCAAATTTAGTAGGATTGAGACGGTTACTGAGGATAACATGATCATTTACCAATGTCATTAATCTGTCCGAGAAAAACTAGAATTGTATTCTTCACGGAACGGAGGGAGTATTTATTTATTATGTAAAATTATTGTTTTAATCAACATAAATATTTATCTATGTAACATGCAATGGATAATAATTTTATAAATTACTTCATCATGTAAAAATATTATTGGATACTTTACATAATTTTTGGAAATAATTTTATGCTCTAAAAATTCACATGTTCTTTAAAAGTAGCATATTTTTTTGAATTTTATTTTTAATATTTTAAATTATATATATGAGTTTTTGTGTAAAATGAGTTCATCTCTATCTTTTGTATCACTACAAAAATTTACATGAATTCTAGAGATGATTTGGATGTTATTTTGTTAATTAAACACATGGGTTACTATTTATGAGGTATTGTTTATCCGAGTTAACCGACGGAACGAACGGAAGTGTCGAATAAGGAATGAAAGTTCAAGTTAGTGTTAAATAAGGAATGAAAAAAATTTTAGGGCCAAGAAAGGAAAGGGTAAGTTTTTCAGGGCCAAATAGAGAATTTTCTCTACTTTTTTCCGATCTTATGGGACAATAATTTTGTATTTTTGTTTGTATCATGACAAACACAAACGTCATGTGCTATTTGTTTTTTTAAGGAAACACAATATGTACAATGCATTCGAAACACATGCACTCACCCTTCCTCTTGTTTATCTTTTATTCATTGACTTCAATCATGGATGGTTTCTTTTAACGACTAACGAGTCCACGCCATTTTTTCCTACATATACATGGAGGAAGACAATAAAAATTAAAATCTTAGTTATTAAGCAATAGTCAACCTACTCACCATAGAAATTTAAAAACATAATGATACATGGGTAAAAGATGCATGTATCCCTACATTATTATGTGAGGACTTGTGTTCTGTGGTTGTTTTCAATGCTAATTGTAGATAATAATAAACCAACTTGTACTTATCCAAGGTTTCTTGTGGTGGAACCTGCCTATTCGGGTTGAGTCATCGATTCAACACGGATGTTCGTATTTTTCTGGATTTATATGATTTAACAGACGCTTTTCTTTCTGTGGTAGGCCATCGCGAGCGAGGCGCCCGTCATGACTCCATCAATCTCAATAACTTCCGGTTCCAATCTCTCGGAGGTGCTCATAGAAGTAGAGTTTGTGTGCATGTATTTACAGAAGTGAGTGTGCATGCGTGTGAGCGTTTGCGTCCGTACTAGTATTTTGTAAAGAAAACTAAAATAACCATACTAATTCCGAGGAGAATACCTTGTTTAAATACAATGGCTCAAAGAACATCTTGCATTTGGTACAAATTTTGAACCCTCCAATGCCTTGTGTTAAAGGACAGAAGGAGTATAGCACATTGTAATATAATACTATGTTAAGCTTTTAAATTTTATCCCAAAATATAGCTGCATTAAGTGTTTAAATTTTGTCCCAAAATATAGCTATTTTAAATTGCTAATCATAGTTGAATGTGTCAACAGACGAAAAAACCTTTAGATTTTTTTTTATTTTTTTTGCATTGTGGCCTGGAGTAAAAAATAACATCACGCATAATTCCTTTTCATTTGGACGCGGATAACGCGCGACAACCCGCCCCCGCCGCTGCAGCCGCTAGCCCCCGCTGTCGTCACCTCCTCCGCCTCCGGCGGCCTCCGCCGCCACCCACCACCGCAGCCGACATTAACCCGTCGTCCATGTTCGCCGCCCCCCTCGCCCCCACCGCCCCCGGCTCCGCGCGGCCTCCACCGCCTTCGTCGCCGCTCACTACTGCGGCCGCGCTAACCTCGTCGGCCGCTGTTTCTTCTCCGCCTTCTCTGCCCCCGCCGCTCGCACCACCGACCGGGGGTCCCCCACCTCCCGGCCGGCGGTGCCCTCACCGCTCGGCCCTCCGCCCAGCGATCATCGCCGCCGCCAGGCCGCCCGTCGCCCCGAGCACCTCTTCTGGGTCCGTCGGTGAACTCCAGACCTCGGCAGCCCCAAGCCCCTAACCCCGGACCCCTAACCCAGCGGCGCCGGGGCTGGATGGGTCGCGCGTTGTGTCGTTGGAGCGACCGGCCGCCCTATAAACTTATCGTTTCATTTAGCATGGAGACATGCAATGCAGATATAATTGCCATACATAAATCACATATGTATGCATAGATGGGTTTAACGGAGGGCATATTAGACCTTTCAGTACTCTTCTTAATGTGCCTAAAAAAAGCTAAACATGTCTATATTATGGGACTGAGGGAATACAACCATATTATATGTGGACCATATTATTAGATGCGGAGAATGTTACAACGCCAATACATTGAAGAAGTTTTTTTCTCAGATAATTCTCATATCTAATAGTTGGCTATATTGTTAGAGGAGTAAAATACATGAGCGGTCCTTAAACTTATCTCGTGGTGTCATCTATTTGAGTCTCTAAACTTGCTAAAATGTGTCATCTAAGTCCAAAGTTTCGAAAATACCCCTATACATGATGACATGGCTGCTAATTGAGCATGTAATTTTATACTATTTCTCTAACCAAATCGGTTGTTTCCATCACAATAATTAGATAATTTTATTTGATTATACCATAGCATAATTATAGATCATGAGATGGACAAACATCAGCAACATAGGGGTATTTTTAGAATTTTAGACCTAAATGGCGTACTTTAGCAAGTTTAGGGATGCTGATGTGTATTTTGAAAGTTTGGGGATCTAGATGATACCCCGAGATAAGTTTAAGGACCAATGATGTATTTTATTCTTGTTAGAGGCGGCGAAGGAACAAACATAATGTTTATGTATACTTTATCTGTCTCTTCATCTTTTGTCATTTTCTTATATCTGACTGACTATAAAACTTGAAATCTGGTATTTTGCTGTTTATCACACTCATTTACATATGTGTTTTAGGTTTGGAGGTAAAGAAAAGGAAGGGCTTGAATGCATATTCCACTTTCATTATATGTGCCGGGGATAAAGGCTAGCTACTCCCTCCATTTCAGAATTTTATTATGTTCAGATTTTTTTCAAAGTCAAACCTTTTCAATTTTCACTATAAGTAGAAAAATAATTATAAGGACTAATATTGTGTTAGTAGATTTATTATAAAAACCAACTATAATATGTAACATTTTGTATTTGAAATAAATTTTTAGAAATATTGTTGGTCAACGTTAAAAAGATCTTTGAAAAAAAAATAAACATAGTAGCTATATTATGGGACAAGAGAGTACTTGATCGAGGAATGCTATTTTTTTTTTACTTTTCTTGGCTGGTTTACTGGAATAAATGAGGAGTGGAGGGTTGGGTGAGAGCCTTGGGGTGTCAAGCTAGATTAGGTTCTTGTTGGTAGGTTTGGCAAGAATAAAGGGGTGTATAGAAAAAGAAGGTTGAGGAGTGAAGGACTGACCCAGGTATTTGGATTAGATAAGGTAAAGGTTTTAGATTCTGCTAACAAAATATTACCTGCCATATTTTTGTAAAATTTATGCACACTCCCTAGATTTTCATATGCTTGATTTCAGGGGACGTCCATTACCACGGTTGCACCATTAAAGTCTTGTTTGAGTTTTTGTTTTTCATGTTCAAGGAGGTGTTAGCTAATTACAAGCGGGTCTATCGGGATAACGAGTAAGGATGTAGTAAGATTTGCGATGGAGGTGGGTGACGACAGGGCGATGAGATGGAGTGCGCAATCATGGGTGGCAGAGGATGGTTGGATGGCATCGGCGCAAGAGCGAAGTCGGTTGTGAGAGAACGAGCTGAGACGAGATTGACGTATCCTCTATATTGGTATTGGTATTAGATGACGTTTAGGACAATGATACGATCTCTAAAACGTAACTTTGATCTCTTATTTTTTTAAAAATATTTATTTAAAAAATAATATATGTATACTTTTATAAAAATATTTTTTAAGATAAATCTATTCATATGGTTTTTACATTTTCAAACTCAGAGACTTAAATTTTTTTCATGATTTATATTCTCAATGCTTGACTAAAATCTTGTCTAAAATATCATCTAATACCAATATAGAGGGAATACAGCATATGGGTGAGCGACACGAGGAAGCCAAGGGTTCTTGAGGGTAAGAAAAAAATTATCCTATCTTTTTTTAAGATTGACACGGAACATAGGGGTGAGAGGCACGAGAAAGCATATGGCTTTTGAGTAAGAAAAAATGTCCTATCTTCTTTTCTTCTTTCTATAGGAGTTAGCCGCACGTAATTCCACAAAGGTACATTATATAACTTTATTAATCATAGAGGTATATTTCTAATCACTAACTTCGTAATTTTCCACAAAGCTTTTACATAATTTCATTCAGATTGAGCCAATGTTCATTCGATTCAAAAGATCTCTGTTCCAAAACTATACATGAGGTTTTTATGCGTACTACTAAATAATACTAGGCTTCCGTTCCAAAATCGTACATGAGGTTTTTATGCATACTACTAAGTAATACTAGACTTCTTCCTTGTACATAGTATTACTAAGTCAAAAATCTAAAGTTAAAATTAGTCTAATCTTATAGACAATGACAATGCATGGATTGATCTAGACGGTTGATACTGTATCGAACGGACGATGTTAGTTGATCCAAAATTTTATGTGCTTAAGGCCGGTCTCAGTGGGATTTTATGGTAGTTTTAGGCCATCCCAACCCTCCTAGTCAGCTAGTGTCCATAAAATTAATGAGGTTGCCAAGTAAGCAGAAATCCTACGTGACAGAAGAGTTAAGGAGGAGAGAGAAGAAAAAACATGGAAACCGGGTCACACGTAGGAAACCAGGTCGTCACGCGTTCCAAGGAGGGAAGCCAGTAAAAACACTGAGACACATGTTTTAAAAAGTTAGGGGAGAGTGAATGGACTAGAAAATTAATCAAGGGCCTACGAGAAGACACTATGGGTTGGGTACCATAGTTTCTAAATTTGATGTCTTGATGATATGGCAACATAGACACCACTTATGGACATTTTGGGTTGGGATTGGCCTTATGGTATTAAATGTGATGTTGTGGTATAGGAGAGAGAAATGAGAGTTTCATCGTATGTGAGAGTAGTTTGGTCATCATGAAACTTCTTTATCATAGTTATCTAGTTTTTGTCTATATAACTGTGTGATGAAACTGTGCACTGAAACCAGCCCGGAGGTTCCATAGAAGTTTCATAATATTAAATTTACTGACGTGACGTATGTGAAAGAATTGAGAGTTCCGTGACATACCATTCTCTACTAGTCCAGAGAACTGTGTGAAGCTGGAGACTGTCCTAACAAATACCGTCGCCCAAATTTACGTGGCAAGGTCTCGATAAAAAAAAGCACAAGACATTAATTCCCGTTTTCATCAGCGCTAAAAAGAGAGAAAGGTAGCAAGGTGAAAGTATCCACAGCCACTTCAGCTGGAGCTCGTCGTCGTCCCCAGCGCGAGCACAATCCAAACCTGAACACTGCCCCGATCCCTCCACTACCCATCCCTATCTCAGCCATGCCGTCGTCATCGGCTCATCGCCTTGCGCGTAATATCCTTCCTCCACTGTACCTGCCCCCACTTTTTTTTTCCCTCGTGACTCAATAAGCGCAGCCCGGAGCTGTGAAGCAATCGGACGACGAAACCCCCCGGTCGAGTGGGCGAGCGAGCCGACGGGAGGACTGACGGGGCCGCCTAATCCAGAGCCCCAGGTCTTTTTTCCCCGTCGCCATGGCGTCGGGCAGCCGCGCCACGCCCACGCGCTCCCCCTCCTCCGCGCGGCCCGGGGCGCCGCGTCACGCGCACCACCACCACCACTCGCAGTCGTCGGGCGGGAGCACGTCCCGCGCGGGCGGGGGAGGGGGAGGAGGAGGAGGAGGTGGCGGCGTGGCCACAGCGGCCACGGAGTCGATCTCCAAGGCCGTGGCTCAGTACAACTTGGACGCGCGCCTCCACGCGGTGTTCGAGCAATCGGGCGCGTCGGGCCGCAGCTTCGACTACTCCCAGTCGCTGCGGGCGCCGCCCACCCCGTCCTCCGAGCAGCAGATCGCCGCCTACCTCTCCCGCATCCAGCGCGGCGGCCACATCCAGCCCTTCGGCTGCACGCTCGCCGTCGCCGACGACTCCTCCTTCCGCCTCCTCGCCTTCTCCGAGAACGCCGCCGACCTGCTCGACCTGTCTCCGCACCACTCCGTCCCCTCGCTCGACTCCGCGGCGCCGCCCCCTGTCTCCTTGGCCGCCGACGCGCGCCTCCTCTTCTCCCCCTCGTCCGCGGTCCTCCTGGAGCGTGCCTTCGCCGCGCGCGAGATCTCGCTGCTCAACCCGCTATGGATCCACTCCAGGGTCTCTTCCAAGCCGTTCTACGCCATCCTCCACCGCATCGACATCGGCGTCGTCATCGACCTCGAGCCCGCCCGCACCGAGGACCCCGCGCTCTCCATCGCCGGCGCAGTCCAGTCCCAGAAGCTCGCGGTCCGCTCCATCTCCCGCCTCCAGGCGCTACCCGGCGGGGACGTTAAGCTGCTTTGCGACACAGTCGTGGAGCACGTCCGCGAGCTCACGGGTTACGACCGTGTCATGGTGTACAGGTTCCATGAAGACGAGCACGGGGAAGTTGTCGCCGAGAGCCGGCGCGATAACCTTGAGCCGTACCTCGGGTTGCATTATCCCGCCACAGATATCCCCCAGGCGTCTCGCTTCCTGTTCCGGCAGAACCGCGTGCGAATGATTGCAGATTGCCACGCCACGCAGGTGAGAGTCATACAAGATCCTGGGCTGTCACAGCCACTGTGTTTGGTTGGCTCTACGCTGCGTGCCCCACACGGGTGCCATGCGCAGTACATGGCGAACATGGGTTCCATTGCATCGCTTGTTATGGCGGTCATCATTAGCAGTGGTGGTGATGACGAACAGACAGCACGCGGCGGCATCTCTTCAGCAATGAAGTTGTGGGGATTGGTGGTGTGCCATCATACATCACCACGATTTATCCCATTTCCATTGAGGTATGCTTGTGAATTTCTGATGCAGGCCTTTGGGCTGCAGCTCAACATGGAGTTGCAGCTTGCACACCAGCTGTCGGAGAAGCACATTTTGCGTACACAGACGCTACTGTGTGACATGCTGCTGAGAGATTCACCAACTGGCATCGTCACACAGAGCCCTAGCATCATGGACCTTGTGAAGTGCGACGGGGCTGCACTTTATTATCATGGGAAGTACTATCCATTGGGCGTCACTCCTACTGAGTCTCAGATTAAGGATATCATCGAGTGGTTGACAGTGTGTCATGGGGACTCAACAGGGCTCAGCACAGATAGCCTGGCTGATGCAGGCTACCTTGGTGCTGCTGCATTAGGGGATGCTGTGTGTGGAATGGCAGTGGCCTATATTACACCAAGTGATTACTTGTTTTGGTTCCGGTCACATACAGCTAAAGAGATCAAATGGGGTGGTGCAAAACATCACCCGGAGGATAAAGATGATGGTCAGAGGATGCACCCACGGTCATCATTCAAGGCATTTCTTGAAGTAGTCAAAAGCAGAAGCCTACCATGGGAGAATGCAGAAATGGATGCAATACATTCCTTGCAGCTAATATTGCGCGACTCCTTCAGAGATTCTGCAGAGGGCACTAGTAACTCAAAAGCCATTGTGAATGGACAGGTTCAGCGTGGGGAGCTAGAATTGCGGGGGATAAATGAGCTTAGCTCCGTAGCAAGCGAGATGGTTCGGTTGATAGAGACAGCAACAGTCCCTATATTTGCAGTAGATACTGATGGGTGTATAAATGGGTGGAATGCAAAGATCGCTGAGTTGACAGGCCTTTCAGTTGAGGAGGCAATGGGCAAATCACTGGTAAATGATCTTATCTTCAAGGAATCTGAGGAGATAGTCGGAATGCTACTCTCACGAGCTTTAAGAGGTATATCTCATTTGTCTTTCTCATATAATTGCTATTGTTTTTATATTGTGTTTTGTGTGAATCACCCAATGTGGCTGAGGAGAAGGTTATCTATTATTGGTTGTATATCTTGACATATATAACATAACAGAAGTGTATGAACATAATGTTTAGTAGACCAAGCATCAAAATATATGATTATATACTCCTTGAAAATAGATGTACACAGTTTCTTAGGCTTACTTCTTTTCGTGCATGAATAACTAAGTATAGAAAACAGGGCCCAGCTAGAGATTCTCAACCATTTTCACTGGACCACTGTAGAACCAGTGCGTAGAGCTAGTAGTCAGGCATGCTCAGATGTGAAAAGTAAGTGCATCAAACCTGTACCAGAGGTGAGCCCTGATTTGTGAACTTGCTGCTCATACAGGTGAGGAAGACAAAAATGTGGAGATAAAGCTAAAGACATTTGGGCTAGAGCAATCAAAGGGACCAATATTTATTATTGTCAATGCTTGTTCCAGTAGAGATTACAAAAAAAATATTGTTGGTGTCGGTTTTGTTGGACAAGATGTCACAGGACAAAAGGTGGTCATGGATAAATTTGTCAACATACAAGGGGACTACAAGGCTATTGTACACAATCCTAATCCTCTAATACCCCCAATTTTTGCATCCGATGAGAATACTTGTTGTTCGGAATGGAACACGGCCATGGAAAACCTTACAGGATGGTCGAGGGGTGAAGTTGTTGGTAAGCTTCTTATTGGAGAGGTATTTGGAAACTTTTGTCGACTTAAGGGCCCAGATGCATTGACGAAGTTCATGGTTGTCCTTCACAATGCCATAGGAGGGCAGGATTATGAGAAGTTCCCTTTTTCATTTTTTGACAAGAACGGAAAGTATGTGCAGGCCTTATTGACCGCCAACACAAGGAACAAAATGGATGGTAAGTCCATAGGAGCCTTTTGTTTCTTGCAGATTGCAAGTGCCGAATTACAGCAAGCTTTTGAGATTCAGAGACAGCAAGAAAAGAGGTGTTATGCAAGGATGAAAGAATTGGCCTATATTTGCCAGGAGATAAAGAATCCTCTTAGTGGCATCCGATTTACCAACTCTCTGCTGCAGATGACTGATTTGAATGATGACCAGAGGCAGTTCCTTGAAACTAGTTCTGCCTGTGAGCAACAGATGTCCAAGATTGTAAAGGACGCCAGCCTCCAAAGTATTGAGGACGGGTAGGCATTCTGATCTTAACTTTTTTTCGTTCGCTCATGCTCTAATACTTGCATTTAATATTTATATTTGATTCATTTATGTCTGTTTAACCTGCGCCAATAGTAGCTATAACCTGAATTTCAGTCGACACTTATCTTTTCTCTAGACTGTAGAGGTGCAAAATAGAGAAGTCCACTCGTCAGACTTCAGTTCTGCTGTCTTTGCAGTTTCTCTGGGTAATTTTTTTTTGCCAACATTAGATTTTTTATTTTGTTTCATCATTTAAGGCTTTTTTTTGTTATAATTCATGGCATCTGTGGACTGCTTCTCTTGCCTGGGCGACATCTGAAAATATCTAAGATCAGCAAGCATTTCATAGTAGAACACTGGCATATTGTAGTTATGCCCTTGCAAAGATGAAGCTCAATCCAGAATAACCCCAACATACTCCGCTGGAGCTAGTCCAGATTATTGTACTTACAAGACTGATGTGACCTGTGTGGTTGTAAACCACCTTTTATTTTAAATAAAGTACTAACTTACTGAAAGGTGATTGAGACGCGTTTCCGGCTGTAAGTACATCATTATGGCTGTGATTATCTAACAGATGGTATGGCTACTCAACTGGGACCAAGTGAGAAATTGATGATTTGTACATTTCCCAGTGAAACTGCTACATTTTGTGTCTATTTTATAGGGTAGTGCCAATATTATACTAGTACATGCACTAATTACTGTGCGTACTCAATGAGTCAAAATTATAATTAAAAGGATACTTTTTATAAACAAAAAGGTGGTGCACACTTGGGTTTTCTGCTTACCATATTCATACTAATTGCTACTGGGATTGTGAACCTTTGCACTTTAAATGTTATATCGTGGAATTTTTATTAGAATTAAAGGAGTTGTCTTACGAACCAATAGCATTACCACACTCTTGGGAGTATCACCGAACTTGAAGCAGCTTTGTGTAAAATGCCTTTGTCTGTAGTCTTGTTTGATGAACTCATAAGTTATTTGGAGACACTGTATCCCATTTGCCTGCACAGAAATTCAGAATCCCTTCTGGTTGACTTTTATGCACTCGATCAGCTCCGCCCATCTTATCTGTCCATGATGATTGGGCATTACTTTTACCCCGTAAAGTCATTGACTTAAAGGCATGCACAGAATGGCAGTTGCTTGTTAGTTTGCAAAGTCCAAGCACAAACTTACCAAGATACCTGGAATTCCAAAAGGACATAAGATATCACCTGGAATAGCTAATTATACTACCTTATAGTATTTGTTTTGTATTATTTGATTGATGTTTTTTTTGTAACCTAACACACTCTTCTACTTTACTCTTTAAGTTTGAACTGCTAGTGTTATTTCCACAATGGTTAGCTGAAAATTTGTTGATTTTGTTTCTCTTTATGTAACAGCTCTTTGGTGCTTGAGAAAGGTGAATTTTCTCTTGGAAGTGTCATGAATGCTGTTGTCAGCCAAGCAATGATATTGTTGAGAGAGAGGGATTTACAACTTATTCGGGATATCCCTGATGAAATCAAGGAAGCATCGGCATATGGAGATCAATATAGAATTCAACAAGTTTTGTCTGACTTCTTGCTAAGCATGGTACGGTTTGCTCCAACTGAAAATGGTTGGGTAGAAATACAAGTTAGACCAAATGTAAAACAAAATTCTGATGGAGCAAATACAGCGCTTTTCATCTTCAGGTTAGCTGCTTACTCCTTGATTATAAATCCATAAGAAAATGTTTTTTTTCGTTCAAGGGATGGGTTTATTCGAGGAATTTGGTAGAAAACAAGTAACATGAATTACTTCAACTTCTAGCTTGTTGATTGCATATGTGGTGTGGTCCATAAAGATCGTGATGAATCTAACAGATTTTTCTTGTTTGTATCACGCTGTATTTTCTTCTTCTTCTGTCGATTCGATTGCTTTACTTGTACCCGGTGCTCTAGTGTTATAAACGCGCAGCCGATTCGGCCTAAGCCCGGGTATCTACGGGCCAGCGCGATATTAAGCCCAGGTCCAACGGAGCAACGACCAACAATGCTCAGGCCTAACTCAACCCAAAAGACTAGTCTTTTGGGTTGAGTTAGGCCTGAGCATTGTTGGTCGTTGCTCCGTTGGACCTGGGCTTAATGTCGCGCTGGCCCGTAGATACCCGGGCTTAGGCCGAATCGGCTGCGCGTTTATAACAAGTGGTATCAGACGTACTTACACCCTGGTCGCTGATTAGGGTTTCATGACGACGACGATGAAGTTCGATCTTCCGCTACTGGATTACAACACGCGGTTCTCGCTATGGCAAGTCAAGATGCGGGGAGTTCTGGCGCAGACTCACGATTATGATGAGGCGCTGGAAAGTTTCGGCAAGAGGCAGGAGGAGTGGACTCCCGAGGAGAAGCGCAAGGATCAGAAGGCTCTCTCTCTAATCCAACTTCATCTTCATAATGATATTTTGCAGGAGGTGTTGCAAGAGAAAACTTCTGCGGCCCTTTGGCTCAAACTGGAATCGATCTGTATGTCCAAGGATCTTACCAGTAAGATGCATATGAAGATGAAGTTGTTCACTCTGAAGATGAAGGAGGAGGACTCGGTGATGAGCCACATCGCCGATTTCAAAAAGATCGTTGCTGACCTAGTGGCGATGGAGGTGACGTATGATGATGAGGACTTAGGTCTTTTACTGTTATGTTCATTGCCAAATTCGTTTGCTAATTTCCGTGACACCATACTTTTGAGTCGTGATGAATTGACCTTAAAGGAAGTTTATGAGGGGCTCAAGTCCCGGGAGAAGATGAAGGGTATGGTTCAGGCAGACGGGTCGTCGTCCTCTAAGGGCGATGCGTTGCATGTGAGAGGACGATCTGAGAATCGATCCTCCAACAATGGAAACGATCGTAACAAGAATTTTGATGGGAGAAGTCGTTCCAAGTCGAAAGCTCGGAACAACAAGAAGTTCTGTAATTACTGCAAGCTCACGAATCATACAATTGAGGATTGCAGGAAGCTCCAGTATAAGGAGAAGATGAAGAAGAATTCTGATGGTAAGGTCTCTGTTGTCTCTGCAGCTGTTGATTCTGATTCCGGAGATTGTCTGGCTGTTCTCGCTGGTTGTGTTACTGGTCATGATGAATGGGTTCTGGATTCTGCATGTTCGTTTCATATCTGCACTAACAAAGATTGGTTTAGTTCATATAAGCCCGTGCAGCAAGGAGATGTAGTGCGGATGGGGGATGATAACCCACGTGAAATTGTGGGCATCGGCTCTGTTCAGATCAGGACGCATGATGGCATGACACGCACATTGATCAATGTAAGGTACATACCAGGAATGACAAGAAATTTGATTTCGTTGAGCACACTTGCCAGAGAAGGTTTCAGATACACCGGTGATGAGGAATTTTTAAAGGTATCGAAAGGTTCTCTTGTTTGTCTTTTGGGTGATCTCAATGCTTCGAATCTATATATTCTTAGAGGTACTACTTTGCTTGGTTCGGATTCTGCTAATGTCATTCATGTTGAACCTAGTACAACTAACCTCTGGCATATGCGTCTTGGGCATATGAGTCACCTTGGTATGGCAGAATTGATGAAGAGAAACTTGTTGGATGGCTGTACTTCGAGTAGCATGAAGTTTTGTGAGCACTGTGTTTTCGGAAAGCATAAACGGGTAAAGTTCAATACCTCGGTTCATACCACTAAAGGTACACTTGATTATGTACATGCTGACTTATGGGGTCCTTCTCGTAAGCCTTCGCTTGGTGGTGCTCGTTACATGCTTACTATTATTGATGACTACTCTAGAAGGGTTTGGCCTTATTTTCTGAAACATAAAGATGATACTTTTGCTGCGTTTAGAAACTGGAAAGTTATGATAGAAAGGCAAACTGACAGAAAAGTGAAATTGCTTCGTACTGATAATGGTGGAGAGTTTTGTTCTACTGCCTTTGATGATTTCTGCAGGAACGAAGGCATTGTGCGCCATCACACCATACCGTATACTCCTCAACAAAACGGTGTGGCCGAGCGTATGAACAGAACCATCATATCGAAGGCTCGTTGCATGCTGTCCAATGCACGGATGAGCAAGCGTTTTTGGGCTGAAGCTGCAAATACCGCATGTTATTTGATAAACAGGTCGCCTTCTATTCCACTTAATAAGAAAACTCCCATGGAGGTATGGTCTGGTACACCTGCTGATTATTCACAGTTGAAAGTTTTCGGATGCACTGCTTATGCTCATGTTGATAATGGAAAATTAGAGCCTAGAGCTGTTAAGTGTCTTTTTCTTGGTTATGGTTCTGGAGTTAAAGGATATAAACTGTGGAATCCCGAAACAGGAAAGACTTTCATGAGTAGAAGTGTGGTTTTCAATGAATCTGTGATGTTTAATGCTAGTTTGACCTCAGACAGTGTTCCAGATATTTCTGCTCCAGAGGTGCAGCGTATGCGCATGCAGGTGGAGCATGTTGATGAGGCAGTTGTGCAGGTGGAGCCGGTTGATGATCAAACCAATGATGTTGCTGATGATGTTGCTCATGATGGTGTTCAGCAAACTCCTCCCAATTTTCAGCAAGAGGAGGATTTACCTATTGCTCAACGCAAGACGAAGAGAGGTTGCGGTCCTCCAAAACGTCTTATTGAAGAATGTAATTTATCTTACTATGCTTTGAGTTGTGCTGAACAGGTGGAGAATGTTCATGAGCCAGCGACATATAGAGAAGCTGTTAGCTGTGGTGACAGTGAGAGCTGGGTTTCAGCTATGCATGAGGAGATGCAGTCACTTGAAAAGAACAACACATGGGAAGTTGTACCATTGCCTAAGGAGAAGAAGACCATCCGATGCAAATGGATCTTCAAGAGAAAGGAGGGTTTATCTCCAAGTGAGCCTCCAAAGTTTAAGGCAAGGTTAGTTGCAAAAGGTTACAGTCAAATTCCGGGTGTTGATTATAATGATGTATTCTCTCCAGTTGTAAAACACAGTTCGATCCGTACTTTCTTTAGTATTGTTGCATCACATGATCTTGAGCTTGAGCAGTTAGATGTGAAAACTGCATTTTTACATGGAGAGCTAGAGGAGGACATATACATGGACCAGCCGGAAGGGTTCATAGTGCCAGGCAAGGAGAAGCATGTGTGCAAGTTGAAGCGATCCTTGTATGGTTTAAAACAGTCCCCTCGTCAGTGGAACAAGAGGTTTGATTCATTTATGCTGTCACACAGTTTTAAAAGGTCGAAATTTGATAGCTGTGTCTACATCAAACATGTTAATGGATCACCTATATACTTGCTGTTATATGTTGATGATATGCTGATTGCTGCCAAGAGTCAGATAGAAATCACTAAGTTGAAGAAATTGTTGAATAGTGAGTTTGACATGAAAAATCTTGGTGCTGCTAAGAAAATTCTTGGTATGGAAATTAGTAGAGATAGAAAATCTGGTTTGCTATTTCTTAGTCAACAAAATTATATCAAGAAAGTTCTTCAGCGTTTCAACATGACAGATGCTAAAGCTGTTAGTACCCCCATTGCATCTCACTTTAAGTTGTCAGCTGCACAGTGTCCTAGTACAGATCAGGAGATTGAATACATGACAAAGGTTCCTTATTCTAGTGCTGTTGGGTCTTTGATGTATGCCATGGTTTGCTCTCGTCCAGATTTATCATATGCTATGAGTCTGGTTAGTAGATATATGTCTAATCCTGGTAAAGAACATTGGAGGGCAGTTCAGTGGATTTTCAGGTATCTCAGAGGCACATCAGATTATTGTTTAAAGTTTGGAAGAACAGATAAGGGGCTGATTGGTTATGTGGATTCAGATTATGCTGCTGATATGGACAGAAGAAGATCACTTACTGGTTATGTGTTTACTGTTGGCAGTTGTGCTGTGAGTTGGAGGGCTACGTTACAGACAGTTGTTGCTTTGTCTACTACTGAGGCAGAATATATGGCTATTTGTGAAGCTTGCAAGGAATTGGTTTGGCTGAAAGGTTTATATGCTGAACTGTGTGGGGCTGAATCTTGCATTACATTATATTGTGATAGTCAGAGTGCTATTTATCTTACTAAAGATCAGATGTTCCATGAGAGGACTAAGCATATTGATATCAAGTATCATTTTGTGCGTGATGTGATCGAAGATGGTAAGCTGAAGGTATGCAAGATCAGTACTCATGATAATCCTGCTGATATGATGACAAAGCCTGTACCCGTTTCTAAGTTTGAGCTGTGCTCAAGCTTAGTCGGCTTGATAGGATAGTCCAAGTGACTATCGTTGGCACCAGAAGCATTTTGCTCAAGATGAAGATGATTTATGCTACAAGAGGGAATTTGTCTCAAGGTGGAGTTTGTTGGATATGTTCCAAATTCCACATCCACGACATAGGCCGGGCTTCTGCCGAAGCGCAGCGGAGGCCCGTCGCCGGAGGCTTGGGCCGGAGCGAAGCGGAGGCTGAAGCCGGCCCATCAGGAACTCGCCCCCATGTTGACGCGTAAAGGGGGGTACGGGGGGCGAAGCCCCCCGTGGTACGGTATATATACCCTTGCTAGGGTTTCGTGGAGACTTAATTCTCTTGTAAGCCGCCATAGGCGTTGTAACCCGACTCTTGAGATATAGTGAGATTGTGCTGGCTGGTGCCCGTGGTTTTTCCCCTTCGCATTGGAGGGGTTTCCACGTTAAATCTTGTGTCCCGCTGTGTTTGATTACTTCGTTATTCGCCGCCGTTCATAACATCTAGATCACGTAGTTTGCACTGAACCAAAGATCGAGAAAATTTGTCTTTGCTGAGGTCTTGTGAACAACTGTGTTTGGGCTCAAATTCCTAAGATCCTTTTTTTTCTTCCAAATTTGAACTAAATCCTAAGATTCTCAAAACTTCCTTCATGCAAACAGGTCGCAAGGATGTAACCTACCTCTGTCCCACTAATGTATATCTTTAATTCCTCTGAAACTGCAGACACCTTTGCTATATGATAAACCAACTAAAATACATTGATTTCTTTGACACAGAAAGTATTTAGATGATTCTAGGAAAAATGCAAATTAATACCCCTTTGTAGGTTGTTTTGGCATTTCTAGATACATAGATTTAGATATAATGTATATCTAGGTGCATAGCAAAAGCTATGTATCTGGAAAAGCCAAAACGACTTACAATTTGGGACTCTATTTAACTTATTCTTTTGGATTTCTTTTAGATATCAAAATTGCTTCCTACTCCCTCCGTTCCAAAATGTAGGTCGTTTTGGCTTTTCTAAATACGTAGCTTTTGCTATAAATCTAGACATAATGTATATCTAGATACATAGCAAAAACTATGAATCTAGAAAAGCCAAAACGAATAGAGGCAGTACCATAGAACATTGGTGAGAAAAAAACTGAGAACTGAGGGACCTAACCTTACCTATTGAAGTTAAAAGGAATAAGTCTACTTAACCCCCTGACCTATTGAAGTCCGCCTACTTAACCTCCTCACCTATAAAACCAGGTATTCTACCCCAAACTATCCAAAACCATCGAAATAACCACCTGTGGTGGTTTCCAAGGCAGTTTTACCTACGTGGTGCCATGGACTGTACTCTGGTTTTATGAGATAAATTCTGACCCAACTTTTGCAAGAGTGGCCGTCCTTTTGTAACTCATGCTATTTCAACAATTTACATTTGTCAGTGTTTGTTGGGTGATTCAACTGAAACACCAGCTTCCAAATGTTAACAACAATAGAAAACTGAACCCATTGTGACCTGGGACTACTAATCAATGGAACTAAGTGATTTTCTTTTTAACTTTGTATTTCTGTAGGTTTGCCTGTCCTGGCGAAGGCCTCCCCCCTGACATTGTACAGGATATGTTTAGCAATTCTCGCTGGTCGACCCAAGAAGGCATTGGGCTAAACATATGCCGGAAGATCCTCAAATTGATGGGCGGCGAGGTCCAATACATCAGGGAGTCCGAGCGGAGTTTCTTCCTCATCATCCTTGAGCTGCCCCAACCTCGGCTAGCAGCTAGTAGAGAAATCAGCTGATGTGTTAAGCTCAGTGCTGACCTTACCTAACTGCTCGGTCAACTAGGTGACTTGAGCTCCCCTGATAAGAGGGAACCTGATCTACGAGAAGCCTGGAAACCAATACGACCCAGAGGCAGCACATGACAGCTGTCACGGTGATTCTAGATTATCAGCGTCTTTGAAGAGATTGTTTCCAGTGCACCCCTGTGTAAGTCCGGATGTCCAAAGAGTTCATGGCGGCTAGTAATGTACACAGGCGGCAATGTGTCTGGTAGGGTAGACCCATGATCAGCTCCACGTAGTACATAAGTTGTCATTAGCTTATATGTATATATAATCTGTCGTGTACTATGCATAAGGAGCCTGTTTCAGCTCCCACGGTTGTATTTTGCATGCCTTCCCAGGCCTACTGCACTTAATCTAGCATTTGGTTTCCTTGGAATTTTGGCATTCTTCTCTTTAAAAACACGTACTTTTTTTTGATACTTAAAAAAACACGTACTTGAAACTCTGAATTCAATCTGTTGTGCAACTCGTGCTGCTTGAACAGGTCAACAGTCCTTGACAATCTGAATGAATGTGGCAACAACCCTGACGCCCAAGGGCTGTTTGCGCCATGTGCCCATGTGAGACTATAAGAGGCGCTCCGCGGGGGCAGCCGCAGCCGTTCCGCTAAGACTCACCGAGCTTGCCTTCGCATTACGGAGCTTTCCTTCCGGTGAGAATTGGGGATTGCTAGCTTGCATTGCTATTTTCTAACTACGGGTTGATCGATTTGTTTTGTTTTGATGGCTTCGTCGGCGGTCGGAGGCCGAGGAAACAGAGGCCAGCCTAGGGCATACAAAGCGCACGGCTCACCTTAGAAGCGTGTCACCGCCTCACCTGCAGCATGCTGCATGCGTTTCGTTCTCCCTTCTCACTGCTGCTCTATTTCTTGCGTATATATTCAGTTATGGGACATATTATCTGAATATGTGATTTTTACTATGCATGTTCTGCTTCTTGCATATTCAGTTTGGGACGGGACACATTTTCTGAATTTGTGATCTTTATGCATAGGAAGGGTTATAGCCATTTCAGGCGAGCGATCGATGGTACATAAACCGGAACCCCGCATAAATGACAGACCTGGGTCATCTTCATGTGAATATGTGATTGTTTGGCAAAGCCTAGGAATATAGGAGAGATCAAACATGAACCTTTGCTTCTTCGGAGAAAAACTGTTATTTGGCCACTAAAGTGCATGGTGCGTTATTTTTTTTAGATAAAATAAGAAAATATTATTTCATCAAGCAAATAAAAATGCAAATAAAAAGTGCATGGTGCATCGCCGTTATAATATGCCAGTGCATCGCAATTAAAATATACCACGTGCGAATGAATGAATGTCCATGTTTTCATGCTAAAGCCTACACCAGGGTTAAGAGAACTCAAGCATTACTACTACGTGATGTTGGCGGGCGTTCACCTAACATGTTGCGTATACTTGATGGCAATCTGCTCCTTCATCCGCATATCCTTCCTGCTACCTTCGTTCCAAATTACTATTCGTTGTTGATTTTTTTTCATCATTTTTTATCATTCTTCTTATTCAAAAAATTTGTCCAAATATACAAACTAATAAGTTATACTTGAAGTGTATACGATATTAAAACAAGTCACATACAAAATAAATGATACTCGTGAAATTTTTTGAATAAGATGAATGATCAAACGTTAAATGAAAAAGTCAACAGCGACTAGTAATTTGGAACGGAGGTAGTACTACATACTACCTTTGTTCTAAATTATTATTTATTGTTGACTTTTTTCGTAATGTTTAACCATTCGTCTTATTCAAAAAATTATGCATGTGTTATTTCTTTGATTTGTGGTTTACTTTATCATCGCATATACTTTACGTATGACTTATTTTTTTGCATATTAAAACAAAATTTTAGAATAAGATGAACAATCGAACGTTGTGGAAAAAGATCAACAACGAATAGTAATTTGGAACGGAGGAATATCACGCAACTGTGCAAGGGTATGCGCGCGGCAGCTGCATGTGGCGAGATTAAATGCTGCGTTTGCGTGTATAGGGCACACGGTGCACCTTTTTTCTCTGTGTGCAGCTCATGCGGTCATGCCTCGCTACTTCCATGGTCCGGTGGCTTGACACAGCCTCGCATACATGCATCATTCATGACGCCTTTCCGGCTGTATTGATTGCGGTGGGTTCGACTGATCCGCGGATAGCATGTTTGGATCCGGCCGGGCAGAGCAAGTACGTTCGCGATGCGTAGCTTCCAATGTTAGGCCTACGCAGACCTCTACGCGAGGGTGAAGTTAGTGTTGAAGATAAAAAAGTTAATTTTTTTAGCTTCATCAGCTTCATTTGTGTCATATGCAAAACATCTCTGCCTCTCACAACTAATTCCAGAAATGATTCACCATCACAACCATTTAATACAGCTTCAGTAAAAACGGCTTCAGAAGCTGTTTTTGGGGCTCTATTAGAGTGGCCCTTAGATCAAATAATGTGGCATTGTGGCCTCGCCTGGTGATCACTCACCTATCCGGCCAGCAAGCTCCTCGAAGGATCAAAGCTACGACTAGATCAGGCCGGGCCCGTAAAAAAGCGGCCATGCATGCGACTGCTCGTAGTTTGACCATGCAGGACCGATGACTCCACGGTTCAACTCCATACAGAGATAGCAGATCTTTTACGGGTACCGACTACAATGCCCTCACCGGCTATATCCATATACGGTTGGAGGCTATCAGTTAACCTATGTGCCTCCGCCTGATTCACCGCTGTATTTGCTCTACTCGTTTCGAAACCCAAATAAAGTCAGTAATGCAGAAGCGGCAAGTCCCACCGTGCTGGCGGCTCACGCCTCAGCACAAGCATATGCGTACGTACGGTGTGCCGCGCCGTGGGTACAACTGCTACTGCCCGGTAGAAATACGATCACGGAAGGAAGGAGGTCTTTTCCCTTTCCTCTTTCACCTTTTCTTGCCGGCCTTGGCGTATATCCGCAACGAGCTAGCGCCGTAGCGCGAGCCTGAAAAGTACGAAAACCGCCGCCGCGGCCCGGCAGGCACGTACAGTGGCGTGGGCGCATCCGTCTCACCGTACCCATCTCCAACATTGTAACATGCATCTGCCCTGGCGCACCGGCGGCCGGTCAGGCGCGTGAACATTAATGCGCCGGCGCCCCTGCTCCGTTTCCGCGCGCACCGCCTGCTGCGCTGCTCAGAGGGTCACAGCTCACCAACCGAACCGAATCCATTGGCCGCGGACGCCCATGCTGCATGTCCGCTCGCTCGCTCGGCTAGCCGCCTCACACTGTCACTCACGACCGTGAGACGGGCCCGTCTCTGCTCGCCGAGCTCGTGCTCTGCCCGCCCCTAGCTCGTTGGCCACGACAGGCTTCTTCCCTCGTGCTCTGCCCGACTGCCCCAGGGCACCTCGACGGTAGTCTACTCTCGCTAGCTGGCCGCCTTTGGAAGCTGAGGCTGTGACAGTTGAGACGTGACTTTTGATATAGCTAGCCTGGTCTCCAACCACCTGCATTGAACTCACGTACACATGCAGCCTGCTAGCTTTCTCCACTGCCCACTCGCTCCACTTGATCCACCGGGTTAGCTTAGCTCCACCTCCACTGTATAGTCGCATTTGGTAGAGCTCCAAAAACAGCTCCAGGAGCAGTTTTTGGTGGAGCTGTACCAAACAGCCGTGACGGTGAATCACTTCTGGGGGCTTGGTTATGAGAGGTGGAGCTGTTTTGTACGTGACACAGGTGGAGCTGGTAGAGCTAAAAAAATCAGCTCCTCCACTCTAACTCCAACTCCACTCTCATGTGGAGCTCTACCAAAGTGGGCTATAAAGCATGCGTGCGTCCTTTTCTCCAAGCATCGTCACAGCAAGCAGCCCGCAGCTCAATTTACTTCAGTGTCTCATGGCGAGGCGTGTGCGGGGCTTGGCGCTCGCGGCATTGGCCGTGGCGCTGGTTCTCGGGGTGGCCGTGGAGGCGCGGTTCCTTGAGACCCAGAACTTGGGCGGCGGCGGTGGTTTCGGGGGAGGCGCTGGCTTTGGTGGAGGTGCTGGGCTCGGTGGAGGAGGTGGTGCGGGTGGTGGATTTGGCGGAGGGCTCGGCCATGGCGGGGGTCTTGGTGGAGGGTTTGGAGGTGGAAAAGGTGGTGGTCTAGGCGTTGGCAGTGGTCTCGGTGGAGGAGGTGGGCTTGGCGGTGGCGGCGGAGCGGGCGGTGGGCTCGGCGGAGGGCTTGGGCATGGTGGCGGCCTCGGCGGAGGTGGTGGCCTCGGCGGAGGAGGTGGCCTCGGCGGGGGTGGTGGTGCAGGCGGTGGCCTAGGCGGCGGTGCTGGAGGAGGCCTTGGTGGCGGTGCTGGCGCAGGTGGTGGTGCTGGAGGTGGTCTAGGTGGAGGGGGAGGCCTTGGTGGCGGTGCAGGTGGTGGACTAGGCGGTGGAGCTGGAGGTGGTCTTGGTGGAGGAGGCGGCCTTGGTGGTGGTGCAGGCGGTGGAGCCGGAGGTGGTCTCGGCGGAGGCAGCGGCCTCGGTGGCGGTGCTGGTGGCGGTTTCGGTGGTGGTGCTGGTGGTGGCGGTGGTCTTGGAGGCGGCGGCGGCTCTGGAGTGGGTGGTGGCTTCGGAGGAGGCAAAGGTTTTGGCGGGGGTCTTGGTGGAGGTAGCGGCGGTGGAGCAGGAGGCGGTGCCGGGGGAGGGTTCGGCGGAGGTGCCGGAGGAGGCGCTGGCTTGGGTGCTGGAGCTGGTGGAGGTTTCGGTGGCGGCGCTGGCGGTGGCATCGGTGGTGGCCATTGGTGAAGCATATGCATGAATATATACCAATACCAAGTATATATGACTGAATCGTGAAGCCTATGCTTTATGTTTAATTGAAATTTGTAATCTTTGTTAATGTGTGTTTACAATTGCTTATTCATCATTTTCGCAAGGAATAAATAAACGGAGACGTTACGTTTGCAATGATCAGACTCTTCTTCTATTTGTGAATACTGCCTATGTACAAACTGTAGTCTTTTCGGTGTCCTGAACAGATTTCATGAAGTACAAACCACAGAGTGCACGCTATGTACAAACTGTAGTCTTTTCCATGGAGCGATTGCATGTTTATTCACCTTTTTTTCCTGGCGAGGAATGGCATGATCTTAATTTCTCTTGAGATTGTAATCTAGAGTTCTAGACACGCCGGCATATCCAAATTGTATATGTGCAGCGATGTCGTATGTCCTCTGTTATATAATCTATCTCATGGAGTACGCACACGTACATGCAGAGTAAACTCTGCTGTGATCTCTAGACAAAGAGCGCCACCAACTGTCGGCCAGTGTAAGCAGCGCTACCAGGCAGCAACTCAGGATGCAGTCCTTCAACGTACCTACAGTTCAGAGCAGTAGAAGATCCGTTAGCTTAGGCTGAACGGAGCGCATTGAACGTGTCTCTAATATATTCCAATCGGTAGTTAGGTACACCATGTAGCAATTGCTTATTTGCTTTGCGTGCATGTTCTTTTGTTCCGTGTGAGTGACATTTGATCGACTGATCTCGTACTGATTTGAGCTCAATTTTGTCGCTGGCTTTCCAAGCAGACGCACCAACGAGAACATATATGCATGGAACCATTGAGCCCACCACCCCTCTCCATCGAACCCGGGTTGAATTCAAACCGCCAAGGGCACGTCGGTGCTCGCCTTGGAACATCTCACATGGCGGGCGTATCAGGCCATTCTTGACGCAACGGCTTACCGATCGGAGCAGGTGCTCCTCTGCACGCGCAGGACCCCGGTCGCTGTCGCTGTGCTTGTTTGGTGGCGACGAGCATCTGTCTGTCTGGCCACTGCTAATCTATACTGCTACGTAGTACATATATAACCTGCTGCCAGAGCTAGCTCTCGATCGATCTCGAGGCCTTCCAAAAAGCAACTCCCAAATTTAGTATGTAAAAAGAAAATTATTCGTCACATTAAAATGTCATAACATGCATGGAGTACTAAATGTAGATGAAATCAAAAACTAATTGTACAGTTTTGTTGTACTCTGCGAGACGAACATTTTAAGCCTAATTAATTAATTTTTGAACAATTTTTCGCACATACAAACGAAATGCTACAGTGCGCCGACTGACGCGTCAGTTGGCGTAGTGCCCCGCAGGCCCAAATCGGGCAGCCGGATTCGGCATCTAAACACGGCCTGAGTCATGTCGCCATAGCCATGGAATCGATGGAAATTAACTGCGCTCGTTGCGGTGTGGTTCTTTTCTTCGTTTGGAAGATGAGCGGAGCAAGGAAATGGTGGGGAGCGGGGACTGAAGTTTTTGGCCGCAGTTCGATTCTTACGCTTACGCAAGAGGGGGGAAACAGTTTTGGACGGAGATGCAGGCCAATTTCATTTACAACTCCATATACTGGTTAAATTGCTTATATACATCTGCCATCTGGTTGTGTGGATAAGCAAGTGTGGTTTACGTTTACTGCTACGCTTTGCCATACATAATCTATTTGTGCCTAATTGCTGACCAGATGTTTCACAAGTAAGCTGGCTTCATTTTAACAAGGCAGGTGCTAAAAACTAGTAATTGGTACAACAAACAAGTCCATGTAGTATGTTTTAGTTGCAAAATGTGACCGTGGAGACATGGACCCAATTGTTAACCTCACTTTAAGCATACCACTAATGCAAGTAAACATGTAAAGCTACTGCTGGTCTCTTTTTACCTTTTACATCGAGATCGTTAATTTAACACTACTTTTTCATGCTTACTCAGTTCCAAGTGTCGAATTAATCACTTACTTTTCATGCTTAATCAGTGGTGATTTTATTTAGATCGAGTAGGGGGAGAAGCTATGTTTTAAACACGGACTACAATTCTAAGAAGACAAGTAAACGAGAATGAATCCGGTAAAGTAAAGAGTACCATGATGGCAGTACTATGATCACAAAGAAACATGTCACTCTTACAAACAGATATAGACTTTTGTCTTTTATGGGCATTTTCCAGATAATCCTATTGATTGATTACTGATCGATATTATAGTGGCGTCTGAGATATCCATGGATCGGAAAAGCAAATTGTTAATCTCATCTTCTCTCCTTGTTCTAAGTAGTACAACTGTACAAGGCCAAGTTGATCACCAGCGCACAAGAGGCCAAATGAAATTGCCGAGAATCGAAAATCAGTGCTCATGCTAATGATAAACTACATGCGCACGTAGTGATTGATGTACCCCGTTCAAAACTTCTTACTCGAGAGAGTCGATACCATCTCGTCACGTACGTGATGAACATTTTAACCTGCTGACTGCCGTGCAAAACTCTTCACCTCACCGCCGATCACTTTGGCTTGGATGATGTAGATATGTAGGACAAACGATATTTCCCGGTGGGATTCGGCACGCCCCTTGCCACTCGCCAGTAGTTCCCTGTACACGCCGATCACGCATCCTGCCCCCCGATCCCTCCGGCAGCCGCGAAGTCGCTCCGGCATGTGCGCGGGTGGTTGCGCCGTCGTCGTCCCTCACAGCGCGTGGACATAAATGCAGCAGCTCAATCTATCCCATCGCCCCGTCCGTCGACATGCAGAGCCGGGGACGCACGTCGCTGCATCGACCAGCGCCGGTGCCGCACCGCCCGGCGCGCGCCACACCCGTCGCGGTCAATGCGGCGGGCGAGAAGACTTCGGCGCCCGCGGTGAACTGGGCCCGTACCCCCCCCCCCCCCCCCCCCCCCCCCCTAGTGCCTGCCCGCTCACCACCTGGCTGTCCTGAAAGCTGAGACGCGAGGCCGTGCGCGCAACTACCTGCATTAACTGGGTAGGCGACTAGGCGCCATTCTGCCCCGCTATATAGCGCACCGGTGGAGCTCGGCCCTCTTCGTCCAGCTCCTCCAAGCGTCACCGCTACTTGGTTCGCTCTACTAGTGATCGTCAGCTCTCTGCTGCTTGGCCCGACATGGGGAGGGCGACGAGGGGTGTGTGGAACATGGCGCTCCTGATGGGGCTGGTCGTCGCGGTGGTTCTTGCGGTGTCCGCCGAGGCGCGGTCCTTGGAGAAGCAGAGCTTGTGCGGTGGTGGGTGTGGGCTTGGTGGCGGTGGAGGGTACGGTGGAGGAGGTGGCGTTGGGCTTGGTGGTGGCCTTGGGCACGGTGGAGGGCTTGGGGTTGGGTTTGGAGGAGGGAAAGGCGGTGGGTTCGGCGGGAGTGCGGGCGGTGGAGGCGGCTTAGGGGGTGGTGAAGGTGGAGGCGGAGGGCTTGGTGGTGGTTATGGCGGTGGTGCCGGTGGAGGTGCTGGTGGTGGCGCAGGTGGAGGCGGAGGTCTCGGCGGCGGCGGCGGTGCTGGTGGAGGCGGCGGGCTCGGTGGTGGCTCCGGCGGAGGCGGAGGCCTTGGTGGTGGTTCCGGGGGAGGTGGTGGGCTTGGTGGTGGAGGAGGAGCTGGTGCTAGTGGCGGATACGGCGGAGGGGCCGGTGGAGGCACTGGCGGTGGATACGGTGGAGGCGCCGGTGCTGGAGGTGGCGCCGGAGGCGGCTATGGCGGAGGTGCTGGTGCAGGAGGCGGCTATGGTGGAGGAGCTGGTGGAGGCAGTGGCGGTGGATACGGCGGGGGTGCAGGTGCAGGAGGTGGCGCAGGCGGTGGATATGGCGGAGGAGCTGGCGGTGGTTCCGGTGGTGGCTACGGCGGAGGCGCTGGCGGCGGCACCGGTGGTGGCTACGGCGGGGGCGCAGGCAGTGGTGCCGGCGGAGGCTACGGTGGCGGCGCTGGCGCTGGTGGTGGCGCTGGCTCTGGCGGCGGTGGAGGCTACGGTGGCGGTGCCGGAGGTGGCATCGGCGGAGGTGTCTGATTCTGACATGCATGGCGAGTGCATGCAATCTTCTACGCACGGTCATGTATGGAGTCAAGCATGTGTGCAGCTATAGCGATCACACTCTACTGCGTAACGTTCGTAATCAACAGAAGAATATAATAAGTGGCCAGGACGTTTAGTCGATGCATGATATACACAATTGTATGATGGTTTATACGGTATATATTATGTTAGTGGCACAAAGCCGGACGGTTTTACTTTGTAATGGTACCTTGTATTTTGTCGAAATAAACAAAATATTATGAGCTAGTACATGGACTTCTTGCAACATGATGCTGCCAAATAAATGTGATTATGAGGAGGCCGTTGGACGCCACAGAAAAGGTCCTTCCTCTTTGCGCAGACTCATCAGTTAAAACCTGTCACCATCCTATCACAAATAATAGACAGTTTCAGTCTCAATCAGAATTCAGCATTACGGGTGCACTCGACAGCAGCATATGGGAGAAGAGTACAACTAGTTCTTCCCAACACGGCAACTCCTGTGTGTGTATGTTCATTCAGTGTTTTTTTTAATATAATGTTCATTCAGTGGTTCAGTCCGATCCGCAGTAGCACGGCGGCGGCCTCTCGTACCGTTGGTGAAGTCGACGGCGAGGTACTTGGACGCGTCGGCGCGCCCGGGCCGGCCGGTGCAGTTGTTGAAGCTCGCTAGCTTTAGCATTCCTGAGCTTCACCGTCACCGGACAGACGTCACGATCATGACCGGCCATTAACCATCTCAGTGCTCCCAACCGGTTGTGTGTGATCACGTGCTTGCGATTGCATGCCATTGAGAAACCAAGCTAACTGTGCAGGTCAATTTGTTTGAAAGATGCAATTTACGTACAGATGCTAATCGATGGGTGGAAAATTAGCAAAGAGTATAACTTACTAGAACATAACATAGGGCTGAGGAGTTCTTGTTTCCCTAGCTTCCAAATTTCATAAGTTGGATTATAATTCAAGAGCAGTGAGTAAACAACCATTTTTGGATCGTTTGGTACACAAATAATCCGAAATAAATGTGCATATATACAGCTTATCATGGATTGTTTGTGGTCCTATGATGATCCTAAAAGACCACAGTACCCATTGTTTCCCTCAATCTAAACTTCAGCCCCGTCACATCGGATGTAAACACATTAATTAGGAGTATTAAATATAGATTAATTAAAACCCATTACATAATCGAGGACTAATTTATGAGACGAATCTATTAAGCCTAATTACATCATAATTAAACAATATAATGCTATAGTAAACACATAGTAATTATGTATTAATTATAGCTTAATTAGGTTTGTTAGGTTCGTCTCGTGAATTATACATGACTTATGTAATTAGTTTTATAATTAGTTTATGTTTAATACGTCTAATTATTACTTATTTGAAGCTCTAAACTTTAGCACCTAGATCCAAACACCACCTTATAGTCCAACTTATATGTGTAAATAATGAATAAAAATCCGGCATCTATATAAGTTCTTAGACTCAAATTATAAACATCGAGGAACACATGCAAACAAAATAGATAGCTAAAAGACTAAAAAAGAAAACAAGGAAAAGAATAAGCTTTAACCTTCTTCATCATCCTTACTTCAAACTTGTTGCTTTGCACTTGTATAACAACAACAGCTCTTGACATTGTTTGTCTACTCAGAAACTTTTTAGGATAGAAACATACTATCAAAGTCATCTACGTGAAGATCCATCTTATGTAGAAACTACATCAAGCTGATCTTGATCATTACCTAGACCCGTGGCCGCACGTGAACACAACATCGTCGCCTCCTATCTAGCCTAAGAAGCACAGACCACTTGGATAACCAAAGAACTCTCCCAACGCGCGACGACTCTAAGAAGGAAATACAACATCCACAAAGATGATGTCGTTCCATGGCCAATCATAATGGTATTCGATTTTCATCAGAGAGATCCATATACCAGTGCAGGAGCGTGCCACACATAAGAATCTATCGTGCAATGACGCCTCCATCAAAGAAAGTGCAGCCTACAGACGTCACCGTTGTCAAGGGAACCACACCACCACCAAAAAATGACCCGCATACATGGGGACATCTCATGGGTGGCAGATCGAAGAGGCCATCTCGAGGTTCGCCTGAGTGGGCAAGGTAAGGGCGAAAAAACATTTCGAAACAAGTTTTAATTTACTTTATATATAACTAATAGAGTGTGCCACGCGTGTATTAGAAAAAAATTATAAACAAGATTTTTTTTTCAAATTTTATTGAATTTCACATTTTTATGTTAATAATTTCTTATCTATGTACCAACGAAACATTTAAAGTTGACAAACATCTAAAGACACTGCAATTTAAACTCTTCCATCGACTCTGCAACAATCATGTCCGTATGCGACTCCATACTTAACAAACATGACAACCAAGTACGGAGTACGTAATCCTCTCTAATGAATATCGGTTAGAAGTCTAATGAATCAAACTGACTTTAGCGCACTCGAATACAATTTGAAGTACAATACAAGTTTACTGCAGGATCTTCGATTCTACAGTACATCTTATGATAACAAGTTTACAGCTATATGAAAATAAGCACTTTACCGTAGAACTAAAAAATGCCCATGTCTGCACATGAGCTCGAGCGCCTGCTCGAGGTCGGCCACGACGACCTCCAATATCGCCGGGGCTGGTTATATATCCCCGTGCAGCCACAGACCGCGCCGCCGTGTTCGCCACCATCTGCAGTGCTTGAGCTGCCACGCGGCCGCCGGCTCAGGCGTTGGCCGCCGGTCGAGCATGTCCACCAGCCTCCCGGTCCGGATGCTCAGCAGTGCGAACGACGCTAAGGTCATGGGAGCCACGCTCCTGCTCGCCTCGTCCCAGACGGTCACTACCGATGGCTTCCCGATGAGCGCTTCCAACATCACCACGCCGAGGCTATACACATTGCTCGCCTGCCGTATCCGCCCCCTACTGAGGAGCTCCGGGTTGGCGTACCCGCGTGCGGCGGGGCCGGCGAAGGTGGCGAGGTTGACGAGCAGGGAGAGTCCACCCCGGTGGCGTGCCACACCGCCAAGCTCAACGCCCAGGTCGGGGCGGAGTCCAGGAGGATGCTGGAGGAGGTGTCGCCGCCGTGGATGACGAGCGACATGGCGCGGCGGTGCAGGTGTCCACGCCTAGGGCTGGACAAAATGCTCGAAACTCGTTAGCTCACTCGGATCGCAACTGGCTCGGCTCGGCTTGGTGTAAATTTCTAACGAGCCGAGCAGCTGTTTTTTCTCGTTTCGTTGACGAGCCGGCTCGAGCCAGTTCACGAGCTGCTCGCGAGCCGAACGAGCTCGAATACATAATAGACCAATGAGCAAATTATTAATTAATAATAATATATGTATACTATATGTGTAGTTCTAGATGATGTTGTGGTTATATTCTATTATTATAGTATGATAGAGTAGATTTTGAAGGTATTATGACCGTATAAATATTATAATTTTTTATATTATATATGTTAGTGTGGTAATTTTAAATTTAACTCTAGCTTGCGAGCTTAACGAGCCAGCTCGCGAGCTTAATGAGCCGAGCCGAGCTAAGATTTTTGCTCGTTTCCTTAACGAGCTGAGCCGAGCTGGCTCGTTTGGCTAACGAGCTCGAACGAGCCGAGCTGGCTCGGCATCCACCCCTATCCACGCCGCACACCGCACCAAGAAGCACCTCCACCTGCGCCTTCCACGACGCCATCACCGGCGACGATGACGGCGGCGGCTTTGGTGGTGCGGCCGTGCAGGTGGTCGTGGAGAGAACCGCTGCCCGTGAGCTGGGTGACGACGAGGTGCTCATCATCCTCGGCGCACCAGCCGACGAGGCGGACGATGTGGCCATGGCGGAGCATCGCGGGGATGGCGAGCTTCGTGCCGAAGGCGTCGGCGACATGGCGGAGCATCGCCGCCGACGCCTTCCGGGCTTGAGGCACTTTTCGGAGCCTGCCCTTGTACACGCCGTCGTCGCTACTGAGCACGACAGCGACGCTGTCCATCACCACGGTGATCTCCGCCAGCGTGAAGTCCTCGCCATCTTCAGGCTCCTCTCGGGAACTGGAGCTCGGCGGCGGCGATAGGGCGGCTGGCCATGGCGATGTGGGTGAACGGTACGTCCGGCCCCTCCCATGGCAGGACATGATGGGGTCGTGTGCCTCCGAAATTGGCGAGCGGGCGCATGGCCTCCAGATCGTCGTGGCACTTTGGATAGTTCAGGGTTTATGATTTTATTAAAACTTTGATTGTATATCGTGCATTTGATTAATTAGTTTTTTAATATTTATAATATTGTGTGAAATTAAATCTAGACGGAACACATGCCAGCAAATCAATGCAACGCAATTATATTGGGACAGGGTGATCTCGACTGATTATTTCAACGGTCAAGTGGTCAACATAGCAGTACACCGATGACATATGCATGCATGCATGCGTACGGTACTCCTGATGATTTGATCGATCAGGCTAGGCGGCGCAAGCTTGCCTCCGGATCCGCCGAATAGGAAAGACCTATATAGGAGAGCGGCGAGGTCAGGAGCACGGAGAGCGGAAGGAGCGCCGAGTCGTGCGTTACTTCATCGAAGCCGCCGAGGGTGTCGGCGGGCTTGGGGACGACTTGGGGCCGCCGGCAAAGTATCCAAGTCCTCGCCGCCATTCGCCGTGCGTGCCTGGAACACGAGCTGCTTAACCGCCCCTCCTGCAGCGGGAACGCCGTCCAATCCGGCGCCCATGGGCAGCACGCCGATGTCAATTCCTTGCTGCCGCACCATCAGAAACACATCAAGGTCTATGGTTAATTTCCTTTTGTAATCCTTGATGCCGCACCATCAAGGTTTTTTGTCTATGATCATTTCCTTTTTTTAATTCCTTGCTGCCGCACCATCACAATCACGGCAAGGTCTGCATTTTTTAATCGTTAGTAGTATACAAGGAAGGAGGTCATGCACGTGGGTAGGACTTCTGTTATGAATTTTTTTAGACTATTTATTTGGTGGGTATGTGAGGTGGGTTTGAAGAGTCCACGTCCGTGTGGATGCACGTATACGTGAATATATTTTAAACTCGAATCGTGGGCTCACAGCGAGCTCATTTCGAGCGATTCCGGCAAGCCACGTTACATGCAAAATCTCGACCGTAGGATAACGTGCAGATGGCTGAAATCGTGCAGAGTGACTCAAACGAGAGAGCCATCGCGAGCCTTCCAAACAACTCGCTGACCCTCCGCCCACCTCCACGGCTCCGTCTGCTCGAAACGCCGGAGCTCGAGGAGAGCTCGTGCTTTTTTTATGGCGTCGTCGCAGTGCTGGCCTGCCTCTCTGCGCCTCCGCCTTCTCCGGTCACCAGTCTACACTCGACGCATTGTTGAGCAGACATGGATGCGGGAGTGGGGTGCCCCTCCATCGGCCAGGCGGTGGTCTGTCCTCGACGCCAGGCAGGAACCAGGACCCAGTGTGGATCATCATCCTGGTTTCTTGCCGGCTGCTGCTCCACTCGCCCGTGTCCGCTTGTCGCCGGGTACCACTCCCCTCAGCGTTTGCTCCTGCCCTTGCCGCGGCCACCGGTGGAGAACAAGGACGCCACCGCCCGTCGCCACCAACACCACGCCTGCGCCAGCGGCGGCTGAGTAGCGGGACCGCTATGCCCGTCGCGTCGCGTTGGAGATGAGGATGCCCGCGGTGGCCACCATCTTGAGCACCAGAGCCACCACCTCGTCGTGGCACTCCTCCAGTCCTCCTCCTCACTGCCAGACGGGGCACAACTTGCTGTGGAGACTGACGTTGAAACCATCGCCGAAAGGTGCATACATACCGCGTCAAAATCACACTCCGACGTACAAATGAGACCAGAGACAAAGAGAGACAAATTGGTTGCTCTGCTTACATGCTATCTGCTGCAGGTGTGTGCGGAGGAAAAGCAGTACGATGATTCCATCATCTCTACCATAGCCGGTGTTGCCTCCACTGCATGCAAAGTGTTCGACAAAATGCCAAGCTCCCGGTTGTTTAGCAACTTTAGTTTATGAATGTGTCTTCTAAATACTCCGGTTCGAAAAAACAACGTCAACAAAATTCAGTAAAAGATGGAGTTCTCAGGCTTTGACTAAAATGTTCTCAGACTTGCTGATGGGCATATATTAAAATAGAAAGAGCAGTTCCTTTAACTAAATTAATTTTGGGATTTGCTTAGGTAACCACCAGACCAATATATGAGGATGATCTGCATCATTTATTGCCATTCATGTTATGGAGCGTATTTCATCTAATCCAACTAGCCACTCATATGTTGCAATGCGTAAGCAGTGTGCATTTTCATGCTGATAGTTTTTTCCATAGTTGTAGCGCCTTTAATTGCACAGCTTAATTTTTCATTTGTAATCGTACCACTATAAAGCTTTGTTCATGTTGGCAGAACATCAGTGTGAAAATCACGTGTAGTTTTACTTTTCAAGATAGAAGGACAAAGAATAGAGCTGAAGTAATTTAAATGTGCTGCCTGGAAGTAATCAGGAGAAAATATTGATATATACAATCACTTCTTTCTACCACGTTATCACCTTGATCAATTTCTTACGCATCAGTTGAGAGGTTGCATAAGTAAACCCATTCAATACATGCACTGAAATTCCTTAATCACAGTTTATCCTAATCTTCTAGGTTTTGCTTATCCGATCCGGCCTGAAATTGCATTTGCATGCCCTTCTGTATGACTGTATCCCAAAAAAAAACTACTAAGATTGTTCTGTATTTAAATTAACTCAAACTAATTTTTAATTATGATCGGGATAATACTAGATATCCATTTCTAAATCCTAATTTGCAGATTATATATGTAACACATTGTCACCATACTCTTGTACTGTGCTTTATCTCCACAAATCACTCTTTGTACCCATCTATCCTATAGGCTACAGCATAGCAGGTTGGTCTGCTACGGCGTGGATATGTTATTTGATTGGTGGGTATACAGAGTGGGTAAAGAAATTCCATGATGAGAAAAGTAATGCTCAAAACGGCAAAAACTCTCTAGAAACATCGTTTTTAAGAAACTTTCCACGTCATTTCCACCGTTGGACCCGACGTGTGGGTCCTATGTGAGGGATAGGTAGGATTTTTTTAGTGAGAAGCGTTTTCAATTCTACTGGATCCTTATAGTCTATATATATAGAGAGAGATCTAGAAGATAAACAAATAACTCCTATGAAAAAATATTTTACACACATCCACACGACGTAACCTGACCTGACCATGCAGCAGCAGATTTTGCCCAAATCACGGGAGAGGGACGAGGGAGGGGATTTAGGCCCAACAGGCCGCCAGGCGACATCACGACGAGCTCCGGAGGAGGATTATCCTAGTTTGTCATGCCCATGGCCTCTTGGGCTGCCTTGTAATTTATTCTTCCGAATTGCGCGCTGGCTGCCAGGATCTCGCGAGTACGCTACGGACTGCGCTCGCCACGACCTCCTCCTCGCGAGTACACATGTATGAGTTCGGTACTACTCCGGTACTACTCCTTCCGCTGTCGTTTGACCTTTTTTCTTACTCTAAGTTTAACCACCCGTCTTATTCAAAATTTTATATAAATTATTATATTTTTATAGTGACGTATTTTATTAATATAAATTCTTCAAAAATGACTTAATTAAATTTGACTATATTTACATAAATTTTTAAATAAAATGAGCGATCAAACTTGTGGTAAAAAAATCAAACAACTTATATTTTAGAAGAGATGTAGTAATTATGAGCTTTTTGTTCTAAAGAAGACTTACATCCGTAGACACTCACACGTATACATACATATTGATCCAATTCCTTTCTACACGTATTTACTGTTTCATTTGTTGAGAAAGATACATGTAGGAGAAGGTTTTCTTCTTTTCACACCGGCAAGTTATGAACCAAAATAGACCCAAATTGACGCCAGCATCGCATGAGGATCTACTTCTACCGTCACAAGTGGCGTGAGCGCGTGTCTGCGCGTGACCATGGATGGCGTATTTTGGCCATGTTTCTTTGGGTACAGAAATTTTTACGCACGCGTTTGACCGCTAATTAAGGGTATTAAATAAAGTCACTTTACAAAACTACGTATAAAACACTTAGGTTAATTCGCGAGACCTATCTAATGAGGCCCCTGACCGTATGATTAGAGGATGGTTACTGCAGCATTACTGTAGTAAATTATGGATTAATTAGCTCATTAGATTCGTCGCGTAAAGTTACACACATCCTTAAAAATATTTTACAAATAGACTTTATTTAATACTTCATACATGCAAGATTTTCTGGAGAAAAAATTGCTGACACAAAAGAAACATGGCCTTTGTCTACACTCTGGAGGGCACATCTTGTCTGCACTCTTGCACTCCGAAGGGGTTAACTTTTTACTATCGTCAGAGTCTCAGAGACATGCTACTGTTACAAATTTGGGTGACGAAGGAGCGCAGAATAATCTAGCTAATCATGGTAGTATACTGAGGACGTACGAGATTGTGTAGTCGATTTTTTAGTGGATGGCGATTTTAGCAACACTAGACGTAGTTCGACGAAAGAAGATTGAGAAAATTCTCAGTATGCCATCCCACACCGGCGACGCTCCCGTCCGCGGGGAGGGACAGGCGCAGGCCGCTGCTGCTCGGCATCCATATGTGAGAGTGGCGGAGATGCTGGTCACGGTCTCACGGATGCAGCGGCCGGGGCGTCAACAGAGCTAGCAGCGCGGGGTAGCGGCGCCTTGGCTTGAGAACGGCTAAACGGACCCGCTGGCGCTCGCGGAGGCAGGCAGCGCACGAGCCTGTGAACTTCTCCAAGCAGCCGGTTTTTTTTTCTCGAATACGTACGAGAGCTACGTATCATTGCATTAAGTAGAAAAAAGTACGAATACAAACGCGTAAGCGCGAAAAAAAAGAATTACTAGTAAAATAAACGACCTAAACATCTAGCCCCGGCCAAGATCCAGAGGTCAACCTCCTGCTGGATTCTCGTGACAATGTCCGATACAGCTGAGGCCCTTTGCTCGAAAAGACGTCCGTTCCTCTCCTTGTAGAGATGCCATCCTATCGTCATGAACAGACTAGAGACTCCCTTCCGTCATGCAGATGGTTGGCTCAAGACCAAATGGCTCCACCAATCCTGAATGGAAGCATCTCCTGCAAGAAAGTGGCATGTACAACGCGCCCGAGAGAGGACCTGCCACCAGATCTTCTTGGCTACCAGGCAATAGATCAGCAGATGGGCCGCTGTTTCATTGGCCTGGTCGCATAGGAGGCATACATCGTGAGCGTCCAACCCTCTTCTGCGCCGACGATCAGCTGTCCAAATCCGCCCTCTCGACGCCAACCAGAAGAATATCTTTACTCGCAACGGCGCCCAAGACTTCCAGATGCAGTCCGCCTCGGTGAATGTTGTACGTCCAATGTGCATGGCCTGGTAGGCAGACTGGGAAGTGAACCGGCCTGACGCTGTCCATCGCCAGCGCACAACATCTTCCACGTCATGCAGCAGCTGGATGCCTTGCAAGCTATGCCACAGGTGCAAGTACTCAACGATCGCCACCACCGAGAGACTGCCGGTGATGTCGCGTATCCACCGACGATCACTAAGTCCCTATGCCACCGTCCTAGTCTTCTTGATGCGAGGCCCAACCGCGGCGATCAATGCTGGTGCAAGGTCACAGACTGGCCGTCGACCT
This sequence comes from Echinochloa phyllopogon, assembly GCA_033239725.1. Lineage (NCBI taxonomy): Eukaryota > Viridiplantae > Streptophyta > Magnoliopsida > Poales > Poaceae > Echinochloa > Echinochloa phyllopogon. Next base: position 60,716,276 of record BTCW01000018.1, on the reverse strand, counting down.
AATTGTCTGTCCAAAACAAGGTGCTTTCTCCGTTGCCCACCTGGACGATAATGGAGGCATCAAAGAAAGCCTGTGCCTCAGTGCATACCTTGATTGGCAGAGCTGCCCAGGCTCGCTCTGGAGCAGTGCGCTGCAACCACAGCCATCGGGCACTGAGAGCGAAACCTGCAAGCTTAAAGTTTGTAATACCAAGACCGCCATTCGCCTTGGGTAGACGGAATGCCACGTAGGATACGAAAGAAATCAAAACAATGATACTGAAGGAAGAGATGTCTATATTTTGGACGAAATGTAAGGAATTAGTTATTGATGGCATATAGGAAATTCTCTCAAAATGATTTTATACAGTTGCCCATCTGCTTGTGCTCGTGCAGTACTGAAATCGTACCGCAAGTCTGTAAATGCAGATGGAATGGCAATACTGCCGTAGTACCTGGCATGCAACTTGCTCATGTTCCATCGATCAGGGAACAAAGCAGATGGACCAGAGAAATTTAGGGCAAGTACAACGGTGGAGACGGATACTGTCCTTTTGACACAAACACACAGCTAAACAGATAGCTTGTATAATGAGCTGTCTGTTTAGCTGTCTGCATGGTAATTAATTTATGCAAAATATTACATTTTTTGTTATTACCATCTCATTTCAAAAAGAGAAAGAAAGAAAGAAAGAAAAGGAGGGTGGCTTGCGTCACGGGCTCAATGGAAAAAAAAGAAAAGAGCTGCAGCCGGCCCATTTGCTCATCGCGTCACGGGTTGGGGGTGACGGCGTCACCTCTTCACATGGGGCCCGCCTGGCATAGGAGAGGAGAGGGGAATGGGTGGCGACGGGGCCTGACGGCACCCAGTCGTCTTCCTCCTTTCTCCACACGCCATGGGAGAAAGGGCATGGTGCCCGGAGCTCTTGATCTCCATGCTTGGGCCACGAGAACTCGAGATGAGGCTACCAACACGATGCACGGGACATGGGCAACCGATTTTAATGGTTGGTTGGAGGAGGAGAGGGTAGTGAGGGGTCGTCCATGTGAGGCCGGAGCTCTGCTTCCTCTACTCGGCCGTCGTGGCGGCGCGAAACCTTGGCGGCAAACAAAATCCCCCCACGCGCAACGGATCCGAGCTTCCACCGTCTCTCTGCAGCAGATCGTACAATGGCTCGTCTTCCGCTGTCTTCCGCCTGGGAGCACGTGCTCGGCTCGTAGACGAAGGAGACGACGGCCTCGTCTTGATTCCATCGTGTAGGGGGTTTTTTGCAACAAAATTGTGCATGCGACGGCAAACAACAACCCGTTGTACGTGCCCTTGCTTCCAAGACGCTGTACGATACCCATTCAGGGAAAAAGGGCGAGGAGCAGTAACAAGTGATACTACTGCCATCTGCGAGGCTGCAACAACGCAACGCCACGGCCACCTACGACGGCAGTTTTGACTGTCCAGGTGGTTTGCTTGCTTGTCATCCTTATCTGATCGTCTCCTACCTACGCTACCCCACTCGATTGCTAGCCAGCTTGCTCGGGGCTTGTTTAGTTCCCAACTTTGGATGTGCAGACTTACATTTTATCATAAATACAGCACTGTACCATTTTATTTGTATTTGCGAATAATTATCTAAATATTGATTAATTAGGCTTAAAATATTCGTCTCGCAAAGTATAACAAAACTGTACAATTAGTTTTTCATTTCATCTACATTTACTACTCCATGCATGTGCCGATATTTTGATGTGATGATAATTTTTTTTTATAAAATTTGGAGATAAAATTTAGGAAGTAAACGAAGGCCTCGGTTCGAGAACAGGGTGATTCCTTTCTCCACCAACTCGATTTGCGTTTCAGTGAGACTCTAGCATAAATTTACCATGGACCATGGCGCGCGGCACCTTGCATCGGGCACTATGCGAGGCAGTAGATGGCACAAATTATGGCGTTCCTGCCGGATCCAGTCCTCCGTTTGATTTCCAAGGGAGAAGTAAATACTAAATAGTAACCTTTTTAGTGAGATCATCGAAGCCTTCAACAGATCCGCGCAGGACACTAGTACTGGCAAGGGCACCAGCCCGGCCGGCCATCGGGCCATGGCCATGGCCAACCTGCTGCTTCGGATCATGTCCAGGGCTCGAGGCCAGACGCTTCCCGGTGTAATGAATGCTCGTCAGGCCATCCACGGAGGCGTAAATGCAAACCATTTCAGGAGCCTGACACCAGTATAATGCGAGGCGCTAGATGCGGAAACCGATCAGTCTCGCTCCTAGGAGCAGAATTCTTTCATCGCTCCGGCGCCAATAGCTCACGGGCACCTGATGAACAGGTGAAGGTAGTGGCGGAGGTAGGAATATTTTCTAGGTGTGGCGGGTTTGTAAATATTTAATATGTATAATACAACTATCAACTATAAAAAAAACTATGCAAGGCCGACAGGCATCAAACTGTCAAATCAGTTACGTAGACTTGCGTGTTGGCTCATTGGTTATTGTCTAAATAGATGTATATCATACACTTGTGTATATATATAGTATTTTTATTTTTTTAGTATGGCGGCAGCCAAGCCTAGCCAGATAGCTGGCTCCGCCCCTGCGTGAAGGCTTGAGACATCAGCAAACCACTCAATGCCGGATGGGAGAGTCCATGACTGTATGACACGTTCATGTGGAAACAATGCCACGAGAGTTTTTTTTTAATGTATGTTGCTTGCAACAACCTTCGCAGGTCACACAATCTTTCCTCCCGCAGTCTTGCTTTCTTGGCCGCTTTGTTTGCCTCCATTCGTTCTACTAATCAGTTGTGTTTAGTGAGCTATTTGGTACTATTGCAAGCGTCAATCAATCTTATTTCTGTTTGTTTGTGTTCTTCTACTTTATCCATACCATTTTCTGCAGTCCCTTAGATTATGTTCCTCGTGCTATAAAGTAGGCAAAGCTCTGTTCCCTGGCCAGTCGCCATCAAACTACTCCCCTACCGCAACCAACTTCCAAGCCTTCAACTCCCTCACCCCGACACTCAGCAAAACTTGTTTGCCTCACCCGAGATCTCCCCAGTGTACGTGACGTTCTTGCCTCGTCGATGTGTCCTCCTCCGCACGAGCGGCGGCCCAGAGCGGCAGCTCATTTCATTCTACTGGCCTGCATCGCCGTGCTTGCGCCTGCAGGCGTCGCCGGCGCCGGCATGCCGCCGACCTTCATCTTCGGCGACTCGCTCGTCGACGCCGGCAACAACAACTACATCGTCTCCCTATCCAAGGCGAATTACCCCCCGAACGGCATCGACTTCCTCGGCCACCAGCCCACCGGTCGGTACACCAACGGCCGGACCATCGTCGACATTCTAGGTGACAGGCGCACTCAGTCTCTTTGCCTGAGCTTTACTGTTACATTGCGTAGCCCCTTGATTCTTTTCTCCTCTTTTTCGTGCGTTTCAATTCAGGGCAAGAGATGGAGCTGGGAGGATTCGTGCCGCCGTACATGTCCCCGGAGACCACCGGCGACGCCGTGATGAGAGGTGTCAACTACGCGTCCGGCGGCGGAGGCATCCTGAACCAGACCGGCAGTATCTTCGTCAGTACATGGCTTCCACTCTTTCTGCTGTGTGAAATCGTTGTGCTAATCTGCTACAGTACTATACATGTGTGTATTTTGCCCCCCAATATGCTTACCTTGTTCCCGCGTAAGTTCGTGTTGAGATCATCGCCTCTGCATGAGTCACTTATCCAAACGCTTCTCTTTTGCGTGAACACACAACACAGCTAACAAATCGCTAGCTGCATGCCCCTGCATCGCCGCACACAATTGCTTAAACACAAAGTATGATTTTACCGTTTCACCATCCCCCTCCCTAAGATAACTTGTCATCATGAGTGATAAGTTGAGCTTTTACAGAAACGAAACATCCATTTTGAATGGAGACAACGTTGTTGGTTTGACAGGGTGGGCGCCTGAACTTGGACGCCCAGATCGACAACTACGCCAACAGCCGGCACGACCTGATTGCGCGTCAGGGCGAGGTGGCGGCGGTGAGCCTGCTCCGGGGCGCGCTCTTCTCGGTCACCATGGGCTCCAACGACTTCATCAACAACTACCTCACGCCCATCTTCTCCGTGCCGGAGCGCGCCACCACGCCGCCGGCCGCCTTCATCGGCGCCATGATCGCCAAGTACCGCCAGCAGCTCACCGTAAGCAGTTACCAGCTGGCCTAAGAGAGAGGCTCCAGACATTCTGCAAGGCTTAAAAAGCTCCGAGCAGCAGTGCCTAACGTCGCAGCGGCGTGTGCTTGTCCGTGTGCGTCTCGCAGAGGCTGTACCTCCTGGACGCGCGCAAGATCGTGGTGGCGAACGTGGGGCCGATCGGGTGCATCCCGTACCAGAGGGAGACGAACCCGTCGGCGGGCACGGCCTGTGCCGAGTTCCCGAACCAGCTGGCGCAGGCCTTCAACCGGCGGCTGAGGGCGCTGGTGGGCGAGCTGGGCGCCGCCCTCCCCGGCTCCCGCTTCGTCTACGCCGACGTCTACCACATCGTCTCCGACATCATCGCCAACTACAGATCCCACGGTAAGGCGCCATACCATGCCGTCAGGAATCATCTGGACTCTGGAGGCTGGCCGACCGGGCTGGAGATAAATGCCGTGAGATCATTGCGCGGTTTGGCTCATTGGCTGCCTGTGTGCTCGTGCAGGGTTCGAGGTGGCGGACTCGGCGTGCTGCTACGTGGGCGGGCGGTTCGGCGGGCTGGTGCCGTGCGGGCCGACGTCGCAGTACTGCGCGGACAGGTCCAAGTACGTGTTCTGGGATCCCTACCACCCCAGCGACGCCGCCAACGAGCTCATCGCCCGCCGGATCATCGACGGCGGCCCCGCGGACATCTCGCCGGTCAATGTGCGCCAGCTCATCATTGGCTGATCCGGTCGATCGATCGCTGGTGCTGACGTGCTGTTATTAGTCGCTTGTTCAGATTCATTTTTAGTTCAAGCGATTTGCTTAGGGGGCCTGTGTTCGGGGTGTGATATGATGCCACTCCGCTTAGCTAGGTGGAATGACCTCTCGGGTCCTCTTTGTTTTCTCCATTTCCTTGACGACCTCTTGCAATGCGAACAAGTGACATGTTGGTTAGAACTTGGAACAAATTAGAGTTTGAAAATTATTGACGGTATAGGTCGCACCGGACGAGATAGGGTACGACAAAAAAAAAACAAAACAGTGTTGCTATCACGACGGGAGCGGAACTACGCACTGTAGAAGGATCCGTTTCTTTTTACGCAAAGTGTGTGCGCTAGGCCCGACCTCTCTCCTCTTGGCCCACACGTCATTCTTAGACCTAAACTTCAAACCGTTGCTTAAAGGACGGAATGATACGTAGAAGACGAAAAAAATTAAAATAATAGCACTAAAAGAATATCTATATTTTAAATGATACTTAATGAATAAATTATACTTTTAGATAGTATATAGTTTTTTAATCTCATTTTATTGAACTACGTACTCTATCTCTACCTGTATCTATACTCCTAAAAAAGCGAATTTGAAAAAAAAAAGTTTTCGTGAAGCCTCTGCCGAAACCGTTGTCCTGCAAATCCGCCCTCCCCAATCCGCGCGCAACCGCCTCCATCTTCCCCGACGCATCAGAGCAGGTACAATAGCTCGTGGAATCGCCTAGTACGTCATCATTTAGGATGAGCTGAAGGGAAGAGAGAAAGAGAGAATGTCACTCGTCGCGGGTTCTGTCGACCAGCGCAACACGCGCACCCAACCTGCTTGCAGTAAATTCGCATACATGATTACCACGCTTTTGAGCTGGACAAAACAGGTGGAGGTACTGCATTGGTGCTTAGAAGAAAAATCAAGAAAGAGAAATGAGATGGATAGAATAAAATAATATGTTATCGCCTAACAAAAACTCATTGTTGTATTGCTTGGCTATTGTGGCTTGTCGTATAGACAAGTGCTTGTCTACTTTATTAAACTTGCTCTCACCCCCACCAAGACCACTATCGGATCCACTCTTCCGTCGCCCACCAAGGTCATGAGCCGCTGCCGCTCTACGATCCTTTTTGCACACGAAAATCGTGCCTGACGTCGCGGCTACTATCGACTGCCCAGTGCCCACGGCCCGCGCTTCTGACTACAAGCTGCTCTGGACATTGTTTAGTTTCCAAATTCCACTATGTAAAAAAAAGATTTCCATCACATCAAAATGTTGCCATATGTATGTAGTACTAAATGTAGATAAAATTAAAAACTAATTACATAGTTTTGTTGTACTTTGCGAGACGAATATTTTGAGCCTAATTAATCAATATTCGGACAATTATTCACAAATACAAACGAAATGCTACAGTGGCGTAATGATTACAATACCCCAAACTTTGGCATCCAAAGTTGGGATCTAACAAGGGCCTGGCTGTGCCTCCGGCAGCCCCTCACCTCCGCCCGCGGCTTCGCCCAATTGTAACACCTGTGGACATGGTCCATCGCAGCAGGTCCCACGGGTCAGCGTATGTGAAGAAGGAAGACATATAAGCCAGGAAGAATTGAATCAGAATTGGATCGGGAGTTTTCCCCTTTCCTCGTCGGCGAGGGCGACCCCTTTTTCAATTGTAAAAAGGTGAAGGAATGCTGGCGGAGCCTGAACATGGAAAAGGAGAGGGAGATGCTGGCACAATGCTCCTCTGGAAAGGAAACAATTCAGAGGATTTGGTCCTTCAAAGAAGAAACTCAACTCAAGGTTTTCACCCTGCTATGGCGCTGGTGGTCTGCTCGAAACAAGGCAAACCAGGGGGAAAGAATGCTTTCAGGAAATGAAGTGTGCCAATCTGTTCTTTTCCATATTGCTGAACAAGAGAGGTTAAGAAAGAAAAACCAACAGCGGGATCCTGGGGAGCATCCTAGATGGAAGCCGCCATCGAGTGAATTTTACAAGGTAAATTGTGATGCCTCCTTCCAAGCTGCATCTGGAAAAGGAGGATGGGGATTTGTTGTGCGGGATAACTCAGGCCAATTTCTGGAAGGAGGAGTTGGTGCCATCAGTAATGCATCCAATGCTTTACAGGCTGAAGCAAGAGCAGTACTGCATAGTATTGAACGGGTGGCCTACTTGGGCATGAACAAGATTATTGTTGAGACAGATGCGACCAACTTGGGGCGAGCTCTGGAATCAAACGAATTTGATAGAAGTTCAAATGGAGCTCTCTTCAAATGTATTAGGGCATATCTAGATGGAAATTTCAGTAGCTTTATTATTTCAGTATGTCCTAGAACCTGTAATAAGGTAGCAGATAGTCTAGCTGCCTTTGGTGCTTCTACCGCGGCCTCTGGCTCCCCATGTTTCTTGAGCCAAGCCCTGGCATTTGTAACAGACTTAGTCTTGGGCGACTTGCCTAGAGATGAGGTTTAATGGGAGCCGGTGTTTCCATGTCAAAAAAAAAAACGGCGACCCCCTTTTCACATCCCGGCATTCGTCGTCGGTGGCCACGGGAGCATCTACCGTGTAACACCCAAAAATGGTCCATTTAAAATTTTTAGTAATTAATTTGCTTTTCTTATAATTGTTCATATTTAATATAGGTTAAATAAAATATTTATGAATATTAAAATCAAATATAAGTGGTAGAAATATTTTTCTTGCATCCATGCTGCTGCATTGTGTTTTGGTTGTTGGCAAATTAAGTTGGAATTTAAATTCTGTTTAAATTCGAATTTAATTTGCATTTGTTTGAGCCTAGAGAAGTTAATTCAAATCGAGTTCACTTTTCCTCCCTAAACATTTCCCTCGGTTCACTTCCCCTCCCTCTACTTCTCCCTCAGTCCAGCCCAGCCCCCTCCTCTCTCCTCCCCGCGCGCGGCCCAACTCCCCAGCCGGCCTAGCGCGGCCCAGCCCGCGCGCCCCACTTCTTCACCCCCTCTCCCACTGCCCAAGCGGCCCCACGCGTCAGGTTCTTCCCCTCCCTTCTGCCCAACGCCCCCCTTCTCCGGCGCAACTCGCTCCTCCCGAGCCACCCGCCCTTCCCGCGTCGTGGACCCTGCAGCTTCTCCGAAGCTTCCCGAGCCGCCCTTCCTTCCCCAGAGCGATCCCTTTCATTCCTAGGCGCGCCCCGCAAGGAAAGTGCTCCCCAGAAGGAAAGCCCGCCGCCGATTCCGCCGCCGCCCAATCCCCGGCTCACCTGCCAATTGTGGCTCCTCCTCGTCCTATTTAAGCACCCCCGAGCACCCCCTAAGCCTCACCAACTCCCCACCGAGCACCAAGCCCCCCCCCCCAGCAGCCCCTCTCCCTGCTCCGACGCCGCCCGAGCAGCTTCGCCGGCCGCCATCGTCGACAACCGCCTCCGACGCATCGTCGGTGCCTTGGACCCCACTGGTGAGCTTGCCGTACTCCCTTGGTGCTCCAGAGCTAACTCCCGCCCCGAATCAAGCACCGCGGCGCCCGATCCACCCTCGCCGGAGTCGCCCGACCGCCGGTCGTCATCGTGCGTTTTCTCCGCCGCAAAATCCACGACTTGATCACCCCCATCATGTTCCCCATGCCGCCCTGCCCCCGTAGGACAAAGCCGCGTAGAAAACCAAGCACCGTAGCGCATTTCCGGCCTTGCTCCGGCGAACTTCCATCGTCGGCCGAGCTGCGCCGCCGTCGCCCACCTCCTCGCCGGCGGCCATCCAACCCTAGCCACTAGATCTCCATCCTACGGCCCAGATCCGCCCGCGCTTGAGTCAAACCTGGCGCGTACCGGTCAGCTCTGGCAGTTTTGCTAAAGAGCCCTCCTGTTTTAGCCAAATCAACCCGCGCTCCAGCTCAGTTCAAAAGTAATTACCAGTAGGTCCTGTTTTTAACGAAAAACCCCCTGAACTTTTTAATTATAGAACCCGCCGTCCTAGGGAGTCATTTTTACGCGTTAGACCTTTGGTTTTTAAGCAAAATTACGTATAGGTCCCTGGTTTCTTTAAAATAAGCCCCTGGAAGCTTTTAAAAATTGCCAGCAGATCCCTAGATCTTAGAAAAGCCATATCTTTTTCGTTTTAGCTCCGATTAGTGTGATTTTCGCGCTCATGTGTTCGTAGTGAAGCCTAGAATATTTCTAAAACCTTTTTATGTACTGTTTCTACTGTTTGGTGTACTGTTCTAATAGAATATTATTTGTTTGCATGTATTGGAATACGTGTATGCTTGTATGGTGCTTCGTGTCCAGTTGGTGAGCCGTTAGCTTTGGAGTTCGAGCTCGGTGAGGACTTTCCGGAGCAGGACTCGCAGCAGCATCACTTGGAGGAAGGCAAGTTATAGCACGGACAATCCTTGCTACCTATACACACCTGTTTACATACATCTACTTTCATATGCATGTGTCTAAATTGATGTCCTATTAAGGTTGTACCTAGCTTGTTTACCCTGTTCCTTTGATTACCTTGGGTTTATGCATATGGGTAGATTTTTGCTATGCGCAGCTACTGTCACCATTATTTTAACTGTAAATTTTGACTTAATGGTTCACTTCAACATTAATGATAAAACTTGCTTTTTAGCAACTTGGTTTAGGGAGCTAGAGCATGTGCTGTGTGCTTTGCTCTAGTGTCTCTCCGTAAGGTCTGGTTCTTAAAGCGGCAACCGAGGAGCCTGTCGCCACCGCTAGAACTATTATGGCTCTGGTCTTGGTCAAGTAACTTGTACGGCTCTAGCTTGACAGTAGTTACCGACGGGGCCGACAGCGCTATGGGAAGCACTCGTGAGAGTATGGTTTGATCCACCGAGGATGGGGGTACCGTCGGCTATGTCTTGTCAGGTACAGTCCCGTGTTGGGAGTCCCTGTGGTATGGGAACTCCGCACGTCGCGCTCTTGTACTTGTTGGCATGCGTGCCCGCGCTCTGGACGCCATTGACCCTGTTATCGCTGCGCCCTGAGAGTCAGTCAATCTCGGTGCCTTGGATCATGCTGCCTGTGTTGTACCATAGTGGCTACTGTTTTGTTAGGGTGTCTTGTGAAAAACCTCGTAGCGTCCCTATGCAGTCACACCTCGGAAGTGTTGATGTGCGTGGTTGGGCTCAAAGTTCCATGAACTTTTACGCGACTGGTGGGTAAAGGGCGAAACCTCTGCAGAGTGTATAATCTATCATGATAGCCTTGCTCAAGGTCACGAGCGGCCTGGATCCTTTTTGATTAGAAGATGATGTTTAGTTATGATTATTGTCACTTATACTTATTAATTGGGTTATAACCGGGTTTCATTCACTTGTAGTAGCTTGGTTAATGCAAAAATGAATCAACTAAAAGTGCTAAAGCAGTTAAGCCGTGTCTAGCCTATTTTGAGCCTTCATACCCGTGCTATACTTGCTAAGTATTGGTTTACTTACACTTGTCATTATTCAACAAAATCCCGGATGGGTAAACAGATTGGGTTGATCAGGAGACTGCTGCTGAGTTCCCTGAGGACCTGCCGTACTTCTGAGTTGCGCTCTCCCAGTCAGAGTCCCTGTGGAGTGCGGCTCCGCTCTAGTTGAAAGTTATAGACTTCCGCTGTAATAAATATTATTGTTATACTCTGATGTAAACTATTTTATTTTGAGCATTTGTACTCTGTTTATCATATTTGTTCGCTGTATGTGTTCTGTGGACTTCCTAGGCACACATATGGCCGCAGTCGGGTTTTGTGAAAATCCGGGTGTGACAGATTGGTATCAGAGCCGTGCTGACTGTAGGATCGCAACCTAGATAGAACGGTCAGTCTTAGCCAAGTTCAGTCTTCACTATTTTACCTATAAAAGTGTTGAGTTTTGCAAAATAGTGCTCAGTGTCTCCTCTACCTCAATCGTTTGCAAAGTTTTTCTAAAATTTTTCTTTGTCTTCTCTCTGCAGTAGATGGCTCGCACGAAGCTGACCGCCTGCAAGTCCACCTGTGGCTACCTTCCGCCCCGTGTTCCGGACCTGGACTTTGGCGTCCCCTACCAGGATGCTTTCCAGGAGTGGGAAGAGATGCAAGAGGAGGAGCACCTGAGGCAGGAAGAAGAAGAGGTGGAGCAACAGCAGGGAGAGCCCGAGGACGAGGAGATGGAGCCCGCTGAAGAGCCAGAGAAGCAGCCCGAGCCAGTTCAGCCAGGTGGCGGGAATGCTGCCGGAGACCCAGATGGTGATGACAGCGGTGATGATGATGATGATGATGATGATGATGATGATGATGATGATGATGATGATGATGATGACGGTGGTGATGATCCATCAGATGGCGAGGGTGATGACCCTGAGGAGACCCCAGCACCCCAGCCACCTGCACCAGCAGATAGGTGGACCGTGGAGGACTTTGTCAGAGATGCTGGAGACAACTTCTACCACTGGCACCTGAGGCAGATACTCCGCTACCACTACGACACAGGCAACGTGGGCATGGAGTACCACAGTGAGAGGTGGACACACCCCCGCTTCCCCACCTTCTGGAACACCTCCCTGCGGATCCGTACAGCTGACCACGAAGCTAGAGCTGCCGGGACGAGGTCGATCCACTACGCCTCCAGTGAGAGATCCACCCAGGAGGCAGGGATAGCAGATGTTGCTCTCCGTGCCCTCTACTACTACAGGGACAGGTTCTGGGCAGAGATCCAGGATGGGCCAGATAGGTGGTACCCCCGCAGGAGGAGTGGGGAGACAGCTTGCACCATCACCCCCATCGGAGACATCGACGACCCCCGGTTCGCTGCTACTGTGGCGCTGGTGGCCACCCTCAACACTGACCTGGAGGCAGCTACTGATGAGATCGCCGCTCTGAGGGAGGAGCTGAGAGGGACTCGGCAGGAGATGGAGCAGCTGGACCAGATGTTGGGAGCACCACCGTCACTCAGCCCAGACTACCGTGCAGAGTCACCGCCTCGCAAAGAGGCACCGCTTCGGATCTGCCGCCGCCAGCACCACCATCCAGCAGGGTCCTTAGGAGTTTACCATGAGTCTGTAATAAGATCGATTAGTCATCGCTTTTCTTTCCAGTCGAGTCAAAAACCAGTGAGTCGAGTCAGTGTGAACCTTGTCTTTCGGTGTTCGGTTTGATTATCATTATGCTTATGTTTGAGTTAGATTTTTGTAATGATTGTGATGGGCGTGGACGTAAGTCTACTACCATCTAGATTTTGGATTAAGGCAGAAGGATATTATTGAATACATAGAAGGGGTTATTTGCTTCGCTTGCTCTTTATCTATCTTATGCTCTATCATAATCAGTTCAATGTTCTCAAGTACTTCTGTTCCTAAGTTACTTGGTCTTAAAATTCATGGGGATCTCTTGTTGATAATAGATGGTGAACAGAAGGAGCAACACCGGTGCCAGTGGACTGCCACCACCACCTCCCACCGTTGAGCAGATGATGCTCACACAGACCCAGCTGATGCAACAGATGGCTCAGACAATGGCCATGATGCGGCAGAACCAGCAGAATCCGCCGCAGCACAACATGCCGCCCCGTGACAGGATGGGTGAATTTCTGAAGGGACGCCCGCCCACCTTCAACAAAGCAACTGATCCCCTGCATGCATTGGATTGGCTTAAGGCAGTGGAGCGACAACTCGACATCGCTCAGTGCAACGATCGGGAGAAAGTGTTGTACGCAGGAGGACAGCTTCAAGGACCAGCCTTGGACTGGTGGGACTCGTACCAGTATGCTCACCCTGATCGTACTCAGATCACATGGCAGGAGTTCCATGACAGCTTCCGCTCGCACCATGTGCCTGAAGCCCTGATGACGTTGAAGAAGAAGGAGTTCCTGTCACTGAAGCAGGGGGGATGAGCGTCACGGCTTACCGTGACAAGTTCATTGAGCTTGCTCGCTATGCTCCGGAGGACGTGGACACGGACAGGAAGAAGCAGTCCCGGTTCCACAATGGCTTGCAGGATGCCCTGCAGTACCAGTTGATGTGCGCCAAGTTCCCCAACTTTCAGGAACTGGTGGACGGCGCCCTGATGCTAGAGCACAAGCGCCGTGAAATGGAGGAGAAGAAGCGGAAGTTCCAGGGCCAGCAGTCTGGGAGCAACAACCGTCCCCGCTTCACTGCTCCCCAAGGCCAACAGATGGTGAGCCAACAACGCTTCCAGGGCCAACCCGGTTCGTTCAACCGTGGCCAGAACCAGCAGCGCCCCCAGTACCCTCAAGCACCGCAGCAACAGCGCTACCAGAACCAGCTGCAGAATGCCCTAGCTCAGCGCAACCAGGTGCAGCAAGGGCCGGCCCAGCGTCCCAACAACGCCAACAATGTACCGGTGGGCCCGAGGGCGTGCTTCCAATGTGGTGAGCCAGGGCACTATGCCAATGCCTGTCCCCGCAGAGTCCAGAATGCTGCAGGCCAGAACAACAACCAGAGGGTTGGACAGCAGCAAGGGCAGAATGGGAACCAGCAGCAAGCTCAAGCAGGCCGAGGGCCATAGAACCCAGTCAGGGGCAAGGTCAACCACATGGGTGCCGAGACCGCAGAAGGGGCCACTGACGTGGTCGTGGGTATGTTCCCTGTCAACTCGACTCCTGCTATTGTTTTGTTTGATTCTGGAGCTTCGCATGCTTTTATATCTGCTGCATTTGTGAAAAAGAACATAATGGCTCTAAGACCCATGTCAAACACCATGCTAGTTAGCTCACCGGGAGGGGAACAACGAGCCACCTTACGTTGTCCCCATGTCACTATCACCATAAGGGGGGTAGACTTTGAGGTATACCCAATAGTCCTGGAATCCATCGGATTCGATCTGATTTTGGGAATGAGCTGGTTAGCCAGATACGATGCACTAATTCAGTGTGTCAAGAGAGTCGTTCAACTGACAACGAAGTCCGGTGAGAAGGTGGAGTATCAAGCAACCAGTCCTTCAGAGCACAATCAAGCCAACCAAGCTGAGGGTGCAATCCCGGAGGACATCCGAGTGGTGTGCGAGTTTCCGAATGTGTTTCCAGATGAACTACTAGGTATGCCCCCGGAACGCGAAGTTGAATTCGTTATTGAACTGAAACCTGGCACTGCACCTATAGCTAAAAGGCCATATAGGATGGGAGTGAAATATCTGGAGAAACTTAAGGAAGAATTAAGCTCTTTGCTAGAAAAAGGGTATATTCGTCCTAGTTCTTCACCATGGGGAGCACTAGTGTTGTTCATGGACAAGAAGGATGGTTCGCAAAGGATGTGCGTGGACTATCGAGCACTCAATGAAGTGACGGTCAAGAACAAGTATCCCCTACCAAGGATTGATGATCTGTTCGATCAATTGAAGGGAGCTTGTGTGTTCTCCAAGATAGATCTTCGATCGGGCTACCACCAGATGAGGATCCGACCATCCAACATACCCAAGACGGCCTTCACTACTCGGTATGGGCTATATGAGTTCACAGTCATGTCCTTTGGACTAACCAATGCTCCGGCATACTTCATGTACCTGATGAATAGCGTCTTCATGGACTACCTGGACAAGTTTGTGGTGGTGTTCATTGATGATATTTTGGTCTTCTCCAAGAATGAAGAAGAACATGAAGGTCATTTGAGGATGGTGATGCAGAGACTCCGGGAACATCAGCTATATGACAAGTTGAGCAAGTGTGAATTCTGGTTGAAGGAAGTGGCATTCTTGGGACACGTACTGTCCAATGGAGGAGTAGCAGTTGATCCGAAGAAGGTTAATGATGTGTTGAGCTGGAACCCGCCTCGGGATGTCAGCGAGATTAGGAGTTTCCTTGGAATGGCCGGGTACTATTGGCGTTTCATTGAAGGATTCTCCAAGATTGCTAAACCCATGACGACGTTATTGGAGAAAAATGCCAAGTTCATCTGGACAGAGGAGTGCCAAAACAACTTCGAAGAGTTGAAGAAGAGGCTGACAACAACACCTGTACTGATATTGCCTGACATAGCCAAGAGATTCTCCATCTACTGTGATGCATCCCGTCTAGGACTGGGGTGTGTACTTATGTAGGAAGGGAGAGTAGTGGCATATGCATCAAGACAGTTGCGGAAGCATGAGCAGAACTATCCGACACATGATCTGGAGTTGGCAGCTGTGGTGCATGCTTTGAAGATTTGGAGGCATTACCTGATTGGGCACAAGTGTGACATCTACACTGATCACAAGAGCCTGAAGTATGTCTTCACTCAGTCAGAGCTGAATATGAGGCAACGCCGATGGTTGGAGTTGATCAAGGACTATGATCTGGAGATCCATTACCACCCTGGCAAGGCTAACTTGGTGGCAGATGCTCTGAGTAGGAGAAGCTATGTGAACAAGATCACCGGCCATTGTTTGCCTGAAGAACTCAGCCGGGAATTTGAGAAGATGAGTCTGGGGTTCGTGACCAACATCACAGAGATGACGGTGGAACCGACTCTTGAACAGGAGATCCGGAAAGGACAGCTTGGTGATGAAAAGATCAAGGAAATTGTGGAGAATGTTGCCCTAGGAAAGGCACCTGGATTCCAAGTTGATGAACAAGGAACCCTGTGGCACGGGAAGAGGATATGTGTGCCTGATATGGCGCAGATCAAGGACACGATCCTAAGAGAAGCGCATGATTCGGCGTACTCGATCCACCCAGGAAGCACCAAGATGTACCAAGATATCAAGGAAAGATTCTAGTGGTACGGATTGAAGCGTGATGTGGCGACGCATGTGGCACTGTGTGACACTTGTCAGAGAGTTAAGGCTGAACATCAGAGGCCAACCGGATTACTTCAGCCCCTGAAGATACCAGAATGGAAATGGGAAGAAGTTGGTATGGACTTCATAACGGGTCTACCCCGCACCCAGCGAGGATTTGACTCCATTTGGGTGATTGTGGACCGCTTGACCAAAGTGACACACTTTCTTCCAGTAAAGACCACCTACACGTGAGCCAGACTAGCAGAGCTATATATGGAAAGGATTGTGTGCCTGCATGGAGTGCCAAAACGGATAGTGTCTGACCGAGGTACTCAGTTCACGTCACACTTCTGGCAGAAGCTACATGAGTCTATGGACACTAAGCTACATTTCAGTTCGGCTTATCACCCACAGACAGATGGACAGACAGAGCGAACCAATCAGATTCTGGAGGACATGTTGAGAGCATGTGCTCTACAGTATGGTGTCAGTTGGGACAAGAGTTTGCCCTATGCGGAGTTCTCGTACAACAACAGCTATCAGAAGAGTCTGCAAATGGCACCGTTCGAGGCTTTGTATGGCAGGAAGTGTAGGACTCCACTATTATGGAATCAGACCGGAGAAAGTCAAGTTTTCGGTCCCGAGATACTCAGGGATGCAGAACGCCAAGTACAAGTGATCAGGCAGAACTTAAAAGTGGCACAGTCCAGGCAGAAGAGTTATGCTGATGTCAGACGGAGGGATCTCAGTTTTACAGTTGGAGATTTTGTGTACCTCAAGGTGTCACTGATGAGGGGCGTGAAGAGGTTCAATGTCAAGGGCAAGCTAGCACCTCGATACATCGGACCTTTCCAGATAATTGAAAGGAAAGGTGAAGTGGCATGTCAGTTGGGACTACCCGAGAGATTTTCCGGAGTGCACGATGTGTTCCACGTGTCACAACTGAAGAAATGTTTGCGGGTGCCTGAAGAGCAAATCCCGATAGATGAGTTGAATGTGCAAGAGGACCTCACTTATGAGGAGTATCCGGTCAGGATTCTGGAGGTGTCGGAGAGGGTGACAAGAAACAAGGTCATCCGGATGTGCAAGGTACAGAGGAGCCGACACTCGGAAGATGAGGCCACTTGGGAACGGGAAGAAGATCTCAAGACCGAGTATCCACAGCTCTTCGCATCTACTTCCGAATCTCGAGGACGAGATTCATCTTAAGGGGGGTAGGTTTGTAACACCCAAAAATGGCCCATTTAAAATTTTTAGTAATTAATTTGCTTTTCTTATAATTGTTCATATTTAATATAGGTTAAATAAAATATTTATGAATATTAAAATCAAATATAAGTGGTAGAAACATTTTTGTTGCATCCATGCTGCTGCATTGTGTTTTGGTTGTTGGCAAATTAAGTTGGAATTTAAATTCTGTTTAAATTCGAATTTAATTTGCATTTGTTTGAGCCCTAGAGAAGTTAATTCAAATCGAGTTCACTTTTGTACCCTAAACATTTCCCTCGGTTCACTTCCCCTCCCTCTACTTCTCCCTCAGTCCAGCCCAGCCCTGTTGACACCAAAAAAAATTGGCACCAGGAAGAGGCTGACATGTGGGCCGGATTCGTTGAAAAGATACCATTCGGCAAAGGAGTTTTTCCCCAGAGCATTCGGTAAAGACGTTTTGCGGTCGGGAACGCATCGTCATTCGGCAAGAGAACTGTTCCGCGGGAGGCATTCGGGAGTGCGTGATGACGTGGATCAAGTATAAGGAAAAGGCTGGTTTAACTTGGAATGCAAGACGGATACGGTACCCCGGCGTTTATCTTTTTTAGGAAATAAATAATGTAATCGTAATCGATTAGGAGTCGTGTCGAAACCTGGGTATAAATATAAACCCGTGGTAATTGTAAAAGCATCATTCAATCAATCATACAACAAACCGGCCCCGTGCCAACTTCGAGTCCTTTAGTCGAGTCGTCGAGTTCTTCGAGAGGAATCATCGATCCGTCGACCTCCGTAAGTACCGGCAACCCTGCGCCATGCCTAGTATCATGCGGTGGATTTAGGCTTTGGTTCAGGAAGGTTCCATTGTTAGATCATGAGCCATGCGGTGGGCTAAGTTTTAGCTTGGAACAAGTTATCGGCTCTATTGGATTTTGGCAAGATCTGATAGATTCATTAAGTTACCATGTGTTGCTCTGGATTTTACCTTTATGTTTAATTCATTACAACACTCTTTTGCCCAGTCTAGTTTGATTAGATTCGGTTCCAGCTCACAATGCACTGCGTTTCCATAGCCGAATTCGAAGTCAATCTAGATTGCCACGTGTTGCGGGTTCAAGCTCGTTGGTCTTGTGTAGATCTTGACAGAGCCGGGTATCATGCGGTGGATGCAGGTTTTTGGGTCGTCTTAGAGCTAATCATCCGGTGGATTAGAATTCGATTCGATCTGATAGATCTATCATCATCAACGAAGCATGTTCCTTCTTCATGGAACCCGATTCGGCTATATAGCTGTATTCGGCAGCGTCGTCACGAGCGAAGCACGCTCACGGTTTTGTTTTAAATAAAGAATGCTTTTAGCCTTCCAAGATTAGAGTCGTATCATGCGGTGGATTGATCTATTCTTGGTTGGTGGTGTGATTCCAAGCAAGTCGTATCATGCGGTGGATTAACTTGCTTGTTTCATGCTCGACGGGTTGAAAAGTACCTAGACATGCGGTAGACTAGTGCTTTTAATCTATGCATTCTTGTTTATTATGAAATTATGGTCATGTTTTCGCCCTTTTATTTATTCATCATGCTATGTTCCTCGTTAATCGGTTATGAATATGCGTTACAGTGTTTATTCAGTCAAAAGCCGATCTTTCGTCATGCTTACGTCACGCATTCGGCAGTGCGCTTCCTGCGTGCTTTGCCGATTGCCGAATGATGCTTTAACTGCTGACAGATAGCTTCTCTGTAGCTATATGTCGTTCGAGACTGGCTCCGTAGCCACAAATATGGAACTGACTGGTATCACCCGGTACGTTCCAGGTGTTATCTAAACATCTTTTCTCCCTTTGTCAGTTTTCAGGAAAATTGACTGGCACGCTCTCGGATTCAAACGCTCGGGCCACGTGTGAAGCTAGCTAATTCGGCTTGCTGTGTGCTTGGCGTGAAGTGCGGATTTTACGTCAACACACTTTTTGGCACGCCCGGTGGGACAACAAGCTTCGAAGATGCCTGAATTAAAAGACATTCTGGATGTCACTTTTGAAGAATTGTCTGATGAACATCAACAGATGGTGAAGACTGCTGCAGATCAGTTCATCAAGAAATGCTTGCTGTCTTTTGCTAAGAACAGGAGTGGTGCACCGTTTCTCAAGTCAGATCTGCCAAGAGTCCTTTTACCGGGACAATCTGATCTTACTGAAGATGAAGAAAGGGAGAAGTTCTCTAGCTTGTTATACAAGGCTTTAGGAGAAACGATGACCAATCATAATGCTGCATTCCTGAACAGTTTTCGGCTCATACTGGTCAACATCTTTGGTCAACACGTGGATAAACCTTTTGAGCAAGCGCATGGACAACTTGGTGGACCAACATATTTCAATATTCAAGCATCGGTCCCAAAACGTCATGGTAAAGGTATTGAAGAAACTGAAGTTTCTGGAACCAAAGATGCGAATGGACAGCCGATTCAGCAAGAGCTTCAGCATGCATTGCCGAAACCTCGTACATATGGTGATATGGCATTCGGCACCACGGGAAATCCACCCGCTTCTGCTTACAAGATATCCCCTCTGAACAACCGGCTGCAAAGGGATATGTATGGAAACGGATATTCAGAGTTCATGGATTACAATACTATTGATGCTCTCCCGAATCCCGGGTATGTTGGTACTACAGGGATGCTTGCTGGAAGACCAGGGAATCAAGATACCAATATTGACCT
The DNA here is from genome assembly GCA_033239725.1 of Echinochloa phyllopogon. NCBI lineage: Eukaryota > Viridiplantae > Streptophyta > Magnoliopsida > Poales > Poaceae > Echinochloa > Echinochloa phyllopogon. The sequence continues at coordinate 60,696,798 of BTCW01000018.1, read as the reverse complement.
CATGGTGCAAAAGATGACCGATGTATTGCAAAATCAATTCGGTTTGAAGCCTAGAAATCAAGGGTACATGTACTCGTCTCCTTTCCCAGAATGGTACCAAAGGGTATCATTGCCGAATAGAGTCAAGGTGCCCACAGAGTTTACTAAGTTCTTAGGACAAGACGATACTAGCACTGTGGAACATATAGCTCGATATCTGATGCAGCTTGGAGAAGCTTCGGCAGATGAGGCTTTCAGAATCAGATACTTTCCTTTGTCACTGACGGGTCCAGCTTTTACATGGTTTGCTTCTTTGCCTGCTCAGTCAATTTGTACTTGGAAAGACCTGGAGCAGAAATTCCATGCTCATTACTACATTGGCAGTACCGAGAAAAAGTTGGTTGATTTGACCAGCTTAAGGCAGAGGAATAATGAGACACCTACAGAGTTCCTCAGGAGGTTTAGGGAAACAAAGAGCATGTGCTTTTCTCTGAACATACCTGATGACCAGCTAGCTGGTATGGCTGTAGCTGGCATGCTGCCTGCCATTCGGGAAAAGCTATTCGGGATGGAGTTCGATGATCTGGGCCAGTTGTCACACAGATTGGCCTTAATGAGTAACCAGGCATATGGTTTCAAGAGAGATGTCAGATTTGCTAAACACAATGATGTAGCTGACATCTATAACCAATTCCTTGAAAGAGCAGATCAAGAAGATGAGTACGAAGATAGTGAGGAGATAGCTGCAGCAGAGATAGTGTGGGGCAAAGAACCAGTCATGGTGAATCAGAGGTGGATTAAACAGAATAAGGGCACCTATGATTTTGATGTAACTAAGGCAGATAAATTGTTTGACTATCTTGTAAAAGAAGGCCGGATCAAGTTACCAGAGGGGCATTCTATGCTTCGGCCTGATGGAGTGAAAGATAAAAGGTACTGTGGATTCCATGATAGAAATTCTCATTCCATCAATGAATGCAGGGTTTTTAGAGTGAGGATTCAGAAAGCTATCCAAGAAGGGCATCTGAAATTCGACAATAAGATGAAGTTGGACAATAACCCGTTTCCTCAGAACATGATTGGGTTCTCAATCAATATGGTGAATGTTGCCGAATCTGGAGAAAAGGGAGAGATGAGAATCCTGACGTCGAAGGAAGCGAAGCAGAATGGCTCAGTCGATCCTAATCGGCAAATTACGATTGAACAGATTCGCGAGGAAAAGTCTCACTTCCCGAATAGCCGATTTGAAATTGGGAAATCTTATAAACCCAGAGTCACATCGCGCATTCTCCTCAATAAGTGGCAGCGTCAGCAAGAAAAAGAACGCTATCAGAGACGTGAGTACGAGGAGGAGAAGAGGAGGTGCGAAGAAAAAAGGTATGAGGAAGAACAAGAGGAATATATCCGAGAACGAGAACGTGCACATTGGGATTGTGTCTTCTTCAGACACTGTTGGAACGAGGGTTTAAAGCTGCCTACATGGAATAACTGTCCTGAATGCAATAATGGATATGTCGAACATAGGCAAAATGTTGCCAGTCGCCGATCCGTCCACGAAAGAATTGGAAGGATACATCCTAGTGATGATCGGCGTCTAAAAATATATGAGAATGATGATCAACCAAGGAAAAGACATGCTGATCGTAGATGGATTGATCATGAAGAAGAAGATCATGAGTATGTCTGGCAAAAAGGACAGTGGTGTCCACCTGATTTAAGAAAGAGCCAGAAGAGAAGAGTCCAACGCCTGAGGAATCAAGAGTTGAAGCGAGCAGGAACCAGGTTGAGATCGATATGGCGTCCAAAAGACAAACCCGACGAATCGGGTCATTCGGCTCCTACATGCATGGTATGTTTCTTGCCGAATGAATTCATGGCTCCAGCTAATCAAATTGTACAGGAAGAGATATTGTCAGAAATGGATGAAGCCGAGCAATGTGGGTTAATGGCACAATTGGTATTGAATAAGCAAGCTATTTTCGAGAAGCCAGTCCAGAATCGGCACATGAAGCCACTGTACTTAAGAGGATATGTCAACGGAAAGCCACTGACGAAGATGTTTGTTGATGGTGGAGCTGCTGTTAATGTGATGCCATACAATACATTCAGGAAACTTGGCATGAGCCCTGGACATTTAACGCCAACAAGCATAGTTTTGAATGATTTTGCTGGAAATCCTTCGGACACCAAAGGATGTGTACATGTAGATCTGATGATTGGATCTAAGATTCTGCTTACAACCTTCTTTGTTATTGAAGGCAAAGGGGCATACAGCTTGCTACTTGGAAGGGATTGGATCCATGCGAATTGTTGTATTCCATCTACTATGCATCAGCAACTTATTCAGTGGATAGATGATGAAGTGGAAATTGTCCCAGCAGATGATTCAATTAGCGTGGCTAATGTGGAACCAGCCTTCTGGGAATATCAAGGCATAGATTGTTTCTCAGGTAAGGACTGGGGAGAAGGTCCTGTTGAGCCAGTCAGCAGTGATCAACAGCCGATCAAAGCAGTCGGCTCTTTTAGTAATTTTTAATGGATAATCCAATCGATGGGACTGACGGGAAGCTAGGACATGGATTTGTGTCGGCTGATAAATTAGAAGAAGTAGATATTGGAGATGGTGACAAACCGAGGCCGATATTCATCAGTGCTAGCTTGGATTCAGTTTTCAGAGAAAAGTTGATCGAGTTGTTAAAAGAATACAAAGATTGCTTTGCTTGGGATTATTCGGAGATGCCTGGTTTAGATCGTTCCATTGTTGAGCATCGATTGCCGATCAAGCCTGGTTATAAACCTTACAAGCAACCACCCCGGAAAATCTACAAAGATGAAGTGTTGGCCGATGTAAAGAAAGAAGTGGAAAGATTAATAGCAGCAAATTTTATTCGGCCATGCAGATATGCAGAATGGATCTCTAATATTGTTCCTGTGTACAAGAAAAATGGGAAGATGAGAGTTTGCATAGACTTTAGAGATCTGAACAGAGCTACACCCATGGATGGATATCCAATGCCTATTGCTGATTCGTTGGTTGATGCTGCTGCTGGATATAAAGTGATTAGTTTCATGGATGGTAATGCAGGGTACAATCAAATTTTTATGGCATTGGAAGATATAGCAAAAACAGCTTTCAGATGTCCAGGACATATAGGGTTGTTTGAATGGGTTGTCATGACGTTTGGTTTGAAGAATGCTGGTGCAACTTATCAGAGAGCCATGACTTATATTTTTCATGAGTTGATCGGCAAGATTGTGGAGATATATATTGATGATGTTGTGATTAAGTCATTGGATCATGAAGCACATTTGGCCGACATAAGGAAAACTCTAGAGTGCACTAGGAAACATGGGCTCAAGATGAACCCGAATAAATGTGCTTTTGGAGTTTCGGCAGGAGAATTTCTGGGATTTTTGGTGCATGAAGGAGGAATAGGAGTTGGCAAGAAAAGTATGAAAACCATTGATGAAGTTGTTCCTCCAACTAATCTTAAGGAATTACAGTCATTACTTGGTAAGATCAATTTCGTAAGAAGATTCATATCAAACTTATCACAAAAGGTGTTGCCTTTCTCTTCACTGCTAAAAGTCAAGAAGGATCAGAAATTTGTATGGGGTGACGAACAACAAAAGGCTTTCGATGAGATCAAGGAATACATGAAGGAACCACCAGTATTGGTACCTCCACAGCTAAACAAGCCTTTTAAGTTGTACGTGGCGGCCGATGCCCAAACTATTGGATCGGCCCTCATACAAGAATTTGAGGGAAAAGAAAGGGTAGTTGCATACCTTAGCCGGAAATTGCTTGATCCCGAAACGTGGTATTCGGCTACCGAGAAACTTTGTTTATGTGTTTACTACTCCTGTACAAAATTTCGGCACTACTTGCTACATGCCGAATGCGTTGTGTATTCAAAATTTGATGTGATAAAGCACATGTTGTCTATGCCAATTTTGAATGGAAGGATTGGCAAATGGATTTTAGCTTTGTCTGAATTTGAGTTAAAGTTTGAATCGGCAAAAGCTGTTAAAGGACAGATTATTGCTGATTTCATTACTGAACATCACGATTCATCAGCTAATTTGCTTGAAATTACTCCTTGGGTATTATTCTTCGATGGATCTTCATGTGACAAAGGTGGTGGAGTAGGTATTTTGTTAATTTCGCCAAAAGGAGAGGTATTTGAATTTGCTATTCCTATTCAACCTACTGTCACTAATAATCAAGCCGAGTATGAAGCGTTGCTCAGAGGACTTCAATACTTGAGAGAAGCAAAGGCCATTGCAGTTGAAATCTTTGGAGATTCAGAATTAGTCATAAGGCAACTAAATGGCGAATATGAGTGCAGAAACGATATCTTAAGGAATTACTATGAGGAATGCAAGCAAATCTTAAAGGAGTTTCAGTCAGTAATTCTGCAGCATATTCCTAGGAAAGACAATGAAGAAGCAAACAGATTAGCTCAAAGTGCTTCGGGTTATAAAGAGCTTCAAGAAGTCTTTGCTAATGATGTATATGCTTTCGGGAGTAATCTGGCAGAAGATGATTGGAGAAAAGAAATTGTTGATTATCTGGAGAATCCATCCCGAAAAGTTTCTAGAAAGCTCAGGTATAAAGCTTTAAAGTTTGTTCTTCTTGATGATAATTTATATTATAAATCCTTGGATGGGGTGCTGTTACATTGCTTAAGTCAAGAAGAAGCAAAAAGGCTGATAAGTGAAGTGCATGATGGGCTGTGTGGAGCACATCAATCGGCTTACCGAATGAAATGGGTTATTAGGAGAACTGGGTACTATTGGCCCACAATGCTAGAAGACTGCTTTGAATATTACAAAGGATGCCAAGATTGCCAGAGATTTGGAAACATTCAAAGAGTTCCAGCATCGGTCCTGAATCCTATTATCAAGCCATGGCCATTCAGAGGATGGGGAATAGATTTGATTGGCCAAATAAATCCTCCATCTAGCAAGGGGCATAAGTTTGTGCTTTTAGCAACTGATTATTTTACTAAGTGGGTTGAGGCGATTCCATTAAAGAAGGTGACATCAGAGAATATGGTTGAATTTGTTAAAGAACATATCATTTACAGATTTGGAATTCCTCAAACAATCACCACAGATCAAGGGACTCAGTTTACATCTTCAGAGTTCAGAAATTTTGCTGAAAGTATGGGCATCAAATTGTTGAATTCTTCTCCTTATTATGCCCAAGCTAATGGTCAGGCAGAGGCTTCTAACAAGATTATGATTAAAATTATACAGAAGAGGATTGATCAGAAGCCAAGAAAGTGGCATTCGGTACTCAATGAGGCTTTATGGGCTTACCGAATGGCTCCACATGGGGCTACACAGACGTCTCCTTATGAATTGGTATATGGACATCATGCTATCTTGCCATGGGAGATGCAGTCAGACTCAAGGAGAATTAAGTTGCAAAAAGATTTGAGTTCTAAAGATTATAATGATTTAATGATAGACGAATTAGAAGATTTGCATATGATTCGTCTCAAGGCTTTGGAAAATATTGAGAGAAATAAAATGCGAGTTGCTAAATATTACAACAAGAAGGTGAAAGTCAAGCAATTTGCAGACGGAGATTTGGTTTGGAAAGCAATATTGCCGATTGGAACTAAATACAGTGCATTCGGTAAGTGGTCACCAAACTGGGAAGGTCCTTTCAGAGTGGTCAGATGCGTGCCTGGAAATGCGTATATCCTGAAAACTTTACTAGGAGAGGAGTTTGCTGCTGCTATCAATGGGAGATACTTGAAGAAATATTATCCTAGTATTGAGATTGATCGCTGATTGAAAGTTTTAATGTCAGAATGACTGAAACAGCCGGCATTCGGGAAGGAGCCGTCTTCAGAACAAAAATATCGACAGAAGAAGAAATGGCCAATACCGGAGCGTATTGCCCTTAGTGCAAATATATTACAAAGAGTGAGTTTGACCAAATTATCACAAAAAGGACCGCAAAAGATAAGTTTTATTGCCGAAATTCCATAAATCCCTAGTACAAACTAATGGAACAACCTGTTCAGAACAGACTGGGGATGGATGGAATCGGCAATGGCGGCGCCATGAGCATCAAGGCGATCTATGGAGGCCTCAATGTCGTCGATCTCCTCCGGATTGCCATTGGCAAAGCCGGGCGGTAGCCTGGAGTAGTCAGCGCCAGTGTGCGTCGACATGGCGACTAGGCCTGCGGCAGTGCCCAGACGGATGCCGTGTGAGGCCACCTCATCGATGCGGCCTGCTACTGCGCCGAGGCAAGCTTCTGGCGTGTCCCCAGGAGCATTCACCTTGTTTGCCAAAGACTCAACCAATGTCTTCAGCTGATCGAGTTCGGCGTCGCGAGCTGTAGGATTAAGAAGCAACGGTGGTTTAGTCCAAGATCAGATTAAAGTTAAGCGAACCGCAGAAATTACCGTCGATGGTCTCGAGCAGCTGCTTGCGCTGGTGTTGCCACTCTAGATCTGCGATCCCGGCTTGTTTGGAGATGACCTCCAGCTCACGCCGAGTGTCGTCACGTTCCTGTTTGAATCGGCGGGCATCGCTGTCTGAGTAGGGCAGATCCCAGTTGGGCCTGGGGGATCGGCTAGATGACTCTGAAGAGTCACCCGCTGCAGCCGGAGCCGCAGTCAAGGCAGTAGCGGGGTTCCATTGGATGAGCCTGAAAATACAAAGAAAGTTGAGAATAAGGCAAAATCTGGAGGAAAGGATAAGGAGAGGCAGACAGTCATCACCTCCGACGAGCGCCGGCGCGGCTCCCTTCGGCTTCGTCGACGGCCGGGCGTCTTCTGTTGTTGGACATCAGGGTTTCTTGGAGGTTACTGTGCTGGAAGAGGAAGAGACTCAGACTAGCAGAGAGCTCGAGTTGAAAGATTTGGTGGAAAATTAGGAATGCTCAAGGTTCTTATTTATGGAACTAATGAAGAGATCGTGGCCGAAGATTGTGGTGCATATCCCAAGGAGTTCGGAAGGTGGAAAGGATTTTCCAACCGATCGGTTTCCATGTCGTTTGGGATTCTTGCCGAGTCGTATTCGGTTTTGACTGAGTGAGATTCGGCTATGTCGTGTTTGAAGCGTTTTCGGGTCTGACACTGTTATAGCCAGCTTTGCCGAATGAGTTATCCACAATGGAGAAAGACAGAGTTAAGAAGTGACAAGATTGCAAGATTGATAAAGCATTCGGCTATCGACTGTTTGTTACAATTACAAACCCAAGTACTTTGAGATTACATTTTTAGCATCTGATATCATATTGCTAATGATCTCTAATAAGTTTTTGTCAGCTTCTTGGGTTCTAGCCAGAGCAGCAAGCTTTGCCTTGAGTTGTTTTTCTTCATTCAGAGCTGCTGAAGCTTCCCTTCGCATCTTTTCTGTTAATCTGGGAAGCTCAGCTATCTTCTTCTCATCAGCTTCAATTTCGGCCGATAGATCTCTCAATTCGGCTTCAAGTGCAGCTTTTCTGACCTTCTTATTTTCAAGTTCAGATTCCAATTTGGTCAGTAATTCTTTGCTGTTCTGAGCTTGAGTATGCAGGTCTTTCACAGATTGTTTGGCTATGGATCTCCTCTGTTCCAGAGCTGGTTGAGAAGATTGGTTTTTCAGAGCCTGCTTTACTGCAGCGTATTGTTGATCCAAATGAGAAACTGGTTCCAAAGAGATTTTGATATCATCAGGAAGTTCTTGGTCAATGGATTCCAGTACATCCCTTAGGAGATCAGCATCTTTGACTTGATCTTGGATGCTTTTGTGCAGCAAAGCAAGGATATCTTTCAGCTTTGTTTGATTTTCTTCTGACAGAGTTTGGCCAGAAGATGTTTCTTCCCCTTGTTCGGCAACCAAGTCATCCACAGCAAAAGAATAGCTGGATGATGAAATGGATTTCTCCTGAAAGAAGGTCTTGCCGAATTAGTAATAATCCGCTGAGTAAAAGGGTAGTGAAAGTTGAATGATTTTGTTTACCTCGTTCCTGACTTCCTGAATGGGGGAAGGAAGCCTCTCAGGCTCAATGGAAAGATTCTGTGTATCTTGCTGAGGGGAAGCTGGAAGATTTCTTGGTGAAGATAATGCTTCTGATTGAGGAAGAAGTTGCAAAGCTAAAGATGAATCGTGATGAGAAGAAGAGCTCTCCAAGATTGGATCCATTGAGGATTGTTCTGCAGTTAACAAGGGATGAATGCCGATGAAAAAGAAGTTAAGAGGATAAAGTGGTAGAATTTTACCAGTCAATGAAGCATCGGCAAGATCTGCACTGATTGCTAGTTGTTGTGCTCTGGCCTGAAACCAAGAAGAGATAAAACTGAGCAAAATACCAAATGGCATTATGGTTAAAGAAAGAAGGCTCTAACCTTGATTTTGCTGCTTGTTCTTTTCTTCTTTACAACTGAGGGAGCAGCTGAAGGAAGGGTTTTTCTCTTGACAGATGATGGTCTAGTAAGTATTGGATCTAGAGAAGCCTGTCTAGCCATCAGTTGAGCCAAGGTAGGAGATTGGTGCCCCAAAGCAGATATTGGGCCTACAGCTTTGTATGAGATCGCCCTGGCAAGAGGGGCAGGTGTTATATCCTGCAAGATGACAGAATCAGAATCAATTGGGGTTAATATTATTGAGACAAATGAGGGATGAGCATATTACCTCTGAAGTTGGCTGATAATCAGGCATTAACTCGAGACAGAAGGGATGGATTGGCATGTTGAACATATGATCATGGAGTTCTTGCCACCAGAGAGTGAAAGAAGGATGGGCAGATATTATTGGCACAAAAGGCTCAGGTGCATAGATAGTTCCGCAGCATTTATAAGTAAAAATCCTTCTTGTCTCTGTGGAATCCTTGACAATCTCCCTAGGCTTGAGAAGTTCATGAAGAAATAGCCTAGGAGGCACTTGGCCACATCCCAACTGTCTAGCCATTATGTTTGGCTGATAGTATTCATAAGTGCTTTGAACCAGCCTTCCCCCACAGAATTCGGCTGGCAGGATGCAGGGCTGGATGAAGGCATTGAAGATCGCTATAGATTGTACATCAGTGCATCCAGTTTCAAAGCTGAATTCGCAAGGAAGAGTGAGGTTGTCATTGTCCAAGTATGGGAACCAAAGAGGATGAGCAAAGCCTCTGAAGAAGAGCTCAAACAGTTCACCGATGTTCTTGTTGATAGATACAGTGGAGGCAGCTTCTCCATAGGTTTGACAACCTTTGGTTCTCCGGTTTTCTCCTTCTTTGTAATTGATTGAAGGAAAATCTCGGCTGTTGAGATCAATGGCGACGATTTGATGCATATACAACTGCAGCCACATTTGGACAAACCACCAAGGACCGTTGACGCAGGGGATTTTCTTGCCGGTGTGCATCAGGTGGGTGGTTTGATTGAGCATGTGGTAGACACTTCCCAGGAGGTATTTCCCAAGTGGAATGAGTTTTCCGGCAGCCAGCTCTTCAGCCATCACGATATGATTCAGGGTTGGCTCATTGGCTTTGCCACAGAAGACTGATCTGCATAGCCACATGTTCAGGAAGGCTCTATATTCAACATCGGTCAGAGGGCCATCAGACATATGGTTCTGGATGTATCTCTTGTATCCAACCCCTGTTTTTACTCCTGTCTGCTTGGAGGAACCTTTGTAGTCATATGGATATACAATTCCTGTAACGTTCAGGCCGGTCATCATGTAAACATCGGCCAAAGTGGGAGACATTGGGCCATGACCGAAGAGAAAAGCATTTGCACCATTGGACCAAAAATGGCAAGCTGCGATCAGAAGGTTCTCGTTCTTTGGTGTCTCAGCTAGTGACAGCTCCAGGCAATGAGAAATACGCAGATGGTCCCAGTTCTGTGTTTGGGGGCTTTTGTCGTCAAATATCCTTTTGTACCAATTTCTCCAGCCAGCAATTGGGGGCAAAGGCCAGTTCTTGAAGGCGTCTTGCCACTCATGAGGTTTTGTCAGTGAAATCTTGAAAGGAACCCTCTGAGATTCGGCCGTGATGAGTTCGGAAGGATCTGAATTCCCTACAGGGCCGAGGAAGTAGGATGGAGCTTTTTCCTCAACAGGGATAAGGATTTCGGCAGCAAGTGCCTATCAAGAATGGAAAGAGATGAGAGGAAATTTAAAATGCAAATCGAAAGAAGAATACCGAATGTGCTTGAGGGGATTGAAGTTTACCTGGAGGGCAAAATCTTGGTCCGCCATTTGAGGATTGAATCTTGGAAGTCGAAAACCTAGGGTTCGGATCTGGATGAGAGCTCTAAAGATTCAAAAGGAGAAGCGGGTGTCGAGCAGAACTCTTTGGGAATGTTGAGTGCTTCTGGTCAATTCCGAGATAAAATTACCTTTTATCCCGAAATTGAAGGGGCATGTGTTGACACCAAAAAAAATTGGCACCAGGAAGAGGCTGACATGTGGGCCGGATTCATTGAAAAGATACCATTCGGCAAAGGAGTTTTTCCCCAGAGCATTCGGTAAAGACGTTTTGCGGTCGGGAACGCATCGTCATTCGGCAAGAGAACTGTTCCGCGGGAGGCATTCGGGAGTGCGTGATGACGTGGATCAAGTATAAGGAAAAGGCTGGTTTAACTTGGAATGCAAGACGGATACGGTACCCCGGCGTTTATCTTTTTTAGGAAATAAATAATGTAATCGTAATCGATTAGGAGTCGTGTCGAAACCTGGGTATAAATATAAACCCGTGGTAATTGTAAAAGCATCGTTCAATCAATCATACAACAAACCGGCCCCGTGCCAACTTCGAGTCCTTTAGTCGAGTCGTCGAGTTCTTCGAGAGGAATCATCGATCCGTCGACCTCCGTAAGTACCGGCAACCCTGCGCCATGCCTAGTATCATGCGGTGGATTTAGGCTTTGGTTCAGGAAGGTTCCATTGTTAGATCATGAGCCATGCGGTGGGCTAAGTTTTAGCTTGGAACAAGTTATCGGCTCTATTGGATTTTGGCAAGATCTGATAGATTCATTAAGTTACCATGTGTTGCTCTGGATTTTACCTTTATGTTTAATTCATTACAACACTCTTTTGCCCAGTCTAGTTTGATTAGATTCGGTTCCAGCTCACAATGCACTGCGTTTCCATAGCCGAATTCGAAGTCAATCTAGATTGCCACGTGTTGCGGGTTCAAGCTCGTTGGTCTTGTGTAGATCTTGACAGAGCCGGGTATCATGCGGTGGATGCAGGTTTTTGGGTCGTCTTAGAGCTAATCATCCGGTGGATTAGAATTCGATTCGATCTGATAGATCTATCATCATCAACGAAGCATGTTCCTTCTTCATGGAACCCGATTCGGCTATATAGCTGTATTCGGCAGCGTCGTCACGAGCGAAGCACGCTCACGGTTTTGTTTTAAATAAAGAATGCTTTTAGCCTTCCAAGATTAGAGTCGTATCATGCGGTGGATTGATCTATTCTTGGTTGGTGGTGTGATTCCAAGCAAGTCGTATCATGCGGTGGATTAACTTGCTTGTTTCATGCTCGACGGGTTGAAAAGTACCTAGACATGCGGTAGACTAGTGCTTTTAATCTATGCATTCTTGTTTATTATGAAATTATGGTCATGTTTTTGCCCTTTTATTTATTCATCATGCTATGTTCCTCGTTAATCGGTTATGAATATGCGTTACAGTGTTTATTCAGTCAAAAGCCGATCTTTCGTCATGCTTACGTCACGCATTCGGCAGTGCGCTTCCTGCGTGCTTTGCCGATTGCCGAATGATGCTTTAACTGCTGACAGATAGCTTCTCTGTAGCTATATGTCGTTCGAGACTGGCTCCGTAGCCACAAATATGGAACTGACTGGTATCACCCGGTACGTTCCAGGTGTTATCTAAACATCTTTTCTCCCTTTGTCAGTTTTCAGGAAAATTGACTGGCACGCTCTCGGATTCAAACGCTCGGGCCACGTGTGAAGCTAGCTAATTCGGCTTGCTGTGTGCTTGGCGTGAAGTGCGGATTTTACGTCAACAAGCCCCCTCCTCGCTCCTCCCCGCGCGTGGCCCAACTCCCCAGCCGGCCCAGCGCGGCCCAGCCCGCGCGCCCCACTTCTTCACCCCCTCTCCCACTGCCCGAGAGGCCCCACGCGTCAGGTTCTTCCCCTCCCTTCCGCCCGACGCCCCCCTTCTCCGGCGCAACTCGCTCCGCCCGAGCCACCCGCCCTTCCCGCGCCGTGGACCCTGCAACTTCTCCGAAGCTTCCCGAGCCGCCCTTCCTTCCCCAGAGCGATCCCTTTCCTTCCTAGGCGCGCCCCGCAAGGAAAGTGCTCCCCCGAAGGGAAGCTCGCCGCCGATTCCGCCGCTGCCCAATCCCCGGCTCACCTGCCAATTGTGGCTCCTCCTCGGCCTATTTAAGCACCCCCGAGCACCCCCTAAGCCTCACCAACTCCCCCACCGAGCACCAAGCCCCCCCCAGCAGCCCCTCTCCCCGCTCCGCCGCCGCCCGAGCAGCTTCGCCGGCCGCCGTCGTCGACAACCGCCTCCGACGCATCGCCGGTGCCTTGGACCCCACTGGTGAGCTTGCCGTACTCCCCTGGTGCTCCAGAGCTAACTCCCGCCCCGAATCAAGCACCGCGGCGCCCGATCCACCCTCGCCGGAGTCGCCCGACCGCCAGTCGTCGTCGTGCGTTTTCTCCGCCGCAAAATCCACGACTTGATCACCCCCATCATGTTCCCCATGCCGCCCTGCCCCGTAGGACCAAGCCGCGTAGAAAACCAAGCACCGTAGCGCATTTCCGGCCTTGCTCCGGCGAACTTCCATCGTCGGCCGAGCTGCGCCACCGTCGCCCACTTCCTCGTCGGCGGCCATCCAACCCTAGCCACTAGATCTCCATCCTACGGCCCAGATCCGCCCGCGCTTGAGTCAAACCCGGCACGTACCGGTCAGCTCTGGCAGTTTTGCTAAAGAGCCCTCCTGTTTTAGCCAAATCAACCCGCGCTCCAGCTCAGTTCAAAAGTAATTACCAGTAGGTCCTGTTTTTAACGAAAACCCCCCTGAACTTTTTAATTATAGAACCCGCCGTCCTAGGGAGTCGTTTTTATGTGTTAGAATTTCGGTTTTAAGCAAAATTACGTATAGGTCCCTGGTTTCTTTAAAATAAGCCCCTGGAAGCTTTTAAAAATTGCCAGCAGGTCCCTAGATGTTAGAAAAGTCATATCTTTTTCGTTTTAGCTCCGATTAGTGTGATTTTCGCGCTCATGTGTTTGTAGTGAAGCGTAGAATATTTCTAAAACCTTTTTATGTACTGTTTCTACTATTTGGTGTACTGTTCTAATAAAATATTATTTATTTGCATGTATTGGAATGCGTGTATGCTTGTATGGTGCTTCGTGTCCAGTCGGTGAGCCGTTAGCTTTGGAGTTCGAGCTCGGTGAGGACTTTCCGGAGCAGGACTCGCAGCAGCAGCAGCAGCACTTCGAGGAAGGCAAGTTATAGCACGGACAATCCTTGCTACCTATACACACCTGTTTACGTGGGAGAGTTTCCGGAGCAGGACCCACAACAGCAGCAGCAGCCGCCCTTCGAGGAAGGCAATTTATAGCACGGACAATTGTCACACCTGGCCCAGTTTGTATGGCCCAGTAGTGGCCCATGAGTGCGGGATGCACGTGTTTAGTGCCACCTTGCTAGTTTAGCAAGGGTGGAGGCAACTTATAAGCCCTTGTCTTCCAGCCATAGCACCTTCGGGTTAACCCTTTTACACGAAGCGAGGACGAAAGTGTAAGCAGGGTGATATGTGTATGCGTGCGCGCCCCTCGGAAGGGCTGTGCGGGGCGGCTCGTGAAAGGCGGGGTGTTACAAATGGTATCAGAGCCGACCCTCGCGGTTGCGCGTACGAGTCAGTGTGCGGGCATAGGGCGCATGGCGCGTGTGGCCCGGGTAGGGCATTCGGCATGGACTATGGCGCCGGCACTGGACGTACGGTCGTGCGCTAAGGGGAAACGTTCCTGGACATTTGCCCGTGTGGGTGAGTTGTGCCGACGAGGACGTCGGGTTCTTTGAGGGGGGGTGTATGTCACACCTGGCCCAGTTTGTATGGCCCAGTAGTGGCCCATGAGTGCGGGATGCACGTGTTTAGTGCCACCTTGCTAGTTTAGCAAGGGTGGAGGCAACTTATAAGCCCTTGTCTTCCAGCCATAGCACCTTCTCAAAAGATCTGGTGTCTTCCGTTGTTTCATCCAAAAATCTTCCTCATCCAGCCTCCCTCACCGCTCACCAGCTTGCGTTGGCATCGCCGGCCGCCACCTCGTTTCTGCTGCCCTGCCTCGTCCATCATCCGGCCTTTGGCAACGAGTTCTAGATCTCTGGCTACTTGTTACCTTTTTATAGGGGTATTAATGTCATTTCACATCAATGCTAATTTGATGTTTAAATCCTAAAAGTGCATTTATATTGGGACGGAGGGAGTATCTTTTAGCAAAAGCGGGGCCCACATATACTAGGTCCTATTGGTGCACTTAATTTGGGACATTTTTGAATTGTAGAATTGCATTTAAACTGGGACGGAGGGAGTATGAATCTTTCTTTGCTACTGATGTTGACATGTAAGAGTGGAGATACACTGACTTAGTCGGATCTTGATAGTTTATACATATGGATATGGAACTTGAGGCTCGCCTTGTTTAGATGCCAATTTGGCACCCCCAAATTTGAGAGTTGGGAAACCGAGGCGCACTGTAGCATTTCGTTGGTATGTGTGAAAAATTGTTCAAAAATTGATTAATTAGGCTCAAAATGTTCGTCTCATAGAGTACAACAAAACTGTGTAATTAGTTTTTGATTTCATCTACATTTAGTACTCCATGCATGCTATGACATTTTGATGTGATGGGAATCTTCTTTTTGCATAGTGAACTTTGGTGGTAGAATTTGGGATCTAAACAAGACCTTATTAATGTTGATGCTGATGGACATATGGTACCGGGGAAATATCATTCTATGGCTTCATAAGAACATTTTTTTCCCTAACACTGCCTACAATATTAACTTTTAAGCATTAGGTTTTCGAGTGGAGGGAGATGGCAATGATGGTGTGACGTGCAGGAAGCCACAAGGAAAAAGAAAGGGTACGGCCAGCTGCTCCTTTAATGTGAAAATAGAGGCATTTGAAATGATCTGGTGGCTGCTATTCAGTTCCGGTTCCTAGAATATTTACATTATATTTCCATCATAATTATGATTTTCCTAGAATATTTCCATCATATTTCCAAGTCGAAAGGTGCCATGAATGATGCATGTATGCGAGGCTGAAGGGGTAAAATCGTCTTTTCACGTCACTTTTAACACTGTTATCACTCCCATCTCACGGCAGTGTAAAAAGGAAGGAAAGTTTAGTTCGGTGTCAACTAGGGAAGGAAATTTCATTGAAGGCCAAGAAAAGAACGAGTCATTTTTTCGATGTCAAATAAGGAATTTTCTCAATAAAGTGCATGGTGCGTTTTATTACATAAAAGAAAATTCTATTTTATCAAGCAAATAAAAATGAAATGAAAAGTGCATGGTGCGTCGCCGTTATAATAGTGCATCGCAATTAGAATATACCACGTGCGAATGAGTGAATGTCCATGTTTTCATGCTAAAGCCTACAAGCTAGCTCGGGATGAGAGAACTCAAGCATTGCTACTACGTGACATTGGTGGGCGTTCACAAACCATATCGAATGGAGTAATAATGGACATACACCTAGCATGTTGCGTACCGAGGCATATGGCACTAACGTATACTCCCTCCACTTTGATAAAAAAGGTCGTTTAGAAAAATATTTGAATCAAATATTAGGAATATAAATTATATAAATAGATTGATCTTAAAATTTTCTTTCATAAAAATATACATATATAATTTTTTAAGAAATATTTTTATAGAAAAGAGAAGTTAAAATATGTTTTGGTGACCGTGTCGCTGTTCTAAACGACATCTTTTATTAAATCAGAGGGAGTACACTGTACTCAGTGTATACTTGATGGCAATCTGCTCCTTCATCCGCATATATATATAGTTAGATTCATACCGCTCAAAGTTTTCCCGCACATCCGTCGTTAGGCGCGTCTTTGTTGCGCGCGCGTCATCGGCGTCGCGCTGGCAGCCATCTGACGGGAGAGCATCGGCGTCGCCATGCCTACTGGGTTTCGACGCGTGGCCATCGGCGGTGTTGGCCACGCCTTTTCGTTGCCTGTCCTGGCCTCTTCCCAGGCTGCCTCTGCGCCATCCCGCCTGATAAATTGGGCCTTCTTTATTCGTTTAGAACTTCAGGCCCACCTTTTCTGCTGCTGCGTATAGTCATCACTTAAAGGTAGGACATTGCTACACATCAGCGGTCTCATATACCATCTCATGCAGTGCCACATAGGATTTTTGCTGATGTGGAGGAGATAGAGCAATGTGAGAGAAAGAGGTCGTTGCTTCGCGAAACAACCGTCTCATGAGCTAAATTTTAGGACTACGAGACAACTCCTCCACCATTGTCTGAGTTTTATTGCCTTGTAACCAATAGTATTTCTTTATCTTTCTATAAATTAATGGATATTTTATTACTACGAGATAGCCAAAACAATAACTCATTGTATAGGTTGTCTGATAAGTCGTCTCAATATTACCTGTCACTGTACGAGACCGCCTGTTAGACGGCATCAATGTACTTGTCCTTAATGCTTAAGACAATTATAATGAATAGAATGACCAAAGGACTGGCACATACATGAATGAGCTGTAGCTGGTGCTGGTGTAATTGCAGGAATGCTAGGAACACCTACATCAGCAAGGTAAATAAATCAGCGCAGATCGACAAAACGGCAACCCGCAACAGTAAAACAAACATTTTATTTCATTACAGATATAAAAAATAGAAAAAAGTTCACTTATCTCTCATCTTACCAAAACATCAGCCCATTACCATCTAATGTAGGAACATCAGCCACACCTAGCTGTCAGGTTGAGCCCTCTCCATGCAGTAAGGTAAATAAATTATGAGATTCTTTTATTCGTGAATGTGGGCAACTCTCCATTGATCTATTGCTGACACCATCCCTACCGTAGGTCTGTCCATCAACAAAGGACAAACTGCCATCGACACCACCCCGCCTGAGGCCTCCATTGCAGCCCAGGTGCATGTGGTGCTGCCATATGCATTGCATTGCACGGAGAAGGCCATCACATATATCTCCATTTCTCATGCAGACTGCTGACCCAAAGACCACAAAACACAAACACCCTGGCGATAAACATCATGGCACCCACACTGAACACAATCCAAGGTAACTTTGGTTCGGTATATCACATTCAGTTCATGTCCATACCACAGTAATATTCAGATTGATATTATCATATATATACTTCAAGATTTTATTTTCTTTCCATGCAGCTCTACCTCTGAGATACAAACACAAAATGCAAGAAGATGCCTAAACCCAACTGATTCAGTCCACCCGAACTAGGTACTTCTCACAAAACAAGAACTCCATAAACATGTGCACATGGTTGCTCCGCACTTTATTGGCCAAATAACAGTTTTTCTCCGAAGAAGCAAAGGCTCATGTTTGATCTCTCCTACAGTCCTAGGCTTTGCCAAATAATCACATATTCACATGAAGATGTCCCAGGTCTGTCCATTTATGCGGGGTTCCGGTTTATGTACCATCGGATAGCTCGCCTAAAAATGGCTATAACCCTTCCCATGCATAAAGATCACAAATTCAGAAAATGTGTCCCGTCCCAAACTGAATATGCAAGAAGCAGAACATGCATAGTAAAGATTCCATATTAAGATAATATGTCCCGTAACTGAATATATATGCAAGAAGCAGAACATACATACTAAAGATCTCATATTAAGATAATATGTCCCGTAACTGAATATATACGTAAAAAACAGAGCAGCAGTAAGAAGCGAGAACGAAACGCATGCTGCCGGTGAGGCGGTGACACGCCTCTGAGGTGAGCCTAGGATGCAAGTGGGTATCCAATGGTGTTTTTTGAGTCAGTCACTCTAGTTTATTCCATCTTCTAAATTATTTACATGACATGCCATTGTAGTTCATTTTTCTAAATTTTGGGTCGACCCAATGACCTAAAAACAAATGGACTTGCATCCTTAGGTGAGCCGTGAGCAATCCCCAATTCTCACCGGAAAGCTCGCGCCTCTCCACAACAGCGCAAACGACTTCACCGCGACACGGCCAGATCTGGCAAGCACAAATCTTGTAGTGCCGACAATCTCCGTAATGCGAAGGCCAGGTCGGTGAGTCGGAGCGGAACGGCTGCCCCCGCGGGGCGCCTCTCATAGTCTCACATGGCGCAAACAGAGAAGATTGTAATTTTGGTACTGAAACGTTGCGCTTCGTAGTTTTGTCATCTCTAATATCATCTTCGTAAAAATGGGTCTCGAAACGTTGTACTCTTGTTTTCCATACCATTAGATATATTTCCCTCTTTTGTAATGAAAATACATATATTTTATACATGAAAATACACTTTTGTCCTCTACTTCGGTCTCTCTTTTTCTTAGGCGGCGACCGGCGCACGACCGCACGCGCCCTGCTTCCGAGGTTGGGGCTGCCGATTCCCTTCTTGCCTCCTTGGATTCCGCCGATCTGCCGCTGCCGCTCGCTTCCGGTAATTGGATTGTGCTCGGCGGCGCCAAGCGTGCGATTGATGAGTTGGTTGCTGGAGGAAGCTTCCTGCCGCACGGGGGATGGAAAGCTTCCTGCCTCCCTCTGTTGCGTTGCTGCTCCACCGGACAGCCTTGCTATGCCGGCTCGTTGCGAATCGATTGTTCAACCCGAGCCAACTTTGGCTTCGGATTTCCGCTCCAGCAACCTTAGAAATGAGCTGGGGTGTCTTAGTTATGGTCAACTGCGTGTTCCCTTGTGTGCCCCAAACACCAATTAAAAGCTAGAGAGTACAGTTCGGGAGAGAGATCGAATGCGAACAGTGCGTCTGTATCCTGGGGAAAAGAGCAAAGAGCAAAGGGCAAAAGTGTCCTTTGTGTACAAAATACAAGTATTTTTATTAGAAAAGAGGGAAAATACACTTAGTGGCACGAAAAACAAGCGGACAATGTTTCGAGACCTAGTTTTACGAAGTCAATGTTAGAAATGACAAAACTGCGAAGCGCAATGTTTCGAGTACCAAAATTACAATTTTCTCGCGCAAACAGCCCTTGGGCGTCAGGGTTGTTACCACATTCATCCAGATTGTCAAGGACTGTTGACATGTTCAAGCAGCACGAGTTGCAAAACAGATTGAATTCAGAGTTTCCAGTACGTGTTTTTAAAGAGAAGAATGCCAAAATTCCAAGGAAACCAAATGCTAGATTAAGTGCAGTAGGCCTGGGAAGGCATGCAAAATACAACCGTGGGAGCTGAAACAGCTCCTTTTGCATAGTACACGACAGATTATATATACATATAAGCTAATGACAACTTATGTACTATGTGGAGCTGATCATGGGTCTACCCTACGAGCCACATTGCCGCCTGTGTACATTAGCCGCCATGAACTCTGATCTTTGGACATCCGGACTTGCACAGCGGTGCACTGGAAACAATATCTTCAAACACGCTGATAATCTAGAATCACCGTGACAGCTCTCATGTGCTGCCTCTGGGTCGTATTGGTTTCCAGGCTTCTCGTAGATCAGGTTCCCTCTTATCAGTGGAGCTCAAGTCACCTAGTTGACCGAGCAGTTAGGTAAGGTCAGCACTGAGCTTAACATATCAGCTGATTTCTCTACTAGCTGCTAGCCGAGGTTGGGGCAGCTTGAGCATGATGAGGAAGAAACTCCGCTCAGACTCCCTGATGTATTGGACCTCGCTGCCCATCAATTTGAGGATCTTCCTGCATATGCTTAGCCCAATGCCTTCTTGGGTCGACCAGCGAGAATTGCTAAACATATCCTGTACAATGTCAGGGGGAAGGCCTTCGCCAGGACAGGCAAACCTACAGAAATACAATGTTTTCTATTGATTAGTAGTCCCAGGTCACAATGGAGGGTTCAGTTTTCTATTGTTGTTAACATTTGGAAGCTGGTCTTTTAGTTGAATCACCCAACAAACACTGTGACAAATGTAGATTGTTGAAATAGCATGAGTTACAAAAAGACGGCTACTTTTGCAAAAGTTGAGTCAGAATTTATATCATAAAACCAGAGTACAGTCCATGGCACCACGTAGATAAAACAGCCTTAGAAACCACCACAGGTGGTTATTTCGACGGTCTTGGATAGTTTGGGGGTAGAATACCTGGTTTTATAGGTGAGGGGGTTAAGTAGGCGGACTTCAATAGGTCAGGGGGTTAAGTAGACTTATTCCTTTTAACTTCAATAGGTAAGGTTAGGTCCTCAGTTCTCAGTTTTTTTCTCACCAATGTTCTACGGTAGGAGGCAATTTTGATATCTAAAAGACATCCAAAAGAATTAAGTTAAATAGAGTCCCAAACTGTAAGTCATTTTGGCTTTTCCATATACGTAGCTTTTGCTATGCACCTAGATATACACTATATCTAAATCTATGTATCTAGAAATGCCAAAACAACCTACAAAGGGGGTATTAATTTGCACTTTTCCTAGAATCATCTAAATACTTTCTGTATCAAAGAAATCAATGTATTTTAGTTGGTTTATCATATAGCAAAGGTGCCTGCTGTTTCAGAGGAATTAAAGATATACATTAGTGGGACAGAGGTAGGTTACATACTTGCATCCTGTTTGGATGAAGTTTTGAGAATCTTAGGATTTAGTTCAAATTTGAAAAAAAAAGGATCCTAGGGATTTGAGTCCAAACACAGTTGTTCACAAGACCTCAGCAAAGACAAAGATCTTTGATTCAGTGCAAACTACATGTGATCTAGAGCACCGGGTACAAGTAAAGCAATCGAATCAACAGAAGAAGAAAAAAAATACAGCATGATACAAACAAGAAAAATCTGTTAAGACTCATCACGATCTTTAGGTACCACACCACATATGCAATCAAGCTAGAAGTTGGAGTAATTCCTGTTACTTGTTTTCTACCAAATTCCTCGAATAAACCCATCCCTTGAACGAAAAAAAAACATTTTCTGATGGATTTATGATCAAGGAGTAAGCAGCTAACCTGAAGATGAAAAGCGCTGTATTTGCTCCATCAGAATTTTGTTTTACATTTGGTCTAACTTGTATTTCTACCCAACCATTTTCAGTTGGAGCAAACCGCACCATGCTTAGCAAGAAGTCAGACAAAACTTGTTGAATTCTAAATTGATCGCCATATGCTGATGCTTCCTTGATTTCATCAGGGATATCCCGAATAAGTTGTAAATCCCTCTGTCTCAACAATATCATTGCTTGGCTGACAACAGCATTCATGACACTTCCAAGAGAAAATTCACCTTTCTCAAGCACCAAAGAGCTGTTACATAAAGAGAAACAAAATCAACAAATTTTCAGCTAACCAATTGTGGAAATAACAATAGCAGTTCAAATTTAAGGGTAAAGTAGAAGAGTGTGTTAGGTTACCAAAAAAAACATCAAGCAAATAATACAAAACAAATACTATAAGGTAGTATAATTAGCTATTCCAGGTGATATCTTGTTATGTCCTTTTGGAATTCCAGGTATCTTGGTAAGTTTGTGTTTGGATTTTGCAAACTGAAAACCAACTGCTATTCTGTGCATGCCTAAGTCAATGACTTTCTGGGGTAAAACTAATGCCCAATCAACGACAGATAAGATGGTGGAGCTGATCAAGTGCATTAAAGTCAACCAGAAGGGATTCTGAATTTCTATGCAGGCAAATGAGATACAGCGCCTCCAAATAACTTATGAGTTCATCAAACAAGACTACAGACAGAGGCATTTTACACAAAGCTGCTTCAAGTTCGATGATACTCCCTAGAGTGTGGTAATGCTATCGGTTTGTAAGGCAACTCCTTTAATTCTAACAAAATTCCACGATATAACAGTTAAAGCGCAAAGTTCACAATCCCGGTAGCAATTAGTATGAATATGGTAAGCAGAAAACCCAAGTGTGCACCACCTTTATGTTTATAAAAAGTGTCTTTTTTAATTATAATTTTGACTCATTGAGTACCCACAGTAATTAGTAAATGTACTAGTATAATATTGGCACTACCCTATAAAATAGACACAAAACCTAGCAGTTTCACTGGGAAACGTACAAACCATCAATTTCTCACTTGGTCCCAGTTGAGTAGCCATACCATTTGTTAGATAATAACAGCCATAATGATGTACTCCCTCCGGTTTAGTATTAGAAGTCCTTTTGGACAAGGTTTGAGTCAAACATTGGGAATATAAATCATGAATAACATTTAAGTCGTTGAGTTTGGAAATGTGAAAATCATATAAATAGATTGGTCTTGAAAATTACTTTTATAAAAATATACATATATAATTTTTTAAGAAATATTTTTATAGAAAATAGAAGTCAAAGTTGTGCTTTGGTGACCGTGTCGCTGTCCTATAGGACTTCTAATACCGAACCGGAGGGAGTACTTACAGCCCGAAACGCATCCCAATTACCTTTCAGTAAGTTGGTACTTTATTTAAAATAAAGGCTGGTTTCCAACCACACAGGTCACATCAGTCTTGTAGGTACAATAATCTGGACTAGCTCCAGTGGGATATGTTGGGGTTATTCTGGATTGGGCTTCATCTTCGCAAGGGCATAACTACAATATGCCAGTGTTCTACCATGAAATGCTTGCTGATCTTAGATATTTTCAGATGTCGCCCAAGCAAGAGAAGCGGTCCGCAGATGCCATGAATTATAACAAACAAATTGCCTTAAATGATGATACAAAAGAAAAATCTAATGTTGGCAATAACTTAGGTGCTAGAGAAAATTTACTCAGAGAAACTGCAAAGACAGCAGAACTGAAGTCTGATGACTGGACTTCTCTATTTTGCACCTCTACAGTCTAGAGACAAGATAAGTGACGACTGAAATTCAGATTATAGCTACTATTGGCGCAGGTTAAACAGACATAAATGAATCAAATACAAATATTAAATGAAAGTATTAGAGCATGAGCGAGCGAAAAAGGTAAGATCAGAATGCCTACCCGTCCTCAATACTTTGGAGACTGGCGTCCTTTACAATCTTGGACATCTGTTTCTCACAGGCAGAACTAGTTTCAAGGAACTGCCTCTGGTCATCATTCAAATCAGTCATCTGCAACAGAGAGTTGGTAAATCGGATGCCACTAAGAGGATTCTTTATCTCCTGGCAAATATAGGCCAATTCTTTCATCCTTGCATAACACTTTTTTTCTTGCTGTCTCTGAATCTCAAAAGCTTGCTGTAATTCAGCACTTGCAATCTGCAAGAAACAAAAGGCTCCTATGGACTTACCATCCATTTTGTTCCGTGTGTTGGCGGTCAATAAGGCCTGCACATACTTTCCGTTCTTGTCAAAAAATGAAAAAGGAAACTTCTCATAATCCTGCCCTCCTATAGCATTGTGAAGGACAACCATGAGCTTCGTCAATGCATCTGGGCCCTTAAGTCGACAAAAGTTTCCAAATACCTCTCCAATAAGAAGCTTACCAACAACTTCACCCCTCGACCATCCTGTAAGTTTTTCCATGGCCGTGTTCCATTCCGAACAACAAGTATTCTCATCTGATGCAAAAATTGGTGGTATTAAAGGATTAGGATTGTGTACAATAGCCTTGTAATCCCCTTGTATGTTGACAAATTTATCCATGACCCCCTTTTGTCCTGTGACATCTTGTCCAACAAAACAGACACCAACAATATTTTTTTTGTAATCTCTACTGGAACAAGCATTGACAATAATAAATATTGGTCCCTTTGATTGCTCTAGCCCAAATGTCTTCAGCTTTATCTCCACATTTTTGTCTTCCTCACCTGTATGAGCAGCAAGTTCATAAATCAGGGCTCACCTCTGGTACAGGTTTGATGCACTTACTTTTCACATCTGAGCATGCCTGACTACTAGTTCTAAGCACTGGTTCTAAGATGGTCCAGTGAAAATGGTTGAGAAGGTTTAATGGTAGTCTCTAGCTGGGCCCTATTTTCTATACTTAGTTATTCATGCACAAAAAGAAGCACTGGTTTTAAGATGGTTCAGTGAAAATGGTTGAGAAGGTTTAATTGTAGTCTCTAGCTGGGCCCCATTTTCTATACTTAGTTATTCATGCACAAAAAGAAGTAAGCCTAAGAAACTGTGTACATCTTATTCATGCACAAAAAGAAGTAAGCCTAAGAAACTGTGTACATCTATTTTCAAGGAGTATATAATCACATATTTTGATGCTTGGTCTAATAAATATGTATACATTATGTTCATACACTTCTGTTATGTTATATACGTCAAGATATACAACCAAGAATAGATAACATTCTCCTTGCCTCCTCGGCCACATTGGGTGATTCACACAAAACACAATATAAAAGCAATAGCAATTATATGAGAAAGACAAATGAGATATACCTCTTAAAGCTCGCGAGAGTAGCATTCTGACTATCTCCTCAGATTCCTTGAAGATAAGATCATTTACCAGTGATTTCCCCATTGCCTCCTCAACTGAAAGGCCTGTCAACTCAGCAATCTTTGCATTCCACCCATTTATACATCCATCAGTATCTACTGCAAATATAGGGACTGTTGCTGTCTCTATCAACCGAACCATCTCTCTTGCTACGGAGCTAAGCTCATTTATCCCCCGCAATTCTAGTTCCCCAAGCTGAACTTGTCCATTCACAATGGCTTTTGAGTTACTAGTGCCCTCTGCAGAATCTCTGAAGGAGTCGCGCAATATTAGCTGCAAGGAATGTATTGCGTCCATTTCTGCATTCTCCCATGGTAGGCTTCTGCTTTTGACTACTTCAAGAAATGCCTTGAATGATGACCGTGGGTGCATCCTCTGACCATCATCTTTATCCTCGGGGTGATGTTTCGCACCACCCCATTTGATCTCTTTAGCTGTATGTGACCGGAACCAAAACAAGTAATCACTTGGCGTAATATAGGCCACTGCCATTCCACACACAGCATCCCCTAATGCAGCAGCACCAAGGTAGCCTGCATCAGCCAGGCTATCTGTGCTGAGCCCTGTTGAGTCCCCATGACACACTGTCAACCACTCGATGATATCCTTAATCTGAGACTCAGTAGGAGTGACACCCAATGGATAGTACTTCCCATGATAATAAAGTGCAGCCCCGTCGCACTTCACAAGGTCCATGATGCTAGGGCTCTGTGTGACGATGCCAGTTGGTGAATCTCTCAGCAGCATGTCACACAATAGCGTCTGTGTACGCAAAATGTGCTTCTCCGACAGCTGGTGCGCAAGCTGCAGCTCCGTGTTGAGCTGCAGCCCAAAGGCCTGCATCAGAAATTCACAAGCATACCTCAATGGAAATGGGATAAATCGTGGTGATGTATGATGGCACACCACCAACCCCCACAACTTCATTGCTGAAGAGATGCTGCCGCGGGCTGTCTGTTCGTCGTCACCACCACTGCTAATGATGACCGCCATAACAAGCGATGCAATGGAACCCATGTTCACCATGTACTGCGCATGGCAACCGTGCGGGGCGCGCAGCGTAGAGCCAACCAAACACAGTGGCTGCGACAGCCCAGGATCTTGTATGACTCTCACCGGCGTGGCGTGGCAATCTGCAATCATTCGCACGCGGTTCTGCCGGAACAGGAAGCGTGACGCCTGGGGGATATCTGTGGCGGGATAATGCAATCCGAGGTACGGATCAAGGTTATCGCGCCGGCTCTCGGCGACAACTTCCCCGTGCTCGTCTTCATGGAACCTGTACACCATGACACGGTCGTAACCCGTGAGCTCGCGGACGTGCTCCACGACTGTGTCGCAAAGCAACTTAACATCCCCGCCGGGTAGCGCCTGGAGGCGGGAGATGGCGCGGACCGCGAGCTTCTGAGACTGGACTGCGCCGGCGATGGAGAGCGCGGGGTCCTCGGTGCGGGCGGGCTCGAGGTCGATGACGACGCCGATGTCGATGCGGTGGAGGATGGCGTAGAACGGCTTGGAAGAGACCCTGGAGTGGATCCATAGCGGGTTGAGCAGCGAGATCTCGCGCGCGGCGAAGGCACGCTCCAGGAGGACCGCGGACGAGGGGGAGAAGAGGAGGCGCGCGTCGGCGGCCAAGGAGACAGGGGGCGGCGCCGCGGAGTCGAGCGAGGGGACGGAGTGGTGCGGAGACAGGTCGAGCAGGTCGGCGGCGTTCTCGGAGAAGGCGAGGAGGCGGAAGGAGGAGTCGTCGGCGACGGCGAGCGTGCAACCGAAGGGCTGGATGTGGCCGCCGCGCTGGATGCGGGAGAGGTAGGCGGCGATCTGCTGTTCGGAGGACGGGGTGGGCGGCGCTCGCAGCGACTGGGAGTAGTCGAAGATGCGGCCCGACGCGCCCGATTGCTCGAACACCGCGTGGAGGCGCGCGTCCAGGTTGTACTGAGCCACGGCCTTGGAGATCGACTCCGTGGCCGCGCCGCCACCTCCTCCTCCCCCTCCCCCGCCCGCGCGGGACGTGCTCCCGCCCGACGACTGCGAGTGGTGGTGGTGGTGCGCGTGACGCGGCGCCCCGGGCCGCGCGGAGGAGGGGGAGCGCGTGGGCGTGGCGCGGCTGCCCGACGCCATGGCGACGGGAAAAAAAGACCTGGGGCTCTGGATTAGGCGGCCCGTCAGTCCTCCGTCGGCTCGCTCGCCCACTCGACCGGGGTCCGTGGGGGAGTTGTGCGTGAATGCGTCCCGAGCCGGCCGGGCCTCCCGCGACGTGACGGCTACCCCCACCGGGCCCGGCCTTTGCGCGCCCACGTGCGGCCGCGGCGCCGGGCCAATCGCCGCGCCGCGGCCCATGCGGCGCCTTTCGCTGTCGGCCCCCGGCCGTACCTGACGGGCGTGGCGCTGCCGGCTGCCTTTAGGACGAGAATATACGGCAGTAGAGCCGGTGTACTACTATTCGTCTACTACATGCATGCCGCATGGCATTTTTTTTACAGATACTCCCTCCGTCCTGGTATATAAGCATGTTCAAATTTTGTATCAAAATATAAGCATTTTTAGGGATAGAACAAAACTAAATGGGTTGATGGGTGGGTGGATAGTCGGTGGGTAGTATAAAATAAAGGGTATAGAAGTCTTTTAGCAGTTCTACTATTTTTTGCATTTCAACAATTCAAACGATTATATTGTACGACGGAGGGAGTAGTTCGGGCCGTCCCATCGCGGCCTCGCGTGGGCTTGCGGTCCTGTCCCCTGGCGGTATGGCACAGTGACTCAGCGAGAGAGATCTCACGCGCCCACCTCGCCGGCCGCTTTCGCGCGCCCACCTCGCCGGCCGACGAAGCGGCAGTAGAATCGAACGAAGGAGATGATCGTGGCTGCGTGGATAGCTTTACGTGCGAAGAGTTTGTTTTGGGTGTTGGGATCCCACGACTAAAGAGGTCGCCTAGGTTACCGGAGCATCTCTAAAAGATCAGCTAAAAACCTAATCAAATTTACTGATTTAGCTACTCTTAAAAATATATTTGACTAATAAATAACAGAGTAATCCAACGGATTCTGTAAAGATGGCTAGTGAGGTAGGCTGGCTAAAAATAGAAAGCGAATGAGGTGGGATGGAGTCTGTTGGAAACTTTTTTCTCTGACAATAGCTAAATTTAATTTTAGAAAACGATTTGACTAGTCTCTTGGAGACGCTCTAAGGATGTTAATTAGAAGTATTAAATAAAAATTAATTAAAAACTCATTACATAAACGAGGGCTAATTTGCGAGACGGATCTATTAAGCTTAATTAGTCTAATATAATGTTATAATAAATTTATAATAATTATGTACTAATTATAGTCTAATTATGATTGTTAGATTCGTCTCGTGAAATAGACATGACTTATATAATTAATTTATAAATTTATATTTAATATATCTAATTATTATTATTTATTTAAAAGACTAAGGCATTGTTTAGATGTTGAAATTGGGAGGTTGAATTTGGGAGTTTGATGTCACTTCGTAATCATTGCGTCACTGTAGCATTTCGTTTGTATTTGTGAAAAATTGTCCAAAAATTGATTAATTAGGCTCAAAATGTTTGTATCGCGGAGCACAATAAAACTGTGTAATTAGTTTTTGATTTCATCTACATTTAGTACTCCATGCATGTTATGACATTTTGATGTGACGGAGAATCTTCTTTTTACATAGTAAATTTGGGAGTTTCTTTTGGGATCTAAACAATGCCTAAACTTAAACCCCTTCCATTCAAACAGCCTTTAGTGCGCTGCAAGTCACGAGGACCGGGTGCTGCACGGGCTATGCAGCGCTCGGCAGTGTGTAACGACGACGGCCGGCCAATCACACGAGAACATGGAGCTTTCTACCTTTTTCTCCGGAAAAATTGTATAGGGTCTCTACTGCAGCGATTTTAAAATCTCACATCAGGTAGTACTCGCAGTGGGCCGGCTTCGTCCATGGTTGGTATGACACACGTTTCACCGAGCTTATCACTAATCACGGTAAGATGCTGGTTGTCTTGCAGGCCCCATACAGCTGATCTAGAGAAAGCTGAACTCGGTAATTGATATGCGCTTTTGGTGCGCAATACTGATGTTACGCTCGACCGTAACTTTTAATCCGTGCGGTCGATTCCACCGCCCATCAGCAACAGCACATGGTGGCCCCCAGTCCCCCACATCCTTATCACTTTGGCCTGCCATCTCTCTCCCTTCTGTTTCTCTTTCTTTTACACTATCCAGATCCAACAAATGCTGAAAAAATATGGCCTTATTTAGATTCTAAATTTCATCCACAAAGTTTACTATGTAAAAAGAAGATTCTCATCACATCAAAATATAGGCACATGCATTGAGTACTAAATGTAGATGAAATCAAAAACTAATTACACAGTTTTGTTGTACTCTGCGAGACGAACATTTTGAGCCTAATTAATCAATTTTTGGACAATTTTTTACACATACAAACGAAATGCTATCTGACGCACTCACCCGAAAAGACCAAAGTTTGGCTCCCAAATTCGGGAACTAAGGCCTGTATGCACGACACGTCACGGTGGTACTCCGATGCTAAAAAAAATCATGCAGTGTAACTTTTGAGCATCGATGCCCAAACATATGGGCACATACGTTCTTCCACTGGGATCTCGTACAGCCTAACAAACACAGCTCATTTCTTTATTCCCACGAGCATCGAGGAATCAACGTGCATCGATGCTGGCTAATTTCTTTTCAGCCTCGATAGTGCAATGTGCAAACCGATGCCCCATGGCTCTCTCTCTCCTCTTCAGGCATCGGTAGAGAGAGAACGTTGTGGCTAGTCTTACGTCTCTTCTCCTCCGTTCTCTTCCGTTATGATCTAGTACTCCAGGTGGCGCTGGGGGCGCGGGGCGCATGCGGCGGCACGAGCAGACGCAGCGGCCCGATGCGCATGCGGCGGCCAGCAAGCAGAGCGGGAGCACGGTGGCGCGGCGCGAGCAGCACACGGCTGCACCACTAGGTGCGGTGGTGTCACATCCGAATTTTCACAAAACCCGAATGCGGTCATACGTGTGTCTAGGAAGTCCACATAACACATACAACGAACAAATATGATAAACAGAGTATAAACGCTCGAAATAAAATAGATTACATCAGAGTATAACATAAATATTTATTACAGCGGAAGTCTATAACTCTCAACTAGTGCGGAGTCGCAGTCCACAGGGACTCTGACTGGGAGAGCGCAACTCAGAAGTACTGCAGGTCCTCAGGGAACTCAGCAGCAGTCTCATGCTCAGCCCAATCTGTTTACCCATCCGAGATTTTGTTGAATACATGGCAAGTGTAAGTAAACAATTACTCAGCAAGTATAGCACGGGTATGAAGACTCAAGATATGCTAGACACGGCTTGACTGCATTAGCACTTTTAGTTGGTTCATTTTAGCATTTAGCAAATTACTACAAGTGAATGAAAACTCGGTTGTAACCCAATTAATAAAGTATGACTGACATTAAACATAAATAAACATCATCTTCTAATCAAAAAGGATCCAGACCGCTCGTGACCCTGAGCAAGGCTATCATGATAGATTTTACACTTTGCAGAGGTTTCGCCCTTTACCCACCAGTCGCGTAAAAGTTCAAAGGAACTTTGCACCCAACCACGCACATCAACACTTCCGAGGTGTGACTGCATAGGGATGCTACGAGGTTTTTCACAAGACACCCTGACAAAATAGTAGCCACTATGGTATAACACAGACAGCATGATCCAAGGCACCGAGATTGACTGACTCTCAGGGCACAGCGATAAGAGGGTCAATGGCGTCCAGAGCGCGGGCACGCATGCCAACAAGTAAAAGAGCGCAACGTGCGGAGTTCCCATACCACAGGGACTCCCGACGCGGGACTGTGCCTGACAAGACATAGCCGACGGTACCCCCGTCCTCGGTGGATCAAACCATACTCTCACGAGTGCTTCCCATAGCCCCGTCGGCCCCGTCAGTAACTACTGTTGGGCTAGAGCCGTACAAGTTACTTGACCAAGACCAGAGCCATAATAGTTCTAGCGGTGGCGACAGGCTCCTGTGTTGTCGCTTTAAGAACCGGACCTTAGGGAGAGACACTGGGGCAAAGCACACAGCACATGCCCAGTTCCCTAAACCATGTTGCTAAAAAGCAAGTTTTATCATTAAGTTGAAGTGAACCATTAAGTCATGATTAACAATGTAACAATGATGAAAGTAGCTGCGCATAGCAAAGATTCTACCCATATGCATAAGCCCCAGGTTATCAAGGTACAAGATATACAAAACTAGGTACAACCTTAATGGGACATCAATTTAGACACAAGCATATGAAAGTAAATGAATATGAAAGGTGTGTTTATGTAGCAAGGATTGTCCGTGCTATAACTTGCCTTCCTCGAAGTGCTGCTGCTGCTGCAAGTCCTGCTCCGGAAAGTCCTCACCGAGCTCGAACTCCAAAGCTAACGGCTCACCGACTGGACACGAGGCACCATACAAGCATACACGCATACCAATACATGCAAACAAATAATATTCTATTAGAACAGTACACCAAACAGTAGAAACAGCATAAATAAAGGTTTTAGAAATATTCTACGCTTCACTACGAACACAGGAGCGCAAAAATCACACTAATCGGAGCTAAAACGAAAAAGATATGGGTTTTCTAAGTTCTAGGGACCTGATGGTAATTTTTAAAAGGTTCCATGGGCTTATTTTGAAGAAACCAGGGACCTATACGTAATTAAGAGTAAAACTACGAGGGCCTACGCGTGAAAATATTAAAACAGGACGGCGGGTTCTATTTTTGAAAAGAGCAGGGGGTTTTTCATAAAAACCAGGACCTAAATGTAATTATTTTCTAAAGGCAGTGGACCGCGGGTTCTAATACAAAACTTGCAGGGACCTTTTTAGAAAAAGTCTCGCGCTGACCGGTATTGACTCGGGGTGGATTGGATCTGAGCCGCCGGATTAGGATCGAACGGCCTGGGTTGGGTGGGGGTGTTTGGGTCGCCGGCGGTGGACTGCTCGCGGCGGTGCCGCTCGCCGGAGTAGGGTCTAGATCGAGCTAGGGTGCTCCATTTGCCCCGGTGTTTGTCCCTACGGGCTCAGGGAAGAGTGGCGAGCACACTGGTGGTGACCAAGTCGAAGGGGGAGCAGTGGGGTCAGCGCGCGACGGCGAGCGGCGGAGGTTCACGCCGGTGATCAGCGGGGACAGGGCATCGGGGCGTGATAGTGAGCGGGAAGAGGCTCGGGATGTTCCTTACCGCGTGGTGAGTCCACTAGTGCAGCCAATTGGGTCGGAGCGGCGCCGGGGCGGCAGTGCGTCGTCGGTCGGCGGTCGAGCTCGGAGAAGACGGCGGCAAGGTGCGGGGAAAGTTGCTGGGGAGGATTGGAGCTCCGTGGAGGATGGGTGAGGGTTGAGGCCGTCGGGGGCGCCTTTTATAGCCCGGGGAGGGCACATTGGCGGGCAAGCCCGAAGATTGGGCGGTGGCGGTATTGGCGGCGAGCTTCCCTTCGGGGGAGCAAGTTTCCTTGCGTGGGGGCGCTCCAAAATGGAAGGAGATGGTGGGGTAGGCGCGGAGGAGCTTCGCGAAGCTTCGGCAGGGCCACAGGGCGCGGAGAGGCGGCCGGCGGGGCGGCGTGATTCGCGCCGGGGAGGAGGGGAAGCTCGGGCGGGGGAAGACGATGGCCCGACAGGTGGGTCCCTGGTGTTAGCGAGAGGATGGGGAGGGGGAAGGCGCGGGCGGGCTGGGCTGGCGCGACGCGCTGCTGGGCCGGCTGGGGAACTAGGCCGCGGGCGGGGAAAAGGAGGGGGAGGGGGACTGGGCCGCGTGGGAGAGGAGCTGGGCTGATCTGGGAGGAGAGTAGTGGGAGTTCAAGTGAATCGGGGAAGGAAGCTTAGGGAGTAAAAGTGAACTCGGATTGAATTAACTTTTCTAGGGCTCAAACAAATGCAAATTAAATTCAAATTTAAATAGAATTTAAATTCCAACTTAATTTGCCAACAATCAAAACACAGTGCAGCAGCATGAATGCAACAAAATTGTTTCTACAACTTATATTTGATTTTAATATTCTTAAATAAAAGCCAGAAGGTCGTGCGGGGACGCGGTGGGAGGTCGGCCTCATAGCCATGAGTCCTCCTCCATGGCACAGCCATGAAGACGCAGGTCCCCCGCACAGAGCCAGAGGTAGAGGTTGATGAGGACATCACTCCTATGGATACTCACAACAATCCTCCATTGATCGTTCAAGGTCCAATCACTAGAGCACGTGCGCGACAATTGAATTTAGAGGTGAGCTCGTTCCTAAGTACTTCTCTATGTGATTATGAGAATAGATTGCTACCTAATGATTATATTGTAATTAGGAACCATGGAGAGGACCAGAGGGTTGTTGGAGAAGGGCTTCAAGCTTGAGAGGACCAGCAAAGGCGTGCAAGTCAAGATAGAGGCCCAAATCAACTCGACTTCGAGTCCACCTCGGAGTCCAGGAGCAGGCAGCGCTAAATCGGACGCCCAGGTCGCATACGGGCTCGGATTTGGATGTTCTTTATATGCTTGGAAATCTAAGAAGATAATATTTGCAATGGCACTGGTCTCATGTCAAAATTCGTCTGGAATCATCCGAAATTGACAAAACAAGTTGACGTCCAGAATCTGTTTCGGTGTTGCGTCGTCGTATTTTGGCCTTTGGGCCGGGTATCGTGTTGAGCCCAATAGGGACGATCCAGGGGGGTCGACTACGACCCAGACTCCTTAAAACAGTAGCCGCCACCCAAGTTAGGGTTTAGGTTTTGCTTAGATCAATTCTGTCAAGAACAGTGTCGCCGCTCGCCGGTTTGTGAGACCCCAACTTCATGAGTTTAATCATACATCTGCAATTGTGTTGCAATCTTTATCGTTCTTGCTTGTGTTCTTCGATTCGCATGCAAGGATTAGCCTTTTGGGCGAGGTCAACCGTGCAACGCCGGTTGATAACCTGAGGAGACGTGGTGGTGCGATTGCGGGGTTCGGAACGTGTGGTTCGGAAGCTGGATCGATTTGAGTCACGGCTCCACCAAATCGAGAGTTATCATAACCTTTCGGAAGATCGGGAAACCCTAGTTCCCATCACAATTAATGCATATATCACTGTCCAAATAGCATTATTCTGATACATACGTGCATGCATGCGGTGGACAAGGGAGTAAATATGGTCGGTGCTACCGTTAACAATTTTGGATGGATGGACGGCGCTCCATCGGGTGTTAAATCATATTCAGCACCATGGTTGCTGAATATCAGTTTTATATATATACACACACACACACACACACACACACACACACATATATATATACACGGGAGTCGACCCGATGGAGGAAGAGATGTGTCTAGTGGACAGTAGTTCCACTAACTCTATACTTGGTTCCAAACCCTCATTAAGAGAGCAAGAAATGTTTTGACCATCGCTGGGCGCGATGCTATGATAGTTGGTTCTGGCAAAGCCACTATTGTACTTCCCATGGGTACGCAAATCGTGATCGAGGAAGCTTTATTGTATCCTGACTCGACACGTACCCTCCAAAGTTATAGTGATATCCGTAAGAATGGGATTCATATTGAAACCCATGATGAAAACAAAGAGGAATTTCTTCTCTTTACTATACAAAGTGGATATGACAAAGCGACACTTGAAAAAGTGCCTTCTCTCCCATCTGGATTGTACTACACATACATAAAACATGTACCACATGTTGCTTACAAGGTGATATTTCAGAATGTTAACACATTCCAAACATGGCATGATTGCCTTGGCCATCCCGTTATGAGGATGATGAGAAAGATCATCGTCAACTCAATTGATCAAGATTTGAGTGATTCTAAGTTCCCTCAATCTTCGGACTTTATGTGCACCTCATGTGCAACAGAGAAACTTATTTTGAGACCCTCATATCTCAAGATAAAGACCGAACCACTTAAATTCCTTGAATGCATTCAAGGAGACATGCGAACCCATTCAACCTTTATCGGGTCCATTCAGATACTTCATGGTTTTAATAGACGCATCCACAAAATGGTCTCATGTGTGTCTTTTATCGACACGAAACCATGCTTTTGCAAAATTGATTACTCAGGTCATCAGATTTAGAGCAAATCAACCTGAACACCGGATAAAGTCGATTAGAATGGATAATGCTGCCGAATTTTCTTCTAAAGCCTTCAATGACTATTGTATGGCATTGGGAATTGAAGTTCAACACTCTGTCCCGTATGTACATACTCAAAATGGTTTGGCTGAATCACTCATTAAGAGGATAAAGCTCATCGCTAGACCTTTGTTGCAAGATTGTAATCTCCCAACCTCATGTTGGGGTCACGCGGTGTTACATGCTGCGGACTTGATACAATTACGCCCAACTGCATACCATACAGCCTCCCCGCTGCAATTGGTACGTGGTGATCCTGCTTGTATTTCCCATATGCAAAAATTTGGTTGCGTTGTGTACGTATCGATATCACCATCTAAGCGTACTACTATGGGCCCTCACAGGAAAATGGGGATGTACGTGGGGTATTTATCAGTGTCAATCATTAAATATCTAGAACCCCTTACAAGGGATTTACTCACAGCCCGCTACACTGATTGTATCTTCAATGAAGATCATTTTCCGGCATTAGGTGTAACACCCAAAACTAGCCTATTTAAAATTTTTAGTAATTTATTGGTTTTTATTTAAGTTGTTCATAATTAATATAGGTTAAATGAATTATTTTTTAATATTAAAATTTAATAGAAGTTGTAGAAACATTTTTGTTGCATTTATGCTGTTGCACTGTGTTTTGTTTGATGGTAAGTTAAATTGGAATTTAAATTCTGTTTAAATTTGAATTTAATTTGCATTTGTTTGAATCCTAGAAAAGTTATTCTAGTTGGGTTCGCTTTTACTCCCTAAGCTCTTGCTCTGGTTCACTTTCACCCCCTCTACTCTTTCCCTGGTTCGGCCCAGCCACTCCCCCTCCCTTTCTTTCTCCTCCCGACCCGCTCTGTTTTTTTCCCGCTCGGCCCACCGCTCCCCGCGCCGGCCCAGCCTGCAGCTCTCCCCTTCACCCCCCTTCTCTCACCGACACCAGGGCCCCACGCATCAGGTCCTCCCCCTTCCTCTCGCTCGTACGCCCTCTCTCCCTGGCGCGATCATCGCCGATCCGCCCGGCCGCCCTGGCGCCTTCCCGCGCCCGTGGCCCACCCAGGCAGCTTCACCGAGCCATCTCCGCGCTCCCCTTCCATCCTTGGCTCCACGCGCGCAAGGCAAGTGGCTCCCCACTTGGAAACTTTTGATTCGCCGCCGGCCAATGACGATCTCCGAGCCCCGCACCCCGAGCGACCCCCCTGGGCTATAAAAGCCGTCCACCTGAGCCCCAGCACCTCATCGACCCTCCTCCCCAAGCTCTCGAGCAGCAGCACTTCCTCTCTGCGCAACACCGCCGCCCCCTTCCCCGTCCGAGCTCCGCCACCGTCAACCGGCTTCCACAGCATCGCTCTGGCCGAATTGACCCTTCCAGGAGCATCGCCCGAGGGTAAGGACCGTGCCGGGCTCATTCCCCCGCCCTCTCTCTCACCCCCTAGCATCCCTGTCCCGCTCGCCGGAGCACAACGGCCGCCGGCCACCGTCGGTTGTCGCCACCACCGCCCAACCCACGACTTGCACACCCCAGGTGGACTCGCCATGTTCCCCTGATGCCGTACTGGCCGTCCACGCACCATTTAGAGCCCCCTAGCTCGAGTTTGGTCGAACTCCGGCGAGCCCCCGCCTCTGCCGAGCGGCGCCGCCGCGAATCCCTCTCCTGCCGGTGACCCCCCTCTCCCCGAGCCGATCTGGATCATTGGATCCAGATCCGACGCTCCCCAGCGCCCGAGCCCCCCGGTCAAACCAAGATGTAACGGTCAGCCAGGGCAATTTTGTTAAAGAGTCCCTCCACTATTTGCAAATCAACCCGCAGTCCGCCGTAGTTCAAAAATAATTACAGTTAGGTCCTGTATTTTATGGAAAACCCCCTGAGCTTTTCAATAATAGAACCCGCCATCCTGTCCCGTTAGTTTTACGCGTAGGCCCTCGGGTTTATATATGAAATTATGTTTAGGCCCCTAGTTTTTCACAAATAAGCCCCTAGAAACTTTTAAAACTTGCCAGCAGGTCCCTAGAACTTAGAAAACACATATCTTTTCCGTTTTAGCTCCGATTAGTGTGATTTTCGCGCTCATGTGTTCGTAGTAAAGCGTAGATTATTTCTAAAAGCTTTATTTGTATTGTTTCTATTGTGTGTACTGTTCTAATAGATTATTATTTGTTGCATGTATTGTCTTGCGTGGATGTTTGTGTGATGATTCGTGTGCAGTCGGTGAGCCTTTCGCGTTGGACTTCGAGTACGAGGAGGACTTCCCGGGACAGGAGTCACAGCAGCAGTAGCAACCGCCTTTTGAGGAAGGCAGGTTATAGCACACACAATCCTTGCTACCTACTCACCTTGTATTAAATTATTTCATAAATGCATGTGTCTAATTTGATTTACCATTAAAGTCGTACCTAGTTTTGAATATCCTATCCTTGTTTACCTTGGGTTTATGCATGTGGGTAGATTTTGCTATGCACGGCTACTATCACCTTTATTTAAGTGTTAAATTTGACTTAATGGTTCACTTCAACATTAATGATAAAACTTGCTTTTTAGCAACTTGGTTTAGGGAGCTAGAGCATATGCTTCGTGATTTTCTCTAGTGTCTCTTCATAAGGTTCGGTTCTTAAAGCGGCAACCCAGGAGCCTATCACCACCGCTAGATTTATTATGGCTCTGGTCTTGGTCAAGTAGCTTGTACGTCTCTAGCTTGTCAGTGGTTACCGGAGTGGCCGACGGCGCTATGAGAACCACTCGTGAGTGTATGTTTTGATCCACCGAGGAAGGGTGATTCGTCGGCTATGCCCCCGTGAGGCACAGTCCCGTGCTGGGAGTCCCTGCGATGGGGAACTTCACACGTTGTGCATTGTTGGGTGTGATGCCCGCGCTTTGGACGCCATCGACCCCCTTATGGTGTGACTCCGTAGGCGTAAGTCGGTCTCGGTGCCTTGGGCCATACTACCAGTGTTGTACCATAGCGGCCACTGTCTTGTTAGGGTGTCTTGTGAAAAGCCTCGTAGCGTCCCTATGCGGTCACACCTCGAAAGTGTGATTTGTGAGGTCTGATCCACCTCCGCGTGGTTGTGTTTAAAGTTCGTTTGAGCTTTTACGCGACTGGTGGGTAAAGGGTGAAACCTCTGCAGAGTGTAAAACCTATCATGATAGCCTTGCTCAGGGTCACGAGCGGCCTGGATCCTTTTTTATTAGAAGATGATGTTTATTTATGCTTCATGTCACTTATACATTATTAATTGGGTTGCAACTGAGATTTATTCACTGTAGTAACTTAGATACTGTTAAAATGAACCAACTAAAAATGCTAACGCAGTTGAAAGTGCATCTAGGCACTTATGTGTTTTGGTGATTTGTATGACAACATGATTCATGATCTAACTTGTTTGCTTAAGCATATAAGCATGTTTTATTCTTATGAATATTCGCACAATATAATTGTTGATAAGAATATGTACTTGACATTGGTTCTAAATGACATAAAAGCAAGCAAGTATGTTTGATCCCATTATTGAAAGTGCATCTAGGCACTTATGTGTTTTGGTGATTTGTATGACAACATGATTCGTGATCTAACTTGTTTGCTTAAGCATATAAGCAGGTTTTATTCTTATGAATATTCACGCAATATAATTGTTGATAAGAATATGTACTTGGCATTGGTTCTAAATGACATAAAAGCAAGCAAGTATGTTTGATCCCATGATGCAAAAGATGAGCAATGGCAAAAGA
Organism: Echinochloa phyllopogon; assembly: GCA_033239725.1. Taxonomy (NCBI): domain Eukaryota; kingdom Viridiplantae; phylum Streptophyta; class Magnoliopsida; order Poales; family Poaceae; genus Echinochloa; species Echinochloa phyllopogon. Next base: position 60,658,396 of record BTCW01000018.1, on the reverse strand, counting down.
ATAGAAATGACAAATGAGACAAGGTTCCTATGCATATTGGTTGGTCTCATTTAGTAGAAGCTCATCAAAATAAAATGAGACAATCTACATGAAGAAATTGGAATTCCTTTGATCTTGTTCCATAGTAGTGGTTATAAATAAAATGAGATATGATTCTATGGATAATATATGGTCTCATCTAGTAGAAGCTTATCAAGATAAAATTGGACAATCTACATGAAGAAATTGGAATTCCTTTGGACGTGGTCCATGGCAATAGTTAAATTCATGATGAGACATGATCTTATGGATATTATATGGTCTCAAGTACATGGAAGCCTATTGACAAGTGATTTGACAAAGACAACATACAAGACAATATTGAATATATTTCGGGTTAATTGAATACATGGATTTCAATATGGTTTTCATGATGATGCAAAGCAAAGCGAAACTTAAAGTGGCAAGATATGATGAAAAAAGGATCAAGCTAGACGGGAGTGACATTCCAAGCGAAGAGAATGGCAAGTTGGTCTTGTAGCCGAGGGACTTTGTTAGGGAAAGTATAGCATCTTAGTTTGATCTCTATACTTCAATCAAGCCGTATCAAGTGAAGCATCTAATCATTTATGGATCATATATTGGAATGGCTTATGAATTGGTCCATACACTTGGAAATTCTAAGCCCAACTCAAGATTGGATTTGCTCATCAACCAAGAAAGGTTGTATGCCCTCAAAGTTGAAATTGACAAGTATGGCATGAATGAAGACATTGAAGCTCAAGTGGAAGATTTAATTTGTTATTTATTTTCTTGAGTATAGGAATGTCGTACTATCAAGATGGATGCCACAATTAGTTGTTTAGACAACACCAAAAAGTGCTCATAGGTCAACCCATGTGAGATAGCCTTTGAGAGAAGTCGTTTTGAGACTAAGTGTGCTGACTGGTCCAAAACCGGTCTGACCGGTTCTTGAAAGAGGTCTGACCGGTTTTAGAGCTCGGAGTGCTCACGGCTAGTTTCGTTTGAAAACCGGTGTGACCGGTTTGGGAAACCGGTCTGACCGGTTTTCCACTGACATAACGGCTAGTTTTTGGGTGTGGGGTATTTATACCCCTTGGCCCTCTCCTTTGAGGGCTGCTGGTTCCCTTGCTTCTCTTGTGCGCCCAGAACCTTCTTGAGCACCAGCAAGCTCTCCCCAAACATCTCTTTGTGAGATTGATAGAAATTTGATTGTATCTTTGGATTTGGGTTGAGAGGCTAATTGTGTGTGAGCTATTGCAAGCCAGTAAGAGCTAGCTAGATCAGTGAAGAGCAAATCCTTAGCTTGAGCATTTCCGGTGAAGTCTAGCAACCATTGAAGCATTTGTTACTCTTAGAGGTGAAGCCTCCTAGACGGCTAGGTGTCGCCGGTGAGCTACCGTATTTGTGGTGAGCCACGGATTGTTTGTAAAGGCTGGCCCTGCCTCCTTCGTGGAAAAAGGTCACAAGTTAGTGGAATCGAGGAAAGTGGCTTGGTGTGTATAAGCCCGCCTTTCGTAGGCCCTCAACGGAGACGTGTAGGATTCATCGTGCCTTGGTGGCAGCCTTAGTGGTAGCGGTGAATCTGAACTTTGGGAAACAAATCATCGCGTCTCTCATTTGGTTTGCCTCGCAAGTTCAATTCTAGCATTTACACTAGCTTCCGCTTCGATCTACTTGGTTGTGCTTTATTTGTGTGCAGGGACATAGTGAACCTGCTAGAAATCATCTACAGAAGCTATTCACCAAGTTTGGTTTGTGCTAGAACTCGTAGAGGGGATAAATTGCATAGTTGTGTTTCTCTGCCAAAAACCGGTCTCACCGGTTTGGGAAACCGGTCTGACTGGTTTTAGTACTGATTGTGTGTAAAATTTTGATTAAGTGTAGATTCACCTATTCACCCCCCCTCTATGTGACATCAAGGTCCTTTCAATTGGTATCAAAGCTTGGCCTCACATCCAAGCTTAACCGTCGTGAGGAAAGATGTTGACTTCGTGTGAGGTAACCTTTGAGCCACTAGCTTGTGACGGCTCAAATTATTCTACTTGGTCTGCTCATGTTCTTCATGATATTAGGGCCATGGGTCCTACTCTTGAGCGAGTGGTAGTTGGAGGCATCCATCGTCCTAACGTTGATTGGATCAATTCGTCCAATTTAACCAAAGACAAAATGGATTGCCTACAACTCAATGCTCTTGTTGCTAACTTCTTGTTTAGTGTTATGAGCCAATGTGTGAAGGAACTTATTCTACAAGATGAAGCGACTCTAGTAGATGTTCATCTTATTTGGTCTCAACTTGAAAAATTATTTGCAAACACCACGAGCGACAAGAAAGAGCATACAAGAACAAAGTCACATGTGGAGTGCTCTACATCAGCAACAACATGCACTGAGCCTCATGTGACAACCACAAAGGAGCTAGAGGACCAAGATTGCGCAGCTGCTGTCTCACTGCCAAAACCGGTCCAACCGGTTTCTGAAACCGGTCTGACCGGTTTGGGCAGAAGAGCCACAGCTAGTTGCAAGAAGGGTGGCCGACGTCGTGCAAGCAAAATATCAAGCGCAAAAGCAATGACATCCTCCAGTGATGAGGTGACGAAGTGCCACAAGACCGAATATGACAAGAAGGCCGAAAATTCAAAGGATGCAACTATCCAAGCTCTCACCGAGGAGCTTGAGAAAGTCAAACTCATGAACGCCTCCTTGGTCTGTAAGTATGATGTTGTGGTTGAGGAATATGCTTGCGCCGCTGACTCTCTTTCATGTGTAGCTTTCTTGAAGAAAGAAAATCAAGTGCTCAAGCAACAATTTGGTTTTCTAACTAGTGAGCATAAGAAACTACAAGCAAAACATGATGAACTCACGTGTTCTCATGAAGAGCTTGTAGAATCATATGCCTTGCTAGAGATAACTCATGAGATTGTAATGACATTGGTAAAATCATTCGAACCTCAATCTCACAAATGCACATGCTCACAAATTCAGTATAATTTATCATGTGCTAACCCATGTTGCTCTCAAGCAAAACGCTCTTGGTATGATGAAGTGCCTGTAGAGTCGTGTGATGACCTCATTGCAAAGGAAAATGAAGAACTCAAGCAAGAGGTGGAAAGACTCACAAAGAACTTGACAACTCTCAAAGGAAAGAGCAATGCACAACCTTCTCAAGATAACTGTCATATCATGGTGAACAAGCTTGAGAAGGGATCAACCGTGCAAAGCTCTTACAAAATCAAGTCAAGTCCCACGCAAGCCAAGAGCAAGCCGAAAAAGGAAAATTGGCTGACATCAAGTGCTCCAATGAGAAAGAAGGCAAGACTACTCTCTCTAAAAGACAAAGAAATATTGAGAAAAGGAGATGCTTTGGGTGTCTTGAGAAAGGACATGAGATTGCATCATGTCCAAGCAAAGTGGGGTCTCACCCAAGGGAATCCGGGTGTTCAAAACCGGATATTCCGATGTTGACCGGGAAGCCCCACATCAAGCTCAATAAAGGTTTTCTCAAGGCCCAAGCAAGATTCAATGGAGAAGTAGCTACGAAGCAACCCAAGAAGAAGGCAATAAATGTTAAGCATAAGACATGCTTCTCATGTTGGGAAAAAGGACATCTTGGTAAATATTGTCCTAATGGTAAAATTTCTAAACCCAACCATGTCCATACTAATCATATGAAGCTTGGGAACACCCCAAATGTCTCTTGTCCATCCAAAATGATTCATTCTCCAAAGAATGGGACAAGAGCTATTTTGGTCCCTAAGCATATTGGGACTAACCTTGTCGGACCCAACATGAGTTGGGTACCAAAGCATGTTTGATAAGACGGTAGGAACCAAGATATGTATTGGAGGCTTGGCTTGAATAACAACCATCTATGATCAAGTATCAAGCCAAGAAAAGTTGCTTCCGCTCCATACTCTATACCCAATGTCATCTCGGTAACATTGTGCCTAAAATGATTATATCTCCATCACTAGTGCCTTTGGTAGGGTCAAGTGTTTCTAAGTGTTGAGCTTGTGACACTTGAAAAGTAACCTAGATTATTTTCCTAAATATTGACAACATATGCCATATGGTGCTTCTAATGGCTCTCTAGTAGAGCAATATTGTGTCTAATTACAGAAAATCAAATACTCCAACCGAAGAAACTCAAGTATGAGTATTTGGCTGTGCACAACCGGAAATTTCCGCCCGTACCGGAAATGTCCGTCGCAAATGTTGGATACCTGTTCAAGAATCAAAAATTTCCAGTGAACAGGCACAAGTCTGGCCTAGAAATTTGGGACTTTGCTGTTCATGTGAGAAATGAAGACACTAGTAATTTAATTCATAAACTTCTCACTCTTGGCATATGTGTATCATATTGCTCCCATATAATGGTAAGATTACATGGCACACTTCATTTGAGCAAGTTATTATGTGCCTTGTCCAAATATTGACTTAATCCTCCCACGTCCATAAAAAGACAAAGTGCATGTTCCATATAGTCAACGTATGATGCACATATTCAGGGGGAGATTATCTCAATATTTGTGTCTATGAGACTAACGTTTCTTTTAGTTAACTTGTAGTCTCACAATTGAGAGATCATCTCTCTCATATGGAGTTGTCATCTCACTTTATGATCCAATGCGGTAAAATTGTCATATCTTCTCCCTTGGGTCTTGTTCTTGACATATATATTGACAACTCATCATAATATAGCCTAAATTCCTTGAATTGATCTTAGTGTTCAACACTAGTGTGTATGAGCTTATTTTATCCACCTCATCACATATGCGCTAGAGATAAGGGAATTTGGTCTATATTGTGAGGTTTCATAATTCATGATCTATTTGCCATCCACCTAAAAAGGATCGTGGATTATGAAGCTAGTTGTTGTGAAAATGAATATGTTTTTCTCTCTTTTGTACAAAATGGCTTATATCATGTGAGAAGGCATATGGATAAAAATTGATTATATTGCACAACACTTTCGACTAGAGGCAAAGGTATGTTTTTCTTTCAACTAGTATTTACCTTGTGCATCTAGGCCTTATATCATGCTAGTGTGTGCATTTGCATGCTACTATATTGAGTTTCCTTCTTGTGTACCAATTAGATATTTGGTTGACATCTTCTTAATATTGACTTGGTGTCAAGTGTTGATTAAACGATGAAAGTTGTGAACCAAATATGCTAACTTGGTCCATAACTCAATATAAGCGTATGCTCTTGTGTGACATAGGATAGTTTTTGAAAAATTCCAACTAGCATGATAGGTTGAGTGTGATTTTGAAAATATTTGAGTTTTGATCTTTTGATCCCTATCAATCTATTTGTGACTATAGTTAGCTTTGCTTGTTTGATGGCTAGTCACAAATAGTGAGATTCTCTCTCGAGTCCACAAATCTTTATCCATCCATCTCTTCAATCTCTCTTAGAAGTAATAAGAGAAAATGGTGCTTTTGGAAATCATGTCTCTATCCTTCTAGTTCACATGATCTTTTCTCCATATCTTGGTGCATATCTCCGACCACTGTTCTGAATCTTCCAACTCTCTTTCATAAAAGGATAAAAGTAATCTGGGAAAATGGATTTATGGGAGATTGTATCTCCTCAAAAGGAATCTAAGGAATTTGGAAAGATATATACCATATACTCTCTCAGATCAAGGGAATATGCTTGCAACTCTAAATCCACTTAAAGTTGGCCCTTCTTAGCTCCCTGGGAGAAACCGGTCTGACCGGTTTGGCCCAGGAAGTTACCCCACGTGGATATTTACCCCCTCAGCCTATTCTCTCTCCTCCCTCACCCTTTCACCACGAAACTCTTACTACTCCACAGTTGTCACCGTGAGTAACCCCCTCTATGGCGATTTCTTGACTCTTCCAAGGAAAAGGGTTGTTCTTGTTCAGATTGGAGTGCCCCTAGGCGGCTGACCAGATTTCCCACCGGATTTGGATTCAAATCTTCATCCCCTCTCATTTTCAAGGCTCTTAAGGTATTCAAACGTTCCCCTCGCCCGATCTACTCACTCGATGAATTTCTTTCAAATCCCTTTGGTGGAACATCTTCTGACATGTCTAGGAACCTATCCCTAAGAGATCAAAAGGTTTGGTTGGCTACATTTTGCGGACCAAGGATTTGTGCCATCTGTGCACAAACCGGTCTGACCGGTCTGGGCAGAGACGGCCCAAGTCCTTGCTATGCAGTGTGTTGATCCACATATGGACTAGGGATAGCCTTCATTGCATATCCATCACATCTTCTAGTAACATATCTGCTCATGTTAACCACAACTTGATTTGGCTCGGCTCAGGCAAAAGTGGTCTGACCGGTTTGTGAAACCGGTCAGACCGGTTTGGCGCTGAGCTGACCCAAAACTTGTTGGATGCCTTCATACTGTCTCTATCTTTGACCAATCTTTTTCTGGGACCTTACATGTCGTATACCATCTTATGTGGCTCAGGAAAGACGGTATATGATGCCAAGATGGAAGCATACCGAGAGAGTTAAGAAAAGTCGTCATGATCCGGCAACTGGCAGCAGCTCGGGTGTGACTATTGGGAGATCACTGAGGCCTAGGAAGCCAAAGAGAACAGCAGAGTAGCAAATTGAGGTAGTGGATGAAGTAGAAACCACTTCTAGTGATGAAGATGATGTTGATGATGAAGCTTATCAGATTGTGCCTCTTCATGGCAGTGGGGCAGCTCATGATGATGATAATGAGACGGGTGAAGACCAGGGAGAAGAAGAGGAGGAAGCGGTAGGACAAGACGATGATGGAGAGCCACCATTTCCTAAAGTAAGAGATCCATCAGCCCCTGCTACTTGGAGATTGGTGAACTACAGAGCGTTAGGGATAACTGATGAGGCTAGGGAACAGAGGAGAGTGAGCCCTATTGGTGTACCTAGGACGGCCACTGATTATAGGTTTCACACATCTTTTCAGCAGGATTACTATCAGATAGCTGTGATTAAGGGGAGAATTGTTTGCGAGCAGCATTGGATAGACTGAGATTATATGGTGAAGGCAGAAAATGTCATATTCAACCAAATCATTGAGACTTGCAAACATAGAAAGATCTACTCCATCATGGGCTACAAAAAGGATTGGAACACAGAGGTGATAGCCCAATTCTATGTCACAGTCTATTTTGAGGGAGATGAGCTAGAGAACAAAAGGATGCATTGGATGACTGAGGAGACCTCGTACAACATCTCATATCTAGCCTTTGCAGAGATTCTTGGTTTCAGGCAGGCTGACAGGAGTCGCCATAGGCTGCACCTAGATGGGGTCTTTCCAGCAGAAAACATGAAGTTCATGTACCCCAGCACTGAGACAGGGAACTTTGGCAAGGTCGCCGGTCTCTACACTTATTATTCGGTGTTCAACCGGATGCTCAGAGCGACACTTGCACCTCGTGGAGGCAACACTTCAGATGTATCCCTATTTGCAAAGAACTTGCTTGCTAGAATGAAGCCCGGAGAGGAAAAGTTTTGTGTAGGTGACTACATTTGGGAGGAGATCAAGCACATATCTGAAAATCCTTAGAAACTTTGTGGTTATGCACCTTATATTATGAGAGTTATTGAGAGGATCATGGGTATTGCATTTCGTTGTGATGCATCTCATTGAAGAATTCGCGTACCCATTCCAAAGAAGATCAGACTTCCATCTCCACGAGCAGATCCACCTACAGACACATCAAATATTGATCAGCAGCAGCACCATGAGGAGCCGCTGCCGCAGCAGGTCACTGCTCAACAGCAGCCCCGGGAAACCGGTCTGACCGGTTCCCCAAAACGGTCTGACCGGTTTGGCCCTGGGAGCTCCACTCATTCCGAGCAGCGATTGTCTCCAATCAAGAAGTTCATCTCTATGTTCACTGGTATTTGCAAGGGTCAGAGGGATGTCCAGGTGGACCTTAGGCAGCAAAGAATTGATAGCAAGAAAACTCGGGATGAGTTCAAAAAGTTGCGTGCCGTGTTGAGTCCGGATAACCCTCCATCTCCTATCTCTCCACCTCCTAAGCTGCCAGAGATACCCCCGCTTCGAGACATTATGACAGATCACATGAATGCGGGCTACTTTTAGGAATTTGGGGACATATTTGGATATGGACATATTGCATCGAGCTCACAGCCTTCACCAGCTCCTCCTCAGTCATATGGTGGTCCCAGTACGTACACCTACATGCCTACTTCAGAGGGTGACACTTTTGGAGCTTCGTTTGTGTATCCTTCATCCGGAGGCCCGTCCTTTGCAGCTGCCACATACCCCTCCTCATCATTTGCATATGCTGGTACATCATCTTCTATGGCGGGAGTTCAGTACTCTAGTGCTCCATCTCCATCTCCCGGAGACTTTGCTTCTCAGGCAGCGGCTTCCATCTTTGGACCTTCTACCGCTCCTAGTCATAGTACGTTTAGCTCATCTATATCTTCTTCCATGGCTAGCACATCTGAATCACTCTAAACTATCACACATACACATTGGATTGAGTGAAGGTTTTCATTGAACTTCATCTTCTTCATCAGATGATCCGAGTGCGAGCTTCTGATGGAAGCAGGACTACAAGCTTCTCCAGGCCCTTTTATGGATGATTGATGACAAAGGGGGGGGGGAAGAATGGATTAAAGCGTCAAGATTCAGAGCATTTTGTAGTCTGTCAGGGAAAAGCGGTCTGACCGGTTTTGGAAACCGGTCTGACCGGTTTCTGTAGTGTTTACAGAAACATGGATGTAATAAACTCGTGCTTTATCTATCTGTGGACTTGAGGCTTTGTACTGTGTGCTATTGTGTGTAATGAATAAGTTTATGTATTCTAAGTGACATTATGATAGTGTAATATGCATGTATTGGTTGATGTACAGTTCTATACATGTGCTGACTGGCAAAACCGGTCTGACCGGTTTTGGAAACCGGGCTGACCGGTTTCTGCCCAAACAGCACATGTACAACTCTATCTTGTTGTTATGTGAAAGCCATGTCATATGCATCACGGGTTATTTCATTTTGTCGCATACACTCGTAGCACATACTGGATGCTGAGATATAGGGGGAGCTCTCATTTCTTTCCTTATATGTGCATTTGGCATGTGAGGCCAAATTTTTGAAAGTTTATTCAAAGCACATATTAAGGGGGAGCTCACAAGATATCTCAGATATTTGAAGCTTTAATTTCTTATCTATTTGTATGCTTTAATCATGTTGTCATCAATCACCAAAAAGGGGGAGATTGAAAGTGCATCTAGGCACTTATGTGTTTTGGTGATTTGTATGACAACATGATTCGTGATCTAACTTGTTTGCTTAAGCATATAAGCAGGTTTTATTCTTATGAATATTCGCGCAATATAATTGTTGATAAGAATATGTACTTGACATTGGTTCTAAATGACATAAAAGTAAGCAAGTATGTTTGATCCCATGATTGAAAGTGCATCTAGGCACGTATGTGTTTTGGTGATTTGTATGACAACATGATTCGTGATCTAACTTGTTTGCTTAAGCATATAAGCAGGTTTTATTCTTATGAATATTCGCGCAATATAATTGTTGATAAGAATATGTACTTGACATTGGTTCTAAATGACATAAAAGCAAGCAAGTATGTTTGATCGCATGATACAAAAGATGAGCAATGGCAAAAGAATAGAAATGACAAATGAGACAAGGTTCTTATGCATATTGGTTGGTCTCGTTTAGTAGAAGCTCGTCAAAATAAAATGGGATAATCTACATGAAGAAATTGGAATTCCTTTGATCTTGGTCCATAGTAGTGGTTATAAATAAAATGAGATATGATTTTATGGATAGTATATGGTCTCATCTAGTAGAAGCTTGTCAAGACAAAATGGGACAATCTACATGAAGAAATTGGAATTCCTTTGGATGTGGTCCATGGCAATAGTTAAATTCATGATGAGACATGATCTTATGGATATTATATGGTCTCAAGTACATGGAAGCCTATGGACAAGTGATTTGACAAAGACAACATACAAGACAATATTGAATATATTTCGGGTTAATTGAATACATGGATTTCAATATGGTTTTCATGATGATGCAAAGCAAAGCGAAACTTAAAGTGGCAAGATATGATGAAAAGGATCAAGCTAGACGGGAGTGACATTCCAAGCGAAGAGAAGGGCAAGTTGGTCTTGTAGCCGAGGGACTTTGTTAGGGAAAGTCTAGCATCTTAGTTTGATCTCTATACTTCAATGAAGCCGTATCAAGTAAAGCAATGTGAAGCATCTAATCATTTATGGATCATATATTGGAATGGCTTATGAATTGGTCCATACACTTGGAAATTCTAAGCCCAGCTCAAGATTGGATTTGCTCAGCAACCAAGAAAGGTTGTATGCCCTCAAAGTTGAAATTGACAAGTATGGCATGAATGAAGACATTGAAGCTCAAGTGGAAGACTTAATTTGTTATTTATTTTCTTGAGTATAGGAATATCGTACTATCAAGAGGGATGCAACAATTAGTTGTTTAGACAACACCAAAAAGTGCTCATAGGTCAACCCATGTGAGATAGCCTTTGAGAGAAGTCGTTTTGAGACTAAGTGTGCTGACTGGTCCAAATCCGGTCTGACCGGTTCTGGCAAGAGGTCTGACCGGTTTTAGAGCTCGGAGTGCTAACGGCTAGTTTCGTTTGAAAACCGGTGTGACCGGTTTGGGAAACCGGTCTGACCGGTTTTCCACTGACATAACGGCTAGTTTTTGGGTGTGGGGTATTTATACCCCTTGGCCCTCTCCTTTGAGGGCTGCTGGTTCCCTTGCTTCTCTTGTGCGCCCAGAACCTTCTTGAGCACCAGCAAGCTCTCCCCAAACATCTATTTGTGAGATTGATAGAAATTTGATTGTATCTTTGGATTTGGGTTGAGAGGCTAATTGTGTGTGAGCTATTGCAAGCCAGTAAGAGCTAGCTAGATCAGTGAAGAGCAAATCCTTAGCTTGAGCATTTCCGGTGAAGTCTAGCAACCATTGAAGCATTTGTTACTCTTAGAGGTGAAGCCTCCTAGACGGCTAGGTGTCGCCGGTGAGCTACCGTATTTGTGGTGAGCCACGGATTGTTTGTAAAGGCTGGCCCTGCCTCCTTCGTGGAAAAAGGTCACAAGTTAGTGGAATCGAGGAAAGTGGCTTGGTGTGTATAAGCCCGCCTTTCGTAGGCCCTCAACGGAGACGTGTAGGATTCATCGTGCCTTGGTGGCAGCCTTAGTGGTAGCGGTGAATCTGAACTTTGGGAAACAAATCATCGCGTCTCTCATTTGGTTTGCCTCGCAAGTTCAATTCTAGCATTTACACTAGCTTCCGCTTCGATCTACTTGGTTGTGCTTTATTTGTGTGCAGGGACATAGTGAACCTGCTAGAAATCATCTACAGAAGCTATTCACCAAGTTTGGTTTGTGCTAGAACTCGTAGAGGGGATAAATTGCATAGTTGTGTTTCTCTACCAAAAACCGGTCTGACCGGTTTTAGTACTGATTGTGTGTAAAATTTTGATTAAGTGCAGATTCACCTATTCACCCCCCCTCTAGGTGACATCAAGGTCCTTTCAGTAGTTCAGCCAAGTCTAGCCTTATTTTGAGACTTCATATATCGTGCTATACTTGCTAAGTAATTGTTTACTTACACTTGTCATTTATTCAACAAAATCCCGGATGGGTAAACAAATTGGGTTGTGCATGAGTCTGCTGCTGAGTTTCCAGAAGATTTGCCGTACTACTGAGTTGTGGTCTCTCAGTCAGAGTCCCTATGGATTGCGGCTCCATTAGTTTGAGAGTTATTAGTCTTCCACTTTATTTGGTTAGTTTATTTATGATGCACTCTGATGTAAAACCTTATTTAATGAAGAATTTATACAAGCATATGTTCTCTGTTTATCATATTTGTTCGCTATATGTGTACTTTGACTTCCTGGGCACACATATGGCCACATTTGGGTTTTTTGTGAAAATCCGGGTGTGACATTAGGGGAAGAATTCATGTATCACACTGAATGCTCAGAAATTAATTGGGATGCTAAAGATGTCCTAAAGGACGATCCTCGTACACGAGAGTCTGAACTTCAAATTCAGAGGATCATAAATTTGCATAATACTACGAATAACCTGCTAGACGCGTTTACTTCTGGAAAAGGTGTCACAAAATCCTATATTCCTGCAAGAAATGTGCCGGAAAGAATAGAGGTACCAAATAAAACTATTCATCCCATGTCTTCTAGTAAAGATGGAGGAAGTACGACCATTTCAGGAGGTACGACTTCTCGCAAGCATACTAGGAAACAGAGGAAAGGAACATCCTCTACTCTAGTAAATGCGGTTCAACCTCATGTTGAGAGACACTCGGTGGATCTTCGTGATTCACATCCCGCATCAACAGTGCACTCAATTTATGATGCTGGGATATTGGAACACCCTGATGGTATTGTATTGGGAAATACCGAACCATCAGTAGGGATACAAGAAATTTCCATCAATTATATTGATTCTGGAGAATCATTTGTTCGTAAGACTACAATTGTCGACACATATTTCGCTGCATCGATCGCTACTAATCTCCAAGATGATCCAGATCCTAAATCCATGGCCGAGTGTAAGAAACGCTCGAACTGGATCAAATGGAAGGAGGCGATTGAAGCCGAATTGACCTCCCTTGACAAAAGAGAGGTATTCCCATCTGTAATACCTACACCTCCAAAGACCTTTCCTGTGGGGTTGAAATGGGTTTTTGTCCGGAAACAAAACAATACAATGAGGTGGTGAGATATAAGGCGAGGCTTGTAGCACAAGGGTCCACGCAGAGACCCAACATTAATTTCAATGAAACATATTCTTCAGTTATGAGTGGAATAACGTTCCGATATTTAATATCATTGGTAGTTCAAAAGCGTCTATATATGCAGTTGATGGACGTCGTGACTGCATATCTTTATGGGTCGCTAGATTCGTATATTTATATGAAGGCCCCCGATGGAATCTCTATATCGAATACCTGGAGTAATCGCAACATGTATTGTGTAAAACTAAAAAGATCATTATATGGTCTTAAGCAGTCGGGAAGAATGTGGTACAACCGACTGAGTGAGTACCTTCTGCAGAAGGGTTACTCCAACAATGATGAATGTCCGTGCGTTTTCATCAAGAAATCCTCTACAGGGTTCTATACAATATCAGTATATGTAGATAATTTGAATATCATTGGCAATATATAAGATATTGATGAAACCCGCGATCATCTTAAGACATAATTTGAGATAAAGGATTTGGGTAAAACCAAATTTTGCTTGGGTTTACAAATCGAGCACCTTCCATCTGGAATACTTGTGCACCACTCTTCTTATGTCCAAAAATTATTGTAGAAATTTAATATGGACAAAGCATATCCATCCAAAACTCCTATGGTTGTTAGATCAATTGATCTTAAGAAAGATGTTTTCTGACCTAAGGATGAGGGAGAAGAGATATTGGGATCAGAGTTCCCATATCTTAGTCTCATTGAAGCACTTATGTATCTTGCAAATAGTACCAGGCCTGATATTGCATTTGAAGTAAACCTGTTAGTGAGACATAGTGCTGCAGCAATAAAGCGCCATTGGGTCGGGGGTAAGCAAATCCTTAGATACCTGATAGGCACAAAGGACTTGGGCTTATCTTATCAGAAGAACCAAGATCCTACCTTGGTTGGATATACAGATGCTGCCAATATGTCTGATCTTCACAATGCCAGATCACAGATGACCTTTGTATTCCTACATGGAGGAACTGCCATTTCATGGAAATCGTCTAAACAGACGTTAGTTGCTACCTTCACGAATCATTATGAAATTATTGCATTATACGAGGCATCACGTGAATGTGTGTGTGATGAGGACATATGGAATTGGTTCACGTGAGTGTGGCTACGCAGAACGATCAACCACATTGAGCAATCATGTGGAATTGGTTCTATGGAATCACCTACCGTTATCTATGAAGATAACGTTGCTTGTGTTACACAGATGCAAACAAGATATATAAAGAGCAACATTACAAAACATATTGCTCCCAAATTGTTTTATCCCCATGAGCTTCAGCAACAGGGGGAGATAAATATCTTGCAAACTAAATCTTGTAATGATCTCGCTGATTCATTCACCAAATCTCTCCCTGCCTCCATATTTGTAAAATGTGTTCAAGGTATCGGGATGAGGCGGCTTAAAGATTTGCAAGGGTCAGGGTGAGAATCCTCCAATATGATATCCTGTTAATACATCACATTGTACTATTTTCTTTAATGAGTTTTTACCTCTCAGTGTTTTTCTCATGTAAAGGTTTTAATGAGCCAATGTTAACACAAGCTTAAGTCTTTCTCTGTTTTCCTCACGGCAGTTTTTAAGAGAAATTAATAACATAGATTGTTCCTTGAATTCAAGAGGATTCATGGTAGAACAATCACAATTCAAGAATATTCCTTTTTCCCCACAGGGTTTTTAAGAGTAAAAATGAAAATTATTGATCTCAAAATTGGATTCGATCGAGGGGGAGTGTTAAGAATATACTCTGTAACAACCCTAAAAATTCCCTTAGGATTTGTTGAATGCAAAAATGTGAATTTGAAAAATTTTGGTGAATTTTGTGCAAGTCAACAAACATATAAGAGTGTCTTCTAATTGCTCCCTAAATTCCTAGGCAATTTTGATTCAAATTAAAAATAATTTGAAGTGCTAAGGACCAAATAGATGTGATTTGGAGTTAATTTGGTTTTATTGGATTTTTGGTTGTGTTTGAATTCAAATTCTAGATTTGAATTCAAACAAATACTAACTAAACTAATTCAAACCCTACCTAACCCTGTTGGGCCGAAACCCGTAGCCAAAGTCCAGAACCCACCCTCGAACTCTCTTTCCCGACCAACCAGCCAACCGGCCCAGCCGGCCTTGCGGCCCAGCTTCGGCCCAGCCGAGCCACCGCGTCGACCCCGCGTCCACCCTCTGCCGCAGCCACTGACGTGCGGGGCCCGCACGTCAGCTTTCTCTTCCTCCCCCCTCTCTTCCCCGCGCGCGGCGCTCTCCTCTCTGCCGCCGCACCCGTGACCGCGGAGCCGGTTCCATCACCCCCCTTCGCGGCCCGTCGCAATCCCGTCGCGATTACGACGCGTGGCCCGAGCGGGCTCGCCAAGCCATCTCGCCGTCCGTGCCCGAACCCTAGCAGCCGCCGCCCTATAAAACCCCCTCGGCGCCATCCTTTCCCATCCAGCGCCGCCGCAGCCCCATTGGGGTATTCCAGCTTGCGATTCGAGAGGGTGAGAGGAGAGGGAGCAGTCGAGGGTGTTGGGGAAGGTGGTGGAGCACCGGAGAAGAGGAAGAAGGAGCCGATCGTCGCCCTCGTCACCAAGCCGAAGACCGGAGCGCCGCTGCCCGCGGAGCCGCCGACGCCGAGCCGGACCAAGGACGAGAAGAGGAGCACGAGCACCGGAGGAGCACCGCGAGCCTACCCCGAGCTGCTGCGTACGCCGACTAGCCCCTAGGTGAGCCGCCGTCGTTGACCTCCCCCTTTCTCCTCTGTTTCCCGCGGAGCGCCGCCGCGCGTGCCCGCCGTGCAGCCTAGCCCCTGTGAGCCAGCCTTCGTGCTGAGCACCATCTTTTGCAGGACCCTGAGCCGCTAACCACTTTGCAACCCGCCGTCGACCGAGCCCCGTAGCCAAGGCCGCCGTGGCCGAGCTCTGCGACGTCGCGGCCCCGGGCAACCGTGTGCCCGCGCACGCGCACCCAACCAGGGCCGCGACGTCGCGTTCCAGCACGCGCTGGTGTCGCGCGTGCGTGAGTCCTTGCAGCCGAGCCAAACCCCGTCCACGACCGCGTGAGCGCCGCCGGCCGCCGTGGCGCCATGGTCGCGTCGCCGCCGCTCGCGTCGGGAAGCCCAAGTCGCAGCCGATCCCCCGTCTTTTTCTCGCCGGTCGTGACCGCGAGCACCTAGCCGAGTTTTTCCACCGCTTCTTGGACCCAGCCGAGCCATCTCCGGCGATCGCCGCCGTCGACCGAAGCCGCTGGCCGCGCGCCAGTGCGCGTCGCGCGCGTCCGCGTCGCGTCGTGGCCAAGCCACACGCTGGACCACACCAACACCACGCACAGCACGGCACAGAGAATCCCGTGGCGGCCACAATTTGATCCCGTACGTCTGGTTCACGTGCACCGCACTCACGGCTCACGGTGGACCGAGTCCACCAGAGCAGATCCAGCAGCACCCCCTTCGTGGGCCAAATCTTGCGCTTAAGTCTGGTTTGCACCTTTGAACTTTCTGGGCCCATCCATCTTTCGGCCCAGTTCCAGCCCAGTTTCCTTTCTCTTTTTCTTTTTCTTTTTCTTTTAACTGCGCTGACGCATGGGGCCCACATGTCATACACTGTGTGTCACTGACCACTGGGGCCCACTGACCAGAGCTGACCGTTGACCGCTGACCGTTAACCCGTTGACTCGTTGACCGTTGACCAGTCAACGCTAACGTCAGCAGGGCCCACTGCTGATGTCATCCTAGGCGGACCCCACTGCTGACGTCAGCATGACGTCATGCTGACGTCAGCAGGCTAATTTCTGTCTGTTTTCTTTTTCGGAAATTATTTAATATTTTCAGAAAATGATTTAAACTTGTAAAATTCATAATAAATCAACCGTAGCTAAGAAAAATATGAAACCAGTTTCTATATTTTTCTAAAATCATGACCTACGCGTTAGTGTAGAGTTTGGTGTTCTTTGGGACTTCTTTCATCGTTGTCTTAGTGTTTCTTTGCTAGTAGTCGCGTCTTATTTTATTTTTCGCGACCCTAGGAGTTCCGGAGAGTCAGGAGGAGCCAGACCACTACGACAACTGCTTTGACGAAGACGAAGACTTTTGCCCAGGTTCACGCCCGACCAATCTCTGAAATACCTATTAGACATGCAACTAGTATGCTAGCGCTTTACTTTACTCGCATGATAAACCTGCACTGCCTTTGTTAATATCCTGTTACCTTGCTACCTACTACTCACTTTAGGGAATATGCTATGCTATGCATGTGTTGGGTTGGTTGTGATTTGAACCTCTTGGCGTGAGTTGTGGGTGGTATGGGAGGAGTAGTGCAGCTAGGCGGTGTAAGCGAGTAATAACAACTCGATCGTTTGATCGGGGTGCTTGGGGACTGCACTCGGGCAGTCCCTACGGGGTACCTGTTGCGGGTACATGGTTGTTGGATACTTGGGTTACTTGAGGAGTTTGGGCGGCAATACCTGTTATGGGTGCCGATTATGGACCGTTGCGGCGGATCGCTTATGACGCAGATACTCGCTTTACCGACAATTAAGGACCGAGTCGATTTCCACCTTTGGACGTGGGAATACCGTGCTCACCATCTACCCAGTATGGGGAGGGTTCCAGCAAGCCTACTCTAGTGCGGCGCCGAGACTGTAGGAGAATCGAGCTTGATATGTGTAAGGGGGACTCGTTGCGGCGTACTCTCCCTGATTTACCACGGCCCCCGACTGGCCCCGGTGGGAAGGTTTCACATCCCTGGGGCAGATGTTAGATCAAATGTTTCCCGAGCCCAGGGAGACAGGATTGGCGCCGTTACTGTTTAGGGTCTTTGCTGTGGGCTGTGTCTCAGGTTGGTTGCGGACTAGCCTTGCAGCCCGGATGGATTCCTGGAGTGTCACCTCTGCAGAGTGTAAACTATACGTATAGCCGTGTCCACGGTTACGGACGACCCGCTTCTGATAAGTTCCAACTAGCATGGGAATCTGCTTTCTTACCTCACCCTTTGATTTGGGTTATGAGAGATTAGTCCAGCGTTGCTGATGAGACAAGGTGGGGAGGGAGCTCACCGAGTCGACTAGTGAGCGAAAGGCGTTGGTGGATGATGTTTGCGGGAACCTGCTGTGGCAGGACGAGCCCGATGGGAATGTGAGGCTGATGGTTGGATTTGGGGAGTGGATGTGCGTGTGAGGGAAGGAGTTGGTGATGAGATGAATTTGGGTTATCGCTGCTGCTCGCATAAGAAAACCCTGGCTCAAACATTAATTATTTCTATACCTTAGAATAGGCCACAATAAAGCTTGCTTCATATTATGGTTGGTGACGTGAACCTGTCCCATTTCCTTGGGGACAGACTTTGGGTTCTCAGGTGAAGACCCCGACCACGAGTTCAACCAGGACGGGTGGTACGATTGAAGGGTGCGCGCTATGCTCAAGGATGCCTGTGGAGGAGTGGTCCCTGATGTTCTAGCTACCGCTGCGCAGCTGTTTCTTATTGTCGATCTAGCCCAGAGGGCTTGTACCAGACGCTATGTTTTATATATGTCATGTATTGGATCTTTTATCGTTGTATGGATGTGATATTCGACTGAGATGAGTTCTGTACGAGATAGCTGCTATTCCTGGGACTATCTCGAGGGTACAGGGAGTCGGATTCTCGTCGTTGAGGATCCGGTTCGTTTCAGTTGGTATCAGAGCCATACTTGACCGTAGCGCGTAACCCTTAGATCGGAAACTTAGGACAGAAGCTCTAACTGAGTCCTCTACTGTATATGAAACCCCTTGGACTATTTGAAAACTATATATATGTACATCTCAACTATTTACAAAACTTTTACCCTTACCTTACCTTACTAACTTGCTAACTTACTAACAACCCACTAACTGTCTGGCAGATGGAAGCAGGGAGACCAGCAGATGAACGACGGGAGATCAGGACCACTGGTGCAGACTGTGGAGGTTTGGCAGTGCTACTGAGGGAGATGCTGCGTACAGTGGGAATAGACGTGGACAACGTCTTCTACGAGGGCTGGACCTACGGCCCTGGCGAGGGAGTGCACACCCGGTTGCAGATGGAAGTACCCAATATCCCTGGACGGCCAAGGTCACTGATGCTACGGGCAGCTACCAGCGAGAGCACCTTCAGTCGGGCAGTGCAGACTATAGCTATGAGGATACTCCGACTTGCCACACTTGTGTACCAGAACCAGCTCAGCCACACCCGTTTCCGGTACCTGCCGCGGGCTCTTGAAGATCCAACTGACCGAGAGCGGAACGTGACCCTGCGGACCTCAGTTCAGTGCATGATCGAGCAGGAGTACTTAAACATTGGCCTAGAGGAGAAAGTTGCCAAGCTAAGAGAGATGGTATGGAAGCAAGACATCCAGCTGATGGAGAAGGACAACAGGATCGCCCTACTTGAGGAGCGCCTCGAAGCAAAAGCAAGGGAAGTCAGAGCCCTGGAGTACGAAGCTTGCAACAACAGGCAGTTGGCAGGGCTGATCCGAGCAACTCACCATGCTCGAGATATCCGTCTAGAAGATCAACTCACAGAGAAAGACAAAGCACTGGCAGCCAAGGAAGAAGAGATAGAAGAACTGAAGAAAGAAGTATATTGGTTGGACAGTCACAACTCAGAACTACAGGAAGAGGTGGATAGCTACAAGGAGAAGATTGGGCGAAACTACCAGCTGATGAAGTACTTAGTCTTCAACGGATTATGGCAAACAGACACAGCCAAAATACTTCATGATTCCCTTTAAAAATTTATTTCTAAAAAGCAAACAGACACAGCCAAAATATCTCTCCGGTGGGTGGGTCCTGGATGTCGTAGGCTCCACGCCGCAGTGTGATCATCCACTCCAGCAAGCAAGTCAAAGGGGCCGCTTGCAGAGGAGCACAGAGCCGGAGATCCGCAAGCTACCGAACGGCCGAACCAACACACCAACCCGAGACGCGCTAGCCCAAGCCCCAATCAGGCCGATGGGCGGCGCATCCGCATCGCCGGACTCCGGCCACCTCATCGTGGTGGAGCCGGCGAGGCCGGGGACCCCGGTCGCCGTGGTGACCATCAACCGGCCCGCGGCGCTGAACGCGCTGACCAAGCCCATGATGGTCTCCCTGGCGGCCGCGTTCCGGCGGCTGGGCGCCGACGACTCCGTGGCGGCGGTCGTGCTCGCGGGGCGCGGCCGCGCGTTCTGCTCCGGGGTGGACCTGACGGCGGCAGAGGAGGTGTTCAAGGGCGACGTGAAGGACGTCGCCACCGACCCCGTCGCGCAGATGGAGCTCTGCCGCAAGCCCATCGTCGGCGCCATCGCCGGGTTCGCCGTCACCGCCGGGTTCGAGATCGCCCTCGCCTGCGACATCCTCGTCGCCGGGCGCTCTGCCAAGTTCCTCGACACCCACGCCAAGTGCGTCTCTCGTCCTCCACTATATTCAGATCACGATGTGCTTGGAATAAGCGAACTGCGACTAGGATTGCAACGAGGCACTCCTGTTAGTTTGCTCGATTATTTTCAGTAAGGCGGTGATAAAAAAAAATCGGTGTTTTGTGCAAAACTTGCAAGCCGGTAATCCCAGCCATATTATATGCTTTCTATAAAGCAGGGCAAAGGGGTCTTTGGTCTAAAAAAATCGGTGTTTGGAAAATGGGGATAATACGGAATTAGTTGGAAATTACAAGTTCCAGTGTTTTCATTTGGTGATGCTATAGAACACAGATGATTACTGGCATAATTCCATACCAAAGGCCTAATATTGCAATTTTCATAAAGTGAGACTTGATATTGGAGTTTTTTTTTTCCCCTTTCCTTGGCCAGAGTATGCACTGAAACCCTGTACGTGTTCTCCACTGTCATCAGTCGATACCTTTTCATGCCATTGCCATCTAACTTGTTAACTTCACCTGTTGCGCTCTAATCAATGATCATGTGATGCAGATTTGGGATTTTTCCCTCCTGGGGTCTTTCACAGAAGCTTTCTCGCATCATTGGGCCGAATAGAGCACGGGAAGTGTCACTAGCATGCATGCCTGTTACTGCTGAAATGGCGGAGAGGTGGGGGCTTGTTAACCACGTTGTGGATGACAATGAGGTGCTGAGTAAGGCAATAGAGGTTGCTGAGGCTATTGCGAGGAACAACCGCAACTTAGTTGTGTTATACAAATCGGTTATAAATGATGGGTTTCAGCTGGACCTGAAACATGCTCAAGCACTTGAGAAGGTTCGAACTTGTACATTGTGTGCTACATTTTACTTACATGGTGCTTAGTTGATTTTGTGTGGTATTTTGACCACAATGCATATATGTCAGTGGAAAACTATGGGAGCTCCATTAGAAATGTTCATCTAATATCATCAAGGACCGTAACAACGGACACTTCAATTCTCTATCGGTGATAACGAGCAAATAATTTAGCTGAATATTTGTGGATACTATATAGAAATTAATGGAGATTCCCATATTGATTATTTTATCAAATTGAGCTATATTCAGAAAATGCATGTGTCTCATATCTTTAAGGTTCCATTTTTCAGGAAAGAGGTCACGAGTATTACAGTGGCATGACAAAGGAGCAATTCGCAAATATGCAGAAATTCATTCAGGGGCGGAGTTCTAAACCATCATCAAAGCTGTAGCTTGCAGATGCCACGTTCTGTATATCACTGAACGCTCGGTGTACGGTATACAGCTGCTAAAAGTGTGTTCAATAATCTAAAAAAAATAAAGGAATGATGCAGATGTAACAGTATACAGAGACTGTCTGCTCATGTATATGGAAAGTGCTGCGTTCTTTTACATTCAAAAGTTGCGGATCAGTGATCGCCGCCGTGCAAACCTCTGCTGCCCTCTCTTTACCCACTAGATGCTAAAACAGGTCAGTTGCTGTTGCTAGGATGTGTTATATCTTCCCTCTCTTCCATGTTTTGCATTTGGTTTGATGGTAAATGGAGTAGCAAAGTGGCTGGTATTGATGATTGGTTGAATGATCCTTTTGCAAGTTTTGGAAATATTTGTAATAATAACATTGTGGGATATCTAGGCAAGATATTGGGCAGTAAAGTGTCGGGCGCTAAGAAAGTGCAGCAGAGAACAAGTGCGCTTGCTAACATACGTTCTTGGCAATGTTCTAATAAAGCAGGGCAGCAAACTGAGATGTTGAATCTCTTCGTCACGACGACAGTGGGTCATTGTTTGAACTGAAGGTACCCTTAAGGCCATATCTTGGAATATCACACTGGAAAGACTCAAACTTACTGAAGGTACCTTAAGGCCATATCTTGGAACAACACATTGGAAAGGCTCATGCAGTCATGCCTGAACTTGTTGCTAAACACGTGAATAAAACTCCCCATCCTTAGATCCGCAACATCGTTCTAATCAACATGTTCCAATACCCAATTCTATCTCTACTAATAAGACTGTGCTGGGAACCGCGACCGCACTCCGTCTGCCCCATGCGCCTTCGTCGTGCGTTCGATTTTCCTCGTCGAAATACAATCCGACGTCTGCCATCGGTCCCTTGAATTTCGGAACGCGGAGCCTCCGCCCGCCGTGCGCCCCTCCCATCTGCTCTGCCCATCGCATCCGCTCTCATCCCGTGAGTCTCACGGCGCCTTCCACCACCACCATCGTCCCACGACACCGCCGCGCCTTGACCTCCTCCTCCGGGACCGCCTCCTTCCCCTCCCACGCAGTCCCCTCGCACAACCATGCCCTGCCTCCGTGCTTTTGCCCCTGACGCACCACAGCCTGCTGCCCCCGAGCCGTCCTCGGCCGCGGTGGCGGCTAAGCCTGAGCCCAAGCTAAAGCAAGATCCATGGATGGGCTTGTGGAAGAGGATGCCGGATCCGTGGATGATCCAGCGAGATCCACGGCCTTTCCTAGGAACGTCGTGAGGAAAGATGCCGGATCTAACGGGATCCATGAGGAAAGCGGCGGCGGGCGAGGACCTTACCGGATCCGGCCTCACCTTCCTTCCATCAACGGTGCTCTACATGATCCGGCGGCGATGGCAACTCACGAGTGCGTCGAGTCCCATCAATCATGCAGTCCACCTGCCCTCTCGCCTGCCGCCGCGCCCGCTCAACCTTGTCGGCGCTCGGCGTCCACGTCCAACTCGCGGCTTGCCTCGGGGGTGCCCTCCTCCCGGACCTCCGCTACGCCGTCGCACGCGTCCACGGCCGCCTCCAGGACCGTCTACAACAACCGCTTCATCCCCAGCCGCACCGGATCCGACCTCGCCCCATCGCCCTCCTCCCACGACGCCGCGGCCAGCGGCCCCACCGCCTCCTCCGGATCTGCGCCCGCCATGTCGCCCTACTGCGCGCTCCTTCGCTCCGCGCTCTTCGGTCCTGACACGCCGGACCGGGTCGCATCCTCGGCAACCGTGTGGTCCTCCTCCTCATCCCCGGGGGCAGCGTCGGCGGTGGGCACCCCCTCGACGGGGAACATCTTTAGATTCAAGGCGGAGGTGCCCGCAACGCTAGGAGGGCACTGTTTTCCGGCGAGAACGAGGAGGACGTGCTGTTCCCAAGCATTTTCACGACCAGGGGCGCCAGCCCAAGGAAGATCCCAAGGTCTCCCTACAAGGTCAGAGTGGAATTGGATTTGGGGATTTCTTGATTGGGCCTTCTCTGTTTCTTGATTATCCTGTTCCACTTCTTCGAGTGTGAAAGATTTGATCTTTCGCTCGCCAATTACCTCAATTCATGATTCTGAAATGCTGAAAGGGTTGGATTTTTCATCAAGAACATAATGCAAATTGTACCAACAATTTTGGGTCTTTACGCTATTTTTCTTGCTATTGCTTGTAGGTGCTGGATGCGCCCGCTCTGCAGGATGACTTCTACCTCAACCTCTTCGATTGGTCTTCACACAATGTCCTTGCTGTCGGGTTGGGCAACTGTGTTTACTTGTGTAATGCATGCAGCAGCAAGGTGAGCAACCGTGGTTATCATTACATGGTTTCTGACAATTGAAGATGGATAGCTGACAGGTGTGGCATTGCATAGGTCACCAAGTTATGTGATTTGGGGGGTGTGCGCAGCGCGGTACTCACCTATCTGTAGGCACAAATCAAGGAAAAGTTCAGGTTGTGTCCCATTCCTACCTTGAATATTACTAGATGATTTGTTGAGAATCCATCAGATGCAGGATGATATTTGAATATTTGTCTATTGCAATGCATGTAAGCATCAAGAAATACAGCTGTACGCAACAATTACATGAAATTTGACAATTTTGTCTACCAGCTCAGCAGCAGGCAATGTGCCTTTTAGCACCTATATTTGGAATGGTTTATTTATGGTAATCTTTTCTATTGATTGTACTCATTTCGATATTATAGTTGACACAAAAACGTAATTTGGAAGACCTTGGTAATTTTATGCATTTATGAAAAACCATAACTACAGTAAGTATCATTCATTTATATGTTCCAACCTCAGAATTAATTCTATCCGCTTTTGCTCTTGAAGTCAGAACCTTTTTCTTTTTTTGGGTAGGGAATTGGTTTAGAAATTTGTAGACATAGATACATAGTGAAAGATCAATCCTGCTATCCTTTCGTTTTGGTATGCAGTTTTTATTCGTGGGGGTAATATTGGTATGCAGTGTTGTGACTTAAGGATTCTCTGAAAATCTGACTATCACGTTATATTTTATCTTTGTAGATATGGATGCTACTCGCAGTAAAAGAATAAGAATAATGGAAAGCCATCGCGTGCGTGTAGGTGTTCTTGCATGGAGTTTGTCGTTGCTTTCCTCTGGAAGTCGTGACAAGAGAATCCTCCACCATGATATCCGTGCTCAAGAAGATTATGTTAGCAAGCTTATCGGGCATAAATCTGAGGTAACCTACCTGTATCTCGTTGCAATATGTTTTTTTAGTATATATCATTGCAAAAAAATAGGTTCTGATATTTGGCGGGTGTATCATGTATCCCTAATCTTAGAGAAGCTTTATGTTTCTATTTTGATAATGTATAGTTTCCTAATTCCACACATCTTCTAGGTTTGCGGGCTCAAGTGGTCTTACAACAATCGCCAGCAACAATTCTTAATAAGAAAGGTGTGCGATTCTGTCCATCCTCTTGATGGTGGTGTTGCCTGTTTATTAGTGCATTGAGTCATTATTAATATCGCTTGTCGTTTTTCAAATCACGTGTATTAAAAAGAACATAACACTGTAGAAGTATATCCTATGGTCAACCATATTTACAACATTACTCCCTTCTCCCTTGATGATGTTATATCTTTGTTCAGTTCACGATAATTGTTCTGTTATTGTGTTGTTTTGTAGGTTTCCTACTGATTATATCAGCCTCTAACATCTGGAATTATTTTTGTTTCCTTAATTGGAATGTCCCTTAACTCCTTTCTGTTTTTAGTAGCCAATATAATTTTTTGGAGCATGTACGTGGCATATAAATGTTTTAAAGTAGGAGGTAAGTGATCTTTTTTTGATTTTCAGTCCTTGCCAAAATGCAGCGGAATTACTGAAGATGATTGGAGCTTTGGATTGAAATGAGAACCTTACTGATCTATGTATAACATGTCTATCGCTTCCCTCCATGCTGCATGCACGGCAGAAAGATTATGGTTCAGGAAAAGAGCTCTGGACAGAGGTACTGTCGATGGTTCTAGGTGCTCATGACTCAATTCTGCAGGTATACTTAGCTTGTTGAGTGTTTCTGTGAGTTTTCATCCAGTGTTTTCACAATAGGGAGGCAATGTTTTTAAACTGTTTTGCAGCGTCGGGTGAGTCTTTTTTAGACGAGTGTAAAACTTTCCAATTAAAATGGGGTAGGGCGCTATGACTCGATGAAACCATGTATCTTTTTTGGTTTCCCGCTGTGTATTACTAATCATCGGCAAATAATTTGCCTTGCGTTAGCACCAACATTATACTATCCAACAAGAAGCCATGAGCTGCAGCTGCAGGAGCTGCGAAGCAACACGGACAGAAGCGGTTGTATTGTGCTGACGTGCTGAGATCTGATTGGTGGCCTGTGGTTGCGATTCTTCGACGGGTGGTCTGTTTCGTGCCGCGGAACGACAGAACCTTCGCTTTTTCTTTCGTGACCGAAACTTCATTTTTTTTCTTTTTGAGATTTGAGATGTTTCGTTGAAACAAAACAAGCGTGACGAAGTTTCCCTGCGTCAACGGATGGAAATTGTAATCATGCCTATTTACATGCAATTTATGGAAAACATAATTTGATATTTATAGTGGCACTACCGTCGTTTAATTAATAGCTTACTATTTATAAATTAATAGAGTCATAGTATATGCGCAGCAGAATCAATAACGGTTTTATAGTCCATTATCCATGTCTTTACGAAAAATAAAAGTACTAACTTTTATAGATTTTTGTGCAATCCTATTGCCGTCAAAATTAAATTTTTCATACTCCCTCCATATTGGTATTAGATGACGTTTAGAATAAGATTTTAGTCAAATATTGGGAATATAAATCATGAATAACTTTTAAGTCGTTGAGTTTTGAAATGTGAAAACCATATGAATAGATTTGTCTTAAAAATATTTTTATAAAAGTATACATATATTATCTTTTAATAAATATTTTTGTGAAAATAAGAAGTCAAAGTTGCGTTTTGGAGACCGTGTCGTTGTCCTAAATGTCATCTAATACTAATATGGAGGGAGTATAGTCTATTTATTTTTACTCCATATATCATACCCGTAGCAACGCACGGGCACTTATCTAGTCCATAGAAAAAGATGCTACTATATTTATCCCAACACAACAAATCAATAGTCAATCAGTCTATCTATCCTTCCAATAGAATTAAAAACTATTTCTACCCAGATTTTTTCTACCGCCCATTACAGAGGGCCCACATGTTGGGTCTCCAAGGGAAAAAAACGTTGATGGTTTTGCGGTGTCATTCGAAAAAGCACTTTGTAAAGAATTTTCATCGTTTGGAGGCTACTTTTTTACCGGATAAAACTTACCCATCTTGCATATCCACGCTATGACATTTCTAGTCTGATTTGATATTTGGACGTTGACGTTTCTAATTTCCTTTTCTTCCATACTTGACTATGTGTGCATCATCGGCCATGCCCTGATCACCATGGCCGTGCCTAGGATTGCCCTGGTCATGTTGTGGCCACAGATGGCCAGGAGTGGGCGCGGTACGTCAGGCGTGGGCCTGCCCACCCTTAGGTCGCCCAGCCAAGCCTTGAATGCTTAGGAGCTGATTGGTTGGGTGCACAGGAGGTGGCCTGGCTTATTCTTGTGCATGGCCAGCCCAAGCCAGACCCCCATAAGCCAATAGCCCGTGATTGGTTGGGTGCATACAGGACTTTTGACCTGGTGGAGCAACTGATTGGTAGGCTGCATAACATGGTAGGATAACCTTGTATTCGTTGGGGGTGAATATACCCCTTGTCTCTCTTCTTTCTCTCCTGCTCGTGTCTTTCTCCGCCATCGGCACATAGCCTCAGTGGCGCCGCCGAGCAGCGGAGCGAGGCGGCGCAGAGCAGCAGCAGCAGCGCGGTGGCCGCCATGCCTGCCGCGCTCCCAGCCAGCCCGGCCCTCCATTGCCGCCGATGCTCGCGACAGGGGATGAGGGAGGAGAGGAAGGCGATGAGCGGGTTGGCCGCGCCGCCACAGGGCCTCTCAGGGGACGCCGACACGGTGACGGGGGTCGTCGTGGTGGGGGTTGGGGTGGGGAGGCGGCGGAGAAGGACAACGAGGCGACTTCCATTGCCGCCGCTGCCGTCGATGCAGACAGGTGTCCGGCATTTGAAGATCTACACGACGGCGGTGCTGCTGGTGGCCGGAGCTGGGCTTCCTCAACATCGGCACCCCGGCCGGTGAAGCGCAAGCCCGCCGGCGGCATCTCGAGCCTCTACGCCATCCCCTGGGTGTTCGCGTGGACACAAATGCAGCTGGTACTGCCGGCGTGGTTGGGCGTCGGGATGGGGCTACGCGACGCGCTGGACGGCGGCCACGACGAGGAGCTCTGCGCCATGTACGTGTCATGACCCTTCTTCCAGAGCACGGTGGACTTGATCGAGATGGCGGCATCTCGAGCTAGCGTCATCCCTGGAGCGCCAACTTGGAGGACGCCGTCGCTGGTGCGGAGGACGATGGGGAGGAGGACGATGAGGCGACCTCCATTGCCGCCGCCGCTGATGCAGATACGACGGCGCACGAGGCGGTGGGGGTCCCACCCGTTTCCCCTGGTTCCGCAGCGCTTTGGCTGGTTCGTTCGGGCGGCGGTGACCGCGCGGTGGTGCCGCGGTGGCGTGTAGATGTGCGGCAGCAGTGTCGTCTTCTTGCTCCTGCCGCCGGTGCTCCTCCGGCGGCATGGCCATGGCGGAGCTCTGGCAAGTTGGCGACGGCCTCCTCCAGCGCCATTGCCGTCGTGGCGTACTCCCGGAGCTCGCCGTTGGGGAGGACGATGCGGGCGTCGTCGCCGGGAGCATGGGGCAGCGACGAAGAAGTCCTGGGGTCGGCTGGGGAGGAGGAGTGGGAGCACTACGGCGGGCGGGGAGCAGGGACCGCGCGGCGAGGAAGTCCTACGAGCGGCCGGGGAGGTGGAGCGAGCGCAAACGGGGAACGCGGCGAGGAGATGGAACCGTGAGGTGACCAAAAGCCTGCGAGTGGCCTGCATAAGTCGGGAACGCAGCTCACACGCGTTCCCTCTTATGCAAGCCGTACCCACACTTTTGGCCCCGTGGAGACTGGCCAAGAGCCCAAGTAGGCAACCAATCAGCCCACCCTTGGCTTATGGGGGCTTGGCTAGCCCCTTGTGCACCCAACCAATCAGCCCCTTAGGGTACATTCGCCGAAGCCCTAGTCGTCGCCTTGTAAAAAGATTAGATCCACTTTGGCATATTTCATGGTTGCCTTGCAACTGAAAACACATTAATATCTCTGCTTATATATATGCGATGCATAATTGCCCTCTGCTTCTGTCTTAATATTTCCAGCAAGTACGCCCTCCATACTGGTATTAGATAATGTTTTGGACAAGATCTTAGTCAAACATTAGGAATATAAATCATGAATAACTTTTTAAGTCGTTGAGTTTGGAAATATGAAAACCATATGAATAGATTTGTCTTAAAAATATTTTTATAAAAATATACATATATTATTTTTAATAATATTTTTGTAAAAATAAGAAGTCAAAGTCACGTTTTGGAGATCGTATCGTTGTCGTAAACGTCATGTAATACCAATATGGAGGGAGTAGGTAACAACTACGGAGTATAATGAGTTGTACCTAAATGTGAGTCTCCATCCCAGAGAAGAATGCAAAGTCAATGGTGAAAAATTAATGCGTGGACCCCTCACTTCAAGAATTGCAACTTGGTGACGCGTAATGGACGCTCTCCGGGGGAAGCCCAGTCGCTCTCTCCCCGAGAGTGACACGGGCGGAACCCGCGCTGCCGCCGCTCCCCCAGCCCCTCGCTCACCCCTCCTGCTCCGCCGCTGCCCGAGCTGGCCGCCGCCGCGCGGTCGTGAGGATGGTGGTGGCGGGGCTCCTCTCCCCCTCTCTTCTTCCTGCTCCTCTCTGATGGGGTCCCTGCAGGCGGGCGCTTGATGTCCGACGCCGGGGTGCGGCTCCCTCCTGCGCGGGTCGCAGTGGCGGCGGAGGACCAGCGCTGGCGCCATAGTCGTCAACTTCGCCGGGGACGGCCGGATCTGGGGGGTGGCCCTAGATCTGGGTCTCGTCCCGCGGTCGGCCGGCAGGCTGCGCGGTGGCCTCGGGCAGGACGTGGCTCTAGGCGCGGGCCGCCTCAGCGCGGTTGTCCGGACTCCGGCGTGGTGGCCGGATCTGGGGGGCGGCGCCTCCCCCGGTTCCGGGCCGGTGGCCTTGCCCTTGCCCTCCCTGTTGGTGCTTTCCGATGGGCGGCTAGGGGCAGACGACGGTGGCGCGGCCCTAGAGGCCACCTGGCGCGTCGGCGGCGACGCGACTGGCTGGGGCTCCGGCCCTCCGTGATGGTGGGTGCGCCGTGAAGGATTTGATGCCTCCCGGCGGCTCCCATGCCTTGGGCCGGCCTTGGCCCTCCCTGGCTGCTTGGCCTTCTGGCCGCATGGTGTGGAGGGTGGGGAGGAGCACAAGCCTACGGCTTCATCTTGGCGGATGGTGCCACCTCCAATGTTTGCGTCGCCGACGAAGCAGTCCCGTTAGCGCTGTCAAGTCCCCGCCGCTAGGTTCATGGTTTCTATCTCACTATGCTTAGCACGGCGTCGTCCCATTGAGGGGACGACAGGAGATTTGGGGCCATCGAGGGTTCCAAACCTCCATGAGGTGTCGAGTGTTGCTGTTCGGGTGCATATGGAATCTAGTGGCGAGCTTCGGCGGCTGCGATGGTGGGCGGTGGAGGGAAGCGAGTGTGATTGGTACAGGTGCTCTCGGCTCATCGAGGCGGAGATCCTCAAGCGTAAGCTTTGATCCGGTTGTTGGGTTGGGCAACATCGTTTTGCATTTCCCTCCTGAGGGCGTTGTCTGTGGGGTCTCGATCGGCGGCAGTTCGTGGAAGCCCTCCGTGGTGAAAACCAAATGCCGGCGCCTTTGTGTCTTTGCCTTTCTGAAGGTGTTGTTTGAAGGTTTTTCTGTAGCCGCTGGGGGTCCGATCGATGTTGTAATGGTCTCATGACCACCCTTTAGTTCGTTCGTCGCGAGTAGCCTTTGCCTTTCTCTGACGCGAGATCTGGAGGGTCGATCTGCTGTAAGTTGCTTCTCTAGTGGTGCGTGCGGTAATTCGTTTATGATTTATAAGCTGGCTTTGGAGGAAAAATTAACGCGCCTGAGCTTGGCGAGATCCACAGTCCACGCGAGTCAAACGTCACAAATCTTAAAGCAACGGCCCCGCCGAGGGACGGCGAGACAACGCACTCGCCGTGGACCGTGGTGCCGCCGCGCTCCCCGCTCCCCTCCTCCGCCTTCCCCGCCCGCGCTCTCTCCACTAGACGGAGCCCCAGTATACTGCGACGGCGAAGCTTCCAGGACCCCGGGCCTAGGGTTTCTCTGCACCCGCCATCCGTGATGGGGCCTCCCATCTTCCTCCGCCTCCTCCTCCTCCTCGCGGCCGCTGCGGTCGTGCTATCCGCCCCAAGGCGGGAGGCTTTCCGCCGGGATCCCGGGCACCCGCACTGGCACCACGGCGCCTTCCATGACGTCGAGGACAGCGTCCGCGCTGACGTCCGCCGCATGCTCCACACCCGCGCAGAGGTACTCCCGATCACTTCCCCGGCCTCCTCGCATCCCCCGCTAAACCTCTCCGCCGGCACACGCATGGTGCGCGTATACCAGTGCTATCCGCGATGGGTGCCCAGTTCGACTGGATTCGAGCTGTGTCGGAGCTCGTTCTTCCGTTATTCTACTCCCTGCGTGTGGGATCTGCCTTTGGATTTCATTTCTCTTCCTCGGTGAGATCGGCTGCTATGTGCCAATTTGTTCGTTTTTTTATGCTGGATTCTGGAAGTATAATTACCCCAAGTATGATAGACCCACCTTGTGAATTGTGACCGGGACGGGGATTGGTAGATTAAATTTCGCCCACCTTAAGTGTTATGGTCTAATCGAAAGGTTGTTACAATTAGGCTTGTGCTTTTACAACCACAAAGGACATCAAATGTACTGAAATTTAAACCACAGTGCTGTTCTTCTCCCGTTTTGATCTGAAACTTGTACCTAATTGTTCTTTTTTGAAGTTTCCAATGCTTATTTAACTCATTGGGAATATTCTTCAGGTTCCATTTCAAGTGCCTCTCGAGGTTAATGTAGTTCTTATTGGTTTCAACGGCGATGGAGGGTACAGATACTCTTTGGATGGGCACAAGCTTGAAGAATTCCTAAAAATGGGTTTCCCACTTCACAGGCCCTCTTGTTTTGAGAATGGAGAGCCAATTGATATTGAGCATCATATTATGTACAATGTTATAGCGGTAATGCTTTGTTTCAGATAAATATGTTTTTTTTTCACAACTGTGCTATACAATTGCCATCTGGTACTATTATTTAATCACTTCCTTAGGCTGGACAACCCGAACTGATTTCTCTTGAGAAGTCACTGAAGGAGGCAATGCGACCTGCAGGAACTGCCAGAGATGTAAGCAGGAATATATTATTTTTCTGTACAGCGTTGATTATTAACTAGTGTTCATCAGATTATAATTGGCACAATACACTCTAACTATTTTGTCCCTTACAGAGTGAATACGGTCGGGAATTACCTCTATTTGAGGTAGAAGCGACTACAGTGGAACCAATATTCCAGAGGTTATACTCATTCATTTTTGACATGGAGCCTGGTTATCCTGCAAATGAGATGGATAGGCCTGTTCCTGTTGCAATATTTGTTGTTAATTTTGATAAGGTAAAAAGATGAGCATCCAACTCTGTCCCTTTCGCCTCAAAAGCATATTAGCTGCTTCCTGTTTGTACTTTGTACTCTGATGTCTGTGTGCTAATTCTAGATTATAGGAGTCAAGATGAATTATCTGGTTTCATCTTCCTGTACTTTTATAGGAAATAGTACATGGGAAGTTTAGAGTATTAAGGAAGACAGTTATCGGGTATATATAAGTAAAGTAGTCCAAATGTCCTTAACAAGAGGTGACACTCACCCCCTCTTGCAGATTCATGTCTATGGTAATTTCCTCCATTGGAACTGATTTGGAATCAAAAGGACTATTAGATAGTCCTTGCAGCTTCATTACCTTCTGTAACATTTATGAAGTATCCAGAGATTAATCTTGAAGACATTGATCAGAGTTCCACAGCTTTTACTTTACTCCTGAGAAAAACTAGTGCTCCCAATCTTCATCTTCTTGTCTCATGCTTTTGGCAATTGTAACTAATATGGTACGAGTTTTCCTTGTCAGGTTAGAATGGATCCTCGAAACAAAGAAGTTGATCTTGATAGTTTAATGTATGGTTCAATTAGTGGGCTAACAGAACAAGAGCTTAAGAAACAAGAAGCAGAATACATCTACCGCTACCGTTATAATGGTGGTGGCGCAACTCAAGT
This sequence comes from Echinochloa phyllopogon, assembly GCA_033239725.1. Lineage (NCBI taxonomy): Eukaryota > Viridiplantae > Streptophyta > Magnoliopsida > Poales > Poaceae > Echinochloa > Echinochloa phyllopogon. The sequence goes on along the minus strand of BTCW01000018.1, from coordinate 60,625,614 downwards.
TTGGCTGAGTTCTGGAAGGTGATAATTGTTCTAATCTACTACTATTTGTACATGAGTGATTCTTATAGTAATATCAAGAAAAAACAGCAGCACAACCATTTTGAAGTATTGGCTGCTTCACTTTACAACTCATTTCATGTCAATTCATTTGTTTTTCATGTGCCCCCTTTCTCTTTCACAAGTGATCCACATCACAATCGCTCAGCCACATGCTACAGCACATGTGCTTTTATAAAGAACATTGTTCTAGTTGCTCAATAACTCTTAAGTCTGAACACTTTTGTACTTGCACATCTCTTTTTGTATGTATTTGATGTTTTAGACTTGTGCAACTAAATGAAAAAGGCACACGATGATAATATGCTCATCAAATTCGTGTATGTTGTTAGAGTAACTCCAGCAGACCCTCTAGACAAGCTCCTACTTCAAATTTAGAATACGGGGTGAAAAGACATACTCAACTAGGGCCTCTACTTCGGCCCCTAAAATGGGGAGCCCTCCAAATCCCCTCCCACACCCCCCGGCCTGGGGTTCTATAGGGATCCCTCTGTCCCAAAAAGGAAAACTAGAGGGTTGTTTAGAGGGTATTGCTAGAGTTGAGAGGAAAAATCTAGCCTATCTATCCCAAGGAGAGTAGAGGCAGCCCTACTCAAAAACGTAGATGGCTTGTTTAGAGAGCATTGCTTGAGTTGATCTTCATTAGATCCGTTTGTCTCCTAGACCAGCAATTGTGACCAATGAACTTGGAGATTTGAGTCCTGTAAAACGTTGCACACACTAAGTGGGGTGGAGGCTACGCCAGGAAGATATCTTTTCTTTAAATCCTGTAACATAAAAAAAAAACTTTTCCCCCAAAACATCCCATGGTAAAAATCTAAGAGTATTTGATATTCCCTCCGTACTGCTAAAGAAAGCCGTTTAGGACAGCGACACGGTCTTCAAAACACAACTTTGACTTCTTATTTCTATAAAAATATTTGTCGAAAAGTGATACATGTATACCTTTATGAAAGTATTTTTTAAAATAAATCTATTCATATAACTTTTACAATTTCAAACTCAACAACTTAAAAGTTATTCATGATTTATATTCCCAAAGTTTGACTCAAACCTTGTCCAAAACGGCTTTCTTTACCAATACGGAGGGAGTATTAACTAACACTTCGGTAGATGTATGGCTAGTTTGCACAGTTATAGTCAGGTTCCACCAAACACAGTGCAAACCCTTCTTTTTTCTCTCTGTTGATCATAAATATTGTAGGAACTTTATATTATTTGTATTATCATGGGAAGTTAGCACTCAAAAGGAAGGTGATATGTTTAGTATCAGCACTTGCATGATTGGGTTGCAGCTATATCCACTCTGCACCTTACAGTCATTCCCATGAATATACCCAACTATGTTGCAGGCACAATATTTAGACTATCATTTTCTGTCATTACTTTATAAAGCTAGGTCTTTGCATATTTAACTGCCTGTTTTGCTTGATCACCATAAGGTTTAATATTTGTAGGGCTAGTTGAAATTCAGATTTATTTTATGCTATTTGGTCATTAGCATGTGCTAACGATTGTGGCAGATGAAGTAAACACATAAACTTAAGAAATGTGCAGAGAGGGAGGGAGCAGGCGATATGGTTTCCACTATACTTAATAAGGTCGAGATTTGAATGAAAAATGGAATCCTTTCATGACTTGTTGAGTTTTATGCCATAGATAATTTCCTGTGTGTGATCTTATCCATAAGGAGTGCTTATACAGCACCACCATACCATACCATTATTGGTTGCATTTTGGAGTTTTTTTCTTTTATGACACACTAGAATTGTTCAAGTGGCTGGAATTGAAGTTATGTGTGCACTAAAACCCCACTGTTTTGGTGTTGCAGATTTGTTGTAATAGATATTTCAGCAGGCCCTTGTACATATGGGAAAATAGAAACAGAAGAAGGCAGTGTCAGTTATAGGTCAATGCCTCGGCTATCACAAATAATTTTCCCAAGAGGACTTGCTGCCCCAAGTACTAGTTCAACACAAGATATTTTCATTGGGCAGCTCGGAGGTTTAATCTCAACTACCATTGAGCATGTGATAGCACCTGATATAAGGTATTTTTGGAAAGCAGAAAATTCTTGTTTCACCCAAAGCTCATTGTTTGGTCTATGAGTGAAATAGGTAAAATGTCTTAATCTGATGAATCAAACGCAGCTAGCAATTAGTTGTCTGTAATGTTTGCTTTTCAGTGTTCTTGCTGAAAACAGGAGATGGCCCCAGGTACTGAGGAACCTGTATACTACCTGGATGTGGGCATTTGTATTCTATTCTTCATGGATATCTTTATCTGTTAATCTGCTGGCTAGCTAGGTCACTCTTATAACTTTTGATGGTGCTATATGTACTTATCCTATATTTGTGCTGTGTACTTCAGCAATGTAGCTACGTTTGCAAATAAGGATAACAAACGAAACAAGTTATAGATGAATCAGAACTTATGCCAACCGATACATGACATCTAGCTTAATCTATGGTTGAGAGTCAATGTGCTATTTTATTTATTTATTTAGTTATTCTAATGCTACCCTTTTTTTCTTGAAATCCAGATTTGAAACTGTTGACATGGCCGTGAGGTTGCTTATACCTATTATTGTGCTACAGAACCACAATAGGTACAACATTCTCCAAGAAGGCCATAACTACAGTATAGATGTTCAAGCTATAGAAAGAGAGGTTAGAGAATTTTCCTGCATATTTTTTATGTTTATGTAGCTACAATAGTTTGCAGTGGCCTCGGCAGTTTGTAGGTTATTCATGCATTAGTGAAAATCATATATCCACTGTAAAATGAAACTGCAAAACATGCACTCTTCATTAACATGGAATAACATCTCAAGTCTCATGAGTGTCCTCGTCAAGAACATTAGGGATAATAATATTGGAAGAACTTCTACATAAAATAACTTGGAATCGCACACTTTTTTTTTGGGGTGGCTGATTCTCAACAATGAACAAGACGCTAGCAAATCTTTTCCTGTCAGTATTAACACCAGCATCCTTTATCATCAATCATCATTCCTGCTTCATAATCCATAGTTCCAACAGTGTATCATCATCAAATGCTCCATAGTTCCAACAGTGTGTCATCATCAATGCCACTTAGGAGTAAAGTTGTAGCAAGAAATTGCTTTTCATTGTCTTGTGGCCAAATCCCAGGATCCCGTACGAGATTTTAGACTAGATATTATCGTCGTAACAATCGGCATCATAACTCCTATCTTGTTAAAAGTAATTAGGTTGTGTTTGTTTGGTACAACAAGGATAACTCAGGGTCTGTTGCTTCTGGGCCATAGGGTATATATGATCTATTTTCTTTGAACTTGTGACCTGGATTATTGCATGCCTTTATGCGTCCTGGAAATTTTAATAGCAATTTACATTTTCCAGGTTAAAAAGATGGTTCATCCTGGGCAGGAGGTAATAATAATTTCTGGTTCACATGCGCTGCACCAACACGAACAGTTAGCTGTTGCAGTTTCCAAAGCCACACGTAGCCATTCTCTTCATGAAACAAAGAGTGATGGCCGATTTCATGTCCGTACCAAGACATATTTGGATGGAGCAATACTGAAAGAGGTTTGTCAGATTTTGGCTTCATCCAAATGCTGATGTTTGTATTGCAGAGAACCTTTGCAATCATGGGTAGCTTAACAGACCTGAAGGTTTTGTATGTTTGCCATATGCTTCGCGAAATGGACACTTGCGGCATTCTTCACGTGTTCCATTGTTGGAACACCTTTGTCCAATTTTCATATTTTAGCAGTTATCAATATGTCTGAATGAGAATTTGGCATGTAGAGAAGTACTATACTTGAATTGATCTGACCTATTGGCCATCTTTCAGATACTATTTTAATCATACCTGGCGGATAAACAAGCACAATAGTATTCCTAATCATCAACTTCTGATTGTATATTTTGTAATAAAAATGATTGAATCGAGTGTGTACTAACAGGTTTTTTCCCAACAAATGTAAAAGACCACCACCGCATGAATGTATTAGGTTTCTTGAAGTAGAACCTGTAGCAGTTTCATGAAGATGGTACATAGTAGGAGAATTGTAAAGATGTGTCTAAATTTCTTGTTTTGTCTTAAATTTCAAATACAGCATTCCAATGCTGTGCTCTCAACTTGTACAGGAAATGGAGCGTTCTGCTGATGTGCTGTCTGCTGGTTTATTAGAAGTTGCAGAACCTTCTCTCTCAAGTAGATTCTTCCAAAAACAGGTGTGTGATATGTTATGTGAAATACCCTGCAAGTTAGCATCTGCTTCATGAGTGGATTTTTGGTGTCGTATACAGCATTGGACCGATGGAGAAGATGATGTAAAAGATTCTATTAAGCACAGGCCCTTGTGGGAATCTTACATACCAAAAAATAAGAAAGAAAGGAGAGGAATCGGAAAGAAGAAACATGGAAATCTGTACCGAACTTATGGAACAAGAGTGATCCCAGTGTAAGTTTTGCTTGCACAAGCATGCACCCTCCCTCCATACATCCGGCAAGCAATTATCTAAAAGTTGACTTCCTTTCTTTGTTTTTTTAACCATCAGTTTTGTATTATCATTGGCCGATGTTGATGCTGAACTCCTCATGGAAGAGGAAAGTCTTGTTTGGACAAGTAAAGATGTTGTTATTGTGCTTGAGCATAAGAATGAAAAGATTCCCTTAAGGTATGGTAAAGTTTCTGTCAGGCAAAGATCTTTGCAGTTCAAGTGGCTTGTATCTTTACATCACCCCTTCTGATGTTGCAGCTATGTGTCAGAAACAACTAGGCAGTTTGCTCTTCCATCTCTCGCACAGCGCCACATCTTGGCTGGTTTGGCTTCAGCAGTTGGTGGTCTGAGTGCACCATATGAAAGGGCATCGCGTATTCATGAAAGGCCTATAGTGAACTGGCTGTGGGCTGCAGGCTGTCATCCTTTTGGACCATTCTCGAACTCCTCCAAAATCAGTCAAATTCTTCAAGATGTAGCACTGGTAATTTTATCAGCAACAATTTGACATTTCCGTTAAATTTACAATGACTAGTGAGCATGGAGCCAGGGAAGGTGGTGGTCCTATGTCGAAGTGAGGCTTCAGTAGCACAGCTGTTAATGCTTTCTATTGTTTGCATAGTGCTTAGGAATTCAAACTTACCAAAAAAAGAGTCTCAACTATCTCCTTGTTGCTTGTATCCCATTTTTGCCAGGTTCTGATGTTTTTCTCTGGCTACTGATTAGGTGCAACATAACTTGTGTATGAAAAATGCATCCAAGATATCCTGGCATTATGCTTATTGCAGAATCAGTTAATTACCATAACCATAATTTTCAATCTGTTGATGTTTCACTGTGAATTTGGCTTTAGCTGCACTTTCATATCCATTTTGTGACCCATGTTTTAATATGTGCAGCGAACTACAATTTATGCTCAAGTCGATGCTGCTCTTCGCAAAATAAGAGACACATCAGAGGTCCTACGTGCAATTTAGCTTATTTTTATTGGCCTATTTTTCCCAAATGCACAGAAACTATAACTGCTTTCTGGTTTGGTGCAGGTTGTTCAATCTTTTGCATCAGAGCATCTTAAGACACCATTAGGGGAACTTGTGAAAGGTAATAAAAACAAGTCCACCACTGAATTATGGGTAGAGAAATTCTATAAGAAGGTAACCATTATGCCGGAGCCTTTCCCCCATGATCTTGTTGTACGGTTAGAAGAATACCTGGATGTAAGTATATGCTTCATGTATTGCATTTGTGTACTTCATGATGAAAGGTGTATGTGTCTCAATCTTCGATATCCCTTTGTAGAGACTTGAAGGGCAACTCGTGGACTTGTCTTCGTTGCTGTATGACCACCGTCTGGCGGATGCATACCAAAACAGTACCGACATCCTGCAAAGCACTATGTTTACACAACAGTATGTTTATACAGAGATGCTAGATTTCCACTTTGTTACTCTTCAGTATTTCATTCTGTCTTACAGAAAATCACTGTTTTTCTTTTTTTTCATTTTCATTTGAATCGTTCTTACTTCTCTCTTTTTTTTTTGACAGGTATGTTGAACGTGTTCTGAATAACGAGAGAGACAGTATGAAATGCTGCAGTATCGAGTATAGTCATCCAAAGCAGTCATCCCAGGCTTTTGTCTATGGAGGGATCCTGCTGGCCGGATTTCTTGTGTATTCACTAGTGATTTTCTTCTCTTCGCCAGTTCGCTGATTCATGTCCAGAGAAAGAAAGTTCTGGGTTCTCTATGGTGACGAGAGATTTTCGATGATCATTAGTTCAACCTACACCTGATGGTAAGCTAGGTTTGTCTGGGCTGTCAAGACTGTTATCTGCATGAGGAAATGATCTAAGCGGCATTAGATACAAGAACCTCGGCACAGTTTTGAGTGCTAGTTTTCAATATACAAGCAGTTAGGTGGGCCAATATATGTAACTGACTCGCATTTGTTCGCGATAAATAGTACAGGCTATGTAAAGGGTTTCTCCTGTTCTGCGATTTCTTACTGCACATAATAGTGCTGACAGAAACCCAATTTTTTATAAATAAACCTCCAGCTTGATGACGGTCAGCCAGCAGATGTGTTGTGGCTGCTAGGGCAAGGGCGAGTGTTAGCTTTACTTCCTGATAAAAGCTTTGCAAGGGTTTTCAGATTTCGGAAACATAATTTCCGTTGAAAGAAGTCTCGTTTGACTTTCTTTTGAAAATTGTCTGGACTTATGTAGAAGGGCTGCAGGTTTCAGTAGACTTGAAAACCTTCTAAATTTGAACTTTTAGCTTGTGAACTCTGTTTGAAATTCGTTTGAAGCACTTGGTGATATCAGGTATATAACACGTACATGATCTTTTATCTTTTTTTTAACAAAAAATCAATATATAATGTCAACTGAAGTGATAATAAAAAGTAAAGGAGGTATCCGCCTGTAAAAAAAAAATGGAGCGCTCTCGTCGGAACGGGTTGACGGGATCGGCGTTAGACGGATCGCCGGCAGGCAGCGTCGAGAGCGATCATCTGTTCCAATGGCAGTGCTCCCTGACGTCCCTGAATAGGCAGGCGAGCAGGTGCTGCTCGTAGTCCATGGTCGTGTACTGCACCACGTGGTTGAAGTAGGCCACGGCGTCGTCGTCGGCCAGCATGCAGTGCATGATCCCGCACCGCCGGAGCACCTCCAGGTCCCTCCGCGAGTTCACCAGCGACCCCAGCAGCGCCACGAACCCCGTCACCAGGTTGCCCCCGTCCAGCTGCCGCGCCGCGCGCCCGCCCCCCTGCTCGAACGCCACCAGGTTCGCCAGCAGCACCTTGGCGCCCTCGTCGACCACGAACGCCGGCATGTGCAGCACGCCGTACCGGAAGCTCGCGTCGAACACGTCCCGCGGGGCCGCCTTCCGCTTGAACGTCACGCCGGCCTCCTCCATCTTCGCCGCCGGCGGGATCATCGACGTCAGGCGACCCTTCCCGCCGGAGCGCGGCGACGGGATCGCCGGCTGCTTCCATATGGCCAGCGACGACGACGCGCCGCTGGCGTCCCCGATGGCGTTGCGGCCCTTGTCGTTGTCCGCGGCGGGGCTGCGGACGTTGCACTCGTAGTGCAGGTGCAGCAGGTGGTGGATGGTCTTGTCGCTGGGCGGCCGGATGGCGCGGCTTGACGGCAGGTCGCCGGCGAAGGCCTTGCAGAAGATGTCCAGGAGTGCGTCCCGCCCGGCCCCGTCCTCGCCGTCGGCAAAAGCGACGCCGTGCAGCTTCTCGACGACGAAGAATGGGATCTGGTTCTCCAGGAGCAGGACGTCGTGGTACATGTGGTGCCACGCCCACTTGGCGCCCCCGGGCGCCGCGAGCTGCCCCTCACCCTTCCTGAGGAAGAACTCGAGCAGGAAGCAGCCGTCCAGGACCAGCATCTCCGCGAACTCGTCAGCGCCCAGGCCGACGAACCCCTCCGCGTAGCACCGGCGCGCGTCGGCCTCGGCCTCGCGCGCGGCGCGCAGGAAGGCGCCGAGGCCGGCGCCGGCGCCGGCCTTCTTATTGCCCCGCGACAGGAAGTTCCGGAGGAGGCGCCACTTGTGCTGCTGCGCGGCGCCCAGGCCGGCGCGGCCGTGGTAGTACGGGCCCACGGACACGACCTTGGGCTCGTACAGGTCGCGGTGCCGCTCGCGCACGGCCGCCGGGAGGCGGAGGATGGTGTAGGGGTCGTCGCCCGGTGGCGGCGCCGCGTCCACGCGCCGCTGCATGGCCTCCACCTGAGCGTCGTCGTGGTTGTAGTGGTGGAAGCCGTTCTCCTCTCCCGCGGCCGCCGCGTCGTGGTCTCTTCCGCGCTCCATGGCCGGCGACACGACACGAGACCTGCCGCCCTGCCGGGAGGCGCAACGCTCGGAGACGCGGATTTTGAAGGAAGGGAAGGAAAGGAAACGCCGCGGCTTCGATCAACCGTGGCTTGGTTGCTTCGCGCGGCGCTGGTCTGGAGAAAGAGTTGACCTGTATGGTTTGTAAGCCAATATTCCTCTCGGTCGTCTTGCCAAGTACGTACGCAGATTGGCTGACGAGGCCTTGTTTAGACGCCAATTTGGCATCCCAAATTGGAAGTTTTGGGAATCGCGCGTCATTGTAGCATTTCGTTTGTATGTGTGAAAAATTGTCCAAAAATTGATTAATTAGTCTCAAAATGTTCGTCTCGTAGAGTACAACAAAACTGTGTAATTAGTTTTTGATTTCATTTACTTTAAGTACTTCATGCATGTTATGACATTTTGATGTGATAGGAATCTTATTTTTGCATAGTAGAATTTAGGGTTGAATTTGGGATCTAAAGGCCTAATGTACCTAGAAAGTTGCAGGTCCCTGCGCTTGGTCTACGAAATTAGGTGCCGTGTTTTTTTTACTGATGTGGTAGTGGACTAGTACGTGGTACCAGGAAGCCGGACTGGAAATGGTAGAAAAATATTATCTGACCTGGTATAAAATTCTACCTGCTGCCGGATCCCAAAAGTCCAGCTATATGTTCGAAACATGAATGTGTACAAGGAAACAGCCTGGAAAATGAAAGGAGGAATAGCGTATGTTTGGCGTTGTGGTTTACAGCGCAGTCCCAGTTCGTATTTGACAAAGATATTCATCAATCCCCATCAGGGCATTCTCGCGAGCTCAACGAGAGATGCCATGGAAAATACAGTACCAGTAAATCCAGTTCGAGCGGGAAGCATGCATAGACGCGGTCTAAGGCCAGTCCCAATGTAAGATTTTATAGAGTTTCATGCACATTAAATAGGGTGTCAAATCAGTATTTTAGATGATGCGGTAGAGAGTTAATGAGGAGAGAGATGAAATGGGTTTCATCTAGATGAAATTCTGTATACACAGTTTCCAACAAGTTTGTGTCTTGCATGCATTGTCTACGAAACATAAAAAATGAAACAATGCATTGTATGAACCATTTCATCTATGAATTAATTGTCTACATGTATTTATGTGACATTCTTGAAAACATAAAAATAAAATCTTCACTTGGAATAGCCTAAGCGAGCACGGCAGATGGCAACTGCTGAGCCAAGCATAGAGATTAAAAGCGCATCGCGCTCGGTTCAGGACGCCGCCCCGGCACGTCGTAAGCATTCCGACCTTTCCAAAGCCTTGGGGCGGAGTTTCCACTAATTGCGACGGTTGGGCACGTACGCGTGGCTCGGACTGGGTCGCACGTCAAGCAAGGTGTGCCACTTTGTAGAAGATCATGCTCTGCACACATTACAAGCGCAGCTACTCTCGTCATCGTATACGTTTCCGCACGGCCTCATCACGGCTGTTTCTAGATCCCTGAAAATGGACGAAAAAGTCACGTCAAACGCTATAGCACAATGCAGCACTTTTTTGACCCTTTTCACCCCTTTTTACGGATCTAAACGCAGCCCATACTTTCATTTGTGGGCACAGCTTGTCAATGTCAACTACTTTGGACCTTGGGCCTTGTTTAGTTTCAGAATTCTACCCCAAATTCCACTACGTAAAAAGAAGATTCTCACCACATCAAAAATATTGACATATGCATGGAGTACTAAATGTAGATAAAATCAAAAACTAATTGCACAGTTTTGTTGTACTTTACGAGACGAACATTTTGAGCTTAATTAATCAATATTTGGATAATTATTCTCACATACAAATAAAATGCTACAGTCTCGCATTTATAGTGAAATACTAAATTTGCCATCCTCAAATTGAGATCTAAACAAAGGCTTGGAGTAAAAGGAGCCAGTTTTGGGTCCTGTAACTATAAGTCACGTTGCCGTTGGATAATCTTAACCATTCCCCAAATCCATACCCAATGAAACAGGCAGGGGATGACAGAAAATTCTTTATCCATTCGTATGAGGGTAGAATACGAATATACCCATCAAATAAAGGGTACGGGGACCGGTATACTCGTCTGTACCGGTGTCTTCATCCCCTTCGAGACTCATTGTTCCACGTGTTCAATCGTCGCCGTTGCCTCGTCCACGCTTGAATCCATCGCGTTTTCCTCCGTGTGCACACTTGTGCAGGCACACATGCCACGAGACTCTGCAATAGCACAGAACTCATGCGTTCTTTCGGACGTGTGATTATACGGCGGCAAACCCTTGTTCTTTGGGTTACTGCACTCTTTTTCCCAATCAATCATCCATTATCCAATGGGTATGGATAAATTTGGGGAGGATATACAATGGACAATTGAATCATGGGCGTAGGTGTGGACAAGTGCTGGTGTCCCCGTACCCTCCACAACGGCAACGCGACTACAAGGCAGTATTTTATATGAAGTTTTCGTCAATATTAAATTTTATCACATGAACAGAATTGCTTAGTTAACAAGTTCATTATGGAGTGCTGAGAGCTGGCCCGCTCAATAGAGCGACGAAGATTGATGGCCCAGTTCCCCCCTTTGCCAAGTTCGCCTGGAGCAATCAAGCCCCGGCGAAGGTCCAGTTCTTCACCTGGCTCATGGTGTAAGGGCGTATCAAGTGCCGGAGCAATCTCAAAGTCAAATCGATAGTTAATGATGATTTGTGCCCAATCTGCAAGACTAACCCTGAGACGGTGCAACATCTGATCCTTGACTGCCCCTTTGCCAGCACTATCTGGGCACACGTGGAGTTCGTTCGACTGCCCAAGTCGGCAGACTCTGGGAGCTGCCAGCCCCGGAAGGCCTCCCAAAGCTGCACTACACCAGGCTTCTGCTGCTCATCTGTTGGATGCTCTGGAAACATAGGAATGATGTAGTGTTCAACGACTGAACCAGGTCTGGAACGCCTCATTGCCTCTGCAAAAGAAAGTGTGCGGTTGTGGAGCTGTTGCCTACCAGCACATGAGGCCTCGATCACTGACGCCTAGTGCCAGCAAGTGTTTTCCAATACGTAAATCCCTAGGAAATGCATGTACTCCCAACCCCTCTCTCCTCTCGCATGTAAACACTGAGATGCAATTCTGAAATTGCACTCCAATGCAATGAAAATAGGTGGGGAAGACTCCTTCCCCTCCGTTCCAATAAAAAAAAGGATAAAGCAACAAGAAGCCGATACAAGGAAAATGAAACATAAAGTTTCATCCTTATACCAATCTCAGTGCGGATATCATGCAGGGTTTATGATAATAAATTACGGACTTGTGTAGTACTCCCTCCGGCTCAAAATAAGGGTTCATATAACATTTACATTTTGTCCCACAAATAATGTTTTCATAGTTTCAATGAGAGCCATAACTACTGATCTGTCTTAAATTTTCAATGAGAGCCATAACTACTAATCTGTCTTAAATATTCTAAATAAGCATGTATTTTAGAATAAAGGGGGTATTTATGAGAGAAGAGACAAAGATTTTTGAATCATCAAGTCCATTAACCATTGAATTACGACACAGATTTGACAAAAAAAAAGATAGTGGTACGAGTAGTAGCTGGTAAATTAATTTTGAACCCGCCAGTATATACAAATTGACGGCTTGAACACGACTGACAGTCCTCACCATGGCCAGCGCCGGGCATAACACCAGGCAAACATCACAAACCGTGCGAGGTTTCACGAGGTGCAACTGTGATACTGTCGAGCAAACATTACTTCACTGGCAATCGACGGTAAATGAGCTTCCAAAGGGTATTTGAACTCAGACAAATTTATCCATCCTTTGGATGATGCGATGCTTGCTAAAAAGTGGATTTACTTCCACTGAAAATCAAACATACCACAAAATCTAAGATTTAGGATGTTACATCTACTTCCAGATGATTATTTAGATTCCAATTAAATATAAAACAAATTTAAAAATATACCAAGATTCAGGATAAGATAATGTTCAGGCCAGGTTTACACATCAATGTCATGTTTTTTTATACGACATCAATGTCATGTTAACATGTTATTATGCTTCTATGTGAGCCTGGAGAGATAGCGATCGTTAAAAAACATTCTACTTCCAGATGGTTATTTAGATTCAAATATATCGTTTGGCCACGTTCTACATTTTTATCAAGAAACCGGAAAAACGAAATTAAAACAAGATTCAGGATAAGATTCTGTTCATGTTCAGATCATGTTTACACTGCATCAATGTCATGTTATCAAGTTAGGCTTCTATGTAAGCCTGGAAACATAGTGATCATGCACTGTTGACAGGTGACGCTAAGGATGCCTGCATCTTCCTGATGTTGATTAGATATGGGAAGAATGGTCTACAGGAATGTGTACAAATACACCATTTCCCTCCGCTAAACACCTCGGTTTGATTTCAAAAAAAAAAACTGTTAGATTTGATTAGATATGGGAAGATCGGTAAGCGGATAACCCATTGAAAAGTGGGCAAGCCGACCAGTTTTTCTTCATCATTAATATGGCTACAGCCGAATCGGCAAAATCAAGACGAGGGTAAATAAACTGAGCCCTAATCTTGGTACAATGCAGCCTTATTCACGGACTTGTTCAGAAAACAATTTATATGATGAGATCTGGTAGACATGTCAGACAATGCTTTCTAGGCAAGTGCATCTCCGTCAAACCGCAGCGAAATTCGCTGCTCGGAGCCCAGTGCATTTCATCATCCATACAGTCAGAACAAGAATTACAACTACGAACAGGAAAGACGGGGTTAGAAAGAGAGAATCTGAAGTCCTCAGGGATCATGCTATTGATTTTCATCTAGGAAGAAAGATCTCAGGTCTCAAAGATTGTGCCATCACGGGACTACCGGTAGGAACTGAATCAAACGCAAGAAAAATCAAACGCAAGAAAAAGACAATAAAACAATCGAACTAAAATCCAGGAGAAACTTTTTTGCGGGCACATATTGGAGAATGTTATTCGCTGCGCCTCACGGAGAGAAGTAGGCGAAACGACTCAAGATCTCCAGCAATCTAGCCCCTCTGGAAAATTCGAGCCCCGGAGAAAAAAATCTGAGGGATCGACTCATCAAGGGGCTCGAGTCTAGTAGGATTTGTCACGAAATCAAGCTCCAAGAACACAAATATTATTACGAAGGAAGCTAAGGGAAGATTGCTACGATTTGTTCTTACCCGGCGGCGCTGAGGTGGGGAGCTCGTCGTCTCGCGTTGCGAGATTTATAGTAGTTCTGGATACGGTGGCTAGGGTTTTCAGGGTCTTTTCGTTACGGGCCGTGTGGGCAGTGGGCATGTCTACGCGGTACGCCCGCCGCAGGGCCGGGTTCCCTCGCTCGCACGCAAAGCTAGCGCTAGCCGTGGGCTAAGAGCGCAACTGGACTATCGTTGTGGGCTTGCCTGCTACTACATGGGCTGCCGTTGTTGGTTTACTTCCACTATGTGGGCTGACACGACAGCTTTGCAACAGCCACACAAGCACAAGCTGCTTCATGTAAATCCGATGGCCGCCCATCTTTGTTTCGAGGATCCTCGAGCCAACTTAGCCTTGTTTAGTTTTCAAATTCCACTCCCAAATTTCACTATATAAAAATAAGATTCTCATACATCAAAATATCACACATGCATGGAGTACTAAATGTAGATGAAATCAAAAACTAATTACACAGTTTTGTTGTACTTTACGAGACGAACATTTTGAGCCTAATTAATCAATGTTTGGACAATTTTTTATAAATACAAACGATATGTTACAGCGGCGCATTTATAATGAAATCTAAACTTTGGTTAGAGCAATGACCAAATTTGACAACACAACACAACATCCTCCACGGCCGCCCATCTTCTCTTCTTTTTAGAAACACGGTACGGACAGACGCTCGTAAACACACGTGCACACTCACCTATATCAATATATCAATACACGCATAATCCTACCTCTATAAGCACCTCTAAAAGATTAGGCTGATAGATTTCGAGATTGATAAAGTCATCATACCTCACTGTCGACGAGAACGTCGGCTACCACTGAAAAAATAGTGTAAGTTAAATTCTAAAATAAATTAAAAAAATACAACGTACTTTCCACAACAGATAAACTTACCAGCTGATCAATTCGTCCATGGCCGCCCATCTTGTAGCTCCTCCCCGCGCATAAGGCGGTGCGGCCTTGGAGCCGGCAGACTAGGCACTACGAGAGCTAATGGAAGGCAACAAGTGCGCGGGGTGGACAGTCAAAGAAGTGCAGAGATGCACTGAGCTTGGATTGGGGGTGATCACCGGGTCATACTCGGCAGCTTATGCCCTCCACAGCATGAGTGAAACTTGGAACTATACATGGGTGTTTAGTTCCTGAAAAGAGGGGTGAAAAGTTGGTAGAAAAGTCACATCAGATACTGTAGTACTTTTCGTTCATTTGTGATAAATATTGTCCTACCATGACCTAACTAGACTCAAAAGATTCGTCTGTATATCAAAATTATGCAATTAGTTTTTTATTTACCTATATTTAATGTTCTATGCATGAGGAGAGAGATTTGATATGATTTGACGTGATATGTGAATAGTGAAGTTTGGAGAGAGAATTTTTTGGAACTAAACGGGGCCATACTCCACATCATGAGTGAAACTTGGAACTATACATATCTGCTACTTCACTGTGATGCTCGATTTCTTTTTTCACCATAGCTTGTTAGCTTTACTTCTTACCATCTTAGTGTACTCTCAGCTTTGTTTATTCTTCAAGTAGCGGTGCGCCGATTTGCATCGCTCCAAAATTGTTGGCGCTCCGGTATTGCTTGTTGTAGTGTGAAAAGTGACGCCCAAACACTCTCTCATGCTTGGGCTTCACCTCAGACGTACAGTACGGATGGCCTTATGGCCTCAGTAGCTTGGATGAGAATTGGGGCAAATAATATGAATGAAAAAATGATAGAATTTGGCTAGTCTCTTAGAGATACTCTAAGTGGCGGAGCTCGCCCTGAATCCAGGGGGCAGTGCTACAGTAGTTAATGGCTACATCTCGATTCAGGATCGATCGGAGGAGCATGAGGTAGAGAATAAGAGGAGGACATGAAGCAGTGCAAGTAACGGCAGTCATTGTGTTGCAGCTGCCCCGAATGCCAGCCAACGCGGCACAAGCATGGTGCGCCGTTCGCGCAGGACCAACAACTAAAGGGCGCCACACTCGTCGGCCAAGATCATAGTGATAAGACCACGGGGGCGCCGAGGGTCCGATTGGACCGGGGGAGGGGGGGGGGGGGGGGTGGGGTCCTGGTTGAACCACAAAGGACGCGGATGCGGTGGGCTCCAGATATCGCCAGCTCGGCCTTGCCGCGTCGGACTGACGTGGCGCGTGCGATTGATGGACCAATGGCTGCCGCTGAGGTTGTCAGTAAGTTCCTCATCGTCTGACTGATTAGTTTGTGTCTAGATGGTCTCTTGGCTCCTACCTGATGGGACTGATTTGTGTGTGGACTGAATTAGTTGTCTGCCGGCTGACTTTGGTGGAGTTGGATGGATGACGTTGCACCACTGCAGCACATGTCTTAAGAAATTGTTGTATAGCAAGGGGACTAGAGCCCCTATGGCTCCAACAGCTCTCTACCGGTGACCTAAACCTTACTAAGGGAATGTTTTGTTCTAGAGACTAATGTTTAGTCCATATCACATCGGATGTACATATGCTTATTAGAAATATTAGATATAAGTTAATTATAAAATTAATTACATAAATGATGACTAATTCGTGAAATAAATCTGTTGAGCCTAATACACTGTCGAATCATGGGTTAATTAGGCTTAATAAATTTATCTTACGAATTAGTCCTTGATTATGTAATGATTTTTTAATTAGCCTATATTTAATACTTTTAATTAGTATTCTTGATGGGAACTAAAGTTTTAGTCGTGAAACCAGACGAGGTGTGACTAATTCCTACCCGTTGTTCTTTGTGCTTTAGCATACTTACACGTAGACCCATAAAACATTAGGTTTCTTCGCTGCTAAGCTGGGTTACTTGTGAAAAGTATGTGCGGATTTATATTAGATATTAAAATTAGATACGAGATCACATTTTATTGTATAATGTGTTAGTAAATAGTTTGGGCTAATAGTTATCTTACTAAAATCCAAAAAGCAGAGATGTAACGAGTAACTGAGGATAATGAATCATATTAAGTCAAAAGGTTTTGAGTTTTCTAGAGAAAACAAATAGAGATGCATTGAGCACGCAAGGGAAAAATAGGACGACAAAGGTAAAAAGAATTATCAACATAATTAATATAACCCCGTACCAACAACACGCGGGCATATTTGCTAGTTATAATAAAAATAAAATGAGCAAACAATAAAAATGGTGAAAGATCATAGAAAGCCGTATTTTAGAGTTTTTAAAACAAAACGTATTTATAGCTCATCTGATGATATCATTACATAAATAAGGACATATCAAGTTTCAGTATTTTAAAAAAAACTTCAAAATACGTGCGTCTATGAATTTTCACTGTTTTAAATTATTTGCCTATTTTCACCTGCTCATTTCAGGACGTTTCTTAAACAAGACAGATATAGTGAAATGACATTACGGGGTCGCTAAATCCATGTCAAAATATGCTATGCATTGGTCCCTCGAAGACCATGCCCATGCATAGAAATTTTGGAATGAGCTTTTGGGCTGGGTGAAGAGGCCGGCAACTCTCGTTGCGCTCCACTTGTTGCTCACGAGTCAGGAACGTCTGGTGGTCACGCTCTCTTTCTTTTTGGTGGTCACGCTCTCTGCACTCTGCCTGGACATGTCCTCCACCTCGACCGCCGTCCTAGAGCGAGCCAGGCCGCAAGAACACCGACATACCAAGGCAAACGTCTCAAATTCCACCTTCAAAGTTTACTTTACAAAAATAAAAAGAAGATTCCATCACATCAAAATATCGGCACATGCATGGAGTACTAAATATAGATGAAATGAAAAACTAATTGCACAGTTTTGTTATACTATGCGAGACGAACATTTTAAGCCTAATTAATCAATTTTTAGACAATTTTTCACACATACAAATGAAATGCTACCGTGACGCACGCACCCTAAAAAGCCAAAGTTTGGCTCTCAAATTTGAGAACTAAGGGGTTGTTTGGATCCACATGGCAAGAGTAAAAAATAGCAAAACTTTTGGCCTCAAGAAAAGATGGCAAAAGTTTTGTCATTATGGGTGTTTGGATCCGGTGGCAAAACTTTTGGCAAAAACCCATTTAAACCCCATTCTTCCAACTTTTGCCGAGGCAAATGACAAAAGTTTTGTCTTTTTGCCTAGTTTTACCCCAATGTTGAGCCAAAAGATTTTTGACATCTCATTTTTATTTGCCCTTTTGCCCTGGGGTGTTTGGAGGTAAATGACAAAAAAGGGTAAAATGGATGTCATTTGCCATTTGTCCGTGGATCCAAACCAGGGCCAAATCGAACTGGACATGTCTGACGGCTGTCGCATAGCAGCGGCCGGCGGGTGTCATGTGAGCGCGTGTGGCCGTCTCCTATGGTCCGATTGGTTCCCTGCACATGGCCTGGCCAGGTCGGCTGCATGCAAGTAGGCCGAGTTTGGTTGCCTGCACCGGAGGTTGGGCCAGGCCCGCGGGGTGCAAAACTGGCCGCTCAGCCTGGCTCCCGGGGTGCGGATAAATCGGGCGTTTCTCCGGAGTCAGGCTCGCGCGGTGCCCATACGAGTGCGCAGTAACGAGCGTGTAATGAGAAAAGGTAGATTTGCTGCTGCTGCTGTGCGGGCATCCAATCACAACCTCAGTTGGCATGGCTTGACGCGAACGTGAACCAAACGAAAGGCCACAGCACCTGACGGGCCTGGCCAGCGCGAGCCTGCATGCGTGGTGCGAGCCAGGCTCGGATGGTCCGAAAACCGCCCCTAGCAAATGGCGGGCTGGGATCACCACCCGTCGTCTGCGTTGTTGCCACGTCGCGTCCTTCTCGTCCAGGCAAATGCGAGGCGGGGGAGGACATGCGCCTTGTTCTTGTTCTCTCTCACGGTAATTCTGAGCAAATTGGTCGATGGATTCCACGGCGTGGAATGGAAGAAGCTGCTTTTTTTCTGCACCACCAGTGTCGGAGCATCATATTCTACCTGACCACCCCACGTAATTTGGGAAGGAGAACCTTCTGTTTCCATTCCGCACGCCAGCGCTGGCTAGAAATGGTGGAAATCCATGTTGCTCAGGCCAGAGCAAATCAGCAGCTAAATTGCAAAAACCAGGGGATTCGACATATATTTTAAACGTAGGCGGCGACGTGGCCACGCAACTTTTGTTATTGAAAACACACGTGCTGGCGCTCCCGTTTTTCCCCGAGAGCGACAGCAGCGAGCTCCCGGCAACGCACGGGAACGGTCTCAGAAAATTGCAGAGGCGGTGGGATCCCCTGTGGCTAACGCCACGGAACATCTCAGCGGGAGAGCGACGCGACGCAGCGCCGGACGAGACCGCGAAGACGTCACCCTACACGTCTTCCCGTTTGGCCTGGTCCAACTCCGCGCGACCCCCGCCCCTCGTCAAGCTTCTTGCGCCGCAAGCTCTCCCCCTCATCAGATCTCGAGCAGTCAAGCCAACCAAAATACGAGTATCTCACTGCCGCGTTGACATGTCAGCATCTCCAAAACACCTCGTCCACCACCCCACCCTGCACCGCGCCCCACGGCTCCCAGAACAAATGCAACAGCCTCGTCAGTGAGGCGGAGCTCGCTCGCCCCGTTGCTGGACCGGGTCCAGGAGCAGCGTCCTCGCTGACGGGACAGTCCATCCCCCTGCTTCTATAAATGGCGGCCTCCCCTCCTCTGCGAATAGCACAAGCCGCAATTAGGCGCGACCTCCGCAAAAGCTGCGCGCACTCTTCGATCCAGGGCTCTAGACTCTTCCCGATTTTTCTCCTTCTCCGCCTCCTCGCGCCGAAGCAGGTGACCATGTGCCCCACGGGCAGGTACCTGGGCCTCGACCTCTCCGCCGGCGCCGGCGGCGACCTGAGGCCGGCGTTCGACGTGCTGGACGCGGACCGGGACGGCCGCATCAGCCGGGAGGACCTCAAGTCCTTCTACGCCACGGCGGGGACCACCGCCGGGGAGCGGTTCGACGACGAAGACCTCGCGGCCATGATCGCGGCCGCCGACGCCGACCGCGACGGATTCGTGCAGTACGACGAGTTCGAGCGCCTGCTGGCCAGCCGCGGCAAGGCCGCCGTCTCGGGGTCCGCGATGGAGGACGCGTTCCGGCTCATGGACCGGGACGGGGACGGCAAGGTCGGGTTCGAAGACCTCAAGGCCTACCTCGGGTGGGCCGGGATGCCCGCAGCGGACGAGGAGGTCCGCGCCATGATCCACGTCGCCGGCGGAGGGGACGGCGACGAGGGCGTCGGGCTGGAGGCGCTCGCCAGAGTGTTCGCCGTCGACTTGGAAGGCATCGCCCTCTGAAAACTTCGGAGCTGGTCGCAGGGCACTGCGCGTGAGTTTTTTTTTGTGATTCTTTTTGGTTTGGTTGGTGACGGTGACACCGAGAGATGGGATGTGATTGGTCTGTGGTTGGTTCCCGGGGACCTCGAGGCGTGTGCGTTGTACCTGCCCCCTTCATGAAAAAAAACTGAGGCCTTGTTTAGATGTGTTTAGATGTCAAATTTGGCATCCCAAGTTTGAGAGTTGGGAAACCGAGACGCATTGTAGCATTTCGTTTGTATGTGTGGAAATCTTCTTTTTGCATAGTGGACTTTGGGGGTAAAATTGGCCTGAAAAGTTTGCATCCATGGATGCTACCAAAAGTACCTGTTTTCACCTGGGAGACTCCTCTTAGCCAACGGAAAAAAATGTGAAAGATTCACTTGGGGGTAAGCCAGCAGTTTTTTTTCTTTTAAGAAAAAAAGTTGGTCTGAAATTAGACCTAAATTCAAATGTATCTACTGTTACAGTCCGAGCTCTAGCTCTGTGATAGTTCATCAATTTGGGGTAAACGTTGGGAAGATAGCTTGTCTGCCGAGAAGGAAAGGCACATTTAATTATTTCTATACGCTTCCCTAATCATATAAATATAAACCACTATAAAACCCTATACTATATGATTTCTATAGTACCTAATTTCTTTTGGATTCTTTTTCTAACTTTTTATCGTTGGTGTGCGCACGAATGGATGGCTGTGTTTGGCTGAACATTTTTACATGTTTGATCAATAATTAAGGGTACTAAATAAAGTTAGTATACAAAACTAACTTCACAACCCTTAGACTAAATTATGAGTTAATTAGGCTCATTAGATTCGTCGCGTAAAGTTACACTCATACTTAAAAATGTTTTGTAAATAGACTTCATTTAATATTTCACTATTGATTTTGATTTTTTTTCAAAAAACAAAAAAAAACACGGCCGATAGTGTTTATGATGTGATAGATGCGTGGTTCTCGATAGGCCTGTTTCTACTGTACCTGTTCTCCAACAGAAAAAGATGATAGGTGGGGCTTCTCAGCTTTGGCGTGTTAAAATTGAAACTTTGTCATAAATGTCACACTCTAGCATTTCGTTTGTATTTGTGAATAATTATCCAAACATTGATTAATTAGGCTCAAAATGTTCGTCTCGTAAAGTACAACAAAATTGTGTAATTAATTTTTAATTTTATCTATATTTAGTACTCTATGCATGCATCGATATTTTAATGTGATTGGAATCTTCTTTTTACGTAGGCCTTGTTTAGATCCAAATTCTACCCCAAAGTTCACTGTGCAAAAAGAAGATTCTCGTCACATCAAAATGTCATGGCATGCATGGAGTACTAAATGTTGATGAAATCAAAAAATAATTGTACAGTTTTGTTGTACCCTACGAGACGAACATTTTGAGCATAATTAACCAATTTTTGGATAATTTTTCACACATACAAACGGAATGCTACCGTGCCGTGCGTCTCTGGTTTCCCAACTCCTAAATTGAGGGTACCAAATTGGCATGTAAACAAGGCCGTAGTAGAATTTAGGGGTAAAATTTGAGAACTAAAAGGCATGGGTTGTGTGGTACTCCGTAGCTACTTTATTTGAGAATGCAGAGACAAACTCTCTGACATAAAAGACGATGAGTTTGTGCGGTAGGCTGTGTTTAGTTTCTCCTAATTTTTCATCACATCGACATCACATCAAAATATTAAATATAACAAATGACGCTTATATGGAGCATTAAATGTAGGTAAATAAAAAAATAATTGTATAGTTTTGATGTACACGATGAGACGAATCTTTTGAGTGTCATGGTAAGAAAATAATTATCACAGACAAATAAAAAGTGCTACAGTGCGCTACAATGTCCGATATGACCCTTTTCGCCCATTTTCACTTATCTAAACACAGCGTAGCTACCTTTTTACGAATGCTGGTTAAAAATGTGTATGGTACATTAAATGATTTGATCTATTCAAATTTTACATCGGCTCCAATATACTCCCTCCATATTGGTATTAGATGACGTTTTGGATAATATTTTAGTCAAACATTAAAAATATACATCATGAATAACTTTTAGTTCGTTGAGTTTGAAAATGTGAAAACCATATGAATAGATTTGTCTTAAAAAGTATTTTTATAAAAATATACATATATTATTTTTTTGTAAAAATAAGAAGTCAAAGTTACATTTTGAAGACCGTGTGATTGTCCTAAACATAATCTAATACCAATATGGAGGGCGTACTTACAAATTTAGTACGAACGTGTAACAAAAATAAAGGACAAAAAAAGATGTCAACAGTTTCAACTCTAACCTTTTGGTAATATTGTTCAAGAGGACAAGCAAAGCATTAAATTGATAATATTGTTCAACGCGAGTGGGATTTAGTGGAGAAGGCTTGCTGACTTGAGGAAAACCTTTTCTATATTAAAAACTTCTCTTTGAGAGTTTTTAGATAATTAAATTTATATGAATTATCGCCGGATCTATACATCAGGCGCTGTGCACGGATGAATTTTAATGCACATTGTGAAACGTAACCAAGATGGCTTTTATTTACCTTCAAGGAACCCTAAAGCTTTGACTTCCGCCAATTGAATATCCTATCGGCTGACATTGTTATGTTATGTTATCAACATTGATGTCCATATGGCCTTTGTTTTTTCTATTACATAGGATGGACTAGCTGTCAATACGTGCATTAACCCGAACAACTAGAAAATGCCTTGATTCTCAAAAAAAAAATGCCTTATGCAGGCATGAAACATCTCGGCCCGGCAAGACTTCTGACTGACGATTATCCCTGGAGCATATTCCTTGCTGCCCGATAGTCCTCGCTCTATTTTCCTCCCCATTTTGCCAACACTTCGGCATATTTTTTTTCTGCCAGCTCGTTGCTCACGTTTCTTTTGCCCTCGTTGAGTGCCGAAGTTTGGAAAGTATCGTAAATGTGACACTGTGTCATTTCGTTTATATTTGTAAATAATTGTTCAAACATTGGTTTATAAGGATTAAAATATTCATCTCATAAAATATAATAAAACTGTACAATTAGTTTTTGATTTCATCTATATATAGTACTTCATGTATAGTACCGACATTTTGATGGAACGTAAATCTTCTTTTTGTACAGTAAAATTTGAGATGGAATTTGAAAACAAAACGAGTATGTGAATCGGAGTTGATTATGGCAAGATAACACGGGGCCAACGTGTCCGCCACACGACAAGCGCGCGATCACAGCAGCGCACCGCGTCCACGGGTCCACCCATCCACTCCTCTCGTGCGCCGCAGCGGCGCAGCCACGAGCCGTCCCTCCACAACTCCACTCCACAAAAAAATAGCCCGCCGCGCCACCGTACGCTACCCTGCCCGGCGAGCCCCACCCAAGCCGAGCAGACATGGCGCGGCACCTTGCGCCTTCGTCCGGAAGCTTCCATCGCCTCCTCGCGTCTCGCAACTACCCGCCTGCCTCCCGGGCGCCGCCGCCCCGGCCGCTCCTCCTCCCCAAGGCTCTATCGGCGGCGGCGATGCAGCTCCCGCGACGCGGGCGGCGCGGTGTCGTCGTCGTCGTCGTCGCCGCCGCCGCCGCCGCCGCCGGCTCCGCGCCGTCCCCATCTTCTCCGGGGACCGAGGTGGCGGAGGGGCCGGCATGGGGGAAGGTCTCCGCCGTGCTCTTCGACATGGACGGCGTGCTCTGCAACAGCGAGGAGCCCTCGCGCCAGGCCGGCGTCGACTTCTTCGCCGAGATGGGCGTCGAGGTTACCGTCGATGACTTCGTCCCCTACATGGGAACTGGTGAGTGCCTACGTGGTAACTATCTGGAGGTCCTAGTATCAAGGGTTATCTGCCAATGGCGTCAGTCGCCCTTGCATCGTTTTCTCCCTTACTCGATCATCCACGGCTTGCGACAGTAGCATGCTATGCTTGCATCCCCTATATTTCTTTGCTTCTTATGCTGCTTGACTGGAATGCTCCTGCCCAGACAGATTGGTGTACCAGAATGCTTGTTACAAACCACCAGGGCACCACGTTGAGGTCACATGCTTTCATCAGAATAATTGTGCTTGCCTCTGTTATGTTTGAATCCTAAAACTTTCTGCAGCTCCCAAGTTAATTAATATACCGGAGCATTGCCTCTGATCCTTGGTAGTAGCAATTGCTAGTTTGTGGCATTTCAATAGTAATCACGAAATGTCAAGCCTTAACTATCTACCTTTTCATAGTCGGATGACCCTACGAAAAAAACACGGTCCACACATCACATTATTGCAAATTCTTATAAAGTACAAAAGTATATTCAAACCTTCAGAAATTTTCTAGTATTGTGCTCTCAATGTGGATGTATTGGCTTAGGTGAGGCGAATTTCCTTGGAGGTGTCGCAAGAGTAAAAGGAGTAAAAGATTTCAATCCTGAAAGTGCGAAGAAGAGATTTTTTGAGATATATCTTGACAAGGTTAGATTACCAATGCAACCTCTTTTGTCATTTTTTTGCCAGAATTGGATTGCAGTATGGTCAAAAGCTTGGTTTTGGTCTGCAGTACGCAAAGCCAAATTCTGGCATTGGATTTCCTGGGGCTCTGGAGCTCGTTATGGAGGTATTTGCAGCAAAATTAATTAAATAATTTTTAGTTTAGTAAGTAGTAACGCTAGCATGTTTATCTATACAGTGCAAAAATGCCGGTCTTAAGGTTGCTGTTGCATCCAGCGCTGATAGGATTAAGGTGGATGCAAATCTGGCTGCTGCTGGTTTGCCTGTGTCTCTGTAAGTGTTTGATTCTGAATTGAACCTCAAGAGTTAATGCCACAATGTTCACTTTCCAAAGCTAACCTTTCTTTACACCTCCTACAATTTATACTTGATATCATTTTGATATATTACAGTACTCCCTCCGACCCAAATTGTAAATAGATTTTACTATGTATCTAGATATCTAGATGCATAGCAAAAGCTATGTATCTAGAAAAGCCAAAACGACCTACAATTTTGGACAAAGGGAGTAAATATTAGTGTATAGCCAACATAGTCACCTGCTCTGACATATTTTATTAATATCCTCCCATGATGACATTATTGGCATGCATTTTCGAAACATATACTCCGTCTGATGCAAGTTGTTTTAGATTTTGGTACGGAATTAAATGACCATGCTTACCTTTCAGTCGATGACTCTTACGAAATTAATTGGAGTAGATGGTATGGACTGCGTTTAAAGGTAAACATCCATCAGAGTGGAGCTGGACAGTGATGCTTGGTGGTAGAAAGCACTATTGAAAGAGGGCTGTAGAGGAAGAAGGAAACTCAGGAAGGGGAGGCAGTTGGCTGATGGAACACGTGAGGGATTAGCAGGGACTTTACTTTGATTACTCATTGCTTAGCCAAATAGATGGACGGTTTCCTCTATTATCGGCAGCGTCCCTAATAGCCCAACTAGTAAACAATCTCTAAGAAACTAACAAGATAATCATGCAAACTAACACAATTTTCCACGTGGCTAACAAACCATCCACATGCACCTATGCCTACTAACAACCCACTAACAAATGCATCTAATAGATAGCTAACTAACTGCAGAATGAAATGCTTGTGCATCTGCTGCATGCACAAGCCCAAGGCCATAGCAGTAGATAAGAGCATAGGAAATGAAAAAGGCAATGCATTTAGTAAGGGTTGAACAGGAAAGAGGGATAGGAAAGTGCCTCCACTGTGAAGAGTGACTTACACTAGGTATAAGTGGGGATGGCTAAAATCACTTACATTATTGGATTGGAGTTGGTAGATATTATAGTTCTCTCATATGCTTCTGTTGACTTAAGTTGAACCACAACTGACAATTCAAAATACCACCAATAAATTCAGAGGATTGTGAAGATTCACTGTTGTGCTCATTTGTTCCACCACCTGCTATTAGGTTCTGATGGATCCATTTTTTATTTCAGATTTGATGCCATTGTTTCTGCTGATGCATTTGAAAATTTGAAGCCTGCTCCAGACATATTTCTGGCAGCATCAAAGAACTTAGGTGTTGACACAAGTGAGGTAAATTATCTTGCAAAGCATAACTGATAGTGAAAATCCGGACATGTAGGATCTAATGGTGTGAAGGACTGTAGGTGCCCTGTTGCGCTTAGCTAATGGCTTTGGTTAATATGTTCAAACGCCTATGGCTGTTCTACAACATTAGTTGTAACACCTAGATTATGTTGCTGCTCTGTTCCTTGATGTCTTAGTGCTAATATAGTCTTAAACTTGTAAAAGGAGTGCCCTTAATGAAACTTTCAAGTGTCTCGTGCTGTAACAAACTCGCATATTATTTCTTATTTCTTAATACAAAGATATGCAGCTCTCCTTTGTGTTCTTGGAAAAAAAAATCTTTGGTTAATATGTAACTAAGCTAACTAAGCCGGTTTTATTCTTCTGGCTACAAATATGCAGATTTGTAAGGTATGGTGGATTCCGTAGTTCATATGTTGCCCCTTGGTATATGTTAAATACGCCCTAGATTAAGCTAATTGCAGACAAAGACTTGAGTAAAAATTACACTTTTTTCCTCCCCAATTTAGCCAAGTAGTTGTCTTTGTCTATTGCTTCTGCATGATTAATGCTTTCTAACAGCAAATGCAGTTTGCTATCAAAAAAATATACATGTACGTTAGATAGCGTATGAGTGAGATTCAAAGTCGAATGATATTCTACCACTTGGCTTCCCCACTAAATGCAGATTTTTATAACCAATGTTTGTTCTATTTTTTTGTTTGTCAGACATGAGGGAAGCCAAAATCTTTATCATTATAAGCACTGATATGGAAATATCCGTTTCTTCAATCATATTTTATTCGTTTGGAATGTTATATGTGATTATCTTTTTTTGCCAGTGCATTGTAATAGAAGATGCGCTTGCTGGTGTCCAAGCTGCAAAAGCTGCAGAAATGAGGTGTGTATTGGATGCTTTTCCTAATGTTAAATATGCCTGCTTATTTTGATCATAACACTTAAATTCTAGCAGTTTGAGTTGTATCCTAACAAAATCGTTGTCATAGACTTCCTTATTGAATGATATGTTAAATGTGACTGCGATGCAAGTGCTTAAGTTCTGCCTCGTTTCACTTCCTAAGAGGCTACTTTGATGTTCCAGTTACTTCCATGAAGTTACAAAATCGGGATACAATTAATTATTTCCGTGAAAAATATTCATTTAAATAATTTTTCTGGTCACCCATCTTGCAGGTGTATCGCCGTGAAGACTACTCTAGAGGAAGATGCGTTACAGCAAGGCAGTCCCTCGCTCATAAGAAAGAACATTGGCGATATTTCGATTAACGACGTTTTGTATGGTGGTTCTAATGCTCGCCGCAGTATGTAGTTCAAGCAAAATCTATTTTGATCCAGTAACATATCTCTTGTATGAAAAATTGGAAATAAAAACTTTTGGATCTTCTTGAGCAAAACCCATCACATTGGTTTTGATTTATCAGCTTGAAATGCCTCATATGCTGCTTTCCTGAATTCTGACTGAAAATTGTGGGTGTCCGTGTAGACAAACTGATCTGGCCTGAATATATATTATTAGTAAACTGGCTGTTTCGTTGACAACGGAGCCAGATACATCTTTTCTTGGTTGTACTAGAGTACATGGTGCTGATTAGAAGATAGTTAATGCAGATGAAGGGGCAGAAAGTTCTGAGAATAGTAGTTCCATAGGAAATGCTTCACCTGAGGGTATGAATGGAGCAACTGATGCTGGAGTATCTGACACAAAAAGTTCTCCAATCTCAAAAAATGAAGGGTAAGGTCGGTTTCTTCCAATAGGAAAGGCTTAAATAGCAATTGGGACTTGATTTCATTGCTTCCAATGCGCAATAATCCCATACTATTGAAATAACTTTCTGGGAACATGCTCTCCACACTGAAAATTCTTGTTAAATAATTACCACCCAAGCTGTTATTTTCCTGTGCGTAGCACTATTTCCCATGTCCCAAGAAATGTAATAGTGTTTTTCTAATATCTAAGTTGCTATGTGGTCATGACTGTTTGTAAAGCATAATTTATGTAGTAAAGGAATCCTGCAGGCTGTTGGGTTCTCGGCGGGAAATATTGAGATATGGAAGTCTGGGAATAGCCTTTTCCTGTCTTTTTGTTGCAATCAGAAATTGGAAGGTACAGTTGTTACACAACCAACTCGTTTCACAGTTCTTTTGTTCCTCCAGTTTATCCATTAATAGGTATATTTATGGTGTTTATTTGTAGCTTTGGATTTTTACACACTTATAATAATATGTGTAAAAGAATAAGTATTAGATCACATGCACGTTGCATATGGGAAAACACAGGGATAGGTGAAAATTGGGGCAGGACCTCTTGAGGATGCCAAAATATAGTATGTTATCTATCCTCCATCATTATCTGACTGTAGCACTAGAACTAAGTTTTCTTGTCACGAACAGTGTACAGTTCATAGTGGCTGAACTGGTAAATACAGCTACCACTTTAGCCGCAAATAACTTTTCATTGTGCACTAGCATGGCAGTTATAAGTTACTTGAAAGTACTCTGCAGTTGTTTGAACTGTGCTCCTTTTGCCCTTGTTTTGGTTTCAGTCAAGTCCTCCACTTCAATTTCTAGTGGATTCTGCGTTTGAACTTTATGGCACAGTTACCTGTATCGCTCCCTCCATTTAAAGTAGTTCTCCTTTAAGGAAATTTATAATGTAGTCAGGCAGTTTTTCCTGCTACCGATGTGAAACATGTTAAGTGATTGAAATTGCATCTAACAGGTGTATCAATTTTGCCCTCATGGGTTTTTTTGCATAGGGTAGTTGGGCAACTATTTTGAAATTGAGTAATTAACTACAAAAAGATCTGCATCTTCGCTGATGTTGTATTAAATGAAACCAAATGATAGCGTCTTCAGGGACAAGGTGAGGGTCTATGCTAACATTTGTATCCATTTTTAGGCGTTACTGCATTAGATAGACCATATTTAGCTTCTAGCACGTGAGTAGTACTGCCATGGTTTATTGGAGAGAAAAAATCACTGCCATGGCTCATAGTGTGTCTGACTTCATAGGGGCTCTCATATTCGTTTTCAGCCTATATAACTGTCCTCAACTTATATCACTGTCTATGGTGCCAGCCCGACAATCAATGGGGTTTGGGAGTTTTCTGTGGAATATCTTTTTTGGTAAGAGTGTGCCTGTTTCATAGGCGATGATATTAAATACTATTAAAACTGATGGACATGACCATCATCTGTAGAAGAATGTTACATTACATGTGAATGGGTTTTAATGACTAACACAAATTGATAATGGCACGATTTGATGTGAGGGTGCACTTTTTAAATAACCCCACTTTTTGCTTATTCTCATGAACTTTTACATGTTAGTTTCTACAATTCATATTGGAGGCTGAGTTTTCATGTCAGTGTCTCACATCTTTTGCTCTTGTCATCACTGAATTATTGCTGGCCCCTCTAATTAGATTGATATTAATTCAAAAGGTCCTTTTGATTTATGTAGGCAATGCAGTTTGCATCTCCCAAAGGGCTCCTGAACTTTTTCGTGGGTGGAAATAGTTCAATTTTTGTTAATGATGAAGGTAAGAAATACAGACCGAGGATTTTACAGGTTCATCATTGCAAACAATTTGAAGTGTCAGTTAATCTTAAAGGATCATCCCAGCTGGAATTTTGATGCTAGTGTTAAAATATAACAAGCCTAATACAATGCACTGTTAAAAAATTGGCCGCCCAGTTCACCTAGGCGCCAACAGTCTAGCACCGTCCTGCCTAGTGCCTAGCACCTAATTGCTGCCTAGACAGCCTATCCGACCACCTATCCGACATAATCAACACCAACCCAGCCGGTTGCCTAGACCACCTGATCGCCGTCTAGGCACTAGGTGACACTCGACTTCCCAGCTAGGGTGTAGCAGTTCCAGATTCCATCTGGCATAACTGGTGCCATTGTGGGCTGTAACTGTAAGGCTAGGCCTGCAAAGGTAATACTAGGGATTAATTCCTTTGGCATATCTAGAGAAGTGATCGGAACCTAGCTCAGAATTATTTGGATCCAAAGCTATATTGAAGATTGATTTCCAGTTGTCGCCAGTGACTTAAGAATCGGCTATGTCAACTCATCTTGCAATCTGCTTGCAGGAGAATCACTGTCATCAATAGCTCAACAAATAAAGAAGTATTTAGCTGATTTTGAATCAGGGTTGGTAACTGACTAATGCATATTCATGTATTTTCAAGGCCTGTAAGGCTTGGATTTGCTTATTTACCAAATGTGTTCTTTTGCACTTAATCTAATGTCCTTTCAAATTTTATCGTAGAGGTTCTGCCACATACGTTCCTGAGTTTCCAAGAAAGCTTGACTGGTTGAATACAGCCCCACTTCAGTTTGGAAGAGTAATTTTAAACTCATTTTAGGTTATTACCGTAGCTGTAACTTAATTACAGTAGCAGTTGCATGTCCTGACTTTTGCATTTGAACTTGAAGATCTTGCATGTATCTCTATATGATTGGGCTGCCTAGATTGTAATTAACATAACCCAAAAGTTCCAGTTGACAGCCTTGTAGCATTTGTGAAGAAATTTCAGCCAAACCTAGTTATAGTGATGATAACCTTGTGGTCAGATGCTCCATCACTGATGTTTAACTCTGTATACAGTTTTCATGAATATTTAATTATTTACTAGATTCAACTTTACTAGATTCAACTGCATGTAAGTATACTGACCATACCTGCTATTCCCTGAAAACACGATTGAAAAAAAACATTTGTTCACTTATTCAACTTGAAATGTAATTGACTAAACATCTCAGCTATTTAGGGGCTCTCTGACTCATTCAATATAGCGTGCTGTTCTAAGTGGGAGACTTATGCTTTGTAGTAGTTATTGATAAATATGATTCCTGTCTTGCCAAAGAGAACATCTTTTTGGTAGTGGCACACAGTAAGAACTAAAGCATGATGTATGGTTACAGTTCTAACTTGAATTTCCTACCTGCTCCAAGTTTCAGGTCTGGGAAGCTATGGTTTTGACACCTGGTTATTACTGTGCAAATTTGTGCTGCAGGATTTAAAAGGAAGGGTGGTACTGCTGGATTTTTGGACCTATTGTTGCATCAACTGCATGCACGTCTTGCCAGACCTAGAATTTGTAGAGAAGAAGTATAAAGATAAACCTGTGAGTGTTTGTTCTCTCTTCACACGTTGAGATGCTCATAATTATATGTGGTCAAGTATTCTTGGGCAACAAAAGTCCTTTGGTTGGAATCTGTTAGCAATAATCTCATTACTAGAGAGCAATGTCCATGTTCAGCTAGTGTCTAGGTTCATTGCTCTTAATGCTAGATTTTAGCCTCTAGTTAAAAGAATATATGCACATCATGTGGGCATTGACTGCATTAATTAGGAGGATATCATGAGCAAGGTGCAACCCCGTATCAGTTATATAGATGTGAGAAAACAATGGGGAATAGTGTAGCCTGCATCAACATAATGAGTGTGTGTTGTTGTGTTCTTATGGGTATGCCAGCAGAGAAGAAAGACTAGCGTGTTTGTGATAAACACCTAGAAGTGAGGGAGTGATTTCCAACAGAATCAACAAATGGTCTCTATGTTATTAGTTTAGGGCTAGTTCTGAAGTACAAGAACCAGAGTTTTTTTAGACCTTGACATATAATTTCCATGGGATTTGTTATTTGCCATGGTTATTTTATCCATTTTCCACCTGCAGTACTTTGATCATATGTTTATTTATTCTAACTTCACATATATGTTGCTTGATTGTGTGCAGTTCGCTGTTGTTGGTGTGCACTCTGCCAAATTTGATAATGAAAAAGATCTTGATGCTATTCGTAATGCTGTTCTGCGCTACAACGTTACTCACCCGGTATGGGATCAATATACCTTCTGAAATGTTCAAATGAAGCTCAATCCTTCCCATGTGCCTACTCAGTTTGCATACTTTCTTTGCTTAGGTACCTGCTTTATTTGTTTTGATTGCACATTAACATGTACTACATGTCATCAGCTACTTTTTTTGCATTGGCATTTTCTATACGGTTGGAGAACTTTTTTGTGTATTGCTTACCTTCTCTTTTTATTTACTTACCTGAGATGTTATCATTTTGAAGGTTGTAAATGATGGTGACATGTACTTGTGGAGAGAACTGGGTGTGAACTCTTGGCCTACATTTGTTCTTATTGGACCCAACGGAAAGGTTCTAGCACAAATATCAGGTGAAGGACATAGAAAGGTATCAATGCATTTCTCTTGAAAGACAATTGTGGTGTGCTAACAATTTCTTGAAAAATGTTTTTCTCTGCATGCTTCAATCTTTTTTCTTCCAGAATGGGGCGAACCTGAATTTTGTTATTGTAATGAAATGACAGAGCCTTTTTTGCCTGGTCTTTGCCGCTCCAAGGACTACCAAACACTTTAATCGACTTACAGCACCAGGGCTTAAACCGACTAGAACCAAATGAAAACCAACAAAAAGCACAGCTTATAACTAAAACCTTCTGAACTACTCCATAAATGACCCTCAAACCGACACAGGATATTCTAACAATGTCTCTCATCATACTTCATTATTTAAGTGAGATCCTGTTCATAAAGGAGTATGCTATATACTATTTTGGTTGTTCTTTGCTGTTAGGTTTCTCATTCATCAGTTCCAACATACGACCACAAAATAATGAAATATGATATATCTATTATTTTGCTGTTCAATGATCTATCCAGCATTGTAAGTTTGTATTGAAGGTGTCCAGCTTGTTACCATTGTTTTCCTATTTTTAAAGCTTTAAGCCCCTGATGGTTGCAAAGTGTTGGCTTAGTAAGACTTGACACTTAAGTCATGCACATTCTTGTTTTGAATTACTTGGTGCTATTCTTAAAAAAAAAACTTGGTGCTACGGAACTGGCTCGACCTACTTATCCCAAACATATTTCTTATGGCTCTTGATAATATAAGAGATGTCTGTGTGTGCTTGTCCAATAAACCTCTATTGTGACATATGTTCATCTGCAGGGCCCATTTTAATTGTTTATTATCATTGCCGAGTCGTTCCCTTTAAAATTTGGCTTCAAACGCATAAAATTATTCCCATTAGTTGTATATAAACTATTCCCTCCTACGTAAATTGAATGGCAGTGCTCCTGGCCCGAATACCGAAAAAAGAGAGAAGGAAATGAAATAAAATGAGTTATCATCTAACCTCATTATTCCATCCTATTTATTGTCTATATATATTCGTCCCACAATTTTAATAATTACATCCAGTAAAATCTATTTATTCATTCTCTTTTCAGGATCTTGATGATGTAGTGGGTGCAGCACTTGAATTTTATGAAGATAAGAAATTATTACGGAATGATCCCCTTCCCTTGGCATTGGAAAAGGACAAGGATAGTCGTTTACTAAATTCACCCCTAAAATTTCCTGGGAAACTTGCACTTGATGTACAAAACAATCGATTATTTATATCAGACAGTAATCATAATCGAATTGTGAGTACTTCTGTTCCTTTTCTTACAGGATAATACTAATATGGCATAAAATCATTAGACTAATTTTCTTAACTAATATAGCATTTTTCCTCCTTTCTTATGTAATTAAGGTGGTGACTAACTTGGAAGGGCAGTTCATATGCCAAGTTGGGAGTTCTGAGGAAGGACTGCTTGATGGTCCATTTGATACTGCTCTATTTAACCGTCCCCAGGTGAGAAAACCATACCTATTGTTGCCTGTACAGTAAGTCAATAAATGTCCCTCTTACAGAAACATGATATATAGGAAGATAGGAACTTAGCCTAGCTCAGTTGGTGTCCGTGTGGGTTTACACTTTTACCACCCAGGTTCAGGTTCTCTTCGACTCAAATCGGGTGCTTAATTCATCTTTATTAAAGTCCTAACTAGTGCTCATTTTGAGATACACTTGTCTTTAGTATATGTATAGACACTATCCCTCAATGGAGGGTATTGCCATGTCTTGAGTCAGCATGATCCCAATTAATGCACTTTTTCTTAAGCCTAAATTATTTGAAATAAAATTTAGATCTTCTTAATCTGAACTTACTTTTGTTATGCGTGTTATGTTATATAACTTATATACCTTGCCACCTATTTCAGGGTCTTACTTACGATTCCAAAAGGAATATTTTATATGTTGCAGACACTGAGAACCACGCGCTGCGGTAAGTACCTTGACTGAATTCTGTTAGGTCATTCAGTTTCCGTTAACTTGCAAAATGACTTAAAGTAGTAACCTTTGCAGTCTCAGCAGTTGAATCTTATAGTTGTAGGTATATAGCGAGCTGTATGCCACTGTGCAGTTTGATTTGTTTGTCTACTCTTGTATAACTTGGTAGTTGTGTTGAAACTTGTTTACATTCTTCAACTAGTGCCACCCACAGTTTTAGTAGTGTATCAGAACTAACATATTAACATAGGACTAAAACACACCCAGGAAAGGTGGTAACTGGCGTTAGGACTGAGTTATGTCGAGAAGGATAAGAGACTAGGTTGAGTACTTGGGTGTATTAGGTGTCCTGTTTTCATTTGTAAAATAATGTTCACATTTCCATTGGTTAGCTGATTTTCCAGACTTCGATTGTTTGGATAAGCATACAATGTTCAACCTAAGTGTTGATCATACTGTTCATTTAGAAACTATTTTCACAAACATGAGAAAATTGATTGACAAGAGTCTATATTGTTGTCTGGTATACAATCCTCATGATCAATGAATTCAGACAAACTATTTTCCAACCTAGCCTCCGCAACGTGGTAGTTTTCTCATGGGTTTTGGCTAGGTCTTGATTTTCACATTAGAAAACTGTAGTTTTTTTCAGCTTTTTTGAAGTCCAAACTCCAACCATGATTAGGAATAAAGATATACGAGATCAAGAGTCTCAGTTTTCTGTTGGGTCAATTATTTGCCAGTGTAGAGTTTCTTCTTAAATTGTTCTGATTTAGTAGCAATTTCTCAGCCTCTTCTTTTCCACATCTTGTTGCCTGATGATGTCGGACGGGACCTACTTTTCATTTCACGGAATCTTGTATGTATCATTTCATAAATAAACAAAAGAAATGCATAATACTTCAAATGGAACAGATTGTGTGTTTTTCTTTCCTTTAGGAATCCTACACTACATCTGTTGAGCCATGGTCTTCCTATATTTTTTTAAGCAATTGTTCCTTTGATATTTTGATTAGCATAGTTAAATATGTGTTCAGATCAATATTGTGTTCAATATATCATTGCTTGTCATCCTTCTAATGCCTTTTTATCCTTTCAGAGAGATTAATTTTGTGGATGAGACTGTAAGAACACTAGCCGGAAACGGAACCAAAGGTTCTGATTACAAAGGAGGAGGTCAAGGAACTGATCAGGCATGGCTTGACTTTTCTTTTCCTGCTCCCATTCTGGAGTCATCATGTCTAAAAAAAACTCGACCTGCGGGGGGTAAGACAGGCGGGCATTTTTGCTAAGAGAAGACCTCACGTAGGTCGAGAAAACCCCTGAACCCCTGCCCCACTCTTACACAGAGGCACCTTTTCTTTTCCTGCTCCCATTCTGGAGTCATCATGTCTAAAAAAAAACTTGACCTGCGGGGGTTAAGACAGGCGGGCATTTTTGCTAAGAGAAGACCTCACGTAGGTTGAGAAAACCCCTGCCC
The DNA here is from genome assembly GCA_033239725.1 of Echinochloa phyllopogon. NCBI lineage: Eukaryota > Viridiplantae > Streptophyta > Magnoliopsida > Poales > Poaceae > Echinochloa > Echinochloa phyllopogon. Next base: position 60,590,050 of record BTCW01000018.1, on the reverse strand, counting down.
CACTCTTACACAGCGGCACCATTGCCCGTGTGAGACGACCAACGACTTGGGCTGGGCCTTAGACCTGTGCTTTGGTGTGGTGACACAAGAGGGGATTTTTTTTTAACCCCAGCCTGAAATTCACTTCCACAGGGAGTCGAACTCAGGACCTAAGGAGTGTTACTGAGACCATCTAACCAGTCCAGCTAGAGGTCCGTTCACATCATGTCTAAAAGGAAAGCCTTATTTTCACGCAACTCCTACGATGCACATAGTTTGTTGCTGAACACTATTTGGTTTACCCTTTTACTCTCAAGTTGTATTAATTGCTTTTAGAAAATCAAGAATTTTAGTTGGGGACAATGCTAAGATCATTGGCATTACACTGTTCAGTCATATTAGTTGATTCTCATACAATCCTTTTGTGGTTTTGGAAAATTTTGGAACTTGACACATCCATGGTTCATCCATAGATACCAAAGGTTCTCGCTATGTGATGGTTAGAGTGTTGAACTCAGGGGGGGGGGGGGGGGGGGGTCAATGAAACCCCTGTTGCCGGCCTGTGCTCGAATCTTGGTACCAGCTCTTTAAAGACAAAATCAGAGTGATGTCTCTCTGGTTGAGTTATTTTTAGTTCATCCATAAATATTTTTTTTTCCAGAATGATTTTGAATATCAACTTTTGCAACAAAGTACATCTTTGGATTTTTCCAAGTTTCATTTTTTTGGAAACTTCAACTACGTTTTTAGATGAACTTTCACCATTTTCAATATTTGTGGCATTTTCAGCAAAGTTGCACCCATCATTTCTGGATTAGCTTAACACTGACAAATTTATAATATCATACTTCTCGTTGATAGAACAAAGTAAGCTTGACTTGGAAGTGTTTATGTAGGTCCTAAATTCGCCATGGGATGTCTGCTATGATCCCTCAGAGGAGACTGTTTATATTGCGATGGCTGGGCAACACCAGATCTGGAAGCACAGCATTCGTGATGGTGTAACCAAAGTTCTTAGTGGTGATGGCTATGAGAGAAATTTAAATGGCTCAAGGTAACAAACTTTCTGGCATCATCTGTCAGGAAAGATTCAAATCTGCTGGGGTCAGACATGTAGCTCTCCTACGTATTCTCGAATAAAAAAATCTGCTGGGGTTATATAACGCAAGCTGCCAATGTAGCATATGACTAGTAACTGCTTAAGACATGTTTGTAGACAAGTACCAACAGTTTTAAGCCACGTTTAATTGTTTATTTTTCATGCTAATTACTATGAAAATTGAAGTAGACAAGTACCAACTGTTCTGGATCTTAGTGTATAGGTTTTCTTCTTATACATTAGCAGTCATTTGCTCCCGCACATCATTGTTCTTCATTTGATTGGTATTTGTTTTAGTTGCATTTTCTGAAAATTCAAATTTATGTTGCAGCGCCACCAGCACATCGTACGCACAGCCTTCTGGGATTTCATTCGGTCCTGGTATTCATTCTCATCTTGTTGAGTTCTTTCCTCTGTTCTGTCCATGAGCTGATGGCACTTAGCATAAGACTCACAGGAATTATTGTCACAGAATTGCAGGAGTTATTTGTTGCTGATAGTGAAAGCAGTTCCATTCGAGCTGTTAATATGAAGACAGGAGGCTCAAGATTGCTGGCTGGGGGAGATCCAGTATTTCCAGAAAATTTGTTTAGGGTATTTGTCTCTTGATACTAAAGACATTTGGCTAATTGCTGCAACACTAATCTGACCGAGCATTTTTAATTAGATTCTTGTGTTCTGTTCAGTTTGGAGATCATGATGGGACTGGCTCAGATGCGCTACTCCAACATCCCTTGGGCGTTGTTTATGCCAGTGACAATCAAGTATATGTAGCCGATTCTTATAATCACAAGGTAATCACTTGTTCTGACACTTAATCATCTAGTTCCTATTAAGTGTAAAATATGTGTATTGCCAAGTTAGCCTTGTGGCCAATACAGTCTAGGGCTTCCCATTTCCTCTATACTTATATATACAAGCTAGTGGGATACAGTTTGCGGCTGTAGGTATTCTCCCTATTTTGTTCTTCTGACTTCATACTGAGCATGGTTTGTTCTCTCTTGGCCTCTAGTTCCTTCAAATTCTTCTCCCCCTCAGTTCCATCATATCCTGTTTCTTCTACTGTTCCTCCAATTTTAAGTCCTGATTCATCTTATGAGACATCACCTTCGGCTCCATCTCCTCCAACTACAATACCACATCCTGTGTTCCACCTGCAGCTCGTGATACTTTCCGACTATAATTTCATCCCAGAGTTATCATAGTCTCTCACTTCTCCCTTGCTGTTTCTGTCAGCAGTACCGATACTCCTGATGATGATCTACTGCTTATGTTGACATTAAGGTGTGATATTGGTGCGCATAGGGGTAGGGTAGGTTCCGGAATGATGTGATATTCAAAACTCTCTTGTGTATATACTAATAGCTCATGGACAAACTTTAGCGGTTTTCTCCTATTCTTCTAACAGTTCTATCCTGTGCAAGACCAGCTGACAACAATAATATAATTACTGTTAAGAGGGTGGTAGGAAGCCCTATTCACGATTTAAACCAAACTCGTTGAAATTGTCAAATCAGTCTGGACCAGACTGCGATTGCAGGTTTCAACGGACTGGTTTGGTTTAGCCAACAAACTGTCAAACCCATCATAAGTAACACCAGGGACGCAGCCCCATGCTGAATGGAGAGCTGGTGTTCTTCCCAAGCCGTGAAGGATTGGAACTCCTTCCTGAGCTACTGGCAATGTTCACCTAATGGACCTGACCTTGTCCTGCCTGCTGGTGGTGCCTGCCTGAAGGATCAGAGCTCCTGCTTGAGCCGCAGGTGACGCATGGAGTTGCGTGCATCATTTCTCTCTCTGATGTGTGCTGCTTGTTTGGGGAAGTGAGGGGAACAGAGATGAGGAAGGATCGGAGAAGGCAGTAAGAGAGATCAATCAGATGTCGAGTGTCGTGACATCCTGATTTGCCATAATCGAATTATTGCTGGTGTAAACCCACTTAAACCGCTGAGACCCAACCGTGAAACGAGGCTCTTTGGGATTGGTTTTTGGTACCAAACCAGCTAAAACCATTACTGAACAGGGCTACTGGTAGGGTCAGGATCTATATCGATCCCCAATCCATCCAAAATAAATAAATAAACAGATATTTTATAATACCAACAGTAAGTATGGTCCATTTTAGTTCCGGTTGTGTATTTCATAATGGAGTAGTTCTGTGTCTGCAAAAAACGTTGTCATAAATAATAACTTATATCATGTGCCTTTTATTTTTTGCCAAGTTCTTATTTTTGTCCTTGTATTATTCTGAAATGGCAGATAAAAAGGCTAGATCCTGTCACGAGAAAAGTTACAACTGTTGCTGGTACTGGACGCGCAGGATACAAGGATGGTCCAGGCTTGTCAGCTCAAGTGAGCTTAAACTTAGAAAACTAACTTTGGTCTCTTTTATTTCAGTTGATTTGTGTTAGAGCCATAATGCAAATATTTTAAATTGTGATGCTGCATTAATCAGCTGTACTACTGCTGTGCTGTAGATTGATAGATGGTGTTGCTTGCTTTACTATTTCTGACAAACAAATAGTTTTGACTAGGAACTGCTTAATCACAATTGTTCTGAATTTTCTGAATGCAGCTTTCGGAGCCAGCTGGACTTGTTGAAGTTGGAGACGGTAACTTTATTTATTGATTGATTTTTCATGTGGTTTATCTTGATATAAACCGAGTCATGATCTAATATCATATATTTATAGCATAATCTTTTCCTAGAATTGGTTTACTGAATTTGGCAGCTGAAGAGCTCATCAGTTTTTTATTTTTTGGCCTGTCAGCATCCTGACTTGCCTTTTACTATCAGTCATTTGCACTCTATCTCTATGAACTACCCTAAACAAAGTCCCGTTAGATATAAACATGGAGTCATTTATAAAAGACCAAAAGCATAGGGATAAACAAAAACGAGGCTCGCGTGACTTGAATACAAACCTGATGTTGTTTATGATTAATACTGTGCTTCAGCCAACATAATACTATGCTTCACTCTATCTCTAGATGAGGAATTTTTTTCAGGAGCCAAAAGTGACTCCTTTAGGAACAACTAATAACCAAACCCATGGTGAAGTATTCTCTTCCAACAGTACCTCTTAGGAGGCACTTTATAGAAAAAAAATATTTAGTTTCTCAGCAACCAACAAGCCAATGTGATAAGCTCCTTGAGAATTATATTTCCTGGAACAGCTTGCCCTCGAACTGCCCCAATCTTTTACTATTTGGTGGACAGAAATCCCAAGTAATTCCTAGCTAATTCCCAACAGGTTTTGCTAAATTGTAAGTTCACATGCAAAAGGACAGATGGTCCAGGTCTTTGATACTATTATTACAGTTCTCCAGATTCCATATCGAAAACTTTCATCCACGTCATTTGATATGTTCCGGAAACTCAATCTTTATTAGGCGAATGAGGGCAGAGATCAAGCTTAGTTCTCCTCCGCAGAGGCTCAGAACTTGATACTCAATCTCTGCATAAACAAACCGGTGTCTTTACGAGGCTTATATAAGCCAGCAAATCTAAACTAACCAATCGCTAGCTACCAAACTTAACTAAACCAACCCCTAAACTTCAGGGACTTGCTTGATCTCCTGGTGCCGCAGGTGCTTGCCTTGTACGACGACGCCGGTACTGAATCCCAACAAACGCGTCCACAACATCATTACCCATGTGTTCCATTGTGCTGCAAACTGAAACTTATGTAATACAATGACCATCTGTTGATATGTTACAGGACGGCTTCTTGTAGCAGATACAAATAACAATGCAATCAGATATATAACTCTTAGTGAGAAAGGTGCAGAGGTGAAGACGCTAGATTTGACTGGAGTGCAACCGCCGTCACCAAAACCAAAGACATTGAAACGCCTAAGACGGCGATTATCAGTAGACACAGATGTTATTAATATTGATGGTGGTTCTTCAATGGAAGGATTCTTGTCTCTTGCAGTTACAGTACCTGATGGTTACCATTTCTCCAAGGTCAATGATATCCAGAGAACTTTGTTCTTTTTATCTTGCTTTGCGATTTTGTATAATCGATGATAGGCACTTGTGAATGTGGCACAATATTCAAACAGTAATATTCTTTATTTGATTGTTTATATTAAGACTAACATTTCTTTTCGCTGAAATGCAGGAAGCCCGCAGTAAATTTGATGTGGAAACAGAACCAGCTAATGCAATTGAGATTGAGCCAGCAAATGGTTTTCTAAACTCCGAAGGGCTGGCGTCACTGAAGTTCAAAAGGATATCGTTGTCATCGTCAGTGGGAAGGATAAACTGCAAGGTACCAACATGGAATTAGCATTGACATTATTTAATTTGTATGTAGAGGCTAAACCATATGTGCCATTGATATCCCTAGGTTTAGAGGGTTCTTCAACATATCATGCAAACCATTTTGTTTTTTATTAGTTAACGGCAGTATTGTGTTCATATTTGCATCACGTGATTTACAGTTTGTGTTTCTGATTATGTTGTGTTATGTCTTGTAGGTCTACTACTGTAAAGAAGATGAAGTTTGTCTTTACCAATCGGTTGCTTTTGATGTCAAATTCCATGAAGGGGCAGAGCCCAGTTCAGCACAAATTACTCTATCATATTCTGTGACGCCAAGAGATAGCTCAGGTGGTGCACCATTAATAGCGGCAGGAAAGAATGCCAAGGTATAGTCGAATTCGCGTTGATTATTTTACTTGCGTGGTTGTATTGATTGTCAATTCACTTGGAGAAAATGTAAATATTGTCAAGTTGGCTCCAGCCCCACAACGCTAAGGGTGTGGGTTGTTGGTCCAGCTAACTTCATTTGTATGTTGTATGTAACATGCTGCTTGTAACCGAGCTGCATGATTTTGCAAGTATTATGTCTCCCCTTGCTGGGCAACAAAATTAATAGATTAGTATATTGTAGTTTATTGATTGCTTGGAACACCTTATGGAGTCCATTTGTTGGAATCATGTTAACTCTAATCATTGATGAACGTTTGGTTGCATTGAACAATTTGATTACAAGCAAAAGGTGGTGGTGCCCTGCATGTGACCCAAAATACTGCCTGGGTGCCAAACTGCCAACTGCCAACACTTCTGTAGCACAAAATCACTGACAGATTGCAATTTTGCAAATCATATTAGTGATTTTTCCGCACACATGCAGCTTAACCAAATCACAAAAAACTTAGGAAATCATTGGATCAGTTCCCAAATGATGGAGCAGACATGTGCCATAAGAACTCGGTTTTGGTCACGGTAGCCTGCACTATGCAGTGCTAGCTTCCTGAAGGTGTTGATCTCAATAAAATGATAATTCAGTTTATCAGCTTTATGGCAGCCCTGTCAGTTTTGTTTGTTAGGAGACACAAGAACAAGCTTAGCTGTCAGTGCCTATCCTTTTACAACCAACACCTACATTGCTAGCTCCATGAATTGAGGATGATTTCTGTTGCTGATTCATGATTGACGCGTGTCATTAGCGATTCGTCATGTTCCGTGGCCACAACATCGCTTATAGGACAGTTGGAAAGCATGGGATCCCATGAAATTTTCAGGACTCGCGTTGGGTGCTGATGTTGCTGCGCTGGCCCAAAGGTTATCCTCAGTTCTTTTGCGGTTCTCATCTTACGAGTTTCAGAAGGCAGCTGACACGTTTGTTGACCTCTTATGTCGTATTCTACCATTGGCATCTGTATTTTTCATATCCTCCGATCATCTTCCAAATGATTAGGGTAACAGTTTCGTGCCGGATTGGAATCCGGTGATTTGGTTTGTCAATTTTATGGGACTCATGACTAGGCCTATGGTCAGATTGTTTACGCTGTCACCCTCAGAACCCCATAAAAATTAGGCCATAGCTGCCATGTGTTTCAGCAGTGTCATGGACTCATGGGCCTCACTTTCTGCCTATCTCCAAAGCAGTTTCTGTTTTAGGTCATCATGTTTCTTCATGAGCAGCATTTTAGCTGTCTCAAAAAATATTTTAAAAACGGAGCAGCATTTTGGTATTGGGACTGAATAATCACCGGATAACGCCTGAGTCCTGCTGCTTATGTCTGGACTCTGGACAATGCCTTTCATTAGCTGGTTGTTGGTAAGCCTACCAACCTTGTTGTCCTACGATGAAACACATGCCTGATAACCAGCTGACACGAGCTTTTGAGTGAGCTGCATAAGATCATCTGCTTTAGCTTATTAGCCACCAGTCAGTAGTACTTTTCTCTCAGAATAAATCAGCCCAGTACTTTTCTCTCAGAACAAATCAGCACTGACCGTCAACTAAACAAACACGGCGAATATCCATCGACTCGGGGAGCATGCTCGACAGATATGTTCATGCACCATCACCAAGCGCCATTGGTATCTGGTGACCAGGACCTGTTGAGCCCTGCCAAATTTGTCAGGAACAGTCCTGTTCAGTGACATCTGTTCGTCCACATGGCTCGATGGCATCTGGCCGGCGGCCGTTCCGGAGGCGAGAGAGCTCGAAAGCAGCTAGTGTTGTGCGCTGCAGGCTGCAGCAGCAGCTGGACCTGTGTGTGTTTTGTGTTCACCTTTTATTTCGTGTGTAGGCAGGCAGACTGCCACAGCCCCAGAGGATGCCTGCTACCCAGAGCCTTTAGTTGGGATCGGGACAGGCCACGGTTGTGCGATTCGGTTGACTGCTCTGTTGTTATGCACGTTAACACGAGGCGCCGCCTCGTTGGTTGTGATTTGCATGGTTCAGCAAATCACCATATGCAGAGAGGGTGCAGAACGCGGGGTTTGCTGCCGCTTGGACTGGGCGCTCACCATGGCAGTCACCGGGTTGCATGCATGTCCTGCGAATCTGCGATCCGAGCAGCGTGCAACGCGAACCGGTCTCTGCAAGCGGCACCACCTGCCCCGCAAAGTCCAAGCACCATTCGTCTGGTAGCGATATGAAAACGATAACGAGGCGGCGTCATCCGTCACCCATCATGCGCCTATCTGCTCTGAACCAAGAAGGTGCGGTCATGCTCTGTTTGAAATCGTTGCCACTGCCTTTCTCAGTGTGGATCTACATCTACACCCCCCAACAAGCGGCATGGTTTCTCTTCTCTCTTTTCCTTGACGTACGTAGATTGGGCATTGGTCCTGGGATGGATATACTCCACGGCACAAAAAAAAGATTCCCACTGCTCCCTTCCTTCCGTTGCTTGAATCGCTTCTTCTGAAACGAGCGGCGGACAGGCTACGTACGTGCTGGAGCAGGGCGGGCAGGCACCCAAACCCACGCAAAACAGGCGCCGGCACTGACTGCCACACGAGAGCGAGCGAGTGCCGCCACCCAACCCCACCACACGTCGCGGGCAGAGGCAGAGGCAGCGGCGCCAGAGATATGTGTATCCTGTACCGAGCCCCGATCGGGCAGCGGAATCTGCCGCAAACATGGGCTGTCCGGCCTCGCGGACGCCGGGGCAAGGGCAAGGGCGCGTGCGCCGTGCGGCGTGCTTCTTCAGCCAGCCGCTGGCCGCTGCTGCTGCCAGCAGGCTCGTCTTTTTAGTCGCTTCCACGCGGGAAAGGAAGGCCTGCCTGCCAATCATGCCGGCCGGGCTGCGCTCGCCCTGCCCCTCCACGGGAGACACCTGCCTTTTCCGCGGACGCGACACCCGCCACCGGACACGGACACGGACACGGACACGCACCCGCGTCACGGCACGGCAGCCGCAGTAGCACATTGGCCTCGCGCCGCGCGAGGCCGTGGCCGGAACGCTGCGGGCACGTTTTGCCGCTCGCCACGGCTCGTCCACCGTGCTGATGGCATGGCGTCGAACGAATCCCACCGGATTTTCACCGGGTTTCGTCCGGAATCCCGCGGATTGATGGTGCCGCCGCCCCACGCCTGCGTGGTTCAGGGCGGTGAGGTGAGGTCCAATTCAAATGCAGATGCAGAGCAGCAGGACCATCCCGGCGGGCAGTGCATGTGTGCCTATCGATCGATCTTCGTTCCAGATTTGCAAAGTAGATACGCGGGTGCACGATATGTTCAAGCCGGTACACGGCGTATCTGTACCCTCGATTTCATGAGGTGGACCGTACCGGCGGTGGTCCTTTGGGTTATGTGTGTGGTTTGTGTACGCTCAGGCGCGCGTTCTTGAAATCACAGGAGAAATCGATCATTGCAAGGTATCTTTCGGATGCACGCCGATCTGGCGTAGTCCAAGCACTGCTGATGAGCTAATAAGATTCTCACGAGCGTAATGCTGTCAGACGCGCGCAGTTCCTGGAGTAGCTGGCCGCACTAGCTAGGCATTCCCAACTTTACGAGGCCAAACTTGAGACTTCGACATTAACGTAATACTGTAGCATTTCGTTTGTATCTGTGAATAATTATCTAAACATTGATTAATTACGTTTAAAATGTTCGTCTAGTAAAGTATAACAAAATTGTACGGTTAATTTTTTATACATCTATATCTAGTACTGTGTCCGCATGTTCCGGCATTTTGATGTGATGTAAATCTTCTTTTTTATAGTAGAATTTGGAGGTGAAATTTAATAACTAAATAAGGCATCAATTGCGTTCAGTTGTCCTTCGCAAAAGGATTCCTTCACCAGTTCACCGGTGAAGGCCACACGACACAACGGCCCCCCCGGTAAGCAAGGGCCTCCACACTTCCCGCTCCCCGCTCGATCGTGGCGCATGTGACCTTACTTACAATCATTGCATTGAGAGCTCTACATGGCGCCACGTACGTACGTGTTGCCGCTGCCGCTGCAGCTGCAGTGCACAACCACACCACGATCAACCCCGCCCCAGCGAGCGCACGACCTGATAGGTGCCACCATACCTGCAGGGCTGCAGGCAAGCACAAGTACGTCGACGGAGCTGGCCGGCCCGGCCCGGCTGGTGGCTGCTGGTGCCTGGTGGACGTGCCTCTCGTCTCTTAGCTCGAATACAGCCACCGGAGCCACTCCACTCCAACAACCGGCCTCGGCGCGGGCCCGGCCAGCAGCTGCGTGCTTTGGCACGGCACCTAGGGCCGAAGCTACAGTTAAGATGAGGGTGGTGCATAATATATCAATTTTTCTTGTATTATATAATAAATATTAGCTAATTACTTAATAAAATTGTTTTGCAGCCAGGTGTCTGTGCACCACGCTAACACAACGTGGCGCATGGGCGGATTCAGGGCTCGGCGAGCTTGGGCAACTGCCCGGGCTCCCAGGCGGTCAGCGCCACACCTATAAAATGATGGTGTTAGCATTAATCTTTACCACTAGTTGTATTGTTTATAGTAAATGTACTCATTGCATATGTTATTACATACACACATTATATAGCGGTACATACGTTTTCAGAGTACATCTTTTGCTTCTTCGTGCATGTGTACTAGGTGTTACCTTCTTCGTGTATGTCAGCCAGATTTATTGTGCATCGATCGCCACTAGAGAAGCTGTATTGTATGTTGTTATTAGCTTGTGGGTCGATCAACACGAGAGAGAGGCGAGGCAGCTTGCATGTGCATGTGTTTTTGAGTTAAGCACTAGGGAGAGACGACGGCCGATCAATAGAAGCAGCTCCAACAATGAGCAGTTAAAGTCGTTCACGAGAGGAAAAATGTCTTGAGACTTTACCCAGCTCCCTTCGATCTCTGGGTCCGCCACTGACGGCACCGGCTGTGTACCTGCACGCTCCCCCTGCCCCTGCGGCCGCGCGACCCGCCGGCCCTGCCTCGAGGCCACGGCTCGCGTAGTACAAATAAACGCCCACCCGCCGGCCTCGCCGCGCGCCACATGATCTCATTACGCCGCCGCCGCCTACCCAACCCAATCACAGCCCCTGACCCCGATCCGCGCCGCGCGCGTAAATACCCGCTGCATTGGCAGGAGGCGTCGCGCACCCGACCCCCTGCCAGGCTGCCGCATCTGAAACAGAAGCCAGGGCTTGGCTCTCGATCAGAGACCATCTCAGGGCTCTCGCCCTCGAGCTGTTCCCAACAGTGCGCGGTGGAGCCGGGCCGTGCGCGGGCGCCATGTGCGTGGCTCGCGCTTGGACTCGAACTCGATTCATTCATGTGGGTTCTGCATGCTGCTACAGTTGCGACGGATCATGCATTGCCGGGTAGCCTGCTCGCTGTGTGTACCGGGAAGGCTCGGTGCTATCATGGCAACGTTGAGCCTTGCTCCCCCGAGGGCGGAAGGCCTCTCCCTCAGTCGCTCTCGTTGTCCATACCCTGATCCAAACCGTGTTTGACGTGTGGAATGGAAGGCGTGCGTGCGTGTCCTATGATGCATCGTGCGTGCAGGTCGTCTGCTCTCGAGTGCTCCCTTGATTGCCGTCACAAGGTTAACATCAGTCCCGGTAAACCAGTAAGAGTAGAAGAGGAGCAGATTCAGACAGCAGCGTCTCCGCGTTCCAGCGTGACGTAGAAAGACGCCCTGGCATCTAGCGGCAGTGATGAGGCAGTGACGCCCATGTGGCTCCCCATTAAGGAGCAAATGGTATCTAATTAGCCGATTGGTTCAGAACCATGGAAGGCAACTCGTCAACGTGATGTTTCATGATTTCCTGCCTGGAGCTCAACCATGCCCTTGTTTAGATTCCACCCCAAATTTCACTATGCAAAAAGAAGATTTCCATCACATCAAAATGTCGGCACATGCATGGAGTACTAAATGTAGATAAAATAAAAAACTAATTGCACCGTTTTGTTGTACTTTACGAGACGAACATTTTAAGCCTAATTAATCAATGTTTGGACAATTTTCACAAATACAAACGAAATGTTACAATGACGCATTTATTACAAAGTGTAAACTTTAGGCCAAAGTTTAGCACCAAAATTTGGATCTAAACAAGGCCCATGCTAAAAATGCCAGCCCTTGTTTTTAACGATTCTGGACGTTTGGATCGAGGGGTTAAAATTTAGTCCCTTAAATAAATGATAATTATAAATATTAAATATAAACTAATTATAAAACTAATTACATAAATCATGTCTATTTCGCGAGACGCTCCTAACAAACCTAATTAACATATAATTAGTGCATAATTATCACATATTTATCATAGCATTATATTATCTAATCATAGACTAATTAGGCTTAATAGATAGGTCTCACAAATTATCTATTATTTATGTAATATATTTTTAATTAATCTATATTTTATACCTTTAATTAACATTCTTACGGCCGATGCGACGGGACTAAGGCTCTGTTTGGATCCTCTAGTCCTATGACTAAAGTTTAGTCTCTACCATGTTTGGATTGAGGGACACTAAAGGCCATTAAAAGCACTCTAAAAATACTAAAGACTACTAAAGATAGAGAATAACTTTAGTTCTATTTAGTTACGCCTAAGGACTAATGAACTAAACCATTTAGTCCCACCTTTTAGTCCATGTGTTTGGGTCCTTATACACTAAATGAGACTAAAATTGTAGTTTAGTCCCTTAAATCCAAACAGAGCCTAAATTTTAGTCGGCGGTATACAAACATCCCAAGAGAGTTTAGATTTGTAAGTAGTACGACGTAAAAAGAGTTTAGATTTGTAAGTAGTACGACGTAAAAACTGGATGTCAGTGCTACCACGCCAGTTGCTTGCTGCTGAGTGCTGACCTTGGTCTTGGTAGCAACGCACTTTGCTTGCGTTCTCTTCCCGAAAAATCTCCGTCGATCACCGATCCCGCATCTGCTCGCTCAGGAGCTGCTTCTCAACGTCACGAGAGCCACGCACGCATTTGTACGGCGGGGGATGATGCAAACAATTAGGTTTGCAGCTGCTAGGAAACGAGGGAGCAAGCAGGCATGCGTGCAGCGGCCTATGGGTAGCAGTAGGCTTTGGGAAAACACGCACGGCTCGGCCACGGCCCTGCGGCAGCCGGGGGCATGCAGAGCAGACTGAGGTTGCAGACGCGGGGTTTTTTAAAAGGGCCAAGACGCTCGGATCACGACGGGGCTACGGGGCGTACGAGCGGCTTTGCTCTCACCTAGTTTACGCCTGCCGAGGCAGGGCATTTGACTTCGAGCGGCCATTAAAGGGCTCGGCAGCCGCCTCATAAAACGGGGACGGGGCATCACACCCTCTTCCCCGTCTTTTACACGGGCAAGCAACGTTGATCCTGGTACCACACAACATGGAACGCACATGGCCTGATACTCCTGCTGCTTTTCTTCTTCGGCTTCAAGCTGGGTCAAATACAGCACAACTTTTGCCCACATGAAAAAGATTACAGCGTCAGTAACAACTCGTCGTCAGTACTCAATAGTCAATAGTAAGCTCGTGCCACCGGCAGCTTGGCACACGGTGAAAAATCAACACACGCATGTGGCCACGTGACGGTCTCTACGGCGGCAGATTAAAACCCGCTCGCCCCCGGTTGCCGCTGCAAACCAACAAATCATCGAGGACAATTAAGCACGGGTTTATGAGAAACTAAAAAACTGGGGGGGCGGGTGGCAATAATCTGAGGAACAAGACACAGACGAATGATGCGGCCCAGTGGCGCGGGCGCGGGCGCGGGGGATTGCTTGCGCCGGGCGACGTCCTCCTCCCTCTGGCATAGTGGCATGTGACCCGCCGCCCCGGGGGCTCCTCCACGCATGTTACCAGCAGCGAGCGTGATCCATCCCCGGGCGCGCCCATGAGGAACATGGCGCCACATGCTACGCTACGCTATAGCGCCGGCTGGGCTACCCCTAGTCCACAGCAAAGCAGACCCCTCGCGCCGGCGTGTGCTGCGGGTGCCCCCCTAATCATGGCTAAAGCGCCGTAGCACTAGCATCGGATCACTCGCCGGCTCCCCCCTAAACTACAGTGCAAACTGGAGAGCCCAGCCGCACCACCCGCATTAGTATACCGCGCCTACGGCCCCGACCCAGAAAAAACGCGATGCCTAGGTTGCGCGCCAGACACCGTGCGCCGCTTGATCTGTGCCTCTGGATCACAGGATCAGTAGCTGATCCACGCTACCGGCACTGGGGTTGTCAGGCGTTGCGTCAGTTTGTGGCGGTAGCTAGGCTCACAAGGGCTGTTAGCCTGTTACAGGAACTGGCGGTAAACCTTGTCACTTGTTCCGTAGTGGCCCTAGCTAGTAGTGGCGTGGTGCACATCCTCGATAGGGCCACGAAAACGACGCCTCCTTTTACATTTGGTGGTTTTTGATCGGACACGGACGCGGGACGCTCCCTCTAGCAATTGAGACGAGATCGGAGCTCTAGCAATAGCAAGAGTCCCGCGCGCTGTCGTATCTAGCGGGCGGCCCGTTGTTCTTGGAACGGGGCCCAGCCATGCAAGTTGGAATAGGCCGGGTCTGAAGAAGAATGCTGGGAAGTGGCGTTTGTTTTAAAATAGAGAGCTCCTGGCAATGCTTACACGGCAATTGCCATGTGCGAAAAAGATTCAGGCCCTTGAAAGTCAACACTAATAATATGTATTGTACAGCAATCGTATACGGTATACATGCTGCCATTGATATGGTTCAATCAGACGGAACACCACGCGATACGGTAGCTACCGTACACGGTATTGCCACTGCCGTTAGAGTTGCACGATACTAGCTAGGAGCCTAGGCCCTAGGACAGGGGATGGGAGAAGAGAAGAGAAGAGATCACACTTGCGCTTGCTCGCTCTCGAGCACAGGGCCATCATGTTCATGCGATCCCTACACCTCCGTCAGTACACTGGTGGACACCGGGCCACAAAGTCCAAAGCCCAGTGGACCTCATAATTAGCAGCTCAGCTCATTCCCAGTGTCACACATGCAAAATGGATTACTAGACCACAAGGAAGAAAATAAGGGAATTCCATTTTCTTTAAAAAAAGGATAAAAAATAATAATTCATACACGCACTTATTGTTAACACATCAGCGCAAAAGAGATGCGGCAGAAAATCCAAGCGGATCACAGGCGGGAGCCGAGGCCGAGCAGTGGAGCACCATCGGCGTCGCCATTTGCCAGTGCCGCAACTCCCTTTATATTCGCCCCTTCTCCCACCCTCTTTCTCCTCCCCATTCCCATCGCATCCCATCCCACCACCCCCTTCGTCTCCTTCCTCCCTCCCGGTCCCGAGCTGGGCGCAAAGCCAGCTCCTTGGATCGCGCACAGCTCCATCTTCGTGCCGTCCGATCCATCCA
Organism: Echinochloa phyllopogon; assembly: GCA_033239725.1. Classification (NCBI taxonomy): domain Eukaryota; kingdom Viridiplantae; phylum Streptophyta; class Magnoliopsida; order Poales; family Poaceae; genus Echinochloa; species Echinochloa phyllopogon. The sequence goes on along the minus strand of BTCW01000018.1, from coordinate 60,574,888 downwards.
TCGGGTTTCGTCCGCGGGCGGGAATTGTTGGCGCGCGCACTGGCAATGGCGTCCACGTCGAGCTCGACGCCAGCGGCGGAGGTGGAGGAGAGGGGCCGGAAGCGGAAGCGCGTGGACGGGGCGGAGTCCACGGCGGAGGCGCAGCCGTCCAAGTGGCGGAAGCGGCGGGAGCACGAGATCTACTCGTCCAAGCTCCTCGAGGCGATCCGCCTCGTGCGCGCGGGCCCGTCCGGCGCCGGCGCCGGCGCCGCTGCCGCTGCCGCGCCGCGCGGCAGGGCCGTGCGCGAGGCGGCCGACCGCGCGCTCGCCGTCGCGGCGCGCGGGCGCACGCACTGGAGTCGCGCCATCCTCGCATCCCGCCGCCGCCGCCTCCAGGCCGCGCGCCGGGCGCGCCTCCGCGCCCCCGCATCCCCGTCCTCGCGCCACAACGGCGCGAGCACATCCTCCGCCTCGGCGCCCGGGAACGGCAGCAACACGCCGCCCCTGGCTAGGAAGGCGAAGGTGCTGGGCCGGCTGGTGCCCGGCTGCCGGAAGCTGTCGTTCCCGACGCTCCTTGAGGAGACCACCGACTACATCGAGGCGCTCCAGATGCAGGTCCGCGTCATGGCGGCGCTCGCCGAGGCGCTGTCCGCCGTATCTGCCACCTCATCCTCCTCCGGCGCCGGTTCCTCCTCCTCACCGGCGTGACCGAAGCTCCAATATTCTTGCATTCGTTGTAAATTTTCCCTTTTTTTTCCTCCCACGAATTTTTCCTCGGGATTAGTTAACCTCTAGCTCTCTCTCCCTCTCTGCCCCCCTAGTTTTCCTTGTCGTCTTGTTTCTCTAATTCGGGCGTGCGGATAGTGTGATGATGAAGAAGACGATGATGGCGTTCCAGTGATTAACCCGTGCTGTAATGTGGTAGAACGAAGAAGCCGTAGGCCACAGTGGTTTTGTTGTCTCCTCTCCTCCCTCCCCCCTTCAGGATTCATTTGTAGCTTGGTTTGTTGGTCTCTTCTTCTCCAACCGCTCTCCGATGAATGCATCTTGAAATGTTCATTCAGTGATTCAGATCACATCGTGTGATGGTGTATTCTTAATTCTTCAATGTGCCTCTTGCTTCACATCCTGTAGCGTAATCCTCTGCAGCTGCTTGTAAATTCTGCAGTTCGTCAATGCTTCTATCATCTCATAGTCATAATTACTGATCTGTACTTCATAGAAACCTGAAATGATGCTCGGTTTGTGCGTTGGTGGTCGGGACGGCGAGCCTTTCATGACGTGTCCGCGATCCCAAGTTACCCCCTGGAAATAAACACAGGACTGTAGTCAAATCGAAAGAGGTTTGAACGGCCGAGGTCTAAAATCTCTCAAAATTTCCCAAACTTCCGGCCACATTCGGCAAATTTTGGACAGTAAATGACAGATTCAGGTTGAAAATTCGCCAAAGCTGTGAAAACCTCCCGTAGACGATAGACCCGTGCTCAGCCAAAGATGGAGAGACCAGAGGATTGGCGACCGCAAAAAAAAAAGGAAACAAAAAAGATCTGAGGGGGGCTGTACGCGATTGTTTATTTCGAACTGGCCAGTAGTACCAGCTTGGAACGTGAAATGTTGCGACGCGAGGGGATTAAATGGCACGTGGCCGATCTGCGCGGGCACGCCCGGTTGAAACCCCGCGGGGCCCGCGCGCAGTCACTGACCGTGGGCCCGCGCCCCCGCATCCCGTCGCATGCAGTTAAAAACATCTCGCGGACAGCGCCGGAGAGGCCACTGCCCCACCCCGTCGTTCCACAGCGCTCGTCCGATCCGACGGTCTCTTTCCTTTCTTTCACGCGCGTCGTGGTCGCCGCCGGCCCACAGCAACGGGGTGGGCTTCTTCTCGGGCTCCCGGCGCGCGAGGGGAAAGTACGGCGCTGCCCCCGCCGCTACGCGACAGGGAGGGAAAGGGAGCGGCGCGCCGGTGCAGCAGCAGGCACCCTCGCGGCCGCCGGACGTGGCCGAGCTGGCTCGGAACGCGGGCGGGGCCCGGGCGTCAGCGAGCCCCGCGCGGCCGGGGGCCGAGGGCCTCCACGTGGTCCGTACGGGTGGAGGGGCACGGGGCGATGGCGACGTGGCCGCTGCATGATTGGCGCGTCGCCATCGGCGCGGCTCAGGTAGGGCGTGCCGCTGCCACTGCCATGCTAGGCTGTGCGCGCCACGCGGCTACGTGAAAGGGGCCGTATGCGCTCGCTGCGGCGCCTATCAATCATGATCCGCGCGCTCATGCGGTGTGTTGTGTACCACCACCGATCAGGATCAATGCCGCCGTGTACTCTCCTGTACAACCGGAGCGCCATGCTCCTAGCTAGCTACCCCTCTACGCCCTCTGCGTCCTCTCGTGCCCGTGCTCGTGGTGTACCATCCATGCCATTCGGGTCGACCCCTTCCCTGGTGAACTTGAAGGCCGCCGTCCTCTTTTAGCCACTGCTGCGAGCTTGCTCCCTGTCCCGTCCGATCCGGAGCTCCAAGCTGACGGCACGATTTTCAAGTGTAGAGTGATTTTGTCATCTGAAACCAGAAAACCGGCCGGAAGGTCGCCGGTAGTGGTACGGTGGTTTGTTAGCTCCTCCTTCCGGCGCCGCGCCGGCCGTTGTTCGTCGTGTTGGACGTACGGAAGGACAGTATTGCGGCGGTGGCCGGCGCCGGAGCCGCGCAGCCTTTGCTGAGGACTTGTTGTCTAGTAGCCTAGATTTGTTGTTCATTAGTGGTATGCTGGTACGTCAGCGCTCTGAAAGCCTGCCTTCCTGGTCTCATGTGTGATGTTTGTGTGTTCTGTTCTCTCTCTACCTGGCAGAGCCTGCCATCATCAACGTGGGACTGTGCTACCTCCTGGATAGTCAGATGTACGCTTTGTTTGAAGGCCTAACTCCGCATGCTGCATTCCAGAAAAAACGCAGATCCTCCAAACATACGGACTCCAGACATTTTTTTTTCAACGAAAAAAAAAGTTGAAACCACTGATACATCATACAAACTTGGGTTAGCCTCCGAACCGAGGCCAGAGCGTGCGTGCGTGCGCGTTAGGCGATCCGGACCGACGGGCTCCTGAACTAGGCCGACCGCGATGGATGCTCGGCGTTAGACTGCCGTCGCTTCAGGACAGCCAACGGAGTAACCGGCGCGACCGCTTTATTTGTTCGCTCGCCGAGGCCGGGCCCCGCCGCCGAGCCCTGCGACGCCACGAGCCATGTGGGATGCCTGGCCACCAGCGTGGTCCCGCCCCGCGTTCCATCCCCTTTTCCATCGGGTCGGCGTGGTGGCACCACGACGACGACGGCAGACAGACACAGACACCCCCCTTTCCTCGCGCCGCTTTGCGCTGCTTCGCTTCCGTCTCCCACTCACTGCACGTGGGCCCGGACCTCCCGATCGACCCCCTGCATGCTGCGGCCCTTCGCTTTGCACCAGAGGCGGAACCGAAACGGAAACCGTGGAGGAGGAGGGAGCCCAAAGCCCTAGCCCACCACGTGGGTGGATAATACCCCGATCCCACCCGCTGCCCAACTAGAAAATCTTTGCGGGGTGCTGGCCTTGGCGCCTGCCTTTCCGCGGCTGACGTGGCCTGGCCTTCTCCTCCTCCACGCATATGCAGCGACGCAAAAGGCCTGCCTCTGGCGTCTTCGATATGTTGAATAAAAGGACGTGCAAATTTTATCAGGGAACATAACAAAGGGTCAAGGAATTCAAGGCCAAAGTTGATACCAAGTATACAAAGAATGCAATAATAAGGTGCCATGACATAGTTGCCTTCTCCAGAGAAGTTTTTAAACCGGTGAGGTGTAACTACAAAAAACCATTTAATCTATGACATTATAATTTCGTCATGGATCAGTAAAAAAAAGTCATAAGGATCTTTTCTTCACCTCCCCCCTCCCACCCTCTGCGGCCTGACTCCTGAAACGCGCATGGCGGAGCGGATTGGTGGCCCGAGCCAGGCGGAGCCGAATCTTACGGGCGCGTCGGTATGCGTTTGTCGCTGACGGCTTGATCCCGGGCCACGTCGCTATTAATTCAGGGTAGTACATATTGATGGGGAATTATTGTGCTCATGCTGTTCTTGCCCTTGTAGGCTCCTTCTCTGCTCTTCATTCAGATCAGGGGGCTTAACCACGCGGTATCTGTTCTAGACCGGATCGTTGTCCCTGCCTCTCGCATCAATTGCACGCCTGCTACGCAGCTGCCGCAGGGTATTCTCGTCCATACAATGCGTGCACACGACACGGGGACAGATATGCCTGCCGCGCTGTCCATCTGGATCGTCTGCGCTCTGTATAAACACATGCTTATGCTTGTACAGTTGTTGCACACATGTACGCACGTACGTACCCCCCCATCTGAAAAACCGAGCTGCCGTTACTCACGACCAGCCAAAGCGCACGTTACATGTTGGCGACGCCACGCGGCTGTGCAGGGAGTAGTGCATGCCCGGCCGAGCACGTGAAATATAATCGATCCAGTACGAACGCAACCAACATGCTCCTCCCCCTCCGATCCGGCGAGAACGACCGCGCATGCTCACAAGCACGGCGTCGTCGTCGTCGTCGTACGCGCCTGCCCCGCTCGCAGTTCGTTCCTTTTGCGCGGCTTGCCCCGTGAATCCGCGACACGGGAAGGGGCGGGGCGGAGGCGTAATCATGGTGTTTGCTTCCGGCCGATGGCGCCGGCGTTGGCGTACGCGACCTGATGGGAGCCTCTGGGACTCTGGAGAAGCGCCGCCCCAGCGGTCGGTTTCGACCTCCACATGCGCGCGAGATGCAATGCAATGCACGGCAGGTAAAGCCAGCGTCGACGAAACCGACGTCCACTGATTGGTTTTCCGAGAGCTGGGCCGCGCCTCCAACCGTTCGATGGGCACGGCTAGGTCGCCAAGCATGGGTCTGTCAAGCATCAGCGTGAAGGATCGGAGCGGGAAGCCGTTAATGATTGAGCGGGACACTTCCTTCTCGGGGGAACAATGAGCCCACGCGCGCGAGCTTTTCCAGTGGTACGGTCACTGGAAGCACGCATGTTGTAGGTCAGTGAATAAAAGCGTCGTCGGGAATCACCGTGAAAGTTACACAAAGGAGACCTGTTTACTAGCATGTGCATTATTCGATCCGCTGTAATTGTCGGAGCATTGAGGTGTTCTCTGTGTATTGATCGTGTGAGGAGGTGGTACTATACTAGTCGTGACAGGATTGCTCTTGCGTGATCATGCTCCAATCAGTGCGGGTAATTAATCCCATGTGGACTGCAGCCCAGTTTCAGTCGCCACCCTGCTTTAATAAACAACAGGGGGGGACTCGGCGCTTCATTTTCCCACCTGGGCTGCCCGCCGGCGTGTCTCTCGGAGGGGATGGGGATGGGAATGGATAGGCCGGCGCACCGCCACCGCAGATCGATCAGAGCGATGGCGCATCAAGTGGCGCGCGTCAACTTGCCAGAAAGTGTTCCAGAGCGGCCGGGGGTGAGGACCGGGCGGCGACGCGTCACGCACGCATGTGGGATGGCTGGCCGCTGCCACGGTCGGGGTCGGTTGCAAAGAGCGATTGATTGGCCTGGGCCTGGCCCTGGCCCCTCCTCCGCGCGCACATGCGAGGCCCGGCGCCCGCCCGGCCGGACGCGGCCACTTGTGGGGGTAGGGCATGGACACGGCCGGCCGCAACCCGCAACGCAGGAGGGGTTCCTTTTTCATCCTCGAGATGGATCAGGTAAAACCCCACCCGCGTCCCTTTCCCCTGGGGAAAACTGCAGCCTCGCCATGCCTTAGATACTGCCGCGCCCACCTTCCCTGTTTGCACGCTGCGCTCGTAGCTTTCGGCTGCGCACTCTGCGCGCCCGTATTCACCAGCGGCTATTTCGAGCGTGCCGTCCACATCTTTGCCTTGTGCCCCTGCCCGGCTTGTCGATTCCACTTGTCGGCACACGGGGACAGCCGGACAGACGAATGTCTGAAGCGATGCACCGGAAGTGGGAATGAGACCGTAAACGAGAGGCGGCCGAGGGGTGGTGCCTTGGCCCAGATTAGACCCGGCCATCGCGCAAGCCTATACGGTCGGACGCCATGAAAGATAAACCGCTTTCTCCCCTCCATCAAACTGCCTTCAAATAATCGCAGGAAAAAAAAAGTTTGCTTCTTTGAGGGCCCGGCCTGCGCTACGAAAGACTTGGAAGATGTACTGCATGTATAAGAGGCATACGTTTTTTGCGGTAAACAAAAACTAAAAATATCTTGAATCTAACTGTTCGATTAAAAATAAACGGTTTAGATATACTATATACACACATACACATGCATGTCTTTCGATCAAATGCTATCTAGAAGCCTTTCCATCTCCACAGCAAAGGACCTAATAACGTACAAAGCACGAATTAAGGTCAATAATGCATACGGGAATTTTAAACGTATACGCATGCATGTCTTTCAAACAAAGAGAGTTGAAAGCAAAATAAGACAGGAACTTTACAGTTCAATTAAGAAGAAAAAATAAATTAAGATGAAAGAAACTTGAGAGAAATTAACCTAATGTTACCATAAAGCGCCTATGGGTGGCAATGTCTTTTTCTTTCCCTTCTACGGGATGCCTGCCTGTTTGTAGCTGGAATACCTTGATGGTACTGTTCCTTTTTTGTTTTAAGTAAGCAAAAAGCATGAGTGTCATGAACAAGAGATGGAGATAGACACAGGTACGCAATCATCACAGTAGGTACTCCGTAGATGGCATGCAGGCACAATGGCACATGACCTCCACGGGAGAACAAGTCATACTGGCATGAACTTTTTGTAGTGATTGATCCTGATTATTGGAGTGCGTTGCTGTCACACCCGGATTTTCGCAAAAACCCGAATGTGGCCATATGTGTGCTCAGGAAGTCCACATACACATATAGCAAACAAATATGGTAAAACAGAGACCAAATGCTTCTTTTATTCATCTAAAGGTAGTGTTTACATCAGAGTGCTGCATAAATGAAGTACATTGATAGCGGAAGACTAAATAAACTCTCTCTAAGTGTAGCCGCATCCCACAGGGACTCTGACTGGGAGAACACAACTCAGTAGTACGGTAAATCTTCTGGAAACTCAGCAGCAGGCTCATGCACATCCCAATCGGTTACCCGTCCGGGATTTTGTTGAATAAATAACAAGTGTAAGTAAAGCAATTACTTAGCAAGTATAGCACGGGTTATGAAGGCTCAAAAAGGCTTAGACACGGCTTAACTGCATTAGCACTTTTAGTTGGTTCGTTTTAACATTATCCAAGTTACTACAAGTGAATGCAGCCCGGTTGAACCCAATTAATAATGTGTAAGTGTCATTTAAGCATAAATAAACAACATCTTCTAATCAAAAAGGATCCAGGCCGCTCGTGACCCTGAGCAAGGCTATCATGATAGATTTACACTCTGCAGAGGTTTCGCCCTTTACCCACCAGTAGCGTAAAAGTTCAAGGGAACTTTGGACCCAACCACGCACATCGACACTTCCGAGGTGTGACTGCATAGGGACGCTACGAGGCTTTTCACAAGACACCCTAACAAAACAGTAGCCGTTATGGTACAACACAGGCAGCATGATCCAAGGCACCAAGATTGACTGACTCCCAGGGCGCAGCGATAGGAGGGTCAATGGCGTCCAGAGCGTGGCAACGCATGCCAACAACAAAATAAAGAGCGCAACGTGTGGAGCTCCCGCACTCACGGTGGCTCCCATCACGGGACTGTGTCTAACGAGGCATAGCCGACGGTACCCCCGTTCTTGGTGGATCAAACCATACTCTCACGAGTGATTCCCATAACGCCGTCGGCCCGTCGGTAACTACTGTTAAGCTAGAGCCGTACAAGCTACTTGTCCAAGACCAGAGCCATTATAGTTCTAGCGGTGGCGACAGACTCCTGGGTTGCCGCTTTAAGAACCAGTCCTTACGGAGAGACACTAGGGCCAAGCATGAAGCACACGCCCTAGCTCCCTGTTCCATGTTGCTAAAAAGCAAGTTTTAACATTAAAGTTGAAGTGGACCATTCATACGAGTTTTAACAACTAAACAAAGGTGATAGTAGCTGCGCCTAGCAAAATTCTACCCAAATGCAATAAACCCAAGGTAAACAAGGATAGGATAATGAAAAACTAGGTACAACCTTAAAGGATACATCATATTAGACACATGCATGTATGAAATAATGTATTACAAGTGAGTAGGTAGCAAGAATTGTCCGTGCTATAACTTGCCTTCCTCAAAGTGCTGCTGCTGCTGCGAGTCCGGCTCCTGAAGGTCCTCGTACTCAAACTCCAACGGCAACGGCTCACCGACTGAACACGAATCACCACACAAGCATCCACACAAGCCAATACATGCAAACAAGTGTATTCTATTAGAAACAGTATACCAACAGTGAAAACAGTACAAAAACAGGAGCTAGAAATATTCTACGCTTCGCTACGAACACATGAGCGCGAGAAACACTCTAATCGGAGCTAAAACGAGAAAGTTATGGCATTTCTAAGTTTCAGGGGCGTATTTGTGAAAAACCGAGGATCTCTACGTAATTATACGTAAAACTACGAGGGCTAACGCGTAAAACTTCGAGACAGGACCGCGGGTTTGAATTTTCAAAAGATCAGGAGCTTAAACAAATAAAACGGGACCTATCTCTAATTATTTTTGAACTGGTCTGGACCGCGGGTTGATTGTCAGGAAGTTGGGGGTCTCTTTAGCAAAACAACCAGCGCCGACCGGTATTGACCCGGCTCGGACGCGTGGCAGCCGTTGGATCTGATCTGGGCGGCTGAGATTTAAAACGCGAAGGGGTACGGTTTGATCTAATCTCGGCTATTGACTGGAGATCGGACGGCCCAGGGCGAGGGCTCGCCGAGGACGACGACTCCGCGGCGGCGCCGCTCGGCCGGCAGCGAGAGCTCGCCGGAGATGGGCATAACTCGGGCTGTGGGGCACAGATTCGAACGAGGGTTGGTCCTACGGCTTCAGGCGGAAGAGGCGAGTTCGTCTAGGGTGTTTAAGTCGGCCAGAGACCAGCAGGGGTGGCGGCCGACGGGAAGCGGCGGCGGGATGCGCCGGCTTACGGCGGGTGTAACACCCAAAAATGCTCAATTTCAAATTTTTGGCATTTAAATAATTATTTAGAGCTTGCTCATATTTATTATAGCCTAAATAATAATTTTCTAAAAATTAAAATCAAATATAAGTGATAGAAACATTTATTGTTGCATTCATACTGCTGCATTTATTTTTGTATTGCTTGTGATTCAAACAAGAATTTAAATTTATTTAAATTCAAATTTGAATCACTTTGTTTGGAGCTCTAGAAAAGTTGTTAGGCCCATAGTTCACTTTTGATCCCTGAACTTTTCCCCCGGTCCACTATTGCTCCCTCTACTTTCCCCCCAGTCCGGCCCAGCACCTCGGCCCAGCAGCCGCGGCCCATCCCTCCCCCTCTTCCCGCGCGCAGCCGCCCCGGCCCAGTTTCCCCCGCGGCCCAGCAACGCGGCCCAGCTCGCAGCCGCGCCCCCGCCTCCCTCTCTCGCTGCCACGCGGGCCCCACCTGTCAGCCGCTGACGTCGCGCTGGCGTCACTTTCCTTCTTCTCCCCCGCTCGGCTTTCCTTCCCTGACGCCGCTAATGGTGCGGCCGATCCGGCCGGCCCGCGCGTCACGCTCGCCCGACCCTCCGTGCCTACTTAATTGGGCCCTAACGCCGCTCCGCTCCCATCTCGCCTCTCCCCAGCCACAGCAGCCGACCGCCGCTCGCCACCGCTTCTTCCCGAGCCGCCGAGCTTCGAGCTCCGCCGCCGCCCGTCGTCGTCGCGCTCTGGTGCCGCTCCGCGCCACCCGAGCCTCGGACGGTCTTCACCAAGCCACGTGGAACGCGCCGAGCTACTCCACGCCCGCCCTCGCGCTCCGGAGCACCATCGCCGGCGAGCACCGACGCCACCGACCGCCGCTCGCCGTCGACTCGTCGCTCCACCACCTCTCCGACCGATTCTTCGCGCCAGGAGCATCCTCGGGAGGTAACACGGCTCCCCAGCCCTTCAATTTCGGCGTTAGAGCACCGTAGCAGCCCCCCCCACGACCCTCGCCGTCGGCCGACCGCCGGTCATCGCCGACAGGCCACTACACCACATGTTTCACCACCAGATCACCCTCAAATCCCTCACCATCGCTCGCTGATGCTCCAGAGCCTAAAACCCGAGCCCCAAACCCACCAGAACCCACTCTCCGTGGTTCACCGGAGCACTTCTCCGCCGCCCGACGCCGTCCGACCCCCCTCGTCGGCCAAAGTTCGTCATGAACACCCTGAGTCGACTCGCCTTAACGCCCTGAAGCCATAGGACTAGATCTTATTCAAATCCGAGCTTCCTAGCTCGAGATATCCCCAACTCCGGCGAGCTCCGGCCCCGGCCGAGCAGCGCCGCCGCGGGATCTTCGTCCCCGGCGAGCCCCTTGCCGTGGTTCGTCCGATCCAAGATCAACGGCCGAGATTAGATCGGCCGATACCCCTTCGCGTTTTAAATCTCAGCCGCTCGATCCAGATCCAACGGCCCAGATCTGACCGCCCCCGAGTCAAATCCCGGGATACCGGTCAGCGCTGGCACTTTTGCTAAAGAGCCCCTGGACTTCTCGGAAATCAACCCGCGGTCCAATTACAGTTCGAAAATAATTACAGATAGGTCCTGTTTTTATCGTTTAAGCCCCTGATCTTTTTAAAAATTGAACCCGCGGTCCAGCCCTGGTGTTTTTGCACGTTAGCCCTCCTGTTTTAATACGCAATTACGTATAGGTCCTCGGTTTTTCGCAGTATAGCCCCTGGAAGTTTCAGAAACTTGCCAGCAAGTCCCTGAACCTTAGAAACGCGATAACTTTCACGTTTTAGCTCCGATTAGCGTGATTCTCGCGCTCATGTGTTCGTAGCGAAGTGTAGATTATTTCTAGCTCCTGTTTTTGTACTGTTTTTACTGTTGGTGTACTGTTTCTAATAGAATTAATTTGTTTGCGTGTAATGATTGTTTTGGAATCCTTGAGTGATGATCGTGTCCAGTCGGCGAGCCCGTAGCTTTGGACTTCGAGTACGTTGAGGACGTGCCGGAGCAGGACTCGCAGCAGCAGCCGTACTCCGAGGAAGGCAAGTTATAGCACGGACAATCCTTGCTACCTACTCACTCTTTTAATACACTGTTCATTACATGCGCATGTGTCTAATACTGTCTACCTTTAAGGTTGTACCTAGCATTTATTTCCCTGTCCTTGTTTTCCTATGGGTTTTTGCATATGGGTAGTATTTTGCTAGGCGCAGCTACTGTCACCATTATTTAACTATTAAGCTCGTATTAATGGTCCACTTCAACCTTAATGTTAAAACTTGCTTTTAGCAACATGGATCAGGGAGTTAGAGCATGTGCTGTGTGCTTATCTCTAATGTCTCCCTCTAAGGACCGGTTCTTAAAGCGGCAACCCAGGAGCCTGTCGCCACCGCCGGAACTATAATGGCTCTGGTCTTGGACAAGTAGCTTGTACGGCTCTAGCTTGATAGTGGTTACCGAGGGGCCAACGGCGTTGTGGGAGGCAAGGCACGGGGTGTTTTCCCGATTCCACCGAGGACGGTAGCCCTGTCGGCTAGGTCTCGTTAGACCCAGTCCCGTGTTGGGAGTCTCAGCGATTGAGAACTCCGCGCGTTGCACAATGTTGGGGTGGATACCCGCGCTCTGGACGCCATTGACCCCCTCATGGTGTGACTCCGTGGGCGTACGTCGATCTCGGTGCCTAAGGACTCACCACCTTGTAGTACTCCAGCGGCTACTATCTTGTTAGGGTGTCTTGTGAAAGCCTCGTAGCGTCCCTATGCAGTCACACCTCGGAAGTGTTGATGTGCGTGGTTGGGTGCAAAGTTCCTTTGAACTTTTACGCGACTGGTGGGTAAAGGGCGAAACCTCTGCAGAGTGTACGATCTATCATGATAGCCTTGCTCAGGGTCACGAGCGGCCTGGATCCTTTTTTGATTAGAACTTGATGTTTATTAATGCTTAATGACACTTACACTTTATTAATTGGGTTGCAACCGGGTATTCATTCACATGTAGTAACTTGGGCAATGATAAAACGAACCAACTAAAAATGCTAATGCAGTTAAGCCGAGTCTAGCCTTTTTGAGCCTTCATAACCCGTGTTATACTTGCTAAGTAATTTCCATTACTTACACTTGCTGTTATTACTATTTTTTGGGCAAAAACCCAGACGGGTAACAGATTGGAGTCAGGCTGATTATGCTGTGGAGTTTCCCGAGGATTTGCCGTACTTCTGAGTTGGTGTTCCCCCAGTCAGAGTCCCTGTGGGATTGCGGCTACGCTAGAGAGATGTATTAGTCTTCCGCTGTCCATGTTTTTATTTCTGAAGCACTCTGATGTAAACGCTACGTTATGATGAGAATAAAGCATTGTACTCTGATTTTTACTATATTTGTTCGCTATATGTGTCTGTGGACTTCCTGGGCACACATATGGCCACATTCGGGTTTTGCGTAAATCCGGGTGTGACAGATTGGTATCAGAGCCGTGCTGACTGTAGGGACGCAGCCTAGATAGTACGGTTGACAAATTACTAGGAGACCCCCCATGTTTTAAACTTAAAAACCTAACAGTCGAGTCTTGTGTGAGTTTATGTCTTTAAATGCTTGTACTTATTGTTATTATGCATATGTTTGATTCGGTTCTTTGTAATGATTGTGATGGGCGTAGACACCTGTCTGCAACCATCTAGATGTTGGATTAAGGCTTAAGGACTTTATTGTTTAGGTAGCAGGGGGGTATATATCTTTCTCGTACTAATCAACTGACCTCTGAACTTTGTGATTATAGATGGTTAACCCTGGGGGCAGTGCGGGTGGTCAGCCTCCGAACCAGAACCCGCCCCGAACCTGAATCCGAATCATCAGATCCCCACCATTGAGCAGCTGATGTATGCTCAAGTTCAGATGATGTAGCAGATGGCTGAGACCATGAGACTGATCCAGTAGAACCAACATCACCCCCAGGCAGCTGCACCGCCCAGAGACAAGAGGGGCGAGTTTCTGAAGGGACGCCCGCCGACCTTCAGCAAGGCCAGCGACCCCCTTGAGGCAGATGACTGGCTCAAGGCAGTGGAGAGGCAGTTGGACATCGCTCAGTGCGATGACAGAGAGAAGGTGCTGTACGCCGGAGGGCAGCTTCAGGGGCCGGCATTGGATTGGTGGGATTCATACCAGTCCTCACGCCCGGCCGGTACTCAGATCACCTGGCAGCAGTTCTGCAGTAGCTTTCGTGCACACCACGTGCCGGAGGCTTTGATGATTCTGAAGAAGAAGGAGTTCCTGGCACTGAAGCAGGAAGGGATGAGTGTCACGGCGTATCGTGACAGGTTCGTCGCGTTGGCCCGTTATGCTCCAGAAGACGTGGCCACCGACCAGAAGAAGCAGGCCAGGTTCCGTGATGGTCTGCAGGATGCTCTCCAGTACCAGCTGATGTGCACCAAGTTCCCGACCTTTCACGAGCTGGTGGACGGCGCTCTGATGTTGGAGCACAAGCGCCGAGAGATGGAGGACAAGAAGAGGAAGCTCCAGGGACAGCAGGTGGGTAGTAGCAGTCGTCCACGCTTCGCACCTCCACAGAGTTAGCAGGTGGGAGGCCAGCAGCACTTCCAGGGCCAGTCCGGCATGCTCAGTCGTGGCCAGTACCAGCAGCAGCGTCCTCAGTTTCCTCGGGCGCCACAGCAGCAACGTCCTCAGGGTCAGCCACAGATGGGTCCAGCTCAGCGCAGCCAGATGCAGCCAAGTCCAGTTCAGCGCATCAGCCCAGCCAACACTACACCGGTGGGTCCGAGGGTGTGCTACCACTGTGGCGAGCAGGGACACTTCGCCAATGTCTGCCCCAAGAAGATCCAGAACACCGCCGGGCAGAACCAGCAGGGCAGCACTCAGAGGGTTGGGCAGCCGCAGGGTCAGCAGCAGGGAGGTCGTGCTCCGCAGGCTCCTGTTCGGGGCAAACTCAACCACACCGGTGCAGAGACAGCAGAGACAGCCACTGATGTTGTCGTGGGTACGTTCCTCGTCAATTCGACCCCCGCCACTGTTTTATTTGATTCTGGAGCTTCGCATGCTTTCATATCCGCTGCTTTTGTAAAAATGAACCTAGTGTCATTGCTGCCCATGAGGAGTGCTATGCTAGTAAGCTCACCAGGGGGGAGCAACGCGCCACTTTACGCTGCCCCAGTATCACCCTCACCATAAGGGGGGTAGATTTCGAGGCACGCCCGATAGTCTTGGAGACCCTTGGATTTGATATGATCCTGGGTATGAGCTGGATGATCAGATATGATGCAGTGATCAGGTGTGCTACGAGGACCATCCAGCTGACAGCAGAGTCCGGTGACAAGGTGGAGTATCAGGCAGCCAGTTCCTCAGAGCAAGGCCAAGCCAATCAAGCTGAAGGGACGACAACCGAAGTTATCAGGGTGGTGAGCCAGTTTCCGGATGTGTTCCCTGACGAGTTGCCAGGTATGCCTCCGGAACGAGATGTTGAATTCATTATTGATCTAAAACCTGGCACTGCACCTATAGCCAAGAGGCCGTATAGGATGGGAGCGAAGGAGCTGGAAAAGCTCAAGAAGGAGTTGGACGAGTTGTTGGCCAAGGGGTACATTCGTCCGAGCGCTTCACCGTGGGGAGCACCGGTATTGTTCGTCGACAAGAAGGATGGTACACAGAGATTGTGTGTAGATTATCGAGCCCTCAATGAAGTGACCATCAAGAACAAGTACCCGCTGCCAAGGATTGATGATCTGTTCGATCAGCTGAGAGGAGCTTGTGTGTTCTCCAAGATAGATCTTCGATCTGGTTACTACCAGATGAGGATCCGCCTGTCAGACATACCCAAGACCGCTTTCACCACTCGGTACGGGTTGTACGAGTTCTTGGTCATCTCTTTTGGATTGACCAACGCTCCTGCATACTTCATGTACTTGATGAACAGCGTGTTCATGGATTACCTTGACAAGTTTGTGGTGGTATTCATTGATGACATTCTGGTCTTCTCCAAGAATGAGGAAGAACATGAGGAACACTTGAGATTGGTGCTGCAGAGACTTCGGGAACATCAGTTGTACGCCAAGTTGAGCAAGTGTGAGTTCTGGCTGAAGGAAGTGGCATTTCTGGGACACGTGTTGTCCAATGGAGGAGTGGCAGTTGATCCGAAGAAAGTTAGCGATGTGTTGAGCTGGAATCCACCACGGGGTGTGAGCGAGATCAGGAGTTTCCTTGGGATGGTCGGTTACTACAGACGGTTCATTGAAGAATTCTCCAAGATCGCTAAGCCACTGACTGCTCTGCTAGAGAAGAATGCCGCGTTTGTGTGGACAGAGGCGTGCCAGGTCAGCTTCGAAGAGTTGAAGAAGAGGTTGACTACAGCCCCAGTGCTAGTATTGCCAGATTTGGCTAAGAGTTTCTCCATATACTGCGATGCATCCCGTCTAGGACTGGGTTGCGTCCTTATGCAGGAGGGCAGAGTCGTGTCCTATGCGTCCCGGCAGCTGAGGAAGCATGAGCAGAACTATCCGACGCACGACTTGGAGTTGGCAGCCGTGGTACATGCCTTAAAGATCTGGAGACATTACTTGATTGGGCACAGGTGTGACATTTACACCGATCATAAGAGCCTCAAGTATGTCTTCACTCAGACAGATCTGAACATGAGACAACGCAGATGGTTGGAACTGATCAAGGATTATGATCTGGAGATTCACTATCACCCAGGGAAGGCCAACCTTGTGGCAGATGCTTTGAGCAGGAGAAGCTATGTGAACAGGATCACCGGTCATTGTTTGCCAGAGGAACTCAGCCGAGAGTTTGAGAAGATGAGTCTGGGATTCGTCACCAGCATCACAGAGATGGCAGTGGAGCCCACACTCGAGCAGGAAATCCGGAGAGGTCAGCTGCAGGATGGGAAGATCAGAGAGATTGTGGGGAATGTTGCACTAGGAAAGGCCCCTGGGTTCCGAGTTGATGATCAGGGAACTCTATGGCATGGGAAGAGGATATGTGTGCCAGACATAGCGCAGATCAGAGAGATGATTCTGAGAGAGGCACATGACTCAGCTTATTCGATCCACCCAGGCAGCACTAAGATGTATCAGGACATCAAGGGGAGATTCTGGTGGTACGGATTGAAACGTGATGTGGCGACTCACGTGGCATTGTGCGACACATGTCAGCGAGTCAAGGCAGAACATCAGAGACCAGCTGGATTGCTTCAGCCGTTGAAGATCCCGGAGTGGAAATGGGAAGAAGTTGGCATGGACTTCATCACTGGTCTGCCCCGCACTCAGAGAGGATTTGACTCCATTTGGGTGATTGTTGATCGTCTGACCAAGGTGGCCCACTTTCTGCCAGTGAAGACCACCTACACAGGCGCCAGGCTAGCAGAGTTGTACATGGAGCGGATTGTGTGCTTACACGGAGTGCCGAAGAAGATTGTGTCAGATCGTGGTACTCAGTTCACCTCACACTTCTGGCGGAAGTTACATGAGTCTATGGACACGAAGCTGCACTTCAGCTCAGCTTATCATCCGCAGACAGATGGTCAGACAGAGCGGACCAATCAGATACTAGAGGATATGTTGAGGGCTTGTGCGTTGCAGTATGGTGTCAGCTGGGATAAGAGTTTGCCGTATGCAGAGTTCTCCTACAATAACAGCTACCAGAAGAGTCTGCAGATGGCACCGTTCGAGGCATTGTATGGCAGGAAGTGCCGGACCCCATTGTTCTGGAATCAGATGGGAGAGAGCCAGGTCTTTGGTCCGGAAATACTCAGAGACGCAGAGCGGCAAGTGCAGGTGATCAGAGAGAACCTGAAGGTGGCCCAGTCCAGACAGAAGAGTTACGCCGATGTCAGACGGAGGGACCTCAGCTTCAAGGTTGAAGATTTTGTGTACCTCAAGGTGTCACCCATGAGAGGTGTAAAACGGTTCAATGTCAAAGGCAAGTTGGCGCCTCGTTACATCGGACCGTTCAGGATACGGGAACGGATGGGCGAAGTGGCGTATCGGCTGGACCTGCCTGAGAGACTAGCCGGAGTACACGATGTGTTCCATGTGTCCCAGTTGAAGAAGTGCTTGCGGGTGCCAGAAGAGCAGATCCCGATTGATGAGCTGAATGTTCAGGAGGACCTCACATACGAGGAGTATCCGATCGGAATCCTGGAGGTGTCAGAGAGAGTGCTGAGGAACGAGACCATTCGGATGTGCAAGGTGCAGTGGAGCCGGCATTCAGCAGATGAAGCGACTAGGGAGCGGGAAGAAGATCTCAAGTCCGAGTACCCACAGCTCTTCGCTTCTACATCCGAATCTCGAGGACGAGATTCACCTTAAGGGGGGTAGGTTTGTAACACCCAAAAATGCTCAATTTTTCAAATTTTTGGCATTTAAATAATTATTTAGAGCTTGCTCATATTTATTATAGCCTAAATAATAATTTTCTAAAAATTAAAATCAAATATAAGTGATAGAAACATTTATTGTTGCATTCATGCTGCTGCATTTATTTTTGTATTGCTTGTGATTCAAACAAGAATTTAAATTTATTTAAATTCAAATTTGAATCACTTTGTATGGAGCTCTAGAAAAGTTGTTAGGCCCATAGTTCACTTTTGATCCCTGAACTTTTCCCCCGGTCCACTATTGCTCCCTCTACTTTCCCCCCCAGTCCGGCCCAGCACCTCGGCCCAGCAGCCGCGGCCCATCCCTCCCCCTCTTCCCGCGCGCAGCCGCCCCGGCCCAGTTTCCCCCGCGGCCCAGCAACGCGGCCCAGCTCGCAGCCGCGCCCCCGCCTCCCTCTCTCGCTGCCACGCGGGCCCCACCTGTCAGGCGCTGACGTCGCGCTGGCGTCACTTTCCTTCTTCTCCCCCGCTCGGCTTTCCTTCCCTGACGCCGCTAATGGTGCGGCCGATCCGGCCGGCCCGCGCGTCACGCTCGCCCGACCCTCCGTGCCTACTTAATTGGGCCCTAACGCCGCTCCGCTCCCATCTCGCCTCTCCCCAGCCACAGCAGCCGACCGCCGCTCGCCACCGCTTCTTCCCGAGCCGCCGAGCTTCGAGCTCCGCCGCCGCCCGTCGTCGTCGCGCTCTGGTGCCGCTCCGCGCCACCCGAGCCTCGGACGGTCTTCACCAAGCCACGTGGAACGCGCCGAGCTACTCCACGCCCGCCCTCGCGCTCCGGAGCACCATCGCCGGCGAGCACCGACGCCACCGACCGCCGCTCGCCGTCGACTCGTCGCTCCACCACCTCTCCGACCGATTCTTCGCGCCAGGAGCATCCTCGGGAGGTAACACGGCTCCCCAGCCCTTCAATTTCGGCGTTAGAGCACCGTAGCAGCCCCCCCACGACCCTCGCCGTCGGCCGACCGCCAGTCATCGCCGACAGGCCACTACACCACATGTTTCACCACCAGATCACCCTCAAATCCCTCACCATCGCTCGCTGATGCTCCAGAGCCTAAAACCCGAGCCCCAAACCCCCCAGAACCCACTCTCCGCGGTTCACCGGAGCACTTCTCCGCCGCCCGACGCCGTCCGACCCCCCTCGTCGGCCAAAGTTCGTCATGAACACCCTGAGTCGACTCGCCTTAACGCCCTGAAGCCATAGGACTAGATCTTGTTCAAATCCGAGCTTCCTAGCTCGAGATATCCCCAACTCCGGCGAGCTCCGGCCCCGGCCGAGCAGCGCCGCCGCGGGATCTTCGTCCCCGGCGAGCCCCTTGCCGTGGTTCGTCCGATCCAAGATCAACGGCCGAGATTAGATCGGTCGATACCCCTTCGCGTTTTAAATCTCAGCCGCTCGATCCAGATCCAACCCGCGGATGACAGTCTCTGCACCCATGTGGTTAAGCTTGCCCCTCGTCAGGTTCTGCTGTCCACGGTTCGCCTGGCCTTGTTGCTGATTCCCATTCTGGTTCTGCGGTTGCCCAGCCCTCTGGTTGTTGTTCTGCCCAACAGGATTCTGGCCTCTGCGGGGACAAGCGTTGGCGTAGTGTCCTGGCTCATCACAATAAAAACACCTCGGACCCATTGGTGCAGGGCTAACTGGGCCGGTGCGCTGGGCAGGCCTTGGCTGCACCTGGTTGCGCTGAACTGGGCCATTCTGCAGCTGATTATGGGAACGCTGTTGCTGTGGCGCCTGGGGGTACTGGGGGCGCTGCTGGTACTGGCCATGACTCAGCAAGCTGGACTGGCCCTGGAAGCGCTGCTGGCTCCCCATCTGCTGATTCCCCTGTGGAGGAGTGAAGCGAGGGCGGCTGCTGCTCCCTGACTGCTGGCCTTGGAACTTCCTCTTCTTCTCCTCTATCTCACGGCGCTTGTGTTCCAACATAAAGGCGTTGTCCACCAATTCCTGAAAGTTGGGGAACTTGGTGCACATCAGCTGGTACTGCAGAGCATCCTGCAAGCCATCACGAAACCTGGCCTGCTTCTTCTTGTCGGTGTCCACGTCCTCTGGAGCGTAACGGGCCAGCTCGATGAACTTGTCACGGTAAGCGGTGACACTCATCCCTTCCTGCTTCAGCGCCAGGAACTCCTTCTTCTTCAGGACCATCAGAGCCTCTGGTACATGGTGAGAGCGAAAGCGGTCACGGAACTCCTGCCAGGTGATCTGATCACGGTTGGGGTGAGCGTACTGGTATGAATCCCACCAGTCCAATGCTGGTCCCTGGAGCTGTCCTCCTGCGTACAACACCTTCTCCCGGTCGTTGCACTGCGCGATGTCGAGCTGTCTCTCCACCGCCTTGAGCCAGTCATCGGCCTCCAGTGGGTCGGTGGCCTTGGTGAAGGTCAGAGGGCGTCCCTTCAGAAATTCGCCCCTCTTGTCTCTCGGTGGAGCAGCCGCCTGAGGATGTGGATTATGTTGGTTCTGCTGGATCAGCGTCATGGTCTGAGCCATCTGCTGCATCATCTGGACTTGAGCATACATCAGCTGTTCGATGGTGGGGATCTGCTGATTCGGGTTCAGGTTCGGGTTCTGGCCCCTGGGATTAGCCATCTATAATAACAAGTATAAGATGGTGGTCAGATTAGCAAGAGAAATGAATACCCCCTACTATCTAGACATTAAAGTCCTTAAGCCTTATTCCAATAATCTAGATGGTGAAAGACTTGCGTCCACGCCCATCGCAATCATCACAAAGTTCCAAATCAAGCAGATGCATAATAACAATAAATACAAGCACTTAAAGACATAATTCCACACATAATTAATTGAAGTCATGGGGGTCTCCTAGTATTTTGTCCACTGTACTATCTAGGCTGTGTTCCTACAGTCAGCACGGCTCTGATACCAATCTGTCACACCCGGATTTTCACAAAAACCCGAATGTGGCCATATGTGTGCCCAGGAAGTCCACATGCACATATAGCAAACAAATATGGTAAAACAGAGACCAAATGCTTCTTTTATTCATCTAAAAGTAGTGTTTACATCAGAGTGCTGCATAAATGAAGTACATGGATAGCGGAAGACTAAATAAACTCTCTCTAAGTGTAGCCGCATCCCACAGGGACTCTGACTGGGAGAACACAACTCAGTAGTACGGTAAATCTTCTGGAAACTCAGCAACAGGCTCATGCACATCCCAATCTATTACCCGTCCGGGATTTTGTTGAATAAATAACAAGTGTAAGTAAAGCAATTACTTAGCAAGTATAGCACGGGTTATGAAGGCTCAAAAAGGCTTAGACACGGCTTAACTGCATTAGCAGTTTTAGTTGGTTCGTTTTAACATTATCCAAGTTACTACAAGTGAATGAAGCCCGGTTGAACCCAATTAATAATGTGTAAGTGTCATTTAAGCATAAATAAACAACATCTTCTAATCAAAAAGGATCCAGGCCGCTCGTGACCCTGAGCAAGGCTATCATGATAGATTTACACTCTGCAGAGGTTTCGCCCTTTACCCACCAGTCGCGTAAAAGTTCAAGGGAACTTTGCACCCAACCACGCACATCGACACTTCCGAGGTGTGACTGCATAGGGACGCTACGAGGCTTTTCACAAGACACCCTAACAAAACAGTAGCCGTTATGGTACAACACAGGCAGCATGATCCAAGGCACCAAGATTGACTGACTCCCAGGGCGCAGCGATAGGAGGGTCAATGGCGTCCAGAGCGCGGCAACGCATGCCAACAACAAAATAAAGAGCGCAACGTGTGGAGCTCCCGCACTCACGGTGGCTCCCATCACGGGACTGTGTCTAACGAGGCATAGCCGACGGTACCCCCGTCCTTGGTGGATCAAACCATACTCTCACGAGTGATTCCCATAACGTCGTCGGCCCGTCGGTAACTACTGTTAAGCTAGAGCCGTACAAGCTACTTGTCCAAGACCAGAGCCATTATAGTTCTAGCGGTGGCGACATGCTCCTGGGTTGCCGCTTTAAGAACCATTCCTTACGGAGAGACACTAGGGCCAAGCATGAAGCACACGCCCTAGCTCCCTGTTCCATGTTGCTAAAAAGCAAGTTTTAACATTAAAGTTGAAGTGGACCATTAATACGAGTTTTAACAACTAAACAAAGGTGATAGTAGCTGCGCCTAGCAAAATTCTACCCAAATGCAATAAACCCAAGGTAAACAAGGATAGGATAATGAAAAACTAGGTACAACCTTAAAGGATACATCATATTAGACACATGCATGTATGAAATAATGTATTACAAGTGAGTAGGTAGCAAGGATTGTCCGTGCTATAACTTGCCTTCCTCAAAATGCTGCTGCTGCTGCGAGTCCGGCTCCTGAAGGTCCTCGTACTCAAACTCCAACGGCAACGGCTCACCGACTGAACACGAATCACCACACAAGCATCCACATAAGCCAATACATGCAAACAAGTGTATTCTATTAGAAACAATACACCAACAGTGAAAACAGTACAAAAACAGGAGCTAGAGATATTCTACGCTTCGCTACGAACACGTGAGCGCGAGAATCACTCTAATCGGAGCTAAAACGAGAAAGTTATGGCATTTCTAAGTTTCAGGGGCTTATTTGTGAAAAACCGAGGATCTCTACGTAATTATACGTAAAACTACGAGGGCTAACGCGTAAAACTTCGAGACAGGACCGCGGGTTTGAATTTTCAAAAGATTAGGGGCTTAAACAAATAAAACGGGACCTATCTGTAATTATTTTTGAACTGGTCTGGACCGCGGGTTGATTGTCAGGAAGTTGGGGGTCTCTTTAGCAAAACAACCAGCGCCGACCGGTATTGACCCGGCTCGGACGCGTGGCAGCCGTTGGATCTGATCTGGGCGGCTGAGATTTAAAACGCGAAGGGGTACGGTTTGATCTAATCTCGGCTGTTGACTGGAGATCGGACGGCCCAGGGCGAGGGCTCGCCGGGGACGACGACTCCGCGGCGGCGCCGCTCGGCCGGCAGCGAGAGCTCGCCGGAGATGGGCATAACTCGGGCTGTGGGGCACAGATTCGAACGAGGGTTGGTCCTACGGCTTCAGGCGGAAGAGGCGAGTTCGTCTAGGGTGTTTAAGGCGGCCAGAGACCAGCAGGGGTGGCGGCCGACGGGAAGCGGCGGCGGGATGCGCCGGCTTACGGCGGGGAAGGGGTTCCGGGGCGCAAAATCGGGCGGGAAGTGGCTCGGGAGGGAGCTTACCAGTGCGCGAAGCTTCCTGTGTGGCGGGTTGGGGCAGCGCGGTGCTCAGTCGACGAATCGACGTCGGCCGGCGGCTCCAATGGCGGCGGCGGCGCTGGGATATGGGGGAGGGGGCGCTGCGGTGTTGGAGCTCGGCTTGGGGACTTGGTGGTAACCGAGGGGCTCGGTGGGTCGGTTTATATAGGGGCTAGGGGGGTCTAGGGCGCCGGGGAGTGCGTCGCCGGAGAAAGGAAGGTCCGGCGGCGGCGGAAATCCTTCCAAGTGGGGGAGCACCTTCCATTCGTGGAGCACCTCGGAAAAGGAAAGGAGCGAGGGAGGGGAACTTCGGCGAAGCTTCGTGGAGGGGTTCCAAGGCGCGCGGGAGTGGCGCTCGGGCCTTGGGCCGAGGCCATGGCGCGCGAGCTCGGCCGGCTCGGTGCGGCGAGGGGAAGAAGAAGACGGCCTGGCCAGCGGGGCCCGCGTGGCAGCGGCTGGAGGGAGAGAGGGAGGGCGAGCAGCAAGTTCGGGCCGACGCGGAGCGGAATTGGGCCGGGGCAGTGCGGGGTTGGCGGCCCAGGAGCGGAGGCGGGGTGTGCTGCGGTGCTGGGCCGGAAGGAGCGGCTGGGTCGGGCCGAGAGGGAGGGGAAGGCAGTTGGGCCGTGGGGAGCTGGGCCGAGCGGCTGGTAGCCGAGCTGGGCCGCGGGCGGGGTTGCTGGGCCAGCTGAAACAGGGACGGGGGAGCGGGCTGGTTCGGGAAAAAGAGAAGGGGGAGCAGAAGTGGACCAAAGGAAAGAGTTCAGGGGGCGAAAGCGAACTCTAGCCTAAACAACTTTTCTAACGCTCCAAACAAGGTGATTCAAATTTGGATTTAAATAAATTTAAATCCTCGTTTGAACCACAAGCAATACAAAACTCAATGCAGCAGCATGAATGCAACAAAAATGTTTCTATACCTTATATTTGATTTTTAATTTCCAGAAATTATTTATTTAACCTATATTAATTATGAACAAGACATTAAATAATCAATTAATTACTAAAAATTTTAAATAGACTATTTTAGGGTGTTACGGTCGACAGAAATGTCAACACAGATAGGACAGGGTTTCTTCCGTGCCACGACGGCATACGTACCATACCTTGCAAGTCAAACCAACTATATGGTGGTTATATTATAGATAGGCGCATAATGGTGTTCCCGATACCAACCAAAATCTCTTTGGCAGCGAGAACAGATTATTAGCAACATAACACTTCGGAAAAAAATATTAGAAGGAAATGGAGAATGCAGTCTATAGAGTTACATTCATGGCCGACGGAAAATTATTTGTTTTCTTTCAAAAATACAAAATGTATATAAATATAATTTTTGTTGATCTGAGTTTTCTAGAAATAATGCCCACGTGTTTGGCAAATTGCATCGACGGATTGACCCCACAAGTGAGGAATAATAAGTCTATCTCCACTGCTGCCTCCACGTCGTACCGTACGTACTAGCATACGCGGGATGGGGATAAAGTTATTCAAAAGGAGTATAGATAATGCCACTTAATTAAAAGAAGTTAGAGCATGAGAGATCAAGTGATGAGACGAGTGCCACGACACCTCCAAGCAAAAAGAGAGCTCCTCCAGCCAACCTGCATGCATGTGCAGCAGATGTGCCGAGTTGGTGAATGGTGGCTCTGAGAGTGGACAGGCGCGAGATGGGGATCAGACACAGAGACTGTGCTCGAAAAGACACGCGAAATGGGCAGAGCAGCCATGCAACCTTGCCGGCCGGGGGTTCGGAGGGCTGGCCTGCCTGACAGACACTGGCCGGCCGCCCGGGCTAGCTATGAGTCGATCGGATCACTGGATCAGGGTCAAAGCCACTGCACGTCTCTGCATGCAGTTGTTAGATGAGCTCTCTGCGCCGATCTCTGCTTCCGGCGGGGGGCACGGCCGAACAGCTCACGGGAATTGCATCAACGTCATCGTCACCGGATGAATGCATGCATGCAGCGGCGTGGTTTTCTAGATCATCCGAGAAATGACACGCATGCAGCCTTGCATGATAAGAAGCTCTGGGGTTCTGGCTGCCGATGCTCATAAGTCATCAATCCCTCCTCCAGTACGTCCTCCATGCGACGGCACCATGGCTCCATCTCCATGTGGATACAGGTACAGCGCCACACACTCCACTGCCTACTGCTCGTCTTGCTAGCCTCACTCCAATCACTGAATCCCCTGACGAGCCACACCACTGTCCGATTTCGTTCGATGGGGTTGCCATATTCAATACGCGATGGAATACGTGCGTCACAACAGTGAACATGTACCAAACAAACCCAACCAACCCTTCTACAAAGAGTATGGTATAGACTGCAGTACAGAGCATGCATGGTGTTAGTGTAGGCGTCAAACTGTCACGTCCTCCGCTCCCGCGTACGGGCTGACGAGGCGAGGGGCGGCTCGCACATGGGGCCGGGCAGGGCGGGACAGGGGAAGGGCTAGTCCGGCGAGCGATGCGCCCATACCAAAATGGCAATGCGAAATGGACTCGCGACCGAGCTATCAAGTGCCGATCGATCGAGACGGCCATGACGGCTAGCCCTTCTCATAGCACAAGCTTAGGCTGGATCCCCACCCCATGTCTTGCTTTGCTTTGCATTCGTTCGATCGTAGATGTACATCACATGCTCGCTACATGCACGGTGAGCCAGCCTGCAAAATTAATTCAAGCTGTTTCGCCAGCCGCTTGCATGATTGGCTGGTGGACCGGCCCGCGCCCGCGCCCACGCCCACGGAGGCGTACCACGAGCGCACGCACCGATACGCCCCCATCTCTCCTGCGCATGCACGCGACCGCGTACCGGCGGCGTACGGGCGGGCGGGCGCGCACGCCTGATGCTCCCGCGCCCCTGCCTGGCCCGGCCGGCCTGCCGCGCCCGCTCGCATGCATGTGGCGTACCCGCGCCCGCGGTGGCCGTGCATGCCGCCGCAGAGCCGCGAGAGCGCCCCCGGCCCTGCCCTTCCGTGGCGAGCGAGCGCCCGCGGTGGCAGCGAGCGCATGTGGCCTGTCGACCGGCGGGTGGCGAGGCCGATGGCGCGTTCGATTGGCTTCGGCTCTGGCTCTGGCCTCGCTGTGGAGTCTCGTGCGCGCGGGGACTCGGCGCGCCTTGGACCACCAATAATGGACGGAGGCGGACGGACGGAGAGGCGCAGCGCTGGCTGTGCTGTCCACCCAGCTGCACCTGCCTGCGCTGCGCGCGCGACTTTGCACGGCGTCGGCACATGCGTGTACCGTCCACGATCCGGTATTGGGAGCGCGCTTTTGCTGGGGCCCCGCGCCCGGCGTCGCGCTGATGCCGTACGACGGTAGCTGCTCCTTGTCGTCCTCGTACGTTGCTGCCGGTGGATTTTGCAGTGGGACGACGAGAGGGAGGAACCGATCGATCGGAGGAACTGCGTACCAGTAGTAGCAAGCATGCTGGGTCGGGCTCTGGCCCTAGCTGTAGCACAACCGGCCAAGAAGCCCAAGACTGTTTCACACCAAAATGTACACCGGTCGGGTCAGAGTTCTTCATGGTCATGGGTATGGTTGCATCCGGCACGAATACATGCATTTTTTTATTTATTGGCATGCATGGGAAATGATCACGTGCAACTGCTTTACCCTAGTTTTTTTCTTTCTTTTCTCGTGGCACTTTTGATAAGTTGTCTAGATACGGCTAACTAATGTCAAGAAGTTCAAGAGGACACGCCACAAGGGGAGAAAAACACAGAAAACATCGAGAGGGTCACCCTCGCTAGTCTCACGCTCAGCTCATCAGGCGACAAATGTGCAAGCGTGCCAGCGGTGTGTCTCCCTCCCAAATCTGTTGACCGTTGATCGGATCGGAAGCAAGCCGGCCGGCCCATGTCCTTATCACTTAGTCCCCCCGACCGTCGATCTCGGAACTAGCGGCGCAGCTGGTTAGCCGAGAGAGACCCGCCCTGTTCTCGCCAGGCCAGATTCCCCTTTCCGGAACAGTGGCTTTACACATGCGAAAGTTTGCCTGCGCAGCGCGCACGCGGCGCTGTCACTTTGCAACGGTGTGCGTGAGCGTGCCCGATGGCGACTGATAGATAGCGAGGCGAGCTCAGCCTCAGCAGCAGGCAAAGCTAGCGGCCGGCCACGTACGTCCGCACCAAAGAGGACACCAGCACACGCACGCACTAGCTGCCGTTGAGTTGATGGATCGATCGAGACGCGCACGTTAGGGCTCAGGCAGGAGCAAGGCCATGCACGCTCCTGCGTCCTGTCGACGTTTACGGATTCCGGGGAGAGCGAGAGGAGCACATCACGGATTGTCTCCGGTTTGTTTGAGTTAAAAATAGGGTGGAGAGCGCGCGCATTTTTACCTTTTGTTTTCTGATCGGGAACGAGCGAAACGAAACCATGTACAATCGGGGATGTCGACATCGGTCGGAGAGGATCATGTACTCTGTTCCACTAGATTCCTTCTTATCATTTTCAGCTGGAGCAGTGCAGAGATTGACGCGTTACGTTCCTGGGCCATTGGGCGCCGGACACGATGGACTAGTTGGGTGTCAGGATCACTCACTCGCCCGAATAATCCCCACTGGGTAGCTAGCATCGTCACTGCTCATCCTGACTCGGGGACGGGGATGAACAGTGTTTTTGCTTGCTGTTGCTAGTCGATAAATAGGACTCTATACAAGGTAAGAACGTAAGGTTAATAAGATTGTTACAATGCAAAGAGACGCGTCGCGATTTATGCAATCAGTATCAGGAGAAAGCAAGCGTGATGCTCATGTATGCTAACTGATGATGAAACAACAAATTATGCTTGGCCACAAGCCCACAACACGACATGCCACTACTTTTCCTAGCGTCTTTTTACAAATTATGAGCTCCTCTATCGATCTGTTGTGTTTAACATGATAGAACAGTGTACTGCTGCCTGTATAAGATTTTCTTCTAACGGGTGCTAAGTTGACTATTCAGTCTTTACTAAGTATACTACGGTAGATGTCTATTAGAGCGAAGAATGTATGCGGGTTCAATTAGCATATATATATATATATAGGAAAAATCCATTCTACACGCGCGTGTAGCTACGCCTACCTATGCATCTCATGATACATTATGAATTTAATCCGACGAAGAGTATGTACATGTAGTATGTGATGATACTAGACTATCTATGATGATATATACATTGAGTATGTAAGCATACATGGAGTATATGGACATACTATTTTATATAGTATTATAAAGGTATAATCAAAATATATTTAAAAATAGGGTTGATTTTGAAATTTTTTCATGTAACTCGCTTTGAAGTATCTTAAAATTAGTATATGAACATACTAAAAATGATAAACTAGTATGCGGACATACGTATAATGATATACTGATGGTGGGTGTAGCTACACGCGAGTGTAGATAAAACTCGTCCTCTCTCTCTATATATATATATTAAGAGCATCTCCAAGAGACTAGCTATTGTTAGAGAAAAAACGTTTCCAACAGACTCCTCGTTCACCAGGTATTTTTAGCTAGCCTACCTCACTAGCCATCTTTACAGAATCTGTTGGATTACCCCATTAAATTAGATGACTTTCTATTTTTACAAAGGGGTTATAATCTCTATATTTAACTAACGTAATACAGAGTGAGATGCTCTAAGCGTCTAAAAAAGGATTTTGAGTGCTGAGGCCATCGAGATATCAATAACACATTATGCATGGGAGGGGACTGCGACAGCGACGGCATGGATGGACAAGTATCTTCGGTGGCTCCAGTGGCGGAGCTAAAGCTAACAAGCAAGAAGGACTGATCCACCTCTTCTTCTTCCTCTTCCCTCTCGTTTTCTTTTTTCCTCTTAATATTTTCTTATTTTCATGGAAAGAAATTATAGGGGGTTTAGGAAGTATCTATAGGCTGTGCATCAGTAGGAGGGACAGAGCCCCCTAGTCCCCTGCTGGCTTCGCCGATGAGTATCTAGCATATATACTGTTGGGGGTGCCACCTTCGATTCACTGATCCGAATAATTCTGAAGAAATGTTTTTCTAGTAGCCAACCAAATGTGTCTCGAAACCTTATCCGATCCTTTCATACTAGTAAGTTCAACTGATCGACAAACACAGCTAGTGTTCTTTACTAACATTAAAACTGCTGTAACCTCACCTCATGAGCCGCGCCTTTCAGGAGAAGTTGATAACAACAGTTCACAAGTCAGCGAACTATTATTGTCCAACCTAGGTGTATTAGATACGACCATATATGTGAAAGACCACTGTGAAAGTTCAATGTTGGCCACTATCAAAGCATAAAAAAGTCTGAACTTTCAGAATGGGGGGTTTTTAATTAATAAGAGAAGGGGGAAATAGAGTACTAAATGGGCTATGTTCTTGATTAGAGGTTCTACTTTAATGGCACCCAATAATTTGATTGAGGCTAATGATGGTTAGGCCGGCCTAATGCTCCTTTGCCCCCTCTCCTAAACAATACCATGGGCTGGTAGACACGATACGTGCGGGCCACTCCAACACTCGATTTTTGGTTCAGCTAGCCATGGATGCATGCAGGCACGTGGGGACATGATTCCAAAGCTACAATTGTTTGTTTGATTCCCCTTAATGAACTCCAACTAAACTAGGAGTATGAGGGAGATGAACCCACATCCTTATCCTAGCAGTGATCAGCGAGAATCTAGCTAGGTGCTTATTTATATACACATGCATCTGCTTTGTCTTTGTTTACACCGGCAATGACAAGTTTGCCCACGCGTGTATAGGAGTCATTCGAGCATAAGGATAGCCACTTGACCGCGGTTTCTTGCAGGGAAGCATAGGCTCCATCATCTTTCTCCCGCGAGGATAATATATGTGCCATCACATGGAGAGTAACATGCATGCATTGAGCAGTAGTGTATGTTGGGAGTCTGCATATGCGCAATCTCATTAGAAAAGACGTCGTTAAAAATGTTTTCAGTTACGCACCGTGCAGCTTTTTATCTAATTTCTTTATGTTAAATTCACTTACATCATCCAAATTAAGGACCAGAGTTTTGCTCAGCAATACCTTTATGAGCCGGCCATAAATTCAATTTAGCCTCTTTGCTAGATCAAGTTGTCCTAGAGTTATATTAGGAAAATCACACATATTATATTCTCAATAGAAGGAAAAGAACCGACCTGAAAATTTATTCATCGAATCTTCTGGGATGGATCTGTGCAGTGTGGAAAAATAAATAACATCAAATATTGCAGCATTGACATCTGTGTGTGAACACAGCTTTTCTTTCGGTGCAAAACCCCCGCTAGTTTATAGGTAACGTGATTGCCAAACGTTAATCATCAGTATCCCGGCCTTAATCTAGAACTTGCCAGATGGTTAGCATGAACGTGTCATCGATGTATCCAATAATGCAACGGCCAAAGTTTGCCGGCTAACTACACATGCACCTTTGCTAACTACACCTAGCTGAAAATGCACTACACTACACTACACATGCACCTTGAGCTGGAATGACGGTGCGAGCTGAGGGCTGATTAGAGACACAAGAGATTACAGATTAGGAGTCCTTCCCAAGGCTTCCTATAACGTGCTAAAATATGCACGTACAGATTGCTGACGGTTACGGGCAACAGAAAGTTGCACACAGGAGAATAATCCAGGGTGTTGCAATGACAAAAGGGCATGGAAGGAAGCTATAGCAGGTAGCTAGGCAAGCGACATCTCATAGCGCGCACACGCCTTCATGCAACACACACACACACACACACGGGATCGGCAGATATAATAGCGACGCATCCGTTGCAGCTGGCGTTCCGGTTTGTTGGACGGCAATGGCATCGATCGTGCATGTGGCTGCATGTGCTCGATTGCCCCCCGTCGCAACGCGCCAGCGCCATACAGACCACACCCATGCACGCACACGCACGCCCTACCTATCTATTCCATCACCCCTGCTGATTGATCTATCAATCCTAGCCGCCAAAAGCGTATTCGTTGCGTGGCCGATCAGCCGATAGATGCCTCGCGCCCACCAACATGTACACATCCGCTTGCTTATTGCATTGATCGACCGGCACTACGGCGACGGAGACTTTCCGCGAAGCCGCCGCCGCCGGTTGTGCGCGGCAATATAGAATCACCGTGCTGCGTTTGCTTCGCCGGCCGTGTCCCCAACCGCAGCAACGGCGCCTTTAGAATAAGCCCCGCGCGCGCCCTTTTGTGGGTGGTTCGCGGTGACGGTTCGGACATGCGCATCTGGAGGAGCTAGCCGCACCGGCACGCATGATTGGGCGCCGTGGCGCGCCCCATGTTCGCGCGATCACATCCCTATCCATCGTCCATGGTGTAAACAACAAAGATCGCGGCTATATATGCGTGCGCACTCATTGCCTTTGCCCGGGTGACGTGCCTTCTTCCGTCGAAGAGCACCCTTCATTATCGATCGCCTCATCGCTAGCTAGCTACACTACCTCCTTTCACTCTCGGCGGTCGTCGATCGGAGGCGCGCGCGGTCGAGGATGAGAGGAGATAGCAGGAGCAAGGTGGCGACGACACGACCGACGGCGCCGGTGATCGGCGAGAGGGACATCTTGGAGGACGCTAGACTGGTCAAGCAGGTGAGGGAGCTGCGGAAGCTGGTGCCGGTCTGCCGGGAGCCGTGCGGGCTCGGCGACCTGTTCCAGGACGCGGCGATCTACATCGAGGACTTGCAGGTGCAGGTCAAGGTGATGCGGATGCTGCTCGACAAGCTCTCCGACGAGTGACGAACGGTTCTTGCGCGCTTGCGCGCGCTTACACAAGGGGTTGTCAGTACGTTATGTCCATGATTCAATCGGGCAGAGACATCGACAGGGTCATACTAGTACGCTATAATCCAATTCATTCATACGAATTGTTTGATTCTTGCATGTTATAGAATAATTGTCGATATCTTATTTGATTCTCATACTTATTTTCCTCTACAATCATTCATTTATATTTGTGAGCCGCACATATACATATATGTGTACCTGCTTGCAGTGCAAGTGTTAAATGTAAATGTAAGAACAATCTATCGTGTTTTACTTCTGTCTAGCATTTACAAGAATATAAAAGGAAATGGAAAAATATCTCTTGAGCTTTTCCTCCACACGTGCCCCTTGAATTGAGCACTGGTGTAAGACTTGAAAACTAGGGAGAAAAACCATTATGCACATACGTGCTCATATCCGAAGACGGATGGGATTCTTGCTCACTTCTCTAACTCCCACTGCTCAGGAGCAAAACCTAGGTGCTCATGTCCTGACTATCGCCTAGTTTTAGATGAACTTGGGCAGAGAGGTTTAAGATGAATCCTTAGCTAGGGCCATGGCATGATTTGCGACTTGTAAAGATTTAGTAGGATACGTGTGGTGGAAGAAGGGACTATAATAGGTAAAGTCAGTGAAGATGGCAACTCGTTAAACCTATCAAAAAATGGATTCAGTGTATATACGGTGTTGAGATGTGGATACTTAGTATGAGTCAAGATACAAGACTCGGTCGTAGTAGAATAATAAAGAAGAACCTCAATTTCAAATTAGTATTCATTGTTCGTTTTTCGTTTTATTAAAAAATATAAGATACAATATGATTTATTTTATTTATAATATCATCAAATATATTATAAACATAAGTTATTATTTTATATATTTTATTAAATTAAAATTTTAAATAAAATAAACGGTCAAACATTATTAGAATTGTAACTGTAAATATAATTTGGGACGGAGCGAGCAGCATTTGTTCAAAACTTGCACAAAGCTATGGACGACCCTAGTCCGTAGTCCAGGAACCTCCGGCCCAATATTAGCCGGCCCTAGTATAGCACGGCCACCCATACAGAACCGCCCCCGTGTAACTGTGCAAGGAATTAGCGATTGAGCTTATAGTCCAATGGTAGTGAAGTCCAGTGGGACGATATCCACTGGTGTTTAAATTCTGGTGCTCGCACCTTTCCTGAGATTTTCTCAGGATTTACCGGCGTTATGCGTTAAGTGGTAAGCGGTGTTCCCGTCGACAACGAGGGGCCAATGGTGACTTCGGGAATCTCCAGATCTGCCGGATGCTCAGTCCTTCAGATGTGCTCCTAGGGTAGGGTTTGCGTACGTGTATTCATAGGAGTGAGCGTACGTGCGTGTTGTGAGTGTCTACGTTGTACGGTGTAATTCTTTAAAAAAACTGTGTAAGGAATTATAAAGCGCCGGACACACCCCAGATGGCCCATTAAAACTATCTCCACATCGTGTGGGCCGGATCAGCCCATACACAGAACCACCCACACTCCTCTCTAGGTCGGTGAGTCCAACAAGACAACAAACCTACAACCACCAAGGTCCTCGGCTCCTCCTCGCTCGGTCTCCCCCGTTCTCGCCGCCTTCTCCTTTCGCCCCTCCCACCTCTCTCCACTCCGTTTCTCTTCGGGAAAACCCCCCAGCCCCACAGTGAATCCCTAGGGTTTAGCGGCTAAACCACCGCCGCGCCTATGGACGTCGATTCGGACCCCGCCGCGGCGAGCAAGCCCACCCAGATGGACCTCGAGGAACAGGCATGCCGCCGCCAACTTCCCCTTGATGCTTTTCCCCTTTCTTAATTTGGATTTAGGGCCACGGTAGTGACCGTTCTCCGCTCTTTCTGTCGAGCATGTGCAGACGGACGCGAAGGGGAAGGGGAAGGCAGAGGAGGGAAGCATGAAGAGCGAGGAGCTCGCGGATTCCATCGGAGGCCTCTCCATTGGCCCGGGGCGCACCAATTTCAAGAAGAAGCCCGTGATCATCATCGTCATCGGCATGGCTGGTGCGTCGAATTCGCTCGCCCGCTGTTTAATTGACGTTTTAGCAGCATGAATCCTGGAAGCCACCTGTGATAAACTGTTCAAAAGTAGCTTGGGAGCTAAGAGTTTTGGTTTATTGTCTCGTGCAGGGACAGGGAAGACGACCTTGATGCACCGGCTGGTGTGCGATATGCAAGCCACGAACAAGAGGGGCTATGTTGTCAATCTTGACCCTGCGGTGATGACACTGCCGTTCGGGGCCAACATTGACATCCGCGACACGGTGCGGTATAAGGACGTGATGAAGGAGTACGGCCTTGGTCCCAATGGTGGCATCCTCACCTCACTTAACTTGTTTGCTACCAAGTTTGATGAGGTTGGGTGTTATATTCTATTTCTCTATTGCACAAATACATCTCCTATCCTATCAGTGGGTTTTTGTTATTTTAATTGATTTTCATAGTACCGTGGGGTGGAAACTTCTGCCTGGTACCCCGGCCATCATGTCTATCTTCGGTTTAGCTTGCCTGTCATTGTATGGTAGAACAATATTTTCTGTCACATTTAATGGAAAGAGAGATACCTGATTTGAAAAGTTTTAACAACATGTTAGTTGAAAAATAGGAAGTAATTAAATCGTATCATCCATGGCGAACAGGATAATTTTGTCTAGTATGTTGTGTGTAGGGACCTAATGCTTACTTGGAAAGCAAATATTTTTTTTTATTTACATCTATCTGAAGAGTTAAATAATAACTTTTCAGCTGTGCAGCTTCACAAATCAATGTTTAGATAACTTTGGAGTTGCACTTGAACTCTGGGATAATATTACAATTTTCTGATCAGGTATAGATCTTCCAGAAACAGGATAGTGAATGCTTAGTGGTACTAACGAGAATGCTGTGCACTGTTAGTATTCTACTGAAGATGACAGGATTTGTGATCAAAGACATATAGAACTGATATGCTTTGTGAAATGATGTCTGTGTACTGGCTTGAATGTGATAAATAATACATTCTAGATGCCATGCCTACTATTACCATCCATGCTGACTTCCATAATAATTGTGCACAATTTAGCCTACATAGGAGTGCCAGGGAATTTATATGATGCCATGCTGAATAATTCAACTTAAATATATTGTTCCTTTTGTGGTACATGGGAAATAATTTTCTTGCTACCTTTGTTTTGTTCAGCTAACATGACATCTGATATCCATTCGTAGGTTGTTTCTGTCATTGAAAGGCGTGCAGATCAACTAGATTATGTACTGGTGGACACGCCTGGGCAGATTGAGATCTTCACTTGGTCGGCTTCAGGAGCTATCATCACTGAAGCTTTTGCATCAACATTTCCAACAGTTGTTGCATATGTTGTTGACACGCCTAGATCAACAAGCCCCGTTACTTTTATGAGCAATATGCTTTATGCCTGCAGTATTCTCTACAAAACCCGACTCCCTCTAGTCCTAACATTCAACAAGGTTGATGTTGCCAAGCATGAGTTTGCTATCGAAGTATGTATACCACTTATGACAATATGGCTTCCTCTGTTGTCTATTCTAGCCCGTTGCACCTGCCATACATTCACATCTTGCCAAAATTATACCTTACGTGCCATGCAATGGTTCTGTTTTTACTTAGCTGAATGTGTATTGTTTAGCAAGGCTGAGTTTATCGTACTGTACATTCCACCACTTTGGCCTTTTCACAATCTGGTATTGATATCTTACTTTGTTGCTGGACCAGTGGATGCAAGA
This sequence comes from Echinochloa phyllopogon, assembly GCA_033239725.1. NCBI lineage: Eukaryota > Viridiplantae > Streptophyta > Magnoliopsida > Poales > Poaceae > Echinochloa > Echinochloa phyllopogon. The sequence goes on along the minus strand of BTCW01000018.1, from coordinate 60,539,658 downwards.
CTTTGAGGCGTTTCAGGTAGCTTTGGAATCGGACAAATCTTATTCCGCCACATATACCCGAAGCCTCTCCCTGGTTCTCGACGAATTCTACAAGAATCTACGCTCTGTTGGAGTGTCTGCAGTGTCTGGTACTGGTGTCAATACATTTTTTGAAGCTATAGAAGCAAGCGCCAAGGAATACATGGAAACCTACAGGTCTTGTTTCCTAAGATGAGATAGAAGACTGCTCTGCCTGCCCATACTTGCAACCTTCTTACTAATTGGTATTTGAAAATTTCAGGGCTGATCTTGACAAGAGGATTGCTGAAAAGGAAAGATTGGAGGCAGAACGCAGGAAAGAGAACATGGAAAAATTGCAGAGAGATATGGTGAAATCCAAAGGACAAACTGTGGTGCTCAGCACTGGTTTGAAGGACAAAAATCCTGCTTCAGACATGATGGATGATGTTGAGGACGAGGAAGAAGATGAGGAATTTGAGGAGGAATTTGAAAAGTCTGGGTTTATTGTGGATGATGAAGATGAAGAAGATGAAGGAGAAGATGAGGAGGTGGCTCATTTTGGCTTTTGAGGTATAGTGTTGCTCCATTTGAATGTGAGTTTTACTAGTTGTTAGCAATGGTCATGCACTAGCCTTCGTTGGATGTGAATGTGCATTTCAGGCACAACACATACTTTTGTTTGTTACTTGACCAAGAAGCATATGGTACATGATTAACACATCATATATTATACATCAGAATTTTTAAGCATCACACAATGCTTGCTTGTTTAGTGCCAGGATGAGATGGTATTGTTCCTCGCACTAGTTGCTTTTACATACATTCTTCAATTCCAATCTGATTTTATTAAGCTCTGTCTTGGCAGGGTGAGCAAACAGTGACTTGGTGGTGCACTGATGGATAACCCATTGATTTTGGGTGCTTGTTTACGGTTTACCGAATTGGCGAAAAACTGGTGATATCAGTAGGTGGCTGTATTACTCTGTAAATCAAATCTAGCACTTGTTTAAACTCATCTTGGTGCTGGCAGTGCATGCCGTATTTTGTAGACTTGGTCACTTGGAGGTTGAATTTGATCCCCTCGCAGGCTCGATGCAAGCTAAATATGTCCAGTTGTGCCATGTAATCTGTTGCGCCAAGTCGTAACTCGTGACATAATCCTTAACTGGATCAATGGTCAGAGGGACCTTTTGGCTCACACCGTCTCATCCCTTCCAAACTGTTATTTTAGTCGTTGGCAAGAACAGGAAAAGTGCGTTTGATTCGTTGCGATCCTGAGCTATATAAAACTCAGCTGGGCAAACTCGCCCGAGCAGCCATACTGTGCTTGGCTAGGCTAATCACTTGTTTGGAGACAAATAAAACGGCAAGATTCTTTGGCTATCCGTTCGGTTCTCCGGCAAATTAATAGAATCCACGATGGAAATCAAACTCAAAGGTGAAAAGGAAAATGCAGAGTAAGCCCATATGTTTAACATCTTCGCAGCTCATCCTGCGTGAGTTGTCAGGTCGTAAGTCTTTGTATAGAGTTTGCTGGCCTCATATGCAATCGGATCATGCGCCATGCTGGAAAGAAGGTTGCATGTAGATGATTTGTTGAAGGAGGAGATCGGATTCGTGCTCCTAATTTTTCCCGGTGAGACGGACACATTTTGCTGAAATCTGATGTTAACAAGGGTTTGTGCACAAACCTGAAACCTGGACAGAATCTAGCCAAAGCCCATTCAGCCTAAACATGGACCATTCGGCAGCGGGCCCGGCCCATACGGCCACACCAACTCGCCCCAACCCAGCAAAGGTCAGCACAGCAGCCTCTCGAGTGAGTCTCGCCCCCGCACCTCATCAGAGAGACGCCTCCCTCCCACCACCACCACTGCAAGGCGACGACGGCGAGATGTTCCTGCGGCGAATCCTGACCGGCGGGGGCGGCCTGGCGGCGCTGCGCGCGGCGCGCGCCGTCAAGGAGACGACGGGGATCGTGGGTCTCGAGGTGGTGCCCAACGCGCGGGAGGTGCTCATCGGGCTCTACACGCGCACGCTCAAGGAGATCGAGGCCGTCCCCAAGGACGAGGGCTACCGCAAGGCCGTCGAGTCTTTCACCAATCACCGCCTCCAGATCTGCCAGGAGGAGGACGACTGGAAGCGCATCGAGGACCGAATCGGATGCGGGCAGGTCGAGGAGCTCATCGAGGAGGCTGAGGACGAGCTCAAGCTCATTTCCAAAATGATTGGTATGTGATTCTTGACTACCTTACCGCCCCCCTTATTGTCTCCACATTTTATTCCGTTTTTATGGCTTACTGATCCGTAGGCAGCAGTTAGGGTAATTGATGTATTTGGTCCAATCAGTTTTACTTGAGTGATAGGTGAATTCACTGATTTGGGGACAGCAGTAATACAATATAGTGGTGATAAATGCGTGGTTATTTAATCTAGGACAGATGTTATTGTTTGATGGTCGGTCGTAGGACTAGGATTGGAATTTTTTTTATAGTCATCGGAATTATAGATAGATGAAAGGTTGGTGTGATGTTGCCTTATGTTCCCACGAATTCTCCATGATATTGTTCATTTAGAGTCCACGGCTCTAACAAAATGAGAGTGAGCTTTCTTATGGACTGGTCGGCCCTTGAAAATACTACCTGTGACTGGAGTGTTTATAGATGTCTTGTGTGATTCTGGTCTCATGGTGCATGCTGCATCTGGAAATCAGGAAATGGCTACTTATACAGTTATACTGCCTGTTTCCTCCCATTAGGATCAGTATATCAGACTGACACAGTAGCATCTCACATTCTATCCTTTGTAGTATACCACTATACCACTAAATTGGCTGTGCAGCATTTGACCTCTTATTTTGTGTTAACTCTGAAGTGTCAGTGTGCCATGTTCTTATCTTTTGAGAAAAAATGTGGGAAGAAAATCAAATGTGTTTATTTAGTAGAGTATAACTGAAATAAACCCCAAATACTTTATGTGCACTTTAACCTTATTTCTTATTCTGGTTTTGCTGTTGTAGCTTACTAGCAAAAATGCAAATAAAGCAGGCAATAGACCACAGATACCTGAACAGTGTCCTTCATAGTTCATATATGCTTTGTCCACAGCCTCAGAATTTTACATTTTATATCAGTGATAATGATAATTGAAAAACAAACCTTCTAGCTGCAAAAGTTTGTTGAGTGCATGGACTGCAGGATGCTATGTTCATTTTATAGCTTGTCAAGTAAGTTATGTTGCTAAAACGTTGGGTGACTATCACTGATTGTCTCTGATGGTGCATTTGCAACACTGCTTACCCGCATAATGATGGTGATGTTCTAGCCTTTCAGTTCCAGGATTTTTTGTGTGTGCATTGTTGGCTGATACAAAACTTTGTGCTTCAATTTGTTTTAATGTGATTTTACACTGCAATGAATGGCAGAATGGGACCCATGGGGTGTTCCTGATGACTATGAATGCGAGGTGATTGAAGATGACACGCCGATTCCTAAGCATGTTCCTCAACACCGGCCGGTTGCTCTTCCTGAGGAGTTCTTCAAGACACTAGATGCTGTCAAATCGGATCCCGCTCTGCAGGGTGATGCTCCTCCTCAAGTGAAGGCATAAAGATATGGACTCTTCACGATTATGGCATTTCACATTTTGCTGTGTTGAGTAGAGACTAGTTTCTTGCGTCATTTGCCAGCATTGTGCTTGTTGTTCCAAGCAGAATAAATTTCTGGTGAGTACTATCAAAGAGTGAGTTTCGACTCAGTGATTTGACACTGTAACTTTGTTGTCAATGAATGCTTAATACCCCTAAACATCGTTCATTTTGATGTTAATCTATGTTGGTGGAATATCGAATGCTAGTTGGGCTCAGACTTAGTTTCGTGTATGAGACCCCCGTACTTCCCTAATTGACATCATATGATGATTGCTTGAATATTACATTTAAACTTTGCATTTGGGCACCACTTTTACTCCGGGAACTTGGTGCAAGGCTGCCAGAACCTAGAAATCTGGTGAATTCATTGTCTTGTGCGGCTATAGTGCCATAGTGGCATAAGAGCAACTCCAGATCCCCAGTAACAATCTTTTTCCCTATATTCTTCATTACAGGGATTGAGATAAAAAAAATCAACTCCAACGGATCCCATTTTCCTATATTTTCTCAATCCCTTTATCCTCCTCCCTCTCCCCTTTCCATCTTTTCTCCTCCTCTGGTGTGCCATACCAACCCGATGCATCGCCCCTCGCTGGCCGCGCCGCCGCCTCCCACGGTCGCCGGCTGGCGCACCAGCTGCGTGCCCCTCCCCACCTGAGCGTCGTCGCCGCACCGACCGTGAGCCGCCTCGCCGCCCGAGCGCTGCTGGCCGGCGTTGCACTGGCCACACGCTGCCCCTGGGCCCGTGCCACGCCTATGGTTGCACACGGGCGCCGCCAAGCCGGCCCCGTCCGCACGGGCGCCGGCGAACAAGCTGAGGGCCCCTGGCCACGCGCGACCGCCAAGCCGGCCCTGGCCGCGTGGCCTCCGGTGAGCCACCATCCACTTGGCGGCCGCCCCTGCTCCGCCGCACCTCCGCCGGCCATAGCCTTGCGTGTCGCTGGCCACATGCACTCCAGCGAGCCGCATCGCGTCCGACGAGCCACCACGCGCCGGCGCCCCTGGCCACCGGCGAGCTGCTCCTCCCTACCCCTGTGCCGAGCCTAGGCGCGGCCGGACAAGCGCCGCCGCCTCTGTCCCTGTACGCATTGGAGAAGAGACCAAGGAAACGGAGAAGAAAATGCAGTCACTTCCAGGTGGGACCCACATGTAAGGGGAGAGGGAAAGGAAAAGAGGATCGGCTGGAGTTGCTCTGACCGCTGCGAAATCCGTTAATAGCGTATCAGCTTATGGCTGGCGCACTGCAAAACCACCACGTACGCAAGCTGTGATCTGAACTGGATCGCTAGTCAGGGCAGGCACCGTTTCATCGGCACTAGCTAATTTATTCTGCCCGCACTCCGGCCAAGGAAGAGAGGAGAGAGTAGAGACCAGTGCCAAAGGAATGGAGGCAGGTAGGCGGCACAACGGCGCTTTAACGGTAGTACAAAGAACTCACTTCTACAATATCCCTGAGCTGAACATCATAGATTCACAGCTATGCGCTAAAACTTACCCCCTCGTTTCCAAATTAGTATTCACTATTGATATTTTCTGGCGAAGTTTGACTATTTATCTGATTGAAAATTTTAGTCCAAATATATGAAAAATCAGCGAATACATTATATGAAAAAAAATCAGCGAATATCGATTTAGAACACCCATTGATTAATAAGCTAGCATTTCTTCTGAGGTAAACACACCTTCAAGCACTTCCGGTTCCGGAGACACACCTTGTGTTGTTACCGGCAAGAGCATCTAGCTAACTTAGCTGGAGTCTTGGAATTCCGGATGTCTTTGTACACCAAAAGGGACATAAACAAACGGCAAAATGTTATGCCTTACCTTCAGGCTACCAGTTCCACAAAATATACCCCCCAAGTCACCCAACCAAACCACCAGTTCCTCCTCGCTGATTCCACGCAGGATATAGGCATTTCAGACACCACTGTCAGTTCGCGGCAGAGTTAGCCAGCCGCATGAGGCCGTTCATGATTTCCAGCTTGCTGTCAAGCTGCATCTTCTGCTCCACGTTGCCATAGGGCCAGTAGAAGCTGGGCTCCCCAAACCCATAGCTGTAGCTCGGCAGAGGCTGAGCCATCGGGGGCTGGGGCGGCAGCGGCAGTGGCTGCTGGAGGTTGGGGAGGAAATACGGCGGCAGGCTGTTGCTCGACTGCTGGGACTGGGAGAATGAAGGAGGAGCAGTGAGAGCGGCCTGGCCTTCTGCCTCTGAAGCTGGCTTCTGATTCAGCCGCCTTCCAGGTCCAAGGATGGGGATGTCGCGTTGGGCGATCTCTCGCAGGTTGTACCGGCTGGGCTCGAAGTTGGTGACGGCGTTCTCACCCCTGAACTTCAGTGCCGCGATGTCATACGCCTCTGCAGCCTCTTGTTCGGTTGCTGGAAGTAGCAGGATTCATGTCAGGCCAGATGAGTCACGACTAGAACAATCACCCATAAAAATAATCATTGCATAATGAAGCACACATGGTATCTATAAAGAAAGCTAAGAATATGTCCATAGCTCCCTATACATAAGGCCACTTCACTACTTCCATGCTAGGCTCTGATATGAAATGTTAAATTCATTCGTTATGGAGAAGACGTCAGAATTACAGACTTACCGAAAGTCCCAAGATACAGGTCCTTGTTGCCTGCAACACGGCCGATTCTTGCCTGCCACCGTCCATGTTGGTGGTGCCTGGCAAAACAAATCAAAGAAGTGAGCAGATTATCACTGGCGACAAAGACACTAGTCAATTGCTCCTGTAACTGAAAATTACCTTGTTACTCCTCTGTAGATTGATGCTCCTCTAGAAAAGCCACTGCTATTCCTAAAGATGACACCATGACTTTGTAAGCGTACAGATACAGGCAGCCATGAAAATGGTGTGGTTGCAGGAGCACGGAGTTACAAAAATACCTCCTCAGTGAGGCTACAACATCTTGCCTGTTCATGTTCTGCATCTCCTCAATCTCTCTGATGTAGTTCTCTCTCTAAAAAAGAGAAAAGGCTGCATTTTCAGTCTTATATCATGAGCAAACACATGAGTACATTCTTTGTGCGGTATAAAATGGAGAATAGAACATAATTGAGTTCACCAAAAACGTAATATGTAACCACACATTCCTCAGTTTGCAGCCAGAATAATTGAGTTCAAAACAGAACAAAAGATTGTCATACAAATCTAATTTTGGTACATTGAATTTTAAATATAACCATAATGTAACTAAACAATCGAGTGATTTTCGGAGTGCAAACAAGAAATTTATGACATTCAGCCTGAATTTTGAAACTTGCAATATGATGGATTTCAATGCATGCCTGAAGGACAAAACACAGATATTCATGACAATAGCTGCCGGGATGTCTTACTCGTAAAGAGAAGTGCAAAACTTACAGGGAAGTTGGTAGTAGCGTTAGCACCCCAATACTTCAGAGCAGCAATATCATATGCTCTAGCAGCTTTATCTTCTTTGTCATAGCCACCTGCAGCACACGAGTTTTGAGCTTATAATATTATGCTGAAAAGGTACACATAAAAAATAAAAGGAATGAGGTAGCAGTTCATACCCAAGTAAACTGCAGGAAATCCGCATATAGCGGGCAGGATAATGGAGACATAGCAAAATAGATATGAGAAGCCCAGTTAGTTAGAACCAAAAGAAAAGGATAAACTACTCGGTTGCAAAGCAAAAAATGTATGAACTACTCCTTCACTTGTTGTAAGAATTTGTTTTGTAAGCCTTAGCATCTAATTGAGCAAATATTCACTGGACAAAGTGAATGCAAATTAGCAACTTTATTTGAAAAAGATACTATATCAGGTAGGCATTAATTAAGAGCAGGAGAATGGTGAGATCTGAGGTATATATCCAATACAATGTCAGGAACCACCACCTTTTTTTTTTGCAATAGAGTAACAGTAAGATAAAAGGCGCATGGCTTAATATATAGGGAAATGGCCCCAAACAACTAATCATGGGCTCAACATCAGGTTAAATTGTATTGTTCATACCTTATTTCCGAGTACAGCAAGTCAAGCAAATCTAATGACAAAACTTGAATAGTTTTCACTTTCATACATAACAGCTGCAAGCAACAGCGAGAGAACCAAGTGTAGCACTTCATTGCGAAATTATGGTGCTACTATTGCTGCAGTCAGATTCAGACTATGTAACAGTTCCCTGTTTTTCCCTCAAATTCATGCCTGCTCAACAGCCCAAATGTATTTTTGGTTTTTGCGATGCATGTGAACTGATTACTAGTACTTATATATGGTCGACCAGATTCTTGAGTTGAATGCCAACATTCCTGCTTGCACATCACAGCCCATGGTGCTTATACGTCCTTACTAAGATCGGACAACAAATGAATCAACAACGGACCCTACCAAATACGGATGTACAGTGGTGTGCTGGGTTTGCTAGTTCAATCACGCAGCAGTGGAATTTATTGCCATCATATAGGTTCATGGCAATTGAACAACCATACCAATAGGAACAGTTGCAGTACATGTTCTAGCCAGGTACTTTGGCATGCCTACTATCATCCCACAAGGACAAACTCTCCTGATGAAGATCCAAGAAAAGGACTCTTAACTGAAAGGGGAAAAACGTCACTGCAGCGTTGCTGTTGCTGAGCTGTTGGCACTCTAGCTAGAAGCTAGCGTTACGAAACGTCCAGACACTTCCAAATTCAAAAATTAAAAACCTCTAACCGTACGGCAGGTGAAAACAAGAGGACCTGCTCATCATAGGCAGTGTGTGCATGCATATTCAACAAGAACAAAGCCTCGCTGAACAGCAACTGAAAAAACACGTCACGGCGGGCGTCCCTGCTGGTCTGTTGGCTCTCTCTAGCTAGAGTTGCAAGTGCTCAGGCATTCGCAAATTCGAAATTCAAATCGGACGACCCACGTATGGCAGACCGAAACAAAATGGGAAACTTGGCTTCGAAGAAAGAAAACTAACCGATCCAACGCCTGGTGCAAGAGACAAAAGAAACAAAAAGTGAAAGCAAAAGCTGGGTACACTGCATCTCTGACCAGCGCAAACTGAGGCCTGTTTAGTTCCAAAATTTGCACCACAAATTCACTATGCAAAAAGAAGATTCACGTCACATCAAAATGTCATAGCATGCATGGAGTACTAAATATAGACGAAATCAAAAACTAATTGCACAGTTTTATTGTACTCTGCGAGACAAACATTTTGAGCCTAGTTAATTAATTTTTAGACAATTTTTCACACATACAAACGAAATGCTACAGTGACGTATTTATTGCGCCTGCCGGGCGTCAGATCAAATTTGGCCGGCCGAATTTGGGAACTAAACACGGCCTGAACTGGGACATGTACTCGATGGCCCAGGGCCAGTTACCACGCCAGGAGATTTTTTTTTTAAAAAAAACACGCCAGTAGATTAACCAGGGCATTCAGGATAAACTCTAGGTACAGGTAAACCGTAATCAAACTGGCATAGCGGCGATGTTAGCCACAGGGAAACACCTAGAGTATGCTAGTTTGGCCAGTGTTCTACGTACTGCACGGTCAAAGTCTCAAAAGGGGAGGCCCCGGCTCGCAGAGAATCCGGGAACTGGGGCTAGCACAGCAGGGTGAGTGGTCTGGTCGCCCTGGCCATCATGGTTTGCCTCGCAGAGATGCTCGTCACCTCACCCCTTTCCTGAAACGGCGGCGTCCCATCGTAATCCTCTCCCCCGGTACACAAAAGATCCGCGCCCCACCCACAACAAGAGAAATCCGGTCACGTCCCAGGCTCCCAGCTATCACCCTGTCACTGCGCCACGGGGCCCACTCAGTCTCATCCCTGCCACCCCGCGGTAATCACTACCTCCTCCTCATCACCAAGGTTAAACACTAGTACTATGCAGAGAGGGATTACTAGAGCTGCTGAGGCAGCAGGGTTGGCTGACGACGGGAGGTTAATTACCTTGGCGACCCTTGCGCTTCTGGCCTTCCTTCCTGCACGTGTTGTCCCAGAGGTGCGCCTCGTATCGCCCGGTCCACCTGTGCCTGCCCCCCACACGTGCGGCGGCGGTTAGTCACGTGAGACCCGTTAATCACACTCACTAACCACGCTTACTCGTGCTAAGCACGTCGGCGCGCGCACACGCCCACGTACCTGGTCACGCCGCGGTAGATGGAGGTCCGGCTGCCGTTACCCAGCGGCAGCGCCGGGGACGGCGGCGCGGGCGCGGGCGTGAGCTCACGGGCGCGCGAGGAGGAGCCGCCGTCAGCGGCGACGTCCGTCGCGACCTCCCACGAAGCCGGCGCGGGCGAAGCCGGCTGGCGCGTGAGCGACAAGGATCCGGCGTCGACGGCCGTAGACGAAGCCGCCGGCGCCGCCAGAGCTCGTCCGAGACCCTCGTCGGAGCCACTGCCGCCGGGGCACGAGCACGAGGGCAGAAGGAGGAGGGTCTGGTCGGCGGCGGCCCCGCCGAGGAGAGCGGCGTCGGCGGCGAGGAGGTCCTCGTCCGTGAAGCCGGCGTAGGGGAGGAGCAGCGGCTCCGGCTCCTGCAGACCCCCCGCCCCCATGGCGTGCGCGAAGGGGAGCGAGATGGCGCCGTTCGTCGGCGGCGGCATCGCCAGGATCAGCCTCAGCGCGCCGCACCCTAGTGGGAAACAAACGCGGAGCCGGGGGACGAGGGCGGCGGTGCGCACGCGGAAGAAGGGGCGGAGAGGCGGAGGAAAGGAGGGGGGGAAGAGACGGGCGGATATATATAGGCGCGGGGGTGAAAATGATGGGGGCTCTTCTCCGCTGGTCTGGAGGGTGCGTGGAACCAGATATATATGTTGCCATAGTTTCATTTTCTTATTATAAGTATATGCATGTTGCTCTAACTTTTTAGTTGTGAAATTCCATGGCGCCTTATCTTTTTTCACAATCCTGATGATGCGGGTTTTCTTAACATAAACTAAATTTATGTATTTATTAGTAGCGGAGTTATAGCTAATTGTGGGAATAATCTTAGATAAACATTAGTTTTGTGCTTTTTGTTAGCATGTAAATGACGACGACTGGTGATGTCTCAATGAACAGAAGGAAAGGGGCATATGACTCGATCCTTTGGCTTGTGCTAAGCTCCACCTTTGCTGAATTTATTAATGGAACATGATGTCTACTTGCCTAAACAAAAAAGGAAGAAGATTATCAAATACTAGATAGTGTCATAGAATATCGTTATTGTTTTAACAAATTATGGCATATCAGCAATGCCTCTATCAACGTAGTGTATCGTGTTATATTTGAGAATAATAGATAATTGATGGCCAAGTGTGCATGCTAGCTAGAAACATGCCAATGATTCCGTATCACCATTCAAGCCTAGCAAGGGTTTCCATCACAGGCTCACAGCACAACTTTAGTATCTCAGCTAGCCCTACAACCTTACCATTGATGTATGTGGGTTTATATCCAATGCATTTCTGGGCTGCTGAAACCGCACACGTACATGATTCTTTTTTTGAACTAAAGACACGCACCGTACATGATCTTTCCCGATAGAAAACCCGCACACACATACGCTCCCTCAGCATTTAGGCCCTGTGTAGATGCCAATTTGGTACCTCAAATTTAAGAGTTAAAAAACCGAGGCGTACTGTATCATTTCGTTTGTATGTGTGAAAAATTATCTAAAAATTAATTAATTAGGTTTAAAATGTTCGTCTCGTAGAGTACAACAAATATGTGCAATTAGTTTTTGATTTCATCTACATTTAGTACTCCATGCATGATCGATGCGATGAAAATCTTTTTTTAAGGTACAATTTGGAATGCCTAGCCTTAGCCTTAGGCTTGGCCCTTGCGAGCTGCGACGGTACGCTGCTCGCACGCACGAGAAGCGCAGAAAGGACGCGCGGGCTCCGGGGGAGGAAGCGAGTCAGCCAGAAAGGTCAGGCTCCGCGCGCTCGGGCTCGGGGCTTGCTAGCCCTGCCTAGCGGTAGGCGTGATGATGCCGCCTCGCCTCTTCTGTCGCGTCCCCTCGGTGCCGGTCGTCGTCGATTCGATATCCCCGGTGCAGAGCCCTGCAGAGCGGACGATCGGAGGCACTGCTGCAGCCGCAGCCGCAGCCGCGCGGCCGCGGGACAGGCGCGTGACGTGCCGCTTTCCGCACGGACGTGACCGGTTGAGGTGCCACATCGTACCACGGCGCGCTAGCCTACGCTGGTAGGACATGGACATGGATGGATTCGATTCGGTCGCGCGCTTCCCCTGCTTGCTCCGTGGGACGCAGCGCCGCACCGGTCGCCGAGGCGAGGGTCCGTCCGTTGTGGTCAAAGGGCCAATCGAGTGGACTCCGGTTGTGATTTGTGAGCGAGGGTCCGTCCGTTGTGGCCTAGATTTTTTTTATTATCAAATTTCATTCAGAAATTCTGCTGTACGGAGAGAAGATTTTCATCCATCAAGACATCCATACACATCCATACATGTACAGAGTACTAAATATAGATGAAATTAAAAACTAATTACATAGTTTTATTGTATTTTATGAGACAAAAATTTTAAACCTAATTAATCAATATTTAGACAATATTTATAAATACAAACGAAATACTATGGTGATATATTTATGATAAAGTCTCAACTTTATACAGTGACACATCTTAGTACGACAAAAATCATTTTACATCCGGGATACTCTTGTCGTCTGTTCTCGTCAGCCCGTCAGGAACGTCCGGAGAAAGGAGAACGAATATGAGCAGTCCTGCAGCAGATAGCGTATCGGCTGTTGCCCTGCGAAACGCTGCAGCAAAGCAGGCGCAGATGGAACGGGCTTTGTTTAGATTCAGAATTTTATCCCCCAATTTCACCGCGTAAAAAAAATTCTCATCATATTAAAATATCGGCACATGCATGAAGTACTAAATATAGATAAAATTAAAAACTAATTGTACACTTTTGTTGTACTTTACGAGACGAACATTTTGAGCCTAATTAATCAATATTTGGATAATTTTTTATAAATACAAACGAAATGCTACAGTGACGTATTTATTACAAAGTGTAAACTTTGCACATCCTGAATTGGGATCTAAACCGACCTTGTTTAGTTCCAACATGCCAAAGTTAGCATTTTATTATTAATGTGTCACTGTAATATTTCGTTTGTATTTGTGAATAATTGTCCAAACATTGATTAATTAGGCTCAAAATATTAGTATCGTAAAGTACAACAAAACTGTGCAATTAGTTTTTGATTTCATCTATATTTAGTACTTCATACATGTAATGATATTTTGATACGATGAAAATCTAAAATTGGGGTGAAATTTGGGAAAGTGTGAGCAAAGCGTATCGGTGGGCGACGCCGGATGCCTGCCTAGAGCATTGAACAAGCTCGTCTACGTTGGTTCTCAACTTTCGCCAAAAAAAAAGTATAATCATATATTAGATATTTATTAAATAAAATGGATGTCCCAATGAGAATTTAGTATTCGAGGTTTAAAAATAAAGAAACATCACGAGAGCCGTACATGTCTAGAACACCAGCTTCGGTACCCCCAAATCTAACGGTATATAATGTAATACCACTATATCTAATATTGTTATATGCTGCTACTTTAGCATTATATCATCATCTTTGTATCCGGATCATCAATTGTTTTAGAACAGGCTCGTATATGCATTGTCCCTTTTTTTCAGACCAAGGATAAGTAATTAGCATTGCTCCCACAAGTGATTCTACACAAAAGGGGTCTTTCCAGTGATTGCCTAATTGCTAGTGCATGGATCATCCTGTGCTGCGTTGGACAGAATTAAAAATGTTTGTACTTCAACAGGGAAACCGTGCAAGTTTTCTAAAAAAAGATGGCAAAATATATATAATTATTAGATAATGGATGTCACATTAATACTTATTACAAGACATCCGGCATTTTTTAAATACATAGCGGAAGCTCGTGAAGAGATTCTACTGTGTATCTAGTGCACGATGCGAATTCATAGGGACTCTATGCGCATTTAGTATGTGCATCGCAAGGCGCTCTAAATCCGGACCTATTCAAGAGAGCAATGGGAAGGGGAAGGAAAGAAACAGTTACATTATCCCGATAATAACTCTTCGGTTTTTCTCTCTTTTATTTTTGGACACATGGGCTAGATTACTGAAACGGCAATTTGGTCTAGAGAAAGGTACATGGCTACGACCATATTCAGAAATGAAATCAGGAGTCCCGTGCATCTGCTAATCTGTTGGCACCTGTGGAAGCACCGAAACGATGTGATCTTCTCCGAAATGCAGCCTGACTCTCGACGCTTCTGGGCATCATGCAGGGAGGACGCCAAATCCAAGTACGAAAAGTCGGACCGGAGATCGAACCGGTCAGACTACTAGTTTACTGGTTCATCGGTCCAACCAGTGGTTCACTGGTCAAACCAGTGGTTCATTATTTATTAATATAAAATTTATTTCACATGATTTATATAAATAATATGCAAGTTGTATTACTAGTAACATCACATATAACATAATAGATGATATAACATAATTATATCATAATAGTCTATTGTTTAAAGTTGGAAACCAATATCCAAATATTAAATTGATCAATGGTTCAAAAAAACCGGTTCACTGGTTCATCGGTTCGACACAAAACCGGCCGGTTCGCACCGGTTCACACCGGTTCAATTGCATGACCAATCTTTTAATTGAACCGGACCGGTCCCGCCACCGATTCACGGTTTTTCTGGTCCAACCAGTGAACCGGTTCGGTTTTTTGTACTAGGCGCCAAATTGTGGAGCTGCCGCTGGCCGAGAACAGAAAACACAATTGCAGAGTCTTGGTGTGACTTCTTCCCATCCATGTAAACATCTAGGCCTTGTTTAGATGCCAAATTTGGCACCTCAAATTTGGGAGTTGAAAAACCGAGGTGCACTGTAGCATTTCATTTGTATGTGTGAAAAATTATCCAAAAATTGATTAATTAGGCTTAAAATGTTCGTCTCGTAGAGTACAATAAAACTGTGTAATTAGTTTTTGATTTCATCTATATTTAGTACTCCATGCATGTTATGACATTTTAATGTGACGGAAATCTTCTTTTTACATAGTAAACTTTGGGGATGAAATTTGCGATCTAAACAAGGCCCAGTAGTACAACCAGCCCCCTTGTTTTTTCCTCAAATGCTGAAACTATGAGATGTACTGCTCTTTGGCTTGAAATTCAGGTGGGGACGCTCCCCCCCCCCCCCTCCGGTCAAAAAAAAAAGAGTCCCACGCATACAGGTCTTGCTCCTGAAAAATACTGCTCACCGGTGCTGATAAACCGACCTGAAAAATACTGCTCACCGGTGCTGATAAACCAAGCGAATAGGTTGAGCACCAATTTTGACCAAGGAGACGAGCACCAATTTTGGGCATGCATCCAAATGAGTACCAAACTTGATCAAAAGTCGATTCAGCCACAAACCAAAATGGTGTGCTCTAATCTTGCTCATTCGACAAAAACTTGAATAAGCGAATAAAGAGAAGTGAAGTAACAAGTTACATCAAGCTTTGCCCAGACTTAAACGCACGAGTACACATTTTTTCTTCCTCAAAGCCATGATCACTACATATGAATTCTTGGTCAGTAGGACCGAAGCCTACAACAGCAAAAGTGGACCGAATTGATCCAAAACACTTTCATATTGACCTAGAATGGATAGCTTCCATTCACAACCCCTTTTCATATTGACATCTGCATCTGCACCCAGCAGCATCTCTAACAACAGTTAGAAATTTACACATTTTTTGCTGCTGGGTAACGACATTACACCTACAGTTTACATACAGCTATATGGTATACCTCACTGTCACTTGTATATCAACTGCTATGCTGTGTACATGAATATACATGTACCTGCACAAGCCTCACAACAGGAATAAGTCACCCGAAGGACCCAAATTTGCACTGGATGCTTGAAGAAAGATCCAGCTCTCGACATCCAGGTACACGAAAAAGCTTCTATATCCCTTGTGCCAGAGGCATGAACAAGCCCCAATCTAAAAAGGCAGCCAAAAATTCTGAGTTCTGATGTTGAAAACGACCTCCCTATCTGTTTTGCACTGTTCTCGTATTCACAAAGCTTAGGGGGCAATATAACATTGGACCCTAACTGACTGCATTGTAACTCTGCTTCATTAGTTGGTGCCCCATCATATGTTGTGGCAGCTTCTCTGAGTAAACTGAGTGATCAAAGACACTTTTAGGAAGCTGGGGAGGTCCAACAATGGACATTGTAATATCCGAATGGGCACATTTTTCCTTTCCATAGATGTTGTTAAAGACACTTTTCATGAAGTCTTCTTTGAGAGAACCTGTACATATTTGAATATTCCTTCTGTGCATGAGACCCCAGAAGAATACAGCATTGGGCTCAATCATGGTATGATCAACTTGCTCCGAGGGATCTGGGTCACAGTAAACACCAAGACTCTCCAGCTGCAGAACATCAGTTAGGAGAGTTCAAGATCAACACTAACACTATAGCCCAGAAACGTGAAAAGGAAAAACACATGCTCAATAAATGGTGAAATAACCTTGAGAAGAAGGTTGCGGAATCTTGATTTGACCCATCCAACCCAATCACGTAATTCTTCAGCCATCGGAGCAGAGAGAACTATGCGGAGAAAGCATTTGTATCTTGCACCATATGGAAAAGGTGCAAAGAGCCAACTCCAGTCAAAATCAGTAGTTCTGGTATCCTGTGGAAGAAACAAATGAGATATTATCAACCAGCCACTCAGGGGGACACATGCAAGCCTTCTACATTGCAAAAATAACAGAGGTGAGTGAAATGGAAACTGTCTAAGATTTTTTTTGAAAGATTACTGTTTAAGAAAATTTGGCACAAAGACTTTTGAGCATAACATATTTGAAGAATTATCAGAGAGGAATAAAAATCTAAAACATGAACACAGCAATGGAGTCAGAGAAGGTGGGGTGGGTCCCAGCCTCCCACAGGGTTGGGGGCAGTACTGTTTTGTGAGTAGTTAGAGAAGGTCGGGTGGGTCCCAGCCTCCCATGGGGTTGGGGGCAGTACTGTTTTGTGAGTAGTTAAATGATGAAGATTAGTGTCCTGTTGGGAAATGAGAAATCAATTGAGCATGGAGGAGCCACATGTCCACCCTAGGCTCCAAGAAGCTCCGACATGCAGGACATGGCATTGTAAGATATCTATGAGCTTTTCTGTTTTTCGGTGGATCAACCACAGCTGTTCAATGTTCAAATAAAACCAGTTAACCTCTGCTCTATTAATAGAAAATGAAACAGTGGCCCCACAAAAAGAACAAAAGGAGATTCGACAATTTAAAAGTCAACCTGAAAATAATAAACAATCTGTTCAGATTCAAGTTATTTGATAGCTTGTGACAAAAAGCTAGAAAGGAAATAACCTGAGATCTCAACTGATTTTAAAACATGTTTTGCAACAATTCAGCAAAAGAGGAAAAAAGGGGGAGGTATTGAAATGCTTGATAATATGACAGCTCAAGTCTCCTCAACTCTGAGATATAGTAATTCATATGTTGAATTCCGTCATGGTGTGCTGGCGGAAATATAAACAAGGAACTAATTAAATAAAACCCTAACAAGAATAGCTATACCTTGGTCAAAGCATAACCACGTCGAATTTCTTCTTTGATTTTGCTAAAAGTACTTTCCGTCATACTAGACGAACAAAATTCTGGTGGAATACAGGGCAACATTATGGGCATGAGAGAGCACCCATCAGGACCCCGACAAAGAGCTGGCGGATCAAGCAGATTCACTGGAAGAGGCCAAGGCCAGTGAACAAAAATATCGAAGAACAAAGATAACAAAGTATTTATACTAGCATTTGGATGTCTGCGACAAACATATGCAGCAAGAATTGCCAAATGAATCCCAGCGAAGAAGCCTAGTAGCTGAAAATAGAATCAGGCAATCATTAATAGCGTAGTTGTACAAAATAAAAGGATGATACCATAAGCAACTGTAGACAAGTCATTACATGGCAATGAAGTCCTCTTTTTCTCGCCCATAGTTTAAGACACCGCAGCAGATATTGAAATTTCTGCATTGATGCCCCATAAAAAGGGAAAAATTAGAATAGGACATGTGGTAGCAAGAAAGGTTTAAAGAACTCATAAAAAGTACACCAGAAAAAAACAATTCTTGCAAAAAAAAATGACGTCAAATTTCAGCATTGACAAAACAAAAGCTGAGGCCGAACTGAGGAATATAACTGAATGTATATAAGGAACAGAGTGATACAATGAGAGACAACATCAAGTCTGAAATACAAAAGGGCGCAGAGTGGAATAAAATGAAGATGGATAACAGAATGGGAATAACTCTGAGGTTATTGTGGGCCTTCATATATGATGACGGATCAGTGGATAACAGAATGTGAATATATCTAGTGAGATTATTGTGGACCTTCATATTAGGAACCAATTGAATGATTTGTCTATTAACACGAACTCCAGAAAGACATCTCCAACTTGCCCCATCAACATTCTCCAGCACGCGGGGATCAAATGCATGTATAGCCTGCATGGTGTACATCCTGTGAGAACTTAAAATGAGCACCAGATGTTATGTACAATCTCTGTTTTTCTACAAACTGACCAATAGTTAGATGACTCCAAACTAATAGTGAAAATCACATGACAAACCAGTGAGGATAGAGTCATTGTGTACTATAGGCAAAAGGGTATCGAGTTTTCTCTAATGCTACCATGCTTTACTCAGTATTGAAATATCCAAACAGTGTTAACATAAATGTAGTAATGTACAACTCATTAAGCTATTACTGGACTGAAATTTCTTGGAGGGAAGTCTAGTTCTTCATAATTAGGAATAGCTCCAAAAGATATTATGTATAACTCATTATATGCTACCAAAAGTTGTAGCAAGCAATAGCTTATCAAAGGTATAGTATGACCAAAATGAAAACATGATGTTATAGGACAGGCAGAGAAAATGTTCTGAGAAAAGTAGAAATCCAAATTTCATGGAATGAACAAGTGTAACACATGTAATATAAGGTAGTAGACAAACACTAATGAAAGATCAGCGATACTTACCTCTGCAGC
Source organism: Echinochloa phyllopogon (assembly GCA_033239725.1). Classification (NCBI taxonomy): domain Eukaryota; kingdom Viridiplantae; phylum Streptophyta; class Magnoliopsida; order Poales; family Poaceae; genus Echinochloa; species Echinochloa phyllopogon. Next base: position 60,520,949 of record BTCW01000018.1, on the reverse strand, counting down.
ATTGATCACGGGGAGTTGGACATAAGGAAAATCAACTGAAATTCCGTTGAATTTAAAACGCATCAATGGAACCTTAGCTCCTTCAATTAAATGCAATTCTGATACTTCTGGCCTCCCTTCAAGCATGTGACGCAGGACAACAAAAAAATGATGCTGCAAATCAACACATGAACACTTTTCTGAATAAATTTTAAAATTAGTCAGCAAAAAACAAAAATATAAATTTATACTCACTTGCAGTGATGCAATATAGGGACCAACACAAAGAGCATCAATATCAGATTCAGGTCCATATGCCTTCAAAGTAGAAAATTTTTTTGTCAAATTTGTCACAAAAAAAAAGATAAATCGCAAAATTCAAAGGGTCAATAACAGAAGGAATATGTATAAACAAGCAAACTGAAGTTATAATCCTTCCATTAACCCAGCCCAGCTCCTCTTAAATTCATGACTGCACACTCTGATTGCCCCACAAATCATTCACCTTATGTCAATTGTATAGGGGAAATGCAGTCAAACAGATCGTTCCACCAGATCATCAACTCAGCAAGCCCAGAAAACAAACGAAACGAAAAAAAAGAGGAGCAACCTCATTTTGCTTCAATGAAACACTATCAAAGTCATCATAATTAGCAGATTTGTCAATGCAAGAGACACTCTTTTACTAAAACGATGACAGCACAAACCAACGCAGACAGTTGCACAGAAGAGAGAACTTGTGGAATGAACATATGATCAACACATTGCCAGAAATATATGGGAAATTGAATGTTGTTAGTTTCAATTTGAGTAACTGTTAATGTGTTTAAATATAACACTGTATACAAAACACATCCACAACAGATCATTCTAAATCAATACCGTGACTAATTATATCAACTGGATGTTACATCACCATAAACAATTCCAAGAAATCGTGCACAAGTTCGGCATTCTCACTTACCCCTAAGGCATAGGAGCCGAAGGTCAACACCGTCGCTGACGCAAACCAGTGCTGTTTCCCCTGCTCGTACGCCACCCTCTTTGCCCAATCCATCACTATCTGTAACAACCTCCACCAGATCAAAACATCAATTCCACCCGACTTACAAGCAGAACAAGCAGAAACCTTCAAGCCCAGAACCCTAAATCCCGTTACCTTGCCGAGTTCGCGTACCACCCGCTCCCTCCTCTGCTCGTCCTCTTGCGAAGGTACAATCCCCGCGTCGGAAATGAACTAACCTCGTAAAACGTCAGCTCCCAAAATCAACCACGAATCCACACGAAATTATTTTAAAAAATGAATCCACACGAAATTACAGGGAAAGCAAAAGGCTGCGCATACGAGCTTTAAGCTCCGGCGCTCACCTTGAGGAGGGAGCGGCTCCGGCACTCGTCCATATGCGCGATGACCTCGCGAGTGAGCGGCACGGGGATAGGGCGCGGCAGGAGCGCCCCCGGGGGCGGGGGGCCCGGGAGGTACATCCCGGGCGTCGGCGGTATCGGCGGTGGAGGAGGCGGGCCCATGAGCAGCACGGGCGCTAGGGTTTGGACCTCGGCCTTGCGGGCCGCCGAGCCCGTGACGGCGAGGTCGAGCGCCATTGCTGGCAGAGCAGGCCGCCGGCGAGGGCAGGGAGGCCGGGATCACCGGCCGGCCGGCGGCGATTCGCCGCCGCGTCGTTGGGTGGGTCCCGGAGGCGGAGACGACGTGACGGAGAGCTTCACGTTTTGAAATTGTTTAAGGCAGCTTTGGGGTTTAGAAGGAGATGGACCAGACGGAACGGAATGGAAGAAGGGGAGGTGGAACGGGGACAAGACAGGAGACAGGGAGACGACAGGGTGGCTTTTATACAGGCACGCCGGTTCGGGGTTGTTCGCGGCCGCGTGGCCACGCGAGGTAGCTGGGTCTGGCAAGGAATATGTGGGTCGCGGTGCTCACCTGGAACTGGCCCCCGGTAGCTTTTCTCTGAAGTTTTTTGTGTAAGGTTTTTTTTTTGATAAGGAGCTTTTCTCTAAAGTTGTTCCTTGTTCGCTTCAACACTGTCGGTAGATTTTACCCAAAAAAACATTGTCGGTAGATTGTAATTGTATTGTTGTTATTTTAAATTCTTATTTTTCTAATAAAGCTTCACGTTGTTGTTAATCATAACTATCAAAATGCGATCGGGAACTCTTCTCTTTGTGTCGCTCTCAATCAAAATTTCTTATGTTGACTTGAGCAATTGTTTTTATTAAAAAAAGTGCTATTTTATGCAAAGAAACCATGAAATTTATAATTCTAACAAGGACAGTCTTGCCTAGTTTCAGACACCTAATAACCTAATAAAAGATGTATTTTTAACCCTCAAAATTTGTTTGATATTTTTTTATATTTGGGCCATCTAGATTTAATTGCATGTACATTTAAGATTTCCTCTACCAAGGTGCGTGCACATTGAATTGATGGGTTTTTTTTCTTTTGCAAGATGCACCTTTTCATTTCCAAGGTGCATGCGCATTTAATTGTATGAATTTTCCCTTTTTCAAGATTTGATTCATCAATACTTTTTGTTGATTACTTGTTTTAATTAGGGACATAAAGGTCATTTGTCATGACTTTTAGTTTGTCCTAAAAATCTAGATATGCATTCTTTATGGGACGATGAGAATATATTTTACACTTTTAGTTATACCAAATGAAGTAATAACTTAAAATCACTTCAGTAATGATTTGAATGCAACAACCCACCAAGGCAGAGTTAGGTTTCTTGCTGGGCCTCGGGCCATGTGTGCGTAATTGGACCGGGTAACCCTACAGGTACCCGCGGGTGAGATTCAGTGTCCCTCCATGCCCGTGAGCAAGATTTCATACTTGTACCTTCGTTCGCAGGCGAGATTTCGTGCTCATACTCTTGCCTGTTAAATACGAAACCCGTGAGTGCCCATTCTTGTGGGCTAAAGTGCCAATACAAACACAAATCCACATAGATAAACACATGTGCGTGCGCGCGCACAAACTTGTATGGATATACAGTATACTTTACTTCTATGAGCACATTTGAGAGCCCGTGCATGATGGATCTTGACATTGACGAATATCACGTACGCCTGGTTGTCAACGGCCGTATAGTTATTTACTTCTAAAAATATATATAATTGATAGATGAACATGTTGTTTAGAAATGTAACTTTGTTTCTGATATTTAACGAGATAGTTGTTTACTTCTAAATAAAGACATGCTTGACAGATGAACACGCTGCTTAGGAATGTAACTTTGTTTATGATGTTTAATGAAAGGCCCTCTTTTCTCAGCAAAAAAAAGAACATATTGCTTAGCACTGGAATAATATTGCGGTTTACTCTAGAAAAATTGGTCCAAACCCAAATGAGAAGATAACAACTCAACTAAGCCCCGGTTCACTCGATTACCTTTTAGTCTCAAAGAAGGGGTGGAGCTTCTTTACAACGAAAGGTATGTCTGAAGTCGTCATTGGCGTCTCGTTGTCGACGGGAACGCCGCTTACCACTTAACGCATAACACCGGTAAATCCTGAGAAAATCCCAGGAAAATGTGCGAGCACCGGGATTTGAACCCTGGTGGGTAGCGTCCCACTGGACTTTACTACCATTGGACTACAAGCTCAATCGCTCTATAATTATCTTAATGCGTCCTGAAGAAACAAAGTGTAATACCCAGTCCAATATCTATTAGTAGTTCTAATAGGCTCAGTTGTGACATGGTGCGGTGGTTTACTCGCTGGCTTATAATCCCTTGCCGCTTTAAACGTAGCATCTTCAGGTTAACCCTTTTACACGAAGCGAGAACAAAAGTATAAGAGAGGTGCTACATATATGCGTGCTCGCCCCACGGAAGGGCTAGGTTGTAAGCAGATTTTGGAGCGGGGTGTTACGTATGGTCAGAGCATCAACCCTCGCTGCATGTGTATGTGGATTGCCATGCATCAACCCAACATCTCTTAGTAGTTTTAGTAGACCGATTTGGTCCAATGGTGGTGTGGTGCGGTGATTTAGTGCCAGACTGAAAGTTTTTTTTTGAGAGGGGGAGGGGGGTTGAATTGTAGCTTATAATCCTTTGCCGCTCCCAAATGTAGAATATCCGGGTTATCACTTATACAAAGCGAGAACGAAAGTGTAAAAGTTACGCTACGCGTATGCAGGCTCGCTGTATGGAAGGACTAAGCCGTAAGCAAATGATGGGTTCTTATGAACTTTCTGATTGTCCTTTAGCAATAATGAAGTAGAAGATAATTGAAGACAAGTTGTTTTTAACAACCCAACTCGCAATAGTATACATTTGCAGCATTGGCATCGAGATAATCATATGGCCTTGTTTGTTTACATTTTGTATTATATAATTAAACTTATGGTTCAAGGATAATATAATAAAAGGTCATCCTAGACCACCCAAATAATCTGAAATAAACTACTTCAATAATAATGTTTTGTCATGTGATCCTTGAATCGATCTACATGACAAACAAACAAGCATATATATTTCCATGGGTACACCTCATACAAGACACAAGTCTAACAGTTTCGATAGCACTCATGTATTCTTTCTCCCAAGGTCAAATATATAATTTTGGATGCACTTAACTAAACCCTTATAATTAGTAGTAATTAAGAATCATAGGAGCATGTTAGAGGTGATTCAAGATCGATAAGTGATAATCTAAAACGTATATCTACATTGCTAGGTTCTTTAATAAGCTGCTTGGTGATTTTCATTCAAACAAGAAGCGATTCAAATATAGAAAACCTTGAAATGTGACAGCACGTAGGAGACGAGGGAATATGTGCTTACTTTTCATTCCAAAACGAACGGCTGAGGTCCAAAGCTAATCCGAGCAAACCCACACGCCGCCAGACCCGCCAGGCCGCCACCACCGCCACCGTTCTCATTCTCATTCCGGCCCAAGCGCCCCATTCCCGCAACAAATCAAATCAACAAATCCCTGCTCTTAAACCCTGCACCAGCGCCCTTTATCCCCTTTCCCCTCCCCACTTCCTCACACCGCTCGCCCCCACCCCCGCCGTATCCTTCCGCCGCCCCTAGGGTTTAACCGCTCGCAACACCCGCCGCACTTCTCTAAGCATGTCGGCGCCGCCGTTGCTCAAGCCACCGGCAACCGCCGCCGCAGCTTTACCCCGCGTGAACTCCACCCCCAGGGCCGCCGGGCTCCGCAGCGCCTGTGCCCGCCCGACGCGGCGGCTCCAGTGCTCAGCCTCGGCCGCCGCCGCCGTCTCCGCCGGAGATTCCACTGAGGTGAGGAGGCGCAGCTTCCCGTAGAGTCCCCCAATTGAGAGGTATTGATTGCTTGTGTCTTACGGGTCGTGTCGTGTTGTTCTGTTGGTCAGATGGCTGATGCTGCCCTGGGCTGGGCGGAGAGGTCGCTGGAGGAGCTGGACAGCTTGCCAGACAGCGACACGTACTGCCTGTTGGCGCTCTCGCCGCTGGATGGGCGGTACCATCGCTTCGTGAAGTACCTGATGCCATTCTTCAGCGAGTTCGGCCTCATCAGATACCGTGTTCTCGTCGAGGTATCTGACATTTAATTTAGGACAGCTAAATCTCCTAGCGTACAGTATATCTGCCCCGTCTTGATTCGAGAGTGGAATACCTGAGAGTGTGCCGCTGGTGTTATTGTCAAATTTGCTTATCTTAGGTGCCTTGCTCTGCAGGTCAAGTGGCTACTGAAACTTTCTCAAATTCCTGAGATCACTGAGGTGCCGCCATTCAGCGAAGAGGCCCAGCTCTTCTTGAATGGGATTATCAAGGATTTTTCCATTGATGATGCAAAAGAAGTAAAGAAAATTGAGAAAATAACCAACCACGATGTGAAAGCCGTTGAGTACTTTCTGAAGCAGAGATGCTGCTCAAATGCAGAGATTGCAAAGGTATGATGTCCTTCAGGTTGCAACTAAGATCTGGAGTATTTATTTGTGGGTAGCCTTAGAAGCTGAGTGACAATTTGAACTTTTTCTCAGGTGTCAGAGTTCTTCCATTTTGGATGCACGTCTGAAGATATCAACAATTTGTCACATGCATTGGCTCTGAAAGAGGGGGTAAATGGAGTTATGTTCCCTGCCATGATCGACATATGCAAAGCAATGTGTTCCTTGGCAACACAAAATTCTGCCTATCCTATGCTGTCCCGAACTCATGGGCAGGTATGAAGACACCTTCACTGTATCTCGAGTAATATTTGCTTACACTGTTGCACGACAACAATAAAAACAAGTATTTTGTACCCTGATTTTGAGGTTTAACTTTCCGATTGTTCTCAAAAGGCCTTCTGCGTGAAATAATGCGGTATAAACAATTACTTATTGGAGCATCTTGTTTCACAAGTTTTCTTGGTGTTGATGCAGTATAAGGTGATTTTGAGTGATAATAAATTGACTAGATAATAATGAAAAGAATGGAATTGATTGATTTATCAACTCGCTCTGCTATTCTCAAGGCAACAGGGATGGAGTAACATGGCAAGCCTTGCATTCTTTACCAACATAGACTAGGAGATTTAAAAATCATTATACTATTCAGTCAAATAATCTTCAAACTTTTCATCTGTACAAAAGGGGGGAAATATATTTCTAAGTAAAATTTTTGTTCTTCAGCAATGTCACATTGTAGAGTTTAGCTCAGTAATTTTTCAATGCAACATCCAACCCCTTTGCTCAATTGCCTATTGCTTTCCTAATACTACCTTTAAATTGTTTTCAATTATTGCTTGTAGCCAGCATCACCAACAACGGTGGGAAAGGAGATGGCAAACTTTGCAGCCAGATTATCTGATATAGGGAAGAGTTTCTCGGAGGTGGAGATACTAGGGAAATTTGCTGGTGCCGTTGGTAATTACAATGCTCATGTGATTGCATATCCAGAAGTTGACTGGCCTAAGGTGGCGGAAGAGTTTGTCAGATCATTGGGTTTGCAGTTTAACCCTTATGTTACTCAGGTGACCTATATTCTTTGTTTTAGCATTCGATTGTTTCTCATTTTCTTCTCTGGTCTTGATTGTTCTTGTACAATTAGGATCTTTCCCCTTTATTTACTGTACATAGTGATCATAACCAACATTGTTCTGATGCAGTGTCATCCTTTTTACAGATTGAGCCTCATGACTACATATCAAAACTCTTCAATCTATTCATTCAGTTCAACAATGTATTGATTGATTTTGATAGAGACATGTGGTCCTATATATCACTAGGCTACTTCAAGCAGGTAAACTGTAAAGGGTTGACCGTTTGAGGGAATTTCGTACTGCAAGGGAAAAAAGGAAGCGATGATATTGATACCATTAACCTAAAAAAAGGAAGTGATCTTCCATATTAACTTGGTACATCTTCCCAAATTCTGTTTTCAGATACCAAAAGCCGGTGAAGTTGGTTCTTCCACTATGCCTCATAAAGTCAATCCCATTGATTTTGAAAATAGTGAGGGCAATTTAGGTTTTGCGAATGCTGCTTTATCTGCTTTAAGCATGAAGCTGCCGATATCCAGAATGCAGGTATTCTCACCAATTCTATTCTGCCCCTCAATTTTTATTTTCCAACCTGAGGTGTCAGAATGAAAATCCGGTGCTTCTATTGCTGCATTTGCGCAAGGTTGGAACTTAGGGCTTGCATTTCATATCAGTAGCATATGTACTAATGAACCACCATGTTATGCCATTGACAGCGTGATCTGACAGACTCAACTGTGTTGAGAAACTTGGGTGTGGGATTAGGTCATTCTCTATTGGCTTACAAAGCTGCGGTACGTGGAATCAGCAAGGTTCAGGTACGTGGCCCAGAGCTTGTCCTTTTGTTGCATCATATTTGATATAGTTGTACTGCCTTTGATATAGTTGTACTACCTTGAATACTGTCCTTGTATACATGATTTTCAAGTACATGAGGAATGCTTGATGCTTAAACAGATAGACACACCTCACCACTTGCTCGTTTCATAAGTTTTGGTCTGACAGGAAAACACATATCACATACTATAAATTAGTGGAGACTGGAGACTGCTAGGCGTTTACCCAATTGTTATTTGCATCACTCAAGTTCATGATAACTGCACTCACTTGCATGATATTTTGCACCACTCAATTATTAGTAGGATGAGAATGTTCCTTTGTTCAGTGCTCAACTGCACTCACTTGCATTTTGGACCATTGCATGGGATTATCAGATGACTACCCTGCTTTGCCATTAACCTGAGATAAACTTTGTTAAACTTACATGCATTTTTTAAGTAATAATAATCAAGCCAAAACTTTTACGCTGAATTGGTTGTTTTCACAGGTGAATGGATCACGTTTAGCTGAAGATCTGGAGCTAACTTGGGAGGTTCTCGCCGAACCAATACAGACTGTAAGGCGTCCAGTATTCTTTTGTTTGTTCTCCCTTTTGAATTTGGTTTTGTTTTCCATCAGAACAGTCAATCATATGCTTCAATAGAGTAGTTATACTGATACCATAATATAAGTTTGGATGGCTTGAGTTGCTATTAGTTTGTCAAAAGTACTTATCGTGTGATTGCCTTGATATTACATTGGCTTGACTGAACCAAGAGCATTTTAGACGCATCTCGATATTGTCAAATAGTTTCAACTCTCAAGGCCAGAGTGATTATTGTTTCCCAGCAAGTATATATCACATTATCACATTACTGTCATTAATCTTTGTATAGGTGATGCGGAGATATGGAATACCTGAGCCTTATGAGAAGCTGAAGGAACTGACTAGAGGCCAGGCTGTCACCAAAGATAGCATGCAGCAGTTCATTGATGGTCTAGACATACCAGAGGAGGTTCGATCAAAACTTTCCGAGCTAACCCCGCATTCTTATACTGGACTAGCAGAGGATTTGGCCAAAGATATTGAGAAGTTGGCTGATCTAGAATCTGGGTTTAAGATCAAGTGAGCTTCCATCAAAATGATGGATAATCTTGTCGACAAACTATTCTTTTGACAGCGACGGTGCAAAAATAACAGATGGGAAGTCGAGACTCTAGATGAAATCAAAAATTTACCTGGTTCTCATTTGAAATGTTGTTGGTACATGTAAAATGCGGTTCATGGAATTATGCCAACTGTATTCCCGAGTGAAAACTATCAAGCTACGAAAGTGCTTGATCGATTTTAATCAATAATTAGTTGCTTTTGCCGCGCTCCAAGTTAGTGTGAGCCTCTGTAAACTAACCAAAATTCGGTATATGTTCTTTTTATGTAAGATTCTGTATATGTTAGGCTGCTTTTGTCGGTAGCTAAAGTTGAAGGCACAGGCAAGCCGCGAAAACAAACGGAAACTTTGTACTAATCAGAAGACAAACGTTCTATTGCGCTACTCCGCTTGAGTTCTTCTGGGATGTATTTTGTAGCGTTACTACTTTTAGTTTTTGAAAGCGTTGAGGAGCAAAAAGAGGCCGGATATATCGTTAACCCCGAATCGTTTGCAAAGCGATAGTGCTCGATAGCGACAGAAAATGAGCTCTACGAAGTTACTAGCCAACCATTCAGAATCGGCACCTGCGAAGTTACTAGCCACAGGTGGTGTGACCCTGCGACGTTTGTTCATCCTTATCCGGCCCCGTTGAGGCGTTGAGCACCCACTACCAGATTCCAAAAGTTGGCACGGAGGATGGCGGGGGTCAATCCTTCCGTGTTGGCGTTCCAGCCGACGCGCGAGACGAGCAAGAGCAAATAGGCAAAGCACACCGGCGTCTCTCTCCAGTTCGCGCTGGGGACGGCGTGGGACCACGGCTTCTGTGCGGTGCGTTTCGGGTCTTGCTCAGATATTGTTGAGTCGCAACCCCAAAGTTTACTACGTAAAAAAGATTCTCATCACATCAAAATATCGGCCCATACATAGAGTACTAAATGTAGATGAAATCAAAAACTAACTGCACAATTTTATTGTACTCTGCGATACGAACATTTTGAGACTAATTAATTAATTTTTGGATAATTTTTCACACATACAAATGAAATGCTACAGTGCGCAATGATTACGAAGTGACCCTAAACCTCCAAATCTCCACCCCTATTTTGCATCTAAACAAGGCCCAAGTTTGATTGTCTAAACTTTATAAAACGATATAAATACGCCAATGTAACATTTCGTTTGTATTTATGAATAATTGTCCAAACATTAATTAATTAGGTCCAAAATATTCGTATCACAAAGTACAACAAAACTGTGTAATTAATTTTTGATTTTATCTATATTTAATACTCATATATGTATCGATATTTTGATATGACGATAATATTCTTTTTATGTAAAATTTGGGGTCTGCTCGTGTTGGACCATGACTGCTGCTGTGCTCGTAGGCTCGGGCGATTATTTTGGCAGGGACCCGAAGGCGACACGCGCAGGCGCTGCCGTTTGTCTCTCTGCAGCATGTGGCACGCGGCGTGGTCCTGCTCTTGCGCTGAGCTTTCGTTTGTGACGGGAACAGGGATTGAATTCAAACAGGATCATCGGATGTCAGTATGTCACGGAATTCGACTTCTTACAAATTACCAACAACAAAAAGTCGAAACACCATCAACAAACCTTGATGAAGAGAGTACATGAAACCTCACGCCTTATTTAGACGTTGAATTTAGAAGGCCGAATTTAAGAGTTTGACGACACTTCGTAATCATTACGTCACTGTAGGATTTCGTCTGTATTTGTAAAAAATTGTTCAAAGATTGATTAATTAGGCTCAAAATGTTCGTCTCGCAGAGTACAACAAAACCGTGTAATTAGTTTTTGATTTTATCTACATTTAGTACTCCATACATGTGCCGACATTTTGATGGGGTGAGAATTTTTTTTACGTAGTGAACATTAAAGGTGGAATTTGGGATCTCAACGATGCAGGGCAGAGGATCAATCAGCCTGTGCGACTCTTCGCACCAAACAATGCCTCCGGTTGTGCAGATGGAAGGAGTGCCGGAGTATGATAATTTTTAGACTGAAACGCAACTGAATCCATTTTTTTATAGTTGCAACTGAAGCCATTGACTGAGACTGAGATATTTTCCCGCAAATAAAATCACATCCGTTCCCACCACGCACCTACGCCCTCCAAGTACTAGTAAAATCCCCCACTAGTTCTTGCTACAGTAGCATTTCTGCTCGTAGTCATAGATCCCAAATGGCGCACAACAATCTCTAAAAAAAACGGCGCACAACCGACAGCCAAATCCAATCGCAAAGCAGATACTAGTTACCATTACCATGACAGTAACAGAGCTAATTCATCCGTACCTAACTGGACTAAAATTCATCACAACCACACGCAGTAAAAACCGAATAAATCGCACGGAGGAATCATCCATACGGGCGGCGGCATCGGAGCTGGCCTCTCGGAGTCATAGCGTGCAGCCGCAGCAGAGGTAGAAGCAGCACAGCATGGAGACGAGCGCGACGGACTCGACGGCCGTGACGACGCCCCAGAGCGCGGCGTCCACCAGGAGCGGCACGTCCCGCACCAGCTCGGGCCACCGCCGCGCCGCCGCCGCGCCGAGCTGCTCGGGGCGCGACCACTGCCACTGCCACCACTCCTGGACGCGGAGGTGCGCGGGCGCCGAGGGGAGCAGCGCGGCCAGGCTGGGCAGGCCCAGGTCCGGCGGCCACCGGAGCATGGACACCAGGCTTCCCCCCATGGGGGCCGCGGCCGGCCGCGCGCGGCGCCGAGCTCCGCCCGCTGGCTAGTTCCCCCTCCTCCCTCTCGGTCTCGGGGATCCGGGCGGCGGTGCGTCGGTCGGCCGTCGGCCCGGTCGCTGTGGCGCCGCGGGTGGCTCGAGGCGTGTTGTGTTGTCTGGTTGGTTTGACAGTTTTGTTTGGTCTTGACGGGGGCGATGTGATGGCGGTGTAACGTGTTGTGCTTCTACCTACGGGCTCGTGTGTGGCGCGCCGTGCTAGCGTGGAGGTGTGCACTGGTTTTCTGCCGCGAGGGTCACATGGCGGTGGGCCGCGGCACCGAGGCTATCCCAAATTCTACCTAAAATTCACTGTGCAAAAAAGATTTACGTCACATTAAAATATTATAGCATGTATGGAGTACTAAATGTAGATAAAATCAAAAACTAATTATACAGTTTTATTGTACTCTACGATACGAACATTTCGAGTCTAATTAATTAATTTTTAGATAATTTTTCACACATACAAACGAAATACTACAGTAGCGCACGCATCTAAAAGACCTATCCTAATTTCGGGAAATAAACAAAGCCCGAGAGTGACCGTCTGGTGCCCCTGGCTCTGGGCCTGCTGGCCTGGCGCGAGCTATCGTAGCCGGAAGGTAGGACGACTCCGTCCCTAGTAGGCATTTTCGATTTCTGTACCACTATTTGTCTTATTTAAAAAATTTATAAAAATATAAAAACTATTATGATATACTTAAATATATAATGATAAAATATATCATAACAAAATAAATAATCTTTTATAATCTTTTAAATAAAACGAACGGAAAAAAGTCAATAAATGTTTATATTTAGGGACGGGAGAAGCAAGTGTAATTGGGTCGGTTTGGTGAGAGACGCAAAAGAAGTTGTTCGGTCCAGGAGTATACCTCGTAGTTCTTGGGTAGTGGACTCGTGGGCGTGGGTCGATGAAGTAAATGGAAGACTTGGACATGTAGTCCAATGATAATACGGTTTAGCAGGACGTTGTCCATTAATGTTTAAATTTCGGTGATCGTATTTTTTGAGATTTTCTCATGATTTACCGGCGTTATGCGTTAAACAGTAAGTGGTGTTCCCGTCGACGACGAGGCGTCAATGATGACTTCGGAAATCGTCAGATCTACCGGGTGCTCGGTCCTTCAGAGATGCTCATAGGATAGGGTTTGCGTACGTGTATTCATAGCAGTGGGTGTGCGTGCGCGCGTTGTGAGCGTCTGTGTTATACTGTGTAATTCTAAAAAAACATGCTAAAATTTTGGTATTGCAAAAGATCACCGATTCTAGAAATTTTAACCTGGCAAATTTCATCAGAACAAGCCCCGACACGCTTAAATAACCAATCCAATCTCCATCAACTAGACTGGAACTACATATATGGCCTGTTTCATCTCCTTTGCTAAGCATTTGGCAGACTTTTTTTCAATAAAAAAAGAAAGGGAAAGATTAAGGACACGCGAGCACATTGAAGCAATAAAAAAATAAGGATAATGCAACACGGGTTGAATACGAAAATGACTCATGGATATAAATACATGTAGTCGACATCTTTCTCGAATTTGCATCATATAAATCCGTCTATAACTATCTGGATTCGGATACGAATGGATCTAAACCTCTTCAATCAAATTCAAACTCAGATAATATTCATACCGCTTACACCCAGCTATAATACAACATTTATATCCGCCAACCAATTGAAATATGTATTTTTCCATTGAATCTACAACATATAAACTATTTTTGTGAAAATATTGTATTCAAATTGGTTCGAAAAACATTTCCGATGATAGGAATGCATATTATTCTCATACGACTCAATCACGAATGTATATTTATGTTCGAGGCCGCTTGCACTATCCTTTGTGTTTGAGTTTTTATAGATCAAGAGAGGTTTATCTATATCTGTTTGAAGATTTAATGGTCGTATTTTTCTAGTGCTAGGTGAGGTACCATCAATAGCGATAAGTCTTAGCGACTTCATCAATCTCAAGATCAAGTTAGTCGAGTCTTTCGAAGGTGATTAAGGGATATGATTATATGTACGTTTGTAGGAGTAGGTATACATATCTATATAACCTATTTAGATGCACCGCACTAAAAGTCATTGACTTTATTTCTTTCAACATGCAACCTACCCATGTCATTAGGAACCCACTATATCACACGTCATGTCACCATCCACTAGGACCGTTTATTTATATCTTTCAACGGTTTTCTATGACTAATAGCATCTATGCATACAATTTATTAGTCTTGCGTGTGCAACAGTAAAAATTCATGGATGATCAATTATTTTAGAGACGTCCCCTATCAACAAAATAAACAGGTTTTCATGTTCTATATAACCTATTAGATGCACTTCACTAAAAGTCATTGGCTTTATTTCTCTCAACATGGAAGCTATGCACGTCGTATAGGAACCCACTATGTCACTATCCACTAGAACCATCTATTTATGTATTTCACTGATTTTCTCTGACTAATAGCATCTATGCATGCAATTTATTAGCCTTACGAGTGCAATAGTAGAAATACATGGATGATCAATTAGTTTAGATCCGTCCTCTCTCAACAAAATAAACATGTTTTTTTATAATTGTCGTTCGTCATACAGGAAACCACTATACGTCACACGCTATGTCACCACCCACTAGGACCGTCTATTTATGTCTTCTACCGATTTTATATAACTAATAGTATCTATGTATCAAATTTGTTAGTCTCGTAAGTGCAACAATAGAAATATAAGGATGATCAATCATTTTAGAGCCGTCATATCTAAAAAAAATAAACATATTTTCATGTATAATGTCGTTTGCAAAAGAATGTTGCCACGTAATCAACTTAATGTTTTTACTTTTAAAATTCACCTTAAAATAATATATAGTGTCATTTGCAAAAAAAATAATGTTATGCAACAATTATATTTTCAAATTTTATCTTAAAATTTTGTTTAAAATTTTTCAAAGCATTGCGCGGATATCGTCTAGGATGTATAGATATAAGAGCGTCCGTGCTTCTGTAATCCGAGAAAAAAATAGAGGTTGCCTACTTGTGAATTTGCGTTCTTCTTTTTCTTCCGTTTTGGAGGCACAGTCGGAAGTCGGAACCCGCCTTCGTATCTCCAAGACCCGCTTTCGCACCGTCCTATCGCTCGGCCTCGCGCTCTCGCCGACCTCTAGTTGTTCACTTATTTGCCCGTGCAATTTCCAAATATAAATTGAACGACCCTTCCAGAACCGAAGCTAGGGTTTCGCCTTCCCCCGCCCTCCCGCCTCCTCCTACCGGCCATCGCGCCACCGCAGCGCCCCCTCTCGCCGCCGCCGCCATGGGGACGGAGCGGAAGCGGAAGGTGAGCCTCTTCGACGTGGTCGACGAGACCTCCGTCTCCGCCAAGCTCGGCCGCGCCGCCACCAACGGCGCCGCCGCCGCCGCGGGCGGGGCCAATCCGTCCGTCAACCGGTGGAACGGGCGGCAATATTCGGCGCGGTATTTCGAGATCCTCGAGAAGCGCCGCACGCTCCCCGTGTGGCAGCAGAAGGACGAGTTCCTCGGCGCCCTCCGCGATAACCAGACCCTCATCCTCGTCGGAGAAACGGGAAGCGGAAAGACCACGCAGGTACATCGATCCGTGCGCCTTTATTTATTGTTTGCTGCTAAGGTTAGGAGATAGGTTTCCGAGAGATTATCACCTGTTGCTTTGGTAATTTGGTCAGATATGTTTCTGCACTTTGTTTCCGTAACTGAAGCCAGACTGTTCGTTCTGTTCTTGCGATGCTTGTCTGTCATTCTTGCTCTATTAGTTGTGATGATTCATGATTGATTTGTGTTATGCTGAACATGCCCCCTAATTAGGCATTTATGTCACTAGAGTGTAATTTCCTTAATTATATTGTTTTGTTAAGGTTAGGAAATAGATGTTCTAGTGGCTACTCACTTTTTGGCAAGGAAAATTGGTCAGGTTTATCTATGTCCATGTGTATAACAGGGACCAGGCTATGCTTATTGTGATCTTAGGCTTATTATAGCTTGACTTGTTCTTAGTACTGCTACTACGATTGTGGTGTTTGTACGTCATTCTTGCTCGGCTGTGATTATTGATTTGTGTTATGTTGAACAGATTCCCCAATTTGTACTTGAGGCTGAAGGACTGGGTAACCGTTCCATGGTTGCGTGCACTCAGCCGCGGAGGGTTGCAGCAATGTCAGTCTCTAGGCGTGTGGCTGAGGAGATGGATGTTACTATTGGGGAGGAAGTGGGTTACAGCATCCGTTTTGAGGATTGCAGCAGCCACAAAACTGTTCTCAAGTAAGCCTTTTGAGTCTTGATGTTTTATTGAAAAACATGATTAGATGCACTATCCTTTTGGCAGATTGATATGGAGCGTATGTTTCTTTTTCTTTTTAGGTATTCTGATCTAATCATGTTGTGTTGAACACTATTGCTTCCTATCAGATATTTGACAGATGGTATGCTTCTGAGAGAAGCAATGGCAGACCCACTTTTAGAGAAGTACAAGGTGATTGTTCTTGATGAGGCTCACGAGAGAACATTGGCAACAGATGTTCTATTTGGGCTTCTGAAGGAGGTGCTAAAAAATAGACCAGATTTGAAGCTTGTTGTTATGAGTGCTACCCTTGAAGCAGAGAAATTTCAGGGTTACTTTAGTGGTGCACCATTGATGAAGGTACCAGGGAGACTTCACCCAGTTGAAATCTTCTATACTCAAGAACCAGAAAGGGATTACCTAGAGGCTGCTATCAGGACAGTTGTGCAAATACACATGTGTGAACCTGCTGGTGATATCCTTGTATTCCTTACTGGAGAAGAGGAGATTGAGGATGCCTGTCGTAAAATTAATAAGGAAATTAATAACATGGGAGATCAGGTTGGCCCAGTTAAAGTTGTTCCTTTGTATTCTACGCTGCCTCCGGCCATGCAGCAGAAGATTTTTGAACCTGCCCCTGCCCCATTGAAGGAAGGAGGTCCTGCTGGGAGGAAAATTGTTGTGTCCACAAACATTGCTGAGACATCCTTAACTATAGATGGTATAGTTTATGTGATAGACCCGGGGTTTTCCAAACAGAAAGTTTACAACCCAAGGATACGGGTGGAATCTCTCCTGGTGTCACCAATTTCCAAGGCAAGTGCTCATCAGAGGGCTGGTCGTGCTGGAAGAACACAACCTGGGAAGTGTTTCAGGCTATACACAGAGAAGAGTTTTAATGAGGATTTGCAACCACAGACCTACCCAGAAATTCTTCGGTCGAACCTGGCAAATACAGTTCTTACCTTGAAGAAACTTGGAATTGATGATTTAGTACATTTTGACTTTATGGATCCTCCAGCACCGGAAACTCTTATGAGGGCATTGGAAGTTTTGAACTATTTGGGGGCACTCGATGATGAAGGTAACCTAACAAAGTTAGGTGAGATGATGAGCGAGTTTCCCCTGGATCCACAAATGTCGAAGATGCTTGTCATCAGTCCAAAGTACAACTGTTCAAATGAGATCCTATCAATATCTGCCATGCTGTCAGGTATGTCAACTTCAGGCCACCAAGTTGTATTCTACAAATGAACTATCATGTGTATGCTTATCTGAGCTACTTTGCTTGCCATTGTGTGCAAGCAAAGTGGCAGGTTTTTAGCATGTGACCTTAAAATCATTTTTCTTGTGCATTTCATTTATGGGCTGTCATCAGCAACTGTCGTTCACCTGGCTTCTTGAGCTATTGGTCGAAATGATCATACAGTTTAGGCTGATGCAGATAGTTGCTGTTTGTTGAGTACGTCTCGTCTCTTTGCATCTGCTGACCACCGGTGGCTTCGTCTGTTATTATCATATACTTTCTCTAGTACCCAATTGCTTCCTCCGGCCTAGGGAGGCTCAGAAGGCTGCTGATGAAGCGAAGGCTCGGTTTGGACATATTGATGGGGACCATCTGACGCTTCTGAATGTATACCATGCATACAAGCAAAACAGTAAGTCTCATTCAACTAGTGATGCAAGTAGTCATATTCATCCTAGTATTTTTGGCTGATCCTATCATGCATACAAAATGGATCACAAGTAGTACAAAGTATAATACTGAGTGGAAGTGGGTCAGCCCACACCCACTTGCAGCTCTTACCTGTTGACATTTTGTAACAATTTTCTTGTTGATGGTGCAGATGAAGATCCCCAGTGGTGTTATGAGAACTTTATCAATGCTAGAGCGCTCAAGTCTGCAGACAATGTCAGACAACAGCTTGTTCGCATCATGACTAGATTCAACCTCAAGATGTGCAGTGCAGACTTCAATAGTCGTGAGTACTATGTCAATATCAGGAAAGCACTGCTTGCAGGGTATTTCATGCAGGTTGCTCACCTGGAGCGAACTGGACATTACCTGACTGTAAAAGATAACCAGGTTTGTATTTTCATGTTCAGAGATAATTTCCATCTTAAGCTTTCGTGCTCAGGATGTAGTATTGCAGTCTTGTAACACTTCTCACCAGGTTGTCCACCTTCATCCCTCAAACTGTATGGACCATAAGCCAGAGTGGGTCATCTACAATGAATATGTCCTGACCACCAGGAATTTCATCCGGACAGTAACTGATATCCGTGGGGAATGGTAAGTCGCTATTACCTTAATAAAGCTGATCATATATTGACGTTTATGCATTTGAAATATATCTTGATGATTTATTGTGCCTGATGCGCAGGCTGATTGATATAGCTTCACACTACTATGATCTGAGCAATTTCCCGTCATGCGAGGCGAAGCGCGTTCTCGAAAGGCTGTACAACAAGCGGGAGAGGGAAAGGGCCACGAACAGAGGTTGAAGTTGATCCTTCTTTTTTTGCCCAAGTGCCAGTGAAGAGCTTGAGGCCTTGCTCGTTCCCCTGATACATGTCGCCTGGGTGCCCACCATAGGCAACAGCTCGACATATTCGGCACCGTATTACATTTCATCAGCATGGTGATTATTTTGTAAACATTTATCGAATGTTGCTGATGCAAATGTGTAACAGCGTCAAGATTATATCTTTGCTTTTCTTTTATTAGAATGGTAATGCAGGTTAATTGTGTGTATCTGTCTCCGCAATTATTATGATAACACTTTTGTTTTAATTTGTGCCATTTTGCACCGGTTTCTATGAAAACTTTTTTTTTGAAACAGCTGCTTCATTCATTCAGGAGCATGATTACAATCATCCTGCAGAATTTGCAGGAGAACTAGGAGGTACATTCGCCCAACTTCAAACAAACTAGAAGCAGCAAACTGAGCACATGTATGAGCAGTTATATTAGCTGTGCGTCTAGCATATACAACTGAGAAGGAAGAAAATGAGGAATCTAGATCCTGAATGTCCTAGAGTATTGGCGCAAATTCAGACCTTTGCGTTGCCCTATTCTTTCAAAGATTAACAAGCTACTGTTCTTTCAAAGATTAACAAGCTCCAAAGAATCCGTCTCCATGATTATTCCATGATTATCAGCCCTGATGTCACCGAATGCTGCACGTAGGGCTTCAGCTTCTGAAGAAAGAGCAGATGCTACTGTCGTGAGCCGCCTAGTGATGGCCATCAGGAATTCACCCCTATCATTCCGAGCAACAGCCCCCACAGCACCAGCGTTACATGCCGCTACAAAAGCACCATCAACATTGACCTTCACACAGTTTGTAGGAGGCCATTGCCAGCTTTGTACTACCTGCTCCCGCTGGTCTGCTACTCCCTCATGACCATGAATGAGTTGAAAACAGGTGTCTAAAGCCCAATTAATTGCTGCCTTCATCTCAATGGGGGACTTGCTGTGTAGACGGTCATTTCTCGATCGCCAAATGGACCACGTCCCACGTAATATGATTGCCCTGTCCATCTCCTTGCAGGTTCCATCCTCTATGAAAACTGAGTTCGTAGCTATTGCTCGTATGCTGATGCCTCCTGTTGCAAAGGTTGCGCCAATTTCCTCATCTTCTGTGATCAGTTTTGTAATTTGTAACCGGACCCCTCTGTGCCCTTTGGTGTTGACAAGTCGAATGTAGGCGCTCTATTATTCTCTCCTTTTGTGTTGGCAAGGCCTTTTTCCCCCACAATGGTTTACAAAGAGATTTGAGTTAGTGTCAGTATTATATATATATAGTACTATTATAAAATGGAAATTTTTAAATTAAATCTATTTTCTAATCTATTACATTTTCTTTTGAGAATGCCATTACTCAATACTCATACTCGAACCGAGATGCTTAGCAGCGTGTCTACTAATACTATGGTGGCTAACTGAAAATAGTAGTTAACTTAAAACAATAACAATTATTTTAGTTAATATAAACATTAATACTTATTTTAGTGAACTTAAAACAATAATAGTTATGCTCTTGTGAATCGAAAAGAGTGGGAGAGGCCATAAAATTTAAGGACATTAGAATTTTATTATCAATTACAAAAAAAATTTATTTAAAATAAATAAAATGAAAGCCATTACACTCTTATTAATGTTATTTACAAGTCGTAAAATTATTTATAATGGGGATTTTGGATAAGTAGAGGTTGTATGTCAGTCTACTTTTAGTAATAGCACATGGGAATCAACCGAACTTCATATCACCATTGTCCATTAAACAAATAGGAAACAAAATCTGATTTCCAGGGCCGACGTATGCATCTCAACGGCTGTACATGAATATATCTATTTTTATCATATCCCCTTCTGGGGTTGGTTCACTCGTATGTTACACTCTTCAAGACCTTCTATTCTTGCGCAGCTCGATTACTTCTCACCAAGGAACTCAGATAAATCCTTACTCCAGTGAAAGAAATGGCAGCTTTCTGGGCACTGCATGACGTGTTGCCTTGAATTTGCTGACAGATACTCGTTGAGCTAGAACAAATAGAACACATGAAAAAGAAAATAGATTTCCTAGTATCCTGCAATGCCAACTAGAACAAATGATACAAAGTATAGTGCGACAGAAACGGTAATTCCTGCCACAAAATTGTATGAGAGGCGCTTGTTATCACGGCTAGGTACAAATGCTATCTTCAAGGTATTAGTCAATTCGAAGAGCCTGTGGGAAACCTGTGGGAATACATGAGAATGTAAGTTGCTGCATACTAATGTCTCAGTATCTTACACAGGGAAGGATCTACATACCGCAACATATATAGCAGTAGTGAGCATGAAATTGAGCAGTGGGTAATTTGGGATTATTGACAACAACCATTTTGGTTGCCCATTGGGCACCGCTGATCTGAAGTTATTTTAAATCAAATGAGACAAGTTCAGTCATCAAGAATCCAGAGTGAATTTTTTTTTCCAGTGGTGCAAATAGAACAGATAAAAGAAACAACATATGGTTACCTGAGCCAGATATGGAACTGAGATATGTACGTCTCCAGTGTAATCTTTCCAAGCCAGCTAGAAAAGGCAAACAAATGAACAAATACATAAGTCGCATATTCCCACATGATGTAGTTCAATGATAATGGTAAAATGCATTACAAAAAGACATTACTTACGCAAATAGTGTGAGAGAGAAGCTCCTGAATTCTTGTGTGAAGTTGCGTAGGCATATGTAGACACTTTTGAGTACAAGTACACAACAACGATGGGCCAAATCAGATTTTGCACATTACAGATCCAAACAAAATATATTAGATAGGTAAGGTACATACGTTATGGGGATCCAGGATGTATAGGGATGTAACTTGTTGTATGTAATCTTATCCAGCTTATAAATGTATTCATACCACAAATAACCAGCCTGCGATCAACATCCGGCTTATGTTATAAAAAGTAGGCTATTTTTAAAAATGACTTGGCACAGTTGTTTGATAAGTACCGTCAAAGACACTGTAACTATGGAGCCCTTAATATAGAGTTTCGATTTCAATTCAGTTTCTTCCAGCTTCTCCATCCACTTCTCAACCTGAGATAAATATTTCATCAATGTTTTTCATCAAATGACAAACACGACTTTCTTTTGCTCTCTTTCAAACAATTCTGAGGATACCTCAAAGCTCTTTTTATCTAAAGAACAGCTATAATACATAAAAAAACATATGATCAGAAACATACAGTTGGATGGTAATATGCATATATCATCCCCACAATCCAAATGTAGCGATCCAGTCCAGACCGGAATTGCCACTCATGCAACCGGGGGAGATCTGGTTTAGAAGGATCGGTATAGCCTGCACACAACAGCAAATAGCACCATTAATCTTTTGGAAGGAAAAACTCATCTGATATCCACAGTAGAAAAGGAAAACTGACCTAGGAGAAATGTAAATGGGCTCCATACTATGTCAAAGACACCTGGAACTTCCCATACAAGGATAACTACCAAGAAGCAAGCAACAAATTTCATTGCCATCACCGATCTAATCTCGTTATATTTGTTTAGAATTCCAAGAGCAGCATAAACCATTAGGGTGAAAAGGGTATGCATAGGGCAAATATAATAGAGTGTGTAGTCATTATTCAGGACAATGCAGCAGAACATAACAAAGAAATTGAGGCGCCACATCATCTGTTGAAGGTGTAACCATGTTAGAAAAGTTCCAATATAATGAATCAGAAACACGGGCCTAAAGTTGCACCTGAGCAAATCGCCCGAGACTGAAATCCTTCCGCACATAATAATAAGAGAAATTGCCAAATCCAGTCATCCAAACATATGCAGCAATGAACACACGGATTGCATTGTAGATCTCTTTAGCATTGAAGTAGTGGTACATCAAGAATAGCACCTGGAAATTAGAGAAAGCAACGATGAAAACTGCTGCAGTGTTGCTAATACTAGGGCAGAAGTTGAACCCAGCACCTTACTGTCCATAAAAGGTGATTCCCAAGCAAATTATATACAACTTAGGGCGGAGAAATAAACCATCACACGACAGTGTAGTGTAAAAGTTAGCATGGCAAAAGGTTTTGGTGCTAGGAAAGGTCAAAACCCAATGTTTCACAATAATGGATGCTAATGACCAAATAAGCTTATTTGCAACTCAAGAGAGGTACAATTACCATGAATGAACCATCATGACAACAATGACAAAAGATATATATCTGATTTGCAATGCTCATGCATGAACTGTAGCTACTCAGCCAACTATGTTTCTGGGGAGTAATATAAGAAGAATATGTTTCTGTGGAACCAGGAAAGACCACAGAAGAAAGATAAAGAGTATGACAAGTACCTGCATCCAACCCTTCCATTCTTCAGTTTGATGCCTATTCAAGTACAATATAGATTTTCCAGTGAGTGCAGACTTGTCTTGATGGACTTTAAAGGAAGTCATAGCTGCTACGATGATAAGAAGAAAGTAGAGGAAAAGGAACAGATCTCGGCTGTAATTCTGCACATGCAGCATACCAACAAAAAGGATTAGTGGGTTAAAACATAACACTATATATAATAAAACACAATGCATGCGCCTTTGATGCTATGTTGGCTATTTTGCATCAATCTGAATAAGTAAGGAAATTAGGAAGTGCTAGCAAATGGTAATTTTACTAGTATGTCACTTAGGCACATGGCCAAATATTGGGTAACAATTATTAGCACAATAGTACCTTAGCAGACTCTCCAAGTAAGTTCGTACGATCACATATGTAAAAATAAAGTAGATACCCTCCAAACTCAGATCTGAAAAAATCGTGGCAACCCAGTTAGCAGAATAGTGCAACTGTGGATGCATGGATGATTGCAGGAGCAACTGTACTTACATTGCCCTTAGTGTTAACCGATTATCCAGAAGAAGCATCTGGTCCATGAAGAAAAATCTGTTGAACAGAACATTTTTTTTTCTGTCAGAGACTTAATGCCTTTGAGTCCTGATATCTTAACACATCTATGTAATATCTATTGAGAAATTGTAATTCATAGAGAACCTGAGCATTTGTGATGTGAAGGAAGTATAAGCTGGCTTTGCAGTTACAGCTTGGCCACCCTCCTCTAATAGAAGTGTCTGGTCTTCCCCTTTGACTGAACTGTTATCCATTACTGCTAAATTGACATCCGAGTGTCTACTGACAAGGATGAAGAGACATAAACTCCGATAAGATTCCTTGTAGAAGGTTATTATGATATTACCGCACTGAAGTCTCATTCAAAGCACAATATGAAATGGTGCAGTGCGATAGGCATTCCAAGACAGAGGAGCAAAATAAAGAATGCATTGCAAGAGACAGACATCTAAAGCTATGTTTCTTGTAACACAAGCAGAATTCTTCCCGGACAACAAAGGAAAGAACAGATAACATTATACTCAAGATCATAATAAGACTTAGCTAGCATCTTATAAGACAAATATCGTGGATTCTCAAGATCAGAGCAACATCTGCTTACGTTTTAATAGAAGCAGCATTCTTCCTATGAAAGAGAACCTCAGCATATGCCCAGGCTGCGAAAACCCAAACAAACCCCAGAATTGCAGAAACCTGCATCGAGTGCAAAGCAACTTCACTTAGTTCAAGAGATGGAGGTCCCAAATAAAATATACATCATATTGCAGGAACTAAGATGGCTGGTTTAAGGTCCAAAATCTCCAGATCCACCAACTATATTTGGAAGAAATTTGCAGATTCTCCAACCATTAAACCCTAAACCCAGAATTTATTGATTTTCTGTTTGGTGGTACCACTCTGAGGGTTGTAACGTGACCAAAGCTTCTTGATCCACAAGACCACAACAACAACAGAAAAAAGAACTAGCTACAAATGCCAATCCACATTAGCTTCATCGATTCCCTCGTCTCAGAACATCACCATATTAACACTTGCATTAGCAGTAACTTGCACCAACGGAGCAAGAGCAGCCAACATCCAACAGTGATTCAACGATAACAATATCCCTCAAATTAGGCAATTGCTGCGCACGACCGCAGCATATGACGCCAATAGTCCAATCCGCGTGAGAAATTCCACGCGCATCGCATCTCCTGCGCTTCTACGCGATCACAAAAGCCCAAAAGCCAGCCACCGATTCAGAGCCGCGACGGCGTACGAACCCACACACGACCGTCCCATTCCCCCGCCCCCCGTCCCCCCAAATTCACCCACCCACCTCACCAGCCACGCCCCAATCGCCTCCAAACAGCGCTAATCCCGAAACGGAATGACACGGAAGGGAGCAGCGAATGCCTCGCGCCAGCGCGCGTCGGAGCAAATCGAGAAGGGGCTTGAGTTAGGGCTCACCTGGCCGGGCGTGACGGAGGTCGAGGCTGCCGCCATGGCGAGCCCACCCGCGGACGCGACGGCCTCCGCCATTTTTCTACAGCATCCGCCGGCCGGGCCTCCGCTCGGATCCAAACCCGAGCGAGCGAGCGACGCGAACAGGGGTAGGAAATTGGTAGGTGTGTGAGAGAAAAAGAAAATCAAGCGCGGGTTTTCGCGAGAGGAAAGGCCTCTCTCCGGTTTAAAGCGGAGGGTGCCCAACCGGATGTGCGCGTGGTACGAGGGAGTGGGAGCCCCGCCGAAACTGCCACGTGGGTCCAAGAAACGGTAGGTGTATGCGCAGTGTCACTGGTGGGTGGGTCAGCGATGGAGTTCCCGGGGCTGCGGGTCCCGCAGCTGGTGGGGCTCGGAAGTGACGGTGTAACAAAAAAGGGAGCGGAGTTTGGTAGATTTAGGTGAGAAACTGTAAAAATATTTTCCGACTAGAAGCGCAGAGTAGTTGTGTCAATGTTAAGAGTTACGTAGTACATACTCCCTCCGTATCGAAATATTTGTCGCCGTTGACTTTTTTCTACAACTTTGACCATTCGTCTTATTCAAAATATTATGCAAGTACCATCCATTTTGTTTGTCACATGCTTTACTATTGTAGGTATTTTAAGTTTGACTTACCCTTTTGTATATTTGCGATAATTTTTTGAATAAGACGAATGGTTAAAGTTGTAAAAAAAAGTCAACGGCGACAAATATTTCGATACGGAGGGAGTACAAATTTTAAGTTAAGAAGAATACATAAAAAAGTGACGGTGGGACAGGAGTAGGATTTACGAATTGACACGGTTGCCCCTGTCGGTCGCCTGGATTGGCGCATCGTGCTGCGGTAGCTCGGCGTTTCTTATTTCTCTGGCGTTTACTTGTGTTTGCGTTCTCGATGATTAGTCGTACCATAATAAACTTATCTACATGTACCCTGCTCGTAGATTTGGACGCAACTGAAAGTCAGCTCGTCAAAGCATCAGATTCTGCACACAGATCTTTCTTCTGTTAGTATCTTATTCTTTTTTTTGAAGGGAATTGTCAGTATATTATTCGATCGATATTAATGTATATGTAAACTTTGTGGCGACTCTAACTCGGGACTATCAGCACTGCTATGTGCCTCAGGGTGTTCTACGGAGACCCATGGCCGGTGTCGGTAATTAGTTTAAAAGTACAACAGTAACTTGAAGTCAACTAGGCAGCAGAGGATTGTTCAGATATCCGAGGCAACAGTAACTTGAAGTCCCTGGCGTAAGTGGTGGAGGAGTTCTGTTTGAGACTTGGAGAGGGCTTACCGTAGTGATGCGGTTGGCATTGGATCAAAACTCAAAAGCGATAGATCGATAGCAACAGCCGATAGCCACCTTTGTTTCTGCGTCGAAAGTGGCTGTAACACTCCGGTGGTGTCTGGATCTATGTGCTAAAGTTTAACGCTTTAAATAAGTAATAATTTAGATGCATTAAACATAAATTAATTATAAAACTAATTACATAAGTCATGTCTATTTCGCGAGACGAACCTAACAAGCCTAATTTTACTATAATTAATATATAATAACCCTACGTTTACTGTAACATTACATTATCTAATCATGGTGTAATTAGGCTTAATAGATTCATCTCGAAAATTACTTCTCGTTTATGTAATGAGTTTTTAAATTAATCTATATTTAATACTCATAATTAACATATTTATATCCGATGTGACGGCGCTAAAGTTTAGCGCACGGAAACAAACAGCGCCTCATTATATCGTTGGTGGTACGCGTCATAACTCAGCAACATGAGCTTGGTTGTCATGGAATGCAAGAGTACCAAGCTCAGCAGCAGTTCATGCGAAGAGGTGGGTCTATGTAGCATGTGATGATGGTGGTAAATAGAAAAAGAACATAATATATGGACAACAGATAAGATAATATAATGACACTTTATACAACATTCACTACGGAAACCGGACGTTCGGCAAAACCCCAGAAACACTCGGCAAACTCTTTGCGGCCCCACGGCATATCGGGCGACGGCAAAGACCTCCTTTGCCGAGTGTTTTTTGTCGGGCCATCGGTAAAGTTTTTGCCGAGAGCCAGACTTGACACTCGGTAAAATAAAGCACTGACAGACGGCGTGGCGACGTCCACGGCCGTCTGCCAGATTTTAACGGAGGCTTTGCCCTCTAAGCTTTGCCGAGTGTCAAACACTCGGCAAAAGCAGTTTAGGGTTTAGGGTTTTTGCCACGGCTGGCCCACTTGTTTGCCGAGTGGTTTGGCTTTAACACTCGGCAAAGCTCCACGGTTTGCCGAGTGTTAAGGCCAAAACACTCGTCAAACTTGTAACACTCGGTAAAGGTCTGTGCAGAAATGACAGAAACAGCATTGCCGAGTGTTTTGGCTTTAACACCTGATCCACGGTTTGCCTCCAAGCTTTGCCGAGTGCCAGAGGCACGCACTCGGCAAAGCCACCAGCCAAAAACTGTCATCTTCAAAATTTTGAAATATTTTGAGTTTGAATTTAAAGTTTTTTCAAAGTTTTTTTAAATTTTCAAAGTTTTTTCCGAGCGCCTCAATCATACACTCGGCAAAAAGGCAACACGTGAAACGGCCGAATCACTTGTTGGCACGTTACACCTCTTTGCCGAGTGTCAGGCCTGAGACACTCAGCAAAGAGCTAAGGTCCCAAACGGCCGCCAACGTCCGTTGCCGGCCGTGCCACGTGTTGGGCACGTGCCACTTCTTTGCCGAGTGTCTCGAGCCTGACACTCGGTAAAGAGCTAACATCTCAAACGGCCGTTGGCGGCCGTGGCATGTGTTAGGCACGTGCAAAGCCATTTGCCGAGTGTCAACCCAAGCACACTCGACAAAGCCTTCGATGTGCCGAGTGTTTATTTTTGCTGAGTGTATTTGGTGGAGGCACTCGACAAAGGCTTATATTAGCCGAGTGCCCTTTTTTTACCGAGTGTATTTCTGTAGACACTCGGCAAAGGCTTTGTTTGCCGAGTGCCCGATAAAATACACTCGGCAAAGATGTAGACACTCGGCATATACGGGTTTCCCGCAGTGATTATAGATAAATAAAAGCCTCTTATTATATAGAATGTTGTATATATGTTGATTTAAAGCTAAAAGCACAATGCACTATTATTGGGCTTGTTCTAATAATGTTGAGGGCATATAGGAGGGTCGATTCTCCAACACTAAACCTAGCTTGCTAATATAAGGTTATCCGCATCAATAACAAATAGCACAATGGATAATATCTCCAATGGTGTACCTATATCGTATTTTAAAAAACTAATACGGATCCAGGTGTAAATAGGGATGCTAGGTGTTGCATAGGTACAGGAATGTGTTATAGACTAACCACTAATTCATTCGATCATAAAAAAAGATCATTAGAAAATAAACATGGTCTACAAAAATGATACTTTCAAAAGGGTTATGCAGTACGAAAGTACCTTTCATAATGAAACTAGCAATTCTAAGTTCATGTTATCAATCTATTTTAATTTTAAATACTCGGAATTAAAAATAAAAGATGATCGACTTAGGATAAATTTAGATGGATTTATTTATCGCTAGGGAGAAATAACTTCCATAACGATGTAAATAAGACATATGATCAAACATGCTGTGAGTAAAAGTTAATATTAAATAATAATTTTGAATGGGAGGGTATGTCGGTATTGAGTGTCATTTGCTCACGGATGGTATTTTGAAAAATTTTGGTATGTGATAGGAATTTCGGAGCCATGTTTTCCCCTATCCGAAGGCCGTGAGAGGGCTGATCCACCTTGTGCATTACGGCTCCGATCAACTGCACCGGTTGCGCAAGCAATGCTACATTGAAGATGCGGTGAGTACGCAGGCACCGTGACTAAATTGTCATGGCTGGACTGCTTGCTACTGGGTACAATTGTTTGTATTGATCAACAGTGTTGCACCGCGCCGGTCCAAATAAGCTGCATCAATTGCAACATTTGTATCGTTTGAGTGTTGATTGTTCATCGTTGTCACAAGGGTCATATTGTACACTTGGGGTTGGGGGTGTCTATATCTAAACTTCGATTTGAAAATTCCCAGAGAAAAGAAAGTTGTCTCACACTGTTGACGCAAAATCTGCAGTTCGCGCCAAGCACACAGCAAGCCGAATTAGCTAGCTTCAACACGTGGCCCGTGCGTATGAATCCGAAAGCGTGCCAGTCAGTTTGCCTGAAAACTAACAAAGGGACAAAAACGTTTAGATCAAAACCTGGAACGTGCCGGGTGAGACCAGACAGTTCCATATTTGCGGCATTGAAGCCAATCTCGAGAGACATATAGCTACGGACAAGCTATCTGTCGTTACTCAGAATATCATTCGGCAGTCGGTAGAAGCGTGTGAGAATCACACTGCCGAACGCACAACATCAGCATGACGTAAGATCAGTAGAAGCATGTAAGCTATCTGTCGGCAGTTAAAGCCTCATTCGGCAATCGGCAAGGCACGCAGGGAGCGCACTGCCGAATGCGTGACGTAAGCATGACGAAAAATCGGCTTTCAACCGAATGAACATTGTAACGCATACTCATAGCCGATTAATGAGAAACAAAGCATAATAGATAAATAAAAGGGCGAAAGCATGACCATAAATCCGCAGTAAACAAGAATGCATAGGCCGAAAGCAGCACCCGTCAAGCATGGCAACAAACAAGTTAATCCACCGCATGATACAACTCGTTTGAGGCCACACCACCAATCAGATTAGATCAATCCACCGCATGATACAATCTAATCGTGAAAGGCTAAAAGCATTCATTGTTCACTGCAAACCCACGAACACGTTCACTCGTGAGAGCACTGCCGAATGCGGCTGCTTAGCCGAATCGGGGTCCGCGGCGAAGGAACAAACTTAATCGATAAAGATAAATCTATCAGATCGAATCGAATTCTAATCCACCGGATGATTAGCTCTAAGACAACCCAAAAACCTGCATCTACCGCATGATACCCGGTTCTGTCAAGATCTACACGATACCAACAAGTTCGAACCCGCGACACGTGGCAACCTAGATCGGTTTCGGACTCGTCTATGAGGGGATAAGTCATCGCATCGTGAAGTAGAGCCGATTCTAACCGACCTAGATTGGGCAAAGGAGTGTTGCATGAATTAAGCACAGAGTAAAAACGAAGCAACACGGGGTAACTTAATGAATCTGTTAGATCTTGCCGAAATCTAACAGAGCCGATAACTTGGTCCATACTAGATCTTAGCCCACCGCATGGCTCATGACCTAACAGAGGAACCTTCTTGAGACCACAACTTAAATCCACCGGATGATACTAAGCATGGTAACAAGACTACTTGCATCAAAGCTTAAATCCACCGCATGATACTAAGCATGATACAAGGTTGCCGGTACTTACGGAGGTCGACGGATCGATGACTCCTCTCGAAGAACTCGACGACTCGACTAAAGGACTCGATGTTGGCACGGGGCCGGTTTGTTGTATGATTGATTGATTCGATTGTCCTTTACAGTTGCCATGGGTTTATATTTATACCCAGGTCTTGATACAACTCCTAGTCGGACACGACTACAATACTTGTTTCTAAAAATAAATGACGAATCTTCGTGCCCATATTGCGTTCCTTGTTCGAACCGGCCTTTTCCTTATGTTTTTCTACGTCATCACGTCTTCCCGAATGCTACCGCTTTTACCTGCGGAACTATGCCTCTGCCGAATGACGACGCGTTCCCGACCGCAGAGCGTTATTGCCGAATACTTCAGAGAAAGCCCCTTAGCCGAATGGAATCCTTCCATCAAATCCGGCCCACACGTCAGCCTCTTCCTGGTGCTAAATTTTGGTGTTAACACATGCCCCTTCAATTTCGGGATAAAAGATGCTTTTATCTCGGAATTGACCAGGAATCCCCAACATCTCCAGGCTGAATCCGCTTTGATATCCGTTTTCCGCTTCCAAATCCTCAGAGTGCGTTTCCAAACTCAAAACCCTAGTTCGTCGAATCTCTCAAGCTCCAATCTTCAAATGGCGAACCAGGATCAAATTCTTCAAGTAAGTTTTGTTTCCCTCAATCACATTCGGCATTACTCTTTTCGAGCTGCATTTTGAATCTCCGATTTGCTCTTCCTCTGTTCTTGATAGGCTCTGACTACTGAAATCTTGACCCCTACTGAGGAGCAATCCGCATCTTTCTTCCTCGGCCCCTCAGGGAATCCAGATCCCTCCGAAATTATTGCGGCCGAGTCTCAGAGGATCCCCTTCAAAACTTCACTGACGAGACCTCACGAATGGCAAGATTCATTCAAGAACTGGCCTCTGCCCTCAATCGCCGGCTGGAGAAACTGGTACAAAAGGATTCTTGAAGATAAAAGCCCTCAGACGCAGAATTGGGACAGTCTTCGTATTTCTCATTGCTTGGAGCTATCTCTAGCCGAAACACCCAAGAACGAAAATCTCCTGATTGCAGCTTGTCACTTCTGGTCCAATGGCATGAATGCTTTTCTCTTTGGTCACGGACCAATGACTCCAACCCTGGCCGATGTCTACATGATAACCGGCCTGAACATCACAGGGATAACACACCCATACAGGTACAAAGGTTCTTCCAAACAGACAGGGGTGAAGACTGGAGTCGGCTATAAGAGATACATCCAGACTTATATGCATGATGGTCCTCTGACTGACGTTGAATACAGGGCCTTTCTGAATATGTGGCTGTGCAGATTTGTTTTCTGTGGTAAAGCCAATGAGCCAACTCTGAATCACATAGTAATGGCCGAAGACCTGGCTGCAGGCACACTTATCCCTCTCGGGAAATATCTCCTGGGAAGTGTCTATCACATGCTCCATCAGACCATTTATCAGATGCACACCAACAAGAAAATTTCCTGCGTTAATGGTCCCTGGTGGTTCGTCCAGATGTGGCTGCAATTGTACATGCACCAAATTGTCTCCATTGACCTCAACAGCCGACATTTCCCCTCGGTCAATTACCAGGAAGCAGAAGCCCAGAGCACCAAAGGCTGTCAAACCTATGGGGAAGCAGCCTCCACTATTGCTATCAACAAGAGCATTGGAGAACTGTTTGAACTTTTCTTCAAAGGCTTTGCCAATCCCCTCTGGTTCCCATACATGGACAATGACAATCTCACTTTCCCTTGTGAATTCAGCTTTGAGACTGGATGCATAGATGCAGAGTCCACAGCAATTTTTAACGTTTTCATTCGGCCTTGCATCTTACCAACCGAATTTTGCGGAGGAAGGCTGGTTCAAAGTTCATACGAATATTATCAGCCGAACATAGTTGCCAGGCAACTAGGGTGTGGCCAAGTGCCCCCAAGATTATTTCTCCATGAATTCCTCAAGCCGAGGCAGATCATCAAAGACTCCACAGAAACAAGAAGGGTCTTTGATTACAAGTGCTATGCAGCCATCTATCAACTCGATCCTTTTGTGCCAACAACACTCATTCATCCTTCCTTCACCCTTTGGTGGCAAGAGTTCCATGATCATACCTTCAATACACCAGTTCATCCTCTTTGCCTTGAGTTAATGCCTGGTTATCAGCCGAATTCAGAGGTAAACATGCTTATAATCCATCTGTTTTTCCAATAACACCCTCTTTCATCGACTTTTGATTCTGTTATTCTGCAGGACACAGTCCCTGCCCCTCTGGCTAGAGCAATTGTATATAACATCGCTGGCCCAATATCTATTCTGGGGCATCTCTCTCCTTCTTTGGCTCAAATAATGCCCAGGCCTGCCAGTCTGGATCCAACTCTCGCTGCACCACCTTCTACCAAGAGAAAGATTTCTTCTCTAACTGCCTCTTCAGCTATAAAGAAGAAAAGAACAAGCAGCAAAAGAACTGCACAGGTCAAATTTCTCCTCCCTCGAGTAAAAAATGCTAATTTCATTCTGCTCATTTCTGTTCCTTTATGATTTCAGGCCAAATCACAGCAATTGGCCATTAGCACAGAACCTGCCGATGCTTCAGTGATTAGTAAAATTTCTCACCATCTTGTCCTTTAAAACTCTTTTCATCGGCACTAACTTTCTTTCAGTCACAGAGCAAGCTTCAATGGATCCAATTTCGGAGAGCTCCTCTTTTCATCAAGAATCAGCTTCAGCTCTACCTGATGTACCTCAGCCAGAAGCCTCATCTCTACCAAAGAACCTTCCAAGCTCTCCTCAGCATGACATACAAGAACCTTTGCCCGAGCTTGAGCTGCCCTCTCTCTCCATCCAAGAGGTCAGGAATGAGGTAGAGATGATTACCCAGTTCTCCCAGCTTTTATCCAATAGACCATCATTAATTCGGCAACAATTTTTTTTTTTTTAGGATAAAACAATTTCATCGCCCAGCTACTCATTTGCCTTGGACGATCTTGTTGCCGAACAAGGAGAAGAAACTTCCTCTGGTCAAGCCTTATCAGAGGAGAACCAAGCAAAACTGAAGGAAATCCTCTCCTTTCTGCATAAGGACACTCGAGATCAAGTCAACAATGCTGATCTCTTAAGAGACTTACTTGAATCATTTGATCAAGATCTTCCTGCCGATATCAAGATTTCTTTAGATCCAGTTTCTAGATTGGACGATCATTTTATTGCAGTGAAGCAAGCTCTGAAGAATCAATCTGCTCAACCAGCCTTGGAGCAAAGAAGAACATTGGCCAAGCAATCTGTAAAAGATTTGCACTCTAGAACTCAGAGCAATAAGGAACTGTTAGCTGGCCTACAGGCTGCACTTAAATCAAAAGAGACCAGAAAAGCCGAATTAGAGGCTGAATTGAAAAACTTATCGGCTGAAATTGAAGCTGATAAAAAGAAGATAGCCGAAATTCCTGGTCTGACAGAAAAGTTGCGCAAGGAGGCTTCAGCAGCTCTGAATGAAGAGAAGCAACTCAAAGCCAAACTTTCTGCCCTGGCCAAAACTCAAGAAGCTGACAAGCAGCTATTAGAGAATATCAGCAACGTGATCTTGAATGCCAAAAATGTAATTTCAAAGTACTTGGGTGTGTAAATTGTGTCAAATAGTTTGATAGCCGAATGTTTTATCAACCCTGTAATCTTGTCATCTCTTAACTCTGCCTTTTCTCCATTGTGGATAACTTATTCGGCAAAGCTGGCTATAACAGCGTCAGACCCGAAAACGCTTCAACTACGACATAGCCGAATCTCATCCAGTCAAAGCCGAATACGACTCGATAAGAATCCCAAACGACATGGGAACCGATCGGCTGGAAAATCCTTTCCACCTTCCGAACTCTTCGGAATACGCGCCACGATCTTTGGCCACGATTTCCTCTGCGGGTTCTATAAATAAACATACCGAGTGCCGCTATCTCCTCACCAAGTCTTTTGCCTTCCTCGAACTCTTCTTTTTCCCAAGCACAGTAAACTCAAGAAAAACCCAAATGACGAATGGAAGGCGACCGGCTGCCGACGAGCCCGAAGGAAGTCGCGCCGGCGCTCGCCGCAGGTGATTGGCTGCTTGCTTCTCTCTGTTCTTCTCGAGATTTGCCCTCTCCTTGACGAATCTCTTTGTTTTTTCAGGGTAATCCAATGGATTGTCGCCGCTGGTGCGCCAGTTGCGGCTCCAACCGCTGCTCCTGCGGCGTCCAGCTCTTCGAGTTCGTCCAATCGGACTCTCTCATCGGACGACACCCGCTACTCAGACGGCGATGCTCGCCGATTCAAGGCGGAGCGCGACGACTCTCGTCGCGAACTGGAGGTCATTTCCAAGCAAGCCGGGATTGCGGACCTCGAATGGCAGGCCGAGCGCAAGCAACTGCTCGAAGTCATCGATGGTAATTTCCATAACTTGTTCAATCCTAATCCCATCTCTAGTCATTATTGATCTACCTCCATTTTGTAATCTTGCAGAACGCGATGACGAGCTCAATCGGCTGAAGGCGCTAGTGGATGAGCTGGCGAACAAAGTGAACGCCCAAGGAGACATACCCGAGGCCCGCCTTGGCGCGGTGGCAGGCCGCGTCGACGAGGTGGCTCTCCATGGCGTTCGCCTAGGCGTCGCTGTGGGTCTCGTTGCCATGTCGACACACACCGGCACTGACTATTCCAGGATGCCGGTTGGTTTTGCCAACAGCAACCCAGAAGACATCGATGACATTGACGCCTCCATTGATCGTCTCGACGGCCATGGTGCTGCCATTGCCGATTCCATTCATCCTCAGTCTGTTTTGAACAGGCTCTTCCAGTAGTTTGTACTAGGGATTTATGGAATTTCGGCAATAAAACTTATCTTTTGTGGTCCTTTTTGTGATAACCTGGTCAAATTCATGACGCAAAATATTTGTACTAAGGGCAATACACTCTGGTATTGGCCATTTCTTCTTCTGTCAATCATTTGTTCTGAAGACGGCTCCTTCCCGAATGCCGGCTGTTTCAATTGTTCTGACATTGAATACTTCAATCAACGATCAATATCAACACTAGGATAATATTTCTTCAAGTATCTCCCATTGATGGCAGCAGTAAACTCCTCTCCTAGCAAAGTTTTCAGGATATATGCATTTCCAGGCACGCATCTGATCACTCTGAAAGGGCCTTCCCAGTTTGGAGACCACTTACCGAATGCACTGTATTTAGTCCCAATCGGCAATATTGCTTTCCAAACCAAATCTCCTTCTGCAAATTGCTTGACTTTCACCTTCTTGTTGTAATATTTAGCAACTCGCATTTTATTTTTTTCAACATTTTCCAAGGCCCTGAGACGAATCATATGCAAATCTTCTAATTCGTCCATCATTAAATCATTATAATCTTTAGAACTTAAATCCTTTTGCAACTTTATTCTCCTTGAGTCTAATTGTATTTCCCATGACAAGATAGCATGATGCCCATACACCAACTCATAAGGAGATGTCTGTGTAGCCCCATGTGGAGCCATTCGGTAAGCCCATAAAACCTCATTGAGTACCGAATGCCACTTTCTCGGCTTCTGATCAATCTTCTTCCGTATGATTTTGATCATAATTTTGTTAGAAGCATCTGCCTGACCATTAGCTTGGGCATAATAAGGAGAAGAATTCAACAATTTGATGCCCATACTTTCAGCAAAATCTCTGAACTCTGAAGATGTAAATTGAGTCCCTTGATCTGTGATGATTGTTTGAGGAATTCCAAATCTGTAAATGATATGTTCTTTAACAAATTCAACCATATTCTCCGATGTCACCTTCTTTAATGGAATTGCCTCAACCCATTTGGTAAAATAATCGGTTGCCAAAAGCACAAACTTATGCCCCTTGCTAGATGGAGGATTTATTTGGCCAATCAAATCTATTCCCCATCCTCTGAATGGCCACGGCTTGATAATAGGATTCAGAACTGATGCTGGAACTCTCTGAACGTTTCCAAATCTCTGGCAATCTTGGCATCCCTTATAATATTCAAAGCAGTCTTCTAGCATTGTAGGCCAATAGTACCCAGATCTCCTAATAACCCATTTCATTCGGTAGGCCGATTGATGCGCTCCACACAACCCATCATGTACTTCACTCATCAGCCTTTTTGCTTCTTCATGATTTAAGCAATGTAACAGCACCCCATCCAAGGATTTATAATATAAATTATCATCAAGAAGAACAAACTTTAAAGCTTTATACCTGAGCTTTCTAGAAACCTTTCGGGATGGATTCTCCAGATAATCAACAATTTCTTTTCTCCAATCATCTTCTGCCAGATCACTCCCGAAAGCATACACATTATTAGCAAAAACTTCTTGAAGCTCTTTATAACCCGAAGCACTTTGAGCCAATCTGTTTGCCTCTTCATTGTCTCTCCTAGGAATATGCTGCAGAATTACCGACTGAAATTCCTTTAAGATTTGCTTGCATTCCTCATAGTAATTCCTCAAGACATCATTTCTGCACTCATACTCGCCATTCAGTTGCCTTATGACTAATTCTGAATCTCCAAAAATTTCAACTGCAACGGCCTTTGCTTCTCTCAAGTATTGAAGTCCTCTGAGCAACGCTTCATACTCAGCTTGATTATTAGTGACAGTAGGTTGAATGGGAATAGCAAATTCAAATACCTCTCCTCTTGGTGAAATTAGCAAAATACCTACTCCACCACCTTTGTCACATGAAGAGCCATCGAAGAATAATACCCAAGGAGCAA
Source organism: Echinochloa phyllopogon (assembly GCA_033239725.1). Lineage (NCBI taxonomy): Eukaryota > Viridiplantae > Streptophyta > Magnoliopsida > Poales > Poaceae > Echinochloa > Echinochloa phyllopogon. The sequence goes on along the minus strand of BTCW01000018.1, from coordinate 60,483,934 downwards.
TTTCAAGCGAATTAACTGATAAATCGCGATGCTCAGTAATGAAATCAGCAATAATCTGTCCTTTAACGGCCTTTGCCGATTCAAACCTTAACTCAAATTCAGACAAAGCTAAAATCCATTTGCCAATCCTTCCGTTCAAAATTGGCATAGACAACATGTGTTTTATCACATCAAACTTTGAATACACAATGCATTCGGCATGTAGTAAGTAGTGCCGAAATTTTGTACAGGAGTAGTAAACACATAAACAAAGCTTTTCAGTAGCCGAATACCTCGTTTCGGGATCAAGCAACTTTCGGCTAAGGTATGCAACTACCCTTTCCTTTCCCTCGAATTCTTGTATGAGGGCCGATCCAATAGTTTGGGCATCGGCCGCCACGTACAACTTAAAAGGCTTGTTTAGCTGTGGAGGTACCAATACTGGTGGTTCTTTCATGTATTCCTTGATCTCATCGAAAGCCTTCTGTTGTTCGTCGCCCCATACAAACTTCTGATCCTTCTTGACCTTTAACAGTGAAGAGAAAGGCAACATCTTTTGTGATAAGTTTGATATGAATCTTCTTACGAAATTGATCTTACCAAGCAGTGACTGCAATTCCTTAAGATTAGTTGGAGGAACAACTTCATCAATGGCTTTCATACTTTTCCTACCAACTCCTATTCCTCCTTCATGCACCAGAAATCCCAGAAATTCTCCTGCCGAAACTCCAAAAGCACATTTATTTGGGTTCATTTTGAGCCCATGTTTCCTAGTGCATTCTAGAGTTTTCCTTATGTCGGCCAAATGTGCCTCATGATCCAATGACTTAATCACGATATCATCGATATATATCTCCACAATCTTGCCGATCAACTCATGAAAAATATAATTCATAGCTCTCTGATAAGTTGCACCAGCATTCTTCAAACCAAACGTCATGACAACCCATTCAAACAACCCTATATGTCCTGGACATCTGAAAGCCGTTTTCGCTATATCTTCCAATGCCATAAAAATTTGATTGTACCCTGCATTACCATCCATGAAACTAATCACTTTATATCCAGCAGCAGCATCAACCAACGAATCAGCAATAGGCATCGGATATCCATCCATGGGTGTAGCTCTGTTCAGATCTCTAAAGTCTATGCAAACTCTCATCTTCCCATTTTTCTTGTACACAGGAACAATATTAGAGATCCATTCTGCATATCTGCACGGCCGAATAAAGTTTGCTGCTATTAATCTTTCCACTTCTTTCTTCACATCGGCCAACACTTCATCTTTGTAGATTTTCCGGGGTGGTTGCTTGTAAGGTTTATAACCAGGCTTGATCGGCAATTGATGCTCAATAATGGAACGATCTAAGCCAGGCATCTCCGAATAATCCCAAGCAAAGCAATCTTTGTATTCTTTTAACAACTCAATCAACTTCTCCCTGAAAACCGAATTCAAGCTAGCACTGATGAATATCGGCCTTGGTTTGCCACCATCTCCAATGTCTACTTCTTCTAATTTATCAGCCGACACAAATCCATATCCTAGCTTCCCGTCAGTTCCATCGATTGGATTATCCATTAAAAATTGCTAAAAGAGCCGACTGCTTTGATCGGCTGTTGATCACTGCTGACTGGCTCAACAGGACCTTCTCCCCAGTCCTTACCTGAGAAGCAATCTATGCCCTGATACTCCCAGAAGGCCGGTTCCACATTAGCCACGCTGATTGAATCATCTGCTGGGACAATTTCCACTTCATCATCTATCCACTGAATAAGCTGTTGATGCATAGTAGATGGAATACAGCAATTCGCATGAATCCAATCCCTTCCAAGTAGCAAGCTGTATGCCCCTTTGCCTTCAATAACAAAGAAGGTTGTGAGCAGAATCTTGGACCCAATCATCAGATCTACATGTACACATCCTTTGGTGTCCGAAGGATTTCCAGCAAAATCATTCAACACTATGCTTGTTGGCGTTAAATCTCCAGGGCTCATGCCAAGTTTCCTGAATGTATTGTATGGCATCACATTAACAGCAGCTCCACCATCAACAAACATCTTCGTTAGTGGCTTCCCGTTGACATATCCTCTTAAGTACAGTGGCTTCATGTGCCGATTCTGGACTGGCTTCTCAAAAATAGCTTGTTTATTCAATACCAATTGTGCCATTAACCCATATCGTTCGGCTTCATCCACTTCTGACAATATCTCTTTCTGTACAATTTGATTAGCTGGAGCCATGAATTCATTCGGCAAGAAACATACCATGCATGTAGGAGCCGAATGACCCGATTCGTCAGGCCTGTCTTTTGGACGCCATATCGATTTCATCCTGGTTCCTGCTTGCTTCAATTCTTGATTCCTCAGGCGTTGGACTCTTCTCTTCTGGCTCCTTCTTAAACCAGGTGGACACCACTGTCCTTTCTGCCAAACATACTCACGATCTTCTTCCTCATGATCAATCCATCTATAATCAGCACGTCTTTTCATTGGTTGATCATCATTCTTATATATTTTTAGACGCCGATCATCACTAGGATGTACCCTTCCAATTCTTTCATGGACGGATCGGCGAATGGCAACATTTTGCCTATGTTCGACATATCCATTATTGCATTCAGGACAGTTATTCCACGTAGGCAGCTTTAAACCCTCGTTCCAACAGTGTCTGAAGAAAATACAATCCCAATGTGCACGTTCTTGCTCTCGGACATATTCTTCTTGTTCTTCCTCAAACCTTTCTTCTTCACGCCTTCTTTTCTCCTCCTCGTATCCACGTCTCTGGTAACGCTCTTTTTCTTGCTGACGCTGCCACTTATTGAGGAGAATACGCGATGTGACTCTGGGTTTAGAAGAATTCCCAATTTCAAATTGGCTATTCGGGAAGCGAGGTCTCTCCTCGCGAATCTGTTCGATCGTGATTTGCCGATTAGGATCTACTGAGCCACTCTGCTTCGCTTTCTTTGACGTCAGGACTCTCATTTTTTCCTTTTCTCCAGATTCGGCAGTACTCACCATATTGATTGAGAACCCAACCATGTTCTGAGGAAACGGGTTACTGTCCAACTTCATCTTATTGTCGAATTTCAAATGCCCTTCTTGGATAGCTTTCTGAATCCTCACTCTGAAAACCCTGCATTCATTGATGGAATGAGAATTTCTATCATGGAATCCACAGTACCTCTTATCTTTCACTCCATCAGGCCGAAGCGTAGAATGCCCCTCTGGTAGCTTGATTCGGCCTTCCTTTACAAGATAATCAAATAATTTATCTGCCTTAGTTACATCAAAATCATAGGTGCCCTTATTCTGTTTAATCCATCTCTGATTCACCATGACTGGTTCTTTACTCCACACTATCTCTGCTGCAGCTATCTCTTCGCTATCTTCATACTCATCTTCTTGATCTGCTCTTTCAAGGAATTGGTTATAGATGTCAGCTACATCATTATTTTTAGCAAATCTGGCATCTTTCTTGAAACCATATGCCTGGTTACTCATCAAGGCCAATCTGTGTGACAACTGGCCCAGATCATCAAACTCCATCCCGAATAGCTTCTCTCGAATGGCAGGTAGCATGCCAGCTACAGCCATACCAGCCAGCTGGTCATCAGGTATGTTCAGAGAAAAGCACATGCTCTTTGTTTCCCTAAATCTCCTGAGGAACTCCGTAGGTGTTTCATTATTCCTCTGCCTTAAGCTGGTCAAATCAACCAACTTTTTCTCGGTACTGCCAATGTAGTAATGAGCATGGAATTTCTGCTCCAGGTCTTTCCAAGTACAAATCGACTGAGCAGGCAAAGAAGCAAACCATGTAAAAGCTGGACCTGTTAATGACAAAGGAAAGTATCTGATTCTAAAGGCCTCATCTGCCGAAGCTTCTCCAAGCTGCATCAAATATCGAGCTATATGTTCCACAGTACTTGTATCATCTTGTCCCGAGAATTTGGTGAATTCTGTAGGAACCTTGACTCTATTCGGCAATAATACCCTTTGGTACCATTCTGGGAAAGGAGATGAGTACATGTACCCCTGATTTTTAGGCTTCAAACCGAATTGATTTTGCAATACATCGGTCATTTTTTGCACCATGAGGTCAATACTGGTATCTTGATTCCCTGGTCTCCCAGCAAGCATGCCTGCAGTACCAACATACCCAGGATTCGGGAGAGCGTCGATAGCATTGTAATCCATAAACTCTGAATATCCGTTTCCATACATGTCCCTTTGCAGCCTGTTGTTCAGAGGGGATATCTTATAAGCAGAAGCAGGCGGATTCCCTGTGGTGCCGAATGCCATATCACCGTATGTGCGAGTTTTCGGCAGTGCAGGCTGAGGATCTTGCCGAATCGGTTGACCATTTGTATCTTTAGTACCAGAACCTCCAGTTTCATCAGCATTTCCTTTACCATGTGGCCTCTGAGCTTGTGCTTGAACATTGAAGTATGTCGGGCCGCCCAATTGCCCATGTATCTGCTCGAAGGGTTTATCCACATGCTGACCAAAAATGCTTACCATTATATGCCGAAAGCTGTTCAAGAACGCAGCATTGTGATTGGTCATTGCTTCCCCTAAAGCTTTGTATAACAAGCCCGAGAATCTCTCCCTCTCTTCTTCTTCAGTAAAATCAGACTGCCCAGGAAGGAGAACTCTTGGCAAATCGGACTTGAGAAACGGTGCACCACTCCTGTTCTTGGCGAAAGACAGTAAACATTTGTTAATGAATTGGTCAGCAGCAGCCTTTACCATCTGTTGATGCTCTTCAGACAATTCTTCCAAAGTAACGTCCATGATGTCGCTCAACTCAGGCATCTTGAAAACTTGTGTGTGTCCCACCGGGCGTGCCAAAAAGTGTGTTGACGCAAAATCTGCAGTTCGCGCCAAGCACACAGCAAGCCGAATTAGCTAGCTTCAACACGTGGCCCGTGCGTATGAATCCGAAAGCGTGCCAGTCAGTTTGCCTGAAAACTAACAAAGGGACAAAAACGTTTAGATCAAAACCTGGAACGTGCCGGGTGAGACCAGACAGTTCCATATTTGCGGCATTGAAGCCAATCTCGAGAGACATATAGCTACGGACAAGCTATCTGTCGTTACTCAGAATATCATTCGGCAGTCGGTAGAAGCGTGTGAGAATCACACTGCCGAACGCACAACATCAGCATGACGTAAGATCAGTAGAAGCATGTAAGCTATCTGTCGGCAGTTAAAGCCTCATTCGGCAATCGGCAAGGCACGCAGGGAGCGCACTGCCGAATGCGTGACGTAAGCATGACGAAAAATCGGCTTTCAACCGAATGAACATTGTAACGCATACTCATAGCCGATTAATGAGAAACAAAGCATAATAGATAAATAAAAGGGCGAAAGCATGACCATAAATCCGCAGTAAACAAGAATGCATAGGCCGAAAGCAGCACCCGTCAAGCATGGCAACAAACAAGTTAATCCACCGCATGATACAACTCGTTTGAGGCCACACCACCAATCAGATTAGATCAATCCACCGCATGATACAATCTAATCGTGAAAGGCTAAAAGCATTCATTGTTCACTGCAAACCCACGAACACGTTCACTCGTGAGAGCACTGCCGAATGCGGCTGCTTAGCCGAATCGGGGTCCGCGGCGAAGGAACAAACTTAATCGATAAAGATAAATCTATCAGATCGAATCGAATTCTAATCCACCGGATGATTAGCTCTAAGACAACCCAAAAACCTGCATCTACCGCATGATACCCGGTTCTGTCAAGATCTACACGATACCAACAAGTTCGAACCCGCGACACGTGGCAACCTAGATCGGTTTCGGACTCGGCTATGAGGGGATAAGTCATCGCATCGTGAAGTAGAGCCGATTCTAACCGACCTAGATTGGGCAAAGGAGTGTTGCATGAATTAAGCACAGAGTAAAAACGAAGCAACACGGGGTAACTTAATGAATCTGTTAGATCTTGCCGAAATCTAACAGAGCCGATAACTTGGTCCATACTAGATCTTAGCCCACCGCATGGCTCATGACCTAACAGAGGAACCTTCTTGAGACCACAACTTAAATCCACCGGATGATACTAAGCATGGTAACAAGACTACTTGCATCAAAGCTTAAATCCACCGCATGATACTAAGCATGATACAAGGTTGCCGGTACTTACGGAGGTCGACGGATCGATGACTCCTCTCGAAGAACTCGACGACTCGACTAAAGGACTCGATGTTGGCACGGGGCCGGTTTGTTGTATGATTGATTGATTCGATTGTCCTTTACAGCTGCCATGGGTTTATATTTATACCCAGGTCTTGATACAACTCCTAGTCGGACACGACTACAATACTTGTTTTTAAAAATAAATGACGAATCTTCGTGCCCATATTGCGTTCCTTGTTCGAACCGGCCTTTTCCTTATGTTTTTCTACGTCATCACGTCTTCCCGAATGCTACCGCTTTTACCTGCGGAACTATGCCTCTGCCGAATGACGACGCGTTCCCGACCGCAGAGCGTTATTGCCGAATACTTCAGAGAAAGCCCCTTAGCCGAATGGAATCCTTCCATCAAATCCGGCCCACACGTCAGCCTCTTCCTGGTGCTAAATTTTGGTGTTAACACACACAAATCCCAACTGACCACGTCCAGCCTCCTTCATCACCAGTCGCCTAGTCTTCTTCAATCAGCACCTCCAACAGAATGCGAACGTAGGACGGTGGTCGACAGCTCCACTGACACGATGTTAGGCACGTGTTCGATGACAATGTGTATGTAGGAAAACGCTGATGGGCATGTACTCAGATAGTGTTTGGTTAGAGAATTGTAATGGTATAGCAAACGTAATCAGAAAACGTCGGCAATGTAAACGATGTAACAAAATAAAAGCATTGGTTGGTTCACTCCGGCAACGTCATCAAAAAACGAAGGAAATGAGCCGCAACCTTGGAGCTTGCAGGTAGGCAGGCCGGAGGAGCCAGCGTGCAACAAGAGGATGGAGTTCGTCACCAAGAACATGGCGGCGGCGGGCCGCTGAGAGGTCGCTGCTATGGTAAAGGGCATGTCGTTGGACTAAAGCAGCCGACACCGGAGGACGAGGTAAGGCCTATCACGGTGGCCAGGGCGGCAGTCCGTGTATCAAGCTGCAATAAGGAAGCGGTGGAGGTTGCATCTTCTAGGAAGATTTCTCCCGGCACCACTGCCATGGCGCTGCCGACGGTCGCGAACCTTCCGCTGCTCTCCCTCCAAGCAGCGATGGTGGCGGCGACTACGCTAGCGGCATGTGGAACAGACACCCCAAATGGTTGCGTCGCCAACGCTCGAATCTATCTATTTTGTATTAACATTTTATCTTAGACGAAAATATTGCAAGTGAGACATATTTTTTCAAGAGAATATATCTATTTTGTATTAACATGTTATATTTTAATAAATAGAACATTTATTCTATTGTTAGACAAAAAATTATGAGCCAGAAATATTGCAAACCTGGAGATTTTTGCTGTATAAATATTGCTTCCCTTAATTTCTTAATTAATTTTATTTGAAAGTGGACTTCTAGTGTTGAGTCAGAGTCTAGAGTTGCTGTGTTTTTAGTGACTTTTACAATTCATATTTATTTTATAAAAAATACAACTTATTGAACAATCCCTATATCGCATTGTAGAATTTACTCAAATTTGGTTCATATAAGAAAATCTTGGATTCGAGGCCTAGAAAGATACTTTCCACTTTATTTTTCACTGTAAATTTCTTGAGAAAATTTCCTCTATGCCATAAAAAATTATAACTATCCCTTATTTGCCATCAAATATTTAGTCATCCCTTCATTGCCATCAATTTAGATTTATTTTCCCTTATATGTCATTCCGTTAATTCCACCGTTACATGGGGGTGATTTTCTACTGGACCCCATGCAACAATGAGAGAGGGTAACCATTCCCCCCCTTCCCTTCGGTTCAGACTTCATTCAGTTCGAGCCCGTCCTTGGGCAGTGCGGTAAGGGCGGCGAAGGTTGCGCGGCTCACGGACGGCAGCACGACGGGAGGAGGCCGCACATGGTCCTCGCGTATCGCGTCGGAGACGTACGACATCAACACGGTGAGTCCCTTGCAGTCGTGGCCGGCAGGGGCAGCGCAGAGCCCCACATGGCTACATCTCACAGCTGCGGCAGCTATGGGGGTGGTGCACGGTCCTTCATGAATGGCATATGGTACGAGAGTTCCTTCCCCAGCCAACTCGTCGCGAAGTTGCATGAGATGTGCATCTAGTCCAATCTTCTGTACTTCTTCAGATCCATCAAGAACAGACCGCGGCAAGCATGTCGATTGGCCATGAAAATCTCACCAATCCACTACTCAAGGTCAATCTTGAATGGTTTGGTAGCTCCATATGTTTGTAGGAGTGAAATGGCTTCCTGTGCTCCTCTCCGGTCCGTGGGCGTCCGTTTGCATTCCTAGTCTGAGCCGTGCCCGCGCTTGTCGCAGAGCATGTAACATGAGCACGAACGCAGGGGCAAGCTCAGCGGTGCCGACGCTAGCAACGCTGCGGCCGTGGAACCCAAGCGAGGTTCGATCTTGGCATTGTGGCTATGGACGGCACCTCCGCCGGCAACCTTGACGCGGCGACGCTGCCTGCCTGACGTAATATTGACGTCGTGACGATGCGGAGCTTTTTTACAAGGAGGACATAGACCCTAAAATTTAATAGAATGGCACAAAAGGATAGGCAATTAAAATATAATGACAATGAAGGGATAGTTATAATTTTTGATGGTATAGAGGGAATTTTCTCTAAATTTCTTAGCCCAACTTCTTGGACAGTTTGGAATCGGTTCAATAAGTTTCACTGTCACTTGCGTGTGGACCATGGTGCTAGTGGGCCCCATACGTCAGTATTGCCGAGAAGACTCACCCAACACGCACAGGCGCACAGCTCACCCAGCCACACAAACCCATGGCGGCGTCGCTCACCGCCGCCGCCGCCGTCTCGTTGCCTCCGCCGCCAATCCGCCTAAGAATCACCAAACCAAGCCCACTCCCAACCCCTCGGCGGCTCCAATTCGGAACCTCCAAGATCCGGACCTCCGCCTCGCGGGTATGCCGGGCCGCGGCCTCCGCATCCACGCCGCCGGCGCCGGGAGGCGGCCTGTACTCGGCGGCGACCTACGAGCTGACGGCCGAAAACGTCGACCGCGTCCTGGACGACGTGCGGCCGTACCTCATCGCTGATGGGGGCAACGTCACCGTCGTGTCCGTCGAGGACGGCGTCATCTCCCTCAAGCTCGAAGGTAAAGTAATCTTCTTAGCCTTGTGACGCATCTTTTTTTTGGTAATCCCGTTGGTGAGATCAAAATCTTGCAGCGATAATCACGGTTTTCGGTTGCCACATGTAGGAGCATGCGGCAGCTGCCCTAGCTCGACAACAACGATGAATATGGGGATCGAGCGCGTTCTCAAGGAGAAGTTCGGCGATGCTTTCAAGGAAATCCGTCAGGTGTTCGACGGGGATCAACCGCCGGCGGAGACGACGCCCGAGGTCAGTAAACGAACTCCACCACCGTAGGCATATCACCTTGTAATGTAAGCACTCATTGGCAAGCGATTCTTTGGTGCTGCAGGCGGTGAACCGACACCTGGACATACTGCGGCCGGCGATTGCGAACTACGGAGGAACCGTGGATGTGCTGGCCGTCGATGGCGAGGACTGCCTGGTGAAGTACGACGGGCCGGAGTCCATCGGGAGCGGCATCAAGGCTGCCATCAAAGAGAAATTCCCGGACATCACCAACGTGGTGTTCACCGAGTAGAACACAGACACTGCCTACGTATGTATTACGCTGTCGACGGCAAACAAGGAGATGAAATAATCAATCAGATACGTGTAATGTTGCTGTGCTTGTACTGAGAATTTGAAATGCAGTAGCGTTGTCAATGGACGATTTTGTGCCTCATCCCTGCATTTGATTCACTCTGCTTTGCTTTGGTGCGGCCCTGGTAGCTCCGCTATTTTTGCGGATATTTGCCTTTTTGCCACCTGAATTCAGACGATTCAGAATTTCGTAGGATCTGAACATATGTTATGTACAGACTTCCAATCTAACTTTAGTTTGCTATTCCTTCAAAAGAAAAAAAGAACCATAGGAACAGTTTCGATGGCAATTTTTTACTTTCTTGCTACTCCAGTTTGCTATTTTGTGTAGTATTTGTCTGAAGTCGAATTGTTCTCAATTTTTCCTAGTATCAAATACTAGATGTCATGGGCCACGCAAACATGGCACGAGCATTTTCCGGGATGGGCTGTTTGTGGAATATCTCAGAAAGCACCACGTTGGTGATCAGAAAGCCCAATTAATTTGGGCCGCATCTGGCCAGTAAATTGTGCTGTCGCCGCCGCCCGGTGGTGGACCGGGTGGGTAGTACAAGAGCCGTGTGACACTCTAGGGTTTTTGGAGGCCGTGCAGTCGTACGCCATGAGAATACAGTACTCCTACGGAATGGTCGTGTTACTGTAGTAGCAGCAGAAAAAAGGACGCTCCCGTCCATCCTAACCAGTGGTCCACCGAGTCGCATTGTATCGCTAGATCACCGAGCATCATCCCACGACATCGACACGTGTATGCTCCTCCGCCACGTACTTCTTTACCAATCCGTCCGTACACGGCGAAACTCGAGCGGCAAACTGATCGATCGCCGTGTAGCCCTCGTGCTCCGATCGTCGCGCGCCCGCGTCGGGCTCCGGCCGCGCCCGCGCGCGGTGGTCACTACACCAGCCACCAGGTCAACCAACCAACTCCAAGGGCCAGTGGAGTTGGGTTGGGTTCCCGTCTCGTCTCGGGCCGCCCCTGCCTGTGCGGCTGCTGACCGACCGACGCAGCGACGCCCGCCCGCCCGGGTCCTCGAATGCCGAGACGAGGCGGGCGGCGCCGAGACGGGGTGGGGCGCACGCGCCCCGGCCGCTGCTCGTCTGCGCGCGCGCGCGGGGGCCGAGCAAGCGGCAGGCAGGGCACGTGAAGTTCCATGCGCCCGCGCCTGGGGATTCCGGCAAAATATTTCGTGGGAACGGCGCTCGGATCCGCTCATTTACGGCGCGCGAGCCAGGCCGAGGCGCCGTGGAATGGGCGGGCGCGCCGGCACGTGCAACTCATCACGCGTTTTTGCAGCGGTAAAACGGGCCAAATCGGCCCGGGGAGAATATTTCGCGGGAGGCGCATGAGCGGACGTGACACCGCGAGTTTTTCGCTGTTGTTAAGCACTCTACTCGCTGTTAGGTGGGTGTTGACGGGCGGCGCTAGTTTTAGACTACAGCTATAGCCATATGCATCCATGATCCATCTCTTGGAAAGCCTGAAGCCCTGAAGAGAGATCAAATCTCGTTTAACTCCCGCAAAAGATTTCCTGACCCCAAATCTCCATCTGCTGCAGCACACACCGCCGAATCTCCCATGCATGTCCGGCCCCTGAGCCAGCTCTGCCTCCTGCTCTCCTCCTCTCGGCCTTTTTATTCACCACAGCACCTGTGCGCTACCACACAAACACACACTCAAAAAGGTAACCAACATTTCGAGTTAGGAGAAGCCGGGCGTTTCTCCCTTGGTGCCGCTCGCTACCTAGCTCGATCGGTGAGCGCACTCTTGCAATCATCCTTCCTCGTCCTGAGCTTCACAGGCTACTTAATTTCTTGCTGTTTGTGTGTGGCACTGCTAATGTTTGATGCCACTTTCCTGCAGTGTTTTCACCCGAGCTAGCCCAATGGAAAGCACGACGAAGCTCATCCCGGTAAGCTCATCAAGAGGCCCTCTTCTTCTCTATCTGTGTGTTTGATCTCGCACTGATAGTGGTACTCTTGCTTTCATCAGATGGAGGGGAGGAGCCCTGCGACAACCAAGCATCCTCCTGAGCAAGAGGGGTTCACATGGCATGAAGACCCAAGAGCGCTTCCACCTTGGCCGCCGGAAGAATCTGTTCAGATGGTTCATGCCTAGCTCTAGCCCGGTGTTATCCTGAATGAGCTTATCATCTAAGCCATTATCTTCATCTTTCTTTTCTACCATCCTCATCTTTCTTCATATTCTTAGTGTCGTGATGTTTGGTGTTTCACAAGATCGAGCCTTCTTGACCTTGCAAGACCTTTTCTTGACCTTGTAAGACCCAACTTTACGGTATCTCTTTTCTTTCACCCTGTCTTCTCTATCTTGGGTCTTGCTCCTCTTTCTTATATCCTTCCTCTGTCTATCCCTTCTGAGCTGAGTCGAGCTGTTTTACCGAGTTTAGTAATTATATTTTAGTATTCCATGGTATATTGATATTCAGTGAGAGAAGTGAATGGTGTTATATATGCTTCTCATATGAAATATAGTCATATGTGTATTGATGTGAACTCATTGTGTAAACCATCCCTTCCATTGTATATTTTGTTTTGGTTGTAGAGTGCAGTAGATTAGACACAAAAGCATGTTCTTTTGCTCCATGATGCTCAGGCATGTGAAGTAGGCGCCTACTTGTATCGTAGCTTCGTGTGTATGCCATCAGTGGAATAAGTTGGATGTGTGCTGATTGAAACATTATGGTCCATGTTCTTTTACTATTGACGAGAACTGCTCATTTTGACACTGCAGACGCGATGCAAGATTAATGTGTTGTCATTTCGTTCTGTTATGCTGCTACAGAAGTACTAGTTAGTTGTGTCTTGGCACTTCCACAAACGCAGCCAAAACCAATTCGAGGTTCAATTGTGTCCTCTCATGCAATTCATTGTGGTATTTGACGTAAGGAATTCAAATTAAGCCTACAAGTACGAGTTAGTGAGGCCACTTAACTTTTAGTGAGGCCACTTAACTTTGCTGTTTATCGTTTAATTAGGCCTGGTGGGGACAATTATGTTTTCAATAGTTAGAACTCGTGACAGGTGTATACATCTGTAAAAGACCACTATATCCATGATAAGAAAGAACTGAATATATAGCTCCAAGAGGTAGTACAATCCTCACCTAGCAGAATAGTTCCATTTAGTCTGAAAGATAAAAGGCGAACACTTTCAGTTAGATTCCAGGATAGAAATCATTGCAAGTGTCAATCGTAGCTACCGATCGAGCTGTCAGAATGAGTAAATAGAGTACTCTACATGACACTCAGTCCATCTTAAAGAAGATTAAATGTTAACTAGCATGACCGTGCATATGTAAACCCGGACCATCCTTACCCTTTACATGAAGGTTTGGTCAACTGAAGAAGCATATGGCACATATAGAGTCATACATACATACTATTGCACGTACAGCAAATAAAGAGAACAACACACACTGCTGATCAATGCTATACCTTATAAGTTAATCAATTTTATGCTCTAAAAAGCTGCTCCTGTTTAATTGTTCAATTCGAGCTAAGCAGGGAGGCCCGGAAAATTATCCTACAAATATATGGAGAGAAATCTAGTGAAATATTTGTTCTAAAACTAAGAGAATGGAGATAACTGAAATGTGTAGGTTAAGCAAGAACAAGGAGAATTATAGGCCAGCAATTAGGGGGAGACAAACACCAACACACTAGCTGGACAGATCTTTAGGAAAAGAAGGGGCGAGAGCAAAAGGTTGTGAATAGATTGCTCCACAAGGCATAGAGAGTCAATTCACAAATCATTGACAGCACTGACCTCCATAGGAAATGTGAATGCAGAGCAAAATGCCAAAAAGCATCCCTTTTACATGCATATATAATAATTATTCATCAGCAAACAAACTGTTCGTTTGGTTTATCAGCCACTAGCCAGCAGTACTTTTCTCTCCGAACAAATCAACCACCAGCCAGCGGTACTTTTCTCTCAGCCACCAGCCAGACGAAAATGGGAAAGTAAATACCACTGCAATACATCTTCCACTTGTAACAGCAGTACGTACAGGTCCATTCAAGCCTGTTAATCATAGTGGCAGGCCATGTAGCTAGGTACGTACGTCTATTTGGCAGGCACTTACACGGACACAATCCTCTGTGTACAGTAAATGAGCCATTCAAAGGCATCAAATGAAGCAACCTACCTTTCAATACACAGCACAATGTGTAGGAGCAGGATTTAGGAGGAGGCAGAATGCCCTAACACTAACCGGGCTTTATGGCCTGCATGGACTGATCTACTAGCTGGTTGGTGCTCTCCACATGGGTGATCTCGCATTGCCCCTGCAAGAGATAGTCAAGGACAGTGGAGCTCAAATAAAGGCTAGCTATACTGGAATATCATTGCCTTAGACCTCGCTTTCCTTTGTGGAAGCCACCAAGCGTTGTCCAGAGACGAGAATCCAGGTAAAATTTTGGTAGAAAGAATGGAGAGGGGAACAAAAAGGAAGGAAATGCGTTTCTTATGCACGCAACAAACGCGACAGGACAAAAGGGGCCGGGGCTCCATTGATGCATAACTAGCGGCGCACCAGAGTGTAGACACACATGCTATGGTCGAGGTAGAAAAGAGGCGTTTCATAGTCACCATGTGAATAAACTAGCATAGAGTGCCCCCCACGTTCATCATCGAAGTCACTAGTCTTTCGATTAATGGGTTGCTTCAGGAATTTTAAGATCCGAATATGAATTCCTGTGAAAGTGAATTTGCATACGTTGATTGACAGAAAGAGTGAGTACCTAGATATTTCAAATAAAGGAAATGGAGAGAACAAGCATTAAGAGGCATATACATGATTCTAGATCATGATAATTGATAGGTTCTGTCATGCAAGGATCAGGTTGTGCATCCATTGTATTGCTAAGATGGATTGATGGAGCAACATTCATAAGAATGAGATACGATATGACGCCCAAAAAACAATATAATCTTTGTATTTCCCCTTGTACAATTACACCATTGACAATGCTTTTTAGACGGACATTTGTGAGGCGCCCACCACTTCCGTCTGTCCCCTCCAGAGGAAAAGAAACTAAAAAACAATACCCCTGTATTGCCGGCCACAATTGGACAATTGCTTCACAGTTCACAAAGGGGTACGTATAGTTTTGTCCTTAAATGCTCCCCTCCCTTACCTCTCTCTAAAGGATGCAGCAGCAACTGCCTTGTGCCTCAGCACCGTCTCACGGCTGGCATGCATGCATGCTTGCGACTCGGCCAGTTTTTTCTCAGCTCAGAAGTTAGTGGTGACTGGACAAAATGGATTCAATTCCAAATAGTGAAGCGAAACGGCCCCTGTGCACAAGCAATAGATGGGCAGGAAGGAATCCATGCCATGGCCAGAAACAGTAGCGAGAACAGAAGCAGCAACAAGGCAAAAAGAAAAATAGCATTACCTTTGCCCAACAGGGCGCCTCAGCTCAGAACAGCACAGGGCATTGATGAAGCATGCAAGACTGTGCTGCGTGTTACTGCTGCAGCAACCCGACTAGTCGAAATCTAATGCGCGCATGCATGCATTCGAGCGGCTCGAGTTAATGGCTCCATATCTCTTTGTATCTTCCTTGAAAAGAGAAGCTTTTCTTGCCACACCGGTTCTTTCAGAGGATGGGTAGGACGTAGGAGTGGTAGGCTTTCTCCTGTCAGTAGAAATCAATAAGACCCTGTTTAGATACCAAATTCCACTCCAATTTCACTATACAAAAAGAAGATTTCCATCGCATCAAAATGTCGACACATGCATGGAGTACTAATTGTAGATAAAATCAAAAACTAATTAGACGATTTTGTTGTACTTTGCGAGACGAACATTTTAAACTTAATTACTCAATGTTTAGACAATTTTTTACAAATACAAACGAAATGCTATCGTTGACGCATTTATTACAAATACCAACCTTTGGTCCAAAGTTTGGATCCAAAATTTGGATCTAAACAAGGCCAAGGTTGGTACACAGCATGAATTGCTTGGAGTGGAGTACAAGAATCCCAAGAAATTTGAAATCTATAATCAATTCAACACTGATTGTGTACATGATTGATAAATCTGTCATTGTCAAGCAGCCAACTTTGATGCATCCTGGCGACCAGAAGTTTCTTCCAGCATAAATCTTCTGAAAAAAAAAGAATTTAGCTCGCACAAGCCAGCCTCTGAATGAACAAAATAGCTGTTTGTACTTGCAAGTTGTTCCTGTTAGAGTTTTCATTTTGATCTGTAGCTGATACTAACCTTGTGTGTCGTGTGCCTCAGGCGTTTCTCTAGCTTGGAAGCCGGCAAGAATTTCTTTTTACCAGCCCTAGGTGCAGCTTCATAAGGAATTTGAACTGTCTATTGTTTTTTTTTTCTCAGGGAGAACTCCGATGGTCTGATGTCCATCATATTTTCTTGAAAGCTCGTCTGCTGTGGACCACTGTATTTACAGGACAGGGCGGTGACACATCATGAAACGACCATAAAATTGCACCATAAACATTGCAGTTCCTAGAGCTGCTGCCATTCAATCCAAATAACCACTTGTCAAGCCAAAGATCCCTCCTGGATCTCATCCGTGTTGCGTGGGAGACCTCGCAGTTCCAGGGGACGGCCTGTCTGGATCTTACAGTGATGTTTACAAGACGCAAAGTGGCAGGCTAGATAAGCAGAGTAGCATCTGTGCCGCCGTTCCAAAAAGCAACTCCCAAATTCACTATGCAAAAAGAAGATTTCTCATCACATCAAAATGTCATAACATGCATGGAGTACTAAATGTGGATGAAATTAAAAACTAATTGCACAGTTTTGTTGTACTCTGCGAGACAAATATTTTGAGCCTAATTAATCAATTTTTGAACAATTTTTCGTATATACAAACGAAATGCTACAGTGACGCAATGATTACGAAGAGACCTCAAACTCCCACCAAATTTGGGAACTAAACAAGGTCACGTTGAAAGACAGGGCAGTGAAAACCCTAAGGCACATGATTGTGTTCAGAACTTCTGATCAACAAACAGTAACAAAACACTACACAATAAGTAAAACTGTGCAACTGAAGCGCATTAAAAAGTGGCCAGGCAGACCCAATGGTCACCGTTGTCGAGTCAGCCCTTGTTTAGATGTAAAATTTACGCCCCAAATTTGACTCAGTGCGTGCGCCACTGTAGCAATTTATTTTTATTTGTAAAAAGTTATCCAAAAATTGATTAATTAGACTTAAAATGTTCGTCTCATAGAGTACAACAAAACTGTGCAATTAGTTTTTGATTTCATCTATATTTAGTACTCCATGTACGTGACGACATTTTGATGTGATGAAAATCTTCTTTTTATATAATGAACTTTATGGGTGAAATTTGGGATCTAAACAACGCCTCGCCTCAGTTCTCCCAGAAGTTCAATGCTCTCTCTCTATAGGCCTTGTTTAGATCCAAAATAGGGGTGGAGAATTAGGGGTTTGGGGTCACTTCGTAATCATTGCGTCACTGTAGCATTTCGTTTGTATGTGTGAAAAATTGTCCAAAATTTGATTAATTAGGCTTAAAATGTCCGTCTCGCAGAGTACAACAAAACTGTGCAGTTAGTTTTTGATTTCATCTACATTTAGTACTCCATACATGGGCCGACATTTTGATGTGATGAGAATCTTCTTTTTCTTTTTGTATAGTGAACTTTGGGGTTTATTTTTGGGAATAAACAAGGGCATATACGGAGTATGTGCAACAGAGCAGAAATTGAAACCCATTACGTTCAAACACATGTAACAGCAGAAATTAGAATCAAAGACTGCAGAGATGAAATTTCACCTGTTGTCACAGGCGCCAGAGGGTGCAGGCATGGACCAATCAGCAGTGTTGAAGAGGGTGCATCAGTGCAAACATCAATTTCAAATCTTGACTGCTCAGCGGCACAGGAAGAACATACGGAGTATAAGCTGATCGCCTGACCATGAAGGCTCACGAGTCATGATCACTGTTTGCTGCTAGACCTTGCTGGATGCAGTCGTCTACAGAGCATGTCTTGCATTCTGTCATGTAGTTCTGAACTGAACCTGAAATAAAAACGACCAACATCGTCGGCAGACAAGACCAACACCGTTAAGTCTATTTCTCATAGTACACTTGTAACAGCTGCTAATATTTACATGCTGTCTGCTTACAAGAAACTATCAATCAACTTGAGTTGACCGGCAGAATACATAAAATTGATTAGGTAAAATGTACACACAACAATGTATACTCTTGTATGAATGGATCAACCACAAACTCGCCAAAATAACCGGCATAGGTGGTGGTCCATGATCATCCTGCTTAAGTAACTACTAACTAGTGCCAACTTCCGTGACCAACAATTCCACAAAGTTGAAGGAGCGGTGCAGTTCTTGGGGTGAAGAACAGGCATGGAGCTACACAAGGACCTGTGACTTGGCCGCACGACGTGAGCATTTGGTGCGGGCACTCTTGTTCACGCTGCAAGCACACCCTTCCAGCAGCTCGAAGTCTTCATCACATAGTAGTATGGATGCCATCTCGGGACAGTCCAATAACATTTTAGAGCTAAGATACCCGGCAATGGTCCAAGTCTGATATTGCCGTGATTGTTTCCCAATAAATCTTCCGGTCCTGGTGTCATAATACTCCGGCCATTTGTCATCCGAAAGCCTCTTTTCTGCCACTTCAACCGCCCTCCGTGCTAAGTCACGCCTACCCATCTTGATACAAGCTAGGGTGAACTGAACAGTGAAGAGAAATTTGTAAACATCAATCTAAGAGAACACAAGGAAGCATCATAGATAGAGCATGATAATTTCCAAAAGGTGGGACATAGATTAAGAGTACCTGCCATAACAATGTAGGCCAAGATCCACCATTATGATACGACCAGGGCCTGCAAAAAAATGCAATGCAATGCAATGCAACTTGTTTAACGACTCAGGACTATGCTTTTGGTGAAAGTTTCGCATCACAGGGTCAAAAATAGTTAAGTTTGCAATGCAACTAGTATTAAAGAGAAAAGGATGCTCTCCTTCACCACATTTTATGATATTCTTGTGAGAAACATGTTAGGATGTACTAAATGTTTCAGATCCCTATTCCTTATGTATTGGATTTTTTATATCCCTATGAAATGTCTGAATGTATGGAAGAAAACTAAATGACTAGAAAAAGTTAAGTCGCTAACGTGTTTTTGGGATCACTGCCAGTTATGATACGCCATTCCTCAAACTCCAGTGCAGGGTAGCAAATTTTGAGAGGCATATTAGCCACTATGTCATCCCATTTGGCTTCAATGAGATTCAGAATACCCTCTGCCTGTCTTTGGGTAGCAAGAGATGAGACAATAGCCCAGAGATTCCCAAGAGAGAAAAACCTAAAATCCATGTGGGCTGGCTGCAGATTGCCTATAAGGTAACCGCCTTTCACAGGAATCCAGTCTGCAAGCCAAGAAGGAATCTGCTCCGGGTAGATATTAAACTTGTTGATAGCATCATGGGAGTACTCCTCAGTCTTGTACCGATAAATCTCGTTTATCTTCTTCATATCAACCCAATAATACTCTCTGATGTGAAATGACAGAGCACTGAGCCTATTGTTAATAGCACGGATCAAGTTTTTTGATCCATCATTTACACCGATCATTTCTCGAGCACACCGCAAAGCAGAATAGAACAGAGCCTGTAAAATAGACACCGTAAGATGACTGATGACAATTCTCGTATATACTGATTCTATCTAGTATGAAGCCCCACATATGCAAACTTCAAAAGAAATTTCAAGGTCTGATCGGAACAGGGACTAGATAGCAAATAACAGTCAAAAAATCAAATTGGCTACCTAAAAATTATGGTAATTCAAACACCAATCAACAAAGTCAAATTCAATACATAAAGTTATGGTAATTCAAACAACAGTCAACAAAGTCAAACTGAATAGGGACTAGATAGCAAAAAATTATAGGTCTGTACAACATCATCATGCAAAAATTACTCAAACATATGCTAACTCAAACATCAATTGACGAACATACTGACTAGAGACCATAGGTTTGTTCTTACAGCTGAGGCTGACCACAACATCGTACACAAGCTACCTGTTATGAACGGCGGCGAATAACAAGTAATCAAACACAGCGGGACACAAGATTTAACGTGGAAACCCCTCCAATGCGAAGGGGAAAAACCACGGGCACCAGCCAGCACAATCTCACTATATCTCAAGAGTCGGGTTACAACGCCTATGGCGGCTTACAAGAGAATCAAGTCTCCACGAAACCCTAGCAAGGGTATATATACCGTACCACGGGGGGCTTCGCCCCCCGTACCCCCCTTTACGCGTCAACATGGGGGCGAGTTCCTGATGGGCCGGCTTCAGCCTCCGCTTCGCTCCGGCCCAAGCCTCCGGCGACGGGCCTCCGCTGCGCTTCGGCAGAAGCCCGGCCTATGTCGTGGATGTGGAATTTGGAACATATCCAACACTACCTAGTGTAATTGAGAATATCAAGAACAAATGTCGACCAGCTTGCCTGGATCTCAAGAGGATGCCCATGGATTCCCATCCGCCGATCAATCATACATGATCCATCTGTTACTAGCAATGTCGGAAACATGTCAAATCCATCAGACAAGCACAAATTCAGTATTAGCCTGATGCCTGTTTGCACATCAACTCTTTCTTGTAGAGCATAGTCTCCAGTAATTTTGCCATATGCCCTCAACAGGATTATCCACCAAAGACCTTAGAAACAGAGAATTTGGTATTTAACAAAGATAAACAAAAGCTAATCTTCAGGACTCTAATGAGACTCCATAGAAATACTCACCAGAGTCAACTGGTGCTACACGTCCAATGGCTGACTCTCCAAAATCAGGGTCAAGAACCTCCTCAAATGCTTCACTGTTTCCATCTAAGGGCACAGATCTAACTTTGAAACTAGCAGGCATCAATCCCTGACCAGGGCTATAGCAATCCACAGTCTTCTCCCAACTCTGATACATAAAAAAACAAACCGTTACATTTCCGTCCAAATGCTAACTAGATATTCAGAGTGAGCTAAAACATCCATGAGCTAGCAGTATGATGTGAAGAAACATGTTAATGCAGTGTCTAAAGCTACCCAATAACCAACCGAAAAGTATCCCAACGCTGGAGGATCAGTGAAGATAGGATTTTGGTATGAGTTAATTTAAACATTCCAGCAGAAAAATTCAAATTACTCCCTCCGTTTTCAGACAATAGACAGTTCTGACAAAACGTGCAGCATACAGATTTTGGATAAAATTTGACTAAATACTACTTAATGATATCCAGTCTGCAGGTATGCCTTGGGAATTATAAAGTACCAAGTATTTTGTGAAAGGAAATTAGGTCAAAAGTGAAAATTATTTGGAAACAGAAGTTGTACAAGATAAATGGGGACATAAAACATTTTATTAGTACAACAAAGAGCATCGTGAGATAATACAAAGCCACCCAGCCAGACCAACCATCTAGTAGACAATGCATGGGTCTTGACATCCCCCCGCCCCACACGCCCAACCCCAACACCATTTCACCGTTTAGAGGAGTGAGGAAGGATGCAGCTAATGCAAAAGACCCAATGACTCAACATAGTTGACAGGGACATGGCATCAAAAGTCTCAACATGCTGCTCCAATGGTTGGCAGGGTGCTGCTCAAGCTAAATGGTACGAGGGGTCAACGGATCAGAATTGGGGTGATGAGCTATCAGGCTGCTGTATTTATTTTTTATATATAGTACTACCTCCGTTCCAAATTACTATTCATTGTTGACTTTTTCTTACAACGTTTGACCATTACATTCGTCTTATTCAAAAAATTATGTAAGTATAATTTATTTTGTTTGTGATTTACTTTATCATAAGATATACTTTAAGCATGCTTTATTTTTTTGTATATCGGGACTAAATTTTTTGATAAGACGATGGTCAAACGTTATGACAAAAGGTCAACGGTGAATAGTAATTTGGAATGGAGGAGGTACTATTTTACAGGGTTTGCATTTTTCTTTTTGCGGGCACAGGAGTGCTCCCATGCACACTTCTTGCAATGATGAGGGACCCAAAATGATGAAAGACCTCTTTTCATGAGAAAACATTTATTGTATGCCTCATAGAGATTATGTCAGTTGTCACACATCTCTATCATCAATAAGCTTACTCAAAATTAAGTGTAGTACTTAACTACTTTTAACACAATCAAGTCTCCAAACCATCAGACATACCATGTGATAAAACTACATAGGGAAGGTTCCATTCTTTCTCTAATATCTTTGAACACTTCCATTATTCTTCCTGGCATCCATGCATAATTCTAAATAGTCAACAGGCATCAATATTCACAAGCTAAAATGTTGTTTTTTCAAAGGAGGAAAACTTGCTAATTGAGTGAAACAGAAACCTCAAAGATGACCAGAACTGATCGTCAAACTGATAATATAATCTTCCTAAGCAGTCAAGCTTATGGCAGTCCATACCGGCTCACCGAAGAATGCTTCTCTGGATCACAATGTGGGCTACTTTGAAAACTTCTTATTTTGTACTTAGCACTGTATGTTTTCCTATGCAGTACATACGAATACAAACATAATGTTCATAAATAATGCCAAAGGCCCAAAGGGGATCAGCTATATTGCGATGTCACTAAAACTGTGCCGTGTAAATTAGTTCAGATGTTCACACAAACCCCACACCTGACCACAAGGGAAAGAATGATGATACACGGTAATAATTCAATGCAAAAGAATAAACAAAAAAAGATGTAGAGAAACCCAGAATAGTTAACTCAAATTAGCTTAGTCCAAAAGAATCATGGACAGCTGTCAAACTAAGTTTAGATAAAAAAATGATTAAGCAAGTATAACAATAAGATCATATACTGGAGGCATATGCTATGGATGGACAGAATTTTGTAATAAAAAGCGCCCTTACTTCAGTTCAGTAAAGCACATATATTACAAGAATTAGTAGCACATTCAAAAGTATAAGGCATTCAAATCCCTCAAAACTGTAAGGATCTAAAGTGAACAATTGTGTGCAGCAATCCTACCAACAGAGTTCCGAGATCAGAGCAGATACAATATGACCAAATCGCAGGCACTATATTTTCTGTTATCTAGACTCAAGCATTCGAAACCTCTTGACAGCCTCTGGAAAGGCCACCATGAGGAATCCATGCCCTCTTTCAACAGAAACAATATTTCAACATTTTGCAGCATTGTGGATCAAGATAGAGGTGGGAATTACAGCTCAGAGAACTTCTCACCCACTAATCACAAGTCCATACTCCAGTGCTTTCAACTATTCAATTTGGAGGTATAGAGTATAAAATCTAAATCCAAGAGACTGTAGGATTACAATGAATGATTGTTCTCCATAGACTGAAGGTTTTTTTTTTACTAATTTGGTTATTCTAGCAAATAAGCTTGGGCAAGGACACCGATAGCTTCACCAAAACCACATTTCCATTAAATGTGCACAGCATTCCACGACACCAGGAATGAAGTACCACGCATTGCTCCAGACAAATCATTCCAGGGTTTCGCACAGCTCACCTGGAGCTGCAAGGTGTGGAGCAGGAAGTTCTTCACAATATCGCTCTCCCCCTTAAGGAGGAAGGCAATGGCCGACGGCACGAAGTCCCTGATGAACACCTGGTCATAATTGAGCATCTGGCTGGTAGACGGATCGTTCGCGGCCACCGTCCCCACGGCACTGCCGCAGTAGTTGACGACCGCGCGGCCGAGCAGCCACCACGCCTCCTTCTCATCCGGCGACTCATCCCTGCTCTTTACAGCCTCCACCCCCGCCTTGAGACCCTCGAGCTCCACCTCCTGGCACGCCAGAGTCGCCTGCTCGTGCGCCGCCTCAGACGCGGTCACCTCCTCCGGAGGCGGCGGGCTGCTCGGAGGCTCGTCCTCGATCGGGGGCGACTCCAGCGGCGGCACCGAGGGCGACAGGGTGGCGGCACGGAAGGGGTCGAAGGGCGGCGGCTTGTAGTGCTCCCCCGACGAGGACGTGCCGGTGTCCACCGTCGTGGAGAGGAGGCGGCGCGCGGCCGCCGCGAGCGGGGAGACCGCGGAGGATGAGAACCGGCGGCGCGAGAGCGAGAGGCATAGCAGCGCGTGGCGCCGCGCGCCGCGGCGGAGGTGGGAGATAGCGGCGGCTGCCATTGGAGCCGGCGTCGGCGCCCTTGCGGTTCGGATTGCGGAGGAAGGTTTCCGCTGCGATCGGGTTGGGAATTGGAGATTTGGGATCAGAAGCAACAAGCAAGGGGACGGGAAGGAAATTGAGGCCGGCTCGATTCGATCGAAGCGGTAATTAACAGCAGTTGGAAGAGGATTAAACTCGTTAACGGCAGACAGGGTAGTTTTTGGTTTGGGAAAGTGCAAAATATAGGCTGCTGTGGCATCGTACGGCGCAGGACGCGCCACGTTCGTGGAGGTAAATTAACACGGGCTTCGGAAGTGCCGATGGGGGGAGATGTGGCTGGTTATTCGTGGTTCACGTGGAGGAGGTATTTTGCCCATTTTGGAAGGAGAAGGGAATTCGCTTTGGAATTGCGGAGCAAAAAGTGATGGCTCATTCCATTTCTGGGTCTCAGCGGTGTGGGGACTGTGAACATGTCATTCCTCTGTTTCTTCCCCGAGGCGCAGCCAATTTCCGCATCTCCTTCAACTCTTCAAGGCTTCGACCCGTGACGAGTGACAACATTCCCGATGGTGCGAATCGTGTACGCAGAGATTGCTTGCCATTCTGTCATCTGCTATTTTCAACACGTAGGCTGTAGCTGACGCTATTCTCACTTTCCCTCGCTATTCTCACTTTCCCTCCGTCCCGTAAAGAATGCAATCCTCACTTTTTGAGAAGGCAAACCAATTCAAGTTTGACTAAATTTATACAAAAAATTACTAACATTTTATGATACAAAATAAGTATCATTAGATTCATCACAGATTATATTTTTATATTAAATCGATTTGAAGACATAAATATTAGCAGTATTTTGTATAAACTTGGTTAAAATTGAAACGGTTTGACTTCTTAAAAAGTGAGGATTGCATTCTTTATGGTGAGACTAGATTGCAATTCGTCCCCACCAATAGTAGCGCCTACGGGTTGTTTTACTTTTACAGAGAAATACGAGACTTCGGCGAAATGCCTGTCGGCCGGCCTATGCACTACAGATATACGATGTAGCATGAAAAAACATATGGGACGAGAGACGGTAGTAATTAGAAATGAAGATAGATCAGATCAGAGGATAACGTCTTCTTCATATTGTGATCTTATTTTCTCGGATTCGGAGTGGATAGAATAATATACCACATATACTGAAGATTTCACGTATGAAGATTTCACGGACTTTAGAAATGATGAGGTGTCGGAGGGCCTGAAATTGCCGAATAATACACACACCCATACCCCTAGGGATAATATAATCACGCGGGCCTGAGGTCCCTGGTCATGGGCCTTTTCATGTGGGCTTCATCATAGGTACTCTCTACAGGTGGGCTTGAGCCTCTTGCCTATTGGGTCTCTCCCTCGCGCGCGCGGGGGTGGCTAACAGGCCTTTTGCTCGTCGATTCATCGTCACACCACTACAGGGCCGCTACTGGGCCTCGCGCGCACCTTTCCCACCAAAAAATACGGTTGAAATCACGTTTGACTTTGGGACTCCATCAACCGCCCGGTCCACTTTCGACTGTACGCATCACTTTCCATCCACTCGCTGGCTCTTAGTACTACAAGTGAAGTGATGTATAAATCCCCCCTCAAAAGCAGAAAAAAGGAGTGACGTACGAGTGCAAGAGATCATCACACCTACTCCCTCCGTACTCGTAAAAGAAGTCGTTTAAAACAAGATTTGAGTCAAACTTTGAGAATATAAATCATGAATAATTTTTAAATTGTTGAGTTTGAAATTGTAAAAGTTATATAAATAGATTTATTTTGAAAAATACTTTCGCAAAAGTATACGTGTATCACTTTTCAATAAATATTTTTATAGAAATAAGAAGTTAAAGTTATATTTTAAAGACCGCGACGCTGTCCTAAACAACTTTACGGAGGGAGTAGGTTAACTTTCTACGATCACTGCTAGTACAGCAAACTAAACGCAGCATCATCTGGAACGCATTTTCATATACAGTGGCACACACATGCACGATCTCTACAGCCTGGTATACTACTATTACTTGTAGCACTTGAGTGGCAGGGGCCATCGATCTGCTGACCGAAGCCCCCGGCCGCCGGGCGGCAAAAGTTGCCTATGACGATGCATCGTGCAAGCTTCGCCGAGGCCGCGCGCTAATGCCCCGGTGCCGGCCAAGTGCCAAAGCTATAGCACATGTATCTCGGTGCCAAAAACTAAAGCACGCACGCACGCAGGGCCTGCGGGCAGGTAGGATCTGGTTCGTTTGCGGCGACTGTGCGCGGCGCCTGAATTGCAATCGCGGTGGAAGTCGGAGAAACTAGGAAAGCTATCGATCTAGTGGCTAAGATAAACACTCGATAGAAAAAACGCCCAGGCCCCCGCGTCGCCTCCTCTGGCGACTCGGGCGGCGCACGACGCCCGGCCGCCGCAGCTCCCTTCCGCCCGCCTCCCAGCACCTCGCCGCCACCGGAGCAGCTGCCGGAAGCCCGCGCAGCCGCGAGGAAGGTGGCGGTGGGGCCTTGTTCTTCCTCTTCAAGCTCGCCCGCGTAGCCACGAGGAAGAAGCTCGCTCGTTTTCTCCGGCGGCCGGAGGCTCTCCCCGGCGACTTGCAGGCCAGATCCGCGGCCCCCATGGCCGGATCCGCGTAGCCCCTTGCCGCATCCGCCTCTTGGTGCGGTTCCACGCGGGTGCGGCGGCAGCACTGCGGCGGCCGGTCTACAACGGCGCGCGGCAGCGGCAGTCCGCGACGCGTCGCGTGAGGCGCGACGGCCGTGCGGGAGGAGGCCGTGCGCGCGAGGGAGCACGCGTGCGGTGACGGGCTGCGGTCGGCTGCCGTGGTGCGCGATAGGCAGCGCCCAGCGGCCGGGCGGGCAGCGACGGCCGTGCAGGAGAAGCACGAGGCCCGGGTGTGCGGGTCAGCAACGGCCCGAGGAGGGCGGCCGCGCGCGGTGGTGTGGCAGAGGCCGCGGTGGCGGCGGCTGGCGATTCAGTGCCGGCCTGAAGACGGTGGTATGGTGACACAGTTCGGCGGCGGCTTGGTACGGGGCTCCGACAGTGGCGTCCTCCGGCTGGTACGGCAGCAGCAGTGATGTCGGCTCGCTACGGCGAACGCGTGCAGTGGGGCTCGACACTCCGGGCGAAAGCCCCTGCCAGATTCATTCTGGAGGAATGGCGACGGCGCCTTCGGGCGTCGCTTTTCCTGTTGAGGGCGTCATTCAGGAGCTAGAACCCTGCTGCATGAGTCTCTGGGTGAAAACCCGGTCCAGCTCCTGGACGAGCGACGGCGGTGCCTGTGGGCATCGCGAACCTCCTTGGAGGCGTCGTCTCTAGAGACACGTTCAACCGGCGGCACGGCCGGCCTACTAATGCGATCGCTCCGGCCCGTGGTGACAAATCTTTCGGAAGGCATGCGAACATGGGGGTTGTCTACCTCACGCCAAGACGCCTGCTCTACGGTTGGTGGCCGACGGTCTCCATTTGGATGTTGTTCGGCTGCTTGCAGCGTTCAGTGGCGCCTGGTGTTGCTTGGCAACCTCCAGTGCGGTACGGGACAACGTTGAAGGACGGCGCTTGAAGCGACGACAACCGGTGATGACTTGGCCCGCAGCGGATCGCGGCGGGGTGTTCAGCACGGCTGAACTCTCTTGGTGCGGTACAACGTCGAAAGATGGCGTGGGCGACATCTTCGGTCTTCTGACTCGATGGTGGTGTCTTGTGCGAATGGGAAAGCAACGTGATGATTTGAACCACGGCGGTGGTCTAGAGGTTTGAGACAGTTCCCGGGGGGCGGGGCACCTCTTCTTGCTTCCTCGACGGCAATTCTTGAAACGATTCCAGAGCGCGGAGCCGTGTGGCGGGGTTGAGGCCCCCGCGCATGAGAGCGAGGCGTGCTGAGTGGCGGGTTGGAGGTCCCCGCGCACGCGAGAGACGGCGGAAGCGGTGAGGCCCCCGCGCGTTGAGTTGCTTCGGACTCGATGGTTTTCATGTCGTCGGGCGGTTGGTTTGGGTGCAGCAGCACGACGACGGTGGGTCCTGCACAACGGTGGCCCTCTAGGTGTGGTGGTGTCTGCCCCTCCGGCTCCTTTATCGGCGCTGGATCGCTTCAGAGGTTTCGATACCCGCAGGTGGGCGGTTGTAGGTGGAAGCTGCGGCTGTATTGTCCCCTCTGTCGTTGTAAGTAGTGTGTGGCCGTGTTGATGTCCCAATCCAACCGACCAGCGAGTGTAAGCGAGTGGTAACCCGTGTTGATGCCCCAATCCAACCGGGCGAGTTGTTTGTTTTTTTTATGTTTCCTGCCTATGGCCTGCCAGGGTCGTAGTCTTGTATTTTTTTCTTCTATATCAATAGAAACGCACTCGTCGAGTGTTGTTCGTTCAAAAAAAAAAAATCGATCTAGTGGCTGAGCTTGTCAGGCCCGTGACTTCAAGCACCCCACCCCACAGTGCTTATGGAACCCAGCC
The DNA here is from genome assembly GCA_033239725.1 of Echinochloa phyllopogon. Classification (NCBI taxonomy): domain Eukaryota; kingdom Viridiplantae; phylum Streptophyta; class Magnoliopsida; order Poales; family Poaceae; genus Echinochloa; species Echinochloa phyllopogon. Next base: position 60,455,475 of record BTCW01000018.1, on the reverse strand, counting down.
GAACCGAGATCTATCGCAACGTACGTACTCGTGGCCCGGAAGCTGCTTCGAAGCTGCCCTTCGAGATCGATGTGCGGGTGCTGCTGGCGCTGGAGTCGGCAGCTCCCGGCGGCGGAGCTGACGACGTGCCGCTGATAGGATGCAATGCGAGGGGATCGGTGGATCACGAAGAATACAAGGGTCGATCGTCACATGGCATGCATGTGTGAGGTGACGTGTGTATAGTTGACCGTATTGCTAGAGGTTTCGACTTCATTTCTTCTTGAGGAGCAAGAATGTGCGGAGAGACGACTCTGAAACCTGTACTGAATGCATGTCTGCGAACTCATTCTGGATCTTAGGCCAGTCTCGGTGGAAGTTTTATGGATAATAAATTGACTGTCATGTCAGCATTTTTGATGATGTGTCACTGTATTAATTAATAGAGAGGTAAAATGAGTTTCATGGTGATGAAACTCCATATACACAGTTACCTAGACAGCTTGTGTCTTGCATGTGACCTAGGAAATAACAATTGATGAAACTATACATTGAGAGGAAGGTGTTTCATCCTAATTTCAAACACTATGATGTGTCACTCTAGGTAATTGTGTCCACGAAACTTCTATTGAGACTGGCCTTAGTCAACAGGTCCCTGAACTTTAATTTTCTTAACTACCTCAATTAACAAGCTCTATACAGTATTGCTGCTAGACTAATAATAATCAGTACAATTAAGCAATCTTCAAAAGTGGTAACTTATCATTAGCATCTTGACGTCTTCTGTATTAATGCCGATCGCAATCTTCAAAAGTGGTAACTTATTTACTGTGTTTCTTTGAAATTAAGAAAAAAGGAAGTGATTTCTGCAGTATGATCACTGAAATTATATATATAGCATACCAACCACATGGGAAATATACTACTACAAACTTAATAATGAACACCACTAGCTAGCTTATCCGGTATTGCCCTTTTAAAAAAAACATGTATATATGCCCTGTCACCCATGAACATATCTGGATAGTGGATAATACACCCATAAGGCGAGTTTAAGGTAAGCTTGTATAAGACCCGGGTTCAACGTGCCGGTTTGACCCGCCACCCGATCGCGATCGCTCGCATGCCGCTGGGCCAAGAGAAAAATTCGTGATCAGGAGAGATCCGCGAGCTGCAACTTGCTCCCATGAATTGTCGATTTCACAACATCAGAGGCGACTCGGGCACCGATAGATTTGTTGCGGACAACGGTTGGACTTTCTCTCCTGCGCTTTCCCGAAGTCTTTCAGTTTGAGGGAGGGCCGAGAGCGGGGGAGGAGGCAGATCGATCGACCTCTTTTCGTTGACAAGCTAAGCCGGCCGGCAGTGCCTGCGCTTTTCTGCTGGTGTAGTGGAGGAGGCAGCGATGGCCACAGCCAGCCCGCGGCCGGCCTCGCGCTTAGACGACGCTATGAAACTGGCTAGAAACCCAGGGGCCTGCCCTGCTCTATCTGAATGGGAGATCTGGTCTAGATGATGGCGAAATGTATGGTGCCGAAACACTAGCCCGGCCTATTGTTCACACACACGCACATCACCGGCTGGGCCGCTGGTAGTAGATCGAGAGAGCTAGGCCCGGTCTCAGTTTAATTACCCAGCGGATTCGGTCGATCGTAAAAATGTGGCGCCGGGTGATAGCGATTAGACATATAAGATCATGCGCGTTCTTTGTTTAGTGCTTCGCATGATTGGAGCGGCTGAAAATCTGAGGTGCCCAACGTACGATCTTTTTTTAAATCCGGTAGCCGATTAATATCTGGTGCATGCATGCGCTTTTCCCGCTTTTCTGATGTCATTACCATCCGCATCAGTAGGCTGTCTAGTGACTAAAGTGCATTTACCACTGATGCCACCTTAAGCCAATGAAAACCCTGCGTTTAGGAATGACGAGCGAGCTTTCAGTTACTATCTCTTTGGCTCTTTCGGTCGCCCTGAAGTGTGAACCCTATCATTTGTTGCCTCATGCAGTTTTTTTGTCCAATAATCCGATCGACCAACCAAGCGCGCTAGGTGGCTAGTCGATCTAGCTTAATGCCAGCAGTTTTCAGAGTTCGTGGTTCGCGGACGCAATTGAGTGGCGTGATCTCGATTAGATTATGGCTAGGGGCGGACCGAGAAAATAAGCTGTACTCGGGCTGAAACAATGGAAGCTGATCTGCTCTATACGTTAGATGAGCTCATTTGAAGCTATATGGACTGGTTTTCTCTACATACAACATGAAGGCTAGTGGAGTTTTATGGGCCAGACCCGGGCTGCAGCCCACCCAGCCCGGGTCTTGGATCCGCCACTGATTGTGGCTAGCTCCTGCTGTGTCCTGCTGGCTCGTGCTCGCAACCAATAGATCACGGGCTCGATCCTAATCACCAATTTATTTTCTTTCGTTTTTAATATGTACTTAACTCTGTAAGAATCAAATCAATTAGTCGAACGTGGCCACTTGAGCAGCGATAAGTGGGAATCAGACTCTTGTTCATTAGCTAGAGAGTCAAAGGCGACAGACTTGTTGAGCTCGCTCCGCAACAGTTGTCGTAAAGACGAGCCTGTTTGACGCACATTGACTAAACTAAAGCAAGCGGGTAAGATAAACCGAATCTTACTAGCGCGTATACGTCAGAGTAATCAATCCCTCCGCTGCACTGAAACTGAAAGCATCAAGCACCGTCAAAAGTCCTCACAAGGTGTACAGTCCAGTACACTAGTACAGTACACTGGTAGCGCGAGTTCAAACTACGTACTATATATACAGCTCCGTAGTTCAGGTTCAGCCGGCGGTCGAGCACCACACCACTGCCGGTAGCCATCCGATCGAGAGCCACTGGGCGGAAGCGGAACAGGAGCACTTGGCGATCGATGTGTGCGTCCACGAGAGACTGAACGGAGAAGCCAGGGTGGCCCGGCGGCCAGTCGGAACCCGCCGGGGAAAACCCCCCGGGGCAGGCACGCGGCGGGTGTGAAAGACCGCAGCGAGAAAAGGGGGCCGCGCGCGCCCCATGCATATCGGCACGAGGGTCTTGCGCGAGTCCTCCACCGGGGCGCCGTTGACCCGTTCACACACCACCGCCGCGGGTCGGTCTGGGTCTGGGTGTGGCTGGCTGGCTGGGCCAGTTGCCCAGTTGGCCTGGCCTTCGGCCCGCCTCGGCCCCGTCCGTGACCCGCCGTGCCGCGCGAGGAGGGCCCGCACCCGGCAACCCCACACCCCACCGCCGCGTCGTCCGCCTCGTGCTCGCCAGCTGATCACCGCGGCGGCGGCGGCGCGGATCTTCTGCTCCCGATCGGGGCCCCCCCGTATGGCCGTAATCTATCCACCGCGCCCGCGTACCGAATACGTAGGCCGGCGCACCGAGTCGTCGCCGCCGCGATACGTAGTGCCGCCCGCCCAGCCTGCCTCCTTAACGGCATCAGATAGGGACTGCGCGCCTGTTTACCCATTCCACCATCGGCGGCACGGTGCGCAGCGCTTAGCCTCTGCATCAGGGAGCAGGGAAAATATCATCGGCTGGATCCGGGTCTCAGAATTGAAACCGCGGACGAGAACTGAGACTGGCAGTTGCGACGCGACGCGAGTGGAGAGCTCAGCTCGATCAGGTCGGCGCGCCGGGGCACGCACGGCACGACAACCGCGCGAGGCGCGCTTTTCCCAGGCGACGCCGCCTTTACGGCGTTTTTTCTTCTTTTGTTTTCTCGGGGAAAAAAAGGAGGGAAAGGAAATACGGTGTGAAAATAGGGCCCCGGGGAGGTACAAAAACGTGGCTGCTGCTGGCCCGCCGCCTGCCTGGGCCAGTGGGCCCTGGCCCTGAAAGGGATACCGAAGTCGAAGCAACAACACACCCCGGCCGGCCTCTTTTCACTTGTGCTATCCAGAATCGCCCGGGCCCGCACCGCAGCTGCATGCAAGCGTTAGCATCGCTGCTGCTGTTGCAGCAGTAACACGCTCGTCCCCGTCGATCATACATACCATACATACATCGCGCGTGCTCAGGTCGCTAGTTAGTGCTGCGATTTTAAAGCATTATCTCTTCTTCAAACTCATTGCCCCTTTGCTCTGCAACTAGTCTGCTGCTTCGTTTGCTAGTTGCTAGTAATACTTAAACTTTTGCCAGAGTGCTCCGCGGCTGCGAGCTCGCTCATCGATCCCATATCTCACCCCTGACGAGTTCCCAAAACAACATGCGTAATGCCGCGGCGGGCCTGCGCTTCACGCCGATCGCGTCAGGGGAACTGTTGGCGCTGACGCGACGGCTTGCTGGCTCTCTCGCTACGTAGACTTTGTTTAGTTCCTTAAATTTGGCCTCAAATTTCACTATAAAAAAAGTTTTTACCACATCAAAATATCGATATATGAAGTACTAAATATAAATAAAATAAAAAACTAATTGCACAATTTTATTGTACTTTACGTGACGAATATTTTGAGCCTAATTAATTAATGTTTGGACAATTATTCATGAATACAAATAAAATACTACAATGACACATTAATAATAAAATGTTAAATTTAACATGTCAAACTTTAAAACTAAACAATGCCATATATATAGATCATCTGCCCCCTGATCGTAATGCCAGGCGTAAACACACACATCCATATGTCGGCATAAACAAATGGATCGCCAATTGCCGTCGCCGTCAGTATAATCATGATGATAACTAAACCAACCACTGCAACAGAAACGGGAAAGGGAAAAAAAGGGAATTAATCGATCGCCACTGAGACTGATGAGGGAGGCGCATGAGGATCACAATTAGCGGCGAGAATTTGGCGGGGGCGTACGTATGCTGGACCCTCGAGTAGTACTTGTAGACGACCTCGACTTGACGTCGGAGCTTCTTTGTTGCTTTTTTCTGCTTTTGTTACCGCTTCTAGAAGCTGTACGATTCTAGTATCAATCAAATTGAAAAGAAGTTCAGTAACTTCAGTTCCATGTATAATACGTATTTACTCAAAAAGAATGAGTAAAATTAGACGGGGCACGTACAAACACTTGGCACTTACACTACAACACAGCTACACTTTTTCCTTTTTTTGCATATATACCCTAGCCGCTAGGGAATTTAAACAAGAAAGTGAAATTAATAAGAAACGGGGTAGAACTGGAGTGGAATAGTCCCGGAGGCAAGGAGCCCAAAGAACGGCTTCTTGTGCCGAACAAAGAAAAGATTAGTCGTCGTCGTCGTCGTCTTCTTCTTCTAATCCTCCAAAATAATCTCTCTCCTTCTTCTAATCCGTTTCTCAGCTACCTCTGCCCTGCCCGGCGTCCCCGGCGGTTGTTTGTATCCGACGCGGGCGACCACCGTACCGTCGATGCCGTGGAGTTCCATGCCGCCGCACGTGCTGGCTTCAGTTCACACGCCCTGCGTCGACTGCGTGTACCACAAGTTGTCGTCCATGCTCCAGATGCTCTCCACGTCGAAGCTGCCGATCTCGAAGTCCGCGACGCCCAGCTCCGGGAGCTCCGACGACGCCCACGTCTCCCCGAGCAGGCACGGCTGCTGCTGCCGATCAGCAGGCTGCAGGGCGGCGGTGTCGTGCATGGTGGCCATGGCGCTGGAGGCGTCGCAGGCGGTGGTGAACCACTCGGCTCCGCCCACCGGCGCAAGCCAGGCCTGCGCCCCGGCGCCGGAGTCCGAGGACGGAGAGGACGACCCGGCCGTGGTGCCCGACACCTCCGGGGCGGCGGGGTTGCTCAGCATCAGCTGATGATGATGATCACCGGCAGCGGCGCCAGGGTAGTACTCTGCGGGCCAGCAGGCGTCGGTGGGCAGCTCCGGCGAGGCGTAGAGGCCTTCGTCGGCGCCGCCGTTCTGCCACGACGAGGACAGGGGCGGCGTGTCCGCGGCGCCGTGCTGCTGCTGCTGCCCCGCCCCGGCGGCGGCGGCCTGGATGCGCTCGACGAGGCGCGGCATCCAGAGGTAGCGCATCACGTCCTTGAACTGCTGGCTGTTGACGTCGCACTTGAGCTGCTTGGCGTGCTTCTGCACGCGCGTGCGCCAGTAGTTCTTGATCTCGTTGTCGGTGCGGCCGGGGAGGTGCTGCGCGATCTTGGACCAGCGGTTGCCCCACCGGGAGTGCAGCTCGAGGATGAGCAGCTGCTCCTGCGGCGTGATGTTGCCGCGCCGGAGGTCGGGACGAAGGTAGTTGAGCCACCGGAGGCGGCAGCTCTTGCCGGTGCGCTTAAGCCCTGCATGACGTACGGGAACACACAAGATTAATCCACGCGCGCGTCACATCACGCCATTGCTGCGTGCCCCAGTTATATGCAGATGAGACATGGGAGTATGTATGTGATGACAAGATGCATGATGTAATGGGATGGAAGGGGGTAAATAAATACCCCTATGGCCGGGAATGATGCTAACCACAAAAATTCTCTCTTTCGCACTCACTGTAGGCTCTGGTTAGCTGGATGGCTGCTAGGCTCTTAGGCTCCCTAGCTAGGCAGCTATCTGTTTCCATATTAGCATGAAGATGCAAAGTCACATCTTTGTCAAGCAAGCCTCGTGCCCGTACGGCAACGCGGAGACGAGGCGATAGGCAAGCATCTGGTGATCGATCGGTGGGTGATGTGATAGAACCCATGAATTGTGCCTGTATACTAATTAGCGACGATGCAGTATACTCGTATTAACAAGTAATTGATCCATAATCGGATCCTACATACATGTGCATATATATATGTATGTATCCCACCTGCTGATCGGGCGAGCGAATTCCAGCGGCCCTCGCCATGCGAGGCGACGTAGTTAACCAGCAGGAGGTCCTCCTCCACCGTCCACGGCCCGCGCCGGAGCTCGCCGGCCATCACCTCCTCCTCGCTGCTGGCGTCTCTCTCGTGCGCCATGTCCATCGGATTCTCTAGCTCTCTCTCGAAATTAATCACTCTCCTTGATCTTCTCGCTGATCGTCGATCGATCAACTGGGCAGTCAGGATGATATCGCTGCTCTCTATAGCTCGTGTGTGCGAGCTGGAACGGAACCAGCGTGTGGTAGGATTGAAGTTTGAAGAGGTGTCAGCAGCTGCTAGCTGCTGGGAGGAGAAGACGGGAGAAGGAAGAGGACTGCGATGATGAAGTGGGCGGGAGAGGAGGGGGCGGGCTTATATAGACGGAGGAGGCCGGGGAGGGTAGGCTGGGTGGACTTGGGAAAGAAAGAGGCGCATGTGGGGGAGCACGCCGCAACCAGGGAGATTAGTTTATCCCTTTTGATTTCTTTCACTTTTAAAGCCAAAAGTTTAGGGGGTGCGTGCTGGGGTTAATCAGCGGGGGATTAAGACATCTTCCGATTGGTGGGCGTGGTGGGTTAATTTTCTTGATTAACGGCTAATTAATCGATCGGCTAGCCAGCGTACAGTACACGGCTTGGGGGCTCCGGGGGAGTTTGACCGGTTGACTCCCCCGGCTAGCTCACTCGCACTCGCACCGCACCACCGAGGCAGAGCTCGCCGGGCACGCGCTAGACGCGCGCGATGTGGACCCGGCTTGAGAAAAGCAGGGCTACCGATTCGAGAGTAGAAAATACGAGCCAGCTAGTGTGGATGCGTGTAAAGGGCAGCTCTCTCCGGTGCACATCAGGGTACCTCAGGTGGAGATCGGTGGGTTTTTTTCGAGCACATGGAAAACCAACCCAAATTCAGCGCAAATGTTGGCGGCAGCTTGGATAGCGAGGAGCATATTCCAGTAGTAGCACGTTTACGTACTTCCGGTAGTGATCCTTCTGTGCTTCTCTGTTTTTTTGTTGTTGTTTGGAACACTTATATATTGCCTAGTTTAGCTTCGATTCTTATGAATTAGAGCGAAAATTCCGGTTTAAAATTTGGGATAACTTTTTATTTTGCCATTGCTGGTAAAATTTTCAATGGGTTTATGTTCGGCTGAATCGATTACATGTGGGTCTTAAGATCAATGTGTAATCAATGTAGGTAATAGCAAACCTAGGATTTTGATGCTTATAGTTATAGCTAATATGGAATCACCCTCCACAAATCACCACAACAGAGAAAATGTTGTCTAGAAAGAAGGAGAACGCATTTGTACCATTTAAACCGTGTTCTCGTTCGATGTTCACAGAGAAAAAGATAGTCAAGCTATTCATAGAGATTCAAAAACCTTGGAGGTAATTGACTTATTCACATAATTCTCTTTGCCTAGATAGCATATTAGTTATTTTTATGATTTTAGGGGAGATACCAAATTAAATTATAGCTAGAAATTTGATTCCTAGCTATCAATTTTTGACACTTCATGCATCAATTTTGGTACCTTCCAAGTTATAATCACTAGGTCACATATATTTCAGTTTTTCCATAGAAGAGCTAAAATCTTACCAAAAGTGAATTAAGTTAAAATCATTCGTATATGTGTATTGAGTAGCCGTCTTGTTCGCTCCGCCATCAATAGAAAATCCATTCCATAAAAGTAAAATCAACCGATATTTCAAAATACAAATTGTTCTAAAAAGAATTAAAGCACTAAAATTTGAAGCTAATAATAATATGGGTGGATTATTTCCCGAAGCATAGGGTTATGCGTATAAGGGAAATGGACTATGTATACTACTATTACTCTAAAGGTTTTCTTTTAATCACAGATTGGGATGAGATTAGTGATAATTAACACCCTGTATAAGAATTGATGCTCGATGGAAAATGCACTTACAAGAAAGTCAAATGAAATTCCTCCCGAAAATGTTTGGTACTTGTTCATTTCAAAACCACCGCCACTTTTGAGTTCTCAGCCCCTCTCGGTCAAATAAAAAAAAACATCCCAACATATGTTATGAATGGATCCACGTACACCAGAGGGGTTAGCTGTCTCCTTGATCACCGGGACAGCGATCTGTTACCCCCTCTCCTATCGGCATCACTGCATGCCAATGTCCACGCACACTGTCCAATCCGCACACCTGGCGGCAGGGCTCCGGTCTCTGCTGCCGCGTGTGAATCTACCCCGTGCAGCTATACCTGATAGGTACCCGACCCGTGCAGTCGTCTACGTGGGGTACGGTATGGTATGCCACCCCGAGAGCGTAGTACAGCAGCACACGGTCTACAAACAGCAGCTAGCACCAGCGCCGACACTGCACAAACCCAGCGAAACTTGACAATTTTGCTCGGATTTTAGCCCCGACAGAGCACCGGTCGGCTGCCGCGAGATCGATCGACCGGCCTCACCGGTCACCAGCGTCCGTGTGCGTGCATCTTGATTAGCTAGCTAATAGCTATCTGCCCTCCCCTGCACGGCAGGAAACGACGGAACGAACGAACTACCAATCTTGTCGCGTGCTGTACGAGCACCAAACAAAAAAAACACGAATCAACGATTTTCCATTTCTTGGACCAAACAAGTCGGTACTAAAATTATCAATTTACAATAAAACGTATGTTCACTGATAAATCCTAACTACTCACAACTCCACAACGGGACCTCTTAGTCGAACCGTCCCAGACAACCGGAGGCTACTCTAGACGGACAACCTAAAACGCCATGAATCTATCGCAAACCTGCAAGGTCGGACCATCAGCGGGGACCAACGCGTCAACGTCACAGCACCGGGTAGAACTCCAATAACAACGCCTTCACGAAGGCAAATGCGCCGAGCCGGCGCAACAATTCGGTTTTCACCTAGGAGAATCACAAGAACTGCCAAAAGACATAACCCCTAAGCAATGCCCCCAACAGAGAAATTCGTTGCCCGATCCAACCCACCGGACCGAAGCTTGCGCTTGAGAGTCAGCATCCCAAGAACCGGAAGAACGTGTCCAACATCAATGCCGCCGAGCGACATCCACACCGTGCAACCGCCGAAACCTTTCTTAAGACCCCATAGGAACTAAACCCGCACTAATTCTAAGGAACCGACGGCAGGAGCAGGCTCTCACCAACAACCCAAGAGGAGCCTGCCTCAATTGCGGGCTGCAATGAGCAAAACGTGCAATCACCTGATCCCAGAGTCGACCTCCTCGATCAAGGACAACTCCGAGCGAATTCAGTTAGAGCTTCATCCATGGGCCCTACAGTAGAGAAGCGAGGCGCAACCGGGGCAGCATCGAAGTAAGGCATCGCCATGGGCAATGCCACCGGGTACGCCGGAGCAAGGACCACCTCCCCCTTTCGCGACGAACGGGGCCCACCAGGGGCGACGAGAAGGAGGAGCACGACCGGAGGCGCCCACTGCCGCCACAGAGCACGAGGGAAGAGGTGCCAGGCCAACGCCGGGCACGGAGCAGCCGCCCACCCTCCTGCCAAGGACGCCATAGCCGCTGACGTGAAGCGCACCGCCGCCCTTGGAAGCCATGGCGGCGGCACCGTCCGCGGGCTCCGCGTGAGAACCGCCCAGGCCGCCCCAGATCTAGGGGACCCGCCGTCCAGCACCGGCCTCCCTCGTCGGGATGAGTGGGAGCCGCGCGTGGCCTTGACCTCCGGGGCGAGGCTGCTGCCCGCCTTAGCGGAGCCAACACGCCGACGGGCGGCCATCGGAGAGCGGCGGTGGCCGGACGCCGTGGTTGAACCGCAGCGGAGGAGGAGGGGGGGCATCCTAGCGACGGCCAGGCAAAGCCGGCGGCACGCTCAAGCGGCGGAGCAAGGGGCATGAGGATGGAGAGGTTCGAGGTGGCACGGCGGTGGGTAGGGTTCGGCCCGTCGCCTCTGGGAGCGAGGCGCAGGGTGTTCCCCTTTTTTTTCTATGGTGTGTCACGAGCTGATTTTCCATTTCTTTCCTCCTAATATTTTTTTCTAGAAAGAAGATAAGGAAAGGGAAGAATATTTGCTCGGTTTTTCAAAGGGAAGCAAACCAAACGATGAAATGATGCTCCGGCGGTCGTCTCCCACTGTGCAAGTGTGGTATTATTAATTGGCCCGAGTCGCCCCTGATCATTATTAGACGGAATAACGCACGAGTCAACTCCCAAGTGAGTGAGTTGAAACAGCGCTGCAAAGTCCTCTGCTGAATTCGCTGTGTGAAATAATTTATTTTAAAACCGCCAAGTTGACGCTTATATAAGCATGAACAGGGGGAAAAAACATGTTGCAGAGAGAGAAGCCGGGCCGGCGGTGTGGTCGGATTCCACGCCGGGGGTTGAAAATCCCGGCCACTTCGGCTGGATTCTTATGCGCTGATTTTCAACACATGCGTATTCATTTCTTCCCGGATGGTTGATTCGAATGCAGCTTGGTACTGGTCTATTTGATTGATGCCTCAGTTCTGCTCAGATGCATGACAGGCTGCTGCTGCAGTATTGTATATTTGTATCGTTGATCTGTATTATTTGGATTTTGTCCAGGCTGCTCTAAGTTCGTCAGCGCAGCAATTTTGTATTGTTGCTCTGGATTTGGATTTGCCCGTGAACTAAATTGGAATCGGGGTTTAAACAAACCGGATGCGCGGTCAGAGGGAGTGTCCACGGTTTGGTTCGATTCGTGGCCAGCTTGGCCGGATTTCGTATTTGCGGAGCTGTGCTTGTTGGCTAGCTAGCGCTGTGCAAATTAAGGTCAAAGTGTTAGCTGAGTTGGACGGGCGTGCCCGTTGACCCCCCAACTGCGGCTGCATGAGGCCGCAACCACTTGCATGCAGCGCCAGCGCGCGCGGTGTCTCTATTTTATGCGTCAGAGATGTGCATGTCGATCGCTGTCTTCATGCGAGCTCAACCCCGGATGCATACAACATCCCGTGTCCATTGATCGGTACACTGAATGTTGCGCATTTTGCAGCTTGTTCCTGTACAACTGTACTCTAGGTCCTTTTTAAAAAGACATGCTCTAGGTACCCTCACAAAAAAACAACACAAGAAAAACTACCTAATTTAATACGTCCTTTCGTCTCTCTCGGATCTCTAACATGTACTCTTTAACATATTATTACCCGTCAAAGTTTTTGACATTTTGGTCTAGGTATACGGCACGCCAACCTGTATTCAGTGGCGTACGTGAAGAGTACTTCACAAACTGCAATGTGATCATTATTTTACTCGCGCGCTCCTAATTCCTGCTCGACCGTAAATCCTCTGTCAAACTGCAGTACAATCATGGACCGCCTGTCTTATATGTTTGGCCCAGTTTATTAGGGCATGCCTTTTTTTTGCGGGTATTATTAGGGCATGTTTAGATCCCACCACTACATAAAGTTATCGAGCTATTTTTTTACTGGTGGAGGCAACTAGGTAAATAATACTATCTGAGGAGTAAAATATACAAGCGGTCTCTAAACTTGTCTCGTGGTATCATCTAGATCCCTAATATCTCAAAATGCATGTTTGAGTCATAAAACTTGCTAAACTATATAATCTAGATCTAAAGTCTTGAAAATACCCCTATCTATGATAAAATGACTACTAATTTTTCATACTATTTCTCTTACCAAATCAGTTGTTTCCATCACAATACTTTAAAAACTTTATTTGATTGTACCGTAGCGCAATTATAAATTAAGAGATAGATAAACATCATTAACACAAGGGTATTTTGAAATTTTGGACTTAAATAATATACTTTAGCAAATTCAGATACGCTAACGTGTATTTTGAGAGTTTAAGAACCTAGATGACGGCCGGGACAAGTTTGAGGACCACTTATGTATTTTTACTCTAACTGAGAGTTATTAGCTGGGATTAGTTAATTTAGACCCTATTTAGCTTATTGGTTAGAACTAAAATTTACCAAATACTAGCAATGCAAGTCCTCAGTTTTGAACTGCTAGCTCCACTCGTTGGTTCGCCGTCCTGGAACCTCAGCCCAATATCCCCACGGCCGCCATGCACGGAAACCACCCGGCGTCCGGGGGGACGACGTTTCCCATCATCCCATGCGCCCGCGAGGCCGCGAAGAATGCGGTGGTGGGGTACGTGGTTTTGAGCTCTTTTTTGGCTCCAGCGTCTGGAAACCACCGGCGCGCGGTCATCGTTCCCAGCCCGGCGTAATTAAGCTGATGGGATGGTGGTGATTTGAGTGGTCGTTTTGTACGTTCTCTCTGCTGGCCTGGCCTGTCATTGTTCTCGCAGGACGACGCACGGATGAGGTGATGGGTGGGTGTGGGTTCCACGACTTGACGAGGATAAGTACGTAGTACAGGTAGTAATAAGGGGCGGAGGACCGTCCACATTCTGTGCACACGATGGTGAAACATTCTTGTCCGTCGTGTATATATAAGGTCATCACGTGCAAAGTCTGCGTGGGAGGAGAAAAGCGCGTCAGTTAATCATTATGCATGTGTTAGTGTGGTTAGTTAAATCACACCTGAAATGATTATCTCCATGCCTAAGTTCTCTAATTCTGTCTCGAGAAGTGCTTCTATATATACTCTCCTGAAACATGATTCTAGTAACAAGAATATATATATTTCTACGATTTTCATGTTCATAGGCAATCCTACCTAAAGACCTGTGGACCGACTTAAAACCTACCGTTTCGACAATTAAATTTTTGTACGATGCTCCACAATACTGGGTAGTATACTAGTATATAGTATATAGAGAAGATCCAACCGTCAATTTTAAAAAATAATTTAATAATTATTTTAATCTTTTTGGCCTCAATAATATTATAACTTTGTACTAGTGTAAAAAATATATAATAGTGATGCTATTTGTGTTTTTTATCTATAATGTCTTTATATTGCTTACATATATTATCTATACCATAAGTGAAGTCTTCAGTAAGCTATAATTAATTTTAGCCGTCGGATATTTTAATACTAGTATGTTTCAAACACTAGTATAGCCTAGTGTGCAGTACTGTAAAAGAGCTCTCGGCAATTTTTGGTGGCAGAAGTATCAAGGCCAAGGGTGAGCAGTGAACCGCTTTGAGCATTGAACAAGACAGCCCGAAGGATCCTAGTGGAGAAGGTATTCGCAAAATAGACTTAAACCAAATTTAGACATTTTTTAAAGCAAAATAAGGACACATTTTTCGTTTCAAAAAGATATTGACACTTTTCACATGATTACGAAACGCAACACAAATACATATGTTCCATTAATCGCCACACAATGTTCACGTACAGTTCTGAACCTTTTGCTGCCAAAAACTAAGGATTGTATCACGTATGGCCTGTCTTTTGCACAACTTAGCTAGCTCTTGTTCCATCGACAAGGAGGCAGCTTTGTCTCCAAAGAGCCCTCCAAAGAGGGGCAATGGTGATAGAATAGGACAGGGACACGGAAGCCCTTGCCCCCTTGCTACTCTTAAAATACTCCTACCACCATATCAAAAACCAAAATAAATTTAATCTTTCAAATCAATCGCGATGCACGTTTTCGAATCCAAGTACTCGCAAAAAGGCGCACGACACCCGAACAAAAAAAACAACTGATCATCGTGGCCTTGTATAAATCAGACACGATCACGTCGGCGACGAGTAAAATAAGGATGGTTGCATGGCTTTCTATCGCCGTTGCAATATATTAGTGCAACAAAACGCTAATGGCTGAGTGGGAGACACATAGGTTTAGTGTGTGATGTGTGAGTGGAAAAGCGAAGGCATAAGCGTGTTAATGTTCGATCAGGGGAGCACTAGATGTGGGTCAGTATTTGTAGGCTTCAAAGGGCTCAGGGTGCAAAAAGCTTCAGTATAATAACTTGTTTCAGGTAGTTTCGGCCAAGTACTTTACGTGTTCCAATCCTGGAGGCGGCTGAGATCAAGACAAACTAGTAGAACTGACACGGAGATGTTATAATAGGGTGCATCTTTGTAAACTATTAAAAACGGTGAAAATTGATCGTTTACGAGGCCATCTTACTAGCATCCAATTAGTAATGTAAGATCATGTTATAAAAATTGAACGTATATAAGACCCAAAATTGAAAACACATATGAGCGTGCATCTCCAATTGGATATGCTAGTAAGAGGATCCAATTAGTAACATCATGGTTTTTTTTAAAAACACATATAGATGTTCACATCATGATTAAACTATAGGTGCAAACAGCCCAAATGGGCACTACATACCTAGCTAGGTACTGCTTTATGGATGCTGAAATAAGGTTGATAGAAACAAAAAGAAATCTAGATGAAAGGAACATCTCCGGGCTTAAGGACAGCTCAAGAATATGTCCCTTAAAGCAAGCACCACTTGTTTGATATGCTTAACATCAAATAGTAGGAAAATAGCTTTTAGAAAAGAGGCTCTATATGGGCATCAAGATGGCAGTTCTGCCCATTTCCCAAGTTGACGTATAGTGAAACACCAACAAAGCTGTTCATAACCTTTTCTTGTTCTTTCTCTTTCTCGTTTTGCTTCGCTTGCTAGGTTCTTGATTTGAACATTTTATATCATTGTAGTGAAACTCACCAGCCGCGTCTCCCGCGTCTAGCAGTAGCATATTGCAACAACTTTGTTGAAATCTAGAAGTTCCATCTCAGAGCCAATATAGAACATATTCTAAACTTTACAACACTGCTTTGGTGATGTGGAAATGGAATTGCTCTTTGTTTTGTGCACAATTGTTTAGAGCCTTGTGCTGCTGTTGTTGATGCAATATGTCAGAATCATCAGAGCATCGGCCAAAAGAATTACTAAACGGAAGAATAAGAGCATGGTGCAAATGACCTTTTTGCTGCTGCTTGCGTACTAAATTGCTCCATCGAGTTGTCTTACCTTTAACAATCACAAAGCTGGAATGAACTTTCCATGGAACTTGTTGCTCCTCTAGCTACTTTCCACCAACAGTGTCCTACCACTGTTGGTTCCAATGGTAATTAATTAAAGCAAGCATAGAAAATAAGGGCTTCTCTTATCATGATTACCAAACCTACATAAACAAGAAAAAGTTTTGCAACATGTGGTTGGATTGGCCATGCTTTGGATGAAGCATTTGTGTGGCTCTTTTTCCCAAGTAATGAGCTAAACCGCTTGAGGTGTAAAATGATTGATGATTCTAGAGCAATCTTATCAACATTAACTGGGAAAAGAAAGTTTGTGTAGATGCGGAAGTATTAGCTTTAGTTTAGTTTATACTAATCTGAGATGATTTTTTAACAAATCTGTATGGAAAGGTCAACCAAATGCGGAAAACTTAGAAAGTACTGGACAGTTGGTATGCTACAAGTGTGATTAAATAACCCCAATTGAGACATTGTTTGTGGCAGTAGTGTCCATCAAGGACCGTGTACAATATTGCAACACTGTGAACAATAATCACTACGTACGTGACGACAACTCAGCACGATATATAGACTAATGCTGGAATGAAAGAGGTGCTTATTAGCATAGTGACAAAAAGTTTCATAAAGGTCTTCCACAAATAAATCTTTGATGAGCTCTTTAATAATCAACATTGTATTGAAGAATTCACAAACAGACAAAAATGTTACACAGTTCAGACTACAGAGTTAACTCTAAATAGCTCTATCTGAATGTGACAGAGATATTTCACCGATAAATCCGGATGCACACTACGATTCACATCATTACCCACGCACACCGCAATTGAATTCCAGTAAGCATCATAATTAGAGTTAACCAAATGCACAGTCGATTTCTTATTATTATTCTATATAGGCAAGTGTGGGTTTCCCCTAACCTGGCGAAATAAGTAACTTGATCAGAGCCATGTAGCCACGCCATAGGAAAAGGATATCACCAATACAAAGTACCCCTGCACTCGCTGTCAAGCTTGATGATCATTCTATCCGCATAACTGAAAATTACAGCCTTTCAACAAAAGTTACCAACTGCAAAGGATATTTTGCATCCTCCTACAAGGTAACCGATATTATAGTTTTAGGCGTCAACTTCACCGTAGAAAGAGACGATCCATATAGTGCAAGTATGTATATAGTATATGTTGTAGTAATTTTCACTACCAACCTAGTTGATTCCCTATCATGAGCACCACATCTAGCTGGCTTCTTAAATAATCTATGCTTAGGGCTTTAATAGATGCTATGCATATGCTAATGCTCCTCAATAATTTAGGGCTCACAATGCAGATATGCGCTAATGCTTGCCACGCCATTGCCGAGTACTTCACCTGCTTCTTAGTACGATTTGTCTCTAAAATATTTATGCCAAGTGCCCAAGTATATGTCTGCAAATGGTTTCATGGTCCCTACTCTCGGCCTCAGGTTATTTATAAGTGATCGCTGATCCAGCAATATGAGTGATTATTAAGATTTTGAGGGCACGAGTGATGACAAAGTCTATGAGTTCTAGAAGCGCACTGTTCTCATGGTGCGCGCGCGTGCAGCAGTCGGACAACGACGATCAGAGCCTCGTCGAACGCGTGAGCACTCGCGCGCGCGGCTCGCCGGCTGGGCGAGACGCCGGCGGCTAATCGTGTGAACCTTTCTTTACTCATGTCAAAGTGTGCGTCCTCTGATGGGTCCCTGGCAAGTGGAGCCCATACTGAAAACTGAAGAGGGCCCACTTGGCAGCCACATTTATAGCGAACGCCTTATTTGGGTCACTCAACTTTCGCGTTAAGCTTAGAAACTAGCACAGTGTTTAAGGCGAAAAATATCCGATCACAAATTAAGCAAATGACGAATGTAGTAGGAAACTCATAGACTTTGTGCTAAGAAACAAACATATCCCAGGAGAAGTCTAAAATGTTTCATTTAAATAAACGTGTCAAGGACTGAAGTGATAAGATAGGAGTACGCATACACAACTAACTGGACCCACATACAATTAGATGTGTACGCGCCGCGCTAACTTTTTTCCTGGTCTTGGAGGTTCAAATTTCAGCGTACTACGCATATATGCAATGTGCATGAACTCGCCACTGATTATGCGCGTAATGCAGAACCAACGACGGCTAATGCATCGCGTGGTCTGCTAATTGCTCGCTAGCTCAGATCAGAGCCGAAGCGTCTTTGACTAAACCTTGCTTTCTTCTAAGTATAATGCCACTAGCGGCACTAATCTTTAGACCCTTCAAATGCTTAGCGTCACGAGCGACTCGACCCTTGTTTTAATACTCGTCTCGTCGGCGTCGTCGCACGTACTACCAACCTGACGCAGCTTTCGGACCGGACGCGGGGCCCGCAGCTTGGACCTGTGGTCGATCGATGGCGCAGAAATTTCTAAGTCCCAAGAGACCACTGGTCAAATGCGAGCGGTTATCCAAAGCTGCGAGGGTCAAAATTAATCGATGTCATGTTGGGACTTTTTGTGTGTGTGTGTTCATGGAGACAGGAGGGACAAATGTTAGGGCTGCATGTGGGGCCCACAGTGAGCACTGGCACAGGGCGACGTGCTGACTTTGGAACGGGGACGGAGGAGTTAGGTGTGTGCAAGCGGCTGATGGCGCTGCAAAGTACAAAACACGGCTGACACTTTGGCTTTGTTTTGTTTGATTTGATGCTCAATCATGCGCCGGTTTTCAGCTCTTTCGAGAGTGTTTGTTTCAATGCTAGTGGGCCGAGAAAATGGAGACATGTTGGAAGCATGCATGGGTTTCTAGAAGACCAAGGTAAGAATTCCGCAAAAAAAAATCAAACCAACTACGTGCCTACTTTTCAGTTCAGTCTCAGCTTCTGCTTACTCATAAACTGCTGTAGAATAATCATGGCGTGCCCGCGAAAAAAAAACATGGAGTTTGTCGGCACTTCAGATCATCAGCTGTTTTCCCTGTGAAGAAATGATGCCCGGAGAAGAAACTAAATTCGTAAATATGTTGGATCTGTATGCTATGCATATAACATAACATTGGCTTTCTGTGGACATAATCACACAATATTTATGTTTTTAAGTCGGAAGGAATGAAGCTTGCCATATATAGTGGTATTAAAAGGGCCGTTCCAGGACAACGCATTACATACATACACTGATTCTATTGTTTACTAGTTACAACATCTATAATACTAAATTTGTTTCATCCAATTCACCTTGGACTATATATTGATAGAGTATATGCTTGGTATTATAGATGTACTATTTGCATTTTTCTATAAAATGGACAAACCTAATATACATGTAAAAAAATAGAGAAAGTACTTAGCAATGATATCAGAGCTAATCGTACTTTTACAGTACCTCCCGAGTCCTGGCCACTAGAAAATTACTATTATGGTCAAATTGGAGGCCACCATGTCGGTATGAAGTGGACATCCCGAGTTCCTGATCGGAAGTCCAAAAAATTTACATGTTGAATGTTAACGACTTCGTTGAAATCGATTGATGTCCAATTTTTTGGACTGAGGCGCAGATGATTTACAGGTTGAATATGCCTAGAGATTTCGTTGAAATTGATTTGACCCATGAGTATTTCTTTTGTTTTCTAAGTTGAAAACAAAACCTAGTTGATACATCAGAGCCGGCTATTCCTCTTCAGGTCGATCAAAGTATACCAAAGACGGTAAAGATTTCTAGAAGTGTCAAGTTACAAAGACCATCCAGGTAGTAAAACACTAGCAAGCGACATTATTAGTCTCAACTTCGTTCATTAGTGGGTTAGAGGGAATGATATTAACTTAGCTCGCTTGCTTGGGTGAGGTGATCATGCTTTGACTGGAGGCAGTGTAGCATTCGTATGCGTCAGGCACAATTGCTTGCATCAGTCTGGTCAAACTTGACAGTGCATACAACAAGCTTCAATAACCGACTGGCGATTAATAAGAATCTCCCGGCCAATGTTCAAAGGCAACAGCAGCAGTTATTTATATATATTATCTCAAGATAAGGAAGGGGGGATGGGAGGATTAAATTTTTTCGACCCTATCTACTATCTAAGCAAACACTGACGCCATTATATTCCCCTTCCATTCCTTGTAGGTATTCAGAGAAGTTTGCAAACGTAGCCAGGATCAAATCATCTCTCTCTGACGTAAGGTTCTAATTTTTCCAAAGGCGTTTTCAGTGGTTCTTTCTTGTTCTTATACTTATAAAAGTAAAAAAAATATCTGTTAGAACTCAGAAGCATGCTAACTTACATCTGATCGTGCAGTAAACAGGTTATATATATATATATATATATATTGGAAGCTGAAACTAATTTTTGTGTTCAGATTATATACACAGTTGCATGAGGATTATTGGAGGAAGAGTTGCATACTCCACTACGCAAATGGCCACGCAAAGTGTAGGGTGAACAAACATGCATGCATGATGAAGCAGAAAAAAACAAGAATAATTAATATTAGCATCTGCCTTGATGCATGTTGCGTCAATTATGCGTAGCACTGAGGATGGACCGATGCTTCATATCAGAAATATCATCTCACACCTAAAGTGCGATAACCTCAACCTTGTGAGGTGCCCAACTGCATGCACGACGATCGAGCTAGCGATCGAGGAACACGACCACCAATCATCATCCTTCAATCACACAGCACTACAAGTGACGCTTCCAGCAGAGAGCGAGCGAGCTGCTAGATAGTGTTCCATGATCAAACTTGAAGCATGCAAATGCGATTTTGAGCATAGCTATCAAACAGTTAAGATCACTAATTAGATATATCCCGAGCTTTGTAAACAGTTGGATACGCTCGCCTTTGTCGCGCAACATGTATAAATATCTGTAAAAGTGCCACAGTACGTAGGCGTACAAATATCTCCAAAAGTGCCGTACTAGCTACATGGCTGCATATGTACAAATAAGTGGCACAGTAAACAGGATAAAAATGGGCAACTGAACACTAGCGGCTGGTACCTCACTACACACTATAGTACTCATTTGAGACAGCCGCACGCGCGCTGCATGCTGCCTTATCCCCTCACGCGAAATCCGGTTGCCGTCACTCATGACACAACGGATCAAAGCTAGCTAGCTCGGGCCACTAGCTAGCAGCTAATTAGGGTTCAGTATCGGAGAAGCTAGTAGGATGCTATAGATGCAAAGCCGCCGGGCGGCCGGCCGATGGATCGATCGATATATGGATCGAGAAGCAGATGGAACAGGGGACCTATCTATCTACCTACTATAAAGCCAGGGCACTGATTGATCGATCGAACCACGTACGAAAAAGCAGTGGAGGAATATATATATATATATATATATATATATATATATATATATATATATATATTAACATCGCCAGAAAGGCGCGCGGGTGATGGATGGGTACAGAGCACATCGGCCACATAGCCGGCGATGCCCGGCCGGCCCCGGCATGTAGGCAGCAGCTAGGTAAGCCGGGCCGGGCTTCGCCTTTGCTTGCATCCACTGCACTCGGGATAAGACAACGTCCGGCCTCGTGTGCCTGCCGCTGTCGCCGCCTGGCCTCGCAGCCCTCGCTCTACCTGCAAGAAAGCGCGCAGGCGACCGCGACCGCCTGGGCCGGCTGCCCCCGCGCCCAGGCCGGGCAGGCAGACTAGCTAGGCAGTGCACGTAGGCGTCAATCCCTAGCGCAGCGCTTTCCGGGCGGGGCACAACACAAAAAGAAACCCCCATATCCTGATGCACCACCACCGTACCGCCACTAACTAGTGTCATCAGTCAGTGTGTCACTATGGCCCGGCTGGAGCTATCACGATTACTGGTACGCCACAAGCTAGCTCTTGTTGCTTAGTGTCTCGTTCCTAGCTGCTAGTGTTATGCTATATACTAGCTCCTACGCGCTACTGTATTGCCTATGGCTAAGGCTCGCGTTAAAATCTGGACTGGTCGCGGCCGCAGCATCCGCATAGTAGTGAGTGGAGCGGCCAAAGTGCAGGCACACACGGACACGGCCTCGGGGCACGAACGGAGAACCGTGTCCTCCCGCCCGGCCGGCCTCTCGCCCCCGTTGCGATCTCGTGTCACTCTCGTGCGCCGTGCACTAGCGCTCGCGCGTGTGCGCGGGCACTATAGTGCACTAACTAAGCCGCTACCTCCAGCATCATCTATCCGCCGGCGGCTTACTCGGCGGATCTCTCGATCGCGCGCGTACGCGGGGGCGCGAGGCGGGCGGGCGCGTGGTACGCGTTGCGATATGATCGGCTATAGCTAGCCGTCGTACGCGCACGGACGTGTACGTACGATGGGTGACCACCCTGCCGATGGAACCTGCTGCCTGCCTCGATCTCTCCGATCCCATCTTTCCGTGCACGCGCGCGCAGCTCGGGCGGTAGTGCACGGAGCATCATCACCGCCATATATCTTATCGTCAGGTCAACGGGGAGATGGCTAGAAAGGCGGCACGATAGAAGCTGCTGCCACTTGCTTGCCTGCTGCGCCACGCTTCTTCCTCCTCCGATCCTCTGCCGCGCGCGCGCGTGTACCAAAAGTGCTCTCGATCGATCGATCGCCATGTGCGGAACGAGCTCCATCGGCCGTTCGGTCTCCACGCGTCCAATCCGTCGCCGCGATCGAACCCGGCCCCGTCGTGATCACAAAGCCCGCTACTTGTACGTAACGTGACGTGCGCGGCTCGTGTACGTACGGCCGGCCCGCGCGCAGCATGTCGATTCGCGGCGTGTCGTGTCCACCGCCACAAAGCATGCGTCGAGGCCAGACGGGTTCGTGGTGCTCGCGCATCTCTCCGGCCGAAATGTGGCGGCTCGCTGGACGCTGGTTCATTGGGCGCCTGCTGCGTCGTATGTGTGTCGCCTATCAATCCAATATCCTTCCATCTACCGATCCGCCTGTATCTGTACCGATCAGTGGAGGCAGAAAGCCATCGACGGCGACGGGTCCGCCGCCGACCTGCCCGCGCGCGTATGCTAGCTGTTTGACATTTGAGTTCAAAAGGGGGTGTCGATCGCAAAAAAGAAACCGTTTTTCTCTCTCTCAGCACTCAGCGCGAGGACTTCTCTCGTATACTACGTGTTGTTCAGCTCGCGCGGATCCTGATCAACACTACACATGTATTATTATTACCACGTGTCTGGCCGGGCGCACTGGTTTATTACTACCGCCTCTCCGGAATTCGGCAGCGAGACTGACTCCGGGCGTCGCCTTTCCGAGTCTGGATCTGCTAATCTAATAGCATGCATGCTGAAACGGAGCAGCAAAGGAGAAAAAAGATCGAGCAAGCAGTTCAAAAGCCTTCGGCGACTCTGATTGATATGTTAGTACTTGCATGCGAAGGCCGTAGTATTTCGTTACAAATAAACAAACTCGGAGTACATATATACATGCCTTTGGTGCATGTACTGTCATGTTATGTGCCATGCTACCTAATCCTCCTAAGTTGCCGGTCAACGTACACTCCACTTGTCAAATGCCAATTATTAAGCGAGCGAGGGCGAGCAGCAGTGAGCTAGCAGTATTAGCCGGTAGGCAGTGACAGGCTAGATACCTCCCTGTTCACGGTCAAACACCACGTAGCTAGCGGCCGTATGTAGCTGACAGCACAGTGACCCGTGAGGAGAAGCCAACCCGGCCAAGCAACGGGCGCGTACGTGCTGACTGCCGAGCCGTTACGTACATGAAGATCTCATCTCAGCTGGTGGACGCATCGATCGATTGGCTGCAGCTTCAGCTGAGCTGAATAGCTGATCGTTCCGATACGTCGACAGCTACATTGCGTTGCGGAGCTCAACGGACGAACAGGCCAGGCCTGCTTTATTTCTTCTTGCCAAAAAAGTTGCCGGCGACGGGAGGCTTATCCGGCCGGGCGGCCTGCCTGCTGCGATCGAATTCCAATCCGCACTCACGGCGGGCCGGGGAGGAGACGTACTGATCGGCGAGGCGGCGAGCCACCGGCCGGTCGACGTGCATGAACAGTAGGTCCACCTGAAGATACCATACCGGGGAGAATGCACTCTGCAAGTACCGGAACTGGATATATGGGGAGTTGCAGTGGGTACAAGGGTTCAGAAAATGTGAAGTACCGGAAAGGGACGGACACTAGCTAGCTAGCGGCTGACTCTGCTGCCTTATGAGTTTGGTAGCCGTTTCAGGTCTTTCAGCAGATGTCTAGTACGCGTGATTGAGGATCGGCAAAGTTAATTGACCCCCCGGTAATTCAATGAATATAATCGGAATTTCTCGCAATGTGAAAGCCTTTTTGAAGAAAATTATTCAGAGTTGACATGCACCGAGAGGGAGAAATAAAGGGGCATTTGATATATGTTTGGTATGTAAAAATAGTGGAGGGCGCTATCAGTGAAACTAGTAAGGTTTGGCAGCTTGATATGTTTGAACAAAAGGGCAGGGGGAGCACAGTTGTAGTGTACAAGCAAACTATTTTTAAAACCGTTTCTCTTCTGTCTATCGAGTGGCCATGAGGAACAGCAGCTGCTCTCCAGGCAGCACAACTGACTTGATAAAAATGCAAAAGAAGTTTATCCGTTGTCAACCTGCGAAGCTGCAAAAGGAGCTTTGCCCCCTCTTTACTTTTTTTGGTACTGTTCCGGTGGATCAGCATTAACATTTCTATGGAACATCTGTTGTGACACTGTGTTGAAGGGGTTGAAGGCAATTCAAACAAGTTTTGTAACTACTTGCCAAGTGTTCCATAACCATCTGCTCCACCACAGTGCAACAGCAAATTTGGCTTGGAACTTTGGCTTCCGTACGCTGATTTGCTATTGACACATCTTTGGCCTGTTTTGAGTAAAACGTGGTGCCTAATTCAGAACACTTTGCGTGTTCCCTGCTGAATACGGATGAAATATACAAATATAACCTCACGGTCAAACTATACTTTTGGGGGGTCCTGCAAGAATTGGATAGCTTCACAAGGGAGGTAAATTCCATTTCTTTTCGGCGTCTTCAGAACCTTTCTTACATTTCCAAATTTCCTACACAGTGGGACAAGCACAACTGAAAGGGAGAAACGATCTGAACAGAACAGGCCTTTTGTCATGCCTTCGCTCGAAGAAAAATGAGTGATAAACAGCCATCACATCTTCCAAATCCGATGCACCCTTTCTACCACTTCTATCCATCCGTGGGTTCTTCTCCTGAATCCTCTGAAAGTGTGTCCGATGACAATGGTCCTAGGATTCCCTCTGAACTGAGGGTCAATCCACTCTGAAGAGGTAATGCAGGAAGATGATTCAATTAGAACTGAGGGTCAATCCACACATTCGGTTGAAGTTAGATGAAATGCGCTTTTACATGGTATATTGTTAACAAGGGGGTGCTAGCAATACCTCTGGCTGGAATCTCAACATGTCAGCACGAGCCATTGCCTCTGCTTGAGCTATTCTCTGCCTGAATATCTGAGCCATCTCATCAGCCTGGTTTGAGCAAAAGAACCATACGTCAGTTTGTTAGCTAAAGCATTACCCAGCAATTATGCAGACGCTGTTTATTTTTACACTTACCTTCTCGAAAACAAGCTTGGGATTGCGTATCATGTCACCAGGTGTTGGCTCAAGCTTCTTTGTAGAAAGGCTGACACGGCCTCTTTCACGGTCATGGCTGAGTATCATCACCTAAAAGCCGCGGAACGCACCGATCTTAGCTCTATGAAGTATGGGTATAAAATAATTCACATGTACCACGACAGCTATACCTTGAGGGTATCTCCTGGTTGCAGAACTGTTGAGATATCCGCAACACGGTCATGACTAATCTGGCTGACATGGAGAAGGCCATTGATTCCGCCGATGTCAATGAAGGCACCGTAAGGTTTCAGACTCTCAACAGTTCCCAAGACAACTGAACCAATACCAAGCTGGGCCTGACTGTCAGCCATTGCCTTGCGATTGCTGAGGACAAGCCTGCCTTGTTCCTCATCAACCTCAACAAACTTCAGAGGCAGTTCTTTGCCAAGCAGCTCTTCTGCAGTTGTTCTCTGATCAATATTAAACAAAACTTTATCAAATACGGAATTGTAAAGTTCAGCCACAGCAAAGTATCAAACGTAAAACTACAATAAGTACATGAAACGAAGCTCATGCTAGGAATCAAACATATAATATAAGAAACTTTTGTACAACGGGTCGAGGACCAACCGATGACACTTGGGAAAATGGAACAAATCCCTTAAGCCCTTCCACAAGAGCTACTACACCTCCTTTGTTTCCGCCGATCACCTGCAAGCAAATTTGACAAGAAAAGCAACTGAATAATGGTGAAGAAAGTAAAATACCCACCAAAGCTAACAAAATGGCATCAAGGTTCTCCCAAGGTAGATCATCCATACTCCCTACATAAACTTATATGAACACTACAGATAAATAGACAGCACAGAGGTAAAAACAAACTTGCATAAACTACAATCACACCTTGAGGACAGATTGCATGCTATAAAAAACTGACTTATACTAACTTCATGAGGTCAATAATTTTAGCGCATAGAAAGCATGAGGCAGGGGCAGAGCTGGGCCAGGCCCACGCCTAGGGCCACTCAATGGAGATGATTTGCTTGTTGGGCTGGGCCTGTCATAGATACAGTATTCAGAAATCGGCCCAATGCCTAAGGCCATGGCCATAATCATTCCTCCGCCGCTGGCAAACTTGTCACATGAACTATATCTAGCTACTAATTTATCTGCAATTCATGAGTAAAAAACGGGAAGTCAACAGGAAAATCATTGGAATAGTCACAGGCTGTAATCCAAGTGAATATGCACCACAAGATAATAAGTTCACTCTATTTTCCTAGGGAACTGTTCTCAAGTAGGAATTCAAAGGGGGCAAAATCTGATTTGTTCAAGTTCAACAAGCAAGGGGAAACAGGAGGTCATTCTTAAAAGATAATCCAATTCTCAACAATAGCAAGTTATTTAAGGAGCAGCAAAGGGAAATAGTAAAACAGAAAAAAAACAAGAAGTTGAAGAGAAAAAGGTCTGCTTCTGTATAACTTTTACTCACCTTACCCGTGGCGACAACATCTTCAGCCTGAAGTTGCCGGCACCTTTCCCACGCAAGTTCTTGCTGAATTGCTTGCAAGCTTAGAATCAAAGTTTCGTCGCCTGGGTTCTCATCAATTATCATGAATTGTTCTACTAAACCAGGCCGAATGCCCGCGTCTTCAACATTATCAATATCAAGAAGGCACGCCTCATCTAAAGGCAAGAAAGCAGTAGACTTTGATTGGATGTCAATATATGCACCATTTGAGGTAGTCATGAATACCGTTCCTTTAATCTGTAGATACCACAAGCATATTAAAGATTTTAGATGCTAAGGTTATGAAAATAGTGAAGTTCAGTAAGATCTTATGTTAAAATGTGACCAGAGTCAGTACACTACAAAGAATCGAGGTGCAAGAGCATATAGCAGTGACAGTAATACATTAAGAAAGGAGAATACTGCAGAACCTCAGGTCCACGACGCCATAGGAAAAAATCAGGGACTAAATCAAATGGTTATAGCCAAGTTAAGCTTACATGCAGAATTTACTTTTGTAACACATAACAAACTAGCCCATTTTTGAATTATTGACTTTATTGCGGTATAACATGGGAATAAAAAATTCAGTATATATACATCTAATTCGAAACGATGCTTAGGCAAAAACAACAGCAATCAAAGTTACTGGAATTCATTGTTCAGAAGGTCAGTAGTATTCCAGAAGCTGACCAGGCTTAGAGATAACTCTATGAGACATTATTTTAGGTTAGTTACTGAAGCATTAAGTTGTAGTTAAAATACAGTTAGTTTAAAGAGCCCAGGTTCTGTTAGAGATTGTGTTACGATAAGTCAGTTTGACAATAGAATGAAGCAAGAAGCTAGTAGCAATACCTCCATTCCTCTCCACTGTAACATTTAAACAAGACAAATTGATTGCAAGGTCTGGGTCCAGGACTTCACATCACTCACTGACAGCTATAATCCAAGCCAGCTTGGGGAATGGAAGCTTAGTATTCTAACTGATTTTACGAGTTTATTTTTGTTCTCCGGTATAAGAATGGTACTTAACCAATTTCTTCTCTAAAAAAATTGACGAACAACTGAACTAGTGAATAGTACTATTTCATTCCAGTATGCTCCAGTCAGTTACCACTAGGAAAAAATAGTGACACCACAGCCAAGAACCATAATTCATTACACTAGTGAAAAACATATAACTGTCTAAATAAGTCGAAAATTGAGGTCTGAAGACCAGCGACAGTCTAACATTTGCTGCATTCCTGTAACAGGTCACATTCTGGGAGACTCAAAAGTAAAATGTGGCAGCGGTACAACAAAGCAGCATTTCCGTACAGCTATCCAATTGAGCGCTAGGCAAGGCTATTGTGACCTGATTTTTCATACTGTTGTCGAGAGCATCTAATTTAACAGGACGAACAGCTTCCTATCGGCACCAGTTGCTACTACTGTACTATCTAGCTAATTGCCTAATTCGCACTAAACGAGCGAGCAACGACAAAAGGGTAGTGGAGGAGGCGAGGGATTACGAGGGAGCCGATCTCGGTGTCGATGTCGGTGGTCTCCACGGCGGTGTCGAGGTCCTCGGGGGAGAAGGCGACGCCCTCCATGGGCGCGGTGCGGCACCGCTCGGAGGCATCGTCGAACAGCTGGCGCATCCGCTCCCGCTCCCGCTCGTCCTTGGTCAGCGCGTACGTCCCGCACACCAGCGCCTGCGGCGGCCGCCTCGGCGACGCAGGGCGGCGGCGAGACGCGCCGGAGAGAGGCGGGCACGGGAGGCCCGCGACGTGCTGCGCCAGGGAGGCCATCCTCTTTCGCTCGCTCCGCTTGTCCGGGGTCTTCGGGCGAGAGAGGAAACGGGATGGTGCTGTGTTATCCGGTGGGGTTTAGGATAGGAGGCGCGGAGATGGTTGGTTTGGGCCAGGCCAGGTCACAAACTCAAAACACTTGCAGGCTTCGGCGTGGCAGGTTTCGGCCATAAACTGGTTAATTATGGCATTTGCTCTGCAAGGAAGCTATGGATTGCAAATGTGATTAGGTAAACTGATGGATGGGTTTTGTTTTGGAGGAAGTGATGGTTGGCCGGTTGGGTACTTGGATGTTTGTATGAAATAGTCCGGTAGCCAGGCCATCAAGTATTCAAGTCGACCTAAAAATAAGGTCAGTTTAGAGATTGTGTTAGGGCCTGTCTGACTATCCACAGCATGCGACGATGTTGAAAAAATAATTGACTGACAACGGACATCGATGCTGAGTAAACTTTATCACATACAACGTTTAACTGATGCTGAGTAGAATGTAGGTCCAAGTCATCTAAGAATCACCTCCTTACACGATTGTTTGCTTTGGCTGTTGTGAAATCGTTTTTATTTACTAGGCATGGAGGCATCTGGTTTCATCCATGTTGTGTTTTTTTTTCAAGCATCGCCTCTGTAATGGTTGCCATCGATACTGACATTGGAAAGAGAACGTTTGGGCATTGGCTTTTTGGCACGTAAATGAAAACGGATCACAGCGGTATCAGATGGGAAATGGATAAATTTGTCAGAGTCACATGCCTCCAACTACACCAGCCTATGCTAGGTGGCTTGGGTGGACGACCGATAGCTTAAGGAGAGACGCACGCACGTGTGGATGAACAACATCGAAAAGCGCGTGGTAAGAGATTACAACACATAGTAAACAAACAAGATCTAACGCAATCAATTACCAGTGCAAACGGTTTACGTTACATTTCAACGAACCAAACCACTTACGTTACCAGTAGCCATTGAAATGAAGCAAGGAAGCAGCTACATCCTCCCTTTCTTGTTGGTTGGATAGGAATAGGCCCATTCGGGTAGCCAGGCCTCGTCAACCTCACAAACAGATCGGACAACATAATATGGCCCACTGGACACCCTAGCACTTCACAGGCCGATCAACATTGAGACACAAATCAGCCCAATTCATTCAGCCGGTAGGCTCGCCGGCTCGGGCCTCGACGGACTGCTGTTTCCACGTCTAACGTGCCACCGTCTATAGGCCCATACCCCACCTCACAGAGGACTCATCTGTCATGAAAAAACGACTACAAAAGGGGAGGGGGAGACCCATTTTGTCGCCCTTCGGAAGAGAATTCTCCCCAAAACCCATAACTTTTTTCACCTAAATCGGGTCCACCTAAATCTACCCACGCGTCATTTATGTTGTCATATTTAATATGTATAATCTTAGCAAGTTTTCAAATAGATGGTAGTTGATGATTATGTTTGGATTTAAGTCCAATCTGTTACCATAATTATTATGTATAATTTGAGTATATTTTTAAACAGACGATAGATTTCCATATTTAATATATATATAATCTGAGCAAGTTTTCAGATAGATGGTAGTTGATGATTACGTTTGGATTTAAGTCCAATGTGTTGCCATAGTTAATATGTATAATTTGAGCAAGTTTTCAAACATATGATAGGTTTCCTTAGTAGATGATTGTGTCCGGATTGAAATCTAATAATTACCATACTAGACTATCCAAATTTAATATATACAATCTGAGAAGGTTTTCAAACATATGATAGGTTTCCTTAGTTGATGATTGTGTCTAAATTGAAGTTATAATTACCATACTAGACTAGCCAAGAGTTATATAAATCACACCAACCGGCCGTCACTTCTCATTATCCCCCATTGACATGTGGTTGTTCCACAAATCCTCCAGTAGAGAGATTCGCCGCTCCGCCATCACCCGCGACCGTCGGCTCAACACATATGTGCACCTGCACGCCGGAGCGTCTCCAACGTCGGATGCCGTACTACAGGGCGTCGTGCAAGATGGGCAGAGGCAAGAACGCCGGCGCCGTCGACAACGATACGACAACGTCGGACGAGGAGGACGACGAGGTCAGAACCAGCAGCTTCGCCATGTCCGACGTGATGAAGAGCCCTGCGGCGGCGGCGTTGAGCCGGCGCGAGAGGTACTACCTGGTGGCGTGCAAGCAGATGATGGGGTTTTTTGCGATGGTATGGGTGAGTCGAAGTTGGTGCCGCACGTCGGCATGTCAGGTTCTCCTGCGTCGGCCACGGTATCATGAGATACTAGACTAGATAGTTTGATGAACTTGTTGATAGGATGAACTTATTGCGTCGATCGCGGCACATGTAACTATCGAATTGATTTAATTCGTTGTTAGATCCGCATGTTTACGTGATTTGCGGCACTGTTTGGATGTGTTTTTTCGGCAGCTCATACTTCATTTCTTAACATATATACAGTATGTATGCTGTCATATATACATCATGGTCAAAAGGAATTTGCCAGTATACTTGCAAAACTGGCGTATATGATTACGCTTAGATTAAAGTCCAATAATTTTATATTTTATTTTTATTTTTATAGTGTACAATACGGTGAGTTCTGCTTGCGATGTCGCGCTCTTTATGTTGCCATATTCAATATGTATAATCTGACCAAGTTTTCAAATAGATGATAGTTGATGATTATGTTCGGATTTAAATCCAATAATTTTACATTTCCTTTCCATTTTTTGCAGTGTACAATATGGTAAGTTCTACTTGCAATGTCGCTCCCTTTATGTTGTCATATTTAATATGTATAATCTGAGCAAGTTTTTAAATAGATGGTAGTTGATGATTACATTTGGATTTAAGTCCAATAATTTTACATTTCCTTTACATTTTTTCAGTGTACAATATGGTAAGTTCTGCTTACGATGCCGCGTCATTTATATTGTCATATTTAATATATATAGTCTAAACAAGTTTTAAAATAGATTGTAGTTAATGATTACGTTTGGATTTAAGTCCAATAATTTATATTTTCTATCTATTTTTGCAGTGTACAATACGGTAAGTTCTGCTTGCGATGCTGCGCCTTTTATGTTGCCATATTTAATATATATAATGAGCAAGTTTTCGAATATATGGTAGTTGATTATTACGTTTAGATTTAAATCCAATAATTTTACATTTCCTTTCTATTTTTGCAGTGTACAATATGGTAAGTTCTCCTTGTAATGCCGCTCCCTTTATGTTGTCATATTTAATATGTATAATCTGAGCAAGTTTTTAAATAGATAATAGTTGATGATTATATTTGGATTTAAGTCCAATAATTTTACATTTTCTTTCCATTTTTGCAGTGTAAAATATGGTAAGTTCGGCTTGCGATGTTGCGCCTTTTATATTACCATATACAATATGTATAATATGAGCAAGTTTTTAAATATATGGTAGTTGATGATTACGTTTGGATTTAGTCCAATAATTTTACATTTTTTTTCATTTTTGCAGTGTACAATATGGTAAGTTCAGCTTGCAATATCGCGCCCATTATGTTGCCATATTTAATATGTATTATCTAAGCAAGTTTTCAAATAGACGGTAGTTGATGATAACGTCCGGATTTAAGTCCAATAATTTTATATTTCCTTTTCATTATTGCAGTGTACAATATGGTAAGTTCTGCTTGCGATGCCGCACCCTTTACGTTGCCATATTTAATATGTATAATCTGAGCAATTTTTTAAATAGATGGTAGTTGATGATTATGTTTGGATTTGACTCTAATAATTTTATATTTTTTTCCATTTTTACAGTGTAAAATATGGTAAATTCTGTCTGCAATGTCGTATCCTTAATATTGTCATATTTAGTATATATAGCCTAAGCATGTTTTCAAATAGATGGTAGTTAATGATTACGTTTGGATTTAAGTCCAATAATTTTACATTTCCTTTCAATTTTTGCAGTGTACAATATGGTAAATTATGTAGATATGACTATTTTCACATGCTTCCAAATAGTTATTTGGATCTTCATCACACAATGGTACCTCCTCCTCCGGAAGTCTATGAGTTAGAGTAGACTTGCCAATTGCACGTTTAGTCTCTATTTTATATTGTCATTTGAAACATTTCGGTCTCGAATATTTACTTATTTGCCTTTGCAATATTTACTTATATTTATATATTATAGTATACACTTAAGTTCGATATTTTGTCCATTATTCTCTCTTTTCGGTTTCTTTGATTTGACGTAGTGCTGAAACAGTTGATTACTGAGCCACTGAAAGGTGAGCTCCAAGCAAATGTTTGTGAGATTGTGATTCCAATTTATGAATTCGCAAAAAGAGAAGAAGTGTTGAGCATAAAGTTTATAGAACTTGTACCGTGTGTCTTGCAAAATGAACTTTTTCTTTAAATTACAATCAACTTTCTATTGAATTCAAGATTTTTCACGTGCCCTTTTTAAAACATGTGCATGTGGCACGTGCATACTACTCCCAGACATGTCACACCTATACGTTCGTCGGTCATCGACGGCTCCCGCGAGGCCGTACCCGAAAGTCAACAAGCCGCAAGCCCGTACCCGAAAGTCAACAAGCCGCCGGCCACCGGGACCTGGCACTGAACGAATGGGTTCGCTGCCGTGCTCGCCAGTGCGCCGCCCGACGCGCGCACCTATCAGCGTCTGCCGTCTTACTCTTACCAGTTACTCGCGCCGCGTTGGCGTGCTGCCGTGTCCCAACCGACCGCGCTCCCTGGCACAAGGGTACGTACAGTACACACCGCGCACCGGCCAACCAACCAACCACCGTAACTGCTCTGCATTCGCCACGGAGAGCGACGCACGTCGATGGCCCACGAGCCGGCCATGACACCCGCGGCAAATGGCGTTTTGACGTTTTCCCAACTAGTAGAAACGCCCCGTTCCGCGGCATCCCCGGCGACCGACGCGACGCCGCCGGCGCCGACCATTCGCCATGGTGTCCGCCCGCGCCGATGCACGGCTACTAATCCGAGCCGGCCGCGCGAGCGCGTCGCGTCTCGGTCACGGTCATCCACCGGCCAGGACCAGGCGGCGGTCACCGACCGCCGATCGAGTAAACTGGGAAAGGGACTGGGTTATCCAGATAAGACCGCGCGGTGGCGCGCACGCGTCGCGCGCCGTCGGCGGGCGGTGGCGGTTCACCGGGCCGTTGAGAAGTCGGTAGGTACAGAGCCTTGTACGTGTGACTGCCGCTGATTGGCCAGGTCGAGATAGCGCCAGAGTAAACTGCCATTATCCATTCCCAGGTACCTGGCTGATGACGCCATCGAGAGCTCTCGAAACCTACGCAGGTCCTTGGGTGGTCGTTTAACGTCCTGAATCGACGTGCCCACTAGCTTACAATACTTCACAGTTCACACATACTTTCGTCGATACGTGCTTACCGATCGCCGATCCAGCGAAACACGCGTGGCTATTGATGGGAACATTGTTTACCCAAAGCTATATCCGAGTAATAAACTACTCCGTACGTGTGTTGCTTCCATTTCTTTCTAACTGCAGTCTATTCGTAATTAATCAACTCAGAGTAGAATACGACATGCTGGGTTCTTTTGCCTTAGTCTAACCTTGCTACCAGTATTACATACGACCAGAACTTGTGATGTCGTTGCCAGTGAGGGGAGAGCTACGTTAGTACTCCCTCCGGTATCATATTAAAAGTCGTTTTGGTAAAAATATAAATCATAAATAATATTTAAATCTTTGAGTTTGAAAATATGAAAATCATATAAATAGATTGGTCTTGAAAATTACTTTCATAAAAATGTACATATATAACTTTTTAAAAAATATTTTTATAGAAACGTAGAGTTAAAGTTGTGCTTTGATAACCGTGTCGCTCTCCTAAAGGACTTCTAATACAATACCGGAGGGAGTACAGTATATTATGGACTCAAAAGTGAACATAGTATTCTTAACTTTGCACGTTTTGCCATGTATTCCACGGTACGTATTAAGGCGAGACATGTAGGCTTTGTTTAAGCTATCTAGGCCTTGTTTGTTTCATTGGATTTAAAAAAAAATAAGAAAATCTTGCATGTAAAAAGTATTACATGAAGTCTATTTACAAAAATTGTTTAGGGATGAGTGTAACTTTACGCGACGAATCTAATAAACCTAATTAACCCATGATTTACTACAGTAAAACTACAGTAACCATCATCTAATCGTATGGTCAAATGTCTTGTTAGATAGGTCTCGCGAAATAACATAGATTGTGAATGTAGTTTTGTAAATTAATTTTATTTAATATTCTTAATTAGTAGTCCGATCAAACACAGCCTCAACAAGAAAAAGAGAGAGATAGGACAAGAAGCGTCGCGACTAGCGAGCTCCAGCAGACGGGTGACGGACCGACCGACCGCGACCTCCATGTTCCGTCAATTCGCCTGGTCAGCATCAGCAAGAGCACACGTACAGGTGAACGGAGTACCATTTCGGCAACGGCAAAGCTCTCCCACCCGAAACATCCAAGAAGCTGCGGTGCTGGCCGACGTGTCACCACAGCGGCCAAGAGAAAGGTATGGCGGGCCCCGCCAAGGTCCACGTCAGCTCACGTCGAGACGGTAGCCGCCCGTCTCGCAGGCCATAGGGCCTTCGTGAACCTCCGTCCCTGCGTCCGTGCGCCGCTCGATGGGATCGGACGGTTCGCGATGAGTTTGACTTGTAGCTCTGCTCTGATAGTGCTCCTCGTCTCCGGGAGGACTTTGGAAATTGCGAGTCGTCGTGACCTAACGAGGCCCGACTACCACAATACTACCATACAGGGTTCTGGAACCATCCTGGCCTCTCGCGGCCTCGCCTCAGGGCCCGGGGTCGTCGAGTTTTTTATACGTACGCTGCAAGCGTGGCACGACGGAGTAGCGACATGGAGGAGGTCACGGGAGCTGCGTGGGAACGGAACACGTCTGAGCTGGGAAGCTCGACACCGCCGAGAGATAACGTGGCACATTGTGAGGATGAACGTGTGAGACTGCAAATGCCCTACGAGATTACACATTTTTCAGCCGCGAGCCGGCACGTACGTCATTTTGCTCTTCACACACACACTGCTACTGTCACGCGTCTACAGTAGGCCACAAATTATTTCCGTGCAAACTGCAAACTGACAAAGTGAAACTGGCAGGTACGGAGTACGAGCTGGGGATACAAAAAAAAAAGTGGATGAAACAGACGGCATCGTTCACTTGCTCATATGAAGGTGAAAACCTTTGCTGATGTCGATCAAAAAAAGGGAAAGGATGGATGATGATGATAATAAGTGAGAAAGATTCACAAAACAAATTACGAGCAATTATTCACGTATTTCCTCCGTCCAAAAAAGAAGACATTCTAGAAATTTTAAGATAAATTAAGAAGAGAGTAAAATGACCTTGATTGCCCCTAATTATTAGCCATATTTAGCACTAATTGGTTGTTGCATGCACGTGCACTTACTAAATATAGTAGAATGACTTGTTTTTTGGGATAAATTTTAAATCCCAAAGTGTCTTATTTTCTGGGACGCAGCGAGTAAGGATTAAGGAACTGCTTAATTGCCGTGATCCCGTGCACTTATTTGTTTCTCATTTTCGAGCTCAGATGTCAATAAGATCTAAGGTAGGACGTCTCTGGACATCAAATCAGAAGGGCGTTCTGTGATCCTACGACAAGGAATATACCAGTAATTAAATCCACAAATCAGGAAACCGGGGTAAACGGAGTATCATTGCCTTCAATCTCTGCACTTTTTTACCGTACATAATTCTCGATTCGGCAAGCAGCAATATATTGGCCCAGGGATATTCCTCAGTAAAGTACTATTATTTATGCAAAGTAAAAGCAGGATCATCGGAACGGATAATTAATAATTCCCAAATCAACCACCAATTAAGCGAGCGGAAATTGTTAACCATAAATAAATAATATAAGGTCGTCGGGCCCACCACTCCAGAGAGCGGACCGTAAACAAATCTCCCCACTTCTGGCGTCTTCCTCGTGGAATTCCCGAAACTGCCCCAGCGAGAAGCTTCCGTCCACGGCGTCGTGGCCGTCCGATCTACATACGACGGCACACGTACGCCTCAGATCCCACGGCCCCTGCCCCCGTGACCGACGCAGCCGGGGATCATTTGGCCCTCCGGTTATCTATTTAAACCCTCGCCAACCCACCGGGAAAACCCCAAGCGAAAGCTCAAGCAAGCAAAGAACAAGCGCTTAATCCACACTCAAATCACCCACAAGGCAGCCTCCGGAATCCCAAACAGAGCTCGCTCGTAGCCCGAGAACCGAAGCCTCTGCGACGAGATGGCTCCCCAGCTGGCCGGCAAGATGACCGCCAAGGCCGCCGCCGCGGCGAAGCCCGCGACCAGAGCGTACGTGACGTTCTTGGCCGGCGACGGCGACTACTGGAAGGGCGTGGTCGGGCTCGCCAAGGGCCTCCGCAAGGTGGGCTCGGCCTACCCTCTGGTGGTGGCCGTGCTCCCCGACGTGCCGGAGTCCCACCGCCGCATCCTCGTCTCGCAGGGCTGCGTCGTCCGCGAGATCGAGCCCGTGTACCCGCCCGAGAACCAGACGCAGTTCGCCATGGCCTACTACGTCATCAACTACTCCAAGCTCCGCATCTGGGAGTTCGTGGAGTACGAGAGGATGGTGTACCTGGACGCGGACATCCAGGTGTTCGAGAACATCGACGAGCTGTTCGAGCTGGAGAAGGGCCACTTCTACGCGGTGATGGACTGCTTCTGCGAGAAGACGTGGAGCCACACCCCGCAGTACAAGATCGGCTACTGCCAGCAGTGCCCCGACAGGGTGGCGTGGCCGGCCGCCGAGCTCGGCCCCCCGCCGTCGCTCTACTTCAACGCCGGCATGTTCGTGCACGAGCCCAGCATGGCCACCGCCAAGGCCCTGCTCGACACGCTCCGCGTCACCCCAACCACCCCCTTCGCGGAGCAGGTGAGTGATCGATCGATGCCTGGCACAGCCGTGGAAGCTCTTGATTATCTGTCGGTCGCATCATCATCTCCGTGCTCACCTATCGTTGCTGCTTGAATTCCGCAGGACTTCTTGAACATGTTCTTTAGGGAGCAGTACAAGCCGATCCCGCTGGTGTACAACCTGGTGCTGGCCATGCTGTGGAGGCACCCCGAGAACGTGCAGCTGGAGAAGGTAAAGGTGGTGCACTACTGCGCGGCGGGGTCGAAGCCGTGGAGGTACACGGGGAAGGAGGCCAACATGGACCGGGAGGACATCAAGATGCTGCTGAAGAAGTGGTGGGACATCTACAACGACGGGACCCTGGACTTCAAGGGCCTGCCCGCCGACGCCGACGCCGACGAGGTGGAGGCCGTGGCCAAGAAGCCGATCCGCGCGGCGCTGGCGCAGGCCGGCACCGTCAAGTACGTCACCGCGCCATCGGCCGCGTGATCCCGGTTCCCGTGGCTCCCCACGCACCGGTGGCCGCCCGTGCTATGGCTGCTGGCGTGTCCTATCATATCAGAACATAAAGAAAGGATGTTACTATGAGGCCTTTTTATTTTGCATTTTGCGTTTTGAATTAGGGTGTCTAATTTCCGATCAGTTCCGTTCACTGTTGGGGTGTGATCTTTCCTATAGCATTTTCAAGGTGTAAGGGTTCGGTCAGGATTGGGCTCTGTGAATACGTCCGGCCTTTTGGTCACAGCTAGAGTATTTGTCCTGTACCAAAGGGATCATGCGTATCTTGGTTGGTAAATTAATAATATGTAATATGAAGCCGCAAAATTATGGCCAGATCTTTCTATATTCTGTCTGTCAGATTTGATGTCACTCGCATGTCTGGTGGACTGGTTGTCGATGATCCCCTGTTGCCTCCTTTTTTTTCTTTCGGAGGGTGTTTAGACCCCAAATTTCCTAAACTTTTCATCACATCGATATACGTTAAAATATTAAATATATCAAATAACGTATGCATGAACACGTTTAATATATCAAATAACGTATGCATGAAACACTAAACGTGGGTAAATAAAAAAACTAATTGCATAGTTTTGATGTACACGCCGAGACGAATTTTTGAGCGGTCATGATAGGACAACGATTATCACAAACAAACGAAAAGTGATGCAATGCATTCCAGTATTCGATGTGACTTTTCACCCAATATTTCGCGGACCTAAACACACCCTCGGACTTTCGTTCTCCTCCGTTTTAATGGCGAGACAGAGCAGCTCTAAGTCTACAGAAGATGCGTGCGACACACTGCCGACTTTTCTTGCGCTGTGCCGCCGAGAGTTCCACTGACGTTTCTGGATGGTTCGCACGTTGTTCTCGTTTGCTTGATTTTGGAGTTCCACTGAGTAGTCGTGTCTACGGCAGAGTGCTCTACGGGGCAAGTGCTCTGGTTAGAGACGGGGCCCCTTCCCTTGGCGAGCATGGACGGCCCCGCGGCGAGGGTCCCCGCCCGCACATCATTTTATTGTTTGCGGCACGGGCGACGCCTCTCGATGTTTCTCTCGTCGGCCCGGCGGGAAGCGTACAGCACGTGCGTGTTGCTTCGAGGGCAACGTGCACAGTGGCTTGGTCCCCTGGTGTTCGTCACGACTCCGGGCGTGTGGCCCATCATCGCGACAGGATCTTCCTTGTCATCCGCGCGTTCCGGTTTGTGTGGCTCGATGCTGTTGGCGTCGTTAGTCGTTGCACGGCCAACAGTTACATGCTTGGTGATGTCTGGTGTACCCAATGCCCTGTAATGCTGTAGCCGAATTGGAAATGGCGGACGAGACGAGTGTGTTCTGGCCGTGCACGGGTTTTTTTTTCTTTTCTTGTAGTGGAGTAGGGACGCTGATGAACCTACTAAGCGCTTAACCTGCGTCTACTTACTGCACAGGTACGTAGTACTCGTGCAAGTTTTCCCTGCTGATCACGGCGATCAGATCACGGAAGAAAGCGACCGCGCATCATCAACAATTCAAAACTCTACCAGAAGCGGACTCGACGATACAGGCATCAAACCAGCAGCGTACACGTGTGTTCACTCCCCCGTTTCCCTGACGCGTCGGTAAATAAATACCTCGGTCAGGTGCCACTTATGCCGATATTCTGGAACCTGGAGGAGAGAACAAATAAACCTGCAGCCATGGTCGGTCACCGGTCAGGAAGTCCGGCATGAACGCTTGACAAATTATCCGAACCGAACCAGGTCA
This sequence comes from Echinochloa phyllopogon, assembly GCA_033239725.1. NCBI lineage: Eukaryota > Viridiplantae > Streptophyta > Magnoliopsida > Poales > Poaceae > Echinochloa > Echinochloa phyllopogon. Next base: position 60,415,841 of record BTCW01000018.1, on the reverse strand, counting down.
GTCAGAGTTGATCCCGGTGGCTCTCGATGACTAGCTACTAGGTTGCAGCTGCCGCCTGCCATAGGCAAATGCCTCGTCCTCTTCTGGGCCTATCATCCCTACGATCGCGCCATACTGTGACGTGCGCACGCGTCGTCGACACTGCACATACACCGGCCGAGTGACTCGTACTACATACTTAATTGCCCGGCGTTTCGCGGCGGGTTTGCATTGGCCTGGGCTGTTCCGAGGATAAGGTCAACATCAGGTCGGTGTGGTGTATGCGCATGCACCGCCCGGTGTACGTGCAGCGTACCAGTGTCGCGCTCGTGCCGTCGATCGAGCCGTACGTTTTGTCCTCGTCGCGTGCATGTCGGACCTCCGTGAAGTGAACTAAATGTACAGGGCAAACCCGCTGGTATAGCATACATACGGCGCGCATTCAAATAATACGGAGTACATACAAGCGCGTGGCTGCGCATGGGGCCGGGTCTCTCTCGGGCTGGACGCTCGGCGGCACGTGATCGATCGATGCGTGGACATGGCGGGCATGCCGCCGCCGCCGCCGCCGTACACGCCGAAGCCCGCCACCTGGGTTTTGTTCAATTGTTCGCTCCGTTCCTCGATTCCTTGTGCTCGCTCGCGGGGCGTCCGGGGTTGGATTGGATGGATATGGAGCTCGCTCGTGGGCGCGCCCATGCCCGCGCGAGCACGCGCCCGGCGGCTTCGGCAGCCACGCGCGCACCATGCACGCTGGCGGCTGGCACCGGGAAGCGAAGCGCTGGCCGCCTGGGCGGTCCGTGCTGCGGACACCTCTGATATACTCCGTATCCACCCGTGAGTCCGTGACCCGACATCGCCCGTCCAGTCATCTCATCTAGCATTGCAGCCTGTTGTCGGAAGTCATGGTACCGGGCTAAATCTATAACCCATTACGAGCAGCCTGCAATGCAATACGTAGTTGATTAACTCTTTCTCCGCCTCTCCGGACTGTTGGAGTCGTGGATTTCCGAAGACTGTACCTTCGGAACGATTAATAAGAGCTGGCACAAGAAAAACAGGTGAAGAAACCCTCTTTTAATGAATCGAAGGTCATTCTCAGACAGAAGAAAAGAAGGCACACAAGTACAAAACCTTCAACATCGTCAGAAATTTAGAAGGGCAAGTCGAACGAAGGTCATTGATTGTTGGCTCTGATAAGCACACTTTGGTTTCAAGACGTCTGGGGCGAAGGTCAACAGGGAATGTTTTGAGTGGCTTAAAGCGGGAGGTCACCTTCGCTCATCATAACAATGCTTCGATAATGAAGCGAATGATCGGGCAACCAGGAAGGGTTGCGAAGCCCAAAGTCCAAAGGTGTTGCGAAGCTAATCACTTTAGTACGGATCTTTCAGTTAGAAGAGGAAGCAAAATTGTATACGACATTGTTTAGGAATTACCCTCTTGTCCATCCACAAATATTGTGAAGTACAGATAAGGTAGTCTGCAAGTGGGACAGTGTATTGTTGTAAAGTAACAACCTTGTAACCCCTATAAAAGCAGGGCGCAACCCTCCTTTTAGGGAGAGCTTTCTAAAAGGATCAAGAAACGTAATCTTTATTTACACTGCTGGTTCGTATTGCACTCGTTAAAATACATACCAACAGGACCATTGCACGCGCGAACCTGTGGGTTAATTACTCTCTAAGGACTGTTCGGTTACTCTGAAATAAGTCACTGGATTGGTTCTTGTCCTGTTTGGATCCATCCAAACTAAAAAATAGCTAGCTATTTTATAGTAGTTTATTTTAACTAGTTAAAAAGTATCTAACTAAACTTTAAGAGGGGTGTTCGGATCCATCAGCTAATTGTGGATAAAGTGACGTGATAGTGAGAAATTTTCATAAACAGGTGGGAATATTTGGGTCTTTGAACTTATTTAGCTAGGTTTAGCTGGACTCAACCAGCTAAAAGAATAGACTCAATCAGTAAAAGAATCGTGTACCTTTTAGCATGCAGCTAAAGTTTAGCCGAGCTTTAGCTGCTTCCGTTTGAATCCCAGCTAAAATTTAGCTGAGTTTTAACTGCTTTCATTTGGATCTGGCTAAAGTTTAGTGGGTGAATCCAAACAGGACAAAATAGTTTGGATTCAATTATAACTAACCGAACGAGGCCTAAACCGAACCAATCTCGTCATGCTTGGCTCCAAGACGGATTGTGCAGCTCGAGCAGACGTCGGTTAATTAAGTTTGTTCCATTATACAGCAAAGATATTTTATCGCTAGCAGCTATCGTTTAGGTGGACTGTATGGCATCGTCAGTAGCGATCGGAGAACAACGCCGGACCTTACATCACCAAATGTTCTTGCGGGGAACTGTGATAAAACGGAATTGACATGCCAACCACAGTAGGTTAATCTTGGGCCCGACAGGCGATTTTTCTTGAGAGCAGGAGCAGGGAGGTAGATATATATGCGGTGTGCAGCGGTAGAGACAAAGCCAATCCTAATCGGTGTCAGACGACAAAGGTCCTAATCGAAGGACATATTTTAAAGGTTGCAGCGTGTTATTATATCCATTGCACACACATGTTCCAGAATTGAAGCCAACGAAAGGCAAGAGATTTTTTTCGAATTTTTTAATAAAAAAGAAAAAGAGAAACACAAAGCAAAACAAAGAGAAGAAAACAAGGAATACCATTACGACGCAACTGCAGAACGAAAATTTAAAACCGACTTTTCGTGAGAAGACAGCGATGTAGATGTATATACTTGCGGTGTGGTTCAGACAAACCGATCCTAATTGGTGTCAGACAAAGAAGACAAGTTAAAGAAACGTGCCAGTCCTAATAACAAAGGACATATTTTGAAAGTTGCATCGATCAGTTAATTAGCAACAGTGCGCTGTGCGCACATGTTTCCGAAAGCTACTACCCGTTTGGTTTGATTCATCGTGATGACAAATTATATTGCGTTGTGGTGCAGCAGCAACTAGTCTAGCAGTTTAGCCTGTCAAAGACTCAAAGTTAATTGCTGATGACGTTTGGCTGGTACTCCACCATAGTCCTAATTTTGAGTGGGAAGTTCTCCTGGCCACGAGGCTTAGCTTGTAGAGGCTGGACCAGAACATGGCACAAATGCTATCCAAGGACTTGTGATGGATTACTCCTAACCTTTTTTAGGAAAAGAAAATTATCTTCGGCCTCTGCAACCACAGCCATTATTATATCGAACTAATCACACAAATTACAAGACCGATACTTTCATACCTTTTCCTTTGCGGTGAATCTGAATGAAAACCGGAAATGTCATTGGGCTTATCGATCTGCAGCCGTTCCTCAGCTCTATTGTTAAAGTATGCACCGGCAATACGTGCTAGCTAGCAACTAGCATACTGTATAATCTAACACCAAGTGTCCAAGTGTACTTTGCGAAACTGTATGCGTCGATGGAACCGTTACGGAGGACCTGGACTGCAGCGCGCGCGTACTCAGAACTCAGCACAGGGTCGTTGAGACTCGAGAGAGTGACAGGATGATCGTATTAATAAATATCGTGGATATGTTTTACACTGACAAATTGACGTGATCGATGCACTGTACCAGGCCATTACCCTGCCTGGCTACCTGGGGTCCTTCGATTCGCGTGTCTGCAAGGTCGTTCTCACGTTCCGATCACCGGCCCAGCGATCGACATGCTCCGGCGACCGGCGCCGGCCACAGACGTAGCGGCCAGGCTGATTAGTCGATCGTATATATAAGCTGACGATTTTCTTTTTCAGCGGCTAATTGGACTTTTATGAGCTGATAGCGCCGTGAACGTGGTGGACATGTGCCGTCGCTCGCCACCGCTGGGGTCCACGACGGCGGCACGGCGAAACTTCGGCGTACGTCGGTGATCGGTTCCTGTCCTGTGGTTAAACGGGGGACGATGTGGATTGATCGAGCGGCATGCACGCATTGACGCATGGGTCGCGTGGGCGGGTTTCTTTTGTGGGCTGAAATGGATTCCAGTAGTAGTTCTTCTTGGGCAGACAGTTTGAAGCGACGTCAGGCAGTGGGCTAACGTCTCACATATTTGTTCAAGAGCCCACGAATTCAAGGGTCCAGCAGACATAGTCCAGGAAATAAAATCTTGAAAGGAAAAGGCTTTTTTTGACCGCGACGACAATGTACGCGCGAGAAAACGTTGTCTGTCGCCTCATTGCTTTCGGCTGCTACTGTACTACGAGTAGAAAGGCTGCTACTGTACTACGAGTAGAAAGGAAGCCGATCCATGCGCATTTTGCAGAGTTACCCGTCAGGGCCTCCTTACATGGATTTTTTTAAATTTGTATACACAAAATTTCAAAAATATGATATGGCCAATCTTTTTTTTTTGCATTCAGCACGAGATGTCTCTTCTCACTTGACAAATGTCAACCACATCCAAAAAACACTACGACACCATTGTTCAAGATTGGGCCGGGCTTTTTCCATGGCCCACGAGGCCATAGCTTACCTTAGTGTATGAGATGGTGATATGGGCCACTGCATGGTGATGATATGGGCCAAGTGGTGTGTATATGCTAGAAGTTACATAATGCTAAGATGTCTAAACAAACTGTATAGACTATGCCGCGTAAAAAAGTAAACCATTATAATGTCCTTTTGGGTTTCATTTCTACTTTCTACCTTCTAATTTTGATACACATTGCTCATGTCGTACTGCTATATACTTTGAAAAGAGACTTAGCCGATTTCAGCCCTGCCAAATTTAGGGTAAGAGAATACCACACCTTTCTTAGGTACGAGGTAACATACCCCACTAATGCGGGCAGCTAATCATCTTATGAGCAGCTTTTATATGCTCTTGCCAATTATATTCGGTCTACCAATCATATTTAACTTAGCTTGCATCCACAAATACAATTATTTTAAACAAATCGGACAGACTTTTTTCCTCCAGAAATACAGCTGCTGAACCTGCTTCTCATCCATCCGATCAGCCAAAGTGCCAAACACACCGACCGGCGACAGCTTCTGCTCCCAGTCTCCCACGGATGGCGATCTCTTCGAAAGGCCAGCCGTTCAGCTCTCCGCAGCAGTGCGTGGCCGTCTGCTGTCCGCGGGTTCCAAATTCGGAGCCACGTCTCGCACTGGGCCAGCCACCAACCGCGGCCCAACTACCCGCGCCGGCGCGGGCTCTTTCTCCCTTCTTTCACTTCCTCGGCCCGCCTCGACGCTCGCGTCTCTCCTCTCTCCACCAACCAAACCCACCCACCCTTCCTCCGGCCGGCCATCGCGGCGAGCGGCCCCAGCCCCGATGGCGCCAACGGTGGAGATCAGCCACCTCTCCTTCACCTACCCGGGCATCGACGGCCGCCCGCCGCCCGGCGCGCCGCCGCTTATCGAGGACGTCTGCTTCTCCCTCGACGCCGGCCAACGATGCCTTCTCCTCGGCTCCAACGGCGCAGGTAACCCCCACTACCGGCGTTTCCGACCTTCCTTCTCCTTCGTTTCTCTCGGCCGTTTTGATGTTGATTGGGCGCGGCGGCGGCTTCGTTGTCGGTAGGCAAGACGACGATACTGAAGATACTGGGCGGGAAGCACATGGTGGATCCGAGCATGGTGCGGGTCCTGGGCAGGTCCGCCTTCCACGACACGGCGCTCACCTCCTCCGGTGACCTCTGCTACCTCGGCGGCGAGGTGAACTAGCGATTTGAGAAATTCATTTCCCATTGTTCGCTCTCCTGTCGCAATTTCGGTCCTGGATGTAATGGGCGTGCCCGATTTTGCTGTTTTATGTTCCAGTGAATCTAATCCGTGTCAATTGTGGTGTAGTGGAGACGCGATGTGGCCTTTGCCGGCTATCAGGTGAATATTCAGATGGATATATCGGCAGAGAAGATGATTTACGGTGTTGCTGGTGTTGATCCAAAGAGGAGAGATGAGCTTATCAAGGCAGGTTAACTCTCGAAACCTGTAAAAATTTCGTGGGTGTATCCACATTTTTCTCATGGAGCGGCACCTGTGTCATTTTTCAGATACATTTTTTTATAGAAAACTGCACTTTTATACTTCTAGTTTGATAAATTTTCATAAAGTTTCATCACTTCATGCTAATACCGATTTTAGTTCTAGCTATTGACTAGTAGTTCATTTTCCAACAGAATATATGTTTATTCAGTCTAAACTGTCTAGTGTGTAGAATGGTTGTTTGCCATGTGTGGACCAAATTCTGTTATTTTGAATGTATTGCTTCCACAAACTTTTCCCTGCAATCGGGAATCCCTTGTTTCTCAGTGCCAGATTATGGTCACATTTTCTCACTGGTCATCACCACCTGGAAAACATTATCTTTTGCTATTTGTGTATTGGTTTGTGTCTCAAACGCTTGCCATTTTGGATTCAACACTTAATTGAAGTAAGCATGCTGTGTACTGTTTGCCTATACATACCATTTAAGAAAGCTAATCAATACCACGAACAAACATCAATCTATCTGATTACATTATGCATTGTTCATACTTCTGATGTGTAGTTGCAAGGGCTTTGGTGATTGGAAACACCCAGTTGCAAATGCAAACTCTGTCATTGTGCCCTGGGAAAACAACAGAAAAGATCTTAATATTCATGTTACCTTTACCTATGTAAATCTATAGGAAAAGCACATATGTAATCTGATTGTATGTAAGCGTTAAGGTTAAATGACTTTGCACTTCTACGTCATTGGTAAATAGGCGAGATCAATACCCTTAGCAGTGGCGGAGCTAGAACTTTATACTAGGGTATTCCTTGTAACAAATTTTCTCTAAATATCAATAAAATGATGGTTTAAGGTAGGATATAAAGGCTATATTCCTAATACATAATAGTGATTTACCAAGACAAAGGTATTCCTAGGAATACCCCTGCCACCGCCCCTGACCCTTAGCATCTGAGCCCTAAAAGATTTTGGATCTATGGAATCTGAGCTTAGTTTACATCTTGAATTCTTTGGAGTATGAACTTTAGCCAAGTCAATTGTATCCATGGTATGCAATAACGGTTGTTTTGTTGATCTTCCTTTTGGTCATGTTTCAGATTTTAGACATCGACCTTGCCTGGCGCATGCACAAGGCATCAGATGGTCAGAGGAGACGAGTCCAGATTTGCATGGGACTTCTTAAGCCATTCAAGGTTTGCTTACCTTTTCCATGTTATCAAAGGGATTGATCATGTTGTCATCCACACCATGAGATGTTAACAGAGGAAAAAAAAAACAATGCAGGTTCTCCTTCTTGATGAGATCACTGTTGACCTGGATGTGTTGGCAAGATCAAATCTGTTAACATATCTTAAGAAGGAATGTGAGGAAAGAGGTGCAACAATCATCTATGCCACACATATTTTTGATGGTCTTGATGATTGGCCAACAGACATTGTAAGCTCCCTTATCTCATCGTTTAGAAGCTCAAGTTATTCTTGTGGAGTTATGGATATAATTAATGATTATTATTGTTGTTGTATTTCAGGTTTACATTGCTCATGGTAAGCTGCAATTAGCACTGCCTTTGGAAAAGGTGAAAGAAATGAGCCAGCTATCTCTCATGGTAAGTAGCATCCATCCGTACGAACCAGTATGCTTTAGCACACCATGGTCATTCATCAGACTGGTGTTTGCATTTCAGAGAACTGTGGAGAGCTGGTTGAGGAAAGAAAGAGATGAGGACAGGAGGAAGCGAAAGGAGCGAAAGGAGAAAGGTCTCCCGGAATTCGACAAGGTTGTTGAGGGTAGCCGGGTTATAGGTGATCCTGCAAAGAGTGCTGCCAGAGTTGTAAACAACGGGTGGGCAGCAGGACGGCTCACCTCAACGATCGCGGGAGAGGAGAACTTTGTTTTCAGCTCTAACAGTGTTCTTAGGCAATGATATTGTTTTGTAATTTGCTCTTTATTTTTTATTTAAACTGGTGAATAACAGTCTTGTAGATCCGATAGATACACCATCGGAGGTTTCACACTTACAACGTAAGTTCTGGCAGTAAAGGAGAAATGTTGTTTTCTTTATACTTGGATTTGCATATTTGCACTTCTGTACATGAATGCAACAATATAATTGGATTCCACGATACTGTGTCTCAAATATTTTGTGTTCAATTGTTCATAGTTCATTTTTACAGAGGTTACATGTTAATATTTTTAAATTGAGTAAATTGCACCTACCATACAACGACTTGGCAAGTGGGTGACTATTGGTCCAATAACTTGCAAAATGCTTAATTTAGTATAATAACTTGATGGGTGGGTGCATATTGGTCCAATAACTTATAAAATACTCAATTTAGTGCAATAACTTGGTAAATTAGTGCATCCACGGTCCAAACGTTACAATAGCAACGTATTACTAACTCTATGTCACATTAGAGTTATGTTCACATTGAAATAAATTATTAAGTATTATTTTGTCACTAATATTCTCTTGACGATGTTGACGTATTTGGCCAAGATAAGGGCTTTTGATGTTTAGGAAACTATGCTATATCTTCAAATTAATTATTTTTTGTGTAGTAATTTAATAACTATAAGTCAGCCCTAGTTGTTTTTCTACGTGTTTGATTATAATAATCCTCGTGCAGAAACCAATATATCAATAACTAGTAACTATACTTTTCAGACACTTAGCATAAATATTTTAAAGTCTTCTATGCTTGTTTAGAAATAGAAAATGAGCTAAAAGAACATAAGCCGAATTACTTTCTCTACTACTGTTGCATACATGAGACAAACATAAGGTCCTAAAGTCTCTCTTATGAACTTTGATCTTTTGGTAATGCTAATGGTCTATTTTATAGTTTATTTAATTTTGATTAGTGACAAATAAATTATATACACACTTGAGAAGTAGCAAAAAATAGAAAAACAATAATTATAACCAAAATAAAATTCACAAGTCCATCTACTTTGCTTAATACGTTACCGTTACAAAATTTGGACAGTAGGTGTATCAATTTACCAAGCTACTACACTAAATTAAATATTTTACGAGTTGTGGACCAATTTGCACCCCACATGTAAGTTATAATGTACTCCATCCGTCCCAAAAAAGAAGACACTCTAGGATTCAAAATTTGTCCCAAAAAACAAGTCATTCTACTATATTTAGCAAGTGCATGTGCATGCAACAACCAATTAATGCCAAATATGGCTAATAATTAGGGGCAATCAAGGTCATTTTACTTTCTCCTAAATCTGTCCTAAAATTTCTAAAATGTCTTCTTTTTTGGGACGGATGGAGTACTAAATTAAGTATTTTTTAATTTATTGAACCAATATGCACTCACTTGTTAAATTATTGAACTGAATTGAGTATTTTTATAAGTTGTTGGACCACTTTATACCTATAAGCCAAGTTATTGCATGCTGAGCGTAATTTACTCTTTTAAATTCATCTACTTTCACTGTGATTTAGTTTACAATCTGTGGCTACTTTTATTCTTTTCCATCACTAAAGTTGATTCAAGATTTTTAGATTTGTAGTTTCAAAAGTACAGAAGCATGCCAAATAGGAGCCGGTTGCTCTATTGATCGGCAGACGGCACCTTCAATCCTGCGAGGGCCGACTTGCTGGAGCTCGTTCCAGTCGCCCACCCGACATGCGCCTCCCGCCGGTTCGCTTCCTGCCGTCGAGCGCGGCGCCGGCGGTGGTGGATGCGAACGCGCGCATCGCCAGGCTGGCGCGCACGGGGAACATGGAGGGCGCCCGCGCCGCGTTCGAGGCCATGCCGCTCCGAACCACCGCCTCATACAACGCCCTCCTCGCCGGCTACTTCCGCAACCACCTCCCCGACGCCGCGCTCAGCGTCTTCCACCGCATGCCCTCGCGGGACCTCGCGTCCTACAACGCGCTCATCTCCGGCCTCTCCCTGCGCCGCCACACTCTCCCCGACGCCGCCGCGGCGCTCGCCTCCATCCCATACCCGCCCTCCGTCGTCTCATACACCTCCCTCCTGCGCGGGTACGTGCGCCACGGCCTCCTGGCAGACGCCATACGGCTGTTCCGCCAGATGCCGGAACGCAACCACATATCCTACACGGTGCTGCTCGGCGGCTTCTTTGACGCCGGCCGCATCGACGAGGCCCGCAAGTTGTTTGATGAAATGCCCGCGAAGGATGTTGTTGCGTGGACTGCCATGCTGTCTGGGTACTGCCAGGCTGGCTGGATCACTGAGGCGCGTGTTCTGTTTGATGAAATGCCTAAGAGGAATGTAGTCTCATGGACTGCGATGGTCTCCGGCTATGCACAAAACGGGCAGGTCAACCTTGCTCGGAAGCTGTTCGAGGTGATGCCTGAGCGCAACGAGGTGTCATGGACTGCAATGCTATTTGGGTATATACAGGCCGGGCGTGTAGAGGATGCTGAGGAGCTGTTTAATGCAATGCCAGAGCACCCATTAGCGGCCTGCAATGCAATGATAGTTGGGTTTGGGCAGCGGGGGATGGTGGATGCAGCCAAGGCAGTCTTTGACAGGATGTGTGAGAGAGATGATGGAACATGGAGTGCAATCATCAAAGCCTACGAGCAGAATGAATTCTTGATGGAGTCATTGTCTACCTTCCGGGAGATGTTGTGTAATGGCATCCGTCCAAACTACCCATCAGTGATCAGCATCCTCACGGTATGTGCGGCACTGGCCATTCTTGATTATGGGAGGGAGGTGCATGCTGCAATGCTGAGATGTTCTTTTGACACGGATATCTTTGCCGTGTCAGCATTAATCACAATGTACATCAAATGTGGGAATTTGGATAAGGCCAAGAGGGTCTTCGACATGTTTGAGCCCAAAGATGTTGTGATGTGGAACTCGGTGATCACTGGTTATGCCCAGCATGGGTTGGGGGAGGAAGCACTCTGCATATTTGATGATATGAGGTTGGCCGGAATGGTGCCTGATGGAATTACATATATTGGGGCCCTTACAGCATGTAGCTACACAGGAAAAGTTAAAGAGGGGAGGGATATTTTTAGTTCTATTGGTACAAATTCTGCCATCAGGCCTGGAGCAGAGCATTATTCTTGTATGGTTGATTTGCTTGGTCGAGCAGGACTTGTGGAGGAAGCACTGGATTTGATTAAGACCATGCCAGTTGAACCGGATGCTGTCATCTGGGGAGCTCTGATGGGGGCCTGTAGAATGCACAAGAATGCTGATATTGCCGAGGTTGCTGCTAAGAAGCTCTTAGAGCTAGAGCCTGGAAATGCTGGGCCATATGTCTTGCTCTCTCACATTTATACATCCACTGGGAGGTGGGAAGATGCTTCTGAGATGCGAAAATTCATTAGCTCAAGACATTTGAATAAGTCTCCTGGCTGTAGTTGGATAGAATACGACAAAAGGGTGCATCTCTTCACATCTGGTGAAGTGTTAGCACATCCAGAGCATGCTATTATCCTTGAAATGCTGGAGAAGTTAGATGGATTGTTGATGGAATCTGGATACTCAGCTGATGGAAGCTTTGTGCTTCATGATGTAGACGAGGAACAAAAAGCTCATAGCTTGCGGTACCACAGTGAGAGGCAGGCTGTGGCATATGGGCTATTGAAAGTTCCGGAAGGAATGCCCATTCGTGTCATGAAGAATCTGAGAGTTTGTGGTGATTGCCACTCTGCGATAAAGTTGATTGCAAAGATAACGTCTCGGGAAATAATACTGAGAGATACAAATAGATTCCATCACTTCAAAGATGGATTTTGCTCATGCAAAGACTATTGGTGAGGTGAGTGATGCGGTAAATTTCTTTCTCCACATCAACTTTTTAATGATCCTTAGGTAAGTTTCAGCATCTCAAAACAGTCTCCCTTGGTTTTCCAAATTATAAGTTAAATTTATTATGATAAATTGTTCCTTTTTTAGATAATGATAAATTTCTCCCACAAAAGGTCTCACTATACCTTGTTTAGTGATATACTGATACGTTGATCATTAATAGGAAACACATTCAGGATTCAATTTCCACTGAACATGAGGTACATCCAGTATCAGCACATGGTCAACTTGTTCCCTCGAGTTACCTTTGCAGCTGTAAGACTAATGCAGGCTGCTGCACAGCGTAACTTGTATCTTATAGGTCAGATTAATGTGAACAAGCAACTAGACAGATACTATTTATCCTTACAATATATATAACTGCAAAACATAGTCTAAATTTCTAATGCAGAGCCTCTGTTTTCAGCATGGGAAGTTTATCATTCGAGTCGATACAGTCTGACGAAGGAAGCTATGAGGTGAAAAATTATCTACTTAGTTACATATTTCACTCGGAATCTAGTATGTGCACTCATTAAAACTTTACATCTGCAGACAACTCTTCACATCTGCAGACACCAATACCCAATATGATGCTTGGAATCACGGATGTGGAATATTAATAGGTAGCAATGTAGCATTCAATATTTCAGCTCAAAGCACAATAGTCATAACTCACTAGTCGCAACATGAGAGTACATGAATGTGAAAAGAAAAGTACCTCAACTACTGCACATTGTTTGTCTGATTGCACAATTACTTGCGGGGATTGTGGGCGGAGATTCAGTTTCATTTTCTGAAATATAACCCTTCTGGTTAGCAGGAGATCACGGTAAAGCAACTACCTTTCTACTTCATTTTTTCCAACAATATGGGCCAACTCTAATTATTCTTGTGCTTGTATGCATATATGTAAAGTTTCAGATAGAAAATATAATGTAGATTTTTGGGTCAAACTAGTTAGTCTGGTCTTTGCTTCAGAACAACTTGTACTAGATTATATTGTCAAAACTGAAGTCATCATGCTGATTCATGAACTGCAGGTACCAGTTTGAAGAATGAGGCATAGCTTTATAACATTTGCAACTTTCGCAATCCTCATTCGTGAATCTAAACGGCACACCGATAATGATAACATAAGGAGTTATCACTGTCATTTGAAATTGACATTGATTGAAGGAATCCAACTATTATAACTGTAACCATAAGTATCTACTAACGATTGTTTCAAAGAGAAAGATCGAAGTGCAGTAGTCCCAAAGATAGCTGCAACTGCAATAAGACAATAATATAACTTGTGCGACTTTTGTAAACTACAAGTTACTTAGATGAGCCAGTGAGCTATAAGTCGGCATTGTGCATCTGTAATTTCCATGTTCCATCCACTCTACCCTGTTTCTTTCCATTGTGCCTCTTTTTTTTTTGAGGAAAACATTTTGCCTCTGTCAAGTGGGAGGAAAAATGGTCTGCATTCTGTATTTCTACTTCTTTTCCTTTTCACGACGTACATCTGATTGACAATAATACCGGAGGAATGACCATCCACGGCAAAAATAGCACGGCAGCAACACGGTACACTGTAGAGTGTTAAGAATGAAGACCAAGAGACTATCTGGGTTGGGATGAGGAAAATGATATGTCTTTGAAATTTTGTCGACAAAGTTTCGAAACATAGAGATCAAATAATGCGACACAAAATGTTTGTTATTGATAGGCTCCTCCATCTCCGTTAGCCTGCAAATCGCACACGTACTTGCGGTAAGTGAATCTAGTGCAAATGGTCCAGCTGCAGAAATAGCTCTGCCGCTGCTCGCGTTCGAATCCTTTGTTCCCGGTGCTCAGTGTAACGGGCTTTAGGCTTGGAACAGGAGTGCAAAGCCACAGAAACAGAAAATGGCGTAAGAACTCGAAAGGAATGGACGTGAAGAAGAGAGAAAGAAATTGTTGTAAAACACCCAAAAACGACAGGAGACGACAGAAAACAGAGTCGTAGTAGCAGGAAAAGCACAGGAAAGTTTCCTTCATCCCACGCGAATTTCCGTGCCGCGTCGTCTTGGCTCTTGCTGATCCGCGGTGGATGTCGCCGTCCCGCTCCCGCCGCCACCACCACGAGTTCACGACGATGTCTTGCGATCTAGAAAGCCGCCCTCCCGCCGCTGTTTGCATTTTCACTCCGAATCTGCCGGCCGGCATGCCCCGGTCGTCTTTCCGAGCCCTTCTCTTCTCTGCAGCGTACTCTGCGCTGACCTTCCGCAATACGTATGACGCAATATGATCCTTGGCTTCCACACGCCAGCCGATGAACTGCTCCGCCCGTGGAAAGAGAATTCGACATTCACAGAGGGCAACCCCGTCCAGGTATCCGACTGACCTTTTTCGTTTCAGGGTCTTACTTGTCAAAAGCGACATCGTGACTCGTGATTGTATATTGCCCCCCTCAACTCTTTTAGATAGAGGCAATATAATAAATTAATGATGCTAAGCGAAAGTTTCATACACGGTCCTTCTCCGTTGCTATCTATCTTAGCTTGCAAGTAGTAGGCAGTTATCTAGATGTATGTGCTGCTTCAAAAATCTAGATGTATGTACTTTTTTTCAGCACGTCGGTAGGTCTGGTACGAGAGCAGTAGCCCATTTACCATTAGCTTAGGCGGATTTTGACATGTGCACGTACGCACAGAATGCACTCTCGCGCTCCGCATCACACATGAGGGAGTTTGATAGTGGTCGCGTCGCGATTGGTCGCGTGCGCCTTAGCTGCACGGTCCGGACGCGTTCCAGATGTTTGTTTGAACACGGATTAATTAAGAGTTCAAAGTTCAAACATTCTCTGACCATTAGATACCGCTAGCTGATGCTATCCAACAGCAAGAAACCCTCGATCCCTATAAATGTAGAGCTAGCACGCACTCGTGCAAACACAGCTCAACACACGCCTCAACTCAGCTAAGTTTGCTAGCATCACCGATCAATCGAAGATGAAGCTAACCCTCCTGCTTGCGCTGCTCGCGGTGGCGCTGGCCGTTTCGTGCAGCGCCGCCGCTGGCGGGGCCATCCGGACGCAGCTCACCCGCGCCGACGCCGGCCGCGGCCTGACCCGGCGCCAGCAGCTGCGGCGCATGGCGCTGGGCAGCAAGGCCCGCGCAGCGCGGCTTCTCTCCGCCTCCGGTTCCTCGTCGTCGTCCTCGGCCAGCGTCTCGGCGGTGCCCGGCAAGGGCCAGAGTTTCTCCACGGAGTACCTGATCAGCTTCGCCATTGGCACGCCGCCGCAGCCCGTGCAGGTGACCCTCGACACCGGCAGCGACCTCGTCTGGACGCAGTGCCAGCCGTGCCCGTCCTGCTACGCCCAGGCGCTGCCTTACTACAACCCTTCCCTCTCCGCCACGGCGGCGGCGCTCCCTTGCAACGCCTCCGCGTGCAGCCAGATTGACCTGTCGTCGTGCGGCACCCACAGCTGGGGCAACCAGACCTGCGTCTACACCTACTACTACGGCGACAAGTCGGTGACCAACGGCCTCCTCGACACGGACACCTTCACGTTCCACGGCGACGACGGCGCGGCCGTGGTGCCCGGCGTGGCCTTCGGCTGCGGTTGGTTCAACAACGGGCTCTTCAGCTCCAACGCGACCGGCGGTGGCATCGCCGGCTTCGGCCGCGGCGCCCTGTCCCTGCCGTCGCAGCTCAACGTCCACAACTTCTCCTACTGCTTCACCAACATCACCGGATCCACGCCCAGCCCCGTCCTGCTCGGCCTGCCGGCGAACCTCTACAGCGCCGCTAGCGGCGCCGTGCAGAGCACGCCGCTCATCCAGAGCTCCCCCAACCCGACGTTCTACTACCTCTCGCTGAAGAGCATCACGGTCGGGTCGAAGAAGCTGCCGGTGCCGGAGTCGGCGTTCGCGCTGAGGGGCAACGGGAGCGGCGGCACGATCATCGACTCCGGCACCTCCATCACGATGCTGCCGCCGCTGGTCTACGGGCTCCTCCACGACGCGTTCGTCTCCCAGATGAATCTGACCGTGACGAGCGACGAGCCCCTGTGCTTCGCGGTGCCGCCGTCAGGGGAGAAGCAGCAGGAGGTGCCGAAGCTGGAGCTGGAGTTTGATGGAGCAACGCTGAACCTGCCGCGGGAGAACTACGTGTTCGAGGTGGAGGAGGGTGGTCAGAACAACATGTGCATTGCGATCTTGTCGTCGGGCGGGGGCATGAGCATCATAGGCAACTATCAGCAGCAGAACCTGCACATACTCTACGACCTCGCCGGTAACAAGCTGTCTTTCGTCCCGGCTCACTGCGACGAGGTTTAGACCCGGCCGCTCGCGCCGTGCCGCGTGCTCCCGTTCTACGTACTGTTAGTTCGTTATTGTTATATATGTTTGCCTATCTATAAGTTCCTTCATTTTTTACGTGAATAATGTAATTGGATATCATAGACAGTACACAGTAGCAGTCGTGTATGAATAAAAAGGTGGCATTTCATTCCTTGCCACAATCCGATTGACTCACGCAAATGTGTTTCGTTTTCATTGCGCCAACTAGGAGTATTTGGTTTGTCTCAATTCTCAAACACGACCGACATTTTAAGTCCTGTATATTCCAACATTTTTCTAGTTTTGAGTTCAACGACTCTACTAATTGTATTTGATACTTATTATGTTTGAAATGGCGCCATAAGAAAGATTTTTCTAGTGTGCAGTCTACTTTTCATACATCCTTGTTTACCAAATTAAAATATGTTATTAAAAAAGATTTGTTCGTTCCACGCAGCGTTTGGCAAAAGTTGATTTTGTGCAAACAAAAGTTTCTTTCATGGCCTGTAGTTTCTTTCAAGGAAAGGAAATTAAACATATCGCTAGAATTTTGAGGAAAAACTGCAGAAGCTGGGGCCGGTTTTCGTGCCAAACAAGAGTTAGAGGTAAATTATAAAAAATAGTTCGGAGAATTACTTATATATTTTTTAAAAGACTCATACAAGCACAGATACTTACATACGCACACACACTCACCTCTATAAATATATGTACGCAGACCCTCCTCCACGATCACCTTCGATGGACTGGAACAATAGATGTAGAGATTGACAAATTCATTTCACATATGACTCGCTATCAATGGGCAATGCTGAGTCGATGACGTAAATCTGGATGGACCACAAAGAATTTTGCCAACTAATTTATGATCAATTCGCAGAATTATCTAGACTTCAAACCAACAACGGTGGCCAGTTGAATAATCTAATTACGGACCAGACACTTGCAACAATTAACTGTTATTAGGTATACGGACGGTATTGTTGGCACCGTGGCTGTACGGATCATCTTGGGCAGAAGAAGCATTTTCACGACGTGATAGACGAGGCTACGGTCGTAATGTATAGTTTCTGCACTGAGGACTACTTCCTCAACGCCCTTGGCAGCCTCATGGACCATCTCACCGACATGGTCCTGCGTCGCGAGCGTATGTTCAGGGAGTTTGACGCTTCTACCAGGTTCAGTAGAGACAACATCAAAGCCTTGACAACGGTACGCAAGCAGGGAGCTGAACTCATCCTGCCAACTAAAATTACGTTGAAGGAGCTACTACCTTTGTTCCAAATTACTATTCGTTGTTGACTTTTTCACTAAACATTTGACCATTCATCTTATTCAAAAAATTTGTACAAATATATGAAAAATAAGTCATACTTAAAATATATGTAATGATAAAGTAAGTCACAAATAAAATAAATAATATTTGTACAAATTTTTGAATAAGAGGGATGGTCAAAGGCTGTAGAAAAAAGTCAACAGCGAATAGTAATTTAGAATGGAGGGAGTACAATTTATATAATTCCTAGTACCACACTCCACATAAATCTTCCAGAACACCATATTGGTGCCATTGACATACTCATCAGTTACAATTGTTTGGGCAATGGCTGAGCTCATGCGGAAGCCATGGGTGCCCAAGAAGGCACAAGATAGATCAGGACCATGGACTGGCAACAAAGAGATGGTGCATCCAATTGTCCAAACGACCTGCCCAAGCTCAGGCAGTGGTCATGGAGACACTGTTGTTGCACCCGGCATTTCTCCATCTAGTACCAAGGTCCAAGGGAAACGACGCGGGACGTAAGATATCTGGGTATGATGTGCCGGCAAAAGGCAATGCTCTTTGTGGTCATGGAGCCTATATATCAGTTATTAAATCAATACTCTGTTACACATTTCAGCAAGGTACTTGGCTGTAACATGTAGGAGTGGTGCGCGAGTATGAAACAATGTTTCAATTTTCTTTTAGAGAGGTGCTAGAGCAGCCTAGCACATAACTTTGCTAATTATATATGGAGATTACTTTCTTTGTGGCTATCCATGTTGAGGATGCCATGCTCCACCTGATGAGGGTCTTTTCCTCCATGAATGAGAGCGTGGGGACCTTGTTGACCTCCATAACGCAACGCAACGAGGAAACCAGTGACAAACAGATCAAATTGTAGTAAATGAAATTGAAACAAATAAGTGCCGTGCTGTTCATGGACATAATGTGTGTTTCCAACCATAGCCATATAAAAAAAAGATTGTACTGCTTGACATAATTACAAGCCAGGGAAATGCCGCAATTACCAAGATTAATATTATTTATCGCACGAGTACTGCACTAATAACCAAATGGGTCTAAATGTCTACTAGGAAAGAAGTAGGAGCTCGACCCAAGCCGATTTGCCGGCTAGTTGTCCTCATCGGTGCTCCCATTTGTATCCACAAGGCTATACCATTTGCTCTGCACCACCTTCACCGCCCTCCTATCGCCGTTATCACTGCCCCAGCTCCATCCACGTCCCCTCCTCCCCGCGGTCTGTCGTCTCACGGCAGTTCTCAGCATCTCACGTCGTTTATAAGGATACTCTGAACGCTGGAAGAGTTGGCACACCACACGTATGATGGTTTGTATCCTTGCACTGATCTTCGGGCAAGACACCTGTGGCGTCCATCCTGGCACCGGCTGACTGACCTCGCCGCATGTCCGCCATCCTGCCATCACCATCAGCTGCCATCTGGCCACCGCGCACCTCTCTTTCCAGCTCAATGCCGATGGCAGCATGTCCTCATCGGAGAAGAACGCAGGCATAGTGCTATGGATGTAGAAGAACGCAGGCATAGTGCTATGGATGTCTGACACGGAGCCACAGCACTTGATTATATCTGCCTCGTACTTTGCCTTCCAGAGCTCGGCGTCGTTCCCGGCAACGAGGCACCTCACCTCCTTGCTCGCGCACTCCACCCTCGCGACGTCCACGGCGTCGTCGAGCCTGCACAGGATCATCATCTGCACGTCGGCTGTGAGCCACTCGAAGCTGGGCAGTGGCACGTCGTTGTGTGGCGGCACAGGTGAAGGAAGAGCCCGCGGCACAGCTCGTCGGCGAGCAGCTTCCAGAGCCACGCGCCCTTGGCGTCATCAGGCGCCCTAATCGTCCGGGCCACGTCGTCGATGCCGCGGGAGAGGATGGCCGTGACCGAATCCAAGGTCAGACGCTCGCGGCGAGCCGCCCGGTGTTGGCCGCCGGCGGTGACGACGTAGGCCTCCAGCGCGATCTTGCCCCACCCGCAGCCTCCCCGGCGCCGCCCGCGACGTGAGAGGCACAGCACGACGGCGTCCGCGCCCTCCCGGTGTACCAGCTGCGGCACCGAGTATCGCCGGGACAGAGACAAGGGCGACGCGTACACGTCCTGCTCGCCGGCGCATGGCACGAAGCCTTCGGAGAGGAAGGCGGCGTGGGCGAAGATGCACAGGCGGCTGAAGAGGTCCTCGGCGTCCCAATGGGCGGCGTCGCTGACCTTGTGGAGAGGCGACTTGGCCATTGCCGTGGGTGTAGTAGATGCGTTCTTTAATTTGGTTTGGCCTCGATGGAACCTTGGAGATTTTTTAGGTTCAGTCAAAAGACGGAGACTTGAAACAAACTTGGCCGCGCTATCGTTGCGGTCTTGCGGATCGACTTGCATGCAGTAATCCCGAGATCTCGATCAGGGTAAGATTTGATCTGATTGAAACAGTTAATCGGCTAATATAATGGCCAAGATATGCGCCCTTCCTGCCGGTGCTAGTACAGTTTCCTTGGAGACTTTTCCATTTAAAATAGTTTTGTCTACTAGAAACACACGTCTGATTTTCTCTGCAAGGATGCACACCCATGATGAGGTCTATTTTTTTGGCGAAATTTTGCCGAAATTCGTGTTTATGATCGAATAGGGTCTCATTTTTTACTGAAATTTCGTAAAATAAAACTATATAATATATTAAATGTGTGATATATTATTATATTCTTATTTCTTTATTGTTATATACAAAATTATGATGTATGATACTCTTTGGAAACTCAAAGTCTCCCCAAAAGTGTGCTAGTTCAGTAATGCTACTCTTTGGAAACTCAAAGTCTCCCCAAAAGTGAATGCACATACATGCATGCAAGAGCTTTTTGGTTAAACTACACCTTCACTCTCCCGTGTACCAAGGAGAATACTCGCATTATTCTCCGTGGCAAACTGGCATGTGGTCTCTTTGGTGTTCGTAAAATGATCGGCGACATGAAAAATGGTCATAGCCAGTATCTAAATGGTCATACTCTATGTATCAATATTTAGATACTTTCTCCGCCCACAAATATAAGTGTTCATATCATTAGACTTTTTCTTGCAATCTTAATTTGTTCTAGAAATCCTTATAGTAACGATGGAGTATGTACTTATTAAATTGGGTATATAGTACAATAAACAAACATTGATAAATTTTACTGGAAAAACGTCTGGGTGAAAGTGTGGTAGTTAAATAATGCAGCATACAATTCAAGGAGGCTTCATCGTATCAATCTTTCTATTTCATTGAAGTAAATTTCATTGGAAAAACAATATCTTAATTATTTCGAAGGCCTGGAAGGCATGAGATTTTAGGTTTGAAGAGTTTATGATGTTACTGGAACTAAGCAAATGGGAACATGTCGTGACGTCTGAAACTCTGAATCCCTTCAATTCTTTGTCACATTTCACTGACTATTGTTTCATTTTTCATTTAGTGTCCTCAGATATTGCACTGTAACATCGGAGTTCCTCAATAAATCTGCTGATCGATGTAACTTTCTTGGTACTACTTGTCATCCACAGTCGCTTGCAGTTTCCTCGCATTGGTTGCAAAGATCTTTCTACCTTCCTTCTCCAACGTGACAGCCGTGATTGCTCTTGCCACACCATTGCGATCAAAGGGTCTCTTGTTCTCATCCCTAGCCCTTGTTTACATCCCAAATTCCACTATGCAAAAAGAATATCCCCATCACATCAAAATGTCGACACATGCATGGAGTACTAAATGTAGATGAAATCAAAAACTAATTGTACAATTTTGTTGTACTTTGCGAGACGAACATTTTGAGCCTAATTAATCAATGTTTGAACAATTATTCACAAATACAAACGAAATGTTACAGTGATGCATTTATGTCGTTTTGTAAAGTTTGGACACCCAAACTTTGCATCGGCCTTGTTTAGTTCCAAAATTCCACCTCAAATTTCACTATGCAAAAAGAATATTTCTATCACATCAAAATGTCGGCACATGCATGGAGTAGATGAAATAAAAAACTAATCGTATAGTTTTGTTGTACTTTGCGAGACGGATATTTTGAGCCTAATTAATCAATGTTTGGATAATTTTTCAAAAATACAAACGAAATGTTACAGTGGCGCATTTATTACAAACACCAAACTTTGGATCCAAAATTTGGATCTAAACAAGGCCTGCACTCTGACCTTTTTCCTTTCCATCAATCGTGCATTCGGCCCTTGGTCCACGTGGACCGGAAGCATGACAAGAAGATGCCTAAACAAAAGCCCTTCAATGGAGTGTCACTCACAATGAGTCGGAAATGCCCAGTCAGCATTGTTCCCTAGTATTTTGATACGGGGAACCCACTCTGTTCTTATGACTTACGAGACCATGGCCGCGCATGCGCTCCAGGAAAGCCATGGGTAGGATCCTGTCGTCCTTAAACTTGCCTTAAATTCTTAGGTCCCGATACTCTCAAATTGCATATAACAGTCCTTAAACTTGTCCTGAGTTCTCGTTCCGGTTCTGGTACTCCCAAAATACACACTAACATCCTTAAACTTGTCCCACATTCTCGTCCAGAGCCTATAATCTCAAAATGCATTTATTTATTAAGAAAACTTTTGTAATTTATTTCAAACATTTAGGATTCCAAACCAAGATCAAATACTATTCAAATTTTATCCAAAGTTCATGGGGAAATTATCACAAACACATGGGTGTCCAAACATTTTGATACAAGATTTTATTTTTAGAGTTGTTATTTCAACACATTCATTTGTTTATTGGTATTATTTAAGAGATTATAAAGGGATCTGAAAACCATTTAACCTTTGCTTCAATTATTTTGAGAAAAACACAAAAAATACTTTTGGATTAACTTTTTCCAACTTCTTTGAAATTCTAATAGTTTGAAATAAATTGCAAAAGTTTTCCTAAATAAATGAATGCATTTTTGGAGCATAAGGACCTGGATGAGAATGTGCAACAAGTTTAACGATGTTAATGTGTATTTTTTAAGTACCAGGACTATGATGAGAATTCGGGACAAGTTTAAGTAGTACAATGTGCAATTTGATAGTACCGGACCTGGAAGAGAACTCGGGGTAAGTTTAGAGACTACTGATGAAATTTACTCTTTAATTTTATTGAAATGTTCCATCCTTTATTATAACAAAGTAACATGCTTATGCGGTGTATAAAAAGTGATACACAAGTTTCGTCCAGTTTATAATAAATTCACTTTTTTATCTAGTTCAATAAGGAAAGGGAGGAAAATGGAAAGTTGGGGGACGGAGCACTGAGGCGGCGTAGCAACACATATAACCCGTCGACGTTTCGTGCAACCGCGGTGTCATCTTGCACGGGTAGGCCTGTCTGTCTTTCAGCCATACTCGGACGGGAGTCCCAACCACGGTGCTCACGCACTGGTTGCATCTTTGCCTTTGCAAAAGCACCAACATCAGTCTTGTGTTTTTGTTTAGGCTGCCACCTGCAGTTTGCTGGTAGTCAATGCACCCATTGCAAACACACACACGCAATCTCCCGGAAACATCAAGAGGCAAAAATGCTAGCGGTTCCAATTTTTTAGTACGTATTTGGCTGCAACCTAGAGGTGAGATGGCTCCCAGCGACGTGTCATTTTGAATCGTCAGGTCCCCCCAAGGGGGATCTTTTCTTTGAGTCTCAAACAATCCATGCGATTGTTGTTTGTTAATTTTTATCAACTCTTTTCTCTGTGATTCGATCACTGTTTAGCTTAGCAGTACAACTTTAAACTATACATATGGAACAATTTGCTCCTCCCCAAAATAGAATACGCACCCATCCAAAAAATCATGTAGCAACAGTAGCCAACTTTTCCAATTACCAGAATTGTCCCTGCCCATCCGAGGGCGGGCCAAGGACCGTAAATTTGTGTATTCGAATTTTTTAAGAGTAAAGTGTACCCACCATACATAAAGTTGCATCATTGTTTCAGTTTGGTTTAACAAGTTGCAAACGTAGCAATACCATACATCAAGTTACATAATACGGTGACCTAAGGTCTAAAATTATGCACCAGTTGTATTTTATGCCATGATATGTACTAAGATGGAGTTCTGGAGGAGTTCAGGGCACGTGGACTGAACATGACAACTCTGTAGCAACATTTTTATACGAAAGTTCCTCGCTTTGTGATTTCATTCTTGATCGACCCAGTTGAGGCGAAAGCGTTGGGCAGCCGAGGCGATCCGAAGGTGATCATAGGTTAGATCAATGACATATATATCTTGTAATTAAGGTCTATGAATTATGGTGCAACTAGAGTTGTATAAGTTAGATGCTTTACTATCAACTAGGAGGATGCAACATCATATATAATTTTTCCTATAACGATATGTGATTTGCCAATTTCTTGTCAATTTGTCTTGGTTTGTATATGCTATAAATTTGTATCATGTAAAAAAATACAAGGGAAGTCTACTTAGCATAAAAACGCCAACTTTAATGATGATGATAATAATAAAACTTATGATGTAAACTTTATGTAGGTTTTGTCAGTGCATATTACAAACGAATATAAGAAATTACAAAACTTCATTTAACACAAGCTACTTGGCTCTCACTATCGTAAGCACCATCACCGATAATTTTTAGACTGTGGACTCGGGGTTTTGTTCGGAGGGGAACACTTTGATTGGAGATGATGTGAGCACATATTATATGCCAACTTTCCATTTCCGGCCCTACTCTGCTTCAAGCATGCATTTAGACCCTTCCATATCTTTGTCAACAGAAT
This sequence comes from Echinochloa phyllopogon, assembly GCA_033239725.1. Lineage (NCBI taxonomy): Eukaryota > Viridiplantae > Streptophyta > Magnoliopsida > Poales > Poaceae > Echinochloa > Echinochloa phyllopogon. The sequence continues at coordinate 60,391,764 of BTCW01000018.1, read as the reverse complement.
GTCACACCAGTGCACATGGATCATATATGCACACATCCAACAACTTAGTGTATGGTGGTTGCGACATTTACAACTTGGTGGATCAAAGTGAAACAACGATGCAACTTCGTGTATGGTGAATGCACTTTACTCATTTTTAACACTTTGTTTGGATGTCGATATTCAACCTTAAAACAGGAAATTGGCATTGAAACCCCTCAATACCAGTTGTTTGGATGTCCTGAAATTCGAAAGTGGAAATCGCCTTCAATACCAACCGATATTCGTAATGCACTCGACACCTTGCCCTCGATACGGATCACCCCCTCCGAATTCGTTGGAATCGTGCCCATCTCGTCCCCTGCGCCTCTCTCGCACCATCTTCCTCCACGGTGAGCTGCGCCGCCCCAACACCGGCGAACCGCGCGGCGCCCTCCCCTGCCTCTCTCTGCTGGTGAGATGCGTCGCCCATTTGCCGGCGAGCCACCCCGCATCCTCTCCAGCCTCTCTGCGGTGCTGACCCTCCTCCACGACGCCGCCCCCTTCTCTGCCCCGTCGCTCGTTCGCGGCCCTGGTACCTCCTCCACCACGCTACTCCATCCCCCTCGCCGCCGCTCCCTTCTTTGCCCCACCACTCCTTCACGATGCCGCTCCCTCCGCCGCGCCACGCCACATTCTCCTCTCCCGCGTCGCTGCTCCCTCCCCCGCACCACTCGGGTGGGGAAGATAGCGCGATAGTGGTATGGGGCTTGAACCTCGGGGCGAGGAAGACGACGCGGCAAGGCAGGGGTCTTGGAGTAGGGCATGGCGGCGGCTTTGTGCCTCCCCAAACTCCACGACCCCATCTCCAACTACACCGCAGGCGCCGCCATCGGCGTTGCCGCCGACCTCGGCATCTGGCACATCGCTAGGGTGTGCATGGATGGGCAGTAGTGCTGGGCGGAGAAGGGGTGCGCCAAAGACCGATTCGGAGGGTGGAGGCGGAGGTGGGCGGTGGTCAGACCGATGGGACCGGGCGCTCGCCGGAGCTCGCCGCAAGCAGAGTCGCGTCGCGCGATTGGGGGGGGGGGGGGGGGCACGATGAAGCGTCGATGGAGACAAATATCAATTCCATCCTCTTTTACATCCAAACGGGAGTTGAATTGGGTTGCCTCCTAGGATTCCAAAGGACAATGTAATGGTCATCCAAACAACAACGTTGGAATTGTAGTCCATTTCAATGTCATGGCTACTTTGGTATTAGACCCAATTTAATGCCAAACTCATCAATATTGACATCCAAACGGAGTCTAAAGGTTTTTTTCATCCTAAATGATAGAGTCATCACTCAAGTTTCACTATTTGCAAATTACAACCAATAAAATATTAGAACAGGAAGCCAGCAAATAGAAAAAAAGTTAACTTAGAAATTCACAAATAGTAGCTCACTTCTACAGTTTGCCAAAAAGGTATAATGTCACCAAACGGCTATGCTTGACTAACAAAGAAAGGAGAACAAGAGGAGGCGGGGATGGACTTAATGTTGCCAACTCACCAAGCCATGATTGTGTCACTCTGGCCGGCCGGTGCAGCACCGGCGACCACCATATGCCTGCGTCTAGCCGTCATGTGCAGCGCGCCTGCCCGCTGTCGTCCGCGGCTTCACACCTGCGCCAGCCAATGAGCTAAGCCACCCTCACCTATCCGCCATCAATCTCCACACATGTTGACCCACGCAAGCTAGCAAACCGGCCACCACCAATCACTAAGCACCATAGTTTGAATTGGATTAAGTGACATCTAAGGTGGACGGCTGTGCGTCAGTCTTGGGGAATCAGGTGATTCGATGAGCAGCGGGGGCAGGGGAGGATAGAGAAAAGAGAATTGGGTCCCTCCGCCTGAGCCAGGAGCGGGGGTAGAATGGATGGAGAGCTGGGCTTAGTTTTGGTTTGGATTGAATTGCTTGTTGTATGTCATTGTGTGTAAACTTTTGATTTTTGCATACTTATACATACTATATACTGTGTAAATTTTAGAACAAAATAATAGGTATTCAGTTGAATATCCTTGAATAACAGTAGGCCCGCACATGCCTCATGCTCTAAATTAGATCTCATATCCTTGTACCTTTTCAAATACCCTATCCATTTTAAATTACAATTTATTTTAGTTTTTCTAAATACATAGTTTTTGCTATATATCTAGACATAGCATATATTTATATTTTTTCGAGCATTTGGTTTGTCTGAAACACGGACAAGCTTCAGGTTTTGTTAAATCGAAGTCTAAGCAGGCAGTAGGAGAACCGAACGGAGATATGGAACCGTAACTAAAAGAAGGTGAAGATGGAGGCTCATGCACTTACTTGGCCGATAAGGGGCCGTGTAGCTGGTTCTCGTGACAGAGGACGGCTCCGATGTCAACGGCCACGACGACCGGCATAAACCATGGCACCTACTCCCTTTTCCCCTCCTTCTGCGGGTGGTAGGCCGGGGCTGAATCAGCGTTGCAGGTGTAGGAAGGGGTCGCCGCCATGGACCAGATGAGACCCATGATGAAAATCTAAACTAAATTCTTAATTAATTTTTGCCTCGCTTCAAGATTGGTACTAGTTTTTAAAAAAAGATGTACTGGAGCAGTTCTTGTGAAAATAATGATTGTGTGGATCTCTAATTGACGTAGAGGCCCAAAGTAAATTCCCGTTCAGCTAAAAATGCGGGAAAATGGTTTGCCCTTCAAAAAGAGAGACTGAAAGCAACTTTTGGTTGATAAGTGTGGGCTTGTGACTAATATTTATTTTGAAAAATATTCATTATATGTCACAGTTGAAATAAATAAAATGGGACCCATCGACTATTTAGAGTAATTCTCGAAGATCAATGACGTTGACCTCTCTAGTTCTAAGTGTCACAAAGAGATAAAGTCATTTAGAGTAGTATAGGTTTTGCTAGTTTGTATCTCAGCTTTGACCATACTATTGATAGAGGCTATTGAGTTAATAGTTTGATCACACGCTCAACAAGATGCACACTTTGAGGACCAGGTGTGTCCGAGGACCGATGGATGGTCGCTTCTCAGTGTGATGAGTGATTGACAACGTTGTGTGGACTGACTCTTGGCCTAGTATTGCAGGTGTTTGATGCGACTTGGTTTGCGTTGTTGAAGGTGAAGAACAAGCACGAAAGGTCTTAGCCAGAGTGGCCTCCGAGGAGTGGAGAGACAAGTAGGCTTGGTTCGAGGGACCCGGTGGCCAGACGGGATCGAGTGCGGTCGGCATGGTGCAAGAAGAGCAAGACGACGTTTTTATCTCTGGTTAAATCACTAAATAAAGCACTCGCTAAAAATCTTTTCAAAATCTTTTCCATCGCTTGAGCTCAATTCTTGTTCATCCATAATCCATACCCACTATAATCCCTTTTTAAATTACTTCCCTTCGCAAAGTCAGTGCAAACCTCTACCTTCCCTTTTTCTTGAGCCAGCAACCTGCCAACCCCCTTTCTTCACGTTTGATCTAAAACTACCCGGCCACACCTCTTCTTTCTTTCTCTGCTACATCTCATGCATGTACAGACAGAGCAACACAGCACCAACCCTCACGTACAAGCATACATGTGTGCACTCTACCTCTATGCCTGTCTTCTCCAATCCAAAACAATGTAGCAGCAGCGTGCTATCTTGCACCACAAGCATCTACAAGCACGCCGCATGCAAAGCTCCATACGCTGGCCCCCCTGGCCATGCTCACCTTGCTCTGCTCAGTCGGCAGCTCGGCCTCGTGAATCGACCGCTCACTGCCACCCAGCACCACGCCGTGCCGCCCCTCGCCGTGGCCCCACCTCGGCACCACTGCCAGCCCCGGCCGCCCGGCAAGCTGCCGTGCCGCCCAACGCCGCTGCAGCCGTCCTCGCCGGCTTTGCCGCCTCGACGCGCCCGCCGTCAACGGCGCCATCGCATCAGCACCACCGCCGGCCCCGGCCGCCCGGCAAGCTGCCGTGCCGCCCCGCAGCCTCACCGTCCGCCATTACTTCTCCTCCTGTGCACCACCCGCCGGTCACCTACCTCCCCTCGTCGTCAGCCTATAAAAGGCGAGGTTGAGCAGCCCTCCATCTCCATCCCAAGCCACCGAACCGCCCAAGCTCTGCCAGCTTCTCCCTCCCTCTCCTCATTCCCGCTCTGCTTCCACGAACAGAGCATCGACCGCCGGTCGATCTCCTCCCTGGAGCACTTCCCCGCCGAGGTAAGCAGCTGCCGAGCACCTCCACACCACTCCCTACCTCACCCAAGCCTCGCCCCTTCCTTTCCCTGCCGGCACCGAGCTCCCCACGAGCTCCAGAGCCGCAATAATGGCCACCCCGTAACCCCTCCCTTCCGTGCACTATTTCCTGACAAGAACCTCACAGATGAGTTGCCCTTACTCTCCCCTCTCTCTCCCCATACCCTCGGATTTGGAAACGGTGACCGGAATCGACGAAACGGCGAAGCTCCGGTGAGCTCCGGCCGCTGCGCACGACGGCCGCGCCGCCAGGGGACGTCGTGTTCCCTCTGCTCTGTTCTGTACCCCCTCCTCTCTTTAGTTTAATAAACCAGCAAGCCACTCACATATACAGCAGCCCAATTACACTACGCAAGGCCCAAAATCCATTCGAACCAATCACACGGAAGCAAGCCCGAGCGGCCCACCTTCAGTTTTGTAATTCCATTTTTGGAATTAGTTAAATCGCCCATCTTGCAAATGCAATATCTCCCCAATTCCAACTCCGATTTACTTGATTCTTGTTCCTAAATTCTTCTAAAATCATAAGCCATCCATTCCAACTATTCTCATCTCCATTTGAGCTCATCAAGCAAAACTTTACTTTCTTTTATTTATTGTGTGTTTGTTTGTGTGTGCCGTAGACGCTGCTGTGAACGAGGAAGGGTTCGAGGAGGAGCAGGGTTACGAGCAGGAGCTTAGAGACCAAGACCCCGGGCAGGAATCCCCCGAGGGTTCGGAGAACGGCAAGTGCAATCCCATCCTTTGATGCATACTTTTGTCCTAGATTTTATAAACACAACCCATGGTCTGTTTTATAAAACTTGCATGATTTTACTGCTAAACCCGGTTGGATAGCCATTCCTTGATTGCTATGACTGTTTCCTTGACAACCTAGATTAATGTTTGAATATGACAATGCTCTGTTTGAATGTTAGTCACTGCTAGAAATGCTTAGGAATGTTTTACTGTTATACTCTCCATTACAATCACTTGATGTTTACAAAAGCAACCGTGTGCGTGCTTTAAAATAAAAGAGATGGTTTTTTGTGAATAAAATGAGTACCCGTGTGGGATGAGACAGACGATATTTCTTGTGTGAAATGCCGAGGTGAGCTCTAACCTTTGTGGTTGAGCATGGTGGGAGTAGTCTATCCTGTCACAATTTTTGGGATGATGTTGATGTGTCATCTAGCCTAACCCATTTTTATTGTACCACCACTCGACCGTTGTATGTGGCAACGGCCTAGCATAAATCCCACTAGTTAAACTGTTGGTTATGTGGTGTGCTGGTGAGCAACAGAGGGCCATGGAGACGGGGATACGGTCTATTTGAAGTATGCCCCTGGGTAGAACCTAGCTGGTGATTGCTGACCCCCTGGTCGCTTCTGTGGTAACTTGTCAGTTTAGCTATGGTGGGTAATGGCTTTGAAGGAGCTGCACTGACACTAAGGTGTTCATGCTGTGGTAGCCTACTTGTGGTTGTGTACACCTCTGCAGAGTTAAAACCTATCCGGATAGCCGTGTCCACGGTATTGGGCGAGTTACGGCTTGGTCACTTCACTGGTTCCCTGGTTTTGGTGTAAGAATGTGTATGGTAAATGTCGAGTTGAGAAAAGATGTTGGCATAGGCTATGATAGGTGGGGAATCTGGTAGCATAGAAATCTTGTGAGAAAGACAGTTAAGTTTATTGATGCAACTAAAAGAAATGTTTGTGAAAACCTTTTGTAAAATAAACCCTTGCATGTGTAAAATTAGCTTTGCTGCAAAATAAACCATGAACATGTCCTTGAGTATATTCCTATGCATGCTTCTGTTATATCCCTTCCGTGGATGTGGTTGTGCTTGCTGAGTACGTATGTACTCACCCTTGCTTAATTTGTTACAGAGATAGGCCCGGACTTTGTGCCTGAGGACATTGTCTAGAGGGGGTTCGTTCTGCACCCAACCTTTGCCTGTGTGTTAGGGTCACCCGCTTGAAGCCGCATGGATATCCACTCTGATGAGGACCTCTATGTTATCAACCTGTTTATCTGGAGTCTAGCTTTAGTTCTGTTTGTAGTGGCCCTGCAGTGCCATCGTCTCCTGTAATGTTGTTTATGTACTGAACCATCTGTTGTAATAATGTGAACCAGCATCCTGGGACTGGTATTTGTATCACATTAAGTTCTCTCTTTCGAGGGGACGCTTCAGGTGGTATCAGAGCCGATAGGTTGGCCGTAGGATGTAACCCCTAGGATCATGACCCTTTTCTAGTCTTCTCTCACTAGTTTGCTCTTGTCTAAATCTTTTCTCTACAGAAGTACTCACCGACGGCTTTTTGACTTGTTCCAGATGGCCCAGCTGGTTGATGAGGGTTGGAGCGAAGGAGTCTGTCCCGCAGAACCTGGCCTTCCCAAGTTACTGCTGCTCAGCCTGGATCATGTTGGAGTCACAGAGACCCCCGAGTACCTCTGCCGGGAGTTCACCACCAATGGTACCCGTCGGTGCCGGATGTTCATCTTTGTGGGGGAGAGCTCACTTTACAAGGAGGTGGCACCTTGGTTTGTCCACGCCACCGGCTACGACCGCCCCAATGCCTACCGCAAAGCCACAAGAAGAGCCTTGATGTGCCTCCGCGTACTCTACAAGCAGTACCTCGTGGGAACAGCAATGGGATTTGCCCCACCCCTGGAGAGTGGAGGACGCGAGTGGATTGCCCAGATGAGGAACCTTGGGAGAGATGAAGATATGGAGGACACCGTGTCACACTTGTCTATTTACCTCACTGGCTTAGACAGGCTGTACCGAGAGACATCGGGACAGCTGAGGCACCAGATCCGCAGGGCAGAGAAGGCAGAAAAAGAACTGAGACTGGAACGGAAGAAAGCAACCCAGGCTATAAGCACCCTAGTTGCTCAACGGGTTCAGTGGCAGGCCCACTCCGAGGAACTAGAAAGGATTGAAGCCTACAGGAGGGAGAATGGGTTGATGGAAGGAGAACCAGAGATGACCCACATGGACGCGAGCACACAGACTGAAGATGAAGTGCCAGAGTATCAACTCCCTCTGAAGAAGCGTCGTCGTTTGGTGTTGAGTGAGAGTCCTTAGGTTAGCGTAGCTCATAGACTAGCACCTAGTCTAGCCTCTCCATGAGTAGAGTCTGTTGTATCCAGTTAGCACTACCATCTTAGCATCGATGTATCCATGATCGTTGTACCCCACCATGTTATGCAATAAACATCATCTTTTATCCTACATCTGTTCAAACTTTGTTTCCCCCTGGTTTCAGATGGCTGAAGAAGGATGGACCCAGGGAGTCTGCCCAATCACACCTGGTTTCGCTAGCCTGTTGATCCCCGCGCTGGAATGCCTCGGTGTACCTGAACGCCCGAGGTACTACAACAGGGAGTATGAGCACCATGGGACCCAACGCTGCAGAGTGGTCATCGTCGTCGCCAAGAGTGACCGCCACCCCATCGAGGCATGGCGTGTGAAAGGCCCTCCGCTACATGTGCGGAATCTTTGAAAGACACTTGGTCCCCACCCCAATGAGGTAGTTTCCTCCGGTCATCAGAAGTACAGTCTGGCGGGCCCGCATGAGAAACTTGGAACAGCGCCGTCAAGAGGAACCCACCTTGTACCAAGTGGTCACCTACCTCAACTCTTTGGACCAACTCTTCGACGAGCAGGCTGAACTCCGGAGGGAACAAACCTCCCGGGCCGAACAAGCAGAGTTCTCGGTTCGCATGCACCAAGTCCAGGTGGCCCAAGCTGAAGCAAGAGCTGCTACTGCTGTCAGCAGTGAGGCGGTCGCCCAAGAAAGCCTCAGGCAAACTCGGGACCTGCGTATTCAGGACTGGACTAGAAGTGGAACGCCTGTCCCGGCAATTGGGGAACCCCATGTCCTACTTGGAACACCTGTCATGGCATGGGGAGGAGTTGTGGGGAACCCTCAAGCACTGCCTGGGACCCCCGCAGGATCACCGCCCACTGAAGAAGGACCGTCCGAGCTGCCTCGAGAGAATGGAACCTTGACCGAGGCTGAACGTGCACGACTTGCACCGCCAGAAGAGCGCTCCAACCCAGAAGAAAACTCGCCCCGCGAGTAGATCCAGAGTCAAGCGCTCATATGGGAATGAAGCCAGCCTGGTCCGAAGTTGGAAGAACCCTTGTATCCCTAGCAGTAGTCTCCTTACCGTGTCCTGTACCCCGCCTTGTAGTACGAGTCTGGTTGGACCCCCAAGTGTTGTAGCCCCCCAGTTGTTTGAATGAAACCTTGTGTGCTTGTTTGTTACCTTGTGTGCTGTGTGTGCCTCGGCAGAAGTGTTTCTGTGTAACACCCTAAAATAGCCTATTTAAAATTTTTAGTAATTAATTGATTATTTAATGTCTTGTTCATAATTAATATAGGGTAAATAAACATTTTCTGGAAATTAAAATTTAATATAAGGTGTAGAAACATTTTTGTTGCATTCATGCTGCTGCATTAAGTTTTGCTTGCTTGTGAATTAAAATTTAATTTAAATTCTGTTTAAATTCGGATTTAATTTGCATTTGTTTGAGCTTTAGAAAAGTTCCTTAGCCTGAGTCCACTTCTGCTCCCTAAACTCTCCCTCTGGTCCAACTGCGCCCCTTCCTTTCTTTCCCCTCAGCTCGGCCCAACCCGCTTCGCCTCCCGCGGGCGGCCCAAATTCCTCTCGCAGCCGAAAGTCTCCTTCTGGCCCCTCCACTCTTTTCCCCGGCTCAACTTCACCCCTCCTCTCTTTTCTTTCCCCCGCGGCCCACAGCTCCTCTGCGGCCCATCACCGCTGCGCAGCCCGCTCGCCCCGCCAGCCCACTCCGCGGCCTACTCTCCCGCACCGGCCCGCGCAACCGCGCCGGCCCACGTCCCCCGCCCCCATTTCCTTCCCTCGGCCCAGCTCGCACCCCGCGCCAGCCCAACAGCACCGCCGGCCCACTCCCGCTCTCCCTCCCTCTCCTTTCACTGCCGGATGGCCCCCGCATGGCAGGGCCGTCCCCTACCTCCAGCAGGGCCGCGCCCGAGCAGAGCTCGGCCTCGGCCGCGCCTTGGCCCATCCCCGCGGCACCCGGGCCCCCTCGGACGCTTCCCCGAACCTTCCCGCGCCTGCACCTTCCTTCCTCGGCTCGCTCCCCGCATGGAAACCAATCCCCACCTAAGGAAGGCGGAGCCCCGCCGCCGCCGTCCCCCGATTCGTGGCCTGCACGCCAGGACCCTCCCCGGGGCTATATAAACAGAGCCGCCGAGCCCCAACACCTCCACCAACCCTCGCTCCCGAACACCAAGCCACCACCAGCGCCTCTCCCCTCCCGAGCCGAGCGGCGCCATTGGCCGCCGCGATCAATTTCCGCCGGTCGCCGCCCTCTGCTCAGCGAAGAGCCGTCCAGGAGCTTCGCCCAGGGGTAACACAGCTATCCGCTCCATCCAACTCCCCTGGTTCCCCTGATTCGAGGCTAATCGCCATCGTTCCCCTTTTTCCAGAGCCGCTGGAGCCGCCCCTCACCATCGATCCACCGCGCTGACGCCGCTCTGTCCCGGTCGGCACCGCCTCGACTTCCTTCACGTGGTGGTAAGCTTCACTCCGAGCTGAACATTGCCCTCTCTCTCTCGCTCTCTAGCCCTTCGTGCACGCTCACCGGAGCCTCCCGGCCGCCGGTCGTCGTCGCGCTCCGCCATCGCTGCCTTACTGCCGAATTGTTCACCCTAGCCAGGTTCGTCGAGCCTCTGCGAGTCCGTAGGACCAAGCCGCGTCCAAAACCGACCCCCATAGCGTCGCACCGTCGTCACCCACCCTCGCCGGAGCCCATCTCCGCCACTTGCCGTCGCAAGCCACCTCCGCCGCCTCTTTTGCCGAATAGAACCCTATAGGTGAACTTGTTGTGTGCCTGTGAGTCCGTAGGTGCAACCCGCTTCGCGAACGGAGGCCCCTGGCGTCAACTCGCGTTTTGCCGGCGACAGCCCCGCCGCGATTCGTGGCGGCGCCGCCGCACACCCGACCCCGCCGGCGTCCCCTTCCCCCGTATCGATCCTAGCCCTTAGATCTAGATCGGACGGCCGCCGCGCGTCCCCGTTCCCAGTCAAACTTGAAGCATACCGGTCAACCCCCGGTCAGCCGGGCGGTTTTGTTAAAGAGCCCCTGGATTTCTTTAAAATCAACCCGCCGTCCACATAGTTCAAAACTTAATTACAGTTATGCCCCTAGTTTACGAATAGGTCCCTGAGTTTTCTGTTTTTACCTCCCGAAGTCCAGCCGCGGCATTTTTAGGGTTTAGCCCTCCTGTTTTAATAAGAAATTACGTATAAGCCCTTGGTTTTTCACAAATAAGTCCCTGGAAGTTTCTGAAACTTGCCAGCAAGTCCCTGAACCTTAGAAACGCAGTAACTTCCTCGTTTTAGCTCCGATTAGTGTGATTTTTGCGCTCATGTGTTCGTAGCGAAGCGTAGAATATTTCTAGCTCCTGTTTTTGTACTGTTTTCACCGTTGGTGTACTGTTTCTAATAGAATACTCTTGTCTGCATGTATTGGCTTGTGTGGATGCTTGTGTGGTGATTCGTGTCCAGTCGGTGAGCCATTGCCGTTGGAGTTTGAGTATGAGGGCCTTCAGGAGCCGGACTCGCAGCAGCAGCAGCACTTTGAGGAAGGAAAGTTATAGCACGGACAATCCTTGCTACCTACTCACTTGTAATACATTATTTCATACATGCATGTGTCAAATATGATGTATCCTTTAAGGTTGTACCTAGTTTTTCATTATCCTATCCTTGTTTACCTTGGGTTTATTGCATATGGGTAGAACTTTGCTAAGCGCAGCTACTGTCACCTTTATTTAACTGTTAAACTTGTATTAATGGTCCACTTCAACCTTAACGTTAAAACTTGCTTTTTAGCAACATGGATTAGGGAGCTAGAGCATGTGCTGCGTGCTTTGTTCTAGTGTCTCCCTCTAAGGACCGGTTCTTAAAGCGGCAACCCAGGAGCCTGTCGCCACCACTAGAACTATAATGGCTCTGGTCTTGGACAAGTAGCTTGTACGGCTCTAGCTTGACAGTGGTTACCGAGGGGCCAACGGCGCTGTGGGAGGCAAGGCACGGGGTGTTTTCCCGATTCCACCGAGGACGGTAGCCCCGTCGGCTAGGTCTCGTTAGACCCAGTCCCGTGTTGGGAGTCTCAGCGATTGAGAACTCCGCGCGTTGCGCATTGTTGGGTGGATACCCGCGCTCTGGACGCCATCGACCCCCTTACGGTGGACTCCGTAGGCGTACGCCGATCTCGGTGCCTAAGGACTCACCACCTTGTAGTTCCCCAGCGGCTACTGTCCTGTTAGGGTGTCTTGTGAAAAGCCTCGTAGCGTCCCTATGCAGTCACACCTCGGAAGTGTCGATGTGCGTGGTTGGGTGCAAAGTTCCTTTGAACTTTTACGCGACTGGTGGGTAAAGGGCGAAACCTCTGCAGAGTGTAAATCTATCATGATAGCCTTGCTCAGGGTCACGAGCGGCCTGGATCCTTTTTGATTAGAAGATGATGTTTATTTATGCTTAATGTCACTTATACCTTATTAATTGGGTTTCAACCGGGTTTCATTCACTTGTAGTAACTTGGATAATGTTAAAACGAACCAACTAAAAGTGCTAATGCAGTTAAGCCATGTCTAGCCTTTTTGAGCCTTCATAACCCGTGCTATACTTGCTAAGTAATTGTTTTACTTACACTTGCTATTTATTCAACAAAATCCCAGACGGGTAACAGATTGGGATGTGCATGAGTCTGCTGCTGAGTTTCCAGAAGATCTACCGTACTACTGAGTTGTGTTCTCCCAGTCAGAGTCCCTGTGGAGTGCGGTTTCATTTAGAGAGAGTTTTTAGTCTTCCGCTGTATTGGTTAGTTTATTTATGATGCACTCTGATGTAAAACTCTTTTTATTCGAGTAATATATTCAGCATATGTTCTTTGTTTACCATATTTGTTTGCTATATGTGTACTGTGACTTCCTGGGCACACATATGACCACATTCGGGTTTCTGTGTAAATCCGGGTGTGACATTCTGCCTTTTCAAAAATGTGAACTAATCAACTTAAACACCATCTTAACCCAATCTCACGAAGGCCTTGCTCAACCTGCAGATGGTGAACACTCATGCTAGCGCCTCTCAGAGACGCGTCCCTCCTGCTGGAGGAGAGCAACCAGAAGGGAGAAGAGAGAACCCTGAGAACCAGGAAGTGGATCAGCAAGACCCTATGGGAGAAAACCAGCCTATAGGACAAGCGCCTATAGGAGGCGGACCAGAAGTGAGTCATCCAAGAAGTCAGAATGAAGGATCGTTTGTTGTACCCCCACTCCCGCTGGACTTCAACCTGGCACAAGCTTTGTACCACCACACCATGTTCATGCAGAATGTGTGGAATGCCAGCCGCCGTCAGGAGACTGCCCGTAGGCCCAATGCGGGTGACAAGTTGACCAACTTTCTGAGAACCAGACCACCCACCTTTGGAGGATCCAACAACCCCTTGGAAGCAGATGACTGGCTGAGAGCTATCAAGAGAAAGCTGGAGCCGTTTGGATGTGGAGACCGTGACAAAGTCCTCTTGGCCTCCCACCAACTCACTGGAACTGCCTTAGCGTGGTGGGACACTTACTGTGCAGCTTCCCAAAACGAGTCTGCAATCACCTGGAAAGAGTTTGAAGAAGATTTTCGTCGCTACCACGTCCCCGACGCCACCATGAAGCGCAAGGCAGATGAGTTCCGTGCACTAAAGCAAGGAAACAAGACCGTGGAGGAGTACACCCACGAGTTCACTGAACTAGCCCGTTATGCACCAGATGAAGTGAAGACTGATGCAAAGAGACATGACGCATTCATCAAAGGGCTGCACCCAGACCTTCGAGCCCTGCTAGTATCCCACAATTTCCCCGACTTCAATATGCTGATGAACAAGGCCATTGTCACAGAGAAGGCCAGGATGGATGCAAGGCAAGAGAACAAACGCAAGTTCCTGGAGAGCAAGAACCGTCAGCTGGACCGCTCGCAGAAGCCCAGGAGCTCCGGTTATGCTGCACCATGCCCCAGGCCCCCATACAGTATAGGACCCAGTCTCAGGCTACAGGCTCCTAGGCTCCCAACAACCAGTACAAGGGCCAGAACACCATGAAGCCCCCACAGAGCAAGGTCAGTCAAGTCACGACCAGCAACAACAATGCAAGGGCCTGCTTCAACTTCCGTGAGACCAGACATTACATCGCTGATTGCCCAAACCCTAAGAGCAAGCCTGCTATATCAGTCTACTCCAACTCGGTGAATGGACCCAAGCCACCAGTGTCTGGAGCCAACCGTGTGCCCGTCCGCAGCACCAACACCGGAAACAACAACAACAACACCCAGCAGTCGTATGGACGAGCCCGCGTCAACCACATCGACGCGCAGGAGGCTCAAGGAGCACAAGGAGTAGTACTCGCTGAGTTCCTAGTCAGTTCAGTTTTGGCAACAGTATTATTTGATTCTGGAGCATCGCATTCTTTCATATCATCAAGTTTTGTGGAAAGGCACCAAATACCTACAGTACTACTAAAGACACCCCTATTAACCTGAACACCTGGAGGTGATATTAAATGCCAACTAGGTTGTTCACGGGTACGGATTCATTTAAGTGGGGTAGAGTTTCTAGCAGACCTAGTAGTACTAGAGTCCAAAGGGATAGATGTGATCCTTGGAATGGACTGGTTAGGCAAACACAATGGTCTCATAGGATGTGCTGATAAGATAGTGCACCTAACCAACCCGGATGGAATGCAAGTGACCTGTCACACCAAGGGAAGTGGACCAGACCCTATGATCTTTAGCATGGAGGCAAAAACCATAGAGGATGTCCCGGTAGTTAATGAGTACTCTGATGTTTTCCCCGAAGTTTTACCCGGAATGCCACCGGATAGAGACATAGAGTTTGCCATTGAGCTTGTCCCTGGAACCTCTCCTATAGCCAAGAGACCCTATAGGATGGCAGCCACAGAGTTAGCAAAATTGAAGAAGCAACTAGAGGAGTTGCAACAGATGGGATTTATCAGGCCCAGTACATCCCCTTGGGGAGCCCCAGTGCTCTTTGTCCGGAAGAAAGATGGGAGTATGAGGTTGTGCATCGACTATCGTGCACTAAATGATGTCACTATCAAGAATAAATACCCACTCCCGAGAACTGATGATATCTTTGATCAGCTGAAAGGAGCCAAGTACTTTTCCAAGATTGACCTAAGGACTGGTTATCACCAGCTAAAGATTAAAGGGAGTGACACCTCAAAGACCGCTTTTGTCACCCGTTACGGGCAGTATGAGTTCACGGTGATGCCATTTGGGCTCACCAATGCACCAGCTTACTTCATGAATCTCATGAACAAGGTGTTTATGGATGAGCTAGACAAGTTTGTCATCGTCTTTATTGATGATATACTTATCTACTCCAAGAGCGCCGAAGAGCATGAACAACACCTGCGGGTAGTTTTGGAAAAGTTGAGAGCACACCAGCTCTATGCCAAATTTAGCAAGTGTGAATTTTGGCTGGAAAAAGTAGCCTTCCTTGGTCACGGTTTGACCGTAGAAGGAGTAGCAGTAGACCCTGAGAAGGTAGAAGCAGTCTCAAACTGGCAACAACCAACCAATGTGAGTGAGATCAGAAGCTTTCTGGGTTTAGCTGGATACTACCGGAGGTTTATCGAAGGATTTTCCAAGATAGCTAGACCCATGACAGAGCTGCTCAAGAAAGAGAAGAAGTTTGCTTGGACAGAGTCCTGTGAAAGGAGCTTTCAAGAGTTGAAGAAAAGACTGACCGCTGCCCCAGTTTTAACCCTACCGGATATTCACAGGGATTTTGTCGTTTACTGCGACGCGTCCCGCCAAGGATTAGGGTGTGTTCTCATGCAAGATGGGAAGGTTGTAGCATATGCCTCCCGACAGCTTAGGACCCATGAGCAGAATTACCCAACGCATGACTTAGAGTTTGCAGCCGTAGTGCATGCCCTCAAAATCTGGAGACACTATCTGATTGGGAACAAGTGTGAAATATACACGGATCATAAGAGTTTAAAGTATATCTTCACCCAACCAGATCTGAACCTTAGACAAAGAAGGTGGTTAGAGTTGGTTAAGGATTATAATGTGGAAATTCATTACCACCCCGGCAAGGCTAATGTAGTGGCAGATGCCCTGAGCCGAAAATCCTACAGACCCAAGAATGCCCACTTGCAAGAAGAGATGACACGATTAAATGTGCACATCATCCCTCGGAATACTAGCCACAAGCTGAGTGTCCAACCCACCCTGGAAGATAGGATCAGAAAATCCCAAGGAACGGACAAGGATTTAATGCAAATATGCAAGCATACTGGAGAGAATAAGGCACCCGACTTTAGAGTCGATAGTAAAGGAACTCTGTGGTACAAAGATAGGATTTGTGTGCCTAAGGAAGGAGACTTTAGGCAGATAATTATGGATGAGGCTCACAACTCGCCATATTCCATCCACCCAGGATCCACCAAAATGTATTTGGATTTAAAGCGGAATTATTGGTGGAAAGGAATGAAAGCTGACATAGCCCAATTTGTCGCTCATTGTGATACCTGCCAAAGGATTAAGGCCGAACACCAGAAATCAGCAGGATTATTACAATCTCTACCTATCCCAGTATGGAAATGGGATGAGATAGGAATGGAATTTGTAGTAAGTTTACCCAGAACACAAAAGGGACATGACTCTATATGGGTAATAGTGGACCGACTCACTAAGGTCGCACACTTCCTACCTGTACGGACTAATTATGGCGGAGAGAAGCTAGCCAAGCTTTATGTAGAGAATATAGTCAAGTTGCATGGAGTGCCCAGTAGGATTGTTTCGGACCGAGGGACCCAGTTCACCTCGAGATTCTGGAAAAGTTTGCATAAAGCTATGGGTACCAAGCTGGATTTTAGCTCCGCGTATCACCCACAGACCGATGGCCAGACAGAAAGAGTAAATCAGATTATGGAAGATATGCTGAGAGCATGTGTCCTTACCTATGGTAAAGATTGGGAACAGAGTTTACCATATGCAGAGTTCTCCTAAAAAAATGGTTATCAGGCAAGTTTAGGTATGTCGCCGTTTGAAGCCCTCTACGGGAGAAAATGCAGAACTCCTCTGATGTGGTCAAAAGTGGGAGAGCGTACCCTAGTGGGACCTGCGCTCATAAAAGAAGCTGAAGAAAAGGTAGCCGAAATTAGGGAGAAGTTGAAGGCAGCTCAGTCCAGACAGAAAAGCTACGCAGACAAGAAGAGACGAGAATTAGAGTTTAATCCAGGAGATTTTGTGTATCTCAAGGTTTCACCCATTCGGGGAACCCGTAGATTTCAAGTTCATGGAAAGTTGGCCCCTCGCTACGTTGGACCATACCCGGTACTAAAGAAAGTGGGAAAAGTAGCCTACCGGTTAGTGCTACCCAAAGCGATGTCGGATATACACCCACTTTTCCATGTCTCACAGTTGAGGAAATGCCTGAGAGTGCCCGAAGAGCAACATATACCGGAGGAGGAGATAGACCTACAGACAGATCTGTGGTATCAAGAGGTACCGGTCAAAATTTTGGACACCGTCACCAAGAAGACCAGAAACTCCGAAGTACGGATATGCAGAGTGTAGTGGAGCAGACACGGTGTAAAGGAAGCTACATGGGAAAGAGAAGATGCTTTAAAGAAAGAGTTCCCCCACCTTTTTAGGAGCCAGCCGAATCTCGAGGACGAGATTCCTTTTAAGTGGGGTAGGTTTGTAACGCCCGCGTTTTTATCTCTGGTTAAATCACTAAATAAAGCACTCGCTAAAAATCTTTTCAAAATCTTTTCCATCGCTTGAGCTCAATTCTTGTTCATCCATAATCCATACCCAGTATAATCCCTTTTTAAATTACTTCCCTTCGCAAAGTCAGTGCAAACCTCTACCTTCCCTTTTTCTTGAGCCACCAACCTGCCAACCCCCTTTCTTAACGTTCGATCTAAAACTACCCGGCCACACCTCTTCTTTCTTTCTCTGCTACATCTCATGCATGTACAGACAGAGCAACATAGCACCAACCCTCACGTACAAGCATACATGTGTGCACTCTACCTCTATGCATGTCTTCTCCAATCCAAAACAACGTAGCAGCAGCGTGCTATCTTGCACCACAAGCATCTACAAGCACGCCGCATGCAAAGCACCATACGCTGGCCCCCTGGCCATGCTCACCTTGCTCTGCTTAGTCGACAGCTCGGCCTCGTGAATCGACCGCTCACTGCCACCCAGCACCACGCCGTGCCGCCCCTCGCCGTGGCCCCACCTCCGCATCGACGCGCCCGCCGTCAACGACACTATCACCTCAGCACCACTGCCAGCCCCGGCCGCCCGGCAAGCTGCCGTGCCGCCCAACGCCGCTGCAGCCGTCCTCGCCGGCTTTGCCGCCTCGACGCGCCCGCCGTCAACGGCGCCATCGCATCAGCACCACCGCCGGCCCCGGCCGCCCGGCAAGCTGCCGTGCCGCCCCGCAGCCTCACCGTCCGCCATTACTTCTCCTCCTGTGCGCCACCCGCCGGTCACCAACCTCCCCTCGTCGTTAGCCTATAAAAGGCGAGGTTGAGCAGCCCTCCATCTCCATCCCAAGCCACCGAACCGCCCAAGCTCTGCCAGCTTCTCCCTCCCTCTCCTCATTCCCGCTCTACTTCCACGAACAGAGCATCGACCGCCGGTCGATCTCCTCCCTAGAGCACTTCCCCGCCGAGGTAAGCAGCTGCCGAGCACCTCCACACCACTCCCTACCTCACCCAAGCCTCGCCCCTTCCTTTCCCTGCCGGTACCGAGCTCCCCACGAGCTCCAGAGCTGCAACAATGGCCACCCCGTAACCCCTCTCTTCCGTGCACTATTTCCTGACAAGAACCTCACAGATGAGTTGCCCTTACTCTCCTCTCTCTCTCCCCCATACCCTCGGATTTGGAAACGGTGGCCGGAATCGTCGAAACGGCGAAGCTCCGGTGAGCTCCGGCCGCTGCGCACGACGGCCGCGCCGCCAGGGGACATCGTATTCCCTCTGCTCTGTTCTGTACCCCCTCCTCTCTTTAGTTTAATAAACCAGCAAGCCACTCACAAATACAGCAGCCCAATTACACTACGCAAGGCCCAAAATCCATTCGAACCAATCACACGAAAGCAAGCCCGAGCAGCCCACCTTCAGTTTTGTAATTCCATTTTCGGAATTAGTTAAATTGCCCATCTTGCAAATGCAATATCTCCCCAATTCTAACTCTGATTTACTTGATTCTTGTTCCTAAATTCTTCTAAAATCATAAGCCATCCATTCCATTTATTCTCATTTCCATTTGAGCTCATCAAGCAAAACTTTACTTTCTTTTATTTATTGTGTGTTTGTTTGTGTGTGCCATAGACGCTGCTGTGAACGAGGAAGGGCTCGAGGAGGAGCAGGGTTACGAGCAGGAGCTTGGAGACCAAGACCCCGGGTAGGAATCCCTCGAGGGTTGGGAGAACGGCAAGTGCAATCCCATCCTTTGATGCATACTTTTGTCCTAGATTTTATAAACACAACCCATGGCCTGTTTTATAAAACTTGCATGATTTTACTGCTAAACCCGGTTGGATAGCCATTCCTTGATTGCTATGACTGTTTCCTTGACAACCTAGATTAATGTTTGAATATGACAATGCTCTGTTTGAATGTTAGTCACTGCTAGAAATGGTTAGGAATGTTTTACTGTTATACTCTCCATTACAATCACTTGATGTTTACAAAAGCAACCGTGTGCGTGCTTTAAAATAAAAGAGATGGTTTTTTGTGAATAAAATGAGTACCCGTGTGGAATGAGACAGACGGTATTTCTTGTGTGAAATGCCGAGGTGAGCTCTAACCTTTGTGGTTGAGCATGGTGGGAGTAGTCTATCCTGTCACAGTTTTTGGGATGATGTTGATGTGTCATCTAGCCTAACCCATTTTTATTGTACCACCACTCGACTGTTGTATGTGGCAACGGCCTAGCATAAATCCCACTAGTTAAACTGTTGGTTATGTGGTGTGCTGGTGAGCAACAGAGGGCCATGGAGACGGGGATACGGTCTATGTGAAGTATGCCCCTGGGTAGAACCTAGTTGGTGGTTGCTGACCCCCTGGTCGCTTCTGTGGTAACTTGTCAGTTTAGCTATGGTGGGTAATGGCTTTGAAGGAGCTGCACTGACACTAAGGTGTTCATGCTGTGGTAGCCTACTTATGGTTGTGTACACCTCTGCAGAGTTAAAACCTATCCGGATAGCCGTGTCCACGGTATTGGGCGAGTTACGGATTGGTCACTTCACTGGTTCCCTGGTTTTGGTGTAAGAATGTGTATGGTAAATGTCGAGTTGAGAAAAGATGTTGGCATAGGCTATGACAGATGGGGAATCTGGTAGCATAGAAATCTTGTGAGAAAGACAGTTAAGTTTATTGATGCAACTAAAAGAAATGTTTGTGAAAACCTTTTGTAAAATAAACCCTTGCATGTGTAAAATTAGCTTTGCTACAAAATAAACCATGAACATGTCCTTGAGTATATTCCTATGCATGCTTCTGTTATATCCCTTTCGTGGATGTGGTTGTGCTTGCTGAGTACGTATGTACTCACCCTTGCTTAATTTGTTACAGAGATAGACCCGGACTTTGTGCCTGAGGACGTTGTCTAGAGGTGGTTCGTTCTGCACCCAACCTTTGCCTGTGTGTTAGGGTCACCCGCTTGAAGCCGCATGGATATCCACTCTGATGAGGACCTCTATGTTATCAACCTGTTTATCTGGAGTCTAGCTTTAGTTCTGTTTGTAGTGGCCCTGCAGTGCCATCGTCTCCCGTAATGTTGTTTATGTATTGAACCATCTGTTGTAATAATGTGAACCAGCATCCTAGGACTGGTATTTGTATCACATTAAGTTCTCTCTTTCGAGGGGACGCTTCACTAGCCAAGCGTAGATCGAGTAATCTTAGCGGGTGGATGTTAGCCACCGTTGTATAGATCGTGACCTCTGGTTGTATGGAAGATTTGTTCTAGAGTTGTTTTGCTTGTCTTCCTTTCAGAGTTCATTTTGTGCTATTTTTGTGCTTGGCTCGATTCTTCGTTTCTAGTCCATTTGCTCTCGGATTTCTTTGTGGGGATCATGGGTGAGTGTCTTGTGCCTCTTTGTGGATGATCTTGACCCCTCAAATGTCGGGATTTGGTCTAGATTTAAAATTTTTGGGATGAACTCGTGGTGGGGGTGTTCTTCCGTATGATCCGCGATTCCTCGTGTTGTAGGGAGTTAGAGGCCGAGATTTTTGGGGCATAGCATCCCCTTGGGTTGCTTCTCATCTCACCAAAGTTTCGTCTCAAGAGCTCTAGCCGTTTGGGAGATCTGGTGATGGATTTGGGAGGTTTGACCCCGCGAGTTACTGTAGCTGTTCTTCCTGTTCGTCCGTCGGGTTTCTCGGACAGTCCGACTGGGGTTGTCGGACAGTCCTCAGGGTTCTCGGATAGTCCGCATGTGATTGGCAGACGGTCCGAGTCTTAGTTGCTCGTCTGAGTTTTTCGCGATTTGGCTAAGTGTTTTAACGGACGGTGCGCGTGACCTCCTTAGACAGTCCGCGACACTGGCGGATAGTCCGTAGTAGTGGATCGGACAGTCCGTATAGGATCCAGAGTTTCTGGAGATTGGATTTGATTTTACGGATCGTCCGTCCTCCTTTGTCGGACAATCCGCCAGGTCCCCGGACAGTCCGCGAACTCTGTGCGGACAATCCGTCGGGGCCCAGGCAGATAGCAGTTGGTTTTGCCTCTTGAGTTGTGCTTCCGCTTTGTATCTCGTTCGAGCTTGTTCCTAGGATTGGTAGTTCTGTTGTGACTACGTTACCTTGGCAAGCTCGTGAGGAATCATTGGACAGTGATTTTGGGACATAGGCCGAGTTTCGAGAAGAAATTTTTATCGGCTCCCATTCGCTCCCCTCTCTAGTCGCCATTTCGATCCTTCACACTTATGAAAACATTTGCATAGAACAGCTCCAAAATGACAAGCGAAGTGTTGGGAAGCAAGAAATAAAGAATGGAACTTAAAGACGTACCGGACGAGTTCAAGTAAAAAAACAGGGCACCGGATCATGCGACGATAGCCTTTTTTTACATTACAAGTTTATCCTAAGCTGAAGCTACTTGCACCAGACCATTCAATGGTATCAAAATGAGGCATCAGATAAATCTAAAGATGATGATCAAGTCCCAAAACCTTCTAATATATAAGCCCCTATCAGCCGATCATCCGATTAGCCCTAACAAGATCTCAAATTCCCACCCCAAAGTTCAATATGTAAAAAGAAGATTTACATCCCATCAAAATGTCATAGCATGCATGGAGTACTAAATGTAGATAAAATCAAAAACTAATTGCACAGTTTTGTTGTACTCTACGAGACGAACATTTTGAACCTAATTAATCAATTTTTAAACAATTTTTCATACTCAAACGAAATGCTACAGTAGCGCACGTACTCCCGACCTGAAATGGTCATGAGTTTGAATCCTTGCGGACACGTACACGTATTTACGCGTGAAAAAAATCGTGTGACCTGTGACTCCCGACGGTCCAAAATTTGGAGTCTATGCTCCAGGAAGAATTCCCGTGTAATAACATATGAATCGGAGAGTTGTTCTGAGTTGTGATATCGGACAAACATGCATTAATACCTTTTACACGTTATATAAAGAGTAGCACGCGAGCGCTCGCAATATAATGTGAACTAGAACACGAGGAATACGAACTACACATTTCTCTCTAGAATGCAGATCCCACCTAATTAATTGACAGGTTTAAAAGACGTCAGGCAACTGAATTACAGTTGACGATGACTTTATGTTTTGAGGGAGGGAGGATCTCCAAAGTGGAGTCGCTCATTATCTATATCATCGTATACACGTCATCTAAAGATAGCATAATACACGTCATCTGCAGAGTTAATATAAATATGCCCACATGGCCACATGTTAATGTTATAAAGCCTTACCGATAGCATATTGTGTTGGGAGATGTCAACTTTTCTATTTCCTCGTTAACTTTTCCCACCACATATGTGTAAGATGTTGATGTGGACAGACTTATAGATAGCTACTGTGACACTGTTGGAGACGTACAAAGCTTTGGAGATTTGAGGTTCCGGAGTATATTGAAAGCAAGTAACTGAATTGCCTTCTTTATCTGTTGTCTTAAGCTGCATACAACTCAACATAACACAAGAGGTCTCGAGTACAAATCTTGATTGGTATTTTTATCCATATTTTTATCACTAACTCGTATTTTTATGTTTATCACTGACTCGTATTTAACAGAGACGAAACAATAATTATCAGACTTGTCTTTTTTATGTTTATTAGTATTTGTCGAAGGAAAAGTGTATTTTTATCCCTTAAGTATTGTAAAAGTGTGAATTTCATCTTCATGTTTCAACTAAGGCAAATTAATCCCCTAAATAACTAAACTTGTGCGTCAATCATCCTCGTCTCAGTTTAACAAGGATTTAGTACCATCTAATAGTGGTTTAAGCCATATAATTATCTAATTATAGCCAACTAAATTTTTTTAGGAATTTATCTAAAGGGGCTATCCTATAAAATTTAAGCTTTATGATGTGATTAATCAATGATTAGTTTGATAACTACACTGTTTAAGCCATTGTAGCCGTAGTGAGGATGATTAGCGCACCAATTTAGTTAGTTAAGTGGTTTATTTGCACTATCAGAAATATATATGGGATGAAAATTATGTTTTTGCGATACTTAACGGATGAAAACCGCATTCTCCCTTTGCTGAAAGCTTGTTAGTGAAGAGGTGGTGCATCTCCTACTAGAATTGGAAGAAGACGACAATGGTAAAGGAATTAAGTGTGTGTTTGGTTTGGAGAGTGATCATTGTTGAAGTATAAGTTAGTTGTACACCTCTCTTCATCAACTTAATCTTTTGGGTTGAATTGGTTCGAGCATGCAACTCAAGTATCAAAGCTAGAGGCCTTGAGTTCGAATCCTAGCGGGCGCAATTTCGGAACGGCATCGATCTCGGTAGGATTGAGTGACTCGTGATGAAGCAAAACACGCCCGTACGATGGTTTTAAGAGGAATAAGTCAGTCTGTTAATTTAACATGCTGGTGGATGACCTTTTAATGGGTCTGATATATGAAACCAAAACAACGTGTTTTGTCTCATACAGAGGATCAGATCATTCCGCACGGTTCCATGGCGTGAACCAAACAATATGCAAGAGATACAAGATGCATCCACGCGTCAAGTTTAGAGTAAACAATAACCCTGTTGACACAAAGTTGCGACAACACACTCGAGATCTCAGCACGGCCGTCACCACGGCCAACACCCGGCCTCCCTCGGGCAAACCGGTCAGACCGGTTCCTAGAACCGGTCAGACCGCTTTCTGACAGGAGGTCGTGAAGACCTAGAAACTCAAGCTCGGGAGGGACCCCGTCGGAGCTCAAGCAATCTAGGGTTGCTCTAGGGTCGGCAGGCCACCTAGAACGCCTTAGTACGTCGCGGAGACGAGCAAAGGACAACAATTAGGGTTGGAAAAGTGTTTAGGGTTTGAGAGATAAAAGTAAAGGACAAATAATGATTGATTCGATTGGAATAACTCTCAATCGGCCTTAGCCTTCATATATATAGGCCGGGGAAGTCGTACCCCTTCCAATTCGGTTACAATACGGGATAAAACTCGGAATCCTAATCCTACCCGAATTACAACTCCAAACCGGTCTGACCGGTTCGGCAAACCGGTCAGACCGGTTTCCCTCGGCTGTTGCCAATTTTGACTATCAACACATGCCCCCTGTCTTTTTAGTGAGCTTGTAAACTAAAAAACATGTATATAGATAATTACAATTCAGTAACCAAAATTTATACTAAGGGCGATATCAAACATCTATCGGCCATTTAATCTTCATGCATCTTGCCATACGCTCGGGTAATATTTCTTCAAATATCTTCCGTTGATAGCTTTAGGTAAACGATCCCCTTGCAATGTCTCCAGCATATAAGAATTTCCAAATATAACTTTGACAACTCTATACGGCGACCATTTACCAAACTTGTTGCTCTTCGTTCCAATAGGCAAAATTGTCTTCCAAACAAGCTCTCCAATATGAAAATATTTCCCTCGCACCTTCTTGTTGTAAGCTTTAGCAACCCGAAGCTTATCTTTTTCAATCTCCTTTAAAGCTTTCAACCTCTTGTCGGTGACCTCATCAATATTATCCATCATCAAATCATGATAATCAACAGCATCAAGGTCATTTTGTTTAGCTAGTCTATAAGCGTCCAGATTCACCTCAACAGGTAAAACGGCATCTTGACCATACACAAGCTCAAAAGGAGTAACTTTAGTAGCACCATGTCTAGATATACGATGAGCCCATAATGCTTCGGATAACACTTCATGCCACCTCTTAGGATTTTCTTCTAACTTTTTCTTGATTAATCTAATCAAAGTCTTATTACTTGACTCGGCTTGTCCATTAGCCTGAGCATAGTATGGAGATGAATTGAGCAACTTTATTCTATAGGATTCGGCAAATTCACGTACCTCTTTAGACATAAAAGAAGTACCTTGATCCGTAGTCAAAGTTTGAGGAATACGGAATCTATGAATAATGTTTTGTGTAATAAACTCAATTACCTCTCTATGTGTCATATTCTTCAATGGAATCGCTTCGGTCCACTTAGTAAAATAATCCGTAGCAACCAACACGAAACGATGTCCCTTTGATGATGAAGGATTAATTTGCCCAATAAAATCCAACCCCCAACCTCGGAACGGCCATGGTTTAATAATAGGATGCATCAATGCAGCAGGTACCAATTGTAAATCTCCAAATTTCTGACATTCTTCACACCCTTTATAGTACTTGAAACAATCCGCCATCATAGTAGGCCAATAAAAACCGGCTCGTCTAAGTAACCACTTCATCTTGGGAGCCGATTGATGTGTACCACAAATACCTTCATGAACCTCCCCCATGGCGACTTTGGCCTGATCCGAGTCTAAACATTTCAAAAGCAAATCTTCGGCGGCGGTTCGACGATAAAGTTCATCATCAAGCAATATGTATTTAAATGATAATCGCCGAATGTTTCTTTCTGCACCACGACCAGGATCTTTCAAATAAATAATAATAGGCACTCTCCAGTCCTGATCTTTAAACTTGGAGTCATTAACATCATCCAAGATCTTTTTACCGCTGTCAGGAGACAAAGCGGTCAGGCCGGTTTCAAAACCGGTCAGACCGGTTCTGGCGGTCAGACCGGTTTGTGAAACCGGTTGGACCGGTTCGTCCAGAACCTGAATCTCGGCTTTTGTTTGCATCGGTCTTTGAAGGTAGAAATATTTCTTTGCAACGATATAACCAGATGCTTTCTGAGCCAGAATATTAGCCTTGCCATTCTCTTCTCTTGGAATATGTTTGATTGTAAATTCATCAAAAGAAGCTATAATATCAAGGCATCTATCAAGATATGCATTCAACAAACCATTATAGCATTGGCATACCTTAGATACTTGTTGTACCACCAGGAGTGAATCACCAAAAGCCTCAACATGCTTAATTCCCATGTCTTACAAAAATTCCAATCCAAATAGAAGAGCTTCATATTCAATTTGATTATTGGTACGCTTTTCTTCTAATCGGTTTGAAAACTCAAAAACGGCACCACTTGGAGAGACCAAAACAGCACCAATTCCTTGTCCATCATTCCAAACCGATCCATCAAAGTATAACTTCCATGGTGTACAAGCAACATAACCGACGTTGAATTCACAGGTATCATCAATCCGATGCTCAACAATAAAATCAGCTACAATTTGGCCTTTCATAGATTTTAAAGGTTCACAAGCCAAATCATATTCAACTAAAGCATAAGCCCATTTACCGATCCTACCACTTAAAATCGGTTTTTGCAACATATGTTTGATAACATCGGTTTGGCATAACACGATGCAAGTACTAGACAATAAATAATGCCTCAACTGAGTACAAGCATTATATAATGACAAGCATAACTTCTCAATGAAACTATACCTCGTTTCTGCATCAATTAACCGTCGGCTTATAATCACATATTCTTTAGCATCAATTTCTTGGGTCAAAACAGCTCCAATAACTCTATCTTCAGCTGCTACATAAAGTCTGAACGGAACCCCTCTCTTAGGCGCCCTAAGCACCGGTGGTGAAGATAAGTACTCTTTGATCTTCTCAAAAGCTTCTTGCTGTTTTGCCCCCAGGTAAAATCGGCTTCATCTTTCAACCGAAGTAAAGGAGTAAAAGCATCTACCTTTCCAGACAAGTTAATTATAAACCTTCTCAAGAAATTCACCTTGCCTAGAAACTTTTGCAAATCCCTTTTGCAAGTAGGAGCTTCAACGTTCTTCATAGCTTCAATTCTCTTGGGATCAACTTCTATGCCATTCTCATGAATAATAAATCCCAAAAACTTCCCAGACGAAACACCAAAAGCACATTTGAGTGGATTCATCTTCAAACCATACCGTCGCATCCTCTCAAGAGCAAGTTTTAAATCGGCTAGATGGGAATCCAAGCCATCCGATTTAACTACAATATCATCAATATACACTTCCACAATAACACCAAGTAAATCATGAAAGATTAAATTCATAGCCCTTTGATAAGTTGCACCAGCATTCTTCAATCCAAAAGTCATAACCACCCATTCAAATAAACCAATAAATCCTGGACATTGAAAAGCCGTTTTGTGCATATCCTCTTCGGCCATGAATATTTGATTATATCCGGCATTACCATCAAGAAAACTAACAACACGATGTCCGGATGCTTCATTAATCAAAACATCGGCTATCGGCATAGGATATGAATCTTTCGGAGTAGCTTTATTAAGATCTCTAAAATCAATGCAAACTCTAAGTTTTCCCGAATCTTTCTTTTCAACGGGAACAATATTAGAAATCCACTCCGCATAGCGACAAGTCCGAATAAAACCAGCATCTAGCAAACGATTAACTTATTCTTTGATTCGGTCATAAATAGCGGGATTAAAACGTCTAGCCGATTGTTTAAAAGGTCTAAAACCGGCTTTTATTGGTAAGCGATGCTCAACTAAATCACGACTCAAACCGGGCATCTCATGGTACTCCCAAGCAAAACAATCGACATACTCCTTCAACAAATTTATTAATTCGGCTTTAAACTCAACCGATAAATTTTTGTTTACAAAAGTTGGCCTAGGAATAGTACCATCACCAATATCTATTTTTTCTAAAGGATCGGCTGATGTAAAACCTTGACCCAGCTTATCCATATCACCCAGATCTTCAATGGCTTCAAATGTACCTTCTGTTTTTTCTCGAAAATGATCAATTCACTCTTGAAGCCACTGACCAGACGTAAACCAGTCTGACCGGTTCCCAGAAGCGGTCTGATCGGTTTGGCTTGGCTGGCGCTGTTCAGGTCTAAACCGGTCTGACCGGTTTCCAGAAGCGGTCTGACCGGTTTGTCTCTGTTGATTTGTTTGCTCCATCAATTACATCAAGCAATTCAACCGATTCTCCATCGGCTTTAATGTAGCAGTAACGAAACCATCCTTAGTGCAACTGATCAGCTCATAATCGGTCAAATCTAAGCCCGACAAACACTTAATATTTTCATTTGCACTAATAGAATCGGAATCGGTCGTTGCAACGAAGGAAGAAGTATCACCATGTACAACTTCAACTTCATCGCCGATCCATTGAATAAGATATTGATGCAAGGTAGAAGGTACGCACTGATTTGCATGAATCCAATCACGCCCAAGAATTAAACTGAAGTTACCTTGCACCTCTGAGACGAAGAAAGCTGTAGCAACGGTCTTGCTTCCAATGGTCAACTCCATAGAAGCCACACCCTTGGCGCCAATAGGATCACCGCCACCAACTCCACTAACCGTCATGTTTGTCTTGATCAATTCTTCGTCTTTTCCGTCAATCTTCTTGTAGAGAGAATAAGGCATAAGATTCACGATTGCCCCACCATCAACCAACATTCGCGAGATTGGCTTCCCATTGATATGACCTCTCATGTATAAAGCCTTCAAGTGATTGTTTGATTCTTGCGGCTTCTGAAATATAGCATCACAAGGCCTAAACTGAAGATGAGATATTTCCTCCTCCGGCACCACAAAGTAATCCGATGATAAATAGACAACATTAACACCCATATTGTTATGCTCTGGAGAAGCTTCGAAATCAACCATCTCCTCATCTTCAACCATTGGAGGATTTTCAAGCGTAGTAGTTTCATTTATAATTGGAACATATGTGCTTTCTGCCTCTGGTTCCAAACCGGTGTGACTGGTTCCAGAAACCGGTCGGACCGCTTCTGTTGCGCCCAAACCGGTCTGACCAGATTCTGAAATCGGTCTGACCGGTTGTGCTACTGGTTGCACAACTGACTTGATCTGTCATGTCTTTGACTGAGGAATCATTGGTCTATATTTATTGAATTGCTCATCCCTCAGTTTCTCAGCTTCCTGTTCCCTTTTCTCTTTATTTCGCAAGCGCTGCAATTTTCTCTTTTGTGTATGAGTCAAACCAGAAGGACACCATCTTGGTTGAAATACTTTCTTCACAGCCTTGCTACTTCCAGCTTCATGATCATTGGCCATGGCATGTTTTTTAACAACCGAATCTCCAATAACTATCGGCTTTTTGCTTGAATCTTGCATAGCTATTGGAATTTCACCAATTGTAACAAACCTGTCACTTTTGGCTTGCTTTGGGTCCTCTGTAAGCTTCACTTCCTCCTTCTTCTCCTTGACATGATATTTTTGCTGAGGAGGAACATATTGCTTCTGTTCAGACCGAACCGGTCTGACCGCTTTGCTGGCTAGCACTGGACCTGATTGGTATGAGCTCAACCGGTCATGTACTGGTATCCTAGGACCATTACCCATTTAATTTTGAGGTGGTTGTGACATGGGAAAACACTGCATCCACATTCCTTGATCCCATGTAGGATATGGAGAATCTGACGCCGGAGGTGCCCATGGCATAGTAGCATACATCTTCTGCGGGGGAAACACAGTAGTAACATCACCACGATGCTTGTTATTATCTGAAGAACTATCCCAACACGGTGGTGACCTTGTTCTCTTTTTTGTTGGCCGATCGACTTGAGCGGCCTTTGTGTACTTGTTCAGGAGTTGACTAAGAGTAGGTCCTTGCTTCAGAACCATACCTTTGACTTTAGACTCATTCACCTTCCAAGTACCCACTTCCGGGCGTCTAGGCTTGAAAGTTCTAGGTTGGTCCAGGAGCAAACCGGTCGGACCGGTCGGTTTGAGAAACCGGTCTGACCGGTTTCGTCTGATCAGTGGACCGAGTCTCAATTGATGAACTTTCTTGCCCCCCGGGCCTTGATGTGTTAATTGTAATCTTCAGAGATTCTTTACCATCCAGAGTCTTTCCAAGCATCACTTTCCTGACCGGGATTTGATCATCAATTTTTTCCGGCCTTGGCTCTCCGACTATCACATTCTTCCCCTTAGCTTCTTCGGCTTGTTCCAGCCGAATCAGCATCTTGGTATTCAAATCAAGGGTATGCACAGGGAAGGGAGTCTTGTCAACTTGCATCTCAGCTAGTACCAATCGACCTTCATTAATAGCCGATTGTATCTGTCGTCGGAAAGCATTGCAATCATTAGTAGCATGTGAAAAAGAATTATGCCACTTACAATAAGCATGATTTTTCAATTGATCGGCTGGTGGAATCGCATGAGAAAGTTTAATGAAACCATTCTTAAGCAATTCATCAAAAACACGATCACACTTGGCAACATCAAAAGTAAATTTAATCTCTTCTCGCCGATTTTTCTGAACCGGCTTCAACGAAGGACAAGGACAAGGCTTAGATTTTGATGGCCAAACAAATTCAGCAGCATAAACTTCATTATCCTCATCATCTGAGCTATCAGAATCATTATCAAGCATATGAACATTGGAACGATGAGGCTTAGCATTTTCTTTAACATGTTTTAATTTTAATTCGAGACTCATGACCTTCATTTGCAAGTGATTAATAGAAAGAAAATCAAAACCTTCTAATTTCTCTTTCAAATAAGATCGCAAGCCTGCAAAAGCTAAATCTGCTAAATTTTTTTCAGAAATTGACAAATTAAAACATCTATTCTTTGTATCCCTAAATCTTTTGAAATAATCTATAACTGATTCTTCTCGACTTTGTCTAATAGATGTTAAATCAGTTAATTTAGTTTTATTTTCTCCGTTAAAGAAGTGCTCATGAAATTTACGCTCCAATTGAGACCAACTTTGAATAGAATTAGGAGCAAGCGAAGAAAACCAAGAGAAAGCAGTTCCAGTCAAAGTTAATGAAAACAAACGAACACGCAATGGCTCATAAAAGGCTGCTTCTCCTAGCTGCAAAATATATTGACTAACATGCTCCCAAGTGGTACGATTATCTTCGCCATTGAATTTAACAAACTCAGGAACACGCCAACCATTAGGATATGTAACTAAATCAAATTCAGGAGGATATGGTTTTTGATATAAACGTGAACTACTCATATCTATCCCAAGCTTTGTTCTAATTGTATTAGCCAGATCCTCTTTGAACTTAGAGAAATCGGCTTGATAATTTGCACTAGTTGTATTCTGAAAACGAGGAGCACCATACACAGTATTATGAGTAGTATTTGGAATCGGTCCAAAAGAGACACTAGATCCCATAGGTGCACTTCCTACAACAGTAGTGCGATGGGGTGTAAAAACAGGACCAGAAGTAACTGTATTGGATAAAACCATTGCATCCGTTGCACCTACACCCATAGAACCGGTTTGTCCAACTGAATTGGGCAAACCGGTCTGACCGGTTTGGAAAACCGGTCTGACCGGTTCTTGGACCGAACTAGGATGAGGTGGCTGGCCTTGATAAAAATTCAGTGGCATACCCAAATTATGATCTACAATATTTTCTGGTACACCTGATGTACTGGCATCAACTTTAGGGCATGCATTAGGATCTTCTAAAGTATTCTTACCCTTATTAAACGCCTCAAAATTACTAGCCATGTTAACAATTAACTCACTTGTAACAGTTTGTGCAACATGCAACTTTTCATCCATCATGCGAGTTATTTGTTGCATTAAATCGGAGGGTTCACCGGTTACCTTAGGAAGCTCCTCAACTTGATCGTTAGCCAACTTAAAAGCTGGCATGACGAACTCTTCAACTCTCTTGACGAAGCCTCCACGATCCTTCTTGAAGCCCTTCAAGAATTGCGCCTTGAAGTGTTCCTCAGCAATCAGATACCGCTTCCGCTCCTCGTCCGTGAGTTCTTCCATCGTAGCGGTGATGATGTTGTTCTTGTCGAGCTCACTGGTTGCACCCGACATCTTCGAGGTAGATTAGATCGGTCTTGGAACCAGATTAATCTTCCCCAGCGGAGTCGCCAAAAAGTATGTTGACACAAAGTTGCGACAACACACTCGAGATCGCAGCACGGCCGTCACCACGGCCAACACCCGGCCTCCCTCGGGCAAACCGGTCAGACCGGTTCCTAGAACCGGTCAGACCGCTTTCTGACAGGAGGTCGTGAAGACCTAGAAACTCAAGCTCGGGAGGGACCCCGTCGGAGCTCAAGCAATCTAGGGTTGCTCTAGGGTCGGCAGGCCACCTAGAACGCCTTAGTACGTCGCGGAGACGAGCAAAGGACAGCAATTAGGGTTGGAAAAGTGTTTAGGGTTTGAGAGATAAAAGTAAAGGACAAATAATAATTGATTCGATTGGAATAACTCTCAATCGGCCTTAGCCTTCATATATATAGGCCGGAGAAGTCGTACCCCTTCCAATTCGGTTACAACTCCAAACCGGTCTGACCGGTTCGGCAAACCGGTCAGACCGGTTTCCCTCGGCTGCTGCCAATTTTGACTATCAACAAACCCTTTGGACAGTTACATCTGAATCGAACGGTTGACGATCACTGATTGTAAACATGCCATTTTTGTTTTTATTTTTGCCCATTACACCTTTCATTAATTAATTGTCACTCAAATACAATGATTTTTTTGAAAAGAAAAATTTTAGTCAATGGTCAAACGAATACCAACGTGAGAAAGGTTAGGGTTAAGAGGGGAAGCGTCTTTGGGAGGTAGCAGAGACATTTTTGGCTATGGTCTATGGATTGTAGTTCAACACGGCCGGTAAATGATATCAGTTGTGGGGAATCATGGAAAGGTTAACAAGGGATGGAGGAGCAACAGGGGCAATACTAGCAGACGACATCACCAGAGACGGAGGTGCTGTTAGGTGGGGAAAGAGAAGGGAGCTATCGGCCATAGGAAAAAGAATAGTCAGTAGTTGGAGAGGACAAACATGTCCGATCTCAATAAAGAGTATATATGATTTCTTCTTCTCGGAGGTGATGAGGCCAGTGCTCCTTCTCTACTTCCGAATTCCTGTTAGCGTTCTACTCTTAGAGACCCTATCTTTTGTTTGACTTAGTTACAGATGGACTATCAAAGGAAACCTCCGTTTCAAGAAAATTAGAAAACAATAGTTGTTAATGTAACCCAGCAGTCTTTTCCTGGTTTCACGAATTGATCGCAGATTAGTTGGTAAAGTTTCTTGTGGTGGAACCTATCCACGGGTGAGTCTGCCTGTGTATTCACATTGCTGAATGTGCATGTGTGTTAGTGTCTATGTCTATACCATCTTTAAGAAAAAGTTTTTCCTTACTAATTGCATATTGTGTTGGGAGATGTCAACTTTTCTATTTCCTCGTTAACTTTCCCACCACATACTGTGTAAGATGCTGATGTAAACAGAGTTATAGATAGCTAATGTGACACCGTTGGAGACGTCCGAAGCTTTGGAGATTTGAGGCTCTGGAGTATATTGAAAGATGAAAGCAAGTAATTGAATTGCCTTCTTTCTCTGTTGGCTTAGGCTGCATACGTCCAATTCAATATAACCCAAGAGGTCTCGAGTACAAATCTTGTATTTTTATTACCGACTCGTATTTAACAGGGAGGAAACAATAATTTCACTAACTCATATTTTTTATGTTTATTAGTGTTTGTTGAATTGAAGGAAAAAGTGTAATTTCTTACAAGTGTGAATTTCATCGTCATGTTTCAACTGGTGCAAATGAATCCCTTAAATAACTAAACTTGTGTGCTAATCATCCTTGCCTCGGTTTAACAAGGATTTAGTGACATGTAATAGTGGTTTAAGCCATATAATTATCAAATTAATTACACTTAGCCATATCATATGTGCGGTAAAAAAATATTGCCAACTAAAACTTTTTTAGGAAATTATCTAAAGGGGCTATCCTATAAAATTTAAGCTTTATGATGTGGTTAATCAATGATAGTTTGATAATTACACAATTTAAGCCATTGTAGCCGTTGTGAGGATAATTAGCTCACCAATATAGTTAGTTAAGTGGTTGATTTGCACTAACTGAAATATATAACGGATGAAAGTTATCTTTTTTGCAATACTTAACGGATGAAAACCACATCCTTCCCTTTGTTGAAAGCTAGTTAGTGAAGAGTTGGTGCATCTCCTACTAGAATTGGAAGAAGACGACGATGAAAAAGGAATTAACAATGTGTTTAGTTTGGAGAGTGATCTTGTTGAAGTATAAGTTAATTGCACACGTCTCCCCCATTAGCTTAAGCTTTTGGGTTGAATTGGTTTGGAGCATGCAACTCAAGTATCAGAGCTAGAGGCCTCGAGTTCAAATCCTAACTGCCGCAATTTCGGTATGGCATCGATCTAGGTATGATCAAATGACTCGTGCTGAATCAGAACAAGTTCATACGATGTTTTTGAGAGGAATAAGTTGGTCTATTAACTTAGCCTAGTGGTGGTTGACCTTGTAACGGGTCTAGTATATTAAAACAAACAATGTGTTTTGGCTTGGATAGATGATCAGATCCTTCCGCATGGTTCCATGGTGTGAACCAAACAATATGCAAGAGAGAAACAAGATGCATCCACTCATCAAGTTTAGAGGAAACAATGACCTTGTGGGCAGTTACATCTAAATTGAACAGTTGACGATCACTGATTTTAAACATGCAATTTTTGTTTTTATATTTGTCCAATACACCTTTTACTAATTAATTATCAGCCAAATATAATGATTTTTTTAGAAAATAGTCAATGGTTAAACGAATATCAACGCCAAAAAGGTTAGGGTTAAAAGGGGAAGATGCTTCCAGAGGTGGCGGAGATATCTGTTGGCTATGGATGGTAGTTCAACACAGCCAGTGGATGATATCGGTGGCGGGAAATCATGGAAGGGAAAGGTTAAAAAGGAAGGAACAATGAGGGAAGTACTAGCAGCCGACATTCCCAGAGATGAAGGCGCTGGCAGGTGGGGTAAGAGAAGGGAGCTATCGGCCATGGGAAGAAGAATAGTCACTATTTGGAGAGGAGGAACATATCCGATCGCAATAAATAGTATATATGATTTCTTCCTCTCGACAGTCATGACTCCAGTGCTCCTTCTCTTCTTCCGAATTCTAAGCCTTCTACTCTTCGAGACCCTGTCTTATGTTTGACTTGGTCACAGACTATCAAAGGAAAAAATCAAGGAAACCTCCAAGGAACTTAGAAAAGGATAGTTGTTGATGTAACCCAGTAGTTTTTTCCTCGTTTCCTTTTCCTTTTCACCGGAGCAAATCAGCATTACCTTGAATAACCTAGACTCTATATAAAAGGCTAGCACGTATATAGAGATAACACACCTCGGCTCCATCCTTATTAGTTTACTTATGCTAATAATTATCTAAGTACCTTAGCGCTGCATGCACATCGGTCCAGCAGCTGATCAACATGAACAAGCTAGCCCTCCTCCTTGCGCTGCTTGCAGCGATGTCCGTCTCCTTCGGCCACGCCACCGCTTCTGCCATCAGGATGCAGCTCATCCACACTGATGCCGGCCGCGGCCTGACCCCCCGTGAGCTGCTGCAGCGCATGGCGCTGCGGACCAAAGCCCGTGCCGCTCGAATCCTCGCCGAAGCGGCTACCGCCCAAGTGACCCCAGGGGAGATCTCCAACGCCGTCCCGGACACGGAGTACCTGGTGCACTTCGCCATCGGCACGCCGCCGCAGCCCGTGCAGCTGACGCTCGACACCGGCAGCGACCTCATCTGGACGCAGTGCCTGCCGTGCACGTCCTGCTTCAACCAGACCCTGCCACACTTCGACTCGTCCGTCTCCTCGACGTTCTCCGAGCTCCCCTGCAGCTCCTCGGAGTGTCAGGCCCTGCAGAGTTCGTCGTGCGGCACCGATAGCTCGTCATGGGGCAACCGCACTTGCAGCGGCTACAGCTACTCCTACGGCGACGGCTCGGTGACGATCGGTGACCTCGACACAGAAACGTTCACGTTTCCTGACGCCGCAGCCGGAACCGGAAGCACGACCACCGTGCCCGCCATGGCCTTCGGCTGCGGCCACAACAACACCGGGATCTTCACGTCCAACGAGACCGGCATCGCCGGCTTCGGTCGCGGCGCCTTGTCCCTGCCGTCGCAGCTCAAGGTAGACAACTTCTCCTACTGCTTCACCAACATCACCGGATCCACGCCCAGCCCCGTCCTGCTCGGCCTGCCGGCGAACCTCTTCGGCAGCGACCCCGTCCAGACCATCACGCTCATCCAGACCTCAGCTTACTACTACCTCCCGTTGAAGGGCATCACCGTCGGGTCCACGAGGCTGCCGATCCCGGAGTCCACGTTCGCGCTGACGGCGAACGGGACGGGCGGCACCATCATCGACTCCGGCACCGGCATGACGTCGCTGCCCCACGACGTGTACACGCTGGTGCAGGACGCGTTCGTCAGCCATGTGAACCTGGCCGTGCTCAACCTGACGTCGATGTCGATCTCGAAGCTCTGCTTCACGGTGCCGCCGGGCGCGAATCCGGAGGTGCCGAAGCTAGTGTTCGACTTCGAGGGCGC
Organism: Echinochloa phyllopogon; assembly: GCA_033239725.1. NCBI lineage: Eukaryota > Viridiplantae > Streptophyta > Magnoliopsida > Poales > Poaceae > Echinochloa > Echinochloa phyllopogon. Next base: position 60,355,507 of record BTCW01000018.1, on the reverse strand, counting down.
GACGCTGGACCTGCCGCGGGAGAACTACATGTTCGAGATCGAGGCCGAGGGTGCCACCTGCCTTGCTGTTAACGATGGCGGCGCGAGTGACGTGACCATAATAGGCAACTATCAGCAGCAGAACTTGCACGTCCTCTACGACCTGGCTAGTAACGAGCTATCCTTCGTCCCTGCTCAGTGCGACAAGGTTTAGACTGACTTTGCTTCGCGTTGTGCTGCCCCGGGCCCGCTGTACGTTGTATACGTTGTACCTACTAGCTAGTGTCAGTTGCGATGCAAAACTAGTTCGACAGGTTCCATCGTCGTGGGAACCAAACTAAATAAATTACATGTATTAATGTATCCAGATGTCATATAGATATTGTGTAACAATAACGGGATATCCTATCCTCGGTTGTTGGTGACATGCCATAGCGACAATTATGAAGAAACATACATTACATATATCTTATGCTATGTTATTAGACCAGTCTCAGTGGAAGTTTTATGACATTAATTGTATTGATGTGCTATAGGAGAGAGAAGAAAGAGTTTCATGGTACGTGAGAAGAGTTTCAGTTTCATTGGCTCAGATACATAGTTTTTTGTCTAGGTAACCGTGTAATGAAATTGTACACTGAGATTGACCTTAGACCGGTGACTGGAGAAAGGACTGTTATTAAGACTGGCCTTAAGACTGTTCTTAGACCAATCTCACTGCAGAGTTGCATATCTAGATTAGGAACTAGGTAACAGAGTCAAAGGAGTTTCATACTTTCATGGTGATGAAACTCCTCCCACGTACTATAAAATTTTTCTTTCTCTCTCCTATGTTACATCAGTATATTTAATGTCATAAAACTCCTCATGAAACCCCCGTGAGACTGGCCTTATGTTTTTTAAATAGTTATCATTTATGTCAGTGGGCAATAAAGGCTACTATAAGCTCTTTTTTTGTGGGGAAAGGCTGCTAGAAGCTTTACTGGCTTTAATTTGAACTAAATTAGATCATAGACAAAGTACGTAAAGCAAAAGTAATATAGAAGTGATCAAGTGAAACGCGCAAATGACTCGTAAAAAAAAGTGTTCCTTAGATGGTGAATATGTCTTCGGTACCAACATTTCTCTTGGAATACTTCGCATCCTAACAATGTGCGCAAGTCAATTGAATTGTTGTTGATGGGAGTCATCGACCAAAAACTAAACTGAGAAAGCGATAGGTTAATTTTCATGGTTCCAAGCAAATACGGAGTAAATAAATAAAGGCGTTAGAATGTTTAGCTGACCGAATCCAAGTTTAGCTGATCAAATGTTTTTCTATTGCTTAAGTTTCAAAAGTTTACATGAATCCGGGTCTCGGTGTTTCGGCTTGCCGCATCAGCAGTTTTGGCTCAAAATTGTAGCGACAGTGTTTCCGCTAAACCATGGGCCTCGGCTTGCCGCAGGTTGAATCGTAGCGAAATGTTTTTCTTTTCTTTTTCTTTCCTTGAAAGAAACTACACGCCAAGGAAAGAAACTTTTTTCCCTCAAAATCAACAGTGCTACAAACCAGGAAAGCTTTTTTTTGTATTTCTTCGTGAAAGTCGTTGATCAGACCGGTTAGAAGGCATACTGTACATCTGCGGATCTGCGATACAACAACAAAAACTTTTGAAGTAGATCCCATACATGGAGCACCGCACCTGTGCCGGGTTGGCTCACCAGTCGTCATCCCATCGCACTCCATGTTTAGCAGCGAGATAGTAAGCATTGACAGGCCCTCTACCCCCGGCCTCGTAGAGCTCAGGAGCTACTCTGTTCTGATCGATCTCATGGATTATCGGAGTCAGCACGTTCCATGCAGCAGCCAGTTCATCACTGCGCATGAATAGATGACTGTCTCCATCTAGCACATCCAGCAGAAGATGCTCATATGAATCTGGAACGACCTCGGTGTTGTACCTACAACAAAAATCATAGTTTAGTGCAATCCTTAGAATAGATCATAAGGCGATCCAAGAGATCTTCATACCTATCACGGTAAAGCAGGTTGAGTTCTGAAGCGTCCAATTGGAGCCCCAGACCAGGAACTTTGTTGTTGACTTTCATTAGGATGGCTTCTTCAGGTTGATCGCGTAGAACCAGCTCATTTGTGTCGAGATCTATGTCATGGCCAAAACGTTCACGGTAGATATTACCAGGGACATGGCGAAACTGAATTCGAATCTCAGCTCTGAAGGAAATAAATAATTAGAAACCTTCAGTCATGCTTGATCAATTTGCGAGGTGATATGTTTTCTATTAGAAAATAGTAATCTTGCAAAAGTTATCAATAAGTCGCTCAATATAGGGTGGACTACTGAAGACAGTTGATAGAACAGTGCTATATGCATATGAATCGATTTCTGATTCTATGTTTTGAGATTTAAGGGTATAGGAAAGAAATAAGTTCATAATAACACAATGCTACAATGAAGTCACTCAAATCATAAATTAACTATCACGACATTCGCTGATAAAACCGGATGTTTAACACCCTCAACTATACAATACCGTTTATATAACCCCTCGAAGAGGTTTTAGAGGTGGTTTTTGCCACGTGGCAACTGATGTGGATGATGACGTGGCGAAAAAGTCTACGTAACCCCCTAAACTATCCAATATGGAATACTTCACCCCCTGAACTACAAAATTGGATGTTTAACACCCTCAACTATATACTATCATTTAAATAACTCCCTCAAACGATTTTAGGGTGGTTTCTGCCACATGGTTGTTGACCACATAGAAAGGGGCCCAAATGTCAAGCAGACAAGCATACCATCTTTTTTTCTTTATTACACCCCAAAGGACATCTACACACATGGTCGCTGTACTGTCTGAACCCAAGCTTGACCATGTCTAGGTGCGAGGAGGTGATGGGCAGAGCTTGAGTCCAGGCGATACCAGTTTCGACAGCCATCTCTCTCCATCCGTGTGTAGCAAGGGATGTCATTTCGGGTGTAATAAAGGAAGAAAAAAAAGATAGTATGCTTGTTTGCTTGGCATTTGGGCCCCTTGCTATGCCGTCGTTCAGGTCAGCAGCCATATTGTAGAAATCACCTTTAAAATTGTTTTAGGGAGTTATTCAAATGATAGTATAGTTGTGGGGCTTAAACATCCAATTCTATAGTTCAGGGGTGAAGTATTCCATATTGGAGAGTTTCGGGGTTATGTAGACTTTTCCGCCACGTCATCATCCACATCAACTGCCACATGGCAAAAACCACCTCTAAAACTGCTTCAAGGGGCTATTTAAACGGTATTGTATAGTTTGGGAGTGAAGTATTCCACCCTTGATAGTTCAGGGGGTTATATAGATTTTTTCCAAAGATATGGAACTCATTGGGCGTACCTATTCTTCATAAGCCCCATGCCTGTCTTGATCAAAAATGGTACCCCATCCCAGCGTGCATTGTCAATGTACATAGCAGCAGCAAAATATGTTGGTGTCATGGATTTCGTATATCTGTCAACTGTGCCAGAGGTGTCTTTGAGTTGACCAAGAACAACATCCTCAAGGTCCACTTTCCGAATTGATCTGAGCACCTTCACCTACATAAATAAAGTTCTAATGATTCTGTAACAAAGGTCGGCATTTTCTAACTTCTAGGACAGCAGTTTTAAGAGGATTATACTGACTTAACCTTTTCATTTCGGATGTCCTCTCCATCAAGACTTACAGGTGGTTCCATAGCAAATAGCGCTATTGTTTGAAGAATGTGACTGTGAACTATGTCACGGATTATCCCATAATTGCCAAAGTATCTGCAAGGGCATATGGCTGTGAATTAAATGATCCAAAATTACAGTACCCAAATATGGATATGAATATAAATCTATTTTCAGCAACTAAAATAAAGACAACTTATATTAAGAGACAATTTTAAAGGTTAAACAGAGCCAGTAATGAGCTAATCATTCAAAGTCAGTATTAAACAGTATTTTATAATACAGTACTAAACAGTACATTTTATTATACCATGAATGGTTTGCGTCATTCAAGTATGGTAAGACTGTAAGAGTAATGTCATAGCATTAACTCACCTCCCTTGTATTTCAGTTGCTGTTTCTTCAGAAAAAATGACCTGTAACAATTCACGCACATTACTACACAATCGATGTATATACAAAATGATAAAGCACGTGCTAAACTGGGCCTTGAAGTGTACCTGCACATTCCTTATGTAAGTTCGGCTCCACAAAGGTTCAAACACCAAATTAGAAAATCTCAAGACAGTAAGATTTTCAATCAGATCCTTCCCCAAAAGGTGATCAATTCTATGGGATACATAGACATGTAGCAATAATAAATTGTAAGTTCTTCAAACATTGCAGTTAAGAAAACAATCAAAAAGCATTGAAATTAGACAATCCATTCATCCAAATTAAGGGAAGGCAGCTAAGATTTGAAGGCTAAAAGATAGAAATTATAGTACCTGTAAATTTGCTTCTCCTCAAATCTTGACAGCAGAGATTGTGTTACCCGGTGTGAGGACAAACCAGTAAAGCCAAATGGTTTCTCAATAATTATCCTGTTCCAGCCTTGCTTAGTTTGGGCACCATCAGCCAGTGGCAATGCTACATCAAGAAGTGCCTCTTGGGGAACAGCAAGGTAAAATATTCTGTTTGCGGAACGAGTACCCTGTGAAACAAAAATTGAGATTGATGAAACCTTATAAACAGAATTTCAAGTTCAATTATAACACGACTGTTCTACACAAAAGATTAAAAGCCTATTATGAAAAGTTCTACCTCTATCCGTGTCATCCTAGAATTTAATCTCGCCATCCCATCTTTGTTGTCATGTCCAGCATCTATATAATACGTCCTTTTAAGGAACTCACTTAACTTGTCATCACAGTTTTCACTGCATTCACAGTAACATTAGGATGCATTCTTCTTAGTTTGGCAGCTTATTGACAGCAGTTAAACTATGTCACTGTAATAGAAATGCATCCTGATCTATCAAACTTATCAACGTCAAAATATATTGAGGGATAGAAGGCAAAACATGTCAGCATGATGCATAAATCACTGCTTTGAAAAATCTCGGAAGTTTCGTTCGAAAAAAACTTGGAAGCAGAACTATTTTGCTGACAATCAGACATAATTAAGATTGGCAGATATATTGGGAACTTGGGAAGGCAATATCTCAGCATATGCATAAATTTGGAAGAAACAAAATGATATTCGTGCCAAGTGCCAACAGGTGATTTGGTCCAAAAATGTATGCTGCAGCTTAATTTTTTTTATTTTGCTATAAGATAAAAAAAGGGAAATATTATAAATACTAATTTCAGTCCTAATGTTTTGTCACCACAACAGCACAACCGTCATAACTCAAGGGTACATGAGAAAAGAAGTTATCATATGAAAAGAACATACTGGTGATCAACCCGGCAGGTCAAATTGGCTTCAATTATGGATCTTAAACCTTCATCTGTTATTTTCTTCCTAGAATACCCAAATATACCTACACTCTGCAGTATAAAAAATGAAAATGTAAGGTGTAACATGATGATGGCAGTCACAGACAAGTAACAGCGAGACTCCAAATTCTAGCAGAAGCTATGGTATGCCCATACCCGAGGAAGAAAACCACTGTAATACAGAGCAAATAGTGCTGGGAAAACTTTAGTCCTTGCCAGCTCACCGGTAGCTCCAATTACAGCAATGCAGAGAGATGGTTCACTGTCGGAATGGCCATTGGACACAGAAGACTCTTCTTTTAGCACAGAGGGGCTGAGTCCCTGATTCATTGAATTTTTCTGAATGGTTGAACTATCCAAAATGTCAGAACTTGTACTGGCCATTTCACCTCCAGAATCTGCATCTCAGGGGAAACGACAAGGTTCACATGAAAGTGTAAAGCCAAAATAAAATGCCCAATAGTAAGCTTTTAATACTAATAATAAGACGACATAAGAGGAATTTTGTCTTGAGCATGTTTTTTTACTGGCAATGCCAATGCAAATTGAATCTAATTATAGAAAGTATGAAGCAAACCAATGTCAGCACTCAGCAGCAGTGCAGCACCAAATGAATCATAGTGACAATTATGATAAGCACATCTGCACATGTAAAGTAATGGAACGCGAGACAAATGATTTCCTAAAACCAACCATAAGCAACATGCATGTTCCGATGCGTTCTCTTTTCAGTCAAGCATGTAGCCTCCAAGTGATCAGGAAGATTATCATTCCCTCGAGCATCTAGATTTCTTTGAAGTTGCCATCCATGCCTTTTCAATGCCCTCTGAAACTTCAGCTTTGCAGCAATCCAGCACTTCAATCCACAAGCTTGGGTTCTGAAACTGGCAGCAGGTGCTGTGACCTATGTACAGAAGCATCAAGCAGCACACGATCAGCAGATGAGTGTGTCAACATGTAAACTACAAAATAATGTAAGCTAAGGAACTCCATAACATCACCAGTGCCTATTAAATTGGATGTGATAAAATTTGGGCAAATTTGGGTCAGCCGCCAAATTCGAAGCGGTTTCTCCAAGTATTCAATCGACCAATGTTGGGGAAACGGTGACAAGATTTTTATTCATAACTGTGCAACATAATCAAAACATAGCATTTGCACCAACAAATAATCATTCTTGAGTGATTGATTGATGCAACAGGAGTTCTGTACACCAGATGCGCCTGGCTTATATGAAACCAGCACATCTTCTCTGTGTGCACATTCCGTCGAATATGTGAAGAATGTTGACACATTCAGTCCAATGTGCCACGCCGCCACTGAACTAGCCCGAAAAAAAGGAAAAACAGCATCAAGTGGAACCCGTGATGAAAACGAGCTCATCTGATCGGCTCTAATTTCCGTCCAGAGCTAAGATGGCCAGAAAGGTTCACAAGGATCACACGCTCGCACGGGCGAAGCAAAGCCTCACCAACCACCCCATCAATAGGAAGGGCAGCGCAGCGATGGGCATGTATCGCTCTAGCACGCCACCACGCCAGCGCCCTGCGAATCGGGCCGAGGCATTTCGTCGAGCAGGTTAAGCGCACAGCGTCGGAGGAAAAGAATCCCACCACCAACCGGGTAACATAGTACGGTACCACGCACGAGGCGAGTGCTCACCGGGGTGAAGCGCAGGCCCGCCAGAGAGGGCTGGAACTGGAAGGACGACGCCGGAGCTGCGGACGCCGCCGCGGCGAGCCCTGCCATCTTTCGGCGCTGCTCGCTTAGCCGCTTGCTTGGTCCCGCCGGCCGCAGCACTTGCCTTTTGCCTGCCCTCTTCTTCTGCGAGAGAGAACAACTAAAGTTGAAACTATAGCTCGCGGCAGCTTGTGGAGGGGTAAACGGATAGCGACAGTGGAACTTGACCGGAGCTTTCGAACCCCTTCGAAAGTCGAAACTGAACCACTGTAGCTATGTCTGTCACATGACACGTCGTGTCCTCGTGTAGAGCTGTGAAATTCTTCAGTCTTCGCTAGCCACTTGGATGCTTTACAAGAATTTGAATTTATAAAGGAAACTATTGAAATTCTGCTGGAATCAAGAGCATAGGCACGGCCTTCGATATGATGGAAAAGAAAACCCATGAATGAACTATTTACAAAAATCTTCCTTCAAAATGTTTACTAAATTTTACTGACCATCCACCAGAAAATGTGTAGCAAATTTTACCATATAAGTTCTTCGAAGCGCAGTCCTGCTAGTGGTCTGGGCACAAATGGGACTTCATCCGAATATTCAAAGCTGACATGGTGTTTGCTGCTCTTGCTGCTCGTTCCCAACCTTAATAGACGCTGGATATTCTTCCAGCCTTTTATGTACTTCTATTTTTATTGCTAATACAATTGTACAATATGTCAATCATAAATTCATGATAACTTACAAGTTACTCCACGCTGTACCCTAACTCGTACAAAGCACAATCTGAGACCAGAAGATGTTAATACAACTTGTACAGGGAGGACTGAACATCCAGTTGTCTGCAAATGCGTTGTGAGTTCGCAGCCAGCAGTCCCACATTCACAGATCAGTTTATGGAGCGAAACCAACGCAATCGATGTTACTCCCGTGGCCTAGCAAGCCAAAGAGAACTCAGGGCGCGCAAACGTGAGAAGTAATCATGGATCGCAAGGAGCGCACGAGCAGCTTGTCGGATCGTCAGAATGTGTTGCATTTGATGCAAGGTCTGCTGTCGTAGATTATCAGCCTAGCGTAAATAAAAACATGTTCCCTTCAGCGTTAGAAACATTGAGAGCAGTGCAGATTGCTCAAAAGTGGGTAAATTGTGTAAAATCAATTGCCTTCGATTATTCCCTAAAATTTGTGGAACCCTCAAGCAAACATCTTAACCGATCAGTTAATTAGATTCAATTATTATTTTACCTATCACAAGCGATAACAGCAACAGCAAAACTGCATGTTTGACAGGATTAGGATATCAGAAAGTTAACCTGACGAAGGAAATTCTCGAGGGTGCCAAGTTTGCCCATGGCCATAGCCATTTGACCCATATAGTTTGCCACATTCCCGGAAGATCCTGATGGACCAAGGGACCCAGCCAAAGTTTCTGCCAAGGATTGCTGCAATGCTTCCATTCCTTGTGACAACGCATCCTCAGCCTGCTGGGAGGATTGTTGGAGATTGGATAGCCCCATCAATTGCTGCTCAGTTAGTGGCTCAAGCTGATTCACGAGGAGCTGCAATTTTACAACAGTGTAAGGAATAGACAAATAGTTCATGTTGAAGCAGAAACACCCATTGAACAGTACCCAAAAAAAATACTCCTGCGGTAGGCTTTAAACCCTTCCGATTACAACTGGAAGTTGTTTGTCTAGAAAAATTGAAATTAATTAGTTCTATCACAGAGAGTTATAAATTAGTAAATGTCACTGAATGTGGGGATGACATGCAGGGCCTTAAGCTGCAAACTATCCATATATCAGAGGATACTTTGTGATTCCCATATTTGTGATGATATTGAGTAATACTGCCAAAAAAGGAAGTGGTACGTTATGAAAGTATCTGTACTGATATGTGGGAAATATTGACCTCTATAAATTTCTGGGGGTGGGGATCTGTGGGGGGAGGGGGGTATTGAGAGGCACGGGTTCAAGAATGGCTTATATTTGCAATCAAAGCCAGTATAATATAATTTTATCTATATCATATGCATGCACCTTTAGAAGCTCAGACGAACGGAAACCCCCAAGCCACAAGAAGCACCTTTCAGCAGGTGTTTTCCACATGCCTGAAAGTATATGGAACACATCAGCCTTTGCAGCAACGCCCTTCAGCCTGAATATCTCATCATAGTGTGCCATTATCCCATCCACGATAAGACGGAGGTCACTATCACTTGCATGAGCATTTACTGCAGTCCTCAGCTCATTTATCTGCTTATTTTGTTCCTCTTGCCATCGAGAATACTCTAAATCAAAGGTCATAGCTCCTGCAGAGACAAGGTTAATTCTTCAGTTATACTCATCTGAAGCACTTGGGAATTACAATGACGTAAGGTTGCAAGAGAAATTAGAGAAAGCATGTGTGTGAGGGAGAGAGAGCTTACCATTTCCACTCATAGCATGAGTTTGGTCTCCAGAGCTGGATATAAATATTCCCTGCAATGTAATATCCAAGTAACAAAATTAAAAGAACCCCCTGAGACATGTTAATAAAAAATGCACTCCAACATCAACAAAATAAACACACCTGTTGCCGAGCTTTCTGAAGCTCTTGCTCAAGGCTTGCAAGTTTTAGCTTACTGCTCTCGAGTTGTTGGACGTATGCCTTTCAAAACAAAAAGGAGTGTTAGAAAGGGCTTATGGCAAAAAAATAAACCCAAAAGTGAACGAAGAAAAGCTAGAGGATACACTTCAATTTACATGATTTAGTTGCTTGTGTCTAAATTGTAAATTTTCGAAGTTGGTAGTAGATTAAGAAACAAGGAGTACCCTGGTGCTTACTTTTTTGTCAAAGCAAGGGTACCTTCTGTCTTTTGCAGTTTTCCAGGAATATCATAAAACAAAAAAAGAAAATGGATGGGATAGGTGCTAAATCACACACTTGCAGATTATCCAAGTAACTGCACCATCGTTCAGTATTAGCTCCCTGATGCATAAAATCAAACTCATCCATACTACAGTATTACAAGCAGTGGCGGATGTCAAAAACTGACACAGGCCTGACCAACTGAGGTAACATTTATCTACCTAACCCATTAGACCCAGCACCTGGGCTATGTGCAATTGTACAAAAATTCGGTATGGAATTCTCATGTTCAATGAAGTCATTCTTCTATGTGGAATTGTTTTGTGTGTAAGCTTGACAACAATGTGCAAACATTGACACGGTGGTAAAATCAATACAATACTGATTCCAGGAAGATTTTATTGAGGGAATCTCTTACAATACAGCGCAAATAAATTAAGTGTAGTTTAAATTATATTTTAGAAACTAGACTTATATAGGTCCCAATACTCGAGAGAGCTGATGCATCAACCTATCAAAACCGAATTATTAGCCTAATTTACAAGGAAATAATCAGGAGAATATTACAACATGCAGTGACAGGGGCAAGCTGAAGCTCAAGTAGAATGAACTGTGGCTCCACCCCTGATGACAGGTTGAAGCTTGTTGACGACCAAAATTGGTAGTTGCCTATTAGGCCGAAGGCAACCGGTCAGACCGGTTCTAGGAAGCGGTCAGACCGGTTTTACTGTAGCCGATCTGGCAACAGCCAAACCGGTCTGACCGGTTTCCCTATCCGGTCTGACCGGTTTCTCCCGTGTTGGAGTAGGTTTAGGACTTTAGAGTTTTATCCCATATTGTAAACCGACTCAACGGGGTAAGACCATCCCACCCTATAAATATAAAGGGCCAAAGGCCGATTGAAGATAATCCAATCGAATCTATCAAATTTACCTTTTATCGTTTTTTCTTTACTTTTATCTTTTTATGTTCCGCATTACTTTTATCTCCAAACCCTAGCTTTTCCAACCCCCGTATCTTCTGTTCTTCTCTCGTCTCGACGACGTTTGAGGACGTTCTAGGTGGTCTGCCGACCCTAGAACAACCCTAGACTCTCAAGCTCCGACGGGGTCCCTCCCGAGCTCGAGATTTTAGGTTTTCATCGTCGCCCCGTCAAAAGCGGTCTGACCAGTTTCATAAAGCGGTCTGACCGGTTTCGCTTCAAGGCAGCGGCGACTTCGTTGGCACGGTCTCGTGTCAACATATTTTGGCGACTCCGCTGGGGAAGAAAGCAAAGGGATCTGTTACTATGGTTAATCTACCAAAACCTAGTGACGTTGATCCTGCTAATATTGCTAGGCCGATTGTTGATGAATTGTCGGCCGAGGATCACCAAGCTTATGAGGCCTTCATGAAGGACCGTGAGGAGAAGGAAGCCCGACGCAAAGCAGCAGCAGATGAAAAGGCCACTCAGTGGTTTTTATCTCACTTCTCCAAGAATCGGAAGGGCAGCATCTCCAAGGACAAGGAGATAGTCTTCGTTTCAACCGAAGACGAGCATGATGAAGAAAAAGACACTGTGAGTACTACAGCACCACCTGTTACTTTGGAGCAAATTAATCAATTATTAGTCAATGGCCAAAAACAAATGATTGCTACTGTCCAAAACATGATTGATAATTCGTTAGGCAAGCAACCTTTAGTCAATGATAGTAATGCTCCTAAGTTTGATGTTGCTAGTACTTCCCAAAATAATGTCATGCCTCCTGGATCATCGGTAACACCCACGCCTCAATTTGGCATGCCGATGAACTATTTCGAAGGTCAAACAGCTCCAGAACCACGCAGTCTGAACAATGCGGTCAGACCGGTTCTACAAACCGGTCAGACCGGTTCTGGTAGACCGGTTCCAACCGGTCAGACCGGTTATGGTACTTTAGTTGCTTATCAATCATCTCCTGAACCAATTACTAGTGTACCTCCTGTTCAGGTTGATCCTAGCCGAACAAATGGATTTGCTGGTAATTTTGTTCCTCCATATGCAACTATATATTATCCTATACCTCCCCAGAGTTCAGGTTATTCATACGGTGCAGTGCCAAACAATGTTTATTCGCAACAAGTACCGTATGTACAGCCGAACCAGGTACCACATCATACGCCGAATAATATTACTTCTAGTGTGCAAAGGCCAAATGATCCTTATCATGATCAAATGCTTGAAAAATATAAAAGGGATTTGGCTATTATGTTTAAAGAAACTTTCGGTGTAGAGCTTAAAGATAAAACTCTAGTGTGTCAAAAACCATATCGTGAGAGTTTTGATACTATACCATATCCTCACAATTTCAAGGTACCCGAATTTGTTAAATTCACTGGGGAGGATAGTAGAACTACATGGGAGCATGTTAGCCAATTTAATGCACAAATGGGTATTCATGGTAATCTTGATCATTTAAAAATCCGAATGTTCCCTTTGTCATTATCTGGTACTGCTTTCTCATGGTTTTCAGCATTATCCCCTAATTCCATTCATACATGGTCTCAATTAGAGAAAAAATTTCATGAACACTTTTACAATAGTGATAATGAATTGAGACTTTCTCACTTAACATCGGTTAGACAAAAGAGTGATGAGCCTGTTTCTGAATATATTAGAAGATTTAGAGATACAAAAAACCGATGTTATAGTTTGGTTATTTCTGAAAAGGATCTTGCTGAATTATGTCTTAATGGTTTGAGATCTCATATTAAAGAAAGATTAGAGGGCTATGAGTTTCTAACCATTAATCAAGTGTTGCAAAGAGCTTTGGCTCAAGAAAGCCGAAGTAAGGATTCTAAACCTAAACCCGATCGTTTTGGTGTGCATGCTGTCAATTATGATTATTCGGTATGGAATTCTCATGTTCAATGAAGTCATTCTTCTATGTGGAATTGTTTTGTGTGTAAGCTTGACAACAATGTGCAAACATTGACACGGTGGTAAAATCAATACAATACTGATTCCAGGAAGATTTTATTGAGGGAATCTCTTACAATACAGCGCAAATAAATTAAGTGTAGTTTAAATTATATTTTAGAAACTAGACTTATATAGGTCCCAATACTCGAGAGAGCTGATGCATCAACCTATCAAAACCGAATTATTAGCCTAATTTACAAGGAAATAATCAGGAGAATATTACAACATGCAGTGACAGGGGCAAGCTGAAGCTCAAGTAGAATGAACTGTGGCTCCACCCCTGATGACAGGTTGAAGCTTGTTGACGACCAAAATTGGTAGTTGCCTATTAGGCCGAAGGCAACCGGTCAGACCGGTTCTAGGAAGCGGTCAGACCGGTTTTACTGTAGCCGATCTGGCAACGGCCAAACCGGTCTGACCGGTTTCCCTATCCGGTCTGACCGGTTTCTCCCGTGTTGGAGTAGGTTTAGGACTTTAGAGTTTTATCCCATATTGTAAACCGACTCAACGGGGTAAGACCATCCCACCCTATAAATATAAAGGGCCAAAGGCCGATTGAAGATAATCCAATCGAATCTATCAAATTTACCTTTTATCGTTTTGTCTTTACTTTTATCTTTTTATGTTCCGCATTACTTTTATCTCCAAACCCTAGCTTTTCCAACCCCCGTATCTTCTGTTCTTCTCTCGTCTCGACGACGTTTGAGGACGTTCTAGGTGGCCTGCCGACCCTAGAACAACCCTAGACTCTCAAGCTCCGACGGGGTCCCTCCCGAGCTCGAGATTTTAGGTTTTCACCGTCGCCCCGTCAAAAGCGGTCTGACCGGTTTCATAAAGCGGTCTGACCGGTTTCGCTTCAAGGCAGCGGCGACTTCGTTGGCGCGGTCTCGTGTCAACAAAGCTCAAGTAGAATGGACTGTGGCAGCACCCCTGATGACAACTAGGCAGATATGCCTCACAGTCCTAACTCACACGCGCGCACATACATGCATGCATCAGTGAGGCACGCACTTAAACACCCACACACTGCACCAAAACGCAAGAATAGCTCCCAGGTGCGCACGGCAATGATAATAGTACCTTTTTTCTCAATCGACTTTTCCTTGCTGCCTCACGATTCTGGGCAAGCCGACGTAAAACCTAAAGAATAGCGAAGTCATTGTCTAGACACCATCATTGTGAAATGGTAAGAAACACTAAAGAAGACGCAGGAGGTAGAATTAATACCTTTTGATCCATAGGCTTGTCAGATCTGTCAGATCGATCAGATGAATTAGAAGCCATGACAATAGCTCCACTCTGTCCGTTTTCTAACTGTAAAAGTTGGTTAAGATAAATTACAAAGATGCATTGTTCATGCATGAAACTAAACAGTGAAGGGAAAGTCGGCATGTAGAATAGATGATGTTTTTTTGTTTTGTTTTATTGGAGTTCCAGATCATAGATGATGGAACAAGTAACATGCAATGACTTCACAATGACATGAGCACTTTACATGTATTTCTCCAAGACCTGTACCATTAGATATTCCACGGAGTGAAGTTGAAAATTTGTAAAATAATCTACACGGGTAATTAAAAGTAGGCGATCATCAATTATGCCTGCAAGGCCACAAATCCGGACACAAATGGTTCCATTCAAGTAGTAATCAATTTTCTTTGTAAAATTTACATCTAAAATCTAGATGTACTTAGTGTGAACAAATGTTGCAATGTCAACTAATGCTTGCAAACATAAAAGCAAATTTATCAGAACTTGGAGATGTATGCAAGAAAAATGGTGGCTAACAGTAATACAGAATCAGATGAAACAGATAAAATAGAGAAAACAGGAGGGAAAATACAAGAAACAAACTTGTTTTCTAGGGATTTAGTGTACCTCGAATCACCAAGGGCATTAACCAATTCATGCACCATCCTTATTTTCGTCAAAGTTTTAATTTAATGAAATTGATAGTGTTCAGTGTTCACACTTTAAGGCACTCCAACTGAAACTTCCCACTTAATCAAACCAACAGTCTAACATCAGATCTGCCAATTCTGAATGTTAATAAGTGATCTGTATCTTATTTCTTTAGACATAAAAGCATGTGAGTACAATGTTCTGCAGATGGTTAAATGGAAGTGGCAAAAATTATGTGCATCAGGGAATATGAACTCAGCCCATCATTTAGTGGATACAGTCCAATTCTTCATATCGACTATTAGAAATATCAGAGTTTAGGCATAGTACCAAATACCAACATTATGTTCACTTGTCGCCCAATAATTCATGAATGGCCACTCATAAGGAACACAACATACAACGGATTGAGAAAAGAGGGGTTACCCTTTGATTCTTATCGTCGGTGTCTACAACAGTCGAGGTGTCAGTCCTCGAACTAGCATCAGCCATGCCGGGTTCTCGCCAGCTCCAAAGAATGAGACAACAAATTGCTTTGTTGTCCCTTTTTTGTTTTTCTTATCACAGGATGATAAGCCAGCCTGCAGTTGGCACAATCCACCCACCCAGCAGACCAGGAATCTATCCATCACAAGAAACAAATTTCCAGGTGAATCAGCATGATAATTAAGGATATACAGCTACAAATGACAAAAACTGATAGTCCAACTAAGCACTGGCACATGCATACCTTTACCAAAAGCAGCAACAGGTCAGAGTTAACTGTATGTTCCAAACCTGGAGACATCAAACAAAAGTCATTTGGCCGTGGTCAACAAAGGAAAATCAAGGTGGTGCCACCTTCCCAAATGCCACCTCCTGTCAATTGCAGCTCATAATTCCAAAACAACAAAACTAGTACAGCACCACACCACTAGGATGCAGGGTATCACAAGACACCGAGGATAGCTTTTTCATAGTTCTAAACGTAGATTACTAAGCTTCGTCTTAGTTTTACCGGCCAATTTCTCAGCCTGCAAAGCTTTTGTGGAAGCAAAGACCAGCCTAAAAAATAGCAACTGAGAGATGTGTAGGCGACTCGGAACCCTACCACTTGTGCCGGGATTATACAAAATCTGAAAGTGATAATAAACTAAGGAAGCATAGAATACATGTCACCAAAAGAACAAGGGCTCGTCTTAAGTGCAGGGGCAGTTGATGGAGGAGCTCATGCTGGTTTGAAGGAGGCCCGCCCGAAGCGACAAGGTAGCTTTCGCTAGCTCGTAAAGGGAATTTGAGGAAATGAAACAACTTCCCAAATGCTATCTTGCCATAATAGCAGCGCCAAGCTCCAACGCAAGTACCCAACGAGGACAGCACGACATCACTGTGGCACATAGGACGACTCAGACGTGGGGCATGGGGATTCAATTCCAAATTATTTCAGAAAAAATAAGTACACGCGGACCACGGCTACCGCAAAGTCGTCCTCTGGTGTCGACTGAGATTGGTCTTTGGAGTTGAAGTAGAACAAACCTGATCGAACCACGGATGGATAGATTAAATCACAGGGTACTCCCCTATTACTCTCAGCTAACAAATCCGAAACCAACCGAACAAACAAGGAGGAGAGAAAAAAATTCGATTTGACTGCACACGATTCCTTCAACAAACAAAAGGAGCTCTTAAAAGTTCGAACAATCCATCCAAGCAAGCTAGGGTTACTAACCGAAACCAAGAAATCGAACCAGGCGCAGGTGGATCTCCACTCCCAGCAACTCCAGTACCAGCAGCGGGGGCGAGGAGCAGGAGGGCACCTGCAACTCTTGACCTCGACGAGAGAAGACTTTGGTGACAGGGGACCAAGCTTAGTACCACCGGTCGCCGGCGGTTAGGTAGCCGATGATGATGTCAAAAGGTTGAGAAGAGGAGAAGAACAGGGAGTTTTGCGCTGCAAAGGGATGGAATTGAGGGAGAAATCAGCGAAGAAGAGTAGCGGAGGAGGAGGAGGAAGGGCGCACGGGGATTTCTCCCGCACAGGGAAAGCCGCCACCGCTCCGTGACATCACACCGTTGACTCACACGATGGGGGGAGAAAAGGCTCTGCAGCGGCAGGCCGCCAGCATCTCTCTTGGCCTTCGCCTGCTTTGACAAATGACAAGCATTTCTTACGTCTTGCTGGAGTTAGTACTACCTTGTGGCAATGAAATACGAAAATATTAATAAACTTGACTGAATGAATGAGGCGCCTCTTTTTTTTTTGACACGATGAATGAGGCGCCAACTAACTGAAAAGAGTTCCGGTAGCGGACAAAATGGCCATCAGGCGACTTCCAACAAAAAGTTCATCTCCATCTATGGGGTGGGGATGGGGGGCATAAAAGAAAAGCCATTTGATTTTTTTAAAAAAATCAAAGCAAACAAAGCCGTTCGTCCGAGTAGGAAAATAGAATCACCTGGTGTTTTCGTCCAATAAATAATCCTCAGGTTCTCTATAATGTAAAAGTTCTCTCTTTGTAGTTGCATTCGAGTAGGCGAACCAAGCCATCCATTGGAGCTGCATAGATGTACCTGCAGCTGATTCTATTTTATAAACAACTCTGATATTATTTATTTCATATGGTTTCAGCTTTTCGACAAATAGATTTCCCTCGACGCATATACTACTTCCGAACTCACATGGCTTGCTCCAATGAAGTTTAACAGCTGAGATTTGGTCCTTGGTAATGCTGAGGTTTGATGTTAGCGTACTAATTAAATACTTTAGAGCTCTAATCGCAATCGGGGGTGTAGCTCATATGGTAGAGCGCTCGCTTCGCATGCGAGAGGCACGGGGTTCGATTCCCCGCACCTCCATTATTTTTTAAATCCTTCAGTTGGCCACCTATTCACAGTTTTTACGGGGTCTCCAGCGACCAGCACAATTTTTTTTTTTTTGCGCCAGTGGTGGTAGAGACAAGAGAAAACGTGGGCTCCTGGATCAAAATTCGAGATGATCCGATAAACGGTGGGCCTGTCTACTCTAGATTCCTTTCCGGCAGTGAGATAATGGGCTGGAAATGCTCGGTCTTTTCCTCCCTCTCTCCGAACCTGCTGCGCTCCAGCTGCTTTCGATACCGTTGTTCTTGTTCTGCCTGCCCATGGGCTAAAGGATGTTTCTATTCTCCTCGAT
Organism: Echinochloa phyllopogon; assembly: GCA_033239725.1. Taxonomy (NCBI): domain Eukaryota; kingdom Viridiplantae; phylum Streptophyta; class Magnoliopsida; order Poales; family Poaceae; genus Echinochloa; species Echinochloa phyllopogon. The sequence continues at coordinate 60,337,557 of BTCW01000018.1, read as the reverse complement.
TCAGTTCGGCATGGTCATCGGTCTTAAGAATCGCGCAAACATCTCCATCCCGCCGCGCATGCTGGAAGCTTTCCATCGTTTAATCCACTACTACTAGTAGACGTTAACATGGCATCCGATCCGCAGTTCCTCTCCACGGATCGCCATTTTTCACCGTTCAAAGAAACTAAAGCTCACGTTGCCTCTCCGGTCAGTCCAACCTATCCATCACGCATCCACTAGCCAACAGTGACGCACGCTATATGCCTATACGATGCTCATTCTCTCTCCATCTCTGGCCCAGCAACATCGAACTCAGCCGGCCGGGTCGGCTCAACTCTCAACTGCCCGCACTCGATCCGTTCAAAAGGGCGAATCCCTCTTTTCCACAAATCGGTGAGAAAAAGGGCAGGATTCCTCGCTGTGCGACATGCATGGACGACCGGCTTACTGATGAACTCGATCACCTGCATCTAGAAGGTCAGCCCTTGCATACCGTACGATATATAATTATATATATCATCATCCTCTCCGAGACTGCATCGTCGTCCACGCATGAGTGTCATGACAGGGACGGGTTAGTTAGGCCGTGCTGGCGCTGATCCATGTTCAATGCCCTCCTCCAGAGTTTTCTTCTTCGCCGGTTCATTAACAGCTGCTCCAGAAAAAGGAGAGGGAGGCATCGACCATGCATATGCTGCTCGAGCTTCATGGTTGGGTTGCCGGGAGTTGACAAGAACCTGGTAAGCGGAGGAGACATTTTCCCCTGTTCTCAGGCATTGAACAGTTTATTGACCAACCATGGACCTTCGACTAGTAAGTAGCTGCTGGCATTGCAGGAAACGATGCGTGCCAGCAAACAAAACTACAACAGCGAACCGAGAGCGAAGCATCCATGATCGTTGTGGAGAGAGACCGGCACAGATGGAAATGGAATCTGTCGCTGCCGTGTGGCGCTTCAGATTGACACGGGAAGATGTGTGTACAGGGCCGGGCCGGGGTCAGCCGGCCTCGTCGGCGTTGGCGCGTAAGCTCGTGCGTCTACTGATTTGTGGCTCCAGGTCATCTATCTTCAATTCGTGGGCGCGCACGAAGCTACTAATTAGTAGCTTGTCATTGTGTGCTAGCCAATGATCTTTCGAAGAAATTCACTGACACGCTGAGTTAGCCCTTAGATATTTTTTTTTTCTCGACAGTCACTTCCTTTCTCACCAAGGTACACGTGCATCAAAAAAATGTGCAGCTGTATATGTGTGAAACTGTGAAATTCTCTAGGGGAAAAAATAACAGGGAATAATGTGTTTTTTTCCTTCTATCGTGTTACTATTGAGGTAGCGTTTGGTTCATGGTTCTGTAACGTAAATGAATTACATAGGATAAGCAATTATGTTACATGTGTTTGGTTCAGTTTGTTCTGTAATTCGATGCCCCGTAATCAGATAACGGACCATTCAAAGTTGTTATCGCTGCTTGTTAGCCGTAATCAGATTGCGGAACTCACGGCTCGTATTTTTCTTCCCCGTCGCTCTGCTCGGTAGCTCCTGCCATATTTTTTCGTTTACAGTGTTCAACCAAACAAAATCAGAGATTCAATCAATCCGTTACCACTAGCATGGTATTCCATTTCCCTTTGCGTTTACGTTTACAGTGCACAACCAAATAGCATCTGAATGAGACTCACAAGCCCTGTAAGATTTGGACAGATCATGATTATGCTATTTTAATTGCTATATATACTGGTACTAGCAATCAACCTTGACCGGTTGACCGACCCCGGTGGGCCCGGGCGTCGATCTAGACCAAACCGGTCTCTTTTAGCTTCCCTCATTCGTATATGCTGTGCGCAGTAGTGGTTTGTGGTTGCTTCGCCTGGGGTTATTTCCGCGCGTGATCATTTTTAATCGATGATTGATTGGATCAAGTAACAAAACTATAGCTTCTCGACGCTTCGATCATCATCTTTGAACGAAGATATCGGTTCAACGAGCGCGCCGTTCAAAGGCGGTGCCCGACGTACCGTGCTCCAGCCACCAGGTGATTTTGCTTAGTATAAAAGATGTTGGTGGTTAGGCAATACATAACAAAAGGAAAAAAGATTAGTTGCTCTCGTTAGTCAGATCGTTTGATCTCTGACTGAAGAAACTCATTGACCGCCCTGCAGATACTCGTTGATCGATCTGATCCATATAAGCAGTTGGTTATTAATAAGGGATCACGTCATGGCCGGCTTAACAAACCCTGCCGGCCGGCCCACAGGTTGATGGAGGAATGGACAAAATACGCTCCCATGTGAAAGATTATGTGATTATACTACCATATGCTAGGAACAAGAACAGGTAGTGCCTAGCAATGGCCGATATGATGGATCGATGTGCCTAACAAGAATAGGTAGTGAGTTTTTTCTCTCACAAGTCTGGGCGAAGATCTCAGCAGGGCGATTCTTCCGTGATCTTGTGGGCAGAGAATGAGAACCCATATATACAGTGCTGCGATATAGCTCCAGATACGGTCCATCAACACTGCAACAGTGACGGGAGACGACGGCGGCTCTAGTCCTGCGCACGAGGGTTCATATATCGCGCAAGTTGAGGCTTGCTAAACTTTAGCCCCGTCACATCGGATATAAACACGTTAATTAGGAGTATTAAATATAGATTAATTAAAAAACTCATTACATAAACAAGGACTAATTTGCGAGACGAATCTATTAAGCCTAATTACACTATAATTAGACAATGTAATGCTACAGTAAATGTATAATAATTATGTGTTAATTATAGCTTAATTAGACTTGTTAGGTTCGTCTCGCCAAATAGATATGACTTATGTAATTAGTTTTATAATTAATTTATGTTTAATACGTCTAATTATTATTTATTCAAAGCTCTAAACTTTAGCACATGGATCCAAACTGCACGGAAGTAGGCTAGCTAGCTTTTTTTTTTTTTGAGTCAGTTGAAGGCTAGCTAGCTAGCTATACATACTGTCCTGAGCTGTGAGCTCAGATCCGGCCGGACCTTTTCGCTGCGCGGGAAAGGGGCCGCGCCTTGACAAAGAGTGGACCGTGATCCGGTCGATCGCTACAGGCTATATGTCGCCGCTGGAATGGATGCTGAGGTCGGACGGCCGGTCAATCCGAGCCAGTAAGGGTGTGTTTGGATGCCTGGGCGTCTTCAGCCTGTCCCGTATCTGCGAACCAGGCTCTACCGAGCCAGGCCGGCTGCATGCAATCGTTCATGATTGGTTGCATGCATGTGTGTATGCTGGCTCGTTTGAACTTTTGTTTGCTTGCCTGTTTTTTGCTTCGTTTTCAGCGCCAACAGCTTTGCCCCCTCACCTTTGCGACGTGAGCTGCACCGGCCGGGCCTGGCTCACGGGAAACGCTCGATTTCTACGTTTCCAGCGAGCCTGGCTCAAGCTATACGGCTGCATGACCGGAGCCTAGCTCCAGCACTTGATCAGGCAACCAAACAACTTGAAGCTGCATCTATAGAGCCTGGCTAGACGAGATACAGGTAACCAAACGCCCCCTAAATAACCCATTCCTCGTCTTCTTGTCACGTAGAATTCCCAAGCTAGCGGCCCTCGTGTCCGTCCCTCTCGCGCCGCTTTACCTTCCGTTCTGTTCCAACCGTGACTTCCTGTCTCTTACGTCGGTTTATTATTAAGGCGCTGTTTGTTTCTCACGCCCCAAACTTTAGCGCCGTCACATCGGATATAAATATATTAATCGGAAGTATTAAATATAAATTAATTTAAAAACCCAATACATAAATGAGGAGTAATTTATGAGACGAATCTATTAAGCCTAATTATACCATGATTAGACAATGTAATGCTACAGTAAACATATGGTAATTATGTATTAATTATAGTAAAATTAGGCTTGTTAGGTTCGTCTCGTGAAATAGACATGACTTATGTAATTAGTTTTATAATTAGTTTATGTTTAATATATCTAGTTATCACTTATTTAAAGCGCTAAACTTTAGCACCGGGATCCAAACGGCACCTAAGTAAAATATGTGATAGGTCTTAAAATTTACCGTGGTATTATTTAGAACCTTAAATTTTTAGAATATATTTTTGGATTCGTGAACTTGTTTAGGTGTATGTATTATCTAGGTTTCTAATCTTTTGAAGTTAATATTTAAGTCCCTAAACCTTTTCCAACGTGTTATCCGGTACGAGGCACACTTCTGTAGCACGGTACTGCCGTACTGGTACTGGCAGATACTAGATGCGTATTTGGGGTGGGGGTTTGGGGGTTTGGTGTCACTTCGTAATCATTACATCACTGTAGCATTTCGTTTGTATGTGTGAAAAATTGTCCAAAAATTGATTAATTAGACTCAAAATGTTTGTCTCGCAAAGTACAACAAAACTGTGCAGTTAGTTTTTGATTTCATCTACATTTAGTACTTCATGCATGAGCCGACATTTTGATGTGATAGGAATCTTCTTTTTACATAGTGAACTTTGGGTTACTTTTTGGAAACTAAGGCCTGGTTTAGTGGGAAAAGGAAAGATCTAGTGTAAGAATAAGAGCCGTCCCTGTTTTCTCACATGTTTAGACTATTGATGATACTCACGACGAGTTTATAAAAATATATTTTTACGAGTTTACGGATCTAAGTGACAGACACTCTAGTACAAATTCAAGAATTCAAAAATATATTTTAATAATTTAGCGACTCAGATGACATACGAGAACAAGTTAGTAATATAGGAATATATTTTAGAAATTGATATATAATATCTCGATACAAATTTAGGAAACTATCTATATATTTTACTTTTTATTATTTCCTGGCTCGAGCGTCGCCAGCTCCGTGGGCGCTTTCGTTTGCCTTATCGGAAATTCGGAATGACGGAGGACGGTGACGTCATGAGTTGCGCAACTGATTGATAGATGCCGTTAATTACCGCGATGCACTGCATCCGTCCAAATGTGTCCCTGACACGCGACTTTTGTTAGCTTGACGTGGCATGAGCGTGCATGTGTTGAGGAGAGTTCCGTTGGAGCTTCCTCCGTCTCGAGCAAAATCATGGGTATGTACGAGATGAACTAAATCATGGATGTCCGTGTACGAACTAGCACGAAGTCGCCAGTCAAATTAAGCAGGAGATTGTCTTGATGAGCGAGCATTTTTTGACCTGGAGTGCATGTATGCAGGAGCTCTGGGGACAGCAGCAGCACCAGAAACTACCAAGCAGCAGGCACCTGCTTAACTAAACAAGTGCAAACTACTCCGTATGTGGCAAACTCTCAATGGAGACGCAGTCTTGGACCAGAAAATTATTTGACACGTCCTCTTGTCCTAAGCAATATCTATTATTTGTACTTATAGGTACGTATCCTATTATAGCAAGGCTAATAATACAGTTAGCAGGGGTTATATATCGTTGCCACATTACTAATAGTCAATTAAAAATCTATTCATATAATAGATTGGCTAAGAAACATAATGGCCATTAATACTTGGTTCACCATCCTCTCTCATAAAATTTCTAAGAACACGTGTCTCAGCTGGCTATAAGTTTACAGCTACTTTCTTCTCTCTCTTCTCCTCTCCCTACACCACGTAGGATTCGACCTGTTATAATACTTTCTCTTAGGTAGATAGAGGAACCTATCGATCTACGTACACATCTAATAAAATATGCTCATCTTTACTCTTTAGTCTATAATAAAAATTTGTTCATTTTCTAGCTCATTAGCCTATACAATCCTCTTATCCAATTCTGATAGAGTTAGTTATTTAGTACTTCCTCCGTCCTAAATTATATGTCCTTTTGGCTAGATATATGACTTTTGCCACATATCTGGAAAAAAAACAAAACGACATATAGTTTAGAATAGATGAGCAAATACTCAATGTCTTCTCAAAGCTTTACACTTTTACCTCCTGGTGTTCCAACTACTCCATTGTGTTTGGGCACATATTTTTTTGAAACTTTGGTGAACTAGGTCATCTCTTTGTTGCATCTCATTTATCAGCTTCATGAATTCAAAATTTGTTATACTTTTATTTCATTATTACATATTACTACAATTAAACAAAACGAGCATTCCGGCCTACACCGTAGTGCCCATTATGTTAATTTTTCCCCTGTCAAAGAACTATGGTCTGGTCAATGGTCATATTGTTTCTATAAAATTAAATTGTTACAATTAAACATGTGATGTTTCAGTCAAAAAATACTAAATTTATCTAAGGTAGCAACTCACACTTACACGGCTCTTTTCAATGAGGTACATTACCCAATAAGGAAACAACATTCATAATTGCTAAAACATGTAATGCTTATTCCTCCATGCATATATATTTTGGATTATTTATTTTTGTAATGGAAAATAGAGATAATTTAGATGCTGATTTAGGGTTCATTTTGATAGTGATATACTTCCTCAATTAAAAAATAATGTTGTTCTACCATTCAAATTTTATTCCCAAAAATGACATTTTAAGATTTAAATCTCATGCATGCATAGTCTGGTGTGCTAATTTTGTGCATGCATCATTTAACAGAAACTTATTTTCTGCAACTTCTACATGTAAACTCAACGTACTCTGTATGCGGCATCGGAGTGTTGGAGCATGTCGTCAGCCAGTGCATCTGCTCGATCGACTGACTGACATTTTCGGTTCCAAATCGAACTCTTTTTGTTTAGTCTTTTGTATACTCACTCATACGACCATCGTATATCATGAGTTCATGCTCTAACGCGAGAACTACCAGATCACACTCTGTTGTTTATTAATACAGGAGATTCATCTTCTTATACCCAGCAGCCACTATTCAAATTTGAATTGGGATGACTATTAAGGGATGGGTTTCGAGACATGATACAGGAGGTTTGGCAGAGTGTTGGCGATGGCCATACACCTCTGGAAAGATGGCAGCAAAAAATAAGGAGGATTCGTCAATATTTGAGGGGTTGGGCAAAGAATACTAGTGGTGCGTATAAACTAGAAAAGAAACAACTGCTAAACACGCTTGATGAGCTGGATAACAAAGCGGAGAGATCACATCTAGATCCGAATGAATTGAATTTAAAACATGTCCTTAATGAGAGGCTTGCCGATCTATTAAGGGAAGAAGAGTTGAAGTGGTATCAACGGGCTAAGGTTAGAAATTTGTTGGAATGTGACGTAAATACTAAATATTTTCAATTAGTGGCCAATGGTAAGCACATGAAGATGTGTATTTTCCAATTAGAACATGAGGGGACAAGAATTTGTGGGGATGTTGAGCTCAAAAAGCACATCACAAAATATTACAAAACTCTTTTCGGGCCTCCAAGTGACAATAATATGTCTATGGACGAGGCAAGGATTGATGATATCCCCCAAGTGTCAGAAGCGGAAAATGCTATCCTAGTTGATAGGTTCACAGAGGACGAAGTAAAAGAGGCAATCTTCCAGATGGAACATAATAAAACCCCTGGTCCTGATGGATTCCCACCAGAGTTTTATCAAGTCTTTTGGGAGCTAATAAAGGAAGACTTGATGGCCCTGTTTGAGGAATTTCATAAGGGAACTTTACCTCTGAATAGCCTAAATTTTGGAACTATAATTCTACTACCAAAATGTAGTGACGCTTTAAAAATTCAACAATACAGACCTATTTGTCTGTTGAATGTTAGTTTCAAGATTTTTACCAAAGCGGCCACAAATAGAATTGCAGTGGTAGCCTAGAGAATCATTAACCCTTCACAAACTGCCTTCCTTCCAGGTCGGAACATTATGTAAGGGGCAATAATCTTACATGAAACTCTCCATGAGCTACACACTAAAAAGCAAAACGGTATAGTGTTTAAGATTAACTTTGAAAAAGCATATGATAAAGTTAATTGGGATTTCCTACAGAAAACATTGAAGATGAAGGGTTTCTCCTCAACTTGGTGTAAATGGGTAGATTGTTTTACGAAAGGGGGAAATGTGGGAATCAAAGTAAATGACCAAGTTGGGCCTTATTTTCAAACAAAGAAAGGTTTAAGACAAGGGGATCCGTTGTCTCCCACTCTATTCAATATAGTAGTGGATATGCTAGCGATATTTATTTGTAGAGCAAAAGAAGATGGCCAAGTAAGAGGCGTTATCCCACATTTAGTTGAGGATGGATTGTCTATTTTGCAATATGCGGATGACACAGTGATTTTTCTTGACCATGATATTGAACAAGCGAAAAATATGAAGTTGTTACTTTGTATGTTTGAGCAATTATCGGGTCTAAAAATCAACTTTCATAAGAGTGAAATTTTTTGCTTTGGTCAAGCAAAGGAGTATGAATCAACATATTCACAGTTGTTTGGCTGCAAATCAGGTTCATACCCCTTCAGCTATTTAGGAGTACCAATGCATGTTCGGAAGTTAAGTAATAGTGATCGGAGAATAATGGAAGAGAGGTTTGAGAAACGGCTGAGTGGATGGAAAGGCAAAATGCTATCTGTTGGGGGGAGGTTGGTGCTGATTAACTCAGTATTGTCCAGTTTACCAATGTTTATGCTATCATTTTTTGAGGTCCCTAGGAGAGTCCTAAAGAAAATAGAGTACTTTAGATCAAGGTTTTTGTGGCAATACGATCAGCATAAGAAAAAATATAGATTAGCCAAGTGGGAGGTCCTATGTTTACCAAAAAGTCAGGGAGGACTCGGAATCATGAACCTAGATATCCAATAGATGCTTGCTAAGCAAATGGTTATTTAAGCTTTCTAATGAGGATGAAATTTGGCAACAACTGATCAGGAATAAATACCTTAAGGATAAACCTCTAGGGCAAGTATTCAAAAAACGAGGGGACTCACAGTTTTGGTCAGGCCTAATGGGGGTCAAGGAGGATTTCCTTAAGCTAGGATCTTTCGCTGTGAATTCTGGAGAACAAACTAGATTCTGGGAGGATTCTTGGTTTGGCGGCCACCAGCTAAAGACTTTGTATCCCAACTTATACAATATTGTTCGAAAGAAACACGCCACTGTTGCAGATGTATTTAGCACAGCTCCGCTAAATGTCTCGTTTAGGAGATCATTAGTAGGTAATAAGCTAATGGAATGGAACAATTTAGTGGCCAGAATAATGAATGTCGAGTTACATGAAGGTAGGAACGTGTTTCTATGGTCACTTAATAGAAACAAATCATTCTCTATTCATTCAATGTATAATTATCTTGTCAACAATGGTGTGAAAGTCTCACAAGAAATATGGCAGATCAAAATACCATTAAAGAATAAAATCTTTATGTGGTATTTTAAGAAAGGTGTTATATTGACAAATGACAATTTGGCAAAAAGAAACTGGAATTGAAGTAGATATTGTAGTTTCTTTAGCTCTTTTGAGTCCATCAATCATCTTTTCTTCAAGTGTTATTATGTTAAATTTCTATGGCGAGTCACACACTTAGTATTTGGAATTTCACCTCCAAGTAGTATCACAAATTTGTTTAATGGATGGGTGAAACAGGGAGGTCACAAACCAGATCTAAGGTTATTGACAGGAGCTACGGCAATTTGCTGGGCTATTTGGCCATCTAGGAATGAAGTGGTGTTTGACAAATGTCGACCAAATACTTTTTTGCAGGTACTATTCAGGGGAACATACTGGCTCCAGTTGTGGGCTAAGTTACAGCGAAGAGAGAGTGATCAGGACCTTATCATCAAGGCGTGTCGACGCTTGGAGACGGAGGCACTACGTTTCTTCGCAAACAATGGATGGTCCTTTAGTTTTCGGATTGGCATTTAAACTTTTTACTACTTTGATCAAGACCTGCGGTTCATATGTACTGTAATAATGGATTGATCCCTCTTTTTTAATAAAAAAGAAGGTGAAACCGGAACTTATTTCCTTTCTCTAAAAAAAGCTAGACCTTGTTTAGTTCCCAAATTTCACCCATAAATTCCACTATGCTAAAAGAAAATTTACATCACATCAAAATGTCGGGACATGCATGGAGTACTAAATATAGATGAAATCGAAAACTAATTGCACAGTTTTGTTGTACTTTACGAGACGAACATTTTAAGCCTAATTAATCAATATTTAGACAATTATTCGTAAATACAAACGAAATGCTGCAGTGGCAAAGTCCCAACTTTGCATCATCAAAGTTGAAAACTAAACAAGGGCCTAGTGTGTGAACATACAATGGATAGGGGTCACACCTCGAACAATATGATCTCAGCGGTGACAGCACAAACAGCCAGTCAGCAGCCAATCAGGCCGCGCGCCTCATTTCATCTCACAGTACGCGACTATTGGCTTTAGATCGATAGGCACAGCAAGAAATTTATCCTATGCGTGTTGATGCACGGCTGCGTGGTGCCGTCATTTTGTAGATAAAGAATTTTTATATTCCGATCGATGAATGAGTTATGCAGTCAATTATCTATTATTATAGTCACAACCAGATGCTAAACAAAAGTAGCAAAAAACTATAAAAACAAACCCGTGATGCCAAGACTAAGCATAGACCCTATTAATAGGCATCTACCTGTGTTTTGCAAAGATCTCCACAAACCGTTCTTTCCGAGAAACGGCATAGTAGCTCACTTCATCATTAACCGGTTGCTTTCCCTCTATATAGTAGCATTCCCAGCCGAATACAATATATAGCCTCAAGATGACCTATATATAAGAATGCATTTTTTTATCAAAAACCAAATCATTTCTATTTTACTACCATGTAGCCTAACAAACTGCAGTTGCTCTCACCCAAATCTGAATCCGCATATTAGAATCTGCGTGGCGCTGTCATGCCCCTTCAGTTCCAGATTGCCTGGTGAGAAAAATCGCACCGCACGTGCGCGCGCGCCTTCAGCCGCGCCAAGTTTCTATGTGAACGTATATACGCTGATGCGGACACATACTCGTACACGAAGCAGTGACACGTCGATATCGCTCCGGCCGGCCTCCGGGAGATACGTACATCATCGACGTACGTACGCCGCCGCCTCCAGCACCGGCCTCCAACGGGAGCATCATATCGCCGTCATCTCTCCCGGCCCGGCCTCTTCTTCCTTCCGCCCGCGCGGCGTGGATCGTGGTCGTGGGTGGACCACCTCAAGACCGACGACTCCTTGTAGGGCTCGTACACGACATGGATGGCTCCCTGCCTCATGCCGCAGCGTCCGAGAGCTTAATTATTTTTCCCGCAGCTAGCTACGTATGCCGCTGCGCAAGTAATCCTCCATATATGCGCATGTCAACATCTCCAGCGCCCCTTTCTTCCAGGAACCTTCTCTTACCCAACACCTATCCAGGTCATCGATCTCACCAACTCTCACGATCCAAGCTAAGCAACAACGGGAAGCAATAGAAACCGTCCCTTTCCGAGCACAGAAAAAAATACGAGCGAGAAACCGTCACGCACCGATGACCCCCTCCCACACAGGGGCAAATTGATCAAAATCAAAACCCCATGTGCCCCAATGCCCCTCCCAAAAAAACCCCTGCAGATTCCGGGAACCTGCTGCACGCGCCCAATATCCACCGCCGCGTAGCACTGATCTCTCGTCTCAGGAACAAAAGCTATCACCTCCCCCCGAAAGAAACTATCTTGCGGCGCCATCGATCGAGGCGCGCATAGCCTATATAAGCGCGGGCGAACCCCCCGACATCTTCTCATCTCACTCCAGACTTCCAGAGCCAGCCAGCAGCTAAGTTTGATTCAGCGATAATCTCAGTTGCTGATGTTCTGCGAACGCACCTAGGCCCACCCACGTACGTTCATCTTGAGATCGATCATGGACAGCAAGCTGAGCGTGCAGCACGGGCACCACCACCACCACCACCACAGCGGCATCTCCAAGCGGCCGGTGCACCACGGCGGCGGGGGCGGCGGCAAGAGGGGCGCCGGCGGGAGGCAGGCCGGCGGCGGGAAGGGGATCAAGGTGGTGTACATCTCCAGCCCCATGAAGCTCACCGCCAGCGCGGAGGAGTTCCGCGCCATCGTGCAGGAGCTCACCGGCCGCGACTCCAACGTCGCCGACCACGACCTCGCCGGGGCCTACTACGCGGGCGCGCCGCCGTCCTCCTCCTCCACTTCCTCATCCTCGTACTCGTCGTTCGGGCGCGTCTCCCCGACGGGGGCCGGTGCTGCGGCGGGCGGCGCGCGCGCTCTGTCGCCGGCGACGATGGCCACGGCGAACGCCGCCACGGGACGGGCGGCTGCCGGGTACGGCGGCGCCACCATGGCCGCCGCGCCGCCGCCGTTCCAGGGCATGTACGACCAAACGGCCGGGAGCTTGCTTTACGGCCAGGACTACTACTGGTAGGAAGGAACATGCCGGATTTATCATTTGCTCCGCTGCGATCATATCGATTGATTTCACATGCCATGCCTGCTTATGCCTATGAACATTTATGGATCGGAGCACGCCCGTATATTTCCATAAGGTTTCTGCGTGCATGCGCATGCGTCTTGTTCTTGGGTTCCATTGATCGCCATCTTGTACTGGCTATGAGCAATATGCAAATACTAGCTAGATGTGTATCTATACATATTCTGCTTTTTCAAATTGGATGATCTTAATTCATATGCTCTTCTTCGTTCTGGCTTGGCCTCCATGGATAAATAGATTCGCGAGCAGCCAAGCGCCATAGTACCATGCATGAGACCCTGGAATGCATCAGCCATCAGCATCACAATCTTCTACGCTTTCCTATTTGTTTAAATCAGTAAAATATTATCTAGTGTATATCCCACCGATTATATATGCATCTGTGTCAGTAGCAGGTGTGACAGATCGTACGGTATATCCAAGCAATTTCCTCTGTTTAAATAATTATATGTACGGAATCGCAGGCTAGTCTAAAATAATGCATGTCGTCGTAGCAAGAGATAAATACATGCAGTTCACTAATCTCTAGCTAAATAGACCATATATCGACGGTTCAAATCCTCGCCGATCATGGTGAAAGGAAGCTCGATCACAGCCATGGCGGTGGCGTATGACGCGGGCGGGGGCGAAGACGATTGCATCCACTTGCACTCCACCCAGGTGCTTCATCCTCGCATCGAGATGGAAACAACGGCTAGGATATATTGGGCATTATTGGTCCCGTTGATAAGATTTTTTTTTAAAAAAAATAGACGGTTACGTCGTGCCTCCCTTCTCGATTGATCAGTGGGGCCGTGCAAAATGTTGTTGTCGCCATGGACATGCTTTCATCATTTAAGATTTGGATTATGGATTAAGAAACCGCCCTTCGCTCTCGGTCAATTAAAAAAAAAGAAAAAATTCAAATTACTACCTCAAGTATAGATAAAGTCTGGATAACACTCTAAAGTATGATTCGGTTTATTTTACACCCATAATTATCTCATTCGGTCCAATCTACCCCTTCGTAATATTTATCTTTTTTATTCGACATACACATGTGGTATTTTAAGTTAATTTTTTGTGGGATGATAGGAAACCACGTAAAATAATTTTTAAAAATATAATACAAAATTTTCATCATTATTTTGAAAGGCTATGATACGTAATCATAAATTAACTATATTGATACAAAATTTTATGGGAAATAATGATGAAAAAATCATATTATATTAAAAAATACTTTATATGACCCTCTATCATCCCATAAAATTTTAACTTAAACATTAATTATGCATGGAGAAATAAAAAGATAAATCTTGCGAATGGGTAGATTGAAGCGATTGAGATAGTTATGGATATAAAATAAACCAAAACATATTTTATGGGATATTCGGACTTTGTCTACTACTTGAAGGTAGTAAGTTGGACTTTTTCAAAAAAAAACAGAGGAAGGCGATGGATTTAATTTGTTTTGTTCTTACCGGTTCGGGCCATGCTAACAAATAGGCCCAATTTGAGTCAACACTGGGTGCAGAGAATGCGGCCCGTGTTTCATTGGACTCAGCTCACCGATCCATCATATCTCTTGGGTCTTTTGCTCCCGAGACGATAGAACCAAGTCCAGCTTGTGCCGCACAATTCTTAGCTGCAAGAAGCTGACCTGACTCGGAAGATCTTGTGCTCAGTGGGATGGTCTATTCCTGCATCATTATCAAATAAAAAGGGACGCACAGTTGTTAATTGCATACTTCCTGCAGGATCCAACTTTGATTGCAACGTATCTCTACCTTCTTATTCTTGTTTTCCTCCACGATTATTTATCGAGTATATAATCACACGGATTGCTCTCGCCCACTATATTTATTTTGTCAGACTTAAGCACTGATGGTGACTTAACTGCTTGTTTAACCTCCCCGACTGCCCCTAGATTCCGAAACATTTGACTGGTGGCGCTTAACAGAGAAGTAACCAATTGTTAGTTGATTCTTGTTTCAGATACTAAACGCTCAAAGACAACTGAAATGCTACTGAAAGTACGAAGATATAGCTAATCCGATGTAATTCGGCAGCCATTTTACAATAGTACGTGGATCTAAGAGCACATGGTTGCGAATCTGCTATTGGTGCGATTAATTCGAAGACTTTGGGGAAATTAAAGTGGACAAGATGTGGATCGCACGTCATGTCTAGTGGCATGCTAAGGTCTAGCGGCATTCACCATGAGGCCTATGGTCGCAGAACAATATCAATAAATAGGTGAAATTATTTATTTCATAAATTTATATTAAAAATAAATAAATAACCCATTGACGCCCAAGTCATCTCGTTGGAAATAGAATACCGTAGATTGATAAGAAAAACGAACCACGAAAGAAAAGGAACCGGTGGAGCTAGAAAAAAGTGGCTTCTACTCTGGCTGGCTCATGCGCACGCTGCTACATATACTTAGTTTTTTTTTGTTTGAGCTGTGGCTTTTGTAGTTTTTTTTTTGAAAGTTCACGCCTCTTTTGATTCTGAAAAGCCTAATTAGCTTTTAGAAGATGTTTCTATTTTCCTGGATCTAAAATCTTAGAAAACTGAGCTCTTCAGCTTTCCATATAAGCTTAGCCTTTTTCTTTGCTGAGTTTCTGGTTTTTAGAAGTTATACGAGAATTTCGTCGTTTGTTTGAGCTTCTGGCTTTTTATGTTGAGAGAAAGTGTAAAAGCTCAAACAAACAAGCCTTCAGCTGTAGATTTGGAGATTTTAGGAAGAACTGTTGCAGGTTTTTGTTTTTGAAAGCCAATTATAACTTTTAGAAGGTGTTTTAGGTAAAGATAGCAAAAGCTTTTTAATTTTTTATATAAACTCAAATCTTCTAAAATTTTTATTTGTCAGAAGCTACACTAGAAATTACAGTTTAAGCTTCTAGTTTTTAGCGCGGAGAAACTACATACAAGCTCAAACAAACGTTCTCTTGAATCACATCCATAGAGAAATGATGCTTTGACCTGAGTTATGATATAATCTAGAACATCGTATGGCTCAGCTGGGCACGAGTTTTACGAAACAGTGAGTCAAATGGCCAAGTTGCGCCTTCTCCAATGGTTGAGCTAGCACGTCAGCTCTAAGCACTTTAAGAGACAACTCCTCCAATGATCTAGCTCTTAGCATCTAGCTCATAACACGAATGACCCCACACATCATCCTCGCATAATCTCGAAATACATATGTGAGACTGTCTCTTGAACAAGAGCTGGCTCTTAGCTTTTTCACTGTTCACAGATTAAAAAATTTATGAGCTAGGCTAAAAGACAGCTATTGGAGAAGGCCTTATGATATCCACAGTTATCCTAAACAATTCTTACTGCCTCCGGTCACTAAAAGCCATGACGTTTTAGGCAAGAGAAATGCCAGGTAGAATTTCCTATCGGAAGGTCCAAAATCAATTATTAGCGTGCCGTAAGCACCCGAACTTGATTCCTTTAGCGATTCTCGAACACGACGATTGTCAACACAGCACGTCAGATTGACAAGTCCCTGTTTGGCACAGCTCCAACTATAGAAAATTCATAGAGTTCTTGGAGCTGGATACGAGGAGCTCCAAAAAATCTTAGAGTTGGAGCCGAGATCACGTAAAAGTATTGAGATG
Organism: Echinochloa phyllopogon; assembly: GCA_033239725.1. Taxonomy (NCBI): domain Eukaryota; kingdom Viridiplantae; phylum Streptophyta; class Magnoliopsida; order Poales; family Poaceae; genus Echinochloa; species Echinochloa phyllopogon. The sequence goes on along the minus strand of BTCW01000018.1, from coordinate 60,321,626 downwards.
AATCATTTTGTTTATAGTTTGTATTAAATATTAATATTTAAAGTATATTAATTTAACATAGAAAGTGTAAATCTAGACTGGAATTTGGAGCTGGAGCTATGCCAAACAAACCCTAAAGCCACTGTGAAGAGATTGTCGAAGTCGAAGAAGTGTCGATGGACACACGAGATTGGAACCACCGATGCCGGGTTTCGGGTCCCAGAAGCTTGCACCCGATCCAGACTCCCTCGCCCCCAACGTGCAAGCAAGTGACACGGCCCCACGTCACCCGCCCATATCAACACGCGCCTACGCCTTCGCTCCCCCAACGCCAAATCCACCTGCACCACAGAGAAACCGTACGGAGTGGGACCCACGAGACAGTGGCTGCTAAGCCCACGAGCACCGGGTGCACTCTTCCCGGGCAAGGGCAGTGGCACGCGCTTAATTACCAGCAAAGTGAAGGCCGTAAATACGAGCCCCGCAGCCCCCGTCCCTCTCTTCTTCTTCCCAGCGGCGCCAGGCCCGGCCCTGGTGGCATCTCCGTAATTTCGCCGCCTCTTCGCCGCCGCGGGGGGTGGGGGGGGGGGGGGGGGGGTGGGAGGAGGAGGAGGCATGGGCAACGCCAGCGGCCGCGAGGAGGACGCCGCGGCCGTGTACGGAGACAGCGCCGACATGGAGGACGGCGGCGGGGACTCGTCGGTCCGCTCGTCGGAGCGCAGCTTCCCGCCGTACGGCAGCGGGGGAGCCAACCACGTGCAGAGCGCGTGCTCGGTGGGCGTCGTTGGTGGCGGAAGCGGCGCCGGATCGCCGCCCGGGAGCCCCGGCCGCTCGCTCTCGCCGCGGATGTTTGTGCCCCAGGTCAGATCACGAGATCCCGCGCCGCTTTCTCGGTTTGTTTGCTCGTTAGGTTGATCCGTAGCTTGCTTGCCGATGCTTGTTTTGCTCGGGATGTGCTCGGGCGTTGTGGAGGTGCCCCTAATTTGGTTGGCTGGACTAGGCTCCAATGCGACGAGTGGTCACGATCTGGTGGCGTCTGGCATGGCTAGATGCCATCCGAATTCGCTTCCGATGGACACCAACCATCTTTTGGATGAACTGTCTGATCTCTGAACCTATTTACTTGCTGTGCGCGTGCATTTTCGTCAAGAAAATTGCGTGATTTGGGTATTCAGTTGCCCACTTCATAGTTTAACTAATACTAGTTTCCCCTCGCATTGCCGCGAAACATTTTATTTTATTTTGTTTGCACCCACCAGATCTTGAAGGCCAACTTTGATTGGTCGTTCATCTTTTGTCAGTCATTTTGTCAGAATATTTCCTTGACGATACTTAGTTCGCCAGACAGTCTGTTGTGAACAGGGGAGCTTCCAGTGGAAACAATTTGTTGATTGGTTCTAATAACAGCATTAAAGTTTCTAAGAATTTGCACTAGATTGTCTAAGCATTAAATGGTTAAATGGTGTTGCGAGATATTAGTGTTGAGATTGATGCTCCAACCAGCTCTGTACAACTAGTTTATTCTGCGGCCCCTTCTTTTCATCATGTATGTCCATCCGTAATTAATTATTGCTCAGGAACGGGGAAGTCAGGTCACTGGTGGATACTGACGTTAATATATGCCTGCCTTGTATTTTGAAAAAGAATTTAAGTGCCCATTAAAGCTAGTCTCATATGAGTACATTCAATGGAATTTTTGTCCCAGTCTGGTACTTTTTAGATTTATTTTGATTGTTTAACACGATAATATCTTGAACTGTCAAATCCAAGTTCATAACCCCTAATTGAAAACTCCACAATGATCTGTTCAAATAAGCCTACCCTCCTGTTTTCATACTGTTACTGCTAAAGTTGGATTGATATTACAATCACTATGCTTCTCTATTTTCATTAGAGGTCGTACATTTGTTGTTTCCTGATAGGATTATGAAATTCATACCCTTCCTGAACCCAATATTTATGTTGCTCTTCCTGGGACTTTGCTCCTATTTTAATGATATTAATGTGTGTTCCAGTATGCTGATATCTAATATAATGCAGCATCAAATCAAAATTGTGCTCATACCTTCCCAGTTCTGTTTTAGTTCGATGATTATCCTAAAAACAAAGAGACAAGATAACTTCAGTTACTACTCACTGCATTCGCTTTTCCATTTATTATGTTCTGCCACCTGATGTTGGCATGCTTCATAAGTGGGAATGCACAACGCTTCATAAGTAGGAATAGTGCAATGTGTTGTTCATTTTCAGCAACCTCTTGATTTTTTAAGCTGTTCTTTATTCTGAAGTTTGAACCACATGGAGAACATGTGGTGTATGGATAGATACATGGAAAACAAACTATGTGAGGTTTAACTGGTTGGGTCTTCAAAGATAAGTAAGAATTTTGTCCATGAAATGCTCATAGTAATGTTGAAATATGATCTCAAACTTTTATGATGAAAAGTGAAGGGCATTAAGCACAGGGCTTCAGTACAACACAATATGGTTTTCCCCCTTTGCATAATGTGTTTACAATCGGAGATTTTGAAAGCTTTTTTTTCTTTCTTTTTGGTGGCACAAAACTGCAGTGATAGTTACAAGAAACAGGAAAGATGCATTACATGTGGATGTGGTCCAACCTGTGGTATTGTGCATATAGGGCTTCAGAGGAAAACTAAAAAACATTCATATAAATATACGTGGTAATTTATTGCTAATTGCTCCCAAAACTGTTTCAATTAATAATGATCAAGAGCTAGGACCATTTGTTACGAGGCTTAAGAATAGGCCACTGTTTTTTTTCCCTTTCATAATCTGTTGCAAGTCGGTGCATATAAGGTTCCTACACTTTTTTAGTGTACAGAGTGAAGTCTGAACCACAAAAATTACAGAGCTGGCGCAAAAGTGGGAAAAATCAGTACATAGACTGTAAGCAATGACATAAAGTTCGGTAAAGTTTAACTTTTCATCCCAGTGCTTTGCTATGTGACCTTATTTGAGGCTAGTCACGATTTTTTTGCCTTGCGACCTGCCCATTATAGGGTTTGTTTAGTTGCTTATGACAACTGTGGTTATTTTTGTGGTGGCTGGCTGGCTACTGCAGCAACTGTGGCAAACTTTGGTAAACAAAATGTCTAAAATACGTCTGCACGCCACAACTGTAGTTGTGGGCCAAACAGTTTCTGTAGCAATCAAATTTGCATAACTTAGGTATTGCAACTTGTAAGCAATTAAACAGCCCATAATACATTTACCAAAATATGGACCACACAAATGCGGCTATAGGAGAGTTCATTGGTTTTTCTTATAATACAACTCAATTATTTTCTGACTTATATTGGGAATTGGAGCTGTTCCTTCACAGATTGAGCATTAATGGTTTATATGCCAATAAAAAACATGACAAACTGATTTATGCAATCTTTCACGTGTCTTCACAAGAATTGAACAGACACAATGGATTCACTTTTATTATTTTTATTTGTAATGCCACACGATTCACTCTAAACCTCAGAAACTTGCTGCGCTATATGGTACTTTATGTTTTGAGCTGCACAAGTTGCCCTGCATTAAAATCATAAGCTATTTATTGTACATAGAAGCCCAAGAGCAGTTCTCTCAATATATTATTGCTTTCTTCCTTTTGTATAAATTATTATAACAAATTGAATATTTCTTAGAACTTGTGGGGTTTCTTTGGTGCCAGAATCTCATATTCAACTTAGTTGATATTTTGTATTTTCTTATCATGCTCCTGTGTTCTTTTCGAAAAATGGAATTACCCGCTTGTTTTTGCTTCCATGATACAAGATTTCTTCTTTCAACAAGTTGTTTCACAAGAATGTAATACATAGCCTCTAAGCCTCATATTTTGTAATACAGATTACTCCAATGCAGTAGCTTTTTGTGTGGTCTTAACTATTTCGAGGGGATTGAGTATCTTGTAGTAGTTTTCCCTGGCCTGCACTTTCTCAGCGATAGAAGGATAGATACTGGATGTTTGGTTCTTGCATGATGAAAATCGAATTGTTCCTACCTGATGATATTTCTTCCGAGTTGCTAATAGAAGAAAGGATCAATACCGTGATTAATATAATGGTAAAATGTGATTGTTTATGGCCTATGATTCGGTTCAAAACTGATTGTTTATAGCCTATGATTTGGCTCAACAACTTTCTTGTCCACCATCTTTAATCTGTATACCTAGCTCCATTGTCCCCCACCCCAATTAGTCCATTATAGGCTTGTCTAACATATATTTCGTAATCAGTATGGGTCATCTGTTTCTTAACGAAGTGTGTGAAGTAGGAACATTGTCAGAATATTGATTAGGCATGTAACCTTTGTATTGCAGACCCCTGTACCTCCACTGCAAAGAGCTGCTGATGTAACCCCACTATTCAACCAGATATTGATGAACGAACAAGAAGAATATGACGGCCCCCCTCAAAAGGAAATTCCTGCTTTAATTGTGTGGACCCTTGGAGGAAAGAATGTATATGTTGAAGGATCATGGGATAACTGGAAATCAAGGCACAGTAACATTGTTTCGTATATATTAATCAATTTAAGCGAATTGTAACTTCAGACCGTGGCCAGACTTGATCCTGAGATTGTTCGTGTATAAATGTTGCAGAAAAGCCATGCAAAAATCTGGGAAAGATCACTCTCTTTTGCTGGTACTCCCATCTGGAGTTTACAGATACAGATTTGTTGTAGATGGAGAGAGGAGATGTCTTCCTGATCTTCCCTGTGAAACTGACGGAACGGGCAACGCAGTTAACCTTCTTGATGTTAATGTGAGTATTCTTTCTTATTTTTTGCACCAAGGACCTGAGCGCTTTCATGGGGGGAAGTACTGGGTTAAATTTACAACACCGAGCATGACATTGCTGGCAACTATACGCCTTTTTTTTTGCCTTCCATTGCAAAATAAAGAATATAATCTATTCCTTCAGTGCTTGGAACGGTGATAGTATATGCAGCGTTCTGAATGGGCTTCCACTCGTAACTTCATTGTACTAATTTTGATGTCTAGTTGTTTATAATCACCTTAATGTGTAGTAGGTTAAAAGATTGACTGAGTTGAGAACTTCTAGCGGCAACTTGTGTGCCTATTAATGCTGTATACGAGCTCCTAGCATCTTCTATTTTACATTCGTCCCTTATTAATTGTTTTCAACACTCATGCATGCAGGACTTTGTACCTGAAAGTGTCGAGAGCGTGGCAGAATTTGAGCCACCTCTGTCTCCAGACTCTAGCTACAGTTTCCAGTCACCCGAGGACAAGGACTTTGCTAAGGAGCCTCCTGCTCTTCCGTCCCAGCTCCACCTTGGTGTTCTTAACTCACAGAACTCGGAAGAAAGCTGTGCACGGCCGCAGCACATAGTCCTCAACCACCTCTTCATCGAGAAGGGCTGGGGCGCCCACCCGCTGGTTGCGCTCGGTCTAACCCACAGGTTCGAGTCCAAATATGTAACTGTCGTCCTGTATAAGCCCATCGAACGATAGCAATAGCCCGCACATGAAGAGCGGAAGTTAATGCTTGACAACTCACTGCGAGAGCAGCGATGAACAACACCGAGGTGGTACATGCTTGTAAAAGCGGTTGAGGTTCAGGAGTATTTTTTCCATGCCTTTGACAGCTTGCAGAACCTCTGGTTGATGTTGTACATGCTGCACTATCGTGATGGTGGCCTCCTGGTCTGTTTATCCTGTTACAGAGAGGCAGCGCGTCCTTAATTGCAACATGTCCGCATGTCGTCACTGTTCCCCGTCCCCAGGGATGAAACGTGTGTAGAGATGTCACTGGAACGGTGGAAATCCACAGAAGTTAGGTGCCAGAGATAGATCATGTGATTCCTAGATTTCTTCTTTTGTTTTTGGCTGGTGAAAGATGTTTTATGTAATAAGAGCAGAGGAATTTACAAATGGGATACTTTGTGGTTTGTCGCCTCTGTGTTTTCAGGGTCGGATCCAAATACAGGACTGATGTTTGCCCAATCATTTGCTGCAGAACTTTGCGTCTGTTGCACATGTTACTCGGAACGCTGAAGTGGGTAATCTCGGTGATTATCTGGTTGCGTTGTTGCCTTGTTGGGAAGCCGTTGCGGGGGGGGGGGGGGGGGGGGGTGGTTTGGGGATACCGCCCAAAAACCGTGCAGGGGCACGGCCACGGCCCGTCGCGCATGAAAGTATGAAACGTCAAATCCCTCCTCGCGTCACCTACATGGCCATGGTTATGCATTGATACCTGCGCTCGTGCAGTCGTGCCTGCCTGCCTGTGCCGCTGCTCGACAAGCTGTTGGGTGAGAAAAGGGGAGGAGTGCTGGGCATCCACGTGAGGTGATGGTGTGCGGCGCGCCAACGCCAATTAGCTGGCTCCGCTACACGGAGAGCAGAGCACTTCTTCGGTTTGCTGGAACCGTGGAACGGATCATTTAGCCTTTGCAGATCGATGCAGCGGCAGCGGCCGGCTCTGCGCAATTTGGCTTGGTTCCTGAGCCCGTGTCAATCTGTGGCTGGCCGCACGCCCTTCAATGATGCCTGTCTCCCCCACGCCCCCTTCCTCTTCCCCTGATCCCCTCTGTCCTCGAGCACGCCGAGGCGGGCAGGCGATGCAGCCGTCTCTCTCCCATGGGCATGGCCTGGCCTGGCCTCATGCCTCGTGGCAGTGCTCTTCTCCGGCCCCCCTGACTGACTCCCCCCTCCCCTCCATCGCTTTCGCAATGATTCGGTCCAGTGTGGCGCAATCAACGACTCTCGTGTCTCGATCCGTCGGCCGGGCCCCTTGGCTCTCTCTCTCTCTCTCTCTCTCTCTCTCTATGTCACAGTGTCGCGGCCAAGTGCCAACCCCTCCCACTGTGCGCGCGCGTGTGGTGGTGTCGATCGACCGCGGGCGACGGGGGAGCCACCGAGCCGTCCTCCTCGCAAACGCTAACGCCAAACGGCACGGAAACGTCACGTGCTGCCGCCGAGACGGTGGCATCCGGCGCGTCCTAGCTCCGTCGGGGAGCTGGCCGGGCCATCGATTCCATGGCTGCAATCGGGGAGCGAACAATCAGCGGTACGGCCCGGCACCGAAGCACACCCGGGGCTCCTGACCCGGCCGACCGAGCGAGAGACAGAGACCGAGAAGAGAACGAAGGCCCGGCAAAGACCGGCCCAACGTAACGTAACGTACCATAGCGAAAGTCTCGGCGCACGCACACGGATCCTGGAAAACCGTAGGGCCAACCGGCGGGTCTACGCCGCAGAGGTAGCAACGAGGACGGGAACGGCGAGCGGGGAATCATCATCGCATCATGCAGCAGGCCCGGCACGTCCGTTCCGCTGACCCGGCCGTCGCCGCCGAGAGCTAGCGGACAGCGCGGGCACGCACCCGCAGGCGCGCCCGTGCCGCGGCAGTGGCAAGCTAGCGACACCGAAACAGGAGGAAGGAACGGGATCCACCAGAGGCTGGCACGGCCGTTCCGCTGACCGGGCCGTCGCCGCCGAGCGCTAGCGGACAGCGCCAACGGCCGCTCGCCGTCGCGGTTCGCAGCGCATCCGCCTCGTCCCACCACCGCCGCGGCGCAAAACGATGCGGGCCGGCAACGGGGGCGGGCGCGGGACCGGAGGCTTGTGCGCGCCGTCGCGGACGTGCCTGCATTACATTATTCGCGTGCGCTGTGAGAGCCTGTGACGTGCCCGTCGCGGTGTGCGGGGGATACGGCGCACAGTGCCCGCAGGCCGCGGCCGGAGGACTAGACGACGACCAGAGCGGCGCCTGGCGTGGCCGTGGCTCTGGCAGTCTGGCCGCTGCGGCGTTCCTGCGCGCGTGCGTGTGCGCGTAGCGCGGCAGGAAGGTGCTGCGGGGCCGCCACGTGGGGTGTCTCCTGAGGTGCAGTGCCTAGGATTCGACCTCGGGGTGATGGATGGATGCGAGTGCGCGCGAGACCTTTTCTTTTCCTTCTGCACGGCCTCTTTTGCTTTTGCCCGCTGGAAAGAGCAACGATCACCCATTCACCCACCACATTCTCCCCCCCGGTACTCTTTAAATGGGCCGCTCGCTGCCGCCTCTCACTCAGCCTCTGCGCTCTGCTCTGCGTGCATGCCGGCCAATTGTTACTGGTAGTGGGTGGTGGCTACCGGCCGGGTACTGCCTCCTGCGCGCGTTCTTTCTCTCCGGCAATCGCAGCGATAAAACACAACACAGCACATGATCAAAGTTAAATGGTCACCATGATTAGCAGCAGAACCTGCCGCAACGGTCGTAATATTGGATCAAGGATAGATGACGAGTCCTAGCTGGATCAATGAATCCGGGAAGGGGGCTGGATTGAAGTAGCATGGAAGCTATCTGTTTGTTCTCGCGATTCCCGAGACGCCACTATTTGGAAGCAGACGGCATATGCGATCACGGATCAGGTGTAAACTTGAAGCTAAAGCAACGAAAGAAAAAGAGTGCTGCGCCTGCGCAGGCTGTGCGCGTTGTGCCATCCTGGTGCGCTGGAAACTCGACCAAGAATACTATCGATCGGTGCTCGACCTTTACCACGTGCCCGCACCTTCCCCAGACCCTGAGACAGTGATACCCCCATGCTTCCCAGACAACGACATCACTGACGGCCAGGTGATTAGTCCGAGTTCGGCTACGGCATGATTGCGACCATTATTCCTTAATCTCCACACCGGTAGGCTACTTTAATTAACAACACCTTAATTACTACCGCAGCACCGGCACTGCCTGGTCTAGCCAGCCCGCAGCTACGTACTACACTGGCGGCCTGGCCGAAGCACGCGGCTAGCGGCCACCGCGGCGCGCGCAGCGGAGCGTGCAGTTCAACTCGGATACTGCCCTCCCCACCACCACAGCTTTTGTCACCTCTCTTACCAAGGATCGCACGAGAAGAGCTCGATCCATCCCTAAACTGCCCTCGCCGCTGTTGCCGTGGCGTGGCGGGGGAAACAGGGGTGGCGCGGTCATTGCGCGCTCCGCGCGCGGCCTCGGCTCCAATTATAATGCCACGGCACGCCCCCACACGCCGTGTCCCGCTGCTCCCGCTTGACTGAACAAACGGCTCAGGGCACGCAGGGGCTATGCCGCCGCCGCCGCAGCCGCCGCAGCAGCAGGAGCCCGCCCACCGGCGGGCGTCTTCGTCGACGTGCTCCACGGCGACGAGGCGGAGCATTGGGTGCATGGCCGGCCTCCTCCGCCTCATCTCCCCGTACCACCGCAGCCACCACCGGAAGCGCCTCACCGCGAAGAGCAACGCGGCGCATGCCTCGGCGGCGCCGTCGCAGCCGTCATCGCCGACCAAGAAGAAGGCGTCGGCGGCCCCGCCGTCACCCGCGCATTCCCCAGTGAAGTCGACGCAGCAGCCTCCGTCCGCGGTCCGGCGGCGGCGGTCCTGCGACGCGCCGCGGAGCCCAACGATCGCGCCGGAGCACCGGCGCTCCAGCTGCGACAGCCCACGGCCGCCGCCGCCGGCCATCGTGGCGCGCCTCATGGGCCTGGAGGAGTCCGCGCCGCCCTCGCCCGCCGCAAGGACGACGACGCCGCGGCCCGTCGTCCCGACCCGCCCGCCGCCTCCGCCCCCGCCGCCGGAGACGGCCGCGGAGAAGCGGCGGAAGCTTCTTGGCGCGCTGGAGAAGTGCGACGAGGACCTCAAGACGCTGCGCCGGATCATCGCCGTCGTCCGCGCCGCCGAGATGCGCGCGGCCGCCGCGTCCGACGTCACCACGGTGGCGGTGGCTACACCTGCAGGCAAGGGCGCCAAGTGGACGGTCGGCCCCGACGAACAGTCCCCGTCGCCGCCGTCGCCACAGCAGCAAAAGCCCCGGGCCGTCGAGCAGCAGCAGTACCCCAGCCCGGACTCGGTGCTGGACGCCATCAGCTCCCCGAGATTCCCATGCAGGAAGCGGTCTTCTCCCTGCACGGATCTCGATGCGGGTGGCAAGGCCGGTTGCGGTAACGGCGCCGTGGCCCCCACCGTCGGGGCGAAGGTCGTGAAGCCCTCCCGCACCCTTGTTTTCTCCGGTACGTACGCCACTGCTGCCATGATCTTTCTTGTAAATCACACAGCAGCCAGCGCACCACAACAGCGTCGTCGTTCTAGTGCCACGAGGTCATATCGTGACAGGAATGTTTTTGTCGTGTGATATATACGTGCAGCCGTGCGTGCAGGAGGCGACTACTGCAAGACCAAGTCAGGCGACGAGTCGCTGCGGCTGCACGCCGTCGTCCATTACCCGTTCCCGGCGCCGGTGGTGGTGGGTATGGCGAGGTCGGCGGGAGCCGAGAGCTGGCGGCACCACCGCCGGCGGTGGGAGCTGGAGGCCGCGGCGGCGGGGCGGGTGATCAGCCGCGCGACGGTGGAGAGCGTGAGGGAGTCAGCAATGTGGGGGGCGCAGGGCGACGCCGAGCAGCGCCGGGAGCGCGGCAGGGTCGCGGCCGCGCTGGAGCGGGACATCATGCAGGACCTCGTCGCCGACCTCGTGTCCGCACTGCTCGCGCCATCGGGGCACGGGCCTGGCACCGGGTGCAGGAAGAGACTCTGCTTCTGATGACGAGCCGGACTCTGCATTGGCGTCGTTTTCCTGGGGCTTGTTTTTCTGGTCGCGTGCGTCGCATGTGCTTGAATTTGTTGGTACGAGAGGAATTAACTGCCGCTGCCGCCGCCGCGCCATGGATGTCAGCCGCTACAGCTCGCCTGGCTGCTAGCGAGCTAGCTACCCCCACCTGAGATCGGTGAATGCCGGTCGTATGGTAGTATTAAAAGAGCGGATTCGCCGCGGCGTCAGTTGTAGTTGTAGGTGGAGTAATCAATAAAACTGATGGCAAGCAGCTGCCCAAGTACGCCACTGGGATCAATGTAATAAGTTCCACTCTGGTCCGGAGACCGGCTGCATGCGTAAGCCGATCGAGTAATTGGCGCCGACATCGCCACCTCTACAAACAGTAGTCACTCTCCATAAGTGATCTAGCACTGCAGCGGTACAGTCTAGATTTTGGGATCTTCTGCCAATTATAAGCGAATCCGTGCAAACCATGCATGCATGCCTAGTTTTCGCTTGAATTTTGCTCTAGGCCTTGTTTAGATTCTAATTTGGAGTTACGGTAGCATTTATTTTGTATTTATGAAAAATTATCCAAACATTAATTAATTAGGCTTAAAATATTCGTCTCTCAAAGTACAATAAAACTGTATAATTAGTTTTTGATTTCATCTACGTTTAGTACTCCATATATGTGCTGATATTTTGATGTGATGTGCATTTTTTTGTTATGGGTTGAATTTAGGATCAAAACATGCCCTAATTTCCATTTACTTTTGCGACCGGAGGTCTGGAGTCTGTGTTTGTACGAGGACAGAGCGCGAGGGTGCGAGACGGGCAAGAACGAGGAATGCGTGGGAGTTAGCGCGCGCGCAGCGCTCAGCGCAGGGCAGAGCTGATTGAAAATCCTCTGTGCCTGTAGGCTACGTACAGAGGCTACGCACGCTAGCCTACTGCTCCCGCAGCGTCCTCCCATCCGCCAGGCCTCTCCACCTTTGGCAATAACTTTGGCGCGCTGTCCTCCGATTCAGGGACCGACTGCTTTCACCGCGCCGCTGCCGCCAAAAACTGGTGCTGGCAGCGCATGCGTGCGTGCCTACTACGGAGGAATTGGTCAGGCACTGTCCCGTCATGCAACTGAACATGGTGCACGCACAACTGCCAAATGACGCGACTGTGCCAGCGTGCACTGTTCGAGTGCTCGTTCGGTTGCGTACACGTCGATCGAATGATTGTTGCAGGGGAAGCATAAGCAACGCGTGCATGCGCACGACGACAGGCATGGCCGCAGGGAGATTAAAGACGCGGTCGCTACAGGAACGAGCTGAGGCGGCGATTATTCATGGAAAGATCAGCGGGGTGCCAGCCCGGGGCCATCACTCCATGTGTGCAAGGGATTTTCTGTTCCTTCTCTCTTCTTTTGAGCTTTGTGACTATGGAAGGTGGGCTCGCCGTGTCAGAGATGCAGGTTTGAGATGAGCTTTTGTGTGTTTTTTCCAGATGATGGAGAAGCTTTCGTGCAAATAAGGTTCGTTGTTGTTGACTACAACTGTGGGGCGTTTCTATACTTTTGAGTCCCGATCAACAAAATGAGATTCAGTTGAAGCTACTCCAAAATTTTCATCAGAGCCTTTTTCGAGATATATACTATCTAGTCTCAACTCTCAAGTTAGATTGAACTACACGTCCCGTTCTTTAGAACCCTCTTTAGCAGTATCCGGTCTCGACTTTCGATCGCCACGATCCCACGGTTGAATTAAAAGAAGAGCTTATATTGCCACTATGAGAAAAGCAAAGGTTCATAACAGTATGACACCATAGATACGGAACGGTCTCTTTTGCAGCAGCTGAGCAGCTAGAAAAAACACGACCGATCTAGGTTATCTTCTAGGGTCCTGGTCTCGAATCCTAAAGAAATGTTGTTGATTGAAAGAAGACAGAAGTCATGGAGAATCAAAGAAATGCAAAGTGAAAAGGAGGGGGAGACATGCAGTCCGGTCCAGCCCACTCGAGGGCTCCTCCCGAGCTAGATAGATCCGGGCCCGTATTGGAACGCAGAAGAAAGCCGGACAGGACCAGGGCCCACCGTTCACTTTCGCGAAAGGAAAGCTTCATGCATAGCCATTTTTTACTGCCACGATACCACACTGGCCATAGGCAGCACCTTCATCGAGTGAGCGGCTATGATTGATGGCATCAGGACCCTGGGCATCTGGATCAGGTTTCACCTTGACCAGATCCCAAGCTTCCTTCGTGGTGCTCCCCGAGAAGGAAATCCAAATCATCGCAGGCTTTTTGAAAAGCTTAAAGCAAGCAGGCTGATCGATGATGATGGCCCCGACCGCCATGGATGGCTGCCTGGCCTCCTGTTCCTCATACCAAAGCTTCAAAGTTCAAAGCGGAGACTGTACTCCCTCGGAAAGCAAATGAAATGAAAGAAAATTTCTACTCCATGGGCCTTCCTTCTTCTAGCCTACACACCAGCTGGGCTATAGAGCTTGGGCCGCAGGCCCACGGCCGATCGAATAAAAATAACGTTGCGCTGGAGACGTGTACCGGGGCGTATATATCTTTAATTAAAGGAAATCCGAAAATACTAGGAAAAATGCAGGCACTCCGCGTCCGAACCGCGTCCGGGGTAGTACGGTAATCTCCTCCTCTTGGAAAACTGGAACATGCCGGCCCCTTGTTGGACGTCACGGGCAGTTCGTTTCGTTCCCCAGTCCCACATGGCTGCATGTTCCAAAACAGTTCACGAACCTGCCCTTGACGAGTTGACCTGACGAGTAGTACAAGAATTCCGGTGATCGGAAATATTTCAAAACGTCATTTTATTATTGGAGAATTGGATTTTGCTGGTAGCCGCTTACTCGTGCTGTGGCACGCGTGCACCGGCCTACATACAGGCTGCACCTTGCCCAATGGCGTCTGATTAATTCGAGTAACCCTATGTATTTTGTAGTTTCTAATTTGCCCTTTTTATTTTCGTATTAAGGTGGATTTTGACATGAACATGGCATGCCATGCCATGCCATCGTAAGCTACCAGGTTGGACTTAGACCATACTTTTTCTTGCAATATTTGTTGTTATTGTTTACTACCTATTAAAATCACACCTATATGAATATGCGTTGAAAATGTGGATCGTATAACATATCGCTGAGGACAAATCTTCATGCCCGCAAAAAGGAGTCATGCCAAACAAACCTAGCATTTTAGTGATGTGATGTGCTACGTATATTGAATAGTGACAGCACGTCTCTGTCAAACTAAAACACTCTGAAGTTAACTCGAAATTTCAGCCAAATACGACGTTGCCAAGAGACGATTTCATGTATCGCCAAGACTGGTGTCCTCCAGCTTCCTGAACAGAAAACTATTGTCCCAATCCGTTTTACCTTATCAGTTTTTTAGCATAAAACAACAGTCGAGATATGCTGCCATGGATCACGATTGCTAGCACGATAGATCCGATCCCAACATGCACGCACGCACGAACAGATGTCGACGACATGTCTTGGCTGCAAAATGCTCACAACTTTTTCCAAAAAAAAAATCACAAACAAACTGCCAAACTATCTGCCCCACACAGGCCAGTTCATCGCATCGCCGGTCGTGCCTGCCCATGGGCACGTCCCAATCAGCGAGCGTTTTTTCTGTGTTATCTCCCTCTCGCACTCTGGCATCGTGTCAGTCCAGCCTGTGCCAAGGGGCAAGCAGCAGCTGCATGATTGGACAGAGAGAGAGAGGGGCAAGGGCAATTTGGGGAATTCGCAGCGCGGCGTTAACGGTGGAGGGCGTGGACGGCGGAACGGAGCCGACGGGGTGCGTGCGCGTATAAATCCCGGTAAAATCCCCCCGACGCGAGGCCTCAAATCGCTCCCTGCCTCCGGTCGCCCCTCCCCACCCCGGACCTCCCTCCCTTCCCTAATCTCTCCGGCCAGCCCGACACCGTCCGTCCGCTCGCTCGCTCGCCGCGCGAAGAGAAGAAGCCCGGAGGCCATGGCGGACCAGCTCACCGACGACCAGATCGCCGAGTTCAAGGAGGCCTTCAGCCTCTTCGACAAGGACGGCGATGGTAAGCTAGTACACGCGCCCCCTTCTCCAACCATCTCCTTGTCGTCGTTGTAGCTCTTACCGCCGTTGATCTGTATCTGCCATGCTTACATGCGCGTAGTCGTAGCTGCTCTTCATCTTCCGTTAGAAACCCATGGATTACGCATCCTTGTTCGTGGTGTGGGAATGTCAAAAGGAGGCCGTGTTGTGCATGCGTGCCTAAAATTTTACCGCGTCCAGAGCATTAGGTAGCGAGATTCTACCGAGCGGTGATGCGTGAGCGAAATAAGGTGTGAGATGCGGCGGCACGGCTGCGCCTGTGGGTGTAGAGATCTCGTGCGATTCGTAAAAGTTCTGGCTGCGAAAAGCGCTGACGGGATCTGGATCGATGTGGTCGCTCGTGGCCTCGTCTCCGATCCAGATGTGGCGAAGCAGTTAGGCTAGATCCGGTCCCTTGCTGTGGACCGAGTCATATTGGGTCCCTGGGTCGTTTTATTTGTAGGTGGTGGGTAGCCTTCGTCCAGATTGGTTAGTTATGTTGGGGTTGGTTTGGTCATGGCAGGCAGGGGGGCACATGAGACTTTGGGTAGCACCTTTTTTTTTTGGAAATTATAAGCGTAGTACCATTTGAATCCACACTGCCTCAGTTTTAACTGACATTATGCTTTTCATGTACTTGTGAGCTTGAATTTTTTCACAATTGGGAATTAACCATGAGAGGATTTTTTTCCCCTCAGGTTAGTAGTGTAGGCTGGGGGCTCATATAGTAAGGATATGAAAGTAGTGGAGAAAACTTTCCAGGTTTTGTATAGAAACTGATAGTGACATTGGGTCTCCTCAGATTTTGATTCTTCCTGTGTTGATTAATGTTTTGGGTTAATATTATGACTCCATGATTTCACTTGGTGATGCCTACAATATCACCATGTTTTTAGTGTGATGATTGTGACACTGTATCTTAGATTGGTATGCATGGTACTCAGCTTGTAGGTATGAAGTACACTTGAAGAAACCCATTTAGTAAGGATTGGCTTTTAATATCAAGAAGAAAATCTTGTTTACAATAGTTAAAGGCTGATTTTTTGGCCCTTGGGAGGTACACGTACCCTATCTCAGGAGGTATCAAATTTAGTATGTCCCAAGGTCATCGACCTTCTAAACCGTTTGGTACATGTATGCACCACAATTTTGAATTAGCACTTGTCCTTTCTGTATACCAGATGTTTTTGCTTCCGGCTTGCTTGCTTAGTGTCTGGTCTGGTTTACATGTGCTGTCATTTTGAGAAAAAAATGTGGTAACTATTTAGGCTGGTTAATCTTTGACTTCTCAATGATATGTTATTGCTATATAAATTGATCTGAAATTGTTCTGTTGTGTGCATTGGATAGGTTGCATCACAACCAAGGAGCTGGGAACTGTCATGCGCTCCCTGGGTCAGAACCCGACCGAGGCTGAGCTCCAGGACATGATCAACGAGGTCGATGCTGATGGCAACGGCACCATCGACTTCCCTGAGTTCCTTAACCTCATGGCCCGCAAGATGAAGGACACTGACTCTGAGGAGGAGCTGAAGGAGGCGTTCAGGGTGTTCGACAAGGACCAGAACGGCTTCATCTCCGCTGCGGAGCTCCGCCACGTGATGACCAACCTCGGCGAGAAGCTGACCGACGAGGAGGTCGACGAGATGATCCGCGAGGCGGACGTCGACGGCGACGGCCAGATCAACTACGAGGAGTTCGTCAAGGTGATGATGGCCAAGTGAAGGCCGTGTTGATGGTATACTACCCCGCTGGAAGGAGGAAACTGTGCATCGCGTATTAGTAAAGGCATGCAGCTCTTGTTTCCTTCGTCTTCCCCTGAAGAAACCGTACTAGCTGTAGCTGCTGAACATTTGAGTCCCCTCTGCTGCCACCCTTACCTCTCCCAGTGTATCGTCGAACCTCTTGCTTCCCGTGTGAATCTGTTGTTCTGGACCCTGATTGCGGTTGAATCCAGTTTGTAGTTCTATTTGTTCATCATCGAATCTGCCCGACTCGTTTGGTGCCAGTGAACAGGCAGTTGCTTTCCATTTATGTCGTGGTCGTGTTGTCAGGATGGTTCCTTCTGTCTTGCAAGGTAATCGTGGTGTCAGGATGTGGCTTGTTTTTGCAAGGTCAGGGCATGTTCTTGAAGGACCATGCGGCCTATGCATATGGAGATGCTGAAGATTTAGTCTGGTCTATGCTGAATGATTTAGTCTGGTCGCATGTATGTTTTCTCCATGGTTCTTGCGTCATTTTACAGAGACCATGGTGAACATGTGCCCTCGCAATCGAATAGGAATGGCTTCCGGACCCGGAGAGTAGCAGCACCGAGCCACCCAGGCCGAGAGGCGAGGGCGACTGAAACGGCTGCGTTTTGCTTGAACACTTGGATTGCAACTGCTGCTGTTTTTTGAGCCCACAGCCCCTGCAGCACACGTTGGATTGGGCTTGCAGAAAGGGAGGGAGGGCCGGGGGGGGCGAGCGGCCGCCGGGGCCCATAGCGCGATCGAGTGAGTCCAGCCGCCGGCCTCGTCCTCCCTGGCGGCCTGGCCGGAACCCCCCCCCCGCCTGGAGGCAGAGGCGGCGTTGGCGGCCCGGCGGGAGCTCGTGGAGTGCGCGCGCCACGGCGCCCGTCACCGACTGGGATTACTCGGCACGGGGCCACGGTATGCTTCAGACTCTCAGTTCTAGATTCAGAGAGAGGTGAAATGACCAAACTCGAAAATTCGCCATTCCATAGCTCAAGCTGCAGGTGATTTTCAGGGGGGCTAGCACCCAGCCACCCAGCATCATGCACATTGCACAAAGACCGGGGCACAAGCTAACTGTGTTCACCTCATACATCTAAATGCAAAAGTTTATTTTGAAGTAACACACCATAGAACAAATTGAAGGGGGCTAAGCTTGAAGCCTTGAACTAACTAACAATCGGTACTCCCACACACCATCTGATGTACCTCAATACCTCATTACTACAGCACTACCACAGCCTTGATTGTGGCTCCCATCCCAACTAACTTCCAGTCACCGACCATAAAAATGAACTAAACAACGCGCCAATAAGCTCATCCGCAACGGCCTTCAAGACGGTTGTTTCATCGGAGCTTACTCGCCATCAACAAATGAACCAAAGAACTTGCTTGCAAAACCGACTCTTCAATGGGCACCGATCATCCAGAAGAGAAGCTATGTACAAGGGAAGCCGGCGCCGGCCTGCTGAAGCTCGGAGACCGCTTCATGCCACTGCGCTGTTGCCGTCGACCTCGGCGTCGCACTTCCACACAACATCCTTCAGTTGGGTCGACAGACTTCTGTAGAACTGTTGTACAACATATTTAATTTGGGTGTTAATTCAATGCCTCAGCTTAAAGACAACCGCAGAGAGAATTTCAAAGGCTAGTACCTTTTGAAACTCCAGAGTATCCCCAT
Source organism: Echinochloa phyllopogon (assembly GCA_033239725.1). NCBI lineage: Eukaryota > Viridiplantae > Streptophyta > Magnoliopsida > Poales > Poaceae > Echinochloa > Echinochloa phyllopogon. The sequence continues at coordinate 60,303,616 of BTCW01000018.1, read as the reverse complement.
TTGCTTTCTTCAGTTCAACCACGTGAAGGGACGGGGCTATTTGAAATACCTGAAGGTGTTCATACAAAAATAAACCTGAATTTGTGATTGTTCTTAAATGTTTTAAACTGTTTTGTCACTGTGGTCTTTTCACTTACCTCAGTTGCAACATTTAGATTGCCTTTTCTTCCTGCTTTCGGGTTCTCCATCCGCATCTGAAAAGAACACACACGCTTTTCATTACTTGAAATATGGAAAAGATGGTATGGTAGTATAGGAGTTGAAAACAGTAAGAGAAGTATTTATCTATACACCGTAATCAACAGAAATACCTTGTATTTTTTCTTCTGAATGTCAAATCCAAGTGGCTTTGCAGCTTCTTCTATCTTTGTGATTATTTCCTTTGGAGGACATTGTGAGGTGAATCTTGTCTCTCTTTTATACTCCTGTCATTTTTTAGGGTAGGATAATTATAAATATGTAGTTTCTAAAATACATTTTAATTAATAAGCATGTAATAAGATATGGAAACCTAACATTGACAATATAAAAGTACAGCAGAACCATATCTGACCTTCTTTGCCTCAAACAAATTCTCCAGATTCAGTGCCTGATTTAGTGAAATCAGTTCAAATGCATTCATTGTGGTTGGCTGATCTTCAGTTTCCTCTTTCACATGCCGGTCCTGGTAAACAAATAAATTATGCACAGTTACTCAATTAATTTCTACCACAAAAGGCTTGATTTTTATTGGTCCATTTTACTCACTTCTGAGTCTCCAAAAGCAGCATCGACGTCATCCAAGCTAGTTTGATATTTCTCGTCAAATACAGGAGGCTTGTATCCCTTTTTGAACCAAGGATCTTCCAGTATCTGAGCAATGGTGATCCGCTGGTAAACATCGAAAAACAACAAAAACAACCGCAAGTTTAGATTCAAGAAATACTTCTCAACAATTGAAATTATGATGACAAGACTCAGTCAACAAAACGGCTCAATGATCTGCAGGAGTGGGAGACTAACATTTCATTATTTCAAGCGTGAAAGATCTGTGTACATCGTAGCCATTTTTTTTTGCGAGGTACATCATAAGAAGCTGTATATTTGATTTTGTGACCCATCCATCATTCTTCTATTTTTACATATGGTTATCTGACTATGAAACGTTTCAACAACTATGCACATATGCTCAAAACTTATACGATACTTACAGTTGTAGGATTGGGATCAAGAATTCTGTTAATCAGGTTCTTAGCTCCCGCCGAAAACCATGAGGAACATGTAAACCGAGCTTCAGAGATCTGTGATTGCAAAAGGGAGTATTATTACATAATAAACATCAAAAGCATCTTGATTCTATTTTTATTGTCTATTTTCCATCGATGTTACCTTTTTGTATAAGGCAATGATGTTTTCATCCTCGAAAGGTAAATAACCAGCAAGGAAAACAAAGAGGATTACTCCACAAGACCAAATATCTGCAGTTGCACCATCATAGCCTCCATCCTCAATCACCTACAAAGATGCAATTCACATATTATTTAGAGAAACTTGTTTAATACTATGCAGTCAAAACATGACTTTTCTACGGTAAGCAAAAAATTCTTACCTCAGGAGCAACATAGTTGGGAGTTCCACATGTTGTATGAAGCAAACCATCAGCCTTTAGAGCAAAAAGTAACAACAATATTAGAGTGCAAGAAATGAAGCGCAGGTAAAAACAGGGAATATGATGCAACTATTATTGAGAATTTATTGTAACTATTATATTTGGATGGTACCTTCAACTGCTCAGTTAAAGCACTTAAACCAAAGTCAGATACTTTGAGATTTCCAGCGGCATCAAGCAGCAAATTCTCTAACTGCATATACAGGTTAAGCATATGTCATTTTTCTTGACTCATGTGCCCATAATTTATTAGAGAAGATCATGACACGGAAAATAAGGGTTCACCTTCAAGTCTCTGTGGTACACTCCCCTACTGTGGCAATAATCAACTGCATTAATCAGTTGCTGAAAATATTTGCGTGCTTCGTCCTCCTTCAACCTTCCATTAGCAGCCTGATTGTGAAGTTGTTGCATAGCAGCAAATTGAATTAATCAAAAACATGATCATGTAACTCGTGTCATTAGTCTCATGTAGGACAAACACATTTCAAACGAATGAAATAGTATCACTTACAATGATTTCAAAAAGCTCTCCGCCAGTAACATATTCCAGAACAATGAAAATTCTTGCTTTACTTCCCATCACCTGAGGTAGAAGGCATAGTTCCAGCCAATCAGTGTCAGAATATAGGCATGAATAAATAAACTTCCGGACTAAAAACAAACATATTCTGAGAAAGATGCAGTGATATATCATGAAGCGTTGATACTATTTTGGATCTTACCTCAAACAGTCGAACAACATTAGGATGCTTGACTAACTTCATAGTACAAATTTCACGCTTAATCTGCATTGAATTTCGGATAGTATATGTCAGCATAGAGATACCAAGTACATAGTGCAAATCTGCTTTAAAAATGCATACAGCAAGAATCATTCCCGAACAGCATACTAAACAATACTGTATGTTTTCTCCATGATTTGTTCTTGCATGTCAAGTTATTTGTTCGAGGACTACATGGTTAGAGTAAAATGAATAGTGAAGTTAATTAACGAAGAACTGTGGACATGGAAATAGGGCACTCAGGAAATCAAGAAAACATATACTGAAGTGTACAAACTGAAGACTCTGTATTCAATTTGCACAAAGTTCAGACTGACTGGAAACAGCACAAGGCACCAGGAGAACATACTGAGTTGGTAGTATGACTTCAACTGGAAGACCACCATGTGGATATATCTCGATGGCATGCAAATATGTAGATATAGAATCGTTTCTTAATTGAAGTTTCATCTTCCTATGCTCCCATGCTGACACGGCAACATCCAAGGAAGAAAATTCATTCTCCACGTTGTTCCTTTTAATACAAAAATGTAAGTGATGGCAGTGAATTTTGACAAAAGGAAACCACATGTTGCATCTTTGACTGTCAGGAATGTTGATAAGATTCTGTATGGCAGACTGAACTTGTCACCATTTAGAAAAATCGTACACGCCTTTTATAGGGAGCATGAGACTTTTAATTTCGGTATTTCTAATTAACTGAAGTTTGAGCTATGAGCCATGATATGGACAGACAAAAGGCATGCAAGAAACTAGTGCGTGGTCTTATAAAGAATTGCCTGATACTGACCTGTTCAACCAATCTATGCCTCTGAACCTTCTCCTTGTCAAGAATTTTGATAGCAACAGGCTCCCCACTTTCAGTGTCCCTCGCAAACCGGACCTTTGCAAAGGTTCCTTCCCCGATGGTGCGTCCGAGCTCATACTTCCCAACACGGCGCTTCACCTTTGGTGACAATGCTGCTCTCTTAGCCCTATACATCTTACAACAAACAAAGGATCCTCTGAACCTTCAAGCTATTCTTCAAACACCTGAAATTGTTCAGTGAACCGATCCTTGAATTAGTATCTTGAAATATTAGCCATTGAAATACACAAGTGACAAGCTCCGGTGAGAAAAGGAAAAGAAAAACACACGAGAAAAGGAGGGAAACGAGAGGCCATGTGCAAGCACTTATAAGTTGAGTACAGAGAGTTTTATTTTGACTGAATCTAATGGAAGGTTTTGGTGAGAAGTGAGACGACAGAACACGCTCCGTTGCTATATCATCTTCCTGTAAAGGAAGAACTAGGCTTTACTGAAAAGTATGCCCCGGATAGTCGGATACTCACAAAAATTCTTGCAGATGAGCATTGACAGCTAGCGCTCAACAGACAACTCCGAGATAAATGAACAGAGGGTGAAAAAAATACGGAAAAGATTAAATGGCAAGTGAGGCATTGATTCAAAAAAGAACTCAGGAAGTTAGCACGCAAACATCGAGGGCCCCTTAGAATAAAACGACAAAAATAGAAACTCATCGGCAACGCATGGCATGCAAATTTACAAAGCGTACCGGTTACCGAGCTGTATACTCTGTAAATTTTATTCAGAGAGTACTGTGTCTTTTCAAGAGGCAGTTCTTGTGTTCTATCCCAGAAACCAAAAAGGGCTCAGTCATCTGTAAATTCTAATTTCTTTACGTGTCCCACAGACATTACCGCACCTGATCCAAACGATAAAAAATGACCAGACAGCTCCAAACAGGAATGATTTTATCCAGTTTGACCAATATAAAAGGTGGGTAAGGCATGCGCCTGCGACCAGAAGGCACAAGGCGGCGCAAAGAAGCCTGCAAATGGCTCAGACTTTTGCAGGTAATGAAGCATGCAAACCTGAAAACTGGCGTCTATGCACGCACACACCACATAGGAAACAACCGCCACTTGCGGATTGACATGGATATCAATCAGAACAAAAAAAAAACGAAAATTCAGCCCAAAAGGCGCTTTAAAGATGGTGTGTATTGCTGAAAGAAATCAAGAGAAACGAGGAAAAGCAGAGGTTGGCGTGGAGCGAAACGTCATAGATGAGCTGGAAATGCAAGGCCGCCAAAGGGAAACGCACAGGACAACCAAGATGCCACAGCATATGGCCTTGCAATTCACAGAAAATAGTATCATGCCGAACCATACTCTTCGACCCCGAAATCCATAGTCTCGGAATTGCAGCCTAAAGGATAACCCAAATGCAAAAATTCTCGCAGCGCAAAGCCACACGAGAAGCAGATTCGGGGCTGAGGGGCACTGAAGCTCACCTTCCAGCGCAGCGCGCAGGCTGATCGGCAGATGCGAGCAGCTCGCAAGAACTCAAGGAGAAGAGAGAAGCCAGAGCGAGCACTACTAGGTTGAGGGGGAGGACGCTGTGCTGGGGGCGAAACGAGAGGGAGGGTGGTGCTATAAAGCGGTGGGGCGAGGTGTGGCGTTGTGGCTTTGTGGACCGGCCAAGACAGGGACATGTAGGGGGCTCCGGCTCTCGGCAGCAGAAAGTTTGTTTGGCCCTTTAGTTTCCAAATTTGAGACTTCCAATTTGGGAGCACGGAATTCCATGTATATTGTAGCATTTCGTTTGTATATGTGAAAAATTATCTAAAAATTGATTAATTAGGCTCAAAATGTTCGTCTCGCAGAGTACACCAAAACTGTGTAATTAGTTTTTGATTTTATCTACGTTTAGTACTCCATGCATAGACTGACATTTTGATGTGATGAGAATCTTTTCTTTTTGTATAGTGAATTTGGAGGTGCAAATTTGGATCTAAACAAGGCCTTGATTGCATTTGTCTATTCACTTGCCCTTTTCAGGTCCCAAGGGCTGCACGGTTGTTTCCTACCCTGTTCCTTTTGGTTTTGGGTCACGCCTATTGCCTTTCCTGCTGATATACTATATAGAAGAAAAATGAAGTAAAATAATTTTACAATCGAATTATAGTGAACAAAACAATTAGGTAGGAGTGTCGTGTCTAGTGCTCGTGGGCGTTAAGTGTGTATAGGCCCTCCTTCCCTATTGTAACTCGTCTAGAAGGCACCTATGTGGTTTTTTCTTTCTTTTGGTTTACATACATACATACATATATATATATGACGTTTAGGTTAAATTTCTCTATTTATATTAACATAAACAGTAGATTATGTAATCTTACTATTTAAAATGTTATGGCCCAATTATATCGAGATGTGCACCATCAGCACAAGCACTATTTAGAGCAGAAGTGATGGTGTGCCCTTGGGTTTTAGGTGAAGGTGTTGGTTAATGTAGCGTTGGATCAAGATGTAAAGCCTATCATAGGATAGGTGACTTAGTGATACGAAGCTTACAATCGTATAAAGAAACAGATGAACCTTTAGTGTGTTTGATATGGTGTTCCACTTTCTCTAACATGCTTGCTGACATATTTCGTCACTACCAAGAAGTATGTATTGGGTAGGCTTCCTCCACATTCTAAGTCATGGCATCTGCAGAAGTTAGTCCACTAAAAAAAATCACGAAACAAACAACATAAACATTGTTTAGCTAAAGTAAAACCGACTTTCCCCCAACCATTGTCTTAAGCATTTTCACCTGCTACCGGAATGCTTCAGTCGAACCAATTGTAGAAAGTTTCATACGTTATCTCACAAGTCACCCCTCACAAATTTAATGACCCACCTGTTTAGTGTGCAGACAGTACTGTATTCCAGCTAGCCGCACTGTTCCCCTGTGGGATGGTGTCTTGCGCACGTATACTTCGATTAAAAAAAGAATCATGAAACGAGAGAACTTGTCGTGGGACTCAATTTTATTTTCTGAAAGCAGGACAACCAAAAAAAAAATAGCGGATGATAGCCAAACAGCAACATATTGCCCATAAATCTGCTGGACCCTCGCAGCATTGCTTTTGGTTGGGCTGTTGGCAGCGCAGAGGTAGTAAAGCAAGGCAGCAATCACACAACCACAAAAATTTTGAGGATCGAAGTGTTCCTTTTTCTGCAAATGCTCAAAATAGCCACTGCTGTACTGTGCGCCTGTGTCTTTCCCCGGGCTCCGATCGATTTTTGGGCGCGCAGGTGCAGCAGGGAGATGAACCGGAGAGCTGATGAAAGCCACATGGTGATGCTGCTGTAGGGCAATTGATTGGATATTTGGCTCGGATGCAAGCAAGACCAGCTCCCTTTGGGAAAGATTCCGTGCACCAATTGGATCGGCAAGATCCAAATGAGCGTGGTGGATGCTACCCGTGATCGACCGTAGATGAACGAGGGAATGTCTGGTGCATACCGGCAAGTCAGGTGCTATAATAACTAACTAAGCCCATGTTTAGATCCCAATTTCTATCCCCAAAGTTCACCATGAAAAAGAAGATTCACATCACATCAAAATATTATGGAGTACTAAATGTAGATAAAATCAAAAACTAATTGTACAGTTTTATTGTACTCTACGAGACGAACATTTTGAGCCTAATTAATCAATTTTTAGACAATTTTTCACACATACAAACAAAATGCTACAGTAGCGCACGCACTCCGAAAGACCCAAATTTGACTCTCAATTTCGGGAACTAAGGCATTGTTTAGATCCCAAATTCCCACCCCAAAGTTCACTATGCAAAAAGAAGATTTCCATCACATCAAAATGTCATAGCATGCATGGAGTACTAAATGTAGATAAAATCAAAAACTAATTGCACAATTTTGTTGTACTCTACGAGACGAACATTTTGAGCCTAATTAATCAATTTTTGGACAATTTTTCACACATACAAACGAAATGCTACAGTAACGCACGTACTCCAAAAGACCTAAATTTGACTCTAATTCCAAAAACTAAACAAGGCCTAACATTCAACAAAGTCTTAGTTTTCATTGGAAGAAAGGGGGGAAAAATCCCAGCATTTTGCACGGTGAGATGCACAAGCTAATGCCTCGTTCAAAGTCTCGGTAAGGACTCAGACCGAGACCGACGCCAATAGAATTCCAAGAAGAAACAATCGGATCTGGCTGGGGAAGGGATCGAACTGTAGCAGCAAATCGAGAGATTCTCTTTGTGCGTGACGGATTGCCACAAACCCTGGTGGAACCCTGCCCACGCAATTCATCGGGCGCGAGGCCTCCGCAGGCATCGCCATCCGAGATGCCGCTTCTTTGGACCGCGGCCACATGGGGGGGTTGGGTACTTGGGTGGGGGCGCTTTTGTTTGGTCCAGTTGGAAACGGCGCAAAAGCTCGCGGGGGCAGCAGCATGCATGCGCTTGCTGGTGTTGGTGTTCATTCTTTCTTCCCCTGCACCTGTAGAGGAGGGCTCCCCGAGCACACAACGGCCGTGTTTCTTTACTTACCGAATTTTTTTTCAAGGAGATGAGTGTAACTTTACGCGACGAATCTAATGAGCCTAATTAGTCCATGATTTGTTACAATAATGCTACAGTATGCATCCTCTAATCGTGCGGTCAGATGCCTCATTAAATTTATCTCGTGAATTAACTCAGGATTGTGAAGATAATTTTGTAAACTGGCTTTATTTAATACCGGTCAAACGGGATGGAAAAAAATTTTCACCCCAAAGAAACACTGTGAATCGTGCGAGGCCATCGTGGCCGGCCGTGCCAGTTCGGTACGTGCCCAGGTGCGCCTAAAAAATGCTTTCGATTCGTCAGTTTGTTCAGGCCAGACATTGGGCTCGGCCAGGAGGCTCTTGTTTCACTTTTCTCGTTCCCGGTGTGCCCGCTACGATCGATGGCCATCCTAACAAACTGATCGATCTAAAGGTTGAAGACAAGAATGGGGCATTGGCCATTCCCGCAAGCAAGATCTCCTGGAGTTTCTTGAAGCCGAGAATAGCTGGACTCCGGCCGCGTCCAATGCGACGGACGACCACGGTATTTTGTTGCAGATGCATGGCGCCTTTTAATATCTGTCCCTGTCATGTCTGCTACGTTCTGGAAGTGTAAAGCTAGCGCATTTCCATTTGACGTCGCAACTCGCCGCGGTAGTTTAGTACCAGTTGGATCGCGCATCCTCGCTGATTTGTCGAGCTCGAGCCGCAAGCCACATGATTCTCGAAGTGCCGGGAGCCAGAAGCGTGGGAGTCCGGTCGGATCGGGCCACGTCAGACAGTCCCGTCCAGGGGATGAGCACTAGGAAGCTTCCTGGCAGCTGCGCGCGCGCGCGAGAGAGTAGTGAATTGGCGAAAGTGCCAGCAACGGCAACCTGCCAGCTTTTATGTTTTGGGAATGGACGGTTGTTCGCGGACGTGGCATGTTCACGTTCACCACAGAGGAATATCAATATCAGGTGGTGCTTAGCCGCGCGCCTCGCCGCCCAGCACTGTTGAGACCACAAATGCGCGAGATCCACGCGATCGGAGAAGGCTAGCTAGCGTTGATGCTCACGTTGAGACGTACGTACGTACAGTGCAGGTGAGAGCGATGATCATTCTGGTCCTTGGCGCGTCCTCGATCGGAGTCCTGATGCAATGCGATGCAATGCAATGCAAACTCTCTCTCGTCCATATCCAAGTAACAAATTCGTCAACGCTGGTAGTTAAAACGGAAGCGAAACCCCGCGCGCGACGTGAGCTAGCTGCTCGCCGGCCGCGCCACGTAGCGAACGGGACGTCGTCCTGGAGGCAGGCCATGGGAGAAGCCGTTGTCTCCCGTTTTTCTTTACTGTTGCCCTCGAACAGGGGGGGGGGGGGGGGGGGTCCACGGCAGGCGGCCAGCGAGGCAGCAGCGCAGCGGGCTGTCATGTTGCGGGCCGGGCCGTACTAACTCCAACCCCAGGAGAGGAGATGAGGAGAGACGTCGCGGTCGGCCGGATCCTGGCCGGGGTGTGATGGCGAGCGACGAAGCTTCCCGGCAGCTTCGTCCGGGGCCCGCCAGCCCGGCCGGAGGTGGGGGGCGTCTGCGGGGCGGGGCAGACCAGACCAGCAGAGCGGCAGGCCCGGCGCGGGGGAAAACGACGCGCGGCGCGTGGCCCACGCCCGCCGGACGATCGCTTGGCGCCGGGCGTAACGAAACGCTATCGCCCAGCGCGCGTGGTTGCTTCGTACGGTGTGGTTTGCCTCGGCTCACCTCGGCACGGCGCGGCGCGGCGCGCGGGGTTTCCATGGTCTGGCTTGTGCGGCGCGAGGGCAGCCGGGCAGGGATGGTGCCGCCGCCGGACAGGCGTGGCGGGGTTTCTTTTCGCGGCCTGGCATGTGGGCAAGCGCGGCGGCTGTCTGCGGTCAAAAAGGTCAGGCCGCGGGGGTGGCGGCGCAGCGGCGTGCGGACGGCCGAGCCGCCGTCACGGGATATACGTACGGCGAAAGATCGTGATAGGAGCTGTGCGCCGGTAAGCCACATTATTTACCCCTCGTTTGTGCCCATCAGGGTACGAGCAGAGTAGAATTCGCGTTTGAGTTTTCTGCGCGTCGCGTCGTACTCGTACCACCGAGTGCTGCATTCTATGTATGGTAGTAGTAGTACGTACCCTACGACGCAGACGTGGCCGCGTCATTTTAGGTTGCGCGTGTGATTTGTTGACCTGAGCATGAACGTACGTATCGTCGATATGGACCACGCCGTTGCATACTCTACGACCAATTGTATACTAAGTAGTTTGTTGCTACTGTACGTGATACTGCATGTTGCAAAATAAAAAAAACTTTCCACTTTTTCTTATTTTCAGGGCGATTACACGCGGTCCTTTTTCTTGTGTTTTCTTTTTGGACATGTTAATATACTCTCTGCCTGTGTACCAGCCTCGCACAATAAACAATTCTGAAACAAAAAGACTATCTCATGGCCCTCGTGTACCCTGTTGACGGGATGCACGTAAAGAAGTGATGGGATGCTGTCGCATATGCGCAGTTGGGAATCACACCGGGGTGATTGGTTACTCGGCCTAGCTCAAGCCAGCGTAGCAGATATGCATGGCTAGCATAAGCCAGCTTTAGAGTTTAGACAATGCATGCACCTGTTGTTTGGTTAGATGCATAATACCTAGACTGGCCTAAGGGTTGTCTGACTTGCTCGATTAGGATCACCTCTTTTTTCTTCGATGAACTGAACCAGCGTCACCGCTCTGTGTTTCTTCTCCACGGAGCAGCAACAACGCTCATCAGCAACACGGACAGCACGCGCCCTCGCTCTCCTCGGTGAGCGCGTGCCTGCTCTCCTCCACGGCGAGGCCCCTAATGCCGCTCCCGTGCTCCAAAGTGGCGCCGCCGGTGCAGCCCCCGGCGCCCTCCGCGGCGAGGCCTCGCCTCCAAAGCGGCGCGGCCAGTGCAGGCCCGACGCCCTCCACGGCGAGGCCTCTGACGGCGCCTCCAAAGCTGTGCGGCCGGCGCATCGCTCAGAGGTGAGGCCCCTGACAGCGCCCCCGCAGCCCCCGACGTCCTACTCCCCTAAAATCGATGAATCGATCTTGGGGATGGCTGATTCAAGCTCCGGTAAGGATGGATCGAGCTCGAGCACGGTCGAATCGGGCTCACCCTCATCATCCTCACCTCTAGCTCCCTCTGCCTCACCACGATGTTCTCTGTCGCCTCCTCGTACCAGTTCGGCGCCGCCCAGGTCCGCCGCAAGCGCGGGCGCGCCACCGTGGTCGTCGATAACGCAAGGGGGCGAGAGTGCAAGGCAGGGCAAGAAGCGGCGGCGACAGCAGCTGGTGCGGCACCGACGACGTTGATGGCGCGAGGAACGGAATGCTTGAGCAGTAGAATCAAGAAGGTGACCCGAACCCGCCGAGGCCTTGTGCAGGCTGCACAAGCCGGAAACTCCCGCCCCTCGCGTTTCCGAGCTACGCAGGCCGTACAGGCCATTTGGCCAGCCAGCCAGGCTAAGGTCCAATGCAGGTATCCAATCAGGCCATGGCTGCACTACGGGAGCCTGGGCAGCCTTTAGCCAGGCAACCAATCACCCCCACAGTGAACTGCTGACATACGAGCATGGCGCGCAGCTTTCTGCACGTGTGCTCTGAATCAGAATGAATAATAATAATAAAGATAATAAAGAATCATATGATTTGAGGTGACGTGGGTTGATGCTCAAAACTGACGCTAGTGGTTTGGCTAACCGTTAGACCGATTTGGAACGACGACGGTCAAATTGGCAAAGGAGTGGCCAACTGATCGGATCGGTTTGGCTAGCCCGTCAAACCGGTTCGAAAGTTGTAATTCAAGTATGTTTATATTTTTTGATATAATTCCTTTTTAACTGACTCGTGAAGGGTAAGACTTTCTCGGTCGGTCCGGTTTACACTCTTCAACTATCACAAAGTCTGATTTTTAACCCTTAATTATAAAATCGGACACTAAGGACCATCCAACTATCAAAACCGGACAAATCTGGTCTTTTAGGTGGTTTCAAAGAGGTTTTCGTTTTATAAAAATTTAAAGAAAAATGTTTTGGTGCACTACTTTGAGTCATTTAGATATTATTTGTTTATGTTCCTAGTGCTTTATTAATTTTTGTAAAAACACTAGGAATAGGAAAAATGATATGTAAAAAACTCAAAGAAGAGCACCAGCATATATGTTACATTTTTAGAAAAATCTGTGTACCAGTTTCAGATTTTTTTTGGTATGAAATGAATTAGTTATAAATATTTAGGTTGAACCACTTTTCTTTAAATGCCTATAAAACGGAAAACCACCTTTGAAACCACTCAGAGGGTTAATTTATCCACTTTTATGTTTTGATAGTTGAATGGCTTTCGACGTCTGGTTTCATAGTTCAGGGTTGAAATTCATACTTCTGCGATAGTTTAACAGTGAAAATAAGACTTTTTCTTAAATATAAAGGCTAAGGCCGATCGAGTGTGTTCCCAATCGAACCAATACATTTGTCCAATTGTCCTTTACTTTTATCTCTTAAACCCTTTCAAACCTTATTTGTTGTTCTTTGCTCGTCTCTACGACGTTCAAGGGTGTCTTGGGTGGACTGCTGACCCCAGAACAACCTTAGACCCACAAGCTCCGACGGGATCCCTCCTAAGCTTGAGGTTTTAGGTTTTCACCTTTTTCCTATCAAATGAGGTCTGACCGGTTTGCCCAGAGCAACTGTGGTGTTTATCGTATTGACATCTTGCGGCGTGTTGTAGCGTATTCTTGGTGTGTTGGCGTGATTTTGCGTCAACAACATGACCCACCAGCAGGCACGGGTACTCCATGGCATTTAGCATTTCAGCTAGCGTTCTGTTTACGGGAAAAAATGCGTGTGTCAAATTTATTGCGGAATTACAAATATTAAAAACCTTTTAAGCATAATTAAGGATGGAATTAACTCCAAAAATATAGTCATTATTGGTTAATAAGCTCAATAGCAAAAATAAAGTAAATTTGAACCAAATTCCAATTAAGGACGGGTTTTGGGGAAATTCAAGTTTAAATTCAAATTTGGAGGTAAGTTTAAAGAAAAACTGTAAAATTGCTAAATATAAACCATGTCATGAGGCTATTTTGAGCTCAAATTTTGAAAAGGATTTGAATATAAAGGTTGGTCAAAAATTACCAAGATAGAAACTAGGAACTCTGCACTATAACATGGACTACTTCATGATCAAAGAAAAGAGTGTTTGCTGTTTTATTTGGAGGTTCAAAGTATGAATCATGCACTGTTGAGGACAGCTCCATTGTCTGACGAAACCGAACCCAAAGTTCAGTAAATCAGCTGAAAGTTCAGAGCTCAATAATTTTTGACACACTGAGATTTTGACCCAACATGTTACATAAGAATTGAAGCTAGGTGTATAGGCTACAATTTTCATTTTGGTGGATGGAACACTTTATACATGAAATGGTGATCTTTGAGCCAAGATTCAGAGAAGAAAATAAAGAGAAGTAAGAACAGAGGGGGAGGAGAGCAGAGCGGTTACGGCAGAACCGCCGCGGTATGCGCCGTGTCACACCCGGATTTACACAGAAACCTGAATGTTGCCATATGTGCGCCCAGGATGTCCACAGAACACATACAGCTTACAAATATGGAAATCAGAGTACATATGCTCGAATAAAAAAATAGTTAAATCAGAGTTTACCGAAATAAAACACAGCGGAAGTCTATCTCTCTCGACAGGTAGAGCCTCAAGTCCACAGGGAAACCGATTGGTTGACCACAGCTCAGAAGTATCACTGATCCATCTGTTATCCATCCGGGATTTTGTTGAATAATAGCAAGCGTAAGTAAATGTCTTACTTAGCAAGTATAGCACGGGTGTATGAAGGCTCAAAATAGGCTAGACATGGCTCAACTGCATTAGCATTTTTAGTTGGTTCATTTTAACATTAACCAAATTACTACAAGTGAATGAAACCCAGTTGCAACCCAATTAATAAAGTATAAGAGACATTAAACATAAATAAACATCATCTTCTAATAAAAAAGGATCCAAGCCGCTCGTGACCCTGAGTAAGGCTATCATGATAGATTTTACACTCTACAGAGGTTTCGCCCTTTACCCACCAGTCGCGGAAAAGTTCAAAAGAACTTTGCACCCAACCACGCACATCAACACTTCCGAGGTGTGATTGCATAGGGACGCTACGAGTTTTTTCACAAGACACCCTAACAAGACAGTGGCCGCTAAGGTACAATAAGGTGGTGAGACCATAGGCACCAAGATCGACGTACACCTACGGAGTCACACCATAGGGGGGTCGATGGCGTCCAGAGCGCGGGCATCACACCCATCCATGCACAACGTGTGGAGTTCTTTATCACAGAGACTCCCGGCACGGGACTGGGTCTAACGTGACCTAGCCGACGGATCACCCGTCCTCGGTGGAATCCGGAAACACCTCGCGCCTTACTTCCCATAACGCCGTCGGCCCCACCGGTAACCACTGGCAAGCTAGAGACGTACAAGTTACCAAGACCAGAGACATAATAGTTCTAGCGGTGGCGACAGGCTCCTGGGTTGCCGCTTTAAGAACCGGATCTTACGGAGAGAAATTGGAGCAAAGCACACAGCACATGCCCCAGCTCCCTAAACCATATTGCTAAAAAGCAAGTTTTATCATTAATGTTGAAGTGAACCATTAAGTCAAAGTTAACGATTAAATAAAAGTGACAGTAGCTGCGCATAGCAAAATCTACCCATATGCATAAATCCCAGGTAATAAAAGGATAGGAGTAAACAAACTAGGTACAACCTTAATAGGACATCAAATTAGACACATGCATATGAAAGTGAATGTATGTAAAAAGTGGGTTTAGATAGCAAGGATTGTCCGTGCTATAACTTGCCTCAAATCCAGTATAATCACTTATAGTCTTTGGATCTTGATCTTCAAACTCTTGTCCTTGAAATCTCTTGATGGCACTCCTCTGCTCGCAGCAATCAACGACACGAGCACATCATGTAGCTAAACAAGCGAACAAATAATATACAACTAAGAACAGCACACCAATAAAAATAAAAGCTTTAAAAGAGCGTGCTAAGCGGAAGGGCTCGATTCTATGGTCACGTGAGCGCAAGAATCACTCTAATCGGAGCTAGAACCAGAAAGTTATGACTTGATCAATTCTCGTCACCATCTGATATAGTCTGCTTGTTTATTTTATATCTCGAGTTCTAGATATCCGATTAATGTGATTCCAATTGGGTTAGCTTAATAATTTGATAATATATCTTCTGGAGAAATATCACGATTTTAGGAGCTACTGTCTAGAAACGACACATGATTTAGTGCATCGTTCAGAATCTGTTTTTGAGGGTGAAAATCTCCGTTGCGACTTATTGCTATCCGAAGGATTTTGGTTATAAAACAATACGAATATATGCTTGTTTGATTTTAGTTAAACAAAACCATATGTAATGGTTATTCAAATAATTATATTTGAATTTGTAAAATCGAGGTAAAACTTGAGTTCAAACAAATAAGAAAATTTTTGAATCACTTCAGTCAAAGTGTGCAGGAATATGTTTAAATAATTTCGACTTAGTTATAGGCATATTTTGACCTGACGTCTTTAATGAAAGTTGTAGGAAATGTTCTGTAGATATCCAAAATGTATTTATTTGCTAGATTTGGTTAAGCGGATCAAAAGTTATGGTCAAAACAGTGAGCAACTATGGAATCTAGTCGAATTTTCAGAAAATGTTGGAAACGGCTATTCAGGATTTAGGCGTTAGATTTCTTTGAATCTGTACCCTTGTGACCAACATGAACTAGTTGCTAGGTGTAGTTTAAGTTGACATGAATCTAACATAACAAAAAAGGATTAAAACGAATCTAAAACGTGGAAACTATAGACTAAACAAGATTTCCGACGCTTAAAACTAGCAGGGGCTTTTCTATAAAAGAGTGTAGACTAAACGAATATGGTAGAAAATTACAAGATTCGCTGAGGGACTTACTGAAAATTTTGAGGCCAAAAACGACGGAAGGCTCGACGCAACGACGAGACGAAGAATGGGCAGTAGTGGAAGATATGGTGGAAGAAGACTACCTTAGGGAATCACAAACAAAGGGGTCTCCCTGTAAAGGAGTCGATGGTGTGCCTTTTCCAGAGGAGAGGTGGTTCGTATATATAGGGAGAAAACCTCCCACTTCAAGGTTCATTAGCAATATGGGACTAAACGTGGGTTGCCTCGTCCCAATGCGCATGGGCTTTGAAATTTGGCCCAATAAAATGGTGGGATGGATTTGACCTAAGATTGGATCAACTTTGGACCAAGGCTGGTCCACTAAGATTTAGGGTGATTTTAATTTTCGGAATAATTATTTTTCTGGTTATAAAATAATTCCAGATAAGTCCAGAATTGATATTAAAACCATGAAAAATATTCTGAAAATTCTAAAAATCCTAGGAAAAATTTCAAAGATAGAGTTGGACATGAGGTACCCAAATAAAATATTTGAACCTCACGAAATAGATTTTAGCCTACTCCAAAAATTGGAATTTTCTCTAAGGAAAATAGGAATAAATGCCAGAAAACTCTGAAAAATTCCCACTAGACTTCTAAACGCGTTTTTGAAAACTTTACACACATAAAATCACTAAATGCAACCGGCATGAATGCAAAGCACTCAATATTAAACCTATGTTGTTTTAATTTAACGCAGAAAATAAAAATTTCCTATACTAAATTCCCTATTCATTATTTAGAGGTTGGAAAATTTTAGAAAATTGAGAAAATCATTGTATTAATTATGCTATCAATTCACATCCCAAAATCCAAAAATTTTGGGGTGTGACACGCCGCCCTTAACCGCCGGCGAGCATCGACCCTGCCACGCGCCAACACTCAAGCAAGACACCATGCGCGCAGTAAACACGATAGGCTCGGTGAGGAATTCGAATATATACCAAACCGTCTTCAATTTATTCCCCGCCACCGCCATTCACGTCAGCCTTGCCGCCACCTCTGCCTCGCGCTTGATTTCACTGTCGTCGTTGAGCCACCGGCCAATTCCACTCCCATACAACACCACCACTACCCCAGTCCCTTCCCTGACCAGCCCAAGTTCAACTTTAAACAACACAGGAGCCATTTGTCGTCATCTTCTTCCTCCGGCCGCCGCCGACGGCTTCAAAGTGAGCTCTCGAGGGGAGCTATGCTGGAGCGTCATAGAGGTCGAGATCAACTTGCAGCTAGTATCCCTAGGTCCTGACGATGCTTGTGAGCTAGCTCTCGGACATGGCACATGCGCCGGTTAGCCAGAACACGAGCGTCGCCACAGAGCGCCGCCGCGCCATGGGGGTCGCCGTGGGAAGCTATGCTCCGGCCTCTGGGCACGGCTTGATGCTAGTGGAGCACGTAGAGGAGGCCATGTCGAAGCTATAGCGCCACTTCAAGTCGCCGGAGTCGCCATCGTTTAGCCGGCCGGCGAGCCCGAGCGGAGCGCCACCACCGCCGCCGTCGCGCATCGCCGTCCGATCATCGTTGCTCGGGGTTCAACCGATGGGAGTGCTCGTCGTGAAGAGTTGAAGCTGTTGGGACACTTCTCGTCGTCGGAGACCTCGCCATCGGGGAGATCGACGCCGGTCAATCGACGCCGTCTTGAGTTCTGGTCGGGAGGACCTGATTGCAAGGAGAAAGAAAGTTCCAGGGGGCTATTCGAGAAAGTGCTAAGTAAGGCGCGGGAGGACCTATTTGTGAAGGTTTAATTCTTTCAGGGATTCTTTTGCAAAACGATTTTGTTTAGTTGTTTCTTTTTGATTTAAAAAGCTTTAATATTGTTTTAATTACTATAATTTACAGAAGTGTCCAAAATTAGTGAAGCTAATTTTGTTAGCTTTGTTAGATTTTTCTCTATACATTAAAATGATGAACTTTAGGAAAGCTTAAATAAAAATTTAAGTTATTTAACATGCTTTTCTTTAATGCTTTGAAATAAATAATAGAGTTCCAAAATAAATAAAAATGTGATAAAAATCTATTAAACTAAAAATGTTTTATTATAATTAGAATAAGATTAATTCTAGTATAAAAATAATTTAAGTAATTCTTTTATGAGTTTTAAAAATGCTTTTAAATGGTTTTAAATATAAGAAAATACTAATAAGATTTAAATGGGTGTTTTTATTATTGGCTTGCAACTTTATCGTGAAGGGAAGTTGTAGAGCTAGGTTTTCTAAACTTGCATATTGCATTCATGGTATATAGATACCGAATCTGTGGAATCGGAAATACGTCAAGTTCAGCCGAAGGAATCCCAGGAGTACAAAGGAGTAATCACGGAGTATCCAAAGCCTGAAGTCACTGCTAACAACCCTAACCTTGTTGCTAATCCAGGCAAGCACCGGAGCATCTCTACCTACTATTTTAATTATTATTTCATGCGTCCAAACTATTTCAGTATATGCATTAAGTTTAGGAATTGTTATGAAAACCTTTGAATGCATGACATCCTTGACTAAGGACATCTTTGACACCTGTTCATAGATATGATGAAACCCTGCTTAGTAAGCTTAGTAGTTACCTGCGAGATACTTGTGATACCATATCTATGATAACAACACATAAAATATGGAAACTTGCAAATATGGAGATTTGCTTGGTAAGTTGGACGAGGGCTTGAAAGATTTGATTGTGAGTAAGTTTATTGGATAGCCTCGTCTAACTTTTGAAATTGAACAATGATTCAGTAGTTGTTGACCTGAGATCAAGTTTTGAACGTACTAATCACATACTGGGTGAATGGGACCAGTAAACCGATGTAACTCAATCACACCAGGATTGGAACTATGGCTTGCCCAATCGGAGAGAGGCAGTAGGCGGGAGTGTAGTCTGAAACTCATAAGTGGGTCAGGCCAGACGTGGGGCCGCTTATGGGGATGCACTCCTGGACCCTGGCAAGAATAGTTTCGATCGCTGGAAGTGATGTGAGCGAAAGGTTGCCGCGTGCGGTTATCCAGAATGCGCACGTGCCGTGTGATTAGGTTTTACCCTGCAGGATGTACAATTGATCATGATCGTCGCACTTCTCGATATGAATATCGTTTGATCACTGATGAACAACTTAGTAAAGTAACGGTGGTTAATGGATAGTATGGTATTGGTTATCATGGAAAGCTTTCTTGAAAAACGTTATTTCATGTCACCTTACGTCTACAAGATCAACTATAAAATGAGTAAAAGACATAAAATATAAGGACCAATAATTAGTAAGCATTTTGCAAAACCTGAAGTATACCCGTCCAATAAACAGCCTTGCATATCTGCGTCTTCATTTTATTTTAATGGTTGACGGGTAAGTCTTGCTGAGTACCCTTGTACTCAAGATTCTAATTGCTGCAGAAGAGAAGTCGGAGCAAGTTTAAGGGCTCGCGAAGGCCAAGAGACACGAAGGGTCTACGTGATCTCTTGATGACAAAACTTTTATATCAAACATGACCGGTATAACTTAACTACCAGTACGACCTGTTCGATTTCCAAAACTCTTAGCGTTGTTAACATGCATCTAAGTTTTATGCTTTATAATCTGTAATAACTCGTATCCCTAGTATTTTTGTAAAGAATGTAATGTCTGTTGAGAGCTTCCTATGTGAACGATCCTGTATGCATAGATTTGTTCTTGAATGTGGTGTTTCGGGGGTCTTCGGACACCTGACAGATATCTGGTTTACACTGTTTCATGTGCATTAAGTCCTGACCCCGCTTGGGACGGTGATTAGTGCACCTGAACCAGTTTAAACTGAACGGTTCTGCCACAGGTAAGCTTTGCTTTTGACTTCATTCTGGACAAGGGAGGCCAAGGCCTTGTTTAGATGTAAAATAGGGGTGGAGATTTAGAGGTTTGGGGGCACTTCGTAATCATTGTGTCACTGTAGCATTTCGTTTGTATGTATGAAAAATTGTCTAAAAATTAATTAATTAGGCTTAAAATGTTTGTCTCGTAGAGTACAACAAAACTATGCAATTAGTTTTTGATTTCATCTACATTTAGTACTCCATGCATGAGCCGACATTTTGATGTGATGGGAATTTTTTTTGCATAGTGAACTTTGGGGTTGATTTTTAGAAAGGCCAAGTTCCACCGGTGTGTGTCAGTCATCCGTGCTGGTGCTCCAATTAAAAAAAAATTATACGCATATTGAGCTGCTCTGCGGAGAATCAATTTCTCTTCGGCTGATGGTACGTTGCCCCGACCATTTTGGACTTGAGCCACATCCACTCGCTCTGCCCCTTTTCTTTTTGTCTCTAAAAATAGCTCACACATTCCTACCAACTCTCGCGATCTTGACCGTACCCGTTTCTTATTGATGCAATCATCTGTGGTTTTTTGTCTAGTTGTGGGTTCAGAGATCGCTCCATGATTCCAAATCTCCTTGTCGTAGCTCCTCCCCCTACCATATTCCATTTCTGCTACTACTACCTTTCTAGTTTATCTGATGATCGAGCACTATATATATCTTCATTTTCTTCTCCATACCTGTTGTATCGACAACTTAACATGCTACTAGTAATTTTTCTACCACCGCTGTCTGATGATGCACTTGCAACTCTAATAATCAACGAATAAATTATTAGAAGCGGGTCTCTCGAGAACACGTTTCATGGATTAAAGTTGTTTGGGTGCATTGCATGAAAGCTCAGCTGAGATAAAGCATAAGCCTCCAAAGCAGCACGAGGCACACGCCGCAATGCAATCACAACCTCCAAGGCATATCGTCAACGTGAGATGATATCTACTGCCATTTAGAAAATTCATTAGAGCATCTCCAAGAGCTCTTATATAAACTATGGGCTAGCAAAAAGAAAAAAAAAGAAAGAAAAAATGGCATCCAACGAAATCGGTAAAGGACTCGCCATCTATCTACGCTCGGTATCCTTTGGCCTCCCCTCGGCATCTTTGCCGAGCCTCGCTTGCTCGCCATCCCCGCTCGTGCGCGTCCAAGCCCCTCCTTCCCGTGCGCTCAGCCATCGTTCCCACGCTTGGGCTGCCTATTTTGCGTGCGCCCCTGCTATCATTCCTGTGGCACCGCCGGCATAGGGGGCCGGCGATGTCGGAAGACGGCGGTGGCGCGCCAATGACGGCGACCCGGCACAGGGATGGCTAACGGCGGTGACCTAGCGCGAGGGTGGCCGGTGATGCACATCTTGCACGGAGACGACCAGCGTGAGGGGGCACGGATCCGGGGCCGCTGATGGCGGTGAACCGACGCGGCGGGGGGGGGGGGGGGTTCGGATCCGGCCGCGACGCCAGCTCCGGTGCGAGCAGGGCGGCCAAGGTTCGGTGGGGGTGGTGCGGAGGGTGGAGGGAGGAAGGGAAGGGGAAGGAGGAGGGGAGGAGGGAGGGGCTGCCGCCGCCACAGGCCGGCGGTGGAGGCCGACACAACTCGAAGGGGGCCACCCGATGGTGGCGGCACGGAGCCCCTCGGTCGCCTGGAGAGGGTACGTGACTACGCGAGGGGATGCGTGGATGGGGATTGAGAGAATAGGAGAGGGATGAACCGAGCAAAATAGGCCACCAAACGGGCCCAAAGCCAAAAAAAATGTGCAGCCCACAACATTTGAATATAGAGAGGGTTCAAATTTAGAGAGACGGTTGGGTTTGATTACTTTTTAGTTGTTTTTTATTTTACATAATAGCTAAATCAGGATTTTGGCTATCCAATTTTAGCTAGACTGTTGGAGTTGGAGCCTTCAAGAATGTCTAAAAAATAAAATCCTAAAAATATAGTCTCGAGATCTTGTTAAACATTATTGGGAGGAATAAATAGACCTCTCACAACAGTTTTCAAAACATTAGGTCCAAAACAAAGTCAAATACCGCCACATCATCAATTAATATGCCCAACTAATGTTTTTCTTTGTGTGAAGAAAAAAAAAGACCCATATCACCTGGTGTTGGTACTTTTTTCCCTTACTCCGCCTCCTACTTTTTTTCCCCTCGGCTGGGAACAGTCTCCTTTTCTCTGTATAAAGATTACAAGTGCCAAAGCAAGGTGGATATTTGACTTAGAATAGCTTTAGTTTTGGACATACTAAAATTTTAGACACAAGATTGGACAATTTTTGGATCATTATTTATTTTCTTTGCTCCTAAAACTAGTTATTAGGAAGGTTTATTAGGCACTCTACTACAAATGCGACTCATGCACTGTTAACAAGTTTTTTCTTAGAGGTGAAAAGGATGGTCGTCTCTGGATGGTGTGGAGTCCTTCGCGTCCATATGTTAACGACCTTTTTCTTAGAGGGGAGTTGCCGTGTCTTCGTGTAGGAACTTTATTTTATAATATATTTGCGATCCGTACTGGATATTTGTATGTTAACAACCTTTTTCTTAGAGGGGAGTGGTCACGTCTTCGTGTAGAAACTTTATTTTATCACATCATATTTGCCATCCGTATTGAATATTCGTATGTTAATAATATTTTTTTAGAGGGGAGTGGTCATATCTTCGTGTAGAAACTTTATTTTATGATATCATATTTGCGATCTGTATTGAATATTCGTATTTTAGTATTGGTCGATAGAAATCTCTCACCAGAAAAGGAAAAGGATAGTCCTTAACAAATAGAGAAAATAAGGACCATCATTTCTTTTTAGAGGGGGTCAGTATTATAGTATTACTTTCGTCCGCGCCATGCAGATGAGGACGGTGGATCTGAAGTTCTTAATTGGGCCAGCCAGAGTAGCTAGTGAACGAATGAAAGGACTTTCGTGGGCGGGCCACATGCTTTGTAGAATACAGCCATGTCACATGATAGATCTAGACCCATGCAAACGGGCCCATTTGACAGGACACTGCTAGTAACTACTGGAGTATTCAAATTATTGATTTTTTTCCTCCGGGCGAGCCATTCTAATAATGCTCTGTTTGGAAGTTAGGTTTTATTTTTAGTCTTGAGATTTGGATGCCAAACAGAAAAGCTAGACATTGGACTAGTTGTTGAACTAGTTGCATAGATAATGGCTAATTGATTGTTAGAGCAACTCTAGTAATAACCCTCAAATCAGACCCTCCAAATATTAAATGGGGGCTGCCTTTATTTTTTTACGCATCGTAAATTATTCCAACTCCAACAATAGCCCATAAAGGCAGCACCAACCCAGACACTATTCAATAGTTTCTATAGTTGCCATGTCATATATACACCGAAACTACTTTCCCCTTTGGGAAGTTTCATCTCCTGGGATTGAACCTTATCCGCTCGCGTCGCCCCCCGCGCGGGCGACTGAGCGGACCTCCGAATCTTGCGCCGCCGCCTCCCTCCCCTGTGAAAGTGCATCTAGGAATTTATATGTTTTGGTGATTTGTATGACAACATGATCTGTAATCTAACTTATTTGCTTAAGTATATGAGCAGTGTTTATTCTTATGGATATTCATGTGATGTAATTATTGCTAAGAATATGCGCTTTATTTGGTTAATGATATGAGAGCAAACAAGTGGATGTGATCCCATGACACTAAAATAGACAATAAGTCAATAAGAATGACTAATGAGACAAGAACTTATGCATATTGGTTGGTCTCATCTAGAGAAAGCTTGTTAAAGGATATTGGGATAATATTAATTGAAGAAATTGAGATTTCTTTGGACTTGGTCTTTAAGCTATGATTTGAAAAGAAAGAGACATGTTTCTATGGAGTTAGTGGTCTCGTATAAAGAGAAGCTTATGGACAAGCCATATGGTATCAATGACATAGAAGATCACATTTGTGGACATATCGTCGGTTTGAATTGAATACATGGAATTCAAAGTGGTATTCATGATGATGCAAAGCAAAGCTAAACTTAAAGTGTCAAGATAGGATGAAAGGATCAAGCTAGATGGGAGTGACGAGGCACCAAGCAAAGAGAAGGGCAAGTTGGTCTTGTAGCCGAGGGACTTTGTTAGGGTGAAAAGTTTAGCATCTTGGTTTGATATCTAGGCATTAATCAAGTCTTATCTAGTGAAGCAATGCAATGCATCTAATCATTGTTTAATCATATGAAGAAGTGGCTTTAGAATTAGTGATGGATTCTCGATCAAAACACTTGGATATTCTAAGCCATTAGCTCAAGTTGGATTTGCTCAACTAGAAGGAAATGTTGTGAGCCCTCAAGTTGAATAAGATCAAGTGTGGCATCAACAAAGACATATAAGCTCAAAAGGAGATTTTATTTATCATATGTACTCTTGAGTATAGGAATGCCGTACTATCAAGATGGATGCAGCATTAGTTGTTTTACAACACCGAAAGTGCTCATAGGTCAACCCAAGTGAGAAAGCCTTGAGAGAGAAGTCTTTTTAGGACTTAGTTTGCTGGGTGGTCCAAAACCGGTCTGACCGGTTTTGGAAAGAGGTCTGACCGGTTTGGGGCTCTGACATGGTTAACGTCTAGTTGGTTTGAAAAACCGGTGTGACCGGTTTTGACAACCAGTCTGACCGGTTTGCCACTAACAGTAATGGCTAGTTTTGTGGGAGTGGGGTATTTATACCCCTTGGCCCTCTCCTTTGAGGGCTGCTGGTTCCCTGGCTATTCTTGAGCATCGGGACCCTCTTTGAGCACCAGCAAGCTCTCCCCAAACATCTCTTTGTGAGATAGGTTGATATTGTTCATATCTTTGGATTTGGGTTGAGAGAGTGATTGTGTGTGAGCTATAGAAAGCTAGAGAGAGCTAGCTAACTCAGTGAAGAGCATTTGTTACTCTTGGAGGTGAAGCCTCCTAGACGGCTAGGCGTCGCCGGTGAGCTACCGAGTTTGTGGTGAGCCACAAACAGTTTGTGAAGGCTGCGATCTTGCCTCCTTTGTGGGAAAAGATCACAAGTTAGTGAAACCGAGGAAAGTGGCTTGGTGTGTATAAGCCCGCCTTTCGTAGGTCCTCAACAGAGACGTAGGATTCACTGTGCCTTAGTGACACCTTGTGTAGCAAGCAGTGAATCTAAACTTCGGGAAACAAATCATCGCGTCTCTCATTTTATTTGCCTCACTTGTTAAATTCTAGCATTTACATTTGCTTCCGCTTCGATCTACTTGGTGCAGAGACTTGGTGAACCTGCTAGAAATCATCTCGAGAAGCATTCCACCACGTTTGGCTTGTACTAGAATTCGTAGATGGGGTTAATTTACATTGTTGGGTTTCTCTATCTGAAACCGGTCTGACCGGTTTTGCTACTGACAGTGTGAAAAAGTTTTATAACTTGCAGATTCACCTATTCACCCCCCTCTAGGTGACATCGAGGTCCTTTCACCCTGCCTCCCCCAACCCCCTCCGGGTGCTGCGCCGTCGCCCGTGCGGGATGCTGGCATCTCGCGCGGCCCACGGGGAAGGCGGCGGCTGGGCTTCTTCCTCCTCCTCCGGCGGTTCCAGGTGGGTGCGGCCACCCGTGACGTCTGATGCCTGCTTGCCGGCGGCCCTCTGCGGCGGTGACGGTGGCTGGCCACGGATCCGGCGTTGCCCCGGCCTGATCTAGCGATCGCGCGACGGGAGTCGCATGGATGTGCATGGCGGGCGACTGACGGCGCTGGGGTGGTTGCGACCGGTGGTCACTGGCTGGGCACCGCTACCCCTTTTTCAATCTCGCGCGGGCAACGAGTCTATGTTTCGGAGGTGGTGCTCCCCTTGTTTCCCTCTGTTGGTGTGTTTTGTCCGGCGTCGCCTTGGTGGCAGGGCTGGGGGTTGGTGGATGTTTGCTGGTGGCGTTGTGGTTGTGCTTCAGGCTGTGTCGAGCCTTTTCCGGCTGGCGTTGCAGAGGTGAGGAGGGTTGTGCTACTGCCTTGCTAAGTGTGTGCAGATGACATGGTGCCGAGTCCGGCGTAAGTCTTCACTGACGGTTGTCGGTGGCAATGGCGGCGCCGCCCTAGTGGTAGCGTTTTCCCTGCTGAGGGCATCATTGCGATGCACCGTATCTTTCTGCACGGGGTTTCTCTACGGCGAAAGCCTTGTCTATTTATGGGCGTGCGACGACGGCGCCACTGGCGTCATGCCTTCCTTGGAGGCGTCGTATTTGGAGACCCGCCTTGGCTAGAAAGTGGTGGTGGTTGGTTGGCGGTGTCGCTCGTGCACGACGGATGTGGAGGTGCGCTTGGTCCGTGCTAGCGGGAAGGTGCAGAGGGCCCATGGGTGCTGGAGGTCTTGAGTTGGTGTGCATGGTGCAGTGGTGACTCCAGTGTTAGATGGGCGGAGGTGTCGCTCTCACGGTGGTCTCAGATATCTAAGTCTTTGGCAGAGTTCTGCGAGGCAGTGGGAGAGGTGAAGCCCCCACACATAGTGGCCAGGATCAATGGTTTTCAACCGCGACGAGGGTGTTCCGCTGAAGCTCAGCTGGGATAGGGGGTTCGGCGATCGTGTGTGTGTGGCTTGAGGTGGATAGTCCCATGGTAGAGGAGTTCGAGTTGCCGCCCTGGCTTGCAGCGGGCCGCGTCTTTTGGCGTGGCACAACGTTGGCGCCGACGGCGCGGATCGCGGGTGGCTTTTTTGGCTCCTCTCCCGGTTTAAGGTGGTGTAGTGTTTTATCACGTGCGTTGTTTATGTGGTGGTGGTGGTGTTACGTAACAATGTTTCTTCTTCTTATATGATGTGGCAGTGCTCCTGCCTTTTATTTCGGAAAAAAGAAGTTTCTTCAAAATAAAATATCAGCCAATTCCCTTCATTCTCTCTCCTTTCATCACCCAATCCTCTTCCTTTCTTTCTTGGTTCTCGCGTAGACATAGTTTCCTACATGGAAAATTATTTCCTTCTTTCACATCATTAATTTCCATGCCACATCATTAAACGGCTTATATGGTATGCTATTAAATGCTATGGAAACTGTCAAGTCATCGTGTTGGGACTGCCCTAAGAACGGAGGCCTCCCTAGAGACTCCAGGAATAGAGGCCTCCCTAGAGACTCCAGGAATAGAGGGTGGGGGATGAATTTTGAGGCCTCTCCAAAATAGGGTGTCATTGTGCTAAGTAGAGGGCCCATTGGAGTGCAACTTTTTTGTTCGACCCTCTAAATTTGGGTTCGTGGCTTATTTAGAGGGTCCGCTAGAGTTGCTCTTAGACCTTGTTAGCCATGGTTAGTCTATGCTTAGTCCATATTTAGCCCATCATCATACCGATAGGATTAATATTTAGTACTCTTAGTTTAGTTCATCCGAACAGACCCTGAGGCAATGACCGAGTCTGCTTCATCGGGCTATTCCTATCGAGCACCCGACTAAAACTAACACCTAAAGCTAACCACATATATAAATTTTATTACCCCGTCCCTAAATATCTAATAAGTGACATATTGAGGTTTTCTTAATTTAGCTATTTTATTATAGTTTGCTTACAAATTAATTTTTATAATTGAGTATGAATATTTGAAAATGACAATGGTATATTCATCTCAAAATGTAGTATATTCTGGTTGGGTTATTATTTAAATAACTATAGTAGTATTTTATATTATTATAACATTCCTTAAATTTCTATTGTGCACTTTGTGCCTAAAAATTCATGCACGTATGGTTGCTTAAGTGTAGATATATAGACGCGCAACAGGTATATAAACATCAAGTAGATGTTGCATGTAAAATGTGTGGAGTGAAAAACCACCCTTATGTATTAGATAGCCTTGGCAATGAGTTGAAGACTGAGCCACCAATGAATGATGTCAGCCGCGAACAGTGTCCGCAGTGTCAACCAACAACAGTGTCAGCAGGCATGCATCAAATAGGCAGCAGTAGTCCCCGTGGCCCTAGGGACATCATCAATCGAGTATGTGATTTAATCAGCTCAGTATAGGTGTTCATGTTCCATTAGGCATTTAGGCTAGTTGATCTTCTACACTTTATGAAATCATAATTAGGCTACTCCCTTTGTCCCAAATTACTAATCACCTTAAGCTCATCATAAATCAAACTTGTCTAACTTTGACTAAACTTATAGAAAAAATATAATAATATCTAACATGCCAAGCAAACTCATTATTAAATTCAAACCATAGATGTTATTATATTTTTTAAATAAATTTGGTCAAAGTTAGACAAATTTGACTTAGAATAAACCTCAAGTAACAGTAATTTGGAACGGAGAGAATACAAATCAACTCATAGGAAGTTTTACCTCCCATACACTGTTCCCAATATCTTGGCTGGGAAGTTATTTACAAGATTCAGGACCATGTAAGCGAGGCCAGGTTCAAGAAATGCAGAACAAGGAGATTTCTCAGAAGCTGACAGTGACATATCGGCATTTCTTAGATTAGCTTCAAAACATTCATCTTGTCTTGTTAAGAAGATGAAACAAAGCTCTAACTCCGGTCTCCGGAAAAAATGGTGGATACTAATCCAAGGATAGTCTATTCCTTCTTGGCCTTGCTTTCATCCGCTTCTTGGCCGTTGATCTTCTTGGGTTTAGTTAACAAGGTCACCACCCATACTCCTAACAGGGTTGCTTGGAGGGGCGCCAGCCAATATACCAGTAGATGGTCAAATGTTGTATGATCTCCTCGAGCATATGCCCAAGCAAAAGCCTACAAGCACATACCAGAACAAGTAATCAGAAAATTGAATATGGATTACTATTTTTTTCAAGAACTAGATGAACCAAAGAAAATATGAATGTCAGGTATAATAGGAGCAAACATCTAACACAGATCCAGTGGGCATAATCTACAGTGATTGTCATATAGCCATTTTACAGCACAAACCTTTCATATGTCCTTTGGAACAAATAAAAAATGCACACAGAACAATCAATGTTATAAGATGGCATAGACTGTTACACTGCAGTGCCTAAGCTTGATATCAGCTTGAATCATACACTTGGACACTTGGTCTTGGCAAGTACAAGACTGCATAATAGCTTTCTGCTGCATAACTCAATCAATCACACATGACATGTTGCAATGACAATGACACATGACAGAGTGCAGACTAGGAGAATGCATGGAGTCACAACAAAATTGATCATGTACTTTTTGGATAGTTTCACTTTGGTTCCTAGGGAAGAAAATCTGCTGAATTAGACTTGAAACCTAAAAGGTTCATTTGTAAGTCATACATGAGTCATGCCTGTGTTGAAAGACTTACAGATGCAGGGTTCATAATCCCTCCAGTTATGTCTGAGCTAAGGATATGAATTGTGTTCTTCCAGATGCTTGTGATCCATGTCTTCATAAAGAAACTTTTCATCTCCTTCTTCTTAAGAGTCACTGACACCATAACAACCATGAAAGTCGCTAATCCTTCAGCTAACGCTCCATGATGAGCACCAACACTTAAGCGGGCTCCTTTACCCACATTGGGGAAAGTTAACTGAATGAGCTTCACTCCAAGAACTGCTCCAATCACCTGATAAGCATAACGAGCACAATAACTGTTTAATCAACAAACACACAGATCAACAAATCAATGTATCCGAGACAGCTAACTGAAATGAAAAGGGAATGGGCCACCTATAGTATATCTGTATATCATGACAGAGTGACAAGCATTACAACTTATTGCATCAGGCATGCTGCCTGTTGTATGAATGTTGTAAATTGGTATATGTTTATAAGGTAACAAAACCACACTTGGAGGTTTAGTTATCAAATAGCCATATAGTAATAGTAATCAGTAACTGTCGTCCTTACTCCCTATAGATGTGATCAACCAAATTACCATATGCAGTTTTAAGTTCTGAAGTAAATGCACATAACTGCTTGAAGATTAAATACAGAAGATAGAATTACGAGTTTACAACAGACAATCGCGATGTGCTTGAACAATTACCTGGGCAGGGATTCGCACGAAGGAGGTGAACAGGTATACGGCGGGTCCGCCGTGGGAGGCGACGGCGGCGGCAAGGACGGTGAGCGGGTTGTAGGAGGCGCCGCCCGAGGCGGTCTCGAGCCAGGCGAAGAAGAACATGTATACGATGGAGAGCGAAACCTTGACGGCCTCGGCCTCGGGCCGGCCCCCGAAGCCGAGCGGGCCGTACACGAGAAGCTTCACCAGCGCGCCCACGCACACCCACGCGGCCGCCAGCGCCAGGTCGCCCACCACCAGCCACGGCCGGATGCGGGCGCGCGACGGCGGTGGCGGGGCCGGAGACATGGCGGTGGGGGTCGGGGGTCGAACGGAGGATGGCACCGGGTCGTGCGCGGGTGTAGAGGGGAATTTTTTTTCCTGGACGAGATTAGCAAGGAGGCGATTGAGGGAGGCGGCTTAATGCGTTTTAGCCCTTCGTTGGAAGTGAACTTTGAATTGGTAAGCAAGACAAAAATTCTCAATCATGTGATTAGCGGATAGGGGTAAACTTGAGGACAGGGAAACCATTAGGTATCTTTGTCGTCACGTGCAGTGAGCATGCATAGCGTTGTCTTTGAAGATGTTGGTCCTTCCTTCAAACGCCGCTTTCCGAGAAACTCCGAAATTCGTCAATAAAAAAACTGCAAAAATACAGAATGATAGTCGCAGTGAATCGGAAAAAGAAACTGAATAAGAAAAAAACTCAGAATCGGAATGATAAAACTGCAGAATGATAGTCGCAGTGAATCGGAAAAAGAAACTGAATAAGAAAAAAAACTCAGAATCAGAATGATAAAACTGCAAAAAGAAACTGGATAATAAGAAAAAAAATCAGAATGATAAAACTGCAAAAATATTCCGTTGCCGGGACTCGAACCCGGGTCTCTCGGGTGAGAGCCGAGTATCCTAACCAGCTAGACTACAACGGAATTGTGGTAACATCTGTTCTGATACCTTTAAATTGATGGACACGCAAGTCTATTGTCATACACTCATGTTTGTTTACTTCCATGTACAATCCATGCGCACATAACCAACTGTACTTGGTTCTTCTCAAAAAAAAAAGAAGATGTACTTTGTATTTATCCACAGATATTGTATCTGTTGGACCCTTCAAGGACCCATATCGTGGACACACCAAACATTAATCACACGCTTGAATGTAAGCTCGACCCTGAGACCGAATGCATATGCATCGCCTGGTTAGAGCCCAAAAGGAGATCAAATGAGGTAAGGGAGTATGAATCCAGAACAAAACCCATCTGCTCGCCTGCGTTGGTTATAGGACTTGTCGCTGGCACCACCTGTAGCACAAAAGTTCAGACAGCATGAATACTACTCAAATAATACAGGGCATAATCACTATCATGATGCTCTAAGTTTGCAGTGGCATTGAATCAAGTGATGCATCAAACCTTGTCTGGCTGCTGGAAGGAGTTCTCGTCCCGCAGCCAGCCAGATGTAAGAACCGTCTTGATGGATCCAAACATCTGAATATCAGTTTCCAGCCCAGTTACAGATATATTAAGGTTAACAGCCTTGCTCCCAAAATTTACAACCTGCAAAAGAATCATTATTATTTTTTTACCAAGTTAATTTTCATTTTCATCTGCAAAGCTAAGTTTCCCAATGACAGAAATAAATCACCTTTATTTTGAGGTAAGTATTCCCATCTTGCGAATTATTCCAAGTGATAGCAGATGCAGCCAGTAGATCATAGTTTGAAAGTTGAATAGTGGATGGATGAAGTGTCGCGCCGCTTGAATCTTTGAAGAAGTGTAACATCCAGTAATTTGGACATCCATAGCGCTGCCACGAGTTAAAGACTATGGCATCTGGGTTCCACCTATCAAGCAGAGTGGTAGTTTTAATCAAATATTGACGAATCATCAAGTAGAAATACAGTTGGCATGCAGAAGTAAACATCCGCATTTACCTTTGATCGTTGTCGTTTACAAAGAGTGGAGCACAACTTGCCATCTCAACCACATCACTGAAACAATAGCAAAACAAATAAGTCCATAACATAATATAACATCACCCAGGAGCCAAACCAGAAATAGCATTAAAAAAACCTGTTTCTTTCTAATCCAATGAGAAATGCAGCTTCAGCTAAAGCAGCTATCAGTGTTCCTCGGCCAGCATCATTTCCAGTCACAGCATATTCGCTAACAATTGCCTACGAGTTACAAAGGGCATTACCAGCCAGTTGGAAGGATGATTAATTCAGGTATCAGTTGCAAAGCAAGTGCTTTTCAAAAAAAAAGTTGGAAAGCAAGTACCTTGGGTCCACTGCGGGCCGTGTTATCAAACATTGTAGATTTGGAAAACATGTCACCTGATGAGGTATAGACCTGCAGCATAGAAGATGTCACACTCTGATGGGAAAAATATTTTATCCAAATGAAGACGAAGCAAAAGCAGTCATTACATGGACATCATACAAATCAGCTGGGTTGACTGGTGATATAGCAGACTTATCGCAGCTTGATATGATTTTGATGTCCGGGTAGGATGCTTTTATTGCAGAATAGAACTTCACGTAGTTGTCTACAAAATGGGACACGCATTGGTTTTCTTGGCATAACATAAAAACGAAACCAAAGTATATAAAAAAAATGAAACCAAAGCAACTCAACGTTGTTTGAAAAAGAAGGTTACTATGAAGCCAGACAGGAAGAAAATGGAATTGTGTGAAAACCTTTGTAATAGTATTTAGAACATTCTTGATTCCCTATTGAGACATAATAAAGCTGAAAGGGCTCGGGATGTCCCATTGCTGCCCGAACTGAACCCCATGCAGTCTGGGGATCTCCCCTGGCAAACTCAATACCATTAACAACATCCTGCAACATGGCAATGGAGAAATGAAGAGGCTTTTCGAAAAAAAAATTAAGTAATTGATGATATTCAAAAATATTATTAGAATGGAACCATATACTCTAGAAAACTTCATCGCCTATATGTGCAACACAGCGACACTTCTGATCAGCATAACCAGGAAGTCGCAGAAATCCTACTTACGAACTTATGGGTTACATCCTTCTGGACATTGAAGCCACATGTCAATGCCAACATTTGACTTTATTTTTTTCTCATTTCCAGCATACTTAGACGTGATTGCGTGAAACTAAACCATTGCCTGAGCAGTGCTTGTGTTGTAAATTGTAAGTACATTATGCTATTCCCAAGTGGTTAATATAAACAAAAATAAAAATTAAGTGGGTATTAGTTTAACCCCTCATCCAATAGTCTTAGGCTAGACATCAACAGACACTTGTAATGTTAGTAGTATGGGACTGAAGGTGCAGAACTCCACAATTGGAGTCCATCGGTCCACATTCTTGTTGTGTAGCATTTTAAATTCTTAGTTCTCGATGAACTGTTTGTTCTTTTCCCCTTGTTTTCATTGGTTATTTCCTGAGACAACCCTTTGACAAATAATCAAATTAATGGATAACGTTCTTAACATGTTTCCTTATGACCAGATGTTCAATTTTAAGGAAAAAGGTGTTCATAGGTAAACCCATCATAAAAAAAATCTTCAGCTTAATGCTGAGAAAACTTACTAAGACAACAACTCAAACAGATTGCATGCACTTTGTGAATTGAAGGGTCTGTACAACTTAAGTTCATTCATCAGTTTTTGGGACTAAATTATCATTTCCAAATTCCATATCCAAGAACAAACCTTTACAAAGGCAGCTATTGTTGCAGATGAAATTTCTTCATTGAGGCTGGCCCCTGTCACATTGAAAGGAATTCCAACAAACCAGTCAAGGTTAAGTTATCTCTCCAAATATGTAATGGTTTTTTAGGCCATCTTCTGAAATTTCTTGATAAGATGATGTAGCAATTACCATCATTGACCACCCAAACTGGGCAAGCACCAAGGTCTTCTGCTAGCTACATCCATGAAATAGAACTGTCAGCATCAAGAGAGGCTATGTTCGGAATTATTTGAACTTTCAGCTCAGGCAAGTAGCGGCGTGTTGCTCACTTGGAGGAACTCAAAAAATCCAAGTCCATCATCAGTCCAGTAGGCCCAAGCATCATTGAAGTGGCCAGGTCTTTCTTCCCAAGGTCCAACAGTTTCACTCCAGCGGAATGCATTTATAAGATAATTCCCCATTACATAGTTGCCACCTAAAAGTAACATGATGTACTGTCATTTCCCAGAAACCTCACTGTCTAACTACGAGCCCAGAAAGAACATCATAATTTATTTTCTTAGTTGACCAATTTTTATTTATCATTATAACAGAAACACAAACATAAAAGATATCATGCAGGTACAAATTGATGCATCTTGTATTCAGTAAAGGAGTGATATTACATGTAATATTAAACAAGTGATACTACATCTAGGGAGGGTTTTCTTTTTATTCTCTTGAAATATTATTGCACAATCACAGAAATGTTGGTCCTGGTGGGGATTGAATATACATAAATTCTTTATCAAACCACAAGATCCAGTAACAAACCAATTCTAGTAAAATAATAAACTAATAATCATAGTTGCAAGGAACATATTTTTGACATTTTTAGAAAGATAATACAAGGCATATCTTTTCAACATATCACCAAAAAATTTTGCACATAGAGAAATGGACCAAAAAGTATGCCTTGCATGCTGCGATGTGTAATGTTTTACAGTAATCACAAAAATATACAACCGTCAATGGCAGAAGAGTCAAGAGTATGTGCAAGGTATATGCATATAATTCTCAAGCTGACTGCTGGCCAAATACTCATATAATCAGCAAGTATTTGCCCAGTATTCACAACATTTTACAAATTTGTCTGGTCTTGTGGTCACATAAATCCAGGCTCTTCCCTTACATGATGGGTTTGTACTTAGGCACACTACCTTCACCTCTACCTATGAAGAATGCCAGAAGATATATGCTAAGTGACAAACCTGGAAATTTTAGAAATCGAGGCTTCAGATTTGCCAGCATAGAGGCAAGATCTTTACGAAAACCATGCCCCTGAGGAATAAAATTGATAAATAAGGGTCACTGTTAAATCAATAAATGTAAAATCCTTGACGCCTAAATTGACTATGGATCATATATTTTTCCTTTCTTCTGCTTATGCCGTTTCCTGATGTAAATTAGGATTAAGTTTTCGATCATATGATTTGCTTATAGAAACTTCTAATCTAGCAGATTCCTGAAGTGGTAAGGTATCACAACACAATGCAATTATGATTATGATGGCTGCGACTTGTATTTGGAAACATTAGAATGCAAACTGAAACTATTATAACTGCATGGTTGCAACATAGATATGCATGGACCGCATAGTTCGACAAATATAGATCAGTTAACATTCTCTGAACCATGAATAATTATTTCTAGCTTTCTAGCAATAAAAAATAAAGTTACCAAATATTATGGTTCAAGTTATGATGTATTTGGATATGATCTGCACATGAAATAGCTGAAGGTATATGTATATGATTTTGTGCTTCTCACATGCTACTATTAAGTCTGGAAGGGAAATGTACGGAGGAAATATGCGTCATGATCCTATGGAACATCAAAAGGATAAAAGGGAGATTGGAAATGAAATTACCATGTAAGTATCTGACGGCATAAGTGATACTTGATCAAACCAAACTATGCCACTTTTGGTGGTCGTAAGCTGAAGTCTTGAATTAGTATTTCTATCATTTGATTCCATATCAAATTCAACCTTTGTCCACTCAACAAAATCTTCTTTGTCACCCCTACAATTTTGTATTGCATATGCTATTATTTCACCTAAGAAGGCACAATAGTAGCAAATGAAGTATTCTTGATAAGTTGAACCATGAAAAGTTGCTTACGTGATGGTATGGGAAGCTAGATTTTGAAGGCCGTCTGAACTTGTTAAGGAAACTGTTAACTCCACCGATTCTGATGACCTAATGTACATGGTAGCTCTATAAACCTTTTTTCTCTCAATGTTCTGCAACAATTGTAGGAAAAATATTTCTTATTGTTACACTGGAGATAAGCATATCTTATGGATTTATCAAGTCTGAAAGGGAGAAGAAATGTGCATGTATTGTTTCCCATTCGTTCAGATATTAGTACTGAGTACTGAATACAGAAAATCTAAACAAATAATCTAAACAAACTTAACTGAAAATTCCTGACAAAGATATGCAACTGGCAGATAGAAAATGTTATGGCAGTTTCTCTAATAAAAAATGAAAAAGGTACAGATTATGTTAGATACATAAAGGTCATACCATGCCCCAGTAACCAGGATTGTAGATTCCAACACCTCCTGATGGGCAGGCATTAGTTCCACTGGCTTCACAAATTACTTCCATTCGAAGTGCAATTGGATTACCAGCAAAACAGGATGACCGATCTGTTGCCACGATAATATTGGATTCATCCCCAATAATCAACCATGGGTCAATGTTTGAAGGAGTATTAGAACCACCAGCTTCAAAACCTGTGACATATAGGAAAATTTGTAAGGAGACAGGAAAGTGTAAGGCTGAATCTTTAGCCCATTCTTGACATGCTCCTATTCCTTATGATCTAGAAACAAATCTTTGCTAAAAAAGGAAGTCTGAATGGGCAGAATGAGGTCTGAACAAATAGTAGCTCTGCTTTTTACTATCTATACAGACAAAATCATCGTCTGAGCAACAAGTATGGCTATAGCAAACAAAGATATCATTGTCGCCATCATGAAGTTAATTTTGCTTACAGCCATAAATGGTTACAGATACGTAAGCACAACTCTGATGATAAAACATTTAAATTTTATGCCAACAAAAGATAAAAAGGGATCAAATGACGAACAAGACTTTCTTCAGGCAGAGTGCTAGTTAACCTTAGACACTGAATCCCATTACCTCTGTTGCTTACAAGCTCTGCCCACAATCCACCAGCTCCAGCATGGTTGATCTCCTACAAGTACAATCAAGATTCCAATAATTACAGAGATTCATCACCGTAAAAGTAAAACAACTAAACATGTAAAGTTGAAATGAATTGAGTGATCAAGAAACAATTTATATTGACTAGTGTAACCGCAGGTTAAGTTTCCTACGTAATCATAATACTTTTTTATAGCAAAATTAAACACCGGCTGAACTCCTGGATAGCCATGCATGAAAATGTGATATCCTTACTCAGCCAGAATGTTATGCAAGCTGAAGTTGATTGTGTATGGTCATTTAGCACCAATATAGATATGCTAGATGTGCTGACTTCCTACAGACCACTCTAATACCTGCATAATAAAACCAATGTGTGAACAACAATAAATCATCACACTCACCTCAAAGAAGATGCCAAACATATTTCCAGGGATGATCTGAGCATTCTGAGATGAAGCATCCACACTCAACTGAGCAGTTTGAGCCGCCACTGATCCAACATAAAGTATATGACACAAGCCAAAGACAAGAACAAGCACATGGAACAACCAGCAAACCGAACAGGCTCTTGTGATGCCCATAGCGCCCTGCTACAGCTGAGACCAGAGCACTCTAAGTCAATGCAAGCTCTCTATTCTCAGGTACGCATGCTGCAACCCCAGCAATGTTTTAAACAAACTGCAAGGATAGAAAACAGCAATTGGCTTAGAGCAATGACGCATGAGTAGAAGTAAAGTCACAATAAAACGATGAGAGAATACAGCAACAGCAACTATATGTAATCTTGTGTGAAGATTACTTCAGAGAGTTGCACTCCTGTCGCGGGCAAGCAACCCAGAAGTGTCGTTTTCTCCTTATCCAACCAGGAAAGCAATACAACGTACGGCACACTGTATGAATGGCCAGTTTTTTCCCTGGGTAATACTATCTTTGTGTTCCATTGGCTAAACTTGTTTGAATCTTCTGTATAAATGAGTTTACTGATGCCTCTAGTTGAGAGGCCACACACCCATGGATGTTCGCAGATCGTCTTCTCCAAACCCATCTACCAAAGCAATACCGCGTACAGTAGAATGTCTGCATTTCACGGTAACCAGTTTTCTATTACCTAAAATAAGCAAAATTTCGCTTTCTTAAATGTGGTCTATTCTGCAACAGTAACACCGTACCCTCAATCTCTAAATTGGGAGGTGTTCGCATGCTGCATTTAGCCGGACTATAAATGGCAAAGTGCTACTGCGATTGTTTGAGCCCCCAGCGTGGAGCAAGCCAGAATTCGCACAAGCACAACCCGATTCATGAGACCTCAGAGAGTTTGCCAGAAAGGGGGCGACCAGACGTGGGGGGATGGGGTTTCAACTGAACCCCTAGCAATTTTGGGAAATAATAAACCAGCTGCTCCACTCCTCCACGCGGAGACGAAGATTCGCGACAAACTGGACGGATTAATCCGTCCAAGAAAGAAATGGTTGGGAACTGATGGGTCGCCAGTTCGCCGCAGCAAAGTAGAGGGGGGGAAATTCCAGCAGAACAGAACGAGTAGGGTAGGGTTTCCTTACCAGGCGAGGCCTCTTCAGCTTCTGCGGAGAGGGTTCGATGATCGTGTGAGACACTGGGACAAGGAAACGGGCGTCGATTGATCAGGAGACTGGGGAGACAGACGAAGACGATGATGATTCGTCAGAACTTGGGAGGGGCCGACGTGGCAATGATATAGACATGTGAACTGTTTCATGGATAAAGTCGAACAGTTGTGGGGGCACATGGAGCCGGTAGTAGAAATACTTAGAGCAAGGGTAATAAATAACGCCGGCTGAGAGCGCATCGTTGCGCCTGCTCTTGCGCCAATTGTGGGCTGAAAGCCGGCTCGTACTCCTGTGGGGTTCAGTGGCAGTGTTTCAGCCGGGCTGCAAGCGGGCGGCGAGTTATCAGTCCGTTCCATTCTCTCTTCTCACTTTTCTTGTCCACATCTGATTTAGCCGGCTTACGGTCTACTGTTATACTTGCTCTTAAGTAAATAAACAGGAGACATTGAAAATGAGACCGCCAACTGGCAACCCTCGTGATTTAGGTCTATCTATCATTCGTTTTTTTAAAAGCTTTTGGATGTAACGCTACTCATTCTGTCTTAAATTGTAAATTGTTCTATTTTTCAAAAAAACTAAAATAATATATCTAGAAAAAAACAAAACAATCGGCCATTTGAAACGGATGAGGACTATTTTTTTTAAACAACATGACAGGAGAGCTGCCGATTATATTAAAAAGAAGAAATAACCCAGATTGGGTATTACAACTAACCAACAATATCTCAAGGGAGAGAGCAATATTAAAACCACGACACAGCACATTAAGCCTAAAACCAACATGAAGCTATACCAACAACTACAACCGAAGCAAAGCTTAACGAAGAGATAAAGAAATTTCAGCTATAATTCCAGCTATAAGGTCTCAAAAGACTCGACCTTTCAAATGCATGAGCGACTCAAGGAGGTCCGGTGGTAGCAATTCCTTCAAACAGTCCGCATAGTCTTGAATTACAACCTCGTCAAGCTACCCATCATTTCCAAGGATACCTAGGTCTTTTATCTTGCGTTGGGCAAGTCGAGCACTTCTACGAAGCGACGATTTGTCATAATACTTTCTTCGGCGCCTTATTCTCGCTATACTCAGTGGTGAGGGATGCACAGGGGAGCATGCAAGGTTGTCCGCCTTCATGATTGTGATGCACATAGGGGACATAGCCTCCATCAACAGATCATCTTGTTGTTGTGGTTCATCTGCCATGGCCTCAACAATGGACTGGATGGATCCATCCGCAACAGAAACAACAACGGTGGAGTCTCAGATGATGCGGAGGAGGACTACTGATCATTATATACTTTATATGGTCCCTTCTCTATTCCAGACGCACAGACCCGATATCAGAAAATCCAATCTAAGCTAACCCAAACAATAGGGCTTGTGTTTTGTTACTTGAACCAAAACTAAAATCTGAAAATATCGCAAAGAGAATATATTATGCCCTGGTACGTTCAGCCCTCACATTGACATCACACTGTCGAGTTTTCTTCAAAATCCGACATGAATCTACCCAAGATATGATAAGATCTATTTTCCACCGAATAAAACCCTGACGATCATTTTTCTCCATTGCCTCCGGCTCTTCTCACTCACATCGCCTGACATGCTCATACCGATGGCCAACCTAGCGCATGCAACAATATTTTTTTGCCATGGAAAGACGTAAGAAGAAGGAAGGGCGCGGAACAGAGAAGACAACACATGTCGTAAGTTTAGCATCCCTTTGAAGAAGGAACCCCGAGTAAATTTGAGCATTCTCTCTGAAAGTTGCCTTGCGACAAAATCTGAATGTATTTGAAACTATGGGAATTAAGCTTCAAGAACGCAGCGCTAACGACAGGATGTATGCTTCCGCGCTGTCGGCAGAAGTTACACACAATGTATCCTGGCGACTGCAATCACGCATCACTACTGACACGTGCTGCACGATGTGTGTATAACTTGCAATGCGACCATTGAGAGGCATCATCGATTCGTCATTCATCCGGGGACTCGCCGTCTTCGTCTTCATCAGCATCCAAGGGCCTGAAAAACTTGCCGTCCAGGAGGTACATCCCGACGGCGAGGCGCACGGCCCAGACGTCCTTGGGCTTCCTCGCCATGATCCTGCCCCACCGAAGATGTCACGCCAACGTCAGTGGCTCAATGCATGGCAGTGCCATGACATTCTAGTAGTTACACAGTTTGTTTTCTTTTCTGGCCAAGGCCAAGTGCCGGAGTACAATAATACATCACGCACCTTCCGACGTCGCCGGCCTTGACCTGGCCGCTGTTGTGCCGGAGCGACGGCACCGACGCCGCGGTCTTCAGCATCACGGGCGCCTCCAGGATGACGATCGGCGAGCCCACCTTGAGCTTCGATTTCGTGTCGCCTGCTGGTGCAGCGCCGCCGTTCGGCGCGCACCGGACGGCGACGCCGCCAGGACGCCGTCGCGCCGGAAAAGCAGGGACCTGCGCCGGTGAGGAGAAGCAGGGTGAAGAAGATACAGCAGCAGTTACTGCCGCGAGCAGTGGATGTGCCATCCTGCCCTCACTGAAGCAGCTACAGAGGCAGGGCAGGTGTTGGACTCTAGTGCAGCTAGCTGCTAATGATGCTGCTCTAGCTCCTGTGTTGCCAATCCTCCATTATCACTCCATCTTCTTGCTGATTCGACGGGAACGGCTTGATTATGGAGATGATTGAGGAGTAATCGTTGGTTTGACTCTGGGCTGAGCTCTGCTCGTGGGAAGGGTATTGTGGCTCGCCTTGTGGTGGCAGGGGATCGAGGATGTGCTTCTGAACGGCTGGGAAGTGAACGGTTGTTGTGTGCCCTGTTGTTGGCTGTTGCTCCCTCCTTATCCATTCGGCCAGTGCTTTTTTTGGAAGGAAAATGTATTGATCTTAGCCCAGTACACCGGTCCTTTTACAAACAGGAACCCAAAGAAAAGGAAAATTACAGAGAAGTTCAAAACTCCTATTCATCTTCCTCGAAACCCTCAGGGATCCGTTCGTCACCGTCGCCGAATTCGCTTCCCAATCGTCGTCGGACGCCAGAGCCAATCTCCACAAAATGGAGGCCGCAGAGGAGGGCTTACTGCTAGGCAAATCAGCCGAGTACGCTGCCTCCCAGGCGCATCGGCCAACTCCGGCACCCACGACGCATCCTTCGATTCCACTGCCGGCAACCCGAGCATAACTCGGATTTCCACAAGAGACCATCTTCCTTGAGATTAAAAGGGTCAGCAACATCATCACCTGAAGAAGACGAAGATGGGCCGGTCCCAGACTCCTGAACAGGTCTCCCCAGCCTCTCCGTTGACGTCGGAGAAGAACGCCACCGGAGAACAGAAGAAGCCGGGAGAAGTTATTCCCCTGCAACGTCGTCGCTTCCGCATCGCCGACGCCACCAGGAAAAACAAGCCGCAAAGGAGCGATGCTCCTCCGGCAAACCCTAATTCCACCGCCAAGCATTGACGGCGAACAAACCCTAGACCTAAAGACTCGATTAAGGACTCGATCTACTAGAGGACGGACCCCCGCTCCCCTCGTCCCCCGCCTAGGAGGCCGGGGGCGAGGGAGAACGGGGGCCAGAGACGAACGACGACGACGGCGCAAGCAGCGGCGGCGGTTCCGCCCGAGTCGACTCGAGGGCGACGCGGGGGACGGTTCGCGTGGGATTAGATAACACTCGCCCAGTAGTTATAAAACAATTACGTTATTCGGCCAGTCCTTGTGCAGTTGTGCTGCGGCCTATCTGTAACTTGTGTAAATCCGACCACTGAAGGAGACGTCCCAGCACAAAGCCGAATCGTCTCATAATTTCTGTGTCGCCGTTTTCAGAGCACCTTCCTGTCGTGAATTTCGAACATCTCTCAGTCTCTCCCACAGAAATCCACACTGACCATGGGCCCTGCTGCACTGCACGCTTAGATTCCACTTGGCGCGGCCCATTTTCTATCGCCGGAGCCCGGAGCAGCTGACATATTTTGACAACCATTGCGTGGCAACAACATCCTTAACCAACAGTGTTGATCGATCAGTAACCCTTACTGAAAGCGAGGTACAGTTCCTAAGTTGCGTTGCTCGGGGATATTTAACTTTTTACCATTATAACGGATGGTGACTCTCCAGATCTCACTTTAACGGTTGCCGCTATATTTTTACTCTTATTGTTATGAAAGGCATACATATTTACCACTTTCGCTCACGTGGCACGCCAGCGCAATTGTCCACGTTGGATTGAGGGCACCCGTGCGTGTAAAATGTCCCTCATACCCTTTTGTCCCCTTCCTCTCCTCTCCCTCTACTGTCACTTACACGTGGGACCTACATGTCAGGTCATCTTCAACCTCAAGCCATTATCACCTGTGGCTCTACCTTCGCCCGCGTGCCGTTGTTACTCCCGCCGCCTGGCCCCAGCACCCCGCTCCCGCTCCCGCCGCCCCCGCCCCGGCCCCAGCCCCCCTGCCCCCGGCCCCGCTGCCGCAGCTCCGGCTCCACCGCCCCAGCCACGCTGCTCTCGCTGGGGAATGGCGCGCCCGACGAACGGCGCGCCCGACGCGCTCTCCGCGCTCGCGTCCTTCGCCATGGACGGCGGCCGCGGCGGGACAACAGCAGCGGGCCTCGACGGCGTGCTTGGGGGCACGACGTTCGTGTCTGCTGCCATGCTCGGCGTGGTTGCGCTCCGCCTTGGTGGCCAGGGGGTCGCCGTCGACCGCGCCAGCTTCTTCTGCGACGCGGGGTTCCTCCTACTGGCCCTCGTCGTCAGGGCCGTCGCAGGCGAGGTCCCTGATTCTCCCTCGGTGGCTCACCATCCCGGACGCGAGCAAGGAGCGGTGGAGCAAGCTGACGGCGGTGACCGCGGCCACGCTCACCGTGGCCAAGAGCTCCCATGAGCTTTTGCAGTTGACCCCCTGGAGAATTTGCATAGAGCGGGCCAGTCAGCGCAGCTATATCGGGGGCGCCAGGGGCATCGGAGGTCATTTGCCAACCCCACATGCACCGGATCCAGCGTGGACAGCTGACCTGGTGTGCCACGGATGCAAATATGGTGTTTTTGTTGCGTGTTTCTTCGTTACGTGGTAAAAATATAGCGGCAACC
The DNA here is from genome assembly GCA_033239725.1 of Echinochloa phyllopogon. Lineage (NCBI taxonomy): Eukaryota > Viridiplantae > Streptophyta > Magnoliopsida > Poales > Poaceae > Echinochloa > Echinochloa phyllopogon. The sequence continues at coordinate 60,260,482 of BTCW01000018.1, read as the reverse complement.
GTTAAAGTGAGATCTGGAGAGTCGTCATCCACTATAATGGTAAAAAGTTAAATATCCCCGCTGCCTGAAGTTCAGAGGCAGCATTCTCATTCTCATGGTGGTTGCTAATTTGCCTCTCGAGGTCTGAAGGTTCCAGGTTCCAAATTCTACACCGGTGCTTGCAGAACCTCATTTACACGATCATAGCACATCCAAGAATCAAATTTGACCTAAAATAACAAGTAGCCAAGAGATCTAAAAGTCCTACAACCTACAAGTGTTCAAATGGAGTGAAACACGTTTCAAAAAAATGGATTGAAACACCTGAGACAATTAATAATGGAGTAAAATATATATGTCTTATCAGTTCTAAACCAAAAAAAGGGCATATTATTGTAATCCCTATGCTGGGGGACAGGGTCCATCAATTTTTTTTATAATGGAAAGAGTCCCGGCTTCACCCTTCTTCGAGAAAAAGGATCAGTCCTAATTATCACAACAGTAACTTCGAGTTACATCAGTACACGCATAGTCTTGTAAAAAAAAGTCTCAAAAATCAACCCGTAAACTATATGACCATTTATGAGAAGTAGAGAAACGTAAAGCAGACATCTCTAAGTAGCGACATGTCACACAAAGAAGCTCCCGCTTACTCTTACTTTGTTGCAACTTCGCCCAAAAGCGGAGCCAGTAGGTTCTCTGAATAGTACCTACAAAAAAGTTTTAGGTTGACATTTATCAAAAACCCACTTCATTCCTAGTGTTCCATATTGCCCAACGTAGTGCTGCAACCCTTGTCAATAAGTTTAGATTTTGTTTTCGTCATTCCTGTTTTGCCTAGTTACCGAATAGATTATAGGTGGTAGGATCCCAAATACTATGGGGTGTTTGGATCCCCGGACTAAAGTTTTAGTCCGGTCACATCGGATGTAGGAATGCTAAATTACTAATTAAAAGTATTAAATATAGATTAATTAAAAAACTCATTACATAAATGAGAGCTAATTTGATAGACGAATCTCTTAAGCCTAATTAGTCCATGATTAGACAATATAATGCTACAGTAAATATGTGATAGTTATGTACTAATTATAGCTTAATTAGGTTTGTTAGGCTCGTCTCGCGAAATACACGTGACTTATACAATTATTTTTTTATTAATTTATGTTTAATATGTTGTGATAATTGAAGGCCTTGTTTAGATGCAAAATATGGGGGTGGGGATTGGGGGTTTGGGGTCACTTCGTAATCATTGCGCCATTGTAGCATTTCGTTTGTATGTGTGAAAAATTGTTCAAAAATTGATTATTTAGGCTCAAAATGTTCGTCTCGTGGAGTACAACAAAACTGTGTAGTTAGTTTTTTATTTCATCTACATTCAGTACTTCATGTATGGGCCGATATTTTGATGTGATGTGAATTTTCTTTTTGCATAGTGAACTTTGGGGTTGATTTTTGGAACTAAACAAGGGCTAAGGCACTCAGTCCATTGGGTGCAAACACCCTCCTAGACGGTGATGGCTTTTTGCTGCAACGACAGATTCAGAAGATTCAGATCAATTGCATAAAAAAAGTGAGCCCATCTTAGCGTGGGATCTTGCAATGTGAACGGGGGTGTGTGGTTTTGCGGAAGTCTAAGTGCAAAGAAATGAGCACAATCACTGTCCAAAGAGGGACAAAATAAAGGCAGCTTTTTGTTCTTTTATAGATCAGCATTTACCCTCCTCTTTTCAACACCTAAAGAAAGTCTCTTTACCATAAAAAGCACATGAATACAAGAACAGGTCACGCGCCAGAGGAAGTGAGTGGAGCGCGAATTTTGGCATTCGTTAAAATCTCTTCAAGTTGTCGAAAAATGCTGTGTCGTTCACTGCTACGCCATGGCCGAGTTGCAAATCCACATACTAGAACCAACGAGATTTCCTGTGTCGAAACTAAAAACTTAGATGGTAGATAGCCGGTTTTGTGGTAGGATCTCGAGTAAATTGGCGATTTTCACCGAGAAAGTATACGCAGTAACGATATCCAGATACTGGTGGCTCAATGCAATAATGCAAAACAACGGCCTCCACCTGTACAGGGATAGAATTCTTTTACCAACGCCACATGAAATACATGATGAAGCAGGAAGCTCACATCGACGGGAGGCATGTAAATGCAACCGCAAAAACAACTACTGCAATCTCAAGAGAAAGCGTGATCCCAGAGGCCTAGAGCAGTAAATATGTGATGTAATGTGCAGCTTCTCTGCTGCCTACCAGAGAGAAGAAGGGATCATCGACTGATCATCCACGCCGCCGCCACTGCACACGCACAGCCTCGCCTCGAACGGACTAGCGATGGCGCCATCTCGACGTTTTCATTTGGCAGTCAGAGCTCAGACCACCTCGTTCTTCTTCCCGTACATGACGTTCCACGAGTCCAGCGTGGGGAACAGCGGCTGCTGCTCCGCCACGGCAGGCGGGGGCGCCGCCGTGTACGCTGCGGCGGCGGCGTGCGCCGCGGGGCCCGCCGCCTGAAAGAACTGCTCGACGCCGAGCTGCGGCAGGAGGAGGCCGAGGCCGAGGCCCCCGTCGGCGCCGCCCTGCTGAAGCAGCTCGTCCTCGTCGGCGCCCGTGACGCGCTGCACCATGGCGCGGAACGTGGCGGCGTCGGTGCTGATGTACGTGGTGGGCGCGCGCTTCGACGGCCGCGGCCGCCGCCGCTTCCCCGCGTGCCGGCCCGCCGGCCCCAGTGCCCGGCACCGCGCCGACGACGGCGGCGAAGGCGACGGCGACGGCGCCGCGCTGGCGCTGCCCACCGGCGGGTGGCCCCCGAAGCCGTGCATCAGCGCTGCCGCTGCCGCCGCCGACGCGGCTGGCGCGGGCGGCGACGGCTCCGGGGCGTCGGAGAGGGAGAAGTGGAGCGCGCGGGCGATGGCGGCGTCGGCGAAGGAGCGGGACGTCAGGAGCGCGCTCTGCGGCGCCACGCCCACGCAGGAGATGGCGTCCATGGCCTCTCTCTTCTCCGGCTCCGCGCTGCGTGTCAGCTGTCACAAGCTCAGGCTCTCTCGGGTTCGCAAGCGGCAAGCGGTGGAGAGCAGCGGCCTGCGACTTGACTTCGGGAGTGGGAACGGGCGGGCTGGAGTGCGGGAGCGAGCGGCACGCGGGGTTATAAAAGCGGGGCGGCTGGGCTGCGGGGAGGCCGGGCCGGCGACGCAGCGCCAGGCCGCCAGCGTGGGTGGTGGGTGGGGGCGCCCGGGCAGGCAGGCAGGCAGGCAGGGGGCGGGACGCCCATAGGACATGGACGGGATGGGGAGCGCGCCGCGCAGCGCTGGTCGGCCCGTGGGCGGCGATGCGTCGGCTGGGGGGGCAGGGGATGTGGACGTGCCGCGTGATGCCAGCATGGTCGCATCGCGTGGGTCTGGGCAGGGCACGGCAGGGCAGCGTGCTTCCGTCTGATTTCTGAATGGACTCGGACCGAACTGTTGTCTGGTGTCGCCGATCGATCGGGTCGTTTAGGTGCCGCCGTGCGCACGTCCTCGCGACCAGAGAGCCCCCGCGGATTTTGTCAAACGTCTAGAGAGTGACGAATGCGAGTCCCATCGCGACGGTGCGTTTTGTCCTACGGCAACCGCGAGCTGCAGTCTCTCCGATTTCCATTTCCACGTTTTGGTGCTGCTCGAACAGCAGCGGCGGGTGCCATTTACTGGTACGTGAAAGAAACCACTGATTTATTGCAAGAAAGAAAAACTTTTGTTAGTTTGAGACCAATATATAGACGAAGATAATTGACCGTGATGCCCCCAGTACGTTGTTCCTGCTGTCGGTCACAAGCAAACAAATTGCCAAGTGACCGCGAAGGGGAGAGAGTTCAAAGTTCAAACACGATCTAGAAGCGATCTTTCTTGTGCGTCCTTTTGGAAAATTTGTCGTGCATTTCTGGTCGCCTTTTCGATCGAGATGCCCCCGTCACACCTCTCTCGCCCGCTAAGTGCGCCTTTTTTGCCTCTGAACATGATACTACTAATATAATTACCTCACTCACTGCGGTGCAAGCGCATATTTGGACAAGCGAGCGCCTGCACTGCTGCACACTGAAAGTGACAAAAGAACCTTCTGCGACGTCAGGTTAGAGTTAGCTTCAAGTTTTTCTAAGCCCCCTTTTCTATCGCCACTTTTGTTGATTGGTAGTAAAGAGGAGAATGAATATCATGTGCCTTTCATGCATCTAATCTAATGTATCCTCCGCGAAGCAAAGCATATATCCACTAGAAATCTTGAATTGAGGAAATGTTAAAGCACCGCCCAAAGGCCAAAGCTTTTGCTGCTGCAAACTGAGACTGGGTCTTCGCCTCTTGTGGAGCAGTGCGGGCTGCTGTCATCACTCATCAGTACTCAGTTGGCACGCACAACGTGTGACAAGTGAATATATACTTCAGCTGCTCTACTGGAACTCTGAAGAATGTTCAGCTGCATGCCTGTGTGTGCATCGCTGGGTTGTTGCAGCAGTGCGTGAAATGGTTCTGATTCCATCCACAGGATTTGCAAGCTTGAAGCAACGAACTGGATGCACAGAGTATAGCCACCCGCAAACTGTTTGGCAACGAGAACGGGTCTGAAGATTCCTGAGTCTTGTCAGCGTTGACGTTTGAAGAGCCCAGCCCAACTGCTCCATGATAGGGCAACTCACTAGGCCATGACGCCGTACTGCAATTGTTGCGACTTGCGACCATTATGCTTCCTGGATTCCTAGGCAATAGGCATTCCAATGATAGAGTATTAGAAAAACATCACAATTCTTAACTCAAAAGCTCATTAGTTAGCTTCGACAGTCCAGCTATAGTAAACCTTAGGCCTTGTTTAGATCCAAATTTGCACACCCAAATTCACCAAAAAGAAAATTTTCATCACATCAAAATGTCGGCCACTGTGCGCGCCAGTCCCGAATCGGGTGCCCCCGATTCGACATCTAAACACGGCCTTACTCACTGAAAGCTATTCGGCATGTGACTGTAGAACGTGGAGGAGTAATTTGTGTAACACATCGCTGGACTGTAGCTATAGCTTGGCATGATATTTACCTTCAACACACATATATCACATTTACCTTGTTTGAGGATAATTTAGCATGATACTTACCTTGTTGATGTTTTAGCATGATATTCACATTCACCTTCAACATGATATTTACCTTGATGAGGACATGATGATATCAGTATGTGGTAATCAACCACTGCCACAGCTCACAGCATTTCTGTTTACTTGGGTTTGCAGGCACGTTAAGGCAGCACATTATAATATTCGTCATGTGATACTCCCCTCTTTGACTTCCTGGGTCTCTCGTCTCGTCCATTTGGTCCTTTTTGTTGAATTGTGACTGGGAGATCGGGGTAGTCTAATCCAAAGCCCAATAGCCACAGACTGATTATTAATAGTGCATATAATATATATGCTAAAGCCACCAAACATGATGATGAGAAGTAGTAGTATGATTTAAAAATCCTTCACCCTTTGTGAACAATATAATCCTTCATGTCTTTGATTTTTATGCATGGGCTGCTTAAAAGTTAAGACCATCTATCCTACCCCGCCTCATTCCTAGCTAGTGCCTAGGTCAATGGCTGATAACACCTAACAATCTAATATATTACGGACAGCAAGATGTTTCTTCTTCCAGAATCCAGATAACAACAATCCAACAACGAACACGAACTGAGGTAGCCACGGTACTGTGCCTACTACAGATGTATACTCTGATTTTATATTTAAAAAATGCATGACCGGTGATCCGGTGCCTAATGTTTCATATTTCAACTTTTCTAGCCCCTATGCCGCTTACTGCTTGATGTGCATATATATCCTTGATCTTCTAACGTACACAAAATCTTCTAATAAATAGCTGGTATACTAGTATATGTTCAATTTCCCCATGTATATAGATAGATCTATCGTACTGCTGCTTTCGTGCCGCAAAGCACGCAAAGCAAAAGCATCATTCCCCCTACCGCACGTGACGTGTACTAACAAACACTGCAGTTAGCTAAAGCAAGTTTATTCAGGTGTTGCAGTATAATCAGTACACAGTCCATTGTATACTGGCTGCAGGCCTGAAGCCTATAGTGGCACTAGGATTCATCTAATTTATTTCCATAGGTCAACCAGTTAGGCAGGCCGTGGCCAACCATCGCCAACGTCCACCCCGATTGTACTTGTGAGTTGTGACCGGGAGTCCACAACGTACAGTATGTGCTTATGTTGGCAGTGATGTCATCCTGAGGACTTGGCGGCACCACGATGAAAAGAGATCAAAACCACTCTCGCCCAACGATAAAGTGCTACTGTTAAAGTGTTACTAATCTTTCTTCACAGAGAAATGTGACACCTATATGTGATTTGCAGCAGCCAGATCGCATAAGTGCCGGTGCTGAGCTCTCCCGCATCCATCACTCCAGCGCTGCCACACTAATCGGTAGTTGTTGCGCCCTCATCTAGCCCTGGCTCATTAGATTTCTTGTTATCATCAGCCACGAGCAGCGTCTTGTGCCTCTACCGCAATCCGGTTGTCCTCTCTAGATTTTCATATCATGTTGCCCCGATCCTCTTTCTAAGTTCGATGGCCACAGGATTCCCCACCTGCCGTCCGTTTCCTTTGTCTCCACGTCAATGGTGTTGTATACAGGGGCTGATCCAGAATCTGATGAAAGGGGGTGCTGAGACTCTTGAACACATGCTACCTTCATGTTTTATGTGCAAGCTTCATGATTGGAAGACTAATTTTCACATAGGTACAAGGGCTAGGGAGTGTCGTGGCACTCCCAGTCCCAGCACCCCCAACTGTCAGCAGTTTGGAGGGGCCTTCTACAACCCAACATGCGACGACTGTCCTCGGGGTCGCCACATTTTCCCCAACATGAATCTTGAATGCAATCTTGAATTTATTTTGGATAATTCCGGTTATAGCCCTGATATTCAATTTTCCTAAATTACCTGAACTAATCGAGAATCCTACTATTTAGATCAGAATTTAAGTTAGATCAACTGTTTGTGTGTGATTGTCAAATTACACGTTTTTTGCTAAATTGTTCAAATATTTGTGTGGTACTATTGTGATCGTTCAAAATGAACTGTTTTGATCAACTGCTTATGCTCAACTGTGGTAAATGTGCTCTACCGAATTGCTCAACCTGAAATTCCGACTACCCGAGATTTCAGATTTCAATCTCTTTTAGATGAAGTTCAGGTAGTCGCTTTGAAATCTGCATTTTGAAATACCAAATTACCGGATGCGATTTTCTCGAATTACCAGAACTATCTGGGCCGGCACCTGTAGATATCCGCTCTGACACTATTAAGCTGGGCCAGGAAGCCTAGTCATTTGTTCTTCCATTGGGCCACATCGGATTTCCGGTACTTGGGCCTTGTGGATTGGAACAGGCAGCGTTTTCCCGATGTTCACGACACAGTGCTGATGTCCTTTTATGTCGAGAATGGAAGGCAGGCCCCTTCTACCACAGCTGACTTTACCTGCTGACCACTACCAGCACCTGGACTCTATCTACTCCGTATATACCGTTTCTAATCCTACGCAAGTTTAACTTCTGACGCGCTCTGTTTGAAGTCTCTCAAACCGACTCTACCGGCGACAGGAACACGAAGACGTCGCCGTCGTCCGATCCGGCTGCGATGTCCGGAAGCCCTAATCCTGTAGCAACTGCACCCTACGGCCAGTACTAGCCATGTGCGCCCGGGCATAAATCCACTCGTTCGCGTCCTCCCCATCTATCGCAGCCGCGCGCAGACAACGGAGCGGGAGGACGGACCAGAGCTATAGCTAACAGCCTTGCGTTACCTGCACTGTAGCCCTGTCCGGCCGGCGGTGCGCGCGGCTGTTCCATTCCATCGGCCGGTGGGCGGCGCGGCCACGGCATGTGCAATAAAAGAAAGGCCCGCCATCCGCGCGCCACCGCGCACAGGGGCACAGGGCGGCTCCTTTGCCCTGACCGACCTAACCCGCCGGCGGCCCCTACCTACGGCGGTGACCGGTGAGCATCCATGGGCCTGGGGGGTCGTTGAATCATCGCCGTCTTTTTACCTACCCGCCGGCTTTTGACCTGCGTGCGCGTTCGTGCCGGGGGCATGCCGTGCCGGACCTTGTCTTGTCATCTGTCAAATGGCCTTGATGAGCGAGGGCCAAGGGCCCGAGGCCAAACGGGGCACGGCCTTTTCGCGTCCGTGTACGTGTACGCCTGCCTCTTTTCATGATGGCCGAGGAATTACGAACGGGGGCGTAGTACGGCCAGGTCGTTGTACCGCGGTGTCAGCGCCAGACACGGTTCCAGCTTCGGTGCTTGAATGAATGTCCATTTATCGGGGCCTTCGATTCCCTCCCACTGCTGCGATCGAATCGCGCCGCGTTACTGCGGGAATAAATACCGGCCCCACTGCTGCGCCATGTGACCATCAACGGCGCACACACCCGGTTGAAACTGAAACCCCAGGTGAGTGGATACGATCATGAACTCCGATCACGGGCAATCTAATCATATTGCGCCTGCACCCTAGCCCTACCCTTGAGTGAATCAGCGTGCAATACTGGCTGGGCGAGGGAGCGACCGGCAAATCCAGTCGGTTATCATCCAGAACAGAAGCCCATCAAGGCCTTGTTTAGGCCTTCTCCTGTCTGTTAGACTAGCTCATAAATTTTTAATCTGTGAACAGTACAAAAAGCTAAGAGCCAGCTCTTGTTCAAGAGACAGTCTCATACACGTATTTCGAGATTATGTGAGAATGATATGTAGGGTCATTCATAGCATGAGCTAGATGCTAATAGCTAGATCATTGGAGGAGCTGTCTCTTAGAGTGCTTAGAGCTGGCGTGCTAGCTCAACCATTGGAGAAGGCCTTATATGCCAATTTGGCACCCAAATTTAGGAGTTGGGAAATCGAGGCGCACTGTAGCATTTCGTTTGTATGTGTAAAAAATTGATTAATTAGGCTCAAAATGTTCGTCTCGTAGAGTACAACAAAACCGTGTAATTAGTTTTTAATTTCATCTACATTTAGTACTCCCTCTGACATTTTGATGTGATGTGAATCTTATTTCTGCACAATGAACTTTGGGGGTAGAATTTGTGATGGGTAATTTCGCTGCTGGACACTCTTCAATGTTGGTTTTTGCTGATGGACACTACTCAATCTAGTCTTTGCCCATAGACACTCTTAAAGTTTGGATATTGGCTACAAAACACTATGTCTAATAAAATATTCATTTTTTGTATCAGATCAGATAGAAATAAATAACTGGACCAAAATGCCCCTGCATGACCATGGTAGCCGTGTATGAAACCAGGCACACATTATATATCTAAAAAATTATACAGACATGCAAAAAAAACATAATAAAATATAGATATGACATGCCTTGAGTGCTCTCAACCATATTTCACATAACATAATTTAAACAAGTCATATATGGTCATCATGCCATAGACGTTGAGAGCCATTCTTAGGTTCACGGTCCATACTTCAGAGCCATTACAGGGCTCAATATCCATACATGTTCAAAGCCATTACAAGGCTCAATATCACTACAAATTAACATACATGATAAGGTTCAAAAGACATACAACTTCAGCCATATTCAAAAGCTATATAAGACAAGACATGCACTTCTGTTATGTTAAGTATTCAGCCATATTCAAAAGCTATATAAGACAAGACATGCACTTCTGTTATGTTAAGTACCCAGCAATAGTGCCTTCTTCGCTCTAGTAAGAGGAGATCCAGGGCTGCTTGTCAGGTGGATTTCTTGATGGTTAGCAGCCAGCAAGTGTGCCCTCCTCAACCTTGTAAGTGGAGTCCCAGGGCTGTTGTTGAGGATGGTGCTGTGCAGGTCAAGTGCAGGAAGCTGGCGCGGCGGTGTTGTGCTAAAAAAATATCACAGGTTTTAATATCTCAACCAAAAACTCCAATAATTTTATAAAAACAACAATAATTTTGTTAAAAATAGCACTTACATGGAATCAACCCAGTTCGTAGTATCCTTGTCTAAAATCATTTTGCTATTGCTAGTGACATGATACTCCTCACATGGGAACTCCACGTACGCAGGAACCCGAATCGCAACTCTGCAAGCCGAGCTACGATCCATCCTATGCATGCGGAAAATGCCAAGTAATCAAACACATTAAATTGGACACCCTTAAATATTCATCCCTAAATCTAAAATCGTTACAGGAATCCATCCATGAGAGGTCGAATGGAGACATACCCTGTAGGAACCCATGAGAGGTCAAGCTTCTTTGGTGAATCCACGCTTCGCAGGCGCTTCGCCGAAATCTTCATGGTGGCCATCGCTCAGTTCATGCTACAGTGACACGAACGGATAAATAGGACTATCAAATGCGACCAAATGAGCACTCGGGAGGTTGGGTCGGCCGGTGGCGGGTACCTCCTGCAGGGCCGGCACGGGTCATGTAGAAGAAGGACGGATCCACCGGCGACTTCTCCCCAGCAGCGACGGCGTTTAGAAGCAGGGGCGCCGATTCACGGTGGTGGGGTTCGACGGCATCGATTCAGGGCATGGGGTGGGGCGGGATACGACGGCAAAGCAGATTTTGGTGGGGTTAGGGGCCGGCAGCACCGTCGCCTGGGTTGCTATCGGTGGCGGCGGCGCGTCCCTCCGTCCTCGCGATGGGAACAGGGCAGGTGAGGAACGGGTGGACTGGGATGGGTCTGTACGTCGGGTGGATAGGATAGAATATCAGGGGTATTTTGGTCTTTCTCTTAATTATCTTGTTTCTTTCCTAGTAAATGAATATTATAATACTAAATGTGTCTTGTAGCAAATATCAACACATAGAGAGTGTCTACTAGTAAAGACTAAATTGAGTAGTGTCAAACAGCAAATATTAACATTGAAGAGTGTCAGCAGCAAAATTACCTAATTTGTGATCCAAGCCTCTCTCTCTCTCTGTCTTTTCATTCACTCAGCCGTCGCCCCGCCTAGAAGTAAGCGCGACGCGAGATGAGATAAGCTGTCACCTGGCCCTAGTTCGTTCCTCATCATTGAGCGTCTGCAAAAGCCGATCGCCGCAGGTCTCCACGCGCGCCACCAAATATTGTACCCACACGGGTCTCTCTCGCCAGGTAGGGGCAGCCCGCAGATCCATCAAAAGCGCGAGGGCCGGACCGTGCAGGCAGGCGCGCACCGAGGAAAAAGGGCCGCACCACCCGTCCTCCCGCACCCGCACCCGCACCGCACGCGGCCGGCGGCGGTCCCCTGGATCGGCAGATGAGATGATGCCCGCCCCCGCGAGTGGCGCGCAGTTTGCCGGCCTCATTCCCTCTGCAGGGTGGCGCGCGCGGGGGCGGCGGCTTCAGCTCGGATGCCGGCCTGCCCGCGCGGCCGGTGCGCCGCCCGAGTCTAATTGAGCAGTTACGCAGGTGGCCGAGGCGACCCTGTTGTTGTTTAATGGGGGGCGCTACTCGCTGTCGCTGAGAATGCTGCTGCGTGAATAGTTCCCCGCCCAGAAAAAAAAGGTGATGGGTGAATTACTACTACAGCTGTGGATTAGTGGGGCGTGGCAGGGTAGCTAGAAAGAAGGCGTCGTAGGTGATGCGTATTGATTGCGGCGAAGATTACTTATTAATGATGGGAAGGCCGCTGCGCGCGGTGGCAGTGCACTCGAGTTCAGTCCCGTGCGGTGCGATCGATGTCTTGTGCTAGCACTAGCAGTATTTCATTTAAAAAAAAAGTTGCTGTACTCCTGCTAGCCTGAAAACAAAAAAAAAAGTTAGAGCTGCGCGATGCCCAGTGATTTGTCCTCGTTGCGCCCGTTAGCCTGCGCTTAACAGGGCTGTGTTTAGTTCCTAAAATTTCACTCTAAAATTTCACTGTACAAAAAGTCTCGTCACATTACGTTAAATCTCTCCTCATACTGCATGGAGCATTAAATATAGGTAAATAAAAAACTAATTACATAGTTTTGATGCACACGATGAGACGAATCTTTTGAGGCTAGTTAGGTCATGATAGGACAATAATTACCACAAACAAACGAAAAGTGCTACAATGCGCTACAGTCATCGATGTGACTTTTCGATCACCCTTTTCAGGAGATCTAAACATAGCCCTCAATATACAATTTGATTACACAATTAACTAGACTAGAAACTAGATAACTATGCCAAAAGAGTTTCATAGTGATAAAACTATTCTCACATTCTATAAAACTCCGTCTTTCTCTCTCTTGAACCACGTCATCACGTTTAATGTGACGAAAGTCTCCGTAAAATCCAGACTGGCCTTACCGTAATTATTTGTGTGCTCCGGACAGCGGCTGTCGTCCCCCACACTCCCACTATGCTGGCGCATCAGTGTACTACCAGGCACCACCGATCCCGGCGCTACCAGCGTTTTGTTCGTTTGCACAAGCAGGGCGCAGAGGAGGATGGCATCCATGCTATCATGTACCACACCACTGGTACAGATCAAGAGCGACGGCCACACGTCCCATGAAAATCCACCATCGGAAGCTCTATTCCTAATGTCGCCGCCATGGGACAAGGCCACACGCTTCCTGACGACCACAAAAACAACCCCGCGCTGACGTGCCGTGCCGTGCCCCCCTCCGGGTAGGCTCCGGGACTTACCACGGCGCGGCCTCGGATCCGGCAGCCGGCGTCGGCGCAGCCGCAAGCGAACAAATGCCGTGGATCAGCGCCACCGCGGCTGCCCGCAAGGGAACAAACGCGGCACGGAGCGCACGTCCCGCCGCGCGCTACCGCGCACGGAGAAGCCAACAAGGTGGCTTTCGACGGCGGCGTCGGCTTGGTTGTACGTACTCCGGAAGGGGCCTGTCGCGCGCGTGGATCCGACTGACCTGGGAAAAGAAAAAGACCGCTGAATCTGAATTATTATGCGAGAAGCAGATAGAAAGGCCAAGTGCTTCTAAAGTTTGTGTTCTGTCATATGCGAGTGTTTGAGACCACTGCCCTGACCTGACCACCATGTTTCTTCTCTAAACTACAGAATAATAATAACTAGCAAGGTGGCTCGCGGCAAATTTACGCGGTAGCTAGTTTTTTACTAATATTTAGATTTTTTTCAACTTAAATATAATTTTATTTAAATATCCGATGTTCTATTATCAATACTGTTTGTCCAGGTGTGCCTAAACTAATGTATTATTTTTTATCATCATGCATGTGGCACATTGTATGAATTAATGATTTAAGCTTATATTTACTAATTGTATTTGATATTGATTCTTTGATCAACTTATATTTTTCTTATTTATTTAATTTAGAATTTAACTATTTATTTACTCTAATCAATGTATTTTAAGGGTTAATATAGATTGTTAGATCTTATAAAAAACCAACAGTGTGTATTATTTTTATTTCGTTTAATATGATAATAACATTATGTTATTAAGATTAACTCTGTCAATACCTCTCAGACTCTCCAAATACTAAATGGAGTCTACCTCTATTCTTAAGGGCCACAAAAATGCTACAACTCCAGCAATAACCCTCATAAATATAGGGCTTTCTATAGACCCCCGAGAATGGAGGCCTACTGGAGTGTAATTTTTTCTGGACCATCTAAACTTGCGATAGGGGCTTGTTGGGTTTGCTGGAGTGCAACTTTTTTCTGGACCCTCTAAACTTGATATAGGGGTTTGTTGTGTCAGCTGGAGTTGCTCTAAGATAATATATTGTGTGACCTAATATTGAGGTAGTGATCATGGGTAAGTGAATAAAATAATTCATATAACTTTACATATATAAAATGCAACTTACTCACGTGACATGATATACTCCCTTCCTCACGGACATGAGAACTACCTCTACGAACTTGCAATAGCGTAACACATGACGATTGGATTAAAGTAGAAATCTTCTACAAAACATAATGGTGTTTGTGTCGTCTCACTTTACAGATTAGCGGTATGATCGGTAACCTAGCTTGCTACGGAAATCAATGATCAGAATGACATACCATGAAGGAAAGCTTAAGGAGGGAGGAAATCAAATATAGAGGGTAATCAATCACACCAGAAAAATGCTATCCAAAAAAATTTATGAGAAAAATACTACTATTTTGCTAGTTATGCAATGAGAACTTAGGCTGCAGTAACCAATGGGTGCCTATCACGGTCATGGATCAATCTTTTGCCTTTTTCCTCCTCCGGTAAAAGATGGAGTAATATATAGACATGGTTGATGCCCGATCTAGTGAATGATCGACAGTAGTTTATAGTTGCATGATTATATCGAGCATTAAGAGAAGCATTTCTTTGCCCAGCCTGTTGTCACTCAACTTCCATGTCAACACATGTGCACGTCAAGCACGCCTATCATAAAAGTTATACGACACCTGAGTTTCTTTGTTTTTCCTAAATTTGCTCATGCTTCTTGCACTGACTCGTTTACGAAGACCATCAAACGGGATTGAGTGTGGGCAAACCATTTGATGATCTTTCATGAGTGCTGAGCATGACCATCGTGATGATCAATTCCAGCAACGATTCACTTCCTTCGGATATGGAGAATTTTTCTCTCACGTTGTTCTCACAACCTTGGTGAACGCCCTAAATCTAAGCAACTTTCATCAGTTACATGTGCAAATCAACATGGTGTCCTTCGCTCATGTTGAACGTTGCACCACCTCAGTTTCTCCGCTTTATTTTTCCTCTCTCTGCTCCTTCTTGCACTAAGTCATTAACAAAGACCATCAAAAGGGTTTGAGCGCGGATAAACCGTTCGATGATCTTCCATGAGTGCTGAGTGCAGCCATGATGCTCAATCCCGGCAGCGATTCGCTCCCTTCGGACAGGGAGAATAGTTATATCCTGTTGTGCTCACAATCTTTTTGAACGCCCTAAATCCGAGCACCTCTCATTAGATACACGTGCAAGATCAACATGGTGTCCTCCGCTCATTGTTGAACGTTGCCTCTTATATAGAGAAACGTGGAAGGGCACATGGGGTTTTAGGCTATCCGCACTCGTCGTACTCTGTTCTTATCCTCTAAAAGGAATATTTGTGCCTGAAGCGTCCCCTCGAAAGAGAGAACTTAATGTGATACAAATACCAGTCCCAGGATGCCGGTTCACATTATTACAACAGATAGTTCAGTACAAGGACAACATTACGGGAGACGGTGGCATTGCAGGGCCACGACAAACAGAACTAACACTAAGCTCCAGATGAAAAGGTTGATAACATAGAGGTCTTCATCAGAGTGACAACGCATGCGGCTTCCAGCGGGTGACCCTAACACACAGGCAAAGGTTGGGTGCAGAACGAACCCCACTAGACGAGATCCTCAGGCACAAAGTCCGGGTCTGCCTCTGCAACAGATTAAGCAAGGGTGAGTACTTACGTACTCAGCAAGTGCAACCACAACCATGGAGGGGTATAACAGAAGTATGCAAGGATTGTAACAAGGAAGGCTCATGGTTCATTTAGCAGCAAAGCAATTTTTATTACACATGCATGGGGTTGGTTTTCGCAACGGGTTTTCACAAATATTATTTTTGAAAGGAACAGTAAATGTAACATTTTTCTTTGTACAAGATTTTGTTGCTACTAGATTTCCCATCTGTCGTAGCCCAAGTCAAAACATTTCTCAGCTCATTCACATGCCAACATTTTCCTTACACCAAAACAGGGGACTAGTGAAGTGACCAAGCCGTAACTCGCCCAATACCGTGGACACGGCTATCCGGATAGGTTTTAACTCTGCAGAGGTGTACACAACCACAAGTAGGCTACCACAACAAGAACACCTTAGTGCCAGTGCAGCTCCTATCAAAGCCATTACCCACCATAGCTAAACTGACAAGTTATCACAGACGCGACCAGGGGTTAGCAACCTACCAACGAGGTTCTAACCAGGGGCATACCTCACATAGACCGTATCCCCGGCTCCATGGCCCTCTGTTGCTCACCAGCACACCATATAACCAGCAGCTCAACTAGTGGGATTTATGCTAGGCCGTTGCCACATACAACGGTCGAGTGGTGGTACAGGGAATTGGGTTAGGCTAGATGACACATCAACATCATCCCAAAACTTGTGATAGGATAGACAGCTCCCACCATGCCCAACCACAGAGGTTAGAGCACACCTCGGCATTTCACACAAGAAATACCGTCTGTTTCATCCCACACGGGTACTCATTTTCTTTACACAAATCATCTCTTTTATTTTAAAGTACGCACACGGTTGCTTTTGTAAACACCAAATATTTGTTATGGGGGTACAATAGTAAAAGTTCCTAAGCATTTCTAGCAGTGACCAATATTTAAACAGAACATTGTCATATTTAAACATTAATCTGGGTTGTCAAGGACTCAGTCATAACAATCAAGGTATGGCTATCCAACCGGGTTTAGCAGTAAAATCATGCAAGTTTTATAAAACTGGCCATGGGTTGTGTTTATAAAAACTGGGACATCAGTATGCATCAAAGGGTGGGATTGCACTTGCCGTTCTCCCAACCCTCGGGGGATTCCTGCCCGGGGTCTTGGTCTCCAAGCTCCTGCTCGTAGCACTGCTCCTCTTCGAGTCCTTCCTCGTTCACAGCGGAGTCTACGGCACACACAAGCAAACACCCAATAAATAAAGGAAAAAGGTTTTATTGAGCTCCAAAAGAGAGGACGGGAAAAGGAGAGCGAATGATAATGACATGATTATTTTTGAGTCAGGACTGGTTGGATCTGGCGAAAATATATTGGTGAAAATGGTGGTGGAGTTTGGGGTCAAACGGGATTAATTTGGCGCATGAAATGACGAGTTTAGGGGAGTTCTAGGGGCTGTTTAAAAGAAACAGGACCTGTTTGCAATTATGGAAAAGCTCAGGGGCTTCGGGCAAAAACAACAGAGAGAGGGGAAATAGTGCTGTGGACTGCGGGTTGATTTGTTTAAAGCTCAGGGGGTTAAGTGTAACGTGCCCGAGAGAGAGGGTTTAGGATTATTGGACCGCGGGTTGGAAAAACAGAAAGGGTAGGGGGTTAAGTGCAAAGTGGCCTCCTCCTCTTCGCGAAACAGAGCAGGGGGCACGGGAAGGGGATCGGCGGCGGCGGCGCTGGCCTCGCCGGTGATAGGGGCAATGGCGGCGGGCGAGAACTGGGAGAAGAGGGAGAGGGGGATTTGGCGAGTCCACCAAGGGTCTTACCACGGGCGGAGAGGGTCTGGGGTGAGCTGCCCACGGAAGCAGAGGCGGCGGCGGCGATGGAGGTGGGGGCGGCGGCGTTGCGGCGGTGGGGAAGGCGATTGCGGTGGCGCTCGAGTTGGTGGGGGTGGAGGGAATGCGGATGAGCCTATTTATAGGCGTGGAGGGGCGGTGAGGGAGTGGGCCGACGAGAGGGGTAGGTCGGGCGGCGTTAATGGCGTCCGGCGCTCGGGTACGGCGATGGCCGGCGGATTTCGTGCGGGGATTGGTACGACGACGCTGTGGAGGTGCTGCTGCTGCTCTTGTCGCGAGTGTGCGTCGCGACGCGGCGTGCGTGCCCGAGCGGATGGGGCCGCGGCGAGGACGGGCGGTGGCGTGCGGGAGCGGCGCGGTGGTCGGCGGTGCGGGGTCACGGCAGCGGGGCGGCGTGTTGGCGTGGCGGCGTTGGGCGGCACGGCACTGGCGTCCGGCCGGAACGGAGCAGTAGTGGGCAGCACGACAGGGGTGGTGGCGTGCTGTGGTCGGCGGCATGGAGCAGAGCGTGGAGTGCGGCGGTAGCGGTGTGGCGAGGGGATAGCCGGTCGGCGTGCACGGCGGGGCAGCGTGGCCGCGGTGCGGCGACGGGGCGGCAGTGGCTGCTGCGTACGGCGGCCGGCACGGCTGCGTGCGGCGCTTGTGCTCGTCATAGGCGTGCGAGCAGCACTGCTGCAGCAGTGCGGTGGTGATGGGCGGCACGGCAGTGGCGGCGTGCCGGGGATGCGGGCGGTCGGGAAGCGGTGGTGGTGGTGGTAGAGGGGACGGCGACGACGAGCAGAGCAGCGGCGGGGACGGCGTCGGGGGGGGGGGGGAGAAGCAGAGGAAGGAGAGGAGGGAGAGGGGAGAAGGAAAAAGGAGGAAAAGGGAAAAAGAAAAGAGAGGAAGAAAAGAAGAAAGAGAAAAAGAAAAAGAGAGAGAGGAAAAAGGGGAGGGGTCGGCGGGATTCGCGGCGGGCGGTCGACGACGGTCGGCCCAGGGCGATAAGGTCCGGCGGTCGACCCAAGGGCGGACGACGCGGGATGGGACGGAAAGGAGAGAGGTGACAGTGATCGGGATGCGGACAGGAAAAGAGAGGGGAGGGAAAACAAAGCGGACGGGGTTCGGCGGAAACGGGAGCTCGGCGGGAAAACGATTTTGAAATGATTTTACCGGGTGCGTTATTTTGGTGATTTCCCAGAGATTTAAAACGCGGGCGTTACAGTGCCTAGTCACTGAGATTCTCTCCTCTATATTAATTTCTTCTGCATCTGTTATCTTCTATATCTCATATTATATACCAACTACTAACACGTGAGCCCACCCATCTCTTTTTTCTCCTTTTCTTTCACCGACGCCCCCACTCCCCCCACTCTATCTCTCTCCCTCTATCTCCCCACCTCTCTCTAGTGGCGGCGGCGGCGAGGGGTGTCGTCTCCCTGACCGGTAGCCTTCAGCTCCGCTGTCCTCCGGCGGCGCGTGGAGCGGCCGGACCCCAAACTCCGAAGGCACGCAGGTGGCTCCCACGGCAGCGACGATGGTGGACGGCCTCCTGGCAGCGGACGGTCGTGCGGCAATGACGAAGGACTCCCGCGGCGGCCACAGACAGCCGCGTAGCCGCGGTGGAGGGCTCCCGCGGTGGCCGGGGACGGCGGTGGACGGCCTCCCGACGGCGGACGGTCGCGTGGCGACGACGAAGAACTCCCGCGGCGGCCACGGACAGTCGTGTGGCGGCGGTGGAGGGCTCCCGCGGTGGCCGGGACGGCCTTGCGGCGACGGTGGAGGCCTCCTACGACGACCATGGACGGCTATGCGGCGGCGACCGAAGAGGGTGGCAGCGGACGGAATAATATAGATCGTTAGATCTTCATCAAATCCGATGACATATATTTTTCTCTTTTTTAGATTAACGGAATAATATAGACCGTTAGATCTTCATAAAATCCGACGGCATATACTCTTCTCTTTAAATCGTTAGATCTTCATCAAATCCGACGACATATATTTTTCTCTTTTTTTAATTAACGGAATAATATAGACCGTTATATATTCATAAAATCCGACGGTCCATATCCTTCTCTTTTTTAGATTAACGTGAGAATTTCTTAACCCTCTCGACGAACGTGGTGGCTCATTTTAACACTATTGTATTAATATAATAGATACCGTGCCAGCGACTCCGGTCCATCGGGTTGTGGATTTAATTAATCAGTTCACCGGAGTTGGGATGATTTGATACAGAAGCGACCAAGAAGCCGAATAAGCCCCGTGCCCCGTCGTCGGAGGCGAGCGCAAATCAGCGGCCGGGCAATCACGCCCGGCACAACACATGAAGTAGCAGCAGTAGAGAACTAGAGATCACTGGCGATTACCAGCCCTGGGCACGGTGGCATCAAGGACTGGGGGCAGTGCAGGACCAAGAAGGCCGCTGCTGGCTTCTGCAATGCAATGCTGCAGCTGAACCATATGCTTCCCCTTCGCACCAGCAACCGTCGTGGCATCGTCAGCTCATCACCTGCCCCGCGCAGGCCACACACAGTCCTCATACCAGCGCGGCAGCGGCAGCGGCAGCGCATGCTGGGTGGCAGCGTTGCCATGGCTGGCCTCTGTCTGGGCCAGCAGCAGAGGAGGGGAAGGGGATTAGCACTTGATGCCGATTTCCCTCCTCGTCTCGCCTCAAATCATGACGGTATGAGTGCTCCTCTTCACACGCTCAACAGTTTGGGAATCTCAAATCATAGGACCCATCACGAGAAAAAGTAGCACTGAGCTACGGAGTACTACTCCAATTGTGAAAGAGTAGAGTACTTTTTTTTTTGTTGGAGTATGATAGCAGTGGCTATACTGCTGTTTATTCCGGATAAGAGTACTACACTCGTGTACAAGTCACCTTTGTGAAGTAAAGTCACGCTGCTCGTTTTTAATTTCGATTTCACATTTCTGAGATCTCCCGAAAGGAATTCGCAACTTTTTTTCCTCTGCACGGCCGCACTTTTTGGTTGACAGTGTCAGTGAAAGTGTGAAACGCCTCGAATCATGTGCAGTAAAAGGAATGCGGTCACCACCGGAGCCTTTCCAGCTGCTCCTCCATCCGTACCTCTCTACCTCCACTCCTCCACCTCAGACCTCTTCTCCCTCCCTCTTCCTCTCTCTTTGCATTCCACCAGGACAGCGCCAGCAGTGTGGTCTCGCGCTGGTGCTAGTCCCACTACTCCATCCACACTCTCGAGTCTCCCCCGCTCCCCCGCGCCCGCCAATCCGCCATTGCTGCTGCTGCTGCTCCTCATCGTACCCCCAAATGGAGCAGCTCGCATTCCGCTCTTACCTCCGTGGAGCGCATTCGCTCCACCACTGACCACAGGGGAAGCTCCAACGCGTCGCCGCCGAGCGGCATCCTCCCGCCGGAGGCCGCTCCTCTGTCGGTCTAGAGGGGGTGGAGATCCGTCGAGGCCATCTCGTGTTGTTGGTTAGTAACCCTTTGGATGAGTGCTGCTACTGGGCAGCGCCATTTCTTTTCTTGGATGACGAAATTCCAACCTGGCCTGTACACATTTGCAGCGGCACCCGTTTATTGATGCCTCGGTTCTTGGCTGCGTTCTTCCCGATTGCTCTCCTCTCCTGCCGGCATCCTCATCTGCATCCTTAATCCCTTCTCTCGGTCCCAAAGGGGCTTAAACCCTACCCCACCTGCCTCATCCCAAACTCACTCAGCATCCCGAATTTTATCTCATTTGCATGTAATACATTGCTTCAATTGCTCGGCTGCAAAGAAGAAGGGACTTGCAATGCGGCTCGTCTTCGTGTGCCTCTCGATCTGGGCCGTGTGCTCCGCTGCCGCGGCGGGGGCTGGTTCAGACACGGAGGCGTTGCTGGAATTCGGCAGAGGCATCCGGCAAGAACCGTCCCGCCGTCAGGCCACTGGCACTCCCTGGAACCCCACGAGCGCGCTGGACGCTGACGGCTGCCCCGTCGATTGGCACGGCGTGCAGTGCAGCGGCGGCCAGATTCTTTCCATTGCGCTTGACGGCATGGGCCTCGTTGGGAATGCTAGCTTATCGGCGCTTGCGAGGATGCCGATGCTCCGGAACTTGTCCCTGTCGAACAATAAGCTGGAAGGGTTCTTGCCGCGTGAGCTGGGGTCGATGGCGTCCTTGCAGCTGCTGGATCTGTCGAGCAACAGGTTCTCAGGTCCAATTCCCTCTGAACTAACTAAGCTGGTTGGTTTGGGGTATCTCAATCTCTCTTCCAATGGTTTTCATGGTGCGTTACCATTGGGTTTCCGGAATTTGAGGAAACTGAAGTATTTGGACCTTCGTGGCAATGGCTTCACCGGCAAATTGGACGACATATTTGTGCAGCTGCAGAGCCCAGTCCATGTTGATTTGAGCTGCAACCAGTTCTCAGGGTCATTGACATCGGTCTCTGATAACTCATCTGTGGTTAGCACGCTTCGGTACCTGAATATTAGCCACAATGTGCTGTCAGGGACATTATTTGACAGTGATCCAATGCCTTTGTTCGACAGCCTCGAGGTGTTTGATGCAAGTTTCAATATGCTCAGTGGCAATATCCCGCAGTTGAACTTTGTCATCTCCCTCAAGGTGCTGCATCTGCAGAACAATAATTTTTCTGGCTCCATCCCAGAAGCATTCTTTAGGGAGACCTCTATGGTGCTGACTGAACTTGACCTTAGCTGCAACCAACTTACAGGTCAGATAATTTTCCTACTCTCAAAATATTTGCATTCAGCTCAGTTTTAGGCATGCATCTTTCTCCACGACAATTTTCTAATGCTTGAACCAGCATATTATAATGAGACACATGGAAAAAGTGGGCATTACTAAAAACAATAGGCTTTTCTTCATTGCCTTGCCACCATCTTGTATTTTTGCATAGACAATATGCTTTTTTTTTGCGGCTAGACAATGCATCAATTTTAAAGCATACAAAAGGCGTGGATCAGCTGAAACAATGTTCTTAACATGGGCTTAACAATGTTCAAATCAATAAGCTCATCTTAACATTGTGGTAAAACAATAAGGAAAATGCAACAGGAGATTTAAGTCCTTAAACGATGTCTTTTCTCAAAATTAGCAATGTTTATCTGTGGTAGCTTGATGGTTGCACTTCTTGAGAGCTATTAATTTGAAGTTTCAAGAATAAATTCATTGTTTGTAAGATTCGTAAACTTTTTCATTTAAACCGATACATGAAGCAAAACCCTAAAACATTTCTACTAATACGTATATACTTCGCACGGGCATGCATACTATGTTTTAAACCGTTCTGTTTCTATATAATCTATAGCACTTTAACAATCATGATGCTGATTGACTCTACTTTCTCTGTCCCCTTTGTCTGCACAGGTCCAATTAGACGTGTAACATCGACGAATTTGAAGTACCTGAACTTGTCATGCAATAGTCTTGAGGGAACTTTACCGATCACATTTGGAAGCTGTTCAGTTGTTGATTTGAGTGGAAACATGCTGTCTGGGAACATATCAGTTGCCCGAACATGGGGAAACTATATACAAACGATTGATCTGAGCTCAAATAGATTAACAGGAACTTGGCCAAATGAGACAACCCAGTTTTTGAGGCTGACATCATTGAGGATTTCAAACAACTTGCTAGCAGGAGAACTGCCAATTGTCCTTGGAACCTATCCAGAGTTGATTTCCGTTGATCTCAGTCTTAATCAGCTACAAGGGCCTTTGCCTGGAAATCTATTTACAGCAGTTAAGCTGACCTTTCTAAATCTTTCATCCAACAGCTTTGCAGGCACTCTCCCCCTTCCGAGTTCTGATACCAAGAACTCGACTTCAATAGACCTGTCCATTTTCCCTGTGCAACCTTCAAACCTTTCATTTGTTGATCTTTCAAACAATTATTTGAACGGCTCACTGCCAACAGGCATCGGTGATTTGAGTGCGTTGACTTTGCTGAACCTTGGTCGAAACAACTTTACTGGGCAAATCCCAAGAGCAATCACCAAGCTTAAGAATCTGCTATACATCGACTTATCAGGCAACCATTTCAGTGGTAGCATTCCTGACGGCCTCCCTGATGAACTGGTTGAGTTTAATGTCTCGTACAACAACCTGTCTGGACCTGTTCCGAGCAATTTGCTTAAATTCCCAGATTCATCTTTCCATCCAGGGAATGAATTACTCGTTCTTCCTCGATCTGGATCACAAAATGGCTCTGACAAATCAGATGAGGGGAAACACGGCATGAAGCGTGGAATTCTGTATGCATTGATTGTTTGTGTTGTCGTATTTGTTACTGGGATTATTGTGCTTTTGCTTGTTCATTGGAAGATTAACAGGTGGAAGAGTAGCGAAAAAGGTACTGGCCAGGGTAAACAACCTGTAACTCAAGGTCAAAGTGCCCAGAGAAGTGCAGAAACTTCAACAACTGACATTCATGATGTGTCATTAGGATCATCGCCTACTGCAGAGACTGGAGTTGTTTCATTGCCTGGCAAGGAAAGACAACATGAAGCCCAAAATGTGCCAGTTGATCCTGCTTATTTCCACGAACCAATTGGTAGTAGCTCAGCACTGAAAGACAGCGCCACGTCATCGATGCCTTCTTTCTCATCATCACCTCCTGATGCACTCACCCAACATCATCACTCTATCCTCAGAGTGCACTCTCCTGACAAATTGGTTGGGGATTTGCATCTCTTTGACAATTCAGTTGTGTTCACAGCAGAGGAGCTCTCTCGCGCCCCTGCCGAGATAATTGGCAGGAGCTGTCATGGGACATCCTACAAGGCTACACTTGACAATGGGTACATGATGACAGTGAAGTGGCTGAAGGAAGGCTTTGCTAAGAGTAAGAAAGAATTTTCCCGTGAAATAAAAAAGCTTGGTAGCGTGAAACATCCCAATCTTGTCCCCCTGCGAGGCTACTACTGGGGCCCCAAAGAACATGAGAGGATCATCATATCGGATTATGTAGATGCCACATCTTTGTCTACCTACTTATCTGGTAAGATAGTTTCTTCACTCCTTGAGCCCATCAAAATTTTTCAGCAGTCATTCTGGAAATTTTCTGATGAATATTTTGATTTTTCCAGAATTTGAAGAGCGGAATCTCCCACCTCTGTCAGTAGGCCAGCGATTGAACATCGCGTTCGACATTGCCCGCTGTCTAGATTACCTTCACAATGAGCGTGTGATCCCACATGGCAACATTAAGTCATCGAATGTTCTGATTCAGAACTGCACTCGATCTGCTCTGGTAACTGACTACAGCCTTCACAGGCTGATGACTCCGATCGGCATGGCCGAGCAGGTTCTAAACGCTGGTGCCCTAGGATATTCCCCACCTGAGTTTTCAAGCACCAGCAAGCCATGCCCATCTCTGAAGAGCGATGTGTACGCTTTTGGTGTCATTCTGCTCGAGCTGCTGACAGGGAAGATTGCCGGTGAGATCATCTGTGTGAACGAGGGCGTGGTTGATCTGACGGACTGGGTGAGGATGCTGGCACTGGAGGAGCGTGTGTCGGAGTGCTACGACCGGCACATTGCCGGAGCTGAGAGCTCGGACGGCACCCCGAAGGCACTGGATGACATGCTGCGCATCGCAATCAGGTGTATCCGGTCTGCGTCGGAGAGGCCGGAGATCCGGACGGTGTTCGAGGACCTCTCGTCGCTCTCGTCGTGACCGGAGTCCTTGATAGTGTACATCTCGTACTTACATCAGCTTGTGGAAACTCGGAGAGGGTAATGCTAACAATTGCTAGGATTTTGCGGTGATGTGTGTGTAGTCTCCTTAGCATCGTTGTTTGGGTTGCTCTTCCTGGGAATAGTTGATTCATTTTTAGTTAGCCCAAAATTTTTTAGCAGTAGATGATTGTGAGAATAAGTTTGTGCATTGTGATTTCAGATATCAGGAAGGAAAATAAACAAAGTTGTAGTGATTTGTTGTTGTATTTGCTGCTGCAGCGCTTTATAACAGAGCCAGCAACTTTTATGACAGTATAATATAGTTTCTGACAACCATGGTGAGTCTTTAGCTGGAGGAACAATGGCAGATTACCCTAATGTTGCTTGATGCTTCCATGTATTTGATTCCTGCATAATAAATGCGTGGTAGATTCTTGCTTCACAAATAAGCAATGCCGTCAAGAGGAACTTTGCGCCAAGAACATATGCTTTGTAAACTGTCGAGAGGAACATTTTTTTTGTAAAACCAGTACAGACAAATTCACACTTGTTTGTGGAACACACAAATTCGTACTCAAATTTGTTGTATAAAAATACAAATAAGAATGCAGACCGAGTCGTTTTATCCCTAGAGCACGCCATTCTCATGGTAGAGGAGCCCTCAAAAACCTCTCAAACCCCTCTGCCATCGGCCATCCTTTCCTACTCCAAATCTCCAATCCCCGCACCCGCCGTCCCGCCGCTCCCCTCCTCCACCATCCCACCCCTCTCGTTCCGGAACCTTCTCGATGCTTCTCTCGCGAAGGTTCTCCTGCGCCCTCGCCCGCGCCCCCTCCCTCGTGCGGGGGCGGCCCCTCCCGCCGCGCGCCGCCCCCGCGACCCCTCCGGCGTCCCGCCCACCGCCCCGCCGCCTCATGTCCTCCTCCTCCGCCGGGTGGCAGCACGCCTCCCGCCCCCCTCCGCCGCCTCACCCCGGCGCCGACAAGGTCCTGGTTAACACGCTCACGCCGCGCTTTTCTCGTCCTATCTCCTTCCCTGACGCGTCCTGAGGCGTTCGTTTGCTGCGCCAATGCAGGATCAGCTATTTCGGGGGCTGGAGGCGGCGCTGGGCACCACGTTCAGCTCCGAGCCGCTGGCGCCGCCGCCGCAGCCGATGATCCTCGTCATCAGCGGGCCTAGCGGCGTCGGCAAGGACGCCGTTATCAAGGTAACACCCTGCAACCATACGGCCATACCCCTCCTTTGATGAACTGTTGATTCATGATTGGTTTCCTGCTTTGACTTTACAATCCCGGGTTGGGTTGCTCTCCAGAGGCTTCAAGAGGAGAGGGAGGGGATGCATTTCGTCGTGACCGCGACGAGCAGGGCGATACGGCCAGGTGAAGTTGATGGGAAAGATTATTACTTCATCACTAAGGAGGAGTTCCTAACGATGATTGAGAGGGATGAGTTGCTTGAGTATGCTCTCGTTTATGGGGAGTACAAAGGGATCCCCAAGCAACAGGTATGATGTCCTGGTTGTTTGTTTGCACCAGAATTTTTTGTTTGTCTGCAAAATTTGTATACAAGCTACACGGTCATGTTAGATAAGTTCAGAAATGGGACAGGGAATACCTAATGAACAATGATTGCCATTGTACACTGACAATGGTTTGCTTATGCACTTATGCTGTTAAGATTATGAAATATGAGTAGATGGATATCTTATCATTTCTGAAAATCATGTTGTACGTCTAGAACAAGAGGTAAGGTATCAGCAGCGAAGCTAATATTTTGTCAAAGTCATTGTAGACTTAAATGATGCAAATAAATAAATAAAAACAGAACCTTGAATTGCACAGTATAAAAGTTCCATGTATTCCAATTCAGGAAGATGGCAATTGCCAGTTGGATTTGAAAAACTACGCTATGGTATTCCCTTTTTGTTTTCCCAAAACACGGATGCAAAAGTGTTGCACTGTTGACCTAATACCAAATAGAAATGTACTTAACTCATAGGACATAATAATTTTATTTGCAAAAATTTACAGCCTGTAACTTACAGAGCTATAATATAATATTTGTGGGGAATGTCAATGTCTTAGGTTGATCCAATGGTTTACGACTGTATATGTATGCAGAGTTCATCACAGGGTATCTGTGAGCTGTAGGTTCATCTCCTTGTCTTACTCCAGCTCTGCGTCTCTGCCCCTGAAAAGAAAAGAATAGGGCTGACTCCACTTTATTTTCAAAGCAGAGTAGCTCATACCGTAGTTCACAAGATTGTAATAGTTTATGTTTGCAAATGATAGTTATCATATTTTCTGTGCATATCGAGTCAATTTTAGCAATGGGATACAGCTGTGCTCTGGAATTTGTTGTAAAACATAACCATACCATGATTTGGGCATGCCACCTTCCTTGTAACTGTTACAGGCTGTGGGTTTGTGAATAATGATTGCTTTAGTCCAGAGGTAAGTTCTATATTCTGCAATTTGCCTAGCTTCTCGCGGTGGACCGGTTAGAGCGTTGAACTCCGGAAGTCATTGAAACTTCCGTTCCGACCCGGGTTTAAAGCACGGCACTTTCTTAGAACAAAGCCCGGGTGGAGTCTCCTCCCGTGGTTGAGTTTTTATATTCTGCAATTTTTGCTTACCTTTGGAAACTGCTTGCTTGAACCTCCTCTGTGATGCTTGATTGGTGGTACAAACTCCAATCATCTATCAGATTATGCTTTAGTTAATTTCTGCAAATTATTTATTTTGCATTCCACTGTCTCCAGCGCAGCAACAATCCACATAATGTTTCTTTTTCATGCTAGCTATGTTTGATTGAAAGAATTTGTTAGTTTTTATTGACATTCATTCATTGAACCTAGGAAAATCATTTGTTAGCAGAATGGACTGAATGAATAGTCTATCCGCATATTAGAACCTAAGAATTGTATCTTGGTGTTTTGGGGTAATAGTAGACAGGTCTGAAGGAGTGATCTATCTGCACAACTTGAAACTTCTAACACCTATATTACTTTTGGCATTCAGATTCGCGACTACATGGCTAAAGGCTGTGACATTGTCTTGAGAGTGGACATTCAAGGAGCAGCAACTTTGAGAGAGATACTTGGTGAATCTGCAGTTTTCATATTTTTAGTTGCTGAGAGTGAAGAGGCACTTGTTAAAAGGCTAATCCACCGTAAAACAGAAACATCAGATATGCTTCTTGTCAGAATTGCAACAGCCAGGGAGGAGGTGAGACGCATGCAGAATTTTGACTATGTGGTTGTAAATGCTGAAGGGAAGCTCGAGGAGGCTGTTAAACAAGTGAAGTCTATCATTGATGCTGAGAAGGCTAAAATTCACAAGCGGCCTGTCAATATCTAAGCTAAAGCTCATGTGACCTATTGCCCAATATATTCTTCTATTTGAAGCAAACTTACTGTACGGCTTAATCTGTCAAAGTTTGCTGAAGTGTGAAGGGAATTCTGAACTCTTTACAACAATGACTAAGTTTATGTTTCAGTAGTCAGAAAGTTCGATGGATTGCTGGGTCACAGCCTCACTCACATGAATGTAACATGTTATCTTGAACGTTTTCCCTTGCCATACTCCCTGATGTATATTCAATTTACCTTTTTTTGTTATTTGTCTCTATTGTACTTTTACTTTGGTTTCTAATTCTAACTGAAGGAATCTAAAGGGCTGTAACAACACTGGTTCCTGATGAAATCTTAAATGATGTTTTTTTTTTTCATTTTCATACGGAGTAGTGTTTGGCTGGGCTGCCGGGGCATGCAAAACAAATGGGTGCCCTAAATAGCAAAACTGCCAGTTTGGCTGCAAAATAAAATTTTACTCTTTCTTTCCAATGCTATAATAAAAGTTGCTTGGATACTGTAATGTACCCTTGAAATGTAATCCATGTCTGAGCGATACAAGTATTTGGTCTTGCGCAATTTACCCTTGAAATCCATAAATCTCAAGGTTTTTCTCTGTAAGCTAGAACATTTTTTCCTTGCGAACATTCACAAATTCGATCGGCACAACATTCCTTTTTCGTGAGTGTATTCACAAAATTCGACTATTTGAACTTTTTTTTCTGCACGGAACATTCACATATTTTACTCACGGCAAGCAAAATACAAGTTGCACGAAGAGAAGCTAATCTATATAACATATATATAGATGCACACCACTAAAAGTCATTAACTTTATTTCTCTCAACACGTAAGTTATCCATGTCACATAGAAACCTATTATATAAAACGTCATGTCACCATTCACTAGAAACATCTATCTATATCTTCTATCGATTTTCTATGACTAATAGCATATATCTATGCATGTAATCTATTAGTCCATACGAGTACAATGCTACAAAATTTCTACTGTAGAAATATATGGATGATCAATCATTTCTCAACAAATGAACATGTTTTCATATATATATATAATATAATGTCATTTGAAAAAAAAATGTTGTCAAGCAATCACATTAATATTTTTACTTTCAAATTTTACCTTAAAATTTTGTTTAAAAAATCTCCGCGGTCGCGAGATACCCAACCGGAACCTGTTTTGTGCCATACTTCTTTTTTTAGAAAAAAAAACAGGCGTCTGTTGCCCAAATTGAAGATATGTTTTGTGGCCTTTTTCTTGATATAACAGGCCCGACAAACTTGTGAAGCCCGATCGTGGAGATGATGTGGGGGCGAGCCCGGTTTGCCCCGAGAGGCCCCTGACCCAACCAACATGTGGCCCAGGCCCGGTGGTGTCGTTTGCGGCTGCCTTACGTTACGCGCAGCGTTCCACTTTTTCGCCGTCTGCCGCGTGCCTGGGCTCGGCTTTTGCGCTGCCACTCGCTGTCGCTGCCTCCGCTTGGCCGCGCCCGGCTGCCGTCCCACACCAACGCAACCAAACCTTCCTTCCATCCCCTCGTCCGGGTGCCAAGTGAGTCAACAACATCCGGCACCGGCAGCACGCCCGCAACACCTACCCCTCTCTTCCTTCCCCAAAACCCAGCTAGGCTCGCGCGCGCAGCGAACCCTAATGGTGGCGCAGGGGATCGCGGAGGCCCTGCAGGCCTACACGGGCCTCACGCCCGGGGCCGCCGCCACCATCCTCGCCCTCATGCTCGCGACCTACCTCCTCGTCTCCTCCCTCTTCGTCGCCCCCGCGGCGCCTCCCAAGCAGCAGCGGGAGGGGGAGGATGAGAAGGAGAAGGAGAAGGAGAAGGAGAAGGAGAAGGAGCATCAGGAGGAGGATGAGCCGATGCCGTTCGTGTTTCCGGACCCCGTCGAGGTCGGCGAGGTCACGCTCGAGCAGCTCAGGGCGTACGACGGCAAGGACCCCGCAAAGCAGATCCTCATCGCCATCCGCGGCCAGGTCTACGACGTCTCCCGCGGGAGGTGAGGATTGCACTCGATTCTGCTTCACTCTGGTTTCGTCACGATGCGGACAGATATGCTGCCCATTCAACTGGATGTGAAACCTTTGAGACGAAATATATGCATAGTTGCACAACCAAATCATTGAGTGGCGAGAATTGATCTTATATTTGAGTGGCAATAACTGGATTTTAGCCATCGCGTGCAGTAAGTAGGTTTAAATTTGCTATTCTGGTGATGGGGATAGGCTGATAGTTCATTTCATTCAAAAAACTGTTGGTGAACTAGCCGAGCATGAGAACATAGGCATTAGCATATTGGTATATGACGGATGAGAACTTTTTTTTAATTGTTATAAACGGGGACATTTGACAATACTGGAGGCTGAACACTACTTAGACCTGGGAGTTATAGTTTAAAAGTACACTGATGAGACATGTCCAAATGTTTTGGCAACCAGCAAATGAGGCACAGATACTTTAGTCAATGGCCAATTTTGCTGCTCAGTTATCGTTATGGAATGACATATCAAAATGCACTAGTATCCAGATGTTTCATGTTTTGATGGAATGCCCTATAACATATTTAGAGCATAAATATTTATAGCATTCATCTCATTGAAACTTTTAGTCTATAATGTAACTAGCTATACAATGGAATGTGCTTGCTTGACTTCATGTAAAGAAACAACGATAATCAAAATGAAACTTAAGTGCTATGCTTACCTTATCTAGTCAAACTACCTTTTGGAGTTCTGCAGTTAAACTCCTTATTTATTTAAGGGTATCATTTTTTTGCAACCTGTAACTATTTGGTGAAGTTTTCGTCTGGGCTCTAAACTGATACGCCCAATTGAAATTGTTGAGTTGAAACACTGTCATAGTTAGTATGTACTGTATTTCCTAAGGCTCTATTGATTTCTATGGTCTATTCGTGTACCCAATCAAGCTGTTTCCTTTTTCTTCATTATATTCGTTACAGCTCCAATATTATTATTTCTGTTTGCTTTATGCTGGTTCTTCAGCTAGTCATTTATTTGATATGGAGTAAGTGATCATAATATATCATGTGCCATCTCTCCTTGGTTAGTAATACAAAGATCGAGTTGAAACTTGAAACACTGCGATATTTGATATATACTGCATTTCCTAACTCTGTATCCATATGTATGATCGCTTGCTTTACCTAATTAGCTTTACTGTTTCTTTTTTATTTATCTTCTTGTTTCTTGCAAGTGGCAAACTTGCAGTGCCTGTATTTATGTTTCTGATTGCTTTATGCACCTTGTTTCTTTAGCTAGACATTTGGGTGTTCTATAAGTGATCATAGTTTATCTACCATGTCTGCATCTCTCCTTTGTTAGCTCCACACTTGTCTGGGAAATAGTATATAGTTTGTGAAATCATGTAGTGCTGTAGTTTAGTCAGTATTGTTTATCCTGCTGTCTGCAATCAGTACTGTGTGCTACTCTTAATGCCTTGCTTTGTTTAACTATTGTTCATCTTCCTAGTCTGCTGTTTCAACAGGCAGCAAAGCATATTCTTGTTTGTTGAGATTCTATAACTCGTACTCGTACTGTAGTTTTCTATTTGGGTGTTCCTTTTCTCCATATACTGCCAAAGAATTAGGTATATAGGTCTGAATCCCTCAAATAACCACAAGATGTGTCTGTTTGGATTCTAATTCTTAAATGTGAACTTGATACTTATGCAATGTATCGTATGTCTGTACCTACTTGATAGTTTATCTATGCATCCTACTTCCACGTAACATTTGAAATAAGATGTTTTTATCTATACCTTTTGCATAAACAGAACATTTGCCTTGTAGTATCAGATTGTGCTATGCTGGTATGCCCTTGAGCAGTAGGCTTCTGTTGCAATTAAGTTGTTGCCCGTGTCATTATGGGTGTATAATTTGGTTTATTGTCTGCTCATGATTGTGTTCCCTGATATTTCCCCCAGGCTCTTTTATGGCCCTCAGGGACCATACTCCTTGTTTGCCGGGAGGGATGCAACCCGGGCCCTGGCATTGATGTCATTTGACCCTAATGACCTCACCGGGGATTTGGACGGCCTAAACCCTGATGAGCTGGAGGTGTTGCAAGATTGGGAGGAAAAATTCAAGGAGAGGTATCCAAGGGTGGGTCACCTTGCCTGTCAAGACGAAGCAGCCAGTGGTCCCAACGCTGCCCATCCTGACCACGACGAAGGGGAGGCCTAACTCCATCGCCTCGGTTTGTCCCGTCCTCTGTTTTCTTGTTACTGGATCCCAGGCGTTAGATCTGATGCTCTCACTAGCAGGTGTCTAGGTGACGTTGCTTGCGTCATCGTGTGCTGTATTTACGTGTGACTAATGTGCCTGCTCTGCCGGCTTTACTTTGGCTCCTAGCGGATTAGGGGAAGTTTTGAGTGGCAAAACAACTCGAGGGCTCGAGGGTTGAGGGAACAGCCCATGTTCGGCTCATGTGTATATCAGTGCGTGATTTGTGTCATGATTTGTGGTTTGTTTCACATAACAACGATCCTGCTGTCAGGTAAAGCACCATAATTTGCCAACCCACACATAGCTTGATTATTGCTCTTTTTAAATCCTGTCGGAAAACAGCATCAGCACCATGTCCGTTCTTTTATCTGATTCCTCTCTTTGCACACATGATTCAATCCACGGTTGGCTGTTTGAGCTGGCCCCTTTCGCCGCCATTCGCAGCAGCATTGGCCACCGAACTTTGTCCCGCCCTTTTATCTTGTGGCAGGACAGGATTTTGTTCGTTCCTTCCTTCCTTTTGATCTTGCTCGCCCTGCTGCTGCGAACGCGGTGGGATGACCAAGACCAACACGGCGTGTAGGGGTCGGGGCCGGACGTGTCTCGTCGGGTTCCGGCGTGGCTAATAATTGTCTCCTTCCCCTCTCCCGCGGGGTGGAGGCCCCGGAGCAGGCGAGCCCACGTCTCCTCACCTGGCGTGTCCCGGGCCCCTCGGGCGCTCGCGCTCCCTTCCCTTGCTTGGCACGGACGTACTACGTGCCGCATAGCGCCCTTGAGGAGAGCCACCACGCAGCAGCGCTATCCCCTATCTATCTATCTCGTCGTCGCCGAGTGCCCCCCGAGTCGCGTCATGTGGCGGCAGGCCCTGTCCGATCTGGAGCCCTCCCTCGCCATAATCCACGCTCTGCGTTGCCTATGGCGTGGGCGCCACCACCCGCTCGCCTCCTCAACCACCCCCTCGTCCTCCTCTCTCTCTCTCCCTGTTCCTACTCCTACCCCGCGAAACCACGAGCCAGAGCCCAGAGGAGTGGACCAGCTCCGACTCCAAACCGGAAATTTACACCGACCTGCAACCGCAAGCGCGCGCTGGTGGCCGACCTGCCAGCCAGACATAATCTCTTTCTTCAGGGTCAATTGTCTGAAGAAATTTCCACTTCTTACCCCCGATAGGGTCTCGTCTAGGTAGATCGATCGGAGCGTGTTGAATCGGGAGCAGGGCCAGGGGCCCTCAGTTCTCACTGTTGCTGCAAAATATCGTGGCAGGCGCCGGCTGGTTCGCATCAATGCACCCTGCCCTACACCGCGTCGCCCCGTTTGGGATATCAGGGTTCTGACACTGACGTCGTAGATGAGTACTCGTACGTACGTACGTACATAGGTTCATCGGAAACGGACGCTCCATTTTCCCTGTCCCAGTTCCTCCTAGAAAATTCGGTCGTCGTTTTACACGAGGTTATTTATGGTCCATGCCCTCCTGTTAATGTCGAGGTGTACCGTGCGATTCACGGAGAAGAGGGAGAGGTATGGTTTCACCTGCCAGATTGGGTTCCGGAACCCTATCGACTTCTCCCTCCGTCAGTGCCATTGAATGTTACTTATTCTCTTCACGCGGTGTCTGTCGATGACTGCCTATTGTAAAGGAAAAAAAAGCAATTAAGAGTAAATTATATCAGGCAGGAGAAAGTAGGCTGTTTTAGTTTTATCATAAATTCGTAGAGAAATATGCAGCATTCTGTTAAAATAATAATATATTTTATGATAGATTCAACCAAACTTATTCGATGCTGTAGATGTTCTGAAATTTTCAATAAATTTAGAGGAAGAGAAGTTTGGCCAATGATATACTAGCATCCCTCCATTGTTCTGAGTAGTAGGAGAGATCGGCATTGTCATTTCTCATCAATATTAGATTGAATGCTTGCACGGACAGATTGATTGCCCGAGTGGTGGTTACATCGACATAATGCATCAAAGTGCACTCTGGAGAACCCTCGAAAACGCTATCCCCATATCCGAATCTCCATCAGGGAAGGAGCAAGTGCCGCTGCCCGTGCCAGCGGCGGATGAAAGCAACGTCGGCCGGTTCCTAGCCCCAAATGAAAAAACACATTCCACGTTCTCGAGAACTCGGGAAAAGAAATCCCTAAACAAGAACAATACTCCAGCTCCATCAATGAGTGATGATACTTACGCTACAGAGCAGGAGCAGGATGATTGGCTTGGATTCCCTTCCCGTCCATGCATTATGGACTCGACAGGCGCCTCTTTTCGCTGGTCTTTAGGTGCGAGAGCCCATCACCCTTCTCCCTCCTTTCCTAGCCGCTGGCTGGCTTTGGCCTTTGGGAGACCACGCATCATCTGGGCGATCCAGCGAGCCTCGTTGGCTCGTTTGGCGACATGGCATCATCAGACCCATGCATGCATGCAATTTCTTTTTGATTTGTTATACACAAGGCCAAGCATGCACTGCTGCTCACTCAATTGGCTGGTATTAGCACGAGTACGGACAGTTCATGCATAGCTAATCATAGAGCCCATGGTGCATGATGATACACAACAAGTGCTGTATAATAATGTGTGTGTGTGTATGAAATACATGATGGTTCAGTTCTCCAATCATACGCGAGAGAGTCAGTAGTGGACCGTGCATATGATGTACATCTCACCCGAGCCCCTACCGCATTATTTGGCGGTTGGAGTTGTTGTTCCTCTCTCTCGGCCGGGTCTTATTAGCGTGCGAAGCTGGCCACGGGAGCACGGGCCACGCACGACCTGGCTCGTGCGCCGCGCAGTTGCACGCCCAATGCCAATATGCAATGGCAAGATATTATCTTGCATGCAACCGGTGGGCAGGTTTCCCGTCTACAGTATTTTATTATGCATGTTTCAGGGAGTGGATCGGCCTAGAGATTTTCTCAGAGGTCTCAGACATTTCCTTCACTGTCAGTAAGTGAAGTGCAACTGCCTCGCGAGAGTCTCAGACATTTCCTTCACTGTCGGTTGGAGGCTCCCGTGCGATCGACCTCAAAATCAACGTTGTGCCGAACCCCAATAGAATGGACATTCATGGCCCGACGGTTGCACGGTTTTTGTATAGATAAATACTCTGTGTAACGATGATTTTTCAAGGGACAAATCTAACTGTATATGTATATATATAACGACGCTCGTACGTACTGGCTCGCTTTTGAGAGGCAATATATATCATATATCGCAAAGCAAGGCTAGCTGTTCTTAGGACGCTTTAATTTGCTGCGGAAACTAATCAAAGGGCCTTTTTTTCCCGTTCATCAGTCAGGGGAAAAAAATATAGGCAGAGGACCTGTAGGCGGGGCGCCCATCATCCTGTTCAGTGCAGCATGAACAGCTTGATTGATTTTGGTTAGTGCATATATATGATTAGTGGGGGCAGCACTTTATCCCGGAAAGGCTGTACATTCGATCTCATCGATCTTGTTGTCGACCTCTCTTCCTTTGCAGCTAAAAGGTAGCGTCTCGGTCCGTTGCTGAATGCTTCGTCCGTTTCAGGTCAAAAGCGTCGTGTTGCTCTCGACTCACATACATAGAACTTGTCCAATTGCCATTCAGAATATGTAAACTTTGATTCTTTCAGATTAAAACGTCTTTACTCATGGGCGGAAGAAGTAGTTCACGGCTGAGTGACCAAGGAAGCAAAATGTAAGTACTAATTACTCCTGTTTACTGGCTGCCGAGAGTACCGTTGCCCAGGGTCAAGTGAGACGAGGAGGCAGGATTAAACTAATCTCCTAAGCCCAGGGGATAGCCAGAGAGGAACGAACGGTAGAAAAGAAAATAGAATTAATCCACCCATCGTCTCTCTCCTCTGAATCCTCTCTAACGGTATGATTAGGGAGGGCAAGCAAGGGCATCCCGTCCGACCCCGACAGCCAGCCATGGATGGACTAAACAAACGGTCGCTCTCCTCCCCGCGCCTTTATAAGCGCCTCCGCCTCGCCTTCACTCGCCACCACCATCTTCCTACCTCACCTACTCCCTCCCACCTCCTCCTCATCTGCTCGCGCCATCCGCGACCTGCCTCGTCTCGCTCCCAAGGCCAGGATGCAGTCGAAGCACCGGATCTTCGCCGAAGACCTGCTCCTGGCGGCGGAGGGGGAGGACCACTTCGACCGGGTGCCGGACTCGCTGGTGCTCATCATCTTCAACAAGCTCGCCGACGCGCGCTCGCTGGGGCGCTGCTCCGCGGTGTCGCGCCGCTTCAACGCGCTCGTCCCGCTCGTCGACGACGCCTGCCTGCGCATCGACCGCGTCATCCCCGCCGACGGCGCCGAGGGAGGGGACGCGCTGGGCCTGGGCCTGGCCGGGGCGCCGCGCCCGCGCGCCGTGCTCTCGCACCTCCTCAAGGCCATGCTGCAGGCCGTGCTCAAGCCCTTCGCGCACTGCGACGCCAAGCCCGGCGCGCACGCCGGCGGCAAGCACGCCGCGCACCTGCAGCAGCAGCACCACTCCCCCGCGCAGGTGCTTAAGAATTTCAGCAGCATCCGCAACCTCCGCATGGAGCTCCCCGTCTCCGACGTCGGCACCGACGACGGCGTCATCCTCAAGTGGAAGGCCGTCTTCGGCAGCACGCTCCAGAGCTGCGTCATCCTTGGCGGCACCAAGGTGGAACGCGCCGCCGCCGGCTCCCACGCCTCCTTCACCCCCTCCGCCACCGCCGCCGCCGCCGACACCGACGGCGCGGGCGACGACAGCGGCAGCATCCCGGAGTCCTTCTACACCAACGGCGGCCTCAAGCTGCGCGTCGTCTGGACCATCAGCTCCCTCATCGCCGCGGCCACCAGGCACTACCTCCTCCGGGAGATTGTCAAGGAGCACCCCACCCTGGAGCAGGTGGCGCTCACGGACGCGCACGGCCAGGGCACGCTCGCCATGGCCCGCGACCAGCTCAAGGAGTTCAGGGACAAGCCGCTCGCCGCGGCGGCCGCCGCCAACCGCACCCAGGTGCCCGCCTGCAACATGAAGCTCCGCTACGCGCCGCTGCTGGAGCTCTCCGATGGCACGAGGATCCACGGCGCCACGCTCGTGGTGATCAAGCCCGTCGGCGAGGCGGCCGGCATCGGCGCCGGCGGCAGGAAGGAGCTCGACGACTTCGTCGCCGACACCTTCGACGGGCCCTTCCGGGAGGCCGTGGCCGCGCTCAGCAAGCGCCGCACCTACCTGCTCGAGATGAACGGCTTCTAGTCTAGCTAGCGCGCGCCTGCAATGGCCAGAACACCACCTCCATGGCAATGGGCAATGGCAACTAGGTTGCTCTGCTCGCTTCAGCTCGGCCCCCAGATCAGAGATCGGTGGCATACTGAGGTGTTCCTCCTTGTAACGATCAACGCTGATGCCTCCTTAATTTCAAGTTACTGCCTTGGTATCCTATCTTTGTCACACAATAATCGAATGGGAGCGGGCAGCACCGGCAGTCAGCTTCATTACAATTTGATGCTATGATGAACGGATGAATCAGATAGGTGGAATGAAGCAATGACATTTTCAATCAAATGATGTCCAAAGTATTGTAAAAGTTCTGATATGAAATCAAGATTTCAATCAATGAACGGGGTGAAGCAATACAATTTTCAGTCAAATCTTGTCGAGAGTGCCCTGAAATTCTTTAATCGAATTGCAGTTTGTGGTGGCTGGAAATGTCTATATGCTTTCGAGTGAAAGAAACGATATATTCGCCTTTTGCGTAATGGAAAAGAGCGGTGTCCATATTAAGGAATTGAGGGACTGACCAATGAATGAATCATCTGTGCTCTAGAAAGAAAAAATCACTTGCCCTCAAAAAAGAAAAAAAGAAAAAAAATCACTTTCTGTATATCATTTGCCGTGTGCTCTAAATCCCGAAAATTCCTAAAGCAAACAACCTCATCCTTGATGGATAAACTGACAAGCCCATTCTTGTCCGGGGATGCTTTCTGTGGTTTGCTTCTTGCTTCATCTATGAATGGTGGTGAACTAAGCACTGAGTAAACATGAAGCTTTGCTCCCTTTGCTACATTTTGGGGACTATGGACTGGCCATTTTTGCTCCCTTTGCCACATTTGCATTTCTGGATTCAGTTTATCTGAATGAAACTCACTAACTTTTAACAATGTGTGCTGTTGTTCCTATCCAATTGTCTAGAATGGTAGCCACATGGTCGAAACTTATCACCAGGTAGAGTCTTCGTTGAATGCTTCTTCCTTGCACGCTCCTTGCTGCGAACATTACCGGGTATATCACCAACTTGCAATTGCTTAGTATCAGGAATTAGGATAATCTTTCTTAATCCATATACTTCAATACAGTAAGTGCAATTACGACATCATTTCGGATCGGCTTTCTTAATCTATACAGCACATTCTGTGCTGCATCTACACGGCAGGCTAAATTTATTCCGGGCCGCATACTGTATAATCCATTCAGCTCCATTATTGATCCTCAAGAAGATGAAGGCGATGTCAAAATGCTGGAAGAAGGCAGTTGAGATGCCCTTATCTGGACTGTCTCCCTAATGCTGGAAACATGTGAAATTCTCGCCCCAATTCCTGTCAATTCGCTGCCCTACCAACGGCTATCAGCAGTAGTGTCATTGACTCTGCACTCGTTTAACGTACCGAAATCTGATTTAAGAAACATGCCGTGCTGAGTTTGCATGGATCATCCTGAGGTAGATGGCATGTGTGCGGCAATTAGAGAGGGGATTAGCAACACAAACACATGTATCCAGCTATTTGATTCCGTAGGTTATCAGGTTGTGTGCTCCTCGCTCGTCCACGGTCGCCAACTACTGCAGGTAATCGATTGGAGGCAGAAGAGAAGACTCCGTCCGATTTCGCGTTAGGTGAAGGATGAACTGTTCCCGTAGCAGAAAATGTTTCTCTTCTGTCACCATTTGTTCGATTTCTTGGTGCAATGCAATGTTGCAGCTACGATCCTGGACTTAAAATATTCCAGTGTGTTCAGTAGGAGCTGGTAGAGGACTGCGACAAGAGAGATCTTAAATTTATGATGACGAGAGAAAAGGGTAAGAGAGAGTACACTCTTCTTAATTTCCATTTAATATAAGTACATTTTCATATCGTAATTGATTAGCACTAATGGCTGTACTGTTCCTTGGCTGGTAGGGATTAGTGTTGCTCAAGTGCGGGGCAGACGAAAAGGAGATGGCCCTTGGACGGTGGTTGGGTTAACGGCCAGTCCCTTAGCTGATGTCGGCTCATTGCGTTGCGCCCTTTTGATGTGATCGTTGATGGCGTCCATTTCATGGGTAGTGACAAGACTGCCGCTTCGAATCGGCTCGGAGATCAGTCAGGATTGGGATCAGACGGCGCATCATCACAAAATGGGCAAAAGTATTTGGAACCAATTGGGATTTTGGAGAGGAGCAATAGCACATCAGCTTCAGATCTCAATGCTTCCTTAAAATATTGTGACGCATTTTATGAGGAAAAAATATAGTACTAGAGAATGTAAGTGCTTGTTTGTAATGCGCCAGAAAATTGTCCAGTTGTTGCAAGAATTGGGAGAAGCTTTCCTTGCTCTCCCTCCTAGTTTTTTTTTAAACTTCTTCAGGAGGCACGAAGCACCAGCACTGTGAAGATTTACCGTGGCAACGGCAAGGATCTCTGGTTGACGAAGAATGAACATATATCTATTTGACCAACTAGGTGTTGCAGCTGAAATCTCTTCTGGCATTCTGGATCCAAGGCAACCGAGCACTCAACGGTCGTGTCTCGTCTTGGAACACGTTCATGAGACGACGATCCGAGCGTTATCCGGACATGTTCATCAGCTCTCATCACCTCAATAGTCAACGCCATCTTTTAAAAAAAAAACAGTATACCTGCTTGCATCGGTAGACAGGACGAGGGAATATTAGTCCATATGGCTATTAAACTAGCCATTAAATTAGCCCGTATTGTGCTTACTCCCTAATCAATGCACTAAACAACTGTGTCCGTATCTTCAGAGTGCAAAAGAAAACTGTTGCGAACAGTCCAGGGTGCACGGCGTCTCTGCTGGTGATGCGGTGTCAATGTTCTCTTCTTACCGTTGGCGTCACGCACGGCTGTTCTTACCGTTGTGCACTCGTGCTGTCAGGCGATCAGGGGATTGCTTAGCTTCTTTGGGTTGAATTTGGGGTATGTTGCTTCGTTGAAAGGGCTGAGCCTACCTTGGTGATGAATCAAAGATTTGGGTCTTGTTTTCTTTCGGTGCAAGAGTTCGCTCTACGTGCCTTTTTGAGAGTTGAAAAAGTTTCGCTGAAGAGTGAAGACATGAGCAATGCAGAGCGAAAAGGAGGCAAATGGGTCAACAGGAGGAACACAAGATACTCGCAATGCAATGACATGGGGCTGCAGGCAGATTGCTTGTGGTCACAAGAAGTGTGTCGCTGCTGAAAAGTTTAGAAGATGCAGGGGGAAACGTTAAGTGATTTCGTCTCCGTTTCCCAATCTTGTGTTGCGGATTCTTTTTCTTTCGTCAGATTTTGATTCCTTTCTGAAAGTTCCACCATCTAGAAAAAGTGAGTATTGGTCTTGGAGAAGAGAAATAAAATACACTGTACTTGATTCATATGCATTTCTCGTCCACGAACATTATTCGCTAGGAAGAATATCTAGTGATCCATCAAATCCACATTATAGTTCCCTAGTCTAAGATTGGTGTCCTAGTCTAAGAGGAATGGATAAACCCTACTACATAGTTGTCTGTTAACCTGTCCTGATATCAACTTGTTCCCTCTTAAAAGGAAGAACATTAGCACGGACAGAGAATATCGAATGAACCATCTTGTCCACTAACGGGGACAAGATCATGGCCCACGACAGCAATTCCCGGGCCTTGTTGCGCTTCTTTAATTTCCAAGCCTTTACAAAGTGCCATTACCCATTTCTAATGTCCCTCTTGCACAACCCCATTGACGCTATTTAAACACCAGATGTTGCTGTCATGGAAAAGACTCCTCTTCTTTAGAGTGGCTTTAGTCCTGTGGGGGCAAAGCAACCAATTTGTAGAGGGGGAATTCTCAAATGGAGGAATTCAACACCCATCACCCATCTGTGTGTGACACGAAATGGTCTTAAGATAGACCTTGGAATCATGGAATGATCGAGCTGTAGTCAATTCACAGATATCTGTTAACTTTACAAGAATACTAGTAGTAGGTATTGGGTTGCACGCACACACCCGTCAACTCATCAAAAGTTTGCGATGAGCACTCCATCAAGGTTCCACTAATAGGCTTGCATTGTGACGTGCACTATAAACGGTTGATATCAAATGAGTTAACTTGCCAACCGATTTATCTGAATACTTTAAGTTAACAAGAAAAGATGAACGAAACATCTTAATAAAAACAGCAAATATCTTGTGACCAGTGGGACTTACCGATACCGCAAATGCCCTGGATCTCACATATACTACTTCGTCTCAATTAAGCCACGTATCCGAGCCCAAAAGGTGAAGAACGCATCAACCGTAAGAAACGGTCAATGGCACTGGACCATACACGGCCCTGTCGCCAGAGCCCCTCGATCGACCCCATTTACATCCGAGTCACCGACGGCTGCAAACGAAGGTGTACATGGCGATGTTAATGCCATTTCCATCCATGACTTGCATCACGAAGCAACACTTTCAGTTCTGCGTAACGGACGTAGCGGGTACCTACGCCACAAGCGCCCGGTGCTCTCCTCGTCTCGTCCCGTCCCTGCAGAGCTTATCGCCGCTCGGCGTCTGCGTCTCCCCATCGCTGAACCCCATCGTTCACAAGGACGAAGGCCGACACGTCCCCCCATGGAGCTCGAAACACCGTAGCCCATCAAACCACAGTACTTTTTTTCTAGAAACAAATTAACCACCAGGGCACCGACCGTACTTTTCTCTTACAATAAATCAGCATCAGCCACCAGACAACGAACGGGGCGATTTGAGCATTGAGCAGCGGCCAATCGGCGCAAGCATACGTTGAACTGAGCGGTCGAGACGGGTGGGCCTGGGGTGATGTCCGGAAACATCCCTTTGCACTGCAGCATGACCGGGACAGTTCACCTACTACGCCGGAGCGGAGCGGAGCGGAGCTGCTGCCCGTCGTCCGTTGCTCTAAAATGCTCTGCCCCGACAGATCACTTGGGTTGGCATCATTGATGGGCCGACCGGCCTAGGGCGAAATATTCCTCCTGTCCGGGCATTCGCTGCGACGGAGGACGGGGGGCATCGCGACCGGACCCCTCCCTTGCCTGCCAGTCTGTCCACGGCATCTCCCTCCCCGCTTTTGAGTTGGGCGATCCATCGCCCATTTCCCAGGCCGGACCGGACGGACGCGTTCGCGTTGATTGATGGAGGCCATCGACGACGACGGTGGCGGCTGGGGCCCCAACGCTGCCGGTAACGTTGCCATCGGTGGCCTGGCCACGTGAAAAGGGCCTCGCGACCGCCGCATGACACCTCGTTTTCCGGCGCATCACGGCGGCTCCCCCTGGGGCGTATGGTGACGGGCGGACGACGACGCCGGGGGACAAAGCGCCCGCCCGCCATGGCCGCGGGTCTCCGAGCCAGGCGCGGCAGCAGGGACTGCAACGTGGGCAGCCGCGCCGCCGCGGCGTGTGCTTGCGTACCGGGGAAATAGTAGTTCCGGCCTCATCCAGATCCGGAGAGTTTAAATGCTGGAGACTGCGACCCGAGCAAAAAGGATACGCGGCGCGGGGCAGGATCACAAAATTTGACAGCGGTTTCAGTATATTGCAGAAATGCTTGACATATATGACATGAATGATGACAGTGATGCGGGTGCTTACACATCTTTAGATAATAATGGGGGTAAGCTACCGACCTCTCTGCACCACCAGAGGAAGCCGCTTAAACGTAAAGCTCCAGGCTTAAATAAGTTAGCAAGTCTTGAGTGACTACAGATTGTATTACAGCTGATGAGCAAAATTCCTCCTTAATTCTCAACGCTAGACCTGAGGCAGAGAAAGCACAAGTTAACTCGTTTTGGCTACGGTCCTAGTGACTATATGCTGTAAATTGGAATTATCCAAGCTTTCCGAGCTCCATCTTCTTCTTGATTGCACGATGACCATGGTACACGAAAGAATCAATGATGCCAGCAACTGTGAAAATACCTGCATGCAAAAAGCGCAGATGAACAATGGGTTAGCAGTTGGACCTCCGCTCATCATATGATTATGCATACCGGAAAACACACAAATAGCTGCAAATCATGTCGAACCTCCAACGATAGCACATATGTTTGTCAGGAAGTGAAGAAGTGATGTATTTTCTTCAGTAAAATCAACCTGTCAAGGACCAGTCAGACAAACTAATGAATTTAACATAGAGGATGACCGATACCTGTACAGATGGTGATCTTCGCATGTTATCTAAAAGAGACCAACATGATAAGAAAACTGAAGTGTCAATTCTAAGAAATAAATGCAGTGTATGCTTTTTGCTTTTAGACCAAAAGGATGATTGAATGTCAAAAGTTGCAGGCTATCATACATGAACCACTCTGAACAGAAAAGAAATGCTAGTCTGACGAATAAAATCACAGGGATATCATTCATCACCTTAATTGGGGAAAATTCGTAGAAGAAATATACACCAGGTGGAGGCCTAGGATAGCCAATTGCCTCTCTGAAGTGCTCCGTTACAGAAAACTGCAAAAGAAACCGAAGAATCGATCACGAACTTAGACTTCAAGAAGTAGAACTAGGCATGAAGATCATGTTATGTACCTGATTTGAATATATCTTCCGTCCCCTAATATCTGTGTAGATTGTAGGAACAACCTGTACAAAAGGGATGGTTAGCGAGTTGAAGCAGCTTTCCATAAGGAATCGTATTAAAAGAATATCACCAGTAGCTACCAAAATTTTACCTTCACAAAATACTGGTACATCCCCGTTAACCCATTGGAGTTATCCTGTGTCCACTCAACTCTGGAATACTCGGAAAATCAGATGATGGAAAAGTTGTAGAACAAAGT
Source organism: Echinochloa phyllopogon (assembly GCA_033239725.1). Taxonomy (NCBI): domain Eukaryota; kingdom Viridiplantae; phylum Streptophyta; class Magnoliopsida; order Poales; family Poaceae; genus Echinochloa; species Echinochloa phyllopogon. Next base: position 60,216,016 of record BTCW01000018.1, on the reverse strand, counting down.
GTAATACAAATTATAATCTGAAATGTAGTATATACTCCATAGCGTACCCATCAAGAGGATTGACAACACCAGGGAACTCTTCCCCAAAGGACAGTTTGTTTATCTTGTGACTTATCTATTTCCAGGAAAGTGGCAATGGACAATAATCAGTTTACAGTTATGAACAATATTATAAGTGCTTCAATAAGGATAAAAGGAATTTAATTCTACTTGCATTGTAAGTTTCAGGTTGAAGGTTCAACAGATCTTGCAGGAAGTTGAATGACTGTTCCAAGCTTTTCCCAGGGGCAAAGTGAAAGTTGCCAGCTACTTTATTCACATTTACAAATCCATGGATGTTGCAACCTTCCCCTTGTTCATCTTTTAACCTTTGTACGAAGCCCTCTCTCTTGCACTGCAACGTGAGGAAGCTAACTAGTTGAAAACCATACATGAAGTAAAACGAAAAACCAGTTGCATGCAGCAAAAAGAAAATCTTAGGTAAGCAAAAGAATGCAGTATGCACAAACAAATTAAGGTGGCTCACATTTTTGTAGCTTTATTTAAAGTTTAAAGAAATGAACACCAGGTATATATTAAAAAAAAGGTCACCAGTAGTACACTTTAAAGCAAATGAATATGGGTGTGTCTCATAATTCCTAAGCTCATTTCGCTATTCTCGCCAATAGTACAAATATATAATGACTATGTCACCAGGATGTAGTAGTCTCACACTCTCACAATAATTTGTTACTTGTTAGATGATAAAGAAACACAACCTGTATAACATAAATCAGATACACCATAAACATAAGTCCGCTCAAGCTCTACAAACCCAAGGTCTATCAAATATTTCCAATCATTGTAGAAATTATTGATTTAATAAACACAAGGGCTCCATATGTACCAGATAGCCATACTATGGACTCAATGACCAATTATGGATGACAATAGAGTGCAACACATATGGGTTTTGTTAAGACACATTTCAATGAACATGATAATGTTACTTTCAAAAGACTGGCCGAAATTAATAGAGCACATAGTACCTGATCAATTAATTCTACGTTGCCGAGAGCCCACCCTTTCTTTCGATAGGCATCACGAACTTCTTCACAGGAGTTGCAACACTGATCATCTGACTGGTGAAGGTGCAAATGCAAACATTAGGAGAACGCAATGAAATTCTAAAAGAGAAATCTGGTGGCGTTTATTGATTGCAGTGACAGAAAGACCATGGGACAAACAAGATCAATGTGAAAACATTGCATGTATAAAAGTAAGTAGCATCAATGTAACAATGTCAGAGATATATACCTCCTCAGAACCATAACAAGATCCACAGTAAACCTCATTGTGGTCAAGCCTACCACCATGTTTCTGTAATGGCCTTTCAATCTATAGAAGAGAGAAAACAGGTTGGGGGGAAGGAGTTAGTTCAAGGAAGAACCATCATGTAATAGAAATATGATGATATCCAACATTTGACAATTAATGAATGCAATTCAAGCAGATCAGTCCACCAGTCAGACCGATGGTTCATTATTAAATATCAACAGTTTGATGTATTTAAATTATTGTTAACTCTATTGAAAAGAGTATTTTCGGTCCTTGGGAGGTACCAAAATTTAATCAGATAAAAAACAACAATAGCTACCATTGTCTCAGTAGTCAGTACCTCTCCAAGGTCTTAGAAAAGCTCAGTGGAAAATATTAAAATATCTGGACATCGCTAACTTAATTAATAAACAAAACAAGAGTTGGCCAATGCTGCCACAAATCAAACCAGCAAAAAGGTAATGGTAAAAAAGAACAAACTCTGCACAAATAAAAATCCATTGATGCTGCCACAGTATTTGATTCATCTCCATGCAGATTGGGACAACAGTTGACACCACAGAAACGAAGGGAGGCAGGCAGGCTGGATCATGGTGCGTCCTAGTGTCCTAGGGTAACAGTGCAGTTATTGATGGTACCAAGTCGGTATGCTCCGACTACAAAGATAGTTTTATTTCAGTTCTGTGCTTCAAAAGAAGGTTCGCTTCTCTTAACCCGTGCCACCCAATGGTATCTTAAAAACAAAAACAAAAAAAAAAGCTCATCTGACTTTCCAGATTAAATGGCTGAACAGTCTCTGAGATAAACCAGCTAAACTCAGTTGTTCTGGCTTTTAAAATATAAATACTAGTCTGGCACCATTTTTGAGACCACAATATGAACAAACTATGCAGTGACAAACCAAGGAAACTCCAGCCTATGCAGCTGTCTCGGTGCAAGCTGCTCATGTTCTATCACTACAAGTCCCCATGCAGCATCAACTTGATCCAAGCCGGGCCTAGTAATAGGATGCCCTGATCCAGTACAAAATTGAGCTTTTGATAAAGATCCAACGAGGGAAGTAGCAGGCACTGGGGTATTGAAGATTTACATTCGAGTATCTATTAGAAAAAAATTCTCCAGCATTTTATTCCTTACTAACAAAGTATTTTTTGGTACAGTACCCCAGAAAAACGAAGCAAGAGTATGTTAATTGGTTTAGACAGATCCTTTGTGATTTGAGTCAAAAAAGAGAAAATATTGCAAAAAATTGACAAGGTAAGATTTCTATTTCTTCTTTGGTGCAGCCATTACACAGTTCATTGTGTTGCATTTTGTGCCAGAATTACAGCTCAGGCATACTATTCATGCATGCAAACAGTAGCTGCCATTTTCTAATGGCTCCACTGTGCCTAAGTGAAGTTTCTGTAAGGATGTAAGCTGTATGCACTGTGCATAAGCAGACCCCCAAAGCATAAAACATGGCCAATAAAATGCTATTAAGCACAAATGGTTATATTCCAGAGTAGGAACTAAAAGCCATGGTGCTCGTTCAAAGCAGGTCCAATTTGAATTTTGAACAACACGCTAGCTCATGTCAGAAGTATAACGATATACCTTTGGAGCACCAACTCCATCTTTTCTTGATTCAATTACATTACCAAGATGATCGATTCTTTTCTTTATTATGTCATGTTTCTGCAAAATGGATATTTAGCTCATCAGGAAACAGTTTATGCAGAAGCTCGGGAAACAATTTAGAAGATGTAAAGCAAAGCACAAAAGAGGAAACTGGCGAAAATCAGTGCACATACTACATCATAGTGTTGCTCTCCACTGACATCCATTGTATCAACAGCAACTAGAGAACAAGGAAGGGCCGGGAATGTAACATCAAACTGCAAAAGAGATCATGTACATTAATTAACAATCCAAAAGAAAAGCAGCATCTTCACATGCCGCAAAAAATGGCATATATAATGGGGCTGGGCCTCCCCAAATTAGTAACTCGCTGCCAACCAATTGTTCTTTCACATTTGAACTGTATAAACTCTACAAATATTTGTTCACTAGGTGCCAAGTTGTAATGTGCCAATAACTAGCATGAAGGCAATCTGAGGTCTAAACTTTAAGCACATAATTCCAAAATTTACACAACTAATATTTTAAACTATATTGAAGCTGATGAAAGATTGCAAAGAATGTAAAATTTTAGCATAGCTAGATTTCGATAGCCTCTTTCTAAACATGGTAAGTACTAATAGAAAGTACAAGAAACTTGGAAGATTTGCGAGGGGGAACAGAATTTGCACTAACATTGATATGTAGTCTTTCCCCTCTTGAGGTATCAACAGTGAGCTTACTCTCTGTAGCAGAATATAGATACAGCCCTACATGAAAGTTATCTTAACAGTAAGTACAGTGCTTGATTATTATATAGATAAAGAAGGCAAGGAACAAGCTACATTGTGAGAGAAGGTACTTGCAGCATCTAACAAGTTAAAATGTTTCTCTCTATTTAGCATGAAAAATAGTAAGTATCAGTTATAGCTCATAGGTGGTAAATGTGATCACGCATAGCAACATATAGCAACGGATGCCCAAAGCAATCATGCTTGCAAAAACAAAGCAACAGAAACTTAGAATCAACCACAAACACCAAAATGATGTACTACGTAGCAATTAAAGGATATTATTACGAATGACGTGGAACTCCACTCAGCAAAACTATTAATCCTTTGGATGAAGAAATGAGTTCATAGTACTAACTGCACAGAAAATCTAACTCACCGTGAGTGTTAACATCACACTAACTTAAAAACCAAACCATCGCAAAAATGTACAAAACCATTGCCTATTCAGTCCTCTGTTGACAACTAGGTATAGCATAAACTGAAACAAACCACCATGAAATCAAATAAGCTGCTGCCAAATCAATATGTAATATTTCACACAGTCCCTTATTATAGGAAATGCCTTCGATTGATCTCCGTACACGAATTCCAATGCATGTTAACGGGGCCGCGAATTTTAACCAACTATTGCTTCGAATTCACACCATTCCTATGAAAAGGCGCACAATTCATTCCACCACAAACTAATCTTGTTCCACATCCGAACACATTCACTTATGTACGCAAAGTCACCGAGATGGTACGGCGAGATCAAGCTGTGCCGGAGCTAGGTAGGGCGAAATTAAAAGGGATCTGAGGCGAACACGTCGAGGGAGAGGGAATCGAGGGGATGATACGTACGGATCTCGGAGAAGAAGAGGAGGAGGATGGCGAGGGAGGAGAGGATGGTGATGAGGCCGCCGGAGAGGGTGCGGCTGTAGAAGTCCTCGTTCACCTTCGGGTAGGCGTCCAGGTTCCGAAGCTTGCTCCAGAGCTCCATCGCTTGAGCTCACGCCGCCGGCGAGGCCGCCGGAAACCTGGGACGAGGAGGAGATCTACGGCGTCCGCGTCGGCGTGGCCGCCGCGAGAAATGGGGAGGGTATCTCTGGAATTTGTCGGACCGAGGGGGGGCTATTCGACGATTTTGTTTGGATTCGTCATTCGTGTTGTCTTGTTGGCTGGGTCCACTGGAAATTGTAACGAGAAAGGAAGGAGAAGGACGAAGGAATTACTCTCATTTTTATTTTTATTTTTTCTCCTAAAGCCAGGTGGCTACTACGGAGTACTAAATAATCGGGCGCCTAACCCTCCACAGAAAAAATATGGAAACATATCATAACCAAAGTTGTGAAAATAAAGTAGAATGAATGAAGTGGATTCTAAAATTGCTTTTTTTTATATCATTCACGTCCTACCATCTAAACACATTGTAAAACGGTTTCATAAAAAAAAGGTACACACATTGTGAGCGAAACGTTCAACATGTGTGGATCCGATCCTCTCCTACTGCAGTTCGAATGGATCTCTAGTTCAACATGCTGATGTGCAAGCGAATTACAAACAATTCTAATTCCTGTTGGAAAACGAAAATGGTAATTGCATGGCTGTTTTTGCTGCAAGCAGACGTCTGGTACTCTAGTAGCAGAAATGGGCATCGTGGAGAGCCCAGTTACGCTCCCACTCCGGTTATAACAGACTCAATCCAGACTTCAACTCCAGAAGTATCCAAACAGAACCGAGACCCAATTTCATCTCTCAAACTCCGTATCATTCTCCCTGTTACAGTTATGGTGCTCGTGCTGCTTAACGCGGTCTATTTATAATGATGATTCATCGCCTGTTCATTTATGCAGCAACAGCAAATCTAGAAACAAGATTAATAAGTTAACAACGGTAAAAAAAATCCCAAAAGTAAATGACTAATGACTGATCGACAATGCATCCTTCAGCACATCATCATCATTGCTCAAAACCTCGAACTAGAGTGCATATACATTACACTTCATCGCTCGAAACAATAGCTCGAAGCCTCGAACTAGAGTGCATATACATTTCAAATGGAATTGCACATCATTTTCTATCATATAGTACTTGGCAAAAGAGATGCAGAATGGCATTGCATGTACAAATATTTCTGGTTGTAAGCTCTACAGAGATGAGAATAATGAACAAAAGGATATCTCATATACTGGTATAACCCCAGGATGAATGTACATCTATCCCCGCATCTTGCACTTTAATACCACCACCTCACATTTACAACCGCAGAATTAAGCCGGCATATCACTAGCCAGTAATCTACAATTTTTTCCTAGCTTATCTTGCAACTTTAAAAAATGGTTAAAGAAATTTATGCCTATTATTTCGACAAACATATACATCTAGACAATTTACTTTTCCATCTCTAAGTGACTACTAGTTTTGTTTTGTTCCAGAAATCAGAGCCACTGTTCTGACGCATCGAATCTACTTCCACTTCTCATAATTCGTTTTTGCCTCGTCAATATCCCCTTTGAGACGTATATACTTCTGCAACGAAACCTCCGAGAAGGTTTCAAGCTTCCCTAGGAATATCTCCAGACTCGATTGTAAATCCATAGGGGGATCACTCCTCTGGATTTCCCCCATCTCACGGTTAAACCTTCCACTGTGGGATAATGAGAAGGTTAGCTTTGAACTACCATGTCGCTTCTCTTGGTGCGGCATAGAGTGGTTTATATCTACTGCAAGGCCTTTAATAGCATCCTCCAAGTCCTTGGTTAGTAAGGTATCCAATAAGTTTATCCAGCTCTCGCAGGTTTTAAATATGGGCGCAACAGCATACTTTGTTATTGGATCAGCTTCAACCTTCTTTTTCCTGGAACTCTTCCTCCTCCTCTGTAGTGACTTCACGCACTTGAGTAGCCATGAATTTAGGCTATTCAAATATGCTCTGTGGGATGATATCCATTTCTGGAAGTTCGAACATAATGTGCTTAGCTCAACCTGGAGAAGTAGAGTGGCTTGTAACTGTGATTCTGACCTAATTGAGACCTTCATGCTGCCACTGCTGGACACTAGCTTAATCATCTCATGTTGATGTCGGTGACACTCGAGCATTGTTACCCACATACGAGTTAAACTGCAAATGAGACAAATATTGTATTCATTCAATACAGATACCATAAAAAAGAATAACGAAAGTGCATTGGATTAGTGCACTGCATAAGCCCTTAACCGGAGTTTTGTTACATCCTACAGCAGAGCTTGCAAGCATCATCACATAACAAATTTTGGCATTGCTGCCGTGCAGTAAGTCACTGCCACCATGTAATCATAACTAGTCATTTATCATCTGTTAAGCTAGGCCTGACTGACCATGCTGGAGCTTGGTCCGGTTCCATTCAGTATTTACTTATGATTTATTAATGTAGACAGATCAGGCCACATAGTGAGACTTCTAGTTTGTTGGATGCAGACAATGGCCTAAGTGCTTAAATCGTATCAAAACAGGTCACAATCATACTGGGGCCAAAAACATAATCAGGTCTACATTAACGTGCCAATTGAATTGTAGTTCAATTGAAACTGAAGGGACATACCTTCCAATCAATTCCTCTAGCTGTGGTTGAAGCTCTTTGTCCCTTAGATCTTCTATGTTCTTCGAAATCATGTCTATTCTCTGAATGGCTACTAAAATTCTGGAGTGCAAATCCTTCACAACAGCACGAGTTTTGTCAATACTCATTTGGCTTTCTCCTCTTGATTCCTGGTGTCTTAGTTGCCTACATTTCTCATCATATTGCCTGCAAATTGCACTGCTCGCCTGAAAGAATGGGGAAAAACTGTAAAATCAACATATTTTGGCTTGCAAAGCAAAAGGTATATGATTCTACAATGTACAGCAATTATCTTCTTGTAACTACATAAACCTAAATTGAACAATCGTTTAAGCATTTTACTATAGGAGGTATGGGGTAATGTCCACTACATAACATAGCTGTATCGTGCTGTAGAGCTGCAGGCTTCCAGGGCAGTCGCAGCCTTCTATTGCCACCGTGTTAGGCATTAGTATGGTCTATTTGTTCCACCTTCTAGTCATCTATCTTTACAAGATTTGACATCAGTGCAGAAAAAAATAATCCCGGTACAAGATAAGCTATCTTACTTCAGAGTTGAACAACTCCATACATGAAGCAAGCTGCACCTGCTATATACCCTCATATTGGGTAGAAGTTCATAGAACAGATAACTGGAAAAGGAGGCTTTTACCTTAACTTCGTCATAAAGCTTTCTCTCCCATGCATACAATCTGTCCAGTGTGGACGCATGACTGCCAGCATTCATGTATACACCAGCAAAGATATTCCCAGTGAGACCATCCACGTCATCTTTTGATGTTGTCCCAAGAGGAATTCTAGATGAAGAAGAAAGTGAAGACATTGATCTATGCCAGGTAAGGTACTTCACTTCAGCCTGAGGAGGAGCTGCATTACAACATGAGGTATTTCTATGTCATGGTGGGCAAGAATACAAGCTCTACTAGTCACTCTGCAGGGTATAAGTTAACACGCTCCCTCCAAACTTGCAATAGCTGTTTCAACTTCAACCATACTATACTTTAGAACAAATATGAGCTACATGACAATGAAACTGGTATAGTTGTTCCCGAAACTACCTCGAACATATTATTGCAATCAATGGCCAAAGATATATGCCAGAGTGACAAAGAAGGCATAGGGTCAAAATAACAATACAGTGCTACAGTTATTCACAGGTACTTGTGTTGTAGGAAGGGGAAAAGAGAACTGTAGTAATTATTAGCCAGAGTAAAATAACTCACGTTGAGGAACAGGGACTTCCTCTCTGCAACAAGCAAATAATGATGCAAAAAACCCTGATGCAGTTGATCCAGGTGCTGCATCAAAATATCAAGACAACCCCAGTGAGTAAATCAAAACAGATGTAGTGGAAAAAAAAAAGTCCACTGGCTCTTGAGTTTTAGTGATGGTAGCAAATAAACAGCGAAAATTCATATCATGGTGTGTATGCATCACAAAACCTCTTTAGTTCCCATCTTCATTTTGAAGCAAAACTCGAATGCATGTGTTATGGAACAGCAGTGTAGATTTAATAAGATATAACCTTTTTCTTCCGGTAGTAAAGGGCGGAAATTAACTTTATCTGCTTCAAGCATCCTTGGGACTTCTTTTCCAGAATCAGATGCCTTGATGAATAAGATCTCGATCTCCTTCATGCATGAGTTTAAGTCCCTTGCCGTATTCCTTACATCACGAAAAGGTTCCTTTGATTTCCCATTCAAATGGAGAGCAGCAGTCGAAGATGAAACTTCTTTCACAGGGCTCGCCACAGGAGTTTCGTCACTTTCATACATGCTAATGTCCAGCACCCTCGTGTCATCTCTTGGCCTTACATTCTGAGAATCAGCTCCTATGTCCTCTTTTGGTCTTTCAGTCTCAGAATCAACTCTCATCCCATCCTTCGGCTTTTCAGTCTGAGAATTAGCGCTCATGTTGTCTTTTGGTCTTTCGGTCTGAGAATCAACTCTTGAGCCATCTTTTGGTCTTTCAGTCTGAGAATCAACTCTTGTGCCATATTTTGGACTTTCAATCTGATAATCAACTCCCGTGCCATCTTTTGGTCCTTCAGTCTGAGAATCAACTCTCATGCCATCTTTTGGTCTTGCAGTCTGAGAATCAATCGTTTCCGGAGCTATCTCTTCCACAGGATGCTGTACAGGTGACTGACCTGTTGCAGTATATCCAACAGGAGTATCATTGCGATTCTTGAACACACGTACTAAAGACTCAGATGTTGGATTGTCAAAGTCATCTTCTGACAATGCAAGGTCATCCTCTCCACCACTCATAGGAGATTTGTCAGTATCTTTGAGATCTGGAACATTCTCCTCTCCTAGGCGCCGCCTTATAAAATCAAGATGAGCAGGAGACTTCTCCACTTCTTCTTCAAGCTCTGGGATTCCCTCCTTCTCACGAAGACGCCTGATATCATCAGCATTCTCAAAGTCATGACCAAGTTCCTTCTCATCATGAAATGAGATCTGGCTCTCAACAGGTTGGAAAAGGCCAAAGTAGTCCCATGGCGGTGTCCCGGGAGGAGCTTCAAATGTGGAACTATCATCCAGATCATGGATAGCTTGCCTGCGCACAGGGGATGATGTTTCAAGAGTGGCTCTTACAGGTTCAAGCACCTTCTCCTTAATAGTTGTCACTGAGTTCCCCCCAGCTTTCATATGATGGACATGGAAACGTCCGGAAGATAAAGGTGATGGAATTGGGGAGAAAGAGTCACTAGCATGATGTGAAAGGGATGGAGAAAGGTTCATTGATTTCTGCCTCATGGTAGGAAGCTCTGGAGTGGCAGATGTTGATGTGAACAGGGACGAATCTGTTGGCACTTCAGGCTCTACGAATTTTCTCAGAGCAAATCCTGTGTGCCTAAGTGACTGAATATAAGCAAAATGAGCAGCTGCGAAAGCACATCTTCCATCAAGAGCTTCTCTGACAAATCGTTTTCTTTCCTGGCACAGGACAAGAGCCTTGTCATCTTCACTCTTTGATCGTGAACCCATTGTCAAGTGCACCACCCTCAGTGACTAACAAAAATTGCAGGTGCATGCAAAACCACGGTCATACACTGCAAGTATTGAGCGAAGCTATCCCACCATGAAGTCCCATGCAGTATAAATTTGTTCCTGCACTTCAAGTATTAAAGAATTTCGCTATTAGATTGTATCGAAAAATTGTGTGAAACTGACATCAAAGGAAATTAAGCTGATGTTTTCCCAGAAATTAGGTGTGCCCATTAAAGTGTATTCTGAGGAAAATTGAAATCACACATGCTTAATGCTGTAAAATTAAATTCCATGTATAATGCACAAACTGGTAACATCAAAAATTTAAAACAGGAAAACACCACAATCTGTGATTCTATATCATAGACCAATGGCAAACATTGGACAAGTCATCCTATATCAAAAGTGGCATGCACAGCTCAGACCATAAATGCTACTCACTCCGTCCTAAAATGTAAGTTGTTTTGGCTTTTCAAGATACATAGTTTTTTGCTATGTACCTAGATATACATTCTAGATGCATAGTAAAATATAGGTATCTAGAAAAACCAAAACGACTTACATTTTGGAGGGGGGAAGTTGATTTTCCTATGGCCAACTGGCTTATAATACATCTGTGCTTAAAAGGAAATTTGTAAGGTGAAACTCACGTAAGGAAAAGCTGCTTCCGAGACCATACTGATATGTAACGGAAAACTGGCTAAATAGGCACATATACTAAAAACAAAACAAACAACCAGGTGTTCCATTTTTGGAAATTTCTTCGGCCGTCTCAAACATAAAACGTAATCCACGGAGAAATCAATGCGCCATAACGGACAATCCAATCCACGACACAAATCAACGGTAACGGAAAATCCAATCCACGACCCAAATCAACTGTAACGGAAATCCAATCCACGACACAAATCAACGGTAACGGACAATCCAATCCACGGTATGCCACGTGTACCCACTCCAACTTCGGTTCACCACTTCGGTCTTATTCAGAAATATTCTATGCCTCAACTAGATCCTTCGGAAGCGGACTAATCTCGTCTTGATTTAATTCCATTCCCATGCACGCTCAATTCTCCAACAAGCGTGCAGCAACTAACCCTCAGGCAGGGATTCGGACTACACAAGCTCGAAATCGAATCAAGGGCGCCGGTGATGAAGTACATGGATAAATATAACCACAACTGCTGGAGCTTCACCAGCCATTCAGAGGGTGAGTGAACTAACTCAGATACTGCAGTGCCCACTGCCCACCGCAGAATTACGGAAATTCTTCCCGCGGAACCAAAAATCCACCCCATTCTCCACTGATACCCTAACTGGACACGTTAGTATCACCCAGTAAATCAGAAAACGAAGAACCTATCACCACCGCCGTACTACCACCCCCAAACGAACAGCAGCCAACGGGAAGCAGGGAGATCCGATTTTCCTCCTCTCACAGCAACCACCATGAACTCGATTCCCTCCCCTAAATCGCCCACCTCCGCACAGCGCGCAGCGCGCAGCCGCGCTCCGCAATTCGCCTAGAAACGCGGAGCAACCCACCCGACGAGGAGAGTCCGAGAGAGAATAATCACCTGGATGGGCCCGCGACTAGGGCTTGCCGCGGGGGTCGGGCCTCGGCGGTGGGTGGACGCGGTGAGGAAGAGGATCGCCGCTGGCCTTGCCGTCTCGGGTGGGCGGGGGTGGAGTGGCCAGGGAAGGAGAGGAGAGTCAGTAGAGAGACTTGTTGAGAGGAGAAGAAGCTTCGAAGACGGTGGGCAGCGGTGCGGTGCCGACTGCTGCGGCCGAAGGACGCAGGCGCAGGCGCAGCAGATGGATGGAACGGATGCGTGTGCGCGTGTGGGCTTGGGGATTCGTGTCGCCGCTGCGGGTTGGGTTCGGGGGGCGGGGGGGGGGGGGGGGGGGCGGGCCAGGTCGCTGCCGCGCGGGGCCCTCCGGACAGGGGTCGGGCTCCCGGTCCCGGGTTGGCTCGGGAGCGGCGGTGCGGTGGGGCTGGCGGCTGGCCGTAGCCGGCTGCAGCCGCCCGCGTGGCCGGGTGGAACGAGCCGAAAGGCGGGGGCGGAAGCGGCTGGCGTTTTTTGGTGGCTTGCTCATTTGCCATTGCCTCTTCCCCGTTCTTTTCGCGTGTTTTTTTTCTGGGGAGGGTGTGCCGGCCCGGCAGGGTGGACCGCCATTGGCGCCCCACCACCACGCTGGGGGCTCGCGCGATCTCTCTAGCTCGTCTCATTTTCAGATTTGTTTGGGTCTGCCTGCCCCGGCCCTGCCTAGCCGCACAGCGGGAGGGCCGGCGAGCAGCGGTGGATGTCACGTGGATTCGTGGTCCGCGGGGGAGAGAAAAAGGAGAGGTTTGCCTTTGGGAGATCGCGGGTGACGATGCACGTACTTTTCACCGTTTTTTGGCAGCTACTGCTGGTTGGTGTCCGGGCTCGTGTAACTCGGTAAAGAAAAGTCAGTGCACTCGGTCGCCATCTCCGTCAGGCTCTCAGTACGGTGTATGGATGGACCCCTGGCTCTGCAACTGCGAGCGCACTGACTCGCATGTGGATGGGGCGTGTCACGTGTGCACAGTGGGCTCGTGGCGACGCTGCAGGCAGTTTGTAGCATTCCCCGTACGGGCTCTGAATCGGTAGCGGGGACCTGCTCCGGTCTGTAAATCTCGAGTCTTGGCAATTCTACCGGCCTGATTATCTAAAGGGCATGAATCATATGGTCGCCTTCCAGATGGCGAGAGCTGTTTACATCATCTTTGTAGCTAATCCGCCGCGATTATCAATTTGCATAACTTCCCTTGTACTCGAGTCATTATCGTGACAATGGATGGATTTCTGACACACACACACACACACACACGGCACGATGATTGTGATTGTGACCCTCGCCTCGTTGGCTGCAGGAGTGGCTAGTCAACGCCGCAGCTACGACCTTTGCCGCCCACGGCGCTAATCTTCTTCCTCGAACACAAGCGGTCACGTGACATCGAAACACGATCTCACCATGCATCATGGGACTCGGGAATACGTCCGTCTCAACAGCCACAAAAACAGTTGTCTAGCTACTAGCTACTCCAAGTGCACCAAAGCCACACCGAGGCGGCCGCGGCTAGCTAGGCAGCCATGGTTACCCACAAGAACAGCACGCGATCACTGCCAATTGACCAATCCTGCGATCGCGCAACAACATCCGATCGATCGATGGATCGGGGGTCGGTCCAGCAGCACCTGCACCTCGATTTGTCGCGCCGCGGCCGCCGACCGGGCCACCGATGGCGACGCCGCACCGGCACCCAAAAGCTACGCTAAACTCACCTAGCGCAGTAGCGCCGAGCGTGGCTACAGGAAGGATATCCTATCGGCCGGCATTGTTACCGATCGATTGGTGCCCGGGCCATCGGGATGGCTCCACCGATCGATCCGCCGACGGACCTGTATCCCAGAGCAAAAGGCACTCGCACTCTAGCTAGCTAGCTAGCCACGCGAGATTCTCTGGGGATGGATGCGGACATCGCCTGGTATTATTTAGGGCCGCTTTTCGTCGTCCCCAGAAAGCTTCTTTTTCTTCTTCTTTTTCCATCGGAACGTACGGGTCGGTGCGAATTCGGCGTCGCCGCTGCTGGCCCTGGCCGGGTGAGGATGCTTTTCTTCCCGTGCGTGCGTTGCGTTCGTGGTTGGGCATGGGTGGCGTCCGGTGCACGCGGAACCTTTGCTCGGTGGCGTCTGCGTGCGCATGGCGTGGGGGGGAACCGGAGGGGAGGAAACCTTCCCTGCACTGGCAACGTCGTCGCATGGCTTTTGAGAGCGAAATTGAAAGGCCTTCTCCCTGGTTTTAGATTGTACCGTGCAGTGTAGGCGTGCAGCTGCTACAATGCTACAGTCCCGCGCACTGGCAATGGCAAAGCATGTGCGCCTGCTGTTCACGGTTGTGATTAAATTGTTTTTATGTCCCCAATTTGAAGAAGATTCTCTTCGTCGCGTCCGGTGCACTACTGTCCCTGCCACCACAAATCAGCCGCGCGATCTCAGGATCGTCGACGCGCCGTTAACAACGACAGCAGGTTCATGACGCGTTGCTCTCGTGCCACTTCGCCCAGTTAAAAAGCTGTTTTGTGCTTTCCGTCTGACAAAAAAGGCTTCCGTTGGGACATGTCGATCGCGTGCATGTGCAAATGTGGAATCCACTGACCGACATGCATGCCGATGTGTTTCTTCAGACTTCACCCTTCACTGAACGTCCACTGACCACCACGCTGTGTCTGCTTACTCCTTGACAGAAATCCTGAAGTCCCAAGATCTGTGCTGACATACGCCACAGCCAGCGCCAGCCGCCAGTGGTACTACATACGCACAGGAGCGCCTCGTTACTTTTCAGATGCGACGAACGCCACGCACCCGTTGGGAAAAAAGGCAAAGGTGCGTCCTCGAGGCCGATCCGGCGTGTGCTGGACGGAGTTGGAGGTTTCTGTATTCTCCTCTGCTCTCGAACCTGCTAGTACCATGCATGCACGACTGGCTGCTATGGGTTTGCTGGCGAAAAAAAAAAATGCCCGGTTGGCCGGTTCATGTGGCCTCCACTTGACAAATGCAGCCGGAGCTGCGTCACGCTGAGCTGGTGCATGGGGGTATCGAGATCTCGCCGCGCGAAAATAAACCGCAGCTGCAATGGACGTATTCTAGGGTCCGCTGCGTCCAGTGAAAGCATGGATTTTAGACAATGGAGACTTTCTGAATAGTACTCCGTACCATGTTACTCTTTTAGTTTTGATTTAAGCTAAATGTATCTAGTTTTAATAAAAAAAATTAGAGAAAAATGTAGCAGCATTTACACAATATCAGTTTCTTGTAATTCAACTTGAGGTATATTTTGATTTGATAGTACATTTACTGGATTATATATGTTGGTGTACAGTGTACTTGTGTATAATTTTTGGTCAAAGTTAAAAAAAATTGACTTAGAACCATACCAAAGTGAACTGCTTTTTTTAACAAAGGGAGTAGTTTCTAGTCCGCAGAGGTTAGGAGTAAAATTAAAGTAAATTTTATCTTTACATATGGATTATAGCTGATTATTATGTTTTCCAATTAGACCTCAGTATGATTTTCTAGTGAAAATCCTTACGGGGAAATCCGGTGTAGCCTTTGAACCAATTAAACATCAGGTGTATTTCATAAAAAGGCACTATAGCAGATTGACGTGCTATGTAATGGCAGTTTGTAACTATCAACCCGGCCTATCACCATCTCAAAATTATGATTATCATATCATCGCTTTCGCTGTTAGACAAATCTGTGCACGCTCCTAGATATTAATTAGTGTCCTGATGGCGACCAGACGCCGGGCACTTTCCTCCAGAAGCAAACCAGACGCTAGCTGCATGGTAATTTTTTCTCAACCACCAAAGCTAAATAACGAAAACTTTTGTTGATGAGTCAATTTCGGGGCTCTTTACGGCACATTCTGCTCGCGCTCAGTGCGTGGGCGGACATGCACACGTCAAAGAAAAAAGGTCGATTTGTTCGTTTAAAGATTGGGAATACGATGGATGCCATCACCCCCTCGAGGCCTCAAGGCACAACGTCCTTTTTCTCCTTTATTTTGTCCTTTTACCCCTTTTTTATACCCATGAGATCGCGATGGTAAAGAATCCAAGGACGTTGACGAGTTGACAGCATCTATTCCCTGTCTAAACCAGAAGAATGATTCCCCACATCACCTCGTTGGCACAGGATGTTTTATTCTTCATGGAGGGGAAGCCATTTTTCCTTCGTATTCGGTTATTCCCTGAAGCTTGATGCTCTTGTCCTTTTTTCCCCTTCTCTGCGATGAATTGTCTGTCGTAACCATCGTGTCGAAGGTAACGGCTACACACGTGTGAGTTTGCTGTACCTGAGCATGATTTTTTTTTTGAAAGTGGTACCTGAGCATGGTTAGTGTTTTTGGGTGCCGACTACGTACAAACCCGATGCCAGGAAAAGCAAAGAAACGGCCCAACGTCCGAATGAGTTCCTGCGCGGCCCGTCGTTCCAGCCCATAGCTCTCGCCGCCGCCATCCGTGGGTTGTATTGTATCCGATCGGCGCGGGCGCGCGGCACGTCGTTGCAGGGCTGTGCGGGTTATGCCTCGGAGGGCGCGTGGGCCGCGGCCATCGAGCCAGTTGCTCTCTTGATCGATCCCGCAGGCTGGGCTGTTGGGAGCGGAATTCGGTGTCAGCAGCCTAGCACCGGATGGACTGGTATGGGCCATCTGATTGGTGCGTTTTAGTGTTAACTGGGCCTGGATGGTGGATGCGTTGCTGGCAGATTGGGCTATCCAGCTAGCTTCGTTACTCAGAAAAATATCCCTAAAAAAAGGAAACTCTGAAAATGAACAAAACCTAAACTGTTATCCTCGTGTCCCCTTGGAAAAACCTCAGATCACACGAAAGAGGGTTCTGCTTGTGCACGTGTTTTTGCAAGAATTAATGTCCTTTGGGAAAGAAATGAGTAAATAAAAGACGGCAAATAAATCTTTGGAAGCTGAATGATGTGTGCGTTTCACGTGATCTTATCGAAGCAATCTTATATATATAAATAAAAGACGCAAAAGAAATCACATAAACAAAAAGAGTTCTCAGTTCCTTTTCTTTTCTACATGTGAAAGATGCGAAAGATCAGGAACTAAGCACTCATACCTTCCAAGTTTATAATGCCGAGTTAGCTTCAAACAGTTACCTGCTATAAGTTTATACTTGTTTTTTTTTGAAACGGCAGTTTATAAATGTTTGAAGTTGTACCATTCTATCTGAGAATCTTTTCCAAGTAAGAAGCGAACTGGTAATCTCCAAACGTGGTGACGACTTGAGGACTTTGATAGGTACAGCTGCAAGCACTTCACGATGGTCACGTAATTATGTGTAACTAATCCGCTAACTGCGCAAAAGCCATTCCTCTCGGTTTCTAGTGCTTTCCGGCCGCGTGGCAACCCGGCATCTATGGGCCGTGGGCGCCAACAGGAATATCACAGCGGTATCCCCATGCATGCCCCCAGAGCTCAAGACTGCTCCAGGAAAGAAACACCCCAGGCTGCTGCCCATTTTTTGCTCTGACCAACCATGGTCCTCTTTAAAAATATTTGAAGTCCGGCTCTTGCTTTTACGGAAAACCTAACCAGACCGCTGCAAATTTGGACTAGGGGCACAGCTTTTCCGGTGCCATCGTCTTCTTCTGATCGTCTATGTCATTTTCTAAGACGGTGATTCTTGTCGCTGGCCGATGGCCGGGCTAAGCTAAGACTGAGCCTAAACAGGGTCAATTTCTTAAAGGCCGTCTTAGAGGTAGTGTCGTTTATTCTGACCGCCGCAACACAAGCGCGGGCGAGGTCAGTTTTAATAAAGACTAATGAATCAAAAGGTGCTTTTCAGATAAGCAAAGACTCGACCAATGGCAACGGCGCGACGTTATATGTTTATTATCATGATATATATATATATATATATATATATATATATATATATATGAAAATTTGGCCACGTCTCTAACAAGAAAATGGCCATTTTCCAAAGGCTATTCGTTGAATATAGCTTGGCGCTATCGTAGTACATCCAAGCTTGGCCGTCTGCTTCGTGGTTTGACGTTTGGCCGTAGCTCGTGCCGGCACGGCACGCACAGTATTTTCCACGAGTATCATTACTGGCACGCATACAAAGCACCAAACTTATTATTGTTATCATCCTTTTGACAGACTTCTAGTAGTAATATTATATTTCAGATGGGAGGATATAGCAAGCACAGTAAATGGCATACTATATTCCAAGCTTTGTTTAAGTGATTTCAATGTTAGGTTCCTGTGCCTCTCGTGCCAACGCAAATTTTTTAATCCCTACTTGACTTCATCTTTTCGCCCTTTTTTATATATTATTATCTCTAGTGACCATTTCCATTACTTTATACTAGAAATAACAGCATATTGATTTGATTATGAAAACTTTGGTGAGATGGTTTGCGTGTGTGAACGGCCAACGCCGGCAGCCGCGCAGCAGGAGCTGCATGTCACGTAACGTATTTGTAAAGCCGATGGGAGGACACACGTAGGCAGGCCACAATTATACACTTTTTCTATCCCCGGGTCTCTTGGCCCCCAGTTGTTAATCGTGTAGTTCATTGTGGCCACACTTCTATGCTTCTTTTCTCCCGTTTTATCAGGGGCCGCGGCGCCATAGTTTAGTCCAATAACCAACTGCATTAGAGAGGCATATATATGTATAATTTATACCTGCAAGTCAATGAATAAGCCAAGATCTGGATTGCTGAAGCTGAATGCATTGCATGCACCCCTCTTCTCTCTCCTCCTCACCAACCAGCCAATCAGGAGACGATACCCGTCCTTCCACTTTCTAGAAGGCCCCTTATAAAATGGGCTAACGTGTCCCAGTCTTCCTCTATCGTTCTTTATTTCCGGATAGACCAGTGTTCAAAGTATTTGTAAATATAGTAAAATCTCAAGGGCGGAGAACTAACTGCTCCGGATAATCAAAGGCGGAATTGTCCAACCCAGCGGTTTATGAGGGCGCGGGTAGAAAGTCAGACCTCTGCTGCTACGAGTGGTAGCTAAACGGAGTCTTATTCAGTGATGAGCCTCAATAAAGTAAGTCATCCGGTGCCTGTTAGCCTGTCCCCTCCAATTTTCTTCTCTGACTTCGCTGGCCCCGGAGCTAGGGTTTCATGTGCGTCCATCCATCGTCCACCAGTTCTGAATTGATTATCTCCGTGGCTGTCATTTTCGCCGGACAGAAGAATACCAGATGGTGCATTCCTCCTGTCAACATTTCTTCCAGCCCCTTCTTCCGAGATGTTCCTTCTTCCGGCGCTTTTTACCGCCCCTGCATTTTCTTTTTACCGCGCCACCCACTTGATGCCCGGCCAAATCAACCTCTATCACTAGCCCAGCGAGAGAGAGATGCTTATCGTCGCCGTGAAGGGTGAAGCACGGCGGCGCCGGGCAATTGGGCTCAGTCCCAGCTGCAGGATTAGGCGCTTAAACTAGTGAGGGCGTGAAGCGTGATGGCCCGGTCCGGTGCGGTGACCGGGCGGCCGTCCGGCGATCCAATCGGCGGTGGCCGGGCCGTGGTGGTTAGTTTTAACTAAGACCCAGTGGGGGCGGGTAACATCAGAGCTGAGCTCACGTCCATCACCCGGGGTCCTAAAAAAACTGGGCGGAAAGCAAAGCAACGCAAAGCGGGGGAGATTCCTTGCCGCTCCAACTTGGCCTGCGGCATGTGGAGGTCTTTTTAAAAAAACCCCGGGCGAGTGATCCTCCATTGGGACGCGGTAGGTATCGGAGACTACTGGGAGGAGCAGCGGCTAGTCGCCCTCCTTCCCAAGCAACGAGACGATTCCTCCTCTGGCCGAGCTCAACTGGTCTCTCTTTTCCCTTGTTTATTTAATCGTCGCCCACCACGCCAACTTCCATTTCGGAAACAAGATTTTGAACCGGTCCGGCCGAAAAGATATTATATATACAAATAGCCCGAGTTCCGATCAGCTGGAGGGTTCATTTTTTTCGCCCCAAGTTGCGAGATCGATGACAGTGCTTAGGGCAATAAACAAATCCCCGCGACACATCACCCGAGGCCACTTGTACGCCGCTCCGGCTCCGGCAGTGTTGCGCTGGTGGCTGGAGAAGGCGCAGGGGAATTTCTCAGGTCGCACCCCACCCCCCCAGAAGCCCCCCGTCGGTGCGCGGGGGCACGTGACAGCGATACGCCCGGAGGCCAAGATAATCTTTGCATCGTTCTTGGTCTCGGTTTCGGGCAGTTTTATATGGCCGCGGGGGCTCAATTATTATGGGGATTTCTCTCTCTCCCTCCCCTTCTCCCTGTATCTGTGATGTGTTGTTAAGCTGTTAAGCTGCGGAGCTAAAAAGGGGTGCTCCTCTGCTGCCTGCCCTGGTGGCTGGTCAAGTACGCTTCTGAATTAAAAGCTCTCTGGCCTGCCTGCTCCCACGGCCGGCCGCGTCCTCTCCGCGCTCGCCTCGCTTCGCTTCCCCTCCTCCTCCTCCCTGCATTTCTCGGTTTCTTCTTCCACCGGGAACAATGTCTCCGGCGCCGAGCTCGCACCAGTCGCAGATCAATTCGAGGTAACGGCCGCTGGGGTTTCGTCTGCTTCTCTGAAGAAATGATCTTTGCTGTCGCCGCGGCGGTTGAGTTTGGAGTGGACGGCGCCTGATTCGTGTTCTGTTTTGTTTTGGGGTGAAATGGAATCTTGGCAGGAAGGAGAAGCGCATGAGGAAGGTGGACACCTTCGCGCCGCACAACGACGGCCACCAATGGAGGAAGTACGGCGAGAAGAAGATCAACAACACCAACTTCCCCAGGTCCGAACGGATGAACATCTATCTACCTTGTTCGTTTGGTTTCGTCCACTTTGTTCTGCTGGAAAAAAATATCTGCATCTGCGCTCTACCTTGACCGGCAAAGAATCCACCTTTATCTGCCAACCTTCTTTTGACTTTCCTCTCATCTCATTCACTGCATCCAAATCGGCCGTACCGTAATATACACACAAATTTCAAGAAAATGTTTGAAGCGAAAACAAAAAACTGGATCTTTCCATGGCCATCTCACTCACCAAGTTCTTGAATTTTTCTCCCCGGTCTCGCTGCAGGTATTACTACAGATGCACCTACAAGGATAACATGAACTGCCCGGCCACGAAGCAGGTGCAGCAGAAGGACCACAGCGACCCGCCATTGTACGCGGTCACCTACTACAACGAGCACTCGTGCAACAGCGCCTTCCTCCCGCTCTCCCCCTCCGAGTTCCAGCTGCAGACCTCGTCGGGGAAGGCCGTCTCCATCTGCTTCGACTCGTCGTCCGGGCCGGCGGCGCAAGAACCGCCGTCCGTGGCAGCGGCGGGGGCCACCAATGCCAGCGGCGGCTCGCCGTCCTCCAGCGCCGCGGCGCGGCGAGGCACGCCCCCGGAGATCAGTAACCCGCCGGTGCTGCGGCGGTCGGAGACGTACCCGTGGGGCGCGGGCGCCGTGGAGCAGAAGCCGGCGTCCTGCAGCACCGAGTGCCACGACGCCTTCTCGGGTGGCGCCGGCGCGGTGCCGGAAGAGGTGGTAGATGCAGGCAGATTTGGGTCTATCAGGTTCTTCCATTTTTTGTAAATTGATCAGTGGAAGGCAATTGATTTTACTTCAAGACGAAACTAATATGATACAGACGTCTTTTTTTTTCTTTTTGTTCCTTTACGTGCCCAAGAGTACTAGAGATTCGCATGTTACTTTTGTTTTCTTGGTTAAAAAAATGGAAATACCACTGCTACTAATTTTAAATCCAAGAGTTCATTTCTGCAAGCTGTGCCATTAATTCTGCTGGGGTAACTAATTTATATTCAGGCCTTATTTGGATAGAGTGAAAAAAAATCCTGTGTGAACAACTGAACACACAAGGTGAAAAAGGGAGCAGAATTAGACAAAGACGCAGCATGGCCACAGACATATATTTTTGCAAAGATGATGATGTAAAGTTTGTGTATGTATAAAAAGACATGCAAAGGCCAGCCACGAAGAATATGACCATGGATGAGGACGAGCAGTCGGGCACCTTATCTTCCTCCCAACTCTCCAAGCCATATTTTGGGTGCTCCGCGGGCTGCACAGAATATGTTGACTGCCTAGTAAATAACCATCGCAGGCAACATGCCCAGATCAAGGAGAGAAGAAAGCACACTTTAAAAGAAGACTATTGAGTTAGATTAGATGGAAAGGAAAATGGTGCAAAGGTACACACGAATTGCATTCATCAAGTTATTCATCCGAGCATTCTAAAACTACCCAGGTTTGGTCGTAACAGCTTGGTTTACAAACATCTATGATGAATAAGGAAAATGAATTTTAGATAGAACACAAAAGTTTGCATCTTCAGAATCTGAAGAAGACGGCGGCATCAACGATAGCTAGCTCCATCCGATCTCCACAAATTTGAGATCAGAGATTATTTCTGCGTCCACAGTCCACTAGAGATAAGAGATTGAGTTAAGCGTTCTCGTTTTCTCCAGGCTCATTTTGCTGCATTTTCTTTTTCTTCCCCTATTCTTTTATTTATTACTAATTATTAATCCCCAGGCTAATGCTTGTTGGGGCTAGGACAAAGAACAGTGTCCACAGTCCACCGATCGATCAGCCCAACGAAGCCCATAGTTATGACAGCCCACTCACGCAGACACAGGGGCCGGTGGCTGCCGGAGTGCCAGACTGGGCCACAGCCCACTATCTCAGAAGGGAGGCCGCGGACGAGGTGGTCCCTGCCGTCAGGCAGTTCGTTCACGGCGGCACGCCGGCGCCACCAGCTATAAGCTCACAGGGCTCGGTCTGGTTGTCAGGACTCAGGACGCGTCCCTGTGACGTTAGTGGTCAAGTCGATGAAACATCGTGAAATTGCATCGAATTGTAAGAGACGACGACTAAGAGAGCTTGGAATGTCAAAGTCGCAAATGCACACAATCTCCCCTTGTCCACTGACGTAAACAAAACCTTGCATAGATTCAGAGAACAGAAGAAAATCACAGCATCAACAATTGTTATCTGCACTCAATCTCCACTTGTCCACTGACGAATCAGCTAGATGCGAACCGTCCAAATTCGAAAACAGCTGCTGAAGCATACATAATCCGTTCGAGAACAGTAGGTGTTACTGCTGCCTAATTCCACGGAGGCGCGCAGCAATGTACAAGCTTGCAGATTTGCAGTTCTGCCTGCTAGCTTTTATCATAGGTATGAAGAAAAATATTCCAAAGGTTGATCACAAGACATTCCGAATGATGGAGAGTGTACAGATGGAACCATGCGTCAGGATTGTGCAGCTGCAGCTGCGCCAATCATGTCTCCACATTCAGAATCGTCCTTGAACTCCACATCGGTGAAGCCCAAAGTTCTCCCCAGGCACCGCACAAGCTGGTCATGGATGACATCGTCGGAGGGGAGCTCCACTCCGTCCCCCACCTCCCGCCGCAGCGACGTGACCCCTTTGCCGGCGATGCCGCATGGCACGATGTGCTCGAAGTAGCCGAGATCGGGGTCGATGTTGAACGCAAGCCCGTGCCACGTGAACCCGGACGAGATCCTGACCCCGATGGCGCCGATCTTGCGGTCCCCGACCCACACGCCGGTCTCCCCGGGTTCCCCGGGCGCCGCCGTCACGCCGTGGAGCGCCGCCACTTGGATCATCGCGGACTCGAGCCCCTCGACGTACCTCCGCGCGCCGAGCCCCAGGGCGCGGAGCGAGAGGATAGGGTACAGCACCGCCTGCCGCGGCCCGTGGAAGGTGACGTCTCCGCCGCGCTCCGTGCGGTGGAGCTCGGCGCCCAGTGCGCGCAGCTCGGCCTCCGGGGCGAGCAGGTTGCGCTCGGCCTTCTCGCGCCGCTTGCCGAGGGTGTAGGTCGCCGGGTGCTGCAGCGACAGCACGAGGTCGCCGACGCGGCCGGCCTTGCGCTCCGCGACGAGGCGCTCCTGGAGCTGGAGCGCGTCGCCGTACCTGACCACCCCCAGCCTCCACGCCTCCAGGACCTTCCGCGCGCCACCGCTCATCTTCCTCGCGGTCGGGTGGGGAAGGGGAGAGACGGACGGGGATAGGCGCCGGCTTGGAGAGAGAGAGAGAGAGAGAGAGAGAGAGAGAGAGAGAGCAGGGCCTCTAAGTGATGGGCCACGGCCCACGGGCTGAATAGACGCCGGAGAGTCTGATGAAGTCTGAACTCTGAAGACCTTGACCGGTTTAACTCAGCACACCCGAACCAAGCCGGTGGCGCCGCCGCATCGCTGCGCCGTGCGCTCCCCCGCCGATTGCCGGGCCGCTTCCCTGAGCTTGCTCCGCTTGGATTGGAAATCTTGTTCCTAGCTCGCCGGTCCGAAGGATGGCGGCGGCGGCGGCGTTTATGGAACGGGCGCTCGAGCAGGTACGGCTGTTAATCCCGCTCGTCTTGCTTTTGCAACTGGAGCGCGTATGGTTTAACCTCCGGCGCTTAGCTTCGGATGATTGATTTGTGTAGGCGAAGTTCGCGCTGGATAACCTCGAGGTCCCTGTAGGGTACGCTTTTGTTTCGCTTCATCCGTCGTAGTCGTTTCCTAACATTCCTTAACTGCATAGTTAGCTCTTGTTAATTACCTTGCTGATGTTAGGTGTGTGATTGTTGAAGATGGGAAGGTGATTTCCTCTGGCAGCAACAGGACAAATGCCACTCGAAATGTACGTACTCTCATTTTTTCCCTGGAGCCTGGAGATATCTGCTTTGAAGGTGTTTCTGTGTTCTTTTGCCTATGCCATTACCTTGCGATTGTTGGTGCTGCCAGGCTACCAGACATGCTGAGATGGAAGCCATCGATGTTCTGCTTCTCGAGTGGCAGAGGATGGATCTTGATCAGGCACAGGTGGCGGAGAAATTCGCAGGATGCGACCTTTATGTCACGTGTGAACCCTGTATAATGTGCGCAACGGCATTGTCGATACTCGGTATGGATTCTGAAGTGTTTCAAACGTATATCTTCTCCTGTATAAGCTTAATTTCTGATTTTAATCTGTTTCATTTTCTTTGGTTAGGAATAAGAGAAGTATACTTTGGTTGTGCCAATGACAAATTTGGAGGATGTGGATCAGTCATGTCGTTGCACAACGGTTCAACATCTTCAGATGATTTGTCAGGGTAAGCCAGCAGGGAACAACATGCTCAAAATGCTATAATCATGCAGTGTTACGTTTGATTAAATGTTGAAATTGCTTGATCTTTCAATTTTCATACTTGTGATGCATGGTTTTATTGCACCAACAAACTGTAAGGTCAACATCTTATGTGTTTGTTTTGCTAGGAGCCAACCCCCCAAACCAAAAGGTTTCAAATGCACCGGAGGGATCATGGCTGAAGAAGCAGTGGCTCTTTTTAGGTGTTTCTATGAGCAAGGAAACCCAAATGGTAAGCTTTTGCATGTAACTATTATACAATGATTTCTAGAATTTTTGTTGTGCATAGACTTCTCATGCTGGTCCTAATTTAAAATATCTGTGTTGCTTATTTTGATTTTTCACAGTTAATGGGGCTCATGATTTTTACTTGCATTATTACACAATTAGTATGATTCATTTTCTTAAGCATCTCATGATCATGCAAAGAATTGAGGACCATCTATTGATGTTATTGTGTTATAAAAAGTAGATATAGAAATGGCAAGCATGGTTAGCCTCTCCATCATTTTGTATATTGGATCAGTCTTTATTTCTTCTCGGTTTAATACACCAAAAAAGAACTTTTTTCCATGTCATTTGTCATCCAATATTATGATAAAAAAATTCCCCCGCCTACATTTTTCAGCACCAAGACCTCACAGACCAGTGCGAATACCTCAAGACTGACTGGTTTGTTTAGCTCAACGACAAGCATTATGCGGAAGATCCCAGGAGTGCAGGCATACAGACTTTGACTGTAAAATTTGTTTAGGATCCGTTGCATAGTTGTTCAGCTTGTCTGCTATCACTACTAGATACTGTCCTTTTGTTGTCTTGAGAGCGCGCCCACATTTTTCTTGCAGGTACCCTGCAAGATTGGCACTCCGAAAATATTTTTTTTATGACAGCAGTTTGTTGGTCTCCCCCAAAATCTAAAATCTAGCACCATGCAATTGCAGCAGATAGTATACTCATCTGTAACCTTGAAAGAAATATTTGGATACGATGTATGTACAATATACAAAGCCACCTTGTTGACTTGACTTTTCCCTTTGCGAAAAATGGCTTTGAGATATAATTTTATGCCTAACCCTTCGATGATTGTAAAAAATTGAGAGCAGAAAACAATGTTTAATTCCAGTTGCTTACGCACCATTTCAAGATTTGGGCAACTCCTTTCGGGAGCGAGGAAACCCAGGTCCTTTTTACTGGTTCCAGAAAGCTTCATGCGTCCTCTGGGTTGTCATTGTATGCAACAGAGCAATATCAAAAAACCAAGAGTGTCTGACATGCAGATTCTATTGCATTGCCTAAAAATGGGTACGCTATAAGCTGTGAACCGCTGTTCGGTGTTCACGAGCGTATGAACTCTTATGTAAAGACTAAAGAGCGGGAGAAGCTACTATCTTTGTACAAAAAGGGAAATAACATCTATTTTAAAATCAAGTTCTTCTATTTGTTCTGCGCCAATTTACTCCATGCCGAACTGCTTCATCGAGCGAGGGCTGCAGATGATGTCGAACGGCTTGTCAATACTGTCCCTCAATATGGAAATCTCACCCTCCCGCAACAGTATCTCGCTCTCCTTATGCTGTATATCCTCATCAAGCGATCTGATCTTCTGCTTCAACAGAACAACTTCATTTTGCAAATCACTGACAGTTCTTCTCAGCTGCTTCGACTCCTGCCATGAAACATCCCTTTCGTCGCTTATTGTTTTGAGCATGCACCGAAGAGCAGTCAGCTCCTTAGCGGATTCCTGGTAATCCTGCTCGATTTGGTTGATTGTCCCATCTTTCTTTGAAACCTGAAATGTGCAAAGTTGAAACAAAAAATGGCATTCGAATCATGGCCAGGAGTATATCAGCGGAACTAAGTTGAAAAATACAGCTAGCAACATTTGAAGAACTAGTCAGAATGACAAATACTGCACACAAGTACATGAAGGATAATGCATTAAGATAGAAACAACAAATTTTAGGAATTTCTTAGATGACATTAGTTGAAGACCTAGTCGAATGACAAATAGTGCACACTGTGACATGACCTAAAACCCAGTTGACAAGGGAGAAATATGTTTAAAGGTGCATTTTAGGAGGCTGGGTTTTCTGGTCACCTGAACTTCCAAATGCTTGGACTTATGTGTAAGGCAGCGCAGTTCATCTTGAACTCTCTGGATCTCATTTTGCAGTACATCTTGGATCCTAACTGAAGCTGCTAGATCTGACTGCAATTGCTCAATTTCTATTTCCTTGGACATTAGCTTCTCCTTTAGTACTCTACTGATCATAACTTCTTCTCTTAGCTTAATTTCAATGTCATCCTGGATGAAAAAGAAACAAAAAACATGGATCGATTTAGCTTTTGATAATGACCTCAGTTGCCCAAGTTACAATTTTGTCTCGGCAATTTGGCTCCATGCTCATCAAATGTCTTTCCTTATCGTACAAAAAAAAACGTGCAGGATTAATTTATTATAATATGGCGTATAGCAAGTGTTTGTCATGTTCTCCAAATGAAAGTCATAATACTACTAACAACATCTAAAGAGTTAAGATACCAAAACTAAGATATTGTTTCTAAACATAAGAAACTCACAGAGAGGCCATACCCTGGATAACTTTTCTTGTTCCAGAAGACAACCTCCAGCATACTGCCCAGTCTCTTCTATGTTTCGCTTCTCCGTCAACAGAGATTTGATTGTATGCAGCCTCTGTTTTACATTCTCAATTCCTCCTTTCATGCTCTGGTACTTCAGAGTGTGCTCAATGGCTACTAATGCATCAATATCACTGTTCTTCTCGCTACTCTTTGGTTTGATCAATTCCAACAGCTTGGCACAAAGTTGGCTAGTACCATCAAGTAATGATAAAACTTGTGTCTGCAAATTGTCCACAGTAGCATGAAGCTCCTGGTCAAGACGAATTGTGGAAAAATTTGCTCCATCTTCACTCCTTTGTAAACGATTGAAAATCGCTACATTCTCTTGCCTAAGAGACTCCATCTCAAGGGTACATGATTGAAATTCTCTTCTCAGATTTTGCTCAACTCCGGTAAGTCTATTAAGTTCCATTTGCATCTTGGTTATTATATCACTATTTCCAGCAACTCTCTTTTCTAATTTAGCGCCAAGTCCTTGCCTTAGGCCAGCTATTGTTTTCTCCTGTTCGTTGGATGCCCTTTGTAATCTTGCAATAATTTTGTGTAATGCCTTATTGCCCTCCTCTTTGTCTTTTAAAAATTCTCGGATTTTGTCCCTTTCCTCTATAGCTTGAGCAAGGGTATCATGTGATTCTACCAAGGAGCTGTGAATATTGTCACGATCATCTTTTACCTTCTGTAACTCATTGTCCAGATGCTTGTTTTGCAGCTCTAGACTTTTAATCCTACTAGTAGCATCAACTTTGTATGATTCGAGCAAAGTAATTTCTCTCTGAAATGACACATTCTGCTCTGCAAGTTCCCTTACCCTTTCTCTTAGTCTTTGTTCTTCAGATTGAAATCTCTCCAGCTTGACTGACCAGTCATTTGACCTTCTATCCAATTCCCTCTCCAAGGTACTTTGTATGTCGATCTTCTCCTTTTCCAGCCTTCTAGTTCTAGTTTCTAACTCAAACCTGGATCTCTTGTATTCCTCCTTGGCTGCAAACCTGTCTGTAAGACGTGCCTTAATATGTGAAGATAGTTCAGATGCCAAGTTTTTTCTATCTTCAATCAGACCCTGAATGAGTTGCAGCATTTCAGTTGAATTCAACTTCTTATCCCTGAGTGCATTAAGCTTACTGCTTTCTACTCGAGGAACCATAAAGCATGCTTCGACTTCTTTAGCTCTTTGAAGCAACTTTTCATCAGTCTCTTGTTCCAAACTGAAATCACGAAAACCAAGAGACTCCTCATGACAACTAACATAATCAGGAAAGTATCCTGAGGTAGCACTGGAAATAGGATCTGTTGAAGTGCTGTAGAAGAATGGAGATGGAGGTCGCACATCTTGCGAGTCCTCATATATATCTTCCACAGTAGTCATAGTTTGTGATCTGGACTCTTCAAACTGTGAAAGCTTCTCAGAAGATACTTTAAAATGTCGTGCATCAGGGCCGCCTCCACGACATATAGATGCGACCTTGCAGTTGCCGTTTGTCCCCTCACGAGCAAGTTGGGAGTGCCAGCCATCACCAATATCAATGTTAGAGGGGCTTTCAATGATTTCTTCACGCAATTTTGGTGAAGATGGAGCTGTAGAATGTGGCCGTGGTGGCCTTCCCTGTCCCAAATAAGGAGCTGTAGTTCTGATGGGGAGTTTCTGGTTGTGTTTCTCATTTAGTCTGGTAGCTTCTTGCTCACCATCAATGTACAGATCTAGTACCTCATTCTTATTCAATAAATTGGTCAACCTACCAGACCTTCATTTTAATGCAACAGGAGAACTAACAGGAGAATGTCCTGTTGAGCATGACTGGCATCTTGAATGAGATGAGTGAGTTTCCTGGAATGCGTGTGAATTTGGGACCTTTATTGTGTATTCTCTTCTGCTGGGGTGTCCTGGAAACCATGGGTAGCACCTACAGGTAATGACCTTTGTCAGTAATATTTTCAGGCATGCCAAATAGAATATCATTCATGTAACGGTACAAGCTAGTATCATAACAGTGAGAACTGGAGGAGAATTTCTAACAATAATATTATGGAACACATTTAAAATGAATTATGTTAGTAACTCATAGTAACGACAGTTCTACTACAATATGATTCATGATATGTCGGCAAATTTATCTTGTATACAAACATCAGCTGCAAACAAATGTCCAAATGTAAAATGCAACTGTAGACAAATAAATGATGGTGTTTTCTCTGTTTTTATTTTTTTTAAATGCCAAAGTGACAGGTAGCATCCATTGCCAAAATGGTGAATTTCAAACCATTTGAACTGCTAGTAGTGAACTTTAGTTACTTACTCCACTTCGCCGAAATGGCCAGGCGCATCAGAGTCATTGGACATAGAACATGGAATATCGCGTGAGTAACTCATCATCTGTTCATCCAAGGAACTATCAATGGCCGATGATGAAAATGAAAAGGACCTCCTGAGCTGTGGATGGGATGATTTCTCATTCCTCGATACACTGTGCCGGCTTCTTGATCTGAATGACGGTGCACCAGGAGACCGGGAAGCACGGCTGGTGCCACCTTCATCAACTTTGTTCTCGCTCATGGCATCATTTTCCGGTGGCGGTGCTGCTTTGCCATTCCCGGCACTGCTTGTGAACGAGCGGAATGGGAAGAATCTTCTCATATTCCAGGACCAGGATGCCTAACACTCTGTTGCATGGTAAATATCGGGTTCAGCAGAAAATAACAACCATAAACAGAAAAATGTCGAAATGCTCCAGATGAAGCACAGTAAAATTTACTAGGGGCGGACCCGACTTGGGGTTTGGCATGAGTGTTGGGGGTTTAATAGAACTCATATTTTTTAAAATATTCTGCGCCCGAACCTTGGATCCCGGGTCCTACGGCATCAGCTTAGATAGATCTTGGGCAGGTGAAGATAGAGCCTAATCGAACCGGACCAGAACGATGGATGGAAGAATTGGATATTTAGATTGCTACTCCACTACGCAGCAGATAAATTCTGTACAAACTAACGGAGAGAGCGAAATATTCGCATTCCGTTTCTCCTTGCGGTTGAAAAGATCTCCGTAAGTAAAATCCCCTCTAAGAAAAATCACCCAAGCGAGTTAGGCCTCCTTACCAACAGAACAAATGAATCCCAGGTCCGGATGGTGCTCCGCTCCGCTCCGATCCAGCATTCAGTAGAAGGGACAGGGAGTCGGGGGTGGGGGTGCGGCGGTGGCGCTGAGGAGAACGAGGATGACGACGAGGCCGAGAGGGAGTAGTTCCGTCGGGCTGGATGGCTTTGCTCGGCCGGAGGAATGGAGGATGAAGGATTCGGCGGCGAGGGCGGGTCGCTGGAGAAGGATAATGCTTTGAGTTTCGGTGCTGATGGACCGTGGCCTCGCTTATTTTGCTCTAGACCGGCCCAACAGCGTCATGGTTAGGCCCAAAGCTCAACATAATTAATACTTTCCACAATTCTTCTTGAAATAAAAGGATTTTTTTTTGCGAAATACAGCGTAAACACTTACACTCTACCCCTATTAACATTTTTATTGACTGAGACATCTATCTTAATATGATTTTTTTTCTTTCTCCACATCAATGTATTTAGATAATATACACGGCTAAGACAAAATCGTAAAATATGAAAATCAAGTGGAAGTATTCTTTTTGGTGGCAACGAATGCCACGGCACACTAAAGCCTTATTTATTTGACTTGTAGATTATGTAAGTTACGTTATAAGCTATGTGTAAGATAGTCCTCAAATAAACTTTTGTCATATTATTTTTGAATTATAGTCTAACTTATATAATTCAGAAGGATTATGGTCCAAAACAAATAGGTCTAAATCGTAACGAGTATAAATATAGTATATTTATGTAACTCTTGTGGATTGTTTTTAGACTGGTCAGGTAGCCATAAGCTGCATAAGCTCAGGCCTCATAGTAAAATAACGTCTAATTTCACGGCTGCTTTTTTGTTATTGTGTGAGAAACTGTCCGAGAAATTGGGAGGGTCGAGGGAAGGCTGGGAGCGTGGGACTTAATTATTTTTTATTTACACGTTTCTTTTTTCAACAAACTCAAGGAGATTCTATTTACACGCCATTTGCCGTGCTGAGCAGCATTTCATTATTTAATCTTAGCAAAGCTAAAAGGAAAAAAACAAAAGAAAGAAAAACTTCACACCAAAAGTCTCGAAAATGACACGAAAGGAAGCCGTCGGCGCGAGGGGGGCGCCGTGTAAACGCATGGCGCCAAACGTGCAATGCAGCAGCAGCGCAGGAGTCTCCGGCCTGCGCTTAGCCTCACGACGACTTGTCCGCCTGATCGGCGTTGGGCGCCGTTTCCTGGGCCTCGTCGTTCTTGGCGTCGGCGTCGGGCGCGCGAGCTGCGGCCGCGGCGCCGCCGAGGTTGGAGGTGGCGTGGCGGTGGTGCTTGCAGCGGAAGGAGCCCGGGTGCGTGGTGGGCGCGCACACGCAGGAGGCCCTGCCGCCGTAGGCGCCGTAGCCGGCGAGCGAGTCGTTGGACCACGACTTGCGCATGCCCCGCAGCCTGGGCGCCGCCGCCGCGTGCCCGTACCGGTACGCCCGGCGCTCGCTGTCCGTCATCACCGGGCTGCTGTCGCCGCCGTCCATAGCTGGTATCTCCCTGGCGATCGAAGTGCACAGCGCATGCGCATGAGCAAAAAATTCAGTCAGAATCATGTGTAGGGAGGCGCATCGCACGTACAGGGCGCGCAAACACACCCCTGCTCGTGCACCAGAGCAAGAAGAAAGGAGGGCTACTTCACAACTGCTAACGATGCATAAGAATATCTAGTAACGTGATTTCAAAGAAAACAGCAGACGGGCTACGACTACGAGCTTTGATCTGAATTTCTCATGGCACCGGAGACAAAAGAGGAACATAGAAAGGTGTTGTTAATCAGCTCGTACCGGTGGCCTTCGGTTTGATTGAGGTGAGGTGCGCAGCTCGGAGGAAGGTCGTCTGAAACTCTGAAACAAGAAGGTGAGACTTGGCTCTCTGATGAACTCTTGGAATCTGGGAGAAGATGCAAGAGAGTCCTGAATTAATAGGCGCGGAAAGAGGCGCATCTGGCACGTCGGCGCGGTGGGTGTCGACTCATGGAAACACGGAGAATAAAGAAAATGCCACTTCAACCCAACTTGGCCGTTCCGTTGGACCAGGCCGATATTGTTTTCATTTGCAGTTAGAATTGTAGACACGTGTTCATAGGCTCAAGAAACCTCACCGTGACATTGGCAATGGTGTCAGATGCAGAGATGCTTAGCGTATCAGATACTGGCCGCGTGCTTTTTATTGGAGATGGAAATAAGACGACCTGCAGTAGTTTGTATAGTTGTACTCCGGCAATCTCGCTCGACTAGCGTTGACATCGGTACCTCCTCTGAAAGTCTGGATCTTAGGCTCTGTTTGGATTCATCCCATCCACCCTAACTAAAGTTTAGCCAGCTAATTTATGGATAGAATCACGTGACGATGAGAAATTTTCATAAACATGTGAGATATTTTGTTCTTTAAACTCGTTTAACTACGTTTAGTTAGACTCACCCAGGAATCGTGTATTTTTAGTATACAATTAAAATTTAGCTGAGTTTTAGTCGATCCCGTCTGGATTCCTAGCCGCTAAACTTTAGCGGTGGAAGCGGGGCTTCACTCTCGCCATGCAAACGGGACAAGAAAAGGCAGAGGACAACCAACCACATCGCAGTCTGCAGACATGGTTTGTTGGTCAACTTCATGGCTGTTTCCATTACCATTGAAAGTCCATGTGAAGCGCATAATCAATTGGGTAATCCAAGATCCTCTCCTGGGTGATTGATACCAATGCTGCAAACACGCCCTGACCCACGGCTTTGCTGCCTTGTATACTGATTTACTGTGTTCATAATCCAAACTTCAGTCAAAAAAGGGAATTCCAATTTCCAAATGCTGTGATAAAACGGGATCCCGTGGTACTGTGCAAGCTGGTCAAATTTAGTTTGCTCACAGTCGGACCGTAGATTCTTCTTTTATGGCTGAGTTTCTGTCTTTCTGAAATCTGAACCACGGTTCATTCATCGGATCCTGCAAAGAAAACTCGTACTGAGCTTGAAATGAATTTTTTCAAAAAAAAACTTGAAATGAACTTGCCATTACCAGGGAAGGAGAAAGAAGCAAAGTCAAGTCCAGTGGTAGAATGGAATCAGTGGAACTCGTATTTTGAAATGAACTTGAAATGAAAGTCAAGCCAAGGTCAAGCCTAGGCCATGTTTATTTGGGGAAACAAATTTTTTTCTCCGAGAAATCTTAATATTTACAAAATCTTTTTAAGAATGAGCGTAACTTTGTGCGACGAATCTAATGAGCCTAACTAACATTTGATTTACTACAATAATGCTACAGTAACAATCTTCTAATCATACGATCAAATGCCTCATTAGATAGGTCTCACGAATTAATCCAGAGGTTTTGTACGTAATTTTGTAAACTGATTTTATTTAATACCCTTAATTTGTGGTCAAACGTGTGTAAAAATTTTCACCCTCAACTAAATACGGCCCAAATGAACTTGCAGTAGTTTTTACGTTAACTAAGGATAAATGCAGGTTCTGCACCGATCTGTTTCCTGCACGGGTCAGCGTAATCCATGTGTGTAGACAAAAAGAGGACCAAAATGCCAAGGGCGTGACGCACCTGCTCTGCCACTAGCAACGGCAACCGTGAGCGTGAGACAGCTTTGAAGAAGGGTAGAATTGTAAATTGATAGAGAAAGCGAGGGTTTCGGGTCCTTTGGAGGGCAGGGGGCTTTATCTACGGAACACTTCCGGCGGCGACCACTTGGTGCCCGACTGCCCGGGGAGGCGATCGATCCCTCACCATGTCGTCGGAGAAGGAGGCGGCGCTCGCTGCTGTGCCCAACGACAACCCCACCATGTGAGCCCCTGCCCTTTTCTTTGCGCTTTTAGTTCCAAGAACCCTACCGATTTGTAGATACCGAAGTATTTCGGTGGTAGCTGCTCGATCTGTCACCTGAGTCTCGGGAGATTGTTGATTTGGATGGTTTAAACATCAAATGTCGTGATTTGTCTCTCCAGTTCCGAATAAGCTGGACCCGCAGGTTTAGTCCGCATAAACGGGGTTTGATTTGGTTCAGAGCTAGTTTAATGAACGAGAATTGATGATAGATACTATTGCTTTGAATCATGTGAGCCTAGCTGTTTGTCTATAGGAACATCGACCTGCTGAATTGATCACCCTTTTCTTATGAGAACTAAAAAGGTGCAAATAAGAAAAGCTTGAGTTCAACTAGATATTGTGCTTGCGATTGAAACCCGTTGCTTTGCAGTAGCAAGTTTGAAACCTTACTTTAAAACATAGGAAATGCAATGGAAAGATCACACTGCAGAGCAAAGGTTTTTGGCAAAATGTATTACTTTCTGAAACTTTTTGCATCTCCAGATTTGACAAGATCATCAAAAAGGAAATACCGTCTACTGTGGTTTTTGAAGATGAGAAGGTACTGTGTGGTATTTATTTTCTCCACATTCGATTAGATTGAAAACATTTTCATGGAGAATAAAATGATAACTCAGTTGCCCACTTTTGTTCGAATATGTGCTTATGTATAGGACAATGTAGTAAGAGAACTACTGTATTGGTATCTGATAAGCATGTGATGTTTTGCAATTGTGAGAAGGTTGTTGTCAACTAGTGCTAAAATGCTGTAGATGCCCGTGTGTTGAACTTAAATGCCGGAAAAAGTTAGTTTTCATCTATGGATGTAGCCAAGCAATCCTTTTTATCCTTTTTAACTTGCAAATGATGCAGTAAAAATATTTTCTGCACACATGCTTTAGAAAATCTGACCATTGCATTTTGTTAATGAAATAGAACACTAGGCAACTGACAGGCCCTTGCCATTCAGAACAATTATTAAGCATCATTATCTCATTGTTTGTTTGAATCTTTCGGCTGCTTCTGAAACTTTGTAGCTTTAACTCTTTCAAATTAGATACCATGTTATGTTTAAAAAAAATAATTATTAGATTTACGTGCTGTTTAGTGTTGTTGGCTTTGTAACTTCTATAGAAATTAGTTTATAGAACAAGCAACAGGGTTATGTATGCAGTAGCCATGTATTTTGCGCTGCAAATGGATGTTTAATGGTGGGTCACCATGTCAATTATCATGTAGGTTAGTGTATGTAATGAAATTTATCTGTGGACAGTGGATTCTTTTGAGGAAAAAGTCTACTTCACCCCCTAACCTATGAAGGGTGGAACACATCACCCCCTAACCTATGAAAGTGGATTTTTTACCCCTGAACTTTCTAAAACCGCACAAATCACCCCCTGAAGCAGTTTTGAAAAATCATAATAAATCACAGAAAAATCATAAAATGGAAAATCAAATTGTGTTGGACTCCAAATGAGTAGATCTACGCAGTGAACATATAATATGATATGCTTTAGTACTTTTTTTGCAGCTATGAAGAAAAGCATAGATCTAAAGTTACAGAAAAAAATGTACTAAAGCATTCCGTATTATATGTTCACTGCGTAGAACTACTAATTTGAAGTCCAACACAATTTGATTTTTCATTTTATGATTTTTCTGTGATTTATTATGATTTTTCAAAACTGCTTTAGAGGGTGATTTGTCTGGTTTTAGAAAGTTCAGGGGGTAAAAAATCCATTTTCATAGGTTGGGGAGTGATGTGTTCCACCCCTCATAGATTGGGGGGTGAAGTAGACTTTTTCCATTCTTTTGAGGGGCCTTACCGTGGTACGTGAATCAACGTTCCATTTTGTCAGCAACTATTGTGTAATGGATTACCAAATTGCAAATTTCGAAATTGCTCTGTGGATTCTTTTAGGGGGCCTTACAGTATATGAATCGCTATTCCGTTTTGTCAACAACTGCTGTGTAAATAAAATTGCAAGTTTCGAGCGAACTGGGCGTTGAGTTGAATTCTGCTGTTTATCGCTTTCTGTGTGTCTAACTCTTCAGCCCGTTTTGTGGCGCTTCTTTTTCTCAAGATTGTTACAGTTACTTGTTTGTAATATCTAATATCTGATGTTTTTGTTACAGGTCTTGGCCTTCAGAGACATAAACCCTCAAGCTCCAACACACATTCTAATCATTCCCAAAGTGAAGGATGGATTAACTGGCCTTTCAAAGGTAGGCTGTACTATCAGTTTATCAATTACGCTTTCCGTTAATTTAAGCCTGCTTTTTAATCGTACAATGTGATGTATATTACTCCACTTTCCTACACTCTATAATCTAAAAAAAAATCAAAAGAAGTACCCGTCGTACAATGTGATGTATATTACTCCACTTTCCTACACTCTATAATCTTAAAAAAAAATCAAAAGAAGTACCCGTCATCTCTGCCAATCCCCCCACTTCCCAGGCAGAAGAGAGGCACGTTGAGATACTTGGCTATCTCCTCTATGTTGCCAAAGTAATTGCGAAGCAGGAAGGACTCGAAGATGGCTACCGTGTTGTCATCAATGATGGCCCTAGTGGATGTATGTGCAACCGACTGAATTCCCTTTAAACAGCTTTCTGTTTGTCCACTTCCCCCATAAAATCAGCCTGTTGCCTTGAATTGCAGGTCAATCTGTTTACCACATCCACGTTCATCTCCTTGGAGGCAGGCAGATGAACTGGCCCCCAGGCTAAAGAATCTCTTGTGACCAGTCTCCATGGCAAGGATTGACGCTTTGTCTCCATCGAATAATTCCTGTAATTCCCATAAAATTTAGCGTGTTGAACTTGTGCTGTATTTGTGGGATTACTGGAACCATCCTGCTGTGATTTATGGACAAGAAACTTGTACTTGGAAGTTGGAATCAGATTGACCTTGTTGATCAGCTCATTGAGATTGTCTTTGCCTTGTTGATCTGCTCAGTGCTGTTGCAAGTCTTGCTGCCTGCATTAGCTTTCTAGTATGCTTTCAGCATTTAGCACGGATGCGCCTTAAAACTTATACTTCTGTGATTCTGTCCCTCCGGAATTCGTTGCTCTCGTCTGTAGAGAAGATTCCATTAGGAGTGCATATCTTGTTCATCGGAAATGTATATATCTTGTTCATCGGAAATGTACATATCTTGTTCTTTCTTTGTTCTGTCTACTGGGCACTTGGGCCAGAAGCCAAAAACTGGAGTGGATTGAGGCCCAGCCCAAAGGGAAGATATTTTGTGACGGCTTCCGGAGTTTTGGATTGTGGCGAGTGGAGGACGGCCTCGCTCTCACTCAGCTGCTCTTCGTCCAGGCTCAAGCAAGAATAGAACACCACCAGCGCGAGTCGCAATAGCTTGGAACCGCCATGGCCATGGGGCTCCCAGGCCTCCGCTGCTACCACCTCCCCTCGCGCTGCTCGCTCCCTCCCCTCGGCCCTGCCCTCCCTCGCAGGCCCCTCCCACGGACCTCGGCTCTCCGCTACTCCTCCCTCCAAACCCAAGGTAACTTTGTTCATCCACCGCTGCTCCTTAATTTCCTCCTTTTTGGATGTGCTCTTACCTCGCCTTGTGCTGGAGAAACGAATGCCGAACGATTGGCACCTAGAACCTCCATCGTGTCGTGTCGTGGCTTTTGTTTGTTGGTATTGATCCTGTGACCTGCTACTGACAGCTGAGGACAGTATTGGGGAGGAGGTCCTGCGCATGTTCCTTGAGGAGAGGCAGCTGCACGGCGATTTCGTCACGAAAATCTCTGACATGGTCTGGGGGAGGAATGGCGCACATGTTGATGTGGTGGAGGACACTGCGGTCCAAGGGAGTGCTGCGGATGTTGCTCAGCCTGAAAATGTAAGCCCTGCTGATCATGATGTATGTTCTTCTACTTTAACAAATACTACCTGACACAAATTTGGGATGTAGGTCCAGGAAGACATTATGGATGAGGGAGTGTTGAGACTAGAGGCAACCAGAGATTGGGTGTCCGGTGACAGCAACGCCCCTATGAGCAGGAGGCTTTCTGCTATGGTCTGACATTCTTTTATTTGGGGATTGCTGTTCATTGTTTTGGATCTTGATGTTATTGCAGTAACAGCTGATGCAGAAATGAGAAATGATTTTGCAAATGATGACAGGAGAGGCAGAATGAGAGAGACAAGAGGAGGGAGTTAAACTTTTTGAAATATGAAGCAGTATGGTTCCTTACAAGCATTATATTTTTCTCCTTCTACGCATTGCTTATAAAGGTAATTACATATCTATCTACTGATGCCCTTGATTTTCTTGCAGCTCAAGGATGAATTGTTGCTCTTGACCACAGGAATTGGAGCCGCATGTAGTTTATACTGTCTCCTGGTCTTTTCTTTCGAGGTACATCCATAATTTAAACCATGTGGCTGATATATAAAAGAAATGAAGCGCATAGTAACTATATGTTATAAACTTATAATTAAATGTTTCCATGCCCAATTTAGAACTTTCGAAACTAACTGATATGGTTAACCCAAAAACAACAATTTGGTTTATGAATGAAATGCTGTAGTTCTGTTGCCAAATGCCAACTTACCAACTTGGTTATATGGGCAATCAGGCATCCCACAGTTTGCCATTTATGCATTCTGGACCTTGCGCCATATTCATATTAGTTTTTGGATCATGGACTATGCTAATACAAGGGGATGTATCAATTGTCTTTTAATTATCTGTGAATGGTCTCAGCATTTAATAGCCGTCCAGCCACTTAGCTAAGACCATGGGCTCTGAACCCTCATGTAATTTCTGTGGCTACCAAAAGCCTAATTGAATCAAATCAGACTGTGGATATATATCCGCATAGTGACCATAAAAGAAAATACTACCAACCTTACATTTGCTTAGAAATGGTTCGATGTCAATGAATGGAAAATATTTAACTGTGCCTAAATGGGGGTATTGAGTAACTGATGTGACTGAATCTTAATCTTGTTGTTGAGCAGACTGCTGCCAGTTATGCATTTGGGGTTGGTTTCAGGTAAGCGTGCCCTTCACAATTTCGGGAGGTGTTCTATTCTGATAATATCCGATGAAGTTTCGATGAGTGTTTCAACTGTTCTGAAACTAGCCATTCCTATGTCAAACAGTTGCTTGTATCTTCAACTTCTGTGTCGCCACACAGATAACCTGTCCAAGGAAGATATTCCAGAAGTTTTTCTAAAGAAGAAAGTGAAGAAGTAGGTTTCAAGATTCAGACATGTTGTCAGTGCAGTTTGTGCCCGGTTATTTGATTCCTCACATTTAAATAACTATCCCTATTTGTGCAAATGCTAGAATCGGCATTACAAGTGAAGATTTGAAGAATACAATAGAGAAGACATTAGGTGGTGCTGGAGTAGCTCTTTCATCTCCAAGGCTTGTGATTCCTGCTGTGATTTTTGGATTGTCAGCTTTGTCAGATCACTTCCAAAATAGCTTTTTCAGTTTTGAGGTGAGAGCACCACTCTGTTATATTACTGGATTTCATTTATAGTTGGCACTTGGCAGACCATGCTAGATGCTTACTCAAATATATGAAGTCTTGGACAAACTAATTAGTTCATTTTTAACTAATTAGCTTATCATAAACCTCATATATTTAAAAATGGGGGGAGTACATACCAATTTCTGTTATCGTGAATCCCTTAATCCTCGTCTAGACTCTAATAATATATTATTCCCCAAACTTACCCTGAATGACTGAGGCTCTTTATCCAGGTTCTTCCAGGGATGATGGGTTTCCTCGCATACAAGGCTGCAGCTTTGGTTCAAGTCTACAGAGACAACGAGGACCTCCGATTGATACTTCCTGAGGAAGAGGACGCTGGCAGCAACAGCGATTGAAGCGTACCAGTTAGAGGTTCTGTCAACCTAGAGGTTTATAAATACAGATCGGTGTACCAATCATTCTTCAGTTTGGAATAAAATTTCTAGCATCAGTGTATTCTGAAATCCGCGTGCTTAGTCTAACTTTTTGCAGGAACAAAAAAAAAGGCTGAATAGATTAGTATGTCAGAGACGACTGAAAGCTAGAAAGACGCCACATTTTCCCCCTTTGGATATCATACAGAACAACTGCTTATCTGTTACACTCTTGCAATCATAGGTTGCAGAAATCAATGGATCAGTTGGAAGGCAAGATTACCGCAACAACTACATGTAGGAGTACAATGGTTTGCAAGAATATCCAATGCATGCTGCAAGTTGGGGACTGCATATAAGAGTTCTTACATACTAGCTGAGTAGTCCTAACAGGGCGGTTACAACGTGAACAAACTCTACTAGCAAGACAGTTCACTACTAATATTAACATGATCAGAAGCTGGCCGAGTTTATCCGCCGGAGCTGGAGCTGATTCTTCGGCTCCTGTTGCGGCACATACTGCACTACCGGCTCCGGTGCCTGCAGCAAACACGAAACAGCTACCGCATCAGTCCCCTTATCTGTAAAGATTTCACTGGATAATGGATATATCATATACACATACGGAACACCGAAGTTTGAGACGAAACCCAGATCTCAAAGGGCAAATGTCTATATGAGTTCATCGTTCCCTGATAAGTAAAAAAGAACACAGTTCTTCAGCACGCCAAAGCATGCAATTTCGATCCTGCTGCGTGTCTATAAAGAATCTGTTCCTGGTAACACTCTGGAAGAAATAAGTGTCTCAAGTTTCTGTAAACGCTATGCCACAAGAGCGAAAGGCGCAGGAGCGGAAAAGGTTAGCACACCATTTCTAAACCTCACCTGTTCTTGAGCGCTATACAAGCATACCAACATAGAAATTTATATATTCATGAATGAATTTTTGGTTTGGTCCTCTGGCGATTTTTCTAGACAGGGTCTCACATCTCCAAGGGGCAGAGTAGGACACAGATCTCACCTTTAGGAGAGCTTGTCACTTGCAGAGTAATACATACTGTCTTCAGATTGCATGACATGGGGCATAGAAAGGAGCACAAGAGTACAAGACTACTACAAAAACCAGCAAAGAAAAATTAAAAACGCAGTTCGAGATAGATATGAAGATTTACTTAATGGATACTAGTAAAAAATTTCACATCGAGCTGAATCAAATGGGCAAAAACTATTAGTACTTGCTGGCAGAGAGTAAAAGCCATGTTGACAGTAAGCTGTGGGGGGAAGCTGAGCTGTCAGACAATGCTGTGAACTTTTCCAAAGGCCTTGTTTAATCCATCCTAAGAGTAAGATTATGCTAAAGAATCCAATCTTTGGAAAGCATTGTGATGTCTGTCCTATGAAAGCACATTAAGCCATTGGTTGTGGCATAACAAACTGTGCTATAAGAGGAAGAGGGATAGGAACGGTTGATCATCCGCCATGTCATTGGTAGTGATGTCAGTCCAATGAGTACACATCAGTTGCATCAGAAAACTCTGCGATGGCCAAGGAATGGCTGGTCATCTAACAATGCCATTTTGCAGTATTTATCTGTGGTTCACTTTCAGTTTAACAAAAAGAATGTCCATTTAACTTCAGAGTGAGTTTATAACATAGCAAAAGGGGAGATTTTTGTTTTCGTACAAGAAGATCTGAAGATGCACAGAAAAAGGCTGGGAATCTGGGACGGTGGAACCACAGTCGATTGGACAGAAATTTGTGGTCCAGCCACCAATCAGCAAATGTATCAGACATGCTCATACTCCTAGCAGCATCCGGGAGCCAATCACCCTTGGACAGCAGAAAAACGGGCAGTACCTGGCTCGTCGCAACACGATAGACCCTACGCACCGGAAGGATCAAAAGGAGAAAGTGTAACATGAAGCAATTACGCGGCCAATGATTGGGCCGACGCGATATCTTGCTTCGTCACTAGCATAACCACACTGCTGTGGCTGTTTTGGCCATGATGGGTCGATACCGAGCAAGAGAAAAAAGGGAGTTCTTGTCGTCTACTCTTACATGCTGTACGAAATCAGCATTACAGATTTCTTAGCAGCCTTAGCCGTCATTTTCATTGGGTAACGCACTGTAACAACAAGGGGAAACTCAAAGGTGGCCTACATGCTGATGCCGCTGCGTGTAGTTTATTTGGATGAATAATCGTAAACTCTTTTACACAACGCGAATAAAATAGAAGCAATTCGCTGCAGCTTACTACTAGGTTCTAAGACATTTGTCATTGTGCGCTAGATATTGTCCAACCAGGTATTGACACCGTTTAGTCAACTCGCCCACTACGTTTTATTCCTATGTGCCAGCTTAAAGTCCATGTAGAAACGCAACGAGCATTACAAGTTGCAGATTGCGACTGCAGAAGTAGGGAAAGCCGGATTCATGGAAAACCATATGCGGATTCAAATGGGGGTAGTGATTGGTGTGATGATACCTTGTGCCCCCGGCGGAGCCGCTTGTTCTCCTCCTCCAGCTGCGAGATCTTGTTCTCCAGCTCGTTGGTGTACG
This sequence comes from Echinochloa phyllopogon, assembly GCA_033239725.1. Lineage (NCBI taxonomy): Eukaryota > Viridiplantae > Streptophyta > Magnoliopsida > Poales > Poaceae > Echinochloa > Echinochloa phyllopogon. The sequence continues at coordinate 60,173,019 of BTCW01000018.1, read as the reverse complement.
CCTGCGCGTCCCATCGAATCCAATCCAAATGCAAACAAGAACACAGTTATCAGAAGATCATGGCCGCGCGCGTCCTAACACGCTGTGGGGATTAATTGGGGTCGGCAAGAAAGAACACAAACGACACCTGCTTCCGCGCGCGCGACCTCGCCGCGGACTCGCGGTTCTTGATCATCCGCTTCTTGCGCCGCTCGTTCGACCTCTCCGCGACGCCGCGCTCGGGGCCGGCCCGATTCGCCCCGGCCGGCGCCGAGCCGCCACCGTCGTGCCCGTCGTGGTAGAGCGCGTCCAGCACCGGCCCGGGGCCCAGGCCGAGCGGCCGCGGCACGGGGCGCCCGACGCCCGGGTGGTGGTGGTTGCCCGGCTGCGGCGCCGGGGCCGGCTGGTACAGCAGCTGGTGCGCCCAGCCGCGCGCGCCGGCTCCCGCCGGGTCCGCGGGCGCGGCGTCGCCGGGCCGGGACAGGAAGTCCTCGAGCGTCATCTGCGCCCGCGGGCTGGCCGCGGCGGCGGCGCCCTGGATGTCCCGCCACACCTCGTCCACCGTCTTCCTCCCGGCGCGGAGGAGGTCGTCCAGGTTGACGCCGTGCAGCTGGCCCTCCGCCTCGCCGAACGTGAGGCTGCACACCGATCCCTGCCGCGACAGGGCCCCGCCGGCGCCGGCGCCGGCGGGCCCGCTGCCGTGGGACGACATTGCCTTGGCTCCCATTCACCGGCTAGCTAGTTTACCTACTCTACTCCCGCGCGCGATCATCACAGGGGCACCTGCAGCGAACGCGATCAACACCACAAGGCCGCGCTTCTGAGCCATCGCAAAAAGATTGAGACAGGGAGGAAAGGAGATGGCACTGACAGTGACAGGAGCCCCTGACGACGGCGCATGGCGAGAACGGGAGAATCTTGCAGCGAGGAGGAGGATGAGGAGGAGGCAGGCGCGCGTACACACGACGAATCGCAGAGCTAGGCACGCCAGTCGAAGCGGGAGGCGGGTGCTGGTGGGCGCGGCTGCTGCTAGTTGTTTTGCTTGCTCCTTTCCCTAGTTGGGGAGGCAGACGGATGAAGCAGAGGTGGGAGGCAGGAATTTAGGATTCCACAAAGGGGGAGGTGGGCTTGGGCCAATGGGGGCAGACAGGCGATGCCTGGGAACAAGAATCCAAAAAGGGTGAGGTGTGAGGTGAGAAGAGGGAGCGAGCGCCGGGAGAGAGTGAGGAGGTCAGGAAGGACTCCGCGGAGAGAGAGAGAGAGGTGAAAACTGAAAAGAGAGGAGGGGGCCTGGCCTTCCTTTTCAAGGCGAGGCCAAGGCCTTGTTTAGATGTCAATTTGACACCCTTAAATTTAGAAGTTGGAAAACCGAGGTGCTGTAGCATTTCGTTTGTATGTGTAAAAAATTGTCCAAAAATTAATTAATTAGGCTCAAAATGTTCGTCTCGTAGAGTACAACAAAACTGTGCAACTAGTTTTTGATTTCATCTAAATTTAGTACTCCATATATGCTATGACATTTGATGCGATGAGAATCTTCTTTTTGCATAATGAACTTTGGAGATAGAATTTGATATCTAGAGCCCAGGTTCGTGGCATTTGGCTGCCACGCTTTGCTCGGCCGAATTTCATTCGGGCTGCGTGGTGCAGCAGACTGCGGAACAGAGACCAGTCACCGTGCGGGGGGCCACGTGACCAGTCCCTTCCGTCCGGGCGTACGGACACGAATCTTGTAGCAAGTCAGAAGGAAAACAGACTGCTAATATTATCACCCCGGGGAATGGTTTCATGACACGTCACAGTTCTTCGGAATACCGTTTGTTTCGCTACTGTAACTTATATATATAATATAACTTGCTTCCTTCACATGTTATATATTCGATCGTGTCTTTAGTTGTGCTTTATAGTTCCCAAAATTCCACCCAAAATTCTACTGTACAAAAAGTCTCATCACATCCCACCAAATCTCTCTCCTCATGCATGGAGCATTAAATGTGGGTAAATAAAAAAATCAATTGTATAGTTTTGATGTACACGACGAGACGAATCTTTTGAGCCTAGTTAGAAACAATTACCACGAATAAATAAAAAGTGCTACAGTGCGCTTGTCGGTGTTTAGCAATCGTGGTCCCGACACCAATCAGAAATGCACTGTGTTCCTTCCCTTGATGGTTGATGCAGAAGATAACACGAGACACGGGTTTATCCTAGTTCCGGTCAGAAGACCGTATTTCCAGCAAGGCGGTGTGTGCGATGTATTATTCTGCACCGGACTGCAAGCAGTAGGGGGTACAAGCAGGTTGGGACGAGAGGCTAGACCTACGAGTCCCGGATGATTGAGGCGGGGTGCCAATATCGTGGTCTATTCTGAGTGTATGCGGATTCTCTTTTTTCATCCCTCTTTTTTGTTGTCTTCCTCCTGCTCGATCACCCCCTCCTTTTATAGGCCAAGGAGGAGGGGTTACAGGAGCGGGTTGCTGGTTAGGCATAGTTGTCGCACAGTAGTAGGAGTGGCGTTAGGCGTGCTTCTCTATTCTTGTTTGCTGTAGTCGATTCTTGTACTGGTGATGACGTCGAGGAGTGGTCTTGAGGATCTGGGGCGTCCTTAGTGTGATAATGGCTCGTCCGTACACTATCTTGAGGGTCTCTCATGCCGGCGCACAGCTTATTCTGTGGGAGTCGGTGGCACAGGGAGTTAGAGTGACCCGGTCCTGTTCGCACGGCGGCGACATGTCCGTACAACGCCGGGGTTGGTCGCATAGTGCTCGGAATGGCCCGCCATACCTCTGTCGTCCTGAGCTCTTCTCCTGCTGTGTGCTCGAGGGTCTCTCCGTCCGACGGAGGTCTTCGAGTCGTCGGAGTTGGCAGTACAGGAGCTCGGAGTGACGGGCTCTGCTCGCACAGTGCCGACCTGTCCGCATAGAGCCTCGGTTGGCAGCACAGTGACAGGAGTTGGTGGACAAGATGGAAGGAGTCGTGGCCGTCAGGGCCGTATGGCAAGAAATCTGCTTTTTGACTTTTGAGGCATGGTGGCAGAGGGCGCCATTTAATGTTCGTTGGAGTGAGGGTCTCGACCGAGGCGGAGCTTTCCCCATTCCGTGGGTTGCTCGAGGCTTGGTCCCCAGGCCTCGACCGAAGGGGAGTTCTCCGATTTGCTCGAGGGGTCGGTCCCCTCGAGCGAAGCGGAGATTTTTGGTTCACGTCGAGGCATGCTGCGGGGCGTCTTGGCTGGGCCTTCAGTCGTTGCTGGGCCGCGGGCCTTAACTTCCGCTTTTTTTTCCGGTTACTTGGACAAGATTGATGTTTATTGGGGCGGTTCTCCCATAGGTTTGGGTACCCCTAATGATCGCCCCCAACGGTAGCCCCCGAGCCTTTGTTGGAGTATGTTTTAATCCGACAAAGGCTTTTCGTCGTGGGTGCTTCTGACAAGGTTTTCCTTGAAAAATTCCGCTGGGTGCGCGCTGGCGCACCCGCGGGTGTAGCCCCCGAGGCCTTGGAGTAGTAGATATACTCCTGCAAGGGCTTATCAGTGTTTCGCGCCTTCGTGAGCTACAGCACGTGTCGTCTTCAAGGAATTCGATCTTGTGGTGCTAGGAGCCCCCGAGCCTTGGCCCTAGCAAGGTCGATCAGGGGCGGTTCTTGACTTTGAGTTACGACCCTCGTCGCCCCGTTTGTGGGGAGGACGGGTGACGCAATCCATGCTTCCCTCGAACGGGCTGCGAGTCATGGATGCCTCTGTGAGCTGTTAGCGCGTAATTCAAGTGGACATCCGTGCCTCGTTCGATGGAGGCCGGCTCGTGGTCCAGAGACATGTCTCATAAGAGCACTTGTGGAGGTTTGCTAGGCAGGGCTCGACCCCGTTTGTTTGGGGTTGAGGTTCTCGTTGCTCTCCCTCGGTGGGATCCCTCGACTAGCTGCCTCCATCCTGGCCTTAAATATAACATGAAGGGCACCCTCGAGTTTCGTGCTTGAGGATAAGCTCGATCGTGCGTGCCCTCGGTTGTCCCTGACTCTGTTAGATCTGAGGTGCCTGTCGAACCCTCGAGGGGCCAGGACTTCGAACCCTTGGTCAGTAGGGCCTCGAGGAGAGGTAGTTTACCTCGGAAGCATTTTGGCTGGCCTCGAGCATTTATTTCCGTAGTCGTGGGTGACGTGGCGCGGAGTACACGAAGTGGGCGCGCCTTTTTAGGCGGAGTGGAAGAGACGTGGGCAGTTACGATGCGACGTGTCGCCTGGATTTTCGCGCGTAGTGGTTATCCCAACTCGTGGGGCCCGGTCGTCAGTGGTTGTGGTGTCAATCGTATCGGATGCGTTTTTTACGCGGCCGGGGTGCCGGTTGCGCTTCGCGTGATACTATAAATAAGGGACAAGGGGAAAGGGTTAGCTTACCCAGCCCTTGCCTTCCGATTGCATCTACTACTTCCAAGTGTCGCCGCTTTTCGCCTTTCACCTTTCCGCGCACAACACTTCGTCCTTTTCGCCGCCACCGTTCGCCATGGTGACCATCGTCGACCCTGCCCCGTGGAGCCCTTCCATCGCCACTGACGCCTATCTCGCCGGGCTGGTGGACGCCGGGGTGCTGCCGGCGAACAGCAACCCGGACGAGCCGATGTGGATCGCGCCGCCATCCAACCACCACGAGCCTTCTCCGCCGGAGGGATTTGTGGTGAGCCTGGCGAGACTTCACGAGCGAGGGTTCGGGATCCCGGCTTCGCCGTTCTTCCGCGGGTTGTGCCTCCACTACGGCGTGGAGCTCCACAACTTTGCCCCCAATGCCATCTCGCAAGTGGCGGTCTTCGTCGCCGTTTGTGACGGGTACTTGGGGATCGAGGCTCACTGGGACCTATGGGTTCACCTTTTCCGGGGTGAGCTCCATACGGCCGTAGGTGAGTCTCGGGGGCTCCGCCGGGCGGTCCGCGCCGGGGGCCTTACCCTGCAAGTTCGGGGGCAGCGGAGCGGATTGTACATCCCGTCGATGATGACCTCCAACAACGCCGATTGGGACAAGGGGTGGTTCTACCTCCGCAACGTCGACAACAAGCTGCCGGAGTACACCGGCAAAGTGCTGCGCGAGCGACCGGAGGCGTGGAGCTACGGAATTTCCCCCGCCGACCGTCAGGAGCGACTTCGGGTCTTCACCGACGCCTTTGTTGAGCTTTCGAGGGCGGGTTTGACTGCGGCGGGAGTGATTGCAAACTTCAATCAGTGGTATGTACTGCCGCTGATGGAGAGGAAGCTGCGGCTCGACCAGCTCAGGGTGGATTCGCCCTGTCAGGGCTCAAAGATGAAGGATGGGTCTCTCATCCTCGAGTACTGCATGCACTGAGCACGACGTGCCGTGGAGGTCTCCAAGCTTGACTGCAAGGCGGAGGCCCTTTTCGCCGTCAAGATGCGCCCCGAAGCGGGGTTTCTACAATTTGTAAGTTCCGCTTTAAGTTTGATTTATATTCAATTTTGCTTTCTACCCTCGAGATGATCTGATCGTTAAACTCTGAATTCTTTCTTCAGGGTTTGTCTCAAAAAGGGTACCGTTCTGCAGAAGGCGCGGAAGGACGCGGCGAAGCAGAAGAAAGAGATGAAGCCTTAGCGGAAGGCGGCGTACGAGAAGGAGTGCCGCCGTCGAACCAGGGAGGGGCGTTCCCCGCCTACCACCCCCGAGAGTACTCCGAAGGAGTCTTCCTCGGAGGACCTCGTGGAGATTCCGCCTCCTGCGCCGGTGGCGGCTGAAGTGAGTGCTGAAAGTGCATCTAGGCACTTATATGTTTTGGTGATTTTGGATGACAACATGATTTGTATTTAACTTGTTTGCTTAAGTGTATGAGCAGGGTTTTATTCTTATGAATATTCATGTAATATGATTGTTGAAGAATATAGGCTCATTATTGGTATAAATGACATGAGAGCAAACAAGTGAGTGTGATCCCATGCAACTAAGCAATACAATGACAAATGAAGTAAAATGACAAATGAGACACGGTCTTATGCAAATTAGTTGGTCTCATCTATAGGATACTTGTCAAAGGTTTTTGGGACAAAAATAATTGAAGAAATTGGGATTTCTTTGGGCTTGATCCATGGCAATGGTTATATTCAAAATGAGACATGATTCTATGGTTAGTATATGGTCTCAAGTGCATTGATGCTTATGGACGAGTTATCTACCAAAGAAAACATACAAGACAACATACAAAACAATATTGAAGACATTTCAAATCAATTGAAGACAAGGATATTCAATGTGGATTTCATTAATGATGTAATGCAAAGCGTAGCTTAATTTGGCAAGAGAGGACGGAAGGGATCAAGCTAGATGCGAGTGACATTCCTAACAAAGTGAAGGGCAAGTTGGTCTTGTAGCCGAGGGACTTTGTTTGTGGAAAAGTCTTACATTATAGTTTGGTTTCTATACGTCGATCAAGTCATATCAAGTGAAGCAATGCGAAGCATCTAATCTTTATTGATCATATAGTGGAATGGCTTATGAATTGTTTCATACAATGGAAATTCTAAGCCATTGGCTTAAGATTGGATTTGCTCAAGCAAGACAAAGAAGTTGAAGCCCTCAAGTTGAAAATGACCAAGTATGGCATCAATGAAGATATAAAAGCTCAAGTGGTAGATTCTATTTATTGTCTTTATCTTGAGTTTAGGAATGCCGTACTATCAAGAGGGATGCAACATTAGTTGTGTTGACAACACCAAAAAGTGCTCAATAGATCAACCTATGAGAGATAACCTCTAGAGAGAAGTCTTTTAGGGACTTAGTGTGCTGTGGGGACCAAAACCGGTCTGACCGGTTTTGGAAAGCGGTCTGACCGCTTTTGGGACGCTAGTGTGCTGAGTCGACCCGGTTTGGGACTCTGACAGGTGCAACGGTTACTTTGGTTTGAAAACCGGTCTGACCGGTTTGGGAAACCGGTCTGACCGGTTTCCAACGGCTATAACGGCTAGTTTGTGTTGTGTGGGGTATTTATACCCCATACCCCTCTCTTGTGAGGGGTGCTGGTTCATTTGCCTTTGTGGCTCGTCCCTAGCCTTCCCAAGCACCAGCAAGCTCTCCCCAAACCTCTCTTTGTGAGAGTTGATTGATTTTGATCATATCTTTTGTTTTGGGTTGAGGGATGTATGTGTTGTGAGCTATAGATAGCAAGTGAAAGCTAATTGCAGTAGCAAAGAGCATATCCATAGTCTTGAGCACTTCCGGTGAAGTCTAGCAACCATTGAAGCATTTGTTACTCTTGGAGGTGATCCTCCTAGACGGTTAGGCGTCGCCGGTGGGCTACCTCGTGTGTGGTAAGCCACGGATTGGTTGTAAAGGCTGGCCTTGCCTCCTTCGTGGAAAAGGGTCAAAAGCTAGTGGAACCGAGGAAAGTGGCTTGGAGTGGATAAGCCCGCCTTTCGTAGGCCCTCAACGGAGACTAGGATTCATCGTGTCTTTGTGACAGCCTTTGTGGCAGCGGTGAACTCTGAACTTCGGGAAAACAAATCTTTGTCTCTTGTTTTACTTCACAAGTTCAATTCTAGCATTAATATTCGCTTCCGCATCGTTCTACTTGGGTGTGCTCTACTTGTGTGCAGGGACTAAGTGGACCTGCTAGTTATTATCTACAGGAGCCCATCAACAAGTTTGGTTTGTGCTAGAACTCGTAGAGGGGGTTAATTTACATAGTTGGTTTTCTCCGTGGAAAACCGGTCTGACCGCTTTGGCAAAGCGGTCTGACCGCTTTCAAGAAAGCGGTCTGACCGGTTTTGGAAACCGGTCTGACCGGTTTCTGTACTAACTGTGTGAAAAAGTTTGTAATTTGCAGATTCACCTATTCACCCCCCTCTAGGTGACATCAAGGTCCTTTCAATTGGTATCAAAGCTTGGCCTCACATCCAAGCTTAACCGCCGTGAGGAAAGATGTCGAGCACTTGTGAGGTAACCTATGAGCCACTAGCTAGTGACGGCTCAAATTATTCAACTTGGTCTTGTCATGTGCTTAATGATCTCAGGGCCATGAGTCCTATTCTTGAGCAAGTTGTAGTTGAAGGCATTGATCGTCCTAACGTTGATTGGAGCGTGTCCAATCCAACCGAAGACGAGATGAATTGCTTTCAACTCAACGCTCGTGTCGCTGACTTCTTATTTGATGTTGTGAGCAATGAAGTTAGAGAAATGATTCTAGAAGATGAAGCAACTCTATTCGATGCTCATCTTATTTGGGCTCGAATTGAGAAGCTATATGGCAACATCAAAAGCGTCACGCAAGATCAAACAAGAGCCAAGTCACATGAGGAGTGCTCTACATCAGCAAATACATGCACCAAGCCTCATGTGATGACCACCGTGGAGCCACGAAAGCAAGAAGGCTCAGCTGCCTGCTCCTTGCCAAAACCGGTCCGACCGGTTTGGGCAGGAAGGGGGCAGCTGGCTGCAAGAAGGGAGGCCGTCGCCGTGCAAGCAAAGTTTCAGGCTCACAAGCAAAATCATCCTCCAATGATGAAACACTCATATATTACAAGTCCAAAGAAGATGAGAAGGCAGAAAACTCAAAGGATGAGACTATCCTAGCTCTTATCAAAGAGCTTGAGGAAGTCAAACTCTCAAACGCCGCTTTGGTTTGTAAGTATGATGCAATTGTTGATGATTATGCTTGTGATGCTCTTCATATGGCTTCCATGGAAAAAGAAAACAAAGTGCTCAAGCAAAAATTAGAATTAATGGCTAGCAAGCATGAGACGCTACAAGTGACGCATGAAGAACTCTTGTGTTCTCATGAAGAACTTGTAGAATCATATGCTTCATTAGAGATTGCTCATGAGGTTATAATCACTTCGGTAAAATCAATTGAACCACAACCTCACATATGCACATGCTCTCAAATTTAATATAATCTATCATGCGCTAACCCGTGTTGCTCTCAAGCAAAACGATCTTGGTATGATGAAGTGTGTGTAGAATCTTGTAATGACCTCATTGCAAAGGAAAATGAAGAACTCAAGCAAGAGGTGGAACAACTCACAAAGAACTTGACAACTCTCAAAGGGAAGAGCATTGCACAACCTTCTCAAGATAACCGTGAATCCATGGTGAAGAAGCTTGAGAAGGGATCAACCGTGCAAAGCTCTAGTATAAATCAAGTCAAGTCCAACACAAGCCAAGATCAAGGCAATAGTGAAAAGTTGGTTCATACCAAGTGTTTCACTAAGAAAGAAGACAAGCCAACTCTCTCCAAGAGACAAAGAAATATTGAAAAGAGAAGATGCTTCGGGTGTCTTGAGAAGGGGCATCAAATTGCTTCATGTCCAAGCAAGGTGGGACTACACCAAGAGAAGCCTCCTATCAAGCTCAACAAAGGCTTTCTCAAGGCCCAAGCAAAATTCAATGGAGAAGTGGACTTCAAGAGCTCAACACACTCAAGTGTTGCTTGCTCTGCCAAAAGCGGTCTGACCGCTTTTACAAAGCGGTCTGACCGGTTTCCGGCAGCAGCAGCCAAGCAACACAAGAAGGCAACCAACATCAAGCACAAGACATGCTACTCATGTCGGGAGAAGGGACACTTTGGTAAAGATTGTCCCAATGGTAAAACTACTAAACCCGACATTGTCCATTCTATGCATGTGAAGCTTGGGGATTCTCCAAATGCCCCTTGTGCCTCCAAGGTGATTCGTTCTCCAAGAAGCGGCACAAGAGCTATTTGGATCCCTAAGCATATTGGGACTAACAACATCGGACCCAACACGAGTTGGGTACCAAAGCGTGCTTGATGAGATTGTAGGGACTACGAGATGCATTGGTGGCTTGGCTTGAATGACAATCTTCAAAAATTCACTAGCAAGCCAAGAAAAATTGCTTCCGCTTCATACTCTATACCCAATGACATCTCGGTAACTTTGTGCCTAAATTGATTAAATTTGAGTCACTAGTGCCATTGGTAGCATCAAGTGTCTCTAAGCCTTTGACTCATGAGACGCTTGATAGTGACTTAGATTTCTTTATTAAACTTTAATTCATATATGCCATGTGATGCTTTTAATGGCTCCCTAGCAGAGCAATATTGTCTTAAGTTGCAGTGGATCAAGTTCCGACGAAATTTGAATCAAACATCGGAAATCCACGCCAATAGGTATATGTCTGGCAAAACTGGTCTGACCGGTTTTCCAAACCGGTCTGACCGGTTTGGCCCAGACAGTTGCAACTTTGGCACATTCATGAGAAATGAAGATTTTAATTAATGATTTAAACATATGCCACGTGGTATGTCTAATGGCTCCCTAGTAGAGCAATTTTGTGTCAAATTTTCAGAGAATTAATCCCCGGTGTTTCGAGACTCAAATATGACCATATGGCTGTGCTTCACCGGAAATTTACGCTGACTACCGGAAATTTCCGTCGCATTTGCCGTAAATTGGGCTCTAGACCGGAAATTTCCGACTGAGGCAAATTCTGGCAAAACCGGTCTGACCGGTTTGCCAAACCGGTCTGACCGGTTTGGCCCAGAATGTTGCAACTTGAGTCTTCAAGTGTGAAATGAAGATATATTTGAGTTATTTCTTTGGGGTATCATTCTTGGCATATGTACATCAACTTGCACCTATGTGGTAGTAAGTTTTCTTGGCACTTTTGAATATGAGTAATTTATTTTGTGATGTTGACCAAATGTTGACTTAATCCTCCCAAGTCCTTAATGAGACAATGTGCATGTCCCATGTAATCCAAGCATGATGCACATATTGAGGGAGAGGTTACTTCAACATTTGTGTCTTTGAGACTAACGTTTCTTTTAGTGAACTTGTAGTCTCAATGGTGAGAGAGTGTCTCTCTCAATTGAAGTTGTCAACTCACCTTGTGATTCATGACGGTAACACTATAGTCATCCTTTTCATGAATCTTGTTCTCAATTTATGTTTTGACAACTCAACATAATATAGCATTGAATTCCTTAAATTGATTTAATCTTTCAAAACTAGTGCATATGAGTCCCTTCTAACCACATCATCACAAATGCACTAAAATGAGGAATTTGGTCTATATTGTGTTGCTTCGTAATTAATGACCTGTTTTCATGCACCTATAAAAGTCATTAATTATGAAATCATGTGTTGTGCACATTAATGTTTTCTCTCTGTGTTTATCAAATTGATTATATCATGAGAGAACTCATATGGACAAAATTGACAATTTTGCACAACACATTCTACTAGAGACCAAGGTATGTTTTCTATGAACAAGTATTTACCTTGTGCATCTAGGCCCTTGCCATGCTAGAGTGTGCATTTCCATGCAAATATATCAAGCTCCTATGCGTCCATTAAATATTTGGTTAACACTTTCTTGGTGAATGGTGTAAGCTAAATATGTTAATGTCGTTTCAAGCTCAATATATGTGCATGTCTTTGGGTGACATAGGATAGACTTTGAAAACCCCAACTAGCATGATAGGATTGTGTGATTTTGAAAATATTCGAGTCTTTGGTCTTTTGACCTTTGTCGATCTATTTGTGACTATAGTTAACTTTGCTTGATTGATGGCTAGTCACAAATGGTGAGATTTTCTCAAATCCATAAATCTTTTATCTATCTATCATCTCCCATATCTTTCGGAAGAAACGAAAGAAAAAGGATTTATTGGAAATCTTATCTATTCTATGGACAATCTTGAGAGTTTGGATACCTGGACCATCATATACTTTCTCAAGACAAGTGAGCAAGCTTTGGAAGATCAAATGCTCTTATTTCAATCTTTTCCCTGCTGTCTGGGCGAAACCGGTCTGACCGGTTTCCCAAACCGGTCTGACCGGTTTGGCCAGGACAGCGGGCCCTCATGGATTTAGCTCATCCCGTGATTCCCTCTCTCCTCCCATATTCATTCACCACCCCAGCCATTCTCTCTCCTGTTCTTCTCCGCAAGGAGGACCTCCCATGGCGATTTGAAGATTCAACCAAGGAAAAATTGTTTGCTTGTTGGATTTGAAGTGCCCCAAGGCTGCTAGATTGGATTCCCAACTGCATTGGATTCATCTCTCATTTCTCTCACGAGTTCAAGGCTATCAAGGTATACAAATCTTCCCATCGCCCGATCTACTCACTCGTTGAATATCTTGCAAAACCCTTTGGTGAAACATCTTCTGGCATGCCTAGGAACCTATCCCTAAGAGATGAATCAATTTGCTGGGCTACATTTTGCGCAACAAGGATTTGCATCTTCACTGCCAAAAGCGGTCTGACCGGTTTGGGAAACCGGTCTGACCGGTTTGGGCAGTGAAGGCTCAAGTCCCTGTTTTGCAACGTGTTTGTCTACATATGGACTAGGGATATCTTGTATTGCAATATCCTTTCAATATCCAGATCAAACTCTGTCCAGATTGGCGCCCAACTAGTTTTGGCTCAGCTCAGGCAAAAGCGGTCTGACCGGTTTCTGAAACCGGTCTGACCGGTTTGGCCCTGAGCTGACCCAAAACTTGTTAGGAGCTCTCTTTTAATTCTATTCTTAAGCCAATCTTTTTCTGGGTACTTATATCATGTTATCTGTCAAAATTGATCTTCAACTCGAGTTGGCTCAGCTCAGACCAAAAGCGGTCTGACCGGTTCCTGGAACCGATCTGACCGGTTTTGTGCTGAGTTGACTCAAATCCTGTTGAATGCACTCTATCTATTCAAATATTTTGATCAATCATCTCCTGGGTATTGATACTTTGTGTGTCATCCTGTGAACCCAGGAAGGACAGTAGAAGATGCCAAAAGGATCACATGCCGAGAGAATCAAAAAGGGGAAGTTTGATATGGCCGGGGGCAGTAGCTCGGGTACGGCTAGTGGCAGATCTTTAAGGCCTAGGAGGCCAAAGAGAGCAGCTGGGCAGGAGATTGAGGAGGCAGATGTAGTGGAAAATTCCACTAGTGATGAAGATGAGGTTGAGGATGAGAACTACAGGGTTGAGTACCGTCACGGTCCGCAGGGAGATGATGATAATGATGAGGAGATGGCAGCGAGAGATGATGAGGATGAGGGGGCAGATGATGATGACACTGCTGATGAAAATGCCCCTCTCATTCTGGAGATTTGTCGACCCACTGGCCCAGCTAGCAGAAGAGTGACAGACTATCTTGCTGGTGGGATGACTGATGTTGTCAGGAGGTTGAGGAGGACTAGTCCACTTGATGTTGATAGGACAGCCACTGACTACAGATTTTGGACTCTTTTTCAGCAGGATTTCTATGCCACAGCTATTATGAAGAAGACCAAGATCACATCAGATGCACAATACATAGATTGGGAGTACATGAGCAAACAAGACAACCCGATGTTCAATGAAATTATCAGAGTTTGTTCTGAAAAGCGAATCAAACATCTCATGGGCTTCAAGCACAATTGGAACAAGGAGGTGATTGCTCAGTTCTATGCTACTGTGTTCTTCGGTTATTATGAGGAGAATGGTGGGCGAGAAAGAGCTATGCACTGGATGACAGAGGGACAGCGCTTTCATGTCACCTTTTCTGACTTTGCTTCTATTCTCAGAGTTGGACATGAGAGTGATGACACAGTTAGGATACATGACCGGGGTGTCATGGAACCATCAGAGATTAAGTTCATGTATCCCAGAGATCAGCGTGGCAGTTGGGGGAAAGTGAGTGGTCTCTACACCTACTATGGATCTCTCTACAGATTGCTCAGAAAGACACTCACTCCTAGAGAAGGCAACACCTCAGAAATCTCACTCTACATGAGAAACTTGATGTTTTATCTGAGGATTGGTGAGGAGACTCCTCCATTCAGCGTTGCCGATTTCATTTGGCATGAGATCAAGACTATTTCTGAGAGCCCTCAAAAGATTTGCGCCTACAGTCTGTTCATCATGTTTATCATAGAGAGGGTCACTAGTCTCAAAATCAAGAAGGATACCCCACATAAGCCACTTCGCCCTCCTGTTCCTCACAAGTTTCGGATGCCTTATCCACCTCAGGATGATCCACCTCAGCAGCATGAGCCTACACAACAGCAAGGAGGAGCTCAAACTCAGCAGCAGCAGCACCGTCAGCTGCAGCCGGGGCAAACCGGTCTGACCGGTTCCCCAAACCAGTCTGACCGGTTTGGGCCTGGCAGCAGCGCCTATCCTGAGCAAAGGACTTCTCCCATTCGGAAATTCATATCTATGTTCACAGGCATTTGCAAAGGCCAGAGAGACGTCTAGGTTGATGTTAGGCAGCAGAGAATTGAGAACAAGAAGACTCGAGATGCAATCAAGAGATTACACACAACATTGAGTCCAAATGATCCTCCGTCACCTATTTCACCACCTCTTGAGTTGCCCGAGATTCCCCCGCTTCGAGACATCATGACCGATCACATGAATGCGGGATACTTTGAGGAGTATGGTGATATATTTGGATATGGACACGTTGGGTCGAGCTCACAGCCTCCGCCACCCCCTCCACAGTCAGTTGGTGCTTCAGGAGCCATGCCATACATGCCTACTTCCGAGGGTGACTTGTTTGGTTCCTCGTTTGGATTTGCACCGCCAGGACCAACCTATGCAGTTGCTACACTCCCGGCATCATCTTATGCATATGGTGGTGCGTCATCTTCTATGGCGGGAGTTCAGTTCTCTGGTGCACCATCTCCATCTCCCAGAGACTTTGCTTCACAGGCAGCAGCTTCTATCTTCGGACCCACTTCTGCTCCTAGTCATGGTATGTTTAGCTCATCCATATTTTCTTCCATGGCTAGCACATCCGAATCACTCCATATTATCACACATACACATTCACTTGAGTGAAGGTTTTCATTGGACTACATCTTCTTCGTCAGATGATCATAGCCCGACCTTCTAGCGGCGAAGGAGATTTGTTGCATGATGGGAGTGTGACTACAAGCTTCTCCAGGCCCTTTATGGATGATTGATGACAAAGGGGGAGAAGAAATGGATTAAAGCTTATCTAGTTGAACTTGTAGTCATGTCACTTTGGATGTAATAAATTCGTACTTTATCTATTTGTGGACTTGAGAATTTGTAATGTGTGCTACTATGTGTGTTGAACCTATTTATGTACCTATTTATGTATTCTAAGTGACAATTTGCTAGTGTGTTACATGTATTGGTTGATGCAATGTTGTTTCACACATACCTGCTGTTGGGGTGAAACCGGTCTGACCGGTTTCCCAAACCGGTCCGAGACAACAAGCATGTGCTTCTCTTTGTTTTATTGAGTGCTATACATGTCATATGCATCACACATTGTTTTATTTTGTCACACACACTTGTTGCACATGTTGGATGCTGAGATATAGGGGGAGCTCTCAATTTTAGTTGATTATATGTGCATTTGGCATTTGAGGCCGAATTTTTTGAAATTCCATTCAAAGCACATATTAAGGGGGAGCTCACCATATATCTCAGTCATCTTGAGCTTAAATTTCATATCTTTTGTAAGCTTTAATCATGTTGTCATCAATCACCAAAAAGGGGGAGATTGAAAGTGCATCTAGGCACTTATATGTTTTGGTGATTTTGGATGACAACATGATTTGTATTTAACTTGTTTGCTTAAGTGTATGAGCAGGGTTTTATTCTTATGAATATTCATGTAATATGATTGTTGAAGAATATAGGCTCATTATTGGTATAAATGACATGAGAGCAAACAAGTGAGTGTGATCCCATGCAACTAAGCAATACAATGACAAGTGAAGTAAAATGACAAATGAGACACGGTCTTATGCAAATTAGTTGGTCTCATCTATAGGATACTTGTCAAAGGTTTTTGGGACAAAAATAATTGAAGAAATTGGGATTTCTTTGGGCTTGATCCATGGCAATGGTTATATTCAAAATGAGACATGATTCTATGGTTAGTATATGGTCTCAAGTGCATTGATGCTTATGGACGAGTTATCTACCAAAGAAAACATACAAGACAACATACAAAACAATATTGAAGACATTTCAAATCAATTGAAGACAAGGATATTCAATGTGGATTTCATTAATGATGCAATGCAAAGCGTAGCTTAATTTGGCAAGAGAGGACGGAAGGGATCAAGCTAGATGCGAGTGACATTCCTAACAAAGTGAAGGGCAAGTTGGTCTTGTAGCCGAGGGACTTTGTTTGTGGAAAAGTCTTACATTATAGTTTGGTTTCTATACGTCGATCAAGTCATATCAAGTGAAGCAATGCGAAGCATCTAATCTTTATTGATCATATAGTGGAATGGCTTATGAATTGTTTCATACAATGGAAATTCTAAGCCATTGGCTCAAGATTGGATTTGCTCAAGCAAGACAAAGAAGTTGAAGCCCTCAAGTTGAAAATGACCAAGTATGGCATCAATGAAGATATAAAAGCTCAAGTGGTAGATTCTATTTATTGTCTTTATCTTGAGTTTAGGAATGCCGTACTATCAAGAGGGATGCAACATTAGTTGTGTTGACAACACCAAAAAGTGCTCAATAGATCAACCTATGAGAGATAACCTCTAGAGAGAAGTCTTTTAGGGACTTAGTGTGCTGTGGGGACCAAAACCGGTCTGACCGGTTTTGGAAAGCGGTCTGACCGCTTTTGGGACGCTAGTGTGCTGAGTCGACCCAAACCGGTCTGAAGGTGTCGGCGCGCGCCACGCCTCGTTCAACAGCGCCGCATTCATTCGGGGCACCCCAGGCTCGGTACCGGGCGGCCCTTACGCGAGGAGCCGCCCGATCAAGGGAGGAGACGGCGGCTGGAGAAGCATCGGTTGTGGCGGGCGAGGAGCGGGCCAGGGAGATGCCCTTGGCCCTCCCCGTGGAGGATGTGGCCCCTGCCATTGCGAGGGTGACAGAGACCTCCGTGCCGGCCGAGGGCACGGGGGTGGTGGAGGGTGCGTCCCGTGGTGAAGACGCGGGTCAGACCGCAGCGGGAGGCAGCGGTTCGGCGGAGGTCGAGGAGGTGCCAGGGGCCGGCTCCGCAATGATGACCCTCCCGGCCACCCTCGAGGGTGGTCAGGAGGATGAGGAGGAGGATGCTTCAGGATTCCGCGACGGGACCTGGAGCCCTTAGGAGGACTGGCGCAACTTTGGGCTTGGTCGTCGCGGCGTCCCGCCCGGCCTGGCCAAGGCTGCTGAGGCCGAGCGCCTCCTATGGGAGGAACAGCAGGCCCTGGGGACGACGGTCCAGGAAGCCCTGAAGCAGGTCCTCGAACTCCACCTTGGTTGGGGTTTGGACCTCCACCGGGTAAGTGACTTAATAACTAATTTTGTCGTGTGTTTTGCGTTTCTCCCCCTTTTTTCACTTTCATTTGTCGTGTTAATAACAGGATCTGAGGGAGATGGCTGGGCGAAAGGTCACCGAACATGCTGATGCGCACGTCGAGGTGCATCAGCTAAGGGAGGCCCTGAGCCACGCCGAGCGGGAGCGCCTGCGCGAGAGGACACTCGCCGTGGAGACAACAGAAGAGGTCCTTCGACAAGGGGACGAGCTCCATCGGCGGACGCAAGCGCTGGCGGCGCTCGAGGGTGAGCTTCAGCAGGAGCGTGCCGCCCTAGCCGAAGCCCGGGGGCAGCTGCAGCAGCGGGACTCGGCGCTTGCCGTGGCTGAGGCCCAACTGAAGACCCAGGGCGAGGCTATTGACCTGCTCACCGTGGCGGTGACGGAGGGAGATGTCGCCATCACGGAACTGCGGGCATCGGTCGAGGCCCAACAAGGAGAGATGGCGACGCTCCAGCAGGAGGCCAGCACTGCCCGGGAGGCCCTCGCCGAGAAGGAAAAGCTGGTCGAAGGTAAGTCTAGTATGAACTTACCCTAAATTTAAATTGGAGTTTTTGAAGACTTATCTGATTTTGGTGTTGGGCTTTCAGAGGTGCGGAAGGTGGCGGAGGAGACCTCCTCACAGGCGGAGTCACTCCAAGTAGCTTATTCGAAGGCCCAGGAGGACCTCGAGGAGCTACGGGAAGTAGCCCTTGCCTTCTGTAAGGAGGTCGAGGGGCCAGAGGCCCTCGAGTCCCAGTCGGGCAGCTCGGTGGCCAGCCGTCTAAGGGCCTTGGGCGGCTGCGTTACCGAGCGCCTGAAGGGGGCCCTTCTCCTCGGCGTGCAGAAGACCATCGGGGTGATCTCGACGCACTTTGTCGTGGACCTTGAGGCGGTCAGTGGTGGTTACGTGGTGGCGGACGACCTCGACGACGATGCTGGGCTGGCTGTCGTGGAGAGTGCGGATGGTGCTGCCTCTAGGCCTGCTGCCACCCTCGCGGGAATCTTCGAGAGCGACCTCCTTCCCGACGCTGAAGACGAGGAGGATGCCACCCCCGAAGACCCCGAAGACCCCGCTCCCTGAGTAGTTTTTAGAGATTTTTTTTATGTAATAAGCACTCTAGTGGTTGAAACAATTTTATGTTTTTGAAACGCACATTCAAGTTTTTATTTGAATTATGGTTTCTTTATCACGTTTACTTCGCTGAATTTGCAAAGGACTTGTCGAGGAGGGTATCGTTCATAGAGCAATTTTAGCGTAGGGTGACGAGGGGGATGTTGTATCCTTTCGAAGGCGTAGGCGGTCCCTCAACTCGTCCGGCCCTTGGCCTCAATTATTCTATGCCTCGAGTTGCCTTTTGGCAAATACAGGAGATGGACGTAATAAAAGAATTTTATAAAAAACTTTAAAATTGGGACAATTTTAGGAGGAGGTGCCCCCGGATTAGCCCCCGAGTGAGACTTGGCTTTTTTCGATGGTAAGCCTAGTCTTACTTATTTAAGGTCCTTTATATTTTTATTGAAATAAGTACAAATGTATATGAATGCTTGAAAGCTTAAGGGTAGAAGCGACGTAGCTGTTGGATATTCCAGGCGTTGGCGAATATTTCGCCTTTCTCGTTTGCAAGCTTGTATGTGCCTCGCTTGAGGACTTCAGCGACGATGTAGGGCCCTTCCCATGGCGGTGTGAGCTTGTGGCGCCCTCGATTGTCTTGTCGTAGCCTTAGCACTAGGTCCCCCTTGTTGAGGTCTCGTCGTCGAACCTTCTGGGCCTGATACCTTCGAAGCGACTGCTGGTACCGAGCTGAATGTAAGACCGCGACGTCTCAAGCTTCGTCTGCTTGGTCGAGTGAGTCTTCCCGCATTTGCTTGTTTCTTTCCTCTTGGTAGGCTCTGAGCCTTGGGGACCCATATTCCATGTCTGTGGGGAGGATAGCCTCGGCACAATAGACGAGAAAAAATGGAGTAAAACTCGTGTCTCTGCTTGGGGTTGTTCTGAGGCTCCAAATTACTGAAGGTAGTTCTGACACCCATTTCCCGCCGAATCTATTCAACTTGTTGAATATCCTTGGTTTGAGACCTTGTAGAATCATGCCGTTGGCACGTTCTACTTGGCCGTTTGTCTGTGGATGCTCTACGGCCGACCAATCCACGCGGATATGGTGGTCGTCACAGAATTCCAAGAACTTCTTGCCGGTAAACTGGGTGCCATTGTCAGTGATTATCGAATTAGGGACCCCGAACCTGTGAATTATATCTGTGAAGAATTGCACAGCTTGCTCGGATCTAATGCTGCTGATTGGCCGAGCCTCGACCCATTTTGAGAACTTGTCGATGGCTACCAGCAGATGTGTAAAGCCCCCGGGTGCTGCTCGCATTGGACCAACGAGGTCTAGCCCCCACACGGCGAACGGCCATGTGATGGGAACGGTTTGCAAGACATGAGCCGGGAGGTGGGTTTTACGTGCGTAGAATTGACACCCTTCGCAGGTCCGCACGATTTCGTTGGCGTCTGCAACAGCCGTGGGCCAGTAAAAGCCTTGGCGAAAAGCGTTGCCCACGAGGGTTCGGGGCGTCGCATGGTGGCCGCATACGCCAGCGTGGATGTCTCGGATGAGCTCCCTTCCCTCCGGGATTGGAATGCACCGCTGCAAAATTCCAGAGGGGCTGCGCCTGTACAATTCCCCATCGATTATGTGGATCGACTTGGCTTTTCTTGCGATGCGTCGAGCCTCGGTTCGATCCGAGGATAGTTCCCCTCGGATGATCCAGTCGATGTATTGGTTACGCCAATCGCGAGTTGATGGGGCCTCGTTGATTTCCATAATTTCACCCTCGTGTGCCGAGGATATTTCCTGACTTGAGGCTTCAGGTTCCTCTTTCGAAGGATCCTCGTCCATGGGCTCGACATATGGAGCCCCCGAGGGTTCGGTCCTCGAGGGAGCATCAGGAGCTTTGGGGGTCGGCTTGAGGTCGATGCTTGGCTGTGCCAGGTCACGGACGAATACGTTTGGAGGAACGGTGATCCGCCCAGACGCAATTTTTGCTAATTCATCGGCCTCCTCGTTGTACTTTCGCGCGATGTGGTTGAGCTCGAGGCCATGGAACTTGTCCTCGACTCGTCGTACTGCATTGCAGTATGCTTGCATCTTGTCGTCGTGGCAGCTTGCTTCCTTCATAACTTGATCGATGACCAATTGTGAATCTCCCCGGACGTCGAGGCGTTTAACGCCCAATTCGATGGCTATGCGAAGACCGGCTAGTAAGGCTTCATATTCGGCCATGTTGTTGGACGCCGGAAAGTGCAAGCGTACCACGTGCCTTATATGTTCTCCGAGGGGTGAGACGAAGAGCAGGCCCGCGCCCGCACCGGTTTTCATCACCGACCCGTCGAAGTACATGATCCAGCATTCGGCTTGGATTTGTGGTGGGGGCAGCTGTGTTTCGGTCCACTCTGCCACGAAATCGGCCAAGACTTGCGATTTAACTGCCTTGCGAGGGGCATAAGTGAGGGTTTCGCCCATCAGTTCCACGGATCATTTGGCTATTCTACCCGAGACATCCTGGTTGCGAAGTATCTCCCCCAAAGGGAAAGATGATACCACGGTGACAGGATGAGCATCGAAGTAGTGGCGCAATTTGCGCCGAGCTAACACTACTGCGTAGAGCAGCTTCTGGATCTGTGGATATCGCGTCTTGGTTTCGGTCAGTACCTCGCTGATGTAGTATACCGGCCTTTGGACAGGCAGAGCATGCCCCTCCTCAGTTCTCTCTACGACGATGACTCCGCTTACTACTTGAGTCGTTGCGGCTACGCAAAGGTAGAGGCGCTCGCCTTCCTTAGGTGGCGTTAAGACCGGCGCTCGTGCGAGATACGCTTTTAGCTCGTCGAGGGCTTTTTGAGCCTCGGGGTTCCAAGAGAAATGTTCGCTCTTTTTCAGGAGTCGGTACAGGGGTAAGCCTTTCTCGCTGAGACGCGAGATGAACCAGCTTAGGGCTGCTAAGCATCCCAATATCCTCTGTACCCCCTTCCGATCTCGGATCGGTCCCATTTGTTCGAGACTTTTTCAGGGTTGGGCTCAATGCCTCGTTGAGAGACTATGAAATCCAAGAGCATACCTCGAGGTACCCCAAAAACGCATTTTTCCGGATTCAGTTTTACCCCGTTGGCCCGGAGACAATCAAACGCAACGCGCAAATCGTTTACCAGGTCGTCGGCCTCCTGGTCTTTACAACAATGTCGTCAACATATGCTTCTACGGTTCGCCCGATATAATCTCCGAAAACACGAAGCATACATCGCTGGTATGTAGCTCCGGCATTTCGAACTCCAAATGGCATCGTGACATAGCAGAAAATACCAAAAGGCGTAATAAAGGAGGTTGCCAGTTGGTCAGAAATTTTCATCTTAATTTGGTGGAAACCAGAATAAGCATCAATGAAACATAATAGCTCACATCCTGCGGTTAAATCTACGATCTGATTGATACGTGGTAGAGGAAAAGGAACTTTTGGACATGCTTTATTTAAACCGGTATAATCTATGCACATCCTCCACTTCCCATTCTTTTTCTTAACTAAAACAGGATTGGCAAGTCAGTTAGGGTGAAATACCTCCTTGATGAATCCGGCCTCGAGGAGCTTGCGCAGCTCCTCACCGATGGCCCTGCGCTTGTGCTCGTCGAAGCGTCGCAGTCGTTGAACCACCGGCTTGGAATGGGGCAGGATGTCAAGGGAGTGCTCGGCGACCTCCCTCGGTATGCCTGGCATGTCCGAGGGGCTCCACGCGAAAATGTCGGCGTTGGCACGGAGGAAGTCGACGAGCACCACCTCCTATTTGTTGTCGAGGGTTGAGTTGATCCGCACCGTCTTGTCGCTGGGAACACCTGGGTCGAGGGGCACAGCCTTGGTGTGCTCTGCGGGCTCGAAACTGCCTGCATGCTTCGAAGTGGAGGGTATGGTTTCGTTCGCCATCTTCTCCAGGTCCGCGACGAGAGCCTCGTCTTCAGCAAGCGCCTCGGCGCTCTCGACGCATTCCACGTCGCATATGTAGGCATGTTCGAATGATGGGGCCACGGTGATGACGTCGTTTGGTCCCGGCATCTTCAACTTGAGGTAGGTATAGTTCGGGATCGCCATGAACTTGGCGTAGCATGGGTGGCCGAGGATGGCGTGGTATGCACCTCGAAATCCCACTACTTCGAAGGTCAGGGTCTCTCTACGGAAGTTGTCGGGGATACTGAAGCAAACAGGCAGATCGATCTGCCCGAGGGGCTGAATTCGCTTTCCCGGCGCAACGCCATGGAACGGCGCCTTGCTAGGGCGCAGCATGTCCCTGCCGATGCCCATGAGCTCCAAGGATGAAGCGTACATGATATTGAGGCTGCTGCCTCCATCCATGAGTACCTTAGAGAACCGGGTGTTGCCGATGATAGGATCAACGACCAGCGGGTATTGCCTCGGGTTCGGGATATAGTTGGGGTGGTCGTCTCGACTGAAGGAGATGGTCTCCTCTGACCAATCGAGGTACGACGGCCCCGCCTTGTGTATGGAGAATACCTCTCGGCGCTCGCGCTTGCGCTGCCGAGGGGTCATGTTCGCGGTTGGCCCACCGAAAATGAAGAATACATTCTCCACTTCCGGGAAGCCCTGGCCATTCCCGTCGCCCGTGTCTCTCTTTCCCCCCTCATCCTTCGAAGTGGCGCGATTGAAGTATTTCCTTAGCATTCCGCACTGCTCGAGGGTGTGGGTCACGACAACCTTGTGATAAGGGCACGGTTTCTTGAGCATATCGTCGAAGATGCCGCCTCCTCGAGGGGGGCCTCGAGGAGGTTTGGGCGCAGCAGCATCGACTGCGAGTATTTCGTCAGGGTCCTCGGTCCGCTCTTGTTGGCGCGAGGCTTTTTGGGGCTTCTTCCCTTTTTTCCTTGCCTTTGTTTCTTGGCGGATCCTTTGGACTTGCTGCCCTCCGCGGGCGTTTCCCTCGTCCGCTTCCCCCTTCCACTATCAAAGATGGCTCCGACCGCCTCCTCGCCGGAGGCAAAACTGGTGGCCACATCGAACAGTTCGTTTACGCTAGTTGGAGGACTGCGTCCTAACTCGCGTACCAAGTCCCGGCAGGTTGTACCTTCGAGGAAAGCGTGGATGACTTCGGAGTCACCCACACTCGGGAGCTCGGTGCAACGCTTGGAGAAGCGGCGGATGAAATCACGAAGGGACTCGTTGGGTGTTTGGCGACACCCTCGAAGGTCCCATGAGTTTCCAGGGCGTAGGTAGGTGCCCTGAAAGTTACCCACGAACGTCCTCACGAGGTCGTTCCAGTCATGGATCTGGTTCGCGGGTAGGTGCTCCAGCCACGTCCGCGCAGAATCCGCCAAGTGAAGCGGCAAGTTGCGGATGATCATGGCGTCGTCGGTCGCGCCGCCCAATAAACAGGTGAGGCGATAGTCGTTGAGCCACACACTTGGATCCGTCTCCCCCGAGTACTTGGTGATGGTCGTTGGCTGCCTGAATCGTGCGGGAATCGGGGCCACACGAATCTCCCGGCCAAACACCCGGGTTCCTGGGGGCTCTGACGTGGGGCTCTTGTCTTCGTCGCTGTCGTAGCGGCCTCCACGGCGGGGGTGAAAACCGCGAGATGTGCCATCCCGCCTCTTTCTGTTAAGGGTGTTCCGAGCGTCGTCCTCGCTGATGTCACCGCATGTGTCAAGGATTCGCTCCTTGAGAGGCTTCCTTCCGTTGCGTTCGTGCACCGAAGGCGCCTTTCCCTTACTCGAGGGCGGGGGTGGCATTAGATTGCCCCTTCGCGGGGTTTGCGCCGATGCCTCTAGCTCCCGCGTTGGTCCACTGGTCTTTGGGCCGGCGGAACTGCGGATGCGAGAGGCTAAGCTTTCGGCTTGTTGCACAGCCGCTTGTTCGATTAGGAGCTGCGCCTCTTGACGCAGGTTTCGGCCTTCGGGTGTTGATGGCTCGGGCATGGCTCGGATCAGAGTTGCCGCGGCGATGAGCTTCTGGATTGCCCTGGCTAACGCGAGTGGGTCGTCCACATCGTCATCAGCCTCGATGCGGGCTCGTGCTATGCGCTCGGCTTCCCTAGCACGTACGCCGCGCATAGGACGATTGTCCTCAAGTGTTGCCCGAAGCTCTCGGACCTGTCGGCATTCTTCTTCAAGCTTAGCTTCGAGTTCGTGGACTTGGGCCAGTTGTGCTTGTGCGAGCGCTACGTTGTTGTGCGCTTGTTCGTGGTCTCTCGTGCGCTGGCTCTCCTGCCCCATCATCTCCGCCATCCTTTCCCGAAAGGACGACGAAGCATTCCCTGGTGGGATCGTAATCCTCCTCGCTGGGATCGTCGGAGCAGGTTAGGCAATGGTTTGCCGCAGCTTGAAATGATAAGAGGGCCTCTCGATCGTGAAGCCCTGAGTAATCCCATTCGGGGACCCTTCGGCCGCTCTCAGCTGCCTCGCTGTCAGACTCAGGGTAGTTTTCGTCTGGTGACGTCGCTATGAGATTGCGGATCGAGATCAGGTGGTGGCCCGGCAAATCCTCATACGCCGTCATGTTCGTGTCAACTGACGAAGAGTTGGTCATGGTTGCGGGGCGTGTCCCACCGGGGTTTCGCCATGGGTCGACCGTGCTATCCCCGGCAGGTTGTACCGCGGTGGTGGCGGTTGTTGCCCTTGTCGTGCCGGGCTCGACCCGTTCGGGGGAGCCGGCGTGAGCTGTTCTGCGTCACTGTCGGTGTTTAGAAATCGTGGAGGAATTGATCGATCACAGCGCGGATTCCCCTACCTGGCGCGCCACTGTCGGTGTTTAGAAATCGTGGTCCCGACACCAACCAGAAATGCACTGTGTTCCTTCCCTTGATGGTTGATGCAGAAGATAACACGAGACACGGGTTTATCCTGGTTCCGGTCAGAAGACCGTACTTCCAGCAAGACGGTGTGTGCGATGTATTATTCTGCACCAGACTACAAGCAGTAGGGGGTATAAGCAGGTTGGGACGAGAGGCTAGACCTCCGAGTCCCGGATGATTGAGGCGGGGTGCCAATATCGTGGTCTATTCTGAGTGTATGCGGATTCTCTTTTTTCCTTCCTCTTTTTTGTTGTCTTCCTCCTGCTCGATCACCCCCTCCTTTTATAGGCCAAGGAGGAGGGGTTACAGGAGCGAGTTGCTGGTTAGGCATAGTTGTCGCACAGTAGTAGGAGTGGCGTTAGGCGTGCTTCTCTGTTCTTGTTTGCTGTAGTTGATTCTTGTACTGGTGATGACGTCGAGGAGTGGTCTTGAGGATCCGGGGCGTCCTTAGTGTGATAGTGGCTCGTCCGTACACTACCTTGAGGGTCTCTCATGCCGGCGCACAGCTTATTCTGTGGGAAATCGCTGTGGGAGTCGGTGGCACAGGGAGTTAGAGTGACCCGGCCCTGTTCGCACGGCGGTGACATGTCCGTACAGCGCCGGGGTTGGTCACATAGTGCTCGGAATGGCTCGCCATACCTCTGTAGTCCTGAGCTCTTCTCTTGCTATGTGCTCGAGGGTCTCTCCGTCCGACGGAGGTCTTCGAGTCGTCGGAGTTGGCAGTACAGGAGCTCGGAGTGACGGGCTCTGCTCGCACAGTGCCGGCCTGTCCGCACAGAGCCTCAGTTGGCAGCACAATGACGGGAGTTGGTGGACACGATGAGAGGAGTCGTGGCCGTCAGGGCAGTATGGCAAGAAATCTGCTTTTTGACTTTGGAGGTATGGTGGCAGAGGTCGCCATTTAATGTTCGTTGGAGTGAGGGTCTCGACCGAGGCGGAGCTTTCCCCATTCCGTGGGTTGCTCGAGGCTTGGTCCCCAGGCCTCGACCGAAGCAGAGTTCTCCGATTCGCTCGAGGGGTCGGTCCCCTCGAGCGAAGCGGAGATTTTTGGTTCGCGTCGAGGCATACCGCGAGACGTCTTGGCTGGGCCTTCAGTCGTTGCTGGGCCGCGGGCCTTAACTTTCGCTTTCTTTTTCCGGTTACTTGGACAAGATTGATGTTTATTGGGGCGGTTCTCCCATAGGTTTGGATACCCCTAATGATCGCCCCCAACAGCGCTACAGTAATTGATGTGACTTTTCGATCATATAGATAACGATAGGCACAACGCTTCTCGTGAGACTTAATTAAGCTATAATTAGTACATAATTATTACATGATTACTGTAGCATTACATTGTCTAAT
Source organism: Echinochloa phyllopogon (assembly GCA_033239725.1). Classification (NCBI taxonomy): domain Eukaryota; kingdom Viridiplantae; phylum Streptophyta; class Magnoliopsida; order Poales; family Poaceae; genus Echinochloa; species Echinochloa phyllopogon. The sequence goes on along the minus strand of BTCW01000018.1, from coordinate 60,146,647 downwards.
CCTAAACTAATTAGGCTTAATAGATTCGTCTCGCAAATTAGCCGATTATGTAATGGGTTTTTAAATTAATCTATATGTAATAGTTTTAATTAGCATTTTTTTTGTTCGATGTGACGGGACTAAAACTTTAGTCCGGAATCCAAACACCCCTTAAGAAAGTTGCTAACTTGCAAACGCAAAAAATTTACGCTGTGAATGGTCATGTCCACTATTTCGCCAAGTACGCGGAACGCATGTCTTCAATTGATAGATAATAATTAGGTATGTCTTAGACTCAACTACAATTTTCTCTTTGCAAGCGTGGTTATCCTATTCTTCTCAACATTTGGATTGAAAGTTGGAGTTCTCGCTTTAATTTGGAATTCAATATATTTGAGTCAAATGTTTGTAATTTTTATTTAAGGTTTGAGTTCTTCTCTTTGAAATTCAGAATAATTTAGATTACAAACTGAGTGTAGCTCATTTGGTAAGGTCCTCAGTTCGACTCCTCCTCAACTCTACACGGATACTTTATTTCTCTAAATTTATTTCAGGATTTAACTGATACCATTGTCAACATCTATGTGCATGTAGTGCATTCGTCAATTTTAAGATTTGCTGATTTAGTCTCTCAAGGCACTTATAAAGGTTATAAAGTTAGAGTTGTATGCGCGTATTCATAAGAAAGAACTCCTGAAGTTTAGGTTTATGACATTCAGACTCAACGTTTTGGGATTGGGAGGTTCTTCTGTGTAGCTTGTGCGAGATCTCTGTTAAAATCTGTGCATAGCCATTCCCGTGAATGATTTTTTATTTGTTTCCGTTTTTTTAGAGAGATTTATTGCGGTCGCTTGGAACCTTTATTGCCTCAAAAGCTTCAAGTAGACTAGATCTTTTAAAAAAATGAAGTGGGCCCAGAGCTTTGAGCAATCTTTCACTGGAGTATTCCGTATGCCCTTCTCGTTTGTTTCCATGCGCTAAACTTTAGCGCCGTCATATCGGATATAAATATGTTAATTAGGAGTATTAAATATAGATTAATTAAAAACTCATTACATAAACGAGGAGTAATTTATGAGACGAATCTATTAAGTCTAATTACACCATGATTAGACAATGTAATGCTACAGTGAACGTATGGTAATTATGTATTAATTATAGCGAAATTAGGCTTGTTAGGTTCGTCTCGCGAAATAGACATGACTTATGTAATTAGTTTTATAATTAGTTTATATTTAATACATCTAATTATCACTTATTTAAAGCGCTAAACTTTAGCACATGAATCTAAACACCACCTAAGAGCATCTCTAAGAGACTATGTATTGTGTTAGCTAAATATGGAGATTATAGCCCCTTTTTAAAAATAGAAAGTCATCTAATTCAATGGGAGTAATCCAATAGATTATGTAAAGATGGCTAGTGAGGTAAGCTAGCTAAAAATAGCTAGCGAATGAGGTGAGATGGAGAGCCACTAAATTTGGAGGATCATTTACAGAGTCTGTTGGAAACGTTTTTTCTCTAACAATAGCTAAATTTAACTTTAGAAAATGATTTGACTAGTCTCTTGGAGATGCTCTAAGTGTCCCAAGAGAATAATGAGCAATACTGCATGCATCATCTATTGCAGTTTTTCTTTTCCTAAAAATGGCAGCACAAATGATCAGAACCAAGCATATAATTTAAGCGTAGGAATTACTAATTTTCCACAAGATAGCAGCACTATGGACAATCGGTATGGATCCCCTCTGCCCCTTTTACCACTTTTAGACAAGTTAGTGGCCTCGCTGCAAGGCTTTTGCCAAATGATGGAGAGTGCGAGCATCTGTTGTATTTTTGTCACCAGAATCGCATTCTTAGAAGGCCTAATTGCGTCCACCAACAACAAATATATAGAGCTGGAAGGGTTTAAATACAAGCCCGGAGAAAAGCGCATTTAAAGTTTGAAACTCAAATAAGATTCTCGTCGCAACCTCCCCCGGCTGTTGACATCTGTCTACTGGCTCTCGATCTGCACGTTGTGAACCGGCTCACACCTAAAAGGTCGACAATCCCAACCATTGCACAAATTTATAAAATTGGAAGAAAAAAACTTTCGGAAGCCATATAGGTTTTCCGGGGTAAAACATCGAATATATTGTTCTGTTCGGTCCATTAATAATTCCCAACAATGCGCCCGGCCCATGAGCCCAACACTAGGATCGGATTGCTGGTACGTGGGCCATGTATTCACTTTGATATATTTCGATGCTGTGTACCTTCGTCGACGCGGGAGGGCGTTAATGCGTTATGCTGACTGATCCTGGCACGTGGCACACTTGACGCCCGAAAAGGTACAACGTCTGATTCGCAAGAAAATTACCTTCGGATGATATTACCTTCCCGGTAACTGTATTGTTCGTGGTTGTGGCATCACATTCAAAGAATCGAAATCATTATCGCTGTCAACAAAAACCTTTTTTTAGAAAAAAGAAAAATGTATTGATCTTAGCACAGTACACCGGTCCTTTTACAAACAGGAACCAAAAAAAAAGGAAAATTACAGAGAAGTTCAAAACTCCTATTTATCTTCCTCGAAACCTTCAGGGATCCGTTCGTCACCGTCGCCGAATCCGCTTCCCAATCGTCGTCGGACGCCAGAGCCAATCTCCACAAAATGAAGGCCGCAGAGGAGGGCTTACTGCTAGGCAAATCAGCAAAAACCTTGAGCTACATCAGATACACGTTTCAAGCACGTGCAGAAGCAGCAAACGCTGGAGACTATGGGTCTGTTTGGAACAGCTTATCTTCAGCTTATGGCCAAAATAAGCTGAACCTAGAAGCCAAACGGCTTTTTTTTCCAGCTTTTGTTGGCCACGCTTCTCCCCACCACCCCCATTTGTACTAAAACGCAGAAGCTGGTTCAAACCCGCTTCTCAAATAAACGCTATTTCCATATTCATACAGATTATCTGATAAGCGCTTCTCACGACGGCTGTTCCAAACAGGGCTATATCTACGTAGCGTAGCTAGGGCACCGACTCCGAGCATAGGTTCCCGCCGGCCCCCGGTCCGGCAGCCTCAACGCCGGGCCGTTCATGCTCCATCCTAGCTACCACGGCAACCACCCTCCGAACCTCTCCTCCACCGGCTCAGGCCGCCCATCTCCGATGACGCCGATAGGACCCGGCTCCTCCTCCGCTGCAGGCAACCCGCTCTTCGGCTCCAAGCCCGTGCACGGGTCGTCGTGGGTCCTCGCGGCCGCCGGCGCCACTCCACATCGGCTTGTTGCAAGGCGGCCGGGGCCGGGGGCGGAACACCACGTGGCACGCGAAGGTGTCGATCAGGACAAGCACGCGCGCGCCGCCGTGGGCGATGCGCGGGCGCGCGCAGATCTCCTCGCTGGCGGCGGCCACGGCGCCGCGGTCGAACGCGTGCGCCACCAGCGGGAACACCTCCTCCGCTAGGGCCCGCCCCACGCTCAGGGACTCGCGGAGCTTGCGCGAGGGGCGCCTCCGGAGGGCGATGTCCGCCGCGCTGGCCGGCCACCGGGAAGTGCCTCCGGATGACGACCCAGACGTCCGCCGTCAGCTCCCGGGGCGAAGACGACGGCGGCGAATGCGGGAAGAAAGAAGTGGCGAGCTGGAGACACGAACGGCGGGAACGCCGCCAACGCGCTGGGCGGCTGCCATGGCGTGGTCTCGTGTTCAGTGCTTTGGACGAGCGGTGGTGCGGCCCGATATTTAAAGCGGGACGCAGCGGGATGCATGGGGCTCTTCTTCTCCGACTCGGTTATCTGTTTCCGATACGAAATCAAAGTGCACTGGCTCCATCGGATTGAGAATCAGGAGCGCTAAGAACCTGTCGCGCATGTCGGATTCGGACTCCTCGGAGATGGAGCTGAGCCAGAGAAAAAAAACAGCTCTTGGGCTCCTTCCTCCCATGCAGGCCCAGCCCATTCCAAAAACTGGCCCACAAAGCTAGATGTCGGCATGTCGCCCATGAATGAGCCCATGCGAATTCGTCTTGATGGCCGTAGTGGCAGCCGAGTCAATCCACTACAGTTGCCTTTGCACCGAAGGTTCTTCTCCCCCGCAGCTTCCTCCGTCTCCTCTCCTCTGTTTTCTTTTTTCGTTCCCCTCGCATTTAAAGCTCCGAGGCCGAATCGCCCTCCAAACTCCTCCCGAAGTCGTCTCTCCGCACGCACCGAATTCCCCCCACCGCAGGACAGCTTCTCCTCCTCCCTCGTCCTGCTCCTCCGCGCGGCTCCTTCCCGCAGTAGAGTGCCCCCCGGAAACGGGGGACCCCTCGGTGAGTCCGCTCGATTCGATGGTTCTCTCCAGCTTGTGCTATGTTTTTCGATTTCACGCGTTGCTTCATCGATCGTCCGTCGGAGGTTTTGAGTTTGCACGGGTTTGCTAGACCAAGCGATTCGTTAGGATGCTAGGGCATCCAACTTAGAGGGGAGAAGCTTAGTTGGACTGCTGCATTCTAAAGGGGAAATTTGGTGGCGTCATTGGTAGGGTTCTGTCGCACTGTTTAGATGCTGCGGGACTCATAACTGTATTTAGACTTCTTTGGCATATATTTTGGGGGCCTCGGACGCCTTTTTTTTTCACAAAAGAATGGCACGCAAGGTGGCCTAGCAAATTGGAATATAAAATGTCAAAAAAAACTTCAGACAAGGTGATGCTTGGGATTCTGATAACTCTATTCTGCGTAGAAACTGCTCAATTGGTTTTGCCTGAAATTTAACAGCATTGTTGTTTCACTGATGATGAAGCTTATGATTGGATGGTTGCCCTTGAATGCATCAAGTGATTATGCTAGAAACTGGTGCTATTTCTGCACTGCATTTGATAATTGCTGATTGTGATCTGTAATATTTTTCTTGCCCAGACTTCTAGTTTGAGCGTGTAGGACTACTCCATGTCAATAAGCAATCTGAGGAGGAGGCTCCATCATGGAGACGTTGATGGAAGGAAAAATGAGCATGTTGACATATCCAGTGCTGATGCCCTCAACGAACCTCTTCTTGGCTCCAGCCATGACAGTGGTGGATCAGAGGTCAGTTCTTTCGATCCATAATTTTCTTAAACACTTCTCACAACTTTTCGTGTCTGAATGGGAAATCCATATTGTTGTCCAATGTATGTATTGATTTTTTTTATTATGGCATGCTATAGGTTTATGATCCTAGAAGGCAGGACTTGTGGGATGATGATAGAAAGAAGGAACAACTGCACTGGTCATTTCTTTTCTCAAATTTGATTGCACAATGGGCACAATGGTTGGGTAATGATCTCCATTAAGCTAGCAAATTTATCTATTGTGTTATTACTAATGAATTTCAGCAATGCTTAGGAGTGGACTTTTGATGTCTGTTTCAGTTTCCTGAATTATAGAACTTATGATGGGACCTATAGATTAGTCCTTCTGTCTTGCTTATTGAATATAAATTCAATTAGTAGTCTGTATAATTTGTTTTTCTCGAACACGCAGAAGAGCTGTGCATCTTTATATTTTTTAATAGAGAAGGAGTAGAGTATATCAAATACAGTTCCCTACCTCAACATGAGGTTAGAGGGAAGCTGTTCCACACCGGCCTTTACAAGATCACCTAAAACATAAAAGGACACGACCTACTGGGGGGAGCCTTACCTACACTCCCTACTCACCAAGAGACACCAACAGTGAGCTTCATCTTTGAACATGCTCAGAGTTTGTTGCAAACACGGAGAAACCCCATCGAAGACACATCTGTTTCGTACTTTCCAAAGCTACTCGATCAACACAAAGCTCCTGTAGTTTGTATAAATGTTTAGCAACCTATGCCACATAGGTCCCTACCAACTAGACTGCGCGCGCACTCTAGGCCAATATGCCTAATGTGTACGCTATGTATGCTATAAATGTTCTGACTCAATTAAGCTGGGGTTAAGTTGTATCCTGACCTTTTCCAAGAATCAAACTCTCAGTACTAATTGTATGGCCTAATATGTAAACCATTATGTCGCATCTGCGCCTCCCTGACTCCCAACAGAATTTTCTTCTTATGTGTTTGAAATGCTGTGCTGTTGACTGTCAAAGTGCCATTGTCTGAATGAATGTGCATGCGTTTGCTTTTGTTTTGTGCTTGCAAATTTAGAGGTTAGTTTAGTTGGTGCTAAGGAGACGAAATGAAGGAATGAGGGGCGCAGCTGCTTGTAGTCTCCCTCTCACTGTTTGCTATTGGCATCATTTTCAGAAGTACTGCAGAATATTCTTTGTTCTCTATTATTGGAGAATCTTCAGCAAAGCATTCTAATGAAGTTAAAGTTGACTTAGCAAAAGAATTGCTACCATTCCAAGAAATACCTTTTAATAATTTGAAAGTTCAATGTCTGAGTCTTTACTGTATCGCCTTTTCAGAAATCATGGAAACAATATATTCATATAGATATAGCAATGTTGAGGCATAAGAATTTGTGGCAATGTAGTGAGCCCATTTTTCTCATGTTTCAAATCGGTATTGTTTTACTATGTTACTACTTACTACTCTTCTGAATGTGACCCACTGGCCATTAATGCTTTTACAATACTGATATACTTTTGTTTTGCTGTTTTCCTTGCAGCAAATATTATTGTAGGCTCAGGATCAATTTTTGGCAGATTATTTCCCTTCTCTTCAGATAACCAAAGCAATCCAGTATATCTTAGCCCTTTGCAGGTAAGGTGCAGAGGAAATCTTTATAATAGTGTTGCGTGAATTGGTTTAGTACTTAGTGACCTTTCTTTTCCAGGAAGAAAGGCTGAATACTCTGAGACACAGATTGCAAATCCCTTTTGATGGCTCCCGTATTGAACATCAAGTATGTATAATCTATCTGGATCGGTTTTCATGTTTTTATCCTCTCATTCAAGGAAAGTAATTTATCTGCGTTACTGTTATTATTAGGATGCCTTGAGACAGCTTTGGCATTTAGCTTACCCCACTCGTGAGATTCCTTCTCTGAAATCAGAATTATGGAAGGAGATGGGTTGGCAAGGCACTGATCCATCTACAGATTTCAGGTTTCCTATTTGTAGCTTGATCATTTAAGTACCAGGATATGCTCGTTTTTGTAGTTAAACTCTGTAGAGAAGCCCATCTAATGCCAACTACGTTGTCCATGCAGGGGTGGTGGGCTCGTATCGTTGGAGAACCTTATCTTTTTCGCGAGGAACTACCCTGTAAAGATCTTATTCATATATCTTATCCATATAAGACTTGCTGCTGCCTTTCGGATTTGCTTGATGTTCAATCATTCATTATTGCGTACATAATGGCGCAGAAATCCTTTCAAATGCTTCTGAACAAAGTGCAAGGGCAGAGATCAGATTGGGAGTACCCATTTGCTGTTGCTGGTATCAACATTTCATTCATGCTGATCCAGATGTTGGATCTTCAGTCAAGTAATATTCTATTCACGAATCCTCTTTACACGAAAATGGAATTGTTCGTATATCTTGGTCTTTATGATGTCCAATTTGTGCAGGCGTTCCATCCTCAAAGTCTGGAATTCGATTCCTTGAACTGCTTGGACGGGATGAGAACGCATTTGATCACCTGTACTGTGTGGCCTTTCGGTTGCTTGATGCTCAGTGGCTTGCAAAACGTGCCTCGTATATGGAATTTAATGTAAGCATTTTGCCCTGTTCAGTTGATTGATCATTGTCTAAATTTGTTTTTAAGGCTACATGTTTACTTGTTTGCTTGTGTTATATCAGGAGGTCATGAAATCTACAAGAACTCAGTTGGAGCGTGAACTGGTTCTAGAGGACGTGCTGGCGGTGAAGGACCTGCCGTCGTACACTATGCTGGACAAATAATTTAAAAGAGAAGCTGTTGCATTTTGATGCTGGAGAGCTGACTACGCTGGTGTGATGGGTATCAGTTAACTCCCTGATGTCTTGTCCTAAATGATTCGGTGGCCCAGTTTTCTTGTTGGCTACCTTGGCGCATGTATTTCCGTGTTGTATATCGAGAGACGTGTTTCAGGCATTATTTGTGATTCCTTTGTATATATACTGTGAACTTGTTCTGTGCCTTCCGGACATGCTGGTTCGAGGAAATAAAGCGATCAGTTTCATTTTCTTCTGTTTTCTATATTTTTAACAGTGTAGCATTAGCTGGCCTTTTTTAGTTTCAGAAACAAATGCTGCACAAAAAGAACACCTCTTGTTTTGATTTGAATTTGCATATTGTTACGTAGACAAATCACTCTTTCTCTGGAGGGTTCATAGCCAAAAAAAAAACCACTTCAGGAACTGACGGTGAATGCGGTGCCGCCGCGCATGATGGTCAGAGAAGGGAGAAACAGGACGGTGAATGCGGCGGTGTCGCCGCTGGAGTGCTCCCGAAACCCCCCGCCGCGCCCTCTACGCCTCTCCACTTCGACGCCTCAGCGCTGCGGATCATTCGAGTTTGTAGTCGCTTGCGATCTTCATGAATCTGGTTGGCTGATCTCTTCCCAGGTTTTCTACTTCCACCCGTTCAGAACATCCAGATTATCTTGGTTATGAGGGTTTTATTTACAGTTACAAATTGCATCACAAAATTCCGACTGTCTCGATCCATGGTCGTTTAGTAAACGATGACGACCAGCATGTGCGCACCCAACCCGCCGCAGAGTGAGCACCACCTCGAGGTCGACACACATGATTGCACGAACAGAGGCCTCACTCACGGCCCCGCGCGGGCGGAATTTGGTGCCGCTAGACGCGCGCGTCGGTGCACGCCAAATTTTCAGGCTTCAAACGGTGGATTACTTCTAAAGCAGACCATCTCATTATCATTAGTAAACATTTACCAAAGGTTACAAAGGCAGTGGGAAATCCAACATTGTCGAAAGCAGCAGAAGAGTACTGAAGCCCTGCTACCACTAGATACTAGTACTAGTAACATAACAGCTTATTATTATTTCCCATGCAGGGACGACGGCGGCGGCGGCTCCGGAGTGCCGGGACACGCAGCCACGCCCGGCGCGCGCCACGTAGAACGCATTTCACATCTTGCCGTGGCGGTGCACGCAGGTGGAGCCGGCGCACCCCTCGACGCACTTGTCCACGCACTGGTCCACCCGCTCCGCCGCGCGCTCCCGGAGCGCCCGGTCCTTCTCCTCGAAGTACACCGACGCCGCCTTCTCCGCCGCGCGCTCCTTGGCCGCGCGCTCGTCGCCGCCGCCCAGCCGGACGTCGTACTGCTGCTCCGCCGCCCCGTGCCCGCCGCCCATCGTCAGCTTCTCCTTGATCGCGCCCGTCACGTTCCCGAGCGCACCCAACAGACCCGGCCCTCCTGCTTGCCCCCTGTACGCATAACGCAGGCGAATCAAAGGTCATTACTGTGTAATTGAACGGATGATCACTGATCTACCAGATTGAAATGGCACACGTACTTGTCGGCGTCGTGGGCGCCGGCCGCGGCCGTCTCCCTGGCCTTGTCGGCGGCGGTCTGCGCGGTGGCCCGGGACCTGTCCCTGGCCTCCCGCGCGCTCTCCCTGGTGGCGTCGCCGTACTCGGCGGCCTTCTGCTTGGTCGCGTCCCTGGTCTCCTGGGCCTTGCACCCGGTGGCGTCCGTGGCCTCCCTGGCCTTGTCGGCGGCGGTGTCCATGGCCTCCCGCGCCTTCCCGGCCGCCGCGTCCTTGTACTCCCCGAGCTTGTTCCTGGTCGCCTCCGCGGCCTCGCTCGTCTTCTGCGTCGCCACGTCCTTGGCCTCCCGCGCCTTCCCCACGGCGCTGTCCTTGTACTCCCCCAGCTTGTTCCGCGTGGCCTCCGCCGTCTCGCTGGTCTTCCGCGCCGTGATGTCGTTGGCCTCCCGGGCCTTGTCGGCGGCGTAGTCCTTGTACTCGCCGAGCTTGTCGCCCGTGGCCTGCGCCGTCTCGGAGGTCTTGTCGGCGGCCGCGTCCCTGGCGCCGCCGAAGGTGCGGCCCACAGCGCTCACGAAGGACTTGGCCCCCTCCTGCACGCTCCCCAGGATGCCGCCGCCGCCAACTCCAGCGGCAGCGCCGGCGGCACCGGCGCGGGAGCGCGCGATCTCGTCGGCGGCGGAGCGGGCGTTCACCTCCGCCTGCACAAGGTGCTCGTCCCGCGCCCGCGCGAGCTCCTCCACGGCGCGCCGCGCGTCGGCCTCGGCACGCGCCTCACGGGTGTCCTGCCTCGACGCCATTGACGATGGTCTTCTCTCTCGACTGTCTGAGCTAGTGTTGTGTGTCGTGTTCGAAGAAGTGAAGTGATCTGATGCTTGGACGTGGAAGCGGTGAGGCGCGTATATACTCCGGCGCGGGAAATGAGAGCGCGACACGTACCTCGGTGGGGGTGGACACGTGTGGCTCCAATGGGGAGACAGGGAGCAGTGACACGTACGTGACCGGTGCGTCGCGACGCACGCGAGGGCGACGCGTGCCGCTCTGGCCCCGTTGCCGATGCATTTGCGGCTTGCTACCGTGGTCCGTAGGCCTTCTGGACCTTTCTTTTCTCTCTTTTGAACGGAAGCCTTTCTTTGTGTTGTGTTGGACTTCATCAGGAGGGGGTTGAGCCTGTTTACAGTCTGAAAGGGCCGAGCCAAAGCCAGGCCGAATGGGCCTGATTGGGCTGTGCATTTATGGGCCAACCCAAAACAAATACTAGAACCTATAACCTAATAAAAAATAATGAGAGACCACTGAATCTGGGGCCTAGTCCAGGCCTAATGATAGGTATCGATCGGGATCCCTTCCGGAAGTCTATGGCGTTGGAGATTCGTGCGGCCAACGTAGGCCGCATAATCTCCGTCTTCTTCCTCGGGGGCGTCGGCGAGCGTGGAGTGGGCGTCGGCGGAGGGGCGGTAGCCGGGCGGGAGCGGCTTGGTGACGAGGACGTCAGCGGCGGCGGTGGTTAGGATTCCGGATTGTTGAGGTGGGGGGTTCCAATGGTCGTCGATCTTAGAGAAGAAAGGGATGGAGGGGGCGGCGAAGGCGAGGCAGCGCAGCCGGGCAAGGCAGGATGGCCGGTGGGCGGTGCCCGGCGGCGGGGACGGCGAGGACCACTGGGTTAGAAAGGACAGGGAGGTAGGACGGCGGCGCGACAACATGGCAGCCGCCGGCTGGGGTTGGGGCGGCGGCGGATAGGACAGGGGTGGAGCAGAGACGAGCCGAAAAAGAAGATCAGAATGGGCCTAATGGACCCTAAGTTAGGTTGTTTATCTAACAACTGGAAGCTATATAAGAGCCCCGGTATCGACCAGCTCACCTGAGAATCGAGATCTAAACCAGTACTGTACTTCCCAAGGAGAGGCAATGGACCACGACCTTTTGGATCCATGGATTGGGATCACCCGTGGTTGCACCTTCCAGTTGGCACTGGTGGTTGCGAAATTAAATAATCCCTACCTGTGGTGCCGCCAGTTCAAATCCAACCGCGCCAACGCCCCCATCCATCTTCTGATCCGCGCACCTAACAAAGAGATCGAGCTGCCGCTGCGCTGGTTATAGGTTTAGCTGTTCAACTACCAAATCTGACGCATTCCCGCGAGCCAGCCGTTTGGCCAGATCAGTAGGTCCAGAGCTCCCTGGTTTTTCCTACCGCTAGCAGTGTTCCCTGGCTTGGCTCCTAGGTCTCGTTTAGATTTTGAATTAGAAATATCAAAATTGACAAAACGTTATAAACACGTCACTGTCACTGTAGCATTTCATTTGTATTTATGAATAATTATCCAAGCATTGATTAATTAGACTCAAAATATTCATATCGTAAAGTACAACAAAACTGTACAATTAGTTTTTGATTTTATCTACATTTAGTACCCATACGTGTGCCGATATTTTGATATAATAAAAATCTTATTTTTACGTAGTGAAATTTGGGTCTCTTTTTAAAAACTAAACAAGGCACTAGTTCTAGAGAGACCGGAATCTTTTTATCATCCAAAATAGGGGCAGTACAAGGGAATTTACGTTCCCGCCACAGCGTCCTGCTGTACAGCTTGCTCTGAATGCGAGCGATGGAAGAGCCGAAGTAGAAGAAGAAGACACACATTGCCGCGTCTCGCCGTAGTTTAAGGCGAAGCAAGGTCCTCCCGTTGGATGGGACGGGAATCCGGGCTCAGTTGTAATGTAGTGAAGTCCAATGCTTTAAAAAAAACTAGACATGGTAATACGGAGACCATTTCTTTTTCCCAAAAATTATCTGCGAAAATCTCCTGAAAAATAATCTGGAAAAGGGGGTAATTGGCTCCTTGTGCCCTGACGCTGCAGAACAAACATCACGGCACGGACAATTTTGGTTTAGGGGCATAAATAAAGGAGTAAAGGACCCTGTTTAAAAATTTAAGCCGTTGCAGCTACCAACGTACAGGTCACCCTGCTGGCCTCCTCGGTCTTGCATTCCCCTCCCGGCCGATCCCATCGTCTCCGCGCGGCGACAGCGGTAGCCCAGTTCGAAACGCAAGGAACCAAGCGCAAACCAACGCCGAGCCTGCGGACACGCACAGCGCCACTCCCCAAGTCCCAAGCCTCGCTTCCGCTGCCGCCTGCTCCGCCGCTAGAAAACCGCACCCATTCCGCTGGAACCCCCTGCTCCCTCTGATTCCGGCGTCCGCTCTTCGCTCGCCCGGAGCCCGCTGGGAGGTCGCCGGCCGGGCCCCGCGCTCGATTCGGGGGAGGAGCGGCGCCCCCCAGCGGCGCGACGATACAGGTTGAAGGTCGCCGGCGGAAGCCGCTGTGCGAGTGCGAGGCCGGCGCGATGGCGGCCGCGTCCAGGAAGGAGGAGGAGAGGAACGAGCGGATCGTGCGGGGGCTCCTCAAGCTGCCGCCCAACCGCAGATGCGTCAACTGCAACGGCCTCGTAAGGGCTCCGTCCTCTCCGCCATTCCGCGTGGCCCGTGGCTGGCTGGCTTGCTTGCTGTTTCTGATCCGTGGCGGTGCTCAATGTTTACTGATCTCTCTGTGCTTCCTGGGTGTGGGACTGTGGGTGTGGCTGTGATCCAGGGGCCGCAGTACGTGTGCACCAGCTTCTGGACCTTCGTCTGCGTCTCCTGCAGCGGCATCCAGTGAGTGCTGCCTTGCCTTTACCGCTTCAGGCACTTTGATTCCGTACATGTGTCATCGATCAGCCGTGTCTATTATTGTTCATTAAGTTTGTGGGATTGGTATTTGCAATACGTCGCTTATCCAAAACAGCGATACATTTTAGTTGTAGCGTTCGACCGCTCTGTTTAAAGGCTTGCTCATTTGTGAGCGCAATAAAAATGTGTAGGCCAAATGTGCATTGCTTTGTCGAAGCTTTTGAATTCGAGTAGTTCTGGAGAAGGATTGACTTAGCTAGTTGAATTTGGGCATGCTGACTCCTGTTACCCTAACATATTGATGTACTTGTAGCCGTGAGTTCACACACCGTGTGAAATCCGTCTCCATGTCTACGTTCAGCACACAAGAGGTCGAGGCTCTCCAGAAGGGTGGGAACCAGGTGAAACCATCCGCTGAGTTTGTTGTTCTGTTGTTTGCAGCTAGGGGACCCCTTTTGGTTCATGTGTTAACTCTTTGACCGATTGATGCAGCGAGCCAGAGAATCGTTCTTGAAGGACTTTGATACCCAGAAAATGAGGCTACCTGATAGCAGGTAAAGAAGAATCCATTCACTGTTGTATGCCTATCTTTTTGGTAACACTTATCAAGCACATCCTCTGACTAGAACCTATTGTTGCAGCAACATTGGCAATCTTAGGGAATTCATAAAAGCTGTTTATGTGGAGCGAAGGTTTAGTGGTGGGAGGTTTTCTGAAAGGCCTCCAAGAGATAAACAGGTAGATTTGGTTGGATCTTAGAAGTCTAGTTGCTATCCTGCCTGAAAGTTGTCATTTATCAGTCTGGCATTTTGACTGTCAATGGTTTCAGCAAGCCTACTGCTACTCGTAGATTTCACTGAATACTTAAGGAGGTGCATCTATGGTTAAAGTTCATTTATGTTTTACTCGTTAAGTTAGCTTCTTATAATGTACCTTTCCAAACATATGTTGTAGCAATGCATCTTTCTGAAGTTATATCCCATCTTGCAGAACCAAAAGACCCATGAAGAAGAACACAGAAGGGCAAGCTCCTACCATTCATTTTCACAGAGCCCACCTTACGACTACCAGTATGAAGAGCAACGCAATGGCAAACAATCTGCATTTCTAAGTAGGAAGCCTGGCTCAGATCGGGGGCTTCAAGGGAAGATTCCTGGATTTGCTTACAGTTCACATAGCCTGCATGAGAAAATGTCGGAGGATGGATTTGCTGGCGAGAGTTGTGGATCGAGAACTTCTAACTGTTCAGGGTCAAGCATGAGTGATACAGTTAGAGCTGCACCACAATCACCTAATTTTGCGGACAATGGGTGTTACAGTCCACCTGTGCCACAAGATCAATCAAATCAACAGAGCTCTTATGGACTACCTAGTTCACAGGTGGGTGGAGATGTATTTCTTGAAAAGCATTGACCTTCATTAATCACATTAAATAGATATTCTGGTCTCTCTTGCAGAGAACTGTATCAGCAGGTAATGTGGATTCAATCTCTCGTAAATCAGGCAAGTCAAGCTTATCTGATTTGATTTTTGAGGATGATAATGTTCCAAGAACTCAGAAATCCACAAACTCCACTGGTCCAAGTTTCATAGCCTTTTCTGATGCTACTAGTGCCCCAAGTCAAGATCTCTTTAATTCCACAGCTGCTCAGAAACATCATTTAACTACCTTGGATCAATCTATAGATCTGTTTGCAAATATGCCTACCGAAACTCCGTTAGCTGATAAACTGATACCAGCAGCTCCGTCAATGTACAATGCTGGATGGGCTACATTTGATACACCTCCAGAACAAAAGCAACCTTCAGTCACTGGGCTTTCTTATATTGCCCCCACAAGCAATGAAAAACAGTCTCTGAGTCGTGATTTGTTTTCACTTGAATCAAATGATGAGCCAGCATGGTTCCAGAGCTCTAAGGAAAATGCGTCAGTAAGCAATCAGTCCACTTCTACATCTCCTGATACAGGCAGTTCTCAGGTGAGGAACATTTTCATTGATCCAGAAGTTTGCTCTTTCTATATTTTTTATGTCAATTTGTGTTCATAATGAAATGAAGTTGAAGTGTGCAGTGTGCGCCTTTTGAAGTACCGTGCATCCTTTTGGAATGTTTGAAATCATTTTGTTCTTATGAAAAAAGCTGATGGCATATGAAGTGCTGCTATAAACTTAGTCTTGTGCTTCAAATCTTATGTTTAAATTTTCAACTTTCTCTTGTATGCCAGCCTTGGAGCGTTTTCGATGCCTCAAGGGCTAGCCCACAGTACACTGTCAAGGGAGATCTGTCATTAATGACTTCTAAATTGCTAGATTCCAAAGGACCGATGGATGAAAATGGTTCTCAGGTGGGTACATTATGGATTTCATGAACAAGTTTGTTATTTTCTGGCTGTTAAAAATGTTGTTAGGTTATTTTGTTCTAACTCATATTGTGGTTGTTTATTTGTAGCTCTGGCATTCATTTGATGATGTTAATGGGGTTGTTTCTCATGATCAACTCTGTGCTCAGCCACAAATTGATGAGCAAGAGAATGCTGTAAACATTTCCCTTTCAACCAGCAATCCATTTATGTGCTCTGTAGCTTCAAAGGTATACCTTTCCTTCTGCATTTTTTGTATGGTATAAATAATCTAGCACTAAATGTATTTCCTTCCATTTAGTAATCTCATGATGATGATTCCCATAAAGTATTCATGGATGGATTATCATCTAATACACTGCTTGCTGCTTCCACAGAGCCATCTCTGGTATTTGCCATACCTTAAAGATATGGCTTCTGTAGTTTCTACGTCATTTAGCTTTTGGTATACAGTTCCTCTGACGATTGATTTCAGGCTTATAGTTTGCCTCTTATTTACAGGAAGAAGCCTCTAATGAGCAGATGACACTAAATCCATTTGATCTTCCATTTGACGCTCATTCAGGAACCCCTGATCTGGTATTCTAATACCGTTTTTCCTTCATTGAAGTTTTTTTTCTTGGGTTGATCGTTTTTCCTATGCTTACCCTCTGGAAACTGATTTCTCTAGATGCCCCCCCTGTAACCAGTAGAATATTGCAAATTGTATGATACACCAATATAGCATAAAGTGTTTCCCTGTTGTACAAGCTATATATGATATGCCTGTTAGAATCTGCAAATCAGTAATAGTCTAGAACACTGTTGATATAAGCTCAAACAGCTTATTGTCAGAGGCCTGATAGTATAGAAATTAAGAACATTTTTCAGAGTTATGGCCCTTGAAGTCCCATCAATTTCCGGAGTTGTATTTTTGTTGCACTACTCATGTCTGAGTATACATAGGCAGATTTAGCTATGACGTGTATCAGATGATAGCGACTTATGTGATCGTAGAAGTTGACTTGTATTCTAGAATATTCATTTGTAGTTACAACCTACTGTTGCAGATTTCAGATCATTTTACCTGTATCCTGTGCTGTGGTCTGATAGTCTAGAATATGTTTCCATTAGCAGGAAGTCACATCATACTCATGTGACTTCAGCTCAAACAACTTATTGTCAGAGGCCTGATAGTACAGAAATTAAGAAAAATCGCAATTCAATCATACGAGATCTCAAGTGGCGGAGACCCTTGGAGTCCTGTCAATTTACAGAGTTGTATTTTATTGCACTAGTCATGTCTGAGTACATAGAAGCAGATTTTGCTGTGACTGGGATCAGATGATAGTTAGACTTGTCACTTGTGTACGGTCGTAGAAGTTGACTGTATCCCAGAATATTCTTTTGTAGATACAACATAGTTACAACTTACTGTTGCGGGTTTCAGACCATTTTAAATGTGTCCTGTGCCGTGGTTTCAGATCATTTACTGTTCCTTCGGTGATATAGAACAAATCATAACCTAACCTTGAAATTTGGTCCTACTAGTGCAGTCTGTATCCGGTGATGGCCAGCATGGTCAACTTGCCACCAACATCCTGGATTACACTTGCTATCAATTTCCTGACACACTCCGTCTTTTGCAGTTCATGGATTTAAGTTCATTGCAAGAGGCCTTGCCTGGTCCAGATCTGCCAGCTTTCCTCGATGGTTTACCTGAAACATGGTTCTCCAGCAGCTCTTGTGCTTATATTCCATCCGCATCACACGGTATGCTTTCGTGGATAGTATCTATGAACGATCATCTTTCTAGTGTTGACACCAAAGCCACCGCGTGTGACTGTAACAACTTGTGCATGTTCAGGTGGATTACCGTGCCTTGTCGAGCAGGCCCCAAACTCCCCGTTGCGGTAAATTTACTCTGCCCTGCTGCCTGCTTCAGTGTAATACTGTAATCCATCAGCCATTATTCAGGCTACTCACAGAGATCAGCTTTGTTCAGGAACATACCAGTTGGCACTGTGTCAACAGGAAATCCTTTTGCGTAGAGGGTGTTGACAGAGACTAATCCACGTCATGGTCATAGTTCAGTAATCTTAGAGCTAGGCATTTGGTGAGAGAACCCGGATGGTTCCGTTGTAGTGGTGCACAACGCATGGTGATCAGAGGATGGATAGCGCCGCCAGGGTTAAATGGAGGAATATTTAAGCCTTTCTAAAAAAATGGAGGAATATTTAGTAAGTCGGGTTTTTTTTTCCCTGCTGGTTCGTAGAATGTGTGCATTCTTTGCCCACCCTTGTCCTTGTACTTTGAGGCAAATGAACGTGCTGGTTCATTGTTCCCGCTTCATCCGAGGATGATTCACATTTCTATTCCACCCTGAGTTGTTCAGGCGGCCGGGCATCCTGGTATGTCTCTTTTTCGGATGACTTCATCCAGCTATCCAAGTTGATCGAGGTACTTGGCCGTCTCCTGCGGATAATGCTTAGAAAATGGCAGGTTCATCCAGCTATCCAAGTTGCCATTATCCACGGGCTGTGGCGGCTGCGGACATGTCGGCCGGCTGGTGGAACTAGACAAGGCGGGACCCCGCGATCCGTGGGTTGGGCGGGGTGTGTGTGATTGGTGACTCGATGTGGATGCGCCGATGGGGGTATGGACGCAGTCTGGACGTCCGGTACTCGTACAAATGTGTCCTTTTTCCCATTCAATTGAGATAACTCACAATTGCTGTAGACGAATTGGACCTTGTGATTGTTTTCCTGATTCCGTATCATCTATAAGATAAGACTATAACATGTCCTAGTTTTCCTTTTATATGAGCGTTGAAATTGAAACCATAGCTGCACTGCACTGCTGCCCTGAAAGTGGGCGCACTTCTTTTTATAACTAAACACTCTATAGATTTCCAAAAAAAAAAGTGGACACCAAGGGATATCGTGCTAGGATTACATTCTCAAAGATAGTCTATTTTTCAACCTTGAATAATAAAATTTGACACCAAGGGATATCTAATTGTTGAAAATAAACGTGTTTGGTCTTTGAGTGGTTTGGTCTTTGAGTGGTTTTCAAAGGTGACTTCCCATTTTATAGAAATTAAAATATTATGGTTTAATCTAAAAATCATGGCTACTTCATTTTAAGCTAGAAAGATAAAAAACTGGTACCAACATTTTTCTAAAAAGGCATTATCTATTAGTGCTCTATTTGGATGTTATTTATTCATGTTCCTTATTAGCATATTCTAGAATATTGGTTCAAGTAAGAACGTAAAATTGGAGAGTCCCATCCAATCAGATGGTACCTCAGCATGCAATAAAAGTTGCTAGGGACTGAGCTACAAGGACAGGTTGTAGGGGAAAAAATGTCTCACGTTCCACTGTAAAATTCAAATTCCGGCACTTGTTTAGTAACTTCATATTCAACTGTAAAATGAAAGCAAGGAAACCATATTAGTTAAACGAAACTGCAACTGAGCTTGCAAAGAAAAACCTGGATTTGTGATACATAAAGTTATTAAAAGGAACACGGAACTGACGGAATCAAATTGTAAGTTTTGAAACAACATACCAAAACGGCACAAGCAAAATGCAACGTAGTAGGCAGAGGACAAGGGAACATGTCGGCCGGAATGTCTTTCGAAACAACTCTATTCTTCCGTGGAAACATACCGAACCGACTCTGGCTCAATTTTCTCGGAAGTGTCTCTTTCGAGCGTTTTAAAGTTATTATAAGTTATGATGGTTTACTAATCTAAATTTGCTTCCGCTGTCGTTGTAAGAGGTGAGAATTCACAATAACAATGTCGATGTAGGGATCGATTTGGTAAAGGAGAGTTTGCACTTAAAATTTGACCGTATCGAAGGGAAGAAAATGCTAACTACTTCTGTACACCGTATTTTACTAGGACAACTCCTCGGCACTGCACTGCAAACAGTGCGGTGGTGAAGACGAACGCTGTAGAAGAGCGTAAATTACGTCTTCACGGCACGCGCGCTGTAAAAAAGAAGAAAAGATGACATAATTATCAACACCCGGCGACGACGCCACTACCGGGACTGCGGCGCGGCCGCCCGGCGCATCCTGCTGCCCCACGTCTCGCCGCCGGCGCGGCCGCGCCGCTCCGCCGCGCGCCACTGCAGCCCGGCCAGCTGCGCCTCCCAGTCGGCGAACCCCGCGCGCCGAGCCGCGCGGTACCCGGCGTCGCCGCCGCCGCAGCGGAGCTGGATGTCGTAGCCGCGCCTGCGCTCCGGGTCGGAGAGCACCTCGTAGGCCTCCCGCGCCGCCATGAACTGGTCGGCGCCGCCGGGGCACGCGTCCGGGTGCCACCGCCGCGCGGCGCGCCGGTACGCCGCCTTGATCTCCTCGGGCCCCGCCGTCTCCTCCACCGCCAGCACCTCGTACATCGTCGCGGCCCTCGGCGGCGCGGCCACCGCCGCGGCCGACACCCGCACCCGCTGCTGGGACCTGACCCCGCCGAAGTAGCCCGCGCCCACGGGCTTGGCGCACACCGAGTTCATGCCTCCCCCTTCCGCTGCCGAGCTCAGCTCGATCCGATCCAACCCAATCGAGAGACAAACCCAGAAAAGGATGTGTAAGCTAGCTACGAATGAAGCAAAAAAGCAGTCGCGTCTCGCGGTGGCTCTGCCAATGGTGGCGTTGAAAGGCCGCGGACATGGCGTTTATATAGCGCGCGCGCGCGCGCGAGCGACGAGGTCGGGGGTCTCTGTGTTCTGGAAGGGGCGGAGGCGGGAGCGGGAGGGATAAGCGAAGGGCGTCATCGCCCACGGGAAGCGCGCGGGGGGTTTTTTTTTTGACGCGCTAATTACCTTAGCGTGACGTAGATTTCACCACCGTTTTGTCGTGATTTACTGTTGACACCGCGGTTTGCTTGGCTCGATCTGGGTTTTCTATAGGATGGTTTGGCAGAGGAAGGGAGGCTGACGTGGGGCCCGGTATCCGTCGTTTCTAGATTTTGCATTTTTGTCTTTGGACTTTGGAGGATGGAGATCTAGTCGTTGACTCGATGACTTGTACAGTACGCTCGCAGCCGTGAATATTTGCCACCGTGTCCTGCCGATGCGCGGGTGCTTTTCAGTCCAACCGGAGAAAATGCACACGGGAGATGCGTCCTTCATCAGCCGGTAGATACAGAGATTAAACGCTTTGCTGTCGGTGCACAGGTCACCTATCGTTTATGAAAAATAGAACCGGTTAGATTCTAAATAAATTCAGAAAATACAACACCAGTTACTCGAACACTCAGAAACCGAGTGATATATATGTAGAGGAACTTTATGAACTAACATATAATCAATTCACAAACAATAAAGAGCGAACTAACAGATTTAGGTCAAGTTTCTCTGTGTCAGTAAATTTTTTCTTCCGAAGAATCTTACGTATTAAATAAAATCTATTTGTAAAACTTTTTTTAAGGATGAGGGTAACTTTACGTAATGAATCTAATGAGCATAATAAACCCATGATTACTATAGTAATGTTGTAGTAATCATCCTCTAATCATACGCTCAGAGGCCTCATTAGATAAGTCTTGCGAATTAACCCGGGGACCAAAAGTTAGTCTGTCCTTGCTATGCGAGCGAGTGAACTGTAGCGATGGCACGCGCCTGAAAATACATTTCCAGGAACGGGTGGGCACATCATCTGCCTCTAAAAATCACGTCCATTTCTAGGGGCGGACAAGCCCATGAGCCGCCCCCTGGAAATGGTGATTTTCAGGCGCGGATTAGGGGCTCACCCGGTCCTAAAAACGGAGAGGTATTTTCAGCAACAGACATTCCGGTGACTCGTGCCTGTAAAGTCAATCGCGGACACACATTTTAGGTGCGCTCTCTCCTATCTATCCTATCCTTATCTCTCCTCCTAGCTCCCCAATACTCTTCTCTCGGTCTCACATTTCTCTCTCATTTATCCTCTCTTTCTCCTCCTCGACCTAGACAGGGAGACGCGAGCGGGCGCCCGCGGTGGGCAGCACTGCCCTCGGCGACGGCGCGGCCGGACCACACTGGCGGGCGTGGCGGGGAGCGCGGCCGAGCCACACGGGCGGGTAGCCCCGGCGGGGAGCGTGGCCACCCGACGACGGCGTGGTTGGGACCCGTGGCCGAGCGACCCCCAGGCGGCGGTGCGGCCAGGCCACGGCTACGACGGAGAACGCGGCTACCCTGGCAGCGCCATGGCCAGGCCTTGCGGGTGGGCGGCTTCGGCGAGGAGCGGTGCCTCTCCGACGACCATGGCACTGACACGGCCGTGCCATGTGGGCGGTCGGCCGCGACGCAATCAGGCCACGTGGTCAGGTGACCATGGCAGGTCACGGACGTGCGGCCGGCGGGGGCTTTTTATTTTTGTTTTTTAAATCGGTTTTTAGGGGCGGGTGATGTCATGGCTCGCCCCTAAAAAACTAATTTAAAGAGTGGGGCACCCGTCCGTCCGTGCAAACAGTCATTTGTAGCTGCGAAAAGTAGGAGCGGATGTAGCGTCCGACCCTGTAAATGCTTTTTCGCCCGCCCCTAAAACTGTTTTTTAGTAGTGGATAGGCATCCATATAATAGGAAAGATGTTATCTATACTGTTTTCATGTAGTTTGGAATGTTCGCCAATTAATTACTAGATCTCTTCTTTCTCTTTGTAGGAGGTGTTTGGATTCAAGGGGCTAAAATTTAGTCCATTAAATAAATAATAATTAGAAGTATTAAACATAAATTAATTATAAAACTAATTACATAAGTTATAAGTTATGACTATTTTGCAAGACGAACCTAACAAACCTAATTAACCTATAATTAGTATATAATTATCATGTATTTACTGTAGTATTATATTATCTAATTATGAACTAATTAGGCTTAATAGATTCATCTCGCAAATTATCATTCAATTATATAATGAGTTTTTTAATTAATTTATACTTAATAGTTCTAATTAGCATCATTAAATTTGATGTAACGGAATTAAATTTTAGTAGATGAAATCCAAACACCCCGTGTTTCTTTTTTTTCCTCCACGTCATTGCTGATACCATCCCATCCCCACCGTGCATGCACGGCCGTCAGTTCAGTCAGCGGAGGATCTCTAGATACAATACAGTGGGCTGGCAAGCTGCCGAATCAGACAACATGTGGCATGCACCGTCGGATCAGTCACAGCCGGTGGTGCTTCAATAATTTTCCACTCCGCGTCGCTGTAGGTTGTTTACCGGACCGCGGGACGTGGTTTTCTTTCGATCAGTCTCGCTTAACATCTTGTGTAGTACGTCTCACTACCAGAATCCTTCACATCCGCCCGCCTCCTCCGCCTCGGCCATTTTTGGACCCGGTGCTGATGGGGCTTCAGCACCGGGTCTAACGGCTAGGAGCGGGGGCGGCGCTGCGGGGTGTCATGGCGGACACATTAGCACCGGGTCGTGGCAAGACCCGGTGCTAATGCGCCCCATTTAGCACCGGGTGCAGCCAGCAACCGGTGCTAATGTGCCGAGGCCATTTCGCACCGGTTGCTGGCTGCACCCGGTGCTAAAGTGTGCACATTAGCACCGGGTCTTGCCACGGCCCGGTGCTAATGTCTCCCCCGGCCGAGCCAGCTGAACACTTAGGCGCTGTGTTCATGCTGCTCGGCCGTCACCGGGCGCACACGAGCCACGTCACTGGATGAACAAGAACAATTTTTCTTTTTAATCTCTGTATAAAAGTTGTAACTAGTCGTTCTCCCTCGTACAAACTTCAAAAAAGATCATTTTTCTTCCTAAAAATTCCTAAAATCATACTCTATCAAGTTATGAAACTTATTAATGTTATTATTTTGAAAAATCTTCTCGTGTTTGAACAATCCAAATTTTGAATTAAAAATGAGAACTACAACCAAGGTTTTTTTCACACTAGGTGATGTCAAATGAAAAAGTGATGAATACCAAAGTTTCATATTTCATCATGATCTACAATCTTTATTTAGGTCATTTTGTCATTTTCAAAATGGGTCATAACATGTAGTACAAATTTGACAAGTCTCTAACAAAGTTTTAGAAACTATGTGAGTGAATCTAGGATTAATGAACAATGTATACTACCACTTTCTCAAATGCAAAAATGACTTAAATAAAGATTGTAGATCTTGATGAGATATGAAATTTTACTATTCATGACTTTTTCATCTGAGACCATTTAATGTTCCAAAATCTTTGATTTAGTTATCAATTTTTGTAATTTATAAGATTTTCTAGTAATTTATAAGATTTTCTAGTAAGTTATAAGATTTTCTAGTAAGTTATAAGATTTCTAGTAAGTTATAAGATTTTCTATTAATTTATAAGATTTTCTAGTAATTTATAAGATTTTCTATTAATTTATAAGATTTTCTAGTAAGTTATAAGATTTTCTAGTAAGTTATAAGATTTTCTAGTAATTTATAAGATTTTCTTATTTAATATATATTTTTAATAGGTATTAATAACTAAATTAAAACAAGTATTAATAACTATATATTAAAAACTATATTTATAAGATTCCCAAATAGTAGCCACCGGTGCTAAAGGCCGGTTTGGAAACTGGCGCCAAACGAAAATTTGGGGCCTTTAGCACCGGGTTGATCTAAAATCCGGTGCTAAAGGCTCCCAATTTTCATTTGGCGCCAGTTACGGCCTTTTAGCACCGGGTGGTGGGAAGGCCCGGTGCTAAAGGGCCTTTAGCACCGGGTGGTGGGAAGGCCCGGTGCTAAAGGGGGGCCTTTAGCACCGGGTCGTGGCTGCACCCGGTGCTAAATGCCCCGGCTCTATATAGCCTCGCGCCGGCCCCCGCTCCCGCAGCACTTCGTCTTCCCCCAAACCGCCGGCCCTCCTCCTCGCCTCGCCCCCTTCTCTTCTTTTCTTCTCCCTTCCTCTTCTCACTTCGTTTCTTGGTTCCCTGCAGGCACGCAAGAAGGCAGGCTGGTTGGCGCGCTGGCTGCTGGGCGGCGCAAGAAGCCGCGCTCGTGCTGGTGGGTCTTGTGCTCGTGGTTGAAATTGAAATGCTGAGTGTTGAATCTTGAGTCTTGTAATGAAGGTGCTCGTGGTTGAAATTGAAATGCTGAGTGTTGAATCTTGAGTCTTGTAATGAAGGTGCTCGTGGTTGAAATTGAAATGCTGAGTGTTGAATCTTGAGTCTTGTAATTAAATTTCTCTGTTGGATCTCTAATGTTGTAATCCAATCCCTATTAGATCTTGGATATTGTAATACAATTTGAGCTATCTACTCATCTCTTTCTTTCTCCTCTTATTTATCGGTCATCATCTTCTTTCCTTTTCTGTTCTTGAAGAACAAGAACAAAAACAAAAGTACATTCATGGCGTCTGGAAAAAAATAAAAAAAAATCTAAGCCCTTTAGCACCGGGTGCAGCCACGACCCGGTGCTAAAGGCCCTGCTACCGGCGCTGCGGGGCAGGCCCTTTAGCACCGGGTCGTGGCTGCACCCGGTGCTAAAGGGCCCCTTTAGCACCGGTTATTCAACCCGGTGCTAAAGGGGTACCCCTTTAGCCTCGGATTAGTTGCACCGGGTGGGAAACCCGGTGCTAAAGGGCTTTCCCACCCGGTGCAGATGTCGATCATTCTGGTAGTGTCTAGATGCAAGATCTGTGTATATAGATGTATATATATATATATATATATATATATATATATATATATATATATCTTTTTGCCAGCCTAGACGATTGGGACCTCACACTCACACACGTACAAACGTCCCTTACTCCCTTCTAGATTGATTAGACCCGGTGCGACTGCATGGGTGGCTAGCTTTGGCCTTTGGCCGTTGCACAAGAGAATTCGGTGACGGGCCGGGGCAGAGACCTGAAAGCGACGTGTTTCTAGACGAGAGGTACGGTTGGTCCATGGAGCCGTCGCTTTTCTGCTATACTGACTTGCCGGGTAAGCTTACACTACATATATACATCTCAATTCATCCTTTGCTTTGTTACTCGATTAGGCGCCGGCTGATTATCTTGGTAGGAATGGTTTTGTTTGGATGGAAAGAAAGGCTTTTGTTAGAGGAGGGTCTTTTTCACACGTACAGTAGTTGCTTTTGGTGCGGTATCAAATAGCAAAGGGAAGAAACTACTGTATGGAAAGAAAGTTTTCCTCGGCTGTATCAAATAGTAAGAAGGAAGCAGGTGTCAGTAGCAGAAGTACTAGATTCTATCCACCTAATCATGTCCCTTAGAAGAGCCTTAACTGGTGAAAGGTTGACACCGTGGCTACAGCTCGTAGAAAGGGTGTCAGTGGTAACCTTAACGGATCACGAAGATAGATTTCTTTGAAAATTGAATAGGAATAAAATTTCCACAGTAAGATCGATGTACAAAGAAATTATGTAAAGTTTTTCTGTGGTACATAAGACAAGAAGTCATTTTGATAAAGGATAACCTATGCAAAAGAAAGTGAAAAGGAAGCACCAAATGTTGTTTTTGTGATTCCTTTGAGACTATTCAACATCTATTTTTTGATTGTCCCTTGGCTCGATTGTGTTGGAGAATTGTTCATATCTTCTTCGGTTTGAGGCCACCTTTGAATGTTGCTGACCTCTTTGATACCTGGCTCAATGATTTTCATCGCAAGTTAAAGTATCAGATTTTGATTGGTGCTTCAGTCTTGTTGTGGGCAATGTGTCTAAATCGAAACGATGTTGTCTTCAAAAGAACAAATGCTAATTTTTCTTTGCAGGTAATCTTTAGAGCAACATATTGAAGTAGGACGTGAGCTCAAATTTCTAAAGAGGAAGAGACAGTGATTTTGAAGAATAGTTGCAGAAATTTAGAGGGCGCAGCCTTGGAGGTTTTCAACAAGCTTGGCTGATGCGTTTGGAGCAGAATTGACTTAAGTTTAATCCTGTATCAGTCTGAACTAACTTTTAGCCTTTCATTTCTGGTTTGTCGACCGCTTGCAGAGGTTTTGTTTTGGCCTGTAGGCTTGATTGTGTAAGCAGTGGTCGTAGCTAATACTAAGTCTGGAATGTTTTATTCCTTAATTTTTTTTAAAAAAAAAAACAGGCCGGGCTGTTCGCGTGGCTGGTACGCAGAGTGGTGGCCGATGGCGCTTGCGATCGAGATCGATCAGAAAGCAACAGTGAACGAAATTCAACGGTTCACCTGGTCACGGTATAAAAGGACGACTAACAATTCACGCTCTCTCAGTCTCACAAGCTTGCTGATATGCTCTCTCTCTCTCTCTTCGCTACGCTAATTCTTCATTTCCATTAATGATGAGCTCTCCTTACAGCCATACATTTGCGTGGGTAACATCAAGCATCTACTACTATCTGCGATCATAGCGTTCTTTAGTCACTAGTCATCGCCAACGAGTTTTGGTTGCATGGAGAGTAGCCACGTACGTACGCCCACGCCGCGGCTGTCAGGTCATGGAAAAACAGAGCACGTCACGACAGAGCATTTCTACCCCACAAGCGAGCCGACTCAGCCGAGCAAAATGTCAAATGATGTGCGTAATGTTGCTTCTCGATCCAACTATCACGGAGGACAAGATTTGAATACAGACCATCTCGTTACACGTGTCTTCATCTTGTGGCGCTCTTGCCCGACGGAGACAAACTCCTTCCTCCTCTCTCTGTTCGCGTGTAGTAGGTAGAGGATCTTAAAAGGTCAACTTTATAAAATCTTGATAATAAATATTCATATTTCAAAGGTTTTTTAATGCGACATTAATCTGTACAGAGTAGTAAGTAATGATATATATAAATTTGTAAAGAGTCGTCAAAGTATAACTCTCCAAGTTGTTTTTAAGATCCTAAAACACCTACCACTACGGGGTAACAGTATCGTCTTTCAAAATACAAAGGGGTAGTAAGTATCCAGCATATTTTTATATGTCATCACATCGATGCTTTCGATGACGGTGGTAGATTTACATTAGAGCTCTCTATGGTACCTTATACTGCCTCCATTCATAAAAATACGACATTTAGAACAAAGTTTGTGTCAAATATTAGGAATATAAATTATTTGTAAATGTGAAAACTATATAAATAGATTTATCTTAAAAAAATTTCATAAAAGTATACATATATCACACTTCGATAAATATTTTTATAATAACAAGAGGTCAAAGTTATGTTTTGGAGACCGTGTCCGTATCCTAAACGTCAAGTTTTTTGGAATGGAGGAACTGGAGTATAAAGAAGATCTAACCATTTTATTATAAGGGGTAATATATATTAAATGAACATTTTATTACTGTAGTAATCTACATGTATACGTATATATTAAATGAACATTTGTTTCTCCTTGCCGATCTTCCACGCGTATATGGAGTCTGCCGCCGCCGCCTCTGCGTTGTTCCCGTGGGCGGCCGTGTTCTGGCCGGCAGCGGCACGTCCTCCCTGTTGTGGCCGTGAGCGGACACCGCCGCCTCCAGGGCGCCCCTCGGCCCATCATCTATTTGATTCTGTTGCCGTGAATCACGATGGCCTTACAATGTAGTCTCTTTTTTTCTCGTACTCTATCGAAAACGTTGCCCTGATTCTATACCGTGAATACAACACGACTTCTTTTATGGGAAGTAACGCAGACATGCACGGCAAAAGAATCAATACGAGATCATCCGCACGGCAACAAAATAAATCAGAGATCACCCGCACGGCAGCAGAATCATAGAGCAATAAATTATAATGACGCCACTTAGACTTTTTTCAATACTATCCTTAGAATACCTACCCTATACTACTTATATCACTAGTTAAGATTTTACTAGTATATAATTTTTTTCAACCGTCGAATGTTTATATACTAGTCATTTTAATCAGTAGTATAGGGTGCCATAAAAGACCTCTTGCATTCTTGTTTGGAAGAGCTCCACTCCACAGCAACCAGCTCCAGCTTCAGCAACTCTATATTTTTCAGCTCCACTCCGCCTACTTCAGTTAATATGAAGCCGACACGTTTGGCTACACATACAACTCTAGCTCTAGAAAATATAGAATTAGATGGAAAATATCATTCTTACCCTTGCATTGATTTTGTTAACTCGATTTTTTTCCCGTGACGCTACAGTATGCAGGTACAGTACTAGACAAAAACGACGGAAAAAGGAAAGAAAAAACTCGGCGGGGAAAAGAAGTTCCGTGCTGCTACAGTACGCCGCTACGGTACGCCGCTGCAGTACAGGATAAAAAACGCAGGAAAAAAAAGGAGAAAAAACTCGGTGGAAAAAAAGACAAAACAAAATCGACATGAGGGAGAGGGTCCGGACGGAACAGATGAGTCCGTCTTTTTTTTCGAAACAGAATGGGTAATTGACGGTAATAGTGGGTAATTTCGCCCAACTCTATAATAAGGTATGAAATCTTTGTTTATGGAGCACCACTGAGGTGTTTCATGTTTTATTTAGAATTGGCCACTAACTCCACTTTTTTTTGAGCTATAAAAATTAGAGTTGCACGTGTTTGAGTAAAAAATTGAGAGCGGTTTTGTAAAAGTTAGAGCGGAGCCGTACCAAACCGTCCCTAAGGCGAGATTTTCAGTTGTTATAAGCACAATTCATTCACCTGTAAGTAGAGAATATCCCCGAATTCATAGGTCTGTTTACCTGATTCGAAAACGTGGAGCACACTTGCAAGTTACGACCCAAACTAGGCTCTTGTTTAGATCTTAAATTTATAGCTCCTAAATTCCACTGCCTAAAAAAATTCTCATCATATCAAAATGTCGACACATGCATGTAGTACTAAATGTAGATGAAATCAAAAACTAATTGCATAATATTATTGTACTTTACGAGACGAACATTTTAAGCATAATCAATCAATGTTTGAACAATTTTTCACAAATACAAACGAAATGCTACAGTGACATATTTATTAGAAAGTGTAAACTTTGGGCCAAAGTTTGACATCAAAATTTGAATCTAAACCAGACCTAGCTAATTGTTCGTGCGTACCGAGCATGAAGAGATTTGACCACTTTATTAAGGCTATCTGCACTCGTGATGCTCTATCTTCATCCCTAAAAGAAATATTCCATCCTAGTCATCGATATTATCTCCTCCAAATTCAGTTTCTCTACACCCATCGTACCCTGTAGCTGTAGTCTATATCAACTACCGGATCCACATTTTATTTTTTTATTCCTCCCTCCCCACACCATCCTCTCTCTCCACCCCCGCCGGATCCCCTCCCCTCTGCTCTCACACTCTCTCACGCGCCCCTCCCCTCCACAGCTCTACCCGCGCGCGGACGACTGGGCGGCGCCAGCGCGGTGGGCGGCAGCGGCCAGTGCGGGAGCAGCGCGGCGGGCGGCGGGTGGGGGGGGGGGGGCGCCAGCGCGACGGACGGCCAACGACGGAAGGGGGCGACGGCAAGGCGGCGGCCAGCGCTGGAGGCGACGGCATGGCGGCGGCAGGGGGCGACGACGACGGCGGCGGTGCACGGGACCATGGCGGCGGCGGCGGCGAGGGGCTGAGCGGCGTGGCGGAGCCGGCAGCTGCTCCGGCGCCGTGTGGGACGGCAGCGGCGGCCGCTCCGGCGTCACGCGCCGGCGACAGGCTCCTCACGCTCAACGCCGTCACTGCCGCCGGGGCCCCACGGTGGCGCTCTCTATCCACCACGGCGGAGACAGCGGATGGCCGCGGCGGCGGTGGCCCGCTCCAGCGCGGGCGACGGTGACGGGCCCCTCCTCCCTCATCGGCGCGGCAGTTGGGGATGGTGCGTGGGTCCCGTGCCACGTCGGTGTAGCGTTTCCTTCCTCCGTCCGCTTGATTTGCCGCACAAAGACTGAAACGGAAGCGCAACGTACCTCTTACCGTACCCCGCTGCAGCGTTTTTTACGGGAAAACGATACGGCAGTATCCTTTCCCGAACGCCGGTGCAGATAGCCTAAGTGCACACTCTGGCTGTACAGTGAATGAAAAGCTGCTGCATGCGCAAACGACTGTACGTTGAATATTCAACCCTTGTTTACGTGTATTAGGGGTGGGAAATTGGGGAAAAGATATCACTTCATCGTAAATATGTTACTATAACATTTCATTTGTATTTGTAAAAAAATATCTAAAAATTGATTAATTAGGCTCAAAATGTTCGTCTCGCCGAGTCCAACAAAATTGTGCGATTAGTTTTTGATTTCATCTACATTTAGTACTCCATGCATGTGCCGACATTTTGATGTGATGAGAATCTTGTTTTTGCGTAGTGAACTTTAGGGTTGCTTTTTGAGAACTGAACAAAGGCCTTAGTCCAACTTACCTCTATTCCATGAAGTGTTTGCACCGGTCAACATCTACTCTACCCTATAAAAAGAATATTCTATCCTAGTTATCGAGATTCTCTAATCTCCGTCACTTTCTTCCTCACTCGTTCGTGCTCTATCTCCACTCTCTATACCACCCACCCACTTGTGAGGCCCACATTTGAAGGTTTTTTTTATTTCCCTCCCTCTCTTATCTCTCCACGTGAGCGCCCTCCTCCCATCTCCTCCCTCTCTTCTCTCCCCCGCCGCCGCACCCCCTCCTCTCCCTCCCCCGTGTTCGATTCGCCCGTCGTGCCCCCTCCTCTCCCTCCCCCGCGCTCGATTCCCCCGCCGCGCCCCTCCTCTCCCCCCCGGTCGTGCCCCCTTCTCTCCCCCTCCCGATGCGCCATGGACGCCTCCACCTCGTCGTCGTCCACCCGCCCCTCGCCATCCTCCTCATCAGCGGGCGGCGGGCAGCACGCGCTGCGGCGGCGGCGACGAG
Organism: Echinochloa phyllopogon; assembly: GCA_033239725.1. Taxonomy (NCBI): domain Eukaryota; kingdom Viridiplantae; phylum Streptophyta; class Magnoliopsida; order Poales; family Poaceae; genus Echinochloa; species Echinochloa phyllopogon. The sequence goes on along the minus strand of BTCW01000018.1, from coordinate 60,115,569 downwards.
CGCGGTGGGTGGCTGTCGGTGCGGCGGACCTCCATGGCGGCAGCTCGGAGCTTGTCGAGGGCCGGCGTAAGCGGCGGGCGTATGGAGTGGGCCGGATCTGGCGCGGCGGCGGCGGCTGCCCCCCTCCTCCTCCTCCCTCGCGCGTGATGCGGTGGCCGCCTCCTCCTCCTCCCTCTTGCTCCCATGGTGACGCGTGGCAACGGCCAGAGGTGGGCCCAAGCTGAGGTGGCATTTACCGTCGTCGACGCTTTCCCTCTCGATTTGCCGGGCGGAAACGGAGGATAGCGCGTAGAGTTTGGTTTCCCGGGCACCGCTGCATGTGAAAAAAAAAACTCTATCCGACTGATGTGGCTCTTATCGGCTCCTTTTATCGAGCCCGGTGCGAGCAGCCTGAATCGTGAAAATATAGTTATAGAAAACTAATGACGAGACAGATAGTGCATCATGTGCTCAAGCATCTGGCAAGATTCAACTTAAAATGAGATGTTTTTTTAGGTAAAGACTTGAAAATGAGATGTATGTAAGGAGAAGAAAAAGAAAGTAAGTGAACCATACTACCTTCTTTCCCTTTTTATTTTTTAATAATTCCTTTAGCAGACTTGTGCTTGTACTTATGAGTTGTGCATTGAGTGTAGGAACAAAAATTTGTAGCACGGTAGATTGCATTTGAAATCATTTTGCATTTATATCTGTGCTTATTTTCCACATCTTTTGAAGAATGGGGAAAATCTCTTTTGTATTTGAGAGCGGGAGCTAAGCCATTTTGATATTTTCCATAAAAAATCAACCACTTTTATAATGGGTTAAAATATTTGATCCTCCTCCAGCCACACTAAAAGTTCATGATGTGAACAAATATAATCCAAATAAAAAATATATATTGTTGGTTCTCACATTGATGTGATTCTGCAAGCTATACTGTATCAATTTCGTTCTCATTCGGGATGTCTAACAAGAAGGATGGGACCCGTGGTTGGATTCTAGGTATTTCATACATGTAAAGAAAAGAAGATATGAATACTGGATTCCATCCATCTTCACACTGCACGTGAACATCTTGCTTTTTCATAGACAAAATAAAAATAGGACGAAACCCTAAACCCTCTTAGCGATCCAAGAGAACATAGGACAAACAAATTCTAAAGCTGCTAGGTGGGAGAGGACATTGGTGCGGAGATTGACAACCTGCAAACCTCGCTTGTGAACTCGAGTACTTCCTCCGTCCCTAAATAACTGTCACCGTTGGTTTTCATGTCATGACTTTGCTTCGATTTGTAGAAAATACGTGTAACATTTTCATCTCCAAATAAATTTATTAAAAAACTAGATTCAAATATCTATCTAATGATATTTATTATGTACCATAAATATTAATATATTTTTATATATTCGGTCAAAGATGTTTCTCGGGAAGCGAAAAAGACCTATATTTAGGGACAGATGGAGTAACTCATCTATTCTCATTACATGTAAATTGTTCAACGTCTCTTTTGCTTGAAAAGATATCAGGACAACTGGTTCTAATACTATACTGTAACTATCAGTTTGCGTATACAACGAGACCTCAAGAGCTTCAATGAGCACCCTTCTTGCCCCTGTATCGGCCTCTATCTCCATCCTCGACGGTGCACATTGTCGAATTCATCACTACCACTCTAATTTGACATCATGGTCACCACTCCCTTGCCTTCCTTACCGCCGGCACTCTAATTCATCACCATCACTCTAATTCGACATCACGTGGACCTCTCCCTCACCTTCCTCACCGCCAGTTCTGCAATCATCACCCTTCCTCTCTTCTTTCCTCTCTCTATCCCTCTTCTTTTTTTGGTTCTCGTGTAGAGGTGATTTCTTACATGAGAAATAGTTGCCATTAATTTTTTCTCTCTTCTTATTAATTATCTTGCCGCTACAGTTTTTCATTTAATTATATTACAATATACTAGCAAATATGCCCGTGCGTTACAACGAATACTCCATCCGTTCTGTTTTGATCGCAATATTTCCAAAATTGAGAAATTCAGAATCGATCGCTATATTTAGTCTGTGTCTCGGGAGTCCGCGATTAGCCCGTTCCGCTTCCCGGTTGTAGTAACTCCGGCCGTCAGCATGCAGCATGTGTGCCTCGGGACTGACAGGAGGCATCGGCTTTGTCTCCTTGAGAATACTCGAGAGCAATCGACTGCCTATATCTAGTCCTTTCTGTTTCACAAGTTCACATACTCCATCCCCATGTACTCATCACCGTAGACTCGCATCAACTCGCCGGCGACGCCGTGAACTCGACAGTACATCTTAATGAACAGCAAAACACACACCAGCGGCTCCAATCCATCCTCTCTAATTTCTCCTTTTCCCATGGCGGCGGAGCAAAATCGCATGTTACAGCTCCTTTTTCACGAGCCACAGCCGCCAGCCACTCCCGGTCCCGGACACTGTTGTGAAGTGGACGGGAGGAGGTGTCTACAGTTACCAGGGCATCCTCCGCCGCCAATTCCCACACGCCAGCTCGACAGGTGAGGGTGGGAGTCAATTTTGAGGAAAAGTCGGAACACAGATTTCATTTTCTACAAACATGGACACACCGGTGGAGATATAGAAAACCGGTGACCGGTGAGCATGCTCCCGGACAGCGGATCCAGGTCCAAGTCCTCCGCACGGTGGCGAGTCCCATGCATTCTTAGGTTCATCCTCATGGAGCAAGGATGAGGACGACGAGGCACTGCGGTGCCGCGCTAGAGAGGCTGCTGGAGTGCTGGCTGCCACCTACCAGGCTGCTACCATGTCCGCTGTGCAATCCTCTTGGCAAGGTTCGAGAGGCATGGTGCCACCACGTACCGGCCCACATGTCAATGAAACTGTTGCCTCCTCTCCTCCGCCATCGTCTTCCCCAGCTGGCCGTTCCAATCCCACCGTACCCCCACCTCGCCTCCCTCATCGTCGCGCTCACTCCCCCACCACCTCACCCTCGCTGCGGCGCCACACCAACACCGCACTCCACGGTCCCCGTCCCCCCGCGTCGCTTTCGTTCGTCATCGGCGCCTTCCCTTCCTCCGCACGGAACCCTAGCGCTAGCAGGTAGCAAGCGCTGCACTATAAGGCACCGCCGCGGCCATGGCGCGCGGCACCAGCATTGCTGTCCGCGCTCCGCGCCCTCTCCCTGCTCGCGCCCGCCAGAGTCTCCCCCAGGAGGTGGAACAACCTGTCACTCTTCGCCGGCGCCCGGCCCGTGACCGGAGTGGTTTTCGTCGCGCCCCCGGCGGCGGCAAGAGAGAGATGGCCCCCGCGGCGAGCGACGAGAGAGGGGACAAGCCGTTCATCGAGGAGATGCGTGTGGTCGCGATGAAGCTGCACACCAAGGACCAGGCCAAGGAGGGGAGTCCCAGGCGCCGCCGGTCGCCAAGTGGGAGCCCTCCGTCGAGGGCTACCTCTGGTTCCTCGTCGACAGTAGGCTCGTCTTCCAGACGCTCGAGGACATCGTCGAGCGCGCCGCCGTCCCGTGGTGTGAGTACTCAGGGCGCGGTGTGGGAGGTTTATAGAGGACAGTGCGAGGACAGATAACGCGAGGATGGATGGCGGGGTTTATTCGATGAAAAATTGGAACGGTGGACTGCGGTTTGTTTTATTAAAATATATTTAATGCTATAAAAATTAGCTGAGGTAGATGGTTGAAAGGTTCTACCCATTTTACCTCGTGCGACTCTTGGTGTCACACTACCATATTGTCCCCTTGTTGGTATGGCTATGGCCCTGCAACCTCTTTAACCTCGGTGAAGTCCATCTCGAACCCTGCAACCCCAATTCTAGTCGCAAATGCTAATATGACAATAACGACGAAGCCATGGTGAGGAAGAAAGGCTAGGGGAAGGAGAAAGGAGACCCAAGTGAGGAGGAAATTGGGTCTTTCTCCCTTCATATTGTTATTAGATAACGTTTTGGACAATATTTTAGTCAAATATTGGGAATATCAATCATGGATAACTCGACTTTGGAAATGTGAAAACCATATAAATAGATTTGTCTTAAAAATATTCTTAAAAAATATTTTTATAAAAGTATACATATATTATTTTTTAATAAATATTTTTTATAAAAATAAGAAGTCAAAGTTACGTTTTGGAGACCGTGTCGTTGTCCTAAACGTCATCTAATACCGATATGGAGGAAGTATTTGTTTTGTGAGGGTTGTCCCAACCCGGACACTACTCCATAGTTTCTATAGCTGTCATGTCACATAGACCTATAGAAACTACACTTCTAAAGGAAAGTTTATTCAAAATAAAATATCAACCAATCATCATTCGTCTCTCTCCTTCATTCACCCAATTGTCTTCCTTCTTTTTTTTCTCGTATAGACATGGTTTCGACATAAGAAATCATTTTCTTCTCTTACATCATTAATTCTCCTGCACCTCATCAAACTGCTGATGTTGCATGTTATTAAATGCTATGGAAACTATCAAGTCAGCGGGTCGGGACTGCCTGAGTCCCTGACCCGTCTTGCCCTTGTTTAGTTCCCAAATTTGGGAGCCAAACTTTGACTTTTTAGGGTGCATGCGCACTGTAGCATTTCGTTTGTATGTGTGAAAAATTATCCAAAAATTGATTAATTAGGCTCAAAATGTTCGTCTCGTAGAGTACAACAAAATCATGCAATTAGTTTTTGATTTCATCTATATTTAGTACTCTATGCATGTGTCGACATTTTGATGAGATGAGAATCTTCTTTTTGCATAGTGAACTTTATGGGTGGAATTTGGAATCTAAACCAGGCCTTGTTCAACTTTCACCTAGGCGGAGGTGAAGATCCCAAGTGCTTGTGGATTTTCCCGTGTATCTCTATTGAATATTTTTCCAAAGATACCTTAGGTCCCACAAACCCTCCCAAAACCCACACAACGGCAAAGGCACGGCCCAGCCGTAGAAGCGAGCAGATAGGAAAAGAAGCGGAGGGTTTCAGTGAAAAAGGCCCCGCCGCCCTTCGCGTCGCGAGGTGGGAGACGGCACGAGGCCAGAGCCGAGCCGAGCGCCCCAAACCCAAACCCCAGAACCCCCGACCTAGGGTTCCGCCGTCATGGGATCCGCCGCCTCCGCCGCTGTGCCGCCGTCGCCTCCCCCAGCGCAGGCCCAGGTGGGCGCCCCGCCGTATGGGCCCGGGCTCGCCGGTATCCTCCCGCCGAAGCCAGAAGGGGAGGAGAAGAAGGCGGAGAAGGTGGACTACCTCAACCTCCCCTGCCCCGTGCCCTTCGAGGAGATCCAGCGCGAGGCCCTCAGTTCGTCCCCTTATCCCTCCAGTTTTTACCTCCTTAACGGCTTAACCAGCTAGTGCTTGTGAAGTGCTGCTGCTGCTGCGGCATTGGGTAATTGCTACTAGGTATGCGCGTGCCCAGTTTGTTGGAGACTTGGAGGTCCGTGATAGAATTTGTTGCCTGCTTGCTATTGAGTCGTCTGGCGCGGACCGATTGCTAGTTTGCTGCTTTCGGCTTTGCTGTTGGATCTGTAATGCGTGGTGCTTCAGTGCTTCGGTGATTGGCAGTGCGCGCGAATTGTGTGGTGTTTCAGTGCGTTGTTGATTGCCATTGTTGCACGGCGCTGACGTGTGCACCTGTGTGATGCTTCAGTGCTTCGTTGATGGCAGTCCATTAGGTGCTTCTGTAGATGTCTTGTTTTGCTCCAAGGCATTAAATCTGAAAATTCATGTTGTAGTCTGCTTAGACACTGGTGGGGGTTTCCACTATACTTGCTGTTTCTTAGATTTGGTGTTTGCATGACTATTATTCATTTGACAATTATATATTGTTACAAATTGCAATTATCCATAGTATAATCTCATGCAAGTAATAACCTATATATTTTAAATTTTTAGTCTGAGCTTTGCCTGTTTATCCAGAATGACTTATTGACTTGTTATCCCGTTTCCCATCTTACCTGTCAAGTTTTTAAGACAAAACTGCTTGATAGTCGATATGGCTCTGATATACTGACTAAGACAAAACCATGTTGCTGGCAAGTAGCCGGGCTTAGTAGGTAGCATAATTTAGTTGAAACACAATCTATTTCTGTGGCAATTTTCAGACTGCTTTGCTGTTTAGTTCTTGCAATAAGTTTTGCACACATCTTGAGCATCTAAGATCTCTTTAAACTTTAATTCAGATGTGTGTGGCTGAAGTCGCATGCATTCCTGTGGAACTCTTACTGCCTTATATATTAGGAATTGCTCAGTATACTTTGATAGCCGATCAGTATAGCCACAAATGCATTTCGATCCTGCAACCCTCCTTTTTGCTATTGCTAGGCTGCTAGCCTCAATAAAATCCTGCTAAATCATTTGTTTCTTAAATATTCTGTCAAGTTCAACTTTTCACTTTAAAGGTAGTCTATATCATATGTTGTTCATGAATGTGTTAGAAATAGATGAGATAAGTGTCATGGTTGAGTGGAATGATTGAACTGCAGACTGCACTACCCTTCAAAGAAATTGAGATTAAAGAATAGAATACCATTAAATTCACATATGCTTATTATATCTGTTGTGCACACGTGAAGCTAACCATTTGGTTAGCAGGATCTATGCTCTGTGTAGTTCCTAACCAATTACACAATAGCAAACCTGTCATGTAGTCCAATTGCTTGTTTTGTTTTCTTGGTGCATACACGCTTAAATGCTCCTTTTGCAGTGTCTTTGAAGCCTGAACTTTTTGAAGGATTGAGGTTTGACTTCACAAAAGGGTTGAATCAAAAGTTTTCTCTTAGCCACAGGTGAGATTGTTACATAAACGTAAGCAAATATCTTATGTTATTTTTGTCCAGTTATTCTAACAGCTTCCATAGTGTTTTTATGGGCTCCGTGGAAGTTCCAGCCCAGTCAACTGAAACTATTAAAGTTCCAACTGCACATTATGAGTTTGGTGCCAATTTTTTAGATCCAAAGGTTTGTTCCATGGCATTCAATATTTATTGTGGCATATGTCATGATGATGTATTTCTTGACTCGTTTTGCTACTGTGCATGAAACTATCTGTAGTTAATGCTTATTGGGAGGGTGATGACTGATGGAAGACTTAATGCTCGTGTGAAATGTGATTTGACAGAAAATCTTACACTGAAAGTAAATGCACAGGTAGATGGATCAAAGAGTTCAAGTTCACTGGTTAATCCTCTCCATTGTTGATGAATTGATTTCCCTTATTTTACTGATGGTTGCTCTTTTCCCAGCTTACCCAAGAGGCACATTACTCCCAAGGGATGTTTAACTTTGACTACAAGGTTAGTATTCCTGACAATGCTTCTTGTCAGTTACCATTTTCCAAACATCTGTGATCAATTACTTTATTAGTGTGTGTATTGGCAAGCTATTATTTTATTTCTAGTTTTGTCATACATCTTGTCCTTGTATCAACTCTTCTTATTTGTATAGGGAAGTGATTTCCGAACACAATTCCAAATTGGAAACAATGCATTCTATGGTGCAAATTATATCCAGGTAAAAACTTTTGCATTGCAGTTTACTTTTAAGTTTCAATTCCATCATACTGTTATTAGCGTGTCACATGAAGATGAAAAAAAAGGAAGATTCTTTGGTTGTTTCACTGCCACACAAAATTCACTGGTCTTGGTTTATGCCCTTTATCATCTTTGCGCTTATCTCCTTTTGAGTCTTATATGCATATTTTTCTTTAAGCAGTTACTATTTGATTGCTTAGTTGTCATAATGTCATCAATTGATTATCTTTCATTCTTGGTGTCTTCATGATGTTGTTGCCAAGGATCAATTCAGTCCATGCTGTGGGGGGTGTTCAAACCTTGCATTTGTTTTCAAAACTTGAAAACAATCTATATTTGCTTACAGGGCGTGTAAAGTTGAGTTGTTAGGTACTTAGGTTCAATCCCAAATTCGAGATAACTTGGGCACGGTAAAATTGGGTTGTGCTTTTGGTTCACAGTTTTCAAATCTATCAAGTTGTGGTTGCATGTTGATTGTACTTTGCTAAGTGCCAAGGTCTTTTGTTGACTAAAAATCTTTATGTGTCAGATTCCTCTTTTGGAATTGAAGTAAGCAAGTTAATGTTCTCGTCTATAAGAATGCTGTGCATTTTCTGTACTTTAATTTAGCTAGTCTTATTACATTTATCAATATTGATTCATTTTAAGCTTTTTTCTGACAATGAGACCAACTTTTCAGAGTGTTACTCCAAACCTATCAATGGGAACTGAAATATTTTGGCTTGGTCACCAAAGGAAGTCTGGAATTGGTTTCGCCTCTCGCTATAATACAGATAAAATGGTAAGGAGCTAGCACAGTTGTTTATGTTTTGCTTGTTCATTTTGCACCAAGGGCTGAACTGATTATTAACATAAAATGTGTTCAAACTGACTTGAGCTTTAATTGCCTACTTCTGTTTTCGCTCATGTTGTTTGCATCAGTGTCTAGTTTGTTTGTGTTGTCTTTATTTCAAAAGTTTGTGAGATCTTTGAGGCTTTTGTTAGAAACAATTAAAAGTCTTTTATTGAAGTACATGTTTAATACAAAAATCACTTCTCTACTGTCACCATGTCGCTAAACACAAGACACAACACAATTAGTGGTCCCTTTAGATTCAATATTGCTATTAGTGTCAGATCTGGAGGGATACCCTGAGTTCAAGGCGTACCTGAAATTTTGTGTAACAAATTACTATGATCATTGATGGATCCAGTGGTTTGTCCGAAAGAGTCACAAACATGTACCACGTTCCTGCAGATGCTGAGCTTAAGTCCTCGCACTATAGGCCTAGTGAAGTATTAGCTGTGTGAACGCTATCGTGTTGCAGTTTTGTTGGAGCATGCTCATGTTCTCAAACTGTATTGATCCGTCAACCCAGCAGGAGGTGTTCCTTTGTCACACATTCTAACCCCTCTTCTCTTATGTTCTCATTTTGTCTATTGCAGACAACGCCCACATGGCAGTTAATGTTTATATTAAAAAAGAATAAAGGACAGCAGTTATAGAGCCCTTCGCCACTACGGTGGGAGAAATAATTTTTCTACCTAAATTTAAACGTGTCCGAAAAAAATGACCTGTTTAACAATTGGTAATTTAGCTTTCGTGAGCTGGTTGGAAAGTGATACTCAACATTGTCATGGAGCGAACATCATTTCGTCATTGCTCAGCTCATTAAGCTTTACCTGAGTGGCTTAAAAGCCTTAAACACTTGTGTTGCACCTAGGCACCTGAGTTGCTATTGAAAATGCAACATAATCACCGTTTTATCTTATGAACATTTCAGGTGGGTACGCTACAAATCGCAAGCACTGGAATAGTTGCCTTAAGTTATGTCCAGAAAGTTTCTGAGAAGGTTGGACATCCACTGTGAGAACAGTGTGTGCTTTCATATCTACTGTGTTGACTTGATTCTAAGGTTACACTTGTTACAGGTTACCCTCGCATCTGACTTCATGTATAACCACATGTCAAATGATGTAACTGCCAGCTTTGGTTATGATTACTTACTTAGGCAGGTCAGTGTTTAAACACTTTTTACGTTTCGTGCCAGATTACATTGCTTTAGCTATTGAGTTCCTCCAAATAGCATATCTCTTTACTAACTTGTTTCTATCAACGAATACACATGAACTATAGGCACAAGGATGTCATATGTGATCCCTGTATCTCTGTTTTTCCTTAGTTGCTTTCTCATAGTTGTTTTGTAAATAAATTCTGTTGCAGTGCCGTCTAAGAGGCAAAATCGACTCGAATGGTGTTGTTGCTGCATACCTGGAGGAGAGATTAAATATGGGTGTCAACTTCCTTCTTTCTGCTGAGGTAACCATGACTCCATGACTCAAAATCAGTTCCAGCAGATATGTTTTCCATTGCACATGTTGAATCAACAAGAAATTTGCCTGAGGTTTATATTGGAATAGTTATCAACATTACAATGCTGTGGTGCAGATTGACCATTGTAAGAAGAACTACAAGTTCGGTTTTGGAATGACCATAGGAGAGTAATTCTGCTAAAACAATGGATGTGGGTGCACCTGAGATGGTTATGCAGATGTCAAGACACTTCAGGCCTCAGTTTTGAGTGAGCAGGTTCTTGCCCGTCAGAGTTTGTCTTTCTGTGTACTGGTGGTTGTGAATTTTCAGCTGCTTGATAATGTGAGCGTGGGGGCCATGATTCTTTGTTCATCTTGGATGGAACTAGCTGAAGGTGTTGGAATAATGTTGTAATGGCTGAGTGATTTCGACCTTTAAGTCACCACCAGGACTCCACATTAGGCTTTTCATGTACCATCATCTTACACGAGCCACACAAGATTTTACGGCTCAAAGCTTCTGACCATTTGCCATATTATGTCCTCCTGTGCTTCTGCTCATCCTTGCTGAGTCAGAGTAACCAATATCAGCATGTTTAATGATCCTGCTAATCACACCGTGATTTGTTCTTTCGGTACCACAGATTTTTGTTCAGTTCCTGGCCTGAAAGATAAGTGGAAACTCAATCTCGGGTCAGTAAGTTTTACCACAAGAACTAATTGAGTTGCACTCAGTTCGCGATACACCACGTCGGTCTATTTGGCACACTGTGGTAGGTCAATTCAGTTGGCGACACGCCACGTCGGTCTCTTTGGCACACTGTTGTATTGAGGCTGGTTTTGGATTGGTTGCAGTTATGTGCCTATGTGGAACTTGGACTTGTTTAGTTCCTAAAAAGCAACCCCAAACCCAAAGTTTACTATGCAAAAAGAAGATTTTCATTACATACAAATGTCGGCACATGCATGGAGTACTAAATATAGATGAAATCAAAAACTAATTGCACAGTTTTGTTGTACTCGGCGAGACGAACATTTTAAGCCTAATTAATCAATTTTTGGACAATTTTTTATAAATACAAACGAAATGCCAATGCATAATTCTTCGTCTTCTAATTTGCATCTAAACAAGGGCTGAGTAGAGTTTGTGCTACTATAGAGTTTTGTGTTTTGTGAAGCAAACCGTCTTACGGTAATCCATCGTTCCAGTCAATCACGGTCACTGGAGTTACATTCGTACCGAAAAAAAACGAAGGATCGACGTTGGATGGTGCTAAATTGCTGGAACGAGTTGGATCTAGCGGAGTTGGGCCCATTACTGTGGATAAAAACAACTTTGGAACGTAGTACAATGGAACAATAGTAGCAAGATTTTATAATCCATAAGTATACGTCCAAAAGGCTATAATTGCATGACAGCGAAGAAACAGCGGAAGCTATCGCTAAACAACGGATCTATGGCCTATTCCGTGTATCTGGCTAGTTCTGGAACTTGTTTGTATCCTTGTACTATGTTTTACATGAACAGAATTCTTGATTGCTCCATCGATTCTGCTAATTCCGATTTGCACGCCGTCGTTACTACAATGTTTATCGTGCGGTTTCATGTCGTGTTACCCTAGCCGTTGGCCGTTAGGCAAGAACTCCACGGCCATGTCCCCGACCCCACCGAATCGTGACACCCCAGCTAGCGCTAGCGTTGCCCACAAGCTACCACTACTCCATCAGGCCATCACACGAACACAGGCGCAGGCGCACAAGCGGACACACACACACACACACAGAGGCGCACGCTGAGAGCAGTGAGCTCCCCCATCCCCACATGTCAAACAGCGCACAGCGCACACCCTCCAGGCACCAGGAATCCCAGGAACCAGCAGCGGCAGCGGCTGGGGCGGCGGCGACGCCAGGGCCGCGATGATGCCACCCGCGGCGCTCGTGCTCCTGGCCCTCGCGGCCGCGCTGGCGCCGAGCGCGCGGGCGCAGGCGCCGGCGCCGGCGCCAGCCGCCGCGCCCGCGGCCTGGGGCGCCCCCGCGCCGTCGCTGGACTGCGCGGGCGCGCTGCGGAACCTGACGCCGTGCCTGACGTACGTGGAGCGCCGCAGCGCGCTGACGAGGCCCGACAAGGGCTGCTGCGGGGCGCTCGCGGCCGTCGTGGGCGGCGACGACGCGGCCTGCCTGTGCGGGCTCCTCGCCGGGTACGGCGCGCACGGCGTCCGCGTCCGCGTCGACACCGTGCGCGCGCTCGCGCTGCCCACCATCTGCCGCGTCGACGCGCCGCCGCCGAGGCTCTGCGCCGCGCTAGGGATGCCCGTCGCCGAGCCGCCGGGCGGCGCCGGCGCCGCGCCGATGGAATCAGGTGCGTACGGCTTGCCTTTGCTCTGGCCTGCCCCGCGTGCGGTGAACGCGACCCCCCGTCTTTTGATGCGCTTGCGTTCTGCAATGTGGCTGTCCTGGTGGGATTTAGCGACCGATTAAACAACTTTAAAGGCATTGTTGATAGGGAATCATCATGTCAACGCGGCGTAATTTTTTTTTATTTTGCCTAGATTCTGCCTCGGCAAAATAGATGGCTAGTAGATCACCCATCCGTACTCGTCCCGTCCGGTGCTCACTAGAATTAGCGTGTGCAATTGTACAAGGTATACGGTACTATAAAAGCTAACAAATACGTACGCATTACATGGGTACTTACTATGTTCTAGTAGTTAAAGCAGTTAAGGAAAATGAAACCCGTTTGATTTGATCAACCGCCAGGGTCCTGACAAAAGTGTCGGCACTGACAAACTCTCCTGGCACTGGCAGGGTCCGACGTGCCGACGACCACTCCGGCGACGGCGTCCGCGAGCGGCGGCCCGGCGGCGCACCGACGGCTGTTCCTGGTGGGCGCTCCCCCACGGTGCTGTCTCGTCATCCTCTCCACGCTGCTCCTGCTTCTGCTGCTGTAACTCCTGCAGGTCGTACGTACACCGGCCGCGGCGCATTTGTATACAGGTGTAAATGTACACACGCGTTCCGCCGCGGATGGAATCAATTCCGGCGTCCCGTCCATTCAACGTCCGCATCGCATTGTTGTGAAGACGCCTCCTTTCGCTGGTATAGTGGAAATCGCCCCCCCGCGCCGCGCCCAGCCCCAGCCAAACATCAAATCAGCCATGGCCCAAGCCCCAAGGTCTAGGTAGGGCCGGTGGACGGCAAGTTGGCAACGTCCCGTCCGACGACGCAGGCCGTAAAAGCGCAGGCGTCTGGCTGTGCCGGGACGCGTGAAATCGTTGAAAGGCGGCGCGTGCCGGGGGTGAGCCGCCTTGCCGACGCGTGAGCCGGAGCCCGGAGGCGCGCGCACGGGTTGCGTGTGACAGCCTTTGCCCTTTTGGTGGCGAGGTCACACGGCTGGATTAGTTGTAGTTGCAACGATAATGCATGTGTGCCGGGTAGTCGGGTACGAGTGACCTAGGGCCATACGGGGGCAGGTTGGTGCTAGTGGTACTGGTACAGTGGCGTGACTCGGTGACCTGGCTCTTGGCCGTGGATGCCCTGTCGCCCTGGCCCCCGGGCGGCCGGTGGGGCTCGCCGGCGGGTGGATTATCGTTGTCAAGCTTGGGGCTAATGAGCTGGCTAAATTCGTCGTCAGTCTGCTCCAAATGATTGGTTACCCTCGTTTGTTCTGGCCTCTAGGCCGCGTGGAGCGTCGTTGTCTGGGTCCAGATGGTGCAGGCTTCCATATGTATATACTGGAATCCGTTGATGATGCGTCGCAACCTTTTCATTTGTTTGGGCTGGCTTTTTAGGCCCGTGATTGCTTGCCGGACGAGCGCACAAGAGCTAGGAGGACTTAGGATCTAGTATAACGCGAGACAAGAAGAAGGATTATTCGTACGAATTAAGATATTATTAAATAATGTTTCTGCCTTACTAATTGAAATTACAGCACTGAAAGAAAATCTAACATATAAATGACACATGGTGTTTATTTAAAAAGTTTCACAAAAACATCAATAGTTCTAGATGAAAATTTTGAGTAGAAAGCTAACATGGCTTGACCACAAATTTAAATAATAACAAATTCATTATTTTAAGTACATTTTAGAATGTTCATGTTGTGAATATATTAAAAGAATGTATTTTCATTTATAAAACAATCAAAATTATACTAACAGGTTGAATTTTCACAAGTGGAACAATCAAATATAATATTAAATGATATCATTTCATCATTAGTACAATCCATACTATACTACCAAACAATTCTTTTTACTCTACTAGAAAAACACAAAATAAACTACAGAGCAATATTTTTTCACTACTTCAAAATCCAAAATATACCACATAACAATATTTTTTCACTATTTTTTAGATAATGGATAAAAGGATCCGGCCTTGACCAATTGGCTACGGCCAAAGACTTTTTCACTATTGGAACAAGAACAATGAAATATTCTATCAATATTAAATATTTCGATAGAATCCAAAAACATACCATCTCATACTTACTTTTACTACTAGAACTATGCAAAATATACTACGGAACAATATATTTTGTTGTGAATCTATCTAGTGCTCTCAGGTCTTTAGGTGCTCCCATACTCCCATTTTAAAAAATGCATCAAAAAGTGTATGAAAAATCAACAGAAAATATGGAAGGATAGATGATGCAAATATGTATGTTCATACAAAATATGAGATTCAGCAAAGTTTTGTTCAAGGTGAAATAAGAGAAAACAACATGCAACTGGGTCGGGCATACTGTTCATCTGGACCCGCCTCCTGTATCAATGCCCATGCTGATTTTCTCCTTTTCACTTCTCCTTGCACAAACTTTGTTCAACCTCAAATTTTGCATCAACATAAATCTGTGGCTCATCTATGCATCTATATTTTTTATTGAATATTTCATGCATGTTTTGATTTATTGTTTGAAGGGTATGGGAGCACCTCGTGGAGTGGGAGTAGTGAATACATTGTCATATTTTGTGATTGGAGCAATAAATTGATAATACAGAGGTATAGACTTTCGTAACAATCAATCTGACTATAAAAAAATAAAATATGTATAATATGAATGTTGCACAGAAAAGGAAAATAGTCACAAGATTATTTAAAAATATTAAATAGAAAAAATAAGGAACAGAATAGAAAAGGAAAGTAAAACAAAAGAGAAGAAAAAGAAAATAATGGAAAAGGGATATGGGCCATAATTGGGCCGCACCCTGTCCTACTCAGATCAGCTGTTGGGCCGGCCGAATTCACACCACCCGCGTCACATACTGAATTTTCGTGTCGCGCGCCTTTCCTTTGGGCTTTCTGCTTTTGGAGATAGCAAACGATATAACGGACGGAATTAATACACCGAGGCCTTCCTAATTTTGGGAAGGTAAACTTAGAACTTTACCATAAATACGTTACTGTAGCATTTCGTTTATATATGTGAATAATTGTTTAAACATTGATTAATTAGGCTCAAAATGTTCGTCTCGCAAAGTACAATAAAACTGTGTAATTAGTTTTTGATTTCATCTATATTTAGTACTACATGCATGTGCCGACATTTTGATGTGACGGGAATATTCTTTTTACGTAGTGGAATTTAAGGATGAAATTTGGGAACTAAACGAGGCCCGAATCACCGTCCACTGCATGGCATTTCGCCGCGTACTTGACTGCAATTGCAAGGTCCCACTACACTGTTAGGGCTTGTTTGACATAGAGCTCCATCTGATTCTGTATGGTGGCTGATTCTCTAAGAAAAATGATTCTCATTCTTTTTAATTCTCTAGCATAAACTGTTAAAATTAGGATGAAGAATCACTCCATAAAATCAGGAGAAGCTATTTTTTTCAGCTTCTAGCTTCTTAGTTCATTTTAGAGGATCGCTTCACAATCACCAGAGAATCACTCCATAGAATCAAGAGAAACTACTTTTTCAGGTTCTAGCTTATTTTAGAGAATCACTTCACAATCACTGGAGAATCATTTCTCTCTGGAAAAACCGTTTGTTAGAGCTCTTCCTAGGCTCCATGGGATGCTGACATCGTGGCAGTAAGAACTTCGGCGAGATGCAATCGCACGGATGGATGGTGTCATACATGAGTGAAGTTTCTTAAGTTTATACTCCCTCCGTATCGAAATATTTGTCGCCGTTGACTTTTTTCTACAACTTTGACCATTCGTCTTATTCAAAATATTATGCAAGTACCATCCATTTTGTTTGCCACATGCTTTACTATTGTAGCTATTTTAAGCTTGACTTACCCTTTTACATATTTGTGATAATTTTTTGAATAAGACGAATGGTCAAAGTTGTAAGAAAAAGTCAACGGCGACAAATATTTCGATACGGAGGTAGTACTAGTTACTATGCATGTTTAGTCTGCCGAAATGGAACGCGTCTTGCTTCAACTTCAACGATGAGATCTCTGACCTCTCGCATGTGTGCATGCATGAACAAAAACTGGCACAGTGCTCCAAGCCTCCAAATTACACTACTGCAGGCTAGCTCCGGAGGCAAGCGTCTGTCTAAACCACGCAACATCCCGCACTCCCAATCAGGGGCGGACCCAGCATACAACGAGCGACGACACTGGCCGCCACTTGCAAACCTACAGTATAATTGAGCACTATTCTACTGTAGCGAGCACTGTAGCAAGTGCTGTAGACCGCCACTCGTTTTTTTTCCTGGGTCCGCCCCTACTCCCAATGAACCCTATCTTCAAGCAAAGTCCTAATACTAATCGGCAGAGACGCGCAGCGGGGAACACGGGATCTCCCCTAGATCACCCGCAACACCACCCACAAAACCAAGCTCTTCCGAACACTGAACGTGGCCAATATCCACGAGACACGATTCAGACAGCGGATCGGAATCCCCATGCGGCGATCGATCGAGCGCCGAGCTGTACTACGCCACCGGGGCACCCAAACTGAACCACGAGTTCTATTAAAAGCGAGCTCGCCCTGCTGTGCAGAATCCATGCACCAGACGAGCCTCAGCCGCAGCACCCGATCGGCTCATGTCATCGGCGGGGACATCGAGTTGGCACTGACAAATGGTTGGCCGCTCGCGCTCGGTTTGCCGCTCCGCGCAATGTGCAACCGCTGGGTAGGCTGGCGGTTGTTCGGGGAACCGCCTGCACTTGACTCCGCGCGCTTTGGACAAGATGATGGCAAGCGGCATGTGGGTTTCTATCCCAAACGGTGGATAGCAACATGACCTCGATGGCCGCCCGGCGACCCATCTTAAATTTACGGCAAGCAGAATTCAACCGGCTTGACACCTCGAGGTTCTCTAGAGGAAGATTCCTCGAGTACAAGTACAGCCACAGTAGACATGGCTAAACGCGAGGTCCTTTACACTAACACGGCAGTTTTTACAAGTACGGCCACAGTATCTTTTGACGAATCCTCGAGATGCCGCTCCGTGTATGCGCAAGAATTGTACGATAACTGCGCAATTTTTTTTAAAAAAAACTATAAACAAGCAAGTACAGCATTCGAAGCACACACTCGTATTTTTATAAACGCCCCCAATGGTTGGTTTCCTTAGTCATACAGCTAGCAAAGTTTACGGTGACTCGTCTACGTATCATTTTCTCCGTCTCAAAATATAAATCATTTGTATTATTTGACATACTGCGTACAAAATTAATAAAATTTTGTATTGGTGTTCTTGCCTCTATTTTGAAGTGTAATTGTGATTTTGCTCCTATTCTTTTAACTGTGTGATTTTACCCTCTATTATTCATAAGTCAATACGATTTTGCCCCTAATTAATGGTCAAAATATATATGTATTATAAAATATAATATATGTACATAGCAAAACCAAGACGGCATATATTTTGAAACAGTGAGAGTAATAGCGGGTGGGATGTGTGCACGTGTTCCTAGCTTCTACAAGCCCACAACATTTTAGGAAGAATGAAACAACTAGTAAAAACTTCAGATAAATAAAAGAACAGGAGGAAGGAGCTCCAACAAAATCCGAAGTTACAAATACCATCAATTAGATACTTCTCCCTCGCATTACCTGCGAAAAGAAAAGTTACAATGGCACCAGGGGAGGAAGCAGCACGACACCACCTCCTCCCACATTTCCAAAATCACAGTAATAATCCATTCCGTCCCCTTGCATCGTACTCGTGGTCTCGTACGTCTAGCAGCCTCGAAGGATGAGAGTAAGAGCAAAGTGGAAAACATTAGGCCTTGTTAGATTTCAATTTGAGAGCTCCCAATTTAGGAGTTTTTAATCATTAGGGACTATAGCATTTTATTTGTATTTATAAAAAATTGTCTAAACATTGATTAGTTAGGTTTGAAATATTCGTCTCGCAAAGCACAATAAACTATACAACTAGTTTTTGATTTTATTAATATTTAGTACTCCACGTATGTGCCGATATTTTGATATGATGAAAATCTTCTTTTTGCATAGTGAAATTTGGGATCTAAACACGACCTTAGTATCCGTTAATCCATGCAAACTGGTAGGAGGCGCATGCCGTGTCATATATCAGGGGTTCAGATTGACACTGTGGCATACAAATTTTGGTGCTAAACTTTAGCCTAAAGTTTGCACTTTATAATAAATGCGTCACTGTAGCGTTTCGTTTATATTTGTAAAAAATTGTTCAAACATTAATTAATTAAGCTTAAAATATTCGTCTCGTAAAGTACAACAAAACTGTGTAGTTAGTTTTTTATTTCATCTAATTTAGTACTCTATGTAGGTGCCGATATTTTGACGTGATGAGAATTTTTTTATATATAATAAAATTTGAGAGTTAAATTTGGGATCTAAACGAGGAGGCTATACTCAGAGTTAAGACGCCGCGTAGTCTCGGGCCACGCAGGATTTTGCATCATCATCCACTCTGTAAACCATTAATTATGACTGACAACGATCTAGTTTTTTTTTTGAGACATGACAACGATCCAGTAGCTGCTTCCCACAATCCCACGTGATGGTAAATGGTGGAATCCTGACGATTACCGACGGCAAAGCTTTGGGAGGTAGCGGAGGGCCCGTGAGAATTTGGCCCAAACGCCCATCGCCCACCCCCGTAGACTAGTACGTACTCGTCGTCGCCTCTCGGTCCAATACGGCCGCCACCGTGCGCCATTATTGTGCTCCGTCTGCTGAGCGACAGAGAAATCCACCCCAAGGCGAGGCGTGCGTTTTAAAGTTTCAGCGCTGACAAATACTAAAGCTTTCTTTCACGATCAAAAGGCAAACCTAGATTATTATCTATGTGGTCACAAAAGTGTAATCTCATGGTAATGGCAGTCCCAATCCAAATACTTTGGGATAATAAAAAATAAAATATACAATACGCAAGTTACTAGGACCAACGTCGCTGGATGCATACTACGTAGCATATATAAGCCCCGGTTGTTTCGCTAAACTTCAGCGCCGTCACATCGAATATAAATATATTACTTATAAGTATTAAATATAGATTAATTTAAAAACCCATTACATAAACGAGGAGTAATTTACGAGACGAATCTATTAAGCCTAATTACACCATGATTAGACAATGTAATGCTACAATAAAACGAAATAGACATGGCTTATATAATTAGTTTATGTTTAATACATCTAATTATTACTTATTTAAAGGTTTACTAAATTCTGAATCAAGGAAAGTATGACACTTATTGAAACTAGCATATAAAGCCATGAGGAAAGAGTGGTGGTGAAGCCACACCGACGGTGCTCCGAACAGCTGACACTGAAGACGACGATGCGCTGCAGCACCTGCAAGTCGGTTTACGGTTTCCTCGTAGTAACGCCAGCGAATCTCATCAAGAACTCTTTGTGCTTAGGCTTTAGACAAAAGAAGTCTGCTCTGCGGGTGATACAAAGGGAAAAGGAGTGTG
Source organism: Echinochloa phyllopogon (assembly GCA_033239725.1). NCBI lineage: Eukaryota > Viridiplantae > Streptophyta > Magnoliopsida > Poales > Poaceae > Echinochloa > Echinochloa phyllopogon. Next base: position 60,095,899 of record BTCW01000018.1, on the reverse strand, counting down.
GTAAGTTGTAGACATCTAGAACTCAAATAACTTATCAACAGAGCTATCTTTTGATAGCATTTCAATGGCTTATTCAAGGTCAATCCGTTATAAATGACATACTGCACAGGTGCTGTTCTTCATAGCTGCTATTGGTCAACTTGCATTCTTCACTGACATACATCAATTTCCCAATCCTAAATTCAATAACAAAAGAATGTCCTCTCAGAACCAAAAACTCTTCCCCGCCTGCTTGCATCTGGAAACTATGTGGTGCTCGGGATGAACCGATGTCTAGAGCACTTTCTCAAAAACAAGAAGACTACAAATAGAGCTATTCAATCAAACTCAGGTACTATGATGGTGGACTACCAATTCTCTTTCTTGTTGAATGCAAGAGAAGCAAGATTATAGGCCGTATACTATGTGATTTCATCTTAGACGATCAAATCACTAAATGATCTCTCTCTACGGCACTCTTATTTCAATGTTTGGCTAGGCTTCTTCTTTCCCGAACAAAAATGCGAGGATATATAGCTCGGAGACGACGAACAAAAATGCGTTCATTTGCCTCAAACTTTAGAGGGGCTCATTTAAGACTTAATCGAATGATTACTCAACAAGTAAGAAGAGCTTTTGTTTCTTCTCATCGAGATAGAGGCAGGCAAAAGAGGGATTTTCGTCGTTTGTGGATCACTCGGATAAACGCAGCAACACGGGTATATAACGTATTCGATAGTTATAGTAAATTAATACACAATCTGTACAAGAAGGAATTGATTCTTAATCGTAAAATGCTTGCACAAGTAGCTGTATCAAATCCAAATAATCTTTACACGATTTCCAATAAAATAAAGACCATCAATTAAAGGAATAAATAAAGTAATATACAGGAATAATTAAAACCGAATTCCCGGAGAGGGAACTCCGGGAAGATACAATAAATTAGGATTAAGTGGTAGGAATCAACGAGCATGTTGCAATAAATAAAAAAAGCGCCCCTGCAAGGCAAGGCGAGAGGTCAGATGTTGCCGGACCATTCACACGGCGCCCTATGCCACACCATGCCCCGCCCCACCCGACGAGGCGAGCGATAGCGCATGTGTGGGTTTTCTTTCTCCTCCCATACTCTTACTTGATGGAGTGAGGACAGTTTCTTTATGTTGGTCATCCTTCACTTCAACTAGCACTATGGAACTAAAGAACAGCACCATCGGGATCAACTCCCTTATGCTCTTATGGGTCATTAAGATTTTACTAGAAATTTCTGAATTTCTCGTTGACCCAGGCCCATAAATTTCAGTATTTTGTACTAGTAGATTTTCCTCTGGACGCAAATAATGCATTTGTAAAGGCGCTGCACGTCTAAGTTCTGATCTTTTTTTAAAGTTCTGATCTTTTTTTCCCCTATCCCTGTGACCCTGTGCGTGCCTATACGACCTCGCTTGCGTTGACCCTGATTTATCTGCCAGTGCTGCGCGCGTTGTCAGCTGCCAATGTTTATATACAAAGGTCAAGTACCACCGCTACTTTCCTACAATCATGAGTCATATCAGACCATATCTTTTATTATAATACCGCTCTATTCCACATGTCAAGATGCTACTATTTGTCCAATTCTCCTGCCACAGGAAAACATTTTCTTCTATACGGAGTACGGAGTACATTTCTGCAAAAGCGCCGTGTACAAGCCGCCCTGTTCCGAGTCAAGGAAAGCTATTCCATCGGGCCACCCGAGTATCCAACGTACTTCTGGGGACTCCATTTTTACCCTGTTCTTCTGTCCTCTGCAGCAGCCACCTCGTAGCGCCTACAGGCAGGTCGTAGTCTCGTAGCAGGTTTTCACCGTGGACCACGCAGACCAGTGTAAGGACCGACCGGTGGGCGCTACGGCCGAGACAGCCACACATGGTTCTCGCCAGGGAGCACGATGAGCGCGTGCCGGGGCGCACGGCGGCCGGAGAGTGATCGCCCCCTTCGTCCCTGTTCTGTACGTGTAGGGACCGAGATCAAGTTACACACCGCGATCTGCAACTCAGCAAGCGCAACAGCTGCACATGGTAACGAACAGGCCGTGGCCACACGGTTTAATACGAGTTAATTAATTCGAGCACTGATGGCATTTTGTGAAGCTCACTCTACATTGCTGTCCCGGGTAGCAGTGTACATATGTACTGCAAACCATTTTGGTTGTGGTGTGTAGAGCAAATGATGCTTTTTTTTTCTGTCGGAGTAGCTAGCAAACACAGTAGTACGTACAGAGTGTCATTTCTCTGTCTCGTTTTTTTCTCTCCCTCTTTTCTTTTTTTATTTATTGGAGAATTTGTAGTATACCACAACAACAAGCTACTCATGCGTGCTCGTGCCTTGAAAATTGCGATCACGCATGGCCGCATGCGTGCACGAACGGACCAACACTGCCACTCCAAAGAAGCTCATCGTGCCCTCACCCCAATCTGCAAAAGATACACGGCGGGGGACACGGGATCTCCGCTAGATCATCCGCAACACCCCCACAAACCGAATGCTCATCCGAGCACTGAACGTAGACGCGCCACGAATCGACCCAGACAGCAAATTGGAATCCCCATGCGCGAGCGAGGTCCGAATTCTACTACTACACCGCGTGCAACTGAACGCAAGAGCATTTTAAAAACTACTACTAGTGGCTCGCGCCACGGCCGTGAAATCCCCACTGGGAAGAATCCAATCCACGCTACGAGACGGCCGGGCCTCCGATGCAGCTGCCTGGCTGCCTGATCCGCGGGGAGCAGCGCGGCTGCCAACGCCAAGTGGCCAATGACAACCGCCGGCCGGCGCGCGCGGCTCCACTTTGCCGGCTCCGGACGCCGTGCGGCCGCCCTGGCAGTTGTTCAGAGAACCTGCACACTTGGCCTGCTCCCCTTTGGGCAGGATGGCGGCAAGCGGCATGTGAATTTTTATCTCAGAGCAGTGGATACTGGATAGCGATTCAAGGGAGTTCTTGGGGGTTGGGGCGGATGCGCCGGGGAAGATGCCCCCTAATTTGCCGTGGAGGCGACTCATCTTCAAGATAGCCTTCTTGTAAATCAAGGGATGATGATATTGATCGGCGAGCAAGCAGGCGGATTTGGAGTGCTGTATGTGAGTGATGCCTGTGCCTGACCTTTCATGAGCCCCAATGGTTCACATCAACAAAATCTTCTATTTCTGTTTTGTTTGCGGGAAGGGCAAGGTGCTCTTCTAGGTTGATCAAGAGGCTACAGAAGAGAGCCTAAGGCATAGCGCACGCACGATTATGTGCTAACTTGTCTCACTCCCTTGTTGGCAAGACGAACAAGCTAAACTGACAGATAGATATACTAATAATAAAGGGTTGGGGATGGATCAGCTTAATTTGAAATGGACTGGGAAAGAAAGTATAGGAGCAGAAGTAGACTTGAAATTAATAATACGATTTCCCAATCATTACCGTCCTTCGTCAATAATGCACAGCTGACAAAGTTTCAAGTTGACTTCCTATGTGCTCTTCATTTGTCTAGGCGATCAAGTCTGCAAGATGAAGAAACACGTGTTTTCAGATATAACATTCATAATGTCAGACAGAATGACGAAATAGCAAGGTAGATCTTTTATATAACTAGTAGGAAAAAGATTAACGTTTATTGTTTATATCTCTAGTCCTCTATCATAGCCATGAGTTGAAAATGTAAAAATAAGTGATTTTTATGAACGAAAAAAAGTGATTTGAGTACGAAGTTTTCTACATACATATTGCAGTGTATTCTGATGTCTTCTACATGTTCATTTAGAACATGTGCCCTTTTGTGTATTGTTTTGGTCGCATGCATTCTGTAAGAGAATGTGGAAGTCGGAATTTTCTTCCATTATTTAAAAAACATATTGTGGCGTATTCTCTGGATGTTTGTAGTTCGTAACCGCAAGTTGTGTATCATTACAAAATTATACACGCTTTAGCATGAAGCAATGCAAATCCAATTAGGGTGCATATTATGCTCTACTTTGATCTTCACCTATTACGTGGTCTAGGAAATCAGAAAGGTATCTCTGTGTGAAGTTTTATGGAATGATTTGTTGCCTTGCCACCGAGAAGTAGAGATGGTACTTGGATCATGCAATTTTGGGGCGGCTCATGGCAATGACCTTTTGGTATAGTGCAAGCACAGCACGGCACATAAATAATTATTTATCCAAACAAATTATCGGACGATATTGGTGCAGTGATCCATGGTCATTACTCTATACTTAAACCGTACTAGCTATTTCATCCTAAACTAAATGCCGTATTAGCATATGATGTCAACGGGACCATTTCTACTGTTGCAGGTAACTTTCCAGAAGTACTTTAGGTTAACATGTTTTAGAACGGTAGGTAATTTGTAATTAAGCTAGTTATTTTTTGAAAAAAAGGCAAGTTAAATTTGATTAAATGCATGAGCCATTTGATCTCTGCGGTGAGCGGTTCAAAGCCACAAACCGACCCCAAGGACCCACGAAAACTCTCTGACAGTGATTTTGTTTCCCCTGCCCCGAAGAAAGTTTGGCTCCAACCAGGAATAAGAAGAAAAACTGTCGCGTTTCTAGTTGTGGAGAAATGGAAAAGGAAAGTGACCCGAAGTGACATATGCTCGCCGCTGCCGACACCATGAAAAGTCCCTTGCAGTGCTCGGCGTCGCGGAGCAGTGCAAAGGACCACGGCCCACACAGCCGGCCGCGGAAAGCTCCGAGGCTGGACCACCCCGCGGCCGCGAGTGCGTGGCCGTGGGGCGCGCCGTGTCCTTCCGGCGCGGCCGCGGCACCCAACCCAAGGCCAAGGATGATTGAAGGGAAGAATTGAGCTGATTTCTAGCGAGCGTTGGAGTTGGATGCTCAGCTCTAGCTGATCTATACGTGCAGAACACTAGCTGATCAGCTTTTACATCGGTGAGAGGCCACAGTAGAGTCAGCACTCAGCCCCATAGCATTGGCAGAATCGTCCCGTTTGTAGACCAGAGACCATGGATTGACAAGGATGATATATATTTCGCACGTGATCGATGGCGGTGGTGAAACTCTGACAGTGACTGAAAGGTGTACTAGTAGTAAAACACTGGGAGCCCACGCGCACCAGCGCATAGACGGCTGTCATTCGTCGATCCCACCGTCTTACCTCGCGGCTTAACTTTTCGCTATCGAACGGCCGGGCCAATGCAATCGCGCCTTCTGCCCTTGTGCGTCTGGCATCATCATCCGCTGAGTGGCTGAAAACTCTAGTACCAAAGGTGTGCGCCTGAGACTTGACAACACTTCTTGTCGCGTTCACCTGATAAAACTACATTATCCCTTCACATGCAAACTAAAAGATGAAGTATCTCGCAGAAAAGTTAAGCTGGGTCGATATTCTTAGTTTCAGGGCTCTGGATAAGTGTTAAAAAAAAGCATTTGCCAGTCCCGGATACACTCGTACAGCATCCGAAAAGAATTCAGATCAAGAACCTGTAGAGAATCCCTCAAAATTCCAGAGCAAATTGCCGAAGCTGCAGGGAATCCTACAAAAACGAATTTGCCGCGGCAGCAGCACCGTTCATTTCGTAGCAAATTGTTCAGGGTTCATCGATCGTAGGAAGCTTCCGCCTGGAATGGAAGCAAGCGATTGGAGACCACATTGCTGTCGCCTATCCCCCTTGCTGTAGCCACTTGTTTACACGCTGCATATGGCCGGACAAAGACGAGTGAACTGGAATCAAACGATCGAAGTGGTGAAGAGGCTGTACCAAACTGACGAGGCAAGAGAGCTGAGCAGCTTAGATTTGCAGCCACTACTTGGGGTCAAGTGGCACTGTCAGTTGGGGACCGAATGAAGCTGCGGATTTGGGAGCACGCATGAGGGGAGAACGTGGATGCAGCTGAGAAGCAGAGCCACATGCTATGGGTGCAGTACGTGCAGTTTCATGCTAGCTTTGTTGAGGGAAAAAAAAGGGGTGCAAATAGTTTATCCACGGAAAGATAAGAAAAAAAGGAAGATAAATAAGCTCTACTCCGTAGACGTGAAGTAAATGCGGTTGGATTTCGCTTTGACATTTTTATCCTCGACCGAAATCTTTGGAAAACAAGAAATATTTTTATAGAAAGAAAGAAATATCTTTGCCTATCCACTTATACCGTATATGGTACATTGGTACCACCTGTAGAAGACGAGAAGCTAGGTACTCCCTCCGTATCCTGTTTAGAGGTCGTTCTGGGCGTGTGATCGAATTGCAAAATAGATGTCGTTGCTCCCTAAAATGGCCTAAACGGACGCCTTTGCCCCTGAGCGTTTCGACTCCCGCACGCGGCCGCCTCTCATTAACGTCGCACGCGGCCTGAGACGAGATGAATTACTCCCTCGGCTCCGCACTTTGAAGCTTGCGACGCAGCCCTCTAGTCTCCCTCACCTTGCTGTACGTTGCCGTTGTGCCTGCTGGCCTCGCCGTCGCGTGTGCTCGCCTCGCCGCCGCGCGCCTGCTTGCCTCGCCGTGTGCGGACTGGGAGATGGAGCTCGCACCGGACACCATCACGCCAGAGTTGCAGGAGCTCACGCCGGACTTCGAGATGGAGGTGGTGCCGGAGTTGCCGGAGCTTACGCCGGACCTGGAGATGGAGGTGGTGCCGGACACGCCGGAGTTGCAGGAGCTCGCGCTGGAAATAATGCAAACGCGCTCAAACCAGTCGAGCAACAAGCCAGGATGCAAAATTGCGTGAACTAATAAAAAAAGCTGACAAGAGGACTCGAACCTTGCCCACCACGCTCAAGGAGCGGCCACCAGACCACTTCAGCTAGTAAGCACACTTGTCTAAAGGCAACCCACAACGCATTTAATAAGGGCAACCATAGAAGAATAACCCCTAATTAATGACTCCTTGGTAAGCACAAACCTGTCCTAAACGACCTCTAAATATGATATGAAGGGAATACTCAAGAATCAGTATTTACGTACCAATCAGTAAATCTGAAACATCTTGTACGGAGCAGCATGGAAGTGCTAGTTAGTAGCTCCAGAGTACGGGGCTATGGGCTCACTGAACAGTTGTTATCCACAATCTAGGTTGATCTGTTCGAGCTACGTATGGCGTTCTCGTCTCTGACCATGCAAGAGGACTCGGACTGCTGGGAATCCGGGACTCAAATCTCGGCGGATATTTCTAGAATATCCGATTATTATTATCCATCTTCATCTGGCAGGAGAACATGCAATCCGGCATACTACTACAGTAGCTCCATAGGCCATCCCGTAGGCTGGTGTCGCTGCTCGTTTTCATAACTTCGATGATGATTTCCAGTAGTGTCTTTTTCTGCCCGAGTGAATTCGATGGAGATTATTTTTTTTTTTTGAGGTGCTTCGTCCGATGGTGTTTGTGGCCACCAGCAAGCACACCAGTTGCCGCCGGCGGCCCAGACATTCATGGCTACAGCCTAGTACTCCGTACAGCCGAAGAGATAAGGCAGGCAGGCTACTCCATGATTGAGAACGAGATTGCCTGAAGCCGAGGCACAGATTGGCAGGGCGCAGACGTGTCCTCCCGTAACCCGGATCCTAACCCATCCGGGTCCACGGCATCGCCAAACCCTGTAGCACTTTGACACTACTACTCCAAAACCGGGCTGGCTGCAGCTGTTTTTGTTTCCAGAAAATCGCTGGTTTCATTTCATCAGCCTTGTTTCAGCGAGCTCATTCATCTTGGCGCGTACACGTAGTACCAGTGCTTTGACCAAATAAATAGCAGCATACAGTAATCAAGATGCTGATGAAACCACAGTTCAGAGTCAAAACACCCATCAGGAGTCATCACATCTCCTGCCCTCCCGCTGATATCTTTCAGAAAAAATGGCTTCACGTACCGGTGAGGCATCGACGCGTCACGCACGGGTCTACTTGAGCTCATTACGTTAAGCTAGGACGCAACGCTAATAGTGAGCGGGATTATATAAACCCGGAAGGCGCTAGCAAGCTAGCTAGCTACTGTAGCTAGCTGCGCGAATGTGGAAACGTTCCTGTTGCTGTTGCTGTCGACTCGGTGTCACGTCGTGCAATTTGACTCTTGATTTCTTCGGCATTTGCTTAGCTAGCTATCATGGACTAATGGCACTGCTGCTACCGTTCGTTCGTAGTTGACCCCTGCAGATGTTTAAGCCCAGATGTCAACGGGTTTATTAGTGAGAAAGTACCTGGTAACATCTCAGCTGTACAGTACTCCGTACCACACATCTTTTTCTGGCACATAAAAATACGCGCATTCAAAATATGCTGTCTTTTTACTCTAAAAAAATATACCGGTCTTCGCTCCAGAAAACATTTCCATCAAAGGCCCCCAGCGCGCGAACGTACGTCTTCGCTGCCATTGCATCACCCATTCGTTATCGTTACTGCGGTGGAATTAACCGTTCCTAGGACCACAGGGACCAGTGGTTGTTATACGGCCGGGACAGACAGCCACACATGACCTGCGGCAGGGGAGCACGATGAGCACGTGCGGTGGATCCATCGGACGGAGTGGACCGCACGGCGGTGGCCATCCGCTCGCGGCTCGCCTACACGTGTACGGCCCGGATCGGTGCCCGCCGCTCCACGGCCAGGCCCAGCCCAGCTCGTGCTCCCCGCAGCGGCGTGGGCAAAGGCTGTCACCGGTGGGGTCGACCACTCTGTTGACGAGGCCAGACGGGGAGTGGCCCATTCGCTGCGGGCCCGGGTCCCAGAGTCCACATGCGCAACCTTTGATTTGAATAAACCTGCAGGCATTACCGGACTTAAGAATGGATTTAGTATTTCTTTCCAAAAAAAATAGATTTCAGTACATTGCCCCCAGGTCTTGGTAGTACACGGGTATGACGGACTCCAGCGCCGTCAGATCTAGGTGGTGTGTGGATCCGGTGGTTAAACTTTAGAGTTTTTTAAATAAGTAATAATTAGACGTATTAAATATAAATTAATTATAAAATTAATTACATAAGTCGTGTCTATTTCGCGATACTAACCTAGCAAGCCTAATTGAGCTATAATTAATATATAATTATCATAACATTATATTGTCTAATCATGATGAAATTAGACTTAATAGATTCGTCTCGCAAATTAGTTCTTGTTTATGTAATAGATTTTTTAATTAATCTATATTTAATACTCATAATTAACGTTTTTATATCCGATATGATGGGGCTAAAGTTTAGATGGAGAGAAACAAAGGTACCCTTACATTGGAGTAGATCCCTTTTGTATCTGATGTTTTTCCGTCGGTGCAACAAACACCAGGAGACCATGTCCAGAGAAAAGTATAAATATCGGTACACAGACTGAGCTAGTGGTAGTACTACTTGCCAATACACGAAGCAGACAATGCCTAGCGACATCTATTGCCTACTGTACTGCCTTGGGTCAGCACTTGCATGGACTTGTTTCCCATTGATATGCACCAATCAATCAACATTCCCCAGGAATCTTGTTTCCCATTGATCTGCACCAATCAATCAACATTCCTCAGGAATCTGTCTCCTGCACTGCGCATCGGTAAAACCAAAGCAAAAGTTGTGTATTTAAAATATTAATATTTATCCCTGTCTTATTCGTTACAAATGAATACTATTATAGTATTATCCGAATTATAGAGAAAAACTTATATGTATTCCTATCCGGTAGTATCTATCCGTTTTCATCCCGGTCAAGCCCAAGCGGCACTGAACCCGAAGGCACAATCCGTCCGCTTGATTTATCAGCATCAGTCAGCACTATTTTTCTCTCAACATAAATTAGCACCCTCCACCTATCATCAGATAGTCATCAGTATTTTTCTCTCGACACAAATCAGCACCGGCCACCAGTGATCAACGGGTCAACGTCGCCTGCGTTGCCGGCTCGCTGCATCAGAATGTCGTCACTGATGCAGTGGTGCCACTGCCCGACTTTTTTGTTTTTTAGCCCTTTTCGCGAAAGAAGTTCACAAATACGTCCCTGGTGGAAAGATTTCAAAAAATGGACCCTGGGCTCGGCGCCATAGCACGCGGCGCCGAGGTCACACAGCTCGGCGCCACGGTGCATGGCGCCGAGCCATCGCGAGCCGAGCCGGCGTGGCGTCCGACGTGGCAGGGGGCTCGGCGCCATAGACCATGGCACCGAGCTTGGCGCCGTGGATCTTGGCGCTGAGCCTCCATTTTCAACCTCAGCCGCGTCCCTGGCTGCTCCATTTGTTTTTTTGTTGCTCTCGGTTTTCCCTATTTCCCCCACCCAACCAACGTCTGGAATCGATCTATTGGACCGTGGAAACTTTGATTTTTTCCGTAGATCTTCGAGAGCAAGGTATCCTCTGTCATGTCCTCTATTTTTCTCGGATTGATTTGGTTTAAATTATGTGTATTTTGTAACCCTAGATATGAAACTTCTTATGAGTTATGAGTTATTAGATGATTGATATGTGTACGTGTTATATTGAAAACTAGGATGCCTAGGCGAGGTAGATGTGGTCAAGCAACGTAATCTTCGTCCAAAATAGTAAATTCTCCGATTTTGTTAGTAGAGTCGTCAATTTAGTCGAAATATGTTTTGTTGAGTAGGAGGAATAACTTTCAACAAAGGCCTCGCAATGCCTTCGAACCTTACCCATTACATAGCGGTGTTCCCGTGCCGATGTGCTTTTGTGGTGATCCTTGTAAGGTAGAGGTTTCAGAGGAAGAGAAGACTTTTAGACAAAGGTACTCGATGTGTGCGAACTTTGCATTCGATCCAACACCGGAGCAGATCCGCATTGGCATGATGGTGAGAACTTATGGTCAAAATAGTGATTTTTGATTCGTTACTTCATGTAATAGCAATCTAACTCATAATTTTTTGCAGACTCCACCACCGCTATGCGATTATGAGCAGTGGATCGACACTGAGATTAAGAATAAAGACAAGGACTTTTGGGATGGAATGAAGCAGTGGGATGCAGAGATAAATGAAAGGTTGGAGATGAGGCGCAAACAGGAGGCGGAAAAAAAGGAGCGGGAAGAGGAGCTGCAAAGGAGGTGTGCTGCGAAGGCAAGGGAGGAGAGAGAGAAGAAGCTTGAGCGTGCTCGTCGTGCGAAAGAAGCACTGGAGGAAAATCCCGATGCTTTGAGGAATGGAAAGTGGCCGCGTTGTACTCAGTAGCATTCTACATTTGCATGTCTAATGAAGTAGTTATGGACAATGTCTAAGAATATTTGACTATTATGCTAGTTCGCATGTAATGCACATTTTATTCTTGCGCGGTTAATCCAAGAACAATGTTGCATTTTTTATTTTGGTTGGTTGTCAAGCGGTGCATTTTTCGTTTTGGCCTTAAAGAATACGGATTAAAAAACTCACGAAATAGTGCAGTGGATAATTGAAATGCAGAACACGTGTAGTGGCATGTGAGGACCTGTACCAAACAAGGGTAAACATGTCCTCCTATAAACCTAACATGCCTTAGGTAATTAAAACCACTAATAACAATATGGATGTAGGAAATGACTATGATATGGTACTCTAGTAGTGTCCCCACATAGCAAACTGTGTTGCACTTTCTCCATAGTATCCGTTCATTACAGGCGGTGGCGGTGGTGGGGGTGGAGACTGTGGCGTTGGAGGTCCATCTTTCTTGTGGCATGCACAGCTGCAATCTGGGTCCGTGCACATTGCCTCCTCTGAACTGTCATCCTTGTTACCGCTGCTCATGTTCATTTCTAGATCGAAGATGCGATTCTGCAAGTAGTAGATGTACTCCTGATATGGATGAATAGGAGGAGGATCGACCCACCTAACAAAACCACACTTTTCTGGCGCCTCGGAGGACTATTAAAAAATAGCTATCGTAAGTTGTAGATAGAAAGTGATATGAAAATATATTAAAATCAAAGAGCAATAATATTTACCCATGCTCGTGGGCATTTGAAGAAACGACGACCTCCGTCTGTGCCCTCAACCATCATTTGCAAAAAGCAATCTTCCCCATGCATGCATTTCGACCAGTCTTCTCTCCTTTTATCGTATCCTCTCAGAGGGCACTCTTTACCGAAATCACTTTTACTCTGAACTGTCAACTCATACACTGCCTCACCATACTCATCTGGGCCAAGAGACAATGGGAGGTCCCTTCCTCCCCCCTTTCCTCTCCCTGAGCCGAAATGCTTCCCACTAGATGACCCTCCGGACATTGCTACTGATGTGGTCTGGTTTCATCAGTGTGTGTATATATAGGCCAAGGCATGTAATTACTCATGATGTGCTGTGGTTAATGCATATTAAAAGGCTAGGATAGCTGTCTGAAAAGTCTACGTTGAAGGACGCTGAAAAGGCTATTCTAATGAACACTGAAAATGCTACGTCGAAGGACGCTGAAAAGGCTATTTGGAATCTAGACTTTTCAGTGACATGTCATTTCATATATAATATTTCTTTACGATTTGATTGTCTTAATTATTTATTTGAAATATGTGGTTGGTACAGTGGTAGTTACATATCAGACATTCATTAATTTTCTAAATTAGTAACCTTTCACCAAAAAAATTTGGCAGAAATTCCCTTGTTTTATTCCATCCTGAATAATTACAAGGCACATATATCATAGGTTCACATAGCCACAACAAGTTTACCACGACATAAACAGAGTCCATAAAATTAATCCATACAGTCCATCATAACAGTCCATAGTCCAGTACATTGAAAACAAAAAAGAGACCGGATTTGTGGGACTATGATTTTACCTATCAACAAGAGCTGTGATCGCGGCTGGGTTCAAAACAGGCAACCCGCGGCGAACCTGGTACGATACGACGTCCAGGCCAGCCATCCTCAAGAGAGGAGTGTACCTGTCGTCGTACCGCATGTCAACGAACCCGTAATGGGTTCGAGGACGAAGAAGGGGCAGTTCCTGCGCAAAATTAAAATTTTGATTAAAAAAGTTAGTAGCAATTAGAAATGTAATATGATTGACGAAGCGAGAGTATGTCATTACCTGCCCCTCCGCTGTGAGTCGTCCTCGGTGGTTCTGGTCGTAGTACGGATCCAGCAGGTGGGGTAGCGCCATCCTGAAATAGAGAGTCAAATTAGTTAGAAAATTTAACATATTAACAATAAATATTACAAAAAAAATATTTGCAACGAATGTATGCAAGTAACCGATAAAATGCGGGAAATAATTTACAAAATGCAACAAAGTACATAATTTATTGTCACCTGACTAATACGCCAATGACACGTGCGTGAATTGTGACCCAGTCTACCACACTTGCCACATTCATACTTGAAAGGACCAACACTAGGCCTAGAGGGGGGTGAATAGGCCCTGTAAAAATTTCTGCAAAATTGCTCTGAAAACTGTCAGACGTCGGATGATCCGACGCAGTCTCGGATCTTCCGACCCCCGGAAGATCCGACACTGTGTAGGATCTTCTGACGGGATAAAAGCTTTACTTCGTAATTTTAGTTCTAGTACACTTTTTAAAGATTCTACTTGAATAGAAGTGTGACAATAAGTGTATAGAGCCTTCTAGATATGATCAATGCAATAGAATAACAACAAGCAAGTAGATCGGATCAAATCAAGCAAATCCAACAATAAAACAAATGACCACAAGGAGACAATGGATTTACTTCCGAAGTTCACTCCACAAAGGAGCTACGTCTCCGTTGAGAAGCTCACAAAGAGCCGAGCTGTCACACTAGCCCCAAGTCTCCCTCAATCAACCACAAAGGAAGATTGAATCACTTACTATTGGCTCTCACAAAGAGAGGGGTAATACAAACTTCCGGGCCTCAACCACAAAGGAATGGGAGCTCACCGGCACCTCTAACCGTCTAGGAGCAAAGCTGCAAGAGTAACAAACGTGAATCGACGAATCAAAGTTACTTCAAGTGCTTCAAGAGATGAACAAGTGAGGGCTCAAAGTTAGCACAAGCTTCACACCTTCAATCTTCTCTCTCTCACTCAAACCCTAGATGAATCCTTGCAAGAATCAAGCTTGGGAAGGAGTAGTGGAGTGAAATGAATGCTCAAGTGGGTGCTTGTCACAAGTTAGGTCAGTGGAGGCAGCAGCAATGAATGAGGGGGGTGAGGGGGTATACATACCAACCCCCCAAAATGTGACCGTTATGTGTTCTACGAAGGGGTATCGGATCTTTCGACCATGCGTCGGATGTTCCGAAGAATGACAGATTAGTGTTAGAAAACCCCAGACAAATTCCAGGCATCGGATCTTTCGACATAGTGTCGGATCTTCCGATGAGGGCCGGAACTTCTGGCAAATGACAGAACATAGCAAGAAAGCCCTCAGAACAGTTCCAGGCGTCGGATCTTCCAACACCCTGTCGGATCTTCCGACAGGCGTCGGATCTTCCGGCCCCGGAACAAATCCAAACCGAGCTGGCCGGAACTTCCGGTCGGATCTTCCGGCCAGGGGTCGGAACATGCATGAGATACACAGAAAAGGCTGAAATCTGGCTAAGTCCCGGAAGATCCGACACAGTGTAGGATCTTCCGATGGAAGTTCCGATGCTAGGATCGGATCTTCCGATGGGAAACAACCCGAAACCGAGCCAGCCGGAACTTCGGGTCGGATCTTCCGGCCTAAGTTCCGACCAAGCAGACAACATGTGAATGTGACTTTGTGTGTCTCTCAAGTGGATTTTCATCTCAAGCATAACACTTAAAACAACTAGAATTTGTCGAACACGTCCCCCTTGATAGTACGGTGGTCCTATACTCAAATTCAAACCGAAAATCAAATTAAATTCTTTGATCGAGTCCACCACCATAAGAAATTGAATTGGGGACCTTCTTTTCACATTTCTTTTCTTTTCTTTCATTTTATTCCCGCACAACTCATTCAAAGCATTATATCCAAATTTCTATTGTCATTAATCACCAAAATAGATTAAGTGCCTAGATGCACTTTCAATCTCCCACTTTTTGGTGATTGATGACAATATCAATTTTGTTTTACAAGATAAGAATAAAATTCATGTTTTTTCACATCCAATAATAGTTAGAAAAGCTCCCCCTAAATTTGTGCATTTTTTACTTAAAAAACCCCAAATGCTTTTGCACAAATTTAAGCAAAACTTTCCTATTCAACCTTTTCATCCATGTGCTCAAGTGTGACAATAAATCTGCGATGCGTATGACATATATTCACAATCATTAAAGAGAGAAATAACATTACACCATCCATAAGCATCACATGAAAATGACATCAAGTTCAACATCACACTAGCATGAATTAAAATTAAGTCTTACAAACATAAAGGTTCTCACTTGGCACACTACACATAACTCCAAATAAAGTTCTTACAAGTCCACAAGCACAAGCTAAAACATGAATAAAGGATAAAAGATAATGATGGGCCTCTATGCAATTCACTCCCCCTTTGTCATCAAGGACCAAAAAGGGAGCTACTCGGTGGCTTCGTCGTCGTCCCCGGCACCACCATCATCATCGTCCTCGCCATCGTCACCATCATCACCACCGTCATCGTCCTCATCGTCACCGGCTTCTTCTTCGTTTTCCGACTCGCTTTGGTAGAATTCCTCTTCGCCGTCGGTGTCTTCCTCTTCCACTTCTTCAATCTCATCCTCATCATGTTGTTGAGGGGCTCCAAAGACATATTCTTGAGTATTAGCCTCCCAAGGATTGTAGAACTGAGGAGGAGGAGAGAACTCTCTAGGCTGGCGAACGGGGGAATGAGGCAACTGATAGTGATCCAAGAGTTCTTTGTGTTGCTTGTCAAGCTTGCACATGTCCTCATCCAAGTGAATATCACGTTCATGAGCTTTCTTGGCTTGATAGGAGCATGCGGTGAAACAAGCGAAGAACCCTTGCACAATAAAGTGTAGCTTCCATTTCTTGCTCTTGGGACCGAGAGGAGCACCACGAGAGGAAGATGGACCTGCTGAAGGAGGAGGTGCACGAGAAGATGAAGCACCATGAGTAGTAGTCGGAGCACGGACACCTTCGTAGGGCTTGGCTTTGATCTTTAACAGCTGCTCAATTTTGCCTTGGGGAGAGCGATATGGGAAGTGAGGCTTGTCAGTCACAATGTTTACTCCAGTCACATGCTTAATCATATGGAAGATGTAGGGAGCAAAGTGACAGCCACTAGATGACTCATGGGAGCACAAGATAATTTCATTCCAAATGAAGTTGAACACTTTGAACTTGGGCTTGCCGGGGGCCATCTGAAATAGCAAGTTCTTGGCCCTCTTAGAAATGTTATCGGCATCACATGCCCTAGGATACAAGGTTCCCCTAAAGAGTTGATTAAGCAACTTGTAAAACGGAGAGAGACCCTTGTACTTCCCAAAGACAACAGCTCCATAAGCCCCATCATACATGAAAGCGAGCTTCACATCATCAATCTCACGCCCCTGATGAAGATCTACCTTGTTGTGATCATTGATAGTGTGGGCATAGGCGGTTTCCTCAGCTAACCCAAACAGCCTCGCAAAAGCATGTAAGGAAATGGATAGGTGTTTACCACAAAGAGTCCAATGCATCTCATCCCTCTCCTGATCAATCCACAAGGTGGCATAGAACTGAGCAATCACTTCTTCATTGTAGGCACACTCAAAGGCCATGATGTTGGCCACATCCATTTCAACACACTGCTCATAAACATCATCAACAACTGGCTTCAGTGGCGGTGGCATGCCCTTCAAATAATTCCAATCCACCCAATACATGGGTGTACACAGCCTACCCATCTTCAGAATCACAGACTCATACCAATCCGCTTGATGAGGCAGCCAAAAACGAGGATCACCCTTGAATTGCTTGGAGATGATGGATCTAGGGTCCTCATGTGCACTAAACCGGAGTGGTTTCATGCTATTGGCTGCAGACTTGAAATTTATCAAAGCTCTATCACTCGGATGACGAAATGGAATAGTAGTGGATATGAAATTCTGAGCAAGAGTAGATAGATCAATGTCATCATTGTATTCTAACCCAGTATGTTCCTCACGGTTAGCTCTCTTGGTCCTTGGACGTGGAGGAGAGGAGGTGGTCTGAATTTACTTTCCTCGCCCTTCACCACTAGAAGGCCCCCTTCCTCTAACAGTCCTTGTGGCAAGTTGTTTCTTTACTCGTTTGCCTCTTCCTTGCTCTCTTGTCCCATTGTCAGAATCGGACTCGGTGTCAAATGGTGAGCCAATATTTCTTCCATAGCTAGGCCGGGCTTGCAAAGTTGACTTCTTCTTCTCAGTGTGCTTCATACGACCCATTTAGACAGACAACAAGAAAGGATCAACAGATGGACGATGAAGAGAGAGAGATCAAATTAACAAGTCAGTGCCCCAGGGCAGTCGGATCTTCCGGCTATGTGTCGGATGATCCGAGGCTCGGATCTTCCGACGCATAGTCGGATGATCCGACAAAATCGAGGATGACCTAAAAATTTGGGAATCAAACTTCTAGCCCACCAAAAGTTATGAGATCATAGGGAAGTGTTCTAGACATGTATATGAAGATATTCACCAAGGGAAATCCACTAGAACCTTCTACATTGATAGATCGGCGACGGGAAGTTTGAATGAGATACCTTTGAGATTTCCCGCGAAAAGTTCGGAAGATCCGAAGGGGATTGAGTTCTTCAAGATGGGGAGAATCGAATGAGCCACAAAGATCAACAATCCTTCGATTGAACTCCAAAATCGCCGCACGGGTGGAGAGTGAGTGAGAGGAACCAGTTGGGAAGAGAATGGAATGAATAGAGGAAGTAACGGTTCATCCCAGATATTTATACTCGCGAGAAGGCCGGAAGATCCGATGCACAGTCGGAAGATCCGACCCTGGAGAAAGTAACCAGAAGTTCCAGCGGAAGTTCCGGCCTTTCCCAGGTCCGGAAGATCCGACGACCGTCGGAAGATCCGACCGCCGGAAGTTCCGAAAGAAAACTGAGAGAGAACGAAGCGAGGCAAAGCTGTCCGGAACTTCATTGGGTAAGATTCGATGGTGTGTCGGAAGATCCGGAATTCCAGAAAACTGACTTGACAACGATTTTCGAGATGAGATTTTATGGAAGATTTTGAGAGATATTGCCTATGGACATGGAAGACCCTTGACTCAAAAAGATCAGCCACAATCATCAACACATAACAATGATCTTTTGAGACAAGGAATGATCCACCGATCACAAGATACAAAGATTTTAAAAAACTCACACAAAAAAGGAATAAAACGATTTTTCTTCTAATCTAGGCAACAAACAATTTGGTATGCAACAAGTCAAGCCAAGTTACGAGAATCCAAGATATTTAGCTCACTCCTCAAAATACAAAACCTTTGCTCATCGAGAGGCTTGGTGAAGATATCGGCTAGTTGTTTATCGGTTCCTACATGGCTTAGAACAATATCTCCTTTGACTTCATGATCTCTAAGGAAGTGATGTCTAATGTCAATGTGTTTGGTTCTTGAGTGTTGAACGGGATTGTTTGCTAGTTTAATGGCACTCTCATTGTCGCGCAAGAGAGGGATATTTTTGTACTCACATCCAAAGTCACTCAAGGTTTGCCTCATCCAAAGTAGTTGAGCACAACAAGCACCGGCTGCAACATACTCGGCCTCGGCGGTGGATAGCGCAACGGAATTTTGTTTCTTAGAACTCCAAGACACCAAAGACCTACCAAGAAATTGGCAAGTCCCCGTTGTACTCTTTTGATCTACCTTGCAACCGGCATAGTCCGAATCGGAATAGCCAATTAAATCAAAAGTGGAGCCTTTGGGATACCATAAGCCAAGCTTCGGAGTATGCACTAGATATCTAAAGATTCTCTTAACAGCCATTAGATGACATTCCTTTGGATTGGCTTGAAATCTTGCACACATGCACACGCTAAGCATTATATCGGGCCTAGATGCACAAAGGTAAAGTAAAGATCCAATCATGGAGCGATATACCTTTTGATCGACCGATTTTCCTTCTTCATTGAGATCAAATGACCATTCACGGGCATTGGAGTCTTGATGGGTTTAGCATTGGCCATATCAAACTTCTTGAGCATATCACTTGTATACTTTGTTTGACATATGAAAGTTCCATGCTTCAATTGCTTGATTTGAAAACCAAGAAAGAATTTCAATTCTCCCATCATTGACATCTCAAATCTCTTGGTCATTATCCTACTATACTCTTCACAAAACTTTTCATTAGTAGAACCAAAGATAATATCATCAACATAAATTTGACACACAAATAAATCTTTGTCTATTTTTCGAGTGAAGAGAGTAGAATCCGCTTTGCCCATTGCAAAGCCATTTTTGAGAAGAAATTCCTTAAGGCATTCATACCATGCTCTTGGGGCTTGCTTGAGCCCATAGACCACATATACCAACTCAGAGAGAGGTCCATTCAAGAATGCACTCTTCACATCCATTTGATATAGCTTGAAGTTGTGATGTGAGGCATAGGCTAGTAGAATACGAATTGATTCAAGACTTGCCACCGGAGCATAAGTTTCACCAAAGTCAAGACCTTCAATTTGAGTGAAACCTTGAGCAACCAATCTTGCCTTGTTTCTTGTGACAATCCCATTTTCATCTTGCTTGTTCCGGAAAACCCACTTGGTGCCAATGACATTTTGCTTGGGTCTTGGGACCAATTCCCAAACTTCGTTTCTTGTGAAATTGTTTAACTCTTCTTGCATTGGTGACCCAATCCGCATCGCCAAGAGCTTCTTCCACCTTGAGAGGCTCCAAAGAGGAAACAAACGAGTAACATCCACAAAAATTTGCTAGACGAGAACGAGTGGTTACCCCTCTTTGGATGCTCCCTAGAATGTTATCAACGGGATGATCCCGTTGAACGCTTTGATGAACTCTTGGGTGTGGAAGTGTTGATTGACGTTCAATAGGTCCATCATCATCTTCTTCATTGTGAGACTTGTCACCTTGAGTTTCATCACCTTGAACTCCCCCTTGATCGTTGCCATGATCATGACCGTCACCATGATCTTGAACTTGATCTTGCGAAGAGCTTGGTGGTTCCACTCTTGTTGATGATGTTGATGGATCAATGTTAAATATGATTTCCAAGACTTGGTCTTGTTCCTCATCTTCTACTTGGGGCTCTTGAGGCTTCACTTCACCTAAACTCATTTTCTTGATAACTTGACTTGGTGGCTCTTCATCTACAAGGTCATTCACAACTTGCTCTACTTGAGAGCCGTTTGATTTATCAAATTTCACGTCTACCGTGATCTCAACACAACCGGTGGTTTTGTTGAAGACACGATAAGCGTGTTCGTTAGTACCATAACCAAGTAGAAAACCTTCATCAACCTTGGGTGCAAACTTGGAGCTTTTGGTTTTCTTGTTAAGAATGTAACATTTGCAACCAAAAGCTCGAAAGTAGTGCACCTTTGGTTTGTTACCGGTGAGGATCTCGTATGGAGTCTTGCCCAAGTACTTTTGAAGATAGAGGCGATTAGTGGCATGACAAGCCGTATTTATCGCCTCGGCCCAAAAGATATCCGGAGTCTTGTATTCATCAAGCATGGTCCTTGCCATTTCAATCAAGGTCCGGTTCTTTCTCTCGACAATGCCATTTTGTTGAGGTGTGTATGGAGTGGAGAGCTCATGCTTGATGCCTTCTTCATCAAGGAATTCCTCAATTGTGAGATTCTTGAATTCTGTTCCATTGTCACTTCTTATTCTCTTGACTTTCAACTCAAACTCATTCTGATCTGCTCCAACTTCTCACGGAAGTACTTATCCTCAAGCTGACGTGCACACTCCTCGAATAGCTTGAAGTTGTCCTTGACACCATCCTTACGGAGGAGGTTCTCGGCAAGGTGTCGAGTGCACCAACGATGGTGCAAAGGGGCATACCCCTGTATATGCTCACGCACAGCATTCAGTATGCCCTGGTGCCTATCAGATATGACACCAACCTCTCGACCGGGACCAACCACATGTATCCGGACGAGTCTCAAGAACCAGCCCCAACTATCTTTGTTCTCCTTCTCAACCAAGGCAAATGTCAAAGGAACCAGTTCGTTGTTTGCATCAACAGATATGGCTATAAGAAGCACCCCTGCATACTTGTCAATTGAGAAGACATGACGACAATACTTGAAGGCCTCAACACACTGAGGGAAGCACCAAAAGAGTCGGAAGAAAATCTGTCGCCCATTGATCAACTCATTTGGTTTAGGCATGTACTCGTAAACTGTCCCTGGATTCACCGCTTTGATTGCATTTAAAAGTTCCGGCAACTGCTCATAGCCGTCCTCCCAATCCCCATATATCATCTTCCATGCCCGCTGCTTAGCCCTCCAAGCTTTACCATAAGTAATCTGGTATCCATCATAAACCTCCTTAACTGTGCTGATAATTGTCTTCACGTTCATGGTGGGTTCTTACTTCAGAATTCCCATTAGCCGCTTCGCAATTAAGGTTGAGCTCAACTGTCGATGCTTAGTTGTCAACTCATGTTCTGAACATGTGTGTGGCCCAACCACTTTTGTGATCTTCCACTTACCGGTGACCTTTTGCTTCCTTGCACATACCCTCCAATCACAACGGTCCTTGTCACATACAACTGTGTACCGCCGCTCAGCATAAGAATGGAGGACCTTGTATGGCCTTTTGCGAAGGACTGCAAAATGTTGCAACCACCTCTTCAATGATGGAAGGTCATTGAAAACGCGCCCCGTCTCAACTGTCATGCTCCAAGAAACCTCAGGAGCGTCTAAAAGGTCTTCATCACGACCTTCTGCATGAGCCTTATCTGAATGTGCAAGATCACTGAATGCATGAACACTTAAGTCACGACCAGGCAGAATACGTCTCATCATCTCAATGTCACTCTCTGTAAGCTCTCCAACAGGTCAGTCACATCAGAGTCAATGGCCCTCGCACACTCATAAGGCTCATCATCATTCATAACTTGAGCTTCATCGGCCACATCTGCCATGCTGTTGGAGGCCCTAATTTCATCTTCATTTCGGACAAAGGAGGAGACTCGGTGTGCACCGACATTATCATGATGCATAACTGCAGCTTCAACTTCCACACTGTTAGATGCCCTAATTTCCTCTTCATTTCGGACACCATAGGGCAATGAGTTAACACCGACATTATCATGAATGTCCCCTATACAACAAAAGGCACAAAGATAAGGATATCATGATAAAATTGTATTGCATGAGCTCCAACAACATATGTGGATGTGATACTTACTATCAGGAGCAGATTGAGCATCGGGGACACTCGACAAAGGTTCATCAAAACTCCTACCAAGTTCCCGTACCGGAGAGTCACCATGTGGGAGATGATCCATTACTGGGCCACACATGTTAGGGGTGGGATGAATAAACACCGGCCGCACCACCACATCTAAACATTGCAACTGACTCTTCATTGCCACTCTCACATAATTGTCCCATTGCTTCTCACTGTCAATTCGGACGGTCCGCCTCAAGATGTTCGGGGGAGCACCTAGGTTGATAACACCGTCAACTTCTATGTCATCAACGTCTCCATGGGAACGTATCTCCTCACGAGCCCTTACAACAAACTCACTAAAAGATGGCCTTTCATTGAATAGAACCGGCACACTTTGCATGTCAACAAACTCAACATATCCATAACGATCTCTTTCCACACTGCCACCATGATATATGTCCACTAGGTTGTCCATCTAGTACTACATGCAAATATCGAAACAAACTTTCATTACCCCGTAAGTCATGTCTATTATTCAAAACTACCACTAGCTATCACTACAAATATATACTAATATATACTACTTTATACTACCACTAATCTTGATTATACTAACGTAGTATACCAATGATATCGCTAACTAAAACACTACCGTAAATATTATCACTAACTAATATCACTATGCATGTACTAAACTAAAATCACTAACTACTTCTATAGTAACTAAATTACTATATATAATTCTAGCTATCAGATAAATTACCAACATCACTAACTATTTCTCTAATTTTTTTACCTTACAGGACAGGGGTGACGCGGCAGGAGGCAGGGGCACCCGGGAGCAGTGGCGCCGGGCCACGGGCGCCGGCAGCACGAGCGCCGGCGGCCGGGGGGGGCAACGGGGCCAGGGGCGCCGGGCCCTGGCCGGCCCAGCCCGGCGGCGACGGGCGGCAGGCGGGCGCGGGCGGCGGCCGGCCGGGGGCGGGACGGGGGCGGCCGGGGGAGGAACGGCGACGGGGAGGACGAGCGGGCGAGGCCGAGCTGGCGGAGGCGCGGAAGGAGCTCGGCGCCGAGCACTATTAAAAGGCTCGGCGCCAAGATCCACGGTGCCGAGCTCGGCGCCAAGATCCACGGCGCCAAGCTCGGCGCCATGGTCTATGGCGGCGAGCCCCCTGCCACGTCTGACGCCACGCCGGCTCGGCTCACGATGGCGCCGAGCTGTTTGACCTCGTATCTGTGAACTTATTTCGTGAAAAGGGCAAAAAAATAAAAAAAAGTCGGTGCCACTGCCGGTGCTAGCAATAATGCTCCGTCAGCTTGGAAACTGGAATCCGACGAGCTCGCTATTTGCTGATACCCCGCTGGCACGTGTATTTCATTGCTTAGGTTCCTGTCATAGTACGTCCTCGAGGAGTTGTCCGATTGGCCCTGCAGCGCGCGGCACCAAAACTCGGTTTTGGCTGCAGGCGGAACAGGTCTGTGCGGAGACAGATACTGCCGTCTAATCGCATTTAACACACAGGGTTATCGTCCAGAATGATTGATTTAGACCACCGGGCAACCCAGTTCTCCATGTTTACCATCATATTAATGCTTGACAATGCAGAATTGTCAAGAAAATCGGCCCAGATTACGGAGTACCTGTGAATTCAAGAGGAACAAAAGCTCGAGTTTCAAAAGGGATCTAATTCAGTGAGAATGTTTAGTACAGTAGTGGAGACCAATGGGTTCAGCGATCATTGACCCGTTTACCTGGTAAAAAAAAAGAGAGAGGGTGATTCGCGCTTTGCCTTTTGAGTTCGGGTAGTCGTGAGTCACAGGTGGTTTACTGGTACGCGTAAAACTGAGCGGCTGAGATAGGAGGCGGTCGCGAAAGCTGGGCCAGTATCAACCAACACGGGTGAGGGGGGCGTGCGTGTAAAGGCCACACGGGGCCAATGTGCGTGGGGCCCGCGGAGGAGCACACGTGGCCCCAGCCCATAAGGCAGCACGTGGTTGTGCTGCAGGGATCGTCCGTCCCTGCGGCGGCGACGGATTTCAGGGCCGTCAAAACCCGATTTCAGAAAAGGGTCTGCCTCGTTCTGACTCTTCTGGCCTGACCGTTTTGCCCCCGGTGGCCTTGTACGAACTACAGATCGTTCGCGGACAGTCCTTCTAGCATCGATTTGGCAATGCCAATATTTCGGTTAGATGTCAAAATTTTGACATTCCAAGGTTTTAGCATACCAATTATTTGACTGCTATATCCTCAAAAAAATTATTTAGCTGCTATTTGCATTTTTATTAAAATTTAACATCGTCTCACGCTGTGTCTACCAAAATGTTGGCAAGTTTTGGGTCTGATTGGTTCCTTGGCAAAATTTTGCCATGCCACAACATTTACAAGCCAAAATCTAGGCAAAGAATTTGCCAACATTTTGGTAGAAAAAATGTGTGATATGTCCAAATTTTGGTACTAATTCGTGGCTCAAGAATTGATATGCCCAAACTTTGGTCGGCCCAAGAATTGGTCACCAACCAATCAGGCCCTTTCTTCCCAAATTTTGGCTTACCAATACTTTAGCAAGCCAAGACTTTGAAAGCGAACCAAGCAGGCTCGAAAAAACAAGTCTAGCATCAATTTGGCAATATTTTCTCTCTTCTCGTATCTCTTCCTGCCTCTTTTGAAATTGAAGTCTTTCTTATTGTCTCTTATGTATGGCGGAAAAAATAAATGGTATTTCGAAACCATACCTAGTTTAGCAACTCTTATTTTTGTCGTTGATGACTTCTTTGGCAAAGGTGGTCTTCTCGTATCCTCTTTCTCGTTGTTATGCCACCTAGCATGCTCTTGTGTGTTTTCCTTTGCAACAATGAGGACCTTTGTTCAAGCTTAATCACTAAATCGATGTATTTGTGTTGATTTTTTATGCTAATAAAATTTAATTTTCTTGAATTGCTACAAATTTTACAATTTCATGATAGTCTAAACTTAGATGTCACAAGTTAAAAGAATATACTAAATTCTATGTTAGAATTTGTCAGCAGCTAAAAGAATAAGCATATAAAAGGTATGCAACGGCTATGCAAACTTGACCCGACTAGAGACATAGTGTCGTCCTCTTTTCAATCTCTCGTAACTTCATAAGGCCTTCGGATTCTCTAGTTTTCTGATCATCCTCTCTCTACCGCATCTGCATCTTTATTTCATCACGGATGTTCATCATTGATAGACTTCACGGCCTCCTCAACCTCGTTAGGTGAGGCCCTTCCATCTTGGCGTCATGGTGGCCGTGGCGTTTCTGTTGCCCCGCTCAACGACAAACTATTATATGGCGGCAGTGAAGTTAGGAACTCTTTCACGTATCCTCGACACATGTATCTGGGCTTAGTCTTCGATGCAACGCGTGGATCTTTCGTGTCATGGTTCCCTTCTAGGGTGCATTGGTAATATGTTTCTCTCTTGAGGGCTTATTTGTAACTTTCATGGTGTCTTGATCCTTTTCTATTCGAAGCTAAGGATCATTCAAGGGTACGCCGTAATTTTGCAGAAAAACAATAATGTTTATAAGAAACGACCCTGATCTATTTGTGGTAAAATTTTACAAAAAACCCCTTAATGCTATCCAATTCAATCTGCATTTTTTCATTCCTTCTCTCGTGAAACAGCCACCCTCTATCGTCTCTCATGCGTTGTCAGGATGTCCCCCCTTCTTATCCACTCGCACCGCTACCCACATCCCTTGCTTTTGGCCCATTGCGACCCACATCCCTCGTTTTTGGCGCGGCACCGTGACTACGATGAAGGTATAAAAAATATAGGACATTCAATCTATATAGAGAGCTGTTGTGACACTATTTTTTGTGACACTATTTCTTGTGGGGAGTTATAAAAATAATATAGGCACCGGCAAAAAAATAATACAGAAATTTGATAAATTGAAAAATAAATACAAGATTTTGTGTCCTCCGTATGAAAGAAAAACTAAATTAAAACACGCAGCAATTTAGAGTGAAGAGAGAGGCCATCTGCGAGGGCAAAGAGGTAACTTGCCCTCCCCCGGTAGCCTCCGCCCTCCTTCGTTACTCGTTAGCTCTCCGTAGCCCCTCCACGCGGCTGTCCGACCCTCCTCGGACCCCGCCACTCCGGGAGGTGGCCGCCGGCCGGGCCCCACGTGTCACAGGCGGACTCCCCCACCCGCCAATCCCATCTCCACCCCTCGTGCCGGCGGTGAAAAAACGCCATCACGCGCGTGATTACGGCGCGCGAGATCTTTTTACCGCCGCGCGGCATCGCAAGGCTCTCGCAGTGGCAGCTCGTGAGTGGAGGAGAGGATGATTTGTTTAAGAAGGGGGATTATAAAAGAAGCGCCGTCGCTGTTGTGGGCAAGCACCTCCACCAGCACCCCCCACTTGCCTATTACTTTGCGCCAGAGAGGCCTTGGCCTCGCCTCCCCGTCCGTTCTTATCTCCACTCGTGCCGCCTTCCCCTCCCCCTCTCCCCATTTCTTTCGCCTGCCTCTTGCTGCTCCACCTCTCCCACCTCCTCTCCCCCTCTCCCAGGTCATGGCAAAGCTGGAGCCGCAGGGAAAATAGGCAGCAAGTGGGAGATAAACTGGGAGCTAGCTCGGTGAGTTCCTCCTACCGGCCCTTCCCTTTCTGTTCCCTGTTCTTCTGTGCCTGTGCTTCGTGGGGCTGGTCCCTTCTCTTCTTCGTTGATCTTCTGCTCGTCCTGCTCCTTTGGGATATCTGTTTGTGCTGTTGGAGGGTGGTCGGCTGATTATCTGATAGGGCTGTGATTTGTTTCTGTGAGATCTTTTTTTGCTCTAGATATTTTTTGATGATCCATGTGGCTCGCTGTGGTGGCCAATTCCTGTTTGAGTTCTGTTTTGATCCTTCCCCTCGTTGCTGGTGGCTAGCTAAAAGGTGTGGATAAATCCATGGTAGAGGTCCAAGGCTGCAGCCTAGGATGATGTTGCAGCTCCCATCCAAAATACTGAGTTTCGTCCATCTCATCAGTTATGTTATTTTTCTTTTGAGTTTTGCTTGGATCTCAATGCGTATTCTCTGCCGAAGCCTGTAAGGTTGTGGTTGAGCATGTACTAGAAAATGTATAGCAAAGGAACCATTTTGTTTTTGGCCAGGATTTTTTTTCTACCTCATCTTTGATATGGGAAATTTATCCTTTTTCCATTTTGATATGTACTTTATTTAATCAATTCTGTCTCTTGATTTCCTTTTTTCTAGATGACTCTGATCCCCTTTGTTAAGCACATGGGTACATGTTCTTGTTCCCAACTGTCCATACCTGCATGGCTGGGTAAAAACAAATGGATCCATAAAAAATGATCATATTTTATTTTATCTGAAAAGCTTCCCTCCCCTGCTTTTCGATCCTTTTCTCTTTCCCCTTGTGATTCAACTAGAGCGTTGTTCATACGTTTCAACATGCTTTGTGATGAAAAGGGCAAAAAGATGAGAACTTTACATGCTGCTTCTTATGAACCGCCATATGAGTAGTAGTTATTTAGTTGACCTATATATGGATGGGCATATGTTTTCATGCTTGAATTTTCTTTGCTTATGTTCTTCCGCGAGTATGGTATGCAGTGTTATCTGTTCATTTATGTGGAAACAATAAGGATTATCCTATCTTTGGTCCCTGATAGTCTTAGCCGGATCAATTTCTGAAGAAGGATTATGGGGGGAATGCCCATGTATAGTTTTGATCAGATCAAGGCCCTGCTCTGTTTCACCAAACACATGCTAGGTTGCTACCTTTGGCCTCCCGGTTGTTGCTTCAATAGGCAAGCTTGCTTTTTCCTGCCACACGATTGTCTTCTAGCTGTGTAGATCTATGTTGTCGATGCCAAGCCCTCTGCTAAGTGATGCTACTAATAGCAGTTACTATTGCTAATCGTGTAATTACCAAATTAAGATGACAATAATCTTCACTCAGCCACCTTAATTAGCTTTTTAGTACTAACACGGAATCGTGTTGCACATGTTTACCTTCTTTGCGCTTAATTACTGATAGTAACACGGTGATTCTCCTCTTGTCAATCAGCAGTTGACGTGTTCATCTTTCTTGTTGCTCCTGTGCAGGTGAATACTACAAGTAGTAGTGAGAAATTTGCAGTAAAAGGAAGAAAAGTCTTATCTGCCTGGGACTGCGAGTCAGTCTGGTTGGCTGCCGTGTTTGTCACTCTATTGAGGTCACGATGATGGGAGGTGGGCTGATGATGGATCAGGGCACGGTGTTCCCCGGGCCGTTCCCCGGCGTCCACAACTTTGTGGATCTCCTGCAGCAGAACGGCGACAAGAACCTTGGCTTCGGGTCGCTGATGCCGCAGACGTCCTCCGGCGACCAGTGCGTGATGGGCGAGGGCGATCTCGTGGACCCGCCGCCGGAGAGCTTCCCGGACGCCGGCGAGGACGACAGCGACGATGATGTCGAGGACATCGAGGAGCTGGAGCGCCGCATGTGGCGCGACCGCATGAAGCTGAAGCGGCTCAGGGAGCTGCAGCAGAGCCGCGGCAAGGACTCTGCGGCCGGTGGCGGGGGCGCTGTCGACAGCTCGTCCAAGCCAAGGCAGTCGCAGGAGCAGGCGCGGCGCAAGAAGATGTCCCGCGCTCAGGACGGCATCCTCAAGTACATGCTCAAGATGATGGAGGTGTGCCGTGCGCAGGGATTCGTGTACGGGATCATCCCGGAGAAGGGGAAGCCGGTGAGCGGCGCTTCTGACAACCTCCGTGCCTGGTGGAAGGAGAAGGTCCGGTTCGACCGGAACGGCCCGGCCGCCATCGCCAAGTACCAGGCCGACAACGCCGTCCCCGGCGCCGAGAACGAGCTCACCTCCGGCGCTGCCAGCCCGCACTCCCTGCAGGAGCTGCAGGACACCACGCTCGGTTCGCTGCTCTCGGCGCTGATGCAGCACTGCGACCCCCCGCAGCGGCGCTACCCACTGGAGAAGGGCGTGCCGCCCCCGTGGTGGCCCACCGGCGAGGAAGAGTGGTGGCCGGAGCTCGGCATCCCCAAGGACCAGGGCCCGCCCCCCTACAAGAAGCCCCATGACCTCAAGAAGGCCTGGAAGGTGAGCGTGCTCACCGCTGTCATCAAGCACATGTCGCCGGACATCGAGAAGATCCGCCGCCTCGTCCGCCAGTCCAAGTGCCTGCAGGACAAGATGACCGCCAAGGAGATCTCCACCTGGCTGGCGGTCGTCAAGCAGGAAGAGGAGCTGTACCTGAAGCTGCACCCGGGCGCCCGGCCGCCTGCATCTGGCGGCGGCATCGCCAGCGCCATATCGTTCAACGCTAGCTCAAGCGAGTACGACGTGGACATTGTTGATGAGTGCAAGGGCGATGAGGCCGGCAACCAGAAGACCTCCGTCGCCGATCCAACCGCGTTCAACCTTGGCGCGGCTATCCTGAGCGACAAGTTCCTGATGCCAACACCGATGAAGGAGGAGGCTGCCGACGTCGAGTTCATCCAGAAGAGGAACGCCCCCGCTGCGGCAGAGCCAGAGCTGATGCTGAACAACCGTGTGTACACCTGCAACAACGTCCAGTGCCCGCACAGCGACTACAGCTATGGGTTCCTTGACCGGAATGCCCGCAACAGCCACCAATACACCTGCAAGTACAATGAGCCTCTTCCGCAGAGCACTGAGAACAAGCCGCCACCGCCTCCCCCACAGTCACAAGCCTTCCAGGGGGGCTTCAATCAACCTAACCAGGCGCTGAACAACTTGGATTTCAGCCTGCCCATGGATGGCCAGAGGTCCATAGCTGAGCTGATGAACATGTATGACAACAACTTCATGGCGAACAAGAACATGAGCAGCGACGGTGTCAGCATCATGGAGAGGCCTAATGCCGGGCCCCAGAGGATGCAGATGGATGATGGTTTCTTTGGACAGGGCAATGGTGCGTTCGATGATGTCAATGGCATGATGCAGCAACCACAACAGCAGGCGCCTGCGCATCAGCCGCAGCAGCCACAGCAGCAGTTCTTCATCCGCGACGACGCTCCCTTTGGGGGCCAGATGGGCGACATCACCGGCACATCGGAGTTCAGGTTTGGTTCTAGTTTCAACATGTCAAGCACCGCCGACTACCCCGGTGCTGCGCAGCAGAAGAACGATGGCCCAAATTGGTACTACTGAAGAATAAAGTTGTAGGGCTTAAAAACTTCTCTATAAGTTTTGGATTTCTCCATGGTGCTCCTTGGTTTCCATGGGGGGAGCGTCTCCTAAGTTGTCAAGTCTATAGGTCTTTGTCATATAGGTTTTGCAGTAGCTGCAAGAAGGCTGGAACTTGGAACTGGTTTATACTTGTATGTCCGTCCAGCCATAAACCTCTTATGGAAACTTAATGTTATTCCTAGTCTTTAATTTGTTAGCTTCAATGCTGTTCATATGTCTGGTTGGTGAAATGCTTGTGCTCGTTTGTGTATGTGATGTTCTACCTGTAATCTGGTGTCTGAATCAAGTGTTTCTTGAGTAATTCTACTGGAGATCTGGTCTCGTTCCTGAAGTGCACCCTCCCCGCTTCTCTTCACCAATTCAAGACGCCTTGAACTATTCAGTTTAGATATTTTATTCAGGTTTCGGGCATCCACATGTTTGATGGACGCCATTTCTCCGGCTTCTCACTGTTGGTGTCGAATTGTGAAAACCTTCCAACCTAACAAGTGCAAAATTTCCCCCGTCATGTATCTTTCATGCCTTGAATTTTTGTCAATGCGGTAACCACACAGATACCTTTGTTTCTGTCATTAGGCGGAAATTTCACCTGAATTCCACCGAGCCTGATGTTGATACATCCAGTATAGCACGATCCATTAGATCCTTTTCCCCATCTTATACTAGACCAAACTAAGAACCTGCACAGTAAAATATCCATCACCATCTGCTGCTTCAATTACCATTTTGTCAAAGAAAGAGATTAGCACCAGTGGCTTTCACATCAAGATGCTTAGAAAAGCATGCTTTGATGTTGTTCATCCTTGCTTTTTTTCCCCAAAGCCGGGTCAACACGAAGTGGCAACCCTAAGGAAAGTTAGGCCGTCCAAACCGTTTCGAGTGTTTTCATGCTCAAGGAACTGTTTTTTTTTTAAAAAAAAAAAACAAAAAACTGAAAGCTCAAGCCTCAAGGAACTGGGACGGTCCTTCCTTTCTTTGATCGCAAGAGCCTCGTCTCCCTTTATTGTTTGATTGGTGGCACTGGCACCTGTCATCGTCCATGCTCCATGGCCCATCTTATCCTCAGCTCGTGTTGGGAAGCTGGCGTGACCTGTGAGCGCTCCTCACATGCTCGCTGCCGGGTGCTGGCCGCGGGGCGCGCCCCTACCATGTCACGGAAGGGATGGGGATGGAGATTGGAGATTGGAGATGGCGATGCGGATGACGACGGGGACGGTTCGCTCGCTGGACAGCAATTGCGGGGCTTGGTTGAGCGTTTGGATCCGCTGCCGTGCCGGCTGGGCAGGCCATGGCTGGGATTTCTGCAGAAATTTTGGGAGAAGTCATTTTGAGACCTGCGGAATTTCAGAGAATTTTGCCCAGAGCTTTTCTTTTATTTTTTGCTTTTCATTGGGGCCATGTCCATTTCTGAAGAGGCATCCAGGTTCTTGGGATGGTGAAGAGTTGAGTCTGATCTAAGCTAGGGCCACCAAATCTGGGCCCTGTCGGCTGCAAATCCTTCTTGAGATCTACCTAATCGAAGCAGACTTATATCTTTATTAAGCTAAAATTCGCAACATAATGTAATTGATAAAAAAAGAACAGGTGGCTGATGTGACTTGAACGGTCAAATTGTCCCTTTGATATTCGCGAAGCCACCACCACCCTAGCAGCTAATCTACACTGCTTTCCTAACCTAAAATACAGTTTCTTTCTCTACGTGTTTTACCTTTTGGTCTTTGCTGAGGCCATGATGGTGATAGGAAGGATCAGGCAGGGGAATAAACCCAGCCCCGCTCTCCAACTAACCAATATTCTGAGGCAAATACGCCCGCTTAAAACACATGCTTAGACGCCTGGTTCTTTAGTACACGACGACTTCTGTTTCTTCTTTCCAATTCGTTGGACCAGGCGGCGAAGGGGAGAGCATGACTCCGTACTCCGGATTAAAGAGATTAGCGAGACAGCAACCCCGGCCCCAATGATTTGTTTGGACTCCGCTCTCGAGGGCCTCGACTGGCACTAACAGACCGGCCAAATTAGGGTTTTATTAAAGAACAAGATGAGCAGTTCATCGAAAACTCATGCGGGTGATCCATGCCATCTTCATCGGTGGACGACCGAGCAGGAACGGACGGTCTCCGCTTCGGTCATGGTCGTGCCTAACAAAGCGCGCGATCAACTGAATCCGGCCACGCCTTGCTAGCTGTGCGCGCGCGTGATGGGCATGGTCGCATGGATGCTACACTGGATGAGTGGACGTGGAAGCTCGCTGGCGACTGAATTGAAGGCGATAGGCAGCCCATCGCGGCGGGCCACTGTTCTGAGGCCAAGTGCAGCGTACGGGGCGGCGGGAGTGATCGGCATCTGGAACTGTTGGATCGGGGCACAGTGCAGCGCAGTGCTGGAGGGGTAGCGAGGGGATGGGACGTGGCGATCGGATGGTGCTAGCTGCCAGAGTGGTAGCAGTAGTATTTGCTGTGCGCCTGAATTGGTGACCGGACGAGGAGGATGGATTGTTTGGGTTTGGGTAATTCCTCTCGGTTCAAAAAATCAGTGCTGAATTGTGAGGAATTTGGTCCGAGCCGCCGTGGTTTTTTGAGGCGTGTTCGTTGCTGGTGCAGGTGGCAAGTGCGCGTGGCTGGGTTGGCCGGCTGGTCGGCCGCTCGCCAGGCTGCCTGAAAGCAACAGATCGACTCGACGCGACGGTGCGAGAGAGATAGAGGGATAGCCTGAGAGCAGCCGCCGGAGTGGGGTCAAGCCACCGCCGCGGCCGGGATGAGGCCTGGGAGCTGCGACGCGCCCGCTGCGTCCAGCCTGGTTCGATTCGACGGCGTCGCGCTTGCCCCGGCGCGATCGGTTTCTTCAGGTGAAAAGTAGGGTGAAAAGTAGGTCTAGGGGCTAAAGTTTAGCACTTTAGATGAGTAATAATTAGATGCATTAAATATAAACTAATTATAAAACTAATTACATAAGTCATGTCTATTTCGCGAGACGAACTTAACAAGCATAATTTTACTATAATTAATACATAATTACCATACGTTTACTGCAGTGGCGGAGCCAGGATCCTAGAGTTGGGTATTCCCAACTCGTAACAAAAAAAAATATAGTTGAACAGTGAAAAGGTCTACAATACATCCATATTGATATCTGATAATTGAATTATTGCAGATTAACAAGTTCAAATCTAAGATATCCATGAAATAAATATAGTTACAAAATACCAGTACATAAAGAAAATTACATAGTAGCTCTAACTTTCTGTTTCTTGATGTCTTGGAAGAGTAACTTTAATTTTGCGTTCCTTCGTAGCTTGAAAGCGGTTGATGATATTACAATCCTTGACCAGTAAAAAGTACTCTCTCTCAATAAATGTGACCAAGCAATTATTCAAGTACGGATCTCCTAGCTTGTTTCTCAATTTATTCTTCACAAAATTTAAGGCAGAAAAGACTCTCAACACTAGCAGTAGCTACTGGAAGCACTAGCACCAATTTGAGAAGCCTATAAACAACATCAATTGTGCTACAAATTTCTAATTGCAAATCTCTACTAGTTTGTTACTTGATAACTCTGATAAGTACTTAATAGAGTAATAGACAGGCATTCAGTGATTTAGTGCTCTCGGCTCAGTGGCTCACCTTCTGTGTAGATTGCAGAATTGCAGAAGGTCTCCGTCTTGGATTCCCGGTGGACGGTGGCTCCCTGTCCCGCTGTCCGGCCGGCGGGCGTGCTGCGCCGCCGCGGGCGCCGGGCGGCGGTCCTGCCTGCTGCGGTATGTCCGTCTGCGAAGGCGCGATGCAGTGCACAGTGGCGCCGAGGGCGGCTGAAAGGACCTTGATGTCACCTAGAGGGGGGGTGAATAGGTGAATCTGCAAATTACAAACCTTTTCACACAGTTAGTACAGAAACCGGTCAGACCGGTTTCTAAAACCGGTCAGACCGCTTTTGCCAGAAAGCGGTCAGACCGCTTTGCCAAAGCGGTCAGACCGGTTTTCCACAGAGAAAACCAACTATGTAAATTAACCCCCTCTACAAGTTCTAGCACAAACCAAACTTGGTGATGAGCTCCTGCAGATGATAACTAGCAGGTCCACTTAGTCCCTGCACACAAGTAGAGCACAGCCAAGTAGAGCAATGCGGAAGCGTATATAAATGTTAGAAATGAACTTGTGAAGTAAAACAAGAGACAAGGATTTGTTTTCCCGAAGTTCGGAGTTCACCGCTGCCACTGAGGCTGTCACAAAGACACGATGAATCCTAGTCTCCGTTGAGGGCCTACGAAAGGCGGGCTTATCCACTCCAAGCCACTTTCCTCGGTTTCCACTAACTTTTGACCCTTTTCCACGAAGGAGGCAAGGCCAGCCTTTACAACCAATCCGTGGCTTACCACACACGAGGTAGCTCACCGGCGACGCCTAACCGTCTAGGAGGATTCACCTCCAAGAGTAACAAATGCTTCAATGGTTGCTAGACTTCACCGGAAGTGCTCAAGACTATGGATATGCTCTCAATAGCTGCAATTTGCTTTCACTTGCTATCTATAGCTCACAACACATACATCCCTCAACCCAAAACAAAAGATATGATCAAAATCAATCAACTCTCACAAAGAGAGGTTTGGGGAGAGCTTGCTGGTGCTTGGGAAGGCTAGGGACGAGCCACAAAGGCAAATGAACCAGCACCCCTCACAAGAGAGGGGTATGGGGTATAAATACCCCACACAACACAAACTAGCCGTTATAGCCGTTGGAAACCGGTCAGACCGCTTTCCCAAACCGGTCAGACCGGTTTTCAAACCATAGTAGCCGTTACGCCTGTCAGAGCCCCAAACCGGTCAGACCGGTTTGACCGGTTTGGAACGACTCAGCACACTTGAGTCCCAAAAGCGGTCAGACCGCTTACCAAAACCGGTCAGACCGGTTTTGGTCCCCTCAGCACACAAAGTCCCTAAAGGACTTCTCTCTAGAGGTTATCTCTCATGGGTTGATCTATGAGCACTTTTGGTGTTGTCAAACAACTAATGTTGCATCCCTCTTGATAGTACGGCATTCCTAAACTCAAGATAAAAACAATAAATAGAATCTACAACTTGAGCTTTTATATCTTCATTGATGCCATACTTGATCATCTTCAACTTGAGGGCTTCAACATTTCATGTCTTTGCTGAGCAAATCCAACTTGAGCCAATGGCTTAGAATTTCCATTGTATGAAACAATTCATAAGCCGTTCCACTATTTGATCAATAAAGATTAGATGCTTCGCATTGCTTCACTTGATATGACTTGATCGACGTATAGAAACCAAACTATAATGTAAGACTTTTCCACAAACAAAGTCCCTCGGCTACAAGACCAACTTGCCCTTCACTTTGTTAGGAATGTCACCGCATCTAGCTTGATCCCTTCCGTCCTCTCTTGCCAAATTAAGCTACGCTTTGCATTGCATCATTAATGAAATCCACATTGAATATCCTTGTCTTCAATTGATTTGAAATGTCTTCAATATTGTTTTGTATGTTGTCTTGTATGTTTTCTTTGGTAGATAACTCGTCCATAAGCATCAATGCACTTGAGACCATATACTAACCATAGAATCATGTCTCATTTTGAATATAACCATTGCCATGGATCAAGCCCAAAGAAATCCCAATTTCTTCAATTATTTTTGTCCCAAAAACCTTTGACAAGTATCCTATAGATGAGACCAACTAATTTGCATAAGACCGTGTCTCATTTGTCATTTTACTTCACTTGTCATTGTATTGCTTAGTTGCATGGGATCACACTCACTTGTTTGCTCTCATGTCATCTATACCAATAATGAGCTTATATTCTTCAACAATCATATTACATGAATATTCATAAGAATAAAACCCTGCTCATACACTTAAGAAAACAAGTTAAATACAAATCATGTTGTCATCCAGAATCACCAAAACATATAAGTGCCTAGATGCACTTTCAATCTCCCCCTTTTTGGTGATTGATGACAACATGATTAAAGCTTACAAAAGATATGAAATTTAAGCTCAAGATGACCGAGATATATGGTGAGCTCCCCCTTAATATGTGCTTTGAATCGAATTTCAAAAATTCGGCCTCAAATGCCAAATGCACATATAAACAAAAAAAATTGAGAGCTCCCCCTATATCTCAGGTGCAAACATGTGTGTGTGACATAATAAAACAAGGTGTGATGCATATGACATGTATAGCACTCAATAAGACAAAGAGAAGCACATGCTTGCTGTTCGGGCCAAACCGGTCAGACCGGTATAGGAAACCGGTCAGACCGGTTTCACCCCAACAGCAGGTATGTGTGAAACAACATTTCATCACCCAATAAATGTAACACACTAGCAAACTGTCACTTAGAATACATAAATAGGTTCAACACACATAGTAGCACACATTACAAATTCTCAAGTCCACAAATAGATAAAGTACGAATTTATTACATCCAAAGTGACATGACTACAAGTTCAACTAGATAAGATAAGCTTTAATCCATTTCTTCTCCCCCTTTGTCATCAATCATCCATAAAGGGCCTGGAGAAGCTTGTAGTCACGCTCCCATCATGCATCCAATCTCCTCCGTCGCTAGAAGGTCGGGCTGTGATCATCTGACGAAGAAGATGTAGTCCAATGAAAACCTTCACTCAAGTGAATGTGTATGTGTGATAATATGGAGTGATTCGGATGTGCTAGCCATGGAAGAAAATATGGATGAGCTAAACATACCATGACTAGGAGCAGAAGTGGGTCCGAAAATAGAAGCTGTTGCCTGTGAAGCAAAATCTCCGGGAGATGGAGATGGTGCACTAGAGAACTGAACTCCCGCCATAGAAGATGACGCACCACCATATGCATATGATGAGGAAGGGAGTGTAGCAGCTGCATAGGTAGGTCCTGGAGGTGCAAACCCAAACGAGGAACCAAACAAGTCACCCTCTGAAGTAGGCATGTATGGCATGGTCCCTGGAGCACCAACTGACTGTGGAGGGGGTGGCGGAGGCTGTGAGCTCGACCCGACATGTCCATATCCAAATATGTCACCATACTCCTCAAAATATCCCGCATTCATGTGATCAGTCATGATATCTCGAAGCGGGGGAATCTCGGGCAACTCAAGAGGTGGTGAAATAGGTGACGGAGGATCATTTGGACTCAATGCTGTGTGTAATCTCTTGATTGCATCTCGAGTCTTCTTGTTCTCAATTCTCTGCTGCCTAACATCAACCTGGACGTCCCTCTGGCCTTTGC
Organism: Echinochloa phyllopogon; assembly: GCA_033239725.1. Classification (NCBI taxonomy): domain Eukaryota; kingdom Viridiplantae; phylum Streptophyta; class Magnoliopsida; order Poales; family Poaceae; genus Echinochloa; species Echinochloa phyllopogon. The sequence continues at coordinate 60,058,315 of BTCW01000018.1, read as the reverse complement.
AAATGCCTGTGAACATAGATATGAATTTCCGAATGGGAGAAGTTCTTTGCTCAGGATAGGCGCTGCTGCCAGGCCCAAACCGATTAGACCGGTTTGGGGAACCGGTCAGACCGGTTTGCCCCGGCTGCAGCTGACGGTGCTGCTGCTGCTGAGTTTGAGCTCCTCCTTGCTGTCGTGTAGGCTCATGCTGCTGAGGTGGATCATCCTGAGGTGGAGAAGGCATCCGGAACTTGTGAGGAACAGGAGGGCGAAGTGGATTATGTGGGGTATCCTTCTTGATTTTGAGACTAGTGACCCTCTCTATGATAAACATGATGAACGGACTGTAGGCGCAAATCTTTTGAGGGCTCTCAGAAATAGTCTTGATCTCATGCCAAATGAAATCGGCAACGCTGAATGGAGGAGTCTCCTCACCAATCCTCAGATAAAACATCAAGTTTCTCATGTAGAGTGAGATTTCTGAGGTGTTTCCTTCTCTAGGAGTGAGTGTCTTTCTGAGCAATCTGTAGAGAGATCCATAGTAGGTGTAAAGACCACTCACTTTCCCCCAACTGCCACGCTGATCTCTGGGATACATGAACTTAATCTCTGATGGTTCCATGACACCCCGGTCATGTATCCTAACTGTGTCATCACTCTCATGTCCAACTCTGAGAATAGAAGCAAAGTCAGAAAAGGTGACATGAAAGCGCTGTCCCTCTGTCATCCAGTGCATAGCTCTTTCTCGCCCACCATTGTCCTCATAATAACCGAAGAACACAGTAGCATAGAACTGAGCAATCACCTCCTTGTTCCAATTGTGCTTGAAGACCATGAGATGTTTGATTCGCTTTTCAGAACAAACTCTGATAATTTCATTGAACATCGGGTTGTCTTGTTTGCTCATGTACTCCCAATCTATGTACTGTGCATCTGATGTGATCTTGGTCTTCTTCATAATAGCTGTGGCATAGAAATCCTGCTGAAAAAGAGTCCAAAATCTGTAGTCAGTGGCTGTCCTATCAACATCAAGTGGACTAGTCCTCCTCAACCTCCTGACAACATCAGTCATCCCACCAGCAAGATAGTCTGTCACTCTTCTGCTAGCTGGGCCAGTGGGTCGACAAATCTACAGAATGAGAGGGGCATTGTCATCAGCAGTGTCATCATCATCTGCCCCCTCATCCTCATCATCTCTCGCTGCCATCTCCTCCTCATCATCATCACCACCCAATTGATCACGCCGGTATACAACCCTGTAGGTTTCATCCTCAACCTCATCATCATCAGTGGTGTTCCCAACTTCATCAACTTCTTCAATCTGCTGCTCGGCTGTCCTCTTCGGCCTTCTAGGCCTTAAAGATCTGCCACTAGCCGTACCAGAGCTACTGCCCCCGGCCATATCAAACTTCCCCTTTTTGATTCTCTCGGCATGTGATCCTTTTGGCATCTTCTACTGTCCTTCCTGGGTTCACAGGATGACACACAAAGTATCAATACCCAGGAGATGATTGATCAAAATATTTGAATAGATAGAGTGCATTCAACAGGATTTGAGTCAACTCAGCACAAAACCGGTCAGACCGGTTCCAGGAACCGGTCAGACCGCTTTTGGTCTGAGCTGAGCCAACTCGAGTTGAAGATCAATTTTGACAGATAACATGATATAAGTACCCAGAAAAAGATTGGCTTAAGAATAGAATTAAAAGAGAGCTCCTAACAAGTTTTGGGTCAGCTCAGGGCCAAACCGGTCAGACCGGTTTCAGAAACCGGTCAGACCGCTTTTGCCTGAGCTGAGCCAAAACTAGTTGGGCGCCAATCTGGACAGAGTTTGATCTGGATATTGAAAGGATATTGCAATACAAGCTATCCCTTGTCCATATGTGAGCTAGCATGGTGCAAAACAGGGACTTGAGTCTTCACTGCCCAAACCGGTCCGACCGGTTTGCCAAACCGGTGAGACCGCTTTGCGCAGTGAAGATGCAAATCCTTGTTGCGCAAGATGTAGCCAACCAAATCGATTCATCTCTTAGGGATAGGTTCCTAGGCATGCCAGAAGATATTGTACCAAAGGGTTTTGAGAGATATGCATTGAGCTCATAGATCGGGCGAAGGGAAGATTTGAATACCTTGTGAATCAAGAACTTCGAGAAAGATGAAGTTTTGAATCCAACACTCAATGGGAATCCAATCACCAGCCTTGGGGCACTCCAATCCCAAAGAGAAATCTCCTTTTCCTTGGTTGAATCTTCAAATCGTCATGGGAGGTGTTTCTTGCGGTGAAGAACAGGAGAGAGAGCTCTTGGATGTGAATGAGTATGGAGGAGAGAGAGGGAATCACGGGATGAGATAAATCCATGTGGGCCACCTTCCTGGGCCAAACCGGTCAGACCGGTTTGGGAAACCGGTCAGATCGGTTTCTCCCAGGAGGATGAGTCTGGTCAGGAACTTCGGATCTTCCGAGAATTGTCGGATCTTCCGATGAGCTTCGGATCTTCCGGGCCAGAAACAACTCGAGACAGAGCTGCTCGGAACTTCCTGTCGGATCTTCCGACCCAATGTCGGATCTTGCTTCAAAACTGTTCCAAAACTTGTTCCCTTGATCCAAAAAAAATATATTATGATGAAATTTTTCCTTCAAAACTCCAAGAATTTCCACAGAAAAGTTCACTCAGCTGCTTGGGCCCAAACCGGTCAGACCGGTTTGGGAAACCGGTCAGACCGGTTTCTCCCAGTCAGCTGAGATTCGTCCGAAAGGGTGGAAATTGAGCTTTAAAAACTTGTTCACTTGATCTGAGAGTGTATGTGATAGGCATAGTCTTCAACTTCTCAAGATTGTCCATAGAAAAGATAAGATTTCCAATAAATCTATTTTCTTTCGTTTCTTCCGAAAGAAATGGGAGAGGATAGATAGATAAAGGTTTTATGGACTTGAGAAAGTCTCACCATTTGTGACTAGCCATCAATCAAGCAAGGGTAACTATAGTCACAAATAGATCGACAAAGGTCAAAAGACCAAAACTCAAATATTTTCAAAACTGCACAATCCTACCATGCTTGTTGGGGTTTTCAAACTCTATTCTATGTCACCCAAAGATATGCACATATATTGAGCTCATAGCGACATTAACATATTTAGCTTACACTAATCACCAAGAAAGTGTTAACCAAATATTTAATGGACGCAAAGGAGCTTGATATATTTGCATGCAAATGCACACTCTAGCATGACAAGGGCCTAGATGCACAAGGTAAATATTAGTTCATAGAAAACATACCTTGGCCTCTAGTAGAATGTGTTGTGCAATATAGTCAATTTTATCCATATGAGTTCTCTCATGATATAATTAATTTGATCAACATAGAGAGAAAACGTTAATGTGCACAACACATGATTTCATAATCAATAACTTTAATAAAAGCATGAAAACATAGGTCATTAATTACGAAGTCACACAATATAGACCAAATTCCTTATTTTAGTGCATTTGTGATGATGTGGTTAGTAAAGACTCATATGCACTAGTTTTGAAAGATTAAATCAATTTAAGGAATTTAATACTATATTATGTTGAGTTGTCAAAACATAACCTGGGATCAAGAATCATGATGAGAATGACTATAGTGTTACCGTCATGAATCACAAGATGAGTTGACAACTCCAATTGAGAGAAATACTCTCTCATCATTGAGACTACAAGTTCACTAAAAGAAATGTTAGTCTCAAAGACACAAATATTGAAATAATCTCCCCCTAACTGTGTGCATCATATGTAGACAATATGAGACATGCACTTTGTCTTGTGAGTGACATGGAGGGGATTAATTCAATATTCGGTCAAGTCGCACAATAAATTGCTCAAAATTAAATATGCCAAGTAATCATACCATCATGAAGATGTAATATAGTTGACATATGCCAAGAGTGAGAAATTCATGAAATGAATTGCTTGCGTCTTCATTTCTCACACAAATAACCAAGTTCCAACTTCCTGAGCCAAACCGGTCAGACCGGTTTGGGAAACCGGTCAGACCGGTTTCAGCTCGGATCTTCCGATGGATCATCCGGCCGGGAAAAGTTCACCACAGAGCCGCCCGGATCATCTGGTCGGATCTTCCGGCCTCAGTGTCGGATCTTGTGTGATATGCTCTGAAAATGATAGAATTTTGCTCTACTGGAGAGCCATTAGACATACCACGTGGCATATGCTTAAAACATTAATAAAAATCTTCATTTCTTATGAATGTGCCAAAGTTGCAAGTGTCTGGGCCAAACCGGTCAGATCGGTTTGGAAAACCGGTCAGACCGGTTTTGCCAGACTTATACCGATTGTCGTGGATTTCCAATGTTTGATTCAAATCTCGTCGGAACTTGATCCACTGCAACTTTAACACAATATTGCTCTACTTGAGAGCCATTAAAAGCATCACATGGCATATATGAATAAAAGTTCAATAAAGAAATCTAAGTCACTATCAAGCGTCTCATGAGTCAAAGGCTTAGAGACACTTGATCCTACCAAAGGCACTAGTGACTCAAATTTAATTAATTGAGCGCAAAGTTACCGAGATGTCATTGGGTATAGAGTATGATGCGGAAGCAATTTTTCTTGGCTTGCTAGTAGATCATTGAAGATTGTCATTTAAGCCAAGCCACCAATGCATCTCGTAGTCCCTACAATCTCATCAAGCACGCTTTGGTACCCAACTCGTGTTGGGTCCGATGTTGTTAGTCCCAAAATGCTTCTGAACCCAAAATGCTCTTGTGCCGCTCCTTGGAGAACGAATCACCTTGGAGGCACAAGGGGCATTTGGGGAATCCCCAAGCTTTTCATGCATAGAATGGACAATGTCGGGTTTAGTGGTTTTACCATTAGGACAATCTTTACCAAAGTGTCCTTTCTCCCGACATGTGTAGCATGTCTTGTGCTTGATGTTGGTTACCTTCTTCTTGTGTTGCTTGGTAACCAATTCTTGCTTGTGCTTTGCTTGTGCCTTGAGAAATCCCTTGTTAAGCTTTATTTGGGGCTTCTCTTGGTGTAGCCCCACGTTCCTTGGACATGAAGCAACTTGATGCCCTTTCTCAAGGCAACCAAAGCATCTTCTCTTCTCCATATTTCTTTGCCTTTTGGAGAGAGTTGGCTTGCCTTCTTTTCTTGTTAAGCACTTGGTGTGAGCAAGCTTTTCATCATTGCTTTGATCTTGGCTTGTGTTGAACTTGACTTGATAAATGCAAGAGCTTTGCACGGTTGATTCCTTCTCAAGCTTCTTCACCATGAATTCACGGTTATCTTGAGAAGGTTGTGCATTGCTCTTCCCTTTGAGAGTTGTCAAGTTCTTTGTGAGTCTTTCCACCTCTTGCTTGAGTTCTTCATTTTCTTTTGCAATGAGGTCGTCACAAGACTCTACACACACTTCATCATACCAAGATCGTTTTGCTTGAGAGCAACATGGGTTAGCACATGATAGATTATATTGAATTGTAGAGCATGTGCATGTGTAAGATTGAGGTTCAATAGATTTTACCGAAGCGATTATAACCTCATGAGCAATTTCTAATGAAGCATATGATTCTACAAGTTCTTCATGAGAACACAAGAGTTCTTCATGCGTCGCTTGTAGCATCTCATGCTTGCTAGCAATTAATTCTAATTTTTGCTTGAGCACTTTGTTTTCTTTTTCTATGGAAGCCATATGAAGGGCATCACAAGCATAATCATCAACAATTGCATCATACTTACAAACCAAAGCGGCGTTGGAGAGTTTGACTTCCTCAAGCTCTTTGATAAAAGCTAGGATAGTCTCATCATTTGAATTTTCCGCCTTCTCGTCTTCTTTGGACTTGTAATGTATGAGTGTCTCATCATTGGAGGATGATATTGCTTGTGAGCTTGAAACTTTGCTTGCGCGGCGTCGGCCTCCCTTCTTGCAGCCAGCTGTGACCTTCCTGTCCAAATCGGTCAGACCGGTTTGGGAAACCGGTCGGACTGGTTTCTGCAGGAAGGTGGCAGCTGAGCCGTTTTGCTCTTTAGGCTCCACGGTGGTCATCACATGAGGCTTGGTGCATGTATTTGCTGATGTAGAGCACTCCTCATGTGACTCGGCTCTTGTTTGGTCTTGCGTGTCGCTCTTCATGTTGGCATAGAGTTTCTCAATTCGAGCCCAAATAAGATGAGCATCGAATAGAGTTGCTTCATCTTCTAGAATCATTTCTCTAACTTCATTGCTCACAACATCAAATAAGAAGTCAGCGACACGAGCGTTGAGTTGAAAGCAATTCATCTCGTCTTCGGTTGGATTGGACACGCTCCAATCAACGTTAGGACGATCAATGCCTTCAACTACAACTTGCTCAAGAATAGGACTCATGGCCCTGAGATCATTAAGCACATGACAAGACCAAGTTGAATAATTTGAGCCGTCACTAGCTAGTGGCTCATAGGTTACCTCACAAGTGGTCGACGTCTTTCCTCACGGCGGTTAAGCTTGGATGTGAGGCCAAGCTCTGATACCAATTGAAAGGACATTGATGTCACCTAGAGGGGGGGTGAATAGGTGAATCTGCAAATTACAAACCTTTTCACATAGTTAGTACAGAAACCGGTCAGACCGGTTTCTAAAACCGGTCAGACCGCTTTTGCCAGAAAGCGGTCAGACCGCTTTGCCAAAGCGGTCAGACCAGTTTTCCACAGAGAAAACCGACTATGTAAATTAACCCCCTCTACAAGTTCTAGCACAAACCAAACTTGGTGATGAGCTCCTGCAGATGATAACTAGCAGGTCCACTTAGTCCCTGCACACAAGTAGAGCACAGCCAAGTAGAGCAATGCGGAAGCGTATATAAATGCTAGAAATGAACTTGTGAAGTAAAACAAGAGACAAGGATTTGTTTTCCCGAAGTTCGGAGTTCACCGCTGCCACTGAGGCTGTCACAAAGACACGATGAATCCTAGTCTCCGTTGAGGGCCTACGAAAGGCGGGCTTATCCACTCCAAGCCACTTTCCTCGGTTTCCACTAACTTTTGACCCTTTTCCACGAAGGAGGCAAGGCCAGCCTTTACAACCAATCCGTGGCTTACCACACACGAGGTAGCTCACCGGCGACGCCTAACCGTCTAGGAGGATTCACCTCCAAGAGTAACAAATGCTTCAATGGTTGCTAGACTTCACCGGAAGTGCTCAAGACTATGGATATGCTCTCAATAGCTGCAATTTGCTTTCACTTGCTATCTATAGCTCACAACACATACATCCCTCAACCCAAAACAAAAGATATGATCAAAATCAATCAACTCTCACAAAGAGAGGTTTGGGGAGAGCTTGCTGGTGCTTGGGAAGGCTAGGGACGAGCCACAAAGGCAAATGAACCAGCACCCCTCACAAGAGAGGGGTATGGGGTATAAATACCCCACACAACACAAACTAGCCGTTATAGCCGTTGGAAACCGGTCAGACCGCTTTCCCAAACCGGTCAGACCGGTTTTCAAACCATAGTAGCCGTTACGCCTGTCAGAGCCCCAAACCGGTCAGACCGGTTTGACCGGTTTGGAACGACTCAGCACACTTGAGTCCCAAAAGCGGTCAGACCGCTTACCAAAACCGGTCAGACCGGTTTTGGTCCCCTCAGCACACAAAGTCCCTAAAGGACTTCTCTCTAGAGGTTATCTCTCATGGGTTGATCTATGAGCACTTTTGGTGTTGTCAAACAACTAATGTTGCATCCCTCTTGATAGTACGGCATTCCTAAACTCAAGATAAAAACAATAAATAGAATCTACAACTTGAGCTTTTATATCTTCATTGATGCCATACTTGATCATCTTCAACTTGAGGGCTTCAACATTTCATGTCTTTGCTGAGCAAATCCAACTTGAGCCAATGGCTTAGAATTTCCATTGTATGAAACAATTCATAAGCCGTTCCACTATTTGATCAATAAAGATTAGATGCTTCGCATTGCTTCACTTGATATGACTTGATCGACGTATAGAAACCAAACTATAATGTAAGACTTTTCCACAAACAAAGTCCCTCGGCTACAAGACCAACTTGCCCTTCACTTTGTTAGGAATGTCACCGCATCTAGCTTGATCCCTTCCGTCCTCTCTTGCCAAATTAAGCTACGCTTTGCATTGCATCATTAATGAAATCCACATTGAATATCCTTGTCTTCAATTGATTTGAAATGTCTTCAATATTGTTTTGTATGTTGTCTTGTATGTTTTCTTTGGTAGATAACTCGTCCATAAGCATCAATGCACTTGAGACCATATACTAACCATAGAATCATGTCTCATTTTGAATATAACCATTGCCATGGATCAAGCCCAAAGAAATCCCAATTTCTTCAATTATTTTTGTCCCAAAAACCTTTGACAAGTATCCTATAGATGAGACCAACTAATTTGCATAAGACTGTGTCTCATTTGTCATTTTACTTCACTTGTCATTGTATTGCTTAGTTGCATGGGATCACACTCACTTGTTTGCTCTCATGTCATCTATACCAATAATGAGCTTATATTCTTCAACAATCATATTACATGAATATTCATAAGAATAAAACCCTGCTCATACACTTAAGCAAACAAGTTAAATACAAATCATGTTGTCATCCAGAATCACCAAAACATATAAGTGTCTAGATGCACTTTCAGCGGCGGGCCGTGGCGGGCGGCGCTACCCCGCTGGAGGTAGTGCCCAGTGGCCGGAGTGCCAGTGACCCCGGCGGCCGGCGCGGCGGCGCTGATCTGTGGCTGTTATTTAGGGTTTCGATTTTGGGGAAAGAATGGGAGAGAGAGAGAGGCGAATCGGTGAATCGCTTCTGGCTCGTGAGACGGACAGCCGAGCAGGCCAGTGGCAGCGGGAGGGGTCAGCAGCGCCGGATGTTGGTAGTGGGCCATGAGTATGGGCCGAGGTTGGCCTGGTTGGAGTAGTTCTCTGTTTGCTGGGTTGGAGCGCTCATTTGGGCTTGGTTTTGACTCAAGAAACAAAGATGCGGCCCAAAATTATATGTATATGTGCAAATACATGATGTATACTTGATTTTTTGTAAAAAAAAGTTGGGTATTCCTGGGAATACCCAGGCATCCAGCTGGCTCCGCCCATAGTTTACTGTAGTATTACATTGTTTAATCATGGTGTAATTAGGCTTAAAAAATCGTCTCGTAAATTACTCATCGTTTATGCAATGATTTTTTAAAGTAATCTATATTTAATACTCCTAATTAACATATTTATATTTGATGCGACGGTGTTAAAGTTTAGCGCGTGGGAAACAAAACGGAGATCGTCGGGTCGTCGTCGGCGCGGTGAGCCTGGATCAAAGGGCCTTGGCCTTGCCAACAGTCGGTTGTGCTGGTGCTGGATCAGAGATGGAGAGGTCGGCCCGGCTCAACGCGCAGACGGATGCGTCGTTGCGGTTGCGGCCTGCCCCCGCTGCAGAGCGACCTGCGAGACGCGCTTTGCCTCCTTCGGGGGACTGTAGCGTGCAGGATGTGATGTCCGTACGTGCGCGAGAGCGTGACCGGCGACACGCCGCCGGGCGATCCGAGATTCCGGGGGGGCGCCTGGTCCCGGGTCCCGCCGAGGCCGAGGCGAGCGACCCCGTCAACTTGGCCACGGCATATTCCGCGGCGAGGCGGCTGGATTCCCCTGGGCAGATGGCCACCACCGAGCCGCCGTCGCCGACCCTAGCTAGTTTCGGCGGCATCTCGCGTTCTGGGCCGGGTCCCTCCTATCTTACGGCTCACACGCGTCCTACAGATTGAGGCCTCGGCGCGTACCATCGCTTCGATTTTGTTTCAAACAAAACCCATCGCTTTGCGAATTGGGATCAAACCTTTAGCGTAAATCCGATGAAAATCCACGCGACACGTCGTTTCGTTGTCGTGATGTGATCTGATTCTCAGCCCACTTTTTTTTCACCCAAACATGGACACGAGTTTTCGTCGTCCGGCTCCGGCGGCACGGCACGGCGCGGCCGTACGACCAGACGAAGAATGGCTATCCTTGGGAGACGAGCACTGTTCCCAGCTAGCTCTGCTTTCGACTTCCCCGTCGCTCGCTTTCAGAGGGTTTCTACACTTGCTATCCTGTTGCCCTGTTGGATGTGCCAGGGCGTTGGAGTCGTCATCTCCTCCTGCATGCAAGTGGCCGTTTGCAGCGGTTGAGGAGGTTTCTGGTCCAGGCAGTAGTGCACTAGTACTATTACTCCGCAACTTGATTTTTCCTTTTCCAGCACGGAAAAACTCTCGGGTTTTTGTGGCGTGTGGACAGTGGGCGTTGGCGTGCAAAGTTGACAGTTTGCTGCTCAATGCCTTGTACCGACAAGGAAGGAAATAAACACGGGTACAAATGGATAGCGCTGCGAACCTTCGTGCGTTGCTGTTTTCTGTGGCGACTGGCGAGGTGTCCGTGTCCATCCCGCGCGGGCCTCACGGTGTTGTTGGGCTCCTTCGAGAGCCCCAGGGGCGATGATGGGCTTCATATTGCCCTGCCTGATGTGGGCTCTTGCGTAACTGTACATCATCTGGCTCACGGTGAGTACGAGCAGGCCTTAATCCGGTCCGTTCACTGCCCGCATTCTTTGTCTATATATAGGGAATCCAATAAAAGGCAACCAAAATGTTTACTCAATTGCCGTTCGCAACGGGTGCATGTGGGTGTTCAACGACCGATACCTGACTAGAGGTATGCCAGGGAGTTTATACTTAGGGATCACAGAACCTGAAATTTGATGATTAACGTGAAGACACAACAAATAATGATTTAGACAGATTTGAGCCGTCAGTGTAGCGCAATACTCTACGTTCTGTATGAGAGACCGTATATTGTATTGTCTCTTGTATCCTCTATGTTGGTCTACCGAGATAGAGACCCCTGCCTTCCTTTATATATCCCAGGGGCAAAGTTACATGACAAGTCTCTATGTTGGTCTACCGAGATAGGGACCCATGTCCTCCTTTATATATTACAGGGGTAAAGTTACGTGACAAGTCTTACAATGTGGGAGTCCTAATAAAAATACAACAATAATTCTCGAGGTATTTCTATCGGAACTCGGTCTTCTTTCTTTAATTTTTTGAAGGTACTCGGGATGCATCCCACGGTGCCACTGTGCAGAGATTATAGAGTACATGACTGATGATAGGATCTATCTGCAGCAATCATTTACAAGACCTGAAAAAAAAAGCGAGAGAGGAGACCAAGGCGACTCGCTAAGCTCATGTTAAGGTACAGCGGTAACTGTTTTCTCCTGTGTGTAGGGTTGATTTCGTAACAGGGTGTACAATCTGAGTTGTGAAGTGAAGAAGATGCCCCCTCCCACCATATGAGTAGTGTGGCCTAGGATTTCTAGCTTTTACTCGTGCCTTGTTTAGATTCCATATTATTCACTATGTAAAAAGAAGATTTCTATCGTATTAAAATGTCATAGCATAGCATGCATGAAATATTAAATGTAGATAAAATCAAAAACTAATTGCACAGTTTTATTGTACTCTATGAGACGAACATTTTAAACCTAATTAATCAATTTTTAGATAATTTTTCACACATAAAAACGAAATTCGACGATGCGTCTCGGTTTTCCAACTCTGAAATTGGAGTGCCAAATTGGCATCGCCTGGATTCCGGATGTACATTGTGGTACTGAACGATTGATCCTGTGCAGTGTGCACTACTGCTGGGCCATCAATGACCTTGTCTAGATCCCAAATTCTACCTCCAAAGTTCACTATGCAAAAAGAAGATTCTCATCACATCAAAATATCATAGCATGCATGGAGTACTAAATGTAGATGAAATTAAAAACTAATTACACAGTTTTGGTGTACTCTACGAGACGAACATTTTGAACCTAATTAATCAATTTTTGAACAATTTTTCACACATACAAACGAAATGCTACATTAGTGCATTTAATGCACTGTGCATGCACTGTACCGAATTTGTCCCTCCCGATTCGGGATCGCCTCGGGTTCAGCCAACTGCACAGGTCCTGAAACACTCGGAGCAGAGTACATGCATCCTGCAGTCAGACGATGGACAGAGCTACTCGCCACAAAAAACGAGTTTGGGACTTGTCCCAAATTCTACCCCCAAAGTTCACTATGTAAAAAAAAGATTCTCATCTCATCAAAATGTCATAGCATGTATGGAGTACTAAATGTAGATAAAATCAAAAACTAATTACACAGTTTTACTGTACTCTACGAGACGAACATTTTGAGCCTAATTAATCAATTTTGGATAATTTTTCACACATACAAACGAAATGTTACAGTGTACCTCGGTTTCAGAACTCCCAAATTGGGAGGTGCCAAATTGGCATCCTTGTTTTGGGTCGCGTGGCCATTTTTTTTTGGAAGGTTGTCCACAGCAAGGCACTTATTTGTGCAGCCAGCCAGCAAAATGATTTTGCATTTCATTGGGTTCCAGCTTAAAAAAAACTAGATTCTGGAGTTTGGATTGGAGAAAAAGAATGCAGTCATACTCTTTTTTTATTATTGTTTGAAGTAACAGGAGGGACTTAGCAGCTTGGCCAGCCTTTTTTTTTCATGGAAATGATAGTACTTAAATGCGGTCTTACTCTTAAATAGTAGCCTCCCCAGCAATGAACCAGACCTGAAATGAAACAAGCAGCAGAACGGATCATATAATGGCCCATTGAACACGCTGATCTACTGAAACTTTGATGAGTTCTAGTTGATAATGGCAATCCAAAATACTAATAAAAAAATACACATAAGGCACATCCAAAATACGACTGGCTTGTGTATTAGTACCTGATAAAAATGGCGTGGGCAGACTACCAATTCATAAGGCACATCCAAAATACACAAACCGAATCCAATGATCTAATACATGCAGATCAGAATACATTGTGAGGCGCATCATATGCAAGATGAACGTATCATATTCTGTGTATTCACAATCAAATTCAGTAGCACAGTGCCATCAGATAAAAGTCAAAGCTCCACAACATTATCAGCAAAATGCTCAGATATCTATTCATTTATCTCACAGCAACAGACCGAAGCTGCCACAGTCGATGCTACTCCAGCAACTGAGCTTGTGAAAAACAAACAAACCAGGATTCAGAGACGTATCAAAGGCTAAGGCATGCAAATTCCCAAAAAAAATTTACATAACAAAAGAAAATTGTAATAGAAACTGCTACGGCTAGTGCAGGAGGAAACAAAATTAGTACTAGCTCAAAAGAGAACAAGCTACAACAATTTGAAGAGAAAATTAGTCACCACCATGTGTCTCATCAGTTACTAAACATAATCCTTGGATCAGGAATTTGCTGCACTCTCTCAGCACCTTCTTGCCGGCACCATTCCTCAAGGGCATCGCATCCACTTACAGTCAATTGAGAGATGTTTCTTGGCAATATGTCTACTGCACTTATTCTCAGATTTGAAGCACCATGTATTTCAAGACAATCAAGGGACTCCAGGTTGCATAAGCCTCTGGGAAGAACCGCAAGATCAGTACATTGACGAATCCTGAAGTTTCTGAGAGACTGCAGCATCTCCACGGAAAATTGAGTGAGCCTGGGGCAAGAAAATATCTCAAGAGACTCCAGAGATGAGAGCTTCTCTACCCAAGAAGGAAGTTTTCTCCCAGGGAAATTGACGATGCGTAGATGCTTGAGGCTTGTATGGGCACTGAGTGCCTCAAGGACTCTCTCACTATTCTCTATGTCCAGCTGCTTGTATGTGTTTTCACTCCATTTCAGCATCAGTTTGTTCAAATACTCTTTCCCACTCAAATTGGCCTCCCTGGCACCACTACCAGTGGCAGCTTCCAAATTAAGAATACAAAGCTCTCCACGGATCTTCAAGTTATTTAACTCATTAATGTTGCATTTGCCTCCCTCTTTGGAGACTATAACAAATCTAGAAAGAGTCTGAAGTGATTGTAACTTGTCAATGTGGCTTGGCATTGACCTGAAAGCAGTAACTCTATCCCAGTCAAGATGTAAACAGAGGTGCCTCATGTTAACTAAGCGGCTCATGCCTTCAGGCAAATCCATGAGCCAGAAGCAGTCCCTTAGGTCAAGTGTCTGCAGATTGAATAGGTTGCAAACTGTTTCTGGAAGAGTCTTTATCAAAGTATTCCGTAGATTGAGGTATCTGAGGTGTATACAGCACCCAATAGAATTTGGCAGGCGATCTAGTTCAGTGTAACTCAGGTCTAGTGCACGTAGACAAGCTAGCTTTGAGAAAAGTGCTGATGGAACCTGATTTGAGGGTAGTTTCATTCTGGGGCATAATTTCAAGAGCCTCAAGTTTTCATAGTAAAAAATATTATCGAATGCAGGAGGCTCATCTTTTGGGCACAAGATAGTTGCGTAACGAATCCACTTAGGACGGTCAATATGCGTATTGTCAGGACCGAGAGTCAAAGATTCATGTTTAGAAACAAGTTGTGCTAGCTCAAGCATCAAACTTGGCACTCTAAACTTCCGTGTAGGGAAGGTGTCAGAAGTTTCAAAGAATGACCTCCATAGGAGCTCATCAAAGCATCTTCCTGCTTCCATCTCGACCCTTCTTCTTCCACTGCTCTTAACAAGACCATCAGCGATCCAGAGTCTAACCAGTTCATCCTTCTCAAACTCAACACCAAGAGGAAGTATAGAGCAAAAGGCAAAACACTGTTTGAGGTGATATGGCAAGTGTTGATAACTTATCTGCAAACTTGGTAATATATTGTTTGTGTTTTTGTCATCTTCAATAATCTGCATTTCACTTAGTATGTTGTCCCACTGTTCTCTGTCTCCATGAGTGTCAGACAAAAGCACCCCAATAGATTTAGCAGCTAATGGGGAACCTTGGCAGTTTGCAGCAATCCTCCGCCCAATGAATTCCAGATCATGATGATCTCTGCCGCTCCACCCCGAGAATGCGTAAACTTTGAGTATTTCCCAGCAATCTTCATCTTCCAAGCGCTTTAAAGGGATGTTTAGAATGGCGTGATTCATCCTAGACACCCTTTCGTGTTGAGTAGTGATCAGAACCTTGCTTCCTTCCTCTCCAGCAATCAGCGAGGGCCTCAGAAATTCCCAGAACTGAAAACCCTCGGCCCAAAGGTTATCAAATACCAGCAAGAACCGCTTTTTACGCAGGTGGTCACGCAGCCGTTGTTGCAATATGTCCAAGCTTAGAAGCTCGCATTTTTTACCAGTCACGGCTTCGATGATCATCTTGGTGGCCATCCTCACATCACAGCTATCAGGTAACCAAACCCAAACCTTGTCACTGAAGAAGATTTGTACCTCAGGATCACTGTAGACCAGCCGTGCCAGTGTCGTCTTCCCAATGCCTGCAGTTCCCCAGATAGAAACCACAGGAAGGTCCGTCCCTGCACTTTGAGAAACCAGAGCACGGACGATCTTCTCCTTCTCCTCGTCGCGGCCAATGGGCCTCTCGTCGCGATGCGCGGCAGCTTCAAGGGACCGTGGACGCTGCATCGGCTGAGCCACCGTCCTCCTCCCGTCCCCGGCCTGCAACCTGTACCTTCTCCTGCCCTGGTTGATCTCGTCGAGGCGTTCGTTGATCTTGGCGATCTTGTCATCCAGCTCCCACCGCTGCCGCGGGCCGAGCTCGATGCTAGGCCACAGCCGCTTCCGCTTCCGCGACTGCTCGGCGGCCGCAAGCCTGGACGCAGCCGTGATGGTGCTCAGGCGGTCGAGCAGGGCGTCGACGTCGAAAGCGGTGGCCCTGAGCTCCCGGAGCCAGAGCTTGACGGAGTCGTGGTCGACGAAGCGGCGCTGCTCTGCGTCCTCGAGCACGGCGCGGATGCGTTCCTTGGTGCGGCGAAGCTTGTCGGCCTCCTCCTCGACGTTCAACAGGCGGGAACCCCGGGAGCAGAGGGCGTCGAAGACCGCGCCGCCAATCTTCTCGCCGAGCTTCTCCGGGAGGCTGAGCGCGGTGAGGATGCCCTTGAACTTGAGCGGTCGGTCTCCCAGCAGGTCCTTGAGCCAATCCATGAACGACGGGGCGCCGTGGGCCAAGAAGGGGGGCAGTTGACTTGTACCGGGAGTGGAATGAAACGGAAGGAGAGGCCTTGAGCTGTGAAGAGAGCGGACGAATGGAGAGCTCGCTTCTTGTAGAGTGGTCGCGGGTTCTTCTCTGGGGATTGGGCAGGAAGTTCAGTGGCCGCTTCCGGGAAGGTTCTTGGCAATGGCGACGATGGGGAGGTGGGGAAAAGAGAGCAGCAGAAGCAGCCTGCTCCTCTCGGGCAATTGAACGAACGCCTCGCGGGCGGAGAGGGTGAAAACGGGGGGGACGCCAAGCTGCAAACCTTACCGGTCAACGGCGACTTGAGTGGCACCGGGGCATCTGGTCCAAAAAATGTGTCCGAGTCCGTGTAGGGGCATCTGATCGCCGTTGATCTATCACAGCAAATCAGGAGACGCCACGCAAGCAGCTTTCCGTTTGTGCGCTTTGCACGGGCAAGCAGAGGGTGAGAGAGAGGGGTGTGTTCGGAAACAGATGGGTCGGACTCCCAGTTGGCAATGGTGCACTCGTGCAGCTCAGTCGGACTTGGTTTCCGAGTCGAACAAGGATTTCCCCCACCACACCTATAAAGCTGTACCCCTCTCATCGATCTCCTCCGCTTCCCGTTGATCATCCACCGACTCGACCCATCCATTCAAGCAACCAGCGAGAGCTCGCGAGATGGATCCTCGCCTTCCCGCCGGCGTCCCAGCGGTTCGTGTCGCCAGCCGCCTGCAGCTTTCCACCACCTTCGCTGCGGACTCGTCGTCGCGCCACGGCGCTCGACGCGGCCCGAGAGGACAGCGCCCGCCGCCGGCGATGGCGATCGACGTGAGGGTCGTCATCCGCAGGCACTTCCCGGTGGCCGTGCCTGGCGCCCGGATGATCGCCGAGAAGGTCGCGGCGGACATCGCCCTCCGGAGGCGCCCCGCGCGCAAGCTCCGCGAGCCCCGGAGCGTGGGGCGTGCCCTGGCGGACGAGGTGCTCCCGCTGGTGGCGCACGCGTTCGACCGCGGAGCCGTGGCGCGGCCAGCGAGGAGGTATGCGCGCGCGTGGCCGCCGCCTGCGCCGACCCGCGCGTCGCCCGCGGCGGCGCGCGCGTGCTTGCTGTGATCGACACCTTCGCGTGCCCCGTGGTGTTGCGCCGCCCTCAGCCTGTCAAGCCAGTGCCCCGGGGTGGTGTTGCCTGCGCGCCGGAAAGCTTCGTCGCCGAGACCGCGACGCGGTGCACGGATTCGGAGACGACGGTGCCGACGAAGAAGCTGAATCCTTACGGCGTCATCGGAGACCGGCGGCCGAAGCCGGTGGTGGAGGAGAGGCCGAAAGTTGAAGGGCTGGGCACTGTGGTAGGATCGTGGACTGACAGCTTCTCAATCTTTCATCAATGAAGATAGAAGAACCGTTACGTTTGGATTTGCTAAGAGGAATCCGAAGTGTCTCGTGCTGTTTTTAGTGATGTACCGTAGTACTAAGTCTTCGTGCTCAGATTGTCCTAAAACATACCAGGATCACAGGATGCCCTTAGGTGGGTGATTAGGCGTAGTTGAAGGGCACTGCAGCTAGTGTCCGTCTGCGGAAACTTTGAAGGATGTGCTCGACAAACATGAACCTGTTTTTACCTTTAGGTTCTTATTAGTTTATCCTATTTCAAGGGCATGTATTTCTACTAGGTATGGAAGCAGAATGCTCAAGATTGTGCGTTGAATTGAACAGGCAAAGTAGCTTCGACGAGATGTATCTATGCGAATTCAGTTAAGCGAAATACTAGTTCTGTTACCTTATTACCGCATATCGTTCTTCAGTCAGCATACGCGCTGTAATGCTTACCGATGGGCGGATGCGCTTGGCATTTGGCAACCCAAAACCCTGCCAATATCGCTGGTCTTGCATGGCAGCCTAAAACCTGACACGAACTCGTACTCGCCTGACTGACTAATGCCTGCAGTCGACTGCACTGGATGGAATTGAGTTATTGAAACCACTCGTTACTTCGCTACAGTCGTGGCAAACATCTTGTTACACCGACCAATATTCCCAAATTTCTGTACCCTTTGCATTTGTGTGCTATGACATGTATATATGGTACTCGGTCGTACGTCGTACAAGGGGGCTTGCATCAGGAGCATCACTAACAAGGCCATATAAGATTGCGAACTGCACACGGTGCTAGTGCATTTGCTAAGGAAAAAAAGAAGGCAAGGGTACACGCTAAACAAAAGGAGAGCTGCTCTATTCCCTGAAAATTTAAAAGATAAAGGAAATTAGTACTCACACAGTCTCTAAAACGTAACTTTGACTTTTTATTTTTTATAAAAATATTTATTAAAAAATAATATATGTATATCTTGTGAATTGACGATCAGTTGATAAGATTTCTTATGGCAGAACTTAGCTCATCTGAGTTCGAGTCAAGGCATAGATGTCATATTTTTTAAAATTTATTATAGAAATTAACCGATTTTTTTATTGATAGGCAATATCCGGTCAACAGTGAGGCGCTTGTCTAGTCTTACTAAAAAAATGCCAATCTCAAGTACATTAGTAGAGGTGTCTAGTCTTACTAAAAAAATGCCAATCTCAAGTACATTAGTAGAGGTAGTAGATCGGTTAACGTGATATTTCATCATAAAAATTATATTCTACTCTTGCCTTGTTTAGAAAGAAAAACTTCATCCCAAAATTGTGTCCGAGAACGTATCGGATATTTGATGTCACATTGTCACGGCGACACGCTACTTTGCATTCCGAGTGAATCATGACATGCAACGTAGTGCAAGAACCGGTTTGACTGTCTTGCAGGACATCGGATTCCGAATCGTCAATGGTGCAGCGAGTCGGACTTAGTTTCCGATTCGAACGGCCATTTTTCCTCGACAACTATAAACAAGCCGGAACACGATGGGTCGCTCTACCATCGATCTCTGTTCACTTCCCTGGTTGATCATCCTCTCCTCTCCCACACGATCCGTCCAAGTAAAGCAAACAAGAACCCCGCAAGATGGATCAACGTCCTCCTGCTCCAGGCCCGTACATGGCACGGTGCAATCGGGGCGACTGCACCGGGCCCCCAAAATTAAGGGCCCCACTAATCAGTAGTTAATCCCTAATTATGCTAGCAATTAGCACGTATACTGGGCCAGTATTCACGGCTTTCAAGCCAGCCCACAGGCCTTGCCGCTAGCAGCCTAGCACCAGAGCCCAAAGACCAGTCCAGCGGCAAGGCAACTAATGCAGTGCGAGACGCTTTGGAAATTGAATCGACGTCTCCACGACGGCCGCGAGACCACGCCCTTCGAGTCTTGGACTTCCAATTGCCTTTCCACTTTCCAATTTCCAACTTTCAAGCGAGATTGTGATTTGCCGTTGCCGGCTGCTGCGTGCTGCCATTGCGGTGTCTCTGCGTCTCTCCAAGCCGAGTAACTGAGTAAGTACTACTAATCCTCTATTGATCCACCCTCAGAATCTCAACCTCTTATTCTCAAATCTAATTTCTTTTTTCAAAGAGGGTGTAACGCTGGTACTTCAGTGGACTGACGTACTCGCGTAGTACTATGAAACAAGACAGGCTCAATGGATTGGCAACAATTGCACTTGAAAATGATGTGTTGGAGAAGATTAAATATGAAGATATGATTGAAGATTTCATTTCGAGGAATACTAGACGAATTATGCTTTTTAGTAGAAGTTAAGAAGATATCAGAAAGAAAGGTTCGCTCTTTAATTTACTCATTTGTAGTATGGATGTTTATAGTAGTTACGTAGTGAAGTTGAAATACATTTTATTTATTTACATCTTTTAAATATAGGGGCCTCATTTTATACTTTGCACCGGGACCTCAGAAACATAGGTACGGGCCTGTCCTGCTCCCGGTGACGTTCCGGCTGTCCGTCTCGCCAGCCGTCTTCGGCTCGTCACCACCTTCTTCCCGCCGTCGTCGTCTTCTACCCGCGGCGCCCGACGACGCGGTTCCAGAGACCCACCCCCCGCGCTGACAGCGGACGTCAGGGTCGTCATCCGGCGGCACTTCCCGGCCGGCCAGCGCGGCCGGATCGCCGAGGAGGTCGCCGAGGACATCGTGCTCCGGCGGCGCCCCTCGCGCGGGCTGCGCGACCCGGAGCGCGTGGAGCAGGCCATGGCCGAGGAGCTGCTCCCGCTGGTGGCGCACCCGTTCGACCGCGGCGCCGTGGCCGCGTGCATGATGCGGATCTGCGAGCACGTGGCCGCGGCCTGCGCCGGGCAGCGCGCCGACCAGGGCGCCGCGCGCGTGCTCGTCCTGGTCGACACCTTCGCGTGCCCCGTGGTGCTCCGCTGCCGTCGACCAGCTGCTGTCAACAAGCCGATGCCAAGCGTTGCCCGCGCGGCGAAAAGCTTTGTCGTGAGGACTAGTGCTGCGGACACGTGCGTGGAGTCCGAGAGCACGGTACCGGCGGCGAAGATGCCGGAGGCCTGCGGTGTGATCGGAGACCGGCGAGACAAGCCGGTGGCGGAGGAGAGGCTCAAAGGCTGGGTGCCGTGGTAGGATGGGTGGTGCAAGTGCAATGCAAGCACCGTCTCTTGAGCTGTGAAGGCCTGAAGGGTTCAGCAGATGTATCTTTTGCTCTATACAGCCTGCATTTGCGCGTTTTGAGAGTACAGTAGGTGTTACGGAGCAGTTCTGCAATTGGATTTATTTCTCCTTTTCGCGAGGGGCGTGTAGTATTTCTTTCGGATCGCTTGTGAATCTATGCGATTTTCTTTAACATAGATGTATCTTATTAGGCTTGAGAGTGAATTATCTCGTCATCATGTTTTCCATGTTTGTATATAGTATCTGATGATATTATTTCTGTTTTTGTTGTTAGCTCTATGTTTAGGTATTTCGGTGCACTCGCACATATGCTAGCCTGCCTGAAACCTGCCGCCTCATCTTCCCTTTCATCTGTCCATACATTTTTTTTTCGGCGAAAGATCTGTCCATACAATTGGATGTATTTTTATGCATGTCCTAAAAGTTGGAGTGACTAGTACTCCATTCATATAAAAAAATCATTCTATATTTGTTATCAGCCAATCAAAATATCATTCCAAGTTTGTTATAAAACCAATCAATTATAAGTTTGACCAGATTTATTAAACATACTAATATTTATGATGCCAAATAAGTATAATTAGATTCAAAATATGTATTTACATAATATACCTATTTGGTTTCCTATACATTGATACTCTTTTGTATAAATTTTGACAAATTTAAGATAATTTAACTAAAGACAAACTTATAATGATATGTTTTTTTAGGAGGGAGTAAACATTTATGGGTTGGTCCTAAATTAAACTATTCTAAAGCCTGACTAAGTTTATAGAAAAAATAGTTATGACGTGGTATGAGTATCATTAGATACATTATAAAATGTAATTTTGTAGCTTATTTAACGTAGTAGATGTAATACTCTTTGTATAACTTGGTCAAACTTATGATAGATTGACTTAAAAAAAAGGCAAATTGGGACCTCATCCCCTCAATCTATACCTAATACTAAAGCAAGTAGCCAACCTTCATGTTTTCTGCCTTTTAAAACTTCCGTACGTCGCGGCCGCCCTAACCACCGTCGGGTTTTACTTTTTCTACCTCGGTACTCTAATTTTCTTCGTCTGTCGTCTCGTGACGACTCACGCACGGCAATTTCCGTCTCTGACGCGGACAACGCCAGCCGCGATTAAATCTTCACCTCGAGCATGCGAGTTGTGGCATAGTATGTCGACGAGCCATTGTCGAGTTTCCTTGAGGTCGTTGATACTTGATAGAAGCCAGCAGCTTTGCCTCTGCGGTAATCACGTAGACCTTCCTCTCACCTATGCAGCTGCCTCCTTTCCCATCGTGAGCGAGAGGCCAACCCTGATGGCTCGCGTTGCAGCATCTCACGAACAAAAATAGATCTATGATTCGCCATAGTAGGCTACTAGAGGTTCTTTGTTGATACCCTCTGTTGCCACATGACATCAACTCGTCATCAAGCAACGGCTGATGGATGGCCATAGATGCCGGAGGGCCACGTACACAACAGCGCGAAGATCGATCTACATGTATATCTTCGCTATGTTGGAGTGCTATTGGATAGGACCTTGAAAGGCCTGCCAGATTATCGTGGGATACGAGTATACGATAGAGAAGAAGGCCCGCCCAAAATCATCCTCATCTGGGAGATCCTTTGTTTGTCTGTGTGATGCATGCGTGCAGTTATTCGATTGCATGCGCATAAGTTGCAAAATACAGGTATGTTGACGATGGAAACATGCATTATTCTTTATGCACCGTTTACCCGATATGCATTCTTGATTGAATTTTCTTTCTTCTCATTGAGTTACATAATAGATAATCAATATGTGTTCTCACAGCCAGAGAATCAATAATATGCGTTTTCAAATATTATAAGAGATGCAAGTATATTTGTGTGGTGGCATCTGAATTAGATAATGTAATATCTATGAACTCATCGTTCAGTACTAGAGCTCTCAATTCTTTAGGCAAAAAGAGCCGTGGACCTAGGCATTTTGTTGCTAAAATAAAAAGAAATATCTATCAGTGAGTTATTGAATAAATGGAAATATATTGGATTCTTGTACTAAACATGCATAGATCAGTAGGGTTCAACTGAAATAATTATAACAGAAATAAGTACGAGTTTTAAAAGACAATAACACAATTAGAATAAGATAATATCCGAGGTGTTATCTAGATACTTCTGTGTTTCTATTTTTCCACGGAGAATCAACTCGTAGCAACGCACGGGCATATTTGCTAGTAAAACCAAAATAAGCAATATCTAACTTTTGAAAAATATTTTTTCTTTTCACAAAAAATGGTTTAATATGTATGAAATAGAGGGCGATCCACAACTTATTTATGTCAAATAAATCTGTATTCCGGTTGGGCCTATGAAATTATTTTCGTCCACTTGTTGAACGAATTTAGAAATTTACCATGATTTCATTGCTTCAATTGATGAAAAGATAATTTCATCCATTTAAAGGTATCGAAATGATATTTCTGGCGCTCGAACAGACGACTATGATACGTTGCATTTGTAATTTCTCGAATTTGAGGAATATATACCATATATATATATATATATATATATATATTCCTTTAAACAGCGTATGGCTGCTCCTTCGAGGCGTGGGCATGGGCGCGCTTGCGTGGATCGGGAAAGAACGCCCCCCGTTTGTACTTTGTACTGTATATATACTCCGTAGTCCCGAGTACCCACCGGCTCGCGCGTGCCACTGCCATCCCACTAGGCCTCTGCCCCAGTAGTTTCCCCAAACCGGCCAACCCCACCCCCACGCCAAGCCAACCCAACCGTTTGGCAATCTCCTGGCTGAGTTCACTTCAGCCCCAGATCCGACCGCCTCGATCGGGACGGGAGTCCCACCCCGCACCCAGGCGGCCGCAGCCAACCGCCGCGACGGACTGACTGACCCACCCCACCCGCGCGCATTCCCCCAGATCCCCAGATCCCCCACCACGGCCATGGCCGCCGCGCCCCGCGCCCGCCTCGCCACTGCTAGCGCCATGGCCGCCGCCGCCGCCTGCCGGAGCCCGCTCGCCTGGCTCTTCGCGCTCGCCGCCGCGCTCTTCTTCGCCTCCTGGTACCTCCTCCTCGACTCCGCCGCGGGCTCCCCGGCCGCCGCCCGCCCCTACCAGGGCCTCCGCCTCGGCGGCGGCGGGCGGCGCCCAGGCCCCGGGAGCAAATGCGACCCGGCGGGGGCGCTGCTGCGGGTCTTCATGTACGACCTGCCCCCCGAGTTCCACTTCGGCCTGCTCGACTGGAAGCCCCCCGGCTTCGGCGGCCGCGGCGGCGTGTGGCCTGACGTCCGCGACGGCGTGCCGGAGTACCCGGGGGGCCTCAACCTGCAGCACAGCATCGAGTACTGGCTCACCCTCGACCTCCTCGCCTCCGAGCAGGGCGCGCCCACGCCCTGCGCCGCCGTGCGGGTGCGCCGCGCCGCCGACGCCGACGTCGTCTTCGTGCCCTTCTTCGCCTCCCTCAGCTTCAACCGCCACTCCCGGGTGGTGCCGCCCGCGCGGGACAGCGAGGACCGCGCGCTGCAGAGGAGGCTCCTCGAGTTCCTCGCCGCGCAGCCCGAGTGGCGCCGGTCCGGGGGCAGGGACCACGTCGTGCTCGCGCACCACCCCAACGGGATGCTCGACGCGCGCTACAGGCTCTGGCCCTGCGTCTTCGTGCTCTGCGACTTCGGGAGGTACCCGACCAGCGTCGCCAACCTCGACAAGGACGTCATCGCGCCGTACCGGCACGTCGTCGCCAACTTCGCCAATGACACCGCCGGATACGACGATCGGCCCACCCTGCTCTACTTCCAAGGCGCCATCTACAGGAAGGATGTGAGTGCCTTTGCTACTTACTCATCATGGAATTGAACCTTTGTTGGATTAGTCGCTTCTAATTTTAATAGTCTCGGCATGCCTCTTTTGCTTAAACAACATTGTTGCCCATGTGTTCTTTCCCCGAAAGAATTGAAAATGTTTGCCATGTGGTGGCATGTACACTCCTTTTTCGTTCTGTAGCACCTAGGAATGGCTAAAGTGGCCCTTTCCCTCCGTGTGCCACTAACCTCAAGCTGCACTCGTTCTGGGCAGTAAAGATGCCACTGCTTGAAATTGATTGTTGCTTTACAAATTGGAATGTTTTGGGTTGTTTATCGTTATAGGCGACCCCTTCTTTCATATGACCATGAACTGAATGTTTCACCTTGTCTTGTTAGAATATATAGCTATCCATCAACAAGTTCAGTAATACTTGATACCTCATTAGTCGTACAATCTGACAGGTACTCACTCCGTTCCAAATTACACAGTGTTTTGGCTTTTCTAATACATAGCATATAACTATGTATCGTTGGGACGGAGGGAGTAGTAGGCAACGTTGTTATTTATGCATCTGCAAACATTTTCATTGATAGTCAAAATATGATTTAGCAATCAGGATGTAGGGTACATTACTTGGTCTAAGACACGGATTTCCGAGAATAGATGAACTGTGAAAATATATACAATTCACATAAGTATTGCGCTATTCTGCTCACATTTTCTCTGAACAATATTGCAGGGTGGATCCATTAGGCAGGAACTGTATTACCTTCTGAAAGATGAGAAAGATGTGCATTTCTCATTTGGAAGCGTGGCCGGTAATGGGATTGAGCAAGCAACGGAGGGGATGCGGGCTTCCAGGTTCTGCCTCAACATTGCAGGAGATACGCCATCCTCCAATCGCCTTTTTGATTCCATAGTCAGCCACTGTGTTCCAGTCATCATCAGCGACGAGATTGAGCTCCCATTCGAGGACGTCCTTGACTACTCCAAGTTCAGCGTCATAGTCCGTGGCGCGGAGGCGGTCAAGAAGGGATTCCTAATGAACCTCATCAGAGGGATCAGCCGAGAAGAGTGGACGCTCATGTGGAACAGGTTGAAGGAAGTAGAAAAGCACTTTGAGTACCAGTATCCGTCTCAGACCGATGATGCTGTCCAGATGATCTGGAAGACCATCGCTCGAAAGGTGCCCTCAATCCAACTGAAGATCAACAGATTACGGAGGTTTTCACGGTTTGAAACTAACAAGACAGATGAGAGTCCCCATCATTCTTCTTCTTGGCTACAGAATCAGGCTCCTTGATTTTTGAACTAGAAAACTTAAAAGTTCGCGGGATGGGGACAAATGTTACGGCTGCCGAGATTAACGGATTAAAGTTGATAGGCGTTAGAATCACAGGTTTTACATGTCCCATGGCATACCATTTTTCTTTCAATTTATTCTTTTATTACTTATGGTTAAGCTAAAATGTCCTCGGCTGCAGATTAGGGCCAATAAGTTTTGTATGATAAGTTGTATATTCTAGGGGTAGCAGATTTGTTGATATATGAGGCACTGAATTGCAAACTACTGGAACTCGGAACTGCAGACTGCTTGAACTCGTAATTCCGTGTGACCACTCTCTACTGGATCCGTTGCTACCGGCTGCCATTCCACCCTGGCTCCCATCTTCGTCAGTGCCCAACATCATACCTGATACTCCTAATCACCGCGAAAGCAACCCTGGTTCGTGACCGTGGACACTGCAATTGAATCGCGCCGCATATTGCACAAAGAATATTCGCACCTTGCAGAATTCTATTCTATCACCGTTATCATCTGCAGAAAACAAAGTTTGTGGCGGCATGCCGCCATGGGCCGTGACAAGCATTGCAATTTGCCACTGCACATCTGCTCTGCTCTGTTGCGTGGCAAGTGTGGCCGTGCTGGATTTGTATCTTTGTCAGTCTATTCAGGGCCCAAAACTCAGTTTCGTTTATATACTGATGATGATCGGCGTGAGTGCGTGACAGCCGGTGTGTGAAATCCCCACGTCACGGATTTTCAAGAAATGTAGCATTGGTAGCGGATGGATTTCTTGTAAATTCATTTTGAAACCCAACTTGGGATCCTGCTGAAAGAAAGAGCGAGCTATGAAACATTTGGGATCCTATTGAAGGAATTGCGATACATACTCATTACGTTTTGTAGGGTTTTTTTTCCCGAAATGGGACGCCACGAATTGTTTGCAGGAAACCGAAACACCACATATTCACATGGTGGAACATAGCTTTCCTTGCAATTGCATATAAATGGGGAGTATCTTTCCCACAAACGAGCAATGCTAAACATTACACTGCAGGAAGAATTTCATGGTTCTGATAATCGAACTTGTCTGTCCTAGCATTTAAAATGCTGACAAAAGAAAGGTTAGAATCCGGGGACGGAATTTGTCCGATCAACAAACGCACCTCTCACGGTGGATTCACAGTTTATTGTATGAGAAACAACCTACCAGGGGAAGTGTATAGACGGTGCAGTTCAGACACGGACACCATATTCAGATATTTTGTTGATTCTTTCCTGCAAGGCACATCTTTGGTTCTTCAAATCAGAGGCCATGTTAGCAACCTGAAGGATAAAAATCACAGTATTTTAATTAGCACTTCAAACAACAGCGAAAACATTCTATGTACATTAACATGTACTTGCCTCCGCTCGCAGCTCGAGAGATTGCCTTGTTGGAATGGTTCTTAGTCTATCCATCAGACCTACAGCCAGAAAAACAATAGATATGCAATTATAATACATAAAATGAGCAATCAGAAGGTTGAGCATAGCTGATTCTGTGTAGATCAAGTTTCAAATTAAGTTACAAAATAACAAAAACAATACAAAATAATTGAACAAATATAATTAATACCTGCAGCTGTGGATTCTGCCTTGTATATGGAACCTACAAGAGCTTGGATCTGCTTCCCAGTAGACCTGGACAGAGGCACGAGCATAAATTACAATATGTTGGAAACAAACCATTATTATTATTCAATGAAACAGCAGGAGGGAGGGAGAGAGATGTAAAATACCTCAGATCGGTTCGTCCCCGCTGCAGATCACTTTCACCGATGGCTACTTTATCAAGAGTGTATTTCGATTCTTTCTTCAAGTTCTCAATAGATTTTTTGTACTCCATCATACTTTGCTCAGCATCATTCAGTAAATCCTGGCAACATTTTGGTACAATCAGATGCATTTATATATCCATGAAAGAAAAGAAAAATTGTCCCTTGGGTCTTGTAATTATGATCTGATTGGACTGACAAAAGTTGCATTGATGACTTTAAAGACATCAATTCATAACTTAAGAATATACCAAAGTTTTTGGAATTGTATACGGGTCTAACAAATGTTACATTTTTTTTTTGCAAAGAAAATGAATGTTACATATGTGTGAACAAAAGTTTCAAACTTGATATAGCTGCATTTATAAGGATTATACCTTCTCAGTCTTGAAACGGCCAAATGTATTGCGGTATAAAAATCTCCGAGGACCTGGTGGTACAAAATCCATCAGTATCAAGAATTGAGACCCAACAAAAAAAAGGTATGCACATTATTGCCAAACTAATGGCACATTTGAGTAATTACTAGAGGAACTACTCACATGAAACACTACACATATAGACAGTGTTAGTCTGTTAGAAATGATTTCTTACAAGTACAATTAATAATAGGAATTGCTATTCTTAAGCATATTTTGTCTGGTACTTTTGTCCAATGCTCCTTATTGTCATGGGTTTCATGTGCTGTCTGCTTGGCAATTTCGGGAAGTTTCGTCCAACGAAGTTAAACTCTTTGATTGCCAAGGATAGACAATGAACTAGGCAACTGGATCTGAGATGAAAAGATAAGATAGCATACACCTGGTTGGGTGAAAAATAAAAGAACATGCAGATTTCCCTTTTCACTCCAGGATTATAATTGGATCTTGAGCTTTATATTTTCTTTAGTCAGCTGTGCATGTTAGATGTTTCATGAAACAAGTTCAAAAGGCCGATCCCTTGACAGGCTATCGGGACCAGTTACACTCCCAAACGTCAAACATTGTGCAGCAAGTACTACAAAACATTCTTTGAATTTAAAGGATCATAAGGCCTAACAAGTGTAAACAAGATCTATAACTATTTGTTAACAAAAATGACTGCTAAAAGGAGATCTTTAACACCAATTAAAACAGAATTCCAGTAACTAAATCTTTATTTAATAATCTCTTAGTCCATGATAAAAAGAATATCATAGTTCCAGTAAAATCGCAAATAAAAGTAATTTTCCCTCCATTCTCTAAAGGACTCAGCTCTGGACTCAGCTCCACAGAATAATGCATCAATTTAATGCTATGAAAATTGACATCTTAAGTCCCGTAGTTTAATTAACTTTAGTGACTTAAAGCCTCTACTCATGCGATTAGTGGTGCTGGACGGGACCAATGGATGCTCAAGCCAAAACATTTGGAGCCTGCATGTTTGGAGTAAATGCACATGCACCTGCCATCAGCACATCACAAACCTTTGGGGTACTTTTTCCCCCTCAAGAGAGAAAAAACTTGGCGATGAGGGAACAAGTAATAATATCTATTGGAAACATACCAAAATGGTTGGAACATGAGACTAATTGAAGTACTTATACCCAATAGCTTTCAATAAGGTCTATTGGGAAGAGAATGCCTAGAAAACTTAGCACCTCACCTATTTGAGAACAAAATCAAAATCTCAAAGTCAGTTAAAAGAGAGTGGAGTACTCCCTCTGCTTTTGAATATATGATGTTTAGGACAAGCTGATTAGTTCATTCCTGTATATTTAAAAACAGAGGGAGTAATTGATAATCTTACACTCCGGTCACAAAAATAAATCGTTTAAGACATCGACACGATCTACCATGTGAAACTTTGTCCACCAATTTCTTCAAAAACATATCTTAAATATAAAAATTATATGTTATGAAATTAGTTTTGACGATGAATCCAGTAGCATCAACCTTATGTTACAAAACTATTTGCATTTTTAGCTATTGGTAGTCAAAAAATAGTTACTCAGAACAAACCTAAAACTAATATCTTGTGATCTGAGGGGGCATTGCAGGTTCTAGACTGAATCCAAACCAAACGAGAATGTGATATTGATTGTGAACTCATGGCCACAGCTTTCACATCCCATCATGCATCCTGTTTAATTTTTCATACACCACACCTGGAAGAACGGAAATAGAGGTGGAGGCATGAACCTCAGCAGGAAAAGATCGTGTAGAAACATACTTCAGAAGAAGGAAAAGATCGTGTAACAAACATAATTCACAAGAAGTAGAAGGTCAGGTTATGTGTTAGTGCCATCGAGTGCATTTGAGCCAGGACAATGGCAAGTGTGGAGTATTATGACCTGCCTAAAATGCCCTAGTGTTCATGGCACAATTGCATATTCAGAGTTGTTGAGTTAAAGATGTGTTATTAAAGTCACTTCACTACTTTACTTCTTA
Source organism: Echinochloa phyllopogon (assembly GCA_033239725.1). Taxonomy (NCBI): domain Eukaryota; kingdom Viridiplantae; phylum Streptophyta; class Magnoliopsida; order Poales; family Poaceae; genus Echinochloa; species Echinochloa phyllopogon. The sequence goes on along the minus strand of BTCW01000018.1, from coordinate 60,028,447 downwards.
TAATGAAGGTGATAATCAACTTCCTGAGAAGTGTTGCTTGTTAAGATCTCACTCATCTATTTCAACCCTTGAAGTTAAAGACACGACAATGGAAAAGGATAGGTGTGCATAATTAATGTGGGAGGGTTGCCATGAATTTGCAATCAACATCACCACCAGTCAGTCTTGTTCAATATCATATAGAATCAAAACTAAGTTAAAAACTTGGAATTTAGTATTAGTAGTTATTATAGGAATATGGAGACTTTTATGTAAATACTATCTGCTGAATCTTGTGGTAATTGGATTTAACTGTCTCCTTTCAGCTACCTCTTTTCGTCTCTACATCTCTTTATGTCGGCGTAGATGCAGTAGTACTGTAGTCATGCCCGGATACCCATGGAACACCAGGGTGCCAAACTAGGAGGCCAAAGCTTGCAGCTTCTTGTTGTCTGGTTTTGAGATTTGTCAAACCATGTTATTCTCATTCAATATCTAACAGTAACAATCCTCGTTCTTTCATTCACCTTCCTAATAAAAACAAGTTATATAATTGCAGTATTTTCCACATGAAACGTTTAAAAAACGAGTCATGAACCATAGCATGTCCTTTTTTTTGGGAGACAGAACCATAGTGTGTCCTGACCATTTCCCACATGCCACACAGGCTCACAACAAACAAATAGCAATAAGTTTCCGAACGAAAACCAGAAGTATACCTCTGAACAGAATGAATCCTGCAACAGTGGCACATCCAATTGCCTCCGTCTGATGCTCTTTTACAAGAACCAGAGCATCCGCAATAGTTCCTAGAATGAAATAAGACCAAACAGCAACTTCAGAACCACAGTAAGTGGCAAATGCATCGTGCGATATAAATACAACTCTCACCTTTAGTGTTCTCCACAACCGCATCCTCATAAACTTTGTATTGTGCCCACATTCCTGGTGCGAAACTCTGCATATGCAACAGGAAGAATGTGAGAACAAAAGAACAAAAGGGTGGATCTAAGGAGAAATCCACATTTCTTCTTCGTTAATCCAACAAAATGTAAGATGATACTCGTGTTTCAGATAGTATCAACAGATAGGCTCTCTGATTTTCTTACTATGAATGGAATATGATTAACTTACTGGATGTCAAAAACATAACGGTAGTTCTAACGTGTATGCTAATGGCACATCAGTTCAACCAAAATTAATGATAGCTAATACTGCATCTGAGATGAAGAAGGGCGACCATGAACACGAATCCATCACAGATTCGCAAACAAGATGGAACTTTTCTTAAAGGGGGCTAATCCGGAGGGAACGAGACCTGGAGCTTACGGAGAGGCCACGGGGAGGTGGAGGCGGCTTCCTCGCCTTGCGCCGGCGAGCGTCCGGGATCCGGCGACGCCATCGACGGGGCTGCTGCTCGTTCTCCGGCGACCGAGATGGGTTAGGGGCGCTGCGGACTTCTCGGGCCGTTCTGTCTCCTCTTCCTCTTCCTTCTTTTTGCATCGTGCTGTTCTGGGCCCAATTCTCCCTTTGTCCAGAGGTTGAAGGCCCATCTTTAGATGGGCCAAGTATAGGCTTGCTAGGTGGCCCGTGGACAATGCTTTGGTCCTCATTCAAACAGTGTTCCATTCAGCTGTTGAATATACTGTTTCTAAAAAAAACTGTTGAATATACTTGATGCTAAAAAAAACCTGTTGAATATACTAGCGTAAATACGGGGTCAATTCTTAAAACTATATAAACTTGGGGATAATTGTGTTTGATTCAACCCCCCCCCCCCCCCCCGAATAATATGAACTCTAGTATAGTCATAATGCAAACTCTGAGTTGGGCTTGTAGTGCAATGGTAGTACGGTTCAGTGGGACGCTACCCATCAGGGTTCAAATCCTGGTGCTCCCAGTTTTTTCTGGGATTTTCTCAGGATTTACCGGCGTTATACGTTAAGTGGTAAGTGGCGTTCCCGTCGACAACGAGGCGCCAATGGTGACTTCGGGAATCTCCAGGAGGTGCTCATAGGGTAGGGTTTACGTACGTGTGTTCATATGGGTGAGTATGCGTCTGCGTTGTACTGTATAATTCTAAAAAACAAATATATTTGTTACACAAAAAATATATAAGAACAATTGTTAATTTAGATAAAATTGATATAACAACAATAAGCAGAAGAAATTAATTTTAACCCAGCATAGTTAACTTTATGCCCTTTTGGGGTGAAAGGGGTTCATTTCCCATGAAATTTGAGCGTACCATTGGCCTTTCGTACAATTCATTCCACTAATCAAACAAAAATGTTTAGATATGTATCCTCTGTCGCATCAACTCTCTAGTTGATTCGATCAGCCCTGATCAATAGACTAAACATCACAGAGTCCATCTCGGATACGCCAAAGAAAATTTTGTACTGACCACTGTCCTCACACCATCTCCATCCTCCTACCTGTTCCATTCTTCAGTTTGGTCGTATTGCATCGCACGACTTGGATCCTTGCGGCCCGTCGTCGCCCACGACAGCAACGGAAAATGCATAAAAAAAAGAATCAGGCTTCAGAACCCCCTCCGTTGGCGACGCAGCAACACTTGGGTACAGAACAACAAGGGGAAACCCGCTGATGCAACGAAACAAGAAGGCGGCCAATCCAATTATCCCAAGGCGCCCACGAGTTTTACTAGTGCCCGGGTTGGCGTCGGGTGCGTCGTCATCCTCTCCGCCCTCTTGCTCGGTCGTCGCCGCTCCCGGTCCGGATAAGCCGGTTTCGTCGCTGTTCTAGATCCTTCTCCTCGCTTGTTTTTCAGTTGGTTGCTTGCTCTGGTTCCCTGCCCTGACCGAGGAAGAAGCTGAGTCAAGCTTGGCGATCGCGTTGGAGAAGCAGAATCAGGCTTGGTGAGCGCGTGTAGGAGAAGCAGTCAGAGGCTCCGTCTCTCTTGGCTGGTAAGTGGCAACGTTCTATCCATGATTTCTTTGAAGGATGAATCATCATCGATCTGCATCTTGATTACTTGTTCACTTCAGCAACTAGAATATACGGAGTAGCTCTGAAATGAATTTTGATCTTTGGTGTAGTTCTTGATCAAGAAGGCGGCGGAGGAGAAGAGCGCAGGGGAGGGAAGGCATGGACGAGGGATCCGGCGCGGCTTCCAGGTACTACTGCCACATGTGCTCGCTGATCATACGCCCCGAGCTGGGCATCGAGGAGGTCAAGTGCCCCCACTGCCACACCGGCTTCGTGGAGGAGATGGCCGGCGACCGGGAAGCCGGCGTCGGCGCGGGCGTCCGAGACCGTGCTGCCGGCGAGGCGAGCGTCAACGCCCCGGCGGACGCCGCGTTGGAGCGCGAGGTCTCGCTCTGGGCGCCCGTCCTCTTGGACTTCCTCGCCGCCTCCTCCGGCCGCCAGGGCCTCGACGCCGGCGGAGCGGACCTCGCGGCTTACGCGCGAAGGCAGTACCGCAACATCGCCCTCCTGCAGCTGCTCAACGCGCTCCAGGAGGGCGACGCCGCCGCCGACGCCGGGCGCGAACGTGTCGTGCTCGTCAGCCCCGCGGATGCGCGCGCCATGCTCACGGGGCAAGACCGAGGGGACGGCGCGGGCGCGGGCGCCGCCGCGCTGGGCCCCGGCGGGCTGACGCTGGGGGACCTGTTCCTGGGGCCCGGGCTGGACCTGCTGCTGGAGTACCTGGCCGAGACCGACCCGAGCCGGCAGGGCACGCCGCCGGCCAGGAAGGAGGCCGTGGCGGCGCTGCCCACGGTCCGGGCGCGCGAGGCCTTCACCTGCCCCGTTTGCCTGGACGAGGTCGCGGCCGGCGGGGAGGCTCGGGAGATGCCGTGCAAGCACCGGTTCCACGGCCCGTGCATCTTGCCGTGGCTGGAGGTGCACAGCTCCTGCCCCGTGTGCAGGCACCAGCTGCCGGCGGAGGAGCCGGCCGGCAGCGGCAGGCGCGCCGGCGACGAGGCGGCCGGGGGCAGCGCGCGCGGCGGCGACGGGGCGAGCAGCGGCAGGAGGCATTGGTTCTCGTGGCCATTTGGCGGGCTCTTCTCGCAAAGATCGAATGGGAGCTCGTCGTCGTCGTCGTCGTCGTGATGGCAATGGATAGAATAAGAATGATCTTGTAGAAGGTCGTTCTTGATTTCTACGTGATGATTGGGTTATTGGCCACTGTAAAGCTGCATTTGTCCTTACATTGAATTGCACTAGTTTTGCTTCTGTTCATGGATCGGTTGGCTTGCATCTACAGTTGCTGTCAAAGCATCTACCAAAACCTTGCTTCCTGGTGGCCCTGGCAGAACATATGAGCAACGATCGATCTCTTAACGCGTTCGATCATAACCTGAAGTTCTGTCTATTAGTATCACATTTTAAAAAATATCGTTTCAGAGATGCGTTATGATCGTGTTCATCTATTAGTATCACATTTTAAAAAATATCGTTTCAGAGATGCGTTATGATCGTGTTCAGGCAACAAAAGATGCCTGATTGCAAGTTAAAGATGCCTTGCAAGTTTCATGTGTTCGTAGTCTTGTATGGTCAACACGGTGTGTGATCTGGCGGAATGTGCACCAGGACAAGCTCAAGAATACCATCCTCCTTCGGTAGTGGGTGCGCCTATTCTATTCTGGTTTGTTCTTGGTTCGGTGCTGTTCCAGTATGATTTGGAAGCTTCAATAGCAACTTATAATGGAGTTATACGTCTCCATCATTCCATCAACTAGTTACAAGTTGGCTTTTCTCTATTTTTTCGCTAAGCTTTAGTGTTAATCGAAATCCATTACCCCTAAAAATTGTTCTCTGTTAGACGTGGTCCTCAATCCTCACAAAAAGTTGCTGACCTGTTCATGAATACAGAATTCTGAGATCCAATTCAACATCTGAGCATCCATTACAGCTTTAACACCAAAACCATGCAAGGAAGATCGAGCGCTCAAGGAACAGACACTTCAGCAAATTCGATCAACACTTCAACAGAGGTTGTGTGGCACAACCTCTGAGTAGCATAAGAACCACCGGATAATAACGTGAAAACCAAATCAACAAGAAACATAAGACATTAGGATATAAATTCTATATTATTTAATGTTTTCAAACGTATTAAAATGCTCAGCTAACGCGTGGCATAGTTCACTACGTGAAGACATCTTTTTCTCTCCTAAAAAGACAATCTTCGAAGCTCAAGACGTGGAATGAGGCAACAAAATGATTCTAACAAAGGGTCCAATCACAACCTAACAAAATTTGCCCTCATGAAGACCACCACATCTCCAACACTAATTGACTGTCAAGATCTTGATGACAGATGATGCGCCGATACGATGCAGGGCAACAACTGAATCTCCAGACGGTCCAATCACAACCTAACAAAATTTGCCCTCATGAAGACCACCACATCTCCAACACTAATTGACTGTCAAGATCTTGATGACAGATGATGCGCCGATACGATGCAGGGCAACAACTGAATCTCCAGACTTACAGATCTTGAGCTTCTTCGCATGATCTATGGCAAAGGTGATGGCTTCCTCCGTCGACTCGGTATCAGATGCCTTGGGAGTAGCAGCACTCAGCATCGGGATCAGGCCCCTAACAATCATGCTGTGCCTGGCAGGGCGCTCATCGCTGCAAGTCCAGTTGAAATTATCATCAGTCTTCATTTCTGGGACTACAGCAGATATCACTGGCATGGCTGGCCTGTACTTTGCCACAAGCCTTGCAGTTGTGCCTCCCCTTGTGAGGACCAAAATGAGTGATGCTTTGGAGATATTGGCGGTTCGAACGGCTGATGACGCCAAACTCTCCAGGGGACTCATAGGGATTGGCGCTGCATTACTAATTAACTTGAAAACTGCTCCGTAGTCTGTATGCGACTCTGCTTGTAAGCAAATTCTAGACATTGTCTGCACAGCTAGCTCTGGGTACGCCCCAGCTGCAGTCTCACCGCTAAGCATCACACAGTCAGTGCCATCCAGGACAGCATTGGCGACATCCGTGGCTTCTGCTCGTGTAGGTCGAGGAGATTTAATCATAGACTCTAGCATCTGGGTTGCAGTAACAACAGGCTTTCCTTGCACATTGCATTTGAAGATCATCACCTTCTGCGCATAGAATATCTTCTCAATAGGTATCTCCATTCCCAAATCTCCTCTGGCAACCATAAAAGCATCTGAGTTTGCAAGAATCTCATCAAAATTAGCAACACCTTCTTGATTCTCAACCTGCACAGAGAAATGCATTGCATAAGAAAACAAGGAATGCATGTTCATGGAGATAAAACAAGGAATGCGAGTTCATGGAGAGATGAGCATACCTTGGACATAAGTAGGATTGACTTGGCATGCTCACCAAGCACACTTCGGACCAACTGAAGATCTGATCCTTTGCGTACAAACGACAAAGCAATCATGTCTATTTGGTTTGGCACACCCCACTTCAAGATATCATCTTTGTCCTTTTCTGTTAATGTTGGAAGATCCACAATGACCCCAGGAAGGTTGACATTTTTTCTCTCACCTAAGAGAGCAGAGTTCTCACAGCGGCAACGAACCAAGCCTTGTGCAGGATCACATGAAAGAACCGTGAGTGTAATGGTGCCATCAGCGCATAGGATAGTGCTCCCAGGCTTCAGGTCCACATCAATCTTCTGGTAGCTCATAGAAATCATGTTCTCATCACCCTTTATGGAATAATCCGTGGTGATTGTGATCTCTTTTCCCCGTGTTAGCTTAACAGGCTTGGCATCTTTCAAAAAGCCCGTGCGAATCTCAGGTCCCTGTCGAACAGACAAATTATAAGGTTCAACACACAAACAAGTTTGCAGATGCATTCTTCATTTTTGGAGATTGCATTCCATAAGATACTCAAATAGTTTCAGGTATATGCATGAATTGCTTGCACAAATCCATGTCATGCAGCATGTTGCAGAAGTTAATCCATTAAAATCTAAATCTACACAGATAATGAATCAACCTCTAATATTACATAAAAAATAATGCATTGTGTCAATCTTGTAAATGAACTAAAACAAAAGTGTATATACATCGATTACATCTAGCATGTTGTGTATTTACCACATATCAACTATGCACTAATAAGATTTGTGCTAGAACATTGTGTATCCTCAAAACAAACAAAGATATCAGTAACAAGGTAGGCAGACTTACACAACATCTAGCAGTTCAGGTAACTTGCGACAAAATGTAATATTACGATAAAGATGCCTTTAGAAACATCTGAATAAGATCAACTACATCATAACAGATAACGCATGTTACATATTAAATTCACTTCGTGGCTCTGGCTGACTCATAGGATCATCTACAATATAATTACTAGAGAATATTATATTACCAAAATAATCAGGAAACACAGAGAATAATGTAGGCGTGACAATAACTAGGAAACATGATTGATTTCTAGTACTGTCAATACCCTCCATGTACTGCCTATACCACGAGAAGAAAAGCAACTATACATTAATAAGGCGCACAAACATCTGGCCCTTTGTAGATCAGAAGAGACAGTTTTAAAAAATAATCAAAGATCATTATACAAAGCTACAATGAAATATGACCAAGAAATTGATTACACATAGCCAACAAGTTTGACGGCAATCCACAACAATTCAGTAGACCATACAAATAGAATAGTTTATACGCACATGCCAACTGAAGGACCTCTAGGTACTCAAGAGCCATCAACCAAAATAGCAGAATTTAGCATCTGATCCTCATCTCACATGCCATCTAATATGACTAAATTTAAAAGGCACAGACAATGGTTGCACAAACTGAGTCTTGCGTCCATGCAAATTCCAATGAAACGCCACAAATTTCATTTACATAGTACACATCTAATCCCCTGACTAGTCCACCTTGATTTGCATAAACAAATTAGATGAGAACAACTAACAAGTGACAAATTTAAATGTTTATTCTAAGGCCACTGAAACCATATCCAGGACATGGTGAAGGAGTAACACCCATCTGCAAATAATTAAAATCTTGGTCCCCGGCTGCCCCAATAAACGTGCCAATACCAGCCTAGCAGAGGCAACAATCTTGCCCTTGTCTCAGCCAATCTTGACAATGCATAAGTCAAACAATAAAAAAACCAAACTAGCACACACATCGGCTAGAAGCTAAACTTCCAATATTTTTGGCGGGGTGAGCACTACCAACAAGTGGAAAAGTTTTTGCCATTCATCTCAACTCGTTCACGCGTGAAACAAACATAATCGCAAATCAACATAACTGAAACAACACGCAGATCGGATCAAGCGCCTATAACGGAAACCTAAATGTCGCAGTAGAAAAAAAGGGGGGGGGGGGGGGGGGCGGAGAGAGGGGGCCTCAAGAGGCGACTTAACGGCCGGACCTTGGTGTCGAGCATGACGGCGCAGAGGAGGCCGGTGAGGTCCATGGCCTTGCGGAGGTTGTCGAGGGTCTCCTGGTGGTACTCGTGGGAGCCGTGCGAGAAGTTGAAGCGCGCGACGCACATGCCGGCGCGCAGCAGGCGCGCGCACATCTCCACGGAGCGCGAGGCCGGGCCGAGGGTGCAGACGATCTTGGTCTTGAGCCGGCGCCGCCATATCTCCTCCGGCCCCGCGGCGACGCACTCCACGTCCGCCATTGCAGCCGGGAGGTAGGGAGGGAGAGCCGCCTAGGGTTGGTTGTGTGATCGAGCGGATGGAAGGATGCGCGCGGCTGATCAGGCGGCGCGTCGCGGCGAGGAGGAGGGGCGAGGCGGATGGTTCGGAGAGGGGAAGAATATATGAAGGGCGGCCCGGGGCGAAGGGGTGCGCGTGCGCCGTATTCGCCGTGGGCTGTTCCACAGTTTGGCTACAATATAACCAACCGGGTACGGTATAGTATATGGCATTAATTAATGCTCGTATATGCCATGCCATGTATTTAATTTTTTTTGAAAAAATCAGGGTTTTACTTTTCTTGAAGAATACGTAGGTTTGGTTTTCTTGTTCGTGAGGAGAAAGTTACGTGTGCAGAATATATTATATCCACTGAATTTTCTTTCCTAATTCAAGTGTTGTACATGTAAAAAAAAATCAAGTGTTGTAGCCTAACTTGCTGAGTTCTAGTATAGGAATACTAGGAAAAAAAAATCCACAGGCCAGTGTCTCGGTTTCCGTTGCGATATTTATCTTGTGATGAAAATATTTTGTCTCTCGTGCAACATTCTACCTCACGCGGATCCGATGTTGTAAACAATTGAAATGCTGTATGAAAAAAATATTGGTAAAGCTTAGTAGTAAAATCCCTGGCAAATTTGTGGCGAAAAAAAAAGCTTGGCTGTGAACTTTGGAATCTCTATAAATTGTTGTTGGAGTTAAGCTTTCACGATACAAATTTTAAAATAAATGCCCCGAACATGGAAATTTTGCCTAGATCAATCAACAATTGAAATGTAGTGTAGCGTTATACGGTTACAACTGTTGAGGTTCGTTGCATGTTGGGGAAGGTTTGGTTGCTGGGAAGAAGAGGACAGGATCCTGGAGAGAGGAGGGAGGCCGGAGAGGGGGTTTGCCATTCAAGAAGGCTTGCGACGCATTCCCGCTGCGCGTGGTTGCGTTTTGATGGGGTGGCCCGGCGTCCGAAGGGATTCGGTGGCCCCCGTTCTATAGTTGTAAATTTCATTCCGGAACCGGCCGGAATGGCCGGAATGCCCCGTTCTGGTGCCTAAACCGGCATAGAAGGGCTGAAATCCAGTACCGGGTCAAATACCGGTCAATACCGGTCAATTCCGGCCATTTCGGCCAATACCGGCCGAAACGCCTGTTCCGCTCATTTCGGTACCGGGCTAAAACCAAATGACGCCTCGTTCAATACTGGGCTGGATGAATCGGCCCACTATGCTGGCCACTGGAACCCTAGGCCAGTCAATCATGTCAGTGTGATGAAGCGTAATTATGCCGTAAGTATATATTTATATAAATATTTATGTATATGTACATTCATATATTTTTAATATAATAAAGTCCGGAACGGTACACCGGTATCGGCCGGTACCGGAATGTTCCGTTCCAAGAGCAAAAACGGAATGACCTCCGGAATGAAATTTACAAGTATGCCCCGTTCTCCTAGAAGAAGATGGCAGACTGACAGCGGAAAAGCCGTGTTCCTGGCTGCTGGTTCGGCTTGTACTCTACGTGTCACTATATCATTTTATTTATATTTATGAATAATTATTAAACATTGCTTAAAATATTCGTCTCGTAAAATATAATAAAATTGTGTAATTAGTTTTTTGATTTTATCTATATTTAGTACTTCATGTATGTACTGACACTTTGATACGTACATGCTTCTTGTTTAAATACTAAATTCCACCCCAAATTTCACTATGCAAAAAAAAGATTTACATCGTATCAAAATGCCGGCACATATATGGAGTATTAAATATAGATGAAATTAAAAACTAATTGTACAATTTTATTGTACCTTGCGACACGAATATTTTGAGCCTAATTAATCAATGTTTGAATAATTATTTATAAATAGAAACGAAATGCTACAGTAACATTTATTTGAAGCAGTGTCATTTTCTATCTGGAGCAGTAGCATCGATTAAGGCTTGTTTTGGAGCAGTGTCATTTTCTATCTGGAGCAGTAGCATCGATTAAGGCTTGTTTAGATCCTAAATTTCACCCCCAAAGTTCACTATGCAAAAAGAAGATTCTCATCATATCAAAACGTCGGCACATGCATGGAGTACTAAATATAGATGAAATAAAAAACTAATTACACAGTTTTGTTGTACTCTGCGAGACGAATATTTTGAACCTAATTAATCAATTTTTGAATAATTTTTTACACATACAAACGAAATGCTACAGTGACGCACGCATCCCAAAAACTTTGGCTCCCAAATTCGAAAACTAACAAACTAACAAGGCCTAGGTACCCGGAAAGCGCCCTTTGGACGGGGACCAGTGTCATTTTCTATCTGGAGCGGTAGCATTTCGAATGTGCCATAGCAGTGCCACGGGAGTATTGGCGTGTTGCTGGTACCTGACTGCGGAGGGGGAGGGATTCAAGGCTTCAAGCTTCGAGCCCCGGTGAAAGGCGTGAGGAGGCACCCGTGGCCGGCGCTTGGGTCAAGTCAACAGAAGCTGCCACGGCCTGGCCCTGGACCTGGGGCCTGCTGCGGTGGAAAGACGCGCGGCCGGCGATGCATGGCCGTAGCCTTTTCCCGTGTCCTGTCTCCGGCCGTGCCAGTACAGTACCCGGCAGTTCCTTCCTGTTCCCGGCATGGGTCGTCGCGCCGGGCACCGCACTTGATGCTGCCGTTCCGTCGTCCGATGCAAGAACGCTGCTGCGCCTGCGAGACCCAGCAACGGAATCGGAGAGCCTGCATTCAATTCCCGTCCCGTCACACCTGCCCCGCCTACCGGCCGTCGCGGGAAGCCAGCCGGGTCGCTCGTGAAAGATCAGCGGAAACAACAGGCCTTTGCGACGCTTGGTCGCGGGCCATGCAAGCCCGCCGCCGGTTTTCGGTTATTCAGATTCAGATGGGCCGCAGGGACCTGCCATGCTGATGGGCTCCATCCGCCGGTTCCGCTAGCAGCATCTTTTTTCCGTAGGCAAAAGTCTGTTCTACCTCCCTGGACGCTAAGCCGAGTCCAGCATTCCTCCCTAGACTCGAAAACCGGATAAACTACCTCCCTCAACTATCACAACCGTCCACTTTACCTCCTAGCCGTGGTTTTATACGGTTTTCATGGTGGTTTTACATTTTTCAATTGAAAATAAATCTTATAAATACTTAATGAGGTTATTAAACCATGAAAAATATTTCTAAGTTTCTAAAAATTATGAGAAAAATTCTAGAGATGGAATGTGACGCAAGAAATCTAAATAAAATATTTAAAATAGTGAAAATATCTATAAAATTTTCTAAAATTTAGATTTAGCACCAGTAAAATAGAATATATATATAATTAAATATATATTAAAATATTTAAATCTATATCTAATTGCATTTTGAATACTTTCTACAATAAAAACATAAGATGAAGCCGGCATGAATACACTTATTGTAAATGCATAAATGCATTCAACATTAATATATGTTACATTTATGATGGTTGAATGCATTTCCGATGAATGTATTCATACTGGCTTCATTTCATGTTTTTATTGAGAAAAGTATTCAAGATACATTTAGAAAATTTTATGTGTGTTTAAGTTTTTGGATATATTTCCATTTTAATAGAATTAAATATAAATTTTAGAAAACTTGTAGTCATTTTCACTAGTTTTAAATATTTTATTAAGATTTTTTTGCATCTCAATCCATCTCTACGATTTTTCTCATAATTTTTATAAGCTTAGGAATATTTTTTGTGATTTAATAAGTATTTACAAGATTTTTTTTCAATTGAAAAAGGTAAAACCACCTTGAAAACCGCTTAAAACCACAGCAAGAGGCAAAGTGAACGGTTTTGAAAGTTAAGGGAGGTAGTTCACCCGGTTTTCGAGTTTAGGGAGGAATGCTGGACTCGGCTTAGTGTCTAGGGAGGTAAAACAGTCTTTTTTTCCTTTTCCTTATAATAAAAGCCCACCCAGCAGCGCTAGTCCACGTCCAGTCCGTTACAGCCTCAAAAGGCTCCAGCGACATCTCTCCAACTGCAAACAATGTCAACACATCCATGAACATCACATGATGGAAAACCTGTCTTCTTTCTTTCGAGAAAGGGATGATCGAAACCTCTGGCAACGGAAGCGTGGAGCACCATATCTCTTCTGACGAGGACCGAAGCAAAAAATCTCCAAAAGGTTATGACAAATTAAACAAGATCATTAGCTCGTTACATCAAACAAGAGAGGAAAACTTATCAATTTGCATCGTCTCCCAGCAACCAGGACAATTGGATCAGTCCTTGTAGAAGTACATAACGAGCACTGAGCAAAGCACTCTTGCACCGTGCCAATAATATACTCCAACCCTCTGCGCCACGGCTCACACGTGTTCATCCTGATGGCGCTCGCCCGAGGCTGCGGCGGAGCACAACCAAGTCACGGAACAGAAAAATCGAGTCAGGCGAGGTCGACACAGGCAATATATTCCTTCTCATCTTTGCCTGTAAAAAAAAAGTGCAGGATTCCTCTCCCTCCAGCTTTGTCAACATCGCTTTTCGTTATTCCCTTGCTGCTGCGGGATCGCGTGCCCGCCTGCGAAAACGATGATAATTGTCAAGAGAGCTTACGGGGAAAGCGGAAGCATACGATTCTGAGCACTTAACAAGCAACAGCTGAATGTAATCCCTGCGCAAAGATAAAGCTCAAAGTTCTCTCCCCCCTTGCTCCCTTTCGTTGGATTCAGCACCAAAGATAAAGCTACGGCTAGAAAGAGCTTATTCCATGTTCTAATGCGCTGCGGTCTTTGGTTTGTGCTCCTGATGATCGGCCATTATTGAACACAGTTCCCAGCCAATGCTCGTGGAATCAAGCATACAGAGATTTCGGTTTGGAGCGACAGAAATGCACCAGCATGCCTCGCTTCAACAGGAATAGGGGCACATACATCATACTGGGAGGACGGTTTTCTTATCCTGATGGATGGAACAAGGGACTAGTTGCCTGTAAGTGCAGGGATTCCCTGAAACAGCTTCGGAGAAGACTGGTTGATCCACGAAATGGCAACAAGCAGACCTTGCAAATAGTGAGAAACAAAGAACGATGCTACTGGTTTGGACCACTCGTGCTAGTTGCTTTGAAAAGAATGCCTATCAAGCCTTTATTTTTTTAAAGACCCGAGAGGATCTGAATGCAATTCCTTGTATTTGATTTACAATGTCAAGATTTGATTTCTGAGGTACAATAACCACAAAAAAGAATGGAATCATGGCAAAATTTAACCGGACCATTCCCTTAAATGGAAAAGCTGACTACAGAACAAATTCACAGGAAGAGACACTTACAGGCTCAAGATTATAGCACCTCCCAGGATATAGTAAAAAATGAATACCGTAGAGAAGACAATGTTAAGTGCCGGCTATTCCAGATGACTGGACTCCATGTCCGTTGGAGGTATCAAAAATTGAACCTGAGACCGTTCTGTTGAAGCATGGAGGACAAATAAACAAGACTAGCCATATCGGTTTGGATAAGCGTGTTTTCAAAGCAAAAGCAACAAAGAGCAGTGAAATAAAGGAACTAACCGTCATTTTTAAGCCCCTACTTTCTGCGTCTTATGTACAACATGTAGCAACCAAACTCAGAGGACTCCTCCATACAGATGCACAGCCCACCAGATTCGCCTATCCACTTTCCTTTTCCCTGATAGCCGAACAAGTACAAAACTTACATGAGGAGACAAAAGGGAACCATATGCTTATTCCAATATTCCATGCTTTGCTTTTGTGCAGTCCCAAGGAAGGCATCACTAATGGGAATGAGTTCTTTTCACTTTATTTATATGCAAAACTTTGTCGAATTCTTCTTCTGGATGCATCTGGTCAAAAAGAAATTTAAACTTTGCTATTGTATGAATGATGAAAATTATTCTCTAATGACTATATACCATGCTTGTATACACTGAACATGTACATTTGCCACAGCATCTGTGGTTGCAGAGGATCTTAATTAATACCGACTATGCACAGATGTTGTCATTTGATATCATAATACAAGCGCAGTGGAGAGTGGAATTAATTCTGAACGTGTATGATATAGTCCAAGAATATATTAGCCCTCACAGACACATTACAAACTACATCTCAAAAGTTCTTGCTGAGAACAAGGTTCCCACTTTTATCTGCAAAACGAATAAACTTAACAAATATGTATGCCTGTAACCCCCCTCCCTCCCTTTGTGCCAGTTAAAGCAATATCAACCATATTTGTTAGTGTTGGAATCAGAATGCAAATGTGTTCGTAAAATTGACAAATAAAAAGATTGGTGCGCATAGGGTCCATAGGTACCTTAAGGAATAAGGATAATATCTCTATACCTCTTTTCAGTTGCTGCGAAGATTGGGTCAGGCTTGAGTGTTTGTTCCAACGATTCGAAATTCTCTCCTCACTCGCCTTCCTTATAAAACCAGTCTCTGCATAACATCTTGGCATGAGTAGTCCTGTTTGTTAGAACAGCCTACAGAAGAATATAACTCCAGTGTGCGGCAAACAACCCTTAGTTCACCAAAAACAAAGGGCTGATAAACTGGAAGAGAAGGTTCCTATCGGGATTGTGGAGTCTGCTACCAGATATCAGTACATAACAGAATTGAAGAGGTATGAGATGTGTCATGTGTGTGTTATTTGGTTTGCTCAAACGAAAGGGGAAAAGGAAGGAAATCTCTTCTCATAGGTTCTAATTCTTAAGGCTGCAATATCTTATTGCCAGATGTATCATCAGCAACAGCTCCAGAGCCACAGTCACTTCCTGTCTTCTAGGCAGACATTCCCTCCAGAAAGGCACTTGCTTCTTCAAGGAGGGAGTATTCCAGCAGAGCCAGGGCTTGTGCTTTCGACTGATGCTAAGCCTAGGTTAAAATGGACACCTGAACTACATGAGCGCTTTGTGGATGCAGTAAATCAACTTGGTGGACCTGATAGTAAGTACATGCTTAAACCCTCTATCTATCATACAAGCTAACACAAGGAAGATTCCAATCTAAATTATGTCTAATGATGCAGAAGCTACACCAAAGACAATCATGAGACTCATGGGTGTCCCAGGACTAACACTATATCACCTTAAGAGTCATCTTCAGGTAGACATGGAATTTATAATATAGTGTTTTCCTGGTACATGCCTTGTGGCAAGAAACTAAGATGATTTGTCTTTTACTAGAAATACAGACTAAGCAAAAATGTCCATGCTCAAGCTAATGGTGGAAATGCAAAAAGTGGTAAGTACAACATTCTCAGATTACCTAGCAGTTATCATCCTCCTATGAAGCTTAATGTTGAACATCCTTTCCGCTCCAGTGGTTGGCTGCACCATGGCAATGGAGAAAACATCTGAAGGAAATGGATCATCAGCAAGCCACCTAAACCTTGGAACCCAGACAAACAAGTAAGAGATGAATAAATGTTTGCTTCAGCATGTTTGCAGAAGATAACATGTTTTTACATTTTATCAGATCCGTGCACATAGGTGAAGCCCTTCAGATGCAAATTGAAGTACAGCGCCGACTGCATGATCAACTAGAGGTACAGAAGCAGAAGAAAATAAATCACATCACCAACTAAATTACCACTTCAATATTCCTTACAATATATATTGTTTACTTTTTATTATCTGATGCATCTGTAGGAGAGCTTTAGGGTAGAACACTGGAGTTGGATCCCAAACCACCAGATTTCAAGTATATACTAGAACACTCATTGAATGAGAGTTTATTTTGTGATGGGAGCATTTGATATACATATCATCCGGATAAAAAATATACATAGCTTAATCACCATTTTGTAAATTTCAGGGACACACTCAGGTCAGTCACATGTTAATAGAACTGCATCATAATCACCATTAATTCAAGATAAATATCACATGTAATTGCTCCGATCACCTCAGATCTTTTAATCAGGCACTAACTCCATCTATTTTCTACATTACTAATGGAGTAAAATGTCCAAGAGAAAAAAAATGTATGTAATGAATGCATATATTTAGCTCCAGAGCATCCACAAAGTTTGTTCAGCATGCAATGAATTTCTATAGCTCCTTTATTATCAACAAAAGTATATGCTGTAAACCGAAGCATGCTTTCTACTAGGTCATGGTTGTCCAGGGCGTAGAGTCTAGGGAGATACAGTCTTGTCATGCATTTGAATGAACCAAGTTAAAAAAAAGAACATGTAAAAACAATGATGCTTAATAAAAGTTAAGACAAACTGACTAACTGTAAATCTGGAATCCATTATTTTCATTGGAGCCCATGCTCTGTTGTGCTGCTTGTACATGATCTTTTATGAAAAATGATGCATAGGTCTGTAGGAATTTCCCGTTAATGTTCAAGTACTGATAATGTGACACCTTACTTATAACGGTGCCTTTCAACAGGTACAAAGACATTTGCAACTCCGCATTGAAGCACAAGGGAAGTACCTACAATCTGTTCTAGAAAAGGCACAGGAAACACTAGCAAAGCAGAATGCAGGGTCAGTTGGCCTAGAAACTGCAAAGATGCAACTGTCAGAATTAGTCTCAAAGGTATCGACAGAATGCCTCCAGCATGCCTTTACAGGCTTCGAGGAGATGGAAGGTTCCCAAATGGTACAAGGGCACACCATGCAACTTGGCGACGGGTCAGTTGATAGCTGCTTAACTGCTAGTGATGGCTCACAAAAAGATCAAGATACCTTATCAATCAGCCTTTCTGCTTACAGAGGGAAGGAGATAGAAGGCATGGGCTTTGATATACAAGCGAAAGAAAGAGGAAGCGAGGATTTGTTTCTTGACAAGCTAAGCAGGACACCTCCAAGTCACCAGGAGAGGCGTGAGAGAGACAGTTTTATTATGGCAGCAAAATTGGACCTGAATATCAATGACACAAATGATGGGCCTCAGAACTGCAAGAAATTTGACTTGAATGGGTTCAATTGGACCCAGGAAGAGTTAGCAAAAGACCTTGAGGATTGAATATGGCTTACTACTTCAAGAGTGACAAGCCTATAAGCTTTGGCTACCTCTGCCAAGCTAGTAGCAACGAGAGGAAGTGAAATTGAATGAGTTCTTCCAAAGATCAGCGGCATTGACATATCCTCCATGGCACGACCTAGGTGGTACTTGGACCAACGGCGCTCTCGGCCATCACAATTCAGTGAAATAAGTGACAACATTAACAATAAGTAGGGCATGTAGATCGGTAGTGTATGAGAGAATTTGGTTTTCTCAGCATATTCCTTATTGTGACTCTGTATCAACATAGATATACAACGATTTTTGTTGCAAACCGTATCACTGGTTAGCATTTGGACCGACCATGCCAAGGAAGCGATTCGCCTTCTGTTCATTTTTTTTTCCACAACAAGCACAGCGTCATGCTCATGCCCAGACGGGTAGGCCTTGTTGCCATCTAATGGATCTACAAGATTACCTACAATTCGTGTATAGAACAGGGTGCATAGCGGTTTCAGGAGGCTAAATCGGATAGGTCAGCCCTCAATGCACAAATCCAAGAAGCGATTGGGGCTCTCGATAAAATGGCAACCCCCGATCAAAAGGAAACGAAGAATCTAGCAGCCGTAGATGCAAATAACTCGTACCTCCAGATTGATTTGGGTGGCGCTGGCGGCGGTCTTGCAGAATGAGAAGGGTCTTCCCCAGCTACAAATATCCGTTTCATCTTCTAAAAAACCAGCGCGAATTTAGCCGACCTGGAGAAGAGAAGAAGGTCAGGGGATTCTAGCTCCATTTGAACATCTAGGTTTGGGAAAACGGTTTTGCTACTCTCGATAGCGTTTTCAGATTTGATTTTATTTAATGAAGATACCTGTTTTCATTTGATAAAAATATAACAGTATACGTAGGCATAATACTTTAACAAAAAAACGAAATTACAATTACATCCAACAGTGTCGTCTTAACACACCTCACTGCCGAACTTGCTGTTTTTTTCTTTAAAACAATGTAACATTCAAGGATAAGTATATTGATGTCGTGTATTATCGACGAAAACTTTAACGATGTTTCTTTGGGTGGAAAAAATTTAACCAATAATTAAAGATATTAAATAAAGTCAGTTTACAAAACTATCTTCACAACTTCGAATTAATTCACGAGATAAATCTAATGAGGCTTTTGACAGCACGATTAGAGGATGGTTACGGTAGCATTACTATAGTAAATCATGGACTAATTAGGCTCGTTAGATTCGTCGCGCAAAGTTACACTCATCCTTATAAATATTTTACAAATAGATTTTATTTAATACTCCATGCACGCAAGATTTACTTTGATTTTTTTTTCTGGAAAGCAACGAAACACGGCATTTGTACAGTTGAGAGTGGTCCTTTTGATTCAGTGGGTTTTGATCCCTTCGACTAAAATTTAGTCACATCACATCAAATATAAGGATGATAATTAAAAATATTAAATATACATTAATTAAAAAACCCATTACATAAACGAGTGTTAATTTGTGGGATGAATCTATTAAGTCTAATTAGTCTATGATTAGACAATGTAATACTACAGTAACCATGTGATAAGTATGTACTTAATTAGGCTGGTTAGGTTTGTCTCGTAAATTAGACATGACTTATGCAATCAGTTTGATAATTAGATTATTTAATATTTCTAATTATCATTTATTTAAGAGGACCAAACTTTAACCCGTTTGATCCAAACAACCTTTTAGAGTGGTCTTATACTCTTAAAATTTAAGTTAGTTGTGTCATAAAACAACGACATTTTTCTATCACTTTCTCTCTCATCTACGTCACCAAAAATTACGTTAGATAAATCACTCACAAGTCACAGTAAAATTTGCTCTAGAGATAGAACAGGACTCACGACAGATCCTCAGCTACGACAACGTCCCAAACAAAATTTAACGTCTTTGTTGCCATTTGGGAAAAATAAAGAGCACTATATGACTATGCCATAGATCAAATGCAACGAGTAATGAACTCGCTGTATTCTTCTTAAGTGTTGTTTAGATCCACCGGCTAAAGTTTAGCGGGTAGAAATTCAAATAGAAGCAGCTAAAACTCAGTTAAACTTTAGTTACATGTCAAAAGGTACACGATTCCTTTAGCTGGTTGAGCCTAACTAAACGTAGCTAAACGAGTTTAAAGACCAAAATACCCCCATATGTTTATGGAAATTTCTCATCGTCACGTGATTTTGTCCATAATTAATGAAGGTTAGGATCGTCTAATTAATTTAATTAGCTGATGGATCCAAACACCCCAGCTAAAGTTAAAGTTTAGGTAGGTACTCTTTAGCTAGCTAAAATAAACCACTACAAATTAGCTGGCTAAACTTTAGTTGGAGTGGATCCAAACAGGGCTTTAAAACACAAAGCTTTAAACTGAATACATAGCAAATACTAACCGCTTTTTTTGTAGCCGGAGCCAATTCCTTGGCACAGACACCTTTGCAGCCCAGATTACGCCGGACGCTCAAGTCGGCGGCTTCCTTGCGCTCCCTCTATCGTCTCCTTGCAGTTTCTTTTACGAGAGAGGAATATCTTGTCAAATTTAATAAGTCATAAAGTGTTTTTACATAAATATATAACAAAAAATAGAAATAGTTTTTAAAAATTTATAACTAATTTATTTCAAATCATAAAAATATAAAACTAGCATATTTTTCTAAAAATATATATTCTATCTATTGGCACTCTATTTAGTTATTTGGAACTTATTTATTCCAATTTTTTAGTTCTAGATTAAAATTGGACTCTGGCAATAATTCTATGGTTAAAATATACTTGTTTCATTTTAATAAAACTCCATAAGGATTTTTAGACAAGTAAATGAAAGGAGTTGCATTTTTATAAAGTATTTTTTATATTATTTATTGTTTGGATTCATCATTTTGTGTTAAACATTCATTAAGATGGTTGAATATAAGTTATTTGTTGGTGTAATCAGCCCGTGTACTCAAGTATCATGTAACTAAAGATATCCAAGACATATATTAATATAGTGTTTTATTTTTGTCATAAGGTAGAATATCGTGTGGTCGAGTACCCAAAGAACTTTTTGGTTTGTCTATCAATATATCTTGTGTCTATGTCACTTAACTTGGTAATGGCATGTTATCTATAATTTGATTCTTTTTAGCACAAATTAGTTAAAATTTGAGTTTGTGAAATGGATAAACAACTATAACATATATATAATTATTCTTTTATTTAATATCCTAATCAATATCTGTGATCCAAATTGTCTGCATCTGACTTGTTCCTTATTTGATACTTATTTATCTATACTTATGACCTAGATAATCCGTATTTGTACCTATATACGATGCGTATTCGTGCCGAACTCTGAATCCGAAGAAAAATACGAAATAAATATAATATCAGCAATATCCGTTTGTATTTTATCCGTTTTCACCCCTAGGTGGGCATAAATAACCGAAAACCGAGAACCGAACCGAAATAACCGAAACCGAATTAACCGAAACCGAAAAAATCGGTTCTCTATTCGATTCCAGGAAGTACGAAACCGAAATTTTTTTGGTTATTTTGGTTCCTACTGTCGGTTAACCGAATTAACCAAAATAACCGATTACATAAAAAATTGCATTTTTAAAAATATAGGTTTGGTTTATGTATGATGTATCATATTTGAAGTGCTATGTATTTGTGCTAATATATTGTTATGACTCCCTTGTCAATTATTATTATCTAAAAAGAGTAAGTGTTGTCAAAATTTACTTAAAACTTCCATATTTTTTTTGTTGTCTTACACTTTACTCAAAAAGTTTGGTTAATTCGGTTATAACCGAAACCGAACCGAAATAACCAAAACCAAAATGCTCGATTTCTCTAATTTCTTGGAACCGATCGGTTTCTATTTTTTGAGAACCGAATTTCGTCAAAAACCGAGGAACCGAACCGAAACCGACCGAAAACCGAATGCCCACCCTGTTGATAATGACGATCAAAGGGCTCGGCACACAGGCGCAGCGGCCCATGTAGCAGAAATTATAGCACGGCGGCCCATCAACCATCGTATATATGTTTTTTCCGCTTTGTGTGTGTGTGAAGCGGATATATGTTTTTCCTGCTCTTTTTTTATTTGTGTGTGGGAAACGAGCTGTGTAATGTTTTCGTTCACGTTCCCTCAGATGCAACGACTTCCATTTCTCATGACGATCGAGCGCCGCGTTGATGCTTTGATCTTCTCGTAGTTACTTAAAACCCGTGCATCATGTTACAACGACGACGCAATGAACTTGCATTGGCTGCATACAGTGCACACGTATGGCTCTGTTTGGAACGACGACCGCGAGAAACCCTTTACACGTAAGCTGTATAAATATCTGTATAAATATGAAAATAGTGTTTATTTAAGAATCGGATCTGAACCAGCTTCTACGTTTTAGTATAAACAGGAGCGGTGGGCAGAAGCGTGGCCTAAAAAAACTGTAAAAAACGTGTCGTTTGACTTTTAGTTTCAGATTATTTTGACCATAAGCTGAAATTAAGTTGTTCCAAATATGACCTAAGTAAGACAAACACTTCGTCGATGAACGGGATTAGGATAGCGCATCCTAACGACTGCTCCCTCCGTCTCTAAATAACTGTATCTAAAAATTCGTGTTTCTCTCGTTAAAATGCTTTCTAGACGATAGTTACTGAGGGACGGAGGGAGTGAACTTACGCAGCCACAAGCCGGCCTCTCTGCTCAGGGCACCGTAAACAGCGCTGCAATTTGCAGCGGTCCGAATATGCCGAAAAAGCAAAACCCAGTGCTATGCCGATCTGGCCAGAGAAACCCAGGCCTTGTTTAGGATATGTTTGGTTGGGGAGCTGAATGGGACGGATCCGCTCGATCCTTTGTTTGGTTTGCAGACGTGTGAGAGCTGCCGATCCCGCGGGCGAATATTCTCTCAATATGCGGGATGAGCTCGCTCGGCAAAATCCATCGAACGAGTTGGCTCCCATGTCGCTCTGTCCTGTGTTTCTCTTGACGTCGTCCATCTCCCCGCTGTCCTCTGTTGCCTACGAGCTCCAGCGGGGCAGGACCGAAGCTCCGGCGGCGTTGCCCGGCCACCGGCGGATCTCGGGCGACGAGGGTGGACCGCGGTTGCGGGAGCAGCGGCCGCTGGCGGAGCTCGGGCGGCGCACACGGAGCACGAGCTGGAGGTGGAGGCGGAGCGCAAGCTGGGGTGGATCTCGGGCGGCGAGGGTGGAGCGCGGCTGCGGAGACCGGGCCTCGACGGCGGCCGCCGGCGAGCCGCGTCGCCCCCTCCCCCGAAGTGGCCCTAGGAACAGGGGCCCTTCCCCTGCCGAGCCGCGGCGTAGGAGCAGGGGCCCTAGTTCACGGCGGCGACTGGGAACGGCGAGCGCGAGCGGCCGGAGTGGAGGGAGGCCGGCGGCGGCGCTGGGAATCGGGGGGGGGGGGGGGGGAGGGAGAGAGGAAGAAGAGGAAGAGAGGGAGGAAGAAGAGGGATGGTAACTGATAGGTGGGCCCCACGTAACGGTGGTTAACGGAGTAATAACAGTTTTATGCTCATCACTCCAACCAAACAAGAAATGGAGTTGTTCTGTCTCTTCAACCAAACATGTAGCATAGAACCATCTCATTTCTAAATTTTAAAGTGGAGCCATTCTATTCTACCTCGCTCTCCAACCAAACGTATCCTTAGTTCCCCAACTTTGCCCAAAATCCCACTACGCAGAAAGAATATTCTTATCCCATCAAAATACCGGCACATGCATGGAGTAGTAAATGTAGATGAAATCAAAAACTAATTTCATAGTTTTGTTGTACTTTGCGAGACGGAAATTTTGAGCCTAATTAATCAATGTTTGGATAATTATTTATAAATACAAACGGAATGCTACCGTGACACATTAATGATAAAATGCTTACTTTGTCATGCCAAAGTGCCAAAGTTGGGAACTAAACAAGGCCCAGTGCAATATTAATGTCGCGTGTTCTCTGCTGTAAACCTATTGCTGCTGCTGCTGCTACATCATGTAGACCTCTTTTAGTTAGGAGTAGCTAGCTAGCTGTACCATAACAAGTCAGTCACTGAAGGATTCGGCTGCCTAATTCTGCACTCATGTCACAGCTCTCCCCTGATGCTTCTCATTTCCTCCCCAAATCCTACGCGGCGGCATAGAGTAATCCCACATGCTTGACCTGGGTCCGTGTGGGTCGCGTCGCATCGAGATTAAGTCCGTACGGCAGCTGCTCTTATCTCTGTCCCTCCCTTTCGATATTTATTATCATATCCTTTGTCTGCTGAAGTCGTAAAGTTCCTACTAATCACTAGTATATGTTATACTTTTGGTGCTGGAGTATTAGTTTGCAAAGAGATGAGATGAACAAGATAGGCAATGCTGGTGGCAACTTGCATGTTTCCTTTTCCTGCATCAGATGGACAAATGTCTCTCCACAGGGAACTCATCATGGAAATTTAAGATGTAATATCGTGCCTACATTATAGAATATTGTATCATGCAAGAACGCTTGTTCTAGATGTAGAACTAATAGAACAGAAATATGTATGTATTTAATTAGCGACAGGGGTGAACTGATGCGCGCAGATGCATGTGATGAATGGGGCACATGCCTCCTCTCATATACTCTTTGATGTACAGTATTTGATCCACCGATTTTCATTATATATGAATGCCCTGATACTTTCTAATTTAAAGGACTTTTCTTAAATTATTTATCAACCGTTAATTATAATGCCTTTGTTTTAAATTCAAGAAATATAGGAAAAATTATTCAGGTTATACTATATTGTCATGATTTTGCCCGTAGGACACTAAGGTATTTTCTTTTCTATATGGCACTCCTTTTCTTTTATATTTAGGGAATTTGGCACAACTCAGATGGCTTGAAAAATAATCTAAAAGAGCATTTTTTGTGAGATACTAAAATTCAAACTCTAAAATAGTACTTATTTTGCTACGGATGGATGGAGTACTACGTACATTAAGCAAAAAATTACAATATACTTTGACGGTGGGGGTGGTTGCACGGCCGCTAGTGTCCTTGTCCAAGCTCCGCACAGCCTTTTTGGGTAAGCGAGCTGATTATATATTCACGAACAAGGTATCGCCGCTGGATGCGCAAATTTGCGTGTTGGACGGATCGCAACTCGCTGTTCTCCACGTTAATTAGGCAGGATCGAAGAACTCGCTAACGTACAGCTAGCTAGCAAAGTGGTGCGTGAACACTGCTAGCTGCATGCCAACAGGACAAGCGTTTACAGTACGGTCTCCATCAGTTTCAACGCACGCAGCGGTGTTCGGAGTGAAGAATATATAGTCTTAGATAATTTGACTCGCTTCGGCGAGCACGCGGCCGGATGCCTGCTTTGTCTGAAGCGACGCCAAACTTTGTTTGGCGAGACGAGGGGATGGAACGAACGCGCCGATCCCTCGATCGGGACGTGCCGGCCGGAACAGGAGTGACACCCGCCGACATCTTCCCGGCCTTGTCACGATTCACGAACAATCCTCCTGTCATCACTAACCCGACTCCTCCAAATTATAATTATATATATACTTTAGCCTGAACCCCAGGTTCGTTCGTTACGTACGTACCCGATAGGGACCGGGCAGTCCCAACCCATCATGTCTATGGGTAGTGTCCATGCTGCCATGTTAGCAAGACATCACCTGAGACACTACATTCTCCAACCCATGATTTCTTAGGATGTATTATTAATAAATTCATCATCTTTTTGTTAGCAAATAATGCGAAAAACAAGATCGAACACGAGACACGATTTAACGTGGAAAAACCCTTGCGGGAAAAAAACCACGGAAGACAATCACTATTGAGGAGAGTTTACAAGTAGGGATGATACATGGCTTATTTGTCTTGTCTTGTCTTGTCTTACCCTACCATCTACATAGGTCTTACATATATATAGGCGGCTAACGCACCCATACTTGGTTGCGTTACCAAGGTGGGACTAAACTGTGCACTTTCTGAGACAAACCACAGCACAATGGGCCTCCGTTTCGCTCTGGCCCAAGCCTGGCCTATATCGTGGATGTGAATTTGGAACATATCCAACAAACTCCACCTTGAGACAAATTCCATCATGTAGACGAATAATAAACCTCCATATTCAAATCTTGAATACCAATGTCCATCGGACAAATAAGATCACTTGAGTATTCTCCCAACACTTGAGCAAATAACCAATAGGTTCAAACACACACAGCTATCAACAAAGCAGACGAACAATCTGGGCCTTCAACAAATTTATAATCCCAGCAAAAAGTCTGAGTCTGTGCAACTGGCCTCGGAAAAATAAATGGCAATAATGCTCAATCATTAAACGACATAAAGTCGCAATATCACCTGTGGTATTAAATAAATATCCAGTGAAGAACTCAATTACTGCTCCATTCAAACACGGTTCAGATGTGGGCATAAATGTGCAACCAACGAAGTATAAACCTCTGCAATAGACCCTGCAGTAGTGCAGTCATGAGTGGATGTCTCCATCTTGAACAATAAATGTACTGAATGCTGGCCAGTACAAAACATTGTAGTATCTATGCAGCAACTTTGATCTAGATCCCTCAACAGGAGCAAAGACAGCAATAAACGTATTGCTTCCGCAATACAAAACAATGTAGTATCTAGTCAAACAAAACTTCCTCTGTTGCACTTGAAATCCTCCACCTCGAACTCAATTCGGAGCAAAACCTTCACTTTCAATTAACCAACTCCATTGGAGTAAAATAAAACCACTAGGCTGGCATGAACGATGTTGTCAAAACATCAAGATGAATTAACTCAAAGTGATCCGATAATAATCCCAACATCTCCTCAAAATCTCAATATATCTCAGCAGTGGAAATCACATATCATAGAAGCCATATGAAAGAAATATCCAGAAGAAAATAATCTGCAATAAATAATCTAGAAACGTTACTTTGAAACTCTAGCAATAATCTGCCGCCTGGTACACTTCGTGTATACGTCCAACGAGCAACTCTGGAAATCTTCTGGTATATCTTTATGTGTGCGCCTAGCACAATTCGCTTCTAATCAGTCGACGCTCTGCCTCTTCTCGATCCGCGTGCAAGCAACAATTTTTTTCCTCCCGGTGCAGACGGAGCGACACAGAGTTAATTCCTCTGCCGAACAACGCAGTGGCGGCGGCGCGATGCAATAACAGGGGTGAAACCCTTTTTTTACGTGATCTCGTACCAAGCTCTGATACCACTTGTTAGCAAATAATGCGAAAAAAACAAGATCGAACACGAGACACGATTTAACGTGGAAAAACCCTTGCGGGAAAAAAACCACGGAAGACAATCACTATTGAAGAGAGTTTACAAGTAGGGATGATACATGGCTTATTTGTCTTGCCTTGTCTTGTCTTGTCTTACCCTACCGTCTACATAGGTCTTACATATATATAGGCGGCTAACGCACCCGTACTTGGTTGCGTTACCAAGGTGGGACTAAACTGTGCACTTTCTGAGAGAAACCACAGCACAATGGGCCTCCGCTTCGCTCTGGCCCAAGCCTGGCCTATATCGTGGATATGAATTTGGAACATATCCAACAAGGTGGAGTTTAGTTTGTTGGATATGTTCCAAATTCACATCCACGATATAGGCCAGGCTTGGGCCAGAGCGAAGCGGAGGCCCATTGTGCTGTGGTTTCTCTCAGGAGTGCACCGTTTAGTCCCACATTGGCAACGCAACCAAGCACAGGGACGTGAGCCGCCTATATATATGTAAGACCTATGTAGACGGTAGGGTAAGACAAGACAAGACAAGGCAAGGCAAGACAGATAAGCCATGTATCATCCCTACTTGTAAACTCTCCTCAATAGTGATTGTCTTCCATGGTTTTTTCCTGCAAGGTTTTTCCACGTTAAATCGTGTCTCGTGTTCGATCTTGTTTTACGCATTATTTGATAACAAGTGGTATCAGAGCTTGGTACGAGATCACGTGAGAAAAAAAAATTATGGCTTCGTTGGTTCCTCGTTGCGCGCCGCCGCTGGTGGTTTTCGTACTTCAGGCGATCGAAGTTATCTGCTCGGTTTCCGTGCCGTTCAACGGCGACCGACGTATCTGTGTCAGTCCAATGCGGAGTTGCAGGCGGAATCGTTTTTCGTTGTCATCGAGTTCGAGTCCGATCAGGTTGCAAGTCCGATCGGGCTGCGGTTCTGCGGTGAGTCAGGCCAAGGAATTATCAGCACTGCAGCACGCAAATCAAGGATGGAGCAGAGCACAGGCAAGCTCCGCCATTGAATTAATTCAATAGAAGTTTTTTGCTACGACCACACGTGAAAGCTACCAGAACGTTTTCAGAGTTGCTCGTTGAATGTACACACAAAGTGTACCAAGCTGCAGGTTATTGCTAGAGTTACATAGTAACGTTTCTAGATTATTTACTGCAGATTATTTTCTTCTGGTTAATTCTTTCACATGACTTCTTTGATATATGATTTCCGCTACTGAAACATATTGAGATTTTGAGGAGATTTGAGGATTATTATTGGATCACTTTGAGTTAATTCATTCTGATGTTTTGACAACATCGTTTATGTCAGCCTAGTGGTTTATTTTACTCCTATGGAGTTGGTTAATTGAATGTGAATGTTTTGCTTTGAATTGAGTTCGAGATGGAGGATTTCAAGTGCAATAGAGGAGTTTTTTGTTTGACTAAATACTACAGTGTTTTGTATTGCGGAAGCAGTACGTTTATTGCTGTCTTTGCTCATGTTGAGGGATTTAGTCAAAGTTACTGCATAGATACTACAACGTTTTGTACTAGCATTCAGTACGTTTGTTGTTCAAGGTGGAGACGTCCGCTCAGGTCTATTGCAGAAGTTTATACCGTTGGTTGCACATTTATGCCTACATCTGAACCATGTTTGAATGGAGCAGTAATTGAGTTCTTCACTGGATATTTATTTAATACCACAGGTGATATTGCGACTTTATGTCGTTTAATGATTGAGCATTATTGCCATTTATTTTAACGAGGCCAGTTGCACAGTCTCAGACTTTTGCTGGGATTATGAATTTGTTGAAGGCCCAGATTGTTCGTCTGCTTTGTTGATAGCTGTGTGTGTTTGAACCTATTGGTTATTTGCTCAAGTGTTGGGAGAATACTCAAGTGATCTTATTTGTCCGATGGACATTGGTATTCAAGATTTGAATATGGAGGTTTATTATTCGTCTACATGATGGAATTTGTCTCAAGGTGGAGTTTGTTGGATATGTTCCAAATTCACATCCACGATATAGGCCAGGCTTGGGCCAGAGCGAAGCGGAGGCCCATTATGCTGTGGTTTCTCTCAGGAGTGCACAGTTTAGTCCCACATTGGCAACGCAACTAAGCACAGGGACGTGAGCCGCCTATATATATGTAAGACCTATGTAGACGGTAGGGTAAGACAAGACAAGACAAGGCAAGGCAAGACAGATAAGTCATGTATCATCCCTACTTGTAAACTCTCCTCAATAGTGATTGTCTTCCGTGGTTTTTTCCCGCAATGGGTTTTCCACGTTAAATCGTGTCTCGTTTTCGATCTTGTTTCATGTATTATTTTATAACACTTTTCTCTCTACCAATCATACTTGTTCTTTTTCTATCATGAAGACACTATCATCTCCCAATGCAAACTTTGATAGTGTCATATGCATAAGTTCTCGTGTCGACACTGGGTCTTGAATGAGACCCAGTTTCTTCCTCTTTCCAATCTCTCTTATTTAATATAGTGTCACACAAGCAAAAAGTCCTATGTGGCAGCCTAATTAATGCTATGGAAACCATCCTACATGGAGGCTTAGGGCAGTCTCAACTCATGATGTCCATAGGTAGTGTCCATGATGCCATGTTAGCAAGACACTACTTTAGACATTGTGTTCTCCAACCCATGATTTCTTAGTGTGGGTTCTCAATAAATTCATCATCTCTCCTCTCCACCAATCATATTTATTTTTTATCTATAATGAAGACACTATCATCTCCGAACCCAAATTTAGTAGTGTCCTGTGCATAGGTTCTCGAGTAGAAACTGGGTCTTGCATGAGACCCAGTGTCTTGCTCTTTTCCCCCTTTCTCCTATTTAATGTAGCGTTACATAAGCCAATAGTTCTATATGTCACCCTATTTAATGCTATGAAAACCATACCGGAGGGAGGGTTGGGACTGCCGTTACAGATTGCTACAGGATCCAATGCAAGATGCTCCAAAACCGTGTGCTTGCGCAGGGCGCCCCCAAAAAACCGTGTAAGAATGGGCGCTTTTCGGGGAAGATGACGACGCGCTTTTCCTCCGGATAGGCTACATGGGGCGGTGGAGGGCAGGTGCCGCCTGCCGGCCGGCTTCGGGCGCGCTTGACACGTCCGTGGCGGGTACAGCTAGGGAGCCAAAAGCCCAGGAACCTCTGCACGAGCGAGCGGCCGCCCGATCAATATTATTCTTGTTCTTGCTTTGCAAAGGAGGCAATGTTCGATGCATCCTAGCTAGCTTGCTGTTACATGGCATTATGCATGTCTGATCGATATGCAGTAGTACATGCTGTGTGAGAATTAGTTATCTTTTGGACATGCGACGAATCGGCCGTGTGCGGGCACGATATATATATAGCATACGTACTTGCTTGTCTCCAGCTTGTGGGTTCATGTGCATTAGGCATGTGCTTGGTGCTACATTTTGACACCTAGAAGAGCTGAGCGATTTGAGGCGATTTAATTATACACATTGAATTGAAGGGAAAAGGAACATAGGAGATCGAAAACGAGTAAGAAGCTTCGTGAAAAGTGGAAACTCCGATCCTGAATGTTAATGGAACCAAAGTAGTGTGGCCATGTTAGGATCCATGATGTTAGTGTTAGTGGGAGTTTTTAACACCTCCAACTACCACGTAAAAAACTAACATTAATTGTGTTTGGATCCCTGTGTTAGTTTACATTGAATGCTACTTTTACAATCATTAGAGTATCCAATGATGTCTCAGGTGTGCGATTTGTGTCGAAGGGGCGCCGTGGCCCTCCATGTGGCCACGCTCGAAGCCATCCCCGCTCATCTTCCACGGATGGGGGCCGGCGGCGCAGGGTGGAGGTGGCGGCGGCGCTTGGGGATGGGATCCGCCGGCGGCACTGGGGATGGAGGCGGCAGCACTTGGGGAGGAGGCTGTGGCGCTCGTGCAGGGCGGCAACAGCGCGGGTGGAGGGCGGCGACGGCGTGGGTGGATGGGATCCGCCGGCGGCGCTGGGGGTGGAGGCGACGGCGTTGGTGATGGAGACGGTGCTGCTGGGGGAGGAGGCGGCGGCGCTGGAGGAAGGAGCCTGCAGCGCGGGTGGAGGGAGGCGACAGCGCGGGTGTAGGCTGACGGTGGTGCGGGTGGAGGGCGTCGGCGGCACGGGTGGATCGGCGCGGCGGCGCGGGTGGATCGGGAACGGGGGCACACGCGAGCGGAAGGACCGAAGGGATGGATGCGGGATCGCGTGTGGAGAGACGGGGAAGGGGAGTCAATTGATGGAACCCATCCAGAAGTAACACTAATTACCACCTCTTGGAGGGGTTAGTTTTTTGGAGGGTGTTAGTCCCAACTAACACCAAAATAACACATATATTTGGATCCAAAGTGTTAGTTTAGTGTTATTTTGCTTCAAACTAACACTAACACTTGGATCCAAACAGGCCTGTGTGGATTTATATGTACGTGTCCACTGTCCAGCGATAATACCGCTGCATAAGGTGCAAGCGCTAATACTCTAGCTAGTTCGACAGTAGAAATGGCCATGCAAAATTTTCAAAATGGTTCGATACACTCAATCTATCTTGCTAAAAGGAGATCAAAGTTCATGACCCGTACGTCTAAAATTATCTGTTTCCTCGGATCTCAAGCCCAGATCACGTACATTATATATATGTAACTTATAATGCATATAAAAATCCCCAAAAAAACAAGGACACAGTACAACATAAGAAAATATTCTAGACCTTCATTTGGCCTTACATTAAGGACGACAGCAGACATTCGAAGCGCGTCCAGCCGACATATATAGCATTACATGCATCACAGTTATAAACCAGTACAAAGGTGCAACTGTGTCTATCTAAATAGAATATATAGCTCGACTGTCAAGGAGATTCATGCATGCATGCACATACACGTATATCCTTGTAACGAAGATGGTGCATAATGCGTACTGTAATTCATAATCCAATTGATAAAATCGACCGTCCACGCTTTCATATATGTTTTAAGGGCATACATGCATGTGCTTCTTGAGGTGCAATATACATAATATTTCTTGGTGCTAAGTATAGCCTTCTCTTCTCGACGGACATATATATCATTTGCTTGCTAAAAGTCCCGTCCTGGTTGACTACGAACTGCATCCCATCCGATCCAATGAATATTGAGTAGGGACTGTTCTACAATATATCTAGCTACCGCCTACCGGCAGTTTTAAGTTGGCCTTGCGACCTGTGTGGATCACCAAACAAATAATTGTTGTAAGATAATCATCATATAATTAAGTACATGAACAAACCGGAATGATATACGGATGGGTGTGCTTGCATGCGAGTGTCTGGTTATTAAATACTGCATTCCGCAAAAGAAAGTATATGGGAAAATGTATATGGCCAGAAGAAGAAAACAATTATTATTACCGATGTAAACGTCTCATACATACATACTCCAACAATATACATATATACGTATGCTAATTAACATACATTCAATTATTAATCTTGAGTGGATAAAATGTCACTGGTTAATGGTAACGTATACGGAGTACATATTAGATGATGAGAGAGGCGCGATATATGGATGCTTACCAAGAAATAGCTCTCACCCATTTGCAAGCTCTGCGTTAGGATTCCATAGTCGTTGACTGGGAGGAGGGCCCCGGTGGAGTGGACGAGCATCACGTCCTGGCCAAACATGGCTCGCAAGTCTATTGGACCCCTCGGAACCTCCATTGGCACTCCATTGATGAACACCGTGATCGTCGCTGGAATTAGCAGGCAATCAGCCAATCAGTCCATAGCTAGCCAGCATCTCAGAAAAATCATACCACCAGCATCTCCAAAATAATATCTAGCCGCACTCAAGACGGCAATATTAAAAAACTGGATGCGGAGGCCAAACGAACTTCTGAATTTGAGAAGATTAATGTCATTTGATCGTGCTATATACTATATACTCAAACACGGTCTCCTCACGTTTAGAGCCTACTTTTATGGTCATGCTAAGTCATTTTGGGTCCATGCATGTTTTTCTCCGTAGAGGACCAAACAAGGCTAGCATTCATGAAAATATGGCCAGATCGAGTTGCCTGCATGCTTAGTTACAACACCATTAAGCTCTAAGAAATACATCATACCATTACTTGATTTAACCTAGCTAGAAGTAATCCTAACTTATGCTAATTGCTTATACTAAATGTAGGTCAGAAGTTTTCTCCGTTCTAGCTAATAGCTAGGTTTAAAGCATATACTATACGGAGTATCGCTCTAGCTTTAATATATTTAGGCAGGAATTTGTAGAGTGCCAACTTATTTCATCAGCATATGTAAACTGAACTTGTTGTTCAACATAGTTAGATCATACTCAAAAATCTTAACTCCATGCATTTGGCACATGCATGTGCCGAGGGTTAAGTATAGATAAAGAAAAGAAAAATTAAGTAGTGGTTGTTTTTTGAAAGTTTAAGTAGAGATTGATGCATGCATGTCTGTTTAATACATGATGCGTGTTAATGTTTAGGTTTATTTATTTATAATTACAGTTGAAATTTAAAATAAAGCACACCGTACCCATCCAGTCAAGATGATCGATTTATTATTTTATAAAAACAAAAGAACAGTAATCACTTATGTATACACGACATGCATGGTAGCTTGGAGGGGACGACATATATGTCTCATGTGGTATGATCTTATGCACCGGTAGACTGGGAAGTAACCGAACAATAGTGAAGAACTAGAGAACAAGAACCGATGCAATTAACTACTACTCCAAGGAAGACCAAAAGTAAAGTATATATGCGTCCAAAGGATCCAAGCTAGATCTCCACGAATTCTGCATCCTTTCATTAGTACTACTTCAATACCAACAAACAAAAATGCAGTGGTGAAATCAGCATTATTTTTACACCACCAATTAATAAATGCCTCTTAATTCCGTGGATTGATTCATATGAACTGCTGCAAAAACGCACATGAACCTAGTAGCTATCAAAATATTACGGTACCAAATTGGAGACTGATCTTGGATGAAAACGAGAGGCAATAACTAAGAAATTCTCCACCTTGAGAAACACATGCATGAAATAGACGAACCAGCCGATCGATCCAATTATCCATGATTCGAAGGCAAGAACACTCATGGTAATTAAACTAGATCAGCTAGCGTGCAGTAGTACTGACCTGCAGGTGATTGGCATGAGTAATACTGCTGCTGATGCCCGGCGGTGCTCGGCGCCACGGAGGACGAGGCGATCGGGCTCTCCGTGAACCCCATCTGCCGCGAGATGGCGAAGAGATCGTCGCTGCCGCCGCCGCCGCTGTCCACGTCGCCCATCAGCCCGGACGCCAGCGGCGACGAAGCGCCACACGACGCCTGGAAGTACCCAGCGCCGCCGGTGCCGGGCATCACCCCCGGGCCGAGCGCGAACAGCCCCAGCGACGAGCCCCCCGTGCTTCCCGACGACGAGGAGGAACTCGCCTGCTGCTCACCATACTGGCAGGCGGTCCCGCCCATGGCCAAGGGATACTGAACGGCGCCAGATGCAAGGCCGACGGTGGGGCTAGCCGCGGACGAGGCGGCTGCCGCCGCCGCCGCCGCCGCCGCAGCGGCGGCCTGCATCTGGCGCTGGCGACGGCGCGAGCGGGAGCGGCGGTTCTGGAACCAGTAGAAGACGTTGGCGTCGCCGACGGCGCCGAAGCGCTCGAGCAGCTTGCGGATGCGGACGGACTCGTCCTTGGGCGGGTTGACCATGCCGCTGTTGAAGATGGACTCGAGGATCAGTATCTGCTCCGGCTTCGGCGTCCACCGGGAACGCACCGGCTCACCGGTGCCCCGGCCGCCGCTGCCGCCGCTTCCGCCGCTTCCGCGCTCCTCCGGCGGGCTGCCGCCCGACGATTGCCTGTCCGGGCTATTGCTGCTCCCCTCCATCGATCGAACTGGTTAGGCGAAGAACGTTGGTTGATTGGAATCTTTGGTTCTTGGAAGGTTGTGGATGGGGGTGTGCGCGACACACGACGTGTGAAGGGCAGTAGGTTTGTGCTTCGATCGAGAGAGAAGGAAGTGGGTAGCTGCTTGGGGGCCGGAGAGGCACCCAATTTAGGAGACAACCACACTTGCACACCCATGTCTTTGTTGAGGGGCTGCTGTACTTATAGGAGGGGCAGGCTAGATAGGGAAGAATGTCGATCCTGGAGAAGTTACTCTATTGTAGAGCCTATCTACTCTGGAGAGCGGCGCATGATTTTTTTTTTACCGCAAGTCTGTCTTTAAAAAAAAAAGCGTCCAAATGTTCGTTAGGAGAACTGGAGAAGCGCTTTGCTAGTGTTGGTTAGGTGCCAACCAGCAGCTTAATAGTCATATAAAAAAAAGACAGCAGCTTAAAGAATTCATCTATGGCACGTACTTGTCTAATATGGTGCCCAGCTAGTGTTAAACACTGTACGCGCATTTTTTTACTATAAGAAAAATAACGAGGAACATTTGACATTCCCATGTTCTTATCTCAGGAAGAAAGATCACTAGCTAGACACTTCGGGAGGTGAATAATTATGTGCCATGAACATTCCATCTGAAGCTTTCTTGATGTTCGATTGCTATGGAAATTCCTTGCTTTTGCAAGGGTACTAACTGGTGGAGAACCCACTGGCCTGTCTGCAGATATATATTCAGAATATATATGATCGCATAAATTGATCGATGTGGCTTGATGGAATTAGTGCTAGGAGTACTTGTGAGGTGATATCTAATTGGATCAGACCTTAGTTTAGGAAAGACCGGGAGAGAGTAGGTGGCATGATGACTAAGATGCCCACTGATTACTATTGGCTGGTTTTATGGGATAGTGCAATGTTTCTAATAGTGATAGCAACCTATATTTTCAGGATGACTAAATATCACAAGAAAGAAAAAAAGAATCTTAACCTGGTGCTTTGCATCTGGCCCTCAATTGTTGCTGACTAGCTCTTTAATTATCCCCATCCAAGCTTGCAAGTATTATAGATGCAGAATTGCCTGCGTGCATATGGTTTACCTTAGTGCATCATCTATTTACATTCTTTTTCCTTCAAATATATATGATTTTGTCTCTCGCTAGTGACACTCGCTCTCCTCAGCTGTTTTAGCTATAACTAACACTCTTACCAGCTCGATTAACAAATTATGTTAGAATATGAACACAATGAGAGGGAGAGAGAGAAAGAGCAATGCCTGGCAATTTTGATTAATTGTGTCCATAAATTTGTTTATGAACTGTTTTTTTTAGAGACGGGCTGTTATATCTTGAAATTGATGAAGTCACTATAGGAGGCACTTAGGGCAGTCCCAACCCTCAACTTAGCTTCTATAGCATTAATTAGATTGCCGCATAGAACTATTTACTTATTATGTGGCACTATATTAAATGACAGAGAAATAAGGAAAGAGCAAGAAACTGGGTCTTATGCAAGACTCAGTTTCAACACGAGAACCTATGACACTACTAAGTTTTGTGTTGGGAGATCATAGTATCTTTATGACAGATAAAGAATAAATCTGATTAGTAGATATGAGAGAGGATGAATTTATTATGGGCCCACGTTAAGAAATCATGGGTTGAACAATATAGTTTCTAAAGTAGTGTAGTGTCTTGCTAGCATAGCAATATAGACACTACCTATAGACATTACGGATTGAGACTACCCTTAGGACAGTTTCTATAGCATTAATTAGATTGCCGCATATTTGTTTATGTGACACTATATTAAATGTGAGAGAGAATGGAAAGAGCAAGAAAGTTGGTCTCATGCGAGACCCAGTTTCAACACGAGAATCAATGCATAGGACACTACCGAGTTTTGGGTTGGGAGAGAACAATGTCTTTATGATAGATAAAGAATAAATCTGATTGGTAGATAGGAGAGAGGATGAATTTATTATGGACCTATGTTAAGAAATCATGAGTTAAACAATATAGTTTCTAAAATAGTATTTAGCATGACACTATAGACACTGCTTACAGATACTATCGGTTGGGACTGTCGTTATTAGCCTTATTATCGATAGGGGTATATGGCCTAGAATAATTAGCCATAAATACAAGTACCTCATGCTAAGTAGGAAATTCAAAACTGGATAGACACGTTCCACCACACAAGATACTACTCAATTGAGCTGTGCTCAGTTCGTAAATTCTAACACTTGCATCTCTTAAAATTGTTGGCTTTTGCAGAAGCTAGGGCTGATGACTAGCTAGTATATATAACCGGCACCTTAGATATCAGTTTTGTATTATATATACATATATGCCATGTATAGTTTTGTAGCTAACGTGCATGATAAATGGCATGACAGATTAGGTTCCTCTCCAATCAAATGGTGGTTTGCATCGATCAACGTCACATAAAGAGCTCGGTTCGTGGCCATCAAATCACATGGCCAATATGTAAACAAATAAGAACAGACATCCGTGATTGTATTTCTCGTTCAACGATGGATAGAGAAGCACCTCAGTTTCCACTATCATCGCCAAATTGTCTTATCCTAATTTTTGGGCAAACCAATTATTAACAGCTAGTACGCTATATTAGTAGAGTGATCCAACCACGCCACTTTAATTAAATATAAGTGTTACACGTCGCTGTTACGAGCACTATATATAACTTTACCAAACCTACCTTTACTGTAGTACAAAGTCCACAAAGGCTAAAAAAGCGGGGTGTGATGATCCTGATCTGCATTATTTTTTCATATTGGTTATAAGAATATTAAGAAATGTGTTATGCTATGTAGCTCTCTTGCTGTGAGGTATCCCGATGATAGACTAAGAATTGGGTTGTTGTGTGTGGCCTGCGTGTGCCAGGGTGCAGGCGAGGCTTGCCAAATAAAATGATGCTGAAAACAGGTGTTCATGAACCGTTTTTCGGTCCTAACCGCAAGGACGGGGTTGTCCCCTGCTAGAGCTTAAAAATTTGTGTTGTTATTTGTTGACAAGCGACGATACAAATATTCTTCAATTTAGATTAGTTTACATCAACCACAACATGGACCAACTGTCATGTCCTTGTCACCGGCCAGAAGGCAGAAGTTATGTTAGTTGCAGCTGGGGTTACTTCAACATAAGTATTTGTCTACGAAATGGTGCGATATAAATAAGTTCCAGCAGGAGTCCCCAGCTTTCAGGTATTTGTCTACGAAAATCAGTATATTACTATATAGTTTAAGGCTGTTCAAACTAACTGCAGGATATGAATCCAACATAACGAAAATCTAGCGCGCTTCCGTGTCACCTTAATTAATATATTCTCATCGTGTTAAGGAAAGTGACCTCACCCCCATCTACATTCTTTAGGGTAGATGCTCCTTCTAGTCACCCACAAAGAGAGTCCAAATCACATGT
This sequence comes from Echinochloa phyllopogon, assembly GCA_033239725.1. Taxonomy (NCBI): domain Eukaryota; kingdom Viridiplantae; phylum Streptophyta; class Magnoliopsida; order Poales; family Poaceae; genus Echinochloa; species Echinochloa phyllopogon. Next base: position 59,990,246 of record BTCW01000018.1, on the reverse strand, counting down.
GGTGTTAAGGCTATCTGCACCGCTGCTACTCCAAATTTTTACTCTAAAAAGAATATCCTAGCCACGTCACTAACATTCTTTACTCTATATTAATTTCTACTGCACTTTTATTACTCTATATATTTAATCTATATCCAACAACCATATATTTTATTCATGCACCTCTCCGATTACCATCCTCCAACTGACGCGAGGACAGAGAAAGTTTGGGCTCTGGCGAGCGTAGCGTGACCCTTCGATTACGATCTGCCTTTACGATCTGCTGCCGTTTGCTTTGCCGTGGACGGCTGCAGCACGTTTCACGCTATATTTTACACTATCTCGGTTACCGACGCGCATGCAGTAAGGCGCTGCGGGTAGTCTAAGATGGCAGGAGGGGACAGCTGGGTCCCACAATTTGGCTTGTCTTGACCTTATTAGAGATGGTGTTGGCTCCCTGCAAGCCTCCTTTTCTTTTTTATAGGCAGTATATCACTCCAGTCTTTATTGCCTAGCTAGCTATAAGTTCCCATAGCCTCCTCACATCAAGGGAACAATGTGTGCCTACTCCTATAAGTACCTTTGAGAGACTAAGTCGGCAGATATCGAGATTGACGAAGTCACCACAAGCACGTCGTCATTAAAAGAATAGCATGGTTAAAATTTAAAATAAATCCATCAGGAAAATACGCACCAATGCTGAGCCCATCGATGACTTGAACCCTATTGGAAAAGTTACACCACAGGTAACTTTACCGACTGACCTACGATCTATTCGCAACAAAGTGTGGAAGGTTGTTTTTATCATTATTATTATTATCATCATCATCACTATTCCTAAAGAGTGTCCAGGCTTGATCAGTCAAATTTGAATTTTACAATCCTTTTGCAATGCCAAGTTTTGTAATGCGTGTATAGTCTCTTAATATTTGATCAGGTAATATATTTTTTAAGCCAAAATTGGCTAGAACATGTACGTCTTACTGAATATTATCGTCAATGTCATGTGCCATAATTGTGTATAAACCAAATTAATTGTTCCGAATATTTTGTAACAAGATTTTGCAGGTCCGCTCTGGCCTTCAGGTGGAATGGAAGCCACACAGGACATGTTCGCATACGGGATATTATTCTGGACGGTGGATTCATTGTTTAAGTACATCTCAAGCATCCACCGGCGTCGCGACATCTGGTGAAATGATACAATCATTGCTTAATAGCGTGATCATGTGTTAGATCAGTTAGAAAATTCGCAGCCGTTGACTATAGAATCTATGTAAAAAAAACAAGGGGGAGCAGAAACAATTTTTAGCAGAACTTTATTCTAAAATAAGCATGCATTATGTTAGTTTTGATCATCGGTGCACGCAAGTATGTATGTATATTTTTGTCATAGAAGAAAAAAAGGTTGACGGCAAATGTTAGGCTTTGGAGGGTCACAATCAAAGTCTATTTAATTTAATTAGGCGTCGTTTGTTTTAGCTTGCATCGCAGATTGTGGATTGTAGCTTGCACTTTTTTGCAAGATATAATTAAGGCCCTCGTTGGTTTCACTAGAGATTGTGAAAGGTAGATAGCTTAGTACTGTACACTCTTAGATGGAGCCAACAAAAGCGCATTGTAACAATTTTCTCCTAGGCCGGGGAGCCAAGCAAGCAAATTTTGCATCAAACCACACCTATAGGTTTGTACGTACTAGGTTATTCTTAAAATCCACAATATGTAACAATCTAAATTACAACAATCTATAGTGGAACCACACGTACAGGCCTGGTCCTAGATTCTAAATCCAAGGGCCAGATTACATTGTCTAAAAACAAGCATGACTAGGCGGTGAGTGGTGCTACTGAAAAATACAGCCGTAGCAGCCTAGCCAGTGGAAGTGGGACTCCAAGCTAGTAGCACAGAGGATCCAAGCCTTTGTGGTCCCGCGGTCAGAGTGACTAGGGCTGACGTGGTGTGAAGTGGACGTGACAGTACCCTGGCATGGCAGGCCCTGGCAGTAGCAGGCGCAAGGTCAGTTCCTGCAGGCAAGCAGTAGCAGTGCAACGCGGCGAAGGCATCGATCGGCGGAGAGATCCCCCCTTGGCCTCGCTCGGCTCGCCCCCATTCCTCCACCGCCGTCCACGTTCTCGCCGCGTAAAGCGAAGGAGAAGCCGAACAAAAGAAAAGGCCAGCCAGGGTGGCAGGCCGCAGAGGCGACGGCCAGCGAGCGATGGAGGTAGACGACAAGGGCGCATGCAGCGGCGTGCGCATGCGGGTTGGCCTCCCGGGTCGGTCGCGCAGGGGCCGTGGCCGTGCCGGGGCCGGCTCGCTCGCTCGCTCACCGCGCAGCAACGCAACGCAGGAGGGGGGCGGCCAGCAGGGAAAGCGACACTGCGGCAGGCCGGCCCGGCCGCGCGCGTCACGCCTGTCGTCGCCACCCGCGCGCTGCCGTTTCCGTGCCGCTTCCGCGCGCGGCTCGTCCGCCCCTGTCCCGATCCGCATCGGCCGCACGTAGCTTTTCGCTTTCTCTTGGCCCTGGCCGACCCCCGGCCTCACCCCACCTCTCGTCCGCTTCGACCTCGGCCGACGCGCCCCGGCTACTAGCTGACGCTGACGGTTGCGAGGCCTCCGCGCCGGCCCATGCCTGCGTGCTGCCATGCATGGGGATCCGCGGGATCGAGATCGATGGATCCATCGGGCCGGGTTGCAAAAGTGAAAAGGTTACTGCCGCGGCGCCGAGTTTGTTTGGCCATTATTCGCCGCGTTGGCTTCCTTCGTTTTCTCCTATAGTTCTACTGCTGCTGCTGCTGCTGCTGTCGTGTCCTACTTCTACTCTCTCTTGTTGGCTGGGATATGATTCTCGTGTACTGTAGATCGATGGATGCGATTGGGATCCCGATGCTCAGCTCGCTGGCATCAATCATGCGTGCGCGTGCGCATGCGCATGCGCCAGAGCCGGCACGTCCCATCCCCACTGCATCACTAGCTTCCTCTTCTTCCTGCAATTTTTACTCCACCGGCTGCAACCGCGCACGTCCGCACTGCCCTGCGCCCATTTTTACTCGTACCGGGGATGGAGGTCTCCTGGCGTGACGGCACACGTGACGGCAGTGCACTATAGCTACATCATGCTGGTACTACTTTTCCAACCTGAAATGTTTCCGAGAACCTGGACTGTCGCTTTCTTCCGGCACGATGGTTCTGAGAGATACGATCAGACGTGATGCAAGCTACATGCAGGCGGTGGCGACCTGCCCCTTTTCACTACACAACATCCGTTTTCCCTTGAACCATGCATAGCATGTTTGGTAGCAATGCGCATTTTTTGCTAACCTTTTATGTCCTACTCCTTATGTGAATGGAATCCTTCACTGTCACCTACGGAGTATATGTTTGGTAAAAGCTGTCAAGAAATTACTCACGTTGACAATGACAAGTGGGGTAGGATTTTGCGGTAGGGAGCGGACCAAGGACGACAGAGACCGAGAAAGGGCCGGGCGCACTCGGAAAGCAAAGAGAAAATTTACATGTGTCGTTGATCAAGAATGTACTGTGATGCCAAAGACGGAGGTCACACGTGTAGTGAATCGCTCGAGCAGGGGGCGGCAGATTAATCGAAACGTTTGCCACAGTAGTAAAATCAAGGACGGAGTCAACGCAAGACGGGTCGCGCTCTAGGAAAGTGCGCGATCTGCCGCGTCGTCTTTCCACCCCGTCGACAGCCTCCAGCTCCGGCCGCCTCCACCGCCGTCCGTGCCACCGTCATGCTAACCCGTCGGTCTCCTCCGCTCCCGCTGCCTCCGTCACCGCCGCCACGCTAATCTGCAGCCACCGTCTCCTCTTCCTCGGCTCCGCCCCTGTCGTCGGCACCGTCCACCTGATATCCCCACCGCTCGTCCGGCGGTCTCCTCGCCGTCCGTCCCTCCGCCGGCGACCATAGCCGCCGCCGGACCGCCCGTCATCCCGGACACCCCTTCTAGGTCCACGCCCCTCCCTTCCCTGAAAACCCAGAACCCTAACCGGCCGGCGGCAGCGGCTCGCGGAGCGGGGCTGCGCGCGGCGACGGCGGTGGATCGCGCGCGAGCGCTTCCGTGTGACCCGTCGTCGGATAGACTTTACGTAAAATCAAAGGACGACAGAGCCTTGTAAAATACCGTAAACTCTTGGTGCTTACTTGGTAGTACCGGCCTTATTATTGTGCATATAAATATCAAGTAGGAGTATTATGTTGCTGAACATGTAGCGCGGCTGGTAACCATACAGGATTCAATCAGCAAGTTGATTTTGCAGGGATTTTTTTTCGCGATGCGCGTCTATCGATCTACATATTCTGATGCAATACATCAACAAGTCACTGCCTGCAGGGAGACACACAACTAGTCCTTTGTCAATGAATTCAGATCCTTACAGTTCCAAATTATCTACCCGCGTGCACGACCGACGGCCCAAAAGTTCGGCCGCGCAAGGTAGACAAAGCGACCGCGACCAGGACAGGAATTCCATCGCGTGTACTACTCGCTACTGCCGCTCACTGTCCCAAGCCCTGACCGAACCAATGATGCAAACATGCCTAACACACTTGACCTTCCTGGCTGGCCGGGCTCCTAAAGTTGTCACTGGATCCAGTGACGACGGAATCTTTCTTGAAAAGCTGGATAGGGTTAACCTAACGTAATAATGACCGATTCACCAACAGAGCCGGCCGTAGAAACGGGGGCACGAGGTAGGTCGATCTGAATGTTCGACATGCATGCATGCGCCATTATCCATTTTCCTACTAAGCTAGCAAGTCAAGATTGGCAAAACTTTTCTATGCATGTTCCGTATTCCTTAATTTAGTATTTTCTATAATAACAATGGAAGAAATAGGTAATTTAGAGCTATTGTATATTGGTATACTTGGAGATCTTTTTTATAATGTCATATGTAGTTAATGTAGATGCAGATTTTTTTTATAATAACAGTGCTGGGTAGTTTATATATACTCCCTCCATTCTAAAAAAACTGACGTTTAGGACAAGGTTTGGGTCAAACATTGGGAATATAAATCATCAATAACTTTTAAGTTGTTGAGTTTACAAATGTGAAAACTATATGAATAGATTTGTCTTGAAAAATACTTTCATAAAAGTATACATATATCACTCTTTGATAAATATTTTTATAATAATAAGAGGTCAAAGTTGTGTTTTAGAGACCGTGCCGCTGTCATAAACGTCAGTTTTTTCAGAATGGAGGGAGTAGATCAGGGGATTACTTTAGGCTACCTTCGTATTCAAATGTGGGTAATTATTTAAAAAATATAATAGATCTAATTGCTATTATTGTCAATGATGACTAGACTTTGCCATGTTCATGGATGGATATTTTTGTTTCTGTGGAAACTTCTATAATTTATCTTTTTTCGTGTCTTGTGAGGATTAACATGAAGGCTCTAAAAGAAAACAATCAAGTAGTAATTGTAAGATTGAGCTTGGACACTGGAAACAACATGACTAGAAAGTGTTCCAAATATTAGCGTATTTTTCTAGTAGTTGAAGTTACAATATGAAGCCAAATCAAAGGGGAAATGACATTTGTTTATTTTACACCGGGCTAGGGAGTTAACTACAAGTTAGATACACTTATCTGCACCCATAAAAATAATGTTGTTGCCATGCAGATGTAAAAGGCAAACCAAGAGAAGTGTCAAGAACGTCACTTGCCTAAAGCACGTACTTATCCTTTTATAATCCACTAATAAAATAAACTGATTAAATTGACGAGTATTTTTCTTTTCTAAAGGAGCTTCGTGATGACGGGGCGACAGGTGCGTTTGCCGTGGACTTTCCGCGAGCAATAACCTGAGAAATACGACACAGGAGAACAATGGAGCATGAGTCATTGTAATAAACTTTTGGCTCCTTGTCGGAGTCAACTTTTTTACATTCCTAATGATTGCGCTAGATATATGACGCCAATAGTTAGTGTTCTTATATATTTCTTTATCCAAATAAGGTTTCTTTTATATCTAAAAAATATAATGATGGTAGTGTCCGTGAGTAGTTCCATGTCAGCAGCTAAAAAGGAAAAGGGGAGATCGAGCAAATACCAATAAAAACATAGAAACTTCCGGTAGGAAGGAGATGGGGGTGCTTTGAACATATGACCGCAACCATGTGCTTTTATCATTTTTCCACATGAATGACCTGTTCATGTGAGTACTTTTGTAGAAATAAATTCTAAAATCCACATGTGGTGAAGCTCTAGTAGGTGATGTTCTTCGAATTCTCCTCTAGATACAGAACCAATACAGGAGACGGCCATGAGCGAGGGATTGATGAGCAGCGCATCATTGCAAAGTATTATCCCCTCCATTTCATAATGTAAGGTGTAGCTTGATCCAGACGTGCGACCTCCAGGGTTATACACTATATTTGAGTTGTTAGTTCTTTTACATATATAACTAATTACTATAAATCAACACCACATGAAAATACTTTCAAATTTGAAACTAGTGATACTAAATTTGTGTTTCCCAATCCACGAATCCTTAAGCTAATTGCTGACAAAGATCAATCTTAAACCTTGAAAAGCATTCACATCTTATATAGAAAATTAAATGGAGGAGGTGTTTTCAAGTTTCAAACACGAACCCGGCCGGCCAACTACCCAAGTGTACCACTTTTGGGTCAGAGAATGTCCATTTTGCATATCAGATTGGTCAATTGCCCCTCTCATCCTAAAAACTTATCAAATGGTACGTGGTTCTGACGCTGAAGCTAGTTATCTTGACAATGATTGTTACTAATACAACCCTTCTTTTCTGTTTTGTCGCTAACTGCTTAACGTGGCTGTGGTAGTATGTATGAGATTTGCTTTAGCAAGCACTAACAGCAAAGTGGATATTTTCTTTTTACCTATAGTACATGTGCATGCATGAACACTAGTTTCCTCGTCACCCAACAAGCCCACACACCAAAAAGAAGTCCAGAACAAAGAACATAATTGCGTGCGTGCATATATATATAATATGAACTTTTCAACCAAACAGAGTATGCTAGTGTCGACGTTCTAGTATAGTTTCCACTTAAAAGATTGCATGTACTAAAGGTACGCAATATTCTAGTATTCATCGATGGCACATCATTATGCAGAGTAAAACAAACAAATACTCCAATTGTTTGAGCACGTCGGAAAGTTAGTTAAGAAAGCCTACGAACCAGTGAGGACGGAGTACTTGATCTGCTTGTTCCTTCTTTTTCTCAAAGAACCTTGCATCGGTACCATTATTCTAGCTTGGGAGGTAGTACCTCGAAAGAAACTGTATATATACCTCATAGTCTCTTAATACACTCGAAATACATACTCATCATAAACTTCAAAACATAGGTCACTTCGAAGTATGCTTTTAGAGAGATTTGCATATTTTCACCGAAGAAATAGTTTGCACCGAATATTATTTTCCCTTGTATTCTAGCTCTGGAGGTAATACCTCCAAAGAAAAGGTACCTCCTAGTCTCTTCTAATACCTCGGCCGTCACGTAACAAGTAAATATACGTACTCATCATAAACTCCAAAACATAAGTCACTTGCAACAGATATTTCTTCTCAAGTTTCTCACAGAAGTTCAGTTATGCGATTGAGCAAAAAATAACCGCAACACAAGCAATGGTACGCCAGAGCTCTGTTTTAAAACCAACCAACTGGTAGCTAGGTGCGTATCCATTGTCTCGAACTGCCAAAGTTTTTCTTAGAGACCTGAAACATTGCCGGCCGGTGTATAGGAGAAGAGATGTTACTTCCAAAGTTAATATGGTGATAGATGGTTTGCATACTCCCTCCGTATTGGTAAAGGAAGTCGTTTAGGACAAGGTTTGAGTCAAACTTTAAGAATATAAATTATAAATAACTTTTAAATTGTTGAGTTTGAAATCGTAAAAGTTATATGAATAGATTTATTTTAAAAAATATTTTCATAAAAGTATATATGTATCACTTTTCGATAAATATTTTTATAGAAATAAGAAGTTAAAGTTGTGTTTTAAAGCCCGTGTCGTTGTCCTAAACGACTTCCTTTACCGGAGGGGTATTACTTAAGGGTTTACGGTCCCTTTTCGCAAGTAATGCAAGTGAACGAGCACCGAATGAGGTGAAAATCGATGTCACACCGGGCCTTGTCCGAGAGACAACGATGCGCGGACAAATCATCAGCGCAGAGCGGGGGGACCATGGAAAGATAGCTTGATTTGCCAAGGAAAGGTGCCCCTCTGCCCGGCCCCTAGCTAGAAATACTAAAGCGGCCAAAGTGCGCCGCGCCCTGAAATTCCCTGCTCGCCGATACCTCTCAGCTGCGTCCTAAAAGCCAAACCAGCGGCTGCATCTGCGTGTGGTGTGTGCATACATGCAGCGCATATGTTTAGCAGGAAAGGATTCCGTTTGGACTATCTATCGATCGATCAACCCGATTCTTCCAGAACCTGACTTCACGAGGAAGCTAAGTGCGCGGCGTTTCTTTTCGCCGGAAATGTCTGCGGCTGCAATCATGTTGCGTTGGACGTATGCTCGCTCCGGATGTCTTTAACAGACAAAAGGGCAAAAGAAGTGGGCTGCAGAAAGTCTGAAGTTACTCGAAAAATCCATATCCACTGCAGGAGTAACAAGGAGTAACATGCTAGGGCAACGACCAAAAAGGGGAGAGACACGGACACCAGACCGTGAGACAGAGCGAGCCGAGAACAGGCTGTTGAAGATTTCAGAGAACCATGTCGAGAGCTCGAGACCGTGCGAGTTCAGCTGTCGGCCGAGTGTGCCGCTATCACGTCTCGGCAGTCAGCAGCGTGCAGCAGCGACCTGTTCCCTTCAATTCCCCCAGAAGCAGGGCATGTGGACAGAGCATGCTGCCCTCGAATTGTGGTGCGATCGGCTCGTTTCGCGGCACGGCAACGGCTACGGCATGGCTGTGTGGTATGGTCAGCAATATCCGCTTGACCCCCTGTGCCCATCCATCCTCGCCAAATCGTGTGGAACGCAGGAGCGGCCTTTATTTGGCCACGACTTCGATCGGGTGTGCAAGTAGCTGCACGCTCTCACCTCTCTCTCTCTCTCTCTCTCTCTCTCTCTCTCTCTCTGTGTGTCAGTGGTTCGGCAGCCGGCGTTCGCTCTTGCAGCCTGCTGCCGGGCCGGCCGTAGGGGTATGCAGCTGACTAAAAAGTGCAGGTTGTTGCAATATCATGAGTATGGGTACTTGGAAATTATCCCTGCCGAGCAGTACAGGATGATGATATGGGGCTCCTATAGTCTTATCCATGAGGCCATGAGTAGTACTGAATCGCAAAAACACTACTCCTATATAGGTGTTCTATCTTATCGTCTTATTTTTAGAAAAAGAAAATACAATCAGGATGGATATCTGAAAGAGATGCGTTTCGCCTGTCCAAGAATACAAATTCTTTCTTTTTTTGTTTTTTTGGCTGGCTCTTTAGGGTTAGGGATTATTTCCTCAACAAGATATATCACTTGTAGCTATAAAACCACTAAAGTATGAAAGAATTCTTTCAGAAAAAAACAATTTTTAGTAGATGAATCTAATTGTATGAATATTACTACTGCTAATAGAGATGCTTATCATTTTATTAAGCCATCGTCCTAGTATACATAGATTGACTTTTTCTAAATGAAGTATGCCTTATGTATTTGTCTTTTTTCTAAAGTAAGTACGCCTTGTGTATTTCTTATAAACAGGCGAATAAGTTACTTTCTGAACTGGTTGATGAAAGTGACCGCACATGATTGTAACTCTGTATCTTATTAATAAGGGAAAATCCATTTTATAACCTTCAATTATCACATAACTCTGGTTTTCAATCTTCTATTATAAAATCAGACATCATATCATAGGCCATACAACTTTTAAAAGTGTGCAAATTTGGACCTTTGGGTGATTTCAGAGGTAGGTTTTCGATTTATTAAAAAATAAAATTAGTTTAATATTAAAATAATCATGACTAATTCAATTTAAATTCAAAAAATATGAAATCAGTACCAAAAAATTCTAAAAATGTAACATTTATGTTGATGATCTGTTGGGAGTTATTTGAATTTTCTTTATTGTTGTTCCTTTTTTTTTACTGCTTCTAGTCATACTTATTATTTATTTAAATTATTGCTTTGCAGTAGAGCACCAACATATAGGTTACATTTTTAGAATTTTTTTGAGAGCTAGTTTGATAATTTAGATTTAAAATAAATTAGTTTTGAATTTTTTTAAGATTCAGCCACTTTTTTAAAAAATTCTAAAGCCACCATGGAAACCACCTAGAAGTCATAATTTGCATGGTTTCTATAGTTGGATGGCCTATGATGTCCAGTTTTGTAGTTGAGAGTTAAAAATGAGATTTCTATGATGATCGGAGGGTGTAAATTAGACTTTTCTCTATTAATAAAGCTCATGTGATTCGCTCTAAAAAACAGACGAATAATGGTTTTACTTCTCATTGTTCAGTTAGGACTTTTGGATCAAATAATTTTGTGAAGGAGCCTTACTGCCTAGCTTGTACCCTCAGCGTTTCATCCTATCCATTGCGCATTAAGATTCAGTGCAGTGTACCCTGTTCAAAACATGTCGAGGCAGCAAAACAGAAAGGTGGATCACTGAGCCGTGTGAGCATCGTTCCTGAGCAACCTTTAAGTAACATTCGTTGAAAAGCTGTCTTAGTTCCCATGTGCTCTGTCAGCTGTCGGTGCCCAGCCTCGATTGAGAATGTTACTGCCAGTGATGCTGTTTTCCCCCCCGGCAGAGGGTTACATGCTTTGTTAGAACAGAGACATATGAGACCCAAACCAACAACCAAGCTGCGAGTCAGCACCCGTAACCTCACTCGCCCTGTTCGCAGATTCCCTGTCTGCGCGGGTGCCTGCGATCCAACAGCACCTGCACAGTACGTACTCGGCGAGATCGAGCAGGGAGCACGTCAACATCTCCCAATAGATCACCGGAGCACACTGCACCTGCACGCAGAACCCATCGACGTCCCAGCTCTGGCGGACGGGCCTACCATCGCGGCCTGCGCCAAACACCGTGTGCCCTGGCTGCGGACGACACCAACCGGGTGATCGACGCCGATGCTGCCGTCTCCTGCCTCGGCGGGCGACCGAAACATACGTGCACTGGCAAGCATCTGGGCGCGCCGAGCGACAGGCCACGAAAGGCCGGTCCCGCCGGGCGCCGTGGCGCCCGTGCGCGTGCCAGGTTGCCGCGGCGAGGCGAGAGAGACTAGCTGCCGGGTGCCGGCTCCCGCGGCGGGACGGGGAGGGGGGAGAGGACATGGGGCACAGGCGCACAGCTAGAAGCGGAGCAAGCATGCCAGTGGCGGCATCGACCGACCGGCGGCCACGCACGGACACGGCACGGGTCCCGCCCTCCGGCGCTGTTCCAGGTAGCAGTGGGTTCCGGGCGTGTCGTGTCGCCACGGCGCGGGACACCGCGGCACGACGCGACGCGCGCTTTTCCGCCGTGGCCTCGGCCGGCAGCCGCTCTTGGCTGGTGGCTGGCGATGGCTAGGGCTGGGCGGCTGGATGGCCTGGCCTCGTGGGGGTCTCTTGCTCGTGGTCGTGGCCCGGTCGATCATTTCTTTACGAGCGCTACGCGACGTACTACTACTACTACACTGGTGGTGTCATGTCACTCGGGTCAATCTGTGTCGCAGCCTTTGCAGCTGGCGGCGCCGAGCTTTTTTCTGGTCGTGCTCCACTACGTCTCTGCGTGTGCGGTGATCCTATTATAAATTGTAAATGAAAAATATAGCAGGGTTTGGAAGCTTGGGCGCCGGTCTACCGGCTGCCTGCCCATGCCTTCGACTTTGACGTGAATGTGGGAACAGTTTTGGCAGGGGGGGATGGAGCGTGCACATAAAAAATTGCAGCAGGAAGCTGCCAAGCTTGAGGTTTTATGCTAGTGGGTACTAGTATTATTACAGTGCTACTTCACCTGAATGTTTAGGTGAAATTTTCGACGTTTGCTGCTGGAGTTTCTCTGTGGGCGGGGCGCACGCGCGCGAGGACGTTTCTGGGGGATGAAAAGATGAGGTGGGATGGGCTCGGTTTTGGTGGAACGGAGCAGCAGAGGAGAAGAGCAAAAGGCCCAGTTGGTACGTGTTTTACAGGTTGTTGGGCTTTCAAAACCGCCGGGCCGGCTATGTTGACAGGCGTTTGGGCCAGTCTTTGGTGTAAACTCAGGAAAGGCCGTAGCCAGCTTTATATATAAAGCATCCAGCAAAGGATACTGAGATTACCAGTTTACAATAGCGCTCATATCGCTCGAAGAGCAGCCTCCAACAAACCCGTAACGAGACTCTCTAGGCCGAGCGCCAGAGATAGCAAGGCACTACTCGGTACTCGCGACGAACAAACTAAAGGGCCATGAGACCATTACAAATCGGCTGGACCCGACCTTCCGTGAAGCCTACGGCTCTACCACCAACGGCTACAGGAAAACCTCCAGATAATGCCTTAAAGAAGGCAAAGGCGCCACAGCGCCAGCGTTTGGTTTTCACCACGGAGAGCTTCCAAGAACCGCCGTCGAACAAGACCCTGCAGACAACGCCCTCAAGAGGGAAGAGCAATCGCCGTTGCCCGACCCGACACCGGATCGAAGCTTACGCTTGAGGATCATCACCCGACGAGCCGAGAGCACCTGGACCGATCTTACTCGCTTCCATCCATCGCCCACCATCGCAGCCGCCGAAGCTCGTCCACTAGGTTCCATATGCACCCGATGGCAACACCCGACACCTCGGGAAGGTTTGGAGTCCTCGATTGACCCCAAATCTTCTATCGTCCCCTCAATGAGACAGCACTGCGCTTCACAAAGTGAGAAAGAAGTCATAACCCCAGCCGCGGAAACTTGACGGCGCTACGGGGACGGCTTCGTAGGCGACGTGAAATCGGAGGCGGTACCGCCGGCCATGGAGAAGCCGCAGGAAGGAGCCAGGGCGAGGGCCGATGCCTCTCCAACGCCTCCACCATCGGAGAAACGCCGAAGCCAGCCCCGCCTCCGACCGGAGCCACGGGCCAAAAGTTCGAGCCCATGCCGCCACCTCGGCGGAATCCGATGTCGTCGCACTGGCCGACGCCCGCCACTCCGGTCAGCACTGGCGGCCAGGGCGCAGACCGAGGGGACGAGCCCCCAGTCCACCACCCCGAAGGCACACCGGGCCGCCGCCGCATACCGCGCCCGGCCGCAGCCCGAGCCGGCCGACCTGCACGATCCCGAGCCGGCCGACACGCCCGACCGCCCCCCGAGCCGATGCAGGCGATGACCCGGCCCCTGCAGGAGCCAGGCCGTGCGCAGCGCGCATGAGCTGCCGGGCACCGGGCGCCAGACCGTGCATGCCACGCGCCCTCGCGCCGCCGCGGACGACAGGCCTTGCACGTCGGCCGCCAAGTGCTCCCCGCCGACGTTGACCCCCGCCGGGATGCGCCCCCGACCCCAATCGACGGATCCGGACCCGAGAAGGCCGGATCTGGGGGCGGAGGTGGTGGATCCGGTCGTCGGTCGCCGGAGCTTGCCCACCGCGACAGCCGCGCCCGCCGGAGATGGGTGAAGGGGGGAAAGGAGCCTCGCCGCTGCCGTCCTTGCTAGCCACACGGGCTTCCGGGAACTGGCTCGAGCGGCGGCGCGGCGGAGGAGTAGACAAACGGGCGGCGGAGACGCCGAGCGGATGCGGCCGCCCGTGTCGCCCACGCGGGCGACGCGGACGGAGTGTCCTTTTGGTTTTCAATGCCTCTTTGTGTATACTAGTACAGTATTGGGTCTTCTCCAACAATAGTCAACTTCGCTAGCTGACTCAGATTTTATCCGAGGTGGAGGAAAGAGAAGCAACAAAAATCATTTCGCTAGCGAGTATCTCGCCGCTAGCTCATGGCGCGGAACACGAGCCATGCGTAGGAATCGAGTGAGAGATCCTCCGTGCTCCACCACTCCTTCACGCCTCTTGCCTCGCTACTCGTGCCGTAAATAATTGATGTACATGAACACCAGGGTCCCACTGCTGGTTGAATCAATTCTTACCCTGACGTGTATTAGCTTTGAGCTATTTGCTAGCTCGGACCTTGTTTAGATTTCAAATTTGGAGATCAAATTTGGGAGTACGGTGTTATTTTGTAATCATTGCGGTACTGTAGCATTTTGTTTGTATTTGTAAAAACTTGTCCAGGGCCTTGTTTAGATCTCAAATTCCACCCCAAAGTTCACTATGCAAAAAGAAGATTCTCGTCACATCAAAATGTTATAGCATGTATGGAGTACTAAATGTAGATAAAATCAAAAACTAATTGCACAGTTTTGTTGTACTCTACGAGACGAACATTTTGAGCCTAATTAATCAATTTTTGGACAATTTTTCACACGTTAAAACGAAATGCTACAGTAGCGCACGCACTTTAAAAGATTCAAATTTGACTCCCAATTTTAGGAACTAAACAAGGGCCAAACATTGATTAGTTAGGCTCAAAATGTTCGTCTCGCAAAGTACAATAAAACTATGCAATTAGTTTTTGATTTCGTCTACATTTAGTACTCCATGCATGTTATGACATTTTGATGTGATGAGAATCTCGTAACTTTGGAGATGGAATTTAGGATCTAAACGAGGCCTCGGACCTTTGGAGAAGGCCTTAAGCTTTGCAGTGTCGTTCCAAATTCAAATCAGGGAGACGAATTCGTTTCGCCGAGTAGCCGACAACCGACCATTCATTCACTGGAGAGGGATTCGTCGAAAAAAATCAACTCTACATTTCCCATGCTGCTTGGGAACATGAACCGTCGCCGAGTCATTTTGCAGAAGACGAAGCGAACGACGACTCTCATTTTCTCGACTTCGACTCCTATATTAACCGCGGACAGCGGACTCCTATCATCTCCGTTTCGAACTGCCATGGCTTCCGCGTTCAGGATCTTCTGTCGCGCGTCCGATGGCCTCAGCCTCGCAATCGTTGACGGCGAGCCCGTCCTAGCCATTGCCGATGCTCGCGACGACCGACAGGTGCAAGTCGTTCTCCGGATTTCTCGCACCTTTCTGTCGTTTCGAATTTGCACACGGTCACTTCACCGCATCTCCGATGCGCATAAACTCCTACGTACACTGTTGCAATGTTTCCATGGCCGATGGTTGCATTATCTTGTGTGATAATGCAGCTGTGGCTCAAGGACCTGAGGTACGGTGCCGGACTCACGGATGAGGCAGGCTCGGCGGCGTTCGCTCTCGTGAACAAAGCCACCGGAGAAGCGCTGAAGCACGCCTTCTGCCACTCTTGCCCAGTGAGCCATTATTATCTTGTATTTCCTTTCGTCATTTCTCTGTATAGTTGTGGGGTGACTGCCGCAACGAAAATGTCTCATGTCTCCCGTCTCCGCCCCTGATATCAATCAATCAGGTCCGAGCCATCAGGTTCTACCCGGCGGGGTACGTGGACGAGTCGGTCCTGTGGGCCGAGAGCGAGGAGGACCTGGGCGACGGCTTCCGGCGCATCCACATGATCAACAACATGGACTACATCTTCGACGCGGAGCAGGGCATCCCTGACTGCGGCGGCGCACGCGACGGCACGCGCCTGATACTCTTCCGCTGGAACGGCGGCCAGAACCAGCAGTGGCGGATCGCCCCGCACAGTGCCCCCGCTTCGCCACCGGCAGAGCTGCCGCTTCCAGAGCACGCGCGGCCGGTGCGAATCCTCTGCCAGAGCGGCCAGGGCCTGAGCCTCACTGTTCGTGACGGCACCGCCGTCCTCGCCCCCGATGACAGCGAGGACGAGGGACAGGTCGTGCCTCGTTCGTGCGACGCTCTCGTTTCTATTTCTTTACCTTTTTTTGGGGTTCTCTGAAGCGGTCGTCAGCGCGCCGTCGCTCACACGCCAATGCGCCTCTCTTTCGTTTCCTGTGCAGTACTGGGTGCAGAGCTTCCGGAACACCGGCCGCGTGACCGACGGCGAGGGGCACCCGGCGTTCGCGCTCGTGAACTGGTGCACCTGCAAGGCGCTGAGCCACTGCCGTGGGGATGGGCAGGTTAGCCTCGCTCATTTGTGTGCGAAATGCCCGCGAAACAGGGATTTTTACCGTGCAACGCCGACGATGCATGGGCGCTGATGTTGTTGCTCTGCAGGCTCACCTCGTCGCGCACAAGCTGGACACCGTGGACGTGGCGCTCCTGTGGACGCAGAGCGACGACCTGGGCGAGGGGTTCCACGGTATCCGCGCCGTGGGCGACGTCGGCCGCGTCCTCGACGCGGCGGGAGGCGTGCCTGAGGCCGGCGGCGCGCGGGACGGCACGCCCATCATAGTCTTCCCGTGGAACGGCGGATTCAACCAGAAGTGGAAGATGCTTCCGTTCCACTGATGCCTTCATGCGTTGCAGGGTACTCCGTATTCGTTATCACGGTTCCAGGGGCGATGAATGGAGATAGTGCAGGAGATACTGCAACTACTTCTGAGCCTTAATGTTGCTGTTTTTTTTCTAGATTGTAATTTTGTTATTACTTCTATGATGCACCTGGCGTACCCTAAATGGATAAAAAATGTGTTTTAGACAATGTCATTTTTGCCTGGCTGTAACTGTCATCTCCCGTCGACTCATCAAGCGCTGCGACTTGATAAACTACTGTGGTAAGATTGTGAGCAGAAAAGGCGCCTAGTTGAAATTCAAATGGTGAATTTCACATGAACACTACAACTTTTGTGGAAAACTAAGGTTCCCTCAGTCTAAACTTTAGCCCCGTCACATCGAATATAAACATGTTAATTAGGAGTATTAAATATAAATTAATTATAAAACTCATTACATAAATAAGGACTAATTTGCGAGACGAATCTATTAAGCCTAATTATACTATGATTAGACAATGTAATGCTACAGTAAACGTATGATAATTATGTGTTACTTATAGCTTAATTAGACTTTTTAGGTTCGTCTCGCGAAATTAATATGACTTATACAATTAGTTTTACAATTAATTTATGTTTAATACGTCTAATTATTACTTATTTAAAGCTCTAAACTTTAGCACATGGATCCAAACGGCATCTAAGTGGTGGCCAGGAAGAACTTTGGTCAAAATAAAAAACAACAAAAATCAAGTGAATTTCGGATTACTTGTTCTGTACTACTTCCTTCATCCCTAAACAACTGTTGCCGTTGATTTCCGTGCCACGACTTTACTTCGATTTATAGGAAATACGTGCAACATTTTAATCTTTAAAAAATTATTAAAAAACTAAATTCAAATATATATATATATAATGATATTTATTATGTACCATAAATATTAATATATATTTTTATATATTCGGTCAAAGATGTTTCTCGGGAAGCGAAAACGACCTATATTTAGGGACGGATGGGGTACTCATCTTGCTTCAAAGAAACAAAATTCGCATCTGGAAATTAAAATACTGTTTGCTTATCGTTGGGCTTTCAATAGTATTGTTTTTAAAATATTGACTTTGAACAATCAAAATGGACCATACTACCGTCTACCACAGACATTTCTGGGATGATACACAAATACCCTAAGAAAGTCAACCGTTGACCATTCAAGGTAGTTTGTAAAATATTACTGGCAGAATCTTTCGGATAACCTTGCTGTTTTGACTTGAATGCCTACCACTTTTTCATTTTAAAATGCCTATCGTAAAACATATCAAAGTGACATGGACAAGGTCACATTTTTCCTCCAGTTGGTTAATTTAAACAAATTCTGAGCACACCTAAACCTAACACTGAAAGCAGCGGACCAGCACTGTATGTGATGGATTATCGACTCAATCAGCCTCATATTGTACGCATTGATGTACTGATCAGCTGCATCTTGTGATAGAGACAAGGGAAGAAAATTGCCAGATTACCAATCGTCTTGTACTCATTCTGTCCATTCATATTATCCAATCATTTGTTCAAACCGTGACTGAAGAATTGAACCACAATAATATTGTATTTATAATTGATTATTGATTTAACGAAATTAATGAATTCAAATATAGCGCTGTCGTAAGTCTAAAACCAGCATACAGTATAAGCCTCCAACAAAGCTGGTACAGTAGCTGAATTTGTACGGTTGACTCTAGTGAATGTGTACTGTACACCATTATAAGGCATGCGGACCGGTTTCTATTTTGTACAATTAACTCCTGTACGATTTCCTTTCATGTAAATCAACAAAATTTGGCTGGTGGATACACAGAATGGTACATGGGACCTATCCTTCGGATAGTTGGCAAGGGAGCAAGCATCAAGAAAGCTTGCCCATTGCTGAAAGAATTGCCTATACACAACAAAAAGAACCAAAGAAAGGTGCAGAGCTATCCTATTCGAATGAACAAAAGATCACTGTGTAATCCCCTACTCTAAGCTCTACTTACAGCACTCATCTGAACTTCTGGATGGGTTGCATCATGGGTATCTTGTGACTTCTCCATTTCTCTTGCGATTTGAATGTCACTGGGCATGAAATACTCACTGAAGGCCTTTGCGGCGAAATGAGGAATCATCCCGACTACGGTTACTGCAAGCAGCAGTGCCCAGAACAGCCCAGTTCCCATCACCTTATAGATTGCCCTGTCATAATTTTCAGAATCAGCAACCATGCAGAGGCCTTTATCTTATATAAGTGGACTAGTATTAAGGATGTCTGCTTACCAGAAACCAGGCAACACCGGTATGGAGTCTATGATCATGACGCAAATCCATGTTGCAACAATGCTACCCCATATTGCTGCATGTGTGATCCAGTTCCATCTGATGACATCCATTGCCAGGTGAATGTTGACAAGAATGACGACAGATAGTGTCCAGAGGTCTCCAAGGCTGGAACTGTCAATCACACTCTTCCTGTATGCAAGGTAGGGGATGAAGAAGCATGCAGTGCTCTGCCAGATGGAATCCACCATGATAAAGATGAATAGCCTCAGGTTGTAATTCTCCTCGCGCTGCCCCGGGCCATATAGCTGGGGATATTTCAGCAATGACCGACGGCTGAGATCCTTGTCTAGAATGGCAACAACAATAGTAGGGACAGCGGTGTATATCACAGAGTATAGCACGCTGCTCCATTCTGTTATTGCTGTTGTCAGGGTAAAAGCAGTGTAAAGTACATACCTGCAATAATTATTGGTTAGCGAATTAATATTTATTCCTTATGCAGACTGAACCAACCAGTCAATTGTGGAAATGTGCTTACCAGAATAGCACAAAGACAAAAGTAGCATTTCTGTAAAAGTTATATAGGATCATGTAGGCCATCCTCTGGTAGTTCCAATGGCCATGAACCAGCAATAGAGGAACCAAAAATCTGAATTGCCCCATGGCAAAATCTGAGGCCATGACAGCTTGCCTTCCCTCTTGACCACTGATGCCAATGCCAACGTCAGCCATTTGAATCATGGATACATCATTTGCACCTGAAAACACGGTTATTTTCAGATTTTTGACAGAATAAAGGACATCTGAAGTTCTGAACTAGAGTATAACAAACAAATCGTACCATCTCCAATAGCTAGAGTCATGTCGCTTGTTCGTTTCTTTATGAGATCAACAATACCAGCCTTCTGTAGGGGAGCTACCCGACAACATAGGACGACGTCACAAGCTATTGCGATATCAAAAAGCTGCAAAATCGAAAATCCATGAGTTGCTGACAATAGAATTTACCAAGTTTGTACAGGTTATGATAGTTAACCTTCTCTTCCCAATCCGTATCAAAAATGTAGACAAGACTGTTTCCATCAATAATCAAAGCAAGGGGCACTCTAAGTTCTGGGTCTGTCGAGAATGATTGGTATTTGTTAACCATAGCGATTGCATCATCCAGACTCTTTCTGCACGAGTCTCTTGAACGGCTGTTGATTACAATCTGTGTCATGTCCCTTGTCAAAAGCTTGCAGGAATAACCTATGGATATTGCAGTTTCTTGCTTGTCACCTGTTAGCACCCAAACCTTGATCCCTGCTTGCCTTAGTTTCTCAATTGCTTCAGGTACCCCATCTTGCAGCTTGTCCTCAATACCAGAAGCTCCCAATAGACACAAGTTCCTCTCGATGTCGGCAGCCACGCCACGGAGTAGGTTCCCCCTTCCTAGTAGTGCAGTGCTAGCCTTTTCATAAGCCGTTTGCCACTCTTGAAACTCTTCTTGGCTAAGTTCCCGAACACTGATGACAAGCGTTCGCAGGCCTAATGATGAATAAGAATGGAGATGCTTCTCCGTTGCTCGGATAGCATCCGAATTCACCGTTTTGTCAATGACCCCAAACATCGAACTATCTGCACCTTTTACAAACAGCTTGACAGACTTATCAGGGCAGCCAATTATAACAGACATCCTTTTGCGGTCACTGTCGAATTCATGAAGACCAAGGACATCGTATCTGCAAATCAAGTCCAGTAAAAGGCGATTAGTTAAGCAAATGTTCTAGGAAATAGGAAAGGCGCGAGCCGTGGATAAATGCTTAAGTGAAATAGAAAAATGAAAGTAGCAAAACGCTAGTCTTCTACATGTACAAAGACAATAGGCAGCAAATCAATACATTACAACATAAATGGGAGTCAACCAATAGCAATCAAGGAACGACACTAATTCAGGTAAAGTAGTTGAGACAGTTTTTCAGCTGCTCCAGTACCACAAACACTACCGATTGTCTGCACTACAAGCCCCAAAAGGAGGATGGAAGCAACAGCCACAAACAACAAAGTTCGAACTAAAAGACAAAAACCAATGCCAAGCTAACGCCGCTAGGCGAGTAAAGAAAAGGGTGCGCGTCTCGTTGCCCCTATTTCTAATGCTGTTAATCTATTAGTGGCGTTCCACCGAAAGCGTCAATCAGTGCCTACAACATTAACCATAAGAAGAATGTTTCGGTCAATAGTACCTCTGCTTCTCACCAAGGACATCGATCACAATGTGCCCCGATGTTCGTTCCACTAGCACAAAGCCATATGCCGCGGCGGCAGCAACCAATGCCTGCTCATCCGGTGACTCACCCTGGTAATCAATCACCTTCTTCTTAGGGTCCGGACCATCGGCGATCATGGGAACAATGGTGTTACACGTTGCAAGGGCCAGAAAGAACTCTCTAGTCTGCCTCCCTTGCTCGGTATCACCCCCATTCCTGATCAACTTCACCAGCTCGGCATCGGTGTTCACCGATATTTTCGGAGCCCAAACCCGGTCACCCTCTGCTGTGAATCAAAAGCAATCAATTGCCAATAATTGGCTCTCCTAATCAAAAGAATTGACGGGGATAAGGGAGAAACTATCCTACCAGCAGGTCGCTGCCGTGCGATGTCACTGTAATCGGCACCGTCAATGCTCGCGCACCGGAATTCCATCTTATTCTGCGTGAGCGTGCCGGTCTTATCGGAGAAGATGCACTTGATTTGGCCTAGGTCCTCGTTGATGTTGAGAGCACGGCACTGGAACCTCGTGTTGGACGACTCATCGAACAGCCTGGTGTCCCTGATCATGAAGTAGGCCTGGCCGAGCCTGACCAGCTCCATTGAGATGTAGAGCGAGATGGGTATCATGATCTGGAACACGATGACCGCCATGAGGAAGATGAAGACGATCTGCGCCGCTATCCCGTAGTAATTGTAGTTGTCGTAGTCATTGTCCCTGTCGCGCTTCAGGTAGTCCTTCTTGTGGAAGAACTGCGCGAGGTCGAGTTCTCCCTTGTGTGTGCGCAGCCAGACGCCGGAGAGCGTGGCGACGAGCGCGCAGAGCACGACGAGGATGGCGGAGAGGAAGAGCGTCTCGCGGTTCATGTGCGTCTCGAGGCGGCTGCGCTTCTTGGGCGTGCCGGCGTTGTTGAGCATGGCCTTGGTCTCCCGGCCCGCGTACACCACGACGCCGACGGCCCAGGCCGTGTTCTTGAGCTCGCAGCCGCGCAGCACGATATTGGACGGGCCGAGCGGTATCCGGCGGCTCTCCCCCTCGAGCTCGAGGTTGGCCTGGAAGCCGTAGATGTTGCGGTTGGGCCGCTCGCAGCGGATGACGGCGCCGGCGAGCTGCTCGGGCGGCGTGGACAGGGTCTCTTGCTTGGCGTAACGGGTCTTGAGGTTGGACTCGCCGTCAAGGTTGAGCGTCTGCACGTAGGCCACGCCAGTGGGCTCGCTGGTGGCGAGCAGGACCATGTCCGCGGGGAGGGACTCGTCGGAAACAACGCGCACGACGTCGCCGACGCGGACGTGCTTCCACTGGGTTGGGAGGAAGTGGGCGCCCCGGGCGTCGGACGGGGAGAGGACGGCGGCGAGGCGGCCGTTCTCGGCGCGGTCGGAGCGGTGGCGGCGCCAGTCCTCGTACGCGTCCTTGACGGCGGTGACGATGAGGACGAAGGCGAGCGGCATGACGGAGGCCCCGCGGCCGAAGACGGCGAGCTGGGGCAGCTGGTTGAGCACGGCGATGACGAGGAAGTAGACGTAGGCGAGGCGGTGGAACTGCTCGAACAGGTTCCGCGGCAGGAAGGTGAGCGGCGAGTACTTGGCGGTGCGCACGGCGTTGCCGGCGAAGTCGAGGCGCTCGTTGGTGCGCGCGGCGTCGCCCACGCGCACCACCCGGGCGTCCTCGTCTCCCAGCTCCTTCTGCGACGCCGACATGTGCCGCGACGACGACCCGTGGTCCTCGGCCATGGCGGGCGCGCGCAAGAGAGAGAGGAAGGCGGCCGGCCGGCGCGGTCGTCAGACGGCAGGGCGCCCCAAGCCCCCGGCTCCGGTGTTCCCGGGCATGGCGCTCCCGGCGCGCGCGCGAAGGTCGGGTATCGAGCGGCGGATCGGGGTCTATCGGCGCTCGCCGAGCTCGGGCCGAGAGAACAGGGGAGGGAAAAACGAGCAGAGGCGGGCGGGGCAGAGGACGAGTTGGGTTTTGGCAGGCGGAGCCGCGGAGGAGAGAAGGCGCGCGGGTGGGGGGATGCCTGGGTGTCCTGAGGTGGACGCCTGGGAGTAACTAGGGTGACTGGTGCATTAAAGATTGGATTCACCAGGACCCGCTACTCCATCTGCCGCCCATGGCCTGCGAAGAGGAGGAGGAAGCGAAGCGCAGACGGAAAGAGAGAGAAATGGAAGCCGAAATGGTTTGGCCATGGCGCTTAAAATCTGGCAGGGGGAGTTGGTGAGGACGACGGCACCGTCTGTTCTGTATGAGGAGAGAGAGAGAGAGAGGGACTCGTGGACTTTCGTGTGTGCGCCGCTCGCCTAGCCATCGCTGGTTTTGTGTTCTCTGAACCAACAAGTCTACTACCAAGGAATCTGCTGAAAGGGTAATCAAACAGGGCGAAAGGATATTGAATTAGCGGAGGGAGATTTGGTAACGCGCTCCCTCTGACATGCCCCGACCTCCTAGAAGCTTCTCTGCCCACGCTCACCGCTGATACGACAGAGAAAACGGGAGCTTACACGTTGATTGTTTTGATTTCTTTGACCCATTTCCTCGCTAAACAGCTTAACAACTAATCGCGGAGAAATGGAGTTGACGCAGACGACGGGAGCGGGCGGCTCCGGCGGCCTCCGTGCGGTGGCCGGACGGGCGGCGAGGGGTTTTGTCTTTGGGGTTTCGCTTTCGCGTTTGGTACCAGGGGCGCCGGTGCCGGCCGGCTCCGCTTTGTGGGCGGAGATCTTGAAGCTTCCGGCCAGAGGATTGGGTGATGCTTTCTTCTTTTGGGTGCGGGTGGGGCCGAGTCAGTTAAACCGAGGTCTATCTGGTATTATTTGCAGTTCTCCATGCTGATGCGTTGAGCTGCTCTTTGAATCTTTTCTGGCTGAGAAAAAAATAATAAAGGTTTCGCGTCATGTTCAGGAAAGCTTCGCTTCCTGGTTAAGTTTCCCGTTCCAAGGCACTCTTTCTGGCTGCTAGATATTCCCTTTTAGAGGCTTTGATTCAGGCCATATGATTTGATAAAGCGCAACGAGTAGGACATATGACTATATGGGCAGCTTAATTGGCAGAGAAAAGTTTTACCACGTTTTTTTGGTATTTATATGCATTTATTCATACTATATATCATTTAATATGCACAAATTACTCCATGACTATGCCATTAGCTGGGGCTTATCGGATTCTAAACAGCTCCATGTCTTAATCATACTACCTCGGTTTCTTAGGAGAAAAAATAAGACAGATTTGCATTTCTTGCACGGCAATCACAAAAGGGTGTACTACCACGAAATAGTATCTCTGACTGGCTGACTTTGCTGTGCCCACACGTACTTCTTTTCCACCATTTTGAATTCGAAAACACGGCAAGGCTCGCAATCACGCTAAAATCACTAGTTGGTGTATATATAATACATCACCCGATTGATATGAAATGTTTTTTTATCGGTAGAGAATCTTGTCAGGGAAATCTCCTAATCCACACACCCAAATGTGCCACGCCCACGCACAATTCTTCCGTTTCCGTTAAGCCGCCGGCGACGGGTCAACGTCCGGACAGGCGGCCCTGGCAGGGAGCAGTTGACATCAAACCGCCTCTCAGCGGCTGAAGGAAAACTTTTCCCTCCCTTAAACTACGCCCATTTGCGTGCTGTAAACTTCGCGACAGGTCATTCCACCCATCTTCTAGAACCGGACCGTGCGTGACGATCGTGCTTGCGTCGTTGCGCCACTGGACTCGAGCACACCCTGTCCAATCCCACGCCATGACTCGAATTCATACGACTTAAAAAAACTTGAAAAATGTCATTGGCTCTGCGTGCATGTTCCTGTAGGTTTTTTAAGGAAAAAAAGGGGGGAATTTGACCTGATCGATGGAGATGACAGTGCCGCGAAATGTTTTCAGACGCTCAGGTGTACCCATCACTTCATCAGTTTGTGGCAGCAGCCGGCTGATGACGAGAAAAGTTTTTTTTCTGGCAAGGAAATACAGTGTTTTCTAGCCATCTCATGATCGATGCAGTTTTTCGTGAAACTTGGATATATGGTTACGATGGTGAGTGGAGTAACTTTAGATACGGGGCACAGTATCAATTCCACACAGTGGTAGTACACCACCTGCCAGGCAATGGACCCTGCATACTGCGCAGACTTGAATCCGTGAAGTGAAAAGATGCAGGCGTGTCCCAAAATTCAGAGCTTTGGATGGCTGCACGGATGACCGTCCCCCACCGTGAGCTGACCACGCCATATCGCTACAGTGGATTTGATTCTAAAAGGTTGCATTTCAGCAACGAGTACTTTATGCTTGGATTGGATCTGTCCGCGGACGGATGCATGCACGTTTCAGTGATTCAGCGCTTGATTGTACGATCGAGCTAGTATGAGAGGACAAAGGTGCCATTTCTTTCCTGTTCTCGTCCTCCACGCCTCTCTCTGGAGTGCCTGATCGGGTCAGCTCTGCAGGTCTCTTTTCCAGGGACTGGGGGTAGTATGATAACAACAGGTTGGGTGGGCATGGAGAAATTTCCATGTTAAAACACTTTTGAGTCTATGAACGGATCAATGTTGGTCGCTACAATACGTTGGACAGTTGTTTTTGTGTGTTTTTGTTCCGGTTATATAAGTGCGGGTTGGGTTTCTTGGCAAGGAAGCCGAGGGATGTTGACGGAGAAGAAATTTCGTTTGTGGAATATCTCCGCGTTAATAAGTTGTCCAGAATTGACCGGCCAAAAAAAGTCCTAGAAAAGACCGGTATGGAGTCTCTTGACCTCGTGGCGAAGATATGATCAAGGAAGGATCTCTTGGGATCATGCGGTGGCTGTCTGGAAAAAAAACACTGATAATGTAAACCAGGTCAAACCCGTTAAACTACTCCTCCTATACTGGGCCGCCTTGACCAGCTAACGAACCAAGGTGCGGCAAAAGTTAGGCGTACACGTGCTGTCACAAGATGACAGACTTGTAACTTGCACGCTTACACTGCACCCACCCATGCCTCTCGATGATCAAGCGATGCAACTTGTCTATACCCCCTGAATTTCTCATGTAAAACTCATCCACGACGCCGGTGAAGCCGAAGGCTAATCCACGGACGGGTAAACCGGCCGTGACGCGCAAGAGCCTCCGTCCTACACGGCACGGCGCGAACGGTAAAAGTCCAGCTGATCCGGCACGCCGAGGAGAGCCCGCAGACCACGCACCCAGCACCCGAGGGCTGGGCCGCGCCGCGCTTGGCATTTGGCGGCCGGGCGACGCAGCAGGCGGAGGGGCCAGACGTGTCCGGCCGCGCGCGGGCCGGCGGCCGGCCGGGCAGGTTGGTTGACGTACCAGATCAAGATAGGTGGGGGGCCTGGGAGGGCCAACGCCAGACGGGGGTCCTGGACACCTGCGACACGGGACAGGAGGACTGGGAATTTTTGGAAGCCTCGTGGGCACCGTCCGGTCTGGTTTGTTCGGCGCGGCGGGGGCCCGCGGATCTGGCTTGTGGAGCACGGCGCGGGAGCATCCCGGCCGCCTGGTTGCCATCGAGCGGCCCCCGCCCGGCCGCACCGGTCAAATCCTGGCTGCGCCTCCCCGAAAAGGCCGTGCGCGCCTGGCTGCTCGGGGGCCCCGCCCACCGCGCCGGGCTTGACTCGGATTCAGGGCTCTTCTTCAGATTGGAGATCAGCTGCATGATGCCCATCTCTCAAACAAGGCACGCTGATGACGATGGGTTACCGGAGACGGGTATGAAGCTGGGAGACTTTGTGAATGGGAAAATCGTGGAAGCGATACGTGGAGGCGGTGAAGGGTCAGACCGCGCATGTGAACGCCACACGAACCCCGTGCTGCGTTGATGCGCCGGGGCCCGCGTGTCAGCCGGCAGAACCTTCGGGAGCTAAGACCGCGCAGCTCGACACGTTGATGGCTTGCGTCTCTGGTCCTTGCACATGTCCGTTAAACGATGACTTTCTTCTTTCTAGAAGGGATGCTTAATGATTTCGTGATCGTTTCGTCGTCGAGTTTTTTTTGTTTACCGGAATTGATTGTGCTGAAAGGGGTGACCTACTGCTACTGCTAGGGACCGCGCCATGTCAAACACAGCGCACCGCCGTTTGTCCTCTCGCTCTCCTAAATGCGCCGAGGCCGCTGATGGATTTGCAGCTACGTGTGGCACGTGCAGAGCAGAACTATGCATGCCCGCAACGCAACGTCAGAGTAATCTGGACCGGACCGGATAATTGGAAGATCCTGATCACTTTCGTACTTGGGGTCAGAGGCAGACATGCACATGCCAAGAGCGAGAGCCGACGGCTTTGGATGCGCTCGTAACCAAGCCGACGCCCAATCATATCTGGGAAGAAGGCTGTTTAATTCTCAAAAAGCAACCTTAAAGTTCACTATGTAAAAAAAAGATTCACATCACATCAAAATGTCGGTCCATGCAAGGAGTACTAAATGTAGATAAAATCAAAAACCAACTGCACAGTTTTGTTGTACTCTGGAAGACGAACATTTTGAGACTAATTAATCAATTTTTAGACAATTTTTCACACATACGAACGAAATGCTACAGTGACGTAATGATTACGAAGTGACACCAAACCCTCAGATCCCCACCCCAAATAGCCATCTAAACAAGGCAGGAGCGGCAACCAAAATCTGTTCCCGTGATGGCGGCTGCCTCGAGCCATCGCGAATACTAGAGTACTGTACCAACCAGCAACCATAAACTATATAAAACTGATTTTGCGCGTCATCACGCTAGTACCATAGGGACATAGGGTGTTCAGCGAAGCACAGTAACCCCCGCATGAAAAACGTGGTGCCCGGCGGCCCGTACACAGAAGACCAGGGACACAGGATCCCAATAATTTCGAATGCTCAGGCTTTGATTTGACGTTAGAATTGGAAGGTTAAATTTGGAAGTAAGATGTCACTTCATAATCATTGCGCTACTGTAGCATTTTGTTTGTATTTGTCAAAAATTATCTAAAAATCGATTAATTAGGCTCAAAATGTTCGTCTCGCAGGGTACAACAAAGCTGTGCAATTAGTTTTTGATTTTATCTATATTTAGTACTCTATGCATGTTATGACATTTTGATGTGATGGAAAATCTTATTTTTGCATAGTGTATTTGGGAGTTCTTTTTGAAACTGGTTAATGCCTCAATCGATCTGCCGCCTGCCGGTGTACTGTGCCGGTCTGCTACTTTGCGCCGCCAAGGAAAACCCTAATCAGGTAATCAGCATCAGCATAGCAGCCCTGCGTCTGCCTGTCTCGTCGATTTTGGCCTTCAGCGAAGTGGAGCAGTTGGTGTGCAGTCTGTCCGATTTTGCTGATGGCAGACGCAGAGAGAAAAGGCCGGAGGACGGTACGGGCCCGAGATTTGGTGACACCCATTGAAAAACATGCTCCTCCTATGCCTGTTTTCCCCTTGTCTCATGCGATGCGACCTATCCGACGTACATCCGCCTACGTGTAGCTATCAATCAATCCCCTCGCGCCGCCCAATCATGCATGCACTAATAGTCTTTGTTATCCACAATAACAGAGGATTAAACAAAGAGAGGGAGTGTGTGCATTCACTAACGGAATGGCCATGATGCAATCGGCACGAAAACAAGCCAAGCAAACAAACAAAACAATGCACCAAACAGCGACATAATGCAGCCAACTGAAGCTCGAAGAACGGAACGGGACGGGGAGGGGACGTACCTTTGCCTGTTGCCGAAGACGTCGACGGTGATGTGGCCGGAGGTGCGCTCCACGAGCGTGTACCCGTACGCCGCGGCGGCGTACACCAGCGCCTGCTCGTCGGGGAACTCGCCCTGGTACTCCAGCAGCCTCTCCCCCGCGGCGGCGCCGTCGTCGTCGGCGATGGGCACGATGGTGTTGCAGATCGCCAGCGTCAGGAAGAAGTCGCGGGCGCGGTCGGCCTTGGCGCCGGCGCCGTCCCGCAGCAGCGCCACCAGCCTCGGGTCCGTCTTCACGGCAGTCTTCGGCCGCAGCACCACGCCGTCCTCCCCTGCGCGCACACCAGACAGCAGAAAGATTTCGATTCAGAACCAGTACCACCGCTGAAATTGAGAAAATTCAGCTAGACATTCATTGCTGCTGATGTTTTTCCAAATGCCTCCTGTGACAGGGTCGGCACTGCAAAGAGCAGTGCTGATCAATCAGCCTGACGCACTCATTTGGCCGGGTAATGCCCTGTCGATCGTGTCGAGCTCTGAGGCCAGGAAAAACAAGCGAATGGTCGCGATTCATCGCTGTCAGAAACATCGGAATGCCTAAACAATGATAGTACTACTAGATAGGTGTTTTATTAGTTGAGCAGTTCTTGTTAGCCCTCAGGCCATCGGCGATCCTATAATACTCTTGTCGATGGCGAGGTTGGACCTTGGGGAGCCTTGACGTCGCAAAGGGACGATGAGGACGGTTAAATGGCAACAAAAGCTGCAGCAAAGCTCAGTTTCAGATAATACTGGTGCCCTAAAGCGAAACTTTTCTCACTGCAGCGAAGCTTTTCTCGGTGGGTCTTTGGAACTAAAGCGAAAAGTCCGTTCAGAAGTCTGATTTAAACAGTTCCGTAGTCAATTAAGATGAACAGTACTGCACGGTTATGTTTGTGGCCTATACCAGTTTCTTTCTGGGTCAGCGTCGTCAGAACCCTCAAATTCCAGAAGATTTGCAGGCCGGTGCAATAGAAATGGAGCATGCTGAGTTGGTGACAATTCTAGCATCCCCATAGACAAGAAATGTCATGTTTGATGTGCTAAACCCGCCGCCCCCAGTGACCGGTCAACCGAACTGAATGATGAATGTTTGTCTGACTAAGCTGGGTGACTGGAACCTGCTTACCGATCACGGAATGCCCGTCGCCGGCGGTGTCGCTGAAGTCGGCGCCGTGCACGCTGGCGCACCGGAACTCCATCCTGTTCTCGGTGAGCGTGCCGGTCTTGTCCGAGAACACGTACTTGATCTGCCCCAGGTCCTCGTTGATGTTGAGCGCGCGGCACTGGAACTTGGCCTCCCGCTTGTCATCGAACATGTGGCGGTCCTGCACCATGAAGAAGGCCTGCCCGACCCTGACGATCTCCATGGAGATGTAGAGCGCGATGGGGACCATCACCTGGAACTGGATCACCGACTTCATGAACGTGAACACCACCTCCGCGCCCATGCCGTACCAGTTGTACGTCTTGTCGGGGTCATCCCTGGACGAGAAGTCCCGCTTCCGGAAGAAGGGGATCACGCCGAGCTCGTCCTCGTGGTCGCCGAGCCAGATGCCCGCCAGGAGCGCCACTACGGAGCAGAGGAGGAAGAGGACCACGGCCAGCATGATGGTCTCCCGGTTCATGTGCGTCTCGAGGCGGCTGCGCTTGGACGGCGCGCCGGAGCTGTTGAGCATCACCTTGGTGTCCCTGCCGGTGTACACGGCGACGCCGACGGCCCACGCCGTGTTCTTGAGCTCGCAGCCCCGGAGCACGATGTTGGATGGGCCGAGCGAGACGGCGCGGCGGCCGTCGAGGTCCACCGTGGCGAGGAAGCCGTAGATGTTGCGGTTGGGCCGCTCGCACTTGATGACCCCGGCCATCGCCTCCGGCGGCGTGGCCGCCGTCTCCTGCTTGGCGTACCGCGTCTTGAGGTTGGACTCGCCGTCGAGGTTGATGGTCTGCACGTACGCCACCCCCGTGGGGTCACTCGTGGACAGCAGCACCATGTCGCATGGCAACGTCTCGTTGGCCGCCACGCGGAGCACCTCCCCGACCCGGACCTCCTCCCACCGCTTGGGTTGGAACTCGCCGCCGGACAGCACTGAGACCGTCCGGCCGTTCTCGTTCTTGTCGGACCGGTGCCGGCGCCAGTCCTCGTACGCGTCCTTGACCGCGGTCACGCCGAGCACGAACGCTAGCGGCAGCACGGACGCGGCCGGGGTCAGCACGCCGAGCTGCGGCACCATGTTGAGCGCCACCAGGACGAGGAAGTAGAGGTAGGCCACGCGGTGGAACTGCTCGTAGAGGTTGCGCGGGAGGAATGTGAGCACGGAGTACTTGGTGGTGCGGATGGAGTTGTCGGGGAGCGCGGCGGGGGGCGCGTTGGTGCGGTCGGGGTCGTTGATGTACACGAACCGGGCGTCCTCGTCGCGGAGGTCGCGCTGCGAGCCGGCGCGCTCGGACGCGGAGCGCCGGGTGGACACGCGCCCGAGGTCCGCGGGGGTCCCGGACACGGACGCGGACCTGGACCCCGTGCGCTGGAACTGGAAGCTCTCGAGCGACGACTCGGTGGACTCGGCCTTGGAGCCCGACCGGAGGCCGGCCGCGAAGGTGACCGACGGCGAGTCGGCCAGGAGGGAGCGCATCGATCGTGTCCGCTGGACCGAGCTCGCGGGCGAGTGCCTCAGGATCGGCGACGGCACCGGGTCCGGCAGCCGGGCGGGCGCATCGTCCATGCCAGCTTCTCCAGCCGCCTCGCCCGTCTGCTGTGCCGGCGGCAGCAATGGCCGTTCCGGCCGCATGCTGCGGTCGTCGTTGTTTGCTTGTACTCGCTGCCAACCGAGCAGCGCGGCGCGCGGATAGGATTGGAATCAGCGAGGAGCGCAACAAGAAGGGATCATCACTCGGGTTTTGCCCGGGCTGGAGTTTACGAGGGAAGCGGCCAAGTTTCTGGAGTGGTCGCTTGGCCGCTTGCAGGGGATCGGCGGGGAGTTCGAAGGGGAAGAGCTCGAGCGCGACGACGCTGTGTTGCTTGCGGGAGCGGGAGAGGAGGGAGAGCTCAGGGTGCCGCGAAGTGGACGTGGATGTCTTGCGCAGCAGGGAGAGGTGCGCCGATACTGGGAGGAAGCGAGGCTATGCGATCGGGAAAAAAAAAGGAAGAATCGGTGGATGGCTGGCGGGCGCCTGAATTGGACCGGAAGGCGTCAGCGTTTGATTTTCCGACGGCTAATGGCTGCGCGTGGACACGGTGCACGGCATTTGAAACAGTAAACAGGGGGCGTCTCCGTGGCCGTCAGCCCGTCACCACTCACTGCCGGTGGTACTCCCTCCGTATCGAAATATTTGTCGCCGTTGACTTTTTCTTACAACTTTGACCATTCGTCTTGTTCAAAAAATTATCGCAAATATGCAAAAGGGTAAGTCAAGCTTAAAATACCTACAATAGTAAAGCATGTGACAAACAAAATGAATGATACTTGCATAATATTTTGAATAAGACGAATGGTCAAAGTTGTAGAAAAAAGTCAACGGCGACAAATATTTCGATACGGAGGGAGTACTTTGTTCCAAATTATTTTGTTGTAGATTACATTCGACTATTTATTTTATTTAAAAATTGTGTAATTTTTTTTGTGACTTCATGATTTATCTATTCGTATTTTGTACTAATTTTCAATAAAATGAATGGTCAGAGAAAAATAACAGTTAATAGTAATTTGTAATGATACAATAACACTGCAAATTACGATGTTGCTGCATACCATATGGCTCAGTCAAAAATTTCTCGACAATGGGGTAATCAATTTCACCGTGACAATCTATTTGGTTACGAACATACATGCATAATATGTTATAAAACAATACATGCACAATACTTTTTTTTTCTCCTAGGTTCCTTGGCTAGGTTTGCAGGTAGGCATTCGATTTTGTTTTATGTCAAAGTTCGTTTAGATTATCAGAAGGTTGAAGAGAAAGAACTCCATCCTTCAAATGGTCATCCAACAGTCAAGATAAATGGCATGACGGGAAAAAGGGGCAAGCATATGTCAAATAGCATCACTCTTTTTAAAAGACTAGAGACATCACTTTGGTGTCTGACAAAACAATGGTGGCACCAATGACCAATGGTATAAAACAAGAATACTGTGAAATTACCATGCATATTTTACAGCTCATCGCAGGTGTACACCGACCTTCTTTGCTCCAATGGATCGGTGGCAGGAAAAGACAGACATTTGTCTTGTGGTGATACTGAAACTGTTTACCTGGAAATCTGATAAGACAAAAGTGTAATGGTTAACTGTTTATTTACCAACTGGATAGTGTATACTTCCATGTCCTTGTACACTGTCTAAGTGCTGTCATACGAAACTAACGAAGAAAACACCATGGACTATGGACAAAACAACGTTCACGCCATTATAACACAAGGCGTTCCTTTGAACAAATACGTACAAAACAATTGGAAACCTCTTTGAAAACAAATACGTTTCTTAGGTACAATTTGAAAGAGGTTTGAACAATGGCATCATGGTATCATGATACTACAGATTTATTCCGAAAAGCAATTAAGTTACGCTTTTTATTTGATTCCATCCATGATTATATATTACAATACAGATCAGTGGTCAATTTAAAATTCTGTTCCAAAGGCTGTCGATATTGAAAACAACATGAAAGTGCTTTACTGTCACATGTCAACTGCCTCAGCTTTTAGCACAGAGAAGGCAAGATATGGTCCTGGTAATTCGGAGTCGAGCCATTTTAGTTAGATGGTCGCATCATCAATTTTCATTTCGGTGCTCTTGGTTCACAGATCGTCCCTACGACACCATGGTTTCTAGAGGCTCAGAAAATGTGCCTGATTGGAAGCTTCTGAATCATGGCTTAGGTCAGCAGAAGCGCCGGTTGCAGTACCACGGCAACATGTGCAAATTCTCCCCCCGAAGGGTCAACCGGCATCAAGGTCACACTCACACAGGCTAATGGTTCAAAGTAATACGGCAGGAATTCATTAGTTAATTCCCCGTTTTTCTCTCGCTTCTAGAGACCGGGTCATTCTAGACGGCGGCTACTGGTCTAATGAAAATCACCGTTTCCTCCTCTGTTTTTCCACCACTTCAGGAACGATCGCCGCTCTGGATCATTCTGTCAGAGCTGTAAACCTATGCCGGAAGCACATGCGCTTCTGGATCAGCTCAGATTTGGACGGCAGGACTCGGAAGTTTCTTGTATCAGCACAACCTGGCTCCGTTCATTCCTGCACCCGCGTGCCGTTTTTTCGGTTAGTTGGTGCAGCGGGGGAGCTCGTAGGCCGGAACCCAATCAAGCCCATGTGCTCCCATGTGCAAGGCTTAAGCTACCACGGGCCCTGGGCTGGTTCCAGCAACACCGCTTTGGATAGGAGGAAGCCTGAACTACATCATGCCGTGCCCCGCACAAGTCCAGCGTGTTGGCCCAAAGCCCAGGATCGACGATGGGTGCGTATTCAACACGGACAGGCCGGGGTTCCCACCCTTTCGAGTTCCTCTTTTGAGTGAGATGCTTCTTCGTCGCCTACTCGCCTTGGCCTCTCAATCAAAACGCGCACTTCGTTCTCCTTCCACCATGATACAGTTACTAATTAGCGAATCATCTGGATGACAAACATTTTGCTGCTATACTCCGCGGCCAACTCCTCCGGTCTCCAACCGTAGAAGATCGAAGTCCGTACCGGATGGAGGGAGCAAGCAAAAATGCGGGGCCTGCCTGCGGCCGATGTGGCAGCACGGAGAGCCGCACAGCGGAATAGGCCCACTGGTCGCTTGCACATGAGCGAGGTGTGGCGCAGCAGTGCTGTACCACCCCGGCCGGTCCACGTACGACCACAAACCCCGCTCCCGCGCCCACGCCTCTCGAAAGTTCAATCGGGGAGTGGAAAGGGATATCCACCCGAGGAAGTTCAACCCGTCCGCCGGCGCCAAGTGTGTGATCTGCTCGGCGGCCGTACGCGCGCGCTCCCTCGGCCCACACTGCCCCTGACGATCCGCTGCGGCGCCAAGGATGGCTCGCCGCGCAGGCACCCGGGGAGCGGCGCGGGCGCGGCGGGACCCCGGGTCCCCGGCCGACCGATCGAACCCAGCCGTTGCCAGGCGACGAGGGCCGGGGTGTACGTGGCGGCTGGCGACGGTGGCTCGGCCTCGGCGGCGCCACTGATCATCGCGTTCCGATCCGGCTGCCTCGGGTGTCCGGCGAATCCATCCTGCTGCGTGGGGGCCATGCACGGGCTTTGACGGGAAGGACGCGGATCGCAACGGTGTCATCGGGACCTCTAGTTTGAACGTTTGGTGGGTGGTACTGGCGGGTGCTAACGGATCGTCGTTTTCCTAATGGATTACACAATGCTGGCTCCACATAAGCAGGTACGGAGTACCACTTCAAAAAGATCATCAGAAGGATTACACCAATACGATGTTCTTAGTAATACAACATTCCTGAACACTAGATCGTTGCTTGTTAGCTGAAGAGCCTGGGAATATGAGAAAAATATATAATGCTACATTGCCAATACTCTTACTTCCATCGGGAGTTAAGTGCAAATCAATCGAAAGTTTCTGAAGTGTCACTGAAGGACCGAAATGATGATTAGAGAAGCTATTGTAACCGAAGCAACGAATATGACACCAGAAACATAAGCAATACAATTTGAAGTGCTTCCTTCGATCTAAATAATGTAACTGTAGATATGGAACGGAGGGAGCCATGCAAAAGCGAGATGTGAGACACTACTTTTTCTCGCAGCTCGACCCTGAAAGTTACCTACTCTGGATAGTTTACTCCGTCAAAATTCGTAGACCTTTCCTTTTTTTAATAAATGTATCGATGTTTTCATGTTTCTGATTCCTCGGAGGGGGTAAATACGGCGCTTCCATCCAGACATCAATTCGATTCGATAGCAACTGATGCCATCAATTCGAGTGGATCAGAGCAAGCGTCGTCGAAACAGGCAATCGGCAGCCCGGCACGTAGTGGCCTCGCCGGGCAGACATTTCCGACGAGACAAATCCGAAGCCTCCAGAAGTGCACCTTTCGAGAAGAACACCTGTTGTAACCAACGAGAGCGTAGGGAGACCGGAAAACGAAGTCTCAGTTCTAAACCTCCAGCCATACCCTGATGTTCTGATGGAGGATCATATCTCTTTTTTCAGCACGAGATGATTGATCAGAGATTCGGACAAAGCACCGCGTGGCCAAGAAGCAAGAGCCCAAGAGAGCTCTCTCGAATGCTGCCTGATTGGGGCTGGATCACGCTTCTTCAGTTCTTGCACCACTCTGAAGTCTGTATCGAACCAACAGGCAACAGGAGAAATGTATCGATTGGTTGATGAATTAATACCCTATCTAGTCCAACAGGAGAATGGACCACCCTTTATCTAGCTTGAAGCAAGAGAAACCACAAAAGTCCAGGCCATACCTTGTTCACAAAGTTTTCGTCAAATTGCAAAGGATCAGCTTCGAATTACAGAAGCCATGAGCCTAAGATAAGGGCTATTTTTGCCATCACCACCAGTTTCCTCGGTTGTTCCTGACCCCAAAGGTCAAGGCAAAAACAAGCCACAAACTCAAATATCAACGCAATAATTTGAAGCACCATATAAGGTCCGCCACGACATACGGTATGATTATCATTCAGCTTCGCCAAATACATCCATACAATATCCTGAGGTTGAAGAAATGAAAGAGCAGTAACTCAATCCACATGATAATTTATAAAATGCACCAAATAGCATGCGGACTAATTCATTCAGACAACTACCACACAACTTCCTGGAGACTGAAGCTCCACAACACTACTCGGCTAGATGCTAATACAACCTAGCTAAACTACTGTAGGACAGGCGGGCAGGCTTCACATGTAAAAATCTTGGCCTGCGCTCTACTACCATGAGAAGCTACAACCAGTACACATCAAGAACAGCAGAACTGTACAGAATGGAAGGATCTGATCATCCTGAAGATAATCATGCTTCTCATCTTCCTGATGACACCAATGACCTCTCCTCGGACCCCATCCTGGCCAACGGCTTTGTTGCCGGAGGAAGCTTTGCAGGCTCGGGAGCAATGACCTCTGCAGCAGCATCTCCGCTGGGGATCAGTTCTGGCTTCTTGGTGTAGGTGAACTGCAGGTCCTTGTTTGCAGCCAATGCTAATAACTCTGATTCCTCCAACCCTCTAGTTGGGCCAATGCTACACCTATCTGGTTTGTGCTTTGCAAGCGCATCCTTGAACTTCTTGATCTGCAAAAGGAGTTCATCACTACCATCAGTATTGATCAAATGGTAACCAACATGCCGAACAGCAAGCCATACAAACTAAACATTTGAGTCCAAAGAGGTTTCCAATCCAATAAACAAGTTCAGAAATCTTGAAGGCCTTTCTTTGCTTGTTAAATTTTGGAAGCATCATAACAAACTAAACATTTGAGTCCAAAATTTAAGTCAAGTTCATCAAGGTCATCAACATTATTAATACTCATATGAAAGGAAAATGAACAGCTGATAGGATCAGGATCTTACCGTTGCGTTGGTACAACTGAAGCTGCAGAGCCGTCCCTGAGCTCCCCTGTAGAACCTGAAGAATGGGAGGACATGGACATGGAGGCTGTAGCACATAGACTTGTGCTCCTCATGGTTCACTTGCAAGAACAACACATCCGGGTTCTGCTCTGCAAACTGGCAAATCTGTGCAAGGCGATAGATTTCTCAGAACAATACAATCTTGCCAACAGTTATCGGATCAGATGAAGAGTACGTTCAACGGTGAATTCCGTATCCTTTTTGTTCACACCTTTGGATGAAGAGCACGGCAGCCACCACAACCGGGGGAGAAGAAGTCCACGATGACGAGCTTGTCGCCTGCGTTGGTCAAGGAATCGACGAGGTCCTGGGCGGACTCGACCTCCCGCATGTTGGGCTGCTGCCCCTTCTCCCACCACCTCATGGGCTTTCCAATCGCAAGGTTCATATTCATCTGCGGAACCAAACAAAAAAAAGCAGATCATATTATTATTTCAAGTCCTTATCGTTCCAGATCATTTTTCTTTCTAAATCAAAGCTCAGAAAATCGGGCGGAAATGGTCAAACAAACTAGTACTCCGTAGAAGATAAGAGGTATGACCTCGAAACTTCTAAAAGTTAACCTAAAAAAAACTAACAAGGAAGGTTCGAAAATTAAATCAATCACAAAAAACAGAGAAAAACTAAGATATACGTGAGCTACGGAAAAACAGAGAAAAAAAGAGATTAAAGCGGAACGCAAAATCTATATTCACCTGCACCGGCGACGCGGCGAGAGTCCGGGGCGCGGACCTGGATCTCCTGGGCCCGACCGCCAGCCTCCCGCCGAGGAACGCGGTCTTCTTCCAGGAGCCCCCGATCCGCACCGCCGACGGCGCCATCCGCGCCGCCACGGCGCCCCTCCGCCGGCCCAGGAGCCCCGGCGCGACCCGGTTGCCGCTCGGCGACACCACGCTCCCCTTCGCGACCGCCTGCGCCGCCGCCGCCATGACCAAACCGCGCTTGAAGAGAAGGAAGAGCTCGCGAGGAGAGGGAGAGACCACAGCGCTGGAGAGAGAGAGAGAGAGGGCAACAAGAGAGAAGCGAATCGAAGATTGGGGAAGCGGCGAAGAAAAGTAGCTCCTTTTAAAAAGGAGGCCCACGGATAAAGGTAGTAAAGCCGAAGCGAAAAATCGCCGCGTCTTTTTATTTGTTTATTTATTATCGAATCTTCCAGGTAATCAGCGTCTCTCCACCGCTCGCAACCGTCGGATGGACTCGTGGGTCTACCGGTGCTCGCCACGCGGGCAGTAAAGCTTTGGAATTTTCTCCCCCGCTGGCGGTAAAAGAAACTCCGAAATGGATATATTCTGGATAAGAAAACCGGTCCCGGGGCCCACATGTCACGCGGAACGCGGGGATCGGAGGGCGTGGATGAACGTGAGGTGGCGGCGGATGTAGTTTTGGGTCAAGGATGAGGGGTGGGCCTACGTTACAGCGAGGTGGTGGTCGGTGGCCCGCGGCCGCCGGTGGTTGCAGGTGACACATATTTCTTTTTATTTTTTCTTTGGTTTTGCCGGGCGCGACACCTTATTTCCACGCAAAAAAAAACTTTTGAGGATAGGTTATCACGTCGACCTCTGTTTACAAACGCAAGATAGGTTATCTCACCTGTTGAACGTTAAAATTGTGTATAATCTTTAGGTTATCTCACCTGTTTACAAACTTCCGGATAGCTTCTGCGTTTAACAGAAAGGAAGCGTACCTGTTTTGGATGGAAAATGGCATTAGATTCGTACTTCGAGTAAAAAAGGAAACGGCCTACCATTTCGTTTTAACACACGAAGATTATCGCGTCTTCTATATTTAGTATTACGGCACAGTCGCACAGATAATGTATGGCTATCTTTAGCATAAAAAATTAGAAGACATTTGGATAAGGATGATGATATGCTGTGATGAATTTGAGTTAGTGTTTAGTATAGCTCATATACATAGTAACCCGTGCCATTTTAGATAAACATATATGATGCATAGCACGAGCGATGGCGACTCTATTGAACTATTGATATAGCAAACAAGCTAGTTACTCATGCCTTCCCCAACAATCGACCAGGTCGCCAGCTGGTTCGCTAGCGGTGAAATAGAAGGCAGACGATTTCACGTCAATTGAGGCTACGTGAGGTAGGAATCTAGGAGGTTGTTAGGGCGTGTTAAAGAGATTAACTAAAAAGGCTAGTCATATTTATTGATTTAGCTACTATCAGAAATAGATTTGACTAACAAATAACAGAGTAATATAATAGATTTGATAAAGATGGCTAGTGAGGTAAACTAGCTAAAAATAGCTAGCGAATAAGGTGGGATAGAGAGCCACTAAATTTGGAGGGTCATTTATCTTTTACTCTCCCTCGCCCTCCAGCCGGCGACGTCGCAGGCTTTGTTGGAGAAGGTCTTAGTTTGGAGCGGTTATGATGCGAGTCAGCTATATTAAGTCCTTTAACTGGCCTAGGATAATACTTTGTAGCAAGTTCACTGTTTCTTACATATAGTGATTAAGGTTACCAACTTACTTACTAGATGATACCATACTTCAACTACCGTAAGAGAATCCTGCACCACGCCGAGTAATCCGGCCCAATATGTTTTGCATCACAACATTAATGCGCAAACTTGGGTTTTTAAGTTTTGGCGACCAAACATGGTTTAGTAGTATGAATAAAAGTATCATCCTTCGTTGAATCGTTGATGGATGATGGTTTAGTATCATGAATGGAAGGACCATCCTTCGCTGAATCGCTGTATATGTAGCTCCAGCAGAAGCTGATTGTTAAGGGGAAGTACATTGGTGTCGTCTTATAGCGGTCTCATGCAGTGACACGTAATCTTGAGTCGACTTATCAGAGAACCTATACAATAGATTGCTGTTTTGGTTGTCTGGTAGTAATACAATATCCCTTAATTTATGGGGAAATAATGAAATTGTATTGGTTGCATGACAATAAAACCCGTACAATGGTGGATAAGTTGTCTCATAGTCCTAAAATTTAGCTCATGAGACGGTTGTTTCGCGAAACAACGACCACTTTCTCTCACCTCGCTCTCTCTCCTCCACATCAGCAAAAAATCCTACGTGGCACCGCATGAGACGACCTATGAGACCGCTTACATGTAGCAATGTAACCGCCCTTAAAATTCAGACCGTTACTTTGCGGCAATCAAGCCCTTAGCGGTCACCGCCTAAAATTCAGACCGTTACTTCGCGGCAATCAACATTCTAGGAGCGGAGAAGTTACAACCTCAGTTCAGTAGCCGAGCCTAAGGCCGGGAGAATAACAAAAATGGCTAGAAACTGCTCTTTTTGTAAATCACATTATGATTATGTTCATACCGCTAGAATTTGTTTACGGACAGCGCATGTATTTTATAATTCGAAATAAAACAGCTTAACATTTCTCAGATATAGAAAAACTAAGACCTTGTTTGGATGTTGTAGTTTTCACAAAACATAGTATCTAGAAACCACAATTTTGTGAGAGCAAAAATAGTAAAATACCGCAGTGTATAAAAACTTCAGTTTTCTACAGTTTTTAGCAAAACCATAGCATGTTTGACACTGCAATATTTGAAATTAAGTATATTAATGTTCAAACTAGCAGTATTTCAAACTTGCAAAAAAATGTTCAAATTCAGAAGTTTGTGGAAGCTAAATTTTAGAAGTTTTCGTGTTCACCTCATTGCCAAATTCCATTTTATATTTTTAGAGTTCATAGCCGAAGACAAACATGTTGAGAGAATTTGTGGAATAATTGAGTTGAAATCCCACCTCAAGCAGGTTACCATTGTATGATCATGTGTTCATTTATATGTCGGCTAACCTGATCATCAACACATTGACTTCAATTTTGTCTATGAGAAGGTGGCGTTCGAGGATCTTTCGATTCTACATGTTTCAAAAATGTCTAACAGTCTGGCATTGTCAATCAAGTAGGTCACCATTTGTATGTACGTGTGTTCATTTATATGTTGGGTAACCTGATCATCAACACACTGACATCCATTTTGTCTATGAGAAGGTGACGTTCGACGATCTTTCGATTCTACATGTTCCAAAAATATCTAATAGTCTGCTCTAACCTGGTCATCAACACACTGACATCCATTTTGTCTATGAGAAGTTGGCGTTCGATGATCTCTCGATTCTACATCTTCCAAAAATGTTTAACAGTCTGCTATCTTCTAAATCCCATCCAAACCCTAGACATATATATGCGTTATAGGAAAAAAAAGGCATACATGTCATATGCTGCTGGCTTTCCCTCGGATTAGTTGGCCAAAGTTACTGTGATTCTTTTTCATATATCATATAATAGTATGGTTCATGTAAACCCTAGACATATATACAGTGGCAGACAGAATCATTTTGATGCCTAGGGTCACTTGCCAAAGCGACTAGACTATCAAAATCCTCCCACATGATAATATAACGGTAATACGGTACGATAGCGCACAAAGGCAACTAAAACCATGATTTTGAGTATATCTCAATTCAAAGTTAAAGCGTACAATGAAATTTATAAAAAAAATTGCATAAAAGTAATGCATTAGCTCACTAGTGCCAATTTGGTTAATCCTCGTCCTCGTCTACCATTTCTTCATCAATAGTAGGAAACGAAATTGAGCCTACACAAGTAGAAAAGACATTTCAAAGAAATTAGGCAAGCAATATAAAAAGAAATTTGGATTCATTTTCTCAATTGGTATGCGTAGCCCAGGATCAGAAATAATGTCACCATCATTAAGTACAACATTAGGATCATTCCCTCTATTTCCGGTTCATCATTTATATTGGCATTGCTAGTTTCTCCTATTTTCCCGTTCTACCGTGCCTGATGTTCCACCTACTTTCGGTTTCAGTTCCACCTACCTCACTAGTCCACAGATGAACAACTGATATGAGAGCAAAGCGTACAAGATATTCCTTTCGATTAAGTCATTTTCGAACAAAAAACGGCGGCAACTTTTCCGATTCACGGCAACAAAAGAACCATACTACCACGTTTGTCGCAGGAGCAACAGAGAAAGTAG
This sequence comes from Echinochloa phyllopogon, assembly GCA_033239725.1. NCBI lineage: Eukaryota > Viridiplantae > Streptophyta > Magnoliopsida > Poales > Poaceae > Echinochloa > Echinochloa phyllopogon. Next base: position 59,948,067 of record BTCW01000018.1, on the reverse strand, counting down.
GCTGGGGCCAAAACAGGCCAGCTGTGAGCAGCAACAATGACCGACTTTTTTGTTTTTTAGCCCTTTTCGCGAAAGAAGTTCACAAATACGCCCCTGGTGAAAAGATTTCAAAAAATAGACCCTGGGCTCGGCACCATAGCACGCGGCGCCGAGGTCACACAGCTCGGCGCCACGGTGCATGGCGCCGAGCCATCGCGAGCCGAGCCGGCGTGGCGTCCGACGTGGCAGCGGGCTCGGCGCCATAGACCATGGCGCCGAGCTTGGCGCCGTGGATCTTGGCGTCGAGCCTCCATTTTCAACCTCATCCGCGTCCCTGGCTGCTCCATTTGTTCTTTGTTGTTCTCGGTTTTCCCTATTTTTCCCACCCAACCAACGTCCGGAATCGATCTATTGGACCGTGGAAACTTTGATTTTTTCCGTAGATCTTCGAGAGCAAGGTATCCTCTGTCATGTTCTCTATTTTTTCTTGTATTGATTTGGTTTAAATTATGTGTATTTTGTAACCCTAGATATGAAACTTCTCATGAGTTATGAGTTATTAGATGATTAATATGTGTACGTGTGATATTGAAAACTAGGATGCCTAGGCGAGGTAGAGGTGGTCAAGCAAGGTAATCTTCGTCCAAAATAGTAAATTCTCCGATTTTGTTAGTAGAGTCGTCAATTTAGTCCAAATATGTTTTGTTGAGTATGAGGAATAACTTTCAACAAAGACCTCGCAATGCCTTCGAACCTTACACATTACCTAGCGGTGTTCCCGTGCCGATGTGCTTTTGTGGTGATCCTTGTAAGGTAGAGGTTTCAGAGGAAGAGGAGACTTTTAGACAAAGGTACTGGATGTGTGCGAACTTTGCATTCGATCCAACACCGGAGCAGATCCGCATTGGCACGATGGTGAGAACTTAGTGGTCAAAATAGTGATTTTTGATTCGTTACTTCATGTAATAGCAATCTAACTCATAATTTTTTGCAGACTCCACCACCGCTATGCGATTATGAGCAGTGGATCGACACTGAGATTAAGAATAAAGACAAGGACTTTTGGGATGGAATGAAGCAGTGGGATGCAGAGATAAATGAAAGGTTGGAGATGAGGTGCAAACAGGAGGCGGAAAAAAATGAGCGGGAAGAGGAGCTGCAAAGGAGGTGTGCTACGAAGGCAAGGGAGGAGAGAGAAAAGAAGCTTGAGCGTGCTCGTCGTGCGAAAGAAGCACTGGAGGAAAATCCCGATGCTTTGAGGAAGGGAAAGTGGCCGCGTTGTACTCAGTAGCACTCTACATTTGCATGTCTAATGAAGTAGTTATGGACAATGTCTAAGAGTATTTGACTATTATGCTAGTTCGCATGTAATGCACATTTTATTCTTGCGCGGTTAATCCAAGAACAATGTTGCATTTTTTATTTTGGTTGGTTGTCAAGCGGTGCATTTTTCGTTTTGGTCTCAAAGAATACGAATTAAAAAACTCACGAAATAGTGCAGTGGATAATCGAAATGCAGAACACATGTAGTGGCATGTGAGGACCTGTACCAAACAAGGGTAAACATGTCTTCCAATAAACCTAACATGCCTTAGGTAATTAAAACAACTAATAACAATATGGATGTAGGAAATGACTACGATATGGTACTCTAGTAGTGTCCCCACATAGCAAACTGTGTTGCACCTTCTCCATAGTATCCGCTCATTACAGGCGGTGGCGGTGGTGGGGGTGGAGACTGTGGCGTTGGAGGTCCATCTTTCTTGTGGCATGCACAGCTGCAATCTAGGTCCGTACACATTGCCTCCTCTGAACTGTCATCCTTGTTACCGCTGCTCATGTTCATTTCTAGATCGAAGATGCGATTCTGCAAGTAGTAGATGTACTCCTGATATGGATGAATAGGAGGAGGATCGACCCACCTAACAAAACCACAATTTTCTGGCGGCTTGGAGGACTATCAAAAAATAGCTATCGTAAGTTGTAGATAGAAAGTAATATGAAAATATATTAAAAGCGAAGAGCAATAATATTTACCCATGCTCGTGGGCATTTGAAGAAATGACGACCTCCGTCTGTGCCCTCAACCATCATTTGCAAAAAGCAATCTTCCTCATGCATGCATTTCGGCCAGTCTTCTCTCCTTTTATCGTATCCTCTCAGAGGGCACTCTTTACCGAAATCACTTTTACTCTGAACTGGCAACTCATACACTGCCTCACCATACTCATCTGGGCCAAGAGACCCCTCCCACACAATGGGAGGTCCCTTCCTCCCCCCCCCCTTTCCTCTCCCTGAGCCGAAACCCTTCCCACTAGATGACCCTCCGGACATTGCTACTGATGTGGTGTGGTTTCATCAGTGTGTGTATATATAGGTCGAGGCATTTAATTACTCATGATGTGCTGTGGTTAATGCATCTGAAAAGGCTAGGATAGCTGTCTGAAAAGTCTACGTTGAAGGACGCTGAAAAGGCTATTCTAATGAACACTGAAAATGCTATGTTGAAGGACGCTGAAAAGGCTATTTGGAATCTAGACTTTTCAGTGACATGTCATTTCATATATAATATTTCTTTACGATTTGATTGTCTTAATTATTTATTTGAAATATGTGGTTGGTACCGTTGTAGTTACATATCAGACATTCATTAATTTTCTAAATTAGTAACCTTTCACCAAAAAAATTTGGCAAAACTTCCCTTGTTTTATTCCATCCTGAATAATTACAAGGCACATATATCATAGGTTCACATAGCCACAACAAGTTTACCACGACATAAACAGAGTCCATAAAATTAATCCATACAGTCCATAATAACAGTCCATAGTCCATAAAGTCACGAATTTTTTTTGCCATAACTTCCCTTGGTTTTGAGCATCAAAAGCCCCCGACAATCACAAGTCACATACACAAGCCACCATCACATGTCGCATACAACACATTCACCATCACAGTGTCCCACAACCGTTACAAGTCACCCACAACCATTACAAGTCACCCACAACCATCAGTGCCTCCTAGCCTTACACTTGCCCTTACCTAGAGCGTCGGTGCCCAGAGTGTAACAGTCACGTGGGCGGCGCTGCCTACGTGTGGCAGGCTGCGAAGGCTGAGGAGCATATGGGATCTGAGACGGTCCAATCTCCTCGTGGTCGTCCTCCTCCTCGCCCTCAACTGCAACGTCAGCGAAAGTATCCGTTGTTGACCTGTCGTGCGAAGCAGTGGCCTGTCTTGCACCTCGCCGAGCCGCATCGCCACGCACGTCCCTCGCCGCGCTACTCCTACAACCACAACGAGCTGCAGCACGACGTAGCCGGTGTGCAAGTCTCTGAAGTTCAATTATTAGTCAATGGATATGTTTCAATGACATTATATATTTATGTGTTAATATTGAAAATCATTGCAAACTTACCCCAAGAAAGGTAGCCATCCTCTCATCGACATCCGTCGTCAAAAACCGCTCAGTATCATGCACCGATTGCCTTAGCGTGTTGCCCTGCAAAGCACAAACGAAAACAAGATGTTACTCGTCAACAATAATTAAACTTTCTGAAAATATTATTCCAGAGCTTCCAGTACCTCTCTATCCAAGATTGGCGCAGCCTCCAGAACGGTCCCTTCCCGGGTCGCAATGTCATAGGACGTATCTTCGTCATCAGACGAATCCATGTCGGCGTAGTCAGCACCTGTCCACTGCACCTTTAATCTGGGACGAGTCACACCTAAGTACCAAGAAAGGTACGCCCGGAAGTTGTAGTTCGTATGCTCGTCCTCATTTTCATACACATTTTCATCAAAAAGATCTCATTCTTCAATGTAAGCGAGGTGAAGTCTCTCAAAATTGGTAGTCTTTTTATGCTTCTGACGATCAATCCTGTAAATACAGTTTCAACAATGATTTAAAAAGAAGTGAATCAAATCGAAATGGACAATTATTCATTAATCTAAATTGACAAGTAAATCATAATCGAAATGGATAGGTGAATCATAATCGAAATGGACAAATGGATCATAATCGAAATGGTCAATTTTGATTAATCTAAATGCACAAGGGAATCATAATCGAAATGGTCAATTTTTCATTAATCTAAATGCACAAGGGAATCATAATCGAAATGGACAATTTTTCATTAATCTAAATGCACAAGGGAATCATAATCGAAATGGACAGGTGAATCATAATCGAAATGGACAACTTTTTCATTAATCTAAATGCACAATCATAAACGAAATGGAGAGGTGAATCATAATCAAAATGGACTTGAATTTTTTCATTTTCGAAATGGACAAGTGAATGCACTTACTTGTGCAACCCGATGGACGTCGAGAACGGTGGTACGGGCCACTCCTGCAGTAGTAGGTAATTGTCTGCTCATCTGCATCTCCCGGACAAATGCCAAAGTTCTGTCGGAGCCAAGAAATAGGTACCCCAGAGGTCCGTGTACCCGGAGCCGCGACAGGAAGCTCTCTCCCTAGAAAGGCGTGCACACGATCCCTCCAACCCTCAGGGCTGCACTGGCCTGTAACCGGACGCCCTCTGACACTGAGTCCAAGAAGCTTCTACACATCCTCAAGTGTCACTGTCATCTCACCACAAGGAAGGTGGAAAGTATGAGTTTCCAGCCTCCACCTACATAAATGAGACACTGAAATGAATCATCCAATATATTGAAAACAAAAAAGAGACCGGATTTGTGGGACTATGATTTTACCTATCAACAAGAGCTGTGATCGCCGCTGGGTTCAAAACAGGCAACCCGCGGCGAACCTGGTACGATACGACGTCCAGGCCAGCCATCCTCAAGAGAGGAGTGTACCTGTCGTCGTACCGCATGTCAACGAACCCGTTATGGGTTCGAGGACGAAGAAGGGGCGGTTCCTGCACAAAATTAAAATTTTGATTAACAAAGTTGGTAGCAATTAGAAATGTAATATGATTGACGAAGCGAGAGTATGCCATTACCTGCCCCTCCGCCGTGAGTCGTCCTCGGTGGTTCTGGTCGTAGTACGGATCCAGCAGGTGGGGTAGCGCCATCCTGAAATAGAGAGACATATTAGTTAGAAAATTTAACATATTAACAATAAATATTACAAAAAAAATATTTGCAACGAATGTATGCAAGTAACCGATAAAATGCGGGAAATAATTTACAAAATGCAACAAAGTACATAATTTATTGTCACCTGACTAATACGCCAATGGCACGTGCGTGAATTGTGACCCAGTCTACCACACTTGCCACATTCATACTGATCGGGGTCATTAAGAAATGGAGTTCCACTACCTCGCATAGTTCTTCCTGGAATCTGATCCATAACCATCTTGTACCTCGTCCTCTTTCTAGACCCACGCTTGTCCCAACGGGAAGCTGGATCTGCAACGTACTTCGGGCCGTCATATGGAGGCCACTCTCCCGAGTCCCGAAAAGGTACGAATCTAGGACTCCATGTGAGCACTTGGTAGTCAACACTATACTAACGAGGTATCCTACTCTCGATGTCGTAGTTCTGAGCTCATGCTGCAGCCACCAAATGAGAATATGGGAAGTGATATTGTTTTGGTGCACCACAAGTGCAGGTAAATTCTTGTAGACAAACCACATGCTTTCTGGACTCTCGGATCTCGCCATCGGATGTTGTACCACCCCTCTGTACTACCTCATAAGTTCCCGAAGTATGATCAAAACACACGACTTCATGCGTGTGTCCCCGTTCCTTTGCCTTGTTCAGGTGTTGTGTTGGGTTTTTAGGCCATCTCACTCCACGACTCTGCAACTCTCTAGCCTTGGCATGCCTATCATTGAAAAACGCAACAAGTTTGTAGAAAGTGTAGGAAACAATAGCATTCACAGGCATACCACGTATCCCCAAGAGCAGGCCATTGAACGACTCCGCCATGTTGCTGGTCTGAAACTCGTACCTCCATCCTCCAACATCATGGGACCTAGTCTATTTCTCCAAATCTCTCATCAATCCTGTCAACCATTGTCTACCCTCTGCATTGGTGGCTGTTCTGATCTGCTCCAACTTCTCACAGAAGTACTTATCCTCAAGCTGACGTGCACACTCCTCGAATAGCTTGAAGTTGTCCTTGACACCATCCTTACAGAGGAGGTTCTCGGCAAGGCGTCGAGTGCACCAACGAAGGTGCAAAGGGGCATACCCCTGTATATGCTCATGCACAACATTCAGTATGCCCTGGTGCCTATCAGATATGACACCAACCTCTCGACCGGGACCAACCACATGTATCCGGACGAGTCTCAAGAACCAGCCCCAACTATCTTTGTTCTCCTTCTCAACCAAGGCAAATGCCAAAGGAACCAGTTTGTTGTTTGCATCAACAGATATGACTATAAGAAGCACCCCTGCATACTTGCCAAGAAGAAACGTGCAGTCAATTGAGAAGACAGGACGACAATACTTGAAGGCCTCAACACACTGAGGGAAGCACCAAAAGAGTCGGAAGAAAATTTGCCGCCCATTGATCAACTCATTTGGTTTAGGCATGTACTCGTAAACTGTCCCTGGATTCACCGCTTTGATTGCATTTAAAAGTTCCGGCAACTGCTCATAGCCGTCCTCCCAATCCTCATATATCATCTTCCATGCCCGCTGCTTAGCCCTCCAAGCTTTACCATAAGTAATCTGGTATCCATCATAAACCTACTTAACTGTGCTGATAATTGTCTTCACCTTCATGGTGGGTTCTTGCTTCAGAATTCCCATTAGCCGCTTCGCAATTAAGGTTGAGCTCAATTGTCAATGCTTAGTTGTCAACTCATGTTCTGAACATGTGTGTGGCCCAACCACTTTTGTGATCTTCCACTTACCGGTGACCTTTTGCTTCCTTGCACATACCCTCCAATCACAACGGTCCTTGTCACATACAACTGTGTACCGCCGCTCAGCATAAGAATGGAGGACCTTGTATGGCCTTTTGCGAAGGACTGCAAAATGCTGCAACCACCTCTTCAATGATGGAAGGTCATTGAAAATGCGCCCCGTCTCAACTGTCATGCTCCAAGAAACCTCAGGAGCGTCTAAAAGGTCTTCATCACGACCTTCTACACGAGCCTTATCTGAATGTGCAAGATCACTGAATGTATGAACACTTAAGTCACGACCAGGCAGAATATGTCTCATCATCTCAATGTCACTCTCGGTAAGCTCTCCAACCGGTCGGTCATCATCAGAGTCAATGGCCCTCGCACACTCATAAGGCTCATCATCATTCATAACTTGAGCTTCATTGGCCACATCTGCCATGCTGTTGGAGGCCCTAATTTCATCTTCATTTCGGACAAAGGAGGAGACTCGGTGTGCACCGACATTATCATGATGCATAACTGCAGCTTCAACTTCCACACTGTTAGAGGCCCTAATTTCCTCTTCATTTCGGACACCATAGGGCAATGAGTTAACACCGACATTATCATGAATGTCTCCTGTACAACAAAAGGCACAAAGATAAGGATATCATGATAAAATGGTATTGCATGAGCTCCAACAACATATGTGGATGTGATACTTACTATCAGGAGCAGATTAAGCATCGGGGACACTCGGCAAAGGTTCATCAAAACTCCTACCAAGTTCTCGTACCGGAGAGTCACCATGTGGGAGATGATCCATTACTGGGCCACACATGTTAGGGGTGGGATGAATTAACACCGGCCGCACCACCACATCTAAACATTGCAACTGACTCTTCATTGCCACTCTCACATAATTGTCCCATTGCTTCTCACTGTCAATTCGGACGGTCCGCCTCAAGATGTTGGGGGGAGCACCTAGGTTGATAACACCGTCAACTTCTATGTCATCAACGTCTCCATGGGAACGTATCTCCTCACGAGCACTTACAACAAACTCACTAAAAGATGGCCTTTCATTGAATAGAACCGGCATACTTTGCATGTCAACAAACTCAACATATCCATAACGATCTCTTTCCACACTACCACCATGATATATGTTCACTAGGTTGTCCATCTAGTACTACATGTAAATATCGAAACAAACTTTCATTACCCCGTAAGTCATGTCTATTCTTCAAAACTACCACTAGCTATCACTACAAATATATACTAATATATACTACTTTATACTACCACTAATCTTGATTATACTAACATAGTATACCAATGATAAGCTATCACTACAAATATATACTAATATATACTACTTTATACTACCACTAATCTTGATTATACTAACATAGTATACCAATGATATCGCTAACTAAAACACTACCGTAAATATTATCACTAACTAATATCACTATGCATATACTAAACTAAAATCACTAACTACTTCTATAGTAACTAAATTACTATATATAATTCTAGCTATCAGATAAATTACTAACACCACTAACTATTTCTCTAATATTTTTACCTTATAGGACAGGGGTGACGCGGCAGGAGGCAGGGGCGCCCGGGGGCAGTGGCGCCGGGCCACGGGCGCCGGCGGCACGAGCGCCGGCGGCCGGGGGGCAACGGGGCCAGGGGCGCCGGGCCCTGGCCGGCCCAGCCCGGCGGCGACGGGCGGCGGCGGCGGGCGCGGGCGGCGGCCGGCCAGGGGCGGGACGGGGGCGGCCGGCGGCGGGTGGAGCGGCGGCGGGCGGAGCGGCGACGGGGAGGACAAGCGGGCGAGGCCGAGCTGGCGGAGGCGCGGAAGGAGCTCGGCGCTGAGCACTATTAAAAGGCTCGACGCCAAGATCCACGGCGCCGAGCTCGGCGCCATGGTCTATGGCGCTGAGCCCCCTGCCACGTCGGACGCCACGCCGGCTCGGCTCGCGATGGCTCGGCGCCGCGTGCTATGGCGCCGAGTCCAGGGTCCATTTTTTGAAATCTTTCCACCAGGGACGTATTTGTGAACTTCTTTCGCGAAAAGGGCTAAAAAACAAAAAAGTCGGCAACAATGAGCATACCAGACGTTGATAAACAGGAATGGAAGAACACCACCGGAAGAACTGCATCCCACACTTTCAGGCATAACTGATTAACCAGTGTGGAGTGCATGAACTGTGATCAAAAGCAATGGATTCAGTGCGGAACCACCTTGCAGGAATAACATGATCATCAAGATATCTGTAATCTCTCTAGTTAGCACCGATATGCTGTACAAACAGCGAGTTCGCTGGTTGTACATCTGGAAATGTACATAAACATTGTTACAAGGATAAATACATCTCAATGACATGAATCAACTGGCAAGTTGACAACCACTCAGTTTCCTACAGTTTAGCAGCCCAAATACCAAATCTGGAGCATGCAAAAAATGGCACATAGGTGCTTGTCTTCGTCATACCGTCACCATGATTCAGAGCAACTCAGGTCACTTGCGAAAAATGTAGAGGCACAAAATGTCAAGCTAAGCATCTCCAGGAGCGAAGGAGCTGGCACAGAAGAGGCAGCATTGCTCACCGGCCTGAGCTCTCCTCCTTTTCTTGGCCTCGCCATACAGAACAACGCCAGCGACTGTGATCCCGTAACCTAGCATCCCCATGAATGTTACTGGGTTCCTGAATATCAGGATGGACACCACAACAGCAACAGCGCCTTTCGCATTCCTAAGTACCTGAAACGAGGAAGGGCATCAGCAATTTGCATCGCTTGAAACGCAGATTGGTTTTCCAGCAAATCTGAATTTTTTCAAGCTCGTGGGCAATCCAGTAGTCTGCAGCGCAGATTGCAGAGCAATACAGGAAGAGTAGCACTGAGTTACCTGAAGAGTGAGTGGGCTGGTGTGCTTGGTGACGAAGAAGCTGGTCAGGTTCACAAAGTAGGCCATGGAGGAGTTGCAGAGCAGGATGGGGCCTGTCCGGCTGGCCGGTGGCGGGTGTTGAGAGAAAAATACCGTCGGCTGGCCAGTGGCCGGTGCTGTTTTGTGTTGAGAAAAAAATACCTGTAGCCGGTGCCGGTTGCTGCAGATAGAAAAATACTGCTGGTTGGCCACTGATAAGCCAAACGAACAGATCCGCGAGGGTGGCCACCACGCCAAACGCCTCACGCTCCGTGATCGATGTCGCCCGAACCAGCAGGATGACGGCCACCGGAGCCATGGATCTGGGAGGCAACGAGGTGTGTTTGGTCGGGATGAACGACGCCGTGGTGGCGCGCGGCGACGGTGTGAGCGCAAGCAGCGTTGTACACTTGTACTACTACTGGGACAGCAAGGCCACGAGCCCGTTCTGTTCAACACGGCGACCAGCGCCCTCTGCGCGGTGACGACGGGAGGCACGTCAAGCCCCGTCTGGTATTTCTTGCCGGCCGGCGAACGCCAGCGCGAGGAAGCGACAGACGTGGAGGTCACATCTGAGGAAGCAACTTCCGGAATGAGGGCGAATAAGCATACCTACGTGATCACCATGAGCACCAGCTAGCACGATAGTCATAGTGAAATCTGAACTTACTACTACTACTACTGAAGGCGTGCCACTGTATGCCTGGTTAGATCCTGTACCCTGCTGGCATTCCGATCACAAACAATAGCCAAATATGTAATTACAAACTTCCAGTGTAGATTTTATCAATACAGTAAATATTCAGTGGCCGGTCTCCAAATTGAAATAACCAATAGAGTAAATTCTCAATGGTTGGTACACTGAATCTCCAGTGTTCTTCAGCGGGAAGACAATTATCCATTACACTATGGGAGGTATCAATCAAACCAATCCCAACCCAATTGCAGGAAACACAGCCTCTGATTGTCACTTTACAGTTCGTTCCAACTAATCAGGAGAGAGAGAATACCGACTGCCCTAGGAAGCTTTGTTAGCAGCAGGGTTTCTACCAAATTGTATGATCATTGGTTTTCCTTTGAACACGTAGCCATGGGCTAGATTCTGCGAAGCAATAAATAAGTTACTTAAAAGCAACCATAGTTTTCATGTACCTGATAACAAAGAATCATGGAAATAGCAGGAACAAAAACATACACGTTTACAGATAATGATGGCATTTACGTTGTTTTTGAAAAAAAAAACTTTTCCTACGTTTTGTTGTCTTAATGCACTTCAAATGACTCCTGTCACTAGTAAAAATTTGAGTTTGGAGCATCCAGGTTGCAGTCAGAGAATTAGATCAATTAGCTTATGCATCTTACTGTGCAACATTACAGACAAGTGTTTCCAATGATCAAATCACTAACCAGAGCTCGTTGAGCGAGTTCAACCGTAGGAAATGTCACAAAGGCTTGACCGCGCATACGTCCCTCCTGGTTCATGATAAAAACATTTGAAAGGAAAAAACATTGCATGCTATCATATTAAGGCACATAGCGGAAGTAAAAGGAACACTTTTACAGTCTCAAATAACACTCGTTTTTCACATAATTTTCACACAACCAGTACCTGCATTAACTTGATACTTAGACCTGATCTTACACTGTCCATACTTTCGAAAAGAGACCCTGGAGAGAGAAGTCAGAAACAAAAATAAGTGGTAAATTAAGAAAAATACTACGATAGAATGGAGAAGAGCCAGTACTCCTTTTTTGGGGGTGGTGGGAGACGGAGTACTAATATAGATGGAAGTATAGGAAGTACAAAAACACTGCTACAACCTAGAATCTTAAACTCCTAGATAACACATCTTTGATCTGTCCAGTGACCTCATAACAAATCTTTATCCTCATAAATACATGCAAGCATGCATCTGTGCCAATGATGATAAGATCTCCATTGCTAAATTTAAGGCATGAGTATGACTAGCATTGAACAAGATTGTATTAGTTCCTATTGGGCCTGAGTTGCAACATAGTTGGAGTAACGATTATAGGATGAAGTTACCCTTTTGAAAGTAACTCTATGATTCCTAATCTTTTCAGGACAAATATTGAAGCAAGGCCCTTAAAAGAGAGAGTCTAACAGCCTTACCAAATACATAATAGAAGTCATCATGAGTGACATCCTTTGCCAAGTTCTTAATGTACAAAACGGTGGCAGGATTTCCTGGAGTGTAATTCTGTAAAAAGGAAACATAATATTTGGAGTTGATTCAGTGATTGGTAAAAAAGACTATGACCCAAAGAATATAAATGCTGCTTTCGAGATTCACCATTCTTCAAACTTTTAGGTTACTATCGTAAGATTCAAGATGAAGAAAACATCACTAGGAAGGGACAAAATCTATATACAAACGGATGATAATCTATATTCATAATAATTATCTGGAAACTACACTAAAACATCACTAGTTCAAGAAATATTACATTGCTATGACTGGCTGTTAAATATCTGAGCAAATTACATGGTAGAACATTAGCAATTTGTACCTTGAACATAGGAAGGGACAAAATCTCCTCTGGTGGTAATTTATCTTTCTCTATTTCCTGGGGCGTGACAAAATGTTTCTCTTCAAGCTGTTCATTAGTTGAATCCAATTCCTTGTCAGTCGTACTTGGAACAGGTGGTTCCTTCTGTGTAGCCTTAGGGGCAATTTTTATCTGAAGAGAACCATAGCATTAGAAAAAGATAAGGCACTCAAATTTTAAAGCCAATGAGTCCACAAAAAAGAGTAGTTAACCTGAAGTACTGGGTTTTTCTTTTTTATCACTTGAAGCTCAGTAGAAACCAATGCAGCAGGTTTCACCCCAACTGCTTCATGAGCAACACTTTTATCAACTGCAGGACCAACAATCCCTTCATGCTTTGCACGCTTGCTTTTCCTTTTATCAATATCTTCCTGCAATAAATAAAGCATGCATGAACGATTTTGAAAAAGGACATTGCGAGGTGAAACTAGAAACACAGAAGTAGCAAGTACATCAGATGATTCCAACTCAGACTCATCACTAGACAAATCAGCTGAACGAGGCTCCTCCAATGTAGTAGGTTGCGGAGGATGAGGGGGGGCAGGCACTTGTGATGGTAGTGGTGGAGTAGGCAATGCCATCCGAAATGGAGCTGGAAGGTTCATCTTGTTCATTAAATGTAATACCTGTCACAAGAAAAATGCATGGATCAATAGGCATCTAGTCACGCTGAATGAAAAGAAATAGGCATAGAAGCATGCCTTGCAAGTTACAAAAATGGGTGCATTGGGTGGAAATCCAAATAAACCTGGGTGTAGAACCGGGGGACGGCAATGAGGGCATTGACAATATTTGTCAATATGTTTCCATCTGGTGGTGGATATGCATACCTAAAAAGAAGCAGGGCACTCGGATCAAGCTCAAGCAAGTGCAGAAAAGGCTTCAGCATAGAATGAGAGGTGTTCGATTGTAAAACTGTGCAACAGTGTGTATCTAAATTCAGAGAAGTGCATCGACTAAGTCAGCATACAAATATACAATAGCTAGGAATTCATGCTAGCTTGATTCCGATGACCTTCCAAAGAGATAATAACTGAAAATGGACCATATAAACTACGCATTGGCAGCTCAAAGGCCTTATGAGGAATTTTATTTAAGCAAATTCAGCTATTTAACAATGTGACATAGATAACTCAATTCATAATCCCAAGAATTCAACTATACAAGTATCATGTTGTGAAAAAGGAGGGAAATTCAGAGTTAGTGAAAAGGATTTCTGTGTACGAATATTTGTGTTAAGTTGGCCTTAGATTATAGAAATATAAATGCTAAATACCAAATAGCATATCAATCTTATCTTAAATACAAACTAGTCTTTGCAGAGAACAATAAAAATAACTTAAAAATAGCATATCAATCTTATCTTAAATACAAACTAGTCTTTGCAGAGAACAATAAAAATAACTTAAAGGATAGATTATATTCATGAGATCTCAGAAAGGGCTAGGCTCTTCACATGAACTTCAAAAGATAATGTGACATAATGAAGCAGTTTACTGATAACATACTCGAGATGTGGAGGAAATGGATAGTCCACACCAAGCTTGGGAGCAATTGGTTCGGCAGTCGATGTAGGATTCTTCTGATTTTGGGAACTAATACTCGGTACCTGGGACATCCCATGCCCTAATTGGTCCTGAGACTTCACATGTGCATTATTTGCATTTGGCTGATTTGCTCTCTCAACTATTAACACTTTCCCAAGGAACCTCAACCTGCAAAGCCATCCCTTAGTGAACAAGGCAATGCATGACATATCAGTTCAGATGAACACAATGGGGCATTAATTCACAATATTGACAGGAGAAAATTGCGCCTGTGAATGCAGCCAATTTGGATGTACGTAACCAAGCAGATCATGTATCTGAAACTAACCTGTTCAATAGCGAATGTGCATGATTGGCCGCCGACTCATCCCTAAAATCTACAAATGCACAATTCCTCAGCCTGCAACAGACCAACAAAATGGTTTAGCAACCAAACAAGCATAGGAGGCAGCTTGGTGTCCAAATTTGACCAGTAACTACTCTACTGACGAAATGTGCAGATATATTGAATCTATGATGTGATAGTCCATTACAGCATCACCTAAGAATTATGCTATTTAGAACCACACCTTACTGTAACTAATTTAGCATGCTTTGAACACCAAGTAGAGCACAATTAAGCAAGTGACAGGGAGGAGATAAGTACTTTCCACCGGCACAGGGGCGGACGGACGTGGCCCCGTAGTGGGAGAAGAGGCGGGAGAGCATCTCCTGCGTGATCGCCTCCGGGAGGTGCCGCACCAGCAGCGTCGCCGGCCCCGCTGGAGGGTGGCCCGGCTGCTGCTGGGGCTGCTGGTGCAGAGGCGGAGGAGTTGCGGGGTAGGGTGTCGTAGGAGCTGGAGGCAGCGTGTGCGGCGGCGGGAAGGACGCCATCGGAGTCGACGTCGGTGGCTTCAGACGGGTCTGGAGGGAGTAGGGTTTTACCGGGGCGGCGGGTGGGCTAGGGCACCCCCGTCGGGGCTCAAGCGCCGGGTCCGGCGGAGGATCCTGGGCGCTCCTTCAAGGTGGTGGGTGGCGCGGCATCGGTAGCGGCGGCTGGATGGATGGAAAGGCGGCGAGCCGTCGGCGAGGCTTCGTGTCCTGGCCACCAGACAGGGAGAGGAAGGCAATCTCTCGTCTCTGTAGTGGTTATGGGCCGGTGGGCTGCAGAGATGATGCTCTTGTTCGAGGCCCACATTGTGCAGTCTGGTCTGCAGGCCTGGTTGTGATTGGGTCCATTCTAACCATCCCAAAATGTTCAAGCGAACTTTTTTTTTTACGAAGAGTCATTCCCCTTCTTCCTTAGCTTGCCTCCCCCGTCCGGGCTAAAACATGGTCGTTCATCATGTTTGCAAATCTTTTTTTGAAACAATCATGTTACGTTCTTGGTCCTTGGTTCAGAATTACTGCGTGCGTGACACCTGAAGGTGGTCGGTCGACGGCTGATGAGGTTTGACGATGGAACGGTAGCAAAAGCTGGTCATTGTCAACATCCTACACACCGGTGGTAGTGGATTTCAGTACATACATGACATGACGCAGCCACAAGTAAACGACGCGTAGCGTAGCCATCGTCAACCAACCGTACAGCAAAACCGTGTGCACGGCCGTGCCCCCGCGTCCTCCTGCGCGAGACGTCGATCGAGAGCTGATTGATTCGATTGATCCCGCACAAAGGAACAGGCCAAACCAAAGGAAAACGTCCGATAAAAGAAACTCTCGTTTTCGACGGAGATACTCCGCCGCGGCCCGCTTGGATTCCATCGTTCAACTAAAAGCGCGCTAGCTAATAAATAGACGTGTGGAATACACGGGCGGGGCGTATTCAATGGGCAGCAGTGCCTCCAGCTTGACAAATCGCATCCGCATGGTGGCCGGGCTCGGAGCGCAACACATGGGCCGGCGTCTCTATAGTGCACCCTCTCGCGGCGTTGCGCGGCAGGTGTCGCCGTCTCCGCTTCGGAACGAGCCCCCAGAGCTGGCTGCCAGCCCACCGGCCATGGCAAGCTGGCAAACCATGCCTCCGCGTTGCGACCACTAGTAGCCCTACGGCTACCGGCGCACAGACGCGGGGGTCGCCAGGTCGGATACATGGCATGCGGTGCCGCGCACAAGCGCGCGGCGCTGCGATCCAGAGCCGCGCACGCCGCCGGGCACGCACCACCGGCCTGATCGGGCGTGCACTCGCGCTTCGCTGGAGACCGCGACGTCCGGTCCGGGCGCCTCGAAACGCAAGGACGGGTCCACGTCTCCGGAACCGGAACCGCCCGTTCGTTCATCTGCGTTCTCCGCTGCTGGTCGCTCTCGCTCTGTGGGGAAAACTTCGTGGTAGACCCGGAGCTACATTGAAATCTTGGACCGTGTCAAGAGCAGCACTACTAGCTCCGCTTTCTTCCTACGGAGTACTCGTACGTTTCTTAGGTGCTCATCTGAGAATTGTCTTCTCCACGAATGGGAGCAGAGACTGCGACGATAAACTGGAGTGAGCGCCCGGCCCATTTTGGGAAGTCGCTGCAGAGAAAGACAAGTCGTCATCGACGGCGCAGCAAATGAGGAACTCGATCTTGAGTGCATTCCACGAACATTGAACGCGTCTTTTAACTTTCCGCAGCCATAGCCACGCACGATCACCAGGACTACCCGCATCGCCGGGCATCTAAACCTAAACTAATCGAGAGTTAATCTCCCACTCTTCTACCCTCGGAGAACTAAGATTAACAAATGTATACGATATAACAAAGTGTCTGGAGCGGAAACATGTCACGCCAAATATCATAAACAAGCGGCTTCTCGCGTCCAGACCCGCACGCTTTTCGCTCGTCGTGCATATTTCCCCTGTTTGAAAATATCTGGCCCTTGCTTCTAAAACTTTCCCAAAACCCCAGCAATGGCGCGATTACAAAACGTGTCCTAATGGCATCCTGCTTGGCAGCGCAACTGTGAGCCACGAGGCCAGCAAGCAACGGGACGTCACCGTCGGGGTTCCCAGGCGGAGCACTCCACGCAGCACACCTGGCAGCTCCGCGACGCAACTGGCCAACACGCACGCGCCCGAGAGCTAGATCGACGAAGAAAAAGGGAGACAAAATCAAACCCAGAATGGAGGAATCAGACAGCCGATCCCGTTGGCCGGGTTGCGTCCTGACTGACAGTTCCAAGCTTCCAATCATGATCGAGGGCGTCGGACTCGGATCGAGTAGTTTGGGAGGGTGAAACCACTCCCGATCTGTCACATTAATTGCAGCCGTTGACATCGCGCTACTGTTACCGGCCGGGATGTGTCACAGTGTGTAGGAGTGGCAGTGGCCAAACGGCAAACATCCTTCGGGTATTGCCAAATGCGTCTCCCTTTGTTCGTTTTCGCGCACATTTATGGCGTTTCAGGTGTCCAAAACTCTCTCGCACAAACGGCTGAACTAGGAGATTTTTTTGTGCCGCTGCGGTGGCGAAACGTGTCCGGCTATTTGATCTACTGTAGCGGCGAGCCGTATGAACAGGTACTATGCTTGATAGGTGGTATGGACTGGACTACTGCTGGTACTATTTTTTTCCAAGCGTGCAGTTGATATGCAGGTAGACGAAAAGTCTGAGATTGCAGCTGCAGGTACGGCTAGCCCTATGGCTCTGGGACAGAAACATCAATTGATGTATAGTGAATGCAGATATATATTGGTGCTGGACATGTCACGAGCCGAGAACCTAAAGCTACTACGACCAACCAGTGCGTCACCCAGCCATTTGCTCATGGTGTAGTAGAAGCATCACTTGACTGAAGCTTTGCTCACTTGCAGCTGACAGGGACAAGGGCGTACCAACCACGGGAAAAAGAGGGGGGACGCGATCTAGAGCGAAGGGAGGGGTAGGTTTGGACCTTTTGGAAGCCTCCGCCCTCCGGTCACCAAACCTTATCTGCTCCGGTCACGGTCCCGGCCCCGGCCCAGTCGGCGCATCATCACGCTACAGTACAAGGCCGCCGCCCTCGCCGTAGACTTCGCATGCAATAGTATATGGCGCCGGGCGTACCACGCCGGAGGGTGCTGCGAGCCTCCAACTGCTCGCATTGGGTTACGGTACGGCTGGTCCCCTAGCGGACCACATGGTCATTTGGTTCGTTTTGTCCACCGTTTTTCTGGGACACGTACGTACGAGAACTTTAACGCTACGGCTGGCCAATCGAACGGTGCCTCGCAAGGTCAGAAAAAAGGTGCGTATAGATGCGGCGCCAATGCGGCATGTGAACAATGCGGCCGCGTGCGTGCGTGCGTGCCGCAGCGGTGAAAGAAGCTTGCGGAGCTAGTTGCGGCGGTTCGGACTGTTTGTTTGGCGATGATTCTAAGTCAAGGGACAGCGCAGTGTGTGGCAAGAACGTGATGCTCTGTGTCCATGGAAACAAGGAGATTTACGGCAGGATATATGGAACTTTGCTTTTCCATCGACGACCAACTGATGAGTCATCAGTGGACATTTATTGGGGGGCCACAAAATACTACGGAGTAGTGGTCTAGTACAATGCTTAGCAGTAGCGGAAATGCACGACGCTTTCGTCTAGAACACGAGAGAGACAGATGAGTATACGTGACGCTGTCCAGGCGATGTGGCCTTGTGTTCCTTTTTTCTTGGACACCAAGACTGAAGCAACCAATCGGAGGCGACCGGTGGGCCAAGGCGGCAACGACATCATCGCCATGGCACGAGCCGAACACTAAGCATGGAAATGGCAGTCGGTTCTCGGAGCGAGAAAGTTTATCTTCATTTTTTCCAAAAGAAAGAAAAAGTACCAAAAAACATATAATGACCGAAGATTATCACGCTCGTTATTATGAGAAAGGCCTATATTTTTAGATACATTTAGGTGTTTCTCAATTCAATGCTGTAAATAGTTTACGGTTTGAAATTGGACACGTAGCGACGTCATGCTATCCTTAACTCACATTGGGAATGCTTCACATCATAGTTGTGCGGCCGCGTAAACATTAGTAGTAACACCTAAATAACCAAAGTCATCTTATCTTTTGGCTGTATCACCGTTCTACAAATGCGCTATAATCCATCCATGAAGCGTATTAAATTCACGATCACGAATCATGAAGATTGATGTTTCACATTTATGCACCATTCTATTAGATATAATGGGCTATCCCATATAATAATTCTTCACAAATCTCAAACGTCCATTGAAGCGCAAGAGGTTACACCATCTATCAATACCACATTGCTAATGAACGACAATGCTGAAGGTTTTCTCCCTATAAATATAGGCCACTCACTCTCTATTATAAAAAAGCTGCACTATAGACATATGGATAGGACTTTAGATTTGGAAATCTCTAAGATGGCCAGGCGTCGCTACAAGCGTCATATGCTTCACTTATCATCACGGCTTCTGCATCTACATCCGCTGAGTATGTTCGCCATGACATAATCTTTCTTTTAATTACGTTCATCGATATCATGGTTAGGGTGTTCCTGATAACTAGCATATTAGAGTTTCACGTACTAGTTCATGTCTTTGTTATCACTTATCATGTTTGGATTTTAATACTGTAATTGCCTATCCTCCACCACATCCCACGTTTATGAGATATTTTATAATTTATAGGACATGTGTCACTATAATTTTGATGGCCCATGTTATACAGAATCACTAAGTTTTGGTGCTGAACCCACTAAATAATTTAGATGACCCATATATTCGATATGGGTAGGATTGTAAGAAATGCGTTCGGTGTTTCTTCCGACTTTATGAGATGGCACTAAATCTGAGCAGATATGATCTGAAATATTCCAATCACCCTTACAATAGCTACACTACTACCATAATTCTTTGTAAAAGCGACATAAAAAAGAAAATATCACAAACATATATGACCAAAGAATTATCACGCTGTTTCTATGCTTATTATAGCAAATGCTTCCATGTTTCCGACGTGTGTCATTCTCATGGAATAGGATGATTTTGGTTACATACAAAATAATAAATTATTAGAGAAATCAGGCCTGAAAATTGTGTCCGAGAATCCTTCAAAACATTTTTGTTCAGGAACCAACCTACCATACTTGCTCAACTTTGTTACTTCAAGAGTACCCAAAAAATAGTTACAAAAAACTAGTTTTGGGAACTTATAAACAAAAATTAAGGTGCAAAAAAATCCTCACCCAATAGTTTCCAAAAAATTATTCCCAAAAGAAATACACTTTTTTCTTGGCGGAAACAACTTGTGATAAAACGAATTTCTTTTTTTCTATTTCCCTAGGTGTTGCCACATCAGAACCCATGGACCAGCCACTAATTTTTTCACGTAAAAAGAAAACAACCGCACGTCAACTTCCATCGCCCCCTTTTTTATGGGTGGTCGGCAATTTGTGAGGAAAACAACTTAAATTTGGCTTAGGACAGCTTTAGTTTTGGGCATAGGATTGGACATTTGTTGGATAGTTTTTCAATTTTATGCCCAAAACTGATTTTTGGGAAGTTTTATTGTGCACTCTTGGAGATGCTTAAGTATGTACAACTTTCAATTATGGCCACATCTAAACTCACCTGTAATCCTTGGGAGTGCTTCACATCATGTTTGCACACCCCACGGTTAACCATTTGATTAATACCTAAGTAATGAATTTTTTATATTTTAGCTGTAACGCGGCTGTATGAATGTGCTATAACCCGTGAAGCGTATTGAGATTAATATTTCGCATTTATGCACCGTTTCATATTTATGAGATTATCTTATCATTTATGGAGCAGATACGACTAAATTTCGACGATCCATATTCCACAATTTCCTCTGGTAGGATGTACTAAACAAGGCGTGCTTTCTTCTGACTTGTTAGCTTTCTTTGACGGCACTATATTTGATCCGATATATCTGACCCATTTTTCATGAAATCACTATGATAGCTACGCTGCTAGCATCATTCTCTCGCAAAAGCAACATAACACCTCAAGGCAGCCCAAATCAAGTGGACCATGATAGAGCGCGTGCGCTACCAATGTTGTCGAAGCGGATTTTCATTCGGACTTTTTATGAAAAAGGCACCGTCCAATTCCTTTCCAAAAGGTACCAGGTTCACCGGCACCGCCTATGCAATCTGCCATGGCCGCTCAACCAAGGGGGCCTTATCTGGTAAATCTCTCCCTTGCTCAAAGCGCAAACAAAATGGTCGCACACAGCTGTCGAGAATGCAGCAGTGGCCAAGTGTAGCTGCCACTTGTAGTGTAGCCGGTGCCCGGCTCTGCTTCTCTAGAAGAGCACGCGTGTCGTGCGCCCAGGCTTGGGGAGAAGAGCAGAGAGGAAACGGACACTGGCGACGGGAGAGACGGCAGTGGGCAGGCAGCTAGCTAGCCGGCGGTGGACTGGACACCTCGCGCTCGCGGGGCTCGCGAATTGCGATGCGCATGCACATGAGCCGAGCACGCGTTGCCGGCTGGGTGGCCCGTGGGTTGCTGTACAAGCTATCAGATGCCGAGATCAGGAGCAGAGCAACGTCTTGGTCTTTTCTTTGTGTGTACATGTGGCAGTACATATCAGCAACAAGGGACTTATCATGTCCGTCAGTGCGTGCTAATCCATGGCACGAGCCGGTTGTCCCGCTCCTTCTCTTGCAGTTGGTCACCGGTCGCCACTCACCAGGTGGACCTCGGCGCGAGACTGCGATCCATGACCTAATACAAAAAAATCGCACGAGCCCGTGCAGATGCCCTACGAATATACGGTCGGTCTCCGGCCAAATTAGCCTCCCAAATCCTTGTCCGGACGGTATGGAGCAATCGGGGGCGAGCGCCTGAAAATCCCGTCCCTGATGCGAGCTCTGGAGACTCCTCTGCCTATGCCGGGTAGTTAGTGGTCACGTCCCCCGACGGCCCGCCTCGCATCTACTGCTACTCCGGTGATGCCAAAAAGAAAAGAAAAGAAAGGAAGCGGGGGAGGAAGCGCTTAAACAACGTTATCCGACGAGCCCGGTGGCCCGTAGACGACGTCAATCGCCGGATAAGGCGCTACGAAATCAGCGCCCTAATCACCAGGCTGAAAGCAACCCGCATCTGGACATCTACATCGGGTTAATTAACCTAATCCCCCCTGGGACAATTAATTAGCGCGGGCACACACGCTGGCTTAGCTCGCTAGTGCGGGCGCTAGGCAACATGCGCCCCTGATCCCCCGCCGGCCGCCGAGCCGCGAGGGCGAGAGATGGCGCGGTGCCAATCGAGTCGAGCCAATCCTAGCGGTGGAGTTCTTTATAGAGGGAAAGGACAAGGGGGCACTAGTATAATGCGGGCGCCAATGGACGGGAGCCTAAAGTTGTGACGTCACGCGCCGCAACGACCTGGACAGTTCGCAGTTGAGCCGATGCAATCCAATCGGAACCCCGCAACGGCAGGGAGAGGAGGTGAGAGCGTGAGGTGACCAGCAGCAACTGCTACCGGTGCCGGAGTTGTTTTCGCGTCACTTCCGGCGACCTCCCCTACGGCCTAAGCTTTCTAATAATACTCGTAGCCTCGGTGTTAGGGGAGGGGAGAATATTCGGCATCCCCAACTCGCTCCCTGCCACAATTATTAATTCGCCTTTTCTTAATCAGAAGGAATCTCGCCGATCCTTCCATTCCATCCGTCCTTGCCGCTCCTGGCCTGGCCTGGCCTCTAGCCGGGTTTCCATGCACCAAGCCAGCCAGCGCGTGGAAATGGCCCGGCCACTAGACCAGCCAATAGCCACACACCGACCGGAAACCCGGCGCCCGCTCCGACCCCAGGGACCCTCCTCCACCACCGCGCCGCCCGGCACAAGCCTCTTGCGTCGAATGGAAAGCAAGCGATCTCGGGGCGCCTCGTGCGTTCCCGTGGCCGGCGGACCCGGCGCAAGCAAAAACCGCAAGTCGCAACTGACAGCCGCAGCCCGCAGCAGAATCGGAGCCATTCCGTGGCCGGCGCGCCGCCCGCCCGCCCGCGCGGCACCGGCCGTCCCCGTCGTCGGCGTGCGTGTGCCGCGGCAAAGTTTCTCCCGTGGGGCTACTGCTTGGACCGGGTTGGTTAGGATGGACATGCACGTTGGGTTTCTGTTGCGCGCGTCGTCTGTTCCGTTGGCTTTTACCCGCGCGCGGAGACGTCGCCGAGGCCGAGGCGGGGAGGGGGCACGCCGCGGGGGTTTCCGAAACGAGATAAGGCTGGAGCCGCCGGCTCGTAGGCTAGGCCACTTTGCGCTCGCCTCGCGCCATGCCGCCGATCCGACTGGGCGCGATGAGGACGACGTCGCCTCCAAATAATTGGCCGGATTTGGATCCCCAACAGGGGCGAGCGCCCCATCACCCTCCCAATCGCGTAGTAGGGTGCGATGACGGCGTGGGCCCCATGGATGATCCGGGCATGGACCTACCCATCCCATCGCGGAATCGCAACGCATCCATGAGGTAGTTGCTGCTAGATTTTGGAAAGACGGTTCGTAGTAACCGTGCGATGCCGAAAGAACAAGTGGAAAGGCGGTACTAGTACAACACGGTGAGCTCAAGTGCTCAAGAGAGGTTAACCGAAACATCAATTCACATCATGGCTTGTCGAGCTCAAGCAGCAATTAATGGCGGTACATGTACATAGTATATAAAGAGCGCTAGCTGGCTCCTCATGCGCCCAAATTAACTAATCAGCAATTCGTAAATCACCACCGCACTGCACTGCGCCTTGGCGATGCAGATGCAGCCCCCCTAATCTACACCCATTCATTAATCCTATTCAATAATCATGCTTCTGACACTAATGACACAATCAGAGTAGTACTATGTACATAGATCAAGACAAGGAACCTAGGATGGGGGAATTAATCAACAAGGAGGCCCTAATTCCCTGGCGGTCTGGACGGATAATAATCTAGTCAGACCCGAGGTCAGGAGCGGCCGGGCTCGGCGGAGGTGACGATCGGCGACGCGTCAGCGAACTGTCACCAGCCCCAAGGGAGAGGAGGCCAAGATAATCAATCAAATCAAGCAATTAACCAACCAAATCTTGTGATTGGGAGCGGGTGGGCAGCCCGGCCCCCGATCGCCGGCGTTCAGGCTTCAGTACTTCCAGAAATCGGCGACGTACAGGAGCGAGTCGTCGAGGTCGTGCGGGAACTGGTGCGACGGCGGCGGCGTCACCGCCGACGAGATCTCCGCGCAGCCGGCGGCGGCGTTGGGGTCGGTGCTGAGCCCGGTCTCGCGGGACGGGCTGAGCACCGACGTCGTCTGCCCCGAGACCACCTGCTGCTCCGCCTTGCAGTACCTCCGGATGGCCGGGCGGAGGTCGCCGGAATTCACCGCCGGCAGCGAGAAGTACTGACTCGAGTAGGACATCGGCGGCGGCTGCTGGTAGTTGTGGTACTGCAGCTGCTCCTCCATCTTGACCGGCAGGTAGCTCGTGCCCGGCGCGGAGTTGCCGTAGGTGGATGCGGGGCCCTTGACGTCGATCACCTCGTCCGCGTCGGCGCCAACTAGGGGCGGCAGCTCGGCGGAGTCGAGGAGCTCGCTGAGGAAGCCCAGCGAGCCGATGCGCTCGAGCTCCGCACCGTCCGTCGCCACCATTGGCTCCGGCGCCCTCGCCGCCAGCTCCTTGTTGAACACCTTGCACACGGCCCACACGTCCTGTACGCCACCAAACAAACGCGCGCCAGGAAAGACAGGGGGATTTAGCTCGCCGACCGAAAAGGCATAGAAATTTCCAAGCTCGAACGGGGTAATTGAACGAGGGAGAGGAGAGAGGCGGGACGGGGGCCGGACCTTGGCGGAGCGCGGGAGCGGGTGGGGAAGCTTGCCCTCGAGGCGGAATTCGTGCATGACCCAGCCGGTCTTCTCGCCGCGCGGGGCGCGGCCGCGGTAGAAGACGAGGGTCTTCTTCATGCCGACGAGGATGCCGCGGCCCCTGAAGATCTCCTTGTCCTTGCCGGTGGCCTTCCAGTAGCCGGTCTCCGTGGCGCGGTTGGTCCGCGTCCCCGTCGGGTACTTGCGATCCTTGTGGCAGAAGAAGTACCAGTCCTTCTCCCCCATCTTAGCCCTTGCTGCAGAAATCAAACGCAAACTTTTCAATTAGCCCACCGTCTCGAGGAGTACTACTTACAAGAGGAAGGAAGAATTTCAACAAAAAAGGGAAAAAAAAGGAAGAAAAAGGTGCAGCTACGGCTATGGCTATGGGTGCCTAGATAGTATTACTAACCTGGGAGATCCCATGGCTCGATCTTGTTGAGGTCAACCTCGCCGATGACGCCGGAGACGAAGCGGTGGTCGAGGGCCTTGTGGGTGAGGTAGTGCGAGATGATCTCCTCGTCGGTGGGGTGGAAGCGGAACCCCGGCGGCAGGTCCAGCTGCGCGGCGCCCGCGTCCTCCACCTCCGCCTGGTTGATCACCGAAATCTCAGACATCTCCGCCGCACCCAACCCAACACCAGCTGCAGAGCCTCCCTTTCTCCCTTCCACTCCAAGCCTCCGCGAGAGGAAGCGGGGATGGCTGCCTCACAGGGAAAGAGAGGAGAGGGAGAGGCGTGTGTGAAAGAGAGAGGTGGGTTGAGAAAGAAGGCAAGGGGCTTGGACTGGAGGAGCGGAGGGGCTTGGCCGCCTTATATAGGCTCGGAACGGTGACGGGCCGGCAGCGGAGAGCCGTGCGGAGGCGGCTTGCGGGCGACGGGACCCCGTCCGGCCGGGACCGGGGCGCCGGCCGGGTTCACGTCTCTCACTTTTGTTACCGCCGGGAGCTCTGGCCCCTAAGCAACTCCAAATTACCCTGTACTAATCGCGATGGCGCTCGTCCTAATCCCGTGCCCACTCCGTCCTCTGGCCCGTGGAATATTCACTCGCTGGCGCCCGTTCACAGCTAACGCGGCAACGATGCGGCCGGGAATAGAAAACCCCGAGCTCTGCTCTGTTTTTAAATATCACAGGCTTTAAATACAGTCTCAGTAGGAGTTTTTCTCAGCTTTCTGACCTTTGAAAACGAGTGGGCGACTGGGCAAAGCAGAGCCTCTCTGTCCGACCCCACATTGCAGCGAGAAGAATTCAACACACTGCGACACACGGACTGGGCAGCAGATATTCCCTTCCTCCTGGTTGCTTTCCGGAAAACGGCGAGAAATCCAGATAACCATGGCAGTTTATTCGAGCAGGATCGCAGTGCGTGGCTGTGGTGATCTCGCTTCCGTTCGTCGCCTCTTTTGGGAAACTTTCAAGCTAGCAGTTGTTCGTTGTCCACAGGTCGTCCGTAACGTCAGACTGGGAGCCGGCGACGAGCTGACGACGACAATTTTGTGCAAAGATACCAACGGCTTTATACCCGTGTATGTATGTATGGGCGGCCAGAGCCGGACGAAAAGCGCAGAAAATTCGACGAGATGAGCGGCAGTTTTTCCTTTCTGAAGGGTGCACGCTCAGCATCCGTGCGTGGTGCCATCAGGCCGCGGTTCCATGGTTTCCAGCATTTCCCTCGTCGAATTCTCCGCTTTAAACGGAGTGTGAAATGTCAAAGCGACGTGCTTCTGCTGTGGCCAGGAAGAGCTACCGGCTCGCGCTGGCGGTGATTTTTTTTTTTGTTCCTCTCATCTTATCCTTCCAGGCTCGCAAGCAGTAAATATCAAATGAAGTGTACTCCGTATGCCTCAAGGCAGCGAAATTGTCAGAAATAGAAAAAAGGGGACTCGTCTGAACTTTCTCTCCCTTTTTTTTCTGTCTGATATACACATGCCTCCAGTAGATCGCAAACAGGAATATCAATCTGACAGCTTTTAAGAACAGAAATGGATTGTTTCAAAATAACAAAGAATACAGAAGTTTCTCGAGGAGAAGTTTGGGGCAAATGAGACACGAGCTTTGCTGAATCAGCCAAAAGAAAATACCTTTCCTTGGGCCCAGGGCCGGTCCCAGCATTTTGGGGGCCCAGGACAAAATAAAAAGAAGGGCCCTCTTTTATTAAGACACGAATTTATTTAATTTACTTGCCGTAAAAAATAATTTTATATGTAGCAATCTTTGAGGACAAATATGACTCAAATTAATGAGAAATAAATGAAAAGCCAAAAAAAATAGATCATAAGTCATTCAGAGTATTTCTGAGCTAGGAGAGAATAGTTTACAAAATTTGGTCACCATAATATGAAGAGGTGAGGAAAATAAAAAAAACCATAGTCAAATGTATGCTTAGAAGAAGATTACAAGAAATATGAACTAAATGAAAAGGTACAAAAGAATATGAATTACTACGTACCGAGTATATTGAATGGGCAAGATTTTCAGAACTGATACTTTATATTAGTGGGTCTTTAGCTCTTGTATATTTGTTCTCTCTTTACTGTATATTCTGACACATGGGGCCCTCTGGACCCTGGGGTCGGGGCGGTTGCCCCTCTCGCCCTGCCCCAGGACCGGGTCTGCTTGGGCCTCGTGGTGGCAGGGAGATATGAAAGCATCACAATACATGTTTGTTTTGTTTTTAAAAACATCTAGCCATATACCCAGAAAACAAATCTAACAACTATTTAATGAGCAACATGAACGTTCGTTGAGGGTGACTGTTCCGAAGACATACTCAAAGTTCAAAGGATGCTGCATTAAGTTCCGATTTACAATAATCTAGGGTATCTTAACAAGCTTTTCAAATACTTATCTTATTACTGATTTATAGTTTCTTTATGTTTATGCATTATTTTGACCAGTAGCTGCTATTAGTGAATCTCACAGAGGTCCTAACCGAAGCCCCTAGTCGCGTTGCATTTGCGTTGTGAATTATAAATTGAGAAGTACACGGCTTCGGGACCCATCACCTTCTCTGAAGGTAGCTACACTGCACCTGTCACGGATTATGGATGCATCCTTCAAGAAGATGCACTTGACTCGGCAGAATATTTCGACCTCTGAAAGCTCGAAATATCAAATCCCAAAGGCGATTATCTCCGATACATTTCACATCTCAGAGAGATATACACAGATAGAGAAAAAAATGCCAACCTTCTCTCCCATGTGGGGATCAGGAGGGGGTGGATGGCAAAGCCAGAATTCAGGCGCAATGCGCCAGCATCTCGGCGGTGCCGGCGAGATTCCTCCGGCTACGGGCGCGCGCGTGCTCCAGCTCGAAGTGGCGTGCGGTTTCTGCCCCCACCAACTCGGCACCCAACCTGGTCCTGCTCCTGCTGGCCGCCGCCGCCGTTCTGGTACTGTTGCCCGGCCGGCTGGATAATTGTGCGAGCCTATTTCTTAGCGTTGCAGCGATTTTTACACATGGAACTGTCCCGCGCCCATAGCCTGCTTGTCTCACGTGTCGCGGCGAGGCGGCTAGCTGATGCTGACTTGTCGATCATGTGCTCTCACAGGATTCAGGATCCTGTACTTGGTACGAGTACTATACTACTCCTGCCTTGGGATAAGAGGATTCCGTTTTCCTCCTTAGAGATAAGCATGGAACGGTTGATGATACGTAGAAAAGTCGGAGCGCGAGCGTACAGTCAGAGCCGTAGTTGGCGTGCCAGCTGATCATAGCATTTTGGCCTCGTTCCTCGCTCTGAATGCACAAATCCTGATCTTCTCGACCGATCGTGCATTCGTGCCAATACATCCATGGCAAGGATATTGCCACATTTTACTTTGTGCTGATCTCTGTGCTACCGCAATATCCAGCCGACGCCCTGTACCGGTCGGACTTGGACGGACCCGGCGCCGTTGCTCCAGTGGGGTCCACCGCGACCAATCAAACGAAGAGGCCGTTTCGTCCGTGCAAAAACCGATGCTGCCCGTGGCGGGGCCGGTGCGGTCCGGGTGCGGCGCGCCTGGAACCCGACGACGTCACGCTTAACTACCGACTCCACACCACAGGCCCACAACGGAACCCCTCGTCGGACTCGGATAGCTATGGGGCCTACCCAACGGCGTGACCCGGTCTCGGCGTCAGCACCCGAGCCGGCGGCGGCACCCGGCCGGGACCCGGCCCGATGAGGCGACGAGCCGCTTTTGCAGTGCGGCGCGTGCCGTGTCCCGTCCGTCCGCGCAGGTGCACCCAACCGCTCCACACCCCCCGCGACCTGCCCCAGCCGCCGCCCATCCATCCCTCGAGCAAGCCTTTGCGGCCGCTGCGACGTCAACTCACCATCCCATCCCCACCGCGCCGTGGCCTGGTGCGCCGGCGCCGCGCCGTATGGGCACCGGCGTTCCGTCTCAGCATCGGGTTTTAGGTGCCCGCCGCAGCGGGCGCGTCGGCAGCGGCACCCGTCGGCGCGAACGTTACGTGCCCAGGCGTATGCCGTATGCGCCGAGCCGTTGACGCTTGAGCACGGCGAGGATGTGACCGCACATGGTTGTCCGGTATCCGTTCGTTGGAAGAGGGCGACGGTCCCAGGGTCGTACGGTTGTTACGGCCCCGTTTGCGCGTGCCCGCGTCTCCCGAGCGAGGGAGGGATTTCGATCCCACGACGGACGCGGATAAGTGCAGATTGCAACGTGACGATGTTTTTACAGGCTCGCGATGGAAGAGGCCAAGCATAAGCCGTAACCGTTCCGAGCTGTGCCAGCACGACTGCTGCTGCTACAGTGCTACTGCGTCATTCAACGAAAGATAATTGCCGGACCACCTCCTGAGACGACACGTGGTACGAACCCTGTGCCAAGTGCTAGTACGATGGCGGCTGCTGACGGGCCTGCCAAAAGGCGACGGTCTCTAGTTATCCCCCTTGTGGCCTTGTCCCCTTGCGGCTCACTCACTCATCCAGGATCCCAAATGATTATTGATCGGAGCAGTAGTAGTGCAGCAAGTAGAGGTATTTTAACCGCCCACGTCGGGGCCAATAATAGGCTCGCGCCACCACGTACGTAATCCGTTGTTAAACCCGCACGCGTGGCGGTGGTAATTCTCGAGATCCCACTGCGCCGCGCCGGCGGGGCGGCAGTCTCGCGATGCCCGGCGCCCCGCCGCGGCCGTACGCGGCGGCGACGAAATAATATGGTTGCGCACATGCTGCGAGCCGGCGACCGCTCCCTCCCATGCACGCGTGGGATTATCCCCTACGAAGATTAACGCAAGACCTTCCCGCGGCATGATTAATCTCAGGGTAAGGGACTAAAGGGCTCGTGGGTTGGTAGTTTGGTAGAGATCGTACACGTCCATTCATCTCTTTTCCTTGGTAAACTGGGAGCGTCCCCTGTTCGGGCCGCTTTAACAATGGGCGGGTCCGTAGTTGAGTACGTGGATCATCCGTGTACCTGTGATTATGGTCTTAGGTCTTACTGTTCGGCTACATTTGTTTAATGTGGCGCTTGGGCGCTCCTTAAGATATGGTTAGGTGGCTTGATAAGTCTAAGATCGAGGCTAGTCAGCACGTATGCCATGCATGATGCAGCACTGCTTGGAACTCATCTGGCATTCCCAGAGGCCGAACCATCCACCTTTTTTTCTCAGTCATGTTCTCGAAGTCTGAACAGAAACGCAAGCGCCAGGTCTGCTTAGTCCCTTAAATAAATGGCAACTACATGTATTAAATATAAATTAATTATAAAATTAATTATATAAGTCATGTCTACTTTACGAGACAAACATAACAAGTTTAATTAAGCTATAATTAGTATAAAATTATAACATTATTACTGTAGCATTACATTATCTAATCATGTACTAATTAGGTTTAATAGATTTATCTAGTAAATTAGGCTTCATTTATGTAATATATTTTTTAATTAATCTATATTTAATACTTTTAATTAGCATTCTTACGTTTCATTCGACTATCAAACACCCCCTTAGTACTATTCAAGTGTTCAGGGTTGGATTGTCCGGCACTGACGTCATAGGTCAGAGCTAGCCAATGTGCAAGCAGGAATGCAGAGGATGCCAGAGCCAAACCCACACTCGTGACTCGCGGCCCCCGCTAGGCCGCTACAACATGTGCGCACAGCTTGGACGGCGGGACACCTGCCACAGAAGTCACAGCATACAATTGGCTTCCCTCCCGATTTTCTTTTCTTCCAGGTGCATGACAGCTCGTTTCCTTCAGATTCAGAGGGCTTCTTCATCAAGCTCGTCACTCTAAGCACAGTGCGCTGGAAATGCACACGACTGATTGATATCTTAAATGGGATGCTCACAGATTAATACCGAAATGGTATTGTGCATATGTATAACTGGCTGTGCTCTGCACTGACCAGGCATGCATGTCTGGAGCACAAGAATGCCCAAGCAAAAGAACACCGTCACACACCCAGAATTTTATAATTAAACCACTTCGGGTTGCAAGCGGTGACAAGCAAGAAAGCTCGAGGACACGGCCAGGCCGATCGAGAGTAGCGTGCGCACCAACCCAAAAACCCTTGCGGCCGGCACGAGCCATACTAGTCGTCGTCGCCACCGCCGCCAAATATATGCACGTCCAACATCTCGAGCACTGTGCGGCGCGGGCGCGGACGTGAGCTTGCGTACATGGCCGCGGCGGCACGCCACGCGCACGCCCCCGCTCGGCACGTACACGCGCCACCCTCCGTAGCCACATGCCTCGCCCCGCTCTCGCCGCGGGGCTAGCTAGCTAATAATCTTGGGCGCGGCCGTGCGGGCCGGGGTTTGGAGATTAGCGAGCGATTCGTGCTGCTTCACCAACACACCGAAGCAACTCGTTCCCGACGAGGCAAGCGACAGCGTGCTAGCTAGCCTGGGAGGAAAATAAGAAACCATCACACAGCACAGATGTAGTACGTAGGAGTGGAAACGATGGGAGCTCGATCTAGCGAATTCCGGCTAGGCGCCCACGTTGGTTGTGTGTACGTGCGGTGTTGGTGCTCGCTTATGTCTGCATGGAGTGTTTCGTGGGGAATTCAGTCGTGTCCGGTTCGTTCTTGGTTTGGGAATTGGAGTTGGGAAACGACCGGCCCCCGGGCGGCCCACTGGACAGCCTAGGAATGCATAAACCTATGTGCACCGCATGCATGACTATTGGTTAGAGAAACAATTTGCACAAGCCGGGGTTATTACCAAGATGATCTTTTATTCTATAGCTTATTCTATAACAGTTTACTATAGCTTATTGCTGGTTATTATAGTTCTTGTATAGTGAGTTACCATACTGCGGAATATTAGAGCGTGTTCTATAGTTCTTTTGTGATCGAAGTTCTATGGGCATTCATACATAATTCAGAAACTTCGATCACAAAAGGGCCTAATCGTCATCATATGAAATTGCGCGTAGAACAATTGTAGTGGTCCACAAGCTGCATTTTCTGACCATGTCGTTGTCAACGGGCACACACAGCTCGATACCTTCAAAAAAATGGAATGTCAGTGTGGTATTATAGTCCAGAGTTAGCATCCGCTCAACTTACCATAATTTCAACCGCAGAAAATTTCAAATGCTGGATCGGATAAGGGAGAAACATAAACAAACCGGTAGATGCAGGGATGTGTCGTTGCGGTGGTTCCTTTCTATCTTCTAATTTTATTGTCTGTATATTTTTTGAAGAAAGAATATTAAGTGGTCGAATTCTTTGAGAAGTGTTTTTCTTTTTCTATGGCGCGAAACGATTTCTCTTGTTTGACTTGCTGGCCGGTTTTGCGTACCTGTACCTCTGCATCAGTAGTTAAAAACTTAAAATAGCGTTAGTTGGTGACCGACTTGACAATAAGATCAATCAAATCCCTCACCGGGATTATATTCGCTAGGTTACTACGCGAGAATAATGAGGTGTCCATGTACCTGTCGGTCCGGGAGCATGCCTTTTTTTCTTTTGTACAAAAAAAAAGAATTGAGTTTTGTCCTCTGATGTGAAATTGATGCCGAGAGCAATGCAACAGCAGGCGTATCCCGTCGATGCAGACAGCAGGCGGCAAACAAGTTTTGATGCTTGAATAGTGCAATTCTTCACGGATCGTAGGCTCGTAGCATACTACAGTGGAGCTAGCGCCGGCAGCGGCATTTGTCCGAGTTCTTCCATTTCAACCTGATTCCCGTCGGTGACATGCCGACATCGTAGTGCCAACGTGCCATTCAGAGATCCCGGAGGACGAACCGGAAGCAGAACGCTCTGAATGAAGGATTGCCGGGGGTATCTCTGCGATCGCGTTCGCGTACGCTCTTCTCCGATAGACATCAGAAAAGGCATCAGTCAGAGTCAGAGGATTGGAGCGCGTACATTCCCCATCACCCCGCACGAGGACAAGGATGAGGACTCGGGTCTCGGGATCGCAGTCGGCTCTAGGCGAATGTATGTAGCATTTGACCGCCAACAGATGGAACACACGGACAGACGGGATGTCCTGGAAAGCAGCGGCAAGGAGCTCAGATATCCTGGATCGGGCTCTTGACCACGAAACTCTGGCGGTTGTATATTTGCGTTCCCGACAGATCGACCCTGTTCTGACTGCGGGAAGCAGTGGGGGGTTTTGGCGGCATTGCCGGCAGGACGCTGGATTCGAGGACGACGGGTACGCTATTGCTTCACGGCCAAGCGGCGTCGCCGGTCGCCCTACCTCGCTGCTGCAGTAGTGCTCCTGCACTGCAGTAGTCCTGCTAGATGTTTTTTGTAGGGTAAAGTAGTCCTGCTAGATCTCCATGGGCTGTTTCGACTCGATTCTGGACTAAGAAGGGTTTCAGCCCAGTCAAGTTTCAACATAGGCTCCGGAAGACTCGACGGGCTGTCACAGTAACGGTTCGTTTGGCGTGCTCGGCCTAATCTTTAATATTTTGGCGTCCCTCAACTATCACCTAAGTCTAACTCTTGTCCCTCATCATCTCCAAAACCAGATATTCGCAGTCCCTGAGTTCTAAGAACCAATTGCTTTTTATTCTCGGTAATTTCTACGGTGGTTTTAAAGGTTGTAAATTGGACTTTAGCTAATATTTCTAAGGTGTAAAATGATCTTTTTGAGAAAAAAATGTTATGCAAGTATTTTTTATTAGAAAATTATAACTTTTTAAAAAATATATGGTCTAATCTTAAAAAATATAGAAAATTATTTTAGGCTAGAAAATATGAAACTAGTTTTTTTTTTCAAAAATCATGTTTCTTTTGTGTCTAGTTTGGAGCACTACTAGTTTCCAGACATATCAGACCAACTATAATAAATCATAATTTTTTTGGTTAATAGTTTTCACTAAGTAGTTACTCTCGTTGTTTATTATAATTAGAGTGATATGCTAGGAAACTAGAATGGCTCCAAACTAGGTACCAAAAGAAAAAAACATAATTTAAGGGGAAAAACACGAAACTAGTCTCATATTTTTTATCTGAAACAATTTTTATAATTTTTTAAGATTAAACCGGATTTTAAGATTTTTTAATAAGTTTTATAAGAAAAACAAATGTACATAACTTTTTTCAAGAAGATCAGTTTAGGCCCTTGAACTTTCAGCCATTATTCAATTTACCTTCTCTAAAACCGCCCTTGAAACCACTGATGATGAAAAAAACAGGTTTTAAGAGTTTAGGGATGAGCATCTGGTTTTAGAGACGAGGAATGGAAATCACACTTGTGCAATAGTTAAAGGACGCAAAAAGGACTTTTTCCTTAAGAAAAAGGTTCGTTTCCAAACAGGGGCTCAAGCGGGCAAAGATCCTATATGGGCCTGAGATTGAAATTTTGCGACGGAACGCTACAGGCCCAAGTACCCAACGCGAGCACAAAACGTAACGGGTCCTGGGCCATGCGCATCGCCGATGCATAAAGTGCCAGCCAGACGGATCAGAGGCATGCAGTTATCATGTTCCGTAGTTGTACTGGGTACAAAACCAGCTGCTGGCATATGCGTCAAGGCTCGAGGAGACAAGCTAACCCAGTAATCGGGCAACTTTGTTTGGCGTTGTCAAGAATCGGATCCCTCGTCCAGTTTTTCCAATCTCAATCCGAGAATAAGGCGTGAGAAGACGTAGATCAGGTCCCGTTTCCTTTTCCATCACAAACACAAGAACACAAAAACAGATATAGGTGAAGCTTCGAGTCTCTTTTTCATTAGTCATAGATGAATATAAGGTTGTTGAATATATAGATGTGGGAGAACCGTATATTCGTTATGAGTCCACGTTATTTCTAAATTTAGGGATTTCTTAACAGGCGTAACGTTACTATGTTTGAAGTTTTTTTCTTCGAGGCAAGCTCGAACGTTGATCACTTGATTCGCACCTGACCCCTGCAGCGTCAAGCATATTCCACCGGAACCGTATGGTCCACATACCACAACATTTTTTACCGAGGGGCCGGCCAGCACGTGCGCAGAGATGGATTGGAGAGAAGGAATCAGCTTTGCGCAGACCTGCCTGCCACCATCAATGGTGGATGCAGAGCTCCACTCCGGTCAGGCGATGAACGGTGGTTTGGTGGGTGAGGATAGACAGACGACTCGTCTCATGGGCAAGAAACGACAGCCGGGCGGGGTCATTGCACGCTCCACAGCATCCCCAGCCGCGTGCAGTGATCCGTCGCCTGAAACGTGTCGCGGATAATATACTGTACTCGCTCGGTTTCCTGCGCCGCGTGCCGCGCTGCTATCTCCGAAGCGAAGATCGGAGGGGACACGCATCGCGCATGCGCATGCCAGGCCCGACGCGATGCGCTCTGCTAGTCTGCTCTGCTCTGCTTCTGGAGCCGTTTAGTACGTGATATCACTGCAGTTAACTGCTTTAGTATGTGGTATCACTGCTTTGTTAACGATGCAATAATCTCGCCAGTTCAACTTGACAGTGAACCACATTCGACAGAGTTAACACTCCCTCCCAGGTATAATCAAAGCAGAGCAGAATCACAAGATATGGATGATCAAACCAACTTGGATAGAAGAAAAGGATCCGAGTACAGTACAGAGTTGACACTCCGGGTCTGAAACTCTCTGCATTACAAGCACAGCTGACGGATGCTCAATGAGACAAGCTCACCGAGGAAGAACCCCTCTCACTCTCCTCACTCACGGTCTCACGGGAGTAGGACCGACGACGACGGACACAGACGGAACTAAACACAGACAACGACACACGATCACCACAGATCGATCACACACGACTTTATTCTAGCAACATGGCAGCAGCAGGAGACCACAGGTGGCTGATCTCTCTCCCAACTCCGGATCATGGTGATGACAAATGCAGCCCCCGCACAGCACATTTCTGCAGACGCAAGCAACAATCAAATGCCATTAATCTTTTGTTGACGAAATATTAGAGAACGCTAATAATTGAAAAAGGAAACAAGGAGATAGGCTATCAGTTTCTACCGACAATCACTTTATCAATGAAGCTTCTAGTGCGGGTTGGTAGGCAGATGTGCTAATTTTTCTACTCTGAAATCAAGATCCACGGAAAAAAAAAACAGTGGCTGAGCGTGAGCTCTGTGCGCCAGTGAGACTTACACCAGGGGACGATCTTCCAGCGCTGGTTGTCGCCCTCGCACCACTTCCAGAGCACGATGTTGGTGCCGTCGCGCACCCCGCCGTGGTCCTGGTCGCCGTGGAAGGCGTCGAAGTTGAGGTAGATGTTGTTCACCATGCGGATGCAGCGGAAGCCGTGCCCGATGTCGCGGCTCTCCGTCCAGAGCACCGACTCGTCCTGGTAGTTGGGGTTGTACGGCACCAGCTTCACCTGCGCGACACGTCGGGTGACGGTCAGATCAGTCAAGCGCGCGAGCCGACAAAAAAAAAACATCTCTTGATGTTTCCGGCCGACACGATGAGGTCGAGGAAAGATGGGACAAGAATCGATGGATGCTTGCCTGGTGGCCCTCGCCCTGGGAGTGCTTGATGGCTTCGCCGGTGACCCTGTTGACGAGGGCGAAGGCCGGGTAGCCCTCCTCGTCCTTGATGCTGTTGCTGTGGCGCATGTCCTTGACCCAGTGCTGGAACTCGTCGCGCGGGTTGGTGGGCGCGAGGCAGACGGCGCCGTTGCGGGCGGTGACGCTGAACCCCTCGTCGGCCTTGCAGTAGATGCGCACGGTGGGTTCGCCGTGGCCGTAGCCGCCGCCGCCGTGGGGCGCGTTGCTGCCGCCGGCGTATGCCTCGTCGCCCCACGGCAGGATCTTCCAGCTCTGGTTGTCGCCCTTGGCCCACTCCCAGAGCACGACGGTGGTGCCGTCGTGCACGCCGCCGTGGTCCTTGTCGCCGTGGAGGGCGTCGAAGTTGAGGCGGATGTTGTTCACCATGCGGATGCAGCGGAAGCCCTTGCCCACGTCGCCGCTCTCCGTCCACAGCACCGACTCGTCCTGGTACTCCGGGTTGAACGGCACCAGCTTCACCTGAGATCAAAGGCACGTCCTCACTCAGACAACCATTCTCCCAAGAAACACGCAGTGATGAATGAAACAGGAACGAGCGCGCGAAGGGGGAAATCTAAAAAACAAACAAAAAGGGTACCGGGTGGGACTGGCCGAGGGAGTGCTTGATGGCGAGCCCCGTGGCCTTGTTGACGAGGGCGAAGGCGGGGTTGCCCTCCTCGTCCTTGACCTGGGCGCTGAAGCGCATGTCCTTGTACCAGTGCTGGTGCTCGTCGCGCGGGTTGGCCGGGGCCAGCACGACGTTGCCGTCGCGGACGGTCAGGCAGTAGCCCTCGTCGGCCTTGCAGAAGATCTTGAAGGTGGGCTGGTGCGCGCCGCCGCCGTGGGCGGGGGCCGGCGGGTTCTGGCCGTTGTGCCCGAAGCCGAACATCTTGCGCGCTGCTTCGCTCGTCGGGGTTTTTGGGAGGGTTGGGTTGTTGATCGCTTGATCGGGGACGGGAGAATGGAGAAGGATTTGGGACGGGGCGATGAGAAGCTGTGAGCATTGGGGGGTCCATTTATAGAACGGAAGGAAATGGAGGCCATGTGCAGATTTTTACCGCGGTGAGTGAGAAAAGGATCCGAGGTGACTCGTGAACGAGCGGAAGTGTGAACGTTTGGTGTGCCGGTGTGGACATGTGAATTCCCTGTTTGACTGACGAGTGGGGCCGGATGCACGCACGGTGACGATGCTGTACTGACCGGTGGCCCCGGTAAGGAGCCGGCCGGCCGGACTCCCGCGTGTGGCCGTGACGCCGGCCGTATCCTCGAGGCCCCGCCGCCTGCATGTCAGCAGGGTGGCACGTCGCCTACCGGCCCTACGTGGCCCTGTGCGCTCTTGGCCACATGCCCACACATGTGTTAGCAGCAAACGTAAACAAAGCCGGAGGGAAATTATGGTGAGAGAGCGAGGAAGGTGGATTTGCTTTGGTCTCTCCTCCATTAAACAAATCTCTCTCCATCTCTTTCCGTGACGAAAATGATGCATGCATGTTGATCACTGATCTCTGTCTGATGCGTGCGCCCGACGCCGCATGATTTCGATTCGCGCACGATCGCCCGCGATCTCAATGGACCCGCGCGGCCGCGCTCGCTCCCTCGTCTGCGTAGCAGCGGTAGCCGTTAACGGCAACCATGCGCAATGCCTTGCACCGCCATAGCCGCTGCTAGTGTTTGGCACTTTGGCTCCCGAGCACCGCGTGAGCGTAACTTTTTTTCAGCTTTCACTGCGGCCTCCAGAGATGGGTACTGTACGTGCTTGTTCCGGCGCTCGTGCATCGCGCTCCCTTTTACTCATAATCAGAAAAAAAAACTTTGATTCCGCAGCCCCATCCGACCTGGACCGATCACCGCACCTGGCCTCGGTGCCGACGACACCCTGCCGCTGAGTGGCTGGCCGGTGAAGACGGTGGTGAAAAAAACAAGTGGCGAGCGGATAAGATCGTGAGATTCTCACCCCACCCGCACCCACGCGGTTGTTTTGTAGTACTACTGGCTAGTGCCATCACGCGGCGTGTCCGTCCGTCAGGCTGGGGGCCTAGAGCGTTCGTACCACGCGCCCATGCGGCCTCGCTTTCCCTCTGCCCCCGCCTGCCGTCGCTGCTCCTGATCGAAGCGTTTCCAGGGCTCCACGTACTCGAGTCGCGCTTGTTTCGCGATTGACAGCTGAGCAAGCGAACACCATGATTGTCTCTACCAAAGCTCCAAAGAACGATTACTATATGCTTTCGAAGCAGCTAAACAATGGTTTCTTTTCTTTCTCCTAAAAAAATGATTGTATCGGCACCATGGTAGCGGACTAGCGGTACGTGTTCGGCCGGTGTTCAAGACGGGAGGCACCAGGTATCGGCGTGTCAGACTGCCAGTGCACGGAGCATGGAGCGCATGCGCGCGGCGGCCGGACGTGTCGTGAATCCAGGGAAGAAGCGATTAGGGGAGGAGGTCGTCTCTGACGGTCGGACGGGCCTAATAATCTGGATCAGGATTTCAATAAACTTGTAGCTACTTCTCGCTCTCTCCACGCACTAGCCCGGCCTAGTTCCAAAAAGCAACTCTCAAATACACTATGCAAAAAGAAGATTCTTGTCACATCAAAATGTCATAACATGCATGGAGTACTAAATGTAGATAAAATCAAAAACTAATTGCACAGTTTTGTTGCACTCTGCGAGATGAACATTTTGAGCCTAATTAATCAATTTTTTAATAATTTTTCACAAATACAAACGAAATGCTACAGTAGCGCAATGATTACGAAGTGACATCTTACTCTCAAATTCAACATCCTAATTCTAACATCTAAACAAGGCCCAAAAGTCCAAACTCTAAATGACCAATGCTTGATATGTAATCCCTAAACGAGAGAGATCCACGCCCCTGCCTGTTT
This sequence comes from Echinochloa phyllopogon, assembly GCA_033239725.1. Classification (NCBI taxonomy): domain Eukaryota; kingdom Viridiplantae; phylum Streptophyta; class Magnoliopsida; order Poales; family Poaceae; genus Echinochloa; species Echinochloa phyllopogon. The sequence continues at coordinate 59,908,646 of BTCW01000018.1, read as the reverse complement.
GGCTTTCACTTGTACTGTACTGGTTTTGTTGTACTCTACGAAACGAACATTTTAAGCCTAATTAATCAATTTTTGGATAATTTTTCATACATACAGACGAAATGATACTGTGATGTAATGATTATGAAGAGACCTAGACTCCCACCAAATTTGGGAAGGCCTTGTTCCTCCGTACGTACCCCGTATGTCATGCTTCAGTGGAGCTGGTAGGTAGCCTTTTGTCCCGTAACATGTAAATGAGGCATGAATGCACTGGCCCCTTCTCAGTTGCTGTTTGCACAAACACGGCAGTGTGGTCCTGCGCGGCTGCGCTCCGGTGGCACATAGCTTCGGCCTTCATCTGCGGGGAATCCGGACGATAGGAAAAGGACTTGGCTCGGTGGTGCTCGTACTATTCACGATTCTTTACTCTGCTCGTAGCCTAACCTTTCGGCTGCATTCCTGTCCCGTGATTTACTGGAAAGTGAAAGTTTATGCCAGGACAACCAGCGGTCCTTGTCCTCATCTTAGTCTTACTTTCGTCGGCGTTAAGAAACATGCCAAGGAAGACGACTAGACGAAAGGTTAGGCACCAAAATCACAGTGGGTTTATAGCGGGCTCTTCACCTTCGTGCCTGAAAAGACAGAGGGTTTTGCACGGCCCACAAGGTGGCTGAATACCGGCCGAGACGAGGTGGGCCTTTGCAAGCCCAATATCACAGTGGGTTTATAGTGGGCTCTGCAACTTCGGGCCTGAAGCTGAGTACCCGCCGAGAGACAAAATGGGCCCAACCAAAGCCCATTTTCTCCATATCGATCTCTTTCTCTTTTATTTAAAGCAGTGGCATATCCCTCAAAAAAAAGAAAGAAAGCAGTGGCATAGTCCACTGAGAGATCAACAGATGTTAGTCTTTTCCACTCTAAAAAGGACTCATCAATTCATGCGACCCAATAGTTTATAAGCCCACATTCTCCAAATCATATGACATCAGGGTCATATCCCTATCCCGAGGCTCGTTACAGTCACGTGTTCTCCTCCTATTTTATCCCCTGCCAACCGTATCCCCGCTTTCTTTTCCAGCTAGTATCCGCTAAACAACCTATAAATTCACCATCACAAAAGGGCACGGCCACCACTACTCTTGAGACGTGAAAGCCTTCCTTTTCCACCCCTGATAACACCCCAACTGAAAAGGAAACGAGAACACTCATGAAGCAGATAAGTTCAGCGCCGCACGATAACATATCAAATGCAGCAGCGAGAGTGTGACCAGAGCCCTGATGAAGCCAGCGTCAAAGCGGTTCCCCTTTCGATCCGCTTCCGCGCCCTCTGTTTCGTTGCTCGGCTACATCCATTTTGACGCCAGCATCGCTGGTGCTCTGGACCAATTCTAGTAGCCCCCGGAAGAACCTCACCACGGCAGCGATCCTCGTCACCCTGACAGCTCTCCAACTGTAAAATATACAGCGGCTAGCACCTGGTCTGGATGGAAATGCCTGGCTCCTGACGGAGGACGAATGGCAGATTACAGGTGCACATCAGGTGTGTCCAATTGCTGATTGTTTACTTGGTATTATATAGCGAGTGGTGACTACGACTACGCCTGCACTGGGCCAGTAGATTGGAGATACGTGAGAGAGGGAGGGAGGGAGTAGTCGTGCGAGCAGCCTGCCTTCCGGAATGGGAAAGCAGCGAGGTGATGGGGCAAGGAATATACTCCGGATCTACGGTGCAGAAATGGTTAAACTACCTTTCAAGTTCTTTGTCCTTGTTCTCTTTGGGAGATTCCAGGGCTTCCAGGATTCTTACCACCACTCCCTTTTCAAAGCTTATCTGCATGGGAAATAAAGCACGCGCTAATTGAAACGGCTATTGTTAGCTCCGGTTAACTAGGACAGCGAATCACAGGTTAATTTTGACGTACTACTCCCTCGCTTGCGTGCGCGGCAGGGAAGAATTTACTTGTGGATAAGCATCTTCTTCAATCGTGTGGCTTAGTTTACTACACCATTAAACTAACTAACAGTAAAAAAAGTAGCACTACCACTAATCGATCCGCTAAACCCGAAAGAGTGAGGAATGCTTCCGGGTTCATTGGCGTACGTGTTGATTTGTTTCACCGGCGACTCTGTCAGCAGGGTGGTACTGCTAGCTAGTACCCTCTTTTTTTTTTCCTGGTCACTAGTTTCAGTAAAACACTCAAGCTTTAACATTCAAAGCAGAATGGTAATAGGAACCACTAGCAGAGAGCCGTAAAAAACTTCGACACGCCAAGCCCAAATCCAGCTAATCAAGCTTTTATAACAACAACTGCATGAAGTCCAACGATTTGACGCTTGAAATGGAGATCCCACCTATCGTCATCTCGACTCCAAGCTGACAGAGAATCACCTCCAGTAACTTTCGTCAGCTCTCCTCCTACTCTTAGCTCCTAGCTCCAAGGGCCCTGCATAGACGATGGACCCCACCCGGAGCCGCCAAATGGACTGTCAGTTTTGTTCTGTTCGGTGACGCCGACGTCCCTGGACTCGTCGATGTGCACGAAATGTTCCGATGCTTCAATTCAGTGACCGGGCGAGATTCTGCATACACACTTGCACAGGCACTCAGGCAAAGCCTCTTTCGCCCATCTGATGAACAAGAAGGCTTTGGAGCCGGAAAAGAAGGCTCTCGTCCACCACCTCAACCGAAAACTACTTGCCATCCGCAACTTGCCTGCTTTGGACAATTATTAAATATCCAGGCTCCATCGTTTTCTCTCTTTTCCTACCCTTATTTCATTTTCTTACCCTTATTCTGAATGGACTATTATCTTCTCCTGAGCAGGTGTTATAGCTGGATGTGGTAATCCATTTTCATTTTCACTTTGTCTTTGAGTGACATATGTGTGCTTACTTTAGTTATCCGTGATGTAATTGGAAAGCGTCGCGATATAATTTGTGAGCGTGGGATGATAACTCTTTTTTTTTCGGAGGGACCTAATGAATGGTGGCTGCCATTGAACGAAGAATAATCATTGGAGAATGTTTTACATATATGTATATGAGCAAATAAAGCCGGTTGGATATTAACATTTTTCTCCTGTTCTTGAGTTCCAGTTTGTCGATCTCAGAACCTCATGGGGCCCTATCTAGCTAGCTTTGCAGTAGTACTAAGCTTGACTTTGAGTACATAGTACAGTATACTATGTACAGGAGAACAAAATGTTTACACACCACAAACCCAATCTACTATGGCGTCCCTAGTAGTTGACACTACCACTGGAATCTACAAGTACAATAACTTTACCTATATACTAACCATCGCTTTATAAATTTTCGCCCTATATTTGGGTTTGATAGAGCCCGATCATCCATGTTCCAATCACAATTCAATGCTCAAGTATAGCTTTCAGTGGAGACCAATCTGTCAGTTCATCCCCATGTTAGAATGGAGCAGCATCTGGTGGGCCAGGGACCCCTGGTTGCCTATTTGGAACGTTGCACCAAAGCAGGAGCCGTTGGGCTTCTTGGCTTCAGATGCCGTGCCGGCACCTGTACCCGTCTCTGATCTCTTGCGCTTGCCAGCGGCGGCGCCGTCGCCCGCGGCCGACGTGGAGGCAGACGAGTCCATCTGCCCCGGCGGCATGATGATGCTGCCATTGTTGAGCAGTAGCTGGCTCGTGACGGGGTGGCCGAGGAGAGGGGCGCCGTGGTGATGGTGGTGCTGATCGCCGAACCGTGCCATGTCCGGGAAGCCGGCGCCGTCGTCGAAGAAGTGCGCCAGCGAGGGGTCATTGAACAGCTCGGAGAGGGACGGGATCCTGGGCATCCTCGGCGCGCCGCCGCCGGCGACCGCGGCCTGCGGCGGCGCCGGGTACACGCCCTGCACGAGCATGGCGGCGCTCGACGCGGCGTAGGGGTTCTCGTCGAAGCCGGCGCACGGCTCGTCCAGCTCGTGGTCGGAGAGCGGCGGCACCGCCAGCGGCGACGCCTGGCTGGTCTTCTTGTAGATCCGGCACAGCACCCAGTCATCCAGCTGCACCATGCGCAGACGATCGAAACCCCACAGATAATTAGAAAAACGGGGTCGGGATTAAAAAAATCTACTGCTACGCGAATAGGGCACAGAGATGAATCAATCATCAACACGTACGCATCGCGGCTATCATTGTCGGATCAATTGACTTGCGCAGCCATGCCAAGTAATCCTAAAGAACATTTCTTTAAGAACGCCACACACTAAAAGCGGCCCTTGCGTCCATTGGCAAGCCACAAACCGATGCGATAAACAATATCGTCGACGTGCCACAAACCCGCATCAGAAACATCGCCAAATAAAAATAAAAGATCAGGGCGTGCAAGTAGTGCACCCGTGCATGCGCAAGCTGGGCAACTATAGCTACCATGATACCGACTACTTACCATGTAGATATACAACGGCAAAAAGCTAGAATCGTAGGACCTCATGATTTGTTCTTTTAAATTCACCTAGTTTTTTTTTCATGCAAAATATGCAAAAACTAGCTAGGACAATAGCGGTGATTTGCTATTACGTACCCTCATGGAGGTGTTTCGGAACTTCATGGGGCGGTAGGTGTGGGCGGCGTGGCCGTCGGCGGCGAGGCGGTACTCGTGCATGATCCAGTTGGTCTTGGTGCCCTTGGGTGGGCGGCCCTTGTAGAAGACGAGCGCCTTCTTGACGCCGACGCTCTCGCCGGTGGCGCTGCTGTGGATGGGCTTGTCGGTGCCGGTGGCCTTCCAGTAGCCGGAGCCGGCGGCGCGGTTCGGCCGGATCCCGTTCGGGTACTTGCGGTCGCGCGGGCTGAAGAAGTACCACTCCTTGTCCCCGTACGCGGCCCTGGCTGCAAATCAAGCAAGCAAATTCTCCGTTAAATTACTGGTGAGTGTGGATCGGAACAGCTATGCGCGATCGAGTGGGGCGGATCTCGTCTCGATCAGGTGCATGCTTGGATCGATCATGATCGAGACATGATGTGGATGCAGGAGAGGGGATATGATGGAGCTAGGTAGGGGGTACGAACATGGCAGGTCCCATGGATCGAACTTGTAGATGTCGACGTCGGCGATGATGTCGACGGGGCACCCGGCGTTGGCGGCGCGGTGGCGGAGGTAGTGGACGATCAGCTCCTCGTCCGTCGGGTGGAACCGGAAGCCGGGCGGCAGCATCGTCGCCGGGTTCGCCATGATCATTGGCACCGTATCCCAACCTCTAGCTAGCTACTAGTACGCCGGCCGGCCTGCTGCTCGATCGAGCGAGGCGATCGGCGCCCTTCCCTACAAAACCCTAGCTGCCAGCCTCGACTGCCGATTCACCTCGATCTCAAGAAAGCTTTTGTTCAGCTATGTGCTGAGAGAGTAACTAAAGCTCGCGCCCTTGAGGAGGGAGAGAGAGAGGCCGGGTCGGAGAAGCTCAGCTCTTGGAGCTAGGAGAGAAATGGAGGAATGGAATTTTGGGGGACGGGAGGGGAGGGCCTGCTTATAAGCACGCGGGTTCTTGTCCGCTTGCGTGCGCGACGCCGACTGGTGAAGGCCCCCCCCCCCCCCCCCCCCCCCCCGGGGTGTGGATCCGGTAGCCCGCGCAGGCATACGACGAACGGGACAGGAGGAAGCTAGGAACGGCGCCCCGGGCCGTGCTGCGGGGCACTGCTGCGTCGTGTGGCTACCGATGGATGCATCGCTATTCCTCCCCCGCACCGCGCAAGCACGTCCGGGCGGCGTGATGCCGCCGGGGATTGGTGGGTGGGGGACCCGGCGCTGACGGGTGCCGCTGGAACTCCGCCGCGCCGGCACGTGGTGGCGTTCGCGGCCGCGAGCGACTGGGGCGGGGCCGGGGGTTTGTTGCCAGATGCCGTCGGGGGTGGAATCCAGTTCGCCCTCTAAACGAGAATATTCTATTCTAATCATCGAGATTTTTTATTTTTTATCTTTGTTCCGCACTTATTCACACTCTATCTCGCTCTCTATACCAACTATCACCACGCGGATCCACCATTAACATTTTTTTAACATTTCCTCTCTCCTCTCCCCCTCTCTCCTACCCTACTCTCACGGTCTCTCCGCGCCGCCCCCTCTCCCGCACTGCGCCTCCTCCCCCGCCCCGCGCCCCCTCCTCTCCCTCCGCCGCCTCCCGTCCTCTCCCCTTCGCCGCCGCCCCGTCCTCTCCCCCCGCGGCCGCCCCTCCTCCCCCGCGCCTCCCGCGCGGCCGTCCCCTTCCCCGCGCGCCCGCCCCCTTCCCCGGCCGAATCAAGCTCGCGCGCTCGTCGGCGGCCACGGGCTCCAGCGCGGCGAGGAGGTGGAGCTGGTCCTCGACGGCGAGCAGGCGCGCGGCAAGCAGGCACGACGGCGGCACGCGGCCTCGCCCGCCTTCCCCCTCGGTCGCCCCCTCCTCCTCCCTCCTGCTCCCATGGCGGTCGTTGCGCCGGAGGTGCGCCCAAGCCGTCGTGGGGCAGCATGGGCGGCGTGGCAAGCGGCGCGGACGGCGGTGGGGCGGTGTGGGCGGCGTGGCGAGCGGCGCGGGCGGCGGTGGGGCGGCGTGGGCGAGCACGGTGCGCGGGGCGTCCTCCCCGCCGCGGCGGCGGCAGCAACAGCAGCAGCAGAGCTACAGCACGCGGCCGGGGCAGCCTCGCGGGCGGCCGGATCGAGCTTGCGGGCGGATGGCGAGGGCGCGGCGGCGAGGGCACCCGAGCGCGGGCGGACGGCGAGGGCGCGGCGGCGAGGGCGGCCAGCTGTCGGCACGGTGGGCGGCGGGAGGCGTGGTGGTTGGGGCTGCCGGCTGCCGGCCTCGGGAGCGCTGTCGTTCCGTCTGCGGGATGCGTTTAGAGATTGGCGTTTCGTTTGCCGAGCGCCAGTGCAGGGCAAAAACGGCACTGGGATGGCATGCACGCCTACGTGGCTTTTACCGCGCGGGGTGCCGTCCCAGTGCGGGCAGCCTTAAGGTCGTGGCATGCGGTAGAGGGAAAAGACGCACAAAATTATTCAATCACAATAGGGTTTAATGAACTATAATATTTTTTGAGACCAATGAACTATAGTTGCGACTGGATGGTTTCAAAATTCGTTTCTCATATCAAGTTCATCGATAATACGATTGACAAAAAGACCAAAAGGACAGTGATAGTATCAAGAAAGACCAGGTCCAGGTATAAACACGCATGGAGCGTGGATGCTGACAAATACGTAGGTCCAGTCGCGAGGCCCAGGTCATAAATTTTGCTCGGCTGGGTGATACAGCGCAAACGAGGATGCTACAGCAAGATCTCTCTGTTGGAGCTTTTTTGGGTAAAGAAGGGGGCAGGCGGGCGACAGTAATAATTGGAGGTGCGGATTATTAGCCTAGCGAGACAGAGAAACAACGGCACCCATATGCATTTTTAGCATGTCCTTTCGCTCCGTCATTTTGTTTCAAATTATTATTCACTGTTGATTTTTTTCTCATAATATTTGATCACTCATTTATTTGATAGTTTAATTTAAATATATAAGGAAAATAAGATATGTTTAAAATACCTTTGATGATAAAATAAATCACAAATAAAATAGATTATACTTGCATAATTTTTTGAATGAGATAAATAGTTGAAACAGTCATCAGTGAATAGTAATTTATAATGGAGGTTGTACTATTATCTTGTGTGGCCGCATGTAGAAGTATATGGTCCAATTTTTCTTCTTCTCTGGTGAGGATTAATATGCTTTGTTTTTATGTCCAATTTATCTGATTAATTTTTGAGTTTTGATTATTCCTATGATCCATTTTGGTAAAATAAAAATGTTCTTAATTTTTTCACTATAAAATATTTAACCATCTTGAAGCTAAGACATTGCATCAAAAAGCTACGTGTGAACTCGATTGCTTGTCATTCTTGTTCTTCCAATAACTACTTAACATATCCAATGTCATTTTATTGACTTTTGATTCTTGACCAAATTGATTGGTTATAGCGACCTGACATGTAAGGTATTTAACTATCGAAAGACAAAATCCTAGATGTAGTACCCACTTATCTCGGGATGCAGAGGACTGTACGGCGGCCTCATATGGACACCTCTCGCTTCTCCACGTGTTGAGAAAGAATCCAAGGGATATCAAATACTATTTCACCATTAAATTTCAAATGAGGCCTTGTCCAGTCATAGCCTTGTAGAGTTAGGTTTTTTACCACTAAATTTCAAATGAGCCTATACTACGGTGGGCACCTATGCTATGTAATATGCATATACTAGGTATATATGCCAGCACTAGGTATGATGTTTTATGTTTTGTGGTTCTAAAATACATCTATCACCACAATACTTCCACCATTTCCCAACAATGTTTTAGTAAATGGCCAACGGTTTTTAATGTATTTAGACAACTATATATTATAACTATGAGGGATGAGCTTGTTAGGTATTAGTTGTAGCGACCTGACATATAAGGTCATCTTTGCCTATCAAAAAACCAAAATCCGAGGTCCAGCATAAATTTATCCTCCGAGAGGTGGATGTCAGTTACTCTTATGGCAGTCCATATAGACACTTCGCTTCTCCACGTGTTAAGAAAGAATCCAAGAGATATCAAATACTATTTCAACACAAAATTTCAAAGGTGGGGTGTCCTGTCATAGGCAAGTAGCGTTAGGTTTTTCGCCGCTAAATTTCAAATGAGCCACTATAGTAGCCATCTATACTATGCACGTACTAGCTATATATGCCAAGACTAGATGTGAGGTTGTATGTTTCATCGTTGTAAAATTTGTGTTTCTTGAAGTGGAAACGTTATTCTAAGATTCTTGTTGGTCAAATTTTAATTTTGACAATTAAGTATAAAACAAGTTGCCTAGGTTGGTGTAAAATTTTGATGTTATATAGTCCACGATGAAAATAACATATACTCCCTATACAGCAATATTTTTGCCACGGCACAATAAATTTTATTTTAAATAACATATTCTCGTATAAATCCACAGCCAGTGTCAGTCAGTGTGTCACCTTCGATAAGCACAATGTCATAAAGGATTTATGTGGATTGCCCCCCCCCCCTGTATTTCTCGCACCAAAGTTAAGCATCGCCAAACACGCGCTGTTCACCAGAGTTTTTTTTTTTAAAAGAAGCAAACATGTGTAGTAGCTTTGCTCACCACAATACCAAACATCTGCGTAGAACTAACCCCAGGAATAATTACAAGTCTTCTCTAATGCCAATAAGCAAAGTGATTATAAAAAAGCTAATCTTTATCCCAAACACGCGCGATCCATCTGCCTGCCCGCCTCCCTCGCGGTGGAGAAGCACCGTGGCCCCACCACCCCGCACGCGTTTCAGGCAGCCCGTGGCCTGATGGCGTAATTATCTTGCCGGCGACGAGCAAGGATCAGTAGCTTTCCATCATTCTGCAGACGGAATTAGCGGTTGGATATTCGTGTGGCTGGCTTAATTAGTTCAAGGGCGTGGTTATCCGGATCGTAATCTGAGAGCGAACGTAGCTTGGAGGCCGGGTCCCATCTGGTATCGATATATATCTGTGGTCTTTGGATCTGTCAGCCCATCGCTGCCAGCACTGTACTGCTACTATTAGCAGCTAGCTAGAGCTAGTCAGTCAGATTCAATGATCTCAGGACGCCCAGGCTCAATGATGAGCAGCTAGCGTCACTGGCCGGTGAGGTGAGAGAGAGGGGCGAAGGGCCTAAAAATGGCAGGGCACCGCCCGGCGCCGGGGTCACGCGTCGCGGGCCGTAACAGCGACGTCGCGCGCGGGCTTCTGTGGCCGATCGATAGGCGGGTGCTGCGCGCGACGCGATCGAGCGGGGCGGCCGCCGTCGCCATCGGCGGAATAGAAAGGAATTCCATATCGAGTAACTTTGCGGTTGTCGCCGCGCGGTTCGCCTCGTCGCTGTCGAGGCACGTGTCGACCGCCGGGCGCGCTCGATCGCGCGCGGCCCATCACGCTGGCGAGGGGGATGACGCCGGCCGGTGTCCATCCATCTCCGATCCCGGCGAGCGAGCGCGCCCGCGGCCGTCGTCTTCGTCCATCCCCAGCGTCGTCAATGGCGTCGAGAGAACTCCGGCTGGCTGGCTACTGCCACGCCGCGCGGGCGATTATCTGGGGTTCTGGGTGAGGGAAAATGTTGATCTTGAGGGACTCGTTCGCGGTGAGTGCTTTCTGCAAGTAAATAAACACGGTGTGGCGTAAAATGTGAAGGGGAGTAGGTACACGTATAAAGACGTGTGACTGTGTGAGGGCGACGCGTATCTACCGAGTTCTCTGCCACCACCTCCGCCATTTTCGTGATCGTTTTTTTCTCGATAGAGAGGGGCAAAAGGGCCGCTATGTTCTAAAAAAACGTTGTTTTTCCATGAACACATTATCTTGACTGATTAGGCCACTCATTTGATGATTGCAGTTTTTGACAAGACTTGATTGGATTGATCAACATGTTATCTTGACTGTCACCCCGGAATAATTAGCTTAAATAATCTCAGGGGGAATCTTGAACTATGCTTACTAGAAAGACATCACTGTCCAAGCAACTGTGATAACGTACTATCCCTTTGGATCAGTGGTGGGGCTACGATATTTGGCCTAATAAGCATGCGACTATATTTGATTTGTTTCAAGCTAGAGTGCATATACAGGAATTGCTCACCCTCCTGTCAGGTGTCTCTGGCCAGGGCTTGTGAGCTACTCATGCTTGAGAGCTTCACTCGTATTAATTAATTAGGACCATTTCGAGACCGGCTCGAATCGAATAATAGATGACCCCCTGGAGCCAAAGCTTGCCACTCTAGGAAGCTCAATTAGTTGTATTCCTTAATTAACGAGCTCAGGCTTGGGACTTGCAAGCTCGCTTGAGCTAGCTCTATTCCTTGACAGCCCGGCCAACTTGCTGGGGCTGCGAGTTCGCCTGCGTGGAGATCCCCATTCCTATTTTCTCTGATAAACACGAACTCAAACGGTCAAACCTCATGCGGTCATGCTGTTCTTCTGTTGACTAGACTTGTGCGCTTCTCTCCCCACACGCTTTCTCGCTATACTTTTAGTACTAATAAGAAAGTATTAATGACCAATGTTAATTATTCTAAAATTTCGTAATCTTATCTTAATAAAACTTGGTTGAAACCAGGAGTTGGTGCATAGCGCGATGACTAGGTTATACTACAAGAGTTACATGTAGAGATTGGAGATTACTAGGCCAAATTAAACTGTTTGTTAAAAGCCACTGTGTTTGCGCATTTCCCCTTTTCTTTCTATCAAGGGCAATGCAATAAGTACTGCTCTGCTTGGTAGTTCGAAGTCTACGTCTAAAAATACTGTCTAGAAAATATCTACATCCAAAAACAGTACGTGTACAGCCGCACGACCCAGATTGTTTTATGATTCGTGATTTCCCGGCCCTGCGTGTTCAGGAAGTCGTCCAAGTCAAGGTTGGACACTTGGACTGGGCCGGGCCTTTGGATAGGACGAGTTATTACAGTAGCTCTTGCTCTGGTGATGGGGACGGGCATCATGCATGCATGCATGATGCATACTATTTGGTTCCTGTAGGGTTTAGCCTGTAGCTTTGAGCCTTTGAACAAGCAGAGTTTGCTGGAGTAGTGCAAACTGTAAAGCGAGCGGTAGCTCGCTGCACAGAAGTCCGCCTGTGATTATCCGAAAAGCTCCACCGCCAGCTGGTATGTATTCCCCCACGTGCGCTCAAACCTTTGAGAGGACGTACGTGACCGGCTGCCCGGGCGGCATATCCGACGGGACAAATCCCTGCGGCGTACGGCCACACGCCTCTCTTGGGATCGAGTCAGAAAAATAAAGGAACGTAGGTGAGGTGTACACGATGGAGTACGTGCATACGGGGGTGATGATGTGGGAGAGAGCGACGTCAGATGTGGAGGAAAAAAAAATCAAAGAGCTGAGGCAAACACGCGACCAGGACGTGAGACTTTCTCAGTTTGGATTCGAACAGGATCGGAAACGCCGATCGAACGCGCGATCTGAACCGCTCGTGTATATTGACGTGGAAAGGTATATTGCCTATCGTTCATATGCTAGATATATTGCTAGCTAGCTGCTAGTAGTATGGGCATGCAGTCAAGATTTTTCAAACAGATCAAGTTTGCTTTTACGTTGACTATATATATATATTATTATGGATGAATAGCTTCGATCCGTCAAATTATATATTGTATTATTTGCACTAGCATATATAGCATATTAGCATGTGCGATACTACTTTGTCGGCAGTTTGATACTGAATAATATAAACTGTGCGCCCGTGCATGTTGGGAGCGGCGGGAGACGAATGCTTCATGAAGTCATATGTGTTTTGGTTGGAAACTATGCCGGGCCCGGGGACCTATTTTTCCAACGGATCACCTGCGGCTTTGCACCGAATCGACCGCTTTTCTCCGCGTGAAAATGCGAGCACTTGAGCGTGGAAAACGCAGAGAAAATGCGCACTTCTGCCGCCACCCAAGCGTCAGGTCGCCGAGGATGCATGGGTCTCGTAGTCTATCCTGTTGGATGCGCTGCTAGCTTTTGACTAGTGGCACTAGCTTCCTGGGCTCGAAGTGTTGTTGCACTCAACAAAAAGATGGTGATAGTAGCATCACCACCCCCGGCCCGGCCCCTCCTAGAGATTTCGGCAGGTCGTGATCTAGATAACTGGGACATCTGGGTGGCCTACAGTTGCTTTCTCGTCTTTAGATAAAAATTGATTGATGGGTTTGGACTTTGGACTTTACTCTGGATCATTCATACATTTTTCCCCTCCCTTTATTATCGAGTAGTTTCGCGTTTTTATTTGTTTTTGGTAATGAGCACACACAGGCATGTATGGAATCCATGATCATGTCTCCATAATTAAATTCCCTACAAATCGATATATCTAACAGAAAGCTTCAACCTGGTAGACTTGAGAGCTGAGAAGTATAAAATCTTAACCGCCAAGGGTCAAGAAGCTAAGTCATTTAAATATTTCAGAGGTAGTCAGGTAGCTTTGACAAAACCAACAGTGAGGCGTGGTATACGAATTCGAATCTTTTGTATGCCACGATATAAGACGTATATCTGTTCCAATGGAGACATGCATATGAGCTCCTGAAGATAAGTCATAGTACTACATAGACGTATTTGGAGCCTTGCCCTGTGTCTAAAAACAGAAAAGAAAGAGGGGAAAAAAACACCATTTCAACACGAACACCGTACCGGCAGGACTAGTGAAAATCTCACAGCATCTAGCTACCTGGCCTAAAAACAGCAGCATCGACAAAAGCAAAGAGATGGAAAGACAAAGGAGCGCCAGATAGAGGAATGAATAGGAATAGTACCGGAAACATCAACACGCACGACAGCAACGTGGTGCTTATCCTTGACGAACGACGAGACTAAGACAAAGCTACTTTTTTTTTTTTGGAAATTAAGACAAAGCTAGCTACTATACATGCAAATGCAATGCAATCCATCGAATTGAAGAACCCCACCGCGCGCTAACGAACGCCACAGGCAGCCCGCGCGTGATCATGCACGGCGGGGCCCGCCCCCGTCCCCGTAAAAAGGCCCACCCGTAACAAGTTCGTTGCGTTGAAGCATCGGCTGCGTATGGTACGTGCAGGCCCGGGGATCGGCGGCCGGCCCCGGCCGGTCCGCGCGGCGAGGAAGCCGGCGGCGGGCTGACCGCAGCGTACGACCCGTCGTTCGCTCCCCCGCATAACGCGGATCGATCGGACCCGGCCGGCTGCCGCGCCGCCGCCGCGCGTGCGCTGCGCTGCGCCGCCGAAAGCGACGGCGGCCGGCGGGGGTCGATCGACGCCTCTGGTCAAGCGCGCGAGGCGAAACCGATTGGTTGGGAAATATCCCGCGTGGCGTGCGGCTCCTGGCCGCCAAGCGCCAAAGGTGTCCGCGCTGGCGTCGCGTGGATGGGCTGGTGCGGCCGCGCCGTGGTGCGATGCTTATACGTATGGTATTCGTATACGTGAGCGAGGACCAAGGAGGGACACTCGTGTAGTTACAACTGGTGTGTCGTCGTGAGCGCAATCATCTGTGATCTGATGGCGCCGGTTGGAGAGCAGATGCTGCAGATGCAGAACGTCAGAACGTGGAGCTTCTTCTTGGGCATGTTTAGTTCCTACGTTCCACCCCAAATCTTAATGTGCAAAAAAAATTATCGTTCCATCAAAATATCGGTGTATGCATGGAGTATTAAATGTAGATAAAATTAAAAATTAATTATACATTTTTGTTGTACTTTACAAGACGAATATTTTATGACTAATTAATCAATGTTTAAACAATTATTTATAAATACAAACGAAATGCTACAGTGTTGTATTATACGTCACTTTTCAAACTTTGACATTCTAATGTTTGAAAATAAACGAGCGCTTGACCTCCCGCGGGTGCAAGTGCACATGACAGGATAGTTGGATTCCTACTCCTTTGAAAGATAAGCGCGCGTTCAGATTGAAATGCATAACAACAGACCCATATCATCACGAGACACCAAACCAGACGCTGTAGGAACACGGAAATGCTAAACGTACGCCTGAACTTCTCTCCTGTTTTCCCAAGAGGAGCGCACGGTCAGTCAACCTTGGGTGCCCAGCCCAGCACACACACTGGTAGCAACAGTCCCGGCCCATGTAGATGTAGCGTATTTGATGGGCCAAATTGCCTCTTCCATCAGCTACCGCCAAATACTTCCCATCGTCCTCAGGCCCATGAGAAGCTATAGAATAGGCTACCCTACCACTACCACTACCACTACCAAAAGCTCTGTCTATTCTATTGCTTGACGTGACCTGTAAATGCCATCCGTATATTGTCTCGTCTCTTCGAGACAGACTCGGACAGCTCCTAGTATCGGCTCTTTATACCTGTCCCACCGAAGCTCTTATTCGACCTGGTTAGATTCAGAACACTTCATGCTTTTTTTGGTCAGTCTTCTTCTTGTTAATTGGCAAGCAAAATATAGGCAGCAGCACGCTGCGTGGCCTGGCACACACCTCACTTGGGTGTGCAAGCGCAGCTTTGCCGGCCCAACAGGCTGGAGCTGTGATGACTTGATGAGGATAGTCGTAGGACCTACTCCTACTGCTCCCTATCATGAGGATGCTCGACTACTTGCCCTCCGATCCGATCCGCGGTTGCCAAACTGGATTTTGTCAACCGTACGACAAAAAACACTCCAACTGAAAGCTTAGCTTAGCTCTAATCATGCATGTCTCAGCCAATCGTAGCTTAGCTCTAATCATGCATGTCTCAACCAGGCTAAGCTATCTGGAAGTCTAGTCCTAATCATGCCTCATGTTATAGGAGTCGGTTGGTGGCTGGTCTGCTAGCTAGAGATCGCTGCCGCTGGTTCAGATCATGCTGCGATTGCACGTTGACAAGTTGACCAAAAAGCTCGCAGCTTTTCACCTGATGACTTTACTGGGATTTGTTTGCATGCATCTTTACGGTGCTGCCTGGGCTCGACTGCTCACTCGTCGATCGGTGACAGTGAGCGCCGAGCCGCTGTGCACTGCAGTTCTGCAGGAGGTTGGGTGGCGAGAACTTTCAAGCATCAGGCAGTAATCACTTGTCACGTCCTTCCAAGGACAAAGCCCCAAATCCCGTCGGCGCCACGCAGTGTCGGTACGGGTAGAGTGTGATGTCCGCAGCGGATAAAGGTATCATATGGACATCTAGCGCGCATCATGAATCTCGTCCCCCTCTGCATCTACCCCTCTTTCCATTCGTCGAGGAGAATGACTGTTTACTGGGCCTTAAAACCGCCGAGGGGCGACAGGATCGATACATTCAGATACCAGCGAGGCCTGCTTTAGATCACAAATTTCACCCCTAACCGTGTAAAAAGAAGATTCCATCACATCAAAATGTCGGCACATGCATGCAGTACTAAATGTAGATGAAATCAAAGACTAATTGCACAGTTTTGTTGTACTCTACGAGACGAACATTTTGAGCCTAATTAATTAATTTTTGGATAATTTTTCACACATACAAACGAAATGCTACAGTGGCGCACGCACCCCAAAAGACCAAAGTTTGGCTCCCAAATTCAGGAACTAAACAAGGCCTCGGATGGCAAGTGAAAGCATTTTTGTACGAATTAGCTGCGGAGCAAACCTAGCTAGCTGCTTGATGAAGCGGTGGGTCTGTTTTGTAGAGCTCCATCTGTGATTCTCTATAGGAGCCGATCCTCTGAGAGAAGTGATTCTGTGGCTGAAAGAAATTCTCTAGCATAAACTCTCAAAATCAGAATGGAGAATCACTTCACAGAATCAGGAGAAGCTACTTTTTTCAGCTCCCGGCCACTTAGTTCATTTCATAGAATCACTCCACAAAATCAGCAGAGAATCACTTCTCGCTGGAAAACTGTTTGACAGAGCTCCTCCTGGATTCACCAGAGAATTATCTCTGGGAGCTCTGCCAAACGGGCCTGCCAAGTCGATCACAAGCTATAGCTCCAGCACTTATAACGTGAAAGGGATTTTACCTAGTTTGTCAGTACCGGTGCTGCATGGACCCTGGGCCTTGTTTTCCCTAAATTTAGCCCTAAATTTCACTATGTAAAAAAAATTCTCATCATATCAAAATATCAGCACATGTATAGAGTACTAAACGTAGATGAAATCAAAAATTAATTGCATAATTTTATTGTACTTTGCGAGACGAACATTTTAAGCCTAATTAATTAATGTTTGAACAATTATTCACAAATACAAACAAAATGCTACAATGACGCATTAATGGTAAAATGTTAAGTTTGTCATGTCAAACTTTAAAACTAAGAGCAAGCCCAACGCTCCAGGTGGATGGTAGCCTCACGACGCCAGGTAGGTTCGGATGAAAAAAGTGGTAACTCTAAACCTGTCAGTGGTGCTTGTAGAGGGTGTAGTTGCTTCAGGAAAAGCATGCATGCTGTGAGAGAAAAGTATTGGCGTGGATATGGAGAATACAGTGGGGACAGTAGCTTGCGTTGGGGATTTGATTTCTTGAGGACAAGGTATCCACGTGGATCACATCTTTTTTGCTGAGACTACCGTCTGGTGCTGGCCGCGTTGGGCCTGCCCTAAACAAGCCCCGGACTTGAATTCTTTCGCAGGACTGCAGGAGCGGTCACGTAATAAAGCGTTTGTTGTTGCTTCGGAATTGCCCGTCCGAAGGTTGGTGACCGGTATATAATTTGGCGACCAACCAAATCTAGGCCGCCGCAACTAATGGGCGCCAGACAAAACAAATTTAGAGCACCCGAGCGAGTGCCTGGCTTGGTGCAACTCTGCCATCTCCCATACCAACTGCTACTACGTAAGTGTCAGCATCCGGCACGATATGGATCGGCGGCGGGTGGCCACATGGCGCACACACTATGCTCGGCCGCGCCCCCCCCCCCCCCCCCTCCAAATGCAGACGATTCCGATCCGACGCCGGCCGGGGACACGCGCACGCCGCGAGAAAACCGGCCGGAGCAGCAGCCCGCCAGCCCACGCCACAGGAAAAAGTTGCCTTTGAATGGATCTCCTTCCAAAGGTGGAAAAGAAGCAGAGGGCAGATAAAAACGATGGCTGGGGATGGACGCTACGCGCGACTGGAGGAGGGGAGATCTCGACGGACGGATAGGGAGACGGCACGGTGGTTTTTGCGGGGTTTCGAAGGGATCACGGGGAGTGGAGTGGAGCGTCGTGGTGGGGGCAGCACACATGAGCCGACCGAGTACAAAGATGACGGCGACGCCCACGGCGCATCGGGCTATCTTCTATATCCATCCTTAAAAGAGAATATTCTGTCTAGTCATCAAAATTCTTGGTACAGTTTCAGTTTTTCCACACTCGTCATCCCCTATAATCCATACTCCATATCAACTACTAAAGTGTGGGCCCACCATTTTAATGTTTTTTTATCTCTCCCCTCTCACTTTTTTCTCTCACCCGACGCCTCCCCCACTGCCCCTCTCTCTCCCCACACACTCTCTCTCCTTCTCTCCCCCCCTCTCTCACATCGGCGGCGGCGGAACAGCGGCGGGCGGCCGCGGCTCGCCCCGCCCCTTCCCCTCCCAGCGCAAAGCAGCGGCAGCTGGCCTCGGGCGGCACGGCGGTGCGCGAGCGCGAGCGCGGCGCGGCGGCGGGCGGCAGTGGGGTGCCCCGCCCCTTCCCTCCCAGCGTGGCCGCCGTCGGATGTGGGCGTCGAAGGCGGCGCGCGGCGGATGCGGCCGGGCGGGCTTGCGGTGGAGGCCCCGAGCGGGGAGCGGCGGTGGAGGCCCCGACGGGCGAGCGGCGGGCGGCGGTGGAGGCCTCGGGCGGACGCGCGGCGCATGCTGCCGGGAGGGCGAGCGGCGGTGGAGGCCTCGGGCGGACGCGCGACGCATGCTGCCGGGAAGGCGAGCGGCGGGCGGCGGTGGAGGCCTCCGCGCACCGGCGGCCGAGGCCGCGGCGGTCGGGCGGTGCGGCGCCCCTCCGTCTCCCTCTCCTTCGGCGCCGGCAGCCTTCTTCCTCCTTCCGGGCGGTTGGGACGACGCGCCGGGACCGTGGGCCCCACGCCACGGTGGCTGGTAGCGCACGCGCGCTACCACGCCAGGAATAGCGTACGCCGGCTGGAACGCGGTCGTTGCGTTTGCTTTAGGGTACACCGCTACAGGCGATTTTTTACACTGTAGCGGCGGCTTTACCGCACGCCAGTGCGAGCAGCCTATATCGGATTGGAAAATAAACAAGGTGGGGGGGGGGGGGGGGGGGGCTCGTTCCCTCCCTGCTGTCTACCTCCGTGTTCCTTTGGTTTCACGTATGCGTTATTTTTTTTTCTATAGTGATGGTAGCTAGTTGTACCGGCCAGGCAGCGCACCGGGTGCTGCGCCGGTGTAGCCCGGTCCTGGCAAGTCCACACCGAGGGCAGCGCTGGCGCTACGGAATGATGCTATTTTATGGACTTCTATAGGCCCATCCGTTTGGCCATCACTCCGCTATCATTGCTGATGAGAGATGCGTGTGGCCATATGCAACACAAGCATCCGCTTAAACTGTTCTTTGTTTAGATTAGTTCACCTTTCATCGGTCATAGGACCGTTTATGCAGTTATTGCGCGCGACTTACGGGCGAATTAACACTTACCAAAGGTTTGAAATTTTGTCTCTCTTTTCTATCATCATGCAACTTATCATTTTGAAAAAGGATACATGTGGGTCCACAACAACAGATGTCAAAGATCTAGAAGACTGAAACGAACAGAGCATAGATACGATAGAAATGGGTGAGGCTCGTCTAAAAAGATATATTATTGGTGCTAGAACGAAATTGCAGTATATGAAAGTACTCATTTAATTCTCAGGTGCTAGTGATCATTATCAAGGAGCATATTTGTTTCTTAAAAAGAAAAGAGCATATTTGGATTCGTTTGAGGTGGGCATGGTTGTCCTAGCTGGATGATTGGATCAGCATTTTGGGATAGGATCTTGGATGCCATCCCTTCTCTTCATTCTCTTATCGCTTGTTTCCTCCATACTTTTCTTTTTCATACAAGTTACTACATCCAATTAGCCTATATGTTATATGTGGATTTGCTAGACAGTAGCAAAGGATCGTGAACATGCGTCGGACAATACAAAGCCTTGCCACATCCTTATTAGCGAGGAAGATAATCTTGCTATCCTTGTGGCGTGCCATCAATTCAAAGAGAACAAGGTACCTTAAAACCTTTTTCCCATCTATTGTAAAAGCTACTTGAACTGAGTAGCCCCAACAGGAAGTTGATGTTCTTTTTGGCTTGATACTATACTTTTCGAAATAAAAGTTATATCCTCCTCTAAGAAGAAACATTCGAGACCCATGTGAGCCCAATGTTGGGTGTGGACTTATGATGGGGGCCATGCCATACTTGGGTGCAATATTGTCAAGTTAAAGTTTTGTATATGCCCATGCAACGTAGCAACTATCAACTTTTCTTTTCTACTTCTAGGGCTTCTTTGGCAGCACCAGCTAGCCCATCCCCGGGTAGATCAACCCTTACGGGGATTTTTTTTTGGACTTTTGCGATCCCTCCTCCGGCTGGGCAGTACTCCCCCTCCCCCGTCGGCTGTTTGGAAGGATACCTGGCACGGGGCAGCGAGAAGGAGCCGCGAGTCGTGAGACGGGGCGGCGACGCCTGATGTGTCGAGGTCGGGGAGCGGCGCCCAGGGAAAACGAGGAGCTTGGGGCTGGCCGACCCCCTGGCGCGGGCTTCCAAATGGTGAGGTAATTTGGCCCCAAGCCAATTTTCGTGCGGGCTTCCATCCCTAGAAAAACGCTGGGATCCCGGTAGGAATTGGAGTTTTCAAATGAGGCACTAAAATGTAGCCCGGATGCTATGTTATTGTGCACAAGTTAAATTCACATTGTATACATGTGATTATAGATGGATGAATATATCGCTGAATACTATTGTCCTGACACAACTTACCATAAAAAAGCGATGCAAGAACGATTATAACATAATAATGTTACCAATACATGTTAATACATATACTTCTCCGTTCCTAATTACTATTTGTTGCTAACTTTTTCTCACAATATTAATCGTTTGTGTTGCTAAAAAAATTATGTAAATATTATTTATTTTATTCGTGACTTACTTTATCATCAAAAGTGCTTTAAGCTTGACTTTTCATATGTTTAGACTAATTTTTTAAATAAGACAAATGATCAAGGAGAAAACAACTAATGATAATTTAGAACGAATGGTTATTAGAAACACTGTTCCTTGTCTTTGGGCAACGTAGGCTACTGAAGAATTCCAAGCAAACAAACCACATATATAATAGCAGTGGTAAGTAGCTGATGATTAGTTAATATGTAGATCCATTGTATTCTTTTTTAAACAACATGCTTATGCGCTAATCCTAACTACTAACAAACATTGCATTTTTTTTCTAAAAAAGGTAAATTGGTTCATAGGTCGCTCTACCACAGCAACTCGGTGTAACGTTTGCCGTAGTACTACAACATTATCCTGGTTGTCTTTCAGCACGCTGACAGCGAAGCACTCATGCGTCCGACAGCGAGAGCAGCTGCTGAACAGTACTACACTACTACTCACAGGCAGAAGGGCATTTCAAAAGATTTTAAAAAACCACGGCACCAATTAAAAAACGAACCGGTAGAAGCCAAACCAAATCTTTGTTTTTTTACAATTCGCTTTTCCCCCCTCTCCTTTTCCACTAAAAAAACACTCGCACCTGCTTCCTTGGCTTCCCTTCATCCCCACTCCACCAAACCCTCGGCATCGAGGGGAGCAGAGCAGAGCACAGCGGAGCAGGAGGTGGCGAGCGGAAGCAATGGCTAATGAGTGGTGGCGGTGGTAGCATCTTTCTCGCCTTTTCTCCCCGCCCACTCGACCTCTGGTTGGTGCAGCGGGTGGGAGTAGGGGAGCTCGGGCTGCCGCCGTCGCTTCACGGGCACGACTCCCTCGCTCGGATCTGGGCCGCGCGCGCGAGATCCCGAGCTTCGGGTTCGAGACTTCCCTTGCTACCGTTGGGGATTTTTTCGGTCTGTTGTTGCGTGCTGGTTGCACTGAGCTCGTGCTGGTTTGTGCTTGTTTGTTTTGTGGTGGAATGGCGGCTCAGGTGGCGGCGATGGAGCCCGCGGCGGCTGCGGCTGGAGAAGGGCAGCGGTTCAAGCGGATTCCGCGGCAGGCGTGGTCGGGGAACCTGGAGCTGGATCCACTGGTAAGTTTCGCTGGCTCCCTAGCTCGTGGCCTGGGCTGCCTGATTTGGTTGTGCGAGTGCTGGTGGCAATGGGATTTTTTTCTCTCTGGGATTCCTGCGGCGGATTGCAGTCAATGTGGCGCGATGGAAGCACTGCGTGTTTGAAATGTGGTGAACTTGATCCTCAGGATCTCAATGTCACGCCGCTTGGTGGTTAGGGTTTAGGGGTTTCTGAATGTGCTCATGCTTCAGTGAGAGCTGAGGAGTGTAAAATGATGGCGGCACCGCCAAGTGGTGCATTGCCTTGAGCTTTGTGTCTCTGAGGTGAAACCTGCATTGTGGTGCTCAATTATTGACCCCTAGTGTTGCTTGGATGCTTCGGTTGGGTTATCCATGTTGGATAAGTACAAGCTTTACATGGTTGATATTCAAATGTTACGTTACTTGTTGCCTTGGCGGTTATTTCTGTGGATTGACCATTTGGGTGCTTTGTCACGTGCTTTGCATTCTGTGATAGAATTATCGAGCCGTTTCAAAACTTAGTAGGCGTTACACAATATGCTCATGCATGAGTGTTGGCGAGTGAGTGGCTGGGCTCCTAGGCAGCAGGAAGGAAGACCTGGACTTGTTGTCGTGGTGCGAAGTGATGCCAAGGCAGCTTGGGTGCTGATTTTTGAACACATTAATTGTTCCCCGTGCATTAGTATGGTCCATTATTTATTGCTATCAATTCATTTTCCTTCCTTTTATTATAGTTCCAAAACCAATTAAATTGTGCGATTTTAAGATTTTCAGGTGACATCAGAAAAAGCTAAGCTCTTTTTTTTTCAGCTCAATGAAAACCTAGATCAGTGGCCACATCTAAATGAGCTGGTACAGTGCTATAAGGTCGATTTTGTGAAGGATGATGGCAAATACGGACGATACGAGAGTGTTGCACCACCTTCTTTCCAGAATCAAATTTTTGAGGGACCTGATACCGACTTAGAAACAGGTAATCCATCATCCCTGTGTCTGAATGCCTGAACTAAGTTCACGTGCATCTTGGGAAAGTTTTATATTATTGCTCCATGTCACAGAGTTGCAGCTTTGCAACGCTAGACATTCCAAGCCTGATGATGCTAATGAAGACAATACTCCAAGCACCTCAGGGAGGCAAATATATGAAACCGAACCATCTGCTTCATCTTCAAAAGTGGTAAGTGCATGTTTTCTTGATTTCTTTGCTGGGTGTACTGTCCTGTGCTATGCCAGTTCTCTGTTGTCCTGGCCTGTCCTTTGCAGTTTATCTTAGTGCCTTTACAGTGGGCTCTTCGCATCGAAGAATTATTTCAGGCTCGAGTCTACCTTTTCCACCACTGCTGTTTTTTTTCTTCCCTTGCTAAATTTTTATTGATGGAACTATATTAGTGGAAGAAATTATTGGTAAAATCAGTTTAAGCTTTTTAATCTAACATAGTATGATTGCTCTTGTGTAATATTCTTCCCTCCAAGTTACCGCAACCAGTAGTGATTCTCATGTTGATGTTTGGACTTGGCATTTACAGTATCTTATCATCTTTGTTTTGTCAGCAATGTAGTCTGTCACCACTGCCAGCATACGAGCCTGCATTTGATTGGGAGAATGAGAGATCTTTGATATTTGGCCAAAGGGTGCCTGAAAGTCTCCCTGCAGTTACCAACAGGTTGCTTCACTGAGCAGACTAAAGCATTGCATTCATAATCCTTTCCTCATTTTCTTTGGTGCTCCGAGCAATGTTGATTATTAATCCGGTTTTAAATTATTCCGTACTGATTACAGTGGCTTGAAGATAACTGTCAAAGTACTATCTTTGTCATTCCAAGCTGGATTAGTTGGTGAGCAAATCTAGAATCTTTTCCATTGCTTCTTAACTGCTGAACAGTAATGTATCTTGTTTACACTTAACAGCACAATCTTAAATTTCCGTTTTCACTGTCTATCATATGCAGAGCCTTTCAGTGGAACTATTTGCTTGTACAACAGAGATAGAAGAGAAAAACTGTCAGAAGATTTCTATTTTCACATACTTCCAACCGATATGCAGGATGTAAGTGCAGTGCAAGTTGCTTCCTTCTGGTTCTTTCCGCTGCTAGTATTCTTCTAGTGATATCTACATATAGAGAAAGTTGCAGGTGGTTACTATGTTGAAATTCCACTTTATGTAATTTTCATTTTTACTGATCATTTAATTCTTGGATGGACTTAATAGGCTCAGATTTCCTTGGAGCGTCGAGGCGTTTTCTCATTGGATGCACCTTCACCATCGGTCTGCCTTCTGATTCAATTAGAAAAGGCTGCTACTGAAGAAGGGGGAGTAACACCTTCTGTTTATTCTCGTAAAGAGCCTGTAAGTAAAAGAAAACATTCTTCATTGTAATATCAATGTTGTGCTCCCTAGGTTGATTTTGTGCTCTCATTATTTCTGTGCTCATTTTTGTGACAGGTGCACTTAACTGATAAAGAGAAGCAAAAACTGCAAATCTGGTCTCGAATCATGCCTTATAAAGAATCATTTGCATGGGCTATGATTCCTCTGTTTGAAGGTAACCATGCTGGTGGTCTCGGTGATGCTGCTTCTCCTAGTAGTCCTTTAGCACCGAGTATATCAGGATCGAGTTCTCAAGAGAGTATTGTGGACCCTATTTCAAAGCTTACTTTAGATGGAAAACTCAACCATTACTCAAATGGAAGCTCAGTTATTGTAGAGATATCAAACTTAAACAAAGTGAAGGAAAGCTATATAGAGGACTCCCTCCAAGTAAGAATGAGCAACTCTGCACATTGGGTTAATAATTGTGAATTATCATGTTAAGTAGTTGATTCTATTGTCATCTGTAGGATCCAAAACGCAAAGTACATAAGCCGGTGAAAGGTGTATTGAGATTAGAAGTGGAAAAACTCCATGATGGCCACACTGATGTGGATAACGTATCTGAAGGTGGAAGCATGGCCCATGATTTGAATGATGCTGGTGACCTCAATAATGGCAGATGCAACAGGAGTAGTTTTGATGGGATCCGCAGTTCTCTGAATTCTAGTGCTGTTTCCCAGAAAGATGCTCATCACAATGGTAAAATTTCCCATGCTGAGAACAGCGACAATGTAAGTGGTTGGGTGCTTTGTCTGCCTACTTTTGTGCCACAAACTTCATATAGGATGACACTTACTTTTTTGTTTATATGTGATGCATTCTTGTGTCATTCATGTTATTCTGCTTATAGGATATACACTCTTTCTTATTGCAGTTTCAAGCTTTTGATTTTCGGATGATGACCCGAAGTGAGCCGTTTTCACAACTTTTTCATTGCTTCTATGTGTACCCGTTGACTGTTAGCCTGAGCCGCAAAAGAAACCTATTTATACGAGTTGAACTGAGAAAGGATGATTCTGACATCCGCAAGCCTCCATTAGAGGTTTGTTCTCTCAATCATTTTATTCATCTCGTTGAATGTTGCTATCTATTCAGCATTCTTATCCATTGGAAATGTGTATTCCTATTCCAGGCTGTTCATCCTAGGGAGTGCAACACAATGCTACAGAAGTGGGGTCATACACAGATTGCTGGTGGAACAAGAATGGCTTCCTACCATGATGAAGTTAAAATCAGTCTGCCTGCTCTTTTGACACCCCAACATCATCTCGTGTTCACCTTTTTCCATATAGATCTCCAAATGAAACTTGAAGCACCGAAACCAGTATTCCTCTTGTTCCTTACTGATATGGATTATGCTAAGTTGTTTATTTTGCTGGTGTCTGACATGATGTTATTCCTTCAGGTTATCGTTGGGTATTCTGTACTTCCACTGTCGACACATATTCAGTATGCATCTTCTCAAATTTTTTTTCCCTGTAAAGCAATAATATTATTTTAGTCTTACTCAGATGCTTCATATACGAGATCACGTCCCATACCCAATCATTGTCGTTTTAGCCTTCTAACTTGTGATCCATGGCTAATAACATGTAATAACATGCAGTAGGTCTTGTTGGTGAAGAAATGTGCATCACTAAAACTTATGGACAGTAGTTCATATGATGTACTCCCTCTACGCACCTCTTATTAAAACATATTGGAAATATAATCATTTGAAAGTAATTTTCTTGGAAAATATGTTAATAACATTTTGTGTGATGAATCGTCATATGCTGTGTATATTAGTGGTAAAACTTTCTACCGTGAAGCAAACATCTATATAAGATCGAAGGAAGTATCATAGTTCATATATTTGGTTCATGTTGTAAAGACTATAATATATGTGCAAATGGGGATTCGAACCATGGTTGCTAGCTCCAGTCTGCAATGAGCAAGCCAACCATGCCAGAACCTGCTTTCAACTCTGTAACTCCAGTATATAAAGAAATCGGGTGAATTTGTGGACAATGAATTCAGTACTTAGATTTGTTTTGTAACTAACAAAGCACTGCGGCGGTGCCATGATTTGCTAATATATTTGTACTGTATGCCGTGATTTTAAGAGAAAGTTGTGTACAAGTGATAAGGAATTGAAATTGATATGCAACAACTTTTCTGCATCTAATAGGTTACTTTCGGATGTATCCTTGCCAATTTTGAGAGACCTTGTCCCACATTACCTTCAAGAAAGTGGAAAGGTTTGCTTGTTGACTTTCCCCTCTGTTTCTTCGACCTTAATTGCAGAAAAATTCCTCTATGGAAGTACATTTGTGGTAATTGATTATTCTTGAAATTTAAAATTTTGTACAGGAGCGAATGGACTATCTGGAGGATGGAAAAACTGTTTTCAGGTTGCGTTTAAGGCTCTGCTCGTCATTATTTCCAGTTAATGAAAGGATAAGAGACTTTTTTGTTGAGTATGACCGCCACACTCTACATACAAGCCCCCCTTGGGGTTCTGAGCTTCTTGAGGTAACTATTCTGCATCTATCTGACTTTGGGTGGAGCTACTGATGTTTTTGCTTTTATGACTAATACAGAAGCTAGAGGTTCTGTTTTTGTGGTCAGCTGATGAATTTGTATTTTTCTACTTAATGCCACTCTAGGATAAGTAAGATTTCAATATGGTTATTGAATTTGCTTTATAATTTAGTTTCCTCATTTATGTGTGCACGCCTCCCTGCTCGCGCGTGTGCTGTGTGGTGCATGTGTGTTGTACAGGTACTTTAATGCAATGATATGCAGCTCTCTTGCGGGTTCGAGAAAAAAATATTTTCCTGAAACTTATTGATATGTACGATTAGTTTTGCATGTCTTTTCATGTTAAAGGTACTCTGCAGTAGATACCAATGCTTTATCGACTGATCTTGATATGCAATTTTTGTAGGCCATAAATAGTTTAAAGAACGTCGAATCTACTGCGCTGTTACAATTTCTGCAACCAATACTTAATATGCTGCTTCATCTTATTGGTGATGGTGGTGAGACCCTTCAGGTTGTTGGTTCGTTGCGTGCTTCTCTTGTGCATCATTATTTTCCTCATTCTCTAGGCACTACAATTTTATTGATTCACATTGCAGCAGAGTATACTTCATATACTTTTACACTCAATATTCGATGCTAAGGATGTGTATGGCTACGCCATTGCTATTTTGCAGGTTGCTGCATTTCGTGCCATGGTTAACATTTTAACACGGTAATATTCTGTTTCTTTGTTTTATTTAAGATTACTACCTATTTTTTGTTATTCCATGCGGATCGAACTTCTCGAATTCCTTTTCTCTGACCTTTAGAGGGACAAATATATACCGGACGGAAAAAAGAAAATCAAGTCTTTGGATCAATGGTGCCATTTTATTGGATTCACATGTTTCATAGAATTTATTATCTTCTCATTGATTATAGTTACTAAAGAGGTGAAACATTTGCATTCTGAGTACACTGTAAACATGGCTTGTCCATGTTAAATATCCAAATGTTGCATGTGAGCCTCAGGTGTCAGGATCTCTCACTTTTTTTTTGTAAGTGTTAAAGTTTATGAATGGATAACAATATTGGCTCTAACTAAGCTAATTCTGACTTTATTAATATCCACTCAAGCTCTTTTTTTATTCCACATGCAAGTTACAGCTCAGATGTGAGAAGTCGTTAAGCTTTGAAACAGTATGGTGTATACCTGTCTTTAGATGCATATAGCACACGGATATGGTAGCAGTGCCCTCTTAAGAAGATCTTAATCTATGGAGTTCAATTATTCAGAACTATGATTGTTTTTATATAGCATCCATTTTTCATTATTTACAGTGCAATAAGAAGTCAGAAAACTGTTATTTTTTGTTTGCAACAACTCAGAGCTAATGTGTCAGGATCACGCTGGTACCTTAAATTGAATTATGATAATGCATTATTCTTGCAGGGTGCAGCAGGAGTCGTCAGATGGGGCCGAGAGAAATAGATTTCTTATTAACTATGTTGATTTTGCTTTCGATGACTTTGGTGAGCGTCAAGCACCCGTGTATCCTGGTTTGTCTACTGTTTGGGGAAGTCTTGCTCGGAGTAAGGTTAGCTTGGATGTCTTTTATTATGTTTGTTGAACTTGGTCTATCACCAATACATCTTTTACTTTCGGTATCCTCTTTGCTGCTGGCTGTTGTTTGTTTTCATCTCTAGCCAACTTTCTTGGGACTAAAAGGCTTTATTGTTGTTTTACATGATCTATTGATGATTTCATGTTTGAATTGTACCTGCTGCATAGAAGATCCTGTCAGCTGTCATATTACTGCTAAAATATGCCAGCTCTTGAATGATGCCATGTTAGCAGTTAGCACTACTGCTGTTTGATCACCCATTACGGCATTTTGTGATCGTAACGTACGAAGGCTTGAGAAGTTAACCTTGTCCTGATTTTTCAGAAGGGTCGGAAGTCAGATTCTCTTGTACTGCTGTTATTGCTTATGAATAAACACTGCTATACTGCTATGTGTTCCTTAATACTGCTTCGTTTTTTAACCTTTTTGCTCCTGCTACTCTTGCAACTTTACCCTCTGTTGATGTGTGTGTGTGTGTGTGTGTGTTAATAATTTTCATCAATTTATTCTGAATCATCAAGAGGTGTCTCTGGTTCAGTCGTATTCTTTTAACAGATGTCTACAACTCTGTTTCACTGTTTATTCTTTTGGCTTTAGGCTAAAGGTTATAGAGTTGGTCCAGTATATGATGATGTATTGGCTATGGCTTGGTTTTTTCTGGAGCTTATTGTAAAATCAATGGGATTGGAACAAAGTCGTCTCTTCTACCACAACCTTCCACTAGGTAGAGTAGATATTAATGTTTAGTAACTAATGCATGTATATTTAATTCTACAACAATTGATTGTTTTCTGCCGTGCTCTAGGTGAGGATGTCCCACCGCTACAATTGAAAGAAGGTGTCTTCAGGTGCATCATGCAACTCTTTGATTGCCTTCTAACTGAGGTTCATGAGCGCTGTAAAAAGGGTTTAAGCTTGGCAAAGCGCTTGAACAGCACACTTGCTTTCTTTTGCTATGATCTCCTATCAATTATTGAGCCTCGCCAAGTTTTTGAGCTGGTAAGCTGGAAACCAAAAGTTTGTGCTCTTGCCCCCTGTTTCTTTGTTATTTATTTTGTGTTTTGAAATTTTCACTATTTGTACCCAAGATTGTAAAAGCATCATGCTTTGCCACAACCTTAAGCAGAAATTTCTGTGCACAGAGAAGTTTATTGCTAAAGACAAATATATCTCTTCTTCAGGTTTCGTTGTATATGGACAAGTTTGCTGGAGTTTGTCAATCAGTCCTCCATGACTGTAAATTGACATTCCTGCAGATAATATGCGACCACGATCTATTCGTTGAGATGCCTGGACGGGATCCCTCTGATAGGTAGTTTGTTTCTTATGCAGTTCTTGTTGAAATATTGTATTTGCAATGGTTGAGTGTTGTCTATGCTTATATATTTCCCATATTTTCTTGTGGCTGTAAATTTTTTAACTGTCTTGCTAGTGAAGTTTTGAAAGACTACCAAATATGTTTTAATAAACCATTTGTTTCCGAGCAGTAATTCTATTAAGATTTACTAGTCGCGTTAGGATTCTATAAGCTTACTAGTTGACCCTTACAATTATTTTGTTTAGTATTGCACATAAATCATCAAATCTGTGTCTGTCCTTTGCTTAAGATTTTAAAATAATCATGTATAGATATATTGATTCTGTTCCTGGTTGAAGATACCATCCTAAAATGCATGCACCCAAACTTCAAAACCTCGACTGCAATCATACATTGAGATTTTAGATCCTTATTCATGAGAATGATTCTACTAGATTCATCATAAAAAGTACCGTGTCTGTCGTATATTGTGGTAAATGGTTGCATAATAGATCATGTCTATGTCCTAACAGCAAATAAAGAATCCAGAGGTAGTATCTTGAGATTCCAATGAAGAATGCAGCAAACCTATTGATGGCTAACATTCTCCGTTTTTTCTTTTCACATTCCTTTTTCTGGTGAAGTATTTTGATTAAAATATCTCTGTGTTCACAGGAACTATCTCTCGTCTGTTCTTATTCAAGAGATCTTTCTCACCTTGGATCATGATGATTTGTCTCAACGAGCGAAGGTAGGAATCTCAATTCTGAGGAGAAAAACATTGTTATTACCAGTTTACCACATTAAATACTCCACGCCCACTCAAAACTGTTTCAACATATCTAAATAACTCTTTACTATGTGATAGGAAATAACTCTTTACTTTGTTATGCAGGCTGCTCGAATTTTAGTTGTCCTTATATGCAAGCATGAATTTGATGTACGCTATCAAAAAAGTGAAGACAAGTTATACATTGCTCAACTGTATTTTCCTCTTATAGGGCAGGTTTGTGTCGTACACACAAATGTTTGCTATCTTGTAATGGTTATCAATACTTTATTCCCTTAGCTTGAGAAAAATATGTTATTCCCTTGCCGGATTTAGTCTATATAAGATTCTAATTACATATTTCTTTGCTTACGAAAACTCTGTCTCAGATCCTTGATGAGATGCCTGTTTTCTATAATCTGAATGCTGTTGAAAAGCGCGAGGTGCTAGTTGTCATTTTGCAAATCGTAAGGAACTTGGATGATGCAACTCTTATCAAAGCATGGCAACAAAGCATTGCTAGAACCAGATTGTTCTTCAAACTTCTTGAAGAATGCATAACCCATTTTGAGGTCAGTACAATAATCTTTTGAGTTTTAGAATGCTGAAAGTATCTCAGTATAGCTTTGCGCTTCCACTGCCCTCAACAGCAGCAACAACAAAGCCTTTTAGCCCCAAGCAAGTTGGGCTTTGACTTCATAGTGAGCTTGATTATTGATGTCAGTCATATCAGTACCTTTGTAGATTGACTTCGATACTGAGTTCATAACTATTGTATTTTCATGAATGGACATTCCACGAAACTAAAATGTAGTAGATGCATAAGTTTTCAAGTTTGTATGCCAATTCAAATAATGACTATATTTAACATGATTGTATCAAATATGGTTAAATAGGATATGCATATTTTATTTACTCTTGGTCATGGAACTGCTTCGTTTCTATTGAACTGTGTTAATTCTTAATAGTTCATTTGAAGCTAAATATCTTGAAATGCTGTCTGCAGCACAACAAAGCAGGAGACAGCATGCTACTAGGTGCCAGTTCTCGGAGCCCTGATGTTGAACGCCCTGCGTCCCCAAAGTACTCCGAACGATTATCCCCATCAGTTAATGCATATTTGTCGGAGGCTTCAAGGCATGAAATAAGGGTAACTGTTCTCACACTGTGAGGCTTCTTCCAGCCCTAGTTTTTTTTATTACAGCGTATTCTCAGGACCTTTTTTGTATATCAAATACGTCTGTTATTAATCGCATTCAAATCATGCTGGCTTTTTTGGAGTGAGTAGTTTTTTAGTGGCAACTGGCAAACAATCTGTTACAAAATGATATGTGGTTGCAGAAAATGTAATGATGAGCTGGGGGAACTGCACCAAGAATATTGTGTTTGGTGCCAGTCACTGCTTGGCACCTGCACTCATATTCGAGCCAGATGAGAGGACTGCCATTTTTATGTCAGGGCACCTTTTTTCTTCTCGGATACTGTAATGTAGCTTCTGGTCTGATATTATGGCACTGAATGGCTGTGAGGTGCACTAGCAACAAGGCTTATAAGATGAGTTCAAGAATTGCATGTTTCAGAGAATTTTCTGAAACCAGGATCATGGGATTGATGACTAAAAAATTGAGGGCAGAACCTGATAAAAAGTTTCCTGAAATGATAGCATTCCATATATTCAATTATAGTGCAACACTCACTTAAATCATCTTAAATCACTAGAGTCCGTATATTCAGTTATGGTTTATGGAGGAAGAGGCCTGGACTGATTATGCCGCTTGGTTAGATTTTGATGGAACATTTCCAAGGGACTTGATGGTGTTTACTTTGAGGCTCGCAAAATAGCAGTTACTAATACGATGTCTATTGAGATTTGGGTATAAAACTAATATAATGAGAATGTTCCATTCCAGAAACTGCAACAGTGGAATTGAGCCTGCGTGAAGAAAGACAAAATTTTCAGCAACTTTTCATGAGCATATACTTCCTAAATTGATGTGAAGAAAGTATCTCCTTAATTACAGAATGTAATATTAGCTATTTGTTTTAATAATTATCACTGTTGTTTAATGTAGCCTCAGGGAACACCAGAAAATGGATACATGTGGAACAGGGTTAGCCCTCAGCTAAGTTCCCCTAATCAACCTTATTCATTGAGGGAGGCACTTGCTCAGGCGCAATCTTCAAGAATTGGGTCAACAGCCAGGGCATTGAGAGAGTCTCTACATCCAGTACTACGACAAAAATTGGTATGTTTTACATATACAATCATCTGTGGTCTTGTGGATTATGTCTTTCTCTCTTTAACATGGGAAAATTCCTACAGGAACTTTGGGAAGAAAATCTCAGTACTGCTGTAAGCCTGGAAGTATTGGGAATAACCGAGAAGTTTTCAGTTGCTGCAGGAACTCGTAGCATCACTACTGATTATGCTAAGCTAGATTGTGTAACATCAGTCTTAATGGGTCTTTTATCTAGGAGCCAGCCCTTGGCTTTTTGGAAAGCTTTCCTTCCTGTTGTCTATAATATATTTAATCTCCATGGTGCAACACTCATGGCAAGGGAGAATGACCGCTTCTTGAAGCAAATTGCTTTTCATCTTCTGCGGCTTGCCGTTTTCCGAAATGATTCGATTAGAAAAAGGGCTGTTGTTGGGTTGCAGATTCTTGTTAGGGTAAGCTGCTTAGCTTACTTGTAGCTTTATATGTTCTTCAACTGAGAGATCCTGATATATTCTTGTGGTTCTAGAACTCATTCAACTATTTCAAGAACACTACAAGGCTGAGGGTCATGTTGACAATTACTCTGTCAGAATTGATGTCCGATGTGCAAGTGACTCAGATGAAATCCGACGGCTCACTTGAAGAAAGTGGTGAAGCTCGTCGCCTTAGGAAATCACTGGAAGAAATGGCTGATGTGAGAAGCAAGGATCTGTTGAAAGATTGTGGCCTCCCTGTTACTGCATTGGAGGCGGCTCCTGAAGGTTCCTCTGATAATAGGTGGTCTTGGGTAGAGGTGAAGCATCTGTCTAAATGTCTAGTCCAGGCACTCGATGCTGGTCTGGAACATGCCCTCTTGGTAAGCAAAGTTCGCCAATGAATCCTACTGTGCTATCCATAATTTATCTGTGGGAAAATGGCAATTGAAAATCTGAAAAAGGAAATTTGATTCTCGTTTAAGACATCATCACACGACTGATGCCAATATGCCGGTTGCCAGGCTGCCGCTTTTCTCTATTTGAGTCCTCTGACTACTTACAACCTGTAAATCCAAATGTTTCTTGTAGGGTTCCGTAGTGACTGTGGACAGGTATGCCGCCGCCGAGGGCTTCTATAAGCTAGCTATGGCCTATGCGCCTGTTCCAGATCTTCACATTATGTGGTTGCTGCATCTGTGTGATGCACACCAGGAGATGCAATCATGGGCTGAAGCAGCACAATGTGCAGTTGCTGTAGCTGGTGTGATCATGCAGGTTGTGATCTTTTCTCCAGTACTTCTATTTCAGTAATCTTGAAATGTCCTGTATGAAGTTTTGTAACCTATGAAGCTTTCTTACAGGCACTTGTTGGAAGGAATGATGCTGTGTGGAGCAAGGAGCATGTTGCTTCGCTGCGTAAGATTTGCCCTATCGTGAGCACTGATGTGAGCGCGGAAGCATCTGCAGCTGAAGTTGAGGGATATGGTGCTTCCAAACTTACAGTGGATTCAGCTGTCAAGTATCTTCAACTTGCCAATAAACTCTTTGCACAAGCTGAACTCTACCATTTTTGTGCAAGCATCCAGGAACTCATCATTCCTGTGTATAAAAGCAGAAGGTCTTATGGACAGCTTGCCAAATGCCATACATCACTCACAAATATCTATGAGTCAGTTCTTGAACAGGAGGCTAGTCCTATACCATTTATTGATGCCACATACTACCGAGTTGGTTTCTATGGTGAGCGTTTTGGCAAGCTCAATAAAAAGGAATATGTGTTTAGAGAGCCACGGGATGTGCGTCTTGGTGACATCATGGAGAAGCTTAGTCATATATATGAGGCTAAAATGGATGGCAATCACACCTTACACATCATTCCAGACTCGAGACAAGTCAATGCTGATGAGTTGCAACCTGGTGTCTGCTATTTACAGATCACCGCTGTTGATCCTGTGATGGAGGATGATGATTTGGGTAGCAGGAGGGAAAGGATTTTTTCTTTATCTACTGGTACTGTACGTGCACGTGTGTTTGACCGCTTTCTTTTCGACACACCATTCACAAAGAATGGAAAAACACAAGGTGGCCTAGAAGACCAGTGGAAGAGACGGACAGTGCTTCAGACAGAGGGTTCATTTCCTGCTTTGGTGAACCGCCTGCTAGTTACTAAATCTGAATCTCTGGAATTCTCTCCTGTTGAGAATGCAATTGGAATGATCGAAACAAGAACAGCTGCATTGAGGAATGAACTAGAAGAACCACGGAGTTCTGAAGGTGATCAGCTACCAAGGCTTCAAAGCTTGCAAAGGATACTCCAAGGAAGTGTGGCTGTTCAGGTAAGGCTGGGTCTCTTTTGTAGAGTATTGGAGAGATTTATAACTTTCTACTGTTTGCTCTATTTCTCCGTTATTTTATGTTTCACTAATTCTTTGATGTTGTGGTGCAGGTCAACAGTGGAGTATTGAGTGTGTGCACTGCATTCTTATCTGGTGAGCCTGCAACCAGGCTCCGATCACAAGAACTGCAGCAGCTCATCGCTGCATTGCTTGAATTCATGGCTGTCTGCAAGCGCGCCATCCGTGTGCATTTCAGATTGATAGGCGAAGAAGACCAGGAATTCCACACCCAACTTGTCAATGGGTTCCAGTCACTCACCGCTGAGCTGTCTCACTATATCCCTGCCATACTCTCGGAGCTATGATAGTACTGTAGCAATATGGAAATTAGGTAGCATGTGAATGGTTGTTCATTCTTTCAGTCGAGGTCCCCACCAAATGTCCATATTTCCATTAGCTTTGGTTGTATAGCTCTGGGAACTGGAAACTAACTAGTCTTTGCACTTCTGTACTGTTTTGCAGTATCTAGTCCCGATTTTGGAGTGTAAAATATGCAATCCTTAGTGTTGTGTGTTCGTCACCGTGTTGTTTGTTGCAGTTTGTTCACTGTACTAGCAACAAGCGGACATTTTTACCCCCGTTGTATTGTGCTGGTTTTCTAGCGTGATATGTAGTGCATGGTGATTCTGTTATCTTTTTTTTTCTCGTGGAAATTAGCATGCTTCCTAACAATTTGTTTTTGCGCCAGATTATTGAATTCGGTATTTGGATTATTGTACTCGCATATTGTTAATTAGTACATGATGTCTTAATTGTCATGCCCTGGGGGGAAAGCTTTTCAAGGTGCCCGCATGTTGCGTCACCACTGTGTAGTGACTAGTGAGGGACTGAAAGGGAAAATTAGCTTATTTACATGCATCTACAGTCCCAATACATGTATAGGGACCAGGGAGGTAAGCCAATCACACTTCCTGGTAATCAGTAATACTACGTAGTATTCGAATCAATTCTATGGCCGTTTTTCTTTGGAGGGTGAGTTTATAAAACCACGTACAGAATCTCGGGTTAATTCGTGAGACCTATCTAGAGGATGACTATTGTAACATTACTATAGTAAATCATTAGATTTGTCGCACAAAGTTACCCTTCTCCTTAAAAAGGTTTTGCAAATAGATTTTATTTAATACCTCATACATGCAATATTCATCGGGGAAAAAAATTTAGGGAACAAAAGAAACACGGCCTGTGTAAATCTTAGTCTAATGATCATGAATAACGAAGCCAGCAAGTTGCTGATCGTGCTAGCCTAGATTGATAAGTTCTAATATTTAGATCCTTGGCCGCTGCAACATTAGACCATGCATAGCAATGAGCATTAGTCCAATGGACATGGCTACATGAGGCTAATGAGTCATGAAAATGATAGAATCCTGGTATCCTTTGCCACAATCTGGCCCACAAGGCGATTCTTCTAAACAGAAAAGTAGTACTCCGAAAGTAAATCAGTACCCAAATTTGTCGATTTGATCTAAATTCAATGCACGCCACAGTGGGTCTGTACTGCATTTACATTGCATTTCCATTCCAGAAGTTGCATTTTACACATTAACAACAAATTCAACCGCCAAATACAAGCAAGTATACAACGTATAGCTACCACCTGCAATTGATCACAAAAAAACATGACATCTAAAGATTAGTACCAGACATTTCCAGTTCAGTCAGTCTATACCATCAATAAACCTCAGTAGCAAGGGACGATGAATACAGAATCAGCAAAATCTGAATCCAAGAATTAATGATGGCCATCAAGCTTCCGGATGGCAAACGCTTCTCTTGAGCTTCCATGTCGATCACTGACAAGAAGAAACAGATCTTCAATTTCGTGGCAGGGTGATGAGCTTCTCCAGAAAGAGTAGGATTACAGCTTATTCACACAATTGCACCACCTCATGAGGGCAAGGCTCGGTAAAAATTGCGAGCAGAGATCAGCTAAATGAGGAAGCTGAGGGTTGTTTAGCCATTGCTGCAACCAGCTGTACTCTGGTTATTTGAAATGGCGCCTAAACCCACATCATTGCCACTTGTCACTTTGGCATTCTATCAATACCATGCTAAACGTGTATCATTCAAATCTCAATATGTTTTAACCTTTCCCTTCGCTTTCTTGCAGTCCCAAGGCATTCATGAGGATTAGCATAGAAGTAATCCTCTTCCTTTGGTTGTCCAGGGATAACTGTCCTTCTGGTGGGCTGGCTCATTCGGCCCATGTGAAGCTCCTTGACAGCAACAGAGAATTCTTCCCAAGACAGCTCCTGATCTTCAAAAAGATCTATAAGCTCAACTAGCTTCTTCCTGTCCAATTGTATGGTTCTGTGGAAGCCTGTAAACCTGCATTCCCATCAGAAGTGTCAGCTAATCAAGAGGCATTTATTTTCCTGGTTTTATTGCCATGATTCTTCAGTGCTTTCTTTAGGGAAAAAACACTCACAACCACAGCACTCACAAGAGCACAAATAATAGAAAACATACACAAAAACTAAACATTATATACTTCCTACTAATTGACCAAGTTGCAATGATAGATCAACTCGATGGAAAATGGTGGAGGAACATTGTGCATACCTACGGTGTCCTTCTACAACTTTAGCCATGTTTCCATCATTACTGGGGATAAAAACATCACTAGCGACAGAAACAAGATAGTCCAGTGCTGCCATTTGAGTCGAGTGCTTCTGAAAGGGTTGTAACTCATCATCAGATAAAAGCATCTCCTTCCTCACCTACATTTTACATAACAAATAAGCATCATTTTAGCATCACAAAAGTTTGTGGATGTGGAGTTAAGATGAGCTTACGATGTTAGGAAATTCTGTCTTCAATACAGCTAATCTTGTTTCACCACCATATATTTCACCTGAGGCAATATATATTCGAGTATCTCTGGGGAAACCAAGAGCTTTAAGTACTAATGTTGTTTCTCCAGGAGTAAGGGGGCACAATCCCTCAAGCCTTTTCTTCTCAGAGTCTATTTCCTTTTCTTTCCACCAGGGGTATGCATACCTGAGGTCCAAACAGCAGAAAACAATGAGTATTGAAGATAAAGGCTAGGAGGAGAAAGTAAAGTAAATTATGAAGCATACCTCATTCTTGTCAACTCTTCTGTTTCTTCATCTGAACATCCATGTGTGCAGCCTGAGAAAGCAAGCATATCCATCTCATATCTCAGATGAAGCACAATAAAAGATCCAGTTCTCCTAAGAATTGAGACCATCTTGTTGCCTAGAGCTTCAATGGATGGTGTAAATCTCAATGCGTTGTAGTTAACATAGCAGCGAAGTTTTTGGAGTTTCAGAGGAAGGCCATTGTTTGCAAGGCGAGAATCTGTCTTGCTAAAACGTAGCACCTTGTGTTTTCGTACTAGAGGCAATATCTGAAAACAAGACCAATCTGAATTTGGAAACAAGTGACAAAAGAGAGAAAAAGAAAGTCTATATGTTTGAGAAGGATTACTATCTAACCTGCCTCAAATAGTATTTCTCACTAGACCAGCTGATTGGTTGCATTGACAGAGGAACTTTTTCACTGAATTTCTGTGGGAGTTCTTTGACAATCTTCACTTCATTTCTCAATGAATTGATGAAATGATTTACATCAAAAATATCCCCAAAATCACTGAAAAATATAGAAAAGTTTGCACTGGTATTCTTGCCTGATTCTGTAATCAACCAAGAAAGCATAGGACAAAAATGCACACCTGGGATCAGCCCAGAAGGATTGCTTATCAAGTTCAGGTATCACCATAGTCAGATTCAAGTAGCGTGCTACAGTCACCATGTCGCATATCTGCACAAAACAAGATTTTGTGGAGCATAAAAAGCACAGTTTGAGGCCATTTGTCCTTGAAGCTGCTGATGAGTAAATAGAGGAAGTGTCAAGATAGACTCATAGAGTATTACTAACCGCTGCTCGCATTTGATTCAGACCACCATTGCATGATACAAGAAGGTAGCCATTACTTTTGTAAAGTCCTACATGCAAAAGGGAGTGTTATATTAATATTGCCAGAATAAGATGACAGACTACTGTCAAGAACATGCTATGCAATAAACTCTAATAAACATGAGGAAACTGTATTCTTGAGCACTCAAATTTACTGCAACTATACCTTGATCTAAGGGTATAAACAAAACTAGAAGCTGATATTTTTCAAGTATTCATCACCTAACACCTAGAACTAGATGGTGATTAGAATATTCAGGAGTGGGAACCAACTCCCAGTTCAAGTAGTCTGTCTTTATGTTAAAATGACAAAAACTCATTGCAGAAGATCAAATTGTCGCAAGGCCTACTACTACAAATATTCACAAATAAGGAAGCCTGGCATTTCTCATTCTACTTCCAGCTTAGGGACATTGTCCATTCTATGAAAGAAAAAACCAAAGAGATGGCGGAACCATTCGTTTCATCTGAACCAACTCCACCCAAAATTCCAAAAACATGGTTTCGGTGAAAATACAAAAGCTGAAACATCCAACGCTGTCCA
Organism: Echinochloa phyllopogon; assembly: GCA_033239725.1. Lineage (NCBI taxonomy): Eukaryota > Viridiplantae > Streptophyta > Magnoliopsida > Poales > Poaceae > Echinochloa > Echinochloa phyllopogon. The sequence goes on along the minus strand of BTCW01000018.1, from coordinate 59,869,354 downwards.
ATAACACACCACCGCAGACCGCACCCCAGCAAGTATATATGCGATATATCCTCTAATGTGGAATCACAAACAAGGCAAATAAAGAATCCCAATGACCAATAACCAAGAGGGAGCAATTAATCTCCAACTCAGTAATCCGGCAATTTCTAAATCACCCAATACCGCAAATGCGCGAGTCAATTTGAATCGACTCTTCGAAGGGCTACCGGGGAATAATTCGATCCAACTGGCAAATGCTCGAGAACTACCACATTCGGTCTCCCCCGCCACGGGGTAGCAAGAGGCGCCTCACCCAGCCGAAGAACAGAGCAAGAAGCGGGCTCAGATCCCACGAAGCCCAACCCCGAGAATCCCCGGATGAAGAGGAGGAGCACTCACTCCTGGGAGGCAGAGCCGGGGGCGTCAGGTGCGCGGTCTCGTCCGCCGCAACCACGGCGTCGGCGGCGGTGGAGTTGCTGCGGCCGCCCAGGCAGGACGGGCGCGCGATGGGCAGGGTCGGGCGGGGGATGCCGAGGAAGGTGAAGAGGTGGAGGAGGAGCGTCCAGGCCACGATGCTGGTCGCGACGCGCAGCGCCCACCCGGCGGCCGATGCTCCCGCGCCGCCGAGGCGGCGTCGGACCGCGGCCCGCGGCGAGGCCTTCTGCTTGGCCATGGGGGAACTTGGCTTGGCTACCTGCTGGCGCGACGCTTTGTCCCTGCCGGGCTCGCCGCAAGGGGCAAGTCGTGGAGGAGGTGGACGAGCGCAGGAGGAGCGGTCGTTACCGTGTGATGGCGTAAAGTGGGATGGGTTGGTTGGGATTCCGGTCGGTGTTAGGGTGCGTAACCGCAACGTTCGTCGCGTGGGTCCTTTTATAATCATCAGCAATTTGCGGGACTAACAGAAACTATGAACTGAACTATGAAGAGCCTCTTGGCAGTTGGCACAATGCTGGATATGCCCGTGCTTATCAAGAAAAAAGCGCAATACAGTGACCTAGTTGATGTTGGATGTAGGTCAACCTTAATGTTTTAGGAGTTCCTATTTTATCTAGTGTATGAAATATTATGTTGAAAGTATTATCTCGTTAAATTCAAAATGTCATGATATTTTTTTTTCTAGTTCCTACGGAGTACTTAACACATCCTCACCTACTCAAGCCAACACTGCCTCTACTGACTAAAAGCCCAAATACCTACACTTAAAGCCAATCTCGCCTTTAATGCCAATAAGCATACCTCCTCATTAATTGCTAACTTTATTTTTTATTGTTGTATTTTCATATATTTTTAATAGTAGTCGGTGAGACGCTTGTGCGTGATCCAAGTCATCATTTATAACCTCTCGCTACTTCTATTATGATCCATTATATTTGCCAGCACATCCTAGCTAGCCCCTTACCATCACAATCCCTCTAGATCCTATAGCATCACTAATCCCAGAGTTCGTAATGAGATCAATAAATTTGAAGAATACATTTTCTAGAAGAGAGAGAAGCCCTGGTAAAGACAAAGAAGAGAGGAGAATGTGTTGCTCTATCCGTTTCACATTACTATTTACTATTGACTTTACGTAACCATGTTGTATGTATTGCTCTCCATTTCAAATTACTATTGACTTTATACCTATGTTTGATCATTCGTCTTTTTAAACAATTAGTCCAAATACTCCCTCCATTTTTATTTACATGTCACATTAAATTTATCCTAAGTCAAATTTATCCAACTTTGACCGAGTTCATATAAAAATATAACACCATCTACAATATCGAACATATTTATTATCAAAATATAGTCTATGATGGACTCAATGAAATGAATTTAGTTAAAGTTGGATAACTTTGACTTTAAGACCAACCTAATGTAACATGTAAATAAAAATGGAGAGAGTATATGAAATAATAAATTATGCTTATAGTACCTTTACTAATAAAGTAAGTCATACATATTTTTTAAAATAAGACGAATGGTCGTATATTATGAAAAAAAGTTAACAAGAACTAAGGTAATATTATACTATTGATCGGATTAGTCTTGTACCCGTTTTGATTGTCATTTGTTTGATATCGTATTTATACCACATTCATTTTTTTAGGAATTGAAACTAAGGCCTGTTTGTTTTCTTTCCGGATTATATAAGTTGGATTATAATCTAAAAGCAAAAGGGTAAAACACTGTTATGATGTCACAAATAATCTAAAATAAAAGACTCATAGACAATTTATTTGTGGATATGTGGTCACGTAGTGGTTCTATGGTATTTTTTACCATATAATCGTCTATCTTTGTAAGACGCGATTTGACTTGGCACGATCTTTTAAGTTGTACTTTAACTATTTATTTATCTTATATTATATTATATTATTTATGGATATAAACTTGTAATTATTGAAGATTATATTTGATTACAAATACAATCATATCAAGTTTGCATTACAAAAGTTAAAAATTGTTAGCTAAATTATAGGTCAAAAATTGTAAAGTTTAAATCTTAATATTCGTGCATACATTAGAAAAATAGATGGAGGGAGTATTATCTGTAAATAATAATCTGGTTTGTATAATTTATTTAGGTGGCAAACAAACAAAGTCTATCACAATAACTGTGATAGGAAGGGTTGTACTAGTAAGCAATGGTATGTGCAGTTCCTCTCAGCAAACGGGCAGCGTCAGTTAGTTCAGAATTTAGGGGGTATTTGGATTTAAAGGTTAAAGTTTAGTTCTTTAAATAAATGACGTATTAAACATACATTAATTATTATAAAATCAATTATATAAGTCATGTCTACTTCGCAAGACAAACATAAAAAATATAATTAAGTTATAATTAATACATAATTATCACATAATTTCTGTAGCATTACGTTGTTTAATTATAGACTAATTAGATTTAATAGATCTGTCTCATAAATTAGTCCTCGTTTATGTAATAGTTTTTTAATTAATTTATATTTAATATTTTTAATTAGTATTCTTCACTGATAAATTCGACTGAAAATCCGGCTAATACAGGTTATTTTACCCTAAAAAATTCTTTTCCTATGTTTTCCCTTTTCTTTTTAGTTTTTCCCCTCCGGCTGTATGCACTTGCTCTCGGCGTCAAGCTCCCGTCCGTCCGAACGGCCAGACCCGACGAGCTACCATCCGTACACGGCCTCCCTCCCTCCCATCCCATGAGCAGCAGCGAGATGCCTAGATCTAGCGCGAAATGACCACGCCGCTAACCCTCCTCGCCGTCATCCTCCACGTCTGCGCCGCCGTCGAGGCGCTGGTCTTCGACGTGCCGTCGGGCAGCTCCAAGTGCCTGACGGAGGAGCTCAGCCGCGGCGCGCTCTGCCACGCCACGTACCGCGTGGCAGAGGGGTCCACGTCAGCGGCCGACGCGAGGATCTCGGCGCGCGTGACGGGGCCGCGCGGCGAGGAGCTCCACCTGGCGGAGGCCGCGGAGCGCGGGGAGTTCAGGTTCCAGGCGCCGGAGGACGGCGAGCACACCGCCTGCTTCTGGACGCCCCGCTACGAGCGCGGCGCCGTTGTCTCTGTCGACGTGCAGTGGGACACCACCGGTGGTACGCCGCCCGCCGTCGGGGAAGGCCGCATTGCTGTATGTTCGCCAGTCCCCATCATCCCTCAGCCTCATGCTTCGCATACAAACAACAACAACAACAACATAGCCTTTTGTCCCAAGCTAGTTGGGGTAGGCTAGAGGTGAAACCCAAAAAGTCAAAAAAAAAACAGCGCGCTCTGCCACGCCACGTACCGCGTGGCAGAGGGGTCCACGTCAGCGGCCGACGCGAGGATCTCGGCGCGCGTGACGGGGCCGCGCGGCGAGGAGCTCCACCTGGCGGAGGCCGCGGAGCGCGGGGAGTTCAGGTTCCAGGCGCCGGAGGACGGCGAGCACACCGCCTGCTTCTGGACGCCCCGCTACGAGCGCGGCGCCGTTGTCTCTGTCGACGTGCAGTGGGACACCACCGGTGGTACGCCGCCCGCCGTCGGGGAAGGCCGCATTGCTGTATGTTCGCCAGTCCCCATCATCCCTCAGCCTCATGCTTCGCATACAAACAACAACAACAACAACATAGCCTTTTGTCCCAAGCTAGTTGGGGTAGGCTAGAGGTGAAACCCAAAAAGTCAAAAAAAAAACAGCGCGCTCTGCCACGCCACGTACCGCGTGGCAGAGGGGTCCACGTCAGCGGCCGACGCGAGGATCTCGGCGCGCGTGACGGGGCCGCGCGGCGAGGAGCTCCACCTGGCGGAGGCCGCGGAGCGCGGGGAGTTCAGGTTCCAGGCGCCGGAGGACGGCGAGCACACCGCCTGCTTCTGGACGCCCCGCTACGAGCGCGGCGCCGTTGTCTCTGTCGACGTGCAGTGGGACACCACCGGTGGTACGCCGCCCGCCGTCGGGGAAGGCCGCATTGCTGTATGTTCGCCAGTCCCCATCATCCCTCAGCCTCATGCTTCGCATACAAACAACAACAACAACAACATAGCCTTTTGTCCCAAGCTAGTTGGGGTAGGCTAGAGGTGAAACCCAAAAAGTCAAAAAAAAACAGAAAAAGAGTTAGAGGAAAGCAGAAAAGAAAGCAAAGATCACGGCTCAGGCACATTAATTGCTAGTCTCCAAGCGCTCCTATCCACAGCTAAATCCTTAGAGATATTCCACTCTTTAAGGTCTCTAATAACCGACTCGTCCCAAGTTAGTTTGGGTCGCCCTCTACCTCTCTTAACATTATTGGCCCGCTGTAGAACCCCACTACGCACCGGCGCCTCAGGAGGCCTCCGTTGGACATGTCCGAACCATCTCAACCGATGTTGCGTCAATTTCTCCTCAATTGGTGCCACTCCGACTCTATCTCGAATATCTTCATTCCTTATCCTATCCCTTCTTGTGTGACCACAAAACCAACGCAACATACGCATCTCTGCTACACTCAGTTGTTGTATATGTCGCCTTTTAGTAGGCCAACATTCAGCACCGTATAGCATCGCCGGGCGAATCGCCGTCCTATAGAACTTACCTTTTAGCTTTTGTGGTACCCTCTTGTCACAGAGGACACCAGAAGCTTGACGCCATTTCAACCAACCGGCTGAAATTCTATGCCTAACATCTTCATCAATGTCACCATCCTTTTGCAGCATCGATCCTAAATACCTAAAGGTATCTTTCTCGGCCACCACTTGCCCATCAAGCCTGACATCTCCATCTTCATATCTAGTCCCACTGAAATCGCACATCATGTACTCGGTCTTAGTCCTGCTAAGTCTGAAACCTTTGGACTCTAACGTATGCCTCCACAACTCTAACTTCCTATTAACACCTGCTCTACTCTCATCAATTAGCACCACATCATCAGCAAAGAGCATACACCAAGGGATATCACTTTGTATATCCCTTGTGACCTCATCCATCACCAGAGCAAATAAATAAGGACTCAATGCTGACCCCTGATGCAGACCTATTTTATTTGGAAAATCACTACTGTCTCCACCATAAGTGCGGAAAACCGTCATCGCATCCTTGTACATATCCTTGATAAGGGTAATGTACTTAGTTGGGACTTTGTGCTTCTCCAAAGCCCACCACATGACATTTCTTGTTACTTTATCATATGCCTTCTCGAGGTCAATAAAGACCATGTGCAAGTCCTTCTTTTGCTCCCTATGTCTCTCCATGAGTTGTCGTATTATAAAAATCGCCTCCATGGTCGACCTTCCAGGCATGAACCCAAACTGGTTTTGGGTCACACTTGTCACTCTCCTAAGGCGATGCTCGATAACCCTCTCCCAAAGCTTCATCGTATGGCTCATCAGCTTAATCCCACGGTAGTTAGTACAACTTTGAACATCTCCCTTGTTCTTGAAGATCGGTACTAATATACTTCTTCTCCATTCTTCAGACATCTTGTTTGACCTAAAAATGAGGTTAAAAAGCTTAGTCAGCCATACTATTGCTCTGTCACCCAGGCATCTCCACACCTCAATGGGGATACCATCAGGACCCATCGCTTTACCTCCCTTCATCCTCTTCAAAGCCTCCGCAATCTCTGCCTCATGAATTCTCCTCACAAAACGTCTGTTGGCGTCGTCAATTGAGTCATCCAGCTCAAGCGTCGAACCATTCTCCTCATTAAATAACTTATCGAAGTACTCTCGCCATCTGTTCTTGATCTCCTCATCCTTCACCAGAAGTCGATCCATCCCATCCTTGATGCATTTGATTTGGTTGATGTCCCTTGTCTTCCTCTCGCGGATCCTCGCCATCCTATAAATATCCTTCTCCCCTTCCTTCGTGCTTAGCCGCTGATAAAGGTTATCATATGCACGACCCTTTGCTACACTCACAGCTCTCTTTGCAGCCCTCTTTGCTAATTTATAGCCCTCGATATTGGCTGCACTCCGATCAAGGTGAAGGCGCTTGAAACATTCCTTTTTCTCCTTAATAGCCATTTGCACCTCGTCATTCCACCACCAAGTGTCTTTCGCTTCTTGTTTTCCTCCCCTACTCACGCCAAACACTTCTGAAGCCACCTTCCGAACACATGTTGCCATCTTTAGCCACATGTCGTCTGCATCTTCTCCGTCCTCCCAAGGCCCCTCGCTTAACATCATGTCCTTAAAAGTTTGCGCTGCTTCCCCTCTAAGCTTCCACCACTTCGTTCTCGCTATCTTGGCACGTTTGTCCCGCTGGACACGTACCCGAAATCTGAAGTCCGCCACCATCAACTTGTGTTGAGGGACAACACACTCCCCAGGTATCACCTTACAATCTAAGCACGCACGTCTATCCTCCCGCCTTGCAAGGATAAAGTCAATCTGGCTCGAGTGTTGTCCACTCTGAAAGGTCACCAGATGAGATTCCCTCTTCCTAAATAGGGTATTTGCTAACAACAAGTCGTAGGCCAACGCGAAGCTCAAAACATCCTCCCCCTCTTGATTCCTATTTCCATACCCGAACCCCCCGTGCACTCGCTCGAAACCTACATTAGACGCACCTACATGGCCGTTGAGATCTCCTCCTATGAAGAGTTTCTCGCTGATAGGCACGGTACTAACCATGCTATCCAAATCCTCCCAAAACTGCATCTTGGTGCTCTCACTAAGGCCTACCTGAGGGGCATAGGCACTGATCACATTCAGAGCCAAATCTCCAACTACCAACCGAACTAGGATAATTCGATCGCCTTGCCTCCTAACATCAACAACTCCATTCTTAAGGCTCTTATCGATCAAGATGCCTACACCATTCCTTCCCGAAGTCGCCCCCGTATACCAAAGCTTGGAGCCAGTACCCTCTACTTCCCTCGCCTTCTGGCCCTTCCATTTAGTCTCCTGAACGCATAGAATATTTACACGCCTCCTAATTGCTACCTCGGCTATCTCTCGTAACTTACCCGTTAGAGACCCTACGTTCCAACTACCCACCCGAAACCTAGTTGGCTCGGCTAGCTTCCTTGCCCTTCGCACCCGTCGAGGGAAGTGCAAAGACCCTTGCTCATTTTTCACTACACCCGGGCGCCGATGTAGCGCGCCACTAAGGAAATGACGACCCGGTCCTTGCTCACTTGACACCGTGCCCAGACCACGACACGACGCGTCTCGGGGGAGACGGCCCGGCCCTTGCTCATTTAACACCATACCCGGGTTCCGATATGGCGCGTCGCTAAGAGGGTTACGCCCCAACGGGATTCTCTTGGGTTTCATCTCCATATGAGTGGCTAGGTTTTACATTGGCTCGCCGAGCCTATCACAACCCTCCTCCTTTACCAGGGCTTGGGACCTGCTATGTTGAGACAACATAGGCGGAGTTAGCCTCATGCTTCGCATAGAACTTCCAAATCAGCTGTTATTTGCCTGTTTGCTTTAACGAGCCTAAGGAATTGAGGATCATTCTTTGTTTCTAAAATTCGCTTTAGAGGAAACTTTAGTTTAATCAGCTTGTAAGTTTACTGCATAACAAGCTTTATAGGGATATTAACATGAATAAAATGAATGTTAGGGCTGAATCTAGCTGTAATTTATGCTCATGTACACATTAACAGTAATTTCATAAATGTGAAACACCTGTTTTCTACTCCTAATAAAAAGGCTGTAATCTATGTTCACATGCTTTACTAGAAAAAAACTGTTAATAGACAGTAACATATAGTATCATATTGTCATTCTGGAGGGAAAAAAACATATGTATTGATGTTTGGCCTACTACAGGGTAGTTCCACTATGGAGACTCAGCTACTCCAATTATTGATTGAATTAGTCGGACCATAATTTCAAAGTTGGTTCGTGAAGAATGAGAAGTATGAGAAATGATCATAAAAGAATTTAAAACTTTATAGCCTTAGGTGTGGCATGAAGAAATGCCGCCATATGGTGAATTTCAATCTTCTTCATCACTTTGACAGTAGAATGGGTGGCAACAAATGCATACCCCAGTAGATCGGCAGTCAGAGTTATTCAGTGATTGGAAATAGTTTTGCTCACTTCCAAAAATAAATTGTTTGATCACTTCTTGACAAGTTCACATTGAAAGTCTTGCTTCTTTGTGCTAAATACTTAATTCAAGAAAAATGTTAGTTCCAGTCAATCGCTGAAGAGTTGAAGAAATTGGAGGCTTCTATTCGACACATACACGAAGAGATGATTTCTCTGCGCCAGAGGTGATCTTTCAATGCCTATTAATTCAAGTTACTTTCTCGTCAACCTGAGTTCTCACTGCTGATGTCTGTTGCTCCCTCATCTTTCATCCATTTCTGCCAGCGAGCGGGAGATGCAGAGACTCAACGAAGACACTGCCACAAGAATACACTCGTTCACCATGTTGTCGCTGGCCATGTGTGTCGGGGTTGCAGGATTGCAGCTGTGGCATCTGAAGACTTTCTTTCAGAAACAGCATATACTATAGAGGTTAGAACAGGTCCTGTTTGTTGTTCACTCAAAATTACAGAAGACTTTCTTTCAGATTAGAATTGCACCGCCGTAATGGGATGGCGGAACCTTTGTTTTATTATACAACCCTCGTTTAGATCCCAAATTGGGAGCTTCAAAGTTAGGTTTTGCAATGATTACATCACTGTAGCATTTCGTTTGTATTTATGAAAAATTGTCCAAACATTGATTAGTTAGGCCCAAAATGTTCCTCTCGCAAAGTACAACAAAACTGTTCAATTAGTTTTTAATTTCATATACATTTAGTACTCCATGCATGTGCCGACATTTTGATATGATGGGAATCTTTTTTTTTGCATAGTGGGATTTGGGGATGGAATTTAGGATCTTATACAGGTGAACTATAGAGATTTATCAAGCTTATCGTGAACTCGTCCGTGCAATAGATCAATAATAACTGAAACCGAACAAATTAAAATTTACTCGGATCGGAGAAAGCAATAGAATACAAAATACCAAAACCTGGCTACAGCTAAATGCAATTGCACCCAAATATACTACATCATGAAATTCTACATTTCAACATCTGCAGGTAAAAGCCTTTTAAGATACAATCCCCTGGGCACAGGACCCAACTAAAGTAGTAACCAATGTTCTTCAGCGATCGGATTGCCTTGAGCTTAATCTGCGCACCATGCATCGGGTGCAGCGTGATCACGGTGTGCGGCGCATGACTGTACGACGGCGCGAGCTCGAACTCGAACCGCTGGAGGATCACGCTCAGCGCCATCTTGGCCTCGAGCATCGCGAAGTTCTGGCCGATGCAGGTGCGCGGCCCCCAGCCGAAGGGGAAGAAGGCGGCCGGCGCCTTGGAGAGGCCCTCGGCGAACCTGTCCGGTCTGAACTCGTGCACGTCGCTGCCCCAGACGCCCGCGTCGTGGTGGATGAGCAGCACGGGCAAGTCCACCACCACGCCGGCGGGGTACGTGACGCAGCCGATCTCCATCTCCTTGTACGTCTTCCGGCTGATCACGATCGCCGGAGGGTACAGCCGGAGAACCTCGTGAAGGATCATCGTCACCTGCATCGATGGAGCAAGAGCGTCTAGCTGCACGATGTCGTTGACATTTCGTAAGAAAAAAACTGGAGCGGAAGACATGTTTCTTCAGCGAGGACTCACGGTCTTGAGCCGGCTCAGGCCGTCGTATTCGGGCTTGTTTCTCCCGAACAGGCCACAACTTCCTCTCTTGCACGGTCCTGCCACTCCGGGTGCATGCTGAGCAGGACCATCGCCCAGGTGAGCAGCACGGAGGTCGTCTCCATTCCTGCGAAGTAGAAGAGCTTGCACTCAATAACTCATTTGCAATAACTTCATCACTTCCTCTTCTACCAATAACTCATTTGCAGCTTTGAACCATGTCGACCTGATTGTGAGATCGAAAAAGATGGGGATTGATACTAAAAAGATAACCGCAGAACACTTTAATATATTGAAAGACCTAGAATTGGCCAGATCTAATCTTAACAAAAGAAACGCCGAATATAGTGACAATGAGGCTAAAATTAATGAAGATCCACTCCCCTCCCAGGAGTTGAAATTTATTGAATGGGCTTCTGATGAGTCAGAGAGTGATGGCTTTCACAAGGTATTGAGCAGAAAAGAAAAAAGAAGAAACAAAAAAGTGTTATCAAAACCAAAGGCAAAACCAGGAGGAAAGACCCCCCAACCTTGTGATGGGGGAAAAAAATCCTGAAGGAGTATCTAAGACTCGCTCTAGATACAATCTTAGAGATGTAGACCAAAAATCAAAACTTAAATCATGATAGGTTTGATTTGGAATTGTAGAGGGGTTTCCAAAAAGGGAATGAGTGAGTTTATCAAGGAGTTGATTATTGATAACTGGGTCGATTTTGTGGGCTTCCAAGAAACCATGAAAAACAAGTATACTGATAAATTTTTTAGGACAATCGATGCTGGAAAAGTTTATGCCTGGCACTGGTTGCCCTCTAAGGGCAAATCTGGTGGCATGTTATGTGGGATTAAGAAGGATAGATTTGACATTATTAGATTTGAGGAAGGAGCATACTCAGTGGTGGCTGTAGTTTTTGATAAGAAACTCAATCAACAGTTAGTTCTTGTTACGATCTATGGACCAGCTCATGATGAGAAAAAAGAACAATTCCTTACTGAATTGGCTCAAATTGGTTCCATGAAACTAGGCCCAATGCTAATTGGCGGAGATTTTAACATTCTAAGATTCAGCTCTGAGAAAAATAAGACTTTCATAGGAAATAAATACACTGACATGTTCAATTTAGTCATTAATTCACATGAGCTAAGGGATGTGGCTTTGAATGGGGGCAGTTCACTTGGAGCAATAACCAAGAGGTCCCAACTCTTGAAAGATTAGACAGAGTTCTAATCAATGAAGATTGGGAAGCCATATTTTCCCTGGCAAATTTGAGGAAAATAGCAAGGCAAATGTCAGATCATAACCCTCTGTTGTTATGTACCGATCAGGAAAATATTAAAACACCTAGGATTTTTAGCTTTGAAATCTCCTGGATTAAACATCCAGACTTCCTGCTAAAAATAGCTGAAATTTGGGCAAAGCCGGTAAAGGCAAAAAATGCAGTGGAAATTTGGAATATCAAGTTGAACAGAGTGAAAAAATTTCTGAAAGGATGGGGTCAAAGTTTAAAAGGACATAACAGGAAATACAAATATATCCTTCAAGAAGAGTTGCTAAGGTTGGAAAATATTGAAGAAACGAGTATGCTTTCCCCTAACCTGTTAGAGAGAAAAACGTTCATACAATCAGAGCTCTTTAGGCTCCTGGAAGAGGAAGAATTATACTGGCATAAGAGATCACCTAACAACTGGCTGCTTAAAGGAGATAACAACGCCAATTAATTCCATAGAATCGCAAATGGTAGGAAGAGAAAAAACTCTATATACAGCTTACAACACAATGACACTATAATAGAAGGAGACGATAATATTTTGAATCACGCTACAGATTACTATAAAACCCTTTTTGGGCCCTCTGATAGCCCAAACATGCACATGGACCCTCATATATGGGATCAGAGTGAAAAGGTGGACATGATAGAGAATGAATTATTGACCAGACCATTCTCTGAGGAAGAAATAAAAAAATCTGTTTTCTCTATGGAAACAAATACTGCCCCTGGACCTGACCACATGCCTGTGGAATTTTTCCAGACATGCTGGGAGGTAATTAAACAGGAAATAGTGGATATGTTTGCTGAGTTATATGAGCACAAGCTTGACATTGAAAGATTAAACTATGGAATTATCACTCTGATTCGAAAAATAAAGAAGCAAGCAAAATTCAACAATATAGACCTATTTGTCTGCTAAATGTGATTTATAAAATCTTTACAAAATCCCTAATGTTGAGATTAGAACCTATCATGGGAAAATTATTAATAAATGTCAGAATGCCTTTATAAAAGGAAGAAATATTATGGATGGGATCATGAGCCTTCATGAAATCCTTCACGACACAAGAGCAAGAAGTAAAGATGGTATTGTATTAAAACTTGTCTTTGAAAAGGCATACGACAAAATCAGTTGGGACTTCCTTTTTGAATGTCTCAAGCTAAGAGGATTTTGTGAAAAATGGTGCGGGTGGATAAGGGAGGTGGTAACTTGTGGAACTTTGAGAGTAAAAGTGAATAACTCAACTGGTCCTTACTTCAGAAGTGGAAAAGGAGTTAGACAAGGCGATCCGCTATCGCCGGTCCTGTTTAACATTGCAGCAGACACGCTGGCTAAATTGATAAATGTGGCTCAAAGAAATGAGTTAATCAAAGGGCTTGTTCCTGAATATATACCCAATGGCATTGCTATTTTACAGTATGCCGATGACACAATCCTATGTCTGAACGATGACATAGAATCTGCCCAAAATACAAAGATTTTACTCTATATATATGAAAATATGTCAGGCTTGAATATAAACTTCAATAAAAGTTAAGTAGTGATGGTGAGCCAAGATAATCATAAATCTCTGACATACTCAAATTTGTTCAACTGTGCTATTGGCACTTGGCTTATCAAGTACTTGGGGACGCTAGTATCTGGATCCAGACTACATATTTTGGATTGGGTTTTCCTGGATGAAAAGATCCTTAAAAGATTAGATGGCTGGCAGGGGAGTGCACTCTCATTTGGGGGGAGGTTGACTTTAATTAACTCCTGCCTTAGTAGCATTCCTATTTACTGCATGTCGATGTATCTCCTACAAAAAACCATTATCAAGCGATTAGATAAGACCAGAAAACGTTTCTTCTGGCAAGGTGGAGGAGCTAAGAAAAAATACCATCTTGTGAAATGGTGCAAGATCTGCCTACCTAAGAAAAAAGGAGGCCTTGGAATAAAAGATTTAAGGAAAATGAATCTAAGTCTCTTATGCAAATGGTGGTGGAAGCTGGAAAAAGGGGAAGGATTGTGTCAAGAAATTGTCAATAAAAAATATATCAAGCAAACTTGTGTAAAACATCTGAAGTGGAAACAAACAAATTCCCTTGTGTGGAATGACTTAATAAAAGTCAGAGATATCTACTTGCAGAGCAGAATTATGATTGTGGGGGGGGGGGGGGGATGGAAAGAGAACTGATTTCTGGAATGACATATGGTGTGGACCTGTGTCTTTGAAAGACAAATTCCCTGAACTTTTTGAGATATGCAATGAACAGCAAGTGACAGTAGCTGAAATGGCTCATCTTGGGTGGCGATTTACTTTTAGAAGATGGCTCGGGGAGCATCTGCAGAATCAGTGGAGGCAGCTAAGGGACATGCTTACTACTTGTGCTCTAACAAATGAAAAAGACATACCAAAATGGTTATGGGAGAAATCTGGCGTGTTCTCGGTAAAATCTACATATGATCATCTATGTAGAGATATAACAACGACAACTCATAAATCAATTTGGAATGCAAAAATTCCCCTCAAAATAAAAATCTTTATGTGGTTAATAAAAAACAATGCTATATTAACCAAGGACAATCTCCTGAGGAAAAATTGGCAAGACAATGAAAAGTGCATGTTTTGTTCAGAGAATGAAAGTATTAATCATTTGTTCTTTACTTGTTCAGTGGCAAGATATGTTTGGAGCCTAGTTGCTTGGGTTATAGGGGCTAATTGTAGACCAAATTCCTTTGAACAATATTGGATATGGGTGAAACACTACATCCCCGATGGGAAAAGGCTGTTCATGGCAGGTTTAGCTGCCATAATATGGGCTATTTGGAAAATAAGAAATAGCATTTGCTTTGAAAAGAAACTGGTCAGATCCCCATCTGAAATAATATGTGTGGCGTGTGCCTTCCTTTCATATTGGGCGGGTCTTCAGAAGGAGGAGGATAAGAAGGCCATGAAGGAGGGAGCTGAGAAGCTGAAAGCAGCTGCCCTGAAATTTCATCCTCAGGAAGCTGGACAGGACGACACCGGAATGGTATTGCTTCGTTAGAAGGAGGCTACAGAAGGAGGAGGACAGGATGATCCTGGAAGATGGTGCGACAATGCTCAAGTTGATGGTGCTACAGTTTCATCCTCGAGAAGCTGATAGAGAAGACATCGGCACGGTGCTGCTTCGCTGAGATCTTGGAAGGATGTTTAGTTTGACATCTTTTACTCTGATAGTGGGAAGTATTTTTAGTTTGTGATAGCTCTTTTTGCAGCCTGCGTGAGAATTGACAAAGTTGCTGTAATGGTCAGGATAGTGTTCTAGTTTTGGGGGTCTTTCTGTAAGGAGTGGTGCTTTGGTGGGTTGTTTGCTACCCTCTATGTAGCATGTCCATCCAAAGGTTAAGTTGGAAGCATATCTGCCAGAAACTCTAACTCTGTAATTTCGTTGCTTCCAAAGTAATGAAATCCGGGTTCGCCCTTAGTGGAAAAAAGAAGAGCTTGCACTCCTCCACGACGTCTTCGGTGGTCATTCTGTAACACCCTAAAATTCATCACAATTAAATTGTAGCAACCCTCTGAATTTTTCTAGGATTTATTAAGGCTTAAATAAATTTTCTAGGATTTAATTGGAATTTCTAGCCTTTTTATCAATTTAAATATCATATTAAATAATTATTTTAGTCAAAATAAGTTTTTGTTGCATTCATGCTGTTGCATATATTTTTGGTTGCTAGTAAATCAAGTTGGAATTAAATTCTGTTTAAATTCGAATTTGATTTGCTTTTGTTTGAGTTTTAGAAAAGTTAAAATATGCAGAGTTCGTTTTTGCCCCTCCAACTCTTGGCCCGGTCCAAGTTTGCCCCCTCTATCTCTTTTCTTTTTCCCGGCCCGATTCCTTTTCCCGGCCTGCTTCTCCACTTTCGGCCCATCTCCGGCCCGCTCCATTTCTCCTCTCATTTCTTTCTCTCTCTCGCCGACAGGTGGGACCCACCTGTCGGGTTCGTCTTCCCCAAGCCGGACTCTTCCCCGAGTCCGTCTCCGCCGCGCCACCGCGTCCGTCCCGGGCACGCATGCCTAGACGCGTGGGCCGAGCCCCCATCTCGGGCCTATATATCGCGGCCGCCGCCTTTGCCTCTCCTCCAAACCCAATCGAGCCCGCAACCCTAGCGCCCGCGCCGCCGCCGAGCTCGAGCCGCCGTCGCCGATTCGCGCCGCCGCCGCCTCTCCTTCGACCCGAACCACCGCAGGAGGTGCGCAAGGAGGTAAGGAACCCTCCTGTGTCGCCCGCGGTTCGTTTCCTTCGCTTTGCCGCGCTAAATTGGCTCGCCGTCGTTGTCACAGCACCGGCGACGATCGCACCGCCGTCCACCGTCGATCGTCGCCGGCCGCCGTCGTCGCTCTCCCATCGTCAAGAACCCTCGGGGTGAGCTCGCCATCCTCCCCTCTTCCTCCTCGGCCAACTCCCGTAGGGTCTAGTGCACCGTAGCGCGATTTCGAGGATCGCCGGCGAAGCTCCGCCGCGGGAGCGAGCGGCGCCGCCACGTCCGTCGTCGCCGGCATCACCCCTCGGCCCGATCTGATTCGGACCATCAGATCGAGATCCAACGGTCCACGTCAGCCTGAGTTTCCAAGTCAAACAGAGCCGTAACGGTCAGCGCTGGCAATTTTGCAAAAGAGCCCTCCAAGTTTTCAAAATCTACCCGCGGTCCAGTTTAGTTCAAAAATAATTATATTTAGGTCCTGTTTTCTTCTGTTTTAGTCCCTACAAGTTTTAAAATAGCACCCGCAGTCCAGCCCCTGTTATTTTATGGTTTAGCCCTCATAGTTTTATACAAAATTATGTTTTAGCCCCTGGTTTTTCGCAGTTAAGCCCCTGGAACTTTTAAAACTTTGGCAGCAAGTCCCTGAACCTTCGAAAAGCCATATCTTTTGCGTTTTAACTCCGATTTTAGTGATTCTCGCGCTCACGCGTTCGTTGTAACGTGTAGATTAGTTTTGTGCTGTTGTTTTCTTCTGTTGAAATTGTTTGGTGTACTGTTTCTTATTTGTTGTATTGTTTCCTTGCATGTGAATGTGTGATGCGATTAGGAAACGACCAGTTCGAGGATTTCTCTGAAGAACCAACTGTTGGAGAAGGATTTGAGCAGAAACCGAGTTGGGAAGAAGGCAAGTGTATTATGTCATGCAAATGTCCTAATAATTATTAATTTCACCACCCGTGCATGAGTCTTAATTTGATGGGTTCCTATTTAAGGATTTTCCTAGCCACCATATTTTCCTGTCCCTGAAACTGGGTTACTTAATTAATTTTGATGGTAGATGATGCTTAGTTTGCTCAACTGGGATTGGTTAAATGAACCCCTACTCTATGTTCCATATACTCTTTTAGATAATTAATTGGCAAGATCATATCTAATTAATTGGAACATGGAGAACCACCCAGGAAAACAGTGCAACCATAAGTACCATATGGCTCTGGTCTTGGCTAACTAATTAGGGACTTTAGTGGATGGTAACCTTACCCGAAAGGGGCAAGAGGCGCGGCGGTTGACGGGGTATAGCTCGGTCCTCTTGAGCTGTGGGCTTTGGTAAGAGACAGATCTCATTAGAGAGGGTTATGCTTTGCTTCTGAACTGGAAACCTTAGCGGGTTACTATTTACTAAGGAATCTTTGTAAATGCCTCGTAGCATCCCTATGCGGTCACACCTCGGTAGTGTGATTTAAGAGGATTGGCCCCCTCGGCATGGTTGGGTTTAAAGTTCTTTTGAACTTTTACGCGGCTTATGGTGAAAGTGTACAACCTCTGCAGAGTGTAAAACTGTTATAACAGCCGTGCTCACGGTCAAGAGCGGCCTGGACCCTTACATGATAATCATACTTGAACATGGATTAAATTGTGGTTACTTGAATTATGTTGGGAATATGACATTCATTAATTTGTGGGTGGTATATACTTTTATTTTCTAGTAAATAGTTGCTTAATAAAACTTGACCAACTTAAAGTGCTTACTGCAGTATGGTCAGCCAACCTTTTTGCCCCAGCCTTGTATGTCATATTACATTTGCTGAGTACGTTATGTGCTCATGCTTGTTTTCTTTCTTTCTTTTATTGCATCAACTACACCCGGAATGCTGCTCAGATTGGGAGAATTTTGAGGATTTCACTACTGATTTTGAGGAGTTCTAGGCGAGTCTCCCTCAGTCAATGCCTGTGGAGTTGGAGTCACTTTTGCTTCATTAGATGAACGTTTATTTAAGTCTTCCGCTATGACATTTGAGTCAACTCTGAGATTGTAATAAATGCACTATAATACTCTTTCGTTATGCATGGTTATGGATATTCACTTGTGACGTCTACCATATGTGTGTAAACTGATCCTGGCGCACATATGAGATGCACCTGGTTTTGCCTTTAAAACCGGGTGTGACAGAGGTGGTATCCGAGCTGTGTTGACTGTAGGACGCAAGCCTAGATAAGCAATGGTCATTCTCTAAGGATTATTTTGCTTAACTACTCTTGTTCTATCTATTCTTGGTTTATTTTGCTATTATTCCTGGCCATTGATAATTGTCTCCTCCTTGATTTTGTTTTCTGGTCTATCTTTTTCACCATCTCACCTAGTTTCGAGGTCTTTAGAACTGTTCTCACCCCTTTCTTGCTTAAACCATAGATGGTGTTGACAAGGCAAGGTGCTCGTAGATTGGCTAGCACTCTTTCCTCTTTTTCGTCGCATTCGGTGCAAGAAGAGGAACCGGAACCTGAAGAGATGGAAGTAATGGACGAAGAAGTCAACTCAGGAGGGAATGCTCCAGCTGGATCTGAAGGAAGTGAAGGACCCTCTCCGCCGCCTGACATGTGGGTAGTGACTTTTCACCACCACGACGGAGGCAACAGTGGGTTCCCGATGATGCTTCGAATGCTCTTCGAGCGTCTGAACTACCCAGTGGAGATAGAATATCGTGGACGAAGGAGGACACATCCAAATTACCCAGAGGACTGGGATGTCGCTGTATACATCCGGGAGCCTGATTATGAGTATGGAGGAACCAAAGAGGCTGAAGTGCACCATGCCATCGCCATGAGATCAACCTTCGAAGCTGGAATCCAGGATGCAGCCAGGCGGGCACTTTCTGTGCTTTTTCATGAGGAGGCTGCTGAAGTACGTCACACTGCTTGGGCATATCTTCCTCGAAGGCAGCAAGGCACTCCAACTGGGTTTGTGCCACAACCGCCAGGTGTAAACTCTACACTCAACGTCCAGGTGGCGTTCACCCAGATGCTCAACGTGCACGCCGATGACACCACAAGAAGTGCATGAAGAACTCGCTGCTGAACGAAGGAAGAACAAGAGGCTGATAGCTGAACTCAAGGGAGAAGCACTTCCGTCCTTGGATGAAGATGTAGAAGGATTGATGGGTCATTCACCGCCCCGCTAGAGAGTGCTCGGTGGATCATCTAGTTGCTTCACCCATACCTATTAAGATAGGATACCCTCTCTTTTGTTAGTTCAGTACGTTTAGAATCGTTGAGACCCGTGCGTAGCATGTGATTTAGTTTGGTTTAAAAGTGTGGTAGAGATGTTTGCTTTTGTGCTAAGTGTGTGGTTTGGATCTTTGTAATGATTGAACTTAATTGTGGAGTGATGACCACAATTGAGTAATTATTAAATAAATAAATTTAGTTAGTTTGGGTTTATCTTGGTCTCTGATCTTAGCCCTTAACTATCACTTTATCCATATAATTGTACCCCTCATATAAATCATGTTATGCGACAATCTGTTCTCGCTGCTGCATAATATCCTGGTACTGTCTGAATTGTTTCTGGAGCTTCAGAACTCCGTTTGACATAAATCCAGTTGGGTTGGATTAAGGACTTGATAAACTAGGTTCTGGGAATTTTTCGTGATTTTTGGAGGTTCTGGCAGTGAGATATAATGGTTTTATTGGAGTAACCAGAATCTGTCCCGTGGTCCTGACACAGCTGTCTTGTTTATTTTATACCTCGAGCTACAAAATTCCGATTGAGGTGATTTAAGTTGGGTTAGTTTCAGAATTTTATAGTCTACGTTCAGGTAAAAGATCATGATTTTTGGATACACAGAATGAGAGTTACAGCCATTTAATTAGGACGAACAGAATCTATTTCAGAATTTGACTTGTCCGTCATTGGCAACTCGTTCTACATTAACTCTTATCTGTTCATGATTTGAGTTATATCTTTTTATCACCCTTTGAACCTCATGTTCCTAACCATCAGATGGTGAACACCAGGTCTGGAAGTGGAGTGGATCAACCACCTGTGAATCGTCAGGGACGTGTCAACCCCAATCCAAATCCTCCACCGAATCAAGCATCCGTAGCAATGGATTAGATCCTCGCCAACTAGACTCAGATTCTTCAAGGCATGGCTAATACCTTGGCAGCCATGCAAGCACAGAACAACAACAACAACAACAACCAGCCGAGAGACAAGCACTGGGAGTTCATGAGTCACAAACCTCCTACCTACTCCCACTCTGCAGATCCACTTGATGCTGATGATTGGCTGAAGACTGTTGAGAAGAAGCTGGATATGGCTCAGTGCAATGACAGGGAGAAGGTCCTGTATGCCTCAGGTCGCTTGGAAGGATCAGCTTCAGATTGGTGGGATGCTTATCTTGCTGCTCATGCCACCCCTGATGCTATCACCTGGCAGGAGTTCAGGACCAACTTCAGGAGCCACCATATTCCTGCTGGTGTCATGAAGCTGAAGAAGAAGGAGTTCCTCTCACTCAAGCAAGGTGGGATGACCGTCAGCGAGTACCGGGATAAGTTCATTCAGCTGTCCCGTTACGCCCCAGATGAGGTGAAGGATGATGAGCAGAAGCAGGAGCGATTTCTGGAAGGATTGATCCCGCCGCTCCAATATCAACTCATGTCTCATACATTCCCAACATTTCAGAAGCTGCTGGATAAGGCTATTGGCTTGGAGAGCAAGCGTCGTGAGTTGGGAGAGCAGAAGAGGAAGTTCGTGGCCTCAGGACAGTCAAGCAGTAACACCCGCCCTCGTTTCCAGCAGCCTCAGCAGAACATGCCCGTTCGTTTTGGTGGGCAAGGGAGTAACTTTGTGCAGAGTCAGGGTCAACGGTCAGCACCTCCACCTCAGCGTCCAGCATTTCAGCAGAACCGCCAGACCACCCCGGCTCAGACTCCAGTGAAGACCCCTGCACCAGGCAGTGCTCCTACTCCCCGTACCTGCTACATTTGTGGAGATCCCAGCCACTTTGCCCACAACTGTCCTAAGAGGAATGCTCAGACCCCACAGCACCAGAGTGGCAGTGCACCTAGGCAGAATACCCCTCAGCAGCAGAACAGGAATGTGAACTCGACGCCCCAGAGCAACAAGGGCCAGCAGAATCAGATGCGGGGCAAGGTGAACCATGTTGCTGCAGAGACCGCACAGGAGTCCCAGGATGTGGTACTTGGTATGTTCCTTGTCAACTCAGCTCCTGCATCGGTTTTATTCGACTCTGGAGCATCTCATTCTTTTATTACTGCTCAGTACGTAGCTAAGTATAATATATCTATGGTCCATATGAAAAATTTCATGCTAGTTAGCTCTCCCGGTGGAAACATGAAAGCCAATTTTATCTGTCCCCGAGTTAATCTGAAAATAGTTGGAGTAGACTTTCCTGCTGATCTGATAGTCCTAAACTCTGAGGGAATTGATGTCATACTTGGAATGGGATGGTTAGCTGCTTTTAATGCGGCGATTCAGTGTGCCAAGAGGTCCGTGTTGTTGACTAGCCCTCAGGGAGAGAAGATTGACTTCAGAGCCACTCAACCCTCAGCTTCAACTTACTCAGTAAATCAGGCCAGCGGTGTTCCTTTGGAGGATATCAGAGTTGTTTGTGAGTTTCCGGATGTCTTCCCAGATGATTTGCCAGGTATGCCACCCGACCGAGACATTGAGTTTATTATTGAGCTTTTACCTGGTACTGCTCCTATTTCTAAAAGACCCTATAGAATGGCTGTTAATGAACTAGAAGAACTTAAGAAACAACTTAAGGAATTATTGGATAAATGTTACATTCGTCCTAGTTCTTCACCTTGGGGAGCGCCTGTAATTTTTGTGGGTAAAAAGGATGGTACTCTGAGGATGTGTCTGGATTATCGTTCATTGAATGAGGTAACCATCAAGAATAAGTATCCATTGCCCAGAATTGAAGACTTATTTGATCAGTTGAGAGGAGCCAAGGTTTTCTCCAAGATTGACTTGAGATCTGGCTACCATCAGTTGAGGATCAGGCGTTCCGACATTCCTAAAACAGCATTCACCACCAGATATGGGTTGTATGAGTATACTGTGATGTCGTTTGGATTGACAAATGCACCCGCCTACTTTATGTACCTGATGAATAAGGTGTTCATGGAGTACTTGGATAAATTTGTGGTGGTGTTTATTGATGATATTCTGGTTTACTCTAAGAATGAGGAGGAGCATGAGGAGCATTTGAGGTTGGTGTTGCAGACTCTTAGAGAGAACCAGTTGTATGCCAAGTTTAGTAAATGTGAGTTTTGGTTGAATCAAGTGTCTTTTCTTGGTCATGTTGTTACTGATGGAGGTATTGTAGTGGATCCAAGTAAAGTCAAGGATGTGTTGGATTGGGAACCTCCTACCACAGTCTCTGAGATCAGAAGCTTTTTGGGATTGGCTGGATATTACAGGAGATTCATTGAAGGCTTTTCTAAAATAGCGAAACCTCTTACTTCGTTATTAGAGAAGGGCAAGGAGTTTGTTTGGTCAGAAGCGTGTCAGGTCAGCTTTGAAGAGTTGAGAAGGAAGTTGACTACAGCCTCAGTGCTTGCTATGCCAGATATTCACAAGAACTTTGATATATATTGTGATGCTTCTCGTAGAGGTCTTGGGTGTGTGCTCATGCAGGAAGGCAGAGTTATAGCCTATGCATCCAGGCAGTTGAGGAAGCACGAGCTGAACTATCCTACTCATGATCTGGAGCTTGCAGCTGTTGTCCATGCCTTGAAGATCTGGAGGCACTATATTCTAGGTAACAGATGTGAGCTGTATACTGATCACAAAAGCCTGAAGTACATATTTACTCAGAAGGATCTGAATTTGAGGCAGAGAAGATGGTTGGAGTTGATCAAGGATTATGATCTGGGGATCAACTATCATCCTGGCAAGGCTAATTTGGTTGCTGATGTGTTGAGTAGGAAGTCACAAGTAAATGCAATGTTTGGTCGCCAGCTACCAGCTGAGTTGCTTGCAGAGATGGAAAAGCTGAACTTGGGATTCCTGAATCAGACAGAAGGTGTGACAATGGAAGTTGAGTTTACACTGGAGCAAGTAATTCGGAAGGGTCAGCTTACTGATGAGAAGATAAAGGAAATCAGGGAAACCATGTTAGCAGGGAAAGCTCCCGACTTCACCGGAGATGATCAAGGTACAATTTGGTTTAGAAAGAGGATATGTGTACCGGATATCGAGTCTCTCAGGGAGCAGATATTGAGGGAAGCTCATGATTCCGCATATTCTATTCATCCTGGAAGCACCAAGATGTACCAGGATCTGAAGCAAAGGTATTGGTGGTATGGACTAAAAAGGGATGTGGCTGCCCATGTGGCATTGTGCGATGTTTGTTAGAAAGTTAAGGCTGAATACCAGAGACCAGCCGGTTTGCTTCAGCCACTCAAGGTACCTGAATGGAAGTGGGAAGAAATCAGTATGGATTTCATTGTTGGGTTACCCCTCACTCGAGGAGGATATGACTCCATATGGGTTATTGTGGACAGATTAACTAAGGTAGCTCACTTTATACCCGTTCACACTACTTATACCAGCGCTAAGTTAGCAGAGTTATACATGTCCAGAATTGTTTGTCTCCATGGTGTACCTAAAAAGATAGTGTCTGATAGAGGTACTCAGTTTACATCCAGATTCTGGCAGAAGTTGCATGAGTCTATGGATACAAAGTTGAATTTCAGTTCTGCATATCACCCTCAGACGGATGGTCAGACAGAGAGGATTAACCAGATTTTGGAGGATATGTTGAGAGCGTGTGCTCTGAAGCATGGAGGCAGTTGGGACAAGAGTCTTCCATATGCAGAGTTCTCATATAACAACAGTTATCAGGCAAGTCTAAAGATGTCCCCCTTCGAAGCGCTTTATGGTAGAAAGTGCAGAACACCTTTGTATTGGAGTGAAACAGGTGAAAGTCAGCTGTTTGGGCCAGAGATTTTGCAGGAAGCTGAGAGACAGGTTCAGATTATCAGAGAGAATTTAAGAACGGCTCAGTCCAGGCAGAAGAGCTATGCAGATACAAGAAGGAGAGAGATAACCTTTGAGATGGGTGATTATGTGTATCTGAAAGTATCTCCTATTCGAGGCTTGAGAAGGTTTAAGATGAAAGGTAAATTATCTCCTCGTTTCATTGGACCTTTCAAGATTGTTGATAGAAAAGGTGAGGTTGCTTATCAACTAGAATTGCCAGCCAGACTGTCAGATGTGCATGATGTGTTCCATATTTCTCAGTTGAAAAAGTGTCTTCGAGTTCCTGAGGAAGAATTATCTTTGAATGAATTGAATGTACAAGATGATCTGACTTATATGGAGTACCCAGCTAAGATATTGGAGACTGCTGAAAGAGTTACTAGGAGTAAAGTGATTAAGATGTGTAAAGTTCAGTGGAGTCATCATGCGGAAAGTGAGGCAACTTGGGAAAGAGAAGATGAGTTGATGGCAGAGTTCCCTCAGATTTTCTCTAATCCGTTCGAATCTCGAGGACGAGATTCTTTTTAAGGGGGTAGGTTTGTAACACCCTAAAATTCATCACAATTAAATTGTAGCAACCCTCTGAATTTTTCTAGGATTTGTTAAGGCTTAAATAAAATTTCTAGGATTTAATTGGAATTTCTAGCCTTTTTATCAATTTAAATATCATATTAAATAATTATTTTAGTCAAAATAAGTTTTTGTTGCATTCATGTTGTTGCATATATTTTTGGTTGCTAGTAAATCAAGTTGGAATTTAAATTTTGTTTAAATTTGAATTTGATTTGCTTTTGTTTGAGTTTTAGAAAAGTTAAAATAGGTAGAGTTCGTTTTTGCCCCTCCAACTCTTGGCCCGGTCCAAGTTTGCCCCCTCTATCTCTTTTCTTTTTCCCGGCCCGATTCCTTTTCCCGGCTTGCTTCTCCACTTTCGGCCCATCTCCGGCCCGCTCCGTTTCTCCTCTCATTTCTTTCTCTCTCTCGCCGACAGGTGGGACCCACCTGTCGGGTTCGTCTTCCCCAAGCCGGACTCTTCCCCGAGTCCGTCTCCACCGCGCCGCCGCGTCCGTCTCGGGCACGCACGCCTAGACGCGTGGGCCGAGCCCCCATCTCGGGCCTATATATCACGGCCGCCGCCTTTGCCTCTCCTCCAAACCCAATCGAGCCCGCAACCCTAGCGCCCGCGCCGCCGCCGCCGAGCTCGAGCCGCCGTCACCGATTCGCGCCGCCGCCGCCTCTCCTTCGACCCGAACCACCGCAGGAGGTGCGCAAGGAGGTAAGGAACCCTCCCGTGTCGCCCGCGCTTCGTTTCCTGCGCTTTGCCGCGCTAAATTGGCTCGCCGTCGTTGTCATAGCACCGCCGTCCGCCGTCGATCGTCGCCGGCCGTCGTCGTCGCTCTCCCATCATCAAGAACCCTCGGGGTGAGCTCGCCATCCTCCCCTCTTCCTCCTCGGCCAACTCCCGTAGGGTCTAGTGCACCGTAGCGCGATTTCGAGGATCGCCGGCGAAGCTCCGCCGCGGTAGCGAGCGGCGCCGCCGCGTCCGTCGTCGCCGGCATCACCCCTCGGCCCGATCTGATTCGGACCATCAGATCGAGATCCAACGGTCCACGTCAGCCCGAGTTTCCAAGTCAAATAGAGCCGTAACGGTCAGCGCTGGCAATTTTGCAAAAGAGCCCTCCAAGTTTTCAAAATCAACCCGCGGTCCAGTTTAGTTCAAAAATAATTATATTTAGGTCCTGTTTTCTTCTGTTTTAGTCCCTACAAGTTTTAAAATAGCACCGCAGTCCAGCCCCTGTTATTTTATGGTTTAGCCCTCGTAGTTTTATACAAAATTATATTTTAGCCCCTGGTTTTTCGCAGTTAAGCCCCTGGAACTTTTAAAACTTTGGCAGCAAGTCCCTGAACCTTAGAAAAGCCATATCTTTTGCGTTTTAACTCCGATTTTAGTGATTCTCGTGCTCACGCGTTCGTTGTAACGTGTAGATTAGTTTTGTGCTATTGTTTTCTTCTGTTGGAATTGTTTGATGTACTGTTTCTTATTTGTTGTATTGTTTCCTTGCATGTGAATGTGTGATGCGATTAGGAAACGACCAGTTCGAGGATTTCTCTGAAGAACCAACTGTTGGAGAAGGATTTGAGCAGCAACCGAGTTGGGAAGAAGGCAAGTGTATTATGTCATGCAAATGTCCTAATAATTATTAATTTCACCACCCGTGCATGAGTCTTAATTTGATGGGTTCCTATTTAAGGATTTGCCTAGCCACCATATTTTCCTGTCCCTGAAACTGAGTTACTTAATTAATTTTGATGGTAGATGATGCTTAGTTTGCTCAATTGGGATTGGTTAAATGAACCCCTACTCTATGTTCCATATACTCTTTTAGATAATTAATTGGCAAGATCATATCTTTTTAATTGGTACATGGAGAACCACCCAGGAAAACAGTGCAACCATAAGTACCATATGGCTCTGGTCTTGGCTAACTAATTAGGGACTTTAGTGGATGGTAACCTTACCCGAAAGGGGCAAGAGGCGCAGCGGTTGACGGGGTATAGCTCGGTCCTCTTGAGCTGTGAGCTTTGGTAAGAGACAGATCTCATTAGGGAGGGTTATGCTTTGCTTCTGAACTGGAAACCTTAGCGGGTTACTATTTACTAAGGAATCTTTGTAAATGCCTCGTAGCGTCCCTATGCGGTCACACCTCGGTAGTGTGATTTAAGAGGATTGGCCCCCTCGGCATGGTTGGGTTTAAAGTTCTTTTGAACTTTTACGCGGCTTATGGTGAAAGTGTACAACCTCTGCAGAGTGTAAAACTGTTATAACAGCCGTGCTCACGGTCAAGAGCGGCCTGGACCCTTACATGATAATCATACTTGAACATGGATTAAATTGTGGTTACTTGAATTATGTTGGGAATATGACATTCATTAATTTGTGGGTGGTATATACTTTTATTTTCTAGTAAATAGTTGCTTAATAAAACTTGACCAACTAAAAGTGCTTACTGCAGTATGGTCAGCCAACCTTTTTGCCCCAGCCTTGTATGTCATATTACATTTGCTGAGTACGTTATGTGCTCATGCTTGTTTTCTTTCTTTCTTTTATTGCATCAACTACACCCGGAATGCTGCTCAGATTGGGAGAATTTTGAGGATTTCACTACTGATTTTGAGGAGTTCTAGGCGAGTCTCCCCAGTCATTGCCTGTGGAGTTGGAGTCACTTTTGCTTCATTAGATGAATGTTTATTTAAGTCTTCCGCTATGACATTTGAGTCAACTCTGAGATTGTAATAAATGCACTATAATACTCTTTCGTTATGCATGGTTATGGATATTCACTTGTGACGTCTACCATATGTGTGTAAACTGATCCTGACGCACATATGAGATGCACCTGGTTTTGCCTTTTAAACCGGGTGTGACACATTCCCAGGTTGGACTGGCCATGATCGTCCGTGTGCCTCATATTGGACTCGAGAAGCAGACCCAGCAGATCGTCTCTGCCGCCGCTCTTGCCTTTGTTCGTAGCTTGCATTCTTTTCTCGATCAATCCTCGTAAGATCGACCTCACCTCGTTGTTGATTTCGTGCATCCTCCTGTTGGTTTTGGTGGGCAGATACCTGTGCGTGTCCCAGACAGTTGTCATAGGTCTGATCAGTTCAGTACGTAGTAACGGAGTATTTGTACTATTGTAGACTATGACTCACAAGTAGCCTGGGATGATGATCTTCTGAATGGTGGCCATGAGGCGTTCAGCTTGCTCTACCTGTGCGTGTCCCAGACAGTTGTCATAGGTCTGATCAGTTCAGTACGTAGTAACGGAGTATTTGTACTATTGTAGACTATGACTCACAAGTAGCCTGGGATGATGATCTTCTGAATGGTGGCCATGAGGCGTTCAGCTTGCTCTGCCTGCAGCTCGAAGATCCGCCTCCCCTCGACGAAGCTGCTGCCGAATGCGGTGCGAGAAACCACGTCTCCGGTGAGGTTCTGGAGCTCCGGCCAGACATCCAGCTCGCACCAACCGTCGGAGCCCACAGACTCCGCCCATCTGCTGACCAGCTCCTCGCAGCACGCAGAAAACGCCGGCAGCATCTTCTGCCAGGCCATACATGCATCAAGGGAGGATTACACGATTGATTTGATGAGAATGAAAGAAAAGATAGGTTCAATACCCTGCACGCATACCTTGAGCTTCTCGAGATGGAACGCGGGGTTGAGGATCCTCCGGTGCCTGACCCACTTCTCGCCCTCCAGCCCCGCGACGCCGTCGGCGAGCAGCCTGGTCAGGGCCGGGAAGTTGGGCTTCTCGAAGTGGCCGAACTTGTTGGACAGCACGTCCCTGGCCACGCCGGGGTCGGTCACGACCACCCTGGCCACCGGCCCGAACCAGCAGAGGCACGCCGGCCCGCCGTGCTCCCGCACGACCGCGCACAGGAACGGCGCGACGCGGGGCGCGATGTCGTGGCACCGCAGCGGCAGGGGCCTCGACCACGCCTCCCGGTTCAGCCGGGCGTTCTCCCTGACGTCGCCCGCGAGGAGGCGATACGGCGTGCCGCGCAGGCCCTGCGCGCGCAGCGCCCGCTCCAGGCGCCGGGGACGCCACCACATCCGGTGCAGCAGCCGGCCGGCCTGCCGCAGGAGCGCTAGGCCTAGGAGAAAGTAGAGCAGGAGGCTCCATGGCACAGAGACCGCCGCGGCTGCGAACGAAGAGGCTCCCGCTGGAAGCATTTGCTCTGGTGATCAAGCGGCGGGGAACAGACTGGTTGGATGTGAGTGATGTCAGGTAGTGAGATCGAGTGGACTTTGACTGGAGATGGATTGATGTGGCATGACATCTCTCGTCGGGTTAAATAGAACATGGTTGGATTAGCTGGTCGCTTATGACTCACTAGTAAAAGTTTATTGGTGAGATTACTGGACACTTGTGCGATTGGCCTGGGCATGCCTTGCTCAACCGCGATGCACGTACTTATGTTGCTTCGCTTGCAAGGTTCATTAGTCATACTTACCGTTAGGGCGTGAACATGACGTGCAGCGAAATAACAGTGGGAGATTAAGAAAAGGAAATCATATTTGGAGCAATATTTCTCGAGCCTCCGGAGCTAATGTGGAAATCATACGTAAGTGGCGTATTATTTGTTCACACATAGGCTAGGCTCGTTTGTAGCGAGTGAATTGCGGTGTACACGTGACGAACCGGATTCTCACCGACGAGAACCCGACTTCCTGTACCCTTGAGATAGTCCCAGGAATAGCAGCTATCTCGTACAGAACTCATCTCAGTTGTTAATCACATCCATACAACGATAAAAAGTTCATTACATGACATATATATAAAAACATAGCGTCTGGTACAAGCCCTCTGGGCTAAATCGACAATAAGAAACATCTGCGCAGCGGTAGCTAGATCATCAGGGTCCACTC
Organism: Echinochloa phyllopogon; assembly: GCA_033239725.1. Taxonomy (NCBI): domain Eukaryota; kingdom Viridiplantae; phylum Streptophyta; class Magnoliopsida; order Poales; family Poaceae; genus Echinochloa; species Echinochloa phyllopogon. The sequence continues at coordinate 59,840,359 of BTCW01000018.1, read as the reverse complement.
CTCCACAGGCATCCTTGAGCGTAGCGCGCTCCCTTCAATCGTACCACCCGTCCTGGTTGAACTCGTGGTCGGGGTCTTCACCTGAGAACCCAAAGTCTGTCCCCAAGGAAATGGGACAGGTCCACGTCACCAACCAAAATATGATGCAAGCTTTAAAGTGACCTATTCTAGGGTATAGAAATAATCAAGGTTTGAGCCAGGGTTTTCTTATGCAAGCAGCAGCAATAACCCAAATTCATCTCATCTCCAACTCCTTCTCACACACACATCCACTCCCCCAAATCCACCCGTCAACCTCACATTTTCCCATCGGGCTCGTCCTGCCACAGCAGGTTCCCGCAAACATCATCCACCAACACCTTTCACTCGCTAGTCGACTCGGTGAGCTCCCTCCCCACCTTGTCTCAACAGCCTCAGCTGGACCAATCTCTTAACCCAATTCAAAGGAGGAGGTAAGAAAGCAGATTCCCATGCTAGTCGGGGCTTCTCAGAAATGGGTCGTCCGTAACCGTGGACACGGCTATACGTATAGTTTACACTCTGCAGAGGTGGCACTCCAGGAATCCATCCGGACTGCAAGGCTAGTCCGCAACCAACCTGAGACACAGCCCACAGCAAAGACCCTAAACAGTAACGGCGCCAATCCTGTCTCCCTGGGCTCGGGAAACATCCGATCTAACATCTGCCCCAGGGTCATGAAACCTTCCCACCGGGGCCAGTCGGGGGCCGTGGTAAATCAGGGAGATTACGCCGCAACGAATCCCCCCTACACATATCAAGCTCGATTCTCCTACAGTCTCGGCGCCGCACTAGAGTAGGCTTGCTGGAACCCTCCCCATACTGGGTAGATGGTGAGCACGGTAATCCCAAGTCCAAAGTGGGGGCACGACTCGGTCCTTAATTTTCGGTAAAGCGAGTATCTGCGTCATAAGCGATCCGCCGCAACGGTCCGCAATCGGCACCCATAACAAGTATAGCCGCCCAAACTCCTCAAGTACTCCACGAGTACCAATACCCAAGAACCATGTACCTACAACAGGTACTCCGTAGGGATTGCCCGAGTGCAGCCCCTCAGCACCTCGATCAACGATCGAGTTTTTATTACTCGCTTACACCGCCTAGCTGCACAACTCCTCCCAAACCACCCACAACTCACGCCAAGAGGATCAGATCACAACCATCCCAACACATGCATAGCATAGCATATTTCATATAGTGAGTAGTAGGTAGCAAGGTAACAGGATAATAACAAAGGCAGTGCAGGTTTATCATGCGAGTAAAGTAAAGCGCTAGCATACTAGTTTGCATGTCTAATAGGTATTTCAGATAATGGTCAGGCGTGAACCTGGGAAAAGGTCTTCGTCTTCGTCAAAGCAGTTGTCGAAGTGGTCCGGCTCCTCCTGACTCTCCGGAGCTCCTAAGGTCGCGGAAAATAAAATAAGACGCGACTACTAGCAAAGAAACACTTAAACAGCGACGAAAGAAGATCCAAATAACACCAAACTCTACACTAACGCGTAGGTCATGATTTTAGAAAAATATAGAAACTGGTTTCATATTTTTCTAAGCTACGGTTGATTTATTATTAATTTTTGAAGTTTAAATCATTTTCTGAAAATATTAAATAATTTCCGAAAAAGAAAAACAGATAATTAATTAGCCTGCTGATGTCAGCATGACGTCATGCTGACGTCAGCAGTGGGGTCCACCTAGGATGACGTCAGCAGTGGGCCCTGCTGACGTCAGCGTTGACTGGTCAACGGTCAACGGGCAGCGGTCAACGGTCAGCGGTCAGCTCTGGTCAGTGGGCCCCGTGTGTCAGTGACTCGCAGAGTGTGACAAGTGGGCCCCATACGTCAGCGCAGTTAAAAGAAAAGAAAAAGATTAAACGCTGGCTGGGCTGGAATCAGGCCGAAAGGTGAACGGGCCAAGATAGTTTAGGGGTGTGAAACAGACTTAAGGTTCAACTTTAGACCCACGAAGGGGCGCTGCTGGATCTGGCTCTGGTGGACTAAGTCCACCGTGAACCGTGAGTGCGGTTCACGTGAGCCGGGTGCACGGGATCACGTGTGGCCGAACCGGGATCGTCTGCGGGTGGCTGTGTGGCGACTTGGTGTGGCCCAGCGTGTGGCTTCGCCACGGCGCGACGCGACGCGCGCGTGGTGCGCTTTGGAGCACGCCGGCGGTGACGGTCAGCGGCGGTTCTCGCCGGATAAGGCTCGGCTGGGCTCAAGATCGGTCGGAACGGCTTGGCTAGGGCTTGGTGAACGCGGACGGGGAGAAAAAGGGGTCGGCTTGGGTGCGGTTTGGCCCTCCCGACGCGGACTGCGGCGGCTCGGCCATGGCGCCGGCGAGCAACGACGGCGGCTCGGGTTTTTGGTTCAACAGCGCGCGGATTGGGTTAAGCGCGCGTGCGTGCGGCTCCAGTGGCTGCTGGGACGCGGCTAGGTGCACACGCGTGGGCTCGTGGTCGCCCACGGCCGCGCGCGGCGAGCGGAGCTCGGCCGCGGCGGCCTCGGCTGCAAGGCTCGAGCGACGGCGGTTTGCAGAGGGGTTAGCGGCGACGGGTTCCTGCACACGAAGACGGCCACGACTCGAAGGTCGGGTCCCAGGGGGCTAGCACGGTGGCGGCGGTTCAACTCGCCGGAAACAGAGAAGAAAGGGGGAAAACTCGGCGGCGCTCACCTAGGGGTTAGTAGTCGATCGCTGCAGCTCGGGGAAGGGCTCGTCGTGGCTTGGCGAAGCTCGTGCTCCTCCTCCCGTCCCTGGTCCGGCTCCTCCTCGGCGGCTCCACGGACGGCGGCGTCGGCTTCGGCGGCGGCGACGCGGGGACGGTGCTCCGGCTCCTCTCCTTGCTCCTGCTCCCGCTCAACCTCTTCCCCACCTCTCCTCGCACCTCTCACCCCTCACGATTGGATCGGGAATACCCCAGTGGGGCGGCGCAGCTTGGGGAGGAAGAAGGCCGGTGGCGGGTTTTATAGGCGATTGGCGCTAGGGTTTCAGGGGCTCGACGGCTGGATGGGGTGCTCGAGCGCCCGCGGACATGCGGCGCAATCGAGACGGGCCGCGGAGCTCGGGTGGTTGGAGGTCATGGGCGCGCGCGGCCGCGAGAGAGAGAGAGAGAGCGGCGCGGGGAAGATGACGAGAGGTGAGGGAGAAAGATGACAGGCGGGGCCCGCTTGTCAGTGGGAGAGAGAGAGACGCGGCGGGGACGCGGCGGGGGAAAAAGGATGGGCCGCTGCTGGGCCGAATGGCCGGCTGGGCTGTTCGGTTCGCTGGCTCGGGAAGAAAGTTCAGGGTGGTTTCTCAGACTTTGGTTTCGGGAATTTGGCCCACGAACAGTTAGAAAGAATTGGAAATTAGTTTAAATAGTTAGAGTTTGAATTCAAATCTAGAATTTGAATTCAAACCAACCAAAAATCCAAATAAATCCAAATAACTCCAAATCACACTATTTCATCCTTAGCACTTCAAATTAATTTTAAATTTCAAATTTAAATCACTTAAGAATTTAGGGAGCAATAGAATTAATTTTAAATAATGGTTTGCATGCACAACAATTCACCAAAAAAAATTTTAAATTCACATTTTTGCACTCAACAAGTCCTATAGGGAATTTTAGGGTTGTTACAGTCTCCCCCCCTCACAAGAATCTCGTCCTCGAGATTTGTGATTACCTATGGTTCAAACAAGTGGGGGTATTTCTCTTTCAGTACTGACTCCTTCTCCCAAGTAGCTTCTCTTTCTTTTATGGTTGCTCCACTGCACTTTGCAAAATGGGATAGCTGTGCTTCTGGTCTCTTTGACTGCTCTGTCTAGTATTCTCTCTGGGTACTCCAGGTACTCCAAGGTGTCCTGTAGGTCTAACGCTTCTGTTTTGATCTCATGTTCTGGTACTCTTAGACACTTCCTCAACTGTGATACATGGAACACTGGGTGTACTCCCGCTAGTTCATCTGGTAGGTCTAGCTTGTATGCTAGCTTTCCTACTCTCTCCAGTATCTGATACGGTCCAACAAAACGGGGCGCTAGCTTCCCTTTCACTTGGAATCTCTTATGCCCTCTGAGGGGTGACACTTTTAGGTAGACGAAGTCCCCTACTTCGAACTCTAGATCTCGTCTCCTTTTATCCGCATAGCTCTTTTATCGGCTCTGAGCTGCCTTCAGGTGCTCTCGGATCTTGGCCACATTTTCTTCTGCCTCTGCAATCATGTCAGGTCCAAAGAATGTTCGTTCTCCCACCTCTGACCACATTAGATGCGTTCTGCATTTTCTGCCATATAGTGCCTCAAAGGGTGACATCTGTAGGCTAGCCTGGTAGCTGTTGTTGTAGGAAAATTCTGCATAAGATAGACTCTTCTCCCAGTCTGCGCTGTATGCCAGAACACATGCCCTCAACAAGTCTTCAAGAACCTGGTTCACTCTTTCGGTCTGCCCATCTGTCTGAGGGTGGTAAGCTGTGCTATACTCCAAGGTGGTTCCGATGGCTTGATGTAGGCTTTTCCAGAACTGAGCTGTGAATTGTGGTCCTCTGTCTGACACAATACTTTTTGGTGCCCCATGCAGCTTGAGAATGTTGTCTATATATAGTTCTGCTAGTCTGCTCACTGGGTGTATGCTTTTGACTGGTATGAAGTGAGCTACTTTTGTCAGTCGATCAACTATGACCCAAATGGCATCATTCCCTTTCTGAGTGCGAGGTAGGCCAACCACGAAATCCATGCTGATATCTTCCCACTTCCACATTGGAATTTCCAGTGGTTTCAGCAGTCCTGCTGGCCTTTGATGTTCTGCCTTGATTCTTCGACAAGAGTCACACTTGGCTACATACTCTGCTATGTCCTCTCTCATTTTCTTCCACCAGAACTTATCCTTCAGATCCTGATACATCTTGGTGCATCCTGGGTGTATCGAGTACTTGGACTCATGAGCTTCTGAGAGAATTGTCCTCCTGATTTCTTTGTCCTGTGGTACACAAATACGGTCTTTCAGCCATACTGTCCCTGCTTCATCTATCCGGAAGTCAGGTGCTACTCCTCGCTGGATATCTTCCTTTACTTCTTGGATTTCTGGATACTTCCCTTGAGCTTCTTTGATTCGGTCTTCTAGGTTGTACTTCACCCTCATTTCCTGGGGTCTTCCTTCTTCTACTAGCTCGAGTTTCAGCATGCACAATTCCTTTGCTAGTCCTGGCTGACTTTCCTCTATCATCAAGTTGTTGCAATAACTCTTTCGGCTCAAGGCATCTGCCACAACGTTGGCTTTGCCAGGATGGTAGTGTATCTCCAAATTGTAATCTTTGATCAGTTCTAACCACCTTCTCTGCCTCATGTTCAGTTCGGATTCGGTGAAGAAATACTTCAAGCTTTTGTGATCTGTGTAGATATCGCACTTGTTGCCAATCAGGTAGTGCCTCCAGATCTTCAATGCATGTACCACTGCTGCCAGTTCTAAATCATGTGTGGGGTAGTTTTCTTCATGTTTTCTCAGCTGCCTTGATGCATAAGCAACAACCTTGCCCTCTTGCATTAGAACACATCCCAAACCTTGTCTCGAAGCATCGCAATAGACTACGAAATCCTTGCGAATATCTGGTAGTGTCAATATTGGCGTTGTAGTGAGTTTGTGCTTGAGCTCTTGGAAACTTCTTTCACACTTTTCCGTCCACTCGAATGGGACATTGTTCTTGAGTAGTTCAGTCATTGGCTTGGCAATCTTGGAGAAGTTCTCAATGAACCTTCTGTAGTAACCTGCCAAACCCAGAAAGCTTCGGATTTCCGTGACACTCTTCGGCTGCTTCCATTCTGCTACTGCCTCAATCTTTTCTGGGTCGACTGCTACGCCCTCTGCTGTCAGCACGTGACCCAAAAAGGCTACTTTCTCCAGCCAAAATTCACACTTGCTGAACTTCCCGTAGAGTTGATGTTGCCTCAGCTTCTCTAGTACAATCCTTAGATGCTCCTTATGTTCTTCGGCTCTTTCTGAGTAGACCAATATGTCATCAATGAACATCACTACGAACTTATCTAGTTCCTCCATGAATACCTTGTTCATCATGTTCATGAAGTAAGCAGGTGCGTTGGTCAATCCAAAGGACACAACGGTGAACTCGTACTGCCCGTACCGAGTCACAAAGGTTGTCTTGGGAATGTCGCCTTCTCTAATCTTCATCTGGTGGTATCCCGATCTCAGATCAATCTTACTGAAGTATTTGGCTTTCTTCAACTGATCTAGCAAGTCATCAATCTGAGGTAATGGGTACTTGTTCTTGATCGTCACTGCGTTCAGGGATCGATAGTCTACGCACATGCGCATTGACCCATCTTTCTTCTTCACAAACAACACTGGCGATCCCCATGGGGATGCACTTGGTCGAATCACACCGCTTTCTAGCATCTCCTTCAGCTGCTTCTTGAGTTCCTCTAGTTCTTCCACTGACATTCGGTACGGCCTCTTGGCAATGGGCCCGGTGCCTAGTTGCAGTTCGATTATGAACTCTACGTCTCGGTCAGGTGGTAATCCTGGTAGTTCTTCGGGAAACACGTCAGTGTACTCACACACTACAGGCACGTCTTCGATCGTCTGTTTCTCGATAGAGTATACCAACTGCCTCAGAATACATGTTCTGGATCTCTTTCCTGTTCTTGTTCTTTGTGGTTCTGCTGTTACTTTGACTCCGCTAGGGTGTGTCAACTCAACTGTTCTGGGTGAGCAACTGATTACTCCTTTGTGCTCTGTAAGCCAATCCATTCCTAGTATCACGTCAATTCCATCTGACTCCAGGACTGTCAGGTTTCCTACGAACTCCTGCCCACCTATCATCAGACTAACTGCTGGGCACTCTAAGGTGCACCTAAGCTCTCCTAAGGGAGAAGTAGTGACTATAGGTCTAGCTTTAGGTATTGTCGGGGGTGACTGCTCTTTCACAAACTTTGTCGAGATATAAGATCCAGTTGCCCCAGAGTCAAACAGTATCAAAGCTGGAGTGCCATTTACTAAAAACTCACCGAGCACAACGTCGGGAGCGTCCTCGGCTTCTTCCTCTGTTAGGTGGCTGAGGCGTCCCCTCTGCGCTGTTGCTGGCTGCCTGTCCTGTCCTCCAGGTGCCGGTGCCTTGGCTGGGGTTTGTTTGTTCCTCTTCTCCGGACAGTCAAAGGACTTGTGACCGGGCTTCCCACAAGCAAAACAGACCACTGAGGTCCCTCCACCAATTCTGGGCGTGTTGTTTGGCTTCCAATTGGGGTTTCCCTGACCTGAGTAGCTGTTGTTTCTGTTACCAAAGCTGTTGTAGTTGTTACCTTTGCTGCCAAAACTGTTGCTGTTACTGCCTCTGTTACCCTGGTAACTGTTCCTGTTGAACCCTGAGCTTCCTTGGCTGTTGCTCTGCTGAAAGCTTCTCCTGAGCATGTTGCTCTGGCCACTCCTCGGCCTCTGACTTAGTCTGTGGTTGTGCAACTGTTCTGCTTTTTTTTTCTTCTCTCGCCAAGTATCTTCAAGTCCCACTCTTTCCTTCTCAACTGCGATAGCCCTGTCGATCAGCTCTCTGAGTGTCCTGTGTGAACTTGCTGCGAGTGTTGTCCTCAAACCTCTGTGCAAACCACGCTGGAACCAAAACTGCTTCTTCTTTTCAGTGTTGACGTCTTCAGGAGCGTACCGCGACATCTTAGCAAAGTGTCGAGCGTACTCCGCTACAGACAAACTTCCTTGGGTCATTGTCTTGAACTCCATTGCTTTATGCACCATGACTTGTTCTGGGATGTGGTATTCCTTGAAAGCTTCACAAAACTCTAGCCAGGTGATCTGAGCTGGGTTCGCGTGAGAGTCACAGTAGCTCTCCCACCACGCTTTCGCTGCTCCTTCAAGCTGGTGCGCCGCAAGGGCCACACATTCCTCTTCAGTGTAGTCTGTCAGGTCCAGCTTCGTCTCGATGGTACGCAACCAGTCGTGTGTGTCGAGTGGCTCGTCCGAGTAGTCGAAGGTGGGTGCTTTCAGCCTGATGAACCTTTCAATCTTTCTTTGTAGGTCTTCCTCACGGTGTCCTTGACGGTTCTGGTTCTGGTTTCCCTGCATCTGTTGCATAGCTTGCATCATCTGAGTGTTGGCCTGTGCCATCTGTTGCATCAGCTGTGTTTGAGTAGTCATCACTTCTACCAAGTTAGGCGGTGGCGGTGGTTGCTGGTCGTTCTGCTGGTTCTGCTGAGGTTCCACTGCGGGTTCTTCCATTTCCACTTCCTGTTCTCCACCTGGTGCGTTGTCCTCGGGCTGGAGCACGCCTGCTGCGCGTCCACGACCCCTGCCTCTAACTGCAGCTGTTGCTCTTCCTCTGCCCCTAGCTGCTATTGCTGCCTCTTCTTGCTCAGCTTCCTCAAAACGTGCAAGCAGTCGGTTGGATCTTCGGATCGACATCTTGCTGTATTTTTCATAGAGCAGATTTAGTGGCGGTCGGTAAGGGTTAGGTTAGCGTAACTAGAGTAGGAGCTGCACACATGAAATTGACTCAACACTAAAGTACACTCAAGATGAACATCAATAAAACCGCAAGAACTGCCAAAAGATCGATCATTCATTACAGCATTACACCCTAGACATGAGTACTATCCCGAGGCCAGCTCCTGGAACCTTGAGGATTAGTACATCTAAGCGAATGCTACATCGTGGCTGAGCCAAAAGGTAGTCATGATCTACTAAGTCTAAACATCTGCTCAAGAAGATAGATACAAGTCTCATCACTACTGCTGACATCTGCTGATACTGCCTACTGCATCTGTCTCGTACTGCTGAAAGTGCCTGTGAGGCGCGCTGCCAACCTCATAGCCTCAGTCTCTGTCTGCTGCTTGATCACTGTCTGTCATCGTGGAGAGTGTCCGTGAGGCGCGCTGCCAACCTCACTGTGTCCATCTCAGGTCCTGTCATCTGCTTCTCTAGGTGTGCCAGTTCTTGTCCCAGTCTTGTCATCTCGGGAGTAAGGATTCGAGCCTCAGGTGGTAGTATCGGCTCAACTCGGCTTGGTGAAACTCTGTAGTTCTCGGTCCTGGGTTCAACTCTGCGTTCTTCTGGTAGTCCTTGGTTCACTGAGATCACCTCTGCCACTCTCTTCCTGTCTGACCTTACCCAACTACTAAGGGTCCTTCGAGCTTCATCCTTTGCCATAATCTGTTGAAGACTCAAGTACTTCATCAGCTGGTAGTTTCGTCCACTCTTCTCCTTGTAGCTATCCACCTCTTCCTGAAGTTCTGAGTTGTGACTGTCCAACCAATATACTTCTTCCTTCAGTTCTTCTATCTCTTCTTCCTTGGCTGCCAGTGCTTTGTCCTTCTCTGCGAGTTGATCTTCCAGACGGACATCTCGAGCATGGTGAGTTGCTCGGATCAGTCCTGCCAACTGCCTGTTGTTGCGAGCTTCGTATTCCAGGACTCTGACTTCCCTTGCTTTAGCTTTGAGTCGCTCCTTAAGTAGGGCGATCCTGTTGTCCTTCTCCATCAGCTGGATGTCCTGCTTCGATACCCTCTCTTTCAGCTTGGCAACTTTCTCTTCTAAGCCAATGTTCAAGTACTCCTGCTCAATCATTGTTGACACCAAAAATTGGCACCAGGAAGAGGCTGACATGTGGGCCGGAATCGTCGAAGAGATATCATTCGGCAAAGGAGTTTTTTCCCAGAAGCATTCGGCAAAGACGTTCTGCGGTCGGGAACGCATCGTCATTCGGCAAGAAAACTGTTCTGCAAAAGGCATTCGGGAGCGCGCGATGACGTGGATCAAGTATAAGGGAAAGGCTGGTTTGATTTGGAATGCAAGGCGGATACGGTGCCCCGGCGTTTATCTTTTTTAGGAAACAAATAATGTAATCGTAATCGATTAGGAGTCATGTCGAAACCAGGGTATAAATATAAACCCATGGTCATTGTAAAAGGGGATCCAATCAATCATACAACAAACCGGCCCCGTGCCAACATCGAGTCCTTTAGTCGAGTCGTCGAGTTCTTCGAGAGGAGTCATCGATCCGTCGACCTCCGTAAGTACCGGCAACCCTGCATCATGCCTAGTATCATGCGGTGGATTTAGGCCTTGGTTCAGGAAGGTTCCATTGCTAGATCATGAGCCATGCGGTGGGCTAAGTTTTAGCTTGGAACAAGTTATCGGCTCTATTGGATTTTGGCAAGATCTGATAGATTCATTAAGTTACCATGTGTTGCTCTGGATTTTACCTTCGTGTTCGATTCATTACAACACTCCTTTGCCCAGTCTAGGTTGATTAGAATCGGCTCCAGCTCACGATGCTCTGCTTTTCATAGCCGAATTCGAAGTCAATCTAGATTGCCACGTGTTGCGGGTTCAGGCTCGTTGGTCTTGTGTAGATCTTGACAGAACCGGGTATCATGCGGTAGATGCAGGTTTTTGGGTCGTCTTAGAGCTAATCATCCGGTGGATTAGAATTCGATTCGATCTGATAGATCTATCATCATCGACGAAGCATGTTCCTTCTCCACGGAACCCGATTCGGCTATATAGCTGAATTCGGCAGTATCGTTACGAGTGAAACGCGTCCACGGTTTTGTTTTTAAATAAAGAATGCTTTTAGCCTTCCATGTTTAGGGCGTATCATGCGGTGGATTGCCCTATTCTTGGTTGGTGGTGTGATTCCAAGCAAGTCGTATCATGCGGTGGATTAACTTGTTTGTTTTCATGCCTGACGGGTTGGAAAGTACCTAGACATGCGGTAGACTAGTGCTTTTAATCTATGCATTCTTGTTTATTATGAAATTATGGTCATGCTTTCGCCCTTTTATTTATCTATCATGCTTTGTTTCTCGTTAATCGGCTATGAGTATGCGTTACAATGTTCATTCGGCTGAAAGCCGATCTTTCGTCATGCTTACGTCACGCATTCGGCAGTGCGCTCCCTGCGTGCCTTGCCGATTGCCGAATGAGGCTTTAACTGCCGACAGATAGCTTCTCTGTAGCTATGTGTCGTTCGAAACTGGCTCCGTAGCCGCAAATATGGAACTGACTGGTATTGCCCGGTACGTTCCAGGTGTTATCTAAACATCTTTTCTCCCTTTGTCAGTTTCAGGAAAATTGACTGGCACGCTTTCGGATTCAAACGCTCGTGCTGCGTGCGAAGCCAGCTAATTCGGCTTGCTGTGTGCTTGGCGTGGGGTGCGGATTTTACGTCAACACACTTTTTGGCACGCCCGGTGGGACACGACAAGTTTCGAAGATGCCTGAATTAAAAGACATTCTGGATGTCACTTTCGAAGAATTATCTGATGAACATCAACAGATGGTGAAGATTGCTGCAGATCAGTTCATCAAGAAGTGCTTGCTGTCTTTTGCTAAGAACAGGAGTGGTGCGCCGTTTCTCAAGTCAGATCTGCCAAGAGTTCTTTTGCCGGGACAATCTGATCTTACTGAAGATGAAGAAAGGGAGAAGCTTTCTAGCTTGTTGTACAAGGCTTTGGGAGAAACAATGACCAATCATAATGCTGCATTCCTGAACAGTTTTCGGCTCATACTGGTCAACAACTTTGGTCAGCACGTGGATAAGCCTTTTGAGCAAGTGCATGGGCAACTTGGTGGACCAACATATTTCAATGTTCAAGCATCGGTTCCGAAACGTCATGGTAAAGGTACTGAAGAAACTGAAGCTTCTGGAACCAAAGACGCGAATGGACAGCCGATTCAGCAAGAGCCTCAGCATGCATTGCCGAGACCTCGTACATATGGTGATATGGCATTCGGCACCACGGGAAATCCACTTGCTTCTGCTTATAAGATATCCCCTCTGAACAACAGGCTGCAAAGGGACATGTATGGAAACGGATATTCAGAGTTTATGGATTACAATGCTATCGACGCTCTCCCGAATCCTGGGTATGTTGGTACTGCAGGCATGCTTGCTGGAAGACCAGGGAATCAAGATACCAGTATTGACCTCATGGTGCAAAAAATGACCGATGTATTGCAAAATCAATTCGGTCTGAAGCCTAAAAATCAAGGGTACATGTACTCGTCTCCTTTCCCAGAATGGTACCAAAGGCTATCATTGCCAAATAGAGTCAAGGTGCCTACAGAGTTTACTAAATTCTCAGGACAAGATGATACTAGCACTGTGGAGCATATAGCTCGATATCTGATGCAGCTTGGAGAAGCTTCGGCAGATGAGGCTTTCAGAATCAGATACTTTCCTTTGTCACTGACGGGTCCAGCTTTTACATGGTTTGCTTCTTTGCCTGCTCAGTCGATTTGTACTTGGAAAGACCTGGAGCAGAAATTCCATGCTCATTACTACATTAGCAGTACCGAGAAAAAGTTGGTTGATTTGACCAGCTTAAGGCAGAGGAATAATGAAACACCTACGGAGTTCCTCAGGAGATTTAGGGAAACAAAGAGCATGTGCTTTTCTCTGAACATACCTGATGACCAGCTGGCTGGTATGGCTGTAGCTGGCATGCTGCCTGCCATTCGGGAGAAGCTATTCGGGATGGAGTTTGATGATCTGGGCCAGTTGTCACACAGATTGGCCTTGATGAGTAACCAGGCATATGGTTTCAAGAAAGATGCTAGATTCGCTAAAAATAATGATGTAGCTGACATCTATAACCAATTCCTTGAAAGAGCAGATCAAGAAGATGAGTATGAAGATAGCGAGGAGATAGCCGCAGCAGAGATAGTGTGGAGTAAAGAACCAGTCATGGTGAATCAGAGGTGGATTAAACAGAATAAGGGCACCTATGATTTTGATGTAACTAAGGCAGATAAATTATTTTATTATCTTGTAAAGGAAGGCCGAATCAAGCTACCAGAGGGGCATTCTATGCTTCGGCCTGATGGAGTGAAAGATAAGAGGTACTGTGGATTCCATGATAGAAATTCTCATTCCATCAATGAATGCAGGGTTTTTAGAGTGAGGATTCAGAAAGCTATCCAAGAAGGGCATTTGAAATTCGACAATAAGATGAAGTTGGACAGTGACCCGTTTCCTCAGAACATGGTTGAGTTCTCAATCAATATGGTGAGTACTGCCGAATCTGGAGAAAAGGAAAAAATGAGAGTCCTGACGTCAAAGAAAGCGAAGCAGAGTGGCTCAGTAGATCCTAATCGGCAAATCACGATCGAACAGATTCGCGAGGAGAGACCTCGCTTCCCAAATAGCCAATTTGAAATTGGGAATTCTTCTAAACCCAGAGTCACATCGCGTATTCTCCTCAATAAGTGGTAGCGTCAGCAAGAAAGAGAGCACTACCAGAGACGTGAATACGAGGAGGAGAAAAGAAGGCGCGAAGAAGAAAGGTTTGAGGAAGAACAAGAAGAATATGTCCGAGAACAAGAACGTGCACATTGGGATTGTGTTTTCTTCAGACACTGTTGGAACGAGGGTTTAAAGCTGCCTACGTGGAATAACTGTCCTGAATGCAATAATGGATATGTCGAACATAGGCAAAATGTTGCCATTCGCCGATCCGTCCACGAAAGAATTGGAAGGGTACATCCTAGTGATGATCGGCGTCTAAAAATATATAAGAATGATGATCAACCAATGAAAAGACGTGCTGATTATAGATGGATTGATCATGAGGAAGAAGATCGTGAGTATGTTTGGCAGAAAGGACAGTGGTGTCCACCTGGTTTAAGAAGGAGCCAGAAGAGAAGAGTCCAACGCCTGAGGAATCAAGAATTGAAGCAAGCAGGAACCAGGATGAAATCGATATGGCGTCTAAAAGACAGGCCTGACGAATCGGGTCATTCGGCTCCTACATGCATGGTATGTTTCTTGCCGAATGAATTCATGGCTCCAGCTAATCAAATTGTACAGGAAGAGATATTGTCAGAAGTGGATGAAGCCGAACAATATGGGTTAATGGCACAATTGGTATTGAATAAACAAGCTATTTTCGAGAAGCCAGTCCAGAATCGGCACATGAAGCCACTGTACTTAAGAGGATATGTCAACGGGAAGCCACTAACGAAGATGTTTGTTGATGGTGGAGCTGCTGTTAATGTGATGCCATACAATACATTCAGGAAACTTGGCATGAGCCCTGGAGATTTAACGCCAACAAGCATAGTGTTGAATGATTTTGCTGGAAATCCTTCGGACACCAAAGGATGTGTACATGTAGATCTGATGATTGGGTCCAAGATTCTGCTTACAACCTTCTTTGTTATTGAAGGCAAAGGGGCATACAGCTTGCTACTTGGAAGGGATTGGATTCATGCGAATTGCTGTATTCCATCTACTATGCATCAACAGCTTATTCAGTGGATAGATGATGAAGTGGAAATTGTCCCAGCAGATGATTCAATTAGCGTGGCTAATGTGGAACCGGCCTTCTGGGAATATCAAGGCATAGATTGCTTCTCAGGTAAGGACTGGGGAGAAGGTCCTGTTGAGCCAGTCAGCAGTGATCAACAGCCGATCAAAGCAGTCGGCTCTTTTAGTAATTTTTAATGGATAATCCAATCGATGGGACTGATGGGAAGCTAGGACGAGGATTTGTGTCGGCTGATAAATTAGAAGAAGTAGACATTGGAGACGGTGACAAACCAAGGCCGATATTCATCAGTGCTAGCTTAGATTCAGTTTTCAGAGAAAAGTTGATTGAGTTGTTAAAAGAATACAAAGATTGCTTTGCTTGGGGTTATTCGGAAATGCCTGGTTTAGATCGTTCCATTGTTGAGCATCGATTGCCGATTAAGCCTGGTTATAAACCTTACAAGCAACCACCCCGGAAAATCTACAAAGATGAAGTGTTGGCCGATGTGAAGAAGGAAGTGGAAAGATTAATAGCAGCAAATTTTATTCGGCCATGCAGATATGCAGAATGGATCTCTAATATTGTTCCTGTGTACAAGAAAAATGGGAAGATGAGAGTTTGCATAGATTTTAGAGATCTGAACAGAGCTACACCCATGGATGGATATCCAATGCCTGTTGCTGACTCGTTGGTTGATGCTGCTGCAGGATATAAAGTGATTAGTTTCATGGATGGTAATGCAGGGTACAATCAAATTTTTATGGCATTGGAAGATATAGCGAAAACGGCTTTCAGATGTCCAGGACATATAGGGTTGTTTGAATGGGTTGTCATGACGTTTGGTTTGAAGAATGCTGGTGCAACTTATCAGAGAGCTATGAATTATATTTTTCATGAGTTGATCGGCAAGATTGTGGAGATATATATCGATGATGTCGTGATTAAGTCATTGGATCATGAAGCACATTTGGCCAACATAAGGAAAACTCTAGAATGCACTAGGAAACATGGGCTCAAAATGAACCCAAATAAATGTGCTTTTGGAGTTTCGGCAGGAGAATTTCTGGGATTTCTGGTGCATGAAGGAGGAATAGGAGTTGGCAGGAAAAGTATGAAAGCCATTGATGAAGTTGTTCCTCCAACTAATCTTAAGGAATTGCAGTCACTGCTTGGTAAGATCAATTTCGTAAGAAGATTCATATCAAACTTATCACAAAGGATGTTGCCTTTCTCTTCACTGTTAAAGGTCAAGAAGGATCAGAAGTTTGTATGGGGCGACGAACAACAAAAGGCTTTCGATGAGATCAAGGAATACATGAAAGAACCACCAGTATTGGTACCTCCACAGCTAAACAAGCCTTTTAAGTTGTACGTGGCGGCCGACGCCCAAACTATTGGATCGGCCCTCATACAAGAATTCGAGGGAAAGGAAAGGGTAGTTGCATACCTTAGCCGAAAGTTGCTTGATCCCGAAACGAGGTATTCGGCTACTGAGAAGCTTTGTTTATGTGTTTACTACTCCTGTACAAAATTTCGGCACTACTTACTACATGCCGAATGCATTGTGTATTCAAAGTTTGATGTGATAAAACACATGTTGTCTATGCCGATTTTGAACGGAAGGATTGGCAAATGGATTTTAGCTTTGTCTGAATTTGAGTTAAGGTTTGAATCGGCAAAGGCTGTTAAAGGACAGATTATTGCTGATTTCATTACTGAGCATCGCGATTTATCAGTTAATTTGCTTGAAATTGCTCCTTGGGTATTATTCTTCGATGGCTCTTCATGTGACAAAGGTGGTGGAGTGGGTATTTTGTTAATTTCACCAAGAGGAGAGGTATTTGAATTTGCTATTCCTATTCAACCTACTGTCACTAATAATCAAGCTGAGTATGAAGCGTTGCTCAGAGGACTTCAATACTTGAGAGAAGCAAAGGCCATTGCAGTTGAAATTTTTGGAGATTCAGAATTAGTCATAAGGCAACTAAATGGCGAGTATGAGTGCAGAAATGATGTCTTGAGGAATTACTATGAGGAATGCAAGCAAATCTTAAAGGAATTTCAGTCAGTAATTCTGTAGCATATTCCTAGGAGAGACAATGAAGAGGCAAACAGATTAGCTCAAGGTGCTTCGGGTTATAAAGAGCTTCGAGAAGTTTTTGCTAATGATGTACATGCTTTCGGGAGTAATCTGGCAGAAGATGATTGGAGAAAAGAGATTGCCGATTATCTGGAGAATCCATCCCGAAAGGTTTCTAGAAAGCTCAGGTATAAAGCTTTAAAGTTTGTTCTTCTTGATGATAATTTATATTATAAATCCTTGGATGGGGTGCTGTTACATTGCTTAAATCATGAAGAAGCAAAAAGGCTGATAAGTGAAGTACATGATGGGTTGTGTGGAGCACATCAATCGGCCTACCGAATGAAATGGGTTATTAGGAGATCTGGGTACTATTGGCCTACAATGCTAGAAGACTGCTTTGAATATTATAAGGGATGCCAAGATTGCCAGAGATTTGGAAACATTCAGAGAGTTCCAGCATCAGTTCTGAATCCTATTATCAAGCCATGGCCATTCAGAGGATGGGGAATAGATTTGATTGGCCAAATAAATCCTCCATCTAGCAAGGGGCATAAGTTTGTGCTTTTGGCAACCGATTATTTTACCAAATGGGTTGAGGCAATTCCATTAAAGAAGGTGACATCGGAGAATATGGTTGAATTTGTTAAAGAACATATCATTTACAGATTTGGAATTCCTCAAACAATCATCACAGATCAAGGGACTCAATTTACATCTTCAGAGTTCAGAGATTTTGCTGAAAGTATGGGCATCAAATTGTTGAATTCTTCTCCTTATTATGCCCAAGCTAATGGTCAGGCAGAGGCTTCTAACAAGATTATGATTAAAATTATACAGAAGAAGATTGATCAGAAGCCGAGAAAGTGGCATTCGGTACTCAATGAGGCTTTATGGGCTTACCGAATGGCTCCACATGGGGCTACACAGACGTCTCCTTATGAGTTGGTGTATGGGCATCATGCTATCTTGCCATGGGAGATACAATTAGACTCAAGGAGAATAAAGTTGCAAAAGGATTTAAGTTCTAAAGATTATAATGATTTAATGATGGATGAATTAGAAGATTTGCATATGATTCGTCTCAGGGCCTTGGAAAATGTTGAAAAAAAATAAAATGCGAGTTGCTAAATATTACAACAAGAAGGTGAAAGTCAAGCAATTTGCAGAAGGAGATTTGGTTTGGAAAGCAATATTGCCGATTGGGACTAAATACAGTGCATTCGGTAAGTGGTCTCCAAACTGGGAAGGCCCTTTCAGAGTGATCAGATGCGTGCCTGGAAATGCATATATCCTGAAAACTTTGCTAGGAGAGGAATTTACTGCTGCCATCAATGGGAGATACTTGAAGAAATATTATCCTAGTGTTGAGATTGATCGTTGATTGAAGTATTCAATGTCAGAACAATTGAGACAGCCGGCATTCGGGAAGGAGCCGTCTTCAGAACAAGTGTTGACAGAAGAAGAAATGGCCAATACCAGAGTGTATTGCCCTTAGTACAAATATTTTGCATCATGAATTTGACCAAGTTATCACAAAAAGGACTACAAAAGATAAGTTTTATTGCCGAAATTCCATGGTCCCCAGTACAAACTAATGGAACAGCTTGTTCAAAACGGACTGGGGATGAATGGAATCGGCAATGGCGGCGCCATGAGCATCAAGGCGATCTATGGAGGCCTCGATGTCGTCGATCTCCTCCGGGTTGCCATTGGCGAAGCCGGTCGGTAGCCTGGAGTAGTCGGTACCGGTGTGCGTCGACATGGCGACTAGGCCTGCGGCAGTGCCCAGACGGATGCCGTGCGAGGCTACCTCATCGATGCGGCCCGCCACTGCACCGAGGCGAGCTTCTGGTGTGTCCCCAGGAGCATTCACCTTGTTTGCCAGAGACTCGACCAATGTCTTCAGCCGATCGAGTTCGGCATCGCGATCTGTAAGATTACGAAGCAACGGCGGGTTAGTCCAAGGTCAGATTGAAGTTAAACGAACCGCAGAAATTACCATCGATGGTCTCGAGCAGCTGCTTGCGTTGGTATTGCCACTCTAGATCTGCAATCCCGGCTTGTTTGGAGATGACCTCCAGCTCACGCCGAGTGTCGTCGCGTTCCTGCTTGAATCGGCGAGCGTCACTATCTGAATAGCGCAGATCCCAGTTGGACCTGGAGGATCGGCTAGATGACTCCGAAGAGTCACCTGCTGCAGTCGAAGCCGCAGGTGGAACAGTAACAGGGTTCCATTGGATGAGCCTAAAAGCACAAAGAAAGTTGAGAATAAGGCAAAATCTGGAGGAAAAGATAAGGAGAGACAGACGGTCATCACCTCCGACGAGCGCCGGCGCGGCTCCCTTCGGCTTCGTCGACGGCCGGGCGTCTTCTGTTGTTGGACATCAGGGTTTCTTGGAGGTTACTGTGCTGGAAGAGGAAGAGACTCAGGCTAGCAGAGAACTCGAGTTGAGAGGATTTGATGGAAGATTAGGAGCGCTCAAGGTTTTTATTTATGGAACTAACAAAGAGATCGTGGCCGAGGATTAGAGTGCATATTCCGAAGAGTTCGGAAGGTGGAAAGGATTTTCCAGCCGATCGGTTCCCATGTCGTTTGGGATTCTTATCGAGTCGTATTCGGCTTTGACTGGATGAGATTCGGCTATGTCGTAGTTGAAGCGTTTTCGGGTCTGACGCTATTATGGCCAGCTTTGCCGAATGAGTTATCCACAATGGAGAAAAAACAGAGTTAAGAAATGGCAAGATTACAGGATTGATAAAACATTCGGCTATCAACTGTTTGTTACAATTACAAACCCAAGAACTTTGAGATTGCATTTTTGGCATTTGATATCATGTTGCTAATGTTCTCTAATAAGTTTTTGTCAGCTTCTTGGGTTCTAGCCAGAGCAGCAAGCTTTGCCTTGAGTTGTTTGTCTTCGTTTAGAGCTGCTAAAGCTTCCTTTCGCCTCTTCTCTGTTAACTTGGGAAGCTCGACTATCTTCTTCTTGTCAGCTTCAATTTCGGCCGATAGATCTCTCAATTCGGCTTCAAGTGCAGCTTTTCTGACCTCCTTCATTTCAAGTTCAGATTCCAATTTGGTCAGTAATTCCTTGCTGTTTTGAGCTTGAGTATACAGGTCTTTCACAGATTGTTTGGTTGTGGATCTCCTCTGTTCCAGAACTGGTTGAGAAGATTGGTTCTTTAGAGCCTGTTTTACTGCAACGTATTGTTGATCCAAATGAGAGACTGGTTCCAAAGAAATTTTGATATCGGTAGGGAGTTCTTGGTCAATGGTTTCCAATACATCCCTTAAGAGATCAGCATCTTTGACTTGATCTTGGATACTCTTATGCAGCAAAGCAAGGATATCTTTCAGCTTTGTTTGATTTTCTTCTGACAGAGCTTGGCCAGAAGATGTTTCTTCCCCTTGTTCGGCAACCAAGTCATCCATAGCGAAAGAATAGCTGGATGATGAAATGGTTTTCTCCTGAAAGATGGTTCTTGCCGAATTAGTAATAATCTGCTGAATAAAAGAGTAGAGAAAGTTAAATGATTATGTTTACCTCGTTCCTGACTTCCTGAATAGGAGAAGGAAGCCTTTCAGGCTCAGTTGGGGGATTCTGTGTATCTTGCTGAGGAGAAACTGGAAGGCTTCTTGGTGAGGATGGTGCTTCTGATTGGGGAAGAAGTTGCAAAGCTAAAGTTGAATCATGATGAGAAGAAGAGCTTTCCAAGATTGGATCCATTGAGGATTGTTCTGCAGTTAACAAGAAATGAGTGCCGATGAAAAAGAAGTTAAGAAGATAAAGTGGTAGAATTTTACCAATCAATGAAGCATCGGCAGGATCTGCACTGATTGCTGGTTGCTGTGCTTTGGCCTGAAACCAAGGAGAAATAAAACTGAGTAAAATACCAATGGCATTATGGTCAAAGAAAGAAGGCTCTGACCCTGATAACCTTTTTGCTGCTTGTTCTTTTCTTCTTTACAACTGAGGGGGCAGTTAAAGAAAGGGTTTTCCTCTTGACAGATGATGGTCTAGTAAGTATTGGATCTGAAGAAGCTTGTCTAGCCATCAGCTGAGCCAAGGTAGGAGATTGGTGCCCCAAAGCAGATATTGGGCCTGCAGTTTTGTATAAAATTACCCTGGCAAGAGGGGCAGGTGTTATGTCCTGCAAAATAATAGAGTCAGAATCGATTGGGGTTAATGTTATTAAGACAGATGAAGGAATAAGCATATTACCTCTGCAGTTGGCTGATAATCAGGCATTAACTCAAGGCAGAAGGGATGGATTGGCATATTGAAGATATGATCATGGAATTCTTGCCACCAGAGAGTGAAGGAAGGATGGGCAGATATTATTGGCACAAAAGGATCAGGTGCATAAATAGTTCCACAGCATTTATAAGTAAAAATCCTTCTTGTCTCTGTGGAATCCTTAACAATCTCCCTAGGCCTGAGGAATTCATGGAGAAATAGCCTAGGGGGCACTTGGCCACATCCCAACTGTCTAGCCATCATGTTTGGCTGATAATATTCATAAGTGCTTTGAACCAGCCTCCCTCCACAGAATTCGGCTGGCAGGATGCAGGGCTGGATGAAGGCATTGAAAATTGCTACAGATTGTACATCAGTGCATCCAGTCTCAAAGCTGAATTCGCAAGGAAGAGTAAGATTGTCATTATCCAAATATGGGAACCAAAGAGGATGAGCAAAGCCTCTGAAGAAGAGCTCAAACAGTTCACCGATGTTCTTGTTGATAGATACAGTGGAAGCAGCTTCTCCATAGGTTTGACAACCTTTGGTTCTCCGGGCTTCTCCTTCTTTGTAATTGATTGAAGGGAAGTTTCGGCTGTTGAGGTCAATAGCAACGATTTGATGCATGTATAACTGCAGCCACATTTGGACAAACCACCAGGGACCATTTACACAGGGGATTTTCTTACTAGTATGCATCAGGTGGGTGGTTTGATTGAGCATATGATAGACAATTCCCAGGAGGTATTTCCCAAGTGGGATGACTTTTCCAGCAGCCAGCTCTTCAGCCATCACGATATGATTCAAGGTTGGCTCATTGGCTTTGCCACAAAAGACTGATCTGCATAGCCACATATTCAGGAAGGCCCTGTATTCGACATCAGTCAGAGGGCCATCAGACATATGGTTCTGAATGTATCTCTTATATCCAACCCCTGTTTTTACTCCTGTCTGCTTGGAGGAACCTTTATGGTCATATGGGTATACAGTTCCTGTAACATTCAGGCCGGTCATCATGTAGACATCGGCCAAAGTAGGAGACATTGGGCCATGACCAAAAAGAAAGGCATTTGCGCCATTGGACCAAAAGTGGCAAGCTGCAATCAGGAGGTTCTCATTCTTTGGTGTTTCGGCTAATGACAGCTCCAGACAATGAGAAATACACAGATGGTCCCAGTTCTGTGTTTGGGGGCTTTTATCATCAGACATCCTTTTGTACCAATTTCTCCAGCCGGCAATTGGGGGCAAGGGCCAGTTCTTGAAGGCGTCTTTCCACTCATGAGGTTTTGTCAGTGAAATCTTGAAAGGAATCCTCTGAGATTCGGCCGCAATGATTTCGGAAGGGTCTGAATCCCCTACAGGGCCGAGGAAATAGGATGGAGCTTTTTCCTCAACGGGGATAAGGATTTCGGCAGCCAGGGCCTATCAAGAATGGAAGGGGATGAGAAAAAATTTAAGATGCAAATCGAAAGAAGAATGCCGAATGTGCTTGAGGGGATTGAAGCTTACCTGGAGGGCAAAATCTTGATTCGCCATTTGAAGATTGAATCCTGGAAGTCGATGACTTAGGGTTCGGATCCGGATGAGAGCTCTGAAGATTCAAAAGGAGAAGCGGGTGCCGAGCAGAGCTAACTTGGGAATGTTGAGTGCTTCTGGTCAATTCCGAGATAAAATTATCTTTTATCCCGAAATTGAAGGGGCATGTGTTGACACCAAAAATTGGCACCAGGAAGAGGCTGACATGTGGGCCGGAATCGTCGAAGAGATATCATTCGGCAAAGGAGTTTTTTCCCAGAAGCATTCGGCAAAGACGTTCTGCGGTCGGGAACGCATCGTCATTCGGCAAGAAAACTGTTCCGCAAAAGGCATTCGGGAGCGCGCGATGACGTGGATCAAGTATAAGGGAAAGGCTGGTTTGATTTGGAATGCAAGGCGGATACGGTGCCCCGGCGTTTATCTTTTTTAGGAAACAAATAATGTAATCGTAATCGATTAGGAGTCATGTCGAAACCAGGGTATAAATATAAACCCATGGTCATTGTAAAAGGGGATCCAATCAATCATACAACAAACCGGCCCCGTGCCAACATCGAGTCCTTTAGTCGAGTCGTCGAGTTCTTCGAGAGGAGTCATCGATCCGTCGACCTCCGTAAGTACCGGCAACCCTGCATCATGCCTAGTATCATGCGGTGGATTTAGGCCTTGGTTCAGGAAGGTTCCATTGCTAGATCATGAGCCATGCGGTGGGCTAAGTTTTAGCTTGGAACAAGTTATCGGCTCTATTGGATTTTGGCAAGATCTGATAGATTCATTAAGTTACCATGTGTTGCTCTGGATTTTACCTTCGTGTTCGATTCATTACAACACTCCTTTGCCCAGTCTAGGTTGATTAGAATCGGCTCCAGCTCACGATGCTCTGCTTTTCATAGCCGAATTCGAAGTCAATCTAGATTGCCACGTGTTGCGGGTTCAGGCTCGTTGGTCTTGTGTAGATCTTGACAGAACCGGGTATCATGCGGTAGATGCAGGTTTTTGGGTCGTCTTAGAGCTAATCATCCGGTGGATTAGAATTCGATTCGATCTGATAGATCTATCATCATCGACGAAGCATGTTCCTTCTCCACGGAACCCGATTCGGCTATATAGCTGAATTCGGCAGTATCGTCACGAGTGAAACGCGTCCACGGTTTTGTTTTTAAATAAAGAATGCTTTTAGCCTTCCATGTTTAGGGCGTATCATGCGGTGGATTGCCCTATTCTTGGTTGGTGGTGTGATTCCAAGCAAGTCGTATCATGCGGTGGATTAACTTGTTTGTTTTCATGCCTGACGGGTTGGAAAGTACCTAGACATGCGGTAGACTAGTGCTTTTAATCTATGCATTCTTGTTTATTATGAAATTATGGTCATGCTTTCGCCCTTTTATTTATCTATCATGCTTTGTTTCTCGTTAATCGGCTATGAGTATGCGTTACAATGTTCATTTGGCTGAAAGCCGATCTTTCGTCATGCTTACGTCACGCATTCGGCAGTGCGCTCCCTGCGTGCCTTGCCGATTGCCGAATGAGGCTTTAACTGCCGACAGATAGCTTCTCTGTAGCTATGTGTCGTTCGAAACTGGCTCCGTAGCCGCAAATATGGAACTGACTGGTATTGCCCGGTACGTTCCAGGTGTTATCCAAACATCTTTTCTCCCTTTGTCAGTTTCAGGAAAATTGACTGGCACGCTTTCGGATTCAAACGCTCGTGCTGCGTGCGAAGCCAGCTAATTCGGCTTGCTGTGTGCTTGGCGTGGGGTGCGGATTTTACGTCAACAATCATGCACTGAACTGAGGTCCGCAGGGTCACGTTCCGATCTCGGTCTGCTGCGTGAGCCTGCAAGCTGACTGCGTCTCTGTCTGTTGGATCTTCAAGAGCCCTCGGTAGGTACCAGAAACGAGTGTGGCTGAGCTGGTTCTGGTACACAAGTGTGGCAAGTCGGAGTATCCTCATAGCTATAGTCTGCACTGCCCGACTGAAAGTGCTCTCACTGGTAGCTGCTCGTAACATCAGTGACCTTGGTCGTCCAGGGATATTGGGTACTATCATCTGCAACCGGGTGTGTACTCCCTCACCAGAGCCGAAGGTCCAGCCCTCGTAGAAGACGTTGTCCACGTCTATCCCCACTGTACGTAGCACCTCCCTCAGTAGCACTGCCAAACCTCCACAGTCTGCTCCTGTGGTCCTAACCTCCCGTCGTTCATCTGCTGATCCTCTTCCTTCCATCTGCCAGACAGTTAGTGGTTATTAGTAAGTTAGCAAGTTAGTAACGTAAGGTAAGGGTAAAAGTTTTGTAAATAGTTGAGATATACTTATATATAGTTTTCAAATAGTCCAAGGGGTTTCATATAAAATAGAGGACTCAGTTAGAGCTTCTGTCCTAAGTTTCCGTTCTAAGGGTTACGCGCTACGGTCAAGCATGGCTCTGATACCAACTATGACGAACCGGATTCTCACCGACGAGAAACCGACTCCCTGTACCCTTGAGATAGTCCCAGGAATAGCAGCTATCTCGTACAGAACTCATCTCAGTTGTTAATCACATCCATACAACGATAAAAGGTTCATTACATGACATATATATAAAAACATAGCGTCTGGTACAAGCCCTCTGGGCTAAATCGACAATAAGAAACATCTGCGCAGCGGTAGCTAGATCATCAGGGTCCACTCCTCCACAGGCATCCTTGAGCGTAGCGCGCTCCCTTCAATCGTACCACCCGTCCTGGTTGAACTCGTGGTCGGGGTCTTCACCTGAGAACCCAAAGTCTGTCCCCAAGGAAATGGGACAGGTCCACGTCACCAACCAAAATATGATGCAAGCTTTAAAGTGACCTATTCTAGGGTATAGAAATAATCAAGGTTTGAGCCAGGGTTTTCTTATGCAAGCAGCAGCAATAACCCAAATTCATCTCATCTCCAACTCCTTCTCACACACACATCCACTCCCCCAAATCCACCCGTCAACCTCACATTTTCCCATCGGGCTCGTCCTGCCACAGCAGGTTCCCGCAAACATCATCCACCAACACCTTTCACTCGCTAGTCGACTCGGTGAGCTCCCTCCCCACCTTGTCTCAACAACCTCAGCTGGACCAATCTCTCATAACCCAATTCAAAGGAGGAGGTAAGAAAGCAGATTCCCATGCTAGTCGGGGCTTCTCAGAAATGGGTCGTCCGTAACCGTGGACACGGCTATACGTATAGTTTACACTCTGCAGAGGTGGCACTCCAGGAATCCATCCGGGCTGCAAGGCTAGTCCGCAACCAACCTGAGACACAGCCCACAGCAAAGACCCTAAACAGTAACGGCGCCAATCCTGTCTCCCTGGGCTCGGGAAACATCCGATCTAACATCTGCCCCAGGGTCATGAAACCTTCCCACCGGGGCCAGTCGGGGGCCGTGGTAAATCAGGGAGATTACGCCGCAACGAATCCCCCCTACACATATCAAGCTCGATTCTCCTACAGTCTCGGCGCCGCACTAGAGTAGGCTTGCTGGAACCCTCCCCATACTGGGTAGATGGTGAGCACGGTAATCCCAAGTCCAAAGTGGGGGCACGACTCGGTCCTTAATTTTCGGTAAAGCGAGTATCTGCGACATAAGCGATCCGCCGCAACGGTCCGCAATCGGCACCCATAACAGGTATAGCCGCCCAAACTCCTCAAGTACTCCACGAGTACCAATACCCAAGAACCATGTACCCGCAACAGGTACTCCGTAGGGATTGCCCGAGTGCAGCCCCTCAGCACCTCGATCAACGATCGAGTTGTTATTACTCGCTTACACCGCCTAGCTGCACTACTCCTCCCAAACCACTCACAACTCACGGAGATCACAACCATCCCAACACATGCATAGCATAGCATATTTCATATAGTGAGTAGTAGGTAGCAAGGTAACAGGATAATAACAAAGGCAGTGCAGGTTTATCATGCGAGTAAAGTAAAGCGCTAGCATACTAGTTTGCATGTCTAATAGGTATTTCAGATAATGGTCGGGCGTGAACCTGGGAAAAGGTCTTCGTCTTCGTCAAAGCAGTTGTCGAAGTGGTCCGGCTCC
The DNA here is from genome assembly GCA_033239725.1 of Echinochloa phyllopogon. Classification (NCBI taxonomy): domain Eukaryota; kingdom Viridiplantae; phylum Streptophyta; class Magnoliopsida; order Poales; family Poaceae; genus Echinochloa; species Echinochloa phyllopogon. The sequence continues at coordinate 59,814,183 of BTCW01000018.1, read as the reverse complement.
TCCTGACTCTCCGGAGCTCCTAAGGTCGCGGAAAATAAAATAAGACGCGACTACTAGCAAAGAAACACTTAAACAGCGACGAAAGAAGATCCAAATAACACCAAACTCTACACTAACGCGTAGGTCATGATTTTAGAAAAATATAGAAACTGGTTTCATATTTTTCTAAGCTACGGTTGATTTATTATTAATTTTTGAAGTTTAAATCATTTTCTGAAAATATTAAATAATTTCTGAAAAAGAAAAACAGATAATTAATTAGCCTGCTGATGTCAGCATGACGTCATGCTGACGTCAGCAGTGGGGTCCACCTAGGATGACGTCAGCAGTGGGCCCTGCTGACGTCAGCGTTGACTGGTCAACGGTCAACGGGCAGCGGTCAACGGTCAGCGGTCAGCTCTGGTCAGTGGGCCCCGTGTGTCAGTGACTCGCAGAGTGTGACAAGTGGGCCCCATACGTCAGCGCAGTTAAAAGAAAAGAAAAAGATTAAACGCTGGCTGGGCTGGAATCGGGCCGAAAGGTGAACGGGCCAAGATAGTTTAGGGGTGTGAAACAGACTTAAGGTTCAACTTTAGGCCCACGAAGGGGCGCTGCTGGATCTGGCTCTGGTGGACTAAGTCCACCGTGAACCGTGAGTGCGGTTCACGTGAGCCGGGTGCACGGGATCACGTGTGGCCGAATCGGGATCGTCTGCGGGTGGCTGTGTGGCGACTTGGTGTGGCCCAGCGTGTGGCTTCGCCACGGCGCGACGCGACGCGCGCGTGGCGCGCTCTGGAGCACGCCGGCGGCGACGGTCAGCGGCGGTTCTCGCCGGACAAGGCTCGGCTGGGCTCAAGATCGGTCGGAACGGCTTGGCTAGGGCTTGGTGAACGCGGACGGGGAGAAAAAGGGGTCGGCTTGGGTGCGGTTTGGCCCTCCCGACGCGGACTGCGGCGGCTCGGCCATGGCGCCGGCGAGCAACGACGACAGCTCGGGTTTTTGGTTCAACAGCGCGCGGATTGGGTTAAGCGCGCGTGCGTGCGGCTCCAGCGGCTGCTGGGACGCGGCTAGGTGCACACGCGCGGGCTCGTGGTCGCCCACGGCCGCGCGTGGCCTCGGCGTTCGCGCGCGGCGAGCGGAGCTCGGCCGCGGCGGCCTCGGCTGCAAGGCTCGAGCGACGGCGGTTTGCAGAGGGGTTAGCGGCGACGGGTTCCTGCACACGAAGACGGCCACGACTCGAAGGTCGGGTCCCAGGGGGCTAGCACGGCGGCGGCGGCGCAACTCGCCGGAAACAGAGAAGAAAGGGGGAAAACTCGGCGGCGCTCACCTAGGGGTTAGTAGTCGATCGCTGCAGCTCGGGGAAGGGCTCGTCGTGGCTTGGCGAAGCTCGTGCTCCTCCTCCCGTCCCTGGTCCGGCTCCTCCTCGGCGGCTCCACGGACGGCGGCGTCGGCTTCGGCGGCGGCGACGCGGGGACGGTGCTCCGGCTCCTCTCCTTGCTCCTGGTCCCGCTCAACCTCTTCCCCACCTCTCCTCGCACCTCTCACCCCTCACGATTGGATCGGGAATACCCCAGTGGGGCGGCGCGGCTTGGGGAGGAAGAAGGCCGGCGGCGGGTTTTATAGGCGATTGGCGCTAGGGTTTCAGGGGCTCGACGACTGGATGGGGTGCTCGAGCGCCCGCGGACACGCGGCGCAATCGAGACGGGCCGCGGAGCTCGGGTGGTTGGAGGTCACGGGCGCGCGCGGCCGCGCGAGAGAGAGCGGCGCGGGGAAGATGACGAGAGGTGAGGGAGAAAGCTGACAGGCGGGGCCCGCCTGTCAGTGGGAGAGAGAGAGAGACGCGGCGGGGAAAAAGGATGGGCCGCTGCTGGGCCGAATGGCCGGCTGGGCTGTTCGGTTCGCTGGCTCGGGAAGAAAGTTCAGGGTGGTTTGTCAGACTTTGGTTTCGGGAATTTGGCCCACGAACAGTTAGAAAGAATTGGAAATTAGTTTAAATAGTTAGAGTTTGAATTCAAATCTAGAATTTGAATTCAAACCAACCAAAAATCCAAATAAATCCAAATAACTCCAAATCACACTATTTCATCCTTAGCACTTCAAATTAATTTTAAATTTCAAATTTAAATTGCTTAAGAATTTAGGGAGCAATAGAATTAATTTTAAATAATGGTTTGCATGCACAACAATTCACCAAAAAAATTTTTAAATTCACATTTTTGCACTCAACAAGTCCTATAGGGAATTTTAGAGTTGTTACAGTACAAATAAATTTCTTGTGCCTGCGTGCAGAGACCAGGCGTCCAGGACTCCAGGCCACCGGAGGTTGTGCCGTCTCCTGCAGTCCTGCCTCTCCCCTTCACTAGGACACACTGCACAGCGAAGTACTCTCGTGCGGTCGTGCCACTCCTATTCGTGAAGCAGGATCAATCGAAGCCACGCCTCAGAGTACTATAGGCCGTTGTACTATTTCATCACGGTTTGACGGGCGACCAGCCTGCTCGTACTATAGCCCCCCGACTCCCGGTACAATGACAATTGACAAAGGCTGCTTCCGAAACCAACCCATTGGCGTACATGATACCAAACCGATTCAGCCTTACAAAAATGGGGCAATGGGACAAGGCAATGGAATGCAGTAAACAGATAATGCGAAAAGGAAAATGTCCAAATTACTACCTATACCTGCATAAAAGTAAAAATGTGACCTTGGTCATTTTCTAAAATCATTCTCCGTCATTGATTCCTTATAGAGAGTAAAAGGAAATCAGCGAGCAATCTGACTTGGCAAAAAGGAACATAAAGAGTGGCATCACACTGAGCAACCCACAAATCATTCTGGTGATGAATAATAGATTTATGTATCAGAATAGAACTAATGAATGACAAAAGCTTTTAAAGAAATGTGGAGGAAAATGGAAAAAAAATGCTAACAGAAAACAACTCCAACCTATACTCATGTGTATGTTAATATGTAGGAAGCTAAACAAATGGAATTAAAAATGGAGAACAAATGGTGAATCAAGGCAAAACCCTATCATCAAACTCAGGATCTAAACTCACTACTACTGATCAGTAAACTAAGCCAAAACTATAATGTTGGGAGACCTTTATAGAAAAAAAAAAGTGAAATAAGTTACTGCCAAGCTGTCTCCGCCTACGATGAAGATGCAACCTCAATGGCACTGCCAAGGGGCCATGCTGCTTCGACATACGAATCACCGTAACGCACTTTCTTTACCAAGGTGATGTCTTGATGCGGATCCACACCTGAAAGAACAAAAAAGGAAAAAAGAATTAGAAAATATGTGTGCAGGTTCTAAGTTCTAGGGTTATAGTGATATTTTTCATTTCAAATAAGCCATACCAAATCCATCAACAAGTAATGTGTACTGATAGACAAGGTCTATGCAAAGGTATGGAATGTTTTCCTCTGAGACGTCGGGGTACGTTGCCTGTGCTTCCTTCACATTTAATTTACAAACACGGCGTGCATTTTCTTCAAAGTCAGAGGGTTTAACCTTAGCAACTGCTGCTTTTGGGTTAACAAAACCAGCCTGAGCATGAGCAGAGATGAGACACAATTAGTAATCAGGTGCAAATCATGACTAGGATTAGAAAGCCAATACAAATTCACTTCAGGCAAATCAGATAGCTCAATTGCAAAATGGACTTGCCTCAGCAGCCCTATCAAAGAAAAACGATGCTACAAAGAGATTCTTTTGTCCATCTCCGCCGCCACCATTCCACACACCACCAAATGTGCATTTCATGTGAGTGCATGCTGGTTCATCAACTTTAAGAGCTCTCACTGCAAGAGCCCTGCACTTGGAATAGCTAGCACCGGAAGGTGAGCCTGATGCTTCAAATTTATTATCACCATAGCTGTATTTCCCTGAAATTAATAGCACATTTAAGATATGATAATATTGTGAGCAATAAACAGAAAGCAGATGTTGACAATTTGACGACAGTAATTTGAATGGACAGTTTCATCTTTGTTCAAAACTGGAACATGTATTCATCGCAAGATTAATCTACTGGTAAAGTGGCATGTTTGTACCGAAGGTCTCCATTATACAGAATGGTGCAATGCTTTGACTAATATTTAATGGCACGCAAAATTCTGAAGGGAGGTCAATATATTGCATTATGCTTATTTCAGAACAGGGTATGGACCCTGCACAGAATAGAACAAAGTTCAGGAAAATAGTCTTTCCGTACGTTTGATTTTGTTTCAAAATAACCATTTGCGCTTTCAATGCTGACATAATTTCACGGTAAAATGTAGGAAGTTCATTTCAAATTCCAAAAAGACAAAGAGGTAATGGTATATCAGGTTTAGATATTTGCCAAGAAGATCGAAAAAAAAGCAACCATACCCTGATGCCCCTCCAACATACAATCGTTGTAATCATTGCCTTCGCCGGCTTTTAAGATCTCCGCTCTAGCCGCCAGCAAGCCATAATGCAAATAACTGCGGATAACAATATCTTCAGTTATATATTATATCTATGCTCTTTCACGTGTTATTTAGATGGAGTATTATGATTGTGGTAAGTGATGTTCCATGTCATATCAAATGGAAAAAAAGGGGGGAAAGAAGTGGCAGGATTAACAAAAAGACATACAGCGACATCACTGGTGAGTATGAGTTCATTCCAAATATTCTAATTGCTCACTTGGTAACTGTAAAGCAGTTTAACTCTTTGACATTATAACCATCCAAGCTACTAACACCTGATAGCAACCACCAAATAATTGCAGGTTTCACCTTTCTCTGACATAGGAACTCAAACTTCAAATATGAGATAGCTGCTAACTATGTCATGAACAGGTTATATAGACTGGTCATATCAATATCAAGTAACCCACACTAAGCACAGGTTCTAGACATCATTGGTATATTAGATTGACAGAAAATAGCAGAAAGTCAATAATAATCTTAGAATGTGATGATATATTTGATGCAGACCTGTGAACATAGAGATAGTATGTGGTTCCTTTAAGTAGGAGCTTCTTCACATATGAATCTTCACCATCTGCCACTTCAGGTGCCTTTGCTGCATCCTTCTCTGAGATGGCATAAGCCATTTGGACTGAACCACCTCCTAAATCAACAACTCCAACTGTGTTTGAGTATGGCTTTCCCAATTTTTCCAAAAGATAATTAATGGTAACCTACAAAAGAAAAGAAAAGGACATGTTGCTTCTTTTGTTGTGGAAGTTGCAAAAGAACAGCAAATGGACAAGCCGTTTTACTTTCAAATTAAAATGCCAAAAATGCGACTATGGACATTGCAAAGTCAAAGTTAGACAAGAACAGGTTAACACCAACTACAGAACAATTATAATTCTAAAAGAATAACGAGAAAGGAAGAAAATAAAGCTCTGAAGCATATTGAATTGTGAATAAGTTAGAAAACTGTACCCACTGGAATGCACCTTCCTGAGATCCATCTAGAACAGTCACCCAATCTGGCTGGGATTTGAAAGAACTCTTGTCACGAAGAAGTTCCCTAACCTGCAGAATTCATATTTAATAATAACAAAAGGAAATCAGGTAATACAAAAATAAAAGAGAAGACAAAGCACATCAAATATAAATGTGAAAAATAAGGCTACAAAAGAAAAGGCGGAATGATCACATTTTGACTATTTGAGGGATAAGACAAGCTACTGACAGACTACCACAAGGAGAATATTTACCGCTTGCAAAATTTCTTCAGACCTTTCAGTTCCTAATGCTCTGAGACCTGCAGTGGCCTGCACAAGTCCAAAATCACGTTTATGCTAGAAACAATGTTGCTACAACTGATGCTGTTTCATGTAAAAAAAAACTGATGCTGTTTCAACTTGCACTACCATAGGATGCAATACAGGAACCATCACTCACCCCAACTCTGACAGGCGTTTGCTCACGCAACTCTGCTGGAACTACCTTTTCAGCTTCCTCTAAAAGTGTAAGAAGTGATTCAGCAGCCTCCTGTGGATCCTTCGCATAAGCACTCAGGCCTGGTTTTTTCTACAGCAAAATGAAGATGGAATCAGAGATTTTAGATTTTCCCTCCCTTTTCTGTATGGAAAACTGTGCTTTCTAATTCAAATGCATGGCAGGATGACAGTGCATAGCAGGGTAATTACAGAAATTTAGGTCAATGAGTGCCATGGAGAAATGAGCATCTTTTCAGGGCAAGTTTTAAAGTACACCCAAAACTATGTGGTATATTATTTTGAGAAGTGGGGGCAGGCTCAACCAGGATGATATACTACATCGTATATTATTTTGGGAAGTGAGGACAGGCTCAACCAGGATGACAAGCTATTCAAGCCTCTCAAATTGCTTCGTACAGATACAATCTCTAAACAGCTACATGCAACTTTGTGATTTTGCAGTCCATTTACTTTAGCATGATTCCTGACGTTTTAAGGTCCAATTTCTCTAGTTCTAGCATCTGTAACATGAGAGGTTGATATTAGGGAGCGAAATATCAATTTTTGGATAGCCAAACAGCTAAGACGGAATCCCCCATCCAGTTTCCAGCTAATAAAGAGCCAATTCTTCCAGAGATTTCAAGCTAGTTTTCAACATGACTGTTCAGCAACGACTTTCCCAAATCCAAACAGATTCATAAAGACTGTTGAAAATATCATTTGGTAAATATCCAGGCAGGAAATAGGTTTTTCCTAATCTTCTACTTTGGGAATTATTCCCTAAAAGCTAGATGCCTACTGTCACATTCTATCATGTATTTAAATATTACTATCTATTAGCAAGAAACTCAATGAAAGCTGTGAAATCCATAAAGATAATATATATAGGTAAAAATCAACTGATTTCTCATTTGAATTAATAAAACTAATTTATAGTGACTTGGTCCTGGCTTCATGCCTTAGTGTGGCAAGAGCTCATGGCCAGTAATAAGCATGTGTCAGTTGGGCATGTACAGTGGAGGTGCTTGAACATGGTGCTTAGCTAAGTTTTTTGCCACGTCATACGCACTAGGTGCTAATAAGGTGGATAAGATGCTTAAGTTTGCAGCGGTGCTTAATGTGTGCTAGGAAGGTGGTTGAACCTATTTAAGCACCAGTCTGCATTGTAGGGATTAACTTTTATACCAGTTCTTTGAGATGTAATGGCATTCTCTGTCTTTAAGCACACTTGTCTAAGCACCTTGCATTGTACATAACCTAATAAGCTAGAGCCAATCATACACCATACGTCTAAGAGTGATGTTATAACTTCTACTTATCAATTGAAGAAAAAGGTGCTATTTATCATATCCTAATACGAAAGAGAGAACCACATGATGGCATTACTCCCGTCATTCAATATTCTTCTGTCTGTGCAAATCTAGAGATAATAGGTTATGGTTCCATAAATTTATGGGAAACAAATATAAGGATCAGCATTCACTGCCACATTTCACCATCCTTAAACAGGCCCTGAGTAATTATATCTGCAATACAGATTTCTGTTTTCTCTTGCTTACACAAATTTTGCTCAAAATATGAGCACAGAAAAGTGCAGGATTGTTTGGTTGCGAACTTTCAAGAGCCAAATCGAAATTTTGGACTAGCTAAAACCCAAACAGCTCCAACATTTTGTCAGAAGAAAACAGTCAATGTTTAGATTGGCCATACATTATATATCATATTAGATTCCACGAGTGCTATTGAATTTTCATTGCTATTAAAGTAGCCAATTATCATTGGCGTTACCAATATTTAGTTTGGATTGTGATAGTAGCAGACCAAACAGGACGTATCAATAATCTCATTTCAAAGGTCACTCCAGAACACCCCTGCATCAGACCACAGAATGAACAAGCCCACCTTTCAACGCCACACAGTATGTAAGTTAAACTAAATGGACAAGAAGAGAGCCCAAACAATTCACCTGCTTGAACAGCTCGATCTCCTTCCCTATGGGCACCAAATCCAGATTTTCGTCGAAGCAATACACGTGCACGCGGCTCCCGGAGCTTCCGGCGTCAAATATCACAGCATACTTGTTCGATCCGTCTTCAACGGCCCGGGGGCCCCACCTCCGACCGCCGGCGGCGAGAAGCCCACTCCCTGAGCCGGAGGCCGGCGCGCGCGGCATGAGAAGTAGGACAAACGAGATGAGGAGTACCGGCGCGAGCACCACCAGCAACACCCCGCGGTACCGGTGCACGCGGTCGGCCATGGCCTCCGTCTGCTGCTGCCGTGCCCCGGCGCCCGAGTAGCGCCGCATCCTCGCGGCCGCCGCGGCGTCCGCGGCGGAGGGGGCGGCAGCGAGATCGTCGGCGGGGAGCAGATCGGCCGCCGAGGGCGTGCGGTAGCGGATGCGACCGTTGGTCGGCGACGGTTTCACCGCCTCCTGCTGCGGCGGCTCCAGCGTGCCGATGTGGGGCGGCCGCGAGCCGCGGCCTTATCGAGCGCTTGCCGGGGGTGTGTGGGTGGGGTCTTCTGCGACAGCACAGCTGCGCGGTGCCACGGGACCGGCGCGCGAGATCTCTCCGGCGCAGGTCACGGCGACCCTTGGGGTTGACTCCGGGGTGACATTGCGATCGAGGCGAGGGAACTGGTGGCGCGGGCGGCGAATTGGCTCGATTAGCGGAGGTGGCTTTCGCCGTGCTCACGGCGGAGTGGGGAGGTGGAGGGGGCGGGGGAGCGGAGAGCCGGAGAGACCGGCCTGGGCTGGGGCTCTGGGCCTGTGGGGGACGAGCTGGCGTGACGGGGAGGTGCCGGCCGGGTAGCCCGGGCTCGCGGGCAGGGCTCCGGCCCGGGTTGCGACCGCCACTTGGCTACTGTCACACACATTGACACAAATGCCCAAACCACCTCGCGCAAGTAAAGAAATGGATTTATAGCAACGTATCACCCTCACCGTTTCTTTAGTCGCGCAAGTGAAATTCTTAAATTTTCACATGCAAAAGAGAACATGCATTTGTATGATCCATGAATCCCAACAATTTTATATATTTCCTACAACTAGCGCTACGATATTTGAGGTGAATAATCACATACGCCTATGACTTGGAGCTTTTAAGCCAACAATTATGAATAAATCAATTAGTAGTGGGCATATTGATTACTGAGAGCAAGTTTGATTCGATGCATTTGTCCTATAGCGGTAAACTTGATGATTCAAACTGAAGAGTACTGAGCTTCTTGAGGCGAGGTAACGGACGAAGGTTTCAAGTGTAACATATCATAATTTCACTTTCACTTTCATGTGTGATTGTGTAAATTCTTGTAGAATTAGTTCAATACTAACTCAAGTTGCATATCTCGGCCTTCAATTCAAAATCAATGAATAAAATTGGTGCATTTAAAGTTCGAGCATGAAACATGATTGAGTTGGATCTTTTTGATTTATTTGAATTTTCCATCTAGGTTTGAATTTGAACCCAAACATTGCCACTTTTCTCCACGGCATTCTATTTCCCGCTACTCTAATAAATCAGTTAACATTGTCTGATCTTCAAGAAAAAGGTAATAACACGATAACATGGTATAGTATGCTTAAAGTTATGTCAATTGCGAACTGATCGTAGATCTTAAGTCAGTTGAAAGTTTTTTTTGTTGCCCACTGGAACTCGAGTCATCAACTCGATATAGATGTTATATTTTTTAGATTTCAAATTTAGAAATTAACTGACGCTATTAATTTAATAGTAGTATAGGTGAGGCTTCTGGGTGAGTATCCGCGTCGTACTTCTTTCGAAAAAAAAAGTTGCCAATTTTTTTCATCAAAACTTTACATTCAACTGGTTTGGACCGGGCCAACATGTATTCCAGCCCACGAGTTTGAAACCGTGGGCTTAGGGGTGCAAAGAGCAGCCTGATGGCCCCGCCCGATCCATAGCCCGATCCTACCGTATTCACCAAATCCTTCCGGCAACGGCGAGCCCCGCCTGCGTCGTCCCCACTCGGCCACTCCCCACCCGACGCCAGCGCCATCCGCAAGCTCCCAACCGTATCGCCGTGGCCGGAAAGCAACATGCCACCCTCTTCATGTCCTCGTGCTCCTTCACCTCTTCCACCCCATTCCACTCCCACTTCGCCTCCTCGCGCTCCCCAATCCGAACTCCAACCGACCAGCCATGGCCCCCGCGGACGCCGGAGACTTCCTCCTAGACCAGGATGATGACGATTTCTTCGGCGAGTACAATCCTCACCCCTACCAGGGAGGCTACGACCTCGCCACCACCTTCGGCACCCCTCTTCCGCCTTCCGCTAATATTTGCTACCCCGTCTCCTCCGCTGCCGCTGCCGCCGCCGCCGCCGCCGCCGCCCCCATTACCCCCTCTCCCTCACCGCCTACCCCCACACCGGAGCCCGCCGATCCTCCGCCGGTGGAACCTAATGGCGATGAGAAAGCGCCGCGTGAGCCGGTGCGCGAATCCCCGGAGGTATTTCCAAACGGGGCGGCGAAGGAGCGGAAGGTGCGGAAGGGTGGGTGGAGCAGACACGGCTTCTTGAAGAAGTGCGTGCGGGGGTTGGATTACATATTCGGCTACAAGGACCCCTACGCAGAGCAGCGCATTGGGGTGGACAGCTACGTGGTTCCGGTTTATGCGAACAGGAAAGAAAGCGGGGATGATGCCTTGGCCGTGGAGGTTGAGGTGCCGTCACCGTCGGTGGGAAGAGTGGAGCCGCACGATGGCAGCGAGGAGCTGGTTCAGAGCAATGTGGGTACCTTCTTTCTATATGCATGCCTGCTAACATCTGCATTTTATCTCCATGACGCTGTATCAGCATCAGGTATCATGCGTGTGGAAGTGCATTGTAGTGCTATGTTGAAGGAAATTATTCACTATATTGTATATGTAAAGGTTACAAATGGTTTCCTCTGTAATATATGAGGAAATTAGCTCGAATTTTTTGTTCATTCTAGAGGCATTGTTTGTTAGTGATTTAGCCTTGTGACTGAATTTGTACATGTTTTCTGCTTATTATGTGCTTGGATTACGAGGACATTACAATTCAGTAGGATGCATTCTTGTCTCCTTGCATGAGTTCTTAAATGACTGAGTTCTTATCTCAGAATGACACACATAGAATTGCCACTGATTTATCAAGATATCTCATAAACTTGATGGGGGCAATAATTTGACTGAACTGGATTAGAAAGTGCAGATTTGTTTATTTTTCTTAGGTGTGTACATTCCTCATATTCACCTCTAGTTTGCAAAAATGTTCTACTGTGATTCTAACTGCTTGTTATTTGGAAACTGGACTTACCTTGGCATAGTAACTACAGAGATCATGCCGATACTTACAGCCTGTCCATGTCTAATTCGTACTATATGCCTTCTTTTGCGCAATACTATGACCTTCCTGGTGTTTTGGGCAAGGCAGATTGAATTCCAAATTCCAGCTACTCTCATCAAGTAGAGGAATTTCAGCATGAGGTACCTTTTTCCGAGTGGATAGTATGAACTTCATTAAATATATAAGTAGATGGAGACAAATAATTAAAAAGAACAAAAAAAAGTATTCTGCAACTTCTTAATTTTAAAGTAGCTTTTGCTATTATTTTATATGCTTACAAGAGACCATGCTGTTAGCATCAAGTTTTGTATGTGTCTATAGTTTTGGTTTTCATTCAATTTCATCTTATTAGTTTCTGATCTTGTACTATTTTCTTTTAATGCAGGCATTGTTATCCTACAATGTTGAGCACATGACTTCTGGTCAACCTATTCATTGTTATCACCATCATCGTTGTAAACAACCACTAAATGTCCAGGTTGAACCCCCAGAACCAGTTTCTTCTCAGAGGTTGGAGTATTATGAGGTTTGTTAAAGCATTTGATTTCAGACTTAGTTATTAGGAAGCATGGCAGTCTGAGTAAATGAGCATTAGGAATTTGGCCCCTTAAAGTTTGCTTGTTCAGACTATAAAGTTCATATTACTCTTCTGAAGTTTTCCGTTGTCCAAATAACCCTTGGGGTAGAGTGAGAAAAAAAAAGTTTCGGCGGCTATCTGGACATCTGAAAAACCTCACTGAAGTACTATTATGAAAGTAATATACTTAATATGTTCTTCCGCAGTGCTTCAATCATTTTCTAAGATACGTTTGATTCTGGTGTAGCATTTTCCAACATATTGTGACCAAAGTGGTGCCCACATTTTGGAAACTCCAGCTCATGCATACAACATTCGGTCCTATACACCAATCTCTGATGTGCCACTTGAACCTTTTAGGCCATCATGGTCTCAGAATTGGGGCCTTTATGATGCCTATATGCATGGGGATGCTCTTGAAAATGATACAGTAAGTACATAGTCTGATACATGCCTTTCACCTATCATCTTGTTGCTTAATGTTTTTTCTTCATCATGACTCTTTTTTCTCAGTAATAATTCAGAGTTCTAATATTTAGTTCTATTCTCAAATCTTTGCAAGTATGTAGAGTAATCTTCCAAAAAAAAATCTTGATAAAAGTTCTCATGGAAAACCTATAATATAGGTTGAATCTAGGACACATTTCAAAATTTACCATGCTTACGAGCAAGCGCCTTTCCAGTGGGGAGTGGCTCTCCCTCAAAAGCAAGGGTTCTCGCACACCTTGTGCATAGGCAAACTAGAAAAAGAACCAAACAAAGCATCCTATCTCCTCCTAACATTTGATATGGAACGGCAATGTAAGCAAAGGATCTAAACATGCCCTTAATTTGGCATGTCAATTTGCATTTGTACTGGAAGAGAGTTACATACATGACTACTATTGTGAAAATCAGAGCTTAAGAATTGCACATTATCAATTTATCATTAGGACCAGGTTTAGGGTAATCCCATGCTTGGACTGACCACATCTTTGCTCAATCCTTGTTTAGATTGTGGCCTTGATCGAGTGCCAGAGGGCAGGACAGATAGAAATCATGCTGTAGGATCGCAAATGTAAATTGGCCATTTTACTTATGTGGTACTGTGAGATCTTTATGGAAGCTTCTGGGATTGACTTAATGGATCAGTTTCTTATCACATGGCAAGGTGTCAAAATCTTGTGTTTGATAGTGTGGAGCCGTGTGTAGAACATCACATAATGAAGTTATAAATCAACTTTATTCATGAATGTGTTCAGATCATCCCTGAAATAGAGAAGAAACTGCAATTATCATCTGTATGTTGTGAAGATTTGCAATTTATTTTGTTTTTGACTGAACAAGTCATAGGTTACCATGAGCTCGAGCTAAGAACCGTTCTCCTCTAGTAGACTTTTCTGATGGGCACTTCATTCATTGTTTATTTTTCTTTCAGCATTCTCTAATATCAGGTGAATATGGAGGCATCGGAAGCCTGTTCATTTCCCCCTTCTATCCTAGAGAGACAGAAACGTTTGAGCAGGCCCCTAGTGATGAGCATGCATCCTTTCAGCATAATTGGCATAATTTAAGCTACCGGAACATGCCCATGGATGATTTCTCTCTGATTACTCATCCGGTAAGAAAAACATGCTAGCTAACATTACTCGATACTCTTATCATCAATGTGCAAGTGGATCTACAACTAATCTGTAGGTGATCAACATGCTAGCAAACGTAATTGTTACTTTGCTGTTTGCTGCAGTTACTCTTATTTTGAGTGTAGTGTGTCTGCGTGTGTGGCTTACTGTGTGCTGGTCTGTTGGGGAATTTGATGTTTCTTTGGCATTAACACTCACCAGATATTATGAATCAGCATCCATTTTTTTTCTGGCCCAGAAGTAGGGAAGTATGTAATACTCCCTCCGTTCCAAACTATAAGTCATTTTGGCTTTTCTACATACATAAGATTTTCTATGTATCTAGACATAGTGTATATCTAGGAACCTAGAAAAGCCAAAATGAACTATAGGATGGAGGTAGTACTTCTTTCAAATATATGCTATTTTGGTTTTGAGTAATTAAAGGAAATATATTTCATATTATATGCTGATGGAACTTTTTGGCGGGGAGGTCACAATTTGTAGTATCCAACATGTTCCATGACATGTTTGCCTGGTGTTTTACCATGGTTTAATGTAGTATTAGTACCTGAAATTTATTCCTTGAGCAGCTGGCTTGTGCATCTGTCTTTTCATTTTTGTTGCGTGCGGCATGCCTTGCTTTTTGGTATTTCAAGTGCCTTGTGAATATGATTGAATCCTATATTGTTCCCAACATTTTACCTTTAACTTTGGGGCACTAAAACTGTTTACCACATAAATCTTGCAGGATGATGATTCCTACAGTGTGAATGGTTCCTTCTGGCCTTTTGGGGGACACTCAGCATACGGTGTCTAGTCCATGTTGTAATGTTATTTCTGGATAACTAATAATTTCAATATTCATTTATGCCACAAAAATAAAAATAAGCATTTGTGTATTAAGAAAATGTTTACCGAACTCCATGAGTGTCAAAGCAAATAGTTGGCTCCATTCATTAATAAAATTAAATTGGTATGCTTTGTGTCCCTGTTTCTAGCTTCTAAGTTTATGAAATATAATATATTTTTTCCCAAGACTAGTTTGCTTGTAGTTGTAGTTCTGGCTGAGGTTATCAGGTATGTGTTCAGGAACCTGATGCTGATGAACTCTGTCTCTCTATTTCAGAGTTAATGCATGTATCTCTAGATTAATTGTGCATATTCCACCATTTGTTTGGCTTAACATGTTATCAGTTGTTTAAGAGTTTAATGGTTCTTCCATTTCTAAATGGCACTAAGGGGTTATGATTCTTTATAGGATTTTTATGATTGTTACTCCCTTCGTTCTCCTTATGCATGTTGCAAGATAAGTTATAAGTTATGGCCTACCTTATCCAATGCCGTACCAAATGCATACTGTGCATGTAAAACCATTCTGCTATTACTGCACTGGTCCCACCCTATTTCAGGCTATTGAGCTTACTCCCAAAAACACATTCAGGAGGTATGAAAGGGTACAAACTTTGTAAGATTTGTCGTTCTCCAATCAAACTTCATAAGGTCACCATTCTTCATGGTCCACACAGAAGTTAGAAAACATTATAATGCTCGGTAAGAATTGAACTTTGCTAATTGATTCATCTCTTAGGCTTACTAGTTACTGTTCCCATCAATTTGCAATTGTGCTTAATGGAATAGTTGGCAGTTGATGATTGGGAAGAAATGTGCATCTTTACTGGGCCTCATATAGTGATATCCTGGCCTGGCCCGAGGGAATTTTCTACTAAGGCCTTCTGTTGGACGTAGAAGTGCCAACATATTCGCAACATCTCCAACCTGAGTGTGTTTGCTTTCCTCCCCCAATTCCCACATACTATTTTCTTAAGCAACTCAACCTGAATAGATCTTTCTGGATCATGACACCAAATGTGGTCACTGGGTAATCCACAAAGGCCAATTTTGCACTCCCTTTATTTCCCGCTTTCCTGGTGGATGATAATCAAACGAACTGCAAAAGCCACCAGAGTGTTTGCTACAAGAATATACTTTTATGCCTTTCTGCTCTGTTTTTAATGGTTCCTGCTTTTCCTGTCCCCACATCCCAGCTATTGCAAAGTGGTATTGTCGTAAAAGTGTCATGTTGCTCCCGCAGAATGGAAAGAATTGTATGCTCAGATGGTAGTATCATAAAGCGGTGCACCCAGATCGTGTATTTTTCTGCAATGGTCTGAGGTAAGGGGGTACTAGATTGCTGGAATGGACGATCCACTGGTTTGGTGTGTATTTTCGTTTGATGCACCCTTCCACTGTTGGAATCATGGCCTACTCAATTATATACATAAACTGATATTATCCACTGGTTTGGTGTGTATTTTCCTTTGGTCCCGCAAGGTGTTTCTTTGAGTTGGTGTAGACCTGTAGCTGGATCCGAGGCATGCACCACCATATTTGCCCTGGAACTGTAGCATCCACGGAAGCCATTACGGTCATTACATCTAAGGCCTTATGTTTCCAAATTTTACCCCTCAATTTCACTATGCAAAATGTCGGCACATGCATGGAGTACTAAATATAGATGAAATAAAAAACTAATTGCACAGTTTTGTTGTACTTTGCGAGATGAATATTTTGAGCCTAATTAATCAATGTTTGTACAATTATTTACAAATACAAACGAAATGCTACATTGTTGCTACAGTACCAAAGTCCCAAGTTTGGGTGTCCAAACTTGGGAACTAAACAGGGCTAAGAGCTAACGAACAAGACCGCCTCATGATGTAGTCTCTGCTGTCTGCTCTGTATTCGCTACACCTGCTTATAATTGGTGAAAATACCTTTACCTTCTACAGGTGAAAATATCTTTTCCCCAGACTGCTGTGGCGAATGCTACTGCAGTCCACAACCAAAAGACACCTGACAACCGGAAGCAATTCAAAATAGCCGGGTGATCTTATCAGCCCATCCAGTCATCCTATCTGTATGCAGGTGAGATCATGGTTTCTTTTGTAGAAGACCAAGTCCGCTTCTTGTACACGGCAATGTAGCTAGCACTACTAACGTCTCCTGCATGTACTCCTAGGATTTAGGATCTACACCGGCACACGGCCAGGCCATGAGCCTCCTGTATATGTACTCACCCGAGCAGTAAAGATGAGCTGAGCTTTCCCGCATTCGTTCCTCTACATGGTATCTAGAGACCGACGACCTATTGCTCCACCTTCCGCTGCCTCTCCCCATGACGAGCTCCATGACATCTGCCTCCTCCTCCTCCTCCTCCTCCACCAATCCCTTTGCTTCCTCCCATGCCGATACACCTCCTGTGACCTCCATCATCATGATCAACATCAAGTCGCATGTCCCCATCATCCTCGCCATGGAGGCGGCCAACTTCCGTCAATGGCGCACCTTCTTCCAGCTGACATTTGAGAAGTTCGGCCTCCTCAACCATGTTGACGGCTCCCTCGACGCCGTCCTGATGCGTGATGATGTGGAGTGAACCCAAATCGACTCCTGCATCGTGTCCTGGCTGTACACCACCGTGTCCCAGGACATCATGGATAGGTGTACAAGCCTCGCCTCTGCGCGTACGCGGTTTGGTCCGGCATCGGCAGCCTCTTCCTCGACAACAGCTTGCAGCGCGCCGTGCTCGCGCAGCAGGAGTTTCACAGCCTCTTCCAGGGCGAGCTGTCCATCACCGAGTACACCGGCCGGCTCAAGCACCTCTCTGACACCCTCTACGACGTTGGCGCTGCTGTCACCGACCAGGCGCTCGTCATCAACACCCTGCGCGGCCTCAACTCCAAGTTCGATTCCGCCGCCACCTACCTTAGTTCCATGAACCCACCGCCGACGTTTCTCTACACCAAGACGTACCTGCTACGGGAGGAGAACCGGATGAGCCACACCAAGAAGATGGAGTCCGCCACAGCGCTTCTGGCGGCCGAATCGGCTGGGTCCAACCCAGCTCCTCCCCGCCCGTCGGCGCCGCCGTCAACGGTCTCCACCAACAACCCCTCCGCTCCTAGCGCTGGCGATCGCCGCAAAAAGCGCAAGGCCACTGATGGTCGTGTGCGTCCCGCGAATGCCGGCACCGCGACCGGGCCTGCGCCGTTCCAGCAGTGGACCCAGGCGTACAACCCGCGGACGGGCGTTGTGCAGGCGTGGCCACTGCAACAATGGCGGCCTCCCATCACTGGCGTCCTCGGCCCGCGTCCTCCCTCTGCGCCTCCTCAAGCCCTGGCGGCACTCCAGGCACCACCGTTCTTCCCCAACCCGTCGCTTCAGACACCACCGGGCCTAGTTGCGGCGTTGCATGGCATGTCGCTGCAGGCTCCCTCTAGTGAAAGTGGCGGCGGCGATTGGTTCATGGACACTGGCGCTACTTCCCACATGGCTTCCAACACCGGTATTACCTCTGCTCATTCCCCACCTTCCTCGCCATCCACCATCATAGTGGGCAATGGTGCACCTCTTCCGGTTCAGTACACCGGCACTGCTTCCCTACCCACACATTCTTCTTCTTTGCAACTCAATAACATTCTCATTTCGCCTCATTTAATCAAGAACTTGATTTCCGTTCGTGCTCTAACCCGTGACAACTCTGTCTCTGTTGAATTTGATCCCTGTGGCTTCTCCATCAAGGATCTCCGTACCAAGACGGTTATGCTCCGATGTGACTTCTCCGGCGAGCTCTACCCCCCGCGGCCGTCCCAGCTTCCTGCTCTTGCTGCTCACCATGGCCTCCATGCTGCTCAGGACAAGGAGCTCTGGCATTCTCGGCTCGGCCATCCAGGGGATGACTCACTGCGTCGCATTTTGAGCTCCTTTGGTTTTTCCTGTAGCAAATCCGGCACCCACACATGCCATGCCTGTCGCTTGGGCAAGCATGTGCGATTGCCATTTCAGTCATCCAATAATGTTAGTTCATTCCCGTTTCAACTTTTACATTGCGATGTCTGGATGTCGCCTATTTCTAGCAACTCCGGCTACCAATACTACTTAGTTGTGCTTGATGATTATTCACATTTTGCATGGACTTTTCCCCTACGCCACAAATCTGATGTGCTCCCGACTTTGATTTCGTTTCACGCTTTCGTTCGCACTCAGTTTCATTGTAACATTCAGTGTCTGCAGACTGATAACGGGCGTGAATTCGATAATGTTGCCTCGCGAGCGTTCTTCTCCACTCACGGCATCTCCCTTCGTCTCACGTGCCCTTATACGTCACAGCAGAATGGCCGCGCGGAGCGTATTCTACGAACCCTGAACGACAGCCTGCGTGCTCTCCTCTTTCACGCCTCTGTCCCACCGCTCTTCTGGCCCGATGCTCTCGCCACTGCGACGTACCTGCTTAACCGACGCCCTTGCCACCCTCGTCAACACCTCACTCCATATGAGTTACTCTATGGAGCACAACCGGATTACGCTCATCTTCGCGTTTTCGGCTGTCTCTGCTACCCAAACACCGCCGCCACAGCTCCGCACAAACTCGCTCCACGCTCTGTGGCCTACATCTTTCTCGGGTATCCCATGGAGCAACGTGGCTATAGGTGTTATGACCCTGTGTCCTGGCGAGTGCTCACATCTCGTCACGTTTACTTCGACGTGGCCGTGTTCCCCTTTGCACAGGTACCATCACCAAGCTCTGCGCCGTGCGCCACGACACCGACGGTCGTTCAAGACGCCATCCCGGTCCCTGCTGCTCAACGACGCCGCCTTGCTCCGCCGGCTGTGCCGCAACCACGGGCACCACCGGTGGCGCCGCCCGCTGCCTCCCCCTCGTCGCCCGCACCGCCGTCACAGGCACCACCGGTGTCGTCGCCTGTCGCTTCCCCAACGTCCCCGACCGCGCACTCTCCCTCGACGTCACCACCGGCCACACCAGCACCGAGCTCCTCGCCCTCGGACACTGCTGCCCAGCCTGACACATCGATCTCCCCTGCCACTCCGTCTGCATCATCTTCACCGGCCGAACCTCCACGACACCCGATGGTCACTCGTACGCGCGCCGGCATCATCGTCCCCAAGCCCAAGTACGCCAACATCGCCACGACGTCTTCACCATCAGCACCACCGTCATCCGTCTGTGCGGCCCTCCGTGATCCTGAGTGGCGTGCGGCAATGCAGGAGGAGTATGACGCGCTATTGTCCAATGGCACGTGGACCCTCGTTCCTCGGCCGGCCAACACCAACATCATCACCGGCAAGTGGTTGTTCAAGAACAAGTTTCACCCCGACGGTTCCCTCAAGCGACGCAAGGCCAGATGGGTCGTTCGTGGCTTCACTCAGCAGGCCGGCGTCGACTTTCATCAGACCTTCTCCCCGGTGGTGAAGCCAGCTTCCATACGCACGGTGCTCCAGTTGGCTGCATCGCGCTCATGGCCGGTCCATCAACTTGATGTCAAGAATGCATTCCTCCACGGCGAGCTTGCGGAACATGTTCACTGTCATCAACCAACCGGTTTTGTTGATCCTGACCACCCAGACGACGTCTGTCTCCTTGTCAAGTCCTTGTATGGACTGAAACAAGCGCCACGAGCGTGGTTTGAGCGGCTTGGTGGCCATCTGCGCACCATGGGCTTCTCTCCAACTAGATCCGATGCCTCACTATTCGTCTACAACAACAACGGCCACCTCGCCTACCTCCTGGTGTATGTGGATGACATCATCCTCACCGGCTCCTCTACTGCGCTCCTGCAACGCATTGTCGAGCAGCTTCGCCATGAATTCGCCATCAAGGACCTTGGGGACCTCCGCTTCTTCCTCGGCGTTCAAGTCAAGCGCGATGCTACGGGATTTTTCCTCAATCAGGCACAATACGCGGAGGAAATCCTTGCGCGTGCCGGGATGTCCAACTGCAAGCTTGCTTCGACGCCAGTCGACACCAAGCCCAAGCTCTCCCTGAATGACGGTGATCCGGTGGCCGACGCGTCCCTCTACTGCAGCATTGCTGGAGCCCTTCATTACTTGACGCTCACGCGGCCCGACGTCGCGTATGCCGTGAATCAAGCCTGCCTCTACATGCATGCCCCACATGATGTGCACTGGAACTTGATCAAGCGCATTCTCCGGTACCTCAGGGGTACACTTGATCATGGCGTTCATCTCTCCGCGACACAATCGACGCAGCTCACGGCCTACTCCGACGCGGACTGGGCGGGGTGTCCAGATACGTGCTGGTCGACATCAGGCGAATGCGTCTTCCTCGGCGACACGCTGATCTCGTGGTCCTCCAAGCGCCAAACCACGGTCTCGCGTTCAAGTGCTGAAGCGGAGTACCGAGGTGTGGCTAATGCAGCAGAGTGCTGCTGGTTGCAGAATCTTCTTCGCGAGCTCCACGCCACCGTCGACAAGGCTACGATCATCTACTGTGACAACATTTCAGCTGTTTACCTCTCCGAGAATCCGGTTCATCATCGCCGAACAAAGCATGTCGAGCTTGACATTCACTTTGTCCGCGAGAGGGTTGCTCTTGGCCAGCTGCGCGTTCTGCACGTCCCAACCGAGCAACAATGCGCAGACATCATGACAAAGGGGCTCTCCACGGTTGTGTTTCAGCAATTCCGGTCCAGTTTATGCATCTGTCCAACTGATGCTGCAACTGCAGGGGGGGTGTAGAAGACCAAGTCCTGCTTCTTGTACACGGCAATGTAGCTAGCACTACTAACGTCTCCTGCATGTACTCCTAGGATTTAGGATCTACACCGGCACACGTCCAGGTCATGAGCCTCCTGTATATGTACTCACCCGAGCAGTAAAGATGAGCTGAGCTTTCCTGCGTTCGTTCCTCTACATCTTTCTCTCTTTTAAATGCTTGTTCATTTCCACTTGTAATGGCTTCTCATAAACGCCCCTGGTCCTTCGCAAAGGGCCAACATGAAGGTATATGCGGTATGCCAACATGCAACTAAACTAAAACGATTGAATGCAGTGCCATATAAAACCATGGAATCCATCCTTTTCTTAGACCAACTACATGCATCTCAATAGTATGAATTTGTTCTTGTCATTTATCATCTTAGGGGCCTTCGTTGCATTTTAGGTCCGCCGTACGGAGACAAAGGCACTAGTCATTATTGTGAAACATGTAGGTCCATATGATCTGATGGCATAGATGTGGTTGCAGATTATTAAAGAAAGAAGCATAGATGTGGTTGCAGATTATAGACAACACACAACGGACAAAGCCGTCAGGATATTTGAGTTTTGAATGGAGAGGATATAAATCTACACAACATGACTGTAAAATAATTGGAGGCAAATGCAACTAGGCTGGTCACATCTACCTGAAAGTCTTCAAGGCCGTGATGCAAGGAGTTGTCTACTCAGCGAAGTGCTTTTCTTAGAAGTTAAAAAATGTAAAAAAGAGTAAAAACACATCGCACGACAGCTTCTCATGAACTGTGAAAGGCGCTTCATGGTTGATTGCATGCTTGTGAAGGTAAATAGTTGCTGCGGCATCAGGCAGCGCAAATAAGCAAGGATGTTTATCATCCCATAAGCCAAATAAACTGCTGCCTTTTTGCTAGGGAAAATTAGAGGCAGTTTGCTTACACTATACTATTTTCGACTGGTAGCCTGTACTATATCGACGAAACTCTGAGTAAATAGATATTTTTACTGTGCAGGAGAAATGGTGGTGAGGACAGGGGCGATCCCTGGCCGAAAATTCCGGCCGTGACGAGGAAGAATCCAACCGGAGGCCGCATGGGAAAGCGAAGGGAGGCTTGCCGTTTGCTTCGCTCCGTTTCCGCGGTTCTGCAAAGTTCCCAGTGACCCAAGATTGGCCGTTTGGAAGCATATGGCCTGTAGCGTGTCGCCCACTGGTGCTCCGTGAACCGCAGGAGAAGCCACGCCGCACTTGGTATGGATGACCTCCAGCTCTCGTCCTCCACGGCCTGCCTCTCTCCCAGTCCCATCCCATGCATGGGGCAATCGTCCCTTGTTTTGCCTTTCCTCTGCCCTTTGGCTCTTGTGCTGGATGCGCTAGCGACAGCCTGCCGCTGCCTGAAATGTAGCTTTGACTAGCAAATACGGGGAGCCTCAGCCTACCACTAGCAGGGTGGCCACACAGAACTCGCAGGGCGGGCCTGGCGGTGGCGGGGTGTTGGGGGGTGGGTGCCTGCCTGGGTGGTGCTCAGCAAGCAGCTCAGGGGCGGGCAGTCACTCTCACTCGCCAATTTTCCATGGGGTCCTGCTGGTTTCTGGCGTAGAGCCGGTGTCTAATTGGTGAACAAGTTTGGCTGGGCTTGCCGTTGTTGTTGTTGTTGGGACTATGGGAGGTAGGAGTCCACGTAAATGGCAGCCCAAATTATTGTAAGACGCTTGTAGACTTAAAAGATGGCCACTCTTCACCATAGCTAGAGATTGACACAACTTGAAGTTTTCTAAAATTAAAGGCAAGGATGGAGAAAGGATACTTTATGAACATGTCATGTCATGTTATGTTATACTTCTGTTGTAAAACTGCCAAACCCTAAACGGCTAAACATGAGGCTTAAGCCTAGCTCGGCGCTGACCGTATTCATACCTTTGAAGCCAAATGCACGGTCAGCTGCAGAATATTTTTAGTGCTGCCATTATGATTTGGTGGTTCATCTTTTTTGTATTGGAACTGTCGGTCACTAGTCACCAAAATCAAATCGTAGTGTGCTACGAATGGGGTAAGGCCCCAAAGAGAACAATTTTTGGCGTGCACTACTCAAAAAAACATCTAAGGGCCTGATTGTTCAAAACTTTCTGAAAGTCTAATACTGGCTTTTACAAGATGTTTTAACTTTCTGGGCTCAAAAAGCTATAAAAAAGCTCACAAAAATAAGTTTTTCAGCTTCTCATATAAACTCACATTTTCTAAGTTTTTGGCTTTCCAAAAGCTGCACGAGAAATTCGCTGTTTGTTTGAGCTTCTGGCTTTGGCCCTAAGTCTTTGTTTGAGTGTTGTCGTTGGATAAAAGTGGAAAAGTGAAGACCACAAGTAAACTGATATTTCTAACCCCTGATGTCGTACAGTTCATTAATCTAATGAGTTTTTCAGCTTCCCATATAAACTCACCTTTTTCTAAGTTTTTGGCTGTTTGTTTGAGCTTCTGGCTTTGGCCCTAAGTCTTGTTTGAGTGTTGTCGTTGGATAAAAGTGGAAAAGTGAAGACCAGAAGTAAACTGATATTTCTAACCCTTGATGTCGTACAGTTCATTAATCTCATAGACCCCCCAAGAGCACCGGTCGTACATGTACCTCTCACTTGGCATTCTTTCTACCTACTGACGCTCGATTTTGGTAAGCAAGCCAGGCATGTTTAGTGCCTACTGATGCCTGATTTTGGCAGACAACGGAACCATTAAACAACGGAGGGAGGAAGACGAGTTGGAAAGGAAGCAGGGCAGCGGGCATTCAACCTCTTTACGCTTTCAAACAAGACGCATGTTGCGGCATGGGCGTGGCTGAGTACAGAGAAGCACAGACCGTGTGTAGCCCATGGCCATTTGGCCACTTCGACTTTAGAGCAGGTCAGCTCAGCCGGAACGCTTCCCCTTGTTCATCGGATCCTGATTCCTGAACCCCCTTTCGTGCACGCACATGACGTGCTTTCCCCTGCCCCAAAGCGCCCAAAAGTCGAGTGGACTGTGGACGCGACGGGCGGGCATGTAAAAAATCGCGACGCGCCCCCTTGGCCTTGGCCTTGCCTTGCCCCAGTGCCCCCCGTGAGTCTCTCAGGTAGCAGCAGGCAGCAGCCCAGTCCCGCCGCGCACCCGCGGTAGAATCCTCCCCTCCGGGTCCGGGTGGTATCCGCCCCGCCCATGCATGCATCTCACTTTTATGATTGCGTCGCGCGCGAGGACAGGCAGCGACTGGGCACGGGCACATGGCGCTGAATCACTGACGAACTGCCGAGGCCCCGGGAGCAGCCAGCCCGTGCTGCTGAGACGACGGCATCGGCAGAGGAGCAGCTGAGCCGGCCCGGGGCCGGGGCCCTCTCCCTCTCGGCGCTCCAGCCTCCTCTCCTCTCAACTCTCGTCTCGCTCTCGCCCTGATGAATCAACCCCAACTTCTCCTTTAAAAGGCGCGGCACGTACCCGGTACGCGCACGCGCCCCCACCCCCCACACCGTGCGCCCTCGCGTGCTGCCTGCCTTAGTGTTGACGTGATGTAAAGGCGGAAACAGCGGCGAGGTGTTGCTGCCGACCGCTCCACTCCCCCAGCCGCGTCGGCCAGCGAGCGAGCGAGAGAGCTCCGGTAGCACGAGCGAAGGAGTCGTCTCCGCTAGCCGCTTTGCAATGGCCAACGCCCACCGGGAGGGAAAGCCAAAGGATTTGGACAGTGCCAGATTGCTATTTGGGTAGTTTAAGGATGGGTTCTCTCCTCTCCCTCTCTGGATATCTTGGCATGTCTTTGGACTTTTGGAGTCAGACAGATTTGAAATAGGTCATTTCAAGATTGATATTGCCTGTCAATTTAGGGCAGCTCTGCTCCGGGCCAGCGATTGAGAGAGAGGGCGTCCTCGAGGTCAATCATAGCGGTATAGATCGAAAATCGCGCAGCCATGAAGCTGTGGTCCTTGCATTGCATCGGCCGAGTCCGAGTCCCTACAGCATGCTCTAGCTGGATGGCTACCCTGGTCCTCACTGTCCACGCCAAGTGCCAAATCTGATCCTGTTCTTTCATGAGGAGCTCCCCAACGACCCTCCTTTTGCATGACGGTGATCATCGTCCCTACCATTATTAGCAGTAGAAGTTTAGTAAGTACTACGTAGGATGATGGTCATTGTCAAAGCAAGGATAGAATGAAGCCTCGAGAAAAATAAGCGCGGCTCATGAGAGCATAGCGTAGCTAATGTCCCAGTGACGATGATGGACCGGTTGCAAAGGCAGCTTTCAGTAATTCAGTGACAGAGGTTGGTGCGTTCTGCTTTTGTCCTAATCCCAGGCTTAATCGGCATCATGATATGCACATCAACAAGCATAAGCTTTATGCATGCGTGCATGGCCATAAGTGAAACATGTACGGCACACGTGTGCAAGAAAAACGGTAATCTAGGCTGTTTGGCATGGGAAAAAAATTGAGTACGCGCGGTGCGTACCGCGCGCCGGGTGCGCGCCCCCGCGCATTGCCGCCCGTACGGCATCGGACGGGTCTGCCCTGCGCGTCAGGCTCTCGGTACGCGGCTCGGCTCGCCCGCCCTGCGCTGGTATGCGACTCGCTCGCTCGACGACGGTGCCACGACGACGGATCGACGTCGCACGCGGTGAGCGCGTACGCCTGCACCAGCGCCGCCGCTGGCTCCGCGGCGGGCGACGGGCGCCGTTGATCATGATCGTCCCCGGCGGCGGCGTACTGGCGAGCGCGTCATGCAAGGCGCACCTGGCGAGGTCGATGTCGGTCTGCAGCTTGAGCTCCAGCTGCCCCTTAGACGGCGGCGGCGTCGCGCTGCTGCTGCTGGACGAGGAGCTTCTTCTTGAGGTGCGTGTTCCAGTAGTTCTTGACGTCGTTGTCGGTGCGGTCGGGAAGGTAGGAGGCGATGACGGCCCAGCGGTTGCCGAGGAGCGCCTGGAGGTGGACGATGAGGCGGTCCTCGTGGTCGGAGAAGCCGCCGCGACGGATCCCGAGACGGAGGTAGTTGGTCCACCGGAGGCGGCAGCTCTTGCTGCAGCGCATTAGCCCCGTGCGGCCGGGGACGGCGCGCCAGTCTTGGACCTCCTGGGCTCTGTGGCGTCGATCCGTCGTCGTGGCACCGTCGTCGAGCGAGCCGAGCCGCGTACCAGCGGAGGGTGCATCGCGCGGGGCGAGCGAGCCGAGCCACGTACCGGGAGCCTGACGTGCGGGGGCGGACCCGTCCGATGCCGCACGGGCGGCGATGCGCGAGGGATCGCGTACTCAATTTTTTTTCGTTTGGCATAGTTTCAGCTCCAAACTCCGGTCTGGATCTACGCTTTCTATGCTAAATTGATATATTTTAAATATTAATATTTGATATAAGTTATAAATAAAATAATTCATCTAAAAACTGTCTATACGATCTCAGCTCCAACTCTAAATTTTTTAAAACTCCTAATACCCAGCTTCAAAAATTCTTAAGATTTTCTAGAGTTGGCATTTGCATGTGTTGAGTCATATCTTGCTTAATACCACCGAGGTCCTAAGATGCAAAGGTTTCACGTGTGGTCTGTGTAGACTTCCGGCCGTCAACAGATGTGTGGACAATTGTCTTTGGAACCTTGTGCTGTTTTCTGGAATGGAGCACTGAGGTGCGCAAAGATGCTTGCGCATAGGGTTTCAGAGACCGTTCGACGTTCGAGCGCCCAATGGACTCGGCACCTGATTGATAATCGCATCATTCAAATCCCCAAGGCCCCATGCCCTGTCGGATAAGAGCGTGTCATTATAAGCACCGCTAGAAAAAAAATCACTCCGAGCCCCAACCCAAGGCTTGGTTCCTAAATTTCACCCCAAATTCTACTATATAAAAATAAGATTATCATCACATCAAAATATCGAGCATATATGTAGTACTAAATGTAGATGAAATAAAAAAAATTAATTATGTAGTTTTGTTGTATTTTACGAGGCGAACATTTTGAGCCTAATTAATCAATATTTAAACAATTATTCACAAATATAAACGAAATGTTAAATGGCCGCATTTATGACAAACTCTCAACTTTACGCCACTAAAGTTGGGACCTAAAGATGCAAAATAGGGGGTGTGGATTTGAGATCACTTCGTAATCATTACGCCACTGTAGCATTTCGTTTGTATGTGTGAAAAATTGTCCAAAAAATTGATTAATTAGGCTCAAAATGTTCCTCTCGCAGAGTACAACAAAACGGTATAGTTAGTTTTTGATTTTATCTACATTTAGTACTCTATGCATGCCGACATTTTGATGTGATGTGAATTTTTTTTTGCATAGTGAATTTGGTATCCGGCTAGGTTGCGCGTACGGACGGAGCGCCGCTTTGAGAACGAAGGCCTAAGCCGTGATGCGAGTCTTGCGACGGGGGCCCTCCATCGGTGCACGCAGGGATCTGGTCTCTGCATGGACCATGTACCCCGTGGAACAAGAGCGGCACATGGCACGGGCACTCTACTGGTCCACGTCCACTGTCTTGTGGTCGCCTCGTAGCTCTACCATGTTGGTTTTTCTAGGACACGGAGGAGAGAGATAGCGAACTAGAGAAATGGATTATTACTATTTTTCTCATAAAACATACAGACAAGAATCAGTATGTATGCGCATCTATCCTTGTAAACACAAACATTTTCAATTTCTACAAATATCTCTGAGATATTGGACTTTTTTTCAAAATTGACAAAATCATCTTAGACGTCTCGTTATCAACCGGCACTCAACTCCTAAGATTTGAACCCATGTGGGCGGCGGTTAGGTTTGATCCTCTCTCTCCGTCCCAAAATATAAGTTGTATGCATATATAAATTTTATTAAGCAAAAAATATCATTGGATAGACATTTAAAATTACACTCCTAAGGTTGTACTACCTCCGTTTCAAATTACTATTCGTTGTTGACTTTTTCGCTTAACGTTTGACCATTCATCTTATTTAAAAATTTTCACAAATACCATTTATCTTGTATGTGCCTTGCTTTATCATCATACATACTTCAAGTATAATTTATTATTTTATATATTTGGATAAAGTTTTTGAATAAGACAAATGGTCAAAGATCATGAAAAAAGTCGACAATAAATAGTAATTTGGAACGGATGTAGTATTAATTATATAAATATTTTTAGTGAATTTATCATATAAATATTACTCACTCCATTCACAAATGTAAGGCATATTTTGATCGGTGAAAAGCCAAGATTTATAAAATTTGACCAATAATTAGTTAAATTATATGTATGTATATTTAGTGCATACATTTGCATCAATATATTTAGATTCACATGGGTTTTGAGATTATATTGAGTCTTTAGCAATTGGCATTATACTATTAGAGAAATTAAAGGTCAAATTTTATTTTGAAAGACTTTTACACATTCAAAATATAACTACATTTTTTTGTACGGAAAGAGTATAGTATAGGATGAATTAAAAAACAAATTAGAGATCATATCAAGTCGGACCTCATCTTATGTTTTAGAATGGAGTAAAGTAAACCTATTAGTATCATTAGCTATATTTTAGTGCTATACAACGACAACATATGCGTCATTTTAGCCCACGACGGGATAAGTTTGGTGCCACCACATGCGTTAACTATCGATGGGCTTGTCATCTACCCCGAAGCTTGAACATGTATGAATAGGTTTCACCATAAGAAATCTTATATACCAAACTACGTTAAATTCATAATTTAACATATATATAAATAGGTGTTTAGTCGTGCACCCACGACCGCACCGATAGTGCATTGGGCCACTTGTTTAGTATATTAGATCAATTTAGTTTCTTATGATTCACAATCAAAACAAGGCCGCGTCCTAAGATATGTAGATAATAATAGCAATGCCATTAACCATATGTTGTTTAATTGTTTCTTGGTAAATTTCTGTGACGAGCCATGCACATAGTATTTAGAATTGCTCCGCCAATAAATCCAAATGATCTCTTTGATAAGGGGATTGAACAAGGATGACCTAAACCAAACGTACACCTATTGACAGGAGCACCATCATTTTGTTTGGGAATATGGATGAGTAGAAATGAAGTGATTTTTGATAAATGGCAACCAATTGTTTTGCGGGTCTATTCTGAGGGACATACTGCTTTAGTTACGGACCAAGTTGCTGGAGCAGCTAGGGCGATAATGAGCTCTTGATTTAGCATGTCGTCCTTTGGAGATGTCTGTCCAACGTTTTTTTTGCTTCGCATGGATGGGCTTTTAGTTTAGAGTGCTTTCTCTCGCAGAACTTTCGTTTGTTTGAGTATAAAACTTTGTTTAGTAATAATTATGGACCGATCATCTCTTTTGAACGATAAAGCTGGAATATTTTTCATTATTAAAAGAAAGGATACTCCTCTGTTCTGAAATACAAGTCATTCTGACTTTTCTAGATACACTGCAGAAGCTCTGAATCTGTATATACTCGGTGTCCCTCAGAGAAATGGCGTGCCAAAAAGAAATCAACGCCAACAAAGAAGATTGACCGTCATTGGCCTTGCTTTGGAGTATTGCGTCACTGAGGGACACATGTCACATGCAATACTGTCAGGTACTAACGTCAAGAGTTGAGAAATGATGGCATGCAACATTGTACGTATGTCGGAGCGTGTCTAGGGACGGTGCCATTAATGTTGTAAATTCTTGAGTTTTTTTTTTGAAAAGTAATTCTTGAGGATTCGAACTCAGTATTTTAAGACCCTGTGTCTGGTGTCTGGTGCAGATTATGTTTATTGAAGTAGTAGCTCATGGAAACCTTATACATTATGCTTATCTAGTTTATTCTCGGATTGTGCTTACTGTGACCTGCTGTAAAATCATATCATTTGGCACAACTAGAAGAATAATATAAACTCTGTCAAATAGGGCCTAATGTGAATGTTGAGGCGTTGAGCTCATGGGCGCCAGTTTTTATTAAGAGAGAAATTAATTCCATTTCGGTCTTGGTCCATTGTTGGAGACGCCAGCCGACACACACCAAACTCCTGGAAAATAACCAATCCCCAGGTAGTAGGTAGCAAGTAGCATAGCATGCGTGCGCCGAACAAGGCCTCGTTTAGATGCAAAATAGGAGTGTAGATTTGGGGTTTATAATCACTTCGTAATCATTGCGCTACTGTAGCATTTCGTTTGTATGTGTGAAAAATTATCCAAAAATTGATTAATTAGGCTCAAAATGTTCGTCTTGTAGAGTACAATAATACTGTGCAGTTAGTTTTTGATTTCATCTACATTTAGTACTTCATACATGAATCGACATTTTAATGTGATGAAAATCTTCATTTTGTATAGTGAACTTTGGGGTTGCTTTTGGAGAAGTCCAAGTCGCCATCCGTGTGACTGCAGCCAAGTATGCGTACGTCTTCAGGGCGTGGCATCTCTACTCAGGTTCTTGTCTTACCTGCTGATCAAGCCCCCCGCACGCCTCGGGCTTTTCAGGAACAGGCATGTCCTACACGTGAGAGATGGCTTTATATATGTGAAAAATTGTCCAAAAATTGATTAATTAGGATCAAAATATTCATCTCGTCAAGTACAACAAAACTGTGCAATTAGTTTTTGATTTCATTTACATTTAGTACTCCATACATGCTATGACATTTTGATGTGATGAGAATCTTTTTTTTATAGTGAACTTTGTGGGTAGAATTTAGGATCTAAACAATGGCTTAATCGGAGTCCGGGTAATAGAGAGGCAATGCAAGCGATGCGTTGATCACAATCAGCAGTCGCTCTCGCACTGAAACAGCGACACCCCGGTTCATTTTTGCACTTGCTATATGTCGACCGTCTGTTACCTATTGGCTGTCGCCCAGTTCTCCTGTTTCAGACAGAGAGTGCCGCTTATCAGATTTGTTTGATATAAACCCCTCGTGTCTGAATAGTCAAGGTGATAATGGAGTGACATAGTTTTCGATGGATCGCAGGGACTTTGGGTGTTCTTAGATGTTAGGTATTGATCGACCCATTTCGTGTGGGTACCGTCTCTTGGCAGTGTTTTTTTGGATGGGATAAAATTTTGTCAGCTCATTTGACTAGTAATTAAAGGTATTAAATAAAGTCAGGTTACAAAACTATCTTCATAATATTAGATTATTTGACGAGACCTATCTAACGAGATATTTGACCGCACGATTAGAAGATAATTGCTGTATCATTACTGTAGCAAAATATAGATTAATTAGACTCACTAGATTCGTCGCGTAAAGTTACACTCATCCCTAAAAAGATTTTGTAAATAGACTTTATTTAGTATTTCAGACAGACCGGAGGCAAAAAAAAAAACACGGCCCTTAATAGAAATTTCCTTTCCTCGGGAAATCTGATCTCTGTGATCCAATGTCGATACTGTGATAAGACTTTACAATATCTGGAATGTGTTTCTTTGGGGCGGAAAATTTTTTCCATCCCGTTTGACCAATAATTAACGGTATTAAATAAAGTCAGTTTACAAAACTACCTTTACAACCCGGATTAATTCACAAGACAAATCTAACGAGGCCTCTGACCGCACGATTAGAGAATGATTACTGTAGCATTACTGTAGTAAATTATGAACTAATTAGGCTCATTAGATTCATCGCGCAAAGTTACACCCATCCTTAAAAAGGTTTTACAAATATACTTTATTTAATACTTCATACATGCAAGATTTCCTTTAAATAAATATTTCCGCTTCGCAAAAAAAACACGGCGTGGATTTCTTTAATCTGGTATACACATTGCGTCATCCATGTCATGATGTGACATTGTGATTAGCCATTCTTAACGGCGACTTGGGCCTTGATTAGTTTCAAAATTCTACCCCCAATTCCACCATGTAAAAAGAAGATTCTCGTCACATCAAAATGTTGGCATATGTATGGAGTACTAAATGCAGATGAAATAAAAAATCAATTACATAGTTTTGTTGTACTTTACGAGACGAACATTTTGAGCGTAATTAATCAATGTTTGAATAATTATTCATAAATACAAACGAAATGCTACAGTGACGCATTTACGGTAAAGTCATAACTTTGACATGTTAAAGTTGGGAACTAAACGAGGCCTCCTTGAAATTGAACCTGAAACGATGTACAATAGTGTCACGGTACGTCATCATATACGTTTTTGACCTTATGATTTCAGCTGATTATCAAGTTGGGAAAGAACTATTTGATAGACCAAACAACCAGAACTTATGTGCCGCACCTCAATGAAATAGCTTTGGCTGGATCATCTCTGCGCGTATAGCGGAAGCATAACAACAATGAAATAGCTTATGTGCCGCACCTCATGCACATCCAACAGCTTTGGCTGGATCATGAACTTTGGAACTCCCCTCTCAGTCACTTCAAAATTTTGCTCTTACTGCGATGCTCCGGAACATCTGGAAAAAACGTAATGCAAAGATGTTTGGCGGTCAAGTAGCACCACCATCTGCAGTCGCCACCAAGGCAGCACAAGATATTCTACTTTGGGCACATCGGATCCGCGATCATATCTTGAGAAACCACCTTTAGAGAGTGGAGCGCGAGTACTGTAAATACAACTTTGTAATCCTTAGTTCACCCCCCCCCCTCCCAATGTTTTATGCTTCCATCGATCAGCTTGATTAAAACCCACTGGCCTTTGCCCTCCTCTCCACACTGACGCGTGTCGATCCAGCGGCATATGAGCATTTTTACAAAAAACCCTCCTACTTTATAAGAATCAACCCGCAGTTCAAAATATCCAACCCATACAGTAACCACGTTCTAATATTTTTCATATAGACCCTTGGTTTAGAATTTATTTCCACGCAAAGAACATAAAATTTGAGAATATTGTAGTTCTTATTAAAAACCCCCTACGCAGTTTTTCGAACCCCCCGCCTCAACTCAAACCCTACCTCTCTCACTCATCCTCACTCCTCTTTCTCTCCTGCGCTCTCTCCTCCCAGCGCCGCCGTCCCTCCCTGCTCGCCTCCCAAATCGCCGCCGCCTCGGTCTGCCGCGGCGAGGCCAACCGCGCCACACGACCATCCCATCAAGACACGACTCCTGCGCTCTCTCCTCCCCGCGCGCCGCCACCCCTCCCTGCTCGCGTGCGCGGCCTCCGAATTCTCCGCCGCCTCGGCTCCCTGCCTCCCTTCCCTCTCGCCTCCCCAGCTCAATTCATCCGCCCCACGCGTTCCTTCCCTCCATCCACCGATTCCCCACGGGCGGCCTCCTTCGCAGATCCACACGTCGCGCACTCTGTCCCCTCGCCTTCCCTTCCCATGATGAGCAGCCGCCGGCGGGTCGAGGCGTGCGGCTCATGGCGCCCCCGCGGGGCCATGCGGCGCCACTCTTCGCGTCGCTCTCCGTCCGCGAGGGTGGCGGGGAGACCGTCGCCACCGCGGCCGTCATGAAGACGGTGGACGAGGCGGTCATCGCGCGGGACGACAGCGACGGGAGGGCGCACGGGCGGGGGGGGGGGGGGGGAGGGGGCAAGCGGGGTCCGGGGAGGAGGCCGCCAAGGCGAAGGCGGCGCGCAGGCTGCCCCCCGCGGCACAGCTGGTGTGCCACCCGCTGGCGCTGCTCGCGCTGGTGCCGCACAGAGCCGCGCTCTTCACTGTGGGGGCCGCCGCGGGCGCCGCCGCCAAGACCGTCACCGGCCCCATCCTTCTCCGTTGCCTCCGCCTCGCCAGCGCCGACCACTCTCCATTGCCTCTGCCTGGCCATTGCCGACCACCCTAGCTCTCCTACATTCCTCTCCCCGCCGCCGCTATTGGGAGGAGAGCAGGATGCACTTGGCAGTGGTTGAGCAGCACCTATGCGCATCAGGGTAGATCTAGGAGGGGTTGTAGGGCCGTCGCCTTGACCTCACAGTTGAGGATGCGCTGCCGCCGCTTTCTTTCATGGATCCAAGCCCACAAGAGAGGAGAGGAAGCTGGTGCTAGGGTTGCCCCCTACTTGACGAGGAGATGAGAGCGAGGGGTGGAGGAGTGACGACAGCGCCATGCCAGAGTGGAGGCGCGCGCTGCGGCTGGTGGTACGTCCGTGTGTGTTCCTCCTCCAGTTTAATTGGCTATTCGTCTACATGATATCGAACCAAATGAATAACTAGCTTTCTTGTGCGTGAATTTTTCTATTGCAATTGATCAAATTGTTTATGCAAAATTCGAATTGATCTAATAGGAGGCAATTTTTCTTCGATTTCTATACGTATGTAGTGCTTTTCTGCTGCCTTTGTTTATAGCACCTGACTACAAGTTTTCTCTCACTACCTTGCTTCTTATTTAGGTCATTGGCAAATCAGGTGAAAGTGTAGGGGAAGTGAAGGTTGTAGATGACATGCATCATAGGAAGGCCGAGATGGTGCTAGAAAGTTTGAAAATAAGACCAGATATATTCATTGTGCTAGAAGTAAGTCAAAATTAACCAATATATCTGACATGTGCTTCCAATATTTAATCTTGACAAGTTTTATGTTGGTTAAACAAATGTCGAGCCTGTCTTGTTTAGGTTACTCTGAACCTTTTAATTGCCAATGTATATCATTTATGCAGGGTATATATGCTAGGCTTGGAATTAAACAAGGATGGTTTTGTGCTTCTCTAAGCCAGCCAACATCAATATAAAATTAACTAATTTATCATAATTCCAAATCAAAGAAACTTTTGCTACATTGCAATGCTTGTGTGATGCTTACATTCTTGGACCTATGGTGCCTCTTATCTTGATCATACTTAGTGATGATGCTAAATATATACTATTTCTGCCACTCTCTGTGTATCTTCAAGGTTTTCCTTTCTCTTCTTTTTGTGGATAAATGATAAGCTAGAATGTTGTATTTCCAGGAACATTGCTCAACTTGCAAAGGTCTTTGATGAAAAGACCTGGTAGCCAGTGGGAGGAACTTCAGATCATTTCATTAGAGCACTACTTGTTTTTATTCTACACATGTGTGTACTTACATTTAATAGTTCAAATGGTAGGGCGCACATCGCTCGTCAAATGTTCGATTCAATGAAAAGTTCAGGTCGGCGTAAGCCTACCATAGTATTCCTCGAAAAAACAATGAAATAGCTAAACCAGGCAAGGCAGCAGGTGCACCGCTCTTGTTCCGGTGATCGTTTTTTATACCTTTTCACTATATTCTATTATAGCAGCCGATTTACAAAAAAAAATTGCAAAGGACAAAATTACAACAAGGTCTCTAGGGGACTCCTATGGACGATTTCATCGGCGACGATGGTAAGAAGATCACCAAAAGGGACCACACTAAGCATTGGTTTGAATAGCCGAGGAAGGTGGCATGTATCTTCATCTCCACCAAACCAAAGAAGTCGTTGGGGGGAGTGTTCATGGTCGTCTTCCTCAAGGCCAAGGATCACAAGCTGTGGTGGCGGCCACGGCAAAGTCAGCAAGAGGATGTTGTCGTTTACTTAAGCTTCAGGCGGCTAGAGGTACATGTGGAGATGGATGGGGAAGGGAGGGACAGGGCGGCGGCGAATGGAGATGGAGTCAGCGGAAGTAGAGGGAGAAACAATGGGGTCAACATAGAGGGCTAGACTCTTTGCATTGCAAAGGGCAAGATCGACGAGGCCGATGCCTAGATCTGCTGACAGGAATGCCAAATCGGGAAGGAAAAAGTGTAGATCTCGATGATTGTGGGCAGAGGTGAGTATGTAGAGATCTGCCAAAGTAGAAGTGAAAGAGGAATTCATTTTATTCGTGCTCACCTTGCTCTGGTTCTAGATGAAGACGACAACACAAACGACTGCAAGGACGTTAATGGCAGCGATGCCGGCCGCACCAATGATGACAACGCAAATGACCACAAGGACATCAATGGCGTGGACCACCAACCCCGGCGACGACGAAGGAGCGACAGACGAGGACCGCTCAAGACCCATCCAGGCAACTTCAGAAACAAGCTACTATTATAAAACATGTAAACGAATGGGGCAGGCCCACCTCCCTCTCGCCGCCAGCGAGACCACCGGAGGAGATAGGAGAGGAAGGATTTGAGGCGACTGGGAGCGCGAGAGCTTTCGAGGACAATTGGACTTGTTGATCTAAAGTTTTCCAGTGACTATTGATGTGCACATGCTGGGCAACTGGTTAAGGCCATTGTAAAAGGAGACATAAATTATACCCTTAGGTTACAAATAAATGTTGATTTGATGCCCAAAGTCAAGCATTCCCAACTTCATCTATAACTTACTTTTAGATATATTTAGTTTAGACATTACCTTTTTAATATATTGATGAGTATAAATATTTAGAAGTTCTTAGAAGTGACATGTATAGACTTTTCTTATAAACAACTTTCAGCTTCATAAAAGCATACATTAATTATATCTTATAGTTGAAGTAGAATAAAAAATAAAGGTTAAAAGTTTAGATTGTTGACTTCAAACAACCTCAAAATGTGACTTATTTGTGGCTTTGGAGAATAGTACGTCAAATTAGCAATAGAATGAATGGCAAGTGTAGTTAGAAGACTTGGCTTGGCCGATTATTTTAAGAAAAATAAATAGTTTCTGACCTACGTGGCCACATAGAGTCAAATCCTTACAATATTTCAGCATAATGGCTGATGCTAAATTAAAAGTAAACAAGTGTTCAACACAAAAGAAAAATAGAAACAATTTTTACAATTTTTACAATTGTTTCACCACCAGTTCTTGGTGAAAACATCCAAAGCAACGACCTCTAGTGGTCTCCTGTTTCCTGCCATCACGCTGCAATAATGCCGAAAATCGCAACCAATATGTTCCTTGGAAGTAGCCTGTATAAATGAAATGAATCGTGTACTCTACCAATATGTTTGTAGGGGTAGAGTTTGCTAAGGTGTACTTATAGGGGTCGATGTGAGCATTTGGGTTTGTACTGTTCTTTACAAAAAAAACCATGTGTAATATTTTTTAATGATACAAACTAAAGTCCAATTACTAATGTGAAAAATTATATGCCGGCTCTCCGACACAAGGATAATGGGTTTCCTTGCCAGCTTTATATTGAATTGATGCGGCGTGCGAGTAATCTTGAGAGTATCTATGCTGGCTCTCATCAATATATAGCATGAGATATGATATTTATAGACAAAAGTGCTAATAGTTATAACTTCTCATATCATTAACTTGTCTGGAGATATTTTGGATGAATCAAATTAGTACTACATGTTGAAGCAATAAATCAACCAACACAACACTGTGTTTACAAAACAAAAGGAATATATGAATGGAATTATCAACATGGTAATACATCAACTTACAATTTTTTTATATTTGTTATGTAAATATGTTCACACAAATGTCTCACGCAAGCATTATAAAGGTTATTAACTGTTTTGCAATGTTTTTATCATAAACTTTTTTATCGCATGATCTCATATCAATATTATGTTTGTGGTGTTGTTACTGATCTATGTGGTGTATTGTTACATGTTGCGTACTGAAGTTAGATCTTGCATGGATGTCTCGGTAGGACAACCACGCTGGCTATGGTGGCTAGGGTCTAGCCTAAGCCATCACCTAGACAACTTTGAATATTTGCAATGGCCCTCGGCTCCTACGGTGTATGTCCCTTGGTTTTATAGGGTTCTCATGGATTCCCATGATTTGATGTCGATGGGACCTATTTCTAGCCGTCGAGGTCATTTTGGGTGCCTTCTAGAGAAAGTATTTACATAGAAACCCTATAATTTGTGTGGAGTTCACACAACATAAATCAGAGCGACTTTAGGCCCAAAAATAAGCCAACTTGAACGTTCTAGACCCCTTGGGCCAATCAACACATCTCCTAGAGGCCTCAAATGTCCGGGCGCTGCACATGAAGGATGGAGATCTTTTGAAGCTATGCAGTTCTAACACCAAATTCGCTCTAATCGGAGTCTGGATGTGTGCAAGTTCACCTGTTCCTGCAGGTGTGCAGTCCATTGTTCATGTTTGTGCGTTCCATTACCAAATGTCCAAGCTCAAATCCAACTTGCAAAAAATCCTCTATTTATGTCATATTTCATATGATTTTTGCAATATACTCCAAAACACAACACATATGCGAACATGAGCTTATTTCAGAGATGAAGTTGTGGCTTAGTATAAGAATTAGTCTAATAATGCCACTAAAATAACACTAAAACATGTCATTATAGAGCGTCAATAGTACCCTTAATATCTGGTTGTTTCACTCCCATCTAAGTATCTAACCCTTTGGGCACGACATCTTTTTAGAATAATTCCTCTAGTTTTGTCATCTTTTGAAATACTCTTAGTTGAAAATTACATCGATGTATATATGGTTATAGATTATTTTCTATTAGGCTTTAAGGATCGCCAACATAAACTTGATGCAATATAGATTAAAGATGAGGTATCACATAACATAGATGATTAGCTTTTGAGTGGTCACGTAATTGCACTACTATTGAAGCCAACTAAGAATATTAATTGTGAATCGTAAGCACACGGGTTATCATAGATTTTCCCTTAGATTATTTATCCAAGGTTTATCAATCCGTGGATCGACAACAAACTGGTTAGAGTTTTCTATCTAGTATAGCAAATCAATCCTACTGTGAAGCGTTGATTGCATATAAAGGAACTAAATCAATGATGAATAAAAGTAACATATGTTGATCATATCCAAAGATATAAGGGAAAGGTAACATAACTAATGGGTAACAAGACCCTATCACCTTCTAGTTATAGTTGTTAGCCAACAAGCAAGCACGTCATGTGTCTTATCCTAAGCAATCTTTAAACTACAACCTCCAGTCTACCTCCAAGTACTGAATGCCCTACTAGGCACTAGATTCTACTTGAGGTTCAAGGGCACGACCACAAGGGCTCATTTAAGGGAGACATCCTTGCATGTGTCTAGCTACCACGATAGATCCGTTATGCTAATCTAATCATTACATATGCTAATCTAACTTAAGACTAGATTGTAATAAGCACAATTATGATAGAAGAAAGGATAATAGGAGACATTGAGTTGCTGATAGATTGGAAGAGATGATGAACATACATACCAACAATGATGAACGCTTGGCTCCTAAACACCATCGTGGCTGATGGCGGGTGAGTATCGCAAGTAGGGGTTAGTGGTAATCCCTGTTTTAGAGATTCGACCATGGGTGTAACACGCAATGAAGCTTGGTCTCAAACTAGGAAAACTAGAAGTTGACAGGGAGATTGAGACAGATTCGGGCCGCTCAGAAGCGCAATACCTGTGTGGAGTGTATATTCTAGATTTCTAGGATCTGATCCCTTTACATGTTCCCGATCCTTCTATTTATAGCCTCCCCCTAGGGGGAGAGCGGCTACCACTTTAAATGTGAACACGATGCTCCTATGTGGGCAATCGGGGCTTGCGGGTGTCAGGCGCTACCCCATCGGCAGTACCCACGTGTCTTAAATGCCGCCATGTCCGGGGGACGCCACCTGTGACCCAAGATGTCCATGTAGTCCCGGGATGTTTTCCGGGCGGCTTCTGGATCTGGGCTCACGTGAGCTCGACTGCCCACGACCGCTGAAGTGTCAGGCGCCTTACGAGGCGGGGTCTTTTGGGCCTTTCGTTTAAATGGGCCGATGGGGCGAGTCCCACAAGGGCCCGTATCGAGGCACTGCTAGGGCCGCCTTCCCCATGCCTCGTCGTAATCATACTGTCTTATAGGGAAGCCGCACTATCCATGCGCCTTGTCAGTCGGCAGTAGGATTAGCACATCGAACGTGCCGCCAAATGAGAAACAGTGTCCTCCAGTTCCTCATCTCTTCCAAGGCTCCTCATCCGGGCGATCCATGCGCGTCCTCTTCCTCTAGTGGGTGAGAAAAATCCCAAAGGTGTCCCCTGGAGGTGTTGCTTGTAGAGCATGCGTAGGCATATCAGGGCTTTTCTGGCGGCCTTCTGGTAGGTATCCGGGACGCAAAAGCCGGTGGTGGAGACTAACCAAGGCGCCACTTCAGGGTAGAGTGTGCTTTTCCCCATAAAGATCATCATCTCACACCGACGGGTGCCCCGGTGGTCGTACTCTCTGTAGGTGTACTCGGGTGTGTCCATGACCCCGATGCGTTCCAAGCTGAGTAGCAACAACTTGGGGAGGCCAGGCTCTGTGGGGCAGATTCCGTCACTCCATCCCTCGTTAGCCATCTGGAATAGGGCAAGAGTAAAAGTGAGTGTCTGTGTGGGAAAAGGTTTAGGCAAGGAAAGATCTAAAGTAGAAGGCTCAGAAGAGGGTCTCAATCTTAGGGGTCACGTCCTACGGCCAACCTAACGGCTCTGATACCACCTGAAGCGTCCCATCGAAAGAGAAGACTAAATGTGATACAAATTATCAGTTCCAGGAGCCTGATAGCACATTTATTAGAACAGATGGTCCATTACCGAACAAACCTTCGCGGTAGTGGGCACTGACGCGCCACTAGCACGAGGATAAAAGCTATAAACCAAATGATACAACCAACTATGACATCATCAGAGAGTTGCGCCATGCGGGGCTTCAAGCGGGTGACCCTAACACACAGGCAAGGTTGGGTGCAGAACGAACCCCTATTCAACGTCTTCGGGCGCAAAGTCTGGGTCTTCCACTACAACATTATTAAGCAAGGGTGAGTACGAACGTACTCAGCAAGCTCAACCAAACCCACGGAGGGGGAATATAAACAGATACACACACATGATATAATCAAGGACATGTTTCGGTTCATTTGTAGAAAACCTAAGCTTTACACATGCGAGGGTTTGTTTTATAAAAGAGTTTTCACAAACATTTCTTTTAGTTGCATCAATAAATACAACAGTTTGACTCACACGGGGTCGAAGATTTTTAACGCTACCAGAGTCCCCATCCGTCGTAGCCACTGCCAAAGTCTTTCCAAAACAACTCACGCCACAAATCATTTCCAAACCGAAGGACTAGTGAAGTGACCAAGCCGTAACTCACCCAATACCGTGGACACGGCTACCCGGATAGATTTTAACTTTGCAGAGGTGTACACAACCACAAGTAGGATACCATAACACGAACATCTTAGTGCCAGTGCAGATCCATCAAAGCCATCACCCACCATAGCTAAACTGACTAGCCACCACAGAACAACCAGGGGGTCAGCAACCTGGGTTCTACCCAAGGGCATAACTTCACATAGATTGTATCCCCGTCTCCATGGCTTTCCGCTGCTCACCAGCACACCTGACAACTAACAACTTAACTAGTGGGATTTATGCTAAGTCGTTGCCACATACAATGGTTGAGTTGTGGTAGTGTAAAATGGGTTAGGCAAGATGACACATCCACATCATCCAAAACTTTGACAAGACGGACATCTCCCACCGTACTCAACCACACAGGTTCGAGCTCACCTCGGCATTTCACAAAAGAAACACCGTCCGTCTTATCCCACATTGATACCATTTTATTCACCAAAACCCGCATTTCCTTTTAAAGCACACACACAGTTGCTTTTGTAAACACAAAGTGATTTTGAAAGAGAGTATAATGGAAACCAAGTCCTAAGCATTGCT
Organism: Echinochloa phyllopogon; assembly: GCA_033239725.1. Lineage (NCBI taxonomy): Eukaryota > Viridiplantae > Streptophyta > Magnoliopsida > Poales > Poaceae > Echinochloa > Echinochloa phyllopogon. Next base: position 59,772,719 of record BTCW01000018.1, on the reverse strand, counting down.
AGCATTGATTAACATCCAAACAGAGCAACGTCATATTTAAACATTAATATAGATTGTCAAGGAAACAATCATAACAATCAAGGAATGGCTATCTGTTGGGGGCGATCATTAGGGGTACCCAAACCTATGGGATAACCGCCCCAGTGAACATTAATCTCATCCAAGTAATCAGAAAAAGAAACGAAAGTTAAGGCCCATGGCCCAGCAACAAATGAAGGCCCAGCCAAGACGCCCCACGGCGTGCCTCGACGCGAACCGAAATCTCCGCTTCGCTCGAGGGGACCGACCCCTCGAACGAATCGAAGAACTCCGCTTCGGTCGAGGCCTGGGGACCGAGCCTCGAGCAACCCACGAAATGGGAAAAGCTCCGCCTCAGTCGAGACCCTCGCTCCGACGGACAATAAATGGTGCCCACTGCCACCGTGCCTCCAAAGTCAAAAGGCAGATCTCTCGCCATACTGCCCTGACGGCCACGACCCCTCCCATCGCATCCGCCAACTCCCGTCACTATGCTGCCAACCGAGGCTCTGTGCGGGCAGGCCGGCAATGTGCGAACAGAGCCCGTCACTCCGAGCTCCTGTACTGCTGACTCCGAGGACTCGAAGACCTCCGTCGGACGGAGAGACCCTCGAGCACACAGCGGGAGAAGAGCACATGACGACAAAGGTATGGCGGGCCATTCCGAGCACTATGCGACCAACCCCGGCGCTGTGCGGACATGTCGCCGCCGTGCGAACAGGGCTGGGTCACTCTAACTCCCTGTGCCACCGACTCCCACAGCGATTTTCCATGGAATAAGCTGTGCGTAGGCATGGGAGACCCTCGAGGTGGTGTACGGACGAGCCATTATCACACAAAGGACGCCTCGGATCCTCAAGACCACTCCTCGACGTCATCACCAGTACAAGAATCGACTACAACAAACAAGGACACAGAAGCACGCCCAACGCCACTCCTACTACTGTACGACAACTATGCCTAAGCAGCAACACGCTCCTGTAACCCCTCCTCCTTGGCCTATAAAAGGAGGGGGTGATCGAGCAAGAGGAGAAAGACAAAAAAAAGAAAAGAAAGAATCCGCATACAGTCAGAAAAGATCACGATATTGGCACCTTGCCTCATCAACCATCCGGGACTTGGAGGTCTAGCCTCTCGTCCCAACTTGCTTGTACCCCCTACTACTTGCAGTCCGGTGCAGAATAATACATCGCACACACCGCCTTGCTGGAAGTACGGTCTTCTGACCGGAACCAGGATAAATTCGTGTCTCGTGTTATCTTCTGCATCAACCATCAAGGGAGGGAACACAACACATTTCTGGTTGGTGTCGGGACCACGATTTCTAAACACCGACAGTGGCACGCCAAGTAGGGGCTTCGCGCTGTGATCGATTGTTTCATCCACCATCTCCCTTGATGGCAACTCGAGTCGTACGCGACAACCTGTTCTCAATGCCAGCATCGGATCAGCTTCCTGCCGAATTCGAAATCCGGTTCGGGAGTCTTGACTTCAGGGCAACTGGCGATGGCTACAACATGCAGCTCCTGACGAGGAACGCCAGCATGAGTGTGCCACTGTCACTCCCATCACCATCACCGCGATGCAAAAGGCGTTCGCGTCACGCGCGCGGAGCGACGCGGAACAGCCCACGCCGGCTCCCCCGAACGGGTTGAGCCCGGCACGACAAGGGCAACAACCGCCACCACCACGGTACAACCAGTCGGGGACAGCACGGTCGACCCGTGGCGAAACCTCGGTGGGACACGCACCGCAACCATGACCAACTCTTCATCAGTTGACACGGACATGACGGCGTATGAGGATTTGCCGGGCCACCACCTGATCTCGATCCGCAATCTCATAGCAACGTCGCAGGACGACAACTACCCTGAGTTTGGCAGCGAGGCATCCGAGAGCGGCCGGAGGATCCCCGAATGGGATTACTCAAGGCTTCACGATCGAGAGGCCCTCTTATCATTCCAGGCTGCGGCAGATTATTGCCTAACCTGCTCCGACGACCCCAGCGAGGATGATTACGATCCCACCAGAGAATGCTTCGTCGTCCTTCCGGGAAAGGATGGCGGAGATGACGGGGCAGGAGAGCCAGCGCACGTCAGAGATCACGAACAGACGCACAACAATGTTGCGCTAGCACAAGCACAACTGGCCCAAGTCCGCGAACTCGAAGCCAAGCTTGAAGAAGAACGCCGACAGGTCCGAGAGCTTCGGGCAACGCTTGAGGACAATCGTCCTATGTGCGGCGTGCGTGCCAGGGAAGCCGGGCGCATAGCACGAGCCCGCATCGAGGCTGATGACGATGTGGACGAACCACTCGCGTTATCCTGGGCAAGCCAGAAGCTCATCGCCGCAACAACTCTGATCCGAGCCATGCCCGAGCCATCAACACCCGAAGGCCGAAACCTGCGTCAAGAGGCGCACCTCCTAATCGAACAAGCGGCTGTGCAACAATCCGAAAGCTCAGCCTCTCGCATCCGCAGTTCCGTCGGCCCAAAGACCGGTGGAGCAACACGGGAGCACGAGGCATCGGCACAAACCCCGCGAAGGGACAATCTAATGCCACCCCCGCCCTCGAATAAGGGAAAGGCACCTTCGGTGCACGAACGCATCGGAAGGAAGCCTCTCAAGGAGCGAATCCTTGACACACGTGGTGACATCAGCGAGGACAACGCTCGCAACACCCTTAACAGAAAGAGGCGGGATGGCGCATCTCGCAGTTTTCACCCCCGCCGTGGAGGCCGCTACGATAGCGACGAAGACAAGAGCCCAACGCTAGAGCCCCCGGGAACACGGGTATTTGGCCGGGAGATTCGTGTGGCCCCGATTCCCTCACGATTCAGGCAGCCAATGACCATCACCAAGTACTCGGGGGAGACGGACCCGAGGTTGTGGCTCAACGACTATCGCCTCGCCTGTTTATTGGGCGGCGCGACCGACGACGCCATGATCATCCGCAACTTGCTGCTTCACTTGGCGGATTCTGCGCGGACATGGCTAGAGCACCTACCCGCGAACCAGATTCACGACTGGAACGACCTCGTGAGGACGTTCATGGGTAACTTTCAGGGCACCTACCTATGCCCTGGAAACTCATGGGACCTTCGAGGGTGTCGCCAAACACCCAACGAGTCCCTTCGTGATTTCATCCGCTGCTTCTCCAAGCGTTGCACCGAGCTCCCGAGTGTGGGTGACTCCGAAGTCATCCACGCTTTCCTTGAAGGTACAACCTGCCGGGACTTGGTACGCGAGCTAGGACGCAGTCCTCCAACTAGCGTAAACGAACTGTTCGACGTGGCCACCAATTTTGCCTCCGGCGAGGAGGCGGTCGGAGCCATCTTTGATAGTGGAAGGGGGAAGCGGACGGAGGAAACGCCCGTGGAGGGCAGCAAGTCCAAAGGATCCGCCAAGAAACAAAGGCAAGGCAAGAAAGGGAAGAAGCCCCAAAAAGCCTCGCGCCTACAAGAGCGGACCGAGGACCCTGACGAAATACTCGCAGTCGATCCCGCTGCGCCCAAACCTCCTCGAGGGCCCCTCGAGGAGGCGGCATCTTCGATGATATGCTCAAGAAACCGTGCCCTTATCACAAGGGCGTCGTGACCCACACCCTCGAGCAGTGCAGAATGCTAAAGAAATACTTTAATCGCGCCGCTTCGAAGGACGAAGGGGGAAAAAGAGACACGGGCGACGGGAATGGCCTGGGCTTCCCAGAGGTGGAGAACGTCTTCTTCATTTTTGTGGGCCAACCACGAACATGACCCCTCGGCAGTGCAAGCGCGAGCGCCGAGAGGTATTCTCCATACACAAGGCGGGGCCATCGCACCTCGATTGGTCAGAGGAGACCATCTCCTTCAGTCGAGACGACCACCCCAACTATATCCCGAACCCGGGGCAATACCCGCTTGTCGTTGATCCTATCATCGGCAATACCCAGTTCTCCAAGGTACTCATGGATGGAGGCAACATCCTCAATATCATGTACGCTTCATCCTTGGAGCTCATGGGCATCGGCAGGGACACGTTGCGCCCTAGCAAGGCGCCGTTCCATGGCGTTGCGCTGGAAAAGCGAGTTCAGCCCCTCGGACAGATCGATCTGCCAGTTTGCTTCGGTATCCTCGACAACTTCCGCAGGGAGACCCTGACCTTCGAAGTAGTGGGATTTTGAGGTGCGTACCACGCCATCCTCGGCCGCCCATGCTACGCCAAGTTCATGGCGATCCCGAACTATACCTACCTCAAGTTGAAGATGTCGGGACCAAACGGTGTCATCACCGTGGCCCCATCATTCGAACATGCCTACATATGCGACGTGGAATGCGTCGAGAGCGCCGAGGCACTTGCTGAGGACGAGGCTCTCGTCGCAGACCTAGAGAAGATGGCGAACGAAACCATACCCTCCACTTTGAAGCATGTAGGCAGTTTCGAGCCCGCAGAGCACACCAAGGCTGTGCCCCTCGACCCAGGTGTTCCCAGCAACAAGACGGTGCGGATCAGCTCGACCCTCGACAGCAAATAGGAGGTGGTGCTCGTCGACTTCCTCCGCGCCAACGCCGACATCTTCGCGTGGAGCCCCTCGGACATGCCAGGCATACCGAGGGAGGTCGCCGAGTACTCCCTTGACATCCTGCCCCATTCCAAGCCGGTGGTTCAACGACTGCGACGCTTCGACGAGCACAAGCGCAGGGCCATTGGTGAGGAGCTGCGCAAGCTCCTCGAGGCCGGATTCATCAAGGAGGTATTTCACCCTAACTGGTTTGCCAATCCTGTTTTAGTTAAGAAAAAGAATGGGAATTGGAGGATGTGCATAGATTATACCGGTTTAAATAAAGCATGTCCAAAAGTCCCTTTTCCTCTACCACGTATCGATCAGATCGTAGATTCAACCGCAGGATGCGAGCTATTATGTTTCCTTGATGCTTATTCTGGTTTCCACCAAATTAAGATGAAAATTTCTGACCAACTGGCAACCTCCTTTATTACGCCTTTTGGTATTTTCTGCTATGTCACGATGTCGTTTGGACTTCGAAATGCCGGAGCTACATACCAGCGATGTATGTTTCGTGTTTTCGGAGATCATATCGGGCGAACCGTAGAAGCATACGTTGACGACATTGTTGTAAAAACCAGGAAGGCGGATGGCCTGGTAAACGATTTGCGCATTGCGTTTGATTGTCTCCGGGCCAACGGGGTAAAACTAAATCCGGAAAAATGCGTTTTTGGGGTACCTCGAGGTATGCTCTTGGGTTTCATAGTCTCTCAACGAGGCATTTAGCCCAACCCTGAAAAAGTCTCGGCCCTCAAACAAATGGGACCGATCCGAGACCTAAAGGGGTACAGAGGTATTGGGATGCTTAGCAGCCCTAAGCCAGTTCATCTCGCATCTCGGTGAGAAAGGCTTACCCCTGTACCGACTCTTGAAAAAGAGCGAACATTTTTCTTGGATCCCCGAGGCTCAAAAAGCCCTCGACGGGCTAAAAGCGTCTCTCGCACGAGCGCCAGTCTTAACGCCACCTAAGGAGGGCGAGCGCCTCTACCTCTACATAGCCGCAATGACTCAAGTAGTAAGCGGAGTCATCGTCGTAGAGAGAACTGAGGAGGGGCACGCTCTGCCTGTCCAAAGGCCGGTATACTACATCAGCGAGGTACTGACCGAAACCAAGATGTGATATCCACAAATCCAGAAGCTGCTCTATGCAGTAGTGCTAGCTCGGCGCAAATTGCGCCACTACTTCAAGGCTCATCCTGTCACCGTGGTCTCATCTTTCCCCTTGGGGGAGATACTCCGCAACCAGGATGTCTCGGGTAGAATAGCCAAATGGTCTGTGGAATTGATGGGCGAAACGCTCACTTATGCCCCCCGCAAGGCAATTAAATTGCAAATCTTGGCCGATTTCGTGGCAGAGTGGATCGACACACAGCTGCCCCCCCCCCCACAAATCCAAGCCGAATGTTGGATCATGTACTTCGATGGGTCGGTGATGAAAACCGGTGTGGGCGTGGGCCTGCTCTTCGTCTCACCCCTCGGAGAACATATAAGGCACATGGTACGCTTGCACTTTCCGGCGTCCAACAACATGGCCGAATATGAAGCCGTACTAGCCGGCCTTCGCATAGCCATCGAATTGGGCGTTAAACGCCTCGACGTCCGGGGAGATTCACAATTGGTCATCGACCAGGTTATGAAGGAGGCAAGCTGCCATGACGACAAGATGCAAGCATACTGCAATGCAGTACGCCGACTCGAGGACAAATTTCATGGCCTCGAGCTCAACCACATCGCGCGAAAGTACAACGAGGAGGCCGATGAATTAGCAAAAATTGCGTCTGGGCGGATCACCGTTCCTCCAAACGTATTCGCCCATGACCTGACACAGCCAAGCATGGACCTCAAGCCGACCCCCAAAGCTCCTTATGCTCCCTTGAGGACCGAACCCTCGGGGGCTCCATATGTCGAGCCCATGGACGAGGATCCTTCGAAAGAGGAACCTGAAGCCTCAAGTCAGGAAATATCCTCGGCGGACGAGGGTGAAATTATAGAAATCGACGAGGCCCCATCAACTCGCGATTGGCGCAACCGATACATCGTCTGGATCATCCGAGGGGAACTACCCTCGGATCGAACCAAGGCTCAACGCATCGCAAGAAAGGCCAAGTCGTTCCACATAATCGATGGGGAGTTGTACAAGCGCAGCCCCTCCGGAATTTTGCAGCGGTGCATTCCAATCCCGGAGGGAAGGGAGCTCATCCGAGACATCCACGCAGGCGTATGCGGCCACCACGCGGCGCCCCGAACCCTCGTGGGCAACGCGTTTCGCCAAGGCTTCTACTGTCCCACGGCTGTTGCAGACGCCAATGAAATTGTACGCACCTGCGAATGGTGTCAATTCTACGCACATAAAACCCACCTCCCGGCTCACGTCTTGCAAACCGTTCCTATCACATGGCCGTTCGCCGTGTGGGGGCTAGACCTCGTTGGTCCAATGCGAGCAGCGCCCGGGGGCTTTACACATCTACTGGTGGCCATCAACAAGTTCTCAAAATGGATCGAGGCTCGGTCAATCAGAAGCATTAGATCCGAGCAAGTTGTGCAATTCTTCACAGATATAATTCACAGGTTCGGGGTCCCCAATTCGATAATCACTGACAATGGCACCCAGTTTACACGCAAGAAGTTCTTGGAATTCTGTGACGACCACCATATCCGCGTGGATTGGTCGGCCGTAGCACATCCACAGACAAACGGTCAAGTAGAACGTGCCAACAGCATGATTCTACAAGGTCTCAAACCAAGGGTATTCAACAAGCTGAATAGATTCGACGGAAAATGGATGTCAGAACTACCCTCGGTAGTTTGGAGCCTTAGAACAACCCCAAGTAGAGCCACGTGTTTTACTCCATTTTTTCTCGTCTATGGTGCCGAGGCTATCCTCTCCACAGACTTGGAATATGGGTCCCCAAGGCTCAGAGCCTACCAAGAGGAAAGAAACAAGCAAGTGCGGCAAGACTCACTCGACCAAGCGGACGAAGCTCGAGACGTCGCGGTCTTACATTCGGCTCGGTACCAGCAGTCGCTTCGAAGGTATCAAGGCCAAAAGGTTCGACGACGAGACCTCAACAAGGGGAACCTAGTGCTAAGGCTGCGACAAGACAATCGAGGGCGCCACAAGCTCACACCGCCATGGGAAGGGCCCTACATCGTCGCTGAGGTCCTCAAGCCAGGCACATACAAGCTCGCAAACGAGAAAGGCGAAGTATTCGCCAACGCCTGGAATATCCAACAGCTACGTCACTTCTACCCTTAAGCTTTCAAGCATTCATGTACATTTGTACTTATGTCAATAAAAATATAAATGACCTTAAAATGAGTAAGACTAGGCTGACCATCGAAAAAATCCAAGTCTCACTCGGGGGCTAATCCGGGGGGCACCCCCTCCTAAAATTGTCCCAATTTTAAAGTTTTTTATAAAATTCTTTTATTACGTCCATCTCGTGTATTTGCCAAAAGGCAACTCGAGGCATATAATAATTGAGGCCAAGGGCCGGACGAGTCGAGGGACCGCCTACGCCTTCGAAAGGATACGACATCCCCCTCGTCACCCTACGCTAAAATTGCTCTATGAACGATACCCTCCTCGACAAGTCCTTTGCAAATTCAGCGAAATAAACGCGATAAAGAAACCATAATTCAAATAAAAACTCGAATGTGCGTTTCAAAAACATAAAATTGTTTGAACCACTAGAGTGCTTATTACATAAAAAATCTCTAAAAACTACTCAGGGAGCGGGGTCTTCGGGGGTGGCATCCTCCTCGTCTTCAGCGTCGGGAAGGAGGTCGCTCTCGAAGATTCGCGCGACGGTGGCAGCAGGAGCAAAGGCAGCAGCATCCGCACTCTCCACGACGGCCAGCGCAGCGTCGTCGTCGAGGTCGTCCGCCACCACGTAACCACCGCTGACCGCCTCGAGGTCCACGACAAAGTGCGTCGAGATCACCCCGAGGGTCTTCTGCACGCCGAGGATAAGGGCCCCCTTCAGGCGCTCGGTAACACAACCGCCAAGGCTCTTAGACGGCTGGCCACCGAGCTACCCGATTGGGACTCGAGGGCGTCTGGCCCCTTGACCTCCTTGCAGACGGCAAGGGCTACTTCCCGTAGCTCCTCGAGGTCCTCCTGGGCCTTTGAATAGGCTACCTGGAATGACTCCGCCTGTGAGGAGGTCTCCTCTGCCACCTTCCGCACCTCTGAAAGCCCAACACCGAAATCAGATAAGCCATCGAAAACTCCAATCCAAATTTAGGATAAGTTCGTACTAGACTTACCTTCGACCGGCTTCTCCTTCTCGGCCAGGGCCTCCCGGGCAGTGCTAGCCTCCTGCTGAAGTATCACCATCTCTCCTTGTTGAGCCTCAACCGAGGCCCGCAGCTCTGTGATGGCAACATCTCCCTCCATCACCGCCACGGTGAGCAGGTTGATAGCCTCGCCCTGGGTCTTTAGTTGGGCCTCAGCCACGGCGAGCGCCGAGTCCCGCTGCTGTAATTGCCCCCGAGCTTCGACAAGGGCGGCACGCTCTTGCTAAAGCTCGCCCTCGAGTGCCGCCAGCGCTTGCATTCGTCGATGGAGCTTGTCCCCTTACCGAAGGACCTCTTCTGCCGTCTCCACGGCGAGTGTCCTCTCGCGCAGGCGCTCCCGCTCGGCGTGGCTCAAGGCTTCCCTTAGCTGATGTACCTCGACGTGCGCATCAGTAAGTTCGGCGACCTTTCGCCCAGCCATCTCCCTCAGATCATGTTATTAACACGACAAATGAAAGTGAAAAAAGGGGGAGAGACGCAAAACGCGCAACAAAATTAGTGATTAAGTCACTTACCCGGTGGAGGTCCAAACCCCGACCAAGGTGGAGTTCGAGGACCTGCTTGAGGGCTTCTTGGACCGTCGTCCCCAAGGCTTGCTGTTCCTCCCATAGGAGGCGCTCGGCCTCAGCAGCCTTGGCCAGGCCGGGAGGAACCCCGCGGCGACTGAGCCCAAAATTGCACCAAGCCTCGGAGGCCGGAATACCAGGCAAGGTGCCCACGGTCCTCTCTTCCCAAGGGCTCCAGGTCCCGTCGCGGAATCCTGGAGCGTCTTCTTCCTCATCCTCCTGACCACCCTCGAGGGAGGCCGGGAGGGTCATCATTGCGGAGCCGACCCCGGGCACATCCTGGACCTCCGCTGAACCGCTGCCTCCCGCTGCAGTCTGACCCGCGTCTTCACCACGGGCCGCACCCTCCACCACCCTCGTGCCCTCGGCCGGCACGGAGGTCTCTGTCACCCCCGTAACGGCAGGGGCCACATCCTCCACGGGGAGGGCCGAGGGCGTCTCTCTGGCCCGCTCCTCGCCCGCCACCACCGACGCTTCTCCAGCCGCCGTCTCCTCCCTTGATCGGGCGGTCCCTCGCGAAAGGGCAGCCCGGTACCGAGCCACAATCCCCGACGCCTGGGGTGCCCCGGATGAGGGTGGCGCTGTTGAACGAGGCGTGGCGTGCGTCAACACCTTCAGCGCCTTCGTCGGCGCCAATGGAAGCGGCGCCGGCGGACCGGATTGGCTGACAGAAACCAAGTCGACAAAATCAGAACAACAACTTGAGAATTAAGCCTGAGAAAAGAACGGCGACTTACCTAAACCGGATGAGGTGGCTAAGCTTGCGCTTCTTGCTGCTCGAAGGCCGTCGAGCCCCCGAACGACCACGGCCCCTCGATGGCGGGGTCTCGCTCGCGGGCCTCGAAACCGCGGGTGCGGAGCTTTGAGCCCCAGGCACCGACGGGCTCTGAGCTCGAGCCCCTGCAGCCGCCGCCGCGGAACTCGGGTGGGCGGCACCCGCCGTCGAATGCGCCGGGCCACTTGAGGCCTCCCTACCCCGTGACGACGATGGGATCTCCTGGCGTTGTCCCCTCAGGGGCGCACTCACTTCAGCCGCCACCGGCGCAGGTGGCGGAATCTCCACGAGGTCCTCCGAGGAAGACTCCTCCGGAGTACTCTCGGGGGTGGTAGGTGGGGAGCGCCCCTCCCTGATTCGACGGCGGCACTCCTTCTCGTACGCCACCTTCCGCAAACGCTTCGTCTCTTTCTTCTACTTCGCCGCGTCCTTCCGCGCCTTCTGCCTCTCGGCAGAAAGGCGGTTCGTAGCACGAACCTCGCGAAGACGAGGAGCAGAACGATACCCTTTTTGACACAAACCCTAAAGAAAGAATTTAGGATTAAGCGATTAGATAATCTCGAGGGTAAAAAGCAAAATTGAATCTAAATCAAACTTAAAGCGGAACTTACAAATTGTAAAAACCCCGCTTCAGGGCGCATCTTGACGGCGAAAAGGGCCTCCTCCTTGCAATCAAGCTTGGAGACCTCCACGGCACGTCGTGCTCGATGGATGCAGTACTGGAGGACGAGTGTCCCCTCCTTCATCTTCGAGCCCTGCCAGGGTGAATCCGCCCTGAACTGGTCAAGCCGCAGCGCCCTCTCCATCAGTGGCAGTACATACCGCTGATTGAAGTTTGCAATCACTCCCGCCGCTGTCAAACCCGCCCTCGAAAGCGCGGCAAAGGGATCGGTAAAGACCCGAAGTCGCTCCTGACCGTCGGCGGGGGAAATTCCGTAGCTCCACGCCTCTGGTCGCTCGCGTAGCACTTTGCCGGTGCACTCCAGCAGCTTGTTGTCGACGTTGCAGAGGTAGAACCACCCCTTGTCCCAATCGGCGTTGTTGGAGGTCATCGTCGCCGGGATGTACAACCCGCTCCGCTGCCCCCGAACTTGCAGGGTAAGGCCCCCAGCGCGGACCGCCCGGCGTAGCCCCCGAGACTCACCTACGGCCGTATAGAGCTCACCCCAGAAAAGGTGAACCCATAGGTCCCAGTGAGCCTCGATCCCCAAGTACCCCTCACAAACGGCGACGAAGACCGCCGCTTGTGAGATGGCATTGGGGTCGAAGTTGTGGAGCTCCAGGCCGTAGTGGAGGCACAACCCGTGGAAGAACGGCGATGCGGGGATTCCGAACCCCCGCTCGTGAAGTCTCGCCAGGCTCACCACAAAGCCCTCCGGCGGAGAAGGCTCGTGGTGATTGGATGGCGGCGCGATCCACATCGGCTCGTCCGGATTGCTGTTCGCCGGCAGCACCCCGGCCTCCACCAGCCCGGCGAGATAGGCGTCGGTGGCGATGGAAGGGCTCCACGGAGCAGGGTCGACGATGGTCACCATGGCGAACGGCGGCGGCGAAAAGGGCGAAGTCTTGTGCGCGGAAAAGTGAAAGGCGAAGAGTGGCGGCGCTTGGAAGTAGTAGATGCAATCGGAAGGCAAGGGCTGGATAAGCTAATCCTTTCCCCTTGTCCCTTTATTTATAGTATCACGCGAAGCGCAACCGGCACCCCGCCCGCGTAAAAAACGCATCCGATACGATTGGCACCACAACCACTGACGACCGGGCCCCATGAGTTGGGATAACCACTACGCGCGAAAATCCAGGCGACACATCGCATCGTAACTGCCCACGTCTCTTCCGCTCCGCCTAAAAAGGCGCACCCACTTCGCATACTCCGCGCCATGTCGCCCACAACTACGGAAATAAACGCTCGAGGCCGGCCAAAAGGCTTCCGAGGTAAGCTACCTCTCCTCGAGGCCCTACTGATCAGGGGTTCGAAGTCCTGGCCCCTCGAGGGTTCGACAGGCACCTCAGATCTAAGAGAGTCAGGGATAACCAAGAGCATGCGCGATTGAGCCTATCCTCGAGCACGAAACTCAAGGGTGCCCTTCATGTTATATTCAAGGCCAGGATGGAGGCAGCTAGTCGAGGGATCCCACCGAGGGAGAGCAACGAGCCCTCGACCCCAAACGAACGGCGTCGAGCCCTGCCTAGCATCGAACGAGTCTCCGGACCATGAGCCGGCCTCCATCGAACGAGTCACGAATGTCCACTTGAATTACCCGCTAACAGATCACAGAGACATCCATGACTCGCAGCCCGTTCGAGGGAAGCATGGGTCGCCTCACCCCTCCTCTCCACAAACGGGGCGACGAGGGTCGTAACTCAAAGTCAAGAACCGCCCCTGATCGACCTTGTTAGGGCCAGGGCTCGGGGGCTCCTTGTACCACAAGGTCGAATTCCTTGAAAGACAAAACATGATGTAGCTCACGAAGGCGCGAAATGCTGATAAGCCATTGCAGAAGTATATCCACTCCTCCAAGGCCTCGGGGGCTACACCCGCGGGTGCGCTAGCACGCACCCAGCGGAATTCTTCAAGGAAAACCTTGTCAGAAGCACCCACGACGAAGAGCCTTTGTCGGATTAAAACATATTCCAACAAAGGCTCGGGGGCTACTATTAGGGGCGATCATTAGGGGTACCCAAACCTATGGGATAACCGCCCCAGTGAACATTAATCTCATCCAAGTAATCAGAAAAAGAAACGAAAGTTAAGGCCCACGGCCCAACAACAAATGAAGGCCCAGCCAAGACGCCCCACGGCGTGCCTCGACGCGAACCGAAATCTCCGCTTCGCTCGAGGGGACCGACCCCTCGAACGAATCAGAGAACTCCGCTTCGGTCGAGGCCTAGGGACCGAGCCTCGAGCAACCCATGGAATGGGGAAAGCTCCATCTCGGTCGAGACCCTCGCTCCGACTGTAACACCCAAAAATGGCCCATTTAAAAATTTTCGTAATTAATTGGCTTTTATTTTGATTGTTCATATTTGATATAGGTTAAATGAATTGTTTATGAATATTAAAATCAAATATAAGTTGTAGAAACATTTTTGTTGCATTCATGTTGCTGCATTTATTTTTGTATTGCTTGTGATTCAAATGAGAATTTAAATTTATTTAAATTCAAATTTGAATCACCTTGTTTGGAGCCCTAGAAAAGTTCTTATCAGCCGAGTTCGCTTTTGCCCCCTGAACTCTTCCCTGGTCCGCTTTCTCCCCCTCTACTCTCCTCCCAGATCAGCCCATGCTCTTCTCCACCTGGGCCCTCCACCGCGCGCGGCCCAACCACTTTCCCTCTCCCCCTCCCCCTCCTGGGCCGAACTAGGAAACCGGCCCATCGCCGCGGCCAGCCCCACTCCCCCTCCCCTCCCTCTCCCAGTCACTGGCCGCCCGGGCCCGCGTGCCAGGCCCTTCCCCTTCCTCCTTCCCGAGCGCCCCTCCACCCCGGCGCAATCACCGCCGGCCGCCTCGGCCACCTCCCCGTGCCCCTGGGACCATCTGCGAAGCTTCCCCGAAGCTTCTTGCCCCCACCCCTTCCTTCCCCGCGCCATATTTTCCCTTTTTCGCCACGCCTCCGCAAGGAAAGAAACCTCATCGCCGCCACACCTTCCATTCTCGGCGTCCGTACCATCTCGGCCCCCGAGCCCCCCTACGAGCTATAAAAGCGAGGCCCGAGGGTCCTCAACTCTCACCAAGCCGGCCATCGAGCACCCCCAAGCCCCAGAGCTCCCCCTCGCCGCCGCCCAAGCAACCCCGCCTTCCAAGCTCGCCGCCGCCGTTGATCTCCCTCGCCGCCGCCTCGGACTCGACGTGAACCACCGGCGCTACTTCACCATAAGGTGAGGGAACTCCCGAGCTGTTTTCCCCTCTCTCTCCCGCCTCCTAGCACCCTTGCCCGCTTCGCCGGAGCACCGCCGCCTCGGTTCGCGGCCGTCGACCTTCCCCGCCGCCCCACTATCAACTTGAACCCCCCAGATCGACTCCCCACATCCCCAGCTCCCTCCCAGACCAAGCCCCATCGCGAACCGAGCTGTGTAGCTTGAGTTCGGGCTTGCACCGGCGAACTTCCGCCGCGGAAGAGGGCGGCTCCGCCGCCAAGGCCAACGCCGTCGACTTCCCCCCCTGTTCTGATCTCAGCCATTAGATCGACATTCGACGGCCGTGAGCTGATCTGACCGGAGTCAGATACCAGTCAACACCGGTCAAACCCGACCCCCCCCCGTTAGTTTTGCAAAAGAACCCCCTAGTTTCAATCGAATCAACCCGCAGTCCGTGTGCGTTCAAAATTAATTAGATCTAGGTCCTGGTTTTATGTTTAACCCCATGAGCTTTTGAGTTTTCAAACCCGCGGTCCTGTTTAAGTGCTTTTACATGTTAGACCTTCAGTTTTTAAGCATAATTGCGTATAGGTCCCTGGTTTATTCAAAATAAGCCCCTGGAAACTTTTAAAAATTGCCAGCAGATCCCTAGAACTTAGAAAAGCCATATCTTTTTCGTTTTAGCTCCGATTAGTGTGATTTTCGCGCTCATGTGCTCGTAGTGACGCATAGAATATTTCTAAAACCTTTTTTTGTACTGTTTCTACTGTTTGGTGTACTGTTCTAATATATTATTATTTGTTTGCATGTATTGGTATGCGTGTATGCTTGTATGGTGCTTCGTGTCCAGTCGGTGAGCCGTTAGCTTTGGAGTTCGAGCTCGGTGAGGACTTTCCGGAGCAGGACCAGCAGCAGCAGCAGCACTTCGAGAAAGGCAAGTTATAGCACGGACAATCCTTGCTACCTACACACACCTGTTTACATACATCTACTTTCATATGCATGTGTCTAAACT
The DNA here is from genome assembly GCA_033239725.1 of Echinochloa phyllopogon. Taxonomy (NCBI): domain Eukaryota; kingdom Viridiplantae; phylum Streptophyta; class Magnoliopsida; order Poales; family Poaceae; genus Echinochloa; species Echinochloa phyllopogon. Next base: position 59,757,648 of record BTCW01000018.1, on the reverse strand, counting down.
GTTGTCCTATTAAGGTTGTACCTAGTTTGTTTACTCCTATCCTTTGATTACCTTGGGTTATTGCATATGGGTAGAATCTTTACTATGCGCAACTACTGTCATTACTATTTAATTGTTAATCTTGACTTAATGGTTCACTTTAACATTTATGATAAAACATGCTTTTTAGCAACTTGGTTTAGGGAACTAGAGCATGTGCTTCGTGCTTTGCTCTAGTGTCTGTCCGTAAGGTCCGGTTCTTAAAGCGGCAACCCAGGAGCCTATCGCCACCACTAGAACAATTATGGCTCTGGTCTTGGTCAAGTATCCTGCACGGCTCTAGCTTGCCAGTGGCTACCATTGGGGCCAACGGTGTTAGTGGACACAAGGTGAAAGGGTGTTTCCGGATTCCACCGAGGACGGGCGATCCGTTGGCTAGGTCACGTTAGACCCAGTCCCGTGTTGGGAGTCCCTGTGATGGGGAACTCCACACGTCGCGCATGGATGGGTGCGATGCCCGCGCTTTGGACGCCATCGACCCCCCTATGGTGTGACTCCGTAGGCGTACGTAGATCTCGGTGCCTATGGTCTCACCGCCTTGTTAAACTAGCGGCTACTGTTTTGTTAGGGTGTCTTGTGAAAAACCTCGTAGCGTCCCTATGCCGTCACACCTCGGAAGTGTTGACGTGCGTGGTTGGGTGCAAAGTTCCTTTGAACTTTTACGCGACTGGTGGGTAAAGGGCGAAACCTCTGAAGAGTGTATAATCTATCATGATAGCCTTTCTCAAGGTCACGAGCGGACAGGATCCTTTTTTATTAGAAGATGATGTTTAGTTATGATTATTGTCACTTATACTTATTAATTGGGTTATAACCGGGTTTCATTCACTTGTAGTAACTTGGTTAATGCTAAAATGAATCAACTAAAAGTGCTAAAGTAGTTAAGCCGTGTCTAGCCTATTTTGAGCCTTCATACCCGTGCTATACTTGCTAAGTATTTATTTACTTACACTTGTCAATATTCAACAAAATCCCGGATGGGCAAATAGATTGGCTGATCAGGAGACTGCTGCTGAGTTCCCTGAGGACCTGTCGTACTTCTGAGTTGCGCTCTCCCAGTCATAGTCCCTGTGGACTGCGGCTCCGCTTTAGTTGAGAGTTATAGACTTCCGTTGTAATAAATATTATTGTTATACTCTGATGTAAACTATTTTATTTCGAGCATTTGTACTTTGTTTATCATATTTGTTCACCGTATGTGTTCTGTGGACTTCCTGGGCACACATATGGCCGCAGTCGGGTTTTGTGAAAATTCGAGTGTGACACCGACGGACAATAAATGGCGCCCACTGCCACCGTGCCTCCAAAGTCAAAAGGCAGATCTCTCGCCATACTGCCCTGACAGCCACGACCCCTCCGATCGCATCCGCCAACTCCCGTCACTATGCTGCCAACCGAGGCTCTGTGCGGGCAGGCCGGCCCTGTGCGAACAGAGCCCGTCACTCCGAGCTCCTGTAGTGCCGACTCCGACGACTCGAAGACCTCCGTCAGACGGAGAGACCCTCGAGCACACAGCGGGAGAAGAGCACAGGACGGCAGAGGTATGGCGGGCCATTCTGAGCACAATGCGACCAACCCCGACGCTGTGCGGACATGTCGCCGCCGTGTGAACAGGGCCAGGTAACTGAAAGTGCATCTAGGCACTTAATCTATTTTGGTGATTAATGACAATAGAAATTTGGATATAATGCTTTGAATGAGTTGTGCAGGAATAAAATGAAAGAAAAGAAAACAAATGTGAAAAGAAGGTCCCCAATTCGATTTCTTATGGTGGTGGACTCGATCGAAGAATTTAATTTGATTTTCGGTTTGAATTTCAGTATAGGACCACCGTACTATCAAAAGGGACGTGTTCAACAAATTCTAGTTGTTTTAAGTGATATGCTTGAGATGAAAATCCACTTGAGAGACACACAAAGTCACATTCACTGTTGTCTGCTTGGTCGGAATTTAGGTCGGAAGATCCGACCGGAAGTTCCGGCTGGCTCGGTTTCGAGTTGTTTCCCGTTGGAAGACCCGACCCTAGCATCGGAACTTCCGTCGGAAGATCCTACACTGTGTCGGATCTTCCGGGACTTAGCCAGATTTCAGCCTTTTCTGTGTGTCACATGCATGTTCTGACCCCTGGCCGGAAGATCCGACCGGAAGTTCCGGCCAGCTCGGTTTTGGTTTGTTCCGGGGCCGGAAGATCCGACGCCTGGAACTGTTCTGAGGGCTTTCTTGCTATGTTCTGTCTTTTGCCGGAAGTTCCGGCCCTCATCGGAAGATCCAACACTATGTCGGAAGATCTGATGCCTGGAATTTGTCTGGGGTTTTCTAACACTAATCTGTCATTCTTCGGAAGATCCGACTCATGGTCGGAAGATCCGATACCCCTTCGCAGAACACATAACGGTCACATTTTGGGGGGTTGGTATATATACCCCCTCACCCCCCTCATTCATTGCTGCTGCCTCCACTGACCTAACTCGTGACAAACACCAACTTGAGCATTCATTTCACTCCTCTACTTGTAACACCCAAAAATGGCCCATTTAAAATTTTTAGTAATTAATTGGCTTTTATTTTGTTTGTTCATATTTACTATAGGTTAAATGAATTATTTATGAATATTAAAATCAAATATAGGTTGTAGAAACATTTTTGTTGCATTCATGTTGCTGCATTGTGTTTTGGTTGTTGGCAAATTAAATTGGAATTTAAATTCTGTTTAAATTCGAATTTAATTTGCATTTGTTTTAGCCCTAGAAAAGTTCTTTTCAGCCGAGTTCGTTTTTGCTCCTTGGACTTTTCCCCGGTTCACTTTCCCTCCCCCTACTTCTTTCCCAAGCCGGCCCAACCCCCTGCCCTTTCTTCCCTCGGCCCACTCTCTCCCGCGGCCCAACTCGCGCCCACGCTTCCTCCCCCTCTCCCACTGCCCGAGCGGCCCCACGCGTCAGATCCTTCCCCTCCCCCGCGCCCAACACCCCTCCTCTCCGGCGCGATCTCCGCCGCGCCAGCCGGCTGCCCTGGCGCCTCCCACGCCGCCGTGGCCCACACAAGGACCTTCACTGAAGCTTCCCCTCGCCCCTACTTCCTTTTGGGCGCCGAATCCCCTATGGAAACCCCTTCCCGCTTGGAAACCGAACGCCGGCCATTGCCGCCCGATCTCCGGCTTGCTTACCATAGGAGCACCCTCCCGAGCCTATTTAAGCAAACCCGCGCACCCCTTTTCCCTCACCAAACAATCCTCCCGAGCTCCCACGCCCCAGTAGCCCTCCCCGAGAAGCGCCACTCGCCATTGCCGCCCGAAGCTCTGGCCGTCGTCGGAATCGCCCCTCCGGCCCTCCTCTGCGTCCGTCTTCACCTCGGGTGAACTTGCAGCAAGGTAAGGAACCCCCCCCCCCCGTCCTGCTTCTTGGCCAATTGGCCCCCTCCTTCGCGCTATCACCTTCTCACCCGAGCCGCTGGCCACCGGTCACCGTCTGATGAGTACATCACTCCTATGGATACTCACAACAATCCTCCATTGATCGTTCAAGGTCCAATCACTACAGCTCGTGCGCGACAATTGAATTTAGAGGTGAGCTCGTTCCTAAGTACTTCTCTATGTGATTATGAGAATAGATTGCTACCTAATGATTATATTGTAATTAGGAACCATGGAGAGGACCAGATGATAGTTGGAGAAGGGCTTCAAGGTGGAGAGGACCAGCAAGGGCATGCAAGTCAAGATAGAGGCCCAAATCAATTCGACTTCGAGTCCACCTCGGAGTCCAGGAGCAGTCAGCGCTAAATCAGACACCCAGGTCGCATACAGGCTCGGATTTGGACGTTCTTTATATGCTTGGAAAGCTAAGAAGATAATCTTTGCAATGGCACTAGTCTCATATCAAAATTCGTCCCGAGTCATCAGGAATCAATGAAACAAGTTGATGTCCAGAATCTGTTTCGGCGCTGCGTCGTAGTATTTTGGTCTTTGGGCCGTGTATCGTGTTGAGCCCAATAGGGGCATGTCCAGGGGTGTCGACCACGACCCTAGACTCTTTAAAACAGTAGCCGCTGCCCAATTTAGGGTTTGGGTTTTGCTTAGATCAATTCTGTCAAGAACAGTGTCACCGCTCGTCGGTTTGTGAGACCCCAACTTCGTGGGTTTAATCATACATCAGCAATTGTGTTGCAATCTTTCTCGTTCTTGCTTGTGTTCTTCGATTCGCAGGCAAGGATTAGCATTCTGGGTGAGGTCAACTGTGCAATGCTGGTTGATAACCTGAGGAGACGTGGTGCTGCGATTGCGGGGTTCGGAACGTGTGGTTCGGAAGCCGGATCGATTTGAGTCACGACTCCACCAAATCGAGAGTTATCAGAACCTTTCGGAAGATCGGGAAACCCTAGTTACCATCAAGTGGTATTCAGAGACAGGTTTACCGTCAGGTTCGTCCTTTCGCCTTTGTCCTATAGTCCAGAAAATAGCCCTAAAAAAATTCCGTTGTCCTAGTACCCTTTTAGCCTTTACAATTTCGTTTCAGATTCGCTTTGTTGAGTTTGTGTCCATGGTCGAGTCTTGTTGCTGGTATTAGGTCATGTTCGTCGTCGTAGTTCAATCGCCCGTTGCTGTGTATTGTTTGTTTCCGCCGCTATCCCATCCACCATTACCAGATTACAAGTCGTGCCACCCCATAACTCGACTTGCCCTCGCTAGCCGCCTTGCGTGAACTCCTGCCGTGCAAGCCCTAGATAGGTTGTAGGCCGCCGTGTGTTCATCGCCTTGCATCGCAGCCCTTCTTGGTTCATCCTGCATACCCTAACCGCCGCCGCGCATCCTGCCGAATTGAGCCTCCAGAGAACCACATCGTGGGCCTCCCGAAAACCATAAATTGAGGTACCTTCAGTAAAACGGGCATAACTTTTCGCTCGGTGCTCCGTTTTGGCTCAAATTTTTACAGCAGCTTCGTGACTCCATTGTGAGGGGACCTAAACTCATCTTTGACCTATTTTCCCGACTCAGAAAATTCAAAAAAAATCAGGAAGATAAAGAAAAATCCATCGTTTCTTGTTCCAACTTGTTGTGCTACGTCTACGACACGTCTAAGCCAGCAATTGTGACTTGTACTTTGGATACTTATTGAACTTTGCTATTCTGCATTCGTTATTTGCTACTCCTTGCTACATATTGTGCCTTCCCAAAGCTCAACATACACCTTTTGGACGGCACTGGTTTTGACCCTTGCAATCACGGACTACACGCTTCCTATGCTGTGTTGAGAGCACGTAGTCGGATTATTAGGGATAACCTTCACTGTGTGTTCTTGTTTTGGTGCTTTTTCGATGGCAGGAGATGATGCACCGAAGGCTCCCGCAGATTTCAGTGAATGTGTTAGTCGAGAAGAGCTACAAGCTTCTCGTGACAAGATGGAAGAAACAATCAACAAGGCTGTCACTGACGCGCTCATCGCTATGAAGCTTGGCACCATGTTAGAGAGGGTGGACCGACGGGTGTCCGAGCTTGCTGACAGAGTTGTCGTAGTGGAGGCACGTCCATAGCCACAGCCACAGCCACAGCCACAACAACCACCACCTCCACGTTTTCCAGATGACGCGGTGTTTGATGACAATGGTAATTATGATGAAGCAGCTACCAGAAACACACGACTACGACGTCGCCTTCACCATAACAGGGTAGGTATGGGTGGCGCTCACCAAGGTAATAACAATCGTGATGACCCTTATGCTAAGATTAAGTTTACCATTCCATCTTTTTCGGGTCATTATGATGCTGAGGGTTACCTTGATTGGGAGATGACAGTAGAACAAAAATTTTCTGCCCACCTTGTACCAGAAGAACATCAAGTTAGACAAGCCACTAGTGAGTTTAAGGACTTTGCTATTATTTGGTGGACTGGTCTAGTTGGCGATGGTAGAGCACCTATGTCTTGGAATGAGCTTAAGGTGGCTATGCGTGATCGTTTTGTTCCTCCTTCATATCATAGAGATTTGCGTAAGAAATTGCAGCGTTTAGAACAATGAGAAACTTCTGTGCAGGATTACTATGGTTCTTTGCAAAAAGGCATAATGCGTTGTGGTATTGTAGAAGGGCCCGAGGATTCTATCTGTCGTTTTTATTCAGGGTTGAGGCGTGATATTCAGGACATAGTTGATTATAAGGACTTTAACACTGTCGACCAGTTGTTTCGATATGCTATGCTTGCAGAAAAGGAGATTCAGGGGCGTGAACAGCAGGGCAAGAACAAGGTGGGAAGCACCTTCTACACGCCACGTACAACGCCTTCTTCGGGGCTGCCCAAGCCAACTTCTTTTCGAGCACCCCCACCAGCGAGCAAGCGATCCACACCTTCAACAGTTGCTGCACCATCACCACCACCACCATCTTCTGCACGTTCTTCGGATTCAGGTAAAAATTCTTTGCAGGAGGGCAGCAGGAGTACCACCTCGACACCACGCACTTCCAACATTCAGTGCCACCATTGCCATGGGCTTGGCCACATGCAGAAGGATTGCCCTAGTCAGCGGGCATACATTGCTACAGAAGATGGCTACATAAGCACCTCCAACGTTGAAGATGATGAGGCAAATGATATTGATGAGGATCGTGGCATTGCATTTGGTAGTAAGGACACAACGACCTTTAGAAACATCATTGTGCAGCGAGTACTCAGCGCACAAGTACAGCAACCTGAGAAGATCCAACGCCATAACTTGTTCCAAATTTTTTTCGTCATCAACAACCGTCGCGCACATGTCATCATTGATGGAGGTAGTTGCAATAATTTGGTGAGTTCTGATTTGGTCAAGAAGCTTGGATTGGCCACACGCCCTCATCCCCATCCATATGGTATTCAGTGGTTTAGTGATGCGGGGAAAGCTAAGGTAACACAAACCTGTAGAGTTTCTTTTTTCATTGGTACCTATGCTGATTCTGTTGACTGTGATGTCGTACCTATGGATGCTTGTTCTCTTTTATTGGGACGTCCTTGGGAATTTGATAATGATGCTATACACCATAGAAAAAGTAATAAATACACTTTCACACATAAAGGACAGAAAATTACTTTGCTACCCATGACACCTGCTGAAATTGTACAAGCTGATAAAGACCGAGCTGCTAGTTTGCATGATAAGGAATCTGAAAATCAGAAAGTTGCTAAATCTATTTACCCACCTAAAAAGGATAAGTCTGCACCAACTTCTAAGGTCGAGGGAATTAAATTAAAGGGGGGAGTTATGCTCGCAATGAAATCTGAACTTGCTGAACTTTCTGATGATGATATGTGCTATGCTTTGGTATGCAAACGAGCTTTGTTTTCGCTTGATAATATTGCTAGCTCTTTGCCTCCTGTTGTCAGTAACATTTTGCAGGAGTATGAGGACGTTTTTCCAGTTGAGTTACTACCGGGCCTTCCACCTTTGAGAGGTATAGAGCATCAAATTGATTTGATTCCCGGAGCCACATTGCCGAACCGTGCTGCTTATCGCATCAATCCTGAGGAGACTAAGGAGATTCAGCGACAAGTCCAAGAACTGTTGGACCGTGGGTATGTCCATGAAAGCCTTAGTCCTTGTGATGTTCCTGTGCTTTTGGTTCCAAGAAAGATGGTACTTGGCGTATGTGTATTGATTGTCGAGCTATCAATAATATTACAATTCGATATCGTCATCCTATTCCTAGGCTAGATGACATGCTTGATGAGTTGTGTGGTGCTATAATTTTCACAAAGATAGACTTGCGTACTGGTTACCACCAAATAAGAATGAAACTTAGAGATGAATGGAAAACAACTTTTAAAACCAAATTTGGGTTATATGAGTGGTAAGTTATGCCTTTTGGTTTAACCAATGCACCGAGTACTTTTATGCGATTGATGACTGAGGTTTTGTGGGCTTTTATTGGGCGATTTGTGGTGGTTTATGTTGACGTAAAATTTGCACCTTACGCCAAGCACATAGCAAGCCGAATTAGCTGGCTTCACACGTGGCCCGAGCGTTTGAATCCGAAAGCGTGCCAGTCAATTTTCCTGAAACTGACAAAGGGAGGAAAGATGTTTAGATAACACCTGGAACGTACCGGGCAATACCAGTCAGTTCCATATTTGCGGCTACGGAGCCAGTTTCAAACGACATATAGCTATGGAGAAGCTATCTGTTGGCAGTTAAAGCCTCGTTCGGCAATCGGCAAGGTACGCAGGGAGCGCACTGCCGAATGCGTGACGTAAGCATGACGAAAGATCGGTTTTCAGCTGAATGAACATTGTAACACATATTCGTAACCGATTAACGAGGAACAGAGCACGATAAATAAATAAAAGGGGCGAAAGCATGATCATAATTTTATAATAAACAAGAATGCATAGATTAAAAGCACTAGTCTACCGCATGTCTAGGTACTTTCCAACCCGTCGAGCATGAAAACAAACAAGTTAATCCACCGCATGATACGACTTGCTTGGAATCACACCACCAACCAAGAATAGAGCAATCCACCGCATGATACACCCTAAACACGGAAGGCTAAAAGCATTCTTTATTTAAAACAAAACCATGAACACGTTTCACTCGTGACGATACTGCCGAATACAGCTAAATAGCCGAATCGGGTTCCATGAAGAAGGAACACGCTTCGTCGATGATGATAGATCTATCAGATCGAATTGAATTCTAATCCACCGGATGATTAGCTCTAAGACGACCCAAAAACCTGCATCTACCGCATGATACCCGGTTCTGTCAAGATCTACGCAAGACCAACGAGCTTGAACCCGCAACACGTAGCAATCTAGATTGATTTCGAATTCGGCTATGGAAAAGCAGAGCATTGTGAGCTGGAACCGAATCTAATCAACCTAGACTGGGCAAAAGAGTGTTGTAATGAATTTAAACACAAAGGTAAAATCCAGAGCAACACACGGTAACTTAATGAATCTATCGGATCTTGCCAAAATCCAACAGAGCCGATAAATTGTTCCAAGCTAGAACTTAGCCCACCGCATGGCTCATGATCTAACAATGAAACCTTCCTGAACCAGAGCCTAAATCCACCGCATGATACTAGGCATGGCGCAGGGTTGCCGGTACTTACGGAGGTCGACGGATCGATGATTCCTCTCGAAGAACTCGACGACTCGACTAAAGGACTCGAAGTTGGCACGGGGCCGGTTTGTTGTATGATTGATTGGATGATTGTTACAACTACCATGGGTTTATATTTATACCCAGGTTTCGACACGACTCCTAATCGATTACGATTACATTATTTATTTCCTAAAAAAGATAAACGCCGGAGCACCGTATCCGCCTTGCATTCCAAGTCAAACCAGCCTTTTCCTTATACTTGATCCACGTCATCACGCGCTCCCGAATGCCTTTTGCGGAACAGTTCTCTTGCCGAATGACGATGCGTTCCCGACCGCAGAACGTCTTTGCCGAATGCTTCTGGGAAAAAACTCCTTTGCCGAATGATATCTCTTTGACAATTCCGGCCCACATGTCAGCCTCTTCCTGGTGCCAATTTTTGGTGTCAACACATGCCCCTTCAATTTCGGGATAAAAGGTAATTTTATCTCGGAATTGACCAGAAGCACTCAACATTCCCAAGTTAGTTCTGCTCGGCACCCGCTTCTCCTTTTTGAATCTTTGGAGCTCTCATCCGGATCCGAACCCTAGGTCATCGACTTTCAAGATTCAATCTTCAAATGGCGAACCAAGACTTTGCCCTCCAGGTAAGCTTTAATCCCCTCAAGCACATTCGGCATTCTTCTTTCGATTTGCATCTTAAATTTCTTCTCATCCCCTTCCATTCTTGATAGGCCCTAGCTGCCGAAATCCTCATCCCCGTTGAGGAAAAATCTCCATCCTACTTCCTCGGTCCCGTAGGAGATTCATATCCTTCCGAAATCATCGCGGCCGAATCTCAGAGGGTTCCTTTCAAGATTTCACTGACAAAACCTCATGAGTGGCAAGACGCCTTCAAGAACTGGCCTTTGCCTCCAATTGCCGGCTGGAGAAATTGGTACAAGAGGATATCTGATGACAAAAGCCCCCAAACACAGAACTGGGATCATCTGCGTATCTCTCATTGCCTGGAGCTGTCATTAGCCGAAACACCAAAGAACGAGAACCTTCTGATTGCAGCTTGCCATTTTTGGTCCAATGGTGCAAATGCTTTTCTCTTCGGTCATGGCCCAATGTCTCCCACTTTGGCCGATGTCTACATGATGACCGGCCTGAACGTCACAGGAACCATACATCCATATGTCCACAAAGGTTCCTCCAAGCAGACAGGAGTAAAAACAGGGGTTGGATACAAGAGATACATCCAGAACTATATGTCTGATGGCCCTCTGACCGATGTTGAATACAGAGCCTTCCTGAACATGTGGCTATGCAGATCAGTCTTCTGTGGTAAAGCCAATGAGCCAACTCTGAATCATATTGTGATGGCTGAAGAGCTGGCTGCCGGAAAACTCATCCCACTCGGGAAATACCTCCTGGGGAGTGTCTACCATATGCTCAATCAAACCACCCAGCTGATGCATACCAGCAAGAAAATCCCCTGTGTCAATGGTCCTTGGTGGTTTGTCCAAATGTGGCTGCAGTTGTACATGCACCAAATCGTCGCTATTAATCTCAACAGCCGAGATTTTCCTTCAATTAATTACAAAGAAGGAGAAACTCGGAGAACCAAAGGTTGTCAAACCTATGGAGAAGCTGCTTCCACTGTATCTATCAACAAGAACATCGGTGAACTGTTTGAGCTCTTCTTCAGAGGTTTTGCTCACCCTCTTTGGTTCCCATATTTGGACAACGACAACCTCACTCTCCCCTGCGAATTCAGCTTTGAGACTGGATGCACTGATGTACAATCTATAGCAATCTTCAATGCCTTCATCCAGCCCTGCATCTTGCCAGCCGAATTCTGTGGAGGAAGGCTGGTTCAAAGCACTTATGAATACTATCAGCCCAACATGATGGCTAGACAGTTGGGATGTGGCCAAATGCCCCCTAGGCTATTTCTTCACGAATTTCTCAAGCCCAGGGAAATTGTCAAGGATTCCATAGAGACAAGAAGGATTTTCACTTACAAATGCTGTGGAACTATCTATGCACCTGAGCCTTTTGTGCCAATAATATCTGCCCATCCTTCTTTCACCCTTTGGTGGCAAGAACTCCATGATCATATCTTCAACATGCCAATTCATCCCTTCTGTCTCGAGTTAATGCCTGATTATCAGCCAACTTCAGAGGTAATATGCTCATCCCTCATTTGTCTCAATAATATTAAACCCAATTGATTCTGATTCTGTCATCTTGCAGGATATAACACCTGCCCCTCTTGCCAGGGCGATCTCATACAAAGCTGCAGGCCCAATATCTGCTCTGGGGCACCAATCTCCTACCTTGGCTCAACTGATGGCTAGACAGTCTTCTCTAGATCCAACACTTACCAGACCATCAGTTGTCAAAAGAAAAAACCCTCCTTTTAGCTGCTCCCTCAGTTGTAAAGAAGAAAAGAACAAGTAGCAAAATCAAGGTCAGAGCCTTCTTTCTTTGACTATAATGCTTTTGGTATTTTGCTCAGCTTTATCTCTTCTTGATTTCAAGCCAGAGAACAGCAGCTAGCAATCAGTACAGATCTTGCCGATGCTTCATTAACTGGTAAAATTCTACCACTTTATCCTCTTAACTTCTTTTTCATCGGCATTCATCCCTTGTTAACTGCAGAACAATCCTCAATGGATCCAATTTTGGAGAGCTCTTCTCCTCATCACGATTCATCTTTAGCTTTGCAACTTCTTCCTCAATCAGAAGCATTATCTTCACCAAGAAATCTTCCAGCTTCTCCTCAGCAAGATACACAGAATCTTTCCATTGAGCCTGAGAGGCTTCCTTCCCCCATTCAGGAAGTCAGGAACGAGGTAAACATAATTATTCCCCTTTTCTACTCTTTTATTCAGCAGATTATTACTAATTCGGCAAGACCTTCTTTCAGGAGAAATCCATTTCATCATCCGGCTATTCTTTTGATGTGGATGACTTGGTTGCCGAACAAGGGGAAGAAACATCTTCTGGCCAAACTCTGTCAGAAGAAAATCAAACAAAGCTAAAAGATATCCTTGCTTTGCTGCACAAAAGCATCCAAGATCAAGTCAAAGATGCTGATCTCTTAAGGGATGTACTGGAATCCATTGATCAAGAGCTTCCTGATGATATCAAAATCTCTTTGGAACCAGTTTCTCATTTGGATCAACAATACATTGCAGTAAAGCAGGCTCTGAAAAACCAATCTTCTCAACCAGCTCTGAAACAGAGGAGATTCACAGCCAAACAATCTGTGAAAGACCTGCATACTCAAGCCCAGAACAGCAAAGAATTACTGACCAAATTGGAATCTGAACTTGAAATGAAGGAGGTCAGAAAAGCTGCACTTGAAGCCGAATTGAGAGATCTATCGGCCGAAATTGAAGCTGATAAGAAGAAGATACTCGAGCTTCCCAAGTTAACAGAGAAGATGCGAAAGGAAGCTTCAGCAGCTCTAAACGAAGACAAACAACTCAAGGCAAAGCTTGCTGCTCTGGCTAGAACCCAAGAAGCTGACAAAAAGCTATTAGAGAGCATTAGCAATATGATATCAAATGCTAAAAATGTAATCTCAAAGTTCTTGGGTTTGTAATTGTAACAAACAGTTGATAGCCGAATGTTTTATCAATCCTGCAATCTTGCCATTTCTTATCTCTGTTCTTTTTATTGTGGGCAACTCATTCGGCAAAGCTGGCCATAACAGCGTCAGACCCGAAAACGCTTCAAACTCGACATAGCCGAATCTCATTCAGTCAAAACCGAATACGACTCGGCAAGGATCCCAAACGACATGGAAACCGATCGGTTGGAAAATCCTTTCCACCTTCCGAGCTTCTTGGGATATGCACCACAATCCTCGGCCACGATCTCTTCGTTAGTTCCATAAATAAGAACCTCGAGCACTCCTAATCTTCCACCAAATCTTTCAACTCGAGCTCTCTGCTAGCCTGAGTCTCTTCCTCTTCCAGCACAGTAACCCCCAAGAAACCCTGATGTCCAACAACAGAAGACGCCCGGCCGTCGACGAAGCCGAGGGGAGTCGCGCCGGCGCTCGTCGGAGGTGATGACTGTCCGCCTCTCTTTATTCTTTCCTCCGGATTTCGCCTTACTCTCAACTTTCTTTGTATTTTCAGGCTCATCCAATGGAACCCCGCTACTGTCTTGACTGCGGCTCCGGCTGCAGCAGGTGACTCTTCGGAGTCATCTAGCCGATCCTCTAGGCCCGACTGGGATCTGCGCTACTCAGATAGCGATGCCCGCCGATTCAAGCAGGAACGTGATGATACTCGGCATGAGCTGGAGGCCGTCTCCAAACAAGCCGGGATTGCAGATCTGGAGTGGCAACACCAACGCAAGCAGCTGCTCGAGACCATCGACGGTAATTTCTTCGGTTCGCTTGACTTCAATCTGACCTTGAACTAACCCGCCGTTGCTTCGTAATCTTACAGATCGCGACGCCGAACTCGATCGGCTGAAGACATTGGTCGAGTCCTTGGCAAACAAGGTGAATGTTCCTGGGGACACGCCAGAAGCTCGCCTCGGTGCAGTGGCAGGCCGTATCGATGAAGTGGCCTCACACGGCATCCGCCTGGGCACTGCCGCAGGCCTAGTCGCCATGTCGACGCACACCGGCACAGACTACTCCAGGCTACCGCCTGGCTTTGCCAATGGCAACCCGGAGGAGATCGACGATATCGAGGCCTCCATAGATAGCCTTGATGCTCATGGCGCTGCCATTGCCGATTCCATTCATCCCCAGTCTGTTCTGAACAAGCTGTTCCATTAGTTTGTACTAGGGATCATGGAATTTCGGCAATAAAATTTATCTTTTGCAGTCTTTTTTGCGATAACTTGGTCAAACTCATGATGCGAAACATTTGTACTAAGGGCAATACACTCTGGTATTGGCCATTTCTTCTTCTGTCAATATTTTTGTTCTGAAGACGGCTCCTTCCCGAATGCCGGCTATTTCAGTTGTTCTGACATTGAACATTTCAATCAGCGATCAATCTCGACACTAGGATGATATTTCTTCAAGTATCTCCCATTGATAGCAGCAGTAAACTCTTCTCCTAGTAAAGTTTTCAGGATATATGCATTTCCAGGCACGCATCTGACTACTCTGAAAGGACCTTCCCAGTTTGGAGACCACTTACCGAATGCACTGTATTTAGTTCCAATCGGCAATACTGCTTTCCAAACCAAATCTCCTTCTGCAAATTGCTTGACCTTCACCTTCTTGTTGTAATATTTAGCAACTCGCATTTTATTTTTCTCAACATTTTCCAAGGCCCTGAGACGAATCATATGCAAATCTTCTAATTCGTCCATCATTAAATCATTATAAACTTCAGAACTTAAATCTTTTTGCAACTTTATTCTCCTCGAATCTGACTGCATCTCCCATGGCAAGATAGCATGATGTCCATATACCAATTCATAAGGAGACGTCTGTGTAGCCCCATGTGGAGCCATTCGGTAAGCCCATAAAGCCTCATTGAGTACCGAATGCCACTTCCTCGGCTTCTGATCAATCTTTTTCTGTATAATTCTAATCATAATCTTGTTAGAAGCCTCTGCTTGACCGTTAGCTTGGGCATAATAAGGAGAAGAATTCAACAATTTGATGCCCATACTCTCAGCAAGACTTCTGAACCCTGAAGATGTAAACTGAGTTCCTTGATCTGTGGTGATTGTTTGAGGAATTCCAAATCTGTAAATGATATGTTCTTTAACAAATTCCACCATATTCTCCGATGTCACCTTCTTTAATGGAATCGCCTCAACCCACTTAGTAAAATAATCGGTTGCTAAAAGCACAAACTTATGCCCCTTGCTAGATGGAGGATTTATTTGGCCAATCAAATCTATTCCCCATCCTCTGAATGGCCATGGCTTGATAATAGGATTCAGGACTGATGCTGGAACTCTTTGAATATTTCCAAATCTCTGGCAATCTTGGCATCCTTTGTAGTATTCAAAGCAGTCTTCTAGCATTGTGGGCCAATAGTACCCAGTTCTCCTAATAACCCATTTCATTCGGTAAGCCGATTGATGTGCTCCACACAACCCATCATGCACTTCACTTATCAGCCTTTTTGCTTCTTCTTGACTTAAGCAATGTAACAGCACTCCATCCAAGGATTTATAATATAAATTATCATCAAGAAGAACAAACTTTAAAGCTTTATACCTGAGCTTTCTAGAAACTTTTCGGGATGGATTATTCAGATAATCAACAATTTCTTTTCTCCAATCATCTTCTGCTAGATTACTCCCGAAAGCATATACATCATTAGCAAAAACTTCTTGAAGCTCTCTATAACCCGAAGCACTCTGAGCTAATCTGTTCGCCCCTTCATTGTCTTTCCTGGGAATATGCCGCAGAATTACCAACTGAAACTCCTTTAAGATTTGCTTGCATTCTTCATAGTAATTCCTTAAGACATCGTTTCTGCACTCATATTCGCCATTCAGTTGCCTTATGACTAATTCTGAATCTCCAAAAATTTCAACTGCAATGGCCTTTGCTTTTCTCAAGTATTGAAGTCCTCTGAGCAACGCTTCATATTCGGCTTGATTATTAGTGACAGTAGGTTGAATAGGAATAGCAAATTCAAATACCTCTCCTTTTGGCGAAATTAACAAAATACCTACTCCACCACCCTTGTCACATGAAGATCCATCGAAGAATAATACCCAAGGAGTAATTTCAAGCAAATTAGTTGATGAATCACGATGTTCAGTAATGAAGTCAGCAATAATCTGTCCTTTAACAGCTTTTGCCGATTCAAACCTTAACTCAAATTCGGACAAAGCCAAAATCCATTTGCCAATCCTTCCGTTCAAAATCGGCATAGACAACATGTGCTTTATCACATCAAATTTTGAATACACAATGCATTCAGCATGTAGTAAGTAGTGCCGAAATTTTGTACAGGAGTAGTAAACACATAAACAAAGCTTCTCGGTAGCCGAATACCTTGTTTCGGGATCAAGCAACTTTCTGCTAAGGTATGCAACTACTCTTTCCTTTCCCTCAAATTCTTGTATGAGGGCCGATCCAATAGTTTGGGCATCGGCCGCCACGTACAACTTAAAAGGCTTGTCAAGCTGTGGAGGTGCCAATGCTGGTGGTTCTTTCATGTATCCCTTGATCTCATCGAAAGCCTTTTGTTGTTCGTCACCCCATACAAACTTCTGATCCTTCCTGACCTTTAACAGTGAAGAGAAAGGCAACATCTTTTGTGATAAGTTTGATATGAATCTTCTTACGAAATTGATCTTACCAAGTAATGACTGTAATTCCTTAAGATTAGTTGGAGGAACAACTTCATCAATGGCTTTCATACTTTTCTTGCCAACTCCTATTCCTCCTTCATGCACCAGAAATCCCAGAAATTCTCCTGCCGAAACTCCAAAAGCACACTTATTTGGATTCATCTTGAGCCCATGTTTCCTAGTGCATTCTAGAGTTTTCCTTATGTCGGCCAAATGTGTTTCATGACCCAATGACTTAATCACAACATCATCGATATATATCTCCACAATTTTGCCGATCAACTCATGAAAAATATAATTCATGGCTCTCTGATAAGTTGCACCAGCATTCTTCAAACCAAACGTCATGACAACCCATTCAAACAACCCTATGTGTCCTGGACATCTGAAAGCTGTTTTCGCTATATCTTCCAATGCCATAAAAATTTGATTGTACCCTGCATTACCATCCATGAAACTAATCACCTTATATCCAGCAGCAGCATCAACCAACGAGTCAGCAATAGGCATTGGATATCCATCCATGGGTGTAGCCCTGTTCAGATCCCTAAAGTCTATGCAAACTCTCATCTTCCCATTTTTCTTGTACACAGGAACAATATTAGAGATCCATTCTGCATATCTGCATGGCCGAATAAAATTTGCCGATATTAATCTTTCCACTTCTTTCTTCACATCGGCCAACACTTCATCTTTGTAGATCTTCCGGGGTGGTTGCTTGTAAGGCTTATAACCAGGCTTGATCGGCAATCGATGCTCAACAATGGAACGATCTAAACCAGGCATCTCCGAATAATCCCAAGCAAAACAATCTCTGTATTCTTTTAACAATTCAATCAACTTTTCTCTGAAAACCGAATCCAAGCTAGCACTGATGAATATCGGCCTTGGTTTGTCACCGTCTCCAATGTCTACTTCTTCTAATTTATCAGCCGATACAAATCCATGTCCTAGCTTCCCATTAGTCCCATCGATTGGATTATCCATTAAAAATTACTAAAAGAGCCGACTGCTTTGATCGGCTGTTGATCACTGCTGACGGGCTCAACAGGACCTTCTCCCCAGTCCTTACCTGAGAAGCAATCTATGCCTTGATATTCCCAGAAGGCCGGTTCCACATTAGCCACGCTAATTGAATCATCCGCTGGGACAATTTCCACTTCATCATCTATCCACTGAATGAGCTGCTGATTCATAGTAGATGGTATACAGCAATTCGCATGAATCCAATCCCTTCCAAGTAGTAAGCTGTATGCCCCTTTGCCTTCAATAACGAAGAAGGTTGTAAGCAGAATCTTAGACCCAATCATCAGATCTACATGTACACATCCTTTGGTGTCCGACGGATTTCCAGCAAAATCATTCAAAACTATGCTTGTTGGCGTCAAATCTCCAGGGTTCATGCCAAGCTTCCTGAATGTATTGTATGGCATCACATTAACAGCGGCTCCACCATCAACAAACATCTTCGTTAGTGGCTTCCCGTTGACATATCCTCTTAAGTACAGTGGTTTCATGTGCCGATTCTGGACTAGCTTCTCGAAAATAGCTTGCTTATTCAATACCAATTGTGCCATCAACCCACATTGCTCGGCTTCATCCACTTCTGACAATATCTCTTCCTGTATAACTTGATTAGCTGGAGCCATGAATTCATTCGGCAAGAAACATACCATGCATGTAGGAGCCGAATGAACCGATCCATCAGGTTTGTCTTTTGGACGCCATATCGATCTCATCCTGGTTCCTGTTTGCTTCAACTCTTGATTCCTCAGGCGCTGGACTCTTCTCTTCTGGCTCCTTCTTAAACCAGGTGGACACCACTGTCCTTTCTGCCAGACATACTCACGATCTTCTTCCTCATGATCAATCCATCTATAATCAGCACGTCTTTTCATTGGTTGATCATCATTCTTATATATTTTAAAACGCCGATCATCACTAGGATGTACCCTTCCAATTCTCTCGTGGATGGATCGGCGATTGGCAACATTTTGCCTATGTTCGACATATCCATTACTGCATTCAGGACAGTTATTCCACGTGAGCAGCTTTAAACCCTTATTCCAACAGTGTCTGAAGAAGATACAATCCCAATGTGCACGTTCTTGTTCTCGGATATATTCCTCTTGTTCTCCCTCATACCTTTCTTCTTCGCGCCTTCTTTTCTCCTCCTCATACTCACGTCTCTGGTAGCGTTTCTTTTCTTGCTGACGCTGCCACTTATTGAGGAGAATACGCGATGTGATCTTGGGTTTAGAAGAATTCCCAACTTCAAATCGGCTATTCGGGAAGCGAGGCCTCTCCTCGCGAATCTGTTCGATCGAGATTTGCCGATTAGGATCTACTGAGCCACTCTACTTCGCTTTCTTCGACGTCAGGACTCTCATTTTTTCCTTTTCTCCAGACTCGGCAATACTCACCATATTGATTGAGAAACCAACCATGTTCTGAGGAAACGGGTTATTGTCCAGCTTCATCTTATTGTCAAATTTCAAATGCCCTTCTTGGATAGCTTTCTGAATCCTCATTCTAAAAACTCTGCATTCATTGATGGAATGAGAATTTCTATCATGAAATCCACAGTATCTTTTATCTTTCACTCCATCAGGCCGAAGCATAGAATGCCCCTCTGGTAACTTGATTCGGCCTTCTTTTACAAGATAGCCAAATAATTTATCTGCCTTAGTTACATCAAAATCATAGGTGCCCTTATTCTGTTTAATCCACCTCTGATTCACCATGACTGGTTCTTTACTCCACACTATCTCTGTTGCGGCTATCTCCTCGCTATCTTCATATTCATCTCCTTGATCTGCTCTTTCAAGGAACTGGTTATAGATGTCGGCTACATCATTATGCTTAGCAAATCTGGCATCTTTCTTGAAACCATATGCCTGGTTACTCATTAAGGCCAATCTATGTGACAACTGGCCAAGATCATCGAACTCCATCCCGAATAGCTTTTCCCGAATGGCAGGCAGCATGCCAGCTACAGCCATACCAGCCAGCTGATCATCAGGTATGTTCAGAGAAAAACACATGCTCTTTGTTTCCCTAAATCTCCTGAGGAATTCCGTAGGGGTCTCGTTATTCCTCTGCCTTAAGCTGGTCAAATCAACCAACTTTTTCTCAGTACTGCCAATGTAGTAATGAGCATGGAATTTCTGCTCCAGGTCTTTCCAAGTACAAATCGACTGAGCAGGCAAAGAAGCAAACCATGTAAAAGCTGGACCCGTCAGCGACAAAGGAAAGTATCTGATTCTGAAAGCCTCATCTGCTGAAGCTTCTCCAAGCTGCATCAGATATCGAGCTATATGTTCTACAGTGCTAGTATCATCTTGTCCTGAGAACTTAGTGAACTCTGTAGGTACCTTGACTCTATTTGGCAATGATACCCTTTGGTACCATTCTGGGAAAGGAGACGAATACATGTACCCCTGACTTTTAGGCTTCAGACCGAATTGATTTTGCAATACATCGGTCATTTTTTGCACCATGAGGTCAACACTGGTATCTTGATTCCCTGGTCTTCCAGCAAGCATGCCTGCAGTACCAACATACCCAGGATTCGGGAGAGCGTCGATAGCATTGTAATCCATAAACTCTGAATATCCGTTCCCATACATATCCCTTTGCAGCCTGTTGTTCAGAGGGGATATCTTGTAAGCAGAAGCAGGTGGATTCCCCGTGGTGCCGAATGCCGTATCACCATATGTACGAGGTTTCGGCAATGCATGCTGAAGCTCTTGCTGAATCGGCTGTCCATTCGCGTCTTTGGTTCCAGAAGCTTCAGTTTCTTCAGTACCTTTACCATGACGTTTTGGAACCGATGCTTGAACATTGAAATACGTCGGGCCACCAATTTGTCCATGCACTTGCTCAAAAGGCTTATCCACGTGTTGACCAAAGATGTTGACCAGTATGAGCCGAAAACTGTTCAGGAATGCAGCATTATGATTGGTCATTGTTTCCCCTAAAGCCTTGTATAACAAGCTAGAGAACTTCTCCCTTTCTTCATCTTCAGTAAGATCAGATTGTCCTGGCAAAAGAACTCTTGGCAAATCTGACTTGAGAAACGGTGCACCACTCCTGTTCTTAGCAAAAGACAGCAAGCATTTCTTGATGAACTGATCTGCAGCAGTCTTCACCATTTGTTGATGTTCATCAGACAATTCTTCGAGAGTGACATCCAGAATGTCTTTTAATTCAGGCATCTTCGAAGCTTGTTGGGTCCCACCGAGCGTGCCAAAAAGTGTGTTGACGTAAAATTCGCACCTTACGCCAAGCACACAGCAAGCCGAATTAGCTGGCTTCACACGTGGCCCGAGCGTTTGAATCCGAAAGCGTGCCAGTCAATTTTCCTGAAACTGACAAAGGGAGGAAAGATGTTTAGATAACACCTGGAACGTACCGGGCAATACCAGTCAGTTCCATATTTGCGGCTACGGAGCCAGTTTCAAACGACATATAGCTATGGAGAAGCTATCTGTTGGCAGTTAAAGCCTCGTTCGGCAATCGGCAAGGTACGCAGGGAGCGCACTGCCGAATGCGTGACGTAAGCATGACGAAAGATCGGTTTTCAGCTGAATGAACATTGTAACACATATTCGTAACCGATTAACGAGGAACAGAGCACGATAAATAAATAAAAGGGGCGAAAGCATGATCATAATTTTATAATAAACAAGAATGCATAGATTAAAAGCACTAGTCTACCGCATGTCTAGGTACTTTCCAACCCGTCGAGCATGAAAACAAACAAGTTAATCCACCGCATGATACGACTTGCTTGGAATCACACCACCAACCAAGAATAGAGCAATCCACCGCATGATACACCCTAAACACGGAAGGCTAAAAGCATTCTTTATTTAAAACAAAACCATGAACACGTTTCACTCGTGACGATACTGCCGAATACAGCTAAATAGCCGAATCGGGTTCCATGAAGAAGGAACACGCTTCGTCGATGATGATAGATCTATCAGATCGAATTGAATTCTAATCCACCGGATGATTAGCTCTAAGACGACCCAAAAACCTGCATCTACCGCATGATACCCGGTTCTGTCAAGATCTACGCAAGACCAACGAGCTTGAACCCGCAACACGTAGCAATCTAGATTGATTTCGAATTCGGCTATGGAAAAGCAGAGCATTGTGAGCTGGAACCGAATCTAATCAACCTAGACTGGGCAAAAGAGTGTTGTAATGAATTTAAACACAAAGGTAAAATCCAGAGCAACACACGGTAACTTAATGAATCTATCGGATCTTGCCAAAATCCAACAGAGCCGATAAATTGTTCCAAGCTAGAACTTAGCCCACCGCATGGCTCATGATCTAACAATGAAACCTTCCTGAACCAGAGCCTAAATCCACCGCATGATACTAGGCATGGCGCAGGGTTGCCGGTACTTACGGAGGTCGACGGATCGATGATTCCTCTCGAAGAACTCGACGACTCGACTAAAGGACTCGAAGC
The DNA here is from genome assembly GCA_033239725.1 of Echinochloa phyllopogon. Classification (NCBI taxonomy): domain Eukaryota; kingdom Viridiplantae; phylum Streptophyta; class Magnoliopsida; order Poales; family Poaceae; genus Echinochloa; species Echinochloa phyllopogon. Next base: position 59,735,768 of record BTCW01000018.1, on the reverse strand, counting down.
TGGCATGGGGCCGGTTTGTTGTATGATTGATTGGATGATTGTTACAACTACCATGGGTTTATATTTATACCCAGGTTTTGACACGACTCCTAATCGATTACGATTACATTATTTATTTCCTAAAAAAGATAAACGCCGGAGCACCGTATCCGCCTTGCATTCCAAGTCAAACCAGCCTTTTCCTTATACTTGATCCACGTCATCACGCGCTCCCGAATGCCTTTTGCGGAACAGTTCTCTTGCCGAATGACGATGCGTTCCCGACCGCAGAACGTCTTTGCCGAATGCTTCTGGGAAAAAACTCCTTTGCCGAATGATATCTCTTTGACAATTCCGGCCCACATGTCAGCCTCTTCCTGGTGCCAATTTTTGGTGTCAACAGTTTACTTTGATGATATATTAATTTTCAGCAAGTCTTTGGATGAACATATGGAACACTTATGTGTTGTTTTTGATGCTTTGAGAGATGCACGTTTGTTTGCTAATCTTGATAAGTGCATCTTTTGCACCGATAGAGTTTCTTTCCTTGGCTATGTTGTTACTCCACAGGGAATTGAGGTGGATGAGATGAAAATTGAGGCCATTGCGAGCTGGCCGTTGCCCAAACCATCACACAGGTACGGAGTTTTCTTGATCTTGCAGGTTTCTATCGCCGCTTCGTCAAAGATTTCAGCACCATTGCTGCACCGTTGCACGAGTTGACAAAGAAAGGTGTGCTGTTTCATTGGGGAAAAGCACAAGAGGAGTCCTTTGCAACATTGAAGTACAAGCTTACGCACGTGCCATTGCTGCAACTTCCAAACTTTGGTAAGACTTTTGAGTTAGAATGTGATGCTAGTGGAGTTGGCATTGGAGGTGTTTTGATGAAAGATGGTAAACCCGTTGCATATTTTAGTGAAAAGTTGCATGGTCTGGTTCTGAATTATTCTACGTATGATAAGGAATTGTATGCACTTGTACGTTCTTTAGAAACGTGGCGTCATTATTTGTGGCCGAGAGAATTTGTTGTTCATTCTGATCATGAATCGCTGAAGTATCTTCGCTCTCAAAATAATCTGAATCATAGACATGCTAAGTGGGTTGAATTTATTGAAACTTTCCCTTATGTTGTCAAACACAACAAGGGGAAGGATAATGTGATTGCTGATGCTTTGTCTAGACGATATACTTTGCTGTCCCAACTTGATTGTCGGATTTTTGGACTTGAATCGATAAAAGAAAATATGCGCTTGACCCTGATTTTAAAGATGTGTTGCTGAATTTTAGAGAGGGACGTGCATGGAACAATTTTGTGGTTAATGATGGGTTCTTGTTTAGAGCTAACCGCCTATGCATTCCAGTTGGTTCCGTTCGTCTTTTGTTGTTACAGAAAGCGCATGGAGGAGGGTTCATGGGCCATTTTGGTGCTAAGAAGACCGCAGATGTTTTGGCCTCACATTTTTTTTGGCCTCATATGAAGAGAGATGTTTAGAGGTTTGTTTCTCGCTGCTCCACATGTCAAAAAGCTAAGTCTCGCCTGAATCCACATGGGTTATACATGCCTCTTCCAGTTCCTTCTATTCCTTGGACAGATATTTCTATGGACTTTGTTTTGGGATTGCCTAGGACTAAAAGGGGGAGTGATAGCATATTTGTTGTGGTGGATCGTTTTTCTAAGATGGCACACTTTATACCATGTCATAAGAGTGATGATGCTATACATATTGCTTACCTCTTTTTCAAAGAGATTATTCGTTTGCATGGTATGCCGTCTACTATTATTTCAGATCGCGATGCTAAATTCTTGAGTCATTTTTTGCGGACTCTGTGGAACAAGTTGGGTACAAAATTGTTGTTTTCTACTACTTGTCATCCACAAACTGATGGACAAATGGAGGTCGTGAACCGTACTTTGGGTACTACGTTGAGAGCTATTTTGAAGAAAAATTTGAGGATGTGGGAACAATGTTTGCCTCATGTCGAGTTTGCATATAATCGAGCAACACATTCTACCACCAAGGTAAGTCCTTTTCAGGTAGTGTATGGTTTCAACCCTCGTGCTCCTATTGATATTTTGCCTTTGCCTACTAGTGAGAGGATTCATAATGATGCCAAGGAACGTGCTGAATTTATTTTGCAAATGCATGAAACAACTAAGCACAACATTGAAAAGATGAACGACAAGTATAGAATTGCTGGTAGTAAAGGTAGGAAAGAAGTAAAGCTTGAACCGGGTGATTTAGTATGGTTACACTTGAGAAAAGAAAGATTTCCAAATTTGAGAAAGTCAAAGTTGATGCCAAGAGCTGATGGCCCATTTAAAATACTTGAAAAGATTAATGATAATGCATATAAACTTGAGTTGCCTCCCGAGTTTGGGGTTTTTAACGTTTCAGATTTGAGGCCATACTTGGGAGAAGAGGATGAGCTTGAGTCGAGGACGACTCCAATTCAAGAGGGGGAGGATGATGAGGACATCACTCCTATGGATACTCACAACAATCCTCCATTGATCGTTTAAGGTCCAATCACTAGAGCTCGTGCGCGACAATTGAATTTAGAGGTGCGCTCGTTCCTAAGTACTTCTCTATGTGATTATGAGAATAGATTGCTATCTAATGATTATATTGTAATTAGGAACTATGGAGAGGACCAGAGGATAGTTGGAGAAGGGCTTCAAGGTGGAGAGGACCAGCAAGGGCATGCAAGTCAAGATAGAGGCCCAAATCAATTCGACTTCGAGTCCACCTCGGAGTCCAGGAGCAGTCAGCGCTAAATCGGACACTCAGGTCGCATACGGGCTCGGATTTGGACGTTCTTTATATGCTTGGAAAGATAAGAAGATAATCTTCGCAATGGAACTGGTCTCATATCAAAATTCTTCCGAAGTCATCGGGAATCAACGAAACAAGTTGACGTCCAGAATCTGTTTCGGCGCTACGTCGTCGTATTTTGGTCTTTGGGCCGTGTATCGTGTTGAGCCCAATAGGGGCACGTCCAGGGGGGTCGACCACGACCCTAGACTCTTTCAAACAGTATCCACTACCAAAGTTAGGGTTTCGGTTTTGCTTAGATCAATTCTGTCAAGAACAGTGTCGCCGCTCGTCGGTTTGTGAGACCCCAACTTCGTGGGTTTAATCATACATCGGCAATTGTGTTGTAATCTTTCTCGTTCTTACTTGTGTTCTTCGATTCGCAGGCAAGGATTAGCCTTCTGGGTGAGGTCAACCGTGCAATGCTGGTTGATAACCTGAGGAGACGTGGTGCTGCGATTGCGAGGTTCGGAACGTGTGGTTCGGAAGCCGGATCGATTTGAGTCACGACTCCACCAAATCGAGAGTTATCAGAACCTTTCGGAAGATCAGGAAACCCTAGTTACCATCACCGTCGTTGGCCGTCCCCACCGCCAAATTGCCGACTTGAACCCCCCTATCTTGCTCGCCATGCTTCCCCGATGCTCCACGGCCAAATCCCGTCCCGATTGGAGCCTTGTAGCCCGAGAACCGCCCGGCTCCAGCGAGCCTCCGCCGCTCCCGAGCTGCGTCGCCGCGTCCTTGCTCACCGCCGGCAGTTCTCCCCCCCCCCCCCCAAATCAACCAGAGCCGTCGGATCCACCATCAACCGCCCAGATTAGATCCCCCGATACCCCTTCGCGTTTTAAATCTGGGCCGCTCAGATCAGATCCAACGGCCGCGTACCGGTCAACTCCGGTCAGCCTTGGTCATTTTGCGGAAGAACCCCCTCACTTTCCAAATTAGAACCCGCGGTTCAGCTCAGTTCAAAAGTATTTGCATTTAGGTCCCGTTTTTAATGAAAAACCCCCTGAGCTTTCTAAAATTAGAACCTGCAGTCCTAATTAAGTGTTTTCATGAGTAAGCCCTCGGGTTTTTAGCATAATTACGTATAGGTCCCTGGTTTCATTAAAATAAGCCCCTGGAAGCTTTTAAAAATTGCCAGCAGGTCCCTAGAACTTAGAAAAGCCGTATCTTTTTCGTTTTAGCTCCGATTAGTGTGATTTTTGCGCTCATGTGTTCGTAGTGAAGCGTAGAATATTTCTAAAACCTTTTTATGTATTATTTATACTGTTTGGTGTACTGTTCTAATAGATTATTATTTTTTTGCATGTATTGGAATGCGTGTATGCTTGTATGGTGCTTCGTGTCCAGTCAGTGAGCCATTAGCTTTGGAGTTCGAGCTCGGTGAGGACTTTCCGGAGCAGGACTCGCAGCAGCAGCAGTAGCAGCACTTCGAGGAAGGCAAGTTATAGCACGAACAATCCTTGCTACCTAAACTCACCTTTTATATTTACTTTCATATGCATGTGTCTAAATTGATGTCCCATTAAGGTTGTACCTAGTTTTGTATATCCTGTACCTTGATAACCTTGGGCTTATGCATATGGGTAGAATCTTTTGCTATGCGCAGCTACTGTCACTGGTATTTAATTGTTAATCTTGACTTAATGGTTCACTTTAACATTTATGATAAAACATGCTTTTTAGCAACTTGGTTTAGGGAGCTAGAGCATGTGCTGTGTGCTTTGCTCTAGTGTCTCTCCGTAAGGTCCGGTTCTTAAAGCGGCAACCCAGGAGCCTCTCGCCACCGCTAGAACTATTATGGCTCTGGTCTTGGTCGAGTAACTTGTACGTCTCTAGCTTGCCAGTGGTTACCGACGGGCCGACGGCGTTGTGGGAGGCAAGGTACAGGGTGTTTCCGGATTCCACCGAGGGCGGGTGATCCGTCGGCTATGTCTCGTCAGGCACAGTCCCATGTTGGGAGTCCTTGCGATGGGGAACTCCACACATTGCACATGGATGGGTGTGATGCCCGCGCTCTGGACGCCATCGACCCCCCTACGGTGTGACTCTGTAGGCGTACGTCGATCTCGGTGCCTATGGTCTCACCGCCTTGTATTACCGCAGCGGCTACTGTCTTGTTAGGAAGTCTTGTGAAAAACCTCGTAGCATCCCTATGCTGTCACACCTCGGAAGTGTTGATGTGCGAGGTTGGGTGCAAATTTCCTTTGAACTTTTACGCGACTGGTGGGTAAAGGGCGAAACCTCTGCAGAGTGTAAAATCTATCATGATAGCCTTGCTCAAGGTCACGAGCGGCTTGGATCCTTTTTTATTAGAAGATGATGTTTAGTTATGATTATTGTCACTTCTACTTATTAATTGGGTTATAACCGGGTTTCATTCACTTGTAGTAACTTGGTTAATGCTAAAATGAAACAACTAAAAGTGCTAAAGCAGTTAAGCCGTGTCTAGCCTATCTTGAGCCTTCATACCCGTGCTTTACTTGCTAAGTATTTGTTTACTTACACTTGTCAATATTCAACAAAATCCCGGATGGGTAAACAGATTGGGCTGATCAGGAGACTGCTGCTGAGTTCCCTGAGGACCTGCCGTACTTCTGAGTTGCGCTCTCCCAGTCAGAGTCCCTGTGGACTGCGGCTCCGCTAGTTGAGAGTTATAGACTTCCGCTGTAATAAATATTATTGTTATACTCTTATGTAAACTATTTTTTTCGAGCATTTGTACTCTGTTTATCATATTTGTTCGCTGTATGTGTTCTGGGGACCTCCTGGGCACACATATGGCCGCATTCGGGTTTTGTGAAAATCCGGGTGTGACACTACTCCTCCCCAAGCTTGATTCTTGCAAGGATTCATCTAGGGTTTGAGTGAGAGAGAAGTTTGAAGGTGTGAAGCTTGTGCTAACTTTGAGCCCTCACTTGTTCATCTCTTGAAGCACTTGAAGTAACTTTGATTCGTCGATTCACGTTTGTTACTCTTGGAGCTCTGCTCCTAGACGGTTAGAGGTGCCGGTGAGCTCCCATTCCTTTGTGGTTGAGCCCCGGAAGTTTGTATTACCCCTCTCTTTGTGAGAGCCAATAGTAAGTGATTCAATCTTCCTTTGTGGTTGATTGAGGGAGACTTGGGGCTAGTGTGACAGCCCGGCTCTTTGTGAGCTTCTCAATGGAGACGTAGCTCCTTTGTGGAGTGAACTTTGGAAGTAAATCCATTGTCTCCTTATGCTCATTTGTCTTATTGTTGGATTTGCTTGATTCGATCCGATCTACTTGCTTGTTGTTATTCCATTGCATTGATCATATCTAGAAGCCTCTATACACTTATTGTCACACTTCTATTCAAGTAGAATCTTTAAAAAGTGTACTAGAACTTAAATTACGAAGTAAAGGTTTTATCCCGTCGGAAGATCCTACACAGTGTCGGATCTTCCGGGGGTCGGAAGATCCGAGACTGCGTCGGATCATCCGACGTCTGACAGTTTTCAGAGCAATTTTGCAGAAATTTTTACAGGGCCTATTCACCCCCCCCCCTCTAGGCCTAGTGTTGGTCCTTTCAGTCACTCTAACTCCCTGTGCCACCGACTCCCACAGCGATTTTCCATGGAATAAGCTGTGCGAAGGCATAGGAGACCCTCGAGGTGGTGTACGGACGAGCCATTATCACACAAAGGACGCCTCGGATCCTCAAGACCGCTCCTCGACGTCATCACCAGTACAAGAATCGACTACAGCAAATAAGGACACAGAAGCACGCCCAACGCCACTCCTACTACTGTGCAACAACTATGCCTAAGCAGCAACACGCTCCTGTAACCCCTCCTCCTTGGCCTATAAAAGGAGGGGGTGATCGAGCAAGAGGAGAAAGACAAAAAAAAGAAACGAAACAATCCGCATACACTCAGAAAAGATCACGATATCGGCACCTTGCCTCAATCATCCGGGACTCGGAGGTCTAGCCTCTCGTCCCAACCTGCTTGTACCCCCTACTACTTGCAGTCCGGTGCAAAATAATACATCGCACACACCGCCTTGCTGGAAGTACGGTCTTCTGACCGAAACCAGGATAAATCGGTGTCCCGTGTTATCTTCTGCATCAACCATCAAGGGAGGGAACACAGCGCATTTCTGGTTGGTGTCGGGACCACGATTTCTAAACACCGACACTATCCAACCATGGTTTAGCAATAAATCATGAAAGTTTTATAAAGCAGGTCAATAGGTAGTGTTTATAAAACTAGGACAAAATATACATCAAAGGATGGGATTGAACTTGCCGTTCTCAAAGCCTTCGGGGAGTTCCTGCTCGTAGTGCTCGCCTCCGGGCTCCTGTTCGTAGCACTGCTCTCCATCGAGTCATTCCTCGTTCACTGCGTGATCTACGGCACACACACAAGAAAGCACACAAATAAATAAAAGAAAATAAAGTTCTCCGCTGAGCCCAGAGAAAGAGAACAGAGAGCGAAAGGAACGCCAAAAGGACAAGGTTATTTGTGGGAATGTGCTATATAGCTTGGTTAAAAATATAGTGATGAGGTGTGTGGTGAAATTTGGGGTCGATCCGGATTAAAATGTTGCATAAAATGACGCGTCCTAAAGCATGGACGGGTGTTTAATAAAGAAAAGGACTCGTTCGGAAATCCTCCGAAAAGTCCAGGGGCTTTCTAGAAATATTCAGGGATATATTTGTGATGGTTTTGGGGTGTTATAGGGACCTATTTGTGAATATAAAAAGATGGCAAGATTCTAAAATAAAAATGAGGGATTTATATAAGGTTTAGGGTCTATTTTAAAGAAGGCAGGGACTTGTTTGTAAATACTTTAAAGGGCTGGGGGGCCTGGCAAACTCACCAGAGCGAGGGGGGTGTAGGGTTTGGGTGGCGGGTGGCAATAGGAAAAATGTCAGGGGGTTATAGGCAAAGTGCCCTTTCTTTCCTCGGCAAGACAGAGGAGGGGAGCAGGGGAAGAGAGGCCGGCGGTCAACGAGCAGAGGGGAAAGCGAGAGGGGGGTGAGGGAAAACTATGCTCGTGCTCACCTCGGGCGGAGAAGGCATGTGGCGAGCTGCCCACGGGGGCCAGCGGACGGCGGCGACAATGGAGGCGGCGGTGGCGTTGTGGCGGGGTGGGAGGAGTGAAACAGGCGGCTGGTGGACTTAGGGTATGGAGGAGGGTGCCACAAGGGCCTATTTATAGGCTGGGAGGGGTGGAGGGCGAGGGTCGATGAGAGGGACCGTTTGGCGGCAATGGAGGCCGGCTTGCGGAATTAATGGCGGCCGGAAATTGCGGCCAGTGATGAGACGTTACGGCGGCGAGGGTGGCACAAGGCCGTGCTGTGGCGTTGTTGTGCACGCGCGTGGGCACGGCTGTGCCTGGTGCGTAGAGAGCGTCACGACGCCGCATGCGTGCGACAGGGACGTCGCAGCGACGAGCGTTGCGACGACTGGACGATGGACGGCGCGATGGAGTGCGGGGCCCGGTGGAGCGCGTTGCAGTGGTGGGCTCGCGCGTGTGTGCGGATTGGCGTGCGACGCGGCGTTGCAGCAGCAGTGGCGTCACGGCGGGCGGCGCGAACGCGCACGTGGGGCGGCGCTGGTGGGAGTGTGTGCGTGGCGGCGGGCACGTGAAGCGGCGCGCGTGTGCGCGAGGGAGGCGGTGGCGCAGCAGCGGAGTGCGCGGCGTGACAACGGCAGCGCGGTGGCAGCGCGTGTGCGAGCGGCAGGGCAGAGCAGCGGCGTGGCGACGGGCGCGGCGGTGAGGTGGTAGCGCGCGGCAGCGCGTGCACGGCGGGGCAGGGGGGACAACGACGTGGGTGGGAGTGGGGTCGAGCCGGGAAGAAAGAAAGAAAGAAAGAAAGGAGAGAAAATAGGGAAAAGAAGAAAAGAAAAGAAAAAGAAGGAAAAGAGAGAGACAGAGAGATTCGCGGCGGAATGCTGGCAACGGTTGAGCGCGAGCGTTCGACCCGAGGGCGGGTGATGTGGGATGGGATGGCGGGGCGGAGAAAACGAGGAGGAAAGGATTCGGGTCTGGTTTTCCTGAGCTCGGAGGTAAAATATTTTGAAAACAAGTTTTACCGGGTGATTTAATTAGCGATTTAACTAGAGATAAAAAAACACGGGCATTACACCCCCGTTCCCGTAGCGCTGACTATGGTCATCCACTATGGCACGGCCACGCAGGGAGGTCATGGTACCTGGGGCCTAGCCTAATCCATCTCCTAGACAACTACGAAGACTTGCAATAGTCCTAACTTCATATGATGTATGTCCCTTGGTTTGTTTCGCTGAGTTCTGATGGATTCATTTCTTCTAATGCCCATAGGGGTATTTATAGTTGCTAAAGTTTAACCGCTGTGGATCCAAATAGGCCAGCTAAAGGAGCAGCTAATGACCTCATAGCTAGTTGGAAACAAATTATCCCTCTAGCGGGTAGAAACATTAGCTAGCTAATACAAATCTTTATCAATTAATTAGCTAAACTTTAGTTAAAGATGGATCCAAATAAAGTCCAAGAATTGGCTGCTGAGGCCAAAAAAAAGGAAGCAATAGGGAAGCTCATGGTTAGCTACGGGAACAATAGGATAGCTTACTAGCGATGTTTAAGTGGAACACTGTATCAATATAAGTAAACAGGATGACATGATGTCGTATCGAATGATATAGCAGTTTTTAAAACAACAAAGTGTAATTGACCATCAAGAAGTACATTATCTCCTTAATGACTTAACTAACTTAGAATCCATTTGTATATTAAATAAACTTACACAGCAATGTACTACTCGACTACAACTCAACGTAAAACAAAATAATGAGACCACATGTCCTACTAAGATCATGTTTGTTATGGTCGTTAGAGTGCGCAGCGGAATCCGGTCCGGCCCGCTATACCCACGGTCTGGCGCTCTATCATGCTCAGGTCCACCGGAGCCACAACCAACTAAGACTCCCTAACTCAACCCAAAAGACTAGTCCAATAAGTGAGGGTTGCCCCCGCCTTATATGTTACGCTCTCCACCATCAATTTTCGACGTGGGATTAAACCTAACAATCTCCCCCGCCACACATCGGGTCCAACTCTTCCATCACAGTCCAATAGGTGAGGGTTGCCGCCACCTTAGGCATTGTTTAGTTCCCAACTTTAGAGGGTCAAAGTTGGGACTTTGTCATAAATATGATATTGTAGCATTTCGTTTGTATTTGCGAATAATTGTCCAAACATTGATTAATTAGGCTCAAAATGTTTGTCTCGCAAAGTATAACAAAATTGTGTAATTAGTTTTTAATTTCATCTACATCTAATACTCCATGCATGTGTCAACATTTCTGATGTGATGTGAATCTTCTTTTTACGTAGTGTAATCTGGGGATGAAATTTGAGAACTAAACAAGGCCTTATATGTTGTGCTTCCCACCATCAATTTTTGATGTGGGATTAAACCTAACAATGGTTTCAAATTTTCTAAGAAATGTTTCAAAATCAGTTTCTCTTACAAACGTTCCGGTTCAAATTCTCTTCTTGAACATAATCCATAAAATGAACTAGAATCACCACGAAACACAAGATTCTTCCTTCTAGTTTTAAATAAGAAACGTTTCAAGGCGATTTAAGGTGAAATATTTCAAATTCTTCATCATTTAGTAGAGATTCAGGTGATTTTATCTAGAATCAAAAACGTTTTACCCATCTAAACGGGACCTAAGAAGTTCAATGAATTTGGTAAAATTTTGTAAGGTTCCAGTCCAAACAAAACTTTGCATTGGTATTGCCCGCGACATGGACATAAGGCAACCAAACATGCCCAACAATCTCGCTGCGGCATTGCGTTGGTGCTGCCAGTCTGCCACTAGCATGGCCATCGGGCTTACAATTGGTTATGAGGCACCATCTTTGATTTGAATATGATAAGGAAAGCAGCACCGTGCTGCATTGAGATATTACCACTTTGGTTTATGCCATCGCCGTCGAGATATCTTCTCTCCAGAAATGCGACTGGATCCATCACTCTCCTGATCGTCGACATGGCTAGGCAAGCTTCGCCTTGCCTTTCTGGCGAATCGCCGGTTCTGAAATCCATTTTTCCTGCCAACAGAGCACTAGATTTCTGTAGATGCAAATATCACTCGGCTGGCGTCTCAAAAGATGTTGAGAAAGGCAAATAGGCGGGGTTTCTGCAACGGCAGGATGCTGGAGGGGAGGGAGAAGAACCGAAGATCCGGACAAGGCTCAATTCAGGATGATGGAATCCACCCATATAATCAGGTTTTGAAAATGGCGAATTGGGGAGATCAAGATCCATGCACAGGGCCACGCAGCTTTGGGCCGCGTTTAGTTGCCGAAAGGCAACTCCCGAATTGGGACTGCGCCGGCTGACGCGCGTCAGTCGGCGCACTGTACCATTTCGTTTGCATGTGCGAAAAATTGTCCAAAAATTTATTACTTAGGCTCAAAATGTTCGTCTCGCAGAGTACAACAAAACTGTGTAATTAGTTTTTGATTTCATCAACATTTAGTACTCCATACATGTTATGATATTTTGATGTGATGGGAAATCTTCTTTTTGCATAGTAAATTTGGGAGGTGAATTTGGGATCTAAACAAGCCCTTGAATTGAACACCCATTGTTTTTTTTTCTGGGTCCTCCTGAGCAACAGTGACAATAAGAAACCAAACTGGTATGTGCACACGGCCATTGTGCCCTCGAAAGTTTGTGCACCGCCTCCTCTACCAGTCTGCTCCCGCTGCATGCTACCCCACTCGGTCCCCCGAGCAGAGTCCAGAGCCCAAGAAACCAACCCCCAAGGCGACGAGGGAGAAAGATTGGGAGCTGAGAGGGAGGGAGAGTGAGGTGCGCAGTACTGGTAATAGAGAGTTTGCTCCTTGATAGGCCGCGGCTAATAAGCACCAAACCTCGGGGAAATGGAGCTGCTCAGTGGCGCAGCGGGAGATTGGGGAAGCGGAGGCTCGCGAGCAGCCAGAGCCAGAGCAGAGCACTAGCCATTATCCATTAGCTCGCCTCTACGCTTACAACTAGTAGCTCAGCGCTGAGTGCAGTGTGTACAAAAGGCCGTGTAGGCGGTAAGACGGAGCAGCAGCACTAGGCCAGCCAGCCAGGTAAAGGCGTCCGTGTGAGGGAGGGAGAAGCGAGAAGCCCGTGAGGAGCTTGCTGCGGTGCGGTGCAAGGAGAGGGGAGCGAGGGTTTCGTCTCTTCTGGCCGGCCCTCCTCTTGGTGCGGCCATGGACGCCTACGAGGCGACCAAGGTGGTGTTCTCGCGGATCCAGGCGCTGGACCCGGACCACGCCGCCAAGATCATGGGCCTCCTCCTCATCCAGGACCACGGCGAGAAGGAGATGATCCGCCTCGCCTTCGGCCCCGAGTCGCTGCTCCACGCCGTCATGGCCAAGGCGCGCAAGGACCTAGGCCTGCTGCTCCCGGCCTCCCCCACCTCCGTCGCCGCCGCGGGCCACGCGCCGTTCCTCCAGCTCCCGCGCCAGAACTCCGGCCGCGCCGGCGCGCCGTCGCCGCTCTCGGTGTCCTCGCCGTCGTCGTGGGCGCAGGCGCCCGTGTTCTCCAGGAGCAACAGCACGAGTAATGGCACCGCGGAGGACGCGGCGGGGGCTGCCGGGGACGAGCTGCCCAGTCCCGTCAACGGCGGGGCGGCGCCGTTCTATCCTCAGGGCGGGGACGCGCTCCTGGACGATTTGCAGCTGCAGGAGCCGCTCGCGTTCCTCAACGAGGGCGGCGTCAACCCGGGGCACCAGCTCTCTGGGTTCGATGGCGGGGAGTGCTGGAGCCCTCCCGGTGCCGGCGATGGCGGTGGGATGCTCCCGTTCGGCCTCGGGTGGCCCAACGGCGGGCCCGTGCACCGCCGGAGCGCGTCAGTGAACGAGCTCTGCCTCGGCGGGGGCGGCAGCGGTGGTGACGGCTTCGGGTGGAAGCCCTGCCTCTACTACGCGCGCGGATTCTGCAAGAACGGCAGCAGCTGCAGGTTCGTCCACGGCGGCCTCCCGGACGACGCGGCTGCGCTCGCAGCCACCAAGATGGAAGCCGCCGCCGATCAGCAGCAGCAGTGCCAGGAGCTCCTCCTCCGCTCCAAGAGCCAGCGCCTCGGCCCCGCTGCCTTCCCCTACTCCCCCACCGGCTCCCTTCCAGGCTCGCCCTCCGCCGCCAGCAAGTGCCTCAGCTTCCTGCTGCAGCAGCAGCAGCAGCAGCACGACAGGTAGAGAGCAGCGGCCTTTACAAGTTCTGACCCCCAAACTCGAATCATTCGCACCAAAGCTCTAGCCTTTTTCGCCTGTGCTCGTGCAGAGCCGCGGCGGCCGCGGCGCTGATGCTGGGCGGCGGCGACGACGCGCACAAGTTCATGGGCAGGCCGCGCCTGGACCGTGCCGACTTTGCAAGCATGATGAACCCGGCCTCGCGCCAGATTTACCTGACCTTCCCGGCCGACAGCACGTTCCGCGAGGAGGACGTCTCCAACTACTTCAGGTATATGCATGCCCACACATGCTAATGTGATGCTGCAATCTTGCTCCAAGACTGCATTTTTCTTCGATGGAACGCGATCTGACTGACCCTTGCGCTTTTCTTGGCAATGCGGTGCAGCATCTACGGGCCGGTCCACGACGTGCGCATCCCCTACCAGCAGAAACGCATGTTCGGGTTCGTCACCTTCGTGTACCCAGAGACGGTGAAGCTCATCCTGGCCAAGGGCAACCCGCACTTCATTTGCGATGCACGCGTGCTCGTCAAGCCCTACAAGGAGAAGGGCAAGGTCCCCGATAAGTACAGGCATGCATAACAAATCAATCCTTTGCCTTCGACCATGGCAATGGCAGCCGTGCATGCAAATGTGGTTGATCGGGTTGACTGATTTGCTGTTCGTCCCTCTACAGGAAGCAGCAGCAGGGGGACTTCTCCGGCTGCACGACGCCCACCGGGCTAGACGCCAGGGACTCGTTTGAGCTTCACCAACTTGGTAAAAGATTGGAACTTCGGCTTCGTCAAAGTTGCTTTTCTATGGATATTTGCTTGATCTTTGGTGTGATGTTCTCACATTTGCCCTGATCATTCATGCCTTTCCTGTATGTCAGGCGGGAGGGTACTGCAACACTCGAACAGTGCCAATGAGCTGCTGCTTCGGCGGAAACTTCAGGAACAGCAGCAGGCTGCTGAGCTGCAACAGGCCATTGAGCTCCAGAGCCGCCGCCTCATGGGCCTTCAGCTGCTTGACCTCAAGGCTCTCACAGCTGCAACTGCAACAATATCGCCACTGCCCACACCAATTGCCAATGCATTTGCCTCGAGCCAACCCGCGAGCACCACTGAAGTTGAGTCGCCACCAGAGTCCGGTATGCGATGCCGCAAGAGCACATTGGTCACTTCAGTAAAACAAATCATTAAAATCTTACTGATCATTGTGATTCTGCTCGGCCGTTGACAGGGGAGCAGCTCAAGTTGAGCAGCAACTTTGCTCCAGAGGGGAAGGTCAACGGCGCTGATAAGGAGGAATCTGCTGGCGAGGCGAGCCCGAATGCTGCCGATAGCGACCAAAGGTGGATTTAAATACACTAAACAGCACATCATCATCATTCTGCTTGCTTATTATTCCAACACTTAGCTTTCATGATTCATGTTCCAATAGACATTCAACTTGGAAAAGTTAAACAACATTTGAGTGTGTCAAAGCTTGATCGTTACTTGTTCCATGAAATCTGCAGTGGGGAGCACAATTTGCCAGACAGTCCATTTGCTTCCCCGACCAAGTCCTCCGCATTTGTGCATGACAGTTTCATCGTCCCTGAGACTGAGAACGGCGCATCTGGTATCGTTGTGGACTCCGGCAGCACCACCGGTGGTGGTAACCATCTCCGTCCCCCCACGTTGGACATTCCTTCGCCCCGGCCCTACTTCTTCCCCATGCACAGGTGCGTTAGGCCTCTACTTTGTGTGACGCGGATGAACATTCTGTCATTCAGGGATGAGATGAAATGATTTGTTGAATGCAATGAGCAGGCTGTCCTCCGATCACGGAGCGATGGGGATGTAAAGTTCACCATTGGAAGGGAGTGATACCCCAGCCTAATCATAGTAAGCACTAATGCCTCTCTTTATTCTGACTATGTTTCTCAAATAACCTTTTGGCTTTACTAATTATGCTGCCCTTTCCTGCTTATCTTTTTTTGTTTTCTTTCTCCTTTGGTTCTTTGTGTTTGTGACAGGAATACAAGCAGCCAAGAAAAGTGAAGGAATATAGGGAAAAAAGGAGTGAAGTGTCAGCATGGTGTTAGCTCCCTTTCTTTTGTTCTTTTTAGTCCCTCCCTTTTTAGTGGATAGCTCTACTAAACCACAGGAGAAGATGCCATTAGCCTTGATTAAAAAAAATGGCGGCATATGCGGTATTGCCAGATTTATATATAATATATAAAGTAGTTATTAGAAGCAATCAGTGTTACCCCTAGTTTAGAAGACATATATACTACTAGTTGTCCTTAGTATTTACCAGTAGTTGATTCCATCAGCACAAATGATGTTACTGTTCCAAGATCCATGATGTACCCTGCAACTACAGCCACCTCCACTAGGTTTACTAAATGTGAGGTTAATCCACAATGCTGGTACCAGCCACAGGTCACATGTAACACCAGTACAGAGCTACAGCCTGCTGCAAGCCGCAGATATTGTATACAGGGGCGGACTGGAGAAGGAGCACATGGCCATGGCAGTGGTCTGAGGTATTTTAACTGCAAGATCCCAAGCCATTCCTATGGATATTGTACGTGTGAGATCTCATATGTTCATCATCTTCAGTCGCTGTATCTGTCTGTGTCTCCTAGTATCAACCTCTGATCAGCAGAGGCAGGTTGCTACAAAATATATGATTGTTTTGCTTTTGTTCCCATCTGGTTGAGTGGATCCAGTGTAGTTGACACCTCTACAGAAAGAATGAAAGTAAAGTGAAAAAGAAAGTTTGTAGAATTTTGTGAGTGCTTTGCCCTCCTTTCTCTGCATTTCAGTCAATAGGACCTGATCTGGTGTTGCTGTTGTGAGATCCTGAGATGGCTGTCGGTATCTGATAAAGCCGCAGATTGAAGATTGATGGGCTAATTCTTCAGTCGAATCTATGGTGATGCGATTCTTAATTCTCATTATTACAGAGCTACGTTTGTAGCGACAATCTGGATTGCATCTTTGGCAGTCCTGTTTGTCCAAAGTTTTTTTTTTCAGAACTTCCATGGCTGTTTTGTTGGCCTGGTGCAAAAGCTTGAGGCCATAATTGCAACCATCAACGTCAGCACGATCCATGTTCAAGCATGTCGTGCAGTAGTGACTTGTCTGTCTGTTTTAAGCTAAGCGTTGTGTTGGGGTTGCTTGATGGCGTCTGTTGCCGTACAAGGCATCTTGGGGCTTGTTTGGTTGTCTTGGCTAACTGGCTAATAATACCCGGGTGCCTTCATGGCTGCGGCCAACCTGTTGTTTGTTTGTTCCTACGCCGCTAAGGCCTTGTTTACTGTTTAGTTCTCAAATTTTGTTCCAAATTTCACCGTAAAAAAAAAGATTTTTATCACATCAAAATGTCAGCACATAGAGTACTAAATATAAATGAAATCAATAATTAATTACACATTTTTGTTATATTTTACGATACGAATATTTTAAACCTAATTAATCAATATTTGGACGATTATTTATAAATTAGTATAAATGAAATGCTATGGTGCCGCATCTACGGTAAAGTATAAGGTATTCAAACTCTGAACTAAACGGGACCAAATATTAAAACTCTGCAATGCTGAAATCAAGGCCGCGTTTAGATCCAGAAAGGCCCGCCCGAATTCGGGCCTGCGGCCGGCCTGCGCCTGGGGGATCTGACACCCCCGGGAATCGTAGCGTTTCGTTTGTTTGTGCGAAAAATTGTCCAAAAATTTATCAATTAGGTTCATAATGTTCGTTTCGCAGAGTACAACAAAACTGTATAATTAGTTTTTGATTTTATCTACATTTAGTACTCCATGCATGTTATGACATTTCGATGTGACGGAGAATCTTCTTTTTGCATAGTGTATTTGGGAGTTGCTTTTTGGGAAGAATTCTGGATCTAAACAAGGCCCAAGACGGACGAATAAACGTTCTGATTTTGTGATTCAGCCCATTCTTTTCGGGCCGTGTTTAGTTCCTCTCAACTTTTTAAACTTTTCATCGCATCAACGTCACATCGAAACATTAAATATACCAAATAATGCATGTATAGAGCATTAAATGTAGATAAATAAATTAATTAATTGTATACTTTTGATGTACACGAGATGAATCTTTTGAGCCTAATTAGGTTATAATAGGATAACAATTACCACCAACAAACGAAAACGAAAAGTGTGTGATCTTCTTCATCCTTCTCACGTATCTAAACGGCCGGTGTTTTGCATAGACAGCTATGTCCGCCCGCCAATGTTCTCGTCGGCTTGCCAAAATTTTCGTACAAAAGATCAGGATATGAGGCCCTACTACCGTGGGATTCAGGCCAAATTACCGCGACATTTGTGCGTTTTACGGACAAGTATCCGCTGATGGGAGTACCTGCGGTCGTGACTCCTCCTGCCACTACCCCGGTGTCCTTTGCCGCAGTACATGACGCGCACTGGAGTTGACCAGTATCTACCGTGCCCGTATGCTTCACGCGCGCCAGATTTCAGCACGTACAGACGGAGGAGACGAAGCGAAGCAAGGACCGGTCCGGTCGAGGACACCCACCCGGGGGTGAAAAGGTGGGGGCGGGCGTCCGTCCCCACCCTGGCAGGCCGAGTCACGCCCATGTGGCCTGCGGCGTGTGCCCCCACAGCCCCCCAGCTTTTATCAACCGAACGGTACGCGCCATAGCCATTAGCCCTGGTCTGGTCCGGTCCGCGGCGCCCCCGGCACGTACCGGTCTCTCTCTCTCGCAGGACCCCCAGCCTGCGCCTGCACACACATGCATGCCGTTGTGTCACGCCGTGGTACATTTTGTCTTTTCCCTTCTCACCAGTATCACCACTCCCACTTTCAAAATTTGAAACCGTCACTCTTCTCAGAACGAAAATCTCAAGCCAACGCTGCATCTGTTATCCCCGACCCCGGCGCGCTGTTTGGCATGTGAGCACAATGCGTTCCAGGATAAATAGCTGATGATTTGATCTGATTTGGTGGAGCTGCCAGCTCAAGCACCCGTTCTGGCTTTACTTCATCGATGGTCATCCGATCAAAGACCCCAAAAAAAGTGCCGATGATCGCTCGTAATCAGCAGCAAGATTTGCGCGAAAGTTGTTTTCGAAAAGCGAGGCTCGGTCCAAAAGCCTTTCCTGTCAAAGCCGCACTGTAGCAGTGTCGTAGGCTCATAGCAGTAAACTAAAGCCTGTAAAGGCCCTCTGAATCCCTGCACATGCACACAGCCGGCAATCGTTACCCAATGAACAGGGCCAGCCAGATGGCGCGACACGACAAAGTTAAAGCAGGGCGCGAACGCCAAGGCGCGCACGAATCCGCAGAGAGTAGATTACTCTCATCCACAAAACAACACTCGCTAGTGGTATAGCTCCTCCACCTTCCTACCCCCGGCCCGACTAAACAATCCAAACAGCCAGCCAAGGGGCCGGGCCTCGCCTCGACGCCGAGCTCCCCGGTCAAACCCGAGGCCACGACCAAATCGGATCATTAGTGCGGCGGTAGCCGCGGCCCGGGGCCAATCCGTTGTAACATCTCCACTGGGCACTGGCCTTTACGACGGGAAGCCTGGGACTAGTGCTATGTGCTAGTAGCTCTGCGGCACTGCCGCTGCGGCCGCCGAGCAATAACAGCGTGCGCGCCCTACCGGCCCGGCCATGCCCCCATATGCGGATGCCCGCGGTCAGGGGTTCAGGACAAGCAGGCGCGCTGTGAGCGGGACAAGTCGGGGCGCTAGCCGCCACGGCCCGCCCGGGGCCCCTGAGCCGCGATCACATCCCGGGACGGGACCGAGCATGTCGCCCGGCCACCCGCACCCACCCGTGGTTTTGCCTGCCAGTGCCAGGCACGCCGCTCCCCTCTGCTCTCGTCCGACTCGCTGCGTGCGCACGTACGCGCGCAGCGTGGTAGGGCAGGAGGAGAGCTGCCTGCGACGAGTGAGATGTGTTCCGTGTTCGTGAGCAGGAAAGAGCAAGGCGATAGAGGCTATAAGCGTGGCGGTGGTGGTGGTACCGCCCGCCCGGCTGCCGTGCCGTGCCACGCTCCGGCTCTGTGCGTGCGCATGTGCCGGCATGTGCGGCCGGCCCCCGCCTGTCCCTCGCACCCTCTAGTCCGTCCCCTCCGGCCGGATTCGCCACCCGTACGTGGCGCCGATGCGGATCGCCGGCCCGGGCACCTGACCTGCATGTGGGTTTAAGATTGGGGATGATCTCGCCCGATCCTCGTTTTGTTCCGATCGCTACATTACGCCACTTGATTATGGCTCCTTCTGCTGCAGCTGTAATCTGTGACCAGCGATCTGTTCCGCGATCCCAGCGCGCCGCGCCACTAGCCGTTCGTGTCCATCTAGGTTAAGTGGTAGGTTTAGCTGCTCGTGAATTTTTATCTCTCGTCCGCAAGCTTTGACAAAGCGTGATGCGATCTGATTCCGTCCTATTCCTTCGCTCTTGGTCCATTCCTCAATGGGCACATTTGTTTTTTTTTAATTTTTGAGCCGAGCTCTGGGCATCAAACGTCACCTACCCACCCCGTCCTACGCTACGGGGACACTACGCATGCCAGTCAGCCAGTGAGGGGGTGTTTGGTTAGAGAGACTAAAGTTTTAGTCTCGTCACATCTAATAGAAGAATGCTAATTAGAAGTATTAAATATATATTAATTACAAAATGCATTACATAAGCCAGGACTAATTTACGATATGAATCTATTAAGTCTAATTAGTCCATGATTAGACAATATAATGCTACAGTAATAATTTGATAATTATGTACTAATTATAGGTTAATTAGGGTCGTTAGGTTCGTCTCGCGGAGTAGGTATGACTTAGGCAATTAGTTTTATAATTAGTTTATGTTTAATACTATTAATTGTCACTTATTTGAGGGACTAAACTTTAGTTCCTAGGATCCAAACACAGCCAGCGGGTTCGGCTAGCCTGGTCCTTGGAGTGGACTACAATTTTAATTTGTAGCGGTCACAATCCATGATGTCTATAGGTAGTGTCCATGATGTCATGTTAGCGAAACACTATTTTAGACATTGTTTTCTTCGACCCATGATTTCTTAGCGTGGTTCTTCAATAAATTGGTCGTCTCTCCTCTCCACTAATCATATTTGTTTTTATCTATAATGAAGATACTATCATCTCTCAATTCAAATTTGATAGTGTTTCGTGCATAGGTTCTCGTATAGAAACTGAGTCTTTATATAAGACCCAGTGTCTTGGTCTTTTGACTCCTCTCTTCTATTTAATGTAGCGTCATATAAACCAATAGTCTTATGTATCATCCTATTTAATGCTATAGAAATCGTTCTAGTTTGAGGGTTGGGACTGGGAACAGCCGATGCTCGTTTTGAGTTTTTGCTGACTGGTGTTGGGCTATATGTACATCGATCATCGTTCATGCATGCAGACGTGCGAATGTGCTGAGCTCGCGGATTGGGTTGCCGGTTGTACCAGCACGACGACGGCCCCAAACAGTGGGCGCCCACGCGCCATGCGTACGTACGCGAGTAACAGGAATAACAGCTAACACCATCGTGCATTATGCAAACTGTAGCCTGTAGGGTACAACGACACGGTGTGTCCCGCACGCACCCTTGTCGCCCGGTGGTCTATGGACTACGGTGAGCTGGTTGTGTGTCGATCGAAAGCGATCACAGGAGCTCGATCGCAGCGTATGTATTCTCTGTACCTAGACACTAGTCCGATGCCGGCGACCGTCGTACAGTGATCCGCCAGAATACAAATGAAGTAATAATGTGCTTCTTTTCTTCTTGTTTTCGACATGTCATTTGCTCGTGCGCAGTCGTGTTTCTATTTTGATCATGGGAATATGGGATATTAACAGGAGTACTCGGTATGCCACTACTGATACTTCCTTCCATTCTAGATATAGATAGTTTTAGGATTTTAGTCGGCCAAACTTATTTGATTTGACAATTGACATTCCAATACATAATAGTTACATACAGTAGATTGATAAAACATGGTTGGCATCACCAAATCTAGCATGGAAAAAATATTTCTATAGTATATTGCTTTTTTATCTAAGATAACATACCTCTATAAGAAAACTTCGTGTCAAAGTGTCATATTAGGAACTTGTGTTGAAATTTAGGACTTTCGAATTATAGGGATTAGGGAGTATATTGGTACTTTTCAACAAATTATAGGGAGTATATTGTTACATAGATTGATAAAACATGGTTGGCAATTTGGCATTACCAAATCTCCATTGTAGAAAAATATTTTTACAGCAGGTTAGTTTTTTATTCAAAATAGCATAATAAATTTGTAAAAACTGCAAGACAAAGTGTCGTTTTAGAGTTATGTTGTTGTTGCCTCTCGGTCCGTGGGGGAAGCCCACGCCTGTCCCAAGTGACGGGTGAAACCCTAACCCCGACTGCGCCGCCACCCTCCCCATCCCTCCTGCTCCCTCCGCCCCGCCGCAGCTCGAGCGGGCGGCCACGAGGCAGCAGCGGCGGGGCCTCCTCCCCTTCTTCTCCTCTCTTGGCGGGATCCTGACGCTCGTTGACTCGTCAGGGTGGGTCGCCGCACGGTGGTGGTGCTCCTCCTCGGCGCGGTGGCCGGTCTCGTGGGGGTTCCACCACCCATATACGGGCCGTCGGCCCTTTCCTCCTGCTCCTCCCTGTCGGGTTGGAAACCCGGCGATTCGCCGGGGGAGGGCGGCGGTGGTGCGGCCCTGGTGGCCCCCTGGCGGTGGGGCTACTCGGCCTGCGGCGCCAAGTTCTTTAAGAGGTGGCTGGGGCTCCGATCCTCCGGCGGCGGTGTGGTCTAGCGGCACCCGGCAGTGGCGATGCCGGGGCTGCGTGGGGCCCAATGCTTCCTGGCCTTTGCCATGCGCGTTTGCTTTGCCCCGATGGCGGGAGGGACTCGAGGGAGGGAGGAGTTTCAGCCTGTGGCTTCGTCTTGCCGTGGGGTGGCGCCTCCGATCTGCACGTCGCCGACGAAGCCGCCGCGTTTGTGGTACCAAGCTCCCTCTTCTAGATTCATAATTTCAGTCTCAACATGTTCAGCCCGGTGCGGTCCCATCGAGGGGTGACACGAGATTTGACGTATCAGAGAGAACCAAATATCCCCGATGCGTCAGGTGGTGCTGTAGGTTGCATATGGAGCCTAGTGGAAAGCTTCGATGGCTGCGAGGTGTCGACGGTGGATGACGCAAGTGGGGTGTGTACTGGCGACCTCGGTTCATCGAGCGTGGTCCTTAAGCGTAAGCTTGATCCAGCTTTGGATCGGGCAATGGTGTTTGCACTTTTCTCTTTAGGGCGTTGTCTTTTGGCTCACGTTCGGCGGCGATCCGTGGAAGCTCTCCGAGGTGAAAACCTGACGTTGGCGTTGTGCCTTCGTGAAGGCGTTGTTTAGAGCGCCTCCTGTGGTCGTTGTGATGGAGCAATAGGCTCCGCTGAAGGTCCGGCCGAGCCTGATGTTGTAATGGTTTGGCTTTTTAGTTTCTCCGTCTAGAGTAGTCTCTGTCTGTCTCTGTCGCGAGGCCTAGAGGGTCCCGTTGCATATCGGCTTGGTGTTAGGTCTTCGTGTGGTTTGGGCTTCATTGTAAACTGATAATCCCAGTATTTGACTTTGCTTTATCTATAAAACTGGGTCCAGCCTTTGATCAAAGTGTCGTTTTAGATACAGTAACTTTGTTTGATGCCGGTTCTGGATAACGTTTCTCAGATGTTCCTTGATATTCTAGAGTAATTTTATAGCATTCAATTCATTAAAGTTCGGTTTCACCTAAACTTAAAATACCATTTGGCTCACCGGATTATCGGTTTCACCTAAACATAAAATACCATTTGGCTCACCGGATTACGACCAAGTCCTCTATCCCAAATCAATATTTTAAAACTTTGAATGAGGTTGCAACATCCAAATCAATTAGTTGGTGAATTTCAAATGTTCCACAATATTTCCGACCAATCTTCTATAATTTCTAAATTTAGAAATAAACAATACAGAAATATTACATATACAAATGAAAATTGAATTTGCATGAACTTTGGGCCGTTTCAGTAGGGATTAAGGGAACCCGCTTGGATTGGCGGGGGCAAGATATACTCAAAGTGATCAAAGATGCGATGTTAATAGCAAAATTTATTACTTTTTAATCATGAAATCAATACTAGTATCTATCATTAAGCGTCGGTGATATTGGATCCATCAAAAAGTTTTTTCTATCTGAAAGTAATCTTTTTTATTGGATTCATGAATAGAAGCCTTTTGTCACTAATAACGTTTTTATTCAGTCGACCTATTTATTTTAAATGTTTATACTTATAGATATATATATGAAATACAGAGCACATGATTAAAATACTTTTGATGGTAAATATCTGTTTAGTTGAAAGATATTCTATTATCCAAGAGTTGAAAAAAATCAATAATATTGAATACTGCATTTCGTAACTGTGGGAGTACAAAACAGTGGTTTTCCTCGGATCGAAAAGTCACATCGGATACTGTTGCACACTATAACACTTTTCATTTGTCTGTGAAAATTTTTGTCCTATCATGACCTAACTATACTCAAAAAATTCATGTACATTAAAACTATGCAATTAGTTTTTTTATTTATCTACATTTAAAGCTCCACATACGAGAAGAGAGATTTGATGTGATGTAACGAGACTTTTTACATAGCGAAAATTGGGATGGAGGTTTGGGAAGTAAACACGGCCTCAAGGGTGGCGCCGACCAAATTCAAACATGCCTATCCAAAAGTGGCAGCGGACCTGGCTGTGGATTAAGCCCGCGGGTAGCACTAGGCCTTGTTGTCTAGTTCCCAAATTTGGTGGGGTCTCTTCGTAATCGTTATGTCACTGTATCATTTCGTTTATATGTACGAAAAATTGTCCAAAAATTGATTAATTAGGCTCAAAATGTTCATCTCGCAGAGTACAACAAAACTGTGCAATTAGTTTTTCATTTCATCTACATTTAGTACTCAATGCATGTTATGACATTTTGATGTGATGGGGAATCTTCTTTTTGCATATTAAATTTGGGAGTTGCTTTTTGGAACTAAGGCCTTCTTTAGTTCCTGAAATTGGGAGTCAAATTTGGATCTTTTGAAGTCCGTGCGTCAATGTAGCATTTTTGTTTGTATGTGTGAAAAATTGTCCAAAAATTGATTAATTTGGCTCAAAATGTTCGTCTCGTAGAGTACAACAAAACTGTGCAATTAGTTTTTGATTTTATCTACATTTAATACTCCATGCATGTTATGACATTTTGATGTGATGGGGAATCTTCTTTTTGCATATTAAATTTGGGAGTTGCTTTTTGGAACTAAGGCCTTGTTTAGTTCCTGAAATTGGGAGTCAAATTTGGGTCTTTTTGAAGTCTGTGCGTCACTGTAGCATTTTCGTTTGTATGTGTGAAAAATTGTCCAAAAATTGATTAATTTGGCTCAAAATGTTCGTCTCGTAGAGTACAACAAAACTGTGCAATTAGTTTTTAATTTTATCTATATTTAATACTTCATGCATGCTTTGATATTTTGATAATCTTCTTTCTGCACAAGGCCTTAGATCCCAAATTCCACCCCAAAGTTCACTATGCAAAAAAAAATTCCTATCACATTAAAATGTCGGCACATACATGGAGTAATAAATGTAGATGAAATCAAAAACTAATTACACAGTTTTGTTGTACTCTGCGAGACGAACATTTTGAGTCTAATTAATGAATTTTTGGACAATTTTTCACACATACATACGAAATACTACAGTGGCGCACACACCAAAAAACAAAGTCAAGCTCCCAAATTCGGAAACTAAATAAGGGCCTCGGCGTTGTTTGGAGTCTCTTCATAATCATTGTGTCACTGTAGCATTTCGTTTGGATATACGAAAAATTGTCCAAAAATTAATTAATTAGGCTCAAAATATTCGTCTCACAGAATAAAATAAAATTGTGCAATTAGTTTTTGATTTTATCTACATTTAATACTCCATGAATGTGATGATATTTTGATGTGATGGAAAATATTTTTTTACATAGTCAATTTGGCAAGAGAGACGAGGAGAGGGAGTAAAAGTATCCACCAACCCTGCCACCCTCTCTCGCCCGGTCGCGGGCTCCGAGGCGGTTCATTCAAACCGCGCGTGGGAGACCGCGTGTGCGCCTGCTTCCGCGGCCGGCAGCGGGGCGGGATGCCGTGCGCGGGCCGGCTGACGTGACGGATTCCCTTCCGCAGCGCGTCCGCTTTCCAGCGGCGGGGCCTGTACGGTTTGCCTCGTCCTCGGTCGCGGCGCCCCGCCCGCTGCGGCAGGCGCCAGCGGCGGTGCCCTTGCCGTCTCGGCGCGGCCTCCGGTGCTGGGGGAAGCGTGCTAGTGCTAGCACCGCGCAGCGCACTGCACGGTTGCGATGTCTGTCCTCACGTCCCGCCCGGTGCGCTTCGATCGCACGCGTGAGCCACGCCACACGCACGCACGTTTCCGGGTTCCACGACACGTTTCGAAGCCCGCGCCCTCGGCGTCTCTGGGAACGGAAACCGACGTGCGCTGCCGTCCGCTCTCCCGTCGCTAGTTTTTTTTAGGTCGACTTCGCGGTGCGTTTAGATGAGCCGTGGTTAAAAAAAAAAACTGATGTTCGACCATCTGCAAGAGACTCTGTATTTTAGTTAGCTAAATATAAAGATTATACCCCTTTATAAAAATAGAAAACCACATCACTCTGTATTTTAGTTAGCTAAATATAAAGAATATACCCCTTTGTAAAAATAGAAAACCACGTCATTCAAGGAGGAATCCAATGGGCTTTTCAAAACTGTGGATCCAGCTCATATTTCTTTTTCGTTCGACATCTTTTTCCTCCGACGCCGAAGGCCCGCCTGACTCCGCCGCCGCTCTCGGTCTTTTTCCTTCTACTCTTTTTGTTCGTCTGACGCCGTCAATACCTGAAGCCGTTGCCGGCGAGGTTCAGCTTGCTGAGCTTCTTCCATGACTCGACCGCCCGAAGCAGCTGGCTGGAGAGCGAGTTGTTGCGGAGCAGCGTGCCGTTCAGGGCGTCGGCGAAGAGGCACAGCTCGACGAGGGAGGGGGCCCTGGCCGCGGACTCCGGCACAGGGCCAGTGAGCCCGTTGGCGTAGAGGTGCATAGTCTGGGGCTTTGGCGCGGCGAAGAGGTCCTCCGGGATGGCGCCGTCGAGGCGGTTCATGGCGAAATTGATGGTCGTGAGGTCCCTGATGTTGCCGAATCCGGCGGCGGTGAGGCCGGATGTAATCTCCGGCGGTACGGTGCCGGTGAGCGCGTCGTTGGAGGTCGGTGAGGCGGCCGAGGGAGGGCGGTATGGCGCCGACGAGGTTGCAGCCGGCGAGCCAGAGCACGCGCAGCGTGGAGAGGTTGCCGAGTTGGTGCGGGAGGGGCCCGAGGGCGAAGGGGTTGTAGGAGAGGTTGAGCTCCCGGAGCGTGGCGATGGCGCCGAGGAAGGCCAGGACCTGGCCGGCGAGCAGGTTGTGGACGAGGGAGAGCGACCGGAACCTCCTGAATCGACCAAAGAAGTCCGGGATGGAGCCTCCTGAGAGTGACTTGGCGGCGATTTGGTGGGCAAACGGAGCGGCGCGGGAAGGAGAAGGAGTGGTGCGGGCGTGGCAGCGGCAAAATCGCCGCGGGAACAAGAATCGTCCGCGCGAGAGGGAGGCGATGGCGAGCGGGCAGCGCTCGCAAAAAATAGCGAGGGAAGGGGCGCCGATAGCAAGCCCGCAAAGATAGCGAGTCAGATAGCGCTTGTGTTGGATGTGTTTTTTCGGATCCGTTATCTATTTTTAGCTAAACAAAATCAGATACAGAGTCTCTTGGAGTTGCTCTTAGATATGGGCCGTGAAAAAGCGCGTGTAAGAAAGCAGATGTGAGAACACCGTTTGGTTTTGGTTAGAGGTGTCGTGGCTTTTGAAAAATATAGCGAGTGGACCCATCTATCATTCATAATCTCCTATCCCACTCTCGTTAACGAGTGGACCCCACTCATCAGCCCCTTCTTTCACCCCTGCTTCACCTTCGTTGCTGGGCACTGGGCGGCGGCGACAGCACGCACAAGGCCCCTAGCTCCGCCAGCCGGAAAGGGAGGAGGCGAGGCAGTCGATGTACTCGCGAAGCCACCTGCGGGACCCTGTCGCCTCCGCTAGCGCTTCCACGGGGTTCGCCGGCGCGGGCGCGGCCTACTGGGCCGCCGCGCGACACCGCGAGGCATGTGGCAGCGGGTGGCGGGCAGGGCGTCGGCAGCGGGTGGGCAGGGCAGAGGTGGAGGAGGGGCACCGCCGTCGAGAGAGGGAGATGAGGGGCGTTGCCGACCTGGGCAGGAGAGGAGGAGCAAGGGCGGTGCCGCCGTCTCAGAGAGGTGGAGGAGGGGCGCCGCCGTTGGGAGAGGGGGGGTGAGGGGTGCCATCGCCGCTGGGCGAGGAGGATGAGGAGCGTCGCCGACCAGGATAGGAGAGGAGGAAGGACGACGTCCACGGCCGGGAGAGACGGGGGAGGGGCACTGCCATTGGGAGGGGTGGAGGAGGGGCAGCGACCGTCGGGGGCGAGGAGACGGGCGACGGGAGAGGGACCGTGACGACCGAAAAAGAAAAACGAATCATTTTTTTCCATAACCAGTGGTAGTGGGTAATTTTTACCCTAAAAACTTGTATAGAGGAAAACGCTGTTTTTGACAAAAGCACATATGACTTTTGGGTCTTTTGGTTGACTTTTCGTTTTTTCAAAAGCAAAAGCAAGTTCAAAAGGCCAACTAAAGGGGGCCTTAGTTCGTTATGCCAGCACTAACTAGAACGTCACGGGCTTATAACAGTACCAAAGTCCAAAGTTGGCCCAGGAAACTTAGCAGGCTCATGTCGCAACAAATTGAAGGGTTTACAAACCCTTGGCCCAAATTTAGCTCCCTCGTCCGTCGTGGGCCTTGTTACTAGTACTTGTTAATCCCTCCGTCTAAAAAATATAATTCTCGCTTAGAGAAGTTAACTAATTTGAAATGTAACTAAATTTATATAAAATAATATTAATATCTAGAATACAATATAAGCCTTCGTTCAAAGTTATCAGGATACACCCTGGATTACGACGGTGCGAGAAAAATAATAAATGAGCTTTTGTAATTTCTGTGGGGTTTTGTGTATCTTTTCAGTCTACCCTCTATTCGTCTGTCATATTCGCCATATTCATGGTACGACTCACAATGCTTAATGGGGCTAGAGAGCAGTAACGATGGGTTATAGGGTAGGATCTATTTATATACTCTACTTTCGGGTGTTACAAATATTCTATATTTCACATGTGTTTTGAAAAATCTATATACTCCACTTTTGGGTGTTACAAATATTCTATATTTCACATGTGTTTTGAAAAATCTGTACAACTTCTAAGGCCAGTCTCAATGGAGGTTTTATGGGGAGTTTTACGACATTAGATGCGGTAATGTGGTATAGGAGAGAGAAGTAAGAGTTTCATGATATATAACAGGAGTTTTATCAACATAAAACTTTTTTGACTCAGTTTCTAGTTTAGATAATCGTGTAGTGAAAATGTGCAATAAGGCTGGCCTAAACCATATCACCAGCCACGTCCAAACCATATCACCAGTCTAAACTATATTAGTCCCTAGCACTTATGTATGTCACATGCCATGAATAGATTATGTATACGGGATCAATTCCAATCTAAGTCATATGGGCCAACATCCCGCAAAGCCAATCCTGCAGATAAACCTAGCTCTCCTGTCGTCTATACTCAGGTCATATTTGTACGTACATAATGAATATTCCAGTAAAACATATCTTAATTAGTTCCTCTATTGTGTCCAACGTAAATGTCCTCGGCACATCGAGCAAAGTGTTAGATATTGTATCGAATATTTGTATGAGTCCGGTTACGACGGGATTTGGAGTTGTATTTAATAGTATAGGGTAGAGTTCGTGTCAAACTCTGTAACCTGAGCCTCCTCATAAATATGAGACGGTGGCTGCTGTTGTAACCATGACGACATAGCGACAGGCTCGCAAGGGGGAGGCGGTATATTGGCGGGACCCCGGAGCGGCCGGTGTTGCGGTTTGGGGAGGAGCGCCCGTAGTCATGCCCCGGGGACGTAGGCTTCGGCTGAACCTCGTTAACAAAGATCGTGTCTCTGGTATCGTCTGTGATCTCGCAAGTTCGTCTCGGTAGATTCAATCGGCGCTTCCGCTGGAGGAGATTAGCGGGCGGCTCATCGCCGCGAGGGCTAATTTTCTAACAATTGGTTTGATTTGAGTTAGGCCTGGGCCTTAGTTGGTTGTGGCTCCGGTGGACCTGGTCATGATGGGGCGCCGACTCGTGGGTATAGCGGGTTGGGCCGGATTCCGCTGCGCACTCTAACACAAATTCTGCATCAATATTTCGTATCACATGCATCTGAATAATTCCACTTTGAGTTAAACAATAATCATGATATACTAGCAATGTAGAAAGCCATATAAATTCCAACAATTTCCAGCCTAATTGTCAGTTAGTGAAATGTCCATAGTTGAGAATGGCCTAGATAGAGTTCACACGAATCATCTTGGAATCTATTGCTGAATTAGAACATAGAGATTCATACACAACTTAGTCCATACACAGCACGGCCTTGTACTACACTGAAAAAGAAACCAAAACATGGCGATGCTACATCTTCACTTGTTAGATCTCCACAGTTGTGATAAGAAAGAAAACTCTAATCTAAAATAGGTAGTATACAAAAGAATCGTCTACTAGTAGCCATTATGGTTTCCATGGTGACGGTGGCGGCGGCGGCGAAGGGAACATGGGCGGCACTGCAGAGAACATCGCATTCTTGTCCACCCCATGGCCTTCACCTGACAAAGCTACCAAAGCTGCCACTAAACCAGCATTGCCTGCCAGCGTTGCTTCAGTGTAGTTGTAGTTCTTGCGGACATCCTTGAATCCATCATGACGATCAGGGCCAGCAACCATGGCTCCAACAATGATGTTAGGGTTTGGCTTCTTTGTGTCCCTCCACTTCCACCCTCCTTTGCAGCCATAGTGAACGCTATTCTTGGGGATCGAAGCACCCCGGTGGTGAACATGCTTAGGGTAATGGTTTCCAAACCCAACGACATAGCTCATCTTCAAAGGATTCTTTCCTAAGATGTACCCAATCTGATAGAGTAGCAAATTAGCATCAGGAGTTCAAAACTACTGGAACAAGGTTGTAGTATTAAAATGCTGCCAGATTACCTGGGTCCTCGCAAAACTGCGAAGAACCTCAATGGAGTAGAAATGAGGGCCACAATACCACCCAGGGGTATCCGCAGCCTCAAGATAGTCACTGAACACAGAAGCAAGGAATGCAGCATTGACCACATATTGAAGGGGCTGTGGCTTCCCATGATTTAACTGAATCAAACCACCTGCAATGAAAGAAATTTCAGTAAACTGTTCTCAACGGCAGAGATAGTGTAATACACTGAGTTGATGCCTATAAAACCTTTTGTTCTGTTGAAAGACTTAAAGATGGGAAGGTAGGAACACATGATAATGCTAGTTTGGTTGTGGAATGTCCTCAACATCTCTTCATACGGATATCCAGGACTCAAGAAAAGTCTTAACCGGCTTAGAAGAACCTGGATGGAAGATAAATAAAAAGGTAAGACAAGCATGTCAAAAATCATTATTTATTCAACAGCAAACAACAATACTACATTTATCTATTTACAAAAAAGGACTGGATTACCATGACTACATGAGTTTTACTTTAGAAAAGAAGTTATAAAGAGTGTTGTGTTATTGTAGAAATCAGCTTGGAGATTGAAAGAGTGTGACACCCCAGCTATTAGCACAACAATAACTGTTTAAAATGATGAACTCCAGTATGTACTAGTACCTATTGCTCCGGATCGAATTAACTCCTTTGGGTAAAGGGGAAGAGTGCTATGGATGCACAGGCATGTACCACGTGGGGGTTGGGACTTCAGGGAATTTTGGAATGTTCAGATGTTACAGATGGTATCAGAATTCATATTGTCCAGAATGCATGGTTCTTGCCAAAGACTGTTTTTATCCTGGCAGTTATATTTTAAGGTCGAGACATTCCTATGCTATAGGACAGGACAGGGAAACGATGAAGATGTGCCCACATCACCCTTAATATATCTAACAAGATCCTGAGCCCCATGCTAAATAATTGGAAACATCCTATTGTTTAGTACCTTAAATATGACAGGAGATTGACTTGCCACTAAACTACTACCGCAGCTGAACTACGTTGATGTATACTTGTAGAAAAAATAATGATTCAACAGATAGGGTAGATGTTATAATGAAATGTATTCCGTCCATTCCAAATTACTATTTGTTGTTGACTCTTTCTCACAACATTTGACCATTCGTCTTATTTAAAAATTTAGTCCAAACATATATAATAATAAGTCATGTTTAAAGCACTTTTAATGATAATGTAAGTCACAGACAAAATAAATAACATTTGCATAATTTTTTGAATAAGATGAATGGTCAAACGTTGCGCGAAAAAGTCAACAACAAATAGTATTTTGGAATAGAGGTAGTACTAGACAACAGGTATAAATCAGCAACCAAACTAAATGCAAGTGGGTCAACGTAGGGAATGTCTCACCATTTTATTAGGCAAAATAAAAAATTAAGACATCTACCTGTGCACCGGTGAGCTTATTATCCCAGCTGAACACACCATAATCCGGACCACCCCAGAAAGCACCAGCATGCTTTGCAAGCTTGGGGTTTGTGGCTAGAGTCAAGTATGATGAATTGCCAGTCGCAAGGTACATCCATGAACTACCCCACACAAACTCATCCCAGTAACTGGTTGAATTATAGAACTTTGCAGCATCTGAACCGCCTGCACTATACCTCCCACGCCGTTCCCTTGCAAATTGGAAGAGAGTTGTAGCACCATGTACAAGCTTCTGTGAGTAAGCCTTATTGTCCTTGAATACAATAGAAGCTGCAGCTAATGCTGCAGCCATTTCAGCAGCAAGATCCGAACAAGCGTGGCACTCGACCACTGGACGTGGGTAGTCAATGTTCTCTGGCCTCATCCAACAATAATAATCATTGGGCTGTGTAGAACCAGGCGACGTTGGAGCACTTCCCACCTGCACCCTCAACATTTTTTTTAGATTAGCAATGGCCTGGTCGGAACCAGCAAGAACAAAACATCCAGTGCATCCCTATTTGTGGTGCTTATTTTTTTTACCTGTGCAACAACACGATCAATGCTATGGGCTGTGGAGTTAAAGGTCTTCAAGAAGTAGTCTGCTCCCCACTTGATAACGTCACGGACATGGCCAAGTTCCCCAGCAGCCTCGTACTTAGCACTGTACTCAATGACACTCCAGCTGAGGAGTGTCATGGAGAAGGCAGCTGGGAAGTTGAACTTGACAGCGCCGCCGGCGTCGTAGTACCCGCCGACCAGGCTTCGCCGGACTGCCGGGTCAGAGAGTCCGTCCTTCATGCAAGAGTTACCACGCCATGGTACATTGTTGTGCTTCGGAAGCTTGCCGGCTGTAGGAAATTTGAAGAACTAAGACATGAACGAAATGCGACTTTCAAAATTTGAAAATCAATCTTCAAAATGCAGTTTGGGCATCTTTTGAGAACGGATCTGAAAGATAAGAGAACCGGGAGGCGCTCGACCTCTCTCTCCCATTTCATGTAATGAATCGAGAATACCTAGCTAAAACGCCTAAAAAATTCCAGCTTTCGAACTGGCGATGCAAAGCATCTAAAAAACCACCGCTAAAAAGTTAATCTATCAAATTCTACAATTCTACCTTGAAAAAACAACAGCACTGTCCCAAAGATCAGCCATTGACATCAAAATCTACCAAACAAGGCCCTAAATTTCTCGAATCACAAAAGTAATCGCCTCGCACATAAAAACACACGAACATTTCCCACAACAAAAAAACGCGAAACCAAAACGAAACAGATGGCCACTCACATCGCTGCGCGTTGAAGAACATGAGCGCCTTGTGCAGCGCGACGGTGTAGTCGTCGGGCGGCGGCGGCGGGCGGTGGCGCCTGGGGATGGCCTTTGCGATCCCCGCGACGACCCCCGCGAACACCGCGGCGGCGAGGAGCACCCCAAGCGTCCAGACGAAGAACTTTCGGCTGACGACGAGGCAGCCGATGTCGAGGTACCTCTTCTTCCTGCGGCCCTGGTCCCCGGGCCCCGCCAGCAGCCAGCTCTGCTGCGTCTCGTCGAGCGTCCGCGACAGCGCGCCCCGGTCGATGTCCAGGTTCCGGCTGCGGTCGTCGTCCGTGGCCGAGTCGTGGCATATCTCCAGCGGCCCGCCCCACGGGTCCCTCCCGTACATGCTCATCTCGCCCCTCCCCGCCAACAAGCTGCGGCGGGTGTGGCCCTCGATCTCCTCCCACTCCCAAATGCCGCCGCGCCGATATACGCCTCTCAGCCGCAATGCGCAAGGTGATGTTCCGGCGCCCGTACCCGGCGACGCAGGGGTGCGGGAGCGCCGGGAGGGAGGAAGGCGAACTGGAGGTGTGGGCTGGGTGGAGTGGAATTGGCTGGTACTGGGACTCTGGGAGAGAGGCGGCCGGAGTTGTGGGGGTGGGATATCAGGGTTGGGGACGCATGTCTGCTGTACTTGGGCTGCCGGCGTGTCTGGTAACGGAGTGTGGTGTTGGGTGCGGGGGGCGACGGCGACGGCGACGGATGCTAATGCTACAGCTGTTGCTTACAGTATGGGATAAGCAGCTTTTGTTTTCTTGCTGCCTCACGACCCTGGTCTTCCTCGTCCGGGATGGGGCCACGCGTGGTTTGTGCTCACCTGTTTTTCCGCTGTTAACAGGGGTTTCGGCAGAGATTTAACTGCTTCAGAATATTTGTTTAGGAACTGGTTGGTTCCTCTAGAATGTTTCCGAGAATCTTAGTTGTTTTTTATAACAAGAATCTTACTGTAGTTGTTGGCTCCATGCTGGTTCACAACCAGTACTGTACTACATTATTTACATTTTATAATAGTTAAATAAAATATTTTCTCAGCGCCCCCAAAGTGCTTCAGTGGGCGCTTCGTTATCAAATGTTGTCTCGCTAGATTGTGTTGTACGGTTGTACCGGAAGCAGTCCTAAAACAGTTGTGTCCGGTATTTTTTCATGAACAACACTCGACGAATGCGTTTTTATTGATATAGCAGAAAAATATAAGACAATGATCTAATGTCATAGACAGAAAATAAAAAAGAAAAAACAACAAACTCGTTTTGTTAGATCGAGACATCAACGCGGATTACCGCTCGACTACACTCACTGACCGGTTGGATTGAGACCTCGACACGACCACACACTACTCACATCAATGACGGAGGGGACAGACACAGCTTCTACCTACAAACCCACTTCTGTGGGTATCGAAACCTCTGAAGCGATCCAGCACTGATAGAGGAGCCGAAGGGGCAGACACCACCACACCTATAGAGCCACCGCCGCACCGCTGCTGCACCCAAACCAACCGTCCGACGGCATGAAAACACCGAGTCCAAAGCAACCCAACGCGCGGGGTCTCACCACTTCCGCCATCTCTAGCGTGCGCGGGACCCATCCCGAGTATATGGAGGGATGTACTTTTATACTGTACTCCGTATATATACAGTATATGGAGGGATGTAGGCACGCGAGTTGTGAATGCGGTTCGGTGAGCCATGCTTGGCAGCGCCTGCAGGACACTTTGTTCATCCCGGCATCCAGCACTTGGCCCGAGTAATCTGGATTCTGGAACTGCGCTGGAAAGGCACGCAGCGCAGCTAACAAAGGCAATGGAGACCATGCACGACTGCACGAGCCATTCTCTTGTAGTTCGTTTAATTTAAGTTAACGAGGTTTAGGTTAACGAGGAATCAGACCGTTTAGATTAGTCTGTTCGTGAAAAGACGGGACGGTGAGGAGATCGTGAGGAGCGGAGAGTGACGGGACGGCTCTCGTGCAAGGCAAGGCAAAGGTAAACGCATCAGCAAACGGGAGGGCGACGCGACTGATGGGATGAACCGCCATATCCCATCCGGCCGGTTTTGCCGAAAGCGGGCCACTTTCCCGTTTCTACTTTTATTTAGGCCACCGCGGTGCCGGTTTTGGCGTGTCGAACAGTGGTGAAATACTTCCCGCTGAAGTTATGCTGTTTCTGCGTAGCACCTTTCCTTTGGTGCTTTCCAACACAACGATGAAGTGTGTGCTCTCGATCGCCCGTATAGCTGTCACGGCCCAGCGCGTCGTGGCACGATGGATTGGTGCCGCAACCAGCTTCGCCTGCTGGTCTGGTAGAGGAAACCAAACCTGCCCTTATTTATCCGTGGTCCAGATCGACTTGAGTGCGAGCTTGTACCACACTGGATCGCAAGAGTAGCCATTAGAGGTTTCTTCAACCAAACATAAAAATCGGCGTAGCAACGAGAGACGGGATCGCCGAGCTACTGGTCTGTGGTTTCTCACTCTGGAACGTGGTGAAAGCAACAAGCCATCGGCAGCCGGGACTCGAACCGCACGCGTCGCCGTCGTTGGAGGGAGCTGTCAGTTCCGTTCCCGGCGGCCGCGACGGGAACTGGTGCGCGCGCCGCACGCAAAACGACCCCGCTTTTGCCGTTGGCCGCAGGCCGGAAACCCCATGGCCACGATGAAGGGTCGTCGGATGGCGGTGGCTCCGGCGGGCGGGTCCCGTCCCGTGTTCCGAGTCCAGGCCCGGCAGAGTTGCGTGAATGGCTGCGCTCCGGACAGCTGGAGACAGGCAGCGAGGCGGCGGCCCGGCAAGCCAAAGTGCCAGGCGGCCAGGAACCGCGGCGGCGTCACGGGCCACGCGCGACAGGGGGCTCGGTGCATTCAACCGCGTGCACACGGGGCCCGAGCATTGAATGAAGGCGCGCCGAGCGAGGGAGGGGCCGTGGCTGGTTCGTTGCTGGTGTCTTTCTTCACGTGACGCCGCTGCCGTGTGCAGCCTTTTTCCTTTTTCAGTCCTTGGTGAAAGAAGTTCACAAATACGTCTTGGTGGAAAGATTTCAAAAAATGTATCCTGGGCTCGGCGCCATAGCACGCGGCGCCGAGGGCACACAGCTTGGCGTCACGGTGCATGGCGCCGAGCCATCGCGAGCCGAGCCGGCGTGGCGTCCGACGTGGCAGGAGGCTCGGCGCCATAGACCATGGCGCCGAGCTTGGCGCCGTGGATCTTGGCGCCGAGCCCCCATTTTCAACCTCGGTCGCGTCCCTGGCTACTCCATTTGTTCTTTGTTGCTCTCGGTTTTCCCTATTTCCCCCATCCAATCAACGTCCGGAATCGATCTATTGGACCGTGGAAACTTTGATTTTTTTCCGTAGATCTTCGAGAGCAAGGTATCCTCTGTCATGTCCTCTATTTTTCTCGGATTGATTTGGTTTAAATTATGTGTATTTTGTAACCCTAGATATGAAACTTCTTATGAGTTATTAGATGATTAATATGTGTACGTGTTATATTGAAAACTAGGATGCCTAGGCGAGGTAGAGGTGGTCAAGCAAAGTAATCTTCGTCGAAAATAGTAAATTCTCTGATTTTGCTAGTAGAGTCGTAAATTTAGTCCAAATATGTTTTTGTTGAGTAGGAGGAATAACTTTCAACAAAGGCCTCGCAATGCCTTCGAACCTTACCCATTACCTAGCGGTGTTCCCGTGCCGATGTGCTTTTGTGGTGATACTTGTAAGGTAGAGGTTTCAGAGGAAGAGGAGACTTTTAGACAAAGGTATTGGATGTGTGCGAACTTTGCATTCGATCCAACACCGGAGCAGATCCGCATTGGCATGATGGTGAGAACTTAGTGGTCAAAATAGTGATTTTTGATTTGTTACTTCATGTAA
The DNA here is from genome assembly GCA_033239725.1 of Echinochloa phyllopogon. Taxonomy (NCBI): domain Eukaryota; kingdom Viridiplantae; phylum Streptophyta; class Magnoliopsida; order Poales; family Poaceae; genus Echinochloa; species Echinochloa phyllopogon. Next base: position 59,698,919 of record BTCW01000018.1, on the reverse strand, counting down.
TATCAATCTAACTCATAATTTTTTGCAGACTCCACCACCGCTATGCGATTATAAGCAGTGGATCGACACTGAGATTAAGAATAAAGACAATGACTTTTGGGATGGAATGAAGCAGTGGGATGCAGAGATAAATGAAAGGTTGGAGATGAGGCGCAAACAGGAGGCGGAAAAAAAAGGAGCGGGAAGAGGAGCTGCAAAGGAGGTGTGCTGCGAAGGCGATGGAGGAGAGAGAAGAAGCTTGAGCGTGTTCGTCGTGCGAAAGAAGCACTGGAGGAAAATCCCGATGCTTTGAGGAAGGGAAAGTGGCCGCGTTGTACTCAGTAGCACTCTACATTTGCATGTCTAATGAAGTAGTTATGGACAATGTCTAAGAGTATTTGACTATTATGCTAGTTCGCATGTAATGCACATTTTATTCTTGCGCGGTTAATCCAAAAACAATGTTGCATTTTTTATTTTGGTTGGTTGTCAAGCGGTGCATTTTTTGTTTTGGCCTCAAAGAATACGAATTAAAAAACGCACGAAATAGTGCAGTGGATAATCGAAATGCAGAACACATGTAGTGGCATGTGAGGACCTGTACCAAACAAGGGTAAACATGTCCTCCAATAAACCTAACATGCCTTAGGTAATTAAAACCACTAATAACAATATGGATGTAGGAAATGACTACGATATGGTACTCTGGTAGCGTCCCCACATAGCAAATTGTGTTGCACCTTCTCCATAGTATCCGCTCATTACAGGCGGCGGCGGTGGTGGGGGTGGAGACTGTGACGTTGGAGGTCCATCTTTCTTGTGGCATGCACAGCTGCAATGTGGGTCCGTGCACATTGCCTCCTCTGAACTGTCATCCTTGTTACCGCTGCTCATGTTCATTTCTAGATCGAAGATGCGATTCTGCAAGTAGTAGATGTACTCCTGATATGGATGAATAGGAGGAGGATCGACCCACCTAACAAAACCACAATTTTCTGGCGCCTTGGAGGACTATTAAAAAATAGCTATCGTAAGTTGTAGATAGAAAGTGATATGAAAATATATTAAAAGCGAAGAGCAATAATATTTACAGAATTTGTAGTATATAATATTTCTTTACGATTTGATTATCTTAATTATTTATTTGAAATATGTGGTTGGTACAGTGGTAGTTACATATCAGACATTCAATAATTTTATAAATTAGTAACCCTTCACCAAAAAAATTTGGCAGAACTTCCCTTGTTTTATTCCATCCTGAATAATTACAAGGCACATATATCATAGGTTCACATAGACACAACAAGTTTACCACGACATAAACAGAGTCCATAAAATTAATCTATACAGTCCATAACAACAGTCCATAGTCCATAAAGTCACGAAATTTTTTTGCCATAACTTCCCTTGGTTTTGAGCATCAAAAGCCCCCGACAATCACAAGTCACATACACAAGCCACCATCACAAGTCGCATACAACACATTCACCATCACAGTGTCCCACAACCATTACAAGTCACCCACAACCATTACAAGTCACCCACAACCATCAGTGCCTCCTAGCCTCACCCTTGCCTTTACCTAGAGCGTCGGTGCCCGAAGTGTAACAGTCACGTGGGCGACGCTGCCTACGTGTGGCAGGCTGCGAAGGCTGAGGAGCATCTGGGATCTGAAACGGTCCAATCTTCTCGTGGTCGTCCTCCTCCTCGCCCTCAACTGCAACGTTAGCGAAAGTATCCGTTGTTGACCTGTTGTGCGAAGCAGTGGCCTGTCTTGCACCTCGCTGAGCCGCATCGCCACGCACGTCCCTCGCCGTGCTACTCCTACAACCACAACGAGCTGCAGCACGACGTAGCCGGTGTGCAAGTCTCTGAAGTTCAATTATTAGTCAATGGATATGTTTCGATGACATTTATATATTTATGTGTTAATATTGAAAATCGTTGCAAACTTACCCCAAGAAAGGTAGCCGTCCTCTCATCGACATCCGTCGTCGAAAACCGCTCAATATCAAGCACCGATTGCCTTAGCGCGTTGCCGTGCAAATCACAAACGAAATCAAGCTGTTACTCGTCAACAATCATTAAACTTTCTTAAAATATGATTCTAGAGCTTCCAGTACCACTCTATCCAAGATTGGCGCAGCCTCCAGAACGGTCCCTTCCCGGGTCGCAATGTCATAGGACGTATCTTCGTCATCAGACGAATCCATGTCGTCGTAGTCAGCACCTGTCCACTGCACCTTCAATCTGGGACGAGTCACACCTAAGTACCAAGAAAGGTACGCCCGGAAGTTGTAGTTCGTATGCTCGTCCTCATTTTCATACACATTTTCATCAAAAAGATCTCATTCTTCAATGTAAGCGAGGTGAAGTCTCTCAAAATCGGTAGTCTTTTTATGCTTCTGACGATCAATCCTGTAAAAACATATTCAACAATGATTTAAAAAGAAGTGAACCATATCGAAATGGACAATTATTCATTAATCTAAATTGACAAGTAAATCATAATCGAAATGCACAAGGGAATCATAATTGAAATGGTTGTTTGAATCATAATCGAAATGGACAATTTTTCATTATTCTAAATGCACAAGGGAATCATAATCGAAATGGACGGGTGAATCATAATCGAAATGGACAACTTTTTTATTAATCTAAATGCACAATCATAAATGAAATGGAAAGGTGAATCATAATCGAAATGGACTTAAATTTTTTAATTTCGAAATGGACAAGTGAATGCACTTACTTGTGCAACCCGATGGACGTCGAGAACGGTGGTACGGACCACTCCTGTCGCAAACCAAACTGCCTAGCAACTCGCTGTGGTAGGTGGTACTCAATTGCGTAGAAGCAGATCAGCGGGCACGTCATCCTATATAGATCCTCATCAGTGAAGCACATGTTGCTCCACTGGAACTGTCCCACCTTCGGATCTGTGTACGGCTGCCAAGAGACCTAGAAAAACTTTGTATGTTAGTATCGCTTACAACAGTTCAATGAAATGAGTCAATCTAGTACAAGCGGTAACGGAATGAAATTAGCTCACCATAGAGGGTGTGAGGCAATCCAGCTCATTAGCATACTCGACGTATGCTCGCACAGACCTGACATGTGGAGGTGTCACCTGGTCCCAAAGGTAAGCAATCGTCGGTTGAAGTCGAGGATCGGGCTCCACGAACCAGGGACGTGGAGGAAGAACTGTGGGCCGACCAACAGGTAAACGAGTCCACATCCAAAGCTGGAGAAGGTACACACACCCCCCAACAGAACTGCCCTGCCGGGTGCGCCGACAAGCCTCGCAAAGGTGTCGGTACAAGAAACTCAAGACTCCGGACGCCCAACTGTAACCCCCCGCCGTGTAGAAGTCTGTCAGGCAAGGGATGTACAACCAAGACGCGGCGTCACCAGTGCCATCTGGAAAGAGAACACACCCAAACAAGTGAAGGATCCAAGCTTTGCAGTAGTAGGTAACTGTCTGCTCATCTGCATCTCCCGGACAAATGACAAAGTTCTGTCGGAGCCAAGAAATAGGTACCCCAGAGGTCCGTGTACCCGGAGCCGCGGCAGGAAGCTCTCTCCCTAGAAAGGCGTGCACACAATCCCTCCAACCCTCAGGGCTGCACTGGCCTGTAACCGGACGCCCTCTGACACTGAGTCCAAGAAGCTTTTGCACATCCTCAAGTTTCACTGTCATCTCACCACAAGGAAGGTGGAAAGTATGAGTTTCCGGCCTCCACCTACATAAATGATACACTGAAATGAATCATCCAATATATTGAAAACAAAAAAGAGACCGGGTTTGTGGGACTATGATTTTACCTATCAACAAGAGCTGTGATCGCCGCTGGGTTCAAAACAGGCAACCCGCGGCGAACCTGGTATGATACGACGTCCAGGCCAGCCATCCTCAAGAGAGGAGTGTACCTGTCGTCGTACCGCATGTCAACGAACCCGTTATGGGTTCGAGGACGAAGAAGGGGCAGTTCCTGCGCAAAATTAAAATTTTGATTAACAAAGTTAGTAGTAATTAGAAATGTAATATGATTGACGAAGCGAGAGTATGTCATTACCTGCCCCTCCGCCGTGAGTCGTTCTCGGTGGTTCTGGTCGTAGTACGGATCCAGCAGGTGGGGTAGCGCCATCCTGAAATAGAGAGACAGATTAGTTAGAAAATTTAACATCTTAACAATAAATATTACAAAAAAAATATTTGCAACGAATGTATGCAAGTAACCGATAAAATGCGGGAAATAATTTACAAAATGCAACAAAGTACATAATTTATTGCCACCTGACTAATACGCCAACGACACGTGCGTGAATTGTGACCCAGTCTACCACACTTGCCACATTCATACTGATCGGGGTCATTAAGAAATGGAGTTCCACTACCTCGCCTAGTTCTTCTTGGAATCTGATCCATAACCATCTTGTACATCGTCCTCTTTCTAGACCCACGCTTGTCCCAACGGGAAGCTGGATCTGCAACGTACTTCGGGCCGTCATATGGAGGTCACTCTCCCGAGTCCCGAAAAGGTACGAATCTAGGACTCCATGTGAGCACTTGGTAGTCAACACTATACTCACGAGGTATCCTACTCTCGATGTCGTAGTTTCGAGCTCTTGCTGCAGCCACCAAATGAGAACATGGGAAGTGATATTGCTTTGGTGCACCACAAGTGTAGGTAAATTCTTGTAGACAAACCACATGCTTTCTGGACTCTCGGATCTCGCCATCGGATGTTGTACCACCCCTCTGTACTACCTCATAAGTGCCCGAAGTATGATCAAAACACACGACTTCATGCGTGTGTCCCCGTTCATTTGCCTTGTTCAGGTGTTGTGTTGGCTTTTTAGGCCATCTCACTCCACGACTCTGCAACTCTCTAGCCTTGGCATGCCTATCAATGAAAAACACAACAAGTTTGTAGAAAGTGTAGGAAACAATAGCATTCACAGGCATACCACGTATCCCCAAGAGCAGGCCATTGAACGACTCCGCCATGTTGCTGGTCTGAAACTCATACCTCCATCCTCCAACATCATGGGACCTAGTCCATTTCTCCAAATCTCTCATCAATCCTGTCAACCATTGTCTACCCTCTGCATTGGTGGCTGTTCTGATCTGCTCCAACTTCTCACGGAAGTACTTATCCTCAAGCTGACGTGCACACTCCTCGAATAGCTTGAAGTTGTCCTTGACACCATCCTTACGGAGGAGGTTCTCGGCAAGGTGTCGAGTGCACCAACGATGGTGCAAAGGGGCATACCCCTGTATATGCTCACGCACAGCATTCAGTATGCCCTGGTGCCTATCAGATATGACACCAACCTCTCGACCGGGACCAACCACATGTATCCGGACGAGTCTCAAGAACCAGCCCCAACTATCTTTGTTCTCCTTCTCAACCAAGGCAAATGCCAAAGGAACCAGTTCGTTGTTTGCATCAACAGATATGGCTATAAGAAGCACCCCTGCATACTTGCCAAGAAGAAACGTGCCGTCAATTGAGAAGACGGGACGACAATACTTGAAGGCCTCAACACACTGAGGGAAGCACCAAAAGAGTCGGAAGAAAATCTGCTGCCCATTGATCAACTCATTTGGTTTAGGCATGTACTCGTAAACTGTCCATGGATTCACCGCTTTGATTGCATTTAAAAGTTTCGGCAACTGCTCATAGCCGTCCTCCCAATCCCCATATATCATCTTCCATGCCCGCTGCTTAGCCATCCAAGCTTTACCATAAGTAATCTGGTATCCATCATAAACCTCCTTAACTGTGCTGATAATTGTCTTCACCTTCATGGTGGGTTCTTGCTTCAGAATTCCCATTAGCCGCTTCGCAATTAAGGTTGAGCTCAACTGTCGATGCTTAGTTGTCAACTCATGTTCTGAACATTTGTGTGGCCCAAACACTTTTGTGATCTTCCACTTACCGGTGACCTTTTGCTTCCTTGCACATACCCTCCAATCACAACGGTCCTTGTCACATACAACTGTGTACCGCCGCTCAGCATAAGAATGGAGGACCTTGTATGGCCTTTTGCGAAGGACTGCAAAATGCTGCAACCACCTCTTCAATGATGGAAGGTCATTGAAAATGCGCCCCATCTCAACTGTCATGCTCCAAGAAACCTCAGGAGCGTCTAAAAGGTCTTCATCACGACCTTCTGCACGAGCCTTATCTGAACGTGCAAGATCACTGAATGCATGAACACTTAAGTCACGACCAGGCAGGATACGTCTCATCATCTCAATGTCACTCTCTGTAAGCTCTCCAACCGGTCGGTCATCATCAGAGTCAATGGCCCTCGCACACTCATAAGGCTCATCATCATTCATAACTTGAGCTTCATCGGCCATGGGCCGCCGCGAGCCCGCGACCGGTCTGCATTTGCGTCTCTTCCCAGCGCCTCCTTTGCCTCTGGCCCGCCCGTCTGCATCTCTAGCCCACCACTAATCATGTGCGGAGCATTGGCCTTCAAACTTTGGAAAAAGTCCATTTGAGGTCCCTCGTGTATCGTCGTGGTCCGACTTTCATCCCTTATTTACAAAACCGGGTATTACTCATCTTCAACTTCAAAAACTAGTTATTTTTCACCCCCCGGCTGTTTTGATGGTGGGTTTGCTGACATGGCGATACATCAGTCATCCTATGTGGCACACCGTTAGCTTTGAGGGACCTTAAACTATGCTGATAGTTAATGACAAATATGTTTTACTAAAAAAATTTACAAATAATTTTTCAAAAAACTATCCATTTTTTCTGTCCAGAAATCTAGTTTCCTTTTAGAAATTTCATATAAAATTATTTTACCTCAAAAAAATGAAACCAACTTCGATTTTTTTCTAAAATCATACTCTATCTCTTGGTGCCTAACTTATAGTTATTATTTTGTATAGTTATCTACATTAATATATTCATAGATACGATCAAGTGACAGTTGTGTTGTCATCAAATGGCACAACATCATTTATCTTTCTACGTAGTCTAGGCCATCAATTTTGACTAATTATAATAGATAAATGAAGCATCTTCTAGCAAATAAACACACAAAAGGTCATATAAAATTTAATATTTTTTATTATTTGCTATAAGATAGAGTAAAAAAATAAAGTATGATTTTAGGAGAAAAAGAGAACAAGGTTTTTTTTCATTGATAAAAAAATTTCTATGATTTTTTCTAATATTATATTAGTTTTTTAATATTTTTAAGTGCATAATTTTTTAAATAAAATATTTGCATAATATTTTGATAAATTATTTGTATAGTTTTTTTAAGTGTATTTAGCCCCTGAACTACCAGCATAGTTCAATTAAGTCCCTTCAGGCTGACGTGCCGCCACATAGAATGGTTGATGTGTCACACGTCAGCCAAAACCACCGTCAAAACAGCTGAATGATAAAAAATAACTGATTTATAAAGTTGAGGGATGAGTAATACCTCGTTTTCTACTTGAGGGACGAAAACCAGACTAGAGAGATACATGAGGGACCTTAAAAGAACTTTTTCCTCAAACTTTTGATGGGCAAGGGCTCAAATCTCTCAATTCCTTTAGCTTGGTTGTGGATTTCGGGCAGCAAAAGGCCCGCAAGTACCGACCAGCCCAATAGGAAGATGACCGCACAGGGTCCAGTTCTTTGTCCAGCCCAACAAGTCACGTACCCATCCCACACTGGGACATCTCGTGGCCTGCATGAAGCACCTGGCATGCTATTTTCGTTTTTATCGTAGACCTCCTCTAACAATAGAGTCTGCTGCTAACTCTGACACCATAGATGTTATCTAAGATCTGCCTCTTACTTGGACCTTGTTTAGATGCAAAAGAGGGGTGGAGATTTGTGGTTTGGGGTCCCTTCGTAATCATTGTGTCACTGTAGCGTTTCGTTTGTATCTGTGAAAAATTATCAAAAAATTGATTAATTAGGCTCAAAATGTTCGTTTCTCAGAGTACAACAAAACTGTGCAGTTAGTTTTTGCTTTCATCTATATTTAGTACTCCATGCATGAGCCGACATTTTAATGTGATGGGAATAGGGTTGCTTTTTGGGAAGTAAACAAGGGCTTGTTTTAATTCATGGTTGTTTGTATATAGAAGATGGTGAAGAGTGAGTTGGCTCTTGCAGCCTCGTTTCTTAGCGAGACTAGCGGGAAACAAGATATAGCTGGATATTTTTTCAATTTCTCTTTCCTCTAGAGAACATATGTTGAAATGCATATGCTAAGAGATAGTTGAGTTGGTATCATTGGACGTAACGAGACTATAAACAATAAAAATGTCATGCTCTTTGGCAAATATGGGCAGATGACAAAGCAAATTAATGGATGTATCCAACGACCATCACTCCCCCTCACTTCTGTGACAGTCTCACCAACAATAATACGTCTTACATATCCATCGCAATAGGCATTGAAGTTGAAAACGAGATCATGAACATCAAGCCTGACCTAGTCTTATGATAAGCTCGTGGACCAGACCACATCAACAAACCCATTGAGAACGGACTTTATAGCGCCAGGGCTCGCTCGGATAACAATGATAGAAGCCCTCTGCACGCTCTGATGGTAACAAGTGAGAAACTGCGCTCTGCTTTTCGATCCTATTGCCCATGAGGATACTTCAGATCTGTGTATTTGTTTTTTTTTGTTCGATCTAAGACATCGGTTATCTGCCACTCCCTACGTAAACACCATATAGCAATGCAGGATTATTTAATCGTACTCATCTGTACGATAAACATGCATGCACATAAATGGTTATACGTACAATAGTGTTCTCTGACCTCCCACTTGACTTTGTTTTGAACGGCGACCTCCCACTTGACTATGGTTAGTAATATCGATTCTCCTAGCTTTTGTGTGGCTTGAGGCATGGTATTGAGAGTTTGAGACTGTGTTTGCTGCTATATACTAGTCTGGAGAGCTCTTATGCTTGTACTTTGAATTTGGTTTGCATACAACTTTCTTTGATAATTTAAAAAAACAAACAGTCCAGCCCAGAAACCAGCAATTGCACATCACCATAATAAGAAGGCTCCCATCCATACCTGCTGAAGATCGCCATGGTGGTGGGTCTCCAACATACGGCGTGCCCATCAGATTACAACTCTATCCTAATGAAGCTAATTGCATGTTCCGAAATCAGGGTCGACAATTTAGTGGCTCGTGTTGACCAGCTTAATTTGTCCTCTTAAATGAACTAGGTTGGCAAATGAGATATCTCAATGTTTGCATTGCACCCAAATGGTAGCTAACAGGGCACATCAGGCGCTACCATGCTACTTAATATAGCAACTAAACCAATGCATGAATCATTGCAACAAAACATGGATGGATAGAGATTCAATCACTTATGTGCATATAAAATTTGAGCTTAAGCAAAAACCAGCAGAAGGAAATTATCCACAATCCATAACTACTGGTTTCTTCTTCTTGTTTCTCCTTGCATAAATCTTTATTCAAGCTCTAATTATGCATCCACTTAGATGATTGAATCCATGTTTGGTAGCATGATAGCACCCTAATTCAACAGAAGCACCCATTCTGTTCTCGGTAGCCAAATTAAGTTAAAAGCAGCCAAAATTTCATCAAGCAAGCTTGGATGGTCTTGAGCAGAAACCAAACAGACCAAAGACATTCAATGTTTTCCAACAGTTTCTTTATGAATGCCCAGCAGTTGTAGCACAACTTCGTGTTTACTTTCTCTCGAGTGGCCGATCCTTTTATTAGCGTAGTTCATATCTTTTCTATTTTTTTACAAAATTACCGACATAATTGCTAATAAATTTTATTTGAAAAAAAATCCAACAAACTTGTTACCCACAGCCAGTGTGTTTTCGGCCAATTGCAAACAAATTGTTGGGAAAAGTTGCTGGCACAGTGTGTTTTTCCTGTCGAGGTTTCTTTCATCGAACCTGCTCCACAAAATGGTTATTGCTTCTTCTCCCTTCTGGCATAAAAAGTTCCAGGAAAAAGGCTATGATGCACTCTTACGTTGTTTCAACATCGGCATCGTGCCATCAAAGGCATGAGACTTGCTGTGCAACCTTGCTGTTGATTGTTTCTTCTGTGCGCTCTCAGACTAAGCAGGTAACTAAATGGAGAGTGCTTTTCAATAAGAGCTTATGGTATTTTGTTCTTGCAGGCACACTCAGCAGGTAACTACATGAAGCGTATCTTTATTTTAAAAAAATAGCACATACTAGGTTACTTAATAGACTACCAACATTACAGCCTAAGCATTCTTGCAAAAGCGTCCTGCTGATGCCACGAAGTGTACAAACACAGACGGCAGACGCTCACGATTCACGCATACCAGCCGACACATGCGCCTCGTTATCGTATTATCGACGAGAAAGTCGTATGATAGTGCTGAAATCCTAAAATAAATCCAAAAAACACAACACCAATACTAAATGGAGGACTCAAACCATGGTGCCTACCATACACCATAAGTAACCTTACCGGCTGAAGTTTACTGGTGATCTCTCCTTGTCATGCTCCTCATTGGATGCGGCATCGGCGGCATCCATGGCTCCTGCGCGCCTACGAAGTCCCCTTCACCCATAGCAAACATATTTGCCGGTATATATTAAAAGAAAGTAAATATACAAAATACTAAAGGGGAAAGGAAAAGATTAATTTTACACCCTTCAATCATTAGAAAATCATCACCCTGGCTCTTAAAAGTTAAAACTCCTGGAGACAAATGGTAAAGAGAGGTTCTCTTGTTTAGCATTATAATTCTCCAAGCATCCCATTCCAGCAGCACGCACAACTTGAGAACAATATTTCGTATATATAGTATATGAAAACAAAATAGCAGTGTGTGGATGCGTATATATCCCTCTTCTAAGAAACGAACAACTCACGGTGATTTGTGACGAAAGAACAGAGAGATAGATCAGAAACAGCAGAGTCGAAGACTCGAAGTCAGCTCTTTCCATGAGAAAGATCAGAGAAAACCTTCAGCTTGTTGTCGTTTAATCTGGAATTGCTACACCAGCCAACAGCGACATTTTGACTTCACTGTCGCCACAAGGACTATCAGTCCAACATCAGCGAGTCACATTCCAACGACCGTGACCCTCTTGAAGATGGCTCCCTGCCGCCGGACCAATCTCTCTGCCCGTTCCGGTTCAGAAAAGTCTCTCCTACCGTTCAAAAAAAGAAATGACTCCTCGTGCGGTGCCATGCATAACAAGTCGTTCTACAGTATCCCGTCGAACCCTTTTCAGTAGAAACTTGCTTCTAACACAAGTATGATTTCCTACACGCCCAAATGCCCGTACACTTTAAGGTGGTTGTTTCTGAGGAGTACGAGGAGAGTTCGAGTTGAGGAGGTGGATGCGGCAAGGCCCCCCATGCATTGAGCGTTCAAGTTGACTGTGCTGGTGTTGCGACGGGAGCTTCTTCTTATGCAAGGTTGGAGTCGGGGGATCGACGGTCGTGTGTGTGCGGCTCGAGGATGTTTAACCCCGTGGCGGAGGAGTTCGAGCTGTCACTCAGGCTTGCAGCGGGCCGCGGCATTTGGCGTGGCACATCGTTGGCGACGACGGCGCAGTTCTTTATGGCTTAGCTTTGGCTTCTCTCCCAGGTTGAGGGGCTGTAGAGTTTTGTTGTGTGCGTTGTTTTTGTGGTGGTGATGCTCGCTTCGGCTCGTGATGTATATAATTGCTTCTTCTTCTTAAATGATATGATAGTGCTATGTCTTTAATTTTTTTTAAAAAAATGCCCCGTGCTCTACGCCCACCCAGAACCAGAACAATCCTTTTCGTTTCTGAAATTCCTTCTGTTCGTGCAAATTCTTATTTCAGAGCAAAAGATCCTGCAGGCCGGAACATGCCAATGATGGACACTAATATATTTTTTAGCCCCCACCTAATGGCCTCTCCTCTTTACGTCCCTTGAATCACACCCCTCATCATCACTAATCCTCCCCATCATCGCCTTTAATCCCCATGAAATGGAAACAAACTTTCCAGGCAACATCACAGGAAGAAGCACTGCTACTACTGCCCTATTGCAGTACTGGCGGCACTGTCGCTGCACCCCTTCTTCAGGGCTCAGGACTTGCCGTAGAACAAGGGTTATGCTTGCCCCCGCGTGCGTTTCTTGCGCAGACAGCGAGATGGGGACGACACGACACGACCTGGTTGGTCCGGGCGTGCTTGGACTAGCCGAGCCATCAAGCTGCCTAGTGCAGCGGTGCAGTGCTCCATTCCATTCCATCGGAGCTTTGGCTTCGCTTTCAAGTCAAGTCGTCGCCACCTCCCTCCCCCGTTGGCCCCAGCCCCCTCCCCTACGGTCTCGCCGGCCTATTTGGCTCCCGTTGGGTGCACACCCCATCATGAGGCGCATCATGCCGTTCGGTTGTGGTGCCGGTGGTTGTTCTGCGCCCTTTTGCTGATCGAGCTGAGCGAGCGGCAGTGTCCGGGCGACCTAAAACCGCACCTCGGGCCGCGAGCTCCGGCGTGGGGGGTTCGTCCGCGCGCGCATGGAGGCAGCAGCCGGGTGCGGTGGTGGGAGGACGATGGGGCTCCTTCTAGCCGTGGCCGTCGTGCTCGCGGCGTGCGTCCGGGCGTGCCATGGCGCGACGGACACCCAGGACAGTTAGTGCCTTCGCCATGCATGGCTCTCGCCATGCTCACTTGCTGTCAGATACTGTTTGTGCTTGTCAAGTTTAATAATTAAGCTGCTCCGGCTTACTATTTCTTTGTCGATATAATCAGGCAGCAGCTATAGGAATTCTGTTAATGAGTAATAGGTCTGGGTCGAGTAAGAAATGGAATTAACCATGGAGTTTTGGTTGCAGCCTCGGTGCTCCGGGCGTTGATGGATCAGTGGCAGAACGCGCCGCCGACCTGGGGGCAGTCCGACGACCCCTGCGGCGACTCGCCATGGGAGGGAGTGACGTGCGCCAACGACAAAGTGATCTCCATGTAGGTGTACCCAGAACTCGTGAGCAAAAAAATCCATTGCACAATCACCCTACTGAGACTCTTTGCTTCTGTCCTCTACTCATTCAGAAAACTGTCCACCATGGGCATCAAAGGTGTTCTAGCTGCTGACATAGGGCAATTCAGTGACCTGCAATCCCTGTAAGTAGCACCACTCTTCCTAGCTTTGACCCTTCTGCTCTAGCACAGCTTGCAGCAGTGACTCATGACAGAATTGTGTTTGCAGGGACCTGTCGTTCAACAAGGACCTCGGCGGCGTGCTCACTCCGACCATCGGAAACTTGAAGCAGCTCACCACCTTGTAAGCTCTTGACGTGTTCTACCGGTGTCCTTCTCTTTCGTTTTAGCCTCTGTCTTGTCCCTTCTGAGATGCTAATATGAACCGCTTATTTTGCAGGATTCTGGCCGGTTGCAGTTTCCATGGCACCATCCCGGATGAACTAGGGAGTGTGCCGAAGCTGTCCTACATGTAAGGCGGATGATACTCTTTTCTTCTTCTGAAGTTCACTGTTTTCGGATAAAGTTTGACATCTCTCCTCCAGGGCACTGAATTCAAATCAGTTCTCTGGAAAAATACCAGCTTCGCTGGGCAATCTCTCCAACCTCTACTGGTTTGATATTGCCGACAATCAACTGAGAGGTCCCCTGCCAATTTCGACAAGCGATGGAATGGGTCTAGACAAGCTTATCAAAACCAAACACTTGTAAGTCCAAAGAATTTTGTAGACTGCTGTTCCTCTATCAGTCACCAGCCTGAAATGGAATTTGTCACTAACCAAAGTGCCCTGGTTCGTTCTTTCTGAATGTTTCTCTGCAGTCACTTCAACAAGAACCAATTGTCTGGCCCAATCCCTGATGCTCTCTTCAGCCCAGAGATGACGCTGATCCATCTGTGAGCTCCTGAAACTCGTGTTTCTAAGACGTTTTTGCAATTCGACGAAATTTACTGACAACTTAAGGTACTCACCGCAGGCTCTTTGACGGAAATAAATTCACCGGGAGTATCCCAGACTCTCTTGGGCTTGTTAGTACACTTGAAGTAGTGTAAGTGTCCTTTTGCTATAAGAAATGGTTCAGATCGATGAACCTATGCATAATTCGGTATCAAATGTGAAATTGACAGACATTCCTCTGCTCTGCATGTTGATTAAACAGACGGCTGGACAGAAATTCCCTCTCTGGCCCAGTTCCTTCAAATCTGAAGAACCTCACTAAAGTAAATGAGCTGTAAGTTGTTCAAGATCTGCACAATACCATGTTCTTCTTAGTACCAGTGCATTTGTGCGTATGAGAAGATGTAGTGCAGGCATGCTAAACACAGTACGGTTATGTTTCAGCAACTTAGCCAACAACCAGCTCACAGGAACATTGCCAGATCTATCTGGGATGAATCTTCTGAATTACGTGTAAGCAATTAGTATCATGAAGATTTATTATGCTAATTTAAACCCATCACTGGACAAGGTTAATCTGAAACTCTTCTGGTCTAATTACACCTCAGTGATCTGAGCAACAACACATTTGATCCTTCCCCGTGCCCAGCGTGGTTTTGGAAGCTGCCACAGCTCTCAGCTCTGTAAGTTCCTCCCTTCAAGCCTCACAGATCCACACACAACATATGCCCCTAAACTAACAAGATTTTGCTATGTTCATCAAGGATCATACAGTCCGGAAGGCTCTACGGCACCGTGCCGGCAAGGCTGTTCAGCGACCCGCAGTTGAATCAAGTGTAAGAGCTCTCTCACCAGCCTTTGGGAATCAAATCGAAATCCGATGACACTTATCTGCCAAATGATGTGACGAACTTGGAATGGGCTTGGTTGGGACTTTGCTTTGCAGGATCCTCGACGGCAACGGGTTCAACGGCACCCTGGACATGGGCAGGAGCATCAGCGGCGAGCTGAGCCTCGTGAGCTTCAAGGACAACCAGTTCTCCTCCGTCACGGTGACCTCCAGCTACAACGGCACCCTCGCGTGAGTGGCCCAGGACACGACGCAAAAGCACTCTAGATTCCGATGACATTTCCAACCAGCTGAGCTGAAGCTGATCCCTCTGGGTTTCCATTCCATTCAGGCTGGCCGGTAACCCGGTGTGCGACCGGCTGCCGAACACGGCCTACTGCAACGTGACGCAGCGGGCGGCGTCGGCGCCCTACTCGACGAGCCTTGTGAAGTGCTTCTCGGGCTCGTGCCAGGCGGGGCAGAGCATGAGCCCGCAGAGCTGCGCGTGCGCGTACCCGTACCAGGGGATCATGTATTTCCGGGCGCCCTTCTTCCACGACGTGGGCAACGACACGGCGTTCCAGGCGCTGGAGAGCATGCTGTGGACCAAGCTGGCCCTCACCCCGGGCTCCGTCTCCCTGGAGGAGCCCTTCTTCAACGCTGACTCCTACATGGAGGTGCGGGTGAAGCTCTTCCCCTCCGGCAGCAGCGCCTACTTCAACCGCTCCGAGGTCATGCGCATCGGTTTCGACCTCAGCAACCAGACGTTCAAGCCGCCCAAGGAGTTCGGCCCCTACTACTTCATCGCCTCGCCCTACCCATTCCCAGGTCAACTACTACTGATCAAGAATGAGCATATATGCCGTGTCTGCGTGATTGACGGACGGGATTCGTTTTGTGATGAGACAATGACCGAGACAGGTCTACGATTCACTGTGCAGAGGGCGGGTCGTCGTCCAAGAGCAAGGGCGTGATCATCGGGATAGCGGTCGGCTGCGGCGTCCTGTTGGTGGCGCTCGCCGCGGCGGCAGTCTACGCGTTCGTCCAGAGGCGGCGGGCGCAGAAGGCCAAGGAGGAGCTCGGCGGCCCATTCGGTACATATCATTCCTTCTTGTTCTTGGATCGAGACCTGACAGTGTAATGCCGCGCACTGAGAACCGTATCATCATCTTGTGCGCGCGGCAGCGTCGTGGGCTCGGAGCGAGGAGAGGGGCGGCGCGCCGCGGCTCAAGGGGGCGAGATGGTTCTCGTACGAGGAGCTCAAGAGGAGCACCAACAACTTCGCCGAGGCGAACGAGCTGGGCTACGGCGGGTACGGCAAGGTGTACAGGGGCATGCTGCCGACGGGGCAGTTCATCGCCATCAAGAGGGCGCAGCAGGGGTCGATGCAGGGCGGGCACGAGTTCAAGACCGAGATCGAGCTGCTCTCGCGCGTGCACCACAAGAACCTCGTCGGCCTCGTCGGCTTCTGCTTCGAGCAGGGGGAGCAGATGCTCGTCTACGAGTTCATGTCCGGCGGCACGCTGCGCGACAGCCTCTCCGGCAAGAGCGGCCTGCACCTGGACTGGAAGAAGCGGCTCCGGGTGGCGCTGGGCGCGGCGCGCGGGCTCGCCTACCTCCACGAGCTCGCCGACCCGCCCATCATCCACCGCGACGTCAAGTCCAGCAACATCCTCATGGACGAGCACCTCACGGCCAAGGTCGCCGACTTCGGCCTCTCCAAGCTTGTGTCCGACAGCGAGAGGAGCCACGTCAGCACCCAAGTCAAAGGAACACTGGTACGCCGAAGGCTCTTCCAGGCTCTCTCTCAGTCACTGCACCCGCTACATACTGCCATGCCAACGACTCTTCCGGTGACGGTGACCCTGACCTTGCATTGAATTAATTGTTTCCTTCACCTGCAGGGCTACCTGGACCCTGAGTACTACATGTCCCAGCAGCTGACGGAGAAGAGCGACGTCTACAGCTTCGGCGTGGTCATGCTGGAGCTGATCGTCGCGAAGCAGCCGATCGACAAGGGCAAGTACGTCGTGCGCGAGGCGAAGCGGCTGTTCGACGCCTCCGACGCCGAGTTCTGCGGGCTCAGGGACATGGTCGACGCCAGGATAATGAACACCAACCGCCTCGCCGCGTTCGGCAAGTTCGTCCAGCTGGCCCTCAGGTGCGTCGACGAGGTGGCCACGGCACGGCCGTCCATGAGCGAGGTCGTCAAGGAGATCGAGGTGATGCTGCAGAGCGAGGGGCTCGGCAGCTCGTCGACGTCGGCCTCGACGTCCGCGACCGAGTTTGACGTCACCAAGGGGGCTCCTCCTCGCCATCCTTACAACGATCCTCTCCCGATGAAGAAGGACAAGGACGTGAGCACCGACTCGTTCGAATACAGCGGAGGGTATTCTTTCCAATCCAAGGTCGAACCAAAGTAGCTCATCTTTTTCTGGGTTGAGATGAGATTCTCTTCGCTCAGCTCGACGTTTTTCTTTCAACCCCCCAGCAACTGGCATGACGAATATGTAGAGATATGGAGAGATTTTTTTACAATATTTGATTAATACTTTTGGGAGACTAGTGATTTTGTATGGTGTTGTTCTAATGTATGGTTAGAAGAAACATCAAGAGAAAACCTATCTGCCTCTAAAATGCTACTAACTGTTACTCATAACAGCAAAGATGACCGGGGACAAAACCTTAGGCGTTATTGGATTTAATGGTTTGGTGTCCATGTTGGATTTGTTTTGTTTGGTCTTTAGTGGACTGGCCCAACATATGGTTCGGTTTGATTTGGATTTTTAAAACAAGTAGTGTGGAGGATGATTGAAGTGTGCCATATTAATTTGGATCCAAATGCCCCTGAGCCCATGGGTTACAAACCGTTACGACTATTGGGAGGGCACAGCCCACATGCAAGTCGTACGCAAGGGGAGGCTTCGACTCCTCGAACTCTATCGCTAATTGAAAAAAAAAACACTCTCGTCTCCGCCGCTGCAGAGGGAAATGGTTTCTTAATGGATTGAAGTGTATGGTTCGGCCGCGGTTAATAACATAAAGTACAGCAATGTTTGGTTACTGCTGGTAATGGATTGGATTGGGGTGGGTTGAACGCTAGTTGCCTCGCTGGCTTGATAGATATGGATACAGTCCGGGTTTCAACCCACTTAGCAGGGACTCCGCGTTACCCAGAACATCGCCTCCCCTCTCCGACAAGGTTACTCTTTTCGTTATTGGTAGTGACCCAAAAAATCGCTTTGCTCAGCAATTTCATCAGTTCGAGCAAGGGGATTTGGCTCCTGCATGGGCAATGTTGCCTCGCCCTTGCTGCTTTGGCCTGCTCCCAAGTATCCCGAGAGAAACTAAATGACGACTGCTAGATTGAGCACCTTGATGCCCGAATCGAGCTCCCATCCCACCAAATCGGACTCCTCACTTCGTTCAAACTCCTTCCACCCAAATTGGGCAGTACAGCACACCGTCTGAATGATTTCAGTCATTGAATAACAGAGGAAACAGAGGACAGGGAGGCAAATGGAAGTAGGGAAACTTGCCCTTTCCCCCGCGAGGCAAGCTGGGCGGGGCCAGGGAGGTTACAATTTCCACACATGCGCCATCATTGGCACTCAAGGGCCCGAACACTTCAAAAGATAATAGCAAACCACAGGTCCTAATTTCTCGTGGCATAAAAGGTAGTGCTGACTCTACAGCTCTTTTTGGCAGAGAACCAGCTCCAACCCCAAAAATTCTTGGAGCTGTGAACAGAATGAGGGTGTATACATGAGCCACTTTGTTCTTGTTTTGGATCATGCATGTATAAACCACTTCTAATTTATCATATAAAGTCCAAATTATGAGATAGAGCTCTGCCAAACAGGTGTTACAGCTTAAATTCTGGTTTTCAGTATCACTACATGGCAACTTTTACTACAATTTTCGAATGTAAATGCTCAATCAGGAAAACCTTTCATTGAATAGAAATTAATGAATGTTACAGGGAAACACACACAAGGTTACAAAGGTAGGCAACGACTCTGTAAAATTAGCTGTCAAAATTTCCGATCATAGATCCTTCTTCACACCTACTGATCTAGAATGGGTGTCCAACATCCATTGCTTATAATTGGTGTACAGAGTTACGATGACAAATTGTGAAAAGCAGGTGAACATTATCAGTGCATCAAACAGGAACGGAAACCTCTTGGGAGGCTCTATTTGCAGGTAGGTAATGTGAAGTAAAAGTGAGAACAAAAATGGCAAGCTAAGAACTACCTTTGCTCCACATGAAATGTTCAACCTCTTTCCGTCGCTTCCACCAGGTGAGTAGTATATAAGAAAGAATAAGCCAAGAATAGCTATATACTGTAGAAGAAGCTGATCACGGCAGATAAGTGGGTACATTGAGAAAAGGGCAAAGTACACAAACCATCCGTACATCTGAGGTTCTTTTAGCGCTAAAAGACTTGCAGGTAAAAGAGGAAGCAAAATTGATTTCTCATGAACTGCAGGTACAAAACAAGTGGGGATATAAGGCAACTTTATTAAACTTGCAACAAAAAAAGATAACCTATCAATTTAGCAGTAAAACATACCTTGGTAGGAGAATAGGTAGAAAGAGAATGAGCTGTTCATCAAAGAATAAAGGAAGCCAAGATTACTTGGAGACTTGACTTGCTGAACAAATGAAGGCATGAAAGCCAGTATGGTAGCAGAGAGACTCATAAGTTTCAGTGGTTTTATCGCAAACAATCTCTTCCACTTGATAATAACTGAAGTGCTGCACCAGAAATTGGCAACATAATCCTCATATATACCTCTCTCAAATGGAGCTAGCCGAAAGATCACCTGATAATACAAACTTCACAAGTTCAGTGCAACTGACAAGCAGTGTACTAGGTCTATACACAAAAATATAAAACAGATATCATGCAAGACAACAAAATTTCTACAGATTGTATTGATGTAACTCAGCAATAGAACATGGTTTCCTTGAACTAGGAGGGTATAATTGGCCATCACCTGTAGGGCAGCTTCATAAGAATGCAAAAATGGCCACCAGACAAGAGCAAAAGTACCCAAGACCACGAAACCAAGTTTCATGACTTCGACAATAGGATATTTTCGTTTGAGGCACTTCCCCAGAAGATGGCTAAAAAAAGCTGGTGCAAAGTACAGGCTCATCTGCAGTACATCAGACAGTTTTAAGATACATAGGAAAACCATGTGATACTATAACTTGAAAGTATGTCCGACAAGTGTATTAATGGGGATAAAATGCCCCAGATTGGCTACCTAGAAGGATCATAAAAAATACAGTATACTAAACTTCACTCGTTAGATTAGTAGATGTGTGCATGTGTGACTCATCATGGCTTAGTCTATTCCCATGGTCCCATGAAAATAATTGGGATGTAAGGATGTTCAATTCCCACTCGCTGGCTAATGCCAATTTGAGCCAGCTTACAATCCATTAAGTAGGAACCAAAAGTACATGACTAATATTGCACCAACCATACCTTAAGGTAGCATAGTGTGCTAACTATTATGTCACGGTGAGATGCTAAAAGAGAAAGTAAGTCCAGAGTTAAGTAAGGACTCCAATAACTGTTCGCTGGGACCCCAAGCATCCCAAGGCAAACAATAAATTAACAATTCCGTTGGCTTTTTATACAACTAGTAAGAACTCACGTGCGGCAGGAACGTTTATTGATGACATGTAGGTACTAAAACCGTGTCACTTGAGTGAACCATGGTAAACAAACCAGTCGTGCGAAGCGCTTTTAAAAATAATTTATATTCGCTCTCTCATGTATAGAGAGCTTTAGGTATTCTCAAATCTAGAAGCACATCATTTTCGAGACAGTTGGTCTTTATTTATATGGAGAAAAACTCTCCAATCTATTGTCTATTAGCAATACGGGATTATTATGTATAGACGTGGTTACAAATGTGGATATATTTAGGTGGACCATTTTTTCCCTTCGAAGTTTTGATGTCCTTGACACTTCCGCGTAGAATTATTCCAGTTTTTTCCTGGTGCTTCGTGCGATTTGTGTTGGTCTCCTCCGATTAGCAATTTCAAAGATAAAATTTGGTGCTTGTTCCTTGCCCTTGCTTGGCTGTGGACTTTATTTTTGTTGGTGCCATAATCATGTGCTTTCCTTGTTTTAATATCCAGCAATGGCAATTAAATTTGTTTCGGCCGTAGGAGCCATATGTATCGGTTGATTCCTTAAAAAAAAAAGCTCAGAGGAGGTTTCACGGTAGAAGAATTGTTTTTCAGTTTGGAGGTTGTTTCCTTTTCAAAAAAAAATAGGTGGGTAAAAAAACACGTGAAAAAAAGGGGGCTAGGGGTGAACTCACATGGAGTTTTTCGCTCTACCAAAAAAACTTCCATAATATTTCCTTTTTTTCCCTACATCGTGGGTCCGGGTGGGTCCATTGTGAGGGGTATGGGGGGTTTTCGTTGGTAGCAAAAGTTTTCAAAAGAACTCAATCCTTTAGTATAGATTTAAATAGCTGGAGCATAAAGTCTTCTCTGTATTTACAGTGACAACCTCTTAAACAAAGTAAACTACCGTTTTGCAATGCCATTTGTTGGAAAGGTATGGACTAACAAAAACAAAGCGTTATCTAGGAAGTTTGACCTCACATGCATGGTAACAAAGCCTATGAATGGACTGAACATGATTTTCTAGACAGGCTAACCTGCTTGTGATTGATTGCAAGAGTGAAGAGAGCTGCAGCAAAGAGCTCATTCCTCGACAAAACACCAGCAATTGCTCCAAGTGTAAGTCCAAGGCTGATGCAGTTATACTGAAATAAAATAGCTAGGTATCAGTCAACGAACAATGCAAAACAGAACACACAAGTGCCCACCTCAATTGCATACATCACTAATACAACTCACCTGAAAATGGCCATGATCAATCAACACTAAACAGGGGCTGATCAGGACCATGGCCAGCAGCCACATCCACCGCTCGTGCCTATCATCCCCGCTAATACCAATTCCATCTTTCATGTACGCCCACAAGAACCACAATGCAGCAGGGAAGAATACCAGAAGATCCGACAACAGCACGGTCCACCGCATCAGCAACTTCCTGGTGCGAACAAAACAACAGCAAGTCTTAGCAGAACATGATTCTACACGCAACGAGCAGTAAACCATCTACTGAAGCGGGCGCGTACGATTCCGGTGACTCGTAGCCGCGGGAGGAGCGGAGCGCGACGGCGTCGGGGAGAGATGCGTTGATGATGTGGCCGTGGAGGAGGCTCTGATAGGCGGAGAGGGGCGGGTAGTCGAGGCCCCAGTAGGCGAGGTCGTTGTCGGAGGTGTTGCGGTACCAGTCAGAGGGCGGGAGGTGGAGGGTGAGCTCCATCCAGTGCCGCTGCGCCTCGTAGTCGCCGAACTTGGGCGTCGCCCCCTGGCCGGAGTAGGGGCCCACGGAGACGAGCACGCGGACGAGGAGGGCGGCGAGGGAGATGAGGAGGACCGTGGGGACCGGCGGCGCTGGGGGTTGCCATGGGAGCCGGGAGGCGACTGCGGCCGGATCTGGGGCACGGGGTTTCTTCGGCTTCGCCATTGGCAAGCCTTCCTGGCCCCTGTGGATCTCGGCGGGCGATCAGAGGCTGGCTGCGGCAGGGCAGCCGGCCAGCGGCGCGGGGGCTGCGCGAGCCGGTACCGAGGCTGGCAACGGGTGCGGCACGGGCGGCGGCGAGCCGGCGACTGTGCGGCTCGAAGGCGCAAGGGAAAGGGAGGGGAGTATGACTTAGACTGACAGGCGGGTCCCACAGTCGACGGGGTTAAGGGAAAGATGCAATTCCTTGTATGCGTGGATGTCGTAGAGCACTGTTCATTTCAGCTTACGATCGATTTTCGGGGCTCGATTTTGACAAATTCAAAAATTAGATAGCTCCCATGACCGATAATTGAGAATCCAGATTTGACTTTTTGATTCTTCAAAATCGAGTATTCAAAATCAGTCATAAACTGA
Organism: Echinochloa phyllopogon; assembly: GCA_033239725.1. Lineage (NCBI taxonomy): Eukaryota > Viridiplantae > Streptophyta > Magnoliopsida > Poales > Poaceae > Echinochloa > Echinochloa phyllopogon. The sequence goes on along the minus strand of BTCW01000018.1, from coordinate 59,676,262 downwards.
AACAAATAGGGCATAAATTACTGGTTCCCTTCTATGCCAAAAAAATAAAATCTTTCACTATGCTACTCTGTATTGGATAAAATTCATTCTCCTATAGAATAAAACATAGAGATCTCGCCCGCTTCCAGCTCCCTTTCCACTCTACTTTGCTCCCACACGCTTTCTCAAGTTTGGGATTGATCGAAAACTTAGAGCTATGGCAACTTAGAAAAAGGAACCCATATATTTTTGTATGGCCTAGTAGGAAGGCAAAACAGATTTTGCACCGTTAAATTTTACATGATTATTGACCAAAACAATAGCACAAACTGCCGGATTGAATGGTAGAGAAGGGATAACGGATTTGAAATAGTCGTACATAGGGGAGAAGAAGTTTTTAGATAGCATATGAGGCACTGGAACTTTTTTCAATAGTATATATAAAATTGTCTCTAAAGAAAACACATAACCTTTTATATCATAATCCCTCCAACAACAAAAATAGTCCTAACACTCCAAGAGAATCTCTTTTTTGACAGAGATTTTATTAAAGAATCACTCTCCCAGTTGTCTTTGATCGCAGATCTCCTGTCCAACGGAGCCTCTATGGCGACCATAACCATGCATTCGAGACAAGGTGCTGATGGGACTCAAGGACGAAGTTGACGAGCTCCTTGTTAGACTCATCGATGCCCGTGGAAGGGTCGGAGATTCAAAGTAACATGATGGACCGCCATAAGGAAGAACCATTTGGAGATAACACACAATCGGAAGAATAACACCATGGTGGCTAGTGCCGGTCCCACAAAATTATATCAGCACAAAGAAATCATGTGATGTGTACTGTAGTTTTTAAAAGAAGTTTCTTTCTTATGTGATATCGTCTAGTAGTTTGAAATATAGGATTACCATTAGAAAGCCATTGCTAGAATAGAAATTCAAAGTTTAATCCTTTTTAACAAAAACTGCATTCTACCATGAGTTATGAATTTACTACCTTCGGTCATTAATGTATAACACTTTGGACAAACAAATCTAAGACTACATTTTTTTCAGAACGTTATGTATTTACAAATGGAGACAATAATGCATTGTTAATATACTCATGTTGTTATTAAAAAATTATGACCATAGTTATTCAAGACTAAGCTCAGATAAGTTATGCACAAAGTTGTCTATAACGAGCTTTGATGCCTTACTCACTAGCAAAATTAAATTTACCTGAGCTTAGTTTTTTATTTCCAGTTTGATATACTCAGTTGCTATATCAAATTGATTTACGCATGCATTATCTCAAAATACTAAATATTTTAAATTATAATTTGAACTAAAATTTCACATAGACATTATGCGAGATTCTACTTGCTAATACAGTTAACAAAGTTTTAATATATGGATTTTAGCTCAACAAGAGATTTATTGTTCATGTTTCTTGTTACCATAAATATTTGTATGTTTATAAGGCGCACACATGCAATGAAGTGTTTGTCAAATACCAACAACTAATAAATTGGTTCTGCACTTCTGCATGTAGAGAATACAGAAACCACTAATGAACTAAAAAAGGTGCCCTAATTTACTTGGTTTAAGTTTTGTTTTCTTGCTCCACAACATCGCTACTACTCGTTCGTCAAAATGTATAGTGGCTTGAAACAAAACAGATTCTTTTGTTCGCGTATGGCCGACTGAATGATGACCTTTTATTTCACATGCCATCCCAGCCGTACAAGTACGCACCATACCGGTAAGGTAAGAAGTTCCACGGCGAGACTGCATGGGCCTATCCGCAAAAAAACTCCACCCTACCATGGTCCTGCTGGGCTGGGTGCGCCTCCCCATGAGCCGGGCAACTGGTGGGCGTCGTCGTCGTCTTTGCGCACCAGGTTCTCGCCTCCCCCCTCCCCCCTCCCCCTCCCCGCAGCTTCTCTCTCCTCCCCCACCGCGATCGACGGCAAAAAGGCGATCGCCCCACCCAGATTCCCCCCCCCCCCCCTTCCCACGCTCCTCCTCTCCTCAATCCAGCCAACCCTAGCATCGCCCCGATCGCGCCGCAGTCTGCCGGCCTCCTCGGCCCCGCCCCAGGTACGAACCGCAAGCGCCTCTCCCCGCCCCCCGATTCCTTCGTCTTTCCAATCCAGTCAAGCCCCCGCCGTCTCGATCGCCCGGCGCAGCCAAGTCCGTGTCCGGAGCGAATGGGCTCGCGGGGCGATGCCGGCCGGAGTCGTCGGACTCCGGCCGGCCAGATGGAACAGGTGTGGAGGCCGGAGGGGTTGCTTAGGGTTTTTGATCGCGACAGGGGATGCGAGGCTTGAACTCCGGGCGTGCATGTTTGGTGGGGAGCAGTTTTTAGCGCACGTGCTCGTTGATTGTGATGGTGTGAATGCGTGATTGCGGTACAGAAAACGATGTCAGTATGACTTGGTGGGGTAGGATAGAAACGGGGGGTCATTTCAGGGCAATTATTAGGTGCTGTACGGTGATAGCTGCTGCAATCATCTGCCATGCCGTGTTCCTCCCCCCTTGGAACAACTTGCTTGCCCCCAAGGGGGTTTAGTTCTTAATCCAGCAATCAGGGTCTTGGAGGGCTTAAGATGTGCTAGTCTCGTGAAGTGATTGCGCATGCAGATTGGTATGCGCTTCTTTGTTTTGTACAGATTGTCCTTAAATAACAGCCTTCCCCTTAATTTGGTAGTAGAAGAGAGTTGGGTTCAGTGCCACAATGTCAGGGCACCATTATGGCATCATGATCGCAGTAGGATTGTGCATTTGTGAATGCTGTCTGAAAAAGATGTAGTGTCTATACCTCGGTGTTGGCAAAAATATTTGTTGCTTATTGCCAAAATTGAAATTCTGTTGAATCTGCAGTGATCAAATTATGCCTTACCTACAACCAATCACCAGTGCCATGGGTTTCTTAATTCCATTCTATTCGATTTTATGGTAATCTACATTTGACATCAGAGTGGGCAATTTTCCTAATTTATTTTTGTTTAAAGAAAAACTGAAAAGGGGGAGCTTAAGGGGTGTTATTGCTGTCCATACATGTAAAAGAGCTTGCAACTTTGTGACTGTAGCTAATCAATTCATGATTGTACCATTTCTTGTTTTCTGGATATTTGATCCGCATGTCACGATTGCGGCGTATAAGCTATGTTTGTTGCTATTACCTATTTCCACATCTCTAGTTATATTACCCTTATTCAGTTTCACTTCTCTTTTTCTGTCTGCAGAGTAATGGACTAATGCTTTTAGTAAGGTCAAAGTTACCAAAAGCAACGTATGGGGGGAAAACAAAGCTTGTGCACTGTTCCAAATGTGGAATTTTAATCTAATGCAGTCACAAAACAGCAGAGTTTTGGGGGCAATGTCATCCTCTTTACCTATTTTGCCAAATTCTTTGAAAGAGAGCTTCCTGAGGCCTCGTAACCCCCAGCACATTCCGATGTCAAGGCATCTGTCTGATGATTCTATGCCCTTATGCAATGGCACACCTCAGTCTGCTACATTGCACCCCAGACCTGGTGTTACTGGAGCATCATATTCAGGCTACTCTGATAATCCACTTGGTTCTGCTTCTAACCATGAGGCACAGTCTACGGTTGCTCCCTTTATTTCTCAGTCATCCAATGTCGATGTTTTCCGGTCTCTATCTGATAATACCCCAGGAGCCCATACTGAGGCAACCTGGTTCCCATCTTCTGTGGATGTTCTACCAGTTTACACAGATAATATTGATGGTGCTGCTCCTGATAATCAGATTCAGAGTGTCAGTTCTGCTATGACATCTGATGGGGTTGCTAAACAAAACGATTGGTGGGCAGAGATAATGAATGATGATTGGAAAGATATTCTAGATGCAACAGCTGCTGATTCCCAGTCAAAGGTACACAAATAGCATTATCATAATGAGTAAACTTGTAATCTTCTCTATAAATACTCTTATCTTTACTATAACATACTAAGTGCTTTCAGCAGCAAATGTCTGTGTAGATATTATGTATTTAGTGATTGAAGTTGGAAAAGTTTTCACTTTGTACTTACTGCTGTGACATACATCTGCAAATGAAGGCCCCCTTGCCATTTCCTTATGAGAAGTTGAGAACTCATAAGGATATGCAAGTAACTAGGTCCAGCTCTTCAGTTATAATTGTTATGATATCTTGTTGAAGTGATGGTGAAGAGAACAGAACAATTCCATGTAGTATTTTGTATTGTATTGCGTTGTACATGTTAGATTGAATACTTGAGCTACCATGTTAGAATCTTTGTAGATGAATCATTTGTGCTACCATTTTATATTCTTGTAAGGACTGTTTGTGTGTTTATTACTGCTGGAAGTTTAAAGTGTTGTTGCATCTCCTCTTTGGTACAAAAATAGACTTTCATGGCTCAAGTGCTTTCAACTTTTAAGATGGACCCATATGTGTGACACTTGTTCCAATAACTTATGTTTCTTTTTATCGTTATTGCTCCCTTATTTTATAGGCCATGATGCAACCTTCCAACTCAACTGCATCACTGCCTGCAGTAAACCAGTCAGCTTCATCTCATTGTGGGGAGATTTGTCCTGTTGCTAGTCCTCCAAATAGCAGCAATGCTTCTGCAGCTAAACAGCGGATGAGATGGACCCCAGAACTTCATGAATGTTTTGTAGATGCTGTAAATCAGCTTGGCGGAAGTGAAAGTATGTCTCTTGTGTTGCCAATTTCCTCATATGATTTAGGTTATGGACCCTATATTACATCATTTAGTGGCTGTTTATTTGTCTTGTCTTATGCCTATTCAGAAGCTACTCCTAAGGGTGTGCTCAAGCTTATGAAAGTTGATGGTTTGACGATATATCATGTCAAAAGTCATCTGCAGGTTTGCTATTTAACTTTCTAAGTAGTTTCATTGCCTAAAGGAGATGTTTTCATTTTTCTTATCTCTACTACTTTGTGTTGCAGAAGTACCGCACGGCTCGCTATAAACCAGAACTGTCCGAAGGTTTTTCTCACTTGGACTCTTCTCATTTGCATTAGATATCCTCTTTTCATTAGGATACATTTGCAATGTCTAGGGGCTGTGGAACATTCATCTTTTTTTTTGGCATGATAGGCATTTCGTGAGGAACTATGTTGCAAATAGCATGCATACATGTAACTGCATTAAAATCAGCGTGAATTGTTAATATTAATGGAACATGTCCATAACTCATTATGCAGGTACATCCGAAAAAAGGACCACCACTGAAGAGCTGTCCCTGGACCTGAAAACGTCAGTGAATAACTATGCTCATGCTATATCCCCTTGTTTTCACTATATGGTGCACTATTTGTCTCCTTTGGTGGTAACTGGTATTATGCTACTGTGATTCAACATGCATCAAAGCTAAGTTCAGGAGTTTATTCAGAATCAGGACCATTGCCGTGCTGACTAAGTCATAATTGCCTTAAGAAAAAGATGTTATCTATATTTTTGAGATTTGCATATGGGTGTTTTTTTTTACTGTGGAATCTAAAGGATCTTCACAAATTAAAGAAGCACTTAAATATGGAAAATAGAAGATTATTCATACATTTCTCAAATAGATAACAGACTATTAAAAGATATTCAATTTGCCCATAGCATTGTTTAGATCAACTGGCTAGTTTACACAGGTGTGATTGGACAATAGTTATTTGAGGAATATGCTTTGCCCTTTGTCCATAACAACAATTGTGTCTGGGCAGGCAAGTTTTACTGTCCAAAAGTGATCCATTGTCAGGCTGTTCTAAGCTGAAACATTCGCATCCACTGATTTGCATACTGTCCCATGCAGTAAAGGAGGTTGAGGGCCATGAATTGCCTACAAGCTGTTTCAAATCTATTCTGGAAACCTTGCTTATGTGTACACAAAAGAAATGCTTTTACATGGTCTGATACCTAGCAATCAATAAGAAAAAGGGTTATTGATGCTCAATGGTGTAGATCATGTTCTATATAATGCATCTGCCAACAATACCTCTTCTGGCGCTGGAGTCATGATGCATATTGAGTCCATTGTGTGTTCAGCATAAATTCTAATTTTCAGGTTTATTCATTATATGAGACTATGAGAGTGCATCGTATTTTATTGTCGGTCACTTCATGATTATTACTCTTGCATGATCTTGGTTTTTTTTAAATAGGAGCATGGATCTTACTGAAGCGCTGCGCCTTCAGATGGAAGTCCAGAAACGTCTTCATGAACAGCTTGAGGTACTATTTATAAATATAGTTGATTGGTTTAGGCCAAATACTGCCCTAGAAAGTGGCATGCCACACTTTTTATATTCTTGGAGTAAGAAATGCGACAGTTGTGTGCTCTTTCTTGCATACCTGTTTGTGGGAGTTGCAGCTGTAACTAGAAGCCCCATAATTGCTTTGCTCTTAACATGATGCACATGCTTAACATTAATGTAAATGAAATTCACTTAATACTAAAACCACATATATATAATTCCTATTGCAGATTCAAAGAAAATTGCAGTTGCGGATTGAGGAACAAGGAAAGTATTTGCAAATGATGTTTGAAAAGCAGTGTAAATCAAGCATGGAGAAGGTCCAGGATCCATCCTCAGGAGATACATTAGCAAACCCATCATCTAATCTGAGGCACTCGGCAAACAAGGATAGTAGTGCATCCATGGACCAAAACAGAATAGGAGACAGCCCTGGAAGTGCGGAACTGGGAGAACGATCGACCCAATTAGGTGTGAAACAGAAAATTGCAGAAATCGATTCTGATTCTGAAGCATCTGCAGATGGCGGAGCTAAGATCTCCCAAGAGAAGCGTCGCAAGCTGCAAGATAGCTAACACATCGGCTGCATCATTCATCAGATTATATATGTTCAAAATTGCTACCGTCCATGTGTTGGATTCCACTAGTGATCCGTAAGTCTATTTAGTTGAGCCATCCTTAGCTATTTAAAGGACCTAAGCAAGGAGAAAAAAGTGAACCTTCTGATAGCCGTGTGTATAGCATTAGCAATAAGAGTTATCCCCGAAATTATTTGGGGAACAATAAGACTTGGCGATGTTATCTTTGTGCATGCATGCTTACTGTTTCTTTGGGCGTTCTTTGGGCGGTGAGGTTTTGTTTGGTGGATCGTCAGGTGGTCATCCATGTAGATGATCGTTAATTGTGTTTGCGTTATCGGCATAGGAACCAAATATTGAAATTCGTAGCATTGTTTGATGTTGCAAACTCTTCTAATTTATTCCGCGAGGAGTAAGGGGTCAACGTTAAAAAATTTATGCTATGTAGAAGTTATTGTCAATGGGGAATACCTTGGCAGGGGTGGCAACATACTCGTAACCGTTGCCACCGGCAATGAGGACAGACAAGGAGCTCTCATGCTGTTGCAAACTTTTCGAATTTTTACTCTGGCAGCATACTCGTAACCGTAGCCACCGGCTATGAGGATAGACAAGGAGTTCTCATGCTGTTGCAAACTCTTCGAAATCGTTGCTCCCATGATGTTGCAAACTCTTCAAATTTAATCTACGAGTCTCATAACATAACCGTTGGTCCGTTGCCACCGCCACGCTCTCATCACGATTCATGTGGTCGCCGCCGGGAACGCTGATCAGTTTTATCTTGGCTTCTCCTATGCCCAAGCAACACCATTATGTGTTAAGTCTATTCTTATCCGCTCATTTTATATCCATTTCGCTAAACAACTTGGGTACTTTGACAATCAGGATTGGCCTCATTTTATTTGACATTAGTAATACATGATTAAGAATTGTGTGAAAACAACTCAGCACTAACGAGATGAATTATCTTTCTGCATGTAGTTCATTTGTTGCATAATCAACAGATCTCTTATCAACACTGAAATTGTCGTGATCAGTACTCCAAATGCTTTATGTCTGTTGATGACCAAAATTAATCACACCTCACGCAACACCTCCTATGCGCAAGCTAAGACCTACACTTTATACTCACATCCAGACGCCCACCTTGAAGAGATGATCTCGGTCACCAGTTTCCAGCACGTGTGAATGCCACCACAGCCTAGGAATAAATCATGGGAAATCATGGCCACCACCAAGGCCATCAAACATAGGACCTCCACGCATATGCAAACCAAGTGGCTTGCTGGCATGTTCGCAACATTGCTTGGTTTTTAGGCAAAACCCGTTAGACCAGTTTTAGTGATTGTGTCAAAATTATTGGACTTGTAGCCCTCATCAAGGTGATCGAAATACATACATAGAACATCCGATTTGGAATTCAGATGAGGAAATTACGACATTGAGAAGATCTACACTAGGTCAAAACCACTCAAACCAGTTTTGGAAAGCGGTCAAACCGGTATTAGTACAGTGTACAGTCCAAATAGAATTGAGTAAATTTCTTATTTGACACCAAAATAAATGCCGGTTCCTTTCTTGGCCCTAAAAAAAATTTGTTCTCTATTTAACAATGACTTTTAACTTCATTTCTTATTTGATATTTCCATCACAACTTTCAGTTAAATTAAGCGAAACAACCTCGAAATAACCTTCAAAATTCATGAAACTTTTTATAATGATATAACATATTGGTATGAACATATTTTATTTAAAAGGACACATGTGTCTTTATGGTTTTAAAATTAAAATTTACTAAACTAGACTATCTTTAAAACAAATATGAATTATATGGCACCAAAATACTTTCAAAAATTATGAAAAAAACAACTATTATTCACCATATGTAATGTGGTAGTTTATAAAATTATTTTCCATTATGAGTTACATATAGAATTGGGAAGAACATGGTATTTTAGTAATTTTAGATGGAACTCATAATTATATATTTAACTTATGATGGAAAATAATTTTATACACTATTGTATCACATGTGAAAAATATTATTTATTTTTTCTTAATTTTTTGAAAGCATTTTAGTGAGATAAAATTCAGATAAGTTTTAAAAACTTTCTAGTTTGGTGAATTTTAAGTTTAAAACTATAAAAGTGCATGTATTGTTTTGAATGACATATGTTCATGCCTATTTATTATATTGATAGAAAAAAATTGATGAATTTCTGAGGTGGTTTGGAGTACATTTTGTCCGACTTAACTTTTGAAGGTAACAAAAATGTCAAATAAAGAATGAAGTTAAAAGTCAGTATGAAATAGAGAACGAAAAAAATTTTAGGGCCAAGAAAGAAATCGGCATTTGTTTTGGTGTCAAATAAGAAATTTACTCAATAGAATTTGAAGATTTGTATTAGATTTGATTCGTACTTGTTCTTCAAGTTGGACTACACATAATGAATGCAACGGTGGGGACGGGGCATATGCCACGTGTAATCTTAGATATATACATTTTAGTCTAAAAACATTTAGGGCTTAGACCAATAAAACCTATTGCGTTATTAAAAACACTTAATACATTATGAGAGTATCAAAATTATACAACTAAGATTGTACAATTGAAGTTTAAATTCAAACTTTAGTTAATCTACTACGCATGTCAATTGCTTATCAAAACACAGACACTCACTACATATTTAACTACTCCATTTAGTTTCATAATTATTAAATTTTGACATTTTAAACATAATTTCTAATACTAAGAAGTCGTCATTTAGAAATTTACCTTCTATCCTTATTAAATGCTTGGAGTTCCGCCCATTTCCAGTGAGTAGAATTTTAGGATGGTTAGTTTCCTAGCATTTGGGCTACGAGGTTCAAATCCTAGCCATGTTTTATGATCATTATATTTCCATTTCTATATGTCCACACATATGTATTTTTTTGTATAATTTCATTTTTAGTTATGTATATATTTTTCACGTATTTGATGGTGCGGTGCACTCGTGCATAGTAGTGTATACTACCTCCGTTCTAAATTATAGGTCGTTTGACTTTTTTATCACAAGTTTGATCGCTCGTCTTATTCAAAAAAATTGTGTAAGTATAGTCAAATTTAAGTCATTTATGAAGAATTTTTATTAATAAAGCAAGTCACCACAAAAAATATGATAATTTGCACAGAATTTTTAATAAGACGAGTGGTCAAACTTGTGGTAAAAAAAGTCAAACGACCTATAATTTGGAACGGAGGGAGTATTTTTTTACCACATATTTCATGATGTAGCGGCTCATGCTAGCATACTTTTTTGCCACAAATTTTGTTTTTCCTCCACTGCGTTCCAAATATGTCATGCATGTAGTACTAGTCCAGAAGTTTGTTTTGGGAAACAACATGCAGAGCACATGTGAAAGGGCCTCTAGCCTAGTGGTTAGAGCACCTGAGTAGCATCCAGCGGACTCAGGTTCAACTCCATGTGGGAGCGAATTAATTGGGTTTGAAATAAAAATATAAAAAAATAGGTAGGATCTTCCCCGGCTGACTTCGGTCAAAAAAAACATGCAGAGCACCTGGCATTCGTAGCTGAGAGGCGATGTAGAAGACGAACAAACAAAGGATGTGTGCCATTCATTACTGCTAAGGGCAGATCTACGACCCGAGCTGGGAGGGTGGGGGGGGGGGGCTGTAGCCTGACCACCAGCTCCCTTGTATATATTCATGATGTAGTGATGGTCACTAGTCCAATTTAAGATATATGATCTCGGGTGAAGGAAAAAATGGCCCGTATATTATTGATCTGCGTAGCTAGCGACCTATTCAGCCTGGGGGCCTATGCCAATCTTGGCTCCGCCCCTGATTACTGCTTCAGGTGTGAATCATATGCATATTAATCAAGGGTCAAAAGTATCCAAACTCCACCTAAAAGTATCAAGAATGTAGTGATGGTCACTAGTCCAATTTAAGATATATTATCTTGGGTGAAGGAAAAAATGGCCCGTATATTATTGATCTGCGTAGCTAGCGACCTATTCAGCCCGGGGCCTATGCCAATCTTGGCTCCGCCCCTGATTACTGCTTCAGGTGTGAATCATATGCATATTAATCAAGGGTCAAAAGTATCCAAACTCCACCTAAAAGTATCAAGAATAAGTTTGAACCTTATATCTTATAAAAATATTATATTATATTAGCACATATGAAGCATACTTTAAGACTTTAACCTCATGATATAGGATTTTAAAGGTTAAAATACATGATATAATGAAGTATGTTCTGAAGTAGTAAGTCCACATACCCTATTGTATAGTTATATGTAGCTACTATACCTCATATATATAGTTTAATAATCTTCTCTTGGCTCTCCATTTTAAAACTAGCGTGATGTCATTCAAACATTAGTCACCTAACCACAATGATTGGAATTTTAGTCAATTGATTATTTCTAAATAGGAGATCTCGAGTTTTAACAAATCTTAAATTTTCTTATATAGAGTTCTTATGAAAATATTTACTCTTTCCTTGGCCCAACAAATGAATTGATTTATTTATAGATGATTCATAATTAATAATCAAAGGTAGGGAGTATTAAAAGGCGTGTCTCATGATGTATTTCAATACCAATAAAAATCTAAAATAACTTAAGATTTAATATTATATGAAATAAAATTGTTTTATATTTCGTATTAAATTTACTACATAGTGCAATGTGTCACCAATGTAATATATATCATAAGATTCTTATATACAATAAAATGTAGAAAATATTGTATGGTTTATCTTATTTCATTACATATTTCACATCCACATTGTACATACAATAAAAGTATATATATATATATGCGCAAATTTATAATGTTAGTACATATGCCCCCCCCCCCTCACACACATAAAGCTCCCAAACACACACAAAACTAGCTCCACTATAACTCAATCGCGCATCGTTCAAATGATAGTAACATGTTGGAAAATACTTTCAAGAAATTATATTAAAAACTTGTTATTACAAACACAAATGTGCAATAAGACATAGTAACCATTTGCTATTGTAAACACAAGCGCAACCAAAAGACATAACATATATCTCTTATCTTAGATAAAACAATATGGTTGCTATGGAAGATATGATTTATTCTAAAACAAATATACACAAATCACGAGGTCAAATAAAAATTAGACATGTCTTAGGATTGTCTTACCTTATAATTCTATTCTATATGTTAGCACAAACCTAATGATTGAAAAACATAGGTAGATACTTATTAAAACAAATATACACAAATTATAATATTAAATAAAAATCAGGTATGTGTTAGGAAGAATTTTTGCCCCATAATTCTATTCTACCCTACAAATCTCACGTAGATCACATGTTTGCAACTTCTTCGAGCCTCAAAATCAATGATACCTTCTCACTTTCCAGTTTTCCACCGTCACATCGCAGCATGGTTGAAAAGTGGAATTGTAGTGACAAGGACTTCCTCACGCGTGGGCTAGATAACTGCTAACTGTTGGCATCTACTCCGTACTTCCTCCATATCGTAAAAGAAGATATTTAGGACATAAGTACGATTACCAAGGAGTGATTAATTAGGGGTTAATTTTCCTGTCTTGCCCTTATTAAATACAACTGAGGATGCTACCTGTACAGCAATTTATCCTAGCTCGGTTGGCAAGGTGCCACGGCCCGAGGCCGCAGGAGCTCGGTTTGACCTCTGGCAGCCGCTGCTTTTTTCTCTGTCTTTGCCGTGCATTCCGCTGCATTCTTTTTTTGCTTGCGCGTGACTCTGCAGTCGAGAGGCGGCCGTGCAATTAATGACAAGGCGGATATGCGAACGGGCGGCCACGCAAACCGGCGGCACGCGTCCAAAACTGAACTCGGCCTCCAGAACGTCGTCTTTTGCCGCAACCGGCTTGCCCTCCAGAACGTCTTCTTTTTAGGATACGTTGTCTTTTGCCGCAACCGGCTTGCCCTCCGGAACGTCTTTTCTTTTTAGGATACGGAGGGAGTATGTATTGTTTTGACCCCCGGTGCGCTCGCCCCGGTGGCTGTAACCGTACGTGCGCTATCACCGAAGTTTAGCATTTGTTAACGCTTTCTTTTTTTTTCCTTTGGTAACTGCATTTGTTAACGCTTTCTGGGACCCATTGGATCCCAGGAATGAAATCACGGATGTTGACAGTTACACCTAGCCACGAACACACAACATATGTGACGTAATACAAATTTGCCGGGGCATGAGAAAATGTGCGAGTGCTCAGAAGATAACCAAACAGAACAGCGGTCAATCTCGTTTTTTGCAACTGATGAGTCTCTGACATCATAATATACTTTTGCATCAACATAATAATGATAGAACAATCAATGTGCAACAACTAAGAACAAAGAATTTGAATTTTAACCTGTGTGTATGTCCTTATTGACAGAAGGACAAAGCATTGGGGGGGTCAAAAAAAACAACAAAGAAAGAATTAGCCTGCATCGATGAGGCGGAAGGCACCAATTTCAATTAAGGCGCCACAATCCACCGTCGATCATTCCTGTCCCGTAATCTAGATGCTGAGTGTGATGCTCCCTCTTACCTGGAGCCTCACCACCACACATCCCCGTCGTCGTCTACTGCATTATCCTTCGAAACTTAAGACTAACTCCTCTAACTGCAGAAAAAACCATCCATCGAGCTCACTAATTCAATGAACAGATGGTGCTGGATCTACTCTGTCAAAATTGATGGCTAGTGACTGCTTCCCAGGTCTTTTCTCAATGGAAGTGTTCGTCCTCTTAGTATATAGTACAGCAGTAGACTGAAAATCTACTGTCAAAATCTTCCGGCTCCCAGGTTCAAGTGCACTATGGACTTACATTGCACTCATCCATGAATCTCTCATCTCGTGTAAGAAACCTTTTCCAGTACTTCCTATAATCTGGTATACCCAACTCAAGCCAAGGTTTCATATTTCCGTTGTAATGCAATGATGTCGAAATCTGGGCAACTTCTTCTTTAATACCATAGTCATATCCCAGTCCAGATAAAGTCAATCTCTCATCAAGTGGATATAGAAGATGCTGGAAGGACAGCAAACTTATAGGCAAAGCTGCAGCTCGCAGTGAGGCCTCATCGTCATTGTTTCCAAACTATAACACAAGAGTGAAAAAGGATATTAGTTTATACAATTTTGTGAGGAACAAGTCACATATATTCCAGAAGCTGATGCCAAAATTAGTTAACAACTTCGTGATTTGTATAATACAACTTCCAGAAGCTGGTGCAAAATTAATTAGATAGTTTATACAACTTCCAGAAGGGAAAAAAGATATTAGTTAGTTTATACAACTTCCAGAAGCTGATGCCAAAATTAATTAAGAACTTAGTTTATACAATTAAGAACAAGTCACAATTTCATGAGAACTCTCAAGTATCATAGATAGGTCATGGTTTCATGGTACTCAGCAAACATAGTAGCTACAAATTATGGAACAAAGCAACTAGAACTTAAACAAGGGTTGGATAGGAAAGAAACCAACCTTTCTCACGAGTTGCAGGTAATTCTCTGTAACATTATGCTCTCTCCATTTGTCCAAATCAATCACATTCACCCCAGACATCCATGCACATGACTGTGGATCATACATTGTCCTACCCAGAAGGTTCCTCAATTGGCCAAGTTTCAAACCACAAAATCTGACAGCACCATTGACCTTGTCTCCCATATCAAGATTCCACAAGAAAGAGAGATCACGTTGAACAACCACATCATCATCCAATATAATTACCTTCTTTAAATCTTTGAATATTTCAGGAATAAAGAAATGTGAATGACTGAACACTGATAAATACTCCATTCTACTCTTTTCAGTAGGCCGCTCAAGGCTACTGATGAAGACACGGAATTCCTCAGGCAAATACAACAGCTGGGTTCCAAACTCAGGGAAATTCTCAAAAATAATTTGTTCATAGTTTATGACATCAACGGTTGATTCCCTGTAGGAGTTTCTTGCAAACCAGTGCTTCATGGCATAGAAATTTTGAGCATCAGTTAGTACATGAAAGACTACATTTTCAGTATCCTGCAAAAGGCAAAAGGGATATCAGCAATGTCTAACACACAAGATGCACAAAACAGTTTTAAAGGATAAAGAAAAAACTTTATGCGTACCTCACAGCTACTAACAGTTGAGTTGATGACAACAGAAGCTGCAAGAACGTTTTTGGATAAGATAACATAGTGCCTATGGTCTGGAATGTTGAACTTATGGGCAGGAGAGTCATCTGGATCCAATGGTGTGGATTTAAAATATTCTACTGTCAACCTCATATTAAGGCAATGATGACTTTTGGGCATGGTGTGAACACCAAGGTTGTATAGGTATGCACTCTGCTTCATATGAAAATGAGCTTCATCCTCTGTCATATGAAGAATCTGACGAAGCTTTTTGTCGACATTGTTACAATCCACAGTGCATGATTTGGCTCTTGTTATTGATTGGTCCATCCTCTCTATCTTCTTTTTTATACTGAAAGAACATGTCAAGAATTACTCAGATGTTAAATATCGGAACAGCCACATGATGGGAAAAATTTACATCTTTTGGATTTATAATCCCCCTCAATCCATTCTAGTCCTTTTCAATCCACACCAAACCGAAGCATGTACATTTAAAAGAACAGCTAGGTAGAGTATTGGAATACATAACCAAAATAGGATTTTTCAGACTTTATCTACAATAGCAACCTATGTAAGGCATGGCTAAACAAATTGTAACAGTTGCAATTGACAAGATCAACAGTGAAATGCATTAAAGACATGAAACGACATCCACAAATGCTAAATACTCACAAGGATGGTAGATCAGCATCGACAATGGATTCACTGAGAACCCTCTCATGTTCTTGAATATTTTGCTTCAATTCACGAGTCAGTGCCTCCTTTCCTTTAAGTTTTGCAATGCTTGGGTAGTAAGACCTGGCTACAAATAGTTGATCTTTCAGCCTCTTCACAACAGCATCTCTCATAACTTCTTTGTGTTCTATGGACCAGAGACAGTAGCTCCCGAATTCAAGTTGACAAGCTTTAGCCTTTTCCACTTCATCAGCATTTTGAACTCTGGGAGGCCTAATCTTCACACGGTCACCCTGGAAGCAATACATGTTTTATGTTTAAACAAAATAATGTATCAATACGCTTCTCATTCAAAAACAGCCACATTCAAGTTTGGGATAAGGTTAGAGGAAGCAAGTGTACAGAACTACAGATTGATGATAAAGTGAAGTTAAGCTTAAAAAATAATTTGATAAAAAAATATCAAACTGAGAGGCATTCATACTTGAACTGGAACTGGCACCGGCTTCACTTCTGGTTTTGGTTCTTCAACTAATGGAGGGGGGAGAACTGGTTTTTCAACTTTTGGAGGTGGGAGAACTGCATAGAGAGCCGAATGTCAGCAGGCAGCACACACACCAAGGTGACGGTTCAGTATGTCATAAAAGGAAAAATAAAGTATGAAATGGATGGAATACAAGTTAAGGGCTTAAGGCAAAAGACCACTTATGGATAATGATCATTATATTCTACATAAAGACACAAACATTCATTTCAAATTTACTGATTTACCTTAACTTATTTGTGGTGAAGTGTATAGGACTGTTGCATGCATGAGTGTAAGACTGTAAATATTGCAACAAGTACGAAATACGTACTGAGATATTGAAATGAAGTAGCGTTAAACACCAACTAATCCAATAAAGTACACACAGCCCAAATCATTGTTTTCCGCATCATTTTTTTTATTGGTATATACTAAAGGTTATATTGCACATTTTCTGCATGCATTCAATGTCGGATTCACATAGTTTCGATTAAAATTCATTTGATGGTGTTCTGCTCTACCAACATATACCTTTTGGTTTGGTGCTAACGCTAGAAGGGTCACTATCAATACCATTGTGCAAGTCTTTACTGCTCCTGGAAATCTTGTCAGAAGAATCCTGAAAAAAGGAAAAGATTAGGGACTTCAATAGAAATATGGGAGATGTTACTGAATGTAACTATTATTGACAAAAATAGAAAGTAATGTATTTACTAGTCAAGATTTATATTCTTTTCCCCAGACAACATAATCCACAATCATGGAGATGAGACTAGGGTAGAAAAGATATTAAACACATGTTTCTGTGGGATCGTTTGTAGTTGTTGGATTTGGTGTCCCAAATTACTTTCAATCGTACAACTTACTCCCAAGAGCCACAAGGACAACAAATGGTTTTTAATGCTAAAACATATCTTGAAGCCGACCAAAATTTTAAATTCTCCAACTTGAATATGCTCACACCTCCAGAGTTATGTAGATTTGTTTTGCTATGGTACATTGATACCTTCTGAATTTAAAGGAATGAGCAAGAATCAATTGGATGGAAATACAATATAACCCTGAACCACCTTTTCTAACAGTAGATACGATGGTTCAAGTGTTCAATGCTGCTGACAACCAATAGATGACGCATGTTAAGACGTGGGAGAAAAAGGATCAATAGCCACGTGGAACACATCCCTTTTTTTATAAGTGACCCCTACTAAGTGTGACTAGCTTCCTAAGTTGCATCATCAGAATTCACTGAGCAGAGTTGCTTTAAGTAATATTAGAGAACAGAATGTGTGCCCAACTTGCGCTCTCATTTGTTAACTTTGTAGACCTACTAGTGATGTTCATTACAGACATTTGGTCTAGCCAATATATGTGAAAATGCAGTTCAAATCTGAAATTCGCCATTTGAGATATTATCATCTTAAGAAATACCTTGGTTTTAGTTCCACTGGTGCTGACAAGTCTTTAATTATGACTAATGTTGACAATTATACGGAGCAAATAAGAACAATAGCTACAACAAAACAGGAGCAGCAGAACAAATACATGTAATCCTACGTTGCATGATCATGTCAACATCCACCGAGCTAACAAAAGATGCATAGTTAAGCAAAGTAGTCACTATCATGACATAACAAAAGATTACAAAGGGACACTAACCTGTGCCTCTGTAGTAACACCAGCACTGTTCCGCGTTACTACACTCACGGCGCCACCGCTTTCGAACGCCGCGAATGAAGGCAAGTCAATCTCCTGGATTCAACACAAACAGAGTGAAACACATACATGGGAACAGACGAAAATTTGCGTGTATTATTTTGAGAGCAAAAAAGCAGTTACCTGCTGGGGGCGCTCATCCGTCACATACACTGCACAACAAAAGACCATCGAACCAATCAGAAACCGAACCTCCAAAAAATACCAACGTAAACAGAACAGCGCAACAACAAAATCGCCAATAGGCCACGCTAGGCGACAACAGACGTAACAGCGCTCCCCGGAATAGATCCGCGGGGCATGGCGCCGATCCGATCCGTGCCGCCGCCCGCATTCCCCGAATCCGGGGTCTCCGCGGGCGCGAGGTCGCGGCGGGGGCGGGGCGTGTGACTCACCGGCGGGAAAGCGGTTGAAGAGGAAGGCGATCGGCACGAGCAGCGAGCAGAAGACGAGCGCCAGCACCGCCAGCCGCGGGCCCCTCCGCCGCTTCGCCGGCGGCGCCGTCGCCTTCATCGGCTACGACTCCTCCTCCTCCTCCCGGCACCGGCACCACTTCCTCCCTAATCCCCGCCGCCGGCGCCTCCTCCTCCTCCTCCTCCCCCTCTAACGATCATACATGCCGCCAACGCCACCGCCACGGCGCGGGGGTGGGGAGGCAGCAGCGCGGGCAGACGAACGCCTCCCGATTCGGGCAATGGCGCGGGCGGGCCCCAGGCGGGCGGCTCCGGTGGATTCGATCGGGAGCCGCGGCGTCGGGTGCTCGGATTGGTTAGTGTGCGCGAGAAGCAAGGGGAGAGCGTCGAAGGGAGGAGGAGGGAAGATTGGGAGGGAGGGGGAAGGGAAGGGGGACGAGTGTGTGTATGTGTGGGGGGTGTGAAGGAATAAAACGTTTTTGCGGAATGCGCCATCGGCTGCTTCTTTCTCTCTCTTTTTTTTCCGCTTTTGAGTTTTAAGTTTTGTTGCTTCTTTTTCCCGTGCTTTGGCCTTTTTGGTACAGACTCCACGCATTTGGATTTTGCTTTGCTGGTTAATTTAACTCCAGCTGCCGACTCGCGAATTATGAGATCAGCGGTGGTGGGGACGACGCGGATCTGCTGCGGCCGCTCATCTTGATGGAACATGTGAAGAGAGTTTATTTCGGCCCTGGTTTAGATGTCAAATTTGGGTGCCAAATTTAGCGTCTCGATGTGTGCGCCACTGTAGCATTTCATCTGTATTTGTGAAAAATTATTCAAACATTGATTAATTAGACTCAAAATATTCGTCTCGCAAAGTACAACAAAACTGTGCAATTAATTTTTTTATTTCATCTATATTTAGCACTCTATGCATGTGCCGATATTTTGATGTGGTGGGAATCTTCTTTTTACGTAGTGAACTTGAGGTGTAAATTTGGGATCTAAACAAGGCTTCGTTTAGTTTCCAAGAAGCATATTTTACCATTATAACTAGGACCGAACAAAATGCTCGAAGTTCGTTAGCTCGCTCGGATCTCAGCCAGCTCGGCTCGGCTTGGTGCATATTTCTAACGAGCCGAGCTAGAGTTTTTGCTCGTTAGTATAACGAGTGAGTTCGAGCTGGCTCGTGAGCTGCTCGCGAGCCAAATGAGCTAGAAGACCTAATAGACTAATAAGCAAGTTATTAATTAATAATAATATATGTATGTTATACGCGCAGTTTTAGGTGATGTTATGGTTATATTTTATTATTATAGTATGATATAGTAGATTTTGAAGGTATTAAGACCATATAAATACTGTAATTTTTTATATTATATATATTATTGTAGTAATTTTATATTTAACTCTAGCTCACAAGCTTAACGAGCCAGCTCGCGAGCTTAATGAGCCGAGCCGAGCTAAGATTTTTGCTCGTTTTCTTAACGAGCCGAGCCGAGCTGGCTTGTTTGGCTAACGAGCTCGAACGAGCCGAGCTGGCTCGACATCCACCCCTAATTATAACGTACTGTAGCATTTCATTTGTATTTGTGAATAATTATCCAAACATTGATTAATTAGGTTCAAAATGTTCGTCTCGCAAAGTACAACAAAACTGTGCAATTAGTTTTTAATTTCATTTACATTTAGTACTCCATGCATGTGTCGGTATTTTAATGTGATGGGAATCTTCTTTTTTTATAGTGGATTTGGGGTAAACTTTGGGAACTAAATAAGGTCTGAACTAAAAACATCCCAAATTATTTTATCATGGTTTGGTTAGTAAATGTTTTGCTGACCGTGTGTGAAAAGAGTGTGGTCCTGGTAATTTTTGGACAATGATAATTGTTATTACGAATATAAAAATACTCCTCCCAAAAAGAAAGAATATTTAAACAAGGATAATAAGTGTAAGGCTTATATATTTTTTTAATCGGTCTTGTATCATAAGTATTTTCGCTACGCGGACTTGATATTGCGCGGGATGCGGCTGCATAGTTTCAGTATATTAATAAAAAAAGTAGCTACCAACGTCACACAGTTGAAGATATTTCGAGGAAAAAAATGGACAACTAGCATCCACTGATCATATACAATCTCTCCACAGCATTGATAAATGTTTTTAAATATCTATTGTTTGACATGCTTGCTTAAAGGTCATCTGGTTTTGTCCTCCTTCGATGAAACTAATTTGATTTTGAAACTTTGGACGTCCACATAGGCCATGTTTCTTTGCTAGTCGGAAAAAAAATTCAAAGGAAATCTTGCCTGCATGAAGTATTAAATGAAGTCTATTTGCAAAACCTTTTTAGAGATGGGTGTAACTTTACGCGACGAATCTAACGAGCCTAATTAGTCCATAATTTGCTACAGTAATGCTACAGTAATCATTCTCTAATCATACGGTTAGATGCATCATTAGATTTGTCTCATGAATTAACTCGGGGTTGTGAAGTTAGTTTTGTAAACTGACTTTATTTAATATTCTTATTATTGGTCAAACGGTGGAAATTTCCACCCAAAAAAACACGGCAATAGAACAAACCAACTCACGGCTCATGTGTATTTCTTTAGATTTTAGAAATTTTTTAGACACGTTTGACCAATAATTAAGGGTATTAAATAAAGTCAGTTTACGAAATTATCTTCATAACTCCATGTTAATTCACGAGACAAATCTAACGAGGTATTTGACCACACGATCTGAGAATGGTTACCGTAGTATTACTATAGTAAATCATGGGCTAATTAGACTCATTAGATTCGTCGCGTAAAGTTACACTGATTCCTAAAAATCTAAAAAAATTTAGAAAAAAATTCCAAAACCCAATGAAACGCGGGCAAGCATCCGCAGAGGATCAGGTCGTCCATCACCGCCGGTGCAGTCCTTTCTGATGCACTCACCGACCCGTTTAATCTCGCGACAACGACGGCTGATTTATTTTCTTCCAATCGGACGCCAGTATGGCAGTATGGCAGTATGCTTGACGGGACAATAATTTCCTGCCGCTCCGCGCGTTGCATGCCCTGATTGTGCTGCTGGTTTTCCGGGGGTAAACTGCCGTGCCCGGAACACAGGAGACGCAAAGGGCAACAAGCCCGCAGGAGGTGACGATGGATCGTCACATACTTCCTCCTGCTCATAGAATTTCCAGATGAAGCACAGCTACATGTCCAGCCTAGAATAGATTCACTACACTCAGCACCGCCATAAATGCCTCAGCTAGACCAGATCTACACATACAACCTTGGCCGACAAATCTGTCACCTTTTCTCCTTGCTAGCAACATGACATGATGTGAGGTGAAACCAGTAAAAAACTTCTTTGCAAAAAGAAGTTTTTTTTTCTATTATTGTCCAAATACTTGTGCTGCCAGCAAAAGAACCCATTTGCATATTTTCTTCTTTTTATTGTTTTTGATGCAGGCGCCATGAAAAGCCAAGGTCATTGCTGCTTTTCGGAAAGCACCAGAAATGCTACATTATATTCCCATTCTCATTCCTCATAAGTAACCGTTTGTCTAAGAATTAAGAGGATGGTAATATAAGGCAATGCTCATAATGCCATATTCTGTTTGTACCAACCCTTGTGGGGGAGATTTGAGTCTTTTTGCTTCGTTGTTATGATAACTACATTTCCTTCGTGGACCTAAGCCTTTGTTTTGTTTAGATCCTAAATTTAGCTCTCAAATTCCACTATGCAAAAAGAAGATTCACGTCACATCAAAATACCGGCACATATATGGAGTACTAAATATAGATGAAATAAAAAAACTAATTGCACAGTTTTGTTGTACTTTACGAGACGAATATTTTAAGCCTAATTAATCAATGTTTGGATAATTTTTCACAAATACAAACAAAATATTACAGTGACGCATTTATTACAAAACGTAAAGTTTGGATCAAAGTTTGGCATCAAATTTTGGATATAAACAAGGTCTAAGCTGGAGACACGACTAGGGCATGCTCTCCATGCTTTATGTGTTTCACTTGGGCCTTGTTTAGTTCCCGAAATTGGGAGCCAAATTTGGGTCTTTTGGGGTGCGTGCGCTACTATAGCATTTCGTTTGTATGTGTGAAAATTTTTCCAAAAATTGATTAATTAGGCTTAAAATGTTCGTCTCGTAGAGTACAACAAAACTGAGCAATTAGTTTTTGATTTTATCTACATTTAGTACTCCATGCATGCTATGACATTTTGATGTGATGGGAATCTTCTTTTCGCATAGTGAACTTTGGGGTAGAATTTGGGATCTAAATCAGGCCTTGGTATCCCTTTCTAGGCCTTGTTTAGTTCCCGAAATTGGGAGTCAAATTTGGGTTTTTGGAGTGCATGCGCTACTGTAGCATTTCGTTTGTATGTGTGAAAAATTATCCAAAAATTGATTAATTAGGCTCAAAATGTTCGTCTCGTAGAGTACAACAAAACTGTGCAATTAGTTTTTGATTTTATCTACATTTAGTACTCCCTTCATTCTGAAAAAACTGACGTTTAGGACAAGATTTGAGTCAAACATTGGGAATATAAATCATCAATAACTTTTAAGCTGTTGAGTTTGCAAATGTGAAAACTATATGAATAGATTTGTCTTGAAAAATACTTTCATAAAAGTATACATATATCACTCTTTGATAAAAAATATTTTTATAGTAACAAGAGGTCAAAGTTATGTTTTGGAGACCGTGTCCCTGTCCTTAACGTCACTTTTTTCAGAATGGAGGGAGTACTTCATGCATGCTATGCCATTTTGATGTGATAGAAATCTTCTTTTTACGTAGTGAACTTTGGGAGTAGAATTTGAGATCCAAGCCCTAGCTTGTCTAGTGCGAGTCCCTACGTCTGATTGCGTAGGGAAGATTTGGTTCAGGCAGGATCGATTGATTTGTTTTGTTTCTCGCTTCACCTCACCATCTATAAGTTGCCCACTGCGGGTCCCTACGGTTATTGAGGGCTTCCCTTTACCTAGGTATATAAAAATAATCAGCCGCGCCATCGCTCTAGTTAAACTATAATGTACAGGTATGACTCCACCATCCTCGATGGCCAATTCCTCCTCACTTTCAACGCATAATTTGAAACACAGTGCTCCCATAATCCGTTTTGGATTTTGGATATCGACCCTCGCTACCGAGAAAGTGAGGGAAAAAACAGACCAGTACAGTCATCATTGCACAGGAAGGGGTATACGATCCCATATGCACATATCCCAAGGCCGCCCCCCCCCCCCCCCCCAGTAGGCTGTAGCTGTACCACGGGGAGTACCACGGCTCGCCCCTCCCGGGCACGGCCAGTAGCCGTTGGCTCCCAACCGCCGTGCTCCTCGCTGCGTGATGACGACGAGGACACTGTTTTCCACCGAAAAGGACACGAGACCGCTCAGCGCTGCCAGCCCGCTGCCTTGCCCCTACGCTCCCCAGTCCCCACGGATGCACCCATTTCTTTCGTCCCCCGTGGGAGAAACCAACCAGCCAGGACGTCGCACAGATTTGGCGCTGCCCAGCTGCTCCCCCACCGAGCCTGGTGGGCGCTGCGCCCCCAGGCCACCAGTCCCCGGAGGCGGCGCCTCGTACGGGAAGCGCCCGGCACCGCAGCGTGACCACGTGAAAGCTCAAAAACAGACTGCGCAAGGCATGTGAGTCGCCCCTGGCTCCCCGCCGCGGTACTGCTCGCCGAAAACAGACAGCGCAAGACTAGCTGCAAGTGCAAGCAGAGCACGGCACATGACATGAAGCTGACGTGTCACGACGGACGACGGCTGGGTTCTCGCGAGGCGAAGCGCAGTCAGTGGCGGCACAACAGGTGTCGGGAACGGAGCGGTCGTACGGCGCGTGGTGTGGTGGGCTGATCATTCCCGTCGCGTGCGACAGCCACAACATCGGGAGCGGCAACGGGGTACGCCTAGGCCGCCCGCGTACGTGCGCTCCGCATGTGAGAGCCCCGTAAAAAAAAAATCGTGTTTGTGATGCCCGAGAGGCCGAGGCCGCTGGTCCAAACATTTAACAAGAAGAACTGTGAGAGAGTGTTTGCAGTAGTTATCCTACGGGATTACCGGGATCCGGTTTGAAAACAATGGGCTTAGTTCTCAAATTTAGGAGCAAATTTTGGTCTTTTGGGGTGCATGCGACACGGTAACATTTCGTTTGTATGTGTGAAAAATTATCTAAAAATTGATTAATTAGGCTCAAAATGTTCGTCTCGCCGAGTACAACAAAACTGTGTAATTAGTTTTTGATTTTATCTACATTTAGTACTCCATGCATGTACCGACATTTTGATGCGATGAGAATCTTCTTCTTACGTAACGAACTTTGGGGGTGTAATTTTGGATCTAATAAACAAGGCCAAAGAAAAGTAAGCGCTTGTTGCTGGTGCCATTTCCTGTTCAGAGTAATTTTTTCAAAAAAAGAATACTGTTTAGTGTTGTTGTCGCTGCTAAATAAATTCGATAACTCAAAAACTGCAAGGCAAAATAATCCAACTGCCGCTCCCATATGCTGACCCTAAGCATCACACTTGCTACAATGGTTACATGGAATAACAATTTCTTTCTTTTGACACACATGGAATAACAATTTAAAGCAACGCTTTAGGGTGTTTGGATCCAAAGAGCTAAAGTTTAGTCTTCTAAATAAATAACAATTAGTCTTCTAAATAAATAACAATTACGCGTATTAAATATAAACTAATTATAAAACTAATTACATAAGTTATATCTATTTCGCGGGACGAACCTAATAAGTCTAATTGAACTATAATTAGTATATAATTATTGTATAATTACTGTAGCATTACCTTACCTTGTCTTATCATAGACTACAGACTTAATAGATTCGTCTCGTAAATTAATTTATGTAATAAGTTTTTAAATTAATTTATATTTAATATTTTTAATTAGAATCTTAAATTCAATATAACGGAACTAAAATTTTAGTCGGAGATCCAGGCACTTGGTCCTCTCGCACAGTAATGCGGTCGAGCCGCTGCTTGGGAGACGGAGACACGCAAAGTGCGGCACCTTACGATCGTCGCAAGGAACGCTGCTCCGCGAATCCGAAACCTTTCGCTCCTCCACAGCATGGGGGCAGGGGAGGGGCCTTGTTTAGATGTCAATTTGGCACTCTAAATTGAGAGTTTTGGGAATCGCGCGTCACTGTAGCATTTCGTTTGTATGTATGAAAAATTGTCTAAAAATTGATTAATTAGGCTCAAAATGTTCGTCTCGCAGAGTACAACAAAACTGTGTAATTAGTTTTTGATTTCATCTACATTTAGTACTTCATGCATGTTATGACATTTTGATGTGATGAGAATCTTCTTTTTTATAATAGAACTAGCAAGGTGGCCCGCACAAATTTACGCGGGTAGCTAGTTTTTTACTAATATTTAGATTTTTTTAACTTAAATATAATTTTATTTAAATATCCGTTGTTCTATTATCAATATTGTTTGTCCAAGTGTGCCCAAACTAATGTATTATTTTTTATCATCATGCATGTGGCACATGGTATGAATTAATGATGCAAGCTTATATTTACTAATTCTATTTGTTATTGATTCTTAGGTCAATTTATATTTTCCTTATTTATTTAATTTAGAATTTAACTATTTATTTACTCTAATCAATATACTTTAAGGTTAATATAGATGGTTAGATGTTATCAAAAATCAACGGTGTGTATTATTTTTATTTCGTTTAATATGGTAATAATATTACGTTATTAAGATTAACTCTATCAATACCTCTAAGACTCTCCAAATACTAAAATGAGTCTACTTCTATTTTTAAGGGCCAAAGAAATGCTACAACTCCAGCAAGAACCCTCATAAATATAGGGCTTTCTATAGACCCCCCAGAATGGAGGCCTACTGGAGTGCAATTTTTTTCTGGACCCTCTAAACTTGCGACAGGGGCTTGTTGTGTTTGCTGGAGTGCAACTTTTTTCTGGACCATCTAAACTTGAGATATGGGTTTGTTGGGTCTGCTGGAGTTGCTCTAAGATAATATATTGTGTGGCCTAATATTGAGGTAGTGATCATGGGTAAGTGGATACAGTAATTCATATAACTTTACGTATATAAAATGCAACTTACTGACATGACATGAGATACTCCCTTCCTCACGGACATGAGAACTACCTCTACGAACTTGCAATAGCGTAACACATGACGATTGGATTAGAGTAGAAATCTTCTACAAAACATAATGATGTTTGGGTCGTCTCACTTTACAAATTAGTGGTATGATCGGTAGCCTAGCTTGCTACAGAAATCAATGATCAGAATGACATACCATGAAGGAAAGCTTAAGAAGGGAGGAAATCAAATATAGAGGGTAATCAATCACACCAGGAAAATGCTATCCAAAAAAATTTATGAGAAAAATACTACTATTTTGCTAGTTATGCAATGAGAACTTAGGCTGCAGTAACCAATGGGTGCCTATTACGGTTATGGATCAATCTTTTGCATTTTTCCTCCTCCGGTAAAAGATGGAGTAATATATAGACATGGTTGATGCCCAATCTAGTGAATGATCGACGGTAGTTTACGGTTGCATGATTATATCGGGTATTAAGAGAAGCATTTCTTTGCCCAGCCTGTTGTCACTCAACTTCCATATCAACACATGTGCACATCAAGCACGCCTATCATCAAAGTTGTACGACACTTGAGTTTCTTTGCTTTGTTTTTCCTAAATCTGCTTTTGCTTCTTTCACTGACTCGTTTACGAAGACCATCAAACGGGATTGAGTGTGGGCAAACCATTTGATGATCTTCCATGAGTGCTGGGCATGACCATGGTGATGATCAATTTCAGCAGCGATTCACTTCCTTCGGATATGGAGAATTTTTCTCTCACGTTGTTCTCACAGTCTTGGTGAACGCCCTAAATCTAAGCAACTTTCATCAGTTACATGTGCAAATCAACATGGTGTCCTTCGCTCATGTTGAACGCTGCACCACCTTAGTTTCTCCGCTTTGTTTTTCCTCTCTCTGCTCCTTCTTGCACTAAGTCATTAACAAAGACCATCAAAAGGGTTTGAGCGCGGATAAACCATTTGATGATCTTCCATTAGTGCTGAGGTGCGGCCATGGTGCTCAATCCCGACAGCGATTCGCTCCCTTCGAACGGGGAGAATCGTTATATCTTGCTGTGCTCACAACCTTTTTGAACGCCCTAAATCCGAGTACCTCTCATTAGGTACACGTGCAAGATCGACGTGGTGTCCTTCGCTCATTGTTGAACGTTGCCTCTTATATAGAGAAACGTGGAAGGGCACATGGGGCTTCAGGCTATCCGCACTCGTCGTACTCTGTTCTTATCCTCTAAAATGAATATTTGTGCCTAGTCACTGAGATTCTCTCCTATATATTAATTTCTTCTGCATCCGTTATCTTAAATATCTCATATTATATACCAACTACTAACATGTGAGCCCACCCATCTCTTTTTTCTCCGTTTCTTTCACCGACGCCCCCACTCCCCCCACTCTATCTCTCCCTCTATCTCCCCACCTGTCTCTAGTGGCGGCGGCGGCGAAGGGGTGTCGGTCTCCCTGACCGGCAGCCTTTGGCCCCGCTGTCCTCCGGCGGCGCGCGGAGCGGCCGGACCCCAAACTCCAAAGGCACGCGGGCGGCTCCCACGGCGGCGGCGACAGTGCACGACCTCCTGGCGGCGGACGGTCGCGCGGCAATGACGAAGGACTCCCGAGGCGGCCATAGACAGCCGCGCAACCGCGGTGGAGGGCTCCCGCGGTGGCCGGGGACGGCCTTGCGGCGACGGCGTTAGACGGCCTCCCGGCCGCGGACGGTCGCGCAGCGACGACGAAGGACTCCCGCGGCGGCCACAGACAGTCGTGTGGCGGCGGTGGAGGGCTCCCGCGGTGGCCGGGGACGGCCTTGCGGCGACGGTGGAGGCCTCCTACGACGACCATGGACGGCTATGCGGTGGCGGCGGAGGGGCTCCCGCGGCGACCGCAGAGGGGTGGCGGCGGACGGAATAATATAGACCGTTGGATCTTCATCAAATCAGACGACATATAGTTTTCTCTTTTTTAATTAACGAAATAATATAGACCGTTAGATCTTCATAAAATCCGACGGCATATACTCTTCTCTTTAAACCGTTAGATCTTCATCAAATTCGACGACATATATTTTTCTCTTTTTTAGATTAACGGAATAATATAGACCGTTAGATTAGATGTTCATAGAATCCGATGGTCCATATCCTTCTCTTTTTTTAGATTAACGTGAAAATTTCTTGGCCCTCTCGATGAACGTGGTGACTTCTTTTAACACTATTGTATTAACATAATAGATTTGAGGTTGAATTTCGGATCTAAACAAGACCCGAAGCAAAGATGGATATCCTATCCCGCTTTGTACGTGCTGCGCTCGTCTGACACATCTCATGTGCGGTGCCCCAAGGATGGGCATGTGCGCCGCCACTCGATGTCTTTGTGCCGTGGGAACTAGGCGGGCAAAGCGGCCTAGGAATTGGATAGACGGATGGATACGTACTGGGGTGAAATCTTTGTGTTGCTGGAGATGGATGGCATGGATGCTTTAGCTGTACTGGCCACCGGACGGATCAATATTACCTGCTTCCTTTGGAAGGCAGTGTGCACCGCAGACATCGCTGGCATGCACCGGGCCGCAGCCTGTCAGGAAGGCTGCTCGACGGACTCCGTGCACCAGCACGGCGGCATCGGCGCGGCCATGGCCCTGGATAGGCTAGTGGGCTAGTGGCCGTTGGGCCAGTTCACCGCCTGTGTTTTGTTTCCTTTCCTAATGGGCTCCGCTCAACTGTTGCGGCCCGGCTATCATATGGGCCGACAGAGAGACCCCGACCGGAACAAATGGCCGGGATATAGCTCGGTTCGTTTGGGCTTACCAGCAATAGGTATCTTTTTCTTAGAATAAATCAACCACTGGTCACCGATATTTTTTTTCTGAAAATAAATCAGCACCAGCCACGAGCCAAATAAACATGAGTTATATACGTGGAGTAACGCATACTAGGCTATAAAGTTTGGACACCCAACTTTAAAAAACATCATAAATACGACATTGTAACATTTCATTTGTATTTGTAAATAATTGTTCAAACATTGATTAATTAGTTTTAAAATATTCGTCTCGCAAAGTATAACAAAACTATGTAATTAGTTTTGGATTTTATCTATGTTTAATACTCTATATATGTACCAATATTTCGATGTAATAGGAAAAAAATTTATATAGTAAAATTTGGGGTGGAATTTGGAAAATCAACGAGGCTAGTTCCGATCTCTAGACGAGCACACGAGACACGACACCGACGATCGCATTGTCACGTAGCTGTTCCACAAGGCGGGCGTGATAGCTCCTCACGAGAAAATTAAAAAGGGCTTTACACATGTGCCCCCTCCCGGGCTGCCACTTCGATTCGTTCGCGCCGAGACCCTTCCAGAGCAAAGCAGCCGGGCCAAGGCCACCCACCACCAAAACCCGACGCGCGAGCACCGAGCAGGCCCCAGAAGCCCAGAACCCAGCAAAACCCGCCTCGATTCCGCTCACCCATCCGCGTCGCCTTGCTTCTGGAAGGAAGACGTGCAGGGAGCCCCCGACCGCATCGATCGCATGGCGACGAGGCCGCCGGCGGAGGGGAAGCCGTGGGAGCTGGCGGCGCACCCGCGGCTGGGCAAGGGGAAGGTGGTCGGCGTGGTGGTGCTGGACGGCTGGGGCGAGGCGCCGCCCGACCCCTTCAACTGCATCCACGCCGCCGACACGCCCACGCTCGACGCGCTCAAGGTACAGACTAGTGCGCTGTTGTTGACTTGTTGGGGTCGATCGCAGGGCTCTTCCGCCGCGGTCAAGTCATGCACGTGTGGTCGGATCGGCTGATCGCCGCCGTTCGGTGGACTCTGCTCGCGTGTGTATCATGTGTGGCGCAGGCAGCTCCGGAGAGGTGGAGGCTCATCAAGGCGCACGGCACGGCGGTGGGGCTGCCAACGGATGACGACATGGGGAACAGCGAGGTCGGGCACAACGCGCTCGGAGCAGGCCAGATATACGCGCAGGGGTAAGGGGCACTGCGAAACTCTCTGCCACGTGTGTTTGGTTAAACTCACTATCACCAGCTGAAAGCCAGAGTGAGGCCAAAAAAAAACCATGCATGCCGAAATAGTAAATCACCAATTAACACCAATGGTCATCGGTCACGGCGTGCAGGGCAAAGCTCGTTGATCTGGCGCTCGCCTCCGGGAAGATATACGAGGGGGAAGGCTTCAAGTACATCCGGCAGTCATTCGACAACGGCACCCTGCACCTCATCGGTCTGCTCAGCGACGGAGGCGTGCACTCGCGGTTCGATCAGCTGCAGGTTAAGTTGATGCAAACCTACTACTCACTCCTAGCAGATTTGAGACGTCGACAAATCGGTCTTCGCCACAGCTGACTGTTACCGTCTGCTGCCTTTTTTTTTGGGTTGTTGCAGCTGCTCCTGAAAGGGGCTAGTGAGCACGGGGCGAAGAGGATACGCGTCCACGTCCTCACGGATGGCCGCGACGTGCTGGACGGCAGCAGCGTCAGGTTCGTGGAGATGCTGGAGGAGGACCTCGCGAGGCTACGGGAGAAGGGCATTGACGCGAGAATCGCGTCTGGCGGAGGCAGGATGTACGTCACAATGGATCGTTATGAGGTACTGCTACTATCGTCGCTCTGCGGATCACTGGGTTCTGTTTCTTTATATGCTAACCTCTGAGCAATAGAGAAGAAGAATGTTTGATCAGTCGCTGAACCTACTATCCAAATTTGTGAGAATTTTAGGCCCCTTGTTTAGATCCAAAATTCAACCCCCAAATTCTACTATGCAAAAAGAAGATTATCATCACATCAAAATGTCATAACATGCATGAAGTACTAAACGTAGGTGAAATAAAAAACTAATTACACAGTTTTGTTGTACTCTGCGAGACGAACATTTTGAGCCTAATTAATCAATTTTTGGATAATTTTTCACGCATACAAACGAAATGCTACAGTGGTGCGCGATTCCTAAAACTCCCAATTTGAGGGTGCCAAATTGACATCTAAACAAGGCCTTAGTTTCATAATTGTGACAGGATTGAACCTAGAACAAACAATCTGCAGAATGTAAAAAACCGCCGCCACGTGCTTACCACAAATCAGTGTTAAGAAATGAGGGCAGCACAACTACTCTGCATTTGTCAATTCGTGGTACCACTGAGACCTGTCCTTTTTGCAGAATGACTGGCAGGTTGTGAAGCGGGGTTGGGATGCACATGTCCTTGGGGAAGCCCCACACAAGTTCAAGAATGGTCTTGAGGCTGTGAAAAAACTCAGGGAGGATCCAAAGGCCAACGACCAGTATTTACCCCCATTCGTTATAGTTGACGAAAGTGGGAAACCGGTCGGGTCGATACAGGATGGAGATGCTGTCGTGACGTTCAATTTCAGAGCTGACCGGATGGTGATGCTCGCAAAGGCGTTGGAGTATGAGAACTTTGACAAGTTTGATCGAGTCAGGTTCCCCAAGATACGTTACGCTGGTATGCTTCAGTACGACGGCGAGCTAAAACTTCCGAGCCATTATCTTGTTGCTCCCCCGGAGATAGAGAGAACATCTGGAGAATACTTAGCCCGCAATGGCGTTCGCACCTATGCTTGCAGGTAAATTTGTGTGCTTTGTCTTGTGAGAAGTCTTTGATCTGAAGTCTGAATGTTACATTAGTTGTGCATTGCTCATTTCTTTTCTTGTAAAAAAAAAACGCAGTGAGACAGTCAAGTTTGGTCATGTCACCTTTTTCTGGAATGGAAATCGATCTGGTTACTTCAACCCAAGTTTGGAAAAATACGAAGAAATTCCTAGTGACATCGGCATCCCCTTCAATGTTCAGCCGAAAATGAAGGCCCTGGAAATTGCACGGAAGGCAAGGGATGCCATCCTGAGCCAAAAATTTGACCAGGTAGTTCATGGATTAAGGTCATCTTAAAAAACTGGCTTAGAACACGAAATTAGTGTATAGTTAAGGCAGGGAGTTCAAACACTAATAAGGACATTTTGTAGGTAAGGGTCAACATAGCAAATGGTGATATGGTTGGCCATACAGGAGATATTGAGGCGACTATAATGGGATGCAAGGCAGTTGATGAGGCTGTTAAGGTACGCGATGCTTGCAATCCTCTTTCGTTATGTTCCTGGGGTTCCCTAATGGTTGCTAGATCGTCGTGCATAGTCTTGCCCTATTGCGCGTATATTTTGCAGTGTCCGCCGTTTCAGATTGCATGCTTAAGATGACTACAAATTCATTCTTGTAGATCATCCTCGATGCCATTGAGCAAGTGGGTGGCATTTTCGTGCTCACTGCTGACCATGGCAACGCCGAGGACATGGCGAAAAGAGACAAATCTGGAAAACCACTCCGTGACAAGGACGGCAAGGTGCAGACCCTTACTTCACACACGCTGAATCCAGTAAGTGCACTTCCAGGTCTCAAGATATGCTTAATCACATGCCGGCCTGTCAGTGTGCTCTTTAACTGAAAGTCTGAAACCCATCTGCAGGTTCCAATCGCTATAGGAGGGCCTGGGCTTGCCCATGGGGTCAGGTTCCGGACGGACCTCCCCAACGCCGGCCTCGCAAATGTTGCAGCAACAGTCATGAACCTTCATGGGCTTGAGGCCCCTGATCACTATGAGCCAACACTCATCGAAGTCGTCGACAAGTGATGACGATGGCGCCCAGTCTTTGCAGCTCAGTCTCTGCTACCCATTGCATGAGTTGTATACTCACGGTCACGGATAAATTTGGTTTTCGCTTTTGGGTTGTGGTTGTTGTCCCCGCCGTTTCCAGACTTCTGAAGCATATCCCTCCGGTGGGTGTCCGGCATGTCATGGTGTATCGTATTCGAATGTCGGTCTCTCATTGATCTGTATGTATGCTGACAATCTGTCTCCGAGAAGTACCAGATCTATCTCTCATTGATCTGTACGTATGTTGACAATCTGTCTCCTGTTCCTGGGTTGGTGGACTTCAGGACTCGTCTCCTTTTCTTTTTCTTTTTATGGGAAAAATGTTGAGGGCTTGTCTCGGCGTGTCGCATTTCAGTCCATGCTATGGCTGTGGCTACGTTCTGTTAATCTGTTTCGGTCGGCATAAAGGAACCAGCAATCGTAAGGCCAAATAGGCACAAGTGAGAAACCGAGTAGTTGGTGTTACAAAATCCAAATGCTGCTGGTGTTACAAAATCCAAATGCTGCTGCATGAGAGATTATTTTGGAGTTATCAATACTAGCTAGCGGAGACACACGTGTACAGGTCAGGTCATCATTAGCGGAGACATGTGCACACATACGAGTTTTTTAAAAACATATAAACCAAGTATTATACGTGTTTCTAAAAACATAAAAATCAAATATTAGAAGAGATGCACATAGACAAATACGTGTTTTCAAAAAACATATATCAATGAGCATATTTAATGTAAAAAATATGAAAGTTTAAATGGTATATAAATAAAATTGCGGTGCCCATAACTCCTATGATTCCAAATTGTATAAAGAAATCGGACGACAACGTGCCATTTAAAGGAATTCTGGATGCTTGATACGGCCGTTGCCAACACGCAGCGGTGGTCCAACCGTCCAGGCTAGGGATAGACAAGATCAGCTCCGTCCAGTTCGTCACGAATTTGCTGATACCAACTACCGGCACAGCAAAACGATTTTGGTATAAGCAACTCTTGCGAGCCATGCAAACATATCGATCATCTTAATCAGCTCGCAACCACTGTAAAAGATAGAAATGTACAGAAAAGCAGAAGCAAAGTATGACATCTCATAGGCAGAAGCTATATCAAATGG
The DNA here is from genome assembly GCA_033239725.1 of Echinochloa phyllopogon. Classification (NCBI taxonomy): domain Eukaryota; kingdom Viridiplantae; phylum Streptophyta; class Magnoliopsida; order Poales; family Poaceae; genus Echinochloa; species Echinochloa phyllopogon. Next base: position 59,642,083 of record BTCW01000018.1, on the reverse strand, counting down.
CAGGCGACCAGAACCAAACGCAGCAAGCTGGCTCCGTCCCAACAATCAAATGGCAAACCATTTTTACATCCAATAGTAGGCCTCCTGATCGGAGTGGAATAAAACTATCCATGTATCTGCAGGGCAAAAGGTATATCCTATCGAAGCTTCGACTCATTCGATCTGCTGCTCCGGAAGTTAGAGAGGGAGAAGAACGACCTTGATGCTGGAAGTACGATGTGACAAAGATGGTTAAGTATGTTGTAACTAGGTGGCATGGTACATTGCTAGGTAAAAGCTAACCTTTTGTTGATGTGGCAGCTCCAGACCGTTCCCGTAGCTTATCCGAGTTCATGGAGTTGAAGCTACCGGTGGTTGATTGAGCTGGAAATGAATAGGTTCAGAAATATGCACAGCATTGAAAATTGAAACATAAGAACGTGTACTTCTGAACCAATTTGATCAAGCATAGAAAGATGGCCTTATAATTCTAGCTGGTAAAAAAGGGTATTTTTGCATGTGGCAATGTACTAGTGTACAGCTCACATAACATCTATACTCAGTTAGTATAAGGTAAGACCCATAATATTTTTTTTAAAAAAATATGGATGTAACTACCAAAATGCCCCAAGTATTTAGATTGGATACAGGACCACCATCCTTGAGAGTTTAGACCATGGTTGGTAAAGGTACCTGATAAGACGCTGTTAGTCTTTGAGCCATCAAAAGTTCTCCTGCTCGAATTTGCACCATCACTAGTGCCTCTTGATTCTTCTAGTTCATCTTCTCCTTCAGAAACTACAGATGGGCTTGCCCAGCCATTGGCGTTGCTATCTCCCTTATTTTTCCGAGCAAACTTTAGAAGCCTCTTGAATCCTTTTGGAGAATCCTTATGAAAAACTATTGCAGGTGGGTTTTCAGCATTTCCCCACTCAATAATTTCTGGTTCATTGCTATCTGCTTGCAGCATTTGTGACAAGGAATGACGGACTCTTGGACTTGACGATGGCAATGGGGAAATTCCCGGAGAAGTTGCATCCTCAGACACTACATTTTCACTAGGATCAGTGACTTCTTGTTCTTGATGCTCTACTTCTATCCAGGCAGCTGATGAGATGCCCATATCCTCGTCAGGAGGTTGTATGGCCTCATCTGCCTCATTGGTAGCGGACTCAACCTGGTCACTGGAGCCCATTTCTGTAGCAGTTAAACTCGAGGCCGGTTTCTCTGTTTTTTCAATATTCAAGTCATTATCTAGCGAAATTTCTAAATTTTCATCAACATCATGTGCTGGTTGAGCAAGATCAGCCTCCAGTACCTTAGTAGTTGGCTCGGTTGTCATATGAGATTGCTCCTTATCTTCAGCTTGGTTAACACTTCCACTATCTTTTGAGGACTCAAGTTGGGGCACCTTATTCTTCACAGTACCAGAACCAACGCTGTGACTAATTCCAGTTGCTTTCTTCAATGGTTTGGACTCCAGTGGTACAACACTGCTTTTCTTTGAAACCTTATGCAAGCTTTGTTTCGTTGTTGCACTTGATTTTTCTTCTGAAGGTGAAACTTTAGTTATTCTGCTTGCCTTTGTTACTGTTTTTGTCTTCTTCTCTTCTTGTCCCTTTATAGCTGGCTTTGTAGCGGCCCCGATTTCCTTCTTGTTCTTCGCTGGCTGAATGGTTTTTTCCACTTTTGAAGCAGGCTGAGACGACGAGGGTGTTGTCGGAGTCCTTCTTCGGCTAGTTGGTGTAGACGTTGAAGCCATCCCAGGAGAGTTTTTAGTTCTTTGTGTTGTAGTTGCTTTAGTCAAAGAACCACCTGACCATGAACTACGTGTAGTAGGCATAGGCGCAGGCGCAGGCACAGGTGCAGGTGCAGGTGCAGGCGATGGTTTTGGTGATTTTTTTCTGATTGGTGTCTTTGACGCTACTTCTTTGGGTAGCACCGGAGGTGAGGAATTTCGCCGTGCCCTTTGTGGAACTGGGGAAATACGTTTCTCTGTTGCAGTGACAGTTTTGGGGGTTATTGCTGATTTGTTCTGCCCAACTGTTTCCTTCAAGGGTTTGGAGCTTGCCTCCTTTGTAGGCCGCCTTGTGCTTTTCTCAGTTCTAACCTTCGTGTCTCGCTTCTCTTTATGCTGACCATGAGTTACACCTTTCTTCTGATTGGTGGAATTGAGGCCACCAACAGTTGCATTAGCACCTGCAAACTTTCCAGGCATGACCTCCATCATTTTCAACAACATCTGATTAAGCTCAGCTTCCTTCTGGCGGTTCCACTCAGCTGAGGCCATTGCCCGATCGCTACTTTCCTCCAGTCCAGACTTTGTTTGTTCGGTGCAAATATTACTAGAAACCACACTCTCCGTTTCCGAAACTCTAATGTCATGAGAATCGGTATGGAAAGTTAAACCTTCGACCTCAGATGTAACAAAATTCGTTGGTGCTTTATCTGGCTCAGCCTTCATTTCAGTTCCATCCTTCTCTGCTTCATAAGCCAAGTTGTTTGACTTACTTTCAGATGTAGAGTCAGAGATTCTTTCTTCTGACTTATCATTCAAAGAATCACCCATTCCTGCACTCCACCTTCTCAGGACAGACTTAGTAGCAAACAAGCCCGCTTTCTTACTTTGAGAATCTGGATTCTGATCCTTCTGCTTGCTCTCAAAAAGATTAATTGCATCCTGCACACTCATCCTTCTTACGTTATTGTCAGATTTCCTTGGTGGCTGGTCAGTTTCACCATTGCAGTGACTACTTTCATCATCTTTATCCAAAGGAATTCTCTGGCTAGGAGGGAAGTAACTAAGGCTCTTGATGGCAATTGCTGTTGATCTACGTGATCCCGATCTCCCAATTTGCACCCTCCGCATTGGAGATGCAGATCTTCTAGGTGAAGCAGATCTTACAAGAGGTCGGCTCCTTTCAACGACAGCCTCGCCTTCATCACTGGACTCAGAGGAGTCATCACTTCCTGACGAGCTTTCACGCTCAATTTGTGCAAGCTTTGCTGGAGAGACATTATTGGCAATAGGCCTCGGGCAATTGGTCTGAGCGCTGATATCATGAGTTTTATGTGCATTCTCACCCTTGTCAATCTCAGCTGTAGAATCCTGCTGTAGAGGGAGCTCAGAGGATCGACAGTCCGAAACCAGCAACATACTCCGCATCAACCAACTAGCAAATGAGAAAGACCAACAGTAAATTTCTTGCCTCAACTGAACCAAACAATTAAGACACAATTCTAAAGATAGGACACAACATATAAATGTCAAAGCAAACTAATTCCAATGACAAAGTTGGTAAGCTAATGAATGAATATAAGACACCATTGTAGCTTACTATCATTACTTGTGCCCTCTGATTGTAGCAAAATAAATGACCGTGTTGAGTGCAATGCTATTTTAGCATACCTAAACTCTGATGTTCCAAATCGCTGAACAAAAGCAGATAAATCAGAGATATCTCTTGTTGACAAATTGGATCCAACTGCCCGATTCAATAAGACCAAGATCTCTTCCTTCAGTGCAGTCAACCTCAAATCCAGTGCTCGAAGCAATTCATTCCTAGGATATTTAGCATTGAATATGTCAACCAAAAGAGGTAGCCAAGTAAAGTAGCAGGCAAAAAGAAAGGATTTTACTTTGTAGTCTCCGATGAATTTGGCCCAGCATTTCCCTAAAATTGGATGTTTAAAATGAAATGTAAGCAGATGGATCATGAAAAGGTACAGCAATGTAAAATAAAAGCTTTGCAGCAGTGAAAATTACCTGCTGTGCTATAGTGCCAGTACCAAATAAGCCTCCTGCAAAAACAGAATACCATACTACACTTAGGACACTACAAATATAAGGCTGTCATGTCTGGATATTATCAGGAATAAATATCCCTCGAGCATTTAAAACATCTCCTCTACCAATTTGAGTACTTATACTTCAGATGGTTTTGTGTGCATTTGCAGATATACACAAAATTGTGATGTATGAAGAAGGTAGTTGAACCTCAACGGTTCTAGCATAAGGCATCCGCGAAGCCTTTTTGCATGCCCTGAATAGTTTTGTCAGTGTGCAATATATGAGAAAAGCATGAATTATACTCATGGAGACATGGATGAGTACTTTGGAATTACAGGTTACAAGCTAAAATCAAAGTATTGTTCAAAGGAAGAATTATTCTCAGAACTTACATTTGAAACTATTTCTTTGGTGATAAGCAAGCAAATCATGGTCACAATATTAGGAGGATCGATTTTCTATAATAAATAGCAGCCAGCATGCGCTATAATTCGCCACTGTCAAGATCAAGTAAAGAATATAATTCATTGCAAACAAAATTGAAGCCCACAACCCACTTAACACGTAGATGGTAAGATAAACCTAAAGCAACTTAAGAGGATCACTTTACTGACTCAAATAATGAGTCGGAAGTTATAATGCATGCACATCTGTCATTCATTAAAAGGATTGTTTGAAAGTACCTGTTAAAGCACCACTATTAACATTTTGTTGCTCCTGCAAAATCAACGCCCTTCTATTATTAATTGCATGTGCATTCAAATGTTCAAGTGAAGTTAGCTGAAATATTCTATTTCAGAAAACAAGTGATACCTTAATATAAAGCGATTGATGAAACTTTCTAGTTTCCTCCAGCTGTGACATCTCATTCAAAACTCCATTGACCGATTTTGAGGTATCAGATGAATTAATGATGCACAAGAATCTGGTGGGACAGCTCAATTTAGTCATACTTACGATTGGCAGAAAGTAAAGCAACTAGAAAGGCACCAAATACCTCTGTAAGGTGGATTTGGTAAACAAGGAAGACCCTTTTTCATCCCCAGTCAATAACAGTTTAAAAGTGCCACTTGATGAACAAGATTGGAATTTTTTGGCATCTTCAAGGTGCAGAACTAACTGATCAAAAGGACCAGATGCTATCAGTTCTGTATTCCCCTTACTGCAAGCTATTGCCTCATACCTATACATGAAACATTTCGCATGAGGGACACAGTTAAGTTTTATACCCAATTGTTAATCATAATAGCACAGCACAACAACAAAGAAATGCAGCTTTGTACTTGACTAGATGTAACTATGTAAACTAAGCACGATTACTTCTAAGATATGTGAACCTCTCTCGTGGGAAAGGAAGATTATATGTAATGCAGGCGCATCACAGGAATTGGGGCACCTTATGAAAAAATAAGAAACTACATTCCAAACATGGGCATGAATGCAAATGTTGGAGAAACAGCAACCAATCATTGCATAAATATGCATCTAATGTAATCCAGGCAGTGTTCACCTGTTGTCGGGCGAGGATACTTGGAAGACAGCAGAATCAAGCTCCACTTTGCTATCAACTTTCGTGTCCATTTTGCTTACAACCCTGAATAGTTGCCTCTTTCAATACTACAACTCATCCAAACACAGTCAGTTCCTCATGCACTTCAAAGCCCTGCAAACAACAGGAAAGACAGACTCAGCAACCCTGTGTTCCAGATGGATCAATTAAAATACCAATGCCAAAGTCACATATGGCAATTGTACCAGAACCTATAACCCTATATGCTCCCAAGTATCAGATCTGCACCAGTCAGTTTCTACACCAAGGGATTGAATAAGTAATCAAGTGGAGGAGGCCAATAATAAGGAACTAGTAAATACCAAAACCACTCGACACCTCAGCCTCCGTCGTCAGGATCCCAATCGCAGATAAACTACTAAACGATCAAATTATCCAATTCTACCGAGTTTAAATAAATTCAAAATGCGTGTAGTTTGTGTCTCCATGCTCGCCGTCCACGCACTCATCTCATGAGCGAGACCAGGCAACCGAAAAACAACTACAAAGTGCAAAACAAAAGGATAAATTCTAGTACCATCACTTTAGATCTTCCGCGTGTCTAACCAAATCAAGCAACGTCTGCATTGCATAAACAACGCCAAATCATCACTGATCGGAAGCTGTTCAGCACCACGGGAACTCCCGGATCCAAAACTCCAAATCCAAACCAACAAAATCCAAAACACAAAGCCCCTCCGAGATCCAGCCGCAATCCGCCACGATTCACAAACTTGTAGCCGACAGGAAGCGGATCCAGAGGCGACAGCGGCCGTTCGCCGACCGACCCCCAACGCTTCGAGCCGAAGCAAAGCCCCCGGAAACCGCACCAGAACACCCCAGAAAATGCGCCGGAAAAATCGCAGCAGACGAGTGCCTCACCAGATCGAGCGCCCGCTTCCCGCATGCGGCCCGGCGCCGCCGCAGTCCGGATCGAGAATTCGAAATGCTTTTTGAATAATAGAATTCGAAATGCTAATCGGGAATTTTCCAGAGCTCCTTTTCTGGGGAGTCGCAGCGCAGCGGAGCGGAGCGGGGGAGTGATGGATGGAAATGGACGCGAGGAAAAGGGTCAAGTGGGGAATCCGGGGTTTAAATGGCGGAGGGTGGAGTGGGGAACTGACACTGTGGTTTGCAGGTATTTGCTGTCCTGCCACTGGTATGGTGTTTCGTGTGCTCCGCTCCGTGGGGTGCGCCCTGCGGTTTGAGGGCTTGTTTGGTTGGCGCCTGCGTAGAGCTGCCTGGCGCAGGCAACGCTCCCAGGCGTCCGATTTCGGTCGCCTGGGGCCAAGATGGCTGCCTGGCAGGGCTCCATCCAAACACGCCCTCATGAATGCGGTAGGAAGGAAGCGGGGCCGTCGGTCGGTGGGGAGACGTCCCGTGCGCCCGATGCCACTCTTTACTGATCGTTGTGTTACCAATTTTTTTTCCCTGAAAATCTCGGATGTAACGTCTATTTATAAAATATTTTTAAAGATAAATGTAATTTTACGCGACGAATTTAATAAGCCTCATTAATTCATAATTTATTGTAGTAATATTGCAGTAATCATTTTCTAATTATACAGTCAGATGCCTCATTAGATAGGTCTTACGAATTAACCCGGAGGTTTTATACGTATAGTTTTGTAAACTGATTTTATTTAATAGCCTTGCTTAGTGGTCAAACGTGTGTGTAAAAAAAATTTACCCCAAAAAATATGGCCATTGGATTAGAGCATCTCCAAGATGTCTAAAAAATAGAAACCCAAAATACTAAGTACCTTACAAAAAATTATTAGGAGTAAAAATAAACCCATCCTCCAACAGTTTTCAAAACGTTGGTTCCCAAACAAATGTATATATGGCCACGTCAGCGGTCCATGGCCCACCTATTTTTTTGTACATGAAAAGGTAACGTGGCCTCATCGGCCTTCTTTTCTTAAAAAAAATCCTCTCCTTTTTTTTCTCGGGTGGCGGAAGAAAAAAAAAGTCAACTGTATGGGAGGACTGGGAGTGGTGGAAACTGAGCTATATTTGACTCATAAGTTCTAGTTTTGGGCATGCTAAAATATTGGGCACGAAACTGAACACTTGTTGGAGCACTATTTTCTATTTCCATTGCTAAAATTAGTTATTGGTAGATTTATTGGGCACTGTTGGAGATGCCCTTAGGGTGTGTTTGGATGGGAGGATGAGACGGGATGGTATAGGGTCATCCCATTTTGCAGGTGTTTGGCTGGGGATGGGGACGACATCAAACTAGAATATACCCTAAAAATAAGGGACAACTTGCTTCCACGAAAACTGACGGATCAGTCCGTCCCTCGCCCACAGCATTAGCTATGTCTCCTTTACGCGAATTGATGACCGACCGAGCACGTCGAGCTAGGTTAGAGCGCAGCTACGGCGGGGCGGCTCGAGGCCACGCCACGGGCGTGCGGGCGCGGCGAGCAGCAAGCTCCGCGTTGGAGTCAGCGGCCAAACATGCGGGGGCGCGAGCAAGCGCTGCGCAGGGATATGGTTGGCGGTGAACTCTATGCCGTGGTCGGCGGCTAGTTGCGTGGGCACGCTAGCGAGCGTCATACGTGATGCGGTGGGCGGTGAGCTTCACGTCAGGGTGGGCAGCCGGATGCACGAGCGAGCCCCACGGACACGTCGGGCGGCGATCGATGGGCTGAGCAGCGCCGGGCCAACGATGGCCGACAAGCGGAGCAGCGTCGGGCGGGCAGGGCGCATTGCAGTATGGCGTAGGCCGCGGCTGTCTGGATGGGTAGGGACGGACGGCGGCACGGTGGACGGGGCGCCCTACGACATGGCATCATGGCGGTGGGGCGCCCGGCGACGGGAGAGTTCTGCTCTGTTGTGCTGAGAATATGACAAATGGGCCCCACGACTTTGTGTGGCTGACATGTGGGGCCATGATTAACAAAATGCAAACGACATTCATCCTGTATATCCCTCGTCCCTCCAACTAAACAATGGATCAAGGACCGTCCATCCCTCCAATCAAATACTACGTGGAATCATCTCATCCTAGAAAATAGGAATGACTGTGTTCCGTTCCACCACGACTCTCAACCAAACACACCCTTAGTTATTGAGCGGTGAGCGTTTTTGAAATTTGAGGTAAATCCAGCGCACAAAAGATTTGGGCTTGAGCCATGAAGTCATGCGAGGCACTTACTAATAGTTACCTGGATTAATGTAAAATATGGGGCAAAACCTTGGTTCCGTAATAATGAAACCGAGGAGTGGTGGGATGGGGTAGACACCACGCCACACCTCCAATCGATCTAGTGCTCACGCCGTTCACGGTTTACTCCATCCCCATCCCGCTGGAGATGGTTCTAGCACGGGCGCGCGCGGCGCGGTCCCGGGGCTCCCGGTCCCGGCGTCGGGTTGGTAAAGACCGTCCTCTCCTCTCTCTCTCGCCCCTCCCGCTCCATGAGCCCATGATCTGTCTGTCATCCTCGAAGGAGGACCGGTGGAGAGAGGTCCTGCCGCCGTCGCCTTCCGTAACGGCCGCCGCCCAGCAATCTGACGCCACGACACGCTCCTCCGGCCCTCCCTCTCGGGCTCTCTCTATCGCCAGTTGCCAAAGCGGACCTGTGCCCCAGCGGCCCAGTCCCCCGCGGTGCTGCCGGTTGCCCACGTGCCGCCGAGGCCTTAACGACCCCTCTCGCCGCGCCATCCACAGCTTCACACCACACCCACCGCACGGCTCCGTCCGTGCGTGCGACCCGCCGCGCTGCATGGCAAGAATTCGGGTCGTAGATTTTTGGTCCGTGGCCTCCCGTGCGGGACGTGCCGTGGGCAGTAATTGTCGTGGGCGGGCCCGCTGACCCGTGTATTTCCTTCCCCCGTTTTGCGACTCGACGAGTGTGCATGGACGCGTGCTTAAACCGGCGCGCACGAGGTCGACGCTCCTCGGTCCGCGGCAATCCGCGGGGGAGCGCCCGTGTTACGCCGGCAATTGATCTATGCCGAGTGCGAGTGTTTGATGCTCAGTCGCTGGACTTGTGAGGTGTGCAGGGCGCATCAGCTCATCAGGGGCGTCCTTGGTGCCCGGAAGCAGCAAGCTCAATCGACGAGCGGACAAAGAGCCTTCTTCTTAAAAAAAAAATAGAGGGGCAAGGAGTCAAGTACATGGGAGTGTAAGTTCGTACTCCTGGTGGCATAGTTGGGTGTAATCGCGTTCCGAAAGGCGTTAATCACGGCAGCTGGAAAATCCATTGGATTGGAGGCTTGGAGCACGGTTCCATTTTGAATTTTAGCTATGGCATGCCCTGCTCCTGCTGGTCGGAACGGGATCCTCCTGCAACGGTGGAGGAGGTGGTCCCCGCCTGGGAGAAGAATTCGCGGCCACGACAAGCCCTGGTGGGGGCTGCAGCACGGACCGCGGAAATCGTGCGCTGCGGCGCGCACGGCCGCACATGCGCTGTCTCGCTAGCTGCTCCCCTTCCTTTGTTTACTCGCGTCCACGGAGCCGGGTTTTATTGGGAGAAGGATTACTGTTGGAGTGTCCGATGCCACTCTTTACTTTGGGGAGCTCAGAGCCAGAAGATAGGCAAAGATATAAATTTCATTCATCTCGTTTGTTATTTTATATCCGTACTGTATATGATTATGACGCCATCCGAACTCTAGTCATCAGTGAGATATTGCTGTGTCCTCTTGCACTCTTGCCCCGCTCCTATCCAGTGCTACAGACCTATGTACAGTATTGACTATTGAGTATTCTACGGGGACCATATGCAGTATGTTTACCACAACTTCTCTTTTTAAAAGTCTTCGTCTCTGACGCTAGGAGTTGTTTGATCCAATAGTCTAAAGTTTAGTCACTTAGATAAATAATAATTAAAATATTAAATATAAATTAATTATAAAACTAATCATATAAATCATGACTATTTCGTTAGACGAACTTAACAAGTCTAATTAATATATAATTACCACATGTTTACTTAGTATTACATTATTTAATTGTGAACTAATTAGACTTAATAGATTCGTACAATAAATTAGACTTTATTACATGTAATAGATTTTTTAATTAATCTATATTTAACACATCTTGTGACGGGACTAAGCTTTAGCCCAGATCATCCAACACCCCCTAAGCTTATCCTGTTACTCAATAACTCCGCATCCGAAAACTGAGCCATTTTTTCTTCAGTAAAGCAATGGTTATTTCTGCCACCGCATGCGTGGACCTCGTTTACCAAGATGCAGTTGGTGAATGGGAAAACATGTTGCTGAGTTGTAACTTAACTAGTACTGGTATACTCCTATATAATATAGGCATTAGGCTTTCTTCAATGATAGAGCTAATATCTAACTCTAAATACTTTAAGACATAACCTTTTTAATAATCTCTCTTAGTACGAATGATCCAACAAGTAATCTCTATATATTCTCGAAGTACGTGTATAAGATTATCTCTCACTCAAGAGATAAATTTTCTCTTATATTAAAATATAATTAAATATTCTATAAGCTAGTTAAAATGGTAACTATTTGAGAAGACCATACATAAGATAGCGTCACGTAGTGTGCAATTGGAAATGATGGACACTAACATTTGACGTAATTAGTGCATTCGGAATTTAGAATTCAGAGGAAAGAACACTAAGCACGTTTAATCTCTCTCTCTCTCTCTCTCTCTCTCTCTGATTCTCGAAGGCGTGAACGCATTGAAGTCGGAATAACGTGCTTCGTCTAGGACTCAAGGCTGCGAGTTGTGAGCATCTTGCCCCTCTGGCTGGAACAAGGCCGATCCTGAATGTTGCACGATGCACATGCATGTGAAAAGAACTTATAACCCGCTTCAGCTTTTTATCTAGACCTTCCCGGAGAAAGAAACGCCCCCTATAGCTGTAGGATCGGGAAAGGCCTCAAAAGCGTTGGCCTACCTCATGTGCCGCCATGTGAGGGGATTGACAGAGGCGGTGAGAAAAGCTAGCTGCCTGAAGCAAAATAGTACCGGCAATGGTATCGTCTTTTGTGATTGCTACCTGCTGCCTGGATGCTGCAGGTATTTGGATGAATGGGCAGAACTCCTAGAAAGCCATCATCGATCACTCTGCAAACGATTCTGTATATGTGCATTATAGCCCGACTAATCCTGGATTAGGTGCATGCGTGGTGAGTAATCTATACTGAGAAAGTAGTGTACATGTACGTAGCCGTCGCTTGTTTAGTGTCTCAACAACACACTTTGATGTCGTAGTCAGATCACCGCTGGTCGCTTTATTGGAGCCTACTCCACTTTAGCGTTCTTGTTTACTCAGAAAAAAAAGGTGTTCATTGCTTCAGTCAAGATATGGAGTGTCCTTTAAAAATGATATAGCCACGCAGGCAGAGGTAGCTTATCGCCTTAATTAGCCCATATGCCGTGCAAGCAGTTATAGCAGTAGCATCCATGCTTCTTCTATACCCTCCTCACAATTAATAACATAATTCCCAGGGGTTCAGGTTCGGGTAGGTGTTGGAAAAATGCAGCACGGCGTGCAGCGCTAGCTAGTGCCCAGTGGTACACGTACTCCAGCCTCCAGGTCCGGAGCAAATGATCACACGGCGCCGTCGGGTGTGCGTGCAACAGCGTTGCTGTCTGGCTGTTGCCATGCACGGATCGGACGGTCGCCGGCCGTAACATCATCCCGCGTCTCGTCACTGCACGATGACTCGGACGGATCGGCCACCAGCAGGCCCTTGATTGCTCAAAGCAGCATGCTTTTTTCTCTGCGGGTGCCTTTTTTTCTCTGCGGGTGGTGTGTGCAAGAAAAGCCAAAAAGCTAGGTAATGGCATCCGTTGTTGCTTTGCTTTGCTTACACCGACAGGCGACGCGGCATTAACGTGCTCACTCCATCCACTGACAGCAACTTTGGCCTTTGCTTGCGCTGGCGGTCGATGGGCGAGTAGCATAGCGCAACACAAGACGTGTTTGATAACAACTACATCTAGGAACGATGATGGCATGTGGAGTACAGTACAGTAGCTAGTACGAGGAGACAAGTTCGGTGAAGGCACGAATCTATTCAAGATAACGAGGTACCGCGCGTAAAAGAGTACTATGGCCGTGCAGGGAACACTGGGGATTCTTCTCCTCCATTAAATTTGCACAAAATTCAAACTGTTTCCTGTAGTGTAGTAAAATCCCCGGAGTTAAAATTTTGTTGGTTCCCAACTACCTCTATCCACGTACTCCTACTACGCATGCTTACCATTTACTCACACGTTTGATGACAATTGACAAACAATAGTGACACTAGATTTCGCCGGATCAGCCACCACCGAGCCACCGAGGGCCGAGGCTAGAGACAGTGGTGGCAGTTGCGCCCGGGAGACGCGTAGGCGATAAGGAAGCAGCGGCCGTGCGTTTTCGCCTGCACGTGGGGCCAGCGTAATCCTGGCTCGCGAGACTGCCGGCCGAGGTCACTCATCAGTACTGCCGCCGTGGCCATATGCCCAGGCGCTCACTCATGCGCCGTGCTTGTCGCTGCTGCCGCTGCGGTTGCCGCAGTTGCGTGCGAGTGCATGACAGACCGGGCGGGAATCATCGATATGCGGCCGTGTACTCGCGTGCAAGGGAAGGTTTTGCATTGCATGAATGCATCAGCGAATCAATCGAGTTCGGCTATACGCCTATACACCACCACCGATGGAATTCACCGTGACGCAAGCTAGCGTGAGGGGGCAGCGATCCCAATCCAGTACTGCGCTCCGCCAAAACTGGATCGCATGAAATGCGCAGCAGCGGCAGTACGCAAGCAAAGCTTTCGCATGTGACGCACCCTTGTTTTGCTTTGGTTCCCTCGCTGGATCGATCGACTCATCAGTAACAACCCGCCAAATCGCATGCAGGCGGGACACGCGGCCGTGCGCCTTTTGTTTGAGCAGTCTCTGATCGTTGGTCTCCTGTGGATTTTTTTTTTGCCCAGGAAGGAGACGCTGACACGCTGTGCGCTGTCGACGAGCGATTTAAAGAGCATGCATGGGTCACCAAGTAATGGCCACGCCTAGGTTTGGATTTGGTGCTAGCCAGAGGCCAAAGCCATTATATTGCGTGGATACCGAACAGATTGACACCGTACCGGCGATAGCATGGTCGCATGGACAAGCGGGAGGGACATCATGATTCATCATTCCCTGATGCCTACACCTGAATCAATTCATGGGAACACACAGGTGCCGGCATGCAGGGAAGGTCGCGGGTCATGGCCACGCTGCATATATACTGCCATGCCAGGCGATCACTGTGTATACACTCGCCGGCTCGCGAGAAGTTGAAACTCTATCAAGTAGGACAGGCATCAAGCCTGCTAACTGTTGGCTGTAGGTGAATGCACCAACATTTCAGAGGAGAATGAGCACGGATAAATGTTGATCACGATGGCTCTTGAACGTGGATCTGGGCCACTAGAGACCACTTAAAATCTTGGGCTACATGTTCTCCTACATATCTCAACACCACGGGCCTTATAGATATGATTGATTGTACTGGGCCGGATCGTGGCTTCGGCCCATCATATACCCACTCCTCTGCAGGGTCCAAGTGACCGAAGCTGCTAGGCGCGCATCCGCTTCTCTGCAGATAAGGCTCTCCGCTTCGCCCTCGGACCTTCCCTCTATCCTCCCCGGCACAAGCCGTCCATTCCAGTTCACTTCCGGTCGAACACCAACGACCTCCACCGGCGCCGCCGTGCCTCAGTCCAGCCGAGGCCGAGCCAATGGTGGCTCCAGCGACGCTCTCCCTCCGCCCCTGCGCGGCCCCCGCGCTGCCCCGTGCCGCGCCGCCCCGTGCCCGGGCCTGGTTCGCGCCCGCTTCCCGCGCATCCCCTTCCATCGCCGTCCGCTACCCGGCGCGGCACTTCAGTGGCCTCTGCCGCGCCGTCGCTGTCGAATCCGACCAGAAAGGCTCACCGGAGCCTCCCGAGCAGGTACGATTCCTTCCTGCCACGTCCCACTCCGCTCGCGCGCGCGGAGGATTCAATTGTTGTGTTCTCTCGTGGCGTTCGAGCAGGAGAAGAAGCCCAAGACATACCACTTCCTGGTGGCGAACGCCAAGTTCATGCTGGACGAGGAGGAGCATTTCCAGGAGCAGCTCGCGGAGAAGCTGCGCAACTACGCCGAGCGCGACAAGGAGCAGGACTTCTGGCTCGTCGTGGAGCCCAAGTTCCTGGACAGGTTCCCCAACATCACCAAGCGCCTCAAGCGCCCCGCCGTCGCGCTTGTCTCCACCGACGGCAACTGGATCACGTGAGTGTCTATGCATCGATCGAGCAATGCTTAAATACCACTCCAATCCAATGCGTGATTGCCTTGCCTCGTGGTTTTTTCCAAGACAGCAATCGCTTTATTATAGCACCCCTGTGAATATGCAACTGCCACGCATCCAATAGGGCCTGCAAGTCCAAATGCTTGCGATTATAATTGTCAAACAGCCAGCATCCTCTAATGGCCAGTATTGGCATCTTGTGTGCAATTCGCATATGATTGCACCCTGTCATCTAGCTGTAATCTGCTCACTGTCAAGGCTCAATGGCGCCCACTTGAATGTTCTTATACCTACAGCATTAGCCCTTAGTAATCCTCGACATAGTACCTTTGGTCCACATTCACCAGCAAGCGGCCTTTGAATGCTGATCTGGTCATCTGGTGTCTGGTAAAAGAAGAAGGATGCTGAGACACGACTAATTCAGTTGATTCAGGTCCAAGTATCCCTTCTAGAAAGAGTAAAGATCACTGGTCAGGTACTCAGGGCTGCAGTCTGTCCACTTAGGTTTCACTGGTGAAACTGTAAAATTAACTCGAAGACCACCTCCACGGTCCACTTTAATGTTTTTGCATGAGTGCATGACACGCTACCTGTGTAAAGGTAAGTCCTGATCCTAAATTTTATGACCATATTTTTACTTTAAGTTTTGCTTGATGTTTATTTAAAATTTTGGAGTACTACTGCATTTTACCCACCTAATTCTGGTTTACGATCCTTGACAATATCCTGAATTATTGGTAATATTGGATCCTTGGATCATCTCAAGCATATTATCTTTTCAACTTTCACTGTCCGGCAGAACCTTAGTATGATAGTGCATCATAGTGATTAAACGTTAAAGTGAGTGGAAGTAAGCATAGCCATATTTGGACCACACAACATAATACTGCTAAGAGTATGGCATCTCCACATCTGTTAGGCTGTGACTATGTGCATCCCAATTTCCAACATGATGTAAGTCGCACCATCTTTGCCCTGCTGCTATCAATATTAGTCACATAGATGAATAATTCATAAGATGAGGACAAACTGAGTCACTAAGACGATCAGTGCCAGGCTACTTTTAGTCACGAGTCTATTTCTGTCCATTTTTTCAGCTAATGTAGCATGTGTGTAGCACTGAACCCTTAATATTCTCCATTTCTCTCTTTTGTTGCCAGCTTCATGAAGTTAAGGCTAGACAGAGTCTTACAAGACCAGTTTGACGCAGAATCAGTCGAAGAGGCATTGGCTTCTAACCCTGCTGAGTTGAAATTTGAGAAGCCTGAGAAATGGACAGCTCCATATCCTAAATATGAGTCTGGATGGTGGGAGCCCTTCTTGCCTCCAAAGTCCAGCAATGGCACAGCGTAGACATAAGCAGCGATCCGTACAAGGAATGTAAGAGTTGTTCCATGTAAGTGGTGAATGCGATTTTAATTTTGATGATGAGTATGTTAGTACTTGAGGTTGTACGAGTAAATGTAGTTGAATTAGTTGCAGAGCTTTGGTAATACCCAATAATCACTGGTTTTGTTTAAGAAAGTCGTGGTTCTGTTATGGTTGATGGCATCTTTTTCTTGATGGATGCACATTTCTGTAGGTTATAACACGAGGCACTGGCTCTTGCTCAGTTTACCAGGCCAAACAAATACCTCTGAGCCACAAACAAGTACTCTCTAAACCTTATTCACATCTTTTACTGCCCTGAAATAAAAATAGAGATGTAAACAAATGGCGGATGCCAATCATAATTTGAAAGACATTGAACTTTAAACACCAAACGGTCATACAATTGCTTATCCTCATAACATGACGCCACGCCACTACTAATAGTGACATCTAATGTATAAGCCGCAGAAAACATTTCGTTGCCATTTTGTAAATTATAAATCACCATGGAATTGGGCTCATGCACACAATTATAGCGCTATAATTGTTGAATATGCGCTTTGTTGCTTAAAGGGTGTGCGTGCCATAACATGAAGTTAGTTGCACGATGAAAGACGACAAATTACATCATAGCAGAAATCGAGCATGTTCATTATAGTTCAGTTGATAGATAATTTGGACGTCTAATGTTCAGAAAGCTTATTAGAACAAGGGAGACACGACAGAAGTACAGTACTTACATCAGTAGGGGACATAAATCACCACAGTTAGAAATTAGAACACACTGAAATCACGAAGTCATCAACTGCATCCTGACGACACACAACATGACCAATTCCCAGGCTAACAAACTAACACAACCCTTACTACTTTAAAACCTGGCACAGGTTACTGATCTTGTGGTTGGCCGTCCTCCAGTCTTTAGATGCTCCAGAACCTGCAGAATCAAGCAAAATTAATGCCTGAGGGTTCATGTTCATAATGATTAGAATAAAGCGTGCAACTGCATGTCGTGCTGCACATAATCCAAATGATGCAAACATGTGACGAAGTAGGTATCTTTCAGTGTTAAGTTTGCTTGCTGCCAGTTAAGAAACACATTTGCTTGGCTGGTGTAGCACTCTTGAAGTGGGTTTCTTCGAATATTCGGTTAGTTTGCTGACTTGAGGTCACTGAAGAAAAGAATTGTTTGGTTGTGTAGCAATCTTCACGTGCTCAGTAGGTAGCCATGGGGAGACATGGCCCATGTGGAGCTACTAACACTCCATTTTTGTGCATGCATGTGGGCAATGCTGGTATGTCAAATGATGAATATATAAAGAACTTTTAAGAGTCCTTAGCCTTGTAATGATTTGTGTTATTTAATCGCTAAGCAGTAGCTATATGGGTAAAGAACGTAGTTGTGGATGTTTGCACGACTGGACATGTAGCTCTTATTTTCAAATTGCTCATAACATTGCATTTTTTATTTTTTGGTTAATTGTTTCACATAAACACTAATACCCGGAAAATGAGAAGGGGGGCAAAAGTGTATACAAAAGGGGTGCTTTCAAATGAAGAAACTACTCCTGCTTTGTTTTCCAAAAAGATCATTTTCAAATGACGCAACTGAATATGTAAACGCGCTGACAGAGTGATAGGGAGAGGCATAGGTGAGCGAAAGCACCAAGAAAGTGAACTAAGATAAACTTAGAGGGGGCCAGTTAAGGTCAACGTGCTTCATACATGTAGATAAAATGCAGTTAAGTAAATCAAGAACAGGAAACAATTCCTCTGGACCCTCGTTGCTGCCCCAAATTCTGAAGACTACAAGCACAAACAGGGCAAAGCCGAGAACTAGAAGAATCCACTGCTCGATCAAGAAGAGAAAGAAGCGCCGGGTCGAAGAAAAGCTCATTCTACGGTGCCTAGATACATACATGGCAACACGCAGTAGAGGGCAGGAGTGCTGCAGCTAGGCGCCCCACACGGTGATCCCCTGCATCATGTTCTTGAACTCGCCGAAGTCGACGCGGCCGTCACGGTCGGCGTCGACGTTGCAGATCATCTCCTGCACCGTGGCCATGTTCCGCGCCTCGGGCAGGCCGAGCTTCTTGAGCACGGCCTGGAGCTCGGCGGCCGAGATGTAGCCATCGCCGTCCTCGTCGAAAACGCGGAAGGCCTCCTTCATGTCCCCCTCGTCGTCCTCCTCGGGCACCGCCTCCGGGATGGGGCCGAACAGCGCGTCGCCGAGGGAGCGGTGGAGCGCCTCGAAGTCGTCGAAGCGGAGCCCCGCGGCGCCGGTGGGGATGTAGCCCCCGACGGCGGCCTCAAGGCCGGAGCGGTCGGCGCCGAGGCCGAGCGCGTCGAGCGCCGAGGCCATCTCGTCGAGGGTGATCTCGCCATCGCCGTTGCGGTCGAAGAGGTCGAAGACGCGGCGCAGGCGCAGCGCGTTGAGGCTGCCGTTCCGGAGGCGGAACGACGGCGAGGGCTTCTTGGACAGAGACGGTTTCGCGGTGGCAGGAGGGGCGCCGTTCTCCATCGTCGCGTGAACTCGCCGCGTTCCTTTGTTCGTGGTCTGTGTGGGGATAGGGGCTTTGCAGATGCGAGGACTGGAATGTTTCTGGTGTTCGTTGAGTGTCGCTGGCTAGGGGGGCGGATTTATAGGCGAAATCGCGGCATGGAATCAGGCCCGCGGGTTTGGGGGCCTCTCTTTTTTTTAGGGCCACTTGAATATCTTCTTCTTATTACACCTTGTCCCGTTTTAAAAAATTCCAAGTGACATATTAATTTTTTTTTGTCTGCCTCACGGTAAGACGCGTACTACTTACTCCGTACTAATTAGTGTCATGCCCATTTTTTACCGAAAGAAGAAAAAGCAAAATGAGAGAAGCAGGATTACATTATTGGACCTACATTATTAGCCTTACATACGAATTTTGCTCGTTTGAATAGGCATGGCCTAATCCCAGTTTCTCCGTTCCAATTCCGTCGACTTGTTGTAGCGTTGATTAAACGTTGTTCTTCAATTGCCCTTCAACAAAGTACCACAGTTGTTCTAGCAAGACCAGGGACTTTGGATTCATCTGCTGTGAATGCGAGGTCCTTGCTTCGTCAACTAGGAGGACGTCCATGTCCTTCCGAAAGTAAAAAGAGATCCTAATCAGTCCGTCGATTGGTGCGATTCTTCCAATCTACTGTTCGTTGCTGACAACCTCGCGTCCCCACGTGCCTCCAATTATCACGTCCCGGTAGCTCTCGCCCTTGGCGATGAATATTCAAACGCCGACGACGCGCCGCCTCCCCGGTCGCTGCATTGCACCGTCGTTCTGTATTTTCATCATTTAAAAGAAATATATTTATCTACTCATCAATATTTTCTTCTCTATATTGATTTCTTCTGCATCCATCATCCTCCGTATCGATAGCCTATAATAACCACTAACACATGAGATTCACCATTTTTTCTCTCGTCTCCACTCTCCACTCTATCTCTCCTCTCTCTATCATCTCCCCACGGCCTCGCCCCCTCCCCTCCCCGCCCCGCCACCTCCCGGCCCCGTCCCACCTCTCGGCCTCCCGTCGCCCCCCCCCCCCCCCCCGCCTCCCTCTCTCTGCCCTACCGCCTCGCGCGCCTCCCGGCCTCCCCCTGCGCCTCTTCCCGCCGCCTCCCTCTGCGTCCCTCTCCCTCTCTCCATTCTCCAGTGGCAACGGCGGGCGCCCAGCGCGGCACGGCAGCCTTTACCGGTGGGTGGCCAGCGTTGCGCTACGGGCGGCCCCGCGCCGACGCGAACGGCTCGCGCGGATGGATGCCGTGACAGCGCGCGGCGGACCTCCATAGCGGTGGCCGGCGGGTGGCATGCGGCGGTGGGCTGTTGGGATGGTGCACGAGTCCATGCCGACGTGAAGTGGATGCAATATACACGAAGTGCGCTAGGAATACCGGATCCGGAATCATCCGCCAATCTACCGTGCCTCTTCCAGTAGGAACGAGTAGCGGACGCCGAACGCCGGTGCAGACAGCCTGAGTCCTGGTGATTGCTGTAAACTACTCGAGCGCACGCCGGAGCTCCCGGGACGGGGAGAGCAGTGGGAGTGGGAAAGGGCGTGTTCACGGAATTAACGAGTGCCGAGCACGACGATCAGCGTCGACGACGTGCCCGTGACTCAGGGCCGCCGTCTCGTCGCATCACTCAGGTGCCCAAAAATAATTAGTGCCATCTGCCCATTTCGCTCACGCGGCAGCTGTCTGCCCGAGCAAGCAAACCACGATCGAGCCCGGTCATGATCACTCCCTTTTGCCTAATCCGCACCGCGTCTTGCATTGCTTGCCTCGTTTCGCCGGCTCTCGCCGTGAAGGCGAAGAAGCATGGCCTATTCGTCGGCAGAAGGGAGAAGGCGTTCCGCTTCGTCTAGATCTTCAATGAAACAGAGCGCCGTCGACCACCGCGCACTGCCGTCTCGCCATCTAGATGCACAACGACAAGTCTAACGGGGCGGGGGCTGGACGAACCTTACCGCACGCGGCTACCAAAAAAGGCGTCCGTCTCGTTTCTAGATCACCGAGGAGAGCGGCCGTCGGCCGGACCACGATTTCGCCAGCAGAAGTGTCACCAATAAGTCGCAAAACTCTTAACAGTGACAGGGGCTTTAATTCGAGTTTGACCGGCGCCGATCGAACCAGGAAAAAGGGGAAAACAAGCATCGGATGCGGCGATCAAAAGCTTAAGGAAACCTTAAACTACGCATATTTGGCCAGAGAAGTTGGAGGCGTGGGGATTGGAAGAGCACCCGCCGCGCGCGAAGGCGCTGCGACTGCGATCATGTGGCGGTAGTAAACGCGGGTCGTCGACCTCTCGGCAAACGTGAGGCCACATGGCCTGCCCGGCCGCCAGTGCGCGGCTGCCGTTAATGACTTGGCACTTCGGCACCGCGGCCGCCAGCCGGTTCGTGCTCACCAGTCACACCGGCCGTCCGGCCGGCGGCTCCGGACCCTCCCTCCCCGCCGTCGGTTGGCTTAGCTACCAGTGCTCGGTCCAAGTCGTCCTGTGCGGACATGTGCGTGCTTTCCAACTACGTCGATCACGACGCCAAATATCCAAATCGAGTGTCTGCCTCAGCAGCACACATGTTCTCGGGTGCACCTAACAGTTGATCCGTTCATTTGCTCCCGCTGCACGCCTGCTCCGATTTCACACCATGCCATAGCGGCTACCATCATCAAAGCTCACGAGACGGCACAGGCCCCAGCCGATTGATGACCTGTCCTAACCCATCATCACCCATGCATGGTCTGTGGAGAGTCCTCCTGTACGGTACTCTGCTGCGACATGGGCGGCTCCAGCGTCCATTACGAGCACGTACCGTTCACGCGTGGCGTGTACCTGCCGTGGGCCGTCGCCGCGCCGATGGGGCGGGCACTGGCGCATCGCGGTTGGCCACAGATCGAGGAAAGGCGCTTATCTATCTGACGCTGGGCCTGGGCGCGTGGATTTGACTACTCCCTCCGTCCCCGCAAGGAATGCAATCCTCACTTTTTAAGAAGTCAAACCGTTTCAATTTTGACCAAGTTTATACAAAGTACTACTAATATTTATGTCTTCAAATCGATTTAATATAAAAATATAATCTGTGATTAATTTAATGATACTTATTTTGTATCATAAAATGTTAGTAATTTTCTGTATAAATTCAGTCAAACTTGAATTGGTTTGACTTTTTAAAAAGTGAGGATTGCATTCTGTTACAGGAGGGAGTAAGAGCGGGGCGCGTTGCCGCGGTCGCCGTCGCCGTAGCCCTCGCGCGTATAGTGGCGTGCCTATCACCTAACGCCAAGTGGGAGGAGTACATTATGAGGACGCTGCCAGGACGTGACGGCGGTTCCCCGCGGGGTCGACGCGGCTCGCACGCTGCTTTGCCGGTGGCGTGCTGCGGCGCGTCGACTCGTCGTGGGTAGCGGTAGCTCGCGGATTCGCTCGATCGCTCGCTCGCTGTCCGGCGGTGCACCACATCGAATTCTCGACTCCAAAGCGTGTGGCGCGCACGCAGTCAGGCACAGGACTCGAGAAGAACCCGCATACGTTTCCTGCGCAAAAAGTGTAACCAAAGTCGATCCCCCGAACGGCTAAGAAATCCACCTACGGCGCCGCCGGGTCGTTGCAAGTGGCTGAAGGCTGTGGTTTTATCTTCTCGAGTGTCATACTAATTCTTTCTTCCTTTTGTTTTCAACAGATCATCAGAAACACGGTAGTAGCGCTTATATATATATATATATTCCATCTTAGTTTTGAAAGCCATTATTTTTGCGATTTTTTATCCTAATAGCGCCTGGACGTCCGCTGGAATTTTTTTTATCGGACGGTCCGTCACAACGTAGAGAATTAGAAGCTGCAACATCAAAAATTAATTTTTACAACATCAGACATATGTATCGAAATAGCAGCATCAGATCTCATGCAATTCGAAAATAAATAAATTCCTACCGTAAAAGATCGTGTCGTGATGTTTTATGCAGCAATCGACTTAAATCCCTGTTGTATCCAAAAACAACTAGCGCGTTGTAATTTAGTTAGTGAAACACTCGAGAACACCTCATGCAACACCACAAAATAACAAATGCAATATTATGAAAAAAACATAATTACAACATCACAATCTGCGAACCATATGCAACATCTGCAACGCGACAACAAAAAATTAAATTGCAGCATCACATAACACTCATTGCAACATTCAAAAATTCGTGAAGCACTATAAGCCTCTCCTACCTCATCAGCCATCACCCCCTCCTGCTAACCATGGATGCCATTGAGATGTGTCATTACTCGGCAGTTGCCGCACTAGCCGGCTCAGACGAGCCGCCGTCGGGTAGGTAGCAGGGAGGCCAGGGGTTGTAACGATGTGTGAAGGAGCAGGGAGGGAGAAGCTATAGCGGCGGCATGCGGAGGAGAGGGAGGAGCGTGCGGCGGCGGCATGCGGATGAGGCGGCAGCGACCTGCGGAGGCCCGACGACGTGTGGAGGCAGGGGAACGAGGGGGCGCATGTGGCGGCGGCGGCATGCGGACGAGAGGAAGAGGCGTGCAGAGATGCAGCGGCACACGAAAAACCAATTGGACCAGAAATAGGGACGCACAGCTTGGTGAATGGGCCGATATTTTAATTCTATCATACGTCTCTCGGAAGCTTTATCGATTTTTTTTAGAAGATGCCTCTTATAAAGGGGCTGTTTGGCACGACTCCGCTCAAACTTTTACAACTCTGCTTTCAATTTTTTTTACTCAAACATGTGCAGCTTCAAGTTTTGCAGCTCTAAGAAAAAAGTGAAGTTGAGGACCAACTCCAGATAAAACATGGAGCACCTCAAGGGGTGCTCCAGAAATAAAGATTTTATACATCCTGTTGGAGTCAAAATCACGGGTGAACACCGAACAGGTGAATAAGAAGAACTTTGGTTATTTTCTCATTATTCTCAAATCGTGTACAGGAGTAGCCTTTTATAGTGTCGATACGAGTTCCGAATTACTCTCAATATCCCCCGGCTCACACCTTACATGCCTACTTCGATTAGACAAAGGCCCGAGGTATTGAGGTAATTTTACATAAGAAGATAAAGCCAATTTGGCTACGCAACATCACCCACGCAATCCACACAGCCTTGCACCTTGTCTTGTTTTCGTGGTTGCTTTACCTGTCAGTCGAGCGCCACCTTTCTTGAAGAGCGTCGGTCTAGTGCAGAGGTCACCTGCGCGTTGTGTGCCTTAGGCGCTGCTTACCTTCTCTCGGACGCGCTCCACCTGGCTCTGTTTAACGTGGCTGAGCGCCACCTTTCCTCCGGCTTAACCTTTCCTTAAAATGTGCTCCTTTCGCGCTAGGGCCGCCTGCGCGTTGTGCGCCTTAGGCGCTGCTTACCTTCTCTCGGACGCACTCCACCTGGCTTCGTTTAACGTGGCTGAGCGCCACCTTTTCTGCGGCTTGACCTTTCCTTGAAATGCGCTCCTTTCGCACTATGGCTGTCTGCTCGCCACACGTTACCTTTTCTGCGCCGCAACCTATTTTTAAAGCGCGCTCGCTTAGCTTGGGGGCTTGTCCGTCGCACACTTTAGACACCGCTTGTCTTCTCCTAGCAATGCGCCGCTTGTCGAATTGAGTTCTAGTCATGCATTGATTTACATAAGCTCGAGCGACCTTTATCAGATACGTTAGTATTGGTGACATTGATTGGTTTAACTCAATGAATATCCAAAGTTTAACCAAGCTCCCGGACGTCTTTTACAAGTGCCCACAACCTGGCAATAGCCTTTCAATTTGAGTAGGGATACAGAACGTTTTCAACTGATGTACGGAGGGTTATCTTAACGTTAAAAAATAAACCCCCAACACATCCTTACGAAGTTGGGATAAAATTATTCACCATTGACATATGATTACGCGTAAGTTTCACGTAAAAAAAGGAACGGACTCCTCTCTGTTCGGTTGTTCCGCCCGACCCCACCCCTCGCGTCGCTTTTTTTTCTGCCGCCTCCCTCCTGTCCGGCTGCTCGCATCGCCTGATGTATACTGTAGCAGTGCGGAAAAAAATCCCTGGCCAGCAAAACCAATAAAAGGGCCGGAAAGATATTTCCCATCAAATCCTATATTTTTAGATCTGAAGTTATATCTGTAACCAAACATGTTGAGTCAGCTCCATATTTAATTGAGGGAGTGGAGCCGAAAAATATAGAGTTACTGGAGCTGGTTTTATAGGGTGAAGCTTTCCCAAACATGACTAAAGTACAAGTTGTAGTGTCTGAATAAATTCTAAAAAAATTGTCTTCATCAAGGATCAAACTTGGCCTGTTTGATTTCCAGAACTAAAGTTTTAGTCCCGTCGAATGAAAGAATGATAATTAGAAGTATTAAATATAGATTAATTAAAAAATACATTATATAAGCGAGGACTAATTTACCATACGAATCTATTAAGCCTAATTAGTTCATGATCAGACAATATAATGCTACAATAATAATTTGATAATTATGTACTAATTATAGATTAATTAGACTTATTAGGTTCGTCTCACGGAGTAGATATGACTTATGTAATTAGTTTTATAATTAATTTATATTTAATGTTTTTAATTGTTACTTCCGTAGATATGACTTATGTAATTAGTTTTATAATTAATTTATATTTAATGTTTTTAATTGTTACTTATTTGAGGGACTAAATTTTACTTATCCAAACGTACGTGTAGGAAGGCCGGAGCTACCGAGACATCCGCTTGCGGGCGCGTGTTCGCGAAAAGTTTTGAAAGCCATGTTGCCGGATCGGGTGGGCTGTTGAATGGGCAGCACACGGATCAGGCGTGCTAATGGGCTGACTGGTTTAATTTTCACGAGGTAGTAAATAGGCTTGAAACCTGGATAACTTGTATATCCGGTTCACATTAGTAATCTCTAAAATCGAATCCTGGACCCAAACCGCGAGCGGCTAACGGGTCCACGTCGCCTGTTAATCTTCCAGCCGTTGGATCGGCCGAGCAAGAGACGGCTCCATCTTCCAGCCGTTGGATCGGCCGAGCAAGCGACGGGAGCCGTCTGATGGGGGTCGTCGCGGGTCTCGCCCGTTACTCTGCAAACCCGGCCTCTCGCGAATCCTTGCGAAACCGCCCGAACGAGAACTCATCCCCTCCGCCTGCCCAGTCCCATGTCTCCCTTCGCTTGCCGCACGGCGCGCCGCACTCCGCCTGAAGCCGGTGCGCGGCACCAGCCAGGGCCACCACACTGCCGGGCCGCCGGGGTCGCGAGGCGCCTGGACCCACGCGGCTGGCGGGGCGTCCAGACGGGGTCGCGAGGCACAGCGCCGGCCCAACTCGCTCGTCAACCGCGATCCGCCAATCCCCACCTGCGCCTCTCCAAGATCCTCCCTTTCCGCCGGTGCTGCCCACTCAGGTACTCCCCCTACCCTCCTGATCCTCCCGCGGCACCAGCCCGTCGCCTCGCGTGGCTCGTGGCCACCCGAGTCCACGGGGTGGCTCGGACACCTTCGTCCTCCTGTGCGCGCAAGCTGATGGGAAAGGCAAGGAGACAGCAGCATACTGGGCCGTCGACCTCAGCAAAGGTGAGGATATGAGTGTCTATGGCGGCTTGCGGGATGGGGACGGGTCGGCGTTTGTGGTGTCTACGAACTGGTGCTGTACTGCTACAAGGACGCCATTGGGACCTCGCCATATCGCCGGACATGTTATAACCTACTGATAATTTACAGACACGGCTCAAATAACAAGCTTGATTTCGTTTGTGAATCTAATGTGAGCAGGCTCGAGCACTGCTGGAATGGCGCAGCACGGCAAAAATTTATGGACCTTATAGGGCGAAGACCGGAAGGCGTAATTAACCGGTACAACAACGAACCCTGCAAGAAGAAGAGAGGATATACTCTCGAATTGATCCGGTATGAATTTGGATTGTGCTCTCTTCCTGTAAGATTGTGCTGCGTGTCACCATGACTTTATTTATTCACACTGACAGAGATGGCATTCACTCTTTCCATATACACGCAGTGTTATAGGTTGTGATCATGTTGGTCATGTATAAAGAAAATGACCGTGCACTCTTAAGTCGCCAGTCAAGATTTGCACCTCGCATGTAGACTTGTCAAGCTGGCTTTATAGAGATGCAAAAATCTGCTTATAAAACCCTTCATTAATCACGCTTACATGAAATAGTTGAGGCAATCTGTTTAAAACATGTCTGTGTTGAATTTACATTCAAGGAAATAACCCTTCAGTCATAAAACATGACAGGCAGCACACCAGCATATCCTATAAGCTCATAGCATGTCTGTGTTGTCACAGTAATCATGCTTACATGAAAATGGTTTAGGCAATTTGTTAAAAATTCTTGGTAAAATACCCTGATTGAATTACCGGTTCAAGAGGAAAATAATCTTTCGGTCATAAAACATGACTACAAAACTCTACGAGCACTCAGACATTGGTTTTCACCTGTCAGGCATCCAGTAATTATTTATTACATAATAAAGTAACTTTAAATATCTTTCAGTCATAAAACATGACTACAAATATGTTTCTGTTTAATGATCTGAACTAGGTACATAGGACTGCGTTCTAAAGGCTGCATCTGATTTTTTTTCCTTAAGTGAATGGCATCACTGCTATAACCATGAGAATAGTTATTTTACTATGTAAACCTAATCCATTTCTGAAACTAAAAGGAAGCTGTTTTGCGGTTAAATACTACCCTAAGCTTATGCTTCCTACAAGTTATGGCGTGTATTGGATCCAGCAAGTTCATCATCATCTTTTTTAAAATCAAAAGGGTCTTATTTACACTGCATCTATTTTGTTTGTTGCCAGGACCCAGGAGAAAGCCTGAAAGAGGCAGTGAGAAGGGAAACATGGGAAGAGAAAGCCTAGTAGGGACAGTGAGAAGGGAAACGTGGGAAGAGAGCATAGAAGAGACAGTGAGAAGGGAAACGTGGGAAGAGACTGGTATTGAAGTATTAAGTATATCAAATCATATATCATACTCCAGACAATGACATGAGTAGTTTATAGCTCTCAACCGTGGCCTGGTAATGGTCTTGTCATTGTTTTATGATGAAAACCAATAGAGAATGCTACTAGAAGTATTTTTCATGTTTGTCCAATATATAGGAGTGTTTACGCAATGGCAGAAATACTTAAGTTTTCAGGTGCACTGTTTTCTTGTACCCAATTATGCTGAGAGCCATGCCCAATCACGCTGATCGAGCCTCTCCCCATTTAAGTCCTACTAGATTAGGATAACTAATGCCAGCAGACACCAAACTCTTTCTAACATTTTCCACGTTATTAGACTCTAACATCACATAATAATAATAACTCTATAATAATAATAATAAAGATCATAACAGCAAGGATCAAGATATTTGAAAACAAGGGTATGTTTTCAGTTATATCCCAATTCCCGTCCTATAATCTACTACCTACCACTACCGGATAATGCACTTTTTTTCATGTGTATGCAACAATGCCAACATAATAACCTCATCTAATATGGCGTTGATGGAAAAATGACATGGGCCACAATATATACTGGCCAGATACAGCATTGCGCGGCAAAGCCGCGCCTGTAATTCTAGTGTTATAATAACCTCATCTAATATGCCGTTGATGGAAAAATGACATGGGTCACAATATATACTGGCCAGATACAGCATTGCGCGGCAAAGCCGCGCCTGTAATTCTAGTGTTCTAATCTAATGGGTTTGAAACCCATATTAGATTAGGCCACATAACATCATTACCACGATCCAAATTCCAAACGCCGCCTCTCAAAAAATACCCAAAATTCGACAAACGTGTTGAGCTTGAACCCACGGCCCCGCACACGCATAAGGAAGAAACGTGCGCATCTTCGTAGCATTGGGCCGGGTCCATCGTCGCCCTTGCTCCCCGCAAGCCGGCGCGTCGTCTTTCCCCGCCTGCTTGCCTCGCCTCACCGGCGCTCGCCATCCGTCCCGCCGCTGCGGGCTCTCTAGCTCTGAAGGTAGGTCCTCTCCCTGCTTAGCTTCCGATTTGAGATGCGTTTCGCCACTGGCCGTGGCATCTCGTATCAGATCTCGCAGGCTAGGGTTTCAATCCTTTTTCCCTGTATCCGGAGACTGTGTTGTGTGTTGGTGCCCCGAGGCTCAGGATCTCGCTGATCGAGGGCTTTCTCGGGTCGATTTGAGCTGTAATTGATGATCTCTTGAATCGAATCCTGAATCAGAGTTCTTTCTTAGTGTGTAGCCTTGTACTTCTACACGCAAATTTTGTGGAATATCACGTCAATCACAATGGTATATCTGGTGGGGTTGAAAGCGACACTATATGTTTATAAGTTTATAACCTGTTCTAGTTAACAGGATGTTGCTGCCTTTTGCTTTGAAGTAATCTGTTACCAGGATGTGCATATGGAGTAATCTGTTACCTTAACTATGATGTTTAGTGACATGCACATCTTTGAACTGACAGAAGTATGGTATGCAGGAATGGGCCTGTGGACGTTGCTGGAGGGTTTTTTGCTTCTCGCAAATGCGTTGGCGATACTGAACGAAGACCGCTTTCTTGCCCCCAGAGGATGGAGCATGTCTGAAGTGTCAGGAAATGGGCAAACAAAGTCGCTGAAGGGCCAGATTGTGGGCCTTATCTACGCTACGCAATTTCTGAGGATGCCTTTGATAGCCCTTAATGTTCTTATCATTGTTGTGAAGTTGGTGTCAGGCTGAGCCTCACTGTCTGGTTTTGGCTGTTCGGTTGGATCAGTATCAGTTCCAGCATCATGTAAAAGTTAGTTACACTCAAAGTTGCTGGAAATATGTTCATGGTAACTCTAATGTGGATTTATGTAATTGTTATGGTAAATTAATTCTGGCCAGAAAATGGTTTTGTCAATATTCAGACTGTCAATGTATGTCTTGTGTGCCTATGTGATCAATCTGTTTGAAATGTGTCTTATGCACTATGAGATGTTTTCTTCTTTTGTCTTACTTATGAATTGCCTACACATTTGTTGCTTACGAGCGTGTTTGTGGTTGCATCTCACCTTTTTAGTGCTTAGTGTTGTTTGACAGTTGGATACTGCTTACGGTCAGAGGTATTTGTCTCCCACCTCAGGATCAACCTTTTGTGTTATTCAGCCTTGTCTGCATTTTACCCTCTGTTTACCAGTTGCAGATATTTTATGTGGAAACCCTGGTCCCATCTGGTTTTATTCACGTCCAGTTCCCATAATATTCAGAATGCTGGCAGTATCTTTCAATATTACAGATGGTGATCAAGTGGAGAAAAAAGAATGACGATCTACTCACTTATTTCTGTTGCAATTTGCAGAGAGGTTTGAGTTATGTTAATATGTCAGGTATGCAGATGCAGCATCCCTCTTTGTTCACGAACAATTCAACATCTGTATTGGTGTGCTCGTGTACTGAACACCTAATATTTCTCCAACATATATTTCTTCTTGGTACTAAATTCAATAGCAGCAGTGTTTTCCCATACAATGTTGACATAAATGGTTGGCTCATTTGGCACCATTTCTCTATCAACTTATTATGAATATGCACACGATAAAGTTCAAGCCCTAAGTATCATGGGATGTCTCTGTACAAATGACTCCCCCTTCCCGGAGGAAGCTGCATTCGTCAGACCATAGTTTTCTTTCCATCACATAGTATGACTAATAATACTGTGTCTGAATTGCAGCCCCTCTTAGTCAGTATAGACACTTTGCACTTTTGTTAAGGTGAGGTCCACACCAAACTCTGGCTCCACAATGAGTTTCAGTGTTGGAGAATGCATGTAGTGTGGTGAGAGCTTCAGAGCAAACTTGGAGATGATGAGAGAGATGAGGATCTTGAGCTCAGCCATAGCAAATCCCTGCCCTAGGCAGGTCCGAGCTCCAGCACCAAACGGCAAGTATGAATGTAGTTGGGGTCTAACATCAGAGAAGCGCTCTGGGTTGAACTCTTTCACATCTGCGCCCCATAGCTTGGGGTCAAGATGCATCGTGGAGACAGGGATGTAGATGTTGACACCTTTTGGTATATGTACACCACCGAGCTTCAGGTCCTGGAGGGCCTGCCTTGATACAAAGGCCCCTGCTGGGTACAGCCGCAATGTTTCCTGGATCACCATTGTCAACTAAATTGGCGAACAGAAGTTAGTGGCATGTTATAGCAAATAAAGACGGTGACTTTTTGAACACTTGGGGATTGGATAAGAACATACATTTTTCATTTTCTGAAGTGACTGGGAGTCTAGTGGCCGGCCTCTGCAAATTTCATGCACTTCTGCACGTACTCGATCCT
The DNA here is from genome assembly GCA_033239725.1 of Echinochloa phyllopogon. Taxonomy (NCBI): domain Eukaryota; kingdom Viridiplantae; phylum Streptophyta; class Magnoliopsida; order Poales; family Poaceae; genus Echinochloa; species Echinochloa phyllopogon. The sequence continues at coordinate 59,611,322 of BTCW01000018.1, read as the reverse complement.
GCCATTCTGGGTGCAGTCCAAGGAGCATTAGACACCAGGAAGCTGTGACAGCTGTGCTCTCGTATCCTGCAAAATATATGCTCTTGCAGTTATCAACTATAAAGTTCTCAGCCTCGGCGATGGCCACTCTGCTGCTGCTTGCACTGTGAAGAATTGCACTTAGTAAGTTCCTGTCTTCTCCACTTTCCTTTACAATTTCTAGGATTAGTTTGCGGACTTGTTTGTGAAGCACCCATGCCTGCTTGTTCCTCATCGATGGGAAGAACCTGCAAGCATTTAAAATAGAGAGAATTCCCTGTTTGACACTGGAAAAGTTACTCGTTCCTTATTTGGCCCTAAAAAAATTGTGTTCCCTATTTGACACTGGAAAACTTACTCATTCCTTATTTGACATTCCATCACATTTTCCATCCATGAACCGTTAACTCCCATGCGAAAAGACGATTTTGCCCATCTATCCTCGTGGGCCCAACCGCAGCCTCTCTTCTCCTTCCTCTCCTTCCCTTCTCACACTCTGGCTGTCGCAACACTTGGCCAGCGGCGGCGGCGGCCTCGCGACCCAGGGCCCGCGCGTCCCAGCCAGTTGTGGCGGCGGCCGCGCGACACGGCACGGACCCCCTGCTGCTCAGCTCCCCCTCTCCTGTCGCCGCCTCGCCCTGCATCCTCGCCGTCCATGCCCGGCCGCCGAAGAAGCTCCGCGTTTGAGCCATGGGCAGCCGTCGCCGGGACCGAGCGCCGCCGTCCCGATTCGCCGCGTCCGTCGATCCTCTAAGCAAACGGACGACGCCACGAGGATCTCTCCGCCGAGCCGCTTCCATCCCACCGGACTTCATCATTGTTCCGCCGCGCGGACGAGCCCCCCACGTGAGCACCTCACTGCCAGCCATCTACCTCCGTCACCGGCCGGTTTCGCGGGCCCCGTGCCATGCGGCCGCCGCCGCCGATGGCCGGGCGCGCCGGCCTCGTGCTGCACGGCCGCCGCCACCGGCCGGGACACGCGGGCTTTGTGCCGCGCGGCCGCCGCCGATGGCCGGGCGTGCGGGCTGTGCTGCACGGCCGCCGCCGCCGCTGGCCAGTACGCGCGAGCTCCATGCCACGCGGCCGCCGCTGGCTGGGCGCGCGGGCCCTGTGCCGCAGTCGTGAGGCCGCCGCCGCCACTGGCCTGGTGTGCGGGGCCCTCGCGTTGGCCGAGCCCAGAGATGGGACGGGACACGAGAGCGAGAGAAGGGAAGGAGAGGAAGGAGAAGAGAGGCTGCGGTGGAGCCCACGAGGACAGAGGGGCAAAATCGTCTTTTCCCACGGGAGTTAACGGTTCATGGATGAAAAACGTGATGGAATGTCAAATAAGGAATGAGTAAGTTTTCCAGTGTTAAATAGGGAACAAAATTTTTTTCAGGGCCAAATAAGGAACGAGTAACTTTTCCAGTGTCAAATAGGGAATTCTCTCTTTAAAATATGTTCCTTACATGTATTTCTAATCAATGTGTTGTTTTGGATCGACAAAATTTAAAATATGTTCCTGCACAAAATCAAATATGTGCTTGTGATATGTTTGCAAATCAGTACTTGTTCCCCCACTAACCTTAGGCCAGTCATTTCAGCTAGCACATTTGGCTTGGACACAGCCTGCTGTAGTTCTCTGATCTTCATAAAGATTTCCTTTCCTTTGATGTAGCTGCTTCCGAAGCACGTTCTGGAGATCACATCTGCAGAGTAGGCCCTAATGTCATCATCGATCTTAATGTCTGTGATCCCACCATTTCTGTCAATTCTCGCTTCCCACAACTTCAGCAGTGGTTGCGCAGAATCGACCATGAGATCCACCATGCCCTGAATATGTGAAGGTGTAAGAGTTAGGCTAACACGTCATAATTCATGGCTGTCTGCTGTCTCAAACCTCTAAATTCTAGTTTACTGATCAGTGGCCACGGTAAGAATATTTTTTTCCCCTCCAAGGCTCCAACTAATGAACTACAGTGAGTGACTGCAATATATGGCTGAGTAAAAAGTGCAGCGTTACTGAAAGTGGTCCTTATTCCTGACTAGAGTCAAATCCCACAGTATATAGCTGGATCAGAATGTTGTAGGGGGTGTTTAGTTCCTGAAAAGAGGGTGAAAAGTGGGTAAAAAGTCACATCGGACACTGAAGCACTTTTCGTTTGTTTGTAGTAAACATTGTCCTATCATGACCTAACTAGGCTTAAAAGATTCGTCTCGTCGTGTATATCAAAACTATGCTACTACAACTAGTTTTTTTACCCACGTTTAGTACTCCATGCATGAGGAGAGAAATTCGATGTGATTTGACGTGATAGATGAATAGTGAAGTTTGGAGAGAGAAAGTTTGTGAACTATAGTCTTGCTGTTGGGAGTTGTGCTAGTTAGAATCTCTGTCACACGTCTTGATCAGAATGTTGCAGGTTTTCATGCCAGCTCCTATACTGAACTGTCAGTCTGAATTATGTTTGCAAATAAGCGGCCACATAAGACCCGCAGCTTAATTGCTGAGGCCCACCGATCACTAACAGCTTTTAATGTTCTTGCATCAATCTGAAATCTTTGGAATTTATCAGCAGATGGCCTTTATATTAAATCTGTTTCTGCAACACAGGTCTCTTTGAGCAAGGATTGCCAGCTATGGAGCTGGTAAGTGGGCAGCGTCTGAAACATGCCGGGCCTCATGAGTTTTAAATTTTTCATATTGGTGTGTTTGCATAGCTTTGTTTACAAACACCATTTTATGGTACATAACTTGAAATTTTACTAGTACCTATTTGTTGGGACAGTGTGACGCCTGACATACCTTGACCTTGTCCAGGAAGAACTCAGGGGCGATGATCTTCCTCTGGTGCAGCCAGGCCGCACCGTTGGACTTGAGGATGCCCCCACCGAACAGTGGCTCGTGCGTGGCCTTGAGGTAGGAGCTCTTGCCGAGGTCCAGCGACACGCAGAGGTTGATGTCCCGGACCACGTCCGGCCGGCTCACGTGAAGGAATACGACGTTGCCCATGGAATAAGTGAATATAGGACCTGCATTTCAATGAAACCGGACAGATTAAGTTCGGCCTGTTCCTCATCCGGTCACTGTCTAGTTGCTGAATGGACTGCGGCAGTGATTTAGGTTAATGAGAATCCGGTATAGATCTTCATCAAGCACTTAATAGATGTGGACAGGGGTCAGGGGTCCAGCGCCCAATGGGAGCTGTATTATATATATACTCCCTCGGGTGCGGTAATTCAAGTCGTTTAGGACCAGATTACCAATACCAAGGTGTCATTTATTAGGGGTAATTTTTCCTTCTTTGCCCTCATTAAATATGACGGCGGGTGCTTTTTAACTACAACCACTGTCTCGGTTGATTGGGTAGCGCAGCGTGTGTTGAAGCCCCCGTGCTGCGAGGTCTCAAGTTCGACTCCCCGCCCCCCCCCCCCTCTCTATTTTTTTGCATGGGGCTGCATGGTGCTGTGCATGGACGTCGAACGCGCGTTGCGTGGTGACCTTGGCGCGTTTGTTGGCGCCCATTTTTTTGTTTTTTCGTTTTCGGTTGCTGGAGATTCCATTCTGGCGCTATTTTTTCGCGGTGTTTGACCTGGGCGCATGAGGAAAACGTCGTGGCGCCCATTTTTTCAGCATTTGGATGTTTTCGCGTCGTTGTTTTCAATCTTGGCGCCGTTTCTTCTGCTTGTTCGCGCCTTCGTGCAAGATCCACCCCTTGGCTGCTCCATTCACCATATAAACGCCTACTCCAAGCCGTGTGCACACTGTTAACCAATAGCAATGGCTCAACTCGGCCAAAATGCTCCATCAGAGGTACAAGCTCCTTCATGGCTGGACCTAAATGCTCCGCCAGAAGAAGAACTCGATGTTCTTGTAGAGGAAGCAGAAGAGGAGGCCGATGCTCTTGTAGAGGAAGAAGAGGCTGATGCTCCTGGTAAGTGAATATCGTGTCTATTCCAGTCGTTTAGCAACTTTTTTTTGTGTCAATTCTAATGTTGGAAGCTTGTTTTCGATAGAGTTTGATTTGAACTCACCTCTAGACGAGTTTGGCGCGGTTGATATGGACTTTCTTCAAAACATGAGTGGTACAATTCTTTGCACACATGGTGATTGCTTTGTACATCATTCTTTTGATTTTTTGTCATTGCTAATGAATGTTCTTTTGTAGAACATGATGTCGCACCCCAAGTTGCAGTGAACCAACGACGGAAAGATATGTCTGAAGCTGTGAGGAAGCTTCACATTTGAAGTTGGATGATCCATTGTTTTGTGAGGCTACAAAGCAAGATGGTTTTGATATTCGCCTCATTTGCCAACCTCCAAACTCTCCTGATTTTAATATTTTAGACTTGGGATTCTTTCGCGCCATTCAAACAATTCAGTACACAAAGAATGCAAAAAACATTGAAGAACTTGTTCCAGCAGTGAAACAGGTACTATTCAAACATTGCTCATCAAATTGTTCACACATTTGTCATCATAACATCAACTAATTTCATCACTGTTTTTTTTGTAGGCATTCATGGAGTTCTGTCTGAGGAAAGCAAATCGAATTTTTGTAACACTACAAAGTGTTCTATTGGAATCCATGAAGAAGAAAGGTTGCAACAACTATAAAATCCCTCACATGAACAAGGCGGCACTAGAAAGAGAAGACATGCTGCCCATCTGTATGCCGTGTCCACCATCTTTGTTGGAGGAGGCTGAGGCTACATTTGCTACATTGTAGGGAGAAAAATGTTTAGAGATGCATGAAAATTTGTACTCCTAGCATGAACATTTGGTTTACAGGTTTAGCATTTCACTTACCGAGGGTTTGGCCTCACAAGCTGGCTTGCAATCCTACTCTTGTGCGCCACGAAACATCACATCAATGCTCCTGTCCTTGTAGACCACACCGCAGCGCGCGCAGGGACGGAACAACGAGTGAACGCGGTTCCAAGATGCCCGGTTCTCATGAACCTCGCCGCAGCGATAGCATAGAAACGAGGGAAGCTCGAGCTCACCGTTCTCATTGTAGTGCGGCACGTCCTCGACGGATTTCTCCTCCGGCAGGGCCTCCACCGCCTCTGAGTCCGACACGTCCTCGAAGGGCTCCGAGTCAGCCACGAAATCCACGGACTCCGACTCAGGAGCGACGAGCATGGGCTCCACAGAGCCGTCGTCCATGGTCGCCACGGAGTCCGGCGCGGGAACCATGGATTCCGGTGACAAAGAGGCCATGCCGATCTGAGAAGGCTCGTCGGAGTCTAGCGCGAGAAGTATCTCCTCATCGGAGTCTGGCGCTTGTACTATCTCCTCGTCGGAGTCCATGGCGAGGCGCGGCAAGCCGAGCAAGGTCACGCGCGGCGGCAAGTGGAGGAAGGCGAAAGGAGGCAGGCGAGCGGAAGGCAAGGCGTTCGCGTTTTAATCGGTGGTCACGCAACGGGCGACGCGTTAATCGAAGGGCTGCTGAATTAACTCTGGGGCAAGGAAGTCCAAAACTGCGAAAAACGGGGAGAACGACTTGAATTTCTAAACGTTGCCTCGCGCGCAGGACGACTTGAATTACCGCACCGGAGGGAGTACAGTACTCAACTAAGGAAAATAAATGCATTTGATGGTAGCCGTCTCATGGCTCTGTTTACCGTATTAAAATGGGGAAGCCGCAGAGCTGCATCAGTCCTCGTCCAGCTCTCGTGATCTGTTTCCTTTTTTTTCTTCCCCAAACCAATGGACCTGGCTTGTTCCATTGCACGCTCGCGGGCAATTCCGGAGATATATCCATGGAAAATATCAACGGGTTCGCTTCGCTCGCTGGGAAGCCGACACGGGCACACGGACGGCCCCCGCGAGTCCGGCCGCTCCACCTCCCACCCGCCTGTCTCGTCATCCGACCCGACCGCGCGACTTTTCTTCCTATCGGGACGCGGGCGCAGCCGGGGGGCAACGCATGCCCGGACGAGCCAACCCGCGCTCGGCAGCCAGCCGAGAAGCGACCTCTGTGCGACTGTGCCTGTCGTCCCCCATCGCGCTCGCGCTCCCCACCCCAGCCCACGGCCCCGGCCGTCCCTCTCGCCGGCCAGGCGCGCCCAGGCCAGCCTGACTGCCGGTGACGCGCCCGCGCGGGCGGGGCGCACCAGTTGCGGGGCGCCACACAGGGAGGCGGAACCACCCCCCACCTGCGCGCGCGTGCGGCCCCTCGCACGGCCCACGCGCGCGCCCCGTGCTGGCGGCACCCGCGACGCGACACCGACGTGCCGCGGATCACGCCAACGGCCTTCCCTTTCGGCTCCCGAGTGAGACCGATCGGTCTCGCTCCGGGAGTGATCCATCCATCTGAGGAGTAAGCGCTACACCGCCGATCACAGGAAAAGATGGCGAGATGGAGCTACGCGAGCCGCCTCATCATCTTACTTACTTCCGCGCCAGTACAGGACATGCCCCATGCTGCGGGTGATACATGGGGTCATTATACAATAATGAAAGAAATGTCATGTTCCTCTCTGATGCCGCCGCGATGTGACCTGATTGTGCCAATGTTTTTTTTCTTTTCCCGATGGCTACCTCATTCATTGGTCGTCGTCGTTGCGGTTTTACGTTGTTTGGTGTACTACTGTTCAATTGTGAAGTATGGAAAGCAACAAAAGGTCCTATTTCATTTCAAAAAGGAAAAGACAGCAAATTTTTGTTGAAAGCTGCATGCTCCAATCAAGAGCAAGTAGCTTAATAATTATATAGTTTCAGGGAAGGGATAATTATATACTTTCAGGGAAGGAAGCATGGGGCATCTACTTGGCTAGCTCCCAGTTCCCGGCCTGTCCTTTTGCGTCGTGCCAAAACTACAGGACATGATCTAAAAACCAAATCATCGCCTCAACCCCCACCCCAGCTTTCTTTAAGATTTGTTGGTTTCATATCTTTGTACGTCTGTTCTCTCCTTACGTCTCTCCGTGCCGCTAGCGTCCAGGGAAGCTGTGCATCGTGATAGCAAGCTCACCTAATTTATCCTGCTGCCCAACAGTAACAGCAACAGCAAAAGTAGGTTACGCTTGAAACAGCTCCAATTAGCAGCGTAGGATCAAACATCGACACGGGATAAGTTATTTTTGGTAGTCTGGTATCGCTCAGCTAGATGTGCACCCATCAACCATCGTTGCCTGGTCCTTGAAAAGGATGGCACTCTCGCTGACAGAGGAGAAAAGAAGTGAGATTTCTGTTGCTACATGGTTGCATTCCTGTGGGGTGGCCAGCTTAGTGATGGCTCAATTATTGGTCTAAACATGTAGTGCCACTAATCTGCTGACTCATTAGGTTCTTAAAAAAAATTGGGGCTTGGATTCCATAGGCTTTTGCTTTCTATCACTGTTATTTCCTACTAGTTGCTACCCATATATAGTGGTTCAGTGAACCACCATTATCTAGTTTTTCAATCGCCTTATCCTTTTCACTGTTTACTTGGTGGCTAGCTGCTACGTACTGATGACAGAACACATTCATTGGAAGCGCAGGTAAAAGCTATAATGAATGCACGTCACTGCTAGCTCCTAATTATCTCATGTACGATTGTTTCAGTTTAATGATTCGTGAATTGTGAATCATGATCTCTCCGCCCTTAGGTAGTCTCAACCCTCCGTATTGGATATTTTTCATAACATTAATTAAGCTGTTACATAAGACAATTTGCTTATGTGTCATTGTATTAAATATGATAGAAGGAAAAGAGGAAGAAACTGGGTCCCAGTTTCAACACGAGAACCTATACACTAGACATCACCAAGTTTTGCATTGGAAGATGGTGATGTCTTCGTAATAGATGAAGAGCAAATATGATCGGTAGAAAAGAGAGATGATTCATTTATTGATGACCCACTACAAAAAATCATGGGTTGGGAAGTATAGTTTCTAATGTACTCCCTCCATTCTGAAAAAACTGACGTTTAGGACAATGCTTGGGTCAAACATTGGGAATATAAATCATCAATAACTTTTAAGTTGTTGAGTTTGTAAATGTGAAAACTATATGAATAGATTTGGCTTGAAAAATACTTTCATAAAAATATACATATATCACTCTTTGATAAATATTTTTATAATAACAAGAGGTCAAAGTTGTATTTTGGAGACTGTGTCGCTGTCCTAAACGTCAGTTTTTTCAGAATGGTGGGAGTAGTGTCTTATTAACATGACATCATATATACTATCCATAAACATCATGAGTTGAGACTGCCCGCCCTTAAGGTAGCCAGTATAACATCAATTAAGACTAGCTAGCTAGCTACCTGCAGCAGGCCAACATGACTGGAAAGCATAGCACATGAACCCAAATGCTATGAAAGCATAGCTGAAAGAAGATCGACACACGTGCGTACCGTGCTCTTTCCTCCATTTCTCGTAGTAGGGCAGCACGGCCGGCCGGTAGTCGTGCACGATGCCGCCGGCGGGGCGGCGTGCCGACGCGCGCGCAGCCTTCGCGGTGGCGACGGCCTCCCGCATGCCGGCGAGGTTGCCGTAAGGGAACGACGGCGGGGGCCCGCCGATGCCCTGCACCCTGAACTCCCTGAGGACCCTCTGTGGCACGAACCAGAGGATGTAGTAGAGGTACATGGCGAGGCCGCCCGTTCCCACGCAGCACAGGCTCAGCAGCACCTTCACCGCCGTGGCCATCTGCTCCATTCTCTCTCTCTCTCTCTCTCTCTCTCTCTCTCTCTGATACAGGCTATATATGATTCTTGCTCCCCTCCCTCTCGTTCTGTGTGTGCTTGCTGAAGGTGGTGTGGTATGTACGTGTATATAGGGGCCGGGCGTGGACCGGGGAGAAAGGTGCTGGAGTCCAAATGCCAACTTTGGCATAAAAAAGTAGATAAAGGCTCCCCAAAAATAAGTTGCAAGAGGACCGTCGCTCGCCCTACTCACATGTGCATCCTGCGAGGTGCGAGCGCATGGGCCGCGCGCACTGCCTCTCTGGCACGGTTGCATGGAGCTCCCGAATTAGCCCGGTGCAAATTGCATTTTAGGATTTCTCGCATTTACACTGCGCTCTACAGATAAATTTATCACTGTTTCAACACGCTCTGAGCGCAAACAAACAAGTTGGCATAATAAGGTGTTGCTAGAGATCGGGACAAAAGAGGTCTGCATTTTTTTAGTGTCTAAAAAAATATATGGACGTTACTCGAAGACAGGCAGCCGACATCAAGTCGTTATAGGATACAGTATCATCTTCTCAGTGATAACATAAAGGAGACCTGATATGCATATGGTTTACATCCATCATAAATGTATGTTTTATAGTAGTTTCAACCTAATGACTAGGATGATGCTGATAGAATTAAATGATCCACCATAAAAGATGACGTGACAAATGTGTAAATTAAAAGGAAGAATAAAACTAGATCTTGTATGAGATATGGTTTTACGTAACATTCAAGATGTAACGAGAGTTGAGTAGAGTTAAATTTAAATATAGAATGACCAGATCTACATTCAAAGAATAGTGTCCGGTATTAGTTTCTTCATGATGTGGAGATTAACTAGTGTTTTGAGTTGGGACGGGTCTTAATAGTACACGCATCTATTTGATATCGCATATTTTCCATAAATTTGATGTTTAACTAAGAGCAAATAAAAAATGATATATAACTTGGAATAAAATGACTAGATAGCTAATTAAGCACATCTTTGCAGATTGAGATTTAGGCATATACTATAGATTGGTGACATGTATGCATGGACAATGTGCCTAATGTATGGCTTAATGTAGTTTGAAATAGTTTCATAGCTATTAAATTTTATGTAATTTTACTGACTTAGCAAGGTTATTTTAAAGGGAGATAAAAGACAGTTTTATCCGCATAACCCTTAGCAGGCTTGGTTACTAATATAGCTGGATAACAATGAAATTACGCATTTATGCGTTGTGTAAATGTTATGCTGGTGGTTTCCAATGTGTCCATCACCTTTTGTTATTATGGGCAAAACGAGATATTTTTTAATGTCCAAAAGTTCATTGCAAGTTGTAGAGCAATGTTAATAATAGAGACGGAGCTAAGTCATACAATAGTACAACAATATATTACTTGTCTACACATTTTTTTTGCTATTTATTGTCTTCTCTTTATTATTCATCCTCACATCCCCTCTTATCTGGCCCCGTCTCTACGTACAAGCTCACGCCCAGCTTATTGTTTGCACGAGAGCTAAGCTTGCCTTTCTCATCTCCACATAAGTAAAAAAATATTGATTAGCTTGGCTATAAGCCCATTATTGAGCTTGCTCTAAGAGGTAGTTATTATGGCCAAATAACTCATCCTGGCTATGATCTTCATATTGGAATCAACTCACGTGTCTATGTAATCAACAATATAATAACGAATAGTGCGCATTACCGAATATTGCCATAGCATAGCCCTAAATTATACGTAGTTTAAAAAGGGAAGTTTGTAATCATACCATCTTTAATGTAAAAGATGTCGCTAAATTTCCTATTCATGATCCCAAACCGCCATATTTTTGTTCTCTTCTTAGCCCTTCTCCAATGGTACGAGCCAATACCCAGCTCTAAGCGCTCTAAAAGACGACTCTTACAATAATCTATCTCTTAGCACATAGCTCATAATATAAATGACCCCATATATCATCCTCGTATAGTCTTAAAGTGTATGTCCGAGATTATCTCTCGATCAAGAGATGGCTCTTCTTCTATATCTTCTATTAAAATATAAAAAAATATTCTATAAGCTAGCTAACAGTACAACATTGGAGAAGCCCTTATCAGATTTTTTTTCCCTCCAATAGCAACGCAGGGACATACATCTAGTAAAAAAATGCGTTTGATTGTGCATAAGATTATGCAAATTATATATTTTGACCATTTTTCGGGGGTTCGATTGTGTCTAAGATTGAATTGTCCTAACACAGTAGTTAATCTAAGCTAGCGGCATCCTTCTGCTGGCCGCTGTCTTGGACCGCGCCGCGCGCGCGTGCACGGGTCACCGGATAAAAATCAAAACAGGTCAAACGCCGGAGGATCTGGAGGATTATGCCCCCCAGGCGGGCGGAGGGCGGACCTGCCCCGGTCGCCGGCATGCCCATGTGGCGCCATTGAATTCGGCCTGCGTGTGTCTCGTGCATGCTGTATGCCTGGCTGCCTCCGTATCTGGACACCCTGGACTGCGCCACTGACACTGATGGCGGCCGACGGCCAGCGTACGTACGGCACATGTAGATTTGTTGCGGATCTAGGGACGACGGCGAATGCTAGCTGGAGCTGCATAGCTAGTGTGACGAACGGGGAAGCGGAAGCGGAAGCGGAAGAAGCACAGCCGTAGAGGCCGAGCGCGAAGGCCGTTCCATTCCCTGTTCTCCGAGCACATTTCGTCTGGGTGGGTACGGCCGGCCGCTGCAAACTCGCGCCGCCGTGCTGCCGCTCCCTTGGGTGGGAGGTGGGAACAGGCCACGCTCCGCCTGGTCTTGGGTTCCTGCATGACGTGTGATTGGTTTGCATGTGTGGCTTGGGCCAGACTGTAGTGGGCCGGTGATTGGTTGCTAAGTTTACGAGCTCTTCCCCAAGAAAATCACACGCCCCAATGTGCGCGCGTAGCACCACCCAGGCCCGCCAGAAACTAAATTTAATTGAAATTTCAATTTAATTTGGGTTCTGCGGAGCCAGGCTGGTAGGCCTCCTTTGCATTTGCAGAGCCAGGTCTAACTCGCTGGCCAGACAACCAAACAACTGATTCTTACGTCTCGTGGGCCTCGCTAGGCCATAAAGGAAAAGTCCTATTTACCTCATTGGACGGTGGGACGAGTTTGCATTTTCATCCTAGACTCAAAAACCGTCCGAAGAACTCCCTGAACTTCCAAAACTAGACACATGACCTCCCTCACCTAAAACAAGTCCGATTTTGTCCTACGCGGCGTCAAGGTTGACCTATGTGGCACCAGCTTTAAGGGAGGTAAATTAGACGTAACATGATAGTTAGAGGAGACATGAGCTTTATGAAAAATATTATTTTTCTTTAAAAAATATTTTTCTTTAAAAAAATAATACTTATTTTAATCTCAGAAGATTCATAGAAAACTTATTTTATTTCATATTTTTTTCTAAAATCATGCTCTCCCTCGTAGTATCTAATTGTAAATATTTAGATCTTTATCAAAATGAATGAAAGTAACTTTTTTCTTGGAAAAGATATACAATTAAAAATCCCAAGTTTTTGTTAAACTTATTTTTCTAAAATCATGCTCTATCTTTAACTCCTAATTTGTAAGTATTTTAATCTTTATGGGCTCGTTTTGGTGTTTATTTGCTAGTAGGTACCATTGTTATCTTGTATAGTTTTCTAAACTTTTGTGTTATAAAATATATACAATTATACATCCGAGCCTCATTTGAACATAGAAAATTTGTTTTGTATGAATCTTCTAAGATTAAACTAGATTTTATAATTTTTTATTGTATGTATTTTTATGAAAAATAATATTTTTTGATAAAGTCTATTTGACCCCTTGAACTATCAGAAAAAGTGCAATTTACCTCCCTCAAAACTGACGTGGCGTCATGTAGGATGGTTGACTTGTTTTATGTGAGGGAGGTCATGTGTCTGGTTTTAGAAGTCTAGGGGTCCCTGGTCCCTGCTATCCTCCATTTTTTTTCAAAAAAAATCCCTGCTATTCTTATGAGTAGAGATGGCTGGCTGCTCTCTGTTCGCAAAAAATGTGTGACACGAGAGTAGAAGATTCATTGCTAGCTGTTCCCTCAAGTGGCCTTGGTGCTATTTGGGTTATCGTTTTGTGTGGCGAGGAGCGAAGAGTATACATGGCGTCATGCCGCTTGCCGCATCCGTTGTAGCTGCCGCAAACACAGGGCTGTAGGTTGCCTGAGCTGTGGCTCTAAATTCTGTGCAATCGTCTGCCCGGGCGTGAAAGTGAAACACAACACCTCAACTCCTCAAGAGCACCGTCTGACTGTCTCAAAAATGCTGGACTTGCACAGTGTGACGTCAGCGGCTGAACTTTCTTCTTTTGTCATGACAGAATACTCGTCCAGAGCGCGGCGATTTCCTTTCCAGGTGTCTGCTGTTACGTTGGAGCTTTATGTTCTGCGTGTCCAATCACCTTGTAAATGAAGAGCTCAAGGCACCCAAATTTTCCTTGTACTGAATGCAATTTTTTTATTATCGCTAAGAAATTCTACGAGATTTCGATGCCTCAATTGACCCGGAACCATAAATAAACGTTGTAGACTTTTCATGAATGTCTAGGGGCATTTGGATCAAAGTGCTAAAGTTTAGTTTCTTAAATAAATAATAGTTAGACATATTAAATATAAATTATTTATAAAACTAATTATATAAGTCATATCTATTTCACGAGACGAACCTAACAAGCTCAATTAAATTATAATTAGTACATAATTATCACATATTTAATGTAGCATTACATTGTCTAATCATAGACTAATTAGGCTTAATAGTTTGTCTCACAAATTAGCTCTTATTTAGGTAATGGATTTTTAATTAATCTTTATTTAATACCTCTAATTAACATCCTTACATCCGATGTGACGAGACTAAACTTTAGAAAGTGGGATCCAAACACCCCCAAACTCTATGCCATTAAGCGACAACTGATAACATGATTTATGAGCGTTTTTTTAAACTCATATGAAGCGTTTGAAGAAACTCTCAGTATCACTGAGCATTTGCCAGATATTTACCTAGTGTATACTCTGTCTAAGCCATATATCACGCTGTTGCAGTTTGTCCTATAGGTACGTACACATGCTATCTTAAATTCTCAATTTCATACCGCAACCCGGTTAATCGCCATCGTAAAGAAAAAAAATGAAGGAACTGATTTGTCTAAAACCTCACCACATTCTCGCAGGAACTATAATGTAAAATGGACTACCGAATTTTGGACAAATACCATGAGTACGTTTTAACGCTAGTAAATGTCATTTTGTACCAAGATCTTGCCTATCACAAATCTTGTCTAGGTAGGATGAATCGTTGCTTTTCAAACAACACTACACACCAACAAGGAAAAACGTTACTAAATGGGAATTTAGAACCCAAAAGAAAAGAGGAAGAAAAGACCCTATTCTCAACTCCGCCTCCAAGCTTCGTCCGCTGACCCTACCCATCACGGCCACCGCCGCCGCCGCCGCCGCCGCGGCCGGCAATTACCATGCGGCCTTCCTCCCGCATACTCGCAGCGGGCCACTTCCTCCGTGGCTCCCGGTTTGAACCCTCCCAGACCGCCGCCGCCTCCGCCGCCGGGTACCGGCGGCTGAACGGAGCCAACAGGCCGGGCCTGCCGAAACCTCTCTTCAGCCCTCTCCTCGGAGGCTTCGGGCCTAACTGTGGTGTCCCGCCCGGGAAAGGGGCACCCTTCGGCCGTGTCGGCAGCTTGCTGCCGGACTTTGCCTACCCGCCGCACGGCGCGCGGCTTCCCCGAGACACGGTAATCTGTGTTTGCTACCACATCTGTGATTGGCTGGATTATGGGCTGTTTAGAGGCAGCGGTGGGTGTTAGCATTTTTTCTAGGCAATACATTTGTCGAAGTTGGCCTAGTGACTAGTGAAGTATTGGTAGTAAAACAGAGGGCGATGGTAAAACATTGTTTCCCTAGTAGCTTTGCTGATACAAGCATAAATAAAATACTGATGAAGATCAGTGGGTGCTGCTGTTTCGTCTTAGTTTTACTGTTAAAGCAGTTGCAGAAGGACATTTGTAAAACTTCAGTTAGCCTTTGTTTCTATAAAGTAATCTGTGTCGAGGTGGTTTCGGTGAAATCTACAATTTGTTAGCTTATGATGATATTTTTGTTCTTAGTCCATCAAGGCACTAAACAAGGACAAGTTTGATGCAGAGAAAAAGGAGCGCCACATGTAATGTTTTCTATTTGCCCAGTATTAATTCCGGCCAAAAAATTGTTAGTTTGACACGGTTGATCTGGGCCAAATCACTGCATTTGTTCTGTTGTCTTTCTAAATAAAAGGAATGCTTTTCAGATTCTCATCTGTGATTCTTGCTATATATGCAGAGAGGGCATGCATTCTCCACATCTGCCAATGCTGTGACAGTTGGGAAGCCGGATGACAAGGTCCAGAAAGATGCTTCAAAAAAGGATGTTGATGAGCAGATAGCAGATTCTCAGATACTGAAAAACCTTTGGAAGTACTTATTGTTGAATGATAGCCCTGATTTCCGCTTCAGGCTTGTGTTGTCGTTGGGCCTATTGGTTGGTGCAAAGGTAAAGCTACTCCCTCTGATTCCATTTATAAGTCCGTTTGGATATTGCACAGATTAAGGTTGATGATACAAATAATGTTATACGATCGTCTAATCGAACCTAGTCGCCATGGCACCGATAAGGTCCTGATCGGACGATTAATCGCGATTAATCGGGCGATAAGTCCGACTAATCGGGGTTTTACCTAGTCGCCTTAGTACCGACTAGGACGACTAATCGCGATTAGTCGGACGACTAGAAAACATTGACTCTATGGTTTGGACCTATGTTTGTAGAAGAGTAAGGGAGTACTTGTTTGAAAATGGTAATCTGTATTAAGGCATATATGGTTTGATATTGCACTGCGCACGTTTAGGGAAGCCTTTTGTTTCTTTTATTGGATTAATGAGCAAACTACCCAGTTGAGCTGCTTCTTTTCTAATAAAAGTGAGCATTGACCATCGTGTTGTAGGCTAAGATCACTATTCCGATTGCTTTCCTGGTACATTTTCATTAGTCACTCTAAAATTTATTTTCTGTTATGAAAATGTCATTTCAGTACTTGCCCTATTGTGATGTAACTTTGGTAATTTAGATGCAGTCTGTTTGTTGGATGCACATCTTCAACTTTCCTTTTTACTAAATTCTTCCCTTCAGCTTGGCTCATAGTCAAACAAGGCCACCATTGATGTGAAATAAGAGGGAGAACAGTGTGTGTCCCTTTAATCAGAACAGATAAAATAAGTTGAACTAAAAAGATGGAAGTTATTTATCACATGAAATTTCAACTTTCTTACCTGACCTTTTGCATTTGATATGAACGACAGGTTATAAATGTTCAAGTACCTTTCTTATTTAAGCTTGCTATCGATTGGCTTGCAGCCCTTGGTGGCGCTGAAGCCTCACTGGCATCATTCACAGAAACTAATGCCACCCTATTAGCTCTCTTTGCAAGTCCAGCAGCTGTGTTGATTGGTTATGGAATTGCACGGTCAGGAGTGTCGGCCTGTACAGGTAAACACTTTTTCAAGCATTCCTGGATGCCTTTCTTTGTTTCCCCCCTAAAATGGTCATTTCTGTGTTGCCAGAATTGCGGAATGCTGTATTTTCTAAAGTGACCTTGAGAGCCATCCGTTCAGTATCCAGAACGGTAAATATTGGAACTTATTATTTTCTTTCCATGCTGTAATGTTGATCATCTACAATTTTTTGTAACTGTCCAGATGTTCCAACACAATATGAATCTTTTCTGGAATGAAGTATCTCGCAATGCAGTATTGTAGATTTTTAGTTCTCCTATAGGCTATTGGTCTGTTTGCTTCCCGGCCATAGATTTCCACGCTACAGTGTGCAGCGGCGCCACAAAAATCGGCAGTTGTTTGATTCGTTACGAAGTATTGGCAGCCACAGAAAAGAACAGAGCAAACTCAACACGGCACAGCAAGATTCTCGCCACACTCTGTGGCGCCGAAAATCGACGCCACGGCTGAGGCAGTGCCGCACATGCCGCTTGGCGGGCGGCGGCGTGCAACCAAGCACGCCCTATATATTTCTGTACTCATGAAATAACTACAGTTACTTCCAATTGTTGGTTGAGTGATGGACATGTAATTGTTCTGATGCTTATATGCACATTGAAATATTTTATTGGATAAAGATGTTTTGAGGACTGCACATAATTCTTCCAAATGTTAAAAACATAATTGAAGCATCATCCTTTGATCTATCTCAGGCATAAGATACCTCTGATTATTTCTATTATTGATATTGAACACATAATTCAATGTTAAAATTATGAATTACCTTAATTCGTGAGCTCTCGGTATTGTAGGTATTTTCTCACTTGCATGAGCTTGATCTTCGTTATCATCTAAGGTACTTACAGGAAATGCTCCCTCCTATACTAATTTTCTCAGTCTCTGGAAGGAATAAGTAATTTATTCAACTCATAGTATATTTAGAAAAGATCCATAATTCAAAATTAATGTAGAGGGTTCCACAGATGACATCAGCAAATTAGATAACTTGACTACTTGATTACTAGTATGAAATTGACAACGTTTGTTGGAAGTGACAAATACTAGTCAAGGGACTGCACTATTTTCATAACAATAGTCCCATTTTACTCCCAGTGAGGAAGGGAGCAGTTCCCTAATAGATATCTGATATCTGTGGAAACAAGTCATAATAATTGAGAAATTTTTGTTATATATACTCCCTCCAGTCATGATAAAATGATGTTATGACTAAACTTAGTTTAATTTTGCTGTGCTAACGTCATGTTATCATGACCGGAGGGGTTACTTTTGTTAGCATTGATATGTACAAGGTGGAGAATATTTGAAGTCTTTCTTACGCTTCTTATCCGCTTCTGTTTTTCTAGCCGGCAAACTGGTGCTCTAAATCGCATAATTGATCGAGGCAGCCGTGCAATAAATTACATTCTCACAGTGATGGTGTTCAATGTTGTGCCCACAATCCTAGAGGTACTTATAAATTATGTGTGTGAATGTTACGGTCCATTAGTCATGCATATATGTTGTTTCACTTTAGAAATATATGGCATTTACTTTTTGTGCTTTTCTGTTATCTCAGCCTTGTTTTTTTGCATCTCATTTACAGATCGGTATGGTGTCAAGCATACTTGCTTACAAGTTTGGTTCCACTTTTGCTTGGATTACTTCAGTTTCCGTTGCTACTTATGTCACTTTCACTTTGGCCGTCACACAGGTGCAAACACAATGCTATGCCATCAGATTTCTCAAGATACTCTTGTTGTTTCAACTGTTGAATTTATCTTTGTAATGATGTCGTTATGTGAAGTATAATTATGTTTCTCTGTTTCTCATTGGTGCCCACTTTTTCTAAAAACTATTATCACTATAGTGGCGGACTAAGTTCAGGACAGCCATGAATAAAGCTGATAATGCTTCGAGTACAGTGGCAGTTGACTCTCTTCTGAATTATGAGGTCACCTCATGTCCATTAGTATTGTTTCTCATATAACCTTCTTTATTGTAGTCGAGTAGTTGTAACAGATTATTGATCTTTCTTTGATTGTGTACAGACTGTGAAGTACTTCAACAACGAACACTTTGAAGTTGAGAAGTACGACAAATATTTAAGGAGTGAGTGCACATATTTCTTTCTTCTTTGTTGAAATGTCATCGTAGAGTAGATGGACACAACCAGATGTCCCTTTATACATTGATTTCAGCATTGAAGTTGCATTATGTTCATCTGTCTAAAATATTTTTCAAAAGTCCCCTAAAAACATTTTACAAAAGTCTGGAATTTTGGTAGATACAAAGGGGATAATTGTTTATGTGTATCAATTGCATCTTGATATGTTGAATGTGCTCTGCGAAGGTAAAACGGAATATAATTGAATTATTGAATTGATCTTTTTCATGAAAGCTAAGGGTTCAGAATGTAAAAGTTGTTTTTAAAAGTGCTTAAACAGGACATCAAATTATGTTTCATAGATTTGATGAATCCCAGCTCTTTTGTTAAAGAGATCTGATTTACTAACTATTTTAAAAAGTGATTAAACGCTGATCTATTAACTATTTTACTACCATGTGATCAGAGTATGAGGATGCTGCATTGAAGACCCAAAGTAGCCTTGCATACCTGAACTTTGGTCAAAACGTTATCTTTAGCTCGGCTTTATCTACAGCAATGGTTTTGAGCTCATATGGAGTAATGAGTGGTGCTCTTACTGTGGGTGATTTGGTAACTATTCATCTCATCCATGTTATATTTGTATCTTATATCATGTGGGGTTGACGTTGCATTTCTCACACTTTGACATGGCTAGTAACTCATTCATATCACAGGATGACCGGAAGATATGGAATTGTGATAAAATTAAAATGAATTTGAACTATATCAATATATTTTTTAACAAGAGCCCATGTGTAATTAAACCATGATTCTACAAGGCTTCAGTAGTTAATTTCGTCTCTAGTCATGTTTTTCCTTGAACACGCAAATATCTAGTCATTTGCAAGTTGCTTTTGATTAATGTGGGGAATTCTTGGCAGGTCATGGTTAATGGACTTCTATTCCAGCTTTCATTGCCTCTAAATTTCCTTGGGAGTGTGTATCGAGAATCTAGACAAAGCCTCATTGACATGAAGTCTATGTTTCAGTTGCTTGAGGTAATGTTTTGTAGTCAACTTGTCGAGCATCTAAGGGCCTGTAGTGTGAGTTTCATTCTTAAACCATGCTCTCTGATACTTCAGACTCGTTTCCATTTTCCTAGGAAAAACCTGGAATAAAGGATGAGCCTCATGCACAACCTTTGCAGTTCAAGGGAGGATGCATTGAATTCGAGAATGTTCATTTTGGGTAAGTTTTGTTCTTTAGTAACTTGTTGAGTAGCAAAGTGCTTATATTTTCTCCCTAAAATCTATGCAAGTATCAAACAACTGGCACCAACGTGCTTATTTTCTTCTAGCCATTGATAATCATAACTTTTTTAGGAAAAAATATGGAAGTATTACTCCAGTCCTAAATATGACCTGATTGTGGGGGAATATTTCCTTGCTACAACCTATTTCAGAACTGAAATTATATCCTTTGGTCAGCAAAAAACTGTGACTCCTATGTTTATAGTCTCTTTCGTAATTACTTAGAAGGTAAAATTGGTGAAATGTCACCTGTTTGTTTGTAACGAACTCCCTGCGTAAGCCATTTTAGTATACATCACTACATCAGATAGATAGATGTCAATATGAGAACATATTTACAACCTGTAATTTCTAATTTATCAGAAACAAGTTATTATAACTAGCAATAATCAATTTAAGATAGAATATTGAGAAACCCATTGAAGATGTTTTCCTGTTTGGAAGAACTAACAAAGATGATCGTTATTCGGTATATGGTGTAAACTTGAATAAATATTCGGTATATGGTGTAGACTAGAATAAACTGATATTGTGATGTATTCATTTATTATTCAGTGAATGGTTTGATTTCTTCCAGGTACGTACCAGAAAGGAAGATTCTTGATGGTGCCACTTTCACTGTACCTGCAGGACAGAGCGTGGCCATTGTCGGAACTAGTGGCAGTGGTAAGCCCTAATCTTTTTTTTATTTATCAAATTGATGTTTTTGTTACCAGGCCCAAAATTTGAAGGTTTCTATTGCTTATCAATTTATCATATGTTCACCCTATACCTAGAGCCAAGAACCCATTTGCTATTTTTTTTAATGAACTCATTAGTTTGCTGCACCTGTTGCACATGAGTTCTGGTGTTGGGTTGATGTGATTTTGGATTCTAGTATTCATAGTTGGTAAGAAAATATAGTATTTATTAGACTTCATTTGGTGTTGAGGTGGGTCAAGATAATCTTGTTTGGTGGAAATCCTTGAATTTTGGTGTCCAGATTAACTACTTTTCTTCATTTTATTTTAAACTACAGTATTTTTCATATCCTTCTTAGCAACTTTAAATATTAAAGACATGTCAATAACCACAAACAGTATGCCATTTCAGTCCATTAGGGTCCACATGATGGAGGAAGGATCAGCACTAGACCTCCCTAGGGCCAGCGCACTGTTCACACTTGGTCCACTCTGGGTTTGTTGCGTTAGAGATTAGATCAGATCAGACTGAGTTGTTATTCAGTCCCTTAATTCTAGAGATAAGTTCTTAAAGTTAAAGTCATCCCATCCCCCTCAATTCTAGAGATAAGTTTCTTTCTTAAAGGTCAAGTGGTAGATAACAAATCAGTCTGATCTAATCTAATCCCTAACGCAACAAACCCACCCTGGACCTGGTGTGAACAGTGCGTCAGCCTTAGGGAGATCTTATGCTGAGTGCTGACCCTTCATCCATCACATGAGCGCTAATGGAATGTGTTAGTGTATATGAGAAGTGGCCCATGTGGCATTTGTATAAGGCCCATCTAGAGGCCCATGTACTAGAAGTATATTGCCCACCCTTCTAGGTTTTGGAGGAATACACAGCAATTCTAGCATGGTATCAGTGATTTCTCCCTCCTCCCTCTTCTCCTAGCGCCGCCGCTGCCTGGCATGGCCAGCCGGCCGCCGCCGCCGCCGCCTCCCTTTCCTCCCTTCTCCTCCCTCCCTCCCTCCCCTCTCCTACGCCGACGCCGCGCGCTCCCCTGCTCCTGCCGCCGCCGCCGCCGCGTCGCGCGCGGCCGCCGCGCAGGACCCGGCCCTTGGGCTGGCGGCCCAGGCGCCGCCGCAGCCGCCGCCCCCTCCTCCTTCTCTCCCCTCCGTGGATCCCGCCGCCGCTGCCTTGCGCGCGGCGGATCCGAGCGCGGGGGCCGTGGACGAGCTCGCCGCCGCCGCCCTGGGTGCGTGCGGCCTGGGCGCCGCCGCTGCCCTGACCGCGGCTGGTCTGGACGCGCGCGACATGGGCGCCGGGGCTGCTCCACCTCCCTTCCCTGCCTCCCTCCTCACCGGGTTGGATGCTCCTGCTGCCACGTTCTTCCGGGGCAAGCGACCATTCGTCGACGCCACTGCAGATGCCGCTGTCGATGGCGCCCTCGCTGCCGCTCTTGCGGCTGCCAAGACGAAGGCTGCCGCGGCCCAGGAGCGGGTCCGCGCGGCAGCTCTCGCATGGGAGCGCGAGCGTGCTGCTGCTGATGCTCTTGCACGACAGGTCGCCAAGGCGGAGCACTTTCTCGGCACCTCCTCCGACCAGCAGCCCGTTGCTCCCGTCGCCGAACATGTCGCTTCTTCCTCCCACCAGACGCCACGTCCTGGGCCCCGGCATGACCTGGCCGACCCCATGGTCGCCTACCTCCACCTCCAGGCCGTCGGGGTCCCGCACATCAAGAACTTGGTCTCCGTCGTCCTCGACTCCGAGTCCACCGCCTACGCCCACTGGCGCGACCAGATCCTCCTCGCGCTGCGCCGCTACGGCCTCGACGACCACGTTCTCTTCGACACGTCGTTCGAGGTGCGAGACCTGGCGTGGCTGCGTCTCGACAGCGTCGCCATGTCCTGGATCTTTGGGACCATCTCCCTAGATCTGCAGGACGTGGTTCGGACTCCCGGCGGGACCACGCGTCAGGCGTGGCTGGCGCTCGAGGGACAGTTTCTCGGCAACGCCGAGGCCCGTGCTCTCCAGCTCGACGCCTCCTTCCGCGCCTTCGAGCAGGGCGACCTCTCCGTGGGGGAGTTCTATCGGCAGATGAAGAGCAAGGCTAATGCTCTTCGGGACCTCGGATACCCGGTGCACGACCGAGTCTTGGTGCTCAATGTGCTGCGGGGTCTCAACAGCACTTTTGAGCACCTGCGCACCTGGATCACCCGACAGCGGCCCTTCCCTACCTTCCAGGCGGTCCGGGACGACCTCGTCCTGGAGGAGATCACTCGGGGGGGGGGGGGGGGGTGTCCTGTGACCGGCTCGTCTTCCTTGTCTACTTCCTCCAAGGCGCTCGTGGCTACACCACCGACCTCCTCCGCCTCGCCTTCCAGCTCCATCCTTGGCGCTCCCCCCTGGGCCGAGCGGGGGTGGAGGGGGGGGTGTGGTGAACGCCGAGGTCGCCGGGGGGGCCGTGGTGGGGGTACTGGTGGTGCTGCCCCTGGTGGTGCTGGTGCGGGGGGTGAGGGCCGTCGGGGTACGTCGACTCAGGCTCCAGCTCCTACTCCCGCCCCTGCCCCTGGAGGTACGCCCTGGCCATCCTTCAGCAACCCATGGTCAGGGCGCATCTCGATGTGGCCCTTTCAGGGTCAAGGAGGGGCCCTCGTCCTCAGTTCCAGCAGCCGGCAGCTATGTTCACTAGTGCTGGCCCCTTCGCGCCGCCCTGGACTCCACCCGCTCAGGCCTGGCCCGGGGGGTGGGATCAGGCTGCTTTGGCGCAGACCTTCAGCACCATGGGGCTGACACCGCCGGTCAGCACTGAGTGGATCGTCGACACTGGTGCTTCCCACCACACCACTCAGAATTCTGGTATACTCTCTTCTATTCGACCCCCACATCCCTCGTGTCCTTCCTCTATCATGGTCGGTGATGGGTCTTATCTCCCTGTCACCTCTATGGGTTCTGCACCTGGTCCGTTTCATGTTTCCAATGTTCTTGTTGCCCCTCAAATCGTTCACAATCGTCTTTCCATTCGCCAATTTACAGCTGACAACTCTTGTTCTATCGAATTTGACACCTCTGGTCTTACTGTAAAGGACTTGGCTAGCCGGCGTCCGCTCCTCCGGTGTGACAGCACGGGGCCGCTTTACACCATTCGTCTTCCGACTTCCGCTGCTCCATCTTCGACTTCTTCGTCAGCTGCATTGGTCGCCACTCCTTCCACTACCTGGCACCGCCGTCTTGGTCACCCTGGCCGTGATGTTTTGGCTCAACTCAGTCTTAGTGCAGCTGTCTCTTGTACTAGGACTTATGCTGAGCACCTCTGTCATGCGTGTCAGCTAGGTCGTCATGTTCGGCTTCCTTTTTCTTCTTCGTCTTCGCATGCGGTGCGTGTGTTTGATCTTGTTCATTGTGATTTGTGGACCTCCCCTGTACCAAGCATCTCTGGAAATAAATATTATCTTGTGGTGGTCGATGATTTCTCTCAATACTCTTGGACTTTTCCTTTACGTGCCAAGTCTGAGACGTTCCCCACCCTCCTCCACTTCTTTGCCTGGGTGTCCACTCAGTTCGGCCTCACCATTAAGGCCATCCAGTGCGATAACGGGCGTGAGTTTGATAACCACACCTCCCGATCTTTCTTTCTCTCCCAGGGTGTTCAGCTACGTACGTCTTGTCCGTACACTTCTTCCCAGAACGGCAAGGCTGAGCGGATGCTTCGCACGACGAACGACATCATGCGCACCCTTTTGATCCAGGTCTCTCTGCCCGCGCGCTTCTGGGTCGAGAGTCTCCACACCGCCACCTACCTACTCAACCGTCTTCCCTCCACTGCTTGTCCTGCTCCCACTCCACACCACGCCCTCTTCGGTACCCCTCCGAGCTACGCTCACCTTCGTGTCTTCGGTTGTGCATGTTACCCTAACATCACCGCCACCGCTCCTCATAAGCTAGCGCCTCGCTCGACACAGTGTGTGTTCCTCGGATACTCTCCTGATCACAAGGGGTACCGTTGCTTCGACCTCACCTCTCGCCGGGTCCTCGTCTCCCGACATAGTCGTCTTTGATGAGTCGGATTTCCCCTACTCCACCTCCTCCTCGCCCTCTCCTGATCCTGAGTTGGAGTCTATGTTTTCTGACCCGGTGGTTCAGCCACCTATTCCTTTGTTTCCCTCTCCTGCAGGTCTTCCCGGGGCCCCGGTAACCCCTGCGGCACCTTGCGTGGCCTCGGTGCCCCTGGCCACACCGTGCGCGGCCCCGGCGCCCCCGGCCACCCCGAGCGCGGCTCTGGCGCCTCCGGCCGCCCCGTGCGCGGCCCCGGCGCCCCCGGCCGCCCCGTGCGTGGCCCCGATGCCCCTTGGGCGCTTCGCGGAGCCGGTGCAGGCGTATCGACGTCGTTCGGTGCCCGCACTGGCGCCGGGCCCTCCGGCTCCGGGCCCGGAGGCCCCCGCGCGCTACGCGCATCCTGTGCGCGTCTTCGAGCGCCGATCGATGGCTCTGTCTCCATCGCTGACTCCACCAGAGCCGTCGCCGCCTCCACCGCCTCGCTCTCGAGCCGAGCCCCCAGTGTACCACCCGCAGATCATCCATCGGGACCCCGGTCATATCCATCCCATGGTGACTCGGCGGGCGGCTGGGGTGCTTCCTCCGGCGGCTCTCTCCGCGGTCGAGAGTGAGCCGCGGATCTCTCCGGTGCCCTCCTCTGTCCGTGACGCGCTTGCGGATCCCAACTGGCGTCGTGCGATGGAAGAGGAGTACGAGGCTCTTCTTGTCAACCAGACGTGGGACCTTGTGCCGTGTCCGTCTGGTTGCAATGTGGTGACCGGCAAGTGGATCTGGACGCATAAGCGTCGGGCTGATGGTACTTTGGAGCGCTACAAGGCTCGCTGGGTTCTTCGGGGTTTCACCCAGCGACCGGGTGTGGACTATGATGAGACTTTCAGTCCAGTGGTGAAGCCTGCTACCGTGCGCACGGTCCTCTCCATTGCTCTCGCTCGCTCGTAGCCGGTGCACCAGCTCGATGTGAAGAATGACTTCCTCTATGGCACACTGTCCGAGACTGTCTATTGCAGCCAGCCAGCAGGATTTGTGGACTCCAGTCGTCCGGATCTGGTCTGTCGGCTCAACAAGTCTCTGTATGGTCTGAAGCAGGCTCCTCAGGCTTGGTACTCCCGGTTTGCCACGTTCTTGGTAACCTTGGGGTTCACGGAGGCCAAGTCCGACACCTCTTTGTTCGTCTATCGGCATGGGGATGAGACTGCTTATCTGCTGCTCTATGTTGATATTGTCCTCACAGTCTCGAGTCAGTAGTTACTTCGCCGCATCATCTCGTCCCTGCAGCATGAGTTCTCTATGAAGGACCTGGGTCAGCTCCACCATTTCTTGGGGGTCACTGTGGAGACTCGTCCTTCTGGTCTCTTCCTTCACCAGCGGCAGTATGCTCTTGATATCCTGGAGCGGGCTGGCATGTCAGACTGCAAGCCTTGTTCTACTCCTGTTGATAGTCAGTCGAAGCTGTCAGCGGATATGGGAGATCCTGTGGCTGATACTACTGCCTTCCGGAGTCTTGCTGGTGCTTTGCAGTACCTCACCTTCACTAGGCCGGACCTTGCTTATGCTGTTCAGCAGGTCTGCCTTCATATGCATGATCCCCGGGAGTCACATCTTGCTGCGTTGAAGCGCCTTCTCCGCTATGTCCGTGGCACGGTTGACTTCGGGCTGGTCCTCCACCGGTCTCCCTCTACTGAGCTGGTTGTCTACACCGACGCTGACTGGGCTGGATGCCCGGACACCCGCCGCTCTACTTCAGGCTATGCCGTCTTCCTAGGCGGCAACCTTGTCTCCTGGTCGTCCAAGCGGCAGCCGGTTGTCTCCCGCTCCAGTGCAGAGGCGGAGTACCGGGCTGTTGCTAACGGCGTGGCGGAGGCCTCCTGGCTTCGACAGCTGTTGGCCGAGCTCTACAGCCCGCTCGCCAAGCGCACGCTCGTCTACTGTGCCAACGTCAGCGCCGTCTACCTCTCCACCAACCCTGTTCAGCATCAGCGGACGAAGCATGTGGAGATCGACTTACACTTCGTTCGCGACCGGGTCGCTATCGGCGATGTTCGGGTCCTCCACGTTCCGACCACCTCCCAGTTTGCCGATATCTTCACCAAGGGTTTGCCCTCCTCGACCTTCTCAGAGTTTCGATCCAGCCTCAACGTAGCCGGTGGCTAGTTGCGGCTGAGGGGGCCTTGTGTGTGTTGTTGCTTTCTTTGTTGTCCAGTCTTGAACTCCGCTGCGCAGGTAGTTCAGACTGCGGGGGGTGTTAGTGTATATGAGAAGTGCCCATGTGGCATTTGTATAAGGCCCATCTAGAGGCCCATGTACTAGAAGTATATTGCCCACCCTTCTAGGGTTTGGAGGAATACACAGCAATTCTAGCAGAATGGACATGACACGGTATGAATCAAGCAAATTGAACAATACTTGCCTTCTTGTTTACACCCCTTGTGTTCATGGTGAGCATGGTTTCCAGCAGTTGATGCATGGTCTAACCTTGGGGATGCACACATATTTTTGGGTCATGTTTGTTCTATCTTCTCTATATGCTCACAGCCAAAACTAACTATCCGCTACTGTTCAGCAAGTTATACCTAAGCTTCTTCTCTAAAACGATGTTGAAACCAATGTCCATTTTGATATTCCAACTACTGTTAGCAATCAACTGGCATGGTTCTATATTTTATATCTATGAGATTTCTATGCTCAATCTTGTCGACTGTGATTAAGAACAGGTAGTAATGAATTGTGCTGTGTAGTGATGGAGATTCCTCTTTTATGCTTTAGCGTGGGGCCTTGAAACATCTGTTATCGGAATTTGTGTTCTGTATGAGCATAACTCAAGGGTTCTTAACTGTACCTTTCTCATGCAGGGAAATCCACTATTCTTAGACTTCTGTTCAGATTTTTTGATTCGACTTCAGGATCTGTAAGCATAAATCTCGTTTTGAATTTCATGTTAATCTAACCGATGCCCATCTCATGTTTTATTGCCTTTGAGATATGTATATCGAAAATTCCATTTATGTGGTTCACCCCCTGGCAGATACGAATTGATGGGCAAGATATCCAAGGAGTGACACTAGAGAGCCTTCGAAAATGTCTTGGTGTTGTACCTCAGGACACGGTAAACCTTCTGATATACATTTGTCAACACTGCAGTTTTGAAACTACAGAGGAATGTGGGAATTTGCATTTCTTTGTTAAGTTCTGTTATATAATCTGGTTTTCCATGTACAATGGAACTTCTGGTAGCTATCAACTATTTGTGAACATCTTTGCTTTATTTCTTTTACAGTAAAACATGACTCCAATTTAGTTACAAAATAAAATAGTAAAGCAACATTACTTCTGGAATTCTGGATTGTGGAATTTATTTAGCACTTTAGAATTCCAAAAGCCGTTTGGTGTCTTTATTCATCTTTCTTCAATGTACTGAATCACTAGCTATATTGAATGTTAGCCCATACAGGAATTTCATTTCTCTCAACCATGCTAGGGGTTTTGGGGGTGGGACTCTTTGGTGCTGAAAAATATATTATATGCACCAACTACTATTACTAATAGATACATGCACACACAAGACTTATTTCTAACATTGAAGGGTTTCTGTTAATACATCTTCAGGAAATTATGTCTATACATGTTAGCAGCTCACATTGAAACATGAATGCAGGTACTTTTTAATGACACGATTAAGCATAATATACAGTATGGGCGGTTACCAGCAAAAGATGAGGAGGTAAGTATTTTCTTCCAAGACATTCTGAAGTGCATATATCATGATAGTATGTTTTGCTTTGGAATGCTATAGTTTGTTTCCATACAGGTATATGATGCTGCTCGGCGTGCTGCTATTCATGATACAATTATGAACTTCCCAGACAAGTATGACACAGTAGTAGGAGAACGGGGATTGAAGGTGAGACAATATACTGTAATGTGCCAGATGAGGAAATGTTGTTAACTGTTGGTCCACAGACAAAATATCTAATAAATTTGGTGTATCTTTTGCAGCTAAGTGGTGGGGAGAAACAACGAGTGTCGATAGCTCGTGTATTCTTGAAGGAGCCTTCCATTCTGTGAGTGCGCACCCCCCCCCCCCCCCCCACCCACCACCACACTTTTGTTTTCTCTTCTCTTTTTTTTCGTTTGCATCTCAATAGCCTGAGCAATGTGCCACTGTTTAAACTACTGAGGCAGCCACTCTGTAATGAGCTCTGTTTATTTGCTTTTGGAGAGCTCATGTTGTCGCATGATATGTCAATCCTGCTGAATGTGTATTTGAACTAATTTCATATTGCTCGAAGTTTTTTTTTTGCAGATAATAGGCTTATCTAGTGCCTTTTTGTCATGATATATTTTTTTCCTTCCAATCTATGTCAGATTATGTGATGAAGCAACAAGTGCTCTTGATAGCACTACTGAAGCCTCAATTTTGAGTTCTCTGAAATCTTTATCCGTTGACCGAACATCCATCTTTATTGCTCATCGACTCACAACTGCAATGCAGTGTGATCAGGTATGCTTTTGCAACTTCTCAAGAAACCTCAGTAGTCTCTGAACTCATCTATTTTCCAGACCATATATTCTCCCAGTGCACTCTTGAGTGGTGGATGCTTGTTGGTTTCACCTTCTCTCTGAAATTTTGCTGAGTCATGTTTCAAGTTTTACATATGTTTGAATTTCAAAATTTCCCAGTGCACTGTAAAGTGGTGAATGCTTGTAAGTTCCATCTCTGATATTTTGATGAGCCCTGTTTCAAATTTGAATTTTCAGATAATTGTTTTGGAGAATGGTAAGGTAGTAGAACAAGGACCGCATGATGTTCTTCTGTCAAAGGGTGGGCGATATGCGGAATTGTGGTTTCAGCAGAACAACAGCGATGCCGTTGACCCAGCTGCAGTTACCCTAGATGTTTGATTGACAGCATATACCTTAACGTTCTGCAAGGGAAAACACAGGCATAACCGAGGGCGAGCAGGTTTGAACTTATCTGCGGCTTGTAAATGGAGGAGTTTAGATGTGCGGCGGCATAAACTTAAGAGTTGAGAAGGGAGTTCCACCCCAAGATTCCATGTCCCCTTCGAGATTATATACAGACCCGTCAGATTTTTCATGGCAATGTAACATCTCTTTTAGCACAAGGAATAAGCGGAGTAAATATTTAATTCTGAGCTCCATTACCACTTGGGTATAGATGTTGTTACTGCGTACACGTGTTACTCCTATATTGTTGTTTCTTGCTACTACAACACGCGTGCACTCAAAATGTAATTTCCTGTAAATATTTGCTTGCCATGCTGTCAAATTCAAATATTCTAATAGCAAAGTTCGTTGTTTATACCGCGGTAATCGGTTGGTCTGCGTTACTGTTCTGGTATTCTTCATGTTTCCTGTTTCCACACGCAGACTTTTGGATTTGCAGAAGTGCGCAGGTTTAATTATTCCTCTTGCACCCAGCAAAATCTGCAAGTCAGCATCGCAACAAAACATGTGTCATAATACTGTACAGATGGAAACTACGCTACGTAGAACCCCAGTTTAGTATCATGTCACCTAAGCATTGTATCAAGTGATATGTGATTCATGATTGTTTGGAGCCAGTTAATTTGAGTTAAACCAGACCATAAACATGCCTCTGCACCTCAGTGCACAGCTTTTCTTACCCGACGCATTGGAATGGTACTTGGTGTAGTCACTCTTGCCTAGTACTTCACATCCTATAATCTTCTAAGATTCCAATTTTGTAGAAGAGATATGCTCACAAAGCCTCTTACAAGCATGCTCAAAATAGTCTTATGATCCAAGGTTAATATTTGGGATACTCCTCATATTCAGCTCCAGGTCATCACTCCTCACAGCTTTTGCTGCATTCCTCCTATCTATAATCTGTCATACGAAAACAGCAGGCTTTTAAGACCTGCAATATCATGGCATTCCAGTAAAAGTTTCCATCTGGGGATGAACACTCACACACATGAGCTAACAGCTGTAAAATTGAAACCTTCCCTGTCTTGCAACATAAAACAAAAGTTAAATGCAGATGCATTGCCATCATCATAGCCTCTCCGATCCGTCCCTTGTTTCTGTTCTAAGCATCAGGGAACAAGAACAGGACCAGAGATGTCTGGAAAAGGGAAGAGGCGAAGCGCTAGGTTGTTGAAGCTGGAAGAGGAGAAGAACGACGGTGACTCCGCCGGCGTCTGCCTCCTTGATCCTTGGCAAATAATCCGGAACAGCATTTCCGGTTCGTGCGCTCGAGGGAAGAGAAAAAGGAATGAAGAAATCCAGGTAAATTGTGCAGCCATTGGGTGCTTCCGATTCCAACCCTCTTCATACGTGTGTAGAATTCTTCATATGTCCTGATTCTCATCTGCCGGGTGATTTTTCAGCAGTTGCAGGGAGAAGCTTCATGCAGTCACCAACAACCATTAGATGCAGGCAATAGCAGTCCGTTTTTTCTCCTTGTTTTGTTACCACAGTATTGCTGCCGGCCTGTAGGAGATATGTGAATTTATTATGATCTCGTTTCAGATACTTCGATAAGCCAAAGCTCAGTAGGGCAAATCATCGAGTACATCCTTGACGAATTGGAGCTGTAAACTTTGGGCTCTGTCTTGCTTTGGCTTTGTCCATCAGGAATCACCTTGTTTCCTTTTAAATGCTAAGATTTGTATCTTCATCTCTTTGCAGGAGAGATCGGCATGAGTTGTTTGCGATGCCAGATGACATCCAGGTGAGAAATGAAGCGATGCATCTGAATTATTTGTGTAGAGAGAAAGGGTGAAGCATGAACAAGTCACATTTTTTATGCCCCTATTTCTTGTTTCATGACTGAGACTGAAACATCGACATGTTTCTGCAGGTGACTGATTATGCAGAGCGAGTGAGCAGGCCTGCCGACTTTGCAACGCTTAGGCAGAAGAACAAGGATGGCATGTACACAGCACTAGAGCAATTCGAAGTTCGTTTCTTACCACATTGATCATCTTTATCCTTAATTTTACAGTTTTCTTGGGATTCAGTTCACTTCTGGTCTCATGATCTTCATTCTTTACGTGGTCGCAGAACGATGTTTACATGGTGTTCCAGAGAGCAATTACGATGAACAGCCAGGACACCGTGCCTTTCAGAGAGGTTGATTATTCACCTATCTTCCATATCACACTCCTACTTGCATGGCCACAAAGGTTATTGTTTACCTTCAAATTGCATCAAGCCAGGAGCAATGTTTCCCTTGATTTATGCAGGCGATGTCACTGCTAGATCAAGCCAAGCAAGTGTTCATGTCCCTGAAGAACAACCAATTGTACTCTGAGACGGAGCTCGCGGCATGGCGCCAGAGGCACATAGACCAGCTGCAGCAGCCGATCACACCGGACGGGAGAGAGGTGTCCAACAGAGGCCCACCACGCCACGCTGATGCTACGCCGTTGTTGCGGGCGTCGGCCGCCACGCCGAGGAAGAAGAGCGCCGCCGAGATGAAGAAGCAGGAGAACGCCAACACCGGCGGCAACACGCCGGAGAGCCAGAGAGCGAGGCAGCGAGGCGCCAGGGAGAGCAAGGGCACGCCGCCGGGAAAGAAGGCAAGAAAAGGTATTAATTAGCCGCCGGCGATCGCTCATTCTCTTTCTGACACTGAAATGTAGCTGAGACGCGGTTCGTCGGAGATGCAGCATCGACGGCGGGCGTTGGCGGCGCCGGCGTGGTGCTGCGAAGGAGGCTCACGTACAATGAAGGTGGTCGAGCCCATCAAGGCTGGCGAGCCATGGCGATGCCTGTCTTCCAAGGCCGGCACGTTACCCTCAATAATGTAAGAGTAACACCCACTTGGCCGTCTGTGTTCCAATTTCCAAAGCAGCTCATTTGTGAGAGAACTTCTCGTGACTTTCATGATTGCAACTTCTCGTGCTCAAAATTCAAATCCAAACTGAAGCATACTTGGTGCAAATTTTTTCAGCAGCCGCAGGAGCACACGTACCGCGCCAGCCTGCAGCGCTTCGTGCAGCACACGGGGCTCAAGGCGCGCGTGGCCGCCGAGTTGAGGACTCTCGAGTGCGTGGCGCGCGCCAGGCAGCACAGCCCCGTGCCGCAGTGCTGGAACGGCTTCGCTCCCGGCGCCGGCTTCCTCCCGCCGTCGCCGCGTCCTCTGGGCGCGGCCACCCCGGAGGCGGCGACCCAAGCGCGGCCGCCGTCGGCCACAGGCGACCCGGCGGCGGCGCCGGAGTGCAAGCTGGAGACGGACGAGATGCTCAAGCTCTTCGTGCTCATGGGCACGCCCGCCGCGTTCTTGGACAGAGCCAAGAAAATGTTCGGCGGAGACGATCGCCAGGAGAGCGCAAGGAAGGAGGGGCAAGCGCCCAAGGCTGCCGGTGGCGTGGCAACGGCGGCCGAGACCGGACAGAAGAGCGGCGCGGGCGAGCCGTCCGCCGCCGCGTGCGGGCCGTTCGCGCCACCCAAGCTGGTCCCCGGCCGGCTGGGCTTTGGCCGGTTCGCGGGCTCTTCTGCGCAGCCGTTCAAGCTAAAGTCCAAGCCTTCGACGTCCAGTGCTGCCGGCAAGAAGAAAGTTTCGTGAATTCTGAAGACACCAATAGCTGCCGTCCCAAGTCATCCGTGTCTTTGTCGATCAGAATCTTGTGTAGTTCAACTTGAAGAAAGATACTCTACATAATAATTTGATGGTTTAGCTTCTATATTTTGTTTTGAAATGGACTCACACCTCAACATACTACTGATCAGCGACCCATGAGCTTCAAATGTCTGCAAGTTATCCCCATTACAGAACATTCAGGTTTGGCAGAGGAGCAGATCAAATATAAAATACTTTATCCATTGCTGTTGGCAAACAGTCCAGAAGTTGCATGGGAAACATGATAGTTGCTCATATTAACACGGAGCTTATTAGAAGAGTTTTCTCCTTCCCGACGCCATACCTATCAAAGCATTGCACGGCAGTAAATCTCATTCCCACCTACAGGGCAAGGTTTCTGCATTAGCTCACTTTGAGAGGTTGGCCGTCCAACAGAGGAGTGGCATGTTGCCGCATGGGTATCAACCTTTCCAATTATCCTTGATCTTCCTGACCTCTCTCAGTGCTTCGACTGGAGACTTGGCACCAAATTTCGCCTGCAAAAATCGATATGATTTTTTTTTTGCGAAACCGATATGATGACCGACTAAGAGAGCTATTCCAAACCTAAGAATCTTTTACTCCTGCCTCTATTAGCAATGATTGGCAAGGAAAAAAGTTTCTAGCTCTCTTTTATAGAACTAAGCATTTCTGCGAATGAAGGCAGTGCATGGAGCTAGCAGTTCAGGTAAGCAGATTCACCTGTATTTCTGGTAAATCAACGCGCATGAAGGTATTGATCTCAAACTCATCTCCTATAGTCGAGGGCACTGTTGGCTGATTTGCTTCACGCTGCTTTTCAGCCCATTCCAGTTTCTGTTTCATCTTCTCATTATCTGGCTCAAGCGTCAGCATGAACTTCAGGCTCTTCACAGTGTACTGCAAGTCCACATGCAACAGGTAAGAATATGGTATGTATCTATCCACCAAGCCAATTAGTATACCATGTTGAAAGATAACCAAAATAATCAAATATTGGTGTTTATTTTCTTCTTGTTAAGGCTGGTAAGATGCATGTTCTCACTCATGTTTCCAGCACCTTTTTACAAGTTAAGTTGAAAAGAAAGCCAAAATTCAACCAAGCCAATATCAAAGAACTTGAAGCAGCAGCTCACAGCTAAAGCAACAGGTATCAAGATTGAACATGAAACAGAAGGCAAGGAGCTGAATAGCTCACGAAAATATATGCTATATATCTACAATTCTATAATCTCTGTCAGCTGAGAATAAAAGGAGGCACAAGACGAGAGAACATGATATTTATTATATTATCTGCTTGCTGTTGGATCCCACAGAAATTCATTTAAAAAAAGGCACTCACTGAATCATAGAATTTATAATCTGCTACAAAAGAAATTGAAGAAAAAGTTGGATAATCTAAAAATTACCTATTTCTAAGAAAACAAAACAAAAACAGTAGATTTACATATTCCTTCAGTCATCGATAATACAAATATTCCATTCTTAATGGTAAAAGGGAAATATAGTTATTTATGTAGCATACATATATGCTGCATTCAGGTTCCTCCCGAATTAAAGCCCAGCATTATAGGAAGACTGAAAGAATCAGATAAAAACAAGAGATCATACCTCATGCCCGCAGTAAACTCGAGTTGACTTTGGTAGCGAACCCAGTGTGACAATAAGGGACTGATACATTTGCTCTGCAGTACCCTCAAAAAACCTCCCACAACCAGCAATGAACTGTATTTCCAAAAAAAAGGTCAGGATACAATATGAAGGAGCCATCACCGCAAGAAAGATGAGTATACTAACCAAGGTGTCTCCAGTGAAGACCGCCGGGTCTTCTGCCTCTTTACTTGTAACATAGTAGCTAATATGACCTTTTGTGTGGCTGTTGAAAGAACGAAAATAGCAAGGATCAGAAAATCAAATAATCAACAAGCTTTTACCGAAAACAGATCTAAACTAAGTTTTTCAAGTAAGATTAATGGGATGCTTGTGTGATTCCTCAGCTGCATGCAGATTCCTTGGATGTGATATAACAATGTGTCTACCAAAGAGAATGGCACAAATTTCTAAAGTGAAATGTGAGCTGATTATTCTACTGAATCCATAGTTTCATATGACTCACATAGTCATATTTGGTAGTTGTAACTATTGTAAACAAGTCAGCCTTATCCATGTATGAGGTTGAAAATGCATTCAAGATGTTTCTATGATTAAGAAAAGCACACTAATTGTATAATCAATGGGGAAAGCAAGATAGGAGCATAGAAAATAGCATACCAAGGTGTGTGTAGGCATAGTATCTCAATGTCCTTCCCAAGTGACAACTTTGTTCCATTCTCCACCTGATCAGTGCAGCCCTTCACATTGTCCAGGGATCCTCCAAAGACCTTTATTCCTGGCACCTGCAGCCTCATCTTCTCATTGCCACCAGCATGATCCCTACAATCAAAAAATCATGATCCCTACAATCAAAAAATCATGATCCCTACAATCAAAAAAATCAGTTGTATGATTCATTAATGATACAGTCAAGGTACATGATTGCCAATG
Organism: Echinochloa phyllopogon; assembly: GCA_033239725.1. Lineage (NCBI taxonomy): Eukaryota > Viridiplantae > Streptophyta > Magnoliopsida > Poales > Poaceae > Echinochloa > Echinochloa phyllopogon. The sequence continues at coordinate 59,575,839 of BTCW01000018.1, read as the reverse complement.
AAGTCCACCAAATGTTCCATGACATGATTTCCAATGTTCCACCCACATTCCAGATACTACAGTTTCCATTTTCTGCTAGGAAATTGTAGCTAGCAATAGTGAATACTTTGAGGGCTTCATGTACCTCAAAATATATCCATGTAGCAAATTAAGCTGGAACAATAGGAAATATCAAGTTCGAAAGGTCCATCTACTTTTCTCTCTCTCTCTCTCCAAATTCTTTTGTGCAAATCCGTAGCAATTTACAACCCTTAAACGGAATTATTTAATAATAACTGGATAAACTGAGACTGGAGCAGTGGCGGTAACCTGATCTAATATCCAAACGTCGAGGCCCTTTTATGTCCCAACTAGGAAATAAGACGATGTCCAGCAACTCAGGGAAGCAAGAATCAGAACGCTCTAACACTAGCAAGTACACAACCCCTAGCGAATTAGGGAAACAAGCGAATAAACAGCTAGAAGTGGAAGTGGAAGGATTTTGTGTACCAGTGGTGGTGGGTGGTGAGGACGCAGTCGACGTAGGCACCGACATCGCTGGCCGCCTTGAGAACCTTCTCCGGCTCCACGGGGTCAACGGCAGCCGCCTTCTTGGTGCTCTCATCCACGATTCTTGGAAAGGGGAAAAAACACAAATAGCAATCAAGAACTCATGACTCGAAACGAACCGCTGGGCGGCAAACGAGCGATGCAGGCAGATTCGTACAGGTAGGCATAGTTGTCCTCCAGGCAAGGGACCGGAATGATCTTCATCTGCGGATCCCTCTTGGGTTTCTTCTCTGGCGAAATCTCTGGATTGAACCCCCGACGACAGAGAAGGTTTAAGAAAGGGAGAAAGGGGACGAAGCCGACCGCTTAGCCGGCACCCGGGTCGTCATCAGTGGTGTGAGTGTGACCCACAAGCCCGTGAGGCCAGCCCGATGAGAAGGGCTACGGGATCAGAACGGCCCAGCCCGTTTTTTAAGAAAAGACGCCCAATCCTATATCTGTTTTGTTGGGGTGAAAAGTTGATAGAAAAGTCACATCAAACACTACATTGTAGCACTTTTGATTTAATTGTGGTAAACATTGTCCTACAATTAAAAGATTCGTCTTGTCGTGTACATCAAAACTATGCAATTAGTTTTTTATTTATCCACGTTTAGTGTTTTATTTGATATATTTAATGTTTCGATGTGATGTTGATGTGACTTTTTTGTTTGGAATTGAAGGGAACTAAACACGCCCTAAATGAAGTGTACCAAATTTGTAATGGTTGGAGTGGAGAAATGAATCTTTTATATTAGAAAAAGTGGACAGGGGAAGAATTTAAAAAACAGTTCTTTTTTATCCAAAATCAGGTGAGGAGAAACAATATTTTTTCAGATCCCAGTTTATTTCCTTATTTCTCTTTGTCTTCGGCAGTGTGGACCCACGCTGCCATGAGGCCAACATTTGCGTGCACCAGAAAATAGTGCACGCCGAAAAAGTCAATGTAAGGCCATACGACTTGTCCAATATGCCATGTCCCTACTCTTTGGCCCAGGTATTTTTTTTCACTGTACTTCGTAGCTCATCGCTTTGGTAAAGATACAAAGGTTGTGTTCAGTTCCTTTCAACTTTTCAAACTTTTCATCACATCGACATTACATCGAAACATTAAATATACAAATGACACATGTATGGAGCATTAAATGTAGATAAATAAAAAAATTATTTGCATAGTTTTGATGTACACGACGAGACGAATCTTTTGAGCCTAGTTAAGTGATGGTAGGACAATAATTACCACAAACAAACGAAAATTGCTACAGTGCGCTACAATGTCCGATATGACCATTTTCATCCCATTTTTACGGATCTAAACACGGCCAAAGGCCCTCGAAAGCTTCTTTTAATGACGTGGTTGCTCACTATAGTCACTACAATGTATATGTTTCGACTAAAAACCATATATGTCTGGGTTTGTTGGGTGCTACTGATGTGCTCTAATCATTAGACTAAAGACTCTTTTACTTATCGACTAAATTATTGGTCAAACATTGTAAAGTTTGAATGTGTATTTCTTACAAACAAAAAATAGGAGTATTTTGAATGGTTAGATAAGGCTATCCTATATCCTACCTATTGGCACCAGCATCTTGTGCATTGATATATTATTTATTTAGAGACGTGTCGTTATGATGATTATATCAATTGCAAAATTTGCTTGTCCAATTGTCTCTTTAGACTTTGATCACCGGACTATTCATTATATTAGATGCACCCTAGCTATATATTACTATACGAATGCATCTTTATTTACCGGCAAACATAAGTTTACAACATGTTCCGGAGTAGCAACAAACCGACAAGGTCGCACTGGTACAAATAAACGTAAACATGGCATTGCAATCATCATCGTGAGACAGTCTACAGGTACATGTTTATGCACGCCAGCTAGACGTGTATTATTGAGTAACTACAGCTATATATGTGTTACAAATGAAAGGTGGCCATGCACATCGAAGGCTGGCACCGCGGTGTAGCAGCTTAATTTCAAGCAGATCCTGCAACGGAGGGTGGGTACACCGCTCTGCAGGGCTGGCGATTAGCGAGGGAGCCGTGCCAGGTGAGCAGCTGCACAGAGCAAAGAGATGACCGTACGTGTCAGATCCATATAAATCATAACGAAGGTGAACGCTGAACATATATACCACAACTCGACCGTCTGCACCTACAAACTCGGCAATTTTCTTACCAAATTGGCAACTATATACTTATTTTTACGGTAAAGCTTTTACCACCCTCTCCGAAAAAAAAATAAAAGTTTTTCGTTACCTTGGCGTTGGATCCGTCGGGGACGACGCGCCCCTCCCTCTTGAGCTCCAGGTACTCCCCGCGCTTGAACTTGGTGAACCCCCTGCGATGCCAGAGAAAGATCAATGGCTGAGATGAGATCTACTAGCTCAAAGCGGCTCGTCCTTGCCGTCCAGCTAATAACAACCAACTAAAAAAAGGCACGCGCGCGCATATATATATGTATACACATACCACTTGCCGCTGGTGATGATCCGCTGGCGGCCGGGGAATTGAACTTTGCCCTGCGCAGCGCCTCGTGCGCCTGGGGCGCGTGCGCGTCGCGGCACCGCACGGAGAGGAGCACCTGGCCGATGCTGACCCGCGCGCACGTCCCCGTGGGCTTGCCGAAGGCGCCGCGCATCCCCGTCTGGAGGCGGTCGGCGCCGGCGCAGGAGAGCATCTTGTTGATGCGGAGGACGTGGAAGGGGTGCGCCCGCACCCGGAGGTGGAACGCGTCCTTCCCGGCGTGCTTGGCCATGTACTTGTTGCACGCGATCCGGGCCGCCTCCAGGGCCTCGCTCGTCACGTTCTCCTTCTCCCAGCTCACCAGGTGCACGCACAGCGGGAACTCGTCCACGCCCCGCTTCTTCTGCCCCGCGTCGAAGATGCGGATCTTCGGGTCCGGCACGCCGCGGCAGTACCGGGACTTGGGGTACGGCTTGTTCTTGATCTGGCGGTAGCACCGCGCGGGCCCTGCAAATGTTTGCTTATTTTGTTATTACATGCTTGCATGTGTTACAGATCATGCAGCCGGAAGCCTAGAACATGCGTGCATGATCAACCAACTAGGGACATGGACAGAGCAGAGGTTGAACGAACGAGCTGTTGGGGGTGCTTACTCCTGCCCATGGCGAAAAGTTGGAGGTGACAAGTGGTCAGGTGTTGGGTTCGAGAGCCTGCTTTGAGGTTCCGTTCTGGAGTGAGGGAGGAGGGGAGGCCAGGTGGTGTATATAAAGCTGAACGGCCGCGGCGGGAAGGTTCTGGTTCGCCGGGAACGCGTGGCGCCCGGCGGCCAATGGGCGGAGGCTGCGTTGGGGCTGGGCGGGATTCGTAGCGTAGGCCGTGACGCTGACGCCTTTCTCTGGTGGTTGGGTTGGGTTTGCTCGACGTGGGCCGGGGATGGAGCAGAGGGGCCGAGCCGAATGCTTCGTGGGCAAGGCAAGCGGCAGCGGCCCGCTATCGCCACGGGTGACGCCTGCCGGCTGCGGCTGGTCTGAACCGCCGGCTGCCGTGTGGTCGTGCGCCGGCGACGCGCCTGTCGGTGTGACCTGCTTGCGGGGTGGCACACGGCAGCACGGACGCGGCCAGCGCCGCCTTAGCTGCGGTGCAAAGCACTTGCCAAATTTGCTTCGGCTCGTCTTGGATGAGGATCCACTCATCAACCCACGAAAAAGGATTGTTCAGCTGAGTTGTTGCTTGTTACAAGCACATTTAGACATTGGAGAAAAAATATCCGCAAAAAAAAAAAGACACTGGAGTAGAGAGAGAGAGAGAGAGGTTCTTCTTCGATTATATTTGCTTTAAGGCCTGTGCTTGATACACATTAGCCATTCGTTCAGATCACGCTTGTTCGCTACATATATATAATTGGTCCGCTCACCCTTTGATCCTGACAAAATCAGTCAGGCAGCAGCTCAAGAGACTGAAAATTTGCTTTCAGGGGACGAAGTACATGGGGTTGGGTATCTTGAACACGCGATCGCCGACGCAGTCGCCCTGCAGGTCACTCCACTGGTCCCCGACGTTGCCCCGGATCCTGTACCCTTCGTCCACGAGCTGCTTCCTCATCGCCGACTTGAACACCGACGAGCTCTGCCCTCGGTACTCCGGACTCCTGCAAAGCCGTCACGAGTCATGCCACTTCAGAAAAAGCAAATCTAATCGTGGATGCGATTTAATAATCTTTGTGACGTTCTTTGACGGCAATTTGGGGATAGGGATCATCGTGACTGGTTGGTTGCTCGCAAAAGGAGGACATCGTCCGGCCTTTTCCTATTTGGCACTGAATCTGAATGTTCAGCGAGCTGTCCACGTCACCACCGACGCGTCAAAGTTTAGTGGAACCAGATGGGGAGCAGCTCGCGTGGATATACCTCATGATGAGCCTCTCGTACCCGGAGAAGCCCTCTGCTTCCAGGTTGCCGGCCGTGCACGAGCCCAGGGTCTCCTCGTCCCTCCCGGAGAGGACAAAGACCTTGAAGCCCTTGTCAAGCAGCGCCGTGAACAGCCCGAGCACCGGCGGTATCCCCGGGCAGGCCTCCTTGCTCGCCCACGCCCTGAAGGCCGCAGGATCGTACGCCCTGGCAGGATACAAGGATACGTCTCTGAATCATCTGACCGGTGGCGATGGCATGGACAGGGGAGGCAGCTAGCGGCCGTGCGTACCCGAACTGCTTGGTCTCGTAGTAGGGCAGGTTGGAGAGGCAGGTGTCGTCGATGTCGAAGACCCAGGCGTCGAGGCCGTCGGCGTCCGCGGCGGCCTCGTCGGCGTAGCCGGACGCCTGCTCCATGACGCCGGCCAGGTCCCTGAGGTACTGGCCCCGGGTCATGTACCCCTTGACGTAGCCGACGCACTGCGCGGGCACCGTGCGCCACCCGCGGGCGTTGTTGGCCTCCACCATGACGCGCCAGCTCAGGCAGCCGGCGTCCTCGGGCGCCTGCCCCGGCCAGAAGCACTGCCTCGCGGCGGCGGCGGCGTCGAGGGAGAAGAGGTGCGGCAACAGAGCGAGGAGCAGCATGAGCTGCCGCCGCGAGGCCATTGGAGCAATGTCGCTCACTCAGGTTTCACCGAGCTACCGCAGCGTCTGCAGATCATGATCCATGTAAGCTGGTGGTGACCGATATATATATATATATATATATATATATATATATATATATATATATATATATATATATATATATATATAAGAATCCATCTCGAAAGCTCGAAAATGGCGTTCATGCATGCCTCGCAGCGCCTCTCTTTCAAGGCTTAGTTACACGCACGTGAACAAACCAAGGGCGAGATTCATTTCATGTCACTATCATAATAAACCCCGTTTCAGGACCAAAGAAGGTTAGAACTTAGCCAGAGCCAAAAGTAAGAAAAAAAACGGGGGGATATATTTGGGATAGAACTACAACTACCTGGATGTGCCAATGCGGCAGCCAAGCCAAGGGGAAGAGACCAGGTTGAGGCTGGTGTCCCAAGTAACACCCGGTGCATGGGTTTTATAGTGAGATTCAGGATGATGGCATGAGTCACCGCCCAATGCAAAAGCACTAGGTTAATGCAAAAGCATGATTACGCCACGGAATTAGAGGCAGGCCGGAAGACATTCCCCGAATGCGACTGGATTCAGGATTAGGTTCTCGCTGGGTGACGGAGAGAGTGAGGCCACGGCCACCTCAGGATGATGAGCCCATTTGCACCGCCAGCGCCCGCGGTGCGCGCCACGTGGACCCAACTGCGCCGCCGCCGCTGCAGCGTGACGGCGACGTTGCGATCGTGCGATGGCGACCTCAGCTACCGGCGTCTCTTTTGCTCGATAGATAGACTAGTAGGCAACTATGGCGTCTGCTTCCAATCAGCAACCGCAGGCCAAGCAGCTCTGTGGAGGCCGGACGAAAGGGGATACTGACCACCCGAATGAACCTCCAGTGACGGCGTGGATAATGTAGCCATGTAGGTTCTGCAAGACGACCGAATTTATATATCAAGATCTTCATAGTACGAGACTGTTAACTTTCTTGAGTCCCAGATGAAGCTCACGCATTCACCGAAGGCCTCGAATTCCTGTCTTGGACAGAGTGCGAGGTTGACTACTTCCACCTAGCTTTTCCGTTGAATCCAATAACAACTTCCTGAGTTCATCTCTTAATGCGCCAGAAAGCAGAGGTCAGAGCTGAAATCGATTACCGGCTCTATATTTTATACTGAATTGGACCAGCACGAATGCACGAGTCAAGGTCAAGTTGATCCATGCTTATTACTAAGCAGCAAGAATGCCGCCACCTTAAAAAGATTCTCTTGTATTGGACGGTGCTGGCACTAAGAAATTGTAGCAAGAAAGGAGTCCCGTAGCCACTCACTATTAGTGGCGGACGGACAAAGGATAACAGCCTAAGAATACGTTTGTCTGGAATGCACATAAGAAGCTTCAGCCTGGTCCACCAGTCCCAACAAGTGAACAACTGAATGATATTCTTTGGGACATAGGCCAACTCCAATGGGAATAACAGAAATCTAGCACCTACTTGCCAACACCATTAGTGGAGTCATAGGTCACTGGTCCAGATTCCAGAATGCAGCCGAGGGCTTCTGCACGATAGGGAGGCTGCACACATGAATATTGTTGATTGCATCAAACCTTCTGTCGTGTGGAGAACACTAACTTTCTAGGCCTGCACATTAGTTACAGGTCTTAAAATTGTGTACAAAACATGCATGCCAAACAATCTGACGACCAGAGGCCTGAGGCGACAAGTCATACATATACAAAATTTGTGGATCTCGTAAGATATTCGCCTGGGTATGATTAGTTGTATCAAAATCTTGATCCAATGATTCTAACAGAGAGGTGGTCTATCCAGCTCTCCACCTTCAAAAGATAACCTGTCTGGTTGAATGGGGTACAAACTCAAAAGTTTTATTGAATTCAGTATGTGCTACCCGGACATGCGTAGTAGGTTTAGTAATCCAAAGTTGCAAACCCCAGGCAGTAGCCACTCTATTCTGACAGATAGGCTCCCAACAAGCCATTTCAAGTATTTGACCTGCACGAGTGTCAAAAATCACTAGAATTCTTACAAACTTCATTTCCTTTGCACAGACCAATCTAAACAAATTCTTTTTAACCATTTTATTTCTTTTATTAGGAGAATCACCGGTAATGTTACCATGTATGCGTCTAGTTCAACTTCGTATTAGTCAGAAGATCGAGACAGCTCCCACAGAATATAAAGAAAAGGCGCAGGGAAGAAAACATAACCTACTTTCAAGCTATACAAGGGCGATTGATTTGAAGCCACCTTCATTAATTTGTGTGGCAATAGAACTGTCACCAGTCTTGATTATCTTGCCATTTTCCTGGAAGTAACCAATCAGAGGCAATATCAGAAACAGCAGAAACCCTTTATTTCTAAGAAGTTAAGCGTGTTAAGCGCCAAAAATACTAAAAGCAGTGTTCATATTCTGAAACTTAGAAGATAAAGGAAGGGCTAAAAGACACCAACAAGGCCTTAATTAGTGTGGATGTCATATGAGTGAACTCATCAGTTATTTTAGCACTGAAAGATGCAATGATAAACAGTTATAAATCTGCAAGAAATACCACTACGAACAAACATACAGGAATAGCTAAATTAAACACAGTTATAAGTCTGCAAGAAATACCACTATGAACAAACATACATGAATAGCTAAATTAAACACATCAAAACCGACATGTTAAATCTGAACTGTAACAATCATATTTGGCTATGCAGCTTACCATGATGTGAACATAGCTGGGCTTAATGAGATCCAAAAGACGTTGGTAATGTGTAATCATCAGAACAGAGTTTTGGGGTGTCAAAAGCCCATTCACTGCATTTGCTACATCTTCAAGTGCATCAACATCCAATCCTGAATCTATCTCATCAAGAAGAGCTAAATCTGCTCCAATGACCTAAATTAATAAACAAAGACCCTGAATTAGAGATGGAAATCTATCGATCTAGTGTACAAATAGATAGACAAGACAATTCTGAAGCCGGGTAGAATTAAACTTCAAATAACTACATATAAGCATTGTCCAACCAAAAAAAAAGGAAATTGTTCTTACAGAAGCATGGAAACTCCATCGAGCCTCAACAAAACACACACAATATACCCAACAAGCCTCAACAAAACAACAATATATGCACAAATAAGAGAACAGATAACTACTTTCAAAGAAGGTCCTCATTGGGGAAAAGAAAGACTTAGTGAATATCAAATACAAACATAACCTACTATAATAATAGTATAGAATATACACTTCATGAATCATGCAAAGATTACAAATAATGTATGGGCGGCAGCAAGTTCCAAAGGTCTGGCAAACAAATCTACTATGAATTTCATCAGGCAGGAGAAAAAATTGCAACTTGTAGTCAAAACAGAAAAAAAAAACTGCAAGCAAGGCTGCAAGCAAAGAAATACATTTTCCTACAATCCTATATAATAAACCTTGAGATATTTTAAAGGGAAAAGTCTAATTTACACCCTCCAACCATCATAAAAATCTAATTTTCAACCCTCTACCATAAAACCAGATATCATAGGCCATCCAACTGTCAAAACCGTGTAAATTAGGACCTCTGAGTGGTTTCAATGGTGGTTTCGATTTTCTAGGTTCTTTTAAAAAATGGTTGAATCTTAAAAAATCAAAACTAATTTATTTTAGGAAAAAGTCTATTTTTGACCATCCAACTCTTATCTCAGTTTAGTTTTGATCATCGAACTTCAAAACCGGACATATTTGACCATCCAACTATCAAAACCGTCCAAAATTGACCATCGGAGCGGTTTTGATGGGTGGTTTTAAATTTTTTTATTTACAATTAAGTCCTTAGGTCTTAAAATGATTATTACTTTTTGCTCGTACCTCCGATTTAGGTGATTCTTACGGTCACGCGTTCATAACAGCGGGCTTTATCTTTTAAACTAGTCTTTATACTATTTTACCACTACTTAATATACTATTTTTATGTTGTTGCGTAAAAACACTAATATCAGAAAAGTAAAACAAACGGTTAGAAAATAATATGTCCATGACTTTAAAAGGTAAAGCTCATTGTTACGAACGCATGACCACAAGAATCACTTAAATCGGATATATAAGAAACAAATAGTAATCATTTGAAGATCCAAGGACTAAACTATAAATAAAATAGTTCATGGATATTCAAATGATTACTAATTTTTTATGGTATATCCGATTAAAATGATTCTTATGGTCATGCGTCCGTAACGATGAGCTTTATCTTTTAAAGTTATGGACATATTATTTTCTAACAGTTTGTTTTACTTTTCTTATATTGGTATTTTACACAACAACATAAAAATAATATATTAAATAGTATAAAGACTATTTTAAAAGATAAAGCTGACTGTTATGAACACGTGACCGCAAGAATTACCAAAATCGGAGGTGCGAGCAAAAAGTAATAATTATTTTAAGATCGAAGGACTAAATTGTAAATAAAAAATTTAAAACCACCTATCGAAACCGCCCCGATGGCCAAACTTGAACGGTTTTGATAGTTGGATGGCCAAAGATATCCGGTTTTGAAGTTCGATGGTCAAAATCAAACTGAGGCAACACTTGGATGGTCAAAAATGGACTTTTTTCTTTATTTTAAACAAAAAAATTATCAAATTGGCACTCAAAAAATTCTAAAAATGTAACATGTATGTAGGTGCACAATTGAAAAACAATAATTTAAATAAATAATAAGCATGACTAGAAACATTAAAAAATAAGGAACAAAAATAAATAAGATCCAAATGACACAAACGAAGCACCAACATATAGGTTACATTTTTAGAAATTTTATGGTACTAGTTTCATATTTTTTGAATTTAAATTGAATTAGTCATGATATTTTAGTTTTAAACTATTTTTTGATTTTTTTAAAAAAACTGAAAACCACCTTTGAAACCACCCAAAGGTCCAAATGTGCACGGTTTTGAAAGTTGTATGGCCTATAATGTCTGGTTTCGTAGTAGAAGGTTGAAAATTAGACTTCCTTGATGATTGGAGGGTGTAAAGTGGACTTTTCTCTATTTTAAAACATCGTTCCGGTAGTATAAAATTATACGACAAAATTTGCGCAGCTTCATGCTCAGTTCATACTTCATAGTGATATCCACTAAAAGGCTTCATTGCTGTTGTTCATGCATAGTTCTCAAGCAGTGATATTAGTAAGTATATAGACCAAGATGCCGTGCAAACTCAGTGTGCTATCAAAACACAAAAAGCAAAGATATAACAAATCTTACCGAAAGTTGCAATATCTCGTTGCGCTTCCTCTCACCACCACTAAAACCTTCATTCACATTGCGATCAAGGAACTTCGGGTCCATCTTCAAGGCATCAACTTTGGGCGATACAACCGAATAGAACTGCATGGGAAAGCAAAGACGTGTCAGGATCAATGCCACTGTAAGTGACTTAGAATTAAATTAATTAATAATAATAACATATCACTCTAGAAGATGATCAAGTAGTACAAAGTTTTTTTTTCTCGAACAAAGCAGGAGGGCTGTGTGTCATTACATTAAGAAAGGAAAGGTAAACCACAAAATACAGACAAGTCAGACCACAGCCCAACTTGAGCACACGCCCACAAACCCAAACCCAACCTTGAAACTAGATTACATTCGCGCCATGGAAAGAAAAAGGGTAAGACCAGACCAAGAAACACCAAGTAACCTAAGCTTGGGGTGCCAACGACCTTGTAAGAAACTCCTTGAGTTTAGAAGCGCCTGCCATACAGCACAGGGTGCATTCATCAGCCACGGTTTGGAGAATAGCGTGAAGGTTAGGCAATGTCCCTTCAAACACACGTGAATTATGGTGTTTCCAAATCATCCAAGCCACCAGAATGATGAGAGAGTTAAGTTGTTTCCTTAATTCCTTAGGCACTCCTCTAATAGCCTTTCCCCACCAATTTGAGAAGTGAGTAGTCGTCACCATGGGCACTATAGCATCCAAATTCAGATGATGTAGGATCAAGAACCAGACCTGCCGGCTGAACACGCATGAAACTAACAAATGCTGGACTGTGTTCCTCAGCCTGATCACAGAAAGGACAGGCAGCAGGATGGGGAAAACCTCGTTTGGCTAACCGGTCTGCCGTCCAACATCTGTTGTTGATGGCCAACCATAAAAAAGAACTTGCAACGCAGCGGAGCCCAGCTTTTCCAAATCCTCCTATAAGGGGCTAATTTGACTGCTCCTACAAAGAAGGCTGCATACACAGATTTGCTGCTATATGTTCCCGACTGGGTTAATTTCCAGCGATGCTGATCAAGAACATCTTGCTGAAGATGAAGGTTATCAACCAAATCCCAGATTAAAAGGTATTCGACTAGCACTTGTACTGTTAAGGCCCCCTTAATGTCATGCACCCAATCCGGTTCTGGAGTGCCAGAGCCACTGTTCGGGTTTTTAATTGTTCTTCTTGGAATTATTTTGTGCAGGTTGGGTGCTAATTCCTCAATAGTTTTGACAATCAACTAGCGATCAGACCAGAAAAGGACAGGCTCCCCATTTCCTACTATTGCTTCTGAGTCCATGTTGAGGAGCACTTGAGCATTCTTAGGTACCTGAACTTGGAGGCCGGCACATGGCCTAGCTGGGTCTAGGGTTTAGTTAGCTATACATTCTTGGAAAAAACAAAAAGAGGACTACAATGCTACAATTTAATATGGCAAGGAAAGCTCATTTGAAGCACATAATGAGATGAACCAAAACAAACAAAATACTATCTATGATCATCACTTTCTTTCCTTTCACATAAGTATATAACACATGAGTATTAAAGATCATATTGTTGTAATTATATTAGAGCATTTTATTATCATATTTATGTCTTGTGAAATGTTTATATATCTTTACACAATATAGTCGTGAAGTTCAAACCTCTAGGGGCCCCAATGCTGGTAGACCACTCTTTTCTCTGCGAGCATTGACTGCCATGAGCAGAAAATCAAAATTGCTCACGCCAGGAATCTCAATAGGTGCTTGGAAACTCATAAAAAGGCCTGCAAGAGATCTTTCCTCTGGCTCCATGTCAACCAAGTCCTCACCCTTGAAGAGAATGGTGCCACCAGTTACCTCATAATGCGGATGGCCAACAAGAACCTGCGAAGAAAAGATGAAAAACTTGATTGAATGTGCAGGTAACAGGGCAATAAGCATGGTCGTTCTTTCAAAACAGTTTGTATACAGGCCATTTCTAGATTAAACTTATTAAAAACTATACATGACATGTAAACCAACGACGGAGCATGTACAAGTCATTTTACTACACATATACACACATGCTTACAACTAGTGCAGTAACTTTTGTTGAAGAAAAAAAATTAATTGCAGTAGGATAGCATTCGGTTGGTGACTTACATAGATAAAACTAAAATGAACAAAATTAGATGGCAGGAGTAACATTATATATTTCAGTACAGCCCTTGATCTTAGCAGTGTCTCCGTTAAACTTCCAACATAAGGAACTAAGGATAATGAACATTGACATAAACGCATGCTCAAAGAAACTTGTTTTCTCAATGGTTTGAATCATAACACGAAGAAATAGGTGCATCGGGCAGAAGCACCTTACCTTTGTTAGGGTGCTCTTACCAGAGCCGTTCTTCCCCATGATCGCATGAATCTATAACAATCAAGTACAGGCATAAAATCAACATCGATCAATCCCTTGAGCCCCAATTAAGCACAAGCCGCCAACAATTTCCAGCCAATGACCATGCGACTAGTCCATACGAACCTCGCCCTCGCGGATGGTTAGGTCGACGCCGGCGAGGATCTGCTGGCCGGTCTCCTTCACGGATGCGGTGAGCCCGCGCACCTCGAGAAGCGGGCTGCCGGAGGACTCGGCCGCCTCCGCTGCCGCGGCGGCGGGCGGCGAACGGCCACGCGTCCGCATGGAGACATAGCTCGGAGGCGCATGGCGGCGGACAAGGGGGCGGGATGAGGAGGGGGAGAAGAGGGGCGACGAGGAGGATAAGGCGGCGGCGGCGAGCGGCGGCGCCATGGGAGGAAGGTGGGGCAGGAGGTGCGCCTCCGGTCCGGATGCTTTCCCTTCTTCGCTCGTCGCGGCGCGGCTTCGGATGAGGGGGACCGGAAGCTGCCGTAGGCCGTGGGCTATTTGGTCTTTTCGTTCGCCGAGATGGGCTATTTGGTCACTCGAAACGCTGCTTTATTATTCGTGGGCCTCTCCAAAGGTGCCGCGTTGTGTGGGCCGGCTCAGCTCGCACTAGCAACGCAGTGACCCGCGCGAGCCCCTTTTGTGTGTGAGGCCCGCCGTGACCCGTGAGCCCCCGCCAAAAAAAAGCTCATGCCCTGCCAGTGCCAAGTGCCATGGTGGTGGAGGAAGGACGACGCGATGCCTCTCGGTGGAGTGGAGCGGTGCAGCTCGGGCAGATGAGCGCCCGTCTGCGGAGACAGCAGTCAGCAGAGCAGGTGATCCGCCGCTCAGCCGCTGCCACACGACCTGGCTGCTGCTGTAGCTGGGCAGTCCAAGTCTCGTTTCGTGTGAACTTTTGTCAGCGTGGGCTACAGCAAGGTATCTCAGTACTGTGCGTGGCCGGGACGATGCAGGCATTGGCACTGCACTGCATGTAGGCTGAGCTCTTTTGTTCTCTGCCGACGCGAAGAGAACGATCGTTCCCGTGGCGGTCTGATCCTGCATATAGATTTTGTGTGCTCTAAACCTCAAATTTACGTAAATAGTACTGTATTTTGGAAGGAATTTTTTATGCGCACCTGAACCTTTCTCCCGGACGAACTCATAGCAGGAACCCGCATAGTATGTACAGTATGTACCAACTCCAAGTCCGCATCGCCAATTTGGCACTACATGATTACAGCTGCTTCTACCGGTTGAAACATCAAACATGGTTCTCGATAGAAACATGCGATCGCCAGTTCTTGTCAGCCCTTTCCTGCCCGGATATGCTTTGAGGAGGGCAAAGAGGCGACGGAAAAGCGAATTGATGCGAGCTATGGGGGTTCCCAGCTGCATGAAAAGAAGTTTGATGCAATGCCGCATGGGCCATGATGCCATCATTATTGGGCGCCTATGCCTCCCGTAATTGCCGCTGGACCTCCATCATGCGTACATGGGTTCCTGGATCGTCGGTTCCCTTTCACACACACTCCTGCTCTTCCTTCTCCTTGCGACTTTAGCCTTTTCCCCCCTGATGACGTAGCAAATTCTTAGCGAGTAAGAAAACCAAGGTTCACAATGTTGGCGCCGAAAATCAGTAGGAACAACAAACACGCCTGCCAAAGGGCCATTGTCGATGCATACACGGTTCTACCTCTGTCGCCATCTTGTTGATTATCAGTTGGCACAATCGTACACGCGCGTCTACGAAAACACACAGATCACTATCTGTGTGTTAAGCATCTGAGCCACAGAGCGATGATGCGCCGGAGGGCCAAAAATGACCACAGGGCACAGGCCGCGCCGTGAAAGTTAGGAAGTTAATTAATATGCTTATGAGCCATGTGTTGTTTTCCTCTGAAATTATTATATAAACCGATTACAATTTAAAAGTAATGAAATAAAAAACTATTTTGGGACCACTTTAGGATCTAAAGATAGCTTAGTTTAGTTATATATATGTCCCACTACTTCCTATAACTTATAATCTGAAGGTCTGTTTGGATTCAAGTACTAATGTGCAATAGTACTAAACTTTAGCACTAACCTATTCAAATAGGAGTGCTAATATATAGCGTTAAATTTTAGATAAGACTAAAAAAAATAAAAAAAAATTAGTTACAAAAGAAGTGTTAATAGGTGTTAAACTTAGTCCGACCACTTTAGCCAATTTAAACAGATCTTAAGTTTTATAATTTGGAAGACAAACAAACATGGTCTTACGCAGACAGCTATTATTTTTTTGTTTTTTAGGTTTTTTTTCCTTTTTGTTTCGACGGATGCTACGTGCCGTCCCAGTGAAAACAAACTGGTAAAAAAACGGGCGAATTTGACCGGCGGCGGCGGGGCCCGCACCAACCGGGGCTGAAACGGTAAAAAGAGATGTGCCATGGCTGAGGGCCCATGGGCAACGAGGAGAGCGTGGCGCACCCAACAGTCGCGGCGCTGGTTGCCAGGCTCCGCTCCTCGTTTTAAACGCTCTCCTCCTCTCCTCCCTGGCCCCTACTTACTCGCCCTCTACTGATCGATCACAGCGCGCCGCATCTCTTCTGCGTTGCGGGGTCTCTCTCCGCAAGCAGAGCCCGCCTCCGCCGCGGCTCCGGCGGCGCCGCATCTGTTTCTAGCAATCCCTTCTCCGCGCGGTGGAGGTACTGCGCTGCATCACTTCCTCCTCGCCATTCACTTAGTTTTTTCTTGTGCTCTTCTTCTCTATGGATGGTTGCCGTTCTTGAGAAATTCCCCTAGCGTGGAGAGAGAGAGAGAGAGTTCTGGAATTGTGATACTTAGGGTTATTTGATCTTCGTCATGCCCTCTTCTCTGCGTTTTGATTCAATGTGGCATTTATGATTCACCGCTCGGTCTGCAATCAGAACGGGCGTTCCTCCTCCTCCTCCTCTACTGAAGAGAGCTTCAGTTACTACTCGGTTCTGAGCGCATTTATTTCGAATTAGGTGCGGTCCACTGGGCACCAGATGTTTGCCCGTTCTGTTTGTAATTGTACTCCGTCCAGGAATTTATGGTTGCCCAACTGCTTGTTTGAAAGATGTAGAAGTTGAAGGAACAACATTTTTCTTGCTACTGGTTAGGAAAAAAGTTTAGCTTGGTGTACTTATTTTGTTATTCGGTACAGACAATAGAGAACATTTTTGGGTGCATATGCCTGTGTTAGTTGCCGATAATCGGTATCAGGCATGCAAAGTTGAGCCACGGCAGTCCTAAAGCTTTTACAGTTGTCGCAGCTCACCAGCACTATGCTAAGCTTTTGCTATATGTGTGGTACATTGATGGGTCGAGCAAAATAGTACCATATATTTCAGGCCACTGTACCACGGTAGTAATTCACTTGACGACACCGGTTTCGATCAGTTGTTGGGGAATGGCAAAGGTGTTCACTGCGAGTCCCTTGCAAAATCATGTCTTGGCATTGGGTTTAGAGGACTGACTGCCCAGTACTCGATTGTTCTCTGGAATTAAAAATGCGATCCTTTTAGGTTGAGATTAAACAACGGGACACTGGCCAAGATCTTGTAGTCTGTAAACAATCCTGCAAAGTTGAAATCCCGTGCGTCCAGTTGCAGGTTCAGTTTCACTGCGGCTCACCTCCTACACAAGTGTACCTTTGTCACTACCCTGCCCTACCTACTTCACATATTTTACTTAGGCTGGAGCATTCCGGTTCTTTTCTGGCCAAAAGAGCAATTCAGAATTGCCTTTGTTTGCCCCACTTTTCTTTCACCTTTTATAGTGATATTCGCTGATCAAGTAGCTTTTCTGTAGTGGCCACTATGTATGGGGCCATGGGGGGCTGCCGCTGTATGGGCATAAGGCTGCGTTTTTTTTTCTTTATCCTAAATGGGAAAGAAGTTGATTATTAGGCTTGATTTGGCTGGTAATGATTAGTTCAAAACTGCAATCACTTGGTGATTTGTCTGCAAGCATAAGCGTGCTGTGTTCTGCAGTTAATTTAGCATAATGTTCTGGTCTAGACTCTAGAGTTTAGAGTATGTTTTCATAGAACTTAATTTATTGTTTAATTAAAAAAATTCTTGAATGAAAGGGATCACCTTTTTTTTTGTTTGAACATACTTGTGTCAAGCATAATTTGGTGTTTCATTCAAGAAAATTTTCATGATGTGGTATGCTTCCTTTGAGGCTAGAAGAGTTGTGCTTTAGTTTCCTTCTTGCATTGTCTCCTCTTTGGCTCTTTCTATGCTTTCATGGATGCCTTTCAGCTTTAGATGCCGGCCCTACCATTTCAGCTATTTTTGGGCCTTTCAATTTCAATTGCTTTCTTGCTGAACCTTCTAGCCATTCTTTGAAGTAGAATCCTTGTCCCTTGTGTTGACTAGCTATTGTTTTTTTATTCCCATGATTTAACATTGCTTCATGGTAAGAGAGAAGAATCTCTTTAATAGTATAGTGAATGAGAAGTGTCGGTAAAGTGCTTGTCTGCTCGACTGCCAGGGCCTTAAAAAAATGTGATCAAGTAGGCTTCACAGTTTACAGTTCACACAGAGCAATTTCGTGGTGTCATGACTTTGCCACTACTATTTTATTTCTTTATGAAAAAGCATTCTGCACTAGTTCGGAACAGAGAGTTTCTTATAGTTCTTAAGACTTTGATGGTATTTGCATGGCATGAGCCACTTGTTGGGTAAGGACTTCTTCACTGTGGCTTCCACAAGCTCACAGGCACGCATGCATATTTTCTTCAGAGTTATGATGAGTTAAAGACCGAGTTACTTTTCAAGTTGTACTTTCAGTTTCAGAATCTAGCACTAACCTTTTCACTTCATCGCAGATGGCTTGGTTATTTCTCAGACGTAATCTGGTGATGCTATAGATCGTTTAGTCATCTTGGTTCGAAGATATCAGCTATGGGTCATCTGAATCATGGAGGGTGTCTCCCTATACTGCTCTGTCTACATCTTTTGCTGCCACTACTTCTTCCTTCTGCTACGGCAGATATAGCCTCTGAGAAGCAAGCACTCCTTGCTTTTGCCTCTGCAGTCTACCGTGGCAACAAGCTCAATTGGGGACCAAATATCCCACTGTGCTCATGGCATGGTGTAACATGCTCGCCGGATCAATCACGTATATGGGCCCTTCGGGTGCCAGGGACTGGTTTGATTGGTACAATTCCTGCTAATACTCTTGGCAGGCATGTGTCGCTCCAAGTTTTAAGCCTGAGGTCTAATCGTTTGAGTGGAAGCCTTCCATCAGATGTTGCCTCGCTTCCTTCTTTGCAATCCATATTTCTTCAGCAGAACGAACTGTCAGGAGACTTGCCTTCATTCTTCTCTCCACGCCTTACTACCCTTGATCTCTCTTACAACTCCTTTACAGGACAAATTCCATCGGGTTTGCAGAATCTCACCCAATTATTTATCCTGAATTTAGCAGGGAATTCCCTGTCTGGGCCAATCCCTGATCTCAAACTTCCAAGCCTAAGACAGTTAAATCTAAGCAACAATGAACTAAATGGTTCGATTCCTCCCTTTCTCCAAATATTCTCAAATAGCTCCTTCTTAGGAAACCCTGGATTGTGTGGGCCGCCTCTAGCCGAATGCTCCTTTCTGTCTTCACCGACACCGTCACAAGTGCCTTCTCTTCCATCGTCACATCGTGAGAAGAAGGCAGGCAATGGCTTGATAATTGCGGCTGTTGTTGTGGGCTTTGTCATATTTCTGCTAGCTGCTGTGATGTTCACAATGTGCTTTTCAAAGAGGAAGGAGAAGAAAGATGAGGTGGGTTACAACGGTAAAGGTGACTGATGGTGCAAGGATCGAGAAGCGCAAAGAGGATGTCAGCAGTGGTGTCCAAATGGCTCATAAGAACAAATTGGTATTCTTGGATGGATGCAGTTACAACTTTGACCTGGAGGATCTACTGAGAGCTTCTGCTGAAGTTCTTGGCAAAGGCAGCTATGGGACTGCCTACAAGGCTATACTTGAGGATGGCACTATTGTGGTAGTCAAGAGGCTAAAGGATGTTGTGGCAGGGAAGAAGGAATTTGAGCAGCAGATGGAGCTAATAGGGAGGGTAGGTAAACATGCAAACATCGCACCTATTCGTGCTTACTACTACTCAAAGGATGAGAAGCTTGTTGTTTATGAGTATATTGCTACTGGCAGCTTCTCAGCTTTGTTGCATGGTATGCTAATGACTTTCACCGTTGCATTTTTATTAATCATAAGTCTATTTTACTGTACAAACTATTCATGGTGACTCTGTAGAATCCCAAATTATAACATTGTCTAGAATGTATATGGTATACGACAATAATACATCCAAATCTGTCAATAAAAATATACTTTCTCTATTGTTTTTTCGAAAAGGTTTCTTCTAATGAGTAAAATGGTTTCTCGTATTGTTGCATCATCCACTCCCTGCTGCACCAACATATTGCACAACAATATTATACAGTTGATTGATAGTATTACTCACTAAGTGCTGGTAAACAGGTATTAAGGGTGTATGTGAGAAGACCCCATTAGATTGGAATACCAGGATGAAGATTATACTTGGAACAGCACGTGGTATCGAGCACATTCATGCAGAAGGTGGCTCCAAGCTCGCCCATGGCAATATTAAGTCAACCAATGTCCTGCTCAATCAAGACCACGACCCTTATGTCTCAGACTATGGGCTGAGTGCTTTGATGAGCCTTCCAATCAACACCTCCAGAGTCGTCGCCGGTTACCGTGCTCCAGAGACCTTTGAATCCAGGAAATTCACACACAAGTCAGATGTATACAGCTTTGGTGTCCTCCTCATGGAAATGCTGACTGGCAAAGCCCCCCTCCAGTCACAAGGGCAGGATGATGTGGTTGATCTACCAAGATGGGTGCATTCCGTGGTCCGTGAGGAGTGGACTGCCGAAGTGTTTGACGTTCAGCTGATGAAATATCCTAACATAGAAGATGAGCTGGTCCAGATGCTCCATATCGCCACGGCATGCACGTCGTGGTCTCCAGACCGACGCCCAACAATGGCGGAGGTAATCAGGATGATGGAGGAGCTCCGGCAGTCTGCTTCCGAGGGTCGCACTCCCTCCAATGGCAATCCCAGGGAATCCAATCCTCCTTCGGTATTTGCGTCGCTCACAGTGATGCAAATAAAATGTGCGCCAACATCAAGCTGAGCACGGCATACAATACAACATACCACGGCTCCCAAAGTGGAGCACAGCATCAAGCAAAGAATTACAGCATACAACAGCCAAAAACGAGTGGCGGAACATAACATAAGTAATGTTTTGCATGTTAACACCAAGACATGCTTTGGAAGCATGTTGCTGTCTTCCACATGCTACATCGTCCGTGTCCATCACATCCTGGCGTATACCAAAATTTCTGTTGTTAATGTTATGTCTGGCCAATACAACTTTCACATGGTTAGACCGGTATATGACCATGGTACATAGCCTCTTGTATAAGTCAAGGACATGGATTTCCCCTGAGCATGAAAAACGGACAGGGGAAGGAAAAGAATCGGCAGTGACATGAGCACTACCAAGAATGAACAGAGCTTCCATAACTCTGCTGAATCCAATCCACTCATCCTATCTTAAATACCGACAACTTTATCAGAAGATCTTCTTGATATGCAGGCAGAGTTATTTCTGGTTCACCAAATCAGCACCACTGACATACCTAGCAACAAATCCATGATTGGGGCATCTGAAAACGGAATCTCATCTATCTCATCATCCCCTCCTGGTTGCCGTGGGTCGTCCTCATGAATCTGTATATCATCCAATGGAACTGGAACGATTTCTTCGCTTGCTCCATCAAATCGACGCTCATTGGCATCAACATGAGCTTGGGCAATATAATTGCTGGTGCCTATTTCCGGAAGCTGTACTGATGTTCCCTCTGGATGATTACTAGCATAGACATTGCTGCGAGTATTATTGATCTGACCATAGCTATTATCAGGAGTAATTTCCACAGGACTGCTCAGACCTCTCTCAGCAATCAGTTCATTACCCTGCATGAAGAAATATATTCAAACAGTTATATTGCTTGCAGAGATGTGAATAATTAGTCCTAATCTGTCAGAAGGAACACATGAGAACGAACCAAGTCCAATATCAGACTTGATATTATGTCATGTTGGAATGCAAATATGAGACGAATAAGAAGTAATTTGGTACAGCAAAACACTTGATGGAAGGACAATATACATGTCCAATGAAAGGGAACAAACACTCAAATAGTTTACCCTAAAAAATTGCTTACTTTGCTCATCACCTCAGTAAAACCAATCGTTTGCTGATGAAGTAGTGCACTGGTGAGATCCATTCGATCTATCACCTTATTGTCAGAGGCCTGCATTACCATTTCTGTTATACTCTAGAATCTGAAGGCTAAGATTTCTATATCATAATTCCCTAGAGATACATATAGGATAAAGTCCATATTCCACCCTTCAACTCTTGCTAGAGTCCAAATTTCAAACTTCAATTACCACACATTAATCTTGAAGTATTGGAACTGGACAGATTATAACCCCATGTGAAGGTGGTCTTAATCCAATGCATCATGCATGTGGCAGTAGTTTTGCCACATGGACTACTTATAAATAAATACAAATAGGTCCGGTCAACGGACCATAGACAGAAGCAGAGAGCCATTTTTATGGGGGTTCAGGTGACAGAGATATGCCTGGGGCGCTGAGTCACCCTAAAACAAATCCATGTGGCAAAATTAATGCTATGTGTATGCCACCTTGAATGAGTGCGGGGCAGTAATATGTCTGGTTTTTCAAGGGTGGAAGATGCATGGTATTGGAATTCAAGGTTGAAAATTGGATTCAAGCAACCGGTGTACTATGGACTTTACCATAAAAATGGGAACATTTAGAATGACCATAAAAATATGGTGCATAACCTTTACCTTTTCAGTGATTGAGGCTTCACTAAGAGCAGCCCTTGCTTCAACTGCTTGTAGTCTTGAATCCAGTTCATCCAATTTTTTTACCAGCTTCTGATTTTCCTCCAAAGTATTGTTTGAAGCTTCCTCAAGCACCTTCACCTGTTAGGCTTTGTTATTAAATGGTAATATCAGAGGATATGAGAAACATCATGTCTACTACAAATGAAATTCAAACTGCCAAGGTCCAAATTTGACATGGTCACATTCTGGCAAATAAACCATTAAAATAAGCAAGTTTTCAAGTATTTAAAAGAGTTAAATTTACCCAGAAATTTAGATTACTTGATACATCAAAGCTACCAACATCCCCATTCGGTAGTTAGCTGATACTTTTTTCCTCAACTAGAAAACCAGATATTTCACAACCAACTCTACACAAATAAAACTGCTAGAGGATAATCATAGGTTGTATTCCTCCAAACCCTAATGGGTGGGTGATATAGTATCTGTACATGGGCCTCTAGATGGGCCTAACACAAGGGCCCTATGGGCTACATATCTACACACCAACACCCCCCGCAGTCTGAACTACCGGCGCAGCGGAGTTCAAGACTGGACAACAAAGAAAGCAACAACACACACAGGGCCCCCCGCAGCCACAACTAGCCACCTGTTATGTTGAGGTTGGAGCGAAACTCCGAAAACGTCGAGGAGGACAGACCCTTCGTGAAGATGTCGGCAAACTTGGAGGTGGTCGGGACATGGAGAACCCGAACGTCTCCAATGGCAACCCGATCACGAACGAAGTGTAAGTCGATCTCCACATGCTTCGTCCGCTGGTGCTGAACCGGGTTGGTGGAGAGGTACACGGCGCTGACGTTGTCGCAGTAGACGAGCGTGCTCTTGGCGAGCGGGCTGTGAAGCTCCGCCAAGAGCTGTCGAAGCCAGGACGCCTCCGCCACGCCGTTAGCGACAGCCCGGTACTCCGCCTCGGCACTGGAGCGGGAGACAACCGGCTGCCGCTTGGACGACCAGGAGACGAGGTTGCCGCCTAGGAAGACGGCGTAGCCTGAGGTAGAGTGACGAGTGTCTGGGCATCCAACCCAGTCAGCGTCGGTGTAGACCACCAGCTCAGCCGGGGGAGACCGGTGGATGACCAACCCGAAATCAACCGTGCCACGGACATAGCGAAGAAGGCGCTTCAACGCAGCAAGGTGTGACTCACGGGGATCATGCATATGGAGACAGACCTACTGAACGGCATATGCAAGGTCCGGCCTGGTGAAGGTGAGGTACTGCAAAGCACCCGCAAGACTCCGGAAGGCAGTAGGGTCAGCCACAGGAGCATCCGAGTCAGCAGACAACTTCGACCGAGTATCAACAGGAGTAGAACAGGGCTTGCAATCTGACATGCCGGCCCGCTCCAGGATATCAAGAGCATACTGCCGCTGGTGAAGGAAGAGGCCGGAAGAACGAGTCTCCACAGTGACTCCCAAAAAGTGGTGGAGCTGACCCAGATCCTTCATGGCAAACTCCTGCTGCAGAGACGAGATGATACACCGAAGCAATTGCTGACTGGAGGCGGTGAGAACAATATCATCAACATATAGCAGAAGATAAGCCGTCTCATCCCCATGCCGGTAGACAAACAGAGAAGTGTCGGACTTGGCCTCCGTGAACCCCAAGGTCATCAAGAACGTGGCAAACCGGGAGTACCAAGCCCGAGGAGCCTGCTTCAGACCATAGAGAGACTTGTTGAGCCGACAGACCAGCACCGGACGACTGGAATCCACAAAACCCGCTGGCTGGCTGCAATAGACAGTCTCGGACAGAGTGCCGTGGAGGAAGGCATTCTTCACATCCAGCTGGTGCACAGGCCACGAACGAGAGAGAGCAATCGAGAGGACCGTGCGCACTGTAGCAGGCTTCACCACTGGACTGAAGGTCTCATCATAGTCCACTCCAGGCCGCTGAGTGAAACCCCGGAGAACCCACCGAGCCTTGTAGCGCTCCAGAGTACCATCGGCCCGACGCTTATGCGTCCAGATCCACTTGCCGGTCACCACATTGCAACCAGACGGACGCGGCACGAGGTCCCACGTCTGGTTGGCAAGAAGAGCCCCGTACTCCTCTTCCATCGCGCGACGCCAGTTAGGATCCGCCAGGGCGTCGCGGACAGAGGAGGGCACCAGAGAGATCCACGGCTCACTCTCGATGGCGGAGAGAGCCGCGGGTCGGAGAACACCAGCCGTCTGCCGAGTCACCATGGGGTGCACATGGCGAGGGTCCCGATGGACTATCGGTGGGTGGTACACGGCCGGCTCGACACGGGAGCGAGGCGGCGGCGGCGGCGGTGGTGGAGGTGGCGGTGACGGCTCCGGTGGAGGTGTCGGTGGAGACAGAGCCGTCGGCCGGCGCTCGAAGACGCGCACAGGCTAGAGGATAATCATAGGTTGTATTCCTCCAAACCCTAATGGGTGGGTGATATAGTATCTGTACATGGGCCTCTAGATGGGCCTAACACAAGGGCCCTATGGGCTACATATCTACACACCAACAAAAACGAAAAGCAAAAAAGGAAAGAAAATGCAATACCTGTGCCACCAGGGTTTTATTTGTTTCCTCCAGCTCACTTAATCTTTCTTTAAGCAAAGCCTGAAAAAAAATCAGTTACACATCAGCCAAAAGAGAAAAAAAGCCTTCAATTGCGTGCAGCATCTCAAGTAAAAACACAGTAAGGAGACTAGCTATCCATATGTTACCTCTTGACGAGCTAAGGTGCCTTTGATGTCATCTATGCACCTGACTTTGTTATCCAAAACTTCCTACATGGAATCAGGGAATAAGGCCTATAACAAGAGCATGCAATAAAGAAAGGAGAAACACGGCGGTATTTTGGCATCAATAAACAATTGGAGCCTAATTAGCATACAAGAGATAACACAGTAGCCTTTAATACGGTATCTGAGTTGATGGCACTAGATTATAAAACTAAAAGTTATCTCCACAATCTTGGGTTTCAAAAACATCAGGAAAACAGAAGTTGCTACATTGTATTTCACTCTTTTCCAGGGCATAATGTGTACTTTTATAGGCATCTTAAACCTGCACCTAAAGGCCATGGCCTTGGTTGACCTAGGTGTAACTGAACCCTGAATCCTGGTTACCGCAATCCAGGCAAGTAAAGAAATCAGCTTAAAAACATTAAATACCTCCTTAATGAGCACATCATAACTCATCTGTAGAGTATTCAATTTTTCTTCCAAAAGTACCTGTAGAATAGAGCGGTGGAAATTTTAGAAGGACAAATTTGAAGTCAATTCACCTTGCTAAAGGGCAGAAAATTGCAATTGATCAAATCACATTATGGTTTCCATTCAGCATACGAAGGGTACCTCATTTTGCACATTAAAACCCACTTTGCTATGCAACTTTTCAAGCTCACTCTCCATGGTGCTCTGCAGGAGTGAAACATTATTTCTATATGATGGTTCTAGCACTTCAATATTTGTGTGCTCATCAGCATTGAACTCATCCAACCAAAGTACTAAATTCATATGACATGCAGACATAAAATATGGTAAAAGAATGGTCTGGAACTACTTTGACATGCATGTGTCTTCTATACATGACTGAGAAATCAGAAAAAAAAGGCGAACATGTTACATCATTTAGTACATCCAATACCAGATTATAGTTATTCCAGTACTGGAAACATAAATTAAAGAGCAAGAGAAAATTGCTTTGGTGCCTTCATTTTTTTTTTCTACACTTTAAGTATGAATAGGGTGCAAAATGAAGAAATTAAAAATATGTACCATATGGTTGTAGAACGACTTATACTTAGGAAAATGGTACCACTGCATAGGGACCACATCATAGTAGAGATTTTCCAAATAGGAAAGTAGTGAATGCAAATATGCTCAGATAAAATTTAATTTTATTTTTACAATGTTGGCAGTTGTAATTGGGAAAGTCGATGCAGAGGAACGGTAAAGACATCTGCAATGTTTTTTTTTCCAAATGTATTGAAAACTACAGTATAATACCAAATAAAAGCTTCAGAAAAATATCTAAACAAAAACAGGCTTTTTAAACATGCCTACCACTTTATGAAGCCATAAACTCTTTTCGTCCTCCAACTGCTTTATTATGTCGTGTAATTTATCCTGCATTGCAATCCAATGCTTCATTATCCAATTGTCTCATATTTAGACAAGTGCGAAACTAAAATATAGTCACATAATCCACATAACTATATGACTAATTTTGTAGCAGTGAAGGTATTATATTATATACTATCGATTCAAGGACCAAGTAAATAGTTATTTCGTTCAAACACTGTAAAAATGAATAAAAAGACGGTGCATTACAATTTCACAAATTGGCGAACAACTTACGAGTTTGGCTTCATAAAGTCTGTGCATGTCAAGCTCCACACTAGACTCTGACATCCCAATGCTCCTCTGATCTGCAGGGACTGCATTGGTGATCTTGTGATTCTCCTGTGGCAGCGTAGGTTCATTGTTCTGGTAGCATGGAATCCCCTCTCCAATAGAGGATGTGGTATCATGGGCATTTGTGCCGTTATGATCTGACTGCCAAATCGCTTCATGATTGTGGTACTGAGGAACACCCTCTCCAACATTGGACATGGCATCATCTGCATCAGAACCTTTATAATGGTCTCTTGGGGCTGACTCATGATTATGGTGCTGGGGAGCAGCATCTCCAGCATTGGACATCACATCAGCGACGTTCTTCCCTTGGTTTCCCTTCTTCTTCTTGTTCCTCTTCTTTTTGGGATCCATCTTTCCTCGCAAAGCTCAGCCCTCCAATAAATCCTTGTGTTAATGCATAAACATAAAAGAATATCCTTTCAGCCACATTTGATCAACAAACTGTCTCAGCAACTAAATTGAATATGTTAAATGTATTCCCCATGTCTCACATAAGTGAGATGGTTTTAAAAAAGCAACAACAAACCTCCTGTTAACACAAGAAACCTCATCAGTAACCACAAATTCTAAATGCACCAAAAAGTATTCTCCCTTCTCCATCGCCCATGCTGGTGAACACGCGAAACCAACTGCCGCACGTCGCAAGATTACATACACCCACAACGCCTGCAAGGCAGATGACAGCCGGCCGCCGTTCCACGCAAAGGATCTAACTCCACGTTGTGCATACGCAAAAGTTTGAATTTAGCCGACCATAACATGTTAACAAGTAATCGACGCCGAACTAGGGGCAAAAAAAAGTTGCGAATCGAAATTCACTGCCAAGTATCGGGAAATGACCGTGGAGCAACAGAACTAACCCTAGAAAGGCCGCCGCCGCCGCCGGTAACAGGTTCCAATCGGAGAGGGGTGGAGAACTGGAGATCTGGGGCCAGCGAGAAGAGAAGGAGCGGGTGGATTAAATTAGCTGGGAGGGTTGATTTTGGGGGGAAGCGTGCGTGTGTTTGATTAATTGGGTGGGGATCTGCGTTGTCGGGGGGAGAGGCCAGAGGAGTGGGAGACTAGAGAAGGTGGGGACGACGAGGATGTGCTGGCGGAAGCGCAACGCCCGGCGGCCTGTCTCTGCTGCTCGTGATTTTCGTGAACGGTGTGGTGTAAAAAGAAATCGGAATGTAATATATACGAGCTGCACAAAATAGGCCTATTCGATTTGGAGCCCAGCCCACTCTGCGACTCTTGCCCACAAAAATAAGCTCCTCTCCCGCTGGCCCATGCGAGCCCACTTCAATCCAACACTTGCCCGGACCCACTTCGGTGGCTCCTCGTTAGAGAGAGGAGCGCCGCGCCGCCGCCTCCCTAAACCCTCAACAGGCTCTTCTAGTCTTCTTCCTCCCCACAGCAGCGGCAGAGGCCTTCCGCCGCAGAATCCTCTCTCCCCGCAGCAGCACGCGCAGAAAAAAGCTTCGAGGCAGCGAGCCGGAGCTAGCCCCATGGCTACGGCGGACGGAGGCGGTGAGCAGCCCCACAAGGCGCACCGCCAGCACAAGTCCGGCGCCAAGGCGCGGAAGAAGAAGGGCAAGGGCAAGGGCGCAGCCGGCGATGACGCAGGGGGCGAGCAGAGGAATCCCAAGGTACGATACAGATTCGAGCAGGCTCTTGGTTGGTGTCCGTGGAGTGACCTGCCCGGGCGACCGTGAGAGGGCGTTCATGTTCAGCAAATGTGATCCTTAGCGATCTTACTCCTTGTTTTCGTTATCGGGGATGGAGTCTTAGGAGAAGTAGTATTTCCAGTTGCTGTAGGCTGTAGCTCGACCGTTTAAATCATGTGCGCAGTAAGCATTTCTGCGCATAGGGTGATACTCTATTTTGTGATTGGTAGTTAAATTGAAACATATCATCCTGTTAATCACATGTGAAGTCCACTTTTTTACCTTTTTGTTAGAGAACCTTAGCCACTTTAGCCACCTGATTCAAGCTACGCATTCCTAGTCAAATCAAGTGGTTGGAGCAATTAGCTCAAAGTTCAGAATTGTTGATAACTTTGCTTGAGTCCTCATATTAGCAACCTAAATGTATATTTTCCAGGGTGCTTGATGACATTGTGGACCATACAGCAGTGCTAGAGCATGCCTTGTTCTAATTAGACTACCTTGCCACTCTTTTAGGCTTTTGCATTTCAGTCAGCAACAAAGGCCAAGCGTCTACAAGCTCGGTCAGCAGAGATTGAACAGCGGCGACTTCATGTGCCAGTCATGGACCGTTCAATCGGTGAACCTCCCCCTTTTGTTGTAGTAGTTCAAGGACCTCCGCAGGTATGCTCTATGATGTGCACAATGTCAATGTATTATATCTTATAATTACTTAACTTCAAATTTATTAGGTTGGGAAGTCGCTGCTGATAAAATGTCTGGTAAAGCACTACACCAAACAAAACCTGTCAGAAGTCCGTGGTCCCATCACTGTTGTATCAGGTTAATCAACCCTTTACATCCTGTGCATTGAAAAATCAATACATGTTGAAAATATGCCAGATTGTGGCAAAAATGCTAAGCTTTGTATATACATTTTCTCTTGCTTGCAGGTAAAAGCAGGAGGGTACAGTTCCTGGAGTGTCCAAATGATATAAATGGAATGATTGATGCTGCTAAAATAGCTGATCTTGCTTTATTGCTCATCGATGGAAGCTATGGTTTTGAAATGGTGTGTTGTCAGACTTCTACTTTCACACTTATTACCAGTTTAATATGTAGTTCTGTTAAATTTTCTAGCTATCACTTGAGAAGAAGCTCTAAATGTACCTTAGAAGCTCATCTAGTGTGACTTCTTTCTCTATATGTTTGGCTGAATGTTCTATTGCCAGCATTACAACTACTATGCTAATATGTTTGGTTCTTTTCTCTTGACCTAGTTTTGACTAGCTAACTGTTAAGTGTCAAGCCACATCGTATCATGGTTTTGACTTTAACTTATACTAATGGGTGCAGCTAGCAATATTGTATTGGCCTATATTGTTGTTGTTTTTTTTATCTGTACAGCTAACTCCATTAATGTTTTCTTGAAATGAACACTTGTTCCCAGGATACGTTTGAGTTTCTCAATATCATGCAAGTGCATGGATTCCCCAAGGTTATGGGAGTGCTTACAAATCTTGATAAGTTTAAAGACGTGAAGAAACTAAGGAAAACTAAGCAGCGCCTTAAACATCGATTCTGGGCTGAGATAAAGGAGGGAGCAAAACTATTCTACTTGTCTGGTCTCATTCATGGAAGGTAAATTTCTTTGCTCGTTCAGATTATTATTTCTATTTAATTATTGAATATCAATCCTTGTGGTCAGTTTGTACCAGTTTGAGCTCCCCATGTTATAAAGAGTTGCTACTTTCTACGGCTTCTCTCACAGTGCAGCTTCACGGCGCAGACATATATTATCTGCTCATTGCATTCTTTATGGAATTATTGTTTAGACCCTGACCATTTGTCACAAATTTCATGCAGATACACCAAAAGAGAAGTCCATAATCTTGCAAGATTTATCTCTGTAATCAAACCTGTTCCTTTGAGTTGGCGGATGGCACATCCTTATTTGTTAGTTGATAGGTTTGAGGATGTCACCCCTCCAGAAAGTGTGCACCTGAACAAAAAGTGTGACAGAAAAATAACATTATATGGTTACCTTCGTGGCTGTAATATGAAAAGAGGGACGAAGGTGAGCATTTTTTTCTTTTCATGGCCAGTGAAACTTGATTTTGAGTTATTGTGTTACTTCTTTGTTCTTTGAAGCGCCAACAAACAGATTTGTTGTGTTTCTTTTCCAGACAAGTTCACTTGGATGATATTAAAGTGCGCATTAATTTGTGCAGGTGCATATCACAGGCGCAGGTGATTTCAGCTTGTGTGGGGTGACGGGTTTGGCTGATCCTTGTCCTTTGCCATCAGCTGCAAAGAAAAGAGGATTGCGTGACAAAGAAAAGTTGTTCTATGCACCAATGTCTGGACTTGGGGATCTGCTTTATGACAAGGATGCAGTTTACATCAATATCAATGATCATCTTGTTCAGTTTTCAAAGAATGATGACAATGACACACCTAAAAAGGAAGGTTAGCCTATAAGCCATCAATACCGTATGCCAAGTCCCTTGTTCATTCATTGTGGTATTTGTTTTGTGGTTTCTTGAAGTATGTTTATTCATTTTAATGCTATCCTGATGGAAGTGTATGCAAAACATGCTTTCATGAACAAGAATATCAGGCCATCAAACTGAAAACTTTGTTTCTGTTTCTGTGTTTTTAACTTCTTTTCGCAATCCAAATGAATGGCTTGGCTTTCAATTGCTTATGATGCTGGATTGTGAATGAGGCTGGCTGTTGCATATGCAATGCATACATGGTTGCTACATGATCCGCCAGGAAGAAGTCCGAGTAGCAAAAATTTTTCCTGTTGTACCAAAACTAGAATGTCCATTGTTGTGGTTCTTTAATCGTTCTATCTGTTACACATGTCATCTGAGTAACAATCTGTAGAGCATGTAGCTTTTAAAAGCATGTTATTATTTGTGCACTTGTACTGAACAGGTTTCAGTTTCCTATCTAGATTCCCGACCTTTAATTGTTAACTTCAGTTCTCACTCATGCCCCTTTTTTCCTGTTTGACTGCTGCCTGTCACTTTACAGGGAAAGGTAAAGATGTTGGTGTGGCTCTGGTAAAAACACTTCAAAACACGAGATACTCCGTTGATAAAAAACTGGAACAAGGTTTTATAAATTTATTTGGTAGCGGGCCTGCTGCTCGATCTAAAGACAGCGACGTGGAAGGCAATGTCATCTCTGCAAGCCAGGATGATCAGGGAGATGCAAACGTTTTCAAGCAAGCAGGGGGTATTACCAATGCTGACACCATAGACAGCAATGGGCATTCTGAATGCTCTAGTGATAGTGAAGGGGACAATGATGATGATATTAAGATAAGGGATAATGATGTTGAATTAAGGGAAGAAGTAGAAATCTGCAATGGAAGATTGAGGCGAAAAGCTGTGTCATCTAATTTTAAAGATGATGTTGACGACGAGGTTTGCTATTTTTCCCTTGTTTCCTATCGATGAATAGCTTTTCTTTTTCTCAGATCCTGTTGCATTCGGTTTATGATCCTTGTCATTTGCTTAAATAATATTTCAATCCTTTGTTTACCTTAATTATAGGGAACTGATGAAGATGACAGTGATAATGAGGATTCTGGCGATGATGGGTTATTTGGAGGTTCTGCGTCATCAGATGACAGTGGAGAAGCTAGTGATTCAGGTAATTTCTTGCTTGCTGCAGCAATCTATGTCACACGTACAGATTAATTTCTTTACTGGAATAATTATCTTTTCCAAGAAAGGTGAAATTATTTTTTGTTTGACGTCTAATTTGTTTTGTAATTTTGCTATTTGAGATGACGAAACTGAAAACACTTCAAAATGGAAAGAGTCCTTGCTTGCAAGGACACTATCCCAACGGAGTCCCAGTCTGATGCAAATTGTGTATGGACAACCTTCAACAAAGCTAGATGGTGTGCCGTCAGAAGAAAACGATGATAGTGAAGCCAATAGCTCAGATGATGAATTTTTCAGACCAAAAGGACAAAAGAAGGCACAGGTTTGTTGCTTGCATTGTTTACATGTCCAATACAAGCTATACTATTTTTTCTGTAGGATAAGTTATCCTTTCCCTTTGTTTGAATTGTCATAGTAGTTTGAAAAGATTGTTAGGGAAATTAATAAACAACCCTTACCCTGCCTAACTCCATACCTTGTCATAGTAGTTTGAAAAGATTGTTAGGGAAATTAATAAACCACTCTTACCGTAACACCATACCATTCTCACCCTGTCTCTTGGGGAATGTTAGTCGTTAATTGAAGTGTTATTTTTCAGATCCATATTCTTTCTTATAGTCTCCTCATCTTTTTTTTTGGTGGAGGAAGAAAGATTGAATATAACCTTTTCCCTATATGTCAGGCAGTACTTGGAGTAATTAATATAGTGCACATGGTTGTAAAAACTATGCTACTTTATAGGTTTGGAACATAATTGTGTGGTTTTTTTGGTTTGCAGCAAACAAAGAATGAATTACCAACCTTTGATGATATTGATGCTGAGGATTGCTCCAAGTTTTTCAAAGCGGAGCTAAGAGATTGGTCTGATGAAGATCTCATCAATAGCATCCGTGATCGTTTTGTTACTGGAAATTGGTCAAAAGCTGCTTTAAGAGGACATGAATTAAATGAAAATGGAGGGGATGATGAAGAAATCGATGGTGATTTCGAAGATCTTGAAACTGGTGAGTTACATACAAGCCAGGCATCTGAAAACGCTGAAGGAAATGGTGGTACTCACAAAGATGACCTAGAAGCTGAAGAGAGAAGACATAAGAAGCTGGCACTTAGAGCAAAATTTGATGCACAATATCCTTAACACATGGTCAATTTTTTTATTATATTTCATGTCATAACCCATTTACTAACAATCACATTAAGGGTAGATGCAATGTTACCGCCATGCTATTTTCATCTGCAGTTGTCGTTTCATGTTCTTTTGCTCATCTCATATGCTGGGAAGAGTTCTCTACATAGTCTGTTTACTCTGACAGGTTTAATTGATTTTTTGTTTTATTCGAAGTACTTTCTCTATCTTTTTGTCCTTTGATTCTTTGACTGAAACCTACATATGATGAGTCTGAGCTCTCTGGTGACGAAGCTGATGATGACAAGAAGAAATCCAGACGAGAACAGTCTAATGGAGGGGGATATTTTGACAAAGTATATCTTAATGTGCTTTTCCTAGTTGCATCTTTTAGTTCTTCACTTTGTTCACGGGTACTCATTAGCTTTTGTACCTTCAGTTAAAGGAGGAAATGGAAATTCGCAAGCAAATGAATATATCTGAGCTTAATGATCTGGATGAGGATACCCGAGTAGAAATTGAAGGATTCAGGATTGGCACTTACGTCAGATTAGAAGTACATGGTGTGCCATTTGAGCTTGTTGAGCATTTTGATCCTTGCCACCCCATTCTTGTTGGGGGTATTGGCCTTGGTGAGGAGAACACAGGTTACATGCAGGTCAGTTTCTTTGGTCCTGTTTGTTGTCCATGGTAATAGTTGACCTGCTAGAATAATACTACGTACATGTTTGTGTTTATTGTCCCTGTGATGCTATGCATCTCTCTGCTGTCTGGGCTAGATTTTCTTTTTCATTCAATGCTCTGGATTGGTGGGATAATATCCCAGTGATCTGACATGAATAAGATGGTGCAGTTAGTTTTACAATTTTGGCAGTCAATTTATGATTTACCTACAGAATAATTTATTTGTATCCTCCATGTTTGGTCGGTATTCCTTGCCAACCAGAAGAAAGAAAAGGAGATAAGATGGTTGTTGCAGTTGCACCTCCTTATGTAACAAATAGAACTCACTTCTCAAATGTTATACATCCTCACTATGCAAAACATTGAGAGTTATAACTGGTTTGTTATTACAGCATTGAATTTTCTGAATATTATAATTATTCAAATGGATGTTTCTTCCGTCTTGCTAGTGATTCACGTGTACCTTATTCACCCATCATGTAGGCAAGTTTGAAGCGCCATAGGTGGCACAGGAAAGTGCTGAAGACAAGGGACCCGATCATTGTCTCAATTGGATGGAGGCGATTTCAAACAACTCCTGTCTATGCAATAGAAGATCGGAATGGTCGACATCGCATGCTGAAGTATACGCCTGAGCATATGCATTGCTTTGCTATGTTCTGGGGGCCACTTGCTCCACCAAAGAGTGGTGTATTGGCAGTCCAGAATCTTTCCAACAACCAGGTAGAATTCCCACCAACAACCCAAAAATCCCACAGTCAGCTGCCATTAAACATGAACTCTGGCCCAGACTTAATCTCATAATTTATGTTTCATCCTTTCATTTACAAACTAATGCCATATCTGGTTTATCTATATTGGAAGCGGGGTCTGAACCTTGTTTCTCCGAAAAAGGTTAATGACTATAGGATACTACCGAAAGATTATTTAGGATATGCATTCCTTTTTTATTACTCGTTTTTATGACCTTCGGCTAATATAGTTTGCAACAATGCTTACACATCTGCCCAGGTGCCATTTAGGATAACTGCAACAGGCTGGGTTCAAGATTTTAACAATACTGCCAAAATTGTGAAGAAGATCAAGCTCACAGGCACACCATGCAAGATATTTAAAAAGACTGCTCTGATCAAAGGGATGTTCACATCTGATTTAGAGGTTGCAAGGTTTGAAGGTGCAGCCATTCGGACAGTAAGTGGAATCAGAGGACAAGTTAAAAAGGTAATGCATAAAACAATATGCTCGAATAGTGTACCCCGGTGGTGCTTGTCACACGAACTATTATGTTTATACTTTCTTCGAGCTTCCAAATTGTAACCACAAACTGTTTATTAAATGGTGTTTTTAATGTACTCTTTCTCTTCTGCTTAGTTCTTGTGATCACTATATGTCAATACATCATTAATTTGAAGTGGAAAGACTTCTTTCCTAAGCGTACAAAGATTGACAACTTCCACTGGTACCATTTAGATAAATTGACAACTTCAGGACTTAGAACTAGGAGTTTAAGTATTAATTCGAAATGTTAAGCAAATTAATTAATAGTAAGAGGTAAAAGGTCTAATATAAGGGTAGCCAAGCACCTCTTCAGATTAAAGTTTATTTGCAGAGCTGGGCTGTAGTTAGCTTTTTTTTCTTTGAGCTGTTAATGAAGAGGAAATTCAGACATCTGGATCATGGGACACATTAAGCTGATAATTTCATGAACTTTGGACTAACACTACTGTTCAACTGTAAGCACGCAAATAAACTTTTCATCTGTTGCAGGCAGCAAAGATTGAACCAGGAGATGTGCTAAAGAGAAAGGGGGAAAATACAGAAGGAATTGCAAGATGCACCTTTGAGGACAGAATTCTTATGAGTGACATTATTTTCCTGCGTGCCTGGGTCAATGTTGAAGTTCCCACTTACTGTAACCTTGTGACAACTGCTCTTCAACCCCGAAAGGACACTTGGCAAGGCATGAGAACAACTGCTGAGTTGCGGAGGGCGCACAATATACCTATTCCACACAACAAGGACTCGGTTTACAAGGTTCTGAGCTTTTACTTTTTTTTTTCTCATAACATTTTGAATTATTTCTGACTCTAATATGGTATTGTCTCAACTTCACAGCCTATTGAGCGGAAACCACGGAAGTTCAATCCTGTGGAGATCCCTGCAAAACTGCAGCAGGTACTTCCTTTTAAATCTAAGCCAAAGGATAGACCTAAGCAGAAGCAACCAACAGTTGAAAACAGGAATCCGGTTATTATGGAACCCAGCGATAGGGGGGCATATAAAGCTATTCAACAGCTAATGCTGCTCAAACACGAGAAGGTAATGTCTCACGCTCGCAGCAGCCCATGCTATTTCCAGTCGACATTCTGCTTCTTGCTTATTTACTTGGGTTCTTGCAGGCAAGGAAGAAGAAAATCAAGGAACAGCAGAAGAAGAAAGCATATGAGGCAGAGAAAGCCAAGACAGAACAATTAACAAAGAAGCGACAGCGGGAAGAGAGGCGTGAGAGATATCGGGAAGAAGATAAGCAAAAGAAACGTGCGCGCAGATGAGTGCAATGAGCCGAAGAATGGATCAATGCCCAAGGAGCCCAGCAGCAGCCCAGAGTTCCCTCATCCACACATGGACTGCACTCTTTCTAAGTTATAGCTGGTGAGTTAGAATGCTCTTGTATCCAGCAGGGTGAATACATCGGTGTTGGATTCAGCTACCGGCACTGCTCTGGCTGGAGAAACAACTTAGGCGTAAGTTAGGTAGTCATGAAGTTATGTACTGTTCGCAATATCGTGAATTTTGTCATTGACACGTGACCTTTAGCTCCCAAATAAATTGGGAGATCGAATTTGGAGTGTACTACCCTATGGAGTATGGACCGAACAATAGGTCGATTTTGATGCCCTCCGAATTCCAAGCTCCTAATGCAGCTATGTGATATCGTGATGTCTGTTTCGTTTTGGTACTGACTGACTAGGACACGCCTTTGATTAGCATGTGCAAGCTCTGTTGGCCACGTCCTAAAAGATGTAGCTGGTTTGTAGCCCGAGAATACGCGTGTGAAAGTTGAGCGGAACACGGATACGGGTTACTACTCGGTCTGACGTATCTGATTTCTTGTTTTTCAGCCGAACCTGGAACGTGCGACCTGTGCAGGAGTGGTATTTGATAGAGCGCAGAGCACACTTTAATGGTCTTATTTACAGATATTTGAAATTTGAGACGTGGCTAGCATGTCAGTCCCCGAGGGGAAAACAGAAAA
This sequence comes from Echinochloa phyllopogon, assembly GCA_033239725.1. Classification (NCBI taxonomy): domain Eukaryota; kingdom Viridiplantae; phylum Streptophyta; class Magnoliopsida; order Poales; family Poaceae; genus Echinochloa; species Echinochloa phyllopogon. The sequence continues at coordinate 59,538,890 of BTCW01000018.1, read as the reverse complement.
TGCTAGCTAGTACTCCCTCTGTGTCAAATTATATTTCGTTTGACTTTTTTAACTCTAAATTTAACCGCTCATCTTATTTAAAATTTTATGTAAATTATCATATTTTTATGATGCCTTACTTTATTAATAAAAAAATCTTCAAAAACACCTTAAATTTAACTATATTTACATACATTTTTTTTGAATAAAACGAGTAATCAAACTTACGGTAAAAAAATCAAATGAACTATAATTTAAACGCAGGTAGTAATAAATTACAATATTAGTCTTTCCCGTATCCTATAAAAATGAGAGGAAGTAGATGATATCAATAATCTATATAAAAAGAGAGCATGAAATAGTTTTTTCTCACTTTTATGTCATCTAACTACAAAGCTAATGCGATTGCAGGCCCTCTGAATCAAGAATAAAGATATACTCCCTCCGTATCCCATTTAGAAATTGTTTTAGATAAGATTTTAGTCAAACATTAGGAATATAAATTATGAATAACTTTTAAGTATGAATAGATTTGTCTTAAAAAATATTTTTATAAAAGTATACATATATTATTTTTTAATAAATATTTTTGTAAAAAATAAGAAGTGAAAGTTATATTTTAGAGACCGTGCCGTTGTTCAAAACGACTTTTAAATGTGATACGGAGGAAGTACTCTGATGAAGTGGCTCAAGGGCGACAACTAACAGAGTGACAAGCCGGAGAACTATATTCATACTGTCGATTTTGCTGATAAATAATATGATTAGCTGAATGATAATAATAGTAGGGCCAGCGTAATAGCGGTATCGAACAGCTTGGCACGATATGGCATGTCAGTCCCCGAGAGAGGCTGCCACGCAGGCCGCAGGCAGGTCAAAGCGACCCTCCCGCTCAGGCATGTACTAGTAGACCTCAGCAGAAGAGGAGCGGAGACGACACGATCACAAGAGACGAGAGGGGGACGGTGCGCGTCACGATGCCCCGAACACCCCTGCATGTTAGTAGGGCCCACGCGCGGCCCCCGCATTCCGCGTCTCTCCCCGTTCGACGGCCCTGATTGCGCCAGCCCCACGACCGAAGCATCGCCCTCACCAGATTAAACGCGGCGGGCACCAACCCTCCCGGCCCGGGGCCCGCCCACCGAGCCGGGCTGGCTCACAGCTCGCATTTGGCAGCTGCCGACCCTGTCGCTGCAGCCTGGCCACTCAAGCTGGCTCCCGCCGCCCCGCCGCGGTCGCCTTCGCCGCTCGGTCCCGGACACCGGTCCCACGCGTCATTGGCACGCAGTCACGCACTCAAAGAAATCGGCTGTGAACAACAAACACCAGCGAAACCGTCCGCGTTCGTCCCTGACCTCATTAAATATCCCACTCCACTGACACGTGGCCCCCACGGCCGGCCCGCACATGGCCACTCGAACGATTCCTTCCACCGCGTCGCCGCTGCCGGAAAAAAAAAAGAATCCAACGGAAACGGGCGTTCAGGTAGTAAACTAGTACAGTACGTGTAAAAAAAATAGTAAACTAGTACTCTTGGTAAAGAATAATGTTTTGGACAAGATTCTAGTCAAACATTGAAAATATAAATCATAAATAACTTTTAAGCCATTGAGTTTGAAAATATGAAAATCATATGAATAGATTTATCTTAAAAAATATTTTTATAAAAACATATATATATTATTTTTTAATAAATATTTTTGTAAGAATAAAAAGTGAAAGTTACGCGTTTTGAAGATTGTATCGTTGTACGTTCTTACCGGTACGGAGGGAGTACTGTAACCCCCGAACCGGGACGCGCAAGCTCAGTTGAGCACGACAGTGCAAGCTGTCCACCACCCGGCGCCACCGTCACCGCACCGGCACCACATGAACCAGCGCCCACGCTACTGAATAAAGGACCCACCCCGTCTCGTCCCCACCTGCCAGCGACGCACCACCGAAACGCCATCCCAGGCCCAGCGCCGACGCGACGGCAGTAACCACAGGAGTGAAAGCAAGAGCAGCGGAGCGTAGGGCGAGCAAGGTAGGTCGCCGTTGCCGTTGCAGGCCTTCGCTTCCGCTGCCTCCCACTTTAATGCCGCACCACCCGTAATCCCGAGGCTTCCCCCTCCCTTAACGCCACCACGCCCTCCTCCTCCGTTCCCCACCTGCGGCTGCCACCTCCCCCTTCTGCTTCCCGTCGAATCTCGCCTCCGCCGCCGACTCCTGCCGCGAATCCGCCCCCAGATCGGCGCGGGCGCGCCGCTTGATGTCCGATCTGTGAGGAGGCGCACCCCACCATGAGGGCCTTGCTGCTGCTCGCGCTGCTCCTGGCCGCGTGCGCCGCGGCGGCGGCGCAGGCGGCGGGAGGGCGCAACTCCACGGCGTTCGTGCCGCGGGACGACATCCTGCTGGACTGCGGCGCGACGGGGCAGGGCAACGACACGGACGGCCGGGTGTGGAACGGGGACGCCGGCTCCAAGTACGCCCCGCCCTCCAACCTCGCCGCCGCGGCCCCGGCCTCCGGGCAGGACCCCTCGGTCCCCCAGGTGCCGTACCTCACCGCGCGGGTCTCGGCATCGCCCTTCACCTACTCCTTCCCGCTCGGCCCGGGCCGTAAGTTCCTCAGGCTGCACTTCTACCCGGCCAACTACACCAACCGCGACGCCGCCGACGGGCTCTTCTCCGTCTCCGTCGGCACCCCGGGCGGCGGCAAGCTCACGCTCCTCTCCAACTTCAGCGCCTACCAGACCGCCGCAGCGATCACCTTCTCCTACCTCGTCCGGGAGTTCTCCGTCAACATCTCCTCACAGACGCTCGACCTCACCTTCACCCCGGAGAAGAGCCACCCCAACGCCTACGCGTTCGTCAATGGCATCGAGGTCGTCTCCTCCCCCGACCTCTTCGACATCTCCACGCCCACCATGGTCAGCGGGGACGGCAACAACCAGCCGTTCCCCATCGATGCCAGCACCGCGATGCAGACCATGTATCGGCTCAACGTGGGAGGCCAAGCGATCTCCTCCTCCAAGGACACCGGAGGGTACCGTTCCTGGGATGACGACTCGCCATACATTTACGGCGCCTCGTTCGGGGTGTCTTACCCAAGCGATCAGAATGTCACCATCACATACCCGGACGCTGTGCCGGAGTATGTGGCGCCGGTGGACGTCTACTCCACGGCGCGCTCGATGGGGCCGGACAAGAATGTGAACTTGAACTACAATCTCACATGGTTGTTGCAGGTGGATGCTGGCTTCCAATACCTTGTCAGGATGCATTTCTGTGAGATCCAATACCCAATCACAAAGATCAATCAGCGGGTGTTTGACATTTACATCAACAACCAGACAGCCATGAAGGGTGCTGATGTGATTGCGTGGGCGGAGTCCACGAATGGTGCTACCACTGGTATTGGCAGTCCGGTGTATCAGGACTATGTGGTGAGCACCTTTGGTTTAGGACCCATGGATTTATGGGTTGCTCTCCATCCAGATGTTGACTCAAAGCCAGAAAGATATGATGCTATCCTCAATGGGTTGGAGGTGTTCAAGTTACAGCTTAACAATGGTAGCCTTGCGGGCCTCAACCCTATCCCAAGTGTTGAGCCAACGGTAGATGGGAACAGTAAGAAGAAGTCGGATGTTGGGCCTATTGTTGGTGGTGTGGTTGGAGGTTTGGCAGTCCTTGCACTTGGATATTGCTTCTTTGTGGTCTGCAGGCGCAGGAAGAGTGCCGGGAAGGATGCAGGCATGAGCGACGGACATTCTGGCTGGCTCCCACTCTCTCTGTATGGCAATTCACACACTTCGAGTTCAGCCAAGTCGCACACTACTGGTAGCTATGCTTCATCTTTGCCATCCAACCTGTGTCGTCACTTCTCTTTTGCCGAGATCAAGGCTGCAACAAACAACTTCGATGAGTCCCTTATTCTTGGTGTGGGAGGATTTGGTAAAGTTTACCGTGGCGAGGTTGATGGGGGAACAACCAAGGTGGCTATCAAGCGTGGGAATCCCTTGTCTGAGCAGGGTGTGCATGAGTTCCAGACTGAGATTGAAATGCTGTCCAAGCTCCGCCACCGTCATCTGGTGTCACTGATTGGATACTGTGAGGAGAAGAATGAGATGATCCTGGTCTACGACTACATGGCTCATGGTACTCTTCGTGAACACTTGTACAAGACCCAGAAGCCACCACTTACCTGGAGGCAGCGCTTGGATATCTGCATTGGTGCAGCTCGTGGTCTTCACTACCTTCACACTGGTGCAAAGCACACCATCATCCACCGTGATGTGAAGACAACAAACATTCTCCTGGATGAGAAATGGGTTGCCAAGGTTTCAGATTTTGGTCTGTCCAAGACTGGCCCATCTATGGACCATACTCATGTGAGCACAGTTGTCAAGGGCAGTTTTGGTTACCTTGATCCTGAATACTTCCGCAGGCAGCAGCTCACTGAGAAATCTGATGTCTACTCTTTCGGTGTTGTGCTGTTTGAGGTCCTCTGTGCACGGCCTGCCTTGAACCCTACTCTTGCAAAAGAAGAAGTTAGCTTGGCGGAGTGGGCGTTGCACTGCCAGAAGAAGGGCATTCTTGATCAGATTGTTGATCCCTACCTGAAGGGAAAGATTGCTCCGCAGTGTTTCAAGAAGTTCGCTGAGACAGCTGAGAAATGTGTTTCTGATCAGGGCATTGACCGTCCATCAATGGGGGATGTGCTCTGGAACTTGGAGTTTGCCCTTCAAATGCAGGAAAGCGCAGAAGAGAGTGGAAGCATTGGCTGTGGGATGTCGGATGAGGGCACTCCCCTTGTGATGATGGGAAAGAAGGATCCCAATGACCCATCCATTGAATCGAGCACGACTACCACCACAACCACTTCTATCAGCATGGGTGACCAAAGTGTTGCGAGTATCGACTCAGACGGGCTGACGCCTAGCGCCATCTTCTCACAGATCATGAACCCCAAGGGGCGGTGAGGTAAAAGCTGGCTGCATTCGTTCCCTTGCGGGCATAATTTATTCATTCAGCATATTTTCATGAGTTTGTGCTGTCAATGTTCTCTCGAGTTATGGACCAGAAGTCAGAGAATTGTTTCATACTAGATATTCTGCCTTGCCTTGTACTTTTTCTCCTGTATTGTAATGACCTTACACCTATTGGCTTGTATTGTACTGTTGCTATTGACCCAACTAGTATTTTACTGCATGAGAAAGTGATCTTTGCTTTGTTTCTTTTTTTTCTTTTCTTTTTCTTTTTTTGCTGACCCGCTGTTAGGAAGGAGTCTGAACCCTGAACTCGACAGCTACACTTGATAGCAGTTTTCAATCTTCTAGGTGGATTTCAAGATTGATAGATCGTTCTCTGTTTATTAGATTAAGTGACAGCTGGCGTTGGTCTTTGTCCTTCAGGCAAATTTCAATTTTCAAATAAGTGTCAAACAATCAGTTGACTATTTCTGACAATTAGCGGAACTTACAGCTGAGATACTATTCCTTTAGACATTGATGTGTACAAAGTTGTGAGCACGTTGCATTGGATAATGGCTTGGGTGGTTCAAGAGAGCTCTTATGGTGTTAGCTGTTAGGGGCACTAATACAATTTTCTATGTAGCAGATGTTGATTGATGTGTGATGGTGACTAACAGAACATGGGTGGCTATTCTTGATATGTTCTTTTCGTACTGTAGTTGGGAAAAATTGTGTATAAACAACCCTGACGGTGCACTCTGTTTAGTTCCATTGTCTTGGCATTCGTTCACTAATCAGTTGATAGCGGGATGTCATTGCGTTCAATTCTTGTCTGGGCATTCAGTTGCCACCTCGCTTTCTTGAGGCTGTTTGCACTGGTGAAACTCTACTGTACCCTCTAAAAGAGAATATTCTGTCCGGGTCATTGAGATTCTTCGCTCTCTATCACTTTCTTCTGCACTCGTTCATACTCTACCTCCACTCTCTGTACCAACTACCAGCACACGGGCCCACCAGTAAATTCTTTTTTAACTCTCTCCTCTCCCCCTCTCTCTCTTCTATCCTCTCTTTTTTTCTGCCTCTCCCCTCTCTTCTGCCTTCGCGGTACTCGTCTGCCTCCCGTCCTCCTTGCCGTCATCCTGCAGCTCGGCGATGGTGATGTAGGGGCGTTGGCCATGGCTGCTGCTGAGCAGCTCCGCCCCGGTTCAGGTCATTGCCCAGCCCCGGCTCCTCCTCTCTCCCTGGTCTGGTAATATGCGAGCTGCAGCTGTCCTGCTCAGATTGGGGAGAACAGAGGAGAAGAGCTCAAGCCCCCAGCTGGCTTCACCGAACAAGAACAGGGGAGTATGTGCAGCTTGCAGTTCGATTTTGACAGGTGCAACGAGCAAAGTGGAGCTGGGGATCGATTGGTGACTTGGTGCTCTTGGTGGGGAACAGAGCAGAGAGACAAAGCTCAAACTGCTCGTTTGCTTTGCATCTCGTATTGGAGAAATTGGACATAGAGGAGAGGGATTGATGAGCCATGGTGTGTGCGTGAGTTGCTGTTGCCTGCAAATCTGAGAAGGGGAAGCTGCTCTCCTTGGTTGGGTAGTGCCGTGAGGGAAAATTGGAGGGGGGAGAGAAAGAAGCTAGCTGCTTGCCTCGGTGGAAGAAAGAAAATAGCAGAGGAAGAGAGGAGTAGCATGCGCCGGCGGCTTGGGAGAGGGGAAAGAGAGCTGGCGGGCGGTGGGCGGCTGGTGTGAGGCTCGCGAAGCTCGAGGTCACCCGCGGCCGGATCGACCTCGCCCGCGAGGTGCTCGTCCTGCCCGGCCTCTCCATCGTCGCCCTCCTCTTCCATCGCCACGGCCCCTGGTGACGCGCGGACGGCGGCGTGGCGGGCGGCGCACGGCCAACGGGCGGCCGCGGGGGCGGGAGGCCGGGGCGCTGTTGCTGCGCGGGTTCCCCTGGTGCGGCGGGACCGGTGGCGGTGGCGGCGGCCGTCCTCCTCGCCTGCGTCGTCCTCAGCTCCGGCCTCCCGTGGAGCGGCAGGGCATCGGCCGTCCTCCTCCTCACATGCGTCGTCCTCGGCTCCGGCCTCGCCGAGCAGGACGACGTCGCGCAGGCGCTCGCCGTCGTGACCGCGCTCGTGCTGGCGCGAAGGGGCGGCGGCGGCGTTGCCAAGCAGCAGGGGCAGGCCATGGCGGGGGAGCACCGGCCGAGCGCGGGGCCCACGCCGACGTGGTCTCTTACCGTTCTCCTTTCTCTCTCTCTATTTACCGCAGCCGGGATTCGTATAGCGCGTACCGGGTCCTTTGGCGGCCCCCGCTGCAGGCGCCGAACCGATACCCCACACGGCATGCATGCGACGTGGCGCGTACCGTGCGGGGTACCGTGCTCCAGTGCGAGCAGCCTGAGGCCGCTCCTTTACAGCCAACCTTAGCTGGGGAATTGAGACATTGTTTAGGTGCAACCGAGAAAATCCTGCCATGTTCTTGGGCACAAGTTTCTGGATCCAGGTTGCCGTCCACTCATTGGTCCTATCATGTTCTAATTGATTCTTCGTGTACCTAGGCCTTGTTTAATTCTAAAAAGCAACTCCTAGATTTATTATGCAAAAAGATTTCCTGTCACATCAAAATATCATAACATGTATGGAGTACTAAATGTAGATGAAATCAAAAACTAATTGCACAGTTTTGTTGTACTCTGTGAGACGAACATTTTGAGCCTAATTAATCAATTTTTGGGATAATTTTTCGCACATAGAAACGAAATGCTACAGTGGCGTAATGATTACAAAGAGACCACAAACTTTCAAATTTGGTACACTCTACAGTTTCATCGTCCACCTGTACGGGTGACGCGCAGAGGCAACGAAACTCCCAGCATCCCGTGTTCACATCTGCCCAATTGATATACGGATTTTGCTTCCATGTGTTGGGTTGTTTTCTTCTCCCAACCGTCAGGCCCTTCTGGGCGCCAGACCCGCCTGCCTGTTCCAAGTTCCTGCCAGATGCTTTGGCGCTTTGCAGAGCTCCCACAGCGCTTCCGTTGCGAGTACAAACCAGCGCATATCCAGCTATCTTCACGAGTCATGACCATGAGTTATGCGCCTAACGTTATTAAAGGCTAGAGCTCATGGCGATTGGTTTGCAAGTCGTGCCTGCAATACAGCTAAAATCTTATCTTTCCGGGAATGACCAGCTCTGCTCGGAACAGAAAATTGAAAGGGAGATGACAGCCAGAGAAGAATTCCCGGATTGGAACCCTGATCGAGCAAACGAAAAGGGGGTCGCAACCAGCGGCCACTTGCTGGCAGCTGTCAACAGTTGCGTCCAGAATCATACTAGTACGCGTTTACACGGCCGTATTCAAAAGTCATGTCCGATGAGCCGGTGCACGACCGGGTAGCTGTGCGCTCGTGCTGTGGGCCTGCGGCCTGTGAATCATGCAGCCGTTTTGTTTGGAGAAGAGACTACGTACACGCACCAAAAGTAAAAATTCGTAAAGAAATAACAGTAGCATATATCTTTCGTGAGGCAGGTTTTACAGAGATTGAATTGGTATGCGTGTGGTGTGACCACGTGCCTACGTGCTTGTTACTCTAAGGAGAGGGAAGAGGGCGCCGTCGCTGTCCTCTGGAAGGAGGGGAGTAGAGCCAAGCACCGAACCAATCCGAAGGCAAACCTGTCGCTGGGCAATCCCTAGCCGGCGAGCCCATGCTGGGACCGGGAGCGAGCAAGCAAGAAAGTAAACACGTCACCGGATGCGGTGCTCTACTACTGTTGTATGACATGTTTTCTTTCCGACTCAATCGCTCAAAGGCACGCAAGCAGGACAGGCTTAGACTATCTCCAACCGTGGACACCCATTCACCACACCCCTTTCTTGTTTTGGGTCTTGTACAGTAAATGGATCATAGCCCAAAAACTCCTCTCCAACATCTACTACGCATCCACAGAATCTATCCTCTCCGCCGCCGACTCCTCGCCGCCGCTGCTCGCCGCGACCCGCTCCTCACCGCTGCTGCTCGTCGCGGCCCGCTCCCCCACCGCTCCTTCCTGGCCGCAGCCCGCCGTCCCGCACCTCACCCCGCTCCCCGCCACGCCCGTAGCTCCCCGCCTCGTTTCGGCGGCGGCGGCGGCCATGGCGAGCTCGCTCGGGCCCGGCGGCCATGGAGGAGCTCGGCCAGGCCATGGGGGAGCTCGACCTCGGCCCGGCCATGGGGAGCTCGACCCCGGCTCGGCCATGGCGGAGCCCGCCTCCCTGCAGCTCCCCGCTGCGTCGGCGGCGGCGGCCATGGCGAGCTCACTCGGCCCCAGCGGCCATGGAGGACCTTCTTCGGCGGCGGAGGGCGAGGAGGCCGGGAGGGAGCAGCGGCGCTCCGTGAATGGGTCGAGGAGAGAGATAGCCATCTTTGGGTCGTTGTTCGGCCGATACCCAAAATGTGTCTCCCGTTTGGGTCTTCCGTTGGAGACGGTTTTGGTTACCTAAGAGTACCGTGCGTGACTCAAAATGGGTTTGGGTCGCGAGATAGCTGCTCTGTTGGAGACCTTAGAGCGCTGAAAACATGAAATGCACGGCCACTGCATTTTTAATGGGCTCATTTGCTAGCTGAAGTTTTGCTCCAAAATTATTAGTTGGGCTGGAAATTGCCGTGAGACCTTGTTATACGTTGTAGCCCACCGAACCCATGGATTAGCATCTTGGCCCGAGAAAAACAAGCCCTTGCAAAGTCTGAAAAAAGGGAATCCTATATTGCTTATAGCTACAACAATAAACCTGAGAATTGGCTTGTAGTCCAATACTAGGACGGTCTAGTGAGACGCTACTCACCAGTGTTCAAATCCTGGTGCTCTCATATCTTTTTTTTGGATTTTCCTAGAATTTACCGGTGCTATGCGTTAAGTGGTAAGCGGCGTTTCCCGTCGACAACGATGTGTCCATGGTGATTTTGGAAATCTCCAGATCTACGTATTTATATGGGTGAGTGTGCGTGCGTATGTGAGCATCTGCGTTGTACTGTGTAATTCTTAAAAAAAGCTGCAACAGTAAACATGGAAGTTGTTTTGCTTCTGGAAGTTTTTTTTGCCATATGGCTTTCAGTGTTTGAGATCCGTACCAACAATGTAGACCATTAGATGTTCTTCCTATTCCACAGCCATCCCATTTGCATCCCTTCACAAGCCCCGCCACGGCCTTTTTCTCTGTCGTCTCCGCACGCGGCCGCCATGCTCTACCCTCACCGGCTCCTCCGGTGTCCCACTGCGCCACCTCATCTGGTGCGCCCTGTCTTTGCCTTCTTCATGCGACACCTCCTCCATCAACCCTGTGTGCCACCGATGCCTCCCCCGTGAATGTGCCTTTGCGCTGCTGCTGCCTCCTCGTAGATGTGTGTGCGCGTCGTCGCTGCCTCCTCCTTGGATGTGCCTATGCACTGCTCCTTTTTTTTCCTCTACTGAGCACCATGGTCGTGACTTTTATGTGCCACCGATGTGATTCCTATGCGCCACTTCAACCGCCGACGATGACAGAGAAAAAGATTTGAAAACTTTTTTTCCTTGAAAATGTTGATTTTTGTTTCGAAAAAATGTTGAGTTCACCATTTGGAGACGCTGAAATAGGCTAAAAAGATGTTGAATGTTTTTTTTCGTAAAATGTTGATTCATTGTTTTAAAAATGTTGAATATAATAGTTTTAGACGTTGATTTAACTTTAAAAATTGTTGAATCTAGTCTGTTAAAATATTGGTATAGATTTCTAATTTGAACTTAATGTTGATAGAGACTTCTAATTTAGATTTAATGGGCTTCAAAACCATGATCCAACTTCCACGAGCAGGAGCCCCGAAAAAAAATACACAACGGTCCTATTTACCTCCGTCCACTCGTGCTAAAGAAAAGCTCCGTCGACTAACGAGAGATAGGATTTTTCTTTCCCAAAAAAGTTGGCATTGCCTAAACACAGATTTAATTGCCTTCTTTCCGTAGAAAAAATAGTATTCTCTCTGTTTCAAATTACTATTTATTGTTGACTTTTTCTCACAACGTTTGACTATTCATTTTATTCAAAAATTACGTTCAAATATGTGAAAAAATAAGTCATATCTAAAGTATATGTGATGATAAAGTAAATCAATATGATGAATGGTCAAACGTTACAAGAAAAAGTCAACAACAAATAATAATTTGAAACGGAATAGCATGTAATTACCTTCTTCTAATGTAAAATTCCCAAGGCCGTGAAGTTGCCTTGGGTCAATCGGATAAATTCTCAAGTCTTACGCCCATTCAAATGCTTTTAGAAAATCCAACAAAAGTCGTGAGTTTTCCAAGGTGCATATTTTGGTGCTTCTTCTTAGGGCAGTCCCAACCCAATAACTAGGATGATGTCCATAGAATTAAATGAGGTGCCACCTAGGATAAAAGATGATGTGACAACCTATTAAACCAAGAAAGAGAATGAAACTGGGTCTTGCATGAGGGCAGTCCCAACCCATCATGTCTATGGGTAGTGTCCATACTGCCATGTTAGCAAGACATCACCTTAGACACTGCATTCTCCAACCCTTGATTTCTTAGGATGGATCGTTATAAATTCATCATCTTTTCTCTCTACCAATCATACTTGTTCTTTTTCTATCACGAAGACACTATCATCTCCCAGTGCAAACTTTGGTAGTGTCCTATGCATAGGTTCTCGTGTCGACACTGGGTCTTACATGAGACCCAGTTTCTTCCTCTTTCCACTCTCTCTCTTATTTAATACAGTGTCACACAAGCAAAAAGTCCTATGTGACAGCCTAATTAATGCTATGAAAACTATCCTACATGGAGGGTTGGGACTGCTCTAAGACATGGTTTCTACGCAACATCCAAGACAAGACGTGAGATGAGTAGCATTAAATTGAAATGTGGAAGGGTGGTGTTTGCATTGGGAGTGTAGTGTCTACTGGTAGTTTTTTGATGATGTGGAGACTATGGACATCACTGTTAGTGTCTTGGGTTGGGACTCGCCTTACACTAGGCACAGCATACTCGATGCTGAAAAATACCGAGACTGAAATTGCTTTTACGTCATATTTGGATGAGAGCCTGGTAAAGCTATCCAAACCTGGCAATACACCTAGGCGTCCGATTTCAATGGCTTAGATTGTTATCTGGCCGGCAAGCTGCATGCCACGTCTCGATCCAAACGAGCTCTTAGCGCACACAGCATAATTAATTCAGTGTTGATGCTTATGTCTATAGGACTGATTCATCATACTAGTCCTGCCTCATCTGCTCCAGCGAACATGGCTGCGAAATGTTTTTTTTTCTTTTTGTTTTGCATCGGTTGATGAACATGACTTGCAAGCCTTACTTTTGTTTATTTAACACGTATTTTTTTCGAAAACATAATATACACGTACACAAACTCATTCCTATGCACAACCACACACTAAGCACTTTCGAGAATGTGAGTTGGTAAATTTGGTGGTTAACAAAGTTGTCACTAAAACATTGCTTTCGACAGTCATTTCATCTACAATTGAGTGAGCAATTAGTGAAAATACAAGCACATGCATTAGGTCAAAGACTGCAATTAAAGTAAGTAGGTTCCATATATATTGCTAATGTGTGATTAAACCATTATAAAGGAGCATAACTTGACCAAATTTTAGAAAGGGCAATACTAGAAACGGTAATGCTAAACATCGTATCTCCGACGCGGACGGAAACATCGGACACCTTCCGTCCCGTCGTTTCCTATATGTAGGCGACCGTTGTTTCCAAAATAAATCTTCCTCGCACATCGCCATCCTCCTCCCTCACGGTCGCGCGCTCCTCCGGACGCCGACGCTCCATGCGGCACCACCAGCGCCGCCGTCGCCCCGTCGCGCACCGCCGCTCCGCGTGCCAGCGTCGCGCCGCCGCGGCCTCTCTCGTCGTCATCGCCGCTAAAAGCATCTAGGCCTCTAAACTTAGTTTTGGTAATTAATGACAATCATGGTGGACTGACAATTTCATTGAGATATGAGAATAGGTTAGTCCTCGGGATATAATGAGCCCTAGAAGTGTGCTATGACTATGTGTGGGATGCTATGAAGTCAAACAAGCTCAAGGTAAAGGTATAAGATAGGGCCTTTCGATTTTACCGGTCAAACGGTGGTTAGTGGATGAATATTGACCGGATCATAGGCTAGATAGTCGTACTATCAAGAGGGGTCAATATCATTTGCTTGACGATTCCATAATGTCACTTTGCTCAAACTATTGCATTGCATGCATTAGGGCTAACATCGTTTGATAAGGTGGGAAAGATAGAAATTGGAAACAACGTTTTCTGGCTATTGGCGGACGGTCTGACTCGCTCGGGCCGGACTGTCTGGGGGTCCGGACCGTCCGCGACCAACTTGGCGGACGGTCCGCCGGTATATTAACTCACGTGAAATTAACTTAGTCTGAAATGGCTCCGCGGAGGATTTTGTGAGGCGGACTGTCCGGGTTGGTATGACGGACTATCCGCAGGCAAACTTCTGTGAGGCGGACCGTTCTGGCGGACTGTTTACACAGAGACGTTTCCAAGCATTTGGGGTGACTTTTGTGAGGCGGACGGTCCGCGAGCAAAAGTCGTGGTTGTGACTAGTTGATTTATGTGTGGGGCGGACGGTCCGCTAGTCTCTAACGGTCACTTCTGACACACCCATGACACACGTTCTAGCCGTTGGAACTCTGAGGCGGACGGTCCGCCAGTTGTACTGCGGACGGTCCGCCAACTACGTTGTTCGAATGTAACGGCTAGATTTTGGGGTTGGGTGTATATATACTCCACTCCCGGGGTTTGGTAAGCTCTCTTGGCACATTTGAAAGCTTCATTGACATGATCATTCCCCCACCTCTCTCTCACTCACTTGGCTTAGTGGTTGCATCTTTGTGAAATTGAGAGCATTCTAGTGCATTGCATCAAGAGTTTGAGCTTTGTGGCACTAGGGAGTCTTCAAGCAAGCGTCATTGGCTTGTTACTCTTGGAGGTTGCCGCCTCCTAGACGGCTTGGAGCTCGTGGTTCCTTGAGCAATTCAAGAAGATTGTGAAGTGGCCTTGGAAGATTGGTGTGAGATGTCTTGTGCTCACCTTGCTAGAGTGGTGAAGAGCAACACTAGTGAAAAGAGATTTGGAGTGGTTCATTGGTTCTAACCAGCTCATAGATCAAGCAGTGCCTTGATAGAGGACCGGTTGAACATTGAATCCATCTCAACGTGGATTAGGGGTGACCGGCAAGTCATCGACACCACGAGATAATTTCTTGTCTCTTACTTGTGCTTTGTTCATTGTTCTATGTATTAAGTCTTTACTTTGAGCAATTTATTTTCATAGAACGTGAATTGTTTCTTGTTATCCTAGGTTGCCAACCTCAACATAGGCTTAGACTAGCTAGAGATTTAATTCTCCGTGTGTTTCTAATTAAAATTCTCTAGTGTTGTGATTGAAATTTTCAAACCGCCTATTCACCCCCCTCTAGTCAGTAATCCTAGATCCTACAGCCGCCGCCTCCATCGTCGCGGCTCCTCCACGCGCGCCGTCTCCCTCGTCGCTGCCTCCTTCTTCGCGCTGTCGTGCGCTCCCCATCCATGCTCCTCCAAGCGCCACTCCTCCGCGGCCGCTAGTACAACCACCACCGCGTCGCTCCTCCGGGGTGCCGCTGCCGCTCCCGACGCCCCCGAGCGGTGCTCGTCGATGGGTGGCCAGTCGCGGGCCGTCGTTCCCCACGACGTCCCCCACAGAGGAGCTCCATGCGACATTTATGGCGTGCAGCAGTTAGGTTTTGGTGTGTATTGTTAGGGTTTGCTCCATGTTGCAAGAGTATATTTCGTGTGTTTCGGATTTTCTAGATGAATGTTGCAACTGTTTGATGAGAATGTTGCAAGACAAGATCCGCAATGTTCTAGGGTTTCGCTCCATGTTGCAACAATATGTTTCGGATGTTACAGAAGGATGTTGCAAAAATAGATCTGAGATGTTGCGATGTTGCATATGTTTCGCATACATGCTGCAAGTGTTTCATCCGGATGTTGCAGTTTTATTGGGAATTTTTCGTCTGCTGCCGTGCGTGGCTAAGTGTTGTGAGCACGTCATTTTAATGTTGCAAACGTTGACTATTCATGTTGTAGATACTATTATTTGATGTTACATACGCTATTTTTGAATGTTGCAAAAAATTTTACATGTTACGTGCAACATCATGCCATGTTGCAGCGGGATTTTTTTTGTACATGCTACGGTGCCGTCGGTTATGAATACTTGGCTGTGTTTGCGCCACGTCACCTTCTTTTTTTCTCTCTGTTTTAACTCCCGCGTACGGAATGGAATACTTGGCCCCGTTGCGTCACGTCACCATTCGGTTTGTTGTTTCGCGTCGGACGTCCGGGCGCTAGTGTGATCGTTATAGAAAGAGTTTAGATTACGTGAAGGTGGCAAGCTTTGAGCATGAGCTCTAATCCTTTTCTCTGTACAAATTGGTAAACGTTTGGGGATGGCAAGGATTCATTGACGCCTCGTGGGCTCATGGCCTTTGTAACTTTTGTCCCATCTGTTAAAAATATCTTTCCTTTCTTGTCAAATAGATCCATATTCAAATTTGTGGGAAGTTTGAACAATGAAGTACATGCTCCACCTTGCAAAGTCATTTGGTACAAATATTTTCAAACGATTATATTTTCCAGTAAGTAAAATATACGCTTAGAAAAAGCATTAGTAGTCATCAAAAAACTTAAAGACAATGTTAGCCCTACGATAGTAATTTTGGCTACTAGCCACTTTCTTGTCGGGCCCGTCAAGTATGGAGTGTAAATATGGAATTTGTCTCACGGAAGCATCGCGGAATTTGATATCCGAGCAGAACGAACAGAGGAACGCATCGCAGCCGTTGGATCGCAACGAAAATTGGCACAGAAGACTCGCCCAGCGCTGGACGCCTGGACCTCCATAAAATCCCCCCGCCGTCTCCACTTTCCAGTTTCCACTCGACACGCCGATTTCCTCTACTCCGAACCCTGATTCTGATCCCTCTCGCGCGCGCCGACTAGGTTCCCAGCCGCCTACAGTGAGGAGAGAGGAGGGAGTCGCCATGGCGGACGACGAGCAGGCGGAGAGGAAGGAGGAGATCCCCGAGGTGAGAGGCCCTCTCTTTCCCCCTTTCTTCTGCGTAGCGCATCGAGTTAGGTCCGATTCGGGTCGGTTCGTCGGCGAATAAGCTGACCGGGTATCGTGCTTCTGTCGGCGTGGGTTGGCCGGGCTTTGGGCGCAAACCCCCCTCTCCCTTCATCCCCGCGCTACCCAAAAACTTTAAGATGTGGAATCTGCATGAGCGGATTAAGCTACTGCGCCGAGGTGTAGGGTGGATTTGATGTTGTGATTAGCTAGAGGCTAGACCCTATATGTGATGGACTACGCTGTTCATTATCTGCTTAGGATTGAAAAGTTCAGTGTGCTGTGTTTTTAGAACTGTTGGATGCTTGTATATTTACTCGCTGTAGAGCTGCCTTGCATTGCTATATATTTTATAATGGCGGAATAGCCATTTTCGTCATTGAACCATCAACCGAAGTTCAATTTCATCCCTAAACTATTAAATGGCCGATTCAGTCCTTAAACTTTCTCATATGGCTCGTTTTCGTCCTTTGTCCTACATGTCATGCCACGTTGACACGCTTAGTCAGCACTCATGCAGCTAGGTTTTGTAAAATATCTTTTTCTACCCTCTAAATGATGCATATGTTTGTATTTTTTTACTGTAATCGCTTGTGGTCTATGGCTAATATTGTAATGTTTGTTTGTTGTCATATGATGATGAATATAACCATATCTATTCACATAATAAAAATAATTGCTCATACAATGCTTCTGATTCAAAGTGACATGCCATGAGAATGTTTAATATAAATGGCTTGTGTCATGCACTGGACACTCAAAATGATACATAGCTGAGTGCTGATATGGCCTGCTAACGTGTCGCGACACGTAGGACGGAGGAAGAAAATGAGCTGTGCAAGAATGTTTGAGGACTAAAATGGTCATTTTGATAGTTCAGAGACGAAATTGAGCTTTGGTCGATAGTTCGAGGACGAAAATGGCTATTCTACCTTTTATAATCATGGATTATGTATTTATGTGCCATGGAAAACATTCAGTTGGACCTCATTTACACGGAGTGTGTACTGCTGCCATGCAAATGTATTAAGGATTGTAATATTTTCTTAGAAAATGCATGATATTCATTACAACCTAATGGTGATTGGTGACTGTAATAGTTCACTATTCCATTTTAATCTATCTGTGAGTAATGTTTATCACCATACTCCCTATTTTGCAGCTTGCTCCTTTTGATCCGACCAAGAAAAAGAAGAAGAAGAAGGTTGTGATCCAAGACCCGTCTGATGAAGTGGATAAGTTGGCAGAGAAGACAGAGAGTTTGGCAGGTGTGCTTAGTATCTGCGAAAAGAAAATACTAGTTCACTGAATATACATTTTTTTAATGATGTGTATTTTTTCTGCAGTCGCTGAGTCTGGCGAGCCAAGCTTTGCAGGCATGAAAAAGAAGAAGAAGAAACACGTGAGCTTATCATTATGTCATCATGTGATTTCAAATTGTTTGAGTAGCAATCATTTTCTGTTATGCTTTAGCTTTTCGATTGTGTAAATTTCAGGTGGAACTTGATCCTTCTCTTACTGAAGCTGGAGATGGTGATGACGCTGGAGGTAAATATCCTGCTCGCTCAATTGTTTTTGACCATCCATTTGTTACTGTAGTTTAACATATGTGGTTCTCCAGATGATCAAGTTAGAGAGGACGAAGAAGTAGAAGGGATCGTGCTTGGTGGTGCTGCCGCCACCAGATACCCTTGGGATGGAACTGACAGAGATTATAAGTATGAAGAGGTACTTAATACACCCTGTTCGAATTTGCTCATTAATCTGCATTTGATAGATCATGGGTGCTACAGAATAATCAGCATAAAGAACTGTTTACTCTATATTTCTTTGTGTCTAAGGTAGAGCCTTCCACCTGTATTATAAGTTGTCTGTCATTGTAGTAGTGTTGATTCATGTTCCTTTAGATGTCCTTTTTCATGTGTTTCTTGGTGCTTAATTTGTTTTCCTCATTGAGGCTATTATACTGAAATAACATATTTTCAATATAGTTGTTCTTACCAATAATCCAATTATATTTTTTTTATTTTTTTATCTTGTGGTGAAACCTTCTCTTCAATATGTTTTGGTCGCAGCTGCTTGGCAGAGTATTCAATATTCTGCGCGAGAACAACCCGGATCTTGCCGGTGATAGAAGAAGAACTGTTATGAGGCCCCCTCAAGTCCTCAGGGAAGGAACAAAGAAGACAGTTTTTGTGAACTTAATGGACTTGTGCAAAACGTATGATCTCATTCATTTGATGATTACCACCTGTGTGGCTGTATTGATTTGAAAGGAATAAACAGCAAAGCTAAAAGCAAATGTTTTATTTTCTTTTCAGAATGCATAGGCAACCAGAACACGTGATGATGTTCTTGCTTGCTGAGATGGGAACAAGTGGATCCCTCGATGGACAACAAAGGTTGGTTATCAAAGGAAGATTTGCACCAAAAAATTTTGAAGCAATACTCAGGAGATATATCAGTAAGTTACTGCTGTTTCATGGCTCTCTGACTCCTGGTCCTTGTTCTTTATTGCCATTTTTATAGTAAAATAGTATGCCTCTCAATCTTCTGACCAACAACTGTGATATAGAAGAATTAAATTCTAGTGCAAATTTACTGTCCTTGTGATTCAGTTTCCTAATTAGTTACTTTAGAAAAACAGTGTAAAAAGGCACTGCAGTGCCAGAGAAACCTTAGGTAGGTAGAATTGTTTTGCATCTCCCAAGAATGTGTCAGCTTGCCATGATTTTGAGTCATAACTTGGCTTGCGGTGTTTAGTAGCTGTCTGTAGTCAGCACCCCAATCATGATTTTTTTTTTTTGAAAAACTGGACAAGGATCAACAAATGGATTGATGTGACCTCAGCAACCATATGTCCTTCAACTCCATATATAAGCTCTTTTTTCAAGAGCAGGGGTTAGGGAAACTTAAAGCCTTGGCACACGTATTAACATATAGCTGACCTCAGCAATCCTATATCTTTCTTCAACTCCATCTATAATTTTTTTCAAGAGAAGGTGTTAGGAGTTAGTTTTGTTTCTTCTCCTATGTGAAGGATCAAAATTATTTTTTTATATATTTTTTGTTCTCTATACTTTGCTAAATTTCATTTTCCCCCTTCTATCGCACTCTTTTAGATGAATACGTCATATGCAATGGATGCAAGAGTCCAGATACCATTCTTTCTAAGGAGAACAGGCTGTTCTTCCTCCGTTGCGAGCAGGTAAATTGTTGCATATATGTTGGTATTCCAAATCATTTCTAGTTTCGTCATGTGAATATTTGTCACCGAACATCATAATTATTCATCTGCAAGACCTCTAGATTAAACACTGTCTCTGTGTTTGCTCTCCATGACCAATTGTCCTGAGAAAAATCACTAGGAATTTATAAACTGGAACAGTAGTGGATATAGTCTACCTGAAGGCAACACATTGCTCTCCATGGCCGTTTGTGACTTTCACAGTTTTATCTACTATTTTACTTTATTTTGGTTTTTGGTTCAGGTGCATTTTGATTGATATAGATTTTGCCTATGATAACTTGCATGTTGCCTACATTGTCTGACTAATATCTGTATGATGATAGTTGCAAGATCTGAGGCTTGTAATGGTGTCACCTTGCATATGTACTAATTATAATAGCATTGGTCTCTATTTATCAAATTTGCTGTGGTGACTTGCAAGACAAATGCTAATTGTCTGACAAGTATCTTTGTGGTAAGAATTGCAAGAGCTGATGCTTGAAACATGGTCATAATTTAGCTTCATGTGGCGTTTCACATACAATTAAGCACATGATATTGTTGTAGAGTGCCTGCTAGTGCTAGGTTCTGCTGCATTTGATTTACTCTTCTGGAATTGCCTATGATGAGTCGTAGAATTGTTACCTAAATTGTTTGACAAGTATTCCAGTGATAAATTGCAACAGCGGAGGCATGCAGAAGTGTTATTACATTTCATTGGTCTCACATTTGTTTGCTTTCTGGCTAATAAAAAGAAGTGCTATTTCACCTTTTGCATTCCATTACTGCCTCAAGCTCTACCTGTGATTGGTTGCGAAATTGATTACCTACATTGTTTGATCAACCATGAGAAAATCGTGCAACATCTGAGTACAATAAAGCAACACCTTTCAGTATTTCACTGTGATAACGCTGTCAATTTGTAGTTTGATTTGGCATGTGTTCAACACTCAGATATGAAATTATGTGTTAGGACTTGCAATTTGCATCATGTTGGAATTGTTATACCCATACTAACTGCTGAATTATGTACCCCGCACAGTGTGGTTCATCAAGGTCAGTTGCTCCAATCAAGGCTGGATTCGTTGCCCAAGTTGGCCGTCGTAAGGCTGGAGCTTAATTTACGAAGCATTGTCTGGATCGCAGTCTTCCCGGACAGCACAAAGTTTGTCGGTCGACAAAAATTATTGTTCTACTTCCCGTTGTGCCTACACCGTTTACTGGATTTCTTTTGCCCACTATACTTGGATTGCTGCTGTGAATTTAATTTATATGAGAGGATTTATGCTTGCGGCTCACTTGGTGTTTGCGATTGTTATTTTAATTCTGATATTATAGTTATAAAATGTTATGTTAGAAGCTTTTGTGAGTTGGAGGAACCAAAAGCGTGTTGCTGCCATGTACCATGGCCGCCCTATCCTCCAAAATCCTGTGAACCCAAACACAGCCGCCCATGAAGACATGTCAGGATAAGAGGATAAGCCGACGTGTCGTGCCCCTTCCCGCCCTCCTGGCTTCCGCCAACAAACCCAAGCATTGGCACGGCTCACTGACCCTTCCTTTGCCTCCCCCGTGTCCCGCCGAACCCACGTCAGGAGAGATGAGGGCCGTGCCCGCCGCCGTCCTTGCCGCCCCCTCCTCCGCCGCCGTCGTAAAGCCGCTGCCTCGCTCCGCATCGGCTAATGGCGGCGCCATCAGCACCGGCAGGCGCGACGTGCTCGCCGGGACCGGGCTGGGCGCGGCGCTGCTGCTGGCGCTGGGGCCGGTGTGCGGCGCGGCGCGCGCGGCGGACGAGGAGTACGTGAGCGAGACGAAGGAGGTGATCGGGAAGGTGCGGTCGACGATCAACATGGACAAGGCGGACCCGAACGTGGCGGACGCGGTGGCGGAGCTCCGGGAGCTGTCCAACTCGTGGGTGGCCAAGTACCGGCGGGAGAAGTCGCTGCTGGGGAGGCCCTCGTTCCGGGAGATGTACTCGGCGCTCAACGCCGTGTCGGGACACTACATCAGCTTCGGCCCCACGGCGCCCATCCCGGCCAAGCGCCGCGCCCGCATCCTCGAGGAGATGGACACCGCCGAGAAGGCGCTCCTCCGCGGCAGGTAGGCCACCGAGATCCCCAGTCAGGCCGGATCGCCGTGGTTTCTGCTGGCAGGGACGCGCGTGCCAGCCCCAGCTCTCAGCGAGAGCGCTGCCTCTTTTTTTGTAACTATACTACTGCGATGTATATGAGCTGTCCGCGGCGCGTTCAGGCCGGTTGGTTATTCGGTGGGTGTCCTGTAAGTACAAAATTATCGGGTTTTGAACTCTGAGTTCGTCACTTTCAGCCACTTTGTGTATCGATCTTGTAAGACTTTTGAGTCGGCTGCCTAGCTGACATGGTGAGAATACTGATGGATGGGATTGGGACTTGTCCATTTGATTTGGCGGTCATTTTCTGTTACTCCTTTCTCTGGATGCGTGGTCAGGTAGTCTTGCCGGCAAAGACGCTTGCAGCGACCTATCACGTATGTGCTGTGGACGGATTACCTTCTCATGTAAGGCAGTCTCAGTGTAACCGAGCAACACACATAAAACTCCTCTCATGTGTCATGAAAACCCACTGAGACTGCCTGTTTTCTGTAGCAAAGCAACGCTGATACCATGCATCTTGCTCACTGCATGTTTGTTGTTAATCAGCATCTCCTTTCTGTGAGGCCTGAGGGTAAATCTGGGGGATTTCGAAAGCAGTAGCTAGAGCAACAGTCACATACTCCCATATTCATCATATTCCATATCCATTAACTTGCGCCTCTACCATGTAGCTCCCAGCCTATTCTATTGTAAGAAAGTAGAAGATTGTGTATAAGCAAAGAGGGACATGCAAAAATGATTGCATATTTGTGGTAGATGATTATGCCACTTCAATAAGAAAGATTCGCAATATTACACATGGTCACTCGCCCAGCAGTCGTCCTCGAGCTAATAGGTGGATATGTCTCCCCTATAACACAACAATCAGGTTACACTTAAATCCCAAATGTCTTGAAGACAGACAGGGTTTTCCAGACCAGATAACGAAAGTAGAAATCTACATGCTACCAACAGATGACTCAAGATAAATATTCAAACTTCTGGGTTTCTCTGATTAGGGAAGTAGTTAACTCAGCCAAGAGGACTTGGCTTTTGCAGGAAGGAGGCCGGCCTCACATAACTGAACCCCACGAAGTTGCTGTTGGCTGCAACGGGGCTGGCGACTGGAGAGTCCAGAACGGGCATGCTCGTCCAGCACTCATCGAAGTTGGCGATGCAGGTCTTTCCAGCAACATTCGGGCGGAAGCTTGGCTGGATCTGCCGGGCCTCCAGCCTCTTCCAGTTGATTGACTTGAACCACTTGTGGTTCTTTATTTCATCACTGCCGCCTGGCCCGCTTCCCAGACGTCTGCCAGCCTCTTTGTGCAGTAACTGATATAAAAGCACAGGGTTGAGAAATTAGAGATGGTGATGACAGGATGAATCTCTGAAAAGTAAATTGTCGCAGGATGGGACAGTAGTATTAAGGGCCTATAAATTTCAGTCCAGATAAATTTGGGGCTCCACAACCACACAGGACGAGTGATATGTTCTTTGGAAGACTTCAGAAGCCTTATTATACCAAATGGTAGATTTTGGTAAATGCATGAAAGCAAGATAGAGATAAGCAGAAACTTAGATTTTGGTAAATGCATGAAAGCAAGGTAGAGATAACCAGAAACTTACTCCTTTCAACAGAGAGTGAACTTCACTAGACAAATATGTCGGAAGCTTTATCTTCTCCTTCACTATCTTCTGCTGAATCTTGTCCCTGTTTCCACCAACAAATGGTGGCTGCCATAAATGGCAAAAGAATTAGAATACAAAAAAGGGAAATATCAAACAAATAAACCTCCTATAACGAAAACACTCCCAATCAGAAGCTTCCAGCTCAAACAATTCACCTTGCCCGTAAGCATTTCAAAAAGAAGGATTCCCACACTCCACCAGTCAGCAGCCTTATCATGACCTCGGCCCTGAACGATTTCTGGGGCCATGTACTCAACAGTACCACACATTGAGTTTGATCTAGTGTTTTCATCAAATTCCTTTGCCACGCCAAAGTCTGTCAGCATGGCCTAGAAATCATAGACATGTCAAGAAGGAACAAACAAAATACAATATTATAATATATGTCGGGAGCAGAATGTGATGTAGGAGGGACATATTAACAGATCCTTACATGACCATCAGCATCCAGTAAGATGTTTTCAGGCTTCAAATCTCTATGCATAATACCATTGTCATGGAGGTGGGCTACGGAAGATACAATTTCAGCAGTATAGATGCGTGCAAGCTCCTCTCTATAAAGGATAAAAGGTAGCTTATTAAAGCTAGTAACAACTTGATAGGCACACAAGTAGAACGGTGGAACTAAATTACCTAAATAAACCCTGTTGGTAAAGCTGGAAGAAGAGATGGCCCCCATTTATGAAGTCTAGGACAAGGTAAAGTCGGTACTTTGTCTGCAAAAATTCTGTAGTGTTTAATATTGGCAACAGGATACTGCCAAAAGTAGAGCATCTGAACATGGCAACAAAGAGTAAACGCATAAATGGCAATTGCCTACCTGAAACGAGTACCTCAGCTGCACTACAAAAGGATGGTCAACTTTTGTCAGTATATCTCTCTCAGCTTTCATGTACTCAGCATGATTCTTCTCCACAACCTTGTCCTTCCTCATAACTTTCATTGCATATATTTCTGAAGTACCTTTCTTTCTCACCTGAAAGACTTTGCCAAATGCCCCTTGGCCAACAAGCTTCAAGACTTCAAAGTCATCAAGTCCAACACCCTCATTCTCCTTTTTGACTTCATCAAGATCATCATCACTAAGGGACCCTTGGCTAATTTGCTTTTCTTTGGAAGGGCACTCTGAAAGTTCCAATGAGCTCTCTGTCTCATGTAGGGTAAGCTTGCTAAATGGCAAAGATTGGCTAACAAGAGATGATGGACCAACAAGAGAATGAGATCGCTTGACAATGACGTCAGGGTCATTGTAAACCTCATCGTTGGACTCAGCCACAGGCAATGGACTGTCTGGAGTGAGAATACTCACTTCTGTGGGAGTCTGGACAGCAGTAGGTCCGAAAACGTCAGAAAAATCGAACTCAACATTTTCAGAAGGGACAACATCTGGAGGGCCCCCAGGCAGAAGTATCTTCCCTCTAAACAGCTTGGGGCCCTGTGCACGAGCTGCTGTAACAGAAGTTATCTCAGAGGAAACCATCTTCAAGAGCCCACGAGATTCAGCAAGCTTAGAGTCGTGACCTAAGAAGTCTTGGGCCACAACTTGGCTAGGGCAGCTCACCCCAGCCGATTCCCAGATTGACCAGAATTATGCCTTATAGGGCAGCTGTCTAAGGGAGGCTCTCTCCACAGATTCCCAGGACAACGGAAGATGCAGGGCTGCGGACGATGGCCTTGAACAGGTGGAAGTTTACAAAAACAACTGGGAACCCTAGAAATCCTGGAAGGAGGCAGGGTGGGAAGCTGCCACTGTTTCCCGCAGAACAGGAAACTTTGGATGCCACTGTTCTTCCTGAATTCATGAGATCAACTTGTCTATGGGCTGCAGGAATAATAATACAATTGTTATTTCACAGAACAGCAGCTTGCTTGATGAAATTTGAAGATGGAAAGTTAGTCAAGAAGAACTCCATGCTAGGGTGATTATTGCATGATATTGGTCACATTTTTCAGTACAAAACACACAGACTGTAAGATTATTATAGCATACAGAGATAAGATCATAAATGATGATGCTATGAACCTACAAACTCATGTTTAGAAGCAACATGCATTCTCATACATGCCTTTGTATATTTCTGTTGCTGCATTACGATTTTGCGCAAGCTATGATAAGTACAGTTTATGCATGAGCAAAGGTAAAGCATGTTCACAAGATCCACAAGAATTCACACAAGCAAACGAGAAGGAAGACAGACTTTATTTAATATGGATGAAAGAGAACAATGAAACAACTACAAGTAACATAGAATCAGATTCTATACAGGAAAATGCATCGGGATCAGTCAATCAAGCTGTTCGAGTAGACAAACTATGCTAACGACTGAAGTGCAGGAAAAAAAAAATAGACCTTTGACACTTTCTGTGCTGAATTGATCCAAAGACTGAAACTGTGACATGGTTTCAGTAGAACTGTTAAGCGTAAGGTCAGGTGTTAACTTTGAGGAACGGCAGCATTTCAAATTTATTCCCCAAAAACAACTAGCCCAAGACCTTAACTAAAATTAACCCATAACAGCAACTCGTCCATACCAAGCCAGATCTGGAAAACGACCACCACTACTCCACGTGCGCAATCAAAGTCAGCCCCATCAGCACTGGCTGTCCTATTCGCCTGCACCATTGCTCCCAGCATACCCGAGAGCTGAGACCACATATGTATCACCTAGCAACACATCGATGAATCCTCTCCAAAGTCGCACACGAAATTAACCTAAAGAACCTAAATTCTCAAGTACGGAACGCAAATACCAGTCACATACGCATACTGCAACAAAATTTCACCAAACCACACAGGTAAATCCTCAAATCCACAGCCCCCCGAGTCTATCCCGCAGATCCAAAGAAGAACAAATCCTCACAGATCCAATCACTCAGACGAATCCCGGCGCCCAAACCAAGCCCCATGAGACCTAGTGCCTACCGCGCCCACCAGCAGCTTCAGATTGGCGGACCAGCAGCTTCAGATTGGCGGACCAGCAGCTTCAGATTGGCGGGCCAGAACAAAATTTCACAAAGAAAGATAGGGAAAAAGGTGGCGCAATAAGGAAACGTCTACTAATCGGGAACCGCAAACCTAACCAAGAGAAAAAGGAAACCACGGCGGGGAAGGGGACGGGCGAGAGGAGCCCAGACCACGTACCTTTGGAGGGCAGAGCGAGCGGCGAGGGGAACGGGCTGGCAGCGGCGGCGGTTTGCTCGGGCGAGCACGTGCGGTTGCGCGGCGAGGGGGGTATTATACTCGCAGCGGCGCGGCGGACGCGGGGCTCCGAGGGCGGGGAGGGGACGCGTGGCGCTGTTGCATTGGCTGATTTCGTAGCGCCTCCGATCGTGAAGGTATACCGCCGGGGCCGGGGAATATGCTACGCTGAGCGGGTGGCCAAGTTGGACGAAGCGGGGCCTACTGTCAGGGACTGGTCAGAAGGCGCAACCGCACAAATGCGATGGTTAGGGGAGGTGGTTAGATTCGTTTTTTCTCACGAAGAGTGTTTATTCTACCTTTCGTTTCGTATTTTTTTTATGAAACCTTTCGTTTCGTATTGGGTCAATTAATTTTACTCTCTTTATTCCACAAAATTATAGATCGTTTTAACATATCTAGATAAATTTATTTTGCTATGTATGTTGACAATATATATCTAACTACATAATAAAAATTATATATTAGAAAAACTAAAATGGTTTACGATCATGGGTACTCTTTTGAGAGAGGTGTTCATTAACATATCATAAGTCATCTCGCATCTTATTTAATAATTTCTCAAATAACGAAGAAAGATGTAACTAGTTTAGTGTGTGTTCGACTTTTAACTGCTAGATATAAAAAAAGATGTACCTACTATAGTTACATTGTGTTTTTCTATTTCTACAATCACAGAAATAAAAAGGCACAGACATTGGGTAATATTGAGGAGAGATAGGATGAAAAAAAATGCGGATCACATATATTTGCCTAAGGCAGTGCACGTAGCCATCTCATATACTTTTATATCTTTCATCAAGGAGTTGATGTATGTACCATGAAGTTAGGCCACATTATGGGGGGCAAAGCTACTTTATGCTTGGACTTTTGCACTCCTGTATTATCGGTATTATCGATAAAGAAAGTTGTTAGATTTTCTTTATGTCTATATCGATTGTGATAATATAAGTTGAAGTGTTAACTGCACATGTCTTCAAGTGGAATTTGGTTCCACGTGAAACCTGTCTTCTTGTAGTACCTCACAAATTCCTGCCGATCACCCTTCAAGCGCAAATGCCCTCGATGCAGCGATTTCCTTTCTTTGCAGGCTCTGCGTGGTATCACTGGTATGTAGGCCGTGGAGGCGAAGCAAGCCGGAAGAGCCGTGGGAGTGTGGGACGCTAGAAAACGTGAGAAACAAGGGACCCAGCAAACCTTTCCGTCCCCGTCACTTTTTTTTTCTTTTCTGATTTGGACGTGGATGGAGACCTTATAGAGTATCGATTGCACGCTTTGAACGAGCTGCTCACCTGTTTCTCTTATCCTTATCTTGTTTTCGGTTCCTTCCAAGTTTGGACGAATAACGGGGACAGCTTGTGGCCACAAGGTGACGCACCGGCTACTACAAATAATCGGAACAATCTTCTTTGTTTTGTTTTGAAAATACAATAAAGAAAATGCCTTCCCCAACGGTTGCGTGAAGCAGCTAGTGTGCTTAGGCGTTTGAGGGGCTTATTAGAAGCCACGTAAGCCCATCATATGAATTATAATAAGCCTTAAGAGTTGTTTTATTTTTTTGACTTATACAGTAGAAAGTAGGGTGATTCTTACGTAGTTCATGCACAATAAGCCACAAAAGCACCTCTCTCTCTCTCTGGAGGCTTACGGGGCTTGTAAAAATAAGCTCCAATAAGCCTCTCCTGTTTGTTTCAAAAAGTGTTTATTTAGGAGGGCTTATAATAAGTCTTAATGAACCAAACATGACTATTTTTTGTTTGGACTCTAGAGCAATGTATCACTATTTTTATCCATGCCCATATACCGTAATAATTGGTTTTGGGTTTGGACATCCGCAAATTTTAATACGGAGCTAATGACTGTACGAGACACTAATCCAAAGCATCAAACTATATAAGGAAAAAAAACGTATGCACCGGCCGTTCCGCCCTACCCACCAGGCCACCAAGTGGTAGAGCACTAGAGCTTGAGCTTATTCTTCGGAGTGAGGTCAGGACTAAATAATGAGTGAACTAGGCTAAGTATTTGTCTTACTGTGTATTAGAACATTAGCTTTTCGGTTTTGTAGTGGCATGCACTAGTGCTGAGAAATGCAAAAGAGCAGGGGCACTGCTCACCTTCACTTGCACGAAGCTCCGGCCATGGCTCCATGGCTCACACCTTCTATATCTCATCACTATTTTTCTAATAATAAATATGGTGCTCTCAACAAAAAGTTCTAACTTTATCAATTTTATTAAATTTAATAAAATAATCTAACTAGTCACGAAAACATTTCGAAAGGCCACCATATGTGATGTTACAATGATTTTTATAGATTGCATGCACATTAAAAGCGTATTTTGATGAACACCTACACTTGCGTGGCTAAAATCCAGTCGTTGACTATGGCAAGTGTGACATTTGGATCAAAGGGTCATGAGTTGTGTGCTTAGGCGTAGCTTATTTTTCGGCAGATGCCAAATCTCGAACGGTATATTAGCGTATATAGCTTGATTAGTAATATAATGTAAATTTATCTTCAGGTTTTCCTTATCTAAAGGAGATGGTCCAATCGACAATTGAACCACCAATTTGTTGTATTGTATTATCAAGACATCAAATCTACACCATGCCGTAAAGATATTTTTATTCTTTGCATAAATTCGTAACTCAAATTAGTGATCATAGGAGACTCTCTCCGCGTGCGCTCGCTCGCTCGCTTATTATCCTCCTTGGTGGGTGCAGAGGTACGTTTCCTGTGACGAGAGACGTATTATATAATCTCAAACCGTATTAGTGTGTTCACTGACTAAGCGCTAAGACAAAAACCGTTTTGCCTCAAGGGACACGAACTCCATTGGCTTCCCCCATCCACGCAACGCAACCACCATCTCCCTCTCCGCTGGACCTCCTCGCTGACCGCTAATCAAAATCAATCCGTTCCAGCGATGTGCTCCAGCGCCTGCGCGCGCCTGCCGCACCCGCCATTCAGACCCACTCCAAGCCCAAAGCCCAGGCCCGCCTTCCCGCAAGGCCTGACCCCAGCCCGGAGCCGTGCGCTCGTCGCGCGCGCAGGCGCGGCCGCGCGGGACGACGCCCGTTCGCCGCCGTCCAGCTTCGACTTCCTCGCGCTGAAGCGGGAGCTTGAGCTTGAGGAGGAGGGGGCGGTGGTGTCTGTCGAGGCGGATGAGGGAGGAGGGACCGCCATCGAGGGCGATGGGGGGAGGGAGACGGAGGGGGGTGCGGGTGGTACGAGGCAGCGGCGGCGGAGGCAGATGGCGAGGCGATCGGCTCTGCTCGCGAAGCAGGTGATCAGTGTGAGCTCAGCCCGGAGCCTTGGGTTCGTGTCGCAGCTCTGGGTCGACGTCGCCTCGGTACGTACATTCTGCTGCTCTCTGCACTTGTTTTGGTTTGGTCGAGCTGTGTGCTGCGAGCTTGTGACTCTGGGCAGTTCATGGGCGGCGAGTGCCATTTACGTTTTACAGCATCGTTTCAGTTGCCAATTGCCATGTTGCTTTAGTCATTTTCTTAATGTATCAATTGTAGGGTCTATAGTCGCAGCGTAATGTGATTAATGTAATTGCTGCATTGGCTTCAACTTGACATCGATTCTTATTTTGACTTGTCAACTCTGAGTCTCTAATATTCTTAGTGTAACAATACATCATTCTGCGCCGAGCTGGATTTTCCATTTCATTGTGCACTAGTTTGATTTCTTTCACATATCATTACATCGCTTTGGAGACTACTAAACTTGAATCTCTATGGTACAACAATTAGGGTTTAATAAATTCCTGAAGATAGGTTTGATACATCATCATTCATCAATGGTTGGGGAGAAAAATGTTGTGTGTGTATATATATATATATCTCCTAAATCTGAATTTTAATCATAAACTGGTTGTATACTGCATGGAAGTGCTTCTATTCTGTATAGGACTAATTACTAGAAAGGGGATGGGTTAGCCTTTCCAGGTTGGAAGGATGCGAGAAGTTTACGTGCCCGTTGGCCGTTGGGGGGTATAGGCAAAGAAGGGGCTTGGGTTCGGGTTGTGGCTTAGTGTGTCTTATGAGCATTCACCATTTATCGGTCAGTGATAGGACGTATGTTTGGTTTATTACAGGGAAAATCCCTAGCTGCCTGTAAAAATGGTGGTTTTGCATTCGCGACTTACAGCTCCAACTGATCTTAATTCCTTACACAGAAAAAATAAGATCTTGGAAAGATTATTATAGACAATAAAATTCATGTCAGCCCTGCTTCTTCAGGAGAACACTCCTAGGCAATTGCAATGTTCATCCAGTATGTTATTCAACATAAGTCATGAGTCCTACCTGAATTTTCTGTTCATCATCTTCTGAAACTAGCTTCTGATAGCCCTCACTAGCACCTCATCATTAGTGTCTATCTAGCTATGTTAGAGAAGGTAGGCTATAGTAGTGGAAGTAATTTAGCTAGTGTATGATTTGATGCTGGTGAAGCTTTTTAAACTGCCTCTTTTGTGCCATGGCACTGATCAAGCTAACAATACGGTGGTACTGTAGCACTTACCAGCCTAGGGTTGCCTTATGATTCCTTACGTATAAGGTTAGTGTTAGGATATGACTTTATCTATTTGGAAGGTATCCTTATTAATAGAGAAGGTTATAATGAGATATTGGGTGGCTCAACCTCTATAGAAGAGGCACATATTACCATTAGAATGAAGCATGGAGAAAGAATAAGCCATTCCCATATATAGGCCATGTTTGGAACAGCTAAACTTCAGTTTATGGCCAAAATAAGCTGAAACTAGAAGCCAAATGGCACGCTTTTTTGCAGCTTTTTTTGGCCACGCTTCTCCCCACCGCCCCCATTTGTACTAAAACGCAGAAGCTGGTTCGGACCCGCTTCTCAAATACTACCTCCGTTCCAAATTACTATTCGTTGTTGACTTTTTCGTTTAACGTTTGACCATTCGTCTTATTCAAAAAATTTCACAACTATCATTTATTTTGTATGTGACTTGCTTTATCATTGTATATACTTCAAGTATAACTTATTAATTTGTATATTTGGACAAATTTTTTGAATAAAACGAATGGTCAAAGATCGCAGAAAAAGTCAACAATGAATAGTAATTTGGAACGGGGGTAGTAAGTGATATTTCCATATTTGTACAGCTTATCTGAGAAACGTTTCTCACAGCCGCTGTTCCAAACAGGGCCATAGTCTCCTCTTATCCCAATTGCCCAGATCATGCTAGGATCACAACAGTCCCTATGACTGAGAGCCATGTTGGTGCTTTAATTTTAAAAATTCACAACAAATACGCAATGCAGACACTCCGACCTTGTTGACGGTCTACCATCGTTGGTTAAATATTGTGGGGAATCTAGTAGCAGTGGCTAAGATCTGCAGTTCCCCACAACTAAATAGATGATGGCTTACTGTGTACACCACGCTTCACCTTCCCCTTTTTGAGATAATTGCTAGGCATCTCTGCTTGTTTGAAGACAACCGTTTGTCTCACGACAATATTATACTCTAGTGTTCCTTCCTTCTCTCCCAGTGCAAACTTTCCTAATCCCTTTTATGCCATCCGTTGCACCGATAACATGTGGGACAAGCTGGACCTTGTCAAGTTTACAGTGGCATGAAAGGAAATATTCTCTATAAGATAAAGCTGCTTCTACATTGAATTAGGCATTATCATAAAAGAAATACATGCAGGACGGGGTACATTTTCAGCTAGTAATAGATTCTTAAAGCGATATAATCTTTTCTTTATATCATCCCATTCTATTTTTCTTCAGTGGGTTGTTGCATTGGTTGAAGTGAGGCCAAGCTTGCTTTCAGGAGAAGCAGAGAAATTCCTTTTTGAGGACATATATCAGGTGAGATACACTGAATACTCTTTTTTCCCCCCCAACATAGCTCTATCTTTGTTGTCCATATAAACATAAGGAAGGATATGTTATTATATCCAGTGTAGCACCAATTCAACTGATGTGCAGGAATGGATCCCTTTTGTAGGTTGGAGATGTGGTGCTTGTTCAGGATGAAACTGTGATCGAGAACGAATATAATCTGGTTGGATTGCACAGCTTGGTATGCCAGCTTTATTAATTAGAACAAGAGTTCTTAACCATGTGCCATCAAACTATATTTTTTTCAGTGAATAATTCAGATTAAAGAACAACCTCTGTGGAATGCTCCTTTTTTCTCTGTGCACAATCTTCCCTCAAAAGGGTGCAGTTCCTTTGTCTCAAGTTGCTCACAATGTGAGCACTGCTTGATTTCTTCCCCCTTTTTCAAGAACAAAACTATTCAAATGTTTTGAACTTTTGATATTTATTATCATGATAATCTTGTTAGGTGGGCTACAATGTTGTAACTTCCAGGCAGCGCAATGTCGGTAAGGTGAGTCCATGTGGTCTTTAAACAGAGGTAATCTGCATGAATTTCATTCCCCGTTTCATCGAAAGAATCTACTTGAATTCGGATGATTTTAAGTTCACTTTTTGATTCCTTAGGTGCGTGGCTTCACATTTGACATCAACTCAGGTGCTATGGAGTCTCTTGAGCTTGACTCATTTGGGTTTTCTATCGTCCCTTCTAGTCTGGTAGTTTGACTCAAAACCTAATATCGTTGTACAATCCTGCTGAATACTACTATTCTGTTGCTGTCTTGATACACCACATACTTCTGTTTTCAGGTAAGCACATACTGTTTGTTTGTAGAAGATGTGCTGGATATAGTCTCTGATACAATCGTGGTGCACGAAGATGCGGTCTCCCGGGTTCAACGGTTAACGCAGGTCTGAATTGTTGACTGATTCTCATGCAAACACTCAACTTAAGCAGTTAAATAAGCCTTGATATGTATAATTGGATTAAGAAACCTTGTTGAGTGAAAGTAATTTTTAACTGAATGTCAGGGCATTTTGGGCACTCAAAATATCCGTGGACCTGGTGTTGAGATAGATGGGCACCGTAGGTCTGGAAGGAGAAGAGCGAATAGTCCGGGAGGCCGAAAACTCCGTAGGAAAGCGAAGGATCCTGAGGATGAATGGGAGCTACCGATGGACTATTGACACATCGTACAAGTCTCATCCTTGCAGGACGAGGAAACTCTCTTCAGCAGTATCAAGTATTCTGGTTAGTGCCATTTTCTCTGCCGGTGCAGCAATAGTCAATAGTAGGATATTGTTTAGTTATATTGTACATATTGGAGGATCATCATGATTGACGAAAGGGCGGCCCTTTCAACTTGGTCATCGTTTGGTCGCTTTGGCCGGTGAGTTAGTGAAAAGTTTGTTCGTTTTGTCATGTAATGATGAACCAAACCCCTTTTGACTTGGCCGGCACTGAATGTAGGTCTCGTTTACATCCCAAATTCTACCCCCAAGTTCACTATGGCCTTGTTTAGATCCAAATTTTGGATCCAAACTTGGGACCAAAGTTTGACGTCTGTAATAAATACGTCATTGTAGCATTTCGTTTGTATTTATAAAAAACTGTCCAAACATTGATTAATTAGGCTCAAAATGTTCGTCTCGTAAAGGACAATAAAACTATACAATTAGTTTTTGATTTCATCTACATTTAGTACCCCATATATGTGCCGACATTTTGATGTGATGGGAATCTTCTTTTTGCATATTGGAATTTGGGAGGCAAATTTTGAATCTAAACAAGGGCTATGTAAAAAGAAGATTCTCATCACATCGAAATGTCATAGCATGTATGAAGTACTAAATGTAGATGAAATCAAAAACTAATTACACAGTTTTATTGTACTCTACGAGACGAACATTTTGAGTCTAATTAATTGATTTTTGGACAATTTTTCACACGTACAAACAAAATGCTACAGTGACGCAATGATTACAAAACCCCCAAACTTTAGATCTAAACAAGGCATATCTGTAATCTTTCAGTGATGCAGTACTGTACTGTACAACGGTATTCAGTGATGACCAGAACATACTCCAAGTCCTTGTTGAGATTTTATATTCCACCCTTAAAGTTCACTATAAAAAAGAAGATTCTCATCACATCAAAATATCAGCATATGTATGAAGTATTAAATATAGATGAAATCAAAAACTAATTGTATAGTTTTGTTGTACTCTGCGAGACGAATATTTTGAGTCTAATTAATCAATTTTTGGATAATTTTTACAGATACAAATAAAATGTTACAGTGACGCACTAGGAGGGATCAAAATTTTTGGATAATTTTGTCTCTCTCCCTTTCTGTTGCCTCGTGACCTTTTACCAGTGGAGGCCCATGAGTACACCGAGCCGCGCCCCGTGCGCTGTACAAGATCGGTAAAGAATGACGTTTTGTATAAGATCGTAGTCAAACATTAGGAATATAAATCATGAATAATTTTAAGCCATTGAATTTAGAAATGTGAAAAACATATGAATATGTTTGTCTTAAAAAATATTTTTATAAAAACATACATATATTATTTTTAAATAAATATTTTTATAAAAATAAAAAGTCAAAGTTACATTTTGGACACCGTGTCGTTGGGCTAAGTCATTATGTATGGAGTACGGCCGACCTCTTGCCTAAACCGGGCCCTACGATCTTGGCACTATAGTACAGCGACCAACCAGCTTAGCCATCACTGTCTGACCCTGTGTGAATGCATCCTGGGTTTTGAATGAATGCCCCGTTTACGCCCACCAGATTCCGCCGCCCAATTGATGGCACCGGCCGACGCACGCCCAAGCAAAGTCAATTCTGCCGGCGTGCAGCCTAGATAAGATACTCCGGCAGTGCCGCAGGCCCGCAGCTGCTGCTGGCTGGTCCGCGTCGCTGGTGATGGCCAACCTGGAAGCCGAGGCTCTTAAATTTGCACTCTCAAAGTCACTCTTCAGAAATTAGATTCCTCTCACATCAAAATGTCATAACATGTATGGAGTATTAAATATAGATAAAATTAAAAACTAATTGCACAGTTTTGTTGTACTTTATAAGACAAACATTTTGAGCCTAATTAATTAATGTTTAGACAATTTTTTATAAATACAAACGAAATGCTACAGTGACGCAATGATTATGAAGTGATACTATACCCCAAATTTAGGCTTTCAAATTTTAAGGCCTCAACCGGAGACGGGGACGGTGGCCGGGGGCCAGCTCCACGAGTCTACTTCTCAATTCTCGTGCCGCCCAGGTGCCTGCCGTTCGCGTCGCCTGCCCGAGGTACACTACGGCGCAAGTTGCAACGGATCTCTTTTCACGTGATTTTAATTTTAATGGTAGGTTCGGGTAAACTGTTTGCTTCCAAAGCCAAGTTAGGTAACGGCAGCTGGACTGATCAAGGCGATCGAGCAGACGCAGTTATCTCCGTCGGCACGCCAGCTGTGGTACCGGGGCAAATTGCACAGCTGCGACAGGATCTCCACGACCGTGCACATGCATGGGCGTGCCCGCGTGTGTGTGTGGAGGCGCGAGGCCTCCGTCGTAGGGATGGCAATGGGTCGGGTCGGGTGCGGTGGAGCAAAACCCAACCCATTATGAGACCCGTCACATTTAGCCACGTCCACCCATTATGAGATCTACGGGTGAATTTCAGCACCCGCATCCGCACCCGCGGGGCACCCGCAGGGTGGCGGGTGTCCATTGGGTTCTCTACGTGACAAATAAAAATAACATATACCGACACGTAACCAAGTAAAATAAGTTCTAGATATTCACATCATATTAATTAGAGTTGCAAACTTGCAGTTCCACAAAAAGAACACACCCATTACATTTCTATAGATCAACAACACAACCACACAAGTAGC
The DNA here is from genome assembly GCA_033239725.1 of Echinochloa phyllopogon. NCBI lineage: Eukaryota > Viridiplantae > Streptophyta > Magnoliopsida > Poales > Poaceae > Echinochloa > Echinochloa phyllopogon. The sequence continues at coordinate 59,502,788 of BTCW01000018.1, read as the reverse complement.
AATCATCAATCAACAGAAGTACAAAATCATATTCAAGTTGTAGGTTCTATCCATTCATCCATGCTCCAGCCTGTCATCCAGTCTCCAGCCACCCATCCATAGCAAATTAGAGAGCCGAACTGATTTCATGATGCATATGGTTACGGACCTCTTAAGAAAACTAGAAAAGTCTTGTTATTTTGGGGCCCATGGGTCACCCACGGGTGAAATTCTACACCCGCTTCAGTACGGATCGGATCAGGTGTAGACCCACAGGTGAGATTTTGCACCCACACCTAATGGGTGTGAAACCCGCGGACACCGCACCCGTGGGTCCGGCTGCCATCCCTACTCCGTCGTCTCACCACGCCAGCAATATATCCACGCTCCCTGAATCGTGACTCCTCCTGTGGATCAACTGGTAGAATGGTAGCAGCAAGCCAGCAAGAGTCTCCAACCAGAGTCTACACCCCGTGACGACGACACGTACGCCGGTACGCTACAGCAAGTCTACGAGAGTCTCTCTCTCCCGCTGCACGCCCGTGACCGGCATTTGACACGGAGTCTACTCCGTACATCGGAACGGGCGGGGCGGTGGGATATCTGATCGGCTAGCTGCTGCCATCACCGCCACGTGAAGTTGCCTAAGGCAGATACATCGGTGCCGTCTGATAGACGGTCTCGTCCAGTGACACGTAATTTTGAATCGACTTATCAGACAACCTATACAATAAACTGTTATTTTAGTTGTCTCATAGTAATGCACTATTCCTTAATTTATGGAAAAATAAAGAAATATTATTGGTTGCATGGCAATAAAACTCGTACAATGATGGGGAAATCGTCTCATAGTCCTAAAATTTAGCTCATGAGGCGGTTGTTTCGCGAAACAACGACCTCATTCTCTTACCTCGCTCTCTCTCATCAACATCAGCAAAAATCCTACGTGACACTGCATGAGACGACCTATGAGACCGCTTACGTGTAGCAATGTACCTGCCCTAAGGTTGTGTTTAGTTCCTTGAAAAGATGGTGAAAAGCGGGTGAAAAAGCCGCATCGAACACTGTAGCGCACTGTAGCAATTTTCGTTTGTTTGTGGTAAACACTGTCCTACCATGACCTAACTAGGCTCAAAAGATTCGTCTCGTACATCAAAACCATGTAACTAGTTTTTTATTTACCCACGTTTAGTGCTCCATGCACGAGGAGAGAGATTTGACGTGATAGGTGAATAGTGAAGTTTGAAGAGAGAAAGTTTAGGAACTAAACACAGCCTAACTATGTGTATGCTTGAGTTTGACCAAAGCAAGACCTACTGGTGTGCGGCAGACTCGCAGCACCAGCGACCAACGAACACGAGAACATGGAGAAAAGAAGACGTGATTATATATTTCAAAAAGGAGAGAAGATAACGTAAGGAAGGAGATCTTCTAGTAGCAGGACACCTCCAGCTCCCCACCTCATCCACTGGCCCGACAGCCGCAGCAGGCGGGGGCAAATGGCACCGCGAGTCCACGGACGGAACCAACCACTATCCAAAGCATCACAAGGGCAACGCTTCGGCAGCGGCACACGCGCGGACAGGGTCCCGCACGGCGTCACGGCGGTAACCGGAGACCACGAGTCCAGTCAGAGCGCCGGCCGTGACCGCCTCCCCGCGACGCGCCCTCCCGCCTACCGATGCCGAGAGCACCCCGCGGGAGTCATGAGGTCAACCCATGCCCCGTCTTTCCTGTTCCTGTTGTTTTACCGCGCACACGGGCCGGGGCAGCGCCGGCACGCAAGCCCCTTTTCCTAGTCCCCTTCCGGCCTCCGCCTTCGCCGTCTTCCCACCCCAACTCCCCACTCTGTCGCTCCGTTCACACCCACCGCTGGTGCCTGACTGATGGGGCGCTAGCTTTCTTCCCTCCCCAGTCAACTGCTCTCACCTCGCCGCGGGGAACGGCGACTTGCTTTTGTTTTTCTAGCGTTCCGGTCGTTTTTGCGGCCTCTTGCGAAGCGAGTGCGGCATAACTTCCAAGAACTGGGGTTCGGGGGAGGTAGAAACAAGGGGAAGGAGACGACGACGCGGCCTGGGCTCTGGAGAGTAGAGAGGAGGAGAGAGGAGGAGGAGGAAGCGTCCAGGGGCTATACAGACCCTGCAGAAAGGTGAGTTCTTGGCTGCCTTCTCCCTCTCTCGCTCTCTCGTCTCTCCTACGGAGGATTCTTCTCGCGGGTACCTTCATCCAGCCGGTGACTTGAGCTTCGAGGGTCTCTCGGTTACTCCCCCTTTTCCCTGAGGCTACTTCAGAACCTGCCTGAGTTCTGAATGTACACTTAGGATGACTTGGGTGTTTATAATGCCAAGGCCTTGATTCCTTCATTGTTTTGCTTTCCTGGCTTGCGAGATCGCGTTGTTTTGGGTAGGAGATTCTGCTCCGGCTTTTGCGGGTGCTTTGTGCTTACCTATCAGCCATCATGGCGACGTTAGTTCTAGTTGTTTTCTGAAAGAGGTCTTCTGTTGCGGTCCTTGTAACGGTACCGGAATTATCGCTCTTTCTAAAAGCTTTAGTTCTAGTTGAGCATTTTAGGTGTTTGTTCAAGTACTGTAAGTAGATTAGTTTGCGGGGCTGTAATTTCTGGGGGATAATTGATCACCGCGTGGCTCATGAACAGGCCAACGGGGTTAGGACAAATAGTAGCTTTTGAATTATTGGTGTCAATGAAAGTCTTGGTGTTCCTCTTTTTCCTGTTGATCAGAACGGTCAATTGTTCTCATTGGATTGCGTGTAAATTTGCTACAGACCCAACAAAGACTGTTATTCCTCTCTGTAATTGAGATTTTGATCCTCTTTTCCCTTGAATATTTGCAGCTGCAGGCGTCTTCTGGTATTAGAACTCAGGATAAAGGACACATACTTCGGTATTGGTGGTCACTGGTAACTGCAGCCTGAAATTGTGAGCTGTGGGTGATGTTATGGTCCTTTCTTCCTTGATGGCAAACGCAGGAGGTTATCGCCTTGTGAGATGCCCAAAGTGTTTTAACATTCTCCCAGAACCGCCCAATGTTATGGTCTACAGTTGTGGGGGATGTGGCACCACTCTTCGAGGTAAATTGGGCAATTCACTGTGCTAAGGATACCTAATACTTATCATATGTTTGTTAATTTGTTTCTCAAGTGTGTCTTCACGTTGTGTTTATGCAGCTAAAATTCGTACTGGCAATGGACAGCATGTGGCCATGAAACAAGTTCGACAAGACTCCGATAATTATTCGGTTGCCACTGCAATGAGCAATGGAGCGCCTTCTCAAACCAAAGAACAGGCTTCCACTGAAATTACCATGGATAGCACCTTCACTGCAGATGCCCCTACCACCAAGCATGCTAGCAACGGCGCAATGAGCAATCAAAGTGGTGATGTTGTGCTACCTGAGAAGAATGATGTGGAAGTTGAGAATAATGAGAGCAAAGACTATCTCAATTTTGAAGGCCAGGATACTGATTCAAGGATGGAAGGTCTTGCTGACCTGCTAAACTCCAATGAAAATAGCACAGGCCGAGATTCTGGCGAAGCAGATAGCCACATCACGGAACGACCTGCAGAGAATTCGGAGACTGGTAGAGTAACAGAAGATGATGGCAAGGAATGCCACTTGGACGCCTCTGAAAACAACATGCTTCCTTCTGATATTAGCAAAGCAGATGACAGTCTGGAAAACGCTGAGCAGAAGGAAGCAGGCGAAGCTGAACATACAGCAATCAAGAAGAGTTATCTTGAGAGGGTACTGTCTCGGTCTTGTGATCTTCGAGCATCAGGCAACTCTATTGATTTCCATTCTGCACGGACTTCTCTTCAATCAAAAAGTTTCAGGGCCAGCGAACCTCTTCAATCAAAGATCATGAACACAGTGGATGAACTGAAGGGCGACCTTTCTGAATTGTTCCATAAACCTGCAGAAACCAAGCCTAAAGTGTATCCTCCACGTCCTTCAAAACAAGATGGTCACATGACTCGTGCCGCCATCACCTCCAGTGCACCTCTCGCAGCATATCATCCTGCTGCCAAGCATTCTGGCTACGCAGCTCGCTTGAGCAGGTCTGGCCAGGTCGCTGCCCGTGGACTGCCCTCGCTGCGATATCGCCGGCACAGGGTTTATCCGTGCCATCACAATGTGCAAATGGAGATGAGACCCTGCCGGCACGAGTGCTGCCACAGCTGCCAGCCACCCTGTTACAGATCCTGCAAACAAGAACCTGCAGCAATGCAACTACAGCCTCCGGCCAAGGAGATCAGGCGGCGCCCCCCGCCCAGGAACCACTGCCGGCCGGTCCTCCGCGGCGCCCCGTTCGTCATCTGCTCCAGCTGCGCCAGGCTCGTCCAGCTGCCCACCGACTTCGCCGTCCCGAGCAGAGGCACACGCCTGCTGCAGTGCGGCTCCTGCTCTGAGATCCTGTCCTACAACTACAGGGACCCCAGCAGGAAGAAGCCGCGGTCACCGTTCGGCGGCGAGGAGTCCAGCACGGACGGGTACGAGGCATACCACCAGGCTGCCGCCGCCGCCGACGACGACCACTACGCCGGCGGCTTCGAGCAAGGAGGAGACCCGGTGTCCTACTCCGAGGAGTACGGCCTCTCGTTCGGCGTGAGCCACTCGAGCAGCACCAAGGACGGGCAGCCGCTGTACGTGTCGAGGAACTCGTCCTTCAACACCGTCGACGAGAGGGCGCCGGGCAGGGACGGCAAGCTCCACCGGCTGATGGGGTACTCGTCGGCGAGCGAGCTGCTGCGGCGGCACTCCCCGGACCTGTTCGAGAGCTTCGACGCGAGGGCGCACGCCGACAGGAAGGGCAAAGGCGTCTGCGTGGCGGAAGGCGGCGGAGGAGGGGAAGAGGGCGGCGCGGTGAAGCGACCGAAGGAGAGGAGCGGCGGCGGCCTGCCGCTCCATGGGATCCTGAAGAAGGGGATCCATAGCCTGGAATCACTCAAGCTCAGGCCGTAGCTGATGGCTGATGCGTCTGAGTTTAGGAGATGGTAGCATACACGACGGTCGACAGGTTAGTACGTGACAGGGTTAATTTAGTCGATGGCGTTCTGATGGGTGTTTAGTGTGGTTAGCTTTCTGATATGTGTGTAGAGTTGTTTGCAGCTCATTTGTGTTTGTCGAGTTGGTTCGTTTGTTGGTTTGGCAATTTTGTGTAGAGTTTGCAGTTTGCACGCGGCATATGCATATACGCATATGCTCGATGCTGTGAATGTGTATACCAGTGATTGACGCGCGCTGGGCGCGCGGCTGACAAGGATGTAATATCATATACTGAATTTATAGCATAAAAATAATCTACTATATACTTGTTCATTAGGCAACAGACATGACATCATAAAAGCTCACATATATTATAAAAGAGAAAAGAGAAATACGAATAAAGAAAAACTAAGATACTCAATCCTATAAAAGCTCGCATGCTTCATGAATACGAAAAAGTAGAAATGAACAGGAGACTGATAACAGCACATTGGCTAAATAAAATTTAGCAACTCCATTAATTAGTAAGCTGGGTAAACAAAATTTAGAGACTACTAAATCAGTAAGCTAGATAAACAAAATTTAGTGTCTCTGTTGATCAAATATTGCAACACAAGTCATAAGAAAAATCCAAGCTTTAATTGAACAATCAAAATTCACAAGAGTCAGTTACACTAAACATACAAACTACTCATATTTTACAGACCGAGTAAAAGGACGAATAGAACGTAGCTTGAAGGCGATGTAGCTTGAAGGCACAACGCTTCTCCTTTCCTCTGCATCTCAAAGCATACCGACACCACACTACATATCTCTAGCAAATTTACATCTGACTATTTTCTTGATGCAGTGGTATATTATTTCTTGGCCACCTGTTCAAGCTCATAAAAATGGATAAACCTTATTAAGTGTAGAAATTTCAGAAAGTGGATGTATCATGGTTTTATGATATGCTAGATACAAACGAATAGAAAGTGGTTGGTAAAATGTTGCATAGATATGTTCCACACCTAATATGTATTATTATTTAGGTAATTTTGTATGACCAACGGTAGATGGTAGATTAATATAAATAGGCATATAGAATTTTTGATGCAGCTAATTAAGATACAATCTTGGGAGCTATTGTAGAAAATACAAACTTGTAGCACGGATGAAAACGGCAATGTCATTACATTGGGAAAATGATCATATGGAAGATGTTGCAGAAAAAAGGTTTAAGAGGTAGTACCCGGCAGCAATTAAGATTCATGCTCTCATGTTCCTGCCGAGGATCTATCTCAGTATTTGTACTACTGAAGCCGATAACCTGTGATGACTGATGCTATCTTATCTGCCATTGTGTTGCCAAAGTTGGAACCCTTGGCCTTCATGTTGCTTCGCTGCAAGGTTCCAATGAGATAAAAGAGGGCATTCATCAGCCTTGCATTGCCATTTTTTGAGAATGACTATTACTGAACAAAACATAGCATGATGCAGTTTTCAAAAGGAAAAAAAGCAAACAACAAAGATGATAAGGAAGGGGACATGATGTACACCTGTAAGGTAAAAAGCAGGAAGTGAGATGTACCAATTGTAATGCAGAAATAATCACGAGCGCCCTTTTGGGAGTTTTTTTAGTACAAATGATTTATGCAATTGATTTTGGTGGGTTTTGTGTACCTCCAGATGATTTTATGCAGTTGAATAGTAATACCAGTTTTAGGTCTGTCAACGAATGTAGTCCACACCATTGGAGTTGAAATCCTGGGTCTCACTTTAATTCACCTTGGAAATCAAAAGAACTGAAGGAGAGTCACCCGGAAAAATAAATAATATACCATGTGATCACGCAATGGGTTACTATGTTATGAAAAAGGTGGAGACTCTCTTAGGCAATTAACCAAACAGGTTGTGAGCATTCAAAGTACATGTGACAAATACACTGACCTGGACAAATTTTCTGTCCATAGATGGCAATGAAGGGGGGCATTGATGCTACAGAAGCTGCCATTGCATGTCCACACATCATCAGTGCATCCGCCATTTATGTAGCATACCACTGCCATTTTTGCATACCGCTGATCTAGCAGGCTGCTTTGCAGCCAACCATTCGACCCCACACTATTGCTCCTGTGAGTTAGATGAATTGCTGAAATCAGATGAACTATATGAATGCAGGAAATGGCAGCACTGGATGAGATGTTTGGACAGGAAAGCAAAATCAAGAAAATAAATCAGAACTATTCGTCCAAGCAATACAACAAACAACTGGTGTGCGTCAGAAAATGAAGTAAATGGAAGAGCATTAACATGTGAGCTCCATAGCACAGGCTGGTCTGGCTAATCGTGCATTGCTAAATCAATCAGTGCTGGAACAAGATCCATGTCTGAATTAGCTTTTTAGATTTTTCGTCGTCACCAAATAGAGCACCTGCATCCAACAATTAAACTATCATTCGAAACAAAATATAGATTCAGAAAATCAAAGTACAAATCGACCAAATTAATTTACGACTGCATCAAATCCAACAAACAAGCACAAAAAAGAAAGTTCATGATGTAGGCAAGTCAACTCATGGGAGGTTGAATAATCATGCTTCCTGTTACAATTTGCTAGCCAGATGAGGACGCTCACCACAGATCACCAAAGGCTGACGTCGTAATGGCATGGCGTGAGCGCTGCTGGCCTAGATCGAGGCTTTTGTACACGATTTTCTTCTCGTCTTGATTAAGCAGTCCCACTGCAGAGGATAAACAACTGCCGCTGCCTCTGCAGATGTTTGCTATAAGCGCAGGAAAAGAATCAGTGGAATCTAGCCGGTGACTAACCTTCGCGGGTGGAAGACCGTGCCGGAGAACGGTGCCGCGCGGCCATCTGCTCGCGTCGTCTGCCGCCGCCGTCTACGCCCGCCATCCACTCGCGCCTCTGCTGCCGCCGACTGCACTCGCCATCTGCTCGCACCGTGCAGGCCTGGCGCCATGCGCCACTGGCCCTGCCGCCGCCTGTGCCCTCCATCTTCTCGCGCCGTGTGTTCCGCCACCGCACATGGAGAAGCTAGGAATCCAGGCCAGCGAGTAATGGAAGCAGCAATCTGCAGCAATCTGACGGCAAAGAAAGGGGAAAGCGATAGATACGAGGAAGCAAACAACTGAAAGAAAGAAATTGATGAGGGATGAAGCAGAGGAGAGCGTACCGTGAAAAGGAACACAAGAGGAGGAGCAGTGCGCTCGCCCCCTGTTATCCACTCGTTCCACAGCCGGATGGGCCAAGGTCACCACTCACTCTCCGTAGCTGTTCCGACTCATAGCGAGCCCCTCGCTTGTGTGCCGCCGTCATCTCCGCCAGCAAACCGGGGGCCCGAGCTCCGGCCAGGTGCATCGACGACAGCGCGGCGGTGACCAGGGGAGGGGCGCGGCCGCCGGCGGAGCTACGGCCGGCCGCGCAGGAGCCCGAGGTCTCGGTGGGGGAGGAGCTCCGGCCAATCGCGGGCGAGGGGCGTGACCGCCGGCTCTGAGGGCTCATATTTGTCCAAACTGGAGGTCAACGGCGGCGGTAGGGGCTCAGGGTCGCCGGCGGCACCTCCTCTCTTGTTGCCGTCGCCCTGCCCGCGCCGCCGTCGCTCCGCCGCCCGCAACGGGGCCCGCGCCGCCATCGCCAGCGCCGCCGGTCGCACCGCCACCCGCGCGCCGCTGCGTCTCGTGCTCACCACCCACGTGCGGGTGCGCCTCGCGCCGCGCCGCGCCGCACCACCCCGCCGCCGGCAGCCTTCATCACCACAGGCACATTCCACTGGCCCTATCGTCGTGGCAGGAAGGAAACCGGAATAGATGAAACGGAGAGAAATCGGGAGTCTTCCTGTAAGCTTCCAGATTTTTTTACCTCGTAGAGCCAAGGTGAAACGAGGACCGGTGGATAGGAATCGGACGGACAGTAACTTTTTTGCTACCGTGGACCCCTGGCCGGCTGCCGCACCCGCCCCCTTTCATCGCCCCCTTTCATAAGGGTTATTAGCATTGACGATTGTTGCAGTTGCTCCCGCACTCCTCTTACTCTATATATTTACTCTATGTACAACAATTATATATTTTATTTATCTACTTCCAACTACCATCCAACAATCCTATATTTTATGGATTCTTCTTGTTCACCTCCGCTTGTCCGGTTGTTCCCTTCTTCAGTAGCGTAATGCAAGCGATTGCGCTGGCTGTGCCGTAAAGTTCAGTTTACGGTTTCATACCGTAGCTTTTACCGTCAGCCGCTGAAGCTGTTTTTACTCTACGATTTGCGCTACGCCGTTTGCCGATCGGTTTGCAGTAGAGCACTGCGGGTAGTCTTAGCGACCGCGCGGCAACACGCTACTCCACGATTTTGTGGAAATTTTCCATTTCAAATAATGGTTTGTGAAAAAAAAATTGTGTAGCTCGGGCTGGAACCGATGATGCGGGCTCCGGACTCGTGGCGAGAAGGGAAAGGCCCAGGAAAAAAGGTGGACCCAATCCCGACCCAACCCAACCAAAAGTACCAAACCAAGCGACGGGGCGACGACGACGCGAGGCGGAAAAAGTTCACGGATCCACGTCGGTGAACGTGCACGCACGCACGGGTTCCCCGGATCTTCTGAGACCCTGTGAGTGTCCGGTCTCCGCCCTTTGGCCTTTGCCCCCCAAAACCCGAGCGCAGCAGCGCTCAGAAGAAAGTTCAATGACCGGCGCGGTTGATGCGATCAGATTGGCCGCAAAAATCGTCGTCAACCGACAAAGACTTTGGCCGTGTTTCTTTCCCTTTAGAAATTTTTTTTCCAAACGGAATCATGTATGTATGAAGTATTAAATGAAGTCTATTTGAAAAACCTTTTAGGGATATGTGTAACTTTGCGCGATGAATCTAATGAACCTAATTAATCCATAATTTACTACAGTAATGCTACAGTAATCATCCTCTAATTGTGCGGTCAGAGTCCTCGTTAGATAGGTCTTGTGAATTAGTCCAATGTTGTGAAAGTAATTTTATAAACTGACTTTATTTAATACCCTTAATTACTGGTCAAACCAAGTGGAAAAATATTTCAACTGCCAAAGAAACACGGCCTTTTCAGTATACTCGTCCGGTCTCCAGCACGTGAATTCCGCGTAAAACAACTCTGAGCAGTACACTGAGGCCTTGTTTAGATGCCAATTTGGCACCCCAAATTGGGAGTTTTGGAAACCGCGCGTTACTGTAGCATTTCGTTTGTATGTGTGAAAAATTGTCCAAAAATTGATTAATTAGGCTCAAAATGTTCGTCTCGCAGAGTACAACAAAACTGTGTAATTAGTGTTTGATTTCATCTACATTTAGTACTTCATGCATGTTATGACATTTTGATGTGATGGGAATCTTCTTTTTACATAGTAGAATTTGGGGTTGAATTTGGGATCTAAACAAGGCCTGAGCTAGAGTTGCCCTGACCCTCTGATGAGGCCGGATCGGACTGCGGCCTTGTTTAGATCCCAAATTCCACCCCCAAAGTTCACTATGCAAAAAGAAGATTCTCATCACATCAAAATGTCATAACATGCATGGAGTATTAAATGTAGATGAAATCAAAAACTAATTGCACAGTTTTGTTGTACTCTACAAGACGAACATTTTGAGCCTAATTAATCAATTTTTAGACAATTTTTCACACATACAAACGAAATGCTACAGTGACGCAATGATTACGAAGTGACACCATACTACCAAATTTGCCTCCCAAATTTGGGACGTAAACAAGGCCTGCGTCAGGATTGGATACCGTACACCACATGCTCCGATGCCCGAGTTCTCAGTTCCCGGCCTGAAATTCTCTTCGAAGGCAACATGGAGAGATCAGGAGATCTCTGTACAAGGCACGCCGGCCAGTCGGCCAACGGCACTGCTCTCTGCTCGTCTACTGGGTTCCTACGCGTACGCGGTAGTGGATGATCTGGATCCACTACCGCACTCCGTCTCCGATCCAACCCAGCTCTTGGCTGCCAGCGCCCCACTCGTCAAATGCGAGTTCGGCTGGGGACGACGACGGTGGTGGGCCCTTGGACGTGGGACGGCTTGATTTCCCAACGGACGAACAAGGACCTCTCTTCACGTCGCCTGCTCCTGTGGAGACACGCCACGACATGTTGCATTTATTTTATCGATCGCGCACTTGATTGTGCTAAGGAAAGGGAAAGAAAACCTTTTTGATGGTGAAAGTAATGTGACTGACAATTAATATTCGTGGTTGTTCACCGGTGTATGAAGCGCGAGAAATAAAATGTGAGCCTACGTTTGGTAGCATTATGGTTGGAGAAATTGCATCGTGCGTTCTATCCGTAATAAAGCATATTTGAATAAAAAATTCAACCATTTTTTTCATTATTTTTTACCGTGAAAATAGCCGTATACTCACACAATATGTGTTGTTAGATGGAAAATTGGTACAATAGTACCCCCAAGCAATTCAATATAAACACTTTATTCCAAAGATAGTCTCTCAAATGAGAAATAATATTCCTATAATGGAAGGTTAGGAAGCACACCACAAATGTTGACGAATGCTGCTACACATCGACCACGTTTGTACGACTATGAATATTATCCAACCAAGATGTCGGATGTCAATTGTATGTGAGTGAAGCTATTTATAGTGATAAAGCTACGAAGTACTTCAAAAGAGTCAGATAGGCTTTTTTTTTCATCTGAATGTCCTGTTCGGATGTGTATTCGAGAGAACTATGAATAGATAGAAAAAAAGCTGCACGTATTAAATGCATTTAAGGGGAACTAACAAATATCAGCAATATTATTTTCCTATATATATTTTTCTTGGACAGGATACAATAGTGTTCTGATGAATTTCTTGGATTTTAACACACGGGCGCAAAAAGAAAAGGGCTGGAGAAAGTGTATCCACTCATAGATTAACTCAATATGTTAGGAGAAATAGCCATATAGTGGTTTTTGGTTTGCAAACCTTCGCACATTTCATTACAAAACAAGGCTAGGTTTTGCGAGAATTTGAGGGAGCTATACAAGTTGCTTTTTCAAGAGAAGAATCCAATTTCCACTTAAATTGAGCTCAAAAGATGCTCCGTGGCAATGTACAGGATTTTCAAGGTTTGTTCTAAAAAAAGAGAAACTCCGCCGTATTTGTCAAAAATACCTCTTCCGGAGGGGAGACAATTTTTTCTCTTTGGCTGAAGAGATTCAAAGGCTGTTGGGCAGCCACAATAAGCCAGAGATTTTGAACTGCCACACCAGAACTGCACTTGCCCAGTTGCCAGAATCAGCTCAAGACAAAGCTCGCCCCCCACAAATAACCCCAACGCCATGGGCAAAACTGGAAATAAATAAACTCCCAGACAATACAACGCAGCGACGCACAAAATCACACGCGAATCGGGTGAATAATTCGCGCTCCTCCACCCGTCCAGCACCCTCCTCCTCTCCCTCCCCGATCTCACGAACGCAGAAAAACGAAGCCAAAAAAATAAAAAGGAGGGAGGAAAAAAAATAGTTCATCTCGTCTCACACCACACACCTCCGCCGCCCGCCGTCTCCTCCTCTCCCCTCCCCACCCCTCGCCACGTCGCCGTCCGCCGTCGCGCGCGCGAAACCCCAGGCGCATCGCGCGGCGCCGCCGGATCCGCGCGATCAGACCCCCGGGAGCGCGGCGCCGCAGCAGCCGCCTCCGCCACCGCCGCGCGCTCAGATCCGCCAGAGGCGCGCAGCCGGATCCGCCGCGCCGACGGGGAGGGCGCCGCAGCACGCCCGGCTCGGCATTGGTTTGGTTCGATCCAGAGGCGCCCTGCTGCCGGTGCGTGTCCTGATCCTGTCCTGTTCCCCCGGCTGTCTCCCTTTGGCGCGATCTGGGAAATGTTCTGTATAAAGTTTTTTTCGGGGGTTTATCGGCTCTGATTTTATTTTGTTAAAGCGGTGCGAATTGTTTGATCCAGCTTCCGGACATAGCTCCGGTATTAGAAATTTTGAATTTTAGGTGCTTGAATCGGTACTCGATTGATCGATTAGATTTTGAGATTTTCCTTTGCTTAAGTAATATTGTTTCCCTTTTTTTTTGTTTATTTGTGAAGTTCATTAGTTGCTGATTCAGCTGTTCTTACTTCAAGTAACCTGCATTCAGTGGAAGCTCGTGGAGTTTCTATCCAGCTTTGACTTCTCGTTGAATTGTGCTTCAGAGTCGTGTCAGTCATTGTCCTGTAAGTAGTACATGGTCTAATGAAGCTAAAGCTTTTGCTGTATGTTTTCATTCAATAGGTGGGAGTAATCTGCAGCGCATGGTGCTAAATCATGCAAAGACGAGATGGGTTCAGCACATAGTGTGCTGGAATCCTTCATTGTGCAACTGAGCCTGTTCCTGTCGCCGGAGTCCTTGTTGTGATGATGCAGGGGTTGGGAGGCGGCAGTTATATATGACTACTGGTGAGGCCTTGCTCCTGTCGTCATCTGGAAGTGCAGATTCACCTTCAAAGCAGCAGGCTCCTGCTCGGACTTCGGTAGCCTCATTAGGCTGCCTCTGCCCTACTGATTCATTCTCTTCATCACTGTACGAGGACTGTGACACGGCTTCTGTGAACCTTGCGGATGAAAGGGAGGTTGAACCAGGACATCATCGGGAGGAGTCTGATGTGAGCAGGGTGGCAGAACGCTTCCAGTCTGCTGATTCACACTTCTTCCATCGTTTCTCGGTGGAATGCTCTCAGAAGGAGAGGCAGCGGAAGGTTTCTTGGGGTGGTGCAATGGAGATGCAGCATTCTCCATCATCTACTTCCCACGAGAAGCCAAGTCGTTCCCAGAGAGTCAGGAACAAGAGCTCACAGTTTGAAGATCCATTTTCATCCGAGCATGAGCCAAGGTTGATTTACATTAATGATCCTAACAGGACAAATGATCGATATGAATTTACGGGGAATGAGATCAGGACAAGCAAGTATACTTTGATAACTTTCCTGCCTAAGAACCTCTTCATACAGTTTCATCGGCTGGCATATGTGTACTTCCTAGTTATAGCTGCTCTTAACCAGCTCCCTCCTTTAGCTGTGTTTGGAAGAACTGCTTCTCTTTTCCCACTACTTTTTGTGTTGTTTGTGACTGCTATAAAAGATGGATATGAAGACTGGCGGCGTCACAGGTCTGATAGAAATGAGAATAACCGAGAGGCACTTGTCCTTCAACATGGTGATTTTCGGCTGAAGAAGTGGAAAAACATCTGTGCAGGGGAGGTTGTCAAAATTCATGCCAATGAGACCATGCCATGTGACATGGTGCTGTTGGGTACAAGCGATCCAAATGGTATAGCTTATATCCAAACTATGAATTTAGATGGAGAGTCAAACCTAAAAACAAGGTATGCTCGCCAGGAAACTACTTCCATGATATGCGAGGCCTCATATTCAGGCTTGATCAAATGTGAGCAACCCAACAGAAATATCTATGAGTTTACAGCTACCATGGAGTTGAGCAGTCAGAGGGTTCCACTTGGGCAATCGAATATTGTATTACGTGGATGTCAGCTTAAAAACACAGAATGGATTATCGGCGTCGTTGTCTATGCTGGTCAGGAGACAAAAGCTATGTTGAACAGCACAATATCTCCTTCAAAGAGCAGCAACCTAGAGAGTTACATGAACAGGGAAACCCTTTGGTTATCAGCTTTCCTCTTGATCACATGCTCAGTTGTGGCTACTGGGATGGGGGTTTGGCTTTTTAAAAATTCTAAAAACCTGGATGCCCTACCATACTACAGAAAGAAGTACTTCACCTTTGGTCGGGAGAACCGAAAAGATTTCAAGTTTTATGGCATTGCTTTAGAGATATTCTTCTCTTTCCTCAGTTCTGTGATTATCTTTCAGATAATGATACCGATATCTCTGTACATCACAATGGAGCTAGTCAGGGTGGGGCAATCATACTTCATGATTGGAGACACACGCATGTATGACTGTAGTTCAGGTTCAAGATTTCAGTGTCGATCCTTGAATATCAATGAGGACCTGGGTCAAATACGATACATATTTTCTGACAAAACAGGAACATTGACACAAAACAAGATGGAATTTCAGCAAGCTAGCATCTATGGGAAGAACTATGGCAGTTCTTTGCAAGTCACTAGTGACTTTTCACACGAAATAAGCACTGCAGGCAAGGCTACTGACCTCTGTTTTTTTTTTGGGATCAGCCTTTTCTTTCTTGTAGTAAGAACTGAGTAACCTTTTATATAACTTGTCTCTAGGAGAAAACTGAGAAGCAACCATAGTTGCCCCCCATTGTCCAGCCATCACTGCTATGTAGTAGTTGAACCCAAAGTTTCAAATTTCTTGATCAGCCATAAAATTTTCAGCACTTATTCTCCTTTTGTTGGAGTTCTGTATTTTGGAGCTTGTTTGCATAAATAATTCAACTTCTACACCATATAACTTGCTCATTTCGGTCACGATCCTTGCCTAACCAAATTTCACAGGAAATCATAAGTATTTTACTTAAAGTCTATGCTGCAATCAGAAGAAAGAAAAAAAATCACATTACCTTTACGGCTTTATCGCGTCATGTTGACGAAAACAACCGAATACTGTATTTTGCGGCCTCCCATTTGGGTGCTTGTCTGTTAGGTACAACCATACTAGGACACAGACAAGCTACATTATTGTCCAAACAAGGGTTCCCACCATGCTAGAATAACTCATAGTGGATATGCTTGAATTAAAATAATAAGAAGTGTCTGGGACTAAATGAACAACATGTAAAGCTGTAACTTGGCTCCTGCCTGAGGTCCTGGATTTTATAAAAATGGTCTTTGAAAGCTGGTCCATACTATGCAAATTAACAATTACGTATTTAGATTTCATATCTCTGCCTGAAAATCATATCCTATGATTTCATTGTAGCCTTAGTTGTGGCCTTTATCTATCTATCTATCTATCTATTTATTTATTGTCTTTACCTTGTTAGCTTTAGATCGTTTATCCATCCATACATAAGCTTGTCTCGTTTTGCAGAGTCATTGAGACAAAGCACCAGGAAGCCCAAAATCAATGTTGATTCAGCACTGATGGCGCTTCTGAATGAACCATTGATTGGGGAGGAAAGGCTTGCTGCTCATGATTTTTTCCTTACCCTGGCTGCATGCAACACAGTAATCCCAGTCAGCACAGAGAGTTCTCATAATTTGACAAGCGATGCAGATGAGATAGGTGCAATTGATTACCAGGGAGAGTCACCTGATGAACAGGCTTTAGTAACTGCAGCTTCTGCTTATGGGTATACTCTTGTGGAAAGAACAACTGGTCATATTGTTATAGATGTTTTGGGCGAGAGGTTAAGGTAAAAAACAGCAACTTTCTATGTTGTTCATGACAAAATTGTAGCTATCACCAATATCAGTCCCAATGAATGCATTTTGTACCTTTTTAAAAAAATTCTCGGTGTATTTACTAACCAATCTTATTGTTGTAATCAGGTTGGATGTTCTTGGTCTCCATGAATTTGATAGTGTGAGAAAAAGAATGTCCGTTGTTGTAAGGTTTCCGGACAACAATGTAAAGGTTCTTGTGAAAGGTGCTGATACATCAATGTTAAGCATTTTGAAAGTAGAGATTGGTGATGGGCTTTATGATTCATTGCATGCAAAAATTAGAGAAGCTACAGAAAATCATTTGTCAGGTTATTCCTCAGAGGGTCTACGAACCTTAGTGATTGGCTCAAAAAACCTGACGGATGCAGAATTCATTGAATGGCAGGAAAGGTATGAAGAAGCTAGCACCTCCATGCATGAGAGATCAGCAAAGCTCCGTCAGGCAGCAGGTCTAGTAGAGTGCAATCTGACTCTTCTTGGTGCAACCGGGATTGAAGATAAGTTGCAGGATGGTGTTCCTGAGGCCATCGAATCCCTCCGACAAGCTGGAATCAAGGTGTGGGTTCTCACAGGAGATAAGCAAGAAACTGCTATATCGATTGGTTTGTCATGTCGTCTGTTGACTCAAAGCATGGATTCAATTATCATAAATGGTTCATCGGAGTTTGAGTGCAGGCGTCTTCTAGCTGATGCTAAAGCCAAATATGGAATAAAGTCGGCTGATTTGCGAAGGGATTCACATGGTGCCGAAAATCTGTACAATGGCGATATTTCTAAATTGAGATCCTCAAATGCTCACATGTCTGAGAGTGCTGTACAAAACTTTGAGTTAACTGGAGTCGTTGCTGGTGATAAGTCGGAGTACAGCGAGAAAGCGACAAATTTTGACGGCACTGAGTTAGCACTGATAATTGATGGGAGCTCCCTCGTGTATATTCTAGAGAAAGATCTTGAATCAGAGGTTTGATCTCATCCACACTATTGTCACATATATTTAGTTTATTGATTGCATAAATACACAATCAGTTCTAGACTATCCCTCAATGCACATGCAATCTCTATTATCAAGTTGAAGTAAATCTGTTGTGCCTTCATTCTTCAATTAACCTTTTGATGCTTTCTTTTTTACAGTTATTTGACCTGGCAACTTCATGTAAAGTCGTCATATGCTGCCGTGTTGCTCCTCTACAAAAGGCTGGCATTGTTGATTTGATTAAAAGCAGAACGAGTGACATGACCCTGGCGATTGGTGATGGTGAGATACTGAATCTGATTCTTTTCTAGTTAGCACCTCATGTTTTTCTTGTCTGTCATTCTGTTGAGCAGTCAATTGTTCAATTACGTGTGATTGCTAGTAATGACTGATGACGACCTTCTTAAGCTAGAGTTGAAATTCTAGTAACCTTTTTTTTTAGTTTACCCGCTATGATCGAACCGTATTATCCGCGAATGGTGTTGAAATGCTTTATGGCTGCACTGCCAGATGAATGATACTGTTGACATCGGTGTTACATTGTTGCATCTAATTTTAAAATACTGCAAGCATCCTTAAATTTTGGATGCTTTGTTTTATTTTTCCTGGCCATATCTGATAGCTGCATTTCAAGAGTCCTGTTTGGTTTGTTTATACTACTACCTCTCTGTATGTTGAACCTAACAATTAATGCAGAGCATTTTTTAGCGGCACATATGGGATGATAAATCTTGATTGCCCAGATACTTTAACTTACACATTATTCTTGTGGCCAACTTTTCCCACTCTTTGACCTTCCAAGTACTCAGTCCTATTTTGTGATCCTGTTTCATCTTTTTGCAGGGGCAAATGATGTTTCAATGATACAGATGGCAGATGTTGGTGTTGGTATATGTGGTCAAGAAGGCCGTCAGGCAGTGATGGCTTCAGACTTTGCTATGGGACAGTTCCGCTTTCTGAAGAGATTACTTCTTGTACATGGGCACTGGAATTATCAGCGCATAGCTTACATGATTATTTACAACTTCTACCGGAATGCTGTCTTTGTGCTAATGCTTTTCTGGTACGAGCTCCTCCTCACTATGCTTGTGTTCTCTGTAAAACTTTTCTCTTTTTGTGCTTGAGCATTTAGATTTCAGAATTTTACCATAGCAAAGTACTACCTCTTTTCACTATGTTTGTCCAGTCCGCATACTGAGGCTCAAAAGCTAAGTAGGAGTAAGTTGTTATGAAACCGGGCCATTATTGATCTTGCTGGATAGATGAACTACTGATCTATCTAATGAGTACAAATTTGACATAGTTCTACTAAATAATAAACAAAAATATTACCTTTCTTTACTACTTGTCTGATGGTGAGTTGATCTGTACATACATGTACATGTGCCATGTATGATTCTTTCTAGGGAAATCATATGCACATAGTTATATTCAATTGTGTTATCACACAAATCTTGATTACTGAAAGTTTGACATCTTTAGGGGTTACCAACTTACAGTAATTGTTTGTTTGGGATCCATTAGAGTTTGCTAAGTGCCAGCATCTGAAAGTTAAACATGGTTCATTATCTTTGCAGGTATATCCTACATACAGCTTATTCTGCAACTCTGGCATTAACAGATTGGAGTAGTGTTTTCTATTCCCTTATATACACATCAGTTCCAACGGTAGTAGTTGGCATTCTTGACAAGGACTTGAGCCATAATACGCTTCTTTATTACCCGAGATTATATGAGCCAGGGCTTCGAAATGAGGGCTACAACTTGACACTCTTCTGGATCACAATGCTAGATACCCTGTGGCAAAGCCTTGTCCTTTTCTATGTTCCTTTCTTCACATACAATATCAGTACAATGGACATATGGAGTATGGGAAGTTTGTGGACAATTGCCGTGGTTATAATTGTCAATATTCATCTGGCCATGGACATTCGACGTTGGGTGCTGATTACCCATCTTGCTGTATGGGGTTCTATAGCTGCTACATTTTTGTGCATGGTGTTAATAGACTCGATACCAATCTTCCCTAACTACGGGTAAGTTCTGACTGACTGGTTTACTTTATTGCCTAAGGCAAACATCATGAGATTCTGTTTTCCTGTTCCCGGCAGGACAATATACAACATGGCTGCTTCAAGGACTTACTGGCTTAGTGTTTGTCTTATAATAGTCCTTGGGTTGCTTCCTCGGTTTCTTTGCAAAGTTGTATATCAGACCTTTTGGCCATCTGATATTCAAATAGCAAGAGAAGCTGAACTTTTAAAAAAGCTGCCTCAGCAGTTGGGTTCAAGGCCTGAAAGTGACATCAGCTAACAACAGTTTCATGCGGTTATTTTGACAATCGACTTTGAGGCTGTGTTGATTCTTGTTGAGCTGATTTTTGTCAAAATTTTGGTAAGTTGTTACTATCCATTTTCAGTGTGTGATATATTAAATTTAAGAATAATAATATACTAAGGTGAAACTTGACTATCAATTTTTGCAAAAATATATTATTGCAAATAGTAAAAAAAATGTATATTCTAAAATTGTTTTTCATGATGAATCTAGCACCGTCAACCTTATGTTGCAAAACTATATGAATTTTCACTAGTAATGGTCAAAGCTAAAAACACGAGTTTGAAAAAACTATAAGACTACTGATATTTGTAGCCCGATGGAGTATTCTATTTCCTTGTGTACACATGGACAAATAAAATTAGAACAGCCAAGTTATGCATTTCTTGTTACGGCAGCTCAGAGGAATGCATTCTTATTTTGCGCCTGCAACAAGAGTTATCAGTTTTTCTGTATGATTAAAAATCATTTAATCTGCAGTTTCAGTAATCTGTAGGTCCGACATGGACATTCTTCAGTTTATCTAGCTGATACCGATGCTGACCTATTACTTGTGACTAATTTCTTTGTTTTGAAAACCATGGTCCTAGATTATACGAAGAGGACAAAATTGGTAAGGTGTACAAATTTGGGTCGCAGAAGAGACTTCAAAATGCGATGGAACGGCTGACAAACGGAACTGACTGTACTGGTAGTGACAACGGCTTGGGCCTTTGGGGCTAGTAATCAATCAAATGACAAAATGTACAGATATGGGAAGAACGATACATACACACTGTATTTTAAGGTAGAGGGTTGTGGTAGTTTGTGTTTAGGAAATAAAGACGTAAATAGATACAGATTCTTTTCGCAGTCTGCCATCTTTTGTATCATCTGACTACATATGTTAACCACCTTCATTTTCTTCCAGCTGTCACAGCATTTAGGTAGCGTCTTACGGCAATACACGGCTCAGCAGTCAGTTTCCCAATGTAGTTGTTACAAAACGCACCGAACATTGTTGACCATTTGTTCCATCATCATATATCAATTTTACTAATTTTACTCGCTTTGATGTAATTTTATGGATGAAATGTCTGCCTACTCGATATTTCACAAGCATTGAACTCATTAGTTTATTGTGGACTTGCTAGCGTCATCCAATGTGCTTTACGAGATAATTGCAGAAACTGTACCGTTTCTGGTGAGGTTATATCAAATTTTCACAAAAATTAGGTTAAAACCGTACCGTTAGATCCTTTACGAGATCATGTTTTCACCGTCTGCTCGAACCTAATAGGGTTAGGGGTCGCAAAAGAAAAAAGGTTAGGTTTAAATGGATCAGATTATGAATCCACCTGTCGTGTTACTGGGACACCACAGATAAACTAAGGTGGTCTTTGGATCCGGATCCTAAAGTTTAGCGTTTTAAATAAGTAATAATTAAATGTATTAAATATAAACTAATTACATAAGTTATGTCTATTTTACGAGACGAATCTAACGAGCCTAAATTTACTATAATTAATACATAATTACTATACATTTTTTACTATACATTTACTGTAGCATTGCATTGTTTAATCATAGTATAATTAAACTTAATAGATTCGTCTTGTAAATTACTCCTCGTTTATGTAACAGGTTTTTAAATTAATCTATATTTAATATTCGTAACATATTTACATCTGATGTGACGACGTTAAAGTCTAGCAGGTGGGAAACAGGGCCTAAAACAACAGGCCCGTTGAATGTAATCGAAGAAAGAGACCCGTTGAATGTAATCGAAGAGAAGCAGGATTTGCAAATTTAGGGTTCAACAAATTATACGATTCACATAACAAATCGTGAACCCAAGAATACAGCGTGCGATTAAACAAGATAAGTACGTAACCAAACGCCAAAACATCACTAGATCCACGCTAACTGATGATGCATTTCAGCTCTGGCAATGGGGTCGGTACATTTCTACCAGCTACGAGTCTACAACGCTGTCACAAGGATTACAAAGCCTAACCCCTCGTATGCTCTCAAAGCAACAATTTATTGCGCCGACCTTTTGTATTTAGTCACAACTGGACAAGTATTTTTCTCTTGGTCAAATCGTTCAACACAAGTCACCGCCTGTACATCTGGAATCTTGTGCAAGCTTTGGAAGATGTCAGCTTGTCGTGAATCCAGAGGAAAAAAGGTACTTCGCTGGCATTGAAGACAGATATTAAAAATATTAAATAAGTAGATCTGATTAAACAAAAATCCAAAGGGCTGCAATTGAGGATATTGTGCAAACAGACGCATAGCAAACTGATAGAAAAATACAGATACGTATAAAGGTCCTAAAGCTGATATAAATGCAACCTACAATAATAATACTTAAATATAGTTGAAGTGTATACAAGGGAAATGGCTTTTTGCTATGCACCGATGCAAGATTGAGAAGAGTGCAAATGTATGATAAACTGTGTGAGAGAAATATGATCAATTAAAATAAAGAGGCTAGGTCCAAGAAGGGTGCAAAGTCAGTCAGTGCGGTAGAAGCTTTGAGCTCACTCAACAAAAAGCGTAGGGATGGTGGATGTTGAAGTCTCCAAAAGTGAACTTTGGCTTCTAATTTCTCTTGTACTATAATGTTCGTAGCAACAAATTTATAAGCATAACAAAGTACTTTCAAACGTGAATCCAATGATACTAATTTTGTATTACAAAAATTATACTATGTGAGACTAACTGTTAATTGAAAATTACGAGGTCTGAATCTTGAAATGTGTGCATGCCTTGTAAAGATAAATGGATGGAGTATGACACCACCAACACGCACTCACATGTATGACACCACCAACACGCACTCACATGTACATTTCCTGACAAAATGAGCACATACCATAGCATTCCGCCAGGAGTACGGCCTGCATTCAGGGCCAAAACTTATCATGCACGTTTATCCTCAGGAAAGATATGCATGTTTACCATATCTCCAGTTCCTTTCACTGCACTGCCTACTAGAGAGAGCCCTTCCTCATCAGCCCCCTCACCAGCATCCTCTGAATATGCAAATCTGTACATGACAGGTACAGAAAAAACAAAGTTGGAATCTTGTACATAGTTCACAATGGAAGTACAAAGCTAATAACTCCATGCTATATGCCTGTAACAGGAATTCGCCATGCTTTAGCTAAGATTAATTATCAATATGGAATAGATATTTCTGAAGATTGAATGAATTAATACATGGTTAAAATCTTGAAGGGTCAAATGAGTTGCTTTATTGTATTCATTATGAATACCATAAGAATGTCTCTTTCAGAATTTGTGCATGCACTGATGGTAAAATCAACAATATCTACTTACCAAATGAGCCTTTCTTGACAACATATAAATCGATGGTTTCCTATATGATGGGTTATAGTGCTAAAAGTGACAAGATCATATTGTTTACATTCAGAAGAAAACCAACTCAAGCAAACAACCAACTCAAATGAGAAGGTGAAATTCATAGTGCGAAAATTACCCTGTTGGATTATGAGATGGGGACCAAAGGATGCATATGATGCCGAGGAGGGCATAGGAGAGGACATTCCAAAAGGAGGGGATGATCCAAGCCCGTTGCCACAGTTCACTCAACGGGTCAGTTGCATTGAAATATAGCTGATTCATGACAACAACAAAAAACCAAGCCAGATCATAGTCAATATGAGCTGCAAAGACGTCACTACTATTTTTTCTCTCAACATTTATGAAAAATATCCATGGTCACAGGGGATCAAATAAAATTTCTATGTACAACCTCTAATTATTTTTATGATGAACATATTGCCCAAATCCATAGAAGAGGCGAAATCACCTAAACATGGCTAATCTTGCTCCTACAATATGCAGAATTCGTACGAGGCAATTCCTTTCAATTAGCTATATGATATCTAGAATATATGGAGTTTATATCTGAGTTTAAGAGTTGATACAAGATAAATACCTCATAGCCAATCCAAGCGATCGAGATAAGCACTGACACCGCCAGAGAATTTGTAAACTTCCGATATAATTCAAGTTTTGCCATGCTTCTCCGCAGCTGTAATAAAATTAAAACCAGATGAGCACTGATACATGACAAGGGAGAAAGACCACTTCGGTAAGAATTAAGCTTAAAGTAGGGCTACTGGATAGGAGTGACCATGTAAAACACATGACAGACATGGTCATAATTTAGCACTGTGGAACTAGCTAAGGATATGCAAAAATGTAAGAGAGTGAAGCATGAAGTCCTGTGGTTCCTTTTCCCCCCTGGAAATGCTAAATCAATCACATGACAATACTTTATAGTAATTATAGGTTGCATGGTGCATGAGATCTAGCTAAATATAAAAGAAGACATTCTGGGATTTTTTTTGCAAGGTCATAAAGTGGCTACCTGCAGCTTCTCCAAAGTTCTAGAGAGGGATGAAAATATCCAGATGATAAAGGTAGCATCAAGTATGGCGACAGGCAACACTAGGAATAACCTTGTTTTTCCAGAGAAGTCATTGATATTTCCCAAATTTTCAACAAGTTCAAGAGCTTCTGAAGCGACAAAATAGATGAAACCAAGACCAGCAACTCTTGATGTTATGCCTCCCAATGTGGGTAGAACAACACCATAGCCCATTGAAACTACTAACAGAAGAAGACGAGACACAGTCTTCTTCACAGCAGTAAATGTAACCGCCCACAAGGTAATGCCCATAGGTCTGGTTCCAGTTGCATTGAAATTAGCGTACTCGAAATACCAGAAAGCCATTTCGCACATGCCAAGAGCGATAACCGCTGTTATATGGTAGTGCAGCTGCAAAATATCCTTCCAGCATCGCACAAACTGAATGAACCATAGAAGCCCAAGCGCAAGATATGCAAGTGACATGAAACCATAAAATGTCATCATTGGAGCCATTTTACCAGGGAGATAACCCTGTGGATTTCTCCAAACAGTCCTGCCTGTAATCTTCAATCCGTTAAGTTGAGGGTCGCAGAACATAAAATAGAGGTAATACATCCCTGTTTTATTTATTGACACAAGTTGAGGTAACATAGTGGTTTCTTCATTTTTACCCTCAAAGAATGTCTGGATTCTTTTAGGCCACTCAGGATTATCAGGATTTGGACGTATGATCACTTCACCGACTCTACAAGATTTCTCCTTATCAAGCTCAGGGGTGCAGCATATTGCATCAGAATGCAGGTAAGAACCTCCAATTTTGTCCCTGTCCTTTATCTCAACAATTATAGCCTCCACCAATCCTGTCTTTTGCTGCATCTCCTCATGCCTAGATGCTGACTCCAGGGTCCGACGGAATACAACACTGTCAAACCTGAAAGACCAGTCCAAGATCACAAATGGTATAGATTTGAAGGACATCTAACCATGTCATTCTCATTGTCATTGCTTTAATATTAGCCCTTGCAGTTCAACACAAAAATATGCTCCCAAATAATTGATCCTATATCCACTACTCCACAACTAAGTAATAACAGAGTAGTCTCACGAAGCGAGTGCCACGATATATAATCTAAGCAAACTTTACTGTCTTTCACATGTTTATGGCAGCAAAGCATTGCCAAGCATACTGCAATTTGATAGTAAAAGATGCATACAATCCAAATGGCGAATATTTGTATCCCCTTATTGGAGATTTGGAGGCTTGGCGCAAAGATACAGTAATTGCTACCTTATTCCAGCACCATAAATCATAACACGACAACCAAAACAAAACAACTGAACTAGGTAAGGTAGTCAAATGGCCTGCAACACACACATACTAAATAGCAATAACTCACATATAACAATAACTACCTTTAAGCAGCTGTATCCAACAAAGTCAACAGATCAGTCTACGTGAGATCAAATACAAGGCTCACAATCCTAGGAATCGGCGCAAACGCTCCAGACGCAACCAAACAAATTAAGACCTATAGGTAGTAGTAAAGCAGTCTGCTGCACAGTGGATCACAAGAAAGTAAACAAAAAATATTCAATCAACTTTTAGGGCCTCCATAACCCCAGCCTCACCAAACGCTCCACAAACAAAACTAGAGCTGAACTAGGTAATGTAGTCAAAATGACTGCGACACGCTAGGTCACAAACAATTCCACATAAGACAATAATTAGCTATTAGCAGCCGTACCCAACTAAGTCACTAGATCATTCTATCTGAGCACAAAATTGCAATAATTTTGTCAAAATCGGGACAAATACTCAAGGCGCAACCACAAGGAATGCAATTACTCGGTAAAAGTTCCCGCCGTCCCCATCTGAGCCTCTTATACTACTCGCCGATCAATCCATTCGAGATGAACGAAAAGCGGGGCATTCAACAATCGCATCTGATCCTGGCCCCAGGTACCCAGCGATGCCTACGCGATCCGCAAAAACCCTAAGGCAAAGGCGAGCCGAGGGAGTGATAAATGGGCGGATGCGCGGGAGCGGGCGGGTACCTGATGAAGGATGCGGAGGAGTTGGAGGACGGGCCGGACGCGTAGAGCCCCTCGCTCCCGCCGTGGAAGAAGAAGGAGTTGGCCCGCGGCGCGAACCCGCCGCCGGCGTACTCGTGGATGGACGCGTCGGCGCCCCGCGGCGCGAGGAGGGCGAAGAGGGAGAGCCCGAGAGCGAGTGGGAGCGGGAGTGCGGCACGCCGCGGCGGCCGCATCGTCGGGAGGGCGCGGTCGGGCGCCGGCGCCGCCGTCGCCGTCTGCTGGTTGGCGGCTCGCTGCTGCTGCTGTCGGGAGTCGGGAAGGGGAGGGCGATGGATGGAAGGTTCGAGGGCTCGCCTTGCTGGCAGTGGAAGAGAAAGGGGCAGGTTGGTTGTTAAGGTTGCTGTGCCAGGGCATCAGCGCATCGCTTGTGATGGCGGTCACTGATCCGTGAGACGTGAAGATAGAGGATGGTGAAAGGAGTGAAAAATTTTCGCAGAAGGACCTCGATAGGAACAGTCAACATCATGCAGTACGCTGTTGCAGCCAATGATGGCTAAAAATATGACAGGTGGACCTTTCAAAAAATGACAAGTGGAGAAAAAGAAACTGATTTTATTCCCTTCAGAATTCATCCGAAGATCACTTAAGGTCTGTTTGCTTCCCAGCCGTAACCAGCCACGCCCGGTGTGGCGCCGCCACATTTTGTGGCGTAGGGATTCGACGCCACAGCTATGGCGAGATTCGTGAGGAAAAAAGCTGCCTCACCTTTATTTTAATGATGAACCAAGCAGTGTCTTTTTGGTCTGTGG
Source organism: Echinochloa phyllopogon (assembly GCA_033239725.1). Classification (NCBI taxonomy): domain Eukaryota; kingdom Viridiplantae; phylum Streptophyta; class Magnoliopsida; order Poales; family Poaceae; genus Echinochloa; species Echinochloa phyllopogon. The sequence goes on along the minus strand of BTCW01000018.1, from coordinate 59,475,912 downwards.
CTGCCGCATGTATGGCGTGGCGACGTGCATCAAGAAACCAAACACACCCTTATTAAGTCAAATTTTATACGAGCAACTGTTTATCTTTTTTTAAGCGTCAAAGTAAAGTTATTAGCGGAACACGCCACTAATGACAGTGATTGGTGAATAACGACCAAGAACTTGAAGGAATTGGGTGTGGTATAAACGACCAAACGTGTGATCTTAGGGTATTATGATAGCCGCCCTACAGAAAACAAACTTTAGATGGCCACTAATTGGGCTTAAAATCACCATATATTTGAACAAAATTTTATGCCCCTTGAGCAGTGCACAATGGTCATTTTAGGTGTAGCTTTGCTCCCTTTCCTTTTTTTTTGGGGGGGGGGGGGGGGGGGGGGGGGTCGCAGTGAAGATGTTTGGTATAACAAGGCGAATAACATTCATATTTTTGTTCTTTTAACTAATATAATAGCCCCGAGCCATTGGATTTTACTTTCACTGGGATAATCTATAGTCGTCTTTATGAAGCATTTCCCATGAATCCACTACTCAGATGTAACATCCACTTCAGAGTTGAAATCCTTTTCCGTGACATTGGAATTTTTTATGTGAATCATGTGGTTATCTGTAGCCATTGACTTGAGATGTATGATTCCGATTTAATTTTACCATATGGGCAGATGAAATTTTATTTTGTCTTCGGTGTTTCAGCTACATTGAAATTGAAAGGTGTTAGTTTCAAAAATCGATGGGTGTTGGAAGTTCAGAATAGCTCGTAATTAATGATTTCAGGTTAAATATTGTTTTTTGTTTCTATAGTTATCACAAACTTGATGGTATATTTTCAGAAAGTTTGATTTTACATTCCTCCTTCATAGCAGGTGCTTGAAATCTGTCTTTTTTTTTGGAAAACTAAATTAAAAACGGGCTAGGGGCGGAGATGGAGGCCTAATTATATTGTCAATAGGCTGAAAACGGATGAGGGTTGCTCAGCGTGGATTACTAAAGAAAGGAGCGGTCCGGCTTGTAAGTTGAAGTTGAGACATCAGGGCATTTCGATCTTGATTGAGCAGTCAGGATGGATCGGCTGGAAAAAAGAGCGCACGTACAACTATTTTAGGCTTCTTATACCATCTCCAAAGTCAAAAATCTTCGGCAGCGAGTCACAGAATGTCCTTGAGAGCCTGTTGTAGTAGGACATGGAAATATGGAGGCAAGCTCGTGATCTTTGTTCTCGTGTAGCGTATGCGTATGATTTCAACGTATTCCATGATTGCCAAATTTGTAGGCGCATCCAGCTTCAGGCTTCACTCGTGAGTGGCCTCCAGGTGCTGCTTCCCGGAAAAAACTTGGGTGCAGCCGGGCTGCAAACTGCGCCCGGTGCAGCCCTACCCTCGTTACGCGACAAGGGTCCGTCCGCATGATCCGACGTTCGCACAGCCCCGGCTCCCAGGCGCGTTATGCTCGGCTCACCTGCGGCCTTGGCGCACACCCGCGTTTCGCTTGCGGCTCCCCCGTTTCTGAGTTATAAGTGTTTCCGTTTACATGTTCCATCACATCTACACATCTGCACCACGCCGGCGGTCAATCAGGCAACCTTGAGAATCGACGCTAGCTAGTATGCAATGGAGGTCCATGGGCCATGGCCGGGGTAGATGTACTACAGGAAGTCAGGAACCCATGAAGCAACCTTTCAATCAGAAATCACGTGGTTTGCATCTGCCAAAATAACTGAACTGACAAAGCAAAATTCAAGTAGTATGCAGAGCTTATTCGTTTATTAAACAAGAACTATCAAGCACTCTACTAATCAACTCGATCTTTAAATTAAACCGTAGCAGTTGGGGGCAGACATCATCATGGGTTATCGTGGTGTTGGGCTTGGACCTTCTCACGGTGGTTAAGACGGGAGCTCCACTTAGTTGCCTCGGCGCCCATTGCGGCGTTGCCATAGGAGTGCATGGCTGCATGCGAAGCTCCTCGGGGCATCGGCCGTCGGAGGCGAGGCGAAGCAAAGCAACAGAAGAAGAAGATGGAGGACCCGGCTCGGAGAGCCGTCGCGAGCGCGGCCGAGCCTAGCGCGGAGGAGCCGAGCCAAGCATAGCCTTCATCTGAAAGATTTAAACGTTGGATCCCGCGGACTGACGCGTGTCGCGAATCCAGCATAGGGCTGCACCGCGCGCTGTTTGCAGCCGGTCTGCACCCAAGTTTTTTCCTGCTTCCGCAGCCTCTGCAACCCATGCATCAGGGGCCAGATCACCGCCAAGGCCAGGTGCGTGTGCGGCGCGCAGTCTCGCGCCGACGACCTGATCTCCAACCTGACACTACGTGCCACGAGTGCCGGCCACGGCCGCCGGCAGCGGATCGGGTGGCACGGACAATCGAAGGAGCTCGGCCGGCAGCAACGCGGAGTGCGGCCGCCTGAGAGCGGCGCCGCAGCCACGGCACGGCGATCGCCGGTTCGGAGCACAGCGGCTGACCCGAGAAGTACGGCTACGGGAATCCGTTCGGCCCGGCATGGTACGACGATCCTTCCTTCGACGCGACGCCGTGGGCTTGTGATCCTTGCATGTGCTACACTACTACGGCATCCCTTGTGGCGGCTATACGAATGTCCCCGTGCCGATCGACTACTATCATGGTCATTCATGGATGCCATGGGAGGGAGAGGACGGCCGATTAGAAGTATCAGATCGAGTCAGGCGGAGGCTGGTTTCAAGAGAAGATGCGGAGGACGATCAGAGGTTGCTTTCTGATACACAAGAACTTGAAGGTTGAAACCGGGTTTCTGAACCGCTGCTGATGCGCTCCACCTTCTTTTTACTCGTAGCACTGCTGATTGCGTATGGAATAATCTTTCATGGCTAAAATCAGACGACTGCACGTGCTGCAGCAGTGTGTTGTAACTTTCTGAAAGTCAAATTTATGTGTACATTACTGAATAAATTCAAAGATAACAGAGATACTTTATTTTTATCTCTGCAATTGTGATGCCACGTCCAAATTAAGATCGGTGAAGCAAGTTGAGGACGGTGGGTGTGTGGTCTGGGCCACGTCGTGGCGGTGGCAGCACTTGCATTCACTCGTCGTGATAAGAGCGAGGCTAACGTGATTTAGCCAACAGCAGACTGTAAAAATCTTTATATCTCATTGTTAGGTTGATCTCCCGGCCCACACGGCCCAAAGACCGTGGGCCTGATCCAGTCCGCGCCCTGATCGGGGGCGCCCAATCCTACATGGTTGGAGGGCCCCTGTCACCCCGCGCTATAAAGAAAGGTGGGGGCTGCCGACTCAAGTTACGAGGTTCACCTGAGCCGCCACGACCCACCGACACACCTATCCGATCTAGGGTTAGCGCGGGCAGTGACGGGAAGACCCGCCACCGCCGCCACGACGTCATCGCCGTACTCCGTCGCCGCCCCGGGCCAGTGCCGTTGGCGACCAGAGGGCCGGCGCGACCTGCTACCTCGACCTACATCTACGCCTGCACTGCGCGACGCTGCCTTGTGCAGAACTTCCCCAAGCGAACCGGCCATGGCGACTGGAGCCGCCGCGACCGGCGGGGATGGTAAGCACCGACTCCTTCTCGCTGTTTCTCACGAACATAGCACACACACACGCACATACACGACCAGATGCACATATCCTATATGTATCAATGTTCAAATAGAACTAACAATGGTATCAGTTAGCCTCGTTGTTAGTAGATCCAACTCGGGAAACACGAGAAATCCGAGAAAAAGAAGCAAATCGAACTCAAACCCTAACCCTAACCCTAGATCTAGAGTGGACTTACCTCGGTATGCCGTCCACGGGCGGCGCCACCGCCACCTTAATCACCCTACAGATCTCCTCGACGGAGCCGCGCGCGAGACGCACGCGACTCCGGCGAGGAGTCCCGCAAGGGCGCAGAGCGGCGGCGCGGCGTGACGACGCCGTTCCCGCGCGCACAGATCCTAGCGCAACGGATCTCGCCGGCCATGGTGGCGGCGGAGATCCGGCGGCGCGCCGGCGGTAGGCCACCGACCGCGCGCGAGCGTGCTAAACCCTAGCTACGGCTAGAACACAGAGAAAGGAAGGGGAAAAGAGAAGGGTGGAAGAAGAGAATCACCGCCGGCCATGGCTCACCGGCCATGGCGCGGTGGCGTAGAGAAGCTGCGGAACGGCGGCGTGAGGCCGCCGGCCGGGGAGCAGAGCCGCTGGCTCACGCGAGAGCGAGCGCGCCTGCGCGAGTGAGGAGAGAATGAGCTAGGGTTTCGGCGACCGCGACGCGACGGGGTTTTATACCTCCTCACTTCGCGCTCGACCGTCGGATATGATGGACGGCCGAGGTTGACGCGGGGGCGGGGGTGCTGCGGCGCTGGGCCGAATTGGCGGCCCAGGCCCAGGTTGCGGCCTGCGAGCACTGGCCAGCGGCCGGGAGGGCCGAAAGAGCGGCTGGGCCGCACTGTTCGCGTGCGCGAGCGCGCGCGGGCCGCGGGCCGATTTCTAAATTGGGCCGAAAAGAACAGTTCTGCACAGTAGCTTTTCGCATTTATTTGAATTGATTTCAGTCAATTTTGCTCAATTTGAATAGAAATTTGAATAGAATTTGCCTCTGTTTAAATTTGAACCAAAGGGATAATTTTCAGAGGGTAAATAGAGTATTTTGCTACTGTCCATGTGAATTTATTTAAAGTTTCCGCTGCTAGATATTTATTTTGACTTGCATTTAAATTTGAACCAAAGGGATAATTTAATTTCAAGTCATAGATAAAATTTCAGATTTATTGTGATATTGTTATTTTCTGACCAAAGTTGATAATAACAATATTATAATTTTATAGATGTTGATTATTGCATTATTCCTTTTTCTGCCCAAAGGTGATGAAGTTTAATGTAATAAGGCATTGTCATTATGTTATAATGTTCTCACTTAATATGAATTAATTTTCAGCTGCGGGTTCCATGATGGTTTCCATCAAGGACATTCCCATTCTTAAAGGAGATAATTATAATGAATGGTATAAGAAGGTGGACTTCTTTTTTACCATGACAGAGCTGGACTGGGTCCTCACTACACCGGTTCCAGCTGAGCCTGAGAAGCCGGTCAGAGGGGCTGATGTGACAGATGCTGTATGGCAGCAGACAGAGCAGGCCTATACGGTCAGCAAACAGAAATTTGACACAGAGAATGCCAAATGGATTACTGCTAACAAGAAATGTTTGGCAGTGGTCAAGAACACCATAGAGCCTTCAGTTTTTGGGGCAATTAAAGATTGTCATAATGTCGTTGAGTACTTGGCGAAGTTAAAGAGTCAGTACACTGGCTCTTCAAAGACCTACGCCTCTCAGTTGATCAAGCAGTTGATCAACGCCAAGTACACAGGCGGCATCAAAGAGCACATACATCGCTTAATTCACATAAACAATAAGCTCAAGCCAATGGATGAGGACTTGAAAGAGAGTACCATCATACATTTGGTTTTTGCTTCATTGCCAGATGAGTTTGAGAACTTCGTTGTTAACTACAATGTTAGTTCTGAGAAATGGGACATAGAAAAGACCATAGCGATGTTGGCTCAGGAGGAGGAAAGGATAAAGATAGCACGGGGTAACAATGTTAACCACGTGCAAAAGAAGAACAATAACAACAATGCGTCTAACAACGCAAAACGAAATCCCTCCTCTAAGGGCAAAGGCATTCAACACTCCCAGCAGCACAGACCTAAGGATGGGCAAACCACAGTGGAGAAAGATCAGTGTCTCTACTGCAAGGAAAAGGGGCACTACAAGAAAAATTGTGCCGCCTATTTAAAGATGATCATGGAAAGGAAAGGTGAGAATGTTATTTCATTCATAAATGAATCTCTGTATATAGATTATTCCACATCTACTTGGTGGATTGACTCAGGAGCAACAATTCATGTTGCAAACTCTTTACAGGGATTCCGTTCGACGAGAACTACTCAAAGAAACGAAAGGCGAATTAAAGTCGCGAATGGAGTCGAAGCAGAAGTGAAGGCGGTGGGCGACCTTCTCCTAGAGCTCGACACTGGATTTGATTTATTTCTTAGAGATGTTTTCTTTGTGCCTAGTTTACAGAGGAACTTAATAAGTGTATCTCGTCTAGATGATGATGGATATGGATGTCATTTTGGAAATGGCATGTGTGTGATAGTTTTTAAAGATACAGTTACTACTATTGCTTTTAAGAAAAATGATCTTTATTTGTTATCACTACGTGAAAGTGTGAATTCCGTATGTGATGTGAATGCGCTTGTATCCCCACCTACAGCTCGTAATAGAAAACGAAAGAGAACTCAAGACACGTCGTCGAAATTATGGCATTGTCGTTTAGGCCATATTTCGAGGGGGAGAATAGAAAGGCTGGTTAAGAATGATGTTCTTCCTCCTCTAGAGTTCTCAGACTTAGATAAATGCGTTGATTGCATCAAAGGAAAATACATAAAGATTACAAAGAAAAATGCTGAACATACCGCAGGTGTTTTAGAGTTAATTCACACAGACATCTGTGGTCCGTTTTCAGTTAAAAGTATAGATGGTTTTGACTCGTTCATTACTTTTACCGATGATTATTCCCGTTATGGATATATTTATCCAATAAAAGAAAAATCAGAAGCGTTGGATAAGTTTAAAATATTCAAGGCTGAAGTTGAGAATCAACATAATTTAAAGATAAAGATAGTACGTTCCGACCGTGGAGGGGAATACTATGGTCGGCACACCCCATATGGCCAAGTTCCAGGACCTTTCGCGAGGTACCTAAGGGAACAAGGTATAGTTGCCCAGTACTCCATGCCGGGCGACCCTCAGCAGAATGGAGTCGCTGAAAGACGTAACCGTACCCTTATGGATATGGTGCGAAGCATGATCAGCTACTCTACACTACCAGTGAGCTTATGGATGGAGGCTTTAAAAACCGCCACCTATATTCTCAACAGAGTTCCCAGTAAAGCGGTGCCAAAAACACCGTATGAGCTGTGGACAGGCAGAGTACCCTCATTGAATCACCTACGGGTGTGGGGGAGCCCTGTTGAGGCAAAGATATTCAACCCGACCATTGGGAAGCTAGATCCCAAGACAGTGAGTTGCCATTTTATTGGCTATACAGAGAAATCAAAAGGATATCGTTTCTACTGTTCTGACAAAGTCACAAAGTTTGTGGAAACCAGACATGCTGTTTTTCTTGAAGAAGAAATGATACGGGGGAGCATGGAAGCTCGAAAGATTGATCTTGAGGAGAGGCGGGTGTGCGCACCCAATCCAATGATTCAGGAGCCATTTTTCGAACTACCTGTTGAGCCTACGCCGACGGTGCCAGACACTGCGGCTCCAGCTCCTGTGGTGGTTCCTCCTGTGGCAACACCGAATGCAAATGTGGAACCTGTCCTTCAGGATCCTATAGAAAATGTTGCTGCAGATCAGGGGGAGTATCAACAGTCTCCAATAGAAAATGTTCCAAATGTAGAGGCCCCTAGAAGGTCTCAAAGAGCAAGAAAGTCAGCAATTCCTGATGATTATGAAGTGTATAACACAGAAGAGTTTCGAATGGAGGATGATCCTATTTCATTCGAACAAGCCATGAAAAGCGAAAACTCATCCAAGTGGCTTGAAGCCATGGAAGATGAAATGAAATCGATGAGTACCAACCGTGTTTGGGACTTAGAAGAAATTCCTAAAGGAGCCAAAACAGTAGGCTGCAAATGGGTCTACAAGACGAAACGTGACTCCAAAGGGAATGTTGAAAGATTTAAAGCGCGTCTTGTGGCGAAGGGTTTTACACAAAAGGAAGGAATAGATTACAATGAGACTTTTTCTCCGGTCTCTTGTAAGGATTCCTTCAGAATCATAATGGCGTTGGTGGCGCATTTCAATCTCGAATTGCACCAGATGGATGTAAAGACGGCATTCCTTAATGGGGATCTTGAAGAAAAAGTTTACATGGCTCAACCCAAAGGTTTTGTCGTGGAAGGAAAAGAACACATGGGATGTCACCTAAAGAAATCCATTTATGGGTTAAAACAAGCTTCGAGACAGTGGTACTTGAAGTTCAACGAAACGATAAAGAGTTTCGGGTTTAATGAAAATGTTGAGGACAATTGCATTTATGCAAAATTCCAGAAAGGCAGTTACATTTTCCTCATCCTTTATGTGGATGACATACTACTGGCAAGTAGCAATGTCAACCTATTATTGGAAACGAAGAAGTTCCTGTCCTCGAACTTTGATATGAAAGACCTTGGTGAAGCCTCATTCGTTTTGGGTATCGAAATTCACCGAGATAGATCAGATGGGGTATTAGGATTATCTCAACAGACGTACCTGGAAAAGGTTCTAGAAAAGTTCTGTATGCAGAGGAGTAAGCCTACTCCTGCGCCAATAGTCAAGGGCGATAGATTTGGGGATTTTCAGAGTCCTCAGAACAGTTATGAAAGGGAACAAATGAAGACAGTTTCATATGCTTCAGCTGTCGGAAGCTTACAGTATGCACAAGTGTGCACACGCCCTGACCTAGCATTTGTTACCAACATACTTGGCAGATATCAGAAAAATCCAGGCCTCGAGCACTGGAAATTAGCGAAGAAAGCTTTACGGTATGTGCAAGGCACAAAAGGCCTCATGCTAACATATAAAAGAACTGATTCCCTAGAGATTGAAGGGTATTCAGACTCAGACTTTGCGGGAGACGGAGATGATAGTAAATCCACGACAGGCTACATCTTTACTCTCGCAGGGGGAGCTATATCGTGGAAAAGCTCCAAGCAAACAGTGACAGCAACATCTACGATGTATGCTGAATTTATAGCATGTTACGAGGCATCCTGCCAAGTTGAATGGCTAAAGAAATTCGTACCAGGATTGAGAGTGGTAGACAGTATAGAAAGACCACTAAAGATGTACTGCGATAACCAGCCAGCAGTGTTCTATGCTCATAATAATAAGAAAAGTACGGCTACCAAGTCGATAAAGATAAGATTTTATTCTGTTAAAGATAGAATCCAGGATCACACCATAAGTCTCGAGCATATTAAAACAGAGAAGATGCTCGCGGATCCGCTAACGAAAGGCTTACCACCCAACGTGTTCAAGGAACACGTGGCCGGCATGGGACTAAGGTATTGCCTATGATCTCTGGATTAACAGGGCCCATAGATTAAAGAATCTATTTCTGAATAGGGGCGTGTACAGTAGCTATTGATTCTATCGACGATTGAGTCGGGACGATGAGATATGCTCTGTGCACAAATCTAGGATGGAATAAGGAAAATTGTAAAAGTAAAAGAAAAGCGATTGTGAGATCAAAGGGGAGATTGTTAGGTTGATCTCCCGGCCCACACGGCCCAAAGACCGTGGGCCTGATCCAGTCCGCGCCCTGATCGGGGGCGCCCAATCCTACATGGTTGGAGGGCCCCTGTCACCCCGCGCTATAAAGAAAGGTGGGGGCTGCCGACTCAAGTTACGAGGTTCACCTGAGCCGCCACGACCCACCGACACACCTATCCGATCTAGGGTTAGCGCGGGCAGTGACGGGAAGACCCGCCACCGCCGCCACGACGTCATCGCCGTACTCCGTCGCCGCCCCGGGCCAGTGCCGTTGGCGACCAGAGGGCCGGCGCGACCTGCTACCTCGACCTACATCTACGCCTGCACTGCGCGACGCTGCCTTGTGCAGAACTTCCCCAAGCGAACCGGCCATGGCGACTGGAGCCGCCGCGACCGGCGGGGATGGTAAGCACCGACTCCTTCTCGCTGTTTCTCACGAACACAGCACACACACACGCACATACACGACCAGATGCACATATCCTATATGTATCAATGTTCAAATAGAACTAACACTCATCTCTTAGTCTAGTAGTATAGTGATTTAGCTCTTTATTATTAATATATGATCTACTTATCTTTCTCATAAAGTTTATTGGTTCTTGTGTCCAAACCCGCTGTAAACTTAGAGCAAGGCTAATGGCCGCGCCCGCTGCTGGTGAAATAAACGCTACCATGGAAAGTTTGATGGTAGACCCACCACTATTTAATGCACCAAATAGCACAGCAGCGAGCTTGGCATTGGCGTAGCAGCAGCGTAGCCAATCATGATTGCACGAACGTGTATTTTGCCCGCTCCGGTCGGCGTTTCGCTAGCCGCCCGCTTCGTACTCTCTCTCTGCCAGCAGTGATTTCTCCGGCTTACCGCCTGGCTTGCTGGCTCTATAATACTTGCTCTTGCAGCCCTCCTCTTCCTCTCTCTCCTCCACCTCACTATTTAGTCTTCTTACAACCTTCTATAATACTTACTCTAAGTGATAACCGGTAGCTGTAGTGGCCTGCAACTCTGCTGTGGACTTAGGTTGTGTTTGTTTAAAGACAAAATATGGATAGGTCATCCCAACCATGTTTTCTAGAACATGTTAATTCAAGTTGTGTGTTTGATTATAGAAGAGATGATCCAAATTTTGTTTGGTTGGAGGGATAGGAATGGATAGTATGAGAATAGTTAGCCTTACTCTAATGGAGACGGACAAACACTAGCTTGCTAATGTTAGTCTTATATAATAATAATTACTAGTCATAATTAACCAAAATGTTAATTCTCAGTAATCATACTATTCTACTCAACTCATCAATCATACACTAATCAACACACTAACACGTATGAACCATAATATCACAATAATAAATGCTAATTAGTAATACACCATTCTAACTATCACTAGTTATAAACGAATGATCACCATTAGACTGAGTGAATGGTCTTATCCAACAAAAGAAACCGAACCACTCAATCAGCGTATATTACACTCCAAGTTGGTTGGAGATGTTCACCTATTCTTAAACCAAACACCCTAAAATTAATTTGGATGAGATGATCGCCCATCTAGGTTCCTCCAACAAACTAAAATGGTGACCAAACTGGCTTGGCTGACTGGGTCACAAACCAATTGTGTACTGCATTTTGAAACAAAGGAAATATCACCAAGCAGTAAAACCAATTGCGTCTTAAAATTTACCGAACACGAATGATTAGCCCGTATCTTGGCTAGATACACATTCCTACTTCTTTTTTAACGTTTCGTGCACGCTCCTACGTGGAGGCTAGAAAGTACACGTCACTACGGGCTAGTGGCTCAAATAAAAGCTTGCGGTCTCCGGGTTCCCGTCACCCTAGCTTGTGTCAGCATGCCGAAGACCAGCCAGCAGTCGGTCTCCCGGTCGACGTGTTCCCCGCAATGAACGGTCATCGGAGAAATTGCCCAGGCATTGCCTGACCCTGACTGCCTGACCCGGTGACCACAAGGTCAAAGGCCATGCGCACACGCGTGACCTCACCGTGCCTGTGTCACCGCGATGACGGCCGGCTTTGTGTGTGCGAGCACTGACCGGCAATGTTTGGTAGACGACTCCGGTGACAAATCCTTTCCCCTCTGGGTATCCATCGGCGACGGCCAGTCCACTGCAGCGGGCTCCACTCCATGGCTTTAGTTATTTCCATGCAGCTTCCTCCCCGTGCTCTTTTCAACCTTTCCATACCACTTTTCCCCCTCCAAGATAACCACGGGGTAAACCAAGAAGAATCGCACAGTTAGCAGGCGCCACAAGTTTAGTTAATTACTCGCATTTTTTCTACCTCGCTTGTAGAGATAGCCCGCACGAAAGGAAGCCTGCTCGCCCACTGGCCTGCGGCTGCTGGGGTTGCTAGATCGACGGCACATATGGTGGTCTAGGAGCAAAGATGGCATCGTCGGGCGGCGATGTGCCGGCGGCTAGGGCGGCCGCGGCGGTGAACGACCTGGTGGAGGCGCGGGAGGGCGCGGCGTCGCTCAGGGCCTTCTTGCTGCAGCTGGACGACCTGCGCGCGCCGTGGGCGCAGCGGGTGGTCGACGGCGTCCTCAGCAGGCTGTCTAGCGCCATGTCGGAGTTGGGTGTCAGCGGCGCGGCGGCGGGCGGTCGGGGTCCGGTGGCGCGAGGCCGCAGCAGTCGGTGAGCTCGAGCAAGAACACGAAGAAACGCAGCTTCAGCAGAAGGTGAGCACGCGCACCTGATCGATGAACTATGTATAGCTTATCAACTCTCACGCCATATGCATGTCATCATGCTTCTGATCATATTCTTCTGTTCTACTTCTACTTCGATCTACCGACTACCCATGCATATGCACATACCACTTTATCAGATCACAGCGCCCTTCCGACAAGAAGATCACTGCTACGCTGGAAGACGGCCACGTATGGCGCAAATATGGGCAGAAAGAGATCCATAATTCACCTCACCCAAGGTGCATACTTGTTGCTTAGAAAGAGAATCTATGGATGTTTGAGTTCCGCCGCAGGTTGCCGATCACAATTCACAAACGTATATGCATATGCATGCGTGTGTCACGTGTGCAGGGGCTACTACAGGTGCACACACAAGTCAGACCAAGGATGCAACGCCAGGCGGCAGGTTCAGAGCAGCGACACGGATCCGTCCAAGTACGTCATCACCTACTACGGCGAGCACACCTGCAGGGACCCCACCACGATCCCGGTCATCGTCCACGCCGCCGGCGCGGCCCCCCCGGACCACGCCAGCAACCTCATCAGCTTCGGCCCGAGCAGCAGCACCGCCAACAACGCGGCCGCCAGCACCGGCGCCTCTTCTTCCCTGTACTTGGCGATGGGCGGGGGCGCCGCCGCCGATCAGCTCTCCACGTCGTGGTGCGCCAGCGACGACGTGTTCAGCTCGTCGGCCGGCTCCTTCATGCAGGTGGATGAGCTGATCAGCGCCGTCGTGGGCTCGGCCGTGGTGACGTCGACGGCGGGGTCAGCGCTGGACTGCGGCGGGCTCGGTGGCATGATGGCCGGCGGCGGAGGCACCGCCAGCGTCCCGCCGTCTCCGAATGGCCTCGGGTTCGTGGCGGGCTCGCTGGGGAGCATCGACGGCGGTGAAAACGGTGACTTGTTTGGGATGGGATCCTTAGTAAAGCAATTGGAGGGCGCTGCCCGTGTGAAACGCATGCATCGGATGACTTATGATTCGGGGCCTGGTGAACCATATGGCGTGTAAAGCTTAGGCCGGGCGTGTATGTATATAAACGTACTTGTGCCATCTTGAATCTTGATGGGAATCCCTTCTTCTCTCTAAAAAAACAAAAGAAAATAAAAGATGTTTTTCCGTTGAACTTGCACCATCTTCGGCTCCTATCAAGTTTGCAACTGCACCAATTACAATAACTTACAGTGATATATCGCTTTAGTCTAACACAAGTTGCAAAACATACAGCGTCACATCCAACAAGTAATTTGTAGAGTGCATATACGGTCACAGATACGTCATGCCAGGGCTGTGCCGGCACAAAACGGGGCCATGTGCAAAATTATAAAACAGGATCTATTCTTTGTATTTTATATTTCTCATAACCAGAATCATATTTTTGACATTAATTCACAAATGACGACGTAGCTTCAATCTCAAAATGTCTAGAGAATTTTTTTAACATATATACAAAATATATAACATACAAAATGAACATAATTAACGATTAATCCATTGAGTATTAAGTGAGACATCTAATATCAGGAAAAAATAACAAATTACCTTAGCCTTAACAGCTGCTTGCTGCCTCGCTGGACGCTGGCCTAGATTAGTCGCTTGCAGACTCGCTGCTTTGGCAAGTCGGCCGCCCAGGCCAGGGCCCCGTCGCCTCGCCCGCGACGCTCGGCGCTCCCCGCCTGGCCTGACTCCTGCGGCCCTGCCATAGCCGATACCGCGATACGTGATGTTACGTTCGATACGGCGAAACACGGTATTGCAGACGGGAAGCCGGATGGGATTCAGATCGAATCGATCAGGAGAGGGGAAGGGAGATGGACTAATAGATCACGGAGCCACGAACGAGTGCGGTGCGAGCATTTAGCTGTGGACTCTCGGAAGTCGAGTGCGCTAGCAGTTAGGCCTCTTGCTGCCTGCTGGGCTGCTCTGGCAGTTAGTTTATGATTCAGAACATAAACCAATGTACTGAGCAAAGTACACCTAATTTGAGAAAGCAATAAAATGAATAGACCTATAAGAAGAAGGCTAGCATATTTATGGTCTGCCGTTCACAGGAGCCGCGCCATATATATTGCTTGTTTCCCTCCGTTATTGTTCTTAGAGCTGCTGGTCGGCAAGCGGGAAAGAATTAACTAACCAGTACTGATATAGAGTTAGCACTACCGGTGAAAGCCACCACGAGTGATAAGAATTTCAGGGACAAACAACTGAGGGCTTACATGGGGAAGTTGGTCACAAACAAATAAAATAACGATAATCCTATAATCACACACACATGATTTATGTATCAGATCACAATCAATGATACAAGTCGATGCACACAAGTTCCAGAGCAAGCAATGGAACTAATCTATCAATGAGAAAATGTACGGGGGAGACGCACATGCAGCTATGCAAAGGTGCAGCAATGTAGAGTCACACGGGGGGGGGGGGGGGGGGGGGGGGGGGTGGGTCCTTTTGTGCATGGAAAGGGGGTGGGGGTGGGGGGGGGGGGGCTGCTTGAGCCCTCTATGGCCCCAACGAGGCTCCGCCCATGCTGATATTTGCTATAGAAAATATATAAATTTGATTTAGTTTGCTACCAATCCTTTGAGCCATAGAAGGCTCAAAGGAAAATATATAGAAAACAATCCTTTGAAATTTCAGCCAGGAAAGGGGGTGGGGGGGGGGGGGGGGGGCTGGTTGAGCCTTCTATGGCCCCAACGAGGCTCCGCCCATGCTGGTATTTGCTATAGAAAATATATAAATTTGATTTAGTTTGCTACCAAAAAATTACCAAGTTATACCAAATAAAATGCTACAAGCTTGAATTATGAAACAATGATTTTCATGTCCATAAATCGGTTTACTAAAAGTAGTTGGTAAATCATACATAGCAATTTGATGCATTCATTTACACGTTTTATAATTTGTTAAATCAAAGTGATACAATAAGTTGGTGTAGATGAATATAATTTTATTTTTTCAGGTAAAAATTTGCACCTGAGATGCACCCGTCACCCGGTAGTGCAGTGCCTGCGCGGTGATGATTTCAAAAGAAGAGGATTGGAATTAACGACGACGGAGACAAATGTTGTGCAACACGATAGCAATGAGCTTGGCAATGCGTATTCCCCTCCCACGACATTACATGTATACGGTGTTCAAGCTACTGGTGTGCAATAAAATTTCAAAAGGGACCGGTATAACCGATATAATGATTTTCAGCCAAAATTTTTGAAATCCGGATGGATTTTGACTAAATTTTGAAATTTCAGTTAAATACCAACCGAAATATTACCAATATTACCGGTATAGCTATTTACCGGTCCTCATCGATACAACCAAAATTCATTGAAAATTGGCGAAAATCGGCTGAAATTGAGAACACTGCATGTATATACTATGTTTAGAAAAAAACTTAATTTTATTTTCTAATACTAATATATTGACTCTCTCAAGTCTCGACGGTAGATCTCATTCACTAGAAGGCGATATTTGACCTGACATCCATGCGGGCACGTGAACACATTCATTTAAAGGAGAAACACGTTCTCACAGGGTGGCATTTACATATCTCCCTTTTAGGTAGCGACTTTTTTTTTGTAAAAGGTTTGCCCAATCGTCGAGCAATAATCTCCCCTACGTTGCGCACAATATGTAAAAACTACCTCATGATGAATACAGAAGGTTAAATTAGGATCGTAGCTACAATTTTTTAATTTATCACTTTTTCATAGACATTCGGTGTGCGAAAACAATTAATGTTTATATCTAAACAGTTCACAAATTATTTTTGCAGATACTATGGCTTGGAATGAAAAAGACGTCGATGTTTGGACGAGATTTATTAAAATCTCCCGTTAAAAAGGGAGAAAGTTTATCTCACGTGCTTGAACTATAGGGTCTACCTAGTCAAGTTATCTTCGGAGAGGGGTCATTTTTTACAGTTTTTCAAAATGAATATTTGTTTCTGTGTAGCCCAGCGCAGTCGGCCTGCTCCAGTCGCTAGCCCATGGGCACAATGCTGACAGGCAGAGCGCGTTCGGGCCTTGGAACCCCAATGCTAAATCTACCGAAGCCCCAGCCGCCGGCCGGCCGGCCCGCTCTGCCCGCCTCATTCGGTCGATCGCTCGTACGTCGTACGCCTGCGACTGGCCCGATGTGCTGAAGTGCTGCTGATCGGCGTTGCTTCCCTGCCGGCCCACACGGCAATGATCACAAATCATCAGAATTTTCCTATATTAATCTAAAAAATCAGAATTTTCCTATATTTATAAATAAATTATTAAATAGCAGCTTTAATTTTATTGTAATATGATTGGAAATGGTAGGTTGGATGTTATTAATACAAAAAACGATCTGGGTATGCTGGGGCATCAGCAGGCGTTGCCACTGGCCACCAGTAGACTTCAGCTTTAATTTTTAATATAAGCTGGTAGAACAATGTGGTAAAGAAAACCATTATCTGCAGCACATATGATGTTTTAAAGACATGGAATCCATTAGGCATTTTACTCTCCTAGGTCATTGACTCCAAAACGTATGTCTTGGTCGACTTTTCTAGTTTTCTTAATTTCTTTTTGAGCAATGTTTTCTTAATAAACCGGATTATTTTCGTCCATTCTTCTCAACGATCATCCCTGATTTCCCTAGTCATAGACACTAGCTCCGGAAGGTCGGCCACGGAGTTGAGCAATTGTGCTTGACACAGCTTCCACTACCAGAATCATGCGCATTGGCACCGGGTGGGAAACCCCCTTTAGCACCGGGTTTCCCACCCGGTGCCAATCTTCCGGTGCTAAAGGGTGCCACCTTTAGCACCGGGTAAAATAACCGGTGCTAAAGGTGGGGGCACTAGCAAAAAACATTTGCATATTTGCGTGTTGCGGGATTCGAACTCAAGACCTCTTGGCTCGCACGCGTACACCCACCTAACCATCTCACCTAGGCTACACATGTGATGAGATAAAAGATGCTTTCCTTTTGTAGTAGCATATGACACCCCCTTTAGCACCGGGTCGTAACACGACCCGGTGCGAAAGGGTCTTTAGCACCGGGTCGTAACACGACCCGGTGCGAAAGGGTCTTTAGCACCGGGTCGTAACACGACCCGGTGCGAAAGGGTCTTTAGCACCGGGTCGTAACACGACCCGGTGCTAAAGGGTAGCCCTTTAGCACCGGGTGGTGTTATGACCCGGTGCTAAAGTGTGAGGGCCTTTAGCACCGGTTGCTAACACCAACCGGTGCTAAATGTCACCCTTTAGCACCGGTTGATGTTAGCAACCGGTGCTAAAGTGTTTCCGGGGGCACCCTAATTTCGCACCCGGTGCTAACGTCACATTAGCACCGGATCTTTAGTGCACCGAGGCATATGAGAGGTGCGGATGTGAGTTATTCTTGTAGTGTTCGCTAAAAGGCTGAAGAAGAAGGATGCTATATAAATCATTAAATCCTCTACACGGAATTGCCTATAGGTATATATTGTATTCCACATTCAATATAGTAAAATAGACAGTGCATACATTAGATTAACACGCTAGCACTGCGAGTAGATTAACACACTAGCACGGCGAAGTTCCTCCAAGAAAAAAAATGCGGCTCATTTTTTTTCTGTGCCATTTTATGGGCAAAAATCACATCAAAAATTAAAGAACTGACCACGTGGTCCAAAAATCACATTAAAAAATTAATTTGTATTGTCACTGTACTGTCGTATCTGCAAATGCACGATGCTCTCTGTTCCCCTGTAGCAGACGGATGAATCTCTCCATCATGCAAGCAAATGGACCATGGGCTCTGCTAGCTGAATTAATTGAAAATAGGGGCGTGCTTCACGTGGCTCGGATTCAGGTCTGCACCATCGGCCCGCAAAAAAATTGTCTGCATCTATGGAGGTAAGTCTCTTCATTTGATGACATTGACACTCCCACAGCGACCCATTCTTATCAACAATGAGGACGTTGAAAGGGAATTTAAAACGCCAGCTCTTCGAGCTTGTTTTCCTTCCCCATGAAGCAAAGCTGCCTGTGCTCTGTAAAATACCGCCGGCATGTAAAATACCCCTCTTGTTTTGGCGGCCCCGCCTGTCTTCATTGACTTTTACGGAGTACCCTAGACGTCAAAACTTGGATAAACAATTCAAATTATCCTATAAATATTTTCCAAACAAATACAAGTTTTTTTTCCTTTTTTCAAAAGGTCCTATACGTTCTGTCTCGTGGTACCAAACGCAGTTGCATATAACCATATCAAATCTGCAAAATTAGATAGAGCAGACAAATCTAGGATTTCATGTCGTAAATTTTCCTTGAAAACACTATCATCCCTAAGCAATTGGGTAGCATAGCACGAGACGTTGACCTGGAGACCGGATCTCGAGGCTAAGATTGCTAGGAAAAGTGAAAAACCAAACCTAACCACTCCTCTGACCCACGCGATCCCCGAGCCCACGCCGTGCCCGGTGCCCCCCATGCACGCACGCACGAGGGCCGCCACGAGTCCGGCGCCCGGGCCCACCCACCAGCGATCCAACGGCCCCGCGCGCGTCGCGACGCCGACGCGGACGGACCCTGACAGCCTTCCGTGCCGCGTGGTTCGGTTAACTTGTTCGCGGCGTGTTTGGCTGGGCTTTACTTGGACGCGGGCGAGCAGAGCAGAGGCAGCCGACGACTTCCCCCGCGCGGAGGCGTTCCAGGTCGTCCAACGCCTCCATCTCCATCCATCCATCCCAGCGCAGGAGCCGATCGGCCTCGGCTAGATCTCGCCGGCCGCCTCCAATCGGCTTCTCCGCTCGGGCAGCGGGAGGTCTTTCTCTTGGCCTGCAGATCTGTGCTGCTCGCGCCTCGTGGGAACCTCCGCCTCTGCGGTTGATCCCTTGGATCGATCGATCGATCGGTCGATCTTCCCAGCGCCGGTTCTTCCCCTTCGTCCCACACGAAGGACTTCCAAGGAATCAAAGTTATCAAGAGCTCCCCCGGCCCCGGGTGGGGAAAGTTCCGTAGGAGGGCGGTGCTCTGATCAGAGCAGGGGAGGAGAAGGATGAGGGGCCCGGCGTGGCGCGCGCTGCTGTTTGTGCTGGCGCTGGCCTTGGCGGACGCGGCGGCCGGGAGGTTCGTGGTGGAGAAAAACAGCATCCAGGTGACGTCCCCCGACGAGCTCAAGGGCAAGTACGAGTGCGCCATCGGCAACTTCGGGGTCCCGCAGTACGGGGGCACGCTGCACGGCTGGGTCGAGTACCCCAAGTCCAACCGGAAGGGGTGCCAGAGCTTCGACCAGTTCGACATCTCCTTCAAGCCCAAGAAAGCCGGGGGACGCCCCAACTTCGTCCTCCTCGACCGCGGAGGTGATGAATATTCTTTTGTCTTTGTCCGCTCTTGGGTTTATTGCTTCGACTCAATTCTGTTGTGTCGCGGCCTGTTTTTTTTTTTCAAACTCATTTTTCGGTTGGCCAGCTGTTCTTTGGAGTAGTCCCTTATTTGCTTGGTCAAATTAGTGAAACTCATTACTGATTCCCTCAGTCTAGCACTCTAGCTCTATTTGGCATTAATTACTGGTCAGTTAGCGTGCTTGCTGAGGATTTGTTCTGCGTCTTTCTATTTTTGGTTCCTATTCCTTTGGACGCAGGCATGCAGCATAGCTTTGATGCTATATATGATCCTGTGGCTATCCACTTGTTGATTCGATTGAACACTTATATAACTGCTCGAGGGATTGCTTTGGTTTGCCTTTGGGGAGCCAGGTTATTTGAACTACTTGTATGAATACAGAATTGGCAACACAGTAAATTTGATAGTGATTGAAAATGAATTAAGAATTTGTCAATTTGTATGAGGTGGTTTGATCGTTCAACTTAAATTAGTTTTGATGACTATCTTTGTGATATATTTCCATTTCTGATAATTTTGAAGACATGCTTGATTTGCATGATTGTCAATTATCTGCTGATACCTAATTTGTAATTACCTGTCCAGATAGCATGCCGTGTTGATATTATTTGAACCTTAGTTTACCTATGGCTCCTATGGTGTCAGAACCAGAATCTGCTCAACATCAAAATTGTATACAAAGCACATCTTCAAACTGGTGTCATGCAGAACTACACTAGCAAAATAAGGTTAAAATTGTATGCTTATTTTTCAGAAATAAAACTGCATATAAATTTTCACATTGAAGTTGGAATAGGAATCCACAGGATCTCCACATGGCACTTTTCTGTTTCACAACCTATTCGTCCTTTACGAGGGCTCCATATGGCATATAGGGCACAAATGATTCAGGGAACTAATTATATTCTCTGCTTGCCTGATAACAATATTGATGATATTGCTCTTGGTGCAAAACATTGAAGTATTCAAGGATTTGGGCGCTTAAAAGTTCTTTGCTACACATTACTGCGATTTTCAACCATAACTGGAAAAGCTTCTTCTAATTCTCTAGTTTTTTCTGGTTTGAACAGAATGCTTTTTCACAGTCAAGGCATGGAATGCACAAAATGCTGGAGCTGCCGCAGTTCTTGTCGTGGATGACAAGTCAGAACCTTTAATCACAATGGACAACCCAGAAGAAGGCAAAGAACACCTAGAAAACATCACTATTCCCTCAGTGCTTATAACTAAAAAATTGGGAGACGAACTTAAGAAATCTGCGGAAAAAGGTGACATGCTTAGTGTTCTTCTGGACTGGAGGGAATCTCTTCCCCACCCCGATGAGCGTGTAGAGTACGAATTCTGGACAAACAGTAATGATGAATGTGGTCCTAAATGTGATATGCAAATGGACTTTGTGAAGAGCTTCAGAGGAACTGCACAAATTCTTGAGAAAAAGGGTTACACCCAGTTTACTCCGCATTATATTACATGGTATTGTCCAGAAGCTTTTGTCACAAGTAAGCAATGCAAATCACAGTGCATCAATCACGGAAGATATTGTGCACCAGACCCAGAGCAGGATTTTAGCCAAGGATATGATGGAAAAGATGTCGTGGTTCAAAATCTTCATCAAATTTGTGTATTCAAGATTGCTAATGAGACTGGCAAGCCATGGTTGTGGTGGGATTATGTGCATGACTTCTCACTTAGGTGCCCAATGAAGGATAAGAAATACACACATGATTGTGCCAGTGATGTTATTAAATCACTTGGTAGGTCTATTTGGCACTGATCTCATGTATCTCACTTGTTAATTTGCGAATTCTCTATGTTTTTATGTTCTTCAGTAAACACATAACGACTAAGTAGACAAGCAAGTATTTAATGTGACCCCTTGTTACAGGATTGGACATTGACAAGGTAAACAAGTGTGTGGGAGATCCTGAAGCTGATGAGGAAAATGAACTTCTAAAGGCAGAACAAGATGCTCAAGTATGACAGTGTTCATAAACAGTAGCACGTTTGTTAAGCAGCATTACATGGTTGCATATTCACATCAATTTATTGTATACTTAGCCCTATTCTTTAACTGTATAGATCGGTCATGGTAAAAGAGGAGATGTCACAATACTACCGACCCTTGTCATCAACAACAGGCAATACAGAGGTCTGCATACCATTTTGTAGCACCGTGTTTTGGGTACAAATGTTGTTGTGTCACATTTTAGTTTTTCCCCCTCTTCAGGTAAGTTGGACAAGGTTGCTGTCCTGAAAGCAATATGTTCAGGATTTGAGGAGACAACTGAGCCTGCTATTTGTTTGAGCGAAGGTCTGTAAGTTTTTTTTTTTAAACGGCAGAAGTGTCTTCCTAGATCTTATCGATGTGGCATTTGCTTTTCTCTAATTCTATTTTTCTTCATATAGACGTTCAAACAAATGAGTGTTTGGACAACAATGGCGGTTGCTGGCGTGACAAGGATAGTAGTAATGTTACTGCATGCAAGGTACAACTTTTGACAAATGCATGCTGCTGATATTTCACCTTTCCTTCTTTCTCAATTCTTATTTGGTAACATGTTTTAATTGCCTGATATGAAAATGCAGGATACCTTCCGTGGGCGTGTTTGTGAGTGCCCTATTGTTAAAGGTGTAAAATTTGTTGGTGATGGATATACCCATTGCGAAGGTACTTATGAGTTACGAATTTAGTTCTGGCCTCACACTGGCATTACATTATTTCTATAATATAAATTTCTGATCAGTTTATTACTACCTTCTTTCTCTTTCTTCTCATTTTTACATGTGCGGTCTCCATTCATTCACCTTTTTCCGTCATTACATGTTACAGATATTATTGAGAAATAAATGATATGAAAATATTTGATGCAAAATCAACTGCCATTTTTATGGAACAAATCAAATGCTTGCACACCAATGGTTTATGTTTTAAAATTATACTACACATATTCTAGGAGAATGGCTAAAGCAGAACGGGAGGTTGTTGTGAATCTATGTTGTTTGCATTACTATGCAGCACTTTACTTTTGCACAATAGCATCTTCTTAGCAGAAATGTTAGTTGATAGTACAGCTTTGATTAAAATTTGCCATGGTCAGCCTCTGGTATTGGTAGGTGTGAGATCAGAAATGGCGGATGCTGGCAGGAAACTAAAGATGGGAAGACAATCTCTGCCTGCTCAGTAAGTAGTTGCTCTCTTGAGACATTAGTTTTTTGTTTTTCAGTTTGTCAACTGAAATTCTATATGCGGAATTCTGCAGAACGAAGTATCTGAGGGGTGTAAATGTCCATCAGGTTTCAAGGGTGATGGAGAAAAAAGTTGTGAAGGTATCATTCAGAAACTAGATTTTTACAGCCTTGAATGCAACATTATTTTAAAGGGGCATAAATTGATTTGTATAATGGGTGATCGGATCGATAAAGGGGCTTCAGTTGATTTGTATATTGGACCAGGGAATACCTTACAATCTACTCATTGAATTCATAAAAAAGTTCTAAAAATCCCAGGGACACTGAATAAGAAAACAGAAGGTTCAGCTCAGCCAGCTATCACAGAAATGATGAGCAGAGCCAAATACGGTAACAGTGCTCAGTGGATATCAGAAATTAAGTACACTATGACAGATGATACCTTGAAATGCAAGCCACTCGATCAGGGTTGCTGCTGAACTTGCAATCACAGTAGAAGATTATCCATCCTAGTGAGCTCCTTGTGCACCGTCAACTTCTGTTGCTGTAAGAAATCAACCACCACCAGAGAAACTAATACATTATAAAGAAAACTAATCATGTTTTGTCAGGCACACCCAATCAACTCCAGCTATAGAAAAGATCCTATCATGTT
Source organism: Echinochloa phyllopogon (assembly GCA_033239725.1). Lineage (NCBI taxonomy): Eukaryota > Viridiplantae > Streptophyta > Magnoliopsida > Poales > Poaceae > Echinochloa > Echinochloa phyllopogon. The sequence goes on along the minus strand of BTCW01000018.1, from coordinate 59,452,689 downwards.
TATCTTGGAACCTCCAGACCCTAGAAAATTCAGCTTATAATCCTCCGAACTTTGTTGTTTTTTGGTGCCACTTCGAAGTATCTCTAATTCAACCCCATACAAAAACTGAACCAGCAGATACCTAAAAGTTATATGATCAACAGTTGCATCCATACACACTCTACATCACCATCAGTTGCGTTTAACATTGATCCTTTATTCTTTTAGCACTTCAAATTTTGCAAGACCACTTCTGATTGAGAAGATAATCTTTTACTGTGTTACAGTAAAATTCACCTGATGAGCATGATTCTATACTTCTGGTTTTGAAAATTTTGAAGTAATATTTTGAATCTACCTATTTGCAGATATTGATGAATGCAAAGATAAACTTTACTGTCAGTGCAAGGGTTGCAGCTGCAAGAATACATGGGGAAGCTACGAGTGCAGCTGCGGTGATGAAAATATGTTATACATGAGAGAGCATGACACTTGCATTAGTGAGTAGCTAACCTGCACTTTAATGGCTAGTTCTGGCTTCCAATATTTTCCTTGCAAGCTTATATTTAAGTGATGAGAAGCAATACACCTGCAAAATGTTTCTTTTGTTCGATATGATTGATCTTTGTGTTTCCATTTAAAAGATGAAAAAAAAACTCAAATTATTTGTCAGTGTCAATTAGTTTCTGAAATAACAGAGTTATGTGCTAGCTGCTTTCATAAAACAGTGATTGTTTCAAAATGAATTTTTCTTGATGTTGCACAATCTTGTACTTTATCCTTTCTGTGTCTCCACCTAATTAGTCATATCACTGGAGCTATTTCTGCCTTCCTGGTAACTGTAAACCTATTTTCGTCTACAGAAGTTTCATTTTAAGTCATAAGCTGATACTAAGCATAACAGCTCTTATCAATGTTACATCGTTTCTTGCCTCTCTGGAGTTTCTTTGTGTTTTTTAATTAGATCCTCTATCTTTTCATATTGCTTTACATCAAACATTATGTAATCATCACAATTCTATGGATGTAATTTCTGTGCCTATCTAAATGGATATTGTGGTGTCTGGTCATTATCAGTTCTTAGGTCTTCTTTTTCCTCTAGCACCAGTCTAGTGGTGGGATTTCACTTTCTTCACAATATGAAGTCTGAACTCAAACTATAGCAGTAATTGATGCCCATGTACATAAATAATGTTATGGGCAACCTAAAAATTTAGGATAGCTGTACAAGTGAAAGTAGACCAGCTTTCATTTCACCTCTTTGTACTTGTCTCATAACATTTTCTAAATGCTGTGCAGGCAAAGAGGGAACTACTACAACTGTTGGCTGGAGCTTCCTCTGGGTTATCTTCTTCGGACTTGTTTTTGCTGGGGTTGGAGCATATGCAGTGTACAAATACAGGCTGAGGGTAAAACAACTCTGCATCTCTCAATTTCCTCTCGAACTTTGATCTTTATTACTTGCAAGCAGTCACATGTAGGACTTGATTTGCTATTCTACGAGGCGATAGATTAGTTCCTGCCTGAACCAAATCTGCTTTATCATTGTCATCAGAGTTACATGGATTCGGAGATCCGCGCCATCATGGCTCAGTACATGCCACTGGATAACCAAGAAGGAGCAAACCAGCAGCATCATGTCGCGCATGCGGATGATATTTGAAACGGCACTCCTTTTCTGGAGCAGCATAGGAGCGTGCAACATTTCACCTGTGCTGCTGCATCAGTAGAAATCAGACTTTGCAGAGGTCAACTAGGCATGAAGATATATGGGTTGCGTGCGAGGAGATTTGCCGTACCATGTATGATTCTAAGAGACACATTGTTGTGCACCACTTTTACGACACTGGATGAACAGAATAGGGGATGATACCATCATAGTTTAGCCCTTGGTTTCCTTTAGTTTTTCTTCAAACTTGTGTGTTTTTGTCGCCCCGTTTCATACATGTCCACGCTGTGTAAATACTGTTGTTCAGACTATAGATTCTCTCTTGCCAATACCTGAATAAAGCTTGGGCCTACAAGGCTACAAGCGTTATATATACCGATGCTCTAAAGCATTGGTTTTACACATCTGTATTCATTGCGGGTTAGTATTTCAATGTTGCTGTTGGAACCTGTCATACAGAATTATCTGTTTTTGGTACTCTACGTATTTGCATGGTTATGATGAATATGGTTTATGAACGAACTTCAAGCTTAGGCAACCGTGAGATTCTCCATGTCCATGAGAGATGCTGTACCCAAGAGACGGGACATGAAAAGGAGCACTGCATGCATACTGAACCATTGAACCATTGCAATGCTAGGATTGCAGCGTACAGGCAGGTGCTTCAAAGGCGGAGAAGCAACAAAAGAAGGGCGCGTGTGTGGCAGCTTTTCCATAGAAAAGCACAGGCAGCATGATACCGTGTGAGCATCGTGATATTCCCTTCTTTCGAGGGAGGCTGCTCGATCGATTCCTTCTGCGCTTTTGATGCTGCTGCTGCTGTTACATATTTCTTGCTTTAAGATGCTCGCGGCTGCTACGATTGGTCAGGGTGGAATTACCCTCCAGATCAATCTCCAACTGCTGGTGTTGGGGTCATTTCCTGCTGAATCAGTGGGCTTCCTTCAATCCTTCTTTTCAGGCTTTGGCATGGCTCTCGAGCGAGCTAGGCAGCTACTCCATGAGCGAACCTCCATGAGTCATCGAGTCCCGAACTCGGAAGAGCTCCCGCGACACAGCCTGCTCATCTGCAGGGTGACGGACAGCATCTGATTCAAAGGCAGCAGCGGCTACCACCTCTCGACCTGATCATGGCAGGACGAGGCATGCGCTGCACTCGGGCAGTCGGCGAGCTCAGCTACGCCGAAAAGGCATCCAATATCTGCATCCTGTGAATTGGTTTCGTGCTTTTGTCGGTTGCCAGGAGCCCACCATGCACCAGCTGAACGCGCACTCTGCTGGTGAGTGGTGAGGCTTTCGAGAGAGCGTGCCTGTGATCGATCATGCGAACGCTGAACGCAGCAATGTGTAGTACCGTATTCTATCCAAGGGGCATGCATGATCGCGAAGATCTCTGAGCTGCTGATGATTGTGGAGATGGAAAACCTTAGATTAGAGGGCCATCATGCTCATCTGCATTGATAATCATGGCTAACGAGAGGCTTGGAGATAATAAGCGCATGTAAAGTATTGGGGCTCTGCTAGAGGGCCATCATCATCCCACGTCGGATCGGATGGGCGGACATACTCATGATTTCCAACTTCCAAATGCAATCCTAATCCAGCTATGACAAACCCCAACAGAAAAAGAAACACGGTCGAGTTCAGAAGGGACGGCCCTACCTGACAGTCCGTGAAAGCCGCGACTCGACCGTTCATGGGCATAGGCCAAGGCAGCTACGTACAATGCTACCAGACGGGTAGTACATGCTAGGTGGGCCCGGGCAACACCTTCCTTGAATTGCATTGATCCTTCCTGCCTGCCGGTAGGCAGGCCCCACTCTCGTCACAGACGTTACTGCTCGCCTGCTCCGCTTCGCGCTGCGACTGCCGACTGCGAGCCTGCTTGTTGTCCTGCTTCTGCTCGGCTGCTGCGACAGCCGTGGACTGGAGAGGAGAGACGCGGGGCATGCGACGACGGGAACGGGCCACAGGCCACGCATGCACGGCGGGGCGCAATGAATGCGTATTGATGGCGGCAATCAAAACGCCCTGATGCCCTCGCTGTCCTGCGGGAGCAATGACTGCTCACCGTTTCATCTTCATGGTGTGCAAGCCCGTGAGGAATTCTTTCGCCCATGCAAGACAGGAGGAATTCTCTTTCACCAATGGATCGTAGCAGACGGGTTCCCGTCCCGTGACCGGTATAACACTATAACCTGGGCGTGGGGTACGAATGGCACGGGTCCGTTATTGTAAGTTGTAGGCCAAAGCTTGTGCGCTACAGCCTGCTCTAACGTAGAGTACACCTCTAGTACGGAGTAGTCCTCTAGTCACAACTCACAAGCTCTACATCTGTAGTTGAATAATTGTTTTTAAAAGACTTTCTTGCGTGTTTCAAATACGGAGTAGGCTGCTATGGTCTATGGTCGGATGGATAAGTGGTTACATTTGTGACCCGCTACACGCCAACTCAAAAGTATAGCAAACCATCGCAGTCGAAATTTGTTTCCATGTACTCAGCTGCAATTCGAACCACTTGCTACTAACGGAATGTGCGTAGTAGGACTTCAACGGTAATTCTGAACCAGTTTTCAACTTTGCTTTCCAAATTTCTCTACACGAGCTTGAATCACCTTTTAACTTCACCTTGAAGAAATGATTACAAATCCTAAGTAGCTTCATCCCCCATTTTAAGCACGTCTTCCACATCTATTCCTCTAGGAAGAGCGTGTGCCGGTATTAACTCAGCCACAATGTGAAAAATTTTGCGTGCATGACACATGTCGATAACAATAAGGGTTTAGGGTGTGCTGCTTCCTAAACAAAGTATTTACTTCTCCGTTCCAAATTACTATTCATCGTTGACTTTTTTTTATGATCTTTGATCATTCGTCTTATTTAAAAACTATATTCAAATATATAAACCAATAAGTTATACTTGAAGTATATACGATGTAAAGCAAGTCACATATAAAATAAATGATACTTGTGAAATTTTTTAAATAAGACGAATGATCAAACGTTAAATAAAAAGTCAACGGTGAATAGTATTTGGAACGAAAGTATTATTTTATAAAAAACCAAATAAGACCAAAATTTTTGATTCGACACAATTATGGTTCCGGATCCTCAGAGCAAGTCCACAGCACGGTGCACGGCTGCAACGCCAGAAGCCCAGAAGAATTCACACCCTCCTATGCCTCTACGGTTCTACTACTGTACCAGTATCTGTACTGTACCAAACGCAAACCCTACGCAGCGCAGAGAGGGGCAGGGCCCGCAGCACGCCCGCGCCTCAAAAGCACCGACGAGTCCACGGCCGGTCCACCGCAGCCTCGAACCGGGCGAGCCCCGCGCGGGTTTCGAGGAGGAAGGAGCCCGGCGCACGCACGGACTGACGGACACCCCCTCGGTCCATGCACCCGGCCCATCCCGTGCGCCCCGCTCTCGGTTGCGGTTCATCCCAACCCTCGGTCGTGCGGCTGGCTTGCTCCCCGCCGTCCGATGAGCCCCGTACCCCTCCCGTGCCCTGGGGCCGCTTCTTTTCCCCACTCGCTCGTGCTCTTTTTCTCCCTCCCTCGCGACGGTGCTCCAGTGGCCAGTCCCAACTCAGCCCACTCCCCGCTGCTCCCTACGCTTCCTCCCTCCTTCCCCGCTCGCACTCTCTCTCTCTCTCTCTCTCTCTCTCTCTCTTCCATGGCGTTCTCCGACGAGGCGGTGGCGGCGACGTAGACGGGTGCGTCGTGGCTCTGCAGGTACTAGTCCGCATCTGCTGCTAAAAGGCGCCATTTTGTTGAAATCCCTTTCGGGAGGGTGGCATTTGTGTTGTTCTTCTCTTTGCAATCTGCAGGGGAGAAGAAGGCGCCATTCGAAGCTTCGGAGACCGTCACCCGCAGATTCAAGCAAACCCCATCCCCGGAAGCTCCTTTCCTCCATCCGAATCGCCTGCGCGCGGCGTTCCTCGAAGCATTTGGGCGGCCACTTGTAATTCGGCGGCCGGAAAAAGAAAAGTGAGAAACCTCCCCTTTCGTGCCGTCGAATCGCTGCAATGCGGCCTCTCGCTCTGCTGGTTCTCGCCCACCTCGCCGCCCTCCTGTCGGTGGCGGGAGCCAAGGGCGGCGCGGCCGGCCGCGGGCTGGGCGACGACGTGCTGGGGCTGATCGTGTTCAAGGCCGACGTGTCGGACCCGGAGGGCCGCCTCGCCACGTGGAGTGAGGACGACGAGCGGCCCTGCGCCTGGGACGGCGTCACCTGCGACCCCCGCACCGGCCGCGTCTCGGCGCTCTCCCTCGCGGGCTTCGGCCTCTCCGGCAAGCTCGGCCGTGGCCTCCTCCGCCTCGAGGCGCTCCAGTCGCTCTCCCTCGCCCACAACAACCTCTCCGGCGACGTCACCGCCGAGCTCGCCCGCCTCCCGGCGCTCCAGACGCTGGACCTCAGCGCCAACGCCTTCGCAGGCGCCATCCCGGAGGGGCTCTTCGGCCGGTGCCGCGCCCTCCGCGACGTCTCGCTCGCCGGCAACGCCTTCTCTGGTGACATCCCGCGGGGCGTCGGCGCGTGCGCCACGCTCGCGTCGCTCAACCTCTCCTCCAACCGCCTGGCCGGTGCGCTGCCCAGCGACATCTGGTCCCTGAACGCGCTGCGCACACTAGACATCTCCGGCAATGCCGTCACCGGCGACCTGCCGATCGGTATCAGCAAGATGTTCAACCTTCGGGAGCTGAACCTGCGAGGCAACCGTCTCACTGGTAGCCTCCCGGACGACGTTGGGGACTGTCCGTTGCTGAGGTCAGTGGATCTTGGGTCCAACTCGCTGTCCGGCAATTTGCCGGAGTCCCTGCGGCGGCTCTCCACCTGCACATACCTTGACCTGAGCTCAAATGAGTTCACTGGGAGTGTTCCAACATGGTTTGGGGAAATGGCGAGCCTGGAGGTGCTGGATTTGTCGGGGAACAAGTTCTCCGGCGAGATTCCAGGGTCTATTGGTGGGTTGATGTCATTGAGGGAGTTGAGGCTGTCAGGGAATGGGTTCACTGGCGCCTTACCTGAATCAATTGGTGGATGCAAGAGCCTAATTCATGTTGATGTCAGCTGGAATTCTCTTACCGGTGGACTGCCTAGCTGGGTCTTTGCTTCAGGCGTGCAATGGGTGTCGGTGTCACAGAACACATTGAGCGGGGAGGTAACAATGCCTATGAATGTTTCTTCAGTGCTTCAAGGAGTGGACCTGTCGAGCAATGCCTTTTCTGGAGTTATTCCATCAGAAATCACCAAGCTGCAGAACTTGCAGTCATTGAACATGTCATGGAACTCAATGTCTGGAGGTATTCCGGCCAGCATTTTGGAGATGAAGTCACTGGAGGTTCTTGATTTTACTGCCAACCGGCTAAATGGGAGCATTCCAGCTTCCATTGGAGGGGAGTCACTGAAGGAGTTGAGGCTGGGGAAGAACCACCTCACTGGCAACATCCCGGCTCAGATTGGCAAGTGCTCTGTGCTGGCATCACTGTAAGTTTAATCACCCTGATTCAATCCAGTGAGTAGGCAAATGTTTGGAGCTTTACATGCTATAAACTTTATTATTTTCTGATGGATACTCACTTGATTATTATCTCTTGCAGGGATCTTTCACATAACAATCTGACAGGAGTAATCCCAGAAGCAATAGCCAACCTGACCAATCTTGAGATTGTTGATCTTTCTCGGAACAAACTCACTGGTGATCTACCAAAGCAGCTCTCTAACCTCCCCCACCTCCTGCAGTTCAATGTTTCACATAACCAGCTCTCTGGGGATCTCCCTCCTGGTAGCTTTTTTGACACAATCCCCCTATCATCTGTGTCGGATAATCCTGGCCTTTGCGGCGCAAAGCTCAACTCTTCTTGTCCTGGTGTGCTACCAAAACCAATAGTGCTGAACCCAAACACTTCTTCCGATCCAATATCACCAACTGAGCCTGTGCCTGATGGTGGCCTCCATCACAAGAAAACCATACTGAGCATCTCAGCCCTTGTTGCTATTGGTGCTGCTGCTCTAATTGCTGTTGGTGTCATTACCATTACTGTTCTCAACCTTCGAGTGCGTGCCCCTGGATCTCATTCTGCCGCTGTCCTGGAACTCTCAGATGGTTATCTCAGCCAGTCACCCACAACTGACGTGAACGCGGGCAAGCTTGTCATGTTTGGAGGAGGAAATCCAGAGTTCAGTGCCAGTACCCATGCTCTTCTGAACAAGGACTGCGAGCTTGGGCGCGGTGGTTTTGGCACTGTCTACAAGACCACTCTTCGAGATGGGCAACCTGTTGCCATCAAGAAGCTCACTGTGTCAAGCTTGGTTAAGTCTCAAGTTGAATTTGAGAGAGAAGTGAAGATGCTGGGCAAGCTACGGCATCGCAACCTTGTCGCGCTCAAAGGATATTACTGGACACCATCACTTCAGCTTCTTATTTATGAGTTTGTATGTGGGGGTAACTTGCATAAGCAATTGCACGAGTCATCCACCACAAATTGCCTGTCGTGGAAGGAGAGATTTGATATTGTTCTTGGTATAGCAAGAAGCCTGGCTCATCTCCACAGGCATGATATTATCCATTACAATCTGAAATCAAGCAACATTCTGCTCGATGGATCAGGCGAGGCTAAGGTGGGAGATTATGGGTTGGCAAAACTACTTCCAATGCTTGATCGTTATGTCTTAAGCAGCAAGGTACAGAGCGCACTTGGTTACATGGCTCCAGAGTTTGCCTGCAGAACAGTGAAGATCACGGAGAAATGCGATGTGTATGGATTTGGCATTCTTATTCTTGAGATCCTAACAGGGAGGACACCAGTGGAGTACATGGAAGATGATGTGATTGTGCTCTGTGATGTGGTAAGGGCTGCTTTGGATGAAGGAAAGGTAGAAGAGTGCGTCGACGAGAGGCTCTGTGGGAAATTTCCACCGGAGGAGGCTATTCCGATCATGAAACTCGGTTTGGTATGTACTTCTCAGGTTCCGTCTAACAGACCGGACATGAGCGAGGTTGTGAACATCTTGGAGCTGATCAGATGCCCCCAGGATAGCCCAGAGACCGAATTAGGTTAGGCCATATCTACATTGTCTACCTGTTTGTTAGTTTTTATTTTTGAGATCCTTCTTTGCTTGGTAACTGATTAGATGATGAAGGATGAAGGGAGTTCTATTCTATCCAGTGTGATCTAAGAGCAATTGTGAAGCATCTAGCTAGTCTTTTGATGATTAAGGAATTATGTAACGCCTACAATAGTTTCATGGCCTCCCGGGGTGTTGATGTGTTTGACTTAGATCCTCATCAGTAAGATGGATGGTGTGGATCCTCTCACATCAGTCCTGGTGGCTTCTTTGAAAGATCACTGTAATTTCAGCTTCAGTTATATGCAATTTGGTGCAACTTGCCTGTCCTCTCCCCTACATTGTTATGAAAACTTGCCACATTTTTTATCTTTGCTATCTAACCACTCGTGACAGTCTTTTTTATTGACTTATTTGTATCATACTTCTAAACCAAACAAAATGGCAAGTACTGGGTAGTCGCAATAGCAACTACCAATCAGTCAGAGAAACGTGGTGTGTGTTTGTCTATCTACCAGACTTGCTTGGAATCATGCAGACAAATCACACATTGTGACCATACCCTGATGACTAACCGTAGCGCATATGTGTACAAGCACAAAGAACTGAAAATGCTAGTTTTACATTGTTCATCTGTCTCTTTCTCATGTACTTGTTACCCCCTGCATGGCTGCAAGAGTATCGGTTTTAGTCCCCCCTTCCCGAGGGAGGTGACACCCTGGCTGCTGTACTCTCAAAACCATGGTACAAGGAATAAACTAAACGTGCTACCGAACTGCATGCATGGGGTCAAAGTTTGTTGATCTGACTGAGGCCATGATTAGATCCAAAATATGGGGTGGAGATTTGGGGGTTTGGGTCACTTCGTAATCATTGCGTTAATGTAGTATTTCGTTTGTATGTGTGAAAAATTATCCAAAAATTGATTAATTAGGCTCAAAATGTTCGTCTCACAGAGTACAACAAAATTGTGTAATTAGTTTTTAATTTCATCTACATTTAGTACTTCATACATGCTATGACATTTTGATGTGATGAGAATCTTCTTTTTGTATAGTGAACTTTGGGGTTGCTTTTTGAGAGCTAAATAAGGCCTGAATCTTGCACTCGTCAGGCTTCCTAGTGCATTGGCTGTGTTGCTGATACTAATTAATAATGGCATGGAATATCATGGCAAGGCATGGCATGAGCAAAAACAAACAGTGGAGTATTCAGGACAGGTACCTCAAAATGCAGGAAGAAATGATAGATTATGCAGATTGTGTTGGCACTGCATCTGGAGCTGTGTTTCGCAGTGGCATATTCTTGGCGTTTGTTTGGCCCACAAGTGTGTTCTATCACAGGCTATAACCCAACCACATGGTGTTTTGCCTTTTTAAATAGGCTCTTGCGGGCTATCTTCACAGCTCCCAGTTGCTTTTTGATTCTCAAATCAAGAACCATGCAATGTACCGGACTAACGGTAGTATACTTGAGCCCGGCCGAGGGCCGACTTCCTGTCGTGCAAGCCGTCGTGTAAGGTTTGCCCGTTTGCTGGTTGGAAGCACTCATGATGCCTTGCATTCCATTGCAATGGCAACCCCCGTTCTCCGTGTTATCCCTTCTCTGTCCAAATGGCAATACGTGAGGGCACATAATGTTATGCCTGTCACCTGACCTGAAGACTTTACCTTGAAGCTGAAGTGGCCTTGTTTTTCCTGAAATTAGGAGTCAAAATTTGGTCTGTTGGAGTGCGTGCGCTACTGTAACATTTCGTTTCTATGTGTGAAAAATTGTCTAAAAATTGATTAATTAGGCTTAAAATGTTCGTCTCGTAGAGTACAACAAAATTGTGTAATTAGTTTTTGATTTTATCTACATTTAATACTCCATACATGCTATGACATTTTGATGTGATGGGAATCTTCTTTTTACATAATGAACTTTGGGGGTGAAATTTAGGATCTAAACAACGGCTAATAACAAGATGCTGCCACTGGGTGGAGGACAGTTCAGAAAAGAGTAGCCTTGGCCCTTTGCAGCACGCTTTAATTTGGCCCTGTTCTTCTGCCTTGTGTTCACTCGCCCGGCACCCCGCTGGGAACTTTTGAAGCCAAAACCAGGCGGGAGAAGCAGGGGGAGGGAGGAGCCATGACAACCTTTTTGACCATCGTCATCTGATAGTGGTAGGGTAGGGGTCCAGTGAAACAAAGTGCTTTTTAGGAGAATCCAGGGGTGCTGCACGGCATAGGGCTTGAACCATGATTGCCCCATGAGAATCCAAAGTTTGGGTTGTTCAGGCACCGGTGCTGCCTGTTCGTGCAGCTGTGAGAACCATTAGCACTATGCCAAAAGAAGCAATCGGGGTAAAATAATAAACATGTTACATGTCCATTTACTTGCGAGTTTGTGACTTCTTGTTACCTGCATGGTTGACATTATTTTCTAGGCTCTCATCTTATATAGGATGCAGCTCCATCACGGGACTCCGTCCATCTGGAATATGTCCGATCCCTCTTTTGTTGTTGCTTTAATTTCAGCAGCGAGCGGGAGTGCGGGACCAAAAGGACGTGGGTCATGATTGGAGTACTAGCACAAAGCAAAGGTCGGTTGGTTTCTTGGTGCCGCCGGGCGCTTTTGATGGTATTTTTTACAAATAAGTACAAACGCAAACGTTAGCAAACACGTATACACACTAACCTCTATATATACATGTACGTAACATTATCTTTATGAGCACCTCCGAGAAAATGAACCGTTAGATCTCGAGATTGACAAAGTCGTCGCAGACGTCTTGCAATTGACGAGAACATCATCTACCACTAAAAGAATTGTGCCGGTTAAATAGTTAAATAAATCTAAAAAAAATACGACGAGTCGAGGCTCAAACTTAGATGAGCACCTTCCTCCGTAAGAAAACTTACCGACCGATTACAATGAATTCGCACATGTAACTATGTAAGGACAAGTTTTTGGATGCAAAATCTTTGATCTTTCAACGGGCTGTATCATAAGCTTAACTCGAAAGGCCTAACCCAACAAACGCAACGCTTGGGTCATGGCAGCTCAAACCCGCGAGGCCCATGGACCACCTTTCCCCCACCTTATCACCGAGCCCATAACTAACGTGGTGGGCTGGTCTGAAATCGCAAGAACAGTTCCCGGCCTCCGGGCGTGCGTGTGCCCGTGCCGCGTCGCGTCGCGCGACTGCCTGCCTTTCCCTCGTCCTCTCGCTTCCCAACCACATCTGCTCGGCGCGCCTCCCGCACACGCCCATCCACCATGGCTTCCCTCTACCACCACTCCTCCTTCCCATTCTCCCCGCCCCACCAGCTCACGGCCCACCGCATCTCTACCCTGCCGTCCTCCCACCACCACCACCATGGCAGCGCCCACCCTCGGCCCGCCGCGCCTCCCTCCTTCGCGTGCCACTGCAAGGCGCCGCCCCGGGACCACGACACCGACCTCCTCCGCGCCCTGCAGTCCAACGGCAACGGTGCCCTCCACGGAGAGCCTACACCGCCTCCAGTCCTCGATTCGCGCTCCGACGGACCGGGCGGCGACGGGGGGAACAAGAGGTCGCGTATCTGCGCCCGGGACTGCGCGAAGCGGATCATGGAGCTGCCCGTGGAGGAGCGTGTGAAGGTGCTCGACCTCCTGCAGCGGGACGACGCCGCGCTCACCGTCTCCGACTACAACGACATCCTCTCGGCGCTGGCGCGCGCGGGCGACCACGCCTCGGCCGTCGCCCTGTTCCGCGCCATGCCCGTCGCCCCCGACGCCCACTCCTTCGCCACCGCCGTGCAGTGCCTCTGCCGCCAGGGCGCGCCCGACGAGGCCAAGGTCGCGCTGGACGAGATGGTGGCGCGCGGGTTCCGCCCCAGCGTGGCCGCGTTCTCCGCCGTGGTGGGCTGCCTCTGCAAGCGCGGCCGCGTCACCAGGGCCATGGAGGTGTTCGACGCCATGCGCGCGCTCGGATGCGAGCCGACCATCCGCACCTACAACAGCCTCGTCGGCGGGCTCTGCTACGTCGGCCGGCTCGAGGAGGCGCTCAACCTGCTCAACAAGCTCAAGGACTCGCCCAATACCCCGGACATCTACACCTTCACCATCGTGCTCGACGGCTTCTGCAAGGTCGGGCGGACGGAGGAGGCCACGGCCATCTTCCACGACGCCCTCGGGATGGGCCTCTCCCCGACGATCTTCACCTACAACGCGCTCCTCAACGGCCACTGCAAGGAGGGGAACCCGCTCAGGGCGTTCGCGCTGCTCATGGAGATGTGCGGCGGCGGCGGCGGCGAGGGCAGCGCCTGCCCGCCGGACAAGATCAGCTTCGGTATCGTGCTGACGGCGCTGCTGCGCGCCGGCGAGACGGCCGCGGCGTGGCAGACGTACAGACGGATGGAGCGCGCCGGGTTCGAGGCGGACGGGCGCGCGCTGGACACGCTGGCGCGGGGCCTGTGCCGGCGGTGCGCCACGGACATCTCGGCGCTCGGCGACGCCAGGGAGGTGTTCGGGAAGCTGGTGGCGTCGGGGCACGAGCCGGTGTCGTACACGTACTGCCTGATGGCGCAGGCGCTGGCGCGCGGCGGCGAGGTGGACGCGGCGGTGGCGCTGCTGGAGGAGATGGTGCGCAGGGGGTACGCGCTGCGGAAGCGCGCCTACACGGACGTGGTGCGCGCGCTGTGCGACAGGGGGCGGGCCCGCGACGCGCTGCGGGTGCTGGTGCTGGTGATGGTCGTGCGGGACTTCGTGCCGGGGCGGAACACGTTCGACGCGCTGCTGGGAGAGCTCAGCCGGCAGGGGCGGTGGCCGGACGCCATGGCCGTGTACGCGGCCGCCGTGAAGCGCGGCGTGGTGGTCTCGTGGAAGCACCTCGGTCTCAGTGGCAAGGAGGAGGAGCCCGTTCGGGTGTGCGTTCCGCAGTGACCGTTGCCTGGGCTGGGCGCGGAATCGCACCATCTCTGGGAGACTGCGACCGCAAGGCTTGCCGTTGTTCGGATTTGGAGGCCAACGTTGCTCTGTGTTCCGTCGCTGAAGACGGAGAGCATACATGCGTGCAACTCAGCTCGATTTTGTTTAGAGGAAGACACGGGGATGTACCAATTTTCAGTATATCATTTATGCTCGATCGGATTGAGCGGGCGGGAGCATTGGCAATCGAATTTACGACCTGCGTCGCTCTGTTTCCGGTGACATACACATGACACATCTCAGTAGACGGTATTCGGTTCCTGACCGGCTGCAAGGTGTGACTGTACTATATGAGCTTAACTAAGAATTCATGACATGTGAGGAGATCGACCAGAAGTAGGTCGATTCTCAGTCCTTTTACTTCAGGGCATATCGATGCTGATTCTTCACGCTTCCATCACTCGACCTTCGCTGAGCAGTCAGGATAGAAACACCCACGGAGGCAATTGCCTGCGAACTTTTTGTTTCCCGATCCATTCGAAGCTGTAGACCGCACGGAGCACTTTATTTATTGACGGCGCCTCGAAGAAGTACGAGCACTGACACAGGTCAGTAACAGAGTCTAGGAACACTCGTGGCGCCCGTGATTCTCCACGACTCGAGCCGAGAGGTACAAAAGCTGTAAAAGAAGGAAACAGACTCGAGCATCGCTCGCTCATCTGCTCGATAAAAAGCCTCGAGCAGCTTATTACTCCTCCGCCACCATCGCCTTCTCCCTCTCCCCCTTCCCCTTCCCGTGCTCCTCTTCCTTCCCCTTCTTCCCGTGCTCCTCCCTCTTCCCCGTCTCCGGGGACGACGGCAGTATCAGCGCCTCCTCCTGCGCCCGCACCAGCGCCCTGAACTCCTCCTCGCGGGCGCCGAACCCGGCGGCGACCTCGGGCCCCAGCATGGTGCGTAGCACGGACGTGGCGCCCACCAGGAACTGCGGCCGGTTGCGCCGCGCCGAGGTGGTGAACCCGAAGAACTCGAACGGCCCGCCCCGCGCCGCCACCTGGCAGAAGGGGAAGTAGCGCGGGATCCAGAACACGTCGCCGGCGCGCACCGCCGCGCTCATCGCCAGCGACCCGTTCGGGAACACCACCTGGATCGTGCCTTTCCCGGCCAGCACCACGCCGTACTCCGTCGCCCGAGGGTTCACGTGCGGCGCCAGCATCGATCCCTGCAACGCCGCGCGCATCAGCCATCAGCTTCGTTCAGCTTGCTGCGATCAAATCTTGCAAGGGTATATAGTATAGCAAGAAACGCTGCACAGCTCTTACGGCGGTGAGGTTGACGAGGTAGACGCCGATGTCGGAGTGCTTGAGGGGCTCGTAGCCGTGCTTGTCGACGGCGATGGTCCAGCCGTAGGTGTTCCGGAACCCGGGCTTGCTGTCGTACAGGTTGTACGGCTCCGGCGCGCTCCCCTTCTTCTTGCCCTTCCTGTTCGCCTCATCAGCGACGCCGTCGGTGGCGCCCGCCCCTCCGAATCCGATGAACCTGCTCACCAGTTTCCTCCACGACCACGTCGGCCGCGCATCGTCGCCGCACTCGTCGTCTTCCTCTCCCCTGCCTCCCGGCCTCCACACGCCAGCCTCCCGGCACCGTGCTCCCCTGTCAGACACATGATTCCCGTTGCCCTGCCCACGGTCCTCTTTCTCGCCGCTCCCGGGCTCCGCGGTGTAGTACACGATGGGGCCGCGGGTTTGTGCCAGCAAGACTCTTGCCAACTCCTCGTATGTGGCCTACAGTGTGTACACACAAGACATGCAAGGCAATTATGCACACGTCACTTGGAGATTGCCATAGATGTTGAACGGTCTGAATTGTACGGATTCATCTTACGTTGAAGGCAATGGCAAGCGTCTTTGGTTCAAAACCGGCGAGCACCGACGCCGGGTGCCCTGCGCCGCCAAGGAAGAAGGACTGCATTGGATCATGGTTCATCAGTGCGAGATTGTGGAGGACTTAAGTGCATGTTCGTTCACATAAATTTCGGATGTGCTAAACAGGAAGATCTAAGATAATAGTGCTCATACTTCCAAAAATAGAAGGAAGATGGCGACATATGCAGAGTACTGTAAACAAGAGAGACCAGATAAGGAGGTCCAAATCCGAGGCTATCGGAGGCGTCGATGCTGCAAATGATCTGCAGTCTCTGGCCTTTGCCGGTGTTGACCATGTAGAAGGTGGAGCCGGCGTCGATGTGGAGGACGTCGCCCGTCTTGAGGTCCCTCTCCACCAGCTCGTCCTTGTAAACATATCCAACCTTCACTTCCCCTGCTCACCATAACCACCACGGATCCACCCTCTCGATTAGTTCGGTGCACACACATCACAGTCATCAAAAGCACAAAAACTAAAACCAAATTCTCAAATGCTAAAAGCCGTGCATAGCCGCATGCATATTTTGGTACCTCGACGCACGAAGAGGACGATGGCGGAGTCGAGGTACTGGGGCACGAACAGTGTCCTGGGCTCCATGGTGATGAAGCCGATGTGCATGAGCCCCTCGCGGCACGCGAAGGCGGCCGGCGGCCATGGCTGACCGCGCACCACGCGCACCTGCCCGCCCTCCGACTCCACCACCTTCTCCAGCCGGTCCAGCACGAACAGCCCCCTCCCCTCGCCCTGCCCCTCCTCATCCTTCTCCTTCTCCGGCCGCCACTCCCCCTCACCCTCCTCCCACCCCCACTCGCGGTCGTGGCGCGCCGCCGCCGCCGCCGCCGCGCACGCGACGCTAGGAGAAGCAGCACGAGCAGCAGCGGCGCCATCGCCGCGACACGACGATCCATCGCCTCTCGTCACTTGCAAGTTCCCTCCAAGCTCGCTGGCTTCGCGCACTCGCCTCTGCTCTCTCTTGGTCAGCTGTCCGCCGCACCGTTCTTCCGGTGCGAGGCGACATATAGAGGCGACGGGTGGGGGAGGGGAGGGCGTCGCAACTCGCACGTGTCGTCGTGCATGGCGCGCCTCATGTGCGCCACGTAGCGCGAGCATGGTCGAGCAGGCACTTTGGTTGGCGCGAGGCGGCACGTACCTGCCGCGCGCTGCTTGACTGCTTCCCAACCGTGATTCCATGCCACCAGATTTCTTCTTCGTTACTGTGTTACTCTATACTCTACTAGGTCATTGAAGACATACGTGGTCGACAAAGATGGATGCGAGACTCGTTTAGCGCAGACTGAATCGTTTAGTGTAGTGGTGACGACAAAAGATAAGATAGCGTTCGGTTCGACCAACTATAACGCATATATATGAAAACGGAATCCAGTTACACTGTAATTATTAGAGGATGGATCATCGATTGCGGTTTTAATTTGGTTTCGCAATATAACGATATCGGATACCAGCATGTGTCCGCATCCGCTCCCATCGTGCCGACGTTGACTGCGAAAATGTATACGGAGTACGTGCTTGACTGCTTTGCTCTGCGGTAACGTGAAGTGATAACAGCATTATACGAGGAGAAATGATATTCGATTACAGATACATGATTAGTGGCTGCACACGTTTAACGTGATTCGTTACTGGTCATAATCAGATTACTTACAAAATTCCAAACCAAACGCTATGAACGTGTTGAAAAGTTCCAGAACACCAAAGATCTTGCCACAGTAATAACTAAACTCAAGTCATCTAAAACGAAATTCTTATGATTGATATTTCATTAACAAGATCATTAACGTTATGGGGCATATGATCCCGTCATTACTTCAGTCTTCTTCGCTTAGCCACAAAACAAATTTCTTCAATTTCTCGATGTAGGACACTTGAAGGATATCGATGTCGATGTGGGGATACTTTCAGCACAGCACACTGATAGTAACCATACCTTAAATTACAAGTCGTGTAACAACGCCGACGACGACAACAAGTTAAGGATTCTCGTGTTTTTTAATTTATAATTTGGTGGGATAGTTTATTTTGTCAATGGTTTTTTCTCTATAAAATGTTGAAATTCCTCACTATTTATGTGGTTGACTCAAATATTTTAGGTCTGTCGGATCTCGTTGTGCTTGGCAGATCCATGACTTCTAAAATCTTAGAAAAATCTTACCATGCTTGGTTAGATGAAATTAGATTTGGGCTAACCCGAGCCTATCCATATAATATAATTTAATTATTTTTAACTAAAATAATGGGAACCTCGAGCCTAAGCCTTGCCTGAAAATTAGATCCACAACTACCCCATGGAACGGGACTAGGCCTGATTTTTTTTGGCCCAGTCCAAAATGGCCTAGGTCTAGGTTGCTCTAGATGAGATTTTAAGCTAGTCAGCTAGATAGTGCAGTAATAGTAAGTCCTCAAATGGATCAAACTATAGAACCTATTGTCTGGTTCTTAACATTGTTGCCTAAGCTAGGCTCTGGCGAAGGACCAGTAAGGCGACCATCATAGTCTTCATAGATAAGTTTTCAATAAGAAATTACAATCATAATATAGCATTAAGTGAAAGGAAATATCATGAGATATGAAATTATTTTACCCGCGGGGCACATACTCATTAGCTTGTTTCTTTAGACAATGATAACATCTCTATTTTTCTTGTAGCTCGTGAGTCTGCTTGACTATTCGTCTCCTCTCGATTTCCTCCTCCTAAATTGTGTGCTGACAACATGAGGCACGTCCGCAGCACTCTCGACACATGATGCCACTCGACTTGTTGACTACTAGGTGCTGTCTCTAGTATGTAAAATCAGTGGTTGAAAATTAGGACCACATAAGACGATATGCCAGATAATGACCAAGGTTCATAGCATTAAGGCACTATACGTACCATTGGTATTTAGCAATTTAATACTAGGAATGCCGACGGGTTAGGTTTTAGTGGGCGTGGAGCAAAACCCACCCATGACATGTTAATTATTATTATATAGAATTCCACACTTGAATGCCTCATCTTTGATTGGAATTTCACACCCGCACCTCCGCACCCATTAGGTGTGGCACTTGTGGGCACCCGCTAGTTGAATACTTGAATTATCACTTCTAACTAAATAGCTAAGTTCACTTATATTTTGAGCACCAACACAACCGTACACCCGTATATACACTCGCACGGCACCTAGGAGATGTTAAAACACCTCCCAACTCCAATAGTCGTTCAGGCGATGGAAAAGTGTAATGCTGAAGCCAATTGCGTGTCCCCGAAACTTGCCGTGTGTCTCAGAGACGGCGCACACGGTGGCCGTGGGGAGCCTCAAGGGCTCATACTCATAGATATCTGCTCGTGTGCACGCTGCACGGTACGGTTCCATTCCGGCACTGGCGCGGCGCGGCGCGGACCCGAGCCGATCCGCCAGCTGCCGCACCGAAAGAAGGCGACTTGTTTCTCTCGTCCCCGTGGGCGCTCACATGCTGCTACGGTGATAGCCTCTAGCCTCCTCCGTCCTCCCTCCAGAAATCCAGATCCCACTCTACTCCACTGCTCCACCCCCACCTCTTAAAAACCAAACCAAACCCGAAAGCACCACGAAACACGGCAGCAGCAGCAGCCTGCGTGCGTGCGTGCGTGCGTGCCTGCCTAATCCACCCCTCCTCCCCATCCAGCCTCCGGGCCGGACACCCGCGCGCGCGCGCGAACAAGCCGAGGGAGCGGCAGCGAGGGAGCGCGGGGCGGCGCCGGCCACGCAATGCAGCAGCAGCCGGAGCCCGCCGATCCGCCGGGGCGGGCCTTCCCGCCACCGCCGGCGCCGGCGCCCGCCGCCGCGCGCGGGGCGCACCACCGCCGGGCCAGATCTGAGGTCGCCTTCCGCCTCCCGGACGACCTCGGCCTCGGCGGCGGCGGTGGCCCCGACGGCGACGGCTTCGACGAGATCGGCTCCGAGGACGACCTCTTCTCCACCTTCATGGACATCGAGAAGATCTCCTCCTCCGGGCCGTCCGACCGCGACCGCGACCGCGCCGCCGAGACCTCCTCGCCGCCGCGCCCCAAGCACCGCTACAGCAGCTCCGTCGACGGCTCGGGTCTCTTCTTCTCCCCCGGCATCGGCGGTGCCACGGGGAAGGACGCCGCGGTGTCGTTGGCCGAGGTCATGGAGGCCAAGAAGGCAATGAGCCCCGAGCAGCTCGCGGAGCTCGCCGCCATTGACCCCAAGCGCGCCAAAAGGTGCCACCTCTCGATCTCTCCCCCATCGGTAACCATCCATGTCGTTAGTTTTCATGCTCGTCATTGTTACCAGAATTGGTCTCAGTCGCCGAGTGATCGACTTGCTCCAGTGATTGGTTAGTAGAGAAATGGTCGTATAGTATAGATCAATTATTTTGTTGAGGTGACCCGTAATTAGCTAAGGCGTCGACGACAATCATGCATGGATGCTTTCTGATGGAAATGTCTGGTAGTTGGAGGAAATATGTGCATTTGCGCTTTGTTTTTTCCTCTGTGGGCACTGCGTATGGATAGATGGCATTGGTTGGTTGGTTGGGCGTTGGGAGTTAAGGTACCAGTGGTGGTGCTTTAGCGCCCCCGGTTGGTGGGATTGTGGACAATTTTTTGTTTCTCTGAGGGTGACGCGTGCTTTTCTAAGCCTTTTGCTGGATGTTGGGGGGTTGATCTGTTGATGAATGGGAAAAGGGGTGGGCTAAAAGGGTAACTAGAGTTAACTTAATTTCTTATCTACAAGGCTATATACTTATATTTCCCAGCTGTAATTTGAGGATTTATTGCTGAAGGGCTGAAATGTAAGCTGGACAGCTGGTTTTCAGGATTATATTGCTTAGTTTTGACAATTGTGAAAGATGGCAGTCAAATGATTGTATCTTGGTTGAGATTAGAAGAAAATGAAGGACATTTGACTAGTGACTCATTGCAAATTTAAGAACTGCCTGGCTGTGTTGATAGTGAAATGCAGTAGGAAGGAACACTCTGATATGGCAGCGCTCCTGCCATTGTTTCAAAAAAAATAAGGAACAATCACTGAAAGCTATCCAATCAAATCAAAGAAAATAACAGGCTCTAACCTTTGTTGCCTATTGTATCTCTATTTGAAACTCTGAACCATTCCCGGTGGTCATTAGTTGAAATTTTAATAGAGAAATGTGAATAATGCTGGAAGCATTTGCATTTATCATCTCTAAGAATCACTTACCATAATCTTGACACCAAAACCAGATACTTTAATCTTTAGCACGAAAGAGATCTCGCTAGTAACATATAATATTAACATTTTTTTTTCATTTTCATTCAGAATTCTAGCTAACAGACAATCAGCGGCTAGATCAAAAGAAAGAAAAGCTCGTTATATAACAGAACTTGAGCGGAAGGTTCAAACTCTTCAGACTGAAGCCACCACCCTCTCAGCTCAACTCACACTATTTCAGGTACCTTTCTTTTCCATCTATCTGCTGTCTCATGGATATCAGGTCAAGTTTAAGTTGCAAAATGTCCATTTTCCCTTTCAGTCATTGTAATAAACATGGGCCTATCCTCTGGTTGTAGGGCACCAATCAAATTGTAGTTTCTTTACAGATTGCGCCTACCTTGTAGTTTTTTTGCGCATGTCTTCTGACAACTTGTGTAGCTGTATAGACTAGGACAGCTGCACATGGTGTGATCAATCTAAGCATCCTGACATTGAATATCAATTCTGGTATTATGGACAATTTGAAGAGCTGAATCTTGATGATCTGTATACGAGTTTAATTTATTTTGAGTGTCAACTTTGACTGCCAGCTTCTGGTTATTGCTATAATTTATACGGTTGACTGTTAAGTATTGTATAGTTTACTGGTTTGCTATACTGTTGTATTAAATGCTGGATGACCTTTATATGCTGCCTCCAATCTCTTGCAGAGAGACACAACTGGGCTTTCTGCAGAAAATGCAGAGCTGAAGATAAGGTTGCAGGCTATGGAACAACAGGCTCAACTCCGTGATGGTGAGCATTGTCCCCTTACTGAAGATAACATAATTTATTTGTCTATTTTCTTCTTTTACTGTTTTCCTTTCTCATGTAACATTAAGTAATAATAAGGCCGTGCAACAGTTTTTGACATCATATAACGGGTCATTCTATTTCTTAGTCCTGCTCATGCATTCCTTTTTCTAACTCAAACTAGACATCCTTCCTTTTCCGTTAGAAGTTATTCTACGCGTCCAAGTGCCATAATCTTTTGAAGTCAAGCCTATTGATTATACGCTTCTCTAATTGCCATAGGATGCATGCAGTTTTTTCTAAATGTGGACAATTTGCTGCGCTTTACATATCATGCCATGAACTAGGGTGACTTTATATGTAACATAATGCTAATTATATTTTACCAACACAGAACAAACTAATGGCTTGAATTTGCATTATGAGAAATGCTGTGTTCTGCTTGTAAATTCTAAATATATTTAGCAGACAATCTAAACAGTCAATCCGATATATTTTGCAGCTCTGAATGATGCACTAAAGCAGGAGCTGGAGAGGCTTAAGCTTGCTACTGGTGAGATGGCCAATTCCAGTGAGACATATAACATGAGGTTTCAACATGTCCCATACAACTCTTCTTTCTTCCCGCTTTCCCAGCAAAATATAGCCCCACACTCTGGTAGTGCCCAGTTGCCACCACAATTCCACCCACCTCATTCCAACGTGCCAAACCACCAGATGCTATCCCACCCAAACACTCTCCCAGACATAATGCAGCAAGACTCTCTTGGACGGCTGCAGGGTTTGGACATTGGAAAGGGGCCTCTGGTTGTGAAGTCGGAGAGCAGCTCGATCTCTGCAAGTGAAAGCAGCAGTACCTTCTAACGAGGCCCACCGATCAGAACCCGCATTTTCATTAGATCCTTCTGTTCATAGCCTGACATCCTTGTGCTGCTTTCTGTTCTGTAAGCTTATTTTTTATTCAATTCATTTGATTAGTTGAAATGGTCCGTAATGGCACGGCAGATAAATCCATGTTGTAGACATGATCCATGAACTCTTCACGTCTGTTTGTTTTGGGTTCATTTCCTGTGTGCCATGTTTGGTAATCAGGGTGTTCAGAGTGGAGTCCTCTGATGATACTGTTTTATTTTTGTTGACTTGAGCTCCATTGATTCTGTGTTTGGAACACACATGAATTTTTGTGCTGCCAAGCTAGTTTAATCAATGTATACTAATGAAATGTTGTCGCTTTGAGGAATTTCAAGCATCCATCAGTCACTCTGGGCGTTCGGGTTACCCGCAAAGTTCGGGTCGGGTAGTTCGGGTTTTAAAAAGTTCGGGTAATGAGAATTGTAACCCGATAACAGCCCCCAGAAAACACTACCCGCAAATTCGGGTTCGGGTTCGGTATTACCCAATCTACCCGAAATATATAAAATGACAGCAAGTGCTCAAACATCACAGAATTTTTAGAACTAGACAAAATAAATGATAACTCATTAACCTCAAGTTTAAACCACGACACATTCAACTTTTTAACCACGAGTGCAAACGACAACAGAATAAACGCATTCAAGTTTATAACCACGACATAGGCACTGAGGTACTAACGTACTACTTAGTACTGACTACTTGATACTAAGAGAAAAACTTAAGCTTGCTGCCTGCCAGGCTGCCACATCAGCGCTTGTGCTTCACACTAGAACAAAAGAACATCTTAGAATCCTGGCCTCCAAAGTCCAAACTCCAGTGGCAGCAATCCAGTCCTCCATACTGTACAACAATAACTGATGGTTCAAAATTCAAATCTGATTACAGCAACATATTTGAAGACAGAGAAACTTGACATACCTTCAACTTGGTGTTTGAGACTTGGTGTTGGTGGTGCCGGCTGTCACAGATGGCTGCTCATTCTTTTTTCCACTGCCGCCATATTCTTCTATCCACTCTGTAAATGCACGTCGCATAGCACAGTTAGATATGTAACATTACATACAGTAAACTTACGAAGGCAAGCAAGGAAGGAATATATAGTATCTTTTTGTATTATTGCCAATTCCTCTGTAATCTCTCTTATGTCAACAGCAGGCCTTCGTAACCAATCTTGTGTGCATACTAAAGCCTCTAACATGAATGGAGTAAGAGAGGTACGGAAGTCATCCAAAATACGTCCACCGGTACTAAAAGCCGACTCCGACGCAACTGTTGTAATGGGCATAGCAAGCACATCACGAGCCATGTGACCCAAAACAGGAAACCTTGCTGAATTGACTTTCCACTAGGCAAGAATATTGTCGGGGACAAACCCAGGGGGTCCCCTAATCATCGGGGTAATCACCCTAAAAAAACATTAACCATAAAAAGCCGAATCGCCGGCAGCCCGGAAGGGCCACCAGGGCAACGCGGCCCAACACAACTCACGGCCCAAAACAGCCGCCCGGGCTCCCCTGACAAAGGGACCCAGGCGGCGACCTCCGTCTCCGCCTCGCTCGAGGGTCGCGTGCCCCCTCAAGCGGGCGAATCGACTCCGCCTCGCTCGAGGGCACACCTCTAAGCGCGGCGCGCGACGGCGCCCCGCCCGACAACGGCATTTAATGCCCGACCCATCAGGCGGGCGCCGAAGTCAAAAGGTAATCTTTCCCCCACGCCACGCCGCTGACACCACTGAGCTCGCTGTTCCACCTACTCCGGTCACTATGCGTCCTCACCAGCGCTGTGCGGACGTACGCGGCACTGCTCAAGGCCCTGTGCGGACTGGCAGGCGTCATTCCGCACCACTATTCCACCCGCTCCCGTCCTTTCCCCCCGGGACACCCCTCGAATGGGCGTGAGGAACCCTCGAGCGAATATGTGGACGGCAATCGAGTACAGACTCCGATCGGGCGCGGCCTGGTGATGACGAACGCCGGGTCAAATCCACCAACTCTCAGCCATCACCTGGTAAGCCGGGCACGCCGCGCACTGTGGTCGACAGCAACCACCATGCCGACCCCTGTGCTGCCAACTCCCGTCCTTCTTCACCTGCCCCGCCCTCGAATCAACCAGCGACGGGCAGGTGGACACGGACTGCGGCAACGACACCCCTCGAAACCACTCCAGGACAAGCACAGGGACGGCCACGACACCCGCATAAGCCGGGGCTCGCCATGGATCTCCTGCCAGGGTCAAGGACGATCGCACGCCCGACGCCATGCTCTCAGTGCGTATCCCTGTAGCACACCTCACGCGTACTTGTAAACTCCTTCCCCTCCTTCTTCTCCTTGACCTATAAAAGGAGGAAGGGGGCGACGCGAGGAAGGGGGACGAGGGACGACAGACGAAAAAAGAAAAGAGAGACACCGCCTCACACGATATTGGCACTCGCCCCAATCACACCCGTTTTTCAGGGACTTGGAGACTCCTTCTCCTCTCCCGCCTTGCTTGTAGCCCCCCCCACTGCAAGCACCCCGGTGCAAGATAGTACAGCGCCCCGAGTGCACTCTGCTGGACGTACGGCCTCACGGTCGGAACCAGGATAAATCCTTGTCTCATTGTGCTAGCTCTTGCATCAACCGTCAGGGGACGGGACACAGCGCATTCTGTGTGGCGCTGGGGATTGACCGACCGATCCCAGCACCGACAAATATCTATTTTTGATTCTATGTTTTCTGTTTCTTCAGTAAGATATTTCTCAAGTTCAGATTTGTTGGTGCTCGTAGAACAATTATTTAACTTCATCTTCTTGGCAATTTTGTCTTTCAGCATTCCTCCTGCTACTCTCTTAGATTTATCAACATCAACTACTGGAGTTGTTTCTTCACTTGGAGCATACATGTTCTTGTATTCTTCAAACAGCTCTGTCACACAAGTATTAATTGCTGCCCAAACCAATTGACCTCTTTCCTCACCAAATATCTCTTCAACACTAATCTTTGTGTACAAAGATAACTTGTACCTTGGATCAAGGAATGCAGCCACAAAGATCAGTAAGTTGGTGTTTTCTTTCTCCTTCTTCTCCTTACCCCTACCCTTGCTTCGCCCTTTATCTTGCTCTTGCTGCTGCCCTTTGTCATTGTCCTTGCTGTTGGTGTGCCAAACTCCCCAATATTTATCAAATTTCTCTTTCATTCTTTTCCCCATTGAAACTTGCAAAGTATCTTCACTATTTAGCCACTCTTGTATCAAAAGACAGACTTCTCCAATCTCATGGAAGAAAGTATTACTACTAACTTGGAGAGTAGAAGAGATACGAACAGTAAGGTCATAGAAATGTTGTAGGAATTGTGCCATCTTCTTTGCATTGTCCCAATCATCTTCGTCAGGATGCCCAAGACCATCTCTTGCTTCAGACAAGTCAATAACATAATTAGGGTCATCTTCAGCTAACTTTAAAAAGACTTTCTCATACACAATTGCAGCGTTCAACATCAAATAGGTGGAATTCCACCTTGACGGGCAATCTAGTTTCAAAAAAGCTTTGCTGTCCACTTTCTCATCCTCAGCAATTTCTTTAAACTTAACCAACCTTGAAGTCCCATTTTTTATATACCTAACAGCAGCCCTAACGCGCTTAATTGATGGGTCCACTTCTTGCAAACCATCTCTTACAATCAGATTCACAATATGGGCTGCACACCTCATATGCACAAACTTGCCCTTGGCAATGTTGGTTTTCTGCAGCTGATTCCTCAAGTAATCAATACCAGTGTCATTGGCACTTGCATTATCCACTGTTACAGTCATTACTTTATCCAAACCCCAATCAGCTAAGCATCTTGTCATGTTCTTCCCAATATCCTCCCCCTTGTGACCCTTTACCATGAAAAAACTTATCACTTTCTTATGCAAATTCCACCTTTCATCAATGAAGCTTGCTGTAACAGTCATATATCCATCTTGAACTTGAGAAGTCCAAGCATCTGTTGTCAGACACACTCTTTGACAAGAATCAGAGAAGAACTTCTTCAGCTTAGCCTTCTCTTCAAAGTAAAGGCGCACAATGTCCCTTGTGCAAGTTCTTCTAGATGGAAGTTGAAAACGAGGACATGCTTTGGACAGAAATTTCTTCAAGCCAGGTTTCTCACCAAAACAAAAGGGTTGCTCATCTTCTATAACCATCTCGGCAAAGGCTTCTCTAAGTGCATCTTGATCAAACCTCCAAGTGGTAGGAGCTTCCCCCTGACATGCTTGCAAGGTTGCCTGCTTCGGGTCCTCGTTGAAAACATGAGGATTGCGCTTGCATGTATTGAAGTGTTTCTTCAAAGCAGATGTTCCATGACCCCTTGCTTCAGCCTTGATGTCACGGTGGCAATATTTGCACCTTCCAGCCTTTAGAAATCCTTTCTCATCCTTGACCTTGATGAAATGTTGCCACATCTCAGACCTCGATGCCAGTTCCTTCCTCTCAGCTTTTCCAGTTTCCTTCTCGTCCAAATCAATGACCACCTTTTCATTTACAGGACCTTCGGCTACGGTTTTGCCATGCTCCTCAACCTGCTCCACTGGCACCATTGCCATTGCCTGAGTGCCAGTGCCTTGTGACTCAATATTATCCTCTACTCCTGGCATCTACATAATTAAAAATTAAGCACTATATAATCACTACTCAGTAAGTAAATCTAAACTCTAAAGCACTGAAGCACACATAAAAAATCTTATAAAAATCACACATGTATACTACATAATAGATCATAACAAATGAACCGAATAATATGCCTCACTGTCGTATACTACACATATCAAATAAAGAGTAACAAATGATCTGTGTCGTATACTACACATATCAAATAAAGAGTAACAAATGATCTGAACTGAATAATATCCACTCACGTATCAAATAAAGGGTAACAGATCCACTCACGCATACTACAGCTATCTATAAGCACATTGCAATTTGCAGAGACTAGTACAGTCAATTTCTCACACAAGACACAACCATCGATTCATGATTCACAGATCAAATAATAAGAAAATAGAGGATCAGGGTTAGGGAATAGCGATACTTACATTGCACGACGACGACGATTCTTCAGGTCGCCGGGATCTAGATTCCCTCTCCGGCGTCTCCGCCGATGTGACGTGCAGCGGTCGCTGGAATCCTGATGGGGGCAACGGCGTCGACTCCGTCGACCTCCAGAGACAAGAATAGGGAGCAACAGAGTGAGAGGATTCGGGAGCAGCGTCGCGCTGTTCGCCGTCACAGACTCGCGGCGTCGACGACCGCGCGGGCGCGGAGGTGGAGAGGTGAGGCCGTGCGGTGGGCATGGCGATGGGGTTTTGAAGGGAAAAATATGGGAACTCGGAGTCTCGGGGAGTCAAGGAGACGGAAGTAAAGAGCTGAGTTAATTGGGAAGCAAAGCCGAGGAGGGCCACGGGAAATCTGCAGGCTGCTCGGCAGCCCCAGTTTGACTAGTTTGCTACTACACTTAATCGTTGCTAGCCTGATACGTATTCCTATTCGGTTTTTTCGGGTACCGGGTGTTACTACCCGAATTACCCGACAAAAATTCGGGTAATAGGATTCACTATCCGAACAAGACATCGGGTAGTGCGGGTTCGGGTTTTTCAGGTTCGGGTGCGGGTATTTCGGGTTCGGGGTTCGGGTATCGGGTTTTGTGCCCAGAGTGATCCATCAGAGTTCAATCTATGCTGTGTCAACATCGGCCTGTAGCAAAAGAGCAACATTTGATGTAGCCATGTTGGAGATTACACTAATTTGCATTTGGCGTGCTAAACTAGCTGCATTGTCAACACTTGTAAATATGCACGTATTGTTCATATTTGGTGGCAATTTAAGGGACATCTGTATCGATATACCATACCAAAGCTTTAGCGAGGATATCTGCAATGGAGGTGTGTAGGCAAGGAAAGTAGGACACTCGTTTTCGTGTCACGTTATATATATGCACCAATACTTAGGGTACACTAACAAGGTGGTTAAGGCTGTTGGGCATCATTTTGCATTTGGGTAGGTACATTGCTACTTACTCCATCTCAAATTGTAGTTTGTTTTTATTTTTTCACGTACATAGATTCTAGATACATATTGTGTAGTAAAAATCATGTATCTAAACAAATCAAAACGACATATAATTTGAAACGGACTGATTACGCGCCGGCCGTCTGAGAGGTTGTCTCATGCGCTGCTACATAACATTTCTAATGATGTGGGGAGAGAGAGGGGTGAGAGAAAAAAGTATTTGTTAAGAAAACAATCGCCTCATGAGCTATGATACCACGTTTCCATTCTCTTCTTAATGAAAAACGTGCTATGCACGTTGTAAAAAAAGACCACGTTTCCATCATTGTATGGGTTGTTTCCATACTTATAGTGTTGCTACGAGACAACATATTATATGAGTTGTCTATTAGTCGTTTCAAGATTATATGTCAATTCATGAGATTGTCTATTAGACGGCATCATTGTACTTGTCCTTGAATGAATTATCTTGTTTACTGGTGTTTAATGACGAATACAATACATTTTATATGGCCTATCGTGTTTTGAATCGACTAATTTGACACAACAAACCCTATACACTCATATTGGAAATATGACTACAATATGAACATTGGATTTTAATAATTAAACTCTACTATACAAACTATAAATACAGGTGTTTTGGAAATACTTAAATAATAATAAAAATTTATTGCCATTTTTAACCGGTTATGTATATGTATCGTTAATTAACTTTAAGGAGATGTTTGGTTGGTAATTGAATTTGCCACGTCTAATCTTAGGCCGCCACATTTTAGTTAGACAGTGTTTGGTTCTAGCTAGAACACCTCCAACAGCAAATGTAAATTTGGATATCTGAAAGTTTTAGGTTTATCAGAGAGAAGACTTTTAGAAATTTTTTGTGGCAGCATACCCAAAACTAGATATCTATAAATATTTTTGGCAATACTTTTAGAGTCAAGGGGTTTTCTATAAAAAGACCTAAACAAAAAAATTCTGAAAAAAATTACATGCTTCTGTGAGGATATTTTTACAAAATCTTATGGGATCTTATCTTCTACGTCGTCCAAGCTCCTCTCCTCCCTTCGTTCCTCACTTGTCGCAGAGGCAGTGGAGCTCCTTGCTTCGGGGCTGGGCGTGGTTGGACGGCGAGCTGGGGTGTGTGCGGGCTGCGAGCCGGGCACGAGTGGTGGGTGACGAGCTCGGGAATGGTACGCTGAGAAAAAAATAGGTCATAACCTAAAAATTTTAGGTATAACAATCCATATAGTATGCCTCAGAGTTTTCGTGTGTGTGCAGATTTTGGGTATTTTAGCAGTATGTAGGTATAGCAATCCATTTTATCATAGCTTCTGGAGATGCTTTTAGGGCCTGCTTGGTAGAGCTCAATCTGATTCTGGTTGTCTATGGGAGTCGATTCTCTGATAGAAGTGATTCTGTGGCTGAAAGTGATTCTCTAACATAAACTGTTAAAATCAGGAGGGAGAATCACTTCACAGAATTAGGAGAAGTTACTTTTTTTCCAGCTCCCAGCCTCTTAGTTCATTTCAGAGAATCACTTCATAGAATCAGCAGAGAATAACTTTTCTCTGAAAAACTGTTTAGTACAACTCCTCCTGGATTCACCATAGCTCTGCCAAATATGGCCTTAGATAGTGTTTGGTTCTCGTCGAAACGCGGTATGTCTAATTTCTTATCTTTTCGACCCATATATCATAGACTCAATCTCTTTTTATCAAAATTTATTCGAGGTTGAGTGCTCATTTTCTAATGGCAAGGCTTAGTCAATAACCAAACTTATCCTAGAATCGTTTCACTAGCTATCGCGTTTGGGAAAAAACACGTATATGTAGTTGAGTTAATTGGGTTGATTTCATTTTTTTCTTTGATTTTGGATGCTTCTTAGTTGCATGGAGTCCATAAGCTATGTCTTAAAGATTGTAATGACTGTTGAATAACTTAAAATAAAAATGACAATAAGTTCGAGAACAAAATATGTAGGTTGACACATGAATAAATTTTTGATTCTATACAAATTGATTTTCTCTAGAAAAGATCATTTTATTTTTATAGAAGAGTAAAGTCTATCACCGGTCCTTCAACTCGTTGTGCTGTGTCATCCCGGTTCCTAAACTCACAAAATGTAAATACATGTCCCCAAACTTAGCTTCGGATGTCATTCCGGTCCCTGAATTCTCTTACATATTCAAATTAGATATTAAATATGTATATATGCCCTAAATTTATATATTGACATATATTTAACTAAAAAACTCTCATTATTCTTTTGAAACGACATTTCAACTAAACAACGAGGTATCGATAGTCTTTAAGGGGTTAAATTTGAATTCTTTCCTATCATTCTGTTAGCTACTCTAGTTTTTTAATAGATATTCTCTTTTTCCTAAGCAATAATCAATGGTATGTCAACGATTCAACTACAAATATATGAAAACCGCATAGTTAATTATTGAAACTCTACAAATCATCATATGTTTGGCCTCATCCTAGTCATATGTATACATACAATGAAACAAATCATTTTTTAACATATATACATATTAAATTTGAATGGATATGTTCTGAAATTGTATATTTACGAGTTCGGGACCAGGTTGACAACCGAAACGAAGTTTAGGGAGTCAAATATGCAATTTGTAAGTTCGGGGACCGGAATGATACGGCGTGACAAGTTTAAGGACCGGTAATGGACTTTACTTTTTATAGAAAGTATATACGAGTTTTATGGTCATAGGGCTAATGTCACACCCCAAATTTTCTAAATTTGGGATGTGAATAAATAATATAAATAAATACAATGATTTTCTCTAATTTATAAAATTTTCCAAGGTTCAAATAATTAACAGGGAATGTAATATATATATATATAATATAAAATATATAAAATATATAAAATATATATATATGTGTTTTCTAATTTCAAAACAACATAGTTATTTTACATGATACTGCATCTTTTATTCACTACTGGCTTACTGTATGTATGAAACTTGATCCTGGCATACATACAGTGTACACTTGGTTCATTTTCTAAAACCGGGTGTGACAGCTAAGGACTCCAGTTAACTTGAAGCTTCAAAAGCACAGTTAAACTAAGCTACTAGAAAAATCAACCCATACAAGCTGATCGATCATGAACTGGTTAAAACAACCGAAAAACATAAATACCTAGGTGAAAACTATGTGTTTTACTGTGGAATATCACCAACGGTTACAATTTTGTTTAAAAGGAACCAACTAGAATTATATTTTCTAGAAAATTCCAATCACCTCTGGTCCTAAAGATTTTGTATGCAACTAACAAGTTGCATGTAACATGGTTAAAAGGGTGTGAGTAGGGCTTGGCTTTGTTTTTTCCGAATAAGTAATGCAAGATCGATATTTTTTATGGGAATCGGTTCGGATACGCCTGTTTCATTAGACACGAATTGATCTATATTGTATGAATTTTGGACTCTTTTGGTAGTATTTACCTATCTCTAAACCGATTATTGCCTCAATAAACCGTTGTAATTTTGCGAAAAAGCTACCAAAGTTTCGGGGAATCAACCCGTAGTCCTATGTAGGATTTTATAATATTGTTTGAAAAAAAACATTGATGTTTTATTGAATAAACCCCTGATCCTTCGTCCTTCTCCCACTGACTCGTACATGTCCCGCATCCCCTTTGTCGCCCTGCCATTACACACGTCTCCTCTCCACTTGGCCATCGTGTTAAATCACTCTCAACAACTCTGCACAGAATAAGCCGAGCTAAAATAATTATTAATTTCAATATGTGTGAATAACATGCTAAAACTAGGGGTGGTAAAGGGCTCTAAAATTTAGCATAGCAATTTTAAAGATCAGAGTCAATAGAATCAGATCAAAATACTACTAGTTTTTAAACTAAAATAAGTTACAACATTTTTTTACACTATCAAATACTACTAGCATAGAAATTTAGCATAGCAGTTTCAGACATTTTTTTACACTAGCAAATATACCTATGCGATATGTGCATGCTACCGGGTTATTTTAGACTATTGGGTTGGTGGGTAAATAAAATTTTATGGTGAGAAATTAATGTCAAAACGACAAAAACTTTGTAGAAACATCTTTTTTCCTTCTTGTTTTTACTTTACACGTATTTTCATATCCATTCTTCACGAGGGATGGGTAGAAATTATTTAAGTAAAAAATGTTCAAAAAATCTTATATTTGGCTATTTGCACAAAACTGGCATTCAAAAAAGGTATAAACCCTAATTTAATCCCAAACCAAAGAAAAGGTAAAAGAGCGAAACGGAACAAGGAGCGCTGCTAGTGTCGCACTGTCTCGCTTCCACCTCTCCCGTACCTCCAGGCGGCGGCGGCGGCGGCGGCGAGGCCACGAGGTTGAGATGGCGGCGGCGATGTCGCGCGATGACGAGCTGGTGGTCAAGTCACCCAATGACCAGCGCTCCTACCGCCTGCTCCGCCTCGCCAACGGTCTCTGCGCCCTCCTCGTACACGATCCTGAGATCTATGCCGACGGCTACCCGCCTCAGCCCCCCAAGGCTCACGAAGACGAGGAGATGCAGGAAGAGGATGAGGACGACGAAGAGTACAGTGACGAGGAGGGTGATGACGACGATGGAGAGGATGGGGATGATGATGAAGACGATGGGGAGGAGGATGACGATGACGATGGGAGCGAGCCGAAGAGGAGGAAGGACAAGGGTGGCGCCGAACCACTCGTTAAGAAGGTAGTGATGGACTTCTCTTCTTCAACCATTACTTTATTGATTTCAATCTGCGGTAAATGTCTTAGTGTTATTAACGGACACAAGGATCTAGTTTGATTCAGTGGTACTTAGGAGGTTAAAGGACACTGGGATCTAGTTTGATTTAGTGGTATTTAGGAGGGATAGATGGGAACCATTATAAACTTGTATGCGATCGAAATTAACTATTAGAGTGTTTTTACATCATGGCCTGATATCAGTTTAGTTGTGTGATGCTCTTTGGCTGTCAAGAGTAATTTGATGCGAATGAAGCAGTACAGTTTTGTAATGAACCAAGTGCTTGGTGTAAATTCATTATGACTTGGATTGCGGTGTCAAGGGTAATTTGTTGAGAATGAAGCAATACTATTTGACGAGGAAGAAGTCCATTGTTGGGAGTTCTTCTCCATGTTAGAAGTTGCTGTTTGTTTCCGCCATTCTACAAAATGATACACTATGTTTCAGGCTGCTGCTGCAATGTGTGTTGGAATCGGCAGTTTCGCCGACCCCCCGAAGGCACAGGGTTTAGCACATTTTCTAGGTATGTGATCTTTGTCTTTTCTATTATACTTATCTTACATTGCCTGCTCATGCAAACTAGTTAAAAATCTGAAAGCCTCCCCTCATCTGTTTGAAGTTAAATGAAAGGTGGATTTAATCTGATATCATCAATTCTTAAATCTGAATTTTAATGAACTAGTCTGGTGATTTATACCCTTGCTCTCTTGCTGATCTGTAAGTGTGCTATGGTTTTACAGAGCACATGCTTTTTATGGGGAGTTCCGAATTTCCTGATGAAAATGAGGTTCGTACAGTGTATCGTTCTTTTGTCCCTTCCTTCCTTTATGTTGGCAAGTACTGATAAAGCTTGTGTTCAGACTGTGAGTTTGCTTATTTTTGTTACCTTCACATGTTCTGTTTCGGAGTATGTTTTAGGTAGTACTTAGTGAAAGCACGCAAGTATTTTGTTACTGTATGGAGGTGATATATAGAGAACAACATATTCTGCTGTATTTATCAACACAAAGCTACTTGTTGGGCCGCTTAAACCATATTTGTCTGAAATGCACTGGCAGACATGACCACAGAAAATGCCTTATATAGCACAAGATAGAACAGCCATTGCTATGGTTTGTCCTGACATATGTAAGATAAAATATAGGGAGTAACAAAATAAATTTTGTGTTGTAGCAGTATGCTGCTGTCCGCTGTGGACATGGCAAAAAAAAATCTACCATATCTTGATCCTAATACTTTAAAAGACAACAGCCAGAACAAGATTCAGTTTTCCTTTGTCCATTAGAGCATTTTGTGTTGGACTTCGTCTTCTGTACTCTGCCTGTTCCTTTCTGTATAGTTTTCAGTTTTGCTGGGAAACAAAAGGTCTGCTGTGGATTTATTTGTTTGCTTCTCACTCGTTTTTGATCTCTCCGTAGCATCTCCATATGAGTTATTGACTTCTGGCCAAATAGCAGAAATGTGTAGATCTACCTCTTTTCGAGAATTCGATTTACCAATTTAACTTTGTGTAGAGTTAATGTACACCTCAGAAACAGTATGAAGGTATAACAGTGTAATAGATTATTGATAGAACATGAAGCCTGGCATGTTAGCTCTCATTTATTGATAGAACAAGAAGCCTGGCATGTTAGCTCTCATTAAAAAAAAAAGAGAAATGAGTTTATTTTGGATTGCTGGTATTCATTACATGTAGCAGTAGTATTGCAAATGTGTGCTAGAACCAGAGCAATCACATCCCCTTATCCACCACGCTGGTCCGTAGAATGGTAGCTACAATCTGCTGCAAATAGTAGTTATGCTTAACTGCTTATGTATTTTATTTGGTTTACTGTAATGTTCCTTTGTTGCTTATGATGTCTTACCTTTGTAAATCCGATAATATTTTAAACAATGAGCATTTGAGTCTGTGATGGAGCTAGGTGATTCTTTAGTGGGACCAAAGACACCTGTCCCTCATATGAATTATTTGATAACTTCTCTTATGTAGTATGACAGCTACCTGTCCAAACATGGTGGCGCGTCCAATGCTTTCACTGAAACCGAGTACACGTGCTACCATTTTGAGGTCAAATGGGAGTATCTAAAGGGAGCCTTGGACAGGTAGCTCGCATCCATTCACTGTTCGTCGTTCTATTGCTTTATTTGTGGATGAATCCTGAATTACAGTTTGAAACTTATATTTGGTTCTGATTCCATTCTTAGATTTTCTCAGTTCTTTGTATCACCTCTTGTTAAGGCGGAAGCAATGGACCGTGAGATATTAGCAGTGGACTCAGGTTTGTGGTCATCTTGTTATGGCTAGCCGCTTCTATTTTCTTTGGCTCTGAATAACATTGTTTATTTGCCTGTACAATTATATTGCACCAGAATTTAATCAAGTTCTGCAAAGTGATAGCTGCCGCTTTTCCCAACTTCAGTCCCATACCTGTTCTCAAGGGCACCCTTTGAACAGATTTACCTGGGGTATGTTGATTAGTTAGACATGTTTTTGCATGAAATCAGTCTGACATTCTCACGTTGTGCTATTCTTTGAATTGCATTGGGGCTGAATTTTTTATATTATCCAATAGGCAACAAGAAAAGCTTAGCTGACGCGATGGGCAGTGGAATCAATCTAAGAGAAGAGATTTTACAGATGTACATGAAAAACTACCACGGAGGAGCGATGAAGCTGGTTATAATTGGAGGAGGTGAGCCTCAATCTTATTCTGACTGTAAATCACATCCATGAGCTCTTGGTCTTTATAACTATTTAATGTTTTTATAATACACTTGTTTCAGAACCCCTTGACATTCTAGAAGGCTGGACCATGGAGCTATTTAGCAAGGTTAAAGCTGGCCCTCTGTTGGATATAACTCCAAAGACTGACATGCCATTTTGGAAGTCAGGGAAGCTCTACAAGTTAGAGGCAGTTAGAGACGTGCATAGCCTTTTCTTGTCATGGACACTTCCTTGCTTGCACAAGGAATACATGAAAAAACCAGAAGATTATTTGGCACATCTCCTTGGTCATGGTAAATAACTTTCAGCACATGCACTTTTCACCATTGCTCTTCAATAAGTTTAATGTAGTTTGATGCTTGAATGCTAATCATGCGATTTGTTTTCCATATCCATTCTGTTCAATATTTGTCAGTTGTCCGCTAGTAAAATTTGTACCCTCTCTCTTTCCATGTTCCCAACATTACACAGCTTCCTTTTTCATAAGATAGTTGCAATCATTTTACCTGGTTGGGATAAATGCTACTGAAATGGTGGCAGTAGTTGTATCTGTGCGCCTACACATGTAGTGATTTGCGGCATCCTTGTATTCGTGCTGAGTGTTCTTTCATCTCCCATTAGCTCATAAATTCTTTTGATTTTCACGATGCGCTTGTTTTACTACAAATCTCTTTCCATTGAATCAAAT
Source organism: Echinochloa phyllopogon (assembly GCA_033239725.1). Taxonomy (NCBI): domain Eukaryota; kingdom Viridiplantae; phylum Streptophyta; class Magnoliopsida; order Poales; family Poaceae; genus Echinochloa; species Echinochloa phyllopogon. Next base: position 59,416,052 of record BTCW01000018.1, on the reverse strand, counting down.
TATAATGAAAATGATCCTTTCAAAGCATTTGATATTTATTTTCTTAGTTTAATGTGGATTTGGAGCACATAAAGCAAACTTTCCTTATGAGCCTTAATAACTGGTTATTTTGTTTTATCTTCAGAGGGCAAGGGGAGCTTACTTTATTTCTTGAAAGCTAAAGGATGGGCAAGCTCATTGAGTGCTGGTGTCGGAAGTGGAGGATCAGATCGGTCCTCATATGCCTATATCTTTGAAATGTCTATCCACCTTACTGATTCAGGGCTGACAAATGTATGCAGATTATCCAATGTTTCTGGTTTGACACATTTTTATTGGACCAAGTTCCTTTTCTTTTCTCAGAGCATTTCATGTGACTTTTGCATAACTCTTCTGTTTTGAACTCTGTACAGTTTATGTCAGAAAAAGCTCCAATGAAAATATATCTAACAAGACCTTTATGTAAAGAACTATTGAAACAATGTTGTTTTGCACAAGCTCTGATCCCATTATTTTATAGTAAAATGAAGTATAGATCTGCAGGGAATGCCTTAGCTTACGGAATTTTGTCACCTTGTCTGCCAAACATTGTAAAGACAAATTTGTTCAGTAATTTCCTGTGCGCGTCATTTTCCTTTATATTCATTTTGTTTCCATCATTGAACAAACTGAATTATTTGTTTTCATGTCACGTTCCTCAGAGAGTCTTGAATATGTGCTATGAGTCAGTATCGCAATTAGTTTTCTATTCAATTTCATTTTATCACATTACATAAAACGATCTTTGGCTGATCCTTTATGAGGGTTTGTTCAGTTTGTCAGCAATCTTTTGGATAGCAGGTAAATGAGTTCATTTCCTCTCCCATCCAAACAAACCATAAGGACCAACACATTCCTACTAGTTTAGAATTTATTAGGAAAAAGGAAAGCGCAAACCTGCTAAGCCTATCACTAATGTTAGTCATCACGGTATACTGGTGTCACTGCAACTTGGTTAAGTGAATGCATGCCTTTTTGGAAGAATCGCATAGCATGTTTTGTTTTAACTATATGTTATTGGCCTTTGGAAAGTTCACTGTTATGTTATTTCTAGACATTGTCATTTATACTTAGTTAACTTTTGTTTGTTTAGAGATTGCTAATTCTTGCTGTACCCTTCTATAATATTGGACATCATGTACCTTTTGCAGGTATTTGAGGTCATTGGTGCTGTATACCAATACATAAAGTTGCTTAAGCAGTCTGAGCCACAAGAATGGATATTTAAGGAACTTCAGGACATTGGATACATGGAGTTCAGATTCGCAGAAGAGCAACCTCCAGATGATTATGCTGTTAATCTTGCAGGTCTTAACCTTTTATTTTCATACTTGTTTTCTTTAGTTTATGTAGCGGTACCATGTTTACTGAGTATTTCCTCTGCAGAAAATATGCTTTTTTATTCTGAAAAGCACATTGTTTGTGGAGAGTATATATATGAGGATTGGGATCCGGAATTAGTCAAGCATGCATTGTGCTTCTTCAATCCAGAGAACATGAGAGTCGACGTACTCAGTAGATCATTTGATAAGCAGTCACAAGGTAATCCATTTATGATGCCATTTTCTGCATTGTAATTGTCTTGTATCTTAAAGCACATTTGCTCCTGTGACAAGCTAGTGAGCACTTGTTTATGCAATATGCACTTTTACCTATATATTGTCTTTTGTAGCTATAACATAGGCTTCTCTTAGTAGTTATGTGGCTTTTGAATGCACTTGGGCATATTCTTTGGTACATAGAACAGCAAAATCTTACTAAAATTAGCTATGGATTTTGTAGCACTACACAGCACAACTGCTAGCTGGTCCTTAACTTTATAACCAAAGACTCTTGTTCATAAATAATCACAATATGTACCCCAAATTATGAGTTGCAAAATGGAAAAGTCTGCATTCAGTATCATAAAAGCACCTTCCTTAACGTAGACGTGGGGGCATCTCCTGTATGCGTGCATTTGTAGTTAGTCAGGAATGACAATAGCACTGAGGTGCTATACTTTTGTGGCTTGTAGGTTTCTGTGTAGCGCTGCATTGATTTTTACTATCCTTGACCTGGCCGCATAATTTCCCATTATGGGTTCATTCTGTTTGTATAATTATTCAAAAGAACAGCCTGCTGGTTATAGAGTTGCTACTTTCACACGTGTTTAATGACATGATAACAGTAGCTAAAGGGTAGTCATGAGAACAAGTATCAGTTCCATTGCATATTCATGCTTGATAGCTTCATGAGTTTGCAATTCTAATACAGTTTGTTGCATGCAGCTATTCAGTGTGAGCCATGGTTTGGTTCACAGTACATTGAGGAGGACATACCATCATCTTTGATTGAAAGTTGGCGAAATCCTGTACAGATAGATGCTAATTTACATTTACCTAGCAAGAATGAATTTATCCCAGGGGACTTCACTCTGCGAAATGCAAACTCTCCTAGACCCTCAAGTGAAGATAACCCTCAGTGCATTGTGGATGAGCCATTCATAAAGCTCTGGTACAAGATGGATATGACATTTAATGTCCCTCGTGCAAACACTTATTTTTTGATTTCTGTCAAAGATGGCTATAGCAGCATCGAAAACTCTGTCCTGACAGAGTTGTTTGCAAACCTTCTCAAAGATGAACTTAATGAAGTCCTTTATCAGGTCGGTATTGAAGTTACTTTCATTTATTTTTGCTTCTTTTTTCTATTAAACTGAATCACTAGAGCAACAAATGGTACTAGATATGGAGTAATTGGGAAGATCCAAGCTAGGGCAGGTATCTGCATTGGGTCTTAATGTAATGTTGTTCATGTGAGAATTTGGCAATATGTCTCAAGAGTTTTATTCCGTAAAATTTGAATCTGCTGTTAGTTGCTAAACGTCTCAGGTGCTGCACAACCACATACTAAAGACTCAATCTCTATTAGCTATGAATCTCAAAGAACTGGATGTAGGGTCCACAACACCAGCCTTCTTTTCGATATTTTAATTATCTTTACCTATCTTATCTGTTTCTTGACAATTGATTTATCATTCTTAACTTTCTCAGGCTTATGTGGCTAAACTGGAGACTGCAATATCCGTTGTTGGTAGCAATCTTGAGATAAAGCTCTATGGTTACAATGACAAGCTTCCTATCCTGCTGACCAACATCTTGTCTACTTTTCGATCCTTCTCTCCGAAGACAGATAGATTCGAGGTAATGCATTTTATGTGAAACTTTTTTTGAAATAGGCCTGTGAGAATGTTTTTGAATTCTAATGCTTGCTGCGACTTCGTTACTTTTGTCGTGTGAACCTTTTATTTTAGGTTACATAACAAATGGCGTATGATGAAAGTTCCATAATTATCAGTGCTAACTTCTGTAGATCTATTATGAGTTTTCCTCTCCGTATAAGTAGAATTTCTATGCAATATTGTATTTCCTCGGAGAATGGAAATTTGGAAGCATGGAAAATCAGATATCCAGTTGACAAGCAGGTTTTGATATTCCCGTTTCCAGTTAGTTGGCACATTGCTCTTTTCTGAATATGTGCCACAAAAAGTGATTGGACAGACCTGTTAAAATGCTGATATTTCTGTCATTTTTGGTTTTCATGTATCTGAATCTGTTTGCTGCTTCATCATCTCTTAATGCTTCTTGGAAAGTAGTTTCCATGGACTTCAGATAATTGTCCTATGCCTGGACCTAGTTATCTTTCAGTGATATTTTTCTTTAGGTTTTAGGCTTCATGTTTCTGAATCTGTTTCTTGCTAATCTCCTTTTGCTTTTCAGAAAGTAGTTTCCATGACAACCGTCTTATGTTTGGGCTTAGTTATTCTCCAGTGACTAAAATTGCCAACTGTCTGTGACCTAAATGCTTGTTTAACCATGTTCGATAAGTTGTTTCTGGGCTTTGCTTCCGTTTGTTGCACCTGGCCACTGGCAGCCATATTCTATGGATTTTTTCCGTTGCCGGCTTGGAGGTAGCGAGGTGATAGCTTGAATAGGTTTTTACTTGGTTTTTGGTTTTAGCAAACTTATACTCCTTCCGTACTCGTAAAGTAAGTCGTTTAGGACAACGACACGGTCTTCAAAACACAACTTTGACTTCTTATTTCTATAAAAACATTTGTCTAAAAGTGATACATGTATACTTTTGTGAAAGTATTTTTCAAAATAAATCTATTCATATAATTTTTACAATTTCAAACTCAACAATTTAAAAGTTATTCATGATTTATATTCCCAAAGTTTGACTCAAACCTTGTCCTAAACGACTTCCTTTACGAGTACTGAGGGAGTATGTTTTTTATTTATCTCATATGCCTGCTAGTTGTTAACTTCTGTAAGAATTGAAATAAGATTTCTGGAAATCTCCAATTTAATGAGCTTCGGCATGATAGTATTTATCTGATGTTTCATTGTGCATTTACCAGGTCATCAAGGAAGACTTGAAAAGAGCTTACAAGAACACTAACATGAAGCCTATGAGCCATTCTACCTACTTGAGGCTACAAGTCTTGCGTGAACTATTCTGGGATGTTGATGAAAAACTACAAGTTCTTATGAAGTTAACATTTACTGATCTAGTAGCGTTTGTACCAAAGATCCTTTCCCAGGTACGAAGTCAATGACAGCCTTTTCTGCTACCACCAGTTCTTATATAATAATAACAAATGATGTTTGAAGATGAAAGATGTCTGTTGACAGTATGTCTGATAAAGAATTCTTATACTGGTCTTTTGTTCCATGCTACCATGTCTTCTGGACAATGTAAAACAACTTTCTGTTTGCACATATGCAGTTGTACATTGAGGGACTCTGTCATGGCAACCTGTCTGAAGAGGAGGCAATTAATATATCAAAAATATTCCGCAATACTTTGTCAGCCCAGACACTGCCAGAGGAAGCAAGGCATAGGGAACGAGTTATTTGCATTCCTAATGGTGCGAGCCTTGTTAGAAGTGTGCACGTGAAGAATGATCCTGAAGAAAATTCTGTGGTTGAGGTGGGTCTTTATTCTGATGCTACTATATACTAAAGTACAGTACATCCCTTTTTGCATGTTTTTTATAGATGTGATTTGAAATGTCTGATTATATGACAAAAACATCCCTGCTGGCAACCTTCTGTTACCTGTTTAGAAAAGGCTGTCCATGAGCAATGCAACCACATTCTGAGAGGGTGTAACTGTGTAGGTCAGTACCATCACAGAGTTGGTGAGCAATGCAACCACATTCTGAAAAGGTGCAGCTCTAGATTGGGCTAGCATCTGTGTTCTTAGAATGATCTGTGTTGTGTAAGATGGTCTTTTCCAGCTTGATGACCTTTGCAATAGTACTGAGCAATGTTTCCCACAAAAGGACTAATTTCGCAAGGGCAACCAAGCTGGAATCTTGGAACCTTGGATCTGCATTATTTCTTTCATTCATGGTGATAATATGGCTTTCTGATGTATGCTTATTGTTGTCAGGTCTATTTCCCAATTGAGCAAGACATTGGAAAGGAAGCAACAAGGCTCAGAGCTATTACAGATCTTTTTAGCAGCATTATTGAAGAACCTTGTTTTGATCAGTTGAGGTATGAATATAATACTGTTGTTTAGATGAGTTAATTAATGTCATCCTGCTCCGTAATTCAATATTGTAAAAACTTGAGCAATATATATATATATATATATATAACCTATAGTCTATGGCCGGCCATAGAATAACTATTCTATAGCCACTTTGAGTTACTATAATTACTATTGTAATTCACGAGATTTTAGTAACTTCTTACTAAGTAATTTACTATAATATAATGGTAAATATCTCCATGTGTGTTATAGTAACCCAATTACCATAAATATGTATTGAAATTATAGTAAATTACTACATAAAACTACAGTAAAAAGAGGTGGCTACAGAATAACTATTCTATGGCCGGCCACAGAGTATACCTTCCCTAGAACCTATAGTCTATGACCGGCCATAGAATAACTATTCTATAGCCACTTTGAGTTACTATAATTACTATAGTAATTCACGAGATTTTAGTAACTTCTTACTAAGTAATTTACTATAATATAATGGTAAATATCTCCATGTGTGTTATAGTAACCCAATTACCATAAATATGTATTGAAATTATAGTAAATTACTACATAAAACTACAGTAAAAAGAGGTGGCTACAGAATAACTATTCTATGGCCGGCCACAGAGTATACCTTCCCTATATATATTCACAAAGATTATAAACTTGGCTACTGTTTGTATTTGAAACGTTCTTGTTAATTGATTTTCTTGCTGTTCTTATTAATAGAACAAAGGAGCAACTTGGCTATACTGTGGACTCTAGTCCACGGATGACTTACCGGATGCTGGCCTATTGTTTTCGAGTTATGTCCTCCAAATATAGCCCTGTTTACCTGCAAAGTCGGATCGATAACTTCATCAATGGTCTATCTACTCTGCTGGTACGCCTCTATTATTCCGAGTGTCTTGGAACATGTCTGCTTTAGGGCATGTACAATGCATATAGACTCCTAAAGGGAGAAAACAAGTGCTACATCATCAAGCATCTACACAAGAGTCCTAGCCTACAATAGGAACAACTATTTTATGGTGCTTAAATAGCTTGATAATTTAGGAGCCTGCTTAAGCTGTTAAGTGTACACCTCAGTCCAACACGTGCACAGCATGCTAAGTCATTTACTTGACTCTAACCGTCTGCCTTCACTTTTTAAGTGATGCCCAAATGAAGCGATGAGCGGTTGAGCTCTGATTTGGCCTACAAGTGCCTGTTCCCTAACCCTGTCTTACACAGTGGAAGGGGATTGAACTGCCGCTAAGAGTCTGCTAAGCATCCCACGTTGGAATTGGCCTTAGTCTGTTATTATATTAGTCTTTTTTTATTTGCACCTGACAGACAGTGTAGGCTAATCTGCATTTTTTTAAAATACTTCAACTACAAAATATCTGAGTCGACATGGCCCTATGCAAACTTTCTTTAACCTTATTATTTCATCATTGCACATTCTATTCATGTAATCCAGAAACACTAAGAAAATACCTCAAAGCCCATGCTATTTAATTGCTCATATATGGTTGTGAAATTTAAACATTTACATGCTGTTGTATCCATTTTCCCACCTGTACCTTGTGTGGGCCAGAATACATAGTTTCTGGAGCCTGAAAAGCAATTAAAATTTTCATCTGACAATTTTATCCTTTACTTTGCTTGAACACGTGTACTCAGGACGGGCTCGACGAAGAGACTTTTGAGCACCATAGAAGTGGTTTAATAGCTGATAAACTGGAAAAGGAACCTTCCCTTAGCTACCAAACTGGTGATTATTGGTCTCAGATTGCCGATAAAAGGTATAGTTTCTTCTCCCTCGTACCCTGCTTTTGCACTGAATATTACTTTAGAAAAGTAATTGCATGAAGCATTCATGGAATTACTGTTCTGGTCAAGCATTGATACCATTGCTGTGATGAGTAGTCAGTAGTGCATTTTTTAAAATTTAATTTGAAAAACAAAATAGTATTATGAAATGTCATGCTTGCAAGTAAAAAGAACTTCTGGTTCTCAAAGGAAAATCATGCATTGCTGTAACAGAACATGAGCGATCAGGAGAATACCATCTCATTGGTGTCGCATTTGCTTGAAATCTACGGATTGTGCTTAAAACTAGCATTGCTGTTAGAATTTTGTATGTTGCGGATTCAAGATGAACTTCTTGTTCTAGTCCAATCTCTTCTTTGCCGCGAGTCAGCTTTTCCCATTACCACCCCAGAGAGAAAGTCATGTGGTCTGGCTCCTGCTGCAATGTTCAATAAAGCGGCATGAGTGTCAGACCACAGCTGCAGCGGGTGGACGTGGAGTGTGTCTGTCATCTCAACAGGTGAGCAGAGGCCGGTAGTGGATCCAGAACAAGAAGTTCTTGACCCCTGTACTGGCAGCTGTGGCTGAAGAAGTTTGGGACTTGTGGCGGCCAGAACAGGGATTATCGGAGAGAAGGTGGGGCGAGCTTTGACATGTTGGGAAAATAATTTTTTTACCTCACTTAAAAACACTAACTGCATTGGCAAAGCCATTGACATGATTCTCTTTAGGAATAAAAAACAAAAGTTCACTTTACTCCCTCAAACTATGACTTGTGATGTTTCATTGTAGGCATGCTCTTAACAAAAAACTTTCATTTACTTTGGCCCCTGAAATTAAATCTTATTATTTCTGCTTTGTTGCACCAAAATGACTAGATGTCTCGTTTCTTTTACTCTTGTCCGTGGTCTGATGTTGTGGACGTATAGGTACATGTTTGATATGCCAAAACTGGAAGCCGAAGAGCTTAGGACAATTCAGAAGGCTGATGTTATCGATTGGTACAATACATACATAAGACCATCAGCTCCAAAGGGTAGACGACTAGCAATCCATGTGTATGGTTGCAACTCAGACATAGCTGAGGCTGCCAAACTCCAGGAACAGTCATGGACTGTAATTGATGACATCAAATTGTTGAAGGTTTCTTTGCAATTTTATTCAAGCCTCTGCTGAGCTTGCACTCTGTTGGTGCAAAATCACTGTGCCTAAAGATGGACATCACCAAAGGACAGATTTGTAGCAGACGTTTGATGATGGCTAGACGCACAACTTGGACATTCCCAAGACCTGCTAAGATGCAAGATCTTCATGGACCATAGCAGCTGGCTGCAGCCCCTGCTGCTACTGATCCAACTGCCATGTGAACTAGCTGGTCTAAGGCGAGAAATTGAAGTGCATCGTTGCAGTTGACCTATTCAGCGTCAGCGGTATAATGCCATTATTTCTTAGTGGGTAAGAACTAGTTTAGGGTTTTGTTGTGCATCATGCAATTTCATTTTTTGAACAAACAAAATATGGCTTTTTTCTACTTTACGCCAAAAAATGTTTATTTCTCCAATTTGGCGTTGTAATTCTTGGGTAAATGGATATATAGGAAAGATCTCCTTTGAGGAATGTTTTTTTTCCATATATAAGATGCTTGGAATCGATACTGAAAATTTTTGAAGACAGTGTTATCTCAGCTAAATAAGCTCCATCATTGAAGTTAATTACATGTGGTAGCTAGTTATTTGGGACAATTGCTTAGGTTGATGTAGCGCTGACGAGACAAAAGCTGTTTCTAAACATCTGTAAAGATTTTGTTCTCCTCCTTGCAAGTAAAGATTTTGCCCTTGTTTAGATCCCAAATTCCCACCCCAAAATTCACTATGCAAAAATAAGATTCCCATCACATCAAAATGTCATAGCATGCATGGAGTACTAAATATAGACAAAATCAAAAACTAATTGCACAGTTTTATTGTACTCTACGAGACGAACATTTTGAGCCTAATTAATCAATTTTTGGACAAATTTTCACACATACAAACGAAATGCTACAGTAGCGCACGTACTCCAAAAGACCCAAATTTGACTCAAATTCTAGAAACTAAACAGGGCCTTTGTTCCACTTGTCGACGCCAATTCAGTCTTGTCTGCAAGTTCGCATCTAATCATACGTTGTGACTCAAAACCTCACCTATGCACAATCTCAAGTATTCGAATGTTGATCACCGTAGGCCAATCCATCTCACTGGTGGCATGGCCATATATACCTTAACCTTAAGGCTGGAAAGTTTGTTCAGTTCCAATTCTCTTTTTTGCAAAACACCTGCACTCAATGATTGTAGATAACATGGGGACATTGATTTCGACATGTGGTTATTCATCGAAGGGTATTATCACAAGTCACCACGTAGAAACTAGAATCTACCACTAGAATCACATAGTACACTGCTCCCTCTGTTTTTAAAGAGCATATTACTATTTGAAAAGGTCAAAAAATTAAAATTTGATTAATAATTAGTCAAAATATTGACATAGTGTGCAAAAAGTATATGAATATTTGATATTTCAAGGACAACACTGATTTCAAGTAATTGATGATATATTTTAAGGCCACCTTATAGTATCAATCTTCTTTATCTCTGACAAAGCTTCTCGGTAGTCTACTGATCACATTTTCATCAACTATTAATGCCTTGATATGTTCCGGTGGACCATCCCTGCATACCTATCCACGTGCCCCATATATCTGTTGGATCATGCCGGTATTGTGACCAAAGCAATGGTTCCTGTCACGCAGAAATGGCAAAATTATGGCACTGTAATTCAGATAATGAACTGAAGACAGACAAATGATTTTGTTTGCCCGTTGTGCAGAACTATGGCACAAAAGTGAGTATGAAGTACAATATGTGCAGAACATACCTATGTAAGCAATAGTGATAGACAAGCAGAAATTGCCAATTACAGATAACAGCCAAAGGACAAGCACAACCCGTGAAGAGAATTTTCTGTCTCAGCAACCAAAGGAATAGCAATCAACATGGAAAAGCATCTGCCTGCTTGAGTGATAAACCTGGAAAAAGTTGACGCGTAATGGTTGCAATTACTGGTCAACATGAACTTGTTCATGAATCTCATGCCAACTCCACTTACTTTGATATTCCTCTGAAGGATGATTACTCTACAAATGCTCTCGTGGAACATCTGAAGTGATTCATCTGCAGATATTTCTTGCGCAGAGCTGTGCACATCCTGTAATTTGCTTCTACACTGGGAGTCAGGCACAAGTTTTTCTTTCAAGCTGCCAGGAAGGCTAGATAGTGCACTGCTTGAAGGACAAACGACAAAATTAAAATCACAGGGAACACTAGCCAGTACAAGAAATCTATTATTAGCAAGGAACGTATACCTGGTAACACCACGAACAAGCCCCCGCTTGTAGCCAACATTTACAGATTGCCTAAACCCAACATTGAAGCCCTCCTGGGCAGAGTCCTTCTGGCCTTCTGTTATACCATCCCTATAGCCCATCTAGAAAAAAATTGGAAACAAAAGATTTTTATCATGCCCCCTTTCAATGAAAACTGCAGAAGAATAATTAGATTAACAACTGCGTCCCCGAGAAACTCTAGAGAATACCTTCTGAAACTGGTTCTGCCTGTGGATCCATTCTCTGTCTAAGTTAGAAGTATGCCCAGGAGAATCTGAAGCATCATCCCAAATGTCATCGTCTTCGCCAGCAGCATCACCGCCATTACCTGTGACGAGATTGCAGAAATAATTTCTCAGCACTTCTTTTTGACAGAAATCAACTAACTGTAACATGAGGTAATACTAGTACAAGGGGGGCACAGCTGATTAAGTAACAACTCGTGGTAAGAACTATCTATCGGGCCTTAGCTATCACTGATTAAAACATGCCTTGCCCTACGCACCATATTTGGCGATCCCAGTCACACTCGATGAAGGTGTTGCTTCTACGCTTAGATCCCCCATGGAGGTGGTGACGCCCTCTGCAACCCCGGGGCTGTCCATCCAGAAACGTAACCTGCAGTCCAAACACCGCATAAGGCGAGAGGTCTGAAACGAAAGGAAGGGCGAAATCTGCCGGATACTATTCTCACAGAGGAAAAGGGATGAACCAGTGACCTAGGAAATCGATAGTAGTACTCCCTCCACCACGCAGCACATCAAATCAAATTGCATAATAATGGGTGAATCCAATACGGATTGGATTTCAGCGCACACAGGAAACGCGAGAACAAAACGAGCAATTCGTCCATGGGAGCTAGGCCAGCGTAATTAGCGAAAGGCGAAAACCAACTAGACCCAGGACGGATGGATCTCCACGAGGAGGGGAGGCCTGCGGGACAGGAACAGCACATAGATGCGCAATTGAGGGGGAGAGAAGCGGTACCTGGATCTGGATCGATTCGAGGTCTGCCGGCGTGGAGTGGCGGCGGTGGGAGGCGCCTGCGTCTGTCGCCGGATCTGCGCGCCGGGAGGGAGAAGCGAAGCGTCCCGCCGATCGCCGGATCAGGGGGAGGAGGAGCTGGAACAGACGAGTGGCGAGCGCAAATAGGGGAAGGGGCACTGCTGAATTGCTGATACAGCTCGGCACTCGGCACGGCACGGCCGGCTCCCTCGGTGCTCCTCGGCCGTTTGTTTCAAATTATAATCCATCTAATCAAGTTTTTATAATCTCACGTGAACAATAAACATTATAGATTATAATCTAGAATAAATAATCTACACCCTTAGATTATCATAATCTCATAATCCGTTAAAAACATGCTTATTTCAGATTATATAATTTAGAACTTATAATCTGGTATAATCTTGTTAGCAAACAAACAGAAGAGGGGAGGCCGGGAGGGGGGCTTGGTTGATTGGTTGTTTGCTTTTTCAAATTTTACCGACCCACTCCACCTCATGCATGGCCCAAGAGGGAGGCAGCCCAAGGCGCATTCGCCACATATTTGGTCCACACTCGTCATAAACACACGGTAGAAAAGAAACAGTCTATCCTCGAGCTAGAGTCTCGCTTCGCTTTTTTTAATCAAACGTGTGTAGCGGCCCTGGGGATTAAGTTTTCCTCCGATCGAAAAGAAAACATGAGTAACCAGGTACTCCGTATTGTACGTTAAACGGACTACGTCCCACGATATAAGGCGCGCACGTAATTTAAGATTCAAACTTTAAAAGTTTTGACCTATTGTTAATCTTTCATAATAAAAATAATATCATTATATTTGTATTTAAATGTATTTTTATATAACTATGATTTTGTTGCTACAAACATTACAGTATTAAAGATATTAAGAGTCAAACGTTAGTATGGGAGGCTGTGCCAAGTTTGACCGCGCCTTATATTTTAGGACGGAGGAAGCATCAACATCTCGATTTATATTGCAAGTTTGTCTATCTATCTATCTATCTATCTATCTATCTATCTATCTATCTATCTATCTATATAAAGATTTAAAACTTTCGACAGCCGACGAACCCACCGCTCATTGAAACATTATCCCTTCTACGATCCCACCTGTCAGACTCTTTTTTTATCAAACCACGCTTAACGAAACAATCCGAACCCAAGACTAATCATCGTCAAAATTTACAGGAACCAAAAGTGGCATGCCCTATAAAGTAGGAACTCGGGACTTCTCATCGTCAAAACAACAGCGGCATGATCGGTGGCATGATAAAGATGGCATGAGCGTGTCGCGCAGACATATTTGCTAGTAAAAGAAAACAAAAGCTCTCTTTATTTGTCAAGCAAGTATTTAAAAAGAAAAAAACATGCATGGAATCAAAGCCGCTAGATTAATTTAGCCATGCTACCACCGCACGGTTATAAGTAATTAAACTTAGACGATACGATTAAATTTTAGCCAATTATAAGTAAATCTAATTAAACTTAGATTGAAAATCTTATTTTTCAAACAAATTCTCACATGATATGACTAAAGTTTTATAAAGAAGTATAAAATTGTTACTAAGTTGGTCATCAGTGATCCAACGGTATTCCTATCGAGAAGTACGATATATATGACCAATTTTTCATCATAGGATAAAACCTAATCACATGCTACGTGCATGTTCCGAAAAACCGCTCGTAGCAATGTTTCGCTAGTATTGCTTCGAGAGATTGAAACTGTTCTTGTCAGAGTCCAGAAGTGCATCCTCGTATAAGGCCTCGCGTCTGGCCTGATCACTACATGAGTTTCAGACTACAATCTTCCCTACTGCCTCGTTCGATTGGGCAAGCCACGGTCCCAATCCAAGTGTGATTGAGTTGCATCGGTTCCTGCTACGAGCTGCCGTGCGCGGGTGACCGCCGGCGGTGCCTCCAGGAACTTCTGCCCGGCCACCAACTTCTGCCCGTCCAACTATACGCGCTCTCCGGCTCCGCTGGCGGCTGGTGCAACCCGCCGCGCGCTGCGGCACTTCGACCTGTCGAAGCCGGCGTTCCTGCGCATCGCACGGTGCCACGTCGGTGTCGTGCCCGTCTCGTTCCGCCGGGTGGTGCGTGCGTCAGGAAGGGCGGGATCCGGTTCGCGGTGATGGGCACACCTACTTCGACCTGGGCCTTTATTTAGTTCCCAATTTAAGGTTGGCAAAGTTTAGACTGTGTTATAAATGCGGTATTATAGTATTTCGTTTGTATTTGTGAATAATTGTCCAAACATTGATTAATTAGGTTTAAACTGTTCGTCTCGCAAAGTACAACAAAACTACATAATTAATTTTTGATTTATCTATATTTAATACTCAATGTATGTGCCGATATTTTGATGTGATGGAAATCTTCTTTCTGCGTAATGGAATTTGGGATGGAATTTCATAACTAAACAAGGGCCCGGTGCTGGTGACCAACGTGGGTGGCGCCGGCCGGGGACGGGCACGCCGTGGCGGTGAGGGCCGGAGATCGTCGTCGTGCGCGGACGGTCGGGTGGTGGCCCATGTCACGGAACTGGGGGCAGAACTGGCAGAGCAACGCGAACCTGAACGGCCAGGTGCTCTCGTTTCGCGTCACTGCCGGCAACGGCCGCGCTGTCACCTGCGCCGAAGTCCCGCGTCGACGGGGTGGTAGTTCGAACAGACCTTCGAGGGACGACGACAGTTCTGAGCTTGATTGATCACACCGTAGAAAGCAAAAAGCAAGCATCACGCTACCATCCGGAGTTTGGACTGAGGGGATTATTTTGGAGTATTACAGTTATAGGGAAGTAGCGAGGGTTAATTTCTTTCCTTTTTCTGCCTCATTATCGCAAGTCCCATGATGGATGGGTCACTGGTCTTTGTTCATATGGTTGGTCCAGCCGTGACGCTGACGTTGATCCTGGAAGTAAAGGGCTTAGAACCCGTGTGTGAGAGGTTAGGTCGTATTCTGCTCAGCTACGCTTTATGTTTATTTTTTCCAAATGGATATTTGTATAGGAACACGAACACGATACTGCTCGCTAGCTAGTACGAATCATATTTTTTCAAAAAAAAGTATGAATCACACTTAAGCTTACATGGATCAAATAGTGAGCGAGTTAAAAGGGATGCTTAGCTAAAGCCTCCAAGGAGACTGAGCCATGATTATGGATTCAGTTATATTTGTGTCATCAGCCCAAATTTGGCCCAGTAAGCTACACGAGTCAAGCAAATGGAATGGCCCAACATGGCCCACCAACTCCAGAAGCAGCAAAAGCGCGGCCCTGTGCGAGCCCCCGTTCCTCGACTACTCCTTTTTTTTTTTTTTGCGATCACGACTACGACTTCCCCGATGTCGCGTGCGGGTGCGGCCGCTAGATTTTTCCTGACGCGATCTCTGCTCCCACTTCCCCAGCGGCGGCCGGGGTCTAGCATTTGCGCGGCGATGGCTTTCTCCATGGCGGCCTCGGGGTTTGAAACCGGCGAGGCGTTCCGGCTCTCGGCCGCGCCGGGGGCCGGCGCGCTGAAGCTGCACAAGGGCGACATCACCCTCTGGTCCGTCAACGGCGCCACCGACGCCATCGTGAGTGTCCCGCGCCTCCTTCCCCATGCCATGTTTCCGTTCGCTGTTAGGTCGCGATCCCGTACTTGCTTCGCGATTGGTTTGGTGTTGGTGATAGCAGTACCTGCAGATTCGAAATCGGTTGATTGCTATGATTTTAGTTATGATAGAAGTCCACTTTGATTCCAGAAGCTGGTTAGAAAGTCAGGTGGTGAATTTTAGATTAGGGTGAACGGGACTAGTACACGCATACATTTGTTTAATCCGAATCAGTTGCTTCTGCAGCTAAAGGATTGCATCATCCTTCAATGTGTGCGCTATCCTAGTCAATGATTATGATCTAGTAAGATGGTTTACATTTACTGGCTGAAGCCTAGCTTCTGAAAATGGAAACTATGGCACTTTGGTTTAATCTGCTCTGTGTGGTCTGATCCCGTTGGAGAATATAGTCCAGATTAGAAAAAAAAGGAGCTGAACCAAGTATGCATGTGATCAGTAGCTAACCTGGATGAAGCATGATAGCATTCTATAATTCTGAACCTTGTTAACTAAACTGAAAATGTACAAATCTGAAAATAATACATAACCTAGTCAACTATCATCTTATGGCAGGAAGCTTTGCTTGGTTAGCGGAAGCTATACTTAGTGCTCCCTCCTTGATGTCCGGTTCAACATATTCTGTATGCCATTACCTATTGTGACAAATACAATATGGTTAATAATTCAAATTGCCTATGATCTGTGTTGTGGTTATATATATATATTTTAACATTTGTGCTGCTACTTTGATGCACGGTGTTCCAATTTGTTTTGTTATAAAGCTTGATCCTATTTTGTTTTTTAATCTAAAGCAATGATCAATCGAACATTATGTCAAAGTCAAAATAAAAATCGATCTTTTACTGCCCATCGTAGGCTTTATGTTCGGCATAGTACTCACATATGAACTTACAAACAGGAATTGTTCTATCAACCACCATCTACTTTAGATATATCTTCTTAAACTTTTTTCAAATCCAAAAGGCAGGTGATCGAAAAATGAGGAAGATAACTGGCATTTATTTCGCAGGTTAATGCTGCTAATGAGCGTATGCTAGGAGGTGGAGGTGTTGATGGAGGTAACAAGTAATGACATGCTTTCAAGAATATAATTCAATTTATGTTGATGGACTATCTCATATGAACTTCAAATCCTTATCTCAGCTATACATCGAGCTGCTGGGCCAGAATTAGTACAAGCATGCCGCAAAGTTCCAGAGATCAAACCAGGAGTTCGCTGCCCAACTGGAGAAGCTAGGATTACTCCGTTAGTTATTTTATTCATTTCGGTTATTTCATAACAAACTGGAATGATCCTTCTAAAGTGTACATATTACATCGTTCGATGTTAAATATGGGCAGAGCTTTCAAGCTTCCTGTGTCCCGAGTAATTCACACTGTTGGACCCATATATGACATGGACAAGAATCCTGAGGTGTCATTAAAGAATGCATATGAGTAAGTCCTCCTTGAATTTGAAAAGAAAAGCTGTGCTTGCTGCCGAATCATGGAAAACCTATCCTGAACTGCATGTGCTAATTGCAGAAATAGCTTGAAGCTTGCTAAAGAGAATGGCATTCAGTACATCGCATTCCCTGCTATATCTTGTGGTGTTTTCCGGTATGTGCCAAGTTTTTAGTTATCACTCATATACCTAGCTTTCGTGCGCTTGAGTTTTTCCTTTGGAGGATCTAATTTGCAAAGTTTGAGTTGACTTGATCTTATGCAGTTATCCTCCCAAAGAAGCATCAAAAATAGCTGTTTCTACCGCGCAGCAATTTTCGGAGGATATCAAAGAGGTTAGCTGTAGTTTTATGTCTAAACCTTTCATGTTTTAGTTCTATGCTTCTGTGAAACTTAGGTTTAGAGTTCGATACTCAAAAGTCAAAACACCATTGCTACAACAAACTATGGAACAAATTATTGATAAATAAACTGGATGTGCATGGACTTCTAGTGCTGGAAAACTGGATGTTGCTACAACAAACTATGGAACAAATTATTGATAAATAAACTATGGAACAACTGCTATGGACTTCTAGTGCTGGAAAACTGGACACACCATAGTGATCATATTTGTTTTTACACGTATAAAAATGGAAGTAGTTTTCATTGTCCCTTTTGCTATGAAGGTATTTCAATTTTCTTGATTGAACATATTGGTCATTCAGTGTGAAATATATGTGCAGGTGCATTTTGTTCTGTTTTCAGATGATTCGTACCAGATTTGGCGTGAGACTGCCCAGGAGATACTATCACAATTTGAGAAATGATGGTCTTGTATCTTCTGATGCGGCTGTAATTGGCTGCTGTCCTGTGTTGAGATTTACCGATGTAACAAGATGTGGACGCCAGAGGCAGTTTACTGATGTAACAAGATGTGAGCGCCAGAGGCAGTTTACCGATGTAACAAGTATGAGTGTGTATTGAATGGCATTTTGATCTTTAATCATTGCACTTGTGGTATGATGTCGAATGAATAAGGTTTGGCGATATCGAGAAGAACCTGCAACTGCTTGTCATTATACGGAAGGGGAGAGCAACTACTTGCCAGGTTCGGCGAGATACCCAGTTGGCCGTGTGTTTACCCCTTGCCCCCCTTCATTTCAGAGAACGAGTCGAATTATAATCCCACTAGCATTACAGACTTGCAGTGAATTTAAAACTAAAATGATGCTAACTTCTGCAGTAGGTTCACTAATCAGATGGCACAATATCATATGCCCCTTGGAAGCGGACATATCATTTCGTTGCGACTAGCTGCTACTCTGCTACTACGAGCTTATGCAACCATTTCATTTCCCATTCCCATGGCAACTAAAAAACTGAAGAGCTATACATCGAGTTACAAACTTCTGCAAACCTTTTCATCCCAAACCTTATTGCTCAAGAGTACATTGCAACGGTATCTACAGCAGGCTTCGTTTCTCTTGTGTTCCTAAATATCTAGTTTCACGCCATGTAAGGTCTAACGATGTAGGTACAAAATTACTTGAGTTGCTTCACATGCTCTCGTTTTCGAGTATCACTCTTCTTTATCTCTGACAAAGCTTCTCGGTAGTCTACTGATCACATTTTCGTCAACTATCTTGTAATGCCTTGATATGTTCCGGTGGACCATCCCTGCATACCTATCCACGTGCCCCTGATATCTGTTGTACAATGCCGGTATTGTGACCAAAGCAATGGTTCCTGTCATGCAGAAATGGCAAAATTATGGCACTATAATTCAGATAATGAACTGAAGACAGACATGATTTTGTTTGCCCGTTGTGCAGAATTATGGCACAAAAGTGAGTATTCAGTACAATATGTGCAGAACATACCTATGTAAGCAATAGTGATAGACGAGCAGAAATTGCCAAGTACAGATAACAGCCAAAGGACAAGCACAACCTGTGAAGAGGATTTTCTGTCTCAGCAACCAAAGGAATAGCAATCAACTTGGAAAAGCATCTGCCTGCTAGAGCGATAGCTAACCTGGAAAAAGAGCCGGAAGTCCTTGCCGAGGGTAATGTCATGCGCTATCATTAGCATGTTGTTGACTTTAACACGGAATGAAGCTGCGGCGTTGCTAACCATCTCCTCTGATAAAACTAACTCGGGTAGTGGCCTAGGCTGCCTGGAAATATTGACCAGTAAGAAAGCCACTGAAAAACAATTCCACTGGAATTTGAAATAAATGGAAGGATTTGGGTTCCTTACCTATTTAGCAATTCAGCTATCTTAATCCGTATGAACTGCACAATTATCAAGATGAGAAATATATCACAGCAGATAGTCAAGAATGACAATCCAGTCTTCTCAAACAACAACCATGCCATAGTAGCACCAAATATAACGCCAAATGTGACACGCCCTCGCCTCCATAAGATGATATCAGCAGCTGAAATGCAGGAATTAACATTAGCAAGAATGAGGCAAATCAATGACCTTTTGCACTTTATTAGGACAGAAAAAGTAGCATATATACATTTAAAGATTCAAACAGAAATCAAGTAAAACTAGATACATATGTTTCAACATGCTGCACATATTATGACGCCGTCATGACCTACATTTTACAGATCTTCAGTAATCATTGCTCATTCTAATTCGTGATATTAACATTCCTTCCAATCAAACGCAGGGTCAAACGCAAGGATCTCCTCTAGAACCCTGAATAGCATAGATGTTTTTCTTCAATGCTTTAAAGATTCTCTCCATTTCTACGAGAGAAAGAAAGGTTGGCCAATCTAGAAACATCTATATTGGACAGGCAAGGGTGAATCTCGCCGCAGAAGAAAATATTAAGTATCAGATCACTTGAAGGAAAGATAATTAAAAAGTATAGTAGATAAAAAAGAATTTGACTGGCATCTGAGACAGCCGTGTACTTCACAACTCAATAGGACCCAAAACTCAAATATGATGTGGACTCTTATATGACTAACTTTTCATCTAAATGTGATTTCCGATTACAGCAATCAAGCACCATGTCCAATTCAGTACAACAAGTATTTCAAGCCTGGTTGGGTTCATAAGAACTAGAATTCCAATTAAAAAAAAAGAATTCCAATTAAAACAGCATGCTATTCCTTGACTATAAGTCCACATCCCAGTACAGTACCATTGCTTCCAATCCACGCCACACAACTCCAAGTCCCAATACCCCATTGCCTGTGTTGGGCATGCTTGGCTATGCTACCCAGCAAATAAAAAACCTAACCAGACACAATTTCTGTATTCTGCAAGTGCTAATCTACTACCGTTGGGCACAGACACGACGCTTGATTTAATACCAAACGCCACGTTACCACATCGATATCCAGTTCGGCGCTGCTAATGGCATGGCCGTAACGACAGGACGCATAACCTAGAGCAACCAGGGACACGGGGAGTTGGGGGGAGAACAGCGGACCTTTCCCGCCGCCGGCGATCTGGTGGACGGAGAGCCTGTGGCCGCCAGCAGTGCCCGAGCTGCAGGGGTCGGCGGAGCCATCGATCCCGCCGTTGGCGACGGCCTCCGCCCCGGTGGCAGCCTCCATGCGGGAACCCAGGATTCGCGGGCGGGATCGGAGAGAGAGAGAGGAGACGACGCGAGACCGGTGGAGGGAAGAATACTCCGGAGAGGCCGGGAAGGGAAGCGGTTCGATTCTTCTTCTTCTTCCCCCACGACGCGGCGGTGGTAGGACCGAAGCCGAGCAGGGTCAGCACGAGTGCGCCGCCATTATTTAGTTTTCCCTCGTTTTCTCCCCTTAATTAAAGCTGGTTTTGTGATGATTGACCGGGCTGCTGGATGATTAGCGGGGCTATCTTTCGGCGGAGGGACGTGGTCGGCCGGATCGGGATCCGACGGCTGGCTGGCTGCCGAACTTCACCGGCTGGACCCACTGGACCAAGGCAGGAAAAATAACAGTTGACCCGGTAAATCAACTGATTTCCTAAAATAACCAGTTTTCAAAGGAAAAAGAATTTAGGAGAAGGGTTTGGAACCGTGGAAATGACACGTTTCTAGAAGATGGAGGGAATGATAATTTTTTCATGTGGAGTATTTTAGAGGCCAATTTAGCTTCCGTGCGGTCACTGTGTACCTACCGCCCGCGCCCCCTCGCCCGCCTCCCCCGCCGGCCGTCCACCCACCTCCCGTCTGCCGCCAGCCGTCCTGCCCTTCCGTCCCCAGCTGCCTTCTCCCCCACCTACTCCCCAACCACCCGCGGCCGGCGGCGTCGCCGCCGTCCGTCCACTTTCCGCTCACCGCCGTTGGACCCGCTCTTCTGAACCTCTCTGTGTCGCTATGCCCAGCCTCCTCCTCCCCTGCCACCTTCCCCACCGCCCGCGGCCGGCGGCGACCTCGCCGCCGTGCCGTCCGCCCTCCTCCCGCCCATCGCCGCCGCCCCCACCCTTCCGAACCTTTTCGACCGTCGACCCGCCGCCAGCCCGCCCCACCGGCTGTCCTCCGCCGCCCGATCAGCGGTGTCCCCACCGCCTCTCCCCCGCAACCGCCGCCGGGCCTCCCTCTACAACTGGTGCTCCTCCCCAACCCCGGCAACCCTAACCCCGAACCCTAACCCAAGCCCCGAGCTCCTCTCTTCTTCCTCCTCTCCTCTTCTTCCTTCTCGCCTCTCCTCTCTTCTCTAATCCCGTCGACCGCACGAGATCGCGTCGTGCGGTCAACCTCAAAAGCAACATTGTGGTATTTTAGCCGGAAGCTCTACATTGTCTGGTTTATTTTCCTTCGCCTCGTTCACATGAGTTTTGTGATTTTCCCTCTATGTAATAAGTACCCTGTAAAACTCCGCATTCTTTTCTTTTTATTACATGAATCAGTGCTCCTGCCTAAGTTTCAAAAAAAAATTCCTTCGTCTCTGTTGCGGCTCCCTCCGTGTCAAATCTGTTCGTTCTGTATCTGCTACCCCCGTCGCTCGTCATGATCTACGTGCTAAAATTGAATGGATTTTAGGCTGTCCATACTCGGGTCTCCTATATATTTTTCTTTAAAAAGAATATTTTATTCTGGTCATCGAGATTATTTTCTCAATCTCAATTTCCCCCGCACTCATCTCTCCTCTATATCTTCCTCTATCTCAACTACCACATATTTATTCCACAATCTCCAACTACCATCTCATTTTAACAAACACATTTCTTCATAATACAACATTTGAAATGAGGATTCTTAAATCGTAGAATCTGAAATAATTAGTAATACAACTTTTTAATTAAATAATAATTCTTAGTAATACTATTTAATTAAAGAAAAAAATTAACAATACTCTTTTACATTAAAATTTATTCTCTTCTTTTTCTTAAATTTTTCTTTTTTCCTTTTCTTTTTCTTTCTTTTTTCTCTATTTTCCTCTCCCCCTCTGCTCTTTCTTTTCCCTGCTTCTTCTCTTTCACTCCGCCAACCCCATCCTCCTCCTCTCTCTCTATCTCGCTCCATCTCTCCTCCCGACGCGCCGCCTCCTGCACCCCCTCCCGCCGCTTCCCTCTCTCTCTCCGCCTCCCCCGCTTCCCACTCTCTCGCCGCACCCCCGCCTCCAACAGCTGCTGCACCCCCACGCCGCCGCCGCTCCCCCGCCACCTCCTCCCGCCGCCACCCTCCCCTCCCCCTCCGTCGGCTCCCAGCCCCTGCTCCGCAGTGCCACCTCCGCCGTGTGCGAGTCCGAGCGGGAGGTCGCGCGCATGGGACACCGCGACATCGCCATCGTGCTGCGCGACACCACCACCCGCATCGAGTGGGCCGAGAACCTCCGGCCTCGTTGGTGGCCCTCGACGGCGACATTAGCGACGGCGCCGACGCGGGGGTGGCGGGGGGCGGCGACGTGGCTGCGGTGGGGAGAGGAAGCGGGTGTGGGGCAGGGCGGCAGTGGCCGGGGGAGGTGGAGCAGAGGGGTGGAGGTGATGGCGATGGGGCGGCGGCGGGGGGTGTGGCGTGGGGAGGGAGCGAGAGAGAGAGAGAGAGAGAGAGGGAGGGAGGGAGGGAGGGGTGGGCGGAGTGAGCGAGAGAGAGAGTAGGAAGAGTAGAGAAGGGAGAGGAAAAGAGAGAAAAAAGAAAAGAAAAATAAAAGGGAAAAAGAAAAATAAGAAAAGGAAAACGAAAAAGAAAGAAGAAAATAAATGTGGAGTTCTTTAATTAAATAATATTACTAAGAATTATTATTTAATTAAAAAGTTGTATTACTAATTATTTTGTATTTTATGATTTAAGAATCATCATTTTAAATGATTATGTTATGAAGGAGCGTGTTTGTTAAAATGAGATGGTAGTTGGAGATGGTGGAATAAAATATGTGGTAGTTGGGATATGGGAAGATATAGAGGAGAGATGGATGCAGAGGAATATGAAATAGAGGAAAAAAATCTCGATTACCAGGCAGGAATATTCCTTTTAGAATCAATGGGTGGAAGGAGAAGTTATTGAGTCTGGGAGGTAAGGAGATCCTTATTAAGTCCATTGCTCAAGCTGTTCCAGTGTATGCAATGATGGTGTTCAAAATTCCTAAAAAGATCTGCAAAGGAATAACAAATGCTATTTCACATTACTGGTGGGGTGATGACAATGACCATAAAAGGATTCATTGGCAAGAGTGGTGGAAAATGTGTATGCCTAAAGGATCAGGAGGTATGGGATTCAGAGATTTACAATCTTTCAACTTGGCAATGCTAGCTAAGCAAGTTTGGAGGCTATTAAGAGACCCTGAATCATTATGTGCAAGAGTTTTAAGAGCGCGATACTATCTTGATGGGAAATTGCTAAATGTGCGAATGAAAAGTGGAAGTTCGTTTACTTGGCAAAGTATTTTAGCGGGGCTTGAATGTTTCAAACTGGGGTACATTTGGCGAGTTGGTGATGGTACGCAGATTAAGATCTGGGAGGATAATTGGATCCCCAATAGTCATAACATGAAAGTTCAGACACGGAGGGGGAACAATTTAGTAACTACAGTGGATGAACTGATCAACCATGTGGATGTATCATGGGATGTGGACCTGGTGCGATCAATTTTTGAGCGGGTTGATGCTAACCGAATATTACAGATACCTATTACCACACGGAGGGAAGACTGTGTTGCCTGGCATTATAACAGAAGTGGTTTGTTTTCA
The DNA here is from genome assembly GCA_033239725.1 of Echinochloa phyllopogon. NCBI lineage: Eukaryota > Viridiplantae > Streptophyta > Magnoliopsida > Poales > Poaceae > Echinochloa > Echinochloa phyllopogon. Next base: position 59,392,093 of record BTCW01000018.1, on the reverse strand, counting down.
ATGAAATCAGCTTACCATGGCCAATGGAAGAAGAAATTTTGGAAGAAGAAATTTGGAACTAGACTTGGTGCTACAGAAGGAAGTGGAACTAGCAACCGTCAGGTGTGGAGGAATCTATGGAAACTCCAAGTGCCGGGTAAAATAAAATTTTTTGCTTGGAGAGCTCTACGTGGTCTGATGCCGTGCAAATCAATACGGGCAAATAGACATGTTATACCTGAGGGAGGATGCCCGGTGTGTCACAATTGAGAAGAGGATATTAAACATTTGATTTTCACGTGTGATCGAGCTAAACCGGTATGGAGGTCGATAGGAGTTAGGGAAAGGATCAGATACCTACTGGAGGCCAATCGATCAGGGTCCATTGTGTTGGAAGAAGTAATAAATAGAGGAGATCAGCTTCAAGGACTGGAAGTAGGTCTTGCCGAGCTCATCCTAACTAGAGGTTGGTACTTGTGGTGGGAAAGGCAGCAGCTAACTCAGGAGAAATTGTACAATCGCCACCAAGATCAGGTTTATCTATTGTTTCCTTAACAAAGAATTACAGATGGCAGGGATAAAAGGTGCTAAGTTAAGACAAGGTTGGAGAAAACCTTTGGAGGGTTACCTAATGCTGAACATAGATGCCTCCTATGATGAGGATAGAGGCTGCGGTAGTACATGTGCAATTATCAGGGATGGATCACGGGATATGATTGCAGCATCAAATACTTTCATTCCCTATTTAGTAGATGCACCAATGGTGGAAGCTTTTGCTCTCAAGGAGGGTTTGATGCTGGCTCAACATATTGGAGGTAACCGACTGACTGTTCAATCAGACTGTATGGAAGTCGTTGAAATCATGAAGAATGAAGGTTTTACTGCAAACTCAGCTGCGGCAATATATGATGAATGCAATATAGTTTGGAGTGGATTCCAAGAGATTTCCATTGAGCACTTAAGCAGGGAAGCAAATCAAGTGGCACATGAGCTAGCTAGGCAAGCTATGATTACTAAAGAAAATTGTATTTGGGACGATGATCCTCCTAGTTTCATTATCCAGCTATTATCCAATGATGTAACAATCTTCGATGAATAAAGCTTGCCTAAGGGCTTATCAAAAGGAGATAGATGAACTTGAGTGCGGACAGCCTAAGGCTGCCCGCACCGATCCCCTGTAAACCTCCGTGCAGGAGCGTTTACGTGAACCAAGTGCCGCATCGGTACCCTGGGAGGCTTCCGCTACGGAAGCGGAAGCCCTCGCCTCCGCCATTTGTGGCGGAGATGGCGAAGCACGGTACGTGCCAATGTGGCATGGGGCCCACACGCCATCCAACCGCTCCTCCCCGCGTAGGCTCCCGTGCTCGCCTCCGGCGCAGACGCCGCCGCCCCAGCGCCGCACCCGGCTCGTCGTGCTCGCCCCCGCCGCCCACCGTTGGATCTTCGTCGTTGCCACATGTGGTGGAGGAAGAAGATGAGGTAGAGAGAGGGGAGATCCAGCGGAGGACGTTGACCTTGCGCTGTCGGTGAGCACGGCGACCGGGCAGCGCGTCCGGGATGGACTCGGTGACCTCGTCAAAGACGAGGAGCATCAGTGCAGCAACGAGGAGCGCCAGCCCACGAGCACTGCAAGCACGGTGACTGGCGGTGGTTTGGGGACGTGCTTCTCTACCGGGGTATTTTTGTCCAAGATAACAGAGTCGCTAGCGAAATCTAATAGAATGCGGGAGAAGTCTACAAACCCCCCCCCCCACCTATCAACAGTAGACTACTTAACCCCCGAAACTATAAAACCGGACAGATAACCCCCCAACCTTTTCAAAACCAGACAAATAACCCCCCAAGCGATTTCAGGCGGTGGTTTTGTATTTTTTTCTTTTTTATTTATTTTGGCTGAATCTTTAAAAAATCATAGTAATTCATAGAAAAATCATAAAATAGAAAGTCTAATTTTGTTGGACTCCACATGAGTAGAAATACACAATAAACATATAATATAGTATGCTTTACTACAAATTGTTTTCTGTAGATTTTGATCTATTCTTTTCTATAATTAATTGGAATAATTCTTAACTGTTGTTTTCATGGTCCGATTGCGGTGAAATTTTTATGGTGGCCTAACTTAAAAACTTCATACTCATTGGATCGTATTTAACTTAGTTATAGATTTAACGACATAGTTATAAATTTATTTAGTGTTTATGCTCGTTAAATCTATAACTAAGTTAAATCCGATCCAATGAGTATGAATTTTTTACTACTATTCAAGCATACAATATTTAGGCCACCATAAAAATTTCACCACAATCGGACCATGAAAACAACAGTTAAGAATTATTCCAATTAATTATAGAAAAGAAATATGAAAATCTACATAAAACAATTTGTAGTAAAGCATAACATATTATATGTTTATTGTGTAGCTATGCTCATGTGGATTCCAACAAAATTTCTATTTTATGATTTTTCTATGAATTACTATGATTTTTTAAAGATTCAACCAAAATAAATAAATAAAAAAGAAAATACAAAACCACCGTCTGAAACCGCTCGGGGGGGGGGGGGGTTATTTGTCCGGTTTTGAAAAGGTTGGGGGTTAGTAGTCCACTGCTGATAGGTGTGAGGTTATGTAGACTTCTCCCATAGAATGCTGTTGTAGGGAACGTTTGCATCTTTCAGTGGTATTTTATAGAGACGACATCTTTTAGCGGTATTTTCTGAAAGTCGTGATCGTTCGATGCTATGCAACCAATTTTCTCTTATTCTGGTTCGTACGGATCAGGATTAGCTCGTCGACTATTTGCTCGTGGCGCGTCGTTATTGTTCAGCTTCGCTTTTTTAAAAAAAAACGGTGCTGGCCTTTATGGTGGCGAATCAGGGATCATTTCTGCTGTCATGTATCTGGAGTATGTTCCATGAGCATAGGAATTGTTGAGGGGCTTTCTGTCAGAGTGTGACTGAGGTGTGAGCCGTGGCTCCGTTTTTTTTTTCTTTTTAGCTTATGGACACGTTTCTGTCTTACATTCTTTTTTTGAGCAAACTAAGGACGCGTTTCTATGCTGGTGATAGAGCATTTCGTGAAGCATTCTGTTCGCACCCAAAATTGGCAGTTGCCTATCAGGTCGGGGGCAACCGGTTAGACCGGTTTTGAAAGCGGTCAGACCGGTTTCGCTGTAGCCGATCTGGCAATGGCCGAAACCGGTCTGACCGGTTTCTCTATCCGGTCTGACCGGTTTACTCCGAGTTGGAGTAGAATTAGGAGTCCTGGTCGTTTTCCAAATTGTAAAAGGATTCCTTGCGGAGCAAGACCTCCCCACCCTATAAATATAAAGGGTCGTGGCCGATTGAGACATATCATCCAATCGATCAAATATTATTTTTCTACTTTTATCTCCAAACCCTAGCTTTTCCCAACCCCTTTGCTTTCCTTGTTTATCTCGACGGCGTTCAAGGAGGTTCTGAGTGGCCTGACCGATCTCAGAGCAACCCTAGACGCGCCATCTCCGACGGGGTCCCTCCCGAGGTGGTGATTCTACGTTTTCACCGAAACCCTAGCAAATCCGGTCTGACCGGATCCCTAAACCGGTCTGACCGGTTTGGGCTGAGGCTGCGGCAGGTGCAAGTTTCTGGTGCTGCGCGATCCGGCGCTCGTGTGTGTTGACCAGAAAAGCGTCAACATACTTTTGGCGACTCCGCTGGGGAATATAGAAGATCTGGTTTTCAAATACCGTTCAATCTAAACTCCAGGCAAGATGGGATCTCGATGTGAACTTGATATGGAGAACATCATCACAGCTACGCTGGAAGATCTCACTCAAGAGGAGCAGAAGAAATTTGAGGCGCTACAAGATTACATGAAGACACAATTTTTGGCTGGCGTCAAGAAAGATCGTCGTGGCAAGGTGGCAAGATTGAAAGAATTTGAGCTACCGGTGATCAAGTTAAACGACAATCAAATTGAGGTAATACCCACTGTAAGTAAATCACAAAAAACTCCTTCTACTACAGTTCCTAAAAATAGTGTAGAAAGTGATGAATTGCTTGCCTCATATATTGCTCGTTTAGAAAGATTAGAGGATATTGAAAGTGATAGGACTGCTGCTCGCTTTAATAATAATGAAACTAATAGTAGCGCTCCTAAAATTAATGCTAGTGGGGTAGTTTTTCCTAGCCTGTCACCTATACCTAATGCTAATAATGAAAAATATATGTATGGTATGCCACCTGAGTTTGCCGTTGGTCAGTCCCTGCCGTTCCAACCGACCGGGCCAAGATGGCTAAACCGGTCAGACCGGATCAGGGAATCGGTCAGACCGGTTTGACCAGCGCGCTTGAATTAGTGCATGAGCAACCTTTTCCGCTTTCTGTTGTGCCTGATTCGATGATGTATGCTCATACTAATACCTTGGGTACTGCTAGGCCGCAATACAGTACAACAGTTAATACATGTGCTCAAAGAAACATTATACCTGATGATGTGTTTGAAAGTTATAGGCTAGCTCAAGCTACGATTGCTCCCTACTTAAATAAGATGAATTTGGAAAATGTACAACCACAGCAGTCAAATAATCCAAACTGGGCTGAGTTTAACAAATTTAGAGAAGATTTGGCTAATGTGGTAAAAACTAAACTTGGTGTTGATATTGGTAACACAAATTTGTATCAAAAACCATATGATGCTGAATTTGATAATTTTCCTCTTCCACGTGGTTGGCGTATGTCTGATCTGATTAAATTTAGTGGAGATGATGACCGAACCACGTGGGAACATATTAGTAAATATATAGCTCAGCTAGGGGAAGCAGGTGCTTATAATGCTCTCAAAGTGCGTTTATTTTCTTTATCGTTGACTGGCACCGCTTTTGCTTGGTTTTCTTCGCTTGCTCCTGGTTCTATTATATCTTGGGATATGTTAGACCGTAAATTTCATGATCACTTTTATAGCGGGAGTTTGCAATTGAAATTGACAGATTTGACATCGGTTAGGCAAAGTAGAGATGAAACTGTTTCTGCTTACATTAAGAGATTTAAAGAAACTAAGAACCGTTGTTTCGATTTGTCAATCACTGATACGGACTTTGCCGATATTTGCCTAAAAGGTTTAAGGTCATCCATAAGAGATAGAATAGATGGTTCTGATTTTCTTTCAGTTGCACAAGTTCAAATTAGAGCTTTAGTTGTTGAAAACCGAATAAATAAGGAAAAAGATAGAGATACTTCTAGATCACGTCGTTCCAATGTTCATATGATTGATTATGAGTCTGATAATTCAAGTGATAGTGATAAAGAAGTACTTGCTACTGAATTTGTATGGCCCTCTAAAGAAAAAACTTATTCTTGTACATCACTTAAGCCGGCTAGCAAAGGTCGGCAAGAAGAAGTTAAGTTTACATTTGATGTTTCCAAGTGCGATCGTATCTTTGATGAATTGCTTAAGTCTGGAAATATTAAATTATCTCATAAATTGCCTCCACTTGATGAATTGAAAAGGCGTGCATATTGTAAGTTTCACAATACTTATTCTCATGCTACTAATGATTGCAATGTGTTTCGTCGACAGGTTCAATCGGCCATAAATGAAGGTCATTTGACATTTCATGAGATGCAAGTGGACAAAACTCCTTTCCCTGTCAATACTATGGATTTACAGCAGCCTAAGGTCTTGGTTCGGCCGCATCAAGCCGAAGCAACCAAAGGGAAGAATGTTGTGATTGGTGAAGTAAAACCTGATTTGAGGGGAAAAGAGTTGACTCGAGAAGTTGCATGTGAGACAACTCCAGATGGCAGGGAGACATTCAAGGTTACTGTGAGAGCCTCTTGACATGGGGGGCAAGGGTCGTCCGTTCCCGCCGAGCAGAGACCGTTTGAGCCTGTGCAGGCCAAACCGGTCAGACCGGTTGGGGAAAGCGGTCAGACCGGTTTTCCCCAGGGCCGTCCGAAGATGATTAAACCAAGCCGTCCGGAGATTGGAAACTGGAAGCTCAATATTGCAAAGAATCAGGGGAGTACTCTTAGGCCAAAGGTTACCTTTGATATGTTATTTGACAAGTACTCCAAGCAAAAGGTCGTTACAAACGATCGGCCAGTAAAAAAGAGAATGAGATTGCCTCCACGCCAAGAAGAATGTTCTCAGCCAAAGAGGAATTTTGCTCCGCAATGGGAAGCATCAAGTTCATATCCACCTCGTCCAATTTATGATAATAATGGACTGATGTGTGTGCCGTATCAGCAGCCTTTCCAACATGGATGGGGAGGACCGCGAAGGCTAGTATTGGGTAGGATCTCAAGGCCTGGACAGGACCGTTTGACACTTCGCCAATCTGGTCAGGGTCACCAGACCCAACCGGTTAGACCGGTTTCACAAACCGGTCAGACCGGTTTCCCTGGGAAATCGGCAGCATCTCCTATGAAGCAAGTTTACAAGACAAAGCAGAGGGAGGAGGTGCATAAGATAGATATTGGCCCAGAGAGAACTACAAATCAAGATGTTATTCAGATTGGGTTGATGAACGTTCCCCTTGGAGACGGTGGCAAAGGACCGATTGTCATAGACAATAAGGTTGAGACACCTATTCAGAAGGGATATGTTTCTGCTCATGATCATGAGGCCAGTGAAAGTATTTCTAATTCCAAGTACTTCTTGCCAAGATGGTGTCCTCCCGGTTTATCTCATACTCAAAGGAGGAAGCTTTAGCGCTTGAGGTTTCGGGAGATGAAGGAGAAAGAGCTAGAGAAGCAGAGAGATGAGGCATTCAACAAGTACAGGCCTATGATTCCACAAGGGAAAGAGTGGAGAGCCAAGACCAGCTCCCAGACAGAACCGGTCAGACCGGTTGAGGAGTCGGTCAGACCGGTTGAACCGGTCAGACCGGTTGCCGAAAGCGGTCAGACCGCTTTGCCCGATGCGCCGCCTGGTTTTTCTTGTCCCACTCTTATGGTTCGTGATAACAAGTTATCATCGGTATCTGCTCCAGGGGACGATGAAGAGCTTGTTGATTATGGTTCTTCTCCTGAGCGCATGGATCTTGAGCTTAATGTAATTCATATGTCTATGGATGGTTATGTGTTATCAGAGGAAGACATCGCTCATCTTGATTTTGGGCCAAAGGAAGCTATTTTCCAGAAGCCTAAAGCTACTGAAAGTCATCTGAAGGCTTTGTACATGAAGGGTCATATCAATGGAAAGCCTATCTCTCGCATGCTAGTGGATGGAGGGGCGATAGTTAATTTGATGCCGTATTCTCTGTTCAAGAAGCTGGGAGGTTCAGATGAGGAATTGATCAAGACCAACATGACCGTCAGCGGCGTTGGAGGAGGTGAACCTATGGGCGCCAAGGGAGTTGCTTCTATGGAGCTCACTATTGGAAGCAAGACTTTGGCTACTGCGTTCTTCGTCGCTGAGACACAAGATAACTACAGTTTAATCCTTGGTCGTGATTGGATTCATGCAAATCAGTGTGTGCCTTCTACTTTGCATCAATTTTTAATTCAATGGATAGATGATGAAGTAGAAGTGTTCATGGAGATACGTCGGCTTGTGTTGTAGTGGCCGATAGTTCTACTATGGATGGTCATGAGAATCTTAAGTGCTTATCTGGTTTAGATTTATCTGATTGTGAGATCATCGGTTGCACCAAGGATGGCTTTGCTACTGCTGTTATGAAGCCGATCGGAGATCTGGCTATACCATCTCTTATGATTTGATGGATCCAAATCTAGAGTGGTTATAGCAGAGGCGTGAGCACTATCGGGCGCATAAGAACGATATGTGTGAGGCCATTGAAGATTTTGATGATTTGAGCAAGTTAGGACAAGGGTTTACGTCGGCTGATCCTTTAGAGGAGGTAGATATTGGTGATGGCACTGTATTTAGGCCGACATTTGTAAACAAGAATCTTGATCCTTTGTTTAAATCCGAGTTAGTAAAGTTATTAAAGGAGTATGTTGATTATTTTGCATGGAGCTACAATGAAATGCCTGGTTTAAGTCGTGATCTAGTTGAACATCGTTTACCCATTAAACCTGGTTTTAGGCCTTTTAAACAATCTCGCAGAAACTTTAATCCTGATATTTATGACCGAGTGAAAGAAGAAATCAATCGGTTGCTAGATGCTAAATTTATTAGGCCTTGTCGATATGCTAATTGGATCTCTAATATTGTGCCTGTTGAAAAGAAAGGAACAAAAAAGCTTCGTGTTTGCATTGATTTTAGAGATCTCAATAGAGCTACTCCTAAAGATGAATATCCTATGCCTATAGCCGATTTTCTTGTTAATGCTGCATCTGGACATAGAATTCTTAGCTTTCTTGATGGTAATGCTGGTTATTTATGGCCGAAGAGGATATAGCCAAAACGGTCTTTCTATGTCCGGGTTTTGTTGGTCTATTTGAGTGGGTAGTGATGACTTTTGGTTTGAAAAATGCTGGTGCCACATATCAGAGGGCTATGAATTTGATTTTTCATGACTTGCTTGGCATTATAGTAGAGGTATCGATGATATTGTTGTCAAATCATCTGGAGTATATTCTCATTTGCCTGATTTAAGGCTTGCATTTGAAAGAATGCGTCGGTATAAATTGAAGATGAATCCACTCAAATGTGCTTTTGGTGTATCGGCTGGAAAGTTCTTAGGATTTATTGTGCACGAAAAGGGCATAGAGATAGATCCTACAAAGATTGAAGCTATTAACAATGTAAAGGCTCCTACTTGCAAGAAAGATTTGTAAAAGTTTTTGTGCAAAGTAAATTACTTGAGGAGATTCATTTGTAATTTGTCCGGGAAGGTGAATGCCTTTACTCCTTTATTCGGTTGAAGAATGACATTGATTTCACTTGGGGGGTAAAACAACAAGAGGCATTTGATGAGATCAAGCAATATTTATCTTCGCCACCCATCCTTCAAGCGCCCAAGAGTGGAGTTCCATTCAAGTTGTATGTGGCGGCTGAGAAAGATGTCATTGGAGGTATTTTGACTCAAGAAACCGAAGGAAAGGAACATGTGGTTGCATATGAGAGTAGTATTGGATGCCGAAACAAGGTACACCTTTATTGAAAAACTATGTTTATCATTATATCATACTTGTACCAAGTTGAGGCATTATCTCTTGCCAAGTACTTGTGTAGTAGCATGTCAAACCGACATAATCAAATACATGTTGCACAAACCAATTTTGAGGGGTAGAGTCGGCAAATGGGCTTACGCTTTAGTTGAATATGATTTGCATTGTGAGCCATTAACTTCAATGAAAGGTCAAATAGTAGCCGACTTTATTGTTGAACATAGAGTAGATAAGCAACTTGATTTAAGTGTCGGTTATGTTACTTTTACTCCATGGAAATTGCATTTTGATGGATCGGTTTGCAAAAGTGGTTGTGGTATTGGAATTGTTATTACTTCTCCACATGGGGTTGTTTTTGAAGCACTTAACCGATTAGATCATGAATGTACTAATAACCAAGTCGAGTATGAGGCTCTTCTATTCGGATTGGAAATTTTGCATGACATAGGAGTAAAGCATGTAGAAGCTTATGGTGATTCTTTACTGGTGGTACAGCAAGTTTCTAAGGTATGTCAATGCTTAGATGGATTTTTGAATGCCTATCTTGATAGATGCTTCGATATTATATCTTGCTTAAATGGGTTTGTAATTCGTCATGTACCACGAGAAAGAAATCCAAAGGCGAATGCTCTGGCTCAGCAAGCATCTAGTTATAATGTTCAGAAAAGAAATTTTCAAGAACGAAGACCGATGTTTTTAGAAGCCGAGTGTTCTGTTCTGGAGGAACCGGTCGCACCGCTTCCTCAGACCGGTCAGACCGGTTTTTACCGGTCTGACCGCTTCGGAAAACCGGTCTGACCGGTATTCCGAGACAGAGTCTACTTCGGCCGATGTTTCTAATAGAGACGAAGTGGATGATTGGAGGAATCCTTTAGTGGATTATTTGCAAAATCCTAGCAATTCAGTTGACAGAAAAATCCGACGATGGGCTCTTAAATTTGTTCTAGATGGTGATGAATTATATCGTCGGACTATTGATGATTTGCTTCTAAAATGTTTGGGTCCTGACCAAGCTAGGTTGGCTATGGCAGAGGTTCATGAAGGAATTTGTGGTACTCATCAATCGGCCCCCAAGATGAAGTGGCTCCTTAGGCGAGCTTGTTTCTATTGGCCCAATATGATAGCCGATTGTTTTAAATACTACAAAGGATGTGAGGAGTGTCAGAAACATGGGGATATTCAGTTGGTACCTGCGGCATTGATGCATCCAATTATCAAGCCTTGGCCTTTCCGAGGATGGGGTTTAGATTTTGTTGGCAAGATTCATCCTCCTTCGTCGAAGGGTCATTGTTCTGTAATTGTGGCAACTAATTATTTTACCAAATGGACGGAAGCAGATCCTTTGAAGAATATGACGCATAGAGAGGTGATTGAGTTTATTAGAGAACATATTATACATAGGTTTGGTATTCCACAAACTTTGACTACGGATCAAGGGACTTCATTCATATCCAAAGAGGTGCGTGAATTTGTTATTTCCTATGGTATTAAACTTCTCAATTCATCTCCATATTATGCTCAAGCCAATGGTCAAGCTGAATCTAGCAACAAGACCTTGATAAAGCTCATCAAGAAGAAGGTAGAAGATCATCCTAAAAGATGGCATGAGGTATTATCTGAAGCTTTATGGGCTCATCGTATTTCTAAACATGGTGCTACTAAAGTTACTCCGTTTGAGCTTGTGTATGGTCAAGAGGCCGTTTTGCCTGTAGAGGTGAATCTTGGCGCATATAGACTTGCAAAGTAAAATAATCTTGATATTGATACATACTATGCTTTGATGATGGATAATATTGATGAAGTGACCGACAAGCGTTTGGAAGCTTTAGAAGAGATTGAAAAAGATAAGAGGCGAGTGGCGAGAACATACAACAAGAAAGTGAAATTCAAATCTTTTCAGGTAGGTGATTTGGTTTGGAAAACGATTTTGCCCATTGGATTGAAAAGCAACAAGTTTGGCAAGTGGTCTCCAAGTTGGGAAGGTCCTTTCAAGATTGTGAAGGTTTGTTCAGGAAATTCCTATATGGTAGAGACCTTGCAAGGACAGCAGCTGCCTAGAGCTCTCAATGGGAGATACTTGAAGAAATTTTATCCAAGTGTTTGGCAAAGTGCTTGATAGGATATGGCCGATTTATGGTTGAAAATCGCCCTTAGGATAAAATGGCCGGTGAATTCTGTGACATCGACCTTAGCATATTTCTAGTGCATAAAATTTACTAGAAAACAGGGGGGCATACGTTCGCACCCAAAATTGGCAGTTGCCTATCAGGTCGGGGGCAACCGGTCAGACCGGTTCTTGAAAGCGGTCAGACCGGTTTCGCTGTAGCCGATCTGACAATGGCCGAAACCGGTCTGACCGGTTTCTCTATCCGGTCTGACCGGTTTACTCCGAGTTGGAGTAGAATTAGGAGTCCTGATCGTTTTCCAAATTGTAAAAGGATTCCTTGCGGGGCAAGACCTCCCCACCCTATAAATATAAAGGGCCGTGGCCGATTGAGACCTATCATCCAATCGATCAAATATTATTTTTCTACTTTTATCTCCAAACCCTAGCTTTTTCCAACCCCTTTGCTTTCCTTGTTTGTCTCGACGGCGTTCAAGGAGGTTCTGAGTGGCCTGACCGATCTCAGAGCAACCCTAGACGCGCCATCTCCGACGGGGTCCCTCCCGAGGTGGTGATTCTAGGTTTTCACCAAAGCCCTAGCAAATCCGGTCTGACCGGATCCCTAAACCGGTCTGACCGGTTTGGGCTGAGGCTGCGGCAAGTGCAAGTTTCTGGTGCTGCGCGATCCGGCGCTCGTGTGTGTTGACCAGAAAAGCGTCAACACATTCAAAAGCTCCTTTTCTGTCTGAACCTTGTGAGCATTTCGTCGGATGGAAAGGCGCGATATTTCTTCCTCGGAACTTTTTATTAGAGAAAAGAAAAAGAACGAAACAAAAACAGTTTGGCTGTATTCATGGCTGTGTTTCTGCCCGTGATTGCCTGCTTTACTAGCTGGCAGCAGTGTCCGCTTCGCCCTGGCAGATCCACCCTACCATCCATCCATGTTGACTCATCCACGTGGAATTACTAAATATTTTGGCAACTGAGAAATGCTGTTGTGGAATCTTCCTGGCATGGTGATTCTGCATTAGAGGATTTGACAGAGCAGGATTGAGACTTTGCCTTGCACCGACAGCTGCCTGCCAACGTCCTGCCTTCAGGCTAGAGCGCATTGTTGGAACAGGAGAGTTTCGTTGCTGGAACTCTGCTGATGGAAGCTCAGCGGCTCTGCTGTTCGATGAGTCGTACTTTGAGGTTTGCCCATTTGTATATGTGGAAGTTCTTGCACCACCCACAGATGGTAGATCTTGAAAACTGGTCCTTGTTGCTATTTTGCTGATCACTTTTAATGTGTACCGGATTCCTCTTTATAGCTGGATTTCCTTAGAACGTGAGGCTGCTATAGCATACAGCCATTACTCCTAGATTTGGAGCCAATGTCATGGTGTTTCTTCCAAGCATTTGTCAATAATTGCGGGTTTTTTCCTTGGAAAAATTTGGCATGGAGATATTTTCTTTGCTGTATTATCATCACGTGGCTGTTATTGAAGACAATGTTGCATGTCTTTTTGTACCCAAAAGTGTGCCTTGTAGAGTCAAATAAGGAACACATCACAAGATGCCTAGGGGCATTCTACCATTTCTTTGGCCATAACTGTTAGCTGAAGCGTCAACATTTTGTATTTATAGTTATTTGTTTCTTCATGAAATTGTTGAAGAGCTGGAAAATATTTTACTTTCCAACTATCTTCTTGGAGATGCAAGCTGTAACTTTAGGCTGTCTCTAGTAATGCATGTTTTGATAATGACTTTTGACATTATTACAATACTATTTTTTTCTCGAATGCAGTACTAGTACAATACTATTATGTTATCAATAGAATGCCTTCCTATATCATGTAGAACTGTTATGTGTTGAACCTGTTGGCACATTGGCTTTACAAGTAATTATCACTGTTTTACTGTATTGCTCAGGTTTTTTCATATGGATCGGTTCCATTGAAGACTTATCTTCCTGATGGGGATATTGATCTAACTGTGCTTGGAAATACATCTTATGATAGCACTTTGGTTAATGATGTTTCCTGCATCCTTGAGTCAGAGGAGCAGAACACCGATGCTGAATTTGTAGTGAAGGACTTGGAAAGAATCAATGCTGAGGTTCCATCTCCGGTCTAAACTTCCTCTACATTCCAGTTCATTCGTTTTGGATGATTGTTTTTGCAATCTATGATATTGTAGTTTTTTATCACTTGGCATTTCCATTTCTGCTTATTTAATTAATGCTTACATATGGAAAGTTGAGAGCCTCTCATCTTCCTCTTTGGCATGTTATTAATAATTTTGCACAGTCATCTAATTATCTGAAATATATGTCCTTCCAGGTTAGGCTCATTAAATGCACTATTGAAAATATTATAGTTGATATCTCCTTCAACCAAACTGGCGAGATCTGCGCATTCTGCTTCCTTGAGCTGGTGAGTGCATTTTATTTTGTGGAAATCACATTTCAAACATATGCTCCGTTCTACTTCAAAGCCTTTCTTGTTTAGTAGGCACATATCTTGTTGAATGTGTAGGTTACTGAACATTGGTTCCTGTGCTGTCTAGTTGTACTAAGTTTCTTACAGTGCCAAGTCATTGGAAATAAATGACAATTCCTTCTTCAGGTTGATTGTAAAGTTGGAAAAAACCATCTATTTAAAAGGAGTATCATATTGATTAAGGCATGGTGCTATTATGAAAGTTGCCTACTAGGAGCTCATCATGGACTAATATCTACATATGCCCTGGAAGTACTTATCATTACATATTCAATCTATTCCACAAATCTATCCATAGCCCTCTGGAGGTATGTCTTGGAAAAATGTGCTTATTTCATACATTTCAAGACATTTTGCTCTTTTTGGATAATAAAAAAACTCATATGTTTGTCATTTCCCTGTGTTTTTGTTAATAGGTTCTTTATAGGTTTCTGGAATATTTTAGCAAGTTCGACTGGGTAGTTTAAATGGTCCTGTTGCTTTGTCGTCTTTGCCGAACTTAATTGGTGGGCTACCTTGCAACCTTTTCATTGGCAGAGCAATCACCTGACGCCTATTCTCTGAAGTAACTCTAAAACTTATCCTGCTTGCAGTTGAAGCTACAGTTACACATACATATGACTTACTGTTTGACAAAGTTTCTCAAGAGCTCTGTGGATAAAGCAACTGTAACTCCAAGAAATTCTGATGCATGCTATACGAGATTCCGTCTGAAATATCTGAACATAATTGATCCACTGAAGGAGTGCAACAATCTCGGCAGAAGTGTCAACAGAGGTCGGAGCTAACCAATATATGTCTATAACTCTTTGCTAACTTATCCTCTACAACGTCTTCTCTTCCCTCAGAAGTTGAAAACACATAAGCTTGAGTTATCCTCTACAAAATCTAACTTCCCTAAGAAATTAAAAATACATGAACTTGCTCAGGCATCATAATTATATATGCCATGATAATTGCATAAACCCATCTGTATCTAGCTTTGTGTTTGTGTGATTTGCTAATTTAGAATGGTGATGTTGTGCAGCTAGCTTTAATCGTATTCGAACAGCTTTCTTATATGGTGCTCGAAAGCTTGGTCATATTCTCATGTTACCACCAGAAGTTATTCCTGATGAAATTTATGGGTTTTTCAAAAACACTCTGGGAAGGAATGGAAGAGTAAGACCAGATACTGGCAGCAATGGTAAATTTCATCCTTCCTTTGGTACTGGGGAGGCTCTTCTGGAAGATATATCAAGTATGCAGATTTCTTATGATGAAGAAGATGATAACATAACCTTGTATCATCTTTCAAAAAGTTTGGGAGATAAGAACTTATATGCTGGAACAAATGGACCTACACATTTGAATAGTTGTTTCCCGATGGTCCACAACACTGCATTTAGTACTGATTTAAGTACAAGGTCATCCCATTTTGTCCATCATGCACCTAAGCATTATTCATCGTTTTACCAAGGTAATGGTCATGCTGGCAGTGACAAGTGTTATTTGAACCATGAAGTGGAGCAGACATGTCATTGTACTGCTAATTCCTTCCACAATGATGATAGGCCCTCAATGCAGTCACAAGTTGCTGTGAATAACCCATCACTTTTGAACTTACCTGCTTTTGTCAATACTTCAGAAGTTGCGACTAAACAGAAAAATTGGAGTAATGTACCTGTGGAAAAACAACATTTTCCTCTCTTGCCGTTGAGCTTGCCGGATCTATCAGGGGATTTGGATTCACAATTTAGATGCCTGCGTCAAGTTCAGTACCATCTTGAATACTTGTTTGATGGGTTTCTGCAGTCTGTTCAAGAAGCATCTTCTTCTGATAGGTTTAACAAGGACCCATTCATGTTCCTGGCCATAGTATCTTGTTCAAAAGCGATGCAGCAACACCAAGGCTACTGTTGCCTTCATCCGCTAAAAGCAACGGAAGGAATCCGTCTCCTGTTTCTTGTTCTCGGAGCACAGAATATGTTCCGCAGTATTCACAGAATGAGAACCCATGGAATGGGACTTGCCAGCAGAATGTCTCATTGCCCTCCGAAACAGATGTTCCATCCAACGGACTCTCGCCATCTTCCTCTTATGCCGATTCAGAGGTTTCTTCTGTTTCATGGTGTTATAGCTATGAGGATAGCGCTGAGATGCATGGAAGTGGAACAGGCGTGTACCATTCAAGAAAGGTATTGAATTGTTGTTCTCCAATATCTGATATTTTTTCTGTGTGCATAGTTACTAGCAACTTGATATTTTTTCCTTTTTTGCACAACCTGGGTGAATTTTTGGTTAGTGAACTTATTAGTTTCAAGAAGAAAAAATGATTGGTCTGACTTGACCATTTTCATTAGTACTGCTATAGTTGGTTGATCTGCCTCTCATAACTTAAGTTGAACCAGTTAGTTTGCGAATTATTGGAAGAATTTAAACTAAAAATGTGCCTGTTAATTGATATACTAAGATTACAATGTACGCTTTTGTTTGTTGGTGTGCCAGAGCTGTGATACTCACAAGGAGCGCTTGGTATCTTCAAGAGATAATGGGAAAATTCTGCCAAATCAACCAATGAGTTTTGGAAGCAGCAACAACTCAACTCCTGGAGCAAGATCTGTGTCTCACAAGGAGCAAGTTGCTCTAGACAGCAGAACCAAGGAAATAACAATAGGTCAAGCAATGAAGATAGAAGGATACATTCACTCAGATAGGAAAATTGTTGAAATGCTCGATTGTCATACTCGAAAGAAATTTGTCACACGTGACGACGGAGCAAGCCAAGTACCAAAGTGCTGCCAGGATGTCTGCTCAAACAAGAACTTTTTGCAAAAGC
This sequence comes from Echinochloa phyllopogon, assembly GCA_033239725.1. Lineage (NCBI taxonomy): Eukaryota > Viridiplantae > Streptophyta > Magnoliopsida > Poales > Poaceae > Echinochloa > Echinochloa phyllopogon. The sequence goes on along the minus strand of BTCW01000018.1, from coordinate 59,375,649 downwards.
TATATGATACTGACATGGAGTCTACACAAGGTCCCAGTGCAATGAACCGGGCGCCAAAACAACAATCATTTAACATTCAAAATACTACAGAGGAGTGTGCTAGAGCTAGCATAAGCAAGAACTTGCCCAGAAAGCCGAGCTTTGGCACAAGGAAAGAGCATGAGATATTTGACAGGCCAACAAAGCAAAGATCCATTTGTGAGCCATTGAAGCTGGAAAACAGACGAAGTGGCTGGGATTGCTCAAAGAAGATATCTGCTGGAAGAGAAAATTATAGTGATCACAGGCACGTGCCATGCAGCAATGCAGTAAACACTACATATGGTTTAGAGAGGCAGGTTAATTCAAACAGTCTCGTTGAAAATGAAAGTTGCCTGCTTCCAGATGTGTCTTATCATAGCATCAAACGCCAAGAGAGGCCTCCAGCATCTAATACTTCTCAGTTAGACTTCCCTGTCACAAATGGTCGATCATTGGAGACTATTGAGTTTGGATCTTTGGGCCCTTTTGCATTGACTTCATCCTCATTGAAGTCAAACAGAGCTACTAACACACAAACTGCCAGTAAGGTAGATGCCTCTCCATTGGTGTTACAGAGATCTAGGGCTGCCACAATAAAAAACAGGTAATCATGACTGTCGAAATATCTTGTATTTATGTTTTGATTGGGAGTATAGGGACTGTCACGAAGTACCATAGTAGCCAAGTTTGCCAATATTGCCATATATGACCCTGAAGTTCACGCTGTTTAAGCTGTAATGTTAATAGATCGGTACATATTTTAGTTCTGTGCCTACATGAAGCGTTCCAATAGTTGACTTTATGCATTTGTTTCAGGCCACCAGGATTTTGCAAAGTGGGGGATGAAGATGAATTCCCACCTCTTAGTGCTGGGATCCAGTGAGAACATACATACTAGGTACAAAGGATACAACTGATCATAGAGTTAGCGGAAGGAGCTGACCAGCTGAGCTTTGTGCAGAATTTTCTTGGGAGCATAGATATGAGGATTGCAGTGGCATAGTATAGTCTAGTTTGTAAAATTTTGTTGATACTTTCATGTCCATAGCTACACCGAAGGAGGCTTATACAGCTATGTTCAGAATAACTTAGCAAGGAGAAAAATCAGGTAAAAATATACTTAGATTTAGCGTATGTCTTAATCATGTTGTCTTCTTGCCTTTGCTTTTGTTTGCTTCAGTGTACATTCTACATTCCCGTCTCCAATGGATTGTACTACCTTGTACATGCCGAAAGGCTGAGCTGCAGTGCACAGTTTCAGGCAGGCCCAACGCACCAGCGTGGACTACTGCCCCAGCCTCCACATACGCATGACGGTGCCATGTCACTTGAATTGGTGGTCTCGCACACGCGCAGAGCTACTTACGGAAGAACCAGCAACCTCGCTGACAAAAGTGCCGAAGCATTTGCTAGAACGTGCGTTGTGAATCAGCAACCTCGCTGACAAAAGTGCTGAAGCATTTGACGCGCGTTGTGAATAGATAGATATCTCAGGACACGTTTATTTGGGACCACAAGACTCACTACGGGCAAACAGCGATTCTGTTTGTGCAGAGAGGAGAGATAGGACCTGTAGCTGCTTGTGTTGGTGAGAATGGTAGCTTCAGTCTTTTTTATCTGCCTGTCCAACGAGGCCACTAATTTTGTTAGCCTCGGTTGGGCTTGCCGCTGCCGAAAGGCAGAGGTGGTGCAGCCCACCGTAACTCTGAACGGTCTGAGCGACCAGACGTTGAAACCATTGTACTCGGCACTAGACCTTTTGCTCACCATGTCTGATGTCCATTGCAGTAGCTGCTATGTGCCATGCAGAACATTTCCGGTTCCTTCTCCTCACTCCGTCGCCCCCATCACTGATCCCTCTGTTTTTGGGGTGTTACCACTTTAGCTTAGGGAGAGACTTTTAGCTTTTAGCTCACCTAAACTAGAGTGCGGCTTCTTGCACTTGTATATGAAACTTCATGTCCTGAGGCTACTCCTACTGGCTCCTAAAAAAGAACGAGCTTCCAGCCTTCCACGGCAAGAATGTAAGATAACCTCCACTTGTACGCGTCAATAATGTAATCGCTTCTCTTATCTAGCCTAGCTAAGCTTGCTTTTCTTCTTAATTGATCTGGCAAAGCTTGTCTTATTTTCCAAAATGAAATAAGAAGCATTTTATTTCCAAAAATAAAATTGTTTCTCTCATGCTTTAATATAATCGATATTGAATAATTAGACAATTGCTATATTAAATTCCGAATTAAATAAAACATGATAAAAACATGAAGTAGCATGCAATTCTCTGTCATACTAGTAAGCAACAATCACAATATGATGAACTCAGACAATATAATGAAAAGGTGGATTGTATCACATCGTACATACGGAACGGATGCATGAGGAAGTCGTGACGACGAGCAGTGCATATGGAACAACGACGGTTGAGGATATAGCGCAACAAACGACGTTAGAGACAACAATGCGCCCAACGCTTGACTTGGATGGAGGACGAGATTCTAACTCATATAGACTTTTTCCCATATCTAGGGGTACCTCCGTACATGGTAGTTTGTAGTGCATCTTTCTTCATGAAGGGTTGATTCATATTTATAGGAAAAAAAACCTCAACACCCTCATTTATTAGCAATATGGTACTAATATATTTAACTCCTTCAACACTAGTTGGCCTTTGAGATTTACTAAGAATTATTTATATGGATATTCCCATATATCTAACAGTTGACTCCCCCTCCTCCCCAAAAGATTGTTCGAACACTTGTCCAAAAGAGAAGAAAGGAATTCCATGCGCCTATCCTTCGAAATCAACTTCATTCTTCACCAACAAATTGGAAGCAGAACCTCTTCTGGACGCATACATCCTGTCCCTGTTTCGTACTTCCAAGGAGTCCGTATTCAAACACCCAAGCCCAGTACAGGTACAGTCACTGTCACAGATCACAGCACGGTGCAAAATCGATGCCCAATCTACTTTCCTAGACACCGTTACTACTTCTACTACAAGGACAAGCGCAATCCACCGGGTCCCATCAAAAGCTTCTTTTATAGTAGTAGCTCGCTCTAGGCACCACGGTGCAGCTTTCGCCAAAAACTTTTCTGTATTTCTTTTTACATGCCCTGCTTCTCTCTGAACCAAAGGATAATCTTTTATTGTATAATTCGATATACTATACTAACATCAAATGAACTTTCATGTGCAGATTTGTGAATGATGAAGGAAAGGTGATGGAGAGATTTGTTGGACTTCAACATATTGAGAAATATACATCTGTTGCATTGAAAGAAGCTTTGGTCAGTATGCTTTCTAGCCACAAGTTAAACATCTCTATGCTTCATGGACAGGGTTATGACGGAGCTTCCAATATGAGAGGTGAATTTAATGGTGTTCAGAAATTGGTTCGTGATGAAAATCCTTATGCCTTCTATGTGTATTGTTTTGCCCATCAATTGCAATTAGTGTTTGTCACTGTTTCAACTTCTACTCCAGCTATTGCTGATTTTTTAACTATGTTCCTTTGATTGTCAACACCGTGGGTGCATCTTGTATGAGAAAGGATGTATTGCTTGCAAAGCACCATGACACATTGGTAAGAAAGGTAGAGAATTCTGAGATTGCCATCGGAAGAGGCTTAAATCAAGAAAGTCATCTTGCTAGGCCTAGAGATATAGATGGGGCTCACATATTAAAACATTGTTGCGTATTTGGCTATCTTGGAGGTGCTTGAGATTGTGAAGAAAGATTCCATTAAACCTATATGTAATGGTGGTGCTTTTGGTTTGATCGGCAAAATGGAAAGCTTTGATTTTGTGTATGATAGAGTTGTTCAGCATTACAGATAATTTGTCACGTGCTTTGCAAAGAAAGGATCAAGATATTATTGAAGCAATGTATTTGATCATAGGTGTGAAAGAATGCTTGCAAGAAATGAGGGACAATGGATGGGAGCCATTATTTAAAAGAGTGAAGACCTTCTGTGATAAAAATGAGATTAAAGTGCCAAATATGGATAATAGAATAAATGCTAGAGGGACATCTGCACGTAGAAGGCAAAAGGTAACAAATATGCATTTCTACCATGTTGAGATTTTTCTTGCTGCCATCGATGCAATTTTGACAGAGATGAATCATCAATTTAGTGAAGTTAGTTCAGAGCTGTTAGTATGCATGGCTGCACTTAATCCAAGAAACTCTCTCTCTAACTTTGATGTGGATAAGATTGTGAGACTTGCTGAAATATATGCTGAAGATTTTGGTATTGGTCATATTACAGTCTTACCAAGTCAACTTAGAGAATTTCACAGCCGTGTTAGAAGAAATAATGATTTTCTTGGATGTACAGAACTCTCAAAGGTCGCTGAAATTATGGTCAAGAACAAAATGCATAGATCTTACCCATTGGTTTATCGACGACTCATTGAACTAACATTGATACTTCCAGTGGCAACTGCTTCAGTTGAGAGGGTTTTTTCTGCTATGTCTCTTATAAAGACAGATTTGCGTAGCAAAATGGGTGATGATTGGCTCAATGATCTGATGATATGCTATGTTGAGAAGGAGATATTTACAAGAATTAGTAATGACAAAATCATACAAATGTTTGAAGACATGAAAAAAGACCGTATGCTAGTGCCTAAAAATAATTTAGTGGTATGCTTAAATCACTTCTAATCTTAGTTTTTTAAAGCTGTTATTTGCCTTGTCACTAATTTATTTTTCCTTGCGTAGATTTCTCCTGATGAAGAAGAATAATGAGCATGAGGGCTCCACTTTATCATTTACTCATTTAGTTTCATGGTTTGGTTTGGATAAAAACTCAGATTTGCCTATTTTTTTTACCTCCCATGATGTACCTCTTTATGTTTTCGTGAAGTGGTTTTAATATTTAGTACAATACGTTGATCCACTATATTCAGCTTTCTACATGTAAAAAGATTATGTTAAGTTTCAGCCCCCCTATTTTCCATTCATGGCTTCGCCACTGCCGCCACATCCCCCACTGCCACTTCTGCCGCCACCGTGGAGGAGGCGGTGGCGGAGTCCAAGGTCTCCTCTGCTGCTGCCTCCCCCACAGCGGGCGTCACCACCACCATCTCCACAGCATCTGCTCCGGGCGCGCTCGAGCAGCAGCTGGCGGACGATCAGGCCTACGAGCTGCTCGCCCGATTCCAGCTCCCACGGGGGATACTCCCCGAGGGAGTCATGGCGCACACCCTGAACCCCGACTCCTCGTTCGAGATCCACTTTGCTTCCGAGTGCAAGGTGGCCGTCGGAGGGTTCCAGATCATGTACGACTCCGTCCTCTATGGTACAGTGACGCCGAGGGCCATCCATGGCCTCCGCGGCGTCTCTATCGAACTCATCGTCTAGGTCCCTGTCACGGATGTCGTCGCCTCCGGCGACGAGGTGACATTCAACGCCGGACCCGACACCAAGAGCTTCCCAGCGGAGAAGCTCGACCGCAGTCCGAGCTGTCAGTGAGAGACGGCCCACCGTCGTGTTCTGTCGGAATAAACTGATCGGGTGCGAGTGTGCTTAGCTTGGTTTGTGTTGTGTGCTAGAGTTTGTTTCGTCTTCTTTTCTTTCGAATAATTGCGCCGTGTGATCAGGGGCGGAGCCAGCGGGGGGCTAGGGGGGCTGCAGCCATAGAGTCCATAGAGCCCTAAGCCCCCTACCATTGCTAGCCATAGATGAAGGGGAGGAAGAAGAAAAAGAGGAAGGAGAAGAAAAAGAGGAAAAGGAGGAGGAAGAAGAGGAAATCAGCCCCCTTCCATCGATCTCCAGCTCCGCCACTGTGTGTGATGTGATCTGTACATGGAACTTTGTGATCGCTCGCTTGATGGAATTAATGCAGGAGTCTCCGGTAGTCCTTTGAGAAGATCTGCACGAATGTTAAAGCAAATCAGAATAAATTTTCTCTTGGGTCAGGCCCTGCCCGTGCCCATAACTCATGCCCGGCCCACTTATAGTTGGATCCTATCCGAGCGCCGGCCGATCGAAACGTTTCTCTTCAGCACACACACGTACCGAAGCGGACGGCGGCGGCGGCTCTCCGTCGAGCCATCCCTTCACCTGCCTCGAGCAACCACGCGAATCGACCTCCTCGGCAAAAGCTCGTGATCGCACCGGAGTTCGACCTGCGAGTAGGCGCTGGGGTCGGTGGGGAGCCAGGCGCAACGAGGGGAAGGTGCTTGCTGGACGTGATCGGGATGCATCAAGTCAGAGTAGCATGTGAGATCATGGGAAGAATGGATGTACCTGATCACTTTCAGTACAAGTGTAGAACAGCAGCAGTACAACACTATTTCATGGGCTGTGAACATGAAACAATGATTTGTTTGTGACTTAAACTATCGTCACTGCTGAGACTCCACTACTCGTTCTCGTCTTCAGGAGCTCAGGCACTTCGTTAAATTCAATAGAGCAAGGTGATCTTTTATCATTCAAAGATTAATTTACCGCTGCACTTTATTACACGGATTTCATAGAACCACCTGAGTCCCAACTTCCAAACCAACATACTCCATACGCCAGAACTCTAAACCAGGAAAATGATACTTTCCAATTGATTGAGTTACATTAAGTAAAAACAGGACGATCGAATAGGATCAAATCCCTAACACAAACATAACACAATTCTCATATCTTCATTGACTCAGGGCAGTGTATAACGTCGATCAAATTAAAACACCAAATTTGCACATCAGAGACCCAATCTCGTCATGGGGATGGGGACTGGACTGCTCGGGTACGGCACGCAGGTCGACCGGAGGCACACTGCTGGCGACGTGGACAGCCGGTACATGCTCCTTCGGGGCATCCACATGCTCGTGGTTGGCGGCGAGGCGCCGGTGTCCTTGTCCACTCGACTTCACCATACGTACGTGCTGCCCGGTACGCACGACGGCACAGGGGACGTTGGTGCGACCGGCCTCACCCTCCATGCACCTTCTTGCCTTGCTGGATCACCGGACTCGCACACCATGTCGACCATGGACCTCGCTGGATCTGATCGCTGCCGAGTTTCAGACGACTCCATGAACGGTGCGACGAATGACTGAAGTCGGCCAAAGCGGCGTTGCAGGAGATTGCTGGGCTGAACTTTGGTCTAGGTATGGACACGGTTGGGCCAGGCCTAAGCAAAACTCGAATGAATTAATTGAAATTACTAATAACTTGATTGCTTCAACATTCGTGCGGATTTTTTTAAAAGGGACCACCGGAGGCTAACTAATTTTCAAATGCTTTATTAAAATCTTGGGATGTTACAAAACGCGTCTCATCCTCCGGACGAAATGCAGGGCCTCGCAATCTGTTTAAGTAGCTCCCTACTGGCAAGCTGATCATGCTTGGGCGATAGTGATCGATACGTAGCGCTGAAACGCCTGGTGTGTGTCAGTGTGTGCTATACATGGGAATTCCAAGTTACGTGGCCACTTCATTAAGCCCTCGGATTTCAAATTTGGGGGGCCAAATTTAGGGTACGATGTCACTTCATAATGATTGCGTCACTGTAGCATTTCGTTTGTATGTGTGAAAAATTATCCAAAAATTGATTAATTAGGCTCAAAATGTTCGTCTCGCAAAGTACAATAAAACTGTGTAATTAGTTTTTAATTTCATCTATATTTAGTACTTCATGCATGTTATGATATTTTTATGTGATGGGAATCTTCTTTTTATGTAGTAAACTTTGGGGTGAAATTTGGTATCTAACGGCTAAGAAGAAGATTCTGCTGGCTGATCGGTCGGTCGTCACGTCAAAAAGTTAAAGGCTACTCCACCGGCCACAGATCGATGCAGCGAGCGATAGCAGCGCGCTCAGCTAGTCAACTTGAAAGGCTCGATGCATGGAATCGATCGAATCGGTGCTCCTCCGATCCTGTAGCTGATGAGAAATTAAAAAATTTCAATCGCAAAAGTTGTTAGTTTATCGGGTAGATGGTGCCCTTAGGCTGCTCACAGCGGCGTGCGGTAAAGCCACGGGCTACAGTGTTGACCGCGTACACAAGACAAAAATCGCCTGCAGCGGTGTACCTTAAAGCGAACGCAACGCTCGCGTTCAGGCCGGCGTACGCTACGAATGGTGTGGTAGCGCGCGTGCCCTACCAGCCACTGTGGCATGGGGCCCACGGCCCCGGCGCGCCGTCCCAATCGCCTGGGAGCAGGGAGGAGAGAGAGAGGAAGAGGAGGAGGGAGAAGGCTGCCGGCGCCGGAAGAGAGGGAGAGGGAAGGGTGACACACCGCCTGGCCGCCGGTGCGCGAGCAGCCCGACTACATGCGCCGCCGCAGCAGCGCCCTTGGGGTCAAGCGCAGAGAAGGAGAGACGAGCCCGCGGCCGCGCTGGCCGCCGCGCCCGCTCCGCTCTCACGCCGGCCGCGCTCCCCATCGTGCCCCGCGCGCCGCCACGACGCGCACGGAGGCCTCCGCTGTGCCTCCAGCTCGGCCGGCCGCCGCCGCTCTGCCGGGAGTAGCCCAGGTCGTCGACGAAGCCCTTGCCGTCATCAAGCGCGCCACGGAGGAGCTCCAGGACGAAAGTCACGTCGAGGAGGAGGCACTCGACGAGCTCGTTGCTCCCCATCCCGGCGGCGTGGCCCTCGTAGCAGGCGCGCACCCGGCCGCTAGCCGTCCACCACCACCGCATCGCCATCCCCTCTAGGTCCAACGCCACCATGGCCGCCACAAGGTTGAGAAGCTCCGCCGCCGTCCCTGCCCGCTCCTCGATGCGCTCTCCTCGACAGCCCTTCCCCGCGGCCGCCACCCCGCGTTTGGGCCGCACAGCCGCCCCCGCTCGAAGCCGCCGCCGCGAAGCCACGAAGTCGACGGTGAGCTCCGCGTCGACGCGGAGGATGAGGTCGACGACAACCACGACCGCGGGCTCCGGCCACGAGAGCGCGGCGGTGACCTCGATTGCCGCCCGTCGCCGCTGGCCGCTCGGCCCCTTGCCTCCTCGCCGGCAACGCCCTCACCTCGAAGGCTCAAACAACGGCCGGCGCTCGCCAAGCTTCACCGAGCTCCTTGTTTGGCCTCCTCGCCGGCGGCACCCACGCCCAGCCCTTCGACTACCCTTCGGCGAAGCCCTCCACGTCCTGGGCCAACACTGACGCCTCCCTCACCCACCACGTCACCTTCATGGACGGCTCTGTGGCGCGCGCCGCCCTTCTCCGCCTCAACCCCGCTTGCTTCAGACCCTCCTACGCCATCGGCTTCTTCTGCACCAACCACCGCGGATCCTCCTCCCCCTGCGCCGACTTCCTCCTCGCCGTCGTCGTCGTCTACTGCAATAGCGGCGCTCTCATGACCTCCGTCGTCGCCGGGATCCCCCAGGTCGTCTGGTCCACCAACCGCGCCACCCCCGTCGGGGAAGGCGCCACCGCCGAGCTCACCCCCACCGGCTACCTCATCCTCAAGGCCGCCGACGGAAAGGTCGTTTGGTCCACCGGCACCGCGGGGAAGTCCGTCGCCGGCATCACCATCAACGCCGACGGCAACCTCGTCATCCTAGACGGCACCAGCAAGCCCGTCTGGCAGTCCTTCGACCACCCCACCGACACGCTCCTCGTCGGCCAATCCCTGCGCCAGGACGCGCGCCTCACCGCCAACACCTTCGCTGCCAACTGGTCCCCGAGCCGGATCTACCTCGCCGCCGTCGACGCCGCAGTGCTACTACCACCTCGGCTTCACCAAGACAGCGGGGCCGGGGGTGGGATCCGGGCCGCTGTGCGGGGGGAGAAGAAGGGCTTGGCAGCTGCGGCTTTGAGGAGGAGGGATGCGTTGGTGGCGACGGATGTGGGCGGGAGGTTGAAGATGGTCTTAACATGTGGGGCTCATACGTCAGTGGCCGAAGTGAGGAGAATGAGATGGCTAACACAAGAAACACAGGGACAATTTGGTCATTTCCCATGCTCCATCCACGCTGGCGCACGGATGTGGCTTGCCACATCAGCGAAAATGGTGGATATGAGATGGGTGCTTTCTGAGAGTGGCAAATCTGTAGGCGCAATTCTAAAGGTCTCATTTGAAAGAGCGGCTCGTGTAAATGTGGCAAATAGTTAAATATCCCAAATAGAAAAATAGATGGAGAATATAATATTGATCTTGGTCCCACATAAAGAAACTCAGTGTTGGACATCCACTGTCTTGACCTTGGTGTCTTGTTGACGTGGCGGTGTAGACACTGTCACACTGCTCATAGACTTTCTGGGTTGGGACTGCCCTTATCTAGCCTGGCTAAGCTTTCTTTTCTTCTTAATTGATCCGGCAAAGCTCTTGTCTTATTTTCCAAAATGAAATAAGAAGCATTTTATTTCCACACAGAAAAAGTTTCTCCCATCGCGCGTCCGTTTTTTCGCTTACCCTATGCGCTCTCTCGCTGTGCAGGCCCTTCCCGGCAAGGTCCATCCGTCCCTTCCGGAGCCGCCCATGGAGCTCCGCCACGCCACCGCCTCGAGCTATGGCGGCGCGCTGTGGCCGGATGGCGATGGTGCGGGAGCTCCTCGACGACCCGTTGCGCTTCCACCCGTAGCCCAGCCCAGAGCTCCCCCACCAACTCCAGCGCCACCGCCTCCACCGCCGATTTTGCCCAGCCACTGCCTCAAGCGCCGCCGCCGCCGATTCGACCATGCCACTGCCTACAACGCCGCGCGGGAGAAGGAACCGGGCGCGCGGGAGGAGTTGGCGAGCGGAGGCAGCTAGCGAAAAATAGCTAGCGGTAGGGGATGGATACCGAGTTGGATAGCGAGGGGATGAATTTGGAGAGACTGTTGGATCCGACTTTTACCTCAATTTTGTTATTTTTAGCCAACAAACTTATTTTACAGAGACTGTTGGAGTTGCTCTAAACCCGTTGGTTTTGTTTCTCCTACCGCCGTCGCTCCTCCTTTTGTTGGATGCGTGCTAAAATTGAACGAGAGATTCACAATGAGAGCTGAAGAACAAGAACGCAATAGGCCTAGAAGGGGTCACCACGCCAAGGGAGAAGGTACCAAGGCGGGTCTGGGGATGTAGCTGTGGCACCGGAACAGGCCAACGGTGTAGGGCTTGAACTGGGAGAAGAGAAGAAGACAATGTCTTAGGTTTCATCGGAGGCCGCCGCTAACTCCATCTGCATCCCTACTGACGGTGACATCGAGGATGAACCTTGGTGGGGGGGTTGGGGACACGAAGGCGGCCACACGGGAGGCGAGGAGGGTGAGGTGATGCGAGATAGACGAAATGGCGATGATTTTTTTCATGGGCAAGGGTGGGCCTCCCTCGTAGGATGGATGCAAACCGCGAATAGTGAAGACATGCGCCCAGCCAGCATGCGATACGCCAATCATTCATATGACACCATGTTAACCCTGAAGGACCTAAATTAAGCTATGCTGACAGTTAATAGGGTCAAATATACTTTATCAAAAAAATTTACAAATAATTTCTCAAAAAACTATCCAGATATTTTTCCTATCCAGAAATCAAGTTTCTTTTTAGACATTTCATATTAAATTATTTTACCTAAAAAAAGAAACCGAGTTTGATTTTTTTTCTAAAATCATACTCTATCTTCTCGTGCCTAGCTTAGAGTTATTATTTTTTTTACCAAAGTCAGCATGGGAAGCCCCTACCTATTTTTTATATTTTTTATTCCAAACCCAGTTAATTTGCTCTCATAGGGAGTCGAACTTGGGTGACCCAAGTTTGGTGCTACTTATGTGCTCTAACCACTAGACTAGAGGCCATTTCACTTAGAGTTATTATCTTCTATAGTTATCTATGTTACTATGTTCATAGATAGGATCAAGTGACATTTGTGTTGTCGTCAAATGACACAACATCGTTTGTCTTTCTAGGCAGTCTAGGCCACCAATTTTGATTATTTATAACGGTACTGCTAGCGCACAGACGTCCGATGAAAAATTGTTATCGGTACGTCGCAACAAACGAAATCTGAAGTTGCAGCATCGAAAATTATCTTTTACAACATTAAATATATATGATGTCATGAAATTATCATAGAAAAACAAATCCTGCTACAATAACCGACTCCAATCCCCTTACTTCCCTACAAAGAAGTAGACCATTGAAATTCAGCTATTAAAACATCCGAGACACCTCACGCGACATCACGAAAACACAATTTCAACATTAACAAAAATTACGAGCGCGCGGAGGAAGACGACGGCGACGGCACGAGAAGAAGCCGGGAGGAGGAGGTGGCGGCGATGGCAACGTGGAGGAGCGGCCAGGGGCGACGAAGGCGCACACGAAGGAGCGGCCAGGGGCGGCCACGACACGCGCAGAAGAGCGGGGCTGCAACAGCGGCGCAGAGAGAAGCTGGGAGGAGGTGCGGCATTGTCGGCGACGTGAGGAGCGGTCAGGGGAGGCGGCGATGCAGAGGAGGGGCGGGGCACGCGCAGGGCGGCAGCAATGTCGCGTGAAAAAAAAAGATAGAGGAAGGGAGCGAAACGGTAGGAGAGGCCTCCGACGCAACACGAGGAGCATATATTTTGTTTAGGGAAACGTTTCGGATCCGTGAGTGCTGGTTAGGTGGACTCCGCAAAGCGTTTGAAGCTTGTCGTTGGCATCTCGAGTAGAAGCAATACCGTATTTATAAATAGATAAATAGAGCATCTTCTAGCAAATAAACACACAAAAGATCATAAGAAATTAAATAATTCTTTATTATTTGCTATAAGATAGCGTAAAAAACATAGAGTGTGATTTGAGGAGAAAAAGAGAACAATCATTCATTTTTCAATGATAAAAAAATTCTATGATTTTTTCTAAGATTAGATTTTTAATATTTTTAATTGCATAATTTTTTCTAAGAAAATATTTGGATAATATTTTGAAATTATTTATATAGTTTTTTGTTAAGTATATTTGGCCCCCGAACTACCAGTATAGTCTAATTTAGATCCATCAAGACTAACGTGATGCAACATAGGATGGTTGATGTATCGTTATGTCAGGAAAAAAACTATCAAAACAACTCGAGGACCAAAAATAATTGGTCTGTGAAGTTGAGAAACGAGTACTACTTGATTTTCTATGCGAGGGACGAAAACCAAACTAGAGATACATGAGGCCCTTAAAGGAACTTTTTCCTTTAGTATAAGCAAGTGGACGGGCTTGTTGATACACTAGCCTGGAGTCTGGGCTACCAAAACCCGCTGGGAGGGATGCTGGGCTGAATGTTTTCAACGACTCCGGGCCTCTCTAATGGTTGTGGTGGTGGTGTGGGCTTACTTGGCGCCGGACCATGTCTTGCTGGGTCAAGTGAAAGTCAGCCCGGTTCACAATGGAGATGCGTTTCATATATGGGGGATGCTAATCCCAAAAATCTCACCTAGTATATTGATTCGAAACAAATATTCCGTTAAAAAAGATACGCATTGAGTGTGATGCCATTCATCTTATGCGGCGTCTGATTGAGATCCAGTTGTTTGCAGGGTCATCTTCCTCATCCCCGGGTTCTTCTACCTTCAGGCCCTTACTCTTCTTCATCCCGACGCCCAACGCCCTGAGGCCGGCACCGGCAGTGACACACTGTCCTGCGTTCCCCATCACCACTGTGCCGACGCCGACGTGCTCCCTCAAGTCCGGAAAGCGCGTCAGAGTCCCAATTCCCAAAACCCTCCGAGACGCTGGCGTGTTCAGGCGACGAGCCGGCGGAGATGGGTAACCTAAAGGCCGATTCGGCGAGACATGGGCATCCTTGCTTTGCCTTCGTCTCCCATATATGTTGGTTTCCGGACTCCGGATGAGGTGATAACTGATAAGGACGGGGCCGTTCGGCAGTTAGTGCCCCCAAACGGAATCCACCGCGCGTCCACGCCTCTCGCATCATCATCGTCATGATCACCGGCTCGGCGAGCCGCGAAGGGCGTGGACGTGGAGATGGCACCGGCACCGGCACCGAGCGCGGCGCACGCATCGGGCCGCGAGAGGGAAAGGATGGGTGGCCCATGCAGCCTTTTTGTCGCTTGCTACTGGACTCGGCAACGCCTTTCCGACTGTTTCCTCTCCGCGCCTCCGATATCCTGTGGCCGCGGGCTCTTCCCTCCCCAGCCCGGCGGCGGCGGCGGCGGCAGCCGGCGGGACCGGCACGCGCCACCGTTGATGACTGGACATCGAGGCCCGGCCTTTCACGCCCCGGGCAAAAGAGGTCGTGGCACACGGCTCGCCGTGGGCCGCGGGACAAAAAACCGGCGGCGTTCTCGCCCGCGCGCCCGTGCGCAGGCAGAGACCAGGCTGCCAGAGCGCAGGCCGGCGGGAGGAATGGCCACGGCCGCTGCGGCCGCGACGACTCGGCCGAGCGGAACAAAAGGAAATAAAGTACGTGCGGTGACAAGCCGCAGACACGTCGTTGTCGGTGATGGGAGCCGTGGCACGGAAGAAATTTCCACAGCGGGCTTCGTCCAGTTCCCGCAAAGTCAGCGGCGCTCGTTTCGTTTACCAAAATCGGCAAATGCTCCAAGTCCAAAGTCCAGTAGTGTAATACAGTATCACACACGATCACCGGTCGCCGCCGTTCAACAGACTCCCTACGTTCCGTGGCCTGCTTCCTTGGAGTTGGAGGCCGGAGCACGCCAAGTTTTACCGCGTTCATCGAGTTCGACCGGACCCAACCCAGCCAGCAGCAAAAAGAAAACAGCCAGCAGCCCAGCACAAGTCAGAGCTGCAAACAGGTCTCGTTGCTGTGTGCGGTTGTAACGGAGCAACACTGATCCCATGTGCGGTTTTAACTGAACCGTAGTCAAAGAGTCCGAGCCATGCAGATGAGGTGCCGCCGCCTCTCCCCACCCCCCGCAGGCGGCGGCACGTCTGCTCGGCCCCACCCGCAGGCCACGCCCCGGGTCCACGGCCCACGAGCCTAGACAGCGAGCGCGAGCGCGCGCTGCCACGACGACGGTTCCACTGGCCACCACCTGGCCCTATCCCCACACCCCACCCCGCCGGTCGTATTCACCAGCGCGCCACGCCTCGGCCCTCGGCAACGCGCAGACCCGAGCGCGCAGGCCGCCGGCTCGCGCAGTCGCCCACCACCACTCCCCCCCTATCAAATCCCCCGGATCCAGATAGGGACGGCCGTCAGGGCCAGGGCCTGCCCCACCACCGCCTCCTCCTCCTCGTTGGGTTTCGTTCACACCCGCAGGTTTCCTGTTCCTTCCCCTCCCCGCCAGCCACCCTTCCGCGCGCGTCCGACGCGGGGCAGCGGGCACTCGCCTACCTACCCACGCCCACCCTCCTCCCACCCCCGCCTCCCGGAAACCCGAGCGAGCACCGCCCTCGCGCTCCCCACTCGTAACGGCTCGGCAAAACCCCAGCGACGCGGTAGAGAGATCGAGAGAGAGAGAGAAATTTTCCCCAAGCGCCCCCAGCAGGCCACAGCACTCTCCCCAAGCGCCCCCCTCTTCGGTTTCGTTCCCCCAATTCCGCATGGCCGCCGCGAGGTAGCAGGAGGCGCTACCCCGGATGGCGGCGGGAGGGAGGGGAGCTCTGGCGCCCGCGGCGCCGGCGCCGGAGGCGGTGCCCGCGGGCGGCGTGGCGACGGCGGGGGCCGCGGCGGACGAGGTGCTGCGACGCGTGCGGCCCACGGAGGCCTCCGAGCGCCGCCGCGCGGAGGTCGTCGACTACGCGCGGAGGCTCGTCGGCTCCGCGCTCGGGTGCGAGGTGCGTCGTCTCGAGGCAGTGCAGCGTGGCCCGCGACTCCCGCCCCGCGTGCGCGGCGGCGGAGCGGCTCTGTTTGTTTGTTTCTTCACCTCTTCTGGGGGGTTTCGGCCCGTTTCTTCGGCTGGGTAATCGTCGTGGATGTTTGATTCCGGGGTTAATTAAGGGTTTCGTACTCCTCACCTGCTGCCCCTCTGACTTGTCTGTTTAGCTCCATTGGAAGAAGCTTCGTTTGTTTAATCTTCGTTTTTTTTGTTTAGTTTGGTTCTGGTTTGTTTAGTCTTATTCCATCCCTTTCCAAGGGATTTGACGCTATTGTTATGGTTCGTACGGATCGGGATTAGCCTTTGATTATTCTGGTTCGTACGGATCAGGATTAGCTCGTCGACTATTTGCTCGCGGCGCGTCGTTATTGTTCAGCTTCGCTTATTTTATTTTATTTTATTTTTTAAAAAGGTGCTGGCCTTTATGGTGGCGAATCGGGGATCATTTCTGCTGTCATGTATCTGAACTTATGTTCCTTATGAACATAGGAATTGTTGAGGGTCTTTCTGTGACTGAGATGTGAGCCGTGGCTCCGTTTTTTTCTTTTTAGCTTATGGACACGTTTCTGTCTTGCATTCTTTTCTTGAGCAAACTAAGGACGCGTTTTTATGCTGGTGATAGAGCATTTCGTGAAGTATTCAAAAGCTCCCTTTCTGTCTGTGCGCCTGCAACCTTGCGAGTATTTCGTCGGACGGAAAGACGTGATATCCTGTAGGAAATCCAATTCTTCTATCTGAAAACTTTTTTTAGAAGAACGAAAAAGGACGAAACAAAAACAGTTTGGCTGTATTCATGGCTGTGTGTCTGCCCGTGATTGCCTGCTTTACTAGCTGGCAGCAGTGTCCGCTTCGCCCTGTGCGGATCCACCCAACCCATCCATCCATGTTGACTCATCCACGTGGAATTACTGAATAGTTTGGCAACTGAGAAATGCTGTTGTGGAATCTTCCTGGCATGGTGACTCTGCATTAGAGGATTTGACAGAGCAGAATTGAGAATTTTGTCTTGCACCGACAGCTGCCTGCCAACGTCCTGCCTTCAATTCTGCTGCGCCTAGAGGCTAGATCGCATTGTTGGAACAGAGTTTCATTGCTACTTATATTTTCCTGATGGAAGCTCATCGGCTCTGCTGTTTAATAGTCGTACTTTGAGGTTTGCCCATTTGTATATGTAGATCGTAGATCTTGAAAACGGTCCTTGTTGCTATTCTGCTGATCACTTTTAATGTGTACCGGATTCCTCTTTATAGCTGGATTTCCTTAGAACGTGAGGCTGCTATAGCATACAACCATTAGTCCTAGATTTGGAGCCAATGTCATGGTGTTTCTTCCAAACATTTGTCAATAATTGCGGGTTGTCCTTGGAAAAAATTGGCATGGTGGAGATATTTTCTTTGCTGTATTATCATCACGTGGCTGTTATTGAAGACAATGTTGAATGTCTTTTTGCTACCCAAAAGTGTGCCTTGTAGAGTCAGATAAGGAACACATCACAAGATGCCTAGGGGCATTCTACCATTTCTTTGGCCATAACTGTTAGCTGAAGCGTCAACATTTTGTATTTATAGTTATTTGTTTCTTCATGAAATGTCTTGTTGAAGAGCTGGAAAATATTTCACTTTCAAACTATCTTCTTGGAGATGCAAGCTATAGCTTTAGGCTGTCTCTAGTAATGCAAGTTTCGACAATGACTGACATTATTACAATACTATTTTTTTCTCGAATGCAGTACTAGTACAATCCTATTATGTTTATCAATAGAATGCCTTCCTGTATCATGTAGAACTGTTATGTCTTGAACCTGTTGGCACATTGGTTTTATAAGTAATTATCACTGTTTTTTCTGTATTGCTCAGGTTTTTGCATATGGATCGGTTCCATTGAAGACTTATCTTCCTGATGGGGATATTGATCTAACTGTCCTTGGAAATACATCTTATGATAGCACTTTGGTTAATGATGTTTCCTGCATCCTTGAGTCAGAGGAGCAGAACACAGATGCTGAATTTGTAGTGAAGGACTTGGAAAGAATAAATGCTGAGGTTCCTTCTCCGGTCTAAACTTCCTCTACATTCCAGTTCATTCGTTTTGGATGATTGTTTTTGCAATCTATGATATTTTAGTGTTTTATCACTTGGCATTTCCATTTCTGCTTATTTAATTAATGCTTACATATGGAAAGTTGAGAGCGAGCCTCTCATCTTCCTCTTTGGCATGTTATTAATTGTTTTGCACAGCCATCTAATTATCTGAAATATATGTCCTTCCAGGTTAGACTCATTAAATGCACTATTGAAAATATTATAGTTGATATCTCTTTCAACCAAACTGGCGGGATCTGCGCACTGTGCTTCCTTGAGCTGGTGAGTAATGCATTTTATTTTGTGGAAGTCACATTTCAAACATATACTCCGTTCTACTTCAAAGCCTTTCTTGTTTAGTAGGCACATATCTTGTTGAATGTGTAGGTTACTGAACATTGGTTCCTGTGCTGTCTAGTTGTACTAAGTTTCTTACAGTGCCAAGTCATTGGAAATAAATGACAATCCTTCTTCAGGTTGATCGTAAAGTTGGAAAAAACCATCTATTTAAAAGGGGTATCATATTGATCAAGGCATGGTGCTATTATGAAAGTCGCCTACTAGGAGCTCATTATGGACTAATATCTACATATGCCCTGGAAGTACTTATCCTTTACATATTCAATCTATTCCACAAATCTATCCATAGCCCTTTGGAGGTATGTCTTTGGAAAAACGTGCTTATCTGATACATTTCAAGACATTTTTCTTTTTTTGGATAATAAAAAAACTCATATGTTTTCCTGTGTTTTTGTTAATAGGTTCTTTATAGGTTTCTGGAATATTTTAGCAAGTTCGACTGGGACAACTATTGCATAAGTTTAAATGGTCCTGTTGCTTTGTCGTCTTTGCCGAACTTAATTGGTGGGCTACCTGCAACCTTTTCATTGGCAGAGCAATCACCTGACGCCTATTCTCTGAAATAACTTTAAAATTTATTCTGCTTGCAGTTGAAGCTACAGTTACACATACAGATGACTTACTGTTTGACAAAGAGTTTCTCAAGAGCTCAGTGGACAAAGCAACTGTACCTTCAAGAAATTCTGATGCATGCTCTACGAGATTCCGTCCGAAATATCTGAACATAATTGATCCACTGAAGGAGTGCAACAATCTCGGCAGAAGTGTCAACAGAGGTCGGAGCTAACCAATATATGTCTAAACTCTTCGCTAAGTAATCCTCTACAACATCTTTCTTCCCCAGAAATTGAAAACACATAAGCTTGAGTTACCCTCTACAAAATCTACCTTCCCTCAGAAATTAAAAATACATGAACTTGCTCAGGCATCATAATTATATATGCCATGCTGCTGTCTGTATGCGATAATTGCATAAAACCATCTGTATCTAGCTTTGTGTTTGCGTGATTTGCTAATTTAGAATGGTGATGTTGTGCAGCTAGCTTTAATCGTATTCGAACAGCTTTCTTATATGGTGCTCGAAAGCTTGGTCATATTCTCATGTTACCACCAGAAGTTATTCCTGATGAAATTTATGGTTTTTTCAAAAACACTATGGGAAGGAATGGAAGAGGAGTAAGACCAGATACTGGCAGCAATGTTAAATTTCATCCTTCCTTTGGTACTGGGGAGGCTCTTTTGGAAGATATATCAAGTATGAAGATTTCTTATGATGAAGAAGATGAGAACATAACCTTGTATCTTTCAAAAAGTTTGGGAGATAAGAACTTATATGCTGGAACAAATGGACCTACACATTTGAATAGTTGTTTCCCGATGGTCCACAACACTGCATTTAGTACTGATTTAAGTACAAGGTCATCCCATTTTGTCCATCATGCACCTAAGCATTATTCATCGTTTTACCAAGGTAATGGTCATGCTGGCAGTGACAAGTGTTATTTGAACCATGAAGTGGAGCAGACATGTCACTGTACTGCTAATGCCTTCCACAATGATAGGCCCTCAATGCAGTCACAAGTTGCTGTGAATAACCCATCACTTTTGAATTTCTCTGCTTGCGTCTCTGCTTGGAGTGATGTCCCTGTGGAAAAACAACATTCTCCTCCCTCGCTGTTGAGCTTGCCAGATCTATCAGGGGATTTGGATTCACAATTTAGATGCTTGCGTCAAGTTCAGTACCATCTTGAATACTTGTTTGATGGGTTTCTGCAGTCTGTTCAAGAAGCATCTTCTTCTGATAGGTTTAACAAGGACCCCATTCACGTTCCTGGCCATAGTATCTTGTTCAACAGCGATGCAGCAACACCAAGGCTACTGTTGCCTTCATCTGCTAAAAGCAATGGAAGGAATCCGCCTCCTGTTTCTTTTTCTCAGAGCACAGAATATGTTCCACAGTATTCACAGAACCCATGGAATAGGACTTGCCAGCAGAATGTCTCATTGCCCTCTGAAACAGAAGTTCCATCCAACGGACTCTCGCCATCTTCTTCTTATGCTGATTCAGAGGTTTCTTCTGTTTCGTGGTGTTATATCTCTGAGGATAGCGCTGAGATGCATGGAAGTGGAACAGACATGTACCATTCAAGAAAGGTATTGAATTGTTGTTCTCCAATATCTAATCTTTTTTCTGTGTGTATAGTTACTAGCAACTTGATTTTTTTTTCCTTTTATGCACAATCTGGGTGATTTTTGGTTAGTGAACTTGCTAGTTTCAAGAAGAAAAAATGATTGGTCCGGCTTGACCATTTTCACTAGTACTGCTATAGTTGGTTGATCTGCCTCTCATAACTTAAGTTGAACCAGTTAGTTTGCGAATTATTGGAAGAATTTAAACTAAAAATGTGCCTGTTAATTGATATACTAAGATTACAATGTACGCTTTTGTTTGTTGGTGTGCCAGAGCTGTGATACTCACAAGGAGCGCTTGGTATTTTCAAGAGATAATGGGAAAATTCTGCCAAATCAACCAATGAGTTTTGGAAGCAGCAACAACTCAACTCCTGGAGCAAGATCTGTGTCTCACAAGGAGCAAGTTGCTCTAGACAGCAGAACCAAGGAAATAACAATAGGTCAAGCAATGAAGATAGAAGGATACATTCACTCAGATAGGAAAATTGTTGAAATGCTCGATTGTCATACTCGAAAGAAATTTGTCACACGTGACAACGGAGCAAGCCAAGTACCAAAGTGCTGCCAGGATGTCTGCTCAAACAAGAACTTTTTGCAAAAGCTATATGATACTGACATGGAGTCTACACAAGGTCCCAGTGCAATGAACCGGGTGCCAAAACAACAATCATTTAACATTCAAAATACTACAGAGGAGTGTGCTAGAGCTAGCATAAGCAAGAACTTGCCCAGAAAGCCGAGCTTTGGCACAAGGAAAGAGCATGAGATATTTGACAGGCCAACAAAGCAAAGATCCATTTGTGAGCCATTGAAGCTGGAAAACAGACGAAGTGGCTGGGATTGCTCAAAGAAGATATCTGCTGGAAGAGAAAATTATAGTGATCACAGGCACGTGCCATGCAGCAATGCAGTAAACACTACATATGGTTTAGAGAGGCAGGTTAATTCAAACAGTCTCGTTGAAAATGAAAGTTGCCTGCTTCCAGATGTGTCTTATCATAGCATCAAACGCCAAGAGAGGCCTCCAGCATCTAATACTTCTCAGTTAGACTTCCCTGTCACAAATGGTCGATCATTGGAGACTATTGAGTTTGGATCTTTGGGCCCTTTTGCATTGACTTCATCCTCATTGAAGTCAAACAGAGCTACTAACACACAAACTGCCAGTAAGGTAGATGCCTCTCCATTGGTGTTACAGAGATCTAGGGCTGCCACAATAAAAAACAGGTAATCATGACTGTCGAAATATCTTGTATTTATGTTTTGATTGGGAGTATAGGGACTGTCACGAAGTACCATAGTAGCCAAGTTTGCCAATATTGCCATATATGACCCTGAAGTTCACGCTGTTTAAGCTGTAATGTTAATAGATCGGTACATATTTTAGTTCTGTGCTTACATGAAGCGTTCCAATAGTTGACTTTATGCATTTGTTTCAGGCCACCAGGATTTTGCAAAGTGGGGGATGAAGATGAATTCCCACCTCTTAGTGCTGGGATCCAGTGAGAACATACATACTAGGTACAAAGGATACAACTGATCATAGAGTTAGCGGAAGGAGCTGACCAGCTGAGCTTTGTGCAGAATTTTCTTGGGAGCATAGATATGAGGATTGCAGTGGCATAGTATAGTCTAGTTTGTAAAATTTTGTTGATACTTTCATGTCCATAGCTACACCGAAGGAGGCTTATACAGCTATGTTCAGAATAACTTAGCAAGGAGAAAAATCAGGTAAAAATATACTTAGATTTAGCGTATGTCTTAATCATGTTGTCTTCTTGCCTTTGCTTTTGTTTGCTTCAGTGTACATTCTACATTCCCGTCTCCAATGGATTGTACTACCTTGTACATGCCGAAAGGCTGAGCTGCAGTGCACAGTTTCAGGCAGGCCCAACGCACCAGCGTGGACTACTGCCCCAGCCTCCACATACGCATGACGGTGCCATGTCACTTGAATTGGTGGTCTCGCACACGCGCAGAGCTACTTACGGAAGAACCAGCAACCTCGCTGACAAAAGTGCCGAAGCATTTGCTAGAACGTGCGTTGTGAATCAGCAACCTCGCTGACAAAAGTGCTGAAGCATTTGACGCGCGTTGTGAATAGATAGATATCTCAGGACACGTTTATTTGGGACCACAAGACTCACTACGGGCAAACAGCGATTCTGTTTGTGCAGAGAGGAGAGATAGGACCTGTAGCTGCTTGTGTTGGTGAGAATGGTAGCTTCAGTCTTTTTTATCTGCCTGTCCAACGAGGCCACTAATTTTGTTAGCCTCGGTTGGGCTTGCCGCTGCCGAAAGGCAGAGGTGGTGCAGCCCACCGTAACTCTGAACGGTCTGAGCGACCAGACGTTGAAACCATTGTACTCGGCACTAGACCTTTTGCTCACCATGTCTGATGTCCATTGCAGGAGCTGCTATGTGCTATGCAGAACATTTCCGGTTCCTTCTCCTCACTCCTCCGTCGTCCCCATCACTGATCCCCCTGTTTTTGGGGTGTTACCACTTTAGCTTAGGGAGAGACTTTGAGCTTTTAGCTCACCTAAACTAGAGCGCGGCTTCTTGCACTTGTATATGAAACTTCATGTCCTGAGGCTACTCCCACTAGCAGCACTAGCTCCTAAAAAAGAACGAGGTTCCAGCCTTCTACGGCAAGAATATAAGATAACCTCCACTTGTAGGCGTGAATAATGTACTCGCTTCTCTTATCTGGACTGGCTAAGCTTGCTTTTCTTCTTAATTGGCAAAGCTCTTGTCTAAATAAGAAGAATTTTATTTCCAAAAAGAAAAATGTTTCTCTCATGCTTCAATATAATTGATATTGAATAATTAGACAATAGCTATATTAAATTCTAAGTTAAATAAAACATGGTAAAAACATGAACTAGCATGCAATTCTCTATCATACTAATAAGTACCAACCACAACATCATGAACTCATAAAACATGAAAAGGCGGATTGGATCATAGTGTACGTACGTATTGAACGGATGCAAATGAAGAAGTCATGACGACGAGCAGTGTAGATGGGACAACAATGGTGTTGCGGACAGAACACAGCAAATGACGCTAGAGACGACGATGCGCCCCAACGCTTGACTTAGATGGAGGACGAGATGGTGAAGGTCTTGAGTAGTCACGCAGAGTGCTTCCCAAAACCTTCCCCTCTCCCGTAAACCGGTGCATGTTGACGCAACGGAATGGTGTAGACTACAGCGGCGGCGTAGCAGTGAGGAAGAGACAAATCCTAACTCATATACATATACACTTCTTTGAAGGTTCCTAGACCTAGAGGTACCTCCGTTCATAATAGTTTGTAGTGCATCTTTTTCATGAAGAGTTTGTTCGTATTTATAGGGAGAAAAGCCTCCACGCACTCATCTATCAGCAATATGGTACTAATAGATTTAACTCCTCCAACACTAATTGGCGTTTGAGATTTACTAAGAATTGTTTACATGGATAGGCCCATATATCTAACAATTGACTCCCTTCCTCCCATCAAAAGATTGTTTGAACACTTGTCCAAAAGAAAAGAAAGGAATTACATGCACTTCCTTCGAAATCAACTTCATTCGCACCAACAAATTGGAAGCAGAACCTCTTCTGGACTCATACAACTTGTCCATGGTACGTACTTCCAAGGAGTCCGTATTCAAACACCCAAGCCCAGTACAGTCACTGTCACAGATCACAGCACGGTACAAATCGATGCCCAATCTACTTTCCTAGACACCGTTACTACTGTGCAGCTTCTTTTATAGTAGTAGCTCGCTCTAGGCACCACGGTGCAGCTTTCGCCAAAAAATTTTTTGTATTTCTTTACATGCCCTGCTTCTCTCTGAACCAAAAGGTTAATCTTTTGCCTCGTCGTTGCCACCACGCAGCACAGGGATCTCTCGTCTCTTTGCGCTTTCCTCGCCTGGCACTGGCAGGCAGGCCACGGGCGCGGGCGCGCGCACGATTGCAGCTGAAAGCTTTGTCCTCCGATCCGCCCTGGGGAGGCTGCTCACGGCGCGATCTTAACGCGCTGGCGTGGGGAGGATTGCCGGCGGTTTCGTGCGCGCTGGACCAAAAGCGTGAGTGGCAGCAGATGATGCTCTCTCTGCGTGCAGGATGCTGGACCCGGTGTTTTTTTTTTTGGAAAGATAGGACCCGGTGTCACAGCTAGGAGGATGCAGTAGTGGATGGAAGCGTGCTGTGTTGTCCGTTCCACTTTCACTCTGAAGAAGACTCCGCGGCCCATGGCGTCTTGGATCGGCTGACGTTTCTAAGGTCGGCGATAGGCATCGATCTCAGGTCTAAAGGTAAGATCAAGGCGACAGAGACGGGGCACAATCGTGAACAATCATGGCAGGACGACCGGCGCCAGGCGCTGCGGTTGCGGGGTACGAACGCTACCGATGCAGGTTGGTGGTCCGGTGCCTGCTGCTAGCCTGCTACGCGAGGCTGGGTTAGCTTTGTTCGCCTCACCTACCTGCCTGTGCCTGGCGCGAGGCCCCCAGGCCAGCACCGGCCGATCCCCAAAGGAAAATTCCACAGGGTCGGTCGGCCGCGCGGGCGGGTGATCAACAGCTCAGTTGGCTGTTGGCATGGCATTGATCCCCTGGTGCCCCCGAGCTGTAAAGGCACGATTCGCTTCGCTTTTGCGAGCCAAAGTGGGGGCTGTGCCTGTACGTGGAGCGCGCACCTCGGTTGCTCTCGCGCGTGCTGCTTCCATTCCATCCTTCGACCTCACGGCCGGCGTACCGACACAACGAATTCTGCCAGGCTCACAAACAAATGCAGTGAGATCTAGAGGCACAAACGCGGTTTCAGCGAGAATGTGCAAGAGCAGCGAGTGAACAACACTGAAAAGTATCATCAGGACGAGCTGTCGATCGATGAGAGAAGAGAAGCCTGTACGGTCAGCATATGAATTATGGACACGGCGAGATCCGGGCACGCTGTCATGTCATGCGCGCACGCCACAGCCCACGCGATCCACAGAGCGGCTAAGCCTGGGAACACGCTAGAGGAGCAGCCTGTGCCTGGCGAGGAGGGACCACACGCGGCGGAACGCGGCGACGACGGCGCGGTGGTGCTCGGCGGCGTTGAGGGCAAGGTAGCAGGCGAGGAGCTCCTCCAGGTCCTCCGGCGACCGGATGCCGTTGGCCACCACCATCTCCGCCATGCTCTCAGCCATCTCCCGCTCCGGGTCCGACGACGCCTTCACCACCACCAGGCTCTCGTACAGCCACCGCCGCCGCCTCAGCTGCAGCGGCGACGCCTCCGCCTCCTCAGCCGCCGCCGCCTTCCCCTTCTTGTTCGCGCTGCTGTCGTGGTCGCGCCGCCGACGCCGACGCCTCCGACCGCCGGGCGGCTTGACGTGAAACCCGCGCGCCCTGGTCGACGGCGTCGTGGCGGCCGACGTCGTCGCGCTGGCGCTGGCGCTCTCCGAGGCGTCGGCGCGCCTCGTGACGATGCGCCGCAGCTTGAGCTCGGGCGTCCCCGGCGGCGCGTCGAGGCCGCCGAGCCGCCGCTCCCCCGCGCGTCTGTGCACCACGTCGACGCGCACGTCCAACGCCACGTCGGCGGCGCACGGGAGCTCCCTGTCCTGGCGCGCGCGGTCCGCGCTGGCGAAGTAGTAGGACGCCCTGTTCGGGGACACCGCGCACGCCGCCGGCAGCGGCGACGTGCCCTGCCTGCTCGGACAATTTCCCGCACACGTCGCCAATGTAGTCGCCGCCGCCGCCACGGCGTCGGCGGCTTGGCTTCCGCATGCGCTCTGCTGCTTCCCCTTCTTCCTCCTCCTGAGCTTCTGGAACCATTTGGGCGCCGGCATGGTGTCGCTGGTGGAAGCTATGCAGGGGGGGGGACGAGGACAGAGACCGGAGTTTGGCGCAGGCCGGCTGCCGCCGCGCCGAGACAGGGGAGTTGTTGCTGTTGGTGCGCGTGCGCGGCTGCGGAACTGCAGCGCAGTCGTTTGTTGTTGGCGATGATCGCCTTGACCTGGGACTCGGACGCCGGGATGATGATGTTGCACTGGCTCGGCTGGTAGCTGAGGCTTGGGGAGGAGCACTGAAGAGAGGGAGTTATATTGGGAACTGAGGGAAATGCTGCACTGAAGCCAATAAACAAAACAAGGCAAGGAGATGGATGGCCACTGCTGATCGGCAGCCCTACAAGTGTAGACCTGCATGGGCCGCGTGAACTGGCAACGAACTAATGGAGTATGCATAGCAAGGTTTCCGCTCGGAAGCGTGGCGCGTCCATCCCGGCCGGCAGCAACGCCAACGCGTGCAAGGCATACTGTTTGCACCGCGTCTGTGTATGCCCGTACAGGGGCGCGTACGTACACACGGCAGACAAGAAGCTCGCCAAAGGTCAAAAGGCTACGGCGCTGCACGCACGCATCCGCTGTACGCGATCGAGCTGCTGATGCGCCCCACACGTACAGAAGCTTTGTTTTGTTTCCCGCGGCGTGGGGACAGCCTGCTTGCCCTGCGTCGCGCTCGTGCAGGCCCAAAACTTGGAAGGCGCAGCGCGCCAACGCCGCGAAGATGCCATGGGGCTAACGTACCCGACCGCACGGATCACCGCGCGCCGCACGTACCGATCGATCGCCGCCGCGGGTCGCGCGTCGCTTTCCCTCCACACCATTGGCCGCTGGCCCTAGCCACGGCCGGTCGGCTACGGCGGCCGGCCGTGCCGGCGCCGAAAGGGTCGGTGGCTCTGACCTTTGAGGCGGACGGAATAGTCGTTTTGAAGAGCCCGAGTGTGCCGCGCGTATATGTGCTGTAGATACTGTAGTACGTATGACTCGGATCTCGTCTACCTGCAGGGACTGTACTGTTTGCCTGCAGTTCAGCTCGTCCCACTTGACAGACAGTTGCGGATCAAATGGCATCATCTCCAGGAGCAAGATCCGGCACCGGCCATCAGTCGATCCGGAGTAATCATACAACTCACGTTCCGACACATGCTTCCTCTGTGCGTGCTAGTGCTCAAACCACCTTTACAGTCCTGGCCCCCTATCATTCCAAAATGATGTCAAATGGTCATGAGAACACTAATAAAAGCCTAGCTAGATAGTAGGACACAGCATAAGTCCTCTCTCATCACAATTCACAAATACTGATATTTTCATAACATTTAACTCTTTTCATTTAAGATATGATATCATGCATATAGCTTTCTTTTTGGATATCGCTAGTCACCGTGTCATGTTGTGTACTATTTTACGGACTTACGGAGTGCATTCGTATTCGTGACCAAAATGGAGGAACAGCGGCACCTAGCCAAAAGTTCGAAAGAGTTTGTTCTGCTGAAAACACGATGCAGATGAAAAAGAAGATCGACATCTTTTGTGTCGTTACCATAATCGTCGTCGTCGTCTTTGTCGTTACTGCGCTTGTCGCCGTCATTATTATTATTATCTCAGATCCTCCAATTTGCTAATTTGTCGTCCACTCGATGACAGGCTCTGCAGGTTTTGTCAATCGCGCGAGCACATCGTGCCACCTCCCCGCCGCACACGTGCCTAATTCGTCACCTCGTCCGCGGCCCGGCAGGTTGCCGACGCGCGACCCGATCCCCGGAATTCAGCTGACACACGCACGCGCCAGTCGTGTCACCACAGCACAGAATCATATCCGTCGTCGCCCGCAGGCCGCAGCGGCGCAGGCAGCCGTGCCCGAAAGATTTGCCTGCTGGGATCCGTCGCGTCTCGCCGTCGCCGTCTCGCTGTCACAGCCATCGGCCCATCTATCCGTCGTCTTGCTCGTTGATGGGGGTCATCGGTTCTCGTGTCAAGGGGCGCTCCACGCAAGTGCCGTACGTGCGCACGCCTTCACGGCCACACGTGTGCGCCGCCCGTGTGCGTACCGAAACGAGGCCGGGCCGGCACGGACATACTCCGTATCGCGATGTTGCGAGCTGGTAGAACGGTAGGTGTCACTGGGTCAGTTTCTCTATATAGTTTCACTGCACGATAACCCTTATAAAAACTTAGATAACTGTGATAAAGAATTTTATAATGATAAAACTCTTTTTTTATCTCTTTTATACTGCATCAGCACATGGTGTTTAGATATCTCTAACTAAAATTTAGTCTCGTCACATCGGATATAAATATGTTAATTAAAAGTATTAAATATAGAGTAATTAAAAAACTCATTACATAAATGAGGGCTAATTTGCGAGACAAATCTATTAAGTATAATTAGTCTATGATTAGATAATGTAATGCTACAGTAAATATGTGATAATTATATATTAATTATAGATTAATTAGACTTGTTAGGTTCGTCGTGCGGAGTAGACATGACTTATGTAGTTAGTTTTATAATTAGTTTATGTTTAATACTTTTAGTTGTCATTTATTTAAGGGACTAAACTTTAGTCCATTGGACACAAACACCCCAATATCATGAGACTCTGAGGATCATGTGTGTCCGAGGGATCGAGTGGATGGCCGCTTTCCTTGTGATGAGCGATTGACAACGTGGTGACGTTCGCCTTGGCTCAAAGTATTGCAGGTGTAGGATGCGGCTTGATTTGCATTGGTGCAGGTGAAGAACAGGTGCGAAAGTTCTTTACCAGAGCGGCCTCCCAGGAGCGGAGAGACAAGTAGGCTTGGTTCGAGGGACCCGGTGGTCAGTGGGATCAAGTGCGGTTCACATGGTGCAATAACAAGCAAGACAACGTGGATGAAGTGTTCGAGCCGGTACATTGGGCGCGGCCGAGTCGAGGAACGAGGCAAGACCAAGTAGAACGTCCGGGGAGCTGGAGGTGAAAGGCTTGGTGTGAAGGCCGGACCAAGTGCGCGGGGTTTACTGGTTCACTACAAAACCAGAGGAGGACGGTTTCTTGGTTTGGGCCACAAAACCAAGGCCGAAGGACCTGGCGAGCCAAGTGCTTCATGTGGTGAGGGAGAGAGAAGGGGTTCTCTCCACTTCCATTTCCTCCACTTTGAAATGGGTAGGATGAAGGGAGGAGGCTAGCCCTTTGTAAAGATGTTGACCTCGTAATGTTTAGTGAATTCCTTGTGTTCACGTCTTGAGATCTTGTCTCCTTCACGTTTTTCTTTTCCGGGGATTTTCAGGTGATTTTTTGGGGGTTTTTGTGTTCATCGAATTTGAGACCGTTTTCTCGGGGGATTTCGTTGGGGATTCATTCATGGGTCTCTAGTGAACCTTTTCTAGTGATTTGACCCCCTTAATCCTCGGAAAAAGCCTTCGATTTGGTGGATTTTAGTTAAACCCGAGCAAAAGGGTGTTCGTGCCTTGGATCCTCAATTCCTCTTGATTCTGTGTGTTTTGGGACGTGATTTCGGAGCCATGACTAGTTCATGATGTATCTACCTATCCCCAAAGTCTCACTTGAATCCGTGGAGCGAATTGGGAGATCGATCGAAGATAAGGTAGAGTTTTCCTCGCGGACAGATTTTTCCCGTGTCTGCCGGGGGAAACCGGTCTTAACGGTTTGGAAAACCGGTCTGATCGGTTTTGGTGCTGAAAGTACTAAGTACTGGTTCTGTCGCTTCTAGCCGTATTTTGGTCTAATATTGACTTGAAGATTTTTTTTTTGAGTGTTTTGAGCAAGTTGGTTGAAGTTGTAGCTCTTGTTTGGATTTCTGAACCAAACCGGTGTGACCGCTTTTGATCTGTGTGCTGCAAGTTTTGGTTTCCGCTGTGATTTGGTTGTTGAGTTGCTCGACACTTGTTCCTAAGTCCAGAAGCACTCCAGTGGCTTCATGAATTTGACAGGAGTTCGATATAATTGATAGTGATTTTGAAACGTAGGTCGGATTTACTTTTTCGAGAGAGAAATTTTTATCGGCTCCCATTCTCTCTTTGGTGGACGTTTTGATCCTTCAAACTCCCATGAAACCTTTGCTTAGACTGACCTTATATACTACTCCTACTCGAGATACATTTGTACGTACGGATCTAATCCAGATAGTCTATAGCGTCCGTGGACGCTCCAGCGGTCAGGGAAGGAGTACAGACTACAGAGTACTAAGCATAGCAAGGAAGAAAAGCGAGTTCGCTTTCGGTTCATGCATGGCCCGGGACGGTGCCGGCGCTGGGGCCGGAAACTACTGGAGAGACACAGAGAGCGGCGCCCGGACCGGTGAGACCCACGCGTGCCGCGCTTTGCCCGGGCATCGCCATCGCCATCGCCGCCGCATCGGCATGGCGCTCCGTCGCCGGCCAGTGCTCCACCAGTACAGTGACCGCGCGCGCGCCTTAATTTTCTCTTGGCAATCGGCATTCCTGGTCCTGCATGCATTCCTCTGCCTCTGCTGCTGCGCGCTGCCTTCCCTAGCTACCCACCCCCTGCTGCTTTGATTTTGCTTGTCCCGCGTGCGCGCGAGAGAGCCGGCTGCTTGCATGGCGCCATGGCTCCGCAGGAATTTTGATTAACGGCGACCGAGAGGGGAGGCCACACACGTATTCCGTACTAGTAGTAGTAGCTCTCTGGTAGTCTGGTACTCTGGTCAGCCGGTGGCGCTGGCGGTGTACGTGGACGCAGCGATTTTGGCAGGTGATGGGCCTGATGCGACAGCGAGAGTGATCTCGGTCCTGATGTAAAATTGACAAAAAAGAAAATTCTCATACATCACTTCACAACGGCACGTGTATGAAATATTAAATGTTGATAAAATTAAAAAATAATTATACAGTTTTGTTGTACCTTACGAGACGAACGTTTTGGACCTAATTAATCAATGTTTGGACGGTTATTTACAAATATAAATAAAATACTACATGGATGCATTTACAGTAAAGTTTCAACTTTGGCCCTGTTTAGATCCCTCAAAAATCCAAACTTTCCATCACATCCACATCATATAGACATCACATCGAAACATTAAATATAGCAAATGACGCATGCATGAAACACTAAACGTGGGTAAATAAAAAAACTAATTATATAGTTTTGATGTACATGACGAGACAAATCTTTTGAGCCTAACTAGGTCATGGTAGAACAACGATTATCAGAAACAAACGAAAAGTGTTACAGTGCGCTACAGTGTCTGACGTGACTTTTTCGCCCAAACACAGCCTTTGACGTGTTAAAATTGGGAACTAAACCAGGCCTACCTGGCCCGTGTGCTGCTGTGTGAGCAGGATGCAGCGCCAGCAACGGTAAAAGGTTTTCTTTTCTTTTTGCCAATGCAAAGGTGATGGTTTTCTCGGGCCATCTTCCTCGCATCATTTCGACTGGCACCTTGACCGTGACGCCACAAAGCTGGTATAATTGCGAGGGGTCTTCTCTGCGCATCTGTACAGCATGTGAGTACTTTTTTTTGTTCTACGTAAGAAAAAGATAAGATATATTTTCTTTAACACAGCCGTCAAATCGCATCATCATATTTCCGGCAGCGAGTTGAGCCATAGGCGGAAACAACATGACAAAACTTTTGGGGAAGAAAAACATCTTCTTAGGCCTTGTTTAGATGGATTTGGGTTTGGTGTGACTTCGTAATCATTGCGTCACTGTATCATTTCGTTTGTATGGGTGAAAAATTGTTCAAAAATTGATTAATTAGGCTCAAAATGTTAGTCTTGTAGAGTACAACAAAACTGTGTAGTTAGTTTTGATTTCATCTACATTTAGTACTCCATGCATGGGCCGATATTTTGATGTGATGTGAATCTTCTTTTTACATAGTGAACTTTGGGGTTGATTTTTGGAACTAAACAAGGGCTCAGACACAAAGGATGTTCTTTGATCCTTATGTATTCGGGCCTGACCAACCACGGACGGCCTTGTTATATTAGACTTTTATTAGAATCGCCGTGCTCATACATGCACATTTAATTACACACCCCCATGTTGTGATGCTATATATCATGTAATATAATTTTTTCTATTATTAACACTTCATGTTCTTTCGCTTAATGGAACTTTGTTTCCATTATCTAAAAGAAAGATGTTCTTTCCTTTAAAAAAATTCTTGTTCTAATTAGCCTAGATTGTAATACGAACTATATACAGGCTAATTAGAACCCATGTTTGCTATAGGCAATATCTTTTAAATGGTTTGGTATGGTGTCTTCACTTTTCACCTCCTCTTGTCCTAATCTAACACCTATCCTGTATCCATATAGCTTGTATCATTGTCCGCCCCCGTCAACCCCTCGTGATTTATGCGTGTTTCTTTCTCACGGAAATATATTTTTCAAGAAAAAATCTTACATGCATGGAGTATTAAATGAAGTCTATTTACAAAACCTTTTTAGAGATGGGTGTAACTTTGCGCGACGAATCTAATGAGCCTAATTAGTCCATGATTTACTACAGTAACGCTACAGTAACCATCCTATAATTGTGTGGCCAAAGACCTTGTTAGATTTGTCTCGGGAATTAATCCGGAGTTGTGAAGTTAGTTTTGTAAACTGAATTTATTTAATACCCTTAAGTATTGGTCAAACGGGATGGAAAAAAATTTTCACCCCAAAGAAACACGGTTGCGCCCTAAACTTACACAGAGACCATTACTACAGTCTATGTTTAGAGGGGGAGGGAGGCATTTACCATCCATATATAGCTAGGTATCACTACTGCAGCACATCAAATCAGTGCCGCCTTTTAATTATTTTCGTGCCCCAGTTACTTGAATTGGGCCAACAAGATGCACACCCATCCACTAATATTTGGCCATGTTTCTTCAGGGTCAAAGTTTTTACGTACATATTTGACCACTAATCAAGGATATTAAATAAAGTCAGTTTACAAAACTACGTACAAAACCCCCGAGTTAATTCGCGAGATCTATCTAATAAGGCATCTGACCATATGATTAGGGGATGGTTACTATACGTTACTGTAGTAAATCCATGGGTTAATTAGGCTCATTAGATTCGTCGCGTAAAGTTACACTCATCCTTAAAAAGATCTTGGAAATAGACTTTATTTAATACTTCATGCATGCAAGATTTTCCGGGAAAAAAATTGACTGACATAAAGAAACACGGCCGGCGGCGGGACGCTCATTTTCCATGTTGGCATACATTATACATACCAGAAATTAGCAAAAAAAACATGCAATTTCTGGTTTCTGGTTGCTAGTTTCTAATCAAACCAGAAATTGCTCGTATATAATCAAACCAGAAACTAACAAATCAGAAATTAGCAAAAAAACATATGTTGATATAATAAAAAACCAACAAGAAGCACAGAAACATATAATCAAACCAGAAATTGCTCGATACAATCAAACCAGAAACTAGCAATCAAGAGTTTTATTCCTCTTGATCCTATTGTCAAAATCTTTGTTCTATATTGGGTATCTAAATGACAAATAAAAAAATCAACCAGAAAGTTGTATATCTTGTTGAAATATATAATTTTTATAAAAATTCGTGTTCATCCGAATTTATATGCAAAAATTACAATTTTTCTAATAAAAGGTTGGATTCAAATTACAAATATAGAAAATCATTAACGGGCTCTTCTTGATAGCCAAAATGAATAATCCTAGAGGTATGTGTGTTGTCTCTTATACAATGTGACACAAAGGACTCATCGGCCCTGTTTAGTTCCAAAAAATTCTCATTCCAAACTTCACTATTCACCTATCACGTCAAGTCATATCAAATCTCTCTCCTCATGCATTGAGCATTAAATATAGGTAAATAAAAAAATAATTGCATAGTTTTGATGTACACGACGAGACGAATCTTTTGAGCCTAGTTAAGTCATGGTAGGACAATGTTTACCATAAACAAACGAAAAGTGCTACAATGCGCTACAATGTCCGATATGACTTTTCCATCAACTTTTCACCCCCTCTTTTCAGGAACTAAACACCCCCGTCATTGCTTTTTTTGGTTAGAAACACGGTATATATGGACCACAGTCGCATATACACACATTTATCTCTATAAATATAAGCATGCAACCCCTATTCTTATGGGAACCTACAAGAGATTGGATTGGTTGATCTCAAGATAGATGAAGTTACCGTAAGCACCTCACTATTGAGTGACACGTCGACTACCGGAAAAATAACATTGTAAAATCATAGAATAAATATAGAAAAATGCCATCACTCGCACCTGAGTCGAGGACTCAAATCCGGACGGAGATTCTATCAAAAAGAATCTTTTAGCTATGCTTAGTTCGCCTTACCATTGTTGTCCTTTTTAAAACAGCCAGCGATCAATTGACGATCACTACTGTACATGGATTTGTACCAAAAAAATATTCCTTACGTCACAGTTAATCGTTTGCTACAATTTCGCACTGCCTTTTATGGTGTTTTCCTTGCTTCAGACCTGTCATCAATTATAACTTGACAAGCATGGAAAAGGTGGTAGTCCCTTCGCCCTCAAATTTAGGAGATCCAAAGATTTTAAGAAATTTAACAGAGAGGTGAAAAGTCCCGCACATATATCCATCACTAGCACAGTGCACAGGATTTAATTGACAGAGGTGGAAAAAGGAGGAGGGTCATTAATTAATGAATACGTATCTTTTTTTATCCTTGATCCCTTATATTTGGGCTGGGGACGAATTTCAAACGATTAGACCCTTTGTATGTCAGGTCAGGGAGAGGGATACAGAGTACATCAAACCAAAGAAGTGTCAGGCTACAAATTTCAAACGAGAGGGATATTTCACGACGAGAGTACTTAACCAGAAAGAAGGCCTCCTAGGGTTTGTTGTGCTGTCCGGTCTGGGTTTACTTTTACTTTTTAATATAATCGGCAGCTTTCTTGTCCGGTTCATTTTTTTTAAAATAAGAAGTGGTACATCGAATAGGAAGGTATATATATAGCAAATCAACTAACATCATTTACACTTATTTCATCGGCCCTAGCGCGACTAATTGAAAAATGTCACCCGTACTCTTGACGTTGTCCTCCGCGTAACTCCAATAATAACCTTCAATATCGGACCATCCTGATACAATAAATGTGGGTTATCTCAAATTTTTTAGGGCTTCATATCTTTAATTATAAGGGTTTCCTAGAGAGCCCTAGAAATAAAGGATGTAATTTTTCTGACTTCCTCTACAATAGGGGAATATTTAGGGCGTGTTTGTACAACTCTAGCTTCGTACTCCGTACTAGATTGTATTTTTATACTAAATTAAAGTACTTTAAATATTAATATTTAGCATAAACTATAAAAAACATTATTCATCTAAATACTCTTTATGCACCTAGCTCCAACTTTAGAATTTCTTGGAGCTCTTAATACACAGCTGCAAAAACTCTACAAATTTTTTAGAGTTAGAGTTATGCCAAACAAAGAATTAAAGGTTGTATTGGAGCTCCTCCTCGTAGGTATCAAGCATCATTGAAGGTAAGGTCCAGGACACGTCCTTTCTTTATATCTAAGTTTTTTTTTGCGAGAACAGTGGTCACAAGTTTAGCACGGCAAGTGTAACGATGGCTGCGTCCAGGAGAGCAGCGGCCAAGCTGTGGGCGGTGGCGACGGCGACGAACTGCGACTGCACGAAGAATCGGCGCATGACCCTGGACGCGGGCGCTGACAAGTACGTACGATCGGCCTGCTGGGCCAGCCCACAGGGAGGGCGAGTCCTGCGGCAGCAGGCTCTTGGGCCGGCGGCGGCATATTAACAGCCGGCCTGGGCTATTCGGTGGACCAGACCATTTAGGCCCCACGAATTCTACGCCTCAAGGAAGCAGAGTGCATGTATCATCATGTATCCATGACCCACAACAGGCTTGTAAAGCTGATTGTTGCTAGGATTAGGTTTGGATTCACCTCTGAAAAAGAAGCAGCTACGATTAGATTCTGATTGGCCGTAACCTTTTGGTCGGTTTGAGCTATATAAATGTTGTGGTTCAACATCTTGGGAGTTTCTTTTTAAAGAAACAGTATATGGGAGTTGATTTATGTTAGTGGTAGAGTTGTAAATTTATTTTGCGTCCCGGAAGGAGCCTGATGCTCCAGCCTCCAGGCTTCAGTTGCGGAAGTGAAACAGAAACCCTTAATTTCACGTACATCGCTTTCAATTCTCGATCGTAGCTATATATGCCTTGTTTTAGGAGGGAAGAGAACATTGTGTAGTGCCACTTGCACTTGCACAATATCTTCGCCTTACAACGTGGACGATGCTGAGGAATTTTCTTATCTAGACCTTGTTTAGTTCTCCAAATTTGACCCCAAATTCCACTACGCAAAAAGAAGATTCTCATCGCATCAAAATATCGGCACATGTATGAAGTACTAAATGCAGATGAAATCAAAATTAGTTACACAGTTTTATTGTACTTTGCGAGACGAACATTTTGAGCCTAATTAATCAATGTTTGGATAATTATTTATAAATACAAATGAAATGCTACAGTTGCGCATTAATGACAAAATGTCAAGTTTGATGAGAACGGGCGCGTAGCCCAGTGGCAAGCTGCTCAGGTGGGAGTGCTGCCCGCCCGGGTTCGATCCCTGGATCGAGCTCCGGGTGTCTCACCGAGGATTTATTCCTCCAAATTATTTCGTGCGGGTCCTGGACACTCGCGTGGCGTCACAATAGGATTACGACGTGCTCATCGTCTACGGAGCTCGTGGAGTTTCGGTGATCTCCGGAGGGACGTTTAAGGTAGATAGGTTGTAGCTTCTAGAGGTGTGCCTGTGTGTGGTGGTGTGAGTGTGCTGTGTAAAGTACAGATACTACAGCTTGTATACTAGGTGTCCAGCTAAAAAAATGCCAAGTTTGACATGCCAAACTTTGGAACTAAGAGCATCTCCAAGAGACTAGTCAAATCGTTTTCTAAAGTTAAATTTAGCTATTGTTAGAGAAAAAACGTTTCCAACAGACTCTGTAAATTACTCTTCAAATTTAGTGGCTCTCTATGCCAACTTATTTACTTGCCATTTTTAGCTAGCCTACCTCACTAGCCATCTTTATAGAATCTGTTGGATTACTCTGTTATTTGTTAGTCAAATCTATTTCTGAGAATAGCTAAATCAGTAAATTTGACTAGTTTTTTTAGCTAATCTCTTCGAGCTACATCAGAGATGCTATGCAGGCTAATTTACACGGCAAATGTCCGCAGTATCTGACGAAGGCGTTCAGTCTCCAGGAGCGGAATGCGAGAGCTGAAACTGATCCCAGAGTGATATCGTGCAAGTGGCGCGCGCACCCCCATCCAAATCCAAAACTAAAAGACCCCAAAAAAGCGTTTGTCCCGGTGGCACTCCGGCGTCCGGCAGCTGCGGTGCCGGAGCTGCCACGAGAAAGCAACTCCCAAGGCCCCCATGCCTGCGTTCCTTCCTTCCTTGGTCAAGCCTTCGCCCGGACAGCTCACCGATCGGAATAAACAACTCGCCGCGCGTGCTCCCGGACACAACACCGCCCTTGGAATTTGCTCTCAGCTTTGCCCTCTCTCGATCGCCCCCGGGCCCTCACCAACTTCGTACGATCCCCTCTTTGATACGGAGTATAATAATAAAATGAAATAGGTCGCTATCGTTGCATTTGCATGGGCGGCATTGCCAACTGTTGCAGATAAAATACCCTAGCCTAGTCTTTTCTGACGGATATGCTACTCTAGTGCTGACAGTAGTCTTGTCCGATCAACGGATACCGCGCCGGTGGCAGAGCGACCAAGTGCAGACGTGCAAGCAGCCTGGTTGTGACGCCCGTTCATCCGGGGCGAATGATCGCGGAGGCTGCTCCTTGTCGCACCATTGCGACATCCGCGAGGAGATAGGCGTAGGAGCGCAGCAGGCCGCCTGTTCTTGGCAGCTGCCCGTTTGGTGTGCTTTGATGCTGCTAAAAAGGTGCGACCTGCGTTCTTGTAGAGAAGAGAAGTTTGTTTATTTCCGTGTGGGCAGTCTTTGCAGGCGATAATCGATCTCGACCTGGGCATTCTCTGAAGTTTCGGAGAGGGAAAGATCCGCTGTCCTGGCGTCCATTGATGGAGGATTAATGGCGCTTAGGTGGTTGGGAGGACAGGAGGCCAGAGGCCTGCAAGTCTTTCCCCGTCCTCACTCCTCACCAGAGCCGCCGCTGAGTTTCTTCCCCCATTTACTCCTCTAAAACGCTCTTTGTTTGTGGGCAGCAGCAGTAGCAATCCAACGAGGCAATCCGGAGGAGTCCTAACAGTTGGCAGTTGGCACTCTCATTCTCATGGATCCATAGGTGATGTTCTTTCCTATCCTGCTGCTACTTACTGTTATCTTGCATAATGCACAGTACTATCTTCAGAAAAAAAAGGATGTGATATCTCGGCTTGCATTGGGTTCTTCATTGCTCCTGGTCAGGGAAAAGATTCACTGCAATTTTAGGGATAGAGGGATGTGGGAAGATGCTCTCTTGTTATTATTCTTCTGTTGGTGGGGAATTGGGGATTGATTGGTTAGCGTCAGTTCCTTGTGGAGTGAGGATTCCTGGCTCCCTGGCCCATCCAATCCTCGCCATGTCAAGCAGATGCTCTCACGGGTATTGCATTGTTCTCAACTGGACCTACCAGGAAACAGACAGGAATCCAGGAGCAACAAACAGCTCTAGAACATGGATAACCACCACTTCTTGCATTCATTGGCGATAAGTACAGCAGCGTTGCTAGGAGCGAGCAGGTCGCACTCGTTGAGGTAAAAGAGGAAGGAATTCATCTTTCCTTCCTGCAGGATCGTCAGGGCATGAGCTGATCTGAAACGACGCCTTTTCCATTGCACGCGTCTTCAAAAGTGGGGGAGGGGGAGGTGGAGGGAGACCACATGTATTTGTCTGTAGCTTCACATGGCGTGCTCCTCCCTGACTCTGCTCCCCAAACGCAGCATTTTTGGGCGCCCTTTTGGATTGCCTCGAGACCACACCTCCAATTTGCACATCTCCATCCATGGACGACATCGATGGAGATTTCGATGTGACCCGGGGAGAGGTTTTTTTTTGTTGTTCTTGGCCGTCTCATCTCCCCTTCTCCACTTGATTTTTTTTGGCTCTGCTGTTTGTGCCGCCCTGCATCTCCGCATCTCTTTCTGTTGGTAGTGAATGGGAGCGAGTAGCAGTAGCAGTGGTGATGAGTCCGCAGCTCCACGAACACGTGGCCATCCTTCCCTGGCCTCTCCCCATCGGTAACGCCGGGGGGGGTCTGGGCTCCACCGGCTTTAACCACGGCATGTGTCTTTTGCCTTGTCCGGTCGGCTGGTCCTCCTGCTCTACCTATCTATCCCCTTCAGCCTGTTGAGCTGAGCTCGCAGTTCGATTTCTTGCGCAGTGTTTTTCTTTGTTTATGAGGTATTTCCCCCCCCCCCCCCCCCTCCTTTTGGCCCGGTTGATTCATTAGCTTGGGCTTTGGAACAGCAGCAGCGTTTTGAAGCTGGTGTGTTGTTTGTTGAATGGTGCAGGAAAGAAAGTGTTATGTGTGAAGGCTAGGTTCTCTCCGAGCAATGGATCTTGAATTCGGAAGGGGCCTGAGATCCCCAAAGGTGTGCATTTGTTTCCCCTAAAATGTTGCACAATCTATGACGCCTGTTCATGAAGTGGACGAGGAATGCTTGCTGAATTACTCGCTGCTGTTTGGGGGTTCTTGCAGAGGGACTCATGGAAGACCACCTTGCTGCTGGCGTACCAGAGCTTGGGGGTGGTCTATGGAGACTTGAGCATATCTCCGCTGTACGTGTACAAGAGCACCTTCGCCGAGGACATCCAGCACTCGGAGACGAACGAGGAGATCTTTGGTGTGCTTTCCTTCGTGTTCTGGACGCTCACCTTGATTCCTCTCATCAAGTACGTCTCCATTGTCCTACGAGCCGACGACAATGGCGAGGGTACGCTTGAAAACTTGCAGTAGCTCTCACTTGCTGTGCAGGCTTTCCTTGCTAAGATTTTTAACTTCGTATGGTTTTGTAATTTCGCAGGAGGGACATTTGCCCTGTACTCTCTGATTTGCAGGCATGCAAATGTGAGTCTTCTCCCAAACAGGCAAATTGCTGATGAGGAGCTTTCCACTTATAAACTGGAATGCCCTCCAGAAATAACCGACAAGTCCCGTATCAAGGTGTGGCTTGAGAAACACAGGAAGCTTCGTGTTGCTCTGTTGGTCATGGTTATGATTGGCACATGTATGGTTATCGGGGACGGTGTTCTCACGCCTGCTATATCTGGTACCTCAGCTCAGCCTTCTTTTCTTAGCTCTATGTTTTTTTTTCTTCAGATTGAAATATTGATGACTGGTTCCTTACTGTGGTTTTCTGAAAACATGTCACAGTGTTCTCAGCAGTTTCAGGCCTTGAGTTCTCCCTGTCCAAGGATCACCGTGAATGTGAGTTTTCCCAGGAGATTTTCGAATTTAGTTCATTTTCTCTTTGATATGTTTGCTAGAGATTTTCAAATTTTATAGAGCTGTCTATTAGTGAAGTGACATCTGTCAAAACTCCAGCCTATGTGTCATTGACTTTGGTCCCACATTGGTAGTTAATATTCTATTATGGTAACTGAACTACCATTGGGCATAGAACATTAGCCGTAAAGTACCTTCAGGCAATCAGGCCCTTTTAGGATGTGATTCCTATTCTGACTGCAACTGCGAGCACTGGGTGGCATATAGGACTGCATTAGCCGTCTTGCTTAGTTTTCAAAATTGTCGTGGTTCATGAGCACTGTGAAAGTTTGTTGTCTTTGGGCAATGCTATGTTCATGAATTTCAGTTCGGAAATACAAAAACAAAGTCTATATATTATTATGTGAATTAATTGGACAGCAGCTATACCATAGTGAAAGCAGTCGTCTGAATCACTATTTTTCCTCCCTAATGCAAATTTGAACTCCTATGGCATCTACTATCTCCACATGTGCCAACAAAACAATATTGTGAACTCAGAACTCCGTAGGATGAAAAATAGAAAATGCGGCAAAGTCTTATAAATTATCTTGCTATGATATTTCATCCGCTCCCACTTTAAACCTCCTTGTTTGGCCATAACTATTGATTTCTTCTTCATGCAGATGCTGTCATTCCAATAACCTGTGTCATATTAGCATTCTTATTTGCCCTCCAGCACTATGGTACACACCGGGTTGGATTTCTCTTTGCCCCGATAGTTCTAGCCTGGCTATTCTGCATGAGTGCTGTTGGCCTTTATAATATTATCTACTGGAATCCTCAGATCTACCAAGCTCTAAATCCTTATTATATGTTCAAGTTCTTAAAGAAGACTAGAAAGTATGGTTGGATGTCACTCGGCGGAATCTTGCTCTGCATGACAGGTAAACTGTAGAATGCCTCTAAATACATGTATCATGAGAGAGGAGCACCATATATATGAGTTCCTCCATTCTGTTTGAATGGATTCCCTTGTTTGTATCAATAACTAATAAATTAGAAAAGTGGGCTAATGTCTAGAGTGCTGATGGTGCAGGATCGGAAGCAATGTTTGCAGATCTTGGACACTTCTCATACAGTGCAATCCAGGTGATTTGTTGACTTTCATGAGAATTCATAGAATATTTTCTGTTAGATCATTGTGCAGATCATCTAGCTTTACACTTCCGGTGCAGCTTGCTTTCACTTGTCTGGTTTACCCGGCACTGATTCTAGCATACATGGGTCAAGCTGCTTACTTATCAAAACATCATGACTTTTACTCAAGCTCCCAAGTTGGATTTTACATTGCAGTTCCAGGTATGCTTTGTCATTGGCTTATGTATTTTCATGACTGACCATATTGATGTAACTAAAAAAAATTCCTGGTTACATATTAGTAAATATTAGTGTCAGTCATCAAATAGGAAGGACCCTTGACAATTTGAAAACGACCTAAAACTGTTCTGGCTAAATCTACTGTACATCCTGAATTCTATTTCACATTTCGTAAGATGTCCAGTAGTTTCTTCTTGTAGGTTTATCTAAATTGTAATTATACAAACGGGACCTGTTTAATTAAGGATCTTCAGTAGTTTATTCTTGGAGGTTCATCTAAATTCTCATTATACATACGGGAACAATTCAGTTATACAAACATCAGTATGATGGATATTTCATATTTGGTCTTGCTACACCCATTGTTCAATTATATCTTGCTTCAATGTAAACTTCACAGGAATACTCACCTAGCAGTTTCCATTCTATAAGAAATTCATTAGCATTCTTTTTTTTTTGCGGGTAAAATTCATTAGCATTCTAATTCATATGAAGTTTCCTTTGATTCAAACTTCAGATAAGATCAGATGGCCTGTGCTTGTATTGGCAATTTTGGCTTCGGTAGTCGGAAGTCAAGCAATCATCAGTGGAACTTTCTCAATCATCAATCAGAGCCAGTCCTTGAGTTGCTTCCCTCGAGTCAAAGTTGTACATACATCCGAGAAAATTCATGGCCAAATATACATCCCTGAGATCAATTGGTTGCTTATGATACTATGCATAGCTGTCACAGTTGGATTCAGAGACACGAAGCACATGGGAAATGCATCTGGTAAGATAAGTTACTCTACAATAGTTTTTATTAGCTTCTGTCATATTAGAACACATTTGGTCTGACTTTTCTTGACTGTTTTGAAATCAGTCTATAATCATGCAAAAAGACTATGAATGTGATATGTAGGAAGAATTGATGGACTTTTCGCGATTGTTTTGAAATAAGAAAAATTGTTGTAGTACCAACCATGTAGTTGCATGGCAACTATTACTATGCAATTATGTTTCCATTACTGTCGCCACGTTTCAGATTACCCTTTTGCGTTGTGATTGCTGACAAGCTACCCTTCTGAACCTTGTGCAGGACTAGCGGTGATAACAGTGATGCTGGTGACCACTTTCCTTACGTCCCTGGTCATCGTTCTGTGCTGGCACAGGCCGCCACTGCTGGCTTTCGCTTTCCTCCTCTTCTTCGGATCGCTCGAAGCGCTCTACTTCTCGGCGTCCCTGATCAAGTTCCTGGAGGGCGCGTGGCTCCCGATCCTCCTCGCCCTCATCCTGATGGCCGTGATGCTCATCTGGCACTACACCACCATCAAGAAGTACGAGTTCGACCTGCACAACAAGGTCACCCTGGAGTG
The DNA here is from genome assembly GCA_033239725.1 of Echinochloa phyllopogon. Lineage (NCBI taxonomy): Eukaryota > Viridiplantae > Streptophyta > Magnoliopsida > Poales > Poaceae > Echinochloa > Echinochloa phyllopogon. Next base: position 59,332,329 of record BTCW01000018.1, on the reverse strand, counting down.
GCTCCTCGCCCTCGGCGACAAGCTCGGCATGGTTCGCGTCCCCGGCATCGGCCTCGTGTACACGGACCTCACCTCGGGCGTGCCGGCCAACTTCTCCCGGTTCGTCACCAACCTCCCGGCGTTCCACCGGGTGCTGGTGTTCGTGTGCGTCAAGTCGGTGCCGGTGCCGCACGTGTTCCCGGCGGAGCGCTACCTGATCGGCCGCGTCGGTCCGCCGGGCCACCGGTCGTACCGGTGCATCGTGCGGTACGGCTACCGCGACGTGCACCAGGACGTGGACTCGTTCGAGGCGGAGCTGGTGGAGACGCTGGCAACGTTCATAAAGCTGGACGCGTCGTACCGGTGCAGCGACGCCAGCGAGCAGCAGGAGATGCTGCCGGAGCCCGGCGAGCGGCGGCTGACGGTGATCGCCAGCAACCCGCTCCGGCACCGCGCGAGCTACGACCTCCAGGGCAGCATGCGGCACTCGTCCGCGTCCACCGTGGAGATGCGCAGCGCCGCGGACGACGGCGGCGGGGACGACGCGGCGGAGATCAGCCCGGAGCGGAAGCAGGTGCGGTTCTTCATCGACAGCCACGTGGCGAGCCCGGACGGCGGGGAGAGCGGCAAGCAGGTGGCGGAGGAGCTGGAGGCGCTGGCGGCGGCGCGGGAGGCCGGCACGGCGTTCATCCTGGGGCACTCGCACGTGCAGTGCAAGCCCGGCTCGTCGGTGCTGAAGCGGCTGGCGGTGGACGTCGGGTACAACTTCCTGCGGCGCAACTGCCGCGGCCCCGACGTGGCGCTGCGCGTGCCGCCGGCGTCGCTGCTGGAGGTCGGCATGGTGTACGTGCTCTGAGACAGGAGACCACGCGACTTGTTTTTTTGCTGAACGTCTGATACAGTAAATGGACTTTTTTTTGCGTTTCCCCTGTAACATAAGGAGGCCCCGTTTTGTGTAGTTTCAACGTGTTCATCACCGTGGGTTTGGCCCCGGAATGCTTGGACCCCGGGATGCCGGCTGTATATATCGAGAACAAGCAATTTGAACAAGTGAGTAGGAGTTTAGACGTTGCTCATGCGAGATTGCACACCGTTCTCTGCATGTAATTTGATTCCAATTCCAATTTTTCAGTTAGCTCTCCAGTTCTGAGTTGGAAATCTTGGCACGCTGTTGGCCAAAGATTTGTGCCAGGCGTGGGGCAGAGCGAGCCTAGCTGATGCCTTGAGCGGCATCATCACCAATGTCGTCAGCACTCAGCAGCAGCTGGGCTGCCTGCCTTCCTTGGTGGGTTTCTTGCTGCCCATAGCCCGTCCTGTGGGCCTCTTCCGCGCTTCGGCCTTTTCCGGTGTGGGTTGTTGCTACCGCCAAGTAATTCCACCAACAAAAGAAAACAACAGAGGTCACAGCCCACAGCCCAAGGCCTGCAGGTCAATGGCCCACAAAATTATCCCCTCCACATCTCCGTCCATCTCACTCATCATCTCCGATTCTCTCATCCAATCTGATCCGGTGATCCCAATCCCCTTCCGATTCTCCCTATCGCCTGAGCGGCTGAGCCAGCCTGCCTGCCAACTGCCAAGCCAAGCCAAAGTCGTCGTCAGTTCGCCACCCACCGCCGCGTCTCCCACCTTCCCCGCATCGGCGACCGCGACCGCGGCGGAGCTCGAGCCCCGTCCCAAATGGCGACCGCGTGCCCGCCGCTGTCGCTGCCGTCCACCTCCCTCCTCCGCGGCAGCAGGTCCGCCCGCGCCGGGCCCAGGCGCCGGCAGCTCTCCGCCGTCCGCTGCAGCGCCGTCGGAGGTAAAGCAAGCTCCTTCTCTCCCGCTGACCGATCGGGAGGCTTGGGGGTGAGGAATTAATCGCTCTTTTGACTGGGTGGTGTTTCAGAGGTGGTAGCGGAGGAGGCTTCGGTCGGGACGGCGGTGGAGCCGCTGCTGGTCAGCGCTATCAGGGGGAAGAAGGTCGAGAGGCCGCCCGTCTGGCTCATGAGGCAGGCCGGGAGGTACATGAAGGCAGGTTCACTCCCATTATTATTATTACGATTTTCTCTCTTCCTCTGGTATAAACATTGCGTAATTGCTACTTGCTAGCATTAGCATTCCAATGCGTAACTTATTGGTATTGTTATAGGCTGGAAAGTTTATTGATATGTTATGTGAGAAATAACAGCGCTGACCAAGGTTGTTCATGGAAGGAAACTGAAATGACAAATGTTAGTAGGTACTATGATGTAGGCTTCAGTGGCATGTGGAAAAATGGACTAGTTAAGGGAGCTACTAAACCATCGTGAGCGTAACTTCCTGCTGAATTAATGCCCATTCCACAGTCCATACTTTTCTGGCAGAAGTCTTGGGGGCATGTTTGTTCAACTGCTTCGCTGTTCAAAATGAGGGTTAATTTCCAGACAACAACGGCCTTCAATAGAAATGATACTCGCATTAGACATTGCATATTGATATAATGAAACTGGATTGGAACTTGTTGGCCTTTTGTTGAAACTAATTGCGGAAGGTTTTGTCAGAGTCTTGTGGTATATATCCTTGTCTATTTAGCTGTGGCACTGCTTCAATCGGGATTGAGTCTCTACGTTTTTGTAAATGATTGCTTCATTTTACCTCTTGAACATGCGCAAACATTAGTCACCTTTCATCCTCATTAACTTCATACTTTTGAGTTCTCTGCAGAGTTATCAGTTGCTTTGTGAGCGATATCCGAAATTCCGTGAAAGATCAGAAAATGTTGACCTAGTTGTTGAGATCTCTCTGCAACCGTGGAAGGTTTTCAAACCTGATGGAGTAAGCTGCAGACTTTAGCCTTTTATTTTCGTTTTTTAAATTATCTCAAAGTTTACATGAATTTGAGATGTTGCACATGTTGCATATCTGTTGTTTGCCTATTGGTGTCATTTTCATAGCAATGTTCCATCTTTTCATTTTCTTTTGTCAGGTCATCTTGTTCTCGGATATCCTTACTCCACTTCCTGGGATGAACATACCTTTCGACATTGTGAAAGGAAAAGGTCCAGTGATCTATGATCCGTTGAGGACAGCAGCTGCTGTTAATGAAGTCAGAGAATTTGTTCCTGAGGAGTGGGTACCTTATGTGGGACAGGCTCTAAATTTGTTGCGAGAAGAGGTTAGTATGTGCTTTTCAGCACCTATAAATATCAAATTGAAAATGTGTAATCAATTGGTCATTCAAAAAGTGTGGTAGTGCGGAAGTAAGTTGTTGTTCATTTAGATTCTTATAGTCAGCTCACATCTTTTTGTATCAAGTGTTGCGACCGACCAGACCAACCTTTGAGGTTTCTCACAGTATATTGCAGTGACCTTAAATTGATGGACACATGTGCTAATCTTTTAATGCGGCAGTGCTTGGAGCCTGCCAGAGTCATGAAAACATCACAAAATAAATAGATCACCGCATCGCTGATGTTGGTTAGCATATGCTACTTTGACATGGGATTGGATTCATAAGATAATTGACAAATGTTGCATTTCCAATTTCGAATGCATCTGTTGTATTTTTCTTTGGTCAGGATAAGTCCGTCATGGCCTTTCATATGGGACTTGGCATATTTTGAATACCTCCTTAGTTAGAATTCGAGCTTATACAACATATCTCGTCTATTTCTCATCCACATTTCATCTACTTACTTTTGAGGAAGCCTTTTAATATAACCATATACCATACCAGCTGAGTCAACAGCAATAGCAAATATTAACACCTATGGGACTATTTAACTATTTGCCATCGTTCCTAAAGGCAAGCATTCAAAAACCATTCTTACAAACACTCCTACATTTCTGCCACTCTAAAGCTGACGTGGCCCTTATTTTTGCCATTTTTGATGAGTTGGCGTGACACATCCGCAAGCCAGCGTGTACTAGCCACGTAAAAAGTCCAAACTGCCCTCTTCTTCATCATGAGGCCCACCCCGACCTCCACTGTCTTCTTCCTTCTCGCTCCGGATTCCCGCCGCCAGTTCTTCTCCCTCTCTGTTCTTTTCTTCTCGGCGAGCCAACACAAGACTTCATAAAAAAAAACTGACACAAGCTTTGCACATTCTTTTTGCCTTTTCTTTTCTCCACCAAGGAAGCAAGAAGCGCAGCTGCGGCTTCTCTTCTCCATCTTTGTTGCTCTCATCGATCTCTCTCTCCACCGAAAAACAAAGCAAGTAGCAGCTCAATTCCTTCCCAGGGGCGAAGCCAGGCTAGAAGATCATTGGGGTCTTGTGTAGCAGAGGATGGGGTCATAATGTACTATTAACCAACGTATACAGTGATTTGCCATTGATTTTTCAAAATTCGTCGGGGTCGGCGGACCCCAATCACAAGCTGTAGCTCCGCCCCTGTTCCTTCCCACGCACATCCTGCTCCTTTCTGTACTTCTTTCTAATCCGAGCACATCAGCAGCTAGCCTAGCCTCCAAAGAGCACGGCAATTGCGGCTCAGCCCAAATCCAAGCAACCAGTAGTCGCAGGCCCGCAGCACGCGAAGGCAAGCCTCAAGCACGCCACCAGTGCGTCCTTCTTGACGTCGGCCTCGCCGCAGAGGATGAGGTCGGCCATCCGGAGCAAGCGGCCGTGCTCATCGTCCACGCAGTGTGCCGGCCGATACCGTCGCTGCCGTAAAGGCCCGGGCACCGTTCTTTCTCTCCCACCGGCTGCCGTTCCAGTCCGTGGCCGCCGGCGGGGCGGCTCGTCCTCGTCTTGGGCTCCACGCAGTTGCTCAGCCCAACTTGCGAACGCCGATGAGTCTGTTGCTGTTGGTGTCGACTGATCGACGCGGGCGGCGGGCCACCATGGTCGCGGCCTCATAGGCGGACACGGCGATGTCGAACCTGCACTGCAACTCCTCCAGCTCCACCACCGTGATGAGGTCGTCGCCCTCTCCTTCTCCTCCTCCTCAGCCACAAGCCGTTTCCTGTGGTGCGCGCCAACGCCGCGCCTCCTCCCCGCGGACCAACGCCACCGCCGAGAGGGCACCTTCTCCTCGCCGCGAGCGCCTCCGCGGCTAAGGTTCCGACTAAAAAATGAAATAATTTAATTGAAGGAAATAAATAATTTCATTGAAGTAAGACCTAATGCTGGTGCCCGTGGGGGGACCAACAGCCAAGCCAGCGCACTACGGCACCCAGTTGCAGCTCGGTAGGAAGAAGACGGCGGGAAGAGAAAATGATAAGGCAGGGGCACTGCTGTCTTTTCACGTGCCTCATCCAAGCTGGCAGACGGATGTGTCGTGCCATATCAGTAAAAATGGCAAATAATTGGTAGGTTCATTTTAAGAGTGGCAAAAGTGTAGAAGCGTTTGTAAGAATGGTTTTTGAATGCTTGCCTCTGAGAACGATGGCAAATAGTTAAATAGCCCAAAGTTTTATGTAGTTCTCCTTACAAAACTTTAGGTGTTTATATATGCTAGCCCTGTCGACATAACTGGCATGAGAAATGGTATATTAAAACAATCAACTTTAAAATGATTGCAAAATAGTCCTATGTTTAAATGGAGAACATGAAGCATGGCCTCTCCTCCCCCCACCCCTCAGGTTATTTGGAATTGTTTTTGTGTGGTATTTAGTTTTCAGCATTTGGGGGCAGTTAAAAAGTAAAAACCTATGACAGTTTTTATGCGGTTGTTTTCCACTTCTGCGATTGACTCCATTGTTCTCAGGTTAAAAATGAAGCTGCTGTTCTAGGTTTTGTTGGAGCTCCCTTTACCCTGGCATCTTACTGTGTGGAAGGAGGTTCATCAAAGAACTTTACAATGATTAAGAAATTGGCCTTCTCAGAACCAACGGTATTGAGAAAATCTTTGTTCCACGTGATTTATGTTCTTCTCAATTCAGTGTCTTGTAAAAAATGTAGTTTTCTTGTGAAAATTGTAGTTGCGTGTAGGATACTAAATGTTGCTCACCTTGATGATAGTTTGCTTGGCTGCTAGCATGGCATCCCAATAATTTAGTTCACGGAGTGCGGCAAAGCTCATCATTTAAGTTTGTCGCGATATTCATTCTTTCGTTTTTATCATCTGGGATCTTGTTAAACAAACTTTGGTCCTGATTATTGCTTTGTGTTCTTGTAGATTCTACACAATTTGCTACAAAAATTCACAACATCAATGACTAACTACATTAGATACCAAGCAGACAATGGGGCACAGGCTGTCCAAATATTTGATTCATGGGCCACTGAACTCAGCCCAACTGATTTTGAAGAGTTTAGCCTGCCTTATCTAAAGCAGATCGTGGATAGTGTCAGGGAAACACATCCTGACTTGCCCCTGATACTGTATGCAAGTGGGTCCGGGGGCTTGCTGGAGAGGCTTCCTTTGACTGGTGTTGATGTTGTCAGCTTGGACTGGACGGTTGACATGGCTGAGGGCAGGAAAAGATTGGGATCTAACATAGCAGTTCAAGGGAATGTGGACCCTGGTGTTCTTTTTGGATCGAAAGAGTTCATTAGCAAGCGGATTTATGACACTGTGCAGAAGGCTGGTAATGTTGGACATGTATTGAACCTTGGCCATGGCATCAAGGTTGGAACTCCAGAGGAGAATGTTGCTCACTTCTTTGAGGTTGCAAAAGGAATCCGATACTAAAGGACTTTGATTGTTGCCTTTCTTCCCATCGTCAGAAGTTGTAGAATCGCCGGTTGAGGATAGACACAGAAAGCCATGTGTAGCATAGAGTACTCGAAGAACCATATTTTTTTCATTGATTATGATTGTCCCATTTCAAGTTCTGATCTCATGTAAGCAAATTTGAGTTGGGGTGTAATGAAGTGCCTACTTGTTTATACCACTGTAGTTGCGGTATAGTTATGTAACCGTCTAATCTTATCTGTCCAAGGAAGATTGTAGATTATATGTTCCCATGATAGAAATATTTCAGTCTTGACTTTACACGTCGAGGGTGTTTGGTGTTCTATTCTCTTAAAATACTAATCATAACAATTTATTTTTGTGATGTTTTTTCTTCTTCAGGTTATCTTCCTGATTTATCTCGTGAAGTTACATTTTCAGCAGTGCTTTGTATTGCAAAATTTGGTTGATTTTTTGTGTTTGAAGTTCCCAGTTGGTTTCTATAGTGTTTTTATTTCATTTATCTTTTGTAAAAATAACCATTACGGCATCGGCGGTTGGTTGCTGATCAATCTTGTAGCATTTTATATCCCGTAAACTTGAAGCGCATCTAAAACATCTGTATCATACTTTTAGGGTTGGTAGTGGTGGCAAGCAATGAAAGACAGGAGGTTCCGCATGTGTGAGGTGTTCACCCAAAATATCTCTCTACCAAATGAAGAACATAAAGCAAAGTGGAGTGACCATCAATGCTGCTTAACCATCGAAGTTGGACCCTAGGGGCTGCTATGTTTTACTTGCTTTTAGAATTGCACCTCTTCTTTGGAAGTCATGAATCTCAGGATAGAGTAGAACCAGTTAGAAAGCATGGATCAAGAACAGTATGTGTCGCAGATTGAACAGATTCTCTTTTAGAATTTCGAGACTGAACAAGAGAAGAATTTCAGCCTATGATCTTGCTAGTTGTAAACTACAGTTTTTTCACAATCTTCAGACACTCCTCGCGCAGCTAACTCATTCTCGCCTTTGCATTGCAGATTGCAGATGAGGTGAAATAATTCGAGGAGTAAATTTCACTGCAGGTCCATAAACTTTTCTCAAGATCTCACATAGGTCCGCAAACTCAAAAAACGGTCATCTAGGTCCATCAACTTTTCTGAGGTCTCATCTAGGTCCGCAAACTAAATAAGTGGTCATCTAGGCCCATGAACTTTTAAAAAGCTGTCGTCTAGATCCATGAACTTTTAAAGAGCTGTCGTCTAGGTTCAAGGCGGTGGCGACGAGCCTAACCTTGACGACAGCTCTTTAAAAGTTTATGGATCTAGATGACCACTTTTAAAAGTTTATGAATCTAGATAACCGCTTATTTAGTTTGCGGACCTGGATGAGATCTCGGGAAAAGTTTATGGACCTAGATGACCGCTTTTTTAGTTTACGGACCTAAATGAGATCTCGAGAAAAGTTTATGGATCTACAGTGAAATTCACTCTAATTCGAGAGATGGCTGTTCTGATAGGACAATGTGTCCTTTTCTGGCCTTCTCAGCTCATTAGATTATCATTGCATCAACTTTCCTGACACTCCATTTTAGAAAGGCCGCCATTGTCAATTGATTCTTTGCTTACCGATTGTCCAATTGCTTGCTTGCAGCTGAAAGGACCAAGAAGGTTGCCAGTTTGGTGCGTGTGCCATTGTTCTTCTATAGCTACATCCTTCTATTTGCCAATTGAATCCTTAAGCTTTAGCCGGTTTGGCATGGAGCGTCATTTGAAATGCGCCCTTCTTAGTCTAAGTGGACTAAAGTTACATTGCAGTTTTTTTTTTGAAAAAAAGGTTATAATTCTTAACTTGCCATGCTTATCCTTGATCTCACTCTCAAGAGCTCCTGCTGCCGATGACAAATCATGTCATGCAGCCATGCTTATCCTTGCCCGTAATTGTTATTTGACATATGAATCTAAATTAAGATTTATATACAGCGCGTTGGCTTTTGTTCTTGTTCTTTAGCTTTCGACGGAGAAGAAACTTATTCATGCCTAGCTTATAAAAGCTTGATGTCTATCTGCAGTTGGATCGGATGATGGCCTACTGATGCTCAGGCCACATGCATAGCATAGTATAAAGCAAAGCGGTCAAGCAGATATTTATCGACTCGATGGCAAGCCAGTCACAGGGCGATTCAGAAAGGTGACATCTGAAAAAGAAATTGCAGCTTGTGTTAACGTTGTTAATATTCCCCACTTGGTTGTCAAATGTCAAATGGTTAGGCCGACGGATTAGTCCCCAAGTTTGACGAAAACGACATATGGGCACTGGAATTTTGCTTTCTATAATCTGCTGGGGCCTGGCCATATATATCGTACTAATTAACTCTCTCTTTACGGACAAGAGAAATCTATGCGGTTTTCTGAAGACAGAAACGTAGAAGAGTTAATCTGGTGGGCATGCAGACTAGTTCGCACTAATAACTCTCTTTACAGAGAAGAGAAAAATGTATGGCTTTTAGATCTGCTGATGAAGTTTTGTATGTGCAAACCGATCCCGTATCCCCCCGTCCTGTCACGGGAGGAGAGCGAGCAGCTTAGCAGCGGCCTCTCGTGCCTCGGAAGAGCCCCGGCCCCTCCCAACTTCCAGCAGGGCCACAGGCCACAGCGACAGGCCGCAACGGACGAGACGCGGAGACCCCAGTGGCACGGCGCCTGCGGCTGCTGCTGCGGCCGTGGCTCCATGGAAAACGAACGCCGGCGGCCTGGCCTGTCGCTCTCGTACGTATCCGATCGGGACGCGAAGCGCGCCGGCGGCTGGCTAGCTGGCGCACGCTCACGCACGCAGGAGGGAATCGGAATGAAATGACCGAATACTAGTAGTGAGTACCGACTGAGGCGCGGGGTGCTTCGATCACATCACGTACGCTGGTCTTGGCATCAGCGCTTTCCAGCGGAATATCTATCTCTAGCTCGGGCGCCGGTGTGATCATCGAGCGCGACGGGATCTATCCGCTCGCTTTCCCTTTCTACCTTCTCCCTCGCAATTCTTTGGTTGCAAAGCAGTTTGGATTTATTCTCTGGGCGACTGGGCTCTTTCTTATCTTGTTATCGCGTGCGTCACTCTTTTTATATTGTGGACGCTTCCTCCAAGCATATCTATCTTCGAGCTCGATGGGACATGCATGGGAGGAGGAGCTGGCAACCAGTTCATCGTGTACCTAGCTTCCTCATCTCTATCCGTTCGCGCCGTGCATGAGAACAAATCTTTTGCGCAACTTTCTTTATTGTTGTTTTCTTTTAACTCCCGTAGTGAATGGAGTCTGCGTACGTACGTTTATGATCTCACTCAGATCGATGGTACATACGGACCGTTTTGATATCGATCCGGGGGAATTAATTTCATCTAACAACCTCGCATATTATCAGACGACGCGCGCGTGCTCTGATGAATTCCGACGCATCGCTCTCCGGAAAATTCCAGAACATCGAATGGATGAAGGATAATGGAAATGATGGATCATCGTTCGGATGGTATACATGGTACGTACGTATCGCTCACAATCACGGCAATTGGTGTCACGGCATGTGTTGTATGTGCTCGATGTGGACGCCAGGAGTCCAGGACGTTGCTGATATATAAATGATGTGCGTGTGTGCGTGCCATTTTAGCAAAAGGGAGCTAGCTATATATGCTTCCTCAAGCGTTTCTCACCCCCATTGTTGCCAACTGGAGCAAGAAATTTGCTGTGTACGTGATTGTCTTCCTATCCAATCGGTCAGTACCACGTCACTTGCCAGATATTTTTGCAACTTTCCACACCATTTACTCAAGTGTTGCTTGTCCTGTTGTCCACCAACTAGTTGGACACTAATGCTTGTCTTAGATGTAAATATGATTATATTTGGGTAACAAATTAATTAACCCACTAAGTTAGCTTTGGATACGTGCTGCGGCCCTTCAAATTGTCATCCGGTCTATGGATGGCTCGCTCTAGCTCTTGCTCTCATCAGATATTATTGGGACGCTCGCTTCACCTGCCACCGGCAAAGGCGCGTTCTGAAGGAAAATGAGCTAATTTAACTACGAACGCATATCTCCCAATATTAGATGGTCTCGACTGATCTAGGCCCCGCGCTGCCAAACAATTTTTCAGAGAGAAGCGATTCTCTGGTGATTACGCGAAGTGATTCTTTAAAATGAACTAAGAGGCTATGAGCTGAAAAAAGGTTGCTTCTCCTGATTCTAAAGTGATTCTTCATCCTAATTTTTATAGTTTATGATAGAGAATCAAAGAGAGTCGCTTTTAGCCACAGAATCACTTCTCTCAGATAACCAGTTCCCATAAAAAATTAGAATCAGGTGGAGCTCTTCCAAATACTCCCTCGGTATCATATTTAGAAGTCGTTTTGGACAAGACTTTAGTCAAATATTGGAAATATACATCATGAATAACTTTTAGTCATTGAGTTTGAAAGTGTAAAAACTATATGAATAAATTTGTCTTAAAATATTTTTATAAAAGTATACATATATTATTTTTTTAATAAATATTTTTATAAAGATAAGAAGTGAAAGTTACATTTCGAAGACCGTATCGTTGTCTAAAACGACTTTTAAACGTGACACGGAGGAAGTAGACCTTTACACGCGTGTGCTGCCTATTACCATGAGAAATGCGGCAGAGTTGGGGGCTCGAGCACCCGAAATACGAGTACAATCTGCCCCCATCGTCGGCGTAAAGATGCGAGCTGTCCACCACCACCACCGGACACCATTACGGATCACGGAGAAAGCAATGCAATATGATTTTGTTCAGCCCATATGCAGCGCAAGAGGGCGGATAAACAAGTGCTCCACTCCACTACCAGCCCTGCTCCACTGCCCGCTCCCACAAACAGCAAGCTCGCGGTGGGCCCAGCTAACAAAACAGCATCGCGAGTGCTGGGCCTACGGTCAGTGGAGAGTGGGTTAGTAGTACTCTACATACCCTCCCAGGCAGCTCGCGATCGAAAGGCCGCGACGACCATTTCTGCTGGCCGATGGAGCTCCGGCTATAAGTAAGATCTGTCTTTACAGAGCGCGTGGATTTGCGCTCATGCCGCTAGTTACTCGGCTGTTATACAGAGTCCAAAAACTCAGCAGAGGAATAGCATCTCGGCGGCCTCCTCTTCTCGCGCACAGGACTTGATCCTCTCTACTCATCTTACTTGAATCTTTCTGAAAGGAAAGTTGAATTGGGAGCAGTCTTTCGCTTCCCGGATCGCCGGGATCAGGTACCACTCTCTACCTCCTGTTGCATCGGCTAAAGAATCTGTCTTCTTATGAACATGGCTCTTGGATCTTTATTTTCTGGGATCTGCGCTGCGTGTATGCCTGTTCACATAGTTCAAGTTTCATCAGTAAACTGGTTGAATAGATTGGTTGTGAAACTCTGATATTCGTAGCCTCTTGATTTTTAATTTAGACTTTGTCTTTACAAATATACAAGGATTGCTTCTTGCTGTTTGCCCTTGTGTCTTGTCGTGTGCATTAGAGATGTGAACATGTAGTTGCATTACCCTGTGATTTCAGACCAATCTATCTATAAGTACGTAAATGCACCGCCTTTTATTAAGAGTATTTATCACGAGTATTTTCTCTTCTAGACCTGCAACTACAGTAATGTGATAATTGACCGTCAGGAACAATTAATCCACACCGTATAGTATTGATCTCATAGGATCCTGCTCTTGTATATATTGGTTTTTTTTGCGGGTATCTTGTATATATTGGTTATGGCATATATCCATACATGGACTTTCTTCTTCTAATAACTTTGTGGAATCTATGATGTAGAGCATGTAGCCTCACCTTTCTTGATCTGGTTAAACGACAAGCATAAATTCAATTTACCAAAGTATATTGAAACCACAAAAAGAAGCATATAACGGCCCGCTTGGTTGGGTTCCAATTCCTGCCCAACCAAAACAATGGCAGATCTAGGTATTCATTTGGTATAGTGCCAACTGCCAAGATATGACAACTGATACTTTCCCACTTTAGAAGTTTATAGTGGCTTGCCATAGTTTTGGCTATAAATATTGGTGTGCAATTTTTTGGATTTGAACCAATTGATAGCCAAATTTTGTTGGCATACCTGAGTTTGGCTGGGCAAACATTGGAACTCAATCAAGCAGCCTCTAAATTCACAATCGGATAGACCAAGAGAAATATAATTAATGTAGCCCAGATGTGGATCTACTTTTCTTGATGTATAATTTGGGGATTGAAAGACACTAAGGTGCTATTCGATTGTGAAACGTACAACAAATTTGTTCTTCATACTCGTATCAAAACAATACAATGGATAGTTGAATGGCAACATTCTCTTTTTGTTTTTTCATTTTCAAAAAGATTTTTTTGCTAACTTTTGTGTTTTCTCTTGGCAGTATTGGGCTTTCAATAAGAGCTAAAAAGTATCAAGGGATGCTGAAATATGTGCTTGCATGATACAGTAGCTTGCCAGAGAACCGGCAGGATTGCCACCAAACATATTTGTACGTCGCCTGATTTTGATGACATCAGATCAGTACAATATGCACAACAATTGCTCCATGTACCCACACACGGTAGGGCTAGGCATGGCAGCTCAACCATCACCTTAGGCTACTTTCTTGGAGGAGACGGATGAAATTATCGGTCATTTACAGATACTTTCTACATCATTTGGTGCTCATTAGCAACTTTATAACTTTCTGCGCATAAACACTAGGAAGATGGCTGAGAAAGGGAACACTTTAATGAAAAAATATGAGATGGGAAAGTTACTTGGAAAAGGGAGTTTTGCCAAAGTCTATCATGCTCGTAGTCTTAAGACTTCACAGAGTGTTGCTATCAAGGTGATTGACAAAGATAAGATATTGAAGTGTGGTCTTATGGATCAAATAAGTCGAGAGATTTCAGTGATGAAGTTGGTGAAACATCCAAATATTGTCCAACTGTGTGAGGTGATGGCTACCAAAACCAAGATATATTTTGTGTTAGAGTATGTCAAAGGAGGAGAGTTGTTCAACAAGGTTCAACGGGGAAGGCTAAAAGAAGATGTTGCTCGTAAATATTTCCAACAACTGATCAGCGCTGTTGATTTTTGTCACAGCAGAGGAGTTTATCACCATGATCAGCCTGAAAATCTTCTTCTAGATGAAAGTCGTAATTTAAAGATATCTGACTTTGGTTTAAGTGCACTTCCAGATTGCAAGAGACAAGACGGGTTGCTCCATACAAGTTGTGGTACTCCTGCATATGTTGCTCCAGAAGTAATAAGTAGAAAAGGATATGATGGTGCAAAAGCTGACATATGGGCATGTGGAGTGATTCTCTATGTGTTGTTGGCAGGCTATCTTCCTTTCCGTGATAAGAACATGATAGACATGTATAAGAAAATTTGCAGGGCAGAACTCAAGTGGACAAGTTGGTTTTCTTCAGATATTCGGAAGCTTTTGCGGCGTATTCTTCATCCAAACCCTAGTGCACGGATCTCTCTTGCAGAAATAATGGAACATCCTTGGTTTAGAACTGGTCTTGACGGAAGATTACCTCATTGTACCATGGGAACAACAAATAATGTTATGCATGTTGACATGAATTTTACTTTGGATTATTTGAATACCAATACAGTTGAGGGTAATCAAGGAGTAGAAAAACTTACTAATTTGAATGCTTTTGACATCATCTCTCTTTCGAACGGATTTGATCTCTCTGGCATATTTGAGAACTCAACCAAGGAGGAGACTAAATTCACATCTACCAACACAGCTTTGACAATTATTAGAAAGTTGGAGGAAATTGAAACGAGCTTGCGACTAAAGGTAACAAAGAAAGCTGGTGGACTTCTGAAGATGGAAGGTTCCCAACCAGGAAGAAAAGGTGTGATGTCCATAAATGCTGAAGTATTTCATATCGCACCAAATTTTCATCTAGTGGACATCAAGAAAACCAATGGAGATACCCTTGAGTATCAAAAGGTCATGAAACAAGGTATGAGACCAGCACTGAAAGACATTGTGTGGGCTTGGCAAGGTGAGCAACCTGAAAAGGATAAGCAACAATCTTAGGTATCGTGATGACAAGTGTAATGCTAGTAGAGACTGTGACAGACTAAAATTCTCGTGTTGACTCAATAATGTTCTAATTTTTTCCTCATCCTCATGTTTTTAGCATAGAATTTTACAATTTTATTGGCTGTTCATCAAATGGAAATGGCTTCTATCTTAAGAAAGCTTTTCATAAACCAGTGATTTTGATTGTTGAAAATTTTCATGTTACTAAAATAAAGCCGGTTGTAAATCAACCAAGATTTTTCATATTTGTGAGTCCAGTAGCTACATATATTTCTTTTACTTCACCTGAATTTGCTACCAGGTACGTGATGCATCAATCTATTTTGGCTCTGTCGGATCGTAGACTTAAAAGAAAGATATAAACTTATGATGGATTGATGTATCGGGCTCCTTTCTACTTCTACACAACTCCCAAGAACCTACCATCAACCAAACACAAGATTTTGTGCTCTCCATCATTTGACGATAGAATGTTATGTTACAGCTCCATGTGCTGGGGCAACTTGCTTCCTGAACCGCTTAATCTCATGCAACTTGCTTCGTGGTAGACATTTTGTCTCAGGTCGTTTCTCGCAGCATCTCTGCTTTTCCGGCCAGCAAGATCATCCTCTCTTCAGATAATCAGATTAAGCACTACACTGCAAGTACGCATTGCATTCAGTCAGTAAATCACGTGCTGGGACAGACAAAAAAAAAGTAAAAAAAAACGCAGAGGGAAGAAAAAGGAAAAACGTCGACAGCAGGTTTCGAACCTGCGCGGGAGAAGCCCAACAGATTTCAAGTTTGTCTCCTTCACCACTCGGACATATCGACGATTGATATTTGTATCCTTACTTTTACTTATATAAATGCATAATTAAATCCAAAACACTTTCATCATTGACTATGAATTTCGGTGAAGTGGGGAAAAGGGAGCGTTTAAAAAAAAAGGAATATTGCAAAAATTGAGAGTACAGTTTATCTTGTGCATGAATATATGTTTGGTAAGAATGACTCTTAATTTGTGCAAAATAGTTTATTTTTTAGAAAAAAAATGTAAAGACACTTCTGATACTATACTCGCAAAAAGATCGTTCTTATAAATGATTAATTAAAAATGTAAGAAAAGTCATCAAATGTTCTTTTGGCCCCGTTTGGCCGAGCTTTCTGAATCCAGGAAAGAGCTTTGCCAAACAGTTTTTCAAAGAGAAGTGATTCTCTGTTAATTCTGTGAAGTGATTCTCCGAAATAAACTAAGAGTTTGGGAGCTAGAAAAAGTAGCTTCTTCTAATTCTGTGAAGTGATTCTCCATTCTGATTTTGATCATTTATGCTAGAGAATTAAAGAGAACCACTTTCAGCCACAGAATCACTTCTCTCAGAGAATCGGCTACCGAGAATCGGAATTAGATGGAGCTCTACCAACTACCAAACATCCTTTGTCTCTTCTATCATATTTTAGGTCATGACATTTGGAAGAGTAAATTCTTCATACGTGCATCAAATAGCACTTTGCACACTTCGGCAAAAGAAAGAAAAAGTGCTTGCACAAGCATCATATGTCCAGTAAGAATGTATCTGCTGACAGTCTCAGCCAGAAAGGTAAGAAGCATTAGATCCAATTATATAGATCTCAATAGCATACAACGTAGAGGTCAAACTCTACCGTAGTTGGCAGCAAAAATTGCTACCGTTACACTTAATATGATGACCTAAGAACAGTATTACAATACCTCAGATAAAATGCCATGAAAATTAGCTACTGATGACACGGTTGAACTACTGCTACATAGTACAAAACTGACAGTAAATGATCTTTCTTGGGACAACAATCTATATCAGTTTAAAGGGACTCCCTCTTCTTCTTGCTCCTAGATTGCTTTGCCAGGAGAACAGAAAGACCTGTCAATGCAAATTTCTTCCTCTTTCCAGAAATTCTTTTGCGAGAAACCATGTCTTCTCTGCACAAAACACCACTGCGGTTCAGAATCTGACCAAGTGAGATATTTGGCATCTCGCTTGCCTTGTCGTCCCACACACTTTTGTCATACCCATCAGGCCCCATTAACTTCATACTTAGTATCTGCCCAATCGACAAAGTTTGCTTGAAGGATCTATCTGAAACATCATCAACAATATTCATGCTGAGCAAATCTTTACGATGGTGGGTTGCATTTTTGAACTTTGGAGAGCCGCCAATTGACCGCTTTCTGTGTCGGCTCTCTGATTTCCATCTTTGAAGAATCTCTTCAACTGCAAGCTTCCCATGGTTTGCAGCCTCTACCCTCTTTAGGGCCTCTTGTAACGCTTTCTTGCATTCCTCAACCTCAACTTTTGCATCCTCGAGCCTCTTAACCGACTCAGACTCTGAACCGTTAGCTATATCTACCTGCAGCATAGCATCTCCTAGTTTCTTCTTGCAGTTTTCATCAGCTTCAAGAGCTTTGGAACACAGTGTGAAATACTCCTCCATCGAGAGAGTCATTCCATCAGAAACCTTGTCACCTTCAAAAGAACTGTCACTGCTCAGTAGAGCTTTGATTTCAGCAAGCGCAAGGGCTTCTGCTGCTCTAGCTGCTTCTTCCATCTTTTTGGTTGCAATGCACCTGACTTCAGCTGTGCTAATGCTAGCCTTTACCTGCTCGATTTCTGCAGCCAACAACAAAGCTTCGGATTTTGAATCATTTGCCATGCTCCTGAGCTGTTGAACCTCAGAGTTCATTTTCTTGATCTCGATAAAAATGTCCGAGGGGTCTTTGCGTCTCCTCTGCAGATCCTTCAGAGTCTCCAACTTTTGTGCTGTCTGATCAAGTTCATCCTCCAAAGAAGAAACCAAGGAAGTGTTAGAGAAAAGCTTTTCTCGGCCTCTTTCAAGTAACATTTTCTCTTTAGCTATGTTATTTCTCAGTAATTCAACAGCAGCCCGCACTGCAGCCAGATCACTTGTAGTTCTGTTCAGGCTTTCTTTGGTCTGCTCAAGTTCCACCAAAACTGAACCAGAAGGCTGCTGTGGATTTTCTTCTACGCCTTCCATGTCCACATTCATGGTAACATTTTCAGGTGGCTGCTCATCAGGTCCTGCGGCAGAAACCTGATCAGTTTCCTCGGATTTTACAGCTTCAGCAGGGGATGCTTCAGTGTCTTCCTTCTGTATCTTCAGCTTCAGGTCTGCTATGATTTTCTTGGTTGACTCCAGCTCCTTCAACACATCAAGAGTCTCCCTCTCTTTCAGGGCGAGCTCATTTTCTAGATGTGCAGCCTGCTCTTGTACATTGATGGTTTGTGCAGCTTGTTCAGAGTGTTCATGTTTCTGCAGGTTGTAAATGAGGAAAAGGAAGATAAGAAACAACATTATAATATATGTACGTTGACTGTGGAAAATACAAAATTATAATATATGTACGTTGACTGGGAAAAATACAGCTAAAATCTCGCAATGCCGAGATGCTCTTTAGCCCTCGCTAGATATGTTGAAGGCAAGACCAATAACAGTTCACACATGTGAGCTGACCCTACTCAAGCTTTGCCGAGATGAAAACTGCATGTTGTGAACCACGGTTCAGAGCAGTGTTTGTTCGTGGAACTACAGCGAGTACCCCAGTTTAATAGGAACCCAATGAGAAGCACTCTCGATGTACAGGTTGAGGGCAACGCAATAAATAGTAGCAGCGGCCTAAACAGCGACCAAGTAATTAAGCAGAACTGACATTAGACTGATGCTGCGCTCATTGACGAGCCGCAACCACCAGCATCTTTGCAAATCACTCTGCGCGCAAATGAAATAGGCAGCTACCGACGAAGACCGAGAGCGGAGAGGCAAATCCATCGAAACTAGGAGGAGAGGTTGCCGCCTCGGAGATTACACCAATCAACTAGCAGCTGAATGGAGCACGAAACGGAGCTAGCTATATAACCAATACAGCATGGCAGGGACCGGCGGAGGAGCAGGAAATGGGAGAAGAGGGAGAGGGATGCCGCTGTCAGTCACCTTGGAGGGCGCGAACATGCGCCGGACGAGGTCGGAGCTCCAGGCGGCGCTGCCGCCGAACCGGTCGACGGCCTCCCGCACGGAC
The DNA here is from genome assembly GCA_033239725.1 of Echinochloa phyllopogon. Taxonomy (NCBI): domain Eukaryota; kingdom Viridiplantae; phylum Streptophyta; class Magnoliopsida; order Poales; family Poaceae; genus Echinochloa; species Echinochloa phyllopogon. The sequence goes on along the minus strand of BTCW01000018.1, from coordinate 59,313,633 downwards.
TCGAACGGCGCCGACGTGTCGATCTCCGCCCTGCCGCCGCCTCCAACCCCATCGGCGGCGGCGGCGCTCGGAGCTGCGCATTCGGCGGCCTCGGAGCTCATGCAGGGCGGCGAGATTAGCCTCTCTTCTTGGTGGTGCCCGGAGAGTGGAGAGGACCGTCTGTCTATCCGTGGGAGGGAGGACTAGCTAGATTGGCGAGGAGGTGTGGGGGGACGGGAAAGCTGCTGGTTTTAACAGCGCGTGTCGCGGCGAGCGAGACGTTGACCGCTCCATCCACCAAAGGAGCCGTTGCCCGTTGCGCTTTCATATTTCGCACTCGCCCAGCCTCCTATCCCTGCCGGACATGCTCCGGTTCCCTCCCCCATTTTTTTAAAAGAGAAAAGAGTTTCTAAACCGACCAATCCGTGTAATGTACTACCGGTGACCTTTTTCTTTGAACGGCTACCAGGTGACCTTGGGTGTTGAGAAATTGAGATGACAAAACACACGTTGCCGTGTCACACGACACACCCCGCCGTGACTGTGCCCGCCCGCCTGTTGCGGCTGCCAGAGCCAAAGCCAAGGCTGCCACATCCGCATGTTACCGTTTCTCTGCAGCAGCCGTATTTCCTCCAGACCACCCACACGCACACGACGGAGCGCGAAAGTGGCGTGGCATTAACAACGGTCGACCGAGGAGTTGGTGGGGGCGGTGATGATGCCCTGCCCCTGCCCCTCTGCTGCAGGATCCGCCAGGCGACGCCGACGCCTCCTCCTGTTCCCAGCCCATCGCTGCACGCCTGCACCCGCCCGGGGCGCCCCCGCTCACTTCCCGTGTGCTGGCGCGCGCGGGTCACGAGAAACCAACCGTTCCGGGCGATGAGGTGCAGTGCAGGGATGGCTGCCACCGTCCTCCGTCCGCTTTGGGCTTAAGATATTTCACCCTTAAATTTCATTACGTAAAAAAAAATTATCCCATCAAAATATCGGCATATACGTGAAATATTAAATATAGATAAAACTAAAAAATTAATTGTATAGTTTTGTTGTACTTTGCGAGACGAACACTTTGAGCCTAGTTAATCGATATTTGGACAGTTATTCATAAATACAAACGACATACTATAATGTCACTACAGTACCAAAATCTAAAGTTTGGAAACTTTGGGCTTGGTCAGATGTTCTCTTTGGACGGTGAAGCCATCAACACTTCCAAAGTAGTAAATCTGAAGTAGGAGTGTCCTACTAGCAGCAGCACATGGGAACTGAGCGTTGCCAAAGAGAGGACGACAGCAAGGGCTTCTGGACCGTTGCGAGGATCCGAACGGGGTAAACAAAGCCGGTGCTGATCCCTATCTATGGTAATTAACACTGAATCAGCTGCTAGTTGTCCTGGTCCTTGGCTCCTTTTGACGGGGTGTGGCCGTGTGCTGTCTGTAAGTGTTCGAAACAGACAGATCTGCCGTGTACTCTTGTACTTGGATGGATATAGAAAAGGGCCAAGGGCGGTAAAAAGGGCCCAACTGTGGTCTTGTTTTCAGCCCATCTGCTGCCCTAAAATCAAGCCCAGTAAAAAGATGGGCTCCGACTATAGGCAGGCCCATACTAGTCCGACCACACACGTTTTTTTCTATTCCCTTATTACTAGGATAGGACCATCACTTCCATTCACAAAAAGAAAAAAAATATCACTTGTAAAATTGAGAAATATTTACAGCTAAACCTCGGGAATTTGGCATTCGCGACCAGGGTTCGAGCACCGGTGTTATCAGCAAAGGGCGAACAACACACCGTTCTAAAATAAATTTCAGAATTCCTTACTGATTACTGGAGCTTACTGCCTGCGTTATCAGAAGGTGAAAAAAAAAAGAGCCAGACAACGCCCCTCTCTCAGTGAGATTTGTTCAACTACATTTCAAACATGAAATTAAAAAAAAATGATACCTGTTGACCTGCGCACATTGTTCTGCTACGTATATAACACATACACAGTACCTCATTAATTAATTCTTAGAAAACAGAATGTTCAGGACAATTCTAGAGCACCAAAGGTGAAAGGGGACGACAAAATTATCTTGGGCAGTACAGAAGCCGAAGCTGCATGGTACAAGTAGCAGGGTAGTAGTACAAAGCTTGTCTGTGGTTGTGGACTTGTGGTTCGTCATCGTGCTAGATGGATGCATATTAAAACGGCTTAACGAAGCAGCAAAGTACGATGGACGAGCTTAGCAGCTGCAAGTTAGTTTCAGGTAGGTCAATTAGATCACCTTCATCTCATCAAGCCCGCCCGCCTGCCGAGCAAATCGAGGCTGCTTCCTAGGCCGCGATTAGTTAATTAGTTAGTTGCCGGCGATCGTCATGCATTAGCGGATCATCATATCAGATCGATGATCTTTTAGTTAAATCGTTGAGCAACAAATGCCTCACCGCACTCCATCCATCGGTCTCCATTTTTCGTGCCTACCACCTGGAAATCCTGAGCGTTTCCACATGCCAAGTCAACCTCACGTACGCGCCTTTGCTAGTTCATAGACTGAATTTATCTCGCTTTTTTAACGCTTTTCGCGCGACGTTAGCAAGGTTTTTTGCTACCTGCTTTGTGTAGAATCGAGTCGACGGGGTCAACTCCACGGGTTATATAAGCACCACTTCCTGCAGTGGCTTCTCCTCATCTCACACACTCTCGAGCTAGTTTGATCAGTCAATCAGTTGAGTGATAGCTCAGTCAGTTTAGCTGATTGACGTGCTAGGAGCTGCTGAGAGCTGTAGCGATGGCGGCGGCTTCAATGTCTCGCCGGTTCGTAGCGGCGGCGGCGTGTGTCGCGGCCATGGCGCTCGCTCTCTTGGCAACGCCCAGCAGCGGGCAGCTGGACCCGCATTTCTACGACAAGGCGTGCCCGGCGGCGCTCCCCACCATCAAGAGGGTGGTGGAGGAGGCCGTGGCGGCGGAGCCGCGCATGGGCGCCTCGCTCCTGCGCCTTCACTTCCACGACTGCTTCGTCAATGTACGAGTTCTTACTTCTGCGTGCATATCGAATTTGTGTTCAGTGCGCGTACGCGTCTCTGATCTGATCTCCGCGCTTGGATGATTCAGGGATGCGACGGTTCCATCCTGCTGGACGACACACCCTTCTTCACCGGCGAGAAGAAGGCCTCGCCCAACGCCAACTCCGTCCGCGGCTTCGACGTCATCGACAGCGTCAAGGCTGCCGTCAACGCCGCCTGCAGGGGCAACGTCGTCTCCTGCGCCGACATCGTCGCCGTCGCGGCACGTGACTCCGTCGTCGCGGTCCGTGAGCTCGCCTCCTCCGTTACATCCTCGTTCACAAAAACCTTTACGTTCGTGCACCAAATGCACCTAACAACGTACTCACGCGTACACATTCATTCATATAGCCATCGTTGATTGTCTTTTGCATGCGCAGCTGGGAGGCCCGTCGTACGACGTGCCGCTGGGCCGCCGCGACGCGCGCACGGCGAGCCAGGCGGCGGCAAACAACAGCATTCCGGCGCCGACGTTCAACCTCGACCGCCTCGCCTCCAGCTTCGCCTCGCACGGGCTCTCCCTCCAGGACCTCGTCGTGCTCTCGGGCGGCCACACCCTGGGCTTCTCCCGCTGCACCAACTTCCGGGACCGCCTCTACAACGAGACCGCCACCCTGGACGGCGCCCTCGCGGAGTCGCTCCGGGCAGTGTGCCCGCGCGCCGCCGGCAGCGGCGATGACAACCTCGCGCCGCTCGACCCGACGCCCGCGCGGTTCGACGCCGGCGGCTACTACGCCGCGCTGCTGCGGCGCAGGGGCGTCCTGCACTCCGACCAGCAGCTGTTCGCCGGCGGCGTCACCGACGCGCTCGTGAGGCTCTACGCCGCCGACGGCGACGCGTTCAGGAGGGACTTCGCGGAGGCCATGGTGAGGATGGGCAGCCTCGGCCCGCTCACCGGGAGCAGCGGCGAGATCCGCTACAACTGCAGGAAGGTGAACTACTCTTGAGTCAGACAGTCGGTGCAGTTCGCGCGCACCGAACCTTTGGTATAGTGTGTACTGTTCAATTCAATTCAGAACTGTCGTCGTGTCAGACAGAGTGCTTGAAGACTTGAAGTCCAGTTAAGTTGACGTTGTAATGTTTCATTTGATTTGCGCCGTTTATCTGTGAGGTTTGCAAAGGCTCTGAAATTAAGGTTTTATTATGTTCCATCAGTTCATCACTCTTCAGGTGTTAAATTAAAGTTGTACTGTACTATACTCCATCAGTACACTTTTCGGTTACTTTGATTGAGGAATCAGAAGTGTTTCTAAGACAGATGGAGGACGATCTGCATCTTATTGGTAATGCTCGTGTACCCAAATCGTCTTTTTGCAGCAACTGCACGGGAATTGCTTGTGTATTCAGTTGGTGGACGTACTAGCAATCTAGCATCTTGCTGTACTGTTGATGCGACTCGCTTTTACCTATGCTTTGCCTCTGACTCGGTTCTTGCTCTGCTTTGTGACCAAAAGATCAGTGCTTATAATACTATATAATCCTCACTTTTTATCCGGTATACTAAGCATCAAGAGTTCTTTTCGGGCACAATGATTCAGCAGAAAGTGTTCATATATTGGTTGCGCCCTTCGTTCTGGTAAGCATCTCTATATCCAGAACAGCATCTCTATTGCAAATCTGACGATCTCTTCATAAGTTCACACACATCTTGCTGTACTGTTTCTGCGACTCATGCTTCAATAGCCTTAGGCCAGTTCTCCAGCTGTGCAACCCGATCAGGTTTACCCTGGAACCAATGTAGCGGAAAGATGTTATATATAAAAAAAAAGTAGCGGAAAGAGGATCGGCAGTTCAGCTACCTTTTCCATGTGCAGAAATCATATCAATCGATCAATCATAGGAAGCCCATGTCGTAAGTTCGGCCTTAGTCTTAATAGCCCAACATGAGGAAGCCCATAAAATAAAGCCCATCGCAATGTTCGGGCCCAGAAGCTGTCAACTGCTAATCCGCACTCTCCCCCACTCGTCTTATCCCCCACTGCAAATTAATAAGCCCCTCCACGAAGAATAATAATAATAAAAAAGCCCCTCCACGTGGGCCGCCCCGTCCTGCCTCGCCGCGCCGATGGCCGCCGCCGCCGCCGCCGCGACGTCGTCGTGGCTTCTTCGAAGACCTATCTCCTCCCTCCTCCTCGCGAGGCGCGCTACCCCTAGAATCCTGCGTACCACCATATGCTATTCCTCCTCCGCATCCGCCCCCGCTGCACCACCGCCGTCTCCGCCTCCGCCTGACACCTCCGCCAGTGATGGAGGCGGCGGGATGAGGTGGGAGTCGGCGCGGAAGAAGAGGGTGGTGCTCCGCGTCGGCTACGTCGGCACCGAGTACCGAGGTTTTTACTCGTCACCTTCTTCATTCCCCACAGGGAAAGGGGTGGAGTATTGATTTAATGCGATGTGCTTTCATGGCAGGCCTTCAAAAGCAGCGGGAGCTTAGCGTGGACTCGAGTAAGCACTGAATTTCTATGCTGGCAATTTTGTGTCTTTTGAGTTCTTAGTAGATAGTACTCTACTAAATAGCTTTGTGCGTTTGCTCAAACCAAATTAATTTGATAGTTGCTCGGTGTAGCTTAATTTGGTGCACCGTTGCTGGCTGGTTGAACTGGATGGATCAGTTCGTGCTAGTTGCATTCCATTGTTGCTATTCGTTCTGTTAATTGGACCTCTAATTCTGGTCCATTTCTTCTGAAAGCACCCATGGAACAATCCTAGTCACTAGCAGTTAATTTTAGGTAGTGTTTGGTTGGATGGACCAAGATGAATGGGACAGACCATCCTGGATGGATTGAGGATGGATGGGATAATTCAGGATGACATGATACAGATTGTGCGTTTGGTTGGCTGTATGGAGCTATACATGTTTTTTGTTTGGTTGGCTGAATGGAATGGTATGAGTTGGTACATGATCCTGTTTGGTTATGTGTATGATCCCATTCAAGAAAATTTTATTTGTGTGACATCTGCACATATTTTTTACAATAATTTGGTACACATTAATGCAACAACTAACAATAACTAAATAAAAATAAAGTCACGTGGACATTGATATACATTGTATTAACAAACAATTACTAGAATCACAGTCGATAATGACATACATACAGAAACAGTACACAATAGCTAGCATACATACAACAGAATGAATAAAACCATCATACAAGCAGCTATATATATGTAGCAGCACTGACGAGTACATATTTTTTTCCCGTCTAAACTGCCTGTCCTCCATCTCTACTTTACCTATTATTTCAATCATCCCCTAGCACAACTTCAGATTGGAACATCGAAAACCCATTAAATCTAGTGAACTACTGAAGGATCAGATCACGTAATCGAGCAACCAGAGACAGAGAGAGGGACGAGGAGGAGGGGGCTACCTGGGGAGTTCCTGAAGGCACCGCCCGGGGAGAACGCGCCCAGGCAGCAGCAGTCTCCTTGAGGCCTCGAGCTCTCGCGAGAGGGAAGGAAAAGTCCCCGAGGGAGGGGAAGAGATGAGGGGCGAGCCGCGCGGCGAAACGTTCCGTCCTGAATGGCGTCGTTCGATGTTTTTTTCCGCACGGAGGCATACAGGATCTAAAGAGAATATTCGATGAATATGGGATGGTTCGGTCCTGGACCGTTCTGTTCGATCCCGCAACCAAACGCCGGTGTGGGTGGGCCCCACATGCCCATCCAGGATGGTTCGGTACATGTATGATTTGGTCCTATCAACCAAACGCTGCGTTAGTGTATCCATGAATGATTCAAACTTTTGGAGTGATGTTTTGTAATCCGATAGAATGACTGTGAAGGCCACGCACGCCACATGACAGAAAGCCATTTATGAGTGCACGAGTATAAATGTTTGTGTCACGAGCTTCTACAACGTGTATAATAAACCATGGATGTTCTATAGTTGCCTCTACTTCTTTTTGTCAAGTATAGGCATGATGAGTTAGCAGTATAAGATGCAAGTTAATCACTCTAGCCTTTTCTGCAGCCATTGAGTCAGTCTTGGAATCTGCCATCTTCAAGGCAGGGGGCATTCTCGAGAGTAATTATGGAAAACTGCAAAAGGTTGGGTGGGAAAGGAGTAGCCGGACTGATAAAGGGGTAGGCATTAACCACTAAACCTCTTGAATTTATGAAAAATGTTTTTTCCTTTTTTTTCAGCTAACAAAGGCTTGCATGCATGCTTAGAATGGATTAATTTCAGGTACACTCACTGTCTACGATGATCTCCCTTAAAATGGAAATTCCTGACAGAGCATGGGAGAATGATCCTGATGGCATTTCTCTTGCCAGTTTCATAAACTCAAATTTGCCAAATAATGTCAGGGTTTTTAGTATCTTGCCTGCACAAAGGTAACGGGGATTTTATTTTTTCAGAAATAATTGAGGTCAGATGATTCATTGGATTTTACCTAAATAACCATGTTTGTATCATGGCATGCTGTGCATTCAATTATAGGAGTTTTGATGTAAGGAGGGAGTGCTTATACCGTGAGTACTTCTATCTTCTTCCTGCTGAAACTATTGGAATTAAAGATGGTTGTAGCTCTGAAGCAGTGCAGGAGCACTTGTCAGAATTCAACAGCATACTGAAAGGTTTCGAGGTATGTGCCCAATTAAATGTATCTCATTCATTCTGACTCTACAGTATCTGCAACAAAGCAACAGAATACATCTTCAATGAATTGTAAAATAACATTCATGTGTTTAGGGGACCATACATGTTTGTTGGATTAAGAACAAAGCTTGACAGAAAAATTTTACTCAATGAGTATATACATCAGAGGTCACCAAACTTGTCCAGTTGGCCCACAAACTTTAATCTTTGAATTCTAGTATGGCATGCACCTGAATTACTTAGGTCTACCTGTGACCTCTCAATTAGATGACAATAAAGAAAAACTTAACAGCTCAGTGGAACATTTAAGAATGCTTAGCTAGGCAGGTGGCACAACTAAGCATGTTCATTTGTTGGTCCATTTCCAATTACCTCACTGCTCTGCTCGATGTCTTCGGGGGGCAGTTAAACAATTCCACCCTCCTGTCGGACTTAATTTGAAGGTTCAGAGTACAAACTTAGTAGCACTGTACCAACTGAAGAAGCGGAGACACCTAGGTCAGTGTACTCTCTGCATGACAGTTGCTAGACAACCACTGCTTAGTCTAACGTAGATTCCTAGAAACCTAGCCCAACTAAATCCAGAAGATATTTAAATTTCACCCTAATATGCATCTTGAATATAGTTCTAACACAAACATGCCCCTGAATTACATGAAATTATTGGCTGTGCTAATAGTATACAACACAATAGGGGAAGATCTTATATCAGAATGATTTTGCTCATCTAATTACTTTGCATGCACATAAACTTCACCATACTTAGTTACCTACCTAAACTTTCTTAACTTGTAGGGAAACCATCCATTTCATAATTACACCGCACGTGCCAAGTACAGAAAAGTGCTCGCGGGAAAACATCGAAGGGTCAAAGGAGCAAGTTCGACGTTGAAGTCCATGTCCTCTGAAACAGGAATTGAAGAAATCTCTTTTGAAGAGAACGCTGCTTCAGACCATGATGAAGTCTCGGATATTTCATCAAGGATTGATTCTGGTGTATTGCAAGACAATTGTATGAATGATAGTGCCAAACTTTCTGAGAATCGGGTGCAGATTCAAGCTAGGTGGCTGTATGAGCCTGATGAGAGTGATAGACTAAATGCTTCACATTTCAGAGATATTATTACTTGTTCCTGTGGAGAATTGCAAAGTTCATCAGGAATTCAATTTGTGGAGTTGACCATATGCGGAGTATCGTTCATGCTACATCAGGTATGCATAGTCATTACAAAATCATCCTTAGCATGATACTCCCTTTGCAACTAATCAGGGAGAAGTAAATTCTACTCCCTCCGTTCCAAATTATTGAGTGTATATCTAGATGCATAGCAAAAGTTAAGTATTTATAAAAGTCAAAAGGACTTATAATTTGGGACGGAAGGACTTATAATTTGGGACGGAAGGACTACAAGATAATTTTAAAGTATCCTACATTGTCACTATTTGTTTTTTTTTTGTGTGTGTAGACATATGCTTGATTTTTCAAGTCTGCTCCTCTTGCCAAACCAGCTCGCCAAGTGTTATAACTATTTTTGAATTATGATAGTTAATATCATGTCAAGAAACTAGTCCCCTGAGAAGTAAGAAGTATGCATGAACTAACCAGTTCATTAAGTAGTATTTTTTTGTTTATTTCTGAACTGTGATGTTCAATATTCAACGTTCACAGTTGATTTTTGATACCCAATAACTGAAAATGTTATGCGCACATGGAGTTATGATTGTAGTCTTGCTATTCTTTTTCTTGACCTCAGATCCGGAAGATGGTTGGAACTGCAGTTGCAGTGAAGCGTGGACTACTACCCAAGGATATCATAGAATTGTCTCTAGCAAAGTTCTCTAGAATCGTTCTACCAATAGCCCCTTCAGAAGTTCTGATCCTTAGAGACAATAGTTTGTCCACGAAAAACAAGGACGGGAGAATAGTTCGTCCTGGGATCCAGTCAATTAACCATTCAGCGGAAGTCAGGAAGGGGGTTGATGAATTCTACAAGGCGGCTCTTCTGCCTGAGCTAGCGAAATTCTTGGACCCATTTATGCCACCATGGAAAGAATGGGTGGAGAACTTGGACCAATTCGCTGGGATACCGGATTCCCAGCTAGATGAAGTTAGGGAGGCCTACAGAGCATGGAAGGCTGATTATGACCTAGCAAAGATGGCTAGAAAGAGAAGCTGCTCAGATGAGGAAGTGAATGCAATTGGTCACTGATGCCATTGTTCTCTTTCAGCCATTTCCTCAGTGGGGCCACCCGAGTAATTGGGTCGATAATGTTACCACCTGCTTGGATGAGGGAGGATTTTCTAGCAATTCCTTGGATCTAGTTCGAATCTGAAATGATTCCTAGAGATTTGGATATGTGACCCTCCTATCCAAGCACCTGATGTTACATTTCTTTCCATGGAGAACACCTGTCTGTGAAAGGCTGAGGGCCTGAGGCCTGAGGTATATTGATTGACCATACCAGGACAATTTGCAGAGTGAAAGTATCGAGACTTTGCTCCAATTTCTTTGCAGATTTAGTGATTTTGAGTTTGAAGCAAGCATTCAAAAAACTCTGTGATCTAACTAGCTAGTTCACTTGTTATCCATAGCATTGCTTACTTGATATATACTACTATTCAATATTCACATGGAGCCATTCCAATTCCATCCCACATGCACTACCCTGTGCCGTGCTTGCCTTCACGTGGTGGACGACGATGCCCGCTGGCACCACCGATCCTACTCAGCTTGTTTCAACCGAACGTCCCGTCAGTCAGCATCCGGGGGCAATGACTAGTGCAGAGCCCCGGCCGCGGCAGTGCGCTCCCTAATTGTCGCCTCACGAGCAGCAGCCGCCTGCGTGCGTGCCGCCAAAAGCCCCATCCGGCCCGGAGCAGACGCCGCACTGCACGTCCGGGGGCGAGAGGGCGGGGCCCCGACGGGCTTCAAGCCCCGCGCCGCGCGCGAATCCCTCTCGTGAGGCGCAGGCCAGCGGGCCAGCGGCGACCTACCTGCCGGGGGCCTAGCTGCGCTCCGCTGCTGGTTCGTTCGTCCGCCCGCCCGTCAGGGCCAGGTGGAAAAGCAAGGCGTGGCATGGCGTTCGCGACCCCCGTGTGCGGAGGCGACAAGCGAGGCCGCGTACGGCGCGCTGGCCGGGTCGCCGGCCGGAGCGAGCTGCGAGCGGGCTGGCTGTTTATGGCGTACGTAGGCGTGTAGGGCGGGGCAGCGCGGGGGCGCGGGTGGGATGGCACGGCGCCCCTGCCGCGTCCCGCGCGCCGCGACGCCTGCCGCGCCCGGGGATCCATCGATCCGTCCGTGCCCCTGCCCCTGCCCCCGCGGCCGCACCAGGTTGTCCCTTGTTCCCGGGCGCGGGCGGGGGCTGTGGGCTGATCGATCCGTCCGCGCGCAGGGGCAGGTCACAGGCGACGCGGAGCCGTCTGTCACGAGAGCGTTGTAGCGATCGATGCGGCTGGCCACCGCCAGGATCAGGGATGGATGCCTCTGCCTCCGCCTGTCCTGCTCATGCATGATCCTCTAGCCCGGGTAGCCGTGCCCCCTAAAGAAATGGCACGCCAGCTTTTAAATATAACCGCTTCTCCCTTGCTTGCACTGCATTATATTGTGCATCTCATCTCACGCGGTGGCTGGTGGGTCGACGCAATCGTTTCGGGACGCGGCGTGGGTGGGAGTGACAGGGACGGGGGGCTTTGCTTTGCGTTGCGTTGCGTTGAGTTGCATTGCTTGCTCCATCTCGGGGTGTTTTGTTGGGAAAGGGAGGGAAAGGCAGGCAGGAATGAGAATGACCACGCCTCCAGCGCGGGCCTCCCATTGGCCGCCTTCCTGTCTTTTTGGAACCCGTGACGTACGACTGCTGCCGGTCGTAAACACGGCGTGTACGCGTTTGGGTTGGGCAGATCAACTTGCAAAATATCTCGCCTATCCGATGTTCATCTTCAGGCACTGTTCCAGGGACTAGCTAGATAGAACTACAGATTTGATTAAAAAAAATGAGCAATTTGGAAGGAAGGGAACAAAAAGGTTTATTACCATATACTATGCGCGTTAGTTAGAACACTCTGCTAGCTGCCTGCATGAATGATCAGTGCCTTTTAGTTAGAAGTTCATGTTAATTTCATCTCATGACTGATCGTTCAGCAGAGGGGCAATATTAATAAATATGGGAAGGGCCGGGGCAGTTGAATGCTAGCTCTGTTCAGCTTTGCTTCCAACCTCTCCCGTCATTCTTACTACACGCACGCGATCCATCTTATTGTCATAGACATATATATAAATCATCATCATGGCTCTCCCCTAACACTATTACACAGGAAATGGTGCTGCTACGAATTCACCGGATCATCAGCACTAGGGAGCTACCGCCACCGATAGAGAGGAAATAATAGAAGCCAAAATAAAGGAAGAGGGAGGACACTGATGGAGCAGACAACAAATCGATCTCTCTGCTTCTTTCTCGAGACGACGCTCCCTGCAGGACAGGCGGATCGATCGGATCCGACGACGAGGCGTGTGCGCTTACGCGCTCCGCCGCCTAGCCTAGCCTAGCCTAGCCTGCTAGCTAGCTAGCCTACTCGTCGTCGTGCTCGATGCCGCTCTCGGAGCAGCTCCTGATGGCCTGCAGCACGGCCTTCTTCACGACGTGCTCGTCCACGTTCTCCGCCACGTTCTGCGTGTCAGCACCAAATTAAAGGAGATGCATGATTCAGCGGCTGGAATGCATGGACTGCGGGCGTTCCAAGAGAAGATGATGATCAGACGTCGCAATCGGATAAGTCAGTTGTTTTAATTAATTTACCTCTCCACCCATGGCCTCGAGGCGGAAGGAGTCGGCGCACGACGCGGTGGCCTGGAGGACGCTGAGCCCCAGCTCGTCGAAGGCCTCGAGGACGGAGACGAGCAGCCCCGGGCAGCTCTTGTCGGAGAACACGTTGATGAGGAACCCGTGCCCGCCTAGGGTTTCCACGGTCACCTGCATCAAATATCATCATCCATATAAATGTGTATCCGGTCCACCCGTTCATCATTGATCAATCAACGCTGCTCAGCTCAGCTCAGGCTCAGCTGAATAATGCAGTCAGGCATGGGATTGAAACGAGAAGACTTGACGCATGTGAACCAGACGGGCCCTACTACGTACTGAGTACTGACAGAATAATCCCGAGGGATTGCATTGGCTAGCATGTGAACTGGTGCAGTAGTACTACTACAAATTAGCATCATATCTATGGGTCCTAACATAACTGCTTGTGTGCAGTGCATCTATCTCTACAAGACATGGCATGGAGTATATGCGAGTACTACATATACATACCGTAGGGTAGGAGTTGCGTCTGAGCGCGTCCTGCGCGCAGGCGATCTCCTGGTTCAGCCTCACCACCTTCTGCTTCAGCTCCTTGATGTACGCCGACGCGTCCATGATTATGGATGCGTTGCTCAACTGCGTATATACATCATTATTGTGGCCATGGTAATAAGTAAACAGTTATGGTTTTTGGATTGATCCAAATTAAACAGTAGGCGAGGTATAGCTACTATATGCAACAACAAGAAGATTGCAGAGGTGATCGATGCATTATTCAACGTTCTGAATTCAAGAGCAGTGGAAAGACAGAATTTGAAAAACAAGGTGTGGAACCAAGATTGAGCGAGGAGAGATTACATACAGCGTGGGAGTGAGTGATGGAGCGGAGGATCTTGAGCTTCTCCTGAAGAGCGGCTGCCTTCTTGCGTTCCCTTGACATCATCTCTCCCTGTCTAGCGCGCGCACACCCACCACAGAGCCACACGGCCTGACAGCTTGCCCAATGGAAGAAAGAGAGAGACAGAGAGAGAAACTAAAGGTGTGGAGCTTAAATGGAGGACCAAGAATGAAGGACTCGATCCCCATATCTATATAGCGGTGGTCTCCCGGCCGGTCCCGACGGGCAGTGGGCACTCACGTGACCTTATTGTTCTTCTGTTGCTATCCTGCCGCGCGCTTCATGTACATTTATTCCCTCTCTCTGGAGAACAATATAATATTGAAAAATGGAAATGGAAAGCCAAATGAATGCAAGAAATATATCCTCATTTGTCAAGGACCAAATAAGACCCGTGATATGTCGGAGCAAAGTGTGTAAAATAGGATTTCACAATGGTTTAATCATCAGTAAAACGTTGCTGGTGGCCTTTCTTCGATCATTGTGTGCTTGGAGCCTTGGAGGAGAACCCACCAATTCAAAGTATATACCGCTACAATTTTAATACCGTTGCAGCGAGGCAATGCAATTATGCAAGTTGTGGGCTATACAGTGCTCGAACGTACAAGAGAGATGGAGATAAGGGCAAGAAGAGTTTGGCGACAAGGCGCCATTCTGCTTGTAGCTAGCTGGATGACGGACGTGGATATAATTCGGCCAGCCCAACCCACTGCATGCCCTGCATCCCGTGTGTGCGTGATCCGTCGAGTTTGCTTAGGTTAAAGGAATCTGCATGCACGCCAAGGTTCCGTACGTTTCACATTCCATATAAAAGAACCGATATCATTATCCTCTGACCACTATATGAACAACTTGAGGGCCGGTGATGGTATATAAATATTAACACACACGCACCTCGGATGCTCACCATAATGGAACACACAGCCAAGGTCCAAAACAACGCTTTCAAACCGTTGTTTTACGTAACCCTCTAATCATTAAGTCGTTTTAGTATTTTTACCGGTCAAATAAATATGTTTAACTTTAATCATGAATTAGATCCCACATTTGGACACCAAGTGTGATAAAGGACGTCATCGAGTAAGTGCGGCGTTGGTAGGCGCGCGGGCATGGTTGAGTTGTCATTTTTTTTTCCTCAATGGCTAGTTTCTTGTTGTGCTTAGTTGTATGTCTTCTCTTTGTTTTAGTCATGTTGTGATTTCCTTTTCTTTGTAGTGTAACATCATGTTAATCATATAAAACTCTCTCTTATTGATAATGAAATGCTTGTCCATCCAGATAAATTTTTGAAAGAAAAACGTATAATGGATTTTTATTACATATCCTAGCTAGCATGGACACATGCTGTTGACGCAAAATCGATTGATGCTCTTGACGTGTATTATCGGCATCGGTTTCTAGGAGCGGAGCTAGAAATATCCTTTAGTCGGGGCTAAACCGACGAATGCTATATGGGAGAAACTTAGCTAGACCCGTGCTACATGACACCCAGCACGGGCCATGGCTCTGCCCCCGTCGGTTCCCTCTCCAGCACTAAGGGCACATACTCCCTCCGTTTTGAAAAAACTGACGTTTAGGACAAGGTTTGGGTCAAACATTGAGAATATAAATCATCAATAACTTTTTAAGTTGTTGAGTTTGCAAATATGAAAACTATATGAATAGATTTGTCTTGAAAAATACTTTCATAAAAGTATACATATATGAATAGAGTGTTGCTGTCTACTATCTCGTCTACTGCTTTGGCTCGTGCTCCCATGCAAAACATCAGAAACCAGAGTGCGTATTTATTATCACACAGACAACTAAATAGACAACAGTTGTCTAAACTATTGTAGAGCTGACTATTTAACTGTTTGTATGTGTTAAATACACAACAGGTGTCTAAACTGTTGTACATGTCCTAATGCATGCTAAAATTTGGTATCAATACGTGTTGATATAGGATTAGTGCCAAATTTCAACTTTCACGACATGCAAGCGTTTTTATTTTCTAATATCTGTCTTTGCTTTTGCTTCCACCGGTTCCAGTCCCGACGGTAAAAACACTTGCGAACTGGGGGTACAATCCCTTTATTATGTACTAGTACGTGTCATCTTATAGGCTGTACCTTTTAATTTACATAACGACTTGTATTTATTTTCGACATGAGGGAGTACGTGTCGTGGGTGGTCCCAGTTCGATCGTATAAAAGTCCATTTTATTTCCCTAGCTAGCTCGATGCATGTAGCCATCGGAGATAGATTCACCACCAACATGCATGCACCATTCACCAAACATCCCCCCCCCCCCCCCCCCCCGCCCGCCGAGCGATGATCGAACAAAAGGAATGGAAGCATGCAGCCCCACGGCATTCAATCACAGCTAGATACTACAACTATATATATAGCCATATAGCTATATCTTTGCGATCGAGAGTGACCGTACGCCTCGTTGCTAGTAGTTTACTGCATCCCCCTCTTGGCGGCTGGCCGGGCGAGATCGATCAACTTGCTCCCGGCTTAAAATAGCAGCTGCCCCCTGTGTCTTTGCACTCCGCATGCATTGCACTGGCCCCGTGCCCGCGCGAGACACCACCACCCCTCCCCTTGTCTGCTTCCCTGCAACTTGGAGCCCGGCCTTCCTGCGTGCCGCCGGCCCTGCGTTCGCGCGCAGACGACCATGCTGAACGGGGGCGGCCGGGTCGGGGTGACGCGCGAGCAGATAATAATTAATAACTAACACCCCGGCCTTATGATTTGGTTGTGCGCGGCGCGGGGGGGAGACCACCACGCAGGCACGCACCACCCCCACCTCGCGCGCCGCGGTGGCACGCCTCTGGCTGGCAGTGGGTCGTATGTAGCGGCATGTGAGCGCGGTGACGTCGTCGTCGGCGTCCTGTCGCGCGCACGAAGCCGGGAGGGGGCCGGGCGCGGGGAGCCGGGGTATGGGGGCGTGCAGTGCAGCTATAGCCGGGGGCGGAGAAGGGGGGAATCTGCTCGTGAACGGGGACGACGACGCGCGTTGTTGCGGAGCAGGTAGTGGCAGCGCGCGGCGGCAGCTAGCATCCGAGCGCGACAAGGGCTGGGGCAGATCGAGCGGGGCTCGATCTCGTCAGTCTCAGCTGGCGGGCGGGCCGGGGGGATAGGAGATCATTCGCAACGCGCGTCACGTCAAGCAACATGCACTAGCTAGGGGCAGGCCAACATTTCTGCTAGCTGCTCGATCCTCATCATCATGACCTTGCATTGAGATGATTTTCGACTGAAGGCTACTTTTTTTTTAAAAAAAAGCGGAATCTAGCTAGCATTTTGAAATTTGAGTTCCGAGAAGATCCGGCACTGGGGGCGGCATCATATCCTTGTTTTCCTACATTCCAATTACTTATTTTTTATAACGTGTGTCTGGACACATGTTTCATTATTAAGAGGAAGCAAGAGTTTTTTACAACCAGATCGACGTGGCATGGGCCGCTGAAAACCGTTACACAATTACATTATCCACGCTATTTCTGACCTTGGGACAATAATCCTTGTATAGCAAATCCGATAACGGCTTAAACCTGGCCGAGAAATCCACGCATTTCATTCATCTAAGATCGCAGCGGCAAGCGTCCATGTCATTGATGCCCTCCTGTTACCATCTCCTCTCTCCATTTCTCCCATGTTGCCGTCATTACTGTATCCCAGCCTCCTCAGTCCCAAACCATAAAATCCATAATTCTGCGCTCCTTGTATAGGAGAAATGTATCTTCTTCTATGGTGGAGCTAACTCTAGTTCTATGTGTAGCTCAAATTCTCATCTCAAAACCATCTAAGACTTTGTTGTGTTTTGTAGAACATTGGGTCGTACACTGGTACCAAATTGCCTTACCTAAAAAAGAACTATATATACATGTTAGAGCCATTTTGTGGTTCATAAAAAAGTAAAAAGAAGTAATAAAATTGCAACTTGAATTTTGATGCACACAGACATCGAAAAAGTATATCTAACATACTAAAAAAAATTAGTATTTCCTACGTTATAATTGATGGTACATCTCGGTACTTTTTAGTGCAAACTTGCAGGATTCTGCGGTTCCAGTGACAATGATGGATAAACGATAAATCTATTTTAGGTGATTATACGATAATATGACTATATGAGTACATGTTTGATTCTTGATGCATTTTTGGCTTTGGAGAATCTTGGTGCATTATTTATATATGCGTACTTAATTTATTTAGTCATGGCCTATTTCTAGAGAATTCGATCCGTGCTTGGCAAGCTGGATTTTTGTCATTCCATGGAACAGCATGGGAGTTCAACCATATATGGCACGATAATACTACTCGGGTACTTTGTTTGTTTTTGCACAAGGCTCCAAAGATAATGCTTTCACGGGAGGAGATTTTGCCGCCGCGCTTTGTCTGCATCTCTCGTGTTGGCGCCAGCCCACACGTGCCAATCACTACAAATGGCTGGCAGAACAAAAAATAAAAAAAAATGCAGTGTTCATGAGTTAGCGCCCGTTTGTTGTGTTGTGATGGGGGACAACCGATTAATTGAACTGGCAGTCTAATCAGATTGTATGTCTGTGGACACAGATTTTCTTTCAAAAAAAATTTTGAATTTTTTTATAGGAAATGAAACCATTTTCACGGGTGGTTGACATAGGTAACCCCATGTGAAAATACCATTTCGTAACCGGTTCCTTATGTAAACTGCCACAAGCTAGGTTCAAAAGAAAAGCTAGAAAGATAACAATAATGAAGGAAAATTATATAAAGTAATTGATAACGAGTAGAATCTGTCAGCATGGATAGAAGATAAGAAAGTATCAATACGAGGGCAGTACATTGGTGTCGTCTAATAGGCAGTCTCATGCAGTGACACGTAATCTTGAGACGACTTATCAGACAACCTATACAATGAGTTGTTGTTTTAGCTGTCTCGTAGTAATACAATATCCCTTAATTTATGGAAAAATAAAGAAATACTATTGGTTGTATGACAATAAAACTCATACAATGGTGGATGAGTTGTCTCATAGTCTTAAAATTTAGCTCTTGAGGCGGTTGTTTCGCGAAGCAACGACCTCTTTCTCTCACCTCGCTCTCTCTCCTCCACATCAGCAAAAATCCTATGTGGCACTGTATGAGACAACATATCAGACCGCTGGCGTGTAGCAATGTATTTGCCCTGAATACCGTATTAGAGTCATTTGGGGTAATGAAGCAGGTTATCCTCTTCATTTCTCTTATATTATTTCCTCTTTTATATCCTTTTCTTCTTATTTTAGAAAGTTCCCAAAACACTTAAGATAGACATGAAAACAAGAATGGTAATATTTGGAAGCGAGAAAAAAATCATATATGGCAAAAGGGAGAAAAGAAAGAGAGAAAATAGATGTCAGAACTTGTAGGGCAAGTTTTTTTTTCTCATGTTGGTCTCGAAGTTATCTTTACAACAAAAAAGGATTGAGCGATTCTAGTATGCAAAAGTTACCGATTTACTAAACAGTGTGCATTTTAATCCAGAACAATTATTCCATCGCTGTTGGGCAAATCATGAGACAAGATCGGACAATAGCCCTTCAACCGTACCCTCACTGAATAAAACCCAAGCCGGATGCATCATCATCCATTGGAAACCTTATATTCATTTGCGTTCTTGCTCCCTTTCACAAGCTAACCCACGGTGGCTGGTGGCAGCAAGAGGATCCACAGTATCATTTCAAATGGGCCGTGGGAAGATCAAGCTCGTCCATGGCCGTTTCATCCTACTCACCATGCTTTCCAATCTTGTAGCTTGGATTGTTTTCTTGTTTGATGAAATAAGCTTCAGAAACACTTCACGAATGTAGATGCAATGGCCAAGGGATGAAAGGGCCAGGCAACGGGGATCCTAGTCAATGAGTCGTGGTGCGTGGATCCAGGCAGGCTTCTTCGGTAAGACACGTAACTAGGAGCGGCGATGGGCAAACAACGATGAAGCGGGCATTTTATGGAGATAGAAGCCTCACGGGGAAGCCCCGTCGCTCTCGGGAGGGCAACGCGGGCGGATCCCGCCGCTCCGCCGCCGTTTCCTAAGCCCGTCGCGCGCTCCTTCCGCCCCGCCCCCGCCAGAGCTGCCGTCGTCCCCGCGCGCGGTGGTGAGGACGGCAGCGGCGTGTCCCTCTCCTCTCCCCGTGCTGCTCCTGGGGGCCCCCTGCGGGCATGCCGGATCCGTCGGGTGCCTGGCGCCCTTCGTCGGCCTCCGACGCGTGCTCTCCCCTCGGCGCGGGTCGCCGCGGCGCCGGTGGCCTCCGGCCATGGTGGGGGCGGCTGGATCAGGGGCTTGGCCCCTGGATCCACGTCCCAGATCTGGTGCGTTGAGTCCCTGTTGCTCGCGTTGGCGGTGCTATGGCTGGGGTTTGTGCGGGTGCCGTTCGGAGGTGCAGCTGTCGGCAGCTTGGTGGGGGCAGCGGTGGCCGGCGTGGTGGCGGCCCGGTGCCCGTGCTGTGACGTGCGGCTCCGTTCGGGGGGTGCGGGCGATGCTTCTCACTGACGGGGGCAGCGTCGGCCCCACCCTGGCTCCGGCCTCCCCTCTCCCTGCGTTGGGGGAGGTGGGAGGCCTTCCGGCCCTTCCCTGCTCCTCGTGCCGGTCCTGAGGGGCTGGTGGGAGGGCGGGAGGGGCTTGTCCATGACAAGGACGTCTCCGGTGGTCCGGTCCTTGGTGAGGCCCTCCCGTCTTCGTGTCAGTTGCTCCTCCACTTCTCTACTGTAGGGCCCATGGTTCCAGTTCTAATTGGACCCACTCGGTGTTGTCCAATTGGGGGTGACACTGGGAGTAGTTGCTTTGTTGTTTCGCTCGGTGTCGTCCACAATTGAGGGTGGGCGGCCTCCGGGTCAATAGTGAGCTCTTGCTTCGCCAATTCCTCTGGAGCTGGTGGTGGTTCTAGTTCTTATGGAGCCCTGTACGACGGTTTCGGCGGTGGCGATGTGGATGTTGCTCGGCGGCTCTCGGGTTCGGACAGGTGCTGTTGGTTCTTGGGGTGGTGATCTGCAAGCGAAAGCTTCGAGCCAGCAGGCTGGTTCGGGTAACGATGTTTCTCTGTTGGGGGCGTTGCTCTGGGATCACACCCTTTGGTGGTTCGCAGAGTTCTCCTGGGTGAAAACCTAACGTTGGCGCCGCCTCGGCGCCTTTGCCTTCCTGAAGGCGTTGTTTGTGGAGTTCTTCCGTCTTCAGTGGTGTCATTGTTTTGGACCCTGGGCCGGATCTTACATGTTTTGTGATGGATTCATGGAGTTGTAGGTTGTCCGCCTAGAGTAGTTCTGTGCTGTCTCTGGTCTGTCATTTAGAGAGTCCCGTTGCGGAAGTTATAAGTAGTTGGGTTATCAAAGGACTTGTGCTTCATGTAAAACTGGTAATCTCAGTATTTCCTTTTTCTTCGGCCTTTGGAGGCAAACAATGATGAAGCTCGTACAACCATGTGGGTGTGCACGACGACCACACGAGCAGTAATGACATGATTCCTAGGTGCCCTAGGCGGCCTAATTAAGGATCCTCCCATGAATTCCCCACTAAATAACCGCACGTGAAATGGTATTCCCACGGATTGTTCCTTAAGTGGACCGTTGTCAGTGGTCATCGTTTGCCAACATTAGTCTTTTTTACATATATAAATGAGCTACTACCTCAATGTAAATGTGGTTTTTGTACTGCTCCCTTCGTTTTTAATTACATATCAAATTAGGTTTGTCCTAAGTCAAATCTGTCTAACTTTGACCATATTTTTAGAGAAATACAATAGCATCTATAACATCAAACATATGAATTATTAAAATATAGTCCATGATGGATCTAACTAAACAAATTTTGCATTGACATTGTAAATAAAAACATAGTAAAGTAGGTAATGGTCATATCTGAGCTCGATCATGAAGCCAGAATTGATGGCTAGATGGTTGGGCTTCTTCATCTCCTCCACTAGCCCCGTGCCGGTAGCGGCGCCATTAGATTAATGGTAGTTTTTGAATCGTCGACATTTAGAGTCCCTAATAACCCCGTATGCCATACGAATCCATTTGATCGATCGACGTCCACGTACCACCTCGATCATCCGCAGGCGTGGCCCACGCATGCCCGGCCCGGTCCCGGCAGCGTAGAACCGACCCCTTCAAACGCGCCAGACACCACGTACGAACAGCCATATGTATGCACGCACAGGGCGCGTGTACGTGCACGCTGATTTCGAACCTACAAATACACGTGCGTGAGGTCACGCAGGCCATACGTACGTGTTCTCCGTGACGCAGGCCATAGGTACGTGTTTAAGGGACTAAAGTTTTAATCCCGTCACATCGAATGAAAGAATGATAATGAGAAGTATTAAATATAGATTAATTACAAAATGCATTACATAAGCGAGGACTAATTTACGATATGAATCTATTAAGCCTAATTAGTCCATGATTAGACAATATAATGCTACCGTAATAATTTGATAGTTATGAACTAATTATAGGTTAATTATGCTTATTAGATTATGCAATTAATTTTATAATCAGTTTATATTTAATACTATTAATTGTCACTTATTTGATGGACTAAACTTTAGTTCCTAGAATCCAAACACAGCCTTAATCTGCTGGATCACCATATATATATGAGTAGGGCACGTGCGTCTGCTTCGTCGAGTGTCAACTTTTTCACGCTCGATAAATCCTTAGACACTAATTATGGGTTTTTCGGTAGTGATATGACCGCCATGCTAGCTAGCTGCATGTCCTCTAGCTCGCTCGTGCAGCTGCCCGGCCGGCCGCCGGGGTAGAACCGATCCGGCGCTCGCGCGCTGCCCGTACGTGGACGTGTCCGATATATCCGATCCCGCGCGCCTGGCATGGCACACGGCATGGCGTGTGTGATATATGACTGATCAGCGCAGTGCGTGCCGGGCCGGGGCCTTACGATCTTGTCCCCATGCCTGTCACGTACCGCTGGACCCTTCGTACAGTCCATGAATTCACATGCGCGCTAGCTCGATGTAGTCTAGTCATCATGGGCGCCGGCCGCGCGGTCGTCGCGCTCGAGTACTTGTACGTACGTGTCGTCCGTACGTGCATGCATGTTGCCCCGATTAACTGGTGACGACAACTGCTAGCATGTACTCCACAGTTCATGTATAGGGTACGTGTGTGCTTGATATGTATGATGCCGTATATATACTCACTGACGCGTTGAATACAGGCGTTGTTTAATTTACAGTGTGCATGTACCAGGGCCATACACGCAAAGCACATGTGGTAATTGTTTTTTCTTTAAACGAATCAAGCAGGAAAAATTGACGATCTATTATATTAATACAATAGTGTTAAAAGGAGCCACCACGTTCGTCGAGAGGGCCAAGAAATTTCCACGTTAATCTAAAAAAGAGAAGGATATGGACCGTCGGATTTTATGAAGATCTAACGGTCTATATTATCCCGTTAATCTAAAAAAGAGAAAAATATATGAAGATCTAACGGTTTAAAGAGAAGAGTATATGCCGTCGGATTTTATGAAGATCTAACGGTCTATATTATTCCGTTAATCTAAAAAAGAGAAAAATATATGTCGTCAGATTTGATGAAGATCTAACTGTCTATATTATTCCGTCGGCAGTCACCCCTCTGCGGTCAGCGCGGGAGCCCCTCCACCGCCGCCGCCGCATAGCCGTCCATGGTCGTCGTAGGAGGCCTCCACCGTCGCCGCAAGGCCGTCCCCGGCCACCGCGGGAGCCCTCCACCGCCGCCACACGACTGTCCGTGGCCGCCGCGGGAGTCCTTTGTCGTCGCCGCGCGACCGTCCGCCGCCGGGAGGCCGTCCACCGCCGTCGCCACAAGGCCGTCCCCGGCCACCGCGTGAGCCCTCCACCGCGGCTGCGCGGCTATCTGTGGCCGCCACGGGAGTTCTTCATCATTGCGGTGCGACCGTCCGCCGCCAGGAGGCCGTCCACCATCGTCGCCGCCGTGGGAGCCGCCCGCGTGCCTTCGGAGTTTGGGGTCCGGCCGCTCCGCGCGCCGCCGGAGGACAGCGGGGCTGAAGGCTGCCGGTCAGGGAGACTGACACCCCTCGCCGCCGCCGCCACTAGAGAGAGGTGGGGAGATAGAGGGAGAGAGATAGAGTGGGGGGAGTGGGGGCGTCGGTGAAAGAAAAGGAGAAAAAAGAGATGGGTGAGCTCACGTGTTAGTAGTTGGTATATAATATGAGATACAGAAGATAACAGATGCAGAAGAAATTAATATAGAGGAGATAATCTCAGCGACTAGGCACAAATATTCATTTTAGAGGATAAGAACAGAATACGACGAGTGCGGATAGCCTAAAGCCCCATGTGCCCTTCCACGTTTCTCTATATAAGAGGCAACGTTCAACAATGAGCGGAGGACACCATGTCGATCTTGCACGTGTACCTAATGAGAGGTGCTCGGATTTAGTGCATTCAAAAAGGTTGTGAGCACAACAGGATATAACGATTCTCCCTGTCCGAAGGGAGCGAATCGCTACCGGGATTGAGCACCATGGCCACACTCAGCACTCATGGAAGATCATCAAATGGTTTATCCGCGCTCAAACCCTTTTGATGGTCTTTGTTAATGATTTAGTGCAAGAAGGAGCAGAGAGAGGAAAAACAAAGCGGAGAAACTAAGGTGGTGCAGCATTCAACATGAGCGAAGGACATCATGTTGATTTGCACATGTAACTGATGAAATTTGCTTAGATTTAGGGCGTTCACCAAGGTTGTGAGAACAACGTGAGAGAAAATTTCTCCATATCCGAAGGAAGTGAATCGCTGCTGGAATTGATCATCACCATGGTCATGCTCAGCACTCATGGAAGATCATCAAATGGTTTGCCCACACTCAATCCCGTTTGATGGTCTTCGTAAACGAGTCAGTGCAAGAAGCAGAAGAAAATTTAAGAAAAACAAAGCAAAGAAACTCAGGTGTCGTACAACTTTGATGATAGGTGTGCTTGACGTGGACATGTGTTGACATGGAAGTTGAGTGACAACAAGCTGGGCAAAGAAATGCTTCTCTTAATGCCCGATATAATCATGCAACTGTAAACTACTGTCGATCATTCACTAGATCGGGCATCAACCATGTCTATATATTACTCCATCTTTTATCGGAGGAGAAAAAAAGGTAAAAGATTAATCCATAACCGTGATATGCACACATTGGTTACTGCAACCTAAGTTCTCATTGCATAACTAGCAAAATAGTAGTATTTTTCTCATAATATTTTTTGGATAGCATTTTCCTGGTGTGATTGATTACCCTCTATATTTGATTTCCTCCCTCCTTAAGCTTTCCTTCATGGTATGTCATTCTGATCATTGATTTCCGTAGCAAGCTAGGCTACCGATCATACCGCTAATTTATAAAGTGAGACGACCCAAACACCATTATGTTTTGTAGAAGATTTCTACTTTAATCCAATCGTCATGTGTTACGCTATTGCAAGTTCGTAGAGATAGTTCTCATGTCCGTGAGGAAGGGAGTATATCATGTCATATCAGTAAGTTGCATTTTATATATGTAAAGTTATATGAATTACTTTATTCACTTACCCATGATCTCTACCTCAATATTAGGTCACACAATATATTATCTTAGAGCAACTCCAGCAGACCCAACAAACCCGTATCTCAAGTTTAGAGGGTCCATAAAAAAGTTACACTCCAGCAAACCCAACAAGTCCATGTCGCAAGTTTAGAGGTCCAGAAAAAATTGCACTCCAGTAGGCCTCCATTCTCGGGGGTCTATGGAAAGCCCTATATTTATGAGGGTTATTGCTGGAGTTGTAGCATTTCTGTGGCCCTTAAAAATAGAGGTAGACTCCATTTAGTATTTGGAAAGTTTGAGAGGTATTGATAAAGTTAATCTCAATAACATAATGTTATTACCATATTAAACGAAATAAAAATAATACACACGGTTGGTTTTTTGATAAGATCTAACGATCTATATTAACCCTTAAAATACATTGATTAGAGTAAATAAATAGTTAAATTCTAAATTGAATAAATAAGAAAAATATAAGTTGATCAAAGAATCAATATCAAATACAATTAGTAAATATAAGCTTGCATCGTTAATTCATATCATGTGCCACATACATGATGATAAAAAATAATACATTAGTTTGGATACACTTGGACAAACAGTATTGATAATAGAACACGGATATTTAAATAAAATTATATTTAAGTTAAAAAATCTAAATATTAGTAAAAAACTAGCTACCCGCGTAAATTTGCGCGGGCCACCTTGCTTGTTTATTATATTAAAAAGAAGATAAAGTTTAGATTAGGCAGTACAACATGTTTAACAACAACTTAAGCAACTCAACAAATACGCGTTGCACCGCTCAAAACACTATAAACACCAAGTCACCGCTCCAAGGCTACGAACCACAAACATCCACCGCACCTGGCTACTTGTGTGTTGCTGCTGCCAAAACAATGCAAAAAAGAAATATAGAGTAAAATAGATACCAAGGCACTAAACTTGCGCCAAATTATCACTTGGGTCACTTAACCTGCAAGTTGTACACATTACATCATCAAACTTGCATACTATAAGTCCCTTTTTTCATGCGTTGGAGTCATCAAACTTGCATCATTGTTCACCAAAGTTTCTTTTTCTTCCATGTCTAATTGATCTGCTAGCTGAAGGTGATGAAATGATAGCATATATGTGACATATTTGACACCTAGAGGTTTGGCTGAAGTGTGTCAATAAAAATTAGGAGAATGAGATACTCACACGTAGAAGGTGGGTAGTTAAGATTTACCATTTACCTTGAGTTCACGTGCCATCAAAATGTCACAGTTTATAGATTATGAAAATCGGCTAATATAAAGAAATTTGTTGCCATATTCACAGCTTCAATGAAATTAAGTCCACTGGCCATTATAATTGAATTTATACTGAATAAAACTATTTTAAGTTCACACAAGTGGCAGCATAACTAAGATTTTAAAAGTGTGTCACGCTTCTCTAAATATGATAGCATTTCATCAAACAGAAAACAAATAATATTTTCTAAACCATGTCATTTCTATGACTTGTGAACTTAACGTAAATTGTAAATTTTCATAACTATAAATATATATTCTCTAGCTAAGATGTGTCCTCCTAATTTTTATTGACTTAATTGAGCAAACCTCTAGCCCTCACACATGGCCAGATGTGTCCTACAAATTCATGTCCTCTCCTACAGCTGATATGATCAATTAGGCGTGCAAGAAAATGACCTCCACTGAATAAGGATGTAAGTTTGATGACTCCAACGGGTAGAATCGATTAAACGTGAAAAAATGACCTATAATGAATAAGAATGCACGTTTGATGATGCACTATCTACCATTTCCATGGTAGGCGATTCAGGTGAGAATTTAGTACAAGTTTAATGGCTTGACATACATTTTACTAAAAAATATATAATAATGCAATATCTTATAGTACTTTAATAACAAAATAGTGTTACTAACTCTTGATGGAATTACCCAACAAGTAGCTATGGCTACAAGTAATAAGTACTAAGTAGTAGGAGGGCTTACGAAGATTCCACTGCCTGATTTGACTGCGCTGCCCTCGTCGCATAAGTGGACAATGAGGAGGTGTCCTACTTGCTGGGAAGTTGTGTAGGGGAGACGAGAGAAGAGAATGTGATAGCTCCTTCCCTCTCTCCTCCACACACTCACACGTAGCACAGAAATTTTCGCATCCATCAAACACAGACGACCCTTTTTCCCTATCGATCTGTCTGTGGTGACCGGCTGACCGCAACATTCCACACATTCCGCCTAGTTTATTGGGCAAACGTCATCCCCTCTCGCTAGTGTGCAGGGAATATGTTGCTGAGCTGTACATATGCTTGCCCCCACTCTAACATGCCCTAGCTAGCAGCTGGGCTAGCTCGATTATAAGCTTCCTAGCTAGCCTCACCCGTACTTCAAATTGGAGTTAGTTACTTACTAATTAATCAAGTCCGTTTATATTAGTGGATCATGCATGCAGTGGTCACTGGTTGATCAAGCACAAATAATGTTTCTGACGACTAATAAAGCATATCACTTCCGAATAGTACAAGTTGATGCAATGCCAAGAATATGTGTCAGATATGGACGACCATGACAGATGTCGAGATTGTATCCTTCCCTGGTGTTGTGAGTTTCCGACTCTATTTTATCTTCTACTGTGCACATATTGGATCTCAATTAGACCTAAAACTCTAGCTAATCCAAATATCTTAGCTTATATTTCCTGTATATATAGGGCGTACCCAGTGCCGTAGGCTTCTCGCACCGTGCGGGGTCTGGGGAAGGGTTTATATTTCCTGTATATATAATAAAACAAATTCCCACGTCAACAAAAAACCGTATAGAGAAGCATACACAGCCAACCAAATAGTCACCTGATGCTATTTTTTAGTCACAATGCAGGTACATTTATTAGAAAGTATATGTAAGTAATGTGGGATAACAAGATCATTTCTCATGACCAATAATAATGTGTTTAAAATTTCCAAAAAGGATAGCTATTTTGGGATGGATGGAGTAATAGATAGCTTAGATTCCATATTTTTAATTATCCGATCATTTAGCTTATAAAAAGCGTTATAAACGCCGTCTGCTAGCTATATTGCCGCTTATATTAAGTTAGTAGAATCCAAATGGAACCAGTCCTTAACAGGATTTCTTCAATACGCACTCATAATAAGCGTCGGTCGTAACAACTATACCCTTCATCATCGGAGCACACTGTTTGTTTATTAGGGGGGGAAAACAATGGAGCATCGGAGAGATGCTTCTAGCCAGAGGATGTGGGTCGCATAGCCATATACCATGAAAATATATTGGTGATAACTGTGTCCCAAAGAGAAGGTCGCTATTGGTGCTATCCGATTCGATTACAGTGTGCCCACTGTGGCAATCCCTGTGTGGACAGAGTTAGGGCAGGGTCAGGCTGTGGCAGGGAAGCAGGGTTCTGAGCCGATGTTTGGCTGCATGGAATTTTGACAAACATCTCGTGAACTCGGACTGTTGTTGAGGTTTTGTTGTGTATGCACAGATTGGCAAGTACTCTCATTTGGCCCATATCCTCGCAAGCCTGACCTTTTGTCTTGCACTGCCTTGCATGAAATGGACCTGTCTTGGTTTATGTACCATTTATTTAATTTCTTTTTAAGGCAACAAGCAGAAACTCTTGATAAGTTGACAAGTCATATTCTAGGAAAGTTACTAGCTAACATGATTATTTATTCGTTATTGGTTACATATATAGCCTATGCTCCATGGCTGCGCATGCCCTTATTAACTATTAAGGCAAAGGCAGAAGTGCTTTCTGATGCTTATCGTCCTCACCAGTAACCGCCGACAGCAATAATTCGAAGCACTATTTAGCAACACATGTACAGAGATGTGACAAATGCAACTTGTAAGAAAGAAATGAATTGCGTGTTCTGTCGAGTATAGCGCATTTCTGTCTCAGCTGTCAACAAATATTTGCCATACAAGTCGATCTTGAGTACGTCTTAACATATATAGAACTAATGATACCGCATATTCCATCCAATACTTTTGTTTATCCTTGGATCTTTCCTTGTTAGAGAAAAAGTAGATTTTATTTGCGTACTTTTATAAGTAGATCGATATGATGACACACACATAATTTCAAAGAATTTGGACCGATATTTATATCACTGAATCAAACGACCCTCGATACCAACTTCCTTCTCCCGAGTTACACTGGTTAGACCGTTGAACTCTCTAGGGATCAATGAAATCCATCACCAGTCCGGGTTTCATAATCTTTTCATATATAGAAAAACCAAGGGGAGATTAATGAGCTATATATATATCTTAAAAACTATATATCACACCATGATCTTAAACTAGAAAATATCACGAGAGAAAGAAAGAAAAATCCAGAAAATGAAAATTATATGTACTACACTCCTACACAGAATACAAAAGCGAGCCCGTCGTCCTTCAATAATTGAACTGTATGGTAGCGAGGTGTGCATGCCTATGTAGGGCTCCCTCTAGCCAGTAGGCAGTAGCTACCTGATAAACAAGCTAGCCCCCAACAGTGTCTTTATTTGCCAACGCATATCTTGTGTAGGTATATATATGTATATACGCGTGCCCGCCGCCTCCATCGCCGCCGTAAACCCTGTCCACACCAAAGTAGAAACGTCCCCGGCTTCTTTTCGAGCTATGTTTTCATGTTCGGTGTGTGGCCACGTCGTCTAGGCTGCATGCGTGCACGCACAAGACGATGTACACACACTACAAAATAAGATCAAGGATTGGGGTCACGTGCATGCATGCGGAGCTTTGAGGCCCCCCTCGCCTAGCCCTGTGCGTTGTACGTTACGGTCTAGGATTCTCAGGGCGGCAAACTAGCTCCCAAACCTCACGTGACGGCGATCGATCGAGAGCTGCCCGGCCGAGAGTGAGGTCTCTCCCGCGCTTGCTTCGGGAAGTACACTGTCACACCCGGCCCAGTTTGTATGGCCCGGTAGTGGCTCATTAGTGCGGGATGCACATGTTTAGTGCCACATTGCTAGTTGAGCAAGGGTGGAGGCAACTTATAAGCCTTTGTCTTCCAGCCAAAGCACCTTCGGGTTAACCCTTTTACACGAAGCGAGGACGAAAGTGTAAGCAGGGTGCTATGTGTACGCGTGCACGCCCCTCGGAAGGGCTGTGCGGTGCGGCTTTGGAGGGCGGGGTGTTACAGGTGGTATCAGAGCCGACCCTCGCGGTTGCGCGTACGGGCGCAGTGTGCGGGCATAGGGCGCATGGCGCGTATGGCCCGGGTAGGGCATACGACATGGACTATGGCGCCGGCACTGGACGTACGGTCGTGCGCCAAGGGGGAACGTTCCTGGACATTTGCCCGTGTGGGTGAGTTGCGCCGACGAGGACCCTCGCGGTTGCGCGTACGGGCGCAGTGTGCGGGCATAGGGCGCATGGCGCGTATGGCCCGGGTAGGGCATACGGCATGGACTATGGCGCCGGCACTGGACGTACGGTCGTGCGCCGACGAGGACGTCGGGTTCTTTGAGGGGGGGTGTATGTCACACCCGGCCCAGTTTGTATGGCCCGGTAGTGGCCCATTAGTGCGGGATGCACATGTTTAGTGCCACATTGCTAGTTGAGCAAGGGTGGAGGCAACTTATAAGCCTTTGTCTTCCAGCCATAGCACCTTCGGGTTAACCCTTTTACACGAAGCGAGGACGAAAGTGTAAGCACGGTGCTATGTGTACGCGTGCACGCCCCTCGGAAGGGCTGTGCGGTGCGGCTTTGGAGGGCGGGGTGTTACATACACTCACATGCCATTGGCAGAACGTATATGCATGCATGCATGCTGCGCTGCTGCTGCAGGGCATGCAATGGTGTGTGCATGTCAAGTTAAGCGTGTAAGATCAGCAGAGAGAGAGAGAACCGTGTGATCGATCGTCGTCAGAGACATCAGCGATAGATCGATGTGCTAGCTAGCTTGTGCAGTTAGTACGTTGCAGCAGCTAGCTAGGTGTGCGTGTAGCAAGATATGCATGGGGACGACGCTACAGACACGTCGTGGTCGCTCATCTATCTATCTATCAGCTCCATCAGTCGTCTCGATCTGCTGCATGCCGGCCTCTATCTCTCGTGCATGCCTGAATGCTTGGAGCGCTGGATCGTGCATGCATACATCATGCGTACACGGGCAGCAGCCGCAGCAGGGGTGGTGAGGGAAATTAATATCTCGTGGGAGCTGATCGAGCTGAGCTGAGACGCGTATGATGCATGGCTGCTGGCCAAGGGTAATGACTAATGAGGTCGTCAGTGACGAGATATATGCATGGCAGCTTGCGTGTGCGCTCGGGGACAAGCAGCAGGGGTTTTGGCCGGGAGCCTGCCATGCGTCGCTCGCGCGAGCATATATGATCTAGCTAGCCCTGCACAAGCATTGGCGTTTCCCCTGCTAGCAGCTATAGGGTTTCGATGACATGCATGGCCCGGCTGCTGCCTCAGTCCGCTGCATGCCTAGGTATAGAGCTAATGAGCTCGCTCGCTTGCCAGCTGGTTTTCTGCGCGCACATACGACGTATGGGTACGTGTATGGAGTGGCTGCTAGCATGCACGAAGGTTTTGACTAATTTATTTGAGACATGCAGTACGTGCTTGATGTCCCTGCATGCATTCAAGTATCAACAGTAGACGGTTTGCAGAACCTTGGACTCAATTGTTCGGTTTAAGTCCGTAGGATCGCATGCTAACATTTTTTTGAACGAACTAGCGTTTCTAATGATATAGCAGAAAAATACAACAGGAGGGTCCTGTGAGGCCATAGGCAGGAAACAAAAAAAGAAAACGAAAAATAACAAACTCACCCGGTTGGATTGGGTCATCAACACAGATTACCGCTCAACTATACTCGCTGGCCGGTTGGATTGAGACATCAACACGGCCCAGCACTATTCACAACAACGACAGAGGAGACAAAGCACAACCGCAGCTTCCACCCACAACCGCACTCCCGCGGGTATCGAAACCTCTGAAGCGATTCAGCGCTGATATAGGATCAGAAGGGGCAGACACCACCGCGCCAAGAGGACCCGCCGTACAGGACCCAACACCGTAGTGCTGCTGCACCCAAACCGACCACCCAACGACATGAAAAACACCGAGTCCGAAGAAACCCAACGCGAGGGGGCCTCGCCACTTTCGACATTGGACGCCTCTCTCGCGTGCGCGGGG
Organism: Echinochloa phyllopogon; assembly: GCA_033239725.1. Taxonomy (NCBI): domain Eukaryota; kingdom Viridiplantae; phylum Streptophyta; class Magnoliopsida; order Poales; family Poaceae; genus Echinochloa; species Echinochloa phyllopogon. The sequence goes on along the minus strand of BTCW01000018.1, from coordinate 59,281,559 downwards.
ACCTCCAACCCGCCACTCAGCACGCATCTCTCTCGTGTGCGGGGACCTCCAAACCCGCCGTACGGCACCAGGCTCCGGACTCGTTTCAAGAATTGCCGCCAAGGTAGCAAGAAGGGGTGCCCCGCCCCCCTCGGGAACTATACCAGGCCGCCAGACCACCGTCGTAGTTCGAAATCATCGCGTTGCTTTCCCCCTCGCATGAAGACGCCGCCATCGAGCCAGAAGACCGAAGATGTCGCCCGCGTCGTCTTTCGACGTTGTACCCTACCGGGTGGGTTCAGCCATGCTGGACAACCCGCTGCGATCCGCTGCAAGGCCAAGTCATCACCGGTTGTCGTTGCCGCAAGCGCCGTCCAAAAATAAACGTTCTTCCGTGTCACACCCGAATTTACACAAAACCCGACTGTGGCCATATGTGTGCCCAGGAAGTCCACAGACACATATAGCGAACAAATATGGTGAAAATCAGAGTACAATGCTTTATTCTCATCATATAGTAGCGTTTACATCAGAGTGCTTCAGAAATAAAAACATGGACAGCGGAAGACTACTGCGTCTCTCTAGCGTAGCCGCAATCCCACAGGGACTCTGACTGGGAGAACGCGAGCTCAGAAGTACGACAAATCCTCTGGAAACTCCACAACATAATCAGCCTGACTCCAATCTGTTACCCGTCCGGGATTTTGCCCAAAAATAGTAATAACAGCAAGTGTAAATAATGGAAATTACTTAGCAAGTATAGCACGGGTTATGAAAGCTCAAAAGGCTAGACTCGGCTTAACTGCATTATCATTTTTAGTTGGTTCGTTTTATCATTGCCCAAGTTACTACATGTGAATGAATACCCGGTTGCAACCCAATTAATAAAGTGTAAGTGACATAAAGCAAGAATAAATACCATATTCTAATAAAAAAGGATCCAGGCCGCTCGTGACCCTGAGCAAGGCTATCATGATAGATCGTACACTCTGCAGAGGTTTCGCCCTTTACCCACCAGTCGCGTAAAAGTTCAAAGGAACTTTGCACCCAACCACGCACATCAACACTTCCGAGGTGTGACTGCATAGGGACGCTACGAGGCTTTCACAAGACACCCTAACAAGATAGTAGCCGCTGGAGTACTACAAGGTGGTGAGTCCTTAGGCACCGAGATCGACGTACGCCCACGAAGTCACACCATGAGGGGGTCGATGGCGTCCAGAGTGCGGGTATCCACCCCAACAATGCGCAACGCGCGGCGTTCTCAATCGCTGAGACTCCCAACACGGGGCTGGGTCTAACGAGACCTAGCCGACGGGGCTACCGTCCTCGGTGGAATCGGGAAAACACCCCGTGCCTTGCCTCCCACAACGCCGTTGGCCCCTCGGTAACCACTATCAAGCTAGAGCCGTACAAGCTACTTGTCCAAGACCAGAGCCATTATAGTTCCGGCGGTGGCGACAGGCTCCTGGGTTGCCGCTTTAAGAACCGGTCCTTAGAGGGAGACATTAGAGCAAAGCACACAGCACATGCTCTAACTCCCTGATCCATGTTGCTAAAAAGCAAGTTTTAACATTAAAGTTGAAGTGTACCATTAATACAAGCTTAACAGTTAAATAATGGTGAAAGTAGCTGCGCCTAGCAAAATACTACCCATATGCAAAAACCCATAGGAATACAAGGACAGGGAAATAAATGCTAGGTACAACCTTAAAGGTAAACAGTATTAGACACATGCGTATGTAATGAACAGTGTATTAAAAGAGTGAGTAGGTAGCAAGGATTGTCCGTGCTATAACTTGCCTTCCTCGGAGTACGGCTGCTGCTGCGAGTCCTGCTCTGGCACGTCCTCAACGTACTCGAAGTCCAAAGCTACGGGCTCGCCGACTGGACACGATCATCACGCAAGCATTCCAAAGCAATCATTACATGCAAACAAATTAATTCTATTAGAAACAGTACACCAACAGTAAAAACAGTACAAAAACAAGAGCTAGAAATAATCTACGCTTCGCTACGAACACGTGAGCACGAGAATCACTCTAATCGGAGCTAAAACGAGAAAGTTATGGCGTTTCTAAGTTTCGGGGACTTAAACGAAGAAAACAGGACCTATCTGTAATTATTTTTGAACTGAGATGGACCTCGGGTTAATTTACAGAAAGTTGAGGGGCTCTTTAGCAAAAAGACCAGCGCTGACCGGTACTGACCCGGCCCGGACGCGTGGCAGCCGTTGGATCTGATCTGGACGGCTGAGATTTAAAACGCGAAGGGGTATCCTGGGTTCTAATCTGGGCCGTTGATCTGAGATTGGACGGCTCAGATTTAAAACGCGAAGGGGTATGTCTGGATCTAATCGTGACCGTCGATCTGAGATCGGACGGCCCTGACGCTGGTGCTCGCCGGGGACGAAGGAGCTGCGGCGGCGCCGCTCGGGTCGACGGCGATCTTCGCCGGACTTGAGGATATCTTGCGCTACAGGGCTCCAAACTCATTGCGGTTTGGTCCTACGGGTTCAGGGGAACACGGCGAGTTCACCAGGGGTGTTCAAGTCGGCCATTGGCCGGCGAGGGGATCGGGCGGCGGTGCGCGGCGGAGGGGACCTCGGGTGTGCCGCGGGGAGTGCGTTTTGGGTGGTTTGGGGTTCGAGTTGTCGGCTCTGTAGCTCCGTGGTGAGGTGGAGAGTGAGTCTGGGTGGTTCTAGTTGAGCATTGTGCAGAGGAGAGGGCGGGCGACGGTGACCGGCGGGCGGCCATCGACGGCGACCGAGGGGATGCGGGCTACGGCGCTGGGATGCCCAAATTGGAGGGTGGGAGAGCTTCAGTACCTTGAGGCGAAGCTCCTGGTGGCACTGGATTGGAACGACGGGGTCCCAACGAGGGTGCTCGTCGGAGTCCGACGCTCGGCGGCGGCGCTGCGCGAGGAAGGAGAGCTGCTGCAGCCGCTGGAGGACTTGGAGTAGCTCGGCGCGTTCCTCGTGGAGCGGGGAAGCAGCTCCGGGGGTTTGGCCGGGATGGAGATGCACCGGGGCTGCGAGTTCGTCGGCGCGGGTGCTCGGGCGACGAAGAGCGGCGGCGCCGGCGGAGGGGCAAGCGGCGGTGGTAGGGTTTTGGGTGGAAGGGAGAGATGGGCAGGGGCTGTCGCGCAGCCGGATTAAGTAGGCGCGGGGGAAGAGGCCTCGGCGTGCGGGCCAGCCGCGGTGAGCCGCGCCATTAGCGGCGCCGGTGAAAGGAAAGGGGAGAGGAGGCGCTGACGCGTGGGGCCGGGCGAGCAGAGAGAGAGAGAGAGAGAAGGGGGCGCGGAGCAGGCCGGCTTGGCAGGCCGGAAGGGCTGGTGGGCTGGGGCGAAGCTGCTGGGCCGAGCGGGGAAGGAAAGAGGAGAGAGGAGGGGCTGGGCCGGACCGGGGGAGAAGTAGAGGGGGTCAAAGTGGACCTTGTCCAGGGAGCAGAAGTGAACTATGGGCCTAGCAACTTTTCTAGAGCTCCAAACAGAGTGATTCAAATTCGAATTTAAATAAATTTAAATTCTTGTTTGAATCACAAGCAATACAAAAATAAATGCAGCAGCATGAATGCAACAATAAATGTTTCTATCACTTATATTTAATTTTAATTTTTTTTAGAAAATTATTATTTAGTCTATTATAAATACGAGCAAGCTCTAAATAATTATTTTGTAACACCCAAAATACTCAATTTAAAATTTTTGGCATTTAAATTAATTATTTAATGCTTCACCTATTTTATAAAGGCTAAATAATAATTTTCACAAATTTAAAATCAAATATAGGCGATAGAAACATTTATTGTTGCATTCATACTGGTGCATCTAATTTTTGTATTGCTTGTGATTCAAACAAGAATTTAAAAATATTTAAATTCGAATTTGAATCATTTTGTTTGGAGCTCTAGAAAAGTTTTTAAGCCCATAGTACGTTTTCGCTCCCTGGTCTTATTTCCGAAGTCCACTGTGCACCCCTCAACTATTCCTCTTGGTCCAGCCCACCTCCAGTCGGCCCGCTCCCTTTTCTCTCTCTCCTTTCTTTTTCTCCCGCGGGCCGCTTTCTCCCCTCTCCTTTTCCCCGGCCCAGCAGCCCGCTCCGCACCGGCCCACTCTTCTTCCCCCTCTTCCCCGTGCGCAGCCGGCCCAGCACCGGCCCACGCCCACGCCCGCGCCCTCTCTTCCCTGAGTCGCTACCAGCCCGGGCCCGCGCGTCAGGCGATGACGCCACGCTGGCGTCACTTCCCTTTTCTTCCTCCCCCCGACCTTCCTTTCCTGCTCGCCGGTGATGGCGCGCCCCTGCCGCATCCGGCCCGACTCCGAGGCCGCTTCCCCCGGCGCTTACTTAATGCACCCGGCGTCGCGCCCCATCCGCAGCTCTACACCACCGCCGTGCCCTCCCCTCTGTCCCTCTCCGCTCAACGCAACCGCCGCCCCGCGCTCGGTCGTCGTCGATCTTCGACGCCGACGCCCAATCCGCGACGAGGATCTACCTCGGGGGTCCCTGAGAAGGTAACGAAGTCGACCGAATCGTCCCCGCCCTTGTTATCGCGTTAAACCCGGGCTAATTGCTCGTCGGCCGCCTTGCAGCTCCACCGCTGCCGCCCGAGCTCCGCCGTCATTGACCCGCCGCTCCGGTGCCTCTACGCCACTCTCGACCCCTCGGTGTGCTTCGCGTCTCGGTAAGGAGTCTCCAGAGCCTCTTTTCGTCCACCCTCTCGTCCTGTAGCGCCTTCGCCGCCGTCGCCCGAGCCGCCGGCCGCTGGCCCTTGTCGTCCGCCGCCTCGGTGCCCCAAACCTCGGCTAGAACCCCACCAGCTTGCTCGCCGCTTCACCCCGGTCGTGTAGGACCAACCCGCGTGGCCGGAGAGGCTCTGCAGCGCGGGAACGCTCATCTCCGGCGAAGCGCCGCCGCGGCCGACCCAGCGCCGCCGCCTCCCTCTGTTCTTCCCCGGCGAGCCCCCCCCCCTCTCCGATCTATTTTGAGCCCTCGGATCCAGATCCGACGGCCCACGAGGCGCCACGTCGCGAGTCAACCAGCAGCGTACCGGTCAGCGCCGGGAATTTTGCTAAAGAGCCCCTGAGTTTAATCAAAATTAACCCGCGGTCCAATTTAATTCAAAAATAATTGCAAATAGGTCCTGTTTTATTCATTTAGGCCCCTGGAAATTTTAAAACTTTGCCAGCTAGCCCCCGAATCTTAGAAACGCTATAACTTTCACGTTTTAGCTCCGTTTTGCGTGATTTTCGCGCTCATGTGTTCGTAGCGACGCGTAGAATATTTTTAGCTCCTGTTTTTGTACTGTTTTTACTGTTTGATGTACTGTTCTAATAGAATTATTATTGCTGGCATGTGATGATTGTCTTGGAATGCGTGCGTGATGTTCGTGTCCAGTCGGTGAGCCCGTAGCGTTGGACTACGAGCACATTGAGGACGTGCCGGAGCAGGACTTTCAGCAGCAGCCTTACTCCGAGGAAGGCAAGTTATAGCACGGACAATCCTTGCTACCTACTCACTCATTTAATACACTGTTCTTTACATACGCATGTGTCTAATAATGTTTACCTTTAAGGTCGTACCTAGCATTTATTTCCCTGTCCTTGTATTCCTATGGGTTTATGCACTTGGGTAGTATCTTGCTAGGCGCAATTACTGTCACCTTTACTTAATTGTTAATATTGACTTAATGGTCCACTTCAACATTAATGATAAAACTTGCTTTTTAGCAACTTGGACTAGGGAGCTAGAGCATGCGCTGTGTGCTTTGCTCTAGTGTCTCCCTATAAGGACCGGTTCTTAAAGCGGCAACCCAGGAGCCTGTCGCCACCGCCGGAACTATATGGGCTCTGGTCTTGGTTGAGTAGCTCGTACGTCTCTAGCTTGGCAGTAGTTACCGAGTGGCCTACGGCGTTGTGGGAGGTACGGCGCTGGGTGATCTCCGATTCCACCGAGGACGGTAGCCCCGTCGGCTAGGTCACGTTAGACCCAGTCCCGTGTTGGGAGCCCCCGTGAGTGCGGGAGCTCCGCACGTTGCGCCTTTTACTTTTGTTGGCATGATTTGCCGGCGCGTGGACGCCATTGACCCCCTCACGTTGCGCCCTGAGGGTCAGTCAATCTCGGTGCCTAAGTTTTCACCACCGTATAGTACTCCAGCGGCTACTGTCTTGTTAGGGTGTCTTGTGAAAGCCTCGTAGCGTCCCTATGCAGTCACACCTCGGAAGTGTTGATGTGCGTGGTTGGGTGCAAAGTTCTTTTGAACTTTTACGCGACTGGTGGGTAAAGGGCGAAACCTCTGCAGAGTGTACGATCTATCATGATAGCCTTGCTCAGGGTCACGAGCGGCCTGGATCCTTTTTGATTAGAATATGGTATTTATTCCTGTTTAATGTCACTTACACTATTAATTGGGCTACAACTGGGATCTCATTCACTTGTAGTAACTTGGATAGAGTTAAAACGAACCAACTAAAAGTGCTAATGCAGTTAAGCCAGAGTCTAGCCTTTTTGAGCCTTCATAACCCGTGCTATACTTGCTAAGTAATTCTGTTACTTACACTTGCTGTTATTACTATTTTTGGGCAAAATCCCGGACGGGTAACAGATTGGAGTCAGGCTGATTATGAGGTGGAGTTTCCTGAGGACTTGCCATACTTCTGAGCTGGCGTTCTCCCAGTCAGAGTCCCTGTGGGATTGCGGCTACGCTAGAGAGATGTATTAGTCTTCCGCTGTCCATGTATTTCATTTATGCAAAACTCTGATTTAATCGCTACTTTATGATGAGAATTAAGCATTGCACTCTGATTTTTACCATATTTGTTCGCTATATGTGTCGGTGGACTTCCTGGGCACACATATGGCCACATTCGGGTTTTGTGTAAATCCGGGTGTGACAGATTGGTATCAGAACCGTGCTGACTGTAGGAACGCAGCCTAGATAGTACGGTTGACAAATTTCTAGGAGACCCCCATGTTTTAAAATTTTTTAAAATCTAACATTCGAGTCTTGTGTGAGTTTATGCCTTTACCTGCTTGTACTTATTGTTATTATGCATATGTTTGATTTGGTTCTTTGTAATGATTGTGATGGGCGTAGACACCTGTCTGCAACCATCTAGATGTTGGAATAAGGCTTAAGGACTTTATTGTTTAGATAGAAGGGGTAAATATATTTTTCTTGTACTAATCCTCTGATATCTAACCTCTATGATTATAGATGGCTCACCCCGGGGGCAATGCGGGCGGACAGCCTCCGCACCAGAATCCGCCCCCGAACATCAATCCGAACCATCAGATCCCCACCATCGAGCAGCTGATGTATGCTCAAGTTCAGATGATGCAGCAGATGGCAGAGACCATGAGGTTGATCCAGCAGGGCCAGCATCACCCCCAGCCAGCTGCACCGCCCAGAGACAAGAGGGGCGAGTTTCTGAAGGGACGTCCGCCGACCTTCAGCAAGGCCAGTGACCCCCTTGAGGCAGATGACTGGCTCAAGGCAGTGGAGAGACAGTTGGACATCGCCCAGTGCGATGACAGAGAGAAGGTGCTGTACGCCGGAGGGCAGCTTCAGGGGCCGGCGTTGGATTGGTGGGACTCATACCAGTCCTCACGCCCGGCCGGTACTCAGATCACTTGGCAGCAGTTCTGCAGCAGCTTTCGTGCACACCACGTGTCGGAGGCCTTGATGGTCCTGAAGAAGAAGGAGTTCCTGGCACTGAAGCAGGAAGGGATGAGTGTCACGGCTTATCGTGACAAGTTCGTCTCGTTGGCCCGTTACGCTCCAGAGGACGTGGCCACCGATCCGAAGAAGCAGGCCAGGTTCCGTGACGGTCTGCAGGATGCACTCCAGTACCAGCTCATGTGCACCAAGTTCCCGACCTTTCACGAGCTGGTGGACGGCGCTCTGATGTTGGAGCACAAGCGCCGTGAGATGGAGGACAAGAAGAGGAAGTTTCAGGGACAGCAGGTGGGCAGCAGCAGTCGTCCACGCTTCACACCTCCCCAGAGTCAGCAGGTGGGAGGCCAGCAGCGCTTCCAGGGCCAGTCTGGGTTGCTCAGTCGTGGCCAGTTCCAGCAGCAGCGTCCTCAGTTTCCTCGGGCGCCCCAGCAGCAGCGTCCTCAGGGCCCACCGCAGATGGGTCCAGTTCAGCGCCCCCAGGTGCCACCCAGACCAGTTCAGCGTCCGGGTCCAGTCAGTCCCGCAGTGACAGGACAGAGGTGCTTCCATTGTGACGAGCCTGGGCACTATGCCAATGCTTGTCCTCGCAGAGTTCAGGGTGCCCCTGGTCAGAGCAGCACTCAGAGAGTTGGGCAGCCGCAGGGTCAGCAGCAGGGAGGTCGTGCACCGCAGATTCCGGTTCGGGGCAAGGTCAACCACACCAGTGCAGAGACAGCAGAGACAGCTACTGATGTCATCGTGGGTACGTTCCTCGTCAATTCTACCCCCGCCACTGTTTTATTTGATTCTGGAGCCTCGCATGCTTTCATTTCTGCTGCTTTTGTGAAGAAGAATTTACTAGCTCTGAAACCCATGAAGAACACTATGCTAGTAAGCTCACCAGGAGGTGAACAGCGGGCTACTCTACGATGCCCCCATGTCCCCATCATGATAAGGGGGGTAGAGTTCAGGGCAGGTCCGATAGTGCTGGAGACCCTTGGATTTGATATGATCCTGGGTATGAGCTGGATGACCAGGTATGATGCAGTGATCAGGTGTGCTACGAGGATCATCCAGCTGACAGCAGAGTCCGGTGACAAGGTGGAGTATCAGGCAGCCAGTTCCTCAGAGCAAGGCCAAGCAAATCAAGCTGAAGGGACGTTGATTGAAGATATCAGGGTGGTGAGCCAGTTCCCGGATGTGTTTCCTGATGAGTTGCTAGGTATGCCCCCAGAACGAGATGTTGAATTCGTTATTGAACTAAAACCTGGCACTGCACCTATAGCCAAGAGGCCGTATAGGATGGGAGCGAAGGAGCTGGAGCAGCTCAAGAAGGAGTTGGACGAGTTGTTGGCCAAGGGGTACATTCGTCCGAGTGCTTCGCCGTGGGGAGCACCAGTATTGTTCGTTGACAAGAAGGATGGTACTCAGCGGTTGTGCGTGGACTATCGAGCCCTCAACGAAGTGACCATCAAGAACAAGTATCCGCTGCCGAGGATTGATGATCTGTTCGATCAGTTGAGAGGAGCTTGTGTGTTCTCCAAGATTGATCTTCGTTCGGGCTACTATCAGATGAGGATCCGTCCGTCAGATGTGCCTAAGACCGCTTTCACCACTCGGTACGGGTTGTATGAGTTCTTGGTCATGTCTTTTGGATTGACCAATGCTCCTGCATACTTCATGTACTTGATGAACAGCGTGTTCATGGACTATCTGGACAAGTTCGTGGTGGTATTCATTGATGACATTCTGGTCTTCTCCAAGGGTGAGGAAGAACATGAAGAACATCTGAGATTGGTACTGCAGAGACTCCGGGAGCATCAATTGTACGCCAAGCTGAGCAAGTGTGAGTTCTGGCTGAAGGAAGTGGCATTTCTGGGACACGTGTTGTCCAATGGAGGAGTGGTAGTGGATCCGAAGAAAGTCAGCGATGTGTTGAGCTGGAATCCGCCACGGGATGTGAGCGAGATCAGGAGTTTCCTTGGGATGGCCGGTTATTACAGACGGTTCATTGAAGGGTTCTCCAAGATCGCTAAGCCGCTGACTGCTTTGCTAGAGAAGAATGCCCCGTTTGTGTGGACAGAGGCATGCCAGGTCAGCTTCGAAGAGTTGAAGAAGAGGTTGACTACAGCCCCAGTGCTAGTATTGCCAGATTTGGCTAAGAGTTTCTCCATCTACTGCGATGCATCCCGTCTAGGACTGGGTTGCGTCCTTATGCAGGAGGGCAGAGTCGTGTCGTATGCGTCCAGGCAGCTGAGGAAGCATGAGCAGAACTATCCGACGCACGACCTGGAGTTGGCAGCTGTTGTGCATGCTCTGAAGATCTGGAGACATTACTTGATTGGGCACAGATGTGACATTTACACTGATCATAAGAGCCTCAAGTATGTTTTCACTCAGTCAGATCTGAACATGAGACAGCGCAGATGGTTAGAGCTGATCAAGGATTATGACCTGGAGATTCACTATCACCCAGGGAAGGCCAACTTGGTGGCAGATGCTCTGAGCAGGAGGAGTTATGTGAACAGGATCACTGGACACTGTTTGCCTAAGGAGCTCAGCCGAGAGTTCGAGAGGATGAGTCTGGGATTCGTCACCAGCATCACCGAGATGGCAGTGGAGCCCACACTTGAGCAGGAGATCCGGAGAGGTCAGCTGCAGGATGAGAAGATCCGGGAGATTGTGGGAAATGTTGCATTGGGAAAGGCCCCTGGATTCAGAGTTGATGATCAGGGAACTCTATGGCATGGGAAGAGGATATGTGTGCCGGACATAGCGCAGATCAGAGAGATGATCCTGAGAGAGGCACATGACTCAGCTTATTCGATCCACCCAGGCAGTACAAAGATGTATCAGGACATCAAGGAGAGATTCTGGTGGTATGGACTGAAGCGTGATGTGGCGACTCACGTGGCATTGTGCGACACATGTCAGCGAGTCAAGGCAGAACATCAGAGGCCAGCTGGATTGCTACAGCCGTTGAAGATCCCGGAGTGGAAATGGGAAGAAGTTGGCATGGATTTCATCACTGGACTGCCCCGCACTCAGAGAGGATTTGACTCCATTTGGGTGATTGTTGATCGTCTGACCAAGGTGGCTCACTTTCTGCCAGTGAAGACCACCTACACAGGCGCCAGACTAGCAGAGTTGTACATGGAGCGGATTGTGTGCTTACACGGGGTGCCGAAGAAGATTGTGTCAGATCGTGGTACTCAGTTCACCTCGCACTTCTGGCGGAAGTTGCATGAGTCCATGGACACGAAGCTGCACTTCAGCTCAGCTTATCACCCGCAGACAGATGGTCAGACAGAGCGGACCAATCAGATACTGGAGGATATGCTGAGGGCTTGTGCGTTGCAGTATGGAGTCAGCTGGGATAAGAGTTTGCCGTATGCAGAGTTCTCTTACAATAACAGCTATCAGAAGAGTTTGCAGATGGCACCGTTCGAGGCATTGTATGGCAGGAAGTGCCGGACCCCATTGTTCTGGAACCAGACTGGGGAGAGTCAGGTCTTTGGTCCGGAGATACTCAGAGATGCAGAGCGGCAGGTGCAGGTGATCAGGGAGAACCTGAAGGTGGCCCAGTCCAGATAGAAGAGTTACGCAGATGTCAGACGCAGGGACCTCAGCTTCAGAGTTGATGATTTTGTGTACCTGAAGGTGTCACCCATGAGAGGTGTAAAGCGGTTCAATGTCAAAGGCAAGTTGGCGCCTCGATACATCGGACCGTTCAGGATACAGGAACGAATGGGCGAAGTGGCATATCGGCTAGACCTGCCTGAGAGACTAGCCGGAGTACATGATGTGTTCCATGTGTCCCAGTTGAAGAAATGCTTGCGGGTGCCAGAAGAGCAAATCCCGATTGATGAATTGAATGTTCAGGAGGACCTCACATATGAGGAGTATCCGATCAGGATCCTGGAGGTGGCAGAGAGAGTGCTGAGGAACAAGACCATTCGGATGTGCAAGGTGCAGTGGAGCCGGCATTCAGCAGATGAAGCGACTTGGGAGCGGGAAGAAGATCTCAAGTCCGAGTACCTACAGCTCTTCGCTTCTACATCCGAATCTCGAGGACGAGATTCACCTTAAGGGGGGTAGGTTTGTAACACCCAAAATACTCAATTTAAAATTTTTGGCATTTAAATTAATTATTTAATGCTTCACCTATTTTATAAAGGCTAAATAATAATTTTCACAAATTTAAAATCAAATATAGGCGATAGAAACATTTATTGTTGCATTCATACTGGTGCATCTAATTTTTGTATTGCTTGTGATTCAAACAAGAATTTAAAAATATTTAAATTCGAATTTGAATCATTTTGTTTGGAGCTCTAGAAAAGTTTTTAAGCCCATAGTACGTTTTCGCTCCCTGGTCTTATTTCCGAAGTCCACTGTGCACCCCTCAACTATTCCTCTTGGTCCAGCCCACCTCCAGTCGGCCCGCTCCCTTTTCTCTCTCTCCTTTCTTTTTCTCCCGCGGGCCGCTTTCTCCCCTCTCCTTTTCCCCGGCCCAGCAGCCCGCTCCGCACCGGCCCACTCTTCTTCCCCCTCTTCCCCGTGCGCAGCCGGCCCAGCACCGGCCCACGCCCACGCCCGCGCCCTCTCTTCCCTGAGTCGCTACCAGCCCGGGCCCGCGCGTCAGGCGATGACGCCACGCTGGCGTCACTTCCCTTTTCTTCCTCCCCCCGACCTTCCTTTCCTGCTCGCCGGTGATGGCGCGCCCCTGCCGCATCCGGCCCGACTCCGAGGCCGCTTCCCCCGGCGCTTACTTAATGCACCCGGCGTCGCGCCCCATCCGCAGCTCTACACCACCGCCGTGCCCTCCCCTCTGTCCCTCTCCGCTCAACGCAACCGCCGCCCCGCGCTCGGTCGTCGTCGATCTTCGACGCCGACGCCCAATCCGCGACGAGGATCTACCTCGGGGGTCCCTGAGAAGATAACGAAGTCGACCGAATCGTCCCCGCCCTTGTTATCGCGTTAAACCCGGGCTAATTGCTCGTCGGCCGCCTTGCAGCTCCACCGCTGCCGCCCGAGCTCCGCCGTCATTGACCCGCCGCTCCGGTGCCTCTACGCCACTCTCGACCCCTCGGTGTGCTTCGCGTCTCGGTAAGGAGTCTCCAGAGCCTCTTTTCGTCCACCCTCTCGTCCTGTAGCGCCTTCGCCGCCGTCGCCCGAGCCGCCGGCCGCCGGCCCTTGTCGTCCGCCGCCTCGGTGCCCCAAACCTCGGCTAGAACCCCACCAGCTTGCTCGCCGCTTCACCCCGGTCGTGTAGGACCAACCCGCGTGGCCGGAGAGGCTCTGCAGCGCGGGAACGCTCATCTCCGGCGAAGCGCCGCCGCGGCCGACCCAGCACCGCCGCCTCCCTCTGTTCTTCCCCGGCGAGCCCCCCCCCCCTCTCCGATCTATTTTGAGCCCTCGGATCCAGATCCGACGGCCCACGAGGCGCCACGTCGCGAGTCAACCAGCAGCGTACCGGTCAGCGCCGGGAATTTTGCTAAAGAGCCCCTGAGTTTAATCAAAATTAACCCGCGGTCCAATTTAATTCAAAAATAATTGCAAATAGGTCCTGTTTTATTCATTTAGGCCCCTGGAAATTTTAAAACTTTGCCAGCTAGCCCCCGAATCTTAGAAACGCTATAACTTTCACGTTTTAGCTCCGTTTTGCGTGATTTTCGCGCTCATGTGTTCGTAGCGACGCGTAGAATATTTTTAGCTCCTGTTTTTGTACTGTTTTTACTGTTTGATGTACTGTTCTAATAGAATTATTATTGCTGGCATGTGATGATTGTCTTGGAATGCGTGCGTGATGTTCGTGTCCAGTCGGTGAGCCCGTAGCGTTGGACTACGAGCACATTGAGGACGTGCCGGAGCAGGACTTTCAGCAGCAGCCTTACTCCGAGGAAGGCAAGTTATAGCACGGACAATCCTTGCTACCTACTCACTCATTTAATACACTGTTCTTTACATACGCATGTGTCTAATAATGTTTACCTTTAAGGTCGTACCTAGCATTTATTTCCCTGTCCTTGTATTCCTATGGGTTTATGCACTTGGGTAGTATCTTGCTAGGCGCAATTACTGTCACCTTTACTTAATTGTTAATATTGACTTAATGGTCCACTTCAACATTAATGATAAAACTTGCTTTTTAGCAACTTGGACTAGGGAGCTAGAGCATGCGCTGTGTGCTTTGCTCTAGTGTCTCCCTATAAGGACCGGTTCTTAAAGCGGCAACCCAGGAGCCTGTCGCCACCGCCGGAACTATATGGGCTCTGGTCTTGGTTGAGTAGCTCGTACGTCTCTAGCTTGGCAGTAGTTACCGAGTGGCCTACGGCGTTGTGGGAGGTACGGCGCTGGGTGATCTCCGATTCCACCGAGGACGGTAGCCCCGTCGGCTAGGTCACGTTAGACCCAGTCCCGTGTTGGGAGCCCCCGTGAGTGCGGGAGCTCCGCACGTTGCGCCTTTTACTTTTGTTGGCATGATTTGCCGGCGCGTGGACGCCATTGACCCCCTCACGTTGCGCCCTGAGGGTCAGTCAATCTCGGTGCCTAAGTTTTCACCACCGTATAGTACTCCAGCGGCTACTGTCTTGTTAGGGTGTCTTGTGAAAGCCTCGTAGCGTCCCTATGCAGTCACACCTCGGAAGTGTTGATGTGCGTGGTTGGGTGCAAAGTTCTTTTGAACTTTTACGCGACTGGTGGGTAAAGGGCGAAACCTCTGCAGAGTGTACGATCTATCATGATAGCCTTGCTCAGGGTCACGAGCGGCCTGGATCCTTTTTGATTAGAATATGGTATTTATTCCTGTTTAATGTCACTTACACTATTAATTGGGCTACAACTGGGATCTCATTCACTTGTAGTAACTTGGATAGAGTTAAAACGAACCAACTAAAAGTGCTAATGCAGTTAAGCCAGAGTCTAGCCTTTTTGAGCCTTCATAACCCGTGCTATACTTGCTAAGTAATTCTGTTACTTACACTTGCTGTTATTACTATTTTTGGGCAAAATCCCGGACGGGTAACAGATTGGAGTCAGGCTGATTATGAGGTGGAGTTTCCTGAGGACTTGCCATACTTCTGAGCTGGCGTTCTCCCAGTCAGAGTCCCTGTGGGATTGCGGCTACGCTAGAGAGATGTATTAGTCTTCCGCTGTCCATGTATTTCATTTATGCAAAACTCTGATTTAATCGCTACTTTATGATGAGAATTAAGCATTGCACTCTGATTTTTACCATATTTGTTCGCTATATGTGTCGGTGGACTTCCTGGGCACACATATGGCCACATTCGGGTTTTGTGTAAATCCGGGTGTGACATATTTAAATGCCAAAAATTTTAATTTGAGTATTTTTGGGTGTTACAAACCTACCCCGTTAAGGTGAATCTCGTCCTCGAGATTCGGATGTAGAAGCGAAGAGCTGTGGGTACTCGGACTTGAGGTCTTCTTCCCGCTCCCAAGTTGCTTCATCTGCTGAATGCCGGCTCCACTGCACCTTGCACATCCGAATGGTCTTGTTCCTCATCACTCTCTCTGACACCTCCAGGATCCTGATCGGATACTCCTCGTATGTGAGGTCCTCCTGAACATTCAACTCATCAATCGGGATCTGCTCTCCTGGCACCCGCAAGCACTTCTTCAACTGGGACACATGGAACACATCGTGTACTCCGGCTAGTCTCTCAGGCAGATCTAGCCGATATGCCACTTCGCCCATCCGTTCCTGTATCCTGAACGGTCCGATGTAACGAGGCGCCAACTTGCCTTTGACATTGAACCGCTTTACGCCTCTCATGGGTGACACCTTCAGGTACACAAAATCATCAACCCTGAAGCTGAGGTCTCTCCGTCTGACATCGGCGTAACTCTTCTGTCTGGACTGGGCCACCTTCAGGTTCTCTCTGATCACCTGCACCTGCCGCTCTGCATCTCTGAGTATTTCCGGACCAAAGACCTGACCCTCTCCAGTCTGATTCCAGAACAATGGGGTCCGGCACTTCCTGCCATACAATGCCTCGAACGGTGCCATCTGCAGGCTCTTCTGGTAGCTGTTATTGTAGGAGAACTCTGCATACGGCAAACTCTTATCCCAACTGACACCGTACTGTAATGCGCAAGCCCTCAACATATCCTCTAGTATCTGATTGGTCCGCTCTGTCTGACCATCTGTCTGCGGATGATAGGCCGAGCTGAAGTGCAGCTTCGTGTCCATAGACTCATGTAACTTCCGCCAGAAGTGTGAGGTGAACTGTGCACCACGATCGGACACAATCTTCTTCGGCACCCCGTGTAAGCACACAATCCGCTCCATGTACAACTCTGCTAGTCTGGCGCCTGTGTAGGTGGTCTTCACTGGCAGAAAGTGGGCCACCTTGGTCAGACGATCAACAATCACCCAAATGGAGTCAAATCCTCTCTGAGTGCGGGGCAGACCAGTGATGAAGTCCATGCCAACTTCTTCCCATTTCCATTCCGGGATCTTCAACGGCTGAAGCAATCCAGCTGGCCTCTGATGTTCTGCCTTGACCCGCTGACATGTGTCGCACAATGCCACGTGAGTCGCCACATCACGTTTCAATCCGTACCACCAGAATCTCTCCTTGATGTCCTGATACATCTTAGTGCTGCCTGGGTGGATCGAATAAGCTGAGTCATGTGCCTCTCTTAGAATCATCTCTCTCATCTGCGCTTTGTCTGGCACACATATCCTCTTTCCATGCCATAGAGTTCCCTGATCATCAACTCGGAATCCAGGGGCCTTTCCCAGTGCAACATTCCCCACAATCTCTCTGATCTTCTCATCCTGCAGCTGACCTCTCCAGATCTCCTGCTCGAGTGTGGGCTCCACTGCCATCTCTGTGATGCTGGTGACGAATCCCAGACTCATCTTCTCAAGCTCTCGGCTGAGTTCTTCCGGCAAACAGTGACCAGTGATCCTGTTCACATAACTTCTCCTGCTCAAAGCATCTGCCACCAAGTTGGCCTTCCCTGGGTGATAGTGGATCT
Source organism: Echinochloa phyllopogon (assembly GCA_033239725.1). Classification (NCBI taxonomy): domain Eukaryota; kingdom Viridiplantae; phylum Streptophyta; class Magnoliopsida; order Poales; family Poaceae; genus Echinochloa; species Echinochloa phyllopogon. The sequence goes on along the minus strand of BTCW01000018.1, from coordinate 59,264,916 downwards.
CCAGATCATAATCCTTTATCAGTTCTAACCATCTGCGCTGTCTCATGTTCAGATCTGTCTGAGTGAAGACATACTTGAGGCTCTTATGATCAGTGTAGATGTCACACCTGTGCCCAATCAAGTAATGTCTCCAGATCTTTAAGGCATGTACCACAACTGCCAACTCCAAGTCGTGCGTCGGATAGTTCTGATGATGCTTCCTCAGCTGCCGGGACGCATAAGACACGACTCTGCCCTCCTGCGTAAGGACGCAACCCAGTCCTAGACGGGATGCATCGCAGTAGATGGAGAAACTCTTAGCCAAATCTGGCAATACTAGCACTGGGGCTGTAGTCAACCTCTTCTTCAACTCTTCAAAGCTGACCTGGCACGCCTCTGTCCACACAAACGCGGCATTCTTCTCTAGCAAAGCAGTCAGCGGCTTAGCAATCTTGGAGAATCCTTCAATGAACCGTCTGTAGTATCCGGCCATCCCAAGGAAACTCCTGATCTCGCTCACATCCCGTGGTGGATTCCAGCTCAATACATCGCTGACTTTCTTCGGATCAACTGCCACTCCTCCATTGGACAACACGTGTCCCAGAAATGCCACTTCCTTCAGCCAGAACTCACACTTGCTCAGCTTGGCATACAACTGATGTTCCCGAAGTCTCTGCAGCACCAATCTCAGATGTTCTTCATGTTCTTCCTCATTCTTGGAGAAGACCAGAATGTCATCAATGAATACCACCACAAACTTATCAAGGTAATCCATGAACACGCTGTTCATCAAGTACATGAAGTATGCAGGAGCGTTGGTCAATCCAAAAGACATGACCAAGAACTCATACAACCCGTACCGAGTAGTGAAAGCGGTCTTGGGTATGTCTGACGGGCGGATCCTCATCTGATAATAGCCCGAACGAAGATCTATCTTGGAGAACACACAAGCTCCCCTCAACTGATCGAACAGATCATCAATCCTTGGCAGCGGGTACTTGTTCTTGATGGTCACTTCGTTGAGGGCTCGATAGTCCACGCACAACCTCTGCGTACCATCCTTCTTGTCGACGAACAATACCGGCGCTCCCCATGGCGAAGCACTCGGACGAATGTACCCCTTGGCCAACAACTCGTCCAACTCCTTCTTGAGCTTCTCCAGCTCCTTCGCTCCCATCCTATACGGCCTCTTGGCTATAGGTGCAATGCCAGGTTTTAGATCAATAATGAATTCAACATCTCGTTCCGGAGGCATACCTGGCAACTCGTCAGGGAACACATCCGGGAACTGGCTCACCACTCTGATGTCTTCGGTTGTCGTCCCTTCAGCTTGATTGGCTTGGCCTTGCTCTGAGGAATTTGCTGCCTGATACTCCACCTTGTCACCGGACTCTGCTGTCAGCTGGATGGTCCTCGTAGCACAATTGATCACTGCATCATATCTGGTCATCCAGCTCATACCCAAGATCATATCAAATCCAAGGGTCTCCAAGACTATCGGGCGTGCCTCGAAATCTACCCCCCTTATGGTGAGGGTGATACTGGGGCAGCGTAAAGTGGCGAGTTGCTCCCCCCTGGTGAGCTTACTAGCATAGCACTCCTCATGGGCAGCAATGCCACTAGGTTCTTTTTTACAAAAGCAGCGGATATGAAAGCATGCGAAGCTCCAGAATCAAATAAAACAGTGGCGGGGGTCGAATTGACGAGGAACGTACCCACGACAACATCAGTGGTTGTCTCTGCTGTCTCTACACCGGTGTGGTTGAGCTTGCCCCGGACGGGAGTCTGCGGAACACGACTCCCCTGCTGCTGACCCTGCGGCTGCCCAACTCTCTGAGCGCTGCCCTGCTGGTTCTGTCCGGCGGCGTTCTGGGTCTTCTTGGGGCAAACATTGGCGAAGTGTCCCTGCTCGCCACAGTGGTAGCACACCCTCGGACTCACCGGCGTACTGTTGACTGGGCTGATGCGCTGAACTGGACTTGGCTGCACCTGGCTGCGCTGAGCTGGACCCATCTGTGGCTGACCCTGAGGGCGCTGCTGCTGTGGCGCCCGAGGAAACTGAGGACGCTGCTGCTGGTACTGGCCACGACTGAGCATGCCGGACTGGCCCTGGAAGCGCTGCTGGCCTCCCACCTGCTGACTCTGTGGAGGTGAGAAGCGTGGACGACTGTTGCTACCCACCTGCTGTCCCTGGAGCTTCCTCTTCTTGTCCTCCATCTCACGGCGCTTGTGCTCCAACATCAGAGCGCCGTCCACCAGCTCGTGAAAGGTCGGGAACTTGGTGCACATGAGCTGGTACTGGAGAGCATCCTGCAGACCGTCACGGAACCTGGCCTGCTTCTTCTGGTCAGTGGCCACGTCTTCTGGAGCGTAACGGGCCAAAGCGACGAACTTGTCACGATAAGCCGTGACACTCATCCCTTCCTGCTTCAGTGCCAGGAACTCCTTCTTCTTCAGAACCATCAAAGCCTCCGGCACGTGGTGTGCATGAAAGCTGCTGCAGAACTGCTGCCAGGTGATCTGAGTACCGGCCTAGCGTGAAGACTGGTATGAATCCCACCAATCCAACGCCGGCCCCTGAAGCTGCCCTCCGGCGTACAGCACCTTCTCTCTGTCATCGCACTGAGCGATGTCCAACTGCCTCTCCACTGCCTTGAGCCAGTCATCTGCCTCAAGGGGGTCGCTGGCCTTGCTGAAGGTAGGCGGGCGTCCCTTCAGAAACTCGCCCCTCTTGTCTCTGGGCGGTGCAGCTGCCTGGGGGTGATGTTGGTTCTGCTGGATCAACCTCATGGTCTCAGCCATCTGCTGCATCATCTGAACTTGAGCATACATCAGCTGCTCAATGGTGGGGATCTGATGATTCGGATTCAGGTTCGGGGGCGGGTTCTGGTTCGGAGGCTGACCACCCGCATTGCCCCCGGGGTTAACCATCTATAATCACAAAGGTCAGATGTCAGTTGATTAGTACGAGAAAAATATATATAACCCCCTGCTATCTAAACAATAAAGTCCTTAAGCCTTATTCCAACATCTAGATGGTTGCATACAGGTGTCTACGCCCATCAAAATCATTACAAAGAACCAAATCAAACATATGCATAATAACAATAAGTACAAGCATTTAAAGACATAAACTCACACAAGACTCGACTGTTAGATTTTTAAATTTGAAACATGGGGGTCTCCTAGTAATTTGTCATCCGTACTATCTAGGCTGCGTTCCTACAGTCAGCACGGCTCTGATACCAATCTGTCACACCCGGGCTTACACAAAACCCGACTGTGGCCATATGTGTGCCCAGGAAGTCCACAGACACATATAGCGAACAAATATGGTGAAAATCATAGTACAATGATTTATTCTCATCATAGAGTAGCGATTACATCAGAGTGCTTCAGAAATAAAAACATGGATAGCGGAAGACTAATGCGTCTCTCTAGCGTAGCCGCAATCCCACAGGGACTCTGACTGGGAGAACGCGAGCTCAGAAGTACGGCAAATCCTCTGGAAACTCCACAGCATAATCAGCCTGACTCCAATCTGTTACCCGTCCGGGATTTTGCCCAAAAATAGTAATAACAGCAAGTGTAAGAAATGGAAATTACTTAGCAAGTATAGCACGGGTTATGAAAGCTCAAAAGGCTAGACTCGGCTTAACTGCATTAGCATTTTTAGTTGGTTCGTTTTATCATTGCCCAAGTTACTACATGTGAATGAATACCCGGTTGCAACCCAATTAATAAAGTGTAAGTGACATAAAGCAAGAATAAATACCATATTCTAATCAAAAAGGATCCAGGCCGCTCGTGACCCTGAGCAAGGCTATCATGATAGATCGTACACTCTGCAGAGGTTTCGCCCTTTACCCACCAGTCGCGTAAAAGTTCAAAGGAACTTTGCACCCAACCACGCACATCAACACTTCCGAGGTGTGACTGCATAGGGACGCTACGAGGCTTTCACAAGACACCCTAACAAGATAGTAGCCGCTGGAGTACTACAAGGTGGTGAGTCCTTAGGCACCGAGATCGACGTACGCCCACGGAGTCACACCATGAGGGGGCCGATGGCGTCCAGAGCGCAGGTATCCACCCCAACAATGCGCAACGCGCGGAGTTCTCAATCGCTGAGACTCCCAACACGGGACTGGGTCTAACGAGACCTAGCCGATGGGGCTACCGTCCTCGGTGGAATCGGGAAAACACCCCGTGCCTTGCCTCCCACAACGCCGTTGGCCCCTCGGTAACCACTATCAAGCTAGAGCCGTACAAGCTACTTGTCCAAGACCAGAGCCATTATAGTTCCGGCGGTGGCGACAGGCTCCTGGGTTGCCGCTTTAAGAACCGGTCCTTAGAGGGAGACATTAGAGCAAAGCACACAGCACATGCTCTAACTCCCTGATCCATGTTGCTAAAAAGCAAGTTTTAACATTAAAGTTGAAGTGGACCATTAATACAAGCTTAACAGTTAAATAATGGTGACAGTAGCTGCGCCTAGCAAAATACTACCCATATGCAAAAACCCATAGGAATACAAGGACAGGGAAATAAATGCTAGGTACAACCTTAAAGGTAAACAGTATTAGACACATGCGTATGTAATGAACAGTGTATTAAAAGAGTGAGTAGGTAGCAAGGATTGTCCGTGCTATAACTTGCCTTCCTCGGGGTACGGCTGCTGCTGCGAGTCCTGCTCTGGCACGTCCTCAACGTACTCGAAGTCCAAAGCTACGGGCTCGCCGACTGGACACGATCATCACGCAAGCATTCCAAAGCAATCATTACATGAAAACAAATTAATTCTATTAGAAACAGTACACAACCAGTAAAAACAGTACAAAAACAGGAGCTAGAAATAATCTACGCTTCGCTACGAACACGTGAGCGCGAGAATCATTCTAATCGGAGCTAAAACGAGAAAGTTATGGCGTTTCTAAGTTTCGGGGACTTAAACGAAGAAAACAGGACCTATCTGTAATTATTTTTGAACTGAGATGGACCTCGGGTTAATTTACAGAAAGTTGAGGGGCTCTTTAGCAAAAAGACCAGCGCTGACCGGTACTGACCCGGCCCGGACGCGTGGCAGCCGTTGGATCTGATCTAGACGGCTGAGATTTAAAACGCGAAGGGGTATCCTGGGTTCTAATGTGGGCCGTTGATCTGAGATCGGACGGCTCAGATTTAAAACGCGAAGGGGTATGGCTGGATCTAATCGTGACCGTCGATCTAAGATCGGACGGCCCTGACGCTGGTGCTCGCCGGGGACGAAGGAGCTGCGGCGGCGCCGCTCGGGTCGACGGCGATCTTCGCCGGACTTGAGGATATCTTGCGCTACAGGGCTCCAAACTCATTGCGGTTTGGTCCTACGGGTTCAGGGGAACACGGCGAGTTCACCAGGGGTGTTCAAGTGGGCCATTGGCCGGCGAGGGGGTCGGGCGGCGGTGCGCGGCGGAGGGGACCTCGGGTGTGCCGCGGGGAGTGCGTTTTGGGTGGTTTGGGGTTCGAGTTGCCGGCTCTGTAGCTCCGTGGAGAGGTGGAGAGTGAGTCTGGGTGGTTCCAGTTGAGCATTGTGCAGAGGAGAGGGCGGGCGATGGTGACCAGCGGGCGGCCATCGACGGCGACCGAGGGGATGCGGGCTACGGCGCTGGGATGCCCAAATTGGAGGGTGGGAGAGCTTCAGTACCTTGAGGCGAAGCTCCTGGTGGCGCTGGATTGGAACGACGGGGTCCCGACGAGGGTGCTCGTCGGAGTCCGACGCTCGGCGGCGGCGCTGAGCGAGGAAGGAGGGCTGCTGCAGCTGCTGGAGGACTTGGAGTAGCTCGGCGCGTTCCTCGTGGAGCGGGGAAGCAGCTCCGGGGTTTTGGCCGGGACGGAGATGCACCGGGGCTGCGAGTTCGTCGGCGCGGGTGCTCGGGCGACGAAGAGCGGCGGCTCTGGCGGAGGGGCAAGCGGCGGCGGTAGGGTTTTGAGAGATGGGCAGGGGCTGTCGCGCAGCCGGATTAAGTAGGCGCGGGGGAAGAGGCCTCGGCGTGCGGGCCGGCCGCGGTGAGCCGCGCCATTAGCGGCGCCGGTGAAAGGAAAGGGGAGAGGAGGCACTGACGCGTGGGGCCGGGCGAGCAGAGAGAGAGAGAAGGGGGCGCGGAGCAGGCCGGCTTGGCAGGCCGGAAGGGCTGGTGGGCCGGGGCGAAGCTGCTGGGCCGAGCGGGGAAGGAAAGAGGAGAGAGGAGGGGCTGGGCCGGACCGGGGGAGAAGTAGAGGGGGTCAAAGTGGACCAGGGAAGAGTCCAGGGAGCAGAAGTGAACTATGGGCCTAGCAACTTTTCTAGAGCTCCAAACAGAGTGATTCAACTTCGAATTTAAATAAATTTAAATTCTTGTTTGAATTACAAGCAATACAAAAATAAATGCAGCAGCATGAATGCAACAATAAATGTTTCTATCACTTATATTTAATTTTAATTTTTTTTAGAAAATTATTATTTAGTCTATTATAAATACGAGCAAGCTCTAAATAATTATTTAAATGCCAAAAATTTTAATTTGAGTATTTTGGGCGTTACATTCCGCACCGCACTGGAGATTGCCATGCAACATCAGGCGCCGCGGGACGCTGCAAGCAGCCAAACAACCACCGAGTGATGACCCCCAACCACCAACAGGAAATCAGGCGTCTTGGCGTGAGGTAGGTAAACCCCTTTTCGCATGCCCTCCGACAAATTTGTCACCGCCGGCCAAAGCAGCCACGAGTCACAGGCCGGCCCTGACGAACGGTGTCTCAAGAGATGACGCCTTCAAGGAGGTCGCGACGCCCACAGGAGCCGTCGTCGCTCGTCCAGGAGCTGGACTGGGTTTTCACCCTAAGACCTCATGCAGCGGGGTTGCAACTCCAAAATAACGCCCTCAATAGGGAGAGCGTCGCCCGAAGGCGCCGTCGTCGTACCAACAGGAAGAATCTGGTGAGAGCTTTCGCCCGGAGTATCAAAACCCTGTTGCACGCGTTCGCCGTAGCAAGCCGCCCAAACCAAAGGACGTCACTACCGCAACGCCACAATCCCGTTGCCAAAGCTCCGTCACCCTGCCGCCGTCCTTGCGCCCCGGCACCGCGCCACCCTCACTGGCCGCGCGTCATTGTTGGCCCCTCACCAATCGACCAGGCCGTCCTCCACGTGCCATCGTTGGCCCCCAGGCCTTTGGCCGGCCTACGCTGCCCCACACGCGTGTCGTCCGCCGTTGCCATGCACCGAGGCCGCGGCGGCCCCACCTCGCGCGCAAAGCTTCTGCAAACGCCGCTGCCCACGCGCCCGGGCTCTCATGCGCGCGGCCTCCTTGCGCGGTCGTCGTTGCCGCACGTCGCCGTTGGCCGTCCACCGCTGTTGCGCGCCGCTGCAGGCCTTCCTAGTTCCTCGCGCACGCGGCCTCCTCCCCTGCGCACCGGATGGCATGGGGGGCGCTTGCCGTAGATCCGGCGTGGGGACGGCCGGATCTACAGCTGGCCTGCGCGCCTCGATGCCTCCCGCATGGCGCACATGCCGCCGGCCCCCGTTGGCCCGTCGCGCCCAGCGGCTGCTGGCCCGCGCGCCTTGTCGCCGCCCGCAAGGCGGACCGCTTCTGGCCGCGTCGGCGGCCCCCGAAGACCCGTGCTAGCCGCCGTCGCGCTGCTGCTGCGGGGGAGCAGATCCGGGCATAGGGGCCCTAGATCAGGCCATGGTGGCCTCGGATCCGCCGTTTCCATGGTTGTAGCCTCCACTGAAGCTGCCGGCCTCGAACGCCGCATGACCCTTTTCCCTGCGCGAGACGATGCGGAAGAAGGAGAAAAGGGGAAATCGCCCCGCCGTCGCCGTCCTTGCCCTCGGGTGGGCTTCCGCTGGGGAGCTCTGGCGGCGGCGAGGTAGGGGGACGAGAGGCGAGGCTGGCGGCGCTCGGGTTGGAGAGCCGCCCGTGTTGCCCCTAGCTGGAGTGACGCGGGGGCAAGATGTCTGGCCGGGAGAACAAAAAAAATGCTAACAAATTTAGGGGAATGGTTTCAATTGTGGGTACCGTTGAGTGTGTTGACGCAAAAGCGCGCCTAACACTAAGGGCAGGTACATTGCTACACGTGAGCGGTCTCATAGGTCGTCTCATGCAATGCCACGTAGGATTTTTGCTGACGTGGAGGAGAGAGAGCGAGGTGAGAGAATGAGGTTGTTGCTTCGTGAAACAACTGCCTCATGAGCTAAAATTTAGGATTATGAGACAACTCTCCTACTATTGTACGAGTTTTGTTGCCATGCAACCGATAATATTTCTTTATTTCCCCACAATTAAGGAATTTTGTATTACTATGAGACAACTAAAATAACAGCCTGTTGTATATGTTGTCTGATAAATTGTCTCAAGATTACGTGTCACTGTATGAGACCGCCTATCAAATGACACTAATGTACTTGCCCTAAGCAGCACTAACCGAACATGCAGCTGGTAAATAGACTCGTCTCACTGTGCCTCTGCAAAAATCGAAAGTTCTGGATTTTGAGGGTTTCGTGTGAAAATAAAAATGTGGAACACAGGATAACTAACAAATTAGATATTTAGTGCTCACATGTGAGGGCGATTCAAAATTAAGGTATGACAGGTGACATGCTACAATATATTAGTGAATAAAAGGATTAATCACTTCACAAATTATTCAACCAAAGATCAAAATTGAGCATGTGTACTCTTAGTAAAATTTGAGGTATGGTTGTAGCCATACCTTGTCCTACCAGGCCTTCCGCCACTGCATGTGCATGTGTACGTTTATAAAGATGAGCACTACCTCCGTATTTGAATATTTAACGTTAAGACAGCCAACTCAGTTTATTTTTGAACTAATACGACTGTCCTAACGTCAATCAAATAAAACCGGAGGTAGTATATATGTAGTTTACATGGATACTCTCTAAGTGCAGGATAACCGCTACGGTCCCCGCCGCAAGGAAGACAAAAAAAAAACACAGGCCCATATATGGAGCAAAGCAGCTTGACAAAAGGCCCACGGGCTATCTCGGCCCACTTCGGTAATAGCATCCAGTATCTACTGGTGCCCGAAAACTTATATAGCTTGCGGAATTTTTTCTATCCACATGGCTTCCACTGTTTGAGATTTGTATAGATCAGGATGAACGTTCCGGATTAATGCGGAAGGAGAACTGACAACAGTAAAAGAGGTGTACGTGGACGGACAGCTGGAGCCTAGAAGTGTGTGGCTAGTAGCATGCACGAGTTGATCGAGAGCGATTCCATTTAGATTTTGATCTTCAAATTCATTTTTCTTTCAAACTATAAATCCTTTTCCAAATCCGTTTGAATCATGATAATACCAAGAATTTATGCAACAAAACAAGAACCAATTTGAATATATTTTATATTTTTTAAAAAATCAACATTTGCGGTAAAGTAGTTCAACATTTTTGTTACACTACTTCAACATTTTATGTAAGAACTACCGTAAAAATGTTAATTCTTAGGTTTGAAAAAAATATTAAATCTAGTCCAACATTAGGAATGTATTGCCTCAACATTTTTCATATCCTATCTCAAATTTGTAATATACTATTTCAACATTTTCTAGAAAAATTTTGAATTAGTTTTCCAAGTGTTGAACCAATATTTTTGAAATATTGAATCATGTTGATAAAAATGTTGAACCTGATATCACATGAAATTCTAGAGCTAATAGAATTTCATAATAGAAAAAAATTCAAATATAATTATACGCGTGGCTTTATTTCTGATGGAACGAAAAAGTTTATATTAGAGGTGTTTCGCACCAATGCGGGTAACTAGGAGTAGTATGCGTCCGTACATAGATAACTGGAATAGAACTGAATAGTGTGTTGTTGGGCCTTTAAGCCATATTCCTTGTCTAGCGCTGAGGAATAAGACCAGATGTTGTTGATGGGCTTCATTGGGCCCTAAGCTATCTCTCCTAGCTTCCGCAAGCCCCCCTGGTGGGCTCGGCACCGCACCATCATCTGGTTCTGCTATTGATTTCCTTTCCTTTTCTTTTCACCCTGATGCAAAACACACGAGAGGGAGATCCAGATCAGCTAAAAAGACACAGGAGACCTAGATAAAATACGTAAAGTAAGTGCGTAGCAGAGATGCAGCTCGTCAAATATTAAGAAGAAGTTTTTTACAGATCACCCATACACAAGACAAACAAATTCCCTACATTTCCATTTAGGCCGGTACTATACAGTACGATTGCTATTTATCTCTCATGTTATGCTAATAGTTTTTTTTTCAACATGGACATACGAAAGTAGAGACCGCACTACATGAGGATTAGACGGTCTTTGTGGCAGAGGTTTTTACCCTTAGATACGGAGGTTTTGCATAAATGATCAGGGTGTTTCAACTGATCCTTTCTGGAGAATTATGTTTGAGCCCTTCACTTCATAGGCTGGTGCACAGAAAGAATGGACACTGCACTTGGAGTTTCAGCCTTTCAGGACCGCAGTTCTGCACGTCGGCGAGACACGAGCAGATTGTCGTTGAACTCAAGTGCAATCGATCAAAATTCGAAAGTCCAGTTGAGAAAGTACAGTTCCACAAGACCGAACTAGAATTTAATGATTAAGTATATAAGAAAAAAAGGAAATAGGGGAGAGGGGTTAAAAATTTGAGAAAAATATTTTGCGCATCCGGGGAATCGAACCCCGGTCAGTACCGTGGGAGGGTACTATGATACCACTACACCAGATGCGCTTGATAACGTTGATTTGGAATTGCAAATCTGTGATCTCTTCGAGCTGTCGCTGTATCCCCAAACATTTCAACATGCCACTTTAATTATAATTGCCGCGCTTGCATTTATCAGTATGTGTAGTATGTGTAACAACCCTAAAAAAAATTCCCTTAGGATTTGTGGAGTGCAAAAATGTGAATTTAAAAATTTTTGGTGAATTTTGTGCCAGACAACAAACATATAAGAGTGTCTTCTAATTGCTCCCTAAATTCCTAGGCAATTTTAATTCAAATTAAAAAAATTATTTGAAGTGCCAAGGACCAAATAGCGTGATTTGGTTTTTATTTGGCTTTATTGGATTTTGGTTGGTTTGAATTCAAATCTTAAATTTGAATTCAAACACTAATTCAAACCTAAACTAATTGTCAACCCATCTAACCTTCGTGGGCCCAATCCTCGGGTTAAAGTCCACCAAACCCCCTCGATCTCTCTTTCCGAGCCAGCCAGCCAACCAGCCCATCTCCTCTTCCGGCCCAGCACCGGCCCAGCAGCGCCACCCGCGCCCCTCTCCTATTTCTGTCGCCGACAGGCGGGCCCCGCCTGTCAGCTTTCTCTTCCTCCCCTCTCTCTTCCCCGCGCACGGCGCCCTGCTCTCTGCCGCCGCGCCCGTGACCGCGGAGCCGGTCCCATCAGTCCCCTTCGCGGCCCGTCGCGATTGCGACGCGTGGCCCGAGCGGGCTCGCCAAGCCATCTCGTCGTCTGTGCCCCCTCCAGCCCTAGCGTTCCCCTATAAAGTCAATCCCCTGGGTCATCTTCTTCCCCGAGCGCCGCCGCCCCCTTTGGGGTTTCTTCTCAGCCTGGAATCGAGAGTGTGAGGGAGGGAGAAGGAGCAGGAAGGGTCGGGGAAGGAAGGGGTGGAGCGGGAGCGAGCCGAGGTGGAGTCGATCCCCTTCCCCGCGTCGACGCCGAAGACCGGAGCGCCGCCGCTCGCGGAGCCGCTGACACCGAGCCGGACCAAGGACGAGAAGAGGAGCACGAGCACCGGAGGAGCACCGCGAGCACTACCCCGAGCTGCTGTGTTCGACTACTTGCCCTAGGTGAGCCACCCACGAAAGCCCCCCCTCTTCTCCTTTGACTCCGGCCAGAGCGCCGCCGCCATGTTTGTGCGCCGCTCGTGGAGCCTAGCCGCCGTCTGGGACCCAGCCTTCGTGCTGCGGCCGTCTTGTTTGCAGGAGCCCCGTCGAGCCGCAGCAGCCTACCCCGCAACCCGCCGACGCCTAGACCCAGATCCTGGCTGCCTTGCCATCGCCGCGCACCGAGAGAGCTCGGCCCGCGCGCGCGCCATGGCCGTGGCGCGGTCAAGCCTAGTGCTTGAACTGCGCTCGCGAGTGCCAAGCGTCCCCCTTGCGTGCGTTTGTGCACCCGGAACCGAGCCGTTTTTCCGAGCCTTGCTGCCCGAGCGCTGCCGGCCGCCGTGGCGCCATAGCCGCGCCGCCGCCGCTCGTGCCAGGAAACCAAAACCCCAGCCGAGTTTTTCCACCGCTTCTTGGACCCAACCGAGCCATCTCCGGTGATCGCCGCTGGCGAACAGCGCCGCTGGTCGCGCACCAGAGCGCGCCGCGTTCGCGTCGCGCCGAGCCACACGCTGAACCACACCGAGATCACGCACGGCCAACCACAAAAGATCCCGAGTCGTCCACAATCTGATCCCGTGCACCCGGCTCACGTGAACCGTTCTCACGGTGCACCGTGGACTTGGTCCACAGCACCGAGCCGGGCAGCCTACCCTTCTTTGGCTTAAAGTTAAACTTTAAGTCCAGATTACCCCCTGAACTTTTTCGGCCCAAGCCTTTCGGCCCAGTTTCAGCCCAGCGTTGTTTAATCTGTTCCTTTTAACTGCGCTGACGTATGGGGCCCACATGTCATACACTGCGTGTCACTGACCGCTGGGGCCCACCGACCGGAGCTGACCGTTGACCAGTCAACGCTGACGTCAACAGGGCCCACTGCTGACGTCATCCTAGGCGAACCCCACTGTCTGTTTTCTTTTCCGGAAATTATTTAATATTTTCAGAAAATGATTTAAACTTGTAAAATTCATAATAAATCGACCGTAGCTCAGAAAAATATGAAACCAGTTTCTATATTTTTCTAAAATCATGACCTACGCGTTAGTGTAGAGTTTGGTGTTCTTTGGGACTTCTTTCATCGCTGTCTTGGTGTTTATTTGCTAGTAGTCGCGCCTTATTTTATTTTCCGCGACCCTAGGAGTTCCGGAGAGCCAGGAGGAGCCGGACCACTACGACAACTGCTCCGACGAAGACGAAGACTTTTGCCCAGGTTCACGCTTGACCAATCTCTGAAATACCTATTAGACATGCAACTAGTATGCTAGCGCTTTACTTTACTCGCATGGTAAACCTGCACTGCCTTTGTTAATATCCTGCTACCTTGCTACCTACTACTCACTTTATGAAATATGCTATGCTATGCATGTGTTGGGATGGTTGTGATTTTGATCCTCTTGGCGTGAGTTGTGGGTGGTATGGGAGGTGTAGTGCAGCTAGGCGGTGTAAGCGAGTAATAACAACTCGATCGTTTGATCGGGGTGCTTGGGGACTGCACTCGGGCAGCCCTACGGAGTACCTGTTGTAGGTACATGGTTCTTGGATATTGGTTACTTGAGGAGTTTGGGCGGCTATACCTGTTATAGGTGTCGATTGCGGACCGTTGCGGCGGATCGCTTACGACGCTGATACTCGCTTTACCGACAATTAAGGACCGAGTCGAGTTCCACATTCGGACGTGGGAATACCGTGCTCACCATCTACCCAGAATGGGGAGGGTTCCAGCAAGCCTACTCTAGTGCGGCGCCGAGACTGTAGGAGATTCGAGCTTGATATGTGTAAGTGGGACTCGTTGCGGCGTACTCTCCCTGATTTACCACGGCCCCCGACTGGCCCCGGTGGGAAGGTTTCACATCCCTGGGGCAGATGTTAGATCAGATGTTTCCCGAGCCCAGGGAGACAGGATTGACGCCGTTACTGTTTAGGGTCTTTGATGTGGGCTGTGTATCAGGTTGGTTGCGGACTAGCCTTGCAACCCGGATGGATTCCTGGAGTGCCACCTCTGCAGAGTGTAAACTATACGTATAGCCGTGTCCACGGTTACGGACGACCCGCTTCTGATAAGTTCCGACTAGCATGTGAATCTGCTTTCTTAGCTCATCCTTTGATTTGGGTTATGAGAGATTGGTCCAGCGATGCTGATGAGACAAGGTGGGGAGGGAGCTCACCGAGTCGACTAGTAAGCGAAAGGTGTTGGTGGAAGATGTTTGCGGGAACCTGCTGTGGCAGGACGAGCCCGATGTGAATGTGAGGCTGATGGGTGGATCTGGGGAGTGGATGTGCTTGTGAGGGAAGGAGTTGGTGATGAGATGAATTTGGGTTATTGCTGCTGCTCGCATAAGAAAACCCTGGCTCAAACCTTGATTATTCTATACCTAGAATAGGCCACTTTAAAGCTTGCTTCATATTATGGTTGGTGACGTGAACCTATCCCATTTCCTTAGGGACAGACTCTGGGTTCTCAGGTGAAGACCCCGACCACGAGTTCAACCAGGACGGGTGGTACGATTGAAGGGTGCGCGCTATGCTCAAGGATGTCTGCGGGAAGTGGACCCAGAAGATTTAGCTACCGCTTCGTAGCTGTTTCTTATTGTCGATTTAGCCCAGAGGGCTTGTACCAGACCGCTAAGTTTTTATATATGTCATGTATTGGATCTTTTATCGTTGTATGGATGTGATATTCGACTGAGATGAGTTCTGTACGAGATAGCTGCTATTCCTGGGACTATCTTAAAGGTACAGGGAGTCGGATTCTCGTCATTGAGAATTCGGTTGTTTCAGTACGCGGGAATCCTCATCAGGAGCCCCTACGCGTTGCTTCCATTTGTTGAGCGATCCCATGATCCCATCCCATCCTGGCCTAACATTAGGATCCCATCTCCTTCACCAACAAACTCACTCACCACAAAAGAAAGTGCAGAGAGCACCACATACGAATGCACCATACCAAACCACCCCCCTTGTCAGTACGTACTGACCTTTCCTATTTTCAAACAAGCCCCAATCAGTGGCGACGAACCCAAATAAACACCTCCACATCACCACGCACATATGTACTAAATAAATGGCCAGGCCTGGCTCCATTATATACATTCGAGAAGCACATATATAGTATAATTTTCTTGGAAAAGACACAGAGGTTAATCGCATTCTGCGCTAGTGCGTCCTCGTCATGCTAACAAGGAAAAAAAGATTAAATCAATCCACACCTGCTAAGACAGAACAGAAAAAGACGCGGCGCGGCTGATTAAACTTGCTCTTTGTCGCCGTCGAATATCGCCTGCTGATCGCGGCGTGCATCCGTTAGTTGTCTATAAGCAGCGGCGCCATGGAGATTATTGGACAGCACAACTGCACAAGCTCAAGTGGTGAAGCGACTAAGAAAAGAGGAATGGAAGACGACTAGACGGTAGACAGAGTTGCTGCTGCTGCTCTCCGGTTCTGCTCTCTGTCCTAGTCTCCTAGTCCTAGCAGATGGATATGCCGGTGTCAATGACGTGATCCTTTCTTTAGAAAGTGCCAGTAGGTGCTAGGTCTAGTTCTAGCTTACGAGCATGCTTTTGCCTTACGCGGATGGATGGGTTGCATCATGTAATTGCGTCCACATTCAATGTACACTTTGGTGTTCCATGCCTGGGTCTGAGTGTATGATGAATAGAAGCCGTGCTATAGATGTTGCACGTCATAAGCGAGTGTGTGTATACTTTACAAATACCAATTTATTAGACATTATTTGAACTTCATTTGCATGAAAATATTTTCCTTCTTTTGCTATTTTGTCACGGGCCGTTAGGACGACGGAGATTGTGTGTGTTATCCCCTTTCTTGTTGTCATCTTTTCTGCCTCTCCTCTGTCTATGACTCCTCCCTGCTATTGTGCTAAACCATTTCTATTCCTGATAAGTGTCTCTCTATTTTTATCTCTTTTATCGTCTTACTTTATTTCCAACGCCGTCTCTTCCGCACCAGAGGCCAGAGTCCACTTCCTCGCCGCCTTCATCACCCTAGCTCAGCTGACGCCACTGCCCACGATCGTCACTGATGCATTAACCAAGCCCAAGCCACCATCTCCAGCTCGAGACCTCCTGCTCATTACTTCATGACTGGCTCCACCAGCGCGCCACCTCCACCACCGCCCAACATGAACCTCGTCTCGTCGGAGCCTAATGCCTTTGCCTTCGGCCAATCCTGCCCAACTGACCTCTCCACTAGCTTGGCATGCAATGCTCCCACCGCAATGCCTCACCGTTGTCTTGTCCGCTACCACCACTGGCCCGGCGAGCTCTATAGTGATTCCCTCTAGAGTTGGAAGCCACAACCCCACCCCGAAACCCCACAACCCCAAACCCAGAAACCCCACCCCGAAAGCCAGAAGATGTGTCGCAAAAGAAACTAGAAAGGAATTTGATGGCCTAATAATATACTTCTGGTGGAACATATAGAAAGAGAGGAATCGACGTACTTTCAACCAAGAAGAGATGTCAGTGGTCCAGTTAGCTTTCTTAATTAAAGAAGGGCTCCAACAATACAGAAGAGCAACTTATCCAGCTAGGCCTTTGGGGGGCCTGTACAGTAGTTTTTTGTGTTTGTGGGGCGCCTTTTTTCCTTTTCCTTCCTTTTTTGGAGTGGTTTTTTCTTGGTTTGAGTGGCGGCCTCTCCCTGGTCCTCTTGGAGTGGACGAAAGGCTAGTTGTTTGTTTTCTTTTTGTTTGTTTTTTCTCTCTTCTAATAAAAATTACGGCAAAGCTCTTGCCGTTCCGTTAAAAAAAAAGTTTGCGGCAGTGCTCCATTGTCGGGTTTAAGGCGAGCTCCATCCTTTCTTTTTTCTTTCCCCCACTAATCTTTCTCTGATAAAAGGTGGAGAGAAGGAAGAAGACCACAATTTAAATGTCTAGTGGTTGACTGTTTTATATCAATTCAGTTTCAAAATAGCTCCAATCATCCTAGGAGGGGGATTTTCTTTTGTAAGCGTTAGGTTCCATGAACTCGAACTCCATCACTAATCATTGACCCTTATGGTGACAATAATGTCCACGAGTATCACGACAGCCATCAACATCACAACTAGCAATCCTGTTTCAACTTTATAGAGCATAAAGAATGCAGCTCCAACTTTAAATATATCATTTTGCACCGGAGGTGAGTTAGGGTGTGAATGATGCAATAATTAGAGAACTTGTTATAATTTTTTAATCTTTCTATAATTCTAGCAGGAAAATCAGTGATGTTAGATAATTCTAGGAAACATGTAGGCTCTTTTTAACATACTTCTACTTGTGTAGAATCCAAATTACAGTGCATCTTTTGTTCTGTCACGACTTCTGTCCTGCCGTTTGACACAAGCCCATCATGTGCTAAGAATGAAGTGTTGTGTCACTTGTCGTATATATGGTCATTCAAACTGACATGTTAGGAGAAAGTTAGTGATGTCTGAACAAGCATTGTGGTTGTTTTCTTGATCACATATCTATCTCCATGGAAAGATATTAATTATACAAAAGAATGCTAACCAACTACTCCGTCATCAGATAAGGACTCAATTGTGGATCCGACTAGGAAGCATGCACACACTACTCGGACACCTAAGCCGATTATGCACCACTCTCTGAACCAATAACGCTATCAACGTGTTGCTTGCAACATTTGTTTTCTGAAGAGAGACCAAGATAAAGGTGCTAAGGAATTATCGGTACAAACTGGAGCTTCCAGAGAGATACTAGTTGTCTAACTCTTTTTTACTAATATATTGCCCGTGCTAACGCTACGGGTTGAAGGACGGGCTTGGTGCAGCGGTAGAGCCTACCGTCTGTAACCGGAAGGTCTCGGGTTCAAGCCCCAGTCTCTGCATATTTATGCGGGTAAGGTTTGGGCGCTATTACAACCCTTCCCCAGACCCCGCACGGTGCGGGAAGCCTACGGCACTGGGTACGCCCGCTAACGCTACGGGTTCCTGAATCTACCGATACCTATTTTATCCTAAAATAACATCAGATAATATATGCAAACCGGTACCATTAATATGAACATATGCACTTGATACAAGCTATTGGACATCAAAATTATGTGTTGCCATTCAAAAGATAGCAAACCATACAGGGTAATATCAATGTTTATTAGTTGTTCTGAATGTTCCTTTAATCTTTAACTAATGCCATGATTAACTCATGGTTATAAGCCGGAAATTATTGCTATCGCTCCCAACCTGGCCAGACACTCTAACCTAAGTGGGATTCCTTCAATAGGAGTCCCAACATCTTTGGTGGCTAGCTGCTTCAAAGGAGCCTTTTCTCTGTAAAACTTGCGAGTGGTTTGCTTAGTGGAAGCTGTGTGCCATGAAGAATGGTTTACCTGGAAACAACAAAAATTGTAATAAACAGTTTTAGGCAAAATTCAATTTATTCCTAACAAATCAATTGTGTTGCTAATTCCATAAACAGCTTTCTAGCACGACTTTGGTTAAGCTGGTGAACAACTGGACCAAACAGAACTTCAAACATGTGACCGGTAAAGGAAAGACTATTATAGCAAGTGCTAATTTCCTAAAGCCATCAGATTTTGTATCGGCAGTGATACAGTTACATGCATGTCAAAAGGAGAATGTCTTGTGCTGATCTCTTTTTGAAAACCTGGTCTCAGTGAATATATTACAAAATTTGGTCATGCAAGTTATAGGAGAAATCAGTCATATGAGTTGACATTGATTTTCTCAGAACTTCTCACATGCCGCCGTGCCAGAATTTCTATCTTACCACAAGTGTTGTCTTACTATTGTATTCAATTTTTATCTCATAGCTCGTAGACAGCTTTGTTTTTCTTGTTCTTCATGTCCTCGCAACCATGCAATGCTCAGATAGAAAAGCTACAAGAACTCACACCTGAGAGGGATTTGGTAAAAAGCATCACCTACAAGGACTCACACTGCTTAGATTACTTGCTCACGATCCTGCAAAAGTATCGAAGCATAAAATCTGCAGGAAAAAAAATGCAATTAGCAATGAAAGCTAAAACTAGTCGGAAGGTATTCGAGGTCCACAACGCAAGGCAATGGAAGAACAGATCGAAACTACCTTTATAGGAGGAGATCAAAACATGCCAACGGAGGAAGAATTTGGGGGTGTGGCAGGAGATTACCCATTTCAGATCGTCGCTGATTATTTAGTCCACCCTCCTCATCGATTACCCTTTATCTTCCTCAAATACTGAATATTCCTCACTGTCGATTGGGTAAGAGTGGCCATATATTTCTGTCGATGAGGTCAGCACTCATCGTAGTTGAAGAGGGGCTCACGATTCCTGCGGAGATGCAAAGGATTAGCTGGAGGGAGATTGCACTTCCATTGCAACAGGACTACGTGTATGTAAAAATGGGGAGACCTGTACCCTTCCCTTTTTGTGCAGCAGCCCACTAGTCCACTACCAACACCAACCTGAACCTTCAGGACAGGGAGCTGACCGCAGGGTAGCGCTAAATTGCTCCAGACAGGTATATAGAAAGCATAACATGCATTTTTTCGAGAGAGCTCAGGGTTATATATACACTAAGTCAAACAAAAATATCAACAATTCGCATTTTCCTGCAGAGGTGAGGACTATATATACATCTCTAGTATATAGAGAAACAAAAAAATCAACTTCATGGCTAAAACACAGTACATATACTGAAACCTGGGATGTGTTCATGTTGGCCCGTTGCACTTGTCCTTCCGCCACTCCCATAGTTTTTGTGGCGCTTCCCGGCTAGTCTGTGCCTGCTTCTCCCACTCGAAAGAGAGAGAAAGAGAAAAGACATTTCTTTTTCAGATATATTGCGTAGATGACTGCAGAGAAATTCGAACTGTGCAATCTCATTTTATCTAAACCGATCAACGGGCGTAGCTGCATGAAGTCAATTGGAACAGCTTACCTTGGCTAGCTCGGCGTTGGTCATAAGTGGTGTAGTGCCAAGCAAATCCCTTTTTTTCCTCCAAATAGGCATGATGAAATATTCAAAGAGGCAAATTTGATTATATCTTCCTAAAATGAAATAATGTTCAGCATTAAGAGCATGACTGCTTCAAATTTCTAGTGCAGCATATCCATTGCAGTCAGGTGAAACATTCCCAGCTAAGCTTGCTACAGCTGCTAGCGAACTGCCATAAATTGCAATAGTCAATCGAAGTTACCCGTGCAACCCAACAGCACATGGTACAAAACTCTGCAGTACTTTGCAAGGCTTCCAATCATTCTAGTCTCAGCTAAGCTTTAAAATATGCCTGTAATTCTGTAAATGCAAACTTTGCAATCTTACCTGCACGAATATACCGTGGTCCTCGTTGTACGTGTAGACCTTCAAGCTTTTTCCCTGGACAAGCTTCAGCATCTACTGTATCGATCAAAGTGCATCCACAAATTTCAGTGATTAGCAAACAATTGCATCCGTAACTTGATTGAATTGAAAAGGCTTCAGATTTGAGTGACGAAGGATAGAGAAGGTTATGGAGGCAATTCGGATGGTCCATCTTAACGTAGGGTGTTTTAGTGGGTGCATGTTTTGGGGTGGATGTAGATTAGTTAAGCTCTGTTGGGGAAACTTGGCTGGGTGGATGTATGGAAATTTTTTAGGTGTATTATTTAGGGGTAGAGAAAAGGAGGGTGTGTACTTTTATCTACGTGTTTTAAAAACCAAATCAGTATAGAACGAATCTGCTCGTATTGATCCAGAACCTCCCATGATGTATTGCATATTATCATGCATAGAACGACTACTACATTATTGGATAAATAAAAATGGGATGTGACCTTTTGAAATGTGTTCCATCTCGTCGCAGCCAAATTGTATTTGCGTGATTGTGGTCACTGTACAGTGTGTTCCCTAATCGTTGTTAGACCATAATTTTCTAATTGCAATCCATTGATTTGTTTAATGGAAGCGCTGTCGTGCCTAAAGATTTGCACCGTTGAGTACCTTTCAGCTACTTTCCTTGACATATATATACCGGAGATTGTGATAACCATCATATCCACATAGTCCACACACTGCAGGTAGACAAAACATTTAAGTGAAATAACATTTAAGGAATATGTGCTATATGTGATTAGACCAATAATAAATACATGGAGGGAATCAGAGACATGTTTTTACTCTAAAGATGATTTTGACTCCGTCTAAAATAGTGCATTGGAATAAAGACAAGATCTTTGTGTTGTGTTGCTTGAATCCAAATGATGGGATGTACACATCTTTTTGTATGGGAGGATGAACAGGATAAGAGTTCCTGTGGTACCCAAGAATTAGGAACTCGATGTCAAGAAGGCTACCTAATAGTATTGTATTAGGAATTTATTCCCTTTTAACTGGCATAAATGTAATGTGGATACGCAATTTAAAATTTTAATACAATTCCAATTGTATTTTTAAAGGAAAAGGTTTCTTTCATGTGACAATAATGACATCAATTTTATTTGTGGAAGAATCTCACCAAATTGCAACAGCTTGATGTATGTACCGGATTAATGATACATTATGAAAGTTCACTTACCATATATTCAGTCAGTCTTATAAAATATTATAATTCTAAAACTTAAATATCCTAAATTCTACTCTAAACAGAAGGTATATTGCTAGTCAAACAGCCTGAAAGAATGTTCTTCTAGGATTCGACATCGATCAAAATGCAACAAAAGCCATCCGGTTGTCACACAAAAATAGTTAGCCTGATTATTTCCTGAAAACTTTATACTCGCTTCCATTTGCGCATAGTAACTCTGTCCAGGTGCAATGAACCAGGGGGTGGGGATATCATTAGGCAGTAGGCACACGCAGGTTAAAATTAGAGCACCGTCTTTTGTTCTTTCTGCTCGAGCACGACGGTAACCACGCCGTTACCACCCAAAAAGGAAACGTCCAGATTCTTGGCACCAGCTGTGTATTGCCCGATTACAGCTTTTGATTCTGATATCCACTGTCATATGCTGCTTAAGACTTTGCAAATTATTCAGTAACGGATTATTTCACGCCTCAGATTCGAGGTGGGTTCAAAAAAATTCGAAACATGTCGACATGTAGGCTGTTGAGCTGTTCAATTCATTGGTAGGGCTCAGGTATTGGCAACGCCAAATCTCTTTTCGCCTGCTTCGCTTTGCAGTTCGCACGGCCATATAAACCCCTCTCCCTTCGCCCTCCTAATTACTCCCATCCCCACACCTCCCCCTCCCTCCCTGGCACCCAAATGAAAAACTAATAGCGATTTGGTAGACGTGATTTGAGGAGGAGGCCAGGGAATTAATTAACCGATACTTTCTTGGGTTATTCGGGAGATAGACGCAGCAGGTGTGTGGCGATGATGATGATGCAGCAGGGCGCCAGGAATTTCGCGAGGCGGTTCTCCCGGCTCGCCGCGGCGGCGGAGGCGGCGGCCGCCATTCCGAGAATGCCGGCGTTCGACCACGCGCCGCTGCCCTACGACGGGCCGAGCGCCGCCGAGATCGCCCGCAAGCGCGCCGAGTACCTCAGCCCGTCGCTGTTCCACTTCTACTCCAAGCCTGTACGTCAATCGATCCCACATATAGATCCATCTGCCGGCCGGTTCTTTGATTTCTGCAGCAAAAGAAAATACAGTATACTCTTATGACATTTATTTCGAGTATTTCTGCTTCCGTAACACTTATTCTCTCTTCATCATCCATTCGAATTTCAAACTTTGGCGACATCTTTCCCTGTATATGCACTAGACCTCTGGTGAGATTGGGCTTCTCCAGTTGTTTGGATTGTAGATTTATGGTTGAAATGCTGGGGGTTTCGTGGATTATTTGAGATAGATGGGGAAAAGGATTAGTTGGTGGGTATCTGATTGGACGGGGGAAAAAATGGCTGAACGTGCATGACAAAATGCTAACACTTCTGTGTTTGTGCGATTATGTCGCAGTTGAACATCGTGGAGGGGAAGAGGCAGTACCTGTACGACGAGCACGGCCGGCGCTACCTGGACGCGTTCGCCGGCATCGCCACCGTGTGCTGCGGCCACTGCCACCCCGACGTCGTGGACGCGATCGCCGCGCAGGCCAGGCGCCTGCAACACTCCACCGTGCTCTACCTCAACCACGCCATCACCGACTTCGCCGAGGCGCTGGCCTCCAAGCTCCCCGGCGATCTCAAGGTACTACGCGACTCGCCGGCGTCTTGCCGGCTCTGCTAGCTTCAGCCATCTATAGCAATATAATGCCGCTTATTTCGCGATCGGTGCCGTGCGTCTGTGGCATATATTTAGGTCGTCTTCTTCACCAACTCCGGCACCGAGGCGAACGAGCTCGCCATCCTGATGGCGCGGCTCTACACCGGCTCCCACGACATCATATCCCTCCGCAACTCCTACCACGGGAACGCGGCCGGGACCATGGGCGCCACCGCGCAGAAGAACTGGAAGTTCAACGTCATCCAGGTAACGCCATGCGTCATGTCTGTATCTATATATGCATGGTTCTGTGCTACTGAATGAAGTTGCTGAAATATGGAAGCTCATCTGTTATGTTTTGATGATCCGCGCTGCTGAAGAGTGGCGTGCACCACGCCGTTAACCCGGACCCCTACAGGGGCGTCTTCGGCTCCGACGCCGAGAAGTATGCGCGCGACGTGCAGGAGATCATCGAGTTCGGCACCACCGGCCAGGTCGCCGGCTTCATATCCGAAGCCATCCAGGTGCGGTGCGGTGCGGTACACTGACTGATGACGCAGCCGCTGTACTTTCTGTCTTTCTCCTCTCGTGGCAAAATTAATCGTCACTGCAAGTCTGCAGCTGGACGCCATGACGTGAGAAACAAATTAAAGCTAATGAAGTCTATTTGTTGGTGAGTGACTCTGCAGGGTGTTGGTGGGATAGTGGAGGTGGCGCCGGGGTACCTGCCGCTGGCGTACGAGCAGGTCCGGAAGGCCGGCGGGCTCTGCATCGCCGACGAGGTCCAGGCGGGGTTCGCGCGCGTCGGCAGCCACTTCTGGGGGTTCGAGACCCACGGCGTCGTCCCCGACATCGTCACCATGGCGAAGGTACACGGAGCCCGGCACGCCATTTTAAGTTTCTCGCTGGGTCTTAACCTGACAACGTTAATGTACCGGTCCATTCTGTGAACGCGCGCGCCTTCTCCAGGGCATCGGCAACGGCATCCCCCTGGGCGCCGTGGTGACGACGCCGGAGATCGCGCAGGTGCTGACCCGCCGCTGCTACTTCAACACGTTCGGCGGCAACCCCCTGTGCACCGCCGGCGGGCTCGCCGTGCTCAAGGTGCTCGAGAAGGAGAAACTCCAGGAGAACGCCTTCGTCGTCGGCTCATACCTCAAGGATCGTCTCCGCAGCCTCCAGGAGAAGCACGAGAGTGAGTGCTCGGCATCTCGTCTGACCGAACCAACGAGCTGGTTCCTCCAAGAATTGGGAAGGTTTTATCTTTCTGATTGACAACAATTAATCCTGCTCAATTGATGGTTCTCTTGTGTCGTTGTTTGCAGTCATCGGCGATGTGAGGGGGACGGGTTTCATGCTCGGCGTTGAGCTTGTGACGGACAGGCAGCTGAAGACGCCGGCCAAAGAGGAGATCTGCCACGCCATGGAACACATGAAAGGTACCTGTAATAGAGCAGTTGAATTTCTCCCAACCTCGAGGTCGAATAGGATTTTGACATGAAACGTTGTTACTTGCTCTGTTCAGATATGGGCGTCTTGGTCGGCAAAGGCGGGTTCTATGGGAACGTCTTCAGGATCACACCTCCTCTGTGCTTCAGTAAGGAAGATGCTGGTACGTTGATCTGCTCTCTCAGAATCCTTTATACTAATATTTCATTGCGGTGAATAATGGACACTTGGGCTAATCACTTTGAATCTTTGCGGCGAATAATGCAGACTTCTTCGTTGAAGTGATGGACATTGCGTTGTCAAAGCTGTGAGCGCTAGCTGGCCGAGACGTTGCAAGGGATCGGATGGTGTATATTTGGAAGGAATCCTCGCAGACTTTTACCAGCTGTATCTGAGTTTACCTGAAGTAACTGAATCAGCCTATCTCCATGATGAAATCTACATCATGGAACTCCTGATGAAAAAGAAAAATGAATCGTGAAATGGAGAACCATGAACCAGACGAGGTCGGCAATTTTCTATCATTTGAACTTCTCTTTTGTACATGGAGAAGACTGCTTGATACGGTCACTGTGTAACATGCCAGGGATACTGAGTGGTCCAGTTCGAACTTCCTATCAGTAATCAGTCCTCTCTTAAAAGTATGAACTATAATTTTGAATTCTATTCTGTGTGGTGGTAATTTACATGACGTATTTGTTAACTAGGCCAGGTGGCCAGGTGGGTGATGTCAAATATGTTATGTTTGTCATAGGAGCAGCATGATACAATGCATTGGGTTAGCTCCATAGGGCCAGCTCTAGCTTAACTATTCTCTAATGATGGTGTACCTCAGGACATCTCCAATAGTAAAATCGGTTTACTTGTCCATTTCACCGGTAGAAACCGTATATATAGCATACAAGCTATAATATGCACTCTAAATTTGATAAGGGTCCATGCGCAATAGAGACAATTACATGTTTAAAAATACTACCTCTATACCATTATATTTGTCGCCGGCTAGTTCAACTTTGAGCTAGACAGCGTCAAATAAAACGATTCGGAGGTAGTACAGTACTGGCAGATAACATATTTCCACTTCATTAAACCTCTCCTTCAGCTAAGGGCAGCTTCAATGGCAGCACTCTGCTCCGCGAGAACCCGGCGGAGCTGCCAAATGGCCTCGTGCCCCTCCGCTCCGGCTGAGAATCACGAATCGCTCCTTCGATTCGCCTACATGCGTGAAAAAAGATCCCCCCCCCCCCCCCCCCCCCCAATTCTCCACTCCAACCGTCGCGCCACCCTAATTTCCGTCGCCCATACTGCCTCTCCGCTACCCGTGCCGCCGCTCACCATGAGCCTTCGCCGCACCGCCATCCTTCTCCGTCCCTTTCCCCACCGCTCGCACTGCCGCTCCTTCTCCAACCCAGATGAGCGCTGGTGACTCTTCCCTCAGTGCGCTCTGGATCGACAACTTCTATGTCATGGAGCATGAGGCTGCGCCAAAGCTTTCCGTCCTTCTCCATGGCCTACCGAAGTCGATTCGCATCGTCGTAGATCGATTCCCACGCCGGAGATCAATTCATGCCACCGGAGGTCGATTCCTGGCTTTAGATATCGATTTGTGCCCTTGGAGCTTGATTTTCGGCGGCTGACAACGCATGCTGGAGGAGCTCCGTCGTCGCCCAGGACCTGGAGCAGAAGCGGAGCGCCACCAAACAGTGTTTTTTGGGAGCGGGAGCTGCCCGGAGCGGGGAGCAAAGCAAAGCCGGTTCGGAGTGCAGCCAAACACGCCCTTAGAGTTGAAGCCTCCATATCCATATATACAACTTAGCTTGGATGGAGCCTTCCATGTTCGCACCAACTGTCCAGCTTTAGTTTTACAACTTTTGCACAAATTAAAGGTCATGGATGCTGAGAATGAGAAGTAAAGTAGATTTACAACTTTAGTCTACGTAGCCTGGCGTAGTGATATAGTATATGTTCTGTTTAGAGATACCCTAGAACTATAAATGTCAAACGCATCTAAACAATTTAAAGGGTGATTAAATAGACATGTCTAGCACTGTGCAGTGTGTTTAGAGAGGATAAACGGAAGTGTATATAGCCGTATAGGCAAACAAAAAGTATCAACCCAGGGCGAATGTTTTGTGCATCCGGTGCTCGGCAACCTGGCCATATGTTCCACGTTCCAAAAACCTCGTATAGAAACGAGGAACAAATATTTGTGTTCCACGTTCGAAAACTTCGTACGGAGACGAAATATCGTCTCAATATCTCATAGAACATCGATTCATGTCATCGGAGGCCGGGACATATCAAAAGCTCGTAGAATATGGATCCACATCATCCATGATATTATATAAACATAGTTGGTGTTCTATGTCGTTAAGATTCAAACTTAGAACAAGAGCCGATTCAAATTTACATACCTCAAGTAAGTTGAGGCATGGATCTTTAAGTTTTCTATTTGTAAGAGTTTAGTCTACTATCTACAAACTCTTGCGAGCATATCACTATTTGCAAGTTTAGGGGGTGTTTGGTTTCCCTGACTAAAGTTTTAGTCCCGTCACATCGAATGGAAGAATGCTAATTAGAAGTATCAAATATAAATTAATTATAAAATGCATTACATAAGCCAGGACTAATTTACAATACGAATCTATTAAGCCTAATCAGTCCATGATTAGACAATATAATGCTACAATAATAATTTGATAATTATGTACTAATTATAGGTTAATTAGGCTTGTTATGTTCGTCTCGCGGAGTAGATATAACTTATGCAATTAGTTTTATAATTAATTTATATTTAATGCTACTAATTGTCACTTATTTGAGGGACTAAATTTTAGTCCCTAGGATCAAACACAGCCTTAATTAGTAAGAACTTGCAGTAAGTATGTTACCAACTTGTGTCGTTGGATTTTGTTATGAACCCGTATTAATTCTTTTCCTTCCAGCCCGTTTCTCATTTTAGAATATTGTTTCAAAAACATCGGTGTAGCATACTTGATATGTATTTATGTATTTTTAAAACAAACCGAAAAGATATATCTCTTCGTTTTATGATTTTTCAAAATGACATTCCACGCTGCATCTGTGTAGCATAGCAACACAACAAAAGAGCGTTCAGCGAGCAGGGCCAGTCAGATCCAACTTTTCCAGCAAGGCAGCCCCTCAACCACCTTCCACCACCCGATGCAGAACGCACGCGCCAGATCAGCCCATTAAACCCCCTCCCCTTCTCTGTTTCTCTCTTCCGTCCACCCGCCCGGCCGCCCTTCCTTCCTCTCTTCCCCCATTCACCAGCCGCCGCATCCTCCACGCGCCGCGCACGGAGACCTAGCACAGAAGCACCCGAGATGGCGATGGCCCTGCGCCGCCTCGCGGGCGTGTCCGGCTCGCCGTCGGCCGCCGCAGCCGCGGCCGCGCTGCTTCTCCGCCCGGCGCTGACCCGCCTGATATCCACCGGTTTCCGCGAGGAGCGCGACACATTCGGGCCCATCCAGGTCCCCAACGACAAGTGCGTGGCTCCCTCCTCCCCATCCGTGGATACCTAGAAGCTTCGTTCGGTCGATCTAATTCGTCGCGCGTTGTTTTTGATCTGCTCCTGTCGCGGCGGCCCGGATGCTGCGGTTGATCTGACGGTTTCGGCTTTTGTGTTCTGTTTCTGGCAGGCTGTGGGGTGCGCAGACGCAGAGGTCGCTGCAGAACTTCGACATTGGCGGCGAGCGCGAGCGGATGCCCGTGCCCATCATCCGCGCCTTTGGCGTGCTCAAAAAGTGTGCCGCTAAGGTATAAAGCGAAACTGTTTTTTTTTTCTTTTTGCGCGTGGAGGATAGATGCGTATGCGTATGCTTGTTTGTACTTGTATGGCACTGCAAGCTTGGAAACTGATTTCTCCATGTCATGGTAGGAATGGTTGTAATATGTGCCCAACTTTGCTTTTCTCCTAATAGACAATTGAATGATATGATTGTATTTTGGATAAGATGACAGTTTTGGATTTTCCTGTTTCTACGACCCACCAAATATTTTTGCAGCTACAAATAGGATGCACTAGTTTCATTACGCCCTGTGCTTTGTTTCACTTAGTAGATTGTACAAAACAACTACCCTCTCCTTCCAGTTTACAGCTTGCTACTAATTTTGTTTATCAAGTAACAGTATGCCGTATAGATAAACACTTTGTACTTTGTTTTTGTTGAATTCAGATTGCGCTGTTGATAACAATTACAAACCGTATTTACTCCCAGCTCAAACTTTTCTGTATACTTCCACCTTTTCACTTAGGTAGTTTGCAGGCTGCTTTAAGTATCATGAATTTATAGATAACCTTTTCCTTTGACTTTTGAAGGTGAATATGGAGTATGGGCTTGATCCAACAATAGGCAAGGCAATAATGCAGGCAGCTGAGGAGGTCGCAGAGGGAAAGTTGGATGATCACTTCCCACTTGTTATCTGGCAAACTGGCAGTGGCACACAAAGCAACATGAATGCCAATGAGGTTGATGCTCCACACATACAATACCTCTATGCCAAATATTGCATTGAATATGTCGATTTTAAAGTAATATAACTGTTTTCCAAATAATAATGCCAGCTAAGGTGTGAAAAGTGAAAATTTTACTGTCCACACACTAAACCTGTCCCCATATGCTATATACCTTTGCTTTTTTTTTGTATGAAAGTTTAGTCTGTCAAGCTAATTCTAAGGTATTTATTGTTGTGAATTAGTTTGATATTTTCTAATGACCTGTTTTCCCATTTTAGGTAATTGCAAATAGGGCAGCTGAGATTCTTGGACACAAGCGTGGTGGGAAGTTTGTACACCCTAATGACCATGTGAATAGGTCACAATCATCGAACGATACATTTCCCACTGTAAGTTTTAGCTGTGGTTTTATCTTTATTTCAATACACACTACTGCTGCAGATGTTTATTGTTCATGTTGTTGACATTTCCAGGTTATGCATATAGCAGCAGCTGTTGAGATCAATTCAAAGTTTATCCCAAGTTTGCAACAGTTGCATGATTCACTTCACTCAAAGGTATTATTTTCCTCTCTCCTTGCATGGGGACTTTATTTACGCTTGTCAAATGCTTTTTATACAATTATATTATGACCCTTTTGATCTATTGGCTTCACTTGAATATGTGTTAATTTTCTTCTTAAATCACCAGCTCACCACTGTTGAATTGCCTACAAAACTTCCCAGAATTCCAGTAATCTTATCAGCTATTCTACTGCACATTTGTAACAGTTCGTTTGTCTAGGATTTTAATTGTCATACCCTCAATATTTTTGCATTACTTGCACGCATGGATCACAGAGTAGCTGTTAGCTCTTGTACAGTCACTGTAGCAGTCCATTAGAGTAACACCAGAGCAACAAGTTAGTATCAGTACTTTCATTTATGTTCATAATATCAATAATAGGGGCTTATGAGGTATGAGGTATTCCATTCCCATGTAATCACTTGAGACCAATTTTCTTATTTATAATGTACACCTGCCTTTTATGTTAGTGTTCTTTTCATCTGTTTGACAATAATCCTCCCCGCACCCGCGAAGGAATGACATTGTGCTGTTAGATGAGATATAGCCTATACGCATTTTACCTTGCAATGTCAGTACTTCTATTTTGTCATTTCTCTTGAAAATAGGACAAACGATGCATAAGCATTAAATTGACTGATTTGATTAAGCACTGCACTTATTGAAACTGGTAAAAACAGTAGCTATATGACACAGTATATTTCTCCATATATTATATACTAAGTTCTCATAAATTTGCAAATCTCACTGTGCAGTCTGTTGAGTTTAATGACATAATTAAAATTGGACGCACACATACCCAAGATGCCACCCCTTTGACTCTTGGCCAAGAGTTCAGCGGCTACACTACACAGGTAAGCATCTTTTAACCTTGCACTTTAGATAATGAATAGATTTATGAACCCATTTTGAACTCTATTTGCAGGTCAAATATGGAATTGACCGAATTAATTGTACATTGCCTCGGATGTACCAGGTATCATACTAATTTTAGTTTTCTTCTCAAATAAATGCATACTGTCATATTGATCATTTGCCTTGATTTGTAGCTTGCTCAAGGTGGAACTGCAGTTGGAACTGGCTTGAACACTAAGAAAGGGTAATTTCAAATTTCTGTTTGAGATAATTTAGTTACTTCTGTTTGAGATAATTTAGTTACATCAATACCTATTATGAACTTGATTTAATTTTGTTTTATTCTAGATTCTCAATTTGTTTTTGCCGTTCTATGATTTTGCCTCCATTTACATATGTTGTTTACTGTGATAGGAAGATTTGAGTAACGTCTAGAATTTGAAATGGTTTTCTTCTTACGGTTAATCATTACTATATGTCATGGTACTTGATTTAGGAAGACTTTTGAACAGAATGTTAGTTCTTTGCATTGCTAGTCTTTATGCTTCATGTTGTTTATTAAATACTTAAGTTTGTATGCATCTTTTCAGATTTGATGTCAAAATTGCCGCTGCAGTGGCTGAGGAAACAAATCTACCGTTTGTGACAGCAGAGAACAAGTTTGAAGCTCTGGTAAGTATTTGCACCGTATAAGCCTTGCTTAAAACAAGAAAAGTGAGGTGGTTCTTAGCAATTAATATTTCAATAGGGGCATTTGGTGAATGATGTTGTCTCAGAAAACAAAAAAAAATGACAATTATTTGCACACCCAAACCAACTCACTAAAACATCTTTTATTTTCAAGTTGAGTGGAGGAAATATTTACATCTACACATCACTTTCAAATGTTTTATTTGATGCTAGGTTTTGGGCTTCGTTCTGCATTAGCAAAATCCTTCCTTTTCTTGCTTGGACAATTGAGTTAGAAACTGGATTCTGATTTTATCATCTTGCTAACTTTTGTATTGTTTATTCATCTTCTATTATTTCTTCACGGTGTGTTCTCATCAGTTTTTTGCTCAAGTAGGCAGCCCATGATGCTTTTGTTGAGAGTAGTGGTGCTGTAAACACAATATCTGCATCCCTAATGAAGATCGCAAACGACATACGCTTGCTGGGAAGGTCATTATTTCAATCTTCTGTTTCTTGTGGCATAATATTTCTAGTATTCTGGGCAATGCACTTAACATTTCTAACACAATCACAGTGGCCCTCGATGTGGACTTGGTGAATTAATCCTGCCAGAAAATGAGCCTGGGAGCAGCATTATGCCTGTAAGCGGACTGTTGATGTATTACATGCTAGTTCTATCATATTTCAATTAAAACACCATTGTAAAACTCCAGCTTCAACAATTTTTCAGGGAAAAGTTAATCCAACACAGTGCGAGGCTCTGACCATGGTTTGCGCCCAGGTACACAAATCATGCTTTATTTACTCATTTTATATAATTTAACCTCCTTATTGTACTTTTTAAAGAAAAAAATAGTTTATTGTTTGCTCTATGCTCTTGATGGAAACTTGTCTAGAATACTTGATATCCCATTGGTCCACACTCCATAGGCCATTCCTCTAGCCATATTATATATCTATGATATTAAATGGTTCTACAATGTTACCTTCATCCTTTGTACGGTACTCTCTATCTAGGTTGCTTAGTTAGACAAAAACCTTTCTAGAGATCAGTGGTTCTCATTATTTTTAGGAACCACCAGTAAATGTGAGTCATTTGATTTGTCTTTACCCTGCTTCAAAAACTGGATATTAGATAAGAAAACTAAGAATCACCTGAGTATATCCCCTTATGACAAACAGTTGTTTTAGTACAATCAAACCCTACCAATATGGTATACCAGATAAATGGGATATGCTTATATGAGGAGGAGCCCTTAACCCTTACTTTCCGCAAATAAGCCATGATTTTTTGTACCTAAATGTGACTGCTATTGATCCATGTTGTCTTAGTATTCTATTTTTTAGTGTATGCATTTGATTTGCATCTAACCTTTGAACAAATTCGGATTTGTGGTATTACAGGTTATGGGTAATCATGTTGGTGTTACAGTCGGTGGTGCGAATGGGCATTTTGAACTGAATGTTTTCAAGCCAATGATTGCTGCCGGATTACTTCGAGTACGATGCCTATTACCGTACTTCAGAATGCTTAACTGATATAGGAACTTTTGTTTGAATAGCTTTATATTGTTACTGTGATTTGGTAACTTTAGGCTCATGTTTTTACTTCAAGCATGCTATGATTTAGCCTATTC
This sequence comes from Echinochloa phyllopogon, assembly GCA_033239725.1. Classification (NCBI taxonomy): domain Eukaryota; kingdom Viridiplantae; phylum Streptophyta; class Magnoliopsida; order Poales; family Poaceae; genus Echinochloa; species Echinochloa phyllopogon. Next base: position 59,232,297 of record BTCW01000018.1, on the reverse strand, counting down.
ACTTTTCCTTTTTTCAACAGTCATTGAGATTGTTGGGGGATGCTTCTGTGTCCTTTGAGAAAAATTGTGTCAGGGGAATTCAAGCAAACCATAAGAGAATTTCACAACTTCTGCATGAGGTAATGATCCATCGAAATTACTTTAGGCACTTGCATATACTCCATATTTTATATATAAGGTGTTTTACTTATTTTTCTGCATTTTTGTTCAGTCTCTGATGTTGGTGACATCTTTGAACCCTGTAAGTAAAGTGCTACTTTGCATGAGTTTCCTCTGTTTTTTTGGTTAAAACTTGTGAATCATACTGAATTCATGAATGAACACAGAAAATCGGCTATGACAATGCTGCAGCTGTTGCGAAGAAAGCTCACAAAGAAGGAACCACATTAAAGGTGATCATTGATTTATTTTTTTCTGTTTGCTTTGGCCTTGCTTTGTAGTTTGTACTGTAGGTTTGTTCTTTTAGCTCTAGGTGATCAGCCCACACACTGGCGGAGCTACGTGCAGGCCAACCTGGGTTTAAACCTGCATGTATACATGTCTGGCCTGCAGAAAATTGGCATGCTATTGCACGCCTGCATGCAGGCAATCAACTACAATCTACCAATTATTACTGTGTTAGATTTTTTTTATGGCGCCTCCACCTCTTGCTGTACCCCTCGGTCATTAGTGCACGCCATAGTAGCAACTAGCAACAACTAGCCGGTAATTAAGTTGTCCCAATCCTGGCTCCGCCACTGAGCCCACACCTTTAGTTCGTGTCTTGGTTTGGTCATCTCAAACTTTCAATTCTTTAGGCATTAAATACCAGAAACTTGTTCGGATCAGGACACCAAGGGTGTGTTTGGCTGCATGCATGCATGGTCCTGTATGGTGTGGTTCAACCAATTTTCTTGAACCATATGGTTCATCACTCTTAGTAGAAAATTATATCAGGTGGGATGGCTTCATCCTGGACGAGTTGATACGGTCCATCCAACCAAACTAAAGGATTACCATCTAGCTTAACTACTCCATGCATGAACCAAATAGTACATGCAACTAAACACACACTAATTGTGATATAGGTTTATTCTCTTGCTTAATCTTATTCTGGAGTCTACCTGTTAATGTTACCATATCATCATGAAAATTTGTATTTTGTTGATTTTGCATGCTTTAAACTTTTGTCCATGGTAGTGATAAACTAATCTTTTTTCTTTCCCTTTTTCAGAAAGCTGCATTGGACCTCGGAGTATTAACGGAAGAGGAATTCCATGAGCTTGTTGTCCCAGAGAAAATGATTGGCCCCTCTGATTGATAACTCCATGCTAGCTATGTTTCTTAAAGCATTCAGGCTGCCACATCTGAGTTTCAGTGGTTGTCTGTGATGTCAGAATTCATGATCTTGGCCCATCCGTAAATAAGGCAAATCAAATTTCATACCATCATTTGTTCCTCACCCCATTGGAGAGATGATTTTGCACTGCCGATGGTGCCTGAGGAAACAAAATTCATGCCTGTTAAAATAGGAGCAGCGTTCTTTGACTAATTGGTAGAAATGCCTTCCTTTCTCTTGGACATCAGTGCGGCAACCCTTTTTTCTCCCCATATGGCGAGTGTTAAGTAATAAATGACATGGCAACCATGTCTGTGGAAATAACTATCATTCATCTTAAGTGAAACAAAATACATACATTTTAGTATTTCTACTTATTTTTGAGTCAGTTTTAATCATGCATCTGTTTGTCTTGTCACATCTCAACCATTTCTGAACTCCAATTCTCCTGTTCTCGTGTAAACCTGTTCCTTGTGTGTTCCAGTTGTGTAACTACTTACAGGTTACAAAACTATTGGAGCTACCAGTATACTTCGGAAACCATGCCATGCTAAACAGCACTTAGTCGTGATGATATCAGATTTATCAGTCAAGTTAGAGATCAGATTAAAAGCCTCGTCATTTATGTTCGCAGAACAGTAAAAGAACTTGATCTTTTGCTGGCTTTCTTGCATGTTTTCACATTCCTGTGCTCGTTGGACTGTTGGTCTGTTGCCCATGGAAACCTGGAAGGTAGCACTCGTACTTATTCTTGAACTTTTTGACCAATCATTGGATTCTATACCAACTGTGGAGCAAAGCTAATAAGCCCGTGCTAATATTATTTGCCGGCGTTAACTACAAGGCTGATCAGGAGGGAAGATGCTGGGGTTTATGCTCTCTGGCACCACTATCCCTCTGTTTCATCTCCTTGTACGGACCAAGAATCTCGCCAAGCAGCCTGCCTCAACGCGACAGCAACCGCAACCGCGACCGCGTCAGGCACGAGGAAGCTGTCAAGCGCGTGCAGGCAGCCGCGGCGCGGCGTAGCCCGCCCCTCCCGCTATAAAATCCGGTGGCTTCCCCGGCGCCTGTCCCGCGCATCTTTCAGGTTCCCCTCTCTCTCTCACACACACACACACAAGTTCGTCGTTTCTTTCTGGGTAAGCTCGTGCAGTTTACTTAGCAATGGCTGCTGCCAGCTCCGTCCACGACTTCACCGTCAAGGTCCGCCTACAAACTACTACACGCCAGTTCCCTTTCTAACGCACAAGGCACGTCCTACTGTGTGTAAACAGTGTCGTGATTCAGAAAATGTATTATTGTTGCATTGCACGTAGGATGCTGGCGGCAAAGACGTGCACCTGGGCACCTACAAGGGCAAGGTTCTCATCGTCAACGTTGCGTCTCGGTGGTATACACAGAAATCTATTGCTCCCCTCTGTCAGCTTATTCGTCTCCTCTTAATTGTTCGTACATGGATCATGGATGTGCATGCAGTAGAAGCTGTCCTTAGTAGAGTGCTTTAGTTGGTGAACGGCTATCCTCGTTTGAGTGATTGAAATGTAGGGACCGGTTCTGGCTTTCTGTAATTCTGTTTGATCCTAAGCAGACAAATTGGTCGGGAGACAAACACAAATGTTTAGTCCCTGCCAATTGGAACGCGTGTACAGATTCAAGTGTCATGTCATTGTTTCTTTATTTTTCCTATCTGTTTGTTCTATTCTCCTTCACGTGTCTTCATTACTCTTCAGCATGTTAATATTTTTTCTAAAGGAAACTTTGCTAATTTTGAACTAAGAGAGCTATTTGTCTGTAACCATTACAGTGGCTTGACCAATTCCAACTACACGGAGCTTGGCCAGCTGTATGAGATGTACAAGGACCAGGGTGGGTTACACTCGAATTACTGAGTACCTCTTTTGTTTATGCTCTCCGTTGTTCATGCAGATTAGTTGAACTATAATTCAGAGTGCTGTCCTAAAGTTCCGTTGTCAATTTCTTGTGTGACTTCAGGTTTTGAAATCCTTGCTTTCCCATGCAACCAGTTCGGTGGACAAGAACCAGGCACCAATGAGGAGATCACGCTGTTTGTTTGCACTCGCTTCAAAGCCGAGTATCAAATTTTTGACAAGGTAAATCTTTGAAAGGTATAAATAGGGATCGGAGGTGCTTAAATTTTAGTACCTAGGTATCAAGGCAAAATTTCCTGTACCTACCAAGTACTGTAAAAACAGTGTACTGAAGAAATAATAGTGATGAAGTTCTACCTTCATTTTTTTATGTAAGGTTGATGTCAATGGTGAGGATGCTGCGCCGATCTACAAGTTCCTCAAGTCCAGCAAAACTGGCCCCTTCGGCGACAACATCAAGTGGAACTTTGCCAAGTTCTTGGTTGACAAACAGGGGCGTGTCGTGGAGCGCTACGCCCCAACGACTTACCCACTGAGCATCCAGGTAAAGTTCTGAACACTCAACAGCGCAAATTTGCTCTGCTCGTCGAGCTTCCTCGATCATCTGATCATATATATGATATATAACACTATCTTTGGTGCGTCTCTGCAGAAGGACATAAAGAAGTTGCTTGGGAGTTTTTGAACCATGCATATAACTGGGGCTAAGATGCATTGCTGCATAGCGTGGGGGCATTCACTTGAGAACGCCTGAAATGTCGTAATAAGGCTGTGGTAGTGTGGTTCGAACTTGTGTGGCATTTGCTCTGCTTTTAACCCTCATATGGTCCTCCTGTCTTGTACTAGTAGTACTAAAACATGCAACATGTCCAGTGTAGATCATAATTCAAAAAATATCACTTCTATCTTTGTTGGCTGTTGAGGTTTCGGATAAAAAAAAATACCGTGTTTTCATTTCAAAACATGAAAATCTTGAACTGTCCGGTTTGACAGACCCAGCCCATCAGAACATTGGACAATGTGTGTAGAGATGATGGGCCTGTTAATGTGATCATGATGCGTTAAGCAAAGCATCATGATGTCAGTCGGCGACATAATGGCCTTTTAGAAGGCCCCGATATGTACTACTCCTTGGCCTGCAAAAAAGAAAAAAAATAAAGCACCGATGTAGGAGTATCAGAGTATGACGCTAAATTTTTTTCTTAAGATTTGCTAAAAAAACTAATATTTTCGTAAGATCTCAATGTACGATCGATCATCGTCATCGATGTATCACGATCCTGCCGGTATCGGTCTCGTGGCCTGCTAGTGGCATTTTTCTTCCAGCTGGACCAGAAAGGAACGAGAGGTCTTTTTTCTCGCTCGAATTGTTTACGGGGAGGTCGTTTTCGAGAGGATTGCCAAACCACGCAATGACCTCATTATAGTAGCGACTTTGAACTCGCTCCAGTATCAGCCGGTGGCATCTACTGGCAGAATGGCTAAACGAGGACTGTGGATGCTTAAAGAAATTTTCCAACTTGCCACAGTATATGGGTGTATCCACGCTCCCGGTGGCAACCGGCCGGGCTGATGCGTTGAGTTGCTCATCGCCACTGCATGGACCATCTGTGGACGTTTATTCTGTGTAAATGTGTAATGTAAACGATTTTAATTTGAAATTGAAATTGACAAACAGTCCACCATCTTTGGGCCAATCATAGGCGAATGTACACCATTTATTAGACACATTTCATCTAGGATATTAGGGTACTCAGCTTTATTAGACCATTTATTAGGATATTAGAGTAAGTATATATCGTACGTCAGCTGTCTTGTCGACTATTGTAGTGCCGGTGACGTGAGGAAAGAGGGAGGCAAAAGAAACACGCTGTTCTGCGAATCAACCGCCTAATAAACTAAATTTTAGAACTACGAGATTATGATATACTATTATACGAGTTATATAGCAACTCAATATTCATTTGTTCTATAGACAAACATTCTTTAATATTTATTAAAACTTAAAAGGCAACATATTACACGATTGTCAGTTAAATCTTTTGTGTGTATATATGAACTGATTGTATGTTACTCCCTCCGTATAAAAAAAAGACATTCTACAAATTTTAGGACAGATTAACGAGAAGGTAAAATGACATTGACTGCCCCTAATTATTAGCCATATTTGACACTAATTGGTTACTGCATGCACATGCACCTACTAAATATAGTAGAATGACTTATTTTTTGGTATAAATTTTAAATCCTAGAGTGTCTTCTTTTTTAGGACGGAGGGAGCAGTTGGTAAAGTTTTTTGTGGGCGAATATGCCCATTTGATTTTGAGTTCTCGACTAAGCACGGATGTTGTAATTTTTTTAGATTTATTCTGGGATTTAACCGGCAGTATTCTTTCAGTGGTAAACGATATGCGTCGACAACGAGGTATTTGTGGTAACTTGACCGGTCTAGTATTTTGAATGTGCTCATAGGGGTAAGGCCATAAGGGTTTGTGTGTATATATTGAGTTTGCGTGCATGTGAATGTCTGCCTGATCTTTTGCAAAAAAAAAGAGCGTATAAGACAAAAAAGAGTAAATAAGACGGCTTGATACCTGTAGTTTTGAAATGTGTTTGCTTAAGAAAATTCTACAATCATAAGCGAAATTTTTTGGATCGTTCACAAGACACGACACGACACGGGAGTTGGCAATGAAAACATCAGCTGGCTGGTATACTACCGTACACGCAACTGATTGGATCCACCGTCTGCGCACGCTGGTTTGGTCAATTAACTGTATTTGAACCCATGCACGTACAAATCAGAGGTTAGTTGCTGTATCAATCGAACCATCATTAACATTAACTGTATTATCAGAAACCTACCCACGAGGATGGCGACGCGCCCGCAGCGATTGCTATAAAGCGCTGCAGCGTTTCTTTTTGCCAAACCGGTCGCTCTGGCCGGCAGCATCTAACGTCTTGTTGGTATCAGATCAACACGGCCGGCCGGGACTGTCCAAAATCCACCGGGAAATTAAAGCAGCAATTAATCGAGGTGCAATGGCCAGGAGATTCCTCAACACCTCGCCGGCGGCGGCAACGGACGGCAATTCCGGCGGTGACGCGGCCGCTCCGGCGCCGCTTATACAGTGGAACCTGCACGGGCCGGCCGTGAAGGTCGCCATCGCCGGAAACATCATCCTCGCAGCGCTCTTCTTCGCCGCCGTCATCTGGCGCATCTTCTTCTCGGGAAGAGGCCAAGACGACGCCGCCGTCGCTCCGCAGGCGCAGGGAGCAGGCGCCGCCGCCGTCCAGGCGTCCTCCTCGGCCGCGAGCACGCCGCACGAGTCGCCACGGGCGGCGGTCGGCCTGTGGAAGGACGTCCTGCTGTCGCTGCCGGTGTACGTGCACGGCTCGTCCCCGGAGGAGGGCGGCGCCGGCGGCGAGGGGAAGGTGGAGGTGGAGTGCGCGGTGTGCATCGGCGAGATCAGGGACGGCGACACGGTCCGGACCCTGCCGCGGTGCGGGCACCGGTTCCATGCCGAGTGCGTGGACAGGTGGTTCCGGTCGCACGTCACCTGCCCGCTCTGCCGCGCCGTCGTGGCGGACGGCGGCGCCGGCAGGTCATACTCCAAGATGCAGCTGGCTGTGTGAGAAGGCAGTCAAGCACATGAGTGCTTGGTAGCTCTGGCCGTTTTGGGCGGGCTCCAACTCCATCAAAAAACAGCCGTGATTGTTACTCCAATGGTGGAGCAGCTTCTGGTGGAGTTGGAGCTATTTTGAAAATATATTTGGTAAAACAGCTTCTCTTGTATTTTTTAATAGAGAAAAAAGTTTAATTGTCTAATATACCCGTGATTAAATTAGTAAAAGAACTCTACTGTACAACCAATAATACGACACATGGCCATCATAATAATTTCAACGTACGACGGTACGACATAGACAACGTACCAAACAATTTCTCCCCGGTGTACAGCAACAGACCACGAAAAATGCTATTCACCAACTGTACAGCCACAGTACAGCATAGGCAACGGTACAGCATAGATCCCAAATTCAACCCTAAAGTTCACTATGCAAAAAGAAAATTTACATCACATCAAAATGTCGGCACATGCATGGAGTACTAAATGTAGATGAAATAAAAAACTAATCACACAGTTTTGTTGTACTCTGCGAGACGAACATTTTGATCCTAATTAATCAATTTTTGGATAATTTTTCACACATACAAACGAAATGCTACAGTAGCATACGCATTCCAAAAGACCTAAATTTGGCTCCCAAATTCAGGAACTAAACAAGGGCAGAGGCAGGCATCACAGTAGAGGCAACTATGGGTGTGTTTAGTTCCCAAAAATCCAAACTTTTCATCACATCGAAATATTAAATATAGCAAATGAAGCATGCATAGACCACTAAACATGGGTAAATAAAAAAACTAATTGCATGTTGTGATGTGCACGATGAGACGAATCTTTTGAGCCTAGTTAAGTCATAGTAGGACAATGATTACCACAAACAAAACATACTATGGTGCGCTCGGACCCTTTTTCATCTCACTTTTCGCGGATCTAAAAACACCCATTACATATAGGCAACAAACAGTACAGTACAGAGTCTTCCCAAGAAGCAGAGCCGAAGTCTTGTCAACCCAATAGAACAGATAGTGAAACATTGAATCCATTGCTGAATAGATAAATGGGCAAAAGTAATTAAGGAAAACCAGTCACCTCTGAAACTCTTCGGTGTCCACAAAATGCAGAGCAGAGCAAGCTGAAAAACTCTTCGGTGTCACCTCTGATCGCAGCTCCCTTTTTCCGGGCGGACCCGCTGCTTTCTACTGCCGCGCGGATGCTGCTGTTGTCCGGGGTATTCTCGTACGCGCGCGCATGGAGACCGGGAAGAGCCGGAGGAGCCACTATTTTTGGGCTCCGTGCTTCTAGTACAAAACTGCTCCAGCTCCTTTAGTGCTCCGCGTACGGAGCTGTTTTGGGTGTCACCGTTTGGTAGGGCTCCAGCAGGAGCTGGTGTTGGAGCCCTCCCAAAGGGCCCTAAGTTGAAAACGTCCGCTTCTACTACACGTTTATGTTACTGTACGTGTTGGATTATACTGTCTGGAATGCAACAACCTGAAATTTTGTACAGTGGGTTTCTTCCTTCTCTTTATCTTTCTGAGTATACACAAGAAAACTCGGATCATCCATCAAGCGCAAGAATATGAATAGCACAGTGAAGGAAAACCAACAAAGCATTATCACTGCAAACGATAGTAGGAAAGAAACAAAGCACAAAGCATTACTAATGCACAGTTCGTTTCAAAAAAAAAGGAAACAAAGCACAGGGAACATAATCAGCATACGTTAGTTTGGATACAAAGTAAACTGAAGTTAAACTGAGCTAGCCTAGCTAGGCACTTTTTCTTTAATCAGCATGCATAACGGGAACATAATTAATCATATATGGTAGAAAAGAAATAATTAAGTTTTCTCCCCTAGTATTTCTCTCTCTCGAATATATAGAAGAGCTACATATCTTTTATTACATTAATACGTAGAAAGTTGGCCTTGCACCGATCAGTCATCTCTTCTCCCCCCAACATGAACAAATATATACTGGAAGTCTGGAATGGTGTTTGCTACAGCTGCACTTGCACAACAACAGAGACGACGGTTTAGGTTTCTCGAGTCTGGGACTTGATCGAGGCAGCGGAGACTCTTTGCACCTATAGAGACGTGCCACCCTCATACAACTCTGAACTATATATAGAGAAAAACATAATTTCCATGTTCGTTGAACCAAACGTATATTTAATAAGCAGCATCCACAATCCTGTTCAAACTGTGCTAAGAAACACTGTAGTAAGTAATTGGTAGAGCTGACTCTGCTTATACAAATGACAATTGGAAAGCATAGGACCGGACTCAGCACACATTAGCTGGTTTTCTGTATCCATAAATGCTTGAGCATAGCACCAAGTTTTTGACCAGTTGTAAATAGCACACATGCATAATTTCGGAAATTGTCAGAGCAATCGATATTCCTGTTTTAAGTAAGTCAATTCATGTTTGTTAGCGTGTCAGCATTATTCAATTTCTTAATTACTTCAAAACCCACAGACAAAATACCTGCAATTGGGCAACTTACACTTTTTTGGGGTTGAAAAATATTGATGCAACTTCAGTATGCAAATATTTGTTTCAGCCTTTTAGGTCGGTCTCAGTTTATAGTTTTATTAGCAAGACCAAGAACTAGTGAACGGTTCTTTGATGATTATATAGAATTTAATACCTATAAAACTCTTTTAAGACATGGCTAAAAACGCAGCCGGGTGCCGGCTGTAACTGGACCTCCTATTTCCTTTTATTATTCACCACCACATGCATCATTTAATGGTTCTTTGGCCTAATCAGCGATGGCAACGAACGGGAGTGGATGGAGCGGTGCTAGTGGGCCCAAAATAGTGCATCCACCTATAAATGTCCAGAAAGCCTGGAGCCCGACAGCCCGCCCGAAAGCCCATATTTTTGGTCCGGCCCAAACCCGGCCCGGCCCGGCCACCTCCGGGCTCGTGCTGGCCCGGCCCGGCCAGCGTGTCCGGGCGTGGGCCGCCATCCCAGCACGCCGGGTGGCCCGGCCCGGCACGGAGAATTATCCCCGGCCCGACAATGGCCTGAGGCCTACCGGCTAGGCCAGCCCACCAAGGCACCAACGGCTCCAAGAGCCCCCCGATGGCCCAACAAGGCACTTCCACAGCAGCCCAACAAGCCATAAATTCACAAACCCTAGCCCCCCGGCCACTGCTGACTGCCCCGGTCCTCCGTCGGCCGCCGCTCCGGCTCTTCCCGTCCCTCCCCACTCGGCCACTCCCTAGCAGCTCCCCCGCCTCCCTCCCATATTCCCCTCCGCCGGCGCGGCGGCGCACCCTCCCCTCCCTCGCGCCTCTCTCACGCGCGGACTCCGGGATCCCCGGCCGACGGCGGGGGCACCGGCCGACAATGCGGCAGCGGGACCCGGCCTCCACGGCGGGAAGAGCTGCGGCGGCGGGAAGAGCTGCCTCCCTAGCCGACGGAGCGGCGACGTGGCCTCGGCTGGGCGGCGGGGAGAGGGCCCGACTGGGCGATGACGGCGACTGCGCGGGCAGAGCTGCGGCCTACTCCGGCGGGGAGGGGGCCTGGCTGGGCGGCGGCGGCGCGGGGCAGTGCTGCGGCGGGGCGCGGCTACGGGCCACGGGCCGCCCGAGCACGCCATTAGGGCCGTGCTTTACCGGGTTGGCCTGGCCCGGAATCGGCCCGCGGGCGCGGGCTTGGGCCGTCGCCGCAGCCCGCGGGCTAGCCCGGCACGGCACAGAGTGCCGTAGGGCCGGGCCAGGCACGACACGGTGAGGGACGGGCCAGCACGGGCCCGGGCCAGGGCCGGGTCGGGCGGCCTGAATGGCCATCTATACATCCACCTGCTTTCGTCGGCCTTCGGCGAGGCGCCCAATTAGTAAAGTGATCTTTTTTATAAGACTTGCTCTCTCCCTGAAACTGGCCTTCCAAAGTCCACATAAGCGGGAATCAAGTGAGGATGTATTCTATCCTAACTTAACTTCTCTTCTATTTTATTTACTACACATAGATTATAAATATTTAAGGCAGACTTAATCCATGCCGTAGAGCCAGTATAGGTTATTGACACTGGCAGTGTAAATTCATTAGTTCGAACTCCTGAGAGCATATGTAAATGAAAGGATATAAATGGATCAGAACGATCCAGGACCAAATACCTGGTCCAAAACTAATAACACCCTCCATTTCAAAATATTTGTCGTCTTTGATTCCTTTTCCATTCATTTATGAAAAAAATTATCCACTTTCACTTATGAAAATAGTCTAAGATAACCACTAAATCTATATGTAAATTACCTACATACTCCCTCCGTATATGATTTAGATGTCGTTTTAGACAACGATACGGCCTCCCAAAACGTAACTTTGACTTCTTATTTTTTAAAAATATTTATTAAAAATAATATATGTATACTTTTATAAAAATAATTTTTAAGACAAATCTATTCATATGATTTTTATATTTTCAAACTCAACGATTTAAAAGTTATTTGTGATTTATATTCCCAATGTTTGACTAAAATCTTGTCCAAAATGGCATCTAAATCCTATACGGATGGAGTATATTATTATAAAAATAATCAAAGTATTTTTCTAATCTTCATCTGGATTATCTACTCATATCATTATAAAAATAATCTAAAGAACCTTTTAGATTTTACTAGCATAGAGATCCTTGTACGTGACGGCGTGAAAACCTTATTCGTGCCTAGGATTGGGCCGATACCATGGAGCCGATGTGAATATGGGTCTGTCATTCGTGCTGGTGTCAAAACCGATATAAATAACATCACTATTCTAATTGGACTGTTAACTGTCGGTATATTTGATCTTACTATTCCTACAGATCTGTTTAAGCGCCGGTACGCACAAGTTTACTATTTCTACTTGTGCTTCACGGTGTTACATTACTTGGTTCTAATTGTACTTGTGATTGATTACTCTGGTAATGTTGTGTTAACTATCTGCATCAGGATAATTTAACACCGCTGAGAATAATGGCAAGCTAGAAAGAAATGATTAGCCATTAATCATGTATAATCGGATCCACGAGTACATGTGCTGTAACACCCTAAAATTCATCGCAATTAAATTGTAGCAACTTTCTGAATTTTTCTAGGATTTATTAAGGCTTAAATAGATTTTATATGATTTAATTGGAATTTCAAGCATTTTTATCAAATTAAATATCATATTAAATAATTTTAGTCAAAATAAATTGTTGATGCATTCATGTTGTTGCATTAGTCTTTTGCTTGCTGTTCAATTAAGTTTGAATTTAAATTCTGTTTAAATTTAAATTGAATTTGTTTGATGTTTAAAATAGTTGTTTCGTGTCGAGTTTGCTTTTGCCCCTTCAATTCTTGGCCAATCCGTTTTTGCCCCCTCTACTCTTTCTTCTCCTTCTCGATCAGCCGGCCCAAGTTCTTCTTTCGGCCCGTTCTCCTCTCGCCGGCCCACTTCCCCTTTCCCCCTCTCCACCTCTCGCTGACGCGCGGGGCCCACGCGTCAGCTTCTTCCCCGCCGAGTCGGGTCCGACCCGGGGCTTGGCCGCGCCGCCGCCTCCGTCTCGGGCACGGACGCCAAGAGCGGGCCCAACCCCTTAAACCGCGCGTTGTGGCTCCTGTGCCTCTCCGCTCTCCTCGCGCGTCGCCAACCGAGCTCGTGAACCCTAGCAGACGCTCACGCCGCCGCCGCCGAGTTGAGCTCCGCCGCCGTGCCATCGATCTCCGCCCGGGTCGCAGCTCCGCTCGATTTGACCATCCAGGCAGCGTTGTGTGAAGGTAGTGAGACCGCCCGAGCAAGTTCCCGTCGTTTTCCCCTCTGTTTTGGCCGTCGCCCGTGCTCACCGGAGTTCGGTTCCGCAGATCGTCGCCGGCCGGCCACTGTGTCCCCCCTTCCGTCGCCAAGATCTCGTCAGGTGAACTCGCCGTCTCGTTCCGAGCCTCTAGGATCAATCCACGTCCGTTTTGGTGCCCTGTAGCTCGAATTCGGCGCCGCTTTGGCGAAGCGCCGCTGCGCTCGCGTCGCGCCGCCGCCGTCGACCCCGTCGCCGACGTTCCCCTTCGCCCGATCGATCCCGGACCGTTGGATCGAGATCCAACGGCCGAGTTTGTCCCTAGCTTCAAGTCAATCAGAGAGATACCGGTCAACTAGGAGAGTTTTGAAAAAAGGCCCTTCAAGTTTTTAAAATCAACCCGCAGTCCTGAGCAGTTCAAAAATATTTCAACCTAGGTCCTTTTTCTTTCGGTTTAGCCCCTGCAAGTTTTAAAATTGCGCCCGAGGTCCAATTTTTAGATTTTTGCATGAAACCCTCGTATTTTATCCAAAATTATGTTTTAGCCCTCGGATTTTCGCAGTTAAGCCCCTGGAACTTTTAAAACTTCGCCAGCAAGTCCCTGAACTTTAGAAAAGCCATATCTTTTGCGTTTTAACTCCGATTTTAGTGATTCTCGCGCTCACGCGTTCGTGGTAACGCGTAGATTAGTTTTTTGCTGTTGTTTTCTTCTGTTGGAATTATTTGGTGTACTGTTTGTTATTTATTTTATTGTTTTCTTGTATGTGTTCGTGTGATGCGTATAGAAAACGCGCCGTTCGAGGAAGTGTTCGAAGAACCAGCTGTTGAAGAGTTTGAGCACCAGCAGGGTTAGGAAGAAGGCAAGTATTCCTTGATCATACCCATTTGTACCTAAATGGCATGCATTTTAATTACACTGTTTTTTTATCGCTTGCATTAATATTGCTGGGTCCCATTAAGGATTTCCTATTCTCTTTACCATACCTTGCAGCTGGGTCATTAAATTAATTTGACTGGTAGATGATGCTTAGTTTCTCAACTGGGATTGGTCTAATGAAACCCCTACTCTATGTTCCACTATTATCTTTTAGTTAACTAATGGCAAGATCACCTCTTTTAATTGGAACATGGAGCGACCACCCAGGAAAACAGTGCAACCATAAGTGCTATGTGGCTCTGGCTTTGACTGACTAATTAGGTATTCTAGTTTGGGATAGTTTTACCCGAAAGGGGCAAGAGGTGCGGCGGTTGACAAGGTATAGCCCGGTCCTCTTGAGCGGTAGGCTTTGCTAAGATACGCGACTCACTAGGGAGGGTTATGCTTTGCTCCTGAACCGGAAGCCTTAGCGGACTATCACTTATTGGAGTATCTTTGTAAAGGTCTCATAGTGAAACCCAGTATTTGGTCCACGTGGTGTGGGAATGGTACATGCTTTCGGGTAATAGGAATCACGGCTTATGGTGAATGTGTACAACCTCTGCAGAGTGTAAAACTGTTATAACAGCCGTGCTCACGGTCATGAGCGGCCTGGACCCTCACATGATTAATCTATCAGACTATGATCTAATTGTGGTTACCTGAATTGATGGGTTTATGTTATCATTTAATTGTGGTTGGTATATACTTATATCGGCTAGTAAATAGATGCTTAATAAAATTTGACCCACTAAAAATGCTTAATGCAACTATCCTTTCAGCCTTCCACTTTATAAAGCCTAGCATGTCATTTATTTCCATACTTTGCTGAGTACGACATGTGCTCACGCTTGTTTATTTATATTGCATTGACCACATTCGGACTGCTGCTCAGATTGGGAGAATTTTGAGGATTATACTACTGATTTTGAGGAATTCTAGGCGAGTCCTTTAGTCAACTGCATGTGGAGATGGAGTTATTTCGTTTCGTTTAGTTAAACGTTTATTTAAGTCTTCCGCTATGACATTTGTGTCAACTCTGAGATTGTAATAAATATACTTTAATACTCTTTCGTATGCATGGTTATGGATATTCACTTGTGACGTCTACCATATGTGTGTAAACTTGATCTTGGCGCACATATGAGATGCATCTGGTTTTCTTTCTAAAACCGGGTGTGACATGTGCATTATTATGGACAAATTGCACACACAATAGATGTACATTGATAAAAAACAAACTATGTAATAAAAAAATAAAGAAACTAACACTCTACCTTGGAATACTAGGGATCAGAGAAGAGACTACGTAGATGATTGATGAACGAAGTGGGAGATCGATCTTAGGACATGTGTACATGCTAGACGTTTATAACAATGATATATTACTCTCGTCGTCATTTTGGACATAACAAAAGATGAACATATGCAACAAGTAATTAACATGACAAAATTTAAACATCTATTAATTACCAACATAAACATGAGCAACAGTTCTTCAAGCACATCTCTTAGACTTCTTATTAAATACTTTCAATAACTTGTTTCTTCTCTATACTCTCAATCAGCGATCCCCCCCCCGGGCGATATACGAGTGTTTTCCTCATCAAGACATCTTTACACATTTATGCCTTCAACATGTTTTTTCCCGTCCATTTTTTAACTTTCCTTCTTTTTCCGTAATTTATTTCTAGTTTTTCCCACACCTTTCCCCCCGCATGTTTTCAGTCGATTTATTTAACTTTCTGCACTTATTTTTCAGTTCTCCTCGGACCTTTTTTCCACGCTTTTCTTTGTTTTTCCGCACCGATCTGGTTGATTGGAGGAGGACAAGCTCGCATAGATTTTTTTTAACCAATTTTTGGGAACGGGTTGGAGTACAATGATTTTTTTCACTATTTTTTTTCCACTCTTGAAGATGCTCAATCACCGGTACCAAAGGGGTATGTGTGCCTCTTTTTTCATTGTCGTCTTCATTGTTAAGATGCGCGACCGTCATACACCTCTGCACTATATGTAATTACAAAATTCAATAATAATGCCTATGTTTGTTGTACCAGATATATACACTAAAGCGGCATTCTGACAATAGGCAGTAGTTGATAGGGACGCTGACCCTGCTTCTCCAAATGACAATTGGGAAGCATATGACAGAACTCTACCTGAAGATGCTTAGCATATCCTGGCTTTACTAATTAGGTGTTCCATTGGCAGAACCAAAAACTATGCACCTCGTTTACTTTTATAGATATGATATGTAATACTTCAGTGGTACCAATGAGGGCGTTAAGTAATTTATCCTGCTTTCAGCAAGTCAATTCACATCTAACTGGCAGCGTGCACGTACAATTCAATTTCTTACTTCAACTGCTACATACTAAATTCCAGCAACTTTCCAGTTTGCTCTTCCTTTCCAAATGCAGCAAAAAAAAATATTAAGGTGACTCTAAACATGCAAATTTACATCTACCATTGTAGCAAAGCTTAGGAAATTGAGAATCAAGGGGCGATGACACATTCCGTCTCACCCAACCTAAGCCACCCAACAATCTGTGATAATAAATTGGATACCCTATCATATGAAAAAAATCATGATGGTCAACACTTCAACCTTTCCGTTGTTTTGAGAGGTGGGCCTACCTAATTGCAGTAATATAAAGGGAGGGAGGTTGGCTATGATGTAAATCAGTGCATTTTAATGTTTGCCTACATATCTTGCATTGGTGAATTGCTCCATTTAACTACCGGTAGAAACCTATTCATTTTCTTAAAAGAATCGCCATTCATATCCACTACCAGAATCCACAAATTTCTTGAAAGCAAAAAAAGAGCCATGCGCCCATGCAAATAGCTTTTTTTTAGATAATGGAAATAAATTATCCGGCTTCACCCTTTTTTTCAAACAAAAAAGGATCGGACCATTATTACAACACGTAGCCTCATGATATAGCACCTCACGCTAAGTTTATGACCAAATAAAACATGTCTCAAAAGCCAATCCTAAGATCAAAGGACCATCTATTAGAAGTAAAAAAACGAAGAGCCGCCATCTCTAGACATCAACATGCCGAGATCACGAACTCTTAATTAGATTCACTTTGTTGCAACTTAGCTCACTACCGGAGCCGGTATGTTTCCCTGAATAGTACCTGCAAAAAGGTTTAGGTTGACATTTATCAAACACCACTTCGTTTCGTGTAATCCATATTGCCCAATGTAAAGCTGCGGCTCCTATCAATAAATATAGATTTGGTTTCTGCCCCCTTGTTTTATCCTGCCACCAAAAACATGATCAAAGCTAGTTGGGGGGAGGAATTCTAAATACTACATGTATCGTTCGCCATAGAAATTTGGCATAATAACAATTAAAGAAAAGGTTATCCTTAGTTAGAAGCTACAAAAGCTGCAATATTTATCCCCATTCCAGTTTCTCTTAGCCAGATTATCATTAGTTAGAATAACCCCTTTCTTTAAATACCACATAAAGATCTTAATCTTTAATGGTATTTTCATTTGTCAAATCTGTTGTGAGACCTTTACACCATTATTGACAAGATGTTTATACATTAATCGAACAGAGAATAAGTTATTCTTGTGTAGCATCTAAAGGAACACATTTCGTCCCCCTTGTAGATTGACATATGAAATGCCAGCCACTAAGTTATACCATTCCTCTAATTTATTCCCACCAATGATCTCCTAAAAGAGACATTTTGGGGAATTGTGCAAAGAACGTTCGCAACAAATAGCTAAAACAGCAACATAAATGATCCATGACATCCGACTGCCAGAATGATCCATGGAAAAAAAATCCTCTCACAAATCAGGCTCCACGAAAATACCATTGTCAAACTGCCAGAATCTTTTTTCATGACGGTAACGTGGCAGTGACCTCCGTGAAATATATTTTGTCATGAGGTTTCCAAAATTCCAAGATTGTTTTCGTGAGAGACAAACATGTGTCATAAGGTTTTTGGATTGTTGGAAATATAGACAATATATTAATCAAAATCCGAACAGTATTAATCATGGCACGAACTAAATGCAGCATGCAACACTCTATTATACTAGTAACCATCAAGATCATCATGATTAACTCATAAAACATGATGTAGAAATAGATCTGGACACGGCGTACGTACAGTGGATGCGCTGGCGCAGCCGTGGTGACGAGTGTTGAAGGAGCGACGTTCAAGTTGTGGACGGGGCGCAGCAATCGGCGCTGCAGACGACGAGCTCGTACAACGCCGGACCTTGGCGGAAGACGAGCCGTGGCGAAGACTTGGAGCAGTCGCGCGGAGCGCTTCCCAAAAACCTTATTCGCCCTCTCCCGGTGCAGGATCACAAGGACGAAGGGTTCCGGAGACCTGCTCTCCCGTCCGCCGGTGCACGCCGGCGATCGGGATGGAGTAGGACTAGAGCGGCGGTGTAGCGGCGAGAGAAGGCAGAAACCCTAGCTCGATTAGATGTTCTTTTGGCAGAAGCCGACGGGTCGGTTATATAGGGAAGCGGTAGCCCACGATCTCTAAACCGATACGCGCCCCTGCAAGGCGAGGGGCCAGATTTCGGCGGACCATTCACGCAGACGTCGTGCGCTCGCGCCCTTTGCCCCGCCCGACCCGGCGAGGCGAGCGAGCGCGCGCGTGTGGAGCTTCCCTTCTCTCCCCACACACATAGCTTGGAGGAGTGGAGACAACTTCCATATTTAAGTTGGTCATCCCTCCTCTCAACTAGCAATGTGGGACTAAATATTGCACCCATCCACCACTTCCTCATGCACATATGGGCCTTTGAGATTTATTTAGGAATTTAGGAATTTCTTCATGGGCTTTAATGGGCCAAGTCCCTAAATTCCATCAATCCCCCACCAGATCTCAAATACCCATCTGAGATTTTGTCTGTCTCTCACTACTGTTTATATACCGGTGTTTCAGCAAGGATTGTTAAGTTGAACTCTCGCCTAGAGCTTCAAGCTACACTCATCCACAACTTGACAATGGACTAGGCCTTTAATTGCAAGTTTTGTGCCAACAAGTTTCACTTAAAGTTAGAACCAGTACGTGGCTGCCAGTAGCCTACCCCGCGGGTGGAGCATATACGTCGTACTCCCTGGTCTCTTCATGAGTTTACTAGAGATCACCCAAATCTCATAGACTGCGACGTTATACAGTCAGGCTCATATAGGTGTGTTCTTTCAAGAATGTCCTGTAGGATGACATCTTTGCTTAACCAAGCCAACAGAATCACGTTAAAGCATAAAGCTATCCTGCCATACAACATCTGAGAGTATTGCATCTTCACTTAGAGAGGGTTTCGAAAAAAAGTTACTCTCCTCAGTCAACCGACAACTCGTTCTTCCCAGGTCCTAATTCACGGGATCTCCGATCACATAGATTGGGTTACCACTTCGGCAACTTAAACGGGTCTCAAACCCATCTCCCTCGATGCACTTTCTATCACGTTACGTGATAGCCCTTTGGTAAAAGGATCTGCCAGGTTTTTATCTGTTTGAATATAAGTCACACTTATTACTCCGGAGTTTCTCAATTTCCTGACAGACTTCAGTCGTCTCTTGACATGTCTTGATGACTTCGCATTATCCTTAGCACTGTTTACTTTGACTATCACCGTCTGATTGTCACAGTTCATAAGGATAGCCAGTATCGGTTTTTCAACCACCGGCAAGTCCATCAAGAGCTCACGCAACCATTCTGCCTCAACAGTGGCTGTGTCCAAGGCAGTAAGGTCTGCTTCCATGGTTGACCTCGTTAAAATGGTCTGTTTGCAAGACCTCCATGATATAGCACCACCTCCAAGGGTAAACACATACCCACTCGTAGCGTACAACTCATCAGCATCCGAAATCCAATTCGAATCACTATATCCCTCTAGCACGGCAGGATGCCCGGAATAGTGTATCGCATAACTCATAGTCCCCACTAAGTAGCGCATAACCCTTTCAAGTGCATGCCAATGATCAGAACCCGGGTTTGACATGAACCTGCTCAATTTGCTCACAGCATAAGAGATGTCAGGCCTCATTGCGCCAGCTAAGTACATGAGTGAACCAATGATCTGAGAGTATCTCAATTGGTCTTTAGCAATTTTCTTGTTCTTTCTGAGTATCACACTGGGGTCATAGGGTGTTGGAGCCGGTTTGCTGTCCAAATAGCCAAGCCGACTCAAAACCTTCTCTACATAATGGGATTGAGAAAGAGTGATCCCATTCTCATGCTTAATGAGCTTAATGTTCAGAATAACATCAGCTACCCCCAGATCTTTCATATCAAAACTCTTTGATAGAAAAGACTTGACCTCATTGATCACATCAATGTGTGTGCCAAAAATCAGTATGTCATCCACATACAAGCACAATATAACACTTTGACCCCTACCATGGCGATAGTACACACATCTATCAGCCTCATTAATGACAAAGCCCGCAGAAGTTAATGTTCTGTCAAACTTCTCATGCCATTGCTTAGGTGCTTGTTTCAGGCCATACAAAGATTTCAGCAACTTACACACTTTGTTCTCATGACCCTTCACTACAAATCCGTCAGGCTGATCCATGTAGATCTCCTCATCCAACTCTCCATTCAGGAAAGCTGTCTTTACATCCATATGATGAATGATAAGACCATATGAGGCAGCCAACGAAAGTAATGCTCGAATGGTGATCATTCTTGCAACAGGTGAATAAGTATCAAAGAAATCTTCGCCTTCCTTCTGTGTGTAGCCTTTTGCCACAAGCCGAGCCTTGTACTTCTCAATAGTACCATCAGGTCTAAGCTTCTTCTTGAACACCCATTTACAACCCACCGGTTTGCAACCATAGGGTCGTTCAGAGAGCTCCCATGTTCCATTAGAAAGAATCGAGTCCATCTCACTACGGACTGCTTCTTTCCAATCATCTGCATCCGGAGATGCATATGCCTCATGGATAGATGTGGGTGTGTCGTCCACAAGGTACACAGTGAAATCATCACCAAAGGATTTCGCAACCCTCTGTCTCTTACTCCTTCTAGGAGCTTCACTGTCATCCTTCTCTAGGACATTCTCATGTTCAAGCTCATCAGGTCGCGCATAAGTCTCAACATGTACAGGAGGTTCAGGTGTTATCTCAGTAGAAAATCTAGAAATGCTATGCATATCTTTTAACGAAAATATGTTCTCAAAAAATGTTGCATCACGAGATTCCATAATAGTATCAACATGCATATCAGGTATCTCAGATTTAACTACTAAAAATCTATAAGAAATGCTTCTCTGTGCATATCCTAGAAAGACACAATCCACTGTCTTAGGTCCCAACTTGCACTTCTTTGGAATAGGTACATTGACTTTTGCCAAACATCCCCACGTGCGCAAGTACGACAGTGATGGTTTCTTCCCGCTCCACATCTCATATGGAGTTTGATCTTTATTCTTGTTCGGAACTCCATTCAGGACATGACATGAAGTCAATACAGCCTCCCCCCACCGTGCCTTAGATAGACCAGCAGTGTCCAACATGGAATTAACCAAGTCAGTCAACGTGCGGTTTTTCCTCTCGGTAATCCCGTTTGACTCGGGCGAATAGGGAGGTGTCCTCTCATGAATAATACCATGTTCCTCACAGAACTCATCAAAGATCTTAGAAAAATACTCACCACCACGATCAGACCTTAGACGTTTGATCTTTTTCTCAAGTTGGTTCTCAACTTCTGCCTTATAAATTTTAAAGTAGTCTAACGCTTCATCCTTAGTGTGCAACAAATAAACATAGCAAAATCTAGTCGCATCATCAATTAATGTCATGAAATATCTCTTTCCACCTTTTGTCAACACACCATTCATCTCGCACAGATCAGAATGTATGAGTTCTAGAGGTGCCAAGTGTCTCTCCTCGGCCGCTTTATGAGGCTTCCGAGGTTGCTTCGATTGCACACAACTATGGCACTTAGAACCTTTGGCAATGGTGAAGTTCGGAATTAAACATAGACTGGAAAGTCGAGACATCAAACCAAAATTAATATGACATAAACATGAATGCCAAACACTCGCATCATTATTAACGTCACCACAAATATGGTTCACCGACTTATTACAAAACTCTGAAAGGGAAAAGCGGAACAAGCCTCCGCAATCATAACCTTTACCAATGAATTGTCCATGTTTCGACACGACTAAATTATTGGACTCTAAAACTACCTTAAACCCGTCCTTACAAAGGACCGACCCGCTCACAAGATTCTTGTTGATAGTAGGGACATGCTGCACGTTCCTCAGTCGCACGATCTTCCCCGAAGTAAACTTTAGATCCACCGTACCAATGCCACGAACAGCAGCAGGTGACCCATTCTCCATCAGCACGGAGGAATCTTGGACGTCCTGGTAAGAAGAAAACAAAGCGATATCAGCACACACATGAACATTAGCACCCGTATCTAGCCACCAACTTGTGGAAAGAAATACTGAAAGAACAGTAGGTAGATTACCGTACCCGTCTCCAGTGTTGCCTGCGGTCACCATGTTGACATCCTTTGAGCCATCAGACTGCTTGCTCTTGCGGTCTGCACGCTGTGGACATTCCTTGGCGAAGTGCCCAACATCACCACAAGTGAAGCAGCTCAACTCAGCCTTGTTCACCTTGTTATTCTTCTTCTTAAAGGTAGTGGTCTTAACAACCTTGTTGTTGTTGTTCCCTTTGTTCTTGCCAAAGTTCTTACGTGGGAACTTGTTCTGAACCAGATTGGCACTGGACTGACCTTGATCTCCCTTCTCAGTAGTATCGTTCTTCCGAGCTTTCTCCTCAACATCAAAAAAGTTCACACCATTGAACTTATCAGGCTTCATCGCATCGACAAAACCAGTCCTCATATCAACAGATTGCCTATAATAAGGTTTTTGGATTGTTGGAAATATAGACAATATATTGATCAAAATCCGAACAGTATTAATCATGGCACGAACTAAATGTAGCATGCAACACTCTATTATACTAGTAACCATCAAGATCATCATGATTAACTCATAAAACATGATGTAGAAATAGATCTGAACACGGCATACGTACAGTGGATGCGCTGGCACAGCCGTGGTGACGAGTGTTGAAGGAGCGACGTTCAAGTTGTGGACGGGGCGCAGCAATCGGCGCTGCAGACGACGAGCTCGTACAGCGCCGGACCTTGGCGGAAGACGAGCTGTGGCGAAGACTTGGAGCAGTCGCGCGGAGCGCTTCCCAAAAACCTTATTCGCCCTCTCCCGGTGCAGGATCACAAGAACGAAGGGTTCCGGAGACCTGCTCTCCCGTTCGCCGGTTCACGCCGGCGATCGGGATGGAGTAGGACTAGAGCGGCGGTGTAGCGGCGAGAGAAGGCAGAAACCCTAGCTCGATTAGATGTTCTTTTGGCAGAAGCCGACGGGTCGGTTATATAGGGAAGCGGTAGCCCACGATCTCTAAACCGATACGCGCCCCTGCAAGGCGAGGAGGCGTTGGTCATCCCTCCTCTCAACTAGCAATGTGGGACTAAAGGTTGCACCCATCCACCACTTCCTCATGCACATATGGGCCTTTGAGATTTATTTAGGAATTTCTTCATGGGCTTTAATGGGCCAAGCCCCTAAATTCCATCAAATGCCGCGGTCATTAACAAATAATGGGACAGGCCAGATGGATTAGTTTTTATCTAAGAATCATGATAGCATTTTGCTCTCTTTTTTCCACGAATCCAATGGATTTGAATACCACGGCCAATTATTTAATCCTGGCAAGAACTGTACTGATTAGTAGAGCTGACTTGGTTTCGTTTACCAGTGACAATTGGGAAACATAGGACGGTATCCGATACCGATAGAAAATACTGGCAAGCGTATCTTAACTTTTTTAACCATACTCTACATGCAGGCTCCCTACAGTTTAATGCTCTGCAACAAGCCAACAATTTATATGAACACTCCACATGATTCCAAGTCATACCGAAGCCACATGATTTGTTTGCAGAAAGCAATCAATCAGTTTACTATATTCGTGCTACAGTAAGTCAACTCGCATCTGATTGGCAGCTAATTAAAGCAAGTTGAATTTAGTTTCGTACTGGTGGCATGTACATAAAAACTTTATCAACCGGCAACTTGCAATTCTTTTGGCTGAGGCAAAAAAATATTTGGCGACTTTGGACATGCACATGGTCATTCGAACTCGCCGTAATTAAACCAAGTCCACAAGCAGGAATCAAGTTAATTATTATGCCACATATATATGGATTTGTATACTACAAGTAGTGTTATTCTCTATAATGCAGGCTGCATCTCCAGACATGCAGGTGTAGGTAGTGACTTTAGAAGAGCACTGATAAAAAACAAAAAAAGAGGATCGATGAAAACGATTTGAATAATGCAGGACCATATGCGCGCCACGGTCTTTATTTATTTAACTATAATAACTACTAGTACTGTTATTAGCAATGCGAAAGGGAAATTACTACTCCAACTTGCAATTATATATTCATACATTTCAATGTTTCATCAAGCCTAGTGCTTCAGTATATATTTTATTCGCAACCGCACTATAAAATATATTTTGCTGGAACCCATTGCGGCCTCTTCAAATATTGATACGTGGGGGCTATCTGGATGGTTCTTGTATTTAACGAATTGGAGAGACCAAGTGGCTTGGTCATACTCCCTCCGTTCTAAAATGTAGGTTGTTTATTTTTTAAAAATTTAAATTTGATCACTTGTCTTATTCAAAATTTTGTGTAAATTATCATATTTTTATGGTGGCTTTCTTTATTAATAAAAAATCTTTAAAAAGTCGTAAATTTGACTATATTTTCACAAATTTTTTGAATAAAACGAGCCGTTAAACTTGTGGTTAAAAAGTTAAATGACCTACATTTTGGAACAGAGGTAGTAGTTTTTTTAAGACCACTATACACGTAAACGCTCACGCACGCATGCATACACTCATCCCTATGAATACATATACGTAAACCCTATTTTTGTGACTATCCCAAAAGACCGGGCCGACAAATGTCAAGATCGACGAAATCACCATAAGACCCTTGTTGTCGACATAATTAACAAACAATACCACTCGGAAATACAACTATGTTTATCAAACCAATACCACTCAGAAATAGAACTATGTTTATCAAATTAACAAACAATACCACTCGAAAATAAAACTACGTTTATCAAACTACACATATGTGTGAATTGATCGGTTGGTAAGATTTCTCGCGGTGGAACCTGCTCACCCGGTTTCAAGTCATCGAGTCAGCACAGGTGTCGCATTTTCCTAGATTTAGCTGACACTATTCTTCCAGTGATAGACGACATACCCGTCGACAGTGCGATGACTTCATTAATCTCAACATCTGCTGACCTAGTCTCACAGATGTGCTAATAGGGTTAGAGTTTGCGTACGTATAGTTATACGGGTGAATGAAACCAGCAATACAAGCTATGTATGGGGTTTCAATCATCTGAAAATAGTTTGAAGTAAGCGCTATTTATTAGACGTTCGATGAGCATGTAGAGTGCTTCATTTGATAGTGTCAACGTTTTCACTTCATGCACTCAACAGCCTAGCATTGTATAATTAGTTTGAGACTTCTTTCTTTTAGGAAGTCAGTGTGAAATAGATATACCACAGAAATAAAACCTAGTGCCTGCAATAGTAGGCACCAATATGATGGACCTCAGGACTTGCCAAGCAACATTACTGTGGCCGGTTTGCTGTCGGCGGCACTTGAGTACCATATTATTAACAGGTCGGCTGATATTTTGGTGACACAAAAGTGTAACAGGTCGTCCCTCGCGCCAGTTGTTTGGGATCAAATATTCAAACCGATTGCATGGAAACCGTCTCTGGTTCGGGATCCCCTCTTGTTGGCACGAATTCGTGGTCAACAGAGCGCAAACGCAGGAACCGGTCAGACCGGTTTCTGTAACCGGTCAGACCGGTTTGCCAGGCAGAGCTGGCGGTAGACCTTCGAGCGTCGTCCGGGCAGGATCCCGTCGGGGCAACGCACGTAGGGTTGTCCTAGAGTCGGCAGACCACCTAGGACGCCTTCAATCGACGTAGAGACGAAGGAAGAACATCCAATAGTAGATTGGAAAAGTAGGGAAAAGAGAAAAAGTAAAAAGATAAAAGATAGATGTATTTGTTCGATTGGATTATGATCAATCGGCCATGACCCTTTATATTTATAGGGTGGGGAAGTCGTACCCCTTTAGGTTGGTTTACAATACGGGATAAAACTCTGGAGTCCTAAACCTACTCCAACACGGGAGAAACCGGTCAGACCGGATAGGGAAACCGGTCAGACCGGTTTGGCTGTTGCTAGATCGGCTACAGTGAAACCGGTCTGACCGCTTCCTAGAACCGGTCTGACCGGTTGCCAATTTTGGGTGCGAACATATGCCCCCCTGTTTTCTGGTAAAGCTTGCGTGTCAGAAAACATCTATAATAATCAAAATTGGTTAAAGACGATGATTAACAGTACATCGCCCATATATTGCTCTAAGGGCGATAATTGTTTTATCGGCCATAAACTTGTCTTTTACTTCAAGGAACGACTTGCTTTGGCCTCCATACTTGCTTGGTAGTTGCTAACTTTGTTGGCATGACCTTTGCTTGTTGCTCCATTGATTCTTGCTTACGTATCCTCTGCAATCTTCTCTTTTGAGTATGAGATAAGCCTAAGGGACACCACCTCGGCTGTGAGTATTTTGAATCTCTCTTGCCGTCCTTCTCATCTCCTTTAGAACTAGGTGTACTTCTGACCAGATTATTGTTAACAACAAACGGTCTTTGTATTGGATCATATCTTTCATATGTAGGAGCATATTGAATCATATATGAACGCATATGTAAATTGCTATAATCCAAAGGTGAATAATAATAAGGATAGAACCAGGACCATGGTGAGGTCGGTCCAACATATGAACAAGGTGCAGCAGCATAACTTACTTGAGATTTGCAAGAACAAGATTTATTTTGATATTCTGATGGAGGTCTTGACTTTTTACCTTTACTAGGCCGATTTCCTTGCTTTTGACTTGATCTCTTCTTCTTGTACTTGGCCAAAAGCTCCTCGAAGGTCGGCTTCACCTTTTTCTTGTGCTTGGAGCACTCCCAGCTTTTCTGGAGAAACCGGTCAGACCGGTTTGAAGAACCGGTCAGACCGGTTTGCGCATTGTCAGTCTTCTTTGTCTTTTGTTGCCCCCCAAGCACTTGAGGGACCTCCTTCTGCACTTTTATCACTTCTGGATCAGCAAGCTTGTCATCTCCAATGATTACATTTTTTCCAACGGCTTTTTCAGCTTGATGTGGCCGAATTAGCACTTTAGGATCTTGTAACTCAATGGTATTCATAGGAAAATGATTAGTGTCAACTTGCATAGGATGAAATGTCAAACGACCTTCATCAATGGCCGATTGCACTTGCCGCCGAAATACATTGCAATCATTCGTTGCATGAGAATAAGAATTATGAAATTTACAATAAGCACGTCTTTTCAACTCTTCTAATGGTGGCATAGTATGAGTTATTCTAATTTTTCCAGCTTTTAGCAATTCATCGAAAATTCTTTCACACTTAGCCACATCAAAAGTATATTTAACTTCCTCTTGCCGATTCTTGCGGACCGGCTTTAAGGAATCACAAGTAGTAGGTTTATCTTTGGCTGACCACACAAATTCAGTGCTATAAACATTATTACTTTCATCGTCCGAATTATCAGATGCATAATATACAAGACGATTACTTTTATCATTAGTTTTCTGTAAACTCTTAGATTCTTTAAGTCGGTTTTCATTAGCTAGAGCTTTTTGCAGCAACCGACTCACATCTAGAAATTCTTGACCATCTAGCTTATCTTTATGAATATCAAGCAAACCAGCATAAGCAAGATCAGCTAAATCTCTATCTGAAATTGTCAAACTATAGCATCGGTTTCTAGTATCTCTAAATCTTCTAATATATTCAGAAACAGATTCATTAGATTTTTGTTTAACCGATACAAGATTTGACAATTTTAACTCAGTTTCACCATTAAAGAAATAATCATGAAATTTACTTTCTATATTAGCAAAGGTATAAACTGAGTTGGGTGGCAAAGAAATAAACCAAGTAAATGCAGCACCCGATAGAGATAAAGGAAATAATCTCATTTTACAAATATCATTAGAAGCAGCTTCACCACATTGTATAGTAAATTGGCCTATGTGCTCTAAAGTACTTCTACCATCATCCCCACTGAATTTAGTAAACTCTGGTATTTTAAAGCCTGGTGGGTATGGGATATACTCATAATTCTCAGGATACGGTCTTTGATACGACCGACTCTTTGTTTTAGGCTCCGTACCAAAAGTTTGTCTAAATATCTCAAGTATTTCTTCTCTAAATCCTTCCATCCCCGAAACGGTTCTAGATCTAGATGATCCAGGATGTGGTACTTGATTTAGAGTGGGTTGTGGTGTGCTATATGTTGCTGTTTGATTCGGCAATGTATTAGGAATATGATGCAACGAACTATTAGTAACATATGCACCCATAGATGGCTCATTATACACAACTGTATGCGGCATCATAGCATTAGTAGCAGCCATCGTATTCACTCCACCAGCCGAAGTACCAATAGTAGTCCGGCTATGTATGTGGTGGACTGGTGATGAGCCAATGGGAACTTTTGGAATATGCAAATTTGATAAATCCTCGGATGCATTATAACTTTCAGTATTAAAAGTAGATCCATTAACATCCTTACCAGAAAATTGTTTATCAAATTTGGCCTCTAAATGTTCTAAACGAGATTTAATCGTAGACTCAAATTTTTCACCCATGGCAACAAATTTATTATTAAAGCTAGCACTGACAGCTCCATCAATAAAATTTGCAATTTCTGAATTAACTTCAAGAGGGGCATTGGATTGTACCTTCAGTGCGGGAATATCAATGACGACATCCTTGTCTTTCTTGACATTCCCTTGTCGATCCACGGAGAAGTGCGATATATATTGCTTCACAGCTTCTTCTTCCAACTCCTGGGCCTTTCGCTCTGTATGCTCACGGATCTTTCTTCGGATTTCCGCAAGCGCCTTCTGCTCCTCAGCTGCCGTTTGATCAACGTTCGGCCTTTGAATGTTTGCAGCGTCGACATCAGCAGGTTTAGGTAATTTACCGGCCATGGCAGCCGATTGATTTACCTAAGGATCGATAAAACGGTTTGAGCAACCAGATTTTCGTCCCCAGCGGAGTCGCCAAATCTATTGGCACGAATTCGCGGTCAACAGAGCGCAAACGCAGGAACCGGTCAGACCGGTTTGCCAGGCAGAGCTGGCGGTAGACCTTCGAGCGTCGTCCGGGCAGGATCCCGTCGGGGCAACACACGTAGGGTTGTCCTAGAGTCGGCAGGCCACCTAGGACGCCTTCAATCGACGTAGAGACGAAGGAAGAACAGCAAATAGTAGATTGGAAAAGTAGGGAAAAGAGAAAAAGTAAAAAGATAAAAGATAGATGTATTTGTTCGATTGGATTATGATCAATCGGCCATGACCCTTTATATTTATAGGGTGGGGAAGTCGTACCCCTTTAGGTTGGTTTACAATACAGGATAAAACTCTAGAGTCCTAAACCTACTCCAACACGGGAGAAACCGGTCAGACCGGATAGGGAAACCGGTCAGACCGGTTTGGCTGTTGCTAGATCGGCTACAGTGAAACCGGTCTGACCGCTTCCTAGAACCGGTCTGACCGGTTGCCAATTTTGGGTGCGAACACCTCTGTTTCTGCCTGATGAGAACGTGGGCGACAACAACCTAGGCCGATATTCAAGTCTAGGCCGGCTTTATTTGGCTCCGTCTACGGCGCTAGACTTCTTGAAAAACTTTATACCTACGCATTTTCTTCTCGTCGCACGCCGTTGCACACATGAAGCGTCCCCTCGAAAGAGAGAACTTAATGTGATACAAATACCAGTCCCAGGATGCTGGTTCACATTATTACAACAGATAGTTCAGTACAATAACAACATTACGGGAGACGGTGGCATTGCAGGGCCACGACAAACAGAACTAGTACTTAGCTCCAGATAAAAAGGTTGATAGCGTAGAGGTCTTCATCAGAGTGGCAACGCATGTGGCTTCCAGCGGGTGGCCCTAACACACAGGCAAAGGTTGGGTGCAGAACGAACCCCTCTAAATGATGTCCTCAGGCACAAAGTCTGGGTCTGCCTCTGCAACAGATTAAGCAAGGGTGAGTACAAACGTACTCAGCAAGCACAACCACAACCACGGAGGGGTATAACAGAAATATGCAAGTATTGTAGCAAGGATGGCTTATGGTTTGGTTAGCAGCAAAGCAATTTATTTACTCATGCAAGGGGGTTGGTTTTCGCAATGGGTTTTCACAAATATTACTTTTAAAATGAATAGTAAGTGTAATACTTTTTCGTACAAGATTTTGTTGCTACCAGATTTCCCATCTGTCGTAGCCCATGTCAAAACATTTCTCAGCTCAACAAGACACCAACACTTTCTTACACCAAAACAGGGGACTAGTGAAGTGACCAAGCCGTAACTCACCCAATACCGTGGACACGGCTATCCGGATAGGTTTTAACTCTGCAGTGGTGTACACAACCACAAGTAGGCTACCACAACATGAACAACTTAGTGTCAGTGCAGCTCCTATCAAAGCCATTACCCACCATAGCTAGACTGACAAGTTATCACCGACGCGACCAGGGGTTAGCCACCTACCGACGAGGTCCTAACCAGGGGCATACCTCACATAGAACGTATCCCCGGCTCCATGGCCCTCTGTTGCTCACCAGCCCACCACATAACCAGCAGCTCAACTAGTGGGATTTATGCTAGGCCGTTGCCACATACAACGGTCGAGTGGTGGTACAGAAAAATGGGTTAGGCTAGATGACACATCAACATCATCCCAAAACTTGTGATAGGATAGACAACTCCCACCATGCTCAACCACGCGGGTTCGAGCTCACCTCGGCATTTCACACAAGAAATACCGTCTGTCCCATCCCACACGGGTACTCATTTTATTGACACAAATCTTCTCTTTTATTTCAAAGTACGCACACGGTTGCTTTTTTGTAAACACCAAGTATTGGTCATGGGGGTAAAATGGTAAAATGTTCCTAAGCATTTCTAGCAGTGGCTAATATTCAAATAGAACATTGTCATATTTAAATATTAATCTAGGTTGTCAAGGAATCAGTCATAGCAATCAAGGTATGGCTATCCAACCGGGTTTAGCAGTAGAATTATGCAAGTTTTATAAATCAGGCCATGGGGTGTGTTTATAAAAACTGGGACAACAATATGCATCAAAGGGTGGGATTGCACTTCCCGTTCTCCCAACCCTCGGGGGATTCCTGCCCGGGGTCTTGGTCTCCAAGCTCCTGCTCGTAGCACTGCTCCTCCTCGAGTCCTTCCTCGTTCACAGCGGAGTCTACGGCACACACAAACAACCACACAATAAATAAAAGAAAAACTTTTATTGAGCTCCAAAAGAAAGAACGGAAAATGAGAGCGAAAGATAATGACATGATTATTTTTGAGTATGGACTGGTTGGATTTGGCGAAAATATATCGGTGAATATTGTGGTGGAGTTTGGGGTCAAACGGGATTAATTTGGCGCATGAAATGACGAGTTTAATGGGGTTTAGGGGCTGTTCATAAAGAATAAGGACCTTTTTGTAAATACCAAAAAGTCCAAGGGCCTCAGGCGAAACAGACAAAGAGAGGAGGAATAGTGTTGGATGGACTGTGGGTTAATTTGGTGAAAGCTCAGGGGGCTATGTGCAAAGCGCCAGAGAGAGAGGGGTTTTAATTATTTGGACCGCGGGTTCGAATAGAAAGAACGCTAGGGGGTTATGGGCAAAATGTCCTTCTTCTTTCCCGCGAAACAGTGCCAGGGGGGAGCGACGGCGGCGGCGCTGTTCGGCCAAATCACCGGCGATTGGGGCGGCGGCGGTGGACGGGAACAGGGGGAAAGGATCGTTCGGGACACGGCGAGTTCACCAAGGCCTTTACCTCGGGCGGAGGTGGCCGGAGCAGTGCTGCCCACGGGAGCGGAGGCGGCGGCGGCAATGCAGTGGGCGGCGGCGCTGCGGTGGCGGAGGGGGCGAATTGGGCGGCGCGCGAGCTGGTGGAGCTGGAGGTGGTGCCCGAGGGTCCTTTTATAGGCGCGGTGGGGTGCTGGAGGTGCGGGCCGACGAGAGGGGCTCGGTGGGTGGCGCTCGGCGGGTGGTCGTGGTGGCCGGGGTGAAATTAAAGACGGTCGGCGGGCTGGTGGTACGGTGGCGCTGCTGGGTTTGTCGTGCGCGAGCGTCGGGATGTGGCGTGCGCATCCGAGCGGCTGGGGCCCGAGCGGCGCCGCGGTGGCGGGGCTGCCGCGGAGCTGGCGGCGCTGGTGGCGTGCGAGGTGCGCTGGTGGCGTGCGAGGTGCGCGGTGGTCGGCGGCTCAAATGGTGTAGTGGCGTAGCATCGAGGTGGTGGCGGCGTGTTCCAGTGGTGCTGGGTGTCGGCCGTATGGTGGCAGGGCGAGGACGGCACGGCGGCGTGTCGGTTGCAGCGGCGGCGGTGGCGCGGCGGTGGTGGGGCCACGATTAGAGGTGGCACGACGGCGATAGCGTGCGCGACGAGCGGAGGTGGTGGGACTTGGTCGGCCGGCGCAGTGGTGGGGGCGGTGGATGTTGGAGCACGGCAGGGGGAAGATGGCCGACGGCGAGCAGGGCAGAGGCGTCGGTAGAGGAACAGAGGAGGGGGGAAAAGGAGGAGAAAAAGAAAAAAGGAAGAAGAAAGAAAGAAAAGAGAAAAAGAAAGAAAAAGAAAAAGAGAGGGGAAAGAAAAGGGGAGGGAAGCGGCGGGATTCGCGGCGGCGAGTCGACAAGCGGTCGGCCAGAGATGGGTGGCCCGGCGGTCGACCCAAGAGCGGGCGACGCGGGATGGGATGGAAAAGATGGCAGTGATCGAGATGCGGACAGGAAAAAGAGAGGGGAGGGGAAACAAGGCGGACGGGGTTGGCGGGAGCGGGAGCTCGGGCGGTAAAACATTTTGAAAGATTTTCACCGGGTGATTTCATTAGCGGTTTTCCCAGAGATAAAAACGCGGGCGTTACAAACCTACCCCACTTAAAAGGAATCTCGTCCTCGAGATTCGGCTGGTTCCTAAAAAGGTGGGGGAACTCTTTCTTCAAGGCATCTTCCCTTTCCCACGTAGCTTCCTTTACACTGTGTCTGCTCCACTGTACTCTGCATATTCGCACTTCGGAGTTTCTGGTTCTCTTGGTGACGGTGTCCAAAATTTTGACCGGTACCTCTTGATAACGCAGATCCGTCTGTAGGTCTATTTCTTCTTCCGGTATGTGTTCTTCTTCAGGCACTCTCAGGCATTTTCTTAACTATGAGACATGGAATACGGGGTGTATATCTGACATTGCTTCGGGTAACTCCAATCGGTAGGCCACTTTTCCAACTTTCTTTTGCACCGGGTATGGTCCGATATACCGAGGGGCTAACTTTCCATGGACTTGAAATCTACGAGTTCCCCGGATAGGTGAAACTTTGAGATAAACAAAATCTCCTGGGTTAAACTCCAGTTCTCGTCTCTTCTTGTCTGCGTAGCTTTTCTGTCTGGACTGAGCTGCTCTCAACTTCTCCCTGATTTCAGCTACTTTCTCTTCGGCTTCTTTTATGAGCGCGGGTCCCACTAGTGTACGCTCTCCTACTTCTGACCACATTAAAGGAGTTCTGCACTTTCTCCCGTAGATCGCTTCAAACGGGGACATACCCAAACTTGCCTGGTAACCATTGTTGTAGGAGAACTCTGCATAGGGTAAACTCTGTTCCCAATCTTTACCATAGGTAAGGACACATGCTCTCAGCATATCCTCCATGATCTGATTTACTCGTTCCGTCTGGCCATCGGTCTGAGGGTGATATGCGGAGCTAAAATCCAACTTGGTGCCCATAGCTTTATGCAAACTTTTCCAAAATCTCGAGGTGAACTGGGTCCCTCGGTCTGAAACAATTCTACTGGGCACTCCATGCAACTTTACTATGTTCTCCACGTAGAGCTTGGCTAATTTCTCTCCGCCGTAATTCGTCCGTACAGGTAGAAAGTGAGCGACTTTAGTGAGTCGGTCCACTATTACCCATATAGAATCATGTCCCTTCTGTGTTCTGGGTAACCCTACCACGAAGTCCATTCCTATCTCATCCCATTTCCAAACTGGAATAGGCAAGGGTTGTAGTAAACCTGCGGGTTTCTGGTGTTCGGCCTTAATTCTTTGGCAAGTGTCACAATGAGCAACAAATTGAGCTATGTCAGCTTTCATTCCTTTCCACCAAAAGTTCTGCTTTAAGTCCAAATACATTTTGGTGGATCCTGGGTGAATGGAGTATTGCAAGTTGTGAGCCTCGTCCATGATTATCTGTCTAAAGTCTCCTTCCTTAGGCACACAAATCCTATCTTTGTACCACAGCGTTCCTTTGCTGTCGACTCTAAAGTCTGGTGCCTTATTTTCTCCGGTATGCGTGCAGATCTGTGCCAAATCCTTGTCTGTCCCCTGGGTTTCTCTGATCCGACCCTCCAGAGTGGGCTGGATTGTCAGTTGGTGGTTATTATCCTGAGGGACGATGTGCACATTTAATCGTGCCATTTCTTCTTGCAGGTGGGCACTCCTGGGTTTGTAAGATTTCTGGCTCAGGGCATCTGCCACCACATTAGCCTTGCCAGGGTGGTAATGAATTTCCCCATTATAATCTTTAACCAATTCTAACCACCTTCTATGTCTGAGGTTCAGATCTGGTTGGGTGAAAATATACTTTAAACTCTTATGGTCCGTGTATATTTCACACTTGTTCCCAATCAAATAATGTCTCCAGATTTTGAGTGCGTGCACTACGGCTGCAAACTCCAAGTCATGTGTTGGGTAATTCTGCTCATGAGGTCTAAGTTGTCGGGAGGCATATGCCACAACCTTCCCATCTTGCATGAGGACACATCCTAATCCTTGGCGGGATGCGTCGCAGTAAACGACAAAATCCCTGTGAATATTTGGTAGGGTTAAAACTGGGGCAGCGGTCAGCCTTTTCTTCAACTCTTGGAAACTCTTTTCGCACGACTCAGTCCAATTAAATTTCTTCTCTTTCTTGAGTAACTCTGTCATAGGTCTAGCTATCTTGGAAAATCCTTCAATAAACCTCCGGTAATACCCAGCTAAACCCAGAAAACTTCTGATCTCACTCACATTGGTTGGTTGTTGCCAGTTTGAGACTGCTTCTACCTTCTCTGGGTCTACTGCTACCCCTTCTGCGGTCAAAACATGGCCAAGGAAGGCTACTTTTTCCAGCCAGAATTCACACTTGATGAATTTGGCATAGAGCTGGTGTACTCTCAACTTTTCCAACACTACCCGCAAGTGTTGTTCATGCTCTTCGGCGCTCTTGGAGTAGATGAGTATGTCGTCAATAAAGACTACGACAAACTTGTATAGCTCGTCCATAAACACTTTATTCATGAGATTCATGAAGTAAGCTAGTGCATTGGTGAGTCCAAATGGCATCACCGTGAACTCATACTGACCGTAACGGGTGACAAATGCGGTCTTTGAGGTGTCACTCCCCTTAATCTTCAGTTGGTGATACCCAGTTCTTAAGTCAATCTTGGAAAAGTACTTGGCTCCTTTCAGCTGATCAAAGAGATCATCAATTCTAGGGAGTGGGTATTTGTTCTTGATAGTGACATCATTTAGCGCACGATAGTCGATGCACAACCTCATGCTCCCATCTTTCTTCCTTACAAAGAGTACTGGGGCTCCCCAAGGGGATGTGCTGGGTCTGATGAATCCCATCTGTTGCAATTCTTCCAGTTGTTTCTTTAACTCTGCTAACTCTGATGCTGCCATTCTATAGGGTCTCTTAGCGATCGGGGAGGTTCCATGGACAAGTTCAATGGCAAACTCTATGTCCCTATCCGGTGGCATTCCAGGTAGAACTTCAGGGAAAACGTCAGGATATTCCCTGATTACTGGGACTTCTTCTATGGTTTTTGTCTCCATACTAAAGATCATAGGATCTGGTCCACTTCCTTTGGTGTGACAGGCTACTTGTATTCCATCTGAGTTGGTTAGGTGCACTACCTTGTCAGCACAACCTATGAGACCATTGTGTTTGCCTAACCAATCCATTCCAAGGATCACATCTATCCCTTTGGACTCTAGTACTACCAGGTCTGCTAGAAACTCTACCCCACTTAAAAGAATCCGTACCCGCGAACAACCTAATTGGCACTTAATATCACCTCCAGGTGTTCGGGTTAGTAGGGGTGTCTTTAGTAGTATTGTGGGTATCTTGTGCTTTTCCACAAAACTTGATGATATGAAAGAATGCGATGCTCCAGAATCAAATAATACTGTTGCTAAAACTGAACCGACCAGGTACTCACTGAGTACTACTCCTTGTGCTCCTTGAGCTTCCTGCGCATCGATGTGGTTGACGCGGGCTCGTCCATACGACTGCTGGGTGTTGTTGTTGTTGCTGCCGGTATTGGTGCTGCGGACGGGTACACGGTTGGCTCCAGACACTGGTGGCTTGGGTCCATTCACTGAGTTGGAGTAGACTGATATCGCAGGCTTGCTCCTAGGATACGGGCAATCGGCGATGTAGTGCCCGGTCTCACGGCAGTTGAAGCAGGCTCTCGCATTGCTGTTGCTGGCTGTGGCCTGACTGACTTTGCTCTGTGGTGGCTTCGAGGTGTTCTGGCTCTTGAACTGGTTGTTGGGAGCCTGGGGGCTTGTAGCCTGAAATTGAGTCATGTACTGCACGGGAGCCTGGGGTCTAGGTGCGGCATAACCGGAGCTCCTGGGCTTCTGCGAGCGATCCAGCTGACAGTTCTTGCTTTCCAGAAACTTGCGCTTGTTCTCTTGCCTTGCATCCATTCTGGCCTTTTCTGTGACAATGGCCTTGTTCATCAGTGTATTGAAATCGGGGAAACTGTGGGAGACTATCAGGGCTCGAAGATCTGGGTGCAACCCTCGGATGAACGCGTCCTGTCTCTTTGCATCTATCTTCACTTCATCTGGTGCATAACGGGCTAGCTCAGTGAACTCGTGGGTGTACTCTTCCACGATCTTGTTCCCTTGCTTCAGTGCACGGAACTCATCTGCCTTGCGCCTCATGGTGGCGTTGGGGATGTGGTAGCGGCGAAACTCTTCTTCAAACTCTTTCCAGGTGATTGCAGACTCGTTTGGGGAAGCTGCACAGTAAGCATCCCACCATGCCAAGGCAGTTCCAGTGAGTTGGTGAGAAGTCAGGAGGACTTTGTCACGGTCTCCACATCCAAACGGTTCCAGTTTCCTCTTGATAGTTCTCAGCCAGTCATCTGCTTCCAGGGGGTTGCTAGACCCTCCAAAGGTGGGTGGTCTGGTTCTCAGGAAGTTAGTCAACTTGTCACCCGCATTGGGTCTACGGGTTGTCTCCTGGCGGCGGCTGGCATTCCACACATTTTGCATGAACAGGGTGTGGTGGTACAAAGCTTGTGCCAAGTTGAAATCTGGTGGAAGCGGGGGTACAACAAAAGATCCCTCATTCTGACTTCTGGGATGGCTTGCTTCTGGTCCGCCTCTTACAGGCGCTTGTCCTTCAGGCTGGTTCTCTCCCATAGGATCCTGCTGATCCACTTCTTGGTTCTCAGGATTCTCTCTTCTTCCTTCTGGTTGCTCTCCCCCAGCAGGAGGGGCGCGTCTCTGAGAGGCGCTAGCACGAGTGTTCACCATCTGCAGGTTGAGCAAGGCCTTCGTGAGATTGGGTTAAGATGATGTTTAGGTTGATTAGTTCGCATATTAAAAAGGCAGAAAACAGCACACAAGCTAACAAACAAACACACAAGGTTTCATTCCAACAGCTGAGGGCTACAACACTTGGGGGGAGTTACAACAAGGCTCACACTTCGAGGCGGGGCACAGGACGAGGTAGGGAAACTACTGCTAGGGATACAAGAGTTCTCCGGACCAAGCTGGCTTCAATCCCATCTGAGCGCTTGACTCTAAGCCTACTCGCGAGGCGAGCTCTCCTCTGGGTTGGTGTGCTCCTCTGGCTGTGCAAGTCGTGCCTGCTCAGCCTCCGTCAAGGTTCCATTCTCTCGAGGCGGCTCAGACGGTCCCTCTTCAACAGGCGGTGATCCTGCCGGAGTTCCTGACAGTGCTTGTGGGTTTCCCACAATTTCTCCCCATGCCATGATCGGTGTCCCAAGTAGGACATGGGGTTCTCCAATTGCCGGAACAGGCGTTCCACTTCTGGTCCAATCCTGGATACGCAGGTCCCGAGCCTGCCGGAGGCTTTCTTGGGCGACTGCCTCATTGCTGATGGCAGCAGCAGCTCTTGCTTCAGCTTGGGCCACCTGGACTTGGTGCATGCGGACCGAGAATTCTGCTTGTTCAGCCCGGGAGGTTTGTTCTCTCAGGCGTTCAGCCTGCTCGTCAAAGAGTTGGTCCAAGGAATTGAGGTAGGTGACCACTTGGTACAAAATGGGTTCCTCTTGACGGCGCTGCTCCAAGTTCCTTATGCGGGCTCGCCAGACTGCACTTCTGACGACCGGTGGAAAGTACCTCATTGGAGTGGGGACCAGGTGCCTTTCAAAGATTCCACACATGAAGCGGAGGGCTTTCCGGAGAGCCAAGGGGTAAGTGTCCTGGTGCCTGAATCCTGTGGCGGTTGTACGCCATGCCTCGACAGGGTGGAAGTCACTCTTGGCGACAACTATGACCACTCTGCAGCGTTGGGTCCCATGGTGCTCATACTCCCTGCTGTAGTACCTCGGTCGTTCAGGCACACCGAGGCGTTCCAGCGCGGAGATCAACAGGCTAGCGAAGCCCGGTGTGACTGGGCAAACTCCCTGGGTCCATCCTTGTTCCGCCATCTGAAACCAGGGGAAAACAAAAATTGAACAGATGTAGGATAAAAGGTGATCTTTATTGCATAACATGGTGGTGTACAAAGATCATGGGTACATCGATGCTAAGCTGGTAGCGCTACTGGAAACAACAGACTCTACTTAAGGAGAAACTAGACTAAGTGCTAATCTAAACTAGGACTCTACTCCAGGCAGACTCGGCGTTTCTTCAGGGGAAGCTGATACTCTGGCACTTCATCTTCGGTCTGTGTGCCTGCATCCATGTGGGTCATCTCGGGCTCTCCTTCCAACAGCCCATTCTCCCTCCTGTAGGCCTCAAGCCTATCCATGTACTCGGAGTAAGCCTGGCATCTGGCGTGTTGAGAAGCTAGGGAACTGACAGCCTGGGTAGCTGCCTGTAGAGTGTGCGGAGGCACATCAGGGCTCTTCTTGCGGCTTTGCGGTAGGCATTGGGGCGGTCGTAGCCGGTGGCGTGGACAAACCAAGGTGCCACTTCCTTGTAGAGTGAGCTCTTTCCCACGAAAATGAACATCCGGCACCGACGGGTACCATTGGTGGTGAACTCCCGGCAAAAGTACTCGGGGATCTCTGTGACTCCAACGTGCTCCAGGCTGAGCAGCAGTAACTTGGGGAGGCCAGGTTCTGCGGGGCAGACTCCTTCGCCCCAACCCTCGTCAACCGGCTGGGCCATCTGGAACAAGTCAAAAAGCCGTCGGTGAGTACTTGTGTGGGGAAAAGGATTAGGCAAGAACAAACTAGGGTCAAGATCCTAGGGGTACGTTCTACGGCCAACCTATCGGCTCTGATACCACCTGAAGCGTCCCCTCAAAAGAGAGAACTTAATGTGATACAAATACCAGTCCCAGGATGCTGGTTCACATTATTACAATAGATAGTTCAGTACAATAACAACATTACGGGAGACGGTGGCATTGCAGGGCCACGACAAACAGAACTAGTACTAAGCTCCAGATAAAAAGGTTGATAGCGTAGAGGTCTTCATCAGAGTGGCAACGCATGTGGCTTCCAGTGGGTGGCCCTAACACACAGGCAAAGGTTGGGTGCAGAACGAACCCCTCTAAACGACGTCCTCAGGCACAAAGTCCGGGTCTGCCTCTGCAACAGATTAAGCAAGGGTGAGTACAAACGTACTCAGCAAGCACAACCACAACCACGGAGGGGTATAATAGAAATATGCAAGTATTGTAGCAAGGATGGCTTATGGTTTGGTTAGCAGCAAAGCAATTTATTTACTCATGCAAGGGGGTTGGTTTTCGCAATGGGTTTTCACAAATATTACTTTTAAAATGAATAGTAAGTGTAATACTTTTTCGTACAAGATTTTGTTGCTACCAGATTTCCCATCTGTCGTAGCCCATGTTAAAACATTTCTCAGCTCAACCAGACACCAACACTTTCTTACACCAAAACAGGGGACTAGTGAAGTGACCAAGCCGTAACTCGCCCAATACCGTGGACACGGCTATCCGGATAGGTTTTAACTCTGCAGAGGTGTACACAACCACAAGTAGGCTACCACAACATGAACACCTTAGTGTCAGTGCAGCTCCTATCAAAGCCATTACCCACCATAGCTAGACTGACAAGTTATCACCGACGCGACCAGGGGTTAGCCACCTACCGACGAGGTCCTAACCAGGGGCATACCTCACATAGAACGTATCCCCGGCTCCATGGCCCTCTGTTGCTCACCAGCCCACCACATAACCAGCAGCTCAACTAGTGGGATTTATGCTAGGCCGTTGCCACATACAACGGTCGAGTGGTGGTACAGAAAAATGGGTTAGGCTAGATGACACATCAACATCATCCCAAAACTTGTGATAGGATAGACAACTCCCACCATGCTCAACCACGCGGGTTCGAGCTCACCTCGGCATTTCACACAAGAAATACCGTCTGTCCCATCCCACACGGGTACTCATTTTATTGACACAAATCTTCTCTTTTATTTCAAAGTACGCACACGGTTGCTTTTTTGTAAACACCAAGTATTGGTCATGGGGGTAAAATGGTAAAATGTTCCTAAGCATTTCTAGCAGTGGCTAATATTCAAATAGAACATTGTCATATTTAAATATTAATCTAGGTTGTCAAGGAATCAGTCATAGCAATCAAGGTATGGCTATCCAACCGGGTTTAGCAGTAGAATTATGCAAGTTTTATAAATCAGGCCATGGGGTGTGTTTATAAAAACTGGGACAACAGTATGCATCAAAGGGTGGGATTGCACTTCCCGTTCTCCCAACCCTCGGGGGATTCCTGCCCGGGGTCTTGGTCTCCAAGCTCCTGCTCGTAGCACTGCTCCTCCTCGAGTCCTTCCTCGTTCACAGCGGAGTCTACGGGACACACAAACAACCACACAATAAATAAAAGAAAAACTTTTATTGAGCTCCAAAAGAAAGAACGGAAAATGAGAGCGAAAGATAATGACATGATTATTTTTGAGTATGGACTGGTTGGATTTGGCGAAAATATATCGGTGAATATTGTGGTGGAGTTTGGGGTCAAACGGGATTAATTTGGCGCATGAAATGACGAGTTTAATGGGGTTTAGGGGCTGTTCATAAAGAATAAGGACCTTTTTGTAAATACCAAAAAGTCCAAGGGCCTCAGGCGAAACAGACAAAGAGAGGAGGAATAGTGTTGGATGGACTGTGGGTTAATTTGGTGAAAGCTCAGGGGGCTATGTGCAAAGCGCCAGAGAGAGAGAGGGGTTTTAATTATTTGGACCGCGGGTTCGAATAGAAAGAACGCCAGGGGGTTATGGGCAAAATGTCCTTCTTCTTTCTCGCGAAACAGTGCCAGGGGGGAGCGACGGCGGCGGCGCTGTTCGGCCAAATCGCCGGCGATTGGGGCGGCGGCGGTGGACGGGAACAGGGGAAAGGATCGTTCGGGACACGGCGAGTTCACCAAGGCCTTTACCTCGGGCGGAGGTGGCCGGAGCAGTGCTGCCCACGGGAGCGGAGGCGGCGGCGGCAATGCAGTGGGCGGCGGTGCTGCGGTGGCGGAGGGGGCGAATTGGGCGGCGCGCGAGCTGGTGGAGCTGGAGGTGGTGCCCGAGGGCCCTTTTATAGGCGCGGTGGGGTGCTGGAGGTGCGGGCCGACGAGAGGGGCTCGGTGGGCGGCGCTCGGCGGGTGGTCGTGGTGGCCGGGGTGAAATTAAAGACGGTCGGCGGGCTGGTGGTACGGTGGCGCTGCTGGGTTTGTCGTGCGCGAGCGTCGGGACGTGGCGTGCGCATCCGAGCGGCTGGGGCCCGAGCGGCACCGCAGTGGCGGGGCTGCCGCGGAGCTGGCGGCGCTGGTGGCGTGCGAGGTGCGCGGTGGTCGGCGGCTCAAATGGTGTAGTGGCGTAGCATCGAGGTGGTGGCGGCATGTTCCAGTGGTGCTGGGTGTCGGCCGTATGGTGGCAAGGCGAGGACGGCACGGCGGCGTGTCGGTTGCAGCGGCGGCGGTGGCGCGGCGGTGGTGGGGCCACGATTAGAGGCGGCACGGCGGCGATAGCGTGCGCGACGAGCGGAGGTGGTGGGACTTGGTCGGCCGGCGCAGTGGTGGGGACGGTGGATGTTGGAGCACGGCAGGGGGAAGATGGCCGGCGGCGAGCAGGGCAGAGGCGTCGGTAGAGGAACAGAGGAGGGGGAAAAAGGAGGAGAAAAAGAAAAAAGGAAGAAGAAAGAAAGAAAAGAGAAAAAGAAAGAAAAAGAAAAAGAGAGGGGAAAAAAAGGGGGAGGGAAGCGGCGGGATTCGCGGCGGCGAGTCGACAAGCGGTCGGCCAGAGATGGGTGGCCCGGCGGTCGACCCGAGAGCGGGCGACGCGAGATGGGATGGAAAAGATGGCAGTGATCGAGATGCGGACAGGAAAAAGAGAGGGGAGGGGAAACAAGGCGGACGGGGTTGGCGGGAGCGGGAGCTCGGGCGGTAAAACATTTTGAAAGATTTTCACCGGGTGATTTCATTAGCGGTTTTCCCAGAGATAAAAACGCGGGCGTTACAACACATCATATACGCAACACAATATAGCATATTCTAGGGCTAGGGCGGGTGGAGGCAGATCCACGCGCCCGCGGACCCAGCCAAGAAAGGGAGCCCGGGCAAAGCTCATAGCAATTGTCTCTTCCATCTTTGATATAACAAATTACAAGTCATTGAACCAGGCTAAGGGAGGCGAGTCCTTTGACGTTGCTGTGTTGCAGCCCGGGCGATTGCCCGGCCAGTGGAGCTAACACTAGAGTTCGTCGTCATTCTACTATCCATGTTTGCTTGCTCTCTACTAGCTCACATGCATCGTCGAGTGGATGCAAACACATCGTAACATAACCAATCGCCATTGATCGAATTCCAGACGCTTTCTCAGATCAGCTCTTACACGAACCCGTGCCGAGTTGATTAATTATTGGCACGCGGAACTCGTGTTAATTATTAATTTGGCACACATCGATGGCATGTGCCGACTATATGCTTGCACGCATCATATACGCCAGAACATGAAAACATATTCTAGGACCAGGGCAGGCGCAGGCACAGCCACATCCACGCCGGACTTGCCACCTAGTATCACAGTTCGTCGTCGTTCTATACATTCGCTTGCTTGCTAGCTCGCATCGTCGAGCAGATGCAAACACATTGATCGCCTATTATTGATCGGATGATTCCAAATTGACGCTTCTTAGATCAGCTCTTACAAGAACACAATAATTGGCCACTCGTATCAATCCTCAAATGTAATGGAGTCATCGTCGTCGACCCAGCACAGCAGCGACATCAAGCTTGTGGCGCTCGGCGCGGCGCTCTTCTGGCGCCTGTACAAAGCTCACCGTTTCCGCGCGGCCGGAGGACATGATGCGTGATCCCCCCGCCCCGCACCGCCGCCGCCGGCGACAAGGGCCGGGCGCTGCGACGACGGAGGGACGTGTCGGCGCTAGAGTGCGCCGTGTGCCTCGCGGAGACCGGTTCCTCGTCGAATGCATCGACCGGTGGTTCAGGGCCAATTCCACGTGCCCGATCTGCCGCGCCGCCGCCGTCGGCCAGCCGGACGCCGTGGAGGTGCACAAGGGTGGCGGTGGCCCTGCACCGGTGGTGGTTGTGGTGCAAAGCTGATCCAGCCGCATGGAGCCATTGTAACATCCAGAACAGCAGCGAGATTTTTTGTTTTAGACGTGGAGTGTTGCATCCTGTTTAATCTAGATGGTTTACGTTGATTCCGCATACTTTATGTTTTCTCTTATGCAGTGTTTCTAGTTTGATAATGCTTCAGAATG
Source organism: Echinochloa phyllopogon (assembly GCA_033239725.1). Classification (NCBI taxonomy): domain Eukaryota; kingdom Viridiplantae; phylum Streptophyta; class Magnoliopsida; order Poales; family Poaceae; genus Echinochloa; species Echinochloa phyllopogon. Next base: position 59,188,562 of record BTCW01000018.1, on the reverse strand, counting down.
TTACGGCTGTTTTGGGGTGTTACACTCACGATGCATATGATTTCTTAAATTTAGTACAACACAATACTAGTTTTTTAAAAGAATTTTTCCTTAAATTGGCACCGGAAAGGTTTTTCAATAAAACAGACCACGAATGATTCATATTAATAAAGTAACATGGTTTGACTACATCCGTGATATGTATAGTATCTAGCATGTGATTTGCATTAACAACAAATAAGTCTTTTTCTAACCAAACAGGAGGGGTTTATAGATGCTTATTTTTATAAGCTTGTCATAAGCCCATAAGCACCTAAAGAGGTGCTTTTGAGGCTTATTTACCATGACTCCACAGGAATCACCTCACTTTCCACTATATAAGCCTCGGCAGCTAAAATTAACCGCCAAGAAAAAATATAGGGCCTGCATGGTTTGGCACTGTGGAGCTTCCCTTCTCTCCCCACACACATAGCTTAAAGGAGTGGAGACAACTTTCATATTTAACTTGGTCATCCCTCCACTCAACTAGCAATGTGGGACTAAATGTTGCACCCATCCACCACTTCCTCATGCACATATGGGCCTTTGAGATTTATTTAGGAATTTCTTCATGGGCTTTAATGGATCAATCCCCTAAATTCCATCAAATGCCGCGGTCATTAACAAATAATGGGACAGGCCAGATGGATTAGTTTTTATCTAAGAATCATGATAGCATTTTGCTCTCTTTTTTCCACGAATCCAATGGATTTGAATACCACGGCCAATTATTTAATCCTGGCAAGAACTGTACTGATTAGTAGAGCTGACTTGGTTTCGTTTACCGGTGACAATTGGGAAACATAGGACGGTATCCGATACCGATAGAAAATACTGGCAAGCGTATCTTAACTTTTTTAACCATACTCTACATGCAGGCTCCCTACAGTTTAATGCTCTGCAACAAGCCAACAATTTATATGAACACTCCACATGATTCCAAGTCATACCGAAGCCACATGATTTGTTTGCAGAAAGCAATCAATCAGTTTACTATATTCGTGCTACAGTAAGTCAACTCGCATCTGATTGGCAGCTAATTAAAGCAAGTTGAATTTAGTTTCGTACTGGTGGCATGTACATAAAAACTTTATCAACCGGCAACTTGCAATTCTTTTGGCTGAGGCAAAAAAATATTTGGCGACTTTGGACATGCACATGGTCATTCGAACTCGCCGTAATTAAACCAAGTCCACAAGCAGGAATCAAGTTAATTATTATGCCACATATATATGGATTTGTATACTACAAGTAGTGTTATTCTCTATAATGCAGGCTGCATCTCCAGACATGCAGGTGTAGGTAGTGACTTTAGAAGAGCACTGATAAAAAACAAAAAAAGAGGATCGATGAAAACGATTTGAATAATGCAGGACCATATGCGCGCCACGGTCTTTATTTATTTAACTATAATAACTACTAGTACTGTTATTAGCAATGCGAAAGGGAAATTACTACTCCAACTTGCAATTATATATTCATACATTTCAATGTTTCATCAAGCCTAGTGCTTCAGTATATATTTTATTCGCAACCGCACTATAAAATATATTTTGCTGGAACCCATTGCGGCCTCTTCAAATATTGATACGTGGGGGCTATCTGGATGGTTCTTGTATTTAACGAATTGGAGAGACCAAGTGGCTTGGTCATACTCCCTCCGTTCTAAAATGTAGGTTGTTTATTTTTTAAAAATTTAAATTTGATCACTTGTCTTATTCAAAATTTTGTGTAAATTATCATATTTTTATGGTGGCTTTCTTTATTAATAAAAAATCTTTAAAAAGTCGTAAATTTGACTATATTTTCACAAATTTTTTGAATAAAACGAGCCGTTAAACTTGTGGTTAAAAAGTTAAATGACCTACATTTTGGAACAGAGGTAGTAGTTTTTTTAAGACCACTATACACGTAAACGCTCACGCACGCATGCATACACTCATCCCTATGAATACATATACGTAAACCCTATTTTTGTGACTATCCCAAAAGACCGGGCCGACAAATGTCAAGATCGACGAAATCACCATAAGACCCTTGTTGTCGACATAATTAACAAACAATACCACTCGGAAATACAACTATGTTTATCAAACCAATACCACTCAGAAATAGAACTATGTTTATCAAATTAACAAACAATACCACTCGAAAATAAAACTACGTTTATCAAACTACACATATGTGTGAATTGATCGGTTGGTAAGATTTCTCGAGGTGGAACCTGCTCACCCGGTTTCAAGTCATCGAGTCAGCACAGGTGTCGCATTTTCCTAGATTTAGCTGACACTATTCTTTCAGTGATAGACGACATACCTACATTTTGGAACAGAGGTAGTAGTTTTTTTAAGACCACTATACACGTAAACGCTCACGCACGCATGCATACACTCATCCCTATGAATACATATACGTAAACCCTATTTTTGTGACTATCCCAAAAGACCGGGCCGACAAATGTCAAGATCGACGAAATCACCATAAGACCCTTGTTGTCGACATAATTAACAAACAATACCACTCGGAAATACAACTATGTTTATCAAACCAATACCACTCAGAAATAGAACTATGTTTATCAAATTAACAAACAATACCACTCGAAAATAAAACTACGTTTATCAAACTACACATATGTGTGAATTGATCGGTTGGTAAGATTTCTCGAGGTGGAACCTGCTCACCCGGTTTCAAGTCATCGAGTCAGCACAGGTGTCGCATTTTCCTAGATTTAGCTGACACTATTCTTTCAGTGATAGACGACATACCCGTCGACAGTGCGATGACTTCATTAATCTCAACATCTGCTGACCTAGTCTCACAGATGTGCTAATAGGGTTAGAGTTTGCGTACGTATAGTTATACGGGTGAATGAAACCAGCAATACAAGCTATGTATGGGGTTTCAATCATCTGAAAATAGTTTGAAGTAAGCGCTATTTATTAGACGTTCGATGAGCATGTAGAGTGCTTCATTTGATACTGTTAACGTTTTCACTTCATGCACTCAACAGCCTAGCATTGTATAATTAGTTTGAGACTTCTTTCTTTTAGGAAGTCAGTGTGAAATAGATATACCACAGAAATAAAACCTAGTGCCTGCAATAGTAGGCACCAATATGATGGACCTCAGGACTTGCCAAGCAACATTACTGTGGCCGGTTTACTGTCGGCGGCACTTGAGTACCATATTATTAACAGGTCGGCTGATATTTTGGTGACACAAAAGTGTAACAGGTCGTCCCTCGCGCCAGTTGTTTGGGATCAAATATTCAAACCGATTGCATGGAAACCGTCTCTGGTTCGGGATCCCCTCTGTTTCTGCCTGATGAGAACGTGGGCGACAACAACCTAGGCCGATATTCAAGTCTAGGCCGGCTTTATTTGGCTCCGTCTACGGCGCTAGACTTCTTGAAAAACTTTATACCTACGCATTTTCTTCTCGTCGCACGCCGTTGCACACATCATATACGCAACACAATATAGCATATTCTAGGGCTAGGGCGGGTGGAGGCAGATCCACGCGCCCGCGGACCCAGCCAAGAAAGGGAGCCCGGGCAAAGCTCATAGCAATTGTCTCTTCCATCTTTGATATAACAAATTACAAGTCATTGAACCAGGCTAAGGGAGGCGAGTCCTTTGACGTTGCTGTGTTGCAGCCCGGGCGATTGCCCGGCCAGTGGAGCTAACACTAGAGTTCGTCGTCATTCTACTATCCATGTTTGCTTGCTCTCTACTAGCTCACATGCATCGTCGAGTGGATGCAAACACATCGTAACATAACCAATCGCCATTGATCGAATTCCAGACGCTTTCTCAGATCAGCTCTTACACGAACCCGTGCCGAGTTGATTAATTATTGGCACGCGGAACTCGTGTTAATTATTAATTTGGCACACATCGATGGCATGTGCCGACTATATGCTTGCACGCATCATATACGCCAGAACATGAAAACATATTCTAGGACCAGGGCAGGCGCAGGCACAGCCACATCCACGCCGGACTTGCCACCTAGTATCACAGTTCGTCGTCGTTCTATACATTCGCTTGCTTGCTAGCTCGCATCGTCGAGCAGATGCAAACACATTGATCGCCTATTATTGATCGGATGATTCCAAATTGACGCTTCTTAGATCAGCTCTTACAAGAACACAATAATTGGCCACTCGTATCAATCCTCAAATGTAATGGAGTCATCGTCGTCGACCCAGCACAGCAGCGACATCAAGCTTGTGGCGCTCGGCGCGGCGCTCTTCTGGCGCCTGTACAAAGCTCACCGTTTCCGCGCGGCCGGAGGACATGATGCGTGATCCCCCCGCCCCGCACCGCCGCCGCCGGCGACAAGGGCCGGGCGCTGCGACGACGGAGGGACGTGTCGGCGCTAGAGTGCGCCGTGTGCCTCGCGGAGACCGGTTCCTCGTCGAGTGCATCGACCGGTGGTTCAGGGCCAATTCCACGTGCCCGATCTGCCGCGCCGCCGCCGTCGGCCAGCCGGACGCCGTGGAGGTGCACAAGGGTGGCGGTGGCCCTGCACCGGTGGTGGTTGTGGTGCAAAGCTGATCCAGCCGCATGGAGCCATTGTAACATCCAGAACAGCAGCGAGATTTTTTGTTTTAGACGTGGAGTGTTGCATCCTGTTTAATCTAGATGGTTTACGTTGATTCCGCATACTTTATGTTTTCTCTTATGCAGTGTTTCTAGTTTGATAATGCTTCAGAATGTTACGGCTGTTTTGGGGTGTTACACTCACGATGCATATGATTTCTTAAATTTAGTACAACACAATACTAGTTTTTTAAAAGAATTTTTCCTTAAATTGGCACCGGAAAGGTTTTTCAATAAAACAGACCACGAATGATTCATATTAATAAAGTAACATGGTTTGACTACATCCGTGATATGTATAGTATCTAGCATGTGATTTGCATTAACAACAAATAAGTCTTTTTCTAACCAAACAGGAGGGGTTTATAGATGCTTATTTTTATAAGCTTGTCATAAGCCCATAAGCACCTAAAGAGGTGCTTTTGAGGCTTATTTATCATGACTCCACAGGAATCACCCCACTTTCCACTATATAAGCCTCACCAAACACATATTAAAGCTTACGCTACACCAAACTGGATTTGTTTGGCGGCAAGAGATTTCCTTGGCAGCTAAAATTAACCGCCAAGAAAAAATATAGGGCCTGCATGGTTTGGCACTGTGGAGCTTCCCTTCTCTCCCCACACACATAGCTTAAAGGAGTGGAGACAACTTTCATATTTAACTTGGTCATCCCTCCACTCAACTAGCAATGTGGGACTAAATGTTGCACCCATCCACCACTTCCTCATGCACATATGGGCCTTTGAGATTTATTTAGGAATTTCTTCATGGGCTTTAATGGATCAATCCCCTAAATTCCATCAAATGCCGCGGTCATTAACAAATAATGGGACAGGCCAGATGGATTAGTTTTTATCTAAGAATCATGATAGCATTTTGCTCTCTTTTTTCCACGAATCCAATGGATTTGAATACCACGGCCAATTATTTAATCCTGGCAAGAACTGTACTGATTAGTAGAGCTGACTTGGTTTCGTTTACCGGTGACAATTGGGAAACATAGGACGGTATCCGATACCGATAGAAAATACTGGCAAGCGTATCTTAACTTTTTTAACCATACTCTACATGCAGGCTCCCTACAGTTTAATGCTCTGCAACAAGCCAACAATTTATATGAACACTCCACATGATTCCAAGTCATACCGAAGCCACATGATTTGTTTGCAGAAAGCAATCAATCAGTTTACTATATTCGTGCTACAGTAAGTCAACTCGCATCTGATTGGCAGCTAATTAAAGCAAGTTGAATTTAGTTTCGTACTGGTGGCATGTACATAAAAACTTTATCAACCGGCAACTTGCAATTCTTTTGGCTGAGGCAAAAAAATATTTGGCGACTTTGGACATGCACATGGTCATTCGAACTCGCCGTAATTAAACCAAGTCCACAAGCAGGAATCAAGTTAATTATTATGCCACATATATATGGATTTGTATACTACAAGTAGTGTTATTCTCTATAATGCAGGCTGCATCTCCAGACATGCAGGTGTAGGTAGTGACTTTAGAAGAGCACTGATAAAAAACAAAAAAAGAGGATCGATGAAAACGATTTGAATAATGCAGGACCATATGCGCGCCACGGTCTTTATTTATTTAACTATAATAACTACTAGTACTGTTATTAGCAATGCGAAAGGGAAATTACTACTCCAACTTGCAATTATATATTCATACATTTCAATGTTTCATCAAGCCTAGTGCTTCAGTATATATTTTATTCGCAACCGCACTATAAAATATATTTTGCTGGAACCCATTGCGGCCTCTTCAAATATTGATACGTGGGGGCTATCTGGATGGTTCTTGTATTTAACGAATTGGAGAGACCAAGTGGCTTGGTCATACTCCCTCCGTTCTAAAATGTAGGTTGTTTATTTTTTAAAAATTTAAATTTGATCACTTGTCTTATTCAAAATTTTGTGTAAATTATCATATTTTTATGGTGGCTTTCTTTATTAATAAAAAATCTTTAAAAAGTCGTAAATTTGACTATATTTTCACAAATTTTTTGAATAAAACGAGCCGTTAAACTTGTGGTTAAAAAGTTAAATGACCTACATTTTGGAACAGAGGTAGTAGTTTTTTTAAGACCACTATACACGTAAACGCTCACGCACGCATGCATACACTCATCCCTATGAATACATATACGTAAACCCTATTTTTGTGACTATCCCAAAAGACCGGGCCGACAAATGTCAAGATCGACGAAATCACCATAAGACCCTTGTTGTCGACATAATTAACAAACAATACCACTCGGAAATACAACTATGTTTATCAAACCAATACCACTCAGAAATAGAACTATGTTTATCAAATTAACAAACAATACCACTCGAAAATAAAACTACGTTTATCAAACTACACATATGTGTGAATTGATCGGTTGGTAAGATTTCTCGAGGTGGAACCTGCTCACCCGGTTTCAAGTCATCGAGTCAGCACAGGTGTCGCATTTTCCTAGATTTAGCTGACACTATTCTTTCAGTGATAGACGACATACCCGTCGACAGTGCGATGACTTCATTAATCTCAACATCTGCTGACCTAGTCTCACAGATGTGCTAATAGGGTTAGAGTTTGCGTACGTATAGTTATACGGGTGAATGAAACCAGCAATACAAGCTATGTATGGGGTTTCAATCATCTGAAAATAGTTTGAAGTAAGCGCTATTTATTAGACGTTCGATGAGCATGTAGAGTGCTTCATTTGATACTGTTAACGTTTTCACTTCATGCACTCAACAGCCTAGCATTGTATAATTAGTTTGAGACTTCTTTCTTTTAGGAAGTCAGTGTGAAATAGATATACCACAGAAATAAAACCTAGTGCCTGCAATAGTAGGCACCAATATGATGGACCTCAGGACTTGCCAAGCAACATTACTGTGGCCGGTTTACTGTCGGCGGCACTTGAGTACCATATTATTAACAGGTCGGCTGATATTTTGGTGACACAAAAGTGTAACAGGTCGTCCCTCGCGCCAGTTGTTTGGGATCAAATATTCAAACCGATTGCATGGAAACCGTCTCTGGTTCGGGATCCCCTCTGTTTCTGCCTGATGAGAACGTGGGCGACAACAACCTAGGCCGATATTCAAGTCTAGGCCGGCTTTATTTGGCTCCGTCTACGGCGCTAGACTTCTTGAAAAACTTTATACATACGCATTTTCTTCTCGTCGCACGCCGTTGCACACATCATATACGCAACACAATATAGCATATTCTAGGGCTAGGGCGGGTGGAGGCAGATCCACGCGCCCGCGGACCCAGCCAAGAAAGGGAGCCCGGGCAAAGCTCATAGCAATTGTCTCTTCCATCTTTGATATAACAAATTACAAGTCATTGAACCAGGCTAAGGGAGGCGAGTCCTTTGACGTTGCTGTGTTGCAGCCCGGGCGATTGCCCGGCCAGTGGAGCTAACACTAGAGTTCGTCGTCATTCTACTATCCATGTTTGCTTGCTCTCTACTAGCTCACATGCATCGTCGAGTGGATGCAAACACATCGTAACATAACCAATCGCCATTGATCGAATTCCAGACGCTTTCTCAGATCAGCTCTTACACGAACCCGTGCCGAGTTGATTAATTATTGGCACGCGGAACTCGTGTTAATTATTAATTTGGCACACATCGATGGCATGTGCCGACTATATGCTTGCACGCATCATATACGCCAGAACATGAAAACATATTCTAGGACCAGGGCAGGCGCAGGCACAGCCACATCCACGCCGGACTTGCCACCTAGTATCACAGTTCGTCGTCGTTCTATACATTCGCTTGCTTGCTAGCTCGCATCGTCGAGCAGATGCAAACACATTGATCGCCTATTATTGATCGGATGATTCCAAATTGACGCTTCTTAGATCAGCTCTTACAAGAACACAATAATTGGCCACTCGTATCAATCCTCAAATGTAATGGAGTCATCGTCGTCGACCCAGCACAGCAGCGACATCAAGCTTGTGGCGCTCGGCGCGGCGCTCTTCTGGCGCCTGTACAAAGCTCACCGTTTCCGCGCGGCCGGAGGACATGATGCGTGATCCCCCCGCCCCGCACCGCCGCCGCCGGCGACAAGGGCCGGGCGCTGCGACGACGGAGGGACGTGTCGGCGCTAGAGTGCGCCGTGTGCCTCGCGGAGACCGGTTCCTCGTCGAGTGCATCGACCGGTGGTTCAGGGCCAATTCCACGTGCCCGATCTGCCGCGCCGCCGCCGTCGGCCAGCCGGACGCCGTGGAGGTGCACAAGGGTGGCGGTGGCCCTGCACCGGTGGTGGTTGTGGTGCAAAGCTGATCCAGCCGCATGGAGCCATTGTAACATCCAGAACAGCAGCGAGATTTTTTGTTTTAGACGTGGAGTGTTGCATCCTGTTTAATCTAGATGGTTTACGTTGATTCCGCATACTTTATGTTTTCTCTTATGCAGTGTTTCTAGTTTGATAATGCTTCAGAATGTTACGGCTGTTTTGGGGTGTTACACTCACGATGCATATGATTTCTTAAATTTAGTACAACACAATACTAGTTTTTTAAAAGAATTTTTCCTTAAATTGGCACCGGAAAGGTTTTTCAATAAAACAGACCACGAATGATTCATATTAATAAAGTAACATGGTTTGACTACATCCGTGATATGTATAGTATCTAGCATGTGATTTGCATTAACAACAAATAAGTCTTTTTCTAACCAAACAGGAGGGGTTTATAGATGCTTATTTTTATAAGCTTGTCATAAGCCCATAAGCACCTAAAGAGGTGCTTTTGAGGCTTATTTATCATGACTCCACAGGAATCACCCCACTTTCCACTATATAAGCCTCACCAAACACATATTAAAGCTTACGCTACACCAAACTGGATTTGTTTGGCGGCAAGAGATTTCCTTGGCAGCTAAAATTAACCGCCAAGAAAAAATATAGGGCCTGCATGGTTTGGCACTGTGGAGCTTCCCTTCTCTCCCCACACACATAGCTTAAAGGAGTGGAGACAACTTTCATATTTAACTTGGTCATCCCTCCACTCAACTAGCAATGTGGGACTAAATGTTGCACCCATCCACCACTTCCTCATGCACATATGGGCCTTTGAGATTTATTTAGGAATTTCTTCATGGGCTTTAATGGATCAATCCCCTAAATTCCATCAAATGCCGCGGTCATTAACAAATAATGGGACAGGCCAGATGGATTAGTTTTTATCTAAGAATCATGATAGCATTTTGCTCTCTTTTTTCCACGAATCCAATGGATTTGAATACCACGGCCAATTATTTAATCCTGGCAAGAACTGTACTGATTAGTAGAGCTGACTTGGTTTCGTTTACCGGTGACAATTGGGAAACATAGGACGGTATCCGATACCGATAGAAAATACTGGCAAGCGTATCTTAACTTTTTTAACCATACTCTACATGCAGGCTCCCTACAGTTTAATGCTCTGCAACAAGCCAACAATTTATATGAACACTCCACATGATTCCAAGTCATACCGAAGCCACATGATTTGTTTGCAGAAAGCAATCAATCAGTTTACTATATTCGTGCTACAGTAAGTCAACTCGCATCTGATTGGCAGCTAATTAAAGCAAGTTGAATTTAGTTTCGTACTGGTGGCATGTACATAAAAACTTTATCAACCGGCAACTTGCAATTCTTTTGGCTGAGGCAAAAAAATATTTGGCGACTTTGGACATGCACATGGTCATTCGAACTCGCCGTAATTAAACCAAGTCCACAAGCAGGAATCAAGTTAATTATTATGCCACATATATATGGATTTGTATACTACAAGTAGTGTTATTCTCTATAATGCAGGCTGCATCTCCAGACATGCAGGTGTAGGTAGTGACTTTAGAAGAGCACTGATAAAAAACAAAAAAAGAGGATCGATGAAAACGATTTGAATAATGCAGGACCATATGCGCGCCACGGTCTTTATTTATTTAACTATAATAACTACTAGTACTGTTATTAGCAATGCGAAAGGGAAATTACTACTCCAACTTGCAATTATATATTCATACATTTCAATGTTTCATCAAGCCTAGTGCTTCAGTATATATTTTATTCGCAACCGCACTATAAAATATATTTTGCTGGAACCCATTGCGGCCTCTTCAAATATTGATACGTGGGGGCTATCTGGATGGTTCTTGTATTTAACGAATTGGAGAGACCAAGTGGCTTGGTCATACTCCCTCCGTTCTAAAATGTAGGTTGTTTATTTTTTAAAAATTTAAATTTGATCACTTGTCTTATTCAAAATTTTGTGTAAATTATCATATTTTTATGGTGGCTTTCTTTATTAATAAAAAATCTTTAAAAAGTCGTAAATTTGACTATATTTTCACAAATTTTTTGAATAAAACGAGCCGTTAAACTTGTGGTTAAAAAGTTAAATGACCTACATTTTGGAACAGAGGTAGTAGTTTTTTTAAGACCACTATACACGTAAACGCTCACGCACGCATGCATACACTCATCCCTATGAATACATATACGTAAACCCTATTTTTGTGACTATCCCAAAAGACCGGGCCGACAAATGTCAAGATCGACGAAATCACCATAAGACCCTTGTTGTCGACATAATTAACAAACAATACCACTCGGAAATACAACTATGTTTATCAAACCAATACCACTCAGAAATAGAACTATGTTTATCAAATTAACAAACAATACCACTCGAAAATAAAACTACGTTTATCAAACTACACATATGTGTGAATTGATCGGTTGGTAAGATTTCTCGAGGTGGAACCTGCTCACCCGGTTTCAAGTCATCGAGTCAGCACAGGTGTCGCATTTTCCTAGATTTAGCTGACACTATTCTTTCAGTGATAGACGACATACCCGTCGACAGTGCGATGACTTCATTAATCTCAACATCTGCTGACCTAGTCTCACAGATGTGCTAATAGGGTTAGAGTTTGCGTACGTATAGTTATACGGGTGAATGAAACCAGCAATACAAGCTATGTATGGGGTTTCAATCATCTGAAAATAGTTTGAAGTAAGCGCTATTTATTAGACGTTCGATGAGCATGTAGAGTGCTTCATTTGATACTGTTAACGTTTTCACTTCATGCACTCAACAGCCTAGCATTGTATAATTAGTTTGAGACTTCTTTCTTTTAGGAAGTCAGTGTGAAATAGATATACCACAGAAATAAAACCTAGTGCCTGCAATAGTAGGCACCAATATGATGGACCTCAGGACTTGCCAAGCAACATTACTGTGGCCGGTTTACTGTCGGCGGCACTTGAGTACCATATTATTAACAGGTCGGCTGATATTTTGGTGACACAAAAGTGTAACAGGTCGTCCCTCGCGCCAGTTGTTTGGGATCAAATATTCAAACCGATTGCATGGAAACCGTCTCTGGTTCGGGATCCCCTCTGTTTCTGCCTGATGAGAACGTGGGCGACAACAACCTAGGCCGATATTCAAGTCTAGGCCGGCTTTATTTGGCTCCGTCTACGGCGCTAGACTTCTTGAAAAACTTTATACCTACGCATTTTCTTCTCGTCGCACGCCGTTGCACACATCATATACGCAACACAATATAGCATATTCTAGGGCTAGGGCGGGTGGAGGCAGATCCACGCGCCCGCGGACCCAGCCAAGAAAGGGAGCCCGGGCAAAGCTCATAGCAATTGTCTCTTCCATCTTTGATATAACAAATTACAAGTCATTGAACCAGGCTAAGGGAGGCGAGTCCTTTGACGTTGCTGTGTTGCAGCCCGGGCGATTGCCCGGCCAGTGGAGCTAACACTAGAGTTCGTCGTCATTCTACTATCCATGTTTGCTTGCTCTCTACTAGCTCACATGCATCGTCGAGTGGATGCAAACACATCGTAACATAACCAATCGCCATTGATCGAATTCCAGACGCTTTCTCAGATCAGCTCTTACACGAACCCGTGCCGAGTTGATTAATTATTGGCACGCGGAACTCGTGTTAATTATTAATTTGGCACACATCGATGGCATGTGCCGACTATATGCTTGCACGCATCATATACGCCAGAACATGAAAACATATTCTAGGACCAGGGCAGGCGCAGGCACAGCCACATCCACGCCGGACTTGCCACCTAGTATCACAGTTCGTCGTCGTTCTATACATTCGCTTGCTTGCTAGCTCGCATCGTCGAGCAGATGCAAACACATTGATCGCCTATTATTGATCGGATGATTCCAAATTGACGCTTCTTAGATCAGCTCTTACAAGAACACAATAATTGGCCACTCGTATCAATCCTCAAATGTAATGGAGTCATCGTCGTCGACCCAGCACAGCAGCGACATCAAGCTTGTGGCGCTCGGCGCGGCGCTCTTCTGGCGCCTGTACAAAGCTCACCGTTTCCGCGCGGCCGGAGGACATGATGCGTGATCCCCCCGCCCCGCACCGCCGCCGCCGGCGACAAGGGCCGGGCGCTGCGACGACGGAGGGACGTGTCGGCGCTAGAGTGCGCCGTGTGCCTCGCGGAGACCGGTTCCTCGTCGAGTGCATCGACCGGTGGTTCAGGGCCAATTCCACGTGCCCGATCTGCCGCGCCGCCGCCGTCGGCCAGCCGGACGCCGTGGAGGTGCACAAGGGTGGCGGTGGCCCTGCACCGGTGGTGGTTGTGGTGCAAAGCTGATCCAGCCGCATGGAGCCATTGTAACATCCAGAACAGCAGCGAGATTTTTTGTTTTAGACGTGGAGTGTTGCATCCTGTTTAATCTAGATGGTTTACGTTGATTCCGCATACTTTATGTTTTCTCTTATGCAGTGTTTCTAGTTTGATAATGCTTCAGAATGTTACGGCTGTTTTGGGGTGTTACACTCACGATGCATATGATTTCTTAAATTTAGTACAACACAATACTAGTTTTTTAAAAGAATTTTTCCTTAAATTGGCACCGGAAAGGTTTTTCAATAAAACAGACCACGAATGATTCATATTAATAAAGTAACATGGTTTGACTACATCCGTGATATGTATAGTATCTAGCATGTGATTTGCATTAACAACAAATAAGTCTTTTTCTAACCAAACAGGAGGGGTTTATAGATGCTTATTTTTATAAGCTTGTCATAAGCCCATAAGCACCTAAAGAGGTGCTTTTGAGGCTTATTTATCATGACTCCACAGGAATCACCCCACTTTCCACTATATAAGCCTCACCAAACACATATTAAAGCTTACGCTACACCAAACTGGATTTGTTTGGCGGCAAGAGATTTCCTTGGCAGCTAAAATTAACCGCCAAGAAAAAATATAGGGCCTGCATGGTTTGGCACTGTGGAGCTTCCCTTCTCTCCCCACACACATAGCTTAAAGGAGTGGAGACAACTTTCATATTTAACTTGGTCATCCCTCCACTCAACTAGCAATGTGGGACTAAATGTTGCACCCATCCACCACTTCCTCATGCACATATGGGCCTTTGAGATTTATTTAGGAATTTCTTCATGGGCTTTAATGGATCAATCCCCTAAATTCCATCAAATGCCGCGGTCATTAACAAATAATGGGACAGGCCAGATGGATTAGTTTTTATCTAAGAATCATGATAGCATTTTGCTCTCTTTTTTCCACGAATCCAATGGATTTGAATACCACGGCCAATTATTTAATCCTGGCAAGAACTGTACTGATTAGTAGAGCTGACTTGGTTTCGTTTACCGGTGACAATTGGGAAACATAGGACGGTATCCGATACCGATAGAAAATACTGGCAAGCGTATCTTAACTTTTTTAACCATACTCTACATGCAGGCTCCCTACAGTTTAATGCTCTGCAACAAGCCAACAATTTATATGAACACTCCACATGATTCCAAGTCATACCGAAGCCACATGATTTGTTTGCAGAAAGCAATCAATCAGTTTACTATATTCGTGCTACAGTAAGTCAACTCGCATCTGATTGGCAGCTAATTAAAGCAAGTTGAATTTAGTTTCGTACTGGTGGCATGTACATAAAAACTTTATCAACCGGCAACTTGCAATTCTTTTGGCTGAGGCAAAAAAATATTTGGCGACTTTGGACATGCACATGGTCATTCGAACTCGCCGTAATTAAACCAAGTCCACAAGCAGGAATCAAGTTAATTATTATGCCACATATATATGGATTTGTATACTACAAGTAGTGTTATTCTCTATAATGCAGGCTGCATCTCCAGACATGCAGGTGTAGGTAGTGACTTTAGAAGAGCACTGATAAAAAACAAAAAAAGAGGATCGATGAAAACGATTTGAATAATGCAGGACCATATGCGCGCCACGGTCTTTATTTATTTAACTATAATAACTACTAGTACTGTTATTAGCAATGCGAAAGGGAAATTACTACTCCAACTTGCAATTATATATTCATACATTTCAATGTTTCATCAAGCCTAGTGCTTCAGTATATATTTTATTCGCAACCGCACTATAAAATATATTTTGCTGGAACCCATTGCGGCCTCTTCAAATATTGATACGTGGGGGCTATCTGGATGGTTCTTGTATTTAACGAATTGGAGAGACCAAGTGGCTTGGTCATACTCCCTCCGTTCTAAAATGTAGGTTGTTTATTTTTTAAAAATTTAAATTTGATCACTTGTCTTATTCAAAATTTTGTGTAAATTATCATATTTTTATGGTGGCTTTCTTTATTAATAAAAAATCTTTAAAAAGTCGTAAATTTGACTATATTTTCACAAATTTTTTGAATAAAACGAGCCGTTAAACTTGTGGTTAAAAAGTTAAATGACCTACATTTTGGAACAGAGGTAGTAGTTTTTTTAAGACCACTATACACGTAAACGCTCACGCACGCATGCATACACTCATCCCTATGAATACATATACGTAAACCCTATTTTTGTGACTATCCCAAAAGACCGGGCCGACAAATGTCAAGATCGACGAAATCACCATAAGACCCTTGTTGTCGACATAATTAACAAACAATACCACTCGGAAATACAACTATGTTTATCAAACCAATACCACTCAGAAATAGAACTATGTTTATCAAATTAACAAACAATACCACTCGAAAATAAAACTACGTTTATCAAACTACACATATGTGTGAATTGATCGGTTGGTAAGATTTCTCGAGGTGGAACCTGCTCACCCGGTTTCAAGTCATCGAGTCAGCACAGGTGTCGCATTTTCCTAGATTTAGCTGACACTATTCTTTCAGTGATAGACGACATACCCGTCGACAGTGCGATGACTTCATTAATCTCAACATCTGCTGACCTAGTCTCACAGATGTGCTAATAGGGTTAGAGTTTGCGTACGTATAGTTATACGGGTGAATGAAACCAGCAATACAAGCTATGTATGGGGTTTCAATCATCTGAAAATAGTTTGAAGTAAGCGCTATTTATTAGACGTTCGATGAGCATGTAGAGTGCTTCATTTGATACTGTTAACGTTTTCACTTCATGCACTCAACAGCCTAGCATTGTATAATTAGTTTGAGACTTCTTTCTTTTAGGAAGTCAGTGTGAAATAGATATACCACAGAAATAAAACCTAGTGCCTGCAATAGTAGGCACCAATATGATGGACCTCAGGACTTGCCAAGCAACATTACTGTGGCCGGTTTACTGTCGGCGGCACTTGAGTACCATATTATTAACAGGTCGGCTGATATTTTGGTGACACAAAAGTGTAACAGGTCGTCCCTCGCGCCAGTTGTTTGGGATCAAATATTCAAACCGATTGCATGGAAACCGTCTCTGGTTCGGGATCCCCTCTGTTTCTGCCTGATGAGAACGTGGGCGACAACAACCTAGGCCGATATTCAAGTCTAGGCCGGCTTTATTTGGCTCCGTCTACGGCGCTAGACTTCTTGAAAAACTTTATACCTACGCATTTTCTTCTCGTCGCACGCCGTTGCACACATCATATACGCAACACAATATAGCATATTCTAGGGCTAGGGCGGGTGGAGGCAGATCCACGCGCCCGCGGACCCAGCCAAGAAAGGGAGCCCGGGCAAAGCTCATAGCAATTGTCTCTTCCATCTTTGATATAACAAATTACAAGTCATTGAACCAGGCTAAGGGAGGCGAGTCCTTTGACGTTGCTGTGTTGCAGCCCGGGCGATTGCCCGGCCAGTGGAGCTAACACTAGAGTTCGTCGTCATTCTACTATCCATGTTTGCTTGCTCTCTACTAGCTCACATGCATCGTCGAGTGGATGCAAACACATCGTAACATAACCAATCGCCATTGATCGAATTCCAGACGCTTTCTCAGATCAGCTCTTACACGAACCCGTGCCGAGTTGATTAATTATTGGCACGCGGAACTCGTGTTAATTATTAATTTGGCACACATCGATGGCATGTGCCGACTATATGCTTGCACGCATCATATACGCCAGAACATGAAAACATATTCTAGGACCAGGGCAGGCGCAGGCACAGCCACATCCACGCCGGACTTGCCACCTAGTATCACAGTTCGTCGTCGTTCTATACATTCGCTTGCTTGCTAGCTCGCATCGTCGAGCAGATGCAAACACATTGATCGCCTATTATTGATCGGATGATTCCAAATTGACGCTTCTTAGATCAGCTCTTACAAGAACACAATAATTGGCCACTCGTATCAATCCTCAAATGTAATGGAGTCATCGTCGTCGACCCAGCACAGCAGCGACATCAAGCTTGTGGCGCTCGGCGCGGCGCTCTTCTGGCGCCTGTACAAAGCTCACCGTTTCCGCGCGGCCGGAGGACATGATGCGTGATCCCCCCGCCCCGCACCGCCGCCGCCGGCGACAAGGGCCGGGCGCTGCGACGACGGAGGGACGTGTCGGCGCTAGAGTGCGCCGTGTGCCTCGCGGAGACCGGTTCCTCGTCGAGTGCATCGACCGGTGGTTCAGGGCCAATTCCACGTGCCCGATCTGCCGCGCCGCCGCCGTCGGCCAGCCGGACGCCGTGGAGGTGCACAAGGGTGGCGGTGGCCCTGCACCGGTGGTGGTTGTGGTGCAAAGCTGATCCAGCCGCATGGAGCCATTGTAACATCCAGAACAGCAGCGAGATTTTTTGTTTTAGACGTGGAGTGTTGCATCCTGTTTAATCTAGATGGTTTACGTTGATTCCGCATACTTTATGTTTTCTCTTATGCAGTGTTTCTAGTTTGATAATGCTTCAGAATGTTACGGCTGTTTTGGGGTGTTACACTCACGATGCATATGATTTCTTAAATTTAGTACAACACAATACTAGTTTTTTAAAAGAATTTTTCCTTAAATTGGCACCGGAAAGGTTTTTCAATAAAACAGACCACGAATGATTCATATTAATAAAGTAACATGGTTTGACTACATCCGTGATATGTATAGTATCTAGCATGTGATTTGCATTAACAACAAATAAGTCTTTTTCTAACCAAACAGGAGGGGTTTATAGATGCTTATTTTTATAAGCTTGTCATAAGCCCATAAGCACCTAAAGAGGTGCTTTTGAGGCTTATTTATCATGACTCCACAGGAATCACCCCACTTTCCACTATATAAGCCTCACCAAACACATATTAAAGCTTACGCTACACCAAACTGGATTTGTTTGGCGGCAAGAGATTTCCTTGGCAGCTAAAATTAACCGCCAAGAAAAAATATAGGGCCTGCATGGTTTGGCACTGTGGAGCTTCCCTTCTCTCCCCACACACATAGCTTAAAGGAGTGGAGACAACTTTCATATTTAACTTGGTCATCCCTCCACTCAACTAGCAATGTGGGACTAAATGTTGCACCCATCCACCACTTCCTCATGCACATATGGGCCTTTGAGATTTATTTAGGAATTTCTTCATGGGCTTTAATGGATCAATCCCCTAAATTCCATCAAATGCCGCGGTCATTAACAAATAATGGGACAGGCCAGATGGATTAGTTTTTATCTAAGAATCATGATAGCATTTTGCTCTCTTTTTTCCACGAATCCAATGGATTTGAATACCACGGCCAATTATTTAATCCTGGCAAGAACTGTACTGATTAGTAGAGCTGACTTGGTTTCGTTTACCGGTGACAATTGGGAAACATAGGACGGTATCCGATACCGATAGAAAATACTGGCAAGCGTATCTTAACTTTTTTAACCATACTCTACATGCAGGCTCCCTACAGTTTAATGCTCTGCAACAAGCCAACAATTTATATGAACACTCCACATGATTCCAAGTCATACCGAAGCCACATGATTTGTTTGCAGAAAGCAATCAATCAGTTTACTATATTCGTGCTACAGTAAGTCAACTCGCATCTGATTGGCAGCTAATTAAAGCAAGTTGAATTTAGTTTCGTACTGGTGGCATGTACATAAAAACTTTATCAACCGGCAACTTGCAATTCTTTTGGCTGAGGCAAAAAAATATTTGGCGACTTTGGACATGCACATGGTCATTCGAACTCGCCGTAATTAAACCAAGTCCACAAGCAGGAATCAAGTTAATTATTATGCCACATATATATGGATTTGTATACTACAAGTAGTGTTATTCTCTATAATGCAGGCTGCATCTCCAGACATGCAGGTGTAGGTAGTGACTTTAGAAGAGCACTGATAAAAAACAAAAAAAGAGGATCGATGAAAACGATTTGAATAATGCAGGACCATATGCGCGCCACGGTCTTTATTTATTTAACTATAATAACTACTAGTACTGTTATTAGCAATGCGAAAGGGAAATTACTACTCCAACTTGCAATTATATATTCATACATTTCAATGTTTCATCAAGCCTAGTGCTTCAGTATATATTTTATTCGCAACCGCACTATAAAATATATTTTGCTGGAACCCATTGCAGCCTCTTCAAATATTGATACGTGGGGGCTATCTGGATGGTTCTTGTATTTAACGAATTGGAGAGACCAAGTGGCTTGGTCATACTCCCTCCGTTCTAAAATGTAGGTTGTTTATTTTTTAAAAATTTAAATTTGATCACTTGTCTTATTCAAAATTTTGTGTAAATTATCATATTTTTATGGTGGCTTTCTTTATTAATAAAAAATCTTTAAAAAGTCGTAAATTTGACTATATTTTCACAAATTTTTTGAATAAAACGAGCCGTTAAACTTGTGGTTAAAAAGTTAAATGACCTACATTTTGGAACAGAGGTAGTAGTTTTTTTAAGACCACTATACACGTAAACGCTCACGCACGCATGCATACACTCATCCCTATGAATACATATACGTAAACCCTATTTTTGTGACTATCCCAAAAGACCGGGCCGACAAATGTCAAGATCGACGAAATCACCATAAGACCCTTGTTGTCGACATAATTAACAAACAATACCACTCGGAAATACAACTATGTTTATCAAACCAATACCACTCAGAAATAGAACTATGTTTATCAAATTAACAAACAATACCACTCGAAAATAAAACTACGTTTATCAAACTACACATATGTGTGAATTGATCGGTTGGTAAGATTTCTCGAGGTGGAACCTGCTCACCCGGTTTCAAGTCATCGAGTCAGCACAGGTGTCGCATTTTCCTAGATTTAGCTGACACTATTCTTTCAGTGATAGACGACATACCCGTCGACAGTGCGATGACTTCATTAATCTCAACATCTGCTGACCTAGTCTCACAGATGTGCTAATAGGGTTAGAGTTTGCGTACGTATAGTTATACGGGTGAATGAAACCAGCAATACAAGCTATGTATGGGGTTTCAATCATCTGAAAATAGTTTGAAGTAAGCGCTATTTATTAGACGTTCGATGAGCATGTAGAGTGCTTCATTTGATACTGTTAACGTTTTCACTTCATGCACTCAACAGCCTAGCATTGTATAATTAGTTTGAGACTTCTTTCTTTTAGGAAGTCAGTGTGAAATAGATATACCACAGAAATAAAACCTAGTGCCTGCAATAGTAGGCACCAATATGATGGACCTCAGGACTTGCCAAGCAACATTACTGTGGCCGGTTTACTGTCGGCGGCACTTGAGTACCATATTATTAACAGGTCGGCTGATATTTTGGTGACACAAAAGTGTAACAGGTCGTCCCTCGCGCCAGTTGTTTGGGATCAAATATTCAAACCGATTGCATGGAAACCGTCTCTGGTTCGGGATCCCCTCTGTTTCTGCCTGATGAGAACGTGGGCGACAACAACCTAGGCCGATATTCAAGTCTAGGCCGGCTTTATTTGGCTCCGTCTACGGCGCTAGACTTCTTGAAAAACTTTATACCTACGCATTTTCTTCTCGTCGCACGCCGTTGCACACATCATATACGCAACACAATATAGCATATTCTAGGGCTAGGGCGGGTGGAGGCAGATCCACGCGCCCGCGGACCCAGCCAAGAAAGGGAGCCCGGGCAAAGCTCATAGCAATTGTCTCTTCCATCTTTGATATAACAAATTACAAGTCATTGAACCAGGCTAAGGGAGGCGAGTCCTTTGACGTTGCTGTGTTGCAGCCCGGGCGATTGCCCGGCCAGTGGAGCTAACACTAGAGTTCGTCGTCATTCTACTATCCATGTTTGCTTGCTCTCTACTAGCTCACATGCATCGTCGAGTGGATGCAAACACATCGTAACATAACCAATCGCCATTGATCGAATTCCAGACGCTTTCTCAGATCAGCTCTTACACGAACCCGTGCCGAGTTGATTAATTATTGGCACGCGGAACTCGTGTTAATTATTAATTTGGCACACATCGATGGCATGTGCCGACTATATGCTTGCACGCATCATATACGCCAGAACATGAAAACATATTCTAGGACCAGGGCAGGCGCAGGCACAGCCACATCCACGCCGGACTTGCCACCTAGTATCACAGTTCGTCGTCGTTCTATACATTCGCTTGCTTGCTAGCTCGCATCGTCGAGCAGATGCAAACACATTGATCGCCTATTATTGATCGGATGATTCCAAATTGACGCTTCTTAGATCAGCTCTTACAAGAACACAATAATTGGCCACTCGTATCAATCCTCAAATGTAATGGAGTCATCGTCGTCGACCCAGCACAGCAGCGACATCAAGCTTGTGGCGCTCGGCGCGGCGCTCTTCTGGCGCCTGTACAAAGCTCACCGTTTCCGCGCGGCCGGAGGACATGATGCGTGATCCCCCCGCCCCGCACCGCCGCCGCCGGCGACAAGGGCCGGGCGCTGCGACGACGGAGGGACGTGTCGGCGCTAGAGTGCGCCGTGTGCCTCGCGGAGACCGGTTCCTCGTCGAGTGCATCGACCGGTGGTTCAGGGCCAATTCCACGTGCCCGATCTGCCGCGCCGCCGCCGTCGGCCAGCCGGACGCCGTGGAGGTGCACAAGGGTGGCGGTGGCCCTGCACCGGTGGTGGTTGTGGTGCAAAGCTGATCCAGCCGCATGGAGCCATTGTAACATCCAGAACAGCAGCGAGATTTTTTGTTTTAGACGTGGAGTGTTGCATCCTGTTTAATCTAGATGGTTTACGTTGATTCCGCATACTTTATGTTTTCTCTTATGCAGTGTTTCTAGTTTGATAATGCTTCAGAATGTTACGGCTGTTTTGGGGTGTTACACTCACGATGCATATGATTTCTTAAATTTAGTACAACACAATACTAGTTTTTTAAAAGAATTTTTCCTTAAATTGGCACCGGAAAGGTTTTTCAATAAAACAGACCACGAATGATTCATATTAATAAAGTAACATGGTTTGACTACATCCGTGATATGTATAGTATCTAGCATGTGATTTGCATTAACAACAAATAAGTCTTTTTCTAACCAAACAGGAGGGGTTTATAGATGCTTATTTTTATAAGCTTGTCATAAGCCCATAAGCACCTAAAGAGGTGCTTTTGAGGCTTATTTATCATGACTCCACAGGAATCACCCCACTTTCCACTATATAAGCCTCACCAAACACATATTAAAGCTTACGCTACACCAAACTGGATTTGTTTGGCGGCAAGAGATTTCCTTGGCAGCTAAAATTAACCGCCAAGAAAAAATATAGGGCCTGCTTGGTTCCCCGCCTAAGGCTGCCACGGCACTGTGCAGCTCACCGCAGCCCGCGGCACGCGTTTCGTCCGCCACGGAAAACACTGTTCCGTGGCGGAGGGGCGTGTGGCGTGGTGCGCGTTGGCTGGGAGCCAAACAGGCCCATACTTTTCTTGGCAGGATTATTAAACAGCCAAGAAAATGTATATACCTTGGCAGGTGATGAGAAACGCCAAAAAATAGTATATTACCTTGGCGACTTCACTAATCTTCCAAGAAAACAATGCATTACCTTGGTGAATTCTCTAAGTTGCCAAGCAAATTGAGTGTTTCCTTGGCAGTTTTACTAAGCTGTCAAGGAAATTGAGTGTTTAATGCCATTGAGGAAATTGATTTTTGCTGCAAAGAATAGTATGCTTAATGCCACTGAGTGTAATGTGTTGGGTTTTAATGAATCTTGAACCAGGTCATTTGATAACTGAAATCTATATGTATATATATTGACTTTATTTGTAGCCAATTTTTGAAATTGGCTGCCATTTATATTTTTTTGTTGGTGGCATGCGTTTTCTTGGCGGTTGGCAGCCAAGGAAATCACAATTTACTTGACGGTTGATAGCTGCCAAGAAAACTGTTTAACTTGGCCGCTGAGAGCCGTAAATAACTTTTCTTGGCAGTTGCTGGCCGCTAAGAAATGCTATTTACTCAGAGGTTAGAACATTTCCTTGACACATTGAAGATTTTACCACTATTCTAGATTTCTTGGCGGCTAAACTGCCAAGTATATGATCCTTGGCAGCCAACAACCAAGGTAATCAAATTTTCTTGGCTCTCTATTCTTGGCATATTTTGCTTGGCTGTTGGCTGCCAAGGATCGTTTCCTTGGCGGTTTTTGGCCGCCAAGGCAATTCCAGTTTGGTGTAGTGTTATTATAAGCCTCTCCATATGAGGGGCTTATGGATCTTATAATAAGCCCCTCCAAACCAAACAGGACCTATTACTGAATGTCATTTGAAATAATTAACTAAGTTAAAAGGCTTAACTGCTTATGTTCTGAAATCCCTCTGGCCTATTACTGAAAATGAAAAGATTTGAAATTTTTTTTGAAACGAAATAGGCAGAAGAGCTGGCGATTATATTAAAAAGAAGATGAAGTCCAGACTGGCCTATTTCAAAAGGAAGATTTTGAAATTTTGAAACTGAATCAGTAATCACTACTATAATTCTCATGTTCCCCTAGTGTTTTTGTCATTCCCTAGGAACCTTTCTCTACAAAAAATCTGTTTGGGCCTGTTTTCTAATCTTTCCTAAGGATTTCAAACTGTAGGAAAATCGGAAAATTCCAATGGTGAACCGAAAGATGGAATTTGAACTGACTATGCAAGTGCTCGAAAACTTAAAACAAAGTCTATTGAAACCTATCCTTTTTAATTCAGCGCCGTCAGACTAAATAATTCAAGATGAAATAAAAATAAAGAAAAGACTTTGATAGAAAAGCCTGAAAAGTATTACTACATATGAATGGGGCATTAAGAATGTGCAGAGAAAATCGCGGCAAGAGATGCCAAGGTATCTTCTATTCTAGGTCACACAGACGAGACTAGACTGACGGGATCAACACTGCTCAATACCCTACTCTCTCAGTCTCAGCCCAGATGACTCCACATGCTTAAGAATCGAGGCTTTGCTGCCATCAATTTGTACATCGACTGCGACAGTAGACTGGGATAATAAAATAAACTAACTCTGCTCAAAATTCTAGATTATTTTAGATTTTTAAACGTGGAGTTTTTATTGTATATCTACACTATGTCTTCTTCGCCAAAAAATATACACTATATCTAAATACACAACAAAATTTATGTATCTAGAAAACCCAAACAACCTACATAAATTCTTAAGATAAAGGGACTCCATCTCAGTTTATTTAGGTTAGTTGGATATATGTCATTATAATTTTTATATTTCGAAAATATGTCATTTGTACGTCGCTGACAGACGGAGGTTATCTCAGTCACTGACAGTTATATTTTTTAAAAAATTTAAAAATTATAATGACACGTTTAAAACTTTCCCTAACCTAAAATTTGAGTGCGAGAGAGAGGAGGCAAAATACCTGGTGTACAACAGATCACTGCGTTAATGTAACTACACCACTCCTGCACCTGGCCGGCATTTCCACCTGCTCTCAGCCACGTAACCTGACAGAGCGAAGCCTCTCTCCCAGCTGAGGATCTGCGCGATGGTCTCGCCGTATTTTAAAATCCTTCGTCTGCAAATTTTCCTGTCTGTCTCTTTTAAAAAAAAATTCCTGTCTGTCGCGTGTCGGCGGTGTCGCCATGTGCCGAATATGCTTGGAGGTCCGCACTCTCGTCAAATCACTCGAACTCAAGATAACATATTTTTCATCTCACGAGGAACAAAATATGCAGGATTTTTTAGGGGACAGCCACGAACGAGCTGGGCCGCCGCGGAGCGACGTCGTGTTATATATCCGCTCACGCCCCGTCGAGCAGATGCAAACACCGCCACTGCTCCAGCTCCAGCACACGCGTCTCGATTTCCACACGAGCCAGCAGGTTAATTTGTTTAGCCACGCGCGTACTCAGCTATAGGCTTCTCGTCTCGAGCTCTAAACCCCCGGCCCAAATGGAGCCTTCGTCTTCCTCCTCGACGTTGCTGGACCGCGACATCAGGTTCGACTTGTACGCCGTGCTCGCGGCGCTGGGCCTGTCGGCCTTCCTCGTCGTGTGCTTCTGGCGCCTGTACAAGCTCACGGTGTCCGCGCGGCCGCAGGACATGCTGCCCATGGCCGCCGCCGGGGCCAAGCAGGCGGCGCTCAGGCAGAAGGACGTCGCGGCGCTGCCGGTGTTCGTGCACGGCGGTGGCAGTGGCGTCGACGCCGACGGGGCGGCGGTCGAGTGCGCGGTGTACGTGCCTCGCGGACATGAAGGACGGGGAGAGGGGCCGGCTGCTCCCCGGATGCGGCCACCGGTTCCACGTCGAGTGCATCGACCGGTGGTTCAGGGCCAACTCCACGTGCCCGGTCTGCCGCGCCGCCGCCGTCGGCCAGCCGGAGGCGGTAGTGGAGGCGGGCAAGGGTGGCTCTCCGCAGGTGGTGGTTGCGGTTCAAAGCTGAGTGAGCGAGCTGAGCCGTCGAGTAGTGTGGCGTGGTCAGATTGGTTGAAATGTTCACGTCATACTGTATTGTTTTCCTCGCCTTTTCCTTACACTTCGACTTGGAAAAGATCATTCCTATCTCAATTCTCACATCTTTCATCTACTCCATATATATGTTCTTATCCTATTATCTTTTGTGTATGTATACATATATGGTGTTGTGACATAGTCAATTTTTATAAGGTATGATATGACTTTGCAAGGTATTTTACATTGAACTTCTTTCGACAAAAACACAAACTCACAGTGAAATAGCAACCTAGTGGTGGTCATTGTTCGTGCATCGCTAAGTTTTCTTTTATTGATCAGTTACGGCAGGAGCACTGCCTAATCTTTTAACACAGCACGCCCAACACGGTTACTCCACTAGTACTCTTGTTACTCCACTAAGTTGGGTGTCCTGCAAGTGCAGTGTGTCCTGGAGAGGTTACATGGCCTCAAAAGAAAGTGACAGAGCTTTGATAGAATGCGCCCAAAAAAAAGGAAAAGCTGTGTCAACTTTTTGAAAATTAGGCAGGAGCACTACCATGAAAAGCTGTGTCAATGAGTGTGTGCTTGCGATGGGATTGTAGAAGCTTCAACTTACCAATGCCTACTTTAGAGCAAGACTAATGATTTAGCCAGCAATTGACTGTAAACATCTTTACAGCTCATCTCTTAGCCCACTAGTATAATGATTTAACTCTTTATCATTAATACATGGCCCACTTGTCTCTCTCACAAAGTTTACTAGTTCTTGTACTCAAGCTAGTTGTAAACTTACGGCTCACCTCCTCTCTCTCCTCCACCTCATCATTTAGCCTTCTTACGGCCTTCCATAATACTTGCTCTTGCGGGGCCAACAATCATGCGAGGCCACCATCTTTTTAGTGCGCGTTGGATCTGCCCTAAGAAAGAGAAGCAAACAGGTTCGCATAACTTAAATATATTATATAAAAATGGAGCTCGTGCTAAAACAGAAAGAAGTAAAGAACAACATTAAGACTATACACTCAGCCCTCTCATAACATCCTGTCTGATCACGATCTCCCCCTTGATGAAGCACAAAACTTTCAATAGCGATGCCGACCTTCCTTCAAAATTTCTCCTATTCTTTTTCTTTATATGTTCAAGTCATATAGATATAAGCATAGCACTCCAGGGATTTGTTCCACAATTTCTCCAACTCAACGCCTCCTGCCGGTATTTGCACTAGACCGTCAGTGGTGGCGGAGCTCGCAGTCAATCCAGGGGTACTACAGTAAAAAACCATCGTATTAGGATTCAAGATCAGGATCGATTAGAGGAGCACGAGATAGGGGATAAAAGGAGGGCAGGAAGCAACGCAAGTAGTAGCGGGTGTCTATGTTGTTGTCGCGTTGCGGTCGCGGCCACCTTGAACGCCAGCCAACATACCACGAGCCTAACGCGTCATGCGCGCAGGACCAACGGAGGGCACCACACTGACGTTGGCGGACAGCTGACTGATGAGAACACGGGGCGCCAATGGGACAAGTTGCCTTGGTGAGTCAATCGTGAAGGACACATATGCGGTGGACTCAGATATTGTCGTCTTTGGCCCGCCGTGTCGGACTTGACTGTAACAACCCTAAAATTCCCTATAGGATTTGTTGAGTGCAAAAATGTGAATTTAAAAATTTTTGGTGGAATTGTGTGCATGCAAACAAACATATAAGAGTGTCTTCTATTTGCTCCCTAAATTCCTAGGCAATTTAAATTTTCAAATTTAAAATCAATTTGAAGTGCTAAGGATGAAATAGTGTGATTTGGAGTTATTTGGAATTATTGGAATTTTTGGTTGGTTTGAATTCAAATTCTACATTTGAATTCAAACTCTAATTGGCCAAACTAATTTCCAATCCTTCTAACTGCTCGTGGGCCAAATTCCTGAAGCCCAAGTCCATCTTTCACCCTCCAACTTCTTTTTCCGAGCCAGCGAACCAAGTGGCCCGCTCGGCCTTTCGGCCCAGCTGCGGCCCATCCTTCAGCCCCCACCGCGTCGTCTCCACGTCGCCTCCATCTCTCTCGCTGATGTGCGGCCCCCACCTGTCAGTCGTCTCTCTCCCCGCGTCATCGTCCTCCTCTCGCCGCTCTCTCTCTCTCTCCCGCGGCCGCGCGCCCGTGACCCAACCACCCGAGCCCCGCGCGGCCCGTCGCGATTGCGCCGCGTGTCCGCGGGCACTCGAGCTTCCCCATCCGTCCGTCGAGCACCAGGAAACCCTAGCGCCATCCCCTATAAAACCCGCCGCCGGCCGTCTTCTTCCCCAAGCCGCGCCGCCCCTCGGGGGTACTCCTGATCCAATTCGTGAGGGGTGTGAGGTGCAAGGTGAGGTGGGGAAGGGGTTGAGCGGGAGCAGGAGCAAGGAGAAGAGCCGGAGCGCCTTCCCCGCATCGCCGCCGCCGAAGCCATCGCCGCCGTCCGTGGAGCCGCCGAGGAGAAGCCGAACGAGGGACGGGAGGAGGAGCACGAGGACCGCCAGACCGCGTCGAGCCTTCCCCGAGCTGCAGCGATCGACTACTAGCCCTAGGTGAGCGCCGCCGAGTTTTTCCCCCTTTCTCCCCTGTCTCCGGCCAAGTTCCGCTGCCGCCGCCGTTGCTAGCCCCTGTGGGCAAGCCTTCGTGCTGTGCAGCTTCTTGTGCAGAATCCCGACGCGCCGCTCTCCGCACCGCAGCCCGCCGACGCCCTTGGCCTCTGGACCCTGGCCGCCATGCTGTCGCCGCGCACCGAGCGAGCTCGGACCGCGCAAGCGCCATGGCCGCGGCGCGGTCAAGCCCGTAGCTTAAACTTCGCGCGCGCGAGCTGAACTCACCCATACACCGCACGCACAGCTGAGCACATCGCGTTGAGAGGTTTTGGAGCGCCAAGCCGAGCCGTTCCTACCCGCGTGTCGCCGGCCGCCGTCGCGCCATGGTCGCGTCGCCGCCGTCCGCGTCGGGAAGCCCGGTCCAGAGCCCAGCCATGGCCTTTTTCTCCCCGAACGTGTTCGCCAAACCCTAGCGCTGCTGTTCCGACAATCCTAGGCCCGAGCCGACCTCGTTTCCGGCCGTCCCGCCGTCGACCGTCGCCGCCGGTGCGTTCTGGTGCGCGCCGCGCGTGCGCTGCGTCGCGCCGTGGCCAAGCCACACCGAGGACCACACCAAGTCGCCACACGAAGCACCGCAGACGATCCTGATTCGGCCGCAGATCGATCCCATGCACCCGGCTCACGTGAACCCCTCTCACGGTTCACGGTGGACTTGGTCCACCAGAGCAGCACCAGCAGCCACCCCTTCGTGGGCCTAATGTTCGCGATTAAGTCTGTTTAACCACCCTAAACTCTTCCGGCCCAGCCACTTTCGGCCCAATTCCAGCCCAGCCAGCGTGTAATTCTTTTTCTTTTTCTTTTAACTGCGCTGACGTATGGGCCCACTTGTCATACTCTGTGAGTCACTGACAGCTGGGGCCCACTGACCAGAGTTGACCGTTGACCCGTTGACCGTTAAACGGTCAACGCTGACGTCAGCAGGGCCCACTGCTGACGTCATCATAGGCGGACCCCACTGCTGACGTCAGCATGACGTCATGCTGACGTCAGCAGGCTAATTTCTGTCTGTTTCTTTTTTCGGAAATTATTTAATATTTTCAGAAAATAATTTAAACTTGTAAAATTAATAATAAATCAACCGTAGCTCAGAAAAATATGAAACCAGTTTCTATATTTTTCTAAAATCATGATCTACGCGTTAGTGTAGAGTTTGGTGTTATTTGAGTCTTCTTTTGTTGCTGTTTTATTGTTTCTTTGCCTGTAGTTGCGTCTTATTTTATTTTTACGCAACCCTAGGAGCTCCAGAGAGTAGGAGGAGCCGGACCACTACAACAACTGCTTTGACGAAGATGAAGACATTTGTCCAGGTTCACGCCCGACCATTTTCTGAAATACCTATTAGACATGCAACTAGTATGCTAGCGCTTTACTTTACTCGCATGATAAACCTGCACTGCCTTTGTTATTATCCTGTTACCTTGCTACCTACTACTCACTTTATGAAATATGCTATGCTATGCATGTGTTGGGATGGTTGTGATTGATCCTCTTGGCGTGAGTTGTGGGTGGTTTGGGAGGAGTAGTGCAGCTAGGCGGTGTAAGCGAGTAATAACAACTCGATTGTTGATCGAGGTGCTGAGGGGCTGCACTCGGGCAGTCCCTATGGGGTACTTGTTGCGGGTACATGGTTACTTGTGGTTTGGTACTCGGGGAGTACCTGAGGAGTTTGGGCGGCAATACCTGTTATGGGTGCCGATTGCGGACCGTTGCGGCGGATCGCTTGTGACGCAGATACTCGCTTTACCGAAAATTAAGGACCGAGTCGTGCCCCCACTTTGGACTTGGGAAATACCGTGCTCACCATCTACCCAGTATGGGGAGGGTTCCAGCAAGCCTACTCTAGTGCGGCGCCGAGACTGTAGGAGGATCGAGCTTGATATGTGTAGGGGGGATTCGTTGCGGCGTAATCTCCCTGATTTACCACGGCCCCCGACTGGCCCCGGTGGAAAGGTTTCACGACCCTGGGGCAGATGTTAGATCGGATGTTTCCCGAGCCCAGGGAGACAGGATTGGCGCCGTTACTGTTTAGGGTCTTTGCTGTGGGCTGCGTCTCAGGTTGGTTGCGGACTAGCCTTGCAGCCCGGATGGATTCCTGGAGTGCCACCTCTGCAGAGTGTAAACTATACGTATAGCCGTGTCCACAGTTACGGACGACCCATTTCTGAGAAGCCCCGGCTAGCATGGGAATCTGCTTTCTTACCTCATCCTTTGATTCGGGTTTATGAGAGATTGGTCCAGCTGAGGCTGTTGAGACAAGGTGGGGAGGGAGCTCACCGAGTCGACTAGTGAGTGAAAGGTGTTGGTGGATAATGATTTGCGGGAACCTGCCGTGGCAGGACGAGCCCGATGGGAAAATGTGAGGCTGATGGTTGGATTTGGGAAGTAGATGTGCGTGTGTGAGCAGGAGTTGGTGATGAGATGAAATTGAGTTATTGCTGCTGCTTGCATAAGAGACCCTGGCTCAAACCTTGATTATTTCTATATCCTTAGAATAGGCCACTTTAAAGCTTGCATCATATTATGGTTGGTGACGTGAACCTGTCCCATTTCCTTGGGGACAGACTTTGGGTTCTCAGGTGAAGACCCTGACCACGAGTTCAACCAGGACGGGTGGTACGACTGAAGGGTGTGCGCTACGCTCAAGGATGCCTGTGGAGAAGGGGACCCTGTTGTTCTAGCTACCGCTGCGCAGATGTTTCTTATTGTCGATTTAGCCCAGAGGGCTTGTACCAGGCGCTATGTTTTTATATATGTCATATAATGGATCTTTTATCGTTGTATGGATGTAATATTCGACTGAGATGAGTTCTGTACGAGATAGCTGCTATTCCTGGGACTATCTCAAGGGTACAGGGAGTCGGGTTCTCGTCGGTGAGAATCCGGTTCGTCACACTGGCATTAGGCGTGCGATGCTGCAATGGGCTAATGGCCGAGTCTCTTAGGTTGCCGATAAGTCACTTAGTGTCAAACTGATTTATTTGCGTCTGGATACACGCTCCTACCTTGTGGGTTGATTTGTGTGTGCGCTGAAAACTGCTTGTCGGTTAACTTTGATGGAGTTGGATGGAGTCTACTACGCCAGCGTAGTACTGGTCTTTAGAAATTGTTGCATAGTAAAGGGGAGCCAAAGCCCTCTATGGGCCTAACGGCGCTCCGCCAGTGACTGCCAGACCAGTTATTTACCAGCATATACACCCTTCTCGCGAACAGACACAGAGCCCTCTATGGCCCCAACTAAGATAATGTTACATTAGGACTCTGGTATATTGTACTATTATTATCATATTATTAAAGTAGTACCAAGCTGCTGAGATCCCCCAACGAAAGTAGCAGCTGGAAGCTGCCTGGTTGCAAGCGATGAAGAGAATAAAGCTGGCTAGAAATCGAAGGAATTCCAAACCAACCGCGTGGCGGTTGGCGTTGTTACGGAAGCGACCTTAACACTGAGCGTCCAATTCACATAGCCAAATTAGAGAATATAATGTCCGTTTCTAGATTACAGATTTATTTAGGTAATACCTATGATGTACCATTCAGGTGCATACGCACATTGGTTTTACCTCCAATCTAAACATTTGACAATCTTCAAAAAAAAACTCTCCTGCACATATGGTAAAATGTCACTTATTTCCTACGGGGTGAAAGATTTGGAAATCAAATACTACAAAACTGATAATCATGTCCTGAGATGATGAAAAGATTGTTCAAATAAGAGTTTTGCCTATTCAAATGCTAGAAAATTTGTCCGCGAAAGAGAATGCTAGATAACTTTAATAATCTGATAATGGTGCGCTTTGCAGCTCACCCTAGTTTATTTTGGGTTCTACGCTGGCTTTTCTATTGAGATGCATATGCATGTCAAAGACTAGACCAGCGGGTCAGACCGTCACACGCCTTTTCATTAAAAAGAAAAAACATTCTCCCGACCTAGGAAAACTCCCGAACCCCGGCTTTGGCGACAAGGGGATTTTCATTTAAACCAAGCCCCGTAAATTTGCTCCGGCGAGGATTCGAACCCAGGTCTACTGATACTTACTCAAGCTCTTACATACGCATATGCATATCATTTTCAATCAAAAAATTTATTAACGATAGAGCCTTCAAAACTTGGCCGTATGTGCAAGGGAAAATGACCCCATAAACAAATGGAATTATACAATGGCGGATCTTATCTTTTACGGGGAAAGGAAAATGTTTAGAAAAAAATTAACATCAAATTAAGAACAAAACCATGTCCTGCAGATGAGGGATCCAATTAGACTTTTGCGTACTCTCAAGCGCTAGATAACTTGAAAGCGACGTGTATTGCAGCTGTTCTTTTAGACTTCAGCCGTGTAGAGATAAATTAAAGGAAAAAGTCTATTTTTGACCATCCAACTTTTATCTCAGTTTGGTTTTGACCATCGAACTCTAAAATCGGATATCTTTGGCCATCTAACTATCAAAACCGTCCAAATTTGACCATTGAGTGGTTTTAAATTTTTTATTTAGAATTAAGTCCTTGGGTCTTAAAATGGTTATTACTTCTTGCTCGTACCTCCGATTTAGGTGATTCTTACAGTCACGCGTTCATAATAGCGGGCTTTATCTTTTAAAATAGTCTTTATACTATTTTCTCACTACTTAATATATTATTTTTATGTTGTTGTGTAAAAACAATAATATAAGAAAAGTAAAATAAACGGTTAGAAAATAATATGTCCATGTCTTTAAAAGGTAAAGCTCATTGTTACAAACGCATGACCACAAGAATCACTTAAATCGGATATATAAGAAACAAATAGTAATCATTTGAAGATCCAAGGACTAAACTATAAATAAAATAGTTCATGGATATTCAAATGATTACTAATTTTTTATGGTATATCCGATTAAAATGATTCTTGTGGTAATGCGTCCGTAACGATGAGCTTTATCTTTTAAAGTGATGGACATATTATTTTCTAACAGTTTATTTTACTTTCTTATATTGGTATTTTACACAACAACATAAAAATAATATATTAAATTTGAAACAAATAGTAATCATTTGAAGATCCAAGGACTAAACTAGAAATAAAATAGTTCATAGATATTCAAATGATTACTAATTTTTTATGGTATATCCGATTAAAATGATTCTTGTGGTCATGCGTCCGTAACGATGAGCTTTATCTTTTAAAGTTATGGACATATTATTTTCTAACAGTTTGTTTTACTTTTCTTATATTGGTATTTTACACAACAACATAAAAATAATATATTAAATAGTGATAAAATAGTATAAAGACTATTTTAAAAGATAAAGCTCGCCGTTATGAACACATGACGGCAAGAATTACCAAAATCGGAGGTATGAGCAAAAAGTAATAATCATTTTAAGATCTAAGAACTAAATTGTAAATAAAAATTTAAAACCACCCATCAAAACCACCCCAATGGCCAAATTCGAACGGTTTTGATAGTTGGATGGCCAAAGATATCCGGTTTTGACGTTCGATGGTCAAAATCAAACTGAGGCAAGAGTTGGATGGTCAAAAATAGACTTTTTCCTAAATTAAAAGAATTTAAAGCTAGAATAATAGAGGAAAGCCTGAAAGTACGATCCATGGATGATGGAGGCACCCAATATCACATGAATATGCAGAGAAATCAACAAGAAATGTCACCGAATCCTCCATAACGGTTTTAAAAATATGGTTAACCACTACAGTAGTGACGAGACTCCACCAATAGACACCTAAAGCTCCATCAGGAATCAACATAATTCCACGTGCTAAAGCTAGCTTCCAGTTGCTGTCAGCTGTGCGTCGACTGAGACATCAACAAAAATATTAGATTAAGACTCTGGTATTATTCCAAAAAAAACTCTGGTAGTTTATATTAATATTAATTAATATCATCCCATTATCAATAGTAAAATCTGTTTCTTCAAAAAAATATCAATAATAAAATGGCCGATCGGACTGCTGAAAAAAGAGGGTCGGGTGAATGGAGTCATTCCCTACTTGGTAGATGGGGGCCTATCCGTCTTACAGTATGTTGATGATACTATTATCTTTTTAGACAACGATCTTGAGGGAGCTCAAAATATGAAGTTGTCAAAATATGATACTACTAAACGTGTAATAATAATTAAACAGCTATATGCATTGATTGATGCAGCGGCTGGGATATTAATGGATATTTCCCTTTTTAAAAATTACAAAGAGTATATTATAATTTGGTCCTCCTACATTTCTACTATTTAGAACCAAGTCCACCAACAGTATCAAACGCCACTTGTACGAGGAAGAAGAGATTTGCAAATCACATATGACAGGACTGATCACGACCTGATTACGGAAGGTTCAATTGGGATTTTTGCCTATTCAAATGGTAACTCAATAAATAGTAAAGAAACAACTTGAAGCTGAAGAGAGAGAGAGAGAGAGAGGGGCTTTCATCAAGTAAAACCTCCGCGGATGACGACGAAGCAGAGAAAATCAGCAAGTGATGTCACGGTATCTTCCGGTTCGACTAGGCCTTTTGTTTGGATCCAAAGTTCACTACGCAAAAGAAAATTTCCATCGCATCAAAATATCGACACATGCATGGAGTACTAAATGTAGATAAAATCAAAAACTAATTGTACAGTTTTGTTGTACTCTGTGAGAGGAACATCTTGAGCCTAATTAATCAATTTTTAGATAATTTTTTACACGTATAAAAGAAATTTTTAGACAATTTTAACCTAAAAATAAAGTTTAGCTCTCAAATTTGAGAACTAAACACGGGCTAGAGAAAGAACGGTGAATGTCAATGCAACAGCCAAGCAGACGAGCGGGAGAGACGACTACTACACCTGATAAGCACCCCGACAGGGCCACAAGTGACACGTTCTTCCTTTGCGTCATTGCACATTCCACGTGCTGAGGCATGCTTACACTACCAGAATGCTTCACATCCGCCCGCCTCCTCCGCCTCGGCCATTTTTGGACCCGGTGCTGATGGGGCTTCAGCACCGGGTCCAACGGCTAGGAGCGGGGGCGGCGCGAAGATGTGTCAGGGCGAAGACATTAGCACCGGGTCGTGGCAAGACCCGGTGCTAATGCGCCCCCTTTAGCACCGGGTGCAGCCAGCAACCGGTGCTAATGTGCCGAGGCCATTTCGCACCGGTTGCTGGCTGCAACCGGTGCTAAAGGGTGCACATTAGCACCGGGTCTTGCCACGATCCGGTGCTAATGTCTTTTGTATATAGCACCTTCTTCCTCCCCCGGCCGAGCCAGCTGAACACTTAGGTGCTGTGTTCATGCTGCTCGGCCGTGGGAGGGGAGGTGCTGCCCAAATTTTTTTCAAAATTTGTGAAGATTCTACTCATCTAAGGAGCACTACAAGGTCCACTCTTTCATTCTCTAATGTTTTATTTAGCTTGTAATCCTTCTATGATTTAGAAATAGAGGGATTTGTGAATCAAAGTAAAGCTAGCTAGAGAGAGCTTGTGTTCTTGGAGGAGAGAGAGGAGAGAGCTTGAGTTCATGGTGGAGAGAGTGTTCATGTTGTGTTTTAAATGGAGAGAGAAGGCAAGCTAGTTAGTATTTTGTTTTATATGACTTGTGAATAGTTATAAGGCTTATGTATTTTATTTATTAGAGAGGTTTATTTATTAAAAGTTGAAATAGTTATTTATTAATTTAATGAAATATATATTCTTAGTTATTTATTAAAAGGTAGAATAGTTATTTATTTATTTAACGCAAGGTATATTTATTTATTTAATGAATATAGTAATGTAGTTTTAGAAATTTATTTATATAATGGAATATATATTATAGTTTATATTTATTTATATATTAAATTTTTTTATCTTTAAATTGTATTGTATATTTGTTATTGGTTAATAACGGGGACCCCCACGCTCAAGCGTTCCGTGATGGCCTTAGGACGTTTCTCGATGCCGCCGAGGCTAACAGGACGCCGTCCGGTGCATTTGATGAGGCACGGTTACATGAGGAATTATTCTGTTTGGACGAAGCACGGTGAAAGAGGAATTCTAATGGATGAAGATGAAGAAGACGAGGCCGATGACGACATTCCGTTATTGGCTCAATACTACGGTTCCTTTGCATATGCTGCAATGGGTGATGCCGATGAGGAAGATGTTGCTCGGGAAGGCGATGCTCAGGAAGATGTTGCTCAGGAAAATGAACCTACTGATGGACTCGGGCAAATGTTGCGTGATGCCGAGAAAGACTGCGGCAATGATAAGGAACTGAAAAAGATACAGCGCATGTTGTTGTACCACAAGACTAACCTGTACCCAGATTGCAAAGAGGGGCTAAAGAAGTTGGGTAGCACATTTGAACTTTTGCAGTGGAAGACAGCAAATTGTGTTACTGATAAGGGTTTCAAGGAGCTAGTGAAACTCGTAAAGAAGATTCTTCCAGAGGGTAACAAATTGCCATCGACGACGTATCAAACAAAACGTGTTGTTTGCCCTCTCGGTTTGGAGGTGCAAAAGATACATGCGTGTCCTAATGACTGTATCCTTTATCGCGGACAGTACGAACACTTGGATCGTTGTCCGGTTTGCACCTGCGCACGATACAAGATCAGGCGGGACGACCCTCGTTCTATTAATTTATAAGATTTTCTATTAATTTATAAGATTTTCTATTAATTTATAAGATTTTCTATTAATTTATAAGATTTTCTAGCATTTTATATTGATTTTATAGCATTTTATATTGATTTTCTAGTAATTTATAAGATTTTCTAGTAATTTATAAGATTTTCTAGCATTTTATATTGATTTTCTAGTAATTTATAAGATTTTCTAGTAATTTATAAGATTTTCTATTAATTTATAAGATTTTCTTATTTAATATATATTTTTAATAGGTATAGCATTAATAACTCAATTAAAACAAGTATTAATAACTATATATTAAAAACTATATTTATAAGATTCCCAAATAGTAGCCACCGGTGCTAAAGGCCGGTTTGGAAACCGTCGCCAAACGAAAATGGGGGCCTTTAGCACCGGGTAGATCAAACATCCGGTGCTAAAGGCCCCCAAAATTTCGTTTGGCGCTTGTTTGGCCTTTAGCACCGGGTGATAGAGACCCGGTGCTACAGTGCCTTTAGCACCGGGTGCAGCCAACACCCGGTGCGAAAGGTATAACCTTTATCACCGGGTGGCGGCTGCACCCGGTGCTAAAGGCCCTTTAGCACCGGGTCTCCTTCCCACCCGGTGCTAAATGCCCCCAATCTATATAAGAAAGCGCCGCATTCTCCCCTTCGTCTCCACCCGCCGCATCTCGCCCAAAGAACCGCCGCCCCTTCGTCTCCGCCCCGACGTCGACCGCGCCGCCGTCGACCCTACCGCGCCGCCCCGACGTCCGCGCCGCCGTTGACCCTGCCGCGCCGCCCCGGCCCCGACGTCCACGTCGTCCCGTCCCCGACTTCCGCGCCGCCCCGGAGCCCCTGACACCCGCCGCCGCCCCGGCCCCATTCGCGCCGCCATCGACCCCTGTCGCGCCGCCCCGGCCCCGACTTCCGCGCCGCCCCAGCCCCGACGTCCGCGCGGCTGTCCCGTCCCCGACTTCCGCGCCGCCCCGGCCCCGACGTCCGCGCCGCCCCGCGCCCCCCACGTCCGCCGCCGCCCCGGCCCCGTCCGCGCCGCCGCTCCGAGGGTCCGCCGCCGACCTGCTCGTGCCCGCCGCTCTGAGGGTCCGCCGCCGCCGACCGTCGTCCGCGCGCTGCGCCGCCGTCGTCCCCTCGCCGCCGGTCCGGCCACCGCTCACTCTTTCATTTTTTTTTGCAAATTCTCTCTATTTATTCATATATATGTGCATATGTGATATATATATGTTATATTTGTGCATGTGTTGTGAAATATTATGTGCAGGGAATATATTTGTGCATGTATCGTAGAAATGCTTGGAATATGTTGTAGAAATGCATGGAATATATATGTTGTAAAAATTTTTATGTATGCTTGGAATATGTTGTAGAAATGCATGGAATATATATGATTGGAGTATTGTTATTTATGTATTTGTTTGATGTATTGCTATTTATGTATTGGAATGCTTTGTAAAAATATATAAAAATACATTGTAAATATATTTATGTTTAATATCGACGCAATTTCCGAACAGCTGGTCGGATGGATCTGGGACGAGGTCGTCAATCCTCGAGGAGAATACCACGTCTCAGTATTGGAGGACGTGCCAAGCTCACAAAGTTATGGAACATCGTCCTAAGTTGTAATAAATACAGTTTAAACAATAACTCGAGTGCGATATATATTTTGTAAGATATATGTCTTATATTTGTAATATATATGTCTTCTATTTGATATACAGCTAATATGAATATAGAGTCGGCCGAATACGCAGTAGAATACACGTATTAGAACATATATATACGTATAGGGCATGCATGGCTACTGAAAAAGGCAAAAAAAAACAAAACCCAGGGCCTTTAGCACCGGGCGTACACAGCAACCAGTGCTAAAGGCCCTGCCAGCCTCGCTGCGGAGGCAGCCCCTTTAGCACCGGTTGCTGGCTGCAACCGGTGCTAAAGGGACCCTTTAGCACCGGTTCTGCCACCCGGTGCTAAAGGGCTTACCCTTTAGCCCCGGTTTAGTTGCACCGGGTGGGAAACCCGGTGCTAAAGGGCTTTCCCACCCGGTGCAGATATCGATCATTCTGGTAGTGTTAGCTAGCTTGCTCAATGCCATGGCTGAGACAAGGCGGCAGACCACTAGTGAAGAAATATAATTCAGTAGTTCTAGTTCCCAACCTCTTATATTGCCTCGTGTATAGCCTCGTAACCACCTTAGCTATACAACGTATGTGATTTTAAATGGGATGTTTTCCCTTTATAGTAACAAGTGGAGTTCCTTTAGTCCCGGGTGGGGACTAAAAGGACGACCTTTAGTCCCGGTTGAAGACACCACCTGGAACTAATGTACGAGACCTTTTAGTCCCGAGTTTCCAACCTTTTCTTGGACTGCCGGGAGGCTCACACACGCACGACGTCGCAAGCCACAAGTCACGCAATTTTTTTACGCGTAAATGCGCGTACGCGTCCGTGAGGATTCAAACTCATGACCTCCAGCCTCGCGCGTTGCTTCCTTACCATCCCAACTATGCATCACTTGTGACTTAGTGGGAGGTACTAAATGACACACTTTAGTACACAAACACTAAAATGGCTCCTCGTCACTTTAGTACCGGGTCTTTTTATGTCCGGTACTGAATATCGTGGACGAATGTGATTTTTTTATTAGTGAAAGGATGATTTTTATTCCCGAACGGTGATTTTGATCGGGACTAAAAGCCGATCTATCCCCCGATTTGTCAGAACTGCTCACATTAATCCCTAATTCAATCAAAACCGGGACTAGTATAGTAGATGGAAAGTCCATTTTTCACCGGTAGACGCGCCACCGGTGACTGGAGACGACGCTGGTGGCGCGGGGGAAGCGACCATCTATCATCCCTTTGAAGAAGATGACCAGGAGTGCTTTGAGATATGCCGGATGGTCATCCTACGGTCTAAGAGCATGGAATGTAATGAGGTCCAGTTGGTGTGAACCACTCGTTACTCGGTACCCTTAAATTTTGTAAGACTTTTATGTCTCTTATTATATATAAAAAAACAACCACCCTTTAGAATCAAGGCCCGTCCACGAGAATAAGCTAGAGTTTCGGCCCATCCAATCAAGGCCTTATACACTCATATGTTTTCCACTTTCGTAATGTACCTTCGAGATCGATGTCCAATACGTAAAGCCTTAGTGACTCCCTTGTTTGTTGTTTCTACGTGGGATTCTTGGTTTCTACTAATAATAACGATTTGTGTTTAAGTCCTTCAATTGCGATCCTTTATCAGTGGCTTACGGTCACTAGGAGCGATAAACACATGAGATTTCTAGTCTGCCACCCAATCCGGGTCGTGGAGGAGAGGAAGAGGAACCACCATCGATGCGGCGGCTTCTTCCCTCCTGCCTGTCTGTCTCTACTTCGATCATGCTAATTCAAAATCCTATATGGCTGCGCCAGTAGTTTAGCGTTTTCCCAATTCAGCATAATTACAGAGTACTTCTTTACTCCACACCCTGCATATATATTAGACTTTTTAAGCTATCTAGATCAAAGATATTACACTTACTGGATCGTTGATCTGACCTTGTGATCAATCCTACTCCCTCCGTCCCGCAAAGAGTGCTCTTTTAGAGTTTAAATCTTGTCCCACAAAAAAGTGCTCTGGTAAGTTTCAAACCATACAAAAGTATTCATTTATTAGTTGTAGCACAATTCTAAATTAAAAGACACAGATTAGATGATGAGTTAAATACCAGCATGCATAATTAAACGACACAGAATATCAATTAGACAGATTAATTAGGGGTATAGAAGACTTTTTTCATCCTCACTATTATGTCTGAGATTTTCTTAAAAAAGCATTTATTATGGGACAGAGGGAGTAACTACCTAAGTACACTATTTCCTCGCCCACGAATATAAGTATTTATAAGTGCATTTATTTGTTCATAAATATAATTATTTTTAGAAACTTAACTTTTAAGCAGGAATTACTCCTGTGAACATATGTGCGGTTAAGTTATTTAAAATAATGTGTCCATGCTTATGATAAATTGTGCAATGTATTTAAACCATCTATTAATGTTGTGGAAAAAACTAGTTACAATTAAAATACTAGTTGTTTTTGCTTGTTTAACAGAGAGTAAAATGTACTTTCTCCTTGTTTGTTGGTTTGTCATAAAATTACTAAAAATGTCTGTATTCGTGGAGTAGCTCAATATACATAAGACCAATTATTAATAAACGTAATTATCTCAACCACCGAAGCCTAACTTGGCCTTGTTCCCCAACTTTACCACCAAATTTTACTATGCAAAAAGAAGATTCTCGTCACATCAAAATACCGGCACATACATGGAGTACTAAATGTAGATGAAATTAAAAACCAATTACACAGTTTTGTTGTACTTTGAGAGACGAACATTTTGAGCCTAATTAATCAATGTTTGGATAATTATTCATAAATACAAACGAAATGCTATAGTGGTGTATTAATGACAAAATGACAACTTTAATGTGCCAAAGTTGAGAACAATACAAGGCCTTGGTAGCTGCAGCGACTAGTGGCAAGGAACGAAGGGATTACTCGCACCCAACGGCATGGATGGAGGCATGAGCTAGTACTAGTAGTATTGACAAGTATAGTGAACGCATCACTCGTGGACTCAATCATACTAAACTACTACTCTCCGATTGGCTAATGTGGACGGAAGACTTCTCTAGACAAGCAACCGGCTGCTCCACACGCCCTTAATATACAGGAGTACGTACTACCTCATTGTTTGCACGCCGCTGTTGGACCTCCGATTAGCGCGAGGAAGATGATGGACGGCGCTGGCACTGCCCCGGCGCCCGCGCCGCGCGGGCGGGTCTCTAGCCTCACCGTGCACGGCGGCGGCGGTGGCAGGGGCGCTGGGCGGGTCTCCAGCTGCACCTCCTCGGCGCTCGCGGCCGTCAGCATCGTCCTCATCCTGCTCTACCTCTTCTGGCGCTTCATCTGGCAGTGCAGGAAGCACAAAGACGGGAGGAGCGGCCCCACGAGCAGCGCTGCCACTACCGCGGCCGGTACCCCGTCGTCGTCCGCTCCGCCGCCGTCATGCCCGTCTCGGGGCGCGGCGGCAGGCTACGGGGCAGGGGAGGCAGCGCGCCGCCCGCCTCACACGACGACGACGACGACGCTCCCGGTGTTCGCGTTCACGGCGGCGGCAGGCGGCTTCGGCGCGGAGAAGGTTGAGTGCGCGGTGTGCCTCGCGGAGCTCGGGGACGGCGAGGCCGCCGCGCGGCTGGTGCCGGGCTGCGGGCACGGGTTCCACGCG
Source organism: Echinochloa phyllopogon (assembly GCA_033239725.1). Classification (NCBI taxonomy): domain Eukaryota; kingdom Viridiplantae; phylum Streptophyta; class Magnoliopsida; order Poales; family Poaceae; genus Echinochloa; species Echinochloa phyllopogon. Next base: position 59,146,301 of record BTCW01000018.1, on the reverse strand, counting down.
GGGTGCATCGAGGCGTGGTTACGCGTGAACACGACGTGCCCGCTCTGCCGCGCCACGGTGAACGCGGCCGCCGCGGGGCAGAGCGCCGGAGATGCGGCTCCGCAGCGCTGCAGTAGCGTGTGAATGTGTGATAGTCCATTTTCCTTGTCGTGTGGTGTGGCAAACTTGCAATGACTTGACTCGCCGCGTCCGTACGTCGGCGTAAAAAATGTTGGTGATGGGAGATTTCTTTCTGTTATGGGAAAATAACAGTGTTGCATTTGCAACGGACTATAGAGCGTGCAATTGTTTTCTGAATCGTGTGGCAATCGGCAGTTGGCCTCCCATTTTGTAAGACCACGAGCGAAATTAAGAGCGCCGCTGTCTACCATTTTGTTTTCATGCACATTTTTTTGTCCAATTTTGACTAAAGTTAGGCTGTGAGCAAGCGTGGCTAGGCCTTGTTTAGATCTCAAATTTCACCCCTAAAGTTCACTATAAAAAAAATATTACCATCGCATCAAAATGTCGGCACATGCATGGAGTACTAAATGTAGATGAAATCAAAAAATAATTGCACAGTGTTGTTGTACTCTGTGAGACGAACATTTTGAGCCTAATTAATCGATTTTTAGATAATTTTTCACACATACAAACGAAATTTTTCACAAATACTACAGTGACGCACGTATCCCAAAATACCACGGTTTTCTCTTAGGTTCGGGAACTAAGCGCCCCAAGACCACGGCGGTGCGGCGAATTGGCACGTACCCCAAGACCACCGACCACGGCACCGGTCCGGCTCAGAGGCCTCAGCCTGCGGCACTTCGTAGACGTATTTGTGCCCCATGCGGCCATGCCTGTCCGCGAAACTGTGCCTCCGTGCTGCCACCGCGTTCGGATGTTCCCTCGTCATCCAAAGGCATAGCAGACTGGCTCTCTCCCTAGCAAGAATTACTGACGTCGGGAAGTTATCTCGACTGGAAAGTAGTTTTCCCAAACGAAAAGAACTGTCAAACTAAGCAGGTCCAATGGACCCTAACAGGAACATGTTTCTTCGCAGTCAACAGAGTAAGCTGTATTATCAGCACTTCACCAGTGCCGGCCTGCCTTGCAGATAAATTGCAGTCAACAGCTTAATAGTATTATTGTACGAGCTACAAACAGCATACAACCGCAGCCTGACACTACAGGCAGATCACATATGTACAGAAACCAAGATGTTCAACCAATATAGTCACGGGGGCACCAGGTTCAGCACAAGACAGACCGGCGCATGAGCACATTTATTAGATATCGTCGGCCGCACATTGATCACTGCATGTCCTTGCCTCCGATAAGGTTCTACGAGCTCCAGGGAGAGGAGCAGCAGTTACTGTGGCTGGTCCATTGCAAGTGGCACCGTCTTCACCTGCACGTAGGGAAAGGTGAAACCAATCAATCATATAAGGAGGTGCCATTTAAGATGGAATTCTACTGAATGTAATCTTGGTGGAAGGTCATATATCATTTCTAACATGTTGTAATACAATTTCATCTCGTACAGTGTGAGCAAACAGAGTAGAGAACAGAGCATACCAGCTCGCGGAACTTCAATATGTAGAACATCTCAAGATAGCGCCTCGTCTCACGCCTCTCGAGTTTCGATACATACTTCCAGAAACCATAGACCCCAGCTAATGTCATTAACCTCGAAGAGTATATTTTCCATGTGTACCTGGTGAGAGCCACAAAGAAAACAAACATCACACTAGTGACCATGTGACCAAGAAGGCATGCACTCGTACTGACTGAAATAAGATTGGCAGCACCAACTTTTCATATATGCGCTGCAGTCCTCCTTCAGATATTTTTACCCAGTGGTTCGGGTATTGCTTGCATTGTTCGAAGAAATCAGCCATCAGATTAGCAGCCTGCTCAGGATGGTAAGGGTCAATGTGGAAACCTGAGATGCCATGCTCAATAATCTCAGCTGGCCCTCCATGGAGTGTTGCAAAAGTAGGAAGTCCACAGCTCATCGCCTCCACGACAGTGAGACCAAATGCTTCATAAAAGGCTGGCTGCAGTATGACATGTTTCAAGTCAGTATATATGCCACTTGAACCATCAGTATGTCATCTACCTAACCATTAACCTGTAAAAGTTCATATCCTACCTGTACAAAGGCACCATGAGTATCAGCTATGTAGCGATAGAGCTCGCCGTTACGGGCCCTGTTTGTCTGAGCAGAAATCCAACGGAACTGCCCGAAGAGGTTGTAGGTTTTAATAAGTTCATGCATCTTCTCTATCTCTGCTATCTCCTCCCTGTCCTTGGACTTCTTCACATCATTATACCCAGCAACGACAACAAGGTTTACCAGCTCTCTCAGCTTAGAGCATTTAGCAAAAGCTTCAACCAGTCCTGTTATATTTTTCACCCTGTCAAGTCTTGCCATGGAGAAGAGGATGGGTTTTGATCGGTCATCCAGATGCCCACTGCAAATTAGAGGAACAATTGTCATTATCAGATATAATTAAAGAGCAACATGTCACTAGTATATACAATCCCACCAAATAAAAATTGTGTCAAATACATTAAAGAAACTCAAATAAGGACCAAGGTAAGTAGGTAACGTAAAGTACTCACATGTGATTGTCATTTTGCTCTGGGTCATAAATCAAACTTTCGATTGAACCGTGAAGAGAAGTGAGCCGCTTGGCCTTCTCGGTGTGTGGAAAATATATGGACATGTCAGCTCCAGGAGAGACTATATTGAACTTTGGATCAAATACATCAATCCCATGGGCAACACGGTAGAGACCAGGAAGAGTAAAAGCTGTGTGACTCTCATACTGTCCAACAGTGTTTTTGCTGAGAAAGAGAGAAGGAAATGAATGATGGCTAGTATCCATATGTCATCAGAACCCATGCGAGAGTAATTCATGAAAAGCTTGGATGTACATTAGTATATTGGGTGCATGTGTGTGTATCAACATGATTCAGTATATATTTATTTATGCACAAAATTAATTATAGGACCAACAGGGAAGAGAACAAAACCTTCCAGCAATTTCTTGGTATGTGCTGGTGATGATAAAATCAGCATTGTTCATAGCGATTATATCAGCAGTGAACTGACAAGAGAAGTGATACTTCTCATCGAACTTCTTCCAGTATATGTCTGAATCTGGATATTTAGTCTTCTCCAGAGCATGAGCAATATTGCACTGCAAGGAATATGTTGGTACAATTAGTAAAGAAACAAGTTCAAGACCTCAAGTAAAATTAACAAGGCATACCTGGGTAATTCCCATCTTGTAAGATAGCAACGATGCTACAAGATTTCCATCACTGTAGTTTCCAATTATGAAGTCTGGAGTGCCCTGTAATTCTGCAGCAATTTCACCAGCAGCATCCTGTATAAAACAAAAGAATTTCAGCCTTCTATCAAATAGAAAAGCATTGTCTTAAAGTAGCAAGTTTCAGGTAAGACTAAAAAAATGGCACACGGGAGTTATGCATGAGGAATCAATGTTAGTGAAGACGAAATCAGTCCTTGCTTTATAAACTACTTTGCACAGGTAATTAAACTGGTAATAATTTACAAGTGTCATGCAAATCACAAGGTACTTTCCTCAGAACTTTTTATTAAAAGAAGAAAGTTCAAGGATATCTGTCTATCTCATGATTTATATGCAAGGTAAGAACCATAAGGAATCAATGATACTCGCCTCAGCAAACGTCTCCAAGTATGGCCAGACATCGAATCTTGATATCCATTTCTTCAGTATCCCATTTTCATTTCTGAAAGGAACTCGTAATATGTAGGTATGCTGTGTTCCACTAATTCTCTCAAGCCTCTGATTGCATGATGTCCCTTTTGCATCTGGTATCAGCCGAGTAACCTTAACAACATAAGAAAAGGCAAATGAATAAATAATTAAAAGTGCTTCCTTTTCCTTTGAGAGAGTTATAACTGTTTTCGGGTCAAAAAAAGAGTAATAAAACTGTAACATACAAGAGCACAAGAAAAATAGAATGGAACAGCTGAACAAAGCAACTCAACATGTACAGATAATATATCATCCTACAGATGCTAAACTTGGAACAAGTAACATAACAAATGAACTTACAATAAGAATCTTTGGGGTAACATCAAGCCCTTGTTTCTTTAACCGAAGAACCATCTCATTCTCTAATGCACGAACTTGGTCCAGTATATAGACAATCTGCCACCAGCGAAGTAAAACTCATGACATGAGATACATAGAGTGAAGGGCTGTGAAAAAGATTGATCTGTTAAACATCACATTCCACATCCTTGATTTACCTGTCCTCCTGTGTCTGGCAAGCCTAACACATTAGCTTGACCAAAGTATCCATGAGGGGATACTACAACAACATTAAAAATCATGGGGATCCTCCCCAAGAATGTCTCCAGTGTAGATGGGTCAGGTGCTTGAAGGATATCCAGAAGTAGATGAATCATTTCCAAAACATGCTCAGCTGTATCACCCCAACCTTTCTCCAGGCCCCATTCTTGAAATCTGAATGATACCAAAAGAAACAAAAAACATATACATAGGTTAGAGCTAACTATTCCCCTAGAATGTGACTTACATTAGATCAATGAATTTTATTATATGTCATAGAGCTATTGTAGATCATTCCAGAAAAGATACATATGCAAAGCCTGATCAATGGTGCATCAGCATGACCAGCTGAAACAAGGGCCACTGTATGCCTGTTTGAAAGAACTGATTATGTAAATATCAACGTGAACTTAGGTTGTTGGAAGTGTTATTTATCCAAAAGGTTTCTAGATCAGCTTTGAGAAACTTAAAACCAATTGCAAACTGAAAGTTAGAATAGTGAACATCTGGTTAATGCAGGGTTTATTCAGAAATTCAAGCCCCAGCAAGTAGACGCTACCAAAAAAATGCCATACTAATACCATCCAAGTACTGTAGTAGAATAGCATTAAGCTTGGTGTGGTAGATCAAACTTACTGATAAGCAAATTGTGAGTAAGGTGTGTCAGCTGGGTGCTTTGTCAAGTACTCCTCAGCTTTGGTCAGCACAGACTGAAGCCTCCCCAAGCTCTGTATCCTATCGTTTAGCATCATAACCTATAACCACACATGTACAGCTTTCAGTAATCAGTATCTACAATTCAGCGGCATGCATAACATTAGACCCAAATTGCATAGTTGTAGCATAACTTACATGCCCCTTGTGCCGGTGGCCACGGAGGAAATCCAGCAGGGGCTCCAGGCAATCCCTGTTGCGGAACATGATGGAAGATAAGTGCCGATTGAGAAACTGCACGCCATTTCCAATAGACGATGACCGATTTGGGCGCGGGACGGAGACATTAAATGGCTCGAAGTCAAGCTCAAGCGTGTAGGGATCATTGCACCTGCCATTTCGGATACAGTTCAAAACTGTGGTGATAAGGATACTCAGAATTGCCAGGATACTTAATAACAAAGTGATACTGAACATTATAGCTAAGCATAAAAACAGTGCAAAAAGAAGTTCATTACATCTGGGAAATCTCAAAAGCAGAGCTCTGGCTCTAGCAGACTAGCACAGAGTACCCTGAAAGCTACTCCTACCAAACTATTGCATGCATAAATCTAGGAAACAATAATAGTCCAAAAGTTGTTAATAGCATATTTCGTCCTCAAGCATATGTAGTCTTTAAAAAAAGGGTGTACTACAGATTTGGCATATTTACCAGTCAATTGCCAATTGGAGCATCAACACGACTGAGCTCCAACAAGCAGTTCCACGAGGCAAACCAACTGACCCACAATTCAGGAAACAGTTCATTATCGCTCCAACCCAAGTCAATACCGTGATGTTCCCCCCTCGGAAACCACGATTAACTGCCCAATTAGCCCCCACGTCCGCCCACCAAACCACACCGGTCAGGGAGGTAGCGGGGAGCAAGCAACTCGAGCACTTCAACGTGAAACCCCCAAGCCGCCGAACTATTTAATATAAAGCTAAATCCCCCACTGGATTAAACCGACCACCACAAATTCGCGCAAAAGCAAAGCAGGGGACAGGAAACAGAGGGTGGGAAGCATCACATACTGGCCATCGACGAGGTCCTCCTTGAATCGTAGGTACTCCGGGATGGTGAGCTGCTCGACGCTGAGCTCGTGCACGTTGACGCGGACGTACTCCCACACCCCCGGGCGCGGGCGCACCGCGATGGCCACGAACGGCGGCAGCACGATCGCCTCCTGCGGAACGGGAACCCACGCACGGAACGACAAGTAGCGCATCAGCACAAATCCACGGAAAAAACGAAAACAAATCAATCGCCACGGAAACGCGGCGTGGCACCTGCGCGGAGCGGAGGACGTCGAGGAAGGGGCCCTCGGCGAGCGCGCGGCCCCCGGAGACATGGACCTCGTCGAGCGCGTCGAGGATGTGGTGCGGCTGCAGGATGCCCTTCCCCTTGTTCACGTACCTGCCGCCCGCCGCATCCGCATCAGAGGAACCGCCGAAAAATCAGAGGCCATCGAGAGGCGGCGAAGGGTGCGTGACCGAGGACTGGCTGGGGGGCGGCGCTTACTTGGAGAGGAGGGCGACGAGCTCGTTGCGGTGCGCGTGGAGAGTGTCCTCGACGCGGTCGCGGATGCTCGGGGTGCGGTCAAGCTTCGGGGCGGACATGGCTGCCGGCTCGTTCGCGGCCGCGAGCGGTGATGTGGGTGGTGGTGGCGGTGACTGCAGAGATAGGCGAGAACAGAGCAGGAGGAGATGCCCAACTTTATACGACACACGCGGCGCGGAACCGCGCGGAGTGGCGTCCTGTGGACGCGTAGCCCGGCGGAGGGGGCCGCCTCGCCAACGTGTGTCTGCAGCCCCCGCAGGTCCGTGGATCTAGCCACAAGCCGCGCGAGGCCCTCGCGTACGTGGGCCCCTTGTGTCAGTGGGCTAGTGGTAGGCCTCCCGGTCTCACGGAGTGACGGGGTGCGCGGCGTCTAGAAACAACGGTGGACCGTGCCTCTCTGATGTGTAGGTCCATGATGCGGGGCCGCTTGTCAGTGACGTGAAGTTCCAAGTCGGGAGGAGATGCTCTAGATTCGCGTGGGCGGTGAGGGAAAGCCGGAAAGGCGCGGCAGGTTGGTGGTTGTCTGGTGGGGTCGCTGGCGGTTGTACAGTGTACTTACTCGAAACCGACAAATGGGCTCCACTGGAAAGTGGCTTTTCTTTGATTAGTGCAGACCTCTGCATCCGTGGTAAACCAGACATGGAAGACGCGAGATGTTTCCGTTTCCCTTTTCTCTTTCTCCTCCTCCTTTTACCCCTTGTTTGTTTGGAGTTTCGTTGCCAGCGACGAGACGCTTCTGAGAAGAGACACGCCGAAAGCGACTTGGGGCCAGGGGGAATGGCCACGTAGGCGGGGTAGCAGATGACACCGTTTTGGCACGCGACCGGCACGAGCTGCCATATGGGTTGGTTCGTAACGCCGGAGCGGACGCGAACGCGACTGGCTCTGGCTCGCGGCTCCCGCGGTCGCCCCACCTTTCAGTCAGCAGCAACAACACGCAGTCCCACACACAGAAGCGATTCGCACTCCCGGGCTCCCGACCCGTGCTTTTTTGCCTTTTTACGGTGACGCAGACGCGGCGTCATTTCTACGCGTAGCCACGTTATTACGTCGGTGACAATTAGTATTATTAAACCCAAACTAATTACATAAGTCATATCTACCCCGCGAGACGAACCTAATGAGTCTAATTAATCTATAATTAGTACATAATTATTAAATTGTTACTGTAGTATTATATTGTCTAATCATGGACTAATTATGCTTAATAGATAAATTAGTTCTCGTTTATGTAATGCTTTTTGTAATTAATTTATATTTAGGGTGTGTTTGGATCCTAAGGACTAAAGTTTAGTTCCTCAAATAAGTGACAATTAGAAGCATTAAATATAAAATAATTATAAAACTAATTGCATAAGTTATATCTACTCTCCGAGACGAACCTAACAAGCCTAATTAACATATAATTAGTATATAATTATCAAATTATTACTGTAGCATTATATTGTCTAATTATGGATTAATTAGGCTTGATAGATTCTTATCGTAAATTAATCATCGCTTATGCAATGTATTTTTTAATTAGTCTATATTTAATACTTTTAATTAGCATTCTTTCATTCGATGTGACGAACTTTAGTCCCTGAAACCGGGCCTTCTAATTCATTCTTTCATTAGTTCCTGGAATCAAACACCTACGTCTACGTCTAGTAGTTGGCAGTCGGCCTGTGGTCGTTGTAGGGATTAGGGAGACGCCACGCGTCGTTGGGTGGTCAGGAAGGGACAAACCGGCGAGGACAGACAGACGCCGATGTAGCCTGTAGGCGTCTCGTGCAGATGCTAGGTCATCATGGCCGACTGCACTTTCCAAGAGCTCTATAGGAGCACCTGCTACTCGATCTCATGTCCCCTACCGTGCGCTTCATGGGACGATCGCGATCCATACCCTTTCACTTGACCCATCCCAACTCACGTCCATACGGTGTCGACAAAACTACTTGTTGACACTCATGCAGTGATCCATCGATCACCAGCCGCTTTCGAGCACCAGTGCACCACGATCAGGCGCATCCACATGATCGGACCGAGCCACAGCTAGCGGGGAACTCGATCCACTCCGAACACCACTTGATCACGTACGCTCACAGTCACATATCATGGGCTTTAGCTACGGATCACGTCGAACCATCGGCCATGGTTCTGGTGTTGTCGAGAAGAAAGGGCAAGTTCTTTTAGCAATCCTGGACACTAGCTGGTTGCGCTGATTTGTCCATGTTGGGCATAGTGGTAGGGGTCTTATGGGTCACCAAATCATGGCAATGTAATTTTCTGTCTAGCTTTCTCGTTTATCTCTAGAACGCCCTGCTTCTAAGAGGTGTTGTTGTAACTTCTTCTTCCCTCTTAATAAAAAAACGTGCATAGGCACGGTCACTAAAAAAAGTTTTTTTTAGCAATCGCAAAAGGTTAGTAACTCACTTTTTTTCATGGCAGCATCTCACAACATGCTGCTGCAATATATCAATGCCTAGCTAGTATCCCACCTCATGTTCCCATGAATCGCGACTGGTGATTAGTGAAATGCAAAGGTTCCTTTAAATTTGAGGCTACCACAAAAGAATATTTTTTTCTTATTTCAGAACATAATAACTGAATAAGTACTTATTGACAACGTTCGCTGTTCGGGATGACATCAACCAATTGAGTTCGTCGTCTAGATTGTACTCTATTGGATTATGCCCTCATGGAAATTCCATCAATCTAATAATTCTAGAAAACTCAATAAAGTGAGAAGAAGTATGGCCCACGACTTCATGTCCATCCATGCCGCACTAAACCGATGCAAACTCATCTCAAGATCAAGAGAAAGGAAAAGGAACAATGAAAACTCTAGTCCATTATGGACACACCACTTGATCATGCTCATATGATGGGTGTTTACTACACACCACGTCGAGCTGTTAGCCGGCTACTCTAATGAAACCAATTAGGTACTCTTCTTTCGAGAACGTGTCCACTGTGACCGCTCTTCACGGCAAGTTTTTAGTTCATTTCAAAGTTTTCCTGGCACAGAAGAAAATATAGGTAGTTCCTTTGCCAAAACAACAAAAGAGCACATTCACGATACAAAGTGCCCATATATATAACTGCAATGGTTTTTACCAACTGCGCCACACATTCAATTCTGGACTCTTATTCATTACATACTGCTTCTTGTTTACGTTGTCTATTTATATTGCGATGGCTTTTTTTTTGGCGACGATGTGGACTTTGAGATGTACCAATTTCATGAGGATTCCCGGAGATGCAAACCAGCGTTAGGCTTGATTTCTAAAGTTTCATTTCAAGGTTTTCCTTCTGGCTTCTCTTATCTTATCATTTGGGAAAAGGAGGAAACCTTGAGTGAATGGAACATATCTTAAGAAGTTAAAATTAATGCAAGAGTACCGATCAACAACTCATTGTGTATCGAACTTTCAGTAGGGCATTGGCCAAAAGAAATATGACAGCATAACACAAACACCCAAAAGTTATTATTTTGGCAAAAAAATAATATACAATGGTGTTTTATCCCTTCTTTGGAGGTCAGATGTGATTAACCTACCGGCGGGTAAGAATGTGATCGCCTAAAATTGAAAATTGAAGAAGTTATTGAGTGTTTACAAACAATTTCATTGATTCTGATGCCATCAGCAATATCTGAGCTTATCTAGGATGCCATTTTTTTTAAATTCCTTCATCACTGAAATAATACCGCAGATTTGACTACTCTACTTCTTCTCTCCAGAATATGCTCAAATCCTTTTTCTCCTTACAATTCTCTAGAATAAATCATCCAAATAAAAACAAACCGTACCTTATAAAGTCCATTTCCATAACCATAAGCTCTTTTCCGTTATGTGACGTCCTTTCCCCTCGGATAAGCATTAAGTAACACACATTGCACGTCCATTTCTTTCTGCACCAAATTCTCGAGAGAGAAGCCAAACCCTTACTGATCCATCCAGTTCATACTCTTGGGAAAAACCGGTATCAGATTACCATTACTGCAAAAAAAATTGAGATTAAAGCCTCCTAAAATTCGTAGGAGTATCTTGTTCCAGCTCCCTAACACCTTTCGCAAGGTGGTGACTGGCTGGCTGCGCCTAACTCGATTCCGTGGCACCTCGAGCATCAAGGAGACGAGGAGATGAAAGGTAAATCCCGGCACGATTCTCCCATCAACATGTAAAACGCGGCCTGATTAGTTGGGTTCTAAAATTTGCCCTACCAAAATTTGGGCAGACCAAAACCTAGACAAACCAAAATATGTTTGCCAAAACCTGGGCAAGAATTTTAGGATACTACTTGGTTGGTGCCTAAAAGTGACAGCTAAAATTTTGTCCACCGATTGTTTTGATGCCAACATACAAATTTTGTCCACCGATTTTGTTTTGAGCGCAAAATAGTCAGGCAGGGGGAGGAGGAGCGGGAGGGTGACTAAGGCAGCTAAAATACGGGCTTGGGAACGTCACCGAGTTATCGGTGAAACTTCGGCAGACTTTATTTTGGATTTGAACCAAGCGAGCGTCAAAGTTTATGGGCTTGCCTTAGTTTTGGCTGGGCAGATTTTGGAGCCCAACCAAGTGCTCGGATAGGAGAATCGTGCCGGGATTTACCTTTCATCTCCTCGTTGGGCAGATTTTGGGGGACAATTAACTATTTGTCATCCTTACGGAAGGCACTCATTCAAAAGCCACATTTAAAATGACACCTACATATTTGTCATCGCTCCGACGAGAAGGCAACATATTTGTCACTTTTACTGACGTGACACGAGCTAGCGTGGATTAAACATGAAAAATGACCATGATGTCATTGCCTCTTTTACCGTTAGCCATCCACTTCTCTTTCTTCTGCCACTGACGCGCGGGACCTAGCAGTAGTGTCCACTGTATACTTCCGGGCTGGATCGAGTAGCGGGCTGATCAACAATCCCCAACCATCTCGTCCGTCCGTGGCCCCTTGTCCGAATCCCAAAGCGCACCACAGCATCCCGAAGCCGCGCACGCAGGTCTGGTCGACAGAGAGCTCGACCTCGCCGACGGCGGCGGCAGCGGCGGCGGCGGCAGGATGGTGGCGGAGGGCAAGAGGTGGCGGTTCGCGATGGTGTGCTCGTCGAACATGAACCGGAGCATGGAGGCGCACTCGCAGCTGGGCCGCGCGGGGCTCGACGTCGAGTCCTACGGCACCGGCACCCACGTCAAGCTCCCCGGCCCCTCCCTCCACGAGCCCAACGTCTACGACTTCGGCACCCCCTACGGCGCCATCTACGACGACCTCCGCCGCAAGGATCCCGACCTGTCAGTACAAACGCCCACTATCATCTTCCCTCTCCTGACCTGACCTGACCTGACCTGCCCCTTTATTTCCCTTGGTTGATTTGGAAAAACATTGGTAGTTGTTTATGGTTTTGGATGGGGTTTCTGCGAAATTTAGTGTGCACTTGATGCAAACAGATAGCAACCGTCCTAATGTTATGCAATTTTGGGTGCTTTGTTTGCAATGTCTATCTCCTATAGGTAAACCCTTGTGAAAAAAATGTTTGCACGAGACGCGTACTCGCTGAATTGGGCCGGCAGGAATGCTTGTGTGTTCCTCTTGCATTCTCGGTCACCCTAGATGATCCTGGGCCTGGACGAGAGGTTGAAGATGGCCCTTACATATGGGTCCCACGTGTCAGTTGCAAAAGAAAGAGAAGTGGATGGCTAACGATAAAAGAGGCAAGGGCATCATGGTCATTTTTCATGTTTAATCCACGCGGGCTCGTGCCACGTCAGCGAAAGTGGCAAATATGTTGCCTTCTCGTCGGAGTTATGGTAAATATGTAGGTGTCATTCTAAAGTGGCTTTTAAAGGAATGTCTTCCATAAGGATGACAAATAGTTAATTATCCCAGATTTTGGAGCCCAACCTAGCTTCGGTGGCCTCGGATCTCTCTGCTCAAGTGCTCGGCTACAGACCACGGTGAGAGACGAGGATTCCGGCGCCCGGCGCCGCCTATAGCTCGCTTGAGACGGGAGAAGCCGCACAACGCCGGCGAGAAAATTCCGGACGGCTCGCCGCCACCGGCAGCATGCAGTGGCCGGGTTTATGGGCGTGGGCGGACATGTGCACGCGGGATGGAGCGGCGGAATGGATCAAATCCACACGACCATTCCGTCATCTGCAATCTGCGGACATGCCGCTCGATCATTTTCCGCTTTCGCCTGTGCTTTCGAGTCCCTTTATTTTTGACTGCCTTTGTAACAGTTAGATCAATACGTAGCTCATGTAATGTTGCAATTGTAAGGTTTGAAATTGTAATTTTTGATGAGAACGAAATTAAGGATCTTGAACAGCTGACAATTGGTTAAGGTTGCTCTCCATTTCTCGCACGTCTTCTGTTTTTTTTCGCTGGATCAATCGATCAAAGGGAAACATAGAGCAGTGGAGTATCCCGATCGATTACGGTAACAGAAGCACGAAGGAATATAAGGACCAGGTGATTCTCCGCGCGTTGCCGCGGGATGTGTGAGAACTTTAGCTACTTTATCACTGAAACATAATAATGATTATAAAAATTATCATACAAAATAGTATTATAAAATAATTTATAAAGACCTACTAATATAGATGACTATTTTTTATATGTGCATCACATCGTTTGTCCTTTACGTGCAATGCAGAAACCCATCTTACGCCATGTTTGCTCATTGCACCTTAAAAATTTCTCTCCTCTCTTTCTTTCTACCTTGATTGCTTTCTTGATAATTAGAGAACCACTCTCACGTATATACTGCCATTTGCTTGTTGTAATTTTTTTTCGTATGAGTCCAATGATATAGGCACATATATTTATATATCCACAATCTAGATGCTCAAACGGTCACAGCACACGAGCTGGCACATTGTTTTTCAACCAACACACGTATAATTCTTAGTGTTGTCATTAGTACCTATCTCTTGATCTGACTTGCTGAATAAAGAAGAGAACCTTGATTTACCGGTGCTGATGTGGCTCGCTGAGGATCGAGAGAAATTGTGTAGTGGGGACTACTTTTATTTTGTTCAGGATCCACGGTGCCCGTTGGTCGCTGAGACCGTTCACGCTTCCGTTTTCCATATATCTCCATTTGCATGTCCCTCGGCATCTGGGACTTGCCACGGAAAAGCAAAATTGAGAGAAGAAACTTATCAAAACATACGCCACTACGCCAGCAGATATCCTGCTGCTTTCTCTACTACTAAAAAGAACGAGCGAAGTAGCTGTGTTATCCATCGGATGGTACTGCCTTCGTCCAGCCATCGCTTTTTCTTTCCACGGTCAGAGATGGTTCGGCTTCCCCTCCCGCCCCCCCACTATCCCCCCGCCCCACGTTCTCCTCCGCTCCCATCAAAACCACCTCTCTACAACTGCCCTCCTCTGCCTGCGCGTGCGCTGGGCCCTGTCCACGTCGTGGCTGTCTCCGTGGCCGTAACGACGCCGTCTTCACGGACGCCACGTTCGCCGCCGAGTCCTTCAGCGTCGGTTACCGCAGCGCCAGCATCGCCCCGTTCGGGAACCAGTGGCGCAAGATGCGCCGCGTGCTCACCGTCGAGGTCCTGTCCTCAGCGACCGAGCGCCGCCTCCGCGCCGTCCGGGAGGGGGAGGCTGACCACCTCCTCCGCTACGTCCGCGATTTGTCCGGCGGCGGCGGCAGCGCCGTCGACGTGCGCCACGTCGCCAGTCACTTCTGCGGCAACGTGATCTTGAGGCTGACCCTGGGGCGGCGCCACTTCGCCATCGGCGGCGGCGCGCCGGCTGGAGCGGACGGCGGGCCCGGGCGGGACGAGGAGGAGCATTTGGCGGCGCTGTTCGCGACGCTCGGCTACTACTCAACGTGTTCTGCGTCTCCGACTACCTGCCGGCGCGGGTGGGGATGGACCTCGACGGCCACGAGTAGGTCGTCCGTGACGTGATGCGGACGCTGGACGCTGCGCCGCATGCACGACCCCGACGTGGAGGAGCGTATCGAGGAGTGGCGGCTGCTGCGCAAGGTCGACGAGCACCGCGACCCCGCCGACTTCCTCGACGTCCTCGCCTCCCTCGACGACGCGGCGAGCCGGCCACTGCTCACCGTCGACGAGATCAAGGCGCAAATCATCGTAAGCTTACTTACACATCGATCGACATCTCTACGTACAATATACTCTCTCAATGAAACAAATTAAAGAATGAATGGATGCGTGGAACTCTTCGCACATTCATTCAGACTAGGCATGCAGTGCTGATGCTGACAACTGAAGCCATGCAATGCAATTTGCAGGACATCATGGCGATGTTTGTTTGCCTCGTCAAAAAAATTTTCCACGGAGAATCTTGTGAAGTCTATTTACAAAACCTTTTTAAATATGGTATAACTTTAAGCGATGAATCTAACGAGCCTAATTAATCCATAATTTACTACTGTAATGCTGCAGCAATGCTGCAGTAACCATCCTCTAATCATACGATCAGATGCCTCATTATATAGGTCTCGCGAAATAACCGGAGGTTCTTTACGTAGTTTTGTAAAGTGACTTTATTTAATACCCTTAATTAATGATCAACGTGTGTGTAAAAATTTTCATCCCCAAACAAACACTGCCCATGATCGCAACGGTGGACAACCCGTCGAATGCGGCGGAGTGGGCGCCAGCGGAGATGATGAACCGGCCGGCCGTGATGGCGAAGGCCCTAGGGTTTTGTCCTCAATATTGCATTCAATATTGTCATCTGTGTTCATTTTATAATGTTTTGGTGAATGCTATTTTATCAGAAAGTTACGGCGGCCATTGGTGATATGAGAAAGGCTCTAGGTGTTTGCAGGTAAATTACTTCTGTTTTTTATGAAACAATGATATTCTCTACAAACTAGAGCTCTACAATTAGAGCTAATAAATTTTTTTGGCACAACATTGTTTTTGAAACCAAGGGATTTCTAGATCTTGTTGATGCATGGCTAACAAATTTAGAATTTTTTGTATATGCTAAATCAATGGTTGTTGTTTAAGGCTGTGAGCCTCAGCGACGCGAGCTATTAGAGTATAACATTCCAAGAGTGTTGTGTGGAGGTTCTTGAAGCAAGGCTACAAGATTCCTCTGATCAAGAATTAGGAATAGTATGTTTTGCTTATCTCACAATATTTTATATTTCATCGGAAAATTGATAAACAAGCCAAATTGTAAAAGTGCATTGTCCTGATTTTTTTCATGCCCCTTGCTGCATATTGATGACAACCTTGGAGCTTGGTGGGTTTTTGAATTATGCCAACCAAGTGTATGATGTAATGTCTACATAATCAATAATCATATCAATTGATTTTTATAGATTCCATGCTTCTCGAGGTTGCCTTCCTGACTACCTGTATATGCTATGTTGATGCTAGGAGATGGGGGAACTCGTATGCAATCTATGTTGATGCTAGGAGATGGGGGAACTCATATGCAATCTATGACAGCTCTGCTTGACGATGATTTATAGATATGATTCATGAACCACATATCCATATTAGTGTACTTATCAAAATAGTACTATTATGGATTTGTGGCTCAAAATATTGTTAGCAAATAATGCGGAAAACAAGATCGAACACGAGACACGATTTAACGTGGAAAAACCCTTGCGGGAAAAAACCACGGAAGACAATCACTATTGAGGAGAGTTTACAAGTAGGGATAATACATGGCTTATCTGTTTTGCCTTATCTTGTCTTGTCTTACCGTCTACATAGGTCTTACATATATATAGGCGGCTCACGTCCCTGTGCTTGGTTGCGTTGCCAAGGTGGGACTAAACTGTGCACTCCTGAGAGAAACCACAGCACAATAGGCATCCGCTTCGCTCTGGCCCAAGCCTGGCCTATATCGTGGATGTGAATTTGGAACATATCCAACAAACTCCACCTTGAGACAAATTCCATCATGTAAACGAATAATAAACCTCCATATTCAAATCTTCAATACCAATGTCCATCGGACAAATAAGATCACTTGAGTATTCTCCCAACACTTGAGCAAATAACCAATAGGTTCAAACACACACAGCTATCAACAAAGCAGACGAACAATCTGGGCCTTCAACAAATTCATAATCCCAGCAAAAGTCTGAGTCTGTGCAACTGACCTCGAAAAAATAAATGGCAATAATGCTCAATCATTAAACGACATAAAGTCGCAATATCACCTGTGGTATTAAATAAATATCCAGTGAAGAACTCAATTACTGCTCCATTCAAACACGGTTCAGATGTAGGAATAAATGTGCAACCAACGAAGTATAAACCTCTGCAATAGACTCTGCAGTAGTGCAGTCATGAGTGGACGTCTCCACCTTGAACAATAAATGTACTGAATGCTGGCCAGTACAAAACATTATAGTATCTATGCAGCAACTCTGAACTAGATCCCTCAACACGAGCAAAGACAGCAATAAACGTACTGCTCCCGCAATACAAAACACCGTAGTATCTAGTCAAACAAAACTTCCTCTGTTGCGCTTAGAATCCTCCACCTCGAACTCAATTCGGAGCAAAACCTTCACTTTTAATTAACCAACTTCATAGGAGTAAAGGAAACCACTAGGCTGACATGAACGATGTTGTCAAAACATCAAGAAGAATTAACTCAAAGTGATCAAATAGTAATCCCAATATCTCCTCAAAATCTCAATATCTCAGCAGCGGAAATCATATTTCAAAGAAGCCATGTGAAAGAAATAACCAGAAGAAAATAATCTGCAGTAATAAACTAGGTATAGTACTGTGTAACCCTAGCAGAAAACCTGCAGCCTGTGTACACCTCCTGTGTACGATTAGCAAAGAGTTAAGAACTCTCCTGGTACGTCTTCGTGTGCACGTAGCACAAATCCGCAAAATTGATTTTCACGGAGGAGGCATCCGACGCTCTGTCTCTCGATCCACGTGCGCAAACAGCAAGCCGCAACAACAATTTTTTTTTCTCACGTGATCTCGTACCAAGCTCTGATACCACTTGTTAGCAAATAATGCGGAAAACAAGATCGAACACAAGACACGATTTAACGTGGAAAAACCCTTGCGGAAAAAAACCACGGAAGACAATCACTATTGAGGAGAGTTTACAAGTAGGGATGATACATGGCTTATCTGTTTTGCCTTATCTTGTCTTGTCTTACCGTCTACATAGGTCTTACATATATATAGGCGGCTCACGTCCCTGTGCTTGGTTGCGTTGCCAAGGTGGGACTAAACTGTGCGCTCCTGAGAGAAACCACAGCACAATGGGCCTCCGCTTCGCTCTGGCCCAAGCTTGGCCTATATCGTGGATGTGAATTTGGAACATATTCAACAAACTCCACCTTGAGACAAATTCCATCATGTAGACGAATAATAAACCTCCATATTCAAATCTTGAATACCAATGTCCATCGGACAAATAAGATCACTTGAGTATTCTTCCAACACTTGAGCAAATAACCAATAGGTTCAAACACACACACCTATCAACAAAGCAGACGAACAATCTGGGCCTTCAACAAATTCATAATCCCAGCAAAAGTCTGAGTTTGTGCAACTGGCCTCGGAAAAATAAATGGCAATAATGCTCAATCATTAAACGACATAAAGTCGCAATATCACCTGTGGTATTAAATAAATATCCAGTGAAGAACTCAATTACTGCTCCATTCAAACACGGTTCAGATGTAGGCATAAATGTGCAACCAACGGTATAAACTTCTGCAATAGACCTGAGCGGACGTCTCCACCTTGAACAACAAACGTACTGAATGCTAGTACAAAACGTTGTAGTATCTATGCGGTAACTTTGACTAAATCCCTCAATAGGAGCAAAGACAGCAATAAACGTATTGCTTCCGCAATACAAAACACTGTAGTATTTAGTCAAACAAAACTTCCTCTGTTGCACTTAGAATCCTCCACCTCGAACTCAATTCGGAGCAAAACCTTCACTTTTAATTAACCAACTCCATTGGAGTAAAAGAAAACCACTAGGCTGGCATGAACGATGTTGTCAAAACATCAAGATGAATTAACTCAAAGTGATCCGATAATAATCCCAACATCTCCTCAAAATCTCAATATATCTCAGCAGTGGAAATCACATATCATAGAAGCCATATGAAAGAAATAATCAGAAGAAAATAATCTGCAGTAATAATCTAGGTATGTTACTGTGTGAACCTAGCAATAACCTGCAACATTGTGTACAACTCCGTGTACGTTCAGCAAAGCTGAGAAAACCTTCTGGTAGCTTCTCGTAGATTGGTCTGCAGCATCTGGCAAATACGGAATCAGATTCCGTCTTAAACTCCACGTTGACGAGTCTTGCACGAGGTAGCCAATCGCAGATTGATCCGGCTGGCGGCGCGCGATAAACAGGGACGAAACCCAAATTAATTTTTTTTTCACGTGATCTCGTACCAAGCTCTGATACCACTTGTTAGCAAATAATGCGAAAACAAGATCGAACACGAGACACGATTTAACGTGGAAAACCCATTGCGGGAAAAAACCACGGAAGACCATCACTATTGAGGAGAGTTTACAAGTAGGGATGATACATGGCTTATTTGTCTTGCCTTGTCTTGTCTTGTCTTACCGTCTACATAGGTCTTACATAGATATAGGCGGCTCACGTCCCTGTGCTTGGTTGCGTTGCCAAGGTGGGACTAAACTGTGCGCTCCTGATAGAAACCACAACACAATGGGCCTCCGCTTCGCTCTGGCCCAAGCCTGGCCTATATCGTGGATGTGAATTTGGAACATATCCAACAAATATCATGCTGCTAAGATCAGGAAAATTGTAGTGTGTAGTGATCTCAAAACACAATGTTCTTTCTTGATCTGTCCTGATTTGCTAATTCAGTGGTTGATGAATTGCATCTGAACACATCATTATCACGGTAATAGTGATCAAGGCATGCATCATTATGAAAAATATTTTTCAATAGGATCATAAGAGAAACAAATAAATCTCTATTCAAAATTTATGAATAATATTCAATTATTGTACAGTTCTCATAAAAGAAACTTATCCACTTCATTGAAAACTGAGAGTTTTTATTTGCATGTCATTGGAGCAGCAAGCAAGTAGTAGTAGGCGGGCAAAGAGGTATAATCTCATGAAAGGCAGATCAATGTCTGCAAATCACTTTCTATTTTCTTGCTATTTAATCCTACGGCTTACAGGCTATTACTACTAATGTTTTTCTTTGAGACAATAAGAACTCTGTAAGATTTGTTTGAATCAGAAAATGGAGCCTTTAAGCAACAAATGAATTTACTGGTTCAAGGAAGAGGAGCATGACCTTAATAATATTGGGTTGTTTTTTATGTCTATTCAGATTAGACACTGTCTTATGCCTTTGCATATACAGATTTTGTGCCTTCCATTAATTTCTGTTCTATGTCAATCAGCCAAAATTACTGCAAAAGATTCAGTAGGCTTTAATGTTGAATCAAAATTATAGTTCACTGACTATAGGGCTCTGACATTTTGTATAATCTGACTTGCTTTATGGTTCCCTCCCACTCATTACTATAATGCAGATACAGAACGCATACACTGATTTTGCTTATGTGGGATGTGCCTCGTGCAGATGGATTTGGGTTCCTTTTCCCTTCTCTCTCAATTCCATTTTTTTCTCCTGTGATTTTCCTCCTCCCACTTCATAGAAATTTAGAGAGGTTGTGTCCGAATGCCATGATGATCACAGGGAGAAGGGCTACTTCATACTCGAGGACTCTATGCTCGGCTGGTTCTAAGTCTGCACCAAGAAGCATGAGGCAACCCTTTGTTCTTATGCTCTAACTAGACTCTGAATGCTAATTGTGACGAGGATTAATTTGTGGGGTTAGTTTAGTTTGTTACCCGGGTGTTAAGCTTGAGATGAATGCATGTTAATTATGTACATAAACTATGCGTGATTGATTCCTAGGATGATCATGAAAAGCACACTCCAGTTTATATATGTCTAAAAAGAATGGGCAGAAGAAATATGATGAGCTTGTCTGTTATTGTCATGCTCCAGATGCTTTTGGGAAAATTCATGTGTTGGCAACCGTAATTACTGTGCTCGATGAATTTTTTTCCTATGTCTTAGTGCCGGATGAAAGAAACATTTTCTAGGATATCATCTTGTAAAACCAATTCTAATTCATTGTATTTGGAAAGCCTTTTAGTTTCTTTTTCTGAATAATTTAAATCGTCATGCATTGAAGGAAACTGAGTTTTTCAATCCTTTGTCTGAATATTTTGTGTGATAGCACCTCAAGTTGCAGTTTTTATTCTTCTGCATCCCCATTGATTGTTTTAGACAATGGATTTTTTTAGCCATATAGATTCAATTGAATGGTGATGCAGATTCAATTGAATAAAAAACTTACATTTCGTGAAAACTCACTGATACAATTTGTCAGGGACAGACCCAGGGGTCCCCTAACCATTAGGGTAATCACCCTAAAAAAACGTTAACCACAGAAGGCCGAATCACAGCAGCCCGGAAGGGCCACCAAGGCAGCGCGGCCCGTCACAGCTTATCACGGCCCAAAAATAGCCGTCCGAGCTCGCCTGTCGAGGGGACCCAAGTAGCGACCCCCGTCTCCGCCTCGCTCGAGGGACCCGGACCCCCCGGATCAGGCGCCACGCCAACTCCGTCTCGCTCGAGGGCCGCGCACCCCCTCAAGCAGGCGAGCCAACTCCCTCGAGGGCCGCGCACCCCCTCGAGCAGGCGAGCCAACTCCGCCTCGCTCGAGGCCACCCCTCTACTCAACGCGGCGCGCCCTGGCGCCCCGCCCGACAACGGGGGCGGGCGCCGAAGTTAAAAGGCGATCTCTCCCCACGCCGCGCCGCTGACACCGCAGAGCTCGCTGTTCTACCTGCTCCGGTCACTATGCGTCCTCACCGCCACTGCGCGGACGTATGCGGCGCTGCGCAAGGCCCTGTGCAGACTTGCATGCGTCATTCCGCACCACTATTCCACCCGCTCCCGTCCTTTCCCCCCGGTGCAGCCCTCGAATGGGCGTGAAGAACCCTCGAACGAATATATGAGCAGCGACCGAGCACGGACTCCGGTCAGCGCGCGGCCCGGTGATGACGAACGCCGGGTCAAATCCACTAACTCTCGGCCATTCCCCGGCAAACCGGGCACGCCGCGCACTGTGGTCAACAGCAACCGCCATGCCGACCCCTGTGCCGCCAACTCTCGTCCTTCCCCACCTGCCACGCCCTCGAACCAACCAGCGGCGGGCGGCTGGGCGCGGATTACGGCGGCGCCACCCCTCGAAACCACTCCAGGACAAGCACAGGGACGGCCGTGACACCCGCAGAAGCCGGAGCTCGCCATAAATCCCCTGCCAGGGTCAAGGACGACCGCACGCCCGGCGCCATGCTCTCCAGTGCGCCCCCTGTAGCACACACTATACTTGTACTTGTAAGCCCCTCCCCCCTCTCTCCTTGGCCTATAAAAGGAGGATGGGAGCGAGAGAGCAGGGGACAGAGGCACACACGATCACCGCCTCACACGATATTGACACTTTCCTCAATCACTTTCACACCCATTTCCAGGGACTTGGAGACTTCCTCTCCTCTCCCGCCGTGCTTGTAGCCCCCCCCTACTGCAGGCACCTCGGTGCAAGATAGTATAGTGCCGCGAGCACAGTCTGCTGGACGTACGGCCCCGCGGCCGGAACCAGGATAAACTCTTGTGTCATCGTGCTAGCTCTTGAACCAAACCGTCAGGGGACGGGACACAGCGTATGATGTGTGGCGTTGAGGTTGGGCGGCCAATCTCAGCACCGACACAATTCAAGTTGGAATGTTTGGTAATTGAGGGATTGAAGATCACTTGTGTTTGTATATCGGCTCTCAAGATAAAAAATTCATCTATGATGTGAGACCGTAGCAACGCACGAGCACGTTACCTATTTACTTAAAAAAATATAGAAACAAAGAGAAATCCAAATCAAACTGAAACTTGTATTCTGTATACCTGAATATCTTAAACGCAGTGCAGTGATCCCGCAGAGAAAAGAAAAAATCCGAAGAAGCAGCAGACCGCATTCGGCTTGGGGTGGCCGTGCCGGGGACCGGACGGACGGTCGGCCCACCATATTTACTCCACAGGCTTACTGCAATTGAAAGCCCTACTAGGAGGCCAACCCAACCCAGCTAGGCATAACAAGCGACGCCGCACATTTTCCAGGTTCCAGCAGCAGCAGCCAGCAACGCACCCGCCACCTACCGTCGTGCTCTCCACCGCAGCTTCCTCCTCTTTCCTTCCTCCTTCCAAAACAAAAGAGATGACCAGTCGCGAAAAGGGCACAGAAAATCAAACAAAAAACCAAACAAACAAATAAAGAAGGGAAGCCGCCGTCCCCCAATCGCCCCCTTCCCTTCCCAATCCCCTCGCAGATCTCCGGCGCCGGCCACCATGAAC
The DNA here is from genome assembly GCA_033239725.1 of Echinochloa phyllopogon. Taxonomy (NCBI): domain Eukaryota; kingdom Viridiplantae; phylum Streptophyta; class Magnoliopsida; order Poales; family Poaceae; genus Echinochloa; species Echinochloa phyllopogon. The sequence continues at coordinate 59,123,299 of BTCW01000018.1, read as the reverse complement.
TCCTACTCCGGCGACCGCTCCTCCTCCTCTTCCTCCCGCCCCACCACCACTTCCTTCGACTCCTACCAGTTCGACTTCGGCATCAACGCCTCCCGCTCCTCCTCCGGCGCCCGCCCCCTCCGCGACCAGCGCCCGGGCGCGGCCACCAACCCTTCCACAAGGCCGGCCACCGGCGCCTCGTGGACGCACCAGCCCGCCAGCGCCAAGCCGTCCTGGACCCACCAGCCGTCCCCCGCCGCGGCGTCAGCGGCGGCGGCCAAGGTGGGCCCCGGATCCGGGCCAACCTCCATGGTCGGCGACATCTTCGGCCGGAGCTGGTCCTCCGCCGCGCCATCCTCCGGGCTCGGCATCCCGCAGGCGAACAACAACCCTGCCCTTTTCAGCGACCTCCTCGGCTCCGCGCTCGGCGGCTCCGGCTCCTCCCGCGCCCAGTCTAACGCGCCGCTCAGATCCGCCACCGCGCCGCAGGCGTCCAGGCCGACCGGCGCGAATCCCAATGCCAGCGCCAGCAGCTCTTCCTTCTCGATGGGCGGCATGTCGAGCGCGCTCCCGAAAACCACGGGAACGCAGATGGGCTCCGGTGGATACGGCGTCGGTGGCCGGCCGATGAAGCCCGCGGGCATGGCGTCAACGGCTGCCGCGCAACCGATGGGGCAGAAGAAGGATCCGTTTGGCTCGATTGATCCATTTGCGGCGAAGCCAGGGTCCATGAATGCGGCGAAGCAGGCTAGTTCTGTCAAGCCGGATCAGGGATTTGGGGCGTTCCAGGGAGTGAGTTCCAGTGCCAGCGCTGGATTCGGGAGCTTTCAGAGCTCTGATGCTGGATTCGGTGGCTTCCAGAGCTCTGGTGCCACGAAACCTTCCAGCTTTACACCCCCACCCCCATCAGCTCCAGCGCCTACCCCTGCAGCTGCTGCAGCTAACTCTAGTGTGGATCCTTTGGACAATCTGTTTGCTTCAACCACAGCTGCACCGGCTGCAACCCCGGCAAGCAATGGCGGCAGCGGCGGCGGCGACATGTTTGGTGAGATGGATGGTTGGGTTGATGTGGAGGCAGAGTTTGGTGGTGGTGATAGTGGTGGTGCAACCACAGAGCTGGATGGCCTGCCACCGCCGCCGTCCGGATTGACAGTATCGTCTGCCAAGGCCAAAGGGATGGATAGCTACAAGGGAGGGCAGTATGCTGATGCCATCAAGTGGTTGTCTTGGGCTGTTGTGCTCATTGAGAAATCAGGGAAAGATGCTGATATTGTTGAGGTGTTGTCTTCAAGGGCTTCCTCATATAAGGAGGTTGGGGAGTACAAGAAGGCCATCGCCGACTGCTCGAAGGTATTGCATTGTCCTGTAGATGTATTGATTGCCTGAAAGTGTACTTTGATTAATATGGTAGCCAATTCAGCATGATATAATTGTTACTAGTAGACTCGAATGATGGTACAAAAATGTATTCTGGTTAGTGAGTCTCTCATTTTATGTCCTGTGCAGGTGCTGGATCAAGATAAGGAGAATGTCTCAGTGCTAGTGCAGCGTGCTCTCCTTTATGAAAGCACGGAGAAATATAGGCTTGGGGCTGAGGACCTGCGTTTGGTTCTGAAGATTGACCCTACAAATAGGCTTGCCAGGAGTACAATTCATCGCTTGAACAAGTTGGCTGACTAGGGAAGTCTTTCTAGCGCCCTGATGTAATATTGTACTACCACTGTACTCCGTCCTTGACATGAGATTTGTGAGTTATTTTGAACTCTTTGCTATACTTGTGGCTTTGGGGGAATAGTTTGCAATTATGTTGTTATCAAGAATGGAATTACATTTACATACAGTATATTCTTTGATTTGTATAATCTATATATTGTATCAAATTATCTTGAAAGCTATTACTTTGTGTATGAGTTCTGCACCATTTTGCTAGAATGCATGGTTTTGATGGGGGGCATCAGGCATGAGATATTTAAACAACATAAGATATTGATATGACTTTAGGATTAAAAACTATTCTGCTCATGGCTTTAACATATATCAATATATGATATTCCAGTATTCCACAACATGATGGATGTTTCAACTTGTGTCTTCGAATTATCATTAGCAGTTACTAATGCCATTTTAGTACTTCCTGTCTCAACTTTTTATGTTGAGTGGAGTTTAAATTCTGGTGACATGCTGTTTGAATTCTCTGACTTCTGCCACATAATTGTAAGATGCCATTGCCACATCCATCCATCAATCATCTACTCCCTCTGTCCCAAAACAAGTGTCCATTTAGAAAATTTAGGACAGATTACTAGTCGTAACAGATGACAATGTTACCCCTCATTGGAACTAGAAAAGTAGCATTAACTAACTATTTGATTGGCTCTATGTGTTTCTCTATGCACTTTTGTATTAATGTATCCATTCCTAAAAGCTAAATGGTCACTCTTTGTGGGACAAAATTTAAATGCTATATGGACAGTAGTAATTTTGCCTTAAGTGTCCTTTTCTCTTTGGCGATGGTTGTATACATAATTACAGATCCATGATAGCTAGCTGATGTTTTTGATTATCTGTTCATAATTTGTGTGTTCGTTTTACCCCTTGGATAAACTAAATAGGATAATAGCTTAAGAACAAGTCTTCCCTTTTTTTTATTGTTGGTGTACTGTGTAGTGTCCTTTGTGGCTGTAGGACACTAGGACCTGAGTATCCAGAGTCCAGATGCATGCCAAGTTCAGCAATATATGCTCCTCAGTGTAAAAATATTGATTTTGATCGGAGCTCTGAATGAAGGATTGTGTGGCCTTCTCATTCTAATGATCCTTGGTATTTTGTTTCAACATTACCCAGTTGTTTCCTTGTTGTAACGAGATTGGAGGGTTTTTTTTCCTTTCATTTTCACCTAAAAAATAACATAATTCGGCAGTTCCTTCTGCTTTTCTCATTCATAGGGCCGGAAGAGGTTTACTGTGCTAAATTTTTAGGTTTGTTTTTATCTTTGTCGACCAGGAATCTGCAAATGGGAGAATATCCCTATGATATATCTCCCTTTTTTAGATGCTATAAACTTGTAGATTTGCTTTCAGTGAAACCACAAAGAATCACTAACGGAAAGTAACCTACTAACCTGTACTTTATAAGTTTTCTGTAACTGAGGTTTAGCTGAATGTGGGGAGAGTCATCGGCACATTAAGCATGGGAACTAGATCAGTTAAAACATATTAATTACCATTGGTGAATGGACCAAACAACCAGATGCTAATCTCAACAGTATGAACTTGTGTCCTATGGATGCTGGCAAGTGACAACATGATGAGGTTCTTCCAACTACATTTCAAGCGGGTTTATTTTCAATCTTTTGGAATTTGATCATGTGATCCTTGAGTTGTTGAATCTTAAGGATGTGTATAATTTATAAGAGATTTATGTGATTATCAATGGGGTCAGTTCATGGTGGATACAACCATAATTGCAGCCTGAAGATATGTAATTTTGATTCTAGCTTCATAACAGGTACCCTGCAGGTTGCATCCCCTTTGATGTGCGTATCAAAATGTAGTGGTTATTCAGCTGTTTGATGTGGTTCCTAATAATATTCCAAACCGTCGGTGAGACTCTTTATGGGCCGTCTTCGACTGTGCATGCATCCGTGTATTTACCTTGGGTGGAGTTTAGGAGCTGATTTGATGGTGGTTTAAGTAATACCGTAGATCGGCGTTCATTTGGCTTTAGCACGTGGAAGTGCACTTTGCAATGCGTTTTCACTGGAGCCTGCTAGTGTGCGCAGTCTGCCCACTGCTTCAGCGAATGGCGTGGCTGTTTCTTGACTTGGCTCTTCCCCCTGGTCAAAAATATCGTTCTCTTTTCCTCGCACAAAAAATAACTCGTTCTCTTCTCCAAACTAACATCCGGCTTGACTTGGAAGAGTAGCTTTGAGCCTTTGACACGAACTGGTCCTGGAAAGCATATAATACGCGGTTTTTAACGTATGCGAATCTTGCACACCAGACACCACTGCATCGACCAGCCTGCCTGCCCATAGTCAACGTGCCACCACACTAATGAAGTGCCACACGTTGCGGTGCGAGGTGTCGCCACTAACCAAGCGCTTTGACCTTGATTAGTGCCCGATCATCAAAACATTAACATCGCTATCAGATCGTACTAGTACTCTCTTTTCCCAGGACGGCAGGATACGGGGTGGGAGGTCGCCTTTCTCCCCGCGCTGGGGCGGCGGCTACTTGCAGTAGTAGTATGTACCATGTAGGCTGTAGCTCCATCTCTTTGGCTGGCTGCGTATATCTTTCGGTGAGATGGCCACGACGAGGCTCCTGGAACGGCGAGGCGGAAGCGCAGGTCAGCAGTGAGCGAAGCGCTCTCGCTGGGGGCAGACACAGCCATTGGTGGCGTCACGTTACGTTAAGGCCCGGTCGGTTGCTTTCCAGGCTTAGGGCAACGTAGATCGGTGCCGTTTAATAGACGGTATCGTAGAATGACACGTAATCTTAAGACAACTTATCAGACAACATATATAATAGGTTGTTGTTTTAGTTGTCTCATAGTAATACAAAATCCCTTAATTTGTGAAAAAATAAAAAAAATATTATTTATTGCATTGCAACAAAATTTGTATAATGGTGGTTGAGTTGTCTCATAGTTCTAAATTTTAGCTCACGAGGCAGTTGTTTCGTGAAGCAACGACCTCATTCTTTCACTTTACTATCTCTTCTCAAAAATCCTACGTAGCACTACATAAGACGACCTATGAGACCGCTGAGATGTAACAATACCTGCCCTTACGGGGTGAATAGGGACATACGTACGGTCCGTGCTTTGCCTGCTCGGCGCTAGGAGTTGCCGATTGCCATTACTCTGTACAACTTGACAGGAAGCTTTTTGGACGTTCCATAAACCTTTTTACGTCCACTTGGATTGAACCGGAGTGCACTTGGCAAATGTCTGTGGCACACTTGTAAACACATTAGAGGAGTACTGCCCTCTTTTGTGCATTGCCCGATTTCAGCAACAACCAACCAACTAATCGCGAGAACCGATTCCTGCTGGGGCACTCGTTAGAATAGATTGAGGCAAACTTTCATCACAATGTAGTTGGCCCAAAGCTATACCAATATATATGTAATATGTAGTATAGAATCTAAATAGTCACAAGACCAAAGCATATTATTGTTCTTGTCCTAATTAGGGTCCACTGGCCGTCAGGAAATTCCGAGCACCCCCACCCACCCCTAGACTAAGGCTCCTTTTGGTTGGGCTTCCGGAAAGAGCTTTTGCCTCTTGAAGCTCAAAGCCAATCAAAAAGGTACCGTGAGGAGAAGCTTGCAAGCAAAAACTGCTTTTGCCCTGTTCATTTGTCACAGTCCGTGAGAAGGAGCTTCCACCGGCTGTGAAAACGTGAGTTTCATCGAAATTAGCCGCACTACCATCGGTTATGAGATAACGGTTCACTTCTTTCCCAGTTCTCCTCACATTCCAGTTCGCTCGAGCCGGTACACACTAGAGTTTGCTCGGCGGCGGCGCCGCCGCCTCGCACGACCCAGCCAGCTCTGCGAGCGCACCTCCCCCACGCATTTCTGCTGGTCCTATGAGCGTGCGCCCCCACCCCCAGGTGGCCCCGTGTGGTACCCCCTCCCGACGCGGCCCCGCACCTAGGAGACCCAGGGGGCCCCGCGTGTCGCTTGGTGGGCGCCGCCCCCGAGACCGCCGGCTCGCGCCGCCGCGCCCCCACCGCCTTGCTTCCCGCAGGCCCCGCGAGCGCCGGCTCGCCCCCCGACGCGACCCCGCCGCTCCCTGCTCCGAGCATGCTTCAAGCTCGTCCGCCGCCCATCGCTGCCCTCCACACTGCCCACTGCCACGCTACCCACCACCCGCCGACGCCCTACCCAAGGCCCGCTGCCGCACGCCCTACCTAGGCAACACTACTACAGAACATAGATAGCGTAACACAACCCTGTAATACATCCATCGACATGTTACAAAGACCTTTCGCAGTAACACATCACTATGTGTTACCGACAAACTCTGTAACACATATTGCTTGCTCTGTGAAATTGTGTTACAGATAACAATTATAGTAACACAATATTAATGTTACGCCTAAAATGTTACAAAGATGGTAGTATTTTGTAACACATGCAAAATATTGTTACAACTTAAGTGTTACAAAGAAATATATATTTTTTATTGTCATCTTGTCTTCCGCTTTCTAGCTACCATGAGGTCATATAAAGAAGCAATAGTACAAATCGATCTCTCTTAATTACTTTATGATGAGTCATGAGAGTTTAATAATTCAACAATGCACTGGCGATTATTAGTGCATATTCGTGATTTTTTCATGAATTGTGAAATCTAAAGAAACACAACTTGTTTAAATTAATCTCGAGTGTAATGTTGAAGGTCAGTAGGGCTATTTTTCCTGGTGATGAAATAAGTCATTAATGTTACGCCCAACATCTTGGAATAATTCTTGTGTAGTGGACTATTATTTCCCTTAATAAATAGTAATTGTTGTTTGTTGATACTAGTTATTTTTCTGAAATAAAAATTGCAAAGAAGTAGGAAATGAACATATGCTATATATGTTGTAGACAATGATAGAATGTTTCCATTGATCTAACTATTCATATTTGTTATTAGTAGATCTGCATATATTCTTTATATTTTTATAATTTTATAAATTTAATAAAAATGGTAATATTAAAAGATGGCTTGATAGTCAGAGTTGCCCATGTAAATATTTTTCATCCAATGGACTTAGTCTTGTGACAGAATTCATTTGGAAAAAAAAGTTGTTACACAACTATTATAATTTCCAAAATTATAGTACTGTATGATGGCTATAGTACAACGCTATTGAGGGCTCAATGAACAACACAAGGCTTTAACTTTCACCCACAACGCTAGCTATAAAGCTTCACATGCATAGACAATTGAGGATGTCCAACAATTCAGAGAAGCATAATCAGTTGCAAGAAAATAAAACACTTTGGTGGCAAGATACATCAATAGACCATATAGGATTAGCTAGCTAGATGATGGTAAAGCAAGGAGTATCTGTACAATCAAAAGCCTTTCAAAATCTGTTAAAAAAGAAAAGCCTTTCAAAACCACATGACAATAAAGTACATAATGGTAGTTTTTATTACATATCAAACATTTGCACCGTACTGAATGCAAACTGTCATACATCTGCAACTAGGAGCCTTCTGCAGGTGTTATTGCTCTGCAGTAAAAGAAAAAGATGTATTAGTAACTCCCACTATAACACAAAGGAAAAATTGGTCATTGAACAAGATGTATTGTAGCATATTGACTTGAGAATTGTGGCATCATTAAGAATGAGAAACATGTATAAGTAAACATGGCACAAAAATGATAGGAACACGAACCATTAAAGAAAGTATCTATGATTGGTCATTCAATCCACTGGTGCTAGCATCCACTGTTGTTCCCTCAATGTCTGTTCTAACCCATTGATGCCTAACTTTTGCATTATTAAACATCTCTCCAAGGTGTGTGATATGGAATGGCTCAGTCTCTATATCATCTTCCCATTCGTCACAACCGGCGTCATATACATCTCTTGATTTCATCTTCATGACTACAGACCACCCAGGGTTTAATTTATCTTCAACATAAAACACCTGGTCAGCTTGGTTTGGAAAAATAAAAGGTTCATGCCCAATATTTTGTCTTGTATGTATCTGGTGTGAGAAGTTGACGAGCGTGTAGCCATACTTATCCTTTTGTATCCCTCTTCCAGAAAGAACATCAACCCATTCACATTTGAAAAGTACCACCGAAAATTCCCAGAATAGTTTAGCTCAATGATATCTATTATCCTCCCATAGTAAGTCACATCTCCTAAAACTGGTTTGGCATCACTTGTACTTGCATAGCTGGATGTTTTTGAAGTCAGCACTACTCCACTATTTTGTGTCACCCCATCCAACCGTTTTGGCCTAAACCGAAAACCTCGACTGTTGAAAGCACGGTACCTTTTTGCTGCTTGAACAGGGCCACGAGCTAACCATCTGATGCCATCTTTCATACCATGAATGCCATTTTCCCTCTCAATGCACATAATCTGTACAGATATACAACTTTAATTTTATACTGTAGTGCTATATGTAAAGGACATGATATAAGGCACTTACATGACTTGTAAACCACTGATGGAACTTCTCATTTTGTATTTTCTCGACGTCTCTATGGCTCACTCGTCGTCCCTTGTGCTTAGTTGTGATATCTTCAGCATGAACTCTGCAATGTACCTTATAAGTAAATTTTGTGATAGGAAAATTTTCAAATTATGCTTCTGAGTTTGAGATATTACCTAAGGTATGGATTAACCTCAGAGCAATTGAATAGCACATATCTATGTGCTTGTACTTTTTCCAAACCTCTTATAACATAACTACTTGGCTTTCCAAGTGCTCTGCCAACATGAGGGAAAAGGGTAGATGCCTCTCCAGTACAACATCCAATCGTTTCATCATTATCATCAATCCTTGATAGCTTTGTAAGTAAGCCTTGAAAACCATCAAGGAATCCAGAACATAGTGCCATGGCCTCTTTTGCTAAAACTGATTCTGCAATACTTCCCTCTGGACGAGCCTTGTTCCTGACATTTGACTTCAACTCACCTAGGTACCTATAAAGACCAGCATTATACAAACAAAAAAATTAACTAATCATGCACAACAACAATTAAAAGCATGACCCTACAAGTTTTAGGAAGACATACCTTTCCACAAAATACATTGATCGATAGCAGACAGGACCACCTATCTTTGCTTCTGTCGCTAAATGAAGAACTAGATGCACCATCATAGTAAAAAATCCTGGAGGGAATATCATCTCCATCCGACATAACGTCATTATGATTCGCTCCTCTAACTTTTCAAGTTCATCTTTGTAGAGAACTTTTGCATTTAGTTCTCTAAAATACCCACATAGATCAAATAAGACAGATGTGACATCATCAGGGAGAAGACCTCGCAAAGCAACTGGTAGAAGTTGTTGCATTAGAATATGGCAATCATGACTTTTCAGGCCTGAAATTTTCGCTTGAGAAACATTTACACATCTGGATATATTACTAGAATAACCATTTGGAACTTTAATGTCATGAAGGACCTCACAAAACTGTTGCTTCTCCTCTTTAGACATGTTATACAGTGCAGGAGGCAAGTAATACTTATCATTAGGCTTTTTTTGTGGATGTAGATCTGATCGGATGTTTAGTTCTTGCAAGTCTTTCCGTGCTTGTAGATTGTCCTTCGATTTTCCCTCCATTTCTAAAAGTGTCCCATATGTATTTTCACAAACATTCTTCTCGATATGCATGAAGTCAAGATTGTGCCGAAGCAAATTCCACTGCCAGTAAGACAATGAAAAAAGGCCACCAACACCCTTCCATGTTTTTGACTTGTCAAAGTCCTTAATTGATTTTATCTTGTCCAAAATTTCTGTTCCAGAACAAGGAACTGGTTTTGATCGATACTCTTCCGTTCCATCAAAAGAATTGGCATCATACCGAAACTCATGGTCATCAGGTAGAAATCGTCGATGTCCCATGTAACATTGCTTGTAGCCATGTTTCAAGCGTATGGAACTTGTAAATTCTTCACAAGACAAACAACCCAACTGACTACTAGTGCTATATTGTGCAAATATACCAGCCCCAGGGTAGTCACTCACTGTATACAGTGATATAGCATGAAGTTGGAAGACCTCATCTCGAGATGCATCATATGTAGGCATACCAATGTCAAACAATTCATTTAGGTCATCATATACTGGCTGCATAAATGTATGGAAGTCCTTTCCAGGGTAACCAGGAATTATAAGAGTAAGTATAAGAGAGGATGGTTTCATGCATAGCCACGGAGGAAGGTTGTAGGGTACCAATACAACAGGCCAACAACTGCGGGTTGAATTACACTTTCCAAATGGGTTGAAACCATCACTAGCTATTCCAAATCTCATGTTTCGAGATTCTAAGGCAAATTTAGGATGGTGAGTATCAATGGCTTTCCAAACATCTGTATCAGCGGGATGGCGCAATGCCCCATCCTTTGTACGCTCCTCATCATGCCATCTAGTTAACTTAGCTGTTTCTTTGTGCATAAAAATCCTTTTAAGCCTAGGTTTGATTGGAAAGTACCGCAGCACCTTATGTGGGGTTGCCTTTCTTCTTTGCTTCTTTGTTAAGGTTGTGTTGCCTGCTTTATCTTTCCACCTTGATGCTCCACATTTCGAACAGAAGTCATGATTTTTCTTTTCCTTTCGATACAGCTGGCAATTGTTCGGGCATACATGAATTTTCTCATACCTTAGACCAAGCTTTGCAATGATCTTCTGAGCCTCTGCAAATGTTCTTGGTATATTGGCACCATTTGGCAAAGCAAGCTGTAAAATCTCAAGCAGATCATTTAATGATTTATTGCTCCACTTGTTGATGGACTTTGCATGAAACAAGAGGACTAGGAAAGAAAGTTTTGATAGTTCACAGCCTTCCCATAAAGGTTGATCAGCATCTCTTAGCAAATCGAAGAAAGATTGAGTTTCTGCATCTGGCCCAGATTTAGAAGAACCTTCAGCATTCGGTACATTTGTGTGAAGTCCATTGTCCACATATCCAAAAGATTCATGGACTACCTGGCGCACATTATTGTTTAAACATGGAAATTGTGACTCTGAAGCCTTGTTAGCAGAGATATATGACGCCGTTTCCCCATGGCATCCCCATATAGTGTAGCCACGTAACATTCCACTGCACATTAAGTGCTCATAAACTGTTTCTTTCTTTTGTAACAGCCTGTTGACACATATCGTACATGGACAATGGATCTTCGCATTGGACTTGTTCACCCTGTATGCAAACTTAAGGAAACCCTTTACCCGGCTTCGAAGTCATCACTTGGTCTTTCACAAAGCAGCAGTTTCTTAAATGCATTTAAGTCCATATGCTCTGCTTCTGAAGTTCCACGGCCTGAAATCATTATCCAACACTGAAATTTCTATATGCAAATTAGGCATTTGATCCAGAGATAATAATTTTGTTTAAATATTTATGCCATGACCAAAAGTAAGAATTGAACTAGCATACTGTAAGTTTCTGTTTGGACAGTTTTGTGAATGAGCCAGTATTAATTCAGAGAGCAACAAATAATAATTAAGCACTAGTTAATTCAGAGAGCAAGAAAGTAGTTAAAATTTATAGGTAAAGCTTCATTGTTTTGGTATGCAGAAAAGAAAACCTTAAGAATGGAGAATTACCATGAATTATTGTATTACTATTGAATCATGGATTATGATTTCAGGACGGAGAATTAGAAGTTAAGATCATTAATTTTTAACCCCACATTGTCTGAACTAACTCTTTAATAGTATGGATATGATGTGCCCTGACATCGATAGCCTACTTTAACCTCAGTTATAGCATACTAAATAACCAGCAAATTTGGTTCTCTAAATTTTAAAATGGAATAAATATATTACTCTAATTTGGATTGAACTTATTATGCATGTATGGATGCTGAAAGTACCACAAGTGTCTTCAACAAGTACTAGAATAACGCAGCAGCAAAAAGCAATTGGGTCTCAACCACACAACCAGACAACCAAGTCATTCTATTATGTGGATTCTAATGCAGTACTTCTACTATGTCCATTTGTTAAAAAAACGAAGAAAAAAGGAGACGGCAGTAGTGCTAACTTATTATTTCAGGATAGACCTGCAACTATAGCTATAGGAGCCACCAGGTAGGGAACGTTTCTTTTTTTTATTATAATTCCATCATAGTATGCGTACAAGTCACATTAGTGCACAAATGAAAGTTAAATATATTTGAGAAGACATGATATGCAAACATAAGGTCATAAATATGATATGGTTCAATACCTGTCATTTTCCTGCAAGCAAGAAGGTACTCTTGGCTCCTGAGTTTCAGACTTGGATTAAAAAAATCGAAGCAGATTTGGTCGTCTGGATATAAATATGCAGGACATTAGACTCACTTGGATTGAACCTAATTATCTTGGGACCTTGGGCCCTGAGAGGTAAAGCTGGAACCCTTACCGTGGTTGCCTAGATGAGGAACGATAAAACCAAATTGATGTAGGAGAAAGGCGAAGAGGCGACGTGTGCCAGGTGCCGATGGATCGAGGATGATCTCCTCGCAAACCCTAGCATTTGGTGCGATATGGATGGATCAGTGCTGCCGGCTCCTCAACCTGTTCCAGTGGTTTAGTAATGGCGCTGGTGATCGAGGGGAGATAGATGGATTAGTGCGACCGGGCCCTCTGCCTATTCCCGTGGTTCGTGCGTTGGAGGGGAGATGGATGGATTAGTGCCACCGGGTCCTCTGCCTATTCCCATGGTTTGTGCGCTGGTGATGGAGGCAGCTGGAGGGGCGTAGATGAGGACACGGGAGGGGCAGTCCAGGAAATTTTGTTTCACGGTATGGAACGGAACAGGGTATCAATTCGCCAGCACAAAGACCGACTCAAACCCGAACTCGAACTCAAGCCTAAACTCGAACTCAAACTTGGACACAGAATTGATCCGACTAAAACATGGTTGAAACGACTCAAACTCTTGTTCGTAAGTTTTTTGGGTGAACTCCCTAAAGAGATGCAGCAAACATGTTCTCCCTAGCCAGGAACTTGGCTCCTTCGAAGATCTGGCCACCAGCCAACTCTACAGAAGTGCTAGCGCATGGCTAACAAACGCAGATAGCTGGCCTAGGGACATGCTCGCCGGTCTTGCCATTCAGCTTGGGCGGGCGCTGATTATCTGGCACGTACATCGCGGCCACACGGGCACTCGGCCACGGTCCACGAAAGCACGAAACTTTTTTTTCTCCATCAAGCACAGGAAGCTATACAGCCAGGCGAGGCAGCAACTAGGCAGGAAGCATGCTGACAACTAGATAAGGTCCCCTGCTTGCATGCGGATATGTATGCTACAATGTGATGATATTCCACATGAGGATGAAAATTGCATATCTTTGGTGAATTTTTTGATTGACATGTGCTGTCATGGTCTGTGAATTCTGCTTAATTGATGCTGCTATTTTCTGATTTTTCTTCACTTATGTCATTTCATTTTATTTAGTACACAAATTGCTAGTTGTTTTATACTTTACATACAAAATTGGTTGGTAAACCCTTGCTACACCAGTGTGAAGATCTTGTATGGCATGGAAAAGTTTCTTGAGTTAAGGTAACAAGAACAGCAGTGAACTTGTACGCACTCCTTTACATGGCATCTGAAGTATCAAAAGAAAAGGTATGAAGATTAGCAGTAACCTTGCTTGAGATAGTAATTATAGAATTTTATAGATGTTTCACATCTTGGTTTGATAACATGACGCACACAGTTGCGAACAATAATAATGCTTGTAGCAGAGTAGCATATTACTTAAATTTCCTTTCTTTTAGTGTAATTCTGAATAGTTTATTATACAGCATTCATTGAAAAGAGTTGTATCAGCATTTTCTTTCAATTGGGTCAGTAATTTCAATGTGCACGTTGTCATTCATTAAAAAAATTGTATCAATATGTGCCTAGTTAATTAAAACTGACATAACTTTTACATACCAAGTCAAGATTCAGTGTTCCCTTTTTTTTCTACAAAAGCTAATTAAATTCCAAACGGAACAGGGTATCAACTCAACTCCTCAGATGAAGCATTTTGTTTTCCATCCAATTTGTGACCATCAATGTGTTTCCCACCAATATTTTTTGGCCGAAATATTTTCCCACCAATTTTTTTGGCCCAAATAGTTTCCCACCAAAATTTCCAACCTTAACTCCGAAAAAAATTCCCACTCCGCGTCAGTTTGACTGACTTGGTTATTAGCAGAGGTAAGGCCGGCTGTTCGGTTTCAAACCTCTCGTCCTTCGACTTCAACCTCACCCCTATCCCGAAATCCTCTCCAAGATCTTCCTCATCTCTGGCCCCTGGCTCCCATCCAAAGTCAGTACCATCTCCTGTTCTTTTAGTGGGTCTGAACCCTACTGATCCTAATCCGCCCGTTTTCTTCAATTCCTGCAGGTTCTGTGTGCCTCCTCATCAACTTCACTGCAAAGGACTTCAAGGTATGCCATGTCTGATCACTCACCTTATGAGCAAGGATTATCTTGGATCGTGATTTTGGTTGTTCGCAATTAAACGGTGCTCTTCTCGTGTTCTAGATCTTGAGTGCCTGGAATCAAATGGGTGACTCAATGATTCCTATACACACTCCATTTAACCCTAGCCCATTTTGGCCTGGAGTCAATTATTGGGCAATTCATTTATTTTGCTTTGTTAGTTTCAGTACCCTTCCACAAAGATGTATCTAATGCATTATGAAAACAGACTCTGAACTCTAGTCCAGATGCTTACTAGTTTATAATTTTCGAAATTCTGACCCATGGGCTCAACAAGAGATGTGCATCGCAGTGCATCTGGTTAATGCTTTCCTGCCATATATTGTAGAAGAATCTAACAATTTAAAGATACCTAATTTCGAAATTTATTTAGATACTGCTCTGGTAATGTGCATGGCAGTGCCATTGAAGTTTGAAGACTAGGTTTACTTATATAGTTGGCCCATTTTAAAATATATTAGGTCTGAATCTTGGAAGTATTGCTGATTTGTTTGAGATAAATCCTGGCAGCAAACTTTTAAATTTGGCTTTCCGAATAGGAACTCAATATACATCAAATATAGTACTAATTGATTGCTCCTGCTCTTTTCATTTTTAAACTGTGCATGATTTAAGGTTATGGTCAATTTTTTCAACAAAGTTAGTTCTATATTTTCCTCCCATAAAAAAATTGAAACAATTCAGTTGTTACTCTTAACATTTTGCTGACCATATTATTTTGTCCTATGTGCTCAATTATAACCAGATTGTGCTACCATGACTGCCGATATTTGGACCATAAACCTTGAATGCGAGGGTGCAGCTCAAGGACAGCAACATGTCCAAAGGGAAATGGACAGAGATGAGATATGTTTCTTCAACTTGTTTGAACTGATGGAGGACTACGGGTACACATCAGTCGACTATTTATACTACAAGAGAAGAAATAGTTTGGTTGCTATACAACAGGATACAGAGGTGATGGAAATGCTTGAAGAGAATGAAAGCAAGAAGGAGGTTAGCTTGTTTGTGACAAGGCAGAGAATGGCCACTATAGCACCTACCAAGTCCAAGAAGGAACCAACCAAATCTGCTGCAAATAAAAGTAAAGGTAGTATGATTAAGCTACAATTTGCTCTTTTGTGTTTATTTGAGCATCCAAGTAAACTCTATATATGGTTGTCATATCTGATCTTTTTTACCTGTCATGTCAACTGAAATAAATCTCTACTAGTTATTTTGTCCAAGTGTGGAGTTACCTTTCATCCCAAGCATTGTTGTATACTAGAAAGATTCTATACCATAGGCATTATATAACTCTGACCATGTTTGCACCTTTCATACAATTGTTCATAGGGAAAAGGGGCACACAAAAAAAGCAGCAGCTGAATGTAATTCAAACCAAAGCACAATATGCCAATGAGGTTGACCAGCAGCACAATGATGACATCCAAGAAATACCAGGTACATGTGTTTGGAATAATCTAATACATGTGGATTGCATTACTAATGTGAACTTAAATTATTTTTCATATAGGTGATGAAAATAAAGTAACAAAGCGAAATGGAACTGTTTTGGCACATGTTTGGGATCTACCAGAGGAAAAACGAATACTAGTGAAATGTAACCAACTTGGACAACCAATTGGAAAAGAAGGTGGTCTTTTAGGGCAATTTTTAGGCACCATAGCACGGAACGGAGGTTATTGTCCTATACATGTAAAAGATTGGAGAATAGTAAAGAATGATAGTGCTGAAACCATACTTCAATGCGTTCAGGTATGCTAGATTTCATAAGATCTTATAGTTCAAACTTTAAGTAAATAGCAGCCAAATATTAAATCTACTCATTACATCTATATGATTTAGACAAAGTTCTTGTATCCTCCCTCATGTGAGAAATGGATACTGAAATCAATGGGGAGAGATTGGAGAAAGTACAAGGCAACACTAAAACAGAAGCTATTTAGTCCAAATAAGAAAAGATCAGCTTTGTACAAGCTCTGTCCAAACGATGTTCATGAAGATCAATGGAAAGCCCTAGTAAAATATTGGAAGTCAGCAGAAGGAAAGGTTGGTAAAGTGCAGCATTACTTGTGCTATTCTCTTTTGCCTATATATTGACTCTGTACTTATTATTTACTGTACTGCAGGCCCTTAGTGAGAAGAACAAAGTAAGTCGTGAAATGAAAAAGACAACACATACAGCGGGTGCAAAGAGTTATGCCCGTTGGTCTGAGGACTTGGTGAGCATTTTTTTGTTGTTGATTATGTTTCTATACCTTTTTTTTCTTATCATCCTCGTATTGGTCTTATTTTTAGAGACAAGCTGATCCTGAAAAAAAGCCACCACATAGAGCACAGGTTTACTTAGCAACTCACAGGAAAAGGGTGAAGGGGACAGATCAGCCTGCGGTATGATATTTAGACTCAAGAATGTAAATCATATTTGCATTTATCAAGTATTTTACTTTACTAAATGGGATAGCTATGTTTGTGCCTTTTGACTTATAGGTTGAATTGGAAAATCTAATAGAAAAACAACCAGAATTAGCACAAAGTAGTGAGGGAAGAGTTGCATGGGAAGGTGATGCACTACATCAAGTATTGGGAGAGGAAAAACCTGGGCAAGTACATGGCATGGGGATGCTTCCGATTCCTAAACAAGTTTATGGCCGAATGACACGTCATTTCAAGGACATTAACATAGCTACAATCAATGGATCACCATCTGATGTAGAGACTCATATGTTGGAGGAAATAAAGCAACTCAAGGAGGAGGCAAGAAAACGAGACAAAATTATTGATGAACTCGTAAACAATCAAAGACACCATGAGATTGAAGAACCAACAAAGGTACTTATGTCTTTTATGTAACTCTGTATAGTGAAATTTCACTGAAACTCAATATTCTTTTTTACGAATTTACTGATCATGCTCATTTTCAGACTGATCATGATGATTTTAGGACTGATCAGGGTAACTTTCAGAATCATGTATTGCATTCCAACATAAAGGTATTTAATTTTTATTGTCATGTTTTAACATGATTGTCTCTTGGTTTTAATATTGTTTGAATGAATGTTGCAGAGAGTTCGATGTCCTGAACCAAAAGGCAGAGATGCAGTCTATCAGAAGGGAGGTGAATTGGTAAATCTCACTACTGATACAATTGTTTCCTTTCTTCTCTACATACATTATATGAAAACTCAGGCTATTCGCATTTATTCTATTTAGTAGAACCAATATACCTATGAATCTGAATACAGTGACAACGCTGGTCCAATTTTGTCCAACAAAAAGGTTATCAAGTTATTGCTTGTCATTTAATAGCACTATATTCTTAGGTGTCTATATGTCAATATTTGGGCCTAATGTTTTATATTTACATGAATTTATATTGTATCCATTGTCAGGATGATGCAAATCACAAAGGCTTATCACATCAGCATGCAGAGCCATCATCCCCACAATGCTCTACTAATGATTTTAGACAAAAAGAGGTAGGGCTATATCATTGACAAGTGATATTTATTAGTCATAGAAATGTTTCGTCTATTCAAGAATTTTATTGCACTATGTACCATCATATAAATACAACTAATATTTCACTTTCTTTTAGTTTGATGTGTGTACACAGAATTCAAGTGATGGCAGATTTATAAGAAAAAGAAAGGTATATAAGAGTTACACTTCTCCATGTACTAGGAAAACAGTATTTTTTACAAAAAAATGGCAAGATTTAACATATGATTTCATACTTTATTTCAGGTGACAAAGAATCAGCATGGAGTACTCCAAGAAACTAGGACCATGCCACAACAAATTGCAGCTCATGATAATGCTACCAGCCACAAGCGCTCAAAATATACGCAACCTTGTCCAATTAAGGTGAATACGCATAATATCAATTGTTCTAGTTGGATTATGTTTACAATACTAATGCTTGTGTTGACTCTGTTAATTCAATGTAGGTTGGAACTACAGTGCTACTTATGACTTCCAGCTATCGAAATAAGGCTGTTGTGGCCTATGCAACCATTTTGAGCTCTAGTCCAAAAGATACCGTTGGTGGAATTGAGATAGGCAAGCAATTCTACAAAGTGCGTATCAATCATCCTATTATACAAGATGAGCCATTAGTAAGGCCCATGGCCGGCTACAACAAAATTGGTGATGCCCATGCCAAAGGAGTAGCAATTGCTTGGCCTTCAACTTGTGTATGTTATTACAACTAGGTTTCTAAATGTTGAATGTTACAACAAGATTTATCTAGGCAGGTTGAAATGTTCAATCTTTCAACACCTATTCTCTATGCAGGTTGAAATGATCAATGGCTGAATTTGTTATTTGGACGTGGACAAGAATGGATGAAGAAGCAACGAACTTCTAAGAATACTGCTTATTTATAGTTATATTTCATTTCCAGTAGTAAAGACTTGTACTATCCGCTCCTTTCAACAGTTGTTCAGGACAATCTTATCGTGTCAATGTACATATTATATTGTATGAACAATTACTATGTATGCTACCTTCCTATAATCAATGCAGCTACATTTGATTTTGAAATTTGTGGTTTGTGTGACTGTGCAACATGTGTCGTGTTCCCTTAAAAATTTCTTATCAATGCTGCAGTGCAAATGTATAGTATATATTTATTTAAAATTTTGAATGTGTTACAATAGGTAAGCATGTGTTACAGACCATATGTCCTAAAGTTCAGAACTGTGCTCCACAAAGTGATACTACCACATTGAAAACGTGTTACTAGAACTAAAAAATATGTTACACTAGATAATTGTGGTAACGCTATCAAATGTTCCATTAAATAAGTAAATGTGTTACCTAGTAGTAACACTTTTTCTGGATGTAAAAGAACACATGTATTGTGTTCCAATAAATTGGACAATAGTAACATTGGATAAGGTAACGCTAACAATATGTGTTACTAGATGACCTGGTAACACATTTTGTAAGCTATAGTAACATAAGTTGGTGTTACTGAAACTATGTTCTGTAGTAGTGCAATGCAGGAGGAGTGGAGTAGGGGAGAAAGAAGAAGGGACTGATGAGTGGGGTCCACTCGTCAGTGAGAGAGGGAGAGGGAGACTATGAATGACATATGGGTGCACTCACCGCTTTTTTAAAAAGCCACGGCTGTTGCACCAAAGGGCTTTTCGACAACCCAAAAACCACAGCTCACATCTATTTTTTTAAAAGCCACAACTTAACCAAACACACTATAACGCATATTGTTTGATAATAGTTATTTTTTATCGGACTAGATAGGAAATGTGTTGATTATATATATTGACAAAACGTTCAGGTGTAACACAAATGATACATTTGAAACAAAGTCATGCAAATATATAGAACAAAATTGTTTACACCCAAGTTGCTTGACAAAGATTATTCAACTAAAGCTATAAATACACACATATAACAAAAAATTATATTGCTACAAGTATATCAGAAATGCAATTACACAAATTCATGGACAAAAGTATATACGTATGGAATAAACACACTGTAGAGTCTGTACTGGTTGTGTCAATTTGGTGAGCTGCCACTTGTGGGCTATATGATGCTGGCCTTGTGAGTTGTTCAGCGGGGTCCTTTCAACTAAGGCCCCGTTTGATTTCAGGACTAAATTTTCCTGTCACATCGAATATAAAAATACTCATTAAGAGTTTTAAATATAGATTAATTAAAAACACATTACATAGTTGAGGACTAATTCGTGAGACGAATCTATTAAGCCTAATTAGTTCATGATTTGATAATATAGTGCTACAGTAACATGTACTAGCGATGGATTAATTAGACTTAATAGATTTGTCTCACTAATTAGCCTTTATTTATGTAATTAGTTTTATAATTAATCTATATTTAATACTTTTAATTAACATCCATACATTCGATGTAACATGGATTAAACTTTAATCTCTGAATCCAAACACCCCCTAACAAGAATAAAGCCGTGCGGGAACGAGGAAGGTATAAATCGGAAGAGCTTGTTTGGTTGCCTTCCGGTGATCATTTTTTTTAAGACTATAGCTTTAGTCTTGGCTAAGAAACTAGTGTATGATGTGTGGGTCACAACGGTAGAATTTTTTTGGCACGTTAAAGATGTGGCTACTGACCGGCAACCAAACACATGCCAGCCTTGATGTGCAAAACTTGGGACTTGATAGGTTCTGGCGTCAACGAAACATGTTCCTAATCCGTTGGCCGCAAAATATAAGTTGTAAGTAAACCATGCTACTTTTTCCTTAAAGGACATATGAAAATACCAGGACGTTTTCCTTAAAAGGACCAAATCCATGCTTACAAACTTTGTTCTATTCACAGTATCCGGTGAACGATCTTGCTCGTTTTCAGCAAGTGAGGATAAACGCAAAGGGGAACACCTTTATAAACTAGCTATCCATTCCTTGCTCTTCCGTGGAAAATCAGTTTGTCTTAGATACGAAAATCCTCGTCTTAAAAAGGCACGTCCTATGAGTAGCCCTTCTTTATACGTTGATAGATAACAACATCCAGAAATAATCTATCCTAGTCTGTACATGTGATTGTTGGCTAACGCATGAAATGGCCATGTGATCATGGAAAATCTCATTTGTTGTTGTTGCCAAGTCAAAGGTCAAAACAATCCAAAAGGCAAATAAGGATGGACTAAAAAGGCTGGACTGCTCGAATAAGACATGCATGTACTCTTTTTTTTTGCTCAAAAAACGATTCTCCAGATCATTACAGCTAAGTTGTGTCGAGAAATGTAGTATCAAAATCTGGCGTTTCCGGAACGCCCTCATTTGCAGTGTCTGAATTATGAAGACATGGAATTGCATAATAACAGTATAACACTCACAATTGAGGCGTGCGCTGCCGACCCTACTTGCGGCGGTGAGCTCGGAGCAGCTGTACAGCTAGGATACAAGTGGAGCGGAGCCCTAGAATCCAGTGATCCACGCCTTCCCGGCAAGGAGACCAGACAAAAATCCACAGATAAAACCATCCAAAATCGCCCGACGAGGCGAGACGAACAAAACTAGAAGCAGAGACCGGCGCTCTGCGGAGTCCAGAGCAGAGCCACCCAGCGAAAAGGGCAGGGCACGTAGTCAGTCACGCCCCCGCAGCCCCTCCTCTCCGTCCTGTTCCATTTCACCACGGCCGCGGCCTTTGTGTGGCCTCCGTCTCGTGTTATCCCTTCTTCGAGTTCTTCCGCCTCCCCCGTCCCTCCCTCCCCTCCTTCCCCCTCGGCAAAGCCCCCATATCTCCCGGCCTCGAACCTGACCTCGCCGCGCCCCGCGACTGCGGCGCCCAATTCGCGCCCCCACCGGAGGCGGCGGCGACACGCGCGAGGGCCTCGGCGCCGCCGATGAGATTGCGCCGCGCCGCGCCATGCAGACCCCGCCGCCCGCCGTGCCAGGTAACAGGCGCCCCGCTCCCCCCTCCTCCCCGCAGCAGCCGCGCAATTCGGTTCTGCTGGCTGCCTAGGGTTCTCGATTTGCCGCCCCTTCGGGTTGTGATGCTTTTGTGGTGTGTGTGTGTGTGTGCAGCGTCGTCGCTGGAGTGTGTGAGCTCGTGCAGGTCCGCCTCGTGGAAGGGAGGCGGGAGGCCCTACGAATGCAGCGTGCTCTCGTGCGCGTGGAACGCGCCGCGGGCGCTCACGGGTGCGCTCGCCAGCACCGCGCAGTGCTCCTCCTGCGGCCACGCCGAGGCCGGAGGCGGCTGGAGGAGGCGTGGGCGGTCGCGTCGGAGTAACAACTCGGTGCGTCATCGCTGCTCTGTTGCTGTTTCTGTTATTTGAGCCGTGGATTTCATTTTTTCCCCACTTAGGGCCAACTTCGTGGAAGTAGTGGTCTACTACTCCGTTCTCTCCGTAGCGATCATATACTATCTGACCTCAAATTGATCCCTCTAGCCTCTGAGTCATGCAGGATAAGAAATTTAAAATGCTCTCCTTGCAGTTTATTTTTTTATTATGCAGTTATCCATTTAGTTGTTTTATTTCATTATATTATGCATTTATTATCTTTCAAAAAATATGCATTTACTTGGTTAGCTGGCATTATCAGTTTTACATTTTCCACTAGCAGGTTCTATTGAATGTATCTGAAGAATAAGTTGTATTAGACATAGTGCCTGATGGTCTCTTGGTTTTGGTGAGCGCTCTTCAATGCTGGTAGAATATATCATGAGTTAATCTGAGAGGTGAACTAAAGTGATTTTACATGGGCATCATGAAAGATTGGCTTCTGAGCATACTTCAGTATCATTTATTTATTTTTCTAGGGGAGCAGAATGCATTGCCTGTTCCATCTGTAGCAATCATTGCTTTTCCTACTGTCTGACTGACTGGCTGAATGCTATTCTTCAGTAGCAGCATTACATGCCACCCTCTTAATCCTAATTACTCCAGTAAAGAGACCATTTACTCTGATTGGATTTGCATGCATGGCTTGGGATTTTTTTTTCTTCCAAAGTAAGCAAGCCCTGGACAGATTCAGTTTCAGGGAAGTAGTCAAGCATCCTGTAGTCACCTGTATAGCAGTTACACTCTTTCCATATACCAGCTTTAGACTCAATAAATCGATAACTGTTACTTATTTGCCTGTTACTTATTTTTCAGTTAGTGCACATCACCGTGGATGAGGACATCAATAAAGGGAGATTTGGTTATGGTCCATCACCTGCTTTCTCTGAAAGTTTTGTCAGACCTTGGTCTACTCCTGTCAATCTGACATGGAGAGCTTACTGCTATTCCTCATCTGAATCCTTCTTCATCACCCCAGAAACTTTGTGGGAGGTGTGTCATTTAATCACTACAATGAGCTTTTTAATTTGCTCTTTTGCACATATCTTAGGAGGTACAGTTTTGGGCTTTGTTAAAATCCCTCAGTTTGGTCTGCAGCTTTTTTGACCATTCAGAGACGTATCTTCTTAGCAAACCCTTTTCTTAAAGAAAAGATGTATAGTGCTCGCCATCTAGAATGTGTAATGAATAAGGAACCATCCTGTTCCTGGTGGTGAAACACCACAAAATTATTCTGTTCCATGGTGCCGGCACATGCTTATAACTAAAAAAAGAAGAAAGAAAGTCAAGCTCCTCGAGGACTTTTGAAAATGCAGAAGTTCTGGGCTGAGCACAATAAATTAAATTCACTAACCATGCCACTTTTGCTAAATGCAACCTGTATGTTTTACAGTATGTTTCTGCTCCTCTGAGTTCGAAACTACATCCTTAATATGCAAGCTTACCTTCCTCAGGTGCTGCTAAACATTAGTCCTTGGGCAAAGCAAGGCTTAGCTTTAATGCTAGGGTTCCTGATGTGAAGCAAGAGTCGACTTCATTCTTGGTGAATTGTAACTTGCTCTGCATTTATGTAACAGGATCTCAAACCAGTTGTGTCATATCTTCAACCTGAAGAGTTAAACTTCGTGCATGACGCTTTGAAGGTAACTGATATCTTCCTTTCATTCTATTTGAGAAACCGTTTTGTACTTTCGGGTTTTTGTGGAAGTACCTGCATGAATGGCTGCATCGTGATAGTTCATTAATAATTGCAGTTGGCATATGAAGCACACAGTGGACAAAAGCGGCGAAGTGGAGAACCATTCATTATTCATCCTGTCGAAGTTGCTCGTATACTTGGAGAACATGTGAGTAGTAATATTGTTGACACCGGTGATGTATTTTCTGAGTTTCTCTAGGGCTAGTAGCTATGAAATTAAGCTCTATTTGTCTCATTGGACATAATTAGTAACTTCATTGAGAATCATTGGCACTATGGTGATGCAATTTCTTTAGTTGTCCTAGTATACACAAGGAAGCTAAGTTCTGTTCTGCTCACTTGACATAATTAGGAACTTGACTGGGAATCAATTGCTGCTGGTTTATTGCATGACACCGTGGAAGATACAGATGTGGTTACCTTTGAAAGAATAGAAACTGAGTTTGGGCCAACTGTGCGCCGAATTGTTGAAGGGGAGACAAAGGTACACTATTGGTGATTCACATCTTTCTATCTGTATAGTATGGCTGCAATTTATTGCGGATTATATCTAGTAAATTGAACACCAAATACCTGCTCTGTTTGAAATGTAGGTATCTAAGTTGGGAAAACTTCAATGCAAAAGTGAGGGTAGTTCGAAACAAGATCTTAAAGCGGAAGACCTAAGGCAGATGTTTCTTGCTATGACAGAAGAGGTATCCTTTTTTATCCAATATGGACCATCTTCAGAACAAAAAAATTATTTCTGTAGAGTTACTTATGTTTTTTTTAAACACTGCTGTAGGTTCGTGTGATCATTGTCAAATTGGCAGACAGGTTGCATAACATGCGTACTCTCACTCATATGCCTCAGCATAAGCAGGTGAATTCTTGTTCCAGTCATTAAGATATGCCTGTACTGTGCTTCCATTCTAAGCACTAAGCACGGTTCTTTGCAGTATGCCATTGCCATGGAGACATTGCAGGTCTTTGCCCCTCTAGCAAAACTCCTTGGGATGTACCGAATAAAGGTATCTTCTGCTGATGTTGCCTTAGGACGTATAAGAACTAACTTTAATGCTGCATCACCTTTTCTGTTTTTATTTTCAGATCATTCTATTTTGCAGCATTTGCTGCCTATGTTTTTTGTTGATAAAATGTTGGGCACCATTTAAAAGATAGCCAATGCTGCAAAATATCAACAGAGGCACCATTTATTATGTGTTTCCAGAGCAGAATGTAGGAAAGATAAAATGTTGGGCACCATCAAATTCTCAAGCCAGTTATGAATAGATTGCTGCTTGCATTTTTAGGACTGTTCCACACCTTGTTGTCTTGCCTACACCGCTACACATGAATACATGCTTTGTGTAGTTCCTTGTATCAGCTGTTTGCTGCCATCCTTCTCCAATGACAGATCCTGTTGTATTAGGAGAATTTGGCCCTGTATTTTTATTTCTTCCTTTTATTAAAGACAATATATAATGAAACCCAAGTTTCACCCGCTATCCTAAGTCTTTATCATACACATATTTTGGGGAATAGTAGTGCAACCCCTGAACTTTTTGAAAGTAGTCTCTTAATCCTTTGGGGTTTGTTTTAGTCATGGTTTTCAAGGTTGGGAAGGGCCGGCGTCTCAAAATTGAGCGACCAAGCAAAGACTTGTGCCTTTATTTTATGATTAGAATAGGCGATCCCATACTGTACTTTTATCTTAGTGCCGAAAGTGTCTTCATGTACTTTTTTTTGCTTTTCATATAGGCAGATATAACCATCGTGAAAACCAAAAAAAAGTTTTTACTTTTTTTAGGCAGATATAACCATCTTCTCCAAAGTATATAAAAAAAACATCTCCTGAGTTACACTGGTTAAACCGTTGAAGTCTGGGGTCAATGAAAACTTCCTCACCAGTCCGGTTTCAAAGGCTGGTACAACCTTCTTAAGGGCAAAATCAGGGGGACATCTCTCTTACTGGTCATGTTTTTTTAGTATATCATTCTCTGTAGAGCTGTGCAGTGTCTGCATTTATGAAAAAAATTCTATATCTGATGTTTTACTGTCAGTTCTTCCTTCTATCTGACCGTCAGCTCTTGTCTTTGTAGTCTGAGCTGGAATATCTATCGTTCATGTATGTGAGCCCCATTGGTTTTGCTGAACTAAGGAAAAGAGTTGAGGACTTGTACAAGGCTCATGAACAAGAATTGGAAGAGGTTCTGTGTTTACTTGCTAACTTATTAGTTATGATTGGTACTACATTAGTCATCATCATTCTCACATGTTTGCAATGGATGGCATTTTTTTCGTGTTTTTTCAATTCCAGGCAAATAGAATTTTAAGGCAAAAGATTGCTGAGGATCAGTTTCTTGATCTTGTGAGTGTTGAGACAGAAGTGCGCTCAGTTTACAAAGAGCTCTACAGGTGAGTGACTGCCATCTCATTAAACTAAAAGTGCTGCTAGCTTGATACTCCAAACAGAGTTCCATCTATTGTCACGGGGGATCAAATTATCAGACTTAATACCATCTCTACTTGCTGTAGTGCTGCAATGCTATTGTATTCCCTAGATCTTTCTTACACAAGTTTCCAACTTTATTTGCTATGAGATCGGATAATTTACCAGTTTGCTACACGGTTTTGCTAGTTTTTTAAGGGTTGAGCACAGGATCATTCATCTCTGAACTAAAATTACTCTGTGATATGATAATACTTTTGTGGTACAGTTGACCCTGCATGTTCATTTTCTTAATTGTGCATCTCAATTGCAGTTTAAACCAAAAGATCAATCAAAATATAATTTTATAGTGGCTCATGTGTTATTTGGTTCTTAGTTTGAAATGTGGAGTAAGATTGTTTATTTAGTGGATTATTTATTATTTGAGCCATCTTTCAGCATCTACAAAACTACACTCAAATCCAAGAGTTCAATAAATGAGGTGAACCAGGTTGCTCAGGTACACTTTTCTGAATATCCATACTATTTACAGCACTCTTCTGAATATCCTATTATTTGTAAAATAATTTACCTTGCATGTTATTTGCTTAGTTGCGGATCATCATAAAACCAAAGTCCTGCAATGGTGTTGGGCCATTGTGCACTGCACAACAGGTACCATCAACAACAAATTAGCTTATACAGTGAATCTGTCATTGGCTCACAAGTATGTTCAATTCTATTCAGATCTGCTATCATGTTCTTGGTCTTGTTCATGGCATATGGACACCCATTCCTCAAGCTGTGAGTTATCTGCTTTTCATCTCATTCAATGTTCTTTTGTGAATTATACCAATTTTTTCTAGCGATCAATTGTGCATACAGGTGAAAGATTACATTGCAACTCCAAAACCTAATGGTTACCAAAGTTTACACACAACAGTGATACCATTTCTCAATGAGAGTATGTTCCATTTGGAAGTGCAGGTAATGCCACCTACTAATTTGTTAATTTTAGACTGGCGAATCTCAAGCAAAGAATGCATTTTCATTCTGTTGCTCATCGTGACTTAGGTTTAAAAATTCTAACCGCATTGCAGATAAGAACAGAAGATATGGATTTAATAGCAGAAAGAGGCATTGCTGCACATTACAGTGGAAGAGGGGTGGTTTCTGGACCTGTTCGCCCTGGAATATCAAGTGGCAGAAATTCCAAGGGGAAAGTAATCTGCCTCAACAATACTGGCTTTGCTCTGAGGGTATTATAAGTTTTCAATACAATAATATTAATGTTTTTCAAGCTTATTGTACTTCTGCTTTAAATATTATTACCATAGTGGGCTGGAGTTTTTATTGAATAGCTTACCATCTTTAATAGATTGGTTGGCTCAATGCAATCCGTGAATGGCAGGAAGAGTTTGTTGGTAATATGAGTTCTAGGGAATTTGTTGATACTATCACTCGTGATCTTCTGGGAAGCCGTGTTTTTGTGTTTACTCCTAAAGGCGAGGTGAGGCAATGAACTTGAAGACGTTACTTAATAGCAGGTGATGTTTTTTTTTGTCTAAATATGCTATGCTGTTACATGTAGATTAAAAACCTGCCCAAGGGAGCTACAGTGGTTGATTATGCTTATTTGATCCATACTGAAATCGGCAACAAAATGATTGCAGCGAAGGTAAGTTATGAAGAAAACTGGCAATAGATATTAATGATGAATTCTATTATTTTCTTCATATGCTCTTTTGCAGGTGAATGGGAATCTAGTTTCACCAATCCATGTACTTGCAAATGCTGAAGTGGTAGAGATTATAACTTACGATGTGAGTATTCCTCTCTTAAATCGCATGGTTTGTCTCTGTTCTAGATTTTTGACAATTTTGCAACGCCAAGATACACATATACTCCCTCCATATTGGTATTAGATGACGTTTAGGACAAGATTTTAGTCAAACATTGGGAATATAAATCATGAATAACTTTTACTTCGTTGAGTTTTGAAATGTGAAAACCATATGAATAGATCTGTCTTAAAAAATATTTTTATAAAAGTATACATATATTATCTTTTAATAAATATTTTTGTGAAAATAAGAAGTCAAAGTTACGTTTTGGAGATCGTGTCGTTGTCCTAAACGTCATCTAATACCAATATGGAGGGAGTACTTATGCAACTTTGGTTGTCAGACTTCTGTAATCTTTACACGCTAAGCTCTTAAATATTGTTTTCCTAATATGATCTTCTGTATTATTATAGATCTCAAATTTTACATGAGTTTACGGCCAGCTAATAAAATTTATTTAGGATCATATTTTTCTTGAACTTCAAGTTCTTTTGCAAAATTTTTGAACTTGCTGCTGAGAAATGCATGTGCAGTACAACAACCCTCTGGAAGGGGTGGAATTGTGGAAATACACCAACTACTGAGTTTTTTTCAGATTGTTGTTGATTGTCCAAAAGGGCATTTCCTGCCTGTACCAATTCAGGCCTTCATAAATCCATTTCATTCTCCACCAACCACCACACATCTTGGTATAAAACCTTGGAATGCCCAGGAAATTAACTATAGCTGATAATTTCCTTGAGAAGACATGGCGGTTCTTGTTTTAGTTTGAGACTTCAAGTTACACAACAGCCACTAACCCATTGCAACCATACTGACTTTAAGAGAGATTGTACATGCAGGCATCAACTACCTTTCCTTGTTTTCTTGTCTAATTGATTCATGGTGTCTTGCTTCTTTTCTGACTGATCCATCGGAATGTGAATGTATGCTTGCACTGTAGCATCTCCACGAGATCAAACGTTACTTTCTATTTCCTTGAGAGGCGCGTTACTTTTGGTCTCACTGCATTAATGGTCGTTTTAAGTGAATCAACCAATCTGTCGGTTTCTTAACCTACGGCACTGGATAGCCCAACTAATCTGATTTCAATGCCCTTAACCAACATATGAAGGCAGCCATCAAGGCTACTGAGCTATATTAGTGCATAAATGTGCGATTACTGCCTGTATCATTAACTGTCTTTTAATTACTTCAGTATTATAACAATTTTTTTAGGCAACAGTATTATAATGCATATCTAGACTACATATATGTTTGTCAGTATCACAATGGTCCTTGTTTCCCCCCCCCTGTATCTATCAGGAGGATTTTGAGGGAGTAATTGAATTGGCAAAAATGTATTGCATCCATGAGCATCTGGATTAACTCGACATACTTGTTTCCTGTTTCAGAAATTATCTAGTAAATATGCATTCCAGCGTCACCAGCAGTGGCTGCAGCACGCAAAAACTCGCAGTGCTAGACACAAAATTATGAAAGTACGTGTCACTACCATTTTTAAATGATTTTCGTACATTATCAGATGGATGTAGTAATGAATCTTTTCCTTGTCCAGTTCTTAAGGGAGCAAGCTGCTCTTTCTGCTGCTGAAATTACTGCCGACGCTGTTAATAATTTTGTTGCTGATCTTGAAGATGAAAGTGACAGTGAGCTTTTAATTCCAAGCACCAAGAACGAAGACAGTAAATTCAACTGGGAGAAGATATTAAATTCTGATAAATTATCCTATGTCAACAAAAGTAGCGATGGCTTTTTACCTATTAATAATGTTTACCCAAAGGTCAATGGGAAGCAAAACAAAACTGTCAAAGAACTGGGCCTCAAAATTAATGGTCATTCTACAATTCGAGGTGATAGCTTCAGTGATTTAATGCACCCTGGCAATTCCACATGTAAGGAAGTTTTCCCTGGTTTGGATCACTGGAAATCTGGTAAAATTTCTGGTTGGCATAACGCGGAAGGCAACTCTGTCCAGTGGCTTTGCATAGCCTGTGTTGACCGAAAAGGTAATATATTCATTTGCCATACTGTTTCTTTTATCTCGAATAACATAGAAGAGCTGCATGTCATTTTGTAATAAGAGAGAAAATTATGTACAAAGGAAGCGCAAAAAGGCCCTTCCCGGTCACACCCAACTTTGCCATACTGTTGTACTACACAGAAAATTTATACTGATCTTTTTATCCTCTACCTTGAAGTAATATACTGCAAACATGCTCACGTTCAATTACTGTGTGCTCTCTGTGCGTAGCTATTTGTTCAAGAAAATGATCGACAATTGTACATTATGTTCCTTTTCTTTTGTCATATGAAATACTTCTTATTTGTAGCTGCTACTAGCTTTTACTAATTACTCCTCACATTTGCTATATTGTTATGGATCTTTGATTTGATCAGTAATGTTTGTAAAATCTCGTGAATGACATTTACAGGGATGATGGCGGAAGTTACATCGGCTTTAACAGCCTGTGGAATTACCATATGCTCTTGTGTGGTATGAGAACTGAACTACCCTTAGATTCTCAACAGTGTGAAATGACCATCTTTTCTTTTTTGTCTTGTGGTTGTGCCATAGTTTATACTGGCTATTTTCTGAGTTACTTGATAATCTTAATTCTTGTGTTTTCAGGCAGAAGTTAATAAAAGGCGGGGAATGGGTGTGATGCTGTTCCATTTTGAGGGAAGTTATGAGAATGTGGTATGCTTGCTTAATTGATACTGCTTCAGTCATGAATACATGTTTTGGACAAAGAAAACCAACTAATTTTAGTATAAACATTCTACTAAATAATCTCCACACTTGCAGGTCAGTGCATGCGCTAGTGTTGACATGATTCTTGGCGTTCTTGGTTGGTCTGTTGGATGTAGCTGGTGTCCACTAGGTGTTCTTGAGTGCTAGTGGATGTCAAGAGACTTATGTTGACCACATTTCATTATTTCCTGCCTCCAAGATGGAGATAATTTTGGAAGCACCAAGGCATCAGGCACTCAAAAAAATTTTGTTGGTCAGATCATGGTTGGTGAGCGAGTGGAGCCCTTGTCTGTCAAGGCAGATAGTGAGGGTGACAAACTAGAACCAGATATATGGTTCATTCTGAAAGTGAGTGTACATAGCAGAGCGAATAGGGTACTTAGGGATACCGAAGGAGGGATCATTTGGACAAGGGCCTTAAAAAAAATTGTTAAAGGCTGTTCTCCCCACTTCGTTGGCTTGCATATACTAGTTGTTTACGTAAATGTGCAGCTAGAATTTTGACCTGGAACGCTAATTCCCAAATTTTGTCCATATTTTAGTTATTCTGTATTCCTGTAAATTTTATTGTATAGCTTCAATTTTGCAAGGGGAAATTTTGAGCATAGTTAACTGATAGATGACGATAAGTGGAGAGTTAATCTGCCATTTGGTGCAGTATGAATGATATCCTAAACTAGAGAGTTAATCTGGTGCTTAAGCTAACTTTTGATGTCAGATTGTGAATGATTACAATTGTATAATTAGATGACGAAGCTTTTCATGCTGTGCCGGTCTATCTTTCCAGAAAGAGGAGTTCAGTACTGGTAGTGACTGATGAACGCTGACGTCTCTGCATTTTACGGGAGAGAACTTTTGCGGATTCACGTAGTGAAATTTTTTATTTGTTGATCAACTGCAACGACAATTAAACAAAGAATGTGTTGCTGTGTTTGTATGTAGGCGTCTCTGGTTAAGTTTCCGTCATATGCCAACCTAAGTTGTGTACGATAGTGTATGCCAGCATGCAGCATTGGTGGCATTTCTTGGGTAATAAGATATAAAAAATTGTAACTATCTTCCCGAGAGCTGGTGCTCAGGTTTGAGCCAGAAACTCAAAACAGGACCTGAGAGCAACTCCAATGGAATCAGAAAAAAATCTTTTTTATATATCTTTGATTAAAGGGGATTGAGATGTAAAAAATCAACTCCAATAGATCCCCTTTCATAATTCTCTTTCTCTATTTTTTTTCTCAATTCTCTCTATCTTCCTCCCTCTCCCTTTTCTTTTCTCAGTCACCGTCCATTTTTTTTAATCCCCTTTCCATATTTTCTCCTTCCCCAGGTGTACCTTTACCCTGACGCACTGCCTCCATGCAGCCCCGAGCCCCGCTGCCACTCGCCGACCGCGCCGCCGCCGCACCAACCAGGCGCCACTTGCCGCCGCACTAGCCATGCGCAGGCCGGCCCTGCTCCGCCGCCCGCCACACGAGGCCGCACTTCCGCCGGGCGGCCGGTCCGCCGAGGGTGGCTGCCCCTTCACCGCTTCCGCCGAGCGTCACCACCTCTCCGCGCGCGGCCTGCCTGTCAAACCTCCCCACGCCGGCGAGCCTCCCTTGAGCCGCGCCCCAGGCCGCACATCTCTCCAATATCCTGAAAATTTAAAAGGGATTTCTCTGTATCATGAAAAAAAGGAAAAATGAAAAGGATGTTGGAGTTGCTCTGAATTCTTTCAGCAGCATCCTGCTGAATTTTCTTGGACAAATTCAATTTTCTGATTCTTTTCTATTTTTCTAACCCGTAGCCTTGCGCCACGCGGACGAAGTTTTCGAGCTCGAGTGCCTCTCGAGACTCGACAGTGGGCGAGGCTGCTCCAAACGTTTACACTTCCTTGTTACTGTATGTTGCATTCTTGCGCCGGGGAAAAAACAAATCTGTATAGTATGTTGCATTCTTGCGCATGCAGTCGCAGACTCGCAGTCGTGTGCTTTACCTCTCTTGAGCTGGTCGCAGGCCTAAGATGCAAAGCCCTCGATGCACGGCGCCACGGCCCACGCAGGAAGCATTAGTAACCGCCTCTTCGGCTATTCCTCTCGGAAGTCGGAAGTCTGAAGAAAAATCCACCTCCGATTCAAATTCGAACCGCCTCAGCTCTCGTGGGGTCCAAGCAAACCCCTCCTAGACTGGCTCGGGGGGCGAGCGACCAGACTCGGATTCGCGGGCAGCTTGGCCCCCACGCGACCGTGTGGGTGTTGCTACATCTCCATCTGTCTCCCCACCCCACTCCGATCGCTCATTGTCCTCCCATCCTCCGCTCGCCTCCGATCCAGCTCCTCACCGCCGCGCCGCCTTCTCCTTTCTCGCTCCCCTGCTCCTCGATCACCGCCTATCCTTTCTCGCCGCGCCTGCTGCGCTGACGATGGCGCTGGTCCTCTCTTCCGTGGAGTTCGGCGGCAAGCGCTGCCGCTGCCCGTCGTCCCCGGAGTACTCGCCCCTGGAGGCCGCGCCCAGCCCGCGCGCCGCGTCGCCGGAGTACACGCCGGTGAGCCTTTACTGGAGGCCGCCGGAGCACGGGCCGTCGACGACTCTGCGGCTTGGTCGTCCGCCGGTGCCTCCGCCCCTGCGCCGCGCCGCGTCCCCGGACTACTCGCCGCCGAGATCCCCGTCGCGCCCAGCCCCAGCCTCGCCGGAGTACACCCCGGTGATGAGCCGTTGCGGCTGGAGGGTGA
Source organism: Echinochloa phyllopogon (assembly GCA_033239725.1). NCBI lineage: Eukaryota > Viridiplantae > Streptophyta > Magnoliopsida > Poales > Poaceae > Echinochloa > Echinochloa phyllopogon. The sequence continues at coordinate 59,089,930 of BTCW01000018.1, read as the reverse complement.
TGGGGTCACCGGACTACGCGCCGTCAACCCCAACGACGAGCCGCGCCGCGTCCCCTGACTACGCGCCGTCGACGACGCCGACGTGCCGCGTGCCGTCACCTGAGTACACGCCCGTGAGCCGCCTCTGGAGAGCAGCAGGGTCCCCGGACTGCGCTCCTGTGAGCCCATCCCGTCGCGCCGCATCACCAGACTACACGCCCCGGACGCCTCCAGCGCGCGCGCCGCCGTCTCCAGACTACAGCCCAAACACGCCGCCCCCGTCGCCACTGGTCTCCGACACGGAGTCAGGCACGTCGTCGTCGGCACGCCGCTACCGCCGACGCCATCATCCGTACCAGAGAAGCAGTGCCGGCACCTGCACCTGGAGAGCCAATGGGATCAACCATGGCCAGAGCCGTCTTCTATACTAGGGAGCTCTGGTATCTTCAGTGATGCGAAATCTATGTTCTTCATGGAGATTGCTCATGTATAAAGTATCTTTAGTGATGCGAAACCTTTGTGTTCTTCATGGGGATTCTTCATGTGTAACTGTAGCTTGTCTAGGCATCGTCAATAGCATTGCCTATATCTGATCCTTGAGAAATCTTTGTAGCATCTTGGATGTACCACTGAAGTATCAATGTTCATGTGATTTTATTTCAATTTTGATATTCTTAGTTCCCGTGGCTTCCTATATATAACCCTATCTTCTCTGATCCATACTTAAAGTTCTCTGGTATAAACAAACTTCATCTTGCCTGTTGCATACATGAGCTAATCACATTTGACGTTAATCAATGGCAACAGTTTTGTTTGAATGCCATTTGTGTGAAAGTGCATCTAGGCACTTAATCTATTTTAGTGATTAATGACAATAAAAATTTGGATATAATGCTTTGAATGAGTTGTGTAGGAATGAAATGAAAGAAAAGAAAAGAAATGTGAAAAGAAGGTCCCAAATTCGATTTCTTATGGTGGTGGACTCGATCGAAGAATTTAATTTGATTTTCGGTTTGAATTTGAGTATAGGACCACCGTACTATCAAGGGGGACGTGTTCGACAAATTCTAGTTGTTTTAAGTGCTATGCTTGAGATGAAAATCCACTTGAGAGACACACAAAGTCACATTCATATGTTGTCTGCTTGGTCGGAACTTAGGCCGGAAGATCCGACCGGAAGTTTCGGCTGGCTCGGTTTCGAGTTGTTTTCCATCGGAAGATCCGATCCTAGCATCGGAACTTCCATCGGAAGATCCTACACTGTGTCGGATCTTCCGGGACTTAGCTAGATTTCAGCCTTTTTTGTGTGTCACTTGCAAGTTCCGACCCCTGGCCGGAAGTTCCGACCGGAAGTTTCGGCCAGCTCGGTTTTGGTTTATTCTGGGGCCGGAAGATCCAACGGCTGTCGGAAGATCCGACAGTCTGTCGGAAGATACGACGCCTGGAACTGTACCGGGGGTCTCTTGCTCTGTTCTGTCACTTGCCGGATGTTCCGGCCCTCATCGGAAGATCCGACACTACGTCGGAAGATCCGATGCCTGGAATTTTTTTGGGGTTTTCTAACACCAATCTGTCATTCGTCGGAAGATCCGACTCATGGTCGGAAGATCCGATACCCCTTCGCAGAACACATAACGGTCACATTTTGGGGGTTGGTATATATACCCCTTCACCCACCTCATTCATTGATGCTGCCTCCACTGACCTAACTCGTGACAAACACCAACTTGAGCATTCATTTCACTCCTCCACTCTCTCCCAAGCTTGATTCTTGCAAGGATTCACCTAGGGTTTGAGTGTGAGAGAAGCTTATTGGTGTGAAGCTTGTGCTAACCTTGGGCTCTCACTTGTTCATCTCTTGAAGCACTTGGAGGAACTTTGTTTTGTCGATTCGTGTTTGTTACTCTTGGAGCTTTGCTCCTAGACGGTTAGAGGTGCCGGTGAGCTCCCATTCCTTTGTGGTTGAGCCCCGAAAGTTTGTATTACCCCTCTCTTTGTGAGAGCCAATAGTAAGTGATTTAATCTTCCTTTGTGGTTGATTGAGGGAGACTAGGGGCTAGTGTGACAGCCCGGCTCTTTGTGAGCTTCTCAACGGAGACATAGCTCCTTTGTGGAGTGAACTTCGGAAGTAAATCCATTGTCTCCTTGTGCTCACTTGTTTTATTGTTGGATTTGCTCGATTTGATCCGATCTACTTGCTTGTTGTTATTCTATTGCATTGATCATATCTAGAAGGCTCTATACACTTATTGTCACACTTCTATTCAAGTAGAATCTTTAAAAAGTGTACTAGAACTCAAATTACGAAGTAAAGTTTTTATCCCGTCGGAAGATCCTACACAGTGTCGGATCTTCCGGGGGTCGGAAGATCCGAGACTGCATCGGATCATCCGACGTCTGACAGTTTTTAGAGAAATTTTGCAGAAATTTTTACAGGGCCTATTCACCCCCGTAGGCCTAGTGTTGGTCCTTGATCTAGGCTTAACCGCTAAGGAAAAAATACTATGTCCGACATGGGGGACAACTCCGGTGTTGGTGCTTCCGTTCTCAAGGATGATCGATTAGTGTTCATTGATTCAAGCTCAAGTGATGATGATCTTATCATCAGCGACGTTGATGAAAGCTTGGATGAAGAAGAAAAGAAGAAGAAGAGAAAGGAGAAGATGAAGAAGAAAATTCAAGAAAAGGCCGAAAGGAAGGCTCAAAAGCTTCTCAAGAAGAAGCTAAAGGAAAAAAGAAGTATTGGATGGACTCCACTCCGTGTCTCATAAATATGAGACATCATCTTCTACCAAATCTCTTGATCCAACTAGTCTTAATTTCTCATCGGTTACAATGAGTAAAGTTCCCAAATTCAATGGGGTTGACTATGCTCGTTGGAGTGATGATATGAAAATGTATTTATATGGTCTTCACCCCTCTCTTTGGACCGTTGTGAATATAGGTGTTGACAAAGACGCCAAGCCAAGTCGTGAACAAGAGTATGATTTCTTCCGCAACTCTCAAGCCGTGATGGTTCTTAGAAGTGCTCTTAGTCCCTATGAGTACAATAGAGGAATTGAAGTTGCAAAGGATCTTTGGGACACTCTTCAATTGTCTCATGAAGGGACGGATGTGGTCAAGGAAGGCAAGATTGATCTTCTACAAGGAGAACTAGAAGCCTTTGTCATGAAGAAGGATGAGACTCTCCAAGAGATGTATGATCGGTTGAAGCTACTTATCACCGAGATACGAATGCTTGGTAGCAAAGATTGGGATGAGCACAAAGTGACCAAGAAGATGCTTAGGGCATATGCACCCAAGAACCCAATGCTTGCCACCATGATTAGGGAGAAGGGAAGGGCAAGTTCAAGAAGATGCTACCCATGGAGTTGTTCAACAAATTACAATATCATGAAATGAACAACTTGGATGTAGCTAGATCGACGGAACCAACCGAAGTGAAGACCATTGCTCTCAAAGCCGAACCAAGCAAGAAGGTTGAGTCAATTGAAAAGACTTCCAATTCCAATAAGAAAGAAGACTCAAGTGATGGTGATAGCACCGATGAAGAAACCGCCATGATGGTGAAGAACTTCAAGAGGTTCATGAAGAACAAGGGCGACAAGAGGTCCATGTCTCAAAGAAGATGCTATGAGTGTGGGGAGAAAGGGCATTACATTGCCGACTGCCCCCGCAAGAAAAATGACAAAGAAGACAAGAAGTCGAAGGACAAGTACTTTGACAAGGAGAAGAGATACAAGGAGAAGAGTCAAGAGTACAAGAAGAAGTTTGGAAGTGCTCATGTTGGTCAAGGGTGGGATTCTTCGAGTGATAACTCCCATGAAGAAGAAGTGGCAACTCTTGCCATTCAAGTCCCTACATCAACATCTAGACTCTTCAACAACTATCAAGATAGTGATGATGAAGCTCCCATGTGCCTCATGGCCCAAGGGACTAAGGTATTAAACATCACCCCATCTATCTCATCCACCATCTTGACATCTAGGAATGTAGAAAATAATCTAGATGAAGAGGAAGCCGAACATGAAAAGAACATGATAAACAAGTTTGGCAAAGAAGGCTACGAACAAATTAAGAAATTAGTAGAGAAATTGGAGAAAAGGAAAGAGTCTCTTGATAGGCAAGAAGAATTGCTCATCCTTGAAAAGGAGAGAAACCTTGTTCTTGAAGAAACTCTAGTTGAGGAGAAGATCATGGTGGAGAAATTGACTTGTGACTTGTCACTTGCCAATGACTCTTGTGAGAAGATGTCTAAGGAATTGTCCTTGGCAAATGACTCTCTTGCCAACCTAAAGAATGCACAAAGTGAGCTTTAAGAAAGGCATTCAAGCCTAGAGGTCAAATATAAAGATCTAGAAGTCAACTTTAGCGCTCTTTGGGAAAGCACTAAGATTAACTCTAAGACAATTCTTGACTCAAATGTCTCTACTAGAGAAGGTTGCTCAAGATGCTATAATTTTGATATAAATGCTTGTGCCACTACCCTTTCAAAACTAGAAGAGAAAGTCAAAGCTAAAGATGCAAAGATTCAAAAATTGACCAAGACAATTGGCAAAGGCAAGGCCAAAGGCAAGAATGAATTTGAGAGCCATCCGGCATATAAAGCCGGAAGATATCCTAGTATCAAGGATGGGCTCGGATTCACTAGAGGAGGAAAAGCAAATGGTACAAAAATGTTGAGAGGTCATGAAGTGCCAGTGTTCACCAAGGGTGCAAACCTTGGAGACTTGATGAACATTGCTCATGGTGTGATGGTGAACACCATTGAAGACAAGCCTAAGGTTGAGGCAATAACCAACAATGTCAAGAGGTCAACCAAGATCAAGAAAGAAGAAAAGAGCATTGAGCATAAGCCATCTCCCAACTACACCATTGACTACACGGTTGTGTGGGATCACAATGGGAAGATGGTGGTAAAGTATGTGGGTGCTCATGCAAAGAAGATGATGAGGAGTGTTTGGGTGCCTAAGATTTCAAAAGCTAACACTCAATGACCCAATCTATTTTGGGTACCTAAATTCAAAGCTTAAACTTGTTTTGTAGGCATATACCTCCGGTGGATCTTCATGGTTGCTTGACAGTGGATGTTCAAATCATATGACCGGAGAGAAGAACATGTTTGCTAAGTTGAAAGAATTTGACTCGCCTATAGAAAAGATCACATTCGGTGACAACAACCATGGTGATGTGATTGGTCAAGGTGAAGTTGCTATATCACAAGACTCATCTCTTTCAAATGTTTATCTAGTTGATTCTCTAGGGTACAATTTATTGTTCGTATCACAACTTTGTGAAAAAGGCTACAATTGTCTCTTTACTAATGAGGGTGTGAGCGTCCTTAGAAGGGAGGATTCCTCTATTGCTTTTACGGGTCAACTTAAGGGAAAGCTTTATTTAGTTGATTTCACAACAAATAAAGTGGAACCGAAGACTTGTTTAGTGGCAAAATCTAGCTTGTGTTGGCTTTGGCATCGCCAGCTAGCTCACGTTGGGATGAGGAACTTGGCCAAACTTCAAAAGGATGAAAACATTATAGGATTAACAAATGTTGTCATTGACAAAGATATGTTTTGTAGTGCTTGTCAAGCCGGAAAGCAAGTTGGAGCCCCTCATCCACCCACAAACATATTGACTAGCTCAAGACGCTTGAAATTGCTTCACATGGATTTATTTGGGCCAATCGCTTATATAAGCATTGGTGGGAACAAGTATGGACTTGTCATTGTGGATGATTTTTCTCGGTTCACTTGGGTTTTCTTCCTACAAGACAAGAGTGAAGCTCAAGGGGTTATCAAGAAGTTCATTAGAAGAGCTCAAAATGAGTTTGAGTTGAAAGTCAAGAGAATAAGAAGTGACAATGGGACGGAATTCAAGAATCTCAATGTTGAGGAATTCCTTGATGAAGAAGGCATCAAGCATGAGCTCTCCACTCCATACACACCTCAACAAAATGACATTGTTGAGAGAAAGAACCGGACCTTGATTGAAATGGCAAGGATCATGCTTGATGAATACAAGACTCCGGATATCTTTTGGGCCGAGGCGATCAATACGGCTTGCCATGCCACTAATCGCCTCTATCTTCAAAAGTACTTGGGCAAGACTACGTACGAGATCCTCATCGGTAACAAATCAAAGGTGCACTACTTTCGAGTTTTTGGTTGCAAATGTTACATTCTTAACAAGAAAACCAAAAGCTCCAAGTTTGCACCCAAGGTTGATGAAGGTTTTCTACTTGGTTATGGTACTAACGAACACGCTTATCGTGTCTTCAACAAAACCACCGGTTGTGTTGAGATCACGGTAGACGTAAAATTTGATGAATCAAATGACTCTCAAGTAGAGCAAGTTGTGAATGACATTGTAGATAAAGAGCCACCAAGTCAAGCTATCAAGAAAATGAGTTTAGGTGAAGTGAAGCCTCAAGAGCCCCAAGTAGAAGATGATGAACAAGACCAAGTCTCAGAAATCATATTTAACATTGATCCATCAACATCATCAACAAGTGTGGAACCACCTTCGCAAGATCAAGTTCAAGATCATGGTGACGATCATGATCATGGCAACGATCAAGGGGGAGTTCAAGGTGATGAAACTCAAGGCGACGAGTCTCACAATGAAGAAGATGATGATGGACCTAGTCAACGTCAATCAACATTTGCACACCCAAGAGTTCATCAAAGCGTTCAACGGGATCATCCCGTTGATAACATTCTAGGGAGCATCCAAAGAGGGGTAACCACTCGTTCTCGTCTAGCAAATTTGTGTGGATGTTACTCGTTTGTTTCCTCTTTGGAGCCTCTCAAGGTGTAAGAAGCTCTTGGCGATGCGGATTGGGTCATTGCAATGCAAGAAGAGTTAAACAACTTCACAAGAAATAAAGTTTGGGAATTGGTCCCAAGACCCAAGCAAAATGTAATTGGCACCAAGTGGGTTTTCTGGAACAAGCAAGATGAAAATGAGATTGTCACAAGAAACAAGGCAAGATTGGTTGCTCAAGGTTTCACTCAAATTGAATGTCTTGACTTTGGTGAAACTTATGCTCCGGTGGCAAGGCTTGAATCAATTCGTATTCTACTAGCCTATGCCTCACATCACAACTTCAAGCTATATCAAATGGATGTGAAGAGTGCATTCTTGAATGGACCTCTCTCCGAGTTGGTATATGTGGAGCAACCACCGGGCTTTGAAGATCTCAAGCATCCCGACTACGTCTACAAGCTCCATAAGGCGCTCTATGGGCTCAAGCAAGCCTCAAGAGCATGGTATGAATGCCTTAAGGAATTTCTTCTCAAAAATGGCTTTGTAATGGGCAAAGCGGATTCTACTCTCTTCACTCGAAAAATAGACAAAGATTTATTTGTGTGTCAAATTTATGTTGATGATATTATCTTTGGTTCTACTAATGAAAAGATTTGTGAAGAGTATAGTAGGATAATGACCAAGAGATTTGAAATGTCAATGATGGGAGAATTGAAATTCTTTCTTGGTTTTCAAATCAAGCAATTGAAGCATGGAACTTTCATATGTCAAACAAAGTATACAAGTGATATGCTCAAGAAGTTTGATATGGCCAATGCTAAGCCCATCAAGACTCTAATGCCCGTGAATGGTCATCTTGATCTCAATGAAGAAGGAAAATCGGCCGATCAAAAGGTATATCGCTCCATGATTGGATCGTTGCTTTACCTTTGTGCATCTAGGCCCGATATAATGCTTAGCGTGTGCATGTGTGCAAGATTTCAAGCCAATCCAAAAGAATGTCATCTAATGGTTGTTAAGAGAATCCTAAGATATCTAGTGCATACTCCGAACCTTGGCTTGTGGTATCCTAAATGCTCCACTTTTGATTTACTTGGCTACTCCAATTCGGACTATGCCGGTTGCAAGGTAGATCGAAAGAGTACAACGGGGACTTGCCAATTTCTTGGTCGGTCTTTGGTGTCTTGGAGTTCTAAGAAACAAAATTCCGTTGCGCTATCCACCGTCGAGGCCGAGTATGTTGCAGCCGGTGCTTGTTGTGCTCAACTACTTTGGATGAGGCAAACCTTGAGTGACTTTGGATGTGAGTACAAAAATATCCCTCTCTTGTGCGACAATGAGAGTGCCATCAAACTAGCAAACAATCTCGTCCAACACTCAAGAACCAAGCACATTGACATTAGACATCACTTCCTTAGAGATCATGAAGCCAAAGGAGATATCGCTCTAAGCCATATAGGAACCGATAAACAACTAGCCGATATCTTCACTAAGCCTCTTGATGAGCAAATGTTTTGTTCTTTGAGGAGTGAGCTAAATATCTTGGATTCTCGTAACTTGGCTTGACTTGTTGCATACACAAGTTGTTTGTTGCCTAGTTTAGAAGAAAAACTATTTTTATCCTTTTTGTGTGAGTTTTTCAAAATCTTTGGATCTTGTGATCGGTGGATCATTCCTTGTCTCAAAAGATCATTTTTATGTGTTGATGATTGTGGCTGATCTCTTTGAGTAAAGGGTCTTACATGTACACAGGCAATATCTCTCAAAATCTTTCATCAAATCTCATCTCAAAAATCCTTGTCAAGTCTGTTTTCTGGAATCCCGGATCTTCCGACACACCATCGGATCTTACCCAATGAAGTTTCGGACAGCTCTGCCTCGCTCATCTCTCTCTCTCTCTCTCTCTCAATTTTCCTTCGGATCTTCCGGTGGTCGGATCTTCCGACGGTCCGTCGGATCATCCGGACCTGGGAAAGGCCGGAACTTCCGCTGGAACTTCTGGTTACTTTCTCCAGGGTCGGATCTTTCGACTGTGCATCGGATCTTCCGGCCTGCTCATGAATATAAATATCTGGGATGAACCGTTACTTCTTCTATTCGTTCCATTCTCTTCCCAAATGCCTCGTCTCACTCACTCTCCACCCCGTGCGACGATTTTGGAGTTCAACCGAAGGATTGTTGATCTTTGTGGCTCATTCGATTCTCCCAATCTTGAAGGACTCGATCCCCTTCGGATCTTCCGGATTTTTTATGGGAAATCTCAAAGGTATCTCATTCAAACTTCTCGTCGCCCGATCTATCAATGTAGAAGGTTCTAGTGGATTTCCCTTGGTGAATATCTTCATATACATGTCTAGAACACTTCCCTATGATCTCATGACTTTTGGTGGGCTAGAAGTTCGATTCCCAAATTTTTAGGTCATCCTCGATTTTGTCGGATCATCCGACACATAGCCGGAAGATACGACAGACCTGGGGCACTGACTTTTTAATTTGAACTCTCTCTTCATCGTCCATCTGTTGATCCTTTCTTGTTGTCTATCTAGATGGGTCGTATGAAGCACACGGAGAAGAAGAAGTCAACTTTGCAAGCTCGGCCTAGCTATGGAAGGAATATTGGCTCACCTTCTGACACCGAGTCCGATTCTGATAATGGGACAAGATAGCAAGGTAGAGGCAAATGAGTAAAGAAACAGCTTGCTACAAGGACTGTTAGAGGAAGGGGGCCTTCTAGTGGTGAAGGGCGAGGAAAGGAAATTCAGACCACCTCCTCTCCTCCACGTCCAAGGACCAAGAGAGCTAACCGTGATGAACATACTGGATTAGAATACAATGATGACATTGATCTATCCACTCTTGCTCAGAATTTCATATCCACTGCTATTCCTTTTCGTCATCCAAGTGATAGAGCTTTGATAAATTTTAAGTCTGCGGCCAATAGCATGAAACCACTTCGGTTTAGTGCACATGAGGACCCTCGATCCATCACCTCCAAGCAATTCAAGGGTGATCCTCGTTTTTGGCTGCCTCATCAAGCGGATTGGTATGAGTCGATGATTTTGAAGATGGGTAGGCTGTGTACACCCATGTATTGGGTGGATTGGAATTATTTGAAGGGCATGCCACCGCCGCTGAAGCCAGTTGTTGATGATGTTTATGAGCGGTGTGTTGAGATGGATGTGGCCAAGATCATGGCTTTTGAGTGTGCCTACAATGAAGAGGTGATTGCTCAGTTCTATGCCACTTTGTGGATTGACCAGGAGAGGGATGAGATGCATTGGACTCTTTGTGGCAAACGCCTATCTATTTCCTTGCACGCTTTTGCGGGGTTGTTTGGGTTAGCTGAGGAAACCACCTATGCTCAAACTATCAATGATCACAGCAAGGTAGATCTTCATCAAGGGCGTGAGATTGATGATGTGAACCTCGCTTTCATGTATGATGGGGCTTATGGAGCCGTTGTCTTTGGGAAGTACAATGGTCTCTCTCCGTTTTACAAGTTGCTTAATCAACTCTTTAGGGGAACCTTGTATCCTAGGGCAGGTGATGCTGATAATATTTCCAAGAGGGCCAAGAACTTGCTGTTTCAGATGGCCCCCGGCAAGCCCAAGTTCAAAGTGTTCAACTTCATTTGGAATGAAATTATCTTGTGCTCCCATGAGTCATCTTGTGGCTGTCACTTTACTCCCTACATCTTCCATATGATTAAGCATGTGACTGGAGTAAACATTTTGACTGACAAACCTCACTTCCCATATCGCTCTCCCCAAGGCAAAATTGAGCAGTTGTTAAAGATCAAGGCCAAGCCCTATAAAGGCGTCCGTGCTCCGACTACTACTCATGGTGCTTCATCTTCTCGTGCACTTCCTCCTTCAGAAGGTCCATCTTCCTCTCGTGGTGCTCCTCTTGGTCCTAAGAGCAAGAAAGGAAAGTTAGACTTTATTGTGCAAGGGCTCTTCGCTTGTTTCACCGCATGCTCCTATCAAGACAAGAAAGCTCATGAACGTGGCATTCGCTTGGATGAGGACATGTGCAAGCTTGACAAGCAACACAAAGAACTATTGCCTCATTCCCCCGTTCGCCAGCCTAGAGAGTTCTCTCCTCCTCCTCAGTTTTACAATCCTTGGGAGGCCAATACTCAAGAATATGTCTTTGGAGCCCCTCAACAACACGATGAGGATGAGATTGAAGAAGTGGAAGAGGAAGACACCGAAGGCGAAGAGGAATTCTATCAAAGTGAGTCGGAAAACGAGGAAGAAGCCGGTACCGGAGATGACGACGATGAGGACGATGACGGTGGTGATGATGGTGACGATGGCGAGGACGATGATGATGGAGATGCCGGGGACGACGACGAAGCCACCAAGTAGCTCCCTTTTTGGTCCTTGATGACAAAGTGGGAGTGAATTGGTCTCTAGAGGCCCATCGTTATCTTTTATTCATGTTTTAGCTTGTGGACTTGTAAGAACCTTATTTGGAGTTATGTGTGGTGTGCCAAGTGAGAACTTTTATGTTTGTAAGACTTATTTATAATTCATGCTAGTGTGATGTTGAACTTGTTATGTTATTTCCATGTGATGCTTATGGATGGTGTAATGTTATTTCTCTCTTTAATTATTGTGAATATATGTCATACGCATCACGGATTTATTATCACACTTGAGCACATGGATGAAAAGGTTGAATAGGAAAGTTTTGTTTAAATTTGTGCAAAAGCATTTGGGGCTTTTTAAGTTAAAAATGCACAAATTTAGGGGGACCTTTTCTAACTATTGTTGGATGTGAAAAACATGAATTTTATTCTTATCTTGTAAAACAAAATTGATATTGTCATCAATCACCAAAAAGGGGGAGATTGAAAGTGCATCTAGGCACTTAATCTATTTTGGTGATTAATGACAATAGAAATTTGGATATAATGCTTTGAATGAGTTGTGCAGGAATGAAATGAAAGAAAAGAAAAGAAATGTGAAAAGAAGGTCCCCAATTCGATTTCTTATGGTGGTGGACTCGATCGAAGAATTTAATTTGATTTTCGGTTTGAATTTGAGTATAGGACCACCGTACTATCAAGGGGGACATGTTCGACAAATTCTAGTTGTTTTAAGTGCTATGCTTGAGATGAAAATCCACTTGAGAGACACACAAAGTCACATTCACATGTTGTCTGCTTGGTCGGAACTTAGGCCGGAAGATCCGACCGGAAGTTTCGGCTGGCTCGGTTTCGAGTTGTTTTCCATCGGAAGATCCGATCCTAGCATCGGAACTTCCATCGGAAGATCCTACACTGTGTCGGATCTTCCAGGACTTAGCCAGATTTCAGCCTTTTTTGTGTGTCACTTGCAAGTTCCGACCCCTAGCCGGAAGTTCCGACCAGAAGTTTCGGCCAGCTCGGTTTTGGTTTATTCTGGGGCCGGAAGATCCGACGGCTGTCGGAAGATCCAACAGTCTGTTGGAAGATACGACGCCTGGAACTGTACCGGGGGTCTCTTGCTCTGTTCTGTCACTTGCCGGATGTTCTGGCCCTCATCGGAAGATCCGACACTACGTCGGAAGATCCGATGCCTGGAATTTTTTTGGGGTTTTCTAACACCAATCTGTCATTCTTCGGAAGATCCGACTCATGGTCGGAAGATCCGATACCCCTTCGCAGAACACATAACGGTCACATTTTGGGGGTTGGTATATATACCCCTTCACCCACCTCATTCATTGATGCTGCCTCCACTGACCTAACTCGTGACAAACACCAACTTGAGCATTCATTTCACTCCTCCACTCTCTCCCAAGCTTGATTCTTGCAAGGATTCACCTAGGGTTTGAGTGTGAGAGAAGCTTGTTGGTGTGAAGCTTGTGCTAACCTTGGGCTCTCACTTGTTCATCTCTTGAAGCACTTGGAGCAACTTTGTTTTGTCGATTCGTATTTGTTACTCTTGGAACTTTGCTCCTAGACGGTTAGAGGTGCCGGTGAGCTCCCATTCCTTTGTGGTTGAGCCCCGAAAGTTTGTATTACCCCTCTCTTTGTGAGAGCCAATAGTAAGTGATTTAATCTTCCTTTGTGGTTGATTGAGGGAGACTAGGGGCTAGTGTGACAGCCCGGCTCTTTGTGAGCTTCTCAACGGAGACGTTGCTCCTTTGTGGAGTGAACTTCGGAAGTAAATCCATTGTCTCCTTGTGCTCACTTGTTTTATTGTTGGATTTGCTCGATTTGATCCGATCTACTTGCTTGTTGTTATTCTATTGCATTGATCATATCTAGAAGGCTCTATACACTTATTGTCACACTTCTATTCAAGTAGAATCTTTAAAAAGTGTACTAGAACTCAAATTACGAAGTAAAGTTTTTATCCCGTCGGAAGATCCTACACAGTGTCGGATCTTCCGGGGGTCGGAAGATCCGAGACTGCGTCGGATCATCCGACGTCTGACAGTTTCTAGAGAAATTTTGCAGAAATTTTTACAGGGCCTATTCACCCCCTAGGCCTAGTGTTGGTCCTTTCATGGTGGCTGAGGCGTCCACTGTGTTTTTTTTTCTTTTTTATTTCGACCAACAAATCCTGTTCTCAAAAGTATATAAGGCCTTGTTTAGTTTTCCAACTTTGCCCCCAAATTCTAGTATGCAAAAAGAAGATTCTCACCACATTAAAATACTGGCACATGCAAGGAGTATTAAATGTAGATGAAATAAAAAATTAATTGTATAGTTTTGTTGTACTTTGCGAGACGAACATTTTAAACCTAATTAATCAATGTTTGAATAATTATTTATAAATACAAACAAAATGCTACTGTGACGCATTAATAATAAAATATCAACTTTAATATGTTAAAGTTGGAAACTAAACAGGGCCAAGCTAGCCCCTCTAATATCATCGGGGGCCATGCCGCAAGCTACCCGACAGCACACTCAAGATTCAAGAACAAGGTTTACTGTCCTCGTGTCTCGGTTCCACGGGAACTTTCATAACTTTCATACTATGTAAGGCGATGTTTAGCGGAGCTCTCAGACGATTTTTCACGGAGAAGCGATTCTCTGTTGATTCTGTGAAATGATTCTTCATCTTTTTGATTTTGACAGTTTATGCTAAAGAATCAAAGATAATCACTTTTAGCCACAGAATCACTACTCTCAAAGAATCAACTCTTGTAGAAAATCAGATGAAGTTCTACCCAACATGCCCTAATTCACAGAGGGGCTGATTGGTTGGGTGCACAAGGGGCTAGCCAGGCCCTCATAAGCCACCCATGGGCTGATTGGTTGTCTGCTTGGGCTCCTAGCCAAGCTCCACGGGGCCAAAATGACTATTCGGCCTGCATAGCCCAAGAACGTGTGAGAGTGGCATCTCCGGCTTGTGCAGCCTGCGCAAGGCTCTGGCATGGTTCCACTCACCTTCACCGCACCCCATCCGCCCAACCCGCGCACCATCATCGCCGCGCTGATGCTCCTTGGCTGCCGCGCTCCTGGCCGCCGCGTGCCTGCCGTCGCCGTCGACCCTAGCTTCCCCACGGCCCCAGCCATGCTCGAGCGCCGCCGCCCCCATGCTCCCCCATGGCCCTCCCCCTCTGAATCGATTCGGTGGCCGGAAGAGGCAGCCAGGCGATGCTTGGCGGGCGGCGCTTCGAGCCGTGGCCGCGGTGGAGCTCCCCACCAGGCGATGCCGATGGCCAACACAATCGAGCGCCGCCGGCCTTCCTCACCACCGAATCGAGGACAGGCCTCACCGGCCGCATCCAACGACGGCCATCGAGCGCCGTCGGCCTTCCTCACCGCCAAATCGAGGGCAGGCCTCACTGGCCGCATCCAACGACGGCCAAATCGAGCGTCGCCGGCCTTCCTCACCGCCGAATCGAGCATCACCTGCCCATGCTCGACCGCCGCCGGCCTCCATCCAGCGACGAGCGAATCGAGCCATGGCTGGCAACAGTCCTTCCACCGCTGGGGAGCACGAGGTTGCGCGGCGGGGGGCCACGCTGGTGGCGCCGACGAGGAGCTCGAGGGCGGCGCGGGGGGAGGGGCTGATGGTCGGGGGGGGCATCGGATTGGGGCACAGCAGAGGTGGGGGACGAGGGGAAGAAGATGACAGGGTGATGAAGCAACCAATCTAGATCAAACTAATACAATTATACAGGCTTAAACATATCCAGACAACCGATCACATAGTTGCATTGTATAAGCCTGACTTATGCTGGCCATACATAACTCTTAGGGTGACCGATCACACCCAAAGTGGGAAAGGGAACAGCACACCAGCTGGGTTCCTGCACTAGTGCACTAAGATGAAAGATATTTGAGTGCCATTCGGCTCGATTTCGATAACGTTCACCTTGTCCAATTCGAGAGTCTCGACCTAGTCCGCCAATGCGCAGCCCGGCTGGACAAGGTCGCACATGCTTAGCCAGGGCCAGGAAGCTGTGGTTGCTTGCACTCGCAAAAATTGGCCTACGAAGCAGACGTTGCAGCATTGTGCGCATCAATTCAAGAAAGCCATACAAAATACTGCTACAAAAGACTAGCGCAAACCCCCGAAACGTACGAGCAGAATGCATAATACTGCCAAAAACACTTGCAAATTCCTGGTACAAAACACAAATTTAGAGCAAAATTGAGCAGATCCTGGAACTGGTATACAAATAACAGAGCTCTCAAACGTCCTGGAACTGGTAATAACATAGAACTCAGGCTCAAGCAAAACCTATTTAATCTGCTAGGTGAGACCACATGCCACAACTTAGACCTTGAAGCCTCTGCTGTTCCTCCTTCCTCTTGCCTTCTCAAACTTCCTTCCCTTGGAGCGGACATACGGCTTAGTGTGGCTGTGAGGCACACCAGGAGCTGGGCCAAAGTGCTTCACAGCTTCCCTAGCATTCTTAGGTCCCCTCAGCAGAACCTGAGGATTGTAGCAAATTGTGAGATTATCTTACATGGGAGTAACTACTAAACAAAATGCTATTGCTCATCAAAATATTTGAAACAATTATCAAACATGAGCATCCAGCATAACACTGCTTCCCACTGTAAAAGCATGCAACAAAAGGATAGGAATGTAGCTATGTAAAGTATTTAACACCCAACAATATTGATTCAAACGCTACAACTTGCAACCACTAAAAAAAATCCATCAGCATCAATTCATTCTTTTTAAGTACACCCTTATTTCAAATGCCTACGAAACAATGAACAGAGAGCATAGTTAAACAATGGCATCAGATAATAAGCGGAGTATTTGGTCTACACATTACATTCAGTGTGTAGGATAAGACTATCCATCATCTGCCATTCTTCCATTTTTACATAGCAGCCAAACAAAAATCAGAAATAGGAAAGAATGCTTAGAAATGCTAGGATAAGACTATCCATCATCTGCCATTCTTCCATTTTTACATAGCAGCCAAACAAAAAACAATAAAGGAAAGAATTCTTAGAAATGCTATCAAATCAAGAAACATATAAATCTATGCACAAAAAAGAGGGTGATTAAAAAATTTCAGTTAGACCATTTGGCACCAAAGCAACCATGTACTAATGCAATGGGCTGGTAAGACAACCATATAAATTTATGCACCCGTTATACCTTCTTGGCCCTTATAAATCTCCAAGAAGAAAATGATTAACAAAGGTGCATGCTCATAATCAAGCACTCAACAGTCATGTGTAAATCAGAAGATAGTCAACAATCACTCTATGCATAAATTACTATAGCAGGTGTAATTCGACCAACCTAAGTTGTTGCTCATATAGGGTATACAGCATATTGACAAGCAATAGGGCATGCAAGTAAAATAACTTGTTCTCACTCTCAGATGCATTCCTTTTCAGGAATGCACAAACATGCAGACACTCAACACAGCATCAGGTTCTGACCGCCCATCTGCTTTGTTCTCATCATTGAGAGATAACAAGGAAATGTGGATGTTTCAGAGTTTGTTTGAATTAAAAGGTATTCAAATTTTCCATGCAAACTATCAATACTGCACATTCAGACACAGAATACAGCATAAATGACCATCACCCAGACAATGCCGGCAAGAATATAATTGTATAACAAATATAACATCAGACACGGCTCAACAACAAATACCTCAAACAATATAGAGAGCAAAGTTTAGATCATAAATCATTGCGACCAAGTGAACAACAGTTAATAAAAGTCCAACAACTCAGTAAACGACCCCACAAAGGCTTATGCAGTAAGCCTATCCTACACTAGAAGCGATTAAGTCCACGGTATTTTTCAACTCCAAAATTTAACTGAGCAATAACGTTAGAAATTAGAGCCGAAGGGTGGAAATTACCGTGTTCTGGCCCAGAGGCGCGCGCAGCGCCAGCTGGTCAAAGGTGAGGCACTCGCCGCCAGCATTCACGATCCGGGCCCTCGCCGTCTCAGTGAACCTGAGCGCAGTCACCTTCATCGCCGGAACCTCGTAGACCCTCTTGTCGTCGGTCACGGTGCCCACGATCACAGCAATCTGGTTCTCCTGCATTCCCGCAAACAAACACAATGTCACACAAAACCCCAGAAACAAAATGCCCAATCAGCAAACCAAATCAGAATGGGAATCGAAGAGAGACCTTGCCCTCCATAAAATTGACGAGGCGCCGGAGCGAGAGCGGCGGGCGGTTGGTCTTGCTCATGAAGAGGCGCTTCAGGATCACAGCGTTGAAGTCGCTCTTTGTCCTCCGGACCAGGAAGCGGTACAGCTGCAACCACACGAACAGATCAGGAGATGGGGCGCACGCCATGGCGGAGGAATCCAAATCCAAGCCACGGAAGGACGAGTAGGCTGCTGGTGCCACCAGATCGGGGCGGAGATTGGGCGTACCTTGACGAGGAGCTTGAGGTAGACATCGTCGGACTTGGGCGCGGTGCGCTTGGTCTTCTTGTTCCGGCCGCCGGCGACGAGGTCGATACCCTGCGAGGAGAGGGGATCTATGTGTCAGTTACAAGCCCACAGTGTCGGAGGCGAGAAGCCCGCGAGGAGGCTAGAGATTACCATGGCGGCACGCGGCGCGCGGCGAGCAGTGACGGGCTGCGGCGGCGGCGGAGGGGCGGGGTCTAGGGTTTTGGGGGCGAGTCGAGAGAGTGAGGCTTATATAGGGGACGCGTTGGTGTCACCTGAATGGGCTCGGGTTTGTGCGCGCATCCTACGGTCAGGTGAAGTTGTGCGCGCATCCTATTGGTTACAATAGTTTGAAAAGTGAAACCAACAAACTATTCTAAAATGGATTTTTAATTCTACTCAAAAAGGTTATTTGAATACTCTGTTTCAGGATTTCCCGTGTCATGCAACAAATCGATTGGAATATATGCTTTCTTTGCGTTCTTTGGAAACGTGAGTACTCTATTGCGTTTTTGTTCTTACTCGTATGAATAAAGTCCGTGGTTCTCTAATTCTGGTTCATAGTTTCCAGTTTATCTATCAGAGAAAGGTAGTCGATCTGGTTGGCAAAATATATAACTATTGTAACCAATGAATCAGTATGGCATAAATCAATTAACTAATAGCTGTGATGTATCTTTTAAACACACGGCCCTGTTCGTTTGGCCGGTGGCCGGTGACTGATGCTGATTTATTCTGAGAGAAAAGTATTATTCATCTCCTGCTTCTTCATCAGAATCCTGCACTATTTGTTTCGTCTTAGCTCTCTTTCTCCGAGCTAACATTTCTTCCTCCTCATCAGACTCCTGCACGGGACTACCACATGGAATGCTAGACCTAATGTTTTCATCAGCATTTGCTTCAACAGGAGCTTTCAGACCTGCGTCCTCACTATTCTCACTTTCAGAGCGTCAGCATATGATTCCACTGGAGCATTTGGAACTCCTGCGTCCTCATCAGGCTCATTGTCAGATGGTACAGCATTGGACGGAGTATGATCCTCGTCCTGTTCTTCAGATTTATCTTCTATCCGGAAATCTCTTGCTACGCTACGCTTGGCATGTCTCAAAAGGTTCACCTTGGTGAGCTTGCTTAGCTGTATTAGATACTTCTCATAATCTTCAATCTGATAAATAAGATCAGGGATACATTTGCTTTCTCTTCTAATTTTAGTGAGGTTCCCCTTTCTGGATGTTTCCTGATTCTGTGACACGAGAGGAAAGGAAAACAGAAAACAAGTTAAACCTCAGTTATAGAAGCCATGCGCATTCATAATTTATTTGAAAATTGAAAAAGACCTGTTGAACTGAAGACACAAAGTCATAAAGTGGAGAAGTGAGCATCCTGCAAGTTACTTCTGCCAGTTTCTGAAACTTGAGGCTTGGAATGGATTGTGTGTAGCCTTTGGGTGCAATCTGGGACTTCGACATGCGAGTTAAGAGCTTGTAGAACTTGGCAGTCAATTTCAAAAAGTGTTCTGCTTGAGTATCTGAGAATGCAAAGCTCAAATCAGGCCACGTGTAGAAATGGAACAAAATGGATGTTTTATGGTACCTCAACCTACCCTTAAGACTCATATGTGCAAACGCCGAGAGGACATGGACTACTAATGTTGATCTTGAGTAGAGTGTGTCCTCTAAAGCCAACCTTTGCATTGTTTCATCTGCTGGCTGATCTTCATCGATGTTAGCAGAATCATAGACTAATGTAAGCATTGCTTTAAGCTTACCAAGACCCCAGTCTAATTCAGTAAGAGATAACTCCACCATTTGAAGACAGACAGCAGCGAGTGGGCTCTTTGTTTTACAGTTAATGATATGAAATGTATCAGAGGAATCTCTAGAATTGTCTTCTCCCGAGATCATTAATTTCTTCAACTCAGTGACCATCTCACATACAAGAATCATGTCATCTGGAGCTGGTGCAAGATTGATAGCAAGTTTTACCACCTCTCGAGCCATAGTGGGACTTTGCATGGTTTTCTTTCTACATAGATCTGAAGCCCAATTTCCAATAAGATGCCTTTGTTCAAGATGCAGTTTTCTTGATATGCCCAAAACCAATTCAGTTACAGCCTACAGGAATGAACAAGAACTTTAGTATATCTACAAAAGAAACCATAAATTCAAAATAATTTATAGTCTCTTTCATGTATCCGACTTAAAAATAGCTGATTCTCAACAGATATTCCACAGTAGTACAGGAAAGAAAAGGTAAGTAAAGTGATCAAAGTACTTTCCACAAAAAAATGTTCAAAGTATTAGTGTACAACTGTATGAGCAATGCAAGACCCCCCATCACCCTCTTTTGTTCTTGTATCATTCTTTCTATGAAATATACTGCTTTTGAGGTAACTGGTGACTTAAATGTAAGCAGATAAATAGACAATACAGAAGCACCAAGTGTGCTGTCATGTTGTGTCCACTATCTTTGCTATGCTGACTAAGAGAAGCAGATCATCCTGATTCTACATGTAATCCAGTAAAATGTCAAACTATCCATTGTTGCTTTCCAGGACAGATAACAAATAAATTTACCTCGGATTCACGTAAAAGTGATTGGGAAAGAACTCGAGCATATAACATCCTCAATATGTTCAGAAGCACATGTACATTTTTTGTGCTTTGATCTTCATCCATAGTGATGTCATTCCTGTCAAGCTCACCAGTATCCATCATGTCCTCTATATTTGATGGAGCTGAAGATATTATAACCTCAATAATATCGCTACAGCGATCTCCTGACACACTTGGCTTAAGGAGTTCTTTTAGGCACACCAGAGCCAAATATAACTGATCCTTTTTGCACTCAATGTTTTTCTTTCCTTGGGTCATGTTCCTCTTGGTTCCACCATTTTCTTGATTTGAATCTAAAAGAAGACACCATATGAGCTGCATTATTGGCTGGATTAACTTTTTAAAATCTTCATGCAGCTTTATTCTGAAGTCGCCACCATCCTTTGTTGCAAGTGATTTGAACAATTCAAGAAAAGCTTTTAGTACAAAAGATAACAGATAGGAGCTCTGGTTCGATTTACTTTGGCTAGGACACTGACTACTGTTGTTGTAGCTATGAGCATTGCACTGCTTGACACACATTACTGAAAGTTCATACAAACTCGAATCCACAAATTTAACCCTCTTTTCATGAAGTTTCTGCAAGGAAGCATTTGAATTCTCCTTGGGTTCATTGGTGTGCTTATCTGTAGCATCACCTGCATTCCCTCTTCTCCGTGCAATCTTTTCCCTACAATTGCTCGTTTTTCTCTCAAAGCCACTGTAAGCATCCACAAGCTCCAGTATTTCTTTTTCTATCATTTCCTTTGATTCATCAGAGGCATTCTCCAGTTTTGAAGCGGCAAAATCAACAAAAACCTCAATTATTCCAAGCATAGCCAAGTTATGACAGTGAGCCATCTCAGATGGTGAAGATAGAGATCCAGCTTCTTGGCTTTGTCCTCGCTGGTCTGTCAACATGTAGAAATTGTAAGCACAAAATGATGTCCTTTTGAATAGCATTACTAAGCTCAAATGGATTTGCTTTATCTATTATGTATCACAAACCTCCTGTGAGGGATATCCTCAAATACTTCTGGATGCTTGATAAAGCCTTCACAAATAAATCACTTGATGATGTTCGTCCAGCCTGAAAATTGCTTGGGTTAACATGAAATCAAGAATACAATGAGACGCATAATATTAAAATCTTTAGGTGTTTATCATCAGAACTAAGGGTGAAAAGATCAAACCTCATTATCTTGTGAAACAGCAAAACCAAAGCACTTATATGCATCATGTGGTCGTTCACATTTACTATTTTGCTGAATCCGCAGAATTCTTGAGATACATGACAGCAGACAATCTAAAGGTTCCACAATGCATAGTTTGCCATTCACCACTTTAAAGCATAAACCAATTTTAAGAGGGCATTCTGCATCCTAAAGCAAGTCAGCAACAAGAACCCGTAAGACCAACTTCATTTTGCAAGGATACAGTTAAGAGGAATTACAACATATTTTGAGAAATATGAGTCTATTGACAAACAGAAATGGATCAAAGAGTGTAACCTCTGTGTAATAGTTTAGGAAGTGAGGCCAGAGGAAATCAAGCACATTGTCAGCAATAGATGGATCAGCGATAACAATACGTATAAGACCGTCGTATAAGATCTCTTTGACACTGGTCTGCAAGAGCAAATTAGATATGCTGGGAACTGTATGTCTTACTAGAGATGAAGAGTAAGGACAGTTGCATGGTACAACATAATGAAAGCAGTGATACCTGTTGTGAGAGACATCTGCGAAGCAATCCACTTAATTCCTGAAAGAGACCCTTACCAAACTCTAGATGTGTTTCGGGCTGCTGGCTAGAGCTTGGCTGGCTTGATGAGTCTTCAAAAGGATTAGCTTCGTTTTTCCTGCTTTCTGCAATAATCGGCTCAACAATAGCATTTGTAGCAGCGATTCGGACCATGTCCTCCCTCTAGAACATGGCCTTTCTTACAACTAGTATTATGTAATCCTGTAAAATCAAACTCTAGAACAATCAAACAAAGTCCTTTACCACCACATAAACGCAATATAGTGTTAAGGTTGAATACCTTTAGATCACGGCTGAACTTTGTGAGTGGCAAGATGCAACTGATCAGACCAGTTGATATCTTGTCATTCATAGAAGAAAAATAATCCAGCAACTCCTTCAGGTGTGCAATGTGTTCTAGCATTGGAAATGGATGACCCCGAATCAAGCATCCAAGCAACCTGTAAGGAAAGATGGACGGACATTTTCTCAAAAAGAAGGTAAAGTATATTGAATTGTAGACAACAACTTGTGCCTTTTAAATTTGAACTAGGGTTGCCATCTTCTTTGACCTGAGAACTGGCACACTTTGCTGAGGCTTTGCCGAAATAATACGGAACTGGCACTGTTCAATTATCTGAACTCAAGTAGAGAAAATTGAAACATGCCATGTCATATCACCAATTCGTAAACATGACCAGACTTACTGAAACAAGGTCACAGTGTTTTGCTACATACCTCAGTCCGTGCCATTTTATGTATCTCAAACAATGACTTGAGCATATTAACACCTATTTCTTCAGTGCTCATAACCCCTTCGCCTTCCACTCGATCACCATCTGGGACTTCTAATAGCAGAAACCCTACCTGAACAATGCTCGGCACAACGTGCTCCCTCCCAACAAAGCTCTCATCGACCTGCATATAAGAACAGCTTGCACCCCCGAAAGAACTATTAACCCAAGCATCATTTATGATCAGTTCACAATTAACATAACAGGTACAAGATTTGAATCCCTCACAGCATTCAGCAATCCCTTCTCGACAAACCGAGTGGCCCGTGCCCATTCCTCTTTCATACAATCCGGCAACCACTTGCACCGCCTGAGATACACCCGTCTCCCAATCAGAACAAATTTCTAGAGCAAACAAGAGTAACAGGTACGAGTAAATGAGTAATAATAGGTAGAATAAAGAGCAACCCGTCACCTGGACATTCGGTAATCCCGGCGGGACACTGCGGCCGCATCCCGGAGCACACCCACGGCGCCCTCATTGAACCTACGCACCCGCGCCACGGACAGCAACACGGCCACCGCGAATCCACTGAGAGCTCCCGCGGCGTCGGCCTTTACGGCGGCCAGGACCTCCCTCGCCAGAGTGGGGTCCTGCTTGACCACGAAGGCGACATTCATCAGCACGGTGCCCTCGACCTGCCGCGCGATGGACGGCGGCGCGCGAACGCGGGCGCCGCGGCGGCCGCCGAAGAAGCGGAGGAGGCCGGCGAGGACGGCGCGCGGGTGGAGCGGCTTGGACGCAAGCAGGAGGAGCTGGTAGGCGAGGGCCGGGAGGTCCTGGGCATCGGCACTGGAGAGGAGGGAGAGGATCTTCCCGAGGAAGGCCGGGATGCGGTTGCGGTAGGCCGGCGGGAGGTCGCGGAGGAGGGAGGCGACGGCGAGGAGCGTGGCGGAGGGCCAGCTGGGCGCGGAGAGGAGCGCGGCGAGCGCGGTGGATGCGGCGGAGGGGGAGGGGGAGAGCGAGAGGATCGCGGGGAGGAGGGCGAGGTGGCCCGCGGGGGAGGCCGCGGAGAGCGAGGCGAGGATGTCGGCGAGGGCCTCGGGCGGGAGCTCCGGGAGGCGGGCCGCCGCGGCGGAGGAGTCGCGGGAGGCGAGGCGAAGGACGGATTCGGCGGTGAGCGGCGGCGGCGGCGAGGATTTCTGCGAGTAGGGCTGGCTGGCGGGGGCCGCTGTCGCCGACATCACCGGAGGACGGCGGCCGCCGGCGGGCGGTTCGGATGTTCGGGCGGGAAGCGGCAAGAGGGTGGGGGTTTTCCCTCGCTTGCTTTTCCCGTTCCCCCTTCGGGGCAGAGGCTTGAGCGACAAGCCGCTCGGCCGTTCCGTTGCCCAGCAAATGGGCTGGCCCATGTGAATTGTCGGCCTGTGCGTAAATATGGGCCTCAACGATCCGAGCCGGGCGTTTCTGTGTGAACCGAAAAAGGGAAAAAGTATGTTTTCCCTGGACACTAAGCACAGTCCAGAATTCCTCCCTAGACTCGAAAACCGGGTGAACAACCTCCCTCGACTTTCAAAACCATTTGCCTCCTAGCCGTGGTTTTAAGTGGTTTTCAAGGTGATTTTACATTTTTTAATTGAAAATAAATCTAATAAATACTTAATGAGGTTATCAAACCATAAAAAATATTTCTAAGCTTCTAAAAATTTTGAGAAAAATTCTAGAGATGGAATATGACGCAAGAAATCTAAATAAAATATTTAAACTAGTGAAAATATCTATAAAATTTTCTAAAATTTAGATTTAGCTCCAAAAAAATAGAAAATATATACAAAGAATTAAAAAATATATATATTAAAATATTTAAATCTATATCTAATTGCATCGTGAATACTTTCCACAATAAAAATATAAGATGAAGCCGACATGAATACACATGTCGTAAAGGCATAAATGCATTCAACATTAATATATGTTACATTTATGATGGTTGAATGCATTTACGATGAATGTATTCATACTGGCTTCATTTCATGTTTTTATTGAGAAAAGTATTCAATATACATTTAGAAAATTTTATGTGTGTTTAAGTTTTTGGATATATTTCCATTTTGCTAGAATTAAATTTAAATTTTAGAAAAATTTGCAGTCATTTTCACTAGTTTTAAAGATTTTATTTAGATTTTTTGCATCTCAATCCATCTATAGGATTTTTCTCGTAATTTTTAAAAGCTTTGGAATATTTTTTTTCGTTTAATAAGTATTTACAAGATTTATTTTCAATTGAAAAAAGGCAAAACCACCTTGAAAATCACTTAAAACCACGGCAAGGAGGCAAAGTGAACGGTTTTGAAAGTTGAGGGAGGTAGTTCACCCGGTTTTCGAGTCTAGGGAGGATTGCTGGACTTGGCTTAGTGCCCAGGGAGGTAAAACAGACTTTTTCCCCCCGAAAAACCGTTATTGCGCCCAGGAAATGGGCTGGCCCAACACTGTTGCATATGGTATGGCCCTTGGATTGGAGTTGGTTCACGCCGTGTCGACCGCTGAGTACTGCTGGGTTGAAGTAGGGACACCGAGGCACGGAGAAGCCCTTGCCCCGGTTACGATGATCCATCAGAGACAACCCGAGGACGCCACGACGATCTCCGTCGTGTCGCAGAAATCCAAATGGGCCAGGCACGATGGGCGACCCGAGGCACGGCTCTAAGAAACACGGTACTAGCCTGACCCTAAGCACGATCAATAGTGCCTAAGACCGGTCCGACACGAAGAGATTTTAGTGCATGGGCTGCCACCTCGGCCCGTAGTACCGGCCCGAGGCACGACTCGAAAATAAGTGGCCCGATTGACGGCCCGAGGCCTCTGAAAGGCCCAGCAGCAACCCATCTCTTCCTCCCCCTCCCTACCCTTAGATCTAGGTCATCACTCATCCAACGCACCTCCTTCCCCTCCTCCCCACCGACGCCTCCTTGCCCCATTGCCACCCCTCCTCCCCGCCCGCACCCCTGCATCCTCCCCCGCTTCCCCCGGTTTCTCCCCACGCCGCCTCCTCCCCCTCCTCCCCGTCTCCTCGCCGCCCCGACTGGCCTCCCCGCCGCACCCCCGCATCCTACCCCGCCGCTCCTCAGTCCTCACCCCTCCCCCTCCCGACTCCCGAGCCGCCACCGCCTCGGCTGGTGGCCGCGCGTCCGCGCCGGCCCCCTGCCCCGCCGCCGAGCCGGCCCCCTTCTCCACCCCCTGCTCCGGCCGGCGGGGAGGATCTGCCCCGGCTGCCGCGAGAGGGCGCGCCGCTGAGGGCCTGCCGCCGGCCGCGAGAGAGCCATGCACGACGCGTCGCCCCAGGCCGCCTGCCGTCGTGACGCGCCGCCGAGTGCCGCTGAGGCACGCTGGACCGCGCGTGGCCCGATGGGCCGGTCGGGCCGTCGTGCCAGCCTGGCCCGAAAAACGGGCCGTCGTGGTCGGGCTTGGTCCACCAGGTCGGCACGACAGCCCGGCCCGGCCCGGCACGATAACCTATAGGGCCTGCATAGTGCTAGGCCGCATCGGGGCGGGCCGAATCGGGCTAGTGTCGGGCTAGGGTCGGACCACCCATTTGGATATCTATACGCACCATCTTCTGTGGTGCAAAGCCAAGAAGTGCGAGAAACTTGCTCGCCTGATATCAGTGACATCCTTCCATCGTCTAACCAACTAGCCTGCTCCGGCAATCGCCGCCACGAGGTGCACGCTGCTGCGTGCTGGCCTGCTGCCACGCCAATCGCCATCGTCATCGTCTGGTCTCGCTTTCCCCCGGTCCCCGGAGTATCCAGGATTCTTTATGCATGCGTTGCCGCCAGCGCACGGGCACGGCCTCGCTCCAGCCTCCGCGTCACCCCGAGCGCGGCGACGACGTGTCGGCTCTCGAACGTCTCGTGGGCGCGGGCGGGGCATCGCCATGTCGTTGTCTCCTCCCCTTCGTCTCGACTCCGAGCCGTCCCCCACCTCCGGCCACGAGACCTTCCTACTGCCTCCACCTCGGGCCACGGCGGACGTCACCGTCCATCGCCTTTCGGTTAGAGCTTGGGATTTTCCATCCGGCCGGCCACCGCGGCTCGCTTCGGCTCACCAGACCAGACAGCGTACCCTGCTGCTGAACCACAAAGCACAAACAAAATCGGAATCGTCAGTAGTATCACATACTCCGTATATCCTATCAGCTGCGGTGGGCGACGTACGTACTACTCCCTGCTGCGGCTGACACGTAGCGTGGTTTGATTTCCACGGTTTGTCACCGGTCGGTTGCTCGCCGGACTCCACGAGAAGCAGAGGGGGTCGGTGCCAGGCTAATTGCTTAAAGTTAGGGGACAGGCGAAAACTAACCCTGATGAGGTCAAGCAAGCGGAGTGTTCGAGATGGATTTCGCTGCGTGCTCTGCCTGCCGCGCGGGCACGGCCGTCCCTTGGGTTCGGTTGGTCTGGTGCCTTGCAGACGCCTTTTCGTTGCAGAATCTGAGGGCCTCGCCGTCAGGCGTGGAGAGCACAACCGAGGAGCAGTTACACTTACACATACTCGTATATCCTCCGCGACCGCTGGGCAGTTGCATATATCCTGAGGCGGTGTCCGCGTTGGTTGTCTCAACAATCCTCACAAACTTTTTCCCCTCTCGTCCCGTCGTAGCGCAAGAACAGGTTCGGGGAACAATGGCCACGGATCCGAGCTTCGTCGTCGGGATCATAGGTCAGTTCATCGTCGCCGGGGCACATCAATCACGTTCTCGGCTCCTCGGCTCACCTCCTCCATTACGATATTTCCTCAATTGACATCAGCCAGTTCTACTCCATGACGATTTCATCTTCTGCTTCTTCGCAGGGAACGTGATCTCCATCCTCGTCTTCGCGTCGCCGATGTGAGTTGATTCCATGGAATTTTATTCTGTTTTTCTTTATGCAAGATCGTGCGTTGAAGGAGCACACAGAGGCTGGCTACTGACGGGGTTTACGTTCGCTTGTGTTCCATGGCATGAAATCCTCCAGCGCGACGTTCCGGCGGATCGTGAGGAACAAGAGCACGGAGGACTTCCGCTGGCTGCCGTACGTCACCACCCTGCTCAGCACCTCGCTCTGGAGCTTCTACGGCCTGCTCAAGCCCGGCGGCCTCCTCGTCGTCACCGTCAACGGCGCCGGCGCCGCGCTCGAGGCCGCCTACGTCACGCTCTACCTCATCTACGCGCCCAGGGAGACCAAGGCTAGAAACAGCAACCACCCCTGACTGAACTGAACTGAACTGAACGGCGTGGCGCGCGACCCGTCCTCTGAATGCTCGCTGTGGTTTAATTTTGCAGGCGAAGATGGCGAAGCTGGTGCTGGCCGTGAACGTCGGGTTCCTGGCGGCGGTGGTCGTGGTGACGCTGGCGGCGCTGCACGGCGGCGTCCGGCTGCTCGCCGTGGGCGTGCTCTGCGCTGCGCTGACGATCGGGATGTACGCGGCGCCGCTGGGCGCAATGGTCAGTACTCAGAACATTATCACCCCCCATTACTGCATGTCAAACTACTCGATGGTGAACCGTGAAGCAGAGTATGAACTTGAGTGAGAAAAAAACTTACTGAGTAGCCATTTTTAATTCTTGGTGAGAACAAACTTCGCTAGCTGGAGAACAAGTTCAATGCTCCACGTATGAACTTGATTCTTGTTTAAAAAAAGTATGAACTTGATTGACACTTTTGGTAGTAACGTGCGTGTTTCGGTGTCTCTGTTTCTTTGACTTTGAGGTGCATGGCTCTCTTAGGGAATGAAAGCTAGCTGATCATATCTCTGGTGAAACACCACACACTCCTTCTAGAGTGTGCCTACCTTAGAATGGTAGAATGATACCAATAGAACACTGCTTGCATCTACTTTCCTGACCTGTCATTATATAGAGGAGTGTTTGGTCTGATGTCATTTTCTTCGATTTATAGCGCACCACAAGCAGTAATGTCTATCTAGTACGAATTCGAGATGTCTTGCACCCAAAACCTCATATCCACTGTCCCAGCTCCCACGTATGATGTCCTTGCACTGTCATCATATCCGGCTAGCTTGATGCCTTGGTGACATTCTGGGACCCAGAAATTCCGCTGGCTCTCAGTTCCCAGCCGTATCAGATTACTGTACATACATGTAGCTCACCGACACCAAGTTATAATGTGATGCACTATGTAGCAGAGATTAATAGCAGATGACTGACATGTGACATGTACAGTATAGCACGTAGTTTCTTCAGTCGGATGCACGACACGACACATATCTTGGAAAACTGAACACTGACGAGATGCGTTTGGGTGATGATGCATTATTTTGCAGCGGACCGTGGTGAAGACCCGGAGCGTGGAGTACATGCCCTTCTCGCTGTCCTTCTTCCTCTTCCTCAACGGCGGCGTCTGGAGCGTCTACTCCGTGCTCGTCAAGGACTACTTCATCGGAGTACGTAGTCTTCTCTTTCAAGTACAAGTACGTAGTGGTTTGCAGCTAGCATCTGAACCTGACAGTACTGTGCGTATGTATATGCACGCGAGTGCATACAGATCCCCAACGCCATCGGCTTCGTCCTGGGCACGGCGCAGCTGGTGCTGTACATGGCGTACCGGAAGGCGACGCCGCCGGCGCGCAAGGACGACGGCGACGGCGACGGCGACGGCGGCAAGGCTGCGGCGTCGTCAGAGGAGGAGGGCGACGAGGAGGAAGGGCTGGCGCACCTGATGCCGACGGGGCAGGCCGTGGAGATGGCGCAGCGGCGGGTGCGGCTGTACAAGGGGCTCAGCCTGCCCAAGCCCTCGGGCGCGCCGCCGCCGCCGCCGCCGCGCGGCGGGCTCGGCGGCATCATCAAGTCCATGTCCGCCACCCCCGTCGAGCTGCACTCCGTCCTGCACCAGCACGGCCACGCCCGCCGGTTCGAGCCCGTCAGCAAGGATGGCGACGGCGACGTCGAGGCCAACCAGCGATAGATGCCGCTGGATCGACGTGGTATGCGTGGATCGTGGACGGGGGGATTCGATGGCTAGTCGTGTGTGTATAGCATCCGCGGAGAAATTTGTATCGGTAGCTGTTCGAATGGGATGAATTTGAGTGCTCTAAATTAGTTACCTCGACTAATAGAAAATTGAGGTTCGCTTATTATAAGTGACTTAATTTAAGTCCCTCTAAGTCGGTAGTCTAAAATTAGTTTATAAGCCTCTAAGAACTTGCTTATAAAGGCTAAAATGTGACTTATTGACACTTTTATTCGTGGTATCCCTGCCCTCCCTCTCAACCGCTCAGTCCCGCACTTACCCCGCCCATATCTTGCACCCACCCTCCCTGTATCCCCCTTCTCCCCGCGTCCGCCACCAACGTCGCCGCCCGCCTGGATCCATGGCGTAGGTCATTCGCCCCAACCCTCCCTCACCGCGCCGATGCCAACGCTATTGCCCTCACCGTTGTACCTCACAGTTTCCCCACGCCGCCGCCCCAACTACTATGTGTCGCGGCCCAACCGCGGCACCATCTTCGTCACTGTGCCCTCTCCTACCGATGTTGGATCTACCATGGCCGGCCACGGGCACCCAGGACTTTATCGATCCACGTGCTTTGTCCTCATCGGGTCCCGCGTTCCGGTTCCGTGCTTCGCCACTGATCCCTTCCTGTCCCAGGCGACGTTGGATCCAGCGGCGGCGGCCCCAGCCTCTCTGGTGGAAGAGCGCGCCTGGAGAACTTAGGATCTAAACTCCCATGTCTTTCTCTGGTTTGCTTGGTAGATCGTGGAACTATTTGAGTTTGTAATAAAGATACTTGTGTAATTTTTTAACATTATTTGTAATATATGACAATTTTCGTACATAACGCCAGCAGCGTGGAGAGAACAACATTTTTGGTGTCAGAACTGAGCTCCCAACAACCTTGGCGGGAAAGAAAATGGCAGTTAAAGCCATGGACATCATAAGGGATAGTTTAGTCTTTGTTTATCTCACTTTATGGTTATAAGTCTCTTTTAAGTCGGTGGATCCAAACATATATAGGAACTAAAGTTTATTCACTATAAATGACTTAAGTTTAGTCTGCCATATCCAAAGAGAGTCTTGATTTGGCCGTGGTCTGGGGTCCCGGGAGTGGGTAGCGGGGCAGAAACCTAGCGAAAGACGATCCTTTCGCTAGGAACCACACGGATGATCATGGGCCGTCACCAGGCGGCGTGGACACGGGCCAGGCCGTCGCTGATCTAAACTTGGATTTTGAGCCCACGGAGTACATGCTTATTTTTATTTCATCGGGTCTTTCTGCATAGGAATAATTCGAAATTTCGAAGAAGCAGATGCAGACCGAAAAAAAATTCATGGGGACGATCCTTTCACCCCCGTCCCCCAATATTCCCGGAGGCCGCGTTTCCTTTCCCTACGAGCGCGACGGATCCAGAGCACTGGCGGGCCACTGGTGGAGGTCCGTCGCGGCGCGTGGCAGATTGCTGCGCTCTCATCATTGAGCTGATAGATGGATCGGCCTAATCCCATCGAGCAGACGACGACATGTACGAGCAAGAACAACGATATGATGCAAGTTGCCGCATGCATCCCCGTGGTACATACCGGAGGGAGGAGGCCTCCCCGATCGAGATAAATCCGGATCGGCCAAAGCGCATGCGCGCTGGCCGGCCAGCAGATGGTCCATATGCTTCCACGGCATAGGAACCACACCGGCCGTGAGCGCATCACACTTCATGGGTCATATGGCACCCAGTCACAAGCTGCCGATCGGCCGGTTAGCTACTAGTAGGTACTAGCTCAGCTCGCAGGCATGCGTGGGACCACGCTATGGCCGGTGTGGAATGAAATGAATGTACTCCCTTTTATATTGGTATGAGATGACGTTTAGAACAACGACACGGATTTCAAAACGTAACTTTGACTTCTTAATTTTATAAAAATATTTATTAAAAATAATATATATATCATTTTATAAAAATATTTTTAAGATAAATCTATTCATATGATTTTATAAACCTCGTTATTTATAATTTATATTTTTAATGTTTGACTAAAATCTTATTTAAAATCAATATGGAGTATAATGGAGCTAGCAGCTAGCCCATATCTCACGGTCCGTGCTGCATGTGCATATATATCACGGATGCACTGCATACAGCCTTGCTGAAATATACTCACAATTAGATGGCGTTTAGGACAGCAACACGGTCTCCAAAGCATAACTTTGACTCATATTTTCTATAAAAAATATTTATTAGCAAGTTATATATGTATATTTTTATGAAAGTAATTTTCAAGACAAATCTATTGATGTGATTTTCACATTTCTAAACTCAACGGCTTAACAATTATTTATGATTTATATTCCCAAGGTTTGATTCAAACCTTGTCCAAAACGTCATCTAATTGTGATACGGAGGGAGTATATATATCGAGCAGAAAAATCAATCCCACCACCCTGTGGGCGGCTGGGCGCGCACACTACCAAACCAAACCTTCGCTCGCGTGCTTCAGCTTTGTCAGCTTGCCGCCGGACGACCGGTCTCCATCGACCGCCGTACCCAACCCAACCTTAGGCGTGAGGAGATCAAACGTGTTTGTTAAGCCCGTTTGTTTCTCACGCGCTAAACTGTAGCACCGTCACATCGAATATAAATAGGTTAATTAGGAGTATTAAATATAAATTAATTTAAAAATCCATTATATAAATGAGGAGTAATGTTCGAGACAAATCTATTAAGCCTAATTACATCATGATTAGACAATGTAATGCTACAGTAAACATATGGTAATTATGTATTAAGTATAGCAAAATTAGGCTCGTTAGGTTCGTCTCGCGAAATAGACATGACTTATGTAATTAGTTTATGTTTAATACATCTAATTATCACTTATTTAAAGCGCTAAACTTTAGCACCGGAATCCAAACACCACCTAGCTTCTTGCTCGTCTTGTATTTAGCATGCATGAATTTTTTGTTTCGTGCCATGTTGTTTTAATTACATAACGACACCGCCGCGCAGGGGCTCACATTTTTTTATAAAGGAAACTTTATTAATCTTAACCGATTACATTGAGAAAATATAATTACACTGAAATCATTTCCGACCTCTACGTAGCTAAGATGCATACAACCTAAAAGAGAAAATAAAAAAGAACATAAATAGTTAGACATAAAAAATATATCAATACAGACTATCTATACGACTTAACCTTCAGTTTCATACACCAACAGAGCAGCATATGGACTACGAGAAATGCTCTCTAAACAATGCCTCCAACAAGGAAACAGCACGCGCACGCGCACGAGCCATCATTGCCATGATCCAACCAGTTAAGATTAGATCATCGATTTTCATCGTAGAGAGCAATCCATCGAGCTCCAAACAATGCTTCAGCAAGATCATTGTCAGGTACAACCAACTAAGGACATACACGAAGATTTCTCCCTGAAGTCAAGGAATCTGAACCAAAAAGTATCACCAATTTGAAGCCCATTGATGCTACTTCCACCATCTTGCCGAGCCAATACCCCCCATACTACCAAATCTTGACCAACAATGATCGGCCATTAACTCACGCTATCCCACGATGACTTTGCTACGAAGTAACCAATAGGCACACACGCAACATCTGTAAGATCCATCAATTGATGGGAGGCATCAACAAAGTAAAAGATCCGTGTGTCGAAAGCAAGATGACTGATCTCTGGGATTGTAAAGAGGATATCAGCTATGAATGAAGATGTTGTCGTAAGATGTAGATGCACGAATACCGCCACCGAGTCGACCATCGTCGTGCCCATCGGAGACTGGAGCCGAAAAGTTGCAGGCCACGTAGAACCGCATATGGACGCCCCGCGCATGGACACAACAGGCCTGCGCATGGCCGCCGCCGCCATCGCTTTATGCCAGATCCCACCCTGATGGTCGCGAATCTGGATAGATCGTCAGGTGAAGCCTCACCACCACCATTCCGGCGGACGCACAGGCTTCCGCACGGGCCACTCCGATGGCGACGAGGAAGAGAGAACGGAGAGGTGGGAGGCGGCGGCGGCGCAGGTCTCCGCCGGAGTGCGTAGCGAGATTTGTTTTCTCCCGCCTGCGTACGTGCACGGGTGTCCTCAAAAAAGATTATAAATGCACAGGGCTCACATGACATGTCACATGTCTACTCGCTTCGTGGCTACTTTGTTACTTATGCTTTATTATAGCTTTTACTAAAGTAACTCGCTCCACGTATTAAGTTTCTCATGGTAGAACATGCTATGATATATGCACAGGGTGGATGAGTGCGACCGGTGCGTATTCCACCTTTTATTACTTAAAAAAGATTAGCATGTGTGTGCAAGAAAACCAATATTACTTGTGTTTTTTATTTGAATATTTGCTGTTAAGCATATATTCTGGTATATCTTACTTCAATACTAAGGTTCTCTCCTACCGATTTCGGTAAAAAAGCATTATGGGATGGATACGTCAACATCCATCTTACATAGTAAACGTACACGTAATTCTTTATATACTAGGTGAAGTGACCGTGCGTTGCCACCGTCATCAAAAGATTTTTTACGCAATAAGAACGACATACAACGACAAATCTTGATGCAAACCAAACCAAAAGAAGACTATGTTTTAGCTATCAATAACAGAACAGCTAGCAACATTGCCAAAAAGTAGTAACGGCCAACAAACATGGTAGAGTAAATCTGATTATCGGAATAGCATATTACTGTAGATTATTCCACACAATAAGACATTTGTGTTCAAAAATTTTAAGTCCGTCGCATGGGCGGAATCAGGATTTGACCATAGGGGGGCCAGGACGCTACATAAAAAAACGGTCTCATAAGAAAAAAAATTGAGCAATAGAATATGCCTGCAATATGGCATAGACGATATAACAATATTCTAGAAACAAGCCTACAAAGAATGGATCTACACGTTGTGATACAAGACTGATTATATAGTTAAACCTTACTTATGTAGAATGCACAACTATCCAGTGCCATGGATTAATGCAGAATATTCCTATATTGCTTCCATGAAAGGACATTCTTAAACATATATGATTCTGGTTCAGTTGATCCATTATAATGTCTTATTCTCTTTATCTGTTGATTTGATGACTCTAGAAGAACTAATAAAAAATGAAGGGGAGAAACGAAATGAATGTTGATGTATAGTTTTGTCAGATCATTTTCATTTGCTGTTTTTATGACTCTAGAATAACTAATAAAAATGAAGGGGAGAAACGAAATTGATGTTGATGTATAGTTTTGTCAGATCATTTTCATTTGCTGTTTTTTTTGTAAATTTTGAGCCACAGGCCACCTGGTGTACCTACAATTTGTGTTGCTGCTACATACTCAATTGACACTTTTTTTGCATTTATTTTCAGTTCTGGTTACTCAAACACCATATGTATGTGAAGCATTTGAATGCTTTTGTTTTATTTTGATGGATGTCATCTACTTAAAATTTCGAATTTTCCTTAAATCAATGAAACAACAACCTAAATCTAGCATTCAACTGAAATAATAGAATAATACCTCATTGTCATAGATTATCTTTAGTTCTTTACATAAGAAAAGGGTGCAGTGAGGAAACAGTAGTATCCATTTACAGAAATAATAGAATGAATTCAATAGCCCTAATGATAATACAAGGTGGGTATAATGATGGCTTTGAGTTATCACCCTGAGATGTCAAGAATGCTATCTTTCTTGTGCATATACTAAAAGCAAGAATTGTATGCTAATCTACTGTGAAATTTCTTTATTACTGTAAAATATTGAACTAAGCAAGATCTGGACATACTGAACCGAGATAGGTCGACAAAAAAACAACTGAAACTGAGTACTGTATCTTGGACTGCTCATGATTAATGTATAGTAAGCATCCAAAGTTTCCTACTTACTGAATATCGTAGAGCAACCCGGTATGTTAAGGCTGCATAGGAGAAAAGCTTCTGGCATAGATTATTTTAGAACATACCACACTAAACCTGATGTGTCGTGACCAATAGGGATCTTGAAGCTGTGCAGAAATTTCCAGAACAAATTTACAAGAAGAATTAAGCACTAAGCATCAACGGTGGCAACTGGTTTAATTGTACTAAGCACTCACTTATTCAGCAAGCAAAAAGCATTGCATTGTTGAGCCATGCATGGTTGGATTGTCTCCTTTTGCAATGATGCCAAGCTTCAGACATGAAAGGAAGGAAAGGGCGGGGCTCCCGCACCACAAGGCATATTGATCACAAGCTTACCTTAGTAGTTCACCTTTTCCTAGCGTCGCTCCCTTACAAATTGACCAAATATGGATGAGCAAATGTTCCAGTACTAATTCATGGATAAGTAAATACTAATTCAATTCGCTTGAGCTCGATAGCAAGAAGAAATAAAAAGGAAACGGTGGCACTGCCCATCCGGTTTGCTTGGCCAGACTTGCACGCGCGGCCGTCGCAGGCACCCGCCCTGGATGCGACGCGGGGGCGTGCCGCTCCGTGATCTGCCCGCCACGCAGGAACGCCGACCACGCGCCACTTCACGCGCTCGCCTCGTGCGTGGAGCCCCATCGCCGCAAGCCGCATGGGCCCACCAACCGCCGCTCCACCTCGTGCACGAGAACGCCCCTGGCTCGCACCCGCCGCCGATCCACCAGTGGCGTAG
The DNA here is from genome assembly GCA_033239725.1 of Echinochloa phyllopogon. NCBI lineage: Eukaryota > Viridiplantae > Streptophyta > Magnoliopsida > Poales > Poaceae > Echinochloa > Echinochloa phyllopogon. Next base: position 59,053,631 of record BTCW01000018.1, on the reverse strand, counting down.
GCCGATCGGCCGCTGCTCCGCCTTGGCCTTGCACTCGGGACGCAAGGGCACGTCGCCCCCACTCTATAGCTCGCCGAGGCCGCCGGCATTGAGACACCTCGATGTCGAACTCACGCAGATCAGTGGGCGTCGAAGGACGTCGAGGGCGGCGGCGGGCAAATTCATTCACGAGAAAGAAAGAATAGAGAAGGGTGATCCGGTTTTTGCGTCGTGGGTGTCGCGGGTGCAAAGGCGGCTGGGTGATCGCAGGCGTCAAATACCAGGGGAACGATGTAGGTTGCGCAGGTTCGGATCGCAAGCATGAATTTTTCTTTTTGACGGCGCTCGTGTCGCACGTGGGAGGGACGACAGAGCCATCTCACGAGGTTTTGCGACGCGGCTACCCGTCCATTCTTATTAGTAGTAGATTGATGGTCAAGATAAGCAAATTGATGATATGTATGATTAAAGGCATGTTGCAGTTTTGAAGTAAATTTATTTGTCTACATGTACTTACGTATTAACTTTTTATTTAATGACTCAACAAATTCAAGCATGGTATCAAAGCTAGAAGTACTCAATTCATATTGAGATAAAAGAAATTTATATTGTGATGTATCATGTCTGCCATGGCAAGGTAGATGATCTTGTAGGAGTTGATACTATAGGATTGAATTCTAATAATCATCTAGGCTAGCGAATATGGCATGAGAGGAGCAATTATTAACTAAAGTATTTTTACTATTTTTAAGTTTTCCCAAATTTTTGATGGACTTTAGTTCAACTTTCTGAACATCAGATGTGTATAGAGATTGGTTGTTGCTTGATTCGATGGTGTTAATGCAATAGTTTGAACTTAAAAAATTGTGACACGTGCCTGCAATAACAACAAGAGGAAGAATAAGTTTTATAGTCCCAAACACATTGGGATGGGCCGATTTACCTAGGTCATGGTTAGGATGCAAGTCTCACGCAGAAAAAAGAAAAAGAAAAATGTGACACATTCATTTTTATTTTTTAAAATTTATTTTAGGATTTAATCGGTGATATTCTTTTAGCGGTAGGCGATATGTCTATAGACAATGAGACGCATGTGGTGACTTCATCAATTTTGACATCCGCCGGCTTGGTCTATTGATGGTGCATATATGGATATAATTTGCGCGCGTGTATTCATATAAGTGAGTATGCATGCGTGTGGACGGGTCTGTGTCTATATTGGTCTTTTGTAGAAAGAAAAAAGACCACCATCCCAAATAAATTTGCATTCCCTGGTCAGAGTCAACAAGAAACATCCTATATTGAGGAAATTGAAAGTTTCAACAATGCAATCTCGATGCACAAGCAACAACGTACGCTAATTACAAACATAGCTTTGATTTTCACAGACAGAGACAAGGGACGAGGCAACGAATAGAAGAAAAGAGGGATATATATATATACGTGCTTCTTAGAATCATAGCTTACTGGTGCCATGGTATGGATAGATGGTTTATAGTACGTAATAATGTGGCGACACAAAGTAAAGCAGTCCGACTGAGACATCATGCGTGGTACAGGTATTGATTTAATTTAATCATGTGTAATTACTAATAATAATAATTGGATGGCGGCGTCCATTGATCGACACGGCCGGCCACGGCCAGATCTGTAGGCTGTAGCTCAGCTGAGGGTCTAGACGAGTGAGAAGGACTCTGTGCCGAGGTTGATGACGCCGCCAAGGATACCGCCGATGATCCCGACGATGAGGCCGATAATCCCGCCGAGACTGCTGCCGCCGCCGCCGGTGTCGATGCCCAGGAGCTTCACCGGCGCCGTCAGCGTCCCGGTGGCTCCGGCGAGGGACTTGTCGCACGCGGCCAGCGGGGTGACCACCACCACCTTGCACTGGTTGCTCACCAGCATGGCTTTGAGAAGCTCCTTATTGCTGACATCGAGCAGGCTGAAGAGGAAGGCCCCGTTGGCGTCCGCCGTCGTGCTGCTCACAACCTTGCTGCCGCACACGAACTGCATGGCGGCATCTAGCACAACCAAAATGACAGGAAAAAACCCATATTAAAGATCGACGTCCTGAAGGATTAAAGATGATATTCAGACCGTACATAATAAAGAGCCGGCCTGTACACGTGCTTACTGGGGAACACCGGGACCGTGGCGATGTTGATAGAGCTCCCAGCGGCGCATGGCACCACGCCGGAGACGAGGACGCTGCTGTTGGGGCTCGTTCCCAGCCCTGCACAGAGGGGCACCTGGCTGGCGGCGGCGACGGCGAGGAGGAGCGCGGCGAGGGCAAGGCTCTTCGGCGGCGCCATTGTATTGCTGTCCGTTGCTAGTGCTCTCAGCTCCTCGATCTCTCCCGATCTGTTGTTGGGACTTGGGAGTGAGAGATTGAGGTTGTGCTGAGCCGAGTTGTGGCTCATGCTGCTGCATGGATCCGGTATTTATAGGGCGCGCGAGGCCAACAAGTTGCTGCTGCATGCGTGGTTGTTCACGGTAGTAGCTATAGGTAGGTTCAGGCTCACAGGTCAGCTTCCCGGCCCGCGCGCGTGCTCGCAGTGGTCGAACGGCACACGCTGCTCTGCTGTACGCGTCGTGTAAGCGGCCAACTTGCATTATTGCGGCCGGCCCAGCCGAGAAAATCCCTATATGATTGACATGCTGATTACCTTGATAATAGGGATGGTTTAGGGCACTAGCGGCAGCATGCATATAGGTGTGCGTGGTCCCAGGGATGAAAACGATTACGGAAATTTACGATCGACCGAGTTTCATTTCCATGGAACGGAAACGGTACATGTCGGAAAACGATACGAAAACGATAATGGATTTATACCGTCGAATAGCTCTATCGACCGAATTTAGTGGAAATTTTCCGTTGGAATTCCGAATTCGGTCCAGTTAAATCATTGAAGCCCAAAATTCACAGCTACCCTTCTACTTCGCCTAAAATTTTCTTTGTCGCAAATGGAAATGAATCCCCACCCTATATAGTTTCATTGATTTTTATCAAAAATGTACATGCATAAATGATATATAAATATGTAATAATGTTGGTTGTTGAAATTGGCCTACAAAGTTTTCGATTTGAAGTTTTCGACGTTTTCGTTTCCGATATACCGACTTTTTCGTTATCGCTATCATTTTCGAAATTATCGTTTCCGATTTCGTTTCCGAGTAAAAAAATATGGTTAGAAAATGATAACGAAAATTTTCGATCGTTTCCGACCGATTTCATCCCCGCGTGGTCCGATCCGATTGAGCGCGTGTGGCCGACGATGACTGCCGGCACGCAGGCGGTTCGATCCACCTCGACGCCGGCGTCCCCGGGGAATTCCTCCGGTTCACGTGCCATACAGTGCCAAGAAGATGGGAGTGGACGGCTGAGGTCGTCGTCCCTGTCTGATATGCAACACTGCACATGAGAGCCAGCAGCCATGGAAATATATGAAAAACATTCGGTCATGCATATATTTAGCTTACCCATGCATGCTATGGACATTTTTTGCACGACGGCTTTACGATCTACTACCAGATATATATGGAAAACTAGACATTCAAGAGCAAGATGCACACACACGATGCCCAATTCTTTTGCGCGCCTGACGGTGAAAATGGTGCCGCGTATAAGTCGAATGAATAGAGCAGACCGTTACGCTCTAGAACCCCACTTTAGTAACCTGTTTTTTTTTTCGGGTGAAAATTGAGATCGGCTGGATTGGGTGAGAGAGAAAGATATGGAGATGCTTTCCACTTGCCAATAATTTCGTCTGTCGTATCTCTGGCATGCTCAAATTTTGTCACCTTCCTCCCGCGCGCTGTTGATGCGTACAGGGAGCCAAAGCGTAGATTCTAGAGAATGTGATGGCCAAAAGTCAGGTCGGCGATGGTGACAGGTTTGTAAGTTAACGCGACTGGTAGTATCTTCTTCGAGAAGGTGTTGTATATGTGCATATAATGCATTTAAAAGTTAATACTAGTATTTGGTGCACCAATGTACCATTGATCGACATCTAATGAACGAAATGTTTGATTCGAGGAGTCAACTAGTCTTCGAAGGAGTTCACTATGAGAACATCCGATCCTCATGAACATTTTTCTTTTGCGGGAGAGAACTCCGATCCATCCAATATTAAAATAAATTAGATATATGAATGACTTGTTACAGTGGATCAACGTCCTTTTTTTAGGTAAAAGATATAAAAACCGGCCTCTATATCAATAATTGAATATATATATATATATATATAGCTAAAAATATACTGAGTACTTAGACTCTAACTCGCAACACTCACGAACTCAAAACAACAAGAATAAAAGCTAAGACCGAGTGAAAAAATAAAAACTAAGTTTCGATCTTCTTTCACGTCTTTACTTCAAACTTGAATTGTCCGTATGGAGTATTCGTCCTTCACATTTTTTGTCTACTTAAAAACAATTGACGACACGATCGTCCGCGACATTAAATCTGAAACCGGACCGAAGGGTTCGACATTTCTAAAGCAATGCCTCCAAGTGGATCAACGTCCTATCGTAAAACCAAATAAGAAAGTTATTCGGGACTAGGACAAAATGATCCATCACAGCCACCATCCCCATAAATCAAATGCTTCGTCGTAGATGCCGCTGCAAAGCGCTCATGCGAGATACATTTGATTAAGGTTCTTCCATTTATGGATGGGTCTGGATATCCTAGGCCTGACTGAAGAAGATATTGGGCCGAACCCATGGTAACTGATATTGGTCAAAGCCCAAGTCAGGTGCACTGTGCGCATAGGATACCCCTCTGTCCCATAAAAAAATGTAATTCTGAGATTTAAATAACACAAAAAATACAATTCTAATAATAACTATATGTATTATTTCTTAAAATAAATAATTATCGATATTTATTACAATCTAGATGTTTAAATCAGTGGGATTAAAACATTTAGTAAGAGTAGTATGGTCATTTGTCAATAATACTAATAGAAAAACTAGAATTGTATTTTTTTATATAGAACAGGAGGAGTGGCCCCAATTTGGCTCAATAAACAACAATTTTTTTTGAAACACACTATATATGCATATGTTCACGTAAACGCACGCAAACACATCCATACAAATATACAAATGCAATTCTATTCATGTGCATATCTCGAAGAGACTGAGCCAGCAGATCTTGAGATTGACGAGGTTATCATAGACACCAGCTGTCGAGAGGAACATTGCTCCCTACTAGAAGAATAGTGCCGGTTAAAAATCCTAAAATAAATTTAGAAAAATATGAGCACCCATGTCAAGATGAGAACTCGAATCCAGATAAACAAATTCCACCACAAAAAACTTAACAGCTGAGTTAAGGTCAGTTTGCAATAAATAAAAATCTATCTGTATAAAATCTGGTACTACTAAAAAGTCGACTGGACAGTCAAATTTGTGTTAATTTGTGCAGATTGCATCGAATTTAGGACATGCTTCTAGAACCCACACTGATTCCATTTCCATCATACTTGTCTTGAAGATTAAGCTTGAAGATAGCTACCAGTAACGTTCTTCAAGATTGCTAACACAGAGCGTACACATCATACTTGGCGGCGTACATTTATTTCCAGTTTTCAGGACCGTAACTATGCATGATCATTGACGACCAGCATACATGTAATGCGTTCGTTTATTTGCTCTAATAATTAGTTAGATTGTTTACTTGTTCTGATCGATTTTGTTTTAGATGATGCACCCATATCATCTAGTTTCTGAGAGATCATCATGCATATCAGTTCATGCGGAAGGAGAAGCCGGCGGGCGCGAGGCGGAAGACGCCGCTGAGCATCCCGGCTAGCGGGCCCTGCAGGTTGGACACCAGCGCCCCCGCCGCCGGCAGCGTGGCGTTGCACTTGGCCAGCGGCGTGTCGACCACCAGGTTGCAGGCGCCCACGAGCGCCCCCAGCGCGCCGGTCACGGCGTCCGCCTCCATCTCGAATGACCCGTCGCGGCCCGTCGTCGCCCTCGCCACCACGCCGCCGCCGCACCGCAGCTCCACCTTCGCGTCTGCACGCATGCGCCGCATCAAGCTCATGTGAATGTTTAATATATATGGACGAGTTTTATCTACGGTAGCTACAACTACCGTCAGTATACCATTGTATGTATGTCCGCATACTAGTTTATCATTTTTAATATGTTCATATACTAATTCTAAGATACTTCAAAGCGACTTATACGAAAAAATTTCAAAATCAACCCTATTTTTAAATATATTTTGATTATACATTTATAATACTATATAAAATAGTATGCACATATACTCAATGTATGCTTACGTACCCAATGTATATATCATCATAGATAGTCTAGTATAATCACATACTACATATACATACTCTTCGTCAAATCAAATTCATCATGATCATGAGATACACATGTGGGTGTAGCTACACGCGCGTGTAGAATGAATTTTTCCTATATATATATTTTGGAACGACCTGCATTTGAAACGGAGGGAGTACTATTTTATATAGTATTATAAAGGTATAATCAAAATATATTTAAAAATAGAGTTGATTTTAAAAAAATTTCGTGTAACTCGCTTTGAAGTATCTTAGAAATAGTATATGAACATACTCAAAATGATAAACCAGTATACGAACATACGTACGATGGTATACACTGATGGTGGGTGTAGCTACACGCATGTGTAGATAAAACTCAGGGTGATGCTGCAGGTTGGCGGCCGTGACAGAGCTGGTGCGTACCTGGAAAAGGCCTTGTTTAGATCCCAATTTGGGAGCTCCCAATTTGGGAGTTTCCAATCATTGGGGGACTGTAGCATTTCGTTTGTGTGTCATTTAGTGCCAGCTCATGTACTAAAGTGTCCTCTACGGGTTACTTCAAAAGAAAAACATTTCTCACTTAGTCACAAGTGATGTATAGGTGGGATGGTAAGGAAGCAACGCGTGAGGCTGGAAGTCATGGGTTTGAATCCTCACAGACGTGTACGTGTATTTACGCGTGAAAAAATCGCCTGCGAGCCTCCCAGCGGTCCAAATTTTTTTTCCTTTTTTTGATGCGGACATGCAGTGTGGTTACCAGCCGGTACTAAATGACGCGTTAGTGCCGGCCAGCATGTACCGGTCAGGGAACCGGTACTAACCGGAGTTCATTTTCTACTGGTGTTAAGAATTTCTAGAAATTATTTCTATAGGTACCCGGTCTCTCACCTTCAATTTTTGTGCCGCGCGAACGTGGTGGTCTCCCTCACCACCGATTTCTTATATTTAGCGCAACCAAGTTATATCTTGTCATAGTGTTTTTTTCATCCTCTGGAGACCACAAAATTGTTATGAATGGGCTATATATTGACTCAAAACCTGAGCCTAGACTTAGATATATATATTCGACATCAACAAATATCGGAACACAAGCATTGATTACATTTGTTATTATGACTGTCGTCTAGAAAATGCTTAAATTATTTTTTTAACTAGGTGATACCCCGCGCGTTGCTGCGGAAATTTGTTAAACAAAATTTTAAAGTGAAATGTGAAAGTATAAACACCAAAGTGATTGTATTGCAACGTTCTTTAGTAAACATTATACATGAAAGTATGACTAATCATACATGTAATTTTTACTCCTATAATTTGTAATTGCTACTCACAAAAATGTGGCCACAGAAAATCGATTGAAGAATAAATAGATGGTCTAGTGGATGATGACATGACTTACAGTGAATAGTGATATGACGCATAGTGGATGATGACGTGGAATTGTTACATGTTGAGAGAAATCCAACCATGACTTGATAGTGGGTACCAATTATATATAGGTTATATAGATTCTGAACTAGTAGTGTTTAACGATGCTTGATGCTGTTTTTTTTCTTTGCGAAACTTGGGTGCTAAGATCCTCTGCAGCACTGCTCTCTGTATTTGAGTTGGTGCGCAACCCGACCCGCACGTTAAGTCAGTGAACAGTACTGCAGAGAACGAAGTTGCTTCCGAAACTTGGTGCTGGTTGTTTATTGCTGCATGCAAGACGAGGTACGAGGAGACAACACAAGAGCAACACACATACAATATGCCACACGACATGATACGGATAGGTTCGTTACGTACTCCCTCTGTCCAAGTCCAATTTTAGGATTTGAACACCAAATTAATACGGAGGGAAAATAACATTAATGCCCCTAGATGTATATAGGTAATATACAGCCTCAGAACAGCGGTAATCATTACATATAGTACACGTTCAAGGAAAAAGGAAACATGAAAGGCAAACATGCCACGTTTACATCCGGAAGGTCCCAGCTCTTTTAGCACTAATACAGAGAAGTGGCACCATTACACTGATTCAAAATTTGAACTGCATGCATCCAGGTTCCAGAATGAGCTCCCTCGCGGTAGTATCTTCTCTATATAAACACATGACATACTCTAGATCACCCAAAAGAAAGCCATCCACTCTAGCCCGCAATCCACTTTATCATCAACCATGCCCATTGATCTAAACACAGTACCAGATTGAGATGGAAATCTCTTACCTGATCTAAATGAACCACCAGATCATCAAGATGAAATCCATCATCTCCAACAAGATGAAGTCCATGTCTCAGAAGGTGATAAAATTCGTATGCTCCAAGAAGCTTAGTCTCATCTTCTCCAGCAAGGTGAACATGTTGGGCATGGAATAGACCTCAACGTTGATCCTTCTGAGCTGCAACAACCAAACCAGCAAGGACAACAGATTGTTGTGCATCGAATAGACCTCAATGTTGATCCTTCCGAGCTGTAGCAACAAAATGAAGGTAATATGTTATCTTGATTAAATCGGTCCATCAAGTCTTGTTGCTGCCATTGTGCTGCTTATGGCACCATGACAATTCAAGTCTGCACCTGTTTTGGTTCTGTGTAATATGATGTGGTTGCAAAATGGTTGTAACTTTGATGAGAGTAACAGTCATTTTGTAATGTGGATAGGCTACCAATCAGTGTCATAACATAGGCTAACAATCACAACAACATTTTGTAATGTGGATTAACAAATGATGCATGATCATTGAGAAGGGAGTAAAACTAGTTATCCTTGTTATAAGGAAAAAAGCAATGATTTAAATCGCGCGCTATGGAATTTAGCGGGAGACTCTTGCAAACGCTATAGGCGCTATAGCTGCCGCTATAGCGCCGCTATAGATACGCTATAGCGGCAGCTATATACAGTAGCGTCAGTTGTTTCTGGCCGCTATAGTCGCGCTATAGCGCGCTATTTTTTTACAGGTCAACCATTCTAGGAAATTTTAGGATAAGTCGATAAGATGACATAGTTCATACTTCATAGTTCATACAATTACAATCATACTTCATAACGATAGCCATACAATTCGACCAGGCTTTAGTTTTGGCCCACAACAAAATCAAGCCGCTATTTCGCACGCTACGCTATTCCATTTAGCGCCGCTATTGCGCGCTATAGCGGCGATAGCGCCCATAGCGCAAAAATGTGAAATATCGTTGCGACAGTTTCTTTGGGCCGCTATAGCGGCGCTATAGCGCGCTATTTTTTACATTGGAAAAAAGTAAAATAGTTATGTAGAAGAAAAGGAAATACCCACAAGATTAATGCAAGCTTCATGTATCTAATTAAGGAGTGCCTGTGATGGAGTAATTGTTTTGTAATTTTTTTAGACATGATGGGGTACGCTGATGCTATGGACATACCTTTTCCTGAAGATGAATTCCAATTCTCCGATTTTGAACATTGACCTGCAAATGCAAATGTTGTTCATCAGTGTAGGAACTTGACAGGAACACTACAACTATAGTTGCTGAAATGTTACAAGTTAGTAGGTATCAAGTGCAGCGTATTTGGCGGAGAGTAAATGAGTGTCATGCACAAGGAATAGCGGTCGATGTTAGGTCAAGGAAGACCAAGAACTGTGGCCGCAAAAAAATACATGTAGATCTATCTATGGTTCTTAATGTTTCCTTATGCATGAGGAGTACTATACGATCTCTAGGTGAAGCTATTGATGTAACAAAGAGCACTCTACACAGGTTGTTCAAGGATGGGCACCTACGACATGAATGTGACAATTCAAAGGCAAGCGGGACAACCACATTCGTTGGCATCGTGAATGGACATGGCCAGACATGCACGCCGACAATCTAGTACTCCCTCCGTCCTAGAAAGAATACAACTCTCGCATTCCGAGGAGTCAACCAACTTCAAGTTTGACTGAATTTATATAAAAAAATCACTAATATTTATGATATAAGATAAATATTATTAGATTAATAATGGATTGTATTTTTATACTAAATCTATTTGAAGACATAAAAGTTAGTACTATTTTGTATCGTTTGACTCCTCAGGAAGCGAGGGTTGCATTCTTTCTGGGACGGATGGAGTAATTACATAGTGATCAGTAGTGACTAGTGAAGGAGAAAGTTGCTGGTGGTATAAACGAAGGGTTTTTTTATGAAATAAATGAAGGTTTGGCCGACCTCAACGAGGGCAGCTAGAATGGGTTTTCCCACCCGCCGCACCGGCGCGGTCAGCGTCCCGTTGACGCCGGCTAGGGACTCGTTGTAGGCGGCCAGCGGTGTTGTCAGATCACGCTGACGGCTCATACACGGTGATCAGCCGGATCAGCGAGACGAGCAGGGAGCAGCGGCAGCGCGGCGGCAGCTTCACCACCGAGGGAGGCCCATGAAGACGGCAGGCAGGCCGGAAGCACGGCAGACCGTTGAATGGTCCGCAACGAGGTATCCATCGGACCATTCTCAGTGGAAGTTTTATGGACACGATTACCTAGAGTGACACATCATTTAAACATATTTGAAACTATGATGAAATGTCTCTCTCTCAATGCATAGTTTCATCTATTATTGTTCCCTAGGTTACATGCAAGACACAAATTGTCTAGGTAACTGTGTATGCAGGGTTTCATCTCCATGAAACTCATTTCACCTCTCTCTTCATTAATGCACTGCCACATCATCAAAAATGCCTACGTGGCACTCTATTTATTGCCCATGAAACCTCCACTGAGACTGGTCTTAGGTTGTTTGCAACAACATCTTGTGCATGGTCCTGAACCTGTAAGTTAGCATTTCTTGGCCCAAAATCGCAATGTAGCGGCGTCCTCTAAAAGGTCCTCTACTGTGCGGGTCCAAATCAATCTCCCCCAAATTTCGGGGGGCCTCCCCCTCCTCCAAATCTCGTCGCCGCAATGGCTCAGTCACCTCCTCACCTCCGCTCTCGTCCACCGCCACCTCGCCGTCGCAGCTCGTCGTCGACGCCCGCCCCCTCGCTGCGCCGACCCCGTCCGCCGGTGGCGGCGCTGATTCGGCCGCGGATGCAGTGATCTCTTGGCTCTGGCTGGGCTTCGCGGCGTCACGCGCCGCCGTGCTGGAGGAGCTTGTGGTCTCCGCGGCGTCGCTGCCGGCGCCCTCCGGATGCCGCGCACCGGTTCCTCTCCCATGAGTCCGGCGCCGTGGTGCCCCATCTCTGTCGCGCGCTGGATTCCGATGGCGCGGGCGTGGAGCACGCGTGCGCGGCGCTCCTGCCCCTCACCGCCGCCTCCCGCGCCCGCTGGCGGTACCCCGCCGCCCAGGCCGTGGCCGTGGCCGCCGTCGACGTCGACCCCAGCAGCTCCTTGGACAGCGGCGCTACCCCCGCCGTCCTGTATCTTCCTCAGCGTGTACGCCTGGCACGCGTTGAGCGCCGTGATGTACGAGTCTCGCAGCATCAGCTGCTGCCGCAGGTACGGGTCGCTCTCTAGCAGGTCCTTGTGCCCGGCCACCCGCAGCAGTAGGCTCTTCGTCTCCACGTGGTTCTCCCTCATCTGCTCGCCCAACGACCGTAGCTCGTCGGGGACAAGGAGCTTGTCGTAGAGCACGACGATGCCTGGATCACCCTTGGCGTACACGACAGAGTGTGGCTGGGTGCGTGTCCAGCCAGGCGAGGCACAACCTCGTCGGGGTGGATTCCAAGACTACGCCGTCGCCGTCGTAGCGGACGCCGAGCTCACGCTCCTCCTCGCGCGGGCGGCGCAACGCGCGAGCTTTCTCGCCGCCTTGGCTTCGGCCTCATCCCGCGCGGCGGCACGGCGCTCGTGAGCCGGAGGGAGCAGCTGCGTGGTGCGGCGGCGGCGCACGTGATACGGTGCAGGTTCCGGGATGGTGGGGGCGGAGCACGAGGTGACGGTGCACGCGTGCAGAGACGACGACGGGTGCGGCCGCGGGATGGATGAAAGGAATTGAATAAAATTTTTCTAGGAATATTTCTTTTGGGGTTGAAATTAGATGTCATTGTTGTAGTAGAATGTTATTTGGAAGATGCAATTTTGTAAAAGAGCCTCTAAATATTCTTTTAGGAGGTGAATTTTAGAGTCCACCGCTGCAAACAGACTTACCTGCTCTGACGATTCTGTACTTTTGACAGAATATACAGTGGCTGCAAACAGCAGCAGGGATTGTGGAACGCGCTCTAGCACTCCGCACCTCTCGAGTCCCAATCGTGAAAGTGGAGAATGGGGAACACGCACTAACTTGTCGTCCAGCACGTTTGGTTCAGTAGCATCACTTGATTATAAACACTCCGCCGCATGCTGCATCACATCAAAAGCAATGACATGAACCATCCGTTGCTATGTATGATTTGCGTCTTAACGAATGAAGTCGTTTCTGATAATTCAAGGCGCTAGTTATATTTTATATTTTCTCCCTATTTTTCACAACGGACGAGGAGACACAAAAAGAACAATACACATAGTATGCGATCATATGGTACGGATAGGTTATTACGTACGTTACTTAATACAGTACATGTGATGTGACTATTCAAAGGAAAGCATGTCGACCTGATTGATCGTTAATTAGGGCCCCAATTGCTGCATTCTGATTTATTCCTATAGTTACTTGGCATCATGGATCCATATGTCGACCCGGCCAGACATATATGCAGCTCGATCCAGCCAGACAGCATACAGCTCGATCTAGGCGGTGGTGGAGAATACCGCGGGGATAAAAACGAGAAGGCCGCTGACGATCACAAAGGTTATGCCGCTGATGTTCGCAACGACGGCGCCGGCGGTGGCGGTGGTGCTGCCCAACACCTGCAGCGTCGATGTCAGCGTGCCGGTGGCGCTGGGCAGGGCCGCGTTGCATGCGGCCAGCGGGGTGGTCACCGCCACCCTGCACTGGCCGGTCAGCAGGGACATAAGCACACCAGGCTGCAGGTCGACGAGAGGGCCCAGGTTGACGGCGAAGGCCCCGTTGCTGCCCGTCGTCGCGTTCGCCACCACGTCGCCGGCGCACACCAGCTGCACGGTAGCGTCTGGCCGTGGCCGGACAGATACAATACAGCAGGAAAACATAATAAGATTAATAATATACTGCGTCCTTCCCTCCGTTCTAAAATAAATGCAACTTCTACCTTTTGAGCGAGTCAGATAAATTTATTTTGATTAAATGTATACCAACAAATATCAATATTTATGTTACAAATAAGTTTATTATAAAATATATCCTATGATAAATCTAATGACAGTTATTTTATATTATAAATATTAATAGTTTTATTAGAAATTTGATTATATCAAGTGTGCACTTATTTTGGGATAGAGTATACGGTACATACTTCTCTGTGTTAGGTAATGGATGACACGTTTCCGATCAGAGTTTTGAATTAGAAGCAAGCTAATTTGCCGGTTTGAAACACCATATATACCGAACGGAGGCAGTGACAGCTACTGTAAGGCAACAACAGATTGAAGAGACGCGGGAGATAGGCAGCACAAGTCCGTACTGGGGAATGGCTGGGCCGTGGCCACGTTGATGGAGCTCCCGGTGCTGCACGGCACCACGCCGGCGACGATGGCGTTGGCATTGGCACCCAACACACCGGAAATCAGGGTCGCCACCGGGCCGCAGCGCACCTGGCCGGCGGCGGCGACGAGGAGGAGGAGAGGGGCGAGGAGGACGAGGCTCTTGGGCGCCATTGATCTCTCTGTTGTGTCAGGAGTGCGGCTTTGCTAGCTAGCTGCTGCTGGGTTATGTACGTTGTTGTGGTGTGTGTCTTAGGCTGCAGCATGGACCCGGTATTTATAGGCGTCCAACGAGCGCCAAGCTCCTGTTCATTGACCGCAGCGAACTAGCAAAGCTAAAAAGGCCACGGAGAGATCAGATTTTTCTTTTTGGCTTGAGTGCGCTCGTGCTTCCAGTCCGCGTCGGGCACGCACATAATTAAGCACGCGGGGCGACAAGTTGCACTGGCACGTACGGCGCCGATCTAGCCAGGAAACGAAAAATCCCTGGAACTGATGGGCGATGTGGAGCAGATCAATGTGATGGTATTTAATATTTAAGGGTGTGTTTGGTTGGAAGGACGGGACGGGATGGAACGGGACCGGACGAGGTCATCCATCATCTGCATGTGTTTGGTTGAGAGTATACGTGGGACGGAACGACATCAAATAGCAATATTCCTTAAAAACGCGGGACGGAACGATTTCACAAAAAATGGCGGACGAGCTCGTCCCGCGGAGACGGCGTCTGTTTCCCTCGCTCGCCTCTGCTCCCACGGGGAGGTCATGGGCAGCGGCTGTCGCGTCCGGCGGGCGGGCAGGGTAGGGGCGGCGGCGGCGCGGAGCTGCAGCGGTCGACGAAGGCGGGCAGCGGCCCATGCTGCTCGGCGAGGAAGACCAGGAGGAGCCCGGGGTGGAGCCGTGAGCGGCGGCGCGGCCATGGATCCGGCAACGGCGGGGCTGCCCCCGGCGGGCGGCACAGGAGCGGCGGCCGGGCGCGTGGTGAGCTCCGCGCCCACGGACGACGGCCGAACGACGGGGCGCGGCGGCAGACTGCGGGGCATGCGGGGGAGCGCCGCTCCCACGGGCGGCGGCCGGACGACGGGGCGCGGCGGTGAGAGGCGCGTCGGCGGCGGACTGCTAGGCGCGTAGGGGAGCTCCGTGCTCACGGGCAGCGGCCGGACGACAGGGAGCGGCGGCGAGCGACGCGTCGGCGGGCGGCGGCCGGATTGCGCCCGCGTGCAGGAAGCTGCACCCGAAGGTGCAGCGCCCGAGAGGAAGCTGACATGTGGGCCCGCGTGTCTGGGTCATTGACACGTGGGTCCGCGGTTAACAGGAGAAAAACGGCGTCAATCTTCATTTGTCCACCGTCCCTCCAACCAAACAGTGAACCGAGACCATCCTGTCCCTGCAACCAAACATCTAGTGGAATCGTTTCATCCCCAGAACAAAGGATGACTCCGTCCCGTCCCACCCGTCCCTCCAACCACACACCCTAAGCCAGCCGGGCGTTCTTCATCAGGGATGTGAATAGCTGCGATCGAGTGCAACGGGTCATGTTTCAGCAACTTTTGCAGCTATATATACTCGTATCCTAAATTTTCTACGTATCTTTCTTCTCGCATAAATATTATTCTAGCTTATCCTAAAATTCCACATGAATGTATGTATATATAGGCCATATTTCTTTGTGTTTGCAATTTTTTTATGGGGAATCTTGCATGCATGAAGTATTAAATAAAGTATATTTGTAAAACTTTTTTAAGAATGAGTGTAACTTTACGCGATGAATCTAATAAGCCTAATTAACCCATAATTTACTACAGTAATACTGCAGTAATCATCCTCTAATCATATCATATGGTCATATGCCTTCTTAGATAGGTCTCACGAATTAATCCGGCGGTTTTGTACGTAGCTTTATAAACTAATTTTATTTAATACCATTAATTAGTGGTCAAATGTGTATTTTTTTTAAAAAAACATGGCCATATGTTTACATAGTATACTCTATCAATCCATTGTTTTGTATTGATTTTTAATGCACGTCAGGATGCGGCAGCACCTGAACCTTCCTTGTGGAGGCACGACGTATGGCTTGCAGGGAGCAGGGTGCACCAGGCCACTAGGCCACTCGGCAGCTCGGTGCGTGGGCCGATCCGACTGTGATTTCACGAACTCAGCATGCCAAGAGCCCAAGAAGATAGGGCAGACCGGAGACATGATCATGACTCATGAGCAGCACGGGGGCGGCTTTCACCTGGAGATGCCCCTGTCAACTCCGATGTCTACTATAGATTTCCAATAGCGAGGGATTACGGATTCTGTCGACCTGTCGATAGTACAATGGCTGAGGATGCAAACTACAGCAGGAACGGGGCCGGCCTGTAGAGTGTTTAATGTTTACTTACTGGGACACGCGCGCATGCCAGATGTTTCGAGGCACAATAATGGTCAACCATGAGTGTGCATGTTTAGCAACAAGTTATGCGTTTGAGAGATTTTTCGTCGTGCCTTGGATTTGACAGTGTGCTATTTTCATTTCCCATGTTCTAGCCACTGACCCACAGGACCTCGTTGGTACAGTACACCTCAATATCGCCA
The DNA here is from genome assembly GCA_033239725.1 of Echinochloa phyllopogon. Taxonomy (NCBI): domain Eukaryota; kingdom Viridiplantae; phylum Streptophyta; class Magnoliopsida; order Poales; family Poaceae; genus Echinochloa; species Echinochloa phyllopogon. The sequence goes on along the minus strand of BTCW01000018.1, from coordinate 59,037,265 downwards.
GTCTGGCTTCTATTTCTTCCCGCTGTCCTCCAAAAAATTGATATTTTCCTCAACAGTTTCTTCATATAAGTGGTCAACAGTTGCAAGGTTTTAAATCTCCCGCTATAGTTGTCGCTATAGCTTTTTTGACATGATACTGCCATTTGTAGTCACATACAATTTAGCCGTTATAGCCCATCATAGCCTCATTTAGCACGCTATTAGCTGGTTTTAGAGTCTAGCCGCTAAACTGCTAAATCCGCTATTTAAAACCATGAACAGTCTTAAGAAAACTATATTACAAACACTGTGGGCTATTTAAAAATTTATACTAGTTGTGGTAACACCGTTGACTACTTACTAAAATTGTTGGGAAAGATGTAGATTCTTGTAGTGAACTCAACACCACGAGCCAAAGTGTGCATGATGGCCTAATGGTGAGTATTGTGCTTGCTCTTTCCCATGTCTGTGACTTAGATTATAGCTTTCGAAAATTCATAACACTTTCATACGGACTTTGAATGGGGATAAATTTTATATGAAAAGTATAGGTTTCGACTACATCTTCAACTATCTAACTGATGCTCCTATCTGTCGGCAAACGCAACAACCTGTTTTGACACTATCATCCTCGCAGGAAGCATCCTCCCATGGCTACGCTGCCAACCACAAACTTCCAACTGCTTCTCCCTCGCCGCTTTGAAACCTAACCAACACCTTTGTTTCTTGTCAGTGGTCACCATGATACCATGGCAATAATAATTAAACGAAAAGTCGATGAGCTGCTTCTCCGGCGAGGCAGAGTCACGCCCACGCCTCCCACCGAGATTCCTCTGTTTATCGTAGCCGACCCCAATTGGTATTTGCTAGCGAGTGAAAATCCACGCTACTCCACGGCACCGCCGTCCTGATCAGTCCATCTATCTCCCTCCCCCACCCCCGCCGGCCGCCGCCACCCGCCATGGACAAGAAAGCCGCCATGGCCACGAACCAGCAGACGACCGTGGTCCTGTACCCCAGCCCCGGCGTCGGTCACATCGTCCCCGTGGTGCATCTCGCCAAGGTCTTCCTCAGCCACGGCTACGACGTCACCATGGTCATCGCCGAGCCGCCCGCCTCCTCTCCCGACTTCCGCATCGTCGACGTCGACCGCGTCGCCGCCTCCAACCCGGACATCACCTTCCACGTCCTCCCTCCTGTCCCGTACGACGCCGACGGCGTCGCCGGCGCCGGCAGCAAGAAGCCCCCTTTCCTCCTCACGCTCCAGGCGCTCCGCTGCTACAACGACGAGCTCGAGCGCTTCCTCCGCTCCATCCCGCGCCGCCGCCTGCACTCCCTCGTCGTCGGCATGTTCTCCACCGACGCCGTCGACGTCGGCGCGAGGCTCGGCGTCCCCATCTACGCGTTCTTCGCCTCCGCCGCCGCCACCCTCGCCGTCGTGGCCCAGTTGCCGTCGCTGCTCGCCGGCAGGCGCGCGGGGCTGAAGGAACTCGGCGACGCGCCCCTCGAGTTCCTCGGCGTCCCGCCGTTCCCGGCGTCCCATCTCGTCGGTGAGCTGCTCGAGCACCCGGAGGACGAGCTGTGCAAGGCCATGGTGGAGGTCTGGACGCGCACCACCGACGCCAACGGCGTCCTCGTCAACACGTTCGAGTCGCTTGAGAGCGCCACCGTGGAGGCGCTCAGGGACCCCCGGTGCGTCCCCGGCCGGGCGCTGCCCCCGATCTACTGCGTCGGCCCGCTGGTCGGTGGCGCCGGCGCGGCGGATCAAGAGAGACACCCGTGCCTGGCGTGGCTCGACGCGCAGCCGGAGAGCAGCGTGGTGTTCCTCTGCTTCGGGAGCAGGGGCGTCCACTCGCCGGAGCAGCTGCGGGAGATCGCCGCCGGCCTGGATAGGTCAGGGCAGCGGTTCCTGTGGGCTGTCCGTACGCCGCCAGGCGGCGCCGACGAGCCGGAGAATCCCGACGCGTTCCTCCCGGAGGGGTTCTCGGAGCGGACCAAGGGCCGGGGCCTCGTGGTCAGGTCATGGGCGCCGCAGGCGGACGTGCTCCGGCACCCGTCGACGGGAGCTTTCGTGACGCACTGCGGGTGGAACTCGACGCTGGAGGCCATCAGAGGAGGGGTGCCGATGCTGTGCTGGCCGCTCTACGCGGAGCAGCTGATGAACAAGGTGTTCGTGACCGATGGCATGGGCGTCGGGGTGGGGATGGAGGGGTACATGGCGCGGTTCGTCAAGGCCGAGGAGGTGGAGGCGAAGGTGACGCTGGTGATGGAGTCCGAGGAGGGCAGGGCGATCAGGGCTCGGGCGGCGGCGCGCAAGGAGGAAGCGGCGGCGGCGCTCGGGGACGGTGGCTCATCGCGGGCCTCGTTTGCTAGGTTCTTGTCCGATGTGGAGAATCTTGATAAACAGCTTGGCAAGTGACGGTCACTCGTGTCTATACTTTTGATTTTTCCCATGTTCTATTCTATGTGGGCCTGTACGTGTCCCTTTTTTTTGTGTGCATGTAAGTTTTCTAAGTTTCTATTAAACGTAAATCATCCTCGATCTGATTCTCTGCTATCATTATCTTTTCACCTTGATGGTCTGTCTTTCCAAGGCGACTTAGGCTTCGTTTATCAGAGACTTCTAGCATTTGCACTGCAAGGCTTCTAGCATTTGCCAATATACTGTTTTGATAAGTGGCCAGCGATTTTTATATACATTTAGATAACAATATACCATAATTGTCGGGATGAGTTTGTCGAGAACTATGCTGTGGACGGTTTGGTAAAACGGCTAAGAATGACACAAATTATACTAGAAAACTCGTCTGCTGCTCGAGAACAAAGTCATAGAGCGAATTAAAACTGTTGGCCACCAATTCAAAATTATCGTACCAAATTGATCATAGATCGGTTGGTAAAAATTTTTGTGGTGAAATCTGTCCACCTAGATTCGAGTCTTTAATTTACATAGGTGTCACAATTTTTTGGATTTATTCCAGGAATTTATCGGAGCTATTTTCAGTGATAGATGATGTTCCCTTCGACAGCGATGCGGCTATGATGACTTCGTAAATTTCAAGATCGGATCTGTCGGTCTAGTCTCTCGGATGTGGTCATAGGGATATCTAAGTGAGTGTCTGCATGTAAATATCTATGTCTATATTCATTTTTCTAAAAAAAATCAAAACTGAATAATACATATCTCAGTAGTCTGATGCGGGGACAGGTCCTTGTAGGGAAGGATTTATGTTGTTTCCCTCTAATTATATTGGTCAAACAATTTAGGTTTTTTATATTTCTTTCATTATGCACTGAAAATGTGAAGTCGTAAGAGGTTAAAATTTTTGGAATGCTTGTAGAAATATTAACTACCGGTCCCGGTCCTCAACAACTTAGGGCAGGTACATTGCTATACGTCAGCGGTCTCATAAGTCATCCCATGCAGTGCCACGTAGGATTTTTGCTGATGTGAATGAGAGAGAGCGAGGTGAGAAAAAGAGGTCATTGCTTCGCGAAACAACCGCCTCACGAGCTAAATTTTAGGACTATGAGACAACTTCTCCACCATTGTATGAGTTTTATTACCATGCAACCAGTAGTATTTCTTTATTTTTCCATAAATCAAGGGATATTGTATTACTACGAGACAACCAAAACAACAACCCATTGTATGAGTTGTCTGATAAGTCGTCTCAAGATTACATGTCACTGAATGGGACCGGCTATTAGACGACACCAATGTACCTACCCCGTAGCGAAAAAAAAAAAGTGAAACCGGATATGTTAGTTGGTCTTCGCGACCAGTTGATGATCGGCAATGATAGTTTGTATTAGGCTGCTCGCACCGGCTCTTGGTAAACCGAAGCGGTACCGCCACGTCGGAGGGATGCCGCTTCGACGCCTGCAGCGCGGGACGTCACCCGAAGCGGCACGCGGTAAACGCTGCGGCGAGACGGGAAAGACAGAGAGAGAAAGCCATCGGTAAACACTGTGCACGGGCCCCGCCTCCGGCCGACCGTTGCTCCTCGTCGACCCGCGCAGGTGCCGGCGTCCTGCCGCCGCCGCACGAGGTCGCCACGAAGCCGGAGCCGCGGCCGCCTGCAGCTGGATCCAAGCGCCGCCGGTGCGGGGGCGGGGCCGGGGGCCGCGGCCATGGCGTTCTCCTCCAGCTCGCCGCGCCGAGCTCGTCGCCACCCAAGCCGCCGCCGAGCTCGCCTCCACGCCGCGCCACCTCCGCTCGGCCGCCGCTCCGCTTCTGCGTCGCCGTCGTGCCCATCCTCTCCTCCTCCGCCGCCGCGTCTCCCTCACGAGCATGAGCCGCGGCGCCATGGACGCCCTGCGCGCGCTGACCTTCCCGCTCCGCTCATTGCCCGCCGCTCGCACGCCACATTCCCGCTCCGCCGCCGTAGACGCATCGAGCCCGTGGCGGCCGCTCCCGCCAAGGGAGCTAAAGGAGCACCAGGAGCCTCGTCGACGCTCCAAGTCCCCGCGCACCAAGTCCGGCCGCACACCAAGTCCCCGCTCCAAGTCCGGCCGCGCACCGGGAGCCTCGTCGGCGGGAGGACCACCTCGGCGGCGGCGTGCGGGGGCGGCCGTCCGCAGCCCTCGCTGGACCACGCCGCGCGTCCACCACACAGTCGCCGCCGCGCTGCCGCGTTGGTGGCCGGCCGCGCGCAGATCCACGTCGGGCCACCGCCGCCGCGCGGGGCTTCGCGCGCCGCTGCTGCTCGGAGCCGCCGCACGCCACTGCTCGAGGAAGAGGTGAAGGGCGCCGGCGGGGGGAGAGGAGGGTGCCGGCAAGGGAGAGGTCGAGGGCGCCGACGGGGGAAGAGGAGGGCACCGGCAGGGGAGAGGTGGAGGGCGCCGGCAGCGGGAGAGGTGGAGGGCGCCGGCGGGGGAGAGGGGCGGGGGCAGCGCGGGGAAGGAGGCGAAGGCCGAGAGAGAGGGAGCAGGAGAGAGAAGGGGGAAGAAGAGAGAGGAGGTTAAAAAATATATTTGGTGGGTCCCGCGTCATGTAGTTGGTATAGAGAGTGAGATAGAGTGTAAACGAGTGTGGAAGAAAGTGATAGAGAGAAGTGAATCTCGATAATCAGGACGGGACATTCTTGTCTACAGAATAGAGTAAAAGATGACCCGTACGAACAAACCTTACTACCGGTCCCCGTTTTGAACAGCTTAACCGAAAAAAACACCACTACTAGTTCATTGAAAGTCGGTTGTGATGTGGCACGAAGAGCAATGGCTGTTATACGGTACTGAATGCATATTTCTTTTACAAGGAATTGAACAATGGTCACGGGGAATTTAAACGGCGTGCTGTTATTTTTCAAAACACATTATTAGCATCATTACACACATGCGGCATGTGTACTTGCTTCTTCGAAAAGCAAGTGCGATGAGGCGAGACAAAGGAAATTAAACCGGGGCTACTAATTGACCACTAGGCCCATTACACAGGGCACAACTGATTTATTCATCGTTATTAATAATTTCTTCGCGTCGTCCTTGATCGACGACACGGCCAGACATGCTGCAGCTTCGTTCAACTCAGCCGATGCATGGTCTAGATGGCCAGGAAGCTGAGGACGTCGCCCACAGTTGTGACAGCGACGCTGCCGATCAGGGTAACGAGGCCGCCGGTGCTGGCGCCTAGGAGTTGCAGCGGCGCCGTCAGCGTCGTCCCGGCGACGCCGCCGGGCAGGGACGTCGACGCGCTGCAGACGGCCAAGGAGGTGCTCGCCACCACCTTGCACTTGTCGGTGACAAGAGCGGTGAGCACTTCCCCGTTGTTGGCCGACAATAGACTGGGCTGCAGTTTGATGATGAAGGTCGCGTCGCCGTCTGCCGTCACGCTGGCCACCGCATTTCCTCCGCACACCAGCTTGACGCTAGCGTCTGGCACACCGTGGATGCAAACGAAAGGCCGGAAAGGTTAGAGATACTTGCTCCGCGACCGTACACGATACTACTCCCTCAGTTCTTAAATATATAAATATATGACATTTAGTACAACAGAATTAGTTTATTTATAAACTAAATAGCCTATCCTAAATGACATATATTCGAGAACGGAGGTTTATTGAAATATTTATTGTTGTTAACTTTTGATTATATCCAAAAAACATGCAAATATTATTTATTTTATTTATGACTTATTTTATTTATCATAAAAAGTATGTTAACCATAAATTATCTTTTCGTATATTTATAATGAATTAAATTAGATGAATGTTTAAAACTGATTAAAAAACAACGGTAACGAACATTTTGATACGAAGGAGTATATAGCATGAACGGGCAATAGCGCTGTCCAGGTCCTTACCGGGCACTGCCGCATTGTTGGTGGAGATGGAGCTCCCGAAGTTGCACCGAACAATGCCGGAGATTAGGACGGTGGGAGCGACATTGGCGCCCACGGCCGCCCGGGCGGCAGCGGAGACGAGAACGAGGAGAGCGGGGAGGACGAGGCTCTTGGGCGCCATTGCTGGTCGGGCACTAGCTGCTACGTATATCTCTGTGTGTTAGTGTGTAGCTAGGCTTGTGCCTCATGCTGCTGGCTGGATCCGCTATTTATAGGCGCCCAACTCCAACTGGAGAATATGAAGTTGCATTGGGATACGGCCATACGGGGGTTGTGTGCGATCCGGCCCGGCTGTGCTGTGACTGAACTCGCGGCGTGCCGCGCCGCCACCCACCCATGCCGTTGCGTGCCAGTGGACTTTCGAGTTCCTGTTGGAGGAACCGAGACGCCCACGACGTGTATGCGCAGCTTCCCATACGGCGCCGGTTGCTGATCAGCGATGCGAATGGCGCAGTATGGACAGTCGATTCTGCTCTTTTTGAGAGGATCCTTTTGGATAGAAAGGCATTGATAAGATCGATCTTCGAAGATGGGAACGAAGACCTTCCACTTGTGACGATCTATCATTTTTTGGTTTGCATCTAGTTTGACACCGGTGGTGTGTAGTGTATCTAATCTACGGTATGCTCAGACTTTGCCAGCTTCTTGATGCATGCATCCACAGAAGAGAGTCAAAGAGATATTGTATATAGGGCATTTCTATATCGAGAGCTGTTCTTCTTCAGTCCAAATCACGCCTAAATACAAAGTGAAATGGAAAACAAGCAACAAAACACTACAATAGCACATAATGCACCACAACATACCAAATAGACACACGCATACACACTACCACTACTGCATGACGACTCTCATGCGACGTGCCGGCATGAAAACCTCATATATACCGACGTGAAAGCCTCATTCATGCCATGGATGGGACCGATATCATGGATCCTAAACAAATGTGGGTGTGTTACTTATAACAATATCGAAACTGACACGAATACATTACTATTTTAAACGGTTTATTAAATGCCTTTACATATGACTTTACTATTCCTACCGGTCCGTTTAAACGTCGGTACGTATCGCGCCGGGATAATTTATCATTGCTGCGGATATTATCAAGGCGCCCAAAGAAATGATTAGCCATTAATCATGTCCAACCAGATCCATGAGTACACATGCACGTTATGAACGAATTGCACACACAACAGATGCACATTCAAAAGAATATACAGTTGACCATATGCAACCATTAACAGAACACAACTCATTAGCATCAGCATCACCATGTTACGTATGATGACATACATCATATGCAGTTTCGGAGTTTGTGGACCCAAGTGACACTCGCTTACAAGTTGATGGACCTCTGATGCATTTTACTAAATAATTAAAGATACCAAGTTGTCAAGTTTTACCATGCATGTCCTAAAAAGAGTGATGGGTCTTTTATATTTATCCTAAGTTAAACTATCTTTTATCTTTAGCTCCATCTCAACATTTGCATTGTCAGTTTGGCACAACACTACAATTCGGCTCATCTCAACTTGATGTCCAGCCTCATCCGATTAGTATTGGTATAGATAGATGGGGATGAAGCATATGTCCAGCATCATCCGACTAGTATTGGTATAGATAGATGGGGATGAATCAGAGTGACCAATGATATTTTTTGATGTAAATTATTTTGCCTGAGGCTGTCACACCCGGATTTTCACAAAAACCCGAATGCGGCCATATGCGTGCCCAGGAAGTCATAGTACACATATAGCGAACAAATATGATAAACATAGAACATATGCTGGAATAAATTCTTCATTAAATAAAATGTTTACATCAGAGTGCTTCATAAATGATCTAAACAATAACAACGGAAGACTAACACAACTCTCAACTAATGGAGTCGCAATCCATGGAGCCGCAATCCACAGGGACTCTGACTGGGAGATCACAACTCAGTAGAATGGTAAATCTTCTGGAAACTCAGCAGCAGACTCATGCCCAGCCCAATCTGTTTACCCATCCGGGATTTTGCTGAATAAAATAGCAAGTGTGAGTAAACAATTACTTAGCAAGTATAGCACGAGTATGAAGGCTCAAAATAGGCTAGACACGGCTTAACTGCATTAGCATTTTTAGTTGGTTCATTTTATTATTAACCAAATTACTACAAGTGAATGAAACATAGTTGTAACCCAATTAATAAAGTATAAGTGACATTAACATAAATAACATCATCTTCTAATAAAAAAGGATCCAGACCGCTCGTGACCCTGAGCAAGGCTATCATGATAGATTTACACTCTGCAGAGGTTTTGCCCTTTACCCACCAGTCGCGTAAAAGCTCATACGAACTTTAATCCCAACCACGCGGAGGTGGATCAGACCTCACAAATCACATTACCGAGGTGTGACCGCATAGGGACGCTACGAGGTTTTTCACAAGACACCCTATGAAGACAGTGGCCGATTATGGTACAGCACAGGCAGCATGGCCCAGGCATCGAGATTGACGTACGCTTACGGAGTCACACTATAGGGGGGTCAATGGCGTCCAGAGCGCGGGCATCTCACCCAACAATGCGCAACGTGTGGAGTTCCCCGTCGCAGGGACTCCCAGCACGGGACTGTGCCTCACGGGGGCATAGCCGACGGATCACCCGTCCTCGGTGGATCAAGACATACTCTCACCCATGTTTCCCATAACGCCGACAGCCACTCCGGTAACCACTGGCAAGCTAGATACGTACAAGTTACTTGACCAAGACCAGAGCCATAATAGTTCTAGCGGTGGCGATAGGCTCCTGGGTTGCCGCTTTAAGAATCGGACCTTACGGAGAGACACTAGAGCAAAGCATGAAGCACATGCTCTAGCTCCCTAAACCAAGTTGCTAAAAAGCATGTTTTATCATAAATGTTAAAGTGAACCATTAAGTCAAGATTAATAATTAAATAATAACGACAGTAGCTGCGTATAGCAAAGATTCTATCCATATGCAATAACCCAAGGTAATCAAAGGATAGGAGTAAACAAACTAGGTACAACCTTAATAGATGACAAATTAGACACATGCATATGAAAGTAAATGTATATAAAGAGTGTGTTTAGGTAGCAAGGATTGTCCGTGCTATAACTTGCCTTCCTCGAAGGGCGGCGGCTGCTGCTGCTGCTGTGGGTCCTGCTCCGGAAAGTCTCCCACGTACTCGAAGTCCAACGCGAAAGGCACACCGTCTGGACACGAATCACCATACAAGCGAGCACGCAAGCCAATACATGCAAACAAACAATAATCTATTAGAACAGTACACCAAACAGTAAAAACAGTACAAATAAAGGTTTACGCTTCACTACGAACACATGAGCGCGAAAATCACACTAATCGGAGCTAAAACGGAAAAGATATGAGTTTTCTAAGTTCTAGGGACCTACTGGCGAGCTTTAAAAGTTCCAGGGGCTTATTTGAAGGAAACCGAGGACCTATACATAATTACGTGTTAAAACCCGAGGGCTTACATGCAAAAGCCACTAACTCGGACCGCGGGTTCTATTTTTTTAAAGTTCAGGGGGTTAAACATAAAAATCAAGACTTGAGCGTAAATACTTTTGAACGCGCATGGACGGCGGGTTGGTTTGGCAAAACTTGGAGGGCCCTTTCGCAAAACCGCCAGGTTGACCGGTATGGGGGGAATTGACCCGGGGCTCGGGCGGGACGTGGGCCGCTAGATCTAGATCGCATGGCTCAGAATAGATCACGGCCGGCGGGGGAAGAACAACGGCGGCGGGGAATCGCCGGAGTTGTGGCTAAAACGAGCTACATAGCTCCAATCGAGGCGCGGTTTGGCCCTAGAGCTTCAGGAGAGGACGACGACTGCAATGGTGGTGACCAAGTTGAAGATAGGCGGCGGGAGCACGCCGACGACGGTGACTGGCGGGCGAAGGACTCCGGCGAGGGGGGTAGAAGCGCGCGGGTGTGCGAGAGGGGGCATGGGATGGCTCGGTGGGGTGCTTACCACGTGGCGAAGCCGGCCCCGCGGTCCAATTAGGCCGGGGCAGCTCCAAGCGAGGGGTCGACGGCGGCGGCTTGAGCTCGGTCGGCGGCGGCGGGGAAGATGCGAGGGGGGACTTGGGAGCTCGGGGCGGCTTGGTGGTGGTCGGTGAGGTGTGGAGCCTGCTTATATAGGCCGGGGGGGGGGGGCTAGGCGGGCGAATCGCGAGTCCGGCGGTGGCGGCCGGCGATCGGGGGGGGGGGGGGGGTTTCCTAAGGGGGAGAACTTTCCATGCCGGCGCTGAGCAAGGAAGGAAGGGGAATCACGGGAAATCCTCGTGGGAGCTCCGGCGGGGGTCCACAGGCGCGGGGGAGGGCCCTGGCAGCTGGGCCGAGGCGGCGGCGGGTCGCTGAGGCCGGCCCGGGCGTGGGCGGGAGGAAGAAGGCGGCACCGACAGACGGGCCCCGTCTGGCAGTGGGAGAGGGGGCGGAGGAGAGCGCTTGGCGCGCTGGGCTGGGGAGTGGGCGCGCGAGCAGGCCGGGCGGTAGGAGGGAAGGTGGTGGGCCGAACCAGGGAGATAGTAGAGGGGGCAGAAGCGAGCCAAGGGAGGAGTTTAGGGGGAAAAGTGAACTCTGCAGGAACTAACTTTTCTAATGATTCAAACAAGGTGATACAAATTTGAATTTAAACAAATTTAAACTCTCGTTTGAATCACAAGCAATACAAAAATAAATGCAGCAGCATGAATGCAACAAAAATGTTTCTACAACTTACATTTGATTTTAATATTCATAAATAATTTATTTAGCCTATATGAAATATGAACAACTTAAATAAATACCAATTAATTACTAAAAATTTGAAATAGGTAATTTTTAGGTGTTACAGAGGCCGAGGGGTCCATCAACTTAACACTAGTGCAAATGTAGACATGCTCTGCATCTCTATAGACAATAGACATGGTGCTTGGCATTTTGGCGTTGGCAACGTAGCCATTGTAATGTAGGTTTGTCACCGTTCAACAGGTACTAATAAAAGCATTGAAACTTAGCTGTCATGTGGCGGGAGTTATGTCATGTTCTGTGAAAGTATATGCATATTTCTTTTGACGAAAGTAACAACATAACCACGGAGAATTTAAACGTGGTCTTATCTTTCAAAACAGATGAGGAGCGTTATTACGCCCACTATATGTTCAGTTGCGTCTTACATATTCTTTTAGAAAAAAGAATTGTTTCCAACCTCTGCGACCGTTGTTTTTACACATATTCAGTTTCAAAGCTGATGACAAATAATAGACAAGTGTACACAAACGAAAGAAAAAAAAACAAAAGCAATGTCTGTTAGAAAATCAAGTGCGATGCGGGCGCCACAAAAGAAATTAAAGCAGGGCAACTAATTGACCATTAGGCCCATTTTATTACACGGTGCGCTGATTTATTCGTGTTGTTACTAGAGCGAACTCCTTCAGCAGCTCGTCCATCAGCACGCCGAATCAAGCAGCTCCTTCGTCTAGATGGCCAGGAAGCTGAGGATGTCGCCCACAGTTGGGACAGCGACGTCCCCGATCATGGTAACGAGGCCGCCGGTGCTGGCGCCCATGAGGTAGATCGGCGCCGTCAGCGTCGTCCCGGCCGTGACGCCGCCGCAGACGCCCTCGGCGCCGGACATAATAACCGCAACGCACTTCTGGCTCCAGGCGGCAAGTTCGTTTATGGTGAGCTGTATGGGCTGCACTTTCGCGATGAAGGCCCCGTCGCCGTCCGCTGTCGTGCCAGCCACCACGCCGCCGCCGCACTTCATGCGCACGACAGCGTCTGGGCCGGGGCGCGCGGCAAAAAAAAATGAAACAAATTAATTAGGATCGGCAAACGTAACATCTTCATTCATTCGACCATGATGTCATCGAGGCTGTGTGTTTAGTTCCCTTGAATTCCAAAACTTTCCATCCCATACACATCACATCAAAACATTAAATATAGCAAATGACACATACATGGAACACTAAATGTGGGTAAATAAAAAACTAATTGCATAGTTTTGATTTACACGACGAGACGAATCTTTTGAGCCTAGTTAGGTTATGATAGGACAATGTTTACCACAAACAAACGTAAAGTGCTACAGTGCGCTACAGTGTCTGATGTGACTTTTTTACCCTCTTTTCACCTCATCTAAACACAGCCAAGTCGGGACGCAAAGCTATAGGGTCAGTGTCGTACAAGAGGATGCTTCTAGCGCCCACAGCCGCCTGCGGAGCTGCGGCGGAGACTACGACCTTATATGCAAATATGAGCGGTGAGAAATCGAATGAAAGATGTCACTTCGCTATAAATACGTTACTATAGCATTTCGTTTGTATTTATAAAAAATATCTAAAAATTGATTAATTAGGCTCCAAATGTTCGTCTCGCCGAGTACAATAAAAGTGTATAATTAGTTTTTGATTTCATCTATATTCAGTAATCCATGCATGTGCCGACATTTTGATGTGATGTAAATCTTCTTTTTGCATAATGAATTTGGGGGTGGAATTTTGCATCTAAGCCCTTGTTTAGATCCCAAATTTCACCCCAGAGTTCACTATGCAAAAAGAAGATTCATGAGCAGAGAGATTTGATATGATTTGACGTGATAGATGAATAGTGAAGTTTGGAGAGAATTTTTTGGAACTAAACAGGGCCATGGATCCAATATTTATAGGCCGGCTTCTTCTTCACTAGCTAACCTTGCCGGCCAGCTACTGGCCGGAATGTGTGCTGCCACGTCTGACTGCACTCGCGCCTCCGCATGCCGCGCCGTTGCGTGCCTGTGAACTTTGGAGTTCCTGTCCCATACGGCCGGTTGCTGATCAGTGACGCGAATGGCGCAGACCGGCACAGCAAACGCCGCCCGTACGGTCTCCCCTCACAGAGCTCTTGACGGTAGCCCGGCCGCCGGCGCGACAGGGACGAGACGCCCAGCGCGCATGGCTGCTGCATCTGCGCCGAGAGTGTGGATGGCCGGCGACGCTCGTCGGAGGAGGCTTACACTGGCGCCATGTGCAACAGGTAAATAAAGAAATTCGATAGGTAAGCTGGATCCTAACCTTTGGGATGCCTCGTTTGTAGATTCAGATTGGAGCGAAGGTGGTTCAGAACACCTAGCGGATCCAAATTCTTCCTCACCTGATCCCCTAAGCGGGTTAAGGAGGATGGGATGTGGCTCACGTTTCTGGCCACTTGCTGATGAGCTGAACTCCGATGAGGAGTCGGATGGTATTCTGGTGATCGAGCAGATATCAATGGTGGCTTCTGAAGATAGAGGTGACAGCAGAACAAAACAAGAGTTTGATTCATGGCATGCCGGGGCTGGTGAAGCTTCATCATCTAAAGGGTGCGGCGATTATATCAGCAGAGGTGTTAAGCAGCCAGTGGTGCGACCATGGAGAGGTCCTCTCCCTAAGAGGAGAATCTCACCGAAACTGTCACTAGGTGACATATGGGTAAAAGATCTTCGTTCTATCAACAAGGCAAGAGAGCGAAGGAAGCTAAGAGAGGTGGTGGAGAACAGGGAACATCGAAGTACGGTGCTACAAGTCACGCCAGAGGAGAGGGGAATGGCGGCGCCACCGCCAAATCCAGACGGGGAAAACAAGTTTGAATTTTTTGGAAGGGAACGGTTGGTGCGGAGTGGGCCGGTGGTTTGGGCCGGGAACATGGCCTATGTCCGTGTTGGGGCCCAGTCTTTCTTTAGATGCGCCACGGGCTTGGGTCGCTTGTTTTGCGCTGGGGGAAGTTCAAAACGACACCTCGGTTCCCTAGCACCGCCCGCGGAGTCTTCTCAGATTTCACATCTACTAAGGGAGAGTTGAGAGGTCCAGCGGCAGGTGGATCGCAGGAAGAAGGCGAAGCGATGTTGCGAACTGGAGGCGGGCGCGGAGGGGGTTTGGCCCGCGGTGGCTTTGAGGGACATAGGTTTCCTCGAGGCAGGTTCGCCGGAGGAGATTCCGGTCGTGGGCTTGGTCGTGAAGATAAAGACCGGGAGAGGTTTGGAGGTAATGGCACATATGGAGGAGAAAGACGGGCGCCTGCATTGGTTCACAATCGCCCACATGAAGGTGGAGGATTTTACCAGGGCAGGATGCATGCCGACTTTGGAGGTGGTAGAGGTTTTCAGAGTTTTGTGCTTAGAGACAACCACCACCAAGGGAAGGAGTGGAAGAGGAAACAGGAACCGATGCAGCAGCAAGGAGGCAAGGGGAAGGAAGGGAGGGAACAGGAAGGGGCCTGGAAGACAAAGAACAGAAGAAAGAGGGGGTCGTGACGATGGAAGAAGCTGGAGGGGAAGGAGAAGAGGAGTCTGAGGAGGCGATGACTGGATTAAAATGCCAGAGATGCACAAAGAAGGGGCACTTGGCTGCTAAGTGCACGACTGCTCTATATTGTGTGATTTGCAACAAACACAATGAGCATATGAAACATAAGTGTCCAATCCTCAAGCTTCCTCGCCTGATCGTGCATGCAGTGGGATATGTAGTCCACAGATTGGGGTTTTATCATATACCTCATCCTCCTTTGTCTAGGGCAAGGAAGGACACTAAGACGGCTTTGATCAAGGTGGAAGGGGGAAACTTGTGAAGGAGCAGGTGGTAGCGCAACTTCAGAGGCTATTTGGGGAAAATGAAATTGGGATGTAACTGAGCACGAAGAGGACTCATTCGTCACCAAGTTTCCATCCAAAGGTGAATTGCAGCGAGCTATAGCTTTTGGGGGGCTGATGTCAAGGAAGGAGGTGTGTCTATGGGTCTAAGAATGAATTTTGAAGTTTGGCATGAGAAGCAGGAGGGATACTTGCTCCCGAAAGTGTGGGTGAGAGTTTATGGGATAAGAAAAGAGCTAAGAGAATTCCTAGAGTTGTGGGCTGTTGGGTCCATGCTTGGATCAACCCAAACTGTGGACATGGAAACAACAAGGAAGAGTGAGGAATTTGGGAGAATTTGTGTGGCTGTGTTGAATCCATTATTGATACCTACACACCTAAATGTGATGATTGGAGATCACTACTTCGAATTAGAATTTGAAGTGGAGAGAATTGGGATTGACGAGAATGGAGAAGAGGCTGAATTTGAGTGGACAGGAAGTGGAGGGGGAGAAGGGAATGGTGCAACGCAGGAAGAAGAAACTTTTCAGGAGGATCTGAGTGCTTGCAAGATGGCTAAAAGGATGAAAAGTAGTGCGGAATCAAACGATAGGAGGAAGAGGGAAGTGTGGGACTTGGATGGTTTCAAAGAATTGATGCACAACATGCCTAGAGAGGAATTCAGTAAGTTTTTGGAGGCACAGGCAAAAGAAATATTAGATATGGCAGTAAGGAAGATTATTTAGGAGGCAGCGAGCAAAGTGCTAGAAGAGGATGGGGGAGACTTAATCATGGGTGATGGCAGTGATGGGAATATTGACAGCAGTAAGGAGAAGAATAGACCCAGAGGGGAGACAGGAGATGAAACAGAAGGAATTGTAAAACAACAAGCAGAGATGTGGAAGGAGACAGTAATTCCTGAAGCCATACTATCACCTACAAGGTGCAGTCCTCACTTGGTACACTCGGTAAATGAGCACACCAAGGCAAAGGCGGGAAGGAGGGCGGCTGAAAGAAATCTAGAGCTTGAGCGAGGTAACATGTCAGACAACCTAGTATTTTTTTAGAATTCTCTTAATGCAGCTTTAAATATTCAACAATTAGGTGTGTGTTTTGAAACGAGAGATAATAATGGCTTAGATGAAATAGAAAATTTGTTAAGGGCTGAATCTAGCTGTGCTTATAATAATTTTCTGGAAGAGGGTTGGCTTGGATCTGATTGTAGCGAAGGGGGAGGAAAGTATAGAGGAGATAGAGAGTTTGGCAGTAAAACAACTTTGTGGAGAATTACTGGAAGAGGTTTTTGATGATGATATCTATCACCTAAGTAGTGATTACAATGCTACATCCAAAAAAACAAATCACGTGCTGAGTTGCGAAAGAAAAGAGCCCGTAAGGTTGCCCTTGCCAAAATAACCAAAGTAGTTTCCAAATGAAAGGGATTTTCTGGAATAGCATAGGTCTTAGTGACTTGGCTAAAACGAGATTTATCTCTGACAATGTTAAAGAGCAAAACTTAGATTTTGTAGCTCTGATGGAAAAGGGAAAAATAATTTCACCCAATCGATGCTTAATAATTTTTGCGCGGGGAGAAAATTTATTTGGCATTGGATTGAACCTCATGGACGGTCAGGGGAGATTTTTCTAGGTGTGAACTTGGATACCATTGATATAGGAAGCATTGAAGATGGAGATTTTTTTGTTAAATTTAGATTGAGAAATAGAAAGGATGATTTTCACTGGGTGTTAGTGGCTGTTTATGGGGCAGCGCAACCAGAGTTTAAGGAGGTGTTTCTGACTGAGTTAGTCCATGCTTGTAGTAAGGAAAATGTGCCTATTTTACTGGGAGGGGATTTTAATATAATCAGAAACCCAAGTGAAAAAATAATGATTGGTATGATGACAAATGGCCCTTTCTGTTCAATGCTATTATAGACAGCTTGAACCTAAGGGAAATCGAGATGTCTGGTCAAAGATACACTTGGGCTAACTCATTAGAAATGCCAACTTATGAAAGGCTTGATCGAGTGTTGGTTAGCACTGAATGGGAACAAAAATATCCGTTGGCTACAGTTGAGGCTTTGAGTAGGGAAATTTCAGATCATACACCCCCTCCTTGTAGACATAGGTTTAAATTTGAACTAAGCTGGCTCTTAAGGGATGAATTCTTTGACTTGGTAGCAGGGGTGTGGAATAAGGAGAAACGAGGTTCCACGTCAATGCAAATTTGGCAGAATAAGATAAGAAGATTAAGACAGTTCCTGAGAGGGTGGGCCAAAAATTTGAAAGGGGCTTATAGAAAGGAAAAATAAGAGCTCTTGAGTAAAGCAAATGAGTTAGATATAAAAGCTGAGACTATTCTGTTAGACCAACATGAGGTTGAGTTAAAACAGAATATTAAGGATAGGCTGGCAAAATTACTTAGGGAGGAAGAAATGAGATGGTTCCAGCGAGCTAAAACAACAGACTTATTGGAGGGAGATAGTAATACCAAATATTTCCAAATGATAGCAAATGGAAAACGAAGGAAAACTAGGATCTTCAGGCTAGAACAAGAAGAGGGAATAATTGAGGGAGAAGATAATTTGAAGAAATATATTACAAACTATTATAAAGGACTTTTTGGACCTGAAAGGGCAAGCAAACTTTTTCTAAATGAGACAAGGAATGAGGATATCCCTCAGGTGTCCCCTTTAGAAAATGAAATCCTAACAGAAGTTTTCACAGAAAAGGAAGTTAGAGAAGCAATATTTCAAATGCAACATAACAAAGCTCCGGGACCTGATGGCTTCCCAATTGAGTTCTATCAGGTGTTTTGAAACCTCATTAAAGATGACCTAATGGCCATGTTCAAAGAGTTTCATAGGGGACAACTTCCTATTTTTAGTTTAAATTTTGGGATCATAACATTGATACCAAAACTAAAAGAGGTTAAGATGGTCCAGCAATACAGACCAATTTGTATGTTAAATGTGAGCTTTAAGGTTTTTACTAAGGTCTTAGCAAACAGATTTATGGAAGTGGCTAATAGAGTAATTAAACCAACCCAAACGGCCTTCTTGCCAGGAAGAAATATTTTGGAAGGAGTAGTCATCTTACACGAAACATTGCATGAGCTAAAGAGGAAGAAACAAAGTGGGATGATTCTGAAACTCGACTTTGAAAAGGCTTATGACAAAGTCAGTTGGCCGTTTTTGCAACAAGCATTACGAATGAAAGGCTTTTCACCTGTGTGGTGTAAGTGGATAGAAAATATTGTGAGTGGGGGTTGTGTAGGTGTAAAAGTGAATGATGATATTGGCCATTTTCTCCAAACAAAAAAAGGGTTGAGACAAGGAGACCCTCTGTCTCCTTTACTCTTTAACATTGCAGCAGATATGCTGGCAATTCTCATTGCAAGAGCACCTGAAAATGATCAGTTTAGGGGGCTAGTTCCACATTTAGTAGATGGAGGATTATCTATTCTCCAATACGCAGATGATACTATTCTGTTCATGGAAAATGATTTGGATCAAGCCAAGAATCTGAAATTAGTTTTAAATACATTTGAAAAGATTTCAGGTTTAAAAATAAACTTCAATAAGAGTGAGTTGTTCTGTTTTGGGGAGGCTAAAGAGAATGTGGGGGATTTTGTGCAAATCTCTGGTTGCAAGGAAGGATCCCTACCTTTTAAGTACCTGGGCATTCCTATGAACACTCACAAAATCAGAAACAAGGATTGGGGGCAAGTGGAGGAAAGATTTCAGAAAAAGTTGAGTAGTTGGAAAAGCAAGCTTTTATCAATAGGGGAGACTAGTTTTAATAAACTCAGTCTTATCAAGTCTGCCTATGTTTATGATGTCTTTCTTTAGAATACCTAAAGGTGTTTTAAAAAGACTAGACTATTATCGGTCGAGATTCTTCTGGCAGTGTGATGAACAAAAGAAAAAGTACCGATTTTCCAAGTGGAGTGTTCTTAGTCAACCTAAAAAGCTTGGGGGGTTTGGGGATCCTTAACCTGGATATCCAAAATAGGTGCCTATTGAGTAAGTGGCTTTTTAAGCTTTTAAATGAGGATGGTGTCTGGCAAAATTTGATAAGGAGAAAATACTTGAATAGAAAAACATTAACACGGGTAGCTAAAAAGCCCGGGGACTCACAATTTTGGTCGGGGCTGATGGAGGTCAAAGAACAGTTCATGTCCCAAGGACATTTTAAAGTTAATAATGGCAACCAAACTAGATTTTGGGAGGATGTGTGGGTAGGAAATGAATCTTTGATGAAGTTGTACCACTCTCTGTACAATATAACTAGGAAAAAGAATGTGACAGCAGCGAGTGGGTTAGGCTCTGTGCCCCTGAATGTATCTTTTAGAAGGGCTCTGAGAGGGGAAAACATGAGAAGATGGTTCCAGCTAGTTGGGAGTGTTATTACTTTCAGGCTGAATGATCAGGAAGATGTGTTTTTGCTGAACACTAGTAAGAAAGGGCAGCTGTCAGTTCAAGCAATGTATAGGAATCTAGTGAAAGAAGGGAGAGTATCACAGGATTGCCTTTTCTGGAAAATAAATACCATGCAAAATTAAAGTTTTCTTATGGTATCTACAAAAGGGTGTAATTCTGACCAAAGACAATCTTGTAAAAAGAAATTGGAAGGGAAATACAAAGTGTTGTTTTTGCAGCCAGGAGGAAAATATACAACATCTGTTTTTTATTGCCATTTAGCAAGATCCATTTGGAATGTTGTATACATCTCGTTTGGTATTAGGCCACCATCAGATGTTGCTGATCTGTTTGGTTCGTGGCTTAGTAATTGGTCTAAAAGGAGTAGAAGGCATATTCTTGTAGGAGTGTCCGCTCTTTGTTGGGCTATTTGGTTAGGCAGAAATGAAGTGATTTTCAAAAACACCACACCTAACTCTTTTTTAGTTTAGAGGGACGTATTGGACAAGGAATTGGGCAATCCTGTCTAAAAAGGAAGAGAGGGAATTCTTGAAGGAAAATTGTCGTAAATTGGAGGTCACCGTGATGGAGATCTTCAACAAGTTCGGATGGAAGAACAGAAGCCGGCTCCAAGTTTAGTGTTTTGGGCTGTTGCTTCACTTCTTTCTGTTTTTGTTTTAAACTAAAAAATTGTATAAGTACTGATACTGAAGCAGCCTGCGTGCTGTGTGTAATTGTGTTATGGCCACAAGCACTCCTTGTGAGTTGTGGAGGCCGGATGATCCTCACTCTTAAAAAAAAAATGCACCGCAACACTACTGTTGGTCTTCTTCAATCATATGATATCAAAGATTTTCCGAGTGTTTTTAAATGGCTGATGAGGGGTACGGTGCAGTTTCTTATCAAGTGGCCGAGTTTTTTTATTTATTCTAAATTTGGACATTTTCTCAGAGGAATACAAGCAACTAAGAATCTCGATCCAGCCAATATTTCTCAGGAAAAAAAACTCCAATCGGAAGAAAAATATTGGTGCAAAAGATATGATACGTATATATGTCCGATAGAAAAAATCTAGTTATATATAAGATCAGTAAACTATAGAAGCCATGCTCAACTCAAATAGGCCTAGTCAACTCAAATGAAGATCAGTAATGCTGGCTAAAAGCAAGAAGCAGACGCTTAAAATAGGGCACCGGACATTATAATCGGAGTTTATTAGGATAGTGTCAGTAGTGTATTTTAAGTATACATTATACACTCTGCTGGTGCCCAGAGGAGTTCACCGCCAGAGCTCAAGGGTGTTGGAGTCGTGAAGTTTAATTCCGTGTAATACACGTAGAAGTCTCGGTCCTGACCGGAGTTATGATCTGAGAACTTGAAGGCTCAAGATGTTTATGCCTAAACCATAGCTAGGCAGGAAGCTCTGGTTCTTTCTCACAAACCATAGGCAGGAAGCTCTGGTTCGTTCTCACCAAGATAGGGTGCAATTGCTCCTACAACTGCAAGTTCAGCTATACATTTTCTCTACTAACGGATTAGATCTAGTGCTATAAGAATGCACCAATGTGAACAATACTCGGATATACAGTGATATATAGTGTTCTTTCTGTGCTCTCGGCATAAGTTGCAGTCTTTGTTGTGACTACACGGTAACCTGCATGCATGCAACCGGTTCGGCTGGCTGGTGGTGATTGGTGCTGAGAGAAAAATATCGCTGGCTGGCTGATGCTGGTCTGTGCAGAGAGAAAAAATACTGCTGGAAAGCCAGCCGAACAAGTCATGGACGACGCATATGCAGTTAGACACCAATCAGAGACAAAGTTGGCCCGGCCGGGCTGTGGTCCAGCTGCCGAAAAATCACGCCGAGGAATTGACAGGGCGAGGCTGTGCAGTGTGTTGAAGCGAGCTTGCCCTTATCACCGACAAGAGATAATATATGTGGGCTCCGAGATCCGTCCCGGCCGATCGCTGGTGATCGCACTCGCGGCGTGCACTCGAGGATGGAGGAACGGCCTGAGATGTCCCAGTCTGACCACGACGTGCGCCGCATCCCATGACGGCGGGTGGCTGACAGCGGCGATAGGAGCGGCAGAGGTTAGCCGATTCTGTTCTCTTTTGAGAGGATCCTCTTGGATAAGAAAAAGGCACTGATAAGATTTGCTGGACTCTATAATCCATAGGTACCCGTTACTGAAGGTCGATCGGTTGTACCGGTACCCTTTTATCAGCATTGTGTTATTGAGGTGTCTTCTAATAGGCTTAGCCTTAGCGTTTACTACTAGTGTTTCTGCTTCTGTTTCCAAGTTTGTGTTGTAATTTGTTGGCATTCGCTTATCAGTCAGAGACGGCAACCTGTAACAATGAATGGTTGAGTGCAAGTGCACAACTTATGCAGAATTGCAGAGGCTGGAACAAAAAACTATTTCTTTTCAAAAAAAAATTGAGGTATTTCTTCGTTCACCGTTTATGTTTGCTATTCACTCTGTAATCTTCTCGTCTCAACGCAGTAAACAAAGTACCAATAAGCTGGCGAGGTTTGAACATGCCGGAGATACACGCAAAATGCTCGCTCCTCTCTTCCAGGTGGTTAGACTGCCCTCTTCTGTCAGCTCTGTGCAAAGGAGTGTCTCGCCAAGTTGACACAGATGGGAGCAATGTTCATTTGTAAACAATGGCATTTAAGGATCATTTGCAAAAACTAGTTACATTGAGAAAGATGTCTCGCCAAGAATAGAAAGTAAACCAGTGTATTGGGCAGGCAGTCAGACCATTTCTGGAACTAAAGCTCTTTTAGTATTTTTGGTCATTCTTGAAACTGGTTAACCACTTTCAGTTCAAACTAATTGGTAATTCAGGATCATAATTTTCATACTACAGTATTTGAAAGCAATGCTACAAATACATTCTGAACAAAGACGTGGTAATGTTTTGTACAGAGTTCACTAAAACTGAGCACCCAAAAAGATCACCTTATCTCATACAAAATCCTCCTTGAAGGGGACTGTATCATCAACTGAACAAAGCAATGCTCGGGTTCTTGCAACCATCCTAAACCTTCACAGGATCCCTGTAGTGTTGTCCAGAAACGATGTAAGATCCTGTGATCAAAATGACATATTGTAGAACCAATTAGAACAAACAAAACTGGGCTACACTCTCGATGGACTTTTAGTCTATAAGGTGTCACAGGCGCATATGGACACACCCAAGCAAAACATGTAAGTCTGAGAAGAGAAGGCATTAACTAGCCTGGTTAGTTTGTCATGTAAGTATTCACTTGAAAACAGACTCAACTGATCTTGCACACGGAATGCCAATCTTTGTACCACCCTTAAGCCATGGAAAAGATAGGAAGCAATGCCATATGATCTGACAACACGAATACTGGAAAGCAATTGAGACGAGAGACATGAGACAAAAACAAATATACTGGGCGTTAAATTTCTCTGATTGATGAAGCATAAGAAAACTGAACCTTTGGTAAATGATGGAAAAACCTTTTCTGAAACTTGTGCCCACAGATTTTCCATTTGCACTCGGCTTTTATGTAGTAGTACTGCTAACAGATAATGCATATACTCCATGAATCCCATGGTACCATGCAATGATCCTTCACGATTACCAGAGAATTGGACTAATGTTGAGGAATCTAATCAATGTACCCAGGCAAATTTTCTGCCAAGATAAATGACAGACACATAAAAATAAAGAAAAACACAACAAAAACACAAATGTTCAGGCTTCTCCCAGTTTTGACTTTGGAGAAGCATCTGTTTCTTTTAGTGGAGATCAAGCACATGTTATCCAGTCCTAGGCCTTGTTTAGTTCCCGAAATTGGGAGCCAAATTTGGGTTTTTTGGAGTGCGTGCGGTACCGTAGCATTTCATTTGTATGTGTAAAAAATTGTCCAAAAATTGATTAATTAGGCTCAAAATCTTCGTCTTGTAGAATACAACAAAACTGTGTAATTAGTTTTTGATTTTATCTACATTTAGTACTTCATGCATGCTATGACATTTTGATGTGATGGAAATCTTCTTTTTGCATAGTGAACTTTGGGGGTAGAATTTGGGATCTAAACAAGGGCCAAGGCTCCAACCCTTTGGAAGTCTGACCATATTGCCTCCTAGAAGAAAAGGTTCTGTCTCTCTCAAAATGATAGTACATCTAGTAAAAGAAAGTAGTCAAGCATCAAACTGATTGTTCCATATAAATCCAGGAAAGAAAATAGGAACCCTGTAGTTATGAACTTGAAATTCAGAAATAGCAAAAGAAACTAGATTGACATGAGCACTGGAATCAGCGTGTCCGAATCCCAGGTGGTTTTGTTAACTAAGAGATGCAAGCTCAAGTTGGTACCTATCAGTTCTGTCAAGGACTGTCTTAACTGCCAGCCATGTTCAGGAAGCATGAAAAGTGGTCCTCCATCTATGTTCCAGGTAGATGATACAGGAGAGCATCACCGCTGATGGTACATCTTTTATACCCAACAAAAGAAAAGAAAAAAAAAAGCATGTCACGAGCACTGCTGTGTTTGACTGCCGAACAAGTTGGAACTAGAAGAGGATGCTCCAAAGTCCAAACTTCTGAATTCTGAAAATTGGCTTTCAAGGCACCATCTTGGGGTGACTGTAGCGCCATCCTGGTCCATCTCATCCAGTGAACTGCTCAGTCCAGGTGCTAAAGCCAGCTATAAAACACCCAGCTCGACACTGGCCAATTGCACATAGTTCAAATTAACCATTTTATTGGCTACCATAAAATCGTTCCAGTATTCAAGCTTCAAATTCAATGAATTGCACATTAAGAAAAAAACAATAGCATCACCGATCATCTTAACAGTCAAGTCTAAAACGACAGCAGTGCTCTTCCAAGTCGATGCTCTGTATTCTCCAAAGCAGGGAACAGAATGCTGAAAGCAATTGACTATCAGTGTTCAAGATTCGTGGATCCAATTACGGAGGACCCTTGGCCAGAACCTCGTTGACCTTAAAGATCAGGTGCGCAAAAGCAAAATCAAAGCACTAATACCTTGGTAAAGCTACTGGCATAATCGAAGCATCATTTTCAGATGGTCAGATACAAGTGAATCAAATGCAACATGCAATAACGTTAGGGCAAATTTATGTCAAATCAGGGAGACAAATTCCAGCTCACACCAAAATGGCTCATCAGATTTAGCACAAAAAAAAAGTACTCCATGAATCCAGTACAAGAAAATGGATTTGCTGAACAGAGATAAGCTAGATGAATAGTATTCAAAGTATGCAACAAGAGATGATTTGGGAGTACATCAAAGTGTATGTGAAGATTGTACGTAAGATGTACAGCATGAATGAACTAACCTGTTTACGATACTAGAACTTATCTATGACATATTCCAATAGATGTACCCGCATACAAGTGAAAATATTCATCATATGTGAATAGGTGATGCCTGAAGTAACATTTTGTATTTGGTTCGGTGAACAACATAATAGTTGTGCAAAATCTGGATAACAGTGAAGTGGTGGGCAAAAATACGCCGGGTAATGCAAACAAAGTTGCCTAATATATCAGATAGAATCACTATGAAGAAGATAGATCCCAAGAGGCCCTTCAGAGAAGCCAGAGCAACACAGGTAATTCTCAGATGAACACAAAATTGTTACGACTTGAATGAAGTACATACTCTTGCAAGAAACAGTTTCACCACTCATATAACCCAAAGGCCTGAACTACTAAGCTAACAAAAACATTATGCGGCATAACTGATAGGCGATCTTCTCATGTTAAGCTGGGTAATACAACAAGGAACCTGACCAAAAGATAAGATTCTTCAGATGATTACAACTAATCCAGTTCATCAATTCTTTGAATATGCAGTCGTCCTCAATGAAGAACAGACATCTCCAGCGCTGATATCAACTCTAACCTTATACTATTACCCTGCTCCTTGTCTTCTTGATCTTGCCATCTGATTTCTCCCCCTTGCTCTTCTTATCTTCCAGGATTTCGTCTGTCAGGAATTCACCATCACCCTTCATGCTCTTCTTCTTTTTCTTCCCCTCCTCCATCTTCCCTTTCCTATTCTTCTTATTGCCCATACTTGATTGTTCCATCTCATTTTCCAAATCACACTTGCCCTTATCTTTACCCTTCTTGCCAACCTTCTTCCCTTCATCATCCACAGAAACCACGATACTCTTTCTCCGCTTCTTTTTCTCTGTCTCCACCTGAACTTCCTGCATCTCAACATCCTTAATCCGTTCCTTCTTGTTCCTCTTCCTCTTACCACTCTCGTTGGCAACTCCCTCATCAGCATTGGCATCAGCATTCCTCAATGCCTTCTTCTTCTTATCAGTCTTCTTCCCCTTAGTCTCAAATTCCGCAGCATCAATGACCTCCCCAGCTTCAACTTCCTCGGGCACCTCAATCTTCATGCCCAACTCTGGTACAGCCTGGTAAATTGGCAGGGCAACTGAATCCACAGCCTTCAGATGCAGCGCCCTAACATTAGCCCACTTCTTTGGCACCTTTTCCACAGCCGCCTCCACCGCGGCCATCACATTCTCCACGATCTCCTCTTCCTCCATATCCAGCCTCCCCACCTTGATCCCGGAACAGGTCCCCGACCGCAGGTACAGGAAAGCCGAGTTCAGCACCTTGCGAACCTGCTCCGGCCACCCGACACGGGTGAAGTCGACTCCAATCGGAGCCTTCTTGGTGGAGTAGAACGCCTTCCCGAGGACGCGCGGCAGCAGTGGAAGGATGGCGCGGTCGGCGATGAAGAGGTCGTGGGAGGCTGCGAGACGGCGGCGCGACTCGTACGGGCGGTAGTCCGTGCGGAGCGTTGAGAGCGGGATAACCTCGGAGACGGGGAGGCGGTGGAGCGACTTGGACGCGTTGAGGAGGTCGGAGGCGGACGGGGACCGCGACTTGGGGCGGTCGTCGGAGATGACGCAGACGGAGGCGCCGTCGTGCCCGACGACGGGGTGGGGCAGCGGGAGTAGGCGCGGCCTGGTGGTGGGCGTGGCGGGGACGCGGCGGAGGGAGAGCTGGAGGACGACGAGGTCGTCGCGCTCGTCGGCGAGGAGGTTCGGCGGCGCCTCCGCGGCGCGCTTCTTCATCCACTTGGTCAGGGAGGCGACGGCGCCGGCCACCGTCTCACGGGGCACCGGGTGTGGCTGCTGCGGCGGCGACATGGCGGCGGCGCGGGAGAGAGGAGAGGTTTAGGGTTTGATGCGCGAGGGGAAGGCTGCGGCCTGCGAGACTGCGGTTTTGGTCTATACGACTTATAGGCAAATGGCCAAATGGGTCCAAGCGACACCCAAAAATCTCGAAAAATGTCAGCAAACTGCTTTTGGGCTAAATTCACGCACAAAGTCCACAAGAGGCCCACAAACTCTAAAGCCCACACGTCCTCGCCGTCAGCCCGTCACCAGACACCACTCCAGCCCACCACACCTCGACAGAACGCGGCTCCCTCCCAACCCTACTCCTCTCACAGTGGGCCTGGTGGCAGCAAGCGGCGACGGCGACGGTCGACGGCGTCCAGGCGTGGGCGGGCGGCTTTGGCGTCGCGCATCAGTCTCGCGGGATCTGCCGCGCGTAGGGCGGAAGGCGCGGGATTCGCGCGGAATTGGGCGAGCGGCGGCCTCCGCGACCTGTGGGCGGAGTCTCGCGCCGCCGCGCGCTGCAGTGAGGTGTTGTTCAGTTCTCATTCTCAATAATCGGCTAGGTTTCCTTCCAGTTTGGGACCGATTCGAAATGTCTTCTTGTTGATTTGTGAATGTATGGCAAATATCATATGAAGCTTCAAACTTATTGTATTGAACTTCAAACTTATTGTATTCAAAATCTCTCGTATGCCTAATTTTGAATGTGTTATATGGATGACGAATGGTTTGCCTAATGCAAGCTCACTATACAGCATAATGGTTGATTTGTACTTGTTTGCTTGATTACACTCGTGCACCCACACTACTAGTTTTCTGGATCCACAACTGGATGCATCTGTATGTTATGATACACTCTTGTCCGTTCTTTGCCCACTCCTTGTTTGAAGTTTGGTCCAATCTCCATGGATGGTTTTAAATTGTTAACACTTATATTTAAAAAAAATGCATCTTCAGAGCTTCTTACATCCGGTGGCCATTGTTTGTTGCTGTAACGTGTAGAGTACTTCAGTACAAAGTGCATGCATTGGCCATTCTATCATTTGACTTAGTGATACTTGTCAATTTCCCGTCGTGTACTGAAAGTTTGCCTTATCATCCGACGATTAATTTTAATTGGCTAAACATGGTATTCACTGATACTCCCTCTGTCCTCGAATGTAAACCGTTCTGGTTTTTCTAGATACATGCATTTTACTATGCACCTATACATACACTACTTCTAGGTGCATAAGAAAACCCAAAACAGGCGTATACATAAACATAACTAAAGTTTCATTCGATAAATTTTATATACTGCACTTAGCGGCTATACCATCCTTACCTAATGTACCATATGAATGCCATGCATGCTAGGTGCACCTAGCATTGTTGACCTGTGTCTTTATTGTGTTGTTGCAGTGTCAAGCTTGGCCACACAATTGCGAGAGATCCAACCTTATTCTTGGAAGCAAATGAGTGCGGGTAAGGAGGTGAACTGGTCCAGGGTTGACATCCTAAGATTGCTTCCTATCAAGTATTTATTTATTTTTGTTTGCATTAGGCATCTGTTACAAGTTTTAAAAGCTTAAACCTTTCCTCATTCATATTCTGGCATTCCTAAGTTGCAGGATTATATTAATATACAAAGATATGAAGAACTATGTGAATTGTCACAGGTGGTGCTTTTGGTGGAAATAGGGGGGTGAGACCTGTGCCTCCTGAAAAAGGTGTATTCCCATTGGATCACTTGCATGAGTGCGACTTGGTATGGCAGAATTTCTTCATCAATTACCGCTGTCATTGTGTACTTGTTTATATGAGTGCTGACTGTTCAAACAGGAGAAGAAAGAATATCTTGCCTGCCTGAAATCTACAGGATTCCAGTCTGAAAATTGTCGGCGATTCTCAAAGAAGTATCTGGAATGTAGGATGGAGAGGTTAGTATGCAATGCTTAGTTCTTATTGTCTATATGCTAATTTAAAGCTGTAAAAGTTATCATGGTATCAGTGTAACTTCTGGCATATCAATGATTTGCTAAACTTAGCGACAAACAAGTTTTTTGTGATTATAACAAGGTCCAAAGGAAGCCATGCAAACATATTAGTAAGTATAAATTTGAGTCGAAAAAACGGTAAATGCTTTAAGTATTTTTCTTCTTTTTTGACAAAAACAATATTCTAATGGCATTGACAAATATGTTCTTTTGGGGGCACTTTATAGTTTGAGATTTAGTGCACACGCTGTGGAAGCTAAATCATGGTCTGAACTTCTAATCCACTTTCAGTTGTTGGGTGAAGTGACTGCTATGGCTACATTAGCCTATATGGCTACCTAGTTTGGCCTCAGCATGTTCGGTTGTTTGCATCCTGGTGTGCAAGTGTACGACACATGTGCAATTTGGCGTACTGGGTCAGTGTTTGGTGATTGAGTGAAGCAACCAGTATGCCACCCACAATTGGGCTGCTACTACTTTGAGCACACATTTTGTAGTTTTAGATAGAAGGTTTTGCTGTTTATCTTGGAAATTCTTATTAGTACTGGGGTGAGCTCTTGCCAACTTTGATCTCTGAAGTTCGGTAGCTAAGCTCATAACAATGTGCACTTTGCATTAAAATGTTTGCTGGTACAAAAACAAGATGCACTTTTTGCTTCTTTTTCTGTTTGCTACTGCTCTTTATGTTAAGATTTCAAAACATTGTTTTCATATGTGGTTTTAAATCTCTGGATTTATCTTCTTCAGAAACTTGATGGCGAAGCAAGACATGTCAGAGCTTGGGTTCAGAAATCTGGAAGCAATGGATACGAGCGGCAAACTGGAGAGCCCTCCTAACGAGCCAAAGGAGAAAAAATAATTTAGTATGATTATGATGTAGATTTTGTATGTTTATGATGGAAATTCTTCATCCAGGAGATCTTCAGAGATCTGAGAACAAAAAAGGTACAATAAAAGGAAAATGACAATGACCAATGCTGAAACATATCTATTTGCTGCTTTGATGCTCCTGAGAGGATATTATGATCCATGATTCATTACCCACTGCAGATTATTCTAACATACATTTCTAAATTCAACTTTTGCTTTCCTCCCCCTCAAGAAGTTCAATGCCCTTTTTTATATAGAAAAAAAAGAAAGCAGTAGTGAGCATATTAAGTTATTATTAAGTAAAGGGAAAAGTCCTCTTTTCACCATCAAACTATAGCAGAAGTATGATTTTTAACCCTGAACTACGAAACCGGATGCCGAGGGCCATTCAACTATCGAAACTGGACATATTTGACCCTTTGAGTGGTTTCAAATGTGGTTTTCCGTTTTATAGGCATTTAAGGAAAAGTGGTTTAACCTAAAATATTCATAACTAATTCATTTCAAACCCAAAAATATGAAAGTGGTACTCATATTTTTCTAAAAATGTAACCTATATGTTGGTGCTCTTCTTTAAGTTATTTACATCTTATTTTTCCTATTCCTAGTGTTTTTACAAAAATTAATAAAACATTGACATAAACAAATAATATCTAAATGACTCAAAGTAGTGCACCAATAAAGGGGCTATATTTTCAAAAAAAACAATGGTACTGGTTTCATATTTTTATGATTTAAAATGAATAAGTTATGGATTTTTTAAACTAAACCATTTTTCTTTAAATTTCCATAAAACGGAAAAATACTTTGAAACCACCTAAATGACCAAATTTGATTGGTTTTGATAGTTGGATGGTCCTTAGTGTCTGGTTTTGTAATTAACGGTTGAAAATCTAACTTTTATGATTATTGAAGGGTGTAAACCGAACTTTTCCCTTAAGTAAATAGCATTGGTGGTCACTACTTTTTCCCATGCCACCAGGCAACAGCCGCCATTCACTTCCTTTCTTCCCTTCCATAGGAATCCCTTTCTAATTTTGTCAACACCCTGGGTATTCATAACCTTGAGATCATGAGTTGGGCACTACAAATGCGATGGCGTTGGTTTGAAAAGACCAGACCTGACCGGCCATGGGCTGGTCTTGATATACCAGCTCATCCAAATATCTTGGCCTTGTTAGCAATAGCGGTAGTGACTTCCGTTGGAAATGGCAACAATACCTTCTTTTGGTCTGATCGTTGGCTGCACGGTTGTTCCATAGAGAATTTAGCACCTGAAGTTTATAAGTGTGTTCCCTCAAGAATAAGAAAGACAAGAACTGTGGCCCAAGTTGTGGCCCAAGCCCTCCAGGATCAATCTTGGGTAGCTGATATAAGAGGAGCGCTCAGCTTAGATGGTCTAGTACAATATCTGCAGCTTTGGGATTCTCTCACAGAAATAGCTCTGAACAACTCCGAAGATCAGCACCTATGGAAATTTGAAACTTCAGGTGTGTTCTCAACTAAATCTGCATATATAGCTTTGCTTGTTGGATCCATCTCCTTTGAACCTTGGAAGAAAATTGTGAAAACAAGGGCTCCGGGTAAATGCAAGACGTTCATTTGGCTCGCCATTAGAAACCGTTGCTGGACAGCTGACCGCCTACAGAAAAGAGGACTCCCCCATCCATCACAATGTCCTCTTTGTGATCAGGAAGACGAAACAATCCCGTACATCCTCACAGCTTGAGTATTTGCACAGCAGTTTTGGTTTAAGATCTTGCAGCCTTTAAACCTATCTAGTCTGGAGCCGGATCAGCTCCTTTGCGAAGTGGTGTCAAGAGTCAGGGAAGAAATGTTCTAAACAGCAAAAAAAAAGGGTTTCAATTCTCTGGTGATCCTTGGTGCATGGATCTTATGGAAACACCGCAATGCGTGTGTTTTCGAAGGATCTGCTCCTGATGTTCAAGTAGCTCTACAGGATTTCAAGAACGAATCTCGCCTTTGGCAGATGGCTGAAGCCAAAGGACTCTCAGCTCTTGGCCAGGGTTGTGTGATTGGTTAGATTTTGGTCAGGTCTTATAATTTTTGTTTTTTTGTAAGAGTCAGTTTAGGTGAAACCGGATATCCCCACTCTAGTTCAAAGTGGGTGTGATATTGCTTTGTAACTGGGCTTTTTTTCCTCTCTTAATACAAAGAGGAAAAAAAAACTTGTATAGGGGTATATGAAGACCGAAGCTGCTAGGTTTGTTGGTATTAAAGACGCAGATCCAATCTCCAGGACAGTCGCTAAACTTGTTCAGGGTTATCTGAAGACCGAAGCTGCTACGGTTTGTTGGTATTAGAGGTGCGGATCAAATCTCCAGGACAGTCATTGTGATTCGCTCGGGTTCATGCTTCTGTTGTGCTCACGCAACCTTTTGATTCCTGCTTCTGAATTCATCTCCAGCATATCAACAAAAAGTGAACTGACCTATCTGTTAAAAGGAACAGCACGAAAGGTCGAGTCTCACGCCAGCTCTGTGGTTACTCTTACCGTTCTAGCGCTATCTTCGATTTCCATGGAGTGGGGTGTAGTTTGACATGGCAAACGCTCCCTCTGTCCTACTTAATCTTTGAATATCAAGGACTGCGCGCACCCTGACAGATAAAATAACATGCAGGCTGTGCAGATTGATTCTAGTATATCATCCTACCAAGTTTGGCGAAGAGAAAGTGCTTCACATTCAGATTGCTCCCTACAAGTTGAACCTTCAGAATGTCGTGAGCAGATATAAATGTCAATAAGATTGCTGTTGCTTTGGAAAATTTTGTGAAGTTACATTGCATGCCCAGGCCCCTGGCCACACAGAACGCGTAAATGTCAGCGACTGCGAGTAGATTGCTCCAGTTTCGACGGAAGAGTTCCTGGGGCAAATTGGACAGAGCACTAACGCTCATTTGAATCTGGTATTGGACCATTTAGCGCCATAATACAAAGAAGTTGAGCAAAACGTTCAACCGGCCACCAGCCTACAAGTCAAAACCTTAAGCTTAGCCTTATACAGAGCAAAGAGAGGATCACCAACAAAGTCTTGTTTCAATTCAGTGAGAAGCTTCAGGCTTCCACTAGCTTCCTAGATCTGCTTCACTTGCGTGACCTTTCAGATTGTGCTTTAGACCAGCATTGCTCACCGGCACATCATCAACAATGGCTCTTGATAATCCTATCCAGGAATTCAGAAAACATGATCCATCTCTCCCAACAAAGTATAACCCACGCCACCCCCCCCCCCCCCCCCCCCCCCCCCCGCCCAAACACACGCACAACTGAGTTGTGCAATGCGCAGGCCCGAACAGGAAACAGACACCCTTGCTGGCTGCAAATGGGCGCTTGCCTCTACTATCAGGCTCCTAGATGGCTGCATAATCTGAATTTGCCAGTGACCCAGGAAGGGGTATGATCTTCGGACATTTGCTAATGAGGCGCTAGCAGTGACCAACTATTTCGAGACTAAGTAATTCATTTGTGCACACATTAAGAGGGTGAGCCCTAGGCATCAATATAAATAACAGGCAGTCTGACATAGCAGTAGAGGAAACAAAGCAACAAACAAGTCAAGATGCCAGCAGCAAGATCCCTGCAGCCTAGAGCTGCATTCAAGAATAGATAGAAAACTATCCAATTAATATGACGGTAGAGGAAAGGCAAGACAACCCGCAACTACTCTCCATTTCCTTTTTGATGTCTTCCATCCTCTATCCTATGAAGTAGATACTAGAAAAAGCATTAAGACCAGCAGAAAAGGCCCAGCAGAAACATCGAAGGTCCTAAAGAGTTATGCAACCAAAAATACCTCTCTATTGCCATCTACGATCATCACTAGACACTTCATGCACTTGAAGAACCTTCTCTTAGTCCCTCACTTGTAGAGGCTGCTCCAAGTGCTGCAGAAACACATTAAAACACACACACATCAGCTAAATGCAGAATCAATTTGGCCTCAGTGAACATTTTTCACTCACTAGCCACATGGACTAACAAGTTGCCAGAAATGGCTAACCAAAAAAGAATTAACTTTACCCACACAAAAAAAGGAAGTAACTTGTTATCAACAGCACCACCAGTTAATTGACACACACGCACAAACTCATTAAGTAAATGAACTCAAAATTCCAGAGATAAACCTTATTATGTATATCATCATCAGCTATCCATATTTATAACCTGTTCGGTGACATTGATAGGTCACAGCCAAGATATTTACAGGGTTAAAGATTTAGAACGAGGCTGATATATATCTAGACTGTACAAGGTCATCAAGGTAATGACCTTTTGAATCAATTAACAAACATCTGTCCTCAACATTTATAATAAACCAAGTGTAATGCACATGTGGCCAATTGTAAAGGATGGTCCCTAAAAGAATGACGGACTGAAGGTGACCTAATGTTAAAGATATGGCCTTGTTATCAGATCATTTTTTTTTCAATTCACATACCATGTACCAAATTTTGAAATTACTAGCTGAAATATTAATGATTCTGAATATTGGCAAATCCAAAACTAAGCCCTTGTTTAGATCCCAAATTCTACCCCCAAAGTTTACTATGCAAAAAGAAGATTCTCATCACATCAAAATATCATAGTATGCATGTAGTACTAAATGTAGATAAAATCAAAAACTAATTGCATAGTTTTGTTGTACTCTACGAGACGAACATTTTGAGCCTAATTAATCAATTTTTGGATAATTTTTCACACATGCAAACGAAATGCTACAGTGACGCATGCACCCCAAAAGACCCAAGTTTGGCTCCAAATTTGAGAACTAAACAAGGCCTAAGCATAGAAGCTCATGTACTCCCTCCGGTTCAGTAAAAGAAGTCGTTTTGGACAAGGTTTGAGTCAAACATTGGGAATATAAAACATCAATGTTTAAGTCATTGAGTTTCGAAATGTGAAAATTATATAAATAGATTGGTCTTGAAAATTAATTTCATACAAGTATACATATATAATTTTTCAAGAAATATTTTTTATAGAAAAGAGAAGTCAAAGTTGTGCTTTGGTGATCGTGTCGCTGTCCTAAACGACTTTTTTTACCAAACCGGAGGGAGTACGGAACAACAGGGGAAGCATGCCGGCCCTCAGCCATATGCCGGCCAATCTGTCCAGACTTCAGATTAATAATGGCATATGTACGATCACGCCCCAACAAAATGGCAGCTACGCCATCAATACAACAAATTGTATAGCAAAGGCAGGCAGGGTGCCAATAGTCCCGAGATCAATAGCTTGGCCTTGTGCCCATATCGCATATCCCTTGGGACCAAAGTACCAAACACCCTTGACCACAGGTCAAGTTTGAACCCATGCAGCTGCAGGGCGGCGAATCCCAGACTTCCATCCACCATTCTCATGAGCCCAATGTGCATATAGGGTTTTTTATTTTTATTTTTTTTGGGCAAGCGAACCAGAGATATTTCCTGCGTGCCCAAAACACGTTTCAGAATTTTGTAGTTTCTCCCATGGTCACCAGACATGAAGTGGAGTGCATTCCCCACAAGGGCACTGGGCGCAGCCAGATGGACACGGACACGGCGAAGCTGAGCAGAGGCTGGCCCGCTCCATGCCCCAGTCACTGACGAGTAGACGCAGATGAACGCCTCCCTTGAGCCGGTACACACGAAGACAACGAGGAACGGGCCGCGGTGGCAGTCGAGGTGGTCGCAGCCGCCCTCCACCGCGGCGCATAGCACCGCCGCGGTCCAGTTGCAGCAGTACGGATACGGGTGTGGATACATATGCTCCTGAAGCTTGGGAAGCCGGTGGTGGTCGCCCGTAACGGGGTCCCAGACGACGAGGACGTCCCCTGAACAGCCGAACGAGAAGGAGGACGCGGCCGCGGTGTTGAGGTGGACGCGTCCGTGGCGCGCGTCGACGGCGCGCCAATCGCCGCGGATGGCGTGGGGCAGGGGGACGGAGGAGGTGGGGACGAAGCGGGAAGTCATTCGGTCGGTGCAGAAGAACCCCAGCATCGGGGCCGCGCGGTGGAGCTCCCGGAACCTGCGGCGGAAGCGGGGGCCGGAGATGAGGCGGAACCAGCGCTTGCAGACGAGGAGCTCGGGCTCTTCCGGGGGGAAGCGGAGGAGGATCTCGTCGACGAGATCATCCATCAGCGCCGGCGCCGGCATGCTGCTCCTCTAGGTCGGGCGGACACCGGCCACCGTCGGCGGAGCGAGGGTTTGGTGGTCGGTCGGGCCGGAGAGGGTGATGACGCGCCGAGCCGCTTGTCTGGTTTGGTTCAACCAGCTCGAGAAGTCGACAGGTGGCTCTGCTAGGTGGGGCCTAGGCGGCAGCGAGAGAGGAGGACTGGAGGCTGTACGGTACAGTTCAGCTGGATTTGCGCGTAACTTCCTGCCGTGTACTCCCTCCGTATCAGTAAAATCGGCTAGGACAGCTACACAGTTTTTAAAATACAACTTTAACTTTTTATTTTTATAAAAATATTTATCGAAAAGTGATATATATATATATATATTATAAAAGTATTTTTTAAAATAAATCTATTCATATAACCTTTACAATTTTAAACTCAACAACTTAAAAGTTATTCATGATTTATATTTTCAAAGTGTGACTCAAACCTTGTTCTAAACGGCTTTATTTATCAATATGGAGGGAGTACATGTGAACTCAACCGACTTGTTCGGCTGGCTGGTGGCTAGTGCTGATTTGTGCTAAGAGAAAAATATTATTGGCTGACTGGTGGCTGGTGCTGATTTGTGCTGAGAGAAAGAAAAATAATACTAACTAGCTGCTGATATGCCAGCTGAACAGATCGACGTCTCAACCTGCTACAAACTAGACCTGTGTTTGGATCCAAAGGGATAAAGTCAAATATCTTAAATATTTAGTAATTAGAAGTATTAAATATAAATTAATTATAAAACTAATTGCATAAGTCATATCTACTCCACGAGACCTACGAGACGAACCTAACAAGCCTAATTAACCTATAATAATATATAATTATCACATAATTACTGTAGCATTACATTGTCTAATTATGAACTAATTAGTCTTAATAGATTCGTCTCGCAAATTAGCCCTCATTTATGTAATAGATTTTTCTATTAATCTATATTTAATGCTTCTAATTAGTATTCTTGGACTAGTCAGCGGCTCATGCTGATGCTACGAAGTACTGTGCAGGCCCAACGGCCTCTCTATTCCACTTGGTGCTCCTGAATTCATCTACATCAAGGAGTGACCTCACCTGTCTTCTAAAAAAACATGATGAAGACTCGTGACCAACGGTAGAAAGTGTAATTTGGTAGTCCAGTCATTCTCTTTGTTCTACTTAATCTATCCGGGATTTGTAAACCTCGGTCTCGACCGGTTTGGCTGGCTGGTGAGAGAAAAATATGACTGGTGGCTGGTGCTAGTTTGTGCAGAGAGAAAAATACTGCTGTCTGGCTGCTGATAAGCCAGCCGAACAGGCTGCCCTGATCCCGATATAGATACGGTATCAAAATAACATGCAAACTCCTGAATTCATCAACGCAGATTGTGTGTCCATTCACAACTGCCAAGTTGATTGTGCCCTTGTTTAGTTCCCAAATTTTGGAGCCAAACTTTGGCTTTTTGGGGTGCGTGTGTCACTGTAGCATTTCATTTGTACGTGTGAAAAATTATCTAAAAATTGATTAATTAGGCTCAAAATGTTCGTCTCATAGAGTATAATAAAACTGTGTAATTAGTTTTTGATTTCATCTACATTTAGTACTCCATGCATGAGCCGACATTTCGATAGATCCCAAATTCCACCCCCAAAGTTCACTATACAAAAAGAAGATTCTCATCACATCAAAATGTCATAACATGCATGGAGTACTAAATATAAACGAAATCAAAAACTAATTACACAGTTTTGTTGTACTCTGCGAGACGAACATTTTGACCCTAATTAATCAATTTTTCACCCATACAAACGAAATGCTACAGTAGCGCACGTACTCCAAAAAGACCCAAATTAAGCTTATAAATTCAGGAACTAAACAAGGCCCTTGGTTGTGTTCAGTTTCTGCTGAAATAGCTCGTCACTTCACCTTTGTATCACAGATTCACAGGGAACGCAGGAAAGGCGCAAAAATATGCCTAGCACGCTGCCAAACTGGAGACGCTGAGCGCCCGAGAGAAACTAACGAATTGTTTAGATCTCAAATTCCACCCCAAATTTTACTATGCAAAAAGAAGATTTCCATCACATCAAAATGTCATAACATGTATAGAGTACTAAATATAGATGAAATCAACAACTAATTGCATAGTTTCGTTGTATTTTACGAGACGAACATTTTGAGCCTAATTAATCAATATTTGGACAATTTTTCATAAATACAAATGAAATGCTACGGTGACGTAATGATTACGAAGTGACACCATACTCCCAAATTTGACCTACTAAATCTGAGATCTAAACAAGGGCCTGCGATGCCGGATAAACTGCTGTCCTGCAGGCGAAACCACCTAGCTGCTGCCGAACACTCTTGCCAGCATCTATCTGCGTCCTTCACCAAAGTTGCTATTGTGCTATAGATACATGGCAGTGGCGGCTGTATGAAAGTGTGCCTGAGATGCAGCTACAATATTCCAGCCAGGGAAACTAGCAGACAACATTTGCCTATCCCAGCCATTATGAGCAACTGTAATTACCAACGATCCCAATGGCGCACAGTGCACAAGCACAATAGACAAGCCCGGCGGCGTTCCAGAACCCATCATATAGCAGCACAGATTCACATTAAGATCAGGCAAACACACACCCCTTCAGTTTACTAGATTAACAAACGTCAAACAAGATTACATGGCACTCAGCCTCAAACCCTGCAAACATTACAAGCACGACCTCATCATCCACACACCATCCATTTGACACAGCAGGTAGAGGAAACAAACACAACACAGCTGGCTTGCAGGCTGCCGCAAAGCTCCACGCAGCCCTTGGCCACCCTATGCACATGGAAACTTATTGACACGGTACACACACCACAAGAGCTTTCAACTTATTCTACAAACTACGCCA
Organism: Echinochloa phyllopogon; assembly: GCA_033239725.1. Lineage (NCBI taxonomy): Eukaryota > Viridiplantae > Streptophyta > Magnoliopsida > Poales > Poaceae > Echinochloa > Echinochloa phyllopogon. The sequence goes on along the minus strand of BTCW01000018.1, from coordinate 58,998,874 downwards.
CATAGTGGATACAAAAACATTACGAGCATAGCGGCATCTACAATATATCACAGTAGAGGTAAGACAACCGGCGGCTCATTCCCATTCCCCTCTTGATGTCTTCTCTCCTCCCTTCTCTACTTTAGGTGAAGTAGATGCTTGTCAAGGAGCAAAAAGGAGTGTGAACATGTTGCGGGCTCACACTTCAAAGGGAGGAGGAGGGTGGCTGGTCGTCCCTGGTGGGGATGCCCTCTCATATGCATCAGAGGATGATTTCCTTCGGAAGCGACCACCTGATGAATTCAGTACTCAAAAGTCAGGCAAGCTTCAATCACCTTGATGAAAGAGATAGCACACTGAATTAATACATGCTGGAGACAAGCTAATATTGAGAGTGAAATAAGTTGTGTATTACTGAAGGTCCATATTATTCATGCTAATAAGTTCGAAATGTAATCCATACTACTGGCTGCAAACAGCGGCTAAAAATTGCAGCACCAACAATATTACGATAGTTAAACAGACAAACTATCAAATAAGAATTTGCTAAACTAAAGCACGATTGTAGATTTTAGAATAGAATCAAGACACTGAAATGATTACAGATATCCCTCTTTGTGGTGGATTCTAGAAGACGCCTTGAATAGTACATGTCAAGGTATCAGCTTCACTTTGAGTCATCCGTATACCAGGGACTCGTTAGGTTTTGTTCCATCGTGGCTTGCTAAACTACTAAACTTCTTGAGTCGATGTCAAGCCTTCAGCTCTAAGGTGCCGTTTGGATATGCTAAAGTTTAGAGATTTAAATAAGTAATAATTAGACGTATTAAACATAAATTAATTATAAAACTAATTACATAAGTCATATCTATTTCACGAGACGAACCTAACAAGTCTATTTAAGCTATAATTAACACATAATTATCATATGTTTACTGTAGCATTACATTGTCTAATCATAGTGTAATTAGGCTTAATAGATTCGTCTAGTAAATTAGTCCTTGTTTATGTAATGGGTTTTTTAATTAATCTATATTTAATACTCCTAATTAACGTGTTTATATACGATGTGACGGGGCTAAAGTTTAGACGGAGGAAACCCCTAAATATCATCGCCTTCAGCTCTAAATATCAAGAGAACATCTACTGGCAGCTTAAATAAATTAGGCAAAACCACAAAGAAAACTTCTCGTGTATGTTAACTTCACCAAACAGTTATCTTATAGTATATGACAAAGCAGGTCCATATCTTCTACTTAATAATTTATATTATTGATAAAGAAAAGCAACTTCATTTTCCTTTTGAGGTGCACCCCACCCCCACAAAACCTCTATGATTGCAACGTTTATCCGGTATTGTTGCTGCATTTCAAGACACAAATGATAACTTATCAAATTAGTTAATACGATAATATCCAGCCATGAATCCACGATAGCGACCCGGGAGCGCAAAGCACCAACTGGGCGGAAATGTCCGGGACGCCCTTGCCCCAGTACGCCCCATCTAGACGCTTCCTAGCTGGGCGACAAAACCACGCGAGCGAAAGCCACCACCCGTCACGTCGCTTCCAACGAGTACGAAGCACGGGTGCGCGACCCCGAAATGACCAAGCTGCCCCCCTAAATCTACCGGTAGGAAATAGTTAACGCGCAGGGAGAGTGCGGGAGTCCTGGGGGCACTCACCGGCGCTGGCGAACGGCGAGATGGGCGGGGTGGTCCCCAGCGGCGAGGCCGGCGGCGTGCTGGCCGCGCTCCTCGGCGACGACGGGTACCCCGCGGGGCGCTTGATCATGATGCTGCGCGTCACCTTCACGGGCGTCGTCTCCTCGCTGCCCGACGCTGGCGACGGCGGGACGAACGCCGCCGCGTCCCCTGCCGGATCTGCACGACCAAAGGGAGACCAAACAACAGAGTCAGATCGGAAGGGAACACCGGCTACGAGGGAGGGGTACACAGCGGCGGCGGGGCGGTCACCAGCTTGCTCACCATTGATCTTCACGGCGGCGGGGCGCGCGAGCTGCTTGCGGAGGCGGCCGAGGCCGGTGTCCGGGCGGGGGCCCGCGACGGTGTCGTCCCAGAGCTTGTCGAGGAGGCCCATCCCTCTCCCGTCGTAATCACGCAACTGCCACACCTGCGCGAGAGACCGATCCGGTGCACAGCGCCTTCCCCTTCCCCAAAGCTTCCGGATCTGATGAGCAGACCGTGCGAGCGAGAGAAGGTGTCAAGCTAAGCGGGCGGCGCTTATTTATAGAGCTGTTGGGCTTTGGGCCGGCGCGCCCTCGCTCCCTAGACCCGGTCCGTGGACCGCGGTACGGATGCGGGTGGGGCCGGGCTAGAGGTGGCGCAGTGGTGTGGGGCGCCGAAGGCAGGACGTGGCGCGGCCTGCACGGGTGTGTGGATAAGATCGATGGGGCCGCGCACGTGGGATGGCCCACCTGCCGGCCCGTGGCGAGGCGCCAGGTGGGCGTTTCCCGGGCGGACGTCACGTGACGCGCCCGCCGGCCCATCCCGTGGGAGCTCTGGGATCGGGTGAGCTGAGGTGAGGCGTACGTGGGTGGCTGTCGTGTGGGCCAGAGGAGCGGGATGGGGTCATGGGTGCGGCTGTGGTTGCGAGATGTGTAAGGTTTCGGGTGGGAAAAGTTTTGCTTTGATTCGCAGTTCGATTTCGATAGCGTGCCCCGATGATTGATTCGAGAGGAAAAGGAGCAGTAATTTTGACTTGACCGACGGTGCGGTGGGCCGCGTCGTAATCGTAATCCTCTTCGTCGTCTCCTCTCCTGTGTGGGTGGAATTATTGACCGCGAAGACACCGACGTCTAGATTCATTAGCCGCAGCTGGAGGGCCAGCCACGAACCTCTCGTGAACGTGTGCGAAGAGCTGTATATGATTGGATGGCCACGTACGAGGTCCCGTAATTCAAATTAAGCACGGTAGATTTTTTAAAAAGCTGAGCATGGTAGCAAATGTCCAGGGCAGGATTATTACATCCCAAAATCTAGATGGAGAGGATCGTACTGACATGGGAAAGATCTATAGAAAATCAACGGCGACTCGCAACGCGGTCGTAAAACAAAGGGTACTGTTCCCGACTATCGAGTGTGATCGGCGCCGGCCTGCCTGCGGATACTGTATATACATACATCGATCAGGTTGCCCGGTCGGCCCCAGCCCGGCATGCTTGCCGCTCATCGGACAAACAAGAGATCGGTTGGACGACGTTGCACGAAAGCCGATGCGGTGATCAGCTCCATCGTCCGGTGACCGACCACCGGCTGGCTCGGTTTTGTGTGATCGATGATGTCCGTGTACCGAGCGCCAGAGCCTTCCCAAATTCCACCCTCAATTTCTACAGTTTTATTTTACTTTGATAGACAAATATTTTGAGTTTATTTAATCAATGTTTGAACAATTATTTATAAATATAAATGAAATGTTATAGTGTCGTATTTTAAAAACATTATAAATGTGACCAGCGGCGGAGGCAGGTATGTGGCTAGGTTAGGCGGTCACCATACCTAAAATAAATATAAAAAACTGAATATATGTATTATATACATACACATATATGATATACGTCTACTTAGTCAATAATCAATGAGCCAACACGTAAGTCTACTTGACTGCTTTGGTAGTTTGGTGTCTGCCCGTTTTACGTAGTTGATAGTTGCATTATACATATTTGACATTTACAAACCCGTCACACCAAAAAAAATATTTCTGCCTCCGCCACTGAACGTGACACTACAACATTTTTGTTTAGATGTTCAAACTTTGGGCCTTGTTTAGTTCCCAAATTCAAGCCCCAAATTCCACTATGCAAAAAGAATATTCACATCACATCAAAATGTCATAACATGCATGGAGTACTAAATGTGGATGAAATTAAAAACTAATTACATAGTTTTGTTGTACTTTGAGAGACGAACATTTTGAGCCTAATTAATCAATGTTTGGATAATTTTTCACAAATACAAACAAAATGCTACAGTCTCCTAATAATTAAAAACTCTCAAATTAGTAGCTTCCAAATTGGTATCTAAACGAGCCTCGGAAATAAGGAGGCCCAGGAAAAGAAGAAAAGGGCTAGCCCCTAGCCGGCCGCTCGTACAGGTAGGGGGGTCGCGTGGCGAAGATGCCCTCGTCGTTTCGTCGCAAACAAAGGACGGTGCCTTTCACCCACCCGATACTTGCGGCAACGGGCAACGGGCAAGCAAGCGCGGATGGATGGTGGAGCAAGAACAAATCCATAACCGGTACGTGTGCGGTATGCTGCGCCTAGGCGTCAAGCTAACAATGGTTTGGGTTGAAACCGATTTTTATGATTTGGTTTTTTAATTGGATTAATTGGTTTGGTGTATAATGGGTCGAGATATCTAATGGTTTGGTTTGGTTTGGTTTAACAATTATAATAGTTTAAACCAATTTGGATCAGTTCGGAATTAGTTTGACTAAAACTAAACCTTGCGTTCACACTATGAAATTTTAGCGAACTTGATTGAAATTTATTGCAAGTGACTCAAAATGACAGTCGACTACTTTGTATAAAATTATGGGATGAGATCGACATGTGGGCCCCACATCAAAAGCCGGACCCTAAAACTTAAACCTCGCGTTCACACTGTAAAATTTTAGCGAATTTGGCTGAAATTTATTGCAAATGACTCAAAACAACGATCGGCTACTTTGTGTAAAATTACGTGATGAGATCCACATGTGGGCCCCACGTCAAAAGCCGAACCCTAAAACTTAAACCTCGCGTTCACACTATAAAATTTTAGCGAATTTGACTGAAATTTATTGCAAATGACTCTCAACGACGGTCGGCTACTCTGTGCAAAATTATGTTATGAGATCCACATGTGGGCCCCACATCAAAAGCTGGACCCTAAAACTTAAACCTCGCGTTCACCCTATAAAATTTTAGTGAATTTGGCTGAAATTTGTTGCAAATGACTCTCAACGACGGTCGGCTACTTTGTACAAAATTATGTTATGAGATCCACATGTGGGCCCCACGTCAAAAGTCGGACCCTAAAATTAAAACCTCGCGTTCACACTATAAAATTTTAGCGAATTTTACTGAAATTTGTTGGAGATGTCTCAGAATAAGAGTTAGCTACTCTGTGCAAATTGGTTGAACTATATCAATATGTGGGCCCACACCATAGGACATATCCTTATTACGAGTAGTTAGTGAAAACCGGTTTCAATATTTGGGTTGAAACCAATTATTTTGGTTTGGTTAGGGGAGAAAAGCTAAATGGTTTGGATTGGTTCGGTTCGAATGTTAAGTGGATGAGATTGGATTGATTCGTAAATATGTTAGAATTAGTATGGATGGGTGTGGATTTGGTTTGGTTTCTGAACCATTCCCAGCTTGACCTGGCCTGGCCTTATGTTGGCTCTAGCCAATCGTCATTAATTCATCAGAGCGGATTAAGGCTATTCCCAGTGGATTTCATTTTCGTGTTTCCAAGAATGCTACGTAAGCAAGTAGATAATTAATTTATAGATGAAATGCTTCATACAATGCATTGTTTCATTTTGATGTTTCATAGACAATGCATGCAAGACACAAAGTTGTTGGAAACTGTGTATACATAGTCTCATCTAGATGAAACCCATTTCATCTCTCTCCTCATTAACTCTTTGCCACATTATCTAAAATTCTGATTTGGCACCCTATTTAATGTGCATGAAACTCTATGAAACCTTGCGCTGGGACTCGCCTAAGGGCATTCTCAACCCTTCGCCGTATAGATTAGTTTTTATAGCATTATTAATTAAACTACCACATAAAACATGTTACACTATATTAAATATGATAGAGAAATAAACTAGGTCTTAGGCTAATCTCAATGGGTTTCATATTGATATTTCCAAAATAACTACATCAACAAGCAAAAAATAATATGATGTTTCAAACTACCCTTCCAATGCAACGGTTGCATGATGTTGTTCATAGATATCATGTTGCATTTAATTTCATGACTCATCCAAGTTGATAAAGTGTGCTAAGCAAGTTTCATCCTGATGAAACTCTTTTTCTCTCTCTACATAATTATCATGCTAGTGATTATTGATGTGTCACATCATTCAACGTGTATGAAACTCTTACGCCTTATATAGTGATGAGTGCGATTCCAACTATTTTTTTAATCAGCCAAAGGCCCCAATAGCCTCCCGTCCGACATCTCTCCACTCTGCCAGAATCATGCGCGTGGAGTTCTTTAATCGGGCATATCGGTGCCCATTTTGGTTGCAGTACCTTTCTCTTTCATCCAAGGTGCGATAACTTCAGCGGTTGCTCAGGGCTGTATTTAGAGGAGGTGAAAAAAGTTAAAAAATCACATCGGACACTGTAGCGCACTGTAGCACTTTCGTTTGTTTGTGGTAAATATTGTCGTATCATAACCTAACTAGGCTCAAAAGATTCATCTCGTCGTGTACATCAAAACTATGCAATTAGTTTTTTTATTTACCCACATTTAGTGTTCCATGCATGTGTCATTTGCTATATTTAATGTTTTGATGTAATGTTGACGTGATGTCGATGGGATGGAAAGTTTTGGAATTTAAGGGAACTAAGGGTCTGTTTGGTTTCTAGGGACTAAAACTAAGGGACTAAAATTGTTGTTTGGATCCCTAGACTAAAAGGGACTAAAGTTGCTTTAATGGCTTGCGCAAAGACTATTTTGCCCATGGACTAAAAGGGAGCAGGTTGGCCGGCGGGTGGGGGGAGGGGCATCCAATGGAAAAGTGGTGGTTTTAATCTCTATAAGCTCCTCTTGTGGAGCTAAAAGAGTTTTAGTCCCTTTTAGGGGTTTTAGTTCCAAGAGTTTTAATCTTTAGTCCGTTTTGAGACTGATTTTAGTTCGTTTTAGCTTTAGTCGGTGTAACCAAACATCCCAGATTCGTGAGCTGCCCAAGTCGGAGGAGGTTGCGGCCACTGGCCTTCTTCAGCGGTGGGTTCAGTACGTGGCACAAAAGGCTGCCAAAATGAATGGGTGCGATTTTTCTTCTCCCTCCTCTAGGTGGTTCAAACCCTCACGTAGGGACTGAAATGATAAAACTGTTAGTTTAACGGATCACTAGCCACAGATCTAGAACTATGAACTTGAATCTTGACAGTAAAACTTGAAGAACAATAATAGAACCATGACAAGAACATGATGAACGAAGAACGAATACGATGAACAAAGAACGAGTAGATCCATACCATCGCCTCCAATGGAGGAAGACATGTCACGTTCTGTTGATGACGAACTGCGCAAGGCAGCGATGCGCAGTGTAGGTCGTAGGTCGCGGCGTCCCTCCGGTCGCCACCGGCTTTGGCCTGGAACGGCGTCGGAGGACGTCGTGGCGGCGGGGCTTCCCGTCACGAACTGCGCACTAACCCTAGATCGGATAGGTGTGTCGGTGGGTCTGACGGCTCACGGTTAACCTCGTACTTCGAGCCGGCGGCCCCCACCTCTCTTTATAGCGCAGGGTGACAGGGGCCCACCAACCAATGGTTGGGTTGGGCGCCCCCGATCAGGGCGCGGATCAAGGCCCACGGCCTTTGGGCCGTGTGGACCGGGAGATCAACCTAACAATCTCCCCTTTGATCTCACAATCGCTTTTCTTTTACCTTTTACAATTTTCCTTATTCCATCCTAGATTTGTGCACAGAGCATATCTCATCGTCCCGACTCAATCGTCGATAGAATCAATAGCTACTGTACACGCCCCTATTCAGAAATAGATTCTTTAATCTATGGGCCCTGTTAATCCAGAGATCATAGGCAATACCTTAGTCCCATGCCGGCTATGTGTTCCTTGAACACGTTGGGTGGTAAGCCTTTCGTTAGCGGATCCGCGAGCATCTTCTCTGTTTTAATATGCTCGAGACTTATGGTGTGATCCTGGATTCTATCTTTAACAGAATAAAATCTTATCTTTATCGACTTGGTAGCCGTACTTTTCTTATTATTATGAGCATAGAATACTGCTGGCTGGTTATCGCAGTACATCTTTAGTGGTCTTTCTATACTGTCTACCACTCTCAATCCTGGTATGAATTTCTTTAGCCATTCAACTTGGCAGGATGCCTCATAACATGCTATAAATTCTGCATACATCGTAGATGTTGCTGTCACTGATTGCTTGGAGCTTTTCCACGATATAGCTCCCCCTGCGAGTGTAAAGATGTAGCCTGTCGTGGATTTACTATCATCTCCATCTCCCGCAAAGTCTGAGTCTGAATACCCTTCAATCTCTAGGGAATTTGTTCTTTTATACGTTAGCATGAGGCCTTTTGTGCCTTGCACATACCGTAAAGCTTTCTTCACTAATTTCCAGTGCTCGAGGCCTGGATCTTTCTGATATCTGCCAAGTATGTTGGTAACAAATGCCAGGTCAGGGCGTGTGCACACTTGTGCATACTGTAAGCTTCCGACAGCTGAAGCATATGGAACTGTCTTCATTTGTTCCCTTTCATAACTGTTCTGAGGACTCTGAAAATCCCCAAATCTATCGCCCTTGACTATTGGCGCAGGAGTAGGCTTACTCCTTTGCATACAGAACTTTTCTAGAACTTTTTCCAGGTACGTCTGTTGAGATAATCCTAATACCCCATCTGATCTATCTCGGTGAATTTCGATTCCCAAAACGAATGAGGCTTCACCAAGGTCTTTCATATCAAAGTTCGAGGACAGGAACTTCTTCGTTTCCAATAATAGGTTGACATTGCTACTTGCCAGTAGAATGTCATCCACATAAAGGATGAGGAAAATGTAATTTCCTTTCTGGAATTTTGCATAAATGCAATTGTCCTCAACATTTTCATTAAACCCAAACTTCTTTATCGTTTCGTTGAACTTCAAGTACCACTGCCTCGAAGCTTGTTTTAACCCATAAATGGATTTCTTTAGATGACATCCCATGTGTTCTTTTCCTTCCACGACAAAACCTTTGGGTTGAGCCATGTAAACTTTTTCTTCGAGATCCCCATTAAGGAATGCCGTCTTTACATCCATCTGGTGCAATTCGAGATTGAAATGCGCCACCAATGCCATTATGATTCTGAAGGAATCCTTACATGAGACCGGAGAAAAAGTCTCATTGTAATCTATTCCTTCCTTTTGTGTAAAACCCTTCGCCACAAGACGCGCTTTAAATCTTTCTACATTCCCTTTGGAGTCACGTTTCGTCTTGTAGACCCATTTGCAGCCTACTGTTTTGGCTCCTTTAGGAATTTCTTCTAAGTCCCAAACACGGTTGGTACTCATCGATTTCATTTCATCTTCCATGGCCTCAAGCCACTTGGATGAATTTTCGCTTCTCATGGCTTGTTCGAATGAAACAGGATCATCCTCCATTCGAAACTCTTCTGTGTTATACACTTCATAATCATCAGGAATTGCTGACTTTCTTGCTCTTTGAGACCTTCTAGGGGCCTCTACATTTGGAACATTTTCTATTGGAGGCTGTTGATGCTCCCCCTGATCTGCAGCAACATTTTCTATGGGATCCTGAGGGACAGGTTCCACATTTGCATTCGGTGTTGCCACAGGAGGAACCATCACAGGAGCTGAAGCCGCAGTGTCTGGCACCGTCGGCGTAGGCTCAACAGGTAGTTCGAAAAATGGCTCCTGAGTCATTGGATTGGGTGCGCACACCCGCCTCTCCTCAAGATCAATCTTTCGAGCTTCCATGCTCCCCCGTATCATTTCTTCTTCAAGAAAAGCAGCATGTCTCGTTTCCACAAACTTTGTAACTTTGTCAGAACAGTAGAAACGATATCCTTTTGATTTCTCTGTGTAGCCAATAAAATGGCAACTCACTGTCTTGGGATCTAGCTTCCCAATCGTCGGGTTGAATATCTTTGCCTCAGCAGGGCTCCCCCACACCCGTAGGTGATTCAATGAGGGTACTCTGCCTGTCCACAGCTCATACGGTGTTTTTGGCACCGCTTTACTGGGAACTCTGTTGAGAATATAGGTGGCGGTTTTTAAAGCCTCCATCCATAAACTCACTGGTAGTGTAGAGTAGCTGATCATGCTTCGCACCATATCCATAAGGGTACGGTTACGTCTTTCAGCGACTCCATTTTGCTGAGGATCGCCCGGCATAGAGTACTGGGCAACTATACCTTGTTCCCTTAGGTACCTCGCGAAAGGTCCTGGAACTTGGCCATATGGGGTGTGCCGACCATAGTATTCCCCTCCACGGTCGGAACGGACTATCTTTATCTTTAAATTATGTTGATTCTCAACTTCAGCCTTGAATGTTTTAAACTTATCCAACGCTTCTGACTTTTCTTTTATTGGATAAATGTATCCATAACGGGAATAATCATCGGTAAAGGTAATGAACGAGTCAAAACCATCTATGCTTTTAACTGAAAACGGACCACAGATGTCTGTGTGAATTAACTCTAAAATACCTGCGGTATGTTCAGCATTTTTCTTTGTAATCTTTATGTATTTTCCTTTGATGCAATCAACGCATTTATCTAAGTCTGAGAACTCTAGAGGAGGAAGAATGTCATTCTTAACCAGCCTTTCTATTCTCCCCTTCGAAATATGGCCTAAACGACAATGCCATAATTTCGACGACGTGTCTTGAGTTCTCTTTCGTTTTCTATTATGAGCTGTAGGTGGGGATACAAGCGCATTCACATCACATACGGAATTCACACTTTCACGTAGTGATAACAAATAAAGATCATTTTTCTTGAAAGCAATAGTAGTCACTGTATCTTTAAAATCTATTACACACATGCCATTTCCAAAATGACATCCATATCCATCATCATCTAGACGAGATACACTTATTAAGTTCCTCTGTAAACTAGGCACAAAGAAAACATCTCTAAGAAATAAATCAAATCCGGTGTCGAGCTCTAGGAGAAGGTCGCCCACCGCCTTCACTTCTGCTTCGACTCCATTTGCGACTTTAATTCGCCTTTCGTTTCTTTGAGTAGTTCTCGTCGAACGGAATCCCTGTAAAGAGTTTGCAACATGAATTGTTGCTCCTGAGTCAATCCACCAAGTAGAAGTGGAATAATCTATATACAGAGATTCATTTACGAATGAAATAACATTCTCACCTTTCCTTTCCATGATCATCTTTAAGTAAGCGGCACAATTTTTCTTGTAGTGCCCTTTCTCCTTGCAGTAGAGACACTGATCTTTCTCCACTGTGGTTTGCCCATCCTTAGGCCTGTGCTGCTGGGAGTGCTGAATTCCTTTTCCCTTAGAGGAGGAGGGATTTCCTTTTGCGTTGTTAGACGCATTGTTGTTATTTTTCTTCTTTTGCACTTGGTTAACAGTGTTACCACGTGCTATCTTTATCCTTTCCTCCTCTTGAGCCAACATCGCTATTGTCTTTTCTATGTCCCATTTCTCAGAACTAACATTGTAGTTAACAACGAAGTTCTCAAACTCATCTGGCAATGAAGCAAAAACCAAATGAATGATGGTACTCTCTTTCAAGTCCTCATCCATTGGCTTGAGCTTATTGTTTATGTGAATTAAGCGATGTATGTGCTCTCTGATGCCGCCTGTGTACTTGGCGTTGATCAACTGCTTGATCAACTGAGAGGCGTAGGTCTTTGAAGAGCCAGTGTACTGACTCTTTAACTTCGCCAAGTACTCAACGACATTATGACAATCTTTAATTGCCCCAAAAACAGAGGGCTCTATGGTGTTCTTGACCACTGCCAAACATTTCTTGTTGGCAGTGATCCATTTAGCATTATCTGTATCAAACTTCTGTTTGCTGACCGTATAGGCCTGCTCTGTCTGCTGCCAAACAGCATCTGTCATATCAGCCTCTCTGACTGGCTTCTCAGGCTCAGCAGGAACTGGTGCCGTGAGAACCCAATCCAGCTCTGTCATGGTAAAGAAGAAATCCACCTTCTTGTACCATTCATTGTAGTTGTCTCCTTTTAGAATCGGAATATCCTTGATGGAGACCATCATGGAATTCGTAGCTGAAATTAAATCATATTAAGTGAGAACATTATAACATAATAACATATCCCATTACATTAAAACTTCATCACCTTTGGGCAGAAAAAGTAATAATGCAATAATCAACATCTATAAAATTATAATATTGTTATTATCAACTTTGGTCAGAAAATAACAATATCACAATTAATCTGAAATTTTATCTGTGACTTGAAATTAAATTATCCCTTTGGTTCAAATTTAAATGCAAGTCAAAATAAATATCTAGCAGCGGAAACTTTAAATAAATTCACATGGACAGTAGCAAAACACTCTATTTACCCTCTGAAAATTATCACTTTGGTTCAAATTTAAACAGGGGCAAATTCTATTCAAATTTCTATTCAAATTGAGCAAAATTGACTGAAAACAATTCAAATAAATGCGAAAAGCTACTGTGCAGAACTATTCTTTTCGGCCCAATTTAGAAATCGGCCCGCGGCCCGCGCGCGCTCGCGCACGCAAAACAGTGCGGCCCAGCCGCTCTTTCGGCCCTCCCGGCCGCTGGCCATTGCCAGCAGGCCGCAACCTGGGCCTGGGCCGCCAATTCGGCCCAGCGCCGCAGCCTCGCCCCCGCCCGCGTGGATCTCGGCCGTTCATCAGATCCGACGGCTGAGCGAGGAGATCGGCGGTATAAAAGGCCTTCCGGCCGAGCGGAGCCCGAAACCCTAGCTCATTTTCTTCCTCCTCTCTTCACTCTCGCGCAGCTCAGAGCCGAGCTCGTCGCCTCCGCTCTGCTCTCCCTCTCTCTCGCGCGCGCTGCTGAGCCGGCGGCTCTTCGCCTCCGTGCTCACGGCCGGAGACCTCTGGTCTCCGAGTCGCTCTTGAGCAGCGTCGCGGATCTTCCACCCCTCTGCTCCATAGACCTCTCGACCAAAAAGGTAGATTAGGGCGGCCGGAAGAGATGGATCTTGGCGCCGCCGCGAGTCCCATCGCCGACGCGCGCGTGCACCTACTGGTGCGCGCGCCGCCGTCGATGGGATCCGCGGTGGTGCTCTGTTCTTTGCCACTTCGAGTGGTGGATCTGAGGTAGGGTTAGGGTTTTCTTGTGATTTCTGTTCGATCCTTCGAGATCGAAGTTTTCTGTGTTGTTTCTCATCCCGTGGTGCGGGTATATTTGTATGTCTCTTTTCGATCCATCGAGATCGAGATTTGTTTTCTTTGTCTGTTCGATCCATTGAGATCGACTTTTTCTCTGTTTCTTTCGATCCGATTCGGATCCTTTTCATCTGATTTTGATTCCAAACTACTAGATCTATGCGCTAGTAAGGCGACTGATACCATTGTTAGTTTAACGGATCACTAGCCACAGATCTAGAACTATGAACTTGAATCTTGACAGTAAAACTTGAAGAACAATAATAGAACCATGACAAGAACATGATGAACGAAGAACGAATACGATGAACAAAGAACGAGTAGATCCATACCATCGCCTCCAATGGAGGAAGACATGTCACGTTCTGTTGATGACGAACTGCGCAAGGCAGCGATGCGCAGTGTAGGTCGTAGGTCGCGGCGTCCCTCCGGTCGCCACCGGCTTTGGCCTGGAACGGCGTCGGAGGACGTCGTGGCGGCGGGGCTTCCCGTCACGAACTGCGCACTAACCCTAGATCGGATAGGTGTGTCGGTGGGTCTGACGGCTCACGGTTAACCTCGTACTTCGAGCCGGCGGCCCCCACCTCTCTTTATAGCGCAGGGTGACAGGGGCCCACCAACCAATGGTTGGGTTGGGCGCCCCCGATCAGGGCGCGGATCAAGGCCCACGGCCCAGGCCGTGTGGACCGGGAGATCAACCTAACAAAAACATCTACTTGTCTCGTTCTGAAGATGAGCTTGAGTGGTACAACTCACTCTATTCACTGTATACATATATTTGTTTAATCATATGCATCGAATCCCATTTTGGTTTCTATTCCTGTCCCAAGACAGGGTGCGTTTTTGCTGTAGCGGTGAGGCACCGATTTTGGGGCTGACACCTCATCTTAGGCTTCGGTTTCCAACTGCCACTGGAGAAGGCCATGAAACTCCCACTAGGAGCTAAACTCAGTTTCAACGTGAGAACATATGCACTAGACAGTACTCCCTCCATACCGGTAAAGAATGATGTTTAGAACAACGACACGGTCTCCAAAACGTAACTTTGACTTCTTATTCTTACAAAAATATTTATTAAAAAATAATATGTGTATGCTTTTATAAAGTATTTTTGAAGATAAATCTATTCATATGGTTTTCACATTTTCAAACTCAATGGTTTAAAAGTTATTCACGATTTATATTCCCAATGTTTGACTAAAATCTTGTCCAAAACATCATTCTTTACCAATATGGAGGGAGTACTAAGTTTTGCATTGGGAGATAGTGATGTCTTCGTAATAGATGAAGAACAAGTACATCGGTAGAGAAGAGATATGATTTATTTATTGATGACCCACTAATAAATCATGAGTTGAAAAGGTCTACTCCATTCGTCCAAAAAAAGAAGACATTCCAGAAATTTTAGGACGAATTAAGGAGAGAGTAAAATGACCTTGTTTGTCCCTTATTATTAGCCATATTTGATACTAATTGGTTGTTGCATGCACATGCACTTACTAAATACTCCGTAGAGTAGAATGACTAGTTTTTTGGACAAATTTTGAATTCTAGAGTGTTTTTTTGGAATGGAGGGAGTAGTTTCTAATATAGTGTTCTATTGATATGGCATTATACACACTACTTGTGAACACTAGGGTTGGGACTGCCAACAAACGTACCGATGCTGTGATGCACGGTATAATTTCCGTTTCGGAAAAAAGATGCATGGTCTACTTACATGCGCTGGTCATTGAAATGGCCAGATTCAAATAATCTAATGGCAGGACAATGTCCATGCTCGAGAGTCAAGGCATGGGCGCATGGCTAGCTGGTGTTCGTGCAACTTGGCACGTCAATACAACTATACAAAGACTTATGGGGTATGTGCAGTAAAGCTCGGCTTTTTGTGGGGACAAAAGCACTCGAGTTTTGCTTTTACTCTGAAAGCATTTGATCGCGCGGCGTTCTTTCCTTTTCCTTGGCGCTATTTCTTTACATAAAAAAGCAGCTTCTTCTTCCTATTTGTTTGTTGGCCACCAGTGAAGAAAGCTCAGTTCCGCTCTTATCTTCTCCTCTTTGCCAATTCTCTGTTTTTAAAAGGAAATAATGTAGGAGCGTTGCTGATTTCTTTGCATTGCCAATTCTCACGGTTGGACCATGCTACGATTGATTATCATCTTGGCTTGACGACACACCGTCTCCCACCAATCTGGTTTTTGGCCCGGACCCTCCTTGGCTCCTTCTATCCCTAAATACCACATGTGATGTGAGTACTAAAATTTCTAACATTAACCCATTAGATTAGGCACAATTACCATGACTATAATTAGATAATCAAACCATATGAGTTTTATGGAAATGAAACTTATCTCACATGCTATGAAGCTCTCTCTTCTTCCACGTAAACAAATTTAATACCATGAAACTCTCTATAAACCCCACTAAGACTGATCTTAGTGGATGTGAAGTTATGGTGTTAGACAATGCCATCGCATTGTGTTGGTCATCAATGGAACATCAAATACGTAGCCCTAAGCATAGTTTGAGGCTTTCTAGCTTTTCAAGCTTGTCTAGCCCGCTCCGTGCCTATATTCCAGCTCAAGTTCTTTTTCAATTCCAAGAGTACAAAATCGAGCAAGAATCGTATGTTTTCAAAGAAAAAGGAACTCGGATGTGTTCCACCCCTTTGACCTTCTTTCGGATATCATCTCCTACCCTAAAGGGTACATGCCACCCCTTACCCCTTCCATAGATGTTGCTTTAGGATTCGGGTTGAGGTTCTTAGGGTTTGGATTCGGGGGCTTCATCTCGTGCCCCTCCCATCGTCGGGGGCAGCGCATGTTCGGCACAGGTAGCGGGCACGCGGCGGCGCCGCCCGAGTGGTATAGGAGTGAAAGGACCAACACTAGGCCTAGAGGGGGGGTGAATAGGCCTGTTTAAGAATTCCTGCAAAAAATTCTCCGAAAAACTGTCAGAAAGTCGGATGATCCGACACAGTCTCGGATCTTCCGGCCAGGAAGATCCGACACTGTACAGGATCTTCCGACTGGGACAGAAACCCGGAAGATCCGAAGGAAAGCCGGATCTTCCGACAGGCAATTCAAGTAAACTTCGAGATTTGAAAACTAATGACCTTTTGACAATTCCACTTGAATACAAAGCTCACAATTGATGTAAGGAACCTTCTATATATGATCAATATCAGAGTATAGCCACAAATAAGTAGAACGGGACAAATCAAGATATAGAAACAATATGAACAAGAATGAAAGTGGAGACAAGGATTTTCTTCCGAAGTTCACTCCACAAAGGAGCTACGTCTCCGTTGAGATGCTCACAAAGAGCCGGGCTGTCACACTAACCCCAAGTCTCTCCCAATC
Organism: Echinochloa phyllopogon; assembly: GCA_033239725.1. Taxonomy (NCBI): domain Eukaryota; kingdom Viridiplantae; phylum Streptophyta; class Magnoliopsida; order Poales; family Poaceae; genus Echinochloa; species Echinochloa phyllopogon. The sequence goes on along the minus strand of BTCW01000018.1, from coordinate 58,982,437 downwards.
AACCACAAAGGAGGATTGAGTTACTTACTATATGTGCTCCCACGAAGAGAGAGGGTAATACAAACTTCCGGGACTCAAACCACAAGAGAATGGGAGTTCACCGGCACCTCTAACCGTCTAGGAGCAAGCTCCAAGAGTAACAAACGTGAATCGACGAATCCAAGTGCTTCAAGTGCTTGAGAGATGAACTATTTGAGGAAGCTCAAGATGGCACTAGGTTTCACACCTCAAATCTTCTCTCTCACTCAAACCCTAGGTGAATCTTGGAAGAATCAAACCTTGGAAGGGAGTAGAGAGGTGGAGTGAATGCTCAAGTGGGAGTTTGTCTCGTGTTAGGTCAGAGTGAACAGCTACCGTAAATGAAAGGGGGTGAGGGGTATATATACCAACCCCCAAAATATGACCGTTATGTTTACTGCGAAGGGGTACCGGATCTTCCGACAATAGGTCGGATCTTCCGATAAGCAACAGAACCGAGTAACAAAAACTCCAGGTAAGTTCCGGGGGCCGGAACTTCCGACCAGTTGTCGGATCTTCCGGGCGACCCCGGAACTTCCGGCCCAAAGAAGTCTCAAGACAGAGCCAGCCGGAACTTGCTGTCGGATCATCCGGCCAGGGCCCGGAACATGTACGCAGGACTCTTCAGAGGCTGAAAAACGACCAAGTCATGTAAGTTCCGACCAGGATCGGATCTTCCGGCCAAGAAAAATTCCAAGGCCGAGCGGCCCGGAACTTCCGGTCGGATCTTCCGGCCTAAGTTCCGGCAGAGCAGGAAAGGAGTTTGTGAAGTGTTTTTGTGGCTTTAAAGAATTTGTCATCTCAAGCAAAGCACTTTGAGCAACTAGAATTCATCAACTACGTCCCCCTTGATAGTACGGTGGTCCTATACTCAATTTCAAAAAGGAAAATAGAATTTAAATTGTCAATTGAGTCTTCCACCATATCAAAAAGAATTGGGGTACTTCCTTTTGTGCTATCTTTCTCTTTATTTCATTTTATCCCTGCACAACTCAAGCACAACATCATATCCGAATTTCTATTGCCATTAATCACCAAAATAGATTAAATGCCTAGATGCACTTTCAATCTCCCCCTTTTTGGTGATTGATGACAATACAAATTTGGGTGCATAAAAGGAATAAAAGACATGTAGTAGCTCCCCCTCAATTTGTGCATGGTGTGATAAAATCATCGTGATGCATATGACAAGATATTCACAACAGTAAAGTGAGAAATAACATCACATCCTCCATAAGCAATACATAATAATAGATAACGAGATCCACATCACACTAGCAATAACCAAATTAAAGTCTTACAAATAAAATTCTCGCTTGGCACACCATCCATAACACAAATTCAAGTCTTACAAGTTCACAAGCTCACAAGAATAAAATAAAAGATAGATAAATGATAGATGGCATAAGGCCCAAATTCACTCCCCCTTTGTCATCAAAGACCAAAAAGGGAGCTACTCGTCCTCGTCGTCGTCGTCGCCATCATCATCATCACCATCATCATCTTCGTCTTCATCCTCATCAATAGCGGGAGCCTTGCCCTTGCGACGCTCCTCATCTGTCTCGGGCTCACTGATGTATTCCTCTTCTTCTTCCTCAGTTTCTTCTTCTGCAACTTCTTCTTCAACTTCTTCTTCTTCTACTATCTCCTCATCAACTTGTCCTTGGTGTTGAGAGGCACCAAAGATATACTCCTGTGAGTAATCCTCCCAAGGATTTGCAAAAGAAGGTGGAGGAGTAACTTCCCGGAGTTGATGAACCGGAGAGTGTGGCATGTTTAACTTGTCAAGAAGCTCCTTATGGCGCTTATCCGCCATATATCTATCATGCTCAGCCCGCTTCTCTCGCTCATGGGATCTCTTAACTTCATGCTTGCACATGTTGAAGCAAGAGAACATGCCTTGAAGAAGGAAATCCAACTTGCTCATTTTTCCTTTGGGAGCAAATGAGGGGCCACTAGAGGAAGTTGGACCACTAGATGGAGGAGCTTGGGAAGATGAAGCACCTCGAGATGGTGGAGTTGGAGCACCATGATAAGGCTTAGACTTGATCTTCAAAAGTTGAGAAATCTTGCCTTGAGGGGATTTATAAGCTGGATGGATCTTGTCAGTCAATATGTTTACCCCAGTGACATGTATAATCATGTGAAAGATGTATGGGGCATAGTGACATCCACTAGAGGCATCATGTGAGCAATAAATAATTTCATTCCAAATGAAATTAAAAACCTTGAACTTGGGCTTCCCGGGGGCCATCTGAAATAGCAAATTCTTGGCCCTCTTGGAGATGTTGTCCGCATCTCCTGCTCTTGGATACATGGTCCCTCTAAACAGTTGATTTAGCAACTTATAGAATGGAGAGAGTCCCTTGTACTTTCCAAAAACAACCTCACCATAAGCATGATCATACATGAAGGCTAGCTTGGTGTCATCCAAAATTCTCCCAAGATGAAGATCGATCTTGCTGCGATCATTGCTTGTGTGGGCATAGGCGGTCTCCTCAGCAAGCCCAAACAAACTAGCAAACTCATGCAAAGATATGGAAAGGCGTTTACCACATAGAGTCCAATGCATCTCATACCTCTCTTCATCTACCCAAAGAGTGGCATAGAACTGGGCGATAACTTCCTCATTATAGGAGCACTCAAAGGCCATGATCTTGTCCAAGTCCATCTCCACACACCTCTTGTATACATCATCAACAACTGGCTTGAGTGGTGGTGGAAAGCTCTTCAGGTATTTCCAGTCGACCCAATACATGGGAGTGCAAATCCGGGTCATCTTCAAAATAACAGACTCATACCAGTCTGCTTGGTGTGCCAACCAAAACCTAGGATCACCCCTGAATGACTTGTACTGAATGCTCCTGGGATCCTCATGTGCACTGAGTCTGAGTGGCTTCATGCTGTTCTGTGCCAACCTGAAGTTGACCACTGCACTGTCTTGTGCGTGTCTGAAGGGAATGGCAGTGCTGATGAAGTTCTGAGCTAGAAAAGATATATCAATGTCATCGTTGTACTGACTCCCCGGTCCTTCTCCTTGATTGGCCCTCTTAATTCTGGGGCGAGGAGGAATCTTGCGCCCCGGCACATTTGATTGGGCTCTTCCGCGAACAGAACGGGAAGTTGTTTCCTTCGATGTCCTCTTGCCCTTGCCAATTTCTCTAATCTCCCCATCTGAAGCTGTATCCGAATCAGATGATGAACCACTTGGAGGATGAAACGAGCTCTTGGTGCGACCGGTACTTGGACGCACAGTCAAAGATGTGGTCTTTTTCTGTGTAACCTTTTCCTTAACCATCTGATAAGATAGGAGAGAACATGTATTTAGAGAAAGGATCAAAGATTTGCAACTAAGTAGACAGAATAGAACTCGACTCAGTCGGATCTTCCGGCCCTGAGTCGGAAGATCCGGGGGTCCGGATCTTCCGGCTCACCGTCGGATGATCCGACAGAGTCGGGTCGAACCCTAACTACTTAGGAACAGGAGATTTAGCCCACCAAACTTTGTGAAATCATAGGGAAGTGTTTTAGACATGTATATGGGATGATTGACCAAGGGGAAAACAACTAGAACCTCCTACATTGATAGATCGGGCGATGGAGATTTTGAATCAATACCGGTGAGATTTCCCGCGAAAACTCTGGAAGATCCGATGGAGATTGAGTCTTGGAGAGTTGGGGAATCAAATGATGTCACTCGATGAAGAAATCCACGGTCCAATCTCCAAATCGCCGTATGGGGACGAGAGAGAGAGCAAGGGGACGTTGGTGGATAAAGAGAGGAGGAATAGAAGGTAACGGTTCGGTCCAGATATATATATCGCGCACAGGCCGGAAGATCCGACGACGAGCCGGAAGATCCGACCGAGACAGAACCAGAGAGACCAGAGCGGATGTTCCGAGAGTTCCCAGGTCCGGAAGATCCGACAAAGAGTCGGAAGATCCGACTGGGTCGGAAGATCCGAAAATTCTTCGGAGAGAGCGATTTGAGACAGAGCCACCCGGAACTTCCAGGGGCAAGTTCCGGGGGTTATGTCGGAAGATCCGGGGGTCCAGAAGAGATATGACATAAAGATGATTTTGCAAGATGAGATTTGATTGAAGATTTTTGAGAGAGCTTGCTTATGAACTAGTAAGACAAGATGTGATCCAACGATCACAAGATCAAATATTTTGAAATACTCACACAAAACTAAGATAAAACAATTTTTCTCCTAGTCTAGGCATCAAACAATTGTGTATGCAACAAGTCAAGCCAAGTTACGAGAATCCAAAATATTTAGCTCACTCCTCAAGGAACAAAACCTTTGCTCATCGAGAGGCTTGGTGAAGATATCGGCTAATTGTTTTTCGGTTCCTACATGGCATATGGCGATATCTCCTTTGGCTTCATGATCTCTAAGGAAGTGGTGTCGAATGTCTATGTGCTTGGTTCTTGAGTGTTGAATGGGGTTGTTTGCTAGTTTTATGGCACTCTCATTGTCACACAAGAGTGGAATGTTTTTGAACTCACAACCAAAGTCACTCAAGGTTTGCCTCATCCAAAGTAGTTGAGCACAACAAGCACCGGCTGCAACATACTCGGCCTCGGCGGTGGATAGCGCAACGGAATTTTGTTTCTTAGAGCTCCAAGATACCAAAGACCGACCAAGAAATTGGCAAGTCCCCGTTGTACTCTTTCGATCTACCTTGCAACCGGCATAATCCGAATCGGAGTAGCCAAGTAGATCAAAAGTGGAGCCCTTGGGATACCACAAGCCAAGGTTTGGAGTATGCACTAAATATCTAAAAATTCTCTTAACAGCCATTAGATGACATTCCTTAGGATTGGCTTGAAATCTTGCACACATGCACACACTAAGCATAATATCCGGCCTAGATGCACAAAGGTAAAGCAAGGAACCAATCATGGAGCGATATACCTTTTGATCGACGGATTTGCCTTCCTCATTTAGATCAAGATGACCATTCACTGGCATAGGGGTCTTGATTGGCTTAGCATTGGCCATGTCAAACTTTTTGAGCATATCACTTGTATATTTGGTTTGACATATGAACGTGCCATGTTTTAGTTGCTTGATTTGAAATCCGAGAAAGAATTTTAATTCCCCCATCATTGACATCTCAAATCTCTTGGTCATTATCCTACTATACTCTTCACAAAAAGTTTCATTAGTAGAACCAAAGATTATATCATCAACATAAATTTGACAAACAAACAAATCTTTGTCTATTTTCCTAGTGAAGAGAGTAGAATCGGCTTTGCCCATTACAAAGCCATTCTTGAGAAGAAAATCCTTAAGGCATTCATACCATGCTCTAGGTGCTTGCTTAAGCCCATAGAGCGCCTTATGGAGTTTGTAGACATGGTCGGGGTGCTTGGGGTCTTCAAATCCCGGTGGTTGCTCTACATATACTAGCTCCCCAAGAGGCCCATTCAAGAATGCACTCTTCACATCCATTTGATACAACTTGAAGTTGTGATGAGATGCATAGGCCAAAAGGATACGAATTGACTCAAGCCTTGCCACCGGAGCATATGTCTCACCAAAATCAAGCCCTTCAATTTGAGTAAAGCCTTGAGCAACCAACCTAGCCTTGTTTCTTGTGACAATGCCATTTTCATCTTGTTTGTTCCGGAAAACCCACTTGGTGCCAATCACATTTTGCTTGGGTCTTGGAACCAACTCCCATACTTCATTTCTTGAAAAGTTGTTCAACTCTTCTTGCATTGCAATAACCCAATCCGCATCTCCAAGAGCTTCTTCTACCTTGAGAGGTTCCAAAGAGGAGACAAACGAGTAAAATCCACAAAAATTTGCTAATCGTGAACGAGTGGTTACCCCTCTTTGGATGCTCCCTAGAATGTTGTCAACGGGATGATCCCGTTGAACACTTTGATGAACTCTTGGATGTGGGAATGTTGATTGACGTTGGATGGGTCCATCACCATCTTCTTCATGAGGTATCTCAACATCTTGAGCATCTTCACCTTGAGCTCCCTCTTGATCAATGCCTTGGTCATGATCGTTACCATGATCTTGGACTTGATCTTGTGATGAGCTTGGTGGTTCAACTCTTGTTGATGCTGACGGGTCGATGTTGAACATGATTTCCGGATCTTGGTCTTGTTCTTCATCTTCATTTTGAGGCTCTTGGGGCTTCACTTCTCCTAAACTCAAGTTCTTGATAGCTTGGTTTGGCGGGACTTCATCTACAAGGTCATTTATAACTTGCTCTACTTAAGAGCCGTTTGATTCATCAAATTTTACGTCTACCGTGATCTCAACACAACCGGTGGTTTTGTTGAAAACACGGTAGGCGTGTTCGTTAGTGCCATAACCAAGTAGAAAGCCTTCATCAACCTTAGGTGCAAACTTTGAGCTTTTGGTTTTCTTGTTAAGAATGTAACATTTGCAACCAAAGACTCGAAAGTAGTGCACCTTTGGTTTGTTACCGGTTAGGATCTCGTATGGAGTCTTGTTCAAGTACTTTTGAAGATAGAGACGGTTAGTGGCATGGCAAGCCGTGCTAACCGCCTCGGCCCAAAAGTTATCCGGAGTCTTGTACTCGTCAAGCATGGTCCGTGCCATCTCAATCAAAGTCCTATTCTTCCTCTCAACAATGCCATTTTGTTGAGGTGTGTATGGCGCGGATAGCTCATGCTTGATTCCCTCTTCATCAAGAAACTCTTCAACATTTGTGTTCTTGAACTCCGTCCCATTGTCACTTCTTATATGCTTGATCTTCAACTCAAACTCATTTTGAGCTCTTCTAATGAATCTCTTGATGATTGTTTGAGCTTCACTCTTGTCTTGCAAAAAGAAGACCCATGTGAAACGGGAAAAGTCATCTACAATGACAAGTCCATACTTGTTCCCGCCAATGCTAACATAAGCAACCGGTCCAAATAAATCCATATGAAGTAACTTGAGTGGTCTTGAGCTAGTCAAAATGTTCTTGGGTGGATGTGGAGCACCAACTTGCTTCCCGGCTTGACAAGCACTACACAGTCGATCTTTCTCAAACACAACATTTGTTAGTCCTAGGATGTGTTCATCCTTTTGAAGTTTGGCCAAGTTCCTCATCCCAACATGAGCTAGCCGGCGATGCCAAAGCCAACCCAAGCTAGATTTTGCCACTAGACAAGTCTTTGGTTCCACTTTACTAGTTGTGAAATCAACTAAGTAAAGCTTTCCCTTAAGTCGACCCGTAAATGCAATAGAGGAATCCTCCCTTCTTAGGATGCTCACACCCTCATTAGTAAAGAGACAATTGTAGCCTTTCTCACAAAGTTGTGAAACCGACAACAAGTTGTATCCTAAAGAATCAACAAGATAAACATTTGAAAGAGATGAATCTTGTGAAATAGCTACTTCACCTTGACCTATGACATCACCATGATTGTTGTCACCAAATGTGATCTTCTCAACGGGTGAGTCATATTCTTGTAGCTTCGCAAACATATTCCTTTCTCCGGTCATATGATTTGAACATCCACTATCCAATAACCACGAAGGTCCACCGGAGGAATATGCCTACAAAACAAGTTTTAGGCCTTGGACTTAGGTACCCAAAATTGATTGGGTCCTTGAGAGTTAGCTTTAGACATTTTAGGCACCCACACACTTCTCATCATTTTCCTAGTGTGAGCACCTATATACTTTACCGCCATCTTTCCATTTTGTTCCCAAGTGACCATGTAGTCGATGGAGTAGTTTGGTGATGGCTTGTGCTCAATGACCTTCTTTTCTTTCTTGGTCTTGATCTTGACATTTTGAGTGGATGCCTTTACCTTTGGCAAGGACTCCGTGAGTCTTACCACTCCATGAGCCGCATCCATTAGTTCACCTAGATAGGTCCCCTTGGTGAACAAAGTCACATCACGATCATTTACCCTTTTTGTGCCATTTGCCTTTCCTCCTCGAGTGTACCCAAGCCCATCCTTGATAGTACCATATCTACCGGCTTTATATGCCGGATGGGTCTCGAATACACTCTTGCCCTTACCTTGATCTTGGCCAATGGCTTTGGTCAACTTTTGGATTTGAGCCTCTTTAGCCTTGACTTGCTCTTCTAATTTAGAAAGGTTAGTAGTACAAGCATGTACATCAATTTTATAACACCTTGAGCAACCTTCACTAGTAGAGACACTTGAGTCAAGATTAGTCTTAGAGTTATTCGAGGTACTTTCCCAAAGAGAGCTAAAATTGGCTTCTAGATCTTTATATTTAATCTCTAGGCTTGAATGCCTTTCTTGAAGCTCATTTTTAGCATTCTTTAGGTTAGTGAGAGAGTCATTTGTCAAAGACAAGTTCTTTGACATCCTCTCCCGTGAGTCATTGACTTGAGATAACTCACTAGCCAACTTCTCAACCTTGAGTTTCTCCTCAACTAGAGCCTCTTCTAGGACAAGGTTTCTCTCATTCTCAAGGATGAGCAATTCTTCTTGCCTTTCGAGACTCTCTTCTCTTTTCCCAATTTTCTCTAGTAGTTTTTTAATAAATTTGTAACCGTCTTTACCAAACTTCTTTATCATGTTTTTCTCATATTCGGCTTCTTCATTATCTAGTTCATTTTCAATGTTACTAGATGATGATAGAGTGGATGGAGAAGGTGGTGTGGTGTTAAGTACCTTGGTCCCTTGAGCCATGAGGCACATGGGAGCTTCATCATCGCTCTCATCAATGTTGTTGAAGAGTCTTGAGGTTGATGTAGGAGCATGAATGGCACAAGTGACCATTTCTTCATCACCGGAGTCGTCACTTGATGAATCCCAACCTTCACCAACATGAGCGCTTCCAAACCTTTTCTTGTACTCTCTACTCTTCTCCTTGTATTTCTTGTCTTTGACATCGGCCTTGTCCTTGAGCTTCTTGTTATCCTTGTCATTCTTCTTGTGGGGACAATCGGCAATGAAGTGACCTTTCTCCCCACACTCATAGCATCTTCGTTGAGAGAAGCTCTTCTTTTCACCTCTTGCCTTCATGAATCTCTTGAAGTTTCTAACCATCATAGCGGTTTCTTCATCGGTGCTCTCATGATCATTTGAATCTTCACTCTTTTTGGAAGTTGAGGTCTTCTCATTTGACTCAACCTTCTTGCTAGGTTCGGTCTTGAGAGCTATGGTCTTGACTTCGGTTTGTTGGATAGACCTTGTCACATCCAAGCTATTCATTTCATGATATTGCAACTTGTTGAATAGCTCCATAGGCACCATTGTCTTGAACTTGTCACTTTCTCTAATCATTGTGGCAAGCATTGGGTTCTTAGGTGCGTATGCTCTAAGCAATTTCTTTGTGACCTTGTTCTCGCCCCAATCATTGCTTCCAAGCATCCTAATTTCGGTGACTAGGAGCTTCAATCGATCATACATTTCTTGCAAGGACTCATCCCTCTTCATGACGAAAGCTTCTAGTTCTCCTTGTAGGAGATCCACCTTGCCTTCCTTGACTTCTTCCGATCCTTCATGAGCCATTCGAAGAGTGTCCCATAGCTCTTTGGCACTATCGATTCCTCTAATCTTGTTGTACTCATAAGTGCTTAGAGCACTCCTAAGCACGGTCACGGCTTGAGAGTTGCGGAAGATGTCGTATTCTTGTTCACGACTTGGCGTTGCACTCTTGTCAACACCTATATTCACAATAGTCCAAAGAGATGGATGAAGACCATGCAAGTAAATTTTCATATCATCACTCCATCGGGCATAGTCAATCTCATTGAATTTGGGGACTTTGCCCATTGGAATGGATGAGAAATTAAGATTAGAAGGGTCAAAAGATTTGTTAGAAGAAGATGTCTCATATCGATAAGACACCGAGTGAAGTCCGTCGAGAGCGTCTCTTTCTCGTATCTTCTTCTTGAAAAGCTTTTGTGCCTCTCTTTCGGCCTTCTCCTTGATCTTCTTCCTTATCTTCTCCCTTCTTTGCTTTTTCTTTTCTTGTTCATCCAAGCTCTCATCAACATCGCTAATGTTGAATTCATCATCGCTTGAGCTTGACTCAACGGGCGTCGGAAGTTTATCTTTGTGGGCGGAAGCCATCTCGGATACATCTCCCATACCGGCCATAGTGTTTTCCCTTAGCGGTTAAGCCTAAACAAGGGATTAGGCTCTGATACCATTTGAAAGGACCAACACTAGGCCTAGAGGGGGGGTGAATAGGCCTGTTTAAAAATTCCTGCAAAAAATTCTCCGAAAAACTGTCAGAAAGTCGGATGATCCGACACAGTCTCGGATCTTCCGGCCAGGAAGATCCGACACTGTACAGGATCTTCCGACTGGGACAGAAACCCGGAAGATCCGAAGGAAAGCCGGATCTTCCGACAGGCAATTCAAGTAAACTTCGAGATTTGAAAACTAATGACCTTTTGACAATTCCACTTGAATACAAAGCTCACAATTGATGTAAGGAACCTTCTATATATGATCAATATCAGAGTATAGCCACAAATAAGTAGATCGGGACAAATCAAGATATAGAAACAATATGAACAAGAATGAAAGTGGAGACAAGGATTTTCTTCCGAAGTTCACTCCACAAAGGAGCTACGTCTCCGTTGAGATGCTCACAAAGAGCCGGGCTGTCACACTAACCCCAAGTCTCTCCCAATCAACCACAAAGGAGGATTGAGTTACTTACTATATGTGCTCCCACGAAGAGAGAGGGTAATACAAACTTCCGGGACTCAAACCACAAGAGAATGGGAGTTCACCGGCACCTCTAACCGTCTAGGAGCAAGCTCCAAGAGTAACAAACGTGAATCGACGAATCCAAGTGCTTCAAGTGCTTGAGAGATGAACTATTTGAGGAAGCTCAAGATGGCACTAGGTTTCACACCTCAAATCTTCTCTCTCACTCAAACCCTAGGTGAATCTTGGAAGAATCAAACCTTGGAAGGGAGTAGAGAGGTGGAGTGAATGCTCAAGTGGGAGTTTGTCTCGTGTTAGGTCAGAGTGAACAGCTACCGTAAATGAAAGGGGGTGAGGGGTATATATACCAACCCCCAAAATATGACCGTTATGTTTACTGCGAAGGGGTACCGGATCTTCCGACAATAGGTCGGATCTTCCGATAAGCAACAGAACCGAGTAACAAAAACTCCAGGTAAGTTCCGGGGGCCGGAACTTCCGACCAGTTGTCGGATCTTCCGGGCGACCCCGGAACTTCCGGCCCAAAGAAGTCTCAAGACAGAGCCAGCCGGAACTTGCTGTCGGATCATCCGGCCAGGGCCCGGAACATGTACGCAGGACTCTTCAGAGGCTGAAAAACGACCAAGTCATGTAAGTTCCGACCAGGATCGGATCTTCCGGCCAAGAAAAATTCCAAGGCCGAGCGGCCCGGAACTTCCGGTCGGATCTTCCGGCCTAAGTTCCGGCAGAGCAGGAAAGGAGTTTGTGAAGTGTTTTTGTGGCTTTAAAGAATTTGTCATCTCAAGCAAAGCACTTTGAGCAACTAGAATTCATCAACTACGTCCCCCTTGATAGTACGGTGGTCCTATACTCAATTTCAAAAAGGAAAATAGAATTTAAATTGTCAATTGAGTCTTCCACCATATCAAAAAGAATTGGGGTACTTCCTTTTGTGCTATCTTTCTCTTTATTTCATTTTATCCCTGCACAACTCAAGCACAACATCATATCCGAATTTCTATTGCCATTAATCACCAAAATAGATTAAATGCCTAGATGCACTTTCAAGGAGTCCGATTGGGCAAGGTAGGAGAGGGTGCGATGACGATGGTGGCAGTGCGAGACAACGACGAGAAGGGCTATACCCCTAGGGTACTAAATCCACGTTGGACCTCCTCCGACCTTCATTAGACAGTGGCGGAAAGGATGGTGCGGCTCTTGTTGGCCAACAAATCTCCAACACTGGAAACCACTACGGTATATGGATGGACGAGGATATCGCGTGATGGGTCGCGCTCCGTCCTTTTTTGTGGTGCCCTTTTTCTTCCCTAGTGGTTGTTTTCCCTCTATGTATTTCTATAATTCTGTTCGTGCTCGGCTGTCCGTACGTCCGCGCCCGAATAAAAACTGATCGCATCTCTCCGCCTGGAAAAAATTGAGGTGCTGCCTCATCTCCTGCCTATTTCTTCACCGTGACTCCGCCTATGAGGCTAACATACATCTCTTCTCGGTCTTATTTGCATCTAAATCCCGCCTTTATAAATGTAATCTGCATGAAAAAAGGAGAGTAATCCATCTTCACCTAATATGGATAGAGATAGTTGATGCATCTCTCGCTAGATTCAAATGATGTATCAACTTGTATAGGTTTAAACTATCAACTTGTATAAATTTTATCAACATAATCATAATATATGTAGGCTGATATTTAGAATATATGTAGATTGATGCAGTGAATATGCAAGTTGATGCAACGTCGATTGATAAGTCATAATATATATATGTTGATGGTTAGAATACAGAAGTTGATAGTCATAATATATGTCGATTGATAGTCAAAATAAACAGGTTGATACTCAGAGTATACGTTGATTGATAGCCATAATATATTTAGGTTTATGGACAGAATACATAGATTGGTACTCAAAATATATGTCGATTGATAGTCAAAATACACGTGTTGATGCAACGAATACACAGGTTGACACTCATAACATACATGGGTTCACCGTCACAATATATAGAGGTTAATAGTAATCAAGTTGATAGACAAATAGAAAATTGATAGTACAGAATACTTACCATGTCATAATCATTGTACAAGAAGTCAAATGCAGCTAGGCTAGTTAATTAAGTGTATAATAATTAATTTTTTATACTAAATGTTATACTTTACTTGTTAGCCCTTCATCGCCACACATCAATCAATTTTACCTAGCCCACGTAAAGATCAACTTGTGTAAACGGGCCAATCCTACGATCCACGTCTGCATGGTCACATGGGGGTAATCAGCGTAGACTATTACCGACAGTGGCGGGCCAGAATTGGACCTAAGGGGGTGCTAATTCTACTTATGTCAAGCTGTAGGACAATTTGGTGTTTTGAGAGGGGGTGCTGCCTTCCTAAATTGGACCAAGTTTTACTGAGCTGAGATACAGGGCTAATGGAAATTCATTGGTCCACCAGTTAAGCATGGTGGCTCAGAGGCCCAACAAAAGCCCAAAAATATATTACTAGTAGTATCGTTTATAAATGTCAAAATATAATACTAGTTACATTTAACTTTTTTCTTTCCATTAGTAGCAATCGGATTCACATGAGTTGTATGTACACACTCACAAGAGGCACACATGAGTTGTATTTACTATTTTATAATTTTTCAAATATTTACTATGTATTTTACAAGTTCTATGGCATATTTTCTTGCCTATTTTATTTCGACTAGAAAATAATATCAAACATGTAAATAAATGACTCCACTGTGTAAAGATGCTCATGAGGAAGCTTAAAAAATTGGATTTATATGATTTTTCAAAGTTTCAACCATTTTAAGCACGTCACGTCAGCGAAACTGCCGTCGAAACCACCGAGGGACGTAAAATGCACGGTTTTGAAGAGTTGAAGGACGCGAGATTTCTGATTTTTCATGTTGAGGACGAAAAACAAACTTCTACCAAACGTGAGGGAAGTAAAATGGACTTTTTCTTTTTTCGGTTATATTGTTCTCTTTGTAGGCCCAATTCGAAATACTTCAAGTAGCGGATCAAGTACTTAACAGATCCAAACGCTCAAAATATCTGAAAGCCCATCTCCCGTTTTCCCGTTCCTCACTCTTCACGAGCATGCATACCGCCATACCCTAGCCGCCATCCGCCCCGACGAGCCCGAGACCCATCGAAGTCCCGCGCAACGCCGCCGTCCCTGCTTTCCTCCTCTCCGCCGGGTCCTCCGCCCCCTCTGCACCTCACTCCAATGCCGAAGAAACCCGCCATGCGGCGCGGCAAGCCCGCCCGCGGCCCCGAGAAGAAGCGGCGCCACGGGCCGCGCCTCCCCACGGCGATTCGCCGGGAGCTCGACGCGATGGGGCCCGGCCCCGCCCGCGGCTCCGACGAGGAGGAGGTCTCCGACGCGGGGGCTGAGGACTTGTACGAGTACGAGGAGGGGGTGCCAGAGGAGGAGGCCGGAAAGAACGGCCGCTACGACGCCGTCGCCAAGTATGAGTACGAGTTCGACAGCGACGCCTCCGAGGCGGTGCGGTGCCCCCCTTACTTTTCTAGTTTGAGTGTTTGTTGTAGAGTTGCTGACCACTGGCGGCTCGATCTGCTGTGCAAAAAAGAAAAGAAAAGATGTGTTTTGCAGCGCACCGGGGAAGATATTGATGCGATTTTTGAAAGCGTTTGTGTTGGTCTGGTGCTTGTGCTAAATTATTCTCGCATTTGTGTTTTACATAGGATGAGGATGTGCCTTCGGAGGAAGGTGAGGATATGGAAGAAGATGACAATGATGATGATGAGAAGCAGATAAGAATACTTCAGGAGACGACTGGAATGCCTAGAGAAGCGTTTGATGGTAAAGTTTTTGTAAATCTATATGGACATTGCGTATGGGATATTCTCATATACATATTGCATACAGATATGCATGTTTCGCTGAAGGCTTGGAAAACCTGCTCTTTCTTGCCAAAATGTTATGTGTTGAACAATGCTGTAGCTCTCCTGAATAGAAGACTAAAACTCTAAAAAAAATGTATGCTAAAAAATACATCTATCTTGAAACTCAGATTCTGGCAGTCAAAACTTAGTTCATATCATTCAAAATCTGAAATGCTATGTTAAAACAGGAAAGAAGAGGAAACAGCCATTGGAGCTGCCGTTGCAAGATGGAGATGGACCTGTCACGATTCATGATCTCTTGGATAATATTCAGGGGAAGCCTGGATATAGCAAGGTCCGCAAGAGGCTGCAGCAGCAGGAGAGAAAAACAACGGTCATGGCAGCCCCACTTCCAAAAATGGAGAGGGACAAGATTGATCGCAGACTGACGTACGAGAAATCAAATGTTGAGTTAACGAAGTGGGAGAGAATTGTGAAGGTCAACCGCGAAGCTCCTACACTCTTCTTTGAAAATGATGCCAACCTGGGTGTGAACACTGTTGCTGCAATTGCTAACGAATTTAAACCAAGGACTAAGTTTGAGAAGAGAATTGCTGAGATTACACGAAGCTCTGAAGTAATGGAGGCACACAAGAATGATGGTGCCAAAATTCTGGAACTTAACAAGGTATTTGATGATCTCATTGCACCTCATCAGTTCAACTGAATTTAACTAGGCAGTATAACAGTGCTGTCTGCTACTTTTTCTTCATTGACGATGTTTACTGTTATGCTGCATGTTCTGAGCCTTGTGGCATTCTTTGCTAAATAAGTTAATGAACTCACACAGATTGATGTGGAGGATGTCAGAGAACGTCAAAACCGCCTTGCTAAAATGCGCAGCCTTCTATTTCGTCATGAGATGAAAGCAAAGCGTGTGAAGAAGATCAAGTCCAGGACATATCATCGGATCTTGAAGAAGGACAAACTGAAGGCAGCATCAGCAGATTTTGAGGCGGATCCTGAAGTTGCGAAAGATTATGCTATGAAACAAGAATTGAAACGTGCAGAGGTAAATGTAGCTCATTTCTTTTCCCCTATAAGATAACTTCCTTGTTTGTCTGCCCATTGTTTTTAAAAATTTATCTCATGATTATTTACAGGAAAGGATGACATTGAAGCACAAGAATACATCGAAATGGGCGAAACGAATCCTCAAGCGTGGATTGTCTGTTCAAGATGAAGGCACACGAGCTGCTATTGCAGCACAACTCCAACAAAATGCTCTTCTGACTAGAAAAATGAATTCCATGAAAGATGATTCTAGCAGTGAGGAAAGTTCAGATGACAACGAAGATGAGAGTGGCTCAGAAGCAAAAATCTTAAACAGAGGGAAAGAAAAGATTCTTAAAGTTCTTGAAGAAGATAAAGAGATACCAAATTCAGGAGTTTTTTCGTTGCCTTTCATGGTGCACTTTCGTGACCCATGCTCTTTTTGTTTAGCAAAAGTATATTTGTTAGCAGCACTGTAATTCTGTAACCCCCAATGATCACATTTCTCTGCTTATCCACAGGAACGTGCTATGAAAAAGCAGGAGGAATCAGCTTATGAGGAAGCACGACAAGCTCTTCAAGAATACGATGATTCCTTGAGGAAATTGGAGGACGATAACACCGAACAGAATGAAGATTCAATTAAGATGACAGGCAAAAGAACATTTGGGCCTGCCAAAAGTACTCACAAAGATGTAAATAAGAGGCAAAAACTAGAAGAAACTGATAATAGTGATAGTGAGTACGATTCTGACCCTGCCTATTTGGGCAACAATGAAGCAACTGCAAAGCAAGCTGATATACAACTAGGGACTGCACTACTAGATGATGAACAGAATGATCTTTACAAAGTAAGGTGTTTATACCTTCAAGTTTTTGAATCATGTAATTTGTGTTACAGTAATCTGATTTGTAGTTGTTGCATTATGTAGAGTTTCAATGATATCATGAAAAATCCAGGCCCGAAGACAACATTTGAAGTTGGAATGTTAGCTGGTGATTCCTGGAAAACGGTACTTGTACTTGCATTCACAGCTACTTATTTCCTTGCCATACTTTATTTTAAGCTCATGGGCTCTTGTTTCACCAGGTCAAGAGTAGCAAAGGAATTGGCAATGCCAATGCCAATGGCATTACAAGTAAATCCAAATTACAGGCTCCTATTGTAGACCCAAATCCTAAGGTTTGTCTTAATTATGATACATGGTTCGTATTTGTAGATCCAATTGATTGTTTCACTGATCTTGTTTTCCACTTTGTTTTCAAGTAGCAACGGGATAACAATCCTGATTCAGATTCAGAGGAAGAGATGGTTGAGGGCTTCTTGACCGTCTCCGACACAAAGGAAAACTATAAACTTCCATCGCAAGATGAACTCATACGCCAGGCTTTTGCTGGGGATGATGTTGAGGCTGAGTTTCACAAGGACAAAATGGAAGTTCTAAATGAAGAGAACCCTGAACCTGAAAAACCTGCTCTTGTTCCTGGCTGGGGCCAGTGGACAGACGTCCAGCAGAAAAAAGGACTTCCATCATGGATGATCAAAGAACATGAAATTGCTAAAAGGAGTAGAGAAGAAGCCTTGAAGAGGAGGAAGGATTCAAAGCTTAAGCACGTTATCATTTCTGAACATGTGGATAAGAAGGTAAAGGTCTATTTTATTTGTTACATAGTTCGTATTTCTATTGTTAAATAGAAGGTAAAGCCTTGTATTTCTATTGTTTATCTATAGTTCGTACCTTTGGCACTCCACTATAATTCTGGGACGAGCACATTCTTCTGCTCGGATGCTTAGCACTCAGCTCAGTTTTAAAGGCGTCGCGGGGGCATCCTGGCGCACCCAGCTCACCTTGGGGAACAGTGATGCCTAGGCGATAAGGCGTTCCCAGAATTCTAATTCTTGGGACGCCTTTGAAACCATGGTACTCGGTATTTCTTTAGTTTTTTTAGAAATGCTTGAACAAGCTACATCGTTGCACTTTGCAGGCTGAAAAGTATTTAGCGAGGAATTTGCCTTTCCCTTACACTTCGAAGGATGTGTACGAGCAGAGCATCCGTATGCCTATTGGACCGGATTTCAACCCAGCGATATCGGTTTCTGCTCTCAATCGACCTGCGGTGAGTGCATCTCACTGATACATCGAATTGCTAACTATTAAATTAGTACATATACTTGAGGATGTCTGGATTGAACAAGTAATTCAAGTCTACTTTGAAAGCAACTAGTCTTGCCTTCTTTGATTTGCATTATATTCAAGGACAGTGCAATACATTCTGAACTGCATTATAATCCTGTCATGATGGTAAATAATGACATGATTATTGAGTCCCATCTTGATAATTTTTTCTCAGGACCTAACTTTCGAGTTGGTAATAACAATTAAAGATGACTACACTTCTGCCATTCGTTTTAAAAGTGTGTTGATTAAGATACGCTTTATTCACTGTTGTACCTCCCATATTCTTCAGATTGTTAAGAAGCCTGGTGTTATCATCAAGCCAATACAATATGAGGTGGTTGATCCCCATCTGAAGCCGGACGAACCTAAAAGGGTCATTCAGAGAGCAACTCCAAACCCAATTGCAAAGAAAGCCTCTGCGAAACAATCAAAGGGGGCAACTTCACATAAGAGAAAGTGATGAGGCAGTCGGCTTCTTTTTAGTAGCTTGTGTTGAGAAGTGAAATATAAAGGAGAGCCCATCAGAATTTTGTTGCCTCACCGAGTTTGAGATTGCACACCAGGAATAGTGTATAGTGAAAATGAGCTTCACTTCAGCATGGCCCATAGGAAAAAGGTTTCACACCGCTGGTTTTTAGGGTTGTAAGAGCTCCTGCACCGGAGCAAAGAAATTTTGCTACACCAAAGTAGTTGTATCTTAGTCATTTGTTGGCCCCCCCCCCCCCCCCCCCCCCCCCCCCCCCAGATCGTTCAAATGATAGTGATGCTATGTCTCAGTTCTAAGATGTATTGCTTACTGATCCAAATGACCGCTGTTACTGTCACCCTATTTTTCAGATGCCGTAAAAATGAATGATTATGAACAAACAGAACAAGTCAGTCTTTGTTTTATTTTCAAATAAAATCCTCCTTCACTCCACGTACGAACTTCAGAATTTGCCAATTTCTTACCTAGAAAAAACTTGCATCTGACAAAGAAGAGTTGGTGACAAAAGCTCCCATCTGGGTTCTGGTAAACCCGAGAAATGGTTGGTGGGGGTCCAAAATTCTCCACCTTTCCCTCCTCCGGTCCTCCCCCTCCAACAAACCCCATCTCCCTCACTCCTCCCTCATCCACACCAAATCTGTTCCACCTCCCCCCCGTTCATCCGCGCATCCCACCAACCATGGCCGCCTCCTCCGACTCCGACGCCGGCGCCCAGCCACGCGACGACCCAAGCCTCCTCCCCTTCGCATCCTTCTCGCTCTCCCTCAACATCCGCGCGCCGACCGCCCCCACACTCGCCTCCGTCCCCTCCACCATCCACCTCCCCACCCAAATCTCCACGCTCGCCGTCTGCCTCCACCCCTCCGCCGCGCAGTCCCCTTCCCGCCGCCCCACCCGCCTCAACTCCGCCACCTCCTCCGTCATCTCGCCGCTGCCCGCATCCACGCCGGGCCTGTCCCGCTCCTTCCCGTCCGGTGCGCCCGCCGCCGCGGGCCGCCGCCGCACGCTCGTCTGGTTCCGTGCCGACCTCCGCCTCCACGACCACGAGCCGTTCCACGCCGCGGCGGGCGCGTCCTCCTCCCTCCTCCCCGTCTTCGTCTTCGACCCGCGGGACTTCGGCAAGTCGCCCTCGGGGTTCGACCGCACGGGCCCGTACCGCGCCAACTTCCTGCTCGACTCCGTCGCCGACCTTCGCCGGAGCCTCCGCGCGCGCGGCGGGGATCTCGTGGTGCGCGTGGGCAGGCCCGAGGTGGTCATCCCGGAGCTCGCGCGGGCGGCGGGCGCGGAGGCCGTGTACGCGCACGGGGAGGTGTCGCGGGACGAGTGCCGCGCCGAGGAGAGGGTGCAAAAGGCCGTCGAGAAGGAGGGCATCAACGTGAAGTACTTCTGGGGTAGCACGCTTTACCACGTGGAAGACCTGCCCTTCCGCCTCGAGGACATGCCATCCAACTATGGCGGCTTCAGAGAGGCCGTGAAGGGCTTGGAAGTCAGGAAGGTGCTCGAGGCACCCGAGGAGGTTAAGTGCGTTCCCATGAAGAATGTGCTCGAGCCTGGGGACATCCCCACGCTTGCCGAGCTCGGGCTCTCTGGACCGCCGGCCATGGCACAGGTCAGTCAGTTTCTGGATATACTAATTAGAATCTTGCCAATTAAGTTCAAGCTCACTCTATATGCAGACAAGTTCGTGGAGTTTGGTACTTTTCAGTAAATTGTACAGCTAGAAGTGGATGGAAATTGTTAATTGTAGCATGTTTGGTACCATTGATCATTTAGCTAGATTTTGTTGTAAATGATCCAATTCTTGGGCATATCTTAGGTACACTTGGTTTTTGATGGTCATGGAATGAAACTGGATATGAGATTCGGTACTGCCATTTGTTTATGTTGTTATGGTCCTATTATGAAGGTGTAGCGCTAGTGCTTACTCTCAATCTGTTTTTGTTCACAGCTGTGGTAGGATTGTCTGAGTAGCATAGGAGTATAGGACAAAGAAGTAATGCAATTGTTTTTTATGATAGGGTGGCAAAAGAAGCAGTGGGGTTTTGTCTCAATGGGAAATGCCAAATTCCACTCATTTCTGCAATTGAATATTTGAATTGTTTATCATTGTCTCATCTTCATCTGTATTACCTTTGCTTTTCAAGATCACGACATCTCTGAAATGATTTTGCTTTTTGAACCTTTGGAACTGAGACACATTGGCAACCTATGCATTTGATCTCTAGCATTTGCTGCTATGATTATATACAGCCCCTTGATTTACGGACACATTAAACCTGTAGTTTTATGCTATTATGAATCGTCTCTCTGTATATATAGGGATACGGACTTCGACATCGATGTTAAAGTGAAATTCTGAGCTGTCTTACTTCCCAAAAGGAAAAAAAAAGTTCTGAGCTGTTGTTAACTTGGACAGTGACAGTGGTGGAAGGATCTCTTTTAAATAATTTCTGTTAGTGCCATGGGCATAGTTCTTTGTAGCTCATATCAAAGACCCATTCTCTTCAGCATTCTTGTACTCATTTGTGCAGTCCATCCTGATCTTTATATTTAATTATTTGTTCATTAGGACTCAAAACCTGCTGTTGGCTCTACTCTCATTGGTGGTGAGACAGAAGCTCTGGAGAGGTTGAAGAAGTTTGCTGCAGAATGCTCTATGCAGCCAAACAAAGCAGAAAAAAGCAATACTCGAGATAGCATATATGGCGCTAATTTCTCCTGCAAAATTTCACCATGGCTTGCTACGGGTTGCCTCTCTCCACGGTTCATGTATGACGAGTTGAAGAAGCATGCTACTAGGTATGCCAGTTTGCTGTGAAGTTCATCATGATATAAATTTGCTGTCTATAAATAGTGATTTCTTGTCCTCCCAGAGCAATTCCTTCTGGGTCAACACCTAAGAATGATGATGGCACATCTGATGCTGGGACAAATTGGTTAATGTTTGAGTTGTTATGGAGAGATTTCTTCAGGTATGTGTCGCTTGTCCACTGAGCTGATGAGTACACATGTGTTGTAGAGGATATGAAATAATCAACACATAAAGTTTCGCTCTAAGGCAATACTGTAAATCATCCTGTATGCATGAGTACGCAGCCCATGCTTGCATGGGAAGCTCAAATTTTGTATCATACTACATCAAATTATTTATTAGCACAAAACTTTTGGTATGCACAAAGTAATATCCCCGCATTACCTTATGAATAGTATGCAAGCTGTAGTATAGATGATATGGTGCTTCTTGGACTCTCATATTTTCACCTGCATCTTAAACTTTAGTCAATTGCTTCACCAGTTGCGAAATATGTGCAACTTTTGTGGCATTCATAACACATCCGATGCATACCCAGTTGCTAGTTTTTGTAGCATTTATATAGTGCAACGGAACCCAGTTGTTAGTTTTTGGATAAAGGATAAGTTTTGGCCTTTTACATTATCCGTGCATACCTAGTTGCTAGGTAGATGTACATTTGCACTAATCTTCAATGTGTAAGGACTAACACCTGCAGTATGAACAGCATAGTACATGATCAAACTGATTGATGAAATATTGCAGGTTCATCACAAAGAAGTACAGCTCTGTACAGAAGACATCTGAAGTGGCTACTGGTTGCACTCCTGCCCCAGCCCTTGCATGAACATAGTTAGACAAGCTGATTGCCAGCTAGTTTTTGGGTGATGAATTTATGCACATTTTGAATGGAGTTTTAAAATTTTTTCCTCACCAATAAATGTTGGTAATGAAAGTGATGGCTGAGTGTGCTGTTCTTGCGTTTTGGTTCGATTGATCTCAGAAGGGATCTTTGTATCTGTCGACATTGCTCCAAATAACTGTTCAATACTTTGAATGACATTGTGATCGACATTGAACACTCCCTGAATTTTAGTTGATATCAATTGACGTGTGTCGAGCTGGTTTGATTTGATATTCAATCACAGTAAGAACGAAACAGACTTGCCGACCGGCGACGACGACATGGCCTCGACACACATGACAAGTGCCTGTTTTGCGATCAAGCGGATGAAACGGCCGATCATATCTTGGCCAATTGCTCATTCGCAAAAGGGATCTGGTGGGGAGTGCTCTCTGCATTAGGATGTAGCTGCACTGTTCCTGCAGAGCCCCTACGATTGCAGGCATGGTGGGAGCATCTCAGCCGGCTACAACCAGCGCACAAATGGAAGGGCGTGACGGCATGGTGCTTGTGGAAGGAGCGCAATGCGAGGCTCTTCCAGGACCAATCGACCACTGCAGGAGAGCTAATCCTACTAATCAAGCAAGAGGTGCGCCTTTGGGTATTGGCAGGAGCAATGAAACTCGAGGGTCTGAAGCGTGATGTTTTAGCCCTCACCTCTCGTAAAATCTGTAACGTGTTCATATCCTCTTGATCCAAAGATACACGGCTTTCCTACGTATTCTTCTTAATACAAAGATACACAGCTCTCCTACGTGTTCGAGAAAAAAAATAATAACTCAGCATCACCACAGATCTGATTGTCTGCTGATTACCCATAAGGGCAGTCCCAACCCATGTATATGGGTAGTGTCCATGCTGTCATGTTAGCAAGACATCACCTTAGACACTACATTCTCCAACACATGATTTCTTAGGATGGATCATTAATAAATTCACCATCTTTTCTCTCTACCGATCGTACTTGTTCTTTTCTATCGTGAAGAAGTATCATGAAGACACTTTCTCTCAATGCAAACTTTGGTAGTGTTCTATGTATAGGTTCTCGTGTCGACACGGTCTTGCATGAGACCCAGTTTCTTCCACTTTCCATTCTCTCTTATTTAATACAGTACCACACAAACAAAAAGTTCATGTGACAGCCTAATTAATGCTATGAAAACCATCCTACACGGAGTAGGGTTAGAACTGCCCTAAGGCTGCAACTTTGCTGGGTGCTGTCTGAATCTCAAGCGCCAACTGCACGTAGGGGCTGTCCCAACTCATCTCACGCGCAAAAATGGCGCTCGCAGAGTCACAGCTATGTCGCCCTCACCAGCCGAAAAATTTGCGATGGTTGGTTCTTTTTACCACGCAATTAGAATTATGTCAAATTTGCAAAAGCAAATCTTGACAGCCAGAGTTCTCAAGCTGATGAACAATTCAGCAAGACAATCATAGCGACAACAGCACGATACATCACAGATGATATTTCAGAGACAAGCAAGAACAAACAATTCTTGGACTCAGATTATCTAAGGATCACATGGGAAGTTCCACCACTTAAAACACATCATAAGACCAATTTAAACATCAAAACTCATATCCCTTCAAAGGCTACAGCAAGACTGTTCCAACACGTCCAAAAGTTCACAAGGCATAGATTAAGGTAGTGCGTCTAATCCTCCTCCTCGCCCTCATTCTCGGCAATGTTGAAGTACCGGAGCTCATAGACGCTGCGGTCCTTGTTCGAGGCGATGACCCGGAGCCAGTCACGCACGTTGTGCTTCTTCAGGTACTTCTTTGTCAAGTACTTCAGGTACCTGATAATGGAGCAAAATGTTTTAGAAACTGAACAAAAGGATCACTTATTTTGAAATGCAAGAATAGAACCATTTCATAAGAGCTAGAACATATTTTAGTTGCTCAAATTAGCCTACAAGGATACAACATAATATGCATTATTTGAGCAATGAACATGATAGTCATCTGATGCAAGCAAAAAACTAGAGGTCAGCCAATCAAAAATTACTCCCTCCGTCCCAAAAAAGAAGACACTCTTGAATTCAAAATTTGTCCCAAAAAACAAGTCATTCTACATGTGCATGCAACAACCAATTAGTGCCAAATATGGCTAATAATTAGGGGCAATCAAGGTCATTTTACTTTCTCGTTAATCTGTCCTAAAATTTCTAAAATGTCTTCTTTTTTGGGACGGAGGGAGTACATTTTAGACATGACCAGAATACAACTCGATCAAGAAACAGGTTGAAGTACTAGCCGGAACAAACAAAGCCTCCGTATTGGAAAAGGAATGCCAAGTAGCCCTATGTTCATCTAGCATCCTACTTGCGTGTCAGCTGGGTCATAGTATAACTTTACAACAAAAGGTGTGTCTCCTCAAGAGGATTGAGAGACACACCCATGATATAACCAGTCAATCCAATGAGGTGCATCTCCTCGGGAGGAATGAGACACACCAATGACAAGCAGTGTGCAAATATGCAACTGCAGTGCAGCTAAAGTGCTACTATTATTTGTTAAGTATCATAGCAAATGGCTCGTCCCAATCCAACTAAGCTTTGCTTACTATGCCCAGAAAGGTTTCAGTAGTTTCTCAGCATGCGAACCAAATGATTCACTAGCTGCAAAGCACAAATGGAAAACAAAATCCCTAAATCCCGAGTCTGTCATGACAGGTTCATCCCCTATCGCACAGATATGAACGAATACGTCCAGATACATCTTCACTGTGTCATAAAATCGGTACACCGTAAATCGGAATGCGTGGATCTGGGTGGTCGAACAAGGGTTGTATACCTCTTGGAGAAAGGCCCCTCGGAGGTGACGGTGACCTTGGTCTTGTCGCGGGAGACGGTGACGCCCTCGCCGAGGTTGCCAGCCTTGCCGCCGGCGACCTTGATGCGCTCCTGGAGGAACTTCTCGAGCGTGGCGATCTCCATGATCTTGTCCTCCACGGGCTTGGTGCAGTCGATCGTGAAGGTGACGGAGCCCTTCTTCTTGCCACCGGCCGCGCCGCCCTTCGCCCCAGCCGCCGCGCCGCGCGCCATCGCCTCTCCTCTCGGCTCCTCCGCGTGCGCCGCTGCTGCTTCGGTGCTCGGTGGTGATGGCTGCGCCGCGAGAGACGATAGGGTTTTGTGGAGGCGCTGGGGAGGTGGCTTATAAGTAGTAGGGTTGAAAGGATCGGACGGCCACGGTTGGTTGATGGGGTTGGGTACAGGCGCTGTTTGGGCCTTATGGCTACAATGGACCGCTATTGTTGTTATCCGCTGGCCCACAGCTTCGATCCGGCCCGTTCTGCGATCGAGGCCCGGGTCACCGCCCCCAGCACCGAATGTTTTTTTTATCCCTTCTCCCATTCCCATCCTGCGCCTGTCGTGATCGACCTCAGTTGCCGTTCAATGCATTCATGTAGGGCATTGGCAGCAATCGAAGAGAGCTAGTAATATTTAAGCAAAATTCAGTGACAGTCTGTAACACCATCAGGCCACAAAGGCAAAGCCGCAAAGGTAAACACAAGACAGGACACGAATTCATCACCTCTGAACAATTGAACAAGCGTTCATCTGTATTCTCTGAACTGCTACCATGCCCAGTAGGCTACGACGCTACCTCCTACTGCAGTACTGCTGGACCTATGCGTGCTCGCTGACATTCCAGCACGAGTTATAGTTACGGATGCCATTTCTCACTCACTACACGCACTCCACATGAACCATGATCAGGATCGAGCTGCTCATCAAGCCCGTGCGTCATCTCGATCGCGTAAGTGCAGAGAGGATGATCCCGGCCGTCGGCTAGCTCGATCGACCGGCTCCCTCCTCGCGCCACCATGGCCTCTAGACCATGAGCTGGAGGGTGGGCGACCGCGAGGGCCATGCGGCCCATGAGCTGGAGGTCCTCGCGGTCGCGGAGCGGTTTGGGACCTGTGGGCTCCCATCCGATCGAGCAGGCGGATGCCCGGATGGGGGACGCCTCTGCGCTGTCCTCGCCACTTCGAACTTTTCAAGCTTGGCGCGCTGGTTCGTGCAATAGCATTTTTCTGTGGTGGAGTCTAGAGCGCGACGGGAGCGATGTTGTGTCACGCATGCATATACGAGAAGCCATTTTTGAGTTTGAGATAAATGGGGGATTAATGGCATTACCAGGTCGGACACGTATCGGATGCTAGCTTGCCGTCATCGTCGTCAGCGCCTCTGTCGTGTGCTTGCCCTCGTCGTAGCAGCTCCGAACACCTCAAGATGGGCGTGGTTCAGGTCGGCCCGTCGGTTCACCGATCCAGCCCAAGAAACTAACCCTAATGGGCTCCAATTTCGACCCATAAAACTAATCTGGATCAGTGGATCGATTCCCGTTGAACCACAGGATCGAGTGGTTCGATCCAGACCCCTCTACTCCTTCCGTCCGTCAGGAGCGGCGACGCTTGTCCGCGTCGTCTCCTCTCCCCGTCGCGTCCACCCCCGCAGTCGCGCCGTCCACCACCACCCCGTCCGCGCCGGCGCCCAAGTCCTCCAAGGCCACCCCGTTCCCAGTCGTCGAGGCGCCCGCGGCCGCGCGCGGTGCCCGAGGTGCCGGCCGCCGCGCCGCCCGCACCGGTGCCCGAGGTGCCGGCCGTCGCGCCACCCGCGCCGGAGATCAAGCCCACCGAGGCGTCCGCCCCCGCATCGGCCAAGAAGAAGAAGTCGTTGTTGCCGTCCAAGAGCAAGAAGAAGAAAGGCGCGTCGGCGCAGGTCCCGGATCCATTGGTAGCCAGCTACAACTATCTAGCCAGGATGGATCATCCACCCGATCCATTGGTGCACCGGGTCAAAAAAGATAGATGAATGCACCGGTGCTCCATAATTCCTCGTCAGGGTCCATGGATCGCAAGTGGTTTGCTCCATGGGGCAACCACCCCTAATTTGACGAACACCTGCACGCATCACGCAATGTCCATCGTCGATCACCGTCGTTGATGCATTCAATGCTCCTGGCTGAAGCGATGCGATTGTGATCGATTAGCCTGCCGTGTGTGCCATCTCTGCTTGTATATATTTACCGACTGGTTGACGTTCCCGTCAGGGTGCTGCAGCGCAGTGGCGTAGCCAAGATTTCAGCTTAGGGTATGCTTAGTCAATACTCTAATAATACGCAATTCGATATATAGCTATAAAATTTATCAAACAAAATTCGGTATGCAACTATGAGTTTTTTACGCCGCCATGCGATATGCAAGTAATAATAAATAACAAAAACTACAATATAAATACATTAAAAATATCTTATAATATTTTAAATTCAACAAATAAGTTCAAAACTTGCATAACTAACAATATAATATCAAAAACAACAAATCAAGAGTTCAAAACTTGCAGACTAGGGGGCTACCGGTCCGGAGTAGATTACAGGGCAAGATTAACTGGGTTGGAATACTGGAGCAGATCGATCGAAACTGAGATTTTGGCTTGTACAGAGTCATCAAATATTTTTTCCTACTATATACTTCATGTGCTGCCAATTTTAGGGTATGCTAGGGCCAACCCGGCGTACCCACTGTCTACGCCCCTGCTGCAGCGGGTCGCCGTACACCTCACGCTGGTGAGCAGAAACCTGACGCCGACGCGCTTAGCGAGGCCCAGCATGTTGAGCATTCCCACCACGCTGGTCTTGACCGTCTTCACCGGGTAGTGCATGGGGCACGTCAGGTGGTTCTCCTTCGCACCGTGAGAGTTTGGTCGGTTAATCCCTCCATGAGAGGGAACGGAGAGGATTGAGCCGGATTGGATCCTCAAGTGAGTTTTAGGAGAATAAACTTCACTCAATCCCCTCCAATCCCTTCTATTTGGGGATTAAACGAACAAGGCCCGAAGGAGCGGCCATCGTGGCGAGGGTGGCGGCGCTGCCAGCGCTTGTGTTGGTGGACGGGGAAGTGGCGGGATGGCGTGGTGAGGAAGAAGGTCGCGGCGAGGGCCATGCCCGCGCTGCTACGCGAAGAGGTACTGGAGCGGGTACCTGTGGGGCGCGCCCGTGGGGAGAAGCTCCTTGTGCCTGCGGAAGATGAGCTCCGACGACACTCGCGCTAGTGGAGTAGTGTGGAACTGACCGACGACGTGAATGTATCTACGGTAGTTTGTCGAAATTTTCAAGTTGGGATATCTGCGATGACGAAACACAGTTGAAGAGCCCAATCTTAAAACATAAAGATCTTATGTTGTCCTGTACTGTACATTTTGAAGAAAAAAAAAGGAATGCTAGATAACTCAAATCACAAAAAAAACATGTGTTCCTTCCTCTTCTTCTTAGCTAGTTTATGATAAAAATACCCGTACAAAAAGCAGAGACAAAAACACGTAAAAATACGTGAGCTAAACATCTGGTGATCTGAAGTTGTGAAATTGTGAAGATACGTCATAATAATTTATATATAAAAAACTAAATCTATTAAAAATCGCAAGCTACTACTGGGCTGTTTCCGCTATTGCTCCAGAGTGCAAGTGGGCTTAAACCGATGGGCCGTACTGGGCTAGTTTGGCTTTCCTGATGGCGCGCGGGCGCTTGTGTATCACTTGCAAGTTGCAACCGCAGGAGCGAAGAGATAAGGGAAGTTGCCTGGCTTGCTGCGGTTTAGTACCACCTCGCTGGGTGAAGCAGGAGGAAGCTGAGCTCTGGCTACTTAACAGAGCGGGTGGTCACCTGGAGAATGCACGCAGCTCCGTGGTGAGCACAGAGCGGAGTATTCTTCCGCCTTTTACTGAGGCCTTGTTGTTTAGATTCCAAATTCCCAACTTTCTTTAATACCGTGTGCACGCCACAAATGCAGCATACGTTTATTTTTGGAGGGTGCTTTCTCTTTATTGAGAGGGCCCCAACAATATCAATGCTAAGTATTTAGCAAAGCTTTGGAACATAAATTGGACGGCTAAATTGGTCTAGCTATCTCACGCGTAAGACTACCTGCAATGCGCAACGGCATGAGCTGCGGTAAGCGTAAAATGTGCCGGTAAGCGTAAAATGTGCTGCAGCGGGCAACGGCAAACAAGCGTAAAATATGGTGCAAAATATGCCGTAAAATATAGCGGGCAACGGCAAACAAGCGTAAAATCAAGTTCACGCTACAGCCAGCGTAATCCTGGCGTTACGCCACAGCCGCCGCAGTCCAACTACCCCTTCCCTCGCGCGCATGGACGGAAGATGCGACGCCGCGAGCTGGATCCGGCCGCCCGCGCACGCGTACCTCTGCACCGCCGCGCTGCCGTCGAACCTCCCTCTGCACCACCGTGCCTCGTTGCAACTCTGCTTGGTCATCGACGGATCCAAGCTGGAGAGGACGAGCGCCGAAGCACGGACCCG
Organism: Echinochloa phyllopogon; assembly: GCA_033239725.1. Classification (NCBI taxonomy): domain Eukaryota; kingdom Viridiplantae; phylum Streptophyta; class Magnoliopsida; order Poales; family Poaceae; genus Echinochloa; species Echinochloa phyllopogon. The sequence continues at coordinate 58,953,172 of BTCW01000018.1, read as the reverse complement.
CTGGGGAGGACGAGCAGCGGTCATCCGCCTCCACCTCCAACGCTAAGAGAGGGGTTGTGGCCAGTGAGGGCGGGGCCGCGACCGCCGGATCTCGAGGAAAGGGAGGCGCCGCGGCCGCCGGAGCTCGAGGGGAGGAGCGGCATCGGAGGGGAAGCACGGCGCCGACGAGGAGGAGGAGGCGGCCGACGGCAGCGCCAACAAGAGGTCTGCCGCCACCAGCGTCCTCACCTCCCTTGGCCGTCGCCCCGCCCGGCCTTGGCCGCCACCGCTGCCCCGCTCCGCCGCCGTCCGGCCTTGGCCGGTGCGCGTGGCCGCGGAAGTGGTCCCCGCGTTCGCCTCCGCCGCTACTCCCCGCCGCCACCGACGCGCCGCGCGTGGCACAGAGAGGGAGGGGAGGGGCGACAGGGAGGTGACGCCAGGCGCTGCGGATGGTGCCGCGGGGAGGGAAGGGGCGACGCGCGGAGGGGGATGGGAGGAAGATAGGAGAGTGAGAGAAAGAGGGGGAGAGATAGCGACGGGAATAGAAAAAAAAAAGAAACGCGGGTCACATGTCTTGGTAGTTGGTATAGTGTAAAGATATAGAGTAACAGGAGTACGGGAGAAGTCAATGTAGAGTAAAAAATTTCAGTGACTTGGCTAGAATATTCCTTGTAGAGTAAAAATATAGAGTAACAGGAGTGCGGATAGCCTAATAAGCAAATATCTGTGGAAAGATTCCCACGCGCAGTAATACGGGCTTAATGTTTGAATTATTATTTTTCGGTCCAGCTGTATTAGGTACATATATTACAACCATACTGCTGCTTAAAATCAGTGGTACATGCGAGAAAAAGATGAATAGCTTAAAATCAGTGGTACATGGGAGAAAAGATGAATCGCTGAAGTCAGCTTGCATGCAAACGGTTTCAAACTTAAAAAAACCTATAAATCCTAAAGCGGACATCTAAATAAAATTTTGATTGCACCATTATGTTTCTTACTACATGATCTACAAAACAATACCTCACTTGGCTATATTTAAAATAAAAAATTTATAAACATTTTTTTATGATACTAGAACATTTTTATAACTGGCAAGAAATCACGTGCGTGCTGCACGTTTATTGATGACACTTAGGTACTAAAACCGTCATTTGAGTGGGCCATGGTAAACAGACCAGTTGTGCGAAGCGCTTTTGAAAATAAATTATATTCGCTCTCTCATGTATAGAGAGCTTTAGGTATTCTCAAATAAGCGCATCATTTTTGAGATAGTTGGTCTTTATTTATATGGAGAAAAACTCTTCAATCTATTGTCTATTAGTAATACAGGATTATTATGTATCGACGTGGTTACAAATGTGGGTATATTTAGGTGGACTCTTTTTTCTCTTCAAAGTTTTGATGTCTCTGACACTTCCGCGTAGAATTGTTTAATTTTTTCTGGTGCTTCGTGCAACTTGTGTTGGTCTCCTCAGATTAGCAATTTTGAAGAGAAAATTCGGTGCTTGTTTCTTGCTCCCGCTTGGCTGTGGACTTTTATTTTTGTTGGTGCCATAACTATGTGCTTTCCTTCTTTTAATATCCAGCAACGACAATTAAATTTGTTTTGACTGTAGGATGCATGTGTATCGGTTGATTCCTTAAAAAAAGGCTTAGACGAGGTTTCACGGTAGAAGAATTGGTTTTCAGTTTGAAGGCTGTTTCCTCTCCAAAAAAGACCTCCCATACATATGCATGCCTATGCATCTACACCCACCATGCAACTTTCATGCAGCAAACTAAGCGTCACCTAACAAAATAAAGAATCTCACAATGTGCGTGTGGGGCTGACATGTCGTCGACGGCGAGGTGATGCTCTCGACGAGATCGCCAGCGGTGTCGCATGTCACACCCGGATTTACACAAAACCCGAATGTGGCCATATGTGTGCCCAGGAAGTCCACAGACACATATAGCGAACAAATATGGTAAAAATCAGAGTACAATGCTTTATTCTCATCATATAGTAGCGTTTACATCAGAGTGCTTCAGAAATAAAAACATGGACAGCGGAAGACTAATACATCTCTCTAGCGTAGCCGCAATCCCACAGGGACTCTGACTGGGAGAACGCGAGCTCAGAAGTACGGCAAATCCTCTGGAAACTCCACAGCACAATCAGCCTGACTCCAATCTGTTACCCGTCCGGGATTTTGCCCAAAAAATAGTAATAACAGCAAGTGTAAGTAATGGGAATTACTTAGCAAGTATAGCACGGGTTATGAAGGCTCAAAAAGGCTAGACACGGCTTAACTGCATTAGCACTTTTAGTTGGTTCGTTTTATCATTGCCCAAGTTACTACATGTGAATGAATACCCGGTTGCAACCCAATTAATAAAGTGTAAGTGACATTAAGCCAGAATAAATACCATATTCTAATCAAAAAGGATCCAGACCGCTCGTGACACTGAGCAAGGCTATCATGATAGATCATACACTCTGCAGAGGTTTCGCCCTTTACCCACCAGTCGCGTAAAAGTACAAAGGAACTTTGCACCCAACCACGCACATCGACACTTCCGAGGTGTGACTGCACAGGGACGCTACGAGGCTTTTCACAAGACACTCTAACAAGACAGTAGCCGCTGGGGTACTACAAGGTGGTGAGTCCTTAGGCACCGAGATCGACGTACGCCCACGGAGTCACACCATGAGGGGGTCGATGGCGTCCAGAGCGCGGGTATCCACCCCAACAATGCGCAACGCGCGGAGTTCTCAATCGCTGAGACTCCCAACACGGGACTGGGTCTAACGAGACCTAGCCGACGGGGCTACCGTCCTCGGTGGAATCGGGAAAACACCCCGTGCCTTGCCTCCCTCAACGCCGTTGGCCCCTCGGTAACCACTATCAAGCTAGAGCCGTACAAGCTACTTGACCAAGACCAGAGCCATTATAGTTCCGGCGGTGGCGACAGGCTCCTGGGTTGCCGCTTTAAGAACCGGTCCTTAGAGGGAGACACTAGAACAAAGCACACAGCACATGCTCTAGCTCCCTAGTCCATGTTGCTAAAAAGCAAGTTTTACTGTTAAGGTTGAAGTGGACCATTAATACAAGTTTAATATTTAAGCAAAGGTGACAGTAGCTGCGCCTAGCAAAATGCTACCCATATGCAAAAACCCATAGGAATACAAGGACAGGGAAATAAATGCTAGGTACAACCTTAATGGTAAACAGTATTAGACACATGCGTATGTAATGAACAGTGTATTAAAGAGTGAGTAGGTAGCAAGGATTGTCCGTGCGATAACTTGCCTTCCTCGGAGTACGGCTGCTGCTGCGAGTCCTGCTCTGGCACATCCTCAACGTACTCGAAGTCCAAAGCTACGGGCTCGCCGACTGGACACGATCATCACGCAATCATCCAAAGAATTCATTACATGCAAACAAATTACTTCTATTAGAACAGTACCCCAAACAGTGAAAACAGTACAAAAACAGGAGCTAAAAATAATCTACGCTTCGCTACGAACACATGAGCGCGAGAATCACACTAATCGGAGCTAAAACGTGAAAGTTATAGCGTTTCTAAGGATCAGGGACTTGCTGGCAAGTTTCTGAAACTTCTAGGGGCTCATTTGTGCAAAACCGAGGGCCTATACGTAATTTCGTATTAAAACAGGAGGGATAACGTGTAAAAACGCAAAGGCTGGACCGCGGGTTCAAATTTTAAAAAGGGCAGGGGCTTAAACGAATAAAACAGGACCTATTTGTAATTACTTTTGAACTGAAATGGACCGCGGGTTGATTTCCGAGAAGTCCAGGGGCTCTTTAGCAAAAGTGCCAGCACTGCCCGGTATCCCGGGATTTGACTTGGGGGCGGTCAGATCTGGGCCGTTGGATCTGGATCGAGCGGCTGAGATTTAAAACGCGAAGGGGTATCCTAGGTTCTAATCTTGACCGTCGATCTGAGATCGGACGTCCTGGATTTAAAACGCGAAAGGGTATCGGCCGATCTAATCTCGGCCGTTGATCTTGGATCGAACGACCGTGACGCTCGGGCTCGCCGGGGAAGAAGGAACCACGGCGGCGCTGCTCGGGCCGACGGCGAACTTCGCCGGAGTTGGCCTTATCTCGGGCTAGGATGCTCGGATTTGAACGGGATCTAGTCCTATGGCTTCAGGGTGGCATGGCGAGTTCAATTAGGGTGTTCATGACGAGCCTTGGCCGACGAGGGGGTCGGACGGCGTCGGGCGGCGGAGCGGAGCTCCGGTGTGCAACGGGGAGTGCGGTTCGGGTCGGTTTGGGTCCGGGTTTTAGGCTCTGAAGCAACAGTGCACGACAGGGAATGAAATGGTGGTGATCTAGGGGTGAAACACGTGGTGTATTGGCCTGTCGGCGATGACCGGCGGTCGGCCGACGGCGAGGGTCGTGGGGGGGGGGGTTGCTACGGTGCTCTAATGCCGAAATTGAAGGGCTGGGGAGCCGTGTTACCTCCCAAGGATGCTCCTGGCGCGAAGAATCGGTCGGAGAGGTGGTGGAGCGACGGGTCGACGGCGAGCGGCGGTCGGTGGCGTCGGTGCTCGTCGGCGATGGTGCTCCGGAGCGCGAGGGTGGGCGTGGAGTAGCTCGGCGCGTTCCACGTGGCTTGGTGAAGACCGTCCGAGGCTCGGGTGGCGCGGAGCGGCACCAGAGCGCGACGACGACGGGCGGCGGCGGAGCTCGAAGCTCGGCGGCTCGGGAAGTAGTGGTGGCGAGCGGCGATGCTAGGGTTGTGGACGGTGGGTGAGGGGCAGCAGCACTGGGCAATTAAGTAGGGCGAGGCGAGCATCTCGGCGTGCGGGCCGGCCGCGGCAGGCAGCGCCATCAGCGGGCGCCGGGGAAGGAAAGGGGGAGGAGGGAGGAAGAAGGAAGGTGACGCCAGGATGGCGTCAGCGGCCTGACAGGCGGGGCCCGCGCGGCAGTGGGAAGAGTGGGAGGGAGTGCGGGAGAAGGCTGGGCCGCGGTTGGCTGGGCCGATGGGCCGCGAGGAGTAGCTGGGCCGCGAGAAAAGAAAAAAAAGAGAGGGGGCTGGTCCGGACTGGAGAAGGAGTTGAGGGGGTAAAAGTGGACCAGGGAAGAGTCCAGGGAGCAGAAGTGAACTATGGGCCTAGCAACTTTTCTAAAGCTCCAAACAAAGTGATTCAAATTTGAATTTAAATAAATTTAAATTCTTGTTTGAATCACAAGCAATACAAAAATAAATGCAGCAGCATGAATGCAACAATAAATGTTTCTGTCACTTATATTTGATTTTAATTTTTAGAAAATTATTATTTAGGCTATAATAAATATGAGCAAGCTCTAAATAATTATTAAATGCCAAAAATTTTAAATTTGAGTATTTTGGGTGTTACATCGCAACTGCCGGAGTTGCCGAGAGCTTGACGGAGTTGCCGGCGACAAAGCTACGCGTCGACGCTCCGACGAAGATGAAGAGCCTGCGCGTGCAAGCGACAGCGGGCTCTCATGGACGTGTATGCGGATGCGTGCGTGGGTGCATGTACGCGTTCGGAAGAGGCACAGTTCGAAGGAGGGTTTATCGCCGGCTGATTTCGGTGAAAAAAGTGGTTTCCCTTTATTTGTATTCTTTCCAAAATAAATAGGTGGGGTAAAAAAAACACCGGTGAGAAAAAAATGGGGTTTATCGCTCTACCAAAAAATGAACTCACACAGGGTTTATCGCTCTACCAAAAAAACTTCCACAATATTTCCTTTTTTCCCTGCAACGTGGGTCCAAGTGGGTCCAACGCGGGGTACGGGGGGCTTTCGTTGGTAGGAAAAGCACGTGCGTGCCCGTCACACACGTTTTTTATGACACGTAGGTATTAAAACAATGTCACTTGAGTGGGTCAGGGTAATCAGACCAGTTATGCGAAGCGCTTTTAAAAATACTTTATATTCACTCTCTTATGTATAGAGAGCTTTAGATATTCTAAAATTTAGAGGCACATCATTTTTCGAGATAGTTGGTCTTTATTTATATAGAGAAAAACTCTCTAATCTATTGTTTATTAGCAATACGAGATAATTATGTATAGACATGTGTATAAATGTGGGTATATTCGGTCAAATTTATCCATGGACAAATCACAATTTACGAACAGTAATACAAAGGACCACATCATATAAAATCGGTAATTTTTTAATCCCAAGTCCAAAACAAAACACACGAGACTGATTAACGCCATCCCCACCATAACCTGACCGTGGACTTGCATGTAGCACGCGGCAGTGTCGGACCCAGTACAACACATATGGGCGCACAGGGATAAAAAACAGTCGAGTTTTGTCTTAAAAAAAGACAGGCGATTTTTTCTTTCCAAAATAAAAACGGTGGGTAAAAAAACACCGGTGAGAAAAAAAGTGGCTAGGTGTAACACCCAAAATACTCAAATTTAAATTTTTTGGTATTTAATTAATTATTTAATGCTTTCACCTATTTTATAAAGGCTAAATAATAATTTTCTAAAATTTAAAATCAAATATAAGCAATAGAAACATTTATTGTTGCATTCATGCTGCTGCATTTATTTTTGTATTGCTTGTGATTCAAACAAGAATTTAAATTTATTTAAATTCAAATTTGAATCACTTTGTTTGGAGCTCTAGAAAAGTTGTTAGGCCCATAGTTCACTTCTGCCCCCTGGACTCTTTCCTTGGTCCACTTTTCCTCCCTCTACTCTCTTTCCAGTCCGGCCCAACTCCCTCTCTTCTCTTTCCTTCCCCGGCCCAGCCCCTCCTCTCCTTTTCTTTTTCCACGGCCCGGCAGCTCCGCTCGGCGCAGCTCGCGCGCAGGCCCAATCCCCCGCTCGGCCCAGCGCAGACAGGCCGGCCCAGACGCAGCCGCTCGCCCCGCCTTCCCCCTGAGTCGCTGACAGCCCGGCCCCGCATGTCAGGCGATGACGCCACCGCCGACGTCACCTTCCTTCTTCTCCCCCGTGCACCTTCCTTCCCCGGCGCCCCGGCGATGGCGCGCTCGCCGGGATTCTCGCACGCCGAGGCCCACAGCACCCCCTCGCCTTCTTATTTCGGCCGAGCGCCGCACCCCGCTCCCCTCAACCTGTCGCCCCCAACCCTAGCGCCTCCGCCGCACCTCCACCGCAAAGTTCCCGAGCCGCCAAGCCCCTGCTCTGCCGGTCGCCGTCGTCTCCGCCACTCCGGAGCAGCCCCGCCCCAGTCGACCCTCGGAGCTGTTTCTCCGCTCCACGAGGACCCTGTTGAGCTACAGCACGCCCGCTCTCGCGCTCCAGAGCACCGTCGCCGGCTCGCACCAGCACCGCCGACCGCCGCTCACCGACGAACTCTCCTCGCCGACGCTTCTTCCTCCAATTCGACACCCCAGGAGCGTCGCCAGGTGGTAACGAAACTCCTCCCCCATCCAATTTCAGCTTCTAAGCACTGTAGCACTCGCTTCCTCGATCGCCGCCGTCGGTCGTCCGCCGCCCGTCGTCGTCCGGCCGATTCACCCCTCAATGCACAGCTTTTTCACCACGGTTGCACTTGTGGCACTCCCCAGTAGCTCCTAAGCCAAGAATCCAGGCCTTAACCCCCCCCCCCCCCCCGAACCGAGCCCCCGCTGCACACCGAGGCACACCTCCGCCGCTCGTCGTCGTCAGCCCGCCGTGCCGGCCGACGCTCGACTTGTTCACCCCTGGTCGACCCGCCATGTCTCCCTGAGTCCGTAGGGCCAACCCACGTCGAGTTTGGACCCCTGTAGCGCGAGGAAACCCCAAGTCCGGCGAGCCCTCGCCGCGGCCGAGCGGCGCCGCCGCGGAGCCGTCATCCCCGGCGAGCCCGAGATCCAGGGCCGTCCGATCTAAAATCAACGGCCACGATTAGATCCAACCATACCCCTTCGCGTTTTAAATCCTGGCCGCCCGATCTCGATCCGACGGCCGCGTACCGGTCAACTCCGGTCAGCGCTGGCGTATTTGCTAAAGAGTCCCTGTCTTTTTCGCAAATTAACCCGCGGTCCATTCTAATTCAAAAATAATTACGGATAGGTCCTGTTTTATTCGTTTAGGCCCCTGGAAATTTTAAAACTTTGCCAGCAAGCCCCCGAATCTTAGAAACGCTATAACTTTCACGTTTTAGCTCCGATTTACGTGATTTTCGCGCTCATGTGTTCGTAGCGACGCGTAGAATATTTCTAGCTACTGTTTTTGTACTGTTTTTACTGTTTGGTGTACTGTTCTAATAGAATTACTTTTGCTTGCATGTGATGATTGTCTTGGAATGCGTGCGTGATGATCGTGTCCAGTCGGTGAGCCCGTAGCGTTGGACTTCGAGTACGTTGAGGACGTGCCGGAGCAGGATTTGCAGCAGCAGCCGTACTCCGAGGAAGGTAAGTTATAGCACGGACAATCCTTGCTACCTATCTCACTTTTAATACACTGTTCATTACATACGCATGTGTCTAATATTGTTTACCATTAAGGTTGTTTCCTAGTATTTATTTTCCCTGTCCTTGTATTCCTATGGGTTTTTGCACATGGGTAGTATCTTGCTAGGCGCAACTACTGTCACCTTTAATTAATTGTTAATATTGACTTAATGGTCCACTTCAACATTAATGATAAAACTTGCTTTTTAGTAAATTGGATTAGGGAGCTAGAGCATGGGCCGTGTGCTTTGCTCTAGTGTCTCCCTCTAAGGACCGGTTCTTAAAGCGGCAACCTAGGAGCCTGTCGCCACCGCCGGAACTATATGGGCTCTGGTCTTGGTCAAGTAGCTTGTACGTCTCTAGCTTGGCAGTAGTTACCGAGGGGCCAACGGCGTTATGGGGAGGTACGGCGCTGGGTGATCTCCGATTCCACCGAGGACGGTAGCCCTGTCGGCTAGGTCACGTTAGACCCAGTCCCGTGTAGGAGTCTCAGCGATTGAGAACTCTGCACGTTGCGCAGTATGGGTGGGATACCCGCGCTCTGGACGCCATCGACCCCCTCACGGTGTGACTCCGTGGGCGTACGTCGATCTCGGTGCCTAAGTTTTCACCACCGTATAGTACTCCAGCGGCTACTGACTTGTTAGGGTGTCTTGTGAAAGCCTCGTAGCGTCCCTATGCAATCACACCTCGGAAGTGTTGATGTGCGTGGTTGGGTGCAAAGTTCCTTTGAACTTTTACGCGACTGGTGGGTAAAGGGCGAAACCTCTGCAGAGTGTACGATCTATCATGATAGCCTTGCTCAGGGTCACGAGCGGCCTGGATCCTTTTTGATTAGAATATGGTATTTATTCATGCTTAATGTCACTTACACTATTAATTGGGTAACAACCGGGTTCTCATTCACTTGTAGTAACTTGGATAAAGTTAAAACGAACCAACTAAAAGTGCTAATGCAGTTAAGCCAGTGTCTAGCCTTTTTGAGCCTTCATAACCCGTGCTATACTTGCTAAGTAATTTCCATTACTTACACTTGTTGTTATTACTATTTTTTGGGCAAAATCCCGGACGGGTAACAGATTGGAGTCAGGCTGACTATGCTGTGGAGTTTCCAGAGGACTTGCCGTACTTCTGAGCTCGTGTTCTCCCAGTCAGAGTCCCTGTGGGATTGCGGCTACGCTAGAGAGATGTATTAGTCTTCCGCTATCCATGATTTTATTTCTGAAGCACTCTGATATAAACGCTACGATATGATGAGAATAAAGCATTGTACTCTGATTTTTACCATATTTGTTCGCTATATGTGTCTGTGGACTTCCTGGGCACACATATGGCCACATTCGGGTTTTGTGTAAATCCGGGTGTGACACTAGGGTTAAACGCATGGGGTTTTTCGCTCTGTCAAAAAAACTTCCGTAATATTTTCTTTTTTCCCTTGCAACGTGGGTCCGGATGGGTCTAGCGTGAGGGGTACGGGGGGCTTTCGTTGGTAGGAAAAGTTTTCAAAAGAACTCGATCCTTTTAGTATAGAAGATACAACACAAACAATAGCATACAAAGTGAACATATGGCCCCACATGTAAACAAATTATTGTACATAAAAAACAACGAGTCTAAATCACGAATAAAATATTCTTATAGCTGAACAACTTAGAATGAACAGATAATTTAACATCGCCAAAAAAGGTGAATAAAATGACCCCTATAAACAAATAAAATATGCGGCATGCAGAACATACATATTCAAGTGAATAACAGATTATTCTCAAGGACGAACAACTCAATCTACATAGCGAACCGATAATTTAATATCACAAACAAATTAATTTTCAAATAAAATAAGTTCACGTGTGAATAAATTATTCTTACGCATGAATAATTCAGTTTATAAAGCGAACAAATAATTTAACATTGCTAATAAATTGATCTATAAAGTAAACAAATTAACTACATACACGAACACAATATTCAATATGGCGAACAAATTATTCTTAAGGACGAACAATTCCATCCAGCTCGCGAACTAGTAATTTAATATCGAGAACCAGTAATTTAATATCGCGAACAACTTATTCTACAAAATGAATAAAATAAATATATCCACATTGCCAACAATATATATAGGGCGCGTCTATTTGTAGCGCTGCGCGTATTCAACGCTACGGCAGCACGCCGCCCATTCTCCGATGACGTAATTTTGGTCAGGTATTTACTTCTCTTTCGCTGAGGGGAGTAAAATAGTATATTGTGCATATGTTTTACGTGCATTTACTCTGTTGTGCATCTTTCGCATTGGCACAACTTTTGGCCGGATCTCTGGCCACCTACTGTAACACCCAAAATGCTCAATTTTAAAATTTTTGGCAATTAATGAATTATTTAATGCTTTCACCTGTTTTATTAAGGCTAAATAATAATTTTCTAAAATTTAAAATCAAATATAGGTGATAGAAACATTTATTGTTGCATTCATGCTGGTGCATTTATTTTTGTATTGCCTGTGATTCAAACGAGAATTTAAATTTATTTAAATTTAAATTTGAATCACCTTGTTTGGAGCTCTAGAAAAGTTTTTAAGCCCAAAGTTCGATTTCGCTCCCTGAACTTTTTTTCCAAGTCCAATTTTGCTCCCTCTATTCTTTTCCCAGGCCCGTTTCTTTCCAGCCCGGCCCATCTCCGGTTTCCCTTTTTCCTTTCTTTTTCCGCGGCCTATCTCCCCCTCCTCTCCGAGCCGGCCCAGCTCCGCGGCCCAGCAGCGCGCCTCCAGCCCAGCCGCCCCCGCGCGCTCTCTCTCTCTCTCTCTGCTCCCTCGGCCCCACACGTCAGCCGCTCCCTCTTCCCTTTCCTTTTCCCGAACGCCGGTAATGGCGCGGCCGCGCGATGCTGCCGCGGCAGGGCCCGCACGCCGAGATCTCCGCCCGTGCTCTACTTAATTGTCGACGCCGCTGCCTCTCCCATCCCCTCAGCCCCTCACCAGTAACCCTAGCAGCGCCGCCGACCCCGCTAGCGTCGCTCCCGAGCCGCCGTGCTCCGAGGGCCGCCGGCCAACGTCGCTCCGCCGCCCCGGTGCCCTGCTGCCCCGGCCGACTCACGGAGCAGCACCAACGAGGAGCCAGGAGCGCGCCGAGCCACTCCAAGTTCGCCCTCGAGCCGCGCAGCACCACCGCCGGCGTACACCGACGCCGACTTGCGCCGCTCGCCGTCGACCCGTCGCTCCTCCACCCCTCCGACCAATTCCGCGCGTCAGGAGCGCCGCCAGGGGGTAACGAAGCTTCTCCCCTCTTCAATTGAACTCCTGAGCACCGTAGCCACGCTCCTCGCGGCCGCCGATGGCGCTCCGCCGCCGATCACCGCCGCTCGGTCAACCCACCCCTCCACGCGGCACGATTCCACCGTGGTTGCACTCACAACACACCCCAGCAGCTCCAGAGCCAAAACCCGAGCGCCAGAGCCCCCGAAACACCTCCCCCGCACCTCACCGGAGTTCCACTCCGCCGCCCGACGCCGTCCGAGCCCTTCGCCGGCCGACGCTCGTCGTGAACCCCCCTGGTAGACTCGCCTTAGTCCCCTGAAGCCGTAGGACCAACCATCGTTCGTTTCCGAGCTTCGTAGCGCGAGATAGGGCCAGTTCCGGCGAGGTTCGCCGCCGGCCTGAGCGGCGCCGCCGCACAGCCGTCTTCCCCGACGAGCCCGCGCGCTCAGCCGTCCGATCCGCAATCGACGCACCAGATTAGATCCCAGCGTACCCCTTCGCGTTTTAAATCACGGCCGCTCGATCTCGATCCGACGGTCGCGTACCGGTCAACTCCGGTCAGCCGAGGCACTTTTGTTAAAGAGCCCCTGTCATTTTCCAAAATTAACCCGCGGTCCTTTTTAATTCAAAAATAATTGCAAATAGGTCCTGTTTTATTCGTTTAGGCCCCTGGAAATTTTAAAACTTTGCCAGCAAGCCCCCGAACCTTAGAAACGCTATAACTTTCACGTTTTGGCTCCGATTTGCGTGATTTTCGCGCTCATGTGTTCGTAGCGACGCGTAGAATATTTCTAGCTCCTGATTTTGTACTGTTTTTACTGTTGGTGTACTGTTCTAATAGATTTAATTTGTTTGCATGTGATGATTGTTTTGGAATGCGTGCGTGATGATCGTGTCCAGTCGGTGAGCCCGTAGCGTTGGACTACGAGTACGTTGAGGACGTGCCGGAGCAGGACTTTCAGCAGCAGCCTTACCCCGAGGAAGGCAAGTTATAGCACGGACAATCCTTGCTACCTATCTCACATTTAATACACTGTTCATTACATACGCATGTGTCTAATATTGATTACCATTAAGGTTATTTCCTAGTATTTATTTCCCTGTCCTTGTTTATCCTATGGGTTTATGCATATGGGTAGTATATTGCTAGGCGCAACTACTGTCACCTTTACTTAATTGTTAAACATTGATTAATGGCCCACTTCAACATTAATGGTAAAACTTGCTTTTTAGCAACTTGGATTAGGGGGCTAGGGCATGTGCTGTGTGCTTTGCTCTAGTGTCTCCCTATAAGGACCGGTTCTTAAAGCGGCAACCCAGGAGCCTGTCGCCACCGCCGGAACTATATGGGCTCTGGTCTTGGTTGAGTAGCTTGTACGTCTCTAGCTTGGCAGTGGTTACCGAGTGGCCTACGGCGTTGTGGGAGGCAAAGCACGGGGTGATTTCGGATTCCACCGAGGACGGTAGCCCCGTCGGCTAGGTCCCGTTAGACCCAGTCCCGTGTTGGGAGCCCCCGTGAGTGCGGGAGCTCCGCACGTTGCACCATTTACTTTCTTGTTGGCATGATTTGCCGGTGCGTGGATGCCATTGACTCCCTCACGTTGCGCCCTGAGGGTCAGTCAATCTCGGTGCCTAGGTTCTCACCACTTTGTAGTACTCCAGCGGCTACTGTCTTGTTAGGGTGTCTTGTGAAAGCCTCGTAGCGTCCCTATGCAGTCACACCTCGGTAGTGTTGATATGCGTGGTTGGGTGCAAAGTTCTTTGAACTTTTACGCGACTGGTGGGTAAAGGGCGAAACCTCTGCAGAGTGTACGATCTATCATGATAGCCTTGCTCAGGGTCACGAGCGGCCTGGATCCTTTTTGATTAGAATATGGTATTTATTCATGCTTAATGTCACTTACACTATTTTAATTGGGTTACAACTGGGATCTCATTCACTTGTAGTAACTTGGATAAAGTTAAAACGAACCAACTAAAAGAGCTAATGCAGTTAAGCCAGTGTCTAGCCTTTTTGAGCCTTCACAACCCGTGCTATACTTGCTAAGTAACTCTGTTACTTACACTTGCTATTATCATCATTTTTGGGCAAAATCCCGGACGGGTAACAGAATGGAGTCAGGCTGATTATGAGGTGGAGTTTCCCGAGGACTTGCCGTACTTCTGAGTTGGCGTTCTCCCAGTCAGAGTCCCTGTGGGATTGCGGCTACACTTAGAGAGATGTATTAGTCTTCCGCTGTTCCATGTATTTCATTTATGCAAAACTCTGATGTAATCGCTACTTTATGTTGAATAATGAAGCATTGTACTCTGATTTTTACCATATTTGTTCGCTATATGTGTCGGTGGACTTCCTGGGCACACATATGGCCGCATTCGGGTTTTGTGTAAATCCGGGTGTGACAGATTGGTATCAGAGCCGTGCTGACTGTAGGAACGCAGCCTAGATAGTACGGTTGACAAATTACTAGGAGACCCCCCATGTTTTAAAAATTTTAAAAATCTAACAGTCGAGTCTTGTGTGAATTTATGCCTTTACCTGCTTGTACTTATTGTTATTATGCATATGTTTGATTTGGTTCTTTGTAATGATTGTGATGGGCGTAGACACCTGTCTGCAACCATCTAGATATAGGTATAAGGCTTAAGGACTTTATTGTTTAGATAGCAGGGGTTTATTTATTTTCTCTCGTACTGACCCTCTGATATCTAACCCTTGTGATTATAGATGGCTCACCCCGGGGGCAATGCGGGCGGACAGCCTCCGCACCAGAACCCACCCCCGAACATCAATCCGAACCATCAGATCCCCACCATTGAGCAGCTGATGTATGCTCAAGTTCAGATGATGCAGCAGATGGCAGAGACCATGAGGTTGATCCAGCAGGGCCAGCATCACCCCCAGGCAGCTGCACCGCCCAGAGACAAGAGGGGCGAGTTTCTGAAGGGACGCCCGCCGACTTTCAGCAAGGCCAGCGACCCCCTTGAGGCAGATGACTGGCTCAAGGCAGTTGAGAGGCAGTTGGACATCGCCCAGTGCGATGACAGAGAGAAGGTGTTGTACGCCGGAGGGCAGCTTCAGGGGCCGGCGTTGGATTGGTGGGATTCATACCAGTCCTCACGCCCGGCCGGTACTCAGATCACCTGGCAGCAGTTCTGCAGCAGCTTTCGTGCACACCACGTGCCGGAGGCTTTGATGGTCCTGAAGAAGAAGGAGTTCCTGGCACTGAAGCAGGAAGGGATGAGTGTCACGGCTTATCGTGACAAGTTCGTCTCGTTGGCCCGTTACGCTCCAGAGGACGTGGCCACCGATCAGAAGAAGCAGGCCAGGTTCCGTGACGGTCTGCAGGATGCTCTTCAGTACCAACTCATGTGCACCAAGTTCCCGACCTTTCACGAGCTGGTGGACGGCGCTCTGATGTTGGAGCACAAGCGCCGTGAGATGGAGGACAAGAAGAGGAAGCTTCAGGGACAGCAGGTGGGCAGCAGCAGTCGTCCACGCTTTGCACCTCCCCAGAGTCAGCAGGTGGGAGGCCAGCAGCGCTTCCAGGGTCAGTCCAGCTTGCTCAGTCGCGGCCAGTACCAGCAGCAGCGTCCTCAGTTTCCCCGGGCGCCACAGCAGCAGCGTCCCCAGGGCCCGCCGCAGATGGGTCCAGTTCAGCGTCCCCAGGTGCCACCCAGACCAGTTCAGCGTCCGGGTCCAGTCAGTCCAGCAGTGACAGGACAGAGGTGCTTCCACTGTGACGAGCCTGGGCACTATGCCAATGCTTGTCCTCGCAGAGTTCAGGGTGTCCCTGGTCAGAGCAGCACTCAGAGAGTTGGGCAACCGCAGGGTCAGCAGCAGGGAGGTCGTGCACCGCAGATTCCTGTTCGGGGCAAGGTCAACCACACCAGTGCAGAGACAGCAGAGGCCTCTACAGATGTGGTCGTGGGTACGTTCCTCGTCAATTCAACCCCCGCCACTGTTTTATTTGATTCTGGAGCATCGCATGCTTTCATTTCTGCTGCTTTTGTAAAAAAGAACCTAGTAGCATTATTGCCTATGAAGAATGCTATGCTAGTGAGCTCACCAGGGGGAGAGCAGCGCGCCACTCTACGTTGCCCCAGTGTCACCCTCACCATAAGGGGGGTAGATTTCGAGGCGCGCCCAATAGTCCTGGAGACCCTTGGTTTTGATCTGATCTTGGGTATGAGCTGGATGACCAGATATGATGCAGTGATCAGGTGTGCTACGAGGACCATCCAGCTGACAGCAGAGTCCGGTGACAAGGTGGAGTATCAGGCAGCCAGTTCCTCAGAGCAAGGCCAAGCGAATCAAGCTGAAGGGACATTGATTGAAGATATCAGGGTGGTGAGCCAGTTCCCGGATGTGTTTCCTGACGAGTTGCCAGGTATGCCCCCAGAACGAGATGTTGAATTCGTTATTGAACTAAAACCTGGCACTGCACCTATAGCCAAGAGGCCGTATAGGATGGGAGCGAAGGAGCTGGAGCAGCTCAAGAAGGAGTTGGACGAATTGTTGGCCAAGGGGTACATTCGTCCGAGTGCTTCACCATGGGGAGCACCAGTACTGTTCGTCGACAAGAAGGATGGTACTCAGAGGTTGTGTGTGGACTACCGAGCCCTCAACGAAGTAACCATCAAGAACAAGTATCCGCTGCCGAGGATTGATGATCTGTTCGATCAGTTGAGAGGAGCTTGCGTGTTCTCCAAGATTGATCTTCGTTCGGGCTACTATCAGATGAGGATCCGACAGTCGGATATTCCTAAGACCGCTTTCACTACTCGGTACGGGTTGTACGAGTTTTTGGTCATGTCTTTTGGATTGACCAACGCCCCTGCATACTTCATGTACCTGATGAACAGCGTATTCATGGATTATCTGGACAAGTTTGTGGTGGTATTCATTGATGACATCCTGATCTTCTCCCAGACTGAGGAAGAGCATGAAGAACATCTGAGATTGGTGCTGCAGAGACTCCGGGAGCATCAGTTGTATGCCAAGCTGAGCAAGTGTGAGTTCTGGCTGAAGGAAGTGGCATTTCTGGGACACGTGTTGTCCGATGGAGGAGTGGCAGTGGATCCGAAGAAAGTCAGCGATGTGTTGAGCTGGAATCCGCCACGGGATGTGAGCGAGATCAGGAGTTTCCTTGGAATGGCCGGTTATTACAGACGGTTCATTGAAGGATTCTCCAAGATCGCTAAGCCGCTGACTGCCTTGCTAGAAAAGAATGCCCCGTTCGTGTGGACAGAGGCATGCCAGGTCAGCTTCGAAGAGTTGAAGAAGAGGTTGACTACAGCCCCAGTGCTAGTATTGCCAGATTTGGCTAAGAGTTTCTCCATCTACTGCGATGCATCCCGTCTAGGACTGGGGTGCGTCCTTATGCAGGAGGGCAGAGTCGTGTCGTATGCGTCCAGGCAGTTGAGGAAGCATGAGCAGAACTATCCGACGCACGACTTGGAGTTGGCAGCTGTTGTACATGCCCTGAAAATCTGGAGACACTACTTGATTGGGCACAGATGTGACATTTACACTGATCATAAGAGCCTCAAGTATGTCTTCACTCAGTCAGATCTGAACATGAGACAGCGCAGATGGTTAGAGCTGATCAAGGATTATGACCTGGAGATTCACTATCACCCAGGGAAGGCCAACTTGGTGGCAGATGCTCTGAGCAGGAGGAGTTATGTGAATAGAATCACTGGACACTGTTTACCTGAGGAGCTCAGCCGAGAGTTTGAGCGGATGAGTCTGGGATTCGTCACCAGCCTCACAGAGATGGCAGTGGAGCCCACACTTGAGCAGGAGATCCGGAGAGGTCAGCTGCAGGATGAGAAGATCCGAGAGATTGTGGGGAATGTTGCATTGGGAAAGGCCCCTGGATTCCGAGTTGATGATCAGGGAACTCTTTGGCATGGGAAGAGGATATGTGTGCCAGACATAGCGCAGATCAGAGAGATGATTCTGAGAGAGGCACATGACTCAGCTTATTCGATCCACCCAGGCAGCACTAAGATGTATCAGGACATCAAGGAGAGATTCTGGTGGTACGGACTGAAGCGTGATGTGGCGACTCATGTGGCATTGTGCGACACATGTCAGCGAGTCAAGGCAGAACATCAGAGACCAGCTGGATTGCTACAGCCGTTGAAGATCCCGGAGTGGAAATGGGAAGAAGTTGGTATGGACTTCATCACTGGTCTGCCCCGCACACAGAGAGGATTCGACTCCATTTGGGTGATTGTTGATCGTCTGACCAAGGTGGCCCACTTTCTGCCAGTGAAGACCACCTACACAGGCGCCAGATTAGCAGAGTTGTACATGGAGCGAATTGTGTGCTTACACGGTGTGCCGAAGAAGATTGTGTCAGATCGTGGTACTCAATTCACTTCGCACTTCTGGCGGAAGTTGCATGAGTCCATGGACACGAAGCTGCACTTCAGCTCAGCTTATCACCCGCAGACAGATGGTCAGACAGAGCGGACCAATCAGATACTAGAGGACATGTTGAGAGCTTGTGCATTGCAGTATGGTGTCAGCTGGGATAAGAGTTTGCCGTATGCAGAGTTCTCCTACAATAACAGCTATCAGAAGAGTTTGCAGATGGCACCGTTCGAGGCATTGTATGGCAGGAAGTGCCGGACCCCATTGTTCTGGAACCAGACTGGAGAGAGTCAGGTCTTTGGTCCGGAGATACTCAGAGATGCAGAGCGGCAGGTGCAGGTGATCAGAGAGAACCTGAAGGTGGCCCAGTCCAGACAGAAGAGTTATGCAGATGTCAGACGGAGGGACCTCAGCTTCAGAGTTGACGATTTTGTGTATCTGAAGGTGTCACCCATGAGAGGTGTAAAGCGGTTCAATGTCAAAGGCAAGTTGGCACCTCGTTACATTGGACCGTTCAGGATACAGGAACGGATGGGCGAAGTGGCATATCGGCTAGACCTGCCTGAGAGACTAGCCGGAGTACACGATGTGTTCCATGTGTCCCAGTTGAAGAAGTGCTTGCGGGTGCCAGAAGAGCAGATCCCGATTGAGGAGTTGAATGTTCAGGAGGACCTCACATACGAGGAGTATCCGATCAGGATCCTGGAGGTGTCAGAGAGAGTGCTGAGGAACAAGACCATCCGGATGTGCAAGGTGCAGTGGAGCCGGCATTCAGAAGATGAAGCGACTTGGGAACGGGAAGAAGATCTCAAGTCCGAGTACCCACAGCTCTTCGCTTCTACATCCGAATCTCGAGGACGAGATTCATCTTAAGGGGGGTAGGTTTGTAACACCCAAAATGCTCAATTTTAAAATTTTTGGCAATTAATGAATTATTTAATGCTTTCACCTGTTTTATTAAGGCTAAATAATAATTTTCTAAAATTTAAAATCAAATATAGGTGATAGAAACATTTATTGTTGCATTCATGCTGGTGCATTTATTTTTGTATTGCCTGTGATTCAAACGAGAATTTAAATTTATTTAAATTTAAATTTGAATCACCTTGTTTGGAGCTCTAGAAAAGTTTTTAAGCCCAAAGTTCGATTTCGCTCCCTGAACTTTTTTTCCAAGTCCAATTTTGCTCCCTCTATTCTTTTCCCAGGCCCGTTTCTTTCCAGCCCGGCCCATCTCCGGTTTCCCTTTTTCCTTTCTTTTTCCGCGGCCCATCTCCCCCTCCTCTCCGAGCCGGCCCAGCTCCGCGGCCCAGCAGCGCGCCTCCAGCCCAGCCGCCCCCGCGCGCGCTCTCTCTCTCTCTCTGCTCCCTCGGCCCCACACGTCAGCCGCTCCCTCTTCCCTTTCCTTTTCCCGAACGCCGGTAATGGCGCGGCCGCGCGATGCTGCCGCGGCAGGGCCCGCACGCCGAGATCTCCGCCCGTGCTCTACTTAATTGTCGACGCCGCTGCCTCTCCCATCCCCTCAGCCCCTCACCAGTAACCCTAGCAGCGCCGCCGACCCCGCTAGCGTCGCTCCCGAGCCGCCGTGCTCCGAGGGCCGCCGGCCAACGTCGCTCCGCCGCCCCGGTGCCCTGCTGCCCCGGCCGACTCACGGAGCAGCACCAACGAGGAGCCAGGAGCGCGCCGAGCCACTCCAAGTTCGCCCTCGAGCCGCGCAGCACCACCGCCGGCGTACACCGACGCCGACTTGCGCCGCTCGCCGTCGACCCGTCGCTCCTCCACCCCTCCGACCAATTCCGCGCGTCAGGAGCGCCGCCAGGGGGTAACGAAGCTTCTCCCCTCTTCAATTGAACTCCTGAGCACCGTAGCCACGCTCCTCGCGGCCGCCGATGGCGCTCCGCCGCCGATCACCGCCGCTCGGTCAACCCACCCCTCCACGCGGCACGATTCCACCGTGGTTGCACTCACAACACACCCCAGCAGCTCCAGAGCCAAAACCCGAGCGCCAGAGCCCCCGAAACACCTCCCCCGCACCTCACCGGAGTTCCACTCCGCCGCCCGACGCCGTCCGAGCCCTTCGCCGGCCGACGCTCGTCGTGAACCCCCCTGGTAGACTCGCCTTAGTCCCCTGAAGCCGTAGGACCAACCATCGTTCGTTTCCGAGCTTCGTAGCGCGAGATAGGGCCAGTTCCGGCGAGGTTCGCCGCCGGCCTGAGCGGCGCCGCCGCACAGCCGTCTTCCCCGACGAGCCCGCGCGCTCAGCCGTCCGATCCGCAATCGACGCACCAGATTAGATCCCAGCGTACCCCTTCGCGTTTTAAATCACGGCCGCTCGATCTCGATCCGACGGTCGCGTACCGGTCAACTCCGGTCAGCCGAGGCACTTTTGTTAAAGAGCCCCTGTCATTTTCCAAAATTAACCCGCGGTCCTTTTTAATTCAAAAATAATTGCAAATAGGTCCTGTTTTATTCGTTTAGGCCCCTGGAAATTTTAAAACTTTGCCAGCAAGCCCCCGAACCTTAGAAACGCTATAACTTTCACGTTTTGGCTCCGATTTGCGTGATTTTCGCGCTCATGTGTTCGTAGCGACGCGTAGAATATTTCTAGCTCCTGATTTTGTACTGTTTTTACTGTTGGTGTACTGTTCTAATAGATTTAATTTGTTTGCATGTGATGATTGTTTTGGAATGCGTGCGTGATGATCGTGTCCAGTCGGTGAGCCCGTAGCGTTGGACTACGAGTACGTTGAGGACGTGCCGGAGCAGGACTTTCAGCAGCAGCCTTACCCCGAGGAAGGCAAGTTATAGCACGGACAATCCTTGCTACCTATCTCACATTTAATACACTGTTCATTACATACGCATGTGTCTAATATTGATTACCATTAAGGTTATTTCCTAGTATTTATTTCCCTGTCCTTGTTTATCCTATGGGTTTATGCATATGGGTAGTATATTGCTAGGCGCAACTACTGTCACCTTTACTTAATTGTTAAACATTGATTAATGGCCCACTTCAACATTAATGGTAAAACTTGCTTTTTAGCAACTTGGATTAGGGGGCTAGGGCATGTGCTGTGTGCTTTGCTCTAGTGTCTCCCTATAAGGACCGGTTCTTAAAGCGGCAACCCAGGAGCCTGTCGCCACCGCCGGAACTATATGGGCTCTGGTCTTGGTTGAGTAGCTTGTACGTCTCTAGCTTGGCAGTGGTTACCGAGTGGCCTACGGCGTTGTGGGAGGCAAAGCACGGGGTGATTTCGGATTCCACCGAGGACGGTAGCCCCGTCGGCTAGGTCCCGTTAGACCCAGTCCCGTGTTGGGAGCCCCCGTGAGTGCGGGAGCTCCGCACGTTGCACCATTTACTTTCTTGTTGGCATGATTTGCCGGTGCGTGGATGCCATTGACTCCCTCACGTTGCGCCCTGAGGGTCAGTCAATCTCGGTGCCTAGGTTCTCACCACTTTGTAGTACTCCAGCGGCTACTGTCTTGTTAGGGTGTCTTGTGAAAGCCTCGTAGCGTCCCTATGCAGTCACACCTCGGTAGTGTTGATATGCGTGGTTGGGTGCAAAGTTCCTTTGAACTTTTACGCGACTGGTGGGTAAAGGGCGAAACCTCTGCAGAGTGTACGATCTATCATGATAGCCTTGCTCAGGGTCACGAGCGGCCTGGATCCTTTTTGATTAGAATATGGTATTTATTCATGCTTAATGTCACTTACACTATTTTAATTGGGTTACAACTGGGATCTCATTCACTTGTAGTAACTTGGATAAAGTTAAAACGAACCAACTAAAAGAGCTAATGCAGTTAAGCCAGTGTCTAGCCTTTTTGAGCCTTCACAACCCGTGCTATACTTGCTAAGTAACTCTGTTACTTACACTTGCTATTATCATCATTTTTGGGCAAAATCCCGGACGGGTAACAGAATGGAGTCAGGCTGATTATGAGGTGGAGTTTCCCGAGGACTTGCCGTACTTCTGAGTTGGCGTTCTCCCAGTCAGAGTCCCTGTGGGATTGCGGCTACACTTAGAGAGATGTATTAGTCTTCCGCTGTTCCATGTATTTCATTTATGCAAAACTCTGATGTAATCGCTACTTTATGTTGAATAATGAAGCATTGTACTCTGATTTTTACCATATTTGTTCGCTATATGTGTCGGTGGACTTCCTGGGCACACATATGGCCGCATTCGGGTTTTGTGTAAATCCGGGTGTGACACCTACTACAGCTGTAAAATCTAAGATGTTGCCGTAAAATCATTTAGTTGCCTAAGTTTCATTCTACTATAAATATTGCATGATTTTTTTTCAGCATGAACAGGGCACATGCATGGAAAGTTTTATTGCAGTAAGAGATGGATATTACAGCACACTTAACGCTTGCATGCATGCCGACCAAAATGGTCAAGATTTCCATGGAGGAATATATACGCATACACCAGATAGAGCAGACAGATTGCATGCAACAATAAAAAATTTTATTTAAAGGTGCAGTGACTAGTGCACAAGACAAAAGGTAATTGATTTGCAACGTGATTAAAGCATGCTTGTGCCTTTGAATTATCCTCCAACCAGTAATTTTCCAAATCAAGAGTAGTATCTTGTTAATATCAGAGACGTATTTTCCCCCAATATGGCAGAACCTAATTTGCTAAGTCCTTAAGAGTATTTTCGAAATGTCAGAAGTATTTTTTTGTCAAATGTCGTGAGTATTTTGAATTAAATAGAGGAGTATTTTTCAATTGACAAGAGAGTATATTTCCCAACTATTGGGACTTTTACAAATATCAGCAGTATTTTCACTTCACTAGAGGAGTATTTTTTTCAGGAGTATTATTCAACTGATAAGAGTAATTTCCAATGTAAGTAGTAATTCTAAAAAAGGAGTTGTATTCTTTAGATTGAGGAGTAATTTTTCATGGGAAAAAGTAGGGCAGACTGCGGATTGCACGGGAGAAGCAATAGAGTAGATTGAAAAAGGAGTAAAAGGACTCGATTTTATTTTACAAAGTAAATTGATATTTTAGCCGCTGAAAAAGGAGTTAATTAGTCACCGAAACAATCCGTGATCCTGAACATCTAGTACTACAATAATATGCGCAACCATAAGATTGTTTAACAACTATGTAAAAGGAGTAATTTTAAAACTGTAGGGTAGTAATTTTAGAAAGAAATTACAATAATATTATTTCAATTGCACTAAAATAAAAGAAGTAATTATTTGATATGCACAATCATGCGGTACATTTTTCTATTCTATTGAACCTAAACATCCCGTACTACAACAAACAAGAAGCTTGCAATGGCAATTATCATCTAGCTAATCACGCTTGGAATTCCATCGAACAGAATGAAGCATACTGGATACGTCGGTCCACGACAAAGCAGGACAAGATCATGCCCGCATATCAAACAAAAGAGAATGAGAGAGAGAAGAGAAGTAGGAAGGATAATTTGGGAGAACAAAACATATTATATGGCTGTGGGTCCATTGGCTTGCACGGGGAAGACACGAAAATGGTGGCAGCGGCCACACACAGATGGGATGTCGAGCGCGGCGAAGACGACGATGCCGAGTTGGCGGGGCTACTGACATGTTGATGACAACAATCGATGGTCTACACTAAACGACGAATGACAATGAGATGCATATATATAATGGAATCATCTGCAGCGGCCGGCTGTGTAATGTTTATTAAGTGAATTAATCCAATCCCAATTAACACATGCTTTAATTAGGCTAATTAAGCATACCCGATACTATTATTTGATCCGTGCATGCGTATGGTTGGTCAAGGGAATAAATGGGGAAGCTGATTACCGTCGAGAGAGTTAATGATGCCGGAGGGGTGGCGCTCCGATATTCAGCACCCTGGAAATCAAATAGCGGTTTTATATTGTAACATCCAAAATACTCAAATTTAAAATTTTTGGCAATTAATTAATTATTTAATGCTCTCACCTATTTTATAAAGGCTAAATAATAATTTTCTAAAATTTAAAATCCAATATAAGTATTAGAAACATTTATTGTTGCATTCATGCTGCTGCATTTATTTTTGTATTGCTTGAGATTCAAACAAGAATTTAAATTTATTTAAATTCAAATTTGAATCACTTTGTTTGGAGCTCTACAAAAGTTGTTAGGCCCATAGTTCGGTTTTGCTCCCTAAAACTTTTCCCTGGTTCACTTGAGCTCCCTCTTCTTTCTCCTCAAATCCGGCCCAGCCCCCTTCTCTTTCTTTTTCTTTTCCCCAGCCAGCCTGCTCGGCCCATCTCCCGGCCCGCTCCCTCTCCTCTTTCTCCTCCCGCGGCCCACTCCTCCTCCTCTCTCCCCTTTCTCCCCCCCCCCCCCCCCCCCCGCCTGGGCCGTCTTCTTCCGGCCCAGTACCGCCCGCGCCCGCGCCCCCTCTCTCCTTCGCTGCCGAGCTGGCCCCACCTGTCATCCCCCTCCCTCCACCTTCCTTTCCCCCTCGCCGGAAATGGCGCGGCCGACGCGCGCGATCGCCGCAGCCAGGGCCTGCACGCCGAGACCGAGCCCCCGCGCCTACTTATTTTGGCTGCGATGCTGCCCCGCTCCCATCAACCCCCTCGCCACAACCCTAGCAACGCCGCCCCGTCCCCCGCACGCCGCCGCCGGCCGACCGAGCGGCCGCGCCGACGAACTCGCCGCTCCTTCACCCCTCCGCACCGGCCGATCCACGGAGCAGCACCGCCGGGCCGCCAGGAGCACGCCAAGCCCCCGCACGACCCCTCTCACGCCCCAGAGCACCGACGTCGGTGTACACCGACGCCGCCGTCCGCCGCTCTCCGCCGATCTCCACCGCCGCACCTCACTGGCCTTCGAGCACCCCTCCAGGAGCTTTGCTAGGAGGTAACGAGTCCCCCACCCCCCTTTCCCCCTTCAATTCGCGCAAGTTGGGCCACCACCGAGCTCAACGGAGCTCCGCCTCCGCCTCTCACCGCCGTCCGCCACCTCGGCTGCACAATCCACCCCTAGAACCCCCTGGTAGCACTCGCCGTTTCCCGAGGAAGCCGTAGGACCCGATCCCGTCCCAAACCGTGCTCTCTAGCGCGATTCCGGCCACGCTCCGGCGAGCCTCGGCCGTAACGCGAGCGGCGCCGCCGCGGGCTCTGTCCCCGCCGACGAGCTCCCCCCCTGATCTGTTATGGGCCATCGGATCAGCGTCCAACGGCCCGGATTCGATTCCTGCCCAAGTCAACCCAGCGCTGACCGGTCAGCTCTGGCCATTTTGTAAAAGAGTCCCTCGGTTTTACTCAAATTAACCCGCGGTCCTTTTTAATTCAAAAATAATTACAAATAGGTCCTGTTTTATTCGTTTAGGCCCCTGGAAATTTTAAAACTTTGCCAGCAAGCCCCCGAACCTTAGAAACGCTATAACTTTCACGTTTTAGCTATGATTTGCGTGATTTTCGCGCTCATGTGTTCGTAGCGACGCGTAGAATATTTTTAGCTCCTGTTTTTGTACTGTTTTTACTGTTTGGTGTACTGTTCTAATAGAATTACTTTTGCTTGCATGTGATGATTGTTTTGGAATGCGTGCGTGATGTTCGTGTCCAGTCGGTGAGCCCGTAGCGTTGGACTTCGAGTACGTTGAGGACGTGCCGGAGCAGGAGTTTCAGCAGCAGCCTTACTCCGAGGAAGGCAAGTTATAGCACGGACAATCCTTGCTACCTATCTCACTTTTAATTCACTGTTCATTACATACGCATGTGTCTAATACTGTTTACCTTTAAGGTCGTACCTAGCATTTATTTTCCCTATCCTTGTATTCCTATGGGTTTTTGCATATGGGTAGTATTTTTGCTAGGCGCAACTACTGTCACTTTTACTTAATTGTTAATATTGACTTAATGGTCCACTTCAATCTTAATGTTAAAACTTGCTTTTTAGCAACTTGGATCAGGGAGCTGGGGCTTGTGTGTTTTGCCTGGCCCCAGTGTCTCCCTCTAAGGACCGGTTCTTAAAGCGGCAACCTAGGAGCCTGTCGCCACCGCCGGAACTATATGGGCTCTGGTCTTGGTCAAGTAGCTTGTACGTCTCTAGCTTGGCAGTAGTTACCGAGGGGCCAACGGCGTTGTGGGAGGTACGGTGCTGGGTGTTCTCCGATTCCACCGAGGACGGTAGCCCCGTCGGCTAGGTCACGTTAGACCCAGTCCCGTGTAGGAGTCTCAGCGATTGAGAACTCTGCACGTTGCGCAGTATGGGTGCGATACCCGCGCTCCGGACGCCATCGACCCCCTCACGGTGTGACTCCGTGGGCATACGTCGATCTCGGTGCCTAAGTTTTCACCGCCGTATAGTACTCCAGCGGCTACTGACTTGTTAGGGTGTCTTGTGAAAGCCTCGTAGCGTCCCTATGCAGTCACACCTCGGAAGTGTTGATGTGCGTGGTTGGGTGCAAAGTTCCTTTGAACTTTTACGCGACTGGTGGGTAAAGGGCGAAACCTCTGCAGAGTGTACGATCTATCATGATAGCCTTGCTCAGGGTCACGAGCGGCCTGGATCCTTTTTGATTAGAATATGGTATTTATTCCTGTTTAATGTCACTTACACCATTAATTGGGTTACAACTGGGATTCTCATTCACTTGTAGTAACTTGGATAAAGTTAAAACGAACCTACTAAAAGTGCTAATGCAGTTAAGCCAGTGTCTAGCCTTTTTGGGCCTTCATAACCCGTGCTATACTTGCTAAGTAATTTCCATTACTTACACTTGCTGTTATTACTATTTTTGGGCAAAATCCCGTACGGGTAACAGATTGGAGTCAGGCTGACTATGCTGTGGAGTTTCCAGAGGATTTGCCGTACTTCTGAGTTGGCGTTCTCCCAGTCAGAGTCCCTGTGGGATTGCGGCTACGCTTAGAGAGATGTATTAGTCTTCCGCTGTCCATGTTTTCATTTATGCAAAACTCTGATGTAATCGCTACTCTATGTTGAATAATGAAGCATTGTACTCTGATTTTTACCATATTTGTTCGCTATATGTGTCGGTGGACTTCCTGGGCACACATATGGCCACATTCGGGTTTTGTGTAAATCCGGGTGTGACATATATATATATATATATATATGATGAACAAGTTAGCATAAAAAATAAGACTACAGAAAATAAAGAAATAGAACAGAAAAGAAAAAATAATAAAATAAAAATATAGAAACAGATAATAAAACAAAAATAAGAGAAATTAAAGCAAATAGAAAATAGATAACATCAAAATCACAGATATAATTGTACATTAAAAATAGAAACTAGAATGAGACAGTGAATAAAAAATAAATAATGAAACGAAAGAATAAAAAGAAACATATTATAAACAAAAACGAGAAATAAAGCAAATATAAGGAAAAAGGAATCAAAAGAGAAAGAAAACAAACGAGAAAAGAAAAGATAAAAAATATAATATAATGGGCTTTGAAGTGCAACATTGGCCGACGTTACCACTACGAAGATCAACAATACAAACGTAGAAAAAAATACTTCTCTCCTAGCTAAATCCGGATAGTTAATGGGCCACGTGACCTCAATATCAGCGGTGGACTGGCTACTGAGCCGAAATTCCTAACCCTGCTCCTCTCGTCGTGGTCCGTGGGTGATTTTCTTTGGGCGACAACTGCTGCAGCATCGCGGGCGCTAGCTATCGGTTTCGTGGAAAAAACCCTTCAAAAAGATGCGTAGACATGTAAAAATACGTGAAATTATGTGAATTAAACTATTTTGATTGACGGTACATCGTATTTCTTTTTAGGAAAAAAAATACTAAATCTATTCAAAAAATCACTTCTTACTATTGGGCCGTTTCCGCTACACAGCGGTTTTGGCCCAGGGCAGCTGGCGGCCCAGGTCCATCCTTCCTACCTTCTACCCCTCTCCGACGACCAAACCCCTCCTGAACCCTCCTCCTCCGGTCCCAAAGCCGAAGCGCCGCCGCCGCCGAGAGTCGCTTCGCCAACTCCTCCGCTCGCTGCTCCGGTCCACTGCCGCCGTCCGCTTTCTCTCTCTCTCCATCGGGACCTCGATTGGTTTCCTAGTGGTAAGTAATTCTAGTTTTCCGTGATTTATTCCCTTGTTCCACGAGCGGCGTTAGTCGTGAATTCCCACTTTGCGTGATACCTTACCAATCCAATCCATGATTCGATTAGGTTGTTCGTGCTCAGCGCGCAAGATCGAGATTACTTGGTTCCTAGTCGAGGTGCTGGTGCAATCATTTGCGTGTTCGTCCAACTGAGCGGCCATGCGGCACCCAAGGTCAGGGCCGGGGAAGAGGCAGGGCCGCGGGCCGCGGATCCCCGCGACTACGCTTCGGAAGCAGCAGGCGGCGTTGGCGAATGTCGACCAGATCACGGGCGCCAAGATCCCCAAGAGCTTCGTTTTCTCCCGCGGCAAGCTCCCCTCCACGCTCCGCCACCTCCAGCAGGACCTACGCAAGGTCATGCTCCCCTACACCGCACTCAATCTCAAGGTTTATCCCTATCCCTATGCCCTACCAGCTTACAATAGCAATTGATGATTTGTTGCGTTTATTTGGGTGCTCACAAGCTGGAATTCTGGTGTTTTCCGCTTGAAACAATTGACAGGAGAAGAAGCGGAATAACCTCAAGGACTTCGTCAATGTTGCTGGTCCGTTAGGCGTGACACATTTCTTGATCCTCTCGAACCCCAAGAGCCTGCCGCACTTGCGCTTTGCCAATTCGCCACAGGGCCCAACCTTCACTTTTCAGATAGAGGAGTATGCGCTCGCCGCGGACATTGCAAACTCCCAGAAACGCCCAAGGTGCCCACCAGGGATTTTCAAGAACTCACCTCTGGTATATGACACCAACGTGTTAAATTTTGTATTAGGATAGTTTGAACGGTTATATCATTCACTGATACCTTTCTCTTATGTTGAATTAATGGATTGCACAGGTTGTGCTCAGCGGGTTTTCAGGTCTTGGCAACCCTTTCGAGAGTTTGGTCGAATACTTTCAGCATATGATCCCTGCTGTTGACCCAAGCACTGTAAGTATCGGGTTATAACATCATGATGGAACTGAAATGTCTTGGTACCAGCATATTCTGATAATAATACTGTACTTTGCATAATAGGTCAAGGTGGCTGCATGTCAAAGGATTCTCTTATTAAAATATGATAAAGAGAAGGAGGTTATTGATTTCCGGCATTACTCCATCAAGCTCCAGCCTGTTGGGGTCAGTCGCAGGATTAGAAAGCTCATGCAGAATAATCAAGTTCCTGATCTAAGAGATCTTAAAGATGTCAGCGATTATGTGACAAAGTAAGTGCTGTTTTGCCATTACATTGCAAAATGAGATGTTTCAGTTTTCCAGGAATGATGATTTGCATTGAAAACCATGAAACCTAACAACACATTTAAACTTGTATTCGGGCGCACTTAACTATCGTGATAAATTTAAGTTCTCTTTGGAGTTACCATAGAGGGTGCACATAAAAGCTTCCAGATGTGCTCATTGTTTAGTGAAATAACATGAAACATACCATTTTATATCACAATCATTATTCGAGAGTCCTTTTCAATCTCCATGTCTGCCATCTGAGAATTCACAATATTCCCTGTAAAAGGAGACATCCTCTGAAATATTGTATTGTTGTACTCCCTCCGTTCCAAATTATAGGTTATTTTGGCTTTTCTAGATTATTTATTTTTGCTACGTACCTAGCCATGGTGTATATTTTGGTGCACTGCAAAAGCTATGAATGAACCTAGAAAATCCAAAATGACCTATAATTTGGGCAGAAGGAGTATATCTGTATAAAAGTGCAACCAAACATTATGTGGGTGCTTTATTATTTGCTGGGACTTATCTGAATAAAATTAATAATATTTCCATATTATACATTAGCTACTACAGTAATGTTCATGAAGTTCAAAGTACTCAACTCAATTAAGTGCAAAAATAAGGTTATCGAAAGGAAGTGTCTGTGGAGCATAGAAATGGGGAAATATTGATAGAACTAGTAGCATAACTGACTCTAAGAAGACCAAGACACTGCAACACACAACTACAGCTACTTAAGTGTTGTCATTTAGGTTACGAGTTGTAATAGTACAAGAAGGATTTCATTGTAGTGTAGTATGGCACTGTCTTCACATTGCGCAAACAGATACTGATCATGCGTCGCTATATCCAACACGTAGTTGGACTAGCAAACAAACTAAGATCTTCATGTAAGAAGAGGCTCCTCGTCAATAATCTCAAATCTCAAAGGGACGAGCAACCGAGCAGGCCATCCGTCCATTAACTATAGTGGTGGCATGATAAGCTACAGCCTACAGATGATCTCAACACTGACATAGCATAGGCATAAAAGCTTCAGGCAGAAATGCTAAATTGTGTCAAGTACTGCTAAGAAAAATATCACACACTTTCTTTTCGAGAATTACAGAATTAGTCAGACCTCCATAATCTGGACTTACAACCAGAGATAAATAAGCTGTAACCACCTATATGGAATTCCTTGAACTATATATATTGCGTGCATTACCTAAACTTTCAGGAAATGTGATATGTTTGTTTTCATTAATGAATAGAGGAATAATAAAGCAGAAACAAGGAACAGAACTACGACCAACATGATGTAAAATAGTAAAGTTTGCCAAGCTTCTCGCTGTGGACCGGTTAGAGCGTTGAACTCCGGGAGTTGTTGAAACTTCCGTCCCGACCCGGGTTTGAAGCACGGCGCCTTCTTAGAACAAAGCCTAGTAGGAGTCTCCCACCATGGTCAAGTAAAATAGTAAAGTTTTAGTAATTACTCCTTTCTGTTTTTTTTGTGTGTGTGCATCTTCAATGTACACTCTCAAAAGTGAACAGTACCAGAGTTAATAATTTATGTTACAGATATCTACACTGAGAGTATGACCCCTGCCAGTGTAAAAGCCCCATCATTTAGCTCCTGAAAGATTGGCTCATGCAAAAAAAGTCCCTATATCCTTAGGCTTGCAAAGTCTATAATGCATAGTTCGAGGCATCAGAGTGCAGGAAACACTACCATCTGATATCTCATTTTTTTGCCTGAAATCCTCTGTTTGCTTGGAATGTCGTATTTTCACCTGAAATGACCCTGTCCCTCTCAACTTCTCGTTTGCTAGTTTGCTGCGTCCAGATTATTTTACTCAAGATTGTTACTTCAGATTAAGTAACTGCAGTGATCCAAATATTGCTGCTTGCTATTGTGTTTTTATGAGTAATACGCCTATTTGTTACTTGGATTTGATTTGTGTATTATGTTCGCATTCTCCAGAGCTGGATATGGATCAGAAAGTGAGGTAGATGATGAAGCAGCAATGGTAAGCCTACCTAGTGATGTTGACAAATTAAACAAGGCATCAAGAAAAAGCGCTGTCAGGCTCCAGGAGATCGGACCAAGGATGACTATGCGCTTAGTTAAAGTTGAGGGTGGGTTGTGTTCAGGAGATGTCTTATACCCTTGGCCTGGTGAGTTTCCTCTGATGCTGTAATGTCCACATCAAGCTATTTTTAAGTCTCAATTGCATTGTTTTTTCTGATTTTCTTTTATGTTACAGTGGGAAAGGGATCTCTGGGAAAGAAAGGGGAAGTGACTGAGGAAGAGATAGACGGGCAAGAAAAAGAATCTGAGGATGGACTGGAGGATGGGTCTGAGGACGAGATGGAAGGATAGAAATTTGGATAAGCTCATCAAAGCACTGATCACCTGGCACCTGCCGACAAGGATAGTCAACAATGTGAAGCCACCGCTCTCTTTTAACAGCACTAAGCAGAGCTTGGTTCTCCTCAGATTAAAAAGAGAAAAATTATGAAGGCAGAAGAAGGCGCAGAACAGTCCTGGATGTCACATGCAAAATTCAGTGGGTTCTTAATGTTGTAGCACGACTTTTCGTACCAGTTTTGTGACTCAAGGTGTGTACTAATATTAGCATTGGCTGCAGACTTGCACCAAAGTTGATTGTTATTCCCGTCGATGGTTATGGTTTATAAAGATTTTTGCATTGTTGTTGGAAATTCCACTTGATGGGGGCTTCCCCCCGTAAGGCTTGGCCACGCTGGTAGTGGGATTGGCTTGATCGATGGAGTGTTCTTTCTTACCTCCTGTTTTATGGTGTGCTGTTTCTGGTAGGCTACATTTCTGTATGGTTGGTTGGGTTGCTGCAGTTTCGCTCTTGGTGGTTGCCAAACCATCGTGTGTGCTCAGCCGCCATGCTTCGTTTTGTTTACTCCGACCGAATAGCGCTGGTGCGGGTGCGCGTGCGACCAGGCCAGCTACCTGGAATCACATGCCCGGAACTAAAGACCAGAAGATCCGAGATCTTGCAGGGGAGACACCGGGATCTGCCCTGCATTGTTAGTATCATGCTAATTGTCGGCTGATCTGACAGACGAGGAGGGTTCCCACTCGCCGTGCTTGTGCAGCCAATGGGTAGGTCCTGGTTCTCAAGATTCTCTGGCCTGAACTGTCCTCAGAGAATTAAGAAATGCATGCAGTGTACCATTCCGATTCAGGGTTAAACATTTGCTTAATAGACCCATCTTCCATTCTTCAATCTTCATACAATAATAATGTTAGCCACCGGTTAATAGTATTTTTCTATCAAATTAGCACCAGCCAGCAGCCAGTCAGCAGTATTTTTCTCTCAGGATAGACTAGCACCGACCACTTGCGTCAGTCGAACGGGAAAGCTGACCAGGAATTTGGAACACAAGCCATCGTGATTCAGTTGGCAGCTTCTTCGAAGGGTTCTGATGCCATCGCGCCAGGCTCGGACGCTGTATCACTGCGCGTGGGCCCGCCCGTCACCACGAAACTGACGCCCCCATGGAGCCCACCGGCAGTGACCCGACCACCACCACCACCAACCTGTAACCCTTTCGTCCTTCCCTTTCCCCTGGTGTGATCTACCGCGCTCTTCACTTCCTCGGTCCTTCCCACGTGACTCTCCCACAGTCCCACTCGCTGCTCATTCACACTCCCACAGTCCCACCCTTCCCTGCCGCTCTCATCTTCACCACCACTTCCCCAGCTCCCACCACCACCACTCCACGAGAGGGAGGGAGGGAGAGCGAGCGAGCGAGAGAGATCTCTGAGGCGGTGGGCTGTGTGCAAGCGATGACCGGCGCGGCGGACGAGTACTACTACTACGGCGGCGGCGGCGGCGGGCCGCGCGGGGCGCCGCACGGGCTGCTGCTGGCGGTGGTGGTGGGCCTGGTGGTGGCGGGCCCGCTGTTCCTGGGCGACGGCGGCGAGGCGCTGACGGAGGCCGTGGCGGAGCTGCTGAGCCCCGTGGGCCTGCTGCTCCTCCCCGTGTGCCTGCTCTTCCTCATCCGCGTCCTCTCCTCCGACCGCGGCGCCGCGGCGCTCGCCGACGTGTTCGCCTTCGGCGGGTCCCCCGACGCCGTCCACCGCGTGGGCGGGTCCCCCGTCGGCGTCGCGCTCATGCTCCTCCTCATCCTCGCGCTGCTCTACTACCGCTCCTCCCTCTTCGGCGGCGGCGACGGCGACGACGAGTAGCAGGGGCCGGTGGTCGTCGACGAGGCGTGGCGTTGTTTTGTAATGTGAGGTTTGGTAGGGGCGTGGGTGTAAAAGTCCGTGGGGGAAATTATTTTGGTGTTTTGCTTCGTCGGTTTGTGATGAGGGATGCTGAAGCTTGTGTGCTGCATCGGGCCATGTGCTTTGTACTCTTCCTCTTCGCCTCTCCGCCATTATTTTACCCTAGCCCTGATCCCTGGAGGACGCGGTGTGCAAACTTTCCAATGCCCCGAGGTCGTGGCTTCGCGTGAATGCAGCCACGCATGCAGAGAGGATAGATGGAGGCTTCTCTCTGTTGCGCAGGAAGCTGCGCGAGCAAACTGGTCGGTTAACTACGATCGTGCCACAAGGAGCTGCCGCGAAATGGCGAAGTGGCAGGGCTCTGTTTTCCCTCGGACCGCGTCGATCAAGTAGCCCAAGTCGTCGGAGCTTCGCGTCGCGCGTTTCCAGCGACCACGAGCACCAACTGGGTGTCCTCTTTGGCCTTGTTTAGATCCCAAATTTAGGGATACGATGTCACTTCATAATCATCGTGTCATTGTAGCATTTCGTTTGTATGTGTAAAAAATTATTCAAAAATTGATTAATTAGGCTTAAAATGTTCGTCTTGCAAAGTAGAACAAAACTGTGCAATTAGTTTTTAATTTCATCTACATTTAATACTTCATACATGTTATAACATTTTAATGCGGTGAGAATCTTGTTTTTGCATAGTGAACATTGAGGATAGAATTTGGAATCTAAAGCTTAATTAAGCTTGGTATCAGCTTCCGCTGCCAAGACCAACTGCATTCCCGCTTCCGACCGTCAGAACCAAACCAGATCTCTCCCGATCGAGTTCCGTGGGAATAATCCAACGGTTCCCCGTTAGACTTGCGCAAAATCACGTGATTTGGAGTCCGATCTCGAGTCGTTTTGTTCCGACGTGTTAGATAGGAGTACGTCCTACCACTAGCGCTCGAACGTCCGACGGTGAATTCGGACGGGTGACGTGACGCAACGAGGGTCCAGCAATCCATCCCGCAGAAGTTAAAACAGAGGAGAAAAAAGCGACGTGCGTAACCACAACAAAGTATTCCTCTCCGATGGCTCCTATAGCATAAAAAAATCTCCGCCGGAACATGGCATGATGCAACATGTGAATTTTTTTACAACATCCAAGAATAGCATATGTACAGCATAAATAATTATCGTTTGCAACACTAGAAACACGCATTCACGACTCTCGTCTACGCACGACGCAGTCGAAAATTTTCCAATGAAAATGCAACATCCAGATAAAACACTTACAACATGCATGCGAAACATATGCAACATTACAACATCTCAGATCTATTTTTGTCACATTCACATCAAACAGTTGCGACATTCT
Source organism: Echinochloa phyllopogon (assembly GCA_033239725.1). Taxonomy (NCBI): domain Eukaryota; kingdom Viridiplantae; phylum Streptophyta; class Magnoliopsida; order Poales; family Poaceae; genus Echinochloa; species Echinochloa phyllopogon. The sequence continues at coordinate 58,918,234 of BTCW01000018.1, read as the reverse complement.
TCTGGAACATCTGAAACACGTGAAACATGCTGTTGCAACATGGAGCAAAACCCTGAACATTTCAGATCTACTTTTACAACATTCACATCAAACAGTTGCAACATTCTTTTGGAACATCCAAAACACGTGAAACGTGCTCCTACAACATGGAGCAAACCCTAGCAACATGCACCAAAACCTACCTGCCTACACGTTATGAATGTCGCCTAGAGGTTCTCTAGCGGCCGGCGCGGGGGACACCGTAGGGAATGGCGGCCCGCAGCCGTAGGAAGCGAGCCACCGGCGAGCTCCCGCGCCCGGTTGTGCCTATGGCCGTGGAGAGGCGGCGACCCGCAACACCGGCGAGCTCCGCTGACTGTGGAGGCGACGGTGAAGTGGAGGTGGGGCGGCGGCGGCGACGCGTAGGAGGAGCGCGGTGACGACGCGGAGGAGCGGCGCCTCGTCGCGGAGGCACAGGGGCCGTGCTTGCGGGGGAGCGACAGCCGGAGCTGTTCCTTCCTGGGGCCTGAGCCACCACGGTGGCCAGCGCTCGAGCTCGCATGTACAATGCCGGTGCAGGGCCACGCCTAGCGGGGGAGTGACGGTCAGGGCTGCTCATTCTCGACGCTTGAGCCCACCGACGGTCGGCGCGGGGGGCCACGCCTGGTGGGGAAGCGGCGGTCGGAGCTACTTCTCCCCGACGCTTGAGTCGGCCGACGGCCGGAGCCCCTACTCCCAGTGGTGGATCGAGAGAGAGGTAGAGATGCACGGGGCACGGAGGAAGAAAAAAATGAATGGACAGGAGAAAGGCGGACGGTTGATTTTTCGTGCCGGGAGAGGATAATAAGGACGATGGAGGTAGGACCCATACGGACGCGGGTCCGATGCGTCCGAACGCACGGATGCTAGGTTGTGTTTCATTGGGGTGGAAAAAAAATTTCACCGTCGTTTGACCAATAATTAAGGGTATTAAATAAAGTTAGTTTATAAAACTATCTTCACAACCCCGAATTAATTTACGAGACAAATCTAACGGAACCTTTGACCGCACGATTAGATGATGGTACTGTAGCATTACTGTAGTAAATTATAGACTAATTAGGCTCATTAGATTCATCGCGCAAAGTTACACACATCCCTAAAAAAATTTTACAAATAGACTTTATTTAATATTCCATACATGTAAGATTTTTTTAAAAAATATTTCCGCTTTTGAACGATCGACCTAGCATTACCGGTTCCAATTTTGGATAGGCCCGGCTGTCCTCGCCATATTGGAGTTGGAGCTCTCTGTCATTAGTTCATTACTGCAGTATCAGCTAGATACACTAGTGCTCGGTGAGTTCAGGCGGCGACGAAACGAAAAGGGCACAATAAAACAATGCGCCGGTGCTCCTAGACTCAGGTCCCAGGCCTGCTGTCTCGATCTGGATTCTGGTGCAACGCAGCATCATCACCGGAGTCATTCCGTACAAACTGCACAGCACAGAATCCCTTCCCCCCGTTGTGGTAGCTGGCGGGCTACTGAGCTGGTCCAGTACTCCTAGCACTGTAGTACAGTCGCTGTAGAAGGAAGCATGAGTGGGTGGAATGAACGTGGAAAGTGAATCCGCACCCGGCCAGGAGCAGAAAGTGCATAGCGCAAAAAGGACCGGAGCAAAAAATGGCCGGTGGCCAGGTGTGCCCATGCTCGGCGCTTTGACCTGGTGCCGATCAACGCTGCCGCCGGGATATTAGTAGACGAATGATTTGGCCAGTGAGTCTTCGATCTACCTGCAGTCCTGCACGGGGCACTTCCGTGCACTTTTTAAGCTAGCTGACTTAGAGCCCACTAAAACCCACGAGCGCGCGGGGGGACAACGGGGAACGGCCCAAGCAACACGCGTGTGAGACTTTTTTCATTATCATGTTGTTGCCGCGCTTTGACTTTTTTGAACGGATTTTTTCTTCACGCTTTGATTTTTTTAAACGTACTCAAATTATCACTACTAAGTATGCAGCTATAGGAGGTATGATGTTGCACTCGACATTTCAAAAATAACAGTTCAACATTCTGATTATACATTTCAACATTTTTCACATAAAAGCTAAACTAACATGCTTAAACTAATACAACCAATATTTTCATATACTAGGTTCAACATTTTTCTCAAACTTAATTCAACAATTCGTATAAACTAGATCAACATTTTGTGTGAAAATGTTGAAGCAGTAAGTCTAAAATGTTGAGATAGTTATTCAAAATGTTGAAATAACATATTGAAAGTGTTGATTCTAAAAAGATACACATATAAAATAAAAATATACATATTGGATCTTATTTTGTTGCATTAATTCTAAATAACATGGTGGTTCAAACGGATTCGAAAAATGATCAACGGTTTAGAAGAAAATCACATTTAAGGTTGACACTCAAAAAAGATTCCCGTCGTGCGCGCGCGTCCGTGCGCTCTCCACCGCGCGCTTGAACTGCTTCGGTCCACAATCCCAATCGTCGCACGAATCTCGAACATTGAAAGGTAGGTAGGGAAAAAACTTCCGGAAGCCGTATAGGATTCCGGGTCCTGCACGGGCCCTATTCGCCCCTTCACGAGCGAGCCTACGGCCACACCACACGCAGTACAGATATCCGGCCCATTCGGCGGCGGTCCGGCCCAGTAACCTGACGCCGTCAAAGATAAGACCTTATCTTGGGCGGCCACTTGGCGAGCGGGCACCCGCCCACGTCAGCCTAGCGCGCTGACCTGGCGCCCCCTCCGGCTCCTCCTCCCCTACCCTATCTACATATCCGTCTCCTCCTCCCACGGCCAGCCGCTCCTGCCATCACACGTCCGCTCACACCCCACCAGCAATCGACGCACGCGAGAGAAAAAGCGCGCCCCGAGCTCGCTAGAGAGGACCCATGGCCGCCACCGCCGTCGCGGCGTCTCTGTCCGTGGCCCGGGGGCTCGGGAAGCCCCTCTGCACCGGCGCCGGCGGCAGCGCCTCGTCGCTCCGCGTCTCGCCACTCAGGCCGGCCAGCAGGGCCGCCGTCGTCCGGGCGTCCGCGCGGGGCCAGCAGCAGCAGCAGCCGGCCAAGGAGTGGGCGGCCGCGGCCGCCGTTGCGGCGGCGCTGGTGCTGCCGGAGGTCGCCGAGGCCGCGGCGCCCGGGATCTCGCCGTCGCTCAAGAACTTCCTCCTCAGCATCGTCTCCGGCGGGGTCGTGCTCGTCGCCATCGTCGGCGCCGTCGTCGCCGTCTCCAACTTCGACCCCGTCAAGCGGGGCTGATCGAGCCAGCCAGCCGCTGCCGTGGCCGTTCGCGTGTACCTGTACTGAGACTGAGACCGGGTCGATCTCTCTTCTCCGTGTGCTTCCGAATGAACAGTGATTATTAAATGCTTGAATCTTTTGCCGTGTATAAATTTCATTTGACGCTCGCGTAATCTCGTATGATCTGACAACTTAAGCAGCGTCGCATATATGATTAATGATGATTGATGAATGGAGCGTGACGATTTCAACAGCCCTTACTGAGCTCGTCGCCATTTCGCTCGAGCTCGCTGAATCCTCCGCATTTTCACAATCATGGATGCTTTGAGGACACGGATGATTAATCGGTCGTTCGGACAAAGTGACAGTATGCCCCTCGCGTCGCTCCCCTCGGGCGACGCGAGGGGGCGCCGCCTGCGCCGCCACCGTCGCCGTTTGTGTGGCGGCGGCGGCCCCCCTCTCCCTGCCCCCCTCTTCTCTTCCTCCTCCTGCCCCCCTCTTCTCTTCCCTCCTCCACCTACGCTGCAACCCGGCCCGATCGCTCTTCACCGTCGTCACCGGTGGCCTCCCTACGTCGACGCCCGCCGTCCCCCTGGCGGTGCCGCCCCCCCCCCCCCCACTATGGATCCGGCTGCCCCCGACCGCGTCGTCCCGGTTTCGGCGCCCCCGCGCCGGTGCCGCCACCCCGACCCCGGATCCGGCGCCCCCGCCCGAGCGTCGCCCCGGATCCGGCGCCCCGTAGTGGATCCCCGCCGGATCTGGAGCCGCTGGGCGCCCCTTTGGTCGTGCGCCGTCGGGGTGGGCTCCACGCCTTGGGCCGCCCCGCACCCGATTCTTCTGGGTTTGGGGCGGCAGGCTTCGCCGGCGCCGACCTCCTCCTCGTTGGGAATGCCGCCCTCGCCCACCTACGGATCCATGCATGGTATAGCGTTCATGCTTTTCGCTGGATCTATGGGATTCGCTGCGATCGCAGCTGGGTTGGGGCCCTCGTCTGGTGGAGAGTCTCTGGTGCCTGCTTGTGTGCTGCTCGTGCGGCTGCTGTTCGCGCTGAGGGGCGTGCGTCTTGGTTGGGAGAGGGGTGATGGCGAAAGCCCAATGATGGCGACGTTCTTGGGCGCCGTTTACCTTGCTGAAGGCATCATGCGTTCCCCCTCCTCCCTCCCCGTCTCCGGTGATCTTTCGGGTGAAAACCCTAGCCATGGTTGGCCGGACAACGACGGCGCCTTTGGCGTCGCCCCCTCCCTTAAGGCGTTGTCTTGGAAGTGATACCGACGCTCCTCGGCGAGCCTTGCCATTCCTCCCGCTTGGCGGTGGTTGCTGGTCGTCCTCACGGTGGTTCTACTCCTGCTCCTGTCCTCGCTTTTATCGTCCACCTTGTCTGGGTTGCTTCGGTCGTCGTCTGGCGGATGCTTTGCCGCTCCCTGCGTTGCTCTGGCGGATGCTTTGCCGCTATGGTCGTTTCGGTTCTCCTGTTGCTTGGGCGGATGCTGCGTCGCCGTGGTCATCTGGGTTGGTTCAGGCGGATGCTTTTCCACCGTGGTCGTTTCGATTGGGTGGATGCTTTACCACCCCTGTTGTGCTTGGTCGTTGGTTCGGGCGGATGCTTTGCCGCCGTGTTGTTGCTTCTGGGTGGATGCTTTGCCACCTTTGTGTCCTTTAGCGCCCGGGACGAGGTTATCTCTTTCTGCAGGTTCAGGAGTGCGGTCGTGCTTAGGGTCTTGGGGTGGTATGTGTTGGAACTGTGGTTGCTCTTTGCTAGTTGGTTGGTTGGCCGTTTGTTTGTTGGCCTTTTTTCAGTTTTTTCTCTATTTTTAGTCCTTTGTGAGCTTGTGTCGGTCAACTCCTGTTTGGCTTGTAACGAGTACTGTTTGTCAACTGCTTTCTTCCTAATGAAAATACGTGCTAAGGCACGTTCGCGAAAAAAAAATTAATCGGTCGTTCCTGCAGCGAGTTCGAGTGCAATTATGGCTATCCTAGAGCAAGGCGATGATTACGAGCACGGGCTAGCTGAAAGCGATGAAGTTTTGCTGCTTGCTTCTTGCTCAGTGGTTGGCAGAAAATGAACAGAAAGATCTTCGGGCGTTTCATATTTCAGATTTTCTCCTATATCAGGAGTTGCAAGAGGAAGCACTCCGATCTTGCAATTCATGCCATAAAATTATTGTGAATCTTAAATGATGTAGTAAGGGAAATCCTAACCGGCCATAAACCATTAGATACCATGTCATATGGACACTATCATTGTTCTCTTTTCTCGTTGAAACCATATATTGTAGGAGGCTTATTTTCATCCTTATTATTCTCTCTCATTTCACACAGAGTCACCTAAAAATCCTAAGTCATGGACACCGTTTTAGTTGGATCATTCATGTCAGGTAAAAGTTGGATCATATCATTCATGTCTAATAAATATTCTATGTACTATCTCCGTATCGAAATATTTGTCGCCGTTGACTTTTTCTTACAACTTTGACCATTCGTCTTATTCAAAAAATTATCACAAATATGTAAAAGGGTAAGTCAAGCTTAAAATAGCTACAATAGTAAAGCATGTGGCAAACAAAATGGATGGTACTTGCATAATATTTTGAATAAGACGAATGGTCAAAGTTGTAGAAAAAAGTCAATGGCGACAAATATTTCGATACGGAGGGAGTATCTCTCAGTGACGACGTTCTTGTTTTACATATCATTGCCGAATTTAGATTTTTCTTGTTTCCACAAGAAACTTTTTTTCTGTGAAGTACATTACAAATGCACGCATTCACACATATGCATATACTTTACCATATGATCTCGAAATTAATGAAATCACACATTTGGTCGCTGACGTACACGTCACATACCATTGAGAAAATAGCCACACTAATGAAACACACTCGAGTCACCCCCACAATATATGGGTTTTTATTTCTCGTGGATAAGAGCTTCAACCATTTTACCTCAGCTATTGCTCGGTTTCTGGTTCACGCGGAGCTTAAAGTGTACCAAACCCCGAATATCTGAAGTGACGTCACTTGGCACTAGATTTCCCACTCGATTAAGAAGCACAACACACATTCTAAAAAAAAAAAGAAGAAGCACAACACAGAATCCGTTTCATCTGCTACAGGCTGAAAACGTAACCGAGGCCGAAACATCAAGAAGGGACGAACGGGCCGAATCTGGCCCACAGACTTAGAGAAACCGGACCGGGCTCGATGCGCTCCGGTCCCGGCCACGTCTCCTATTTCGGGTCTGCCCTCGTCGAGTGGTCATAAACCCTCGCCTCCCCCGTCCCTTCTTCTCTCATCCCCACCCCTCTTTCGAGCCCGCGACCGCTGCAGCCAAACCCTAGCCTCGACCCGGCCTTCCTCCGGCCACCGCGCGTTCAGGTACAATTCTCCTCGTCCCTCGGGTGATTCGTGCCCCCCGCTCCGCCGTCTTGCTTGATTTCTTTTGTGCCAGCCTAACCTTCTCGTTTGGGGGCTCCGTTTCGGATTGGGGAGATGTCGATGCGGATGCGGCGGGGCTGATTTGCTGACTGATGCTTGCTTTGTTGGTAGGTTTCAGCGGGAAGGATGAGCAGGCGCTGGAGCCGCACGATCTACGTTGGGAACCTCCCGGGCGACATCCGGGAGAGGGAGGTGGAGGATCTCTTCTACAAGGTGAGTTTTTTTTAAATCATATAATTCATTTTTTTGCTTTATTGATATTAAGAAAGAGAGAAACATGTGTTTCTGTGTTAGGTGCGCGCGGTTGCCGTGTGCTTGTTAGATTCACTACTGCTGTGCTGTATGCTTTGATTTGCTATGTTGATGAAATGGAATGTACTTGTATTCCATTGTGGAGCTCATTAGACACAGAAGACTGATATGTTTGGAAAACCTTGTACTATTATTGCGGTTCACCTAGTTGCTCTCTACTTCACTAAGGAACCTCAAGCTATATTATTGTAGTCGTCGTGAATTTACAAGGTAGAATGACTTGTATGCTAATGCTAATATTATAAATCTTGTGAGTGCAGTATGGGCGAATTGTTGACATTGACTTGAAGGTCCCCCCGAGGCCTCAAGCTATATTATTGTAGTCGTCGTGAATTTACAAGGTAGAATGACTTGTATGCTAATGCTAATATTATAAATCTTGTGAGTGCAGTATGGGCGAATTGTTGACATTGATTTGAAGGTCCCCCCGAGGCCACCTGGTTATGCTTTTGTTGAGGTATGATGCACTTGAATGTCTTGAATAACATGGTTATCCTTTCCCCTCAATGATGACCTTGGCGCTGGTTGATGATTTGAGTCAAAAAACAGCTAAAATAAGGTACTTTGCTAATCATGTAGTTTGAAGATCCTCGTGATGCTGAAGATGCAATTGCTGGGCGGGATGGATACAACTTTGATGGACACCGTCTAAGAGTAAGCTAACCAGTGCTTTGATAAGCTACATACTTTCTCCCTTCTATTCAATTTGGTGATCTAACTCCTTACTTCTGCGGGCAGGTGGAACCAGCCCATGGTGGTAGAGGTAATGCTTCCTCGCATGATCGTTCAGGTGGTGGCTTCGGTGGTGGAGGAGCACGGCGTGGTGTGTCCCGACACTCAGAGTATCGCGGTATGGTTCGGATTCATGTTGAAGATCGATGTTTACTTTTCTTTTCTGTGTCTGCAACCTTAACTTGAATCATTGCAAACAGTTCTTGTCACTGGACTGCCTTCTTCTGCATCATGGCAGGATTTAAAGGTTTGTGGCAAACACTTTCTCCCTTGAGTTATTGTCTAAGTCTGTATTCTTTCATCTCATTCAGACTAAATATTTTCTTTCCAGGATCATATGCGGAAGGCTGGTGATGTTTGTTTCTCTGAAGTGTATCGCGAGGGCGGTGGTAAGTTGCACTTTGGTTAAGTTTTTGTTTTTATTGCAGTTTGAACTTGAACATTAGACATATTTAGAAGCACAAGCCTAGAAAATTATGGTGCATTTTTTAAAGGAATAGGTTCTTTGGTGCCATTTTCACGACAAAATAGGGCATCCATATGTGTGGCATAGGTCTATTGGAAGCAATTCATGTCCTGTGTTCCATTTCATTTTCTGTTAGCATTTTCATTGGCTAGAATGGGAAAAACTAGCTATATTTTTAAATATTGATTGATAAATATTTAGTTGTTAAAAAAATTTTAGGAACAGTTCAAATATGCTTGGGATTTAAATACTGATAGCACCACAATAAAGGTCAAGCTTTGCTTGGGAACATAAACACATGTACTATTGACACAATCTAAACATTCTAGCACCATATGAACAAAATTAAATGGACTGGGTCAACAACTAAAGCTTATTTGAGTAATGCGCCTGCCATACCTAATCTCTAGGGCTCAAGCAGATTTGAGAATTGAATTCTTGACTTAAAGGATACTGCCCTTTGAAATTTGCAATTTGACCTATTAGCACATGCAGGGACATTCCATCATACATCCTGTCTTCTCAATTCCTGCAAAATACCATCTGTATCTCCTGAAGTAATGCCTAGCTCAGTTAGAATTTCTATGGTAGCAAAATCCATCAATAGTCTATCTCCACTTGATCTGTAATGCTAACACTGCTATTTTTATGAATCCTTGTGAAGCTTTCCCATATGTGACATGTTCCAAAAAAAGTACTAATAATTTCTGCTTATTCTGGGACTGGGGTTATTGACCCTGTAAGCTCCTGTTACAAATGTGTTGCCACTTTCTGTGTAGCACATAAGTGTTGCATGGCATATTGAGTGATAGGTTGATGTTTCTTTCTCTAAGGAATAAGTGTAAGCTATCTATATATTTCCAGTTTTTTTTTTGGCAAGTTATTCACATATATTTCTATTTTGCTACAGGCACCATAGGAATTGTGGACTACACAAACTATGATGACATGAAATATGCTGTAAGTCCATGTTTATTACATTTTCATGTCTTATGTCATTGTCTGATTTTGTGCGAATCATCTGTTTAACCTTCTACCTACCTGATATTGGACTGTTTCACTATCTGTCACTGTTAGTTCTTTCCCTTCTGTTTAGCCCTGGAAGTGTGTTTTTAATGCTTGACTTTGACTGCAATTGCAGATAAAGAAGCTGGATGATACTGAATTCAGAAACGCCTTTGGGCGAGCTTATATAAGGGTGACCATTGTTGCCTTTTACTGGTTTAGTACTTTAGTCCTTTGGATCGCCCTTTGGATCGCTTCTGTAGTTCTGTTGTTAACCATGCACCTTGTTCTTCACAGGTGAAGGAATACGATGGCAAACGTGGTCGCTCCTACTCACGTAGCCGAAGCCCAAGTCGTAGCTACAGCAAAAGCAGGAGCCCAAGGTATGCTTCCAGTACCGTGAATGTCCTTGGATAACCTTGTTGATAGTACTAATATTGAATATGTTCTGCAGCAAATCACCCAGGGGTCGACGCTCAGCATCTAGATCTCGGTCGAGGTCTGTTTCTTCTCGTTCAAGGTCTGCATCAAAAGGACGTTCTCCGTCAAGGTAACATATAGTGATGCAGCTGCTTCGACCTCTGACAACGTAGCTCGTTTTCTGGAAAACACACTAGGATATATGAACTAAAATGCTTACTTTTGTATCATCATAACCTGCTGCCTATTCTTTTGGCACTTTTGCAAATATTGATGGCGTTTTCTTTGAAAACAGTGTTAACAAGCTTATTAAAATGTCTTTGTTCTATAATCTTAATTGGCCTGAATAGAGTCCTGTTTACAGTGATAGAATATTTCATTTGGTATCTAATCATTCTGAAATAAACACAACAATCTTCCATGTCAGCACCTTGGTGCCATCATTTAAGTTTTAGTGAACACAGCTACATTGCCAGACATGTACACAATGATGATGATTTGTTGTACAGTCTGGTTGCTTGGGGTTCCTCTCAACTGCTCAGATTCACTAATGAACCATATGAACTGCTTAGTCTGTTCTGTTTTGTTTTTGAAGACTCCAATTGTCTCGCCGTTTAATCTGGGATTGTGCGGCGATCTGGGGATTGCGCATTAGGATATTGAGGATGGGATTTTCGCAATTTGCTACGGTTCAGTTGGTTTTATAAGGTATGGTTGTTAATTGAGAGCTTCTATGGAAAGCTAAAATCGTCCTAATTGTTTTACCTAATGGACTGTAACTGATTACCATCAGAGCTTGGGCATAGCACATTGTTTGGAATACTGGACATAGGAGCGTTAAGGATTGATGATCTGGATTATGGTGGGACAGTGACTAGGAATGTACTTGGAGTTCAATGGTTGGGGAATGAGTTTTCTTCGTACCTCGGGCACACTTCAGATGGTTGCTGTAGTTCATATGCACTGCTGACATTATGATACTGCAACTTTACATTATTGCATGGAACTGAATGCTTCTATTTTCAATGAGCTTTTATTGCTTTCGTTCGGCTGGGCGAGGCGTCATGGCTTTTGGAATCAAGTTCTTAAAGCTGCATTTCGGATATTGAATTCAATTGTTTCTGGAACCTTTTGCAGATCACCACCAAGATCCAAATCTCCTAATGCTTCTGTAAGTTTCCTTCGTCATATTGAAATAAAATCATTATTATTGCTATTATATGATGATGATCATCTGCTGAATTTTTGTCTGCTTTAATGTCTATTTGCAGCCGGCAAATGGTGAAGCAATAAGCCCCAAGAAGCAGAGTCCAAGCAGAAGCCCATCTGGCTCACGCTCTCCTGATGTAAAATGATTCTGCTTCTCTTATTTGCCGTACTATTAATAACAAATATGGCTGATCTATTCAATCAAAACTTGCAGGCCAAACCTGAATAAAACTGCAACACTGTTGAAGAATTGCAGATGGAGTCTAGCGCTTGTCTTGTCTGGACACTTGATGTCCATGTTCTAGTACCAGCACTGTCTTAGCAACTGTGCAATGAGAATCAACGATATTAACTATCACTGTTCTGTTGTCTAGCCCGCTGAAGGGCTCATTTACTTTTGACTATAAGTGATTGTTGAATGCTGTGTATTTTTGGAGTATGTTGACTAAATTATGATGCCCTGGACCTAATTCATGCCTTTTGTTTCACTTGCTTAGCATTGCTCTACATGATACACAATATGCTTGCTAGGTTTGTGTAATGATTAGTGTAGTTGGACACTGCAAAGCGATGTTCTGAGCTTTATTCGGTATCGAGTTTCAATAGTGCTCTCCTGCTAGCGGAGTTTTGCGACATAGAGCAGAATGATGAGTTCTGGACGGTTGCCTAGGTTTGGACGATATGGTATGTATACTATACTTACCATTGCAATGTCATGCATGCTTATCGTTCTTGCCAACTCGTGTGGCTGATGGTTGGTGCTGATTTGTTCTGAGAGAAGTATCGGTGGCCGATTTATTTTGAGAGAAAATTACTCTTTGTGGTTGATAAGCCAAACCAACAGGACACTTGCCCAGAGTGACCAAGTGTAGACAGGGCTAGCCATCAGAAATTCTACGCTGCGAAATGATGTCAGGCAATTCAATTCATGTAAATGTCATTTTGTTTAGTTGGTTCGTGCTGAGCTGATTCGTTCTGAGAGAAAATGTTGATAATTATATGTTATTTTGTTTAGTTGGCTCGTGCTGATTCATTGCGAGAGAAAATGTTGATAAGCCAGACCAACGGGCCGTTTAGCGAGCAACCCCGCCTGCTGTTCATCAACGCCGGGGTTGACTGGTTGAGGCCTTTCCATCAGCGCGCAAGCGATGACGAATGCCGGCGAATGACGTCGCTACTTTGAGCGGTACTCCGTAGTTCGCTTCCGTAGTTCGTAATATATGGCTAAAGATTAACTAGTGGCTACTCCGTAGTTCGTAGCCTTGTGGGCAATATATGGCTAAAGGTTAACTAGTGGCTAAGAAAGTGAGAGAGTGGTTGCAACTTGCGGTAGAAACTCCCCTGTTTTTGTTCTACATATTGCGGTTTACAGACCAAAAGCATATGCAACTGAAATCGACTAAATCATCACCTTACGAATTTGGTGTACACGTAACTTGTTTTTTTACATGTACACATAACTTGTTTTAGATATCTATAAGCGTTATCCAGACATGACCTTATCACTATGCTCACACATGCATTACAGTTTATCACTACGCTCGCACACATGCACATGCTCATCCTTGTTAACCTGTATATTAAGGTGGTATTTCATGAGTATCTTCAAGATTGAACCGCTAAATTTTAAGATTGAGTAAAGAAAGCATATTTCAGTACAAGGATATAAACTACATTATCTTGTATTTGTAATTTCATATGTATTTATTATGGATACTCAATAATTAAAATCACTCAAAGAATACCTTATGGACATCAAACATGAGAAAAAAAACCTAGAGCTCACCACTCTAACGAAGCGTATACTCCCACACTGATTAGAGTATTTGTTTTCCTTAAGAATCAGATATTTACTGGGGGTGTTTGGTTCACATGACTAAAGTTTTAGTCCCGTCACATCGAATGAAAGAATACTAATTAGAAGTATTAAATATAGATTAATTATAAAATACATTATATAAGCAATGACTAATTTACAATACGAATCTATTAAGCCTAATTAGTCCATGATTAGACAATATAATGCTACAGTAATAATTTGATAATTATGTACTAATTATAGATTAATTAGGCTTGTTAGGTTCGTCTCGCGGAGTAGATATGACTTATGCATTTAGTTTTATAATTAGTTTATATTTAATACTACTAATTATCACTTATTTGAGAGACTAAACTTTAGTCCCTGGGATCCAAACACCGCCTCAAGGCCTTGTTTAGATGGAGAATAGGGGGGTGGGGAATTTGGGGTTTGGGGTCACTTCGTAATCATTGCGCACTGTAGCATTTCGTTTGTATGTGTGAAAAATTATCCAAAAATTGATTAATTAGGCTCAAAATGTTCGTATCGCAGAGTACAACAAAACTATGCAATTAGTTTTTGATTTCATCTACATTTAGTACTCCATGCATGTTATGACATTTTGATGTGATGAGAATCTTCTTTTTGCATAGTAAACATTGGGGTTGCTTTTTGGAACTAAACAGGGCCAAGTTTACCCATACTAGCATTTAATTAAGTGAATTTGCTTCGGACAAGACAAGGAACCAACTCGTGCAACCATCAGGATAGAGTCCCCCGGGCCCAGGGGTGAAGCCCATCGGGGCCCACCCGCACTGGGCGTCTCCTCCTTCCGGCTCTTTCAAAGCCGAGCCCCCGCACCGCACGCCACCGTCACCAAGACCGAAGCGGCAGCCTTTTCCGTCCTCCGACGGCCCGTTCCGCCGAACACGCCTCCAGGCCTCCTTCCGCCCGAGCACGCCACCTCGGATCCCCCCCTCCTTCCTGCTCACGTGCCTCGGCGACTCCGCGCTGCGCCCTCCTGCACCGACCACCTCCTCCCCGCCGCTCCACCGAACGGCGGCGTCGAGTGGGGATCCTTCGGGACTGGTTGGTGAGCCCCTGACTCGCTCGGATCGTTCCAATTTGTTCCGATTTTCCTCTCCTTTGCTTGGCCGCGAGCCCGCGAGCAGTCCGCTCCGATTCCTCCGTCGCGAGGGTTATTCCAGTGCATCCGTTAATTGTGAGGTTCTGGGTTGTTAACCTGATCCGTCGACGGTTAGATTCGGTTGTTTTCCTGCGCATAAGATTGGTCTCAGTATTTTAGTTCACGTATTAGGGCGCCATTACCAAAAACTAAAAATTTGGGGGTTTAACGGAACCCCATGCCCCACGTCAATGTTGGACCTAACAGTTTGCTGTTGATTTTCATTGTATTCTATAAATGGCAATGCATTACTTTCTACTCCTATTCCGTTGTGGAATGACTGCTGAGGAGGCCGTAGTTCAGCAATCAGCACTCAGCCATTCCCTTGTTTGGATTGAAGTGCCAAAATCTCTTGCTCTTTTTTTTCCCCACAAATTGATAGAAATTCAATTTCATGTTCATGCAGAATCAGGGTGGAAAACACAGATAGATCAGTGGTTGTAGTTGTTTGATGTGTTCATATGATTACTTTTCAGTGCCTGATGTCTGCAACGCTCTTATTCATTGTATGTTCTGATTGCCTTTTACTCTTGTATAACTGGAACATCAGAGCCTTTTAACAATCAGCCATATGCTTTTGTGAATCCCATTGCATTGCCTAGCTACAGTAGAAGCACTGCATCGCTGTTGTTTTGTTTTGTTCATTATCATCTCATAGTACAGGAATGCAGAATTTCCTGCTAGTTTTCTGTAGACATTTATCCAGAAACATCGATAAATTCCATCATCTGCAAGGAATTATTGGTTAGTTCAGCTACTACATCGTTGTATATCCTTCAGAGTCCAATAGTGTGTTGGCCCACTGTTACCTTTACGAGCCAAACAGATTTTGATACAGAAAAGAGCAAACTCTTGCTTGATGCTTGCATTTCTTTTGTTGGAGAATAGGGAATGGATACTTACCAACCTCTGGTTATTTGACGAAAAGCCCATAATCATCGGAGATATTATGTTACGATATTAGGGAACATACTGGAGTTACCAATGAAATATAGCGTCTGGTGATGTTTAAGGCATTTTTAACAGTTCTGTTGACCTTGTATGTTTTAAATCCTATAAGAGAGACTATATCGAATGGATGAATTGTTCAATCTCCTTTTTCTGTTGCTTATGAACGATTTTGCCAGTGTCTTAAATGCAAATGGAAAAAACATTGTAATATGCTGCTTCTTTGTTGTTAGGCTTTGGAAGTTTAAAAAGTTTCCCTTTTCTTTATAGGGAAGAATCAGCATGCTCTACAGAGAAGTGTTGCAGAAGACTAAAAGGAGTCTGGGAAGATTACAGGACTACCAAAAAGGATTTTCCCCTCAGCTTCTGAACCCTTCAATCGTCTAGCCTGTTGAAGAACAAAGCCAGGAGTTTTGACTAAAGACGACAATCCCAACAGTTTAGCCTGCATTACCTCTACCAACGTCATGGCATTGAAAAATGTGATCCGTTTCATTTTGGTGCTGACCCATGTGAGCAGTTGTTTGGCTCGATCAGGGAACATGTTCTCTCCTGGCTTTGTTTCCGCGTCGAAGTCATTACCAGGCTGGCCGATTTTGAGTGCAGGGACATCTGTAACTGTTGCTCTGGTTCTGTCATTGTTTCTAACCTTTGAGCATCTATGTGCATACCATCAACCTGAGGTGCTTTTCTTTCATACCTTGGTTCAATTTATTTAGATTATACTAAAAGTTTTATACGGGTCTGAATGACATTTATCCTAGAGTTTTGACTATGCATACCGTTCTTTTCAGCCATTTCGATTTCTGAGTCAATTACTTTTTCATGTTGCAGGAGCAAAAATTCATGATTGGCCTTATTCTGATGGTTCCAGTATATGCTGTTCAATCAGTAAGTAGGCCCAGTTGCTTGTGCTTTGTATCCCAGTGTTTCTGCACAATAAGTTGCCTTTGCGCTTCTTAAATTGGTTTACTCTTCATGTAATAGTTGTGACACTTTGAGTGATAATCTGAATGCTGAATATACTTCAGTGGCACAAAATATGTTACTATCTCTGTCGATTGTCTTATTGTATTTTTCTACACAAGTCACTTCTCTGTTCTCAATTGATTGATACTACTTTTTTTTGTTTTGATACACCCCTTTCCAGTTTAGGAGCACTATAAATTCCAGGATAATCTTTAAGATGAAAGCACATGAGCTTTTACATACATGTTCAGCCATCCGCGACTCTGTCTTTGAAATATGCCCTCTTTGATAGGCTTTATAATACCCCCTCTGTTTTTTTTTACATGTCATATTTGACCTAAGTCAAAGTTGTCCAACTTTGACCATGTTTATTGAACAATATAAGAACATGTATTATACCAAATTTGTTTGATTGAATCCACCATAGGGCATATGTTTGATGCTGTAGATGTTATATTTCTCTATAAACTTGGTCAAAGTTGTATAAAAGAACAGACGGGGTGCTTCATTCCCTTCTTGCTCCTTATTTTGGCTTTGACCAACTATATATGGTACTTGTGTGTTCAAGAATTGCATAACATGTTAGTAGCATATATGAAATATTGTTGCTAATATTTTACCAATTTGAACTTTGGACCACATATGGTTGCTAATAACAACTTTGGCATGGGTTTTCATAGTAATACATTGTACAAACTATCAAAATATTGTATTTCCCATATGTTTCTTTATATATCAGTGGTCAAAGTTGTGGAACTTTGACTGCTCAAATTCTCAAACATCATATATTTCTGTGTGGAGATAGTATTTTGAAATAACCTTGATTTAAGATGAAAGCATATGAACTTTTACATACATGTTCAGCCATTTGCAACTCTGTCTTTGAAAATATGCCCTCTTTGATAGGCTTTATAATACTCCCTCTGTTTTTTTTACATGTCACATTTGGTTTTTCCTAAGTCAAAGTTGTCCAACTTTGACAAAGTTTATAGAAATATAAAATATGTACTATACCAAGTTTGTTTCATTGACTCCACCATGGACTATATTCTGATAGGGCATATGTTTGGTACGTTTCTCGATAAACTTGGTCAAAGTTGTATAAAAGAACGGAGGGAGTACTTCATTCCCTTGCTCCTTATTTTGGCTTTTGACCATATGGTACTTGTGTGTTTAAGAATTGCATAACATGTTAGTACCAACTATGAAATATTGTTGCTATTTTGCTAATATTTTACCAACTTGAACTTTGGACCACATTGCTAATAAGCAACTTTGGCATGGGTTTCATAGTAATACATTGATACAAAACTATCAAAACATCGTATTCATATGTTTCTTTATATAGCAGGGGTGAAACTTCTTATTTTGCTGGTGTATACATGTAACACTTCTTATTTTTGCAGTTCTTCTCATTACTGAATTCGAATGTTGCATTCATCTGTGAAATGATGCGGGACTGTTATGAGGCATTTGCCATGTATTGCTTCGAGAGATATTTGATAGCATGTTTAGGTGAGTATTTGAATCTCCGCTGGAAAGTGAAATTATCTCCAGTTGACCAATAGTTGGAAGTTACGCATATAGTTATATTCCCAGCAGCATAATAAGCGGAATTTGGCAGATAAGTAGAAGAGTCTCATTTCTCTGCCCATCTGATTGTATTAAATAGTATTCTGGGTCAAAGGTAACAACCACTGAGCAGCGGCTGGATGTGCTGTACAGTTGTCGTGCCCATAGGCAGAGCTTAATGTGGGTCAAGGGTGACTGTGGCCACTACATAAATTTCTTTAGGAGATACTAAATCTGAGTTTGGCCCCCTAACTCTTTTTCCAAGCTCCTCCATTACTGTTGCTGTAGAGGCCTGAAATATCCTGCTGTGACCTCTATGGCACAATATTTCATGTTTAGGAATACATTCAGCATGGATACATTCATATTTATATATGGTTCAGCGTGGATACATTCAGATTTATATATGATTCTTTGTTACATATTGTTGTCCTGTTTGGTTTGGATACTTATACTGTTAATACTTAGGACATGCACAACCAAGAATTAAGAAACATAGCTGAGCGTGCTGCACCTGCTATATTGTTGCTATCTGCTAGAAACCCACTTCATCTCGACCCTTCTAGTACCTACTAGGCAAAACATTATGCTGTCTCTCTCATCCACCACTGTGCTTAGTGTTTTTTCTTAAATAGTTGCTTAGTGTTATGTCACAGTTTGTAAATATATCTGATCACAAAAAAATATAACGTAACAGAATATTGGTTAAACACCAAAGGAATGGTATTATTTTATGCTTTTAACTGTTGGAATTACAGAAATAAAAAATTGATCAGAAAGAGGTCTGAGAATTTGTTGAAACACCTAAAGCCTTGTTTTAGTTTGGTCGTGCATGAGCCTTGCTTAATTTGGATGGAAGTTATTTTGGCCCCAATCTTGTTTTCTAGCCTATGAAGCTATCTTTCAGTTTTCTTTAATTCCTTATCTGTAATGTTTATCTGACCTAAAGTTTTTTTTCTCTCTTAAGGTGGGGAGGAAAGTACCATTAGGTTTATGGAGGGTCGGCTTCAAATCAGTGAGAGCTCACCTCTGCTAGATGTTGATTATGATTATGGCATTGTGAAGCATCCTTTCCCATTGAACTGCTTTATGAGAAATTGGTACCTTGGTCCTGACTTCTACCATGCTGTGAAGATTGGTATTGTTCAATATGTATGTATGCATGATGGGCGGACTTTGTCTACTTTGCTCATTCCTGTTTAATCTGTTCTGATCAATTATGTGGTTTCCTATTTATAGATGATCCTTAAGCCTATTTGTGCTGTCTTGGCAATATTCATGCAACTTCTGGGAATCTATGGAGAAGGAAAGTTTGCATGGAAATATGGGTATGAAATTCCCTCGTTTTTATGCTATTGTTCTTTTGAATACTTTATTATGGAATTATAAGTAACATTGCTGATCCCTGTATATTTCACCAATACCTAGTCAATCCATGCTTAAAATTATCAAAATTCTGTACCCAATGACCTTGATTTCAAGTTCTGCATCCTCATGAATTTTATTGATTCATTTGCAGGTATCCATATTTGGCTGTTGTACTGAATTTCAGCCAGACATGGGCATTATATTGCCTGATACAGTTTTATACTGCTACCAAGGAGAAGCTGGAACCTATTAAGCCTCTGTCTAAGTTTCTTACTTTCAAATCTATTGTATTTTTGACCTGGTGGCAAGGTGTTGCTGTTGCATTTCTCTTCTCAACTGGGCTTTTTAAAGGACATTTGGCACAGAGATTGCAAACACGTATCCAGGATTACATTATATGCCTTGAGGTGTGTTTTATCTGCCATTTTTTTATCGTCCACGGCCCATTGTGGTTTGTTCACTTATGCGTACGCCACAAAAAAAAAGTTACCTTTCCTTGCCATATAGGCCATTTCATATTTTGATTCTTTGTTTTGTTATAGGAAGCTATATCTATCTATTAGTCAACTATATCAAGTTGGTATGCTTACACTCTTTTGTGTAATCTTTATATGTTTCTCTATATGCTTACACTAGGTATTATCTCGAATATTCTGATATCATAATATTTTGTTATTATATTAAGGATGTGGTCTTGATATTAGCTGTACCCTGCTATTGTGTGCACATTATGGAAAAAATGGATGCCAGACTGCTAGTTTCATGTGTCAATGTTGCTGGGATCGTGTTTGACATGAATTTGTTTTGTTGCTAGTAGATATACGCCGTGCTTTTCATGACAGTTCGACTTTTTTTGGCGCATGTGTACATCTTCTGTTCGTCACTGATGATAATTGTCCTTGATGCTCATATCCTGGTCTTTTCTTCCATTCCTTGATAAATGTTGTGTTTTAAGTCCATTCCTGTAACACATTTTCTTTTGAGTGACAGATGGGGGTTGCAGCTGTTGTTCATTTAAAAGTATTTCCGGCTAAACCTTACAGGCGTGGGGAAAGAAGTGTTCCCAATGTTGCTGTCATGTCTGATTATGCGTCTCTAGGAGCTCCAGACCCTGAAGAAGTCGGAGGAGGGATCGACAGCTTAACAGTCTTGCAAACTCCTCCTGGTCCTAAAGACAGGCGGTTGAGTTTTCCTCAGAGCGTTCGCGATGTTGTGTTCGGGAGTGGTGAAATTGTATGCTCGGATACTCAAGTTGCTTTTACCTGACATATTTGATCCATCATAACTGTCGACTAATTTGTTTATGGTGCAACTTTTCAGATGGTTGATGATGTCAAATATACAGTTTCCCATGTCGTGGAGCCTATGGAGCGGAGTTTTACGAAGATTAACAAGAGAATTCATGAAATCTCTGAAAATGTCAAGCAGCTTGAGAAGCAAAAGAGGAAGGCAAAGGATGACAGTCATCTTATTCCACTAGAACCATGGTCTGAGGAATTTTCAGAAGCTCATGATCGTGTTGTGGGTGGTAGTGTTAGTGATAGCGGATTAGCTAAGACAAGGTACAACAGGAATTCAAATAGGCCCCGGAGGTCCTTCGAGTCCAGATTGCGCAGATGGTTCTAGCAGCCAGCCGGTGTTGGTGGTATTTGATTTTGGACCAACAGAGGGGGGTTAACCTTTGACCCCAGTGGGTTATACATCATAGGAAATAGTGAGGAAAAATAACGGCAAATCTGACTACTAGTAGTTGGCAGGAGGTGGCTTCAGATTTTCAGTTACTGCCCCATGTTTATAGCTGACCCTGGCTCTTTTCCCTTTCAGGAGGTTGTAGTTACATGAGCCTTTGATGTGAGCGTCCTTGTTTAGAACTTCAGTACAGGCAAATACTGATGTAACTGGACCATTTGCTTCCAGAGTTTGTTGGAATTAACATGCATGAAAGGGAGAGATTTGTAATACTTTAAATCGGTATAAATAGATATCAATTAGTTCTTTTTGTTCCAAAAGAGATGCTTTAAGAATATTTGCATTACATGCTCGTGCAGTCGTGCATGATTTAAGAGCACCACAAATATTGGAGGTGGTCTTACCAGTTAGCGCGTGTCATCTTTGCCAAAAACCCAAACTTGTGAAAGAAATAATAATTCTGATTTCATGTATTCTCGAAAAAAAATATCTGAAGTAGAAAATATATCCATTATCTAATAAAGAAAGATGCACGGCGGAAGAGCCGCAAATGCGTCGCTTGTTTTTTTTAGAATTAGAGACGCTCACACACGCAGGACTGAGCACCCGGTAAATCTGGAGATTTCTGAAGTCATTATTGTCGACGGAAACGCCGCTTACCATTTAACGCATAACGCCGGTAAATCCTGAAAAAATCTCAAGAAAAGGTGCGAGACCAGAAAAATCACAGGAAAATATGCGAGCACTGGAATTTAAACCCTGGTGGATAGCGTCCACTGAACGTTCTACCGTGGATAGCGTCCACTGAACGTTCTACCGTTGGACTACGAGCCAATTCGCAAATGCGTCGCTTGGTGGTGGTGGACTGTGAGCGGTGTTGCTGAGCGCCTGAGCAGCCCAAACTTTGGTTTCCCTCATTATTGGTCCAGGCCCGGCATGTCTAGCATCTTCAGCAGTTCCCGACAGCTCGCTAGATGGGAACGAACAAGACAGCGGATAAGAGACTGACAAGCGGTGCAAGTATACTGACATACTGTGGCTGGGGCGGCGAGAAGGAAAATCTAGTGGCGTCGACATAACAAGGGCCGGCCCAGGAGCGAAGTCGTCTGGCGAGACTCAACGCCTAACTCTAACCACTTTAAGAGACAGGTCAATGATCTAGCTTTTAATATATAGCTTATAACATGAATGATCTCACACGTTCATTCTCATATAATCTTAAAATACGTGTATAAAACTATCTCTTAAATAAGAGATAACTCTTAACTTTTTGCACTGTTCATGGATTAAAAAACATAACCAGCGTAAGCGCACCGAACGAACCAAGGACGTGGACTGTCAGATGGCGACTAAAACAACAGAAATTTTAGGCGTTAGTGTATACGATCGCTCCTACTAATCTCATGATTTTGCCTAGACGACTGGTTCAGAAGTTTGTCAACCAGAACTTTTTGGATAGATATGTTATATGGGCTGATACTTTATGCCGAATAATCCAAAACAGACTTTCACCTCCATGATGTCCTCTTGGGCGATCGTACCAGTGGCTTCACGGAAGCCGGGGGGAGGGCGCGGTATATTCTCAACTTGCAACAACCAAGTGGTTCAATATTAAAATTTGTTTGATTAGTGTACTGCCTAGACCTCAAGACACCTGCGTGCACTATCACTATGTTTACATTTAACTCCGAACGCCAGGGAGAATCAGAAAGCTCCAGCAGCAATAGCACAACCGCAGCCATGGAGAACTCCATCACCTGGCCCCCCTCGCCGCTGTTCCTCCTCTGCACCCTCGTCTCAGTTGTCGCCTCACTCCTCTTCCTGCTTCACTGTGCCCATGGCCGCAGGAACCCAACGCCAGCAAGAAAGGGAGAGCTCCCTCCCGGCCCGCCGGCGCTGGTCTTCCTCGCCAAGTTCTTGGCGCTCCGGCGATCAATCTTTGACCTAGGCCCGCTCCTCCTCGAGCTGCACGCGCGCTACGGCCCCGTCATCTCCGTCCGCCTCTTCCGCACGCTGGTCTTCATCGCCGACCGCAGCCTCGCGCACCGCGTCCTGGTGCAGGGCGGCGCCACCTTCGCCGACCGCCCGCCCCTCGTCGACCCGGGCCGCCTCTTCACCGCCGGCTCGCGCGACATCAGCAGCTCGCCCTACGGGCCCTACTGGCGTCTCGTCCGCCGCAACCTGGCCGCCGAGGCGCTGCACCCCGCCCGCGTCAGCCTCTACGCGCCGGCGAGGCGGGCGGCGCGGGACGTGCTCGTGGCCGACCTCCTCCGCGCGCGCGGCGGCGGCGGTGACGGCTCCAGCGCCGTCCAGGTGAGGCCGCTGTTCCGGCGCGCCGTGTTCCAGATGCTCGTGTACATGAGCGTCGGCGCCAGGCTCGGCGCGGAGGCGCTCGACGAGGTCCAGGACATACAGCTGCAGATCCTCCGGTCCATCACCAGCTTCCCGATCTTCTCCTTCTTCCCGGCGGTCACCAAGAAGCTCTTCCGCAAGCGGTGGGAGGCCTACGTCGCCGTGCGCCGCCGGCAGGACGAGATCTTTCTCCCGTTCATCAATGCCAGGCGCGCCGGGCGCCGCGGCGGCGACAACGACCCGCCGTGCTACGCGGACTCCGTCCTGGCGCTGCGCGTGCCCGACGAGGGCGACCGCCCGCTCACGGACGGCGAGGTGGTCAGCCTCTGCTCCGAGTTCCTGAACGCCGGCACGGACACGACGTTGACTTTGCTGGAGTGGATCATGGCCGAGCTGGTCAGCCACCCGGATGTCCAAGCCAATGTGTACGAGGAGGTGAAGTCCAAACCGGAGCTCAGCGACGGCGACCTCCAGGAGGCGCCGTACCTGAAGGCCGTGGTGCTGGAGGGCCTCCGCCTGCACCCGCCGGCACACTTCCTCCTCCCGCACGGCGTGCAGAGCGACGCGGAGATCGCCGGCTACAAGGTGCCCAAGGGCGCCGAGGTGAACGTCCTGCTCGCCGGGTTCGGTCGCGACGAGACGTCGTGGACGGCGCCGCTGGAGTTCCGGCCGGAGCGGTTCTTGAACGGCGGCGAGGGGTGCGAGGTGGATATCACGGGGAGCAGGGAGATCAAGATGATGCCTTTCGGTGCCGGGCGGCGGATGTGCCCCGGGTACACGCTGGGGATGCTGCAGGTGGAGTTCTTCGTGGCGAGCCTCGTGAGGGAGCTGGAGTGGCTGCCGGAGGTGGAGGGGGTGACCGTCGACATGGCGGAGCAGCTGGATTTCACCACCGTTATGAAGCATCCGCTCCGGGCTCGCATCCTACCGAGAAATTGAAACCAAAATAATCGGAAGATGCTCGTCATGTTTTTTCTTTCAAGCTGCTCGTCATGTTTGCCTATGTGCTTTCGTTTTGCAAATGTACGTGTTGAACTCAGCTTGCTTTCATCTTATGTCGATATACTTAAATAAGTAAATCAGTTATAAGATTCATATCGCTCAAAGTTAAGTTTTTCTGCACTGGGAGAGCCACTGCCTGCTGTGTTGCCTGACCTTCCTTCGTGCCTACACTCCAGTCCAGCCCAGCGCGCGTGATCGGCACTATTGTGTTTTGTTTTCTTTGGCCTTGTTTAGGGCCTTGTTTAGTTCCCGAATTTGGAAGCCAAACTTTAGTTTTTTGGGTGCGTGAGACACGGTAGCATTTCGTTTGTATGTGTGAAAAATTATCTAAAAATTGATTAATTAGGCTTAAAATGTTCGTCTCGCAGAGTACAACAAAACTGTGTAATTAGTTTTTGATTTCATCTATATTTAGTACTCCATGCATGGTATGACATTTTGATGTGATGGAAATCTTCTTTTTGCATAGTGAACTTTGAGGGTGGAATTTGGGATCTAAACAAGGGCTAGATCCCAAATTCTACCCCCAAAGTTCACTATATAAAAACAAGATTCCCATCACATCAAAATGTCATAGCATGCATGTAGTACTAAATGTAGATAAAATCAAAAACTAATTACACAGTTTTGTTGTACTCTACGAGACGAACATTTTGACCCGAATTAATCAATTTTTGAACAATTTTTCACACATACAAATGAAAATGCTACAGTGACACACGCACCCTAAAACGCCAAAGTTTGGCTCCCAAACTTGAGAAAGGCCTTTGTCGTGGCCTTCGACTTCCCCATCCCCCAATTCGTTTGGGCTCGTTTGTTGTCCTTCTGGGTCCTGACCGTTAACAGACCCATCATGAACAAAACAAAATGGACTACGTAACTGGCAGGCACCTGGTGCCCCAGCTTCAAATGATACATATAAGGTGTGTGCCAGCTTCATATAGAACTCACTAATGTTAACTGTATAGAAAGTTCTGTACACCATACTATACACTTCAACGTGTCCATCTCTGTAATGTCTATTACAGATTTTAACTGACTAAAATATATCGAATTTTGACACCTTGGCTCCTCAGCTATATGGCCGATGGCTACAAAATCCTAATACTCACAGCAGTTGGAGATCACTGGAATGATGGAGTGCAGCACAAATCTCAATGCCAGATCATGGGGGTGAGAAAATCCCCAAGGAAATTTATAAATAGATAGATAGCACATCTCATAGTTAATACTTTACCATCTAAATTGCAATTGACTTTTCTAAATATATAACTTTTGCTATGCACTTAGATATATAATATGTTTAAATACATAGATAATTTTATGTATTTTAAAAATCTAAAACCAATTGTAATTTTGGATGAAGGGTCCGGGAAGTATCATCTTAGTAGTAACTTTTTTTTTCACGAACGTGCCTTAGCACGTGCTTCGTTAAAAAGTAAGCAGTCTGCAACAGTACTTGTTTTTGGCCAAACAGAAGTTGACCAACACAAACGCACAAAGGACTAAAAGAGAAGAAAAAACTGAAGCAAGACCAACAAACAAACGGCCAACACGAACAAGCAAAGAGCGACCACAGCTCCCACACACCAACCCGACCGCTCTCCTGAACCTGCAGAAAGATAAACATCGACACGAGCGTCGAAGGACCCAAAGGTGGCAGCATCCACCCAGGAGCATGACACGACGGCAAAGCATCCGCCCGAACCCACGATCAAACACAACAAGCATAGCGGAGGTGGTAAAGCATCCACCCGATACGACCACGGCGGCAAAGCATCCGCCCGAACCCACGACCAAGCACCAACGACCATGGCAGCAAAGCATGCGCCAGGAGACAGCGATCCAATCAACGAACAGGGCGGCAAAGCGATCCAACCAACGACAAGGGCGGCAAAGCATCCGCCAGGAGACAGCGATCTAGACATCCATGCGACGTTAAAAAAGTAGAGCAGGCAAATCCAGGAGCGAAGAACGACCGCAGACCACCAAAGTCGAAATGGCAAAGCCCAACTCTCCGAGGGATAGGGACGATGACAGCGACATCACTGACAGAAGAGGCAGCCCCACCCAAGCACTGAGCCAACACCTCCAAGGAGGGATGCGACGCCAGCAACTGGCGCCACCGTCGAGGTTTTCACCGAAAAAGAAGCTCAGACGCAAGGGGGCCACAACAATTGACGCCTCAAGGGAGGTGAACGGCGCCCACGGGCGTCGCCGTCAACTGCAAGCAGCCACCGCGTCAGCCAGAGGGTCCAGCGGCGCGGGGGGCCGGCGCCGTGGGGTGGAACCAGGGAGTGCAGGGCGGAACAGGCCCAGCTTCGGCAAGCGCACGGAGCGGATCTGTCGGTGGGCGACGCGAACCGGCGGAGCGGGCAGCCGGCGACGAGGATCTGCCGCCGAGGCGACCGCCAAAGAAGCCGGTGGCGGCGGAGGGCGGCCAGAGGCCCGGAACCGACGGGCGCGCATGGATCCGGTGGTGGACGGCGTGGATCCGATAGTTGTCGGCGCGAATCCACCCCGGCCGGCCGGCGGTGGCGGAGGGCGACCAAGGGAGAAGGGAGCCGCGAGGGTTGGGGAGAAGAGGGGAAGGAGGGTGGAGAGGGAGGGAGGAGAGAGGAGGGGCCGCCGCCGCCGCTAGACGCCCTAGCGGCGGCGGCCGGAGCTGCTCGGCCTCGAGGGAGACCGACGGCGGCGCGGGCGGCGCCCCTCGAGTCACCCAGGAAGGGATGACACGAGGGGAGAGAGTCGACCCCGGCCAGCTTATTTCAATACGGTTGTTATGCCATCCAAGCATTCAACACCAAGCTTGTCCAGACATTAAACCGGGACGTATCGATGTTCAGTCCACCACGGATATGCCCACGACAGTAGATGTAGGAGGGGATCGCCAAGATGTGGAGCAAGATAGTAACATGATTTATAATACCCTAAAGGTTTGAGCTAACAGACTCGTATAGTACCCTACATCCTGCATGTGGTGGATTGTATTGCACCCTTGTGCTCCGGTATTGGTTGTTGTGTTTGTTCTCCCAACTCCTATTCTCTTCTCCTATGGGCACCCCTACCTCATTTTACATGGAAAATCCCCTAGTCTATTATTATACATGAGGTCTAATCTGATTACAAATGTATATAAGGAGTCACTGTAGGAGTCTATCTTTCTCCTTCCTTGTGGTACCCGAGGGGTATATCCCCCACAATCTCCAGTCTGACTGCCGGATCAACCGACTTTCCTCATTGCCGATGACCTTTGTGGCACTTGTGTGCTAGGGAAACTGTGGATCCAGTGGGTGATGTGCGTATCCCTTCATAATAAAGTAGTTTTAGTTAGGTTAGGGTTGGATTACTTGCCAGTGAGGATCTCACCGGTAATCTTCTGTTACCTTTCTCTTTGGTTGTATTTGTTCTTGATGAGCAACTCTTGGTGATGTCTAAGGTGGAAGTGGTGCCCGACGATGATATCTTTGACGGGGATCTCGATTGGGTATGTCATCGTTTCCTCTTTTGCATCGGTGTTCCATTCCTCCGTGTTTTGCTTGGTGTCGTTGAAGCCCATGGAGACAACTACAACATTAGCCTCGTAAACCGGAACATGTTGATGGATATGTGAAGAAGTTTTCTTTGAACGGAACGGCAAGAGATTTGCCGTAATTTTTATTAGAAGAACAAAAAAGTATAAAAAAATCATTACAAGAACAACTAAGCCCCATCCACTAAAACAATAGAAAGAAATACAACTAAAAAACTACTGGGGCGGAAGAGAGGGCCACCAATCGAGGGTAACCCAACCAAAAGAAAAATCAACAAAAAGAAAACCACTAGACAGTGTCAGCCCACGTTATGTTTGTTGCTCGTCTATACTGCTGAAGGTCTTCTTTGATGAGAAAGGCAACGTCATCAATAGATTTCTCATCGTGGTCGAAAGTGCGACGATTTCTTTCTTTCCATATATTCCACCAAAAGTATATCATTAGGCCATCTAAATCCTTTCTCCATTCTTTTTCCACTTGTCTTCTAGTTTTCTTCCACCATGCATTGAGGGATGACACCGAGGTTGGTCCTTGTAACACCCAAAAATTGCCTATTTAAAATTTTTAGTAATTAATTGGCATTTATTTCAATTGTTCATGATTAATATAGGTTAAATAAATTATTTATGAGAATTAAAATCAAATATAAGTTGTAGAAATATTTCTGTTGCATTCATGCTGCTGCATTTAATTTTTGTATTGCTTGTGATTCAAACGATGATTTAAATTTATTTAAATTCAAATTTGAATCACCTTGTTTGGAGCCCTAGAAAAGTTATTTGAGCCCGAGTTCACTTCTGCCCCCTCCGTTCTTTCCCGAGCGCAACTTAACTCCCTCTACTTTCTCCCGAGTCCAGCCCAAGCCCCTCTCCACCTCTCCTCCCCTTCGGCCCAGCCGCTCCCCTGGGCCCTTCTTCCCGAGCCGGCCCACCTTCCTTTTCCCCCGCGCGCCTTTGCTTCTGGCCCACCGCCGGCCTAGCTCGCGCGCCCCTTCCTCCTCTCCTCTCCCTCTGCTCCGCGGGCCCCGCCTGCCGGTTTCCTCTCCCTCCCCGCGCCGAGCCTCCCTTTCTCCCCCCGGCGCGATTCTCGCCGGACCACCCAACCACGCTGCTCCCTTTCTGCGCCCGTGGGCCATCCCCGCGCCTCCCCTTTCCTTCCACACCGATCTCCTTCCTGTTTCACGCGACACCACACTTGGTAGGCGCCGTCCCGCTTGGAAAGTCCGAGCCGCCGTGCCACCGCACCTTCCATCCTCGACGTCCGCGCCACCCGAGCACCCAACCCCCTACACCTCCCCTGGGCTATAAAAGCCGAGCACCACGCACCCCAACACCTCGTCAACCCCCCACCGAGCCCCAAACGCCCTCCAGCAGCCTTCCCCTCGCCCAACGCCGCCCCTCTTCGGCCACTTCCGTCAAACCTCGCCGCCGGTGCCATTCCCTCGACGAGAACACCATCAGGAGCTTCCCCTCGAGGTATGGATGCTGCCCGAGCCACCACCGCTAGCACATCGCCCCCCAGCCTAAGCTAATTGCTCGTCGTCGACTTCCAGGGTCGCCGAGCCGCTGCCTCTCGCCGGCCGTCGTCCCCGTCGTCCCACAGCTACCGTGATCCCCCTGGGTGAGGTCTCCCTCCCCTGTTGATGTAGGACCAAACCGCGCGTCGAATGGTGCCTTGCAGCTCGAGATTCGCCCAGCTCCGGCGAGCTTTCACCGCCGGATGAGCCGCGCCGCCGTCCCCGACGACGCCGACAAAGTCTTACCCCCGCCCGATTGATCTGGACCACCGGATGAGGATCCAACGGCTCATAACCGCCCTGGGCCCAAGTCAAATGGGTGGATACCGGTCAGCGCTGCGCGTTTTGCAGAAGAACCCCATAGTTATTTAGAAATCAACCCGTCGTCCCACGCTGTTAAAACTTACTTGCAAAGAGGTCCTGTTTTACTCGTTTAGCCTCCTGCCCTTTCTAGAATTTGTTCCCGCGGCCCAAATCTGGTTCATTTACGCCGTAGCCCCCGTGTCTATAGCTTAATTAAGTTTAGGCCCTCGGTTTTTCACAACTAGCCCCTGTAACTTTTAAAACTTTGCCAGCAGGTCCCTAGAACTTAGAAAAGCCATATCTTTTTCGTTTTAGCTCCGATTAGTGTGATTTTCGCGCTCATGTGTTCGTAGTGAAGCGTAGAATATTTCTAAAAGCTTTATTTGTACTGTTTCTACTGTTTGGTGTACTGTTCTAATAGATTATTATTTGTTTGCATGTATTGGTTTGCGTGCTCGCTTGTACGGTGATTCATGTCCAGTCGGTGAGCTATACGCGTTGGAGTTCGAGTACGTGGGGGACTTTTCGGAGCAGGACCCACAGCAGGAGCAGCAGCAGCAGCCGTCCTTCGAGGAAGGCAAGTTATAGCACGGACAATCCTTGCTACCCAAACACACTTTTTACATACATTTACTTTCATATGCATGTGTCTAAATTGTTGTCCTATTAAGGTTGTACCTAGTTTGTTTACTCCTATCCTTTGATTATCTTGGTCTATTGCATATGGGTAGAATCTTTGCTATGCGCAGCTACTCTCTTTATTATTTAATTATTAATCTTGACTTAATGGTTCACTTTAACATTTATGATAAAACATGCTTTTTAGCAACTTGGTTTAGGGAGCTAGAGCATGTGCTTCGTGTTTTGCTCTAGTGTCTCTCCGTGAGGTCCGGTTCTTAAAGCGGCAACCCAGGAGCCTGTCGCCACCGCTAGAACTATTATGGCTCTGGTCTTGGTCAAGTAACTTGTACGTCTCTAACTTGCCAGTGGTTATCGGAGTGGCTGTCGGCGTTATGGGAAACATGGGTGAGAGTATGTCTTGATCCACCGAGGACGGGTGATTCGTCGGCTATGCCCCCGTGAGGTACAGTCCCGTGCTGGGAGTCCCTACGATGGGGAACTCCACATGTTGCGCATGGTTGGGTGAGATGCCCGCGCTCTGGACGTCATTGACCCCCCTATGGTGTGACTCCGTAGGCGTACATCAATCTCGGTGCTTGGGCCATGCTGCCTGTGCTGTACCATAATCGGCCACTATCTTGTTAGGGTGTCTTGTGAAAAATCTTGTAGCGTCCCTATGCGGTCACACCTCGGTAGTGTGATTTGTGAGGTCTGATCCACCTTCGCGTGGTTGGGTTTAAAGTTCGTTTGAGCTTTTACGCGACTGGTGGGTAAAGGGCGAAACCTCTGCAGAGTGTAAAATCTATCATGATAGCCTTGCTCAGGGTCACGAGCGGCCTGGATCCTTTTTATTAGAAGATGATGTTTATTTATGTTTAATGCCACTTATACTTTATTAATTGGGTTACAACTGGGTTTCTTTCACTTGTAGTAATTTGGTTAATGTTAAAATAAATCAACTAAAAATGCTAATGCAGTTAAGCCGTGTCTAGCCTATTTTGAGCCTTCATACCCGTGCTATACTTGCTAAGAAATTGTTTACTTACACTTGCTATTTTATTCAACAAAATCCCGGATGGGTAAACAGATTGGGCTGGGCATGAGTCTGCTGCTGAGTTTCCCGAAGATTTACCGTACTACTGAGTTGTGATCTCCCAGTCAGAGTCCCTGTGGATTGCGGCTCCTTTAGTTGAGAGTTTTATTAGTCTTCCGCTGTTATTATTTAGATCATTTATGAAGCACTCTGATGTAAACATTTTATTTAATGAAGAATTTATTCCAGCATATGTTCTCTGTTTATCATATTTGTTCGCTATATGTGTACTATGACCTCCTGGGCACACATATGACCGCATTCGGGTTTTTGTGAAAATACGGGTGTGACCGTCCTGGTAGGTGTTGTAGATTCATCCATCCCACTAATTTGCCCCATAAACTCCAGTAATTGTCCATATTGTGTTATCAGCATTCATAGTAATGTTGCTTGTGATAGTGTTTGTCGTAGCATGGGTATCGCTTAGGCTGAAGAAATGTTCGGACGCTGCGAACTGTATCCCACCCCGCGTGCCTTGAGACGGCAGCGCAACGAAATTATTGACAAAACAGTGACCCAACGTATCTAACACAAGTCTGGGCGTCCAGTGTGCAATTTTGTTTCTTGGAGGCATACAATGGTAGCACCTGAGGCGCTCACCGTTTGTCTAACACTTGCTCGTTTGGCCGGTGCATTGAGGCCTCGGACATTCCAACACAGCATATTACAATTTTTGTGTGACATTGATTAAACATAACAAACCACTGCTATGACAAATGTTAGGAACATAGTGAGGCTTGGAGCTAGGGCCGAGTACAAAGCCATCCGAACTTAACCAAATTAAAACAACTGCGGGGGGCCGCTGGAGGGAGCCATTGGCGAGCTTCGTGAGCGTCGGTGCTGAGCGTTGTGCTCTCAACAAAACACCGCTGAAGCCGCAGGGCCAAATTGCTGGCCAAATTGTTCGGGTTACAACAATGTTGTTCATCCAGGTCTGAGCTAACATAATTGAAAAACAGATGACAGCTAAAAGGGCCACCGGCCCTCTAGTGACTTAGTAGTCTTCTTCCACGTCTATCTCTCCTGGACAGCCATGGCGCCATCCTGAGACTCTGGGGCTATCCTTGTCCGCTTCTTGCACTTGGCCCGATTTCCTTGCTCCACCAATGTCTTGATAGCCTCCATCTTGAAACAGGTGAGAGGCTGCTGAACATGCTGCGCATAAAAATTGATATCAGGTTGTTGCGCGGTTGGAATAGGATTATCAGGGGTAAGTTCACCAAGTTTATTGATAAGAATTTGCTGTGCTAACTGGGTGCAATTTTTCCCTGGGTTTGACTTAGCCTTGTTAGCCAGCCTTGTGCTTTGTATCCTGGTCGTGCTCGTGTCAGACAGTCTAGATAGAGCTTGTTGCTGCTCAGCTGGCTGATTATCTACCTGATTGGGCTGTGGCATTGTGGGGAGGGATGATGCTCCTGAGATAATGTCAATGAAGGTGTCTATGTCTGAAATTCTGGAACCTGATCCAGTTGTGTTTAGCCGTGATGGTGTTTGTGGCTCCTCTGATGGGACTGTTACCTGGTCCTGGAGGGTGGGTGGTGCATTGTCGGCTTCTGACACTGTTTCTAGGATGTTGCTAGCATCACAGGGGTGCTCTTCTGAGGGTGGGCTAACCACTCTAGTGTTTAAATGGTCCCAAAACCCCCCATCCTCTACAACTCCAATCCCAGGAATGACGGATGGTGCATTTCTTAATTCTGGCACATGCTCTGGGGTGCTATTCACCTCATAAGGATTTGCTGTTGGTAGAGGGTCAACAGCTATGGTGCTCATAGTTCTCAAAGGCCCCTCATCGCTTAAAATGTTGCCCCCAGGAGGGTTGGGTTGTGCATTGCTTGTCTCTGGCTCATGCTCTTGGTAGTTTCTACCATCCCCAAAAATCTCTAGTAGAGGAGAGCTAACAGCAGTGGGGCTCAAGTGGCTTTGGTTCAGTGGCTCATCATGAACTAAAGAACCACCCTCAGAAGTGGTGGGAAGTACTGACGAAGACATAACATAGGCTGATTTTTTACAGACCTGCTGCTGTGGCGTGTTGTGGACTGTCTCTCTTGGAATTTCGCCCTCCTCTAGCTCTTCAAGGTCCACAGGCAACATGGTCCATCCACAAGCTCCTCCCAGCATGTCCAGGATACCCTTCTCAATGGAGTGGCGTCCTGCAGGTAATTGTGTAGTGAGGCATTCATGCAACATTGGGTCGACCCAGTCATGATAAGGAGCAGCGGGAGTTAGAGGAGCACAGGTCAGTTCCAAGAAGACGTTCTGCTCACCCACTGTCTTCTGCTGGACCGGAGGAGTAGCAGATGTTGCCACCGGCACCTTGGCTGCAGGACCAGCAGAGTCGTTGAAGCTGTGCTGGACCAGGGGCGTCGCGAAGGAGACTCTTTTGCCTTGAGACTTCTTGCTGGGCTCCGGGGGAGGGGGGCTGGAGCTGTCTTGCATCTTCTGTTGGCGTCGTCGAACATGCCACAACCCCACCCCCGCCAAGAAGGTGGGGTGGCGTCCCGGCTGCGGTGAGGTGTGTGGTTGTAGTCCCTACCGCGCCGGCGCTGGGTGGAGCTGTAGCAGTCGTCCACCAGCCCGCGGCAGCACGGGACACGCCCCCAGGCAGAATGGCTGCGGTGGCGTCTCGTGCCCCGCCTGTCGTCGTCCTCATCCCTCCTGGGGT
Organism: Echinochloa phyllopogon; assembly: GCA_033239725.1. Taxonomy (NCBI): domain Eukaryota; kingdom Viridiplantae; phylum Streptophyta; class Magnoliopsida; order Poales; family Poaceae; genus Echinochloa; species Echinochloa phyllopogon. Next base: position 58,884,812 of record BTCW01000018.1, on the reverse strand, counting down.
GAGGGTCACCCCCCCTCATGTCCCCTAAGAGGCCACTCACGCTGCCTTCCTAGCGTGTCTTCAACCCCGTAGTGCCAGAGGAAGTTGGTGCTGCGGTCTTGGCTGTCGTGGGGGGAGGGACAAGTCTTCCAGGACATCCAAGCGGATGTACAGCTTGTAGGTGAGTCCATGCTTGATGCCGGTCGGCCTGTCATGCTGAATGTGCACCAGTGGGCGCGGAATGTCGGTGGGGGGCAGCTCCCTGTCAGGGTCAGACACCGTTAGCCATACCTTCTTAGCGATAGCAGATGGGTTGGTGCACCAGGCCCACAGATCATATGTGCGTGTACGCTGCCGGCGCCTCGAGTGCTCCTCCACGAAGTGGATCGCGCAGTGGCGACCGATGATCTGGGCAGCAACCTCCTCACTCCAAGTGTGGATTGGAACCCCCTCAATGCGAAGCCTGACGTGGAACTTGAGAGCAGACTGTGTGGCGTACTTCTGCTTAGACCAAGGGGCAAAATGGAAGGTCCTGCCTCTGTTCTGCAGAACTGGTAGGTTGAGCACTCGTTGTGCGTCCCGATGATGCTCGAAGATGATGAGGTACTGCTCGGGGTGGTGCTTGACCACCTGCATGTCGTCGAGGGGGATGTCAAGCTGGCAGGTGAGCGCGTCAGTGAGGTGATAGGGCTCGGAGTCGTGGCTGTTGCCATTGAGGGAGCAGACCACCGTCTTGCCAATGAGATTGTCCCTCTCCCGCTTGAAGGCTCCAGTAGCTGTGATAGCACACAGCTCCTCGGTCAGCCTTGCCCTCGGGTCCCCTAGGTAAGCAGCCATGGGAGAGCGGGCTCCGGTCACAGCTTGCAGATAGGTTTTGGAGCTGTGGCTGTGGGGAATGCTTGTGCTTGGGTGGTGAGGGGGGCTGACTGATTTATGGTTGTGTGACTGCTGGTAAGGAGGTGCTGCTGGCTGTTTTGTCAACGGGAAATTTCTTGCCTGGTGCTTATCCTTGAGACATCTCCAGCACTTGGTTGGGTTGGTGCAGGAGTAAACTCTGTGTGTGGTGGAAAAACAATTGAAACATCTTCCTCTTGTGTACTGAATGAATTTCATCCTTCCAGCTGCACCAGATATTGATTGATCTGACCTTGCAGAGCTATTGGCTTGCCTTTCCCTGCGCCACCAGTAGCGGGGCTTCACTACCGAGTAGCCCAAATCATGGTCATGGCCATTGAATTGGCATGGGCTCTGGTTTGAGCTCCCCTTGTTTCTGCTGTGGAGCAATGATGCCGAATCCTTTTGCCGGATTTCAGGGTGCGTTGCTGTCGTGCTTTGATTGCCTGCCGAGGACATTGAGGGATGGGTCTTGCTGAGGGGTGAATGCTCTTCTCCAACTTTCCACTTCATCTTCTCTGCTGCAGAGAGCCTTCCTTTGAGGGCGTCATCAATGCTTGTTGTTGCTCCATTCACCGTTGGGGTGCAAATCTTCTGCTGGACTGAGAGGGGCAAACTGGTGTTGGTATCTTGGCGTTGGGGCAGCTGGGAGGGTCGGCAGTAACTCCAGCTGCTTGTAGATTGTCCTGCAAAGCCGCGGAGAGCGCTGTTTCTTCTGCAGGGACCTGAAGACCAAGGAGAGCTTGAAGGATTGGGTCCGGCAGGGGAGCAGTGAAGGTGTTGGGGGCGCGTGCCGGCCCCGAGGTCCCTTGCAGAGCTTGGAGGTCTTGGATGTCTTGAACAAGGTCTGGGAGAAAGACGGTTTGGCCCACCACCGAGCGACCGGCGACTTCAAGGCGGAGGCAGCGGTTTCTGCCAGCTACTCCGCCGAGCAACCAGAGGGCGGAATTCCTTCGAATGACCCATGGAGCAGTAGATCAGGAGGAGAGGATGCCGGATCTGTAGCCGTGGAGGTTGGATTAGTGGAGATTGTGGATGGATTTGGTGGAATTGTTGGTCTGGGAGTGGTGCTTCGCTGGGGACTCGGGGGAGCGCGTGAGCCCATCTTTCCTTTTTACTCCCTCCGTATCGAAATATTTGTCGCCATTGACTTTTTTCTACAACTTTGACCATTCGTCTTATTCAAAATATTATGCAAGTACCATCCATTTTGTTTGCCACATGCTTTACTATTGTAGCTATTTTAAGCTTGACTTACCCTTTTACATATTTGTGATAATTTTTTGAATAAGACGAATGGTCAAAGTTGTAAGAAAAAGTCAACGGCGACAAATATTTCGATACGGAGGTAGTATATGTGAAGAAGTTTTAGGTGTGTTTTTAAGAAGTACTCTTTTGTGAGGTTTACTGTTCACCTTCCCATGTGTTTGGGTTGGTGATCCCCCTTGTGGGTTTGTTGCTCGTTGTCTGGAGTTGGACGATGAAGCAATTGCCATCAGATTTTTGTGCCGACGAGGAGACGTCAATTTATTGTTGGCTGATGCATTCAATGAATCAACAATACGTCTTGGATGTTCCACTCATGGGCTCTTTCAATTTTGAAGGCTCTTTGTTGATATAGAAATGTCTTCTTCATTGCGGGAGGTGGAGAAGAACTAGAGTGCGACAATGAAGGTCGATGACGGCGAAGGCCACGAGTACTCACCGAGTGAATTTAGCTATAATTTCTCTTTTCTTGAGAAGTGCCCTTTCAGGGTCTAGACTTAAAAGTACTTTTACATTATTTATAAAATCTAAAAACAGGCGTTCATTGCTAGCTGGAATGATGGAGTCTGAAGCTGCATACAGTAGTTCAAGCGTAGAGAATGAGCAATTTCGTTGTCAGAATGATTGAGTTTGATTTTTAAAAATACTGAATGAGGCCATTGCAATTAGTGAATTAGGTTTCCATTTTTTTTATGTACTGACACCAGTGAGAGATTGAACCAACAGAATATTAGTTGGAGTAAAGTTAAATAAAATTTAAAACAAAAGAAAAGGCAAATATATTATTTAAATTTAAATAAATAATGTTTCCGTGATCTACGTGGTCTTACCCGTTGCAGTGTGTAGGTATATTTGCAAATACATTTACAAAAGTATAGAACGAAAGTATACATCACCAAACATGAAGAGCGTCTTCGGGTTATTTTGAATTTTCAGAGAAGAGGCATTATATTGACGGTTTCAATTCTTCCTTGGTATGATACGAGCCCGGAGCGGGTGCTTCATAACGGTGGTGAAATCCAGCTCCTCCGTCATGTCGACGGCTAACCCCTCCACCTCCGGCAGCCACTCCAGCTCCCTCACAAGACTCCCCACGAAGAACTCCACCTGCAGCATCCCCAGCGTGTACCCGGGGCACATCCGCCGCCCGGCGCCGAAAGGCATCATCTTGATCTCCCTGCTCCCCGTGATGTCCACGTCGCACCCCTCGCCGCCGTCCAAGAACCGCTCCGGCCGGAACTCCATCGGCGCCGTCCACGCCGTCTCGTCGCGACCGAACCCGCCGAGCAGGACGTTCACCTCGGCGCCCTTGGGCACCTTGTAGCCGTCGATCTCCGCGTCGCTCTGCACGCCGTGCGGGAGGAGGAAGTGCCCCGGCGGGTGCAGGCGGAGGCCCTCCAGCACCACGGCCTTCAGGTACGGCGCCTCCTGGAGGTCCCCGTCGTTGAGCTCCGGTTTGGACTTCACCTCCTCGTACACCTTGGCTTGGACATCCGGGTGGTTGACCAGCTCGGCCATGATCCACTCCAGCAAAGTCAACGTCGTGTCCGTGCCTGCGCTCAGGAACTCGGAGCAGAGGCTGACCACCTCGCCGTCCGTGAGCGGGCGGTCGCCCTCGTCGGGCACGCGCAGCGCCAGGACGGAGTCCGCGTAGCACGGTGGGTCGTCGGCGCCGCGGCGGCCGGCGCGCCTGGCGTGGATGAGCGGGAGAAAGATCTCGTCCTGCCGGCGGCGCACGGCGACGTAGGCTTCCCACCGCTTGCGGAAGAGCTTCTTGGTGATCGCCGGAAAGAAGGAGAAGATGGGGAAGCTGGTGATGGATCGGAGGATTTGCAGCTGTATGTCCTGGACCTCGTCGAGCACCTCCGCGCCGAGCCTGGCGCCGAGGCTCATGTGCACGAGCAGCCCGAACAGGGCGCGCCGGAACAGCGGCCTCACCTGGACGGCGTTGGAGACGTCGCCGCGCGCGCGGAGGAGGTCGGCCACGAGCACGTCCCGCGCCGCCCGCCTGGCGGGCGCATAGAGGCTGACGCGGGCGGGGTGCAACGCCTCGGCGGCGAGGTTGCGGCGGACAAGGCGCCAGTAGGGCCCGTAGGGGGAGGTGCTGATGTCGCGCGCGCCGGCGGTGAAGAGGCGCCCCGGCTCGACGAGGGGCGGGCGGTCGGCGAAGGTGGCGCCGCCCTGCACCAGGACGCGGTGCGCTAGGCGGCGGTCGGCGATGAAGACCAGCGTGCGGAAGAGGCGGACGGAGATGACGGGTCCGTAGCGCGCGTGCTGCTCGAGGAGGAGAGGGCCGAGGTCAAAGATTGATCGCCGGAGCGCCAAGAACTTGGCGAGGAAGACCAGCGCCGGCGGGCCGGGAGGGAGCTGTCCCTTTCTTGCTGGCGTTGAGTTCTTGCGGCCATGGGCACGGTGAAGGAAGAAGAGGAGTGAGGCAACAAGTGAGAGGAGGGTGCAGAGGAGGAACAGCGGCGAGGTGGACCAGGTGATGGAGTCCTCCATGGCTGTTGTTGTTGGAGGCTTGGAGCTCTCTGATTCTCTGGCCTTAAGTTAAATGTACAGTAGTACGGGCACGACAGGTCTATGCAAATATGCAATAATCAAACACATTTTAATCTTGAGCCACTTGGTTGTTCAAAGCTGAGATCTCCTATCATTGTTAGTTTTATATATACCTCGCCTCCCGGATTCCGCAGCCACTACATTATAGTACATCATATTAAATTGGTTTAGCAGCCACTGACACTATCGCCTAGAGGACATGAGGTGAAAGTCTCATGGTTGGAGATAAGGCATCATGATCCCATACCTATGCAACAAGTATATGTAACTTCTGAACCAGTCGTATAGGCAAAAGCATGAAATTAGGAGCGTATACGCCAATTCACCTAAAATCAAAATTGCTTTAGTCTCCATCTGACAGTCCATGCGGTCCCTTATTTCTCCGTTGGGTGCTGCTTTTTTCTTTCTCTCGCTGTCATACGACTTCGCTTGTCGGCCTCATCTAATCCTCCTTCAACCATGCCGACTTTGGACCCCAAAGCGGCTAAAATTCCACCTACAGAGAGAGATGAAGTCAAGCCTTGTATGAAAGTTACACCTTCTCGCACCAGTAAGAAAAATGCAGCAGCAAATGATCCAACCCGATGGAAAGAGCTACAAAACTTAAAGCTAAGGAGGAATTTGAAAGAGCCTCAGAAAAAAGTACCGTTCAGAGGAACACACCGGCTCCGCTTGTGGATCAAGTTACAACAAAGTAAGAGTGACCAAGAACTTATGGTGACGGTACGTCAGACTCTTGACATGGCTGCTCTTTTTTTTGAAGGAACAGGAGGGGAAACCCCCTACTGATTAATTTATATATAGAAAGTCGAAATGTTTAATACAAAGCACGCCTCACACCCTCACGAGACAAAGAAAGTCTCAAAGAAAATGAAGAAAGCCGTCAGATCGAGTCTATCCATAACAACATAGAAGATCTAATCATGTCTTTTGCCCTCAACGAAGCGAGGGTAAATTCTTTTCTAAACCTTGACTTTACTGACCGCAGGGCTGGTAACACATCACTGAAGATGAGATCATTTCGTGCCATCCATATGCACCATGCCATCAAGATGATTGCATCCATGAAGAACTGCACATTCAACTGATTTCTAAATGAAGCAAATATCTCATATGCATCAACATTTGGGACGTGCAAAGCTAGGGAATTCCAGCGGGCTTGCGAGAAGGGGCAGCCAAAGAACATATGATATGTAGTCTCTTCCTGATGATCAAAGCAAAACACACAATCATAAGACTGTAGCACCATATTCTTCCTCCTCAATAAATTTCTTGTACTCAATCTGTCTTGTAGCAGCAACTAAAAGAAAACTTTGTGTTTGTGCTGCACCTTAGCTTTCCATAGCCAATTGAACACTGGGTGTGTCATTCTTTGTCCAATGAGGTGCTTGTAAGCTTTTTTTGATGAAAAGATGTTAGATCCCCAAAGGTAAGTCCACATGTCATTTTCTTCGGAATCAGGTAGGCTCTGCAAACTATCTGCCAATTGTATGAGCTGTTGAAATGCTTCATCTGTCATTGGAAGATGGAAAAGCTAACTTAGGTCTGTCTCAATTCGAGCCCTGTATACTGTAATGTTTTGAGCTCTGGCAAACGAGAATAACTCAGGGAATGCTTGGCTTGGAACTACCCCTTTCCAAAGATCATGCCAGAGATAGCATGAAGATCCAGTGCTGACACATGGCATGGCAATGCCCTTAAACGTTGTGATGAGTTTAAGCATATCTTTCCACCAGAAGGATCCCACCCTCCTTTCTCCTGGTAATGCTCCATTATTATAGTAGCAGTTCTAGAGTAACTGTACCCATGGTAAATCTGCTCTATTGTAGAACTTGTGTAAATTTTTCAGCAGCAAAGCCTCATTCTGTGTTTCCAACCTAATTACTCCCAACCCACCTTCAGATTTTGGCAAACAGACTAATTCCCAGGCAGCTTTAGGTGGTTTTCTGGCATTGATGTCTGATCCCCTCCACAAACAATGTTTTCTGTATTTGTCCACCTGCTTTATGACAGTTTTGTGCATTTTGAAGGTACAAAGGCAGAAAGTGGGTAAAGCACTAAGCACTGAATTTGTCAATTGAAGTTTCCCTGCTTGTGACAGATATATTGATGAGCTTACTAGTCTTCTTTCACATCTTGAAATTAATGGCATAAACTCCTGGATTTTTGGTTTTGTTGTGCCCAGGGGTAACCCTAAATAAAGTAAAGGGAAAAGATCCTTCAGTGCAGCCAAAGGTCTGTGCCAGGCGTGTGTCTCTCTTCTGATAAATTTAAAGGTACCATCATTGATTTGGAGTAGTTCACCTTCAGGCCAGTTGCACTGGCAAAAGCTTGGAGCATGGATTTTAAGAAAACCAACTGCCTTGAACAACCTTCCATAATGATCAATGTGTCGTCAGCATACTGGAGTATTGGGAAGTCCTGGCTATGAGGGAGAGTCACTGGCAAGTTTAACAAGTTCATTTCCCTAGCTTTGTTTAACAAAGATTGGAGCAGATCAGCTGCCAATACAAAGAGGAGAGGTGACAGTGGGTCTCCTTGTCTTACTCCTCTCCTACAATGAAAAGTCTTCCCTGGCATTCCATTTAGTAACACAGATGAAGTTCCACATACTAGAATGCTTTGAACCCAATTTAGCCAGGTGGTTGTAAACCCTTTTGCTGCCATAACATCCAAGATCAAGCCATGTTCCACTTTATCAAAAGCCTTTTCAAAGTCCAGTTTCAGAATAATTAGTTCCTTCCTTGTCTGTTTGCACAGGTGGATATATTCGAATGTCCAAGCCAGACAGTCTTGAATTGATCTGTTCTTGATGAATCCGTACTGATTAGTGTGTACTAGTTGTAGGATCACTGTTTGGAGTCTGTTTGCTAATAATTTAGTAATGATCTTTATTGATATATTCAGCAAGGAGATTGGTCTGAAATCAGATGCAGCCTGGGGATTGTCAGTCTTTGGTATGAGAGTGATGTGTGATCCGTTTATGCTCCTGACACATGTTTCTCCACTTTGAAATGCTAGGCATAAGTTGTAGAAATCCCCTTTGATAATGTGCCAACACTTTTTCACAAAGTCTGTGTTAAAGCCATCAGGCCCTGGAGATTTATCAGATGGCAGAGATTGTACCACTTTGTCTATTTCTTCAGTAGAGAATGGTTCTGTCAACCATTCTAGATTATCATTTCTGTGTAGGATTTGTTCCAAGTTAAAAATCCTTTCAGCCCCAAAAGATTGTCCAAGCCTTTCCTTGAAAGTTTCCCACAGAATGTGTGCTTTAGCAGCATGTGTGTTCTGCATTTGTCCTTGTGAATCCTTGAGGGATGATATTGTGTTTCTTCTGAGTTTAGTAGAAGCATTGGCATGGAAGAATTTTGTGCACTCATCCCCAAATTTGACCCATTTGATTGTCCCCATTTGCTTCCAGTAAATTTTCTGCTGTAGTAACAAGGATTCTAATTTTTCAGCTAGGATTTCTTTAAAGTTCCACTCCTCTACAGACAAATCTCTAAGCTCTTGTAGTATCTCCAAGAAGAAAATTACTATCTTGACATGTTCAATATTCTCTTTAAGACTGGAAACATGCTTCCTCCAGGCTTTTAGGACTCTCCTAAGATTCTTAAATTTGGCTGTAATGATCTTTGCTGCATCCTCTTGCTGAGTTTGAAGAGCCCATCCATGCTGCACTATTTGTAGGAAGAGCTCATGTTCCATCCAGTGATTCTCAAATCTGAAGCCTCTTCCCTTCGGTATATCAGTGGAAACATGGACAACAATTGGCACATGATCAGAGGGTTCCATTATCAATGGCCATGCAGAGGTCTGGGGGTAACTGAGCATCCATGAGTTGGATGTGAAGGCCCAATCTAGCTTCTCTAAGAGGGGTGAGTCTTGTTTATTGGACCAAGTGAATGATCTACCTTGTAGTGGAATTTCTGTCCATCCTTGTGCACTTATAGCCTCATTAAACCATAGCATCTCTTGTATGTCACCACCTGCCTTATTTCTATTTTCTGCACTTCTAAGCAAATTGAAATCACCAAGCACTAGCCAATCTATATCCTCTGGCATTTGAATATTCTTTAGCCAAGTTGTGAAATCAAATTTTCTATCATGTGCGCAGGGGCCATAGATGTTTGTGATTACCAACTCTGCATCATTAAACTTGGACTGTAATTCAACAGACAGGGAGAATTCATTAGTGTACGCTAGAGAACCTTCAAAGCTGCTAGACTTCCAAATCGTGATAATCCCTCCTGATGCTCCTATCGATGGTAAATACTCAAACTTATCAAACTGGGGTGGGCAAAATTTTCTGATGGATTGGGTGTCAAAGAATTCTTTTTTTGTTTCTTGCAAACAAATCACCTCACAAGCACTTTCTCTAATTTTATCTTTGATTGCATCCCATTTTCTCTCTGAATTTAAGCCTCTAACATTCCAACAAAGAATCTTTCAGGTTCTCATATTACTGTTTTGGTCCATAAAAAACTGGGAATTAAACCAAGTCTTACCAACATTTCTTCAGTGCTAATGGATGGTCCTTAAATTTATGTATTGATTTTTAGGTCAATCATTTGTTAAACATTATGGTAATTATAGCAGTATGCTATATTTTGTAATAATTTTGTACTGATGCTCCTCAAGTTAGGAGTCTAAAGCCCGAACTTTGTACTATTATCTAAAAAAATAATCCTCCTTCAGATGCCACTAGGCTCTCCTTCTCGCCCGTGCGGCCGTGCCACACCACACTAAACTTGAACTTGCACCGGTCTGACAATCTTCTTTGTGCCCATCTGACGATCTTCCTCGGCACCCGTCTCCTTTGCCAGTTTGGTCTTCAGCTCGACGAACTCGCTTGGAGCAAATCTCAGGAACAGTGCGCGGCCGTGGACATTTCCTGGTATTAACACACACAGTCGATGTGACTCGGTCGGCTGAATAACAGGAACTGTGTAAAACAAAATGTGCTCGGTTTCACAAACGTGTAGCATCGATGTTGGATGTAGTTCACTGGGTGAAGTGAAATGTTTTTATACCCGACCGAAAGAACTGAAAGATTGATATACTAGTATACTACCACTAATAAGTACGATCCTCAGTTCAACTCGCTGTTCCTATCGTATTGCTGCTACGGTGCTACCTGTAGGTGCAGGAACAACCGGTACAACGCATTTTTTGGTCAAAAAAAAATCCAAAGATATTGGCGCGCTGCGCAGGAACCAAAATTTCCTACCGACTCCGTCACAAGATAAACACCTGAAAGAGCGAAAAGACTGGAACCCCGGGCGAATCGGACACCGATTAAACGAAGCCGAGCTGGACTCGGACAGCACATCGGATACAGGAGAAGAATAGAACTCCAGTCCTCAACACCGACAGGTGACGGCGACGCAAAGGCCGCGTCCGAGTCTGACACTCCGGCGCACGCCCTGACCCATAAAAGTGCGCGTACGCGGCCAGCTTTCCGCCCCATCGATTGAACAACCAAAGCTTCCCAACCAAGAACGTGCCCGAGATGGCGCGCACCAACGCGGCGGCGTCGCTGCTTCGTCTAGCCGTCGCCCTGGCGCTCCTGCTCCTGTCGTCGTTCTGCGCCGCCGAGCCGATCAAGACCACGCCCACGCACTGGAGCTTCCACCTGCCGCTTCCCGACGGCGTCACCGGCGCCGAGAGCCTGGCCTTCGACCGGCGGGGCCAGGGCCCCTACGCCGGCGTCTCCGACGGCCGCGTCCTCAAGTGGGGCGGCAGCGCCGTCGGCTGGACCACGTTCGCGCACAGCGCCAACTACCGTAAGATCCCGCTGTGCACGGCGTCCGTGGTGCCCTCGGAGGAGACGGAGAGCATCTGCGGCCGCCCGCTGGGCCTGCAGTTCTACGCCAAGACCGGCGACCTCTACATCGCCGACGCGTACCTGGGCCTGATGAAGGTCGGCCCAACGGCGGCGAGGCGGAGGTGCTGGCCACCCAGGCCGGCGGCGCGCCGTTCCGCTTCGTGAACGGGCTGGACGTGGACCAGGCCACCGGCGACGTCTACTTCACCGACAGCAGCGCCACGTACCCGCGCAGGTTCAACACGGAGATCATGATGAACGCCGACGCGACGGGGCGGCTGCTCAGGTACGACGCGCGGGCCAAGCAGGTCACCGTGCTCGGGTCCGACCTGCCCTACCCGAACGGCGTCGCGGTGAGCGCCGACAGGACGCACGTGGTGGTGGCGCACACGGTGCCGAGCCAGGCGTTCCGGTACTGGCTCAAGGGGCCCAAGGCCGGGGAGTACGAGCTCATGGCGGACCTGCCGGGGTACCCGGACAACGTGAGGCGCGACGCCAAGGGAGGCTACTGGGTTGCGCTCAACCAGGAGAAGGCTCGGCTCGACGCGACGGCGCCGCCCGTGAAGCACCTGGTGGGCGTCCGGCTAGACGCGGACGGCCAGCTGTGGCTGGGATCGGTGGAGCTCGACCACGTCGGCCTAGTTTATTAGTTAAGGAGTTTAGATAGTTATAAACAGTTGTTAGCTCTAGCTTCGTCATTAGTAGAAGTGTAGTTTTTTAGTAGGCAAAGAAGTAGATTCATTTAGGAAGTAGGTTGGTTTAGATTTCTTAGTGTGTGCGTGCATCGCTACTATTAGATTTGCAAAGTTGCTTATTCTTTTAAAATATTTTTTGTAAGCATATATTTATTAATTTTCATCTGTGATTTGGGTATGTTTGCTTTTGTTCTACTACTATATGTATCGTCCGGTTGATCTTTATGATACACCACTATTACCAGCAAACCTATGTGGCTATGTTGCATGGCTCGATTAATTTTGTAGACGACGACGGCTCTAGTTCACTGCCGTGGCAACTCTTTACTGTCTTCGCTCCGGTTAAGAAATTACAATGGCAAACAATGACTGCCCAATCTTAGACCGCCGATCTTTCAAAAGAATCATCTGGGCATATATAACATGGGTTTGAGAAAGTTGCCGCCGACAACAGCATGATATCTGGTTGCCAAATTAATCAGGGACGTGGTGCCAAATTTCCTTTCAATCAAACTGTTGAAGATTACTGTGGTACAAAGTACAAACGTCCAAATCAGCTGACGGGCCTAAACTCGATGCCCTCGACAATAAGCCCGCGCTTGGGGTACCACCCCATCACCTCGAAGCTCACCACCACCTCCTCCACCGCAGCCTCCCACCCGCCGCCGCCGGGCGTGCGCAGCCGCCCCATCTCCATCTCCGACCACCCGCAGCCTCGGTCGCCTCGGCTCCTCGCGGTCGCCGGTGCCGCGGGAGACGGCCCTGAACTTGCGCGCCTCGGCCTCGTCGGGGTGGAGGCACACGGCGTGGCGCGCCGGCGCCACCACGCGGCCACCGCCATCGCCGCCGCCCAGCGCCACGGTCGTCTCCTGATCCGGGTAGCTCAGGCCGCGGTGGCCCTCCGCCACGGCGTAGACCAGGTACGCGGCGTACGTAGGAGGTCGCCGGCGTGAGGTCAGCGGCCGGGAGCCGGCCGTAGATGTCCAGGGACGTGCACTCCACCAGCTCGGCCACGTCCCGGAACCTGCAAACGTTTGCGATGATTATTACTGTAACATAACTGTCAAATCAGGACAAAATCAGGACGCCAAATCGGATCAAAGATTATCAGGATAAGGCATTTTATATACAATATACTTAATATATATAGCTATCTACTAACTAATCAGGGAGATATTATAACTTTTTTATGATCCCGTGCAGATGCAAGCAAAGAGACGGCATTGATGTCAACGTCGACAAGAGAGCACAAGGATAAAAAAGAGTTGCAGCATGTACTACCTCCGTTTCAAATTATTATTTATTGTTGACTTTTTTTATGATATTTAACCATTCATCTTATTTAAAAATTTTATCAAAATATACAAACTAATAAGTTATATTTGAAGTACATATGATGATAAAGCAAGTCACGTACAAAATAAATGATATCCGTAAATTTTTTTAATAAGACGAATAGTCAAACATTAAACGAAAAAGTCAACAACGAACAATAATCGGATGTAGTGGTATATTACGCTTTTTCCACCAACAGTGACATCTTGGAATTTAACCAGTTCAGAAGCCACTATCCATCGAGCTGAGTGAGATCACTCCATGTCTCAATCACTCATGGACAGTACAAGTTAAGACGCTAAGTAACCGTCCGTCCTGGAAGTTGACCTGAACGCGGCAGTTTATCACCTGTGTATCGCAGTAGTTGCACTTGCCCGGCGTTGCCTGTAATTTCTACACGGTTTCAATTTCTTGGGCGTTGCATCGGCTGAAAGAACTTTGACAGACTTTGGATGCAACTACTCCGTCGCTAGTCTCAGACAGGGTTACACGTTTCCACGAGCTCCACGCGTGTCCTTGCCGTACAAGAGCCGCATGGGCGTTCGTTGGGGTCTCTCACTCTTTTTTTTTTGAAACATAATGGGTCTCTCACTTTGGGAACAGGGGAATCGAACACCATTTGAGTAAAAAAATTTAAACTCTACTCAAATTAAAGATTTTATGCTGGGTCTTCTTTTTCTGGTGTTTATTTCTCTCTTGGCGATTTTTAACAATTGTATCATTCATGTTCCCACAGCTTCTAGACTGGGAAAAGGATTGTACCAAGATCTGAACGGAAATTCCGCTGGATCTAGAAAGGTAGGAGTGTGAGGCCGGAATGGGAAGAACCAACCTGGAGAGCGGGTGGGGCGTCCACCTCCAGCTGAGCTCGCCGTCGTCCCACGGCAGGCTTAGCGCCCTCGCCGACAGCATGTAGCACCTGGCGCCGCTCGCCTTGTCCAGCCACAGCCTCGTCTGCACCACGTCAAGCTCATTACCATCAGGCGCGTCCAACCCATCATGAATTCAGTCAGGATCCGAACGAATGAATGGGGCTGATGAAGGCGCTGTCCTCTTTTGCCGATTACCATGCCGTCGGCGAGGATTGACGCGGCGCCGGCGTCGCAGAGGCGGAGGTAGGCGTCCTTGCTGGCCGTGGACTTGGCCGTCGCCGGCCCCCGCGGCGGCGGGAGGCGGTGTCCGGGAGGGAGGAAGCGGCGCCAGACTTGGTCGGAGTCGGCGGCGGCGCGGAAGGCCGGGGAGACCGCGGCGCAGCGGCAGGCGTCGCGCGGCAGGCCTCCGGGAGGTCTCCCACCTGGGTGAGCTCCTGGTTTCCTTCCATCGCCGCTGCTGCCGTATGTGTCCAGGAGCTACCGTGGTGAACCGGATGGCGAAGCAACATGCGATGCGCGCTGAAGAAACAGAGTAGTATGTAAACATCTTGTTGTCTTGCACTCCTACCTGTATAAAAAAATACGATTAATCTAGGCACGCACAGACTGCTAGGATCGTGACCGGTGAGTAACGTGGCGGCATTACCCGTACCCGCTATGGAAAACCAAACGAATTCGTTCCACTCGATCGGCCTCGGCGTCATCGCCGTGCCGGGATCCGGAGGCACCTCGGCGGCCGCGGTGCTGGGCTGCGAGGACGACACGGGACGGTGGTCACTTCAGCGGCGGCGGCGGCGGTCGCCCATCCGTGACGGGCGGGGATGGGCGCGCACGTGACGGTCCCGGCTTGGTTGGCGGATGGCGTGGCGGGTGCCCCGGCCCGCGCGCGTGCATATGAGGCCTTCTCCAACGGTCGGCGAAATCGCCGGCTGACATCGGATTTGGCATGACGAGCTAGCGAGTATTTCGTCGCTCACCTCGCTCAGAAAACAAGGCGCAGCTGCGGGCAGTGGTCGGGCCCACCCGAGCGGAGCCGAGGAACTTTCGAGCGGGATGCGGACCAACAGACAAACAGGGGGTGCGGGCAAAGAGAGGAGCTCGCCGCGAATCCGTTCTGGGGCTTCCCGGCGGGGGCGAGGGCAGCAACAGCTTGACGGGCGGAGGTGAAGGCAGCTCAAGGTAGCGGCAGCTTCGCGCGATGGAGCAGACGACGGGCAGAAGACGAGGCTGTGACGCTGCAACCGGCCGGCGGCGAGGCCATGGCGCGGCAAGGGGAGCGTCGGCGACGGCCCAAGGTGCCGGTCAGGGCGGGTGCCGTGTGGCTGTGCGCCTGTGCCTATCTCCGGGAGAGGATAAGATCGAGAGAGGAGAGTTGGGTAGGAAGAAGAGACGGGATGGTAAATATTGTTTGTGGGTCCTACCGTTACTAGCTTTGAGCTTAATTGTTAGAGGAATTGACTCTTACGCTGACGTGGAATAGCTCAAAGCTAGTAACTATCTCGGACTGTTGGAGAAGGCCTGAGGCAGCTCGCAGCTGACGCTGGATCGAACCGGGGGTGTATCCGGATTCAATCAACTGCCCCCGCAGCAACTGTGGCAGTCAGCGGACCCTTTAAACAAACACTCAACTCAAATTTAAAGGGACCAACAAAAAAGTTAAGCTCCAACGGACGATCCCTATTTTAGAGAGACCTTTAAATTTATCTTTCTACTCTTCCGTTCGTTTCTGAAGGATCTGTAAGGAGACATCCATTTTTATAGACTATTACTGGAGTTGAAATAAGTTATGAGGTCCTCAAAAAATAGAGACAACCCTCATTTAGTATTTAGATGGTGTCATTTGGGGACTATTGCTGAAGTTGCTATTTTGGGCTAAGGTACTCCTGTCTGTCTATGGTAGCAATTGGCAACGAGTCCGGTGAGTATAATGTTGAAGATAAAGTTTGCTTAGTTAAACGTTTTATGGTTATGGAGCACCACCACCTGTGTGTGTTTCGGTCCGAAAATTGACTGAGTTGATCTTTTAGATTCTTTTTTTAAATATTGTTTTGGTCGAACAGGGTATGCTTAGGTTGGTTTTTGACTTCGTTTCTTTACAAGGGTTTGTCTAAGGTACATGCCCCATTGTTTTCCATATGTTTGCTTCCTGTTCTAGAATGTATGTAGTGTGAATACACGCTGCTCTAGTACGTGGCAGATCCGTGTCTATACGTCTTCATGGCCCACACAGTATAGAGGAAACATGTCAAAAGCTCGTGATAGCCATCGATAGATCTGTTATTACTGAAACTCCTATTCTGTTCCAAGGCAAAAGAGCCTACAGGAGGAAAAGAAAGTAATTTAACATCATGGGGATGTAGCTCAGATGGTAGAGCGCTCGCTTAGCATGCGAGAGGTACGGGGATCGATACCCCGCATCTCCATTTTCCTGCCTTTGTAGTTCTTTTGCTGCTCGTTTGCCCGTCACGCATTTTTCCATCTGGCTAAAGCTGCCTGTTGTCATCTTGCTGCTCGTTTTGCCAGCCATGCATTTTTCTATCTGGCTAAAGCTGCCTGTTGTCATCTGTAGGCTGAGTCGCTTTCCGTAAAAAGAAGATTTTCATCACATCAAAATATCGACCCATGCAGTACTAAATAGATAAAATAAAAAACTAATTCCACAGTTTTGTTGTACTTTACGAGACGAACATTTTAAACCTAATTAATCAATGTTTGGACAATTATTCACAAATACAAATGAAATGCTGCAGTACCGCATTTATTACAAACTCCCGACTTTAGTCCTTCAAAGTTGGGAGCTAAACAAGGCCTAAAGCTGCCTGCTGTCATCTGTACCATCAGGAAGCTAAGAGATGCAAAATGGACATGTCTCGAGTTATCGACTATTCGGAGAACGATGAAAGATACATATTTATGAGGTCAGCACATGCCAGAGGTCTCAAGCTCAAAAACTTACAACCATGCCTCAAAAAGAATTATCCTAGCACAAAACAATATCAAACTATAACCATGGACAAATATCAGCACACCTACATTTAACTGTCCCCTCCCCGTTTCTCCCAGTCAAATCCTAGCTTTACATCATTGTAATTTGTACGCCAGCGCTTGCATACCACATTACCAAGCTTCTCAATCAGCTTCTATTCTATTTCCCAAAACACGGAAAGTCAGCT
The DNA here is from genome assembly GCA_033239725.1 of Echinochloa phyllopogon. Lineage (NCBI taxonomy): Eukaryota > Viridiplantae > Streptophyta > Magnoliopsida > Poales > Poaceae > Echinochloa > Echinochloa phyllopogon. The sequence goes on along the minus strand of BTCW01000018.1, from coordinate 58,868,206 downwards.
TCTATCTCGAAAAAAGATGTATACATCAGTCAGCTCTTAACCTCAAGATTTCCTTTGCTGTTCGCTTCCTAAAATATTCCATGTGTTCCTGCAGATAAGCAATTATTTCGGACAAGTATTATTTTATGTAATCACAACAAAGCAGGCAGTTTATTTTGTGTAATCACATGTTTGTTGGTCAATGTAAATATGTAATCACATTATTACACTATGCTGATGACTAAAACAAACCTCTTCAAGCATCGCTAGCTGACCTTGTCTGATAAAAAAAAATGATAAGCATGTATACCCACCTGACTAAAAGATAAGCTCATTCCTCTGCTGTGGAAATCAATGTACTTGAGCATAAACATACCGCAGTCCCACCTGTTAAAAACAAAGCGATGCTTCTGTCACATATATTTTTGTCACTTGTTACAATAAAAAAGAAATGCTTGAGCCAGCTAGAATTATATATTTTTCTTGCATCTTTTGCCAATCACCATAAATTTCCATTTTAGTACTTCGGTTACAGAAAGCACTCCATATATGACCATCCACCTAAAAAATGATTGGCAAAAGATCTAGTGGAAAACACATTCAGGGGAGGTAGGGAATCCTTTTGGTGTGGCACCAAACTTAGGAGGGCTTTCTCCCAAAACGGCTTGAGCAGTGAAGCCACAAATAATCGTTTCGCCCGGCTTCTACTTCATTTTTTATTCGCTTAAACTACTTCTCTAGTTGCTACAAAACTCCTGATTGCATCAAGAACTTTTATGTTAATTTTGGGCCCAAATTTATCAGTTTTCATATCTCTATTAGATGCAGGGATCAATATAGTAGAAGTTATCTTAATTGGACATGGTTTACGGGGAAAAGAATCATCACTATAACAAGGCATACCCATTCTGTTGTAAAGGAATACAATCAACTATCTCTTCATGCCATGAACTAGTGTCAATTATTTTGTTACTTTTGTCCTTCACTTCCTCTGCAATATATCGAGCCTGCATGTTGAAAACACATGTATAGCACCATTAACTAATTAAGCCCCATTTAATATAGACGCGTCTCCACTTATGATATTAAACAGGCCTACCAACATACACAGCTATTTTTTTAACTTTCATTTACAATGTTGGGTTAGAGAAAAGGACTAGAGCTCTCAAGGGCAATGTGAAAGGGCATAATAAACATGCCAAAGTCCACAGTCATCTAGTATTGCATTTCACCAATCCTAACAAGGATCAGTAACGAGGATTGGAGAAACATATCAATAGAAAGAAATGCTCACATAAAAAAAAGGAGTAAATAGGTGGTAGTTAACAAAACTTATCAAACATTTCAAAAAAGAAGTCCTAAAAACATTTAAAAACTCTCTTTTAAAAAATAGCATGAAAAAATTTAAGAGCAAACAGGAATAGTTTTCTAGCCACCAAAGCTGGAATTTAATTCTTTTTCAGGTCAACATTTATTCTGGACACATCAAGTATGCTTACCAGTATTTTTGCTACATTACGGTCCATGCCACCGAGAGAATCAAGATACTGAAACGTATTTTCCTTCATGTCAATAATTGCTAAACACCAATGTACATCTTTATGCACAGGAACAAAGATCTACAAAGAAATTAAGAAAGTACCATGAGAAAAAGCAAGCCAAAGAGAAAAGGGTGGAACCAACTAACAATATATAAGGAATAAAGGATGCAACATTCAGTTTACCTTGTCGCATTCAATGAGATCATATCCCAACTTTCTACGGGTTGTCCATCTTTTAACAGATTTGTAGTCATAACCATTTTTTCCGCAAGCAAGCTGAGCAACAATTCAGGAAGTCAATAAGGATGTCCATATGGTAATTTTTTTTCCTGTAAATGAAAACAAAAGGCATATATGCAATGCAAAAGTTCATGTCGTCCGTGAAAAAGTAACAAAGACACTGACTTCATGAAATACAATTAGGCTACAACAAACTAATAACAAAAAGAAAAAGCAAAAATGAAGTGAGAATAGCATGAACAGAGTCAATCAAATATATCTGTAAACCAAACTAATGTACAAATCGAGTCATAATACAATCTAAGGTGATTGAAAGAATAATACAATCTAAGGAAACCAAGAGGGCAATCTCCTCAGAAATTCAGGAGCACAATAGCTAATTCCTACGTCTTCAAATGCATGTTACCATGGTATACATGCAATCAAATTTTCCCAATTATAATGACCATATACCATTGCAGATTGGTCAAATTGAACTATAGCAGTAAATTTATTTGTTTAAAGTGTACTACCATAGTACCGTGTATTATAGTATTGCAAGTTTTTAACTGAATATAATCATGCAGAATTAGCAGTGCTACAATGTTCACACATTGACAAATAGAGCAACTAGTGATGCGGAACTAAACAATGCCATGCATCATTCAAATTTTCGTCCAAATTCAGAATATCCTCAACGTTACTGAAGAAACAATTTTAGTACAGAAAAGAAATGTAAACATCATAAAAATGCAATCATTGAATGATAAAGAAGCATACAATCTAACCTTTTTATAAAAGAAGGTATTAAAGAAATGAGATTTCAGAAACCTTTTCGGTTCTCTTTTTTCCCTCTCCTTCAACAATTCAAGGTATAAGTTAATAACCTACATGTAGAGAAATATTTATTATCATCATGTATGGAAATATGTAGCAACTCACCATCGTAAAAGATAGTGAAGTCTGTTTAGCATATTCAGCAAGAGCATTACCTCATCATTTAACCAGAAACCAGGTCTCAAGCACTGAAATTTCTCTCTGCTAACCTCAATGTTAGACGGTTCATGCAGCACTAGGACTTCACTACTGATATGGGAAACCAAGATGCTCAATTAAGCTTATATGGTATATAGAAACTTTTAAATGACCTGCAAGCAGGGTGGTCAGAACTCAGAAGTACCTTCGACCTCTAGCATGGAAGCAGCCATGAACTTCATTTTTCTCCTCATCAGTGAGAGGTTTAAATAGTTCAGACAGATCCTAGAATAGTGAAAGATGAATGCAAGCAAACCAACAGTTGAGAATATATAATTAGTGCAGGCCTACCATCAAACATGTGCATAAAGTGGGAAAGTAGCTCCTTGTACAGGCATGCATTTTGTTTCTTCAAAAACCACTCTTGCCTCTTCTAAGTCTTCTGTCAACTAAAAGGCGGCCTAATCATCCCAAATAGTTTAAGATTTCCCTAAGAAATCTCTTTTTACATTTAATTCACTAGATAAACATTCTTAATTTTTTTCTCTGACCTTTAGATATCTTAATGACATAGTTAAACTGGGGTTGCTCCGCTAAAAAGAAGCCCTAATTAATCCTGCCCCTATATTACAGATGGTTCGAAATGACTCCTTTCAAACTTGGGTGATAGTTTCAGCGGAGTCAATATGCTAATGCAAGCAGGAATAATAAAGTTGAAGCTTGCAACTTGAAACAATTTCAAAACAACTCAGTTAAGAATATTCTGTTCCAGAGAACAGATTCCACAGAAGCACCACTAACTCATTGAAAGGCGCAAACTTGATCACAGATTTTCTTCCAATCCACGAGCATGGCACTAGCAAAGCATGAAGAAGGTAAACAAAAAATTTCGATCAAATTACCTCCTTAGCAGCCTTAGCCTTGTCTGACTTCCTTATCTCAGCAAGTTCCTCATCTTTCAGCTCCACCTCGACCCTTATCTCCTCCAACCTCCAGTCCTTCCGTCTCGTCTCTTCGTGCGCCTTCTTGTAGAAGGGCTCCCTCTTCTGCCACTGCGGCCGCTTCACCGCCTCCAAGGCGGCCTTCCTCGGATCCCTAACCCTCCTCCGGTCCAGCAAGCGCGGAGCCATCCCGGCTTCCTCATCCGTAACCACCGTGAGATCCCACGACCGCGCATCGTGCCAACTCCTGTACAACCCCAGTCCGTCGTCCTCGGGGCGACGGCCGCCGAAGAAGACGGAGAGGAAGTTGCCCATGTCGAATGCGACAGACCTCACCTCCTTAGGGAGCTGAAAGAAGCGATGGAAGCGCTGACTTAGGCGTCTCTGGCTCAGCGGGCCGTGGAAGTGGCGGGGCGGGGAGCAGGCGTCTAGGTGGCGCTTGCGGCGGTTGGGGAAGTGGGCGAAAGCGGCCGCGGTCATGGCCGAGAGGAGGGGGCTAGGGCCATGGGAGGTGAAGTCTACGAGGGAGGCATCCCCGGGGAGAAAACCCTAGCAGGGGTTTGGTTTGGTTTGAGCTCGCAGGGGAGGGAGAAGGCGACCGGCGGGGAGAGGAACGGAGGGGACGGCGACCCGATGCACCTTTAGTCCTTTCCCCTTCGAGAAAATTTGAAATTGCAAATAGATCCTCGTACGGAGAGACGAAACTTTTTGCCTCACGGCCCGTGTGGCCCGGCCCATGTATCACACACATCACGCGACACTCACGTGCCGATCGCGCCGCACCGGATGGCGCAGGCCCGTATAAATAACGACGCCGCAACGGCTCGTTCTCTCTTTTCCCTCCCCCCCCTCCCCAGGCGCCGCTAGGGTTTCGCCGCCATGGTAAGTGCGAAGTCACCTCCTCTCCTCCCTTGGACCGAGATCCTCTCGGTTCCCGCGCCAATCCGTCCCGAATGATGAATTCATTGGTTCCTTTCACTTTTTTGGTTGTTTTTTCTCTCGATATTTTACTGAATTTTCCTGTGCCGGGGATCGCGCTGCAGCCGCAGGGAGACTACATAGAGCTGCACCAGAAGCGCCATGGGCGGCAGCCGGACTATGAGAAGAGGAAGCGCAAGCGCGAGGCGCGTGAGGTTCACAAGAACTCGAAGCAGGCCCAGAAGGTATGTAGCGGGTGCCCCCTCTTCTGTCATTCTTATGGTGTTCTGTTTCGTACTGAGATAATGCTGCTGATGCTTGCGCTTGTGTTTGCTCGATTTCGTGATGGCGCAGCTGCTCGGTGCCAAGGGTAAGAGGTTTGCCAAGAAGCGGTATGCTGAGAAGGCGCAATTGAAGAAGACGTAAGTGGCCCTCCTATTTTCTCTCTTGATTATGAATGGGGAGGATTTTCTCTCTTGATTATGAACGGGGAGGAATATGTGAGAATTAACAAGATTAAACTGCTTAGCAGATGGAGCATTGTTTTGTTTAAAAAAATGCTTTAATCCATTAAATTCAATGTTCACTCGAAGCTGTGATGTGATTTGAATACCAATATACTTCTAGTTTTGCATGGTGATCCTGATTACTGGATTTCACACTGATTGATTGTTTTATATTCTATTTGCAAGTTCGAACTGTAGTATGTGGTACCAAACTTATCTGCAGAACTCATATATAGGTACTAATTTATTTAACGTGCACAATATTTAGGCTACAGACATACTGTAGTATGTTGCTTTATTATGTTATTCCTGGGATCCTGTAAATTTGTACAATATATTTGTACTTTAAAACGATAAAACAATGTGCTGTCATAATGGCTACCATGCTTATTGGTGACAAATTCTCTACAGTCTGAAAATGCATGATGAGTCAACTAAGAGGGATAAGGTTGAGGATGTTCAGGAAGGAGCTCTCCCGCCATATCTACTTGATCGTGATCAGACACAACGAGCAAAAGTAATTGCTTCATCCTTGCATTCCTCTTATATTCATTTTTAAGTAGTATACCTGACCACTTCTGTTTCATGGCATGCAGGTTCTAAGTAACACTATTAAGCAAAAGAGGAAGGAGAAAGCTGGAAAATGGGATGTCCCTTTGCCAAAGGTCAGTTTTCTAAAAAAAACACCAGTAACTCTTCAATGTATATCAATATAGTTAGTCTTATGTATAATCTTGAAGCAATAATCATGTCTTAATATTATCAGAAGAGTTAAAGAACGCAATCAGTCTGCAATTTCCTTTGTTGACACCCAGTAATTAAAATTAATGTCTCCAGGTCAGACCTGTGGCAGAAGAAGAGATGTTCAAAGTCCTTCGGACTGGCAAACGAAAAAGTAAGTGTTTCTGTATTGAAAGAATGGTTTAACTTCTTATGGCTGATGGCAACTTTGGTAATATCTATAAAAGATGAATCATGTACAGTAACTTTTATGAAGTTTATTTGTGATCATTTCGAGCATCTGTAATTGTGTATGCCTTCATATCATTTCCTGTAGGTGAATTATGATCTTCACTAGCTAAATTAACAATAACACGTGCTCCCTTGTCATGTAATGTCTACGCCGAACATTGTAGGCAATCATCTCTTCCTGTTGGCACTATCTCTATAGGTTTAGCCCTGTAATCAATTTTCATTAGGACTTTGGCATGCCGAAACATCTCCAATTTGGGAATTATGGTCATTGCAATCTAAATAACGCTTGTGAACTTATTTTCATGTGCAGCTAAGCAGTGGAAGAGAATGGTCACAAAAGCAACATTTGTTGGACCTGGATTTACAAGGAAGCCACCAAAGTATGAGCGGTTCATCCGGCCGACTGGCTTGCGTTTCACCAAAGCTCATGTGACCCATCCTGAATTGAAGTGCACCTTTAACCTTGACATCATCTCAGTAAAGAAAAATCCCAATGGCCCAATGTACACGTCTCTTGGTGTTATGACAAGGGGTACCATCATCGAGGTATGTCGTGCATTTTGCTTACTTTTGCAGGGTCGCCATGTCACTAAATCATGGTGTTATTATTGTTCTTTAGTTGCATTATATACCTAGCTCACAGAATCAAGTTTCAGGTTAATGTGAGTGAACTTGGTCTTGTGACCCCTGCCGGAAAAGTTGTTTGGGGTAAGATATTACAGCCGTGAACCTTTTTTTTTTCCTTAACCTTGTCATCTTTGATAACCGCTGTTTGCCATGGCGCAGGTAAATATGCCCAAGTTACCAACAACCCAGAGAATGATGGTTGCATCAATGCCGTCCTGCTAGTGTAAACCAATATCTGTATTCTGTTATCCCCGATAGTGAACCTCTAAATACATCTGATGTTTTTATGGATAATTTTTTTGTGGTGTAATACCCTCTAAATACATCTGTACTTGCTGCCATTTGCGCGCGCGCTCTCGAGCAATCGACGGGCATTGCTGTTTGAGACGACTGACTTGTCGCTGTTGTGTGTAGAAGTGTAGGCTCCTTTTTTTCAAGAGAGTACAGATGAGGCGTCGTTTATGGGCCAAAAAACGAATCAGGCCTAGGTTGTTCTCCTACTTTCGCACGACAGGCCTATCTGAGGGTCAAATACAAACTTTCGCACTGAATGCTTCCTCCGTGTGCTAACTGAGATTCCTACTAGTACTGCGACAAATACTTCATTTTCAACGACAGTAATTTAGGAATGAAATAGAGTAAGCGCACTATTTCTCTCTTCTTTTCTTTCCTATCTAAAAGTTACGCAGTGTTCTGGTCTAAAAGTTACAAACACCCATGATGGCGCACCTTCCCTCGATCTCCTTTTTGCGGCTGCCTCGTTCCGCCCATCCTGCGAACGATAGAGCCCCATGGCTAGTGAATCCCATCTCCCAGATCAGTGCAGTTCTCTTTTTATGAACAGATGGGTACAATTCTCTTTGCCCAGATCATCGTCACTGGAAGACGCCTCGGTGTCTGTTGCAGTCCGCATTAACCGCTGAGACGGGGAGCTCCCTTGTCAATCTCCCACCGTCAACTGTTGCCTCTTGCCTTCTTTTCTCGAATACGCATGAGGCATACGTATCATTGTATTAAGAAGAAATAGAAGTATATTTTTTCAATGTACAAAAAGACACTCCGGTGGAGTGGAAACTCACACCAACACCTGTTGTAAAACAGAAACAACCCAGGCCGAAGCCACCCAAAACTGGGACTACTCGCTACCAAAGCTACCAAGGTGCAGAGCACCGGCCAACACCCAAAGATCCAGCTCAAGCTTGATAGAGTGTATCAATTCCTGCACCGTGGCGGCTTGATCATTGAAGAGGCGCACATTTCTTTCCTTCCAAATGGCCCAAGTGATGAGCATGAAGAGGGTGTCGAGGCCTTTCCTTCGCTCGCGTGGCTGCTGTCTTTGCAGTGATTTCCAACAATTCTGTAGCGTATATGCACCTGCAAATTGGCACCGTCCTCCCTTGCTTACAATGACTTCCCACCAGACCTGCCTAGAGAAGGAGCAGTTTATGAGGAGGTGGTCGCCGGTCTCGTGCTCTTGATCACACAGCCAGCACATGTCATGTGCTTCCAATCCATGCCGCCGGCGCCTGTCTGTCGTCCATAACCGGCCTTTTGCTGCCAGCCATACAAAGAATTTGACTCTGGGCGGCGCCCAGCGCTTCCAGATGCGTGTCGCACCCTCCATCCTTATGCTGCCTTCCTGCATCTTGTCATAAGCTGATTTTGCAGTGTAGTTTTCATCTGCCGACCATTTCCAACGAAACTGATCATGCCCTTCTTGCAACTGCACCGGCTGCACCTGTTCCCGCAGCCTAATAAACTCAACCAACACAGGAACCGCGAGACCTCCCTGAATGTCATTGATCCAGCGCTGTCCTTGCATCGCTTGGGCTACTGTCCTACTGTTCTTCCTTCTGGTGGAGATGAGTTGGCATAGAGCAGGAGCCCATTCTGTTATTGGCCTACCCCATAGCCAATTATCAGTCCAAAACATGGTTCTTTCCCCATTGCATATAGTTACTGTGATCGATGCTTTGAAGAAGGCAAGCACCTCTGGCTCGGTCCGCAGCTTCAACTCGTTCCATGCTCGGTCTGCACCTGTCCTCTGCAACCAAAGCCACCTTGTCCAAAGGCGAACCCTGCAATCTTGAGGTCAATAATTCCCAGACCACCGTATACAGTTGGGCGACAGACGGTTGGCCAATCACTTTTGTTCCTTTCATGTCTTCCGCATTGTCAACGGTTTGTTTTCCTTGCTGCCGTGATGTGCAGGTTGAAGCTATTGCCGTCTTGCCGAGGAGAGCCAGTGCAGAGCAATCACCGCGGTGTGTGTTCTTTACCTGTAGCCCTTCACGTCTGAATTTGAACAAAATAGAATCAAGATGCTAGACAGTATATACAATACAATCAAAACTATAGGACCAGGAAGAGGCCAGCAGCTGAGTACTGAACTGGCTGCTTCCATCCATGTTTCCATACTTCCATGCCTCTGAACAATTTGTTGCTTTTCTGCAAACCATCTAGAGAACCAAGCTGTTGTTTGTTTGGAACATGTAGTTTACGAGCTGTAATATCTGAATATTTGGAGAAGTTAGATCGTGTTCCATTACTTATTGCTCACTGTCTCAAATGTAAGAGACTAGCTAAGATGTAGCTGTACTATTTGAACATCTGGTAAAAGTTATTTACTTTTTAGAAATCTATATACTCCCTCCGTTTTGTAATACAATAATACAAGGCATCCTAGAGTTTTTAGACATATTAGGCCCGTCTTAGTAGGGTTTTCATGGGGAGTTTCGTGGCATTAAATATGCTGACGTGGCATATGAGAGAGAATGAAGCGTTTCATGGTATGTGAGAGGAGTTCCATCGCCATGAAACTCCTTTGGCTCGGTTACCTAGATAACTGTGTAGTAAAACTGTGCACCGAGACATTCTTTAGAGAGACTAGCAAAATACACATGTACCCAGAGTTATTACGTGAAAAGTTGCATTGTGTAGTTGTTTTAATGACAGATACGAGTATCAATGAGTCAACTTGTGTTTATCCACCCATCAACTAAATTAACCACACTAATTTTAAAAATAATTAAATCAATAATGGTTTAAATATAGTAAGGATGCCTTCTATTTGAGTGCACTGTTTTATAGGACGGAGGGAGTATGCATTTTCCTAAATGTTTCTTTACCTTTTGCTGTGTGAGGAGTTGAAAGTTGTTGTATCGATGGCGTCATCCAGTGTCAACAAAAGGTAGCAGTAAAAGAATAGCAATGCTCATAGAAAGAATTGCATGACAGTTCTGAGAATAAACTTGGTTTCCAATGTGGCCACTACGAGCCATCGTGAACTCTCGCCTTCACCATCACGCTAGTGACTCCCGCTGTCCAAGCCGTCAGGGAACCAAAGGTCGCAACATTTTCCATCCAACAGATCACCGATCCTTTTGAGGATGAAATTTTTTTCTCGGATATTGAGGATATGGATTTTTCGCTACTGCCACCGCGTAGGAAATTCTCTCAATAATTAGTGGACAAGATGGTTTTCAAGTCAACATTGCATCAAATCATTATATATTTGTTGTATGTTGAATTATCTCTGATGTTTAATTAAAATCTTTGGTTTACTTTCGGAGCCGTAGCAACGCACGGACAATAAAATAGCACCGTCCAAAGAGCTCTACTAGAAATGGGATGGATAAAACATATGCTGAAGACAAACAAGGATAACCGTCCAAAGGGCTACACCAATATGTGACGCTCAGGGAAAAAAATACAGGTGCAAAAGAGACACGTACTGAAGTGAAGTTGATATTTTCAGGAATTGTTCCAACGATCAAAATTATTCAAAAACATAAAGTTTTCTGTGAGCATACAGAAGCTATGGTTTTCACTTGTCACCAATTTGGAAAGCCAAGGCCGAACTGAAATGCTTTTTGCATGAACCTTGTTACATAAGAGGGCAATAGTATCTGCAAATTGTGTCATAACAAGTGGCATTTATCATTCAAGAATCTATTTAGATCAGTTTCAGTGTACAATTTTATTACATGATACCTAGATCGGAAACTAAGCAACCTAGCCAAAGGAGTTTCATGGACTTCCGTGGAGCTTTGGCTAGCTGTTACCTCCGTGGCCGGCAACTGCAGTCGTGTTTGTATACTTGTATGTAGGAGACTTGGAGTTGTGTTTTTCCCCCTACAGTGATTTTGCCGCTGTGAGTTGTAATTTTCTTCTTTGTGGTGCCCTTTTGTGTCCTTTTTTAATATATATTTTCCCCATCTAATAATATATTGCGATAAATCTCTAACCATATTCTGTTTAAAAAAAACTGTGGGCTAGCTTTTTCTGTAGAAAAGAAGGAAACATCATTCTGCGGTCAGTGAACAAGTTGGCAGAAGCTTTCCCAGAGACCTATATCACTGATATTACCACATCGACCAACTGATGTTTCTTTAGATAAAACTTACCCATCCAGATCCAAATTCTTGATTAAGCATACTTGCTTGTATTTTTTATAAAAAATTATCTGTAATTTTTAGTGGTGAGTGACGTGTCAATATATCAACAACGAGATATCTATTGTTGTAACTTATTCGCTGTCAATTTCAATATCCACCACCCAAGTCTCTCAAAGTTGCTTGTATGGAGAGTATGTCTCTATATCGTGTTTTGAAAAAAAAAATAACATTACTGGATCTACCACTCAAGCACCTTACCTCTACTTGCCAACGGAAAATGCATGGACCATGCACGTGCTACTGTATAGTCAGAAACTCGACCAAAGATACCCTCTAGATCTTGAAAGCTAGCACGTGGTAAGATGGTTATTTCGTGGTATCAGCTCAAATACATGATGTTGGTGTTCACTGAGTTTAGGATTTCACACGCGTTCGTACTTAAGCATGCACTCGCGCTATGTGAGGCTGGGAACACCCTCCAATTAATTTCTTCTATGGTGCGCACCAGAGGATGCACATGCCTGTATTATAATTTGCCTCTATGGTTTTATGTGTTCTATTTGTGCCTTTTTAATATACTCTCCTAGAAAAGGATTTTCATACCTTTTCACACCACTATGTCTTATATCTTGCTTGCATACTTACTACTTCCATTCTATTTTACTTTACACAATTGATTTGTGTGCTCAACTTTATTTATATGCCCTATATATAGGCATGGAACAAAAGCTCGGTGAGCTGGCTTGGCGACTTGTTTCAAAATTGTCCGTTATTTTTCTTTTAAAGCCAAAGTTAACTGATTCTAGTTGGAAGTCAATTTCCGTTCGTCTCGTTAGGATCGTTTGAAGTTGTTCACTCTCAAACTATACAGAAGACTATAATAATTATGAATAAAGCTTGAAAAAAGCTGAATCGGCTTGTTATACAACCCTACTAAAATTTATATAAACCCTTATGCAAATTAAAGATGGATGATCTCCTGCAGTGTTTGCTAGGCCATACGCTATCCATATGCATGGTTCGAAAACTCCAAATAGTGGTTCTTGGGACAAGTAAAGAGTCCCGCGTTGCAGCCCGCATTATTTGTCAAGTACATGCCATGTCCTATCACCAAGGACTCTAACCAACTCCTTCCGTCCCAAAAGAAATTCTAACTCACTCGATTTTCAAAAAATCAACCAAATTTAAATTTGACTACGAAAATAGGTTCAATATTATGCTTTCAAATAGACTGACTATGAAAATATATTTCATGATCAATCTAATAACACTTATTTTGTATCATAAAATTAATATTTTATATATATTTGTCAAAAAATGAAAATGATTGATTTTTGGAAAAAAGCAAGAATTGCATTTTTTTGGACGGACGGAGTAAGTACAAATGAGATGTTCCATGCATCTGCCAATCATAGTTGCAAACTTGCAACTTGCAATTTGATCCTAAAATTTAATTTTCTTATTTTTACCTCAATCTGATACATTCGATAGGTGAGAACTTTTTTTTGCATATGACATCGTAACTAACTCAGCAAAATATATATGGCACATTAAAATTTAATGTGTTACAATAAGCTTGACGCCATGGCGTGGCTTATGGCCTTATGGGACAAGTGAGTCAAAGCTATGACAATTTACAACACCACGAATGGCATGCGGCTGCAGGGCCGGCTCTGTGATTTTGAGGGCCCCGAGCGATCCATATATCATAGGCCCTCTAGACTAAATATATTTTTAAATTATACATAATAAAGAAGATAATAGTATTGAAAATATGTAAGTAGAATAATATATACACACACTTTAGTACAAAATAAATAACCATAAAGTATGATTACCTCAAATAATTATTAATTCCCATTACTCTATCAACCTGCAAAAATAAAAACGACTATGATTATCTCAATTTTCAAGTAATAACTAAGTCCATGAATCCATCAATAATAGCTCAACTAATTCATCATCTTGTTTTTCTCTCTCTTTTTTGAGTCCCTGACAATTGCTTGTTCGACAACATCTAAGACAAAGATTACAAGAAAATTATATAAAAAATAATTCAATCTTGTTTAAAACTAAAGATCTAACATGTTAAATAAATGTTTCATGAAATAACACACTTTGTTGCTCCGTCTCATAAGCCAGAATCAAGAACAAAGATGAAAGGCGGCGTTGCGGCAACTGGCAAGGGGATGGGCGACGCCACCACACCACACGTAGTGATGGCAAATACGCTCACCACAAACATGCAGTCGCGTAGGCAGGGAGGAGGGTTTTGGCCGGTTGGGAGGACACAGCAGACAAGACCATTGTCGAACCGACGCTACCCTGATAAAGATTCAATTTCTTCCTGAGTTTACGCGGACAGCAAGACCAATGAGCCGAATTGATGATTGTTGCATCCTCACATTCGCGGACGTCACGATACTTTGCCTTGCCTCGCCGAGTTGAAGACTCAGAAAGCTGTCGCAGTGGGTGCCTACTATACACATATTTGTGGTTGGGCCCCCCTCGGGGATGGCCCCCGGCCGTCGCCTCCGGTGCATAGGGCCAGAGCCGGCCCCGTGCGGCTGTCCTTGCTGGCAATGTGTGCGTGTTGCTGAAGACTCAGTCTTAATGTTTCTTTTTATGAAACAGAGGGATTATTAGCCCCTACTGGTTATAATTAAAAATAACAAAAATGTTATGTACAAGGTAAAGATGTCAAAAGAAAGGTTACATGTGATAGAGTCTAGCCATTCTCTAATTCCAGGAAAGTACAATGATTTTGCTCTATTGATAACCATGGCAAATTTACGTTGAAAAGCTCGATTTTGTTGCTGCAGTGGTAAAAGGGTTGCTTGTCGAAGAACACGTTGTTTCTGGATGTCCATATGCTTCAAGCCATGAGCATAATGATCTCCGTAAAAAAAAAAGCGCTGCAGTTTTTCTGCTTCAGAGCGAGCTTCCAAAGCTTCAAAAGGTCACAGATTCTGCTGGATAGTCAGACCTATTGCTTGCTAGCAGAGTATTGCAAAGGGGCTGCCGCTCATCCTCAGTAGCTTGACAAAAAACACAGCTGTAATCATCTAGATGCATATTTCTTTTTCTTAACGTACCTATGATGTTTAACCTGTGCTTGAGTAGCAGCCAACAAAAATCTTGTGTTTCAGTTGTCATGTGCCTTTTGAGAGCCATTTGGAAGATGCATGTATTTCTCTCTGTCCTTTCATAAACCTATAAGCCTTACTTCTTTGATGGGCTTCATGTAATTGGCAATAAAAAATTCTGATTAGAAAAAAGCTGGTATTGATTAGTTTCTGATCAGATGCCCGAAACTAGGTAGCAGGTCGATCTGGTTATTGGTGGCCTGTACTCCGTATGCATCACCAGCAGGTACGCACAGTTGCACATCGATGTTCAGTTATTCACGCACTGGCTAGTAAACAAATGTTGCGCTGTTGGCTTCGACGACGACCACAGGCACTGTCCCCATATATTTAATATTTGTCGATAGTCTGGCCTGACGCTGCTTTTTTTTTTCGAAAGTGCCCTGACGCTGCTTCCCTTGATCTTAGGGTGCCTTCTGTACATATATAATAATTGTTTCAAAAAAGACGAACGAGTTCCCGCATTGGTTTGTCCAGATCTCGATGGCCACACCTTTGCATCGTGTCGCTTTATCACTTCAGGCCAAATCACAGTGCACACTACCGCCAATGATACATCTTACACCGACTGCACATGTCTGTCGGTATAACTCTATACCAACAGACGCTCTATCGATGCAGAGGCTTATACCGATTGATTGTCTATTGGTGTTTTCGGACCGTGGTGTAGTGAATCTCGTTAATTGTTGGCCTAATTTCTTGAATATGCTTACGTGGGTAGGGTTTCTATACATATATTTATAGAGATGGGTATACGTGCGTATAAACGTGTGCATGTATACTGAGTCTTTCGCAAAAAAAAGAGTATAAAAAATCCTCTAGAAATAGTAGATGCGTACATACCATCGTTTATACGCATGGCAAAATCTGAGCTCCAGCAAAAACTCGTGCAATGAGAAAAAAAATCAGCTTGTAAATACTAATGTGTGAGTACCGTTCACTTTGCGTCTATGCAACCTGTTGCACTATTAATGGTCTGATTCCTCTTTTTTATTTCTCATTGTATAGGTATTTATTTGTTTAAGCTCAAATTGGACATGATATGGTGTAGCTACATGACAGCATGCATTATCTATCTAAATAATGTAGTGGAACTTAATTTGGATACATTTTAGAGGTGCAATCGTGTGGGTTTATCTCAAACCCTAACCCACACAGTCAGTGGCGGAGCTAGAGCCAAACCTAAGTGTTGGGGGCGATCATTAGGGGTACCCAAACCTATGTGATAATCACCCTTGTTAAATATTAAACTCATGCGCATAACCAGAAAAAGAGAAACGGAAGTTAAGGCCCACGGCCCAGCAACGAACGAAGGCCCAGTCAAGGCGCCCCGTGGAGTGCCTCGACGCGAACCATAATCTCCGCTTCGCTCGAGGGAACCGACCCCTCGAGCGAATCGGAGAACTCCGCTTCGGTCGAGGCCTAAGGATCGAGCCTCGAGCAACCCACGGAATGAGGAGAGCTCTGCCTCGGTCGAGACCCTCGCTCCGACAGACAATTAATGGCACTCACCACCACCGTGCGTCCAAAGTCAAAAGGCAAATCTCTCGCCATGCCGCCCTGACAGCCACGACCCCCCGTCGCATCCGCCAACTTCTGTCACTATGCTGCCAACCGAGGCTCTGTGCGGGCAGGCCGGCGCTGTGCGAACAGAGCCCGTCACTCCGAGCTCCTGTGCTGCCAACTCCGACGACCCGAAGCCCTCCATCGGGCGGGAGAGACCCTCGAGCACACAACAGGATAAGAAGAGAGGACGGCGGAGGCATGGCGGGCCATTCCGAGCGCTATGCAACCATCCCTGGCGTTGTGCGCACATGTCGCCACTGTGCAAACAGGGCCGGGTCACTCCAACTCCCTGTGCTATCAACTCCCACAGCGATTTCCCACAGAATGGGCTGTGCACAGGCATGGGAGACCCTCGAAATAGTGTACGGGCGAGTCATTACCGCACAAAGGACAGCTCGGATCCTCAAAACCACTCCTCGGCGTCATCACCAGTACAAGAATCAACCACAGGGATCGCAATATCGCGCAACAGCAGACAAGGACAAAGAAGCACGCACAACGCCACTCCTACTATTGTGCGGCAACTATGCATGTACAACAACACACACCTGTAACCCCTCCTCCTTGGCCTATAAAAGGAGGGGGTGATCGAGCAAGAGAGACAGAGAAAAAGAGATCGAGAATTCGCACACACTTAGATAAACCACGATATTGGCACTCCGCCTCAATTATCAGGGACTCGGAGGTCTAGCCTCCTCTCCCAACCTGTTTGTACCCCCTACTACTTGCATTCTGGTGCAGAATAATACATCGCACGTACCACCTTGCTGGAAGTACGGTCTTACGACCGGAACCAGGATAAACCCGTTCTTGTCTTATCTTCTGCATCAACCATCAGGGGAGGGAACACAGCGCATTTCTGGTTGGTGTCGGGACCACGATTTCTAAACACCGACACTAAGGGGGGCCAATTAGTGAGAAAAACTCAAATAAAATATAAGGGGTGCAGGTGTATAACTTGCCCAACAACAATTCTAAGGTAACGTGGAGCTGTGTGGATGCACGGTTGTGAGTGCCCATGTTTGCATCTTGTCATTTGCCAGGTTGTGAGTGAGCCCATGTTTGCAGCTTGTCATTTGCTAAGATGGGGATAGCAAGCGCAGAGCCATCCATGATGGCAATCAACGAGTGCAAAAAGGAAAAACTGGAGATTAGGAGCTGTGAGCCCTCATGAGAGGCTACTACTACGTTGATGAACAAAAACAGGGACTGTAGCCGTAGAAATGATGAATGAACTATGCTGCTTGCCGGTCTACTGTCTATTGAAGGGATTAGAAAACTCGAGTACATGATCAAATGGGCTTGTAGGAGTTAAGCAAATACCTGTCTTGCTAGCTAATAGGACTTTGCTATATTTTATCTAATGACATTTTATTATTACGAGTCTATCATGTCGAGTCTATAGAAATTTGCAGGGACAAGGGGGGCCATGGCCCACTTTGGTCCACACTGAGCTCCGCCCATGCACACAGTAACATCAACTATATATGTTCTCTGAATGCCACACGTCCACAACCGTCTACATGCATGTTTCTGTCCTATCAACGCTGCATTATGGAGTCCCAAAACAGCTTATTACGAAGGTAGGATTGTCCCCGCCAATTCCACATGAAGTTCTCTCTAATGTGTGCTTCCTAACCAAAATCAGAATAAAGTGGGCAAAATCTCTAAGGGGATTCTGAAACGGTGGGACTACCACTAGTACAAAAACTATTTGTGCGCGCGGGTGCTGGTCAAATACTGTGGTGACGGTTGGTATTGGCCAACTCCAGCACAAATGATTAGGGATTCGGCTACTTATGGCACGCCAACACTGATCCATTTATGCCGGTGGACTAATTAAGCATCATGTGTGCCGGTGGACGCTTAAGTGTCCCGCCAACACAAATATTAAGCATCGAACCATTTAAATGGGCTACCACATCTTCTTATCCATGTAGTGATAAGTACATAGATTGTAGCGCATGAGTTTTAATATTTTTGAGCTACTTTGGTATTAATGTGACATATTTAATTTTTTTTGTAAAATTTTAATTTTTGTGAGCTGATTTGCAAAAATAATATTCCTATACGCCCCAAGCATTTTATACATTTAATTCAATACATAAAGTTGTTGTGTTTGAACTTTCATATTTTTTCAAATGATTTGCTATTTTCTAGAGATTAAATGATTTTTGTGGGTTTATTTATAGACATTAGCATATGAAGTACTTATGCATAAAAATGCTAAGAAAATTATAGAAATTCCATATTTGAGTTCACACATTCGGATATATATGATATATACATAATAAATGAGAGTTTCAAATGTATTTTTTCTGATAATTTAAGTTTCTGTTTACTAGTGAAATGAAAATAATTATAATGACAACTAAAATTGGTTCAAAAAATCTAAAACTTGGCATGGAGTAATTTTATAGATCAATAACCATGCCGAAAGAGTTTCACTACATTATACATTAATTAATATATACATGCTTCAAAAATCAATACATCTATCGCATAGTTTTATATACCTGTAAGCTAAACTTTGAAATTTATACGTCATATAACATCTTTGAAGTTATAAGAACTTCAATCTATTTTCTAGAAGTAATATACTACATATAAATGGTGTTGTAGGAGTTAAAGTAAAACTCAACCCTTTTACTATTGTTTATTATGTAAATGATATTATGATAATGTAGCGTGGACTCGGCTGTAGCCGCCGGTGAAGATTGTTTTTTTATTTCTTGAACTATCTCCGCTGGGCGGTATTCCATCGACAACACATATGGTTTTTATTAGCGGTCAAGCGTCTGCCAATATAAATAGGCATTTGTGCTGGCAGAGAGTTCCCGGCGGATGCCGAAACCCTGGCACAAAGCCTATTTGACCACCGGCACAAATAGCTTCTAAGTAGTATATGACATCACTCACTATAGATAAATCTAATTCTAGTGGCCATATTGTTGCACGCAAGCCCTTACTGCAGTTTAAGCGTGTCCCGGCAACCAATTGCAAAGATGCAATCATTGTCGTGTCAGTGTCATCAGTGCGTCTTGTTAATAAAAAAGGACATACTGTACTTCGTTTTCTCTATTTCCGTATTGCAAGACTTTTTTATGGTATCAAAGAGAATATATCTCTCATCTTTATTTGGTGCAAATTAAACAGCAGATCGAAACCACGTGATCGTATCGTTTTATGTTAATAAGCCAAGATTTGGCCATAATATTGTATGTGTGGATTCATGCATGTGCTTATATTGTTTGACATTTGTTTAAAGGACTAGAAAATGATTTTTCTTGAAAAAAGTTAACATAATTAAAAAACGAGGTTGTAGGTCACAATAATTTTGTGTCGTTTTATGGTACATATATGGCGCCACACCACAATATATTGGGAAGAAAATCAAACCCTGGAGAAAAGGGCCACGAGTAAAACATACTTCTAACACGGAAACACGCACGCTAAAGTATTCTCATTCTCAACTCACAAACAATATGCATATATATTTACTGTTTCTCACGTCGGTTTTGAGCTAGAGCGAGTATAGGGCCAGCCATCCAACGGTGTGGCTCAATCTCAGTTGTCGAATCAGCACGGCTAGCTGGTTGAGATTGAGCCACATCACACACACCCACTACTAATAATAATACCATGAATATCATCAAAGTAGAAAACAGTATACATCTCACTATATATGCTCTCTACTACCAGCTGAAACGCAACGTCGTCATAGAGACACATGTGGATCGAATCGTTAACATTTTTACCACTCTCTTCTAAATACTGCATAGAAACATGCACAGCGCAGAAATATACCACTAGTAGAAAAATGACCTTTCATCCCCTATATTTAGTCCCCGTTAGGTTTTAAACCGAGACAATATGCCTTTAGTCCCAGTTCGTATTTTTCTAGGTCCAAGGAGGACCTTTAGTCCCGGGCGAAAACACCGACCGGGACTAAAAGCCACCCTTTAGTCCCGGTTGGTGTTTCCGGGCGGTGGTTTCACCCGGGACTAAAAGAGTGATTTTTAGTGTCGGTTGGTGGCTCCAACCGGGACTAAAGGGTCTTTAGTCCTGGGTGTAGGTGCTTCACGGGTTACAATAAAAGAGGAAACATCTCATTTCCTATCCCACGTATTGCGTAGGTGGAGTGGCTAGGTTGGTATGCGTGAGACCATACAAGAGGTTATGTGTTTGAATCCTCTCGGACGACCGAGACTAACCGGCCTACTAGTCCCGGGCATGGGGTTCTGGCCCGGGACTAAAGGAGGATTTTATACTAGTGTACTGTATATATATAATACGACTTTAATTATTACCACTGCGTTTAATTTATTGACGGGGCACACGCACGTTACAACTTATTACAAGTACAAACTTTAGGTACAAGCTTCGCAGTAATAGTATACGTACGCACAACACGCTACGACGACAGAAACTCGAGTAGGAAACGCGCGCCACATACCGTACGACCCTGTGTGTAGCCAGCTGCCAGCATGCACACATCTATCGTACGTGGTTGCAGCTAGCATAATGCACGCAGGTAGTTTGCATGCGAACGATGCGAAAGAGACATGAAACACAGTGCATGCATGCAGCAGGAGCCATGCCTGCATGCGGCTGTAGCAAGACGATTCAACGATATGTAGCTAGCTAGCTAGCTAGCTAGGTGCTGGCCGGCCGGGCTAGGCGGCGACGGGGACGTACGGTGTGGCGCAGAGCACGAGCGGCGTGCGGCGGCGGACGCCGAGCCCGGGCGCCTCGGCCATGTCGACCTCCTTGACGCCCTCCGGCAGCGACCAGTCGAAGTGGTAGAGAAGCCCGACGAAGGCGAGCTCCATGCTGGCCAGCCCGTAGTTGAAGCCGGGGCACATCCTCCGGCCGGAGCCGAAGGGCAGGAACTCGTAGCTGCCGCCGGTGAAGTCGCGGGACCCGTCCTCGAAGCGCTCCGGCTTGAACTCGTCGGCGTCCTCCCAGTACTTGGGGTCGCGGCCGATGGCCCACGCGTTGATGATGACCCGTGACTTGGCCGGGATCGTGTAGCCGTCGAGCTCGCACGCCTCGATGCTCTCGCGCGGCACCAGCAGCGGCGCCGGCGGGTGCAGCCGCAGCGCCTCCTTGATCACCAGCTTCATGTACTGGAGGTTGCTCGCCTGCAGGTCGCCCTCCGTCACCACCGCCTTCCCCCGGAACGCCTCCCTGATCTGCGCCTGCAGCTTCTTCATCACCGCCGGGTTACGCATCAGCTCCGACATCCCCCACTCCATGGCCGAGCCCGACGTCCCCGTCCCGCCGGCGAACATGTCCTGCGTGCGTGCGTCCTTTAATTTTCATTTGCTATATATATTATATATAATATGTACTCCATATAATATGTTTTACCAGTATGATGGCCTTGATGATGCTGTTGGTGAGCTGGAAGCCGAAGCCGCCTTTCTCCTGCAGGCCGATGAGCACGTCGACGAGGTTCTCGTCGACGTCCTCGGCAGGGACGCCGCTCTTGACCTTGTCGGCGCGGATGCCCTTGCGCTCCTCGATGATCTCCTCGAGGATGGTGTCGACGGTCTTGTGGATCTCCCGGAGGCTGCGCGTCATGCCGGTGAGCTTGGCCAGCACGGTGGTCCAGGTCGGGAAGAGGTCCGGGATGTTGAAGCCGCTGGAGAGGCCGACGACGGCCTTGGTCGCCGCCAGGAACTCGGCCGCGTTCTTGCGCTTCTTCCCGAACGCCGCCCGGGACACGACGCTGTTGGTGATGCTGTGGAACATGACGCTCAGGTTCACCGGCGTCGACGGCCCCGCCGCGCGGATCTCCTCCACCTTCAGCATCACCTGCGGCCATATATCATCCGAGTGAGCATACATATGAAAAAAATCACTGCTCCATTTGTACGTTCCCGGCCCGTTCTTAATTTGTTTCATTTTGCCGTTAAATTGAAGTCACTTATTGTTTGATATACTTTAGTCAGTCCACATCATAGGATATATAGGAACCATTATTACACAGTCCGACAGGATGTAATAATGTTCAGCTGTTTGGTGACCATGCGTTCGTTATCTCAGGTACGTTATCACGTACTGTGTCTCAATTTGGCAGTGTTTCTGTTCCCCATTAAGGCCGTCGCATTTCGTTACCATCAGGCCGGCGGATATGTTTCATTCATTGCTCACCTCGTCCTCCCCTGATGTGGCGAAAGGAGAGGACGCGCTTGGGGCTGAGGATCTCGGCGGCGCAGAGCTGCCGGAGCTTGCGCCAGTAGTCGCCGGAGGGGGCGAAGAGGATGTCCACCCACTCGTAGCCGACGATCTCCCCGGCGAGGAGCTTGGGCCTGGTGGCGAAGTTGGTGTCGTGGGTCTTGAGCACGGCGCGCGCCGTCTCCTTGGACGAGGCCACGACCAGCGGCGTCTGCCCGAGCTGCAGCATCATCAGCGGGCCGTGGGCGTCCGCAAGGTCACGCAGCGCGCGGTGCGGCAGCACGTTCACCAGGTGGTGCATGCTGCCAATCACCGGCAGCTTCCACGGCCCCGGCGGCAGCCGGCGCCGGGGCTTCAGGGCCAGCTTCACCAGCTGCAGCAGCGCCACGGCCGCAACGGAGAGGAGCAGCGACTGGTAGAAGTACTCGTCCATGGCTGCCCCTAGCTGCACGTTACGTAGCTATAGCTTGGTTAGGTCGTCAGCTATATACCTTGCTGATTCCTACTCCGTAGCTAATTTGTTATAATGTACGTATATAATCAGTCATTCACTGAAATGGCTTACAGAAACTTAGCGGCATACCTGTCTCTAGGGCAAGCTTGTTGCTAGTAGTGTTGCTTTGATTGGTGTGTCTCCCCATTCAGGGTGTGGTGATGAACTGTATATATAGCCGCCAACGAGGGGCAGCATGGGCCCACTCAGCGATCGACGACGCAAATCTTGACGCCATCAATAGTGAGACTCATTTATATCGGTATATACGTGGTGGCTCAAAATGCACCACTACATTAAGTGCGTTCACATCCGTCTAAGTATGCCAATTAAACTTATTGGTGCGTGTTACACACTAATGCATTTAGTAAACGCGCACGTCTCTTCTTTGTATAATTACGGAGTAATAACTAATATAAAGAAATATTTTAGGTGGTGTAGAATTGGACCGACTTGTTTCTTTTGGTTTTACAGTGTTGGTGTAAATTTAAGCCAATTAGATCGTACTCACTCCATATTAATATTAGATGACGTTTAGGACAATGACACGGTCTTCAAAACATAACTTTAACTTCTCATTTTTACAAAAATATTTATTAAAAATAATATATATATACTTTTATAAAGAAATTTAAGATAAATCTATTCATATGGTTTTCACATTTCCAAACTTAACGACTTAAAAGTTATTAATGATTTATATTCCCAATGTTTAACTAAAATTTTGTCCAAAACGTCATCTAATACTAATATGGAGGGAGTACATTCATCACCTTCTCTGATATTCTGGGGTGTGAAAGCGAGAGGACCAAATGCACGAGCGCTTCGTCTACCAAGGAATCTGGTAATCAACAACGCACTTTGATTTTACATATATAAATGTCTGGGTCGGCAATCAGAATAACACGATCGTGGCATACAGGATGAGGGGTCGTTACGATCTCTTTGTCATCGCGGGTTTCTATATATCTCGCGAAGAAGCTCAGTAGGTACTTCGAGATCAGCAAGGATGACGACGCTGAGGACGGCCATACCCTCTTCGGCAAGCTTGACGATCCAACAGAACCGATGTTAGAGGTGGATGTCGAACCAGCTCGGCTGGGCTCAAGCTCGTTAGCCAAACGAGACAGAATATAACCATAACATCATCTAGTAGTACAGATATATGTTTGTACACTAGAATGGTAAATTTATTAGTCCTTTTTTTTCTCCTACGGTACACGAATCTAACTATTATGCAGAGATGTTACGTTGCCTGCTTGTGACATGTTATGGATAACGTGAGCCGTGCGCATGTGGTGCACAGCCAATGCAAGCGAAGGCAATACAAGTGTGCATGCGTTTGTCCGTGGCGGTGGCACGGGATGCATGGCAGTTTCGATCTGGATCACAGTGTGTAGTGTGCTATATATATGCCATTAACCCCGGTGCCGAAAACTTACTGTCTATATATACTCCGTGTATGATCAGAGTGAAAGCGACGCCTTCGGACAGACTTACTGGGCCAATCATGCCTCTCGCCCGACGAATCTGACGCCACATCACGAGTATATTATATATAGGTGGCGATAGGGCGTTTCCTGCACTTGAGGACGACCGCGTTCACGTGTTTAAAGATTCCGTTGCTTTTATCTTTTACTTTTATAAATCACTAGCAAACATGCCCGTACGTTGCTACAGATAAGAAAAATCACCACACACACTCCATCCATTTTGAAATATGAGGCATCTAAGCCATTCAAAAATTGTCTTCAAAGACAAGGCATTCTAGTGCCCGCAAAAAAAGAGACAAGGAATTCTAGCCACATCTGTACATTTATTTTTCTCAAAAAGTTAATAGGATTAATTTAGCTGATTGTTGGGTTCCTCGCAAAAACAAATGGTTGATTGGGTGTGATCGAGCTCTTGTTATCCGCAATTGTTGCCAAAACATCCTGAGTTTTAGGCCCTGTTTGGCAGAGCTCCCAGAGCTGATTCTCTGGTGAATCCGGGAGGAACTCTGCTAAACAGTTTTCCAGCGAGAATTGATTCTGTGCTAATTCTGAGAAGTGATTCTCTGAAATGAACTAAGGGGTTGGGAGCTGAAAAAAGTAGCTTCTCCTGATTCTGTGAAGTGATTCTCCATCCTGATTTTGATAGTTTATGCTAGGGAATTAAATAGAATCACTTTCAGCCACAGAATCACTTCTCTCAGAGAATCAGCTCCCATAGAGGATCAGAATCAGAACCAAACAGGCCCTTAAAAGGGTTTATGCTCTCAAAACTCTAGGGTGTATGCAAAATAATAATGAAATCTAAACCGGAACTAAAATGAGACACCATCATAATCGAAATCTTCTTTGTATCATTATTAGTACATGTGCAATTGTGCATTAGTATGAGTTTTTTTAGACGTCTCGCTGTCGATGGGGACGACGCCTATGACTGAAAGAAAAGCGATAGTTAATTTCTGAAATAAATTCAGAAAAATGCGACACATATGCCAAGAGTCGAGGCTCGGACCCAGGTGGACAGATTCCACCACAATAACCCTACCAACTGATTTATCTTTTCCAGAGCTAGCAACAATATATATATATATATATATATATATATATATATATATATATATATATATATATATATATATATAAGTGGAGTCAACTTTGACTCCAGCACAACTTGACTCCACTTTTCTATAAAAATATTTTTTGAAAAGTTATATATCTATATTTTTATGAAAGTAATTTTCAAGACCAATCTATTTATATGATTTTCACATTTTCAAACTCAACGACTTAAATGTTATTCATGATTTATATTCCCAATGTTTGACTCAAATCTTGTCCAAAAGGACTTCTAATAGAGGGAGTATATGTTCACATGCGTGTAGCTACACCCACCATCAGTATACCATTGTGTGTATGTCCACATACTCATTTATCATTTTGAGTATGTTCATATACTAATTCTAAGATAGTTCAAAGAAAATTACACGAAAAAATTTCAAAATCAACCCTATTTTTAATATATTGTGATTATACATTTATAATAATATATAAAATAGTATGTTAATATACTCAATGTATGCTTACATATCCAAGATATATTTCATCACAGATGGTCTAGTATCATTTCATACTACATGTACATACTCTTCGTTCGATCAGATTCATCTTGTATCATGAGATACACATGTGGGTGTAGCTACACGCGCGTGTAGAATGGATTTATCCTATATAGGACGAGTTTTATCTACACATGCGTGTAGCTACACCCACCATCAGTATACCATTGTATGTATCTCCGCATACTAGTTTATCATTTTTAGTATGTTCATATACTAATTCTAAGATACTTCAAAGTGAGTTACACGAAAAAATTTCAAAATCAACCCTATTTTTAAATATATTTTGATTATACCTTTATAATACTATATAAAATAGTATGACCCTATACCCAATGTATGCTTACATACCCAACGTATATATCATCACAGATAGTCTAGTATCATCACATACTATATGTACATACTCTTCGTCGGATCAAATTCATCATGTATCATGAGATATATAGGTAGGCGTAGCTGCACGCGCGTGTAGAATGGATTTTTTCTATATATATATAAGCGTGAAGTGTTTTCTTGCACGTGTGTGTATATATATATAGACACACACACGTGCAAGAAAACACTTCACACTTGCATCGGCAGCAAGGAGGCCGGCCTTTGTCCATGCATGTGACGAGATATACATGGCCATGGGACGTGTCGAGCAGACCTTGAGTAAGTTCATTCTGCTATAGAAAGCAGCACCGGACATCTGAATGTTGCTGCTTGCCTGCACATGCGGTCAGCCCAGCCGTGATACATGCATGCCCCACTCTCAGCCCATGCGCATGGAGGGAAGAAGGAGGGCACAAGGGCTGAAAGGCAAGGGCATGTAGAGCACGTCGCGTCTGCTTGGCCTTATATTGTATCTCCTCACACCTAGTTCCTCTTTCTCTCTTCATCACAACCGGTTCCATCTTTGTCTCTGTCCTCTCACGGAATCAGCCATAGCGGCGCTCGGTGCCTGAGAGCCTATGCCGTATCGACGCGATGTGTGTCCTCGATGACAACAGCCACAATCCATGCAAGAAGACGTGCAGCAGCTCGTACGTTCCAATTCCAACAGAACCTAGGTGAGTCGCGTAAGAGACTCACGGCAGAGCTTTGCGGCGTGCCACCATTGGTGTCGTTTGTTGCCCATCGCCATGGAAGCAGCTGCTCCATTGATGCCAAAACCAGGAGCCTCCAGGGCCAGGGTCTGCGTCACGGCCGAGGGAGTTTCACGGCAGCTGGTGTGATAAAAGTTTCACGGCAGGAGTCAGGGAAGGATTGGAAACGGAATCACAGATACGAATCACGTATGTTTTTTTTAAACAGCCGAGTCCTATACGGAAACAACTAGATGTATAATGTTGATCGATTTAAGGACTGCAGATTGATTCTTTAAAATATTAAGGGGTTTTCTATAAAATTATGACGTACCGCAGAATTAATCCTTGCTTTAGTATTAGATAGAGATACAACTAAAACTATGTGTCTGACACAAAGGTTTCCGTTGCTTTTATTATTTTTTTTCCGGTTTTCCGTTGCTTTTTCTTTTGTATTTTTTATATTACCCATCCCTCTATCCAAACAAAAAAAATAGGTACTAAGATATGTTTGTTTGAGCTGCAATTTCGAGACATAGTTGAAAAAGTTGGATTTCTGGTTTTTAGCTTTTTGATTCTTTACTATTGGCTTTTGTAATATTTTTTAAATTTTCTCAACACACCGAAAGTCAGAAAAAAAACTCAGCTTTGAGTTGATTTCCTATAAGCTAGCTTTCCAACTTTTCAAAAGCCAACTCAACAACTCAATCGTTTGTTTTAGCTTTCGAGCTTTTAGCTGTCAAAAGTCCAGAAAATCTGAAATAAATTTACCCTAAATACATACAAGAATTATCCCAATCCAAATACTCAAATATATATAGATACATATGATGCTATCAGGGCATTAAATCTGATAAAAAGTAACTATATGTATTTGTATCCGTATATGTATGTCCTTCCTATATGGATGTGAGTTTTAGTTAGGTTCATCGGATGCGAGTATTAGTTAGGTTCATCGGAGTTGAATAATGTTTTTCCTGTCACATTATTGCATATCCCCTTGACGAGACAAGATGTTGATGTTTCTCCGTTTGTTTTTTTCTGATGGTGGGACCTATGCATATTGCAGACTAAATGACGATTAATCATATAAGTACAAATAAAAATCCTACGTGGCAACGAGGATTCCACTCATTACAGGGGTCATGATCCTACCTGCTCTACGTGTTATGTTTTATTTATTCTTTCAAAAGTATTTATAAAATGTTCTATTTTGAATTGTTCTCGTACTCCATCATATATTTTAGAATGGAGATAGTTGTATTGATGAGATGTTTCATGATGTATTTTGGAATGTTTCTACGGTATTCGATCTTTTATATGTTTTATAGTGTATTTGGGATTATTTATGTAGTACTAATGAGATCGATGTTCCATGGTATATTTTGGTTATTCCAACAATAAACAATATTAATCTATATCTATACTATAAAAAAGACCAAAATACTTTAGATTATTGGGTTAGAAAGGTTTTTAATTTTAATGGAGAGGGAATAAGGTAGATATTTTTTGGGTTGGAGCTTGAGCCAGAAACAGGCTAGGAGCCTAACAAGTGTTAATCTCTGATATTTGCACATGGTGGATCTGTACCTTGTTATATTTTGCCGCTTGAACCAAGGCTACAGCCAGAGCAGCCTGTGTCCTGACCCTAACAGACAACGGTACAACGCAACGACGGCCCCCGGCTTTTTGGTTCCCACGAAAACCTATCTAGCAATCATGTTCGTCCACCTCTATCTACAGTATATGTTTATTATCTGAAATGGTGATGTGCGTGTGAGCTAGGGTGGCTACGCAAGGTTTTCAGTGCGTCGTTTACTATTTATGCCACTCTATCTGTTCGGCTAGCAAGTGACTGATGCTGGTTTGTGTTAAAAAAAAAATATCGCTGACTGGTTGATGGCTGGTGCTGATCTATGCAGAGAGAAAAATACTACTGAAAAGCCAACCAAACAGATTGGATCGGATAGACGAGCGTACGCCTCTTCTTGTTAATCTCATTCCTGAAACCCAACCGTGTTTTGCGGACTGTATTTATCATGCATCTGATTCTGCTTCAATATTTCTCCTGGCCACGTTTCCAAAAGAAATATTTTTCGTGATGACGTTTATGGGTCCTACAGCCTAAAATAGCCAGCCAGATCAACTCAACTAGACTAACGCGAGTGTTTTTCCGCGAAATATTACCCAATATTGATTGCCAGCATCCGACTCATTTTATTTCTTGACACACTGCAGTGGTGTACTGTGCTATCACTGCACTACCCCGTACTCCACAGCCATCTCTGCGGCGTTCTCACCACCGGATTTGCTGCCTGGTGCGCCCCACTGCAGGGACAGGTCCACCAGACTCCCCCGGTGGCAATACAAGCCCAGAGCTCACTAGAGGAACTATGTAACTCTTGGCAAAATCGTAACCTTCCCACAAAAATATCTCCAGCTGTTACTCCACAAATATTTCTCTAATAACTAGCTCATATTGAAGAGTCGATTCTACAGTTCTCCAATAATCTCAACTACTTTCCAATAATCTCAACTACTTTATGGAGAGGGCCTCGACTCCCCATCTATTAGTTAATCCCAATAATTATCAAGAAAAAGAAAATATAATGGATTCTACTGAAGTAATATTTTTATCTATTTTTCCAATATGATAGTTACTCCCCAATCCAATCACCAACATTAGAGGGTTATTGTAAAAATATTATTCCAAGTGAACCCAATTGACTTTTCCTCCTCTAAATAATTACTATTAGGATGAACCAATAATCGACGGGTGTCCTTATTAGGGGTACCCCTAGGGGAGGGAGCACCAAGGGCCAAGGGCCGAGGAAGTGGACCAACAAGGCCTCGCATGGCCAATTCGGCGACTGCACGCCACGTGGCGCGCTTCCCACCCCGCGAACACGTCCTGCCACCCAGACAGACCAGGACCATGGCGCGGGTCAACCCATAGACGAGCGGGGCTGACAGCACGCTCCACCAACTCCGTGGAAGGGCAGATGGCCCATGCCGCCACCCCAACCCAGTGACGGTGGTCGGGGCGGAAGAGCGGGCCCCTCCCCCCTCCCCCCTCAAAGCACGACGTACCAATCGAAGGCATCGTGCCGCACCGTATCCATAGGAGCGACGGGACAGAGACCATCTCCACAAAGTGGAGGATGGGCACCACAACCTGCCGCTGTGATAGGCACATCATGCGGAGTGGCGTCGTGATAACTTATGCGGATGGGCAACAGTGCGGGGTTGTGCCCCCACAACTTGCATTGTGGCCCGCGATGCGTCCTATTTCATAAAAGCTGGGGTTGTAGCCATGCCCCAACCACCGGCATGAAGCAAGCCACGCCAGGACCCCCGACCAGAACAAAGACCAGGACGACAATGTGTTACCTCGCCAATCCCCCGAGAGAAGCCAGCGAGCCCAAGGTGCGGGATACCTCCACGTTCTTTTTCCCGCATTGTCACATACCTCTGGGTCTATATAAGGGGAGTAAGGCCTCACTTAGAGAAGGTTCGAATCCTTTCACGCACACCATAGTCCCGTAGCTAGTCTCTCGTTCAACCCTTGCTTATGAGCATCCCTATTGTAAGCTTGAAACACTCATCGATAGGAACACGATCGATCCCCACTGGGCGTAGGTCATTGTCCGAACCAGTATAATTCTTTGCGTTCGAGTGTTTACCATCGATACCAGAAGAGCGCGGTATCCACAACACCGACAATAATTCACCCTAACTCTGGCCAAATAAAAGGGTAGTTGGAGCTTTTCTAATAGGATGGTTGGATTGTGATGAGATTATTAGAAAACTGTAAATAACACTTTTTATATGGGGAGAGTTAGAGTGAGTTATTTGGATCGAACCCCTGAATTGTACACATTCTTTAACAGACACACTGACATTATACACATTAAGGGATGCAGAGAGATATTGCAATGAGAATATACGAAAGTTATCTTTTTCTGGTAGTTGCGCGTCGAACAAAAAAGTTTAATCTTGTGAACTTTTCCCCTCAAATAGGAGTAGTAGACAACAGCGACTAACCTACCTCAGTCATCTAATGCCAATAGCAACTAACCTAGCTACCTCAGACAGTCAGTCCTCATCACCTTCTACCAAAGAGAGACAGCTCTAAATTCTGTTTTCGTCACACAGCTCAGAATGTTCAGTGTTTGCTTGCTTCAAGAATTCGTCCAGCTCAGAATAGTTGTCGGTTGAAATAACTTTGTCTTCTTCAGAAAAAAAAGGCCACCCAAAGAGCATACACTCCCTGCTTCCATGCTAAGGCTTCTATATCTGACAAGCTTTATGTGATTTCGGTTAAAAACGCGGCAGTAACCGCATATGATTTAAAGAATAAATGACAAACTCTGAAGTGTATTTGATATACGATGTGATGTTTACACTCTAACTTTGACATGCAAGATGCTAGATAGTGGCGGCTGCGTTTCATGTCATCAGTTGCGTGCTGATTCAAACTTCGTGCAACCTGGTAATGTGCAAAGTGTGGAGAGAGACTAACCTGGTTATGGCCTAGATTTTGCTTAACCATCTCATCGTAAGAGAGTGAAAGATAATCACATTGTCTGGTCATGTTCCAACCTGAAAGTTTCCGGTAAGACTTAGATGTATCAGAACAGGTATGGTGGAGAATTCATTCAGCAACACTAATTGATAACTAGAAGTACTCGAACAGAGTGGCATTACGAAGTGATGTGTTCGATTGTAATCAGCCCCTTATTGCATAGGACTTGCTAGTAACAGAGATCTAGGCCAGCGAGCGGATTTAGTATATCACCACAGTTATAAGCTAATATTTAGGCAGGAACTGTAAATTCTTTTTGTCAGAGCACAGTACCTTAGAGATTGCTGCATTTGAAATTCTGATAATTGTGCCGATAAATATCGCTGCAGATAGTAAGACAAGGTTTTAGAATATGCAAGGAAATGGTTACATGTACGCATCAGTATTTTTTGGGAACAAAATCAATATGAGAACACCTAGAAATCAATCTGATTTCCCTATGTCTTCATGTAGTTTATACGGAGCTAAAATTAGAATAAACAATTCCCTTCACGTACGTGGGATCTTCACCGTATGCTGGTGATTCTTCGCTGGCAGAGAATGACAAGAGCACTGGCCAACATCATGGCAAATTACAACACTGAAAATTCAGATTCAGTGAAAACATCACTAGAACTAATGCTCATGCCAAAATGCAGTTTTTCTTGTCCATGGTTGTTGATCATCAATGATTTTCGTAATTGCAAGTTAAGATTCATGGCTAGCCTACGATTACAGCTAAGTAGGTAGTGTACAGAATACAGAGGCTGAGAGGCATTGCTTAAAACAGGTGGACCGCAATTTTACGCATAAAATTGTCCAGAACACGTATCACTGGCTAATTAATATTTAATAGAACCAAGCGCATAAGGGATCACATGCCTGGAGCTACTTCAAGGCAGTGGTACGTGTTTCTTTGGGGGTGGAAAAAAATTTTCACCCCGTTTGATCAATAATTAAGGGTATTAAATAAAATCAGTTTATAAAACTACATTCACAATGTCGGATTAATTCACGAGACAAATCTAATAAGGCCTTTGATCATACGATTAGAGTATGGTTACTATAGCATTACTGTAGTAAATCATAGACTAATTAGGCTCATTAGATTCGTCGCGCAAAGTTATATCCATTCCTAAAAAAAATTTACAAATAAACTTCATTTAATACTTCATGTAAGATTCCCTTTAAAAATATATTTCTAAAGGAAAAAGAAACACTGTGACGAACCGGATTCTCACCGACGAGAACCCGACTCCCTGTACCCTTGAGATAGTCCCAGGAATAGCAGCTATCTCGTACAGAACTCATCTCAGTCGAATATCACATCCATACAACGATAAAAGGAATCATTACATGACTCATATAAAGACAAAGCGTCTGGTACAAGCCCTCTGGGCTAAAGCGACAATAAGAAACAACTGCGCAGCGGTAGCTAGAACAACAGGGACCACTCCTCCACAGGCATCCTTGAGCGTAGCGCACACCCTTCAATCGTACCACCCGTCCTGGTTGAACTCGCGGTCGGGGTCTTCACCTGAGAACCCAAAGTCTGTCCCCAAGGAAATGGGACAGGTCCACGTCACCAACCATAATATGATGCAAGCTTTTAAAGGTGGCGTAATCTAAGGATATAGAAATAATCAAGGTTTAAGCCAGGGTTTTCTTATGCAAGCAGCAGCAATAACCCAATTTCATCTCAGCACCAACTCCTGCTCACACACACATCCATCCACTCCCCAAAACCAACCATCAGCCTCACATTTTCCCATCGGGCTCGTCTTGCCACGGCAGGTTCCCGCAAATCATAATCCACCAACACCTTTCACTCACTAGTCGACTCGGTGAGCTCCCTCCCCACCTCGTCTCAACAGCCTCAGCTGGACCAATCTCTCATAACCCAAATCAAGGATGAGGTAAGAAAGCAGTATCCCATGCTAGCCGGGGCTTCTCAGAAATGGGTCGTCCGTAACCGTGGACACGGCTATACGTATAGTTTACACTCTGCAGAGGTGGCACTCCAGGAATCCATCCGGGCTGCAAGGCTAGTCCGCAACCAACCTGAGACACAGCCCACAGCAAAGACCCTAAACAGTAACGGCGCCAATCTTGTCTCCCTGGGCTCGGGAAACATCCGATCTAACATCTGCCCTAGGGTCGTGAAACCTTCCCACCGGGGCCAGTCGGGGGCCGTGGTAAATCAGGGAGATTACGCCGCAACGAATCCCCCCTACACATATCAAACTCGATTCTCCTACAGTCTCGGCGCCGCACTAGAGTAGGCTTGCTGGAACCCTCCCCATACTGGGTAGATGGTGAGCACGGTAATTCCCAAGTCCGAAGTGGGGGCACGACTCGGTCCTTAATTGTTCGGTAAAGCGAGTATCTGCAACACAAGCGATCCGCCGCAACGGTCCGCAATCGGCACCCATAACAGGTATTGCCGCCCAAACTCCTCAGGTACTCACCGAGTACCAACCCCAAGTAACCAGTAACCATGTACCCGCAACAGGTACCCCATAGGGACTGCCCGAGTGCAGCCCCTCAGCACCTCGATCAACGATCGAGTTGTTATTTACTCGCTTACACCGCCTAGCTGCACTACTCCTCCCAAACCACCCACAACTCACGCCAAGAGGATCAATCACACCCATCCCAACACATGCATAGCATAGCATATTTATAAAGTGAGTAGTAGGTAGCAAGGTAACAGGATGATAACAAAGGCAGTGCAGGTTTATCATGCGAGTAAAGTAAAGCGCTAGCATACTAGTTTGCATGTCTAATAGGTATTTCAGAAATGGTCGGGCGTGAACCTGGGCAAAGGTCTTCGTCCTCGTCACAGCAGTTGTTGAAGTAGCCCGGCTCCTCCTGGCTCTCCGGAGCTCCTAGGGGCGCGGAAAGGAAATAAGACGCGGCTACTAGCAAAGAAACACTAAAACAGCGACGAAAGAAGACTCAAATAACACCAAACTCTATACTAACGCGTAGGTCATGATTTTAGAAAAATATAGAAACTGGTTTCATATTTTTCTGAGCTACGGTTGATTTATTATTAATTTTTGAAGTTTAAATCATTTTCTGAAAATATTAAATAATTACCGAAAAAGAAAACAGACAAATAATTAGCCTGCTGACGTCAGCATGACGCCATGCTGACGTCAGCAGTGGGGTCCGCCTAGGATGACGTCAGCAGTGGGCCCTGCTGACGTCAGCGTTGACCGGTCAACGGTCAACGGGGTCAACGGTCAACGGTCAGCGGGTCAACTCTGGTCAGTGGGCCCCATGTGTCAGTGACTCACAGAGTATGACAGGTGGGTCCCATACGTCAGCGCTGTTAAAAGAAAAAGAAATAGAATAAACGATGGCTGGGCTGGAATTGGGCCGAAAGCGAATGGGCCGGAAGAGTTCAAGGCTGTTAAACAGACTTAAACGCGAGAATTCGGCCCACGAAGGGGGGCGACTGCGGCGCGACGCGACGCGCGCGCGGCGCGCACTGGAGCACGCCGGCGGCGACGGTCGACGGCGGATTCGGCCGGGAAAGGTTCGGCTGGGTTCAAGATCGGCTGGGAAAGCTCGGCTAGGTTTCGGGGGTTCGATTTGGTAGGTTAAAGGCGAACGATTGGGTGGCTAGGGGTGCTCCCGACGCGAACGGCGGCGGCTCGGCCACGAACGCCGGCGAGCACGACGGCGGCTCGGGTTTAAAGCGAAACGAGGCACGATTCGGGTTCGGCTAGCACGCTCGTGGCCTCCAGCGACTGCTGGGGCACGGCTAGGTGCACACGCGCGGGCACGTGGTCACCCACGGCCGCGCGTGGCCTCGGCGTTCGCGCGCGGAGCGAGCAGAGCTCGGCCGCGGCGGGCCTCGGCTGCGGGTTAAGGGCGACGGCGGTCTGCAGGTGCGACAGCGGCGATGGGATCCTGCAGAAGATGATGGCCACGACACGAAGGTCGGGTCCCAGGGGGCTTGCACGACTGCGGCGGCGGAACTTGCCGGAGACAGAGGAGAAAGGGGGCGAACGCGGTTAGCTCACTTAGGGTCTCGTCGAGGTACGCTGCAGCTCGGGGTAGACTCGTCGTGGCTCGGCGATGCTCGTGCGCTCGCTCCCGTCCCTGGTCCGGCTCCTCGTCGGCGAGTCCACGGACGGCGGCGCTCCGGTTCTCGGCGGCGACGCGGGGAAGACGACTGGCTTCTCCTCTTATTGCTCCGACTGCTCCACACCCTTCCCCACTCCTCTCCCTCTCTGCTCTAGAACTGGATCTGGATGGAACCCCAAAGGGGCGGCGCGGCTTGGGGAAGAAGGCGGCCGGCGGCGGGTTTTATAGGCGCTAGGGCTAGGGTTCTAGGGCTCGAGCGGCTGGATTGAGATGGCCAGGCGGCTGCGGACACGCGGCGCGCATCGGACGGGCCGCACAGGGGCCGGGTGGTTGGGTCACGGGCGCTCGGCCGCGGGAGAGAGAGAGCGCGGCGCGGGGAGGACGATGACGCGAGGGAGACGAAGATGGCTGACAGGCGGGACCCAGCGGTCAGCGAGAGAAAGCGGCGACGCGGCGGGGACGCGGCGGGGAGAAGTGTTGGGCCGCTGACGGGCCGAAAGGCCGAGCGGGCTGATCGGGTTGCTGGCTCGGGCAGAAGAGTTGAAGGGCGAAAGTTGGACTTGGCTGCGGGGAATTCGGCCCACGAACAGGAATAGGGTTTGGAAATTAGTTTAGTCAATTAGAGTTTGAATTCAAATCTAGAATTTGAATTCAAACCAACCAAAAATCCAAATAAATCCAAATAAATCCAAATCACACTATTTCATCCTTAGCACTTCAAATTGATTTTAAATTGAATTTAAATTGCCTGAGAATTTAGGGAGCAAAATGAAGACACTCTTATATGTTGGTTTGCATGCACTCAATTCCACCAAAAATTTTTAAATTCGAATTTTTGGCACTCAACAAAGCCTATAGAAAATTTTGGGTTGTTACAAACACGCTCTAGATAAGATCTTATCTGAGGCTGCAGCTTTCCCTTCTACTGAGCGACCAGGACGTCTCGAGCCTGGACACCTGCGATCGATGCCAGGCTGCCAGCAGTCAATTGGAGGAGGCGACCATGATCACAGTTAAACTTTCCTACCGGAGACGTATATATATGTGCCTTTACAAAGCGAAACACAAATATATATATGGTAAAGTTTTTCTATTGACAAAGCAAAGTTTGCATCCAATAATTGTTATCGCAAAGTCATGTGATTATTGAGTTTGTGTACGGAGTAGCACGTTGAATTAACTATATATATACTACATCCGCTTCCTTATATTTGACGCCGCCGACGGAACTTTTGGTCTACGGTCAGTTCTGTTTTCTTGTCCGAAACGACAATTAAAACGAATTGGAGGTAGTATTTAAATTGGAAATGAACAAAAAGAAAGAAATTTAAAGAAAAAACATTATCGGCTTTTGGGCCTTCTCTCTTTTGTAGTTGTGGTGGACTGCTTTTTTTAGGATGTAAAGGAGATGATCACTTTCGGGGCCCAATACTTTTGGCCTAATAAAAGCTACTTTTATTTAGCCTTTTTATTTGCGGTAACTTTTATTCGGCCTAACCAAACCATCGGCTAATTGAATTAATCGCCGCACCTATTTGCACAGAATGGAATGTGTCCTCATTTCAGAATAAGAAAAGGATAAATGAATTAATAAGTCACATGATCATGCATATATGCATAGTTCTTTCCTGTCCGTTCCTGAGAAACAGCTCACGTTATATATGAGGCGGCAATAATAAGCATTGGACGATAAACGGCTCATACAGTTTCACTCTTATTTTTTTCCACGCGAAGCTCGCAATTTCGCATGTTTCACGTTGCTGAATAAGGTCATGTTTGGATCCACCAGCTATTCAAACGTGAGCAGCTAAAACTCAGTTAAACTTTAGTTACGTGCCAAAAGGTACATGACTTTTTTAGCTGATAGAGCCTAGCTAAACGCAGCTAAACGAGTTTAAAGACCAAAATACCTCACATGTTTATGAAAATTTTTCACCGTCACATGATTCTGTCCATAATTAATAAAGGTTAGGATAGTCAATTAATTCAATTAGCCGATGGATCCAAACATCCCCGCTAAAGTTTAGATTGGTATTCTTTAGCTAGCTAAAATAAACCACTACAAATTAACTGGCTTAATTTTAGTTGGGTGATCCAAACGAGGACTTAATCTATTTTCTGGAGCCGCCTGAGCCGCCTGTCCTATGATCCGCGTGATGAGCGAACGCTGACTGGATATGTATATATAAATACTACGCGTACGGCTCTACACGCCGGAGCCGCCAAATCCTTTTCTCATAAATAAATTGATATGTACCAAGAGCACTGATGGAATAATAATGTATGTTATCGTATCTGGATCAGAGATCAGAATAAAAATTACTGTTGGAGATAGCTGAGAAAACACAAGCGCTAGGCCTCAACAACTAAAAACACACAAAAATAGCTAGAATAACAAAAAAAAGGCCAGCACACTAGCAGCTACTCCATGGTGACGAGAAAGTGAAAAGAATGGTACGAACAAAAAGTTCAGGGTTAGGTTCTTGGATTGTACCATATTTGTATATTATGGGCATGGTGACGACATGCATGGGTATATATATGTCTAGTCGAGAGTACCTCCACTATAGTGTTATTAATTAGGTCGTTGTTGTACGGGTTGGTTATATATATTGTTATTATCCTGCTGTGTCCTGGATCAAAATCAGACTCCTAATGGCATGCACTTAGCTTCACTTTGCGCATACTTAATGCGCAAAAGTGCAAAAAGACTCCTTGGATAAAGGGCCATCAGCATACAAGTACCTTTTGTCCTTTCTCATGGCCCATCCGATGATCCGACCAAAAAGTGTGAGAGTTTAGTAAGATGTGACGTGGTGACACAACTCTCTTCTTAGGTTCTTAAAACACAGCCACACAGGCATGCTTGGGTCCGTTTGGCCGGGCCAATGGTTTCAGCGGTCTTTGCCCCATTCTGCTCGGGAAAGAGTAACTAACTTGGCAACTGACGTTACGTTCAAAAAAAACTTGGCAACTGACGTTGGAGTGTTCAGTTCGTCAACATCTCAAGCTCCCTGTTGCTCTAGTTTAATTTGATGTGCGCAGATGAAGATACCAGAGTGTATTAATCTTATGAGTAAAGCCGTGCGCCCCTTGAATTAGTATGAAGTGTATACATGTGTACATATAGTGATATAGAGCATGCATCTGAGATTGAGCTATGTGTACACCAGCGCAAGGAACCGAGACTAGCATAATTCGTCCCACAACAATCTAGATTATAGATTGAGGCCTTCTCAACTAGAATTTTTGTTTGCATCGTTTTCTTCGTTTACCCATGTATGTAGATCGATATGGATAGATTAGCAATCTCAAGTATATCAAATCTTTAGGATGGAACAGAATATTTTAGGATGTCTGATTTTGCCTTAGTACAATATTTTAGCTAAGTCACACGAAAACATCAATCTTTATACGGATCCGATGTCTATATATAGGAAGTAATTTTCTTCAAAAGAAGTCTGGTGCTGTGCAGTTTGGTGCTTGCCGGGTGCTCGTCTCATAGGTGGTGCTTAATGATATATTGCTCTTGATTGTGCGCACAACGAGTACCCACATCGTCTTACCATACTAGAATTATGAGTGGAAATGTTAGTTTATTGAGTCCACATTTGGCCATTCGCGCTTACAAACAAACACTCCAATCGATCATAAAAAATATGTCATTCCAGTGTCAATATTTAATAAGAATGCTTGGAGAGGTACCCACCAATACTTGAAAGTACTTTAAAGTACCTGTTATTTTGAGTAATAAATAAATTAAATCAATAGTTGGTCCCACGAATTTGGTACTTACTTCTTTGTTTCCACCGTCTGATTTCTCGAAACGAATTACTCTAATTAATCCCAAGCATTTTAAAATTCCTCGTTGTATAAAACCATAATTTTGATAATTATAGCTTCCATGGTATATATATCAAATAAAATAGCTCATTCGTAATTATGCCTATCAGCCCACTTATATCTCTATGCGTGTGCACCTTGCGCTCTCCGTGTGTACGTCGATCTTCAAAAAATGATGAGATGGCCTGGTAAGGCTATCCGCACTCATCATACTCCATCTCCATCCCCTAAAAGAAATATTTCCGTATATTCATCAAGATTTTACAGTACAGTTTAACTTTCTCCGTACTCGTCGTGCTCTATTTTTAATCCCCTATACCGACTAACAGCCGTGGGACCCATATACTATTTTTAACCTTCTTCCCCCTCTTTCTCCCTCTCCACACCCAACCCCATCCCCTCCCCGCCGACGGCCCCGACCCCCTTCGCCTCCCCCGCCCCGCGGCGCCTCCTCCCCTCCCCCACCGTCGCCGCTCCCTCCCCTCCCCCACCCTCTGCTACCTCGAGCTTTGCCGCCATTCCCCGCCGGCTCCCCTCCTTCCTCCCCACGCCGCTCCGCCGCCTCCTCTCCCTCTCCCTCCGCCGCCTCGAGCTCTGCCCCCTCCTCCTCCACCGCCGCCGCCCGCGCGTCCACCGCCAGGATGGCCAGCAAGGCTGTCGCGAGGATGCGGCGGCCAAGCTCCCCTTCGGTCGCCGGTCTTCGTCTCCCCTGCCAGTCTTCGTCTTCACCGGCTCAGCAGCTCCCACAGCCGCCTCCTCTCTGCGCCCCCTTCGCAACCGCAGTCGAGGGCGGCGGAGATCTCGCGGCGAGCGGCCTGGTGGCGGCCAGTGCGGTGCGGCGCAGGCCAGAGGCGCGTGGACGGCGGGAGCGGGAGCAGCGGCCACCGAGGGTGCGCGGCGTCTGCGAGCGGCCGCGGGGGCAAGTGGCGGTGGCGGAGCTCCCTACTCAAGCTCGGGGCGGTGACTCGACGACGGCGTGGCGGTGGCGGTCCCCTCCTCGGCGACCTCGACGGCAGGGGTGGGCGGGCGACGGTGGGCAGGTGCCTCTCGCGGCGGCCTCCGAGGGCGCCCAGTGGCTCTCGCGGCAGCGGCCGGCCCTCCTCGCAGCAGCGGCGCGTGGGCGGGGCGGGGCGGGGTGGCGTCACGTCGGCGGGATGCGGGCGGCATGGCGCGGCGGACCTCCATGGCGGTCGGTGGACGGCCGGCGACGAGTGTGGCTGCGAGCGGCAGGCCATCCCTCTTCCTCCTCTGCTCCAGCGGCCATCCCTCTCCCTCTTCTTCTCCAGCGCGCGGCGGGTGAAGCGGTTGGGCGCGTGGGCCCCGCGCCACGGTGGCCACTCCCGTACGCGCGCTACATCAAGAATGGCGTATCCGGAGGAAGCGCGGGACGTGGCGTTCGGCATGCAGTATGCCGCTATAACGCTTGCGTACGCGTATGCGTTCGGTAAACACTGTAGCATTTCGTTTACCGAACGAACGCCAATGCGCATAGCCTAATGCGGTATGCCATTGCCGGCATATATATATCAATCACACGTGTCTCTGAATGGCTCTGGCGGTGGTGAGCCAACCAAATGCAGTGTTTCAAACAAACGGTGCAGGCTTGAGGGGAGGCTGGTTTCAACATTTTCAAAGGCATGCAGTGCTGCTTATGCATGCATGCATGGTTGCACTCCCGTCCCGATATGGCGATCGCTTTCCATCCCCGTCTCGCTCTGCCAATGCAATGAGATTGCGCAAAGCAGCCAAAGCCCTGCACCAGCTTTGACTAAAGCCAACTTGATAAGCATGACACCCGGCCCTAATCAAATGAGGTAATTCAGATATATTTAGCGGCCAATGATCGAGAGCGATCTCGTAGCTACCAAAAAAGACACATTATTTAACTTCTCGACGTACGTGTATGTCATCATCTTCCTACAACCACACTTTAATCAAACAATTTAGCTAGCGTGCGTATGCAAAGCGCAAAAGCTCTCTTCCTCTCTTGTTATTTGTATATATACACAAATAGTTGAAACGGCGGCCAGAATATATAATCAGCTGCTACTAGCAGTAGTGGTGATGGTACTATCGCGTTTGGTTTCGCGCGGTGCAATGTGTAGTAGCTTCAAGCTGTGGAGGGCGATGGTGAGGGTGCACTCCGCCGCCTTCTCGCCGTCGCAGGGGCTCGCCACCGTTGCTCTCCCTGATCAGACAGCGGCGGCGCCGGCGCCGGCGACACGGGTGCACGGGAGCGAGACGCCGGAGGTGTTCACCATCTGGATGAAGTCGCTGGTGCTCAACGGCCGCGGCTGCACCGTGTACGACTCCGCCGGGAGCATCGTCTACCGCGTCGACAACTACGGCGCCCGCCGCGCCGCCGACGTCTGCCTCATGGACCTCGCCGGCAACGTCGTCCTCCAAATACTCAAGAAGGTAATAGACCCCAAATCACATCGGAACAGCTAGCCTTAAAAAAATATCAAGTTATTAGTGTGGCGACTACACACGAGCTTGAACTTTGGCTGTTGATCTCTGGCATGCAGAAGCTTGGGTTCGGGAGGAAGTGGGAGGGGTACAGGTGGAGCGAGCAGGAGCAGGAGCGGCAGGCCGGGACGGCGCGACGGCGGCCGTGGCTCAAGGTAGCGAGGGCGTGGGCGTGGCGCGGGCCGTCGCGCTGCACCTGCACCTGCGAGCTCAGCGGCGGCGGCGAC
Organism: Echinochloa phyllopogon; assembly: GCA_033239725.1. Lineage (NCBI taxonomy): Eukaryota > Viridiplantae > Streptophyta > Magnoliopsida > Poales > Poaceae > Echinochloa > Echinochloa phyllopogon. Next base: position 58,826,363 of record BTCW01000018.1, on the reverse strand, counting down.
GCGGCGACGGTGCGCTACAGGATGGACGACGGGAGGATCGCGCCGGCGCGCGGGGCCATGATCGTGGACGGCGCCACGGGGCTCGCCGTGGCCGAGGTGAAGCGGAAGACGACGGCCGCGGGGGTGGCGCTGGGCGCCGACGTGCTGACCCTGGCGGTGGAGCCGGGCGTGGACCGGTCCATCATCATGGGGCTCGTGCTCGTGCATGGCCTCATCAACCGCGCCATGTGAGAAACCGAGAATGAAGATGACCAGCGGCCTGATGATGAACGCAAACTAACTACAGTAACTACTACCGAGTACAGTATATGTGAAGGAGACTGCTGCTCTCCATCGGTTTTGGTGTTCCTGATGCACTGCGTTTTGACCGTAATTTGTGAGGGGCTTGCTACTAGATAATTAGGGAGGAGAGTGATGATGTATAATTAGTCTCTTCAGTTCCCAGTACAAATGGATGGAGATGATCAAACTAGCTTTCTAACGATGACTTCTGCTGTTATGCGTATATCAGTTTATCCTGGCAGATGTGTTGGGTTGAAATTTGCTACTTTGAAAGGCCCCGAGGCAGTATTTCTGCTATTGTGCGGCTGTTTGGAAAACTAGAAACAATGTATGTTTTGAGAAGTAGTTGGTAAGATCATCCGCTGAAATAATTTGCATTGCTTCTTCTTTTATCTCATATTGGGCAGGACTATACATGGGCGAGGACAAATTGGCGTCAGAGACAGGTGCGGGAGCTCTGAAGGAGGCAGCACTGCATTTTCATCTGAAGGATAAGGAAGCTGGTCAGTAACGATGAGAGAAGCTTTCGGCTGGTTGGTCTGCGCTCATAGCCTGTATTCTTGCTGTGTTGTTGGCCTTAAGTGTTCTATGCCTTGTCCAGCGGTGCTGCAAGAAAACTGTAGTTTTGGGTTTTTGTAAGTCATGTTAGATCCTAGATGCTCAGACAGGGGGTGAAAAGTTTGGCAGTAATTGGTCTGTCCGTGGAATTTCTGGTTTAGAGGGGAATCTGTTTGTAATTTCGTTACCAATATTTAAAATGAAATTCGGGTTCGCCCATTGTGAGAGAAAAAAAAGTATAGCGGAAATGTATTGGCGTATCTCTAAGACCATGATTCCGTCTAAGCTTGCCCTCCAAAGTACAAAGCTGTCATTGAGTGTAACGGAAGAAAGCAAACAGTTTTTATTTTATCTTTGCCGACAAATTCCATCATGAAAAAACGTAATATCATCACAGCATGCTAGTGATCACGCGGATAATGTAAAGATAAAATAACCACTTTCACAGCCAACCAGATGCAAAGATATCCAGAACGCCACCGTAGCCAGAGCCACCGCGAAAGAATGACTAATTTGCAACCAAGCAAAGTTGGCTGAAGCTCCAGCAAAGCAAAATTCATGTTGACCAGGCCACCTTGATTAACAAACTTACTAGTATGATAGATTACTAGTATCTTTGATCGATAACACTTCATCATCAAATGGTGATATTAATCCATATACAGAGTAATATACTAGACGATTCTAATTAATTAATAAATTGAATTAGACACTGACCACATCAATAAGTTAATAGGCCTGATGCTCATACTGTACACTTGCACAGGCTCTACATCTTACAATCTAATAATGATTCTTTTAAAATTATGGAAAATGATGGTGGGCCAAGACGGACCCCCTAAGTCATCTCCAGGCTTCGCGGGGTACAACAAATGTGATGTATTTTTAAATCTTCTTTTTTCTGATGGAGATCACTGCAGCAGGGCAACTGCGAACCAGACCGGCTGTTCTGTCCTAACCCATGAGGCCATGATGCATGTCCAGCGTGAAGGCAGCAACCCATATGTACTTTCCCATTGTGCTCCACCTGAACCATCGATTCTATTATCTGGATATGGATGCTCTCTCACAGCTGTTTTCTAATATGGATGCTCTCTCACAGCTGTTTTCTAACTGGCGCCCAACCTGAACCGCATTTTGCCTCCAAGCTTTGTTGCTTTGTGCCAAGGCTCATGGTATATGCACATCAGCTACATAAAGTAGCTTAGCGTTGTCTTTTTCCTTGATCCACCCTCTCCATAGAGATCATTCCATTGCACAAGCTCATTCATGTTAATGGAATCTGAGGAAACACTCGCGCAGACCTACAAAAAATCAATAACTAGCTTAAATGCGAATGCTGCAGGATATATCTAAATATACTACTAGCGTAGGCAATGAACCACTGTAACAGCTATGAGAGCAGAGAGATAGGAGACTGAAATACGCCAGAAACTTTCAGTGTGATTAAGCTTGGCAGTGTGTTCTATATTTTCTTAAGAAAACTACGTAGTACTATACTGCATTTCCTTGTAAAAAAGGAACGGCCACATACTCTGTCCCTACTTATTGCTTCGGTGTAATATAATACTTTTGCCCATAAATCCACATTGATTTTGATCATAAAAAAAAGCAGTACTGATAGAAGCACATACTAGTGTATCAAAAAATAAATTAACCAAGACTAAATAAGGTAATACCTGTTCATGCGCATGTACGAAATCACTTGTTCTTAACGCGCGGACATCATTGCTTGAGTGTGATGGAGGCAACGGCCTATTTTCTGCTTCTGCAGCCGCTCTATCCTGCAGGAGGACAATGCACATGAACCTCAATTGCATTTCAAATTAAACAAAGCATCCATCAGTGTATGTCAAATACCACTAGTATCAAAATAATCATGTTCTGTTGATTTCGACTATTGGTATATTAGAACCCGAAGGACTAGGGAACAAAAAGGAAAGGAAAAATCTAGAGAAATTCAAGTGGTTCAAACAAACCTTCTTTTCCTTTTCAAGAATCTCTCTAATAGGATGATGAGCAGCAGTAACACAAAGATTCTGAAAATTAATTGCACTCAACAATCAATATTTGATTTCAAGAATAAATGTGATAACAAATTCCTAACATTTGTAGTAACATACCTTGAGATCACTACCAGAGTATCCTTCTGTCAAGTTAGCTACAACTTCAAGATCAACGTCATCTGCCAAATCTTCCTTGGCTAGAATTACACTAAGAATTTTTTTCCTATTTGATGCATCTGGCAAATTTACCATCAACCTAGAAAATCAACACCCAATAAGACTGCGGCTAACAAACTATTTAAAAATGTTGTATTAGAATTAGATTACAAAAAATGGTAATCACCTCCTGGGAAGCCTCCTAACAACAGCCTCATCAAGATCAAATGGCCTGTTAGTTGCAGCAAGTACTAAAACACGTTCTTTCTCCTTTGTTCTTAGACCATCCCAGTTCACCATAAACTCATTTTTCATCTTACGCATGGCTTCATGCTCTCCAGGGTTCTCACGCCTTCCCAGCATGCCATCAACCTAAAAAAGGGGAGAGATGAGCAGAAAAGCATGACCTGGTATTGACAACGAACTACTGAGATGATGTACTGGTGTCTGGTACAGTAGAAATAAATAATAAATTATGTTAATTAACTGACTATTGTAACCCACCTCATCCACAAAAATCACACTTGGAGCAATTTTACTTGCCAATGAAAACACAGCTTTCACGAATTTTTCTCCTTCACCAAGCCACTGGAAAATAGGTGATTTAGATGGAATAATGCAGATACTCAAAATTGCCGCAAAAAAGACATTGCAGCCTATCTGATGATGAGTACCTTTGAAGAGATGCTCGACATCGAAATGTTTATGAAGTTAGCACCAGCCTCAGTTGCCACAGCCTTAGCAAGCATTGTCTTTCCCGTACCAGGAGGGCCAAAAAGTAAAATTCCTTTGCATGGCTGGTATAATACAAACAAAAGTAAGTCAGCTTGCTATCAATTAAATAGCGTTCCAACATTGCTGGTCTAACATAAAAATAAAAAATCTTGATATTATAAAGACATTCCACCATAACCAAAAACACAACAATAATTAGTAATGAGTAACATGCCAAAAAGTGCATTCTTGATTCCTTTTTTTAATCCAACTTGGTAAAATGCAGCCTTTATTAGGTGATCTGATGTATACTAAAACGAATGCCTCCCAAAAGCACAGGACGGTTGAAGTCTAAAGATGTGACAGTTAGCAGTCCCACCCCAAGTGGGTTAATAGTTGATTTACATGGTCGAATTTGCCTCATTTGTCAATTGTTAGCAAGTATTGGATTGTCTGATTCGATCCAACAAGATGGAGAAGTAGTGACGAAACATAAAGAAGCTTTACTGAAAAAAGAATCGACAGAAATGTAATGAATTGTATCTGATTATCTACCTTCATAAGTTGTCCTCGGTTAAAAAGTTCAGGTCTTTGCAATGGAAGCATCACTAGCTCCTTCAGAGTATCCTTGACACTTTCCAAAGCTCCGATATCCTCAAAGGTAACACCAATTTCATGTGGAGGGATAACATCAGCAAGGAGCCTCTTTTCAAATTCGTTTTCCGTAGCAATATCCTGACATTGTTAAGAGACCAGTACAATAAGCTCTATGCAATAAGTTTATTGTTTTGTAATTTTTAAGCTGGGCTCATACAGTTACAGTTTAGATGGAAACTGAACTGGATGAACAGGCTTGTTGTAATATATCAAAATATAGTGGCAACCTTGAGTGATTTCCTTTTAGTGTTGCTCTTCGAGCCAGATTGGATACTTTCCAACATGTCAACTCCATGCTTAAGGCTGCAATGGTAAATATTTGAACAATAAACATTTTTGTGTGGATGAAGGAGACAAATTAGCGCAGCACTAGATTAGATCTGAAACCTTTCGCTGGATAGGGCAAACTGCGCACTACTTGAAGGGTCTGGAATTGTACAGTTCTTAAGTTGATGGCTCAAAGCAAAACCAATTATTTTATCAATGCCTGAAAAGTAACAATGAGGCCATCATGACACTGGAATATTTTGATATATTTCATGAACATGAATATAAAATGGCACTCACACTCATTTGTAAGAATCCGATCCTTAACCAATACCGCCTCAAGGTCAGTGCATTCCATGCCAACCCTTGTTAGAAACTGAAAGCAATGGCAGGAGGATAGCAATGAAACCAACGAAGTTGTAGCAAAGAATAAGATAAGTAAATGCAGTAACAAGGTGCAGCTATATTCAAGCTAATACGACACAGCAAAATATATAAATATGCACTTCCAAATAGGATCTCTCTCAATTCAGGGTATCATTAAGAAAAGTCAATTTCCTCTAGTTTTCCATGGAGTTTATAAAGCTTGCACATGTACAACACAAATCGGCAAAGAAAAAAATACAACTCCCTCAGGTCAACAGTACTTAACATTTTTAGTTTATGAGGTCTCCAAGGTGCAACTTTGACAATTATTTTCTATTAAGATATATATATAATAAATTGATTAGGATGTGAAAGTACTTTAAAAGACCTACACCTATGATTGAAAAATTGACAGAATCTTATCCAAAATGTCAAATATTTGTGACCAGAGAGGGTAAAGCTCTCACATTCCCTGTGTTTTATACACCGATATAGCACAAGATTTCTTTTCAAACCCCTGAAAGAAATAGTTATGCATTGTCTAAAACTACCATGTAATAACAAAATTACTTGAATTCATAAATTATACTAATATATAGATAATGCATACATAGTTAAATAAGCAATGGTCTTTGGCACTAATACTTACAGAGCGTATTTTTGAAATGTTCGCATTTCCTTTAAGAACTTCAATATCTTGGTTTAACATCTGGTTCCACCGTGAAAGCTCAATTTCATCCTATGACATTTGTCCCGCATATATTAAAAAAATGCCAGAAGAGCTACTTTAAATTAATCATCCTCTTGGAACTACTCCAAATCACTTACATGTGGTGCCTGGAGTGTCACTTTATTCGGGAAAAGTTTGGTTAGATGCTTCGCTGCCTTTGAAGTTTCTTTATTTTTATCATGTCCCCCATCAATGTCCTGCATTTCCTTACATTAAGTTGTAACAAGAAAATGCGCCAATAAAGTGGAGAATATATGATTAGTGCAATTCTAGTTTAACAGTAAAATTCAGTGCAAGATAGAAGAGAAGACAAACTGAAAATGAGAATACAAACCCTAAGCAAGGAGTGCAAAAATGATTGAGTACAGAACAAAATTTTGTGTGGTTCTGACTTCTGATGGTACAAAACAGTACTTAGATTGGAAGACTACTAGTAAGACAGTATACCAACGAATGGTCATGCATAATTCATTCTGGTCATAACACATACCAGCACTAGTCAATCTGATCATATAGTATAAACATACATAACATAGCTCATAAGATCATAGCTAAATTGGTAGGAGTAGATGGTCCGTAAGGATAAAACTAATGAAATATTGCCTCCAGTAAGTAGACGTTTTGAACGTATATGTTCAAACTTTTGAAACTTTGATAAAAAAAATTCTTTTCAAAAAATACTTCTATAATCTCATAGATTTATTGGATTGTACTGGATTAAAAATGTAAGAACCATGCCAAGTCCATAATGGAGGGAGTACCTGTAATGCAAGGTCAAGTATAGCTTGGCTGTATGGGAACTTTGAAAGAAAAAGAGAGCTAGCATTTGCCTGCAACATAGAATTAGCACTTTGTTAGGTACAAGTGTTAAATAAACAATATGACAGGCTTACAAAAAACATCCAGTCTAGTATCATTGAATTTAAGTATAGCTTGGCTGTATGGGAACTTTGAAAGAAAAAGAGAGCTAGCATTTGCCTGTAACATAGAATTAGCACTTTGTTAGGTACAAGTGTTAAATAAACAATATGACAGGCTTACAAAAAACATCCAGTCTAGTATCATTGAATTTACAATACAGTACCTTCTCTTTGCGATTGTCAGGCTGGATTTGAGATCCAACAATAAAAGAACCGGCTGGAAAATGCTTAAGCTTGCTCTTCAGGCCATGATAGGAGTCATTATTACCACAAATTTTCTCTGTATCCTTCAGAAAAAGGATTACAGGGCCATGCTGAATTTCTTCAGAGATAAACTGTACAGCAGGCACAGTAAGTGTGAGGAAAGCAAATTAGCATAATAAATAACATACCCTGAAAAAACACACAGCTATTAAATACCTCAACTATCACGTCAAATGGATGTTTGGATCTAACTTCCCATCCTGGACTGTCAGGGCATAAAGAATCAACTGAAAAAAAAATAGGAAGGAACATTACATAAACAACTGAAGTGTGGCAAAAACCATGAAACAATGAGCATAACCGCATAGGTAATATCACATCATGCAGTTTATTTCCATCACATCATTTGTTCAGATCAGCCAAGTACTAACCTGGACAAAACAGACCATGATCAACTTCACAATTGCCTCCAAGATCATTACCTCCTTGAATTTGTTTATCAAACCTTACACCCACCTTCGATAATCTATTTTCTTCGAAAGGAAGATATATTTCACCCTGTGAACCAAAATCTGGAGGGCTGCAGATTGAACAATTTCACAAAAAGCCAGAATAAGATATTAATATGTCAAAATAGTTGCAAGATGAACTATAATAAAGTTTATTTTAATTTCAGGATCAAAATGACCCATATCTTTGCCAAGCACACAAATCATTTGTCCCGCAGCAAGTCATATGTCGGCAACTAAATCAGATAAAACCACAACCCCCTCTTATTCTACTTATCAACCAAAATTTACCGGCAAATTTCATTTCAAATAGATGGCTTATTAACAATATTTGTGATAAGCACATATGGAATCAATCTTAGGCAGCAAGTTGTACCTTTGTCCATCAAGGATAATGCCTGCCGACTGTAATGAACCAATGTACCTCACTCTATCACCTGAATAAATAATGATAAGAACATAGCCATTCAGACAACATTGAAAGAACCCTATCACTGGATCTACTAGGCTAGTTTGTGGACAAAGATATAAATTTGATCTTCTCTTTTCTCCATTGCCACTGGTACACTGGCCGGTTTTGTGGATAAAATGCAAGTCCAATAATTGCACTAAAACTAAAAGGAGATTACTGAAATTCTAACTGATATTTAACTCAGCATTTAAAGTCACATAGATCAATGCTCTTACCCTTTTTGTATGACTCTGATTCCTTGGAAGCCTGCCCCTGAAGAACAAAATATGAATGAACACCAGGTACAAGCAAAAAATTCGAAGTACTCTTAGAGTGCACACTCAAATCACATTTGTTCCATTTCAAAATAAAACCATATGTACAGATAGAATGGATACAGAAATTATAACAGTGGCATGATGTTTAAAACCTATGGATTTGGAAACATATTAGTTTGATTTTCAGTTTGTCACAACAAGCAGAACACAGAGAAAGGAAAATTGAGGTAAATGCTCATGATCTTACACCAAACAACATGGAAGAATCTACAGTGAGCAACCTAGCACCAAAATACTTTGCAAGTGCTTTCACCAGATATTCTTGATAGATCTCAGTTCCTATAGAAAGATAAAGTCACCCCACATTAAAAGACACAATAATTGTGGGTTTTAAAGCTGCAATAAAATACAAAGTTTACACACATATACCTGTTGTGCCTGATAGCAGCACTCGTTGACTAAGAGTAGATATCTCTTGTGTAAACTTGAAGTAGTTCTTGCATTCTAAATTTACATATGCTGATGACAGGAAAGCACATTTGGTATGCTCGCTGTGAGGACAAAAGGTTATTAGAAAACAATTCTTAACAAGTGAAGAATCGCATGTTGAACTTAAGACTGTAAAGGTTAGCCCTAGAGTGTGAGCAGCAAACTTACAAATTTTTCACCATATATCATAGTATTTAGACATCTCACGTGAGGACAATATTGTAGATTTTTATCACCAAAAAAAAAGTAAATTCTAGATAATTGTGATTTTGATGGTTTTCGGTATTATAATGTAGAATATCTAGAAGACCGTCCACATCCAAAAGTAAATTATTATACAGATGACTATCGGAGTATCGGAGTGTTGTTACGTACAGCTATTATATTGAGCATTGTGCACTAATTTCAGATGACTAATTGAATTGGAATAAGCTTGGTGCACAATGAAATAATTGTTCACAAAATATTTTCTAGAAATGGAATGGGGGAAGCCAATTGTGTGAATGGACTGGAGCCATGAGTTGAGTGTACAATTTTTGTTCGGCAGGCAATGGCTATGAAACATAGTTATCTTCCTAAAGACAAAAGCGGCTGAAACAAAAAAGAACTAAAATCTACTCAATATACCTTCTAGTCCAAAACAAAATATCATTACAAAGATTATTCAGAAACCTTATTTTTTTGTGCAAATCTAAGGTACAGGCGACTTCCAAGAAGAAATGATAAAAATACACGAGATTAAAACATAACTGCTTAATGGGTCAACCATCTTGTCAAGAGTTCAAATTATGGTTAGCACATGACACACTATTTATTCACCAACTCAATGCCCCTATGCAGGGAGGGTTAAGTATTTACATCTCTTAGCCAAAATCAGTTACAAAAAATCGGAAACAACACTCACATGAGACAGTGAGATTGCTGAACGTATGCTTACCTTAGATAATATGGGCAACTATCAAATGACTCAGAGATGTTACTCGGATCAACCATTACGTTTGTCAGATCCTCCTTTAGGAGTTGCGATCGACCAAAAGATATATTATCTTCAAAGTCAAACTGGCTCCGCTCATCCATTGTTTTACATAAATTAAGTAGAACTGGATCTGAAGATGATCCTGCGATAGTATATAAATAACATAATGTTGATCAGTTGCGAACAAAACGTACTGCTCAGTAGACATGAAAGAAAAACAATGAGGAAAAAAAAAGCCACTATGTTGGTACAATCCTGTGTGCATGATCATCTAAACAGCTGTGAACTTAATAGCTCAGGGCTAGCAAGTATAAAAGTTTAAAAAGAAGAAGCAAATAGGTCTCACCATTAGGCATCAATGAAGACCGACCTTTTCCAAAGTAAAAGGTTGAGACTTTATGTCCTTTAGATGATAAATGATCCTGGACATCTTTGAAATGTGAATGCTGCCCCTGCTGGATACTACTGCAAGCAGGGGATAATGCTGAAGTGCTTGATTTCTCCTGCTGAAGTTGCTCAAATATCTATCATCACATTAAGGACCTTCAATGCCAAATATTTACTTGTCTAACCATGATTTATATGTTATATCTACTACAAACAAGTCTAATACAAATCAAGCTTCTTCATTTATGCTTAGCCCCAAACACAACTGTAAGGTACTGAGGTACTCATTAAATAAAGCAGTGGGCAATAGGAAAGGATACATAAGCATGCCTCACGGGTGAACGGAAGATAATCTCATCACCCCCATTCAAGGTAACCTTGGTAGCCTTGTCCAGAGATTTCCCATTTACTCGAACAACTTTGGAGTCAAAGATTTCAAGGAGTGCACCTCTCTAATACAAGACGTCAGAATGGAAACAAAATATAATGAGCAAAAATGCAGGGAAGAACAAACAAATTCACAATACCTTAGCCTGCTTCAGTCTACAAACAGGTGTGGCAGTGGATGACTCGCCCAGTCTTAAATCATGATGCACTCCATGACCAATAGTGAAATATGATCCATAAATGGGAAGGGTAGGGTGCTGCGGAAAAACAATAAATTAAATGAAGAGCCGTCAGTCTATGATGAAACTTTTCAATCATTTTAGCTGCACCTAAGAGCAACAAGTCAGTTAACTCATTGAAGGACAATCTTAAACATGTGCTTACAATAGCATACACACACAAGCACCAAAATTGGAACTTAAAAATTTCTCAAATAATCTAACCAACTATCACATTACATATAACCTAGAAAATAACAAATCAAACACAAAATATCTCATCCAATGGCCGAGCTATACTCCCTTTGTTTTTCCTTTACAAGGCATATTTCATTTTGTTAGGACAAACCTTTGACCAACAGTTACAATTTACAAATGAATCGGACAATTGCCCAATCTGTTGCTGCCCTGACTGAAACAGTAATTTGGTTGGGTATAAAATAAAAACTTAAGAACCAACCTACCAATAAAATCAACATAAGAGCATACACATGAGAAGATATGTAACGGTTATAATTCCCAAGTGAATAGATCCAATCAACAATGCAACACAAATCGGATGTCTAAAATTAATTCTGCTGTCAAGGATCGGGACTAAAACAGCGACATAGTTAACTTAAGATTCCTGCTAATCACATGGCCCTCTGCCTGCAATAACAATCATATAAGAGATTCTAGATCCATCCATCCTGACAAAGTGCCATTGAAAGAAATGCAATTTACCATGTCTTGACCTTATCAATGATACACTTTTGTAAGCATACAGAACAATAGAACATTGATGGGTTTAAGTAGGTATACTTGAGAAGTGAGAACATAGCATGTTTTGACCGCTGTTGAATATAGAAGTACATTTGCTTGATTTTACAAATATATAGTTTCAGAACATAGTGATATATTGTGTAAAATACGATCTTAAGCCATCCCCTAGTTGTCAATTCAGCTGACCCAAGTGACCAACTATTAACTAGGGCGATGCGACTAATCATGGGTCATTGAACAAGTGGTTTAGTGTTGCTTGCATACCTAGAACTAAATGTTAGGTTCAAGACGAGTAACTAACAAACTCAATACCTACTCATGTTGTCCTCTTGATTCCATGCTGTACAACAGGTATGTGTGCTTAACTACAGCTAAAAATTAGTACATTGCATGCCCTGAACAAATGATTAGGCTGTACACTATATAGCATGATAACCTTGGTTGTAAGATGAACTGCATATGAAATTACTTTTCCACGATTAGGCTCAAGACAAATAGAAGTGTACATTGCAAATGAATTGGAGTTGGTCGATGCTTTCTTATTCAATATTAGAAGAGTGGGGCAGATACATAATAGGTTAGTGTAGTCCAAGGAACTGTTACTGTATTATATATTCTTGAGTTAGAAGATGAGGTTTATAGTAGTTGCACAGAATAAGTAGCATGCAGTTCTTGGCAACTAAGGTTTCATCCAAAACATCGAGAGGTCGTCAGTTGTACTGATTGAAAGAGGAATAAGAGAACATCGGAGAAAGCGCACCGAGGCATATTGGGAAATTAGCCGGCACCAGGGCTCCTGCCGCCTGCTGGTGCCTGCAGCCTGCCGCTTATTCAACATTCCGGCCATCTTCTCCGACAAATCTTTCAAATCCTTGGCCTTTTTTATCTTCGCCGATAAATCCTTATCATTAGCGCCGCGCTTATGCCCTACACCAAACCAAGAGACTCATCATACCCCAAGGACCCAACTGGACCTGCCGGGCACATCAGTAAGAGAAGGCTCGTACCCGCCGAATTGGACTGCGCCTCCCTGGACCTCAAGAGGGCCTCCAGCTTGTCCATGGCGCCGGTCAGCGCCTGCAGCCCAGCTGTGTCCGGCAGTGGCCCGGCCACGGCGCCGGCAGCGGCCGCCTCAGCCTCGGCCGCCGACGGCTTCGCGATATCCGCCTCCGCGCCCGCAACCTACCAGGCAAACAACCAACAGCATCGATAACCAGATCAAAACCATAGGTCAGACACCAAAGCACCCGCATGCACCGGCGACGAAGGGAGATCCACACCTTCGCGCGCTTCGGGGGCTGCGACGACGCGACCTCGCCCCCCGCTACCGCGCCCGCCGCCGCGTCCTCCGCCGGGGCCGGGGCCGGCGACGCGGCCGCGCCCTTCTCCTGCTCCTCCTCGGCCGCCGCCGGGCGCTTGGCCGCGGCGCTCCGCCTCGTCTCCACCATCTCGACGGCGACGCGAGAACACGCGAGAGGTGAGGGGAACGGGACGCGAGCGAGCGAGAAAAGGCGAAGAGGAAGACGAAAGGAAGCGGAGAAGAATACAAATCCGAACGATTCGTTGGATTAGTATGGCAATTAGGAGAAACAGGGAGGACGCGGAATATTATAAGGCGGCCCGCCGCGACGCGGGACAGGTGAGACTGTGCTGTCCAGTAGATAGAGAGAGACGGAGAGGCCTCCTCGTCCTCGTGCAATTTGCAGAGTGGAGAAAAGGAGAAAGCGTAAGAGATGGGATCGCGTTTCCGATCCGCCGCCTGCTCTGGATTTCGTAGGACGGCACGAACCGACTGTTTGAGGGCAGGAAGTACAGAATTGGACTCAAACTTCTCACCGCGCGATCAGTTCCGATTTAGGAATTCAAATAATACTGTCAATATGCAGGTCTGCTTGTTTAATTTACACAGACCAGTAATTATGTTCGTGCGTTGTAACGGATAAAATTAACAAAATTATTTTAGAAAAGGCGTAGCCAGCTTTATATATAAAGCATCCTCCAAAAGATATTGGGATTACCAGTTTACAATAAAGCACAAACCGCTCGAAGAGCCACATCCAACAAACCTGTAATGGGACACTCCAGGCCGCGCGCCAGAGATAGCAAGGCACTACTCGCGACGGACAAACTAGGGCCATGAGACCATTACAAATCGACTGGAACCCAACCTTCCGCGGAGCCTACGTCTTCATCAACCTTCCGCGGAGCCTACGTCTTCATCAGTAACAGCTATAGGGAGACTCCAAACAACGCCTTCAAGAAAGCAAAGGCGCGACGACGCCAACGTTTGGTTTTCACCATGGAGAGCTTCCACGAGCCGTCGTCGAACGAGACCCTGCAGACAACGCCCTCAAGAGGGGAAGCAACCGTCGTTGCCCGACCCTACACCGGATCGAAGCTTACGCTTGAGGACCTCCCCCGACGAGTCGAGAGCACCTGTACCGAACCCACGCACTTCCATCCACCGCCCACCATCGCCGCCGCCGAAGCTCGCCACTAGGTTCCATATGCACCCGATGGCAACACCCGACACCTCGGGGAGGATTGGGGCCCTCTGTTGGCCCCAAAAACTCCTATCGACCCCTCAATGGGACGACACCGTGCTTCTCAAAGTGAGATAGAAACCGTGAACCTAGAGGCGGGGACTTGACGTGGCTACGGGAACGACTTTGTCGGCGACGTGAACACAGAGGCGGTACCACCGACCAAGATGAAGCCATAGGCGGGAGCCAGGACGAGGACCGACATCTCCCCAAACACCACCACCATCAGGGAAACACCAACGCTCGCCCTGACCCCGACCAGAGCCGCGGGCCACGAAGCCAGGAACCACCGGACCGCCACCACGGCGGTATCCGCTGCCGCCGCCACGCCACGATGCTCGCCACTCCGGTCAGCACCGGCGGGGCCAGAGGCGCTGGTCTAGGGCTCGAACCCCCAGATCTGGGCGCCCCGGAGAGGCCTCACCGGGGGCAGGACGCGGCCTAGCGATGTGGCGGCCTCGACGGCACCAACACGTGCATCTTCCCTGGCCGACGCTGGCCCGACCCGCGCCGCCCCCGGCCGACGTCCATCGCACCCAAACCCGACCGTCTCCGCGGGTCGCAACGCGCCGCGAGCCAGGCTCGGCCGCCATCTGCCGGCCGATGCATGCTCAGGCCGACGCCCGCCGCGCGACCACGCCGCGCCTCCCCGGGCCGTTGCCCAGCGCGGCCGCCGGCCGTCACGGCATGGCCGCCCCCAGCCCCGGCCGCCGCCCGCACCGGATCCGCCCCTATGGACGACGGGGCCTGCCGGAGCCGCGCTGGATCTAGCCCGAACGGCCACGTCGCCGCAGCCATCGTCGACCTTCGGAGCTCCGCGCCGCCCGCACGGAGGAGCTCCAAAAACGGCCGGAGGCACCTCGCCGCCGCCTTCCTTGCGGTAGACGAGCTTCCGGCCACCCGCTTGGGCGGCGGTGAGGAAGAGGATGGGGAGGGGAGGCTTGGACGGGAGGACGGTGGAGTCGCCCCCGCGTCGCTAATTAACAAAATTACCACCCACGTCACTTATTCATAAAATAGGTTACTAATTTTTGTGGGCAAACAATTTTCATAGCACTTCAGTCCAAGCACAATCTTACCTTTTACATGAGGCATTTCTATGTGCATGGATATAAATGTCAGACACGTGTGCACACCCCTAAACAAGGCCATGCAACATATTGTTTACTCTCTCGTGGCAGAAATTCCGTAAACCATAGTGATTTAGTATATGTGAGAACTACGTTATAAAGCACGTAGGATTGTGTAATCAATAAAGAAATGTTTGCTCGTTTACGCAAGTTGAGATAATATTTAGATCTTTTATTTACTAAAATTAAATTTACATCTACAGACTAAGTACAACACCTGTAATCATGCATGTACTACGCTTATCCAGTTTTGAGAATTTTGTAAGGTGTATAAGCTAAGGGTATATGAACTCAATAATCAATTATTCGGCCCATAGTCATCTCAAAGTCGTTCATATATGAACTCAATAATCAATTATTCGGCCGATAGTAATCTCAAAGTCGTTCATCCGTTCTTTTTCCCTGTACTATGACTATGAGCCTATGATTTCACAGACTCGTACTTGGAGTTTCGCGCGTGCTCTCTCTCTCTTCGTATACAGAAACACTACCAATCTTCATGAGCCAAGTTAAGTCAGTGCATGCATACTTGCCAAGTATGATCAGGAACAAAACAGGAAAATAGTTCGTAGTTGTTACCGGGATAGGGATCAAGGTCTTAAGCTGAGGATGATACAGCTTGCGTGTGAAGGGCACACGTTGATCAACAAAGAGCTCAGACGTCTTTCTCCTCTTTGACACACGGAGAGCATCTTCGTCAATCTGACAGTCTGTTACTCGGCCACACGAACCCATGCGTTGTACTCATCTTCACCGGCAACTAGGAAGGGCCCGGAGACGAGCAGACAACGGTACAGGCGATGCATCAACGTAACAACTGGAAACAGGAGCACGATCACAATAGGCAAACCGGATTGGAATTGTCTGGCAATGATGATCTTGGGTTAGTGAAGCGCTGTCGACTCGAGTTATGGTTGGTGTGGCAGATGGGGTGATGCCAAAGGAGAGGGATCAGATTGATCAGTGCTCGTGGAGGCCAAGCTCATGGATGCATCCGGCGACCTGAACAGCTGCACTACCTACATGGATGCGGGTCATCTCCTCCGTCTTCGCAGCGCCGGCCGCCGGCCGCTAGCTTCTATCGACGGGCTCCAGTAAGTCTAACAACACATGTATGTTTCTAGCTTCTACGTACTGGGTCTGGGTCTCGAGGATTATTCTCGTGCTCCAGCCAGGGGCGGACCCAGGTAATAGCGAGTGAGGGCACGGGCCGCCACTCAAAAATTGTTAACAGTGATAGTTGATTCTTTTTTACCATGGGTGCCCCCACTCCAATGAAGTATTATGGTCGTATACATCAATAAATATAAGAGTGTGCCCCCAGTCAATTTTTCTCCTAGGTCCGCCCCTGGCTCCAGTCACGGCGCCGATTTATATGCGCGTCGTGATCGTGGGCGGCGCCGATTTATATGCGCGTCGTGATCGTGGGCTCCTAGCAATCAAAACGGGGTCAGCGTTGGAGACGGTAATGAAAGCCGTGCATCACTCGATCACGAGCGACGGACCAAAAATCATAGATGAGCGACGGACGAAGGTAGAAAATATGAATGTTTCTTACTTGCTTTAGTATATTATTATTATTATATAGTTAAAGATTTAATATATGGTGATGAATTTTTTTATTTTATATATATTTTTTTATATATTTGTTTAGTTTTACAATAATATTGTAAGAAAGGTCATATAAATTTTCTATATTTGTTTAGTTTTACAATATTATTGTAAGAAAGGTCATGTAATTGTCTTATACAAGACATTATACAATAGTTAGCTAGAATGTTCATAGATGTCTCTATTGCATTTTCTAAAAAGATAATCATTAAGTAGAATCCATTCAACACAACGTAATCCGCAGATTCTACAACACGTCTATTTTTAAATTATTCAAGTTCTAGAACTAAATTTAGGGGGAAATATTGATCTTACAATTTTGCGATTACATTACAAATTCTGGTCTAGTACAAGCCACAAGGTTCAAACATGAAGGGTTTTCTTTTATCTCAATTTAACCGGTGGATGTGGCGCCAAGTGGGGATCCTCTACTGCTCTTTGGTATTCTCACAGACGCTTTGTCAGTGGGCAAAATAGCTGGCATCAGTATCCTATTTACAACGTTTCCAGTGTCTTTGGCTCATCGCAAATGGTGACAATGTTTCACAGCCAATTTTGTCCAGTGTTTTTCATTCCTCTATTTTGACACCGCATTCCTATTCTTTTCCTAAGTTTTCTTTCATTCCTCTGTTTTGCATTCCTTGTTCCAAACATGCCATCATCTGTGTGAGCAGCAAAATCTACTTCTCGGCGTTGGGGAAAAGCGTCTACCTGGAGACAGTATCCTTGCGTTGCCGGAAACAGAAGCCACGGTCACATCCAACACCAACAGCAGCAACCACAACGGGCACTAGCTCAGCTTGCCTTCTGTGTCCGCGTCACAAGTTAGGCCTGACCTGTATCTGATTTTGCTGCAACTTGGGGAAGGCCCTTTCACCCGCGCCAAAAGGCCAGCCATCAGGGGGCTCGCGTGAAAGCGTGATCCCTTGGACCGCCAATAATGCAAAAATTCGGATCAACAACAGACTCCTTTTAACAAAGACAAGCTGCAAAGCCATGACGTTGCCTGTCACTCGTCAAGAAACAGCTGCAGGTGAACCTTGTAGCTTGCACAAAACAACGTGGAAACGTTCAAGGAGCACATCTAATGTATACCCTAAAACAGAAAGGTGTCAGCAGAGCACGAAAGGGGATAAAAAAAATAGTGGAAGCCAAGTGCTGCGCTGATGATTGTTAGTCACATGACTTGTACATCAGATTCGCTGTAGTCCAGATCGTAAGGGCATTTTGGCCATGGAAATTTCAAGGATAGTATACTATCCCACCCCCATCGTCACCTCGTCCTGATAATACTATGAGCTTGGCTACTTCAAACTTCGTGTGATCAAATGTGTGAACTATATACTAACAGTAAATACCAAAATCCAACCTGGAACTGATGAGAGGAACAAGAATAACTTCGTGGAAAGCTCGTGCTAGCTCTCATCCATACACCATACATAGTATTTTGATGGCCCGTGCTCTAATCTATGCTTATCTAGCAAGACAAGTTTCCCTTGGCTCTTACTGACTGTAATCATTGACAATCAAGCATCATTGTTCAGCAACAGCTGTTTCCGCCCCCTGGAAACTTTGAGCCTAACCTGCACAATGCCAAACCAGAAGTCAATAAGTATTCACAATCCAGGAGATGATATACAATTTGTATTGAAAATGAGGGCTCATATAATAATGCCATCTACTGAGAAGTCAAAAAACTTACTACATTTCCAATGTACAACATCACATTAGATCAGGGCGCCTGACTCCAGCAACTTTGTCCCACTCATCTGGGGAGAGCATGTCAGACATGTACTTCTCCTGACCACGCCAAAGGATCTGACAATCACATAACCGTGCCAACGGGTTATAGCACATACCACCAATAGGTAACTGAAAGTTCATCTTCTAATTGGAAAAAAAATCATGATTCTATATTATGCAAATGTATACTGCTGCCTAAACAATAAATAACAACTATCTATCCCCACTTCAGATATGCCAAGAACTGGAAAGAGGCGAAGATTAGAAAGATCGTTGGCGATGAAAAAAAGGATTACCTTGTCAATAACCCCAAACTCCTTTGCCTTCAAGGAATCCATGTAAAACGGTCCTCTCATTAACTTGAGTATTTTCTCTGGCGGCTGTTATAAAAGATAATTATGTCCCAACTCCCAACTGACAGAATACACTGATACGGATATTGAGTAGCATAAGAAATACACAAGCTGTACATACATGTCCTGTATGCCTTGATAAAAGTTTGACTAACGTGTTCCTGTTGTGCACGACCTACAAGAGGCAAATAAGAACGTAAACAATGTGTCATCTTTCACAAAGCTGTAACCTGTAACTGTAAGTAATAAAAGTGATGGTGCGTAACTACCTAGTGTATGGATAATATACATGTTTAGCAAAACCAGAAGTTATGAATAGGAAATACAATTCAAGAATACAAGCTAGTAAGAAAAGAAAATCACGGATCATACCTCCTTTGCTCGAATAACAACATCTGATGCTTGCATCATCCCATATGAAGGTATACGAGGTTGCTGAATCATTGCTGACATGCAGGTATAGTCTCAAAAATTAGCAGGAGACCAGCAAAAGACTATTTCTCAACAAGACCAACAAATCTGGAACTCGACATGTCAATACCTTTGGCATGAGGGAACATATAGCGTTTGCCTTTCTTTCCAGCCGCAAGCACAAGGCAAGCATGACCTGCTGCAGCTCCTATACAAAGTGTGTGGATCTGCACAAAAAAGTAACTTCATCAGGAGAACCATATATACAGAAAATACATAAATTTGAGCAAAAGTCACACTGTAGATATTGCAAGTCCATTTGCTAAAAAAATCCCATCTTAATCTTGCATTGATAAAACAAGGGTTTGTCCAGTTCAAAACATCATTTCCCATTACAAAGCCAGGGTTTATGACCACTCTCTAGCTGAACAAATAAATGCATAAAGAAGAGTGGAGACCATCAGTTTGTCTTTGCATGCTCCATCCAGTTCAAACAAATGATCAAAATGCTATCCACTAATAATCTCTACCATCCACTATATGTTCTTCGCATACAGTAACAATTTTCATGAAGAGCTAGTGCACGTCAGTCTGTACCACACGATTAATATTGAACTAATGAGCTGCAGATAGTAAATGTATAGAACCTCAGTTTTCATACGCATCATTGCATCGTAGATTGCAAAACCTTCACTCTCCATCCCAACCTGACAAATGTCGACAATCACATTAAAGAACAATTCGATTGTCATAACAATGAGCAAATGCTACATGAGATTTCATAGTTCATCCCATTTAGCACGAATAAGCTATATAGTCTACAGATACTTAACCACGATGGTAGAGACAGTTAAGAGCAAATCACCAACTGAACGATGTTCCTTACCGGTTCACCATCATCGCGAGCTGTTCCTGTTGAGTTGATGTATATATAGACAGGTTCTTTACTGTTCATCCATTCAAGGTACATCAATTGGGCAACAACAAGCTCAGTCACAGCTGGCACTAACTGGAAAGCAACAAAAGATGTTCTTGTAAGGTCATGTAATAGGCTGAAAGAATTATCAAGTTCTACTCTTACAGCATACTGTACAGATTACAGAAGCTATGCATTATAAATATACAACTTTGTTTCATTTGAAGAAAGAATCATTATAAACTTATAATAGGGTAAGTAGATGTATACTGAAAACAGAATTTGTCTGGCCATCAAAATCAGCAATTGATTTGTAAATAAGTAAATAACTAAATAATCAAGGTTCTTCTGCAGTGTTGGCAAAACACTGGGCATGCTTATTGGAACTAGAGTTGAGCTAAAAGTGACAATAGACAGATTAAAGAGCATATAATTTGTTGTCACAGTATCGAACTGAAAGTATGTGCCCAATGTGAACTATGTTTCCTTGCAGGAGTTACCTACCGGTCACAACAATATGGTAGAAATATGCTACAAGCAATATGTACTTAGATATCAAATGTTTCCACACCGATGAATGAAGCACTGGTGAAAATAGAGATAAACATATGCTGGGCATGTGACCACTATTATACCCACATCACTGATTCACGTGTTGAGATGCATGCTGGAGGGTGGGTGGAAAGCTCATAACGAGGAGTGGAAAGGTAGCACAGAATCACAGATCTTAATGCAACTTGTGTGGTGTGGATAGAAACAGAGGTCAGGTGTACAGTGATATACTTGTATGTCCACTCCTAAACTAGCACTACCAAAATTTTGGCTAGGAGGTTTAGGAATTGATGGGCCATACTTGGCCAAAGTTTAACAAGAAAATGTATTATGACCAAGGAGTTGTGCTTGCCAAAACTTTGCTAGCCATCGGCAACAATTCAATTAGGTGTCAACTGCCAAACTTCTTGGAGCTTGCCCAATTTTGGCAGGGTTAGTTTCGGCACAAACCAAACAACGCCAGTCTTTTAATGGCAGTGACAAGGAAACTAGTGCAAAGGTTTCTTCATATGCTCTATGCTGTCAGATTTATGAAGGTGGTAATCTAAATCTTTGACACCTAATAATTAAGTAAAATAAACAACCCCTTACAAATGGCATCTTGTTTTAATACAAAACGATGGTACGGAATGAGAAAACACTGTTGAGAGTCATTAGCGAGAAGATTTTGCCCACCAGAACCCATGGTACTGCACTCGCCCTTGCTTATACGTCAAGTGTGGAATGAGGTAAAGTTCCAACTATGAACTATAATTGGTCATACCGGTGTACTGTCGGATGCAAGAAAGCTTTTGTTGTTTTACAGCTCAGAATGTAGCACTGAGTCAGACTGTTTATCCAGCCTATTAGAGCTCCGCAAAGTTTGATGTCTTTGGAAGCAGAAGACGCAAAGTAATGGAAAGACCTGAACAAAAGGTTCCTACTGAGAAGTGAGAACCATGGTGCAAATTCGTACCGGCATTCCAATATAAACAATTCGACCATGAAGAAGCAATGAAGGCAAATCTGGTGGAGGCCTTCTAGGTCTGTGTTCACTGTAAGAACTACTAGAGCGTTCCACCTGTCAATTATAAAATATAGGCAAGATCATTAAGTAAAATGATGCATATATCAAAGATTGTGCATCTCAGCAATTCAAAACCAAAGCTAAACATGAAAATACTAGTGGTAAGATTCATATTGTATCTATAACGTGATTGATATCTTCATGTGGATAAGTTTATACTTTTCAATACAACCTTTTAGCACTAGTGGCAAATACAAACCTAATTTAGAATGTCAACTGATGCCGAACCACAGCTGAGCAGATATGTATTGTGATTCACATGTACAATTACAATGTTATGAAACTAGCAAAATGGAAGGCCAAAATATTCTTAATTTGCTGCTATAACCTAAAAGTACTGGAACGAGCATCAGTGTCTCGTACTCGAGCCATCGTTTGTTTCCCCTTTCTGAGACATGTATAATAACAGATGACAGAAGCTTCGCTTCCCCAGCCCAAACAAGCACGGAACCCTCACCTGCGCGGGCGAGGCCATGAGCTTGGCGTTCTGGAAGATCTCGAGGAACGGCAGGTGGTCGTCGCCGCGGCGCTCGCCACCAGTGGCCGCCGCGAGGTCCTCCGGTGAAGCAGCCGCGAGGGTGGACAGGAACGGGTCTCCCCTGGGGTTGAACAGCGGCGACGGAGCCCCCGGCATAGCCCGTGCCACCAGAGCCGAGGACGCCGCGCCGCCCCGCGCCTGCCAGAGCAGGGGCAGCGGGAGGGAAGGTGAAGAGGCGGCGTGAGCATGGGATGGGGTGGGGAGGCGCAGTGAGAGGAAGGTGGACGTGGAGGCCATGGCGGCGGCGGTGCTCCGCCGCGGCGTGCGTGCGTGCTCGGGGGAGTGGGAGGCGGTGTGGATAATTTGGTCGGCAGATGAGTCGAGTGCTGCCGTTTGTTTGTCGTGGGCTTTGGAAATATGTGGGCCTCTTGGGCTTTCGGGAGGTGTATGTGAGCGATCTAGGCCGCTGGGCTTGAGGAAGATGAATATGGCTCTGGTTGTTCAGGAAAAATACTTTTTCCTATCAGGCAAACAAGTTACCTGCTCTCGTTTTTTTTGCTTGCGGCAGTCATCCGAATCAGAATCATTGCCCAGTGCAATTAGCACTACAGAATGTTCAATGTGATTAACTTAAGATACTTAAAATTCGGCTAGTTTTTAGTTATTATTCATTTATTCAATGTTTTCATCCAGAGATAGTGCGACATACCATCATCATGTTTTTTTGTTCCACCAGAGAAAACAACGGTGGGAACCATTCAGTTTCCGTAGTCAAAATTATGAGCAAAAAATGCAAAATGGACCAGCAAATAAAAACAACAGAAATTTAGTTGATTTTTTGTGGGTCACACAAAAACATATTTGTGGGTTGGCAGAGAGGGGAAAAAAAGAACCCATCAACACAGGGTAGCAAGAGAATAACTTTACCTCAGGGTTAAAAGCACCGGGGTACAGTGAATTGGCTTGTAGTCCAATGATAGAACGGTCCAGTGGGACGCTACTCACCGGTGTTTAAATCCTGGTGCTCGTATTTTTTACTGGGATTTAACCAGGATTTATCGGCGCTATGTGTTAAGTGGTAAGCGGCGTTCCGTCGGCAACGAGGCGACAATGATGACTTCGAGAATCTCCAGATCCGTCGGGTGCTCAGTCCTTCTAAGGTGCTAGATAGGGTTTGCGTTCGTATATTCATAGGAGTGAGTGTGCGTGCGTGCGTGTGAGCGTCTGCGTTGTACCGTGTAATTCTAAAAAAAGCACCAAGTACAGGATGAGCGACGAATGTAAAACATATTATTTACTCCAAAATAAAGGCCAAAAAGATATTGAAGAATTCCCCATCTTCAAAGAGCATACGGCAAGAAATAAAGCACATGAATAAGGGTAACAACCACTGTACAGCTGAAGGCTAAAAAGAAAACAAAAAAAAAACTGCTACTATCATCATTTGTGCGGCGTGTCATGCGTGATTCAGTATTGGAGAGGAATGGATCGAAGTCCGTCCGTTAACTCTTTTGATGTTTTGGTTTGAGATCCGGTACTGTAATAAAACTCTACTTCTTATCTACTCTAACTGTGAAATGCTTGCTAGGCAAGCTCTTGAAAAAAAAGAAGATCAGCGCAGGTGATGGAGAAAGGAGAATGCATGCAAACGATCGTAACACATGAAAAACCAACCGAGTTTAGCGGCCATGACCATGAGCAGAAAAATGCAGTGCAGCGTATAACTCATGTGGTGAACGGAGACAAAGTCAAGAACAAATCAGAGTGCTGATATATAGAACAGAAAACAGAGATGAGCTTCCAACTCCATCTCAACCAATCAGTTTCTTTCATCCGCGTAATATCAGCATGGGGTAATTAAATCCCATTTTCCCTTGGAGGCGAGCCATCAAGCAGATGGCCAGCCAGCCGAGAGAGCGCGCGACAACCACAGCAACAGAAGACGACCGGCGACGAGCGAGGGCAGTCGGCAGCTAGCCGCGGCACTGGGTGATCTCGGAGCAGCCGCGCGTGTAGGGGTTGGCCTCGGCGCCGGGCTGGCAGTTGTAGTAGGACGCGCCGGGGATGGAGCACGGCACCGAGTCCGGCATCAGCGCGCCGTAGCTGATGTACTGCGCCGTCGGCAGCAGGCCAGCGGCGGTGTTCACGTCGTAGTACATCTGCAGCCTCATCCGCCGCCTCGCCGCGGCGCCCGCGCTGCCGCCGCCTCCGTCGCCGTCCAGGTCGTACACGACGGGGCACTCCTCCGGGGAGCCCCAGCACGAGCCGTCGTCGGACGACGCCGCCGACCACGCAAACTCCGCCGCCATGCGCGCGTGCAGGGCCGTGAGCTCCGCCGCCGCCGCAGCCGCGGGCGCCACGAGCGCCGCCACGGCCGCGAGGAGGACGAAGAGCAGCAGCGGCCGTGACGGAGCCATGGTCGACACGGGCGCGGCCGTGCTTCGAGACGCGCGCTGCGGCCACAGGCCGGTGCTCGGTGCAGCTGGTGGCGAGCGAGGAAGCGAGCGGCTCGGCTTGGGCGGTGGAGGAAACAGAGGGAAATGGCTGCTTTAAACGGGGAGCCCCACTGGAAGTGGGTCAGTGGAGTATGTGGCGATGCACTCACGTTGACCTTGCTCGTTGCCAGTGCCACAGAGCATCGTTAGGGCAGAAATTACACAAGAAAAATGCCATGAAAACCTGCTTCTGGTTATGCATGCCGAAGAGCGTCGAGAGCGCGTGGTCGCGTGGTGATGCACAGACATCTAGCAGCCTGCTCCTGCGCGCGATTCTTGCTGCAGGTTGACCTAGAAATCTTCTACTTCTGACGCATTTTCTTTTCTTCCGACCTTGTAAATCCAGGCACGCCTTGGATTATTGCCACGCGCCATCAAGTTTCAACAAAAGCGAACCATCAGTATCAGTAATCATGTTGACAACCGC
Organism: Echinochloa phyllopogon; assembly: GCA_033239725.1. Taxonomy (NCBI): domain Eukaryota; kingdom Viridiplantae; phylum Streptophyta; class Magnoliopsida; order Poales; family Poaceae; genus Echinochloa; species Echinochloa phyllopogon. Next base: position 58,801,321 of record BTCW01000018.1, on the reverse strand, counting down.
ACGGTAAAAACTAAAAACCCGCATCCGTTTTCGGCAGATGCAGAAGAAGCACATAATTCAAAAACCCCTTTCAAAAACTGATAAGTATTAGTAAAGATCTATGCCATATAGTAGTTCTTACTTCTTAGTCCAACCAGAGATATTCATACAAACTGCATGCAAAGCAACATCTTGATCAGTTGTAAGCTTTTTCTCGCGAACAGGCGCGCTGTAAGCTAACGATCGCCTTGAGTTCGTTAGTGCCAAACTGCCAATGAAAAGCGAGGAAATGAGGCCATTCATTTTGGACAATTTAGCGGGGCAGCAGTTTCCAATGATGACCAAGCGAGCTGCACTCCACCAACATGGCCTGATGCAGGATACTCGGAAGAATCAAAACCCCACATTAGTAAAAGGAAGCAGTTTCCATGCCAGATCTCAGCTTCTTTTCACCGTCTCCCAAGGCCACTTAAAGTGAGAACACCACATTGTTTAGTCACACACTGCTACAACAGCAGTCGTAAACAAAACCAAATGGCCACACATAACATAGCTTCACCAAAAGTGATGATGAAAGGGAAGGTAGCTTGTCCATGATCCCTGATTTTTGCACAATGCGATGATGGGCGCAGCACGTGCTCACGCACACGGCAGAACCCGTCTCAGTACATCAACAAATAGATGCCTGGTTGTAAACCCAAAGAACATTAAGAGTGTACTCAAATTGTAAGAAATCAGAAGTATGCTTGTTTATACACAGACGAAACAAGAAATAGGCCACTAATGCGAATCAGAACAAATCACCGTCGATGTTTCTCTACATTCTGAAAAGAAATGAAAGCCACACACTCACACTTGATACAGAGGGCTACTACTGTGTTACATGACTAGGAAAAGTTAGTCAGACTCGTAAAATCCTGAACTATAGGAACTACGAAGAGTCTTTGACTAGGTTCTAATACGTTCATCCACTGCACGCTAGGCCGATATGCGCCTACATGTTTCAGAATCAGCATTTATCCTCAGTCCATGTAGTGAGGTGTTGTTTGGACCAGAAGCTCCTCGTCCTCGTCTTCATTGTCATCGTCGTTATCATCAGCCCCTACCCAGTTGCTCGGGTGATGCTGCGACCTTGGGATAGCACTGACAACTTCTGCAGCAACATAAAAGCAAGTTAGCCAAATATTTGGTAAGACCAGAAACTGATAACATAATATAATCGAAGGTTTTGTTGTGATAATTAACCAGGATGTTCTTCCATGTGATCCATTGGCAAAGGCTCCATTCTGTGGCACAAGTTAATTAAGGAAACACAAAGTAAATGACATCACTCCAACATCTTGTAGCTACCAACTTAAGAGTACGAACAAATGAAAAGTCTGTCAACATCAAAACAAATGCATGATCTATGACTTAATTGAACTGGTCTACCAATTCAGAATGTAATATACACATACAATAGATCACTTTTCTCAGTAAGATGGTAACTATTTTCCCCACATAGTTATTGCCAACACTCTCACGGTGCAACTGGTCAGCTGAACACGCCGGAGAAGCTGTTCACTGAGCCATCCGGGTTCGAGTCGCAGCACAATCTTCTTAAAATGAAAATCAGGGGTGCGTCTCTCTCCCCTGGTCCCCTGGTCGATTCTTTTTTTTAGTATTTTATGGAATCAACATATTGTCCAAGAAAGTTTCCACCCATCAAACTCAGCGACTGTATATCAGCATAGTTTCTTCAACTAAACTACTAAGTGCAACTATACAGCTAACATAAGTTCACTCCTACCATATCAATTTGCAACAATTTTTCTTTCTGCAAGCCAGAAGTATACAATTACTTTAAGTCTTTAACTGGCTGAGGCTAAACTAGTATACACAAATCAATCTGAGGAAGAGAGGCATGCCCAGATAGACTAGGCTGTGCTCTGTCTAGATCTTTAAAACACAGGGCGGGAAGGTTCCAAGTTGAGGGATGTTGATAATCCCAGTTAAATAAAGTTTTCAATTCCTTAAGCCACAGACAACAGAGAAACCCGTTATTTTTAATGCGGCTAATGAGCGATCAAAGTATTGTAGTTTTACCTTGACAAGATGCTGCTTAGCTAATTGGAGGATTGGAAAGAAATACAACAGACTGAAAGTTGTGAGTCCATAATTTCAGGTGGCAAAAAATTCTAACATTGAATAGAAACTAGAAAGGATTAAGTGAAACGACTTAAAGGATACATATTGTTTGCATTATCAGCAACTGGTGGCTTGCGAGGAGCATTTGTAACATTGGGCATCATTGGCATGTCGTTCAGCAAACTTGTGCTTGCATTGCTCTTCCTGCCATGTGCTTCTCTGTTAGCTTCAAAGCTTTTGGGAGGATTACCTGTTTAAGAAGGCTTTGCTTATGTTTAACTGGCCTGATTGTATGGCAATGAGACAATGCTAGGATCCAGAGTTGAAAGTAGTTTTGCAGTCACCAGTTAGTTTGATTACACCAAGACATATGCATGTCACAGTCCATTCATTGTGGTCTGATACTGGCAATGCCAAAAGTGGCCATTATGTTCTGTACAGGACTACAGGCCATTTGGTCCTGCCCTGGTTGCCATCATATCACAATGGTGCCTACTCAGACACAGGAAGGCATGCATGTAGTGTAACCATACCAATGGTTATTTCAAACGAACACTTCACTAGAAGGATACACACCTGAAAGCTCTGACCATATTTTAGTATGGTTCGAGACTGATGGCGTAGTAGCAGCCCTTGGTTCTCCATTGTGTTGTGCTGATGTAGCTGGCTGTTGGGCATCATTGCTGTCAACTAGTTGTGATATAGTCATAGTGGCCAGAACTAGACTAGCTTCAAAATCAGAGGTTGATCCATCATCCAATCCAAATCTCGGAACCAAAAGAACAGGTCTGCAATTGAAAAACTCATTTAAACAAACTCAAAAGGATAACGAAATTCCATAAGCAAGGCAACTTACTCGCCAGTCTTCTCAAAAAATAGGAGAATGTCAACCTCACACCCTTCACAAAATGTCAAAAAAGCCTAGCATGAAACGAAAAGGAGAGAAATAAATATGTGAAGACTCCATTAATATTACTTGATGAGAAAAACAAAGCAATTATCAGCCTCAAGACACAATGGATCTTTTTGTCAAACAAAGCTACAACAGAACATATGAACTTTCTGCGCATGCCACTTGTCATGATTCATGAACATACTTCCAACAACTATGAGATATAAGAACTAACAAACTTCTAGCAAGGAGAAATCCGTAGTTTTAGAATGACACTGAATGGAGTTTTAACTTACGACAATGTTTCTTGTATTCATAATAGTAGGGAGTTGAAAATGTAACGCATGTGCTGACACAGACCAACATATCTTTTCCATAATTCCTCACTGCTCCTACAAAAGCTATTCTTGGATTTGAATCAAAGGCGTATAACAATATATTTTTCCATTACAAGAAAAAAAACAGATCATAGATCACCTTCAGTTCTTTTACCCCAAAGGTGACATCCACCGGATCACCAGCATGGACATACTCCACGAACTCCTCAGCAGGGTCGATCCACAGCTGTGTGTGCAGTCTTGTGTCACAGTCATCTGCAACTCCATAAACCATTTCAATTCACAATCCAATCAAGAGCCTCTTACCTTTACAACCAATCCAAGAACAATAAAAGAGAACCAACGGCCTTGCCGCAGAAGGAACTACCTTTAGCCGGGTCATTGTAGCTCCGGAGCTCAACGGCCTTGCCCCCAACGTCCCCGCCTGGATCAGACAGCCCTGCAGCAGGATCCGTTGCAATGATTGTGAGCTCCTGCAGCGAGGACTGGAAGTTGGAGAGTAGGCGTGTGAGCTCCCGAGGCCGGATGACGAGGCGGCTCGGGAACCGCCCCCGGTCAATCGCCAGCGACTGCACCTCGGGCTCCGCATTGCACACGATCCAGTACGTCTTCCTGACACCTTAAAAACGCAGAAATTGGGAGAAATTACACTTCCACCACAGTTACTCGTGGAAGGGGCGCCCGCCAAAACCATAAAAATGGCGGGAACGCAGAAAACGGCGTGCCAAAAGCACGGAATTCGCAAGATTGGGGAAATGTTCCAGGATCACGAAATTTTCCTAGTGCAAAATCTTAGAGGCTAGATAGGGATAGGAAGGGAGGGAGAGGCCAGGCGTGTATGCGCACCGTTGAGGCAGTGGAGGGTGAACTGGAGCTTGGGGGCGTCAGGTTCCGGGAGGGAGATGGCGAGGCGGTCGAGCGCGGCGTGCGGCGTGCGGAGGACGGCGAGCAGGGACTTGAGGAGGACGCTGCACTGCAGCGGCGTGGACGACGGCGCCGAAGCCGCGGCCTCGATGTGGTAGTGGTCGAAGAAGTCGCGCGCGAGCGAGACCGAGCCGTACGCCGACCGCGAGCTGTTGAGCGTGTGCAGCTCCAGCTGATGAGACGTCAGAGAAAGAGAACGCGTAAGGATCAGGTGGGGGGAAATCGCCACGCGGTGGTCGGGAGGCGACGGGAGGGGCGGCGAACCTTGGCGGGATGCGCCTGGAGGACGAGCTCGGAGGCGACGCGCGCAAGGAAGGTCACGCACCGGCCGAACGTCCGCAGAGCGCTGCCGCTCATCGACAGCTCCATGGCCGCAACCGCCGCCGCCGCCGCCTGCTCCCCTTCCGCCGCGCGCTTTGGGTTGGGGAGAGGAGGGAAACGGAAGGGGAAGGAGAGGGGAAGAAGTAAAGGTGGCGTGGGCCGTTTTCGCGTGTTGGACTGGGCCACTTACTGATGGGCTAATTGGTCCAAAGAAAGGCGCGCACGGTGAAACGGCCCAATCTAAGGAACGTGACGCTGTAGGTGGACCCAGAGGCAAACGCTAGGGTTTACGACCTGCCGTCTCATATAAATTGCACCAGCCCTCTCTCCCCGAGCCCCCTCACGCCGCCGCCGCAGCAGCTGTCTTCGGTCTCCCGCGCCCCCTTCGAGAGATCAAGGTGCGCCTCCTCTACTCTTGTCCTCCGATTCCTTCGACGATCTGCAGCCTAGTCTCGTAGTCCTGCTCGTGCTTTGCGCGCTTCGCTGATTGTTGTTAGTCAAGCGCGGGGCTGTCTTTGGGATCTCCTCGTGCAGGTTTGCGAGGAATCCGTGGTTTGTCTTTGCTGCTAGCGTTTTAAGAAGTATTCCAGGTTTCGTCCCTTCGATGGAAGGGATTAGTGAACTCTGGATGTTTGGTGCTTTAGCTGCACGGATTAATCCATTCCAATCATTTTGTCGAATTGCAAAGAAATGTTTCTCCGGATTCTATTAGTCTTTGCGTTTAGTCGTTTAGGGAGTCCTAAACGAGCCGTTCGGCAGTAGTTTTTGCAACCAAGAATAATTTTTACACTTCACGTTAATCAAGTTGGAATTGTTACAGGTCTAGAAGGAATCCTCTTTTGCCTCATAGTTATTAGCAAGTGTTCTTTTTTTTGCTACCGATGTTCCTGATTGGTTCTCTTCCGTGCTTTGCAGTTGCTGCTGCTGTAGCCCCCCAACCGTAACCATGCAGAACGAGGAGGGTAAGATGGTGGACCTCTACGTCCCCAGGAAGTGGTACGTTTGCCTTTTTCTCTCGTTTGAATGGTGCTGCTCTTCACTGATGGTTATGTGCTGTGCTAAGTTTGAGTTCCTATTCTTGCAGCTCCGCCACTAACAGGATCATCACTGCCAAGGATCATGCTTCTGTCCAGATCAACATTGGTCACTTGGATGAGAATGGCCTGTACGATGGTCGCTTCACCACATTTGCTCTCTCTGGGTTTGTCCGTGCTCAGGTGATTGCCTAATATTCTCGTAATCCAGACTGTTCTTATTGCAGTGTGCTTAGTCTGTCAAACTGTGAGCTAGAATGTAATGCTTGCTTGCAACTTTCTATTGTGAATTTACATAGTACTCTGTTTCACATTTTTGGCCACCTGAATCATTTTAGGGACTTTACCTGCTACTATGCATGGATATAGACAGATTAGTCCAGCATCTAGCTTAAAATTTCAGCAGAATTGCCCTTTTCTTGATTGATTTTTATATGGCCTTAGTATCGGTTTAATTCCAAGCTTAGGATTGTGGTATTGTCCTAGTATTTGCATTTTCTGAATTTGTATTGAATACACTTTACTTGTTTGTGTGGTTACTTGGACTCGTACACGGAAACATATTCCTGTTAGGTATACTTTCTTTTGTTGGTTTATCTGTCAGTAGAGAATAATTTACTGGAGATAAGCTAAAGATTGACACTAGATGAACACCATACTGAATGATTTTCTGTACACTGTTTCCTATTTGCTCTACTTGACCTGCTTTTCTATCGTTGTATTATTGTTAGGTTCTGATTTCATATCTTGTTTTGTCAGGGAGATGCCGACGGCTCGTTGGACAGGCTGTGGCAGAAGAGGAAGGCTGAGATCAAGCAGTAGATCTTGCTCTAGTAGTTTCACCGTGAATTGACTCATGAGGGATCCTGCATTAGCTATGTTTTGTTTTCATGCCTCCAGACCGTTTGGATACAATGCTGTGATTTCAGTTGGTATCTTAAATCTAAAGACTTAGATCGTTTGGGTTTCTTCCGAGTTTGATATGTGTTGGGTTTCATCTCAAATGAAAGTATCTTAATTCCCTTATGCTGCAGCATGTCGTTGCTCCATCTAGAATTTGTGATGGTGTTGGATTCAATTTACATGCTAAAATCATGGTATATGCAACTTCGTTTGCTGGCATAAAATGATAGTATAATGCGCTAACGCTCTAGCTTTTACAAGCTCACGCCGTGTATCTAATAGGCTCTCTTTTACAAGCTCACGCCGTATATCTGATAGGCTCGAAATCTAAAATGTTTGTAAGACTTGTTTGGAAAGAGCCCTGGCCCCAAATGCCTGGATGAGACCTCTGCTTGTAAGTTGTAACTTGCCTTTCGTTGAAACCTTGGATTTTTTTTTCCTGTTCTGCTGATTAGCGGCTGTGCGCTAAGCAGCAAGGTTCCCGCAGTTGGTCAGTGAATTGATTGATCAGTCCACATGCTCATGGGATCAGTCTGTTCTACAAGAGTGCTTTACCCTGATGGATCGCGAGCTATTATCACCAACATTGTACTAAGCACTAACAGTAACAGGGGAAATAGATCAACATTGTACTAAGCACTAACAGTAACAGGGAAAATAGATCAGCATGGTTGGAGAACACGGCAGGCAGATCGAATATTAAGGCGGACGAGAAAGAGTGGAAAAAAAAATTATGGAATGTTAAAGTTCCACCAAAGATCCGAGTCTTCCTCTGGAGGTTGGGCTCGGCTCTCGTTAAGCCCTGTTCGCCTGGCTTATCAGCAGCTAGTCAGCAGTATTTTTCTCTCAGCACAGACCAGCATCAGCTATCTGCCATCCGCCAGCGACCTCATGGCAGAGCAGGACAGGTGTGTGTTATGTGGATATCTAGACTCTTGGAGACACTCACTACTGGATTGCCATATGTCAAAATGCGTCTGGACGCTGGAGGACGAGGAGACCACAGAGTTTCTAGCCCATGACCAACAACTAGATGCAAGAGGATGGTTAGCAATGCTCACTAGCTCGCTGCGCCAAGACCAGATAACCCGGGTGGTGGTGATCTCGCGGGCTACTCTCTCTATTCTTAAATATACGACGTTTAGAACAAGTAAATTAGTTTAATTTTGAACTAAATAGTTTGTCCTAGACGACGTATATTCGAGAACGGAGACGGTATATGGCATGCTAGAAGGAAGGCATTCATGAAAACTTCTTCCAAAGTCCAATGTCGACGGATTGTTTTGTGAATAGATTCATTGCTGACCTGGATCAGACGGTAGCGAAGCCACAGGAGAAAGCGCGAGGTGGGGGGAAGCCAAGCAATGCGCTGGAAGCCGCCGCCCGAGGGGCTCATGAAGATAAATGTCGATGCTGCAATTGCCAAGAACTCGGACTCTGCCTCAGCTGCTGCTGTCGCTAGGGATGGAGCAGGCAATTTCCTCGGTGCATCGGCAGTGGTGATCGAGGGGGTTTCAGACCCGGAGAGCATGGAAGCGATAGCCTGTAGGGAGGGGCTGGCACTGGCTGCTGACCTTGCTCTGCAGCAGAAGTTCAGGTTTGCTAGCGATTGTGCCAATGTGATCAGGAACATTGAAGGTGCTGGTATGGGCTCCTATGGCCACATCATCAGGGAGATACAAGCTAGCAGGGAACGTTTTGTCTATGTTCAGTTTATGCATGAGAGTCGTAGCTCTAATGGTGATGCCCACAGGCTGGCATGGAGTGCTACTGAAGAGCCCCCTGGCCGGCACGTGTGGCTTTTGAGTCCGCCGGATGTCGTCTGTAGCTCCTATTCTTTGGTTGATTAATAAAATGAGTGTAGTTTCCCCTAAAAAAAATGTGCGCCGTGTGCGCCGGGGCAACGAAAGTTGTCATCTGGCTCCTGGGTCTCCTCTTCGCTCCTCTTCTTGCCCTGGGTTCTTTTTCCTTTTGGTTCCACTCTGTTTCTTGATTTTTTTTTATACTAAACACAAGTATGCGGATAGAGTACGCATACCACTATAACAGAGAATTCGCATGAATCACTTATGGCATGTGTTCTGACCACACTGTTTCTTGATTTTATCCCGTTTTCTATTTTACTGGTTTTGGTTCCACTCTGGTTCTTGATTTCATACCGTTTCCTATTTTACTGGTTTGTTCTGGCAATTTTATCCCATTTTCTATTTTACTGGTTTATTCTGGCAGCCATGGAGTTATATTGGCTTCTTGTCTATGGAGGCACTAGATTCCATTTTTACTTGCAGGTAGGAGAGAGATAGAAAGCCCCATTTTGTTCTCCAAGTTTTGTTCTTTTATGAAGGTAGTAGCAAGCTGCCAAGCTGTGTGTATCCTGTGTAATATTATAATTATCTAGCTAATTTGCTCACTGCCATCACTCCGTCCTAAAAAACAGGTCATTATAGTAGTTTCCAAAAAAATCATTTTGCTCGTTAATGTAGCAACCAATTAGCTCTAAATATGGCTACAGCAACTCCAGTATACCTTTAAACAACTCCCTCTCCACTCAAATTTAGACAGTCATATAAAAAAATACACTCCAGTTGATCATCTGATGAGAGAACAAGTTTTGAGACGCTTAAAAAATAGAGCTAGCCTCCATGTACCATTTAAGGCTTCGTTTGGATGTAGATATTGAGAGGCTTGGTATTGAATTGAGATCAATACCAATTCAACCATAGTATTGAAATGGATCACGATTTGAATTCTTTTGTTTGGATGGCTATTGTATTCCCTTTTGGAATCATAATAAGCAATCAAATCAAATTTATGTTTGAATGTACACGAGCATGAATTGGTATTTGAGCACTTCTTCCACATCACTGGAGAGGCAGGTGAGGTGCTCACTGGCGGAGGGGAGCAGCTGCGCGCGTGGTTCGCCGGCGGAGGGGCGCGGGGCTTGCCGGCTGAGAGGAGCAGCCACGCGTGTGGTTCACCGGCGGAGGGCCGGAAGAAGGCAAGGGTCCCGCCTCGACGCCGCCGCGCCGACCGCGTGGAGGACAAATAGGTCCGCCGCTCGCGAGGAGGACGAAGAGGGCCGCCGGCCCTAAGGAAGACGAGGGAGGGACGCGCAACCCGGCGGCGAGGGAGGGAGGGGCATGCTCGGCCCGGCGGCGAGGGAGGAAGGAGCTCTGCGCGGCCCACCGGCGAGGGAGGCTGCGAGGGGAGCACACGGTCCGCCGGCGAGGGAGGGGCGGCGGCGAAGGGAAGGGCGGCGCGGCACAGCTTGCTCTGTCGCCCGTCGGCGGGAGGGAGGTGCGTGAGGCGAGATGCTCGAGAGGATGCGGAAAGCGAATGCTACCCAATTCAGAGGGGATGGGCTCCATATTGAGCTTGAGGGCGCGGAGGCGGGACGAATGCCGCTGGGCATTGGAGATGATTTCCAATTCCGAATTCCTAGCGCATCCAAACGGATGGCATTCAGGAGTCTCAATTCTAATTTCCAATTCCAGGGCTCAATACATCCAAACGCTACCTAAAGGATTTGATTTGGAGGATATTGCTGGAGATTCTCTAAATAGAGACAAGTAAGGTCATTTTACCTTCTTTATTTGAGATTGCTAAAATGACTGGTTTATTTAGATGAATGCAGTATATATTTATTTTAGTTTTTATTTCTTATCATACTGGTCAGACCATAAGATATTATGTAGCACCCTTGTTTCTTATAAAGTAATGGAAACTGCAAATGCAACAAACTCATGGATCAAACGTGCATACTCCTTTTAACTACTTATCAAGATATTAGGTCTTCGACCAAACACAGCTGTCATGGATTTGAGATGTGACTGGTAGACAATTGTTCGATGATATCAGGCAGTCCATAGGCAGGTCTATATAGCCTAGGTAATTCATCCCGGGTTCTAACTGGTAACCAAACAAGTCCGGAGTGTCGAGTGTGAGAACATCGTCGCCGTGCTGCATTGCCAGAAGGGAAGAGCTTTGAGAGCTAGTCCTTGTTCTCATGCTTTTTATTATATAGAATAGACGCACATACTTGTTCCGGTTTGGAGAATTGGAGCATGAATGGAGCAGCGGCATGTAACGATGATGATGACGCCATGATCTAGCTGAAGCTTCAGCTTGCAAAGTGCGCTGGCTTGGGGGTACAGTGTATACATCGGAGCGTTCTGTCACCTGAGCAGCAATTGTTCTGCTGTTTATGTTGGACCGAAATGGAGACTAAATATAGGATGACATCAATTTTTTCAGTGGCGTCATAGTATCGGTCAGGACATTTGAGACTTTCACCGACAATTTCTATGAAAATACGGTATTTCAAATAAAAACAATTAAATATTGTCAAAGTACTTTTATTTCAGCCTGTTGAAAACACGACATTTCAACTTGTTTTGCGCGTCTTAACTTCGGTTTTTCTATGAATTTCACAAATAAGAAAATTAAAGCTTGGGTAGAAGCAGGATAGGGCATTTATCATTAGATACACAAGGATAGAGCATTTGCCATTAGATACACACGTCTGTTCGGAGTTAAGATCAGTTTGTCAAATTTTCTTAAGTACACAGTACTAGACAGCTGTGACTATAACCTTTTGTGAGTTTGATCTGCCTTATTAATTGATTGCATGTTGCCTCTACGGCTCTACAGCACTTCCACAGCGCCTTGGTGTGTGAGACAGCCCGTTGACCCGTTCTATTTTGGTGCTTAACTGCTTATGCCCGTTTAGCTGGCTGCCTCTCTTCGCTATTCAAGTCATACCAATGGCTGTACCGCACAAATGAAATCGCATATGTCTGTGCGTAATCATCCAGAATATTCAGCAATTTTATTAGCGATTTCAACATCAACTAACCATATTATATATATATATGTGTGTGTGTGTGTGTGGTGTGTGTGTGTGTATGTATATATGCATGCTCCGGTTCCAGCACTATAGACCTTTATTCCCGCACTTATTTCGTGTGGACATAAGCCCAATCGTAATATGTAGTTCCATAGTCCATAGACACCACCACAGACACAAATAAATCGCACACAAAAGCTAACTTAACTATATTATTAACATTCTTCATCATCTGTAGAGCTAGCTACCACAGCACAGGCAGCTCAACTAGTCTTCGGGCACTTCGTCGGCACATCATGGTGCACTACGACCGTGATGTGGTTTGCCAAGAAATGACCTGGCGATCCTCCCGTTGGCGCCCTCCGGGAAGAACCCACCGGGCACGTGCTCGTCGCCGGTGAGGTAGAGGATCCTGAGCACCTCGGCTGGCGTCCGGGAGTAGGAGAGGGAGTCCCTGTCGGCGGAGAGCGCGTTGGTGCAGATGGCGCCCTCGGCGCCGAGCTCGCGGGGCACCGTGAGCCCTTCGTCCTTGACGCCGCACCGCCCCAGCCCGTTGCGCAGCGCCGAGACGCGGTCCGTGAACTCGGCCACCGTGATGTTCCTGTACGGCGGCACGACCTCGCAGCGGCGCTCCAAGAGGAACCCGCGGATCACCGCGTCCTGCCCTGCCTCCACCCCCAGCAGCCCAGCTAGAAGCTGCACACAACACACATCATTCCACATACATGCATAATGTTTTCATTAACCACAGATGTGCGTGCGTCCTCGATCATAGATGTCACGGATCATATATATGGAATAATGTATTCTAGGTTCAGACGCATGGCCTCGATCACCTTCTTCGTCTCGTAGCCGTCGATGATGGGGTTGGTGCCGACGTAGCCGTTGAGGCCGAGGTAGGGGATCACGTAGGAGGCCAGCAGGAAGTTGATGCTGTTGATGTAGGGGTCGAAGGGAGGGTTCAGCTGATACCCAAACGCCTCGTCCATCACCCTGGCGAAGTTGTGGGCGCTGAGATCTATCAATGGCCGAGGCGTCCCACCGACCGTGCGCTGAATAGCTCTGCATACAGAAAGCAATACATCTTCAATTCAGTTGCTACTTGCAACTTTCTAATCATCATACATAAAAACACGAAGGTACAATATGGTGCATTATACAAATATATATCTGGTCCTCGTTTACAAACCTGATGTGGCCAACTTCTTGGAGGCTAAACTCGGAGACGATGCGCCATGTCACCTCGTCGAGGTTGGCCTTCCTGGCGCCGACCGGTTGTGGCCCACCCATTGCCATGTTCGGGGCGATCTGGTCCAGCCCCACGCCGTACGCACCACGCAGGAAGAACTCGGCCTCGGTGTACTCCAGGTTCAGGGCGAACTGCATCGGGTCAACATCGTAGGGGAACACGGCCACCGGGATGTGCGGCGCCGGTGGCTTGCACGACGGCTCGCCGTAGTTGGAGGACATGGCCACCGTCGATGGCCATTCCCGAGGACAGGTCGGGTCGACGGGGCGACTTCCGGGCAATGCTTTGCTGCAAGACCATAGTTGCAGTTGCAGGAGCAGCAAGAGCATGAACGAAGCAGACGCATAGGATGCCATGGTTTAGCTGAAGCTTCAGTGATGTCTGGGAGTAAACGGTGTGTTGCTTCTTGCTTACCATATATATATATATATATATATATATATATATATATATATAGTGGGAAGCCTAACGCCCAGTGACTCCAGTCATCTGACAGCTACTCTTCTCTTCTTTTCCTGAAGGCTGACGCAAGCAGCTTAGCAACCGTTCACGGCAGTGATTGTTGTTAAGTACAGTATTTCTGATCCTGCAAGATAAGACTGTGACATATCTAGCTGGAAAACAGGTTACTTGTATCTGAAAAGCAAGCAGTTCAAGTCAAAAGGTACTTAATTGAAACAACTTTCTTCAAAGATATTGGCTTGAAATTTGATAACCCTGACTGTATCCGATCCTGAACTGACAATTCAGCTTCATTCTGGATGCTCCACACCCAAGGTGCAGTTATACCATGGCCAGGTAGAATGTAGATAGGGGCGACTGACGGTAAAATATAGATGTATGGTCCTATATCGCCATGTTAGGTGGTAGCTCCTCCAGGTTGGCACGAACGCTGTACCTAACTCTCCTAGGAAGGTCTAGACAGTGAACTTGATTGGTTGCTGTCAAGATATCCCTGAGAATGCAAGCTTTCCTTATCTGAAGTCTCTCATTGAGACTGTCATTTCCTTTATTGGATTTCTTGAGTTATCTAACAACCGTGTCTATAGTTCCAGCCACATGCACACCAGCTAACATGATAACCAACTTTGCACACAATTTAAGACGAAACAGACTCGTCACGAGGGCCACTTTTCAACATACATGAAACAGGCTGAAATGGTTTGTAAATGTATTCATGATGTATGCTTATACCTAAGAATGAAAATATCATGGCACGCCGTAAACAACCAAATAATTGGGAAAGAAATCAATTTGTTTACCTTTCTGTTTGTAAGTGTAAATTACTTCATGTAACTATATGATCTAGTCATCTAGGCAAGACAAATTTCTACATAACTTCTGTTAAGTAAAGAAAGAAATATGATACAGACACAAACTCTATATGAACAACGGGTAATGTACTCATCTTAATGTAAGCACTCGCTAAACTTGTTTGCCCATGAAATAAATGGGTAATGTACTTATCTTGATGTAAGCACTCGCTAATCTTGTAACTTGGTATAGTTGCGTCAGTTACAGAACACTGGGATGCTTGGGTCTCAGTTGATTGGTTTGGTAGCCATCAATGTATTTCTTGTAATATTAGGACGCCTTCCAACATTTTTTCTCTTTTAGGGACATATCTGCTGACTGTTTTTGGTGGGTTTAGTAACAATTCATCGAACTCAAAGTTCTGCAGAGATCTGCCCATTGTACATCAAACAAAATCTAATATGGCTAGCGCTTTCAGATAGATGATAATATATGATGAAAATGTAGTACATTATTTTCATTTCATCTCCCTTTTTCAGATGAAAAAACTAGAATCAAAACTCTATCCGTGGTTTATTTCATGGGCATGACTAGTCTCTTGGACTCCTGAGTAACTTAATCTTGAGGCTAAAGAGTCTTAAAATAGTAAGCACATGTAAAGTGGACTAGTATGTAAAGGCTCCTTTTCCTCGTTTTTCTTCATCCAATGCAATGCTAGCACCATTTATCAGATCACACGATTCAGCTATAAGCTGCCTAGCTGAGGGAGGAAACAGAAAGAATGTAGCACGGAGCATGCCATAATTTTCTTTGAAATTCTGAATCTCTGGTTAATCGCGCGCATTGTACCGGACTATTCCAATCATGGAAGAACAAGTTAAGACGCATACGCCAGCGGTCCAGGAAGCAACTCACGGTCGCCGGGGCGCGGATCGAAGGCTCCGTCGCGGAGATGAGGCTTGGATTTGGCCGCGTCGACGAATGTACGGCCCATGTCCGGCGAGGAGGACGACGCGCGTCCTTGCACGGGTCAGGTGCGGATCGACATCAGCATCAAGGAGGAAGTCGTTGGGGCGGGCGACATCTGCGAGGCAGGGGAGGGATTTGAAGAGGCGCGTTGGAGGGGTGCCGGTGGCCTGGTTGCCGGCTTGCCGGAAGCGGCCAGTGGAAGGCGGCCGCCGTGACCCTGAAGCCTCCTGCAGGCGAATCGTAACCGTCTGAGCTGAAACGAACGGTTTTCAAAGAAAAGTAGGGCTGACCGACGTGGCATGAGCCCATGATGATCTGTTTACGCCCTTAGGTGGGCTGGACCGCGTGGGCTTGTTTTTCTCTGTGTGTTTGTGGGCCGCCGGCTGGGAGAGGTCTGGTGGAATTGGCAAACGGGCTACAACTGCAGCTCAGTCAAGAGATCCATGTCGGTGAGACCATAGCCAAACTGGGCTGTTTTAGCCCATATAAGAAAACTGGGCTGCTATTTGTTTTCCTGTCCTTGTGATGATATTTTCATCATCCTTCATCCTACTGCGGGACGGCTGCGGCTGCGGCTGCGATCTTATTCGTCTTTTTGTCAGCAACGCAAAAGCGACGGGAACCCAGAATTATCGAGGCTGCCCCAACTGCGCGAAACCGTGGGTGGACTCGTGGATGTCGAGCCGAGCGCTCGTTCGAGCTCGTTAGCCAAACGAGCCAGCTCGGCTCTTAAGGGAAACGAGTAAAAATTTTGACTCGGCTCGGCTCGGCTCATTATGCTCGCGAGTTGGCTCGTTAAGCTTGCGAGCTGAAGTTAAATTTAAAATTGTCACAATAATATATATAATATAAAAACTATAGTATTTATATGATCTTAATACCTTCAAAATCTACTCTGTCATACTATAATAAATAAAATAGAACCATAATATCATCTAGATGCGTATACATATATTATTATTAATTAATAATTAGTTCATTTGTCTATCAGGTATTCTAGCTCGTTTGGCTCGCGAGCAGCCTCGAACTAGCTCGTTATACTAACGAGCAAAAACTCTTGCTCGGCTCGTTAGAAATATGCACCGAGCCGAGCCGGCTACGATCCAAGCGAGCTAACAAGCTTCGAGTATTTTGTCCAGCCCTAGACTCGTACAGCAAAACGCATTCACTCTGCTGCGCATCCGGAGGCCTTCGATCACCTTCAGGTCCTCCCGGGACACGGACGGCGTTTCACACCACACCCAACACACCACCAGCAAACCAGCGCGCGGCGGCGGCCTGATGCTAGCGTGCCTGCACTGACTGCACTGACCACGGAGGAAACGAAGAGCAACACGCTCGACTCAACCGCGCGTTCAATGCCACGAGATGGACGTGTCGCGCGTCGCCGCCGCCGTCGCGGCATGGTCCTCCTCCTCCTCCTCCCGGAGGCAGGAATTATTGCGAATTATTGAGAGGGGATGGAGGAAATGCGGCGACGACGACGGCCGCATTGGCCCAAGTATCCTTGGTTTGATTCGCACCAAAGACGAAGCTAGAGTGAGTTAGAGATGATGTCTTTCTTTATATATGTAAAGATTTAATCTATAAATACGATGAAAGTTTTTTATAGTGGTTTTTTAAATTTTTGTGGCTTCGCCCCTGATTCGCACTGGAGTTTTTTTTTAACGGAGATTGAACTGAAAGATCTCCAAAGAGTGAGACGCTGCTGATCATTTCGTTCCCGTCAGTGCGTGAGGTCTTACTGAAGAAAGACATGACAATGCTTGTGGGCATTCTCGTCAGGAAAAGTATCGATCGAGGGTCATCATGTGATACATTCTTCAGGTTTGGCGTGCCTGCTTCAGTAATCCTCAGAAGTAGGACATGTGATACACCAGTAATTCTCAGAAGTAGGGCATGTGATAGCACTAGCGGTCTCAGACTCTCGGTACATGTATGCATCATTGCACTGGACTCTTTTGTCGGAAAATTGCCAGCTGAAAACAGAGCCGATTTCACGTGCCGGAAGAGACGCTGGCACATGATTCACAAGCAAAGCTAAGCACACCACCGTACAGACACGGCGACCCAGCAGCACGTACTCCGTATATAGGTGAAAGAGAGAGGCACCACGCAAATGTACTGCACGCACTGCACTGCCTAACCCGTGACCCCGATGCTGCACGGCTTTCACCACCAGCTCCAAGCAGCCTACTACTTCAGACAGCACGTACAGGCATCGCTTTCTGCACGTCTGATTTTCTCCCACGATCAAATCCTAATGACTCCCCCACTTCATTACCTTTTTCAAAGTCTGAATCTGAACCCGCACGGGGGCTTCCTGCAGGCACGAACGTACTCCAACCGAAATAGT
Organism: Echinochloa phyllopogon; assembly: GCA_033239725.1. NCBI lineage: Eukaryota > Viridiplantae > Streptophyta > Magnoliopsida > Poales > Poaceae > Echinochloa > Echinochloa phyllopogon. Next base: position 58,784,129 of record BTCW01000018.1, on the reverse strand, counting down.
ATACGATATATTTTTCAACGTGCCTCAGATTGAAATATTGGGCCATTCAAAGTATTCAACCGTCCACTGGAACACCCAAAAAAAAAAGCTTCAAAACCAGCCCGGTCTACTCCTAACCTAACCTGGCTGTGATCAGCACATGACACCGATGCCAGGATTAGCATAATTAATGATGCAGAGAGGCTGCTCGTTCTGCACCAAGAAACCTGGGCCCCATTGGTGAACTCGCGTTAACTACATTATCTTTATCTCCCCGGTAAGGTAACCACCGCAGTAAGATACTACACAAGACGCCGCGCTCACAGCAGGGCCCCAGACGGCTACTATTTGGCACGTCAACGCCGCCGCCGCCGCCGGCCGGCCGGCGCCCGGCGACGGTTTGCGGCTGGAAAGGCCGCCGGCTCTCGCCACCCGGGAAGAAGCTGCTCCCACTGCCCCCAGATAGCCATGGCCACTGCTGACGTTGACCTGCAGTGGCGTGCACGCAACCAGCAGAGGAAGGCAATGTCACGAGCAGCTAGCCAGGGTAACGTTGCGGCCTTCTTGCTGTAGGGCCAGCCAGCCATGGTCTCGGCTCTCGATCTCATCAGAATGCACCGAGTGATCGATGATCATAGAAAACCCGGGTTATTCTACGCCAAAACCACCATCTTTTTCCGTCTCCGATCTTGCTTCCGAGCTAAGACTCGAGTGCTGCAGCGATGGGCCAATGCCCATGCCCCCCGGCATGAAATGCAAGATCTCCTTTTCCCCAAAGTGCCTTTCGTGAATTGTTAAGGTAGCAAGGTTGAAGACGACGGCTAGCCGCGTGTGCATGTCCCCGCTTTCGCTGCCTACGCAGCTCCATGTCAGCCCCGTGGCTGTTTGCAGGCAAAGTCGCCACCTACCTGCTGCCACTCCTCCAGTTCTGGAATGTGCGAGCCCATCCGTCTGATTCAGCGCTGAAAGGATCTCCCTCGCCTACCGAAAGGTTCTTCTCCAGCTTCCAGCCTGTGCCGAGCTCAGGAACCCCATTTTCTTATATATTGCGGAGCTCATGGTTTTAGCAGTAGTTTATTAGATAGATTGCTGTTTCGGAGGACTCATGCATGAGTCACTCATGGCATGGAGCTTCAGAAACCTTAGCTTTCTGAGATTCGATCCAGAAAGTGAGACGCCATTGTTTCCAACAGGGACTGTAAGTACGTGTGCCCAGTCAAATAAAACACAGATAAGTTGCTGGATGATGGAGACAGAAATGTGCCGGCCAAAATACGTGCACGGTGCTTTAGAAATGTCAGCACCATCGCGCGTCCTTGCAATTCCAACAGTTTTCAGTGATACCCACGGCTTCAGGCGACATTCCAGTAAAATCTAGCTGTGGAATGGAATCCGACCTGAGCATCACCGCATCAGCAGCTACGTGTACAGCACCTCTAACAATTCCAGCCACAGACCCACCCAAAAAAATCCTTTGAAAAATGCAGCCCAACCATTCGTGCAAAGGCTCCCATGTTTTTTTCCTCTTTGCCACAAGTTTCCTTTCCTGAATGACACAAATTAAAGCTCCTGGTCCTGGACAGGCAGGGTCGTGATCGCCTAATCAGCCTGATAACTACGCGCATTACCGATCGACCGACAGGTGGAAGCGCTCTCAGCATCACTGACAAAACCTCAAAAGCAAGGCGAGGAATGAAGAACACTACACTATGAGCTAGTGGCTTGCCGAGAAATGAACAATAATTCACCACATGGTGAAGGCAGGAACAAAATCGAGTTGCGAAAGGCGGTTGCGGCTTGCGATGGGGATGCCACTGGCTATTATTTTAGATCATGGGGGGAGGGATTCAGATGTTTCAAACTTTGGAGAAAATTGCAGGATCGTCGCTTTATTTAGATCGTACGAAAAAAGTTTCTCCGGATAGGTACATGTACACTTTGGTAGGGACCAAATGGTTGCGTACATGGCAAATCATTCTCGCCGTTTTGTCCCTATACGCACTAATTCTTGTTGCTGTTTCCCCTGATGGGCATTAGACAAGCGCACATTCTGAAACGAGGTGGTTTTCATGTTTGGTCAGCTGTTGCTGTTGATCCGATACGGATTGTTTCGAGTCATATTTTGAGTGTTCTTTGGCTACACCAAGGAGAAGATGACTCTTCACACTATCTGAAAAAATCATGAAAGTCGAAGTGGTTCGGCGTATCTAGAGAAAGATTTTCGCTGCAGTGGAAAAAACATGGACTAGACGTACACATTGGATGAATAATGTTTTAGTATGACTTGAAATTCAACTTTCTACTAGCCAGCCTACAGGTACCTAACATAAACCTTGACTGAATGGTTAGTTACAAGCCGCAGAAAGGGCGTGTTCCATCTAACAGCTGTGCAGTGAATAGCAGTTGGAGCATGCTGAAATTGCCAACCGAATCCCATTACCCTGACCGACCTCGCATTCCCTATCATGCAAACAGCAGCAAAGTGAATCGAGCTGCAGCATGGGAGAGACCCAAGGGGTGACTCTGAAAAGTTACCTTTTGATGCAGGTCCAGCGTGTGATGCCGGTGGTTTGCAGCATCTAGCAGCATCCTGCAGTTCCATGAAAAAGAAACCCGGCCGGCCATTGCTTCCACAGATATTTATTCTGCACCCTTGCATTGTATTGTATCTAGTAAGATTAATTAGTTGCAGCCTGCTAGACCTGCCATGCATGATAGTTAACCGAAAGCTCGATCAAAACCAGAACCTCACCAAGAGAACAAATAAAAAAATCGCCATGAACTTTTCGTTGCTAAAGCCAAAAGTGCCAGATCAGATTGCCCATGCCTGACGAACATCTCGGGGCAACCTCCAAGGCTCCACAAGAAGATCTCTGGGGATCTCGGGCGAATTCGACCTGAGCCGGACGCGTTTGGGGCCTCATGCCCGGCCCCATTCCTCCCAAGGAATCCGACGACAGCGACCGAGAGGCCGGCCGTGTCGATCGCCACTGTAGGATGATCCCAGCCACTGGATCCGCGCCGGCACGGTCCACACTGAGTTCGGTTCCATCAGATTTATTCCAAGTGAAACGATAGTCACAAAAAGATGTTTATAATAGATACAACAAAGGCCGCGATTCATTCAGGATCGGAAACGAAAAAGTCTCCTAACACGTACAACAAGAGACCGAGATTAATTTCACACCTCTCAACTCATTGATGGATTCTCCATCTCTCTCGTTGTGCATGACACGAGCCTTTTTCGTTTTCGATCCGGAACGAATCCCGATCTCTTGTTATATCTATTATAAATATATTTTTATAAATATCTTCTTGTGACTACCATTCCGATTGGAATAAATCAAACTGTGTGAAAATTGAGATGTTTTCTCTCGGAAAAATGGATAAAAAATCGCAGCCAACATCCATCGTGCCGAGAGCGGAAAAATATTACGTGGGGACCGTCCCCAAAGTCCAGTCCATGAGGACCCTCACCCGATAGCTGCCGCAAGCGAGCAGCGACGCAGTGGCTCCGCCTAGGAAAGGCTCAGCTTGGCTCTCACGGCTCATGAGACGTAGAAAGGCTCTCACAGCTTGACCTGGTTCTGGCTCGAGATTTTCTAATGATTCAATCACACAACGTCCGGAGCCCGTCACAGGTTTATGTCTTGCCTTGGGGATTGATCATGGCTTCGATCGAAGGGGTTTAGCCATAGCAGGAGGGAGATTCTCCAAACGACGTAGTCGCAAACTCGCAGCAGCCTCCATGGCAAGAGGAATAGGGACGCGGAGGTGGAGCTCGGCGCCGCCGGACGAGAGGAGCGCCGGGTGAGCCGGCTGCGGCAACGAATCGATGAGGTGTCGCTGCTGTCAGGATAAGATCCCTGGCGACTCTGCATTTTTATCCGTCGGAGTTTAGGAAGCCAAGCAGTCTGAGCCGAGCCGAGCCAGCGGCCCGTCTCATGTGCTCGTCGCTCGCATGCGCTGTTCGTTAGATGCGCTGGGTTGCCACGCGGCAGCTATCGAGTGAAGGTCCTCACAGACTGGACTTTGGGGACGGTCCCCTTGTAATTTTTCTCCCCGAGAGCTATTGCACCAACCAACCAACCATATCCTATCCCTTTCCCGAGCCCACTTCCCCTGCTCCTCCTCCCTCCCAGAATTAGGTTTCGTCCAGCGCCGCGCCGGCATTGGTGTCCGTCGTCAGAGGTGCGCCTGTCGCTGTTGGTGCTGAACCAGTACGTGGTGCGTGCAGTGCACAAAGCACAAGAATATATCAGGCCGGCTCAAACTTGCAATTTTTGCCCCAAATGCGTATGTGCGTGCGTGCGCAGTGGAAAATCAAATCCGGCATTGGCGTATACTTTACAGGTAGGTGTGCTGTGAAAGTTAGCGAGGGTGGACGTTTGGGTTCAGGCATTTCGGTGTCTGCAACTCAGAATAATCGGCGTCGATGAGGTCATTTGTTTTTCCCCAACACTGGCAGTGTTAATTAGGTGATACTGTACTTGGCAATTGGCAGCACGCTGGCACGCTTCAATGATGTTCCTCAAGTTTTGTCCTGTAGGGGCTTGTTTGATCCCCCAATCCAAGAAAAAACATCGAGCCAAATCAACGAGGCGGCCAAACCGCCGAATCCTTTTGCTGTTTGGTGCATGCATGGCATGCCATGTGCCGCCTCTGTTGCACCGAAAGGAAGCGAACAGCGCGGCGGTTTTCAGGTACAGTTATAACCCACTCTTAAACCGAACACTAATCGCAGGTCTTAGCCCACGTACACGCAGGAAACACCCACTGTTAGGAGTTAGGACAGACAGCAACCCGTGTCCCATGCTGGATTGGGTAGCAATCACAGAGAGTCGTCAAGCAAGCAAGAGAGAATAGTGGTTGCATTCCACACAGGCAGAGGCCAAAGCACAACTAACACCCCACAGGGCAGCCAGTGCATGCTTTTGAGTCATTGACAGGCACAAACAAACCACCAAAACCAGAGCTGTGACCTCATCTACCTAAGCACATTCCCCAGTGGAGACTTACCCTACTTCCATTCCATCCATTGTCTCCTCTCCTCACCCCCAATGCAAGTGCCCAATTAACAACAAAGCACCAGTTTAGGCCACTGATTCTCTACTAATATCTGGTACAGTCCCTGGGCCCCACTCCCCCCCCCCCCCCCCACTGATTTGCCCTCCACTCTGCTCTCATCATGCTCCTCAGCCCACAATAATTAGATTAGATTAGATTTCGAGGGGTGTGATTAGCGACCGGACACTTATATAAATGATGCGATGAGCCTGGCTGAGGCACGCAGGGGTGAATCATTGGCATGTGGACAAGCCCCCACCTGGTGTTTTAAAAGGCCTTCAAACAAACCGGCCAGCTTGGCCTGTCCTGAAGACGAGCTGCTCGCTTAAAAACCTCGCCCGCTGAGCTATCACGCGAAAATTAATCATATCATTATCGTGCTCGCGTCATGGATCAGCGAAAAGAACATGGGTTAGCATCATCCATTAAATATATGGACTCCGGTTCGTGTCACGTACGTCTCTCATGACATATCTAGGTCGCTTAGCGCATAAGGCCGGGTTACGGCTTTTTTTTACTTTCTTTTTTTAGGGCAATAAGGGTTACGGCTTATGACTTGCGACTAGAGGTGTTTACGTAGATAGGAGGGATTTACTTTGGGAATTCTTTCGCTTTATTAGCTCGATTTTATTGTAGTGGTTATAAATCCGAACGCTCTTATCCGCATGCAGTCGCTTGAGAGATGTTACATGTTTGATTCCTAATTGAATATCCGAGAGAAGACCAAAGCTCGCCCTGAATATACTTCCTAGCTACCCCCTAAAGAAGATGGAGCTACACAATTTTGCCTTTTGTGAAAGAGATATGGAACTTGGAAGCAGACCACAACCACAGCAACAATTCTAAAAAATCTCCGGCCTATGGCAGGTCCAGCCCTGATGTCTCTCAACTCTCAACTGACGAGAAGAATCAATAAGAATATTCTCAAGAGAAGACGCCTTTTGCATGTCTTTCTCTACACAGAAAATTATCAGTCGTATAATCTGATGTATGTATTAGTGGTGGCTCATACAAAATTCTAGCTAGTAGCCGGCCGGCACGGCATAGACGCGGTGGAAATTAACTACAGGTAAAGGCGTACGTATCTCATTACAATTTACATGCTCTAATTACGTACTTGATTAGAACAGTAAAAGAAGATATTAAAGAAGATAGGAGAAGAAGAGAAAATGCTCTGTCATGGAGATAGGTTTGACCTCTCTAGTGGAAGAGGCTACTCTACCTACAACCATAGACAGGTCTCTATTGCGGCTGCGGTGCCGTCTCCCCCAACTACTTGTCCACGGAGCGCAATCCCGCCGCCGCCGCCGCCGGCGGCGGCCGGCCATGGCGCGCCAGTCAACTCTCACACGACGCTGCACGAGTTGGGGTTCTCGTCGTCGAAGATGCGGTACGAGTCCTGCATCGGCGGCGGCGACGCGTGCATCCCCGGCGGGCTGTAGTAGTCCTGGTAGTACGGCTCCGGCGCCGCGTGCGGGTACGGTATGTACAGGTACGACGGCGACCACTGCTTCATCGGCTGCTGCTGCATGGAGTACGCCTGCTGCTGCTGCATGGAGTACGCCTGCTGCTGCGGCTGCATGGAGTACGCCGGCTGCGGCTGCGGATGGGAGGCGAAGTAGGAGACGCTGGCACTCGGCTGCGCGGCGTGGTAGCTCAGCACCGGCTGCGGCGCGTAGTAGGGCTGGCGGTACTGCTCCTCGTACGCGTGCTTGGGCGGCGGCGGCGCGGGCAGGGACCTCTCCGACGTCACAGCGGCGGGCTCCGGCTTGCCGGCGTCCTTGGGCTTCTCGTCCTTCTTCGGCTCGCCCTCGTCCTTGGCAGCGGCCTCCTTCGTCTCTTGCTTCGCGGCCGGTTCTGCGGTCTTGGCCTTGGGCTCAGCCGCCTCGCTGTCACCGCCGCCCTTCTTCGCCTCCACCTTCTCCTCCCCCTTCGACTCTGCCTCCGGCTTCTTCTCCTCCTGCTCAGGCTTCTTCTTCTTCTCGGAGTCCTCGGCCTGCGGCTCCTTCGCCGCCTCCTCCGGCTTCTTGTCCGCCGCCGACGCCGCGGGAGCAGCGTCCTTGCCGCCGTCACCGGCAGGCTGCGCCGGTGGAGCCGGCAGGGCCTCCGACGCTGGCGCTGGTGCCGGCGCCGGCGCCGGCGCAGCTTCGGTCTTCGCTGGCGGTTGGCAATACTGCCAAGGCACTCCCTTCTTGCCGGACTTGTGCAGCCTCTGGACGAGCGCGTCGGCGCTCACGGTCCCCGTCACCGTCACCTTGTGCTGCGCGGCGTCCACCGTCACGCTCTGCACGCCTGCAAAAAGAGAGAAACCACCGCGATTCAGCCAAAACTCCACCCGAAATGCACGCAAATCGATCACAAATAATCAAACTCGCGCGAGAAGACATGTAATCTATAGTGAGCTATATATATACATAGCTCGTCACCGTACCTTCGACGCTCCTGAGCACCTTCCGGACCTTCTTCTTGCAGCCATGGCAGTGGATAGACACCCTCAACACCACCGTCTGCAAAGGAAGATGAACGAATCAAGAAGTTAGCATTCGGCTCCTGACGAACGAAGAGCATTCGTGTTCTTGGGGGGGAGAAAGGCATGGTCGCGCGGTGCTCACCTGAACGGCGGGGGCCGCCGCCGCAGCTCCTGACGCCATGGGAGGTCTGGAGGAGACTGGTCGCTCTGCTCGGCTGCTCGGGGAGCAGAGGAACTCGGCTTCGTTGTGGCTTTGGGGCCGTTTGTAGGGGGTGGGAGGCGGCAACCGGGGCGCTCTTCTTATAGGGAGATGAGGAAAAGATGGGGCAGAGGGTACGGGGTCACTGACACGTGGGTCAACGGGTTCAGCTTCAAACTGCAATGCTTAGGACAGGTGGGTTGCTTTTTGTTTAGCGGGCCTCCGGTTAGCCGCCGGGCTGCGGCCTTGATGGTCCAACACTTTAATCCGGACTGTATGTAGACGACTAACCGTGGAGAAGGCGAACCCGGGAAACAAGAAACCAGTTCCAAAAATTTAAAGGATACTGAAACTCATTTATTCAGTTTTACTAGAACGTTCAGTTCCTCTCCTACTTCAGGATGGTTACTGCAGCGTAGAATTAATCAGCTACTCCAAAGACAAAAGACACGGGTGGTGAAGCTAGTCTTGGACATTACCTTGTTTTTCATCATATCTCTTTGACCCCGAAAACAATGGGCATGAGAAAAAAAACAAGAGATGATCTTTAATTAGCTCCCGATCAGATGTTGATGCAGCGTGTGAACCATTTAATTGTGCTGTGTGTATTGTCACCTTTTTATCTTTTGAGGTCACTGTCATCATATTGCTCGGTTCACTGCCTCCATACAAATCATTGATTTGTAAGAGCCCTATAATCCTAATGTTGTATGATTAAGTGTTATGTTTGTCTGCGTGCATTGAGAAAGAAAAAGTTAACTACGTTTGCAACAGGTTTTCATGTGCAACGTTTTTTTTACTATATCTGCATGATGTTATTTTTTTATCATGCTATTTAGGTGATCTCTAATCACCAAAACAAACCATTCATCCATAATATTTTCGTCAGCAGAAACAAGTTAGGTTTCTTCATTTTTCTTTCAATCGAAGAGTTCAAATCATATCAGGATCATGTCGTTCTTCATTAGCCTAAAAGGCCCCGCTTATCTTAGTTGTCAATCTTCAAGAACACAATAGCAATGTTGTCGCAGTATATATATACAAAACTAAAACCAATGCGCTATCGTTTATATTCTTCCCCCAGTTCTTCTTCCTCGCGCGAGAAATGCTTCATCCTTCCTACCTGCGCCGCCACATGCCCCGTTCATGAATTCCACCTCCCATGTCCTCAAGCTAGTCAACCTCACGTTGCGGTGCTCCTACATACACCAAGGTAGCAGTGGTCTAGCTTATACCGCCTCGCTGCTCCGCCCTCACGCCCACCTCTACCCTACCGCGCATCGCCAACCGGTTGCCGCTAATAGCCACCGTCAGATGAGAACTTCTGAGAGTTTATTAACAACAGCAAAACCTCTATCTAGAACATGAGTTTAAACAAACAAACGTTTCAGCACGATCACGTACGTGGGCTTTTCCAAACTAAGTTATCTAGCCATGAGCATATTATATCTTAACAACTCTCTCTCTCTCTCTCTCACGCCGTGCTCTAATCCATCCATCCATCCACTCCGCGGCATCGTTTGTATCGTAGCGCTCCACCGCAGAGCGAGCGCACACGGGTACAGCCACAGCCGGGCGATTACAACACCAGCGCTAGCTGGTGGGAGAGGGACCCACAAGCTGTCCTTGTTGGGCGGGACGACGACGCTGACGCCATCGCCACAAATGCGCCCGTGGAGGCGCGATGGCAACGGGGATGGTGATGGCGCGCGCGCTGGACTGCACTCCCGGCCGGAGCACCGCACCAGGCAGCGGCGGCTGGCTACTCTCTTCCAGTCTCCGAGCTCAGGCTCGACGGCCGGCAGCTTTGGGAACCCGACCGCGCGCGCGAGCGAGCGGGGCCTGTGGACGCACGGGGCAAAGGTTTGGGTCGCAGCGTCCCGGGTGCGGGCGCGGGGCAGGGGAGGCAGCGGCGGGCACGCCTCTCCCTCTCCCTCTCTCTCTCCTCGACTCTTGGTCGTCGTCGCCGCATTGATGAAGACGACGATCCGATCCGGTGGCATGTTGTGTAGGCGTGTAGCTACTAGCTTGCTTGCTTGCTGGCATCCTCCAGGAGCAGTAGCGTTCTATAGCACTGTAGTAGCCCGTAGCAACAACCAGCGTGAGATCGAGCTCACTCCGATCCGACGGCAATGGCTCGCCCGATGCGTCGCTGGTGGCACGTAAAGACGATGCGGAGGCACAGGACGACGACAGGGTTGGAGGACGGCCGCTTATTGCTTATCCCGGCCCGGCTCGATCTGCTGCGTCGTCAAGCGCCAGCGTACGACGTGGCGTGTGGGCGGCCATTGGCCGGGCTTGGGCCTCGCCTCGAACTCCAAGATCGGCGGCCAGGCATCGAGTGTCATGTGGAACCAGAGGAAGGAAACGACGACGGCCGTGGCCGTGGACGCACGCATCGATCGGTACGTACGTACGTGGTGGACAACAAGTAGGGATGGCACGGGCCGGGGGGCCACGCGCGCGACACCGGCCGCGTGCGGCGGCCGTCCCGAGACTTTTGTGACGGTACCGAGGCCGCGCCCGCCCGAGGAGTACGTGGGTTTGGGTATGGCGCTGGCGCCGGCGGTCGGGCGCGCGGCACTCGGGCCAGACGTGCAGCGGAGGAGCTGCGTGCCGACGGCCGATCACCAGCCGCGTGACACGGCCGAGGTGGTTCGTGGTTTCGTGTGCGTTCCTTGTGTGTCTGGACTTACCGGCGCCGCCTCAGTAAAATCAAACACTTTATTAGTTGTTGTGTTACGTACTCTTAGGGTTTAGGGTCTATATATTCCGGCGCCGCCTCAGTAAAATCAAACATTTAGTTTGGCTATTATATGCAGAAACAGTGACCGCGGGATGCAGACGATAGCGCGCACCAGCATGCAGACGACCGCAGAAACGGTGACCGGGATGACGTGAACGAGTTGGACTTCTGAACCCTCTGAGAGAGCGAGAGTGCCGTGACGAATACGCGAGGCCAGAAAGCGGCGAACGGTGGTGCGAGCGAGACAGAAAGGCAGGCAGGGCATATATACACGTACACGTACGTACAACGTACTCCCGTCCAACACTGTTGCGTTCTTCTCGCAAGGTACGTATTGGGGCGTCGATCTCCTGCTTTTGGCCTTGGAAAAAAGATTCCGGCGGAAACGGGCCTTCGTCGGCTTCGGGTGATGGCCTGTTGGAGTTTCGTCGTCGTTGTCGCCGCCCGCCTCCGCGCTGTGGCTCAGGGCTGCCCGTGTATGCATGCCAAGCCTTTTTTTTTAGTTTTGCTATTTATCTATCAACAGATTTTTAAAAGAAAAATCTAAATCTGTTGATTTTTTTATGTTGCACGTGTTGTTTTCTTGCTAACATTGTTATCAGAGATGTTGCAAAATATTTTATGATTTAAGATGAAAAAATATAATGAATTTATTAATATTTCACATGTTATTTTACGATATTTCAAACATTCTTTCTAACACGTCTCATGCTACTTCATATTCCTCTCATATAAAACATAAGAGAATAATATCTAAAACATTAAAAATATGTAATATCATAAAATCCGACAGATTTTGACTTTTAAAATCCGTCGACAGATAGTTTTTTTTAATGTGCTGGAGGTTGGCCGCGTCATCGCCATACCCGGACACCGGTGCATCATGGGCCAGTGGGAAACTCCGTCGACTCCGCCTTGATTTTCCTTTCGTTACAGGAGAAACGGCCGGGGTCTCTCTTCCGGCCTGTGTGATCGCGATGGTATCCGTGCAGAGACCAAAAACGAAGAAAAAGGCAGAAGCTTTGATCTAAGGTCCCTGTGGTAGAGCTCCACGTGAGGGTGGAGTTAGAGTTGAAGGTAGATGAGCTAATCTTTTTAGCTCCACCAGTAGCTCCATCTCTCACAACCAATCCCCAGAAATGATTCTCCGTCATGATCATTTGATGTAGCTCCAGCAAAAATAGCTCACTGGAACTGTTTGAAGCTGTTTTTGAAGCTCTACCAAAGGGAATAAATATACTCTCGTACGCCGCGCTGGAAAAAGCGGGATTTCAGGAACCGTCGACGTACTCGACATCAGTATATTGTTGGATCACGAACCCGGCTCGCATACATAGATCGATGAACAATTATTCATCATGCCTCCTACTGATGAATTGAATTCGACGATGCTGTCTCAAAAGTTTGACAGCAAGTGATCACCAGCAGCCATCTGTCGTACGTCTATATGCATGACGGCCGGCGCAGCACTATCATTTAACGTACCCCTCCATTGTCGGGCCGGGGCGTCAAGCACGTAAGTACGTACACGAAACTCACAAGACTGTCCGGCGGGATTGTAACATTGACAGTTGTGTCGTCTCCACCACCATTATCGATCGACGCATCAATCCTAATCTTGTCTCATTTAATCGAACTGAACTAGTCAGGTGTCACCTGGCAGTGAATCGACCGGTCGGACGTACAGGCCAAGACGGCCAAACATACATGGGCACTGGCTAGCGGCTACGCTGCTGGCTGACACGAATCGGCTCAACTGTTTCGCCATCCACCAGGCCGACGTCACGGGGCATTATTAGCCGATCTAGAGAAAGAAGAAGAGATCACTCGCCACAGATTGCGGCGTTCGACGCTAGCGTACGTCTAGCGCTGCCTAATGCACGTACGTTACGCATCAGATCAACCATTCGCCGGTTGCCTCCCGCCGAGTCGCCGAAAAGATAGTAAAACTGGTGCATGACTTGGAACCGGGACGTACGGGATCGAGGGCCTCTGGTTTCCCGTGGCACATAGGCGGTAGGTCACATTGTATTGTACGTACTCACCAACTAACCGGCGCCGGGGAACACGCATGCATTCGCGTTTATTTTATTTGGGTTTCACCAGACGACACTGCACGTTCTCGTCCGATCCGCACGTGTGTAATTAAAACGGCGTTATCAATTCCGGCCTGGTGGACTTTTTCTGCAGCGTGCCGCGTGCGCACGCGGTAGGTGCGCTCGTGCTCCGATCCGGCCGTGCGCTGCTCGGCTCTGACCCGCCGCGCGCTCAGTTCAACCTTGCGCCCGCCTGCCTCCGGTCCGCCGCCGGCGGCCGCGCGCGTGCGGTGGAGCACGGGCACGCCACGCGACAGCCCGTGGGCGGGCGTCGCCACGTCGACGGCGCGTCATCGCCGCCGTGCCGGCACGTACAGGAGCGGCGCATGATACGATGGGCCTCCTTGACTTTGATTTCCTGCCATCACGTACGCCCACCCGCGCGTTGTCTGTCGGAGCTCGAGCGAGGCCCGCACACGCACGCAACCTGCAGCAGCTAGCCTGCTTCCACAACATGCACCGTCGAATGCTAATCATTCTTCTTGTTTTTATTTCCCGCGACATGATCGATCGTCCCAAATCCAGTCCTAGTCTAATCAGCAGACACACTGGGGATGGAAATCGACTGGCCGGTAGCTAGCTGGGCTAATAACCTGCTAGGCCAAGAGAAACAAATAAATATACACACTAGCTGGTGTACATGATGCATGGCGCTACTGATCGATCTGGTCAGACACGCGCCGTGACGCGATGGCCGCGACTGTTTCGCCTTCCACGGCGACGTCGATCTGGCCGGCGAAACCGGCCGCGCGCGCCTAGCAGAGCTCTGGAAAAATACGAGAACGCTCGCCACAGATTGCATGCGGCCACTGGCGCCACTCACTCCTGGTAGTATCCATCCGCTGCAGGACCTGCCTGACTACTGCTCGCATCGACCTCGCCGAGCCGCAGCCACGGCTTTTAGGAGATTTTTTTCTCATGGTTGCATTTTTTTAGGAGATTTTTTTTTCTCATGGTTGCTTTTTTTAGGAGATTTTTTCTCATGGTTGTTTTTTAGGAGATTTTTTTTCTCATGGTTGCTGCGGCGTTGGACTCGTGTGCTGGTGACGGGACCTAAACCAAAATGGACGGGTAGCAGGTTCGATCTGATCAACACCGTCGTCACCAGGGCAGGGCATTGCGTCTTTTCTCTTCGTTCTCTTCTCTCCTTTTTGTTTGATTAGTTTCTTTGTCGTGCATCGCTTCCTAAAAGCCTTTAATTTAGCACCTGGAGAATGAGTGTTAGGCGAAAAGGGCGTGATGGAGTTGACCAGGATCGGATCAGGATTAGACCCAGATCGACCTCCCCCATTTGTCTCTGCCGGCAGCTTTTGGCGACACATGTATCTCGTCGTTGATCCCACGCGCTGTTTGAGATAAGCAATTACGTGCCCAAACAGCAACGCGCCTACGTGCCTTAGGGTTTGACAAAGAAATTAAAGATTATCACTATATATTGCACTGCACGGGGGGTGGGAAGTGAAACCAGACACTGCCTGTATATGCAGCCGTGGGATCTGAACATATATCGCCCAGTGCTGCCGGCCTGCCCTGTGGCCCCGTGTCAGGTATTATTTGATTTTGATCCGCACCTGACGAGGTGATGGCCTATCTAGCTAGCTGCTGATCTGATAGCCCAGCCATCGCTAGCTAGCTCGTTAGCCCCCTGTTGCTCGGCAGTTTTTTTTCTTGGCCCGGCTGATGGTGTTCTACATGTCTCGTCTGAATCGTCGTGTCACCAGCTTTTTCTAGGGTGTATCTTCCACTAGCTCTAGGTCAGGGGTGACAAAATGCGACGGAGGACTGGACAGGTCACGAGCGCGGCAGCACGATCACGACGGTTGCCTAGCGCGAACCGGCTTCTTGATGGGCCTGACCAGACGATCAGTGGGTCTCACTTCCTACGCCATGACTTTTTTTCACAGCCTACACTGTAGAGGCCTGAGAAGGGCAGCCGGTGAGACGACCAGCGTGTCATTTCCTACGCCATGCATGACCTTTCTTCACCCCAGCCACGTCACATCGCCTGGGGTACACACTGTAGGCCTGAGAACGGCGGCGGTGCAGTCGGCGCATCATGTGAACGCGAGTTCACGATGGTTGGCGGCAGGATTTGCCGTTTTCAGTCGCTACTCACTGGGGGTAGCGGGAGGAGGGGCCGCCGTGTCCTCTGCTCACCCACGCCCTGTCCCGGGGACGGGAGGGAGGCCTGAGACGAGAGACGGGAAGGACGACGGCACCGGGCGCGAAGGAGATGACGGTGGGCGGCCGGAGAAAGGTCTCGGGGACGAAAGGAACCGCACCGGCATAGGCGGTTTAGCATGACGAGGGGCGGCGGGGGAGGAGGTGCCGGAGACAGAGACAGAGGGGCGGTGCAAAGGGCTCTCGTTCGTCATGTGCCTTTGATCGGTAATTGTTTACTGTTTTATTGGAAAGAGAATAGGCACGTGATCGATGTACGGCAGCACTAGCACCATTCTTATCGATACTTTCTTCCTTATACGCGTGGTTGATTAGGAAAAGAGATGACACATACTCACAGATGCTTTTTTTTCTTGAAGAAAATGAATCACACAGATGTCACACTCCCAGCTGAGACTAAGAGCCTCGGAATGTAGTACTAATAAAGAGGAGAAACCGGCGGCAATGTGACATCGATGGCGAACAGCTTCCTCCGATCCGATCATACCACAGCTGTACCGCGGCGGAACGAGCAGCAGAGTTCAGTGGCAACCAAACTCTAAACTCTCCGGTAGGAAAGAGAGTTAAGGAAAAGCTGGGCTGACGCGAGTGACCGCTGCCGTCGAACAAACCAGGGAGTGGCTGGTGCACGCACTGTTGCACGTGTGGTGTGTGGCCGCCTCGAACAGTTCTACCTCTACTCAAGCGTCTACGGAACGAAAGGGGGGGTCGAGACGCGCAGACCAAAGCCGCCGGGACGCACGATGGAGCACAGTGCCCCGCGCCGACCTGTGATTCCTGACTGATCGATCGGACAGCCGCCGAAGCAGGCGGATGTCTGGGACGCCGCGGGTATGATGTGCCGGCGCTTTCCTCCGCGGCCGGGCGGATCGGCCGACGAGGGATCCAATCGCGCGCGGCGTGCCTAGCCGAACCGAACCGAACCGACGGGGGTCTGCGGGGTGCGGTTGGTTGCCCCCGTCGTCCTGGCGCCGACACCGCGCGCGGCGCGGGATCCCACCCTTTCGCCGGGGCGCGGCGCCGGTCGCGCCCTCCCTCCGCGGGGGAGGCGGCGAGGAGAAAAGACGAAGCCCACCTGCTCGTTCCGCGCCATTCCAGAGGCCTTGTCATGCTTCCAGCAACCCAGCCCATCGGTCCCGGGGGCCTGCATCCTCCTCACGGGCCTGCATGCGGTCCTTGGAACTGGCTGGCGAGTGGCGCCGACTAGCGCGCTCGGGAAAGAGAGAGAGCACCACGTGCCCTGCTGGGTCGTCCTGGATCGCCTGTGGCAAGCTGCGGCTGGGCTGGATTGGGTTCTTGCCGGCGAATCTCTCGGCTGACCTAGCCTTCTCTGACATTCCATATACCAACGAAAGATAGTAGAGATTTTTTTTCGAGTAATAGTAGATAAATATTGGCATGTACTCCATCGACTACGTTTTTCAGCTTGATCTTAGGCGCTGACTCGTATTCCACAGGGAAACTAGGTAGTAGGTTAGCTGGTATTCTCTTCTCATCTATAAAACCGCGGATAACATCCACCATATACATAAAGGGAAAAAATAGCCAAAGCTGAAGTCTCATTCCACTTGCTACATGGATTACTTGCACCGAACAAAATCAAATAAAGTTATACAAGATTTGAGGTTCTTAATTACTAGGATCGATGCACGTGGATATCTAACCGCGCACACTCAAGCAACAAGAGATCTGAAAAAACAGCTAGCTAGCGAACGTCATAGTCATACGCATGAAACGCTGATTCCGGGAGAAAAATCAGCACCTGCGCGCGGCGTCGTCCTCGACGACGGCCCTCGCCTCCCAGTTGAGCCCGGAGGCAACTCTGTCGTAGTACGGCACGTACACCTGAATGTATAGCAATGGTATGCAGTTATATATAGCTTAGTGACGCAGAACACATAGGAGGGAGGAGGCTAACTTTAATCTCAATAATATGCATGGATGAATGGTATATATAAATATAAATATATCCTAATTAAGCCGCCTATAGCTGGCGTTGGCTACCTCAAGTTTTCCCATGAGGTCTTGCGCGGTGGGGGCCTGGGCTATGATGCCGCGAGCGCTGGGGCTGACGAAGCCTTCCTCCACGGCCTGGTCGATGAACTGCAGCAGGGAGTCGTAGTACCCATCAACGTTCAGCAACCCAACCTTTGAAGGTACGTACGAGTTGATCAGCAGAGAGTCTAGCTTAGGGTCGAGCATATGAGCATGATGGAATTAATGAATATACGATTCTGCATAAAAGCTAGTGCATGCATGCACACACACCATACGTCATTACCGGCTTACGGTGGATGCCTAACTGCGCCCATGTGATCACTTCAAGCAGCTCCTCCAGGGTTCCGTACCCTCCTGAAATTAAATTAGTATTACCACACACGCATCGCCATCATGATGTTTTCAGCTCGCGTTGTACGATTACATCGAGTTCGATCTCTGGTCTCGTTTCATGGACCACCATGCTGCTTGCAGGTTTAATTTGGTAGCTATATATATTAATTTGTTGTCTGGGTCCATCCGATCCTGCAGCACATGAAACATATGCGGCCGGCGAACTCTCACCTGGAAGGGCTATGAACGCATCGGATTGCCTCGCCTTCTCCGCCTTCCTCTGGTGCAAGTCCACCACCGCCACCACCTCCCCCACTGTCTCTCCTATCATCTGACACAGGTAGAATAAAGTTCATCAGCGGTCCTCCAACTTATCGCGTCATGTCTCTCCTATCATCTGACACAGGTAGAATAAAGTTCATCAGCGGTCCTCCAACTTATCGCGCCATGTCATCTTGATCTCTAAACTCACAAAATGCATATAAAATTTTCTAAACTTAGCTTTGGATGTCATCCCAGTCTCCGAATTCTTAAATTGCATATTCAACTCTCTAAACTTAGCTTAAGGTGTCGTTCTGGTCTCCGAACTTAGAAATATATATTTTCAGAGTATATTGACACGTATTTAATGTGTATATAAGTCCTAAATTTATATATTGGCACATATTTAACTTGAGAACTCTTATTATTCTTTTCAAAAGAAATTCCAGCTAAACAACACGGTATCGATAGCCTTAAGGGGTTAAATTTTGATTCCTTACTACCTAGCTAGTCTAGTTTTCTTAATAGAAATTCTCTTTTTCCTAAGCAATGAATAATGTCATGTCATCCATTCAGCTATAAATATATCAAAACCAAACATTGTAACTTCACAATTTATCACATGTTTTGGCGTTTGCCTCATCCTAGTAATATGTATAGACACAATTACACAAAGAACTTTTTAACATACATACATATTAAGTTTGTATGGATATATTCTAAAATGTATGTTTATAACTTCGGGGACCAAGTTTAGGGGGCTAAATCTTCAATTTGTGAATTTAGGGACCGGATGACACCCGAAGCTAAGTTTAAGGAGTCAAATATGTAATTTGCATGTTCGAGGACCGAGATGATATGGCGTGATAAGTCA
Source organism: Echinochloa phyllopogon (assembly GCA_033239725.1). Taxonomy (NCBI): domain Eukaryota; kingdom Viridiplantae; phylum Streptophyta; class Magnoliopsida; order Poales; family Poaceae; genus Echinochloa; species Echinochloa phyllopogon. Next base: position 58,765,925 of record BTCW01000018.1, on the reverse strand, counting down.
AAGGACTTTACTCATCACACACACACACACACATATATATATATATATATATTCTATTATCTAAAAGGGTACTAGGATAATATATCTATACTATAAGGATCCAGTTCTTTTGAAAACACTTCTCACCTAAATAATTTTTACTCACCTGTCATAGATGACCCACATGTCACATCTAACGATGGAAAATACGTGAAAATATTTACAAACAAGAAAAAAAGATATAAAGAGTTTATGTTGTTTTGTCATTATTTTTTTCACCGTGGAATTTCTTTATCCACCACATATAGCCACCAACCAAATGGTCTAAAATAACCCCATCACGCGGGCACTGTTACTACTCTCTCGGTCCCATAATATAGTTACGTTTAGCTTTTTACAAAGTCAAACTTCTTAAACTTTGACCAATAATATCTCTGAAAATAAATTATTTTAAAATAAAAAGATCACATATTATAAAAGTTTGTCTCACAATAAATTTTGGTCTCACAATAAATCTACTAACCTATTTTTATGCTATTAGTCTTAATAATAATTATTTACTATTACTCTAAACGTATATTTTAGGACCGATGAAGTAGTAAAGTCAAGACATCAATCTCATCATGTAACAGCAGTAGCACACGTATGTTACCTCGGGAGTGGTCATCAGAGTCCTAGGAACCCTGCATCAGCAACAACTTTTTTTTAAAAAATGCATATATTGAATATATAGCCATATGGACGGGTACGTGTAAATAATGAGTTGCTAGTGTCACGTACCCGACGACGCGCCTGCCGCCGCGGTGGACGGCCTGCGAGACGAGCCCCATGAGCCCTGTGCCCCCGCCGCCATACACCAGGTCGACGCCCCTCGACACCTGCGTCACGTTCACGCACGTACCGATCCGTTCGACTTTAATTTTGATCAGATCAGAAGCACAATCCTTTTTTTTATTTTCTTGTTGTAAAACCGTACCCAACGTGAATCATCGTTAAGTATAACGGACAAGACATTCATTCGTGGGTAAAAAGGCAACCCCCAAACAGGTGCGGACCTACGTTGAGCCGAATGAGGGCACCCGTCGCCGCTCAGTTTTGCATTTAGACGTGTTTAGATCCTCCTAACTTTTCAAACTTTCTATCACATCGACATCACATCAAAACATTAAGTATAGCAAATGACGCATGTATGAAGCATTAAATGCAGGTAAATAAAAAAACTAATTGCATAGTTTTGATGTACACGATGAGACGAATCTTTTGAGCCTAGTTAGGTCATGATAGGACAACAATTACCACAAACAAACGAAAAATACTATAATGCGCTATAGTGTCCGATGTGACCATTTTTACCATTTTTACGGATCTAAACATAGCCTTATTGTAGTTGTGCAATCTCACATGCTAACAGGCCGTCACTTCATTTCCGGTCTAGCTCTTGTTTAGATCCTAAATTTCACCCCAAATTCCGCTATGCAAAAAGAACATTGCCATCACATCAAAATATCGGCACATGCATAGAGTACTAAATATAGATGAAATCAAAAACTAATTACACAGTTTTGTTGTACTTTGCGTGACGAATATTTTGATCCTAATTAATTAATATTTGGACAATTATTCACAAATACAAATGAAATGCTACATTGTCACATTTATGACAGTTTCCAAACTTTAGCATGGAACTAAACAAGGCCTAGTCGGCAAATATGGAATCATGCAGGTACTACCGGGGCCGCAGCTCGCTCTCACAGTTATTACAGCGGTCAGCAGCAGGAGCTCAAGTCTGATCGGGCTCCCAAATTCCACTAGGTAAAAAGAATTCTCATCACATTAAAATATCGAAACATGTATATAGTACTAAATATAGATGAAATCAAAAACTAATTGTACTGCCCAAATCCCCAAACCACCCCTCCGCCTGTCCACCCCACGCGCCATCTCCGTGGGCACGCCGGTAACTCCACGCCGCGTCCCCACTGGCTTTCTCCTCCTCTCCCCCGCTCACGCCCCGCCCTCCCCTCCTGTGCTGCAGCAGCAGCTGGGGGAGACCTGCGCTGCGCTTGCTCGCTCACGCACGCACGCAGGCAGGCACCACGCGCTACCAAAATGGGAGTTACTCGGCGACCCACCCGCCTACCCAGTGCTGGTGCTGAGGTAGCTAGCATCGCACCCCGCCACAGCACGCACTGCAGCAGCAAGAGAGAGAGAAGGGGAAGAGAGGGAAGGGGACGATGGATGGAGACTTGCAGCGCAGCCCACCCCCGCCCCTCCCTTCCCCAAATTACAGACGAGACGACCCCCCCGCAGGAGCAAGCCCAACCACCACTTAAACCCGACCACCACCACCACCGCCACCGTTACGCTTTGCCTCCCCGCTCCTCCACCCCTTCCCCCAAACCCTAGATCCCCTTCGCCGCGGCGGCGGCGGCGGAGGGGATGGCGGCCGTGCCGGAGGACCTCCGCTGCAAGCGCTCCGACGGCAAGCAGTGGCGCTGCAGCGCGCCCTCCATGCCCGACAAGACCGTCTGCGAGAAGCACTACGTCCAGGCCAAGAGGCGCTCCGCCTCCTCCGCGCTCCGCGCTACGCTCCGCCGCTCATCCTCCTCCTCCGCCGGCGGCGGCGCCTCCTCCCCCTCCTCCGCCGCCGCGCCCGCCCTGCCGTTCCGCCCCGCCGCGGCACGGCTCCGCGACGGGGGCCGCCCCACGGCGCTGCCCATGGCGGTCGCGAGGCCCCTCTACGCCAGGGTCGCGGGGGAGGCGGTGTACGTGGCGGAGCCGGTGCCGGTGCCGGTGCCGGCGCTGCCGCGGAGTGAGGTCGCCTACGAAGGGCTGCCCCTGGGCAATGCCGCCGGCACGCGCACCGCGGCGGTGAGTTTTGCCGCTGCTTCGTGCTGTGTTCCCGCGCTCCATTGGGTTTGCTGTGCTGCTGTGCTCATGTTGATTGCGCGCCGGTGATTGCAGGAGCTGGTCGGGAGAGGCCCTGCGTGGTTAACCAATGCTTGCCCGGTGGAGACTAGGAGCTGCCACCAGTGCCGGAAGGCTGGGGGCGTGCTTTGGTGTACCAGCTGCGACAGGAGAGGCTACTGCACCGGCTGCATCTCGAGATGGTATGTGGCGCCATGCTCTATCGGTAATCAGTTGCAGACTAAGAGCTCATAGTGAATTACTGCATACAAAGTACCTCAGGCTTTGGGGTTGGCCATGTTATCCTGTTGTTAGGAAATTGCAGCAGTGTCCACTAGATGTGCACCAGTCACCAGATATCCCTATGACCATACTAAAAGAGATATTGCAATAATTACTGTTGGTGTTGGTGTCTGAAACTTCCAGAAAACATGAGCTTTCTTAGGTGCCTGTGTAACTTCAAGAAAACACCAACTATCTTAGGTATTCTTATTGCAACATCTGGCCAAAATGCGAGGATATTTAACGACTCACTGTCTTATTAATTTCAGTAGCATAGCCTCTGGGTTGACCTCTTAAAGGCAAAATTTGCCGTCACGCCATTCCAATTCGTCAGATGTGAAAGCAACAACCCACAACTTCAGGTGCAACAGCCATCATCTTCTCATAAAATAGTACAACTTCTGAGTCACAGAATTGTTGCATGTTGTTTGTATGGAACTAGGATGATCCTGATAGCTTTTTTTTAATAACTTGAGTTGGAGATGGTCTTGTTGCTCAAACTGCAAGGCTTTTCTATGGTTCCTTGCTAATAATTTTGAGGTTTTGCCAACAATATGTTAGTTTTGACTGTTTAGATTGACCACACGAAGGTATGACTGAATTTGTGAGGGGAAAATAATTTCACAATACTTTTATTTCTTAAAATATAGTGTGATACAAATATGTGGTCCTAGTGTAATTTGGAGGCTCCTCCAAACCAAAAATCGATTGGACTAATAAGGTAAAGCAAACATAATGCAGGTACTCTGACATTCCGATAGATGATGTTCGAAAAGTGTGTCCCGCATGCCGTGGCATTTGTAATTGCAAAGTTTGCTTACAAGGAGACAACTTAATAAAGGTACAAAGCCCCTCTATTAGTTTTTCTTCCATTTCGTTACCATATTTTTGACTTTATGCTGTACTAACTTGTCCTAAATGTAACAATGTTTTTTATACTTTAAAGGCTAGGATCCAAGAAATACCAGTTGTTGACAAGTTGAGATATCTTCATTGCCTTTTGGTGTATGTTCTTCCAATACTAAAGCAGATTTATTCTGACCAATGCTTTGAAATAGGTGTTGAAACAAGATCTTCCGGTACTGCACTTTCCCTCTCATCTTCTCTTGTGATGTTCTCCCCTGAAACTTAGTCATTCCTCTGACACCATTGTTTGGAATAGGACCAAAGACAGATATCCTCAGAGCAAAGATTAATTCTGATGAACAAATGTGCTGGTATGGCTTTGCATTGTTTTGTCTGTTTCTTACTTGATCACTGGAACCTTTTTTTAATTCCAACTATGTATTATATTGGAAAGGTCCCTTAAAACTCTTTGCTATTTTGCAGTGACTTTTGCAGAGTACCGGTCTTTGATTATCACCGCCACTGCCAAAAATGTTTGTATGATTTATGCCTTGATTGTTGTCGAGACATACGGCGTTCTCGGGCCACTGTTGCAAGAGGAGAATATAGCGAAGGTCATGCTGAAGATAAAAGTAGAGATTCTTTTAGTAAAAGAGCAAGATTGGAACCACCAGCAGAAAGTGTAAATGACAAGTCTTGCTCTCTGCCGATGGATCTAAATAATATTGACATTAGATCTTTAGTCCCTACATGGAGAGCCAACAATGATGGTACCATCACTTGTGGGCCTCACGAGGCTGGTGGCTGTGGCTCCTCAAAGCTGGTGTTAAGGCGAATATTTAAAATTAATTGGATTGCTAAACTTGTAAAACATTCTGAAGAAATGGTCAATGGTTGCAAAGTACATGATCTGCAGGATGGATGCTTGTCTTGCAGTGATGGTAGAGTGTTAGAGTTAATCGGCCAGCAAAACCTTGGTCTCTCAAAATGCTCAAACAGTGATGGTATTAATGGGAATTGTGTGTACTCTCCTGCGTTGGAGGATTTAAAATATGAAGGCATTATGCATTTTCGTAAGCATTGGATAAAGGCGGAGCCTATTATCATCAGGAAAGCATTTGAGCCTTCTCTGTCATCAATCTGGGACCCCTTAAGTATTTGGAGAGGTATACAGGAGATCATGGATGAAGAAATGGATGAAGATGTCATAGTAAAAGCTGTGGACTGCTCAAACCAATCAGAGGTAAGAAAGAAGTGCTAGTTGCTGCTTTGTCCTGAACAAAAAGTTGGCCTGTTGGAAATTGTTGTGACTTTTGCTTAGAAGTTCCCAAGTGCCATGCTATTAGTTACACTGCTATCACTGGCCTGTTTTAGCTTAGATTACCACTGTTAGAAGTATATTTTGCCAAAAAGATTACGTGATCTTTGCGTTATACCAGCTTTGCCAATCCCTTATAACCATCCTCTACTCGTACTACAAGTGGGATTTAGAGAAGTGGAAAAATTGGAAGTAGAGAATTTGAAACTTCTGTAGCAAGAATTTTTTTTGTTCACGACTTCACGTCACTATCAAATATATATTATGTCTTGTTACTTCTGTTCAGGTGGATATCGAGCTCAAACAGTTCATCAAAGGCTATTCAGATGGCAACAAGGGTGGAGATGGCCGTTTGTTGATGTTGATATTGAAAGAGTGGCCCCGGCCCAGTGTCTTAGAGGAGTTTCTGTTATGCCATAGACCAGAGTTTATTGTCAATTTTCCTCTTGTTGATTTCATTCATCCTAGATGGGGCCTCCTAAATCTTGCTGCCAAGTTACCCCAAGATGCCTTACAGCCTGAAGTAGGAATGAAGCTGCTAATTGCGTATGGCAATCATCAAGAACTTGGTAAAGGCGATCCAGTGTTGAATCTAACGATTAACATGGGTGATGTGGTAAGTTTGGTCTTACTCAGTTTTCACTCAAAGTTCTAGTCATGTATTAGATGTGAGCATTTGTTTTTCATGAATGTTGGCTTGCTGACAAAAGTTGAAAACATCTTATGGCTAATGCAACTGGTCTCCTCTTGTAGGTTCACATGTTAATGCATGCAGCTGAAGTGCATAACCAATGCCCCAAGAGGTCACAATCTAATGGATCTGAAAGGATTGCTAATGGAACTAGTGTGCCTGTAAATGATCATGCTCCTGTTCCAAATTTGGATCTGGATATGGGGGAGCAAGAGCACAAACATACAATTTTGCATTGCGAGGAGGCAAAAGCTAACGATTTAGACGGATCCCAGGCTGGTGCTGTCTGGGATGTATTCCGAAGGCAGGATCTTCCCAAGCTTAATGAATATTTAGCTGCTCATCGGGAAGAATTTGGAGCTAGTTGCCAGGCTGTATCCTCTGTAATGACTCATTTCTGTTTGTCAAATTATTCTCCAATATATGCTCAAAGCTGTTTCATGATACCATGTTTTCAATGCAGGTTAAGTATCCTATTTACGATCAAAATGTGTACCTCAACAATTATCATAAGAAGACACTGAAGGATCAATATGGTAAGTACTAAGTATTTGTACTTCACTTCCAAAAGGTTGATGCATAATGTATTTGTTGTGGGACTTGCTGACTATTGCATTATAGGATTTTATTTCATGTAGTCACTTCACTGCCGTCTCTAACTTAGCATACATGATGCTTTGCAAACTGCAGCAATTTCAAGCAGATGATATAAATTTGGCACTTTGTCACTCCAAATTTGTGGCTTCATCAAATTGCCACTATAAACTTGGCTTCAACTATTTTCTACTAAAATTATGGGTCATTTTGCTTCCATGCCATTTTGACCAATTGATATGATTTTGAGTTTATTTACATTGAGTTTCTTAATTTGATCTGTAAGTTAGATTCCTCTAGTAGATATCATATCTAGTAGTTAGTTCAATATTGTTAGGAAACTCTGTAAAATATATGAGCTGGTACGTGTTGAGAATCAAGCAGTTAGAGAATACCGATCTTCCTAGTTCCTTTCTCTATCCCTGCTCTTTTGGTGCTTCCCTCAGGCATCGATATGGTTGTGCTGCATGGATCCAGGGCCACCTAATCAATGCACATGAGTTGAAAGCTGCTAATCCATCATAGGGGTGAACTATGAAACTGAGATCCATTATCTCATTTACTTATTGTAACTTCCATTTGGATGTTCTTACAGGAATTGAACCCAGCACATTTTACCAACATATCGGTGAGGCTGTATTCATTCCAACTGGCTGTCCTTTCCAAGTGAAAAATCTCCAGGTGATGCATCTTTCCCTCATATTTACCCTTTCTCGTGCTCAAAGTTTCCAGCTCTTACTTTGATGAGAAGTGATGATTCAGAATGTTTGACCTTAAATATGCTTAATATTAGGGATAAAACTGCCTTCTAGTTTTTTCATGAATTCCTTATTACTTTCATTGTGAGCATTCACTCCATAGAACGGAAAGAAACTGGGATTTCCATACTGTGGCAGATTTCTTGTTTGAACTTAGGCAGTTAATCTATTGATTTGCATGTGTGAATATACTAGAGGACTTAAAACAAAAAAGGAAAGCAGTAGTAGCATCAGTGCTAAAAAATAGAGCAAGAGAGTTAGACCCTGTTTGGCACAGCTCCAATTCCAGAAAATCTATGGAGTCTTGGAGCTAGGTTTTACAAGCTCCAAGAAATCCTGGAGTTGGAGCCGGGATTACATAGAGAGTATTCAGATGAATCAGTTAGTTTGTACTAAATATTAAAATTTAAGTACTTTAATAGCATAGAAAATGTAAATCTAGTCTGGAGTTTGGAGCTGGAGCTGTGCCAAACAGGTCCTTATTGCACAACATCATATGTGGAAGTTGTATTTTCATATTCCAGCATGCTTCCAGTTGATGAAGTGATTTGCAAGAGCTGATCTTTGCAATACAGATAAAATTCAACTTGCTCGTTCTTATTTGTCGCGCTTACTGGAACTTGGAGTAAAAGGTTTAGCTGCTCAGATCATTTTCCCCCTATCTTGATTCTAGTTATGTACTATCTTTGGACAGCTACACTGAATGTGGTGGTTAACGTGATTTGCTGAAGTGATATTATCTTACTTCTGTGGTTGTTTAAAGTAGTTAAATACTTTATTTGCTGATATAATAATTTACACTAATTTTCTTTTCTGTTGACATGACCAGTCCACGGTTCAATTAGTTTTCAATTTTCTGTCTCCGGAGAGTTTGCCAGAGTCAGTTCGGATGGCCCAAGAGATTCGTTGCCTGCCGAATGGCCATGTTGCAAAACTGAAGATGCTTGAGGTATGCTGTGATCTGCAGGACAGTAACTTGTGGGGGTGTTTGGTCTGAGGAATCGCCTCATGAAGAATCGAGCCATCCCTTGAATTGAAATTTGGTGTGATGAACCGTTATTCCTCATTATTTAGCTAACCATGTGCTTTTGAGGGATGAGGTGGTGATGAAAATGAGTGAGGATGACGGATCATCCCATTCCTCAGACCAAACACCCTCTTAATAATACTAATCATTAACAATGATAATGAAAACCTTTTTTCACCAATGATACAGGTAAAAAAGATCGCCTTATATGCAGCAAGTTCAGCTGTCAGAGAAATTCAGAGAATAACCCTGGATCCCAAGTACGTGCACTTATGCCTATTCTTATAGACTGACTGTTGAATTAATGCTGGAGCATTAACATCTTAATTTTCCTTTCAAAGTGTTCATCTTAAGGCGGACTAGATAAAAGTCAAACTTTACAAGTTTTGACTGACAATTGATGAAATTATATTCATATTTAGTGCATAAAAATTGCACCAATAGATTTGCACGCAATAATATATTTTCAGAGAAATTAAACGTCAAAATCTATTATGAAAATAACCCTTACATTGATGTACTGAGACATTAGGTAGTCTGTGCAGTTCTAATCAGTACCATGGGCATTTTTGTCAGGTTCAATCTTGATGCTAGTTTCGACGATCAAAATTTAACTAGGGCAGTTATAGAGAACTTGGCAAGAATGAATAAAGAACCGAAGGTATCTTGCAGTTGAGGTTGTGGAAGCCTTCGAGAAATTGTGACATGGCATTGAGGATTGAAGCTGATGCGTAAGTAGATAGACTGTACATGTTTGTATTGCGTCATATGAAAGTAACACATTCTAATTCGTATTGGATATTGACCTTACCTGTATATTGTGGATTAGGACTAACGGTGAGCTCATGTAGACAAGATAAAAAGTATCAGAAAACTGATTACAGTAACAAATTCTATCTTGAGAAATTGTTAGTGCAATAATCTCTCTTGGTAATTTTTCAGGAGAAATATCAGGTTTTTATGGACAATCTTTAATCGATTAAACTTTGCCTGGACAGTGCGGAGATTGGGTCTCATTTTTCTAACAGTTTGAAGATGAACTGTTAATCACAGTTCATCTGCAAACTTGCCTGGCCAGGCAAGAACTAACGAGTTTACAGGCCACTTTTAGACATCATTTTTTGCTAGCCAACTTGTTAATACTCCAACCAAACAAGCCCGCAATGTTCAACCGTAGGGGATCTCGACTCTTCTTAGCAGCTTCGGATCTCGGCTGCTCTTGCGCAGGGAAGAAAACGATCGAAAGCCGTCGGTGATGATTGCCGGTCGATAAAAAATTTCATCGATCTCATAATTTAACTATCAGTGATAACCATAATACGATACTGAAAGAAATTTAAAAACTATTTTTTATCCAGTAATATTTGAAATGATATTATTTTTATAGAAATAATTAAAAAACAACCCCGGTAAACAACAAAGGGGCGTTCGGGTTCTGGACTAACTTTGCCTCGCCTTTGGCAGGCAAGCGAATTCTTGCCAGCCCAGGCGAGCGAGATTGAGACCTTGTTTAGATGCAAATTATGGAGGAATTGGGGGAAAGATGTCATTTCGTAATAAATGCGTCACTGTAGCATTTCGTTTGTATTTGTGAAAAATTGTCTAAAAATTGATTAATTAGGCTCAAAATGTTCGTCTCGACAAGTACAACAAAATTGTGCAATTAGTTTTTGATTTCGTCTATATTTAATAATTCATGCATGTGCTGACATTTTGATGTGATGAGAGTCTTCTTTTTACATAGCGAACTTTGATGTTGCTTTTTAGAAACTAAACAAGGGCTGACTCTCCTACGACAGTAAAGTAAACCTGCCAGTGCAGGCCCCAAGACAAGCTCGCCGTCAATCCAAACGCATCGCCATCCTCACAACCTGTTTGGGTGGCTGGTGCGAATGTGTGCTGAGAGAAAAATACCGCTGTTTGACTGATGACATGTGACTGATGCTAATTCGGTGTGAGAGAAAAATAATGCTGACCGGTGGTGATAAACCAGACGAACGGGTCACGATCTTGCTTGGTAAGGCTAAACAGTATCGATCAAAAGTTCCAAACGGACCCTAGAAAACGAGATTTTCAGTTGGGGTCTCTACTCCTACGGGTGGTCAGGTCACGTGGGGCCGTCACTTCTTACGAGAAGCCATCATGAGTGGAAGATTCGGATTCGGTTCTACACGCATCCGTACTCAAGCCCGGTCGTATGTGCGGCTAGGGCCTCGTTTGGTTCTCAAGTTTGAGACTCTCAATTGAGGAATACGGAATTCCATGCGCACTGTAGCATTTCGTTTGTATGCGTGAAATATTATCTAAAAATTGATTAATTAAGTTCAAAATGTTCGTCTCGTAGAGTACATCAAAACTATGTAATTAGTTTTTGATTTCATCTATATTTAGTACTCAATGCATGGACTGACATTTTGATGTGATGGAAATGTTCTTTTTGCATAGTGAATTTGTAGGTGTTTGGGATCTAGGCCGCTAGCCCGCTAGGGATCGGGGGTCGCCCCTCGCCCGGGTCGGTCGGGGTGCTCGGGGCAGTCGTGCACTCGTGCATGGGAGTGTCGGCAGCGGAGGGCTAATGGACCTCGTCCATAAGAATGGGAGATTCGGTCACCTAGGCCCAATTAGGTATAGGAAAAAGTCCATTCCACACCCTTTAACTATTAACATTGTCTGATTTTCAACCCTCAACCGCAAAACTAGATATTCGACGCCCTTCAACTTTTTAAACCGTCCAATTTACATCATTTGACGGTTTTCAAGGCGGTTTTTTTACTGACGTGGCGCCACGTTTACCGTCTCCCGTGGCGCCATATCGGCCATGAGGGGCATAAATTGATCTGCTTTGATAGTTCAATGGGGTAAACTAGACTTTATCAAAAAATATCATAAAAATATACTTTTTCCTAGAAAACAAATATAATTAAAAATGCTAAAATCTAATTTAGTCTTAGATCAATAGAAAATTTGTTTTAGCTCAGAAAAATATAGAATCAATTTTATATTTATTCTAAAATCATTCTATACTGTTATAGCGCGTGGATTATGAGTTATTTTGATATTATGCGATCATTTTTTGTTTTTTTGGCTCAAAATCACTACTATTATTTATTCTAAGTAGTCTAATAGACCTTGAAGTTGAGCTGGAGGACATTTATGGCCTATACTACAAAGAAGGCCACCTCACTTTAATGACAAGTAGGTTTCATTATGAATGGATAGCAAGCTAAATTAATACTTTATTGAGATTTTTTAAGTTGTATTATTGTTTATTATAATCTCATGCATTGTTCAAATTCAAACATTAGCTAAAACTTCAGAAGTACTAAATGAGGCAAGCTCAAGTTGACTTTTTTAAAACCACCTAATTTTAATTTCAATAAAATGAGTGTAGTTTGAGTCATTTTTGTAACAAGTTATGTAGTCAGTTTATCCATCTTTTTTACGGTATGAATCGTCTACGCCGAAGAGACTAGGGACCGGCAAATAAACACAAAAGGTATCGAAAAGATCAAAATAACTCCCAACCAGGCACTATAAGAGTAAGGCATGGTTTTAGGAAAAAAAATATAAACTAGTTTTATATTTTTCTGAACTAAAACAAATTTTCTATTATTTTTTCATGACTGAACAAGTCTGTACTATTTTTAATTACATATGTTTTCTAACAAAAAATATTTTTCTATAAAGTTTAGTTGACCCCCTTGAACTGTCAAAGCAGACGAATTTACCCCCCTTATGGGTGACGTGGGGCCACATAGGACAACAAACATGGTGCCACATGAGCGAAAGCCGGCATTAAAACCACCAAAGGGTGTAAATTGGACGGTTTGGAAAGTTGAAGGGTGTCGAATATCTGGTTTTACGGTAGAGTGTTGAAAATCAGACAACATTGATAGTTAAAGGGTATAGAATGGACTTTTTTCTTAGGTATATCAAGTCCTCAAAACAAAGTTGGATGTGTCAAGGTCTACTTGCATTTGGGCCCGTTTTTCTTTTCAACAGGTTACATAGTTTTTTGAGATTAACGAGAGATTTGAGAAAAAAAACTATGCATTTAGAAAATCCAAAACGATCTATAATTTAGTATGAAGAAAGTAGATTTATGTGGTTACAATTCCTCAAAGGTTCACGCATCAGATCAAACGTTTGATTTTGGCCGATATTTGTTTTATTTTTTGGTATATTCGTTTATCACTCATCCGCTCACCTATATCCGGGAGGGGTGTGTGTGGGTTGTTTTTCCTCGCACATGCTATCATGCTCCCGATGGTCGTCCGAACATGCACCTGCGGCATTTTGGAGATACGAACTACTCTCTTCGTCCTAAAATATGTCATTTTGGATTTTCTACATATATGTTTTGGGATGGAGGGAGTGGATGACAATGAATCAGTGATAAATTAACAAGGAAGGTCTGTGTCTCCACAGTATAGGAAGCAAAGAGGTTTTGCCGCTAAGGCTAGTAGTCAAATTATTCAATAAAATAGATCCGTCAAGACAAAAACACAAGCACGTGAAATATTTCATTTATAAACTATTATAACTCATGGAATAAATCCTATCCGGCAAACATTTCATTCATAAGTTTAGTTAAAAAAGATTCTAGATCCACATCAAGAAAACACCACATTACAAATTCACATTTTCAAAAATGCAAATTATCTTCCAACACATAATGTGTAATCCAATATAATGGATCATTAAAGGAAAATTTTTAATCGTGCCATTACAATTTTCAAAATTTTGAAAATGCCACTGTCAGTGACTGCGGTGGCCCCCATATATCAGTGACCAATCGATGACATATTTTTGAAATGTGAAAATTATAATGACATGAATCCAACTAGCCCATCATTAAATGTCAAATTTGACTGTATGACACATCAATTTCTAGCTTATCTAGCTAACAATTTGCTTGGTAAAGACCAAATTTAGCTTGAGCTATACGATTTCTTATGTCTATAAATGCCCCCCAAATTGGTAGGGTATCCATAACCGATATCATCGAGACCAACAAGCAACTTAGAAAGTAAACATACAACCATATTCTCATTAATAATAACAGCCAAGATATTTGCGTTTCTTGCATTTTCTGCTAGTGTTGCTGGTGAATTCACTATTCCACAATACTTTCTACGAGTTGTTGCTCCTACCTCAACCACTATTCCGCAGTACTTTCTGGCAGTGTCAGCCTAGGATCCGCAGGCTCATTTGTTCTGTCATATAGGCAACAAGCACTGGTGGCAAGCATCTCACCCTTGTCAGGTATAATCTTGCAACTACCTTTGGCTTTTCATCAGCAACAACTCTTTGCACATGTGAATGATACATGTCAGCCCAACACTATGACAACAATGTTGTTGCCTAATTAAAGTATTTAATCAGCTAGCTGTGGTGAATCCTGATGCTTACGTCCCAGTGGTAGCAACCGATCATGGTTGGTGCCATCTAGATTACCTGAGTTGTGTACTCTAATAATAAAGTTTGCATGTTGATGTATGTTGCTCATCATAAGTAATAGAAGTATGATTCTTATATGTATAAAAAAATCATATAAACAAAGTTATACATGGTGAGGTAAGTAGGTATCTCTATGCATTGAAGCTTTATTGTGCCCAAATTTATCAGTATTCTAGGTATGCTTGCTAAGCCTTAGAACTTCAAGATAGATCCGTCATGTTCTTGTTTCCTCCATTCCGCTCTATGTTTCCTTCCATTCCTCACAGCACAAGAAGATTGAGTGGACCCACGAGCGGCAAAAACAGGCAAGTGCCCGACGAGGTGAACCAATATGATGTTTGTGCCACAACCCGATGATTGGCAGCTGATGGCAATCTGATATGTATATAGAATCTAAAAAATACGTCTATTTATTTTACTTCAGGGGCATTTTTCAAAAATTTGAAAATTGTAATGGCACGATTGAAATTTTTCCTTAACTATAAATATAGTGACAATCTACTAGGTACAAAGAGTCTGCGAAATTATATCTGGAATTTGCAAACTTTGGTCTTCTCAACCATAACGAAATATGTATTTTCTGAGTTAATAATCTTTTTATTGTATTTTGCATTTGTTAAATAAATGTTACATCAGTCCTATGACCGAACAATGTGTTTGGTGCGGCGCAAAACATTGTTTCCCCGAGGTGAATGTAAGAGAAGAGAAACTATGAAGCTCTAATCCTAAAAAAATATATCATAGTCATTTTTATGGAAATTAAAGACCACGAAAACCTGAATGCGCCGCCTCTAATTCCGCTCATGAACGATAAAAGCACATAAAATTGAGCTAGAATCCCTGCATTCTACAATCCCGATCCGAGGTGGAAGCAAAAGCACCAACTTTCTAAGGGCAGTCCCAACCCATCATGTCTATGGGTAGTGTCCATGCTGTCATGTTAGCAAGACATCACCTTAGACACTATATTCTCTAACCCATGATTTCTTAGGATGGATCATTAATAAATTCATCATCTTTTCTCTCTACCAATCATACTTGTTCTTTTTCTATCATGAAGACATTATCCTCTCCCAATACAAACTTTGATAGTGTCATATGCATAAGGTTCTCGTGTCGACACCGGGTATTGCATGAGACCCAGTTTCTTTCTCTTTCCACTCTCTCTTATTTAATACAGTGCCACACAAGTAAAAAAGTCCTATATGACAGTTTAATTAATGCTATGAAAACCATCAGTGACGCCAATATATATCGTCACGAAACCAGACAGCGAGAGTGCCAAGTTGGCAACCGCCAATGACCAAGGCCGTTTTTGCCGGTGGTGCCGTGCCGAAGCGGCAGAATTTGCCTCGCAGTCGGACCCCCGAGGGTCCGAAGGATCCGGAAAGCTAGAGCAAATCAAAGCACGCCTTCCCAATTCCCCTGCCGCAAATGGGCTTCCGCTTCGCCCGCCTCGCCGGCGCGGCCCGCGCCGCGGCCTCCCGCCGGGGCCAGCCCCCCGCCGCTTCCTCCGCCCGCCGCGCTGTCGCCCCTACCTCCTCGCCGGCGGAGCCACGCTGCGGGCCTCACTGGCTCGTCCCCGCCCGCGGCCACGTGGGCCACTCGCACCACCACGGAGGCGAGGGCGGGGGTGAGGCGTCCGAGCGGATCTTCCGTCTGGGCCTCGCCGCCGACGTTGCCCTCACCGTGGGAAAGGGTATCACGGGCTACCTCTCCGGCAGCACCGCCATCGCGGCCGACGCCGCCCACTCCCTCTCCGACATCGTACGTGTGTGAAAATGGGGTGTCCATTGCTGCTTGATTTGTGCAGTGATGATAATCGTGCGGGGTATTGGGGTGCGCAGGTGCTTAGTGGGGTGGCTCTGGTGTCATACAGGGCGGCCAAGGCTCCCAAAGACGAGGAGCATCCCTATGGTCAGTCTCAAAATCTCTCCTTGTTCCATTCCTCGTACATATGCCATTATCTGGCTATTTCAGTGTGGTAGTAGTATTGATAAGGTAAATGTCACAGCTTGTTGTGACTTGCGAGAATCATTGATTCACCTATAAACGAGGTCTTAGGGTCCGGTGCTGACCGACAAGTCATTACCTATTGATTTTAATAGGGGTTCGGTCTTACGTTTGATTTCACATGAATTTTTTTGCTTCCTGCTTGTGTGTGTTAGCGTGTGCATTGCTGCTTGTTCATTTGTATGCTAGAAATATACGAAAGTGCATTCATGTATTACTTACTAGTTCACATGTTTTGACTACCTTTCTGAGGGGTGCAGTGCAACTGGTTATCATTACTATCCTTAAGGCTTAGCAAGATCATGGGATTAAATCCTGGAAAATCTGAAATAAAATCACAACTTGTACTTAGTGTGACTCCCGGTAGCCACGGGATACTTGAACAAGCTATTAGAATTGTCCTTCCATTGTGAAGGAAGCTAGACGGGCCAATATCCAAGTTTGATTATGTTGCTATGTCCACTTCTATGCACACATCCATAAGATGTTAAAAGTTGTATTACTTAACTTTTGTTTCAGGTCATGGGAAGTTTGAGAGTTTAGGAGCTCTTGGGATTTCAAGTATGTTGTTGGTTACTTCAGGTGGGATTGCCTGGCACGCTTTTGAAGTTCTTCAGGTCTATTACTCCTCATTGACAAAATTTGTTGGAGTTGAATTGTGCTTCTATTTGTGATGTTGCATAAGCTATGCACTCTAAATGTTTGTTTAATGCTTATTGTTTCATCAAAGTTGTGAATGTAGACAAGACTCTGGCTTTGATTGTTCGTAAGAAGTCATGTACTACCTCCGTTCCAAATTACTATTCGTTGTTGACTTTTTTTCATGATCGTTGATCATTCGTCTTATTTAAAAATTTTGTCCAAATATACAGACCAATAAGTTATATTTGAAGTATATACAATGATAAAGCAAGTCACATACAAGATAAATGATACTTGTGAAATTTTTTGAATAAGACGAATGGTCAAACGTTAAGCGAAAAGGTCAACAACGAATAGTAATTTGGAACGGAGGTAGTACATTGTAAGAAAAAGAATGATATGACATTGCTAACATAATTTGGGCCTTCTTGTACGTGTCAGTCAATGCTCCATACAATGTCGTCTTGAGTTTTAAAGAAATTGAAAGGCAATTCATTCAGTCTTTCCATGATACATCTTCTGCTATTGGACTAAGCGAGGTTGTATGTTCGACAATAACAATAATAATGTATCCACACAATATTGTTGTTTGTTTGGTTCAATTTATTCTTTTGATGGGTGATGAATTTTATATTGGTAGTGCATGATTATGTATGGAATTCATGTGTCATGTTTCTTCAGGGAGTAATATCCTCTGCTCCTGATATAATTGGCAACACATTGCATGCCCATCATGACCATGGCAGCGGTGGGCATCATCATGGAATAGATTTGGAACACCCAGTCCTTGCATTGAGCATGACAACTTTAGCAATATCAGTCAAAGAAGGGTAAGTGTGAGCTTTGCTTTTCATGGTAATTTTATTGAACTTGTTTCTTTGTCAAGTTTCATGTTGCAGTCAGAAGTATTCTTACAACTTCTTTTTGTATAAACTAATTATATTAAGAATTAAGGATGACTAGATTACCATACCTTTTTTTTCATTGAATTGGGACACCATGTAGCACATTTTTTGTAGTTTCTTGCAAGTGATTGTTAATTCCATTAGTTCATTGAGGGCACCCGTAGCTTAAGGCCCAGCTGGCATTCTTAGGGGCTTCCTTATATATACAGAGCTTGATCTTAGCAGAAACGGCATAAGATGGGCATAAGCTTGAGGCCCAGCCTCAGCAAATAAACAAACCGGCACTCTCTCAGCTCGGAAAAGAAGAGGGAACAACCTCGGGGAGGGACGAAAGGATGAGGTAGTTGGGGATTTTGTATGTTTTTATGAAGAGATGGGTCCCACCAAGGCCTTTCACCTTCTTAGGGCGTCTCCAACAGTAATAGCCAGTGACTAGCTATTAGATGGCACATCATGTTATGGGTCCCATGTAAGATGTTTTTATTCTGTATCTTCTCCTTTTTCCTCTAAGGGCTCACGATCTATCCCATCCTCACCAGTGCACGAGACTGTTTTCTCTCTTTTTCCGTGCGAGATAGGCGACAAAGTAATAGCTGGTTGCATCCTCTCTCTATCTTCTCTTGCTTTGTGATTGGCTGAAGTTCCACGTCATTGACGACGTCGACAGCCATTGAGGCTGCCCTTAAGGGTGACCTTAGCCTTAGGAAATATACACTACTGATACCCTGATAGAAGACGTGTAACTTGAAACTTTCTTGTCTGTGTGAATGTAGCATTTCGGGACTCAGCTATTTTGACTCTCGGCTATTTTCTAGCTATTACGACCCAGCCTCTTTAAGGGAACATCTATTTTGACTCTCGGCAGCATTTTCTTTTGATCTTTCTAGCTGTATTAATGTTGTTTATTGATCATTTGCGTGGTTAATTCTCATGTGATATATCTCATAATAAGATCCTCAAGCGGGAATATGTGTTTGACGTCTTTGGAATTACAGTCTCTACTGGATCACAAAAAGAGCTGGGGAAAAGGAAGGGAGTGGGCTGATGAAAGCTAATGCATGGCACCATCGTGCAGATGCTATTTCATCTGTTGTTGCCCTAGTAGGGGTAGGTAAGAGCTTTAAGGAATGCTTGTTCTTACATTTCACAGTTGTCATGCTTTTGAATACGAATGGTAGGCTCTCTGTTGTCATGAATCTTAAGCAAGTAGTGCCTCTGTGCATGGTATAACCATTGAAATTATTTCCTATATTTTAATTACGTTTCCAGGTGTGTTGTTGTGTTAGTGATTCTTTCCTGCAGCAGTTACAATAAAGTTTGGTCTGTGAATTTGACTTAAGGACAATATGAGTTTATTACTTTCTTCTGTTGGTGACTAACAGTTGTGCTAATTTGCCTTTAGGAGAAAGATGTATTTTTCATTTCTACTAATCTTTGTCGTTTTCTATCGAACTTTACAGGTGGCTCCATTCTTGGATTGCCTCTTCTTGATCCACTAGCTGGACTTATTGTCTCAGGCATGATTCTTAAAGCTGGTATTCAGACTGGATATGATAGGTAATAATATTGCTATGCTGTGAGGCTGGATCTTTTAGTTAAACTCAATCAAATTATAATGAGACTAGTCCCTAGTAAAACATGATTTTATTCTCTTCTCATGGAATTGCTTCCTTTATTGTGAAAATCTTCCTGCCTTCCTAGTGAAGGAACTTTTCAGATGGCTCACTTCAACGCATATTCAAAAAGAGTTGTTGATACACCTGTTTTGCTTTTATTAAGTGCAATATCTTCTGTACCTACTGAAATATCAGTACCAAGGTGTAGCTCTGACGTGCTATGGCAGGAAACATTAATGAAATTGAAGATGTCACATGCTCATCTGTCTGCATTGCTAAGATCATTTCTTTCTTGTCTCATTCAGCTAATATCACTTTTGTCACATTTAATCAACTAATTATAAAAAACTTCAAATTTAAACAAAGTATATCTTTTACAGTTCAGGATACATGATGTTCCACCTATAATTTGCATGCTTTGGTTGATGTTGATTTGGTGATGATTTTGCTGATTTCACTTCAGTGTACTGGAATTAGTTGATGCTGCTGTGGATCCTTCACTCCTAGAACCAATTAGGGAAACTATTTTGAAGGTTGATGGTGTGAAGGTAGAGTGTCAGCTACTCCCAAAAATTCATTTTTTAGTCAGTTTTGTATCTTTTGAACCTGCAGCGCCATGATTACTGAAGTTTCTGACATAATCTAGGGGTGCCATCGGTTGAGGGGAAGAAAAGCTGGGACCTCATTATATCTCGATGTGCATATTGAGGTATGCAGCGACGTGGTTTAATTTGTTCCTGTAGAACTATGTTGGTTTGCATAGGGAATCGCAATAGCAGAAAACAAACTTTCTTGAGTCTTATCTAAGTATATTGTGATATTTTCCTTATTGTAGGTATATCCTTTCTTGAGTGTCAGTGCAGCACATGATATCGGGGAAACTGTCCGTCATCAGATTCAAAAGGAGCACAATCAAGTTGCTGAAGTTTTCATACACATAGGTAGTCCGCAACTACTAAGCCTGCTCCTCACTGCTTCTACCTTCCTTTCTTTGCATGCATCATAGCTGGCAACTTCTACAGTTTTTGAATTTTTCGAAATTTATGTATTAACAATCATGGATTTGACTGGAAGTCTGGAATACATTTCATTGTGTTTTAATTGAACAATTTGTTGGGGGGCTAGCACTGTGCCGTATTCCCTAATATCCCTCCCAGTTATTGTACTAATGGGTTAAACCTGCAGCTGGAATGCTTATAAGTTGCATTGCAGATCCCTCGTACTCAACGGGCCCCTACATGAACCTGAACAGGACTCTGAACAACCCAGATATAAGAAATTCAGAAGCTATCCCACGGCAACACAGTGCAGAAGCAATTGTGTCTGATATTATTTCCTCCCGTTTTTCAAAGGTAAACCAACTGATTCTACATAATCTTGACTGTCTCCAAATACACTACTATTGATTAGGTGCTGTGGAAGTTAATGATGTAGAAGCTGCAAAAAATTGTTGAAACGATCAGGAGTGTGGAACTTATTCTTTGACATGTGCTAGATTCAGAAAACTGACTAGTTGATCGAATCTAGCTACAGAAGAATTTTGCATGGAATCTCGATAAGGGGAGTTACTCCATAAATTATCAGGAATTTGTAACGTGTGCTGAATCCTAGTAATTTGTATCCAAATCCCTTTATCCAAGCAGGCCCTTAGGAGTTTGTTATACCCCAGGATTTGAATTCATGTGTAGAACAGAACTCTAACAATTTTTTGATGCAGAAAATGTCGCTTGAACATCTAATGTTGCATTACGTGCAAGGAAGAGTATTGCTTCAGGTCCAAGTTTCTATGTCTCCAGAAATTTTGATTCGGTAATTGACCTTTCCTATCCAAACACAAGTTTACACTTTTAGGTTTTGACCTGATCTGTGTCTCCACTTTTAACTCAACTTGAAAGGGATGCGATGGACATCGCAAAGAAAGCTGAAGAGGAGATACTGAGGGCTGATGCCAGCATAAGCCAAGTGAGTGTGCAGCTCAGACTGGGCCAACAAATCAAGCAACTTCAGCTGCCGTCAAGGAAGCAAGTCTCTGGCGATATGCATGCTGGAGAACCATGATGTCAGGATTGTTTTGACAGTCAGTTAGGCTGATCTTTTTGCTAATTTTTCTAACATACATGAGCTTCATTTTACTATCGAGGCATTATATAGGCTAGGACGGCCTGTGTACATTGTAATCATAGTGCTGAGAGATGTCCGGTAAATTTGTAATAATGCACAGAAAAACAGCCATGCTGATGACTACTGGAAAATCTTTGTTGTTGGCCATGCGCCATCACCTGCAATATAAACCGAATGAACAAGTGCCTGGCTCATTGAAGTGTGATTTTCTTGGCTAATCTACGTCAAACGGAAAACAAATAAGTCTCATCTTTTGCGCAGCTGGAGCTTTTCTTTCATCCGGTGAACGTAAGAAATGTCAGTTCAGGATCATCTTCAAGATGGGCAACTCGGGTAATGCTAAATTTGGTAAGGGATTCCTATACGCCACGGGTCAGGTTGTTTCATGCAATGCCACGTAAGATTTTTTAGACGTGGAGAAGAGAGAGCGAGGTGGGAGAATGATTTCGTGTAATGCTAAATTTGGTAAGGGCAGGGATATTCCTACATGTCAGCAGTTTGATAGATTGTCTCATACAGTGCCACGTATGATTTTTGTAGAAGTGGAGAAGAGAGAGCGAGGCGAGAGAATGAGGTTGTTGATGAGCTAATTTAGGATTACAATACAACTTCTCCATTGTACGAGTTTATTCTTATGCAACCAATAATATCTCTTTATTTTTCCATAAATTAAGTGATTTTGTATTATTACGAGACAACTACAACAACAACTTATTATATAGATTATGTGTCACTGCGTGAGATCGCCTATTAGACGAGACTAATGTACTCCTAAGAACCAGTTGATAGTTGATGCAATGACGCAAAGCGATGTACACGGTCCCAGCGAAGTGTCGGCAGATGAAGATGATGAACCTTACCGGCTGGTCCAAGCCTCCAACCTCTAAGCCCAAGGTCCATCTGTCTACAAAACCATAGCTCCCATGTTATATCTGATGGCCTTGTTTAGCTCTTAACTTTGACACGCTAAAGTTGGGACTTTGTCACTGTAGCATTTTATTTGTATTTGTGAATAATTGTCCAAATATTGATTAATTAGGTTTAAAATGTTCGTCTCGGAAAGTACAACAAAATTGTGCAATTAATTTTTAATTTCGTCTACGTTTACTGCTCTATGTATGTGCCAACATTTTGATGTGATGGGAATCTTCTTTTTATATAGTGAAATTTAGGATCTAAAAAGGGCTCAGCCTTGATATGCAAAATAAGAAAACAGAGGCTCACGGACGAATCATTAATGCACGGGGTGATAGCTTGACTTGCACACCATCAATTTCTCCATAATATTAGGGCTGATTCCATTTATAAACATACAACTACAAAATCGCAGTCTCTACGCAAGGCATAAGTACTGTACGTACTAGCTACAGGCTCTTTAATTTCAGGAAGAAAATGAACGGATCACGTAGAAGCTAGCCCTGCCAGACAATGCATAACCCTAACCCTTTTAGCATGCAACGACACGTCCTGCATCGGTGCTACTACATCCGCAACAAGTAATTAACTTGTCCTAACTCCTAACGTTATTATATTTATTTATAAAAAAACGAAGGGATACTTATCAAGCCGACGAACGCACTCGACCTGCAAAAAAGAGCTCACAGATGAAGGCGACACATGGAACGTCGATAGACCCAGTATACCAAACGATTAATCCCGGTAAAGGCATAACCGAATTCGCCAATATGGCATTTCGCCCCTCCGTCTCTCCAGTACAAGTTGGTTTTGCAACACGATTTCTATCAATCAACTAAACAAAAACTTAAGGATGGGTCTCGCGCGAAAGGTGATCACGCAATCTTCCTTCTTCAGGGCCCTCCTGCATGGTAAACATTAGAAAATGGTATGGTGCACCAGCGGCCAGCAACTGAAGACAGCTTTACTTGAAGGACTCGTCTGGTAGCTTGAAATTCATCTCCCGCTCATCAACTCAGGCGCCCTTGATTGCCAATGAACACACACAGAACCACTCATGGATGCGCTTTCGCATCCACGCTGGACTCTGTGTCACCACTGGAAGCTTTACGAACAGGATCTTTGGTGGCTTTGTGGGCTCGCTGAGAAGGCCGGCTCGTCCCCATCTTTGGGTCACCCTTCCGCTTCCCGCTACCAAGTAGTCCAAAAGCAACAGCTTCTAAAGCTCTTGTGGTAGGAGGCCTGATTCTGGTTCCATGCCTCCGAGGATTCGCCTCCAAAGCAGGCTCAAGTTGCTGGCTAACAGGTCTTCCTGTTGCCTCGGAAGGATCACGAGCCATGTTGCTGTTTGAACTGGAGGGAGCTTCATCAGCCTTCACGCCACTGTGATTTTCTGATGATGTGACGCAAATGCTTCCGCTTGTCTTATCATCATGTGGTGTCTCTAGCTTATTCAAGTTAGTAGGACCACTAACATTGGTTCTTTCTTTGACATACTTTGTCTCATGAGCGGTGATCTTTGAGTGAACTTCAGCTACTGCATTGGCCTTGTGCTCAAATGACTTGTCCTCAATTAAGTTCTTCATAACCACTCTCGCATTTTGCCGATCATTAGTAAGAGAATTTGATGCATCTGTCTTCTGCTCAGATGGCTTCTCCTTTGTAGAACAGCTGGCGATTGCTTTAGTCTGGAAAGTATTACCAACATTAACAGCAGCTGGTTTTGACGAAGTCGATGGCAGCTTGCTTTTCTCTTTCTCCAAACCACCATCTTTTGAGAAAGAAAAGCTGCGCCGGCTGCTCTGTTCATTACTGCAGCTAGTTAATCTTCTGCGCTTTGACACAGGGGACAAATACTTGCGCCTTTCAGGTTTTGTTTTGGTGCCATAGATGCCTGTCAAATCTATTTTATCATCATTGCCATTAGAAGAGTGGCCATTAGCAGTTACCATGTTTCGCAATGAACCCACTGAAACCATTTCCTTGACCTCAGCTGTAACTCCTCCACAATCTTCCTGATCATCTGATAATCTATCATTGGCATCTTCCTCCTCGGAGGAACTGTAACTCACCATATTAGATGCATGGTGTGAGAGGACAAAACTAACATTTGCATCTGCAGGTAAGTTCCTCAGCTCCCGCACATTGAAGGGCTCTTCCCCTTCGACTAAGCTAGTATCAATTATTGTGAACTTAGGGAGCTCCTGATGTCCATCCAAAGGACTATCTTGGTTCAGTTTCACATCTGTGATACTGCCGTTTTTCTCAGCAGTTAAAACATTGTCTGCCCCATCAGTCTCCAACTCAAGAAGAGTAGGATCTGCAGCCACCCTTTTTAGGACATCGCTCACAGAATCGAAATAATGAGTGCCTTTAGTGAGCTTACTTCTCGAGAACTTCTTTATGCGCGGCACAAGAAATACAAGGCAATTTTTTGCTGTGCTGACATCCTTTGGCTGCTCTGAGTGCCACCCTTTTGCAAGCAAACGGGGCCAGACAGCTTCCCAGAAAATATCATTTGATTTTGTCTTACTTCTTCTGAAATCACCAGTTAAGAACTTAATTATATCTTCTGAAGCAAGTGATGAATAATCTTTGCCTGTAGGCAAATCGCTATGAACAGAGAGAGCTTGATTAGGTTTAGTTTGGTCCATAACAAATCCAGTCAAATCACGCTTCCCTTTACCAACCCCGACTGCCTCCACAAGAACTTCTGTTCCAACAATAGATATCAGAGCAAAGACAAAATCCTCCAAAGATTTTTGACTGTCACTGAAAGATTTGAAAACCTGCGATATGTGAGAGCAATACAAATCATATGACAAATTCATAACAGTATAGTGTCAACAAATATCTGAAGCACACAAGTTGGTGTTTATTCTGTGCAATTAAACTAGGAAAATAAATTGTGCTTAAGTTGTAACTTTCAAAAGAAAAAGGACAGTTGTATACTTATCCTGGGTACCATGTTTTAAATGATGGTAAGAAATTAACACTTTTTCACAAAAATGAGATCAAAACAGAGAAATTGCAATGGCCAAATGCATGCCTGCAATGGCTTCATGTTTCCAGTCTGATGTCTATATTCGCAAGCATAAAAGTCTTTGAAAGTATACTGAGGATTCGAAGCCATTAAAGTTTGCTATTGAGGACTAGATCAATCGCATATATGCTTGGACAACCCTCTGTATGTTGATCATTATGAGATTAAGGGTGAGTTTCGATTCTTAGCTCCGCTCGCCTCACAAGGCAAGGAGAGATAAAGTAACGGAGGAAGTGACTGGAAATTGAAGAAATATAATGCAGCAATCAAATGTGAAAGTGCTACCGGGAGAACTGATAAATACAGGTGTTTACTTTTTATAGAACAGTAGGAATATTTAAGGTGACATATATAACAAGAAAACTACAAAGAAAAAAAATACAAAACTGAGGGTCAGACTGAGCAGATCAGAATACTTTAAGCTTGAAATATCATGAGATAATTTTATATAAGACCATTTTAACGTCAAATTAATCAGTGAACAATGAGACGGCAAAAGAATCAAACATTTCTTTACCAGAACCAATGCAACATACCTCAATCAATGAATCATGAGTTTCTTTAGGGATTTTAGATTTCAGACGTGATATTAGCTCCTGCTGTCGCCATCCTTGAAAAATGCGTTCCCCAAGAATGCATTTTCTAGTTTTTGCCTTTCTACAGTCAGCCCATCTTTTATACGCGTCCCTTTTGTAGAACTTCCCGTAGTAGTATGAAAGCACATCACCAATGGCCTTAGTACCCAGAAGCCTGCTCAACAGCTTCAGGTTTTTGCCAAAAATGTAGAGCCCAAGGAGAAACAGCTCTGCCTCAAGATCACTCCAAAGGGTAATGGGTGAATAAGGCAGAGGATTTAGTTGTTTGGTTCCCATCTGCTGCACCATTGGATAATTGGTGACATTCAAACCTTCTTGAGTGGGGCGAGCCATTTTTTCATCACACGATTGATTGCTGTCGCACTCAGTCTGAACTACAGGCACCACTGCATGTGGATCCTGGAATGTTGAATCACATTTGCTTGTGTTATTGTTGATTGGACAAGTTGAGGTCACCTGACTTTGCACATGTCCGCTACTGCCTCTTGTTTCGGATTCTGAACAAATATGCATATGTAAATCCTCTTCCTTCTTATTGACTTCACTTGGTGATGCCCACATAATTGGTAGAGCTAAACCAACCATAATAGGGTTACCATAGCCATGTAATATGGAACCGTTGAGTGAACCGGCCATGAACTCACGGCGCTCATCTTCTGTAGCCAGATCGGGGATTTCTGCCTGGTGCTCACTTCCAATGCATGGAGGTACTGGCGAGTCATCATAAATCCCATCTGAAGCAAGGGAAGCTTCTGAAGAAGGCTGGTAGTCACCATTGTCTTCAAGATTGAGTGACTCTGATTCCATCTACCACAATTGGAACAAAAAAATGCAATTATAAAGAGGCATTACAACAATACAAGAACATGTATTTCGGATGAACCAGAAGCGTGCACATAAGAAATTTATTCCTTTTCGAGAATTCTTATGAGCTTACATGCATCCCAATGGTGCATAATCACTGTATAATTTGAAATATGTTATACGCAACAAGAAAGTAACCAACAGTGGTAGGTTACTACCTTGTGGTGACAGTAAGCAGATGAAGTAGAGACATAACAGATGCATTACCACATGGGATGCCTGATGCAACTATGCCTAACTAATCCTATTCGAGCATTTGTGATGACTGAACCTCAAGGAATATATCGAATGCAAGATTGAAGGAGGGAATGTTTTCGGGAAAGGAATTGACTATCCTGGCTAAAACGAATAAGTTGCAAATCTTGCTGTGGCATAAACAGCACAATGCTATAAGATTTCCTGCCATGCAAGCAATGCTAGTAGAGGAACAAATACCATAGCAACTAGCATAATCAAAATGATCAGGTTCCAACAGAAAAATCACATCACACAAATACAGGCAGCACTTGCACTTGCAAGCAGGAAATGAAGTCAATGCCTATCATGTATAAGCTTCATCAAAGAGGGACCATCGATGAACATAACTCGCAAGTGTAAAATGCCTCGCAAAAGAACAAAATATCATCTTGATGAATTGAATCCACTCGCAATCAGTGCAAAAGTATTTGTCAGCATCAAGCACTGCACCATCATAACCGGAACCTATCAACAAACACGATGCCCAACTCTCGATCAATGGCCATGTTGCTACAAACCTACATGACACCAACCAGAGCCACCAGACCAAGCAAATCAAGTAATTCCACAGAGTCCGAGACATCAATTGCATCCTGCGAATCTATCTGAGGTCAGGCACCACCCCAATCCAACCCGCGACCGCGCATCCCGTAGGCACCGTCGAAACCAAGCAACCGACGACCAAACCCCGAACGGAGCAGGCAAGCAAAGTCGACGCCGACCAAATCCACGCCCGAGCCAGCAGCCAAGAACGCAGGCCCGCAGGTACGAAGCACGGATACGAGCCTATCGAAACACCCCTGGGCCGCGTGATCACGGACGAAATCCCCGTAGCCGAACTCAGGAGCACGTCCGCCGCAACCACCCCATCGCAAAAACAAGGAACCGCGCGACGCGCCACCAAACGAGAGCAGCGCGGTCCCCCCGAGCGAGAGCACAAACGAATGCGAGATTAGAGGGAGCAGGGAAGCCGGACAAACCTTCGGGTCCATGCACGCTGGGACGGCGGCGCCTCCTCAAGACTCCGGCCACGCGGAGCCCTCCGGCCTCTCGGACGAGAAACGGACGCGCCCCCGGCAGGGAGCGCGAGAGAATCTAAACCGGACGGGCAGAGCGGCGAGATTCAGCGACGGTCTGCGGGAGGGAGGAGCACGGAGCAGCGCTCGGCGGTGGAGGGTGAGGGGAGAGCACGGCGAGGGCGAGGCCCGGCCGCGGGGCGGTGGTGGGTTGGAGTGTATAGAGGGAGAGAGGAGGCGGAGGCGGTGTTTGGGGTTGGGGGGGGGGGGGGCTCTCGGGCTTTAAAGACAGGAGAAGAGAAGAAGAGAGAACGGTGACAGGGGGAGCGAGACACAGAAATAAATCGGTGGTGTGGTGGTCTCACGGTAGACCAGCGGCAAAATGGGCCGGGCCGGGCCGGGTTGGGCCTGTAGACACGGGTACTTGTGCCTGCAAACCGAAAACGGAAGAGAAATGCTAACGCTACGGGTCGTGCTCACGCGACCCGCGCTACGGGTCTAGTGTCACTCGCGTGTATGGTATGTCTTTTTTTATTAGTGGACCAAATTCTAAAAGAGACGAGATAGATCATATTGTGTTCACATTAGTCGCGGTACCAGCCGCGTGACGAGGGCCTGCGTGCCTGCATGTCTCGCTTTTTAATGAGTTGGAGGCTAAATTCTAAATTAGGCAGGGTAAATCACGTCTTGCTCACGCTAGCCACGCTACAAGTCGTGAGATCAGGCCTGCGTGCCTGCGTGACACCCTTTTTGTCAATTAGAGGTAAAATTTTAAGTGTGGCGAGATAAATCACACATTGTTTGTAAGCTAGTCGCACTAAGAGTTGCAACATTTAGTCTTGTGCATCTGCGTGGCACACTTTTTCACTTGTGGGCTAAATTTTGTGTGGGGTAGAATAAATCATGTGTGATCACGTTAACGCACTAGGTGTTATATAAGCTCACGCCGGTCGCGTAACCATGGCATACTTTTTTGTTAATAGATAAACCAAAATTTGTGTGATGCAAAATAATCACACTGTTCCCACACAACTAGGCATGCACGCTTGTGTTAGGCCTGCATGCCTATTTAGCACGCTTTTTTGGCAATTGGTGGGCTAAATCATGCCACGTCTGCACTAATCGTGTCTATGCTCCTGTCTGATACATTTTTATGTCGATGGGTGAGCTACGTTTCGTGTGAGGCAGGATAAATAACATGTATACAATTTTTTTGCATCGATTCTAAAGTGGGATAACTTTGTTTGTACTTAGATTATTTTAAATTCTCATAACTTCCTCAATGTTTACTTTTAATTTTTTTCCACCAGCGAATTTGCTACTAAAAGGTTTACAAAATAAAATCTATATCTTAAAAATATATTATACTCCCTACATCCTTTTTAAAGGAGGTAGCAGTGGCCTATGTGTAATTATGCTAGCAAGTGATGCATAAGACTCATTTAGATATTTCATAGATGTTGCTACTAAATATATGGTTCAAGTTACAACTTCATTTAAAATCCATGCATCCAATTTGCTAGGAAGTTAATTTTGTTGGCTGGTATCCATGCAAGTCATGGCATAGTATTTATCGAGGTTATTACTAATATTCATTAATATTTAGACAATATCCATACAAGATTCATGTGTTGCAATATAAAGCTGCTATAAAAAATAGTTCCTAGCAAAAAAAATCATAATTTTAAGAAAAATACCACTAAAATGAACTAAATTGTAAAGTACCACGGAAAGATACAAATATTAACTAAGTACAACTTTGTTATATTTGGTTTACTGAAAACTTATTTTTATCTTGTTTTGACAATATAAGATGGACTTGAAATGATGCTTATACATTTAGGCTCAGAAACGACATACATTTTTGCCATCGTTCAAGGTCTATATGGTTTAACTCTATTTAATTTCACAACAATTTTATTTTGCAAATTATGGTATCGGTTGTGGATTCAGATGTTTATCATAAGTTTTACAAATATCGATTTCGTTTTCTGCATGGTCAAGTGAATGACCTTAAAAGAGCAAATGTCTGGAGGGAGCCCAAATTTCACAACACATGCAGGGACATAAAAGGTCAAATGATATTAAGAAAAGTCATGCCCATAGACTTAGCAAGCTAGAACATCAACAACTCAAAAATCCCAGGTTGAACATGACTGTTGCCAATTTTATGCCCATGATCAGTGAGGTATAATAGAGAAAAATTGGATGTTCAGAATCTCAATCGGTCTTTATTCCAACACATTGAGAATTACCGAGTTTGAAGATCCGTGCCAAAAATTATAAAAAAATGGATGTTACTCATTCTGAAATCACCTTAGGGCAGATCGCTTTGCCAAAGTAATCATGTATAACTTCTCGTCTCGTTCGGAATCCGCTTCGAGTGAATGGATATTTGTTGTAAAAGGTAAATTTATGCAATTTTCAATGAGCAATGTTTTTGCACATGTTTTGTTCATGGCATAGAGAAAAATAATGAAGTAGAGGCATCACTAAAGGACAATAAAGATGGAGTTGATGATGATGATGATGATGATGATGATGATGATGATGATGATGATGATGATGATGATGATGATGATGATGATGATGATGATGATGTGAGAGAACATAGCTTGATCGAGTCTTCCATCAAATCTAAACGATAGTATGAGAGGTGACTCAAAGATGCATGAGCACCTTTATTTCCTATATAAAGGACCATGGCTTTGCAACACCGAGGAGGCATGTGAGAAAGTCAAGGTCTATGACTTCAAGTGAAGAGTTTTTTGGGAGGCAATCCATTTATTATGTTTTTGTTTGTTTTAGAGAATAAAAACCATGGCTAATTAATCTAGTTTGATTTTTTTATAGTCTACCTTCATATTAGCACATTCATGTTCATATTTATATTTTCCATGTGCATTATATTCTTTATTTATCCATCATCTAGGCTTGTGCATTTTTTATTTTCTGTGTGTTTGAGTTATGCATGCTCTATGTAGTTGGCTTGGTTGTTTATACACTTTATATGACAAATGCTTTTATATCCATGTTAATGCTTCATACGTGCATTTTCCCTTTTGCAATCTTGTGTAAACATGGTGTTTAATCTTGATTGCATACCATCATCATTCAATTCAATAAACCTTGCTAGCATTCATACCGTCTTATATTGCATTTGTTGTTTATGAGCCTTGCAATGCGTTTTTATTTTTCTCGTGCTACAAAAAAATTATTGACCTTGTGATAGCATGGAGTTTTGACCTTGGTTAATGAATGTTTATGACTATGGAGAAAATTTACAGACTAGTTGTAAGTATGGTGTTTGAAACTAGGTGTAAACACTGTTTTTGTTTATTTGCCTTCCTCTAATATGAAAATATATCTTGCACCCATGTAACCATTAGGTTTTTATGTCTCTGTTCACTAGACTAACTATGCCTCAAGTTAAGAATCTTAAGATATGTCATCGGATTATTAGCAACTACTTCGACTCTCAACCGTCACCAAAGGTATAGTATGCACAATTAAACTTGTACGGTAAAAGTAATTTTATGATAAGAAAATTAAAGGATAACTAAGTTAACGTTATTTAAGCAGCATGATGACAAGTCCTAGACATGAAGGAATGAAATTTTGATTCTTCTGTGAGAGAATCTAAACCGAACGGGCAAAGCGGCGAGATTCAGTGAAGGTTTCTAGGAGGGAGGAGCATGGAGTAGCACTGGGCGGTGGAGGGTGAGCGGAGAGCACGGCGAGGGCGAGGCCCGGCCGCGGGGCGATGGTGCGTTGGAGTGTATAGAGGGAGAGAGGAGGTGGAGATGGAGGTGGAGAGGGGGGCTCAGGCTTTAAAGACATGAGAAGAGAAGAAGGGAGAACGGTGACAGGGGGAGGGAGACACGGAAAGAAATCGGTGGCGTGGTGGTCTCACGGTAGACCAGCGGGAAAACGGGCCGTGCCAGGTTGGGCCTATAGACATAGGGTCTTTGTGCCTGCAAACGGAAAGAGAAGAGAAATGCTAACACGCTATGGGTCGTGCTTACGCGAGCCGCGCTACGAGTCTAGTGTCACCCGCGTGTGTGGTATGTCGTTTTGTTAGGTGGACCAAATTCTAAAAGAGACGAGATAGATCACGTCGTGCTCACATTAGTTACGCTATCAGCCATGTGATGAGGGCCTGCATGCCTGCTTGCCTCGCCTTTTATCAGTTGGAGGCTAAATATTAAATAAGGCAACGTACATCATGCCGTGCTCACCCTAGTCGCTCTAGGGGTCATGATATCAGGCCTACGTGCGGTGACACCCTTTTTGTCAATTTGGAGGCAAAATTTTAAGTGAGGCGGGATAAATCGTGCATTGTTCGCAAGCTAATTGCACTAAGAGTTGCAACGATTAGGCTTGTGCATCTGTGTGGCACACTTTTTTTATCATCGGTGGGCTAAATTTTGTGAGAGGCAGGATAAATTATGTGTCATCACACTAATCGCACTAGGTGTTGAGCTCAAGCCGATCGCGTAACCATGTCATGCTTTTTTGTCAATAGGTGGACCGAAATTTGTGCGATGCAAGATAATCACGACATTGCTACGCTAGTGGCACAATCGCGCAACTAGGCTTGCATGCCTATGTGGCACGCTTTTTGACAATTGATGGGCTAAATCATGTCACGCCTCCAATAATCATGTCTATGCACCTTCATGATACATTTTTGTATTGATGGGTGAGTTAAGTTTTGTGCGAGGCAAGATAAATAGCATGTATGGAGTTGTTTTGGATCGATTCTAAAGTGTGGTAACTTTGTTTGTACTTAGATTATTTAAAATTCTCATAATTTTGTCAATGTTTGTTTTTAATTTTGTTTCCATCATCGAATTTGATACTAAAAGGTTTACAAAATAAAATCTATATCTTAAAAAATATATTGTCCTCCTACATCCTTTAAAATAAAGGGAGGTAAGAGTGGGCTATGTGTAATTATGCTAGCAAGTGATGCACAAGACTCATTTAGATGCTTCATAAATGTTCCTATTAAATATATGGTTCAAGTTACGACTTCATTTGAAATTCATGCAGTAGCAAATTAATTTTGCTGACCGGTATCCATGGAAGTCATGACATTGTATTTATCGAAGTTATAACCAACATTCATTAATATTTAGACAATATCCATACAACATTCCTGTTGAAATCTAAAGTTTCTATGGAAAAATAGTTCCTGGCAAAAAAATAATTTTCCGAAAAATACCACTAAAATAACCAAAATTCGTAAAGTATCTGATACAAGTATTAACTATGTACAACTTTGTTATACTTTGTTTACTGAAAAATTATTTTCATCCTTTTTTTACAACATAAGATGGACTTTAAATGATGCTTATACCCTTAGGCTTAGAAACGATGGACATTTTTATGTCCATTAAAGGCCTTGATGCTTTAGCTACATTTAATCGCACCATAATTTTCTTTTGCAAATCAATCATGGTAGTGGTTGTGGTTTCAGATGTTTATTGTAACATTTGCAAATATCAATTTTTCTTTGCACATGGTCAAGGTAATGACCTTAAAAGAGCAAATGTTAGGAGGGAGCCCAAATTTCACTAAACATGCAGGGACATGAAGGTCAAATGATATTAAGAAAATTCATGCCCAAAGACTTGCAAGCTAGAACATCAACAACTCAAAACAAGAAAATTGTCATTAAGTTTGTGCTCATGACCAGTGAGGTACAACAGAGGAAGATTGGATGTTCAGAATGAATCTCAATAAGTCCTCTTTCCAACACATCGAGAATTACTGAGTTTGAAGATCCTTGCAAGAAACTATAAAAAAATTGGATGTTGCTTATTTCGAAATCAGCTTGGGCTAGATCACTTTGCCAAAGCTAATCAGGCGTAACTTCTCATTTAGAATTCACTCTACGTGAATTGACACTTGTTGGAAAAGGTAATTTCATGCTATTTTCAATAGACCAATGCTTTTTTTCACATGTCTTGTTCATGACACAGAGAAAAATAATGAAATAGAGGCATCACTAAAGGACAATGAAGATGGAGATGATGATGATGTGAGAGAACATAGCTTGATCGAGTCTTCCATCAAGTCTAAAAGATCATGCATAGTATGGGAATTGACTTAAAGATGCATGTGCACCATCATTTCTTGTATAAAAGACCATGGCTTGCAAAAAACAAGGAGGTGTGTGAGAAAGTCAAGATATGTGACTTCAAATGAATAAGTTTTTCGGAGCCAATCCGTTCATTTTTGTTTTCATATGTTTTAGAGAGTAAAAAAGCATGGCTAATCCAGTTTGTTTTTTATTTTATAGTCCACCTTCATATTAGCATATAGTGGTATTGTTGATACCCGTTAATGGCATCTTTTTTTTATCATTTTAGTGCTGGTATTGGACTAATTCTTAAACTAACCCGCAATTGATGGTTGAAATCTCATATTTGCATATGTGTTGTATTTTGGTCTATATTGCAAAAACATAGGAATTACGCTAGAAATATAGAATTTTTGTGCAAGTTGGATATAGGACTAGATATTGGATAATGGAAAGCACAAAATGTGGGCTTGCATGGGTAGTTGAACTTGCATGGGCCATATTTTTTCATTCAAAGTCCAATTTGGACGAATTTGGTGTCAAAACGGCATAGCTCAAATGTCTATAACTTTCGTGTGGAGTGTCCGGACGTTTGAAGCCTCTAAGAGGGTTGGACAATTGGTCCAATGTGTGTTGGCCAGTTTGGGCCTAAACAAGCTTCCCTTTGTGCAGCATGAAGTCCGCATAAATCCTAAGGTTTTCACACATATTTTCATCTAAAAAGCATCCAAACCAATCCTAGGGTTGTGTGGATGCTGCGGTGAGATGCAACCATGGTCGTTTTCAGCCTCCTATATACATGTGCACTTGCGTGCCTGGGCGGGCTCCCTATCAATGTTTTTTTTTCATATATTGGTAGGGTGCTCGAGGTGGTTTTGCATCCAACGTGCTAGAATACAGTAAATAATCTATCAACCAAACACGTTTTTTAAACGAGATGCTCTCTCTAGTAGCTCGAATTGAGGTTTGGCCCCTTTGAATTTTGATTAGTTTTGCATATCGCTGGCAGCCCAACATGTATCCATTTGCAATACTATGCGAATGACATCACATGGATGAATTAACATGGATGAAGTCGCCTTATGTGAATTTACACCCACCCCTATGAATACATGCACACAACTCCGTCCCCATGAGGACATCCAAAATTCTTAGCTGGCTGATCTCAAGATTGACGAAGTTCCACATGTGTCTTACTGTCGATGGACATGTATCCCGCCATTGAAAGAATAATGCCAATTAAATCTTAAAATAAATATAGGAAAACACAAGCACGTGTGCCAAGTCGATGACTCGAATCTAGCTAGGTACTTTTCACCATAACCAATTTTACCAACGGAGTGCTTAGTTGGTTGTTTTAGAAGTTGTTTGAGTTGTAAAATTCTATTTTATTTTAAAATTTTATTTTGTGTAATAATGGGGCAAAGTTCTAAGTTAAAATAAATTAGAGCTTGAAGTTTATTTAACATGAAAAAATTTGGGTTCCATTTTTTTGGTATGTTTTTCAATATTTTAGAGCAACTCTAGGAATAACCCCCAAATCAGACCCTCTAAATATTAAATAGGTGCTGCCTCTAGTTTTTTAGGGTTTCAAAATTCACTGCAACAATAACATCTAGAAACGGAGGGCTCTCTCGAGACCCCAGGAATAGAGGGTGGATGGATAAATTTGAATGCTTATCCAAAATAGGGCGCCAAATAGAGAGTCCATTGGAGTGCATTTTTTCTCTTGACCCTGTAAACTTAGTATAGGGCCTGATTAGAGGGTCTTTCTCTTTGATGGAGATTTTTAACAATAAGAACTCCTTATGTTTTTAAAGCATTGCTTTGAAAGAATTACTAAATAGTTATGATGCATGTTTAAGGCCTATTTGTGAGATATTCGCTCCACATTTTCTAGCTCCGCTTCAAAATCTTGTAGCCAAACACGTCCAACTTTAAAAACTCCAACTCCAGAAAATAGTATCTAGGGGCTAACTCCATGTTTTTTATAGAGCTCCTTAAAGAATGCTCCAGAAAGACTATTTTGCTACCTCATCACGGAGTTAGGAGAAATTATCCACCATACCACTTGTTACAAGTACGGTTTCGCTAAAAAAAGACGTGGTCTTTCTGCTTGCCGCCCCCTTCGCCCAACCTTTCTCCTCCGCACCCCTTCTCTTCTTGCACCGATCCACAAATAACGACCAAGCCAGTGCTCATGGGAATCCCTCATCTGCCACACTTGTTGCCAAGAGGCTCTGAAGCTCCTGGCTGCCGAGGACGTGGCCCCAGTCGAGCGGATCATGTTGCATTTCCTTGCTGCCTGCCGTGACATGCTCGAGGATGAGTGGACGTCCCTTCTTGTTCTCTAGTGTCTTCTCGGCCTGACCGCCACTAAGTTCCCTCAATACTTCCATTCGCAGTTTGTTTGATGTCAGATGTGACATGATGCTTGGTCTTGCTTGTGGATATTCTGTAGAAAAGGTTTGCTGAATTTTATGTCTTATTTGTAGTGTTGGCCCAGAACTTTAGCACTTGAGACTTCGGTAGCTATCAGAACAGCGACCAAAGACTTGGAATTGATTAATTATCTACTAGTGATTTGCGCGCCCTTGCGCGCATATGGACGCATGTAGGACGAATGAGAAATTAATATATAGGTACGTTTAATTTAGAATTGAAATCTAATGTAATTTTCTATACTTAGTGCTACGTGATTTAGAGAATACACAAATTTCTATTGTTTCTGTAAATTTTATTTACTCAATTGTTACTTTAGATTTCAAATTTTACCTATTTTTTTAGACTTGGTGCTACGCATTTAAAAAATACAAAAATATATTATTTTTGTAAATTTTTAACATAATTGATGATCGCCTACCAATATTTTTGAGGCTACTATGTTTGCTTAGGTGGTTCTGTTTGGTAAAAGTTCGTGAGTTTTTTTTAAAAATGGCCTGAGAGAGAGAGCGCATGGACGGCGGGTTCTATTTCGCAAAAGCTCGAGGGTTCTTCTGCAACGCGTGTAGGACGGATGAGAAATTAATATTTGGGTATGTTTAATTTAGAATTGAAATCTAATATAATTTTCTATACTTAGTGCTACGTGATTTAGAGAATACACAAATTCCTATTGTTTCTGTAAATTTTATTCAATTGATTTTACCTATCTTTCTAGACTTGGTGCTACGCATTTAGAAAATACAAAAATAGTATTTTTACAAATTTTTAACATAATTGATGATCGTCTAGCAATATTTTTTAGGCTACTATGTTTGCTTAGGTGGTTCTATTTGGTAAAAGTTGGTGAGTCTTTTAAAAAAATGGCCTGAGAGAGAGCGCATGGACTACGGGTTCTATTTCGCAAAATCCCAAGGGTTCTTCTGTAAAAATGGCCGAGAGAGGGCGTGGACGGTGGGTTCTATTTTGCAAAAGCTCAAGGGTTCTTCTGCAAAAATGGCTAAGAGAGAGGCGTGGACGGCGGGTTCTATTACGTAAAAGCTCGAGGTTTCTTCCACAAAAATGACTGAGAGAGAGGCATGGACGGCGGGTTCTATTTCGTAAAAGATGAAGGACTTTTGTGTAAAGTGACCGAAGTTCGATCCAGACTGTCCATCCGGTCGATCTAACGGTCGGGAATTGCCCATGACGTGGCTTCTTGGTTTTGCCGGGACTCCGTCCGGTTTCTTGTATAGAAATCCTATGTGCTAAAAATAAAATTGTTCGAATGTTTTTCCCTTTAATGTACATTGACAATATTTTATACTATCCATGTACAATAGCAACATAAAAAATAATGAAACTATGTTTTAGCCAACGATAAAACAACGGGTAAAGAAGACTATTTCTATCAAATCTATAATTCATATAGCTGGAGTCACCCTGCTAACCAAATATATTAAGCAGCTCTGTATTTTCTGGAGTTAATGAGGCCTTGTTTAGATAACAATTTGGCACCCTAAATTTGAGAGTTGGAAAACCGAGGCGCACTGTAGCATTTCGTTTGTATGTGTGAAAAATTATCCAAAAATTGATTAATTAAGCTCAAAATGTTCGTCTCGTGGAGTACAACAAAACTGTGCAATTAATTTTTGATTTTATCTACATTTAGTACTCCATGCATGCTATGACATTTTGATGTGATGAGAATCTTCCTTTTGCATATTGAATTTTAGGGGTAAAATTTGGGATCTAAACAACGTCTGAGAGAAAACCGAAACAGTAGAGTTAACCAAGCAAATCTGTACAGTATTTCTTTGGAGAGGAGCTTGCACAAACAAAAAGACGACGGTCCGTCCGAAACCAAAAACCCAAGACCTCAAACCAAAACCCCCCTCTCGAGCCGCCTCCGCCCCACGCGCCCGACACTTCTCGCCACGCCAACCTCGTCGGGGACGCCATGAGCGCGGCGGGCTGGAGGACGCTGCTGCTGCGCATCGGCGACAGGTGCCCCGAGTACGGGGGATCCGCCGACCACAAGGAGCATATCGTGAGCGCCCCTCCCTCTCCCCACCCACTGTTTTCTCCCTGCTCGCCTTTGGTCTCGAAACCCTAGATTATCGGAGCGCCGATTTGGTTGAGAATGTGCTGGTTTAGCTTGAGGCGCGCTGGTTTAGTTGTCAGAGCTGTTGGTCGGAGTGGGTGGGGAGCTCAAAACCCTAGCCTCCGGTTCCATTTACTCGCAGGAGTGCCTGGGACCTCGGTTTTAGTGTCTATTAGACCTCTGCGGTTTGAGCTGGTTGAAAATGTTAGTATTTTTGTACTGAATGTTGATTAGTCAAAAAAATTTCCCTTTAGATTTCGGTAGCAATTGGACTGTGGAGTTGCAATGCAATCATTTACTTAAATGTTTGTGTGTTCGTACTTCCAGAGCTTACCTTGAGTATGCTAATTTCTTTTTTCTAAGTATCAGAACCTCAGTATTTCGGTTCTCCCTTGTTGGATATGGTGTATGTAATATTGTAATTTGATCTACATTAATTCTATTATGTAGACATAGTAGCACATTTTAATGAGAACATTTTGGGCAGAAAATAAAAAATGTATGTGAGCTAGTATGATTTGAGCTTTCCCAGCAGAAAGTTTTTCACATAGCACAATGCATACATAAAAATTGGAAATGCAGCAGTCTATGTTCTAGAATTGCAATCTGTGTTTGATTGTTTAGGGAAGTCACAAGTTGTATCTGTGGAACTATTTTAGAGGTCTATGGTTTGCTGTAATTCTGTTAAATATTATTTTTGTTAGTGAATCTGTGACAGTAGTTGATGATGATAGGGTAAAGTACTGAAGTTAATGTTAAGTTATCTGTCCTTGTGGTCTGGTCATGTTACTTTTAATTAATGCAGCAACTGGAGTTTCTGATATCATTTTTGCTTACAGAATTCTATCTGAATTAAATGATTTCAACATGGAAGAATTAACATAATGTGATTAGGGTGCAAAATAACGGGATATAGCAAATTTCTTCACAGCACATAGCAGATACATTGTTCCATGTTTATTTTCGTTCATATTCGCTACGTCATTTGGTTGTGACTCATCTACAGTGGTCAAAAGAGAATGATGATTTCATGTGTAATCTATCTTAGACACATCTTCTGATAACTTCACAGGAAACTTGTTATGGTGTGCTAAGTCGAGAACTTGAACATTCCAGAGATGCTATATTTGAGGTCAGTATGCAGCGCATCAGTCCTGCTTGTTCCATATTGTTGTTCGTATTTTCTAATCTGGGAATTTCTGTAGTACTATAATGTGTAACTCTATATATGAATTGAATCTCAAACGGTGTGCTCCCAGATGTAGTCCATTACCTAAGTCAATTTAGGAATTCTTAGTGTAACTACGATCAAGTTTGTCAGGATCAAGATGCAAGTTTGGAGTTTTTCTGTTTAACGGATCATATCACAGCATCAAGAATTTGCCACACCACCTTTTGCTGCATCCAAGATATCAGTGGGCTTCAATTTTTTTCCCACATCCATGGATACAGTCATACAGAACAAGCCTTTTTGCCACATCTGTTAGCCATACCATTGCTCTACACCACTGGTCCACAGCAACTCAGCATGTTGCCCTGTTGTGCCAACAAACCACTTTGCTGTGAGCGGTTAATAATTGCGCTGCAAAATCAAATTAAAATTCCAAAAAGGATTGATATGTGAATGCAATCAATACATTGCTTAAACTCGATGTTTTGTGCAAATGACACCATCATAGTGAACATACTATAGCT
Source organism: Echinochloa phyllopogon (assembly GCA_033239725.1). Lineage (NCBI taxonomy): Eukaryota > Viridiplantae > Streptophyta > Magnoliopsida > Poales > Poaceae > Echinochloa > Echinochloa phyllopogon. The sequence continues at coordinate 58,725,787 of BTCW01000018.1, read as the reverse complement.
GGTATAATTTGCTGCTTATTAATAACAATTTTGAATTTGAAAGTACTTCTTTAAAAAAAGGGAAAAAGTCCAAATTACTACCCTCAAGTATGAACAAAGTCCGGATAACCCCTTAAAATGTTTTGGTCATTTTACACCCACAACTATCTTAATCAGTCCAATCTACCCCTTTATAAAATTTGTCCTTTTCTCCATGCACAAGTGGTGTTTTAAGTTAAAATTTTGTGGGATGATGGAGAGCCACATATAGTATTTAAAAAAAATATAATACCAATTTTCCATCATTATTTGTCATAAAATTTTGTTTGATATGGTTAATTTATTACTACATATCATAGCCTTTCAAAATAATGATGAAAAAATCATAATGTATTTTTTAAATATAATTTATGATCCCCTCTATTCTATCGCAAAATTTGAACTCAAAATAACATGTGTACGTGGAGAAACAAAAAAGACAAATCTTAGGAAGGGGTAAACTGGACTGATTAAGATAGTTGAGGGTGTAAAACGGACAAAACATACTTTAGGGGGTTATCCGGACTTTGTCCATACTTGAGGGTAGTAATTTGAACTTTTTTCTTGAAAATAATTCAATTTAACCTACCGCATATACTTTAGTTTAACTTGGGTGCAAATAAATCAATTTAATTTTATGAAAGAAATAACGTAACAGTTCAATATATCAAGTGATACTGGACTAATGAGGCTTAAACTAATATAATAACATGAGATCCAATCTGGTCTAGAATCAACCCATGTCATGCCAGCTTTGTGGGACTGTAAGACCAATCTGTATCTTGATCCTGGCAACATCATTGGTGAGTTCTTCAGATCACTGTTTTCTTCCTGTGAGGAATAATGAAAAAAAATTGAATGCGCAATGTTGCTGCACCTTAGATACTTGCTTTTACTTTTGCTATGGCCATTATATTAAGCTGAAGTCCTTGAGGTGCTAACTGAAACATTCTTTTTGCCTGAGCAGTTTCTCCTTCAGTGTGCAGAACAACTGCCTCACAAGATTCCTTTTTTTGGAGTTTTGGTACGCAAATATTTACTCTAAATCTCATAGCATATTGCTGTTTTTTATGTTCTCTCTCTTTTTGCTAAATTAACATATGGAACATCATTCTCCGTATAATTTTGTCTTGTATTGTGATTAATTCCCTTTTTATGTCCAGAAATAAAGGATAACAACATATACTTGTATTATAAAAAATTTCAGATGAACATTTGATCTTTTTTTATTTAAGTGTTCGGAGTTTATCTTTATGGAGGTCACTAACCACAGCGACATAGCATAAATCAGATCAAGATTCTAGAATGGTCACCGTATATGTGATTTACGTGATTGTTGTGAGGACAACAATGTTAACCTAACATAGCTTCTATGCTTCTGAACTAGGCCTTATTATGCTTGCATGATATAACCTGCCTTATAGGTATTATTGTTTATTAAAATACCTCCTAGCGTCTTTGGGGCTTGCAATGCTGATGCCAAACGTATATTTTTTTGGGGGAAAATAATGGCAAACATAGCTTCTTCCCATCCTTTCCACATGTTCCTGCAACTAGCAAATGTTCCTTGTGTTGTGTGCATTTACATGCAAAATATTAGTCTCCTCTTTATGATAATATTGATCTGTTTCATTACATGAGCATGACGGTGTTTATAGTGTGTTCTACTCTACATTGCGTGGCACGGTTTTTGTGCTAATTTTGGTTGCATGTTTTCATGAGGGACTAAGACACACTTGGATCAAATATCGACAAAAATATTTGATTCCTTCATTTTTTTTGGCTAAGTTAAATTGATTCTTTCATCTAAGCTTTTCTGCCAAGCTGGTCCATAGTTATGATAATGTTTTCTCAACACTATTAGACATGATACTATTAATATCCTACAACAGTGACATCAGAGTTTATTTTTTCATGCATGGTGATTTGTTGTAAGAACAGGATCTACCTGATTGGGTCATATTTAATCAAGGTTCTTTCTGATTGTACCTTGTTTCCTTAATGTCAGATTGGTCTGATAAACTTAGAAAATGAAGACTTTGCCAAGGATATTGTAGATACCACACAGTCCAACCTACAGGTTTGTACCCTTATTTGCACATTACATAATAGAGAACCGTAATTTTAATTTTAAGCGCAACCCCCATCCCTTCTTCCTTCCTTCCGGTTTCACCAGATACAGTTTAACATGGATACTTGTCAGTTAATGTCGGAAAAACACTTTGTGGTTCCTTCTTTTAAGATCAGCATAGCTTTAAGAGTGACCGATGTCTTAATTACAGGATGCCTTGCACAACGAAAATCGTGATAGAATTAGGATATTGCTGCGATTTCTCAGTGGCCTGGTAAGTAACACTCTCTGGTTTTATTTAATTTTGTTTTCTTAATACTGCTTTTGTGTATGTCCTTAGTCCTTACTTGCATTGCTTGTAATTTTACAGTATAGTATGCTGTTTTGTTTTAAATTGACAATCAAAATCTGCATGAATAATTCAATCCATATACCTCTGAATTGTGCTGAAGGCTGTTAGTTGTTGCTAATGTTATTGATTATCAACTAACGTGGGAATTAAATGTGCTGAAAAATCTGCTCAGTTGCACAGTGTGACTATGAATGCCCATCCCCTCCTGATCCTCGTCTTCTGTTCCTCCCAGCGCAGTGCTGGCCCTCCCTCTCGGAGGCTGAGTCTCTCCACCAGGATCGGAATGCTCCCACCCCTCTTGGCTTCCCCTTCGCGGGTGGTGTTGCCTCTGATGGCCTCGTAGATAGCTCAAACTTGTCTTTGCCATTCCTTGGTGTCCGCAGCAGGTCTTGTTGTCCCCAATATCCCTGTGGGGCTAACGTGGTACCCTTCGAGTCTCTGAGAATAGACTGGAATTTGGCTTGAAGGATGACTGATTGAAAAAAACATCGCAACTGATGGTTTCTTTTTTTGATTCAATAAACACACAATGATTTCTTCATAGTTTTTACATATTCCTGTTGAAACGAAGCTAGTTGCTTTTCAGAAAAAGTTCAGACTATTGCTTTTCAACGCTGCAGTTGCTTAATGTTCAAATGCGACGTTTCAGATTAGTAACATGTGAATGGGCTTTGTCAATCAAAACTCAGTATTTTACTGGCACTAACGATGTCACTGCCCTACTGACACCAGAGTGTTCTTCTGAACACACATATGTTTGTACATGCATATATGTCTTGTGTGGCAATTTGAAACTAAAACTTCCAAAACTTAAGGTACCATTAACTAAAACTCAGTACAATACCTTTATTTATTATAGAGTACTTCAGACAACTCACCCTTCATCTTCAACTTAAGCAACATAGCTACATCCAAAAGCCTGGTTGCCAAAACAGGCCAGCTATGCTTCTCAGACCAGCTAGATCTCACACTAGCAGCTTTAGGGACAATCTCCAGCTCGTACAAATGGAGCATATCCCAGAAGCGGAAGGCCTTTTGCTCCAGCTCCTGTTTAATTTCATTATTTGTCACATATATGTTTGCAGCTCTTTGTTACACACCGTATGCCTTATTATCATGCTATGTATGCTTGGCCACTGTTTGATTCATGGGCTGGAAATATGTATTGATAGGATATGCTGTCTTCACATTAGATTTTGAATGAATCTGGCATGTTCTATTGCTTCTCTTGTTCAAGTTGATATCAAATATGGAAAACAATGGATGCTTTGACACCATGGAGGGATTTCTTTCTAATCTTTTTATTGCATCGTAGAACTTGTTTCTTATATTGCGCACCCTATCTGCGGTTGGTCGTTGTTTAATTTACAGTCCAAAAATATTATTTTGGCCAGCGGGTTGTTTAGGAATTAGGATAGTGCTATTTTTTCATTAAGTTTTGAATATACTATGTCCTGTTCCTACTTTTGTTTGAGCTTGTATGAAATATGTGAAAATTGGTTTGATACCACCCTCTGTCCAAAAGAAGTGGATCTCTGTGATCTTTTTGTTGCATGTAGAAATGTTTTCTTACACTCAGCACCTTATGCATATGTTATAGTCAAAATCTAGCATTTTTCTTGTTCGCTTACCCAATCAACTCAATCGTAGATCTTATATTTGCTATGTAGATGTGCAGCAAAGTTGTTGTTCCAAATTCAATAATCGAGACATTTGAGACTCTATTATCATCTGCTGCAACAATATTAGACGAGGAGACTGGGAATCCTTCATGGCAACCACGTGCTGACTTTTATGTTTACTGTATTTTGGCTTCCCTTCCATGGGGTGGTCCAGAATTGTTTGAGGTAAGCTTGACCGACTTCTATAATTAATTGCTTTTCTTCAGGAGTTTCCTTCATGTTTGATACCTAATACGAGTATCCTCACACACACAAAGGAGAAGAATACCACATTTCTATGTGGCACTGTTCCATAATCGTCCAAAAAACAAAGAATGCAGTATGCACATGTGCAAGATTGATCTTGAAGCTTGACAATGTCTATTGCATTGTGCACAGATGCCTTGCCACTCCCACCCCCACCCCCACCCCGAACACACCCACACACACTTAGGTGCAAACTTTTAGAGTGGTTTATGATGCGCTTTTAGAACTCTTATCTGGTTATGAAGTAGCCTATCAGTGTTATCTTTTATTAAAGCCTAGTATTATCCATGTGCAATTAGTCGTTACAAGCCCCTGTGCTGGAGCACCTTGGCTTGACTTATCGACGAATCACTATTAGCTAAGACTTGCTGTGCACACGGTCCTGTAGAGCAATATAATGAGGGTGGCCTCGCGGTGAGAAGATAATTGAGGAATTTGTTTGTAATTGTTGAAGATTTAGCAACTAGAAGTCATTAACATGTGCTTACGAACTGTTCTGTGCAGCAAGTTCCAGATGAGTTTGAGAGGGTTTTGGTTGGTATACAGTCTTACATAAGTATCAGAAGGCATTTTGATGATATTGCTTTCTCAGTCTTTGAGACTGATGAAGGCCACTCTCCCAACAAAAAGGTACTGCTGATCTTCTTGAATGAATGAACTCGAAGCTTGTTTTTTTTCTTGATTCACTTAAAACTTTTGTACGATATTTAGTTCAGTACTATGCTTACAGGATTTCATGGAAGATCTTTGGGAGCGCATTCAAGTTCTTTCCCGCAGTGGATGGAAAGTTAAAAGTGGTATGCCAAAGATAACGTTTACCCTGACTCGTTTCAGTGGCATTTTATGTTTTAGCTGCAAATGGCTATTTAATCATAATTTCATAATCGATTTCATCTGTGGATAAACTCCTTACACACAATTATTGAATTGAAATATTTTTTCTCTGGTCAAATCAGGTTGCATTCTATCCAAAATCTTAAACATCATGATCACTTTGTTTTTGCTTTCTTGTTACAACTACTGAATGGAAATCTAATTACTTTCCTGGCAGTTCCAAAGCCCCACTTGTCATTTGAAGCTCAGCTGGTGGCTGGAAAATCACATCGTCTTTCCCCGATTAGCTGCCCTCCACCTAATCTCTCGCAGACTTCTTCTGAAATATTAAAAGGACAGGAGAAACATGAAGCTGATCTGAAGTATCCTCAAAGGCTTCGTAGACTCCATATCTTTCCCACAAATAAAGCTGAGGTAGTTTGCAAATTTATGATTCGGAAACACTTTGCATGCTTTCATCATTATATTTTTGTATGCAGTATAAACCAATGCTGAATGTGCTAGTAGGTATTTGTTTGCATTGCAAATCTCAGTTGCTCCAAAGGGCATATATTTGGTGAAGTTTTGCTCTGAGTGCTGCTTCTATTGCTTGCCAGATGGTTTGCTATGGATTCAAGCCAATCTTGTACCTTGGTACTGGGCTACTGGCTGCCATCCATTCAATACTTAGTTATAGGTTGAACTTATATTTTAATTCAAGTGACACACATGCTGAAATAAGTTGATAATATAGGATATTCCCCTGTTTGTTCTCTTGGAACCTGAAACTACTGCCAAATCTGCTTCTTCGTCCTGGCAATTCAGTCATACTGTGGGCATTAGACTATGTGCTGGGTGTTTCACTGGGAACCAATCAATGCATATTGGCTTGATATAAAACCCAAACTTCTTCCTTATTTCCATCTTACTATTTTTTTTGTAGCTATATCTATCGATAAGATGCTGTAACTACACAACTGCATATGGCAACTGTTTGTTGTGTTTTGCATATCTAATCAGCTATTGTTCAATGTTCATTCACAGAATATGCAGCCTGTAGATCGTTTCGTTGTTGAAGAATGTATATTGGATGTGCTGCTTTTCTTCAATGGCTGGTCAGTTCGTACAATAAATTTTCTAAATTTGAACATACTTTATTATCTCAATGTTGCTAATACCTCTGCACGCCATACCTATTAAGGCTATTAGTAAAACAACTTGTGATTTCAGAGGATACATTGTATCTGTTGCTAAGTGTATCTATGGAAGATTTGTCTGATATCAACTAGTTAAATTTATTGTCTCTGTAAATAATGCCTTGGTGATTTTATTTCTGGGTACACCATTTTCTTCTTTAATTAAAGCTGGTTACATTACCCCCTTCCTCCTATCCACAATTGGATTTTTTTTTTCTCGAATAAGGCGGGAGAGCTGCATTTCTTTGTATTATTGTCAGAGAAAAGCCAGTCCGAACAAGCCTCCAAGGCTAAAACAACTAAGGGAAACAATACACCCACACAAACACCACGATTAGATAACGCCATGCAGACAAAGAGCAGCAGCACAACACATACAGTGAACCAAAACCACAAAAGCATATCCTCAGCAGAGGGTAAACGCCAAATCGAAAGATGTAAGACCAAATGGCGGCATGACTCCTAGCTCTTGCAAGTACCCAAAAGTGAGCTTGATCAGAGATCTCTTGTAGAACCACCTGGACCCAAGGCGTGGTGCCATTTAATCATTGCGATGTTTCGTAGCCACCATGCTCCCATGAGTGAATTAAGACCTTTTCGCTGCTCCTGGCCTGCCCTGCTCTTTGCTCGGTGCCATCAGTCTCTGAAAACCTCATGTTAGGAGAGGGCACAAAATGTTCAGTTCAACCTTGCTGAAGAGGGGGCGCCGATCACAAATAGAGCACCTAGTCAGGTGAGGGCCTAAATGAGCCAAATGAATGGTGGAATGGTGGTCCAACAGTGGTTTTGGACTGCCAACCAAAGAAAGAATTTCCAGCCAAGACTTCCAAATGCACTTCTAAGGTTCAACCATGGAAGAAGTGATAAGTTGAACTGGTAGAGACGTACTCCCTACGTCCCAAAATAAGTGTCCATATAGCATTCAAATTTTGTCCCACAAAGAGTGTTCATTTAGCTTTTAGGGATGCACACATTAATACAGAAGTGCATAGAGAAACGCATAGAGCCAACCAAATAGTTATTTAGTGTTATTTTTCTAATTTCAATGAGGGGTAACATGGTCATTTGTCATGACTAGTAATTTGTCTTAAATTTTCTAAATGGGCACTTATTTTGGGACGGGGGGAGTAGAGTAGCCTGATGGAGAATGCCACCGAAAGTGCTACCATGGAAGAAGTGATAATTTGAACTGGCAGAGTAGAAGCCTGATGGAGAATGCCACCATATGTGTTGATTAGGCATGTCTGGATTGTGGACAGTGTTTTGGAGGGCATCCCAGACAAGACACTGCTAGAGAGTAGTAATGTGACAGTAATTTGGTTAACCTTTATTTAGTAGTCATTGAACTTTATTTTTATGTTCTAAAGGGCTTCAGTTTGGTTGCTGATTCCATCTTGGTTATGTTTTTCTTTGAAAGATAGTCGGAAAGAATGTGCATTTTATCTGGTCAGCCTGCCTGTATCTTTTCGATACGAGTACCTGATGGCTGAAACCATATTTTCACAGGTATTCCTTTCTCATATTAACTTGTGGGGTTAAAATTAAATATGATTTTCTTTGTTCCTTATTTTGGTGCAAACTGTATTGTTTAATTTTACTCTTTGGTCTAAATTAATTCTTAAGTGTTTGATCTAATTACCTATTACCTATCTCTTTAACCACACTTATAATGAACATTTACTAGGATATTTGACAGGATCTATTGCATTGACAACCTAGGTCGACATACAGCTGCATGTACCATACCCCATAAACAGCATCTATTTTAGACTGGCACCTCTAGTTAGTGCAGAATAAATATCTTACCTTCTTGCAATCAGTGCAAGATCTTTTTAGTTAAACCACAGGGAATTGGTTGCCAAGCACTAATACTGCTTCCTAAGTTTTCCTGTCAAGGAAAGAAAAACCCTTGATATAAACTACCTGAGTCTATAACTCTACCGTTAGCTGATCTTTGTAGTTTGTGCTTTGTACAGAGTCACTGTGACAAACAGGTGGTCTTAGCCTCATAGGCCACTTTCTGACCTGGATCAGCTTAGGTTCATTTTTTTATTTTGAAATCTTAGTTGCCACAAAGTGAATGGTTCTAGCACTTGTAATATTCTGTCTTGGGCAGCTGCGGCTCCTGTAAGGCCAGACTTGGGCAGAAGAACACGAGCAGGTCTAAATGATTTTTTTTACTTATTTTTACACTAAAAAAATAACGGGAAAGCCTGAGCCAGGCCTGAGCCTGACACTGCACATGGGACACGACTTGGCATGAAATGTTGGTCTGAAACTAACCTGCCTTTTTTTGGTTAGGTCAGAGTCTAGGATATGCTGCAAGATTTGTTCATGTATTGTTGTACTTTGAGGTTCTCCTTTCCCCATTGTAGTAAGGATAGCGTGTAACAATTTGAAGTATGATACATTGTTTTCTATTGATGCATTTTGCAGCTACTATTGTTGCCGAATCCACCTTTCAGGCCAATATACTACACATTGGTTATCATTGACCTTTGCAAGGTAGTCCTTTAGATACTTCAAGAGTCTTCACAATTGATGTTTATCTGTTTGTATGTTTCAGCTGAATCTGTCATGGTATGCATTTAGCAAACTTTTTGAAACATGGGCCGGATCTAGTTTGACAGTGCAATTAATTATTCAATTTTGCTGCTTCATTACATTATGGTATATGGTCTGCTCTGACAGAGAAACTAAGCATAGTTTATGAATAAGTGTCACTCTACCCATCTTTGAAGCACTTGATTGCCATCTTCTTATGTTATCTACATACCAGATTCCCATTGCATGATTGCTTACACTTCCATCTTGAAAAAACATGTTTGTAATTCCAGTAAATAAACTTCACCTTGAAAAAATGTGAATACCAATGTGCCCTAGATGTCTAAATATGTTTCAAATATGAATGAATATGGGACTAGATGGTACTCCGAAGAGTAAAATTTAAATGAATATGGGACTAGATGGTACTCCGAAGAGTAAAATTTATCTGCAAGTAAATTTCGTTAGATGGCTCTATGCTTTTAGCAAACTATTGCTCAAGTCCCTACACATGAAATTAATTTTGTACCCCCCCCCCTTATTTAACAAAATCTTATCCACCAATGGTTTCTTATCCTTAATGTCAGTTTACATCTTTCATGGATTGCTTTGGAACTAGCCTCATTATCTAAAGGTTTCTTTCAGGCTTTGCCAGGTGCATTCCCTTCAGTTGTGGTAGGAGCAGTGCATGCTCTTTTTGACAGAATTAGTAACATGGACACGGAGTGCCGCACCAGACTTATCCTATGGTTTTCACACCACTTGTAAGTTGATTGCCAGTTTGTATGTTTTTTTCTTATTTAGGATTTCTGCTGTGTTGTGTATCATTATTTGGCTATTTGCCTCGTATACATACTTCATATATTCTTTTGCATGGTACATCCTTCTTAAACACGTTCAAGACCTGATTCCCTCAATAATCACGCTTTTACATGTAATCATTGCATTGTTGATACAGTTCTCTGAGCAGATGGCTGCAGAATACACATGTTTTCAATCAAACAGTTGGTGATGTTGTAATACCAAATTGTAACGATATTTCTCTACTTGTACAGGTCAAATTTTCAATTCATTTGGCCTTGGCAGGAGTGGTCTTATGTCAAGGACCTCCCAAAATGGGCCCCACAACGTGTTTTTGTCCAGGAGGTGTTGGAAAGGGAAGTACGCTTGTCCTACTTTGAAAAAATCAAGCAGGTTAGTCTTCTGCTACTAGCCATTCTTTCTTAGTAGGGTTTTGTTTTAATACAATGTTTGCAGTTCACACTTTGTTTTCTTTTTCTTGAACGAGCTTGAGTACATACATTTCATACTTCTAGTTTATTGTTTTGACTGATTTTTAATTGGCATCTTGCATCACCTCCTTTGCAGAGTATCGAGGATGCTGCTGAATTGGAAGAACTGTTACCCCCAAAAGCTGGCCCTAATTTCAAATTCCTTAGTGATGAAAGCATTGAAAACACTGATGGCCATAAGTTATCAAAGGAACTTGTTGGCATGATTAGAGGAAAGAAGAATGCACACGATATTATTTTATGGGTGGAGGAACATATAATTCCAACAAATGGTGCTGAATTTGCCCTTGATGTTGTTAGCCAGACACTTCTTGACATCGGTTCAAAAAGTTTCACCCATCTTATTACTGTTTTGGAGAGATATGGTCAAATAATCTCTAGGCTATGTCCAAATGAGGAAATGCAATTACTGTTGATGGATGAAGTCAGTGCTTATTGGAAGAACAGTACCCAGATGACTGCAATAGCTATTGACAGAATGATGGGTTATCGCCTGATATCAAATTTGGCTATAGTTAAATGGGTTTTTTGTCCTGCCAATGTTGAGCAATTCCATGTTTCTGATCGCCCATGGGAGGTGCATCCTTTGTCCTTGTATTTGTGCGTCTAAAAAGTAGTATATATATCAACCAAATAAAAATAATGTTAAGTTTTTCCTCGAATACAGAGGTCAACAATTTTTAGGTGCAACTGTGAAACTGTAGCTCATTGCTCATTTTTTTGTATCAGTTTACGCATGTTTTTGTTTAAATATATCTGATCGAAGTTTCCTCCAACAGATTCTTAGAAATGCCGTTAGTAAAACATACAATCGGATCAGTGACCTCCGGAAGGAAATTCAGTCACTCAAGAAAGGTCTTCAAGTTGCTAAAGAGGTCAGTGCAAAAGCCATAAAGGAGCTAGAGGAGGCTACATCGGTGCTTGAGATTGTAGAGGGGCAACCTGCACCAGCTGAAAGACCAGGTAGGCTAAGGCGGCTCCAAGTACATGCTGACAAGGCAAAGCAAGAGGAAGTAACTACGGAAGAATCTTTAGAAGCGAAGGGAGCTCTCCTTGCTCGGGCTCTTGAAGAAAGCAAGGTGGATTATTTGTTTTTATTTTTCTTTATTGTTTTATTTCTCTCTCTGTGCATCCACCCATGTGCTTTTTCTATGATGAAATTATTGCACAATCTTTCAATATTTTGCGGTATGCTTTACTGTCATGGAATTGACTTCCCTTACTGTTGTCTGACCCTTTGGTTTGACAGGGATTGCTTAAGTTACTATTTAAGAAGTTTGTTGATGTGCTCACTGAACGATTGCCACCTGTCTCTGCTGATGGAGAGATTCCTAATCTTCGTGTTGGAGATCAAAATGTAAATTTAGCGGGCCGAGATCCTGAAACGGCAACAATGGAGATAGACAACGAGAATGGAGCAGATAAAGATAGGTCAATCTCATACTCAGTTCACACCCTTTGTTATCAGCATAATTTCCTGTGTGCCAGCTTAGATTGATACATTAGGGGAAAATGGCCTGTATTTTCAATTTTGGGTTTTCTATGAACAATTTACTCTTGAAGTCTACCATCACCTTTACTATGTTGCTTGGCTGTCTTGGTCATAACCACAAAATTCAGTTAACATTTTCTCAGATGATGGGGCAAAATTTTGATGCTGAGTAGTGTCTAACATTTTTTGTCTAAGCCAGTCAAAAATAGCAGGTTCCTAGATAAATCGATTCCTGCTGACCCGCGGATCAGTAGTGTTCAGTACTTCAGTGTAATTTGCCAGTCATCGTTTTAGGAGGTAACATTTGCCATTACATCATACTGGACTACTAACTTGTTTTCCCTCTTTACAGCGAACCAAATGGGCAAAACACAAAAAATGGCTACAATGTTGGAGAGCTCGAGCAATGGTGTCTTTGTACTCTGGGTTATCTCAAGTCATTTTCCCGCCAATATGCAACTGAGGTTAGTATTCCTATGCCTTTGCTGAAGTCCTCGTACTATGGATAAAATTGTTGTAAAAAATGTTATACCAGCTGGATCGTCCAATTTCTTGCCTTAAATGGCCAGGATAAGGTGTACTAGAGCTACATAAAGAATGCATGTTACTGCAGCAAATTATTTCAATGGCTTGACAAACAATCGATGGTAGCACTGATCATTTGATATCTTGCACAGATTTGGTCTCACATAGCCATGCTGGATGATGAGGTCTTCATTGGGGACATTCACCCTCTTATCCGGAAAGCTGCTTTCTCTGGTTTGTGCAGATTTACAAATGAAGTCTCTTAGCTCTAATTTTTGACCTCTTCTTTGGAAAAACGGAGTGTAGTTAACCTGTATGTCACAGCAGACAATTTTTAACCTTGTTTCACTGATCGGTCCAACCACAAAAGCACTTGAACGAATGGTTTTGTTTCATTTCTTTTCAGAGGAAAATTATTGAGCGCACTCCGAAACAGTGCTTATTAGGTAATTAAATTATTGCTAGCTTTACGTTAGTCGCGTCTGAATATACAGTTGGTTTGATCTTACGTTTACATGAATGGTGGATACATTAATGACGGGCAGTAGTATCAGTGTGCCTGGTGAACTCTTATAATCCATCTGATATATGGATATTAACTGCTATGCTCATCCGAGATTAAAATGAAATAGGTCCGCAATTGTTTTACTTCAGGTGCTATTTAAGATTGCTGGAGCGGGATGGGTTGTTGGTTGGTGCGTTAGAATGGTTTTGTCCTACCTCGTTGAGACCTGAAAACCATCAGACGTTGCACACATATCTGCTCATTTGAATCAAGTGTTGCCGTTTTCCTAGATACAATCAGCGTTATCTGTTCAACATTCGGCCAGTAGTGACAGCACAAGACCAACGGGCAGTACCCGTTATTGGTTCCATCTGAGCCTGGTCAAAATTTGAACCACCGTCACGCCAACTGGGGGCGCCACATGATCTTGCAGACGCAGCCTGCAGTGGTCACCTGGAGCTCCGTCTGACGGCGATGGATATATATATATATATATATGGCTTCGACTCTCTAGCGGTCCGTGATCTCGCAAACCTCCCGCTTCCTTCGTCTCCACGTCCAAACCCTCCTCACGCAAAGTCAGGTTCAAAAAAAAGGTACCCTCACGCACTCACGCTTTCCGCATGGTCAGGTCCGCCAAAGAAGGGTTTCGTGAGGAGGGGGGAGGTGCGTGTGCCGTGTGCGTGCTGCGTGCGCTTGCGGACAAGGCAAATCCGGCCCTGCAGCATATCGGGGAAACCCAGAGTGGTTCGGGAGTGGGCCAAACCTGAAGGGCGTCCGCAGCGGGTGTGCCGACTTCGACAGCGGACAGATTCGGTTGTCTCTTAGTCAGCAATATTTTTTTTTCTACATAGATCAGCACAAACTATCAGTCAGTCAGTAATATTTTTCTCTCGGTACAAACCAACACTCCTCCTCCTGACTAGCCGAACGGGTCCGGTAAAAGCAAAAGGTGCAGCAGGGCCCATCAAAACCTCGGTTCTGGAACAAATCGGTAGCGATTTCTTTTTTCCACCTCCCCCCTCCAGCTCGGACTCCGATCCCACCGTAATCAGATAGCGACTTCGATAGTTGTTGGAGACGACCTAAGCGAATTCTTTAACATTTTTTATGGGGTGTTTCGACCTCTCTCTCGCGTGCTCGGTAGTTAAAAAAGCAACGACCGTTTTACCGGCCCATAGATTCCCAGAAGCATTGCTCCTACTATCGTCGTCTTCTAAACCCTGCTAGTGTGACTGTGTGAGATAAGAGTTAACGAAGCAAATAAAGCAAAAAAGTCACCACGTCAACCGTATATACGTGTTGATATAATCGCATACTCTCCTAGTCTCAATTATGGTTGTTTTGATTTTTATAGATACATATATTTTACTATATATATATCTAGACATACTTTATATCTAGATATATATAGCAACAACTTTATATTAAAAAAGACGAAATGATTTATGATTTATCACTCCATCTATTCTAAATTCTAGGTTATTTTATTTTTTCTAAATGCATAGTTTTTACTATGCATAAGTTATGTCTAGATACTGAAAAACATAACGCGATCTGTAATTTAAAACGGAGGGAGCAAGTAATAACTGTGCAAATTATTGCAAATTATCACCAAACAGGCAATACAGCTAGTACTATCTTCAAGAAAACAATTAGCATTACGTTATAGATTATATAAACAGTAAAAAGAACACTTGCAGAAAGATTAAACGGAAAAAAATACTCCTAGTAAAAACTATAAGCACCTTTAATTCAGTAACTATCTGACTAGAACCATTTATCGACCCACTATATCCTATCACACTATCATGTGATATGCGAACATATCTAACGAACTAGGCCGACGTAGTCGAGCTCCACCGATCCCAAGCGCGGGCTTATTGTCGAGGGCATCGAGTTTAGGCCCGTCAGCTGATTTGGACGTTTGTACTTTGTACCACAGTAATCTTCAACAGTTTGATTGAAAGGAAATTTGGCACCACGTCCCTGATTAATTTGGCAACCAGATATCATGCTGTTGTCGGCGGCAACTTTCTGAAACCCATGTTATATATGCCCAGATGATTCTTTTGAAAGATCGGCGGTCTAAGATTGGGCAGTCATTGTTTGCCATTGTAATTTCTTAACCGGAGCGAAGACAGTAAAGAGTTGCCACGGCAGTGAACTAGAGCCGTCGTCGTCTACAAAATTAATCGAGCCATGCAACATAGCCACATAGGTTTGCTGGTAATAGTGGTGTATCATAAAGATGAACCGGACGATACATATAGTAGTAGAACAAAAGCAAACATACCCAAATCACAGATGAAAATTAATAAATATATGCTTACAAAAAATATTTTAAAAGAATAAGCAACTTTGCAAATCTAATAGTAGCGATGCACGCACACACTAAGAAGTCTAAACCAACCTACTTCCTAAATGAATCTACTTCTTTGCCTACTAAAAAACTACACTTCTACTAATGACGAAGCTAGAGCTAACAACTGTTTATAACTATCTAAACTCCTTAACTAATAAACTAGGCCGACGTGGTCGAGCTCCACCGATCCCAGCCACAGCTGGCCGTCCGCGTCTAGCCGGACGCCCACCAGGTGCTTCACGGGCGGCGCCGTCGCGTCGAGCCGAGCCTTCTCCTGGTTGAGCGCAACCCAGTAGCCTCCCTTGGCGTCGCGCCTCACGTTGTCCGGGTACCCCGGCAGGTCCGCCATGAGCTCGTACTCCCCGGCCTTGGGCCCCTTGAGCCAGTACCGGAACGCCTGGCTCGGCACCGTGTGCGCCACCACCACGTGCGTCCTGTCGGCGCTCACCGCGACGCCGTTCGGGTAGGGCAGGTCGGACCCGAGCACGGTGACCTGCTTGGCCCGCGCGTCGTACCTGAGCAGCCGCCCCGTCGCGTCGGCGTTCATCATGATCTCCGTGTTGAACCTGCGCGGGTACGTGGCGCTGCTGTCGGTGAAGTAGACGTCGCCGGTGGCCTGGTCCACGTCCAGCCCGTTCACGAAGAGGAACGGCGCGCCGCCGGCCTGGGTGGCCAGCACCTCCGCCTCGCCGCCGTTGGGCCCGACCTTCATTAGGCCCAGGTACGCGTCGGCGATGTAGAGGTCGCCGGTCTTGGCGTAGAACTGCAGGCCCAGCGGGCGGCCGCAGATGCTCTCCGTCTCCTCCGAGGGCACCACGGACGCCGTGCACAGCGGGATCTTACGGTAGTTGGCGCTGTGCGCGAACGTGGTCCAGCCGACGGCGCTGCCGCCCCACTTGAGGACGCGGCCGTCGGAGACGCCGGCGTAGGGGCCCTGGCCCCGCCGGTCGAAGGCCAGGCTCTCGGCGCCGGTGACGCCGTCGGGAAGCGGCAGGTGGAAGCTCCAGTGCGTGGGCGTGGTCTTGATCGGCTCGGCGGCGCAGAACGACGACAGGAGCAGGAGCGCCAGGGCGACGGCTAGACGAAGCAGCGACGCCGCCGCGTTGGTGCGCGCCATCTCGGGCACGTTCTTGGTTGGGAAGCTTTGGTTGTTCAATCGATGGGGCGGAAAGCTGGTCGCGTACGCGCACTTTTATGGGTCAGGGCGTGCGCCGGAGTGTCGGACTCGGACGCGGCCTTGCGTCGCGGTCGGTGTTTGTGAGTCAGCTCCGGCGCGGCGCTTGGTCGGAGTCCAGTTCGAGTCAGTTTGCTCCCTGACTCCCTGAGCGAGTCCGAGCAGTGCGAGGTCTAATCGCGTGCCCGCTAGCTTGCTTAGCGTGTTCTGGAACGTACACCCGTCGTGTGTTTTCGCGCTTCGCTTCGTATTCGTCGTCTGATCCGAGTAGATTAGCAGCAAAAAATATGTACAGAAAATCTGCTTAGTAGGAGTACTAGGTACGACTGTACGAGTACTATGAAAGTTAGAAATCTATATGAACAATTTATGTGGTTTTCCGTTTTAAGAAAAGAAAAATGGTTTCAGGCGTCTGTACAATGTGCAGGTAATGGTTCATGGAGCTCATGGTCACCACCAGCCCCACAAATTTCGTAAATTGCATGGTGTATTTTGCGCAATGATTAGTATTGGTGGCTAAAATTGGCATGATGCCGATCTGGCTGGACCACCGTAAAGGAACTGAAAATGGAAATCGGGTTCACCCTTTTATTCATAACATCTTATTATCAGAGAGCTAGCTTGAAAAGAACCATGAAAATCGGGTTCATCTGCAGTTCGATCCCCCTCAAAGTTTCCAGCTTTCTGACCATTATCTGACGCATTAATACTCTTGGGGTCTTCCCATAAATCATACCCTGAAGCAACATTTTTCTTGCATAGATAAATGCCGCCAGTTTCAAGTGAACCCTTAATGGTTTTTGCCTTTCCAAGCAAAGCTTTGGGTTCATCAAGAACTTTCACACCATCTGAATCACACTCATGGTTCCGACCACTGCCAATTTGATGCCGATAGTCCATTTTAGTTTTCTTATATTGTTCTTGTTCATCTTGATTAACGCCTGTTTTATTGATTTCCTTGTTCACGGTTACACTAGTATCACCTTTATCTTTTCTAGCCTTTGTATCCACAGACATGTTGGGGTTTTTAGGCTACCCCTTGATCTAGGCTGCTGGGGAGGGAGAGGGAGATGGCCAGCGGCCATGGTGATGGCGTAGGGAGAGGGAGCCGAAGTTAGAGAGCCGAGAGCTTTAGAAAGTCACACATTTAATTTTTTTTCTTAATTAATTCGATACAAGAGGCCTCTATTATATAGAGGGGACTCGACTTGACTCTCAAACAACCTTGACCTACTTGGCTTGCAAGCCATCCTAATTTTTTTAATTATTACAAGTGATCCTAATATCTAGACTCTTACTAAATCCTAACTTATTTTGTAAAGCAGGCGGTGGCCCTAGGGCCGCGTGGACCCTTGTGGGCCTCTAGGCCCATCTTGGCCCTTTAAACCCATAACACATGTTTTTGTTACTGCTAGGCTTCATTCGTTTAGCTACATGACCTCTGACAGGTCCAGGTGGAAGAGAAGACCATGAACACATCCTTCAAAATCTCTAAGCACATTTTCCATGTCCAAATGTGCTTCCTGTTTCTTTAGCACCAGCGCAACTTTACCTGTTAGTTGCGGTAAATTGGCATGCAGAGAGGTGACAGCAAGAAGCCTCCGGCCGGGAACTGGAAAGCATGTCATGACCTGAAATATGATGCAGAATTGAAGAAAACCAAGGGAATCTTAATTACATCTTTGCTTGATGAGCTAAGCAAAAACTTGACCATTAACAGTAATTCACGTGTAGAATGGTCCGAGGTGATTCATAAGGCAAATGGCTGAACCCAGGAGATAGTCTCCCAAGCCTATCAGGACTCTCCTTTATGGACGAAGATGAAGAAATATCGAGGCTCAGGCCACAATAGATAGCTGCATTTTTCTTCGGCAGATCATTGTTGGAACAAACTTTGGTCCCAACTTTGAGTCATATATCATCACTAATCTCAAAGAGATTATTTTTTGTTTAATACTTGTAGATTATATATGTTTAGATACATAGTAGTTATGTATCGAGAAAACCAAAATGGCCTGCTCCGTACAATTTATGATGGAGAGAGTACTTCATTACTGATAATTTGTGATTACTGATACAAACTTTTCATGCAAGGGTGGACCCAAGTGAACCGCAGTGGATTGGTAAGTTATCCTCGGCGCTAAGTGAAAATTGTCATGTCGTTGTCATCACATCTTCATACTATATCCATACAAGAAGCATCCAAACCCCGTTGTCTCTCTTGCTGGGTTGAGTTGATAGTGAGCTAAGCAAATTGGGACCTTTTTTAAATTAAAGTTACCAATGCGCATCTTGCCTTCATCGTCCTACTCTTAATTACTTGCTACTATCAGTTCATGTAAAGCATGTTTACCTGGAGCTGGTTGAACAGGCGTTTCAAATTAAGATGCACGTCCGAGTTTGATCCCACTTCGCTCCTGCCTTGTCGAACGTACGGCATTTTTGTCGGCATGCAGGGTGTTGATATTTTCTGAGACCGAAGTGCCTTCAAAGATATAATTATCAAAGTTAGTCTCATCGACCAAAATCAGAGTGGCACAGCGGAAGCGTGGTGGGCCCATAACCCACAGGTCCCAAGATCGAAACTTGGCTCTGATAACTTCCGTTTTGTTTTTATAACTTTTTTTTCCTTTCTTTCTTTTTTTTTGCATGCATGTATGGAAATTGTAGTACATGCATATGATGGGATCTGCTTTTGACATCAATGTAGTGATCTGTTTTTAAACCAGGATTCAGGAGCTAGCGCTAAGTGATAGATCTCTTCTTCTCCAGCAATACATATGTCCATATAGTACTCAATCTTACTAATTAAGGATTAAGGACTCGTATGCTTCTAATATTTCGCTTCCACACTGAGAGAGAGAGAGAGCGAGCTAGCCATGGACGCTTCTGGAATCCGGATGCGTCTCTGTGGGTGCGATCACGGGCGCATGCACGCGCCATTGCGGCAAAGCCCCTAATGCATATACCAAAAGCAAAAGTGATATGCAGGCATGCAGAGCAGGATATATATCCAATCACTAGAGTGCGTAGTTTACTACTGCAATCAGTGCGCAATCTCATCTCCAACAAAAGCAGTAGTATGCTGATCTCGGCAGATATATGTAATAATTAAATTAAAAGAGATGGATGGAGGCGAAAACAATAATACATGGGCTACCTTTATTGATCTGATCGGATGCAGACGTGTCCGTCAGATATATATATATATATATATATATATATATATATATATATATATATATATATATATATAGCCCAGCATATAACAAGCTAAATTAACCTACGGCTGCTGATGATCATAACACACGAATTAAAACGAACTTAGAACACGTACGTGCACGTGCACCACGTACATGAGACATTTCATTCGTTCGTACATACGGAGTAGTATATATCTATAGGAGTCTACTTGTACTATACCGTGGTGCCGCGCGATACATATACATATACTATATGTATATGTGCATATGGTATACAAATACAAAGCAAATAATAATCCAACAACGATGAGCAGCAATAATAGTTAGGTCAGTCGTGCACGTGTGCGCTCCAGGCATATCTGTCGTCGATCTCCATCCATCGACGATCAGACCACCTCCACGGCCCTCGGCTGCGGGATGATCATCGCCGGCGGCGGCAGCGGCGGCTCCCTCTCCGCCGCCGGTAGCGGCGGCGGTGGCGGCATGATGTCGACGACGACGACGTCCTTGTTGGCACCACCGTCGTCGTCGGCGGCGCTCATCACCACCTCCCGGCCGTCGGCGTCGAGGGTGGGCGCCGCCGCCGCGACGTGGCCGGGCGGCTGGCGCAGCTGCTGGTCCTTGTCGGCGTCGACCACCTGCATCTCCGACACGGCCCCGTTCTTCCTGGGGTTCCGGTACACGAAGTAGAGCGCCATCTGGGCCAGGCCGAACAGCAGGCCCAGCACGTTGGGCATCTGCACACACACGGCCCACACAGGCATCAATACGTTAGTTTGTTTCGTCCTTGAGAAGATCAGTTATTAAATGCATCTTAATTTGAGCTGGCTGCAGCTAGTGCTATCGGCGAGCTGCTTTACTCGTGTGTTTGCAGCAGGCTTTTCAAAGAACACAGGAGTTTAGTCTATAAGGATCTGATTTATACACTGCTTTACCTGGCCTTTAACGTTTGCAAGTACGCTCTACTTTGCTTTTGCAAAAAGATGGTTTCACTAGCTAGTATGTGGAGTGAGATCTTTTTGTTGGGTTTCTGCACGCAGAGAACATCTGGCCCGTTGGGTTTGTGGGTCGTGACACAAGCTCAAACACCTGTACTTCACTATGCGTGTGATTACATAAAAGTACGTGTATTAAACCATTTAACGGCACCTTAAGCTGGCTAACTCTACTATATCTTTGCAAGCCTGCTTGAAAAGTTAGGAAAGCTAGCTTAGCACACACGTACGACATGATTAAAAGAGAAAAGGAAAAAAATAGTGGAAGGGTATGCCTGCTTACCGCGACGAATAAATCTTTCATGAGGAGGCCGTAGAAGAACCAGGCGACAGCGCTGATGGTCAGGAAGAAGGACAGCCAGAAGGGCATGAACTCCACGCTCTTGGTCCGGATCACTTGACGCTGTTGCAATAAATTAAAATTTAGCAGCAGGTACTTATGTTAGTTCACTTATTATATTAGTTGATCGACCGAATTAATCAGTACTGTTAGTGCTGGTAGATGAGAGGAGAGCTTAATTACGATGATGGTGAGAGGAGCGACGAAGACGGCGAGGGCGAAGGCGGAGCCGACGCCGCCGGCGATGGAGACGCGGCGCTGGCCCTCGACGACGTAGAATTGCAGGAAGGCGACCATGGCCCCGAAGAGCCCCATGTTCATGGTGCACAGCAATTTCATGGTGAAAACCTGCGTTGCATGCTGCCGATGTTGATTGCTAGCTTACATATATATATATATATTCGCGATCAAATTAAATTACTATACTAGATATATAGACGATCGATGAACAAATAAATATGTATAATATATGCATGTACATATACCATTGCGTCCCTGGGCGCGTAGACAAGGTAGATGGCGAGGTAGACGGACTCGACGACGCAGGCGATAGCGTTGATGGAGAGGAGGAGGAGGTCCATGCTCAGCAGCGCGTAGTAGAGCCACAGCATTGCGCTCAGCAGCGCCACCACGTACGGCACCGACTGGAACGACTCCGTCGACTTCTTCTTGTAAACACGGTAAAACGTCGGCCTGCATGCATGGTTTTCATATATGTACATGTATAGAGGTGTGTGATCAGGATCGGAGAGAGGATTTGCAGCACTTAATAACACAGTAACACGGGCATATGAGAGTACTCACGCTGGTGCAAGGGTGACCAGGAATGATAAGATGTTGCCTGCAAAACAGACAAGAAAATGTTAGTATATATTCATGTGTGTGCATATATGCATGGTATATGCAGTTTGCTACTTGCTAGTGATTAGTAATATCGTTGATTCCTGGCATATGCATGGTTTTGATCGAGCTTGCATGCATCTCCCGGAATTGTACTACCACACCACACTGCATACCTAGGATACCCACAGCAAAGACCAACGGGTGCCCAACAGTAATCATCTTGAAGCTATATAAGGGTGACGATCAACACCAATCTCTAGCTCCCTGCTCTATAGACAAACAAAGACTGGCTAATAAGCTAGCTTATACAGCGCTGCCTAAGAGAGATCGATCAACAAGGAGTTCCCTCTTGGGAGGCTGGGCCGGCTAGCTTCTCGAGCTCTTCTGGTCTGGATCTCTACCACATGACACGATGCAAGTTCCCTTCCCGGCAACCCCTCGGTATTTATAGGGGCAGGAAAGGAGCCTCCCGTCACTTGAATACTCCGATAAATCCAGGGAGAGAGGAGAGTCTCGATGGATGATCGTTGTGCGTCGCTAGAGAGCTTTGCCTTTCCGGTGCATACGTGTGGCCGGGCGCACTTGACACCCCGATCCTAATCACATCCTTGGCCAAGCTTATGTGTCGGTAATCCGCGACATGTCGCACAAAGGAGGCGTCTCAGTTGACACATGGGTATTTACTTGGTTTATTACATGGCTGCATAGGCTACATGTGTCGATCTTCGACGACGCCCCCTCGAATTAGTGTTGATTGATCTATATATAGCTTCTTGTTTATCGACATGCATGATATATCAGGTTTGCGCTTAATTATGAATCAATATCATCAGGTAAAAGGATTGCTAGAGTGTTTAAATTTCTTGTGTAAAAAAAGAGTAGAAGAGACACTAAGCACACACTTTATGAGGGAGTTGGAACTCCAATTCTCCATCATTCTATTTGATGGTTTCAGAAAAGGGCATGCAGGATTTTATTTCCTTTTAATCATCAACACTATAGACCTATAGTACTGTCCAGGCCGGCAGGCACGCATGCATATGGATCCCATCATATATCTAGACTTTGAAGTTCTCATTGGGCATTGGCGATCGATTAATCGATGTGGAAAAGCGGGTGAATGTTCTCGACAAATAGTTGCCTGGGGGCATGCAGAATCTGGCAAAGCTGCAATCATGCAAATAAAATAACAAATCACCCTTTTTACCAAGTTAATAAAGTGCCGTGAAAAAATCCGTACCAGCAACTACCCCTAGTGTCCATGGTTACTTTGGACCACCACCACACACATCGTTCTTACGACCGTGCATGCAGGGATTGAGTCAAAAGCTCTTAAGCTAGCGCGGTAAGCAACCGAGCACCCAGCGGTTACTACACACACGTCGTTAGGCCGCGACGCGATCAGAGCCGTCCACTTGCGCAGCCTATCCTAGGCTTGGGGCGATCTCCGCCGTAGACGTGCATGCGTGCCCCGGCGAGGTGGCTGGCCAGCTGCATCCTCCGCTAGCTTTTCAGGGTAATTATGTCGCCATGCATCGTGCTCGATAGTCCTGCAGCAACACACCGAGCAGTACGTAGCAGCCTGAGCCTGACCATATTTATGTGAGAAAAAGCAAGTGATGATCGATGGACAGGATGCATGCGTGTTCCGGTTTGATGTTTGGTTTGATGCCAGAATTTGTCATAATTTAGGCCATACTTAATATAATTATAAATAATTTGACTGGTCTTAGTAATATAAGGGTTTTGGTCATTTGCCTTTTGCCATATCTTTTCCAATCATGTTTTTTCTTCAACATTACCCATATATCAATGGCTCATTTTCTTGTCAAAATTTTCTGCAGTAGTGGCAGGCATTGTCACGGCAGTGGCAGGCTTCGTCTTTGAAAAACTAAAGTAGTATATTAGTATATGAGATATTTGTGAACATGCTAAGATTAGCTAAGGTGGCCGTATATAGTGACCTCGGGCACTTTGCATGAGAAGGGCCGGGCATTGGCTGGTCAAATTAATAACCCATGTTATCGTCATAAGCAACTAAGGTAGTATCACCATCACAATTGACGCAGATGCTCATACGCACGCACACTCACCCCCCATAAACACAAGTACACATGCAAACCCTAACCCTAAGAGCACCTTCAAGAGACTGGACTGGTTGATGTTGAGATTGAGGAAGTCATCACAAGCGCCTTGCTACCACTGAAAAATAGTGCCAGTTAAATCCTAGAATAAATCTAGAAAAATGTGACACACGTGCTAAGTCGAGGACTCGAATCTAGGTGGGCAGGTGCCACGACAAGAAATCGTACCAAGAAAGTACGATACGAAGAAATTACTCTTCAGGGCAATAACTTGTGCATTTTTTTAAAACTATTTTAAAGGTTCTAAATAGTCAAAGCTATAAAAGTTTGACTAAATCCAAGTCCAAATTTTAGAACAACAAAATCGCCATCGGCTTCCATGCACGTTGTTGGCCGCTTGTATCACTCGGTCCCCTCCGATTCCACCACTCCGCCCCCTCCCTTTGCGTCTCCGGAGATCTCATTAATAGCGCTAAAGGGAATGTGGACCCAATTTTCTCATAAGTTCTAGTTTTATGTTTAGGGTTTCATATTCCTCATGCTATTTTCGTTAGTCTTGAAGATTTGGCTCCTCCTCGTTTTCTACGGCGATGTTAAGGATATTAGGTGGAATTGTCTTCTCTTTGGCTACTTCAATGGAGTTGGTGGTGGCGGAGATAGCGTCAAGAACTCCCTTGAAAAAGCAACATGGAGACTTAGGTGTCTTGAGGGCGATGGCGAGACAAGAACACTATTGCCGCCATAAAATAAGTGTCTCTAGGCCCTCTTTTATTTTTTTCATGGTTAGATCCATCCATAATGAAAGTCTTGTGAGAATAATTCTACCCCTCAAGTTGATTTTGGTCGGTCTTGGGTTGGGTAATTTGGGATCGGTCTCTCTTGCCTCTTCATCAGTGATAGAAAGAGAAGAAGAAAGACACACAAAAAATGAAAAATAAGATTATGCTCATCCCTGCCTATATGGATGTTGGGCGTCGTTAGTTGGGCGCTTGTTCTCAACTTGCTTGATGAGCGTATGATTGTGTGGCCTTCCATATTTATCTTTATACAGGTTTGGGATCGACATTTGGAGGTGCATGATGTGTGAGTAGAATGAAAAGGAAGAGTACTACTTGATTGCTTTTAATTGTAATTTCATTTTTTTTCAGAAGTGCTATATTTGACATGAGGATGTACTGATTTGATATTATATAATTCTTCCTTTGATCTAAAGAAAAATAAAATGACAATGAATATTTCAAAATTGGAGGGAGTGCTATGTATTATTTGAAAATAAAAAGGTTATATATCATATAGATGGACTTACATATTTGTGATAAGAGGAAGTAGTGTACATACATCGATCTCTACTACTGCAAAGTTAACTCTCAGGCTAGAGAGCACTAGCATCTTAATTATACTAAGCTGTTATTATCTACTGTACAGGTGAAAGTATGGGCCGGGCGCATATACATGCATGTACGGAAGCTGGCTGCTAATCAGTACTACATCCGTTCCAAATTACTATTTGTTGTTGACTTATTTTCCATGATCTTTGACCATTCGTCTTATTCAAAAATTTTGTCCAAATATACAAACCAATAAATTATACTTGAAGTATATATGATAATAAAATAAGTCAGGTATAAAATAAATAAAACTTATGAAATTTTTTGAATAAGACGAATGGTCAAACGTTAAAAAAAGTCAATAACGAATAGTAATTTGAAACGGAGGTAGTAATAAATAAACATGAATGAACAACGGAGTAGAATGTAGATATCAGGCTATGCTGCACTAGCACTCGCATCCATCGATTGCATCATCGATGTGCACTAGGACTCTCAGTGCGCGCGAACAACGCTCTTAGTCTTAGTACATGTACTTCCTCCGTATCACATTTAGAAGTCGTTTTGGACAACGACACGGTCTCCAAAATGTAACTTTGACTTCTTATTTTTACAAAAATATTTATTAAAAAATAATATATGTATACTTTTATAAAATATTTTTTAAGACAAATCTATTTATATAGTTTTTACACTTCCAAACTCAACGACTTAAAAGTTATTCATGATTTATATTCCTAATGTTTGACTAAAATCTTGTCCAAAACGACTTCTAAATGTGATACGGAGGGAGTATATAGAAAGGGTGTGGTTCAGTTGTGGGTGGGACATGTGGCAGAAAAAGGCGTCGCAACTCGTTTCTAGGATGGAAAGGCAAAGATACCGCAGGATCAGCACGCCAAAGGCTAGCTAGTGATCGGCACTGTAGCATCATGTAATTAATTAAACTACCATGGTGATATGATATGATGGCTGGATAAAATTAAATCATCAAAGTGCTAAGACTATTGGCCATGTATCTCTCCTGGAATCCGGTTGCGCCACTCGATGCCCGACAGCAGATAGATCGGCCATCCTTGTATATATGCATGCATGGAGTGTGGCTAATGTCATGCAAATGCGTCTTTCACTCTGTCTCTAACACATAAGTTTCTTTTCCTTTTTTTAATGTAAGTGTGGAGACAAAAAGAGAGGTAAAAAAATTAAACTGATAATTATAACAAAGCCATTCTTTGCATTAAATAAGGGTCGTTCTTTAACAAATATAGGTAACAAGAGGCAACAAAGTTTCAGAAGATTCATATGTATATGCATGATAAACTCGACCGGCGCCTTTTTACCATTTTGACATACATGATAACAAGAGCGGGCGGAGCTAGGGCCCGTGCTGGGCGTGCGGCAGCACGGGTCCAGCTCAGTTTTTGTTCAATAAGTACATGTAGATTTATGTATAAAACACTAAAATTTGTGACTAAATCAACTCATTTATCACATATATACTGATCCAGCCCTGAGCATCAGAAGCTATTTCTGGCTCCGCCCTGAATAAGAGGTGCACTAAAAAACCTCAAACACCACTCATTCTGTTATTCAGCAGCCAAAAGAGTGGCTGCGCCTGAGCTCCGGTTGCTATTGGCAGCTTCCAACCGTGTGGCCGTGTGGGATCTATTGAGTTTCACTCATGGCAGCTATGGTTATATAGGGTATTATGCAAGAAGGTGTTGGAACTAGAATAGATATGGATGGAGAGCTATACAAGAGGGGAGTGGATCGCAGTTGGTGCAATAATCTACCTCGTTTCAAAAAAAAATTGCCAATATGATTAGGAGCAAAGATGACAATGTGGAATTATCTTGATAAGGAATTTATCTAATATTCGTAAAAAAAAAATACTTGTATATGGCTTCATACAGCTGCAGATTACTGTCTCAGACGATGGGTAGAAGGATGACCTGATCATCAAATTTTGACATGCAGGTGTAACCGCAATTCTACTTCCAAATGCATCGTAAAAGTTGTAGGTCATCGAGAGCAATCCGTTCGAAGGTAGTGCTTATATATATAAGAAAATAATGGATAGAGTAGTCACTTTTGATGTTTCACGATTAGACAATGCCGGCCTTTCCTCCTAACTGAACAACGGGGATTTGGAGATCGTCTGAGTGGCATAACATGGGTGGGATCTCTCAGCTAAATAATTGCATTGAAGAACACAAAAGCGGAATCAACTTCGCAAATATATGTACTGGTGATCATTGTAAATGTATGAGTTCCTGATGACCTAACTTCCAAATGAGTATAAACAGTTGACCTAACTTCGCAAATATATATATAGTTTTATCTACACATGCGTGTAGCTACACCCACCATCAGTATACCATTGTACGTATGTCCGCATACTAGTTTATCATTTTTAGTATATTCATATACTAATTCTAAGATACTTCAAAATAAGTTACACGAAAAAATTTCAAAATCAACCGTATTTTTAAATATATTTTGATTATACCTTTATAATACTATATAAAATAGTATGTCCATATACTCAATGTATGCTTACATACCCAACGTATATATCATCACAGATAGTCTAGTATCATCACATACTACATGTACATACTCTTCGTCGGATCAAATTCATCGTGTATCATGAGATACACATGTGAGAGTAGCTACACGCGCGTGTAGAATGAATTTTTTCTATATATATATATATATATATAGTACTGGTCTAAGGATACAGAGAGCCGTCTCTTCAAACCTTAGTGAATTTTACATGAATGAATTTCATAAAGGTCCAATGTTCGGTCGGGAGAAAATTTGGTTGTACAAAGGCGCGCACAGGCGACACATAGATATGCTCATACTCCCTCCGTGTAGGATTTAGATGACGTTTTGGACAAGATTTTAGTCAAACATTGGGAATATAAATCATGAATTACTTTTAAGCCGTTGAGTTTGGAAATGTGAAAACCATATAAATAGATTTGTCTTAAATTTTTTTATAAAAGTATACATATATTATCTTTAATAAATATTTTTATAAAAATAAGAAGTTAAAGTTACGTTTTAGAGACCGTGTCATTGTCCTAAACGTCATCGGATACCAATATGGAGAGAATACTTAGACATGTTAAATGTGTGTGCAAGAGAACTGCGTGCATGCATGCAAGTTGACTCTTGCATGGATTTTGTTATTGCCCTTGTTTAGTTCCCAAATTTGGGAGCAAATTTTGGCCTTTTGGAATGCGTGCGTCACGGTAGCATTTCGTTTGTATGTGTGAAAAATTGTCCAAAAATTAATTAATTAGGCTCAAAATGTTCGTCTCGCATAGTACAACAAAACCGTGTAATTAGTTTTTTATTTCATCTATATTTAGTACTTCATGTATTTGTCGACATTTTGATGTGATGGAAATCTTCTTTTTACATACTGAACTTTGGGGGCAGAATTTAGGATCTAAGGCCAGGTTGGAAGTTGGACTCCAGGCGAAGATTGTTGATGTGATTATGTGTGCGCATGTCTAACGCTTTTTATCACTTCCCCACTTGGGAATGTACGGCCCCTGCCTTTTGGCATAACAAACATATAACATGTAACCTACGAGTAACCGATAGATCAGCGATCAAGGCCACATTTTGTACACTATACACATGCTGCACTGATGCACAGTACTACTTAGTACGCCTCTGCGGCTGCCAGCTGCACACCGTATTGACCACACGTACAAGTATATGTGCCGATCCGCCGTTGGCGATTGAGAGAAAGCTCTGAGATGTGCATGCACTAGCGAGCTACCGGTTGTGTGTGTTCAAAAATTAAAGATCGAGAGAAACATTATATATAAACGGGGGCTCTATATATGTGGGAACTTTGTATAATCATTGCTAACATGTTTCTGGTCCCTGTTGTTGTAAAAGGAGGGCTTGCTGTTCGTTAGAAACTAGGGCCGGTTAGACTAGAAAGGGACAGTTAGATTCATGCCATTATAATTTTTACAGTTTAGAAATATGTCATCGGCGTGTCACTGACAGGTGGGGGCTACCTCAGTCACTGACAATGGCATTTTTCTAATTTTCAAAAATTATAATGGCACGAGAGGAATTAATCCTAGAAACTACGACGGCAGATACCTTCCCCAGGTGTGGATGGCGCGAGGGGTATTAGTAGCACCCGGACGTCCGACGGAAATTAAAAAATCAGACGGTACTATAGCAGTTAAAATTTTCACCGCAACATAGGTACGCGATGTTACAAGCAACATGTAAAATTTTTGCAACATCCAAAAATAGCATATGCAACATCAAACAAAAGTATCCGCAACATGAATAGTCATCGTTTGCAACACAAAAAAACGTTGCGCTCCCACCTCTCAACCACGCACGGCCGCAGTCAAAAACCTCTCAGTAAAAATACAACATCCGGATGAAACACTTACAACATGCGTGCGAAACATATGCAACATCACAACATATCCGGATTTACTTTTGTAACATTCACATAAAACAGATGCAACATTCTTCTGAAATATCTTAAACACGTGAAAGATACGCTTGCAACATGTAGTAAAACCCTAGCACAAGTGGAGAACTACACATTTGAACGGAGTAGGAGGAGGAGGATGGCCGCCGCCGACGGTGCCCGCGGAGGAGATGGCGGCGGCCGCGGAGGAGGGCGCGGCGACGGCGTTTGCGGCGCACATGGAGGAGCGGTTCCCCGGGCGCGGCATGGGGAGGCCGCCTCGATGCGGAGGTGCGGGGACGGGGAAGCGGCGGCGACACGGAGGAGCGGAGACAAGGGAGGCCGGCGGTGACGCGGAGGAGCGGCGGCGGCGTCGCGGAGGAGCGACGCCTCGACTCGGAGGAGGGGCGACGACGGCGACCCGACGCGGAGGAGCGGAGACGAGGGAGGCCGGTGACGACACGGAGGAGCGGAGACGAGGGAGGCTGCCGGCGACGTGGAGGAGGAGCGGCGGCGGCGGCGCGGAGGAGCGGAATTGGGGAGGCGGCGGCGGCGGCGGCGTTAGGGGACGCGGAAGACGCGATTAAATAGACGGAGGAATGGGAGGTGAAAATGACGGGAGATGCGTCCGATCCGTCGGAGGCCTGTATAGAAGCATTACCGTAGCACGATTGAGTCAGAGGTGGGAATGGGTTTGGATTATCCATGAATATCGTTTTGACGTTTTTTTGTATTTGGATTTCTTTGGATTTTGGATATTATTATGATCTGAATTGGATTATCCATGCATACTGTAGATATTAGCAGGCATATAGTTTCATCAACATGACCAATTAAAATAAAATTATCAATGTGCATGGTCCCAATAACTTGTGTTTAAAGTTGCTGCTAGACTCAGCGTGACTTAGATGCAATTGATCGAATTCTGTCCATCTTCTAAGAGAAACATGGATCCAGGATTCTTCAAATAGGATATGAGCTACTCTATGCAAGTTGTCAAGAGCCCAAAACTATTTGTAACTTACTTAAAAGTTAACCTGCAACAAATTAGACAATTTCGTATAATTTTGTGGTGTGAACACAAGGATAAAGATTCATATGCGAAACTAATATCGTGGCCCCACTTTTTCTGTGCAGGCTACCAACTTGCATAAAGTAATATCTTGGGATTATATATAGGATGGAGTTGGCATAAATGGTTATGTCTACAAAATGATGGGCGCTACATTCGATTCGGAAATCACCTTAAACGTACAGTTTGGATCCCACTGTACTGGGTGGTTCTGCATAATGAATTTGATTGGATAGTATTTATTGGATATTAGACATGCTGTATGGGATTTATGTTTGGTGGGGATTCTTTTGCATGGGTTTCAATAGCTGCTTCATTTAGATTTGGACTATACTTATTTTTTCGACTTCAAGAGGTTATCACTTTTTCTCGTCAACTATATATGAGCTGCAAGGTTATAATACTAATGAAAGACTTTTTGTATCATCATTTTTGGTTGACATATGGTCATGTTCGATTCTTTTACAAAAAGGAGTTGCCCTATATTATGTACAATAATATTCAAGGAAAAAAGTACAACCAGAGCCACTCCTTCTGTTGTATCGAAATGAAGTGTTCTGCTGTCTTTGTTCTAAAATTTAGAAGACTATTTGTCGTTCCAAGTCAAACGCCCTAATTTTGGCCACATTTTATAGAAAATACATTAACATCCACCACACTAATAATAAATGCACTTTTAGAATATTATAAGTCTAATCGAGCTAATTTAAAATTTAGATATTATTATATTTTCTATAAACATAGTAAATTTAGAGAAATTTGACTTAAAAACTAAAGCGACATACATATAATTTTTGGAACCGAACGAGCCACAGCTTACACATCAAGGGCACACACAAAGGATTAAAGAGCTGCATTATAGGCATTATTATGATTTCGATTATTTGTATCAGGACATAATCTACCAAGAAATAAAAGTTAGGGTTACACCTAGTAGGACACGTTACATTTTTTTTGAAAGTAAAGGCAGGAGCACTGCCATATCATATAAGAAGAAGAGCAATCATACATAACGCGCCGAAGCGAATACCTCACCACACAAACAACACACACAAACGACACACCCAACAATACACTACACCACCACAAGCTAGGAGAGGAGCCTAAAGAGGCACCGCGCGTTGCGCCATCGTTGCCAACGTTGTACCACTCTCGCGGTCCGCTGCAAGCCAGAGTGACACCTCGAGCTCCTCCACCATAGGAGTATCACCCTCAGGCCACACACAGAACCGTCGATCTCCCTGTCCCAATAGAGCATCAGCAGAACACTCTCGTCGCAGCGTCAATAAAAATCACTGATCTGACCACTCTACGTGGATCCTCGCCTCTCCCACCGCCTCGGATCCATACGTGCGTTGAGACCGAAACGGTACGATTGATGCAAACATTTCCCAAAAGTCTAGGCTACCGGCGGAGCAGATAATACTCAAGATAGCGTGCCTTTCCGAATTCCCTGGCTATGAAGCTGCTACATGTCGTGCCTGTGTTTGCGCACCTATACGTGTACCGAACTACTGTACTTATATATATAGTATATATATGTTGATCGATCGGTCCAGCCGTCGAGGTGACCATCTACTCGCCTCTGCTTCTCGAATGTTCGCCACGCATCCGTTTCCATGCTGCCTTTTGGTCAGTTAAGTTTTCACTGGGGCCCTGTTGAGTTCCCATGAAAAGTCAAAAATTCTCTCCCCAAACTTTACTATTCCCCTATCACATCAAATCTCTCTCCTCATATATGAAATATTAAACTTGGATAAATAAAAAAACTAAGTACATGGTTTTGATGTACACGATGAGACGAATCTTTTAAGCCTAGTTAGGTCATGATAGGACAACGATTACCACAAACAAACGAAAAATGCTACGGTACACTACAGCGTCCGATGTGACATTTTTACAGCTAGCAGGTCAAAATGCTGCATAGTTTTGGCCTTTTCCGCGATGACTGTTTTTAGTTCCCAAACTTTATCTCTCCAAACTTCACTATTCACCTATCACGTCAAATCCATCTCCTCATGCATGAAGCATTAAACGTGGGTAAATAAAAAAAACTAGATGCACGGTTTTGATGTACATGACGAGACGAATCTTCTGAGCCTAGTTAGATCATGGTAGGACAATGTTTACCACAAACAAACGAAAAGTGCTACAGTACGCTAAAGTGTCCGATGTGACTTTTTCACCTTTTCACCCTCTTTTTAAAGAACTAAACGCACCTGATGTGAAGCTAAAGTAAAAATAATGCTCTGATGTACTCCCTCCGTCCCATAATATAGGGTCTTGGAGGGTTCAAATTTTGTACCAAAATATAAGGTCCTAGGGGGATAGGACAAAACTAAATGAGGTTGGTGGGTGGGTGGAGAGTTGGTGGGTAGTGTAAAATGAGGGGTATAAAGGTCATTTCCTCTGACTGTTGTTTCTTGAGTTTGAATCCTCCAGGACCTTATATTTTGGGACGGAGGGAGTATGTGGCCATGGCGTTTTTACCGCGGCGGCGGCCTGTCGGGTGGGTCCTACCCCAATAATCCTACCACCATTACTTGAGGGTCTAGTCGTAGGAAAGAAGAGGACGCGCTGGGAAAGGAAGATAGATCAGTGTACGCCTGCACCGTATCAATTGTTGTACATGGAGAAAGAGTGCATTTTTAGTTTTTAATAGTGAACTCATCTAATTAAATTCTAGTGAGACTACGAGTTGATCATAGATTAGTTGATAAGGTTTTTTGGGTGGAACCTGTCTATCTGAATTCGAGTCATCGACTCGATACATGGCTCACATTTTTCTAGATTTATTTTAAAAATTAACCGGTGTTATTCTTTCCTGAGTTGGAGTAGCAATTACTCTCTTTCCCAAATTCTATTGAGACTCATCTGATTAAAAGCAGCACTCACGCCAGTAAAAAAAATATAGAAAGGTGTATGAAGCCAATTAAATAGTCAATTGATGTTATTTTCCTTGTTCCAATACATACGTATTTGTTTGGGATCTAAAAAGCGTGTGGCTTTCAATTGCTACTCTTTGTAATCGTTTTCCTTTAGATCAAGTCTTTCTAATGTAGGCCAGCGGTCCTCTTATGTAATTTGGTACTCGTTAACCTCCATTACCGGTTTGCCCGGACCAGTGGTATAATTCTAGGTGGCACGCTCATCCCCTTTAGTCACTTGCATAAAAACCAACCGTATAAACAATTAAAGGCAACATGATCATTTCTCATGACCACTAATATATCTGAAATTTTCTAAAAAAATACTTATCTTATGACGGAGTAAATACTCTAGAAGCTCGGAGCAGGAGGTGTCCACCTAACGTAATCTTTACAAACGAAATTAGTCTCAAACCGGGCATATCCACATTGCTTGCTAGCCCGTTAACCACTAGATCCAACGATCGTGCGATGTCAACCATTCGATCTGCGTTTGGTTCAGGCCATTGGTCCGCTAAGTCTCAAACTTGGGCATTTGTGAATTGTGAATCCTCACGAGCATACTCATCTCCTTCGCCTCTTCTCGTGCCTTCAATCGGTTCGGCTCTCTATGGGCATTCATTTTGAACAGAAAGGAACATAGAAGCAAATAGAGAAGTATGTCATGTTCCTTTCTTAGATTATAGCTTCAGCTACAACTGCATTGTTCAATATTTTGCCCTTTATCATCACATAGAATTTTAAATTAAAACACCATTGGCGTATGAAGAAATAAAAAAAATCTTATAAAGGGGTAGATTCGATCGATTGAGATAATTATGGTTTATCCAAACTTTGTGAGAATAGTAATTTATACTTTTTCGTTTTAATATATCGCATATTACTCCAATGCTAACAAAGCTACTAATTTGAGTCCCCATCACTCCATCAGTACCTCTGCAGACATGCATAGCAGTTTCCATTTAATAAATCCATGGCCATGGCCCATGGATAGCAGTTTCCACGAAAGGCCTTGAAAACCCACGAGTTAAAACTTGAAGGAAAAAGTCTATTTAGCATCCCTCAAGTATTGCCTAAGTTTGATTCTCGTCCCTCATCTCTAAACCTGAATATTTGTGGTACATCAACTCTGAAAACCTATTGTTTTTCATCCTCGGCAGTTTCGCGAATGGTTTTGGAGGGGATAAATTGAAATCTAGTTAAGAGTTTGAGGATGTAAATGGTCCTTTGGAAGAAAATGGTTTGCAAATATCTTTTTTAGAAATATTATAAAAAAATCATAGAATCTAGTTTAATCTTAAAATTTCATATAAAATTCGTTTTAGATTGGAAAATATAAGACTAGTTTTACAATTTTTCTAAAATTATGTTTTTTCTACCTATTTTGGAGTCTTACTAGTTTCCAAGCATATGAAATTATAAGAAGGAATAAGGAAATAACGGGAGCAACTACTTAGTAAAAATATAAAAAATTTGATCTAAAACAAATTTTGTATTAATTTCCTACTAATTTTGGTTGATAGACACGTGCCTTTCAGGAAGCATGCATTTATTCTATGGCTGATGAGCTAGCTAAACATTTGGCCCCATGGAGCTACTCCATCGCCTTCTTTGAGATGTCCTTTATTCCACTTGTTCGGCTCCGAAGGTTTTGCAAAACCATTAAAGCTGACAGATTTAGGAAAGAGATGAAGGATCTTATCCATCAGGTTTGCTGAGCATTTGTAGAAGACTTAGAATTATATTTTTTATTCATTGCACACATATCTTATCAACATCTCTGATTTCAAATAGAGGCCAATGTTGAGTTCATTAATTTAACGTGCGGGAATTGCATTTTCATCCAATGATCCAGCTGTAGAGTCATTTCTACAGGCATGGACCCTTATACTGACTTGATAGCTTTTCTTTTGCCGCATTATTATTTTTTACTATCATTTTTGTGTATTTCATGAACTTGTAATGTTCATTCTCCAACAGAGCGAAAAGGAAGAGCGTTGCAGCCCTCTCTCAAAATATGTTGCTAGTCTACACCAGAGAGCACAGGACAGGATGGATGCTCTGGACGAGACCAGGTTGGTTCCATCCATGTTTAGCTAAGTGCATATACTAACAAATAACTACCCTCTGCATTTTATTCTTGGAGCAACTTCCATCATATTATCTGGTAGCACATAGACATAGTGCATTTTTGTAGTCTGTAGTTCTGTACAAACCACAAGAACATAGGCATCACGATCATCTTGTAAGTACATAACTGCATTATGATTAATGGCATTGGGTTCACTAATTCGTTCTTCCCAACCAGTGTCATTGTGGGGGCGGAGTCGTCGACCTTCTCGAAGAGGTTAACTGAAGCACAGAAGCAACAGGATGAGCAGGACAATGATGAAGGTGCCATTGCTTTCAGTAAGAATCTGTTGGCTGAAAAGAAGAAGCCCAAGTGTGTTCAGCCTTCCTCATTATACTTTCTTTTTTTCCCATTACTTGGCGTGAAAAACATATGGGTTAATTGGATATATGCCATTGCAATTTTTCTACTTTGGAGAAACGACATTACAATTCGTCTATTTGGATCCATACCATTACAATTATGGATCTATCCGAGATGTGTCATTTTATACGTCTTTGATGCTCTTGGACCTACACGTTGACTCTAGTATCTCCGTATAGACAAAAATGCCATTGATCTATCTAATAGTCCACTCACTGACGCCTGGGGCCCACACGTCAACCTCTTCCTCTGTTTCTTCCCACCACCCGACCCACCTAGCGCCGCCGCAGCTTCCTGGCGCTGTGCGCCGCCGCTGCCGCCGGCCTTAGCGTGCGCGCCAAGCCACGCCGCCTCTGCGCCCCGACAACTACCGCGCGCGACCCGAGGCTCGCGTCCCACGTTCCCCTGCCACCGCCGGAGATCCAAGCGCCGCTGACGGCCATTGGCGCCCTATTCGCCGTATCCCGGGGCCATTGAGCAAGCCGTCGCCGCCACGACCTTCCTCATGTCGAGCCTCACCTCCCCAATCGGTCGTCGACCTCTTTCTGATGCCAGAGCGCCGCCGCCCCGCGAAGCAACGAGCCGCCGCCGTCCACACCAAATTCCGGCTGCCTCGGACATCTTTGGGACAAGCCACCACCACCACGAGCTTCACCGTGACGAGCCGAAGCCCCGACACCGGTTCTCATAGCCAGATTGCTTCCGGAGGAGTTTCCCCGCGAGAGCGCCTCACCGCTGGCCGCCTTCTCTGCCATCGACCGAATTGCCGGCCGTCATCGTACGTTCCGCCGCCCGGTGAGCACCTTCCCGAGCTCCCCTTGGTCTCCTCTCCCCTTTGTGTGCCGCGCGTAAGACCCCAGCCCGTCCAACCGTCGGCGCCTTCGCCACCCAGTGCCGCCGTCGGCCATGGGGGCAAGCTCCCTGAGCAAGAAGCCTCGTCGCGGTGAGCTCGTCACGCTCACGGAGCACGTCCTGAAGGCCTCGACGGTGAGCGCACATCCTGTGCGAAGGCTTTGAGGTGGACGATGCATTTCTCGGATTCCGCGAGGGAGCCATCGCCGGCGGTGTGGAGCGGAGGAGGGAGGCGGGAGGTGGTCCTCGTCGACGGTGTCTGCGGCGGGCATTCAGAGACGCCGCTGAGGGTGGAAGAGGAAAATAGGATAGCGATTGTCAAGGGCATTTTGGTCCATATGAAATTGGAGTAGTTGTATAGTGGCCTGCGCGTGGGCCCAGGAGCATCAAATACATATAAAATGGCACGTCTCGGATAGAACTAGAATTGCAATGGCATGGATCCAAATAGATGAATTGTAATGACGTTTCTGTAAAGTAGAAAAGTTGCAATGGTATATATCCAATTAACCCAAAACACATTAAACCTTCATCTGGGTGCTCACAACCACAAGGGAGAAGAACAAGAAGCGACCACGGGAGCATGATAATGTTGCTTGTTATGGACCCTTTCTTTGGAAAGCATTATCAGCGCAGGAAGAAGTCCTGGACATAGTCTTTCGTAGTCTGTTAAGATTTGATTGTAATAGGGCTGGACTATTCCTTTAGTTAGAATTTGTGTAGGGGTTTCGCAACCTATAAATATTTCTTTGTTGTAATCGAAAGAGGTAAGTAGAAGTATAAACCCTAGCTCAGAGCCTCGAAAGAGGGCGAGTCTGGTTCCTGCCTCTGCTGTGCGTGTTCATCAATCCCAGTTAATTAGCCATATCATGCTACAGAGGAGGATCTTGTTGAGGATCTGGTCTTGAGCTCAGATGACGATGAAGATGGCAACGATCACGACTCAGACGAGGATGTCTCTGTTCCGGTTGAAGATGACAGTGATGAAGACTTCGTAGACCCTGACAGTGAGTATAAGAAACAAAAGAAGGCGAAGTTGAAGAAGAGGAACAAGCGCCAACAATTGTCGGACAAGGCGCCCTCTAAAACGAGAAGGAAGGCGCATCCCAAGAAGAAGGCCAAGCATTAGTGATGCTACGTAGGACCTAGCAAATATGTTGTTGTGATATGCTTCAAGTTGAGAAAAATATTTTGCAAGTGAAAAAGATTTCGTTTTATTTTCCTGAGAGAAATTCAGTCGATGTCTATCATTTCCTGGAATATACTCGTAGCTAGTATATATGTTCCTACGTGCAGCCGAGAGGGATGCGGACTTCGCTCGCCTGCATCGCAGCGTTGGACTCATGCTCGCGCAGGCGAACTGCTACTTCGAGCTTGCCGCGTTGCGCACTTGCGCGGCAGGTGAGTATAATGCAAGGAAAAATATTTCCACTGCTCAAATTAAAATAATGATTTAATGAATGTTTAATAAATAAAGAAAATTTGTGTATAACGAAAGGCATGGCAATACCAAGGAGGTTCAAATTCTCCATTACAAGTGAAGTTAGCTGCCAATATGAGCAGCTTGGTCAAAGTCTTGACCAAAATAATTTTTGAAGAAAAAAAGGGACTATTTTTCTCCATTGGACTGCGCAGTTCCCTGTCACACTCTGCGAATTGCCAAATTAAATTAATTTTCCTAACGATCTTCTCACGACGCTACTGTTATCGGTATTGATCAGCCTTGAGTTTAGAAAGAGGCGACAATTGGGATACTGATACAAACTTGAAATCTTCTTTTCTACCAATTTGTCGTGGTTTCAAAGTTTAGATAAGAAGTGAACGCTAGATATAAAATCCAGCCGTGTACATGAGGACCAGGTGTGTCCGAGGACCGGTGGATGGTCGCTTCTCAGTGTGACGAGTGATTGACAACGTGGTGTTGGACCGACTCTTGGCCTAGTATTGCAGGTGTTCAATGCGACTTGGTTTGCGTTGGTGCAGATGAAGAACAAGCGTGAAAGGTCTTAGCCAGAGTGGCCTCCGAGGAGTGGAGAGATAAGTAGGCTTGGTTTGAGGGACCCGGTGGCCAGACGGAACCGAGTGCGGTCGGCATGGTGCAAGAAGAGCAAGAAGACGTCGTGAAACGAGCCGGTGCAAGGTAGCGGCTAACAACCGAGGCTTGTACGCGGGGTTTGATGGTTGGGCCACAAAACCATCGGAGGTGGGTTTCTCGGTTTGGACCTCAAAACCGAGCCCGAAGGCCCAACATGACGGAGACGGTGATCCGGGCATGTTCGGGAAGCTTCGAAGCGGTGGACACGCAGCGGGATCCTGGAACTTGCGTCGGAGGAAAGCAAGGCCGGATGGACGGCGTGCCCAGCCGGAGGAAATATATCAGAGTTCCAAGATTGCCCTTAAGGGGTATGTATCTTAGGCTTAGAGTGTAGGGGTAGTGTGGTCTTTTCCCCCACCAGATGACTTAATATAAATAGAAGGTGGAGGGGATGACAAGTTATCTGTTCGAAACCCTAGTTCATTTGCTCTCTATTCTGGTAGGTTAGCCAAGTGCAGATCGAGTAATCTTAGCGGGTGGATGAAGGGTGGAGGTTATCCACCGTTGTACAGATTGTGATCTCTGGTTGTATGGAAGAATCGTTCTAGAAATGATTTGCTTGTCTTCCTTCCCGGGTTTATTTTGTGCTATTTTTGTTCTTGGTTCGATTCTTCGTTTCTAGGTCGTTTCCTCTCGGATTTCTTTGTGGGGATCATGGGTGAGTGCCTTGTGCCTCTTTGTGGATGATCTTGACTCCTCAAACGCCGAGATTTGGTCCGGATTTGAAGTTTTTGTGATGAACTCGTGGTGAGGGTGTTCTTCCGTTAGATCCGCGATTCCTCGTGTTGTAGGGAGTTATAGGCCGAGATTTTTGGGGCATAGCTTCCTCTTGGGTTGCTTCACATCTCCCCAAAGTTTCGCTTCAAGAGCTCCAGCCGTTTGAGAGATCCGGTGTTGGATTTGGGGGAGTTGACCCGCGCGTTACTGTAGCTGTTCTTCCGGTTCGTCCGTCGGGCTTCTCGGACGGTCCGACTTGGTATGGCAGATGGTCTGCAGGGTTCCCAGACAGTCCGCATGTGATTGGCGGACGGTCCGTGGTTTGACTGCCCTTCTGAGTTTTTCTCGTTTTGGCTAAGTCTTTTCTCGGACAGTCCGTGTGACTTTTTCGGACAGTTCGCGACACTAGCGGACGGTCCGCAAGACGGTCCGCAATACAGTCCGTAGAGGACCCAAACCTTCTGGAGATTCGAGTTAATTTTACGGACGGTCCGTCGTTCTTTGTCGGACAGTCCGCCCGCCTCGCGGACAGTCCGAGCCCTCTGTGCGGACGGTCCGACCAGGCCTGGCAGACAGTGTTCCTCTTTGCTTCTCTAGTTGTGTGCTTCCGCTTCGATTCTCTTTTGGTTTGTTCCTAGGGTTGGTAGCTCCGCTGTGACTACGCTACCTTGACAAGCTTGTGAGGAATCATTGGGTAGTGATTGTGGGACATAGGCCGAGTTTCGTGAAGAAATTTTTATCGGCTCCCATTCACTCCCCCTCTCTAGTCGCCATTTCGATCCTTCAGACATCGTCATCAACTTCCTTGCCCTCCTTTTGTAATGTAGCATCCGTATCAGTACGTACTCTATAGCACAGCATCGCCTCACTGGTAATACTCATGGTTTTTGTATTGGCCTGAAATCTGTATTTTGAAACTGTCTCTTAAATACAGGAATTTTGTAGGGACAGGTTTTGTTTTTCTCGTAATCATATTCTTGCAAGGTTCCTCATTTTCACCTTGCCAAAAGAAGATCCCTGACTTTCATAGAGGGCATAAAGCAAAGCTAAGAAACAAACATTTTGGGGGGAAAAAGAGCACTAGGTTAAGCAAGCCTTTAAGCTAATTTTCTGAATAAACCTTAGCCTTTTTACTCAATTCTACCTATGGTCAAATTGATGTTGTTGGTACTTTATTATATGGTTTTTGAGGTGCAACTGTGACCATGATTTAATCAAATCGTCATGTAATTGACCTCTTCTGTTTAATTATGTCAAATGTCTATGGACAAAATTACCTTCCCCCTTCCTACTCCACCATTATTATTTACCTAACTTTTAGGTGGACCATTTCATGCGGGAGCATTAGATTTCAGATAATTGATGGCTCATATCTTCTACAAACTACAAATATACTTGTATAACAAAAGTTTCTTAAAATTCCTCTTTGAAGACCGTCCATGTCCAAGATGATTCTTATTTGTTTTGGTGGGCGGGGAGGATCAGGGAATTCGAACTTTACGTACGTTGTGAAGAAAGTCTCTTTTCCTCAATGTGAGGCCCAGGCCAAACGCAGCAGTATGAAAGATTTTCTTATACTGAGTA
This sequence comes from Echinochloa phyllopogon, assembly GCA_033239725.1. Lineage (NCBI taxonomy): Eukaryota > Viridiplantae > Streptophyta > Magnoliopsida > Poales > Poaceae > Echinochloa > Echinochloa phyllopogon. The sequence continues at coordinate 58,684,516 of BTCW01000018.1, read as the reverse complement.
CACAACAAGTAAATTCTTTATTTAATAAATATCACACAGATGGGGTAGCTCAGTTGGTTAGAGCGTGTGGCTGTTAACCCCAAGGTCGAAGGTTTTCCTCTAGCGATTTTATTTTATTTTAGATTTTTTTATTTTTTGCAAACCGTGATTTTCCATACTTCTGCCAAAGATCAAATTAAACTCAACGTTTTGAACTGAATTCAATCGCATCTCATCTTCTTTTTTGCAAACCGTGATTTCCATACTTGTGCCAAAGATCAAACTAAACTCAACGTTTCGAACTCAATTCAATCGCATCCCATCCAAACGCTCTCTGCAACCTACACCCGATATCTCCATTCTCTGCACACCGATTCATACATACACCACACCACTCAAAACCCTTCCATAATCCATCCATAACATGAATTGCATCGCATGCTGTCGTATACTCGTATGCCATGAGATTTTTCAACAGATCAAGACCATGCAATTCCCGCACAAAAACAGGGAACAAGTAAATCAGCACTCCAACATCCATCATCTTTCATGTATGCTATGCACACGCGAAGTTTATACAGGAGCTTGATCGCCCGCTCGCTCGATCCGCAGCCCGCCGGCACCCTGTCCATCCGAGAGATCACGAGATGGAGTGGCGGCGGCGGCGCTGGAAGAGCACCTTGGCGTCGGCGGTGGCCTTTGCCCCGAGCTGCTGCAGCCCCGGCTCGGCGGCGGGTCGCATCCGGAAGAGCCTGCCGAGGCTGCGCGCGAAGCCCCGGAGCAGCCGGTTGGCGGGGCCCACGCGCACCAGCTCCCGCTTCATGCTGACGTGGTCCTTCTCCAGGTCCGTCAGCCGCATCCGCATCCGCGCCACCTCCAGCTTCAGCTCCCGGTTCTCCCGCCGCACCGACGCGTAGTTGTCACGCGGCGACATGGCGCCGCTGCCCGCGCCGCTGCCGGACCGCATGTTCACGCTGCCCTGCGCCGACGCCGCCGCCGCGCACCCGAAGAAGAGCGCCGCGTCGTGCCCGCCCAGGCTGCCGCCGCCGCCGCCGGCCTGGATCGCGCTCCGCAGCCGGAGCTGCTCGAAGTAGAGCACCTGCACCGCCATCTGCACGGGGAGCCGCTCGTTCTGCGCCGCGTGGCTGCACGCGTCCGGCGTCAGGCGCTGGCAGTCGATCGCCTTGCACAGACGGTACCTCTCCGCCTCCTTGATGTTCGGGTGCACCTGCAATCGGCGACCCATGGCGCGGCGTCGCGTTAGATTAGATCATATCAAAGCTAGCGAGCTACTGTAGATGAGAGTGAGCACAGGGCAGTGTCGTGCCGTGCCGTGCCTTGAGGAAGATGTCGACGGCGCGGTAGAGGCCGTCGGTGACGATGCGGGCGTGGTCGGGGAGGAGCTCGGCGAGGGAGATGAACTTGGACGGGAGGATGTTGGAGTCGAGCGCCACCTCGGCGAGGTAGCTGTCGAGCAGCTTGGCGGCCTTCACCAGGAGGCTCTGCTTCGGGGACCGCGGGCTGTCGTACTCGAACGCGCCGCCGTCCTCGTCGTTGTCGTCGTCGAGGTTGAGGAACACCGAGAAGACGCGCGCCACCACGTCCGTGTCGTACAGCCCGTGCTGCTGCTGCCCGGCCGCCGCGGCCGCGCCGGCGCCGGCGCCGGCGCCGGCGGCGATGAGTATGTCCTCCAGGATGGCCTGGTCCAGCTGCATGCCGATCCGCTTCTCGAGGTCGGCGCGACAGATGCTGGACGCGGACACCGCCATGGCCGTCTTGAGGAGCCCCGACAGGAACGCCATCGGCACGGGGCTCCTCTTGGACTGCGCCGGGAGCAGGCCCACGATGGCCTCCACGACGGCGCGCTGCTTCTTCACGGCGTCGGCGTCCGCGCCGCCGCCGCCGCACTTGGCGGCGGCGCCGTGCAGCACGTCCCTCGCCATGAGCCCGTGCAGCGAGTTCTGCGCGTAGTTGATGAGGATCCGGGTCACCGTCTCCTGCTTGAGCCCCTTGGCCTTCACCGCCGAGAGCAGCCGCTGGAAGAAGTCGAGCCCGAGCGCCGCCACCGACTTGCCCCACCATTCCCCCGGCGAGTCGGGCTCGGCGGCGAACGCCGCCGCCGGCCTGAGCTGCGCGCACTGGTGGTCCAGCCTGGAGAGCCCCGAGGTGAGCTGCTCCTTGCAGACGTTGCTAGCGATGGCGGCGATGAGGCGGGGGACGAGGCTGACGTCCTCGGCGGCCGGGAGCAGCGCCTCGCAGCTGCGGAGCACGGCGACGGAGCTGGCGATGCTGGGGAGCACGGCGTCGCGGAGGAAGGCCTCGGCGCGGAGCTCCAGGTTTTTGTCGGAGAAGTCCTCGGTCATCTGCAGGTAGTGCGCGGCGCAGCGGAGCGTGGCGACGTTGGCCACCGTGACCTCGACGTGGACACCGTAGCAGAACTTGGCGGCGAGCTCGAACGCCGGCGCGCCGCCGGGCGTGCCGTGCAGGCTGAGCCGCGCCAGCTTGGAGTCCTTGGCCTCCGCGACGAGGCGCCGGATCTTGCCGCTCCGGGACACCAGCGGGAACTGCGCGAACAGCTATGCCGTCGGCGTTAGCACATCGTTAATTAACTACTATCTGATGAGGTGTCCCCATGCCAAGCAAATTTCCTTGTCGTCTCACCTTGTGGAGGGCGAAGCTGGAGGTGCCGACCTCGACGGTGAGGTCGCTGGAGACGTCGGTCGGAGGCCTGCAATGCAAGGCAATGCACAAACGTTGGTCTCATCTCATACTGACAGTGGATGAAATGTTCAGATAGTTTTGAGCTGACAAAATTCCCAGCTCACGGGATCCGAGGAAGCAGAATGAGTTACCACTCATTGGCGTGGCGGCTGATGAGGCTCGGCCGGAACGTCCTCTTCCCGGAGATGCTCTGCTTCAGCTCTGTCACCGTCGCCACGCCCATCTCTCTCTATCTCTCTCTCTGTTTCTCTCTCTCTCTCTCTCTAATGAAGTAAGCAAGCACTGCAAAGGGATGCACGCCTAAATATGTTTACGTGGGCGTCAGGACAGAGGGCAGTGCGGTGACCGGTGACCGCTTTTCAAGACAGTGGCGAGTGTGTGGTGTGGGAGGGCGTGCAGAAAGCTTGAGGTGAATGAAATCTGATGCCCATGGGCAGTTCAAAAGCTTTTCTTGCTGGCAAAATACAATACTACGGCTTAGCCATAGTAGTAATAGTAATATATCGCGGATGGAATTCTGATGATGACGGTGCAGACTGCAAAGCCATTTTGGCAGGGAGAGTAATTGATTATATGGACTGAGAAAAAAAATACTAGAGGGGGAGACAGTAAGCATCATATATATAGCTTTTCCCCTTGAGATGTTATCATGCTTATAGGCTTTTACATTCTCCCTAACGGCCGCTTTCGATGATGCAGGGGCGAGCTGCCGGGAGAAAAATGGGAGACCTGCAATCATATGGTTCATGCCAATGTCTTTGGGATAAGATTGGAAAACATGCACTAAGGTGTTGATATTGGGATCGGAAGAACATATCGATGAATACACGAACTATCATGTAAGTATGCATGTGTAAATAGGGTTTCATTTGAAGAATGCATGCTTCAGTGTGGGACGCAATTATGGGTAGTGTTGTTGGAGAGACGGCTATATTGGTGGTTGGTGAGGTTAGGGCTTCAGGGAGCGAGGGGATAGGATGTCGCGGAGGTTAGTGGTGGCACAACAAGGATGAAGCGCCTAGACAACACATTATAATGTTAAGTGTGGCAGATACAAGTTAGAGAAGTGCTTGTGAATAAAAGAAGATGCGGTCTATAGAGCTCTGCTACTACACTACAAATTGCATGATAGTCATCTAAAAGGGTTAGACATAGTATATCGTTTTAGATCCTCACAAAAATCCTACTATAGTTTTACATGTTAAGTACATAAAGAACAGTAATGTTGCGTTGTGTTGGTTTCATCTATTCATCAATTTAAAAAATCACTACAACAATTTAGCTACAATATCTCAGCCACCTCAAGTGTTCAAGGTTTATCTTGAACGGAGATCTTTTTTCAAAAAAAAATAAAAATAAAAAGAATCGTAGAGGATGTCCCAAACATGTCCCTTTTTTATAGTGCTATAATGACTTCCTGAGCTGAGTGTCTATGAAAGGCATAGGGTTATTTTGACAATGTGAATGTTTACTATTTTGTGAATTTTCATATGGCCTGGCAGTACTGCTGTTAGGACCATGTTCTTGTGAATTGTGACGAGCATATATATGGTGCACGTGCCAGCTCTGATCTTGATATGGTTAAACCTTACTAGTACAATGATCCACATTATGCTATCAGAATTCAGATCACCGCCATCTGCATTACCTCCTAATTTTAAGCCTTTGCGGGGATCCCTATGCAAACGACCACCTTTTGGATATAATATTGACGACTTGTGTAAGTTCTACTATTGTTTTCATCTAAAAGCTTTGCCTGACTGAATGGGGGTGCCTTGTGAGGTGTATATCATTAATGGGAGTGGCTCGTTACAAACGTTTATCCTTCTCACATTTGGGCCTGTGTGGCACTGGCACGCTCCGAAGGTTTATATAATATTATAAACCCTGTTCTTGGTTGGGTACAAATGATTATATGGATAATTAATTACCACGTGAAAATAAATTGTGAAGGTCCTCATTGATCTATCTATTTTTGTTACTTGAGTCAAATTATCAACATTGTATATGGCACATGCTGCACTACTGCAATAGGAAAAAAAACACCAACTGTCTAGCTATATTTATGTTTTTAGTGTAAAAAACTTACTCCGTATACAATATTCACATTTCAAAATGCTCTCATCTTTTTGTAGTTGCAAATGATATACTTTATGAAAAAAATATGCCTCCGTTTGTGGATGAATGGAGTATTATTTTATTATAAGGAAACAAAGCAAAAGTATATGGGTCGTTTTGCAAGTAGTACGTACATCCTAATGTGCTAGTGAGGTGTTACTTAGTCCTAAAATGTATCCAAGCCAACATCCTTATTTTGGAGCATGGACATTTTTAGAATGTAAGAGGCTTACGGGATGTACAAAGTGCCCAAGAAAATAGCAAAGCATGCACAATAAACAAGAAAAGATTCGATCAAACGCAAAAGAGCAAACGAATGGTCCATGCGGAAGATAAATATCGATGTTTGAAAGGAGAGGGCCACACAACGGCGATCCGAATTCCATCCCTGGTCACAAAGAATCTAGACTCCACTTTGAGAGAAGATAGAGATGGCCTATCACCAGATTAAAAATCAAGGAAAAAGAATAGTGTACTGGCCGACGATTATTGATCTTAGTTTCCTTTTTGCGACGAGCGAGATTATTGGCATCTTATTTTATGGTTTGTAAAATAAGATTGATATCTTAGTTGTTGCATGCAATGACTAGCTGGATTCCCGTGGACCAGCAGCGGTGTCGTTCGTGAGAAAGTGAAAAGCCCCATGATGCCGAGTGATAAGCCATGGATTTTATTAAGGGCAAGGAGGGATCGAAAAGGAAGAAGGCTTAAGGCAAAAGAGAAGCAAAGGTAGGCTTAGTTAATACTAGCATAAGCACATTAACAAGAGAGATTAGGTATTATTTGGCGGGCAAATTGCCTGGAAAGCTAGCATGCCAGCACTGTATTGGCCATTTTGGCCCTGCTTCTAAATGTGCACGCCAATCTGATCGATACACAGTCCCTCACCTAACAGTTAGTAGTTTATTAACTGCCTAATAACTGATAGTATGTGCCAAGCTATTGGTGATTCCATTTTACAGGGTCTGACTGGAAAGTGCCTGCCGGAGTCAGACAGGAAATCATTGGGAGATGGCGAAGTGCTGAAGCATCTTGGTGTTTTTTGACGAATGACATGGGCAACAGAGGTGCTTGCTTTAATACCCCTATATTCGCTCGTGTCCATTTAGTTTTTTTGTTAAGAAAATTATCCTTTTATCCTAGTCCTAGCTATTCTATGATGCACAGAACTAATTGCTAAGTTACCAAACTGGCTAAGCAGTGCTATAATGCATATAATAGATGCTAGATGATCAGTAAGTATCAACCATATGCTGATTTTTAATAATACACATTAAGGATATGTGCAACAGAGGTGCTTGCTTTAGTCCCCTATTCGCTCATGTCCATTTAGTGTTTACATTTACTACCCTTTTATCCTAGTCCCATCTATTCTATGATCATGATGCACAGAACTGCTTTCTTAGTTACCAAAATGGCCAAGCAATGCATGAATAGATGCTAGGTGATCAGTAAGTACTAACCATAGGGTCACCTTTTGTCACACTAGTGATCAGATTGCCGCAATCTGAAATCTTCTCTCTCTCTCTCTAGGTGCTAGCTCTTGATATTGATTCTTGATTTCATAGGGCGGATGCATATACACATCGCCTAATGAAGTTTCGAATTTAAAACTGCCGCTACGTGCATGCTACGCAGAGATCTCACACACTGAAACCTCCGCACCGACGCTTAACTGTAGGCCAGGATCGAGCCCATTCTCGCAGTACATACAGAAATCTCCGCCATGCCTGACAAAACTGGCACGCGAGCACGCACGCACGGCATCGCAGCCGTCGGATCAAAAAAAGGTAAGGCGCGATCGAGCTGAGGACAGCGACTAATAACATTCTGTCGGGCTGTCCAAGTCCAACGCATTTTCAGAACAGGGACAAGCAGACAGGTTCAGAACAGGTTCCGAGCAGTCTCTCTAACTGCTGGAGTGCCGCAGCTGATGACGACCGGCCGGCAGCTACCTGGATTCTGGGAGAGGAAACGACGAGGCCGAAGCGGCGGCGACGGGACAGGGCGGAAGAGCCGAGCACACATGACAGAGCAGTGGTTTGGCCGGCTAGCTAGCGGCGCAGACGAGCCAGGGTTTCTTGTCTATCCACTGCGCCACCGATGGGAGTCCTGCGGCTGGAATCATTAGGCGGCGGTGTAGGGCGACCAAGTGGCCGGCCCGGCCGGCCTCGTCATGGTCATGGCAGACCGAATAAAAGACACAAGCAGCTCATCATCCTTGCTTGGACTCGCAGATGGACAGCCTCCTCTCGCCCTCGTCTCTATAATCTATCTTACTACGTCCGTTCTAAATTATTATTCATTGTTGTCTTTTCACTAATGTTTGACTATTCATTTTATTTAAAAATTTTCACGAGTATCGTTTATTTTATATGCGACTTGCTTTACCATCGTATATACTTTGTTGAGGCTACTATGTATGCATCATCATTTCGTAGATCCATCAATTAGGATTCAATTCCTGATGATACGTACACGTATCTTTGCTTGACGCAGTGGCCGGAGATTCAAATCTTAAAAATAAGGAATTGGTTTTAGGATGGCAGAAGAAAGGTGGTGGTTGTGGGGTTTTTTCGCCTCTGCGCTACACGATTTGCAGCTTTCCAAGCTCATGATAGGCAACGCCGATGCATATAATTAGCTTATATATATACTACATTTGTTGCTGGGAAAAGCGAGGTAGCCGGGGGTGGATCGTCGTTGGCTGCTTGCGTTGCTTGGCGGAGCAAAAGGGAGGGGAGAAGGAAGGGGCTTTGCTTCGAGTTGATTTGATTTGAGGGGCGGGGGGGAGAACGTGGTCTGCGCGAGACGCTTTGGGCTTTTGAGCTAAGCCATGATCATCACCGCCGCGGCAGTGCCGTGCTGTGCCGCGCTGTGCTGTGCACATGAATGATTCCAGCTTTTGGGTGCCATAGGGGAGGAGATCGAGGTTAGCTAGCTGCTGTATGTAGCTTAAGAAAAGGTCCGGTGCGTGCACACGGCCGGACACGTATGGGACGGACTCCTGCTGTGTCCTCCATGGAAATGCTCGCATATATCTTGTGTGCTAGCTTAGCTTTGCTTAGGATGATCGAGCGCATATGCTGGTTACATTGCCTTGTTCACGCAAGATGATCAGATCATCAGAGGATGGATGGCTGACACCCTGCTTGTCGCGACCCAAAGTCTGAAACAAAACAAATAACCTGGTGCCGGTGTGGATCAAAATAATACGAGGCTTCGTTTCATGCGCCGGCGGCCGGCCCTCCTCTTCTGCCTGCTTGTTGTGTGCGCGAGCTCTTTTTTTTTTCCGGGACTCAGGCTACGGGCATTGCTTTCAGCCCACGTCGTGCAGTGGTCACAAAAGAGTCCAGACCACGACGCTCCATAGGCCCAACCACACACATCTGCGGCCCAAACACGCACAAGCCCAGCGACACACCGACGCTGGGGCACACGGCGGCGGGGCGGACGGCAGCTGCGCACGGCGCATCGCCGCAGGCAGCAGTACGCGCTACCCACGGGCACATCGAGCCACCAATACCCCCTTCCCCTCGCCGCCGCCTCCCCTATACGGCTGTACCGACGGCGAGGGCGAGGCCCTCCTCCGCGCCGCCGCGGGATTAATTCCTCCGCGCGAGCGGCCTCTCTGCACCACAGCCCGTCCGGAGCGTGGCGCGGAAGAATACCCTTGACAGTTTGGGCAGGTCAGGTGATTAGAGTCTGGGCACTTGATTCAACCGATCTGTATGCTGTCAGGAGATTAGGTCAGGTTCACGTTGCTTCCAAGCTCTTCAGTGAAGCTGTTGTGCCACCGCTCCGCACTGTGGCCTGCAGCTGTTCGATGAAATGCCTAGGCTAAACTTAGGTAGCTGATTCAGTTTTGAACTCTTCATTTGCCGCTGCGCTGCTGGTATGGAGGTCATTTTGCCTGCGACGGTGCTGGATGCATTGGTTACTACTTCTAGGCCTTTCCCCCTGAAGGAACAATAGGCGCATGGCCCTACTAATAACATAATATATAAAAACAAATTTTACAGGATATGCCTGTTATTCATGTTTTCATTTCATGCTTCTTCCCGGTTGATTGCAGTGTATTTCAACAACAATTTGGTCTTGCTTCGCAGACTTTGGCATCTGCCTTTTGAACTAAGTGGATTTGTGGATGGACCTCATTGCATAAATCAAGAGGGAGATGATCTCAAATAGACTCGCTCCCTTCCTTTCCAAGTGTTGTATTTCTAGCCTTCTGACATCCTCATCATCTTCATCCTTTTCTTCATTGTCCCCAATACAACCATGGCTATTCATCGGTCTTGGCAATCCTGGTGAGAAGTACCAATCCACCAGGCACAATGTAAGTTGTGCACCTAATCTTGTATTTAAAAACTTCTCAGGTTGTCATAATTTGTTCTCAGATATTCTTGCACTTTGCTTGTCTTGTAGGTGGGTTTTGATATGATAGATGCATTTGCGCAGTCTCAGGGTATACCGCTGACTACACATTACTTCAAAGCACTATTTGGTGAAGGTTTGGTTCTGTTTACGCACTCCCAGGAAGAATGCCAGTCCTCACCTTTTGTGATGCTAGTTCTTGAAGGGCTAAGTGAATGTGTTGTCCTTGCCATTGATGCAGGGATGGTTGATGGGGTCCCTGTTCTTCTTGTCAAGCCTCAGACTTATATGAATCTTAGTGGAGAATCTGTATGCAACACTTCTGGCAATCTTTCCTAGTTCTCCTGCCTTGTACTTTTCTATTGTTGAAAATTTTGTTTCTTTCAGAGATTTTTCTTAAGGTTTGGGGCTTTAACTTGGTTGATGCAACTAAAACACTAAGAAATTTCAACTGCTCCTCTTGAATTTGAAGTACCACCACATAGCATGCAAACATTGCCATGCCAGTTATGATGCTTTATGACTTTTATTCTGTAGAGCCTTCTTTAACTGGAATACAAAATTGTTAACACAACTCTGTTTTGATGACTATTAGTGATCAGTCTCCTTTCTCGCTTATTGCAGGTTGGTCCACTTGCTGCCTATTATAAGCTGCCACTAAATCGAGTCCTGGTGGTATGTGTCTGTTTCTAAACTTTGCTAGCACTACATTGCGAGGCAACTGACTTCTCTGATGTGAGTTTCAGGCATTTGATGACATGGACTTACCATGTGGAGTTCTCCGTTTACAGCCAAAAGGAGGTTTTGGACGGCACAATGGGTTGGTCAACTTTGTTTTTATATGTTTTGTGAGAGTATCTTCCACCTGAAAATTTTAGTCTGTCTTTCGAAAGGAAAACCATCTTTGCCATGTGCATATCAGCGGAGTGGTAACTACTTTATCAGTTCAAAAAATTTGGCCATCATCTTAGTCCGTAATCAAGTTTGTTGGCAAGCTTTTAGGAGATGCATGTCTCATGAACTTAATAAACAAGATAATAACCTTCAGTAAGCAGGGTGGCAGTACTCATCTTCTCTATTTACTTTTTTTGTTTGGCGTGGTATTCATGCATCTAGCTTGTTTTCTCTTTTACCTTCATTTTCTTGCATTTCTAGTATGATTTTCTTGCTTGCACTTTCCATTTTGCATAACTTGGGGCATCTACTTACTTCTCTGAAAAGGTGATCCATACTTTACAATACTCTTAATCTTTACTACAGCCTACTCCCTTATGTCAAATTTCACAAGGTTATTTTGGTTGACATGAAATAAACTATTAGCTATATCATATCTATTTTATGAATTGGTGTCGGTAGATAAGAGATTTATGTGATCTTGACAATAAATATTTACCTTTTTAGTTTACCAGGTTGAAGAGTGTCATACACCACTTTCGCAGGAATCGAGAATTTGGCCGATTAAGGATTGGTACTTTCTACACTTTTGGCACTTATAAATCGTTTACTTTTGCTTGACAAAGAATTCATCTTGACTTATTTAGGAATTGGACGGCCACCTGGCCAGATGGATCCCAAAGCATTTGTTCTTCAGAAGTTTAATAGGACCGGTCGTGAACGGGTACACATCTCACGTTATACTTCTGTAGTTGTTTCATGTTACACTACTTCTTTTAATATTATTTGAACTCTGCTGTAGTGGTTTAGCTTTTAGATATATATATGTTGAACTTCAAAGTAATCTTGGTAAACTCCACAGTACTATCTGCAAATAGGAGACACCTTATTGACACCGGGAAACTTTCTAATTTGGTGGGCGCTGTTTCTTGCCAGCAGTCTGGTTGCACATTGTTGAACCGTTTTAATGGAAGCAAACACCACATAGGGAATGTTTTTTTTTTGAGATCACCACATAGGGAATGTTGTGATGCTTGTTTGATGTGTGTATTGAGAAGAAACCTAAAATCATCTTGAATTTGGTGTTAAGGTTGGGATTGAGCTAGATCTGAACCAACCTCTTCAAGTTGGTGAGCCTTGAGCTTCCTTAGTATCCCTAACTAATGCTACCATGCCTGGAAATTGAACTGCTAGATTAATTGATGTTGAACATGCTTGCCGGTGTTTATTGTGTATAAGGATTGGAACTGCCAGTCTCATACTGCAGGGGTTTGATGAGTGATGATCATCAACCCATTCTAGTGCCATTTGCCAAAAACATCAGATCTAAATTTATCATTCAATCGCGACAATCTATAGTCTATAGCATTGCACAACAACATTTGGATCCCAAAAATTTGAAGGGCCACCATTTAAGTCCTATACTGGTAAAAGTGCAGTAAATAGCATATTATCTTTATTCGCTCAATCGCTCTCCTGCAACAACCAGAAGCTTATCATGCTTGCATGTTTGTTTCAACCTAGATTGATTCAGCCATAAAAGAGGGTGTTGACATTCTGAAGATGGTGGCAACAAAAGGTTTGACAGAGGTGGCAAGATTGTCAAATACAGATCAGAAGTATAAGCATCTGAGATCACATGATATTCAAGACTAAAAATGAGCAGAGGTTCTGCTTATCTATGGAATTGCTCTTTCAGCATACCCTTGATACCCCTCATGCTCCTCCAGTGCTTCTATCGGATGCCTGATTTGATAATCTAGTACGGCGAAGTGTTCTTCCTGGTACTCTCTGCAGCAAACGTCACTTTGGTGCTGAATGTGGACTTTTCGATGTTCCTCTATGGTAAATTTCAGTTGACTGGACAGTTGGTGATGTTGAACTGGAAGCTGGTGATTCAAGCTTAAAGCTTCTGATTTTGCGAAACTTGGTAATCTTGTAATCTGCTATCTTGTTTCTGTCTCTAGTCTCCAAGGGCATTTTAGTCTCCAGTTTTCATGTTACAGCTTTGCGAAACCTGGTAATCATGTATGCTATCTTGTTTCTATCACATGCTGTATTGAGTTGGAGGTGTGTCTGGCTATTCTTGGTTGATTGTGCTGTTGTTTGTAGATTGTAATGGAATCAAAGGTTTTCTTCCTGTTTGGAAAGAAAATGTTGGGGGATGCTGTCGCTGCGGTGATACATTACTTTTGTTAGCAATGGGCACCCCTGGAATGCGGTGATATAACATCGAGCTATTTTTTCATACACCACATTAGCAGACATGCTACGTCATCATTCCATATATTTTTCACTTGTTGAGGAAACTTGCAATCACATTCACATACACAAACACGGCGATGGCATAATGACACACACACACACACACACACACACACACACACACACACACACACACACACACACACACACACAATACTGATGGCACGGAAAATAGTGCATACGAGAGTCGAGAGGCCAATCTGAGACATTATCTGATGATGCGTGTGCCTCACTCCTAAATATGCATAATCATTGTTGTCGCCATATATCCGCTAGTATTAGAGGGGAATATGCTTGACGAATTGGTTCTTTAGAATCTCTTCAAGTTCCTTGCTGTTTGTATAACCATCTCTCTGGTCGTGGAAAATTATCATCATGCTCATTGCAAAGTTTGTGGCTCGTTGCAGAACCGGAAGTAGAGCACGATGCTCAAAGAGTGCCTGATTTAGTGTTTTCCATGCATCATCAACAAAGGAACCGATCTTGGCCATGGCGACCTCGCTTGTGACACTGTGCTCCTTCATGTAGCATTCCACAGATGTGACTACATCCATTTTATTCCTGCCTCTCTGTGAACAAGATGTAGCTAATTAGTCGAACATGCCAGTATTCTTGTTTGTGGAAAACATAAAAACATCACATAAACATGGCTGGACTTTGCCCCAAAATCACTTAAAGGCCTTGTGCATAACCATAGCTTATACCAAGGTTGGATGGCCGTTTGCGATCACGAACTGTCTAGAATCAACCTTTCCAAGTGATCAATGGATGCAAAAGAAGGGAATCATTTCGCAATTGAGGATTAGTTATTTTCATATGATGAATTCTATTGTAACTAGCTATCTTAGCTCATTCCAAATTGGGATTGCAGCCTCCCTGAGAGGGAGACAATGTACCAAATTGGATATTCTACCGGGAGTGGATGATGTATTATGTTTTATATCTCTATTTGTCCTCTCACCGCCCCTGCAAAATAAGAACCTTCCTTCTAGTACCTTTAAAACACCTTTTAGTAAAAAATACCTTAAAATCTGCCATGTCATCCATGAAGCGTGACACCTCTCCACATGCTCTTATAGCATCAGTGCTACCAATGGCCCATTCGAATGCCTCCTTGGTTGCTACATCTCCCATGCCCACAAGCAGCCCAACACACATCACTTGACCACCTCCTGATACGGTGGATACATTCACATGATCATTGAAGCTTGGTATGTAATCGCGATAAGACCATTCCGCTTCTTGGAGATAACTTTTGGATATAAGCTGGAACTGGATGTGCAGAAAAAGAACATATAGTGTTAGTATTTAATGAAAAAGAATCATAGATTGGTGAAAAAACTTGAATCTCGATGAACAAACAAGCTACATCGCTTACTCTTTTTTTTTTGGCAAACAAAAGAGCTACATCTGTTTCCACCTCCTAAATAGCTCCTTGTTAGATGCTATAACTTTTCAAATTTTACAATGAAGTAATTGTGCCTTTGTCTTTGAAGATAGGTTTGCATAAGATTTTTTTTATGATGTCTATATAGGGACAAATAAATATTTTCACCACCATTAAGATTTCAAAAAAGAAAAGGAAGACGAAGAGTTGTACATACCCCTTTCCTAGCGTAAGCATTGCGGTACTTCTCATGTGGTTCCAACTCATCCTCAAATTCCTTGAAGCTTCTTATCACATTGAGAAAGAATTTCTGTATGTACTCAGGTAGAAGAGAACTATCACTGGCGTCCCATCTGCATGTATGCATGCCAATCATTTAGGCCACTGACGGTCATGTGGTGTATTCTCATTATTACTTTTCACTGTCAAATTGATTAGTCCACACATCATATCTTATTCTTATAGATGTTTGGTTCTTTAGATTAAGGTTAAGCGAAAAGTAAATGACCTTTCTATAGCATTGGTGAGCTCCCGGCTCTCCTCCAAAGTAGCATGGTCATCGTAAGTGTCATCTAACAAAGATGTTAGCATGAATAACTTGACGAGGATCATCCGTGCGCGTGCATATTCTTTCTCATAGTATACACTATAGGCCCAAAAGTAACACTCAACAATCCGATCCCTCACGTATTCTAGTTCAATGTCTTTGGAAAGATCCTTCCACCACCTGATATAAATTAAGCAAACATATAGATTTATCAATCTTAGCCAAAATAAAGGCTGTGAAAGGTATCATATTTATCAATCAGAACATTGATTATCTAAATAACTTAATAACGGGTGCCTTTTGGGGGATACAACCCACTACAACAGTTAATCCCAGGTAATATCTATGATTTTTTTGGTTCACAAAATAGCGTGTGAATATTTGTCTTGCAAGTCTATTTCATGGTATCACGATTTTACTCGACTCTGTACATATATTAAATATGCAATGGTGTCGATCATGTCTGGCTTCACTTATACCATTTCTAACATACTTACTCAGAAATTGTCTTGAGTTCCTTTTGGTGAAGGCGCTGCAAGAGGTTAAAATCTAGCTTGGCAAGCTCCAATATGACAGGGTTGCACCTTTGGTCTACACTGTACTCTGGGATATAAGATACTGCTTCTACCCTCTTTAAGGTTCTTGGTAATGGTATTTTAAGGGCACGCTCAACTTGGTCAGCTAAAGGGGATTCAAGACTACTATGTATCAATTCCAGATTTCGCCTTGAAAATACGAGGGCTTCTTCAAGTGAACCCTCGTTGTGAATTTGAAGGTTAGCTGCGTTGTATAAACTTAACAATCCCTTTGGGTCATTAGTTATGTCACTGATAAAGCTCCCATCTTCATTTTTGAACTTGTTGAATTCATCTACACAAAATAAGAATAAGTTATAATCACATAAGGTGTGACGTATATATGGTTTCAGATCGTACCTGCAGAAACCCAAAAGCCATGCCGCCTAAGCAAGCGAAAACGAAGCGCAACCTCATGAAGGCTTGAGCTGTTGAATTCACCCCTGTGGATGCCGCTTAAGGTGGTGGTTATTTGTTCCTCAAAATGATGGTCTATTCCCAAATGTTGCAGCACATCTACCAGGTCCAATTTTTCCACGACATTCTTGCAAGCCTCAAATAGAGCAATTACTTGCCCTTTCAATTGGTCGACTCTCTCCGTTATATTTTCATGTGAATCCTGCTATCATATAAAAATTAAGAAATCGCGAGAACAGAGTGTAATCATACCCCTAGTGGCAATTGAAATAGACTTAGCCGCTAGCTAGGGGAAGGAAGCAAATGTATTTTGAATGTTTTTATCGTGACAAAATATACTCTCTAGTGTAGATATGACCATACATGATCACATTTGACAAGTGTATGCATCTCTTTACATATTTTACAAGTTATTGGATCAAAGTGATACAACCATACAAATTGTTGTATGGTGGGAGCAATTTACTCAAAGAAATATGATACTGCTAATTGAAAACATGCCTGCGGTGGCTCTGGGACGTAACTGATGAAGAAATCCCCCCATACAGTGGGGTGAACCTCAGGTGCTGGGTTCCAAGATGTGACCGCGCTGGTAGCTGCCATACTCATATATGCATTCATAGGCAGCTGGGTGTGGCCGGGGTTATATATACAACTTCGACAAAATGCGTAGCCCGGCCCCAAGGTTTCGTGTTTCGCATGCAAGTGTCGTGCGTGACCCACCGAATTGGTGTCCGATTCGTTTGGCATGGTTGTCCACTTGTCCTCATGCTTGACCAGGTTCCGATCTGTATCATTTGCGGCCAGCGGCACGTGGGCAAATGCACGTTCGGACGTGACAAGGTTGGTTTACACGACGCCGACATGAGCTTTTTTTTTCTCTTTTTTTTTCTGGGGGCCGGGGCAAGTGACAACTACGTCGACATGAGTTAGGGGGCAGCGAGGATTCGGGTCCGTACGGTACAACTAGCCCAGACGTCCTGCTGGCGCAACGAGCGCCAAACATTTCATCCGCGCGCGGGAGTTAAAATAGAGGGAAAAAAAGGGTGACGTGGCACAACCGTAATCAAGTATTCCTCTCCGCTGGTACGGTAGCATGCACAAAAAATTTCGCCGCAACATGGCATGATGTTGCATGCAACATGTAAATTTTTTTGCAACATCTAAGAATAACGTATGCAACATCAAACAATAGTATCTGCAACATAAATAGTCATTGTTTGCAACACTAGAAACACGACTCTCATCCACGCACGCAGCAGTCAAAAAAATTTCCAATGAAAATGCAATATCCAGATGAAACACTTGCAACATGCATGCGAAACATATGCAACATCGCAACATCCCAGATCTATTTTTGCAACATTCACATCAAACAGTTGCAACATTCTTCTGAAACATCCGAAACACGTGAAACATGCTGTTGCAACATGGAGTGAAACCCTAGAACATCCCAGATCTACTTTTGCAACATTCACATCAAACAATTGCAACATTTTTCTGGAACATCCGAAACACGTAAAACGTGCTCTTACAATATGGAGCAAATCCTAGCAACATACACCAAAACCTACCTGTTTGCACGCCATGAATGTCGCCTAGAGCTCCTCTGGCGGCCAGCGCGGGGGACGCCGCGGGGAACGGCGGCCCACGGCCGCAGGAAGCGGCGACTCGCACCGCCGACGAGCTCCCGTGCCCTGGCCGTGCATCTGGCCGTGGAGCAGCGGCGACCCGCACCACCGGCGAGCTCCGCTGGCTGTGGAGGCGACGGCGACGCGGAGGTGGGGCGGCGGCGACGACGCGGAGGAGCGGCGCCTCGATGCGGAGGAGCAGAGACAAGGAGGCTGGCCGCGACGTAGAGGAGAGGAGACGAGGGAGGCCATCAACGACGTGGAGGAGGGACGACGACGCGGTGGAGGAGCTCATCCCGGCACCCGTGAAGGAACGGCGCGACGACGGCGCCCGTGAAGGAGCGGCAGCAGGGATGGGAAGCGGCGGCGGCGAGGAGGAGCGAGCCAGCGGCAACGCGGAGGAGGGGGCCAGCGGCGGCGGCACGCGGAGGAGCGTGGCGGCGGCGGCAGCGCTGGAGCGAGAAGGAAGACGATGCGGGAGCGAGCAGAAAGACGACGCGGAATATTTTTTTACGAAACGACGGCCACGTATGTATAGACGGGAACGCCGAGCACGAGTACGAGCGCGTCCGATATTTCCGTCCGCATCGGACGTCCTCATCTAAGCATTACCAATATACGTACGTAGGTATAGTTATGTTGGCGCGTGATCGGCACCTGTACTAGATATTTAACCTGATGAAAAAGTGTAGGCATATCTCTTTAAATAGCTGTAGCATCGTAGCCGAAAACAACATACAAAGTTTCATTATCGTTATCATAAGGTAGTTAAAAATTAAGTACAATAATCAAGTACAGTATACAGTGTTACAGCAATGGACAACGCCGTGTCAGTACAGTGTTAATTTTCCTCTGTCATATTTTCACGTGAAACCTGTCAATCGCGGGAGAACAGTAAAGTTGCAGGTGTAATCATACCCCTGTTACGTGGGCCCGACCTTGCCTGCTACGAGTCAGCTAAGGGAAGGAAGCAAATGTATTTGCAGTAAAAGAAATATGATAATTATTGAAAACATGACTGCAGTGGCTTTTGGGATGTAATTGACGAAGAAATCCCCATACAGTGGGATAAACCTCAGGTGCTGGCTTCCAAGACGTGACCGCGCTTGTAGCTGCCATTCATATGTACTCCCTCTATCCCTTTTTATAGGTCGTCATTGGTTTCCGTGCCACGATTTAGATTCGATTTGTAGAAAATATGTGTAATATTTTAATCTTTTAAAAAATTTATTAAAAAACTAGATTCAAATATCTATCTAATGATATTTATTATGTACTATAAATATTAATATTTTTTTATATTCAGTCAAAGTTGTTTCTCGGGAACCGTAAATGACAGATAAAAAGGGACGGAGGGAGTAGTAATTGTTGTCTCGTCTGTCCGCTGTAAAACTGAAGGACCAAAATATCGATCAGAGAGGAGGGTGAATGAGAGTTGGTAAAAATTTTCATCAAAAGAAACTCGACCTATATCTCAAAAATACTCAAAGCAATTTTCTTATAATCATCAAAGTCACCCACGTCAACTAGTGATTTGTTGACCTTAGAAATGATTTGAAATTTGTCAAAGTATCACGGAAGCAAATCGATTAACAAGGGCACTAATAAACTTACAGAAGAGATTAAGCTAATTATTCATTTGAGCTGCACATGAACCGTTTAGTTACAACAAGCAACTTGCAAAGTTTAATTAAATAACTAACCACCAAGCCACTGCTAAACAGAGAGAAAGCTGAACCTGCAACCTGTTGTCGAACTGATAGGCAAGAACAGAGCAAGGACTAATTGATTAAGGGGTGTTTGGATATCCGGATTAAAGTTTAGTCCCGTCACATCGATGTAAAGATGTTAATTAAAAATATTAAGTATAGAATAATTAAAAAATTCATTACATTTACGAGACGAATCTATTAAGCATAATTAGTCTATAATTAGACATATAATACTACAATAAATATATGTGATAATTATATATTAATTATAAATTAATTAGACATGTTAGGTTCGTCTCGTGGAGTAGACATGACTTAGCAATTAGTTTTATAATTAATTTATGTTTAATACTTTTAATTGTTATTTATTTAAGGGACTAAACGGCAGCCAAACCCCCCTCAGCTAACAAACTACTTCGGCAAAGCTGCTTCTTCAAAAAGAAATAAGAATTAAGCACAATGGAATATAATATTGTTATGAAGAGCAGATTCGCTATTACAAGAAAGCGACATATCACAAGCTAATCACGTAGAAGATTAATCAATAATTAAATGTTAAATGTTTGTCGTCGTGCAATCAAAGTCCACTGTTCATGTGAATAAACAATTAATAAGCCGCAGCCATCAACCAGAGAAGAATCAATCGTAGGATATGGTGGCATGGATTTACAGGCAGCTGGGCCTAGGTGTGGCGTACAACTTGATACCAATTGTGGCAGTGGGTACATGCTGCTTTATTCACATTGCTACTAGATGATGCTGAGAACAACGATACGATCTTCAAAACATAACTCGATTTCTTATTTTTATAAAAATATTTATTAAAAAATAATATATATATACTTTTATAAAGATATTTTTAAGACAAATCTATTCATATAGTTTTCACATTTCTAAACCAAAAGTTATTCATGATTTATATTCTCAACGTTTGACTAAAATCTTATCTAAAACATCATCTAATACCAATATGAAGGTACTACTATGACAAAACGCGTAGCCCGCCGGCCCCAAGGTTTCATGTTTCGTATGAAAATAATGGTGTGCATAATAACACATCGAATTGGTGTCCGATTCGTTTGATATTAAGGCATGGTTGTTCTCATTATGCTTTAATCATGATGCAGCACCAGGACTAGGACGTGACTAAGGAGCGAACCCAACGTGACCAGGACCGTTGGACGATCCGCATCATCGAGGGTCCGACCAGCAGCATACGAGCGGATGTGACACGACACCCGACATAACGAGGGCCAGGATTCATGCACATCATCCAGGGTCTGGCTCCCGTGACGGATACCAAAACTGGAAAAAAAATCTGAAGGACTGGACCAAAATGTGCATGGATCTAGGCCCTCGTTATGTCGGGTGTCGTGTCACGTCCGCTCATGTGCCGGACCCTTGATGATGTGATCGTCTAACGGTCCTGGTCATGTCGGGTTCGCTTCTTAGTCACGTCCTGGTGCTCGATAGCGATTAAAGCATGACGAGAACAATCATGCCTTCATATCAAATGAATCGGACACTAAAACCCGGCTACCCAGGTAATGGAGCGTTGGAGGGCCATTTAAGGCCCCGTTTGGAACAAAGAAAAATTGTAGGAAAAGTGGAGGGTTTTTTTTTCATAGGAAAGGAATAGCGTCTGCACCTTTGGAACGTAGGAAGTCACGTGCGCCTTTCCGAAGGAACGGCTCGCATGCCTGTACTTTTGGAGGAACCAAAAAATGAGCTCAAAAATTTCCTGCGGCGCTCGCACACAAGCTCATGCGCTAACCATGATTAGCTGTGCTGTTTCTCCTTTGCCCAAGAAGAGGAGAAAGAAAAATAGCAAGAGATAAAAATCCAAAGAAAAAATAGAGGAGAAATTAAAGGCAGGAGTGGAGGCCTCAAGGAGTGCGGCCGTGAGTGCAGTGGCTTCGCTCGCTGTGACCCGTCGAGCTCCGGCCACCTGCGCCATTGTATGACATCTCTTGAAGGGTTGTGTTAATATCCGTGAAAATGGGGTGAAAATAGCACATCGGATATTATAGTGCACTGTAGCATTTTCATTTGTTTGTGGTAATTATTGTCCTACCATGACCTAACTAGGCTTAAAAGATTCGTATCATCATGTGCATCAAAACTATGCAATTATTTTTTTTATTTACCTGCATTTAATGCTCCATGCATGCGTCATTTACTATATTTAATGTTTCGATGTGATGTCGATGCGATGAAAAGTTTGAAAAGTTGGGAGGAACTGAACACAGTCAAGATAAGAGATGGCAAGAGCAGGTTGAGCTGTGTGTCCGTGGTCTGGATGGAGTAGGATGAGAACCGTAGGCCGTATTTCTTTGGGGTGGAAAAAATTTTCTACTCCGTTTGACCAATAATTAAGGGTATTAA
The DNA here is from genome assembly GCA_033239725.1 of Echinochloa phyllopogon. Classification (NCBI taxonomy): domain Eukaryota; kingdom Viridiplantae; phylum Streptophyta; class Magnoliopsida; order Poales; family Poaceae; genus Echinochloa; species Echinochloa phyllopogon. The sequence goes on along the minus strand of BTCW01000018.1, from coordinate 58,663,508 downwards.
ATAAAGTCAGTTTACAAAACTATCTTCACAACTTTGGACTAATTCATGAGACAAATCTAATGAGACCTTTAACCACACGATTAGAGGATGATTACTGTAGCATTATTGTAATAAATTATGGACTAATTAGACTCATTAGATTCGTGGTGCAAAGTTACACTCATCCCTAAAAAATTTTTGTAAATAGACTTCATTTAATAGTCTATGGATGCAAGATTCCAAAAATCTTTCTCGAAGGAAAGAAATACGGCCACAGGAGAAAAGGATGGACTGTGCCCCTACTATGGTTTGTGCGTGAGATAGGTCTATGGACTATCGGTCCCACATAGAGGAGGGTTACTAGAGATCAAGAGGACTGCATAGTTTTTTCGAGACAAAAGGTCCATAAAATTATGTGTAGTTAATACTAATGGTGTTTTGTTCATATATGTTATCCTCATTACTTTATTATGCATTCCTACATTCTAAACACATGTTTAATAAAAATTATTTTGTTATATGAGTGCCGACAGTGGAATTGTTTTTACTGTACTCATGCTAGCAGAACTGTTATACACTATGGAAACTCAATACAATGCAAATCATTAAAGGGAACAATTTATGATTAATTTGTTTAAAGGGGCATTAGAAGATCTAAATTTTTCCAACTATTCAAACGCTCTAAATTTTCATACCTGTGTTTTGGAATAACTAGCAAATATACTCGTGCGATGCTACGGAATGAGCACGAGCGTGAGATAGAAGAACTTAGGATTAAATCTTATGTCATGGAGCTCCTATTATTCGTCAAGGATTATGTTGGAAGTGGACACGAATCCTGATCTTATTCGGTTTCTTTATTTATTTATTTTTAAATACGAGGATCCACCTGTTGTTGTCTAATGACGAAACAAAAGTTAAACTACCACGGAAACGGTCCTTGCTTTGATATTAGACAGAGATATAGATTTTTACTTTTCATACCATCCAATTTCTACAGTTTTTTCTATTCCTCTATTTTGTTTTCCTGTGTTACAAACAGGAGCGATGTCACGTGGACTCCCCAACCCACACGCGCGCAGATGGGGCGGGGGAACGTCCGATCACTCTCCACCGAAATCCAGAACAGGACGCTAATCGGCTAACCCCTAGGAGGGCTAGAAGTCAAGCTAATAATGGTTTGAGATCGACTGGTTTGGTGTATAATGGATCGAGATACGTAATTGTTCGGTTCGGTTTGGTTTAGCAGTTATAATGGTTTAAACTAGTTTGGATTAATTTAGAATTAGTTTGGCTAATTCAAAAGATCAAAAGCAGGATCTAAAACTAAAACATTGCGTTCACACTATTAAATTTTAGCGAATTTAATTGAATTTTTTTGCAAATGACTCGACATGACGATCTTCTCCTTTGGTTGTGTTTAGTTCACGAACTTTCTCTCTCCAAACTTCACTATTCACTTATCACATCAAATCACATCAAATCTCTCTCCTCATGCATTGAGTACTAAACGTGGGTAAATAAAAAAAACTAGTTGCATGGTTTTGATGTACACGACGAGATAAATCTTTTGAGCCTAGTTAGGTCATGGTAGGACAATGTTTACCACAAACAAACGAAAAGTGCTACAGTGGCCGATGTGACTTTTTTACTCCTTTTCACCCTCTTTTCAGGAACTAAATACCCTCTTTGTGCAAAATTATATGATGAGATCCATATGTGGGCCCTACGTCGAAAGCCAGACATTAAAACTAAAATCTTGCGTTCACACTATAAAAATTTAGCGAATTTGATTGAAATTTGTTGCAAATGACTCGACGACGGTCAGCTTCTTTATGCAAAATTATGTGATGAGATCCAATGTGGGCCCCACGTTGAAAGCTGGACCCTAAAACTTAAACCTCACGTTCACACTAGAATAAGAGTTAGCTGCTTCGTATAAATTGGTTGAGCTATATCAATATATGGTCATATAAAAAGACATATCCTTAGTATGAGTAGTAGTTAGGGAAAACTAGTTTAAATATTTGGGTTAAAACTGATTAGTTTGATTTGTTTAGGAGAGAAAAGCTAAATAGTTTAGATTAGTTTGGATCGAATGCTAAGCGGGTGAGATTAGATTGGTTTCTAAATATGCTAGAATTAGTATGGACACGGGTGGATTTGGTTTGGTTTCTAACCATTGTCAGCTTGAGCCAGAAGTCGAAGGGACAGGTCAGGCCCACCCAGAACAGCGGCGGCATGGGGCCGTACGGTCACGATCCTACGTTGCAAACTAGAGCACCGAGGCGACGGTGCAACACGTTGCAACTCTAGAAAAGGCCAAACTAAATTGTAATTTCGGATAGAGGGAGTATGTGCTATACATGGGTTCATAGTTCAATAGTTGTAACATCATAGCCGAAAACAACATACAAAGTTTAATTATCGTTATTATAAGGTAGTTAAAAATTAAGTACAATATACATAGAGAGTCGACAAATTAACGCTATACTTTGAAATATCGACGTGTTCTCGTGAGGTAATATCGATAGCCCGTCCCTTAGGTTTCATGTTTGGTTAATCAGATATATACCATTGCAAATATCTGAGTTTGGAGAACTACTATTACAATTTATCTATTTAGAAATATATTATTATAGTTCATTATGTATTTAAGATGTACTACCTCTTTTCTAAATTGTAGGTCGTTTTGGCTTTTCTAGATTCATAGATTTTGATATGAATCTAGATATACGCTATGTCTAAATACATAGCAAAAACTATGAATCTAGAAATGTCAAAACGACCTACAATTTAGAACGGATGAAGTATCATTTTATATGTTTTTTATGCTCTTAGACCCACAGGCTTCTATATTTTCGTATAGACAATAATACCCTTGTCTTCTCCACGTAGCTTCTCCCCAAATCCTCCATCGCTGTTGTGTGATTTGTACCCATCCATGGCTACGGTGTTATTTGTACCCATCAGATTACTTCCTCCCTCTAGTTTGCAACGAACAGCACAACAACCAAAGAGGAGCTTGCCGCGGCGGCGCTGCCAGCACCTGTCGCTCGATTGACGTCCACAAGGAGCTCGACGACCATATCTGCGCGAGTCTCCGAAGGATAGCCACGTCGTCATTGCACTAAACCCCCGCTGCGATGGGGCGGAGTATAGAGACGGCGGCGAACGCGTGGGGCTCGAGCAAAGGACGATGACGGCGGATGTGCGAATCTGAGGCAGAGTGCGGAGGCCGCGACAGATCCGTCGGGCTCGGGTAGAGGGCGGCAACAGTGGATGCACGAGGAAGAGCGCAGAGGCGGAGCGCGGATGCTGCGGCAGATCTGCCGGGTTTGGGGGGGGGGGGGGGGGGGGGGCAGCAGCGACGAGCGCGCACGAGCTGAGCTGAGCACGGCGGGCGGGCGGGGTTGAGCACGACGGCGGTAGGCAAAGCGTAGATGCCGCGGCAGATCCACCGGGATTGGGCAGAGGGCAGCGGCGGTGGGTGCACACGGGCTAAGCACGGTGGCACCGGCGTGGGGTTGAGCATGGCAGCGGTAGGCAAAGCTCAGAGACCACGGGAGACGTGCCGAGCTTGGGCGGGTGCCGACGTCTGCAGGATGCCGATTTGCCGTGTGTTCCCGCAGCCCAAGCGGGTGACCTTGGGCAGTAGAAACACGAAGGGCTACTCGGCAGATGAGTCGTCGTCATTGGCCATTGGTGGAGAACGAATGTGGCTCATCTGCAAGACTGCAACTTGTAAGATGACCACGATGTTCTAGCAGTGGAGTCCTCGACAGTTTGTCATGCACAAAAATCTACCTGTGGAGTTGGAGTTAAAGGTGGAGGAGCTGATTTTTTTAGCTCCACCAGCTTCACTTGTTGTTGGGGGCGATCATTAGGGGTACCCAAACCTAAAGGATAACCGCCCCAATGAACATTAATCTTATCCAAGTAACCAGAAAAAGAAACGAAAGTTTAAGGCCCACGGCCCAGCAACAACTGAAGGCCCAGCCAAGACGCCCCGCGGCGTGCCTCGACGCGAACCAAAATCTCTGCTTCGCTCGAGGGGACCGACCCCTCGAGGGAATCGGAGAACTCCGCTTCGGTCGAGGCCTGGGGACTGAGCCTCGAGCAACCCACGGAATGGGGAAAGCTCCGCCTCGGTCGAGACCCTCGCTCCGACGGACAATAAATGGCGCCCTTTGCCACCGTGCCTCTAAAGTCAAAAGGCAGATCTCTTGCCATACTGCCCTGACGGCCACGACCCCTCCCATCGCATCCACCAACTCCCGTCACTATGCTGCCAACCGAGGCTCTGTGCGGGCAGGCCGGCACTGTGCGAACAGAGCCCGTCACTCCGAGCTCCTGTACTGCCAACTCCGACGACTCGAAGACCTCCGTCGGACGGAGAGACCCTCGAGCACACAGCGGGAGAAGAGCACAGGACGACAGAGGTATGGCGGGCCATTCCGAGCACTATGCGACCAACCCCGGCGCTGTGCGGACATGTCGCTGCCATGCGAACAGGGTCGGGTCACTCTAACTCCCCGTGCCACCGACTCCCACAGCAATTTTCCATGTAATAAGCTGTGCGCAGGCATGGGAGACCCTCGAGGTGGTGTACGGACGAGCCATTATCACACAAAGGACGCCTCGGATCCTCAAGACCACTCCTCGACGTCATCACCAGTACAAGAATCGACTACAACAAACAAGGACACAGAAACACGCCCAACGCCACTCCTACTATTGTGCGACAACTATGCCTAAGCAGCAACACGCTCCTGTAACTCCTCCTTCTTGACCTATAAAAGGAGGGGGTGATCGAGCAAGAGAAAGAGAGACGAAAAAGGAGAGAAAGAATCTGCATACACTTAGAAAAGATCACGATATTGGCACCTTGCCTCAATCATCCGGGACTCGGAGGTCTAGCCTCTCGTCCCAACCTGCTTGTACCCCCTACTACTTGCAGTCCGGTGCAGAATAATACATCGCACACACCGCCTTGCTGGAAGTACGGTCTTCTGACCGGAACCAGGATAAACCCGAGTCTCGTGTTATCTTCTGCATCAACCATCAAGGGAGGGAACACAACGCATTTCTGGTTGGCGTCGGGACCACGATTTCTCAACACCGACACTTGTGTTATGTGCAAAATAGCTCCACATCTCACAACCAACCTTGATTCACCACCACGGTCATTTGGTGCAGCTCTACCAAAGGGGGCCTTAGTTGTGCATGACTTCAGCATCTGATTTTTTATCACCACCGGTCATATGCTATATGCGCAAAAGGGTGGCACTGTGGACATCGGGGGCGCAGTGAGAGGCCACCGCTTATCCTTCGATCCGTTGATCATCTGTCCTGCTGTGCGCGGTGCCGACGTCGGGTGTGCCGCTGCGTACACTACAAGAAATATGTTAATCTATGACGATTTTCTCATGACATTTTAAAAAATTATCATAGTGGCGCACTATCTTATATATAAATTTTTCATAGCATACTTGATAGGAAAGACCATAAGGATTATGGTTATTTTTTATTTTTTGGTCGTGACGTTATTGTGTTATGGGCCATATTGTGACGAAAACGATAAAACGTCACTATATTTTGGGCCTAATACCCACTACCGCGAATCTATGATAAAAAAATTGGAAACAGAATTAGGCACTGTTGAAGTATTATTTTTCATGTTTATATCCAAAGCTAATTATTGGGAATGTTTATTGAGTACTCTTGGAGATGCTCTAAATAAAGTCAGTTTACAAAACTACGTACAAGACCCCGGTTAATTCATGAGACCTATCTAATGAGGCCTTTGACCGTATGATTAGACGATGGTTACTGCAGCATTACTGTAGTAAATCATGGGTTAATTAGGCTCATTAGATTCATCGCGTAAAGTTACACTCGTCCTTAAAAAGGTTTTGCAAATAGACTTCATTTAATACTTCATGCATGCAAGATTCCTTAGGGAAAAAATATGAACACGTAAAGAAACACGGCCAAAATCTCAAAGGCCCATGAGAGCATAAGGAAGTTGGCCCAGGTGGTGTTGTTCTTTAGTCCCATACTGCTAGTTGAAGTGGGGGATAGACAACATAAATTTGGAAGTTGTCCTCACTCCATCAAGTAAGAGTATGGGAGGAGAAAGAAAACTCACACGTGCACGCTCGCTCGCCTTCGTGAGTAAGTCTTGGAGACGTTGAAGGACTTAAATAGCAAAAGAAGCCACCAGAAGCCTTATCGCTTTGCTAGAGTTTTTGCCCCAATTAGCTACTGTGCTGCAGCTTTAGCTTTCCTCATCCCGAGCGCCGGCGTGCACCGGTAAACGGGAGAGCAGGTCTCCGAAACCCCTCGCCCTTGAGATCCTGCACCGGAATATGACGAATAAGGTTTTTGGGAAGCACTACCCCTCACCCTTGAGATCCTGCACCGGGATAGGACGAATAAGATTTTTGGGAAGCACTCTCCGCGACTGCTCAAGCTCTTTCACCACGGCTCATCTACCTTTCAGGTATGGTGCTGCAAGTGCATCATCGTCTTCAGCGCCAGCTGCTACGAGCCGTTTGGACCACCGTCGTTGTGGCTTCACCACCACTCTTCCTCATGGCTTGCACCGTCGTTGTGGCTTCACCACCACTCTTCCTCATGGCTTGCACCGTCGTCTTCCTTACGGCTTCCTCATCTGTAGTCATTCAGCACGTATACCTTCTAGATCTAAGCATGAGTATTGTTACTCAGATCGTTCATACTATTCCTGTTAACCAGTATGTTAGAGCTTTATACTATTCCTGTTAACCAATATGTTAGAGCTTTATGTGCTAGTTTCAATAAGTGTCCTACTTTACTTTGATTCAGAATTTAGTAAACAGATTGACTAATATTCCAGAAATATGTGTGCCGTGTCATCCAAAAAAAAAAGAGGAAACACAGCTAGGAACGTGGAAACACCAGAAGAATAATTTGATCACGTGGATAAGATGGTAAAGCTGTGTTCTTGTAATACTCCATGTAAGTTAATAACATATGCTGCTTATTTTAGATGCTTACCAGTACATGTTCACTCAAGAATTACAAGTAGAGCAGATTGTATGTGTTGCCGATACATCTTTTATTTGCGTGGGTTACACAGCTGGTTCTTCAGGCTGTGACTAGAATTGACAGAAGGCTATTGTCTAGAGCAGGACAGGCTTGAGAAAGAGACGCTTGATGACCCCCTTGAGCCCGTCGCTGAATGTGAATACATCCTTCTTATCACCGTACATTAACGGCATGCTGACAGTTATGTTGACAACTCGTTGCACTGCTGGAAGTAGTTTATTGTGCTCAAAGCGTGCTCTGTTTATAGTCTTCCATGCATCTTCAATCAGGGAATCTATCTTTGCGCAGGCAACGTCGGTCGTGACGCCATGCTCACTAATGTAGCATTCGACTGAGTTGGCCACATCATTTTTGTTCTTTCCACGCTGTGGACAACATATCCATTACTAGGTAATAAATCTAAGGACAAACAGCTATGATTTTTAACTTTGGGAATATACAGAATCCATACCTTGAATGAAGTAAGGTCATTCATGAAACGTGTCACCTCTGCGAAAGCCTTGACAGCATCGGTGCAACCGCTTGCCCACTCAATTGCCTCCTTGGTTGCAACATCATCTCCCATGCCAACTAGTAACCCAACAGATGCAAATGGTGCACCTGAGCACACGGTAGATATCTTCACTTGATCTTTAAATCTCGGCTTGCAATCACCATGAGACCATTCGGCTTCTTGGAGATAATTACTTGATAGTATTTGAAACTGCAAATGAAAAAACAACACAAATGTATAAGTTTACCTTTTACTTCCAAAGTAAATCAAACAGGTTTGATGAAAAGGATGTTGACATAAGAGGTCACACAATGAATGCAGATATGATAGATATACCACTTCAGTACTGCCTATATAAGAGTGGATTTTATACCTACTACTAGAAATAATTAATAGAACATATATAACAGCAGTGAGTTTCTAATCCTAATTAGCACCTCATGTTGAAATATATTGTTCTATATGTAACATTGGAGGATTCATATAGCAATGGCACAAGTATTCAGTATATGGTTCTGTTGGCTTAGATAATCATTTGCAAAAAGTTCAAATAATCCAAACAAGATTTACCACATAAACTTTAAAGACCAAAGCTCACTGATGTTACGGGGACAATCACATTATTTAAAAAACAAATTGTAGATGGTAGTATTGTACCGCTTTTCTACTAAAAGCAACTCTGTACTTCTCATGTGGTTTCAACTCATCCTCAAACTCCCTAAAGATGTTCATCAGCTTGAGGTAGAACTTTTTCAGGTAATCTGGTAGAATAGAAATAGCACTTTCTTCCCATCTGCAGGAAAATTAACTAGTTACACATTTGAGTGCAAATATTATGATGCTTTGCCCTCGCAAAATAATAAGATTAAGCTGGAGCACTCCAACCTTTGTATAGCTTCATTGAATTTTCGACACTCCTCCAAAGTAGCACGGACATCGTAAGTGTCGTCTGTCAGGATTATTAGTGCAATTATCTTGGCAAGGATCATCCTTGCCCTTGAGTATTCTTTCTCATAGTATGCTGTATAGGACCACAGGTAGCACTCAACCACACGATCCCGTGAGTAGGTCAGCCCCTCTTCATTGTAAAGATCTTTCCACCATCTGAGGTTAATTTAGTTTTTTGTTACTGTATTGCGTATAAAGAATTGTAGATTCATTTAATTATGAGAGGAATGTTTCTAAAAATGTTCTTTCAAGTTTTCAGATGATAATAGAGAGATTCTTCTGCAAAATAACCCATCCATATTTCTGGATTGTAGTAAGACTAAACATCATTTGAGTTCAGACGTACTAGATTGTAGGTATGTTAAGCTATGAAGAAACTTCTGCTTGGAAGCTTCCCCTGTAAAATTGCATAATCACGCTTATTTAAGTATTTAATGCATACTATAATCTCTTTCACTTTATTCTTAAGGAAGCTATCAAATGTATACCATTCAAATAAGGTTTGGAAGATCAATAGATCATTAGTCCAACAGGACACATTTTGAACTATATTGTGCATACACTTTTGATGGACTGAGCGGCTAAGCCTACACATGTTTAAAGTTTGACACTGCATAGAGGTTTCAACAGCAAAAGATTGAGGCTCTTACTGTTGTATTAAGACCCGAAATTTGTTAATTTAAACTTCTCATCCCTTTCATGAGGCAGATAGTCAGATAGTGGTCATACCTAGAAAGAGCCTTGAGCTCCTTCAAGTGGAGGCGTTGCAGAAGGTCAAAATCCAGCTTGGCAAACTCCATAAGGGAGGGGTTATGCATTGGCTCTCCTTTATACTCTGAGATATAATGTAGAGCCTCAACTCTTCTGAAGGTCCGTGGCAGTGGTAGGTGAAGGGCTCGGTTCACTTGCTGAGCCAGTGGATATTCAAGGTTATTTCTCATCGATTCAAGATGTTGCCTTGCAAATAAGATAGCCTCCTCAAGTTCTGCCTCTCCATGAGTGAAAAGGTAAGCTGCATTGTATAAACTTAGTAGTCCCCTTGCATCATTAGTTACGTCAACATCAAAGTTCCCATTTTCGTCTTTGAAGCTGTTGAATTCATCTGCAAGATCGAACGATCAGATTATATGCAAGTCATGCATCTTATGAGCTTATTAGCACTGGGTGATCCTGTCTCTACATGTGTTTTCTATTATTGCAGACAAGATCTCTATGCCGTGAATTGCTATGGTTTTTTTTACTGCTTGTAAGCAGGGACATGTTATCTTATGTCTAATAAAATTTCCATCTATTCATAATCATTTGGCAGAAAATCAAGAAGCTATATCAGGAGTTTTTTTTCGAAAACGTAGGAAAACTGCGTGTTGTATTAATAGATAAAAAATAACGGTCCATTTACATGCCGCTTTCCACAGCTTGGGTTAGTTTTTTGTACATCTGCACCCTTAGAATATATATCAGGAATTTTATGTACCTGGCGATACCCAAAACCCTTGCTGCCTCAGTAGGCGGAATCGAAGGGCAACCTCATGGAGACAAGTACTCTTGAATTCAGTACCATGGATGCTACTTAAGATTGCGAGAATCTGTTTGTTGAAATGATGGTCTATACTTAGATGTTGGAGTGTGTCCACTAGCTTGAGTTGCTCAACTGTAGTTGTGCAAGCTTCAAACAGCCCACTTATTTTCTCTTTTAGTTGGTTCACCCTCTCTGTCATCCATTCCTCTGACTTCTACATTCATAGAGAAATATCAATAGTTAGGATCATCTAAGGAAAGCTTATGTAGGCATGCATTTGGTTACATGTTGAGAAAAGAAACTGTGATAGTGTAATGTGTTATCAGGCAACCCGTGGAGTGCTGGCTATTCCTAAAATAGAGACAGGAACATGTCATGTTGAAACATGTCTTTTAAAGCAGGGGAAAACGAAAATCTGACATAGTTCCATTCCATTGTAATCCTAACATCACCAGGTCAGACAAAGCTGTATTAACAAGTATTCTTAATGCTACTTGTATAGAGATTTATCATAGTGCTTGAGAATATTGGGTGAGCATCATCATGTCCCAATTTTGTAAGCGCTTGGTAGTAACCGAACTAAGCCATATCTGCTTGTTGTACTGCATGGTGTAGGTCTGCAATTCAAGAAGAGCAACGAACAGGACCTGAGCACATCTGGGAGCTCAAGGTACGTAATGTCACTCTCAAAGAAACTGAACGAAACATAAACACGCAATGGTTCTCTCTGCATCGATCAGAGCTGTAAACGTAATAAGCATGCCTGGAGTGGTTCTGGGCTGTGGTTGATGAAGAAGTCACCCCAAACAGTAGGGTGAAAATCCCCCGATGGCATCTCCGGAACATGAGCATTGCACGACGCCATGTCTGTGTGTGTATTTGTTTACTACTACTTGATCTCCTATTGCTGTTCACTTTGGGAAATGTCAACAATGCAGCAGGGTCCTATATATAGAGAGGAGAGAGATCTGTATTGTATATGCCTTAGTGGCGCGTGCTATCTCCATGTGACACACACAAAAAAAGAATACTTATGTTTATGCGTTTTATACTTTTTTATAAAAAATAATACTTGTGTCTACGTGCTCATTTGCTTGTTGGTTGTGTTCTTGATTTTTTTTTACTCGATGAAAAGCTATTTGACATCACTGCTAATTAACATGTTAGCATGCACGAGTTCGCGCGCTCGAAGTTTTTCTATTTTAATTGCATATTCTTTTTACTCGATGCACGAGTCTCGCTCGTAGTTGCTACAGCAACTGATCGAGATCGAGATCGAGATTATCAGCCTTCCCATCCATGACCCATGCCACGTTGTCGCGTAGCCTGGGGGCACATCAGCACGTGCGTGCACATCTAGCCCAAACTACCAACGAATAAGTACCAGCCCAATATAGTAAACGTCCTCTCGAGGTCCCTCGTGGCCTCGTGAATAGGTGGTAGTCTTAACTTTTGTTATGTAAAAAATCAGATATTATTTATCCTTCAACTTCTAAATCTAGTATTTTTTTGTCACTCGGTTATTATTTATCCTATGTGGAATTTAAATTGGACTATGCTATTAGTTTAAGGACCAAATATATTTTACCAAAAACTTTATACAAATAATTTCTCAAAAAAATATCCAAATATTTTTAAGAAAAATACAATTAGAAAATACAAAAAACTGGTCTAATCTTAGAAAAGTCATAGAAATTTTGTTTTATTAGAAAAACTATATATTCCTTGTTCTATTTTTTTCCTAAAGTCATATTATATCTCATAGCAACTAACTTCGAACTTTTGAATTTTCTATTATCTCCTATTTATATTTATTTACTAGATGCTCTGTTTATCTATTATAATTAGTTAAAATTGATGATCTAGACTACTTAGAAAGATAAATAATCTTTTTTCATTTGACGACACAAGTTTCACTTCATATTTGGGCTATATTGGCCCAGCATCATACAAGAACAAGCCCAACATGGCTGATCGAACGAGATCTTATTGCATCTTATGCTCCATTTTGATTTCTGACTTATTGCCTCGCTTGAACCCGGCACTACAAGTCATAAGAGCATCTCCAAGAGACAAGTCAAATCATTTTCTAAAGCTAAATTTAGCTATTGTTAAAAAAAACGTTTTCAACGGGGCTCTCCATCCCACCTCATTCGCTAGTTATTTTTAGCCAGTCTACCTCACTATAGCCATCTTTTAGTAAAATTCATTTTTGAGAGTAGATAAATCAATAAATTTGACTAGTCTTTTTAGCTAATCTCTTTGAGATGCTCTAATAGTCTGATAATGCGGTGTGGTTATTCAATTGGACGTGCTAAAACAAAGTTCTTCGATTGGAGAAAAAAATGATGTACTTGTTTTACCGGAAAGTGGTCAAAGCACTTGTACTATGTAGCAATAGACTTCTGCTAAAACGTCCATGAATCAAGCATATTTGGGCAGTATGAATATAATATATAGTTTTTCATCAAATATTTTTGGAATTGCGTTTGTAGATAGTATGAATATTGGGGGATTTTCATGCCTAGTTTGCCAAAATGGTTGGGAGTCAAACTATGCCAAAGGTGAGGCACTTCAAAGCGCATCCAAACAATATGTATCGATCTGTGAGGAAATCTCAGGACTCGAGGTAATTTTCATACTCAAAACAAAGGAAATTAATGAAAGAAACATAAACAAGCTGTGGAACATAGCGTGCCTGTGATGGTTCTGGGCTGTAGTTGATGAAGAAATCACCCCATACTGTAGGATGAAAATCAGCTGCCCTCTCTGGAACATTAGTACAGGATGCCATGTGTATGTGTGTCCACTACTTGATCTCAGGATGTAGCACGCTTGGAAAAAAAGGGAACATTGCATGGCCTTATATAGAAGCATGGACTGGCGGCCCGCTTCATTGCTGCAGTATGCATTAGTCTGAAAAGCGCAATCTTAACCTTTTCTATAGTCCACAGATACTGCTAGTCAACATTTAATGTCTGTATTCAACAACTCTTTGACTAATTGGTATGCGGTGCATAGTTTCATTATATTGTTACCAAAACTGATTTGGTAACTAAGTCTGATAAGTACCTTGGAGATAAAACTTCTCTCTTATCTCGTAAAACTCTATATCCTCTTTTCTCATAATAATCATACCACATCACCAAATTTTTTTAATGCCCATAAATCTTATTGAGACCGGCCTTATTCCCGGACAAGGAATAATGCAGATGTTACCCTAGACAAGGATGCAGCTTCTTCCTGCTAAAGCAGTTGATCATTGACGTGCTCCATTGGTAGCATTGGTGATTTGGTGTTCTCAATGTACAAGTTTCAGAGTCTCTAGGATTGGATGTTCGGACGTTGCATAGTATCTAATATAATGTTAGTCTGCAACTCTGCATAACACATCGCTTCTGTTTGAGAATTGCGTATACGGAGCATCTTTTGGTGACAACACTACCAGCTTCGACCAAGATCCTAGGCACTCGAATCTGTCTGTATTTCTTTCAGCTTTACATTCTAATAAAACTATCTTGCATGACGCCTACCCACTTCAATCGTAAATAAAAGTTGATTTATTACATAGGATTCCAGCCTAAACCCTAAACCCTCGACCATGCCAACAACCACCAAGACGACTTATTCTTAATTATGATGTAAGAGGAATTAATTTTGTTTTTTTTTGAACGAACAACACTCGACGAGTGCGTTTCTATTAATATAGCAGAAAAAATACAAGACTACGGCCCTGGAAGACCATAGGAAGGAAATAAAAAAGAAAAGAAAAACAACAAAACTCGCCCGGTTGGATTGGGGCATCAACACGGGCACCCGCAGCTTCACACCTTCGGGTAGAGAAACCTCTAAAGCGATCCAAACACCGATAAAGGAGACGGAGGGGCAGACACCACCGCACCAAGAGAGCCACCGCCGTGCAGGACCCACCGCCGTCGTGCTACTGCACCCAAGCCTACCGCCCGACGGCATGAAAACACCAAGTCCAAAGCAACTCAACGCGCGGGGGCCTCGCCACATCCGCCGTCTCTCGCGTGCGCGGGGACCCAACCCGCCACTCAGCACGCCTCACTCTTGTGCGCGGGGACCTCCAACGCTCTGAACTCGTTTCAATAATTGTGGTCAAGGAAGTAAGAAGGGGTGCCTCGCCCCCCGGGAGCTGTATCAAGCCTTCAGACCACCGCTGAGGTTTCGCTCGGTCGGATTGGGACATAGACACGAGCCACTTCACCGCCAACACTCCATCGCAGCTCCTCAAACTCAGCACATGGCATTCGCCCTACCACCACCATCAACCCACCATCGCCCCCAAACGAGCAGTGTCGACCACCCAACGAAAGTCAAGGACACATGGTCACCACTTGCGCCATCTTGTCGACGTTGTTCCGTACCGAGCTAACCACTGCCGTGCAGGATTGGCCGCCACGAACCGCTGCAAGTCGTGCAGCCGCCGCTCCATGAGTCGCGAACAGCCACTAGTGACCGTCGTTAAGTAGCCCCCACCGCCGCCGGCCACTCCAGATAGCAGACATCAGACAACACTGTCGAAGGCCCTATGAAGCAATGCCTCCAACGAGGTGAATGGCGTCCGTAGACGTCATCATTGCCACTCCGGACGGAGCACGGTTTTCACCATGAGGACCTCCTACCAGGGAAGGGCAGGTACCATGTTGACGCCTCCAAGAAGGATTGTGGCACCAAAGGCGTCACCGTCGCAAGCTTTCGCCCGGTCCCAACCCAACCCGGCAATGCAGAAGCACCAAGAAGAAGAGGCTCTAGCGCCCCGAGCCACGCCTCCACGTCGTCGCTGTTTCGCGCCACCAGACGTAGCTTGGAACGTCACCATGACGCCGCAGGCAACATCCGAGTAGTCCGCCGACGGCCGCACCACCATTGCGCATCCGGGGCAGAATGTGAACCTCCACCTCCGCCTCCATTGCACCACAACAGCTGTCTGAAGCTTGAAGCAAACTCAAGGCCACCACCACACCTTGCCAAACGCACCCACCGCAGGAAACGAAGCCATGGCCGGGCCTAGAAGCTGCACGCCCGCTGCCGCCTCCTCCACCCGTGCGCCCGCGGCCCCGTGCAGCCGTCGCGCTGCCACGGCCGCCCACCACCGACGCGGCGCCTCCTTGCGCCCTCGCCAGCCTCACCGCGCGTCGCCAGCCGCACCTCCCTGCGCCCTCGCCAGCCTCGTCGCTCGGCCACCATGAGCCGCGCCGGCCGCCCCAGACGCCCAGCCGCGGCACCTCCCGCAGTGCCTCGCCGGTCTGTCGCCGTCAGCCGCCGCCAGCAGACCCTGTCGCGCTGCCGCTGTCCCAGCCGCCGAAGCTCCAGCTCGCCACAGATCCAGCCATGGGACGGCCGGATCCGGTCATGGGGGCCTCGGATCCGCGGCCCCGCGCCGCCGCCGTCGCCATGGCCGGCGGGGCCGCAGCACGCCGCTCCGCCGCCCCGGAGGTGGCACTACAGGCCAAAGATGCCCTGCCGCCGCCGTCCTGGAGGTCCGCACGGACTTCCGGCAGGCCTCTCCGGCGGCGGCAGGGGAGGGGAGGGGAGGGGAGGGAGGGGGGTGGCTCCGCGGCGGAGGGTTTCGCCGCCCGCGTTGCCCGAGCGGGGGCGACCGAGCGGGGGAGACTTGGTTGAGGAATTAATTTTGAACAGTACTACCGCACATGAGGACGCGAAAATGAGGCATAGCAAAACACCGATATAAATGACGGCTGCTAGATAGATAAGATTTCAAAGGTGGCAGAAAGGTCAAGGCCGGGAATATGCTGGCCCCGTTGCTGTAGTACCTGGTGCAACGAGTGCAGATTTCTTTGCGGCCAGCAGCTAGCGATCACGTTGTTGCCAAGTTGTCTCCTGAGTCCTGATGGCAGATTATTATTGACAGGGATCATCAGTGTGGTGAACCGAGAAGCAACAGCTAGCGGCGGCGTGAACTCGGTCGTCTATAGCTGTACATCCACACATTTTTCCGCTGAAAACCAAACCGATCGAAGAAAACTCCACGTGCAACGAAAAAAACCGTAAGCCGGCCGCAAAGAAGGAAGTAGCGGTGGGAACGAAGAAGCTTCCTCCCTGACAGCAATGGTGCTCGGTTTCTGGATGGGTTCTTTGCAATGGGAATCCTATCATATGTCAGCATCGATGGATTGGTTATTAACGGTAACTAATAACTGAGCAACAGTCGCCTAGAAAGCAGATTGCTAGCAGTAATAATGAACTAACATGCATTGGAAGTGGCGTTCGCCTGACTGTGTATTGTAAGTCATGTGTACCTCAAGTTTGAAATTTCTGAGATATGCCTAGATCTGAACTCTGGTTTGGGTTCTTAGCATAGTTAACCATGTGAGGGCATGTATGTAATACCACTGCGTGCAACATATTGTGTCTATTTTTGAGGCAGCAAAATGGTGAGTCTTTCAAAGAAGCAAGCATAGCTTGGTTAAAGCTAGGTTAGTTATGTTCTTTGTGTAATGTAACCTATGTGTGGTACACGTAATATGTATATCGACAATGAGCCACGTACTTACATGTGATTACTAGTCCCTCAAGCTATTTATATGACTAGTTCACACTAGAACATATATACTTTTACGGAGTATTTGTGAGCAACTATTGATCTATGCCATCTGATCTCAAATATCTTAGACATGTTTCTTATCATACTTAAAAGGAATAAAAAAGATTTAAAGACAACCTTTCAGCTACAATAATATTGACTTTTCCTCCAAAAGAAACAGTATTGACTTCTTTTTCTCCTTTTTTCTATACACGTTTCAGGACGGATAGAATTGTCACCCTTATTTTATTTAAACACAAGAATTGTCTCTCTGATAAGCCAACACCACAAGCACCATGCGGCACGTAGCAACGAAGTCCATCATATTACTCAGGCCGTATAACCCAAGCTGACTATGCACAATATGCTGCACGCGCCACCGATGAAGCAAATTTGGCCCATTTGCGCTTTTGGCCTGCTGTGCAAGGAGAAAATTTGGTCCAATTGCGACTCATTTTCCTTTTCATATCTTTTAGGAAAAAGTCTTTTCATCGTCCCTCAACTATCGTTGAAGTTTGGCTTTCGTCCCTCATCCGAAAAAACCGGATATCCAGCGTCCCTCATCTATGTAACTCATTCATTTTTAGTCCCCCGCTGGTTTTGGAAGAAGTTTCGGATGACGTGGCAGTGGGCCCCACATGTCAGGGTGGGTCCCACATGTCGCGGTCTCTTTCTTCTTCCCCTCTGCTCCAAGGACGCGCGACGCTAGTCGTCGTCGGCGCCGCGACCCTCCTCACCGCGCAGCTCGCCGCCCCCGGGAGCAGCTCCTGTATGCGGCGGGGGTCCACTCTTCGCGACGACCGCGGCGGCAGAAAGCCCCTACCTCCCTGAGTTGGAGGACGCGGCGGTGGAGGAGCACGGCGAGCGCGTGCTCGAGCTGCGGCGGCGGCGGAGGGGCACGGGCATGCTCGAGCGGCGATAGAGGGCCACGACGGCGCGAGGAGATCCAGGCGTCCGCGGCGGTCATGGCGGCGGCGTTGGTGCTGCTGGAGGTCGCGGAGGCCGCGCAGCCCAAGATCTTCCGTCGCCGGGGCTCCTCGCGGTGGTGGGGCTCATCCCGGCGGACCATGAGGTGGCCGAGCTCCTCCTCGAGCTGGATGACGGAGGGGACTCCGGCGGCGGCGGCGGCTCGTCCCGACCGCCCTCCACACCGGTGGCGGTGGCATCGTGGCGGCAACTCCGGCGGCATCGTGCCCCGCCGCACCCGCGTTCCCCTCTAGCCCTTCCCGCTCCTCGCCATCAAAGCTGCCGCTGCAGCAGCCCCCGCCTTGCCATGCGCTGGCCACGAGATGTATGGACGTCCTCATCGTGGCCCCCGCCTCCCCGTGCCCCCGCCACACCGTGCTCCCCTCCAGCCCTTCCCGCTCATCGCCGCTAGAGCTGCCACTGCAGCGCCCTTCTCCTCCCCAGAGCTCCTACCGCCGCCGCATACAGGAGGGCAGAGGAGGCGGTGGATGGTGGCGGCGACGTGGTGGAGGGCAGCGGTAAGCGCGTTGAGGAGGCCCGGTGCAGACAGGAGCTGCTCTCGGGGGCGGCGAGCTGCGCAGCAAGGAGGGTCGCGGCGCCGACGGCGACCAGCGGCGCGCGTCCTTGGAGCAGAGAGGAAGACATGTGGGGCCCACTGCCACGTCATCCAAAACCTCTACCAAAACCAGCGAGGGACTAAAAATGAACGGGTTACATAGATGAGGGACGCGGGATACCCGGTTTTACGGATGAGGGACGAAAGTCAAACTTCAACGATAGTTGAGGGACGGTGAAAAGACTTTTTTCTATCTTTTACGAGTAGGGAACAGGGATAGGATATGGCCGAGTTGCCGCCTGTCACCTTTTTTGTTTTCTTCGATTCTCTCCTCTTTTTAAGTTTCTTTTGTTCTTTTTCTAAATTTTATTTCATGTTATTTTTCTTTTTGTATTGTAATTTTTGTATTTATGTTCTATTTTCTTCCTTTGTTTCTCTTTTATTTATTTATTTATTTATTTTTAGGATCTGATATATGGCCGTTGTGGATCTGTTTCAAAAATCTGCATGCGCACGCGGATGTCAGTATCTAGCGGTGAACCACGAGATCTGCGAGGACAATAATCTAGCTATATTTTTCAGGCATCATGTGGTCCCATCAGACATTTGGGTTCCAACTAACTGTCGCCGAAGCATGCATGGAACACGAGCTGAATTATCAAATCGGGCAAGTAATCAACCAGCCGCAACCCAAACAGATATATATAGCACGTACGTCGTGGAGCGCCCCGGCCAGGAAGGCGACGTTCACCGTCGGCAACGTAGACATGATACGTCCCTTTCATTCATGTTGACACGTCCCTTCTCTAGTAATATTTGGCTGCTAATCTATATACGAAACATGAATAAGCAAGAAACAATATTACTAGAGAAGAAATTAAATTGGCAAGCACACTAGTAATAATCGAAAATGAATGGACGCGCAAAGAGGCTGTACTTCTGAGTCGCGTGCGGGTCGTCTATATATATATACAAAGCCACGGTGGACGATGCCATGCAATGCAAATTATCATCTCCAAACTAGTTAAACGTACACTAAACTGGGAGCAACTTTTAGAGCTTTAGTAGCAGTTGGTGCGGCCAGTGCTCACGCCGCCATGGGTGCCTGCGATCCCGCCGCCGTCGCTTCGCCGGCGTCGCAAGAGTTGGAGCTGCCGCCGGAGCACAGCAGGAAGCCCCGGCCTTACACTTACACCCCAAGCCCCTGGGGCGACTTCTTCCTCGGCCATCAGCCATACACTCCATCTCAGGTACGTACCTCCCATAAAATTAACAATGTCGAGATCGATCACGATAAGCTCCATGCATATATGCTCCCGTTCGGCATCTCTACGTATTACCCATATATATCTAGCTAACGCGCCTGCCCGTAATATATGTATATATACCATGTCCCAGCTCATGTCCATGAGGGAGAGGGCACAGGTCAAGGAGGAGGAGGTGAGGCAGATCGTACGGGAGACCTTTGCGTCCTCGTCGGACATGGCTCGCAAGCTGGAGCTCGTCGACACGCTGCAGCGGATCGGAGTGGGCTACCACTACGTGGAGGAGATCGATGAGTTCCTGCGTGCTGTTCATCGCGACGCCCGGCAGCACCACCAAGAAGCAGCTGGCGGGTGTGACGACGAGGAGCTTTACGTCACCTCGCTGCGGTTTTACTTGCTCAGGAAGCATGGCTACAGAGTATCTTCTGGTAATCATCACTAACCAAGGCAGCAACATGTATTATTAACAACTCGTCTCGATCTGTAGAATAATAGCAATAGAGTGCTTGCATTGCAACTAATAAACTCTTCTTGAAGATTTATTAAGTTAAATGCTATATATATTATACGTACGCAGATGTATTTGAGAAGTTCAGAGATGACGACCAAGGAAACTTTGCGAGTAATGATGATGTCAAATGCTTGATGATGCTACATGACGCTGCACATCTTAGAACTCGCGGAGAAGAGGTGCTTGACAGCGCCATCACTTTCACCAAGATCCGCCTCCAATCCGTGATGGATTCTTTAGAGCCAGAGCTGGCAAAAGAGGTGCAGTACACATTGGAAACGCCTCGGTACAGGAGGGTTCAAAGAGTGGAAGCAAGGCGCTACATCTCGGTGTACGAACAAAACGCAGCAGCGACACGCAATGACACCATACTGGAATTCGCGAAATTGGACTACAACATTTTGCAAGCTCTGTACTGCGAGGAGTTAAAAGATCTAACAATGTAAGACGACAGACACGTTATTACTAATTCGCAAAGTAAAATTGGTGGTAATTCACTTGAACTAATTGCAATTAATTATATTGACTCGTTATTTTACAGGTGGTGGAAGGACCTTCGGTCACGGGCAGACCTGAGATTTGCACGAGAAAGAGTGGTGGAGATGTATTTTTGGATGCTCGGAGTTGTATATGAGCCTCAATACTCATATTCACGGATGCTGTTGACCGAGTTCTTTAAACTTGTGTCGTTGATAGATGATTTCTGTGACAGCTATAGCACCACAGAAGAGAGCGAGAGCTTCACTATAGCAATTGAAAGGTTTGCCTCGATGGTTATTTCTCTCAAAACGGCAGGTACAATAATGCAGAGAAAGTCATGCGTACAAATTTGCATATGCTTGAAATTGATGACAGGTGGGATGAACAAGAAGCGAAGCTACTCCCAGCACACATGAAGGCCTTATACATCAACATACTTCACAGTATAAGCGATATAATCAAGGAGCTAAAACTTCGGAAAAACAGTCATGCTGGATTGGTCAAAGAACTGGTAGGTTCTTAATATAGTATGTTCCAAAGACCAAAACAAAAATTAAGACATTTGTTGATTTCTAACGTTTGCCCCATACATGTACATTTTTTAGTTAATTGACATAACCCAATGTTACCATGCCGAGGTGAAATGGCGCGATGAACACTACGTACCAGCCAAGGTTGAAGAGCACCTGCAGCTTTCAGCGCCTTCCAGTGCTTGTATGCATATAACGAGCCTGGCATTCATTTCACTGGGGGATTATTTGACTACCAGGGAAGATATTGAGTGGGTTTCCTCCTACCCAAGAATCATTAGAGGTGTTTGCATTATCGCGCGCATTAGTAACGACATCATGTCACATGAAGTAAGTACATACTCTATCTAAACACACTACTAGTACATTTTTAACATTTTACTTCTGTCAGTGAAGGACCCACTCATATTAGCCTCTGTACGTTTTCTGTCCCTTAATGAAGCGGGAACAATCTTCAAAGCACGTGGTTTCCACTGTGCAAACCTGCATGAAGGAGTTCGGGATCACCGCGGAGCAAGCCAAAGGAAAGCTTGGAGACCTGATCGAGCAGGCATGGATGGACATCGTCGAGGGATGCCTGGATGGGAGACGCAGACACCCCATGGCGATGGCGTTGTTGGAGAAGGTGGTGAACCTTGCGCGAGGGATGGATCACATGTACAAGCGCGTCGACGCGTACACCTTCCCGATGGGTCTCAAGGACGCGATAACGTCAGCGTTCGTGGACCCCGTGTGAATATCATCTTCTTTTTTTTAGATAATGGTGTGAATATCATCTATCCATCCCATCTGACGACCACTGTGGGTTCAGCAGCATTGATGTTCGTAAATTCTGTGTGAAGATCAGATCGAGTTCTTGCCGACTTTAATTAATTTGCCTCCATGGCGTGATCGTTTGAATAATAATAATACGAAACGTATGAGCATGCGTGGCATATATGAAATGTATTTTGTATGTAAATGGGTTTCATTTGAAGAAAGCAGATAACCAATCCTTCTATAGCTTTATTAGAAATGGCATTCACATATGAGGCATAGTGTATGCACGCAAAAATTCAGGCATACTGAGCACCAACTATATGAAGCCTAGTATATATGTAGCCTCCGTTAAAAAAGAAAAACTATACTCCCTCTGTATCACAATTAGATGACGTTTAGGACAGCAACACGGTCTTCAAAGCATAACTTTGACTCATATTTTCTATAAAAAATATTTATTAAAAAGTTATATATGTATACTTTTATGAAAGTAATTTTCAAGAGAAATCTATTGATATGATTTTCACATTTCTAAACTCAACGGCTTAAAAGTTATTCATGATTTATATTTCCAAGGTTTGACACAAACATTATCCAAAACGTCGTCTAATTGTGATACGGAGGGGGTACGAACATATCAGTTTTCTGCACGGCGCTTACATTCACAAGCTATCCTGAAAGAACCACAACAGAGCAAAAAAGGAAGAACGCAACAGCTTAAATATATACATAACTACGAGTGACTAGCCCGAACTGCGTCAATCAACCTGCACGCTATTGTCTGCAATGACAACGTCGACAGAGTGCCCGGACGTAACGATGTTGCTGGCGAGATTCATTTGGAGTTGCTCAACGCTTCGCCCCAGGACGATTCTGCAGGTGCTCCAGTCGTCGGCCTCTATCTTAACTCCCATGTAGGTCAAATGGTCAGAAGCCCTCCAGAACAGCACAAAGACACTCCTGGAGGTGGGGAAGACAGAGATATAGGCTAAGAACAGAAGTTGAGCCAGGCAGCAACAGCAACAAATTGAAGCTACCAGGTCCGATTGAAAACAGGTATGCCCACCTGCTACAGTTTGGATCTTCACCGCTGCCATCGCAGACTTGATAGGCTGTGTTGCCATCAACATCGTGTTCCCACACCTAATACATGTAAAAATGTTGGATGATGTTGCAAAGGTGTGTATTTGAGTCAGGGAACACTTCAGAATTCAGTTCAGTTCAAGCCAAAAAAAATAAGCATATACGGATTCTTCAAATAGGCTAAACAGAATGGGAACTTAATTAACTAAAAAACAAAGGATGACAGTTTGCTTTGCTACAATTCCATAAAGAGCCAAAAGATTAGTAACTGTCATTACATACTATGAGGACGCTCATATCATTCCCAAAGCAACTAGTAGTGTTCACTCAAAGTAATATATGCTACCAAGACATGAAGATCAAAGTTATATGCTACCAAGCACATGAAGATAAAAGCACATCATCATCAAGTTCAATTTTTAAAGTTGAATACAGACAGATAAGCACAACAAATGAGAGAATTTGAACAAACGTTTAGTACCCAGCACAGTACACTTCCTAGGTTTCTGCAGGGGCATGCCTCTCTAGGAAAGTGCCGGTACGTCGGTTGTGGGAGAAAGAAGAAATAAGGGGGCAAATGAGGCACAATATCACGTTCATGTGTGATTCTGATTGTGTTTGGCACATATTTGGCAAAGTAGGAAGCAAAAGCATTGCCAACACGTGGTTGCCCAAAAGTCATCAGATAAACATTGTTACTTCCAAAGCTGATCTGCAAATAAAGTAGACATTTCAGAGATCATGAAGAAAATTCATGACCAACGATGGTAACCCCTTATGCAGTAAGATGGAATCTTATGCCAAGAAATATATTCTAGTATTTTGTGGTCACTTACAGCAAGATCAAGCGCACAAAAAGAAGCGATTGCTCCTCCCATCGAATGCCCTGTAACAATTATGTCACTATGTCCATGTAACTTCCTTGCCTTGCGAACAGCATTTGTGATGGTTGGACGTAAAAGTGTATTATTGTAAGAAGAGTAAAACCCACTGTGGACCTTTAACCAGAGCAGAAATCTCATCAGGAAAAAAAAAGAGCAAAAATGAGGTACTCTTAAAAAAGAAGTATCACCATATCAAACGATTAATGGCACAAACCTTAGCATTGGGCATATTTGGATAATTAAGATTAACCTGCTTCCATATCATGTCCTTAATCCAATTTTGTATGCTGATCAGAAATTTAAGAAGTGGAACATCATGAGATCACAACTTCAAAAAGAAAATTAAAAAGATCAGTATAAGTTTGCCAATAATTTCAGAACCTGTTCTCTTGAGTTCCCCTTATTGCAACAATGATAGCACTGAGATTGTGATCAACACCAACAAATGCCTGCCACATTGGATGATCAATCACCAGACACTTATTTATCTTTCAATGAAATTGACTGGGAGAACACTCTGAAGAATATAATGGAAAGGTAGTAGCATAGAGACCTGCAAGCAATTCTGGACATCAACAATTATACATGTCGTCTCAAAGCCCTGTTTTGTAAAAAGGAGCGCACAATAAAGTCAGTGAAAAGAGCATTTTTGTTGTGCTTAAACTGTAACAAATTACGTCAAACTCCCAGATACCATACTTGAGTCAAGTCATTGCATCTTGAGCATGTCCATGTATATAGAGCCGTTAGGTCTGTCATATATACCTATATACCAGGGAAAAAATGGGGGTATCTTTATGAGAATATTAAAATATAAAAGTGAAAAACTAAACTGAAATGAACAAGATTAAGTTTAAAAGCGAATGTGTTGCTGACTATTAGGAATTAGGAAATGCAAATGAAAAGATGGTGGGAGGTGATACAACATATCGCACATTCAGCTAAAATGAAGTGGGGTGAAATAACTTACAGCTGAAGCATATTCCACAATAGCCTTGGCCAGAGTGTAGTTAAAAACAAATCTCTGCCCATTGTTCTTCACATCGGGTTCTGTGATAATCAGAGCACTTGGTTTACACAAGGCAGTGACAGTAAGAAACTCAATCTAAAGTTTTACTACTTATCATTAACAAAATAACAAGCACTACTAGATACGGTGATTTAGAATGCAAATGCAGAGTTACTTGTGTTTGGTTCAGTAAATAAAACAGGCAAAAGAAGAGGGGGAATGGAAACCCCAATCTAGCAACAAAAACGAGTAATCAGAGCCTGTCTCGATGGGCTTCCGCAGGAATTTCACACGCGTGGACGAATCGAAGTACCTCTCCTTGCTGCAGCAGCATGGAGAGCGGCAGACAGCAGCAAGAACGCCACAGCCGCCGCCGCGCTGACGAACCACCTCCGCCTATCCATGTCACCGGGCTATAAGGGCACCGTCAGACGCAACGGAAGGCGCCCGCCGCGCTCAGCTTGAACCTTGCGCTCGCCGCCGGCGGGAGCACGCCCAGGGCAAAGACGCGCGATCCAGGAAACCCGAGCTGCAGGCGCAAGAAGGCGCTGGAGGAGACGAGGGTGAAAGAAAGAGTGATGATGACTACTATAGCAGAGGCGGAGGAAGGGGAATCGAAATCGAAACGGGAAATCCACATCCGCGACATTATAGTCATTGCTGGGTCAATGAGCGGGGACAGCGACAGGAGGGGTCGCTATCAGACTGCCGCCATGGCGCCAAGTCGATGCGTGTTCCTGAACCGGGACCAAGCAAGGCTCTCCGCTGCCCCCGCTTCCAGTAGCCGCGGCGAGGGATCGAGACTTCGAGAGAGGTGACGATGACAAATGGGGAAGCGGACGGGGAAAATGTGCGCCGCCTTCGTTCGAGTAGCGCCATTATTGGGCCGCGGCGAGGCGATTTGTGTGGGCCCACGAAGGCCCGCGGAAGCGTTGAGCCCAACACCACATGGTTCTTGCCCGCGCATTACTTGTACAACTGCACTGTCTCTAAAAAAAGGTGGAATTGTACCGTGATTTGCCAAATTTCACATCCCGTGTAGAAAGCTTTAATTTTCTTCCGTCTGCGAAGAGTGAGGCAAAGAACATTCTGCATTCATTCAGAAAAAGAGACTATTGCAACCTTCACCACGTGTACAGAAATAACCCTCGTTTAGATATTCGGTCACGGGTGTAACACGCGATGAACTCAGATTCTTTGGGGAGTAAAAATATTAAGGGAATTTAGACAAGTTCAGGCCGCTCTGAAGCGTAACACGCTACGTCCCGTGTGAGGTGGTTCGGAGTATATTGTTTTCGATCGCTGGAATTCGATCCCTTTACATGTTATTTGCCTATTATATTTATAGATGGCAAAACCATTTTTATTCTATTTGTTAATATTACAGGTGTTTGATTTCTAATGTTGCAATAGTTAACTCTTAAAAGTGTGATCGATAGATAACAAAATATCAACCGATCCTAGGTATGATTCTTTGTGAGCAGAGAGTACAACAACCTACGATGTCTACTATATAGTATGCCCTCCAACAAAATAAGTCTCCAATAGCTACTTTTCCATCAAAAATCGATACCATACAACCTTCTTTGTGGTACAAACGTGTCACGAATAGTCTGCAATAACCGTGTATATCTGCTAATTCTTCATACGAAGTATATTATATAGTGAGACGAAATGCCGCAGTTCATCTCGGACTGAAATAGAATACATAGTAGAAGCTATAACAATGATACTATGTGTATCATCTTCGCTGCTGATCCGACGCATGAATCGACAATAATAATCTGGCTATCGCTCGCTAGGGGAGGACAGGGGGAGCGACCCTGCAGGTGTTGTGCGACTGGCAGTGGCAGCACTTGTGGCCCGCCACGCCGGAGAAGACCTGCGTCGTGTCCCTGCAGTCGTTGCACACGATCCATCCCTGCGCAAAGCACAACCACAACCCATCAACATGTTATTAGCAACTTGGCAAACCGCTTGTATTGTAAAGCTTCTGTCTGAATTTTTTGGCAACTGCTTCAACTCTTTCAGGTTGGTAAAGGGGCTGAACTTTATACGAGTATAAATACGCTATCCAGAAGAACAAAAGATGGGGGTCCAGAGATACTGGAGACAGAAGGTTGGGTCATATCATCAGTGTAGCAGTTAGGCACTGACCTTTCCCATGTAAAAGTAGCTTGCATCCATCTGCAAAGAGCGAGGCACAGTATTCAGACAGAGATTATTGGTACAGTTCAGACTGGCAATACTACTGTAACCTCTGCCTCATGCACTTGGAGTAATCGGCTATGATTCGTTCATCTTTATGCTCTAAATTCTAATACTAGCTCTCTTCATACATCGTTTCAACTATTATGCCGGTTATTTTCAGAAATGACTCTTTGGCGTAGACTAGAGAGGGATAATAACGTCACATTTAGATCAGAGATCACATTATTTTCTTTCAGTCAAAAGACGGCATGCCTGTTGGAATATGCCAAGAGCCTTGCAGAGAGACTAGCATACCTCTGCATCCAGGGCCCTCAAGAACTTGTCCATGTCAAAGATAGACGTCGAGCATATGGGACAAGAGAACCTACATCATGGATAGCATTATCTAGCTATGAAAAAAGGAGCTCGCGATTTATATTTATAAAGAAAAACAAGCTCACGAGATGCCAGTAAAGCAGCATGGGCGCTTACTTGTCGTGCTTCAACATCTCGTGGAAACACTGCAGGTGCATCGTGTGCCCACACCGGAGCACGGAGGTCTCCCGCAACGAATCAAACAGGTACTGCCTTGCCACAATAGCACAGTTTTGACATGATCAGCAGATGCAGTGGTTCATTTCAGAGAGAGCATGGAACAACGGCAGAGACGGGCACACCTCGTAGCAGATGGGGCAGTTGTTCCTCATCGAGTTCTCGATGCAGCAGTGCTTGTCGCGAAGGGTAGTTGAGTAGCATGATCCTGACGTCAGAAACGCAAGAAAATGAGTGAAGTCGTAGCAGAGTAAAATGTTTGGTGAAATAGCTCGATGCAGAGGAATGCTTACCGCACTTTTTGCAGTGGAAGAAGTTTTCCTTCCCTCCAACTCTGTCGAAATATTCAGTCAGCTCAGTAACTTTGAAATAGGAAATATTGTTTCAGAGATTCCAAGTAAATCGCATTCTCATTATCGCTTTCAGATGAAATCGGATCGTATTCAAAAGACAGCTGAACTAAAGCCTTACAGAATTGTAAACACAGCGATTCAGATCCCTACGTGGAAAGGGGAGACACACCTGCAGATGCCGCAGTCTTCGCAATGGTAATGCTCCTTGTCAACCTGCACGACAACATCCCATCAACAACCAACCAGATCAGCCGAAACAATCTAGAGGTGTAGCATCCAGAAAACATCTCACGTCATCGTCGAAGAACTTGCAGGGCCTGCAGAAGTACTCCCCCATGCAAACTCCACAGTTGCGGCACACCTGCGCCACCTAAAAGACAGAAGGAAAAGTTGTAATAAAATTATGAATCGACTGAATTCTTTGAGAAAATTCTTGGTACGCCGTTGCCGTTGCGGCGTTGACACAATACGGATCTAGCCCCCATACTGTATGCCATTGAGACGCCCAGTGGCATACGACTAGCATCAGTTCATGGCTGACAGGCTGAGTGGAAAATTGAATACTGACCGGCTGCTCGGTGTCACAAACAAGGCAGATAAGCTGCAAGGCAAGCAGAAAGTCGTCAGCCCAAGAAGAGAGAAACAGGGTAGCGTCGGGAGCCGTATGAAGAAATAGTAAAGAAGGTGCACCGATTGGACGGCGTGCCGGTCGAGCTCGTGCCCGTCTTTCTGCGCCCAATCCAATCCAATG
This sequence comes from Echinochloa phyllopogon, assembly GCA_033239725.1. Lineage (NCBI taxonomy): Eukaryota > Viridiplantae > Streptophyta > Magnoliopsida > Poales > Poaceae > Echinochloa > Echinochloa phyllopogon. The sequence goes on along the minus strand of BTCW01000018.1, from coordinate 58,635,017 downwards.
ACGCGGACCGAGAACAAGAAGAAGAAGCACATGAAAAGAAAAGATGAACAGAAAACAGAGCAAGAGACGTCAGCGCCTCAGGCGTTGCTCTTGCTCCTGATGGGTGCAGCAGATAGGGACGGAGGGGAGGGGAAGGGGAGCATGGCACCGTGGACTCGTTGTGGCAATGGCGGCAGTGGAAGACGTCGCCGCAGCAGGGCGCGCGGATCCGGCACCTCCTCCGGTAGTGCTTGCACCTGCGCGCGCGCGCACACACACACAACAAAGCAGAAGCCTTTTCAGTTTGAGAACGGCGGAGACGGGGAGAAGGGAAGAGACAGCAGCAGCACGGACCCGAAGCCCATCCTGGCGAAGCCGCGGCGCGCCTCGGCGTCGTGCTCCATGGGATGGGGATGGGAGGGCGGCGCGGCCGCGGCGTCGAACTCGAGATCTGGTGGCGGAGGAGGTCAGGTCAGGTCAGGGGGGGAGGCTTTCAGCTTCCGCTGCCGCGCGCAGCTGGGCCGTGCTGGTAGCGGACTAGTATTTTATACTAGCGGTCGGTGACTGCCTGAAAACGGCAAGGGATGAGATGGTGGCCGCGGATTGGGTCGCCGCCGTCAAACTCAAACGGCAGAGACTGATTCGGTGGCCGTAAAAGGAAAGCTCCCGCTTCCTCCTCTTCTAGCCTGCTGCTGCTGCTACTCTGCTAGCAGGGCACTGTGCTGCTGCTACTCTGCTAGCCTGCTGCTGCTCTTCTTTTTCTGTTCTGGGGTTCTTGTTGGCCGCCCGGCAAGAAGCTTTTAATGCCACGCCATGCTTGGGGTGCTTGTCCTTGCAGTGGCCGGTCTTGCTCAAGCTCAGGGACAGACAGAGGCGCAGAGCTAGGGCAGATCCCAACTTTGGGGTCAAATTTGAGAGTACAGTGTCACTCGTAATCATTGCGTCACTGTAGCATTTCGTTTGTACGTGTGAAAAATTGTTTAAAAATTGATTAATTAGGCTCAAAATGTTTGTATCGTAGAGTATAACAAAACTGTGCAACTAGTTTTTGATTTCATCTACATTTAGTACTTCATGCATGTTATGACATTTTGATGCGATGAGAATCTTATTTTTATACAGTAAACTTTGGGGTTGGAATTTGGGATCTAAACAAAGTCCTGGTAACCGGCCAGGCCCATAGAATCAATCTAGAACTGCCCCCCATTTCATTTCTTTTCTTTTCTTTTCTTTACCATCCCATTCGTTCAATTTTAGCGCCTTCCATTTCGGCAATTCCTTTCCCTTTTTGAAGGGGGGGACGGAGTGGCGTGCCGACAAATCAAAGCACCCGCTCTCGCTCACCTGATCCTGCTGCTGCTGCTCGCGTCATCTCACTGCGATTCTCCTTGCTGCTTAAGCTTTACAATTTCTCATTACGTTAGGAGAAGGAAAAAGAAAAAGAAAACACAGGGATGCCTCCTGGATCCTGAATCTCTGACTCATGTCAGCATGTGCCAATTGGGTGCAAACTTGCAAAGAAGCGGCTTCACCTGAAAGCACTCGCGTAAAGCTGACGAGCCACCAATCATTCGGCGGCCGGATCTAAGAAATCCAGATTTCTAAACCGATGGTTAGTCTGCTGCGATCCGGGCCGAACTGACGCGACTTGTTTTGTTGGTGCTGGTACCCGATCGCGCTTTCGGTGGATCGGGACTGGCTTGCAAGTGATGATCAGGTGGCGAGCAGGATGATGGGTTACTTGTTTAATGATTTTCGCTAGTGTAAAGTATTCGTGAGGATAAGATGTACACGTTGCTTCAGACTTCAGGGCCCCGGATCGCCACGGCTGGGGCTAGCGTGCGTGAGGGCATTCATTGACTTGATGCTTCTTCCATGCCTGCACGCTGCTCCTGCTGCAGCTGCTACACGTACCCCCTACCCATGTGCAGGGTTTCTGTCGCGTCACTGACGTGACTCGCTGACACTGGGCCTCTCGACTTCGGCCACGTTCGGTAGTCTTGAGGACGGACCGTGGACTGTTAGGTTGCGTTTGGTTGAGAGTAAGTTGGGATAGGACAGAGTCGTCGCTTGTTCTCTGGATGAGATGATCCCTCGTTGTGTTTGATTGAAGAGATAGAACGGTCTCGGTTTAGTGTTGGGTTCGAAGGATCATCTCATCCTAAAATGAACAGTGTTTGTGTTTCATTAGTCGTAGACTCACTCGTTAGCCACACAGACTATAGGGCCCGTTTGTCAGTTCGTAGGGAGAGAAGGACGAAGTCTGCTCGTGAACCTCGTCGCCTGCACCTCTGTTGTGCCTCGACGCTCCACCACTGCCGCTCGCCGGCGACGAGCCGTGCGCGCCGCTCTCCCGGGCCGCTCGCGACAAGCCGCCCGCGTCGCCGCCGCTGGAGCCGCCGCCCGCTCGCCCCCGGTCCGCCGCCGCCCGCTCGCTCGCGCTGGTGGAAAACGGCACTCTTACGTCGTTCACGTGGGACGAATCCATCCACCCACGTCCCTCCGATTTGGAGGGATGGACTCATCCAGTATCTTCAGGGAATATGATATCCGCGTCAACACAATCCATCTAACCAAACACATTCAAAAGAAGGATGGACTCATCTCATCCCTCATTCATCCCATCCCATCCACCCAACCAAACACACCCTTACCGTACTCCATGTCGGGTAACTTGCCAAGGCCATTGTTTAGATCACAAATTTCACCCCCAAAGTTCACTATGCAAAAAGAAGATTCTCATCACATAAAAATGTCGGTACATGTATGGAGTACTAAATGTAGATAAAATAAAAAATTAATTGCACAGTTTGGTTGTACTCTGCGAGACGAACATTTTGAGCCTAATTAATCAAATTTTGGATAATTTTTCACACATACAAACGAAAATGCTACAATGGCACACGCACCCCCAAAATGCCAAAGGTTGCTCCCAAATTTGGAAACTAAACAAGGGCCAAAGTCGAAACGGTAACAGGATTATTGTGTTATTGTGTTGGATTATTGTGTTGCTCATCTTCCCTTTTCACTTTTCTCAAATTACCATAGGTTAACAGGATGCCTATGAGACGATATGCACAAGGGGCAAGGGGACATGCGTCTTGGCATCTGTGCCTGCTTGCAAAGTAGCAAGTCGCAGACGTGCACGGGACTGCCCAGATCGTCCCCGTATACGCATAAATTTGTATTTTCAAGTCACTGACCGAAACGTAAATCTTAAAACACTTTCTTGGAAAAGAGCTACGTTCATCATATGAATGGTTAAAATCTTGGAAAAGAGCTACGTTCATCGTATGAATGGTTAAAATCTTGCACTAAAATAAATGTTGTAACTTTTAACATCAAGGACGGCGAGCTCTAGGCCCTGTTCAGTCGGCTGTTTTGTACTGAGAAAAAAATATTGATGTCTGACTAGTGGCTGACGCTGATCTGTTCTAAGAGAAAAGTAATGCTGGCTGATAGTTAATAAGTCAAACGAACAGGACGTTTGGTGTTTATATACGAGACCGAAACTTAAATACCACACTTCCCTGGATGTTCAACCAAAGTAGTCAAGGAAAAAAGAACAACGCAACGTACATCACCGCACAAGAAAAGCAACGTGAAAATCGCTGAAGGCTTCTCCACCATGGGTCAGGGATCAGATAACCATCAATTCATCATAGTTTCCCAGCGAATAAAAGGGATAATCATCAGTGGCATTTTCTTTTTAGAAAAGTTTTACATTTGCCACTCATTACACACAAGATGGGTTGACAAACATGAGATCCAGTGCGTACAAGGATAATCCTTCCACCGTTCTCCAGGCCTTGTAGTGTGCGCAAGAAGCAACACCATACATTCCGAGAATTTGATGCAAATTTGTCCATATGCCAGGCTACCTCGAAACGCAAAACGCTCTATATGCATTGTGCCAGCTTCTGATACAAATCCTGTGGCCAATTCCGGCTCATGTTGCTTGCTACCAGGTTTGCAATCTGCGAATTACAAATGAAAAATGTGTCATAAAGCGTGAGGATTGCATTTATGTTTAGCAAGATGTGCACCAGCAAATTCAAACATGCATAGCTTACACTTTTTTCAAAAGGAAAATAGTTTAAGCTTTGAATGAACAATATTACAGAAAACATGCAATACTCATATATCCCTTCATATTCAGTGCAGATTAATTATACTCATATCAGCCAGTTAGAACTAGTTTCCAATTTTCAAACAAGAATTAAACAAGAATACCATCCCTTGTTTGTATGGTATTTAATTATTTCCAAATGAACAATGAAAGTATCTATAACAGCACTAAGGATTATGGGTTAAGCGGTGCCATGTACGTGATAAATCTTGACAAGCGCCTCTTTTTTTGTGGCTGGTGGTGGTGGGGAGAATGTGTGTGCCATCAGGGAACACTATGTATCTTGTTGAGCTAAGCAGGTATCAAAATGGACATAAAAAGATTCACCTATTTCACACAGCTCACTGCCACATTTTCAATCCTAGTAGGAGAGTGCATGTGACACGAATGCTGATAAATGAATGGAACATAAGAAATACCTTGGATTTGACAGCCCGCAAGGTCCCATCAGTATCCCTAACATTGTCAATGCAATTCAAAGCAACCTTCAGGAGATCTGGTACACAAACTTGAACATGGGGTGATAAATTCCTGAAAATGTCAACAGTCACATTTGGAGACTGAGGGTCCAAATGAAGGAAGGGGAGCCTGATGGTTTCCCTCAAAGCATCAACAGTCTGTCCAGCTCGAGCTAGCCTATAAATATGGAGAATAGCTTCAAGCTGTCTCAGTACAGTCTGTTGCTCAGAGATGAGATCTTTGTCCTGAACACTGCAAGCAAGTTTCCATAAGACAAATTAAAACAGGACAAGAATCAACACTCCACCTGGGCTAGAGTAGCAGAGGAAAATAACCTGGCTTCAGAAGAATATCTGGCTGTCTCCAAAATCTCATTGCCAGAATGGATTAGGGCTGTAGCACGACTCTCACCATCTAACATACTGCGTGCCATGGCACAGACAGCATCAGACAGGCACTTGTTTATTATTTGAAGTGCCATGGCAAAAGCTCCTACCCTTTTATGAATTTCCACCGCCTGTCATGTGAAGGTGAACCAAAATTCAATTAATGCAGATCAGTACAACACAAAAATATGCTGCCAGGTTGTATCCACTGGCAACTGTTTACCCAAATCAATTTCCTTGAAAGGCAAAAAAAAATCAAAATATAGATAGCAATCAAAAGTAAGTGCAGAAAACGGACACATCATATTCGCTGTAATGTGAAGCTCAATATGACTAGCAGCATAACAGTGCGTACATGCAAAGAAACTTGAAAAACATGAAACACATTACTGACATCAAAAGTTGATTGGCCACGTCTCCTGTGTGGCAGCATTCAAGTAAAATTAATGAGGATTATACATGAGCCATTCTACAACAGGGAAATAGTTGGGCAGATAAGTAGCTAAGGATAAATCAGATGTTGTTCTATCAAAAACTGAGGGGCAGTTTGGGATTCATGTGCGACAATTTGGAATCTGGTCTGTAACAAGAATCTTTAATAACTCTCATACAGTCTTATGGTCTGTAACAAGAATCTTTAATAACTCTGGTATGATCTTACTGTCATGGCTCTAAAAAAGATGCTTTCAACTACCTGTTGCGTGATTTAATACAATACAGAAAAGGAGTAGGTGCTTTTGAAAAGCTGCTACTATGCCGAGCATAGCCTAAGGAGGTTTGTTTCTTTCAATCAATAATAAGCAGGCAAAAGATTTCATAAGAAATATAATCCTATCATGAATACATACTGATCTACAATGCAATAAGGATGCAAAATTAATTCAGAAGCCCAAGAACAAAAAAAAACTTTAAAACATAAATAAATTTATTTACTTTGTCATAGAGCCCCGTCTCTTGACACCGATGCGCTGCTTCAAGTAAAAATTGCTGCCTGCTTCTCCAATCCATTATATACTTCTTTAGTTCCCCTTCTTCCCCCATTCCACTTGGACCAAGCAGAAGTTGTATACCACCATCCCTTAGTAATATCTCAGTTAGGAGTTGCTTCAACATCAAACTTCGTTGTCGCTGCTGATCAGCATTCCCTTGACCAATCCATGATACCTCTCCTCCACCCATCGCAGAGGCTGCTTGAGCATAATACTCCAAGGCTAAATCAATATTGCCATTACGCAAGTAAATAGAGCCATACTGCCGTATTATGCTGGCAGCTTCTGCACAAGCATCCATAACACCTATCTTCTGGCTTGATCCAACACCGTCAGGGAGAACACCATGATCAGCTAAAGCAATTGAAATATGCACAGCATCAACATGGTATCCATCTTCTCCAACTTCTTTAGAGAGATAAAGAATTGCTGGGAGTAACTGGATGCTTAAGAACAGAACATAGGGATAAATTAGTGGATCTTTTCCACTCTTCGTATAATATGATGGCTCAAATTTGTTCAAGTAACTCTGCAGATCATCCAGTGTATAAGGCACCAAGCCTTCATTCAAAACATAAGAAGAAGATGCACCGTTGTGTTCCCGCAGAGCTGACAACTTAAACCACAGGAAATCCTCTATAGTATTAAAAAGTGTTGGCAGATCTTTTAGCAGTCTGTCAATCTGCCGTCGACAACCACAAATTATGGCATACAGCAGCAACTTCTTCCTGTCATAACCAGGACGCCCTGGTCGATCACCCATTCTGAGCATTTTATCACATTCTTCAGAAGCTGCCAGGGCAGTCTCTTGTGATACAGCACCATTAGTAGAAATCCAGTCTGCAAGCTGTGGAAGAATAGATTTATCGGTAATGGACTAACAGTAAGTCCCCTATCACGAACAAGGATCCATCAGAAATTCATGATTGTAGAAAGTTTACCAAGGGAGCAAAGTTGTAGGCTGCACGAGATGATTGGGCAACTTGTCTTGCTTCATCATAATATCCGGTTCTCAAGCAAAAATAAATCTGCAAAATATTGTAGCAATTGAAGCTTCAAAGATAAGTGTCCCGATAGTTCAAAAGTTCTACCAAAATTGAACAGTGATATACATGGATCTGCAATTGAAGGATTAACTCAAGAAAGCTAACAGACCCAAGCAAAAGCCAATTTTTCTAGCAGCATTGCTCAAAAAGTAAGCCTACGATTGGATGTAAGCTCATACATAAGAAACCAGATGCACCTCCTATTATGAGCAAGAACTCACGCTTAGATGCAGCAAGTCTAGAAATAAGCCATTGGTTACTGCATTACATTAAGCTGTAGTTGCAGCTAAACTAACCAATTTAATTGCAGGTTTCAACATGCCATTAATAGATGGCAATATTGATGTTAACTGAAAAGTTCTTTCAATGTTGAAGTGTGCAGGCAAAAACAAACCTGCTGCCAGGTTGTATCCACTGGAGGCTGCCTGCGTAAATCAGTTGCATCGAAATCTAGCACACCTTGATCTCGCAGCCGTACCTGTCGGGTCATAAGGACAGAAAATGCATTAGAGTGCAAATATTAGCAAAAGGCAGCAGCAATAGTGCAAAATAGCATCAAAGTCTATACTAACCCGCATAAATGCCCGGATCTTCTGAAGGTTTCCAACAGATCCACCAAGAGCAGCCTAAAACAACAAAGCAGAGTATGATCAATTATCAGGAGATGCAACAGGAGAAGCATTTGCATGAATAGAAAACACCCAAAAAACCAGAAATGGAAAACATGACACCGCCATATGGTAAAATGTAAGTCACTGTAAGAACCAATTTTAGTGGAGACTTATGATTTATAGACGTAGAAAGGTGAAAAAAAAAGCTTGAAGCAATTCACCGCGTCATTAAGGCACTAACAGAGTGAATTGTATCTTGATTCTGAGCATGTAATACCAACCAAAGTGTTATGCTCATGATCCAAGAATTTATCACTAAATACTGTAGTAAAGAAACACCCAGAAATAGCAATATTTCACAGGATGGCATGTATCTGGCTCTTGAGCATGTGACCAGCCAAGTGTAGTCCATGCCAGAATCCAGAATTTTTAACTAAACACTGGGTAAAAAAATGTTCTACAGATATGCACTAAGTGAGAGTGTGTACTGAATTTTGTTTTGTATAAGAAAAATCAATAATAAAGCAGGATACCAAAATTAGTGAAAGCAAAAAGAATAATTGGCATGGCCACTTGTACATATGCCCTAAAATCATAACTGCAAACCTTATGCAATTGCCCTCACGAAAAAAAAATACATAACTGCATTTGAACAGCATACTTGACTAGTTGACTCCCATAAGGAAACAAACTTGTGAAGCAAGTAATCAGTAAAAAAATGAGTAAGCAGAAATACTTACGAGAGCTGGATGGCTGTTGATGGTCTCAAGTATATACTTTTCATGACCCCACTCAAGATGGCGTCTTGCTCCTATCACTAGTGACATTTTTCTTGAAACATTTCGATGAGTCGACCCTTCCCCAACTAATGCCTAAATTAGATAGATAACACAAATACCAAGATAAAGTAATAATAGAATAAGGAACAAGTGCCACATGGTGGAAGTTGCCAGATCACAATACTATTCATCTTCCAATATGTATTGAAATGTAAGTGGACATGAACAAAAGAGGAATATATTTACTAAGTTAACACTATTACCTGAATCAGGTGCCACATTTTCTGCATCGTCACTGATTTTGTGCCAACAGCATCAACAGACAATGACTCATAAGCAGCCCTGAAAGCCGTAGCAAGCTAAGCAAAATAAAACATTAATAAGCAAAAAATGGAATTAAGAAGGTACATCAAAAGGATTTTTTTACATTTTAATTTATAACATCAAAGATTATACAAGATAGGAACTTGAGCTATTAATCACAATTTGATTAATTGGAGAATAAATTGTAGGTGGCTGATATTTCTAATCTAGATTCTAGAAACTCCTTGTGGCTTATAACATGTTGAATCTTGACATAAATGTAAAGTGAGCTTACATTAAAAGGTAGACTGCGTCCCCTGGCATCATTGAGGTCTCTCACAACCCCAGCATAAACTGAAGATTTATTTTCGATAATAGTCTTGTTAGGTATAGGCATGACCCCTGCAGAGGGCAGGCCTGATGAAGCATGAGGACTGGAAGTTGATGGTGGCATCAAAGCAGGGCGAGCCAATCCACTGGTTGAGATATTAGTGTTTCTCTTGGGTAATGTTGAAAGTCGGCTTAGACTCTGCAAGAAGTCTCTCTTTTCTTTCTGCCAGTCATCCTACAGCAGACATATTGTAAAGTTGTAAAACTGAAGGGCACCAACAAGCAGTCTAAAGTATAATGACCAATGTGGCAATGAAAAAATAAACAGTTGTAATTTAGTTCAATTCCCTAAATGGTGAAAATGAGGCATTCTTTACAACAAATGAGATTAGAAAACAATTATAACCAAGGTCGTTGTCAGGAAGGTGCGGCAAAAACTGTCCAAACACAAACAAAATTCAGATGACAGGAAACCTGAACAGGTAATGAAACAAACACCAATGCTGATCCAAGAAAGCGTCGTACAGAATGCATTTGCGGCAGCTACTAGCCCTGGTAAAACATAAACAGAACTGAATAGAAGGAAGAAGCAAACCAACCTCAAGAACTTGCATCATGTAGTTGTTAAAACTCCTTAAGTTGTCCTTTTGAGCTTCTTGGATGGATGAAACTATGGCCACTTCATGAAGCTGAAAAACATAAATTATGTTTACTCCATGAAACTCAGGTGACTGTAAAATAAGAGGGGCATTAAGTTTTCACCTGCTGCAGGTACTCCTCAACAGAAGTTGCTTCAGATGGGAAAACATCCTCAAAGGTGGTCTGCAAACATCAAAGTTAGACAATAAGATTTACATGCATCAGCAGTCCACCAAGTGTATTTAAAAGCCACATAAGCACATATAGCAACACTGCTCAAACTGGTACTGAGGTTTTCTTCTGATCAATTAGGAATCTGTTGGGCAGAATTTTCCGCATCAAAAGCATGCACATTAAGGTTAAGCACTTACAGGGGATCAGGGGACTCAAAATGATGTAGAGTATATCATGTTCGGGGATAAAAGTTGAATTATCTAATTGCAATAAACAAGGGACTACTTGATGTGCATTTTCAAACTAGTTCATCATCTACATGCTCCACAAATAAACAACATCCCACACATAGTACTGTAAATGGTACCAATGCTTCTGTATATTCCATCCACTATTCATCTTCCCACAGACCTATCCTCTTAAACCGCCTCGAGATGCCAGAAAAATAAAATCAACTGTTCGATTTTTGAATCACCACGTGAAACTTGACATCCCCAGCCCACATGGCGCGCCCATCCATATCCATTACCTTGAGTTCGAATGACTTGAGGTCCCTGGCAAGCTGCTCCGCATTGATCCCCTCTCGCGCCAGCAACCTACAGAAGTACAGCCGAAACCCTAAGTCCCCAAAAACTTTAGAAGTCGCACTTGCAATTCAGAGAAACAGAGACTGCACACGGAGGCTCCCCAGGCTAATCAAGTGGACTCCTGAGATCTCCTACCTGGTGGCGGAGAGCGACTGGGACGGCGCCTCAGCGCGGATGGTCTTGGCCTTGAGCTTGGTGGAGAGCGCCTCGAGCTGGTCCAGGTTCCTCTGCGAGAGCAGGAAACGAACCCATCAGGGGCGGAGTCAAACACGTGGAAAACTGCGCCGGCGGCGAGCGACGGAGAGAAGCGGCGCGGGAGGAAACGGGACACATCGTCGGGGTGCGCACCTGAAGGGGAGGGAAGTGCGGGGTGGGCGCGGCCTGCTCGAGGAGCTTCGTGGAGGAGTGGAGGAGCCCCGTCCACCCGCCCATCTCCGCGTCGCCCCCACCTCCGCCGCCGCCACTGCTGCTCGCGCCGGCCATCGCCGCCGGAGCAAGAGGGTTTCGCTCGTGGTTTTCGGGGGCGCCGGAGGTAGTGGGGTTTTTGGAGTGCGGGAGGAAGGGAGAAGCGGTGGAGCGTCCTGATGAAATGGTAGCCTGGGCTTGGGCTGGTGCAGTTTTGAGAGAGTTGTATTGTTGGGCTTGTATGTAAGGCCCGTTTCAGCCCAGTCGTGTGAAGTTGCAATATCAAACTAGTCTTTTTTTATTACTAAAAAAATCAAAGTCGTCTTTTGGAAAAGAAAAGAGCCATAGATGCAAGAACCCCTACACGCGATGTAACACCCTAAAATTCATCACAATTAAATTGTAGCAATTTCTGAATTTTTCTAGGATTTATTAAGGCCTGAATAAATTTTCTATGATTTAATTGGAATTTCTAGCTTTTTATCAATTTAAATATCATATTAAATAATTTTAGTCAAAAAATAAGTTGTTGATGCATTCATGTTGTTGCATTGGTCTTTTGTTTGCTGTTCAATTAAGTTGGAATTTAAATTCTATTTAAATTCGAATTAAATTTGAATTTGTTTGATGTTTAGATTAGTTGTTGTTCTCTCGAGTTTAGTTTTGCCCCTCGAATTCTTGCCCAGTCCGCTTTTGCTCCCTCAGTTCTTCTTCCTTTTCCACCGGCCCAAGTTCTCTTCCGGCCCATCTTCTCCCACGCCGGCCCGCTCCCTTCCCCTCTCCAAGCTCACTAACGCGTGGGCCCACGCGTCAGCTCCTTCTTCCCGAGTCGGACTCGAGTCGAGTCCGACCCGGGCTCGGCCGCGCCGCCTTCTCCGGCTAGGGGCGCGCACGCCGAGGGCCCAGCCCTCTTTTTCCCCGCGCGTCGTGGTCCACTCCACCCCCGCTCCTTTTTCGCGCGTTCCCCTGCCCGCAAGCCCTAGCGCGACTCGCCGCCGCGCCGTCGATTCACGCCGTCGTCGCCTCTCTCTCGCCATTATCCACTCCCGGAGGTCCGTCTCGACGCGCTGAAGGTCCCCGTCGGCTTCTTGCTCGAAAATTTGGCCGCGCCCCTGCCTAAATCCCTCGCCGTCGTTGTTGCAGCGCCGCCTGACCGCCTCCCTCGTCGCCGGCCGTCGTCGGAGCACCTCCGCCGCCGAGAACCCGTCGGGTGAGCTCGCCACTTACTCCTCTTGCTCCCTGAGTAGTCCACGTCGAGTTTGGGGGCCTCTAGCCCGATCCCGGTGATCCTTCGGCGATGCGCCGCCGTGAGCGCTCCAGCGCCGCTGTCCTTGTCGCCGCCGACGCACCTCTCCTCCGCCCGATCGATCCTAGGCCGTCCAATCTTCATCAAACGGTCCACGCCAGCCGAGCCCCCGAGTCAAACAGGTCGCATACCGGTCAACTTCAGCCGTTTTACAAAAAGGCCCTTCAAGTTTTGGGGAATCAACCCGCCGTCCTGAGCCGTTCAAAAATAATTCGGTTTAGGTCCTTTTTCTTTCGGTTTAGCCCCTGCAAGTTTTAAAATTGCGCCCGAGGTCCAAGTTTGGTATTTTTACATGAAAACCCTCGAGTTTATATACAAAATTATGTTTTAGTCCTCGGATTTTCACTGTTAAGCCCCTGGAACTTTTAAAACTTCACCAACAGGTCCCTAAACCTTAGAAAAGCCATATCTTTTGCATTTTAACTCCGATTTTAGTGATTCTCGCGCTCACGCGTTCGTGGTGATGCGTAGAATAGTTTTGTGCTGTTATTTTCTTCTGTTGGAATTGTTTGATATACTGTTTCTTATTTATTGTATTGTTTTCATGTATGTGTTCGTGTGCTGCGTATAGGAAACACGCCGTTCGAAGAAGTGTTTGAAGAACCAGCTGTTGAAGAGTTTGAGCAGCAGCAGGGTTGGGAAGAAGGCAAGTATTCCTTGATCATGCCCGTTTGTACCTAAATGACATGCATTTTAATTACACCGTTTATTTATCGCTTGCATTAATATTGTTGGGTCCCATTAAGGATTTCCTAGTCTGTTTTACCATACCTTGCAGCTGGGTTATACAACTAATTTTGACTGGTAGATGATGCTTAGTTGCTCAACTGGGATTGGTCTAATGAAACCCCCACTCTATGTTCCACTATTATCTTTTAATTAACTAATGGCAAGATCACCTCTTTTAATTGGAACATGGAGCGACCACCCAGGAAAACAGTGCAACCATAAGTGCTATGTGGCTCTGGTTTTGACTGACTAATTACGTATTCTGGTTTGGGATAGTTTTACCCGAAAGGGGCAAGAGGTGCGGCGGTTGACGAGGTATAGCCCGGTCCTCTTGAGCGGTAGGCTTTGCTAAGATACGCGACTCACTAGGGAGGGTTATGCTTTGCTCCTGAACCGGAAGCCTTAGTGAACTATCACTTATTAGAGTATCTTTGTAAAGGTCTCATAGTGAAACCCAGTATTCGGTCCACGTGGTGTGGGAAGGGTACATGCTTTCGGGCAATGGGAATCACGGCTTATGGTGAATGTGTACAACTTCTGCAGAGTGTAAAACTGTTATAACAGTCGTGCTCACGGTCATGAGCAGCCTGGACCCTCACATGATTAATCTATCAGAATATGATCTAAACTGTGGTTACCTGAATATGATGGGTTTATGTTATCATTTAATTGTGGTTGGTATATACTTATATTTGCTAGTAAATAGATGCTTAATAAAATTTGACCAACTAAAAGTGCTTAATGCAGCTATCCTTTCAGCCTTCCACTTTATAAAGCCTAGCATGTCATTTGTTTCCATACTTTGCTGAGTACGACATGTGCTCACGCTTGTTTATTTATATTGCATCGACCACACTCGGATTGCTGCTCAGATTGGGAGAATTTTGAGGATTTTACTACTGACTTTGAGGAATTCTAGGCGAGTCCATCAGTCAACTGCCTATGGAGATGGAGTTATTTCGTTTCGTTTAGTTAAACGTTTATTTAAGTCTTCCGCTATGACATTTGTGTCAACTCTGAGATTGTAATAAATATACTTTAATACTCTTTCGTATGCATGGTTATGGATATTCACTTGTGACGTCTACCATATGTGTGTAAACTTGATCCTGGCGCACATATGAGATGCACCTGGTTTTATTTCTAAAACCGGATGTGACACGCAATCGGGTCTAATCTCATATGTGAGAAGAAAAAACTGCACTTCTGAAATATTTTAGGTGCTTCGGTTTTGTTTTGTGTTTTTGAAAAACCAGGCAAGCTGTTACCTACCCCATCCGTTTTAAATTATAGTTCGTTTGACTTTTATGACTATAAATTTAACCGATCGTCTTATTCAAAAAAATTTTATAAACTATCATTTTTTGCAAACTATCATATTCTTCAAAAATATCTTAAATTTAACTATATTTTTATATATTTTTTAAATAAGACGTGCGGTCAAATTTATGGTAAAAAAATCAATTCAATAAGTTAGAAAATGGGAGAAAGTGGTGGTAGCCAACGATTTGGGCTGATGACCCGAGAGCAATGCAATTGACTATTTCGTTTTTCCCACCAGAAAAAAGTCGTAACATGGGTATAAATCTCGAGGCATGATCACATGATTCAATTTTTCACTGGATTTTACAGGGAGATCGAATGAACTGATTATGAACAAAATCTGCTAAATCATATAGTATTATCGGTATCCATTGGGCGCAACCTTCAGTGTCACAGATTCACAGTAGAGATGTCAGTTAAGCGGGTTTTACAGATCAAAAGCGGAACAAGGTGTAGCCGAACCCATAAAAAAAAAGTGTAGCTGAATCACCAAGTTCTATAACTCCACATCAACATTTTACAAGCCGTGATCAAGCTGTTGGCATCTGCAATATCAGACTGACAGACCAACATAACGAGTTTCTTCTAATGTAATCTCCCAAGCTGCATTACAAATGGGACATTCAAACAAACTCCATATGATGAACTTCAAATTCAATCTCCCAAGCTACGTTACAAATGGGACATTCAAACAAACTCAGAAAGCAATGTGGGGCAGTTCACCCTTCAGTCTTCACTGAAACCACCAGTTGAAAATTTCCATTTGAACTAATGAGAACTGATTATATAAGGTAACAGTGTTACAATGTAATGGGGCGTACCGAAATGCTAGAGATCTAAAGCTTCCACTCAAATGAATCTAACATCAAACGCAGTTGCTTCATGAGCAGGAAAGAGAACCTAATGTACAGAAGTACCTACTTCAACTCCCTCCCCAGCCTATACAACGATGTCCAAAAAAATCCTCACATGATAAGTAACCAACAAACTAATTATCGTTGTACGCCACGTTTGCAAAACTGCATGCAGGTACCACCATGGAGTGTTTCTCCATATTGAAGTCTCTTTACCTATGAATATTGATCCTTAGGATCTCACCGAGCACGAGCAGTGGCTGGTTGCTTCGATGAGCGCCCTGACTTGTGCTTCCGCTTTTGGTTCGCCACTGCAGTAGAATCAACCAATGGCCCAGACCAAGTAGGCACAGCACCTTTCTCGTAAGTGAACACAGAGCTGAAGGAAGACGGGTCTGGGGGTTCATATAGCGGGTCCATATGATTTGAAGAATCCAAAGGGACACCAACCGCGCCATCCTGATGTGGGGGAGGGAACTTTTCGCTCTTGCTTTTAGCATTTGCATTAGCGATGAACCTTCTTTTCTGTAAAATGAAAAAGAATAAGCACAAGTCAGCAATACTGCAAAGTATGTGTTAGTATAGTACGGGTTGCCTTTTGGACCATGGCTGATAAAAGGCAGATGACATATGGTGGAAACTAAAGCCAGTCTACTTGGATGTACGATATAGTTTACAAAATGTAGAGTTTATGTGATAGGGCTGATACTGAGCAAGTGGTTGCACCTATTAACCTCCAAAGAAACCAGGTCACAGAAACAGATTGCATCAGAAGTATAAGTTCATTCAACATACATCAATATTTACTTGAAGTTCAGCATTTGCCTCTGGAGCTGGAACTGCCTTAGGTCGATCACGTGTTCTTGTCTTCTTGGATCCATCACCATTAGCTCTACCACCAGCAGCTCTTAAACTGTTGATCATGGTGAATAAGTCAGGTAGCATCATAGTAGTGTCAGAAGTACTCAACTAACTGACATGAGAACACAAACAAGGGAGATGGGTCAAAGGTAGTGCTACAATAATTGGCCAGTTGCAGATATGGGGACATGTAATCAGTGAAAACTCTGTCAGAAAAATGGAACAGTATTTGTCTATTGACTCAATTATGAGGTCTACCAAACATTGTCGACAAGTTACCAGAAATCCAGAGTTTTTGCACCATTGCCAATACTGCTGCTTTGAGCACAATTATGCCCCTTAAAGTTTGAGTTCACTAAAATGGTTTTCTGAGACAAGAAATACTTATGAGTTTTGTATTCTATTGGTAGCAGAAAACTAGCTCAGCTTACAAAGGATGTAGATATTAGTATCAAAATACCAGAAAATTTCTGGTCAATTTAACTAGCTCAGCTTTTAGTGATCATGTTTAGCAACTGATAGGAGGACGAAACACCATTTACATTTACACAATCATGATAGTACTGTTGTACAGCTTTTGTTTTTAATATTAACAAGTTGAGGTGACGAGTAGCTGGAAGCCTGGAACTCTTCCAGATGTAGATCCAAGCATCCAATGCCAAATACTGTGTTTGTTCTTTTCAGCCACTAGACAAAGCTAGTGGTCACAAAACATTCCATAATGTGCACTCATGTCTTTTTCTTGTTGACAGTAAGCACTCGCTAAGGATGGGACCCTACACTAATATTATACTTAGGAATTCTGAATATAAAAATATATCTTATATGCACAATTCAAAATATTGAACATGTAAGTATGCAGATTTTTCAGGTTAGTGAGGCAACTGTAGATGAACAATTCATAATAGCAACATGTTTATGTTTTTTTGTGTGTGAAGATCATACTGATGCCCACAGTTGCTATGCTAATAGAGTGCATTTGTAGATCAACAGGATTGTGTTACTCTACTCAATGCAGATAAGTCTATGACGCTGTAGATCATCATAATAATTAAACATGTTTCAAGGTGACAAACCGTCTGGCTTCTTCGTCTCTTCGTTTTGCATCTATTTCTTTGCTCGGAGGATATTTCGGGAGACTCGACGGTTCGCATGCAAAAGGTTCGGTCGTAAAGAACTGCATGCATAGAAAGTTAACAGAAAGCATCAATACGCTACGCCAAAAAAACTTGTGCTACAAAAACCTACTGCATGACAAGTATTGTAATCAGGATTCATATTATCGTGTCAGGTGCTAGAACCCCCCCCCCCCCCACTACCTCTGCTAACGTAGAGTCATGTTATATTCTGGTGATTCTGGAATTAATCATATTTATATGAGAAACTGAGAATCATGTTCTGGGTTTTTCCTCATATCTTACAAAGAACTAGTTCTTTGGATATGCAATACAAAGTCAGCACATTTACAGTGGCTACGGATGCCTGAACCTAAATTTAGACCAAAGGATACTGTCCCTAAGTTATGCCGGCAAAAGAAATATTCTCATTAGATTGTTAAAAAATAAAATATTGTGTCCATGAAAGTTAGTGATGACTTCAACACAAATAAATACTTCCAAATGTTTTGTGCCAATAGGGATAGGGTAGTGAGAAATGGTAGCCAACTTACATCGCTTCTTAATGCAGATGTTGCTGTTAACCGATCAGCTGTATCAATTGCAAGTAGTGTCTCAATCAACTGCAATGCTGATTGTGGAAAATCTTTAAACGTCTCTCTTATTCGCCTTTTGTAAGGCTGCTGAGGCTTAAATATTGTTGCATGAGGCAGCTTCGACTTTTTCCAATATTCTTCTGTTGGGGAACCACACAACTTAAAAATTTTATGTAGCTGTTCCACCTAAAAAGGGCAAACATGACTAGATCATTGAAATATGGAAGATAAATACAGTTGCTATTCATCGGTTGGATGGTATGGACGCAATTAAGTGCACAAACAGTGCAACAGGTCATAATTGACTGGGTTGCAGAAGATTGAACGTAGCAGCAAAATGAAAGAAAGCATGGAAATTCTCAAAATAAAAGGGACAGAAAGCACTGGAAATGAATGTCGAAACACGTGGCAATAGAATCAGACTTTCAAGGCAGATTAATGTTTTCATGTAAGATATTGCTGGACAAACAATTTCTATGCCGACATGATTCAGTTAGAGTGATTAAGTTATACAGAATTAAAAAAAGGGAACCTTCATCCTGTTGTTTCTTCTCAGTCCTAACAAGTCCCGATACTATGATGAACAAGGGTGTTCTCAGTTTTCACCTGGGTCAGGAACAAGAAGTAACGCTATAACCAACCTGTTCGCAGCCCCATTACTGATGGTACCAGAACAGGCAGGCTCAAATTGGAAAACTTTCTCAAAATCTATAACAAAACTACACTTGATCCTCAATTGCCCTAGTTTTGCTAGAATTCAACAAAAATGCAAGATACATCTAATTGATATATTGGACAGTTAAGCGTATTATGCTAACCTCTGTTCGTCCTGGCATAATCGGCCTCCCAGCCAGCAACTCAGCCAGTATACACCCTGCGCTCCACAGGTCCACACCCACCCCGTAATCCGTCGCACCTAGAAGCAGCTCCGGAGGGCGGTACCATAGGGTCACCACCCGGCTTGTCATCGGCTGCTTACGGTCTGGGTCAAAGAATGACGCCAGACCAAAATCTGCAATCTTCAGCATGCCATTGTTGTCCAAAAGCAGGTTCGAACCCTTGATATCGCGGTGCAGCACCCCTCGGTCGTGACAGTGCTCCAAACCCGACAGCAACTGGTGCATATAGCACTTAACCTGCATTTCATCCATACGGTGTGAGTGCGTGAAGCCGATGGCACCAAAGGACGCAATGAGGTAATGGTGCAGGGATCTCGTCTCGGAGCTGACCTGTGGCTCGGTGAACTTGATGTCCGGGCTGGCGGCGAGGCCGGCCAGGTCGTGCTCCATGTACTCGAAGACGAGGTAGAGGCTGCAGGACATGCGGGAGGTGACGAGGCCATTTAGCTTGATGATGTTAGGGTGGTCGAGGCGGCGGAGGATGAGGATCTCGCGCGCCATGAAGCGGACGCTCTCGGGCTCGAGGTTGTCGAAGCGCACCTTCTTGAGCGCCACGATATTGCCGCTCACCGTGTCGCGCGCCTTGTACACGTTGCTGTACGTGCCCTGCCCGATCTGTCCGGCGCAGCGAACAGAGATGCAAAGCTTTTGTCAGCTCCTTCATTTACGACAATGGCGTCCGCCGAACGCCACGAAGCGGGCGGGGGGGGGGGGGGGGGGGGGGATGGCGTATGGGACAGCGGAGGCGAAAGCGCTCGTACCTTGTCGATCTTCTCGAAGGAGTCGGCGCGGCGCGGGGTCCAGCCGTCGATGGCCTCGCCGGCGACGGCGGAGAGCCAGGCGGGCCAGCCGGCGGCGACCTGCTCCCCGCGCGCCCTGTTCGCGAAGCTGCCGCCGCCGGGGGCCGGGCGCGACGAGCGGGACCGCCTCTCCCGCCGCGCCGGCTTCTCCGCGGGCGCCGCCGGCTGCTCCGGCTTCCCGGCGGCGGCCTCCTGCGTCGGCGCGGGCGCCGGCTCGGGCGGCGGCGGGCGGTCGGGGCTGGGCGCGGAGGGGCGGCCGTGGACGCAGCCCATGGGGGGTTATTGGTCACCGGCGGCGGCGGCGGCGCATGTGGGGTGGGGACTGGGGGGGAGTGAAGTGGAGCGGGCGCGCGTGAGGACCGCGCCGGGGGAGCGGAGGGAGGGGACCGAGCTGGCTGTGCTTTGCTGTGCTCGGGAGGGGAGGGTTTGACTCCGCAGCCGATGGGTCTCGCTCTCGTTTGTCTCGGTGTCCGGATCATGTCACGCATGGATGGGGATGGGGGGATGTGCTCATGCCATGTGATGGTGATGGAGCCATACAGTGAGTGAGTGAAGGCAGGGGAAAGTTAAAACGTGAGCACACTTTTTGCCTGGAATGGAAGGATCGCCTTTTTTTACATATATTTACTTTTAAAAAAATGGGCCAGTTGATTTTACTCGGTTGGACTTTTGGTTTGGTTTGCTTATTTTCGTGTGTTCTGCATGGATTTATCTGTGGTCTTTGCTTGACGTTTTGGTCTCTCCTTTTCTCATAAGGAGTAGTTCTTAGCTAAAGCCTTACCCCAGCCAAATGAAGGGAAGACTTTGGAGTGATATATCAGAACTCCTGAGCGTTTTCCTCACGCATTCAGTCTCCCACCTGGAAAACAACGGCGGTGGCATGTCCAACAGTCCAAGGTCCTAAAATCTAGAGTAGAAGTCCAAGTCAATGATCAGCGAAAGAGTCAACTATTCCATCTTCTTGTACATTTCAATGCTATGTACTCCCTCCGTCCCACAATGTAAGTATTTGTTGACTTTTTCTGTTCACGTTTGATTGTTCGTCTTATTCAAAAAAATTATGAAAATATTATTTATTTTTTATGACATGTTTTATCATCATATATATTTTAAGTATATCATAATTGTTTTTATATTTTCATAATTTTTTTGAATAAGACGAACGGTCAAACGTGATGCGCAGAAATCGAGAAATGCTTATATTATGGGACGGAGGGAGTAGGTAGCTCAAATTGTATTGTCTCGCTCCTTTGTTCCTTCATTCATCACTTTCCTACACAACAATCAACTAAATTTACGTTCTGTTCAAAACAAAGTAAATTTACGTTATTTTGTACTCGACGCCCTGTCTCCACTGTTGGCAATTTGGCATCTCGCCGGCTCTTATTTTAGGTGACGTTTGGATCCATGTGCTAAAGTTTAGAGCTTTAAATAAGTAATAATTAGACGTATTAAACATAAATTAATTATAAAACTAATTGCATAAGTCATATCTATTTCGCGAGACGAACCTAATGAAGCGTCCCCTCGAAAGAAAGAGAACTTAATGTGATACAAATACCAGTCCCAGGATGCTGGTTCACATTATTACAACAGATGGTTCAGTAGATAAACAACATTACGGAAGACGGTGGCACTGAAGGGCCACAACAAACATAACTAACGCTAGACTCCAGATAAAAAGGTTGCTAACATAGAGGTCTTCATCAGAGTGGAAATCCATGCAGCTTCAAGCGGGTGACCCTAACACACAGGCAAAGGTTGGGTGCAGAACGAACCCCTCTAAACGACGTCCTCAGGTACAAGGTCCGGGTCTGCCTCTGAAACAAATTAAGCAAGGGTGAGTACGTACGTACTCAGCAAGCACAATCACAACCACGGAAAGGATACAACAGAAGTATGCAAAGGATAATAAACAATGATGGCTCATGGTTTATTTGGCAGCAAAGCTAATTTTTACACATGCAAAGGGTTGATTTTCGCAACGGGTTTTCGCAAGCATTTCTTTTAGTTGCATCAAAAGAGCATGATCATTTTACTCGCGAGGTCTTACAGCCACCAGATTCCCCATCTGTCGTAGCCCAGGCCAAAACCTTTTCTCAACTCAATATTCACCAAAAACATTTTTACACCAAAGCAGGGGACTAGTGAAGTGACCAAGCCGTAACTCGCCCAATACCGTGGACACGGCTATCCGGATAGGTTTTAACTATGCAGAGGTGTACACAACCACAAGTAGGCTACCACAACATGAACACCTTAGTGCCAGTGCAGCTCCTATCAAAGCCATTACCCACCATAGCTAAACTGACAAGTTATCACAGACGCGACCAGGGGGTTAGCAACCTACCAACGAGGTTCTACCCAGGGGCATACCTCACATAGATCGCATCCCCGGCTCCATGGCCCTCTGTTGCTCACCAGCACACCTCATAACCAACGGCTTAACTAGTGGAATTTATGCTAGGCCGTTGCCACATACCACGGTCGAGTGGTGGTACAATAAAATGGGTTAGGCTAGATGACACATCAACATCATCCCAAAAATTGTGATAGGATAGACAACTCCCACCATGCTCAACCACACAGGTTCGAGCTCACCTCGGCATTTCACACAAGAAATACCGTCTGTCTCATCCCACACGGATACTAATTTTATTTGCAAAATCCATCTCTTTTATTTTAAAGCACGCACACGGTTGCTTTTGTAAACACCAAGTGATTCTAATGGGGTGTATAACAGTAAAACATTCCTAAGCATTTCTAGCGGTGACTAACATCCAAACAGAGCATTGTCATATTCAAATATTAGTCTAGGTTGTCAAGGAAGCAGTCATAGAAATCAAGGAATGGCTATCCAACCGGGTTTAGCAGTAAAATATGTAAGTTTTATAAAACAGGCCATGGGTTGTGTTTATAAAAACTAGGATAAAACATGCATCAAAGGATGGGATTGCACTTGTCGTTCTCCCAACCCTCGGGGGATTCCTGCCCGGGGCCTTGGTCTCCAAGCTCCTGCTCGTAACCCTGCTCCTCCTCGGGTCCTTCCTCGTTCACAGCCGTGTCTACGGTACACACAAACAAACGCACAATAAATAAAAGAAAAAAAAGTTTTTGCTGAGCTCCGAAAGAAAGAACAGTGAATGAGAGTGATGGTGGTGACATGATTATTTTTGAATATGGACTGCATGGATTGGCGAAAATATACTGGTGATGTTTGTGGTGGAGTTTGGGGTCAAACGGGATTAAATTAGCGCATGAAATGACGAGTTTAGTGGGGTTTTAGGGCTGTTTTTAAAGAAAAGGACCTTTCTGCAAATATAGAAAAGACCGAGGGCTTCTGGCGAAACCAACGGAGAGAGAGGGAATAGTGTCTGTGGACTGCGGGTTGATTCAGCCAAAGCTCAGGGGGTTATGTGCAAGTGTACCAGAGAGAGGGGTTTATGTACTTTGGACGGCGGGTTAGAATAGGGGAAAGTGCAGGGGTTATGGGAAAAATGCCCTTTCTTCCTCGCGAAACAGTGTAGAGGGAGAGAGAGAGCGACGGCGGCCGGCGGGGGCGGAATCGCCGGCGGTTTGGGGCGGTTCGGGTGGAATTGGCTGGGGGGAAAGAGAGAGGGTAGTATGGCGAGTTCATCCATGTGCTTACCACAGCCAGAGGTGGGGAGTGGAGGGTTGCCCACGAGAGCAAGCGGCGGCGGCGGCAACGGAGGTGGTGACGGCGGCGTTGCAGCGGTGGGGGAGGCGAATGCGGCGGTGGGTGAGTGCGAGGAGATGAAGGAGGTGCGGTCGGACCTATTTATAGGGGCGGAGGGGGCTTGAGGAGGCGGGCCGACGAGAGGGTCGAAGGGAGGCGCTCGGCGGGTGTCAATGGAGGCCGGCGGGTTCGAATTGAAGGTCGTCGGTGGGTTGGTGGTACGGTGGCGCTGTGGCGGAGCAGTGCGGCGGTGTTTGGCACGTTGCGGCGTGCGTAGTCATACCACTGCTGCCTCGGCGGGCGGCGCGGCGATGCGACCGCGGCGGGGCCGGGCGGTGGCGTGTTGGTGTGCGCGGTGGTCGTCAGCGTGGGTGCGGTGGCGTGGCAGTGGTCGGTGCTGCTCGGCTGTGGTGCTGGAGCAGTGGCGGTGCGTGCGAGACGGCGTCGTGGTCAGCTGCGCGTCGACGAGGAGGGCGGACGGCCGGCGCAGAGGGCAGTGCGGCAGCGATGGCGAGGCGGTGGACGGTGCAGCCGTGCAGAGGAAGTGGGGCCGGTGGTGGCGTGCTGTGTAGGTGAGAGGTCGGCGGCGAGCAGCGGGATGGCCGGCGGAGCGGGGCAGAGGGGTGAGCAGGAGGTGGGGCCGGTGGCGAGCAGAGCAGTAGCGCACGGGGGGCAGAGGAAGCAGAGGAGGGGAAAGGAAGGGAGAAGAAAAAGGAAAAAAAAGAGAAAAGAAAAGAAAGAGAAAAGAAAGGAGGAAAAAGAAAAGGGGAAAAAGAGAGGGGAGGACGGCGGGATTCGCGGCGGAAAGACGACAGGCGTCGACGGCGGTCGGCCAGCGACATACGGGCCCGGCGGTCGACCCGAGAGCGGGTGACGCGGGATGGGACGGAAAAGAGGGGGCGGGGGCGGTGATTACAAGGCGGGGTTTTGGGCGGAAGCGGGAGCTCGGCGGTAGGAAGATTTTGAAAACATTTTCACCGGGTGATTTACTTGGTGATTTTTCCAGAGAGGGAAACGCGGGCGTTACACCTAACAAGTCTAATTAAGCTATAATTAATACATAATTATCATACGTTTACTGTAGCATCACATTGTCTAATCATAGTGTAATTAGGCTTAATAGATTCATCTCACAAATTAGTCCTTGTTTATGTAATGAGTTTTTTAATTAATCCATATTTAATACTCCTAATTAATGTGTTTATATCCGATGTGACGGGGCTCAAGTTTAGATGGAAGGAAACAAACAGGCCCTTAGTATCGAAAGAAGATGGACGTGTTACGAAGGAGGATCCACTTAGGCTTGTTTTCCACGAGCTAAACTTTAGCGCCGTCACATCGGATATAAATATGTTAATTAAGAGTATTAAATATAGATTAATTTAAAAAACTCATTACATAAACGAGGAGTAATTTACGAGATGAATCTATTAAGCCTAATTACATCATGATTAAACAATGTAATGCTACAGTAAACGTATGGTAATTATGTATTAATTATAGCAAAATTAGGCTTGTTAGATTCGTCTCGCGAAATAAACATGATTTATGTAATTAGTTTTATAATTAGTTTAGGTTTAATATATCTAATTATTACTTATTTAAAGCGTTAAACTTTAGCACCTAGATCCAAACATCACCTTAGACTTAATGCTTTAGCGGCTCACCTGACCGTGAAGATCTTCAGCGGATTTTGCCACGGACAACGCAAAAATTTTGGCAAAGGTGGTGGATCCAGACATCCGGATCCAATGACAGAGGCACCAGAGGTAGGGCTACAGAACAGGAGCAGCAACTAGCAACTAGTAAGGCAAGAGAGCAACTTTGAACACAGAGAGAAAAAAAGTATTAAAAACAGAGAAAAAATGACCTGTAGGAGTATTCTGTAGGATGGTTGTATTCAGTCAACGAACATAGCGATTGCCCCTAATTAATCCTTTGCTTGCAAGAGCCGGTCGGTGGATTCAGGATCCCTTGCCCTGCTCGGCACAAGCCTTTGCTTGCCATGGCTGTCAGCTGACTAGGTGAGCGTGGCGGGTCGTTGCTTTGACCGTGAGCATCCTGTCCCCTTTTCTTGACGCGAACCACGAGCACCTATCTGACTGTTCGTTTGCTGCTGTCACCAGATCTTTGCTTTTCCATTTCCAGCGGACAGCAACAGCTGATGCAACCTTTCCGGACCAACTAACTGCCGCTGTGCTGCGCGAGGAAAGGGCGCCGTGCTGAACTGGTCCTGGGGCACGGAGGAGGGGATTCCTGCGAAATCAAATCTCGAAAGATAATGCTGGTACTACATGCACGAATCGGACCAGCTGCCTGGGCTGCAGCTTATCGGCTCAGCTGTGCAGCCACAGCCGCTGATAGAAGCTGCAGCGAGCTTCACATATAATATAAAAGCATGGTACCGCACATTACAACTTTATAAAGGGGTTCCAGAAGACGTGAAACACGCTTTTCTCCACTGAAACAATTGTGGCAAGTGAAATGAATCAAGGATGTTGAGACTTCGAATATACTGCATCGGCATCACATTTAAAAGTCGTTTTGGACAATGTCTCACTCAAACATTAGAAATATAAATTATGAATAACTTTTAAGTCGTTGAGTTTGAAAGTGTAAAACTATATAGATATATTTGTCTTAAAAAATATTTTTTATAAAAGTATACATATATTATTTTTAAATAAATATTTTTGTAAAAATAAGAAGTTAAAATTTTATTTTAGAGACCGTATCGCTATCTAAAACAACTTCTAAATGTGATACGGAGGAAGTATTATGCATCCCAGCAATAGAAAAGAGCTGCATCTCTGATCTCTGCAGCGTAATAACAACACGTTCAGATGTGATGGGGGCGAGCACAAGACAGCACGGGGAATGAGATCTCTCAGCGGCCTCTACCGAGGGTTTGGTTCCTAAATTTTACCCCAAATTTGACTATTAAAAAAATTCTAAAAAAATTCTCATCACATTAAAATATCGAGAGAAAAGATTTCCATCACATTAAAATCAAGACATGTATGAAGTACTAAATGTAGATGAAGTCAAAAACTAATTGCACAATTTTATTGTACTTTAAGAGACAACATTTTGAGCCTAATTAATCAATGTTAGGACAATTATTCACAAATACAAACGAAATGATACGGTCACAAAGTTCCAACTTTGTGCCACCAAAGTTGGGAACTAAACGAGGCCCAAACTCAGTTCGGAAAGAATGAGCAAACCATGGTAATTTATGGGCTTGCAACAGCAAAATTTAAATTCCATCAATAGTCCAGATCGAGCAAGTACTTGAATACAAGCCAGGTTCAAAAAGAGAATAATCTCGACATGGTTACTAGCCTGTAATATCCATTTTACAGAACAGTGAGTCACATCCCTCGGCACCTTGGCTATCCCTTCTCCAGTGAATGCCTCACTCATCATCAGCGTGCCTTTTCTTCTTTTTCTTCTTATCTTTCTTACCTGACTCGGTTTGCATTGCAGCATCCTCACCATCCGCATCAGATTTCTTCTTTTTCTTCTTCTCACCTTCTGCAGCAGCAGCAGGAGGCTCATCCTCGCTCTCCTTGGACTTCTTTTTCTTTTTCTTCTCACCATCAGCAACAGCGGGAGTCTCCTCAGTTTCCTTAGACTTCTTCTTTTTCTTCCTCTCCTGGTCACCATCCTCCTGGATTGCTTCCGCCGTAGGCTCTGCTGTCGGTGCAATCTCCTCTTGATGCTTCCTCTTCTTTGAAGCCAATTCTGACTTCTTTGGTGTTTCTTCAGTGGCTTGTCCTAGTACAACGTCAGCAGCAGGGTTGTATGTCTAAAACAAAAGAAAATTGTCAGTGAAAATGAGTTCCATGAAAGCAGTATTTCTTTAAGCTAACAAAAAGAACCAACTGAAACAAAAAGGGCGTTTGCATACGGATACTCAAGCATACATGGAATCCTTGCTAACAAGATAAAGCAATCCAGTACTAGAACAATCAATAGTTCAAGCAAATATTTTTCTTTCGAGTATTGAGTATTGACCAAGTTGGGCCAACACTCTCACTGTGCAACTGGTCAGCCGAGCACGCGAAAGAAGCAGTTGGCGAGCCAACCCGGGTTTGAGTTGCAGCACAATCTTGAAATAAAAACCAAGCAGGGCATCTCCTCCCTGGCTGAATCTTTTTTTTAATATTGACCAAGTTGGCACTTGGCAGCAAAGTGTGAGCAGTAAAAAGTTCCATCTGGCCGTCTGTTATACAGAAGGTTTCTAGAATATTTTTCAAGGAAACAGAACCATGGGACTGCTTACCTTAGCAGGAGTAATTAGAGCCCCGGCACCCTTCTTCCTGTCCTTTTCATACACTTCTATCTTGGGCTTTCCCTTTGTGGAACTAGCAGATTTCCCCAGTTCCTTGTGTTCAAGAACTTGAAGCCGAGTCTCAAGCTGTTCAATTGTCACATATGTCAGAAGACAGTGTATTGTTCGTATTATGGAAAGTAAAATTGTTTCAGCAGTGCATATACCTTGAGTCGACTCTCAGTGCCAATCGAGTTGTCCTCGCCATCACCAAGGGCATCGTAGCGGATGGCAAGAGCAGTTTTCGCAGCAAGAGAACGAGAGATCTTTCCCTTGTGCTTTTGAGATGCCTTGCCAATTAAGGATGCATGGTAGATGAGACCATACTTAGGTGTAGAGTGCTTCGTTTTTAAAGCTCTGAACAAAGCCTGGAGAAAAATAAAGTTTTCAGTTTTCTTAGTAGAGAAACCAATTATATCATATAAAATGAAAAAATACTCTCAACTCAGCCATCAGTTGAAATTATTAGGAAATAAACAATAAAAGGGCATGACTTCGTGCATATTATCTCCTTCATCTCGATGCACATATAGAATAGCAAGATCACAAACAGGAAAAGCAAGAAATGGAAAAAAAACTTTCGAATCATCCACAAATATTACACACCTTCTCTGCACCAAGTATCTGGATTGTGCTGCCGGGCTGCTTGGCTAAATTTAGCAAACTGCCACCGTGAGCAATAAGGCGAGCACCAACTAATTCACCCACCAGTGCAGTCAGATTTGGCGCAATAGTGTTCATCCTGCTTTTTAAATAGTCATACAGCTGGGCTCTGTACTCAGAAAGAGCCAACACTTGATCGCACAGCTCTCTGATATTTAACAAGTCAAGGTCACTAACTTCTGTTCCCATGGATATTACTGCTGCCTCCTTTAGCTGTGCCTCTACCTCGTCGTCTGACAATATCTGTAAACAACAGAGCTTATTACTAAACAGTTTCCTCCGTAGGAATGTAAATAACCAACAAATGTCAACAGTATACCTCAGAGAAATCAAGGTCGACTGCATTAGCCCTGTTGCCCATCATCTTCACAACTTTTGCATACTCTATGTTATCTGTGACTATTTTAGTGAGCTCTGGAAAGTGCCAGCCGTACCATTCACGAACCCTCATGGCATAAGTGTTAAGCTCTTTGTCAAGATCATCCAATAAGCCAATGGCCTGAATGATCATGGTATCAACCTGGGGAACGAAAAAATATTGCAGTCATCTCACTTGTAAAAGTCAAAATGGATAATTCACAAAGACAAACTGTAAGAAGCCAACACACAAGATGTTAAATATCATGAATGTTGCAAAAAGATAAAATTCAATGTATAGCAGCACTAAAGGGCAACAAAAGAGTAAAACACTTGAATACAATATCAGAACTGAGTAAATATATGTATGTGAAGCAGTAATTGATGAGACCATAAAAGACAGAAATTGAACGCATAACTAAATGGCGATGGTATCAGACTCACCTTCTCAGGACTGAACTTGAGCTTATACCTAGACAGGCTGTGGGACAGTCCCAAGCTCATTGGACCAAGGTCTTGTGCACCCAACCCAGTTATGAGCTCAGTAAGCTGATTTCTCAGCCCTCTCATCAGCTCCATCACAGCACTATTGTGAAGGCAATCAATTTTCTGCAATAGCACAACAATACTATAAGGAGGGCAGTCATTCTACAAACAGATTTTAAAAACAAGGAACGCCACTGACCAGCTTTTCCTTTATAGCATTTCCAAGCTTAGAATCAGCAACAGCTAATGTTTCACCCTCGCAGTGCTTCTGCAAGAACTTGCGGAGACTCTTGCTAGGCTTGCTATCAATAATCAGGGTCGCAGCGGAGAGAGCGTCAGATGTGTTCTCAAACTTGTTGAAAGCCTTCAACTCAACCACCTACAGGAAAGTTCATCATTATTAGTCATTAGTCAGAAAAGAAAACTAAATGATCGGAAGCAAAGAATATAAGTAGGAGACAATAACAGAATTATCATAAAAGCTGATCAAGTATTTTGCATTTGAATAAAACAAGATTTATGTTGGTCGGGGCACTGTTAGAGATGATATGAATAATTAGCACCTTCACTCATTATAGGCATAAAACATGTACCAGCAGGAAATAGTTCCTCGAGAAGAAAAAACAAACAGGAATATGAGTACACAATAGGTACTTTGCTGCTTGCTCAAAGCTGATATGTTCAAAATAGCTTTAAAAACGCAGTCTGGAACACATTCAGCTAGCTACCCATATTTGTAAGCTTTCGCTACTGGAGAAATACAGAATGTTCCACCAGGGTAAAAGAGTTACATTGACATCATCAATTTTAAAAAGACACGCACAGAATGTCATGATATGACAAATCCTGCGCTGGTACTTCGTAAAAGGAAAACTACTTTGCCCTTTGAATGTTAACAGAATCACTAACCCTTCTCGCAGAGTCGGATGTCGTGAACTCCTTCCATAGATCCTACAAGTACAAACACATGACATAGCAACGTTAGTCCAATAATCAAGCGCGTGAAAGACCAAATTAAAAAAAATCAAAATCGGACTTAGAGATTGAAGCAGCGCCAGCAGCGACCACTCACCTCGACCTTGTCGAGCTTCCCCTCGTCGAGCACCTTGAAGAGGGCGAACCCCGCGGGGGTCTCGAACAGCACCAACATCTCCTCCTCGAATCAGTAGCCCGCCACTAACTCGGCTAAAACAAACCAAATACCCCCTCCCGTAACCTGCATCAAACGCACGCCCAAAGAACCAAATCAGACCGAGGAACGCACGCGTGAACCCAGTTGAGCTGCTGGGACGCCAGAATCCGTCGAACCTGGGGGAGATTCGGCGGTGGAGAGAGCAAGGCGAAGAGGGGTTTCGCCTGCGGCGGCCGGCGAGAGGAGAGGATGGGACGGGTGGGGAAAGGAGAGGCAGCCGCCGCAAGGGTTTTAGAGCTAGGGCTTGCAGAGAAATTTATACTGGGAAGGAGGAAGAGGTTCGGTGGCACATCTCGCCGTTGGTTCAGCGAGGCTGGGGCGCTCGGCCGTTAGATGGATTGTCTGGGGTTTTAGCCTTTAGGTCCCGTCTGGAGTTAAACGAGGATACGCGAGTTTCTGTCAGTCTTATGTGCAACAACTCGAATTTTAAAGAAAAAATTATTTTACTACTCTCATTAATTCACTTGTCCCCTCAATAAAATTCAGCCTCCAGTTACTCCCTTAAGGTATTCTGGTTGGTCAAAATTTGCGAGACGATTACAGTATGATGCTTTATATAAAAAAATTATATTGGGAAAAATTACAATTACTTCCATGCAGTTTTGTATCCCTATGTTCAATTTCATATTAAATATTCCTAACTTATGAAAATAATCATAATATTTTCTTAAGCAATTGTCTAACATAAAAGAAGCATGTTCTCTATCTCCTCATAAAATTTGAATGAAACTCATCTTGCATAACCAACTGAAATAGTTTGTGGGAGTAAAATATTAAGGTTAGTTGGACAAACTGGATAGATGAGGGCCTATAAAACTAGAAAATAATTTTACAAGTAAAAAAATAATCATGGTGGATAAACCGGATAGAAGAGGACCTATAAAACTAGAAAATAATTGTATAAGTTTAAAAATAATCATGGTGGATAAACCAGATAGATGAGGGCCTATAAAACTAGAAAAATAATTGTATAAGTTAAAAAATAATCACGGTTTTGCCTAAAAAAACATTTAGCCCATTTTAACAGTACATCATGACTAACCATATATGTTTAATATCAAATGATTGTTTAATGGTCCAATTAATAACTTGAATCTTATACAAATTAAACTTTTCAACAAGAGTAAAAAAATCTCTTATTGTTTAGGGTGTTTCGTTTGTAAACCCAAACCAACACAACCTATAAGTAGATATAGTAATTTTCAAACCCAAATAGGCATATGCTAGAATTAAGCATACGGCAAGGGCAAGGTCAAGTGGACCTCAAGTCTCTCTTATATTTTTCTGATGGTCTCCATATATTTTTCTGATGGTTGTAGATGGTGTTTCTACCATTATTATCAAGAAAAATACAAAAGGCCAGCTTACCCGAGAATGCTTATACTCATGAACACATTTAAGATGCCAATGATGCTAATATTCATGAACGTTTTGGCTAGTCCCTCCATACTACAACGTTTTGGCTATCGGTTGAAGTCAAAATACCGGAGGGGACCAAAATTTCGGCCGGTATTTTTGAATTTTGGGCAAAATTTAACTACAATCCGGAGCTATTTGTCAATACCGACCGAAATTTTGAACACTGCCTGTGGGGGATGATCTTAAGGGGTCTCCTAACCTAAGGATAATCACCCCGGAAAAACACAAATAAATCGCAACCAAATCTTCGTGGGCCAAAGGAAGACCAGAACACGCCCAAGGCCCACACCACACGACGGCCCAACAGCCGCTCGAGCTCCTCCCATCAAAGGCCCGACGCGCGGGCTTCATCTCCGCCTCGCTCGAGGGTCTCGGCCCCCTCGACCGAAACATTGTACAAACTCCGCTTCGCTCGAGGGTATCGACCTCCCTCGAGCGGACACCCCGACTTCGCCTCGCTCGAGGCCATCCGTCCCAACAAAGGGCGTCCGAGCGTCCGTCCGCCTCGCCTGACAGAAGCATTGAATGCCCAGCATCACTATGGGGCGCATAAGTTAAAAGGCAAATCGCCTCCCATGCCGACTGGCATGACCCGGGGCACTATGCGGCCAACTCCGACCAATGTGCGACTGACGCCGGTCACTGTGCAAGCACTGTAGCACCCTGTGCGGACAGGCGAGCGTCACATCGGCGCACGGTTCTGACCATCCTTGTCCATCCCCCATCACGAAACCCTCGAGCGAGCATGGGGAAGCCCTCGAATGGGCGTACGGGCGAAGACCGGGCGCATGCGCTGATCGGTGCAGTCGCACGGACAACAAGGCCGGGTTCCATCCGCCAACTCCGGTCACTGCTCCGCCATCCCCGACGCTGTGCGTGACTGCGCGGCCTTGTACCACCAACTCCTCTCGCCATGCCGGCGTGCGCGGCCCATACCTGACCAGTGTTGAAGGCCCGGGGCGCCCCTGTATCACCAACTCCGGTGAAGCGTCCCCTCGAAAGAGAGAACTTAATGTGATACAAATACCAGTCTCAGGATGCTGGTTCACATTATTACAACAGATAGTTCAGTACAACAACATTACGGAAGACGGTGACACTGCAGGGCCACGACAAACAGAACTAACGCTAAGCTCCAGATAAAGAGGTTGATAACATAGAGGTCTTCATCAGAGTGACAACGCATGCGGCTTCCAGCGGGTGGCCCTAACACACAGGCAAAGGTTGGGTGCAGAACGAACCCCTCTAGATGATATCCTCAGGCACAAAGTCCGGGTCTGCCTCTGCAACAGATTAAGCAAGGGTGAGTACATACGTACTCAGCAAGCGCAACCACAACCACGGAGGGGTATAACAGTAGTATGCAAGCATTGTAACAAGGATGGCTTGTGGTTTATTTAGCAGCAAAGCAAATTTTATTACACATGCAAGGGGTTGGTTTTCGCAATGGTTTTTCACAAATGTTTTTAGAAGGAACAGTAAAAGTAATATTTTTCGTACAAGATTTTGTTGCTACCAGATTTCCCATCTGTCGTAGCCCATGCCAAAACATTTCTCAGCTCAATCAAACACCAACACTTTCTTACACCAAAACGGGGGACTAGTGAAGTGACCAAGCCGTAACTCGCCCAATACCGTGGACACGGCTATCCGGATAGGTTTTAACTCTGCAGAGGTGTACACAACCACAAGTAGGCTACCACAACAAGAACACCTTAGTGCCAGTGCAGCTCCTATCAAAGCCATTACCCACCATAGCTAAACTGACAAGTTATTACAGACGCGACCAGGGGTTAGCAACCTACCAACGAGGTTCTAACCAGGGGCATACCTCACATAGACCGTATCCCCGGCTCCATGGCCCTCTGTTGCTCACCAGCACACCACATAACCAGCAGCTCGACTAGTGGGATTTATGCTAGGCCGTTGCCACATACAACGGTCGAGTGGTGGTACAGAAAACAAAATGGGTTAGGCTAGATGACACATCAACATCATCCCAAAACTTGTGATAGGATAGACAACTCCCACCATGCTCAACCACACGGGTTCGAGCTCACCTCGGTATTTCGCGCGGAAATACCGTCTGTCTCATCCCACACGGGTACTCATTTTATTTGCACAACTCATCTCTTTTATTTTAAAGCACGCACACGGTTGCTTTTGTAAATACCAAACATTTGTCATGGGGGTAAAATGGTAAAACGTTCCTAAGCATTTCTAGCAGTGACCAATATTCAAACAGAGCATCGTCATATTTAAACATTAATCTGGGTTGTCAAGGAAATAGTTATAGTAATCATGGAATGGCTATCCAACTGGGTTTAGCAGATAAATTATGCAAGTTTTATAAATCAGGCCATGGGTTGTGTTTATAAAAATTGGGACAACAGTATGCATCAAAGGGTGGGATTGCACTTGCTGTTCTCCCAACCCTCGGGGGATTCCTGCCCGGGGTCTTGGTCTCCAAGCTCCTGCTCGTAGCACTGCTCCTCTTCGAGTCCTTCCTCGTTCACAGCGGAGTCTACGGCACACACAAACAAACATCCAATAAATAAAAGAAAAAGCTTTTATTGAGCTCCGAAAGAAAGAACGGAAAATGAGAGCGAATGACGATGACATGATTATTTTTGGGTATGGACTGGTTGGATTTGGCGAGAATATATTGGTGAATATTATGGTGGAGTTTGGGGTCAAACGGAATTAATTTGGCGCATGAAATGACGAGTTTAGTGGGGTTTAGGGGCAGTTTTAAAAAGACAGGGACCTACTTGCAAATACTATAGAGCTCAGGGGGCTCCGGCGAAAAAGACAGAGAGAGAGGAAATAGTATCAGTGGATCGCGGGTTTGAATAGGGGAAACTTCAGGGGGTTATGGGCAAAACTGCCCTTTCTTCTTTCTTGCGACAGGGCAGAGGAAGGGGGCGGCGGCCGTCGGCGAGGGGCTCGCCGGCGCTAGGGGCGATGATGTTGGGCGGGAACTGGGGGAAAAGAGAGGGGGACGTATGCCAAGTCCACCCATGGCTCTACCTCGGGCGGAGTTGGAGTGTGCTGGTCTGCTCACGGTGGCCGGCGGACGGCGGTGGCTGTGTGTGGCGGCGGCGATGTCGTGGCGGTGGAGGAGTGAAATTGGAGGGCGGGTGAGCTGGTGGTGAAGGAGAGGGTGCTCGGGGTCCTTTTTATAGGCGCTGAGGGAGCTCGAGGAAGCGGGCCAACGGTGAGGGGGTAGGCGGTGGCCGGCGGGCAGGCTTTGATGGCGGTACGGCGGTGCAGTGGCGGCGCTGTGCGCTTGTCGCGTGCATGCGTCGCGACGTGGCGTGCGTGGCCGAGTGGATGGGGCCGATGGCGAGGACGGGGGTGGCGTGCAGGGGCGGTGTGGTGGTCGGCGGTGGCGTGCGCGCGGTCGGGGCGTGCTCCGGTGGGCGAGGTGAAATGACGACGGTGGCGGGGCTACGGCGGAGGGCGGCACGGTTGTCGCGTACGGCGGTCGGCGTGGCTTGCTTACGGTGCTTGGCGCGGCGGTCGGCGGAGCAGAGCGTGCGCGACCGAGCCGGCGGTGGCGTGCGGGTGGAGCGGTCAGTGACGGTGGCGCGCGCGCGCGGTCGCCACGGCCACGGCGACGACCGGCGCGGGAGTTGGAGCGGGGTGGTGAGGTGCGCAGGAGGTGTGGCCGGCGTGGGTAGCGCAGAGGGTGAGCGGGGGGGGGGGGGGGAAGAATGGCCGGCGGTGAGCAGGGCCGGGGAGCGGAGGCAGAGCAGAGCGGGGACGGCGTCGGGGAGGGGGAGCAGAGGAAGCAGAGGAGGGAGGGAAAAGAAGGAAAAGGGAAAAAGAAAAGAGAGAGAAAAAGGAAGAAAGAGAAAAGAAAAAAAGGGAGAGAGGGAAAAGGGGGGGAACGGTGGGATTCGCGGCGGGCGGTCGACGACGGTCGGCCAAGGTTGATAGGGTCCGGCGGTCGACCCAAGGGCGGACGACGCGGGACGGGACGGAAGAGATGGCAGCGATCGGGATGCGGGCAGGAAAAGAGAGGGGAGGGAAAACAAGGCGGACGGGGTCGGCGGGAGCTCGGGCGGTAAACATTTTGAAACTTTTTACCGGGTGAGTTAATTTGGTGATTTTCCCAGAGATTAAAACGCGGGCGTTACAAACCTACCCCACTTAAAGGAATCTCGTCCTCGAGATTCGGCTGGCTCCTAAAAAGGTGGGGGAACTCTTTCTTCAAGGCATCTTCTCTTTCCCACGTAGCTTCCTTTATGCTGTGCCTGCTCCACTGTACTCTGCATATTCGCACTTCGGAGTTTCTGGTTCTCTTGGTGACGGTGTCCAAAATTTTTACCGGTACCTCCTGATAACGCAGGTCCGTCTGTAGGTCTATCTCTTCCTCCGGTATGTGTTCTTCTTCGGGCACTCTAAGACATTTTCTCAACTGGGATACATGGAATACCGGGTGTATATCTGACATTGCTTCGGGTAACTTCAATCGGTAGGCCACCTTCCCAACTTTCTTCTGCACCGGGTATGGTCCGATATACCGAGGGGCCAATTTTCCATGTACTTGGAACCTACGGGTTCCACGGATGGGTGAAACCTTGAGGTAAACAAAATCTCCTGGATTAAATTCCAGTTCTCGTCTCTTCTTGTCTGCGTAGCTCTTCTGTCTGGACTGAGCTGCTCTCAACTTCTCCCTAATTTCAGCCACTTTCTCTTCGGCTTCCTTTATGAGTGCGGGTCCCACTAGTGTACGCTCTCCTACTTCTGACCACATCAAAGGAGTTCTGCACTTTCTCCCGTAAAGGGCTTCAAACGGGGACATACCTAAACTTGCTTGATAACCATTGTTGTAAGAGAATTCTGCATAGGGTAAACTCTGTTCCCAATCTTTACCATAGGTAAGGACACACGCTCTCAGCATATCTTCCAGGATCTGATTTACTCTTTCTGTCTGGCCATCGGTCTGAGGGTGATACGCGGAGCTAAAGTCCAACTTGGTGCCCATGGCTTTATGTAAGCTTTTCCAAAATCTCGAGGTGAACTGGGTCCCTCGGTCTGAAACAATTCTACTGGGCACTCCATGCAACTTCACTATGTTTTCCACGTTGTTGACGTAAAATCCGCACCTCACGCCAAGCACACAGCAAGCCGAACAAGCTGGCTTCAAAAGTGGCCCGGGCTTTCGAATCCGGAAGCGTGCCAGTCAGTTTGCCTGAAAACTAACAAAGGGAATAAAACGTTTAGATCAAAACCTGGAACGTGCCGGGTGAGACCAGACAGTTCCATATTTGCGGCGTCGAAGCCAATCTCGAGAGACAAATAGCTACAGAGAAGCTATCTGTCGGCAGTTAAAACCTCATTCGGCAATCAGCAAGGTACGCAAGGAACGCACTGCCGAATGCATGACGTAAGCATGACGAAAGATCGGCTTTCAACAGAATGAACATTACAACACATACTCATAGCCGATTAACGAGAAACAGAGCATGATAGATAAATAAAAGGGTGAAACATGATCATAAATTCGCAGTAAACAAAGAATGCATAGGCCGAAAGCAGCACCCGTCAAGCATGATAACAAAACAAGTTAATCCACCGCATGATACGACTTGTTTGTGACCACACCACTAATCAGATTAGACCAATCCACCGCATGATACAATCTAACCATGAAAAGCTAAAAGCATTCAATGTTTAGTTACGAACCCACAACATAGTCACGAATTTACATTAAAACAAGAATGCATAGGCCGAAAGCAGCACCCGTCAAGTATGGCAACAAACGATGTTAGGCCGAAAGCAGCACCTAACCCGTTTGAGGCCACACCACCAATCAGACTAGATCAATCCACCGCATGATACAATCTAATCGTGAAAGGCTAAAAGCATTCATGCCCAAGGCAAACCCGCGAACACACGTTCACTCGTGAGAGCACTGCCGAATGCGGCTATTTAGCCGAATCGGGGTCCATGGCGAAGGAACAGGCCTAATCGGTAAAGATAAATCTATCAGATCGAATCGAATTCTAATCCACCGGATGATTAGCTCTAAGACGACCCAAAAACCTGCATCTACCGCATGATACCCGGTTCTGTCAAGATCTACACAATGCCGACAAGCTTGAACCCGCGACATGTAGCAACCTAGATCGGTTTCGGATTCGGCTGTGAGGGGATAAATCGTTGCACCATAAAGCAGAGCCGATCCTAGCCGATCTAGATTGGGCAAAGGTGTGTTGCATGAATTAAGCACATAGTAAAAGAGGAGCAACACGGGGTAACTTAATGAATCTGCTAGATCTTGCCGGAATCTAACAGAGCCGATAACTTGGTCCATACTAGATCTTAGCCCACCGCATGGCTCATGACCTAACAGAGGAACCTTCTTGAGACCAAAACTTAAATCCACCGGATGATACTAAGCATGGTAACAAGACTACTTGCATCAAAGCTTAAATCCACCGCATGATACTAAGCATGATACAAGGTTGCCGGTACTTACGGAGGTCGACGGATCGATGACTCCTCTCGAAGAACTCGACGACACGACTAAAGGACTCGATGTTGGCACGGGGCCGGTTTGTTGTATGATTGATTCGATGTTATCCGTTTTTCAACTGCCATGGGTTTATATTTATACCCAGGTCTTGATACAACTCCTAGTCGGACACGACTGCAATACTTATCCCTAAAATAAACGATGAATCTTCGTGTCCATGTCGCATTCCTTGTTGAACCGGCCTTTCCTTATATTGATTCCACGTCATCACGCTTTCCCGAATACTCAATGCTTCTGCCGAATGACGACGTGCTTCCCGACCGCAGAGCATCTCCTGCCGAATGCCTCACTCCTGCCGAATGATAAGGCGTTCCCGACCGCAGAGCGTTTCCTGCCGAATAGCCGAATGGCATCTTTCCACCAAATCCGGCCCACATGTCAGCCTCTTCTTGATGCCAAATTTTGGTGTCAACATAGGCCCCCCTAGTTCGGAGTATGAATTCTCATGCTTCGAACTATTTTGATCTCCACTGGTCTTCTTTACAGAGCCAAGAAATCCACTTGCAACAATAGCATTCTTACCATATTTCCACAATTCACCTGTAAAACAATAAACTTCCAATACATGTGGAAATAGGTTAGTGGTAAATGCATGTGTATAAATATTATAGTTTTTTTTTTATTTGTCGTTGATCAAGAGATGCTGCAATGCCAACTACATCTCAAGAGTATCAGGTTTATAACTTAGATTTCTCTTAAACTTGAATAAAATGGTACTCTACTTATCCGTCTATCTCCTCAAACATGGGGCTTATAATTCTCACTAAGTCGAGTAACTGCAAAACAGAATAATTACAGAGTCTGCTTATCTTTTATCCTTTGATTACTTTATTCCGGAGTTTTGTGTTCCATAACTCAGTTGTGGCGGACACGTGTCCGTCATTTTTATTTCTGAGTTTCTCCCTCTAGGAAATCATACCATATATTTTGTAAAGTCAAAACCGGACCACAAGGAAATACAAGGCACATGCTCAGACCAAGAATTTGTTAGCTTTGATCAAAATTATTTTTCTGTACACATATTCCTTCCAATCATCTTAAAACTTATGAGGCTACTGTCACGCATTCCATGGTTATTATTTTATAAACCACGCCGAGTTCATCCCTAAGTGCAATGGGAAGCTGTCTCGTCACGAGTGGTTTTGGATTTCACTACAAGGTTCAAGTTCATCCCTTAGTGCAATGGAAAGCCGTCTCAATACCTTGATGTGGGACAGTAAGGTAAATCAACACATTTGTATATATTATTATATTTTTTCTTTTTACCTCATAAATTTTAATCAGAGAAGAAATATAACTACGAGATATTCAGTGTAATGAATCTTGATCTTGAGCATATGACTATAATCTACACTGGTGGTCACAACAATTTGACAAAACTCAACATGATAGTTTTATTAGTTGATCTTATTTTAGAAAATTCGTCCGGATTTCAAGTTTTCTCAGAACAATGTCACAGCAAACTCTATTTTCATTCTTATTCCACAATCACTTGGACAAAGTTTGAAACTTTATGCAACCCACAGGTTTCAAAGACTTCAAGACAAATATTACAACCACTAAATCCAATTTTTAGAGAAGTCAAAACTAGAAACTAGACACAGGTGAAATATAAAACAGAGCATCTATTTATCATTTCAACAATGGATAAACCAAAATATTTATATCACATATTCATGGAATTATTCTCAAGATTTTTATTTCAATGCGGAGATGCAACATGAGAAGTTTCACTTTTTAATGATTTTATTTTAAGCTCTGAAACTATTAGAGAAGCGAGGGTAAAATCACACAAACCACCGTTGAAGATGAAGCAGCCATTCATCTTGTCCTTCTTCATGATGGATCGCCCGATGTTGTGCAATGAATGTTCATGGCGAACTCAGGCCCCCCGAGACAGCTGTTCACTTCAGAGGTCTTCTTCTTC
Organism: Echinochloa phyllopogon; assembly: GCA_033239725.1. Taxonomy (NCBI): domain Eukaryota; kingdom Viridiplantae; phylum Streptophyta; class Magnoliopsida; order Poales; family Poaceae; genus Echinochloa; species Echinochloa phyllopogon. Next base: position 58,595,094 of record BTCW01000018.1, on the reverse strand, counting down.
AATAGTTCCTAATATTTGCATGTACGCTTTCCTATTCTGGGCTGATGAAGACGCTGATGATTTCTTGCATTATCCTGAGCTCCTTCTCGTACTGCTAGGGTCATCCAATGGATCCGAACCACTGCCCAAGCTGCGGCTCCTGCTACAGCTCCGACCGCGACTCCTGCTGCAGCCTCCGATTCTTCGAATTCGTCCGGTCAGACTCTTGAATCGGACGATCATCGCTACTCGGATAGCGATGCTCGTCGTTTCAAACAAGAACGCGACGAGGCCAGGCACGAATTGGAGGTTACCTTCAAACAAGCCGGGATTGCTGACCTAGAGTGGCAGCATGAGCGCAAGCATCTGCTTGACACCATCGACGGTGAGTTCGGCGATCTGTTCAATTTCAATCCAATCTTGATTTGACTCCTTGTTGCTTTATGATTCTTCATACCGCGACGCCGAACTCAATCGGCTGAAGGCGCTGGTGGAGGAGCTGGCGGACAAGGTGAACGCCCAAGGGGACGCACCAGAGGCCCGTCTTGGTGCAGTGTCAGGCCGCGTCGATGAGGTGGCCCTCCATGGCGTCCGCCTAAGTACCGCCGTGGGCTTAGTTGCAATGGCGACCTGCACCGGCACTGACTACTCCAGGATGCCGATCGGATTCGCCAACGGCAATCCAGAAGACATCAACGACATTGACGCCTCCATTGGTCGTCTCGATGGCCACGGTGCTGCCATTGCCGATTCCATCCATCCCCAATCTTTTGATGTATCCGTGCTAAGGGCAATACATTCTGGTATTGGCCATTTTCCTTCCATTGGAATTTTTGCTCTGAAGGCGGCTTCTTCCCGAATGCCGGCTATATCAATTGCGTTGATACCGAACACTTTGATTAGCGACCAATTTCAATACTAGGATAGTATTTCTTCAGATATCTTCCATTTATAGCAGAAGCAAATTCTTCTCCCAATAATGTCTTCAAAATATATGCATTTCCAGGCATGCATCTAACCACTCTAAAAAGACCTTCCCAATTTGGGGACCATTTGCCGAATGCTGCATATTTGGTTCCAATCGGCAATATTGCCTTCCAAACTAGATCACCTTCTGTGAATTGCTTAACTTTCACCTTCTTGTTGTAGTACTTAGCAACTCGCACTTTATTCTTCTCAATATTCTCCAAGGCCCTGAGACGAATCATATGCAAATCTTCTAATTCGTCCATCATCAAGTCTTTATAGTCTTTGGCACTTAAATCTTTTTGCAATCTAATCCTCCTTGAGTCTGACTGCGCTTCCCATGTCAAGACAGCATGATGCCCATATACTAACTCATAAGGAGATGTTGCGTAGCACCATGTGGAGCCATTCGGTAAGCCCATAAAGCCTCACTAAGTACCGAATGCCACTTTCTTGGCCTTTGATCAATCTTCTTCTGTATGATTTTTATCATAATTTTGTTAGAAGCTTCTGCCTGACCATTAGCTTGAGCATAATAAGGAGAAGAATTCATCAACTTGATACCCATGCTTTCGGCAAAATCCCTGAACTCTGATGATGTAAATTGAGTTCCTTGATCTGTTGTAATAGTCTGAGGAATTCCAAATCTATAAATAATATGTTCTTTAACGAATTCAACCATATTTTCTGATGTTACTTTCTTCAATGGAACTGCCTCAACCCACTTGGTAAAATAGTCAGTAGCCAAAAGCACGAATTTACGCCCCTTGCTAGATGAAGGATTTATCTGGCCGATCAAATCTATTCCCCATCCTCTGAACGGCCATGGTTTGATGATAGGATTCAGGACTGAAGCTGGAACTCTCTGAATATTTCTAAATCTTTGACAATCTTGGCACCCTTTGTAATATTCAAAGCAGTCTTCTAGCATTGTAGGCCAATAATATCCAGTCCTTCTAATAACCCACTTCATTCGGTAAGCCGATTGATGAGCTCCACATAATCCATCATGCACCTCACTAATCAGCTTTTTTTTGCTTCTTCTTGATTTAAACAATGTAATAGCACTCCATCCAGGGATTTATAATACAAATTATCATCAAGAAGAACAAACTTTAAAGCTTTATACCTGAGCTTTCTAGAAACCTTTCGGGATGGATTCTCCAGATAATCGGCAATCTCTTTTCTCCAATCATCTTCTGCCAGATTACTCCCAAAAAGCTGGTTCCATATTTGCCACGCTTATTGAATCATCTGCTTGGACAATCTCCACCTCATCATCTATCCACTGAATAAGCTGTTGATGCATAGTAGATGGAATACAACAATTCGCATGAATCCAATCTCTTCCAAGCAGCAAGCTATATGCCCCTTTGCCCTCAATGACAAAGAAAGTCGTGAGCAGAGTCTTGGACCCAATCATCAGATCAACGTGCACATATCCCTTGGTGTCCGAAGGATTTCCAGCAAAATCATTCAGAGTTATGCTCGTTGGTGTCAAATCTCTAAGGCCCATACCAAGCTTCCTGAATGTGGTATATGGCATTACATTGACAGCAGCTCCTCCATCGACAAACATCTTGGTCAATGGTTTGCCATTAACATATCCCTTCAAGTACAGTGGCTTCATGTGCCGATTCTGGGTTGGCTTCTCAAAAACAGCTTGTTTGTTCAACATCAATTGTGCCATTAACCCAAATTGTTCGGCATCATCTATATCTGGCAATATTTCTTCCTGTACAATTTGATTAGATGGAGCCATGAATTCATTCGGCAAGAAACATACCATGCATGTAGGAGCCGAATGACTATGTTCGTCAGGCCTGTCTTTTGGGAGCCATATCGATTTCATCCTAGGCCTTGCTTGCTTTAATTCTTGATTCCTCAAGCGTTGGACTCTTCTCTTCTGACTCCTTCTTAAACCAGGTGGACACCATTGTCCTTTCTGCCAAACATACTCATGATCTTCTTCTTCATGATCAATCCATCTGAAATCAGCATGTCTCTTTTTTGGTTGATCATCAAAACGCCGATCATCACTAGGATGTACCCTGCCAATCCTTTCATGGATAGATCGGCGATTGGCAACATTTTGCCTATGTTCGACATATTCATTATTGCACTCAGGACAGTTACTCCTTGTAGGCAGCTTTAAACCTTCGTTCCAACAGTGTCTGAAGAATGCACACCCCCAATGCGCACGTTCCTGTTCTCGAGCATATTCTTCTTGTTCTTCCTCAAATTTTTCTTCTTCGCGCCTTCTTTCCTCCTCCTCGTATTCACGCCTTTGAAAACGCTCTTTTTCTTGCTGACGCTGCCATTTGTTGAGGAGAATACGTGTAGTAACTCTAGGTTTAAAGGATTCGCCCACTTCAAATCGGCTATTCGGGAACCGAAGATTTTTCTGGCGAATCTGTTCCATTGTGATCTGCCGAGTGGGATCAACTGAACCATTCTGTCTTGCCTTCTTTGATGTTAAAACTTTCAATCTTCCCTTTTCTCCAGATGGAACAGCATTCACCATATTAACCGAGAACCCGATCATATTCTGAGGGAAAGGGTTACTGTCCAGTTTCATCTTGTTGTCGAATTTCAAATGTCCTTCCTGGATAGCTTTCTGAATCTTCATCCTAAAGACTCTGCATTCATTAATGGAATGAGAATTTCTATCATGAAACCCACAATACCTCTTATCTTTCACCCCATCGGGCCGAAGCATAGAATGCCCCTCTGGCAATTTGATTCGGCCTTCTTTCACCAGGAACTCAAATAATTTGTCTGCCTTAGTTACATCAAAATCATATGTTCCCTTCATCTGTTTGATCCATCTTTGAGTCATTGTAACTGGTTCTTTGCTCCACACTATCTCTGCTGCAGCTATTTCCTCGCTATCTTCATATTCATCTTCTTGGTCTGCCCTTTCAAGGAATTGGTTATAGATGTCAGCCACATCATTATTTTTAGCAAATCTGACATCTTTCTTGAAACCATACGCCTGGTTACTCATCAAGGCCAATCTGTGCGACAACTGGCCCAAATCATCAAACTCCATCCCGAACAGCTTCTCCCGAATGGCAGGCAGCATGCCAGCTACAGCCATACCAGCCAGTTGATCATCAGGTATGTTCAGAGAAAAGCACATACTCTTGGTTTCCCTAAATCTCCTGAGGAACTCTGTAGGTGTTTCATTATTCCTCTGCCTCAAGCTGGTCAAATCAACCAACTTTTTCTCGGTACTGCCAATGTAGTAATGAGCATGGAATTTCTGTTCCAGGTCTTTCCAGGTGCAAATCGACTGGGCAGGCAAAGAAGCAAACCATGTAAAAGCTGGACCCGTCAGTGACAAAGGAAAGTATCTGATTCTGAAAGCCTCATCTGCCGAAGCCTCTCCAAGCTGCATCAGATATCGAGCTATGTGTTCCACAGTGCTAGTATCATCTTGTCCTGAGAATTTAGTAAACTCTGTAGGCACCTTGACTCTATTCGGCAATGATACCCTTTGGTACCATTCAGGGAAAGGAGACGAGTACATGTATCCCTGACTTTTAGGCTTCAGACCGAATTGATTTTGCAATACATCGGTCATTTTTTGCACCATGAGGTCGATATTGGTATCTTGATTCCCTGGTCTTCCAGCAAGCATACCTGCAGTACCAGCATATCCAGGATTCGGAAGGGCGTCGATAGCATTGTAATCCATAAACTCTGAATATCCGTTTCCATACAAATCCCTCTGCAGTCTGTTGTTCAAGGGAGATATTTTGTAAGCAGAAGCAGGCGGATTCCCTGTGGTGCCGAATGCCATATCACCGTACGTGCGAGTTTTCGGCAGTGCAAGCTGAGGATCTTGCCGAATCGGTTGTCCATTTATATCTTTAACACCAGAACCTCCAGTTTCATCAGCATTCCCTTTACCATGTGGTTTCTGAACTGGTGCTTGAACATTGAAGTATGTCGGGCCACCCAATTGCCCATGTATCTGCTCAAAGGGTTTATCCACATGCTGACCAAAAATGCTTATCATTATATGCCGAAAACTGTTTAAGAACGCAGCATTGTGATTGGTCATTGTCTCTCCCAAAGCTTTGTATAACAAGCCCGAGAATCTCTCCCTCTCTTCTTCTTCAGTAAGATCAGATTGCCCCGGAAGGAGAACTCTTGGCAGATCGGACTTTGAGAAAAGGTGCACCACTCCTGTTCTTGGCGAAAGACAGTAAACATTTGTTAATGAATTGATTGGCAGCAATCTTTACCATCTGTTGATGCTCCTCAGACAACTCTTCCAAAGTGACATCCATGATGTCGCTCAACTCAGGCATCTTGAAAACTTGTGTTGGTCCCACCGGGCGTGCCAAAAAGTGTGTTGACGTAAAATCCGCACCTCACGCCAAGCACACAGCAAGCCGAACAAGCTGGCTTCAAAAGTGGCCCGGGCTTTCGAATCCGGAAGCGTGCCAGTCAGTTTGCCTGAAAACTAACAAAGGGAATAAAACGTTTAGATCAAAACCTGGAACGTGCCGGGTGAGACCAGACAGTTCCATATTTGCGGCGTCGAAGCCAATCTCGAGAGACAAATAGCTACAGAGAAGCTATCTGTCGGCAGTTAAAACCTCATTCGGCAATCAGCAAGGTACGCAAGGAACGCACTGCCGAATGCATGACGTAAGCATGACGAAAGATCGGCTTTCAACAGAATGAACATTACAACACATACTCATAGCCGATTAACGAGAAACAGAGCATGATAGATAAATAAAAGGATGAAACATGATCATAAATTCGCAGTAAACAAAGAATGCATAGGCCGAAAGCAGCACCCGTCAAGCATGATAACAAAACAAGTTAATCCACCGCATGATACGACTTGTTTGTGACCACACCACTAATCAGATTAGACCAATCCACCGCATGATACAATCTAACCATGAAAAGCTAAAAGCATTCAATGTTTAGTTACGAACCCACAACATAGTCACGAATTTACATTAAAACAAGAATGCATAGGCCGAAAGCAGCACCCGTCAAGTATGGCAACAAACGATGTTAGGCCGAAAGCAGCACCTAACCCGTTTGAGGCCACACCACCAATCAGACTAGATCAATCCACCGCATGATACAATCTAATCGTGAAAGGCTAAAAGCATTCATGCCCAAGGCAAACCCGCGAACACACGTTCACTCGTGAGAGCACTGCCGAATGCGGCTATTTAGCCGAATCGGGGTCCATGGCGAAGGAACAGGCCTAATCGGTAAAGATAAATCTATCAGATCGAATCGAATTCTAATCCACCGGATGATTAGCTCTAAGACGACCCAAAAACCTGCATCTACCGCATGATACCCGGTTCTGTCAAGATCTACACAATGCCGACAAGCTTGAACCCGCGACATGTAGCAACCTAGATCGGTTTCGGATTCGGCTGTGAGGGGATAAATCGTTGCACCATAAAGCAGAGCCGATCCTAGCCGATCTAGATTGGGCAAAGGTGTGTTGCATGAATTAAGCACATAGTAAAAGAGGAGCAACACGGGGTAACTTAATGAATCTGCTAGATCTTGCCGGAATCTAACAGAGCCGATAACTTGGTCCATACTAGATCTTAGCCCACCGCATGGCTCATGACCTAACAGAGGAACCTTCTTGAGACCAAAACTTAAATCCACCGGATGATACTAAGCATGGTAACAAGACTACTTGCATCAAAGCTTAAATCCACCGCATGATACTAAGCATGATACAAGGTTGCCGGTACTTACGGAGGTCGACGGATCGATGACTCCTCTCGAAGAACTCGACGACACGACTAAAGGACTCGATGTTGGCACGGGGCCGGTTTGTTGTATGATTGATTCGATGTTATCCGTTTTTCAACTGCCATGGGTTTATATTTATACCCAGGTCTTGATACAACTCCTAGTCGGACACGACTGCAATACTTATCCCTAAAATAAACGATGAATCTTCGTGTCCATGTCGCATTCCTTGTTGAACCGGCCTTTCCTTATATTGATTCCACGTCATCACGCTTTCCCGAATACTCAATGCTTCTGCCGAATGACGACGTGCTTCCCGACCGCAGAGCATCTCCTGCCGAATGCCTCACTCCTGCCGAATGATAAGGCGTTCCCGACCGCAGAGCGTTTCCTGCCGAATAGCCGAATGGCATCTTTCCACCAAATCCGGCCCACATGTCAGCCTCTTCTTGATGCCAAATTTTGGTGTCAACACACGTACAGTTTGGCTAGCTTCTCTCCACCATAATTCGTCCGTACAGGTAAAAAGTGAGCGACTTTAGTGAGTCGGTCCACTATTACCCATATAGAGTCATGTCCTTTCTGCGTTCTGGGTAGACCCACCACAAAGTCCATTCCAATCTCATCCCATTTCCAAACTGGGATAGGCAAGGGTTGTAATAATCCTGCCGGCTTCTGGTGTTCCGCTTTAATCCTTTGGCAGGTATCACACTGAGCGACAAACTGGGCTATGTCAGCTTTCATTCCTTTCCACCAATAGTTCTGCTTTAAATCCAAATACATTTTGGTGGATCCCGGGTGAATGGAATATGGCGAGTTGTGAGCCTCGTCCATGATTATCTGTCTAAAGTCCCCTTCCTTAGGCACACAAATCCTATCTTTATACCACAGCGTTCCTTTACTGTCGACTTTAAAGTTTGGTGCCTTATTTTCTCCGGTATGCTTGCGGATCTGCACTAACTCCTTGTCTGTTCCCTGGGCTTCTCTGATCCGATCCTCCAGAGTGGACTGGATCGTCAGTTGGTGGCTAGCATTCTGGGGAACTATGTGCACATTTAATCGTGCCATTTCTTCTTGCAGGTGGGCATTCTTAGGTCTGTAAGATTTTCGGCTTAGGGCATCTGCCACCACATTGGCCTTGCCAGGGTGGTAAAGAATTTCCACATTATAATCCTTAACCAATTCTAACCACCTTCTCTGTCTGAGGTTCAGGTCCGATTGGGTGAAAATATACTTCAAGCTCTTATGATCCGTGTATATTTCGCACTTGTTCCCAATTAGGTAGTGTCTCCAGATCTTGAGTGCGTGCACTACAGCTGCAAATTCTAAGTCATGCGTTGGGTAATTCTGCTCATGGGGCCTAAGTTGTCGGGAGGCATATGCTACAACTTTTCCATTTTGCATGAGGACACACCCTAATCCTTGGCGGGATGCGTCGCAGTAAACAACAAAATCTCTGTGGATGTCCGGTAGGGTTAGAACTGGGGCTGCAGTCAATCTTTTCTTCAACTCTTGGAAGCTCTTTTCACAAGACTCGGTCCAAACAAACTTCTTCTCTTTCTTGAGCAGTTCTGTCATGGGTTTAGCTATCTTAGAGAATCCCTCAATAAACCTCCGGTAATACCCAGCTAAACTGAGAAAACTTCTGATCTCGCCCACATTGGTTGGTTGTTGCCAATTTGAGACTGCCTCTACCTTCTCAGGGTCTACTGCTACTCCTTCTGCGGTCAAAATGTGACCAAGGAAAGCTACTTTTTCCAGCCAAAACTCACACTTGCTGAATTTGGCATAGAGCTGGTGTGCTCTCAATTTTTCCAACACTACCCGCAGGTGCTGTTCATGCTCTTCGGCACTCTTGGAGTAGATGAGTATGTCGTCAATGAAGACTACGACAAACTTGTCTAACTCATCCATAAATACTTTGTTCATAAGGTTCATGAAGTAAGCCGGTGCATTGGTGAGTCCAAATGGCATCACTGTGAACTCATACTGCCCATATCGGGTGACAAATGCGGTCTTTGAGGTGTCACTCCCCTTAATTTTCAGTTGGTGATACCCAGTCCTTAAGTCAATCTTGGAGAAGTATTTGGCTCCTTTCAATTGATCAAAGAGATCATCAATCCTAGGGAGTGGGTATTTATTCTTGATAGTGACATCATTTAGTGCACGATAGTCGATGCACAATCTCATACTCCCATCTTTCTTCCTTACAAAGAGCACTGGGGCTCCCCAAGGGGATGTGCTGGGCCTGATGAAGCCCATCAGCTGCAACTCTTCCAGCTGTTTCTTTAGCTCTGCTAGCTCTGAGGCTGCCATCCTATAGGGTCTCTTGGCTATAGGGGAGGTTCCAGGGACTAGTTCAATAGCAAACTCTATGTCCCTATCCGGTGGCATACCAGGTAATACTTCAGGGAAAACATCAGGGTATTCTCTGATTACCGGGACTTCTTCTATGGTCGTTGCTTCCATACTAAAGATCATAGGATCTGGTCCACTTCCTTTGGTATGACAGGCTACTTGTATTCCATCCGGGTTGGTTAGGTGCACTACCTTGTCGGCACAACCTATGAGACCATTGTGTTTGCCTAACCAATCCATTCCAAGGATCACATCTATTCCTTTGGATTCTAGTACTACTAGGTCTGCTAGAAACTCTACCCCACTTAAAAGGATCCGTATCCGCGAACAACCTAATTGGCACTTAATATCACCTCCAGGTGTTCGGGTTAGTAGGGGTGTCTTTAGTAGTACTGTAGGTATTTTGTGCTTTTCCACAAAACTTGATGATATGAAAGAATGCGATGCCCCGGAATCAAATAGTATTGTTGCCAAAACTGAACTGACTAGGTACTCACCGAGTACTACTCCTTGTGCTCCTTGAGCTTCCTGCGCGTCGATGTGGTTGACGCGGGCTCGTCCATACGACTGCTGGGTGTTGTTGTTGTTGTTGCTGCCGGTGTTGGTGCTGCGGACGGGTACACGGTTGGCTCCAGACACTGGTGGCTTGGGTCCATTCACCGAGTTGGAGTAGACTGATATCGCAGGCTTGCTCCTAGGGTACGGGCAATCGGCGATGTAGTGTCCGGTCTCACGGCAGTTGAAGCAGGCTCTCGCATTGCTGTTGCTGGCGGTGGCCTGACTGACCTTGCTCTGTGGTGGCTTTGAGGCGGTCTGGCTCTTGAACTGGTTATTGGGAGCCTGGGAGCTTGTGGCCTGAAACTGGGTTCTGTACTGTATGGGAGCCTGGGGTTTAGGTGCAGCATAACCTGAGCTCCTGGGTTTCTGTGAGCGGTCCATCTGACGGTTCTTGCTTTCCAAGAACTTGCGCTTGTTCTCTTGCCTTGCCTCCATTCTGGCCTTTTCTGTGACAATGGCCTTGTTCATCAGGGTATTGAAGTCAGGGAAACTGTGGGTGACTATCAGGGCTCGAAGATCTGGGTGTAGACCTCTAATGAAAGCATCCTGCCTCTTTGCATCTGTCTTCACTTCATCAGGTGCATAACGGGCTAGTTCAGTGAACTCGTGGGTGTACTCTTCCACGGTCTTGTTCCCTTGCTTTAGTGCACGGAACTCATCAGCCTTGCGCCTCATGGTGGCGTCGGGGATGTGGTAGTGACGGAACTCTTCTTCAAATTCCTTCCAGGTGATCGCAGACTCGTTCAGGGAAGCTGCACAGTAAGCATCCCACCAAGCTAAAGCAGTTCCCGTGAGTTGATGGGTAGTCAGGAGAACCTTGTCACGGTCTCCGCATCCAAACGGTTCCAGTTTCCTCTTGATAGTTCTCAGCCAGTCATCTGCTTCCAAGGGGTTGCTAGACCCTCCAAAGGTGGGTGGCCTGGTTCTCAGAAAGTTGGTCAACTTATCACCCGCACTGGGTCTACGGGCTATCTCCTGACGGCGGCTGGCATTCCACACATTTTGCATGAACAGGGTGTGGTGGTACAAAGCTTGTGCCAGGTTGAAATCTGGTGGGAGTGGGGGCATAACAAACGATCCCTCATTCTGACTTCTGGGATGGCTTGCTTCTGGTCCGCCTCTTACGGGCGCTTGTCCTTCAGGTTGGTTCTCTCCCATAGGATCCTGCTGATCCACTTCCTGGTTCTCAGGGTTCTCCCTTCTCCCTTCTGGTTGCTCTCCTCCAGCAGGAGGGGCGCGTCTCTGAGAGGCGCTAGCACGAGTGTTCACCATCTGCAGTCGGAGCAAGGCCTTCGTAAGATTGGGTTAAGATGATGTTTAAGTTGATTAGTTCGCATTTTTTTAAAAAAAAGGCAGAACAACACACAAGCTAACAAACAAACACACAAGGTTTCATTCCAACAGCTGAGGGTTACAACACTGGAGGGGGGGTACAACAAGGCTCGCACTTCACGGCGGGGCACAAGACATGATAGGGAAACTACGGCTAGGGGTACAAGGGTTCTCTGGACCAAGCTGGCTTCATTCCCATCTAAGCGCTTGACTCAGGGCTTACTCGCGGGGCGAGCTTCCCTCTGGTGGTGCAAGTCGTGCCTGCTCAGCCTCGGTCAAGGTCCCATTCTCCCGAGGCGGCTCAGACGGTCCATCTTCAGTGGGTGGTGGTCCCGCGGAAATCCCTGGCAGTATGGGATGGTTCCCCACAATCTCACCCCATGCCATGACAGGTGTTCCAAGTAGGACATGGGGTTCTCCAATTGCCGGGACAGGCGTTCCACTCCGGGTCCAGTCCTGTATACGCAGGTCCCGAGCCTGCCTGAGGCTTTCTTGGGCGACTGCCTCATTGCTAATGGCAGCAGCAGCCCTTGCTTCAGCTTGTGCCACCTGGACTTGGTGCATGCGGACCGGAAATTCTGCTTGTTCAGCCCGGGCGGTCTGTTCTCTCAGGCGTTCGGCCTGCTCGTCAAAGAGTTGATCCAAGGAACTGAGGTAGGTGACCACTTGGTACAAAAGGGGTTCCTCTTGACGGCGCTGCTCCAAGTTCCTTATGCGGGCTCGCCAGACTGCACTTCTGACGACCGGCGGAAAGTACCTCATTGGAGTGGGGACCAAGTGCCTTTCAAAGATTCCGCACATGAAGCGGAGGGCTTTCCTGAGAGCCAAGGGGTAGGTGTCCTGGTGCCTGAATCCTGTGGCGGTCGTACGCCAGGCCTCGACAGGGTGGAGGTCACTCTTGGCAACAACAATGACCACTCTGCAGCGTTGGGTCCCATGGTGCTCTTACTCCCTGCTGTAGTACCTCGGGCGTTCGGGCACACCGAGGCGTTCCAGCGCGGGGATCAACAGGCTAGCGAAGCCCGGTGTGACTGGGCAAACTCCCTGGGTCCATCCTTGTTCTGCCATCTGAAACCAGGGGAAAACAAAAACTGAACAGGTGCAGGATAAAAGGTGATCTTTATTGCATAACATGGTGGGGTACAAAGATCGTGGATACATCGAGGCTAAGCTGGTAGTGCTACTGGAAACAACGGACTCTACTCTAAGAGAGGCTAGACTAAATGCTAATCTAAACTTGGGTTCTACTCCAGGCAAACTCGGCGTTTCTTCAGAGGGAGCTGGTACTCGGGCACTTCTTCCTCGGTCTGAGTGCCTGCGTCCACATGGGTCATTTCTGGTTCATCTTCCAACAACCCTCTTTCTCTCCTGTATGCTTCCAGGTTATCCATATACTCATAGTAAGCCTGGCATCTAGCCTGGTGAGTGGCTAGGGAACTGACAGCCTGTGTGGCCGTCGCCTTCTGTACCTCTAGTTCTTCCTTCGTTTCTCCTAGCTCTCTCTTTACCTCTTCTAGCTCCTTCTCTGCCTTCTCGGCTCTGCGGATCTGGTGCCTCAGCTGTCCCGATGTCTCCCGGTACAGCCTGTCTAAGCCAGTGAGGTAAATGGACAAGTGGGACACCGTGTCCTCCATATCTTCATCTCTCCCAAGGTTCCTCATCTGGGCAATCCATTCACGTCCTCCACTTTCCAGAGGTGTGGCAAATCCTAGTGCTGTTCCCACGAGGTACTGCCTGTAGAGTTCGCGGAGGCACATCAAGGCTCTCCTTGCGGCCTTGCGGTAGGCATTGGGACGGTCGTAGCCGGTGGCGTGAACAAACCAAGGTGCCACTTCCTTGTACAGCGAGCTTCTCCCCACAAAGATGAACATCCGGCACCGACGGGTACCATTGGTGGTGCACTCCCGGTAAAAGTACTCGGGGATCTCTGTAACTCCGACGTGCTCCAGGTTGAGCAGCAGCAACTTAGGGAGGCCAGGCTCTGCGGGGCAGACTCCTTCGCCCCAACCCTCGTCAACCGACTGGGCCATCTGGAACAAGTCAAAAAGCCGTTGGTGAGTACTTGTGTGGGGGGAAAGGATTAGGCAAGAACAAACTGGTGAGAGAAGACTAGGTAGGGTCAAGATCCTAGGGGTACGTCCTACGGCCAACCTATCGGCTCTGATACCACCTGAAGCGTCCCCTCGAAAGAGAGAACTTAATGTGATACAAATACCAGTCCCAGGATGCTGGTTCACATTATTACAACAGATAGTTCAGTACAACAACATTACGGAAGACGGTGACACTGCAGGGCCACGACAAACAGAACTAACGCTAAGCTCCAGATAAAGAGGTTGATAACATAGAGGTCTTCATCAGAGTGACAACGCATGCGGCTTCCAGCGGGTGGCCCTAACACACAGGCAAAGGTTGGGTGCAGAACGAACCCCTCTAGACGATATCCTCAGGCACAAAGTCCGGGTCTGCCTCTGCAACAGATTAAGCAAGGGTGAGTACATACGTACTCAGCAAGCGCAACCACAACCACGGAGGGGTATAACAGGAGTATGCAAGCATTGTAACAAGGATGGCTTGTGGTTTATTTAGCAGCAAAGCAAATTTTATTACACATGCAAGGGGTTGGTTTTCGCAATGGTTTTTCACAAATGTTTTTAGAAGGAACAGTAAAAGTAATATTTTTCGTACAAGATTTTGTTGCTACCAGATTTCCCATCTGTCGTAGCCCATGCCAAAACATTTCTCAGCTCAATCAAACACCAACACTTTCTTACACCAAAACGGGGGACTAGTGAAGTGACCAAGCCGTAACTCGCCCAATACCGTGGACACGGCTATCCGGATAGGTTTTAACTCTGCAGAGGTGTACACAACCACAAGTAGGCTACCACAACAAGAACACCTTAGTGCCAGTGCAGCTCCTATCAAAGCCATTACCCACCATAGCTAAACTGACAAGTTATTACAGACGCGACCAGGGGTTAGCAACCTGCCAACGAGGTTCTAACCAGGGGCATACCTCACATAGACCGTATCCCCGGCTCCATGGCCCTCTGTTGCTCACAAGCACACCACATAACCAGCAGCTCGACTAGTGGGATTTATGCTAGGCCGTTGACACATACAACGGTCGAGTGGTGGTACAGAAAACAAAATGGGTTAGGCTAGATGACACATCAACATCATCCCAAAACTTGTGATAGGATAGACAACTCCCACCATGCTCAACCACACGGGTTCGAGCTCACCTCGGTATTTCGCGCGGAAATACCGTCTGTCTCATCCCACACGGGTACTCATTTTATTTGCACAACTCATCTCTTTTATTTTAAAGCACGCACACGGTTGCTTTTGTAAATACCAAACATTTGTCATGGGGGTAAAATGGTAAAACGTTCCTAAGCATTTCTAGCAGTGACCAATATTCAAACAGAGCATCGTCATATTTAAACATTAATCTGGGTTGTCAAGGAAATAGTTATAGTAATCATGGAATGGCTATCCAACTAGGTTTAGCAGATAAATTATGCAAGTTTTATAAATCAGGCCATGGGTTGTGTTTATAAAAATTGGGACAACAGTATGCATCAAAGGGTGGGATTGCACTTGCTGTTCTCCCAACCCTCGGGGGATTCCTGCCCGGGGTCTTGGTCTCCAAGCTCCTGCTCGTAGCACTGCTCCTCTTCGAGTCCTTCCTCGTTCACAGCGGAGTCTACGGCACACACAAACAAACATCCAATAAATAAAAGAAAAAGCTTTTATTGAGCTCCGAAAGAAAGAACGGAAAATGAGAGCGAATGACGATGACATGATTATTTTTGGGTATGGACTGGTTGGATTTGGCGAGAATATATTGGTGAATATTATGGTGGAGTTTGGGGTCAAACGGAATTAATTTGGCGCATGAAATGACGAGTTTAGTGGGGTTTAGGGGTAGTTTTAAAAAGACAGGGACCTACTTGCAAATACTATAGAGCTCAGGGGGCTCCGGCGAAAAAGACAGAGAGAGAGGAAATAGTATCAGTGGATCGCGGGTTTGAATAGGGGAAACTTCAGGGGGTTATGGGCAAAACTGCCCTTTCTTCTTTCTTGCGACAGGGCAGAGGAAGGGGGCGGCGGCCGTCGGCGAGGGGCTCGCCGGCGCTAGGGGCGATGATGTTGGGCGGGAACTGGGGGAAAAGAGAGGGGGACGTATGCCAAGTCCACCCATGGCTCTACCTCGGGCGGAGTTGGAGTGTGCTGGTCTGCTCACGGTGGCCGGCGGACGGCGGTGGCTGTGTGTGGCGGCGGCGATGTCGTGGCGGTGGAGGAGTGAAATTGGAGGGCGGGTGAGCTGGTGGTGAAGGAGAGGGTGCTCGGGGTCCTTTTTATAGGCGCTGAGGGAGCTCGAGGAGGCGGGCCAACGGTGAGGGGGTAGGCGGTGGCCGGCGGGCGGGCTTTGATGGCGGTACGGCGGTGCAGTGGCGGCGCTGTGCGCTTGTCGCGTGCATGCGTCGCGACGTGGCGTGCGTGGCCGAGTGGATGGGGCCGATGGCGAGGACGGGGGTGGCGTGCAGGGGCGGTGCGGTGGTCGGCGGTGGCGTGCGCGCGGTCAGGGCGTGCTCCGGTGGGCGAGGTGAAATGACGACGGTGGCGGGGCTACGGCGGAGGGCGGCACGGTTGTCGCGTACGGCGGTCGGCGTGGCTTGCTTACGGTGCTTGGCGCGGCGGTCGGCGGAGCAGAGCGTGCGCGACCGAGCCGGCGGTGGCGTGCGGGTGGAGCGGTCAGTGACGGTGGCGTGCGCGCGCGGTCGCCACGGCCACGGCGACGACCGGCGCGGGAGTTGGAGCGGGGTGGTGAGGTGCGCAGGAGGTGTGGCCGGCGTGGGTAGCGCAGAGGGTGAGCGGGGGGGGGGGGGGGGGAAGAATGGCCGGCGGTGAGCAGGGCCGGGGAGCGGAGGCAGAGCAGAGCGGGGACGGCGTCGGGGAGGGGGAGCAGAGGAAGCAGAGGAGGGAGGGAAAAGAAGGAAAAGGGAAAAAGAAAAGAGAGAGAAAAAGGAAGAAAGAGAAAAGAAAAAAAGGGAGAGAGGGAAAAGGGGGGGAACGGTGGGATTCGCGGCGGGCGGTCGACGACGGTCGGCCAAGGTTGATAGGGTCCGGCGGTCGACCCAAGGGCGGACGACGCGGGACGGGACGGAAGAGATGGCAGCGATCGGGATGCGGGCAGGAAAAGAGAGGGGAGGGAAAACAAGGCGGACGGGGTCGGCGGGAGCTCGGGCGGTAAACATTTTGAAACTTTTTACCGGGTGAGTTAATTTGGTGATTTTCCCAGAGATTAAAACGCGGGCGTTACATCCGGTATGGATTCCATGACAAGGCCCTCGAAGGACACAAGAGAACCATCGAACAGGTGTGCGGGCGACGAACGAGCTCGGACACTGATCGGCGTAACCCCTCGAAGACACTTCAGGACAAGCACAGCGACACATACCTTCTACAGGAGCCATCATGCCATCGTCTACGAGAGTTGGTAGAGGTTCAGCGATTTGCGCCGGGCCAAAGGATCCGCAGGACGGCCTCCACGTCCGGCGTCATACCCACCAGTACCTGATACTGTAGATCTTACTGTACAATGCAGGTAACTCTGCCCCCTCCTTGAACTATAAAAGGGGAGGTAGACGCCCGACCAAGGGCCAGTGGGAGACAGACGAACAACGAGCACACACACAGAGGCGACCAGAGTTCTCAACACATCCACCGATCACGCACGAGACTTTGAGGACTCCACCTCCTCTCCCATCACGCCTGTAAACCCCTACTAATTGTATAAGTTTAAAGATAATCATGGTGGACAAACCGGATAGACGAGCGCCTATAAAACTAAAAAAATAATTGTATAACTTACAAAAATAATCACAATTTTGCCTAAAAACCGTTTAGCCCATTTTAACAGTACACTACGACTAGCCATATATGTTTAATATCAAATGATTGTTTAATGGTCCAATTAATAATATGACTCTTATACAAATTAAACTTTTCAACAAGAGTAAAAAAATCTCTTACTCCCTCCGGTTTCGTATTAGAAGTCTTTTTAGACAAGGTTTGACTCAAACATTGTGAATATAAATCATGAATAACATTTAAGTCGTTGAGTTTGGAAATATGAAAATCATATAAATAGATTGGTCTTGAAAATTACTTTCATAAAAATATACATATATAATTTTTCAAAAAATATTTTTATAGAAAAGTGGAGTCAAAGTTGTGCTTTGGTGACCGTGTCGATTTCCTAAAGGACTTCTAATACGATACCGGATGAAGTATTGTTTAGGGTGTTTCATTTGTAAACCCAAACCAACACAACCTATAAGTAGATATAGTAATGTTCATAGCTTTGAACCCAAATAGGCATGTGCTAGAATTAAGCTTACGGCAAGGGCAAGGTCAAGTGGACCTCAAGTCTCTCTTTTAGTTACATATAACATGGTCTCCATATATTTTTCTGTTGGTTGTAGATGGTGTTTCTACCATTATTATCAAGAAAAATACAGAAGGTTAGCTTACCCCGAGAATGCTTATACTCGTGAACACATATTAGATGCCAAGGATGCTAATATTCGTGAACAGAGTGGGTATACCAAAGCTAGTCCCTCCGGGCGTGTTTGCTTCCCCGCCACACCCTGTCAAAACACTATGTCGTGGCGGGTGTGACCGCTGTGGCGTGGCTGGCTGTGGCCGCCAGGCAAACACGCCCGTCCATCCTATCAAAATATAATACATGGCGGATCTAATACAACCAATTTGATATATATATTTTATAAACTTAATAAAAAAATAGTCAAGTTTTTCATACTCAGTATGACAGAAGTGAAAGGTAATTTGTGACGGATGGATTGTTTTTTACTATGCCCTTGTTTATATCCCAAATTCCACCCCAAAGTTCATTATATAAAAAGAAGATTTCCATCACATCAAAATGTCATAGCATGATGCATGGAATATTAAATGTAGATAAAATCAAAAACCAATTGCACAGTTTTGTTGTACTCTACAAGACGAATATTTTGAGCCTAATTAATCAATTTTTGGATAATTTTTCACATATACAAACGAAATGCTACAGTAGCGCACGCACTCTAAAAGACCGTTCCTAATTTTAGAAACTAAACAAGGCCAGCCCAGAGACGTAAGGCTGCTTACCTGGGCCAAGGCCCACTGGAAGGTAAGGAGGAAGGGGGCGGGGAGGGAACAAAGCATCACTGCTTACGTCACCTCACCCTCGCCACGTCACCGCTTCCCAGCCGTCCCATCCCCCACCAACGGCCGCATCTCCCTCGCCGGACAGGTGCACCTCCCTCTTTCCCGTCCCGTCCCTGTCGAACCATGGCGAAGCTGCTGCTCCGCGCCCTTTGTCCTCGCCTCCCCTCCCCTCCCGGGCAACCCAACGCAACCCCACTCCGTCCTCTCCGAAAGCGACCACCCCCGCGCCGTCGCTGCCATCGCCCCTCGCCTGACCGCCCAACTGGCGCCCGGGCCCCGCCCCCCTGCGTAGGGTACCTCCCCTCCGCGTGCCCTCGCCATCACCGCCGAGAAAGAAACGCAGCTGCGCTCGCGGCGTAGACGTCTCACGAGTCGCGGGGTCACTCACCGTCACCGTCACCGCCACCGGTCACGTACACACGATGCCGCGGTGACTGACAAGCGAACCGATGAGATCACGGGACACCTGTCCAGCGCCGACGGCCCGCGGGGGCGCTTCGCGCCTTCTCGGGGAGTCGCCGGGCAGACAAGTAGCCGTGCGCGGCACGGGCAGACCCGCGAGCCCCGCGCTCCCCCCCGTGTCCCGTCATCGTCGTCGTCGCGGCGCTTGCCTTTCCCACCCGTCCCTTTCCGGCATTTACGGCGCTCACGCTTCTCGCTCCAGTCCAGCCAGTCTCCGGGGCCTCCTTCTTATCCCCCAAGCAAAGCCGGTCAGGGGGAAGCGAAACAGGGCCCGTCTCTCCCCGCAGACTGCATCTCATCCTCTTGCTCAGTCCCCGCGATCCAGTGAGCAGCCGCTAGTCGTCGCGAGTCCAGCTACCGGCGCCATGGGTGAGGAGGACCATCGGGAGCAGGCGGTGGGCTCGGAGCGAGACCAGGAGCTGGAGCGGCGGCCAGGGGAGGAGGAGGTGAAGAAGCCCGCGCCCGGCGAGGCGGAGGCCGGCGACGTCGGCGTGGAGGCGGCGAGCTGCGACTACTGCGGCGGCGCGGCGGCGGCGGTCTACTGCCGCGCCGACGCGGCCAGGCTCTGCCTGCCGTGCGACCGCCACGTGCACGGCGCCAACGGGGTCTGCTCCCGCCACGCCCGCGCGCCGCTCTGCGCCGACTGCCGCGCCGCCGGGGCCGTCTTCCGCCGCGCCGCCTCCGCGACCTTCCTGTGCTCCAACTGCGACTTCGGGAGGCACCGGGACGGCGGCGGCGGTCCGGCGCTCCAGGACCGATGCGCGGTGCAGCCCTACACAGGCTGCCCTCCGGCGTGCGAGCTCGCGGGGATCCTCGGGGTGCCCCTCTTCGACAAGCCCGCGGCCGAGGACGGTGGTTGGTGGAACATCTGGGAGGAACCGCAGGTGCTCAGCTTGGAGGATCTGATCGTGCCAACCACTCCCTGCCATGGCTTCCAGCCTCTCCTGACACCATCATCTCCCAAGGTACTGCTCTCACTGGTACAGAAAATTTTGGAATTGTCTAATCCTTCTTCGATTCATCTCATCTGAAACTCTCAATTGGCACAAGAACCGGAGCATCTCGCCCGACGGAAAGATGAACGAGGAGATCCTCCGGCAGCTGGGTGAGCTTGCAGAGGCAGATGGAGGAGTGCAGGCAGCAGCAGGTAATGAGGAGGCAGAGCAAGCCCCTTCATGGGCACCACCACCGCAGTATGTCACTGGACAAGGCAATTTTGGAACAGAGAATACCCATGAGGTTGCAACCATGCCTACTCCTGGTTATGAGGTTTGATCCATGGACTTGAATTTCTATTATGAGTTATCAACGATTACCCAGTACCCCATGTTTTGTACAAACCATGGATGTAGTCAGGATGCTTCACTGCACTTGTTCACCCACTGCAAGGCATGGAGCGACAGAATCATTCCAAAACGTATACCTAGATGGCTAGACAGGATAGTGCCTGAAGCATTTGCATTAGAATGACAACCATGACTGACATATTCGACATCATATATGCTTAAACGCGCTCCTCTCCATCAAGTCATATACCTATCGATGAGGGATATATTCTGAAACAGCCTGAGTGTAATAATTTCAGCATAATTATTGGAAGTAAGGAAGTCACTAAGTCAAAGAAGTCGCTTAGTCAAGGATCTCTGTGGTGTGTTGATGACTAATTACCCATACTATTCACAAACTATGGATGAAGTCAGACTTATATTCTTTGAAAAATCATGCTGTTCACCAACCACAATATTTCTTCTGACTGAATAACAAAATCCAGTAAAAATTTTCCCACACCATCAATCGAGAACTTATGCCAAGGCAATATATGGCCTGAACCGTTTTATTTTTGGGTTTCAGAAACAATATAATACATATTCTGCATCATATGCCTAACACACTTTCGATTGAGTCATAGCTATCTTGAAGGATATATTCTGAAGTTCCTAGTGTTGACAACCTCAATACAACTGATGGAGTCAGAAAGAAGCCATTGTACTTAAGAATCTCACAAATTCGATTCTGATAACCTCCCTTTCCACCTTTTATTTTTGTCACAATTTCTGTATGCAAAAACCCCGCGTAACCCATACAAAGTTCAGGCTGGCAGCTTGCCCACCGCACCTCCACAAAAGGAAAAAAAGGGGGGGGGGATCTGAACAATAATTTGATAACAAGTTCTTGGTTATTAAAAAGAACAGCAAGTCTAATTCCTTGATGCAGCAGCTAAGAACTCTGGAAAACATAAAATTATTCCTAAACTTGTCCTTATTCCTCTTTTTTTGTACTCGCTTATTTGGACATCAATTAACAAGTTGGTTTTATCTTGCTGACAGAATGGCAGTTGGAACAGCATTGATTATCAAGTCCTAAATGATGCATGCAAGGTCGAGCTTACATATGATCAGGCTCCAGTCAGCTCAGCTGAAGCATGCTTGTCATCGTTTGTTCCGATGTCAGAAATCTGCCCCAGCATGAGCAATGGTAGCAGTATGGAGGAGAACCACCAGGCTAATCCTGGTCTTGGCACGCCTATGCAAGCTTTCCCAAAAAGAACTGGCTTTGATGTTGTACCGTGCATTGATCGGGGCTCGGTCATCTCACGCTATAAAGAGAAGAGGAAGACAAGAAGGTGAGATATAGATATGTCATTCTTGACCAGTTTGGAGTTGTGTGTATCTTCTGTACATAACTGTGTTGCAACGGAACTCTTGCAGATTTGACAGGCAGGTTCGGTATGAATCACGCAAAGTTCGTGCTGATGGCAGGCTGAGGGTCAAGGGGCGTTTTGCAAAGGCAAACCAGACATAAACTCAAATTTGCAATATGCTATGCATCTTCTGACATGAAGGAGACTGATTAGGAGAAAAGATAATACACAAGTGTACAAGATTTTGCTTGCCTTCAGTTCCATAGCTGATAGCTCATAGCCTCGTATACAGTTCCAGTAATGTATGTATATTGCCGTCAGGTGGCACTTCTTTGAGGAGAGATCCAACCCCTGTATATAGTTCTGCACCTACAAACTCTATGATTTTGTCATGCTGGAGATATCATGCACATGAAAGAATAGCACCATCATGTTTGTTTTGGTAAGGTTATTATGCAATTTGTACTTCAAATGCAAAAGCTTCCTTTCATTGAGGAGTGATGAACAATGTAACAATGCAACAACTGAAAACGAAAACATGTTAGCATGGGACGGTGGAATCTGTTAGGACGAATAATTTATTTCCTGTGGATTGGATACATTTGGTTGAACAATTTAACACTGGCCGAACTCTGTTGTCAGTGTTCACTTTTTAGACAAAAACATATACTGTGCGCTGAACAGATTTCCTTCTCTGCACTTGAAAAGATTTGAGATCGCAAAATTTTCTCCTCCTCCAAATTAGATAATGCATTGACTATGGTACAATCGAATCGCAGGTTGTGTTTGCATCATCAGCAAGTCAAAAACAACCTCACATCTCTACATTCTTGGCCCAGAATTTACAAGCTCCTTGCCCCGGATAGCAGGCAATGGAGAACGACTAGAAGATAGTTTGCTCTCCGAGCTCCTGCCCCGCCATCCCTTCTCTTATCACTCTTTCGAAGAACTGCTCGAGCGTGTCCTTGCCGTAGCTGGGCGTCTTCTCGTCGCTGTACTCTCCGGTCTCCGGGTCGAGCAGCAGCATGCTCTCCGAGGCATAGTACCTGCCAATCTTGCCGAACTCGGCGGCGTCCTCCAGCCCAGGGAACAGCTTGGCCAATCCATCGAGCACCCAGATGACCCCATCCATGATCTGGATCGGCACCTTGATGAACTTGGGCTCTCGCCCGACCAGCCGGAACAGCATCTCCCCCTGCTCCAGCGGCGTGAGCGCCTTCCCCGGCCCGCCGATGGGCAGGACCTTGTTGATCTTGTCCTTGTCGTAGATGCAGTCGGCGATGAACGCGGCGAGGTCCTCCTCGCTGATGGGCTTGCAGGCGCAGAGCTTGCCGTCGCCGAACATGACGTACGGCTGCCCCTTCTTGACGATGTCGACCTGGCCGCCGAGGCTCTTGAAGAAGGCGGTGGGGCGCACGACGCTGTAGGTGAAGGCGGGGTCCCGCGCGGCCTCGGCGGCGAGCTCCTCCTCGAACTTGAGCTTGGCGCGCTGGAACTCGAGGAGCGGCTTCTGGACGCAGATGGCGGAGAGGAGCACGAAGTGGGAGGCCCCCAGCCCGCGCGCGGCCTGGAGCGTGTGCAGCGTGGCGCGGTAGTCGACGCGCCACGAGTCCTGCACCCCGCCGCCGCGGCTGGCGAGGCAGCAGACGGCGGCGTGGACGGGCCCGTGCGCGGAGAGGTCAGCGAGCAGCGCGGCCGGGTCGGTGACGTCGGAGAAGACGACCTGCGCCGGGGCGAGGTCCGCGACGACGTCCTCGGGGGAGTTGCGGCCGCGGATGCCGCTCCGGGGCCGCGCCACGGCGAGCACGCGGTGGCCCCGGCGGAGGAGCTCCCGGACCACGTAGCGGCCGATGTAGCCCGTGGCGCCCGTGACGAGGACCGTGGTCTCGGAGGCCGGCAGCGCGCGGAAGGGCTGCGCCGCCGGGGCCGGCGCGGGCGGCGCCGCAGCGGAGGAGGCGAGGAGCGGGCCCCGGCCGCGGCGTCGAGTGGAGCCGATGGTGGGGGTTTGGGGGAAGGAGAGGAAGCGAGGAGCGGGGCGGATGGATGCCGGTGTAGTGCTGGCGGTGGCGGTGGCGGTGGTGGTTGGGAGGCGGGAGGATAGGAGGAGTGCGGCCATGGCTGTGGCCGCGGAGGTGCTCGGCGAAATGCGGGAGGCGGGCGTCGACGAGGCGGCGGCCGGTTGGGGAGGGTCGAGTGCGCGAGGAGCTGAGCTGTGCAGCGTTTGTGGCGGTGGCGGGGTGGGGGGATTCCGGTGGCGTGATTCTGGCCTGGGACACGGCGAGGAGAGCAGCGGGCAATGGATGGATGGATGGATGGATCAGTCCATGATCTTTTCCGGACAAACAAAGAGGCGAACTTGTACTGTACTGCTGGGCTGAAATCTTTCTCAGCCCATGGACCCACTTCCTTCCTCACGGAACGCCACCACAGAATACGGCCGCGTCAGGGTCCAGCGTCTGGAGGATTGAATTCTTCCTCAGCCCATGGGCCTAACTAGTAGGATCAATAAAAAAAAACTAGGATCGCACGCAACGGAGATCGCCACCGCAAATATATCTCGGGAATCCTATATCTTGCCCATCAGAGCCCAGACTCCATCCAGGAGCTTAAAAGCGAAACCCTAGCTTCGGCGAAGGAACCCGCCGGCGGCGGCGGCGGTTTCTTCCGCGGCTTTACCCGCTGCCGCTGCTTCTTTTGATGTCCGTTTGTGCGTTGCTTGTTTGGATTTCGATCCTTTTCGCGTCTCACGTGCGTCGTTTCCGGCCGCTTCGTTTTCTTCGCCTGCTCCTCGGTCGATCCATCTTTTCTATCTAGCATTGAATTTCTTTCATTATGTTCTCCCTGCAAAAGATTGGTAAAAGCTTCTTAAGATCCGCGAACGGTTGCTATAGTAGTGGTTTCTTTGCAAGGAATCGTCTGGTTTTGGATCGATCTGTGTTTTTTTTCAGGAAAAGCGAGGTTTTTGTGTAGGTTTTCCGTGCCAGTCATGCGAGGAGTATGCTCTGCCGGTGATGACAGATATGGCATGAGCCTCGGTAACTATTTTGCGCTTAGGGCTCATGCCCGAGTTACCGACGGCGAAGATTAATGTGCCAAAATGCTAATCTGAGGCCAAGCATTCTCTCTCCGAATTTTTTTAAAGAGGAGATCCTCTTAATTTCCCAGTTGTTTCGTTGTCTTATAATTTCCTGCTAATCTGAATATCCGAGAACGGAACCGGACCGTTTCGTTGTCTTATAATTTCCTGCTAATCGGAATATCCAAGAACGGAACGACCTATCTCTAGTTAATTTATGTATTGTTCTACGGTAACGAATCTGCCATAGCTGAATTCAACATTAATGTTCAAAGTTACTGACCGAAGATTTTGAGGTTTGCACCATCAAACTATAATAGCTAATTGCAGAGGGCTGAACATTTTGCGCTGTTTGGCCGGGGGATACAAAGCAAATGACCATGCTAGACTGAGCGTTATTCAACCCAGGAGAACAAAATTCGTTTGCAGACTAGCATTTCCCTTTATCATTGTACGAATGTATAAGTCATCTCTGGAAACATGTTAGCGGAAACATGTTAGCAGGTGTCCAATCTACATAGATCGTATTGTATTGGTGTGAAATTTAACATGAACAGATGTAGCAGCGCAGCAGCCATGTATAAAACTTATCTATAAGAGTAAATTACATATACCATACAACAACTTGTAACGTTGTATCACTTTAGTCGATTAAGTTACAAAATGTGCAATCACATGCTATAACTAGTTTACTATGTGCACATGCAGTCTCAAATACGCCACATCAGTGTATTTTGCCATGATGGCAGTGTATAACGTGGATTACCGATGATTTAATTGGTATACATGTACTGTAGGTGTTTTTTTTTGCAAACAATACATACATGCGCCTATCTTTTTTTGCCATTTTTCTCTCCTATCCTTTTGCCCACGGAGACAACTCCTACGGCTCAAATTTTTCTGGCCAATTCCACATTCTCGTTTCCTTCTTTTTCCATTTGCATTCTTAGTAATTTTATCTTTTTACTATTTAATTACATCACCAAATTCTTCGATTAACCGGTATATAAAAAAGGTGGGAAATTGCCGTTGCATTCCAAAATTCTAGTAGAAGTAAATTGTGCCGGTTGCGGTTAGTTTTATGCACTTAACCCCCCTACAGTGTGTTTTGTTGCTTTGCATAAAACCTTATCCAATCGTTTTGATCACAGTAATATAGACGAAAGCGGCGATGAAACGTTGGGTGCAGAGCGATTGACGACGGGTACATAACAGATACCGGCTTATGTATGAGTATGTAGTTACTATCAATAATTTTGTATTACTACATTTTTGTGTTTTCTTGTATTTTTATTTGATTTTTGTTCCAATATTTTTATGAAAGTATTGTGGCTGGATTGCACAATTATTATTTAGTTCCTGTGAACACAAATCAGTAATCTGGCGTTCAATTAGTTGCTCATGCACGAGAAGAATAACTAGACCATCCAATGAAACAACAAAATAGGAAATTAGGGATTTATTTCCAAAATAGCAAAAGGCAGCTCACAAGTCACCAACTAAATTGCAACCGAACCATTCGGCAATCCACGCCGTACTGCTACCGTGGTGAAATACGTTGATATGGTGCATTTGAGACCGTACATGCACACAACAAACTACTTCTAGCACGTAATTGCATATTTTACAACTTTATAGACTAAAGTGATACAACATTACAAGTTGTTGTATGGTTGACGTAATTTACTCTATCTATAAACATGAGAACAAAACTTAGCAGTTGTACAGTGAGTTATTCAGAAGTGTATGCCAATTGTTTCCCACACAAGATATAATACTTGTGACGTTTCAAAACAAAGATGCATAATTTTAGTAACTCAAGCAACAATCTTGCCAACATGCACAACCTGTTGAAGAATTATCTGATATGAGCTACGAAGGTTAGTTTTCATGTTATTTTGATTACTATGTTTCTCATATTTTTATCAAAAGGATTTCATCCTTACGGTCACGAATGCAGCCTATAAGTTTAGATGGCTCATTTATCTTTTTCCTTTTTTTACCTATCCTGACTCTGGGGGTGTTTAGTTGGGGTGAAAAGTTGATAGAAAAGTCACATCGGACACTATAGCACGCTGTGCACTTTTCGTTTGTTTGTGGTAAACATTGTTCTACCATGATCTAACTAGGCTCAAAAAGATTCGTTTCGTCGTGTACATCAAAACTATGCAATTAGTTTTTTTATTTATCTACATTTAATGTTTCATACGAGGAGATAGATTTGATATGATTTGATGTGATAGGTGAATAGTAAAGTTTGGAGAGAGGGGTTTTTGGAACTAAACAGGGCCTTTGTTCTATGGTTACGTCTTTGTTCATAGATACTCAATATTGCTATTTTACATCAATCATAATTTTTAATCTTACGTTAAACTTATTTTTATGTTCACTAGAGAAAACTCTAATCGTTTGGTCAATGGACCGTTTTGAAGTTTCTAATCAAACAAACTAAATGTACAATCAACTACAAACTATTACAGCCTGTTTAGTAACGCCAATCACTTTCAATGCATATGGATATAGATTAGAGTGAAAAATTAAACAACCTCCCTCCATCCAATCTCTCCTGCTACATAGGCAAGTCGAACACCGATGGAGGTGTGCTCCTTCCTTTGCTCCTGCTCGCCCACCACACGGCTGCACTGCACAAAACCAGCAGCCTCCATTTCCCGGAGATGGGTTGGTGGTGGATCCGATGACCACTGACCAGACTGGTGGTCACACACTGCCGTGAACCCGGTGGCCACAAAACAAGCTGCGGTTCGCCGCCGCCCAGCCACGTTCCACGGCGCCGCGTCAGCGACACGCTCGGCTCCCCTCCCCACCCCACCCCACACGCCACCAGGGGACACAGCCCGGTATGGCATGGCGGGCCCCGCACGCCAGCCACCGCCCCCCAATCCACCGGCCGTCCGCGTGGCGCCTCCGCCTTCCTACGTGCCATCTTATCCACAAGTTCACCCGCTGGCCTCATCAAAATGACGGAAACGCCCCCGGCACCGTCCCCACGCCCCGCGGATCCACCCGGGCCCACTCGTCTTTTCGTTTGACACACGGGGCCACCCGTCATCGGGACGATCAAACTGGGCGGCGCGGGAAGATCCCACCGACAGGCCCCACCGGCCAGTGAAGGAATAAAGGCGAGCGGCGCAGGAAAATCTGGCGCGATAATCTTGGATGAACACCTAACCCTTCGCAATTATTGCGGCCGCGGGCTCCCCTGCCACGTGGCGGCGGTCTTCTCTGTCGCCTCCGCTTATTACCTCACCGGCTCACCCATAAATACGCGCGCGCGAAAAAAATGAGGTGAAAATTCACCACCGAGCAAACACACACACACCAAGCAAGCAAGCAAGCAAATCGAGGAAAGTGCAAAGCGCAGCGTCCCAATCAGCTGAAGAGCAGCAGCGAACCCATGGAGGCCGTGCTGATGCAGCGGGCGGCGGCGGCGGCGCAGGCGCAGGCGAGGTGGAGGTCCGTCGGGGAGGCGGCGGTGGCTGCCCAAGGCCAGCAGCCGACCGGCATCGTCCGGCTCGGTGCGGCGCGGCGTGCCGCCGGCGGGGCTGTCCGGGCCACCAGGCTGGGGCCCGTGCGGGCACTCGTCTCCGAAGAGCGCGGCAAGGAGGCCGCCGGCGAGGAAGGGGAGGAGGACGCGGTGAGGCTGTTCGTGGGCCTCCCCGCGGACGTGGTGGTCTCCGACGGCCGCGGGGTGGGCCGCCCGAGGGCCGTCTCGGCGGCGCTGCGCGCGCTCAGGCTGCTCGGCGTCGACGGCGTGGAGCTACCGGTGTCCTGGGCCGCCGTGCAGCCCGCGTCCGGGGACCGGTTCGAGTGGGCCCGGTACCGCGCCGTCGCCGCCATGGTCCGCGACGCCGAGCTTGACCTCCGCGTCTCGCTCCGCACCGACGGCGACGCGCTCCCCGGGTGGGTGGCCGACGCCGCCGCCGCCGACCCCGACGTCCTCTTCACCGACAGATCAGGGCACCGCCGCGAGGGGTGCCTCTCCTTCGCCGTCGACGAGCTCCCCGTTCTCGTCGGGAAGTCGCCGCTCGAGGCCTACGAGGCCTTCTTCCGCAGCTTCGCCGACGAGTTCAAAGATTTGCTGGGATCAACCATTACGGTAAGAGAAGAGAAATCCAATAGCAAAACACAATTCACCTTTCGTTCTTTTCTTTCCGATCTGGCTATCTTTATACGAATTGTAAAAGGCTCTGCTTTGACTCGTTTCCTTGGTTCGTATAGGATGTTACGGTGAGCCTGGGTCCCAACGGCGAGCTCCGGTACCCGTCGTACTCGCCGGCGAGCAACGGCGCCGACGGCTACTCCGGCGTGGGCGAGTTCCAGTGCTACGACAAGTACACGCTGGCCCGGCTCAAGCGTCACGCTGAGTCCTTCGGGCAGCCGCTGTGGGGCCTGTCAGGCCCACACGACGGGCCCAGGTACGAGGAGTCGCCGGAGGCTTCCGCCTTCTTCGGCGAGAATGGGGGCTCGTGGAAGACGGCGTACGGGGAGTTCTTCCTGTCCTGGTACGCCGGGGAGCTCCTGGCCCACGGCGACCGCGTCCTGGCCGCGGCGTCCAGGGCGTTCGCCGGCAAGCCCGTGGAGCTATCCGCCAGGGTGCCGCTCCTGCGCGGGGCGCGCCCGGCGGAGGCCACCGCGGGGCTCCACGGCGGGTACGGCCCGGTGGCGGAGATGTTGGCGCGGCACGGGTGCGCGGTGATCGCGTGCGGCGTGGAGGCGTGGCTCGACGCCCCGGCGGAGGAGCTCCTGGCGCGGGTCAAGGGCGCCTGCGCGGAGCACGGCGCGCGCCTCGCCGCGGAGAGCGCGCCGCTCGCCGTGGCGCGCGGCGGCGCCGGCGCGGGTGCCTGGCTCACCGCCGGGCGCACCCGGCCGTGCCAGTTCACGTACCAGCGGATGGGCGCGGACTTCTTCGCGCCGGGGCACTGGCCGCTGTTCGTGC
The DNA here is from genome assembly GCA_033239725.1 of Echinochloa phyllopogon. Taxonomy (NCBI): domain Eukaryota; kingdom Viridiplantae; phylum Streptophyta; class Magnoliopsida; order Poales; family Poaceae; genus Echinochloa; species Echinochloa phyllopogon. Next base: position 58,565,769 of record BTCW01000018.1, on the reverse strand, counting down.
AGTTCGTGCGCGCGCTGGAGTGCCCCGAGGAGGCCCACGAGGACGACCTGCCGGGCGGCATTGCCGGCGGCGAGCGGCTCACCGTGCCGTCCGCCGCCGCCGCCGTGCAGGGGGAATCCAGAGAGGTGCAGACCGTGTGAATTGGCACGGCATCATTGCATCTTCTCGATGTACATACATATGCACTACTGCGATAGTGGTAGTATCAGTATAATACTCCATTTATAGTAGGATTAAGCAGTAAAGTTTAGCTGCGATGAGATGATGAGTTGATCCTTGTATCAGTGGGAACCAAGAGCGGAAGGTGTATCAGTATATTGTACTCCATCTGTATACGGTTTCGTCGTGTTTTAAACGTGTCTATTTTTGAAGAATATCAGATTGTATTTCATGGTCGCGATGATAATGATGTATTCTTGCCGCGTTGAGAAGTTGTATACCTCCCCTTGTCTTGCTGGCTTAGTCCCCTCCAAAGTCCAAACTCGCGATAGTTATAATCGTTTTTCACAACCCACATTTTCAAACTTGCTTTCAAAGTCTCCAGCTGAAATAAACGATTGACGCATAATGCAACACCGGAAGAGAAGAAGAAAAACAATCGGCGCAATGGAACGCAGATTCAACGGTGAAATTGCCAAGTGAATATCTGAAACTGCCGACCGAAACCGAACGAAACGTTTTCAGGCTGTCAGCATTTTTCTATTTTCTGAGAAATGGTTCTTGGCGTATTGGATCGCCCTTTAGAATTTGCATGACGAACTTGTCGAAAAGACAGCATTCTGAGACAAAGATGAAACAAACACCAACCGAACATTAAACTCAAGAACTTTGTACAACAGTAGGATTCACTGGAAGCCTCCTATTCTCACAAACTCAGCAGCTCACCGATGGCCACATAAGCACAGGCCGTCCTCCACACTACACTTTGACTAGCTAACACCAGCAAAGAATGCACATATCGAAATCAAGTGAGAAAATAAGCTAGGCGGCATAACAAGCCGGAACCAACAAATCATAGCTATTTACGCAGCAACTCATAATCATCGACGACTTCTTCAGAAGTTAGGTATTTCCCAACCCTCCCCGCTTCAGCCTCAAGCATGAATCATGTATGTAACCATACTTCCATCTGCCATCGTTGTCTGGCACCTGCAGATAGACGAGGCCAAAAACTTTGTTAGTAAAGGTGGAGAGGACAATTTTTTGTTTGCCCAAGCAAACCTGCACCCAATAATTTTTCTGGTTTTGGATGGAATAAAAGGAGGTAATACATGCTCAAAAGTAGTAACTATGGACACCTTCGTCTCCAACATTGGAAACTGCTTGTTGAATAGAATTTGATTGATGACTCAACTGGTGTATGATGAAGATCACTAGAAATTCTACGGGACAAATGATATGGTAAGCATCTGCTTCTGAATTAATCTCAAAATATCAACAGAAAAGCTTAACTGGATATCAGCAGACACAAGATCAGATATCTTTATGCAATTATGAGGCTCCAAGATTTGGTCAAGGCTCACTATCACTATCCTACTGGCCAGAGAGTTGTGCAATTATGAGGCCGATTTGCTCAGGGCTCGCAATCACCCTATCCATAATACATACCAATGGCAAGTGAGTATGGACACTGGTATAGTAAGGATAATGGAACAGAGATAATCACCTTGCCTCATTCGCAGGCTATTTTGGTATCGAAGCTGCTCAGACAAATTGCAAAAGCTTGAAATGCCGATATTGGATAACAGTAGTCCATGGTGAACAAGTCCTTTCCAATCTTTCCAAACTGGAGAATCACCTTGTCATTCTCCTGGTTACCTGTTCCACTGTCATCAGAAGCCACCAGCTGAAAGTTTTTCACTGAGGCAACAGTGACCCGACCACGGAAATTCAAACACCAACACTGCAGTTGTTCATGCCACCTAGGAGACTTATTCTTCAGCACCAGCCTATCTTCCTTCTGAGTGGATGATTGCGAAGTTTTGTCTATCCGAGCTGATTTAGATCTGAAGAATGGAATTGAAGGGAAAGAGTCAAGGCTGCTAAGAGGAAACTCAGTCTGTGTTGGAGCTTTCCCTCCTTCCTCAACAGCTGATGCGGGGATGGAATCCATAACACAGTTCATCCTTCTTGGACCTCTGCAACAGGCAACCAACAGGGCAGAACATTTAGTTTTCTCAAATTGTATATCAGTCATCATCCAACATTTTCAGTTATCAAAGGAGATGATATGGCTCCTGTATAGTTTTTTAAACAATGAACTGGAAACTACGATTACAGTTTTTTTAACAGCCCCTACGATTATTAGAAACAACAGTTTAATCAGTGAGGCCATTGACCCAACAATGATCACTACCAAATTCTTTGCACCCCCAGATTCACATAGAATAATTTTGTTCCCAGTCAAGTGTAGGCAACTATGTTTACCAAAACATCATTCAGAATTTATTTGTTGCAATAAGACTAGCAATGCCCATACCTGGAACCCAGAACATTCAGCTCATACGAAATATGTGAAACAGGATAGTTCCCAGCAGGAATTCTGGGGGAGACCTGGTTCAAACCAACCACACGTGCAGAGCGACTCTTTGAGACCACAGCTCCATCATATGGTGGATGAGCATCATAGACAGTAAACTTTGTCCCAAGAAAGTTTGATCTGTTCAGCAGAGACTTTGTTAGCTGACCTTTTAGCTATATTTTGCTCAATGAAAATAATTCAGTCAATTTAGTCTGAAGTATGAATGCTAATATATCTGTATCTAGCAGCAATGGAAGATGTGTAGTTTTTTTATAGTCTTCAGACTCACAATTGTTGACAGCAAAGTGCGTATTATTTGATATAACGTTTAAGAGCAGTTGATGATATGGGTTTGCACATGTAAAATATAGGAAAAAGAAGACAAGTAGCAGTAGTAGTATTTCTTTAAACATATATTCCAAAGTCTCGGATGTGACCAAAAAAGAAAACAATGCAGTTGACACACTGAAACAACCTGTAGTATCACTAAAGGGCATTGCTTATGTGTATTATATCAAAATCTGGCACAAATTAGAGCTTAATGTATCCGGACATCATATCTCAAAAGCTGACCTTAGCTTGCCAATATAGGTGCTGCTTCCCTTTGACATATCAACCTTATCAAGAGAAATTAGGTAGTCTGTGCATGTGGGCTTCCGGCACTTGCGTGCAGCTAGTAGAAACTTCCCATCATCTGCCAGTGCTGCAAGAGAATTATTCCGAACTTAGTAAACAAAAATCCACTCTTTGTGGGTATAGCTCTAGACGATTTTCTCCTACCAAATGAGTACAGATAAAAAAAGCATACCTTCTGTCAGTCCGATATACAGATAATATGTCTGAGTAGTCCGATTCCTCCGGATGAAACATTTAAGAGTGCCATCTCTTGGGCCAGGCTGGGAGTCATGGAGATAACAGGACAAGTACTAGCAAGTCAGAATAATTTGTCTTCAAACATTAATTGTAAGCAGATTCGTCAAAATTGAAGAATTTTTCTTGATGAAATGGAAAGCTCATCAAAGACCGAAATAACAGGGAAAATGACCATCCAGTAGAATTTAATCATGGATGATTTTCTAACGTCTTTGATAGCTGATACATAACTTGTTATGACCAAGTTTGTTTTCTCAACAATCCTCCCTAATTGTAAAACACAGAATTCATGTAAGTATGATTATGCAGTCATCCGACGTTAGAAGCCTGTCATATATCTCAGAAGCCAGTAACTCAGAACGCATAATATGATCACTGGCCTCTCTTGTGAAAGAGATGGTCCGTTCCTTAAGAGTGCAGTCACAGACATACAGAAATAACGTAGGCAATAATTCAACAAAGGCATGATGGAGCACTCACGAAGCGCAAGCAATGATTCAACTAAGGCATGATGCGCGGCAGTCATGAATGACCACACCGTCCTTAGCCACTTGACCAAACTAATTCACACAATTGGTGACTCGAACAAGGCCCTGCCTAACGAGTACCCTTCGAACATAGAGCACTTTTACGGTCCTTCAAGAGGTACCAGAACATTATACCTAGGCACCAAAAAATAGCACCTCAGCTACCAAAATTTAGAATACCATGTTATAATAGGACGCCTTGAAAGACCATAAAAATGCTCTTGATCCTAACTCCCTAAGCGCTAAGAAGATGAATAGATGATGATGCACAAACAAGTAGCAGCAGCAGCAATTAACATCTAGCACGACCAACGAGGACGATCCAAGAGTCCATACCTGCTTGAGCGAGATGGGGAACGTGAGCTTCCCTGACACCTCCGGCACGCGCACAGCCTCCTTCATGATGCCCCTCCAGGTCCGGCAGACGCCGGCGCATGAGACGACGTCCTTCCGGGTCGGCCACCAGCTCTCCGACGCCTCGATCCTCACCAGCACCTCCCGCAGGAGCTCGGGGGGCAGCTGCGACCAGCAGCTCTGATCCATGGCCTCCGACGGCTCCGCGGCCGCCGCCCGCGACGCGTTCCCGGCGGACTGGTGGGACCGGGACCGCAGGGTGTGCCGCGAGATGCTCCCGAACTCGTCCCGCATGTCCTGAATCAAGCTCCTGAAAGACATCGCTCTCCTGCTGCGCCGCCCCTCGCCAAATCAGCGCCAAGAATCTATCTGTTCGTGGACACACCAAGAATCTCCCACCTGACGCGAACAAATCTCACATCTGCGAGCAGAAATAATGGGAAATCTAGTCACCTACATGCCATCAGCACATAAATCTCCAGAAAGAGAAGTGGGGTGAATCATGCAATAAGATTCAAGACAAACAGAGTAGGAACCAACCAACCTCAGTTTATGGTGCCCTGAGTGATGTCCATCCACAGGAATCCTTGTATTTAACCCAACAAGGCACCGATTTGAGCTGGAGCCAGGCCAAATCGCCTTGACCCTGCAGCAAGCAAGAATAAACGGGTACCAGAATCCAGCTCAATACAGTAGTGGCCGGAGCAAGACGCACCCAACCAAATTCAACTCGCCCAAGAAACCGCCGGCAGGAAGAAACCACACACACAGCACCCTTCCCTCCAATTGGATTAAATAAAGGCCCGAATTGACCTGCAAATTGTTGGGTAGAGATTCTTATTCTTGGTCTGTGGAGGAGGAGGAGGAGCAAGAATTCTAACCAAAAGGAAAACGGAGGGGTCAGCTTTTGCAGATTGGAATGAGGGGTTGGTGAATGGAATTTTTCAGGTGTGGTAGTGTAGGAACAGGTGGGGAAACGAAAGGGCGATTTGTTTATCAAATGGAGAAGAGGAATTGAGAAACTGATGGGATTAGGGTTCCTCCTCCAGCTGCTGGCTTTGTCTGGGTCTGGGTGGCTGAAAATGATGTGTGGGCATCCATATACTACCTACCGACCCATCCATTCCAGCCAGGCCCCTTTCACTCACATCCAATTAATCAATTGATCATTAGCACACTGATAAATGCGCGTGTGTGCATGAGTGCAGTTGATTGCTCCTGCCTAAAAGTAATGGAAATTAGGGGGCAAGGACAAACGGTTTAAATACTTTGTCACGCTGTCCCATGTCACTGTCACACTCATCGGAGACCTTGTCAGCAAGGCCAGGGAACGAGTATCACCTTGGCACCTTGCCCCAGCACAACCTTTGCCCTAATCAGAGTAGAGATCGGAGTGCTTGACACATGACCGACCTGTTCTCCCCTAACAGCAGAGTGAGTGTGTGTGTGGTTCAAGCACAAGAAAGGAAGTTAGGCAGCGTGACTGCGTGAAGAAGGAAGTGTTGCTGTCATATGCTGCAGCACCTGTGTACCTGCATGGAAATAAAATACCCATGCAGATGCATCCCTGTTTCTGTTTACAGCATAGAATTCCTGTCTGGCCGTGTGAGAGATGCAGTAGGTGAGACGTTGCTGTCAGTCACCCCGCATCACTTGCGCGCGCCTAGTGATTCGACAGGAATCACTGAATCAGGATAGGAGGTCGTTATTTTTTTACCTATTATCAGGTGAAACAGCAACGGGTTATCCTTCCCTGGCAGCGCTTGTTTTAGGCTTTGACCATTTTGCTGGGGGTTCTTGAGGAGGGTCCGGCCGGCACCAAACGGCGGGGAGTGGAGGGAGGCACCATGCGTCCTCACAAGTGTTGGGCGCTGTGGCCAACACACCACCCCAAGAAACCATGATGTGCCTGTCGTTCTCTCCATCCCTGTTTCTCCCAAGGAAAGGGCGTCATCACTGGTACGATTGCTTGTAGTCATAGACTTGTAAAGTGGTAATGACAACCGATCAAGACCGCGACACAAGTCGTATTTTCTTTCTCAGCGCCTTCTGAATACCCAAGTCCCTTTCTTTATCAATTCAGAAGCCGTGCGTGCGAGATAAAAGATAACCCAAAGTCTTAAGCACGGTTCATCAGCACGCTGAATATGATAATTCAGCCACCATAAAACCAAAAGCGGCTCTGAGGTACGTACAGTATAACTGCTCTCGCGAGTCGTCTCAAACGGAACGGAACGCCAAGTTTTCTTTGACGTGCTCCGTACTTGCAGAATTGAGGCAGACAAGAGTACGAGAGATGAAGCGGCGGCAGAGACAGGGGACCAGCACCCAGCGGTGTCTTGTCCGGCCTGCGATGGCGGGCGCCGGCGGCGAGGACCACGGCACGCGGGGCTGGCTGTCTGTGTCTGCCATTTCCAATGGCCGCCGCCAGCTCATCAATGCGGCCGCGGCGGTCGGCCAGCTCCAGCTGCCAATCAATCATTCACCGTTCCGGCCAGTCTTGCCGATCAGGGCATCTATCCAGGGCCGTTCCCGAATTTGGGACTAAACTCGGGTATCTTGGGCGTGCGCGTAGCGTTTGTATGTGTAAAAGTTATCCAAAAATTGATTAACTAGGCTCAAAATGTTCGTCTCGTTGAGTACAATAAAACTGTGTAATTAATTTTTTATTTCATCTACATTTAATTCTTTATGCGGATGCTATGACATTTTGATGCGATAGTAATCTTCTTTTTGCATAGTGAACTTTGGGGGTGAAATTTGAGATCTAAATAAGGCCCCGACCACCTTTGAGCCCTTGTTTAGTTTCTAAATTTGGAAGCTAAACTAACTTTTTGGATGCGTGCGTCACTGTAGCATTTCATTTGTATGTATGAAAAATTATTCAAAAATTAATTAATTAGGCTCAAAATGTTCGTCTCGCAGAGTACAATAAAATTATACAGTTAATTTTTGATTTTATCTACATTTAGTACTCTTGTATGTGCCGATATTGTAATGTGACGAGAATCCAGAATCTAAACGAGCCTGTGTTTCGGCGAATGGATATGGATACGGGTCGTGTGTTTCGGATCAGAAATCATATCATCCGGTGACTGCTGCTTTGGGGATTGCCCTAGTACGTTTCGACTACCGAGCCGGAGGCCTCGAGGCATCCAGAGTACTGTGGCAGCCACTACCGTGGCCGCGGCGAGCCGGCGACCAAACCGTCTCGGTACAGCGCTTCGACCGCGACGTGCGGGCCCGAACACGCACGCGTATACTCTTAGTTTACGTGCCACAATTTTACTCCGATTTATAGAAAATATGGGCAGCATTTTAATCTCTAAAAAACATATTAAAAAACTAGATTTAAATATCTATCTAATAATATTTATTATGTATCATAAATATTAATATATATTTTTATATATCGGAAATGAAAACGATCTAAATTTAGCGATGAAGGGAGCAGTATCTATCGTTGCCTCCCCGGAAATTTCCCTTTCCATAAAAAGAGATTCCCGTTTCCCCTTTTCCACCTACTAGAGATACGCAAAAGGGGTAGCATGCATGTTTAATGTTTTTGCATTTTCTTCAAGCGATTCTAGTTGGTTTACTGGAGAGTAGTACATCACTATTCGAGGATTGGCACTGGCAGCACTGCTCTACTTTGCTGCCATTTCTTTTTTCTTTAGAAAACATGGAAAACCGAAACCCTAATTAAGCAGGAGCACTGACTAACGATCTGTCAAAGGAGTGCATGATGATGGACCTGGCTTTCACAAGCTGGACAGTCTTTGAGAACTCAAGCATCATCACACTAATCGCAATATTCCTCCTCCACTAATCTCTCTTTCTTTGCCTTTTGCAACACACCATGAACAAATGGACCAGGGGAGAAACTTAATTCATGAACAAAATGCGTGTCTTTCCCTGATAGGATGATAGGGCGCGGACCGGACTACCGGAGGTGGTTGATGATAGGGTGCGTGTAAAAAAAAAGCAGAAAAGGGGATGCACGGCCACCCCATTTCCCGCCCACGGGGATAAAAAAAGGCACACATTCGTATAGGACCTATTTTGGGACATGCGCGTGTCTGTTTACGTGCCGGCAGGTGAGGATAAATTAGCGAGGGTCGGGTTTGGTTGAAAAATTGTTTGATCAATAATTAAATGTATTAAATAAAGTCGGTTTATAAAACTATCTTCACATCGTTTAGATTAATTTATAAGATAAATTTAATGAGATCTTAAACCGTATAGTTCATTAGATTAAAATTATATTTATTATTAGAAATGTTTTATAAATTGATACACCGTGCATGTAAATTCTCTGGGTGATTTTTTTTCAAAGAAACACAGCCGATGTGTCGATCAGTGTGGCATCTCAAGGATTCGATTCGATAGAGCTACGAGGGAGGCTAGTCAAGGCACCTTTGCAGTTCGGGCACGGCTGTCCTGTGGCGTCGACGTCGTCTCCATGGTCTTAATTACCTCCTACGAAAGGCAAACCAACGTTCTTAGGTCACAGAAGCAAGTGCTGCTTCAATTCACCGTCGCACGTTGTGATGCGCAGAGGGTGAGAAAATCACGTACATAATCGTCATGTTACGTACTCCGTATAAATCATTCGTTTCATGTATTCACTACTGCATGCTGCTTCGGTCCCCTGGCACATGTTTTTACTATAGCATTTTGTTTAAGCTAAATCATCACAAAACATATTTTTACTTTAGCATTTTATTTAAGCTAAACCATCACAAAAGATTACTGCTCCAAAGTTGCGATAGCTAGAAATCATGACCATGTGAAACATGGAAAATACAAATCTGGGAATACCGTTTCTTTCAATCTAGTGGTTGTCTATAATTTACAATGAATACTAAAAATACAACATGGACAGAGTTGGTATATACTCTGTATATCTTAATGGCAGTTACGCCAAGGCTATTCCTGGTAACCATTTGATCATTCCACACGTATGCACTATCCTTGTAATCTCAAAATGTCAATCAAATATAAATCTTTGAACTAAGTCGGATTAGACTGGAGGTGCCTGTGCTTTGTTGGTGTAGAAGTGCAGAACAAAGACAAAGAAAAAGAACAAATTGCCGGAGCACAAATGGGCTGGTTTTCTTACGTGGGCCTGGAAAATAAGGCCGCCGGTCGTCGTGAAGCACAACTGCGAAAAGGCCCACTGCATGCAGTAGCTAGTCCGTGGGCACGACAATAAATGGGCTCATTTCCTCGCACGGGCTTCGGCTTCCTCGTAGAAACAAACCCATCATCCTTCTCTCCTGCGACTCCTCCATCGAAAATCCATGGGTTTCTTTCTCAGGGCCTCAGGGGACATCTTCACTTCCATGGAAAATTTGTTTTGATGAAAATATCGTTAACTATCAGCCAAAGCTCAATTTCATCCTAAACTACTAGAATGATCGATTCGGTGCTTCAATTTTCTTCTATAGCTCGTTTTCGTCCTTTGTCTTGCATGTCATGGCATGCTTAGTCAGCACTCATATAGCTAAGTTTTGTAAAATACCATTTTCTACCCTCTAGATGATGTATATGTTTGTATTTTTCTACTGTAATTGCTTATGATATATAGCTAATATTGTAATGTTTGTTTGTTATCAAATGATGATGAATACAACCATATCTATTCACATAATAAAAAGAATCCATACAATACTTATGATTAAAAGTGATATGCCATGAGAATATTTAATATAAATGATTGTGTAATGTATTGGACACTCAAAATGATATCTAACTGACTGGGTGCTGACATGACATGCTAGCGTGGCGCGACACATAAGACAGAGGACGAAAATGGGCTATACAAGAAAGTTTGAGGACTAAAATAATCATTTTAGGAGGTGTTTGGATCCCACTCCTAAAACTCAAAATAAATTAGGACTAAAAAGCCGCCGGTCCGGTTACGGTCCACCTAACCCATCAAACCGACCTGGATGAACCCTGTCAGAAGGACATACATGGTTTGGCTTGGTTTCTGTTCCTACCGGCTAACCCGTTCAACCTGTGTCCATGCACAATCACCGCCGTGTCCACGCATGTTGTATGGTCGTCCTCCACCGTGCCGGTCGCCATCGCTAATGCACCCCCGGCCCCGCGTAGCTGCTAATCATCACGTAAACTATAGAAACTATTCAACCCGCCGGTTCATAAACCGTCTAACGACTCCCCGACGGTTTGGGTTGGATTTAAACCAAAACCCATTGAAACCAGACCATGTATAGGGCGACTGAAAAGCTCTAAAGATCCAAACACCTAGGACTAAAAGGGACTAAAACTAGTATAAAACTTACGCAGTTTTGGTTCGGGATCTAAAAGGGTATCCTTTGCAACCCTGTCTCTCTTCCCTAAAAGTGGTGTTTTTCCGCGTCGCCGCTCTTGTGACCCCTGCCCCGAGCCGCTCCTCTCTGTCCGCGCCGCTCCTGTGCTCCGCCGCCGTCCGCTCCCGTCCCGCAGCCCTGCCGCCGCTCCTGCGCTTCGCCGCCACCGCAGCACTTCCGCTCCGCCGCCGCCGCAGCTGTCACACCCAGCCCAGTTTGTATGGCCCAGTAGTGGCTCGTGAGTGCAGAACGTACGTGTTTAGTGCAACATTGCTAGTTTAGCAAGGGTGGAGGCAACTTATAAGCCTTTGTCTTCTAGCCATAGCACCTTCGGGTTAACCCTTTTACACGAAGCGAGGACGAAAGTGTAAGCAGGGTGCTATGTGTACGCGTGCACGCCCTTCGGAAGGGGTGTGCGGGGCGGCTTTGGAGGACAGGGTGTTACAAATGGTATCAGAGCCGACCCTCGCGGTTGCGCGTACGGGTCAGTGTGCGGGCATAGTGTGCATGGCGCGTGTGGCCCGGGTAGGGCATACGGCATGGACTATGGCGCCGGCACTGGACGTACGGTCGTGCGCTAAGGTAGAACGTTCCTGGACATTTGCCCGTGTGGGTGATTTGTGCCGACGAGGACGTCGGGTTCTTTGAGGGGGGTGTATGTCACACCCAGCCCACTTTGTATGGCCCAGTAATGGCTCGTGAGTGCAGAACGTACGTGTTTAGTGCAACATTGCTAGTTTAGCAAGGGTGGAGGCAACCTATAAGTCTTTGTCTTCCAGCCATAGCACCTTCGGGTTAACCCTTTTACACGAAGCGAGGACGAAAGTGTAAGCAGGGTGCTATGTGTACGCGTGTACGCCTGGGCTGTCCGGGGCGGCTTTGGAGGACGGGGTGTTACAGCAGCCTCCTGCTCCCCTCGCGCAGCCCCGCCGCCGCTGCCCTCCCGCTATCCCGCCGCCGACTGCCCTCCCGTGGAGGACGTCGGGGACAGCGCCGCGGGCGAGAGGATCTCGTACGGGCACAGGCGTGCGCGTGCGGCGGGAGCGGACGAACCGAGCGATGGCGGCGAGGTGCGTGGCCGGAGAGAGCGCAGAGTTGGGGGAGAGAAAGAACTCGCGGGAGAGAGGCGTAGGTGAGGAAGGGTAAAAACGTATTTGTGCATATCATTAAAGCATCTTTAGTCTCTTTTAGTCCTAGTCCTAGGATTCAAACAGAAGTAATAAACTTTAGTATCTTTATTTTAGTCTCTTTTGTTTTAGTCCTAAAAATCCAAACAGGCCTTTAGTAGTTCGAGGACGAAATTAAACTTAGGCCTTGTTTAGTTTCCGAATTTGGGAGCCAAACTTTGGCCTTTTGGGGTGTGTGCGCCACTGTAGCATTTCGTTTGTATGTGTAAAAATTATCCAAAAATTGATTAATTAGGTTCAAAATGTTCGTCTCGCAGAGTACAACAAAACTGTGTAATTAGTTTTTGATTTCATCTACATTTAGTACTTCATACATGCTATGACATTTTGATGTGATGAGAATCTTCTTTTGCATAGTGAATTCTGGGGTGAAATTTGGGATCTAAACAATGGCTTATTTTAGGATGAAAATGACTATTCTACCAAAAAAAAATTATACTAGTATAAAAAATTGCTGGCAGCCAGTTGTTGCGGAATAGCAACCCAACTTGACTGCTCGGCCCGCCTGCGCCTAGAAATCCCAGCACACGCGCCCATCCTCCTCCTCGCCGCAGCCTCCAACTACCCCCCACAGTCTAGCAGCCCATCCCCCCGCCCGGGAACCTTCGAGAAGCGCAAGATTCCAAGGCCGTCGCCTTCCCATCCCTTTCCTCGCCGCGGGGGTCGCCTGAGGTACGCTCCTCGACCAAAACCCCGCGATTCTCGGGGTTTCGATCGCCTTACTGTGCCGAAGTGCTGTTGCTTAGTGTAATCTGGTCTCCGATTCCGCCGGAGCGGGCGCGGTTGGATCTCAGATCGGTGGTGCAGTTCCACTTTTGATTTGGTTCCCCCCTTTCCGCTTCTGTTAGTCGTCGAGTCAGATCTTACATGTTATCGGCCAGTCTTTGTGCGTGTGATTGATCCCATCCCATCTAGGTGTCACAACTCACTAGTGGGGCTTGAGTTGCTTCGTTCGTTTTGGGTAATTTGTTCACAGGGTTAACCGCTTTGAGAGCGATAGATGCGTTATGTTAGTTCCCATCTTGGAGCTTGTTGTTTGTCCCGCGATGAATGGCCATGGGCTCATACTGTTCAGGAAATGATTTAGAGCGATGGATATGTGTTATTTTAGTTCCCATGTTGGAGCTTGGTTGTTTGTCCCGCGATGAATAGCCATGGGCTCATACTGTTAAGGAAATGATTTAGGATCACGTATTCAGTTGGGTTCGTATGCTGGCAGACAGCGCCGTTATCACTCATGTGTACATGTGTAGATTACATACTTGGAACAATAGTCTATGCAGCTGACGCGACTGTTGTACAAGTGCTGGTTGTAGATTTTCTTTTTCTTTTTCCTGTATGTAGTTTTGATGAACAAGATCATCAACAAGCGTAGAGTTTTACCCCTGACAGGCTGACACTAAACAGGTTGCTAGAATTCGTGATTTTATTGAGAGAAAAAGTGGGTCTGAATCATGCAACAAACTTCCGCAGAAGTATTGATATCATGGCATCATGGTTTCAGTCTATTGATAGCATTAGCTAGTTGAAGTATGTTTGTAATCACATAAATTTAGATAGTTGTATTTTTTTTCTCGAATACGCAGGAGAGCTGCACATCATTGTATTAATAGAAGAAGAGATATCTGTATTTGTATCCTGTTATGATTTGTCAGTGGATACAAGAGTAGAGGTCAGTATATTTGGGGATCATTGGACTGTGGCCAGCCAAAATCACCTCTACCTTCATTTTTTTCTTTTGAGAATCTAATGTCATGCGAACTATTTCCATGTGCTAGTGCAAGGTGTCATTATCCTAGATATGTGTTTTTTCCATTCTTGGTTGCCTTGAATGAGTGTACTGATCTATGTATTTTCTTGGTTGCCAAAATCACCTCACTGATTGCTTTGCATTTCTGGCTAGCTTTACCTGTACTGGAATGCCCTTTCACTTGTGGAGTTGTTTGCAGATCACATAAACAATGGTGAAGGCTGTCGCTGTGCTTGGTAACAGTGAGGGTGTGAAGGGAACTATCTACTTCACCCAAGAGGGAGATGGTAAGCCATTACATATTTTGCGATCTATTTTGTTCAATTGAAGTTAGTCCCTGCTTTGTTGATGCTAAATGGTTTGATCTGTTGTTAGGTGCAACCACTGTAACCGGAAGTGTCTCTGGCCTCAAGCCTGGCCTCCATGGGTTCCATGTGCATGCGCTTGGTGACACCACAAATGGCTGCATGTCAACTGGTATTTGTTCTTTTTTTTACTTTGGCCTGCCTATGTGATCAGGATGTGTGCTAAGTCATCGTCTCATCGTCGGTTGAATTCTCTACTTATTACTTATTAGTGAACTTTTTTCATATTAAGGACCACATTACAATCCTGCGGGCAAGGAGCATGGAGCACCAGAAGATGACAACCGCCATGCCGGTGATCTTGGAAATGTGACAGCTGGAGCAGATGGTAATAATCTCTTGCCCTTCTTTTTCCTGATCTGTTTCATACTTAGTGGCTGGTACATGAAGCTGAAATGCTACTGTGATCCTTAGCTGTTGTCCATAATTTCATTCACATATGGTGTATATAATAATGTACTATTCTTTTCACTGAGTGTTTATTTTCTCTGCTACCAGGTGTTGCTAACATCAATGTTACCGACAGCCAGGTAAACAGACATTCTTCAGCACACACCCTTGTGATTCGCTATGTTAACTTAGCCTTCTCCTTATCTTGTCAGTAATGGTTTTTCTTTTTTTGCAGATCCCACTGACCGGGCCAAACTCCATCATTGGCAGAGCTGTTGTCGTTCACGCTGATCCTGATGATCTTGGAAAGGGTAATGCTGCTACTTACTATTTACACTTGAGCCTTCTCTGTGTACATATAGTGGTGCTTTTCCTTCATTCTGAGCTAAGGTTCTAGTATTTATAAGCGAAGTGGTTCTGAGTTCAGAAAGACCTATTATCCCTATACATTTCTGTCATGGATGACATGAACAGTTAACTTAATCAAACTGGGCATGTTTGTTTCAGCTTCCTGAGAGCTTTTGGACCTCAGCTTTTCAACCTTCCAATAGCCAAAAAGCTCTTGGAACCCAAAAGCCAGAAGCTCCTCAAAACGTGCTTTTGGGCTTTTGGCTTCCGGGAGCTTTTTGGCTTTTGGAAGGTTGAAAAACTGAGGTCCAAAAGCTCTCAGGAAGCTGAAACAAATAGGCCCAATCCATGTAAGAGTGTTTGTCTCCCTAGATATGTGATTATTATATGCTGGAGGAGAAACATTTAGGAGGTAATGCACTAGTGCTATACTTGTACTGTCTTGTGATTCCTTGAAACCCCCAGAATTTTTGGCATTTCTCAGTCAGGACAAAGGATATTTGAACTTCAAATAAGTTGAATGCTAGGTTGTGGACCTACAGTGTCGTACCTGAATTGTCTATTTAGCTATCCTGTATTCCTGCTATCTACTGATCAGATTGTTTTAGGAATTAATAGCTTTGGCTTTGCACATCCCCATATTGAATGTTGTTTGGATCATGTATATTATGCTTGTAAAAGATTGTTTATAGTGTGGTGTTAGTCATTGATTGATCCGCATTCGAACACCTTTTTTGTGCGCTTTGTTAGATTGTGTTGCCTCATCCATGGTTTCCAATCTGAAGTCTCTATTTATGGGTTGAACTTAGAGCCATTGAGTTGAGTGGCCCATCTCATCTTGCAGGCCTTACAATTGTTGGTTTTGTGTTTGTATATTCAGGCGGGCACGAGCTGAGCAAGAGCACTGGAAACGCTGGTGGCCGTGTTGCCTGTGGTATGCTCACTGGTTCCCCAGCCCCTTCCTCCAAAACTAGCATCCTGTTCTTTGTAGCAGCAGACAGCAAATGATTCCCGTTATACTCTGGATTTCTCATTGCATCATGCTATCATTTCCAGGGATCATTGGGCTCCAGGGCTGAGAGTGGGTCACTGGACTCAAGTGCTGAAAGTGTCGTCTCATGTCGTCACCGCCAGACCAGTCTGAACATCCTCGGATATGTGAAATAAGAGCGCCTGATCTATGATCGGCGTGTTTGTCGTTGGCACTTGTAGCACCGATCGATGAACTTAACATGTGTTGAATGTTGATAAAGCTGTTCCGCTTGGACCTAATGTTGCATACTTGCATGCCCTTTGAGAACGTCCGACAGATATGCGATGCTTTGTGTAGCGCGCTGGCGGCGTGATGCATACGGACAGCAAGCTTGTTTCGTGGGGCTGGTCCGTGGCCAGTGACGGCACCGTGCTCTACGCGGCTTGCGCTGTGCCTGTTCGTTTGCCGCCGTGTCCATGGTTCCCTGCGCGTTTCCCTTTTGGACATCTGTTTAGCGCCGTGTCTGATGGCTGGTTTGCTCGGCTTCCCGGCGTTTGGATCGCCGGCCCGGGGTCGTCACCGCCGCCGCCGCCATGGCCGGCAGAGGCGATCTTGGAAGGCCATTTGAACGGGAGGGCGTGCTCGCGTTCGCTCCTTTTATGTTGCCCAGTGCAGGAGGTAGGCTCGTCTGTGCGGTCTGCGCAGTGGATGTGGCACGGGACGGAATGGAAACGAAGAGCTCGATGGCGAGATTCACAACAGACATGCATTGTGCTGGAACGATCGAAGTGCGGATAGCGCAAAAGGCTCGTGAATAAGAAAGTATAAAAATTCGGAACGATCCAAATACAGCCAGCACAAAAGGCTGGTGCGTGAAATTGAAAAATGTAGGGAAAAAAAGGGGCATTCCGAGAATCGAACTCGGGACCTCTCGCACCCAAAGCGAGAATCATACCACTAGACCAAATGCCCTGTTGATGGTTAAATCAAGTTTATTAAATACAAATAGAGCTGGCCTTTTTCCATACATGTCGAGAACTTTATCTCTCGCTCTCTGGTCAAATACTGAAATATTGTGGCCACGAAACTAAACTTGTGCACCACCAGCCTGCAGTGCCCTGTGCTCGTGAAAAAAAAAATCCACGGGCGCCATCACCGCGCATAGATCGACCCAGCATCACACTCGACAACCGTTTCCTTCGAGAAGGGTGGAAATGGGTGAAAAAGTCACGACACTGTATGTGACTGTATCACTTTTCGTTTGTTTGTGATAAACATTGTCCTACCATGATTTAACTAGGCTCAAAAGATTCGTCTCTTCGTGTACATTAAAACCATGCAACTAGTTTTTTTATTTACCCACGTTTAGTGCTCCATGCATGAGGAGAGATTTGATGTGATTTGGGTCTCGTTTAGATCCCAAATTCCACCCCAAAGTTCACTATGCAAAAAGAAGATTCCCATCACATCAAAATATCGGCACATGCATGGAGTACTAAATGTGATAAAATCAAAAACTAATTACACAGTTTTGTTGTACTCTGCGAGACGAACATTTTGAGCCTAATTAATCAATTTTTGGATAATTTTTCACACATACAAACGAAATGCTACAGTGACGCACGCAGTTCAACAAATCAAAATTTGGCTCCTAAATTTGAAAATTAAATAAGGGCTTGATGTGATATGTAAACGGGTGAAGTTTGGAACTAAACACAACGAAGGTCGCAACTGGTATATTCTCTACAACAGCTGCCAGAAACCAAGACAGCAGGATCCAGCAGGACTGCAGGAGGCAGAGCACAACACGACTACCCCCACACACATGAAGAAATGCCCCAGGCCCAAGCCCTTCTAGAAGACATGCGAGCCTCGCGCGCGCGCCTGCAGATGATATGCTAGTGGCCTTGATGCTTCTAGAAGGACGATCGACACGGCACGGCAGCGCACCGGCCCGTCGGCGTCACTCGCGCCGTGTGTTTTCTGCGCCGGACCGCACGTAGTAATGCCTTGCTTGCTTTATCCAAAGTGTGTTTGTTTTCCCCGGTACGCATGTGTGCACCGATCGAGGATCAGCAGCCAGGTAGGACACGCATCTGATCTGATCCCGTACCCGCCCATCTCCGCTTTGGAATTGGGATGCGGGTATGAGTGTTGCTTATGGAACAGACCCATGCATCATTCGCGTTGGAATATGGAACAGAAGATCAAACATTCGAGAGATGTGAAAAGGTTTCCAAAAACCACATGTATCTCTTCATTTTTTTATATATAATTTTTACTATATATATTTAGATATATATTGTCGGTGTTCGGATTCGCCGTCCGACACTGACTAGTAAAAATGCGTTGCGTCCTGTCTCTCGATGGTTGATGCGAAGGCTAACCCAATAACACAAGATATATCCTGGTTCCAGCCACGGGGCCGTACGTCCAGCAAAGGTTGTGCGTGCACTATATTATCTTGCATCAGGTTGTTCGTAGTAGAGGTTTACAAGCAAGAAGGGAGAAGAGGTGAGGCCTCCAAGTCCCAAGTGTTTAAAGATTGATTGAGGCAAGTGCCAATATCAGGGGGAGTGGATGTGTTGTTGCGATCTAGGTGTGTTGTGTTGTCGATGATGGCCATGGGTCTACCTCCTCCTTTTATAGTTCAAGGAGGGGCAGAGACATGTGTGTTGCACGGTGGAGTCTACAGTCATTGAACACTGGAGAGCATGGCGCCAGGCGTGGTTGTCGTACTTACAGATCCTTCTGTCCGGCGCAAATCGGTGGGCGTCCTCCAGCTCCAGTGGGCGGCGTGACGGCTCCTGTAGAAAGTACATGTCCCTACACCTGTCCCGGGGTGACTTCGAGGGGCCGCGCTGACCGGCGTTCGTGCCCAGTCATCGCCCGTACACCCATTCGAGGGTTTTTCCATGCCTTATCAAGGGCTTCGTCATGGTGTTAGTACGGGGGTTGACAGCACAGGAGTACGAGAGTTGGCAGCACAGGACCGCACAGGGCCTCACAGGCCTACACGGTGTTGGGGATGGCTGCACAGTGACCGGAGTTGGCGGATACGATCCAGGTCACATCGTCTGTGCGGATGGCAGCGCAGGGCATTGAATGCGCCTGTCAGCAGAGCAGACGGGCGCGCGCCCCGTTGGTCGAGGGGTAGCCTCGAGCGAGGCGGAGTTTCTCGAATGGAGGGTCGCGCAGGGCTCGACTAATGAGGCCTCGATCGAGGCGGAGTTTGCTATTCGCTCGAGGGGAGCCGACACCCTCGATCGAGGCGGAGATGAGATGCGCGCATCGGGGCCTTCACGAAGGGCCTCGAGTGGGCCGTTAGCCCGTGGTGGGCCGTGGGCTTTGTGCGCTTAGACCCTTTCCGGTTTGTGGAGACTTGGTAGTGGTTTGTTTGCGTTTTTCAAATGTGATCATCCCTTAGGGCCTTAGGTTAGGGGACCCCCTATGGTCGCCCCCGACATATATAATGTCAAAATTTGTAATAAAATATATGTATATTAAAAATCTAAAACAACCCACATTTTGAAACGAAGAGAGTAAGTGTAACACAAAGAAAAGATAGACATATCTTTTTTTGAAAAGAGGTAAAGTCATCTTATACAGTGATTCCAGGGTTCAATCAATTTAAACTACTCCTCCTTTTCAAATTATAGTTTGTTTGACTTTTTTGACTCTAAGTTTGATCGCTCGTCTTATTCAAAATTTTATGCAAATTATCATATTTTTTGTGGTGGCTTGCTTTATTAACAAAAATTCTTCAAAATAACTAAAATTTGACTATATTTACACATTTTTTAAATAAGACGAGCGGTCAAATTTATGGTAAAAAAGTCAAATGAACTATAATTTGAAGGGGGCTACATTTATACATATATTCTGTCTGGACGGAAAGAATCAGTTATTTTGGTATTCGTTGACGAAAAACCTGTTCTCTAACAGCCAAAGACGAGGGCGAAATGCATTACATAGCAGGAGACAAAGATGTTTGAGACGATTAGTCAAATTTTAGGGGGCACACGGAATCCATCTTGGGCACCATCAGCCTGTCGTGCGTGCTTGCTTGTAGCCTAAAAATTTCACGGGCACCATATGGACTGATCACCATGTTATCTCAAATCCAGCCCGCCATGCATACACATCACACTCAAAACCGTGTACACGACCCGTGCCACAAAAACCGCAACAAGCTAGTGCGGCCACGTACTAAAAACCAGCAGCTGCAGCAGAAAAAGATAAAAATGATGGAGCACGCACGTGAACAATAATCCAATCCCAATCACCCAGCCGTAAGGCATGGGATGTCCGTCCCGTTCCTCTCCTTCTAGAAGGAGGCGATGGATGCGGTGGTGCGCTTCTAGAAGGAGGCGCGGCGCCCGGTTCGGCAACGGGCGCCGCGGCGGTGCCGTACGTAATCGTATAATAATCATATATAACTTTGCTTATATATATATATATTATATATCCATCTAATAACGATGCCAAGTGCGCTGTCCGTTGTTAGCGTGTTACCTAATGCGTTGCATCATCGTTAGTGCTTAATAATCCACTGGAGCACGTATCTGATCCGGCGGGGCCCGGATCAGAGGCCAACGGTGCACGTACGTAGATTATTACGGAGTATTTTGTTTCTAGCTCCTCTTTGCTTCTGTTTGGCTCCTCAGAAAAATGTGTATAGTTTTCGGAATTTGACACTGTTGACCTTCTGACGGTTAAAAAACAAGGTCTTGTTTAGATCCCAAATTTCACCTCCAAAGTTCACTGTGTAAAAAGGAGGTTCTTATCACATCAAAATGTCATGCATAGAGTACTAAATGTAGATGAAATTAAAAACTAATTGTATGGTTTTATTGTACTCTGCAAGACGAACATTTTGAGCCTAATTAATTAATTTTTGGACAATTCTGCATATATACAAACAAAATGCTACAGTGGTGCACGCACATCAAAACGTCAAAGTTTGGCTCCAAATTTGGAACTAAACAAGGGCTTCGCCCACTAAAAAGAGATAGTATCTGTACGGATTTTGATGTAATAAAATCCCTAATATTCTAGAGATAAACGCGCGCGATTCCCTCGTGGCCTCGTGCCGGATATTTTCCCCATCTTTTTTATTGTGAGCCCGGCCCCTCTATTATTGTGAGTTTTTAATTACAAAACTAAACTACTGGATGTTCCATTGGAACGGTCTCAGCAGAGCTTTTATAGAGAGTTTAATAATATAATATTTGTTAATGTATTAAAAAGGAAGAGAGAGTTTTATGGTATACGAGAGGATAAAATTCTTGTTATCTAATTTCTATGCAATAAGACAAAATTCCTGTTATCTAATTTCTATGCAATAAAACTATCTTCAACAATTAGATCCAAAATACAAGATCCATTTTGTATTTGGATAGCGCTACAGTTAAAAAGTTCCATACTCATTTTTTTGTCTTCTCCAACAATAAGACATAAAAGTGAACCCTTTCTGCGACTGAGTCTTCAGGAGAGAGGATCCTCAAATTTAGGTCCTCTCTCCTAAAATTCCATTTTGGATCTGGGTATAGGTCCTCTGTTGGAGCCTGAAACAGTTTGACCAGAGACTCATTTTGGATTTAGATCTCCTTACGGGTCCTCTGTTAGAGATAGTCTAAAACTATGTATGAGACTGGCCTTAGGCTAATATTTCATAGAGCTTCATTCACGTAATAGGGTGTCAAATCAGCATTTTACATAAGTGTCAGAGAGTTAACGATGAGATAGATAAAATGGGTCAGAGTTTTCAACATAGTCTATCTTGTATTGCATGTGTTGCCTATAAAACATATAAATAAAACATTGCATTGATACACTGTTTCATCCGTAAATTAAATGCCTAGTTGCATATGTGTCGCTCTTGAAAACGCAAAATAAAACTCTAATGTGCAGATTCCTTACACAGCTACCAAACTAAAAACTAATCTATCCATAAAACTTCTCTCAATGTACCATATTTTTTTCTCCTCCTATTTACCGCATCAACAAATTTAATATTCTAAAATTTTCATAAAACCCGCATTAAGACTGCTCTCAGTGCGGACAGCTGCCCACCCGCTAGCAGGTGGGAGTACGCAAAGTACAGCCACTGCAAAACCAAACAAAACCAACGGCATGCCACGGCCCCTCTAGGCCGGAAAGCTAGCACCCAGGAACAACGGATCGCTTGCTTCGCAAATCCAGCAAATTAAAACGAGATAATTTTCTATTTATCTATATACCATCCTGCCTCCGCACGTCGACGCGTCGCCGTCGGCCGTCGCTGCCACTGCTCGCTCTCCTCCTCCCTCGCCAAACTCTCCCGTTGATCCCACCCCCCCCCCCCCCCCCCCCCCCCCCAATATATATTTCCATGCTCTTATTAGAGACGAGAGTGAAAGCCCGGAGAATCTGACTGAGATCATCTCGCCTCACTTTCTCGATCTCCCGGTCTCGGGAATAATCTAGCTAGCTTCTGCGAGTAAAGCCTTTGGTCGATGGCCGCCGTGCAGCCGCACGTAGCCCCGCGCCGGCATCCGCCGCCGGTGCCAGCGGCGCCGTCGCCGCAGGCGCCGGCCGGGCGGCCGCCGCTGCAGCTCCCGTGCAAGAGGGGCCGCGCCGACGCTGTTGCCGTCGCCGTCGCACACGGCGGCAGGAAGCAGGAGCGGGTGGCGGAGTCGTGCTGCTGCCCGTCGGGGCAGGAGCAGGAGCTGGAGCTGGTGCTGATCGACGACGACAGCGGCGATGAGGACGGCGGCTGCGGCAGCTGGGTCGGCGGCGGCCGGGGGCAGGACGAGGAGGAGGACGACGACGAGGAGGAGGAGGCCGAGGAGAGCGGGAGCGTCGTGGTCTGGTGGCGCCACCAGGAGAGCCGCCAGCGCTGCTCCCTCTGGGCGGGCGGGGTCAGGGCAGCCGAGGGCGAGCTGCGCTCCGGCGGCGAGCGCGACGACGGCGAGGACCCCGAGGTGGCCGCGGCAAGGCGGCAGGAGGACGACCGCAAGTTCTGGGAGGCGTGCCTGGCGTCGGGTTACCCCTGATCGGCCACCCTTCAAGTTGTTTGGACATCGTTGCAAGTTATTAGCTAGATCTGTGTTTGGCGTGCAAAATAGAATATCATGAAAACTGCATAGGAACTAACCTCCCCGCCATGTCTTGTTCATACAAGTAAGTGGACTCGTGTGTGTCATTGCAAGTTTGCGATTGCAGTAATAGGGCTAGCTAGCTTAGTGATTCTTTCATTCAGAAAAAGCTTGTACACTCTACATCGATTTCCTGTGCTTCACCTATGGGTTATTTTCTCTTCGTGCTGCAAGACATGGCCCCTCGAAACAAAAACAAAATGTATACCACACCACACGTGTGGTTAGAATACCATGGCTAACATATTCTTGCCACGTACTCTAGGAATTTTTGAGCCCTTTGCCTGTGCATAAATCAGCTGGCACCTTGTGCATTTGTTAAACAGCGCTCAGTAGTACAGCCGAAAGCAAAGAACTGCGCTGAGTTGCTTGTGCTATTCAAAAGGAATTCTTTCCTGTCGGGCCCAATCAAATCGCTGTTCAATTGTTCATGCACCTCCGACCTCTAAGGCAAACGTCGAAATTCAAGGATCAGCTAACCATTTGATGTCGGTCACCGGCCGGGGCGGGGTTAGATGCGTCGCTGTCAGTTGGAAACACTGTCCAGTTCATCACATACCCTAACAACTTAATGATATGAACGGGCAACTAGAGAATCCGTGGTCTGATGATGATCCGGTAGGAAGGTCTAAGATAGTCAAAAGAGGAGCAGTGCGCCCACCAACAAATGAGCATCGCTGAAGATTACCGCGAACCAAACCGGAACTTAGATCATGCTGACAGGATAAATGAAGTCATATTGTTTTCAGTCATAGGAAAAGGATCTGGTAGTTAATTGAAATTCTATATCTGGAGTGAATTCGGGGGAGCCGACATGGTCGATTCACCTTTAGATTTCTATGTTTGTCAAGAAGTGTCATTGTGATGGTTTTCCATGACGGCTTACCACTCAAGCTCGGCCTCGTCGCCTTGAGAGCAACCTCTCTGCATTTTTGCCCTACTTCCTTGTTCGTTCCTGGGAATGGAGCCCCACTACCTGCAACAGTGTCACGGACAGATGCTTGAATGACTTTACCAACCCATAGGGTCAAGTTGTCACGAGCACACACATGTAAAGCAACGCATTCTGGGTAGATTTCAACCGATCGTCACACCACATTTGGAATCCAATAAAGGAGGCATATTGCATTATATGTTAGCCATAACTTGATCCCGTCAAAAAGCAATTAGCCCAAGCCATTATCCTAGATAAAGTCTTGTACCTGAAAGGGAAAAATATGCTACATCACATCATCGATGGAGCACCAAACCAGCTTAACAATGAAGTGTGCCACTGGGAAAGATCTTCTAGCAAAACACACCAAATACCTGCATGCAACAATAGATTCAAGAGCCACAGAGATCAAGGGGTGGTACATTACAATTTGGATAAAAACTTACCATGATTCGAGCAGCATTTCCTGGAAATGGAGGGAGCCTTCAAGAATTCCATTCCATCAGTCTTCTGCTTCTGTTCGAAGAAAATTTGGGCAGCTATTCTAACACTGATAGGCAACCTTTTCACATGGAGAATTGGGAAAAGCATATAGCAATACTAACTTTTGTCACATCAATTACTGAAACTGTACGAGTTAAAGCATAAAATCATGACGACCGGTGAAGGCAGATCACAGATATGGAATATACCCTACAAAATACAGAACATGCTATGAGCCTATGGCAGCCCATCCATATGCATTCTGCGATAAATTCAGTAATGGTATCCACATGGCAAATCTCAACTGGAAAACAATCTAATGCTTCGTAAGATATAGAGGATTAGAGGTGCCTTATTCATTACACAAAGTATTGAGAACATTGCTACTTCTCAATTGAGAAGAAAGTCCGTCGTATTTACAGTTTTACAACGCATGACACAGCAAAACTGGATCAATAACATGAGACCCATTTGTGTTCTAAATTTTGAAGGCCTCAATCCTGCACAATAATTCTCAACAAAAACGCAACATCTTTATTCGATCTGCGCATGATTGTCAAAGCAACATAAGGGTGCAAGACAACTAAGGGCCTGCCATCATTACGGCTTTGACCACAAATACACCCCTCTGCTGCGTTATACACATATTTACATCCATTAAGTGATCGCCAAAGACAGCCATCCAGAGAATTTGATGCCGAGGATCATTTGAAAAATGGTACAAGCTGCTGCATGAACTTCACCACGTGGGTGAGAAATATTCCATCTCTACAATAGAATCCAGTATAGAAGTGATGCAATGACCCACCAGTGGGAAGATAACCTGAGCGCAAATGCTGCACCATGTTATTGCAGATGTGTTAGGCAGTAACCACGAGAATAAAGTTTTGAGTAACAAAAAAATGTACCAGATAATATCGACAGAAGGAAACAGATTCAATGATGCAGATCGCAACTGCTCTTTTTTTTTTCTGATCTCTGTCAGGAAATCACACACCAAAGTCCCAATATCTCACTTTCATAATGTACCAGAGAGAGAGAGAGAGAGAGAGAGTCTGTTGCCCTCAAAAGTAGCAAAGGAAAGCACACAACAAAGTCCCCATACTTCACTTTCATATGTCCCTTCAATTATAGATAATAATTCCATGTGCTATAATGATAGAAAGACATTAACACAAACTTATAGACCAAATTAGCTTGTGGCCTATTAGTTAATCTTTTCTATGTGATCAGTTATTCAAGTAACAGCTAAATCTTTAAGATCTACTGTCTAAACATCATAAGTCACGAAATTTAAAGATTTCAGATTCAGGAGCTCTTTGTTACTGCCATCAATCATTAATTGTCCCCTAAGGTTCCATTAAGAAGACAAGGGTTCACAAATAACTGTAACATGTACTCTGTTTATCAGGACATCACACTTCCCACTAACCCCATTTCAAAATTAACAAAAATATCAATGCCTGTTTCACTCAGCATAGGTGTAAAACCAACACTATCTATTTCACTATAGCTCAACATAAGTGCTATTTTCCCATAATTTTCTGTGACAGTTTCTCAGTAAGTAAAATGGTGCCGATAACTGAAAATAACTGTACAATCACGTCCAGCATACTATTCTGGAGGTCAATTGTCATGCTGCATGCATTACCCACAGGATTTAAAAATAAAGAATAATGATTCCCAACAGATAATCAAAGTTCAAAATAACTAATAAATATTTCATAATATATCAAATAGACATGTAACCTACTTAAAGGTCCCAAACATTTGATCGAACTGTATTATTAAAATCTAAAAGCTTATGGAACAAAAATAGTAAGTCAAGAGTGTCAGAAAACATTGGCATATAAATTTCAAAACAGAAATTTGTCAACATATGATCATTAGACACTGTCAAGCATCAATTTTTATAAACACAAGAAGCTGAGTTGGTACACAACAAATAACTGTTTAACTGGAGTACATATAAAGTTAGTATTAGTATTTTTAGATGGATGATCCAAGCATCCAGACACATAATTTGACTCAAACAGATATATAATCTAAGAGACATATCATGGAAAATCAGTAAAAGAATAACTTACAGGTAGATGCTGCAGGAGATATCGATGAGAACTTGTTGGGAGGCTTCGAGGTACTCATAATGGGTGGCATTGCATGAAAAACAACAGCAGGAAGTGGCGATGATGAAATCCTTGGATGAAAGGATGGTGGATCTACATATGGGCCTGAAGCTTCATAACTATTTGGAGATGCTGCAGGTGCGATAGGGTGTAATAGAGGGCCCCTGAGAGGAGTTGAGTGGTGCTTAGCTTTGCTATGTTCTTTCTTGTGTGTACATGTTGAACCACAGCTTACAAAAGTAGGTGCGCTGTGAAGAGGAGCAGGAGCAGGAGGCAAATGCTGTAAACTCTGATGACTACGATAGTGGTGGTGATGATGGTCATGGTGGATGTGGTGATGACGGTGGTGGCGATGTTGGTCATAACTGTGATCCTGGTGGATTGAGGGAGGTTGATTATAAGGTTGAGGGGCTGGACTTGGGGAGTGAGCATTGCCTGAGTTGTTCAGTGAATGCTGAAGGTAGGATGACAGACTAATCTGCTTTACTCGTCCAAAGACAGTGTGGTTCAAACCCAAGTTTCCTAAAGAAGAATTTCTTAATGTTTGGGCTAATTGTTTCAATCTTTGCAAGGATGGTGGTTTCTTATCTGCCCCAACAGCAAGGAGAACAGATGTTTGAACAACAGCGGGAGGCGCAACTGTTGAACCATACAGATTTGTCAATGTAACATATAGAATCTGCAATTCAGGAGGGAAAGAGATACTCAACAACAAAAGAAGCATACGTGATAAAGTAAGATTAAGGAAAAGTTTGGACAAAAGAAATTGCGATACCGGAAACACATTATGTAAAGATCGATGATTGAATAGACTTTCAACTCATAAAAGATCAATACAATGCAGGATTAGCAGATTTTTTTTTATTGTTAAGCAGCATGGCCAATCAACGGAGAAGAAACATGTCTCTTGCCAAGTGTAAAGCTTCTTACAGTAATCAGCAAATACAGAAATTTTACCTGTGACAACTAAAACTCTGTTGACAAGGCAACTTCTTTTGTTCACTCAGGTGAGAGAGCTAGGCACATAGTAAATAACTGAATTCAGATCCATGAACTATTATGCCTTTTGTGATTGCACTAGATCCAGATATTTACAGCTAAGACATTTTAAAATTTACATTAGTTTATGATTCATTAAATTGTTGTGATCATGCAATGAATCTGCTCTTTCATGCACCAATATGTCAGCAGCATAGCAAGAATATGGGCCAAGTCGACCATTCACCAATAAAACCAATTTGTATTGACCAACTGACTTCAATGGAAACATTTCTCCAGTATCCATGAGATGGGAAATGGTTCATCAGTAATGCTTTAAACAAATGAATTAGAACTTGAGTAGCGCAAACCTCATGTTCATTAAGAAATAACCCAGATTTCATCTGGGCCTTCAATTCACTCAGTTTGTCTTGTACCACATCAATTGGAAAGTTCAACGAGAAATTAAATAAGCCATCAGGCTTCTGAGGAACAAAAGCAGTCTGTGGAGGTATAATTGTTATGCCACCAGGAAACCTCAAGATCTCAAACGAAGAAGAATTCCCAAACAGAGATGGTGTCAAATGGAGGACAGACTGCCGTATAACCAAGGACACCAAAGATGACCGCATTATGCTTAATTCTGTTGGTGATAAGGTGAAACTACTAGGATAGGGCCAAACTCCAAAAGTCACAGTAGTCCAGTTTGATTCACCAGTTGGATCCAATGAAAGTATAGACACCTGGAGTAACAGAAGGATCAAATAAATAGACTGACTCATAAGTATTAAAAAAAAGACTGGCTCATGGACAATCGCTATGGATGATATGTGAAGTAAAACATACTGCAGAATTGTTGGTGCCAATCTCTTCAAAAATATCATACTCAAGTTTTGATTTATTTCCACTAAGCTCAGAAATCATTCTCTGCAGCCTGAAGCTCGCAACCACATCAGCTGTAAGTAGAATAGAATAAGCACATAAGAGAATTGGAACAAAAAAAAAACACTTCATTAGTGGAAATTTTATGGACTATGCATTAGACCATCCAAACAAGCATGTGTGTTTTCCATAACAAAAATGAGAACTTGATATAGGGCAATTGCACGACAACTCCCACTGTCAGCCGCTAGTGTTAGGGTTGAATCCTGCCCTTGACATCTTTGTGGTACTCGTGGTGATGTAGGGTAAATTTGAGAGATCAGAATATTATCAGGCACTACAATTGCCAAGCACAGCATATTTGGAGTTTGGTTGAGTGGATTACATTACATTTTGCACCTATTTTGTCAGATACATCAACATTCATGATAAAATTTCCTGGATGACAATTCGCCAGTGAAGTTTACCAAATCTTGCAACATATAAGGAGAGCTATCAATTATGAGTTTCTGACACATGTTTCTGGGCAAATAACTAGTTCATTATCTAAACAGCTTCCTACCTCCATCAGCTGACTATCCATTTCACAGTCTGCAAAGTTAGCATCATATATCAATCAACGCCAAATGCAGGTCAGGACAGTGGACCAACTAACAATTCCCAGCAGGCCAACCATAATTTTGGCAGAAACCAATCAGACAATGATTCCACGACCAGCACAACCATCGAGTGCTCTATTCTCAAATAATCAAAAGCCCGACGCACTTCTCAATCAATCATTGCCGACATCAACACGAAGTTCCCCCAATGCAACAACAAATCCGCAATTCACTCAAACAAAAGCCGAGCCGTCTCAAATTCACCACACGCTGCTAAACGATGAGTAAAACAAATCTGATGGACACGCCCAAATTCTAGACAAAACTGCAAACCATCGATCTTAGCATTACAAGCTCAACTCTCTGGAAGCCCAATGGAAACTCCCGATTGAGCACGCCTGGGCACGGGAATCAACCTGCATTCTGCATCGCGCGGCCCAACGGCTCCATCCTACTACAAGCTCACCAAACGCGGGCATGGCCGAACTAGTACACCCCCAAACGCGACTACGCGAGCACAGAGAGAAGAAACGCGTACGCAAGCACCGGCCATCAACGCACGCCACTCACCTCCGCCCCAGGGGTCCGCGCGCGCCTCCTCATCCCTCCGCCGCCGCGCGGCGAACGGCGGCAGCCAGAACAGCGCCGACAGCACGACGGCGGCGCCGAGCAGAACCGCCGCCGCGCAGCGCCACCACCGGCGCCACCCGCGCCCCTCCTCCCCGGGAGCAACCTCCCGCGAGCCCTCCCCACCGACACCTCCTCCTCCAGCCGAGTCCGGCGGGTCCCCCAGCGCCTTCCCCATCACCCGGCAGATCCGCTCACCGCGCCACCGCCGCCGCCATTCGCGAGTCGAACCAACGGGCGGCTACCGGCTAGGGTTCGCTCCGCTCTGCTCCGCACTGGCTCCGCGCGCTCCTCCAATGGGGAGATGGAGAGGGGATGGATGGGGAGTGGATGCGTGAGTGAGCTAGCGCAAGACAGACAGAGAGAGAGACAGCGAGGCGGCGGAAGCACTACCGCCGAAGCGCAGCGGCAGCGAGCAAGCGGGTACTGCCGCGAGTTAAATCCCGGAGCGGCCTCCGCAGCTACCGCGAGAACTCAAGCTCGTTTCAATGACCGGTGGGGCACCAAGAAAAAGGGGTCCCACCCGTCGGTGAGAGTTTGGCTGGCGGCGAAGCAGAGCAGCGCGGTGGAGGCGGAGGGGAGTGAGTGCCCGGGCGGAGGGGCAGCCAGGTTGGTGGGAACGTGACGGGGGTTGATGACGACAACGGGGGACGGGTGGCGCCCGGGCGTTGAAAGCTGTTGACCTGTGCCTGGGTGCCGTGCGGCGCGGGTTCCGTGGACGGGGGCGCCGCGGCGACCGCGCATGAATGCGCTCACGTGCGCGGTCCTGAGATCGCAAAAATCAATCCCCTTTTTCTATTTCCCAATCTGCTTTTCTTTTATTTTTTTCTCAATCCCCTTTATCCCCGCATTTCTTCTCTTTCTTTTCTCCATCACCGGCCCTATTCGGCTGCCTGGTCGCTGATTCTGGTTCGTGCTGAAAGAAAAATACTGCTGGCTGATTGGTGACTGGTGTTTATAGCTGGTGTTGATTCGTGCAGAGAGAAGGCTGCTGATAAGCCAAGCAAACAGGACGACCGTCCTTTTTCCTCAATCCCCTTGCCATCTTTTTACCCGAGGCACGGCCTTCATGCGGCCTCGTCCCCTCGCCGCCCCACCGGCACCGCCCCATCGCATCGAGCCTGGGTGCGGCCAGCCAAGTGCCACCGCCCCTGAATCGAGCCTAGGAGCGGCCGGCCAAATGTCACCGCCCCTGCCCCTGCGTATCGTCCATGGGCGTGAAGACGAAAAAGAGGGGCGAGAAATATTATGTCACTTATATGTGGGATCCACATGCAAGGGGAGATGAAAGGGCAAAGGGACAAGGGGATTGCTGGAGACCATCTCCCTAATATCCTAAAAATCTGAAAGAGGATCACCTATAACAAGAAAGAAAAAAAAGAGTGGGGAAAGGGGATCTCATGGGGTTGCTCTAAGGCCGTTAAATACATGATGAGTGGACATATTAAATATAAACTAATTACATAAGTCAGGTCTACTTCGCGGGACGAACCTAATAAATCTAATTAAAATATAATTAGCACATAATTATCATATGTTTACTGTAGCATTACATTGTCTGATCATGAAATGGTTAGGCTTAATAGATTAGTCCCGTAAATTAGTCGTCGCTCATATAGTATATTTTTTAATTAATCTATATTTAATATGAGAAATTTTAAAATGATTAGAATTAATTAGAGCCATCTGTTCCGAGAAATCAGATGGTGGAAACAAAGGAAGTACCCAGATGTACCTAAATAGAGGTAAAAGATGTACCAAGAGGTACCAAATTTGTGGGCTCATATACCAAAAATAGTGGGACCAACCATTGATTTACACTAGGTATCAGTGAGTACCTCTCCAATCATTATAAAATAGCTCATTTAATATTTCTAATTAACATCTTAGATTTAATGCGATGGTTCTAGTTACGGATATTCAAACTCCCCCGGTTTTCCTTTCTCCATCGTCAAGTTGCAGCTCTCCAGAACCCGAGTTCGTGCAGCACGTAAACTGTAAAGTGTAAACATATGTTACTCCAGATTTAGATAGCTCCCTGATGAAATATTTTCTTTCCCGTCAAGTGAGCGTGTTTTTTAGTCCTGATCAAACCAGCAGGAAATGAGAGAGTTCTAAGGGGCGCGAGTTAAAACTCGTTTCATTTTATATGCATTAGTTCCGTAGTCGGTGATCACTTAACAATCCATCAAGGTCTATTTCTCTATGTGATATCGTTAGCTTTTTAAAAGAGCAAAATGTATGGTCGATGCATAACAAATAATATTTCTTTGAAATTTTTAAACCCCTTCGAGGCTTCAATCCACGCAATCAAGGCATGTCGTTCGTTTGGCTTGTCAGCCACCAGCCAACAGTATTTTTCTCTCAGCAGAAATCAACACCAGCCACCAGCAACTAGTCAACCAACAGTATTTTTCTCTCAGCATAAATCAGCACCAGATATCGGTCACCAGCCAGCCAAACAGGTCGGCCCAATATTCCCCTTAACTCAAGTTTGGATGCTTTTTTTTTCTTCGTGAAACTGAAATGGGGGGTTTCAAGCAATGAGAAGGAAAAGATGAAGTTGGGTATAATGGAGGAAATAGATTAGTCAGTAGTTAGCAAAAGGAATACATGTACCGCGTTTAATTTTTAGGAGTCTCTAGCTTGGGGCGTCTGCAACCATCCAAGCATTAAACATATAAAAGGGCTCGTAGCCTCGTACACGTTACATCTAATGTCTGTGCTATTTGATAGAATCACAGTCGAATATTTTCATTACAAATCCATCAAATTATCAAATGCATCACACACTCTCAATCAAACACTCCATCTTGACTATATAATATTGTTGAAATATCAATTCTACAAACAACCCACATAATCTCTCCTATTCTAACCACAAATTCACAATTCACAGATCCCAACAAAGCTCTTGTGTGGTATTTGGCTCAACAAGTGGTAATACAAATGAACACAGATGAAAATGGAATCAGATTACACTCTGACTCAAAGATGGGATAAGTGATCCTTTTTTTTATTTTACAAAGATACCACACAAAATTAAATACTTTTGTTGGTGGCTTGTTGGACTGATGCCCCTGCAATAGGTGCATATCAAACCAACATTAAAATACTTTTAGGAGTAGGTGCCTTATCGCAATTTGATTCGAATGTTTATAATATAAGATGTTACACGCATCTGCAATTTGATTGCGCGTTCGCAGACAAGACAATGAGCGGATAGAAACAAACACATATGGTAACGTTTCCTCTCTATAACGAGATTACGTTAAATTTCAGTGAGCGTATAGAAACAAATATGTATAATGATAACGCATGGTAACACTTTCTTTTCATAATGAGACTGTACATTTTAGTGTCGGCATAAACAGTTGTAACGTAATGTTTTCTCTCAATAATGAGATTGTGTTATATTTTAGCCAATGAAACAACATATTGATGTGTGAATTTATATCTTCTTGGTCAATATAATAATATATCGTGTATGATTTTTCTAGTACAAAGGGCATTTCCTAATTTTCGTAACTCGTATCATTTTGTTTAACCGATGAAGTATTTTTCTAACTAATATATATATATATATATATATATATATAAATGTTTCGGGTCAATATTCACGGCAGTATACAAATACAGCCCATGTCCAAGCACCTTCCTAGTCCCGAGTGACTGAGGCCCTGTTTGTTTCCCAGGCGCTAAACTTTAGCGCCGTCACATCGAATATAAATATGTTAATTAGGAGTATTAAATATAGATTAATTTTAAAACCCATTACATAAACGAGGAGTAATTTACGAGACGAATCTATCAAGCCTAATTACATCATGATTAGACAATGTAATGCTACAGTAAACGTATGGTAACTATGTATTAATTATAGCAAAATTAGGCTTGTTAGGTTCGTCTCACGAAATAGACATGACTTATGTAATTAGTTTTATAATTAATTTATGTTTAATATATCTAATTATCATTTATTTAAAGCGCTAAACTTTAGCACATGAATCCAAACACCACGAGTGAGCCTCGACCACCACAGTATACTTTGCACAACCAGTTTATAGGTTTGTAAAATCCAAACAATTGGAGGTGTTAATTGTAATCCAACCTGAATAAATAAGTGCACAGCGCCCCCTTTCCAACCCCATTGTGCGAGTTTGCTCTAGGGTTTTTGCCAAGCCGCCGCCGCCGCCTCTCTTCCCTCCGCATCCCCTACCGCCCCCATCGAGACACCAAGATGACGGCTCAGACCGCCGAGGAGCTCGCCGCCCAGATCGAGCAGCAGAAGCTTAAGGAGCAGAAGACGGAGGTGAGATTTCCCACACTCTCCCCTCTCTATTGGTACGAATCCGAAGTGGAATCTGTCTCGCGTAGGTTGTGGATATGGCGTGACCCAGTAGATCCGAGACTGAAATAGATCGATGTTCTTAGACGGTTCTTGTTCGATTATGCAAAGTTGCGTCTTTTATAGTAGGAAGTATATTATATTGTGGCAGGTGGAAATGGCTGATGAGCTTCGATCTAGTTGTGCCTTTCTGCGCGTTTTGTTATTCATTTGCGCGAGGATGCCTGATCCCGTTAATCTTGCATGTCTGTGTGATTTAGATTGCCATCTAGTTTCTTATACCGCTTATCATAATCTATTCTGATTTGTATGGCAACTGAAGATTTCTCTTTTGATTGTCGCGGACAGGCAGAGGAGGTTGTGGTTGAGGACGAGGACGATGATGACGAGGACGACGATGACGATGACAATGATGAACTGGAGGGTAAGTTATTGTAATCGTCTTGATATATGCTCCCGTCGTTCTGAAATTAATTTTGGTCATCTTAAAGCGTGCAGTGCTTATAGTTTGCTGTTAACGGCTTGGTTATTTTAAATATTTGTCTTTTGTCTCATCTTGTAAATTGTATTGCAGTTCCAATTGTTTTTGTATTAGAATCTTTTGGGTCAAATAAATGGTACTACTATAACTTGACGTGCTTTATTTTTTTTATAGTGAAACGTTGTTCATGTTAGAGCATGGGGCATTTATGGTTTTGGGCATTGTGTAGTTGTAATTATCATGGACTCATGACATGCGAATGCGATTTAAGAGATATAATGGAGTTGATTGTGAACGGGATTTCCCTGTTTCCAATGCACATGTATATTCCCTTAGTTAAATGCTGTGGACATGCTTCTGTTTTTTTGTAGACTGTTATTGGCATTTATGTTACCTGAAACGCCGGAGTAGAATATGTGAAGTTTGATGTTATGCTTACGTTACTATGTTTAGCTTGCTTTTTTT
Organism: Echinochloa phyllopogon; assembly: GCA_033239725.1. NCBI lineage: Eukaryota > Viridiplantae > Streptophyta > Magnoliopsida > Poales > Poaceae > Echinochloa > Echinochloa phyllopogon. The sequence goes on along the minus strand of BTCW01000018.1, from coordinate 58,531,081 downwards.
TTGAGAAGATGGTCTTGCTTACACAGTACAAGTTGTAGTATCTGAACTTACACATAGACGCACACCACACCCATTCACACCTCACGCACACCCCATATGCTTACGTTACTATGTTTAGCTTGCTGTGAACGAGTAAAATGCACAGAAGCATCACGAGTAAAATGCGTTCTATACCGGAGTTGATTGTGAACTGAATTTCCCTATTTTGCACGTGTATATTGCCTTGGTTAAATGGCGTGCACATGTTTCTGTTTATTTCTAGTCTTTTATTGGCATTTATGTTATTCTGAAACGCTGGAGTAGAATTTGTGAAGTTTGATGTTATGCTTGCGTTACTATGTTTAGCTTGCTGTTAACAAGTAGCTAATTGATGCTTTTGTTGTTGCTGATATGTTTGCCTATATAGTTTTATATGTTCAACTGCATGTCATCTATACGTAGTTGGATACCATCCACTTAAGATGAGTAAAATATGTGAATGTGATTTAAGTGCTATAATGGAGTTTATTGTGAATATGATATTCCTATTTCTGATACACGTGTATTGCCTTAGTTAAATGACGTGCACATGCTTCTGTTTATTTCTAGTCTGCTGTTGGCATTTATCTTATTCTGAAACGCTAGAGTAGAATATGTGAAGTTTGATGAAGCTTATGTATGTTTAGCTTGCTGTGAAGTGTGATCTAGTATCTAGTTGATGTTTTTTTTGTTACTGATTATGTTTAGATATATAATTTTGTCTGTTTCAATTGCATGTCATCTATACATATTTGGGCACCATGCACAGAGGGCACGTAATACACGCTGCTTACATGGATACTCTACTGTCATGTGTCGATGATTGTTGTACAAGCCTGTGTATAAGCCATCAGTTCTGTTTTTCCTATTGCATCTTTTCCAAGTTGCTGATTTTTTTCCTTTTCAGTTTGGTGTGTACAACAATTACAACACCTGTGACCTGACAACTATTGGTTTCATTTGTCATTGTTCAGGACAAGAAGGTGATGCCAGTGGCAAGTCAAAGCAAAGCAGGAGTGAGAAGAAGAGCCGCAAGGCCATGCTGAAGCTTGGCATGAAGCCCATCACTGGTGTCAGCCGTGTCACCGTGAAGAAAAGCAAGAATGTGAGTACTGATGTCACACACACACCAGTTGACTAATGTTTCTGGTTGTTTGGCTGACATAGCTACTTTTCCAGATACTGTTTGTCATCTCCAAACCAGATGTGTTCAAGAGCCCGAACTCAGACACCTATGTCATCTTCGGCGAGGCCAAGATTGAGGACCTCAGCTCCCAGCTGCAGACCCAGGCTGCGGAACAGTTCAAGGCCCCTGACTTGAGCCAGATGATCTCTAAACCTGAGACATCTGGCCTAGGCCAGGAGGACAACGAGGAGGAGGTTGACGATACTGGTGTCGAGCCCAAGGACATTGAGCTGGTGATGACCCAGGCATCCGTCTCAAGGCCCAAGGCTGTGAAGGCCCTTAAGGCTGCCGATGGGGACATTGTCACGGCCATTATGGAGCTGACAAATTAGATTACTATTTTTGCCCCCGTCGAACCCCCCCCCCCCCCCCCCCCCCCCCCCTGAGTGTACTGCAGCTTGAGCGCCATCTGTGGACCATAATGCTTTGATAATTATCTCATCTTTACTTGCTTGATTACAGCAATAGTTTATAGCTTATGCTGTTTCACTCTGGCATTGATACGTTGGCGATGCCATTGTTTTGTTGCATTTTTTTTCTTTGCCTTCGTTGCTGCGAATTGCAAGGTTTTTTGCAGTGAAACGGTGATGCGGCAAAAGTTCTTTCGGACGAGCACGTGTTTATGGTCCTTCAAGCACTCCATGGGCCGGGGCTATACTACAGAGCATCAGAGGCAGAGGCCCGTCTGCTGGTCACTAGTGGCCCATCAGATGCGACACAGGTACCAAATCATGGTGTAACGCAGATTCGAATTTGTGGTTTGTTGGAGCTAGCTGATACGCCACCCAACGCGAAGAAGTCAGTCCTCTTTTGGTGCTCTCCAGAACAATGGAAGGAACGGAATCGCAGAGCAGGCACTACAGCGTATATGCGAGAAAGGATGGATATGGCTATCACGGTGCATCTGCAAGCGTATGGTGCACTTCTTGTAATTTAATCGTGCCCATGGTGCCTCTTATAAAAAGGAAAAGAAAAAAAAAGACTCGTGGCAGCCGCGAGTAGGAGTCGCTAGCAAATGACAAAGCGCACATGGCCGTCAAGGCTCTCAAAGGATGAAGGCTGCTGTCCCGAAAGGCCGAAACCAGTGAACTAGTTCACCATAGTTATTTATGTTAGCCATTTCGAGAGTTTCTAGAGGAATTTTAAAATGATTGGGATTAATTAGAGCCATCCGTTTCGAAAAATCGGACGTAAACTAGTCCACCATAGTTATTTATGTTAGCCATTTTGAGAGTTTCTAGAGGAATTTTAAAATGATTGGGATTAATTAGAGCCATCCGTTCCGAAAAAAGGTATCAAATTTGTAGACCCAGATACAAAAAATAACGAGACCAATCATTAATTTATATTAGATACTTTCAACAATTTTCAACCAATCGTTATAAAACAGCTCTGTCCCCTTCCAACGTTTTCGGTTTTCGCCGATTCAGTGACGCTGCACTCTGTGCCCTGTTCGCTTGACTTATGTTTATCAGCCAACAATACTTTTTTCTCACAACGAATCAGTATAAGCCATCAGCCAATAATATTTTTCTCTCACAACGAATCAGCATAGTTTGATTGCCATTCATGCTCGCTTCTGTCAGGCTGTCTGGGCCATCTCAACATGATTTTATCCTAGCGCCCTGCAGCGAAAGTTCATATAACTTTCGTCTTGACATACAGGGGATTTTGGTCATATAGTACTCATGTTTCCGTCAGTCCTCGGTTTTGTTGCATATTTCTTTCCCTTCGTCATCAATAGGTTCATCTAGCTGCTCGCAGTTTATAAGCGTAAAAGACAGTAATGGAGGTAGTAAGGCGTGTTGCTGGCGTGCTTGTGTTCGCCATGTACGCCACAGATGCTTCACCGCATGCAAAACTCGTGGGCGCAGCAGCTAGCGCTCCGCTCCCATGGATATGGATTCCCTGCGTCCTGCGCCGCCGCATTCCCTACTTCCTCCGTCCCGGCAACTCTCGCTTGCTTGAAGCGAAAACAATTTTAACTTTGACCAAATTTATACAAAATAATAGTAACATTTATGTCATCAGATAAATTTTACATAAAATATATTTCATAATTAATCTAATGATACTTATTTTGTATCATAAATGTTAGTAATCTTTTTTATAAATTTGATCAAATTGAAAAGTGTCTGACTCCTTGAGACGTGAGAATGGTATGCTTTTTAGAACGGAGGGAGTACAATACGATGTGCTCTGCTCTCATGATCACCACCAGGGCCGGTCCAGAGGGGGGGGCAAGAGGGGCGGCCGCCCAGGGCCCCCGAAACCATGGGGCCCCCGTAGGTGTATGCAGTGTGCATGCCCAGCTCAATAGCCAATAGCTACGCATGCAGAATATGATTGCTTGTAGGGACAAAACGATGCATTGCTCTGCGCACGCCCATCCATCTCCTCAGCTTGGTAATCCCGTTCGCACGTCCCTCGATTCTCGTCTCTCTTTTTTTGGGTGCGATTAGCGTGACAAAGAGGCGGACAGGCGCCTGCAGTGCGTTTGTGGCTCGTCGTGACAGCGTCGTCGACCCTCCGTAGTCCGTGTTTCACCTGGGTAACGTTGCCGATTCCAGCGGGGAAGCTCTACAGGCAAAGTCAGGCAGGCAGGAACCAGAGCAGCCGAGTTAAGAATTTTCAATCTCACCCTAAGCCAGCACTGATGCTTAGCGGCTCAAGTAATTATTAACTGGCATTTTGTATGTGATTTGTGAATGAGGATCGGGTCAATATTGCACGTTCCACTGGATACTGGTTAGAGACATGATATTAGAATCTCATAGATGTACACAATACTGTAGTAGGTAATACTTGGTAGATCTGCGCTAGCTATCTTTTTTTGCAATTATTTTATTTTCTACATAATCATGTCATATAGAAGGTATTGCAACCTTATACAACAACAAAAAAACAAAGTTATTGGATTTTTGCATATACGAGTGCGAAGAAGCATTTGAGGTAATACTATGTAAAAATTATTCGATATGGATATTCTTTATATGTATATTGTTATTACTACTATGTTTATCAAAAAGGACCCGATTTTTAGTTTCGCCCCGGGCCCAAAAAAAAAACTCAGGACCGGCCCTGATCACCACACACACACACACAGAGTCCCCTCCACTGGCCCTGGGACGATGGCAACAAAACGCCGGAAGCTTCGGAGGAATGCGAGGACAAGGACCTGGCACAAACCAGCGACGGATGGGGATTCAGGACAGACAGCACACATGGCATCAGACAGCCATCGTCAACTGCCCATGCCGCTGGAAATTCAGAGTTGCCTCGCACCACACCACCGGCACATGCTAGCAGAAGCCCACTTGGAGATAAAATCTTTGCGAAACTGTGGCGATTGAAGGCGACTGGTAGTCTAGTCTATAGTCTGGCACTCTGGCCTTGATGGCTTAGGATAAGATCAAGAGTGACAGATAAAGAAGCATAAACAGCATCGGTTAGATAGAGATGAAAACAGTTTACAAGAAGCCTAGACTTTTCTCCTGGATATTTATTTGTCATTACCTTTTCGTTTCCGATAACCACGTAGAATGTTTGATGTAATCAACACGCACTAGCAGGTTCATAGTCCGGTCAATAGAACAGGAAATGAATCCGAATGATCTCACGAAGGGCAATACCGCGTCAAGTTGTTCAGTGCCTTTGTTGCGGCGTCATTGATCAGCTACCAGTTTCCAAATGAGACGTCCACACCACAGAAGCACATGTACCATTGGCTAGATATATAAGTCAGCAAGGGCCATACACGAGGCAAGTTTGATATAAAAAGATTAAGCGCAGTGCAAGTTGCTCAGCATATAAATCGCCAATAACGCTCAATTCAGTACAAAGAACCACTCAAACGCAAGCAGAATAATGTAACTCTCAGGACGTTGGCATACACAAGGTAGGTACCATGACGTGAAAATAATACAACAGTTAAGCTAGTGGAGCCAGATACATAGCAGCCGATCCAAAGAGCATTGACCCAATGGAACCAGTCTTGTGAGCATTTTTCCAGTCAATTACGTCCATATATTTTATTTTTCCTCACAGGCCAAAACTTTCGAAAATGATGGCACAATTATCTAGCCAAGTTGTGCCAGGGGCCTCCGAAGGCCTTCTGGAATGAGCGAGAGCAGATATTTGGCTTCATTATTATCAGAATTTGTAATCATCCATCTCTTGTTTTTCTGGTAATTGTGAAGCTTCTCTATGTTGTTAGCAGGATATGTATACTACAACGGCAACAAATAGTTCGCATAACATGGGAAATCGTAACAGTGGCCCCTTCTAAAAAGGAATTGAACAGCCATTGGCTTATAATTGCTTGCAAACTCACAAGGAAATAGAGTCAAGTAGCTATGATACCGTGGCAAACTAATATACTTGCAAGGAGAAATTATGTGCCGATCATACCAAGCCATACAGTACAGATTGAGTACTACACATCAAAGCCCATTAGGCCTGCGTATTGACTAGAACAGTATTGTGAAAGCAAGTTTACAGACTAATCTAGCGAGAACTTGATGAGGGGAAAGGCCACAGGAATGAGAACCGGTTCCTTCTCCTTGGATGCCCATTGGTTCTCCCACTGCTGCTTGAACTACTTGAGCTCTGGCTTTGATTGGTTGATCTAGGGCGTGAGCAGCTGGCTCCAGCAGTAGAACCCTGTGTTGGAAGCTCATAACGGCAAACAGGGCAGGAATTATGCTGCTCTAGCCAAGGAACTATGCAATCCGAGTGGTACATATGCTTGCATGGCATCTCTCTTGCTTCTGATCCCAACTCGAACTTCTCCTTACAGACAGGGCAGTGTGAGTCTCCACTGAGATGCCTCTGAGTGATCTTAACAGTGGGCATAGCATCAATCGAGGACTGTGCAGCAGGGGGTGGTCCACGACGATCATTCTGAGTCAATTGCTCAATAAGATCATCCAATCCAGGCCCAACAAAGTAGTCTGCAATGTTTGCCCTCCTCATGCCAACACCACGCCGTCCATTGATGAACACATCGAAACCATTATCCTCTGTGAGATGACCAGGTAGCTGACCACGGAAGAGCAACCACGGCCCTGAGCCAAACTCCATCTCTAGGTCTGAAAAGATGTTTGGCCTTCCTCTGACACCAACCTCCCTGTTCATCCCAGCCATACCATGCCGCATCACGGCGGATATTGCCTCCATGATCCCAAACCTTGGGTCACGTTGGAAATCAGGATCCATACCAACAAAGTGGCTCATGAGAGCATCAACATCATCCATTTCAGCCACAAACCCGGAATCACAGTAAGGACACACCATCTCCCGGCCACGAGGCCTTACCTGCTGGCGGCATTGGTAACACCAGTATGATTGCCTGCCACCTGACATTTCTTCCGGTTAATGCACTGCCTTGTGAAAATTCAAAGGTGAGAACCTCCTCGGCACTGCAAAGGTGGCAAGATTTTCAAGATCTGAGCACAAAGTTCCACCGGACATATACACGTATTAAAATAAATTGAATGGTAAACACATTACTTTTCAAACACGAGTTACGTGATCCACCTAGACCATGTACACAAGATTCTACAAAGACACAAAATATAACAAAGTCAACAAGAACTATGATCAGGACCATATGAAATACAAGAGTGAGAAAGACTTTATCGCATACTCAACAATCTCAAAAATAAAACTTTTAAGACTAGTTGATATAATAATTCTCTTTTCAACGAACAGATTGTTACAAGAAACATATAACTATGCGAATCTTCGAGCAACTGTTGCCAAAAATTCAGAAAAGTAAAATCTTAACCTGTTTTAAGAAGACTGGAAGTGAATTCCAATGAGACAATACAGTCCCACCCACTATCTATACAAACAAATCTCGTGCCTCCCTTCAAACAAAATTTTTTCGTCAACACCAGGCAACAAAAAACGAGGGGAGAGGCAAGACAATATATCCCATACTTCAATAAGTTTCTTTTGAATTGGTTGAATAATAGGTGCGTTGGTTGTGTTTCAAATACAGTAACAACTTGGAAAAATTCAATCTGGAAGAGAAACTGCACTCTTCCCCCTGGTAAGAAACTGCACCCGTCACCCCAATTGGCCACCAAAGTGTTCTACCGTGCGGCACCCACTGAGATCGCTGGATCGATTTCGCGCGCTGAAGAACAGCACCATCAAAACCTATCCCAACCTGGGGCACAAGGACGAGTTGGATCACTAGGGCACCACGTGGCACGCGAACCCCGCAACAGACTGAATGGACAGAACGGGAGGAAGAAGAAATGCGTGGATCCGGCTGAACACGATACCGGCACTCGCAAGGAATCCATCCGACGAGGCTCGGATTACTCACCGACGGGCGAAGAAACCGTCGATCCCCGCCCTCCCAATCCGCGAGCGAGGAGCGGCGCCGCGGCCTGACCAGACGCGGGGAGAGAGGAGAAGCGGGGAGGCGAGGCAGGCCGCAGCCAGGAACTCCGCCACGAGCGAGCGGGGGCGGGGGCAGGGTGTGCGGGGAGCGGAATGATGGGAAATGGAGGAAGCACGGGGGCCGCCCAGAGACCGCGATTTACACCCGGCTTGACTCCGCCGGGTGGGCCCACAGCCCGCCCGCTGTCCCCTCCGCGGGCCCCACATGGCAGCGGCGTCCGTTTCGCGGTGGGCCCGGCGGGTAAGGGGGAGGAAGTGAGGAACGCATCGATGCGCTCCTCGGGTCCCGAGCCCGGGCCGCGCGCCCTCCCCTCGCTTTCCGTGAGATGCTTCCGCTAGTGGCCGGGGCCCGGCGTGCCGCGCGTCCTGCCGACATGTGGGCCACGCGAGGGGATCGGCCCACTCGTCGGCGTCCCGGGCGGCGTGGGGCAGCTGGGAGGGCTCGGTGGGCCCCACGTTAAATGCCCCGCGGGCCACGCGATACGAGGCTGGATCCGTCGTCCGTGGGAGGAACGGACGGACGGATGGGGATGTCCCGTCACGTGGTGCCGCGTCATGGTGTCCGGCGTGGGTCGTTCCTCTGTGCTGGTAACGCTGGGAGGACGCGCTGATCTGTGGCCCAGGACACGGTCCGGTCACTACCATGTGGGCCTTGCTAGAATAAAGTCACCACGAAAAGCGACCCACTACGGTTAATATCTACACAGTTATACTTTTTAAAATTCTTTTTTTGAAGTATTTCGTTTAGAAATACAGCGTGTGTAGATTTATGTTGGAAAGTGCGACAAAGGCAGTCAAAGTCGCACCCGAAGATAAAACAAATACTACACTATTTATTCTTTGTAACATAGGGTTAGTTTGGTTCGTGAGCTTCTCCTATCCTAGCATGGTCAGAACCTGCAGCCAGGCCAGTCCAAGCCAGGCTCAGAAGATACAATGAGGCAGCGTTTGGTTGACTGGCTTAGCTAAGCCTGACTTATTTATGAGTGTGTTTGGTTGGGTGTATTACTCGGTGGAATAACCTCATCTTCTGAGGTAAGTTTACCCCGCCTCTAATCAGTGAACGCCTTCCTCTCCGGTGGCGCCGCCACCTCTGCCCCGTCAACGCCCTCCTCTACGACAGTGCTGGACCACGCAAGTCCAATTCGCCGTCTCTGAACGCGGGCGTCACCAAGCAGTGCCCCTCCACCCGCGATAGCATGTCCTCCTACGCCCGCTGCTTCAGGCTGAGGTCGCCTAGGTTCCCAACTACAAGCCAAGAGGAGGTTCGGCAGGAGCACCTCGAATCGGCAGTCATATTTTATGTATGTGATGACTTGCACAATTGTTGGTATGTAGATTATAATATTATGCTAAAATCTTCTGTGGTAATGTTATAATTTTTTTGGTTTATCCATACTTGTATGGATTTGGTTATATCGTTTAGCTCTACTAATATAAGCATGGTTGCGATGGATTAGTTATGACTAAGAATTACCTATTTGAAAAAACGCTAAAAATTATGTATCAAACTCTAAAATAATATAAACGCTGCTTAGAGCATCTTCAAAAGATTAGTTAAAAAGACCAGTTAAATTTACTGATTTAATTACTCTTAACAATAGATTTGACTAATAAATAACAAAGTAATCCAATAGAGTCCGTAAAGATGGCTAGTGACACATGCTAGCTAAAAATTGCTAGTGATTGGGGTGAGATAAAGACCCACTAAATTTGGAGGGTCATTTACTAGATCCGTTGAAAAACATTTTTTTAACAATAACTAAATTTAACTTTAAAAAACGATTTAGCCCGTCTCCGCTGCTCTGCAAGAGCCAAAATGGCTGTTTATACGAAGTTCACTGGGAAGTGGGAACTGGCTTTTCAGTATCAGACCGTGGAGCAGATTAAACTGTTTTTTTTGTTTGCGAAAAAAGAGTTTAAACGGTTTTTTCTCTCTGTCGGAATCAAGCGGTTAAAACGGCACTGCACTGGATCGTCGACCATTTCCAAACCACCCCAGGAGCTTTCAGATCGAATCCCCCGCACCGAATCCTCCAGGCCGCGGAATCAGGTAGCCATGGATCGCCGTGGCGAGGCGAGCCACCGGGGCCGTAGCTTCTCTCGAGGCCGAGGCTGGCGAGGACGCGCACGGGGCGGAGGCAGCGGCCGCCCCTCCCAACCGCCTCCTTCCTCTGTCGCCTCCCCCGTGCCGGTCAGCCTCGCCGTGGCCGTTACCGTCGACGATGCAGCGCCGATCGTGGGCACCTGCCCCGACATGTGCCCAGGTAACACCCTCCTGCTTGCGTCTGTGCTCGCCGGCGGCTCGTCGAAAGCGCTGGCACCCGCTGGGTCGATGTCCCCGTGGCGCCAACGCGCGAGCGCGACACCTATTCGATGAAATTACGCGACCAGTACGGTCCGGTTTGATTGATCGTGGTGTGCGTGAGCTTATAGCTGCCGTGGTTTCCGTTGCAGCGGGGGAACGAGCGCTGCGGGAGCGGCTGAGGGACCTGGCCGTGCTTGAGCGGTTGGGCGGCGACCCCGCGCGCACGTCTCCTTGCCTCGCCGTCAAGAAGGTGAGCCGTCCCTTTTGCGATTGGCCCTGCGTTTGTTCGTGCCGATGTGTGAGCCTTTTTGCTTGGTTGCTGGTCCTTTCGCCCGTATGTGCTTGGCCGCTTGCAATCTTCACCCAATGCAGATGGCCTGATTACCTTGGCCCTTCCATGTGGTAGTTAGGTTAGCGTCTGCTCTGTGGATTTATGGCGTTGGATGCATACGATCATGCAACTGTCCATGTATTTTTGCTTACAGGGAGATCCGTTGCATGTGCTGGAACTGGCAAACTCTATATTAGTTGCGATTTGTGAACTACTATTGCATGGTATGCCACAAACGTCAGCACCTGCCTTCATGTGCATTCTTTGTGTCTAATCATTTCCAGGACAAAATGAAGCTGGATTGTTATTATTGATGAGGACATATTGCAGATGTTTGGCCCTACATTGTTGTTAGACCAGCATTTCCTTTTGCTTGGGATTCCCTCCTTTTCTAGAAAGTTATCAGATAAGAAACAACCCTTTGCTTCTTTTTTTTTCTCGAACCATGCAGGAGAACTGCGTGTCATTTCATTAAGGTAGACAGCCCTTTGCTCCTGAATGGCTTGAATGGAAGATCGGCAAGGAATGTGCTTAATAACCTGAAAAAGAATTCTGCTAAACTTAATTTGTCATCACATTTTAGTGAAATAAAGAAATATTTGAAAGTTGATGGTGGTAAATCAGTAGAGCCTTTCTGTAGCAACCTAGCAGGCCATCAGCCATCTTAAGAAAAAACAGAGTTTTAATCTCCTCAAATGATGATAAAATTAAAGAAACCCCTGTCCTACATCCTTTTGGTACTTACTAACTGCTGGAATTGTAAACAGTAAGTAGCAATATGGACATTGAAAGAGTAACGTTTTTTTCTGATGGTTCAACCTGAGTGTCCCATGCCGCCATAAATTGTGAGGCAAATGATGAAATGCACTAATGATGGCTAGAAAATCATAAATTGTGTTGAACTGTTGATGTATTCTACAATAGTAAAATGGTTCCAATTATGAACCGCATGGTATAGCTGATCTATCAACTACAAAACATTGTTTCAAGCAGCCAGTTGTGCATTTCTGTTGTTATCAATACAAGAACTTTGTATATATATAAAAGAATGAAATAACTAATAACTATTCTGTGGATTCAATTTTTGTTTTTCTAACTCATGGTTTCATGCTAGTTCTGCAGAACTATATCTTCCACAAATGTAATGGCGTCAGATATACGTCCTCTGCCAGTTTTGCGGGAAACAATGGATTATCTTTTGCATTTACTGGATTCTTCAGAGCATCCGTTTGAGACAATCCATGATTTCATCTTTGATAGGACAAGGTCTATAAGACAAGACCTCAGTATGCAGAATATAGTGAATGATCAAGCGGTTCAAATATATGAGGATGTGGTAATGTTCCCATCTTGTTAACTCCCTTTATTGCATCAACCATGTTTTAAAATCCTAGAATGTCTTGTTCTTGAAACTTCAATTTTATAAATTGAATTCTCAATAGAGTTTAATCCAAGGATCCTTGAATCTTAATTTTCTGTGTCTTTCTTTGAAGGAATGTTTCCGTGTTTTTAGTAATGTTGACCAAATGATCACTTTATGTACATGATATCAGGCAGAGTAACTAGATATGCTCAAATGGTTGTTCAGGTTCTCTTTTGTTCCCAATTCGGGAGAAAAAAATATGTTTTTTTTCTCTGAACTATTGTTTAATGGGTGATATTTTCTGTCAGTCATTTTTGTCATCAGTTTTTACCCATTAGGTTATCTTTTTTTTTAAAAAATGGCACTGTTAATTTTTGTTGTGTTGCTGGCATATTTTTTTTCCCCAGCTGGAGGAATATCCAGTGTAAGCTTACATTGAGGCATTCCTCTTTAAACCTTATTTGATACATGCCTACTATCCAGGTAACATTTCATATTAGGTCCCATCAAAGACTTGCTAGGTGTTGCCAGGATTCAGATGTATCTTCGTTGTGTTTCCTAAACATGGAGCAGCTAACAAAATGCCTGCTTTCTCTGTTCGATATGTATCGTGTAATTCATGAGAGTGATTCCCGCAGCAAAAGGGAGGCTGATTATTATTCCTTCTATGTGCTTCTACATTTGGGCTGCAAGATATCCAAAATGGTAAATTATTTCCCCATTCTTATTGCTTCCATGTTCAAATTTGTTCTATTTAACTATTCTAGTCATTTGTACTTTACCTTACTCCATCTAGTAAATATTACATAGCCTGGTTTTCTGCTTATCTTCAGGTAGATTCACTTTCTTTGTGGTATGGCCAATTAGCTACTCCAGTTAGACGGTCAAAGGAAATGATATTTGCGAGAACTTTATTAAGGTAACTTTTGTATGTATTTCTTGCTAATGTGAACCTCCGTTTTTGCGCATGCTCTTATTCCATTCTCATTGCTGAGCCCAAAGACCATGGCATCGTTTTGATTTTCCATCTGTGCATCCAGTTGTATGATTTATTCATAAGTACATATTGTTGATTCATAGCTGACTACTTTCATGCTGATCCTTATTTCTCTGAATGGTTGAATCTTAGATAGCTACATATATTTTCTGTAGATACTACCACCTAGGAAACTTCAAGCGTTTCTTTTGCATGATAGCAACCGAAGCAACCGATCTTCAGCTGTGCCTTGTAGAACCTTTTCTCAATGAGGTGAGTCCAGATGAGATGGCAGTTTGACATTTTCAGTTGAAGGCATAACCTTCTTATATATTGGTTTCTTCCCTTTTTTTAACAATGCACTTTTTAGCATTTTCCCTCATTGAAATGCCTTTTAAGCCTACATAATACTGACATAGGATCGATTTCACGGCAAAAGGGTTTAGAGTTATTTTGATCTATCAGTTATACTTCTAGTTGTGTTTTTATCCTTTCAGATTAGAAAGTTAAAGCGTCTGAAGTTTCTCATACTAGCTATGTTTGTTCAATTGTTCTATATCGAGACTAGCACCATCATTTATTAGGTGAAAAATAATATGCTGTTCTTTGCCTTGTGCACAACCTGAACTATTTGCTGATCATTTTGTGTTTGGCCGTCAACTTCAATCTCTCCCACTTGGCTGCTGCAGGTCCGAGCTAGAGCCTTAATGTACTTTAACCACAGCGGATACAAACTCCAACAGCACCCTCTGGAACATTTGTCAGGAATCCTGATGATCGAGGTAATCTTACACTCGATGAATTGCATTGTTGTTGGGCATTTGGGAATATCTAAAGGTTATGCCATTCATTTAGGAATCGGAACTGGAAACACTTTGTGGAGTATGTGGTCTTGAAATCAGGACAGGGGAAGGTATGAAAGCTTTTGTGCCTAAACAGACAAGCTTCAGCCTACCGACATTCATGCCCCAAGGTAATGGCATTTACATCCCAAGGGAGGTTGAAAGATGAAAAGAGCATTGTGATTCAGGTTCGATGTGTTGTAGAATGTGTATCAAGAAAAGAACTGGTCATGCACGTTACGTGTAAAGCATCTTTCGATGTGTCACGAGAAATAGTCCGTGAATGATGTTGTGTGCGACTCCTGCTATGATTTTTGCACTATTCATGCTGCTTGCTTTCCCTTTTAGCTTCGCTCACAGAACATAAGAAGGGGTTTGTACTTTATGAGCAGCTCATCGCATACGACCGCAATGACGCGGCCTTGTCGGTCTGAAACTATGAATTGTATACAGTTCATCAGAAGAAACGTAATTATAACCCAGGTTGAGCATCCACCCTCCACCCTCCAAAATAAAAGTACCGGGAGCTTGTTGAGCGTCTCGAGGAGACAACCACAAATCTAGCTATAGGTCCAAAAAGCAACTTCCAAATTCAGTATGCAAAAAGAAGATTCCCCATCACATAAAATGTCATAACATGCATTGAGTACTAAATGTAGATGAAATCAAAAACTAATTGCACAGTTTTGTTGTACCCTGCGAGACGAACATTTTGAGCCTAATTAATCAATTTTTAATTAATTTTTGGACAATTTTTCGTATATGCAAGCGAAATGCTACAGTGACGCAATGATTACGAAGAGATCCCAAACTCCCAAATTTGGTACACCAAAATAAGGCCTTGTTTAGATCCCAAATTTCACTATGCAAAAAGAAGATTCTCATCACATCAAAATGTCATAATATGCATGGAGTACTAAAGCACAGTTTTATTGTACTTTGCGAGACGAACATTTTGAGCCTAATTAATCAATGTGGACAATTTTTCACAAATACAAACGAAATGCTACAGTGACGCAATGATTACGAAGTGACACCATACTCCCAAATTTGACGAAAAAATTGTGATTTTAGGATTCCAAACAAGGCCTAAGCCTAACTTGCTGCTCTTTTGACCCTTCCTCATTTCAAGCACCTAACGTCAGCCTTTGGCCTCCAGTTCCATTGCTGCAACAAATGAATTACAAAGAAAATATTCAAACATGTCATCAGGTGACAAGTTCTCTGAAAACAGGGTATTGAGGGGGCAACTATATGTACAACTACACATTAAAAATAGGGTATTTGTTGTTGAGTCAAGATCAATTAAGAGATGGCAATATGCAAAAGGAATTCAACTAGAGAAAGGCGCATAAATAAGGCAATGCTAAAGCTCACAAAGGCAGGTATAAAAAAAACTCGCAAAGGCAAACCTTTTGGTACTCCCCTGCTGACTGCTGTCTGCTGACTTTGATCCTTTACCATCTTGCTTCATGCTCATCTGCTTTTACACCCAAGTGACTGAACAGAATCGCCAACATATCTTTGATCTGACATAAAATTAGTGTTGGTGAGGAAATCCATGAGGAACAAATTTGGCCTAGCAGCACAAGTTTCTTTGAAATGTATACCTTCTTTGAAATGTGTACAATGGTCCCATATTCCATATTATTATTTCCATCCAGGTTGTCTTGTTTTTCTCCATGCTCCTTCAAAAAGCCCCCGTCATCAGATTCATCATAATTCAATTTATGCTAGTAACAGGTTCCACAAGAGAAGCATAAAAGAGTAAACACAATTTTTTTAAAAGTATTTACCTTGGTATTTTGATTCACTTTATTCCTTTTCAGGTTTTGTTGCAAGTTTTTTCTTGGAGTTCTTGTCAATGGATCATCATAGTTCAATGCACATTAGTAAGGGGTTCCACAAGTAATAAAACATAAAGATCCGAACTTATTTGAGCTAGGGGCCCAATATTCAGTGAAGTCACTACCTTGGTATTTTGATTCTCCTTCCCGGCCTCCAGGATTTCATTTTTTACTAGCTCCTTCTCAGAACAATACTTGTCCTCGGATTCACCAGATAACAATTTTCCAGCAGCATTGTCCCTGGTAGTAGGAGCAGCAACAATACACTATTACTCCCTCCGGTCACAAATGTAGGTCTATTGGTACATCCATATGGTCTCCAATATTCATAAATTATATTATCTTAAACAAATAGAGTTATATATATATTATGAAAGTAATTTTGATAATAATTTAATAATGCCAATCTTGTGTTGTAAGCCTATATTAAGATATTGGTCAAAGTTACAGAATGGTTTTGACCTAGATGAACTTATATTTGTCACCAAAGAAAACAGATTCAGTATCGAATACTTATCTTGCATATGATGACAGTTCAAACACTTAAGCAATATAAGAATATTCATGACATATGGATAACATAGCTGTCAATGTACGATCCCGAGCAAGACAGCTCATAAAATCATCACCGTGTTCGTTCTTACGCTCTTTCCTTAGTAATTTACACATCAAATTGGCCTCTTTTGTGATACCGTAGAAGTTATTTTGCAAGCAGCACCGAGATGTTCATAAATAGTAGAGTTAACACTAAAAATTAACTAGGTCACAGTTTCTTTCGGTAGAGGTTCATGTACCCTCATGGCAGCAGCAGGCGCAATATATTCAGGATCTTTGTATGTCATAAAGCTTAAGGCACACTGCGGGATCTCATTGCACTGGTCCCAGAAATCAGCCACTCAACCATAAAAGCTTAAGGCATACCGATGCATGCTTGCTTAGTATTCCGAAGGTAATAGTCCAGGAGGTAATTCCCATTCAAAATTTTTCTAGCCACCCCTCGTGGAGGATCCGCATATCACGTGTGTAGGGGAAAGTATGTTGATAAATTTATGATGTCAAACGAAAAAAAGGATTTTTTATAGAGTTTTTATGGTTTGGAGGCTACTTTTTTTACCAGAAAAAAACTTACCCGCTATAACTTTCGTGATCTGATTTGATTTTTGGACATTGGTTTTGCTAATTTATTTGAATGCCTGTTATGAAGTCTTATTTTATATTAAAGGTGTACGTGGCATGTAGTGTCAAAGATACGCCGAATATCATGTCCCATCTATGCTCTCTGGAAAAGATCTAGTGGTGGAATAGTATGTATACGACAACTCTAATTCCAATGGAGGGGTTGCGGTCTTTTGGGTGGGCAGGTGATTTTAGGTAGGGCAGAGTTAGAGCCTTAATCAACGTACTTTCAACCATAGAGGCTACAAACTCCAATCTGTCAGGAAAATCCTGATGAGCGAGGTAATCTTAGGTTCTTTCAAGCCCGAACATGTCAACTGCACTGCTGTTGGGCATTTGGAAACATCAGGGCATCCAAAGAGTTTGGCACCCATCAAAGTGCTAGGAACAGATTACATGTTAGTAACATTTAATTTTCTTCTCCAACGTTTAGCACTCTTTCTCCTGTCAGAAAGTTAGGTGGTATTTGGATCCAAGTGTTAAAGTTTAAAGCTTTAAATAAGTGATAATTAGATGTATTAAACATAAACTAATTATAAAACTAATTGTATAAGTCGTGTCTATTTTGCGAGACGAACCTAACAAGCCTAATTAAGCTATAATTAATACATAATTACAATATGTTTACTGTAGTAATTATGGTGTAATCAGGCTTAATAGATTCGTCTCGTAAATTAGTCCTCGTTTATGTAATTGAATTTTAATTAATTTATATTTAGTACTCCTAATTAATATCTTTAGATCCGATGTGACGGGGCTAAACTTTAGCAAGTGGAAAACAAACGGCCAGTCATTGAAAATGCTGAGTTAGGATGGAGACCAATGGCAACAGAACTTGGAAGGGCAAAGCATAAGTCACATCGATTGCTGTTGCAGGAAAACTGGAGTACTTCTTTATTCGGCACCAGTTGCTTAGCCGTTTAGATATCAAATTCCCACCCCAAATTTCACTATGCAAAAAGAAGATTCCCATCACATTAAAATGTCATAGCATACATGGAGTACTAAATGTAGATAAAATTAAAAACTAATTGCACAGTTTTGTTGTACTCTACGAGACGAACATTTTGAACCTAATTAATCAATTTTTGGATAATTTTTCACACATACAAACCAAATGCTACAGTAGCACACGTATTTCAAAAGTCTCAAATTTGACTCCAATTCCAGAAACTAAACAAGGCCTTTTTTGCATCTCTGCTAAGCGCTTAACTCTAGCACCCAATCTCTACAGCGTTTGGCAATAGTCTAGCACCTCCCATGATTCTCTTAGCACCCAATTGTAACAACCCTAAAAA
The DNA here is from genome assembly GCA_033239725.1 of Echinochloa phyllopogon. Classification (NCBI taxonomy): domain Eukaryota; kingdom Viridiplantae; phylum Streptophyta; class Magnoliopsida; order Poales; family Poaceae; genus Echinochloa; species Echinochloa phyllopogon. The sequence goes on along the minus strand of BTCW01000018.1, from coordinate 58,513,322 downwards.
TACCCTTAGGATTTGTTGAGTGCAAAAATGTGAATTTAAAAATTTTTGGTGAATCTTGTGCAAGTCAACAAACATATAAGAGTGTCTTCTAATTGCTTCCTAAATTCCTAGGCAATTTAAATTCAAATTTAAAAATAATTTGAAGTGCTAAGGACCAAATAGATGTGATTTGGAGTTTATTTGGTTTTATTGGATTTTTGGTTGGGTTTGAATTCAAATTCTAGATTTGAATTCAAACAAAAACTAACTAAACTATTTGTAAACCCTAACTAACCCTGTTGGGCCGAAACCAGAAGCCAAAGTCCGGAAACCACCCTCGAACTCTCTTCCCGAGCCAACGAACCAAGCGGCCCAGCTGGCCTTGCGGCCCAGCTGCGGCCCAGCCTTTCCTCCGCGTCGCCTCCGCGTCTCTCTCTCTCTCTCCCACTGACAGGCGGGTCCCGCCTGTCAGCTTTCTCTCCCACCTTACCTTCTTCCCCGCGCCGCCCGCTCTGTCCCCCGCGCGCGCCCGTGACCCAACCACCCGAGCCGGTCCCCATCGCTCCTGTGCGGCCCGTCCGATGCGCGCCGCGTGTCCGCAGGCTCATGGCCGCCCCATCTCGCCGTCCGTGCCCAAACCCTAACAGCCGCCGCCCTATAAATCGGACCCGCCGGTCGTCTTCCTCCTCGAGCCGCCGCCGCCCCTTTGGGGTTTTCCCAGTCACCAATTTGAGAGGGTGAGGGGAGTGGGAGGCGTCCCGGGTGTTGGGGAAGGGAGAGGAGGAGCAGGAGCGGTCGGTGGTGAAGCCAATCGCCGTCCTCATCGCCAAGCCGAAGCCGCCGTCGCCGCCGCCCGTGGGAAACGCCGAAGGGGAGCCGGACCGGAGCCGTTCGCGGGAGCACGAGGATCGCCGGAGCGCCGCAAGTCTTCCCCGAGCTGCAGCGAACCTCGACGTGCCCCTAGGTGAGCCACCCGCGGAGCCCCCTTTTCTCACCTGTCTCCGGCCGAGCGCCGCCGCACCGTTGCTAGCCACCTCAGGGACCCGGTCTTCGAGCCGTGGCCGACGCTCTCGTGCAGGAACCCGTCGCGCTGCTCTCTCCTTGCAACCCGCCGTCGATTGAGCAGCAGCCAAGGCCGCCGCGGCCGAGCTCCGCTCGCCGCGCGCGCACGCCGAGGCCGTGTCGCGACCACGGGCAGTCGTGAGCCCGCGCACGCGCACCCTCGCAGCGCCCGCGACGTCGCGCACCAGCACGCGCTGGTGTCGCGCGTGCGAGGGCCATCGCTTCCGAGCCGCCTCCGAGCCTCCAACCACCTGCGCGTCGCCGGCCGCCGTGGCGCCATAGCCGCGCCGCCGCCGCTCGCGTCGGGAAGCCCAAGCCGCAGCCAAGCCTCGCCCTTTTTCTCCCCGTTCAAGTCCACCGAACCCTAGCCGAGCCTTTCCGGCCACCCTTGAGCCGAGCCGAGCCGTTCCCGGCGAGTTTCGCCGTCGACCGTCGCCGCCGGCCGTGCTCCAGTGCGCGCCGCGTGCGCGTCGCGTCGCGACGTGGCCGAGCCACACGCCGGACCACACCAAGTCGGCCACACCGCAGGCACAAAGAATCCCGATTCGGCCACAACTGATCCCGTGCGCCTGGCTCACGTGCACCGCACTCACGGCTCACCGTGGACCAAGTCCACCAGAGCAGATCCAACAGCACCCCCTTCGTGGGCCGAATCTTGCACTTAAGTCCAGTTAACCACCCTAAACTATCTTGGCCCATCCACCTTTCGGCCCAAATCCAGCCCAGCCATCGTTTAATCTTTTTCTTTTTCTTTTAACTGCGCTGACGTATGGGGCCCACTTGTCATACTCTGCGAGTCACTGACCACCTGGGCCCACTGACCAGAGCTGACCGTTGACCAGTCAACGCTGACGTCAGCAGGGCCCACTGCTGACGTCATCCTAGGCGGACCCCACTGCTGACGTCAGCAGGCTAATTTTTGTCTGTTTTTCTTTTTTTGGAAATTATTTAATATTTTCAGAAAATGATTTAAACTTGTAAAATTAATAATAAATCAACCGTAGCTCAGAAAAATATGAAACCAGTTTCTATATTTTTCTAAAATCATGACCTACGCGTTAGTGTAGAGTTTGGTGTTATTTGGGACTTCTTTCATCGCTGTTTTGGTGTTTCTTTGCTAGTAGTCGCGTCTTATTTTATTTTCCGCAACCCTAGGAGTTCCGGAGAGTCAGGAGGAGCCAGACCACTTCAAGAACTGCTTTGACGAAGACGAAGACTTTTGCCCAGGTTCACGCCTGACCAAACTCTGAAATACCTATTAGACATGCAACTAGTATGCTAGCGCTTTACTTTACTCGCATGATAAACCTGCACTGCCTTTGTTAATATCCTGTTACCTTGCTACCTACTACTCACTTTATGAATTATGCTATGCTATGCATGTGTTGGGATGGTTGTGATCTGATCCTCTTGGCGTGAGTTGTGGGTGGTATGGGAGGAGTAGTGCAGCTAGGCGGTGTAAGCGAGTAATAACAACTCGATCGTTTGATCGAGGTGCTGGGGGACTGCACTCGGGCAGTCCCTATGGGGTACCTGTTGCGGGTACATGGTTATTTGGATACTGGGTTATTTGAGGAGTTTGGGCGGCAATACCTGTTATGGGTGCCGATTGTGGACCGTTGCGGCGGATCGCTTATGACGCTGATACTCGCTTTACCGACAATTAAGGACCGAGTCGAGTTCCAACTTTGGACGTGGGAATACCGTGCTCACCATCTACCCAGTATGGGGAGGGTTCCAGCAAGCCTACTGTTGACACCAAAAATTGGCACCAGGAAGAGGCTGACATGTGGGCCGGATTTGGTAGAAGGATGCCATTCGGCTAAAAGGGTTTTTTCTGAAGCATTCGGCAAAGATGCTCTGCGGTCGGGAACGCGTCGCCATTCGGCTGAAATATTCGGCAGAGATACTCTGCGGTCGGGAATGCGTCATCATTCGGCAGAGGCATTGTTCCGCAGGCGAAGAGTGGTAGCATTCGGGAAGACATGATGACGTGGATCAACATAAGGAAAAGGCCGGTTCGAACAAGGAAAGCTATGTGGGCACGAAGATTCGTCATTTATTTTTAGAAACAAGTGTTGTAGTCGTGTCTGACTAGGAGTTGTATCAAGACCTGGGTATAAATATAAACCCATGGCAGATGTAAAAAAGAATCGAATCAATCATACAACAAACCGGCCCCGTGCCAACATCGAGTCCTTTAGTCGAGTCGTCGAGTTCTTCGAGGGGAGTCATCGATCCGTCGACCTCCGTAAGTACCGGCAACCTTGTATCATGCTTAGTATCATGCGGTGGATTTAAGCTTTGATGCAAGTAGTCTTGTTACCATGCTTAGTATCATCCGGTGGATTTAAGTTATGGTCTCAAGAAGGTTCCTCTGTTAGGTCATGAGCCATGCGGTGGGCTAAGATCTAGTATGGACCAAGTTATCGGCTCTGTTAGATTTTGGCAAGATCTAACGGATTCATTAAGTTACCCCGTGTTGCTCCTTTTTTACTATGTGCTTAATTCATGCAACACACCTTTGCCCAATCTAGATCGGCTAGAATCGGCTCTGCTTTACGGTGCGACGACTTATCCCCTCATAGCCGAATCCGAAACCGATCTAGGTTGCTACGTGTCGCGGGTTCAAGCTTGTCGGTATCGTGTAGATCTTGACAGAACCGGGTATCATGCGGTAGATGCAGGTTTTTGGATCGTCTTAGAGCTAATCATCCGGTGGATTAGAATTCGATTCGATCTGATAGATTTATCTTTACCGATTAGGCTTGTTCCTTCGACATGGATCCCGATTCGGCTAAATAGCCGTATTCGGCAGTGCTCTCATGAGTGAACTTGTGTTCGTGGGTTTGCATTGGACAATGAATGCTTTTAGCCTTTCACGATTAGATTGTATCATGCGGTGGATTGATCTAATCTGATTGGTGGTGTGGCTCCAAACGAGTTGTATCATGCGGTGGATTAACTCGTTCGTTGTCATGCTTGACGGGTGCTGCTTTCGGCCTATGCATTCTTGTTTTCAATGTAAATTCGTGACTGTGTTGTGGGTTCGTAACTAAACATTGAGTGCTTTTAGCTTTTCATGATTAGATTGTATCATGCGGTGGATTAATCTAATCTGATTAGTGGCGTGGTTACAAACAAGTCGTATCATGCGGTGGATTAACTTGTTTTGTTATCATGCTTGACGGGTGCTGCTTTCGGCCTATGCATTCTTTGTTTACTGCGAATTTATGATCATGTTTCACCCTTTTATTTATTTATCATGCTCTGTTTCTCGTTAATCGGCTATGAGTACGTGTTCATTCGGTTGAAAGCCGATCTTTCGTCATGCTTACGTCACGCATTCGGCAGTGCGCTCCTTGCGTGCCTTGCCGATTGCCGAATGAGGTTTTAACTGCCGACAGATAGCTTCCCTGTAGCTATATGTCTCTCAAGATTGGCTTCAACGCCGCAAACATGGAACTGTCTGGTCTCACCCGGCACGTTCCAGGTTTTAATCTAAACGTTTTTTTTTTATCCCTTTGTTAGTTTTCAGGCAAACTGACTGGCACGCTTCCGGATTCGAAAGCCCGGGCCACGTTTGAAGCCAGCTTTGTTCGGCTTGCTGTGTGCTTGGCGTGAGGTGCGGATTTTACGTCAACACACTTTTTGGCACGCCCGGTGGGACACACACAAGTTTTCAAAGATGCCTGAGTTGAGCGACATCATGGATGTCACTTTGGAAGAGTTGTCTGAAGAACATCAACAGATGGTAAAGGTTGCTGCCAACCAATTCATTAATAAATGTTTACTGTCTTTCGCCAAGAACAGGAGTGGTGCACCTTTTCTCAAGTCTGATCTGCCAAGAGTTCTCCTTCCTGGGCAATCTGATCTTACTGAAGAAGAAGAGAGGGAGAGATTCTCGGGCTTGTTATACAAAGCTTTGGGAGAGACAATGACCAATCACAATGCTGCGTTCTTAAACAGTTTTCGGCATATAATGATAAGCATTTTTGGTCAGCATGTGGATAAACCCTTTGAGCAGATACATGGGCAATTGGGTGGCCCGACATACTTCAATGTTCAAGCACCAGTTCAGAAACCACATGGTAAAGGAAATGCTGATGAAACTGGAGGTTCTGGTGCTAAAGATATAAATGGACAACCGATTCGGCAAGATCCTCAGCTTGCACTGCCGAAAGCTCGCACATACGGTGATATGACATTCGGCACCACAGGGAATCCGCCTGCTTCTGCTTACAAGATATCTCCTTTGAACAACAGACTGCAGAGAGATTTATATGGAAACGGATATTCAGAGTTTATGGATTATAATGCTGTTGACGCCCTCCCGAATCCTGGATATGTTGGTACTGCAGGTATGCTTGCTGGAAAACCAGGGAATCAAGATACCAATATTGACCTCATGGTGCAAAAAATGACCGATGTATTGCAAAATCAATTCGGTCTGAAGCCTAAAAATCAGGGATATATGTACTCATCTCCTTTCCCTGAATGGTACCAAAGGGTATCATTGCCGAATAGAGTCAAGGTGCCAACAGAGTTTACTAAATTCTCAGGACAAGATGATACTAGCACTGTGGAACATATAGCTCGATATCTGATGCAGCTTGGAGAGGCTTCGGCAGACGAGGCTTTCAGAATCAGATACTTTCCTTTGTCACTGACGGGTCCAGCTTTTACATGGTTTGCTTCTTTGCCTGCTCAGTCGATTTGTACTTGGAAAGACCTGGAACAGAAATTCCATGCTCATTACTACATTGGCAGTACCGAGAAAAAGTTGGTTGATTTGACCAGCTTAAGGCAGAGGAATAATGAAACACCTACAGAGTTCCTCAGGAGGTTTAGGGAAACTAAGAGTATGTGCTTTTCTCTGAACATACCTGATGATCAACTGGCTGGTATGGCTGTAGCTGGAATGTTGCCTGCCATTCGGGAGAAGCTTTTCGGGATGGAGTTTGATGATCTGGGCCAGTTGTCGCACAGATTGGCCTTGATGAGTAACCAGGCGTATGGTTTCAAGAAAGATGTCAGATTTGCTAAAAATAATGATGTAGCTGACATCTATAACCAATTCCTTGAAAGAGCAGATCAAGAAGATGAGTATGAAGATGGCGAGGAGATAGCTGCAGCAGAGATAGTGTGGAGCAAAGAACCAGTTACAATGACTCAAAGATGGATCAAACAGATGAAAGGAACATATGATTTTGATGTGACTAAGGCAGACCAATTATTTGAGTTCCTGGTGAAAGAAGGCCGAATCAAATTGCCAGAGGGGCATTCTATGCTTCGGCCCGATGGAGTGAAAGATAAGAGGTACTGTGGGTTTCATGATAGAAATTCTCATTCCATTAATGAATGCAGAGTCTTTAGGATGAAGATTCAGAAAGCTATCCAGGAAGGACATCTGAAATTCGACAATAAGATGAAACTGGACAGTAACCCTTTCCCTCAGAATATGATCGGGTTCTCGGTTAATATGGTAAATGCTGTTCCATCTGGAGAAAAGGGAAGATTGAAAGTTTTAACCTCAAAGAAGGCAAAGCAGGATGGTTCAGTTGATCCTACTCGGCAGATCACAATGGAACAAATTCGCCGGAAAAATCTTCGGTTCCCGAATAGCCGATTTGAAGTGGGCGAATCTTTTAAACCTAGAGTTACTACACGTATTCTCCTCAACAAATGGCAGCGTCAGCAAGAAAAGGAGCGTTTTCAAAGGCGTGAATACGAGGAAGAGAAAAGAAGGCGCGAAGAAGAAAGGTTTGAGGAAGAACAAGAAGAATATGCTCGAGAGCAGGAACGTGCGCATTGGGGATGTGCATTCTTCAGACACTGTTGGAACGAAGGTTTGAAACTTCCCACATGGAATAATTGTCCTGAATGCAATAATAGATATGATGAATATAGGCAGGGAACTGTCAATCGCCGATCTGTCCATGAAAGAATTGGTAGGGTGCATCCTAGTGATGATCGACGTTTTGATGATCAACCAAGAAAGAGACATGCTGATTGCGGATGGATTGATCATGAGGAAGAAGATCGTGAGTATGTTTGGCAGAAAGGACAATGGTGTCCACCTGGTTTAAGAAGGAGTCAGAAGAGAAGAGTTCAACGCCTGAGGAATCAAGAATTAAAGCAAGCAAGGCCTAGGATGAAATCGATATGGCTCCCAAAAGACAGGCCTGACGAACATGGTCATTCGGCTCCTACATGTATGGTATGTTTTCTGCCGAATGAATTCATGGCTCCAGCTAACCAAATTGTACAGGAAGAGGTATTGCCCGATATAGATGATGCCGAACAATTTGGGTTAATGGCACAATTGATGTTGAACAAACAAGCTGTTTTTGAAAAGCCAACCCAGAATCGGCACATGAAGCCACTGTACTTGAAGGGATATGTTAATGGCAAACCATTGACCAAGATGTTTGTCGATGGAGGAGCTGCTGTCAATGTAATGCCATATACCACATTCAGGAAGCTTGGTATGGGTCCTAGAGATTTGACACCAACGAGCATAATTCTAAATGATTTCGCTGGAAATCCTTCGGACACCAAAGGATGCGTGCATGTTGATCTGATGATTGGGTCCAAGACTCTGCTTACGACTTTCTTTGTCATTGAGGGCAAAGGGGCATATAGCTTGCTGCTTGGAAGAGATTGGATTCATGCAAATTGTTGTATTCCATCTACTATGCATCAACAGCTTATTCAGTGGATAGATGATGAGGTGGAGATTGTCCAAGCAGATGACTCAATAAGCGTAGCAAATATGGAACCAGCTTTCTGGGAATATCAAGGCATAGATTGTTTCTCAGGCAAGGACTGGGGAGAAGGTCCTGTGGCACCAGCCAGCAGTGATCAACAGCCGATCGAAGCAGTCGGCTCTCATAGTAATTTTTGATGGAAAATCCAATTGATGGAACTGATGGAAAATTAGGACGTGGATTTGTGTCGGCCGATAAATTAGAAGAAGTGGACATTGGAGATGGTGACAAGCCAAGGCCGACATTTATCAGTGCTAATTTGGATTCGGTTTTCAAAGAAAAGTTGGTGACATTGTTAAAGGAATACAAGGACTGCTTTGCTTGGGATTATTCGGAGATGCCCGGTTTAGACCGTTCTATTGTTGAGCATCGGTTGCCAATCAAACCTGGATATAGGCCTTACAAGCAACCACCCCGAAAAATCTACAAGGAAGAAGTGTTGGCCGATGTGAAAAAGGAGATTGAAAGATTACTAGATGCAAATTTCATTCGGCCATGTAAATACGCGGATTGGATCTCTAATATTGTTCCTGTCTATAAGAAAAATGGAAAGATGAGGGTTTGCATAGATTTTAGAGACCTAAACAAGGCTACACCCATGGATGGATATCCAATGCCTATTGCTGATTCATTGGTTGATGCTGCTGCTGGATACAAAGTGCTCAGTTTCATGGATGGTAACGCAGGATACAATCAGATTTATATGGCATTGGAAGATATAGTAAAGACAGCTTTCAGGTGTCCTGGACACATAGGGTTGTTTGAGTGGGTTGTCATGACCTTTGGATTGAAAAATGCCGGTGCAACTTATCAAAGGGCTATGAATTATATTTTTCATGAGTTGATCGGTAAGATTGTGGAAATATATATTGATGATGTGGTGATCAAGTCATTAGATCATGAGTCTCATTTGGCCGACATAAGGAAAACTCTAGAATGCACCAGGAAACATGGGCTTAAGATGAACCCGAACAAGTGTGCTTTTGGAGTTTCGGCTGGAGAGTTTCTGGGATTTTTGATACATGAAGGAGGAATAGGAGTTGGTAAGAAAAGCATGAAGGCAATTGATGAAATTGTTCCTCCAACTAATCTTAAAGAGCTACAATCACTGCTTGGCAAGATAAATTTTGTGAGAAGGTTCATATCAAACTTGTCACAAAAGGTATTGCCCTTTTCCTCACTGTTAAAAATAAAGAAGGATCAAAAGTTTGTATGGGGTGACGAACAACAGAAGGCTTTTGATGAAATAAAGGAGTACATGAAGAAGCCACCAGTATTGGTGCCTCCACAATTAAACAAGCCTTTTAAGTTGTACGTGGCGGCCGATGCCCAAACTATTGGATCGGCCCTCATTCAAGAATTTGAAGGGAAAGAAAGAGTAGTTGCATACCTTAGCCGAAAGTTATTAGATCCAGAGACAAGGTATTCGGCTATAGAGAAGCTTTGCTTATGTGTTTACTACTCCTGTACAAAATTTCGGCACTATTTACTACATGCCGAATGCATTGTGTATTCAAAGTTTGATGTGATAAAACACATGTTGTCTATGCCAATTTTGAACGGAAGGATTGGCAAATGGATTTTAGCTTTGTCTGAATTTGAATTAAGATTTGAATCGGCAAAGGCTGTTAAAGGACAGATTATTGCCGATTTCATTACTGAACATCATGATACATCGATAAATTTGCTTAACATTGTTCCTTGGGTGTTATTCTTCGATGGATCTTCATGCAACAAGGGTGGTGGAGCAGGTATCTTATTAATTTCACCCAAAGGAGAAACATTTGAGTTTGCTGTTCCTATTCAATTTGCTGTTACTAATAATCAAGCTGAGTATGAGGCATTGCTCAAGGGGCTCCAATATTTGAAAGAAGCAAAGGCCATTGCGGTTGAAATTTTTGGAGATTCAGAATTGGTCATAAAGCAATTGAATGGTGAATATGAGTGCAAAAGTGATACCTTGAGGAATTACTATGAAGAATGCAAAGAAATATTGAAGAGCTTTCGGTCAGTAATTCTACAACACATTCCTAGAGGGGATAATGGAGAGGCAAATAGATTGGCCCAAAGTGCATCAGGTTATAAAGAGCTTCGAGAAGTTTTTGCTAATGATGTATATGCATTCGGGAGTAATCTGGCAGAAGATGATTGGAGAAAAGAGATTGCCGATTATCTGGAGAATCCGTCCCGAAAGGTTTCTAGAAAGCTCAGGTATAAAGCTTTAAAGTTTGTTCTTCTTGATGATAATTTGTATTATAAATCCCTGGATGGAGTGCTGTTACATTGCTTAAATCATGAAGAAGCAAAAAGGCTGATGAGTGAAGTACATGATGGGTTGTGTGGAGCACATCAATCGGCCTACCGAATGAAGTGGGTTATTAGAAGAACTGGATATTACTGGCCGACAATGTTGGAAGATTGTTTTGAATATTATAAAGGATGTCAAGACTGTCAGAAATTTGGAAACATTCAGAGAGTTCCGGCATCAGCTTTGAATCCCATTGTCAAGCCATGGCCATTCAGAGGATGGGGAATAGATTTGATTGGCCAAATAAATCCTCCATCTAGCAAGGGGCATAAGTTTGTGCTTTTGGCAACCGATTATTTTACCAAGTGGGTTGAGGCAATTCCATTAAAGAAGGTGACGTCGGAGAATATGGTTGAATTTGTTAAAGAACACATAATTTACAGATTTGGGATTCCTCAGACGATCACCACTGATCAAGGGACTCAATTTACATCTTCAGAATTCAGAGATTTTGCTGAAAGTATGGGCATCAGATTGTTAAATTCTTCTCCTTATTATGCCCAAGCTAATGGTCAGGCAGAGGCTTCTAACAAGATTATGATTAAAATTATACAGAAGAAGATTGATCAGAAGCCGAGAAAGTGGCATTCGGTACTCAGTGAGGCTTTATGGGCTTACCGAATGGCTCCACATGGGGCTACACAGACGTCTCCCTATGAGTTGGTGTATGGGCATCATGCTATCTTGCCATGGGAAATACAATTAGACTCAAGGAGAATAAAGTTGCAAAAGGATTTAAGTTCTAAAGATTATAATGATTTAATGATGGACGAATTAGAAGATTTGCATATGATTCGTCTCAGGGCCTTGGAGAATATTGAGAAGAACAAAATGCGAGTTGCTAAGTATTACAATAAGAAGGTGAAAGTTAAGCAATTTACAGAAGGTGATTTAGTCTGGAAAGCGATATTGCCGATTGGAACCAAATATGCAGCATTCGGCAAGTGGTCTCCAAATTGGGAAGGTCCTTTCAGAGTGGTTAGATGCGTGCCTGGAAATGCATATATTTTGAGGACATTATTGGGAGAAGAATTTGCTTCTGCTATAAATGGAAGATATTTGAAGAGGTATTATCCCAGTGTTGAAATCGATCGGTGATTGATATATTAATTTGCCGAACAGCCGATTTTCGGGAAGAAATCGCCTTCAGAGCAAATGTTGACAGAAAAGGAAAATGGCCAATACTGAATGTATTGCCCTTAGCACAAAAATATACTACATCAGATGTTCATGCAAGATCACAAAAGATAAGTTTTATTGCCGAAATTCCATAAATCCCTAGTACAAACTAATGGAATAGCTTGTTCAAAACGGACTGAGGATGAATGGAATCGGCAATGGCGGCGCCATGAGCATCAAGGCGATCTATGGAAGCCTCGATGTCATCGATCTCCTCCGGGTTACCGTTAGCGAAGCCGGTCGGTAGCCTGGAGTAGTCGGTATTGGTGTGCGTCGACATGGCGACTAGGCCTGCGGCAGTGCCCAGACGGATGCCGTGCGAGGCCACCTCATCGATGCGGCCCGCCACCGCGCCGAGGCGAGCTTCTGGTGTGTCCCCAGGAGCATTCACCTTGTTCGCCAGCTCATTCGCCAGCGCCTTTAGCCGATCGAGTTCGGCATCACGCGCTGCAAGTTTACAAAAGAGGATTGCAGATTAATGTCATTTGGAGGACGAGATTGAGATTGAGCAGGTTGCAGGACTCACCGTCGATGACTTCGAGCAACTGTTTGCGCTCGTGCTGCCGTTCGAGATCCGCAATCCCGGCTTGCTTGGAGATGACCTCCAGCTCGCGACGAGAATCATCGCGCTCCGCCTTGAATCGGCGAGCATCACCATCTGAATAGCGGGAATCGACCGATGAGTGAGTTCGATTGGACGAACTCGAAGAGCCGGACGCCGCAGGAGCAGCGGCTGGAGCCGCGACTGGCGCACCAGCGGCGGCAATCCATTGGATTACCCTGAAGAAACAAAGAGATTCGTCAAGGAGAAGGCAAATCTCGAGAAGAACAGAGAGAAGTAAGCGGCCAATCACCTGCGGCGAGCGCCGGCGCGGCTTCCTTCGGGCTCGTCGGCGGCCGGTCGCCTTCCATTCGCCATTGGGGTTTTCTTGAGTTTACTGAGCTTGGGGAAAAGAAGAGTTCAAGGAAGGCGAAAGGCTTAGTAAAGAGATAGCGGCACTTGGTATGTTTATTTATAGAATCCGCAGAGGAAATCGTGATCGGTGATCGTGGCGCGCGTCCCAAAATTTCAGGAGGTGGAAAGCCCCACGAACCGAGCAGTTACCGTGTCGTTTGGGATTCATGCCGAATCGGGTTCGGTTCTACTGAATTGGATTCGGCTATATCGTTTGATGCGTTTTCGGGTCTGACACTGTTGAAACCAGCTTTGCCGAATGAGTTATTCACAATGGAGAAAGACAGGGTTAAAAGGATGACAAGATTACAGGGTTAATAAAACATTCGGCTATCAAACATAATTCACACACCCAAGAACTTTGAGATTACATTTTTGGCATTCGATATCATATTGCTAATGTTCTCTAATAAGTTTTTATCAGCTTCTTGGGTTCTGGTCAGAGCAGCCAGCTTCGCCTTGAGTTGTTTGTCTTCGTTCAGAGCTGCTAAGGCTTCCTTTCGCCTTCTCTCTGTTAACTTGGGAAGCTCGATTATCTTCTTCTTGTCGGCTTCAATTTCGGCCGATAAATTTCTCAATTCGGCTTCAAGTGCAGCTTTTCTGATCTCCTTCATTTCAAGTTCAGATTCCAGCTTGGTCAATAATTCCTTATCATTCTGGACTTGAGTATGCAGGTCTTTTACAGATTGCTTGACCAAAGTTCTCCTTTGCTCCAAGGCTGGTTGAGCCGATTGATTCTTCAGAGCTTGCTTCACTGCGATAAAATGATCATCCAATCTGGAAATTGGATCTAAAGAAGTCTTGATATCGGCAGGAAGATCTTGGTCAACTGATTCAAGCAAATCTCTTAAAAGATCAGCATTGGTAACTTGTTCCCGAGTGTCCTTATGCAGAAAAGAGAGGATTTCTTTCAGTTTTGTTTGATTCTCCTCTGATAAGGTTTGACCAGAAGAGGTCTCTTCCCCTTGTTCGGCAATTAAATCATCCACAGCAAATGAATAGCTGGGTGAAGAAGTGGTTTTCTTCTGAAAAAGATATTGCCGAATTATTGATGATTCATTGGATAAAGAACTGGAAGACTGAGTAATTATCTCTACCTCATTCCTGGTCTCTTGGATGGAAAGAGAAGGCAGCTCGAGCTCAGGCAAAGATTCTTGTATGTCATGCTGAGGAGAGCTTGGAAGATCTGTTGGTGGAGAAGAGACTTCTAGTTGAGGAACATCAGGAGAAGCTGAAGCTAGTTCTTGATGAGAAGGAGGACTCTCCAAAATTGGGTCTATTGAAATTTGCTCTGAAACTGAAAAGGAATCAATGCCGATGGAAAGGAACTTTAAAGATGAGATAATGAGAAATTTTACCAGTCATTGAAGCATCGGCAGGACCTGCACTGATTGCTAACTGTTGTTCTCTGCCCTGAAATCAAAAGGAAATAAAACTGAACAAAAACACCAAAAGCATTATAGTCAAAGAAGAGGGATTCTGACCTTGATTTTGCTACTTGTTCTTTTCTTCTTTACAACTGAAGGAGCAGCTATAAGGAGAGTTTTTCTCTTGACAGATGATGGTCTAATGAGTATTGGATCTGAGGAAGCTTGTCTAGCCATCAGCTGAGCCAAAGAAGGAGAGTGATGCCCCAGAATAGATATTGGGCCTGCAGTGTTATATGCAATTGTTCTGGCCAGAGGGGCAGGGACTATGTCCTACAGGATAACAAAGTTAAAAGTCGATGAAAGAGGATGTCAGTGGAAAAACAAATGGATTGTAAGCGTGTTTACCTCTGAATTCGGCTGATAGTCAGGCATCAAATCGAGGCAGAGAGGGTGGACTGGCACATTAAAGATGTGATCATGGACTTCTTGCCACCAAAGAATAAAAGAAGGATGAGCAAGTGCTGTTGGCACAAAAGGTTCGATTTGATAGATGGCTGCACAACACTTATAATCAAAGATTCTTCTTGTTTCTGTGGAATCTTTGATGATCTGCCTAGGCTTGAGGAATTCATGAAAGAATAATCTCGGGGGCACTTGGCCACATCCCAATTGCCTGGCTACTATATTCGGCTGGTAATATTCATATGAACTTTGAACCAGCCTTCCTCCACAAAATTCAGCTGGTAGGATGCAAGGCCGAATAAAAGTGTTAAAAATTGCTGTGGACTCTGCGTCTGTGCATCCAGTCTCGAAGCTGAATTCACAAGGAAAAGTGAGACTGTCATTGTTCAAATATAGGAACCAGAGGGGGTTGGTAAAGCCTTTGAAGAAAAGTTCAAACAGTTCTCCAATGCTTTTGTTGATAGCAATAGTGGAGGCTGCTTCCCCATAGGTTTGACAGCCTTTGGTGCTCTGGGCTTCTGCTTCCTGGTAATTGACTGAGGGGAAGTGTCGGCTGTTGAGATCAATGGAGACAATTTGGTGCATGTACAATTGCAGCCACATCTGGACGAACCACCAGGGACCATTGACGCAAGAAATTTTCTTGTTGGTGTGCATCTGATAAATGGTTTGGTGGAGCATGTGATAGACACTTCCCAAGAGATATTTCCCAAGAGGGATAAGTGTGCCTGCAGCCAGATCTTCGGCCATTACTATGTGGTTCAGAGTTGGCTCATTGGCTTTGCCGCAGAAAACAAATCTGCACAACCACATATTCAGAAAGGCCCTGTACTCAACATCAGTCAGAGGACCATCACGCATGTAGGTCTGGATGTATTTCTTATAGCCGACTCCAGTCTTCACCCCTGTCTGTTTGGAAGAACCTTTGTACCTGTATGGGTGTGTTGTCCCTGTAATGTTCAGGCCGGTTATCATGTAAACATCGGCCAGGGTTGGAGTCATTGGTCCATGACCAAAAAGAAAGGCGTTCATGCCGTTGGACCAGAAGTGACAGGCTGCAATCAGGAGATTTTCATTTTTGGGTGTTTCGGCTAAAGATAGATCCAAGCAATGAGAAATGCGAAGACTGTCCCAATTCTGCGTCTGAGGGCTTTTATCTTCGAGAATCCTCTTGTACCAGTTTCTCCAACCAGCGATTGGGGGCAAAGGCCAGTTTTTGAATGAATCCTGCCATTCGTGAGGTCCCGACAGTGAAGTTTTGAAGGGGATCCTTTGAGACTCGGCCGCAATAATTTCGGAGGGATCTGGATTCCCTGAAGGGCCGAGGAAGTAAGATGCGGATTGCTCCTCCGTAGGGATCAGGATTTCAGTGGTCAGAACCTATTGAGGACGGAAGAAGAGCGATTCGGGGATTCAAAGTGCAGCTTGAGAAGAGTAATGCCGAATATGATTGAAGAAAACGGAACTTACTTGAAGAATTTGATCCTGGTTCGCCATTTGAAGATTGGAGCTTGAAGGATTCGACGAACTAGGGTTTGAGTTTGAGAACGCACTCTGAGGATTTGGGAGCAGAAAACGGATGTCGAGCGAACTCAGCCTGAAAATGTTGGGGATTCCTGGTCAATTCCGAGATAAAGTGTCCTCTTATCCCGAAATTGAAGGGGCATGTGTTGACACCAAAAATTGGCACCAGGAAGAGGCTGACATGTGGGCCGGATTTGGTAGAAGGATGCCATTCGGCTAAAAGGGTTTTTTCTGAAGCATTCGGCAAAGATGCTCTGCGGTCGGGAACGCGTCGCCATTCGGCTGAAATATTCGGCAGAGATACTCTGCGGTCGGGAATGCGTCATCATTCGGCAGAGGCATTGTTCCGCAGGCGAAGAGTGGTAGCATTCGGGAAGACATGATGACGTGGATCAACATAAGGAAAAGGCCGGTTCGAACAAGGAAAGCTATGTGGGCACGAAGATTCGTCATTTATTTTTAGAAACAAGTGTTGTAGTCGTGTCTGACTAGGAGTTGTATCAAGACCTGGGTATAAATATAAACCCATGGCAGATGTAAAAAAGAATCGAATCAATCATACAACAAACCGGCCCCGTGCCAACATCGAGTCCTTTAGTCGAGTCGTCGAGTTCTTCGAGGGGAGTCATCGATCCGTCGACCTCCGTAAGTACCGGCAACCTTGTATCATGCTTAGTATCATGCGGTGGATTTAAGCTTTGATGCAAGTAGTCTTGTTACCATGCTTAGTATCATCCGGTGGATTTAAGTTATGGTCTCAAGAAGGTTCCTCTGTTAGGTCATGAGCCATGCGGTGGGCTAAGATCTAGTATGGACCAAGTTATCGGCTCTGTTAGATTTTGGCAAGATCTAACGGATTCATTAAGTTACCCCGTGTTGCTCCTTTTTTACTATGTGCTTAATTCATGCAACACACCTTTGCCCAATCTAGATCGGCTAGAATCGGCTCTGCTTTACGGTGCGACGACTTATCCCCTCATAGCCGAATCCGAAACCGATCTAGGTTGCTACGTGTCGCGGGTTCAAGCTTGTCGGTATCGTGTAGATCTTGACAGAACCGGGTATCATGCGGTAGATGCAGGTTTTTGGATCGTCTTAGAGCTAATCATCCGGTGGATTAGAATTCGATTCGATCTGATAGATTTATCTTTACCGATTAGGCTTGTTCCTTCGACATGGATCCCGATTCGGCTAAATAGCCGTATTCGGCAGTGCTCTCATGAGTGAACTTGTGTTCGTGGGTTTGCATTGGACAATGAATGCTTTTAGCCTTTCACGATTAGATTGTATCATGCGGTGGATTGATCTAATCTGATTGGTGGTGTGGCTCCAAACGAGTTGTATCATGCGGTGGATTAACTCGTTCGTTGTCATGCTTGACGGGTGCTGCTTTCGGCCTATGCATTCTTGTTTTCAATGTAAATTCGTGACTGTGTTGTGGGTTCGTAACTAAACATTGAGTGCTTTTAGCTTTTCATGATTAGATTGTATCATGCGGTGGATTAATCTAATCTGATTAGTGGCGTGGTTACAAACAAGTCGTATCATGCGGTGGATTAACTTGTTTTGTTATCATGCTTGACGGGTGCTGCTTTCGGCCTATGCATTCTTTGTTTACTGCGAATTTATGATCATGTTTCACCCTTTTATTTATTTATCATGCTCTGTTTCTCGTTAATCGGCTATGAGTACGTGTTCATTCGGTTGAAAGCCGATCTTTCGTCATGCTTACGTCACGCATTCGGCAGTGCGCTCCTTGCGTGCCTTGCCGATTGCCGAATGAGGTTTTAACTGCCGACAGATAGCTTCCCTGTAGCTATATGTCTCTCAAGATTGGCTTCAACGCCGCAAACATGGAACTGTCTGGTCTCACCCGGCACGTTCCAGGTTTTAATCTAAACGTTTTTTTTTTTATCCCTTTGTTAGTTTTCAGGCAAACTGACTGGCACGCTTCCGGATTCGAAAGCCCGGGCCACGTTTGAAGCCAGCTTTGTTCGGCTTGCTGTGTGCTTGGCGTGAGGTGCGGATTTTACGTCAACACCTACTCTAGTGCGGCGCCGAGACTGTAGGAGAATCGAGCTTGATATGTGTAGGGGGGATTCGTTGCGGCGTAATCTCCCTGATTTACCACGGCCCCCGACTGGCCCCGGTGGGAAGGTTTCACATCCCTGGGGCAGATGTTAGATCAGATGTTTCCCGAGCCCAGAGAGACAGGATTGGCGCCGTTACTGTTTAGGGTCTTTGCTGTGGGCTGTGTCTCAGGTTGGTTGCGGACTAGCCTTGCAGCCCGGATGGATTCCTGGAGTGCCACCTCTGCAGAGTGTAAACTATACGTATAGCCGTGTCCACGGTTACGGACGACCCATTTCTGATAAGTTCCGACTAGCATGGGAATCTGCTTTCTTACCTCATCCTTTGATTCGGGTTATGAGAGATTGGTCCAGCGTTGCTGATGAGACAAGGTGGGGAGGGAGCTCACCGAGTCGACTAGTGAGTGAAAGGCGTTGGTGGATACTGTTTGCGGGAACCTGCTGTGGCAGGACGAGCCCGATGGGAATGTGAGGCTGATGGGTGGATTTGGGGAGTGGAGGTGCGTGTGAGGGAAGGAGTTGGTGATGAGATGAATTTGGGTTATTGCTGCTGCTTGCATAAGAAAACCCTGGCTCAAACCTTGATTATTTCTATACCCTAGAATAGGCCACCTTAAAGCTTGCTTCATATTATGGTTGGTGACGTGGACCTGTCCCATTTCCTTGGGGACAGACTTTGGGTTCTTAGGTGAAGACCCCGACCACGAGTTCAACCAGGAGGGGTGGTACGATTGAAGGGTGCGCGCTATGCTCAAGGATGCCTGTGGAGGAGTGGACCCTGATGATCTAGCTACCGCTGCGCAGTTGTTTCTTATTGTCGATTTAGCCTAGAGGGCTTGTACCAGACGCTATGTTTTATATATGTCATGTATTGGATCTTTTATCGTTGTATGGATGTGATATTCGACTGAGATGAGTTCTGTACGAGATAGCTGCTATTCCTGGGACTATCTCGAGGGTACAGGGAGTCGGATTCTCGTCGTTGAGGATCCAGTTCGTTTAAGTTGGTATCAGAGCCATACTTGACCGTAGCGCGTAACCCTTAGATCGGAAACTTAGGACAGAAGCTCTAACTGAGTCCTCTACTGTATATGAAACCCCTTGGACTATTTGAAAACTATATATAAGTACATCTCAACTATTTACAAAACTTTTACCCTTACCTTACCTTACTAACTTGCTAACTTACTAACAACCCACTAACTGTCTGGCAGATGGAAGCAAGAGGACCAGTAGATGAACGACGGGAGATCAGGACCACAGGGACAGACTGTGGAGGTTTGGCAGTGCTATTGAGGGAGGTGCTGCGTACAGTGGGGATAGACGTGGACAACGTCTTCTACGAGGGCTGGACCTACGGCCCTGGCGAGGGAGTGCACACCCGGTTGCAGATGGAAGTACCCAATATCCCTGGACGGCCAAGGTCACTGATGCTACGGGAAGCTACCAGCGAGGGCACCTTCAGTCGGGCAGTGCAGACTATAGCCATGAGGATACTCCGACTTGCCACACTTGTGTACCAGAACCAGCTCAGCCACACCCGTTTCCGGTACCTACCGAGGGCTCTTGAAGATCCAACTGACAGAGACGCAGTCAGCTTGCAGGCTCACGCAGCGGACCGAGAGCGGAACGTGACCCTGCGGACCTCAGTTCAGTGCATGATTGAGCAGGAGTACTTAAACATTGCCCTAGAAGAGAAAGTTGCCAAGCTAAAAGAGAGGGTATGGAAACAAGACATCCAGCTACTGGAGAAGGATAACAGGATCGCCTTACTTGAGAAGCGCCTCGAAGCTAAGGCAAGAGAAGTCAGAGTCCTGGAATACGAAGCTCGCAACAACAGGCAGTTGGCAGGACTGATCCGAGCAACTCACCATGCTCGAGATATCCGTCTGGAAGATCAACTCATAGAAAAAGACAAAGCACTGGCAGCCAAGGAAGAAGAGATAGAAGGACTGAAGGAAGAAGTATATTGGTTGGACAGTCACAACTCAGAACTTCAGGAATAGGTGGATAGCTACAAGGAGAAGAGTGGACGAAACTACCAGCTGATGAAGTACTTGAGTCTTCAACAGATTATGGCAAAGGAAGAAGCTCGAAGGACCCTTAATAGTTGGGTAAGGTCAGACTGGAAGAGGGTAGCAGAGGTGATCACAGTGAACCAAGGACTTCCAGAGGAACGCAGAGTTGAACCCAGAACAGAGCACTACAGGGTCTCACCAAGTCGGGTTGAGCCGATACCACTACCTGAGGCTCGAACCCTTACTCCCGAGATGACAAGACTGAGACAAGAACTGGCACCCCTAGAGCAGCAGTTGGCAAGACCTGAGGTGGACACAGTGAGGTTGGCAGCGCGCCTCACGGACACTCTCCACGACGACAGGCAGTGATCAAGCAGCAGACAGGGACTGAGGCTGTGAGGTTGGCAGCGCGCCTCACAGGCACTTTCAGCAGCATGAGTTGGATGAAGTAGGCAGTATCAGCAGATGACAGCAGTAGTGATGAGACTTATATCTATCTTCATGAGTAGATGTTTAGACTTAGTAGTTCATGACCACCTTTTGGCTCAGCCACGATGTAGCATCCGCTTAGATGTACTAATCCTCAAGGTTCCAGGAGCTGGCCTCAGGATAGTACTCATGTCTAGGGTGTAATGCTGTTATGAATGATCGATCTTTGTGGCTGTTCTTGCAGTTTTATTGATGTTCATCTTGAGTGTACTTTAGTGTTGAGTCTATTTCATGTGTGCAGCTCCTACTCTAGTTACGCTAAACCTAACCATAACCGACCGCCACTAAACCTGCTCTATGAAAAATACAGCAAGACGTCGATCCGAAGATCCAACCGACTGCTTGCACGTTTTGAGGAAGCTGAGCAAGAAGAGGCAGCAATGGCAGCTAGAGGCAGAGGACGTGGCAGAGGTCGTGGTCGCGGAAGAGCAACAGCTGCAGTTGGAGGCAGGGGCCGTGGACGCGCAGCAGGCGTGCTCCAGCCCGAGAACAACGCACCAGGTGGAGAACAGGAAGCGGAGATGGAAGAACCAGCAGTGGAACCTCAGCAGAACCAGCAGAACGACCAGCAACCACCGCCACCGCCTAACTTGGTAGAAGTAATGACCACTCAGACACAGCTGATGCAACAGATGGCACAGGCCAACACTCAGATGATGCAAGCTATGCAACAGATACAGGGAAACCAGAACCAGAACCGTCAGGGACACCGTGAGGAAGACCTACAAAGGAAGATTGAAAGGTTCATCAGGCTGAAGGCACCCACCTTCGACTACTCGGACGAGCCACTCGACGCGCACGACTGGCTACGTACCATCAAGACGAAGCTGGACCTGACAGACTACACTGAAGAGGAATGTGTGGCCCTTGCGGCACACCAGCTTGAAGGCGCAGCGAAAGCGTGGTGGGAGAGCTACTGTGACTCTCACGCGAACCCTGCTCAGATCACCTGGCTAGAGTTTTGTGAAGCTTTCAAGGAGTACCACATCCCGGAACAAGTCATGGTGCACAAGGCAATGGAGTTCAGGACGATGACCCAAGGAAGTTTGTCTGTAGCTGAGTACGCTCGACACTTTGCTAAGATGTCAAGGTACGCTCCTGAAGATGTCAACACTGAAAAGAAGAAACAGTTTTGGTTCCAGCGCGGCTTGCACAGAGGTTTGAGGACAGCACTCGCAGCGAGTTCACATAGGTCACTTAGAGAGCTGATCGACAGGGCTATCGCAGTTGAGAAGGAAAGAGTGGGTCTTGAAGATACTTGGCGAGAGAAGAAAAGAAAGGCTGAACAGTTGCACAACCACAGACTGAGTCAGAGGCCGAGGAGTGGCCAGAGCAACATGCTCAGGAGAGGCTTTCAGCAGAGCAACAGCCAAGGAAGCTCAGGGTCCAACAGAAACAGCTACCAGGGTAACCGAAGCAGTAACAGCAACAGCTTTGGCAGCAGAGGCACCAACTACAACAGTTTTGGGAACTGAAACAACAGCTACTCAAGTCAGGGAAACCCCAACTGGAAGCCAAACAACACACCCAGAGTTGGTGGAGGAACCTCAGTGGTCTGTTTTGCTTGTGGGAAGCTCGGTCACAAGTCCTTTGACTGTCCGGAGAAGAAGAACAAACAAACCCCAGCCAAGGCACCGGCACCTGGAGGACAGGACAGGCAGCCAGCAACAGCGCAAAGAGGACGCCTCAACCACCTGACAGAGGAAGAAGCCGAGGACGCTCCCGACGTTGTGCTCGGTGAGTTTTTAGTAAATGGCATTCCAGCTTTGATATTGTTTGACTCTGGAGCAACTGGATCTCATATCTCGACAAAGTTTGTGAAAGAGCAGTCACCCCCGACTATACCTAAGGCTAGACCTATAGTCACTACTTCTCCCTTAGGAGAGCTTAGGTGCACCATAGAGTGCCCAGCAGTTAGTCTGATGATCGGTGGGCAGGAGTTCGTAGGAGACCTAACAGTCCTGAAATCAGACGGAATTGACGTGATACTGGGAATGGATTGGCTTACAGAACACAAAGGAGTAATCAGTTGCTCGCCCAGAACAGTTGAGTTGACACACCCTAGCGGAGTCAAAGTAACAGTAGAGCCACGAAGAAGAAGAACAGGGAAGAGATCCAGAACATGTATTCTGAGACAGTTGGTATACTCTATCGAGAAAAAGACGATCGAAGAAGTGCCTATAGTATGTGAGTACCCTGACGTATTTCCCGAAGAACTACCAGGATTACCACCTGACCGAGACGTAGAGTTCATAATCGAGCCGCAACCAGGCACATGGCCCATTGCCAAGAGACCGTACAGAATGTCAGTGGAAGAGCTGGAGGAACTCAAGAAGCAGCTGAAAGAGATGCTAGAAAGCGGGGTGATTCGACCAAGTGCATCCCCATGAGGATCACCAGTGTTGTTTGTGAAGAAGAAAGATGGGTCAATGCGCATGTGAGTAGACTATCGATCCCTGAACGCAGTGACGATCAAGAACAAGTACCCATTACCGCGGATTGATGACTTGCTAGATCAGTTGAAGAAAGCCAAGTACTTCAGTAAGATTGATCTGAGATCGGGATACCACCAGATGAAGATTAGAGAAGGCGACATTCCCAAGACAGCCTTTGTGTCCTTCGGTTTGACCAACGCACCCGCTTACTTCATGAACATGATGAACAAGGTATTCATGGAGGAACTAGACAAGTTCGTGGTGGTGTTCATTGACGACATACTAGTCTACTCAGAAACAGCCGAAGAACATGAGGAGCATCTAAGGATTGTACTAGAGAAGCTGAGGCAGCATCAACTCTACGGGAAGTTCAGCAAGTGTGAATTTTGGCTGGAGAAAGTAGCCTTTTTGGGTCACGTGTTGACAGCTGAGGGCGTAGCGGTAGACCCAGAAAAGATTGAGGCAGTAGCTGAATGGAAGCAGCCGAAGAGTGTCACGGAAATCCGAAGCTTTCTGGGTTTGGCAGGTTACTACAGAAGGTTCATTGAGAACTTCTCCAAGATTGCCAAGCCAATGACCGAACTACTCAAGAACAATATCCCGTTCGAGTGGACGGACAAGTGTGAAAGAAGTTTCCAAGAGCTCAAGCACAAACTCACTACAACGCCAGTATTGACCCTGCCAGATATTCGCAAAGATTTCGTAGTCTATTGCGATGCTTCGAGACAAGATTTGGGATGTGTTCTAATGCAAGAGGGCAAGGTTGTTGCTTATGCATCAAGGCAGCTGAGGAAACATGAGGAAAACTACCCCACACATGATTTAGAACTGGCAGCAGTGGTACATGCATTGAAGATCTGAAGGCACTACCTGATTGGCAACAAGTGCGATATCTACACGGATCACAAAAGCTTGAAGTATTTCTTCACCCAATCCGAACTAAACATGAGGCAGAGAAGGTGGTTAGAACTGATCAAAGATTACGACTTGGAGATACACTACCATCCTGCAAAGCCAACGTAGTGGCAGATGCCTTGAGCCGAAAGAGTTATTGCAACAACTTGATGATAGAAGAAAGTCAGCCCGAACTAGCAAAGGAATTGTACATGCTGAAACTCGAGCTAGTAGAAGAAGGAAAACCCCAGGAAATGATGGTGAAGTACAACCTAGAAGACCGAATCAAAGAAGCTCAAGGGAAGTGTCCAGAAATCCAAGAAGTAAAAGAGGATATCCAGCGAGGAGTGGCACCTGACTTCCGAATAGATGAAGCAGGGACAGTATGGCTGAAAGACCGTATTTGTGTACCGCAGGATAAGGAAATCAGGAGAACAATTCTCTTAGAGGCTCACGAGTCCAAGTACTCGATACACCCAGGATGCACCAAGATGTATCAGGACCTGAAGGATAGGTTCTGGTGGAAGAAAATGAGAGAGGACATAGCAGAGTATGTAGCCAAGTGCGACTCTTGTCAAAGAATCAAGGCAGAACATCAAAGACCAGCAGGACTACTGAAACCACTGAAAATTCCTATGTGGAACTGGGAAGATATCAGCATGGACTTCGTGGTCGGCCTACCCCGCACTCAAAAAGGGAATGATGCCATTTGGGTCATAGTTGATCGGCTAACAAAGGTAGCCCACTTCATACCAGTCAAAAGCACATACCCAGTAAGCAAACTAGCAGAGCTATATATAGACAACATTCTTAAGCTGCATGGGGCACCAAAAAGTATTGTGTCAGACAGAGGACCACAATTCACAGCTCAGTTCTGGAAAAGCCTACATCAAGCCATCGGGACAACCTTGGAGTATAGCACAGCTTACCACCCTCAGACAGATGGGCAGACCGAAAGAGTAAACCAGGTTCTTGAAGACTTGTTGAGGGCATGTGTCGTAGCTTACAGCACAGACTGGGAGAAGAGTCTATCTTATGCAGAATTTTCCTACAACAACAGCTACCAGGCCAGCCTGCAGATGTCCCCCTTTGAGGCACTATACGGCAGAAAATGCAGAACGCCTCTAATGTGGTCAGAGGTGGGAGAACGAACATTCTTTGGACCTGACATGATTATAGAGGCAGAAGAAAATGTGGCCAAGATCCGAGAGCACTTGAAGGCAGCTCAGAGCCGACAAAAGAGCTATGCGGATAAAAGGAGACGAGATCTAGAGTTCGAAGTAGGGGACTTTGTCTACCTAAAAGTGTCACCCCTCAGAGGGCATAAGAGATTCCAAGTGAAAGGGAAGCTAGCACCCCGTTTTGTGGGACCGTATCAGATACTGGAGAGAATAGGAAAGCTAGCCTACAAGCTAGACCTACCAGAGGACCTAGCTGGAGTACACCCAGTGTTCCATGTATCTCAGTTGAGGAAATGTCTAAGAGTACCAGAACATGAGATCAAAACAGAAGCGCTAGACCTACAAGACACCTTAGAGTATCTGGAGTACCCAGAGAGGATACTAGACAGAGCAGTCAAAGAGACCAGGAGCACAGCTATCCCATTTTGCAAAGTGCAGTGGAGCAACCATTCAGAAAGGGAGGCTACATGGGAGAATGAGTCAGTACTAAAAGAGAAATACCCCCACTTGTTTAAGCCATAGGTAACCACAAATCTCGAGGACGAGATTCTTGTGAGGGGGGGAGACTGTAACAACCCTAAAAATACCCTTAGGATTTGTTGAGTGCAAAAATGTGAATTTAGAAATTTTTGGTGAATTTTGTGCAAGTCAACAAACATATAAGAGTGTCTTCTAATTGCTTCCTAAATTCCTAGGCAATTTAAATTCAAATTTAAAAATAATTTGAAGTGCTAAGGACCAAATAGATGTGATTTGGAGTTTATTTGGTTTTATTGGATTTTTGGTTGGGTTTGAATTCAAATTCTAGATTTGAATTCAAACAAAAACTAACTAAACTATTTGTAAACCCTAACTAACCTTGTTGGGCCGAAACCAGAAGCCAAAGTCCGGAAACCACCCTCGAACTCTCTTCCCGAGCCAACGAACCAAGCGGCCCAGCCAGCCTTGCGGCCCTGCTGCGGCCCAGCCTTTCCTCCGCGTCGCCTCCGCGTCTCTCTCTCTCCCACTGACAGGCGGGTCCCACCTGTCAGCTTTCTCTCCCACCTCACCTTCTTCCCCAACCACCCGAGCCGTCCGATGCGCGCCGCGTGTCCGCAGGCTCATGGCCGCCCCATCTCGCCGTCCGTGCCCAAACCCTAACAGCCGCCACCCTATAAATCGGACCCGCCGGTCGTCTTCCTCCTCGAGCCGCAAAGACATCAGAACCAGGTGAGATGGTGAATAAGATAGAACAGAATACAAAGATCAAGGAGGAGACAATTATCAATGACCTGAAATAATAGCAAATTAAGCCAAGAATAGATAGACCAAGAGTAGTTAAGCAAAATAATCCTTAGAGAATGACCATTGCTATCTAGGCTTGCGTCCTACAGTCAACATAGCTCTGATACCACCTCTGTCACACCCGGTTTTAAAGGCAAAACCAGATGCATCTCATATGTGCGCTAGGATCAGTTTACACACATATGGTAGACGTCACAAGTGAATATCCATAACCATGCATAACGAAAGAGTATTATAGTGTATTTATTACAGTCTCAGAGTTGACACCAATGTCATAGCGGAAGACTTAAATAAACGTTCATCTAACGAAGCAAAAGTGACTCCAACTCCACAGGCATTGATTGGGGGAGACTCGCCTAGAACTCCTCAAAATCAGTAGTGAAATCCTCAAAATTCTCCCAATCTGAGCAGCATTCCGGGTGTAGTTGATGAAATAAAGGAAAGAAAAACAACAAGTATGAGCACATGACGTACTCAGCAAATGTAATATAACATACAAGGCTGAGGCAAAAAGGTTGGCTGACCATACTGCAGTAAGCACTTTTAGTTGGTCAAGTTTTATTAAGCAACTATTTACTAGCAAATGAAAGTATATACCACCCACAAATTAATGAATGCCATATTCCCAACATATTCATATAACCACGATTTAGATCATGTTCAAATATGATTATCATGTAAGGGTCCAGGCCGCTCTTGACCGTGAGCACGGCTGTTATAACAGTTTTACACTCTGCAGAGGTTGTACACTTTCACCATAAGCCGTGATTCCCATTGCCGAAGCATTGTACCCTTCCCACACCACGTGGACCGAATACTAGGTTTCACTATGAGACCTTTACAAAAGCACTCTAATAAATGATAGCCCGCTAAGGTTTCCGGTTCAGAAGCAAAGCATAACCCTCCCTAATGAGGTCTGTCTCTTACCAAAGCCCACAGCTCAAAAGGACCGAGCTATACCCCGTCAACCGCCGCCCCCCATGCCCCTTTCGAGTCAAGCTACCATAAACTAGAGCACCTAATTAGTCAGTAAAAGCCAGAGCCACATGGCACTCATGGTTGTACTGTTTTCCTGGGTGGTTCTCCATGTTCCAATTAAAAGATATGATCTTGTCCATTAATTGATTAAAAAGGTAGTAATGGAACATAGAGTAGGGGTTCGTTAACCAATCCAAGTTGAGCAAGCTAAGCATCATCTACCATTAAAGTTAATTAAATAACCCAGTTTCAGGGACATGAGAATATAGTGGCTAGGCAAATCCTTAAATAGGAACCCATCAAATTAAGACACATGTATGGGTGGTGAAATTAATAATTATTAGGACATTTGCATGATATAATACACTTGTCTTCTTCCCAACTCTGTTGCTGCTCAAATCCTTCTCCAACTGTTGGTTCTTCAGAGAAATCCTCGAACTGGTCGTTTCCTAATCGCATCACACATTCACATGCAAGGAAACAATAGAACAAATAAGAAACAGTACACCAAACAATTCCAACAGAAGAAAACAACCGCACAAAACTAATCTACGCGTGACAACGAACGCGTGAGCGCGAGAATCACTAAAATCGGAGTTAAAACGCAAAAGATATGACTTTTCTAAGGTTCAGGGACTTGCTGGCAAAGTTTTAAAACTTCCAGGGGTTTAACTGCGAAAAACCAGGGGCTAAAACATAATTTTGTATTAAAACTTGAGGGTTTTCATGTAAAAAGACAAAACTTGGACCTCGGGCGCAATTTTAAAACTTGCAGGGGCTAAAACAGAAGAAAACAGACCTATTTGGAATTATTTTTGAACTAACAGAAGAAAAATGAGCGTTGGATCGCGATCGGACGGTCTGAATCAGATCGGGCCGAGGGGAATACGCCGGCGACGACACCTGCGGCGGCGCCGCCCGTTCCCGCGGCGGAACTTCGCCGGAGAAGACGCGATCTTGGAGAAAAACTTAGCTCCTCTCAACTGATCAAATAAGTCTTCAATTCTGGGCAATGGATACTTATTCTTGATGGTTACCTCATTCAATGAACGATAATCCACACACATCCTCAGAGTACCATCCTTTTTACCCACAAAAATTACAGGTGCCCCCCAAGGTGAAGAACTAGGACGAATGTAACCTTTATCCAACAATTCCTTAAGTTGTTTCTTAAGTTCTTCTAGTTCATTAACAACCATTCTATAGGGTCTTTTAGAAATAGGAGCAGTACCAGGTAAAAGCTCAATAATAAACTCAATGTCTCGTTCGGGTGGCATACCTGGCAAATCATCTGGGAAGACATCTGGAAACTCACAAACAACTCTGATATCCTCCAAAGGAACACCGCTGGCCTGATTCACTGAGTAAGTTGAAGATGAGGGTTGTGTGGCTCCGAATTCAATCTTCTCTCCCTGAGGGCTAGTCAACAACACGGACCTCTTGGCACACTGAATCACCGCATCAAAAGCAGCTAACCATCCCATTCCAAGTATGACATCAATTCCCTCAGAGTTCAGGACTATCAAATCAGCAGGAAAATCTACCCCAACTATTTTCAGGTTAACTCGAGGACAGATAAAATTGGCTTTCATGTTTCCACCGGGAGAGCTAACTAGCATGGAATTTCTCATAGGGACCATAGATATATTATACTTAGCTATGTACTGAGCAGTAATAAAAGAATGAGATGCTCCAGAGTCGAATAAAACCGATGCAGGGGCTGAGTTGACGAGGAACATACCAAGTACCACATCCTGGGCCTCCTGCGCGGACTCTGCAGCAACATGGTTCACCTTGCCCCGCATCTGATTCTGCTGGCCCTTGTTGCTCTGGGGCGTCGGGTTCACATTCCTGTTCTGCTGCTGAGGGGTATTCGGCCTAGGTGCACTGCCACTCTGGTGCTGTGGGGTCTGAGCATTCCTCTTAGGACAGTTGTGGGCAAAGTGGCTGGGATCTCCACAAATGTAGCAGGTACGAGGAGTAGGAGCACTGCCTGGTGCAGGGGTCTTCACTGGAGTCTGAGTCGGGGTGGTCTGGCGGTTCTGCTGAAATGCTGGACGCTGAGGTGGAGGTGCCGACCGCTGACCCTGACTCTGCGCAAAGTTACTCCCTTGCCCACCAAAACGAACGGGCATGTTCTGCTGAGGCGGCTGGAGACGAGGGCGGGTGTTACTGCTTGACTGTCCTGAGGCCATGAACTTCCTTTTCTGCTCTCCCAACTCACGACGCTTGCTCTCCAAGCCAATAGCCTTATCCAGCAGCTTCTGAAATGTTGGGAAGGTGTGAGACATGAGTTGATATTGGAGCGGCAGAATCAATCCTTCCAGAAATCGCTCCTGCTTCTGCTCATCATCCTTCACCTCATCTGGGGCGTAACGGGACAACTGGATGAACTTATCCCGGTACTCGCTGACGGTCATCCCACCTTGCTTGAGTGAGAGGAACTCCTTCTTCTTCAGCTTCATGACACCAGCAGGAATATGGTGGCTCCTGAAGTTGGTCCTAAACTCCTGCCAGGTGATAGCATCAGGGGTGGCATGAGCAGCAAGATAAGCATCCCACCAATATGAAGCTGATCCTTCCAAGCGACCTGAGGCATACAGGACCTTCTCCCTGTCATTGCACTGAGCCATATCCAGCTTCTTCTCAACAGTCTTCAGCCAATCATCAGCATCAAGAGGATCTGCCGAGTAGGAGTAGGTAGGAGGTTTGTGACTCATGAACTCCTGGTGCTTGTCTCTCTGCTGGTTGTTGTTATTGTTGTTGTTGTTGTTCTGTGCTTGCATGGCTGCCAAGGTATTAGCCATGCCCTGGAGAATCTGAGTCTGGTTGGCGAGGATCTGATCCATTGCTACGGATGCTTGATTCGGCGGAGGATTTGGATTGGGGTTGACACGTCCTTGACGATTCACAGGTGGTTGATCCACTCCACTTCCAGACCTGGTGTTTACCATCTGGTGGTTAGAACATGAGGTTCAGAGGGTGGTAAAAAGATATAACTCAAATCATGAACAGATAAAAGTTAATGTAGAACGAGTTGCCAATGACAGGCAAATCAAATTCTGAAACAAATTCTGTTCGTCCTAATTAAACAGTTGTAACTCTCATTCTGTATATCCAAAAATCATGATATTTTGTCTGAACGTAGACTATAAAATTCTGAAACTAACCCAACTTGAATCACCTCAATCGGAATTTTGTGGCTCGAGGTACAAAATAAACAAGACAGCTGTGTCAGGACAACGGGACAGATTCTGGTTTCTCCAATAAAACCATTATATCTCTCTCCCAGAACCTCCAAAAATCACGAAAACTTCCCAGAACCTAGGTTATCAAGTCCTTAATCCAACCCAACTGGATTTACATCAAACGGAGTTCTGCAGCTCCAGAAACAATTCGGACAGTACCCGGATATCATGCAGCAGCGAGAACAGATTGTCGCATAACATGATTTATATGAGGGGTAAAATTATATGGATAAAGTGATAGTTAAGGGCTAAGATCAGAGACCAAAGTAAACCCAAACTAACTAAATTTATTTATTTAATAATTACTCAATTGTGGTCATCACTCCACAATTAAGTTCAATCATTACAAAGATCCAAATCACACACTTAGCACAAAAGCAAACATCTCTACCACACTTTTAAACCAAACTAGATCACATGCTACGCACGAGTCTCAATGATTCTAAACGTACTGAACTAACAAAAGAGAGGGTATCCTATCTTAATAGATATGGGTGAAACAACTAGACAATCCACTAAACACTGTCTAGCGGGGCGGTGAATGACCCATCAGCCCTTCTATATCTTCATCCAAGGGCGGAAGTGCTTCTCCCTTGAGTTCAGCTATCAGCCTCTTGTTCTTCCTTCGTTCAGCAGCGAGTCCTTCACGCACTTCTTGTAGCTCTCTTGTGGTGTCATCGGCGTGCACGTTGAGCATCTGGGTGAACGCCACCTGGACGTTGAGTGTAGAGTTTACACCTGGCGGTTGTGGCACAACCCCAGTTGGAGTGCCTTGCTGCCTTCGAGGAAGATATGCCCAAGCAGTGTGACGTACTTCAGCAGCCTCCTCATGACAAAGCACAGAAAGTGCCCTCCTGGCTGCATCCTGGATTTCAGCTTCGAAAGTTGATCTCATGGCGATGGCATGATGCACTGCAGCCTCTTTGGTTCCTCCATACTCATAATCAGGCTCCCTGATGTATACAGCGACTTCCCAGTCCTCTGGGTAATTTGGATGTGTCCTCCTCCTTCCACAATATTCTATCTCCACTGGGTAGTTCAGACGCTCGAAGAGCATTCGAAGCATCATCGGGAACCCACTGTTGCCTCCGTCGTGGTGGTGAAAAGTCACTACCCACATGTCAGGCGGCGGAGAGGGTCCTTCACTTCCTTCAGATCCAGCTGGAGCATTCCCTCCTGAGTTGACTTCTTCGTCCATCACTTCCATCTCTTCAGGTTCTGGTTCCTCTTCTTGCACCGAATGCGACGAAAAAGAGGAAAGAGTGCTAGCCAATCTACGAGCACCTTGCCTTGTCAACACCATCTATGGTTTAAGCAAGAAAGGGGTGAGAACAGTTCTAAAGACATCAGAACCAGGTGAGATGGTGAATAAGATAGAACAGAATACAAAGATCAAGGAGGAGACAATTATCAATGACCTGGAATAATAGCAAATTAAGCCAAGAATAGATAGACCAAGAGTAGTTAAGAAAAATAATCCTTAGAGAATGACCATTGCTATCTAGGCTTGCGTCCTACAGTCAACATAGCTCTGATACCACCTCTGTCACACCCGGTTTTAAAGGCAAAACCAGATGCATCTCATATGTGCGCCAGGATCAGTTTACACACATATGGTAGACGTCACAAGTGAATATCCATAACCATGCATAACGAAAGAGTATTATAGTGTATTTATTACAGTCTCAGAGTTGACACCAATGTCATAGCGGAAGAGTTAAATAAACGTTCATCTAACGAAGCAAAAGTGACTCCAACTCCACAGGCATTGACTGGGGGAGACTCGCCTAGAACACCTCAAAATCAGTAGTGAAATCCTCAAAATTATCCCAATCTGAGCAGCATTCCGGGTGTAGTTGATGAAATAAAGGAAAGAAAAACAACAAGTATGAGCACATGATGTACTCAGCAAATGTAATATAACATACAAGGCTGAGGCAAAAAGGTTGGCTGACCATACTGCAGTAAGCACTTTTAGTTGGTCAAGTTTTATTAAGCAACTATTTACTAGCAAATGAAAGCATATACCACCCACAAATTAATGAATGCCATATTCCCAACATATTCATATAACCACGATTTAGATCATGTTCAAATATGATTATCATGTAAGGGTCCAGGCCGCTCTTGACCGTGAGCACGGCTGTTATAACAGTTTTACACTCTGCAGAGGTTGTACACTTTCACCATAAGCCGTGATTCCCATTGCCGAAGCATTGTACCCTTCCCACACCACGTGGACCGAATACTAGGTTTCACTATGAGACCTTTACAAAAGCACTCTAATAAATGATAGCCCGCTAAGGTTTCCGGTTCAGAAGCAAAGCATAACCCTCCCTAATGAGGTCTGTCTCTTACCAAAGCCCACAGCTCAAAAGGACCGAGCTATACCCCGTCAACCGCCGCCCCCCATGCCCCTTTCGAGTCAAGCTACCATAAACTAGAGCACCTAATTAGTCAGTAAAAGCCAGAGCCACATGGCACTCATGGTTGTACTGTTTTCCTGGGTGGTTCTCCATGTTCCAATTAAAAGATATGATCTTGTCCATTAATTGATTAAAAAGGTAGTAATGGAACATAGAGTAGGGGTTCGTTAACCAATCCAAGTTGAGCAAGCTAAGCATCATCTACCATTAAAGTTAATTAAATAACCCAGTTTCAGGGACAGGAGAATATAGTGGCTAGGCAAATCCTTAAATAGGAACCCATCAAATTAAGACACATGTATGGGTGGTGAAATTAATAATTATTAGGACATTTGCATGATATAATACACTTGTCTTCTTCCCAACTCTGTTGCTGCTCAAATCCTTCTCCAACTGTTGGTTCTTCAGAGAAATCCTCGAACTGGTCGTTTCCTAATCGCATCACACATTCACATGCAAGGAAACAATAGAACAAATAAGAAACAGTACACCAAACAATTCCAACAGAAGAAAACAACCGCACAAAACTAATCTACGCGTGACAACGAACGCGTGAGCGCGAGAATCACTAAAATCGGAGTTAAAACGCAAAAGATATGACTTTTCTAAGGTTCAGGGACTTGCTGGCAAAGTTTTAAAACTTCTAGGGGTTTAACTGCGAAAAACCAGGGGCTAAAACATAATTTTGTATTAAAACTTGAGGGTTTTCATGTAAAAAGACAAAACTTGGACCTCGGGCGCAATTTTAAAACTTGCAGGGGCTAAAACAGAAGAAAACAGACCTATTTGGAATTATTTTTGAACTAACAGAAGAAAAATGAGCGTTGGATCGCGATCGGACGGTCTGAATCAGATCGGGCCGAGGGGAATACGCCGGCGACGACACCTGCGGCGGCGCCGCCCGTTCCCGCGGCGGAACTTCGCCGGAGAAGACGCGATCTACAGCTACGGTGCCCTATTCGCGACGAGACCAGGACCTAGAGGATCAGGAGGGGATGGCGAACTCACTGGGCTGGATCTCGACAAGGGAAGAGGAGCGCAACGGCCGTCCGGCGACGAATGGCGGACGGCGGCGCTGATGGAACGGCGGCGAGCAAGGTGAGCGCGAGGCGCAGCCAAAATTAAGGCGAGAACGCGAAGGAGAGGTGTGGGTTGTCAAGGCGAACCTCCTGGACTCGCTCGGGTCGAAGAAGAGGCGGCGACGGCGCGAACCGACGACGGCGGCGCTCGGCTCGGCGATGGCGGCGGCTCGGGCGCTAGGGTTGCGAAGCTCGACTTGATGGGAGGGACAACAAAGGCGGCGGCCGCGTTAAATAGGCCGGGGATGGGGCTCGGGCCTCACCTCGGCGTTCGTGTCCGGGTAGGACTCGGCGGCGCGGCGGAGACGAGCTCGGCTCAGGTGTCCGGGTCGGCGACGGGAGGGAGAGGAAGGAGCTGACAGGTGGACCCCACCTGTCGGCGAGAGGGAGAGAGAGCAGCGGGGGGGGGGGGGGGAGAAAAAGAGCGGGCCGGTGCTGGGCCTAAAGTGGAGAAGGCCGGGCGGGGAGAAAGGAATCGGCCCGGGGAGAAATGAAAGAGTAGAGGGGGCAATTTTGGACCGGGCCAAAAGTTAAAGGGGCGAAAACGAACTCTGCCTAATTAACTTTTCTAAAACTCAAACAAAAGCAAATCAAATTCGAATTTAAACAGAATTTAAATTCCAACTTGATTCACTAGCAACCAAAAATATATGCAACAGCATGAATGCAACAAAAACTTATTTTGACTAAAATAATTATTTAATGTGATATTTAAATTGATAAAAGGCTAGAAATTCCAATTAAATCCTAGAAAATTTATTTAAGCCTTAATAAATCCTAGAAAAATTCAAAGGGTTGCTACAATTTAATTGTGATGAATTTTAGGGTGTTACAAACCTACCCCCCTTAAAGAGAATCCCGTCCTCGAGATTGTGATGGATTAGAGAAAATCTGAGGGAACTCTGCCATCAACTCATCTTCTCTTTCCCAAGTTGCCTCGCTTTCCGCGTGATGACTCCACTGAACTTTACACATCTTAATCACTTTACTCCTAGTAACTCTTTCAACGGTTTCCAAAATCTTAGCTGGGTATTCCTTATAAGTCAAATCATCTTGCACATCCAACTCATCCAAGGGTAATTCTTCCTCAGGAACTCTAAGACACTTCTTCAACTGAGAGATCTGGAACACATCATGCACATCTGACAGTCTGGCTGGCAACTCCAATTGATAAGCAACCTCACCTTTTCTATCAACAATCTTGAAAGGTCCAATAAAACGAGGAGATAATTTTCCTTTCACCTTAAACCTTCTCAAGTCTCGAATAGGAGATACTTTCAGATACACATAATCACCTACTTCGAAAGTTAATTCTCGTCTCCTTGTGTCTGCATAGCTCTTCTGCCTAGACTGAGCCGTTCTTAAATTCTCTCTGATAATCTGAACCTGTCTTTCTGCTTCCTGCAGTATCTCTGGACCAAACAACTGACTTTCACCAGTTTCACTCCAATACAAAGGTGTCCTGCACTTTCTACCATAAAGTGCTTCGAAAGGGGCCATCTTTAGACTTGCCTGATAACTGTTGTTATATGAGAACTCTGCATATGGAAGACTCTTATCCCAACTGCCTCCATGCTTCAAAGCACAAGCTCTCAGCATATCCTCCAAAATCTGATTAGTCCTTTTTGTCTGACCATCTGTCTGAGGATGATATGCAGAACTAAAATTCAACTTTGTATCCATAGACTCATGCAACTTCTGCCAGAATCTAGATGTAAACTGAGTACCTCTATCAGACACTATCTTTTTAGGTACACCATG
Source organism: Echinochloa phyllopogon (assembly GCA_033239725.1). Classification (NCBI taxonomy): domain Eukaryota; kingdom Viridiplantae; phylum Streptophyta; class Magnoliopsida; order Poales; family Poaceae; genus Echinochloa; species Echinochloa phyllopogon. The sequence continues at coordinate 58,477,830 of BTCW01000018.1, read as the reverse complement.
GAGACAAACAATTCTGGACATGTATAACTCTGCTAACTTAGCGCTGGTATAAGTAGTGTGAACGGGTATAAAGTGAGCTACCTTAGTTAATCTGTCCACAATAACCCATATGGAGTCATATCCTCCTCGAGTGCGGGGTAACCCAACAATGAAATCTATACTGATTTCTTCCCACTTCCATTCAGGTATCTTGAGTGGCTGAAGCAAACCGGCTGGTCTCTGGTGTTCAGCCTTGACTCTCTGACAAACATCGCACAATGCCACATGGGCAGCCCCATCCCTTTTTAGTCCATACCACCAATACCTTTGCTTCAGATCCTGGTACATCTTGGTGCTTCCAGGATGAATAGAATATGCGGAATCATGAGCTTCCCTCAAGATCTGCTCTCTGAGAGACTCGATATCCGGTACACATATCCTCTTTCTAAACCAAATTGTACCTTGATCATCTTCGGTGAAGTCGGGAGCTTTCCCTGCTAACATGGTTTCCTTGATTTCCTTTATCTTCTCATCAGTAAGCTGACCCTTCCGAATTTCCTGTTCCAGTGTAGACTCAACTTCCATTGTCACACCTTCTGCCTGATTAAGGAATCCCAAGTTCAGCTTTTCCATCTCTGCAAGCAACTCAGCTGGTAACTGGCGACCAAACATTGCATTTACTTGTGACTTCCTACTCAACGCATCAGCAACCAAATTAGCCTTGCCAGGATGATAGTTGATTCCCAGATCATAATCCTTGATCAACTCCAACCATCTTCTCTGCCTCAAATTCAGATCCTTCTGAGTAAATATGTACTTCAGGCTTTTGTGATCAGTATACAGCTCACATCTGTTACCTAGAATATAGTGCCTCCAGATCTTCAAGGCATGGACAACAGTTGCAAGCTCCAGATCATGAGTAGGATAGTTCTGCTCGTGCTTCTTCAACTGCCTGGATGCATAGGCTATAACTCTGCCTTCCTGCATGAGCACACACCCAAGACCTCTACGAGAAGCATCACAATATATATCAAAGTTCTTGTGAATATCTGGCATAGCAAGCACTGGGGCTGTAGTCAACTTCCTTCTCAACTCTTCGAAACTGGCCTGACACGCTTCTGACCAAACAAACTCCTTGCCCTTCTCTAATAGCGAAGTAAGAGGTTTCGCTATTTTAGAAAAGCCTTCAATGAATCTCCTGTAATATCCAGCCAATCCCAGAAAGCTTCTGATCTCAGAGACTGTGGTAGGAGGTTCCCAATCCAACACATCCTTGACTTTACTTGGATCCACTGCAATACCTCCATCAGTAACAACATGACCAAGAAAAGACACTTGATTCAACCAAAACTCACATTTACTAAACTTGGCATACAACTGGTTCTCTCTAAGAGTCTGCAACACCAACCTCAAATGCTCCTCATGCTCCTCCTCATTCTTTGAGTAAACCAGAATATCATCAATAAACACCACCACAAATTTATCCAAGTACTCCATGAACACCTTATTCATCAGGTACATAAAGTAGGCAGGTGCATTTGTCAATCCAAACGACATCACAGTATACTCATACAACCCATATCTGGTGGTGAATGCTGTCTTAGGAATGTCGGAGCGCTTGATCCTCAACTGATGATAGCCAGATCTCAAGTCAATCTTGGAGAAAAACTTAGCTCCTCTCAACTGATCAAATAAGTCTTCAATTCTGGGCAATGGATACTTATTCTTGATGGTTACCTCATTCAATGAACGATAATCCACACACATCCTCAGAGTACCATCCTTTTTACCCACAAAAATTACAGGTGCCCCCCAAGGTGAAGAACTAGGACGAATGTAACCTTTATCCAACAATTCCTTAAGTTGTTTCTTAAGTTCTTCTAGTTCATTAACAACCATTCTATAGGGTCTTTTAGAAATAGGAGCAGTACCAGGTAAAAGCTCAATAATAAACTCAATGTCTCGTTCGGGTGGCATACCTGGCAAATCATCTGGGAAGACATCTGGAAACTCACAAACAACTCTGATATCCTCCAAAGGAACACCGCTGGCCTGATTCACTGAGTAAGTTGAAGATGAGGGTTGTGTGGCTCCGAATTCAATCTTCTCTCCCTGAGGGCTAGTCAACAACACGGACCTCTTGGCACACTGAATCACCGCATCAAAAGCAGCTAACCATCCCATTCCAAGTATGACATCAATTCCCTCAGAGTTCAGGACTATCAAATCAGCAGGAAAATCTACCCCAACTATTTTCAGGTTAACTCGAGGACAGATAAAATTGGCTTTCATGTTTCCACCGGGAGAGCTAACTAGCATGGAATTTCTCATAGGGACCATAGATATATTATACTTAGCTATGTACTGAGCAGTAATAAAAGAATGAGATGCTCCAGAGTCGAATAAAACCGATGCAGGGGCTGAGTTGACGAGGAACATACCAAGTACCACATCCTGGGCCTCCTGCGCGGACTCTGCAGCAACATGGTTCACCTTGCCCCGCATCTGATTCTGCTGGCCCTTGTTGCTCTGGGGCGTCGGGTTCACATTCCTGTTCTGCTGCTGAGGGGTATTCGGCCTAGGTGCACTGCCACTCTGGTGCTGTGGGGTCTGAGCATTCCTCTTAGGACAGTTGTGGGCAAAGTGGCTGGGATCTCCACAAATGTAGCAGGTACGAGGAGTAGGAGCACTGCCTGGTGCAGGGGTCTTCACTGGAGTCTGAGTCGGGGTGGTCTGGCGGTTCTGCTGAAATGCTGGACGCTGAGGTGGAGGTGCCGACCGCTGACCCTGACTCTGCGCAAAGTTACTCCCTTGCCCACCAAAACGAACGGGCATGTTCTGCTGAGGCGGCTGGAGACGAGGGCGGGTGTTACTGCTTGACTGTCCTGAGGCCATGAACTTCCTTTTCTGCTCTCCCAACTCACGACGCTTGCTCTCCAAGCCAATAGCCTTATCCAGCAGCTTCTGAAATGTTGGGAAGGTGTGAGACATGAGTTGATATTGGAGCGGCAGAATCAATCCTTCCAGAAATCGCTCCTGCTTCTGCTCATCATCCTTCACCTCATCTGGGGCGTAACGGGACAACTGGATGAACTTATCCCGGTACTCGCTGACGGTCATCCCACCTTGCTTGAGTGAGAGGAACTCCTTCTTCTTCAGCTTCATGACACCAGCAGGAATATGGTGGCTCCTGAAGTTGGTCCTAAACTCCTGCCAGGTGATAGCATCAGGGGTGGCATGAGCAGCAAGATAAGCATCCCACCAATATGAAGCTGATCCTTCCAAGCGACCTGAGGCATACAGGACCTTCTCCCTGTCATTGCACTGAGCCATATCCAGCTTCTTCTCAACAGTCTTCAGCCAATCATCAGCATCAAGAGGATCTGCCGAGTAGGAGTAGGTAGGAGGTTTGTGACTCATGAACTCCTGGTGCTTGTCTCTCTGCTGGTTGTTGTTATTGTTGTTGTTGTTGTTCTGTGCTTGCATGGCTGCCAAGGTATTAGCCATGCCCTGGAGAATCTGAGTCTGGTTGGCGAGGATCTGATCCATTGCTACGGATGCTTGATTCGGCGGAGGATTTGGATTGGGGTTGACACGTCCTTGACGATTCACAGGTGGTTGATCCACTCCACTTCCAGACCTGGTGTTTACCATCTGGTGGTTAGAACATGAGGTTCAGAGGGTGGTAAAAAGATATAACTCAAATCATGAACAGATAAAAGTTAATGTAGAACGAGTTGCCAATGACAGGCAAATCAAATTCTGAAACAAATTCTGTTCGTCCTAATTAAACAGTTGTAACTCTCATTCTGTATATCCAAAAATCATGATATTTTGTCTGAACGTAGACTATAAAATTCTGAAACTAACCCAACTTGAATCACCTCAATCGGAATTTTGTGGCTCGAGGTACAAAATAAACAAGACAGCTGTGTCAGGACAACGGGACAGATTCTGGTTTCTCCAATAAAACCATTATATCTCTCTCCCAGAACCTCCAAAAATCACGAAAACTTCCCAGAACCTAGGTTATCAAGTCCTTAATCCAACCCAACTGGATTTACATCAAACGGAGTTCTGCAGCTCCAGAAACAATTCGGACAGTACCCGGATATCATGCAGCAGCGAGAACAGATTGTCGCATAACATGATTTATATGAGGGGTAAAATTATATGGATAAAGTGATAGTTAAGGGCTAAGATCAGAGACCAAAGTAAACCCAAACTAACTAAATTTATTTATTTAATAATTACTCAATTGTGGTCATCACTCCACAATTAAGTTCAATCATTACAAAGATCCAAATCACACACTTAGCACAAAAGCAAACATCTCTACCACACTTTTAAACCAAACTAGATCACATGCTACGCACGAGTCTCAATGATTCTAAACGTACTGAACTAACAAAAGAGAGGGTATCCTATCTTAATAGATATGGGTGAAACAACTAGACAATCCACTAAACACTGTCTAGCGGGGCGGTGAATGACCCATCAGCCCTTCTATATCTTCATCCAAGGGCGGAAGTGCTTCTCCCTTGAGTTCAGCTATCAGCCTCTTGTTCTTCCTTCGTTCAGCAGCGAGTCCTTCACGCACTTCTTGTAGCTCTCTTGTGGTGTCATCGGCGTGCACGTTGAGCATCTGGGTGAACGCCACCTGGACGTTGAGTGTAGAGTTTACACCTGGCGGTTGTGGCACAACCCCAGTTGGAGTGCCTTGCTGCCTTCGAGGAAGATATGCCCAAGCAGTGTGACGTACTTCAGCAGCCTCCTCATGACAAAGCACAGAAAGTGCCCTCCTGGCTGCATCCTGGATTTCAGCTTCGAAAGTTGATCTCATGGCGATGGCATGATGCACTGCAGCCTCTTTGGTTCCTCCATACTCATAATCAGGCTCCCTGATGTATACAGCGACTTCCCAGTCCTCTGGGTAATTTGGATGTGTCCTCCTCCTTCCACAATATTCTATCTCCACTGGGTAGTTCAGACGCTCGAAGAGCATTCGAAGCATCATCGGGAACCCACTGTTGCCTCCGTCGTGGTGGTGAAAAGTCACTACCCACATGTCAGGCGGCGGAGAGGGTCCTTCACTTCCTTCAGATCCAGCTGGAGCATTCCCTCCTGAGTTGACTTCTTCGTCCATCACTTCCATCTCTTCAGGTTCTGGTTCCTCTTCTTGCACCGAATGCGACGAAAAAGAGGAAAGAGTGCTAGCCAATCTACGAGCACCTTGCCTTGTCAACACCATCTATGGTTTAAGCAAGAAAGGGGTGAGAACAGTTCTAAAGACATCAGAACCAGGTGAGATGGTGAATAAGATAGAACAGAATACAAAGATCAAGGAGGAGACAATTATCAATGACCTGGAATAATAGCAAATTAAGCCAAGAATAGATAGACCAAGAGTAGTTAAGAAAAATAATCCTTAGAGAATGACCATTGCTATCTAGGCTTGCGTCCTACAGTCAACATAGCTCTGATACCACCTCTGTCACACCCGGTTTTAAAGGCAAAACCAGATGCATCTCATATGTGCGCCAGGATCAGTTTACACACATATGGTAGACGTCACAAGTGAATATCCATAACCATGCATAACGAAAGAGTATTATAGTGTATTTATTACAGTCTCAGAGTTGACACCAATGTCATAGCGGAAGAGTTAAATAAACGTTCATCTAACGAAGCAAAAGTGACTCCAACTCCACAGGCATTGACTGGGGGAGACTCGCCTAGAACACCTCAAAATCAGTAGTGAAATCCTCAAAATTATCCCAATCTGAGCAGCATTCCGGGTGTAGTTGATGAAATAAAGGAAAGAAAAACAACAAGTATGAGCACATGACGTACTCAGCAAATGTAATATAACATACAAGGCTGAGGCAAAAAGGTTGGCTGACCATACTGCAGTAAGCACTTTTAGTTGGTCAAGTTTTATTAAGCAACTATTTACTAGCAAATGAAAGTATATACCACCCACAAATTAATGAATGCCATATTCCCAACATATTCATATAACCACGATTTAGATCATGTTCAAATATGATTATCATGTAAGGGTCCAGGCCGCTCTTGACCGTGAGCACGGCTGTTATAACAGTTTTACACTCTGCAGAGGTTGTACACTTTCACCATAAGCCGTGATTCCCATTGCCGAAGCATTGTACCCTTCCCACACCACGTGGACCGAATACTAGGTTTCACTATGAGACCTTTACAAAAGCACTCTAATAAATGATAGCCCGCTAAGGTTTCCGGTTCAGAAGCAAAGCATAACCCTCCCTAATGAGGTCTGTCTCTTACCAAAGCCCACAGCTCAAAAGGACCGAGCTATACCCCGTCAACCGCCGCCTCCCATGCCCCTTTCGAGTCAAGCTACCATAAACTAGAGCACCTAATTAGTCAGTAAAAGCCAGAGCCACATGGCACTCATGGTTGTACTGTTTTCCTGGGTGGTTCTCCATGTTCCAATTAAAAGATATGATCTTGTCCATTAATTGATTAAAAAGGTAGTAATGGAACATAGAGTAGGGGTTCGTTAACCAATCCAAGTTGAGCAAGCTAAGCATCATCTACCATTAAAGTTAATTAAATAACCCAGTTTCAGGGACATGAGAATATAGTGGCTAGGCAAATCCTTAAATAGGAACCCATCAAATTAAGACACATGTATGGGTGGTGAAATTAATAATTATTAGGACATTTGCATGATATAATACACTTGTCTTCTTCCCAACTCTGTTGCTGCTCAAATCCTTCTCCAACTGTTGGTTCTTCAGAGAAATCCTCGAACTGGTCGTTTCCTAATCGCATCACACATTCACATGCAAGGAAACAATAGAACAAATAAGAAACAGTACACCAAACAATTCCAACAGAAGAAAACAACCGCACAAAACTAATCTACGCGTGACAACGAACGCGTGAGCGCGAGAATCACTAAAATCGGAGTTAAAACGCAAAAGATATGACTTTTCTAAGGTTCAGGGACTTGCTGGCAAAGTTTTAAAACTTCCAGGGGTTTAACTGCGAAAAACCAGGGGCTAAAACATAATTTTGTATTAAAACTTGAGGGTTTTCATGTAAAAAGACAAAACTTGGACCTCGGGCGCAATTTTAAAACTTGCAGGGGCTAAAACAGAAGAAAACAGACCTATTTGGAATTATTTTTGAACTAACAGAAGAAAAATGAGCGTTGGATCGCGATCGGACGGTCTGAATCAGATCGGGCCGAGGGGAATACGCCGGCGACGACACCTGCGGCGGCGCCGCCCGTTCCCGCGGCGGAACTTCGCCGGAGAAGACGCGATCTACAGCTACGGTGCCCTATTCGCGACGAGACCAGGACCTAGAGGATCAGGAGGGGATGGCGAACTCACTGGGCTGGATCTCGACAAGGGAAGAGGAGCGCAACGGCCGTCCGGCGACGAATGGCGGACGGCGGCGCTGATGGAACGGCGGCGAGCAAGGTGAGCGCGAGGCGCAGCCAAAATTAAGGCGAGAACGCGAAGGAGAGGTGTGGGTTGTCAAGGCGAACCTCCTGGACTCGCTCGGGTCGAAGAAGAGGCGGCGACGGCGCGAACCGACGACGGCGGCGCTCGGCTCGGCGATGGCGGCGGCTCGGGCGCTAGGGTTGCGAAGCTTGACTTGATGGGAGGGACAACAAAGGCGGCGGCCGCGTTAAATAGGCCGGGGATGGGGCTCGGGCCTCACCTCGGCGTTCGTGTCCGGGTAGGACTCGGCGGCGCGGCGGAGACGAGCTCGGCTCAGGTGTCCGGGTCGGCGACGGGAGGGAGAGGAAGGAGCTGACAGGTGGACCCCACCTGTCGGCGAGAGGGAGAGAGAGCAGCGGGGGGGGGGGAGAAAAAGAGCGGGCCGGTGCTGGGCCTAAAGTGGAGAAGGCCGGGCGGGGAGAAAGGAATCGGCCCGGGGAGAAATGAAAGAGTAGAGGGGCTGAGGAGCGTTGGATCGCGATCAGACGATCTGAATCAAATCGGGCCGAGGGGAATACGCCGGCGACGACACCTACGGCGGCGCCGCCCGTTCCCGCGGCGGAACTTCGCCGGAGAAGACGCGATCTACAGCTACGGTGCCCTATTCGCGACAAGACCAGGACCTAGAGGATCAGGAGGGGATGGCGAACTCACTGGGCTGGATCTCGACGAGGGAAGAGGAGCGCAACGGCCGGCCGGCGACGAATGGCGGACGGCGGCGCTGATGGAACGGCGGCGAGCAAGGTGAGCGCGAAGCGCGGCCAAAATTAAGGCGAGAACGCGAAGGAGAGGTGCGGGTTGTCAAGGCGAACCTCCTGGACTCGCTCGGGTCGAAGAAGAGGCGGCGACGGCGCGAATCGACGACGGCGGCGCTCGGCTCGGCGATGGCGGCGGCTCGGGCGCTAGGGTTGCGAAGCTCGACTTGATGGGAGGGACAGCAAAGGCGGCGGCCGCGTTAAATAGGCCGGGGATGGGGCTCGGGCCCACTGCTGACGTCATCCTAGGCGGACCCCACTTCTGACGTCAGCAGGCTAATTTTTGTCTGTTTTTCTTTTTTCGGAAATTATTTAATATTTTCAGAAAATGATTTAAACTTGTAAAATTAATAATAAATCAACCGTAGCTCAGAAAAATATGAAACCAGTTTCTATATTTTTCTAAAATCATGACCTATGCGTTAGTGTAGAGTTTGGTGTTATTTGGGACTTCTTTCATCGCTGTTTTGGTGTTTCTTTGCTAGTAGTCGCGTCTTATTTTATTTTCCGCAACCCTAGGAGTTCCGGAGAGTCAGGAGGAGCCGGACCACTTCGACAACTGCTTTGACGAAGACGAAGACTTTTGCCCAGGTTCACGCCCGACCAAACTCTGAAATACCTATTAGACATGCAACTAGTATGCTAGCGCTTTACTTTACTCGCATGATAAACCTGCACTGCCTTTGTTAATATCCTGTTACCTTGCTACCTACTACTCACTTTATGAATTATGCTATGCTATGCATGTGTTGGGATGGTTGTGATCTGATCCTCTTGGCGTGAGTTGTGGGTGGTATGGGAGGAGTAGTGCAACTAGGCGGTGTAAGCGAGTAATAACAACTCGATCGTTTGATCGAGGTGCTGGGGGACTGCACTCGGGCAGTCCCTATGGGGTACCTGTTGCGGGTACATGGTTATTTGGATACTGGGTTATTTGAGGAGTTTGGGCGGCAATACCTGTTATGGGTGCCGATTGCGGACCGTTGCGGCGGATCGCTTATGACGCTGATACTCGCTTTACCGACAATTAAGGACCGAGTCGAGTTCCAACTTTGGACGTGGAAATACCGTGCTCACCATCTACCCAGTATGGGGAGGGTTCCAGCAAGCCTACTCTAGTGCGACGCCGAGACTGTAGGAGAATCGAGCTTGATATGTGTAGGGGGGATTTGTTGCGGCGTAATCTCCCTGATTTACCACGGCCCCCGACTGGCCCCGGTGGGAAGGTTTCACATCCCTGGGGCAGATGTTAGATCAGATGTTTCCCGAGCCCAGGGAGACAGGATTGGCGCCGTTACTGTTTAGGGTCTTTGCTGTGGGCTGTGTCTCAGGTTGGTTGCGGACTAGCCTTGCAGCCCGGATGGATTCCTGGAGTGCCACCTCTGCAGAGTGTAAACTATACGTATAGTCGTGTCCACGGTTACGGACGACCCATTTCTGATAAGTTCCGACTAGCATGGGAATCTGCTTTCTTACCTCATCCTTTGATTCGGGTTATGAGAGATTGGTCCAGCGTTGCTGATGAGACAAGGTGGGGAAGGAGCTCACCGAGTCGACTAGTGAGTGAAAGGCGTTGGTGGATACTGTTTGCGGGAACCTGCTGTGGCAGGACGAGCCCGATGGGAATGTGAGGCTGATGGGTGGATTTGGGGAGTGGAGGTGCGTGTGAGGGAAGGAGTTGGTGATGAGATGAATTTGGGTTATTGCTGCTGCTTGCATAAGAAAACCCTGGCTCAAACCTTGATTATTTCTATACCCTAGAATAGGCCACCTTAAAGCTTGCTTCATATTATGGTTGGTGACGTGGACCTGTCCCATTTCCTTGGGGACAGACTTTGGGTTCTCAGGTGAAGACCCCGACCACGAGTTCAACCAGGACGGGTGGTACGATTGAAGGGTGCGCGCTATGCTCAAGGATGCCTGTGGAGGAGTGGACCCTGATGATCTAGCTACCGCTGTGCAGTTGTTTCTTATTGTCGATTTAGCCCAGAGGGCTTGTAACAGACGCTATGTTTTATATATGTCATGTATTGGATCTTTTATCGTTGTATGGATGTGATATTCGACTGAGATGAGTTCTGTACGAGATAGCTACTATTCCTGGGACTATCTCGAGGGTACAGGGAGTCGGATTCTCGTCGTTGAGGATCCGGTTCGTTTCACCAATCTTTTTCAACACTGGAGCTGCCCTCAGAATCTTATTGTCAATCATTTACGAGTCCAAACTGGAAACTCTTTTGCAGAATACGTGGCGTTGCGGACTTTCGGTCAGGTAAACCTAAGGTATGCAAACTTTTGTGGCTAAGACTATCTCCAATAGAGGACGGAGACCCAAACCCAAAATGAGTCTCCGATAAAACTGTTTCAGGCTCCAACAGAGGACCTATACCCAAACCCAAAATGGATTTTTAGGAGAGAGATGATCTAAATTTAAATTTGAGTATTCTCTCTTGAAAAACCATTCGCAGAAAGAGTTCTCTTTTAGGTCTTATTGTTAGAGAAGACGGGTCTTGTTGTTAGAGAAGATAAAAAATGGGTATGAAACTCTTTAGCTGTAGCGCTATGCAAATGTGAAATGAGTCTTGTACTTTGGGTCTCATTGTTGGAGATAGTCTAAACAGACAAAGCTTAATTCAGCCAACCAACAGCCATGTCCTGAAACAATGGCATTTAAATCTAAGGGAGGTTAATAGATAAGGGCATGTACAACAGTTTAGACAGCTGTTGTCTATTTAACACAGACATCTAAATAGACAGATATACAATGAGCTGTCTATTTAAGTCTATTTGATAATAAATACGCACTCTGGTTTCTGTTATTTTGCATGGAAGCACGTGTCAAAGCAGTAGATAAGATAGTAGACAACAACACTATCTTTCCTCATTAAATGATGGTCACATCAGCTCATTTTGTTTATGTGGCAATAAAAAGATAACTATTGTCTGTGGGTTGTATATGCCCTAAAATGACTGTACTAGGTAGAATGTATTAAGATTTGTTGTGTTATGATTGAAACGTTTCTCTATGTTTCCAACAAGAAACTTATTATCACAAGTACAATATGTATGATTTTGAGTCTATGCATTCTATGTATATCCAGTTTATACTTTGGGCTTTGGCGCAGCTCATCGCACTCAATTTATGAGCCATCCCAAATTCCACCCCTAAAGTTCACTATAAAAAAAAGATTATCATCACATTAAAATGTCGGCACATGCATGGAGTATTAAATGTAGATGAAATCAAAAACTAATTACATGATTTTGTTGCACTCTATGAGACAAACATTTTGAGCTTAATTAATCAATTTTTGAACAATTTTTTACACATACAAACAAAATACTACAGTGGTGCACGCACCTCAAAAGGCCAAAGTTTGACTCCGAATTCAGAAACCGTAAACAAACGAGGCCTGAGTTTGTGACCCCGGGGATTTGCCCTAGTGTCTCTTTCACCGTGTCAGATTCGGGAGAGGTCCTTTTGGAGCCAAGCAATTATGACATTGTGAATAAAATTGGTGAGCATCACAGTGGAAGAAGATACTCTCGATTCAGTATTTAACAATCGAACACGAAACGCGAAGCTAAGGCTTTAAAAGTCCTGGCAAAGCGAAGCCGTAATACATCCAATACTCACCCACGACCCACCAGCCACAACAAATACATCAAAACTGAAGTAACAAACCACCACACGGCAAGGGTTTAACCCTATTACTTGACCATCGATCACGAGTGCATTAGCCTATTCAACAAACAAAAATCCCATGCAGGCTACACGGATCCCACGACCTCATCAGGAGACAATAGGAAAACTTCATAGTTGAGTAGGATCTCATCAAATTCTGCATGGAGCTAGAACCTAGATGTGTTTATCTCTGTTTTCAACAAATACTAGATTCATTTGCCATACAATAAATAAAACTACTCATCATCCTCGGCCTTGGCCTTCTTCTTTTTCTTCTTCCCTTCAGTGGCCGTCTTTGGTTCAGCATCCTCCGAAACTTCGCGGCTCTTCTTCTTCTTCTTCTTGGGAGTTTCGTTAACTTCAGAATCACCATTGGCTGCAGCACTCTCCTGCTGCTGGGTCTCCTCTAGCTTATGCTTCTTTTTCTTCTTCTTCTTCTCAGTTCCAGGCTCGGCTTCACCATCAGCAGCATTGGAAGGCTTGTCAAGGTCCATTGCATCACCATCAGCCTCAGCTTTGGACTTCTTTTTCTTGCTTTTCTTGACAGACACATCAGTTTTCTCATTATCTGCACAAATTGAAGAACCACATAAGTATCATTGAAAATGGAATGAGTAACGCATTGTTCTAGAGTAATCTAAAATCAAATGAACTTTCATTTCTGATAGATAGATTCTGCCTATGCTTACCATCATCATCCATTGAGGTACCATTAACCATACTGTCAATAGCAGCTTTCATCACATCAAGGTTTTTACGAGGCGCAACACCCTTGTCGTAGAACTCCAGTCTCTCCTCAACTTGCTCACGCAACTTTTGCCCAAATACAGAGGTACTTGCCTCTGGAATCAGATAAAAAGGGAAAAAATAATTAAGTGGGGTGCTTTCAAAACAAGCATACTTAAGAGATAGGATACATAACAGTCAGGTAACAGCCATCTGAAACTAACCTGAGTAGCAATCAATGCGTGATGCAATTGAGCACTTGTTTGCCAGGTAACGAGCCATTCTGCCCTTGTTCTTCGTTGAAGCACGACCAATAAAGGACGAGTGGAATATAAGACCATACTTCGGCGTGTTCCCTCGAGTTTTCAGTGCCCTGGTGAAAATGCAGAAGCATAAGAGGCATGTTGGTGCGACTATATAGGTTAAGCTATATATATATATATATATTCATAGTTAAGTTATAATAAGCACATAAAACACTAAGAAATCAAAAGATGTTGACTGCAGCAACCTGAAAAGTGCCTTCTCAGCACCAAGTATTTGGAGAGTGGAGGCAGCGCACTTGGCAAGATTTGATAGACTGCCAGCGTGAGAGATCAGGCGAGCTCCGACAACCTCACCGATCAATGATGTCAGATTTGGTGCAATATCATTCATCTTAGTCACAAGATATTCATAAAGGTTTTTACGGTATTCAGACAGATTCATAACTCTTTGGGCAAATAGCTGGACATTAATCAAATCAACTGGTGACAGATCCTGGCCTGAAAACAAGAACAAACAATCCATAAGTGAAATGACTACGACCACTACAGTCAAACTAATCAACTGTGCCACATCACATTACCCATTGAAGCCTTTGCTGCTTCAACAATTTCTTTAGCCTTGTCCTCATCACCAACTATATCAGCCAAAGCAGGAATATCTTTTTCCGCCAAATCAGATTTGTTCACAATAAACTTGGCAAGCTTGGCATATAGGTAGTTGTCGTTGACAATCTTGACAAGCTCAGGGAAGTGCCACCCAAACCATTCCCTGTATTTACATTAAGCAAGCAATCATATTCAGACTACCGCCATATATCATATTCCAAAGTAGAAAACCTCAGATACAAATACGCGATGCCTCCACACTACAGACTACATCAGACAGTTAACAAGAAAGACTATAGAAGAAAAAGGAACAGACCTAACTCTCATTGAGAAGGAATTGATGTCCTTGTCAAGAGTATCCAACAGAAAGATTGCCTGAATCACCATGTTGTCAACACGATTCACATTGAACTTCACCTTGGCCCTGCTGTAGCTATGCCCAAGGCCGAGCTGGGCCTTCTCCAAGTCCGACTCCTATAATCAACCACAAATAACCAAACAAATAAGCACAACCATGCGTCCAGCTTACCACAAATTCAGTCATATGATACACTATCCGCAAGCCCAGCAGGCAAACCTTCACAGCATATTCACGCAACAAAAAACGGAAGTAGCACTGCATAATATGGATTTAAGCGAATATATGATGGGAAAACAGCACCTTGAGCTCCTTGATGAAGCGGTCGAAGTGCAGGCGGACGCCGCGGAGCAGCTCCTGGACGAACTCGTTGCTCTGGCAAGGGATGCCGGTGACCTCGGCGATGTGGGAGCCGACCTTTGGCTCAACGACGCCGAGGCTGTACTTGGCCTTCTTCCCCTCCTTGGGCTTCGGCAGGTTCAGCTCCAGGAAGCTCCTCAGCTCATCGGTCATGATGCCTGCGCCCCACCGAGAAAATGCACAAACCCTGGGTCAAGACGCACGCGTCTCGCAGCAAGACTGCATCATTCGGTGGGGAGAAGCGTACCTTCAGAGACGGCGTTGCACTGGTTGAGCGCATCGATGGCGGAGGAGAAGGGGTTGAAGGCGGTGAGCTTGACGGCCTTGCCGAAGCGCTCGAGGTCCAGGACGGAGGAGCGCACGGCTTCCACGCTCTGGCCGATCTCATCGATGCCGTACGCGTGGAAGAGGCCGTAGCCGGACGCCGACTCGAACAGCAGGTACAGCGCCATCTCGCCGGCGGATGGCGGCGGCGGCTGCCGGTTGGGGTTTGTGGGGGGGGGGGGGGGGGGGGCGGCGGAGGGGTTAGGGTTTTAGGAGGACAGGGGGAAGACGGGGTTGGCGCGGGGGGCAGATTTATGGGCTCTTGTGGGCCGTCCAATTTACGTTTTTCCTTCTCACCCTCCACTAATTTCGTATTTCTCAATTCGTTCGTGGATTAGTTAGTGCTTTGGGCTAATAGATCTTCCTCTCCGTGTGACCTCTATACTAATAAAAACAACTTTAAATGCCCTAAAAACAACTTTAAAAGAACAATGTCCAGAGCATATGTAGAAAACATCTCTTTAGAAAAAAAAACTTTCTAGAAAGAATTATATTGTCTGTCCTCGTGCTTGTTCATATATAAAATCTTCTTCGAAGCTCACCCTCGACTACAGTACTACTTATTTGTTTGCATCTTCATGTTCCCAATTTATACCAACCGCACACTACTAGAGTAAGAATAACTTGCAAGACAATAAGACGAAGAAAAAAGCTTAGCATGGTGGTTTACATAGAGAACTTGCAAGCCGCCTCCAAAAGCTTTGGTTTCACGTGTTGATACACATGCAGAGGGCAAGGGGGCAGCGTGGTGCATATTATTTACTTTTTAGTTTAATGATAGTTTTTCTCAGTTCTATTCTAAACCAAATCATCTAATTTAGCTATTTTTTTAGAAAATCTATTAACATATAGGGTACAAATACAAACAAATTGCAATAGGAAGCAAAATTTGACTAGCTGCAAATTAAGTCTTTATTCCAGATAAATATAGTGTCATAGAGATATTGCTCGAGATTCTCTAGCGATACTATGGTCCAGTTGGATGCCACCTTACGTCAAAAAAATAAGTGATTCTTTAGAAAATTCCAAACATACAGAGCTGATGTCTACATACCGCTAATTAATACGTTTAGTTGGATTTTTCCTGTGGATTCTCGAGTCTATTTAATTGCAAATACATAAACGCACACAAATAAACATACTATAGGATTGTCGAGTTCGTAACCAGTACTGTCTCCGGTCAACTGTGCAAAAAGGTGTATTATGTTGGACTATTTTTAATGGTCTAAAAAATCACTGGACAAAATTTATAATTTATAAAAAATATTATTTATAGGACGGAGATAATGTTTGCTATCAGTCTACCAGTAACTATCACGGTACGAGAGTCCTACTTCCGCTACGAGCCTACACGACGGTAAACCCGCCGGCGCCCGAGGGTAATGGGCCAACGAGCCGAAAGTTGCGCTACCACGCCTCGGCAAGGCCCAGCTCAGAAAAGGCCCACTGCCGGAGCACGTACCCACTGCTCAAAACCCTAGCTCCCCCCACCTCGTTGCCTCCTCTCTCCCACCGCCGCCTTCGACTCATCCTTCCTCCTCTCCTCTTCCTCGCGTACCCACAAGAGAACCAAAAGAAGAAGAAGAGAGGGAGATGGCGAAGAAGAAGGAGAAGGCGGTGAACGTGTCGGGCAAGCCGCGGCACTCGAACGACGTCAACCGCCCCAATGACAAGAAGGGCGCGGGCGGCGGCGCCGGCGGCGGGCCGCGGTCCGCGGCGACCGTCCGGCGGCTCCAGATGTACAAGACGCGGCCCAAGAGGGACCGCTCCGGGAAGGTGCTCAGGAACGAGTTCCAGTCCAAGGAGCTCCCCAACACCCGCATCGAGCCCGATCCCCGGTGGTTCGGTGAGCAAATCGCGCCAAGCTTAACCCGACACCCTCTGTGCCTACATGCTTTCGATTGGCCTCTATATACGCTTAGCTGGTGCATTAATTTAAGCTGTCAAATGCTGCACTGTGGCTCCAGGATGAATTGATGCTCTGCAGTAATAGTTGCTTATTCCAATGTTTGCCACACGTTATGTCCATTGATGGATGCTGGTTGCTTGTACCTATCTTATGCTGATCCAGCTCTTGGTAATTGCAGGCAATACTCGGGTTGTGGGCCAGCCACAACTTGAAATGTTTCGGGAGGAACTCCAGAGTCGGCTTTCTGACAACTTCAGTGTCATTCTGAAAGAACGGAAGCTACCGCTATCGCTCCTGCAGGACCATCAAAAGGTGCTACTCTTGCGTATCATTATGATCATGCCATGATGGTCATCAGCCTGTCGAAAGTGTTGATGGAAGGGGAAAAAATAACAGGCATCTGACTTCATTAGTTTGAAGCAACTCATACTGTTCCCCTTTCTAGTTGGTTAAATGTTAAGTCATTTGGTTATTCAATAATAAAAAGGAAACATTTAGCCTTTCACTCCACCCACTGTAAATAACTGTACTTTATGCAGAGTTGTTCTGATGTAAGTTTGCTTGTCTTGATGCAGCAAGCGAGAGCGCATTTGCTTGATGTTGAGCCTTTTGAGCATGCTTTTGGGCCTAAGGGCAAGAGGAAACGCCCAAAACTAATTGCTCTTGACTATGAATCATTGCTGAAGAAAGCGGATGATTCCCAAGGTGAGTCATGTCTGTTGATTATTCAAATTATGGCTTCTGAATAATTAGAATTAGAAACTAGCGCATGTCACTTTAAAATAGAGCAATTCGAATGGTTCCATTTAACTTTTTATGTTGACTAACAAATGCTATCAGTGATTGATGTTCCTTAAATGCTCCAGTAGAGCATGCAACTTTGAAATCTGTTGGATTGTTAAATTATAATAATATGATCATTTCCGCGCATCCTTGTTTGGTCTACTTGCTGTTTTAGTTGCATGAACATGTATTTTGTTTTATCTTCAGATGCATTTGAGCAAAAGTATGCTTCCTCAAAGTTGCCGAAGGAGGAAGAAGAAGATGGCTTACGGGATCTAGTTAGGCATACGATGTTTGAGAAGGGACAGAGCAAAAGAATCTGGGGTGAACTGTACAAAGTTATTGACTCTTCTGATGTCGTTGTGCAGGTTAGTACACAGCTCTTTTATCCATGTGAAAATTACTCTGTGAACTTAATCAAAGGTTGTGCAAAATCTTTATATATTTTTAATATTCTGCAGGTGTTGGATGCTAGGGATCCAATGGGCACTCGATGCTATCATCTAGAGAAACATCTAAAGGAGAATTGCAAACACAAACACTTGGTTTTCTTACTAAATAAGGTATCATTTTAAGCTCTACAGATTACTCCTGCACAAAATCCTTTTATCACTTTCCTGTTGTGATGTCTGATGGTGTATTGAATGTTTGTTCCATTTCTCATTTAGTGTGATCTAATTCCTGCTTGGGCTACAAAAGGATGGTTAAGAACCCTGTCAAAGGACTATCCCACCCTAGCCTTCCATGCAAGCATCAACAAGTCGTTTGGCAAAGTAAGTTTGCATTTCGCAGGATCTTTTTCAGTCTATCATCTCTGTTCTATTTTCTAATGATCCCTTGATTTTTTTTTGAACATGTTCAGGGTTCTCTTCTTTCAGTATTGAGGCAGTTTGCTCGTCTGAAGAATGACAAACAAGCTATATCTGTCGGATTTGTTGGGTATCCCAATGTTGGGAAGTCATCAGTTATCAATACACTACGGTCGAAGAGTGTAATTCTCTCCTCTCCATGCTTTGAAGATGCCATTTTCTTTTAATGATCTTTCAGGTTATTCTGATGATTGTGTTATGCCTGCAGGTTTGCAAGGTCGCACCAATTCCTGGAGAGACAAAAGTGTGGCAGTACATCACACTCACTAAAAAGATCTTTTTGATCGATTGTCCTGGCGTTGTGTATCAAAATAATGATTCAGAAACTGATATAGTTCTGAAGGGAGTGGTATGTATCTTCAACCATGCACTTTAAATCCTTTTTAGTTGGACTTGCCGTAAAAAAACCTTAAAGCAGCTTGTGTCTTTTCCTTCCCCTACAGTTAGTTGCTATTGCACAAAGAACAAATATCTAAGGGCATCTCCGACAAGAGATCCACATCGGATTTTTTGCTTACGTGGCGAAGAGAATAAACAAAGATAGATAAAATGTAGTTAGTAGGTAGTTGTAAGTCTATGATGGATTTGAATACACAATTACACAAGCAGCATTTAACTACCCATGTTGACCCATGTTAGTTTTGAATGGACAACCTTATAGTTAGCAAGCTATCTTTACTACTGAGATGCTCTTAAGTGTAGAGTAATGTTGATATGTCCTATTACATATTCTTGTATTTATTTGGATGTCAACTATCTTAGAAACACTAGTTTTGTTATCATCCCTTTATCAACACGAGGTATTATTTCTAATTTATGTACTTGTCACAAGGTACGAGTGACAAATTTGGAGGATGCTGCTGAGCACATTGGTGAAGTTCTGAGGCGCGTTAAAAAGGAGCATCTGCAAAGAGCGTACAAAATTCAAGATTGGTATGTTGTTTTGAAGAAGTTGTAGTTTAGTATTATTTTGATAACATATTGATAGGAGCACATCAACAGTTTTTATATACAGTGTCCAGGTGAATAAGTATGCTACTTTCAGCATATTCTTATGCATAAGCACTGAATTTAGAGTTTTATGCCAAGCATCCCCACCCTTCATCCCTTAAATTTTTAGTGTATCTGTTTACCGATTATGGATGGTGAAATTTGGTACAATTTAAACTCGCCGCACGGTCTTATGCTGAATTTATCTGTTTTCTGCAGGACTGATGACAACGATTTTCTTGTCCAGCTGTGCAGGACTACTGGAAAACTTCTCAGGGTATTGCATATGTTCTTAATATCTGATGAGTCTTGCTATATTTCTACCAATGTTTTCTCCCAGCTAATTTGTAGGCAATTTTTGTATGTTGTACCTGATTATTACAACTTTGTACGGTACTCCTGTGTTAGAAAATATGATGTGATTTATTTTACAATTCACATATGTATTTTTTACCCTAATTATTACACTTTTGGTTCTCAGGGCGGGGAGCCTGACCTGACAACGACAGCCAAGATGGTTCTTCATGACTGGCAGAGGGGTAAAATTCCCTTTTTCGTCCCCCCACCACAGCAGAGAGATGATGGTGCATCTGAAAGTGCAGAGCCTGTTGAGAAAACCGAAGAGGATGGAGTGAGCAGTGACAGGACTGCTGCCGCCATGAAAGCCATTGCAGGAATAATGTCATCACAGCAGAACAAGAATGTGCCCTGCCATAAGGAACATGATGCAGCTAATGAAGACGACGAGAGTGAAGATAATGATGACGCCGAGAGCGAAGATAATGAAGACGCAGAGAGCGAAGATAACGAAGACAGCGATTTTCCAGAGCAAACAGAGTAATATTGGGTGCAGATGCAGATTAAAGTTTATATGCAGGGCTCAGGAGTGTGTAGCTACCTAACCTCAATTGTCACTGGCGTTCCAGAAAAGGACTCGTTGCGTTCCAGAAAAGGACTCGTTGGTTTAGCTGCTACAAAGGATGGTAATTTGCGGAGTGCCCGTTCACATCTTTTTTTTTACTTTATCGTACCTAAACCTCTGTAATAGGGCAAGTAGAGCAGTTTTGCTGGCTACCTCGTTGGATGCAATGGATGCAATGTTTATCTGTAGTATAAATACAGTTATTTAATCTTAAAAATGGGTCAAGTTGTCATTATTTTTCACAATACTGCTTTCAATTTTAAACATACTGCTGCAGTGTTCCCTTTTCCCTAGTTTTGTGGCTTCATGAATTGCTAGTTTGCTACATACCTACATCCTTGTTACTCCTACTCGAAGTCTACGTGCACCCAATTTCCATTTCTGCCTTCTCTCAATGGCAAGTAGCAACACTGCGCCCCTACACACACGACATGCATACAGTGAACGTCTCCTATGCCATAAAGCACACTATATGAAGCATAAATTTGGATAAGAACTTGTGCATACAGTGGGCGTGTTTCTTTGGGGTGGAAAATTTTTTTTTTCCACCCCGTTTGACCAATAATTAAGGGTATTAAATAAAATCAGTTTACACAATTATCTTTATAACTTCGGGTTAATTCACGAGACAAATCTAATGAGGCCTTTGACCGCATGATTAGAGGATGGTTACTGTAGCATTACTGTAGCAAGTCATGGACTAATTAGGCTAGTTACATTCGTTGCACAAAGTTACACTCATCCCTAAAAAGGTTTTGCAAATAGACTTCATTTATGCATGCAAGATTCTTTTTGAAAAAAAAATTAGAAAGGAAAGAAACACGACAGTATTGAGAAATAAAAATAAAGATAAATAAACATTCATTCATAGTGACAGGTGGGTGCTATTCACTTTTCACCCACTACTACTATTCACAGGCTTCTTTTGATTCCTACTTGCACAAGTTTTTGTTAGGACTCAAATTTTGCATGCAAGTAGATGACTCCATGCTCGCTTTCATAATTTTGCTATAATTTTCTAAGCACTTGTTGGGGGTGCATTTTATACTCCATCCGTTCCAAAATATAGGTCGTTTGACTTTTTTAGCCTCAAGTTTGACCACTCGTCTTATTCAAAAAATTTGTGAAAATATAGTCAGATTTAAGACATTTATGAATATTTTATATTAATAAAGCAAACCACCACAAAAAAGTGATAATTTGCGTAAAAAATTGAATAAGACGAGTGGTCAAACTTGAGGTAAAAAAAGTCAAACGACCTACATTTTGGAACGGATGGAGTAGTTGGTAACACCGTGACACCGTGACCGTTACCTATTATAAACACATGTTTTCGTTCCTAAAAAAAGGGGAATATATAGAAGTGCACAAACAATTTGGAGGATCAAAGTTGAATGAAATATGGTACAAATAATTATAAAATAACACCATTGATCTCATCACGTCCATTGCCACACCCCTCAGTAGAAATGTGAGTATATTATATATCATTATTGTTAAGAAAGAGCATAGCAATGATGCAAGCTAGATGTGATATTTTCAAACTAGGATTTTTTTTGTTTTGCATGCTAAATACTAGATGAGTGTGTCACTGATTACTTTGTTGAGTTTGTATTGAGTGAAAAGTTTGTTCTTTAGCTAATGACCAACCGGACTTATGATTTATGACTCAATTTCATACCATATTTATTTTCAGTCCAGCCATAAGAAAATGTTGCACACTTCTACATCACAAGAAAATGTTGTTCACTATATCTTCATGCTAGAGAATCCAACACCATGTTTTTGAATTTTTGTTTCTTTCATGTTATCAGTGCCACTATAAAAAGGGTCTATAGATATAGGGTATTCTTCTAGATTTCATACGCTTTGTTCACTCCTTACTTAGTTATATTTACTAGTCAACTTTTCAATATGTAAACAGACCATTGAGATGGGCCATTTTCTCATGCGTGGCAATGCAAAATCATCTAAAAGTTACATTAAGCAATGAACAAAATGAGAATAGTGACTGTAGTTTGGTGTTATGTGTCCATGAAAGCTTCAAACAAGTTTGGTAAAATGTCAGTTGTTTTCCTGTGAGGTTTTTTTTATCTCTGTGTTCTCTTTTAGTGCGGATTTTGTTCTACACCTTTTGCTATAAAGTAAGAATTTTTAGACTGAGAGTTGAAACAAATAGTTTTCATGAATATGTGACTGAAACCCAAACATATATGTATGGTCAAAACAATTTGTACTCGTTGATATTACAAGCCACTATTCAAACTCTGGCTTAAAACTAAGAACATTCACAAAGATCTAACCAAATTTGGATGAGATGAATCATAATACCAAAAATTAGTTAATACAAGTAGGGAAGTGGAGCATTTTGAAAGATAAAATTGATGGCCTAAAAAAATAGAACATGAAAATAATAAGGCATGTTATACAATGATAATCTTTACTTACACCTCAAACTATGTTCCTAAAGAAAATTGTGCATTAAAGGAATATTAAGCATTTCATACAAATAACAAGCCTAAATAGTGCTACATGGAACTAAGTACAAATAGAATTTTTGAACCAAATCCAAACGTAATGGATTATAAACATAAATTGGTAACTAGAACTATGAAGGGCACGCAATATGAAAAAAACATACCCATGTTCTTTACATGAGAAAAATCATTGGAATGTGAATTGCCTATCTATAAGTGTGTATGTCATTAAGTCGAGAGAGAAAAATAGATTAGAGGAAATAAATAACATGTCATGCAAGAAAATATGATTCACATTTTTTTATCTAATATAATATACTAAAAAACAAGTAACCGTCGCAGGAGGTGGCGTGCGGTGGTCGTGTCCATGGTATAAAGCGTCCCGTTAGCGGTCGTCTGGTTAGCAACCATTGTGGGCCGGCCTTTTCGGACCCGAACCCCCCTTGCGAGAAGTCCGAAGAACATTCCCAATGCCGAGGGTCAAGATGAGGTCTTGACTATGGGGCTTGCTTCCTCGCCCCGCCCTCGGCTGGCAGGTTGGGGTGCTTGGTTCCACCCCCGTATTGGAGAGGTGATGCGTGGGCAAGGTAGCACAGGGTCGTTGTCCTTACGCACAACACGACACATAGCGGTGTGGTCATGGGTGGCTAGTGTCGTCAGTCACTAGAAGCGTAGCCATCAAGTCGGTATGGAACACCTTGTCTGTCTTCATTACCCGACTGCCCCTCACTGTCATTATCCCCTGTGAAGGGGCCGAGGGTGCCTCAGCATCCCATGTCGCATGGCTTCTCCCTAACCCCGAGCGTGGAGGTCAGGGGAAGGTCTTTCCGCATCCGTCCCGAGGGTCGGGAGGATGCCGCGTGTCCTTGCCCGGACCTGGCTAGGGAGTCGGGCCACTGGTGGCCAGGCGGGACGTGTTTCTCCACGGGCCATCCTGAGTGCGCTTATTGGGCCACACATTATCGAGTTGCGTTGCCCAACCGACATTCTTCGATCGCCTCTGTGCGGGTATGGGTAGGTTGCATTTGTGTAACGATGTACCTGTGATTGCATTTGCCTTTTTTTTTCTTGATACCCCAATTGATGTTAAGTGTATAAAAAACCAAATAAACCTAGGTAACATATGCGTTTCAAGCGAAATTTAATTTAATACTACGAAAGTGGTTGTGGCGGTGAAAACGATCTGCATTCTCTCAAATAAAAGACATAATTCACACTCCGGCCAACTCATGTTTTCTTTGTCAAAATAGTACACAGACCCATATACACTCATCTCTATAGAAAAACATGCCCTCACATCTAGGATACTATCTCACATGACTTAGAGCATCTCCAAGAGACTAGCCAAATTGTTTTCTAAAGTTAAATTTAGCTATTGTTAGGGAAAAAAACGTTTCTAACAGACTTTGTAAATGACTCTCAAATTTAGTGGCTCTCTATCTCACCTCATTCACCAGCCATTTTTAGCTAGCCTACTTTACTCGCAATCTTTACAGAATCTGTTGGATTACTCTGTTATTTGGTAGTCAAATCTATTTTTGAGACGACTAGCTAAATCAGTAAATTTGACTAGTCTTTTTAACTGATCTCATGGAGATGCTCTTGGACAAAACCATCTGCTGATTCCGGTTCTCAGTATTTCTGAAAATTACCAGTGTATAAATTCTTTTTAAAATTCAATTGCTTTGCCCAAAATTAACTCATCAAAATAATAAGGGGACAAACAAAAGTAAAAAAGAGAGGAGAATCTTCGCAAAAAAAAAAGAACGAGAAGAAAACGAAGGCCGGGCTCCAAAACCCAACAAGAGCTCTCTAGTGGGCGCACGTACATCTGGCTAGCGAGCGGAGCGGCCGGAAACCCCTTCCCGTTTCGCTTTCCCTGCTCCCCTCTCTTCTCCTCTCTCTCCCCCTCGCGGCCAAGCCAAAGCCATGCCTCCTTCTACTACTACTTCCCCCACCACGTCACAACAACGCCTCCACCCCACCCCCACCGCCGCCTCCGCCTCCTTCCTCTTCCGCCCCACGAACCCTAACCCTAATCCCGTCGACGCCGACGCCGCCGGACCGACCCGGCCGCCGCCCGCGCCGCTCCTTCGGTGTCCTCTTCGGGCTCCGCGTTCTTTCTCCCCGGCTCCCTTCCTTGCGCGGCGCGCGGGGGCTCTAGGGTTTTCGTCATGGACCCGCGCCGCGCCCCCCCGCGCGGCGGGGGCGCCAACGGAGGCGGCGGCGGCGGCGGGCTCTCCTACTCCACGCTATTCGACCTCGAGGTAGCCGCTTTGCTTGCTGTGTTAGTTCTGCTCTCTCTCGCACGCGAATGGGGGTTCTCTGCGCGTCAGGGGTTGTATTGGATTGGGGTGCTGCGTGGCGGATGCAATTTGTGGGTTGCCAAGCTCGTTGTACCTCGATTTTGGGTTAATTCTCTTCCGAAGGGCTACTTACTCTGTGGCCTGTTTTCTTTTTGTGTAATTTAGTGGCCATTTTGTGTTGGGACCCGTTTTTAGAACGGTGTTAA
Source organism: Echinochloa phyllopogon (assembly GCA_033239725.1). Lineage (NCBI taxonomy): Eukaryota > Viridiplantae > Streptophyta > Magnoliopsida > Poales > Poaceae > Echinochloa > Echinochloa phyllopogon. The sequence continues at coordinate 58,452,813 of BTCW01000018.1, read as the reverse complement.
GGTCTGGCTAGTATTGGATTAATGTGTGTTGTTTGTAGTGCTGTTCCGATTGTTTGTGGTGGCTGATACTCAATGTTACTGTTTAATTGGTGTGGACTATAATCAATCAATTCCTGCATTGTGTTTTGCCGGACTAATTAGTTGGCACTGTATTGGTTTGTTTGTAGTGTAGGCATGGGTATTAGTGTATTAAGAATTCACGTGTCAGATGGTTGGGGAAGAGTGAAGGCTTGAAATGTGGAAGCTAGATTGTCAACAGAGGTTCCGAACCAAGAGGGATGTCATCAACTGGTGTCCTTGTCATCTTGTTCAAATTATGTCAACTGCCATGGCGTGTCATCATTTTTGTCAAAATCTGTAATATTTTTTTTGGGCACAATTGCTTGTCTAAGTCGTCGGACTTAATGCAGTAATTTATGTTTTGATATACAGACACTGTTTATTAGTTTCTGGGATCTAACTGCACTCTTTTGCTATGTATTTTGTGATTGTGCTCTGCTTAGTTTGCAGTGTATCAATTATCGCTATTGCTATTTAATTCTCCAAACCCACATGAACTAGTTTTGCTTGGTGTTTCATTCTTCTAAGCATGTGGATCATGCGCGGCAAACATTTTTTTTGCCACATGCATGCTTTCTGACAATTATTTTCATGTTATATTTTATGTAGTTTTTATCAGCAAATTTCGCAGTCAGCTTTGATTTTATGCAGTTTGCTAATCTTATGATTTGTGCCTGTTAAGGGAATTCTGGGTCATCATGCCAGAGTTGTTTATTCGTTCACATCTTGAGCTATTAATCCATCATTTATTACTCATGTAGTGTTGTCGTTTCATACCTACCTGTTTGGTCTCTGTAGGCTCTTTAAACCTTGTAGTCTGACGTAGTCTAGAAATCTGTAGAGTAATACTAGCGTTCTGCTACATTTTGAACTTTGTGAGCCAGATACGGTTTATCTTTATGTCTTTCTGCCTTGTTTATCTGACCTATGCCATTCTGATGACGGGGTTGTACTGGAAATACTGTTGCAGCCATTGATGAACTTCAAGGTTCCTGCACCGGAAGATCTCGCGCGCTATGGGCATACCAGCCCAAATGGGAGTGCAAGCAGCGAAGGTTGGCCATCTTTATCTTTATTTTCTGACCTTTATTCTGATGTTCTGCTTAAGAGTTGTCTTTTGAACAATAGTTCATTGTCAAAATCCTTTGTGCAGCTTCGGTAGCTCTGTTACCCTTTTCCCATGCTTCTACCTACCTGTATCATTTTTCTTATTCAAATTTTCCGTTTTAGGTCAAGGATCACTGTTGGATCAGTACAACGGTATATATGATGCTTCCCATGGCCTGCATCGGAAGCGAAAAAGGCATCTTGATGGTGCCAGCGATGATGATGAGGCAGATGCCTTTAGTAACCAAATAACAGAGGAGCACTACCGTACAATGCTCAGTGAACATGTCCAGAAGTACAGGAGGTCAAAGTTCAAGGAGGGTGCTTTTGGTTCTGATCATCCTCGTGTGGCAATCCCCCAAATAAAAGAAAAAAATGGTGGTAAAAAAACTATGAAGCACAGAAGTGATTTCAGGACTGTTGCAACATTGGACAAAGTAGAAGCCTCGCATGAATACAATGGGATAGACTGTATTGAAACCCATGATGGTTTTAATAAGCTTGTAGCGTCCCTTGATTCCACCTATCTAGATATGGGGGATAATATACGCTACTTAGTTCCGGAGGGTTATGATAAGCTAGCATCAACCCTTAACCTGCCTGTTTCTTCTGATATACGTGTCGAGGAACACTTCTTGAAGGGCATGCTAGATTTGCGCACCCTAGCTGCAATGCTTGGTACTGACCAAAAGTTTGAGGCTTCCAATCGTGGTGGATTATCTGAACCTCTGCCACAATTTGAATCTCTCCAGGAAAGGGTAAAGGTGCAAAAGTTTTCTCTCCAAGTTACAGAGGACCCATTTGCAATCCCCGAAGGATCAGCTGGGAGGATAAGGAGGTCTATTATATCAGAAGCTGGCAATTTGCAGGTTCATTATGTGAAAGTCTTGGAAAAAGGAGATACATATGAGGTTGGTCTTAGCTGATGTAACTTTACCAGCATTTTTGTATATTCATTATATTTAACAACCATGTTATATAATGAATGCAGATTATAGAGCGCAGCTTACCAAAGAAGCAAATAGTAAAGAAGGAACCTTCTGTAATTGTGAAAGAAGAGTCGGAAAAAACTTACAAACTATGGCAGTCTCTTGCCACCAAAAGCATCCCAAAACATCACAGGAATTTCAATGCTTTGCTGAAGAAAAGGCAAGGAGATGCGAAGCGCTTCTCTGATAGTTGCCAACGGGAGGTATTGCACTATACGATATTCATGTTGTTGCCCAGTATTGTACAATTTTTCATGCTCTCTTGCTTACAATTTTATTGTATGCATGTCTGAAAAATTCAGGTAAAGCTCAAAGTAAGCCGGTCACTGAAACTGATGAGATGTGCTGCAATACGTACAAGGAAGCTGGCTAGGGATATGCTGATATTCTGGAAACGAGTAGACAAAGAGCAGGTTTTCTTTTGTCCCTTACGCTCACTATCAATCAATTATGCCGTGGCTGATTTTAAATTTAAACTTTTTTGCATTCTCAATTTGTTTCATTATATGCATCAATACTATTTTGTTGAGTTCAATATATATTCTCTCTCCCCTTCCCCTTGCATAAATCTTGTTTGTTTTGTTCAGTTTAGCATATGCTTTGCTTTCCCTTTAGTTGTCTTCAGAACAAGGCACCTTCAGATTATGACACTCATTTTTCCATCTGGATCAGTATGAGTTAAGGAAAAAAGAAGAAAGAGAAGCTGCTGAAGCTTTGAAGCGTGAGGAGGAGCTACGTGAAGCAAAAAGACAGCAACAGAGGTTAAACTTTCTGCTGTCACAGACAGAGCTTTATAGTCATTTCATGCAAAACAAGGCTGGTGTCTCAGCACCACCTGATGAGGAAGATGTCCCTGATGAAGACGAGGAAGAAGATCCTGAGGAAGCTCAATTAAAGAGAGAGGCCTTGAGAGCAGCTCAGCATGCCGTCTCTCAACAAAAGATGAAGACAAACACATTTGATAGTGAAATTGTGAGGCTTCGTCAAACTTCTGATTCTGGTCTTCCAACTGAGGATTCATCTAGCATGGACCCAAACAAGATTGATCTATTACACCCGTAAGTTCTGCTTGAATATTTTGGTTTATATTATTTAAAACAATGAATGAGATCTGATTGCTTTGGTACCATCTTATTTTTAGCTCAACAATGCCTGAGAAGTCCTCTGTCCAGACACCGGAGTTGTTTAAGGGTGTATTAAAAGAGTATCAATTAAAGGGCTTACAGTGGCTGGTTAATTGTTATGAACAGGTAGGTTGATAAAAAGCGATATTTGGACCATGTTGTATGAGTGTGCTTGGTTCACTTAAAAAAAATGGGATTATTGCAGGGGTTGAATGGCATTCTTGCTGATGAGATGGGTCTTGGCAAAACCGTTCAGGCTATGGCATTCCTGTCTCATTTGGCTGAGGTTGGTGAATTTGTTCTAACCTAAAGTTATCTTTTCACTAGTCATATTATACCATCAATTGTTATTTATACCATGATTTGTTTTGACACTGACTAATCATGTTTTTTGAATTGAATTTATTTTTATTTCTTTCCTCCACTTATCATATCTGTAATGTAATTTAGAATGAAATGTACAATTTAACACCTAATTGTAGTACACTAACCATTTGATATGGACATTGGTATATCACACAGGACAAAAACATATGGGGCCCCTTTTTAGTGGTGGCTCCTGCATCTGTTGTGAATAATTGGGCTGAGGAGTTGATTAGATTCTGTCCTGACCTAAAGATACTTCCTTACTGGGGCCCAGAGAGGATGATTCTCCGGAAGAATATCAACCCCAAGCGTCTTTATCGCAGGTGAGTTGCTGGCTAGGGAACAAGCTTATGCAAGTGGCTCTTTTCTTCAAAAGGTTAATAGCATGATCGCCTAATCATGTGACTTGTTCTCTTTAACTCTACAGAGATGCTAGCTTCCACATTCTTATTACAAACTACCAGATACTTGTGAATGAAGAGAAGCTTTTGAGACGTGTTAAGTGGCAATACATGGTATTGGATGAGGCTCAGGCTATAAAAAGTTCAAGCAGGTGACTTTACATGTTGCAATTTGGAAGTTGTGTGTCCCCCCCTCCCCCCCCAAATGCATGCCAGTCTTCATTGGTTTATTCTGGAATCATATACTTTCCCCCGCTTGACAAATTGCTTCACTCTGTTGCAGCCAGCGCTGGAAGACATTGCTGAGCTTTAACTGTAGAAATCGTTTGCTGCTTACTGGGACACCAATACAGAATAACATGGCTGAGTTATGGGCACTTCTTCATTTCATCATGCCAACTTTATTTGACAGCCATGAACAATTCAACGAGTGGTTCTCAAAGGGGTACTCCTCTTTACTGTAGTTCTACCTTCTTTATTTTGTCCATCCTTATGAGTTGCTGACAATTTTTTTGGCTTGCCAGTATTGAGGGTCATGCTGAGCATGGAGGAGCTTTGAATGAACATCAGCTTAGTCGATTGGTATGACGTGATAATAATGTTCCTATTTTTTATTGAATATTTTGCGCTTTGGTACAACTTGTTATCCTTCTTAAGACTATAATGACACTTCTCCATTTCCACAGCATGCTATTCTGAAGCCTTTTATGCTCCGCCGGGTTAAGATTGATGTCATCGCTGAAATGACCAAAAAGAAAGAAGAAATTGTTCCCTGCAAATTGAGTTCTCGTCAGCAAGTCTTCTATCAAGCCATAAAAAACAAGATCTCCCTTAATGAGTTGCTTGATGGAAGCCGTGGCAATCTAAATGATAAGAAGTTACTTAGCCTGATGAATATTGTCATGCAGCTTCGGAAGGTAGGATATCTTTATAATAGGTTTCTCACTTCCAATCATGTGTAAAATCATGTATAAGAACCAAGTGTCCAAAAGAAGTTCCTTCCCTATTGTAAATTTAGCTAGATTTGGCTCTTTTTTCTGTTTGTAACTGGATGTTCTTTCTCTGCATCACTTTTAGGTCTGCAATCACCCGGAGCTGTTCGAGCGCAATGAGGGAAGTTCCTACTTTTACTTTGCCGATATCCCAAACTCACTTCTCTCTCCCCCATTTGGGGAATTACAAGATGTACATTATGCAGGCAAGAGAAATCCTATAACGTTTGAGGTATAGTTTCTGTTATCTTGCTTTTGTTTTGTACTGGGCATGCAGTTTACAACCTCCTGCTTATATTTCTCCATGAGCACAAACAATATATTAATATCTATCTTTCTTAATATCCTCAGATTCCAAAATTAGTTTATGAGGGAATCATCTCCAACATGGAAATTTCTGGAAACCGTTATGGATTTCTGAATGGATGTTTGAACAGGCTGTTTAATATATTTTTGCCCAGCAATATCCATTGTTCAGCCATTCCAGAAGCTAATTCATCAAATGAGTCTGTTCTATCATCTGGTGCATTTGGCTTTACACGTTTATCGAATCTGTCTCCAGTTGAAGCTTCCTTCATGGCCACTTCTTCAATGTATGAGAGACTAGCATTTTTAGCAATGCAGTTGAATAGGAACTACGCTGATGAAATCATGGATGCATTAATTGATTCAGAAGGTCCTGATAAGTTCAGTCAGAATGATGCTACAAGCATTCGTGCAGTTGCTCGATTGTTGCTTTCTTCTACAAAGGCCAAGCCCAGTTTGCTTAGAACAAAGATTGGGACTGGCCCAGGTGATTGCCCATATGAAGCACTGGTGCTTTCTCATCACGAAAGGCTTGCCTCAAACATAAGGCTTCTTCGTTCAGCATATGCTTTTATTCCGCCAGCTAGAGCACCGCCTGTGAGTCCATTTGTCTTATGATGTCCATTTTGGATTCTTTTGGATAGTGCGTCGCATGAGGTCATCATCATGAATTTAATGTTGAAAGTTTGGAACCTCCAAGTAGTAGTTGTTCTTATTAAATCAATCTGTTTTATCAAATATTCCCAGTTTTCATTAACATCCCCCCTCCCCTGTCTCCTTTGCCAGATAAATGTTTGGTGTGCCGATAGAAATTTTTCCTACAAGTTCACTGATGAGATGCATGATCCTTGGGCCAAGAAACTGTTCCTGGGATTTGCTCGTACTTCTGAGTTCAATGGTCCTAGACAACCAGTTGGTCTTCATCCTTTGATACAAGAACTACATACTGATTTGCCCATCCTTGAGCCGATGCTTCAGCTACCGTATAGGATATTTGGGTCTTCTCCGCCAATGAGTAATTTTGATCCTGCTAAAATGCTCACTGTAAGTCTTCATCACTTCTGTTGTGTTATGCTGCATATTATTGTGTATATTTGTTCTTTTTTCAGCTGCATAATTTGATCACCCTTTTTGGGCCTGTTTAGATTTTAGATATTTGGTTCAATTCCTTAGATTAGTTAAATTTGAATAGACATTGAATTTTTTTTTTGAAGAAACCCATAATCCAAACAGAGGTCCCAAGTTACCTTTTAGCTCAGATATGTCTTTGAAATTGTTAGAACATCTGGAGTGAACTCCTTAACATAAAAGTCAAATCATTTCTTTATTTGTTGCACCTTACTCTAGTTATTGTGGTACCTTGTGTTACTAATATGGGGTGGTTGATGATAGGATTCTGGGAAGCTCCACACCTTGGATATGCTACTACGACGGCTTCGAGCTGAAGGTCATCGCGTGCTTCTTTTTGCTCAGATGACTAAAATGTTGGACATCCTTGAGGTATTACTTGTTTCTTTATGCATTCCCATACTTCTATGGATAAAATTACATATAGAATTCCAAAGAGTAATTCAGTTGAATAAATTGAATGAGAACTAATATCTCGATACATTTAACTTATACATCATGCAAATTGCATTTCTCGGGATCAGTTCCATGTTGTATAGGGCACAAATCAGTATCTGCAACCTTTATTAAGAGAAAATGACACGAAACACTCAATGAAGAAATTGGTACCATGATTAACTGACCAGCAGTACTATATACCATCTGTCCCCAAAAAAAGTCATTCTAGCAATTCTAGGACAGATTAACAAGGACGTAAAATGACCTTGATTGCACCTATTTATTAGCCATATTTAGCACTAATTGATTGCTGCATGCATATGCACATACTAAATGGAGTAAAATTTCTTGTTTTTTGGGACAAAATTTGAACCTAGAATGACTTTTTTTGGGACGGAGGTAGTAGATCTTAAGCTATCGCATATGTTGAGCCTGAAGGATTTTTGTATTATTCTAATATATCCATGCTCGAATTGTCACAAGATTTTAATTCTTTTGGCTATATACCAGAAGGTAGTGAACAATAAAATATTTTGTGTTATCAACGGGTAGTTTGAATTTAGATTATGAAGAGTTGATTGTCGTGAATTATGGTGCAAGGTTGTGAATATGGTGCATGTTTACTATATATTCTGTGTACTTTTTCTATGCTGTATAAGTACAACACATATATTTCTACTAATGCTACAGGTGTAATTGGTATAAGTGGGAAAAGATATTTATTAAGAGGGGGGGGGGGTTCATATACCTTTTCAAGCTAAAGGTTACAAAGCCATGATATTCAGAGGCATCGGTATCAGTTTTGGTTTCCACTATTTCTAATGCTAACACATGGAATTTCGTGAAGGAACTGAAAAGACTTAAATATTTCAGCAAAGTTGAAAACCGTTCCAGCAAAATGAATTGTCCGTCCATTTTTTGTGAAGTACTTTTGAGTCCAGTACACTAAAAGTTTTATCCTTCTGATCATGATCATTATATGCTATTTTCTTTCAGGATTACATGAATTTCAGAAAATTCAAGTACTTCAGACTTGATGGTTCTTCTGCAATCTCGGACCGCCGTGACATGGTCCGAGATTTCCAGAATAGGTTAGCATATTAATGGATATGTGGCAGAGTTGAATTGCTGCAATAAGATTAGATGTGTTGAAGCATGGCCTTAACCAATTTTTTCTTCTCTGTAGGAATGATGTATTTGTTTTCTTGTTAAGCACAAGAGCTGGCGGGCTTGGTATTAATTTGACTGCTGCTGATACAGTTATTTTTTATGAAATTGACTGGAATCCAACACAAGACCAGCAGGCAATGGATAGAACACACAGACTTGGTCAGACAAAAGAGGTAACTGAAAATTCAGTTTCTGCTATCTTCATTTCCTTGACTACCATTTTTACGTTTTATGAGTGATCATTGAACTTTATTTAGGACAATCCTAAAAACATGGGCACTTCATAAATTTGACTAACCACTTTTAGCCATAATCCCTTGCATTTAGTTTATATTGAAAGTATCCACCACTCCATCTTGTTTTTTCGCCAGATTTTCAATCCTGTCAGATCTTCAAAAAGCATTCTGTGGAGTCCGTTTCTCAACTTGTCGCAAATAATTTGTTCGGGTATTTATGCGATGTCCAAAGAGGATATTTGAATGCTAATTCCTGTTGTAATATGTTTATAAAACCTTATAAGGTGAAGGTACTTAGACAAATCTATATATGATTTTCGCCTTTCCAAGGCATATAGTTAAAAGGATATAGATGGTCAATTTTTGGAAGTTTGACTGCCGTCCAAGGCAACACGAATTTGTGACCAGTGGTTGTACCTGGCAAACTGTGGTGCTAATAAAAAACCGCTTAGCTTGATTGTTGTCATCTGTATTCTCTACTGTTTCTAGAACCATATCTCTTTGTTGTTTGTGGGAATAAGTTTTATAATAGCTCAGTTCCTTATATTTTCTTTGAAATACCAATTTCAGGTAACTGTGTATAGACTGATATGCAAAGATACTATTGAGGAGAAAATATTGCAAAGAGCAAAGCAGAAAAATGCAGTGCAAGAGTTGGTCATGAAGGGGAAACATGTCCAGGATGATCATTTGATGAGACAAGAGGATGTTGTTTCATTACTTCTTGATGACACACAGATTGCACATAAGTTGAAAGAAATATCCATGCAGGTAACTTTACATTATCATTTCCATTTTTTGGTCACTTATCTGTTACCTATAGCACAGATCCAACAAGATGCATTTTGCCATTTCTGTATTGGAACTTTTAGCAAATGCTATGATATGGCACATAGTGGTACACGTAACAGTCCAATATTGTTATGGCACCCATGTATAGGGATATATGTATTAGCCAGTGTTCTCAAGGCGAGCTGTGGTGAGTGGTGACCCATCCCCACCACAACACCTATGGCGACATCTAGGCGCTCATGAGGTGAGGCAAGGCGACACCTTACGTCCTTACCAGCCTAAGAGAGAGAGGTAGCAGCAGCCAGCTGAGAGTAAAGAAAAGAAATAGAAAAAAGGAGAAAAGGGCAAAGGAGAGAAGTGAACGGCCCGCCCCACTAGCCTGCCCACATGTACCCCCTCCTGTACATATACATATATCCCCTCCCAGGGTCAAACGACTTCCAATCTCCTTGCATGACGCCAGGTTCTCTGCCTCTCTCATGCAGCGCCACTGCATTGTTAGCTTGTCTTGCAGCTCTCTCTCCCTCATGTTGCCTGCCCCCTCCACTCCTCGGTGCTGCTCCTCACTGTGTTGCACACTCGGTCCTCAGATTGACAGACTGCCGTGGCCCCTTCTGAATTAGGTGCCACCGCGGATTATCCTGGGGCACTGCATGCTGACCAACGGTTACGGATCTGGCAGGGATGATGGAGGTGGTGGCTCTTGGCCTATTTGGATGGTTCCCTCAATCTGTTCTGCCTCAATTACCCCTGGTCTTTCATTGCTTTTGGCTAGGCGTTGGGGACGCCTTGCCCCCGCTAGCCTAGGTGACGGCTTAAGGACCATGATTTTAGCAAGTATTGGAACAATTATGATTTTTCCCGATACATCATGTCCAATGCTTAACAATACCTTCGCAAATCCTGATTTAGTAATGCTTCTATCAAATGGCATCCTTGGTGCTCAGCTGTACAGGAAGAAGCAGGACGAAACATAGACAGACTAAACTTGGGGCAAATGAACTGATGTGTCAAATGTGTATGGGGGAGAGTGTCAAAACAAGGGGGGGTTTGGTTTACGGTTGACCGGTCGACGTCTACCTCCCGCCGCCGCCTCCACCCGCGGCCACCCACCGCCGGTTTTCCGCTCACTGCCTTCAAGCGGCCGTCGTGCCAAGCCTTCTCCCCTGCCACCTCCCGCGGCAACCTCGCCGCTGTGCCGACCACCCTTCTCCCGCCCATTGCAAGCGGCCCCGCCCTTCCGAACCACTCTGGTCGTCGCCCACGACGCCTCTCCTCCGCCCTGCCACCCACAACCACCGTCGGGCTGGCTGCCACCCCCATTCTTCCCTCTAGAGCCCGGGCGCTCCTCTTCCCCCAACCCCGAACCCTAACATCCACCTCCTCCCCTCTATAGTGGAGTTCCCGTTGACCGCTCGGAGCGGTTGACCGCAGAAGCAAGATTGCGGTTAAACATGCAGAGAGAGCACACTTTAGCTCTTACTGTTGCCAGGAACACGCATTAATTGTGTTTGGGCTATTCAGTTCTGTGCGTCTAGTGAGCTATTAGGTATTATAGTTATTCTTCTTTATTGTGCTCTGTATTGTTCAATTTTCCTGAAATTTACTGTTACAGTGTTACTGCTGGTAGGCTGAGGCCTGAATATTACTTGACAACATAAACTCTATCTGTCCATTAGGCTTATTTATGAAAGTACTGGTCCCTCCCCCATTGGAACAATTGCTTTTAGAATCAATTTCTTATTAGTGTGTAATACCATTTCCCCCTTTTTTTGTAAAAAATGTTAATTTTAATTCAATGGGAAAGTTTTGTGAGATAATCATTTTTTTTCATCTCCATTTACCATTTTAGGCAAAGGATCGACAAAAGAAAAGACGTGCGAAGGGCATCAAGGTTGACAAAGAAGGAGATTTAACACTCGAGGATTTGGATGATGCTACTGTGGAAGCTGCAGACCAAGACAACACTAACAACAAAAGGGTACATGTGTGAACTACATTCGCCCTATTGAATTACCTGTTTATATTTGTGATAGGGCTACATCTGTCCTCCGAAGTCATTTTTCTTTTTCGATGTTTCAACAGTCTCTTGAGCATTCTTCAATTGTCCAGATACACATGGATGAAAATCGCTGACACAATAATTCAATATCCAAGCTTGAAATTCAAACTTAGTTGGGTAAAAGGTCAAAAGGAAACATTCAAAATATCAATTTTGTGTGACTACACTTTCTATGGATTGAATTTGATTTAAACACCTTTTTCTTGGAAACCTTATACGGGGTTTTGTTTTGGCTAATATCGGTTGAACCTGACTTGCATTTTAGTCCATATATGATAACATATGATTACTGTATTTGTGCAATATCAATGCAAATTGAGAGCACTAAACTGAAATACTAGGCTTGGGGTTTGGACATCTGTTACTTTTTGTATTTGCGTTCATGAGCTTGCATCTTGATGTCATATTGGGCTGCGTTATCTTGCAATTCAAAACTACTGTTTTTATTTGACACACTGTTTATAAACCTTTTGTATTGGTATCTGAGTGTGCGCAAAGCAACTAACCTCGAATTGGTCTTCATATTTTCTTTTGCCACGTCATATTATTCACCACTTAGATTCTTTGTTTGATCTTGTGTTGTATAAGCCTTGCTCACTCATTTATTTGTTTGTTAAAATATTTATAGAAAAAGAGTTTACACAAGAAACATCCGAAGACGCATGATAACGACAATGGCAATTTGGACAAGAATGGAGAGGCCCCTACCGGAGGTGATAATGTGGGGAGTGGTCAGACAGAAAATGAACATATCGCTGAACCAAAGCCAAAAAGATCAAAAAGGCTGATGAAGAGCATGAGTGATGACAAGGAATCAGCTGCTGCTGCAGATCATGATAAACCAGCAGATGAACCGGAAAGTCACACAGCACATGATCATGATGATACAGATGTGCAAGACAGCACTCCAGCTTAATCTACTGACTGAGAAGATGAGATCTTAGGACGCTAATTGGTAAAATGAGAATAATTTATTACTCTGAGCTTTGCATCAGAGATGGGTGCAGATGTGGACTCTTCTGTGGTCAGAAAAGTATTTAACCGCACACCTCCCATACTGAAATCAGCGAAATCAGTGATTTCGTTACAGTGCGGTGGCAATAAGCTCATGAAGCTTGCTATTTAAAGGCATAGAGGTTATCCTCTAGAGGTTAGCATGCAATCCACATCTGCAGTATTCATTGTGCTGGCTGTGACCATTTGTGTACATAGGCAAGAAGAGATGACCATGGCCAGTTCATATAGAAATAATGTTGTGTAAAGAGGGTAGCTATTTGTATTGATCATAGTTTTGGTGTTGATAACTAAAGAAAATGTACACGGCTGGAAACAGCTACCGTGAGATGGAACGTGTCTGATCATTTCTGACCGTGTACACTAATGCCAACTTTCTTAGCGCATAGATATATTTGTGTCTGACTCATGACTGTCGCGCCACATTGTTTTTGACAGTTCAAACACCAGAAGTTCTTATATTTAGGACGGAGAGTGTATGAAATGATTACGGAGACGAGGAAGGATTTTCGAACATCAATGCTTTTTTATTAGTATTGTCTTGATATTCCCAAGTTCTCTGTCCATGAATACAAACACTTTCAGTAATTTAGGACCAAATAAATTGAAAATAGGCTCGACTGGTCGACCACACCTGATTGTCTTGACAGCCGGGAGGCTTTGGGCTAACCAATGCCATGAAATGGCTGGGTTAAATCTAATTTCACAGTTTACTAGCAGCCTTAAAAGTTAGCATAATGCGCAACGTAAATATTGGAACGTGTCTGATCATCTAATTTCAGTCTTGGCAATGTTCAGTTTCCAAAAATACTTATGTTTAGGTACATATTTTGAATGTTTTACAAGCTATATTTAGGAACGCAGAACAATTCACTTTCCCATTTGACCGTATACAAAACTTTGACTCGATTTGTTCTCCCAAGCAATTCAAATTAGTTTAATGCATCCTTTAATGAAATCAAGTTGTAGTTTTGTTCAATTTTGTGACACGATACATTACATCATAAAACTGAACTTGAAATTTAAGCTAAACATGCTTGATTGAAAATATCAAAATAATCCAAAATTGAATTTTAATGTATTAAAAGTTGCCGTAACCTTAATGTATTAAAAGCTACCTTTTAAATCCTAAATTGAATTTTTAAAATTGTTATTGTTTTTAGGCTACTTTTGAGGCAACATATTATTTTGTTCACCGAATAACCCAGATACACCAAATTAAGTCCTTATCATCCGATAGGCGACAACTATAATAGTGAAAAACTTCATTCAATTGTTGCAATCAAATGAATTGTTGATTGTAAACTAAGGAAACATGTCTATCCTGGTCTGAGTTTCTAGTCAGTATGGATGTTGATATTTTTGCTAGTTAGTGTTTTGGTGGTAGGTGATGTACCTATCATGCGAGATACCACCGATGACTTTGTTAATCCCAAAATCTCCGGGCTCAATCTCAAATGCAGCCTTAAAGGTTAGTGGAGTAATCCCTCCATCCTGGAATATAAGGCATTGAAGCGTCCAAATTTTTTATAGCCTTGCTAGCACCTAGATGCCCGATGGGAAATTTCACATCGGACGCTTCGTTGTAACATCGAAACAAACTTCTGCAAAACTGAAACTCCATGTTTGCCACATTGAGAAATATGCCAAAAAAAAATCAATGTATGCAGTCTATTCATGGTGAAATTTTACCACGGTAATATTAGAACTCGTTTCATGCAACATTTTCAAGCAAATAAGGTGAAACAATAAAAGCAAAAACCGCAACATAAACAATACATGAAACATTAGAAGACAACTATTGCTACATGGTCAAGAAAATGAGGTGAAACAATAAAGGAAAAAACCACAACATAAAAAATTAATACATGAAACATTGAAAGATAAATATTGCAACATTTAACTCAAAAGTTCATGACGCAACATCACCAAATACATACATTTGTAGCAACCACAAACATCTACAACACTTACAACATCCAAAATTATCTATTGTGCCATCTCAGGGCACCTAATGCTACATGATGATGTTGCGATCCTTCGTGACCTGCTTCGCTTTCACGCAGGGATACAATCAAGCTGTGTCCGCCGGTCTCTCATCGGCTCATCACCAACAAGAGCAGAATCATCTTCCATCTCTGGCCCTAGGTCTCATTGCCATCTGACCCACCCCTACTACGCTACCAAAGACATAGTCCTAGCTAGGATATGGGATTAGGGAATAGAGCCAAATTGGATGGCCACGATGAGTTTGTCGCCGAGCTCGCGACGGCTACAAGCAGGTGGCCCAGGACAAATGCAAGGAGGAGGTCCATCGCCCGATGCTGGTCGAGGCGAGCGTGTGGCGCTGTTAGCATGTGGCAATAGATTAAGGCCGCATTCGCAGTAGTGGACAATGAGCGTGGATGGAAGAGAAACCGAAGGTTAGGGGGGGTGGGGAGAAAAGTATAGATGGGAGACAAGTGGATAAGAAACAAGGAAAGCAACAGCTAGTGAAGTGGGGACGCAACAAGAAAGCACATTGAACATCCGATTATTTTACTCTAGTCAGATGCCCATCCGTGAGCATTATCACTGGCGGAGTGTGCACTCAATCCAAGGGGGGGCGATTGCTACAGTAACCATGCTGGTCGACGGGCGACCTCCATCTCATGCAGATGCAGTAGGGAAACATCGAAGCACTAAGGCAGATGCGTGATGTGTCTATCGGGAAAGCAGATGGGATGGCAGGTGGCTATCGGGTAGTCTGAAGGTCTTAGCCAAGCCCATAACCAGTGGCCCAAATAATGGTTCGCTATGAGGACAGGCCCATAAGCAGCTAGCTGATCCTCGTCTGTCTTACTTCTGTGGGGAGGGTCGCTTACATGTCTGCCAACAGAGATGCGAGAGGGAGAGACTCTAGGTTCACGCTCGACTCTTCAAAAACTTCTCGGGGGGGGGGGGGGGCAGAGCCCTCTATGGCCCCAACGTAGTTCCGCCATTGAGCATTACCATATCTTGTATCCAAATACAAAGAATCCTAGATACATACATTTAATTCTCCTTGAAATTAGCATGATTAGTTTAGTTAATTTGGTGATCTGCCCATTAAAATACTAAATGACACCACTAGGGCACATAACCTTTTGCTAGTTTTTCTAGTTATTCTTTAAAATCACTAGAATGCACTATATTATAGGGCGGAGGGAATACCAATCTATACTAAAAGGAACGAGTTCTTTTGAGAACTTTTCCTACCAACGAAAATCCCCCGTACCCCTCACGCCGGACCCACCTGGACCCACGTTGCAGAAAAAATAAACAAATATTGTGAAAGTTTTTTTGACAGAGCGAAAAACCCCGTGTGAGTTCATCTCTAACCCCTTTTTTTGCACTAGTGTTTTTGTACCCAACGTTTTTTTTGGAAAGTTAAGCAAACCAACCGCCGGCATTTTTTGGAAAGTTAAGCAAACCAACGGCCGGCCTTTTTGGAAGTATGTCGAGCCTTTTTTCCCACGTTACGCATATCATTTACCTCTCTGCAGTGTGCACACTGGAAACTGCATTCTGCCGGTCAAAAATTACATGTAATCTCTTCACTACACTACGCATGGCCAATTGGCGCGGCCATGAACAAAGGCTGTTTATTTTGCCTGAAGACACGCGTGGGACACACACTCCGGACATTGGCAGTTTGGCACATTGCCCGCTTACCCCGTTGCTCCTGAACTAATCGGACGCGCCCGTTGCTTTGTGAGGGCAGTTGGGGCGCAGGCACTGGCAGTAGGCCGTCTTATCGAGGAAATTCTAGCCTTTGTTTAGTTTCCAAATTCTACTACATAAAAAGAAGATACCTATCACATCAAGATATCGGCATATGCATAAAGTATCAAATGTAGATGTACTTTATGAGACAAATATTTTGAGCCTAATTAATCGATGTTTGGACAATTATTCACAAATACAAATAAAATGATTGTCGCATTTATGACACAAGTTTGGAACTAAACAAGGCCTATTTGCAGCGCCCGTCCACGTAGCCGTTCCCCGGGCAGCTGCTCTGGCATCTGTCGGTCTTCAGGCACACTATGTTGTGGAGGCGGTCATCGACCCAGCAGTCGTCCGATCCTAGAACAGCCGGCGCAAACCCTGCAGATTTGATTTTCACATGATTCAGTCGGGGTCATCAGAGATCGACAAGCACAAGCAGATGCTAAAGTTTTATGCTATTTGATGAAACATGCAACATCAGTTACCTGAGTTCACGAGGAGCAGCAGAACGAGGAGACATGAAGCCATCGCTTTCCCTGTCATCTCCATTGCTACCACGCTGATGGAGCAGTAAGACTGGCCTGAATACAATCTCTGCCTCTTGATCCAGAGATGTTGATGGGATGAATAATGTGTTTTTTTTCAATTTTTTAATAGTATAAATGGAAAATCAAAATGATAGTAGATTAGAGAGGTTTTCTCCATATAAATAAAGACCAACTATCTCGAAAATGATGTGCCTCTAGATTTGAGAATCCCTAAAGCTCTCTATACACGATCAAAATTGATAGTATAGATATGTGTCTGTTATTTCGTATTGCTAATAGATAGTAGATTGGAGAGATTTTCTCCAAATAAATAAATACCAACTATCTTAAAAATGATGTGCCTCCAGATTTGAGAATACCTAAAGCTCTCTATACATGAGACATAAGAGAGCGAATATAAAATATTTTTAAAAGCGCTTCGCACGATTGGTCTGTTTACTATGGCCTACTCAAGTGACACTGTTTCGTGTCATCAATAAAAGTTTTTTTTGACGGGGTGAAAAACCCTGTGTGAGTTCACCCCTAGCCCTCTTTTTTTTCACCGGTGTTTTTTTACCCACCTATTTTTTTGGAAAGGAAACAACCTCTGAACTTGAAAAACAATTCTTCTACCGTGAAACCTCCTCCGAGCCTTTTTCTTTGGAAAGGAATCAACCTCCGATTCTTCTACCGTGAAACCTCCTCTGAGTCATTTTTTTTAACCACGTCTATTCATAATTATCCCGTATTGCTAATAGATAATAAATTGGAGAGTTTTTCTCCATAAAAATAAAGACCAACTATCTCGAAAATGATGTGCCTCTAGATTTGAGAATACCTAAAGCTCTCTATACATAAGGGGGTGAATATAAAATACTTTTAAAAGTGTTTCACACGACTGGTCTGTTTACCATGGCCCACTCAAGTGACACTGTATTAGTACCTACGTGTCATCAATAATCGTGCGTGCCGCACGTGGGTTCTTGCCAGTAAATTATATGGATAACTTAAAACACGCACATGTACAATGCGTTTGTTTCTAAATATATGCTACCAAGACACTGCAATATATTCTACCGTAACATGCACTCAAAACTTATTAGGAACACACATAGAAAAATAGACACTTGTGCAAAGACCTTAAAATAGAAACAGAGGAAAAACAACATAATCGTGCAAATTTATTCCTCATCTCCGTGTATTAATTCCCCAATTCCCCCTCCGTTCCCATGCACTCAGAATCTCCGTCCTACCAACAACCACTGCAGCAGCCTGTGTCTGCAGCGTCATCATATCACCTCCCCTGCAGTCTCTTAGCAATGGCTTGCTACAACGCAACGGAGCTCGACGACGCCAGCCGGTTGCTGCCGCCGGAGATCCTCGAGGACATTGGCATCACTACTGCCAAAGCCAACGAGCCGCATAGCCTGGAAATCGTCGAGGAGCTCGCTGCTCGTCTTGCCAACGTCCTCGGCGGCGCCACGAGAACATCCCAACGTCCTCTCCCTCCATCGAAGCCGGCGAACTCCCCACGTCAACGCCGCCGGCCCACCCCGCCGGAGCTTTTGGGGAATGGCCGTAGTTTCCCGGTGTTCGCTCATCCGAAGCGGCGGGGCAGCGGAGGCACCGGCGTCTTCCTGCCGCGCACCGGGGCGTACCAGGCCACCACCACACAACTACGGGAGACAAATTAAAGCCTTCGAGGAACGGCAATGGAGAGCGGCCAGCGGCGCCAATTGGCAGCGACGCGGTGAGGAGGAAGACGCGACTCCTCAGAAGACGCGAGGCGGCGGAGCAGGCAGCAACAGCGGCAGGTCCGCCTCCACGCGCATGCAAGGATTGCCGCGGCAGAAATGGAGCATCGGCTAAGCCTACGCACGAGGAAATGAGTTCATCCGACCACAAGAATGGGTCTACCGCTAATAACGAGCTGTATCGATGCATGCATGAGCTAGTGATAAGGCAAACTCCATATACGGAGTATTTGTAATAGGTATTGTAGCAATTAAATTATGCATGATGGTCATCATTCATCAATATTATCGATGTTTGTTACGGAGTACGGTAGGTGTGTACGAACAAGGGTGTGTTGTTTTCACTCCTTCTCTCTTTAATGAAATATAAAACATCCATAACCAATGTACTTATTTACATTATTGTTACAACAACAGGCTGAAATATACACTCCCATCCATGTTGATCACTATATATCAGACATGTATCAAGCCAACTAGGTCTTGATAACACATCAAGCAGAGAATCTATATATTGCTAATAAACCAATGCTCACTATATATCAGACATGTATCAAGCCAACTAGGTCTTGATAACACATCAAGCAGAGAATCTATATATTGCTAATAAACCAATGCCCTTGCTCGGTGGCAGTTTGGCCAAGCCAGTATAAAAATACACTAGTGTGCTTGAATAAATAAGCCATATAAAACTCATGATCCTGAAATAATATTGACATTGTATGCATTTGTATTTAAAAAATTAGACCAAAATTAATTGTGCGCATCAAACACTAAGTTAGGCTTAGAGAAAAAATTTAGTTGCAAACTAATCAGTTTTTTTTCTTCTTAGACTGCCCACAGAATATTTATGTTTTTCTAGTAAGGGGCACATGCATGAAGGCCTTTTCTACATGCAACCCTTGCACGTATATGATTTGTATAAGATATTTATTTATATGGATTGGTTTGCTTTGGCTTATTTATTGCATTGGTTTGCTTGAGCTTCATGTTTTTCCCCTAAAGAGTACAAAGGACATGACTACCGTAATGAATAGTACTTACTATGAGAGGCAAGACACATGAGTAGGTGTTTGAAATTTATAACGCTTCTAAGGCTATCTGCACCGCGCTACGGCATCACTCTCAGTAACCAGTATAGCACAAAAAATGGAGTAAAAAACGCTGCAGCGTTGCACGGCAAATGAAACACTACCAGCCCGTAAACTCATCTTCACGCTATACCTAACACAACCGAAGCTTTATGGTATAGCAGCCGCAGACCACCTTCCTGATCCAAGTTAACCAGAAGTTTGGAAAGTTTTTCTTTCCCATGATTTCGTACAGGAAGCTCCACCGCACCTTGTCATAGGCTTTCTCGAAGTCCAGCTTCAGAATGATGCCAGTTTGCCTTTTGCTAGTTATTTTGTAGATAATTTCGTGAAGTATAATGACACCGTCCAGGATATTCCTCTTGGGAATGAAGGCTGATTGGGATCTACTAATGATGATATCTGCCACTTTGATTGCTCTGTTATTTAGGAGTTTCGTGAACCACTTATATGGGACATCAATGACACATAGTGGTCTATATTGCTGTATGGTGTTGGCTTCTTAGGATTGATCTCCCGGTCCACACGGCCCAAAGGCCGTGGGCCTGATCCGCGCCCTGATCGGGGGCGCCCAACCCAACATTGGTTGGAGGGCCCCTGTCACCCCGCGCTATATAAAGAGGTGGGCTCCACCGGCTCCAGAATGAGTTGAACCTGAGCCGCCAGAACCACCGACACACCAATCCGATCTAGGGTTAGCACGGTCAGTGACGGGAAGACCCACCACCGCCACCACGACGTCCTCCGTCGCCGTTCCAGGCCAAAGCCGGTGGCGACCAGAGGGACGGCGTGATCTACGACCGCGACCGTCGACCCCTGCACTGCGCGTCGCTGCCTTGCGCAGATCGTCACCGACAGAACCTGAGATGGCTTCCTCCACCGGAGGCGATGGTATAACCCTATTCGTTCATCATGTTCTTGTTATTGTTCATCATGTTTTACTGTCAAGATTCAAGTTATTCCCTTCTAGATCTGTGACTAGTGATCCGTTAATGCTAACAATGGTATCAGTCGCCTTACTAGCGCATAGATCTAGAACTTTGGGATAGAAATCAGAAAACAAATAGATCCGATTTGGATCGAAACACCAAACACAGAAACTCGATCTCGATGGATCGGACAGAAAACACCACCGCACCGCGGGGGCAACGAAAACAGAAACCCTAAAACCAGAACCCTACCTCAGATCCACCACTCGAAGGTGGCAAAGAACAGAGCACCACCACGGAGCCTATCGACGGCGGCGCGCGCACCCGAGGATGCACGCACGCGTCGGCGATGGGGCCCGCGGCGGCGCCGGTTTCTCCTCCAAGCCGCCATACGCGGCTGCTGTTATGGCCGTGAGGGTTTTAGTGGCTGTAGGAGAGAGAGAGGAGGCAGCCGAACATGGCGCCGGCGGCAAGAGAGCGGTGCAACGGCGAAAGGCCACCGGCCGTGTGCGCGCATGCGCATGAGCTGCTGAAGCAGCCGCGGCTGCTGCGCGAGAGGGAAACAGAAATGGGATTAGGGTTGAGCCAGCACCGGCCGGAGGGATTTTATATCCCCGATCTCCACGCTCAGCCGTTGGATCCACTGAATGGCTGCGATCTGTGCGGGGGAAAGCGCTGCCGCAGCGCTGGGCCACTTCGGCGGCCCAGCCATTGGCTGCCGGGCTAAAGGCCCGAGCGAGCCAGGCAGGGAGCAGGCAGGCCGCGCGGTGCGTGTGCATGCGTGCGCGAGCAGTTAGCGGCCGCGTCGCTGGCCGAGTGCGCGAGCACGTGAGAGCGGCTGGGCAGAGCCGTGCGAGCAGGCCGCCAGGCCGCGCACGCGACAGAGTGGGCTGCGTAAGTCAGCAGGCCGAGCGTTTTTTTTTCTTTTCTCTCTCTCTATTCTACGCGAGCTGCCGCATCGCTGGGCTCCGTGAACAGAATTGGTCCGTTGGCCCAGTTGCAGTTCAACCGAACAAAGAATACGAACAGTAGCATTTTACATTTGTTTTAATTGTTTTCGTAATATTTGAATAGAATTGGAATAATTTTACCTCTGGTTAAAATTTGAACAAAAGGGATAATTTTTTCAGAGAGTAAAATAACAGAGTTTTGCTACTGTTTATGTGAATTTATTTACATGTTTCCGCTGCATAGATGATTAATTTTGACTTGTATTTAAATTTGAACCAAAGGGATAATTTAATTTCAAGTCACAGATAAAATTTCAGATTCATTGTGATATTGTTATTTTCTGACCAAAGTTGATAATAACAATATTATAATTTTATAGATGTTTATCGTTGCATTATTACTTTTTCTGACCAAAGGTGATGAAGTTTTAATGTAATAGGCACTATTATTATGTTATAATGTTCTCACTTGATATGATTTAATTTCAGCTACGAGTTCCATGATGGTCTCCATCAAGGACATTCCGATTCTCAAAGGAGATAACTACAATGAGTGGTACAAGAAGGTGGATTTCTTTTTCACCATGACAGAGCTGGACTGGGTTCTCACTGCACCGGTTCCGGCTGAGCCTGTGAAGCCAGTCAGAGAGGCTGATGTGACAGATGCTGTTTGGCAGCAGACAGAGCAGGCCTATACGGTCAGCAAACAGAAGTTTGATACAAATAATGCCAGATGGATCACTGCCAACAAGAAATGTTTGGCGGTGGTCAAGAACACTATAGAGCCTGCTATCTTTAGGGCAATTAAAGACTGTCGCAACGTCATTGAGTACTTGGCGAAGCTAAAGAGTCAGTATACTGGCTCTTCAAAGACCTACGCCTCTCAGTTGATCAAGCAGTTGATCAACGCCAAGTACACAGGCGGCATCAGAGAGCACATACATCGCTTAATCCACATAAACAATAAGCTCAAGCCGATGGATGAGGACTTGAAAGAGAGTACCATCATTCATTTGGTTTTTGCTTCATTGCCAGATGAGTTTGAGAACTTCGTTGTTAACTACAACGTTAGTCCTGAGAAATGGGACACAGAAAAGACCATAGCGATGTTGGCTCAAGAGGAGGAAAGGATAAAGATAGCACGTGGTAACACTGTCAACTACGTGCAAAAGAAGAAAAATAACAACAATGCGTCTAGCAGCGCAAAAGGAAATCCCTCCTCCTCTAAGGGAAAAGGAATTCAGCACTCCCAGCAGCACAGGCCTAAGGATGGGCAAACCACAATGGAGAAAGATCAGTGTCTCTACTGCAAGGAGAAGGGGCACTACAAGAAAAATTGTGCCGCCTACTTAAAGATGATCATGGAAAGGAAAGGTGAGAATGTTATTTCATTCGTAAATGAATCTCTGTATATAGATTATTCCACATCTACTTGGTGGATTGATTCAGGAGCAACAATTCATGTTGCAAACTCTTTACAGGGATTCCGTTCGACGAGAACTACTCAAAGAAACGAAAGGCGAATTAAAGTCGCGAATAGAGTCGAAGCAGAAGTGAAGGCGGTGGGCGACCTTCTCCTAGAGCTCGACACCGGATTTGATTTATTTCTTAGAGATGTTTTCTTTGTGCCTAGTTTACAGAGGAACTTAATAAGTGTATCTCGTCTAGATGATGATGGATATGGATGTCATTTTGGAAATGGCATGTGTGTGATAGATTTTAAAGATACAGTTACTACTATTGCTTTTAAGAAAAATGATCTTTATTTGTTATCACTACGTGAAAGTGTGAATTCCGTATGTGATGTGAATGCGCTTGTATCCCCACCCACAGCTCATAATAGAAAACGAAAGAGAACTCAAGACACGTCGTCGAAATTATGGCATTGTCGTTTAGGCCATATTTCGAGGGGGAGAATAGAAAGGCTGGTTAAGAATGACATTCTTCCTCCTCTAGAGTTCTCAGACTTAGATAAATGCGTTGATTGCATAAAAGGAAAATACATAAAGATTACAAAGAAAAATGTTGAACATACCGCAGGTGTTTTAGAGTTAATTCACACAGACATCCGTGGTTCGTTTTCAGTTAAAAGCATAGATGGTTTTGACTCGTTCATTACTTTTACCGATGATCATTCCCGTTATGGATATATTTATCCAATAAAAGAAAAATCAGAAGCGTTGGATAAGTTTAAAATATTCAAGGCTGAAGTTGAGAATCAACATAATTTAAAGATAAAGATAGTACGTTCCGACCGTGGAGGGGAATACTATGGTCGGCACACCCCATATGGCCAAGTTCCAGGGCCTTTCGCGAGGTACCTAAGGGAACAAGGTATAGTTGCCCAGTACTCTATGTCGGGCGATCCTCAGCAAAATGGAGTCGCTGAAAGACGTAACCGTACCCTTATGGATATGGTGCGAAGCATGATCAGTTACTCTACACTACCGGTGAGCTTATGGATGGAGGCTTTAAAAACCGCCACCTATATTCTCAACAGAGTTCCCAGTAAAGCGGTGCCAAAAACACCGTATGAGCTGTGGACAGGCAGAGTACCCTTGTTGAATCACCTACGGGTGTGGGGGAGCCCTGCTGAGGCAAAGATATTCAACCCGACCATTGGGAAGCTAGATCCCAAGACAGTGAGTTGCCATTTTATTGGCTACACAGAGAAATCAAAAGGATATCGTTTCTACTGTTCTGACAAAGTCACAAAGTTTGTGGAAACGAGACATGCTGTTTTTCTAGAAGAAGAAATGATACGGGGGAGCATGGAACCTCGAAAGATTGATCTTGAGGAGAGGCGGGTGTGCGCACCCAATCCAATGATTCAGGAGCCATTTTTCGAACTACCTGTTGAGCCTACGCCGACGGTGCCAGACACTGCGGCTCCAGCTCCTGTGGTGGTTCCTCCTGTGGCAACACCGAATGAAAATGTGGAACCTGTCCCTCAGGATCCTATAGAAAATGTTGCTGCAGATCAGGGGGAGCATCAACAGCCTCCAATAGAAAATGTTCCAAATGTAGAGGCCCCTAGAAGGTCTCAAAGAGCAAGAAAGTCAGCAATTCCTGATGATTATGAAGTGTATAACACAGAAGAGTTTCGAATGGAGGATGATCCTATTTCATTCGAACAAGCCATGAGAAGCGAAAATTCATCCAAGTGGCTTGAGGCCATGGAAGATGAAATGAAATCGATGAGTACCAACCGTGTTTGGGACTTAGAAGAAATTCCTAAAGGAGCCAAAACAGTAGGCTGCAAATGGGTCTACAAGACGAAACGTGACTCCAAAGGGAATGTAGAAAGATTTAAAGCGCGTCTTGTGGCGAAGGGTTTTACACAAAAGGAAGGAATAGATTACAATGAGACTTTTTCTCCGGTCTCATGTAAGGATTCCTTCAGAATCATAATGGCATTGGTGGCGCATTTCAATCTCGAATTGCACCAGATGGATGTAAAGACGGCATTCCTTAATGGGGATCTTGAAGAAAAGGTTTACATGGCTCAACCCAAAGGTTTTGTCGTGGAAGGAAAAGAACAAATGGGATGTCACCTAAAGAAATCCATTTATGGGTTAAAACAAGCTTCGAGGCAGTGGTACTTGAAGTTCAACGAAACGATAAAGAGGTTTGGGTTTAATGAAAATGTTGAGGACAATTGCATTTATGCAAAATTCCAGAAAGGCAGTTACATTTTCCTCATCCTTTATGTGGATGACATTCTACTGGCAAGTAGCAATGTCAACCTATTATTGGAAGCGAAGAAGTTCCTGTCCTCGAACTTTGATATGAAAGACCTTGGTGAAGCCTCATTCGTTTTGGGAATTGAGATTCTCCGAGATAGATCACATGGGGTATTAGGATTATCTCAACAGACGTACCTGGAAAAGGTTCTAGAAAAGTTTTGTATGCAAAGGAGTAAGCCTACTCCTGCGCCAATAGTCAAGGGCGATAGATTTGGGGATTTTCAGAGTCCTCAGAACAGCTATGAGAGGGAACAAATGAAAGCAGTTCCATATGCTTCAGCTGTCGGAAGCTTACAGTATGCGCAAGTGTGCACACGCCCTGACCTAGCATTTGTTACCAACATACTTGGCAGATACCAGAAAGATCCAGGCCTTGAACACTGGAAATTAGCGAAGAAAGCTTTACGGTATGTGCAAGGCACAAAAGGCCTCATGCTGACATATAAAAGAACCGATTCCCTAGAGATTGAAGGGTATTCAGACTCAGACTTTGCGGGAGATGGAGATGATAGTAAGTCCACGACAGGCTACATCTTCACTCTCGCAGGGGGAGCTATATCGTGGAGAAGCTCCAAGCAAACAGTGACAGCAACATCTACGATGTATGCTGAATTTATAGCATGTTACGAGGCATCCTGCCAAGTTGAATGGCTAAAGAAATTCGTACCAGGATTGAGAGTGGTAGACAGTATAGAAAGACCACTAAAGATGTACTGCGATAACCAGCCAGCAGTGTTCTATGCTCATAATAACAAGAAAAGTACGGCTACCAAGTTGATAAAGATAAGATTTTATTCTGTTAAAGATAGAATTCAGGATCACACCATAAGTCTCGGGCATATTAGAACAGAGAATATGCTCGCGGATCCGCTAACGAAAGGCTTACCACCCAACGTGTTCAAGGAACACGTGGCCGGCATGGGGCTAAGGTATTGCCTATGATCTCTGGATTAACAGGGCCCATAGTTTAAAGAATCTATTTCTGAATAGATGCGTGTATAGTAGCTATTGATTCTATCGACAATTGAGTCAGGACGATGATATATGCTCTGTGCACAAATCTAGGATGAAATGAGGAAAATTGTAAAAGTAAAAGAAAAGCGATTGTGAGATCAAAGGGGAGATTGTTAGGATTGATCTCCCGGTCCACACGGCCCAAAGGCCGTGGGCCTGATCCGCGCCCTGATCGGGGGCGCCCAACCCAACATTGGTTGGAGGGCCCCTGTCACCCCGCGCTATATAAAGAGGTGGGCTCCACCGGCTCCAGAATGAGTTGAACCTGAGCCGCCAGAACCACCGACACACCAATCCGATCTAGGGTTAGCGCGGTCAGTGACGGGAAGACCCACCACCGCCACCACGACGTCCTCCGTCGCCGTTCCAGGCCAAAGCCGGTGGCGACCAGAGGGACGGCGTGATCTACGACCGCGACCGTCGACCCCTGCACTGCGCGTCGCTGCCTTGCGCAGATCGTCACCGACAGAACCTGAGATGGCTTCCTCCACCGGAGGCGATGGTATAACCCTATTCGTTCATCATGTTCTTGTTATTGTTCATCATGTTTTACTGTCAAGATTCAAGTTATTCCCTTCTAGATCTGTGACTAGTGATCCGTTAATGCTAACAATCTGCCCATAATTCAGCCTGGCTAGATTCAGCGATCCCTGATGTAGTTGGTTAGCCATTTCACAGAATGGGGCCTTCAATTGCTCCCAAAATTCTTTAAAAAATCCCACTGGGAAGCCATCGGGCCCTAGGGCTAAGCTGCTTCTCATGCCCTTAATGGCTTTGTGCATCTCCTCCTCTGAGAATGACCTCACCAGAGCTTCAGCCTCTGCCGCGGAGAGGGCCCCCAGAGGTCTTCCTGAATGTGTAGCATCGGAACCTGGTCCGGACCAAACAAGTCCCTGTAGTAACTATATATTTTGTTTTCTCTACTCTGTTTTTGTTAATCGTCATGAGTTATTAAATGCTTTTATAGATGAAGTTAAAACAAAAAATAATGATATTTCCAACATTCTCTTGTCCTAAAGGCAATTTTTGTTCTACAAATTTTCACGAGTCCATTGCTCAAATCATTTTTAAGAGAAATCAAAATGTAACTATATTGCACAATATATAGACATTTTCTATTTTCTAGGGTCGCACAATACTTGAAAATTCATCACATGGTCAAGTGAGGTAAAAGATCCAAAGGCAACAAATTCTAGATAGACATTTTCCAATTTTCTCACATAGTCCATGTTTCTATTGGCCAATCACACACACGGGAAGGAAAAAAATATTGAGCGTCTCCAAGAGACTCTTTATATCTTTTCTAACTTAGAGATTTTGGTGAAAAAACATCCTCGAGCAGTCTTTTCGATTGGATATCCAAATATAGATATCCTCTATTCCGGATTTCTCGCTAGCCAAAGATAAAGAGCGAGATGACTCTCTAGATTGTATACCAGATATATAAAAGTTGTTGGAAAGTATAAAGATATAGAAAATAATTTTTACTCAAATGACTCTCCAAATGATGATCTAGAGAGTATAATTTAGATAGACTCTTGGAGATGCTCTGAAAGATGTTAAAAAAAATAATAAAACCTAAAGTTAGAACTCCGCATGTTTAGATACACAAATCCATGCATGTTTGTTTAGGAATGCATAGAAAACACGTCCTCTTCACAAAGTACAACGCACAAGAACACGTGCACAATATCTAGCAAAATAAGCCGAAAAGAGTCGGAGGGTACACCGTACACATGCCTATTAACCAAACCCATTTCCAGTTTCCTGTCTCAGCCCTACAGAATCGTCGCCTTAACCTCTTTCATTTCCGCAGCTGAAACCTGAAAGCCTCTCTCTCTCTCCCTCCCGCGAGCTAGCTCTCCACATCGATCTCGTCTCGACCACTGATCGATCGAGTTCGCCATGGCCGACTCCGCCAACCGCACGAGCGCCCACGGGATCTTCTCGAGGAGATTGGCGTCGTCGGCCCCGCTCCGCGCCGGGTCCCCGACCCCGTCGACGGCCTCGCCGCGCACCTTGCCAGCGTCCTCGGCGGCGCCCCAAAGAAAACGCCCTGCCGCCGCCACCCCCAGGTGAACGTTGGACGTGGGTCCCCCGCCGGCGGCGAGGGCAGTGTTCGGAGGGTGGCTGGGCAGGTCTTGGAGAGCTTGGGGAGGAACGCCATGGTTTTACACCGGACAGCGACCATGCCGGCTTTGACACCACCAGCAAGCAGTCCGCTCACCGGCGCCTTCTTGCCGCCCGCTGACGACGATGCCGTTCGCCGGACGGCGGCCATGGCAGCGCGCGAAGCCGCCGAGCAACGGCGGCCATGCTCGCATCGTCCATCATCAGCGTGGACACAAGGCGCAGGCGGCGGGCATGGTGATCGTGAAGACGCAGCGGCAGGAAATGGTAGCGGTGGGTGCCCTTGTGGAGCAGAGCCAGAGGTATTATCTTGGCGTCGATCCACATCCGGAGCTCGCGCTGCTGCCACAGGAATGGACTTGCTAGCAGACACGAAGCGGGCAATGACAAGGCAGCTTTGGAGCATTGTTACATCAGGCAAATGCTGAGAAGCTAGCTTTGGAGCCATGATTTGCATCGACCAAATGCAGCAGTAAAATAATCGCTCGCTCAGTTATTGTTTACGTTGTAATAATGATACTCCAGCAAAGCGAATTAAAAGCGGAATGAGAGTCATGAGACAAAAATTGAAAGAATACACGTTCAAATTAATACTTACAAAGCATGAAACCTCGATAATTGCCAACTCGATAATGTGTACGCATGGATCTACTATTCAGAAATGCTTCATTGGCATTCCCTACAAGCAAACGAAACTACCTTTGTTGATTTGTTCCGAAAAAGGGGATAAAAAAACTATGGTGGGTGGGAGGGGAAAGCCCCATATAAGAGAACCAGTTCCTTCTCTGGATCAAACATCTTATTTAGTGCAGACAATCCACAGTACATAAAGCGTTCCAGACAGGAGACAAACTCATGGCTCACAACAGTGGTCATCATTAAGCCAAACTCTTCTTCATAAAAAAAACTTAAAAGACTACAAAAGACAATTCGCCTGATCATTTCGCTTGTGGGTGCGAGGCAATGAAGTCAACCGCAACCTTGACAGAGTCAATTTTGTCAGCTTCGTTGTCAGGTATCTCAAATCCGAATTCCTCTTCCAGGGCCATGACAACCTCCACTGCATCCAAACTGTCTAGGCCAAGATCATTCTTGAAATGGGCATCTGGTGTCACCTACAAGCCAATAGAAAGAAACTGACTCAGGATTTGGCATCAACCATTTAAGCTTGCACATAGAAATGGTAACTAAACACTCATGTCCAACGGGAGATAGTATTTACTTGTCGGGACTTACAAATAATGGCAACAAAATAAGCAGGGACAAGATGCTGAGTCAAGCTGAGAACTCGCTAGCTAGCAGCTCAAAACCTGAGCAATTGTTTTTATCCTGTGCATATGTTCTATTGCCCAGTCATGCATTACTACAACAACAAGCAGCAAACTGGATTGCTGACCCAACAGTTTAGGGCTATTATGAACTACTCAGTTCTCACCTACCTACTGTTAAGTGCTAAATTTCACCTACCCATCATTGTATTTTTTTTGTGTAGCTAGAACACTATAACAGCTTAA
Source organism: Echinochloa phyllopogon (assembly GCA_033239725.1). NCBI lineage: Eukaryota > Viridiplantae > Streptophyta > Magnoliopsida > Poales > Poaceae > Echinochloa > Echinochloa phyllopogon. Next base: position 58,423,223 of record BTCW01000018.1, on the reverse strand, counting down.
GGTAAATCAACAATGATTCATGTGGATCAGCAGAAAAAACACTTTGAAGCCTGGTGATGTTTTCTATTTTAAAAATCATGAAACATTTGAACTTGTTTCTGTTAAAACTATGTGACCGAGAATCAGCAGCTTCAAGCAATTCAACAATTATTCACATGCATCAGAAGAACATGGACACTGTTAAATCTCTACTTTTAAAATCCTAAAATTCATATGGACTCTGTGCTGATCATATTTACTTCAAAAGGTATGGAAAGCAACAGAATCATCATCATGTCCAAATTATCCCTGTCTTCAGGTATTTATTCCCCCATTTCCCCTCCATCTACATGCACTCAGAAGTCAGAACATCCTCGTTGCCCGTCACTACCAATACCATATCTTCCCAGCCCTATTGCGTTTACAACTGCTTGAATCCCTGTTCAAAATGTCTGACTACCACACGATGGAGCTCAACGAAGTTTACCAGTGGCTTCCACCAGAGATCCTTCAGGATATTGGCATTGCAAGAGCTGATGAGCTTGACCTCACTACTACTGAGAAGCTTGCCTCTCATCTCATCAGAGTCCTCAACAGCACCATGGAGAGATGCCAGCATCATCATCTCCATCATGCCATGGCAAACAATACCTACCGATACCAACATCACCCGCAGCCACAGGCCTGTGGGCTGGACAGACGGGCTCACATGGGCAACGGCAATGCCAATGCAATGACAATGAATACATGGCCGCTTTTGCGCAATGGAAGAATAATAGATGGAACCATTGATCTGGCGAGATTTTCTCTGGCAAAGCAGCAACTGGTCGATACTGTTTTGCCGTCAGCAAAGCAGAGCAGCAGAGGAACTGGAGTTTTCCTGCCCCGCACAGAGGCCTATAACCACATGGCTGAGCGAGCTAAAACTCCAAGGACTAGTAGCATAGATCTTAAGGTGCTTTATAATAGGCGGGGCCGGGGTTCGGGGATTTTCTCGGTCGGGGAAGCCGAGGCTTCTTCTTAAGATAATACCGGTGGGGCGGTCTTTCCCCACACGGCCGAGTTTTATAATAGGCAGCAATGCCCACAAAAGCAACCATATCCATGCCCATGCAATGATCACAACACCATCTCATGATTGCCCTGATGAGTTCGACCTCCCACATGAATGGATCTATTGATGATGCATATACATGAACTACACCAATGCAGGCATAAATAGATGATTTAACACATTTGTAACAAGTAGCTACCATAAGATTATTAAATAGTCACCAGCTGCCTCGCTGTATAGTAAGCTGGAAAAATAGATTGTGGTCCTCACTTCTTACTGTGCGCTATTACTTGTATGCATGTAAATGCATGCTTCAGTCTTTACATACAGTATAATGGAAATTCGTTCACAATGAAACTATTGGTATAAGTCCTAATATTCATGTCTCCACCATAGCTAGAGTACCTACAAATATAGATATGCTATGCAATATGACAGGCTGAGTTAATTTAAATGCTTGATTTCTCTTGCGTTCTGCATCAGGGGCTACTCTGCCAGTAGGCAGTACACAGGACAGAATAGTGAGATTTGAAATCAAACAGGAGATGCTGCCATGCATGGTAGCTAGCTTTATCCTAGTTGTAGTCAAAATCTGGCTTTGACTATGGCCACCTTAACTTTATAAGTCCTTAGGCAAGTGTTTGTTCAAGAAAATAAGGTAGGATTCTGTGCACAATTAGACCAATTGACTGATCCATAACCACTAAGGAAACTAATGCAATGTCTAATCCTGCTTTATGTTAGTATCTAAAACAACATCAGGTTCAAGCCCGCTGACTGTTGTCAGTTGCAAGCATTTGTGTTTGTTTAGGGATTTCTTCATGTGATCTCTTGGTGTTGAATTAAATCTCTTTTTAACTGTCCAAGTATCCATCTATGCTGAACAAAAGAACACTAACAGTACTCCACTCGATTTACTCCCAAAAAAAATCTTCACCTGAAAAATGTCTAAAAATGAAAAGATAAAAGAATAAACCAAAACATATAGGAAACACCCAATTTTGGACTAATGCTTGTTTTCTAAAAACACGTCATTTCATTTGTAGTCATCGCTCAATTTCCTTTGAATGGGAAAATAAAAGATTTCTTTACAAATAGAAACAATAATCATAAGCATTAATATATTCACTTACCCTAGCATTACAGCTTCATGTAAAACACAGGAATCCAGACTCCAGAGGTTAGCGAGCTTAATTTTACTAACTGTCCATGCGAATCAACAGAAGCAACTTGAAGTCTCGAACACAGTAGCACAGCTAACAACACCAGAACTTTGCAGCTATCTTGACGCCCAACGGAAACTACTCTTTGAACGATTAATCCAACCTCCCCAAAAAGAAATGACTGTCCTTATTGCACATTGCGCATAGATCTAACCACCCAGCTGAGGCTGTGTTTCCCCCAGCAACCAGTCGCCGGAGAAACGCTAATTTCTCATCCAAATAAAAGGAAATGCTAAACCGAAGGGCACAATCATCGTCTCGAATGTCCGTTTGGTCCTACTGAACACCTCTCGTTCCAGTTAGCCAACTATAGGGAGAGGATGGCACCAGTGTTACCTTGGAGGGGTCGTCAATCTTCTGGAAGTTCCTCACGACCTTGATGATGCGGTCGGTGACCTCGGTCTTGTCCAGGAACGACCCCTTAGCCTCCTCCGACGACATCCATCGCCGCCCCCACAGGGCCTCCTGCAGCGCGGCCGCCGGCCTGAAGGACGCCGCTGACGACGGGGCCGCCGCCAAGCGGAGGTGCCTCAGAATCAGGCTCCTCGCCGCCGCCATCCGGGGGGTATACGCTGGTTTTGTAGCCTCGGGAGGGGATTGGAGGCGGCGCGGCGCGGCGCTGCGGCTGCGCTGTACTTGCCGGCGGCGGCGGCGGCGGCGAGACGAGGAGCTTGGACAGGTGGTTGCTGCGGCTGCGGAGCGGGCGGTGGTGGCCTGGTGGGGGAAGACGGTAGAAGAGAGCGGTGGGTTTTGGGCCGTACGTGTGGATGGGCCTGTTTATTCCTGGCCCAGGTTTGTGATGACCGAGCCGTTTAGTGTTTCAGTGTTCTCTCACTCTTTTTTCTTTTCTTTTCTCGATTTGTCTTTCATTCACAATTTCACTCATCACCTGTGCATATTTGCAAATATCGTAGCTGGATTGAAAAAATAAAATGGAAAATTATATTGACATATTTTTTTCAGCAAACGCTATTATCAACTTGCATGTTTTCTTTTGGAAGCATACACGCTCAAATGCTTATACACATTATATTGACAAAGTTATCGTGGTCGTCTAGCTATCCAGGAACATAACTTGCCAACAGGGCACCTTTGATAGTTAGGGAGTGCAACTACCTCCATTGACCATCTAAATGCTTATAGTTTATAAAATAATTACTGTGCAATTTTATTGAATGTTTGAATCAAGCCTCATTGGTCTAGCGGGAAAGGCCGACAACGTCGAATGAAAGCCATGAAAGCGACCGAGTTGATTAGAAACGCTAAAGTTGATCAATAGTATTGTTTATTTTCTTCTATTTTTCGTTAAAAACACTACATGTAGATATGCAATGCAAGTGGGTTTGGCCTGCGTCCGAGACCCATCCCACTCAACTCAAGTGATGGGTCGTTTCCCCACCAAATCCATGATCCACGGCAAGCAACTTGATAAGCCAACTGATGGGGCCGGGAGATCAATCATGGCCATAATTAAGGGGATAACAGCAGCTTTCTTTCCACCGGGGGCCAGGTGGCCAACCCGAATAATGGACGATCCATCTTGCCCCCATAGATTTTAGATGGCGAGTTGCGTTCGTCTCGCCCGGCCGGCCGTCGCGACAGCGATACGCCTGTCGCTTCGCTTCGGGGCTCCGGCCTCCATGTGCGAGCCGCTTGCTTTGCGTTTAGGCTTTAGTTTTAGGGCCCCGTCACTCCATAGCGGGGACACGACCTGGATAAATAAACTTGCTAAATCATTTCCCGTCCATTTCTTTACCCGCTCGACTCATCTTGACGACTCATCCAGGGCCTGTTGTCTAGATCCCAAATCCCCCTCCAAAGTTCACTATGCAAAAAAAAAAAAATTACCATCACATCAAAATGTCATAACATGCATGGAGTACTAGATGTAGATGAAATCAAAAACTAATTGCACGGTATTGTTGTACTCTGCGAGACGAATATTTTGACCCTAATTAATCAATTTTTAGACAATTTTTTACACATACAAACGAAATGCTACAGTAGCGCACACACTCCAAAAGACCTAAATTTAACTCCCGAATTCAGGAACTAAACAAGGCCTAGGCCTCTGCGGCAGGATTGCTGCACGTTTACAAGATGTAGTTAAAAGGTTTTGAGCTTATCCAGTTGGGGATTTGACTATGGAGACAGCATCATCCAAATGCAACGCTGCTTCTCCATCCATTTTACTATTTCACAACATGTAAATATAAAATATAAGCTGTAAAATTCAACAGGTCAATAGGGGAGTGCTGTGCGGATTGTGATGCCCCGAGTCACCGACGCGCACGGACCCCGCGCGCCCTAGCCCGGAAGCTGCCTTTGCCCAGGACCCATTTGGTTTAGGCGACACGCTTTCCGTTCCGGCCCAGCAGCAGCAGCAGCAAGGAAGGCTCGGCTCGGCTCGGCTCGGCCGCTGCCTGCGCGTGCCAACGCCTATATAAACAAAGTCCTCGCCGAGTCCACTGGCAAAGCAGAAGCTCTCACTCCCTTCCCCAGCCCGCTCCCCTCAATCAATCGCAGCAGAGATATTTCGTTCCCCTTCCCGTCCGTTGCTCCCGAGACCCGCCCCAGCGCCGGCCGGCAGATCCATCCAAGGTGAGCGCCGGGGACGAACGAGCCCGCCCTTCCTAGCTCCGATCCGTAGCCTCGCGTCGTGTTCATGTCCAGATCGCCGCCTGCTGCGGTCCTTGCCGTTCTAGATCTGCGGTTTCTCTCCCTCCCCGGAAGCTGGGTCCTTCGATCCGGAATTCTATCGGGTCGCTTGCGGTTCTCGTGCCGAGGATTCGATTTCGGGGACTGCTATCCCGCAGAGGGCTCGACGCGCTTGGTTTTCGATTTCTAGGGCGGTTTCGCGCTCGCTCGCTGTGATCTGAGTTGGATCTGGTTTTCTGCTGGCGTGATCAGGGGAAGGAGCAAGTGACGGGACCATGAGCGCCGTGGCGGTCTCCTCGTCGTCGCTGAACCCGGACGCGCCGCTCTTCATCCCGGCGGCGCTGCTGCAGGTGGAGGACTTCTCGCCGCAGTGGTGGGAACTCGTCACCACGACCGCCTGGTTCCGCGACCACTGGTCCCGGGAGCACACCCAGCTCGACGAGATGGCCGAGGAGCTCGACGCCGCCGGCCTCCTGCCCGACGACGACGAGGACCTCTTCTACGACGACCAGACGGAGGCCGTCGTCGACGCCCCGCAGCAGCCAGCCCCCGCCGCCGCCGCCGCCCTCAAGACCGGTACGGATCTCTCTCTCGGCCCTTGCGGTTTAACCTTCGATTTCGAGACATGAATCGCTGTGAGCTCATCATCTTCATGCCCGCGTGTACCTTCTCTGTGCAGACGAGGTGCTCAAGGCGCTGAACCTGACCTCCCCAAAGGGCGGCGACGCGCCGCGTGGCTTCCGGGAGAAGCCCAGGCACGCCGAGAAGCCGACCAAGTACGCCGGCAGCCCCAAGGGCAGCAGCGGCGCCCCCCGTTTGATCCACCAGCCTCGCTAGGCTCGTCATCCTGACGGGGAATCGGGCAAGGCTGCTGTGCCCTCTTGCAGCGCTTGCTCCTGCTCCTGGCTGCTGCCGTTGCGGTTTGGTCTTTCAAGTCTAGTTACTGGAACTAGTAGTAGTAGAAGTGTCCTTTTGTATAGCAACCAAGTAAAAAATGACCAAAAAAGAGAACAAAATGCAGCTGCTGTTTACTGCTGCTCTCTTAAGTATGTGTTCAGTTCAGTCAGTGTTCAGTGTGTCTAGAGAAAACCCCAAAGAAATGGAAGAGGGTGGAGGTGGAGTCCCGGTGTAGGATGCACTCCTGTAAATGTTTGATGTGCAATGGCAGGCAGTCTAATGTTACAAATATCCATTTTGCTTTTCTCTTGACTGTTTCTTGTTGCGCCTCTATCACTCTACAGTGTGTTGGAATTTGGATGATGATCTCATCCACTTGATCTTATCTAGGGCTGGGAGTAAAACTGATAAGAGACTGGGAGAGCCTTTCGCCTGAGAAAAATGGTGATCGGGGTACGAAGTGCACACTCATCAGTCGTTCAGTATCTGGCCATATGCTCTTCGGTCTTTCAATGCCTTTTGTTTCAAAGTTTCTTGGAAGCAACTGCTTTGAGAGCCTGACTGATAAATGCTTGTCATTGCTCATGAAGCAAGATCGTGAGCATCTTCAAGAGACTAGTCAAATCGTTTTTTAAAGTTAAATTTAACTATTGTCAGAGAAAAAACATTTCCAACAGACTCGGTAAATGACTCTCCAAATTTAGTGGCTCTCTATCCCACCTCATTCGCTAGCCATTTTTAACTAGCCTACCTCACTAGCCATCTTTACAGAATCTGTTGGATTACCCTATTATTTGTTAGTCAAATCTATTTTTGAGAGTAGCTAAATCAGTAAATTTGACTAGTCTTTTTATCTCATCTCTTATAGATGCTCTGAACAAAGATCAAACTACTGTATATTCTACACGACCCGTATAGTCGTGTGCACCGGGCTCCCTAGAAGGAAACAGGGAACTGCCACATCGGACGGAGGTCCCGTTTTTCGCTGCAGCGGCGATCTGAATGAGGAACTGTAAAAGCTATCCCGCTCATCCGGAGGGTAAATCAAGAGGGATACAGAAGCACGTGGTAAACGCCACATCGGCACGGACCCACCTTCGGCTGTTGCCGCGCGCCGCCATGGGATCAGGAGGGAGGGGGAGGGGCAGCCGCCGCATCGCCCGTGGCCGCTTGCCCTGTCGCTGCTTGCCGCTTGACGCTCGCCCCGCCGCCGCTCACCACTCGCTCTGCCGCCCCTCGCCGCTCCACGCTCGCCGCATCGCCGGGAGGAGACGAGCCGCGGCGGCCGGGGAGGAGGCCATGGCGCGGCGGGGGAGGGAAGGGGAGGAGGCCGGCGGGGGAGGGGAGGGGAGGGGGAGATGGGCGGGGACGCGCGACCGAACTCCTCGCCGACGGGAGTAGGGGCCTCAGCGGCCGGTGGGGGCGGAGGAGGCGGTGGGCGGCGCGGGGAAGAGCGGCGGCGAGCCCGAGCGACATGCAACGCGGCGGTGCCATGGCGTAGCACCTCAGGTCTTCGTGGCGGAGCCCGAGCCTCCCGAGCCAGCACCTCACGCCACGACGCCCGCCAACGCAGCCGCGCCCGCGTCAAGCGAGTGGCCCACGAACACGAGCCTGCACCCTTCAGGCCCGGCCTCCGCCACCATCCGCCGCAGCGCGGGGCCCTCGCGGTCGAGCAGCCAGAAGGCGGCGCGGAGCAGGGCACGTGCCCTCCCGCAAAGGGCTCGGGCCAGCCGGCGTCGAGGAGGCGGTAGTCCTCGGGCCGCGCGATCCCGAGGCCGCGCACGGCGAGCACGACCTCCCCGCGGGGCGCGGTCGTGGAGGACCTGGTACGACGGGCACATCGAAGACAACGTCGGCTGGTCGTCGTCGTAGGCGGCGAGCGCGGCGCGGCAGACTCGCGGGACGGGCGAGGTCGCGGGCCACGACGTGCTGTCGGCGGAGCCGCGGAGGCGAAAACGCCGGAGGCGGCGGGGGGGAGGCGGAGGGGTCGAGGCGGAGATGCCGGGGCAGGGGGAGGCGGAGGGGGAGGATAGGAGAGAGAGGGAGAGGAGAGAGAGGGGGGGTTAAAAAAGAGTTCATTTGTAGGTCTCGCTTGATGGTGGTTGGTATAGAGAGTGTAGATAAGAAAGTAATATAGAGTATAGAATCTTAATGATTAGGACAGAATATTCTCGTTTAGAAGGTAGAGTAGAGTTTCACCGGTGCAAACAGCCTTAGCCTTGTTTAGTTCTTAAATTCCATTATGCAAAAAAAAGATTCATATCCCATCAAAATGCCGGCACGTGCATGGAGTACTAAATGTATATGAAATCAAAAACTAATTGCACAGTTTTGTTATACTTTTGAGTCTAATCAATTAATGTTTGGATAATTTTTCACAAATATAAATGAAATACTATAGTGGTGTATTTACGGCAGAATCGCACCCAAAGTTTGGATCTAAAGGCCTTAGGATGCCCGCACTGGGGGCGGGATACCGCACGGTATGCGCCACGTGGGCGTGCATGCCGTGCGGCGTCCTGATTCCAGCCTGCAGCGGGGCCATGGAAAGGACTCGCTACACGGTAAAACTTTTCCGGCGCCGATAAATCAAGAGAGACGGAGGAAGAGCGGTAAACGCCTGGTGCGGGCCCGCCTCAATTCCTCTGCTCGCTCGCCGCTTCCGCTCCACTCGCCGTCGCAATCACCCACTCGCTGCCGCTGGATGCCCGCTGCCGCGCCGAGCTGCGCAGGCCACCCGCGACCACTCGCCCTCGCCCCCGCGACAGTCTGCCACCGCGCGCCACACTGGCAGCCGCCGCTGCTCGACACCGCCGCCGGAGAGAGGGGAGAGAGGGTCGGCGGCATGGAGGCGGGGGAGGAGAACGGGGATGGCGAGCGCCACCCGTCCCCCGCGGGCGTGCCCGCCTTTCGCCGCAGTCGCCCGCGGCCATCGGGAGCTCGCCCCGCCTCGCTCCGTCGCCCCGCCACTCCATCCGCTCGCCTCTGCGCGCACGGCGACCCCGCAGCGGCGTCCTCCTCCCCTCGCTCGCCTTCCTCCCGTGCGCCGTGCAGCGCAGGCTCGCCTTCCGCCGCCCGCCGCTGGCCGCCCTCGCCCCCTTCCCCGCCCACCGCCCCACCAAGCCCCGCCGTGGAGCTGGCCACCGCCGCCGGACGCCATGCTCGCCATGCTGCCGCCCGACGCCCAGCGCTCGCCCGCGGCCGTCGACACGGCCCTGCATGCCATCCCGCGGCCGCCCGCTGCCGTCCGCCTCCCTGCTCGCCATCCCGAGGCAGTGGAACGGCAGCAGGGCGTCGACGAGGAGCCCCAGCGCGGGCGCCGATTCGAGGGGAAGAGAGAGCGGGGGTGGGGGAGGAGCTGCGCGCCGGGGAGGGGCGGGCGTGGAGGCGAGGGCGCGGGGGAGGGGCGGCGTGGAGGCGAGGGCGAGGGGGAGGGATGCGGGCGGTGCCAGGTTGGAGAGGATAGGGGAGAGAGAGAAAGAAGAGGAGGAGGAAGGAAGGTTAAAAAACAATTACAGGTGGACCCCACGTTATGTTGGTTGGTATAGAGAGTGGATATAGAGTACGAACAAGTGCAGATAAAAGTGATAGAGAGTGGAGAATCTTGATGACTAGGATAGGATATTCTTATTGTAGAGTTTTATTGGTGTAAATAGCTTAGCCCGCCTCCGATGGTTCTGACGACATCGTCGGTTGAGTTGGAGCTGACAGACAATAAAGAAAGAAAAGATTCTCCAAAATACTGTTTGGGCCTTGTTTAGATTCCAAATTCAACCCCAAATTCTACTGTGCAAAAAGAAGAATCCTATCAGATCAAAATGTCATAACATGCATGGAGTATTAAACGTAGATGAAATCAAAAACTAATTACACAGTTTTATTGTACTCCGCGAGACGAACATTTTGAGCCTAATTAATTAATTTTTGAACAATTTTTCACACGTACAAACGAAATGCTACAGTGCGCACGCACTCCCAAACGCCAAAGTTTGGCTCTCAAATTTAGGAACTAAACTAGGGCTTTGTTTCTGCACTCAGACAATTCTGCTCTCTCCTGGTTTCGGCAAACGTGCTATCCGTCAGAGCATCTCCGAGAGTACCAAAAACTACTCCCAATAATTAGTTTTGGGAATGAACATGACTTATTGTTCATAGAGGGGAAAATCAACCGTTGGGCCCACGTATGGATGATGTGGCAGCAGTTAAATCGTTTTTGGGACTATTTTTTAGGAGCTGTTGGAAGAGTGGATATTTTCTGTGCCCAATAATTTTTGGAAAGGTCCCAAAACTAGTATATTATGACTTTATTTTTTAGTCACTCTTGGAGACGCTCTTAGCGCGGAAATAAGCGCTAGCGAAGTATATTTTGCAGGTCAGCTCAGCTAAGGCCTTGTTTAATACCAAAAAGCAACTCCAAAGTTCACAACGTAAAAAGAAGATTATCATCACATCAAAATGTTGGTACATGTATGGAGTACTAAATACAGATGAAATCAAAAACTAATTACACAGTTTTGTTGTACTCGGTGAGACGAACATTTTGAGCGTAATTAATCAATTTTTGAATAATTTTTCACAAATACAAACGAAATGCTACAATGACGCATTTATGACGAAGCGACATCTTTCTCCCAATTCCCCACCCCCAAATTTGCATCTAAGCAAGGCCTTATCTTGGACATTCAAAGTTGACACTTTGTCATAAATACGACAATATAACATTTCGTTTGTATTTGTGAATAATTGTCCAAACATTGATTAATTAGGCTCAGAATGTTCGTCTCATAAATTACAACAAAACTGTGCCGACATTTTGATGTGATAGAAATCTTTTTTTGATAGTGGAATTTGGGGTGGAATTTGGGAACTAAACAAAGCCTAAGGCTGTGTTTAGATCCCTGAAAAGGGTGATCGAAAAGTCACATCGGTCACTGTAGCGCACCGTAGCACTTTTTATTTGTTTGTTGTAACTGTTATCCTACCATGATCTAACTAGGCTCAAAAGATTCGTCTCGTCGTGTACATCAAAACTATGTAATTAGTTTTTTATTTACCTACATTTAATGCTCAATGCATGAGGAGAGAGATTTGATGTGACGTGATGGGACTTTTTGCATAGTGGAATTTTGGGGTGAAATTTTGGGAACTAAACATAGACTAAGACTGGTTTCTACCCTACCTACATTTAATGCTCAATGCATGAGGAGAGAGATTTGATGTGACATGATGAGATTTTTTGCATAGTGGAATTTTGGGGTGAAATTTTGGGAACTAAACATAGCCTAAGACTGGTTTCTACCCTATTCGTTTGGCTGTTGACCGGTGCTGATTTGTTCCGAAAAAAAATACTGTTGGTTGAGTCGTTGTGAGAGAAAAATACTGGCGGCCGCTTCCCACCAAACTAACGGGGCGGATATCTCGGGGAATGCCTTATCGCCGTAGCAGCCGCTGTAGTTTGTAAATGATTGGCATTGTCATGTTGTGGGCCAGTGGGCCAAGCCAATGGAGCGGAAAGGTTATCGAAACTTATCTTTCTTGACGTGATGACGTCTACATCAGTTCAACGTCAACGGTCAACACTCTGATAAACTTCCAAGCAAAACAAGAGGTCAGGTACATGTCAGATAACACCTGCCTTGCGGCTTCGTTTAGCCGGGTACGTTTTGCTTCCGGGGATATGAGTCACGAAAAGGACATGCCAGATGAACGGAAAATTGTTTTCTGTGATCCTAAGAAGATGATGACAACTGCCTGGTTGATGCTTGTAAGGCATGAAACAGCGAACCACGCCATGTCGCAGCCTGCATGCTTGCTGATGTTTTGTATTGAAGGAAACAGGACACATGCATGCCTGAATGATGCAGGCTTCCAATCTGAAAGTTGTCGTAGGAACTTCTGCACACCATCAAATTTGCATCAGAAAGTTTCAGATTGTTGAACAGAGAATAAGATTATCCTTATTTCCCCCAAAAAATAAAAGATGATCCTTTTACCGGCACTAGACTTTTTCACATTTCGCTATCACAGTAGATTCACTTACTTTTGCGTTGATTTTTGACTTAGATTTCGAATGATGAATCGGAGAGCGAGCTCATCTGCATATCAGTGTGTACCGTGTAGTGCACGAACCTTGGCTTCTTCCTTCTCCAGCACACGACCGCAGCCACGCCCGGCAGTATCGCCTGTTTCCGCTTGAACGCACTTTTTTTTTGTTTTTGCGAATTCCGCTTGAACGCATTTCTGAATTCTGAATTTCTGATCATCTGATGCCCCTCTCCCTCCCACTCCCACCATTGCAGATTCCAGGCAGCGGTCGAACACGCGAAGCAGAGAAGCGAAACAGGCCGTTGGTTCGTAGATGGGCCTTCTTTCATCGTGTGCCACGAAATAGGGCCCAGCAATTAGATAGCAGGCCCCTCCAACCATACCTCTACTCTCTAGGCTTTCTTCCCCAAACTGGGAGCGCCGCCGCCAGTTCATCTCGACCTGGAGCGCTCCGACCAGTAGGCAGGGGTCTCGCCGCCGGCGGTAGGTAGGGCGGCTGCGCCACCTCGCCCTATTGGTGGGTTAGCTACGGTGTGTGTGAGTGTGTGTGTGTGTGAGAGAGAGAGAGCTGTGTAGAGATGGCGTGGGAGGAGGAGGCCGCGGAAGAGGAGGAATACGGGGAGGAGATGGCGGCGTCGGAGTCGGAGTCGGAGGATGTCGTGGTGGGGCAGATGCCGACGGTGATGGTGCCCAAACACATCAAGAAGCGTTCCCTCAAGAACAAGGCGCTCTCCGTCACCCTCGACAAGAAAGCCCTCAGGTGACGCTTTCTCCTTCGCCAGTTCACCATACCCATCCGAGCACCCGTATGATTCTGCGGCGCATCATCATCCGTGTAACTTGTGGTGTTTTTTTCCTTTTTGTTGCTTACTGTATCAATAGATGTATTGACGGATCTTGGTTTGGCAGGGATTTCGTGACTGGGTTCCACAAGAGGAAGAAGAAGAGAAGAAAAGAAGCGCAGAAGGTTTTGCAGGAGAAGGAGAGAAAGAAGAGAATCCAAGATCGCAAGAGGGTAATTCGAACACAAAATCTTTTCTCCCTACCTTTTCTGCAACTTCTATGGTTCTTGGATGATATATCGGTTCTGGTACCCTTCTCTGAAAGATGTAATATTGTTTCTTGCATTAGTGAAAGGCAATGCTCCCAGAGAATCATGATTGGACATTGAATTTCTCCCGCAAATCACTTATCTGTCAACAGGTTTTAGTATTCTTCTAGGTGAAGATTCATTTAGACTATATCATTATGCTGCAAAATAATTGTCAGACTGAAGGGCAAAAGGGTGTGTGATTCTACTGTTCACATTGAAATTTAGAAGGCAGTCACATGCAGCTCACAACACTGTTAAATATTACTCCCTCCGTTCCAAATATAGGTCGTTTGACTTTTTCTACCACAAGTTTGACCGCTCGTCTTATTCAAAATTTTGTGCAAATTATCATATCTTTATGATAGTTTGCTTTATTAATAAACATTCTTCAAAAATAAATTATCATATTTTTTCTTGATATCTGAATTATGTGCCTGTTGGTATTTTCTACTATGGTGGGAATACCTCATTTTTATGACTGTGAAAGGGTTTAATTTCCTGTGTCACAATTTTAACGTAAACTAGACTGCCAGTCCAGGTCACTGGTTACTGCCTATTTGTTTTGCTGAGCTGTATTATTTTGTTCCAGAGAAAACAAGAGAAAGAGATTGCTATGTATGGTAGAGTACTGTCATCTGATGATGCTGGAATAGAAAATGAAGATATTGGCGATGATGGTGAGGAGATGGAAAATGATGAATCTTTGTCTGGTGAGTACATGAACTAAATTTGTAACTGTTACTACTACCTGCCATGCTCCATTTTACATATAATTCTGTTTCTAGAAATCACCTCCTCCTAATTCTCTGGGAATTTCTTTCATTTCCAGAAATAAAAACTTATGAAGATGATGGTACTAGGATCACAGTGACAACAAGCGAAATTACTTGTGAAGACGATGACATTGGACCGAGAACTGTTGGTCCTGTGTTGGCGAGCAACACCAACAAGAACCCTAGCTCAGTGACCAAGAAGAACTCCAGCTTAGGTGTGAAGAGGAAGCCGCAGAAGAGAACATTCAAGAACAAGAGCAAGGCGAAAAAGGGCGACAAGAAGCGGGGTGCGGCAAAGGGTAAAAAGAAGGGCAAAGGACGGAAGTAGTGTTTTCAGTCTGTAGAGAAGAACCGTATGGCTGACTGGGCTGTGGGTAACCTCACATAAGGATATGAGTTGGTCATCCATACGGGGTTGATCTAAGCTGCGAGTTGTGCTTCTAAGGTGTTTGAGTTGTGCCGCAGGTCTACCTGTGAATCTCAGGGTCCATGAAAGAACTGTTTTTGATCCTTGTTGAGATAATTTTTGTGCCAGTTTGAGATAACCTTTCTGACATGGATTCATGGCTGCACGAGCCAAATGCTGATTTACTCCAACCTTGCCAACAGTAGCGCGCCTGCTGTATACCACAAAAATGTGTGCTTGGATTAAAGGTTCGGTTTGGATCACCCTAACTACAAATTAGTGGTTTATTTTAGCTGGCTAAAAAGTATCTAGCTAAACTTTAGTCAGGGTGTTTGGATCCATCAGCTAATTGGACTATTCTATCCTTCATTAATTGTGGACAGAGTGACGCAGCAGTGGGAATTTTTCATAAATTGGAGTATTTTAGCCTTCGAACTCATTTAGCTGGGTTTGGCTAGGCTCAACCAGTTAAAGAAATTGTGTATCTTTTAACGTGCTGCTAAAGTTTAGCTACTCTCGCTTGGATCTCCATCAGTTAAACTTTAACGAAGCTGGTGGATCCAAAAGGACCTAATTCGCTAGTTTAACCTCTGTGTTAAATGAGGTGACCGGCTGCATGGATCGTAAAACTGTGTCGGAACCTAGTTACCAGCAAGGCAGCAAGGGCAATTGCCTGAACGGAAGTTGCCGTTCACTGCTGTTTGCTGCCTTGACCTGTGAATTTGATCGTACGGTGGAGGGGCGCGACACGTTAGCTCACCGAGTGGCGAGGGAGGAGGGGGGCGGTGCTTGGCTTTGATGCTGCGCCGATGCGACCGTGCCGGCACCGTTTTTTTAAAAGGAATTTTTGGCTCGGACGTGCGCAACCGCCGCGCCACTCCGCTCCCTTCCTTCCTCTCCTCCCCTCTCCCCCCTCCGGAAATGGCGCGCCACCTCTTCTCCACTCCGCCCCCCATCCATCCTCTCCTCTCCTTTCCTCTCCATTACTACATTCTGCGATTCCGCACCATCTCCGCCCCGCGCCTCCCCTCCGTACCCGACCAATCGGTTCCCGCACGTCGTGCCCGCGATCCCCGCTCCGTCGCCGCGACCTCGCGATCTGGAAGGAAGGAGGGAAGGGGGGTTTGCTGCGGCGATGACGGAGCGCCGGTGATCGAGGGAGTGCAGAGGCGAAGGGGGCAGAAGCGGCAATGATGCTTGGCCTGGTGCAGCTGCTGGTGGGGTTCGTCGTCGCCTGGGAGGCCGTCGAGCTCGTCCTCCGCCACGGCCTCCTCCTCTCCGTCTTCAAGCTCGGCATCCTCGCCGCCCTCGCCGCCGCCGCAGGATGCGTCGCCGTTATGTACGTGCGCCCCCCTCTCTTCGTCCCCTCGCCGAACGAATTCGTTCGTTGCTTTACGATGCTGTACGTTCGCTGAGTGGGATGGGCGTGATCGGCTAATTTTTCTGTTGTAAACCCAATCGCAGCCTGCTCGCCAGGGCGGTGGCCTGGGTGCTCCAACGTGCGGCCAAGCTCTCCATCGGGTGCCGCTCCTACGGCCTCAATTATCTGCGGGACATCACCATTTCATCCCCAAAGGTACCGCAGGGCTACGGGCCCCGTCTACCTGCTTTCGTCCCTCCTCACTCCACGCCAATGCCAATGCTGACATGTGATTGAAACGCTTCTGTATTGCATTTCAGGGCGCTGTTGAGTCTATTCGTATTGGTGAAATCAGACTTGGCCTGCGGAAACCGCTCACCCAGCTGGGATTTACCATACTAACTCATGGCCCAATCGTGCAACTGCAAATCTCTGACTTGGACGTTGTGCTCAGGCAACCTGTGAAATCCGCAAACAAAAAGAAACCTGCCTCTCGCAAACCGTCCTCAGCCTCATCCACCAAAGCAAAAGGAAAATCTAAAGGACAAGCGAAATGGAGGCTAATAACAAGCGTGGCCAGTCTATTATCTTTATCCATAGTGGAGCTGAGACTTAAGGTACTGCCTTCTATCATACAGTTAAACTCTATCAACCATGGTTGCATTAGGGTCATGTGTGAGTTATGATTATTTTTTTAGAGCACAAGGGTCATGTATGAGTCACAATGACTTTAACACGTCTTCTCTGTCTTGTTTTCTGCGGATAACTTGGTCTTTAATAATTTCAGTCTCCAAAAGCTGCTCTTGGCATCAAGGACTTTAAGATTGATATATCCAAAACTGGAGGATTGGATCCAATTCTCAATGTTCACATTAATATAATACCTTTATTTGCACAAGCATTGGAATCAGACAGCATTGACAACAGCACATCGGTGTTTAGTAAATTGGATTGGTGGGTTAGTGGACAATATTGTTCAGCCATGGATACTTCTGACTGTAGCTCATTCCTATTTGAGGACATATCACTCTCATGTGACCTTCATCAGAGGTAATATGTTGATCGAATGTTTTGCAAACATCATCAGATTAGTAAACAATGAAAGAATGAACAATATGAACTATTCTTGACAATGCTGTTTAGGGACAAAGGAATTAAAGTCAAGAATCTGGACTTGCTTCTTGGTCCAATTGTTGTGAATTTGGAAGAGAAACTATTTACCAAGAAGAAACAGTCTGCCTCTACTGTTGCTGACCAAAAGGATGAACCTTCTGTGGATAATAAATCAGCTGCCAGTTCTGGAGGGGGCAAACTTGAATCACTAAATAAGAAGATAAGTCTGTTCCCTGAAAAGGTTGTATGAACTCTGTAGAGTACACCTGTTGTTTCTGTTTTAGCTATCCACCTGCCTTTTCCTATCTGCATGCATAATTCATCTTTTTTTAGCTTGTTTATACTTGCTAATATCTTCAATAATAACCATCTCCGTTTATTCTCCCCATGAAATATATGGACATATGGTTTTGTTATTTATGTTGACTTTGAGGGAGGCTATGTTGCAGTGATATTGCTTAGCCAAGGTAAAGCTATTCCTGATGAATGCATAGTCAGCGCAGGATGTGCACTAGTGGTGATATTTCACTTTAGAGACCACATGTTATCATTGTTGAGTGTGCAAATATTATAAGACTGCAGAAAGACCAAAAAGAAAATAATAGAGGTGAATTCGAGTATAATACAAAATGCAACTCTAAAACTTTTTTCTTGCCAGCAAATCTAACCCAGGTACTGGAGATTTTAACTTTCCATGGGATGCATTTCAAAACTTTATCAGTTAGTTGGCCTACTGCATCTCTTATGGTCTAGATTTACCACTTTTAATTTTTACCGTAAACTTTTGACATAAGTGGAATGTAGGATTACTATTCACTAAAATGTAGTTTTATTTGGAAGGTTAGCTTCAATATGTCCAAACTGGATCTGAAGTTTTTGCCAAAAGATCATGGACTCTCAGTCAACAATGAAATTGGTAGCATATCTTTGAGATGTACAAGGTTACAACCACAACATGACTTCAGAGAGGTCGCAACACATCTTCGGTTGGAAACTGATGTAACGGAGATTCATGTATGTTTCTACTTTTTCTGTAGGAAATATAATTTTTTCAGTTACAATAAGTTCAACATGAATATTTTCTTTAGGATTGAATCTTTACTTCTTTTTTTCTTTTTTCCAGCTTCTAATGGATGGTGCCACCTCAGTATTAGAGGTTGCAAAAGTTTCAACATTAGTTTCAGCTAACATTCCCACTCAGGTCAGTCTGATCTTATCTCTTTATTAAATCAAACTTTCTACTATATTGATCCTTTGATTTCCCTTAGAAAATATTATGGGCCTCCATCTACCTTCTTATATTATCTATAACTTGCTGCATTTTTGGAGAAAACTTCCCTTATACATAGATAAGACTTCCGTTTCAATACACAATTTTGGTTTGACTTGATCCAGATGGTACAAAAGTTAAATCTAAAAAGTGCTGATTCCACCAAGGGGATCTTCCAAAATCATAAGATATAGCAATGCACACTTTTGTTTGTTTAGCGGTGTTGCATAGTGATCTCCAATCTAGAGGAAAGGAGTGTATCTGGATACTGAAAATCTCTTTATGTACTCTGAAAATTGCCCATGTATAGCTGGCAGAATCCTGTGTAATTCTATTTAGGTTTTTTTTTGCCATGTAATTGAGTTTATACATTATTTGCCATGCAACTTGGACATAAACAAGAAGCATATATAATATTTGGCCAGTTAAATGATAATGATATTACCCCACGGCTCTGCCTGCATTTACGGCATGGTTTGTCAGTATTATTCGTTGCAAGCAGAGTGATGAACTATTCATTTCTGGGCTGAATCTATGAGATAAATAATTAACCCCTTTTGTGTGACAGCGTCCTTCTATTTTTGTTACTCTATGCTTCTTTTTATGCTTGTTTATCTGTAACGTGCTGTATATGGTCTACTCTCCTTGTTTATAGTGAAGCATCCTTTGCACATCTTTTGTTGTTTATAATTTATTTCGGAGCTAATTAAATGTGCTGATGCATATTTTCTCTTCAGCCAGCATTGCCAGTTCAAGCTGAAGTAGATGTCAAGATTAGTGGGTTCCAATGTAACCTCATTATAAGCAGAATTAAGCCACTGATTAGAATTAACCCAGATAAAAAGAAACCCCTTGTTCTTCGTGAGAATCCTCAACAAGAGAAGCCACCCAAAGAAAAATTAGCATTGGCTTGGGCATGCACACTGTCAGCTCCTGACTTGAGTCTTGTGCTTCACAGTCTTGATGATGTACCTCTTTACCATGTAAGTATTAAGTACCTTATGGATGCTGTGCAGTACTGTACTGTTCTGATTGGACTGTTAGTTGCATGCATTGCATTACATATATCAGATTTTAATAGTGGCATGTTCTATTTATAACTCATCTTCATACTGCCAAACAATCATGTTTAGCATCCACATGCTAAATACTGTAGAGATTGATGGCCCTGGTTTGAAGGGGCAAATGGCACTCTTGGAGAGAGTGCTTTGTAGGCGAGGAAGGGAACTCAACTGTGAAAGAGATAGAAACTTGTTACTAGTTCATGTTTACTCAATTATGGTTCGCACAATAGGCCTCCTTTCATAGAAGGTTCTCATTTACATTATAGATAAAACAATCTAACGATAACTTTCCTAGCAAAAAGATAAGGTTCCACCCTATTCAACATAACTTGACAACTAAGTTGCTGCAGCTGCTAGGATGCAGTCCCTAGCAGCTGTGGCTACTTCCTTCTGGTGAACACCCTGATGGGCTGGGATGGCTGTTCATGACAATGTCCATAAGAATATGACCATGTTCTGGTGACACGACCAACTCATTTACTTTCAATAATACTTGAGTTACACAACGACAACAGTGAATGGTTCAAAGTGATTTCCGAATTGCTCTGCATATGCAATGATTTGAGCCCTGGTTACATGAACATGGCTTCCAAGTGACATGATACTAAATTTAGAATTTATTTGAATATTAGTAGATGGTGATTTTCTTTAATCAGAAATTGCTGGTGCCAATAATTGGTACCTTTCCAAGTCTTCCACCCTATCACAACTGCCCACGAGGCTCCTTGATGAGATTTATGTTTTTGCTTGGTAGTGCAGGGAGATTACAACGGGGAATGTAATTATCATGTTTAAATGCAATAGGGGGTATTTCCATAAAAAACAAAAACTTTTTGGTGTGTACAAATGATAATGATATTAAGAACTATTACATTGCCATTCTTTTATTTAATGCTAATCTCACTCTGTAAGTACTGTATAATGCAGTGTCTTTTTCAATCAACTAATGTTTCTGCAAGTAAGTTGGTAGACCAAGGAACTCAATTGCATGCCAAGCTTGGTGAGTTGAAATTGCTTGTTGCCGGCAAACGCCTACAGTCGATGAATGAAAGCATGTCAGGCACCTTACTGCACATTAGCCGTTCAACTCTTGATTTGGAGCAAAAGGACCCAGGCAAAGATAGCGGCGAAGAACATGCTAAATCCTCCATCTCTGTTAATATATCTGGAATCAGAATGCACTTCTGTTTTTACTATCTTGAGTCACTTTGTACCAATGCAATGTCCTACAAAGTATTTCTGAAAAGCATTTTGCCTCCTAAGAAACGATCTGTCCAGGAGAGTGCTCCTCAAAAGTCTAGCAAGAAAGCTAAAGGAGTACAGCTTCTCAAAATAAATGTTGCACAGTTCTCTATTGTGTATGATGGTGATATGAGGCTGGAAGATATGACTATAGCTGATCCGAAGCGTGTAAATTTTGGTTCTCAGGGTGGTCGTGTTGTAATCATCAATGAAGCTAGTGGTTCCCCAAGGATGGCCTATGTAAATTCTACTAGCCTTCCGGATCATAAGAATGTTCACTTCTCAACTTCTCTTGAGATTCATCACTTTTGTGTGTCTTTGAATAAGGCAAAGCACTCCATGCAGGTTGAACTTGAGAGTTTCAGATTGACACATAAAGAGGATCAGCTTGACAATAAACCTGTAGAGGAGACCAAGCTGTTTGATGTGCGCAAAGCAAAGTTTGTCCAGCGTTCTGGTGGGCCAAATGATGCTGCAGCCTGCTCTCTCATCAATGTGACTGACATTGCAATCAGATGGGAGCCTGATCCCTATCTGGAACTACTTGAAGTGGCTACACGACTTAAAGCTGTTCTGCATAGGATAAAACTCCAGAATTCTGTTGCTGAGGTGAAAAATGATACATTAAGCATGGATATCCCAGCCAAAAAGGAAGACCATGGCCAGCAAGAGAAGGCGCAAAAGAAGCGAGAATCAGTTATTGCCGTTGATTTGGAATCACTGAAAATTTCAGGTGAATTTGCTGATGGGGTTGAAGCAATGGTTCAAGTAGGATACATATTTTCTGAGAATGCAAAGATAGGTGTTTTGGTTGAGGGACTGGCAGTCAGTTTTTGTGGTGCATGGATATTCAAAAGCAGTCGCATGCAATTATCTCGTATCCCAATTTCTGTTTCTGATAGCCATCCTGATAAGAAGTCACAATCTGCAGCTGTATGTGATTGGGTTATTCAATGCCGTGATGCTAATATTTGCTTGCCTTTTAGGTTGCAACTAAGAGCTATTGATGATGCTGTAGAAGACACATTGAGGGCCTTCAAACTTATTTCTGCTGCAAAAACATCTGTTTTATTTCCTGAGAAGAAATCTAGCACCACCAGCAGCAGTAGCAGCAAAAAGAGCAAATCCAAATCAATGGCATTTCGGTATGTGCGGATCATCGTGCGTGACCTGATAGCAGAAATTGAGGAAGAGCCAATGCAAGGATGGCTTGATGAGCATATCAATTTAATGAAGAACGTATTTTGTGAATCCACGGTCAGGTTAAATCTACTTGATGAGCTTGCTTCGGGCAAAAATAAGGATGCCTCCAAGGCAAAAGTGGATACTTCTGCTTCCGAAAAGAACAATGATTGCCCTGAAGCTGATGCAGATGTACCTGGCACGCGCTCCACTGAAAAACTCAGAGAAGAGATATATAGACAGGCATTTCAGTCATATTACCAAGCATGTCAGAAATTGCCAATCTCAGAAGGGTCAGGTGCATGTTCAAGTGGCTTCCAGTCAGGATTCAAGATGAGCACTCGCAGAGCATCAGTTATGTCAGTATGTGCAAAAGATGTTGATGTGAGCCTATCAAAGATTGATGGGGGTGATGAAGGAATGATTAGTTTTATTAAATCTGTAGATCCAGTTTGTGCCAAAAATGATATCCCGTTTTCCCGTTTATATGGTAGCAATTTTACTTTGAAAACTAGATCCTTATCTGCATATTTGAGAGATTACGCATTTCCACTCTTCTCTGGAACCTCTGGTAAATGTGATGGACGCCTTGTTCTGGGCCAGCAGGTTAGCATTCTTGTCTGTTCACTTAATTCAATTATGAAATATTTTTTGAATGGTCAACTGTTTTCAGTTAGGAAATACCATTAGAATGGTTAAGTGAACTTTTACCCCTAGAAAAGATATTGCATTAATCTACCTGCATACAATTGGTTTCTCCCTTCTGTCTGAGCACCTCATTAGTATTTCTACAAAATGATACAGTCTGCAGCCTTTTCTAGAATTCTTATGGTAATTAAGCATCATTCTAAGTTGCACCGATTTTTCTCTCCTGGTGGCAGGCAACCTGTTTTCAGCCCCAAGTTCGACAGGATGTCTATGTTGGCAAATGGTGGAGAGTAAATCTTCTCCGCTCTGCAACTGGCTATACCCCACCAATGAAAACATATTGTGACATACCATTGCATTTTAAAAAAGGGGAAGTGTCATTTGGAGTTGGCTATGAGCCAGTTTTCGCTGATATAAGTTATGCTTTTACTTGTGCACTCCGGAGGGCAAATTTAGCTAAGAGGTGGTTCTTTGAGCGTCCTGAACCCCCTAGAAGAGAGCGCAGCTTACCCTGGTGGGATGACATGAGAAACTATATTCATGGCAAATTTAACTTGAGTTTTTCTGAGACAGAGTGGCATCTCCCTGCCTCGACAAACCCTTATGAAAAGCTGGATCAAATGCTAATCAAATCTGCTTATATGGAAATATATTATGTGGATGGTTATGTCAGTCTGTCCTCGAAGAATCTAAAGGTGTACATAACTAGCTTAGAGAGTCTAGCAAAGAAGACAAGTTTAGAAATTCCACACCATCCAGCTATACCTTTCCTTGAAACCCCCTCCTTTTTCATGGATATTTCAATACAGTGGGGATGTGATTCAGGTAACCCTATGGATCATTTTATATTTGCTCTTCCTTCTGAGGGAAAACCGAGGGATAAAGTTTTTGATCCATTCCGCTCAAGTTCTCTGTCACTGAAGTGGAGTTTTTCACTAAAGCCTTCAACAATCGAACCCATAGAACATCAACGGAAGAGTGATGTGTATGCAAATGATTCTCCGACTGTAAATGTGGGGGCTCATGATTTGGTCTGGCTAGCGAGGTGGTGGAACTTGCTTTTCCTTCCTCCCCACAAATTAAGATTGTTTTCAAGGTTTCCACGTTTTGGAGTTCCTAGGTTTATACGGTCTGGAAACCTCCCACTTGATAGAGTTATGACCGAACAGTGTATTCGTTTTGATGCCATTTTATTGAAGATTAACAACATGCCTCTTCAGCCAGATGATCCTGCAAAGGGTTTGACACTACACTTCACAAAGTTTAGGATTGAAATAGCTTTCAGCCGTGGGAAGCAGATATTTACCTTTGATTGCAAGCGTGAACCTCTTGATCTTGTCTACCAGGGCATAGATCTGCACTTGGTGAAAGTATTTATTAACAGAATTCCTGAACCATCAACTTGTAAGGATTCTAAGGTAGAAAATAAGAGTACAAAAGATAGAGATAGTCCTGGTTGTGAAAAGGACAAAAAGAAAACTAGTTCAACTGAGAAAAGCCGGGATGATGGATTTTTTCTGCATTCTGATTATTTCACAATACGAAAACAAACTCCCAAGGCTGATGCTGCTAGATTATCTGCATGGCAGGAAGATGGCAGGAAAAAATCTGAAATGCCCTTAATTAAGTCTGAGTTTGATGGAGGGGATGAAAGTGATCATGATCAATCAGGTAGTGACGATGAGGGATTCAATGTTGTGGTGGCTGATAGTTGCCAGAGAGTTTTTGTCCATGGACTAAAAATTCTATGGAATTTAGAAAACCGAGCTGCTATCCTCTCCTGGGTTGGTGGTTTAACCCAAGCATTTCAGCCTCCAAAACCATCTCCTTCTCGCCAATACACCCAAAGAAAGATTCTTGAGAAGAAACAGTTAATTAAAGAAGCTGAGATGCCAAAGGATGGGGCTCTCAACTCCTCAGCATCACAGCCTTCAGAACCTCAACAGATCAAGAGTTCAGAATCACCACCTTCCAATGGGTCCAGCAAGTCAGATCTGACATCAAGTAGTGAAGCTGGTACGTTGAGTAACATATTCTTCTTTTTCCGAGTTGTTGACGTTATCGCTATCAGCCAGGATTAAGATGGTATTCATTTATTATCAATAGACACATTCTTGTTACAGTACTATTCAGCAATTCTTGTTACTATTCAGCAATGTGTTAAACACTAACAAAATACCAACCACATTCAGAATTGTCACTTTGTCTATTATCTGATGTAGCACTTAAGCCTTCGAATAATAGTGATGCTGAAGAGGAAGGTACAAGGCATTTCATGGTTAATTTTGTCCAACCTCAGTTCAATTTACATTCAGAAGAAGCAAATGTGAGTAAATTTCACTTGCCTTTTTGTGGTTTAGTGATCCAGGACGCTTTTGTATCCCTTTGTTTTTTTATATTTGATACATAATACCACAGTTGGGGATTCCCCTACTGTATTTCCCTCAAAAAACATTTGAGTAAATTGCCGCTGCATTTCTTTCCTGCATTCTATTTTGAAATAGCATTTGGCAGCATAACTAATGTTAGATTGTTTCTTTGTCACAACTAATGTTAGATTGTTCATTCAATGTATGAACTTATTTTGATTTGTTTTTACTAAATTCATAAGACTGTCACATTATCCCACTGCAAAACTCCTCTGGGGGACCAACTAACAGGCTGGTTTGCTAAAGCAAATCCTGGAGCGAATTTGGATTAAAAATCGTTCAGTTTGTTTTCACCAGTTGCATAACTGGTTTCATATTTGAAGTTAAGTAGATCTGATACTCTGCGGTATTACAAAAGCACTATGGTATAACTAAATATTATTCATTTGAATGAACTTTAAACTTCAGAATTCTTGGATGACTCAATGGATTACAGAGATATCAGGAAATCAGGATGGCAAGTGGGGAACTATGTGATAGCTGATAAATTTAGTTTCAAGCCAACTCTTGTCATTTATTTGTTGGCAGCATGATGTTGAAATTTATGAGATAGTTCCTTTCGTCTTCATTTATTTATATTGTGGTCTTTGGAGTGCTGCTGCAATTACTTACTAGGTATCTGCTTAATTACATCAGGGTAGGTTTCTGCTAGCGGCTGGTAGTGGGCGGGTCATGGTTCGTTCATTTCATTCAATTGTGCAAGTTGGTCAAGAAATGTTTGAGAAAGCAACTGGTTCCAGCAATGTTGCCTCTGGTGGCACTGGGCCAGAAATGACCTGGTCACGTGTGGAGCTCTCTGTCATGTTGGAGCATGTTCAGGCTCATGTTGCGCCCACCGATGTTGATCCAGGTGCTGGTATTCAATGGTTGCCAAAAATACACCGCAGATCATCTGAGGTTAAGCGAACTGGTGCTTTACTTGAGAGGGTATTTATGCCATGCCAAATGTATTTCCGCTACACTAGGCACAAGGGAGGAACCCCTGAACTAAAGGTTTATTCTCTTTTCATTATTTCATTTTTATACACCTTTTTCTGGGCATATTTTTCAACGATTAGTAGATGTAGCTAGATTATCCATCAACTACTTTTTGTATCCAGGTTAAGCCACTGAAAGAGCTAGCATTTAACTCACCTGATTTAACCGCTGGTATGACATCACGTCAATTTCAAGTTATGATGGATGTATTGACTAATCTTCTCTTTGCAAGAAGTCCAAGGTACATCATCTATCTTGTAGCACTACTCCACTACTACCTCCAGTCATCAATAAGTGACGTTTTGGACAGGATTTGGGAGAGGGTTATGTTTACATGTTTGTCCTGTTTAACTGCTTTGCCCATTTGCCTCTCCCTGAGAAATTGTCTATGCACTCCAGCCAGTGATGTCACCGAGTCATTGCAGGATCTAGTTTAATTAGGGGCAGAAATGGTAACAAGATAGCAAATGCTTTATTTCTAAATTGCCACAAACAACATATATTATTGATCGGAGATAGTAATGTATCATTAGCATTTCAGCAATATAATCCAGTGCCAGTTTTGTGGCTCCTGTTTGCTGGTCATAAAGAATGACAATTTTTTTTATTCTTTCCAAAATGTCCATCTTGCCAATGTTTCCTAGCTGTAATGTAAATTAAAGGAGCTATTCAGCCTTTTTTTCCTGTCAAAAGCTTGCTTTTATGCATTAAATCAACTACTTTAGCTTTGGGGGATGTGAGAAGAACAAGTTAAACTGTATTGAGTAAATTAATTAATCTATTACCGGCCAAGCTTCTTGCGGTGGACCGGTTAGAGCATTGAACTCCATGAGTTGTTGAAACTCCTGGTGTGAGTCTCTCACATGGTCGAGTTTTTTTATTAATCTATTACCAAAATGGAAACAAAAATAGATGGAAGACTCATGGTACAAAAAATACACATTACAATGTGGTTTATGTGACAAGTTAAGAAATACCATTAAAGCTGCTCGTAACTTTAAAGGAAACAACAATTCTGCTACATGTCCACCAGCGTGAATTAGGCAAGGCTCAGAAGTTTCTGGATGACATGTTTGATGCTTCTCTGACAGGTTCAATGGCACATTTTTTTTAATCCGATTCAATGGCACGTTTGATGTTCTCATGAAGCATTTTGCATTATGCAGCCAGTTAATGTGCCACTGATTGGAGTGCTAAAGTATTCCCCTGTACCTAGCAAATTTAAGTGCTTAACATGCAACATATGTCTGGTAGATTAGTAGACCTGTTTTCTGACCTGGCACAGATAATTTCTATTGCATATCAAATTAAGAACAAAACTTCAGTTCGTTCTTGTACCATTATCAGTGACCAAAATTAAGCATTTCGAGTTAAGCATGGCATTGGCAGGATGGGTCATTATTCCCGCAGAATTACACTTGAGAAAGAAATATCTTTGCCTTTTTAGGATATTTCGTGATGCCACTTCCTTACCAAGTAATATGCAAAACAAGTTTTGTCGCTTTCTAAAAATTCATTTTAGTTTATGTTGACAAGGGTATCTTATTTATATTTGCTTAGCATAATCAAACTAATCAATTACACAGAAAACCGAAGAGTAATCTAAGCTATCCCCTGGACAATGATGACGACGACATTGAAGAAGCGTCGGATGCAATTGTACCTGATGGAGTTGAGGAGGTAGAATTAGCAAAGGTTGGTGTTGAAGTAAAAGAAAGAGCGCGAAAACTACTGCTTGATGATATCCGAGCCTTGTCTACCGGTGCTGAATCATCTCATGATCAGAGTCAGTCACCAAAGGCTGATGACACTACATGGATTGTTACTGGTTCAAGGCTACTGCTGGTATGTTCAAAAGTACCATGCTTATAACACTAAACTGTATTTAGTAGTTCATTCCTTAATTAATACTCGGTTTAGTTCAAATTATCATAAATTTATCGATATTTCCTTGTTATGTCATTTAGATCTAACCATCATGGCTAACATAACCTTTGCCAGGTGAAACAACTGAAGAAAGGGCTCGTGAATGTCCGGAATGGTAGGAAAGAGGCATATTCTACGCTAAGAATTGCTATGCAGAAAGCTGCACAGTTGAGGTTGATGGAAAAGGAAAAGAACAAGAGCCCTTCATGTGCCATGAGAGTTTCAATGAGGATAAACAAGGTTGTCTGGAGCATGTTAGCAGATGGGAAATCCTTTGCTGAAGCTGAGATAAATGATATGGTAAACTTGATTTCTTTCCAGACAAATGTATTCTTGTCAGTCATTTCTGATACGATTAAATTGTGCTTACGAATGATGATCATTAGTTCCTGTGGAAAACTAAATCTCCATCCAAGCTTAGATCTTGCACTGATTTTCCAATTGATATGTAGATTTTTGATTTTGACCGGGACTACAAAGATATTGGCATCGCGCAGTTGACAACCAAGCTGTTTGTCCTCAAAAATGGACTTGCTAATGCAAAATCAGATACTGTTCTGGCACCATGGAATCCACCTTCTGAATGGGGCAAGTAAGTACCTTTCGTCTTGTATGGTGTACAACTGTACATGACTTTGCATGATATACATGACTATTTGGAATTTTGGATTCTCACATGTAGATCTGTGCAGTCATTTCTATTTATTTTGGAAGGATAATATTTTTTAAAATGTTCAACATATATGGTAAGAGTAACATGACATTTACCACGATAAAGTATGTGTAAACTCAATGTACTTTTGTTAATATAAATGTAGACCCCCTCCTCCCCCCAACTGAACACGCAAGAGAGATGCGTTCACTCCTTAAGACGTTCAAATTATATTCATCTCAATCTGAAATGCAGGGTTGTATTTCAAATGACAGCAGTAGTATAAAGTACAGGAACGCTCCATTAAAAAGAAAGAACAAGCTACTCCTGCAGTTATGTTTAAAGGAACACACTAACCATAAACCACTATGGGCTTGTTTGGTAGAGGGGATTGCTCTAGGAATTTTTTGGAACTTTCCTAAGGATTTGGGTACTGTTATGGCCAGTGGGCCGGCTGGAGGCCTAGGGCCCAGCCCGTGAACAGTACCCGCGGTGCTGTAGCGTCGTCCTTAGCGCGGATAATAGTACCGGATTGGGAGTCTAGTGATAGGGGTCAAGTCAACCTCTCTATATAATGAGAGGAGTTGTATCAATCAAGACAAGCAAGAAGAACCCTAAAAGTAGTCAGAGCCTCCAAGGGAGGGCGACGAATAGGTTCTTCGGGCTATCCCTAGATTTACCATATCATTTGGTATCAGTGCCATAGATCCTGCGACCTCTCCCATCATTTTCCCCCCTCATCAGATTAGATTGATTTTGTTACATGGTAGCCATCACGGAAGCTATAGATCTATGCCGTGAGGTCCGTGTCTTGCTGTAGCAGCTGTAGAAGCAGATCGACGCGGTGGACTGGTCAGCGCGGGTAGCGCCGCCGGTCCCTGCAACAGCTCCACCAGCTGCCACCGCACCTCCAGCCGGGACATCACCTGCTTCGGCCGCGGCGACAGCACCACCTCCGTTTGCAGCACCCATGGCGAAGCAGCTGCCGTCGGGCAGCGACCTCGCTTCGCGCTCGCTGCTACTAGATGCGCATCGCGGCCGCGGATCGGAATCGGAGTGCGAGCACAACGACGGTGAGGAAGACCGCATCGGCGCCCTCCCCGTTCCGCTCCTCAGTCTACTGGGGAAGATGACCCGCCCCGAGCTCACCCGGATCGAGATCTGCATCCGGGCCAAGAGGTACGACGGTGGGATCTCCACCGCGCAGGTCTCCTCGCTCCTCCACGCCACCGCGGAGCGCAAGCCGGTCGAGCTCATCTTCGACGTCGGCTGCGGGAACGACGACCCCCTCCTCTTCGAGCTGCCCTGCTTCCCGCTGGCCACCGCCATGAACCTCCAGATCTGGGGCCCAGCTTCTCCCTGTCTCCGCCGGCGGCCGGGCCTTCGTCAAGATCAACTCCCTCTTCTCATCGCCGCCAGGTGTAGCCTATACGGCACCAGCGTCTTGGAAGATTGAGTTGGCCACACCAGCATCTACTGTCATCATGCGAAGCTACAAAGACCTTCAGTTTAATCGATGTGAGTAGTTCTTTCGAGCCCAAGGACCGGAGGAAATTTTATCTCTTCGAGCTTTAGGCTGGGATCCTCCTGCATCCCTTGATGGTGGATAGGGTCAAAATTTATTTTTTGTTATAAATAAAGAAATATCGCCGAGATGTAAAAGGCTTATTTCAGAGTCGTTTTAAGTTACGTTTGCACTGAGTCAGGTGTCGGCTGTTCTGCACTTTATCCCAGCTCGAGGACGAGCTGTCTTCGAGGGGTGGTGAAGTGTTATGGCCAGTGGGCCGGCTGGAGGCCTAGGGCCCAGCCCGGGTACGTACTGTAGCATCGTCCTTAGCGCGGATAATAGTACCGGATTGGGAGTCTAGTGTTAGGGGTCAAGTCAACCTCTCTATATAATGAGAGGAGTTGTATCAATCAAGACAAGCAAGATGAACCCTAAAAGTAGTCAGAGCCTCTAAGGTAGGGCGACGAATAGGTTCTTCGGGCTATCCCTAGATTTACCATATCAGGTACATTCCCTCCTTTCGAAACAAAGCCCTAAGTGAGCTCGCCACATTTTGCTTTCTTTTTCTCAAACACACATGAGAATGAGATACTGCATGTTATTGCTTTCAGGAGAGATACTCTTAATGGGTTACATCTGCCTATGCAGTTCTTAGATAACGTTGGAGCCGTTTTTGGATTTGAACCACCAACACCAAACATTTTTATTTATATTTGTGCTTACTTTATATGTTCATTGGATCTTGTTTTGCTAGCCAACCTCTGTCATGGCAATCATGATTCCTGACTCAATTTAATTGCAGGAATGCAATGCTCCGTGTTAATGCCCGGCAGGGTGCTCCAACCGGTGGAAATTCAGTTATCGAGAGTTTCCTAGTAAGTCCACCTGGATTTTTCTCCCATTGAACTTCTAGTATTCTAGTTTAGAATCAAATATTCCTGCGATTTTAGTTTCTTTAACCATAGTTTTCGAGTACTAAAGAGATTGTAACATGCAGATATGTATTAGTATGGTGTAACTGTGTAGTCACTCTTTTTCTGGGCGCACACTTATGTGGATGTCAATAACAGTGGCTCCTTTTTACCTTGTAACTGCAGGTAGACATATATCCGCTGAAAATTTATTTGACTGAAGCAATGTACAGGATGATGTGGGGATATTTCTTCCCTGGAGATGAACAGCAACCGCAAAAGCGACAGGTTAGATCATTGCATGTTCTTTGATGTTCTCACTGTTATATACTTTCATCTTTTATCCTTATTTTTCTTTTGGTTGTACAGGAGCTTTTCAAAGTTTCCACTACAGCAGGAACAAGACGAAAGAAAAGCACTTCTGTTGTGGAGTCAAACAGTCCTAATAACCAGTCATCAAAAGAATCCACATTTACCCAGAAGCCTGAGCTTCGAAGGACGTCTTCATTTGACAGAACATGGGAGGAAACAGTTGCTGAGTCCGTAGCTAATGAACTTGTTTCACAAATGCAGGATAAGAAAAATGTGGAGCCTAATGAGGTGAAGCAAACGATACCTCAAAAACTGATGGACTTCCGCAATATAAAGATAAGCCAGGTTGGCATCAACTTCTCCGGAAGCAGTTTTATTTGTATACAAACCTGGTATTTGTAGTACATACTATGATAAAACAAGAGTCAGTTTTCTTGAATGTTCCTTTTAGTTGAATATGCTCACTATTTTGCCTGATGATAACAATTTAACCCTTGGTATGCTAGGTTGAATTGCTTCTAACATATGAGGGATTGCCGTTTGCTGTTAGTGATGTAAGGCTACTTATGGATACCTTTCATCGTGAAGATTTTACTGGAACATGGGCAAGATTATTTGCACGAGTAAAAAAACATATTGTATGGGGAGTATTGAAGTCCGTTACCGGCATGCAGGCAAGTGATTTTGATTTGCTTACAACTTGAAGTCGGAAAAGCACTTTGAATTCCAAATGATTCAGCTGTCAAAATAGAACATAATGCTGTTGCTATTTAGATAACTTTTCAGATGGAGCTCCTATTTGGAAATATTCAACTAGTGAGAAATATTTTTTTGCGTTTCAGCTAATTTGACTTAGAGGTTACTTATTACTCTTCTGCAGGGCAAAAAGTTTAAAGCTAAATCAACTAGCCAAAAGGAACCATCAGCTGCTTTAATCAGTGCCAGTGATTTTAATTTAAGTGACAGTGACGGCGATGATGCTGGCCATTCTGATCAACTTCCAGCATTTCTGAAAAAGCCTAGTGATGGAGCTGGTGATGGGTTTGCAACCTCTGTTAAGGGCTTGTTCAATTCACAAAAGAAGAAAGCAAAGGCATTTGTCCTGAAAACAATGAAAGGAGAGGCCGAGCATGATTTCCACGGTGAACGGAGTGAGAATGAAATTGAGTTCTCTCCATTTGCTCGGCAGTTGACTATAACCAAAACGAAGAAGCTTATACGGCGGCATACAAAGAAGTTGAACAAGTCTAAGGTTCACAAAAGTGCAGGTGAGCTATTAATTATTGATTGGCTGACTAAATATGTCCGCATTATATTTAGGGAATGCACTCAAGGCACAGGACTCCCGTCGAGGGTTCTGATATCTGAAAATGAAAAGGCTTCTTTGTTCTTCTCCCTTGTGAAAGAATCTTTTATTGAGCATTCTATTATGGGATATGTATAAAGATCCGGACATCTGGCTTGCATAGTAAACTCATAATCTTTTATTGCATTTGTTGGTATATATGGTGTTAACAAAATTTTACATCTGCGATACACGCAAACACTACAATGAATAGATTCTTAACACATACTGAACGAACTGGGGTATCTCTGGAGCTGTCATCATTAACTTGATTTGTAAAGTGGAACAAATCTGATTTTTTTTTAGTGGAGTAACTCGTCCTGACTTGTCTGTTGATTTCTTCTTCAGGTACTGAGCAAGAAGTCTTGGATTTGCCACCGCGTGCTCCTGCTGGATACAACACAGACTCATCCGACTCATCATCGGCGGAGAGAAGCCCCAAAGATTAGCTAGTGCCACCGGCAAAAGGTTGGCTGCGATGGTGCTTGGAAGTCCCAAGTTAAGAAGCCTCCAGCTTACTGAGTCCTGACGTGACGTGGAAGTTACTTGGTTACAGCTTCCGGTTTTGATCGACCCATCAGTACGATATTCGTGATGGTTTTGTAGTCATCGGAGTAGATGTAGATAGTGTTTCAGCATCACCTCCCATCAAATGGGGTTTTGAAATAAGCTGTAGTAGTGTCATTCTACCGTGCACACCAATGATGCCGCCGACGGTAGGCCAGGGAAGACGCAAGCCGACTTGTGGTAGTGTCTACACATTTTCTTCTCATTCTTGGCCACAAGACAGCACCAGACAGACTATGTGCTTGATAACCCTCCTTTAATGTCAATCGCCATAGGTACATATACAAATCTATATGTAGAACAAATTAATCGCAGTAGACCTGGTGCCATATACAAGCAAGAAACCAAGGCCGCGCGCAATGCAGCAAAGCAGAACATAGTACAAGGAGGCCGAGGCGACAAGCTTTTCTCTCTCCCCTTGCCAAGGAGCACACTAAAAAGTCGCCTTGACAAGTATGGATGGTATGTTTTTATTATGTGAGCAATGCACATGGTGACACGCCGGCAGCGCATCGTTCTGTCTACGACGAGACACTAGTTTAGTTTAGACACCGTGTTCTCTTACCCATGATTTTTTGTATGGTTCTTTAATAAATTCATCATCTCTCCTCTCACCAATCGTATTGTCATCTTTCAATCCAAACTTGGTAGTGTCATGTGTATATATTCTCGTGTAGAAACTGGGTCTTCCCCTCTCTCCTATTTAATGTAACGTCACATAAGCCAATAGTCCTATGTATCACCATATTTAATGCTATGGAAACCATCCTAGTTGGAGGGTTAGGACTGCCCTCAGAATAGAAAGATTCCTCACCTGGATATGTGAGCTTTTTCTTCGAATCTACCGACTGTGGCGGACATCTTGTCCTCCCAAATTTCACCCCTAAATTCCACTATGCAAAAAGAAGATTCACGTCACATCAAAATATCGGCAATGCATGGAGTAATAAATGTAGATGAAATCAAAAACTAATTGCATAGTTTTGTTGTACTTTATGAGACGAACATTTTAAGCCTAATTAATCAATGTTTGGGTAATGTTTCACAAATACAAACGAAAATGCTACGGTGACGCATTTATGGCGAAGTGACATCTATAGGTCAAATTTGACCCCCAGAATTTGCATCTAAACAAAGCCCTTAGTAAGTAATGACAGGATTGTATATCTACCAACCTCGTGGCGCGTTATGGTGACACCCCTTCGTTGCTTGGTTCTTGCTCTCAGGGCCCGTTTGGTAGAGCTCCATCTGATTCTGATTCTCAATGTGAGCTGATTCTCTGAGAGAAGTGATTCTGTGGCTGAAAGTGATTCTCTTTCATTCCCTAGCATAAACTATATAAAATCAGGATGGAGAATCACTTCACAGAATCAGGAGAAACTACTTTTCCAGCTCCCAGCCCCTTAGTTCATTTCAGAGAATCACTTCTCAGAATCAGCAGAGAATCGCTTCTCGCTGAAAAACTGTTTGACAGAGCTCCTCCTGGATTCACCAGAGAAGAGCCCTGCCAAACAGGGCCTTAGTTTCTCCGTCCGTACCACAAATGGCTTACGATATACGTACTCCCATGTTCTCGAATATATATCTCATAAGATAAGCAGCTATATTTATCATAAACGTTATATATTTAAGAGTGGAGGTAGTAACAATTATTTTATTCTAAAAAAATTGACCTATCCAACGAGACGTTTGACGTAGGTTTACTGCAAATTGACGTTATAACTATTAATTGGGTTTTGAAGAGCAGAAGCGATAGTATTTTACTAAATATTTCCAAAATTTCAATTTTTTGTTCAAACTTTTAACTAGATTTGGAACAAAAAAAATGAAATTCTTGGATTTTTTTTTCCCGTTGATGAAGAAAAACAAAATGCACACAATAATTGTAACACTTGTTGCAATCATAGTTATTTTTTCATAGTTACACAACTCGCCTGAATTGTTACCATAATTCATCCTATTTGTTGAAGAATAAATTACCACGTGCCATAGATGAGAAGAGTGACTTCAAAGATAAAAGGATTTATATCACCTTAAAACTAGACAAAGCTAAAGAAATGGAGTTTCATTAAAAAAAGAAAAAATAATAAAGAGCTCAGTGACAATAACTAATACGACAATCTTGTCCCAAATAATTTTTTAGGACAAGTCTCAAATATATTTTAACAAGAGAATGGCATAAATGAAAACACCAAATACGCCACCAACTTCAGATGCTTTGATTCTTTGAGAAAGGATGAAATTTAAGATTCGAAACAAAACAGAGGAAAAATAAATCATTCGGGACTTATGGTGACAACCCTTGCTTATACACCCCTTCATCGTGGTATCTTTACATCGATGAGCGCAGGAAATATACTCCCTCCTTCGCACGAAGACTACTTCTGAGGTCTAAAAAATCTCACAAAAAAGTACTCTCCTAGCATTTAGACCACTTGTGAGGCCCAGGTTACCATCCAATGCTCTGAATACAAGTTGCCAAATACTCCCTCCGGTTCCCTATTAGAAGTCGTTTAGGACAGCGATCACCAAAGCACAACTTTGACTTCTTTTTTCTATAAAAATATTTCTTAAAAAATTATATATGTATATTTTTATGAAAGTAATTTTTAAGACCAATCTATTTATATAATTTTCATGTTTCCAAACTCAACGACTTAAATGTTATTCATAATTTATATTTTCAGTGTTTGACTCAAATCTTGTCCAAAACGACTTCTAATACGAAACCGGAGGGAGTAGTTTTTTTAGCATCTGCATCATTAAGTAGCATGTCACTCCTGAAAATGAGGCGCTGACCACCAAAACCGATATGCCAATTAACTTAAATTAATGTAATCCTTCCATTATTAAAGGGTATTATGGTCATTTGCCACTTCCAAAAAATTGTCTAAGAACGTGTAGAAGTGCAGTTTTCGTGGGACGGAGGGAATATACAGTAATTTATATCAAGAAAAAAAATCCTACTCTCCACAACCGTTCTAGCCTTACAAGAATGGAACTGACTTATTTTTTTCTCATCGTTTTATTTGACGATGATGAAGACTATGAGCTGAGATATCCTGGCACAATCGGCCGCTAGGTCTGTGTGGCAGAACCGTTCAGTTTAAACTGGTTCAGGTGCACTAATCACCGTCCCAAGCCGCACTAATCACCGTCCCAAGCCGGGTCAGGACTTAATGCACATGAAACAGTGTAAACCAAGTATCTCTTAGGTGTCCGAAGACGCCCGAAACACCACATTCAAGAACAAATCTATGGATACAGGATCGTTCGCATAGGAAGCTCTCAACAGACATTACATTCTTTACAAAAATACTAGGGATACGAGTTATTACAGATTATAAAGCATAAAACTTAGATGCAGGTTAACAACGCTAAGAGTTTTGGAAATCGAACAGGTCGTACTGGTAGTTAAGTTATACTGGTCATGTTTGATATAAAAGTTTTGTCATCAAGAGATCACGTAGACCCTTCGTGTCTCTTGGCCTTCGAGAGCCCTTAAACTTGCTCCGACTTCTCTTCTGCAGCAATTAGAATCTTGAGTACAAGGGTACTCAGCAAGACTTACCCGTCAACCATTAAAATAAAATGAAGACACATATATGCAAGGCTGTTTATTTGACGGGTATACTTCAGGTTTTGCAAAATGCTTACTAATTATTGGTCCTTATATTTTATGTCTTTTACTCAATTTATAGTTGATCCTGTAGACGTAAGGTGACATGAAATAACGTTTTTCAAGAAAGCTTTCCATGATAACCAATACCATACTATTCATTAACCACCATTACTTTACTAAGTTGTTCATCAGTGATCAAGCGGTATTCATATCGAGAAGTGCGACGATCATGATCAATTGTACATCCTGCAGGGTAAAACCTAATCACACGACACGTGCGCGTTCCGGATAACTGCACGCGGCAACCTTTCGCTCACATCACTTCCAGCGATCGAAACTATCCTTGCCAGGGTCCAGGAGTGCATCCCCATAAGCGGCCCCACGTCTGGCCTAACCCACTTATGAGTTTCAGACTACACTCCCGCCTACTGCCTCTCTCCGACTGGGCAAGCCACAGTTCCAATCCTGGTGTGACTGAGTTACGACGGTTTACTGGTCCCATTCACCCCGTATGTGATTAGTACGTTCAAAACTTGATCTCAGGTCAACAACTACTGAATCCTTGTTCAATTTCAAAAGTTAGACAAGGCTATCCAATAAACCTACTCACAATCAAATCTTTTAATCCCTCGTCCAACTTACCAAGTAAATCTCCATATTTTATGTGTTGTTATCATAGAGATGAGTATCACAAGTATCTGGCAGGTAACTACTAAGCTTACTGAAGCGTCCCCTCGAAGGAGAGAACTTAATGTGATACAAATACCAGTCCCAGGATGCTGGTTCACATTATTACAACAGATAGTTCAGTACATAAACAACATTACGGGAGGCGGTGGCACTGCAGGGCCATGACAAACATGACTAACGCTAGACTCTAGATAAAAAGGTTGATAACATAGAGGTCTTCGTCAGAGTGAAAATCCATGCAGCTTCGAACGGGTGACCCTAACACACAGGCAAAGGTTGGGTGCAGAACGAACCCCTCTAAACGACGTCCTCAGGCACAAAGTCCGGGTCCGTCTCTGTAACAAAATAAGGAAGGGTGAGTACATACGTACTCAGCAAGCACAATCACATCCACGGACAGGATACCACAGAAATATGCAAAGGATAATAACAAGGACAGGCTTATGGCTGATTTTTGCAATGAAGCGAATTTTTACACATGCAAGGGTTTATTTTATAAAGGGGTTTTCACAAGCGTTTCTTTTAATTGCATTAACAGGACATGAATATTTTACTCACAAGATTTTAAAGCTATCAGATTCCCCATCTGTCGTAGCCCATGCCAATCCTTTTCTCAGCTCAACCAACGCCAACCACTTTCTTACACCAAAACAGGGGACTAGTGAAGTGACCAAGCCGTAACTCGCCCAATACCGTGGACACGGCTAACCGGATAGGTTTTAACTCTGCAAAGGTGTACACAACCACAAGTAGGCTACCGCAACATGGACACCTTAGTGCCAGTGCAGCTCCTAACAAAGCCATTACCCACCATAGCTAAACTGACAAGTTATCACAGACGCGACCAGGGGGGTTAGCAACCTACCAACGAGATTCTACCCGGGGGCATACCTCACATAGATCGTATCCCCGGCTCCATGGCCCTCTGTTGCTAACCAGCACACCACATAACCAACAGCTTAACTAGTGGGATTTATGCTAGGCCGTTGCCACATACAACGGTCGAGTGGTGGTACAATAAAATGGGTTAGGCTAGATGACACATCAACATCATCCCAAAAACTGTGATAGGATAGACAACTCCCACCATGCTCAACCACACAGGTTCGAGCTCACCTCGGCATTTCACACAAGAAATAACGTCTGTCTCATCCCACACGGATACTCATTTTATTCACAAAATCCATCTCTTTTATTTTAAAGCACGCACACGGTTGCTTTTGTAAACACCAAGTGATTGTAATGGGGAGTGTAACAGTAAAATGTTCCTAAGCATTTCTAGCAGTGACTAACATTCGAATAGAGCATTGCCATATTCAAACATTTATCTAGGTTGTCAAGGAAGCAGTCATAGCAATCAAGGAATGGCTATCCAACCGGTTTTAGCAGTAAAAACATGCAAGTTTTATAAACAGGCCATGGGTTGTGTTTATAAAAACTAGGACAAAAGTATGCATTAAAGGGTGGGATTGCACTTGCCGTTCTCCCAACCCTCGGGGGATTCCTGCCCGGGGTCCTGGTCTCCAAGCTCCTGCTCGTAGCACTGCTCCTTCTCGAGTCCTTCCTCGTTCACGACAGAGTCTATGGTACACACAACAAACATGCAATAAATAAAAGAAAAGTTTTTGCTGAGCTCTGAAAGAAAGAACAGAGAATGAGAGTGATGGTGATGGCACGATTATTTTTGGGCATGGACTGGATGGATTGGCGGAAATATATTGGTGATTATTGCGGTGGGGTTTGGGGTCAAACGGGATTAAAAAGACGCATGAAATGACGCGTCGTTGGGTTACGGTGGGTGTCTTAATAGGGAAAAAGATCCCACTTGGGAGCTACTGTAAATGGCTAGGGGTTTATTTGAAAGGTGTAGGGTATAGTCGTGATATTTCTGGGTGCTGGGAGGGATCTATATGTGAATATGTAGAAGGTGGAGGGCTTTGGTGGAAAAAGAAAGGAGATTAGGGGGAGTTTAGGGGCTGTTTTTAATGAACAAGGGCCTATCTGTAAATACCGAAAAGATCAGGGGTCTCAGGCGAAACAGACAGAGAGAGGAAACAGTGTTTTGGACTGCGGGTTGATTTGGCCAAAGTTCAGGGCTTCATGTGTAAAGTTACCAGAGAGAGAGGGGTTAAGTTCTTTGGACGGCGGGTTGGAATAGGGAAAAGGCAGGGGGGTTTTCGCAAATTGGTCGTCTCTTTCGTTTTAACAGAGAGAGAGGGGAAAACGGGGGAGGGGTCCGGCGGCCAGCGGTGATTCAATCACCGGTGCCACGGGGCGGCTTTGGAGGAATTAGGCAGGGGAAAAGGGAGAGGGAGGCGTGACGAGTCCATCCCTGGTCCTACCTTGAGCGGACGCGGCCGGTGGTGAGCTGCCCACGGGCCAGAGGCGGCGGCGGCGCTGGTGGATGCGGCGGCGGCGCTGTGGCTGTGGGGAAGGCGAATGCGGTGGCGGGCGAGTGCGGGGTGGTGGTGGAGGAGCTCAGAGGCTTATTTATAGGCGGGGAGAGGCGGCGAGGAGGTGGGCCGACGAGAGGCCGCTCGGCGGGCCGGTATCGAGGAAGTTAATGGCGTTCGGCGTGAATCACAGCCGGTGACGGGACGGCTCGGCGTCGTGGTGGTCTCCGGGGTGTACGGTGGTGTCGCTGTGCTTGTCGTGTGCGTGCGTCGCGACGTGGCGTGCGTACCCGAGCGGATGGGCCCGATGGCGCTTCGGTGAGTGGTGCGGCGATGGGGCCGCGGCGAGGACGGGCGGTGGCGTGCAGGCGCGGCGCGGTGGTCGGCGGTGCGTCGGGCCGGGGCGTGGCGTGGTCGAGAAGTGCACGGTTGCAGCACGGCCGTGGTGGGCGGCACGGCAGCAAGGATACGGTCGTGACCATCGCAGAGAGGCGGAGGCATGGGCGGCGCGGCACGTCGGTGTGACCGGAGCGAGGCGGTGGCGTGCCGGCGATGGTCGGCACCGCAGCGGTCGGTGGCGGAGCGTCGACCAGGGAATGGGGCCGGCTGTCGGTGCAAGGTGAGGGAGGGGCAAGTGGTCGGCGGTGAGCGGAGGTTGGCCGGCGGGTCTGCGACTCGGCAGTGGCCGGCGCGGAGCCCGGTGAGGGCGGCGCGGTGTCGATGACGTGCGCGACGAGCGGGGTGGATGGTGGCGTGCGGGCAGCACCGGCGGCGATGGCGTGCGCGAGGGCAGCCGTGCAGTGGGGCGATGGCGAGGTGGTGGCGAGTGCGGCACGGCAGCGGGATGGCCGGCGGTGAGCAGGACAGGGCGCACGGGTCAGAAGAAACAGAGGAAGGGGAAAGGAAAGAAGAGAAAGGGAAAAAAAGAAAAAGGAAGAAAGAAAAGAAGGAAAAGGGAAAAAGAAAAAGAGAGGGGAAGAGGGGAGGGAAACGGCGGGCTTTGCGGCGGAGAGCCGACAAGCGGTCGGCGGCGGTCGGCCAGAGGTGGACGGCCCGGCGGTCGACCCGAGAGCGGGTGACGCGGGATGGGACGGAAAGAGGGCGGTGATCGCGATGCGAACAGGAAAAAGAGAGGGGGGGTAACAAGGCGGACAGGGTTTGGCGGAAGCGGAAGCTCTGGCGGTAAAACGTTTTGAAAGGTTTTTCTTTTACCGGGTGCATTCATTCGTGTTTTTCCCAGAGAGAGAAACGCGGGCGTTACAAACCTACCCCACTTAAAAGGAATCTCGTCCTCGAGATTCGGTTGGCTCCCAAAAAGGTGGGGGAACTCCTTCTTTAAAGCATCTTCTCGTTCTCATGTGGCTTCCTTTACACCGTGTCTGCTCCACTGTACTCTACATATCCGCACTTCGGAGTTTCTGGTTCTTTTGGTGACTGTGTCCAGAATTTTGACCGGCACTTCTTGATACCGTAGATCTGTCTGCAGGTCTATCTCTCCTTCCGGTATGTGTTCTTCTTCAGGTACTCTCAGACATTTTCTCAACTGGGAGACATGGAATACCGGGTGTATATCTGACATTGCTTCGGGTAACTCCAATCGGTAGGCTACCTTTCCAACTTTCTTTTGCACCGGGTATGGTCCGATGTACCGAGGGGCCAACTTTCCATGGACTTGAAATCTACGGGCTCCCCGGATGGGTGAAACCTTAAGATAGACAAAATCTCCTGGGTTAAACTCCAATTCGCGTCTCTTTTTATCTGCATAACTCTTCTGTCTGGATTGAGCTGTCTTCAACTTCTCTCTGATTTCAGTCACTTTCTCTTCGGCTTCTTTTATGAGCGCGGGTCCCACTAGTGTACGTTCTCCCACTTCTGACCACATCAGAGGAGTCTTGCATTTTCTCCCGTAGAGGGCTTCAAATGGCGACATACCTAAACTTGCCTGGTAACCATTGTTGTAGGAGAACTCTGCATAGGGTAAGCTTTGTTCCCAGTCTTTACCATAGGTAAGGACACACGCTCTCAGCATATCTTCCATAATCTGATTTACTCTTTCTGTTTGGCCATCGGTCTGTGGGTGATATGCGGAGATAAAATCCAACTTGGTGCCCATGGCTTTATGCAAACTTTTCCAAAATCTCGAGGTGAACTGGGTCCCTCGGTCCGAGACAATTCTGCTGGGCACTCCATGCAACTTTACTATGTTTTCCACGTAGAGCTTGGCTAGTTTCTCTCCACCATAATTGGTCCGTACAGGTAGAAAGTGATCGACTTTAGTGAGTTGGTCCACTATTACCCATATAGAGTCGTGTCCCTTCTGTGTTCGGGGTAACCCTACTACGAAGTCCATTCCTATTTCATCCCATTTCCACACTGGGATAGGCAATGGTTGTAGTAAACCTGCTGGCTTCTGGTGTTCTGCCTTAATCCTTTGGCAGGTGTCACAATGAGCGACAAATTGAGCTATGTCCAGTTTCATTCCTTTCCACCAATAGTTCTGCTTCAAGTCCAAATACATTTTGGTGGATCCTGGGTGAATGGAATATGGCGAATTGTGAGCCTCGTCCATGATTATCTGTCTAAAGTCTCCCTTCTTAGGCACACAAATCCTATCTTTATACCACAGTGTTCCCTTACTGTCGACTCTGAAGTCTGGTGCCTTATTATCTCCAGTATGCTTACAGATCCTTACTAAATCCTCGTCCGATCCTTAGGCTTCTCTGATCCGATCCTCCAGAGTGGACTGGATCGTCAGTTGGCGGCTATTATTCTGAGGGACGATGTGCACATTTAGTCGTGCCATTTCTTCTTGCAGGTGGGCACTTTTGGGTCTGTAGGATTTTCGGCTCAGGGCATCTGCCACTACATTAGCCTTGCCAGGGTGGTAATGAATTTCCACATTATAATCTTTAACCAATTCTAACCACCTTCTCTGTCTGAGGTTCAGATCCGGTTGGGTGAAAATATACTTTAAGCTCTTATGATCCGTGTATATTTCACACTTGTTCCCAATTAGGTAGTGTCTCCAGATTTTGAGTGCGTGAACCACGGCTGCAAACTCTAAGTCATGCGTTGGGTAATTCTGCTCATGAGGTCTAAGTTGTCGGGAGACATATGCCACAACCTTCCCGTCTTGCATGAGAACACACCCTAATCCTTGGCGGGATGCGTCGCAGTAAACGACAAAATCCCTGTGAATATCTGGTAGGGTTAAAACTGGGGCAGCAGTCAATCTTTTCTTTAACTCCTGAAAGCTCTTTTCACAAGACTCAGTCCAAACAAACTTCTTCTCTTTCTTGAGCAGTTCTGTCATGGGTCTAGCTATCTTGGAGAATCCTTCAATAAACATCCGGTAGTATCCGGCTAAGCCAAGGAAACTTCTGATCTCACTCACATTGGTTGGTTGTTGCCAGTTTGAGACTGCTTCTACCTTCTCAGAGTCTACTGCTACCCCTTCTGCGGTTAGAATGTGACCAAGGAAGGCCACTTTTTCCAGCCAAAATTCACACTTGCTAAATTTGGCATAGAGCTGGTGCGCTCGCAACTTTTCCAGCACTACCCGCAGGTGTTGTTCATGCTCTTCGGCACTCTTGGAGTAGATGAGTATGTCGTCAATGAAGACTACGACAAACTTGTCTAACTCATCCATAAACACTTTATTCATGAGATTCATGAAGTAAGCTGGTGCGTTGGTGAGCCCGAATGGCATCACCGTGAACTCATACTGCCCGTATCGGGTGACAAAGGCGGTCTTTGAGGTGTCACTCCCCTTAATCCTCAGTTGGTGGTACCCGGTCCTTAAGTCAATCTTGGAAAAGTACTTGGCTCCTTTCAACTGATCAAAGAGATCATCAATTCTAGGGAGTGGGTATTTGTTCTTGATAGTGACATCATTTAGTGCACGATAGTCGATACACAACCTCATGCTTCCATCCTTCTTTCTTACAAAGAGTACTGGGGCTCCCCAAGGGGATGTGCTGGGTCTGATAAATCCCATCTGTTGCAACTCTTCTAGTTGTTTCTTTAACTCTGCCAACTCTGATGCTGCCATTCTGTAGGGTCTCTTGGCTATAGGAGAGGTTCCAGGGACAAGTTCAATAGCAAACTCTATGTCCCCATCTGGTGGCATTCCAGGTAACACCTCAGGGAAAACATCAGGATATTCGCTGACTACCGGGACTTCCTCTAAGGTTTTTGTCTCCATACTGAAGATCATAGGGTCTGGTCCACTTCCTTTGGTGTGACAGGTCACTTGCACTCCATCTGGGTAGGTTAGTTGCACTATCTTGTCAGCACATCCTATGAGACCATTGTGTTTGCCTAACCAATCCATTCCAAGGATCACATCTATTCCTTTGGATTCTAGTACTACCAGGTCTGCTAGAAAACTCTACCCCACTTAAAAGGATCTGTATCCGTGAACAACCTAGTTGGCACTTAATATCACCTCCAGGTGTTCGGGTTAGTAGGGGTGTCCTCAGTAATACTGTAGGTATTTTGTGCTTTTCCACAAAACTTGATGATATGAAAGAATGTGATGCTCCAGAATCAAATAATATTGTTGCCAAAACTGAACTGACTAGGAACTCACCGAGTACTACTCCTTGTGCTCCTTGAGCTTCCTGCGCGTCGATGTGGTTGACGCGGGCTCGTCCATACGGTTGCTGGGCGTTGTTGTTGTTGTTGCTGCCGGTGTTGGTGCTGCGGACGGGTACACGGTTGGCTCCAGACACTGGTGGTTTGGGTCCATTCACCGAGTTGGAGTAGACTGATATCGCAGGCTTGCTCCTAGGGTATGGACAATCAGCGATGTAGTGTCCGGTCTCACGGCAGTTGAAGCAGGCTCTCGCGTTGCTGTTGCTGGCTGTAACTTGACTGACCTTGCTCTGTGAGGGCTTCATGGTGTTCTGGCTCTTGTACTGGCTGTTGGGAGTCTGGAGACTTGTAGCCTGGAATTGGGTCCTATGCTGCACGGGGGCCTGGGGTCTAGGTGCAGCATAACCAGAGCTTCTGGGCTTCTGTGAGCGGTCCATCTGGCGGTTCTTGCTTTCCAGGAACTTGCGCTTGTTCTCTTGCCTTGC
The DNA here is from genome assembly GCA_033239725.1 of Echinochloa phyllopogon. Classification (NCBI taxonomy): domain Eukaryota; kingdom Viridiplantae; phylum Streptophyta; class Magnoliopsida; order Poales; family Poaceae; genus Echinochloa; species Echinochloa phyllopogon. The sequence goes on along the minus strand of BTCW01000018.1, from coordinate 58,378,803 downwards.
ATCCATTCTGGCCTTTTCTGTGATAATGGCCTTATTCATCAGCGTGTTGAAGTCATGGAAACTGTGGGAGACTAGCAGGGCTCGAAGGTCTGGATGTAGCCCTTTGATGAAAGCGTCCTGCCTCTTTGCATCTGTCTTTACTTCATCTGGTGCATAACGGGCTAGTTCAGTGAACTCGTGGGTGTACTCTTCCACGGTTTTGTTTCCTTGCTTCAATGCACGGAACTCATCTGCCTTGCGCCTCATGGTGGCGTCGGGGATGTGGTAGCGACGGAACTCCTCTTCAAACTCCTTCCAGGTGATTGCAGACTCGTTTGGGGAAGCTGCACAGTAAGTGTCCCACCATGCTAAGGCAGTTCTAGTGAGTTGGTGGGAGGTCAGGAGAACTTTGTCACGGTCTCCACATCCAAACGGTTCCAGCTTTCTTTTGATAGTTCTCAGCCAGTCATCTGCTTCTAAGGGGTTGCTGGACCCTCCGAAGGTGGGTGGTCTGGTCCTCAGGAAGTTGGTCAACTTGTCACCCGCATTGGGTCTACGGGCTGTCTCCTGGCGGCGGCTGGCATTCCACACATTTTGCATGAACAGGGTGTGGTGGTACAAAGCTTGTGCCAGGTTGAAATCTGGTGGAAGTGGGGGTACAACAAACGATCCTTCATTCTGACTTCTCGGATGACTCGCTTCTGGTCCGCCTCCCGCAGGCACTTGTCCTTCAGGCTGGTTCTCTCCCATAGGGTCCTGCTGATCCACTTCCTGGTTCTCTGGATTCTCTCTCCTCCCTTCTGGTGGCTCTCCTCCAGCTGGGGGGGCGCGTCTCTGAGAGGCGCTAGCATGCGTGTTCACCATCTGCAGGTTAAGCAAGGCCTTCGTGAGATTGGGTTAAGATGTTGTTTGAGTTGGTTAGTTCGCATTTTTGAAAAGGCAGAGACACTTCTGCCGAGGCACACACAGCATACAAGCTAACAAACAAACACACAAGGTTTTATTCAAACAGCTAGGGGCTACAACACTTGGGGGTCCAATAAGACTTGCACTACAAGGCAGGGTACAGGACATGGTAAGGAAACTACCGCTAGGGATACAAGGGTTCTTCCAACTTCGGACCAGGCTGGCTTCATTCCCATCTGAGCGCTTGACTCTGGATCTACTCGCGGGGCGAGCTTCCTCTGGGTTGGGGTGCTCTTCTGGCGGTGCAAGCTGTGCATGTTCAGCTTCGGTCAAGGTCCCATTCTCTCGAGGCGGCTCAGACGGTCCTTCTTCAGCGGGCGGTGATCCTGCGGGAGTTCCCGACAGTGCTTGAGGGTTCCCCACAACTTCTCCCCATGCCATGATCGGCGTCCCCAGTAGGACATGGGGTTCTCCAATCGCCGGGACAGGCGTTCCACTTCGAGTCCAGTCCTGAATACGCAGGTCCCGAGCCTGCCTGAGGCTTTCTTGGGCAACTGCCTCACTGCTAATGGCAGCAGCAGCTCTTGCTTCAGCTTGGGCCACCTAGACTTGGTGCATGCGGACCGAGAACTCTGCTTGTTCGGCCCGGGAGGTTTGTTCCCTCAGGAGTTCAGCCTGCTCGTCAAAGAGTTGGTCCAAGGAATTGAGGTAGGTGACCACTTGGTACAGGATGGGTTCCTCTTGACGGCGCCGCTCCAAGTTTCTCATGCGGGCCCGCCAGACTGTACTTCAAACAACCGGGGGAAAGTACCTCATTGGGGTGGGGACCAAGTGTCTTTCAAAGATTCCGCACATGAAGTGGAGGGCTTTCCTGAGAGCCAAGGGGTAGGTGTCCTGGTGCCTGAATCCTATGGCGGTCGTACGCCATGCTTCGATGGGATGGAGGTCACTCTTAGCGACAACTATGACAACTCTGCAGCGTTGGGTCCCATGGTGCTCATACTCCCTGCTGTAGTACCTCGGGCGTTCAGGTACACCGAGGCGTTCTAGTGCGGGGTTCAACAGGCTAGCGAAACCCGGTGTGACTGGGCAGACTCCCTGGGTCCATCCTTCTTCCGCCATCTGAAACCAGGGGAAAAACAAAGATTGAACAGATGCAGGATAAAAGGTGATCTTTATTGCATAACATGGTGGGGTACAAAGATCATGGATACAACGATACTAAGATGGTAGTGCTAACTGGATACAACAAACTCTACTCAAGGAGAGGCTAGATTAGGTGCTAAACTAATCTAAGGACTCTACTCTAGACAGACTCGACGTTTCTTCAGGGGAAGCTGATATTCTGGCACTTCATCTTCGGTCTGTGTGCTCGCATCCATGTGGGTCATCTCTGGTTCTCCTTCCATCAACCCATTCTCCCTCCTGTAGGCTTCCAGCCTATCCATATACTCAGAGTAAGCCAGACATCTGGCCTGGTGAGCGGCTAGGGAGCTGACAGCCTGAGTAGCTGTCACCTTCTGTATCTCCAGCTCTCTCTTCACTTCCTCCAACTCTTTTTCCGCCTTCTCGGCTCTGCGGATCTGGTGTCTCAGCTGTCCCGATGTCTCTCGGTACAGCCTGTCCAAGCCCGTGAGGTAAATGGACAAGTGTGACACAGTGTCCTCCATATCTTCATCTCTCCCAAGGTTCCTCATCTGAGCAATCCATTCGCGTCCTCCACTCTCCAGGGGTGGGGCAAATCCTAATGCTGTCCCCACGAGGTACTGCCTATAGAGTACGCGGAGGCACATCAGGGCTCTTCTTGCGGCTTTGCGGTAGGCATTGGGGCGGTCGTAGCCGGTGGCGTGGACAAACCAAGGTGCCACCTCCTTGTAAAGTGAGCTTTTCCCCACAAAGATGAACATCCGGCACCGACGGGTACCATTCGTGGTGAACTCCCGGCAAAAGTACTCGGGGGTCTCTGTGACTCCAACGTGCTCCAGGCTGAGCAGTAGTAACTTGGGAAGGCCAGGTTCTGTGGGGCAGACTCCTTCGCCCCAACCCTCGTCAACCAGCTGGGCCATCTGGAACAAGGCAAAAAGCCATCAGTGAGTACTTGTGGAGAAAAGATTTAGACAAGAGTAAACTAGTGAGAGGGGACTAGAAAAGGGGTTAAGATCCTAGGGGTACGTCCTACGGCCAACCTATCGGCTCTGATACCACCTGAAGCGTCCCCTCGAAGGAGAGAACTTAATGTGATACAAATACCAGTCCCAGGATGCTGGTTCACATTATTACAACAAATAGTTCAGTACATAAACAACATTACGGGAGGCGGTGGCACTGCAGGGCCACGACAAACATGACTAACGCTAGACTCCAGATAAAAAGGTTGATAACATAGAGGTCTTCGTCAGAGTGGAAATCCATGCAGCTTCAAACGGGTGACCCTAACACACAGGCAAAGGTTGGGTGCAGAACGAACCCCTCTAAACGACGTCCTCAGGCACAAAGTCCGGGTCCGCCTCTGTAACAAAATAAGCAAGGGTGAGTACATACGTACTCAGCAAGCACAATCACATCCACGGACAGGATACCACAGAAATATGCAAAGGATAATAACAAGGACAGGCTTATGGCTGATTTTTGCAATGAAGCGAATTTTTACACATGCAAGGGTTTATTTTATAAAGGGGTTTTCACAAGCGTTTCTTTTAATTGCATTAACAGGACATGAATATTTTACTCACAAGATTTTAAAGCTACCAGATTCCCCATCTGTCGTAGCCCATGCCAATCCTTTTCTCAGCTCAACCAACGCCAACCACTTTCTTACACCAAAACAGGGGACTAGTGAAGTGACCAAGTCGTAACTCGCCCAATACCGTGGACACGGCTAACCGGATAGGTTTTAACTCTGCAGAGGTGTACACAACCACAAGTAGGCTACCGCAACATGGACACCTTAGTGCCAGTGCAGCTCCTAACAAAGCCATTACCCACCATAGCTAAACTGACAAGTTATCACAGACGCGACCAGGGGGGTTAGCAACCTACCAACGAGATTCTACCCGGGGGCATGGTGCGGCGATGGGGCCGCGGCGAGGACGGGCGGTGGCGTGCAGGCGCGGCGCGGTGGTCGGCGGTGCGTCGGGCCGGGGCGTGGCGTGGTCGAGCAGTGCACGGTTGCAGCACGGCCATGGTGGGCGGCACGGCAGCAAGGATACGGTCGTGACCGTCGCAGAGAGGCGGAGGCATGGGCGGCGCGGCACGTCGGTGCGACCGGAGCGAGGCGGTGGCGTGCCGGCGATGGTCGGCACCGCAGCGGTCGGTGGCGGAGCGTCGACCAGGGAATGGGGCCGGCTGTCGGTGCAAGGTGAGGGAGGGGCAAGTGGTCGGCGGTGAGCGGAGGTTGGCCGGCGGGTCTGCGACTCGGCAGTGGCCGGCGCAGAGCCCGGTGAGGGCGGCGCGGTGTCGATGACGTGCGCGACGAGCGGGGTGGATGGTGGCGTGCGGGCAGCACCGGCGGCGATGGCGTGCGCGAGGGCAGCCGTGCAGTGGGGCGATGGCGAGGTGGTGGTGAGTGTGGCACGGCAGCGGGATGGCCGGCGGTGAGCAGGACAGGGCGCACGGGTCAGAAGAAATAGAGGAAGGGGAAAGGAAAGAAGAGAAAGGGAAAAAAAGAAAAAGGAAGAAAGAAAAGAAGGAAAAGGGAAAAAGAAAAAGAGAGAGGGGAAGAGGGGAGGGAAACGGCGGGCTTCGCGGCGGAGAGCCGACAAGCGGTCGGCGGCGGTCGGCCAGAGGTGGACGGCCCGGTGGTCGACCCGAGAGCGGGTGACGCGGGATGGGACGGAAAGAGGGCGGTGATCGCGATGCGAACAGGAAAAAGAGAGGGGGGTAACAAGGCGGACGGGGTTTGGCGGAAGCGGAAGCTCTGGCGGTAAAACGTTTTGAAAGGTTTTTCTTTTACCGGGTGCATTCATTCGTGTTTTTCCCAGAGAGAGAAACGCGGGCGTTACACTTACTAAGCAGGGTTTCATCATACCTATGAAGAGGTGTCAAAGATGTCCTTAGTCAAGGATGTCATGCATTCAAAGGGTTTCATAACAATTCCTAAACTTAATGCATATACTGAAATAGTTTGGACACATGAAATAATAAGTAAAATAGTAGGTAGAGATGCTCCGGTGCTTGCCTGGATTTGCAACGAGGTTAGGGTTGTTAGCAACGACTTCAGGCTTTGGATTCTCCGTGATTACTCCTTTGCATTCCTGGAATTTCTTCGGCTGAACTTGACGTATTTCCAATTCCACAGATTCGGTATCTATATGCCATGAATGCAATATGCAAGTTTAGAAAACCTAGTTCCACAACTTTCCTTCACGGTAAAGTTGCACGCCAACAATAAAAACTCTCATTTAAACCTTATTAGTATTTTTCCTACATTTAAAACCATTTAAAAGCATTTTTAAAACTCATAAAAGAATTACTTAAATTATTTTTATACTAGAATTAATCTTATTCTAATTATAATAAAGTATTTTTAATTTATAATGGACTTTTATCATATTTTTATTCATTTAGGAACTCTATTATGTATTTCAAAGCTTTAAAGAAAAGCATGTTAAATAACTTAAATTTTTATTTAAGCTTTCCTAGAGTTCATCATTTTTAATGTATATAGAAAAATCTAACAAATCTAACAAAATTAGTTTCACTAATTTTGGACACTTCTACTAATTATGATGATTAAAACAAGATTTCAGCATTAAAAACATAATTAAAACAACTTAACAAAATTGTTTTGCAAAAGAACCCCTGAAAGAATTAAACCTTTGCAAATAGGTCCTCCCGCGCTCTCCTAAGCCGTTTTGCTGATAACCCCCTAGAACTTTCTGTTTCTTTGCAATTGGGTCCTCCCGATCTCATCCATGACCGGCGGTTGTGGATCGGCGTCGATCTCCCCGACGGCAAGGTTCCGGCGACGGTAGGTGCCCCAACAGCTTCGGCTTGTCATGACGAGCACGCCCATGGGTTGAATCACAGCCAATGGTGACCGGACAGTGACACCCGACGACGTCGGCGGTGGCGCTCCGCAGGAGCTCGTCGGCCGGCTAAACAGCGGCAGCTCTGGCAACTTGGAGTGGCGTAAAAGTTTCACCACGACCTCCTCTACATGATCCACTAGCAACAAGTCGAAGACAACGACTGGAGCATGGTTCCCCACGACGGCGGCCATGGCACGGCGGTGCTCCACGGCGGCGCTGGCGTTCCGGCGAACAGGAGCCATCACCCAAGTCGTGGGCTAGCTCAAGAGCATCACCAGTGCCTAGGGAACCTAGCAACAAGCCTAACTTGACAGCAAATGCACTCTAACCCATCTCCCCTCGGGATCTCACCTGGAGATGGTCGGCGAAGGCGAGAGGTTGAAGATGACGGTGAACTTTGCCGGTGGTGCTTGAAGCCGGGCTTGAACAGGTCGGGCGTGGAGCTGGGAAGGTGGTGGAGTCGTGGATGCAATGAATCGGGCGGTGGCGCAAGGACGGCGGTGAATTGGCTGGTGAGCAGAGGCGGCGGCGATGGCGAGTGTGAGCGCAAGAACGACGGTGAGGAATAGATAACGATTGGCTCGATATATACCTGAAGTTTTTAGCCATGATCAAGTTGGTCACCTCGAGCTTATCTAGATGTGCTGGTCCTCATGCTTGCCGGCGCGTGGTAGGATCAAAATCGTCGCGCGTCATCAGCGGCAAGCAGGCAGGCAGCTCTCTGCCGGCTCTGCTCTGTTCCTTCCTTTCTTTCTTGCTCTGAATCTTTCTTCTTTTCTCTATATTTCATGTGTAACAGATTGATAATGTTTAAACCAAACTTGTAGCTAGTATACTAGGCTTCAAATCTTGTGTAGAGTGTTTGACCAAAACATGAACCATAGGATAGAATTCAGGCTCTGAAGATTGAGGGATTTTACTAAACTGAGATATTCAGTTTCGTCTGTTACTGTAGCGGGCAAGAACAACCCATGTTTCAATCTTTGATCCTTCAAATTAAATAGCAAGCAACATTTTCTTTGATCAAGAACCAATCCATGTTGTAGTACAAAGTTCCTAGTATTGATTTTGCTAGTACTTGATCAAATTTTAAATATAAATTTCCTCCAATTCATAGCTCCAATATGGCTTCTTGACATTGTTAGTATTTAGAAATTTTAGGGTTTTTCTACAAAATTCCATCAAAATTTGAATTCAAATTTACTTTATTTTAACTATTGAAATTATTAACCAATAATGACTATTTATATATATTAGAGTTAATTTATCCTTAATTGTTCTTAAGGGGTTTTTAACATTGGTGATGTTACAGTCTGCCCGCTTTATCGTTCTCCACGTTGTTACTGCCTTATCGAGCGTCGTGGCGGTCGGTCAGGAAGCGCACCATAGTTCAGTTAATAAAGTTTCCTGTGGAGGAATCGGTCCATTCGAATTTAAGTTCTCAATTCGGCACAATAGCGAGATTCTCGTCGATAGCGAGACGTCTACAGTGACTTCGTAAATTTTAAGATCGGATCTGACAATCTAGTCTCTCTCGGATGTAAGGTTTATGTTCACTTATTTACAGGGTAAATATAGCGCGTGTGACTCTGCATATGTACTTGTCCTTAGCCCAAAAAAAACGCAAGTGCCGCCCATCCGTATCCGACTACAACTGCTCGAGCACGAACTAAGTACACCGACGGCAGCCGGCAGTATGAGAAGAACCTCAACGACCTCGTCACCGCGCTGTCGACGGCGGCGGCTGCTAACGGCAACACGTACGGCTGCTTCAATTCCGCCGCGGCGGCAGCGTCGGGGCGGCGCCTGACCAGCAGGCGTCGGGCCTCATCATGTGCTACTGCTACGCCGACTCCAACGTGACGGAGTGCCTGGAGTACGTCCTGGACTGCCTGGATCCGGAACGCGTCGCTCGGCGATCTCAGGGGGTGTCCCCGCACAGCCGCGACATGAGCGTCCGCTGCGCGCCGTCCACTACGGCGACTGCCTCCTCCGGTACGCCGACGACGTGTCCTTTCTCGGCACCGCCGACGCCGACGCCGGCAGCTGGGTGGCCAGCCGCGGGTGGTCGTCGTAATAACCCGGCGTCCCGGACGTGTGGCCAGCCAGCAGTATGCAATGCGTGCGTGTCTTTCCTGCAAGTAGCTGGGCGTGCAAATAGCCAAATACATGCATGTATCTTTCCCAGGGCATACCTACAATTCGTCGACACCTATGATCAGATCAACCAATTATCGATTTCCGTAAACAGCTTCCCTGGGAATGAACGTCCCCCGCGCCGGCCGCCGGAATCCTCCTCCCCTTCTCCGCCTGCCCCTCTTCCTTGAGCTCCTTTTTTCCGCGCCGGGCGTTGACGACCCTGCACCCCGCACATCACTCTCTCCAGCTGCCCGCGTGTATTGTATCCATCTTGGTAGTTTCGATTCTCCATTGTATCTCGCGATCTCAGCATGTCTGCTCTTCGCCTTGTCAATGCCATGCTCCTCGCCGTCGCCGCCGCCACCTCGCTTGGCGTCATGGCAGCCGGTGATCAGGGTGTCCAGGTAAAATCATCCCACTACACGTGCTCGGCGACGGGCAACTACTCCGACGGCAGCCCGTACGAGAGCAACCTCGCCGAGCTCGTCTCCACACTGTCCGGCGCGGCGTCCGCCAACAACAACGGCTGGTTCGCAGCGGCCACCGTCGGCGCGGCGACGGGCCTCGTCATGTGCTACGCCGACTGCGACGCGGTGCGCTGTCGGGACTGCCTCCGCAGGGCGGCCGCCGCCCCCGGCGCCGGCGGGCTCACGGCGCTCTGCCCCGGCAGCCGGAACATGAGCTTCCTCGACTCCGACGGGTGCGTCCTCCGGTACGCGGACGCGCCGTTCCTCGGCGCCGCCGATGACGCTAGCGACTGGCGGGTGGTCCCCGGCGCCGCTCCGATCGGCGACGCCGCCGCCATGAACGCGACGCGGTGGCGGCTGCTGAGCCACCTCGCGGCGAAGGCCGGCCACGGCCAGCCCCGGCGGCTCGCGAGCGGTAGCGAGGCATACACGGACGCGCGAGGCGGACCGCCGGTGGTGGTGTACGGGCTGGCGCAGTGCACTGGGGATCTGGCGCCCGGCGAGTGCGCCCGGTGCCTCATGCACCACCTCGCCCTGGTGTCCGAGGGCGACGACATGGCCAACGCCACGCGCGGCTCCGTGAGGGGGCTCAGCTGCTACCTGAGATACCAGGTGAACGACCCGATCGACATCGCCGGCCCGGCGGCGGCGCCAGCGCCGTCTCCGCGGCCTCCAGCCAGGGCCGGTCCCGAGTTTTTTTGGGCCCGGGGCCAAACTAAAAATCGGGCCCTTTTTTATAAACATAGCAGTAATAAATACTCAATATACATATAAAGAATATCCATATCGAATAATTTTTACATAGTATTACCTCAAATGCTTCTTCGCACTCGTATATGCAAAAATCCAATAACTTTGTTTTTTTGTTGTTGCATAAGGTTGCAATACCTTCTATATGACATGATCATGTAGAAAATAAAACAATTGCAAAAAAAAAGATAGCTAGCGCAGATCTACCAAGTATTACCTACTACAGTATTGTGTACATCTATGAGATTCTAATATCATGTCTCTAACCCGATCCTCATTCACAAATCACATACAAAATGCCAGTTAATAATTACTTGAGCCGCTGAGCATCAGTGCTGGCTTAGGGTGAGATTGAAAATTCTTAACTCGGCTGCTCCGGTTCCTGCCTGACTTTGCCTGTAGAGCTTCCCCGCTGGAATCGGCAACGTTACCCAGGTGAAACACGGACTACGGAGGGTCGACGACGCTGTCACGACGAGCCACAAACGCACTGCAGGCGCCTGTCCGCCTCTTTGTCACGCCAATCGCACCCAAAAAAAGAGAGACAAGAATCGAGGGACGTGCGAACGGGATTACCAAGCTGAGGAGATGGATGGGCGTGCGCAGAGCAATGCATCGTTTTGTCCCTACAAGCAATCCTATTCTGTATGCGTAGCGGGCATGCACGCTGCATACACCTACGGGGCCCCCTGGTTTCGGGGGCCTAGGCGGCCGCCCCTCTTGCCCCCCCTCTGGACCGGCCCTGCCTCCAGCAGATTCATCATCAGGTCTCGACAGTAAACGCTATCTGCTCCTAGTCATAATATTCTTTTGTGTGCAAATTTCAGGCAATATAATAAACTGCTGAATATTTTGCGTGCATGTGTACAACTCTCATATTCATTTGTGCATTTGACCAGGGGCTGCAGCTCCTCCGACCGGCAGCACGACGACGGTGGTGATCGCCGTGTTAGCTGCGGCTGCCAGCAGTACCATCGTACTCTTGGCTTTCGGTGTTCAATCCTGTTGTATTTTCTAATAACGTGTTGCACTGTGAACGTCATGTGCGTGTATTGAAAGAATGGATGTTTCACAGTGTTATGAATTTAATTCGTTTGTGTGTCCGTGTGTATGCGTGTCAAGGGCATGTACAGTAATGGGAGTTTTGAAGCTATCTACATACTGCCATGTAAGCAAATGTATTGGAAGTGTCATCTTGTGGTTCGCTACCGCAGCAAAATACAATGCATGTGGCCTGCGCTACCGTGACAAAAGTATGTTACGTGACCGTACATGGCTCCGGAACGCGGGCCGGGCCGGCCGGCACAGCACCGTACAGCCGGCGGATCATGGCCGGACATCATCTACGAGACTACGACGGGTGCCTCGTCCGGTACGCCGGCGAGCCCTTCCTCGGCGCTGCTGACACCGGCGGCTGGCTGTTCCGTTACCTGAGGGCCTTTGCGCTGGTCACGGACGTCGCCAACATGAACGAGACGACGAGGTAAATGCCTCACTACCGCGCGCCAACCTCCCGCCCAGCGCCGGCTATCTTAACTATATCTACCATTTTCCTCCTCGGCCAGCCTAACATAAATAAATAATAATTACACGTATTAAACATAAACTAATTATAAAACTAATTACATAAGTCATGTCTACTTCACGAGACGAACCTAACAAGTCTAATTAAATTATAATTAATACATAATTATCACATGATTACTGTAGCATTACATTATCTCATCATAGACCAATTAGACTTAATAGATTCATCTCACGAATTAGCCATCAGTTATGTAATGAGTTTTTTTAATTAATCTATATTTAATAGTTCTAATGAGTATCATTTTAGGACGTGGGATCCAAACACCCCCTAAACGCACGTCTCTGCCGCCTCCGCCGACCAACTCTGCAACATCTTTGTTGTCTCTCCTCCCTCTTGCCTCCACCGACCGACTCTTACGACATCCTCGCTGGCTCTATCCCTCACTGCCTCCATTGACCGACTCTTGCGACGCTTTATTGCATCTGCACCTCCACGGACCGTCTCTTGTAACCACTGGCGGAGCGTGCACTCAATACAAGGGGGGCGATTGCTACAGTAACCATGCTGGTCGACAGCACTCAAGCAGATGCGTGCGGCGTGTGTGATGTGTCTATTGGGTAAGAAGACGGGATGGCAGGTGGTTATTGGGTAGTCCGAAGGTCTTAGCCAAGGCCATAACCAGTGGCCCAAATAATGGTTTGCTATGAGGACATGCCCATAAGCAGCTAGTTGATCCTCATCTATCTTGCTTCTGTGGGGAGGGTCGCCTACATGTCTGCCAACAGAGACGCGAGAGGGAGAGACTCTAGGTTCACGCTCGACTCTTTAGAAACTTCTCTATGGCCCGGAGCCCTCTATGACCCCAACGTAGCTCCGTCATTACTGGTAACGTCCTTATTGTCTCTCCTCCCTCCACCGCCTATCGGGTGATCTGGAACTTCCTCTAGAACCGCAAGGGTAAACTCCATCACTAAGTCCTTAACCCCCCCCCCCCCCCCCCCAAATCCTCATTCAATTTCTAATTGAATCCCAATGAACCATGTATAGGTAAAATCTCAATCGACTGATACATAACAAATATGTAATCTATTTGGAGTAAATCCTCGAGCAGCATAAAAACTACACGTCTCGGGTAGCCAAAGAGAGACACTACCAGAATGCTTCACATCCGCCCGCCTCCTCCGCCTCGGCCATTTTTGGACCCGGTGCTGATGGGGCTTTAGCACCGGGTCCAACGGCTAGGAGCGGGGGCGGCGCTGCGGGGTGTCAGGGCGGACACATTAGCACCAGGTCGTGGCGAGACCCGGTGCTAATGCTCCCCCTTTAGCACCGGTTGCAGCCAGCAACCGGTGCTAACGAGGCCATTTAGCACCGGTTGCTGGCTGCAACCGGTGCTAATTGGTGCACATTAGCACCGGGTCTTGCCACGACCCGGTGCTAATGTCTTTTGTATATAGCACCTTCTTCCTCCCCCGGCTGAGCCAGCTGAACACTTAGGCGCTGTGTTCATGCTGCTCGGCCGTGGGAGGGGAGGTGCCGCCCAAATTTTTTTCAAAATTTGTGAAGATTCTACTCATCTAAGGAGCACTACAAGGTACACTCTTTCATTCTCTAATGTTTATTTAGCTTGTAATCCTTCTATGATTTAGAAATAGAGGGATTTGTGAATCAAAGTAAAGCTAGTTAGAGAGAGCTTGTGTTATTGGAGGAGAGAGAGGAGAGAGCTTGAGTTCATGGTGGAGAGAGTGTTCATGTTGTGTTTTAAATGGAGAGAGAAGGCAAGCTAGTTAGTATTTTGTTTTGTATGACTTGTGAATAGTTATAAGGCTTATGTATTTTATTTATTAGAGAGGTTTATTTATTAAAAGTTGGAATAGTTATTTGTTAATTTAATGAAATATATATTATTAGTTATTTATTAAAAGGTAGAATAGTTATTTATTTATTTAACGGAAGGTATATTTATTTATTTAATGAATATAGTAATGTAGTTTTAGAAATTTATTTATATAATGGAATATATATTATAATTTGTATTTATTTATATATTAAATTTTTTTATCTTTAAATTGTATTGTATATTTGTTATTGGTTAATAATGCAGATGAATAGACAATGGATGTACGGGGACCCCCACGCTCAGGCGTTCCGTGATGGCCTTAGGACGTTTCTCGATGTCGCCGAGGCTAACAGGACGCCGTCCGGTTTCATGTTCTGTCCATGCACCCATTGTAAAAATATGCAATCGTACAAACAAAGAGGTTGTCTTCAGGTGCATTTGATGAGGCACGGTTTCATGAGGAATTATTCTGTTTGGACGAAGCACGGTGAAAGAGGAATTCTAATGGATGAAGATGAAGAAGACGAGGCCGATGACGACATTCCGTTATTGGCTCAATACTACGGTTCCTTTGCATATGCTGCAATGGGTGATGCCGATGAGGAAGATGTTGCTCGGGAAGGCGATGCTCAGGAAGATGTTGCTCAGGAAAATGAACCTACTGATGGACTCAGGCAAATGTTGCGTGATGCCGAGAAAGACTGCGACAATGATAAGGAACTGAAAAAGATACAGCGCATGTTGCAGGACCACAAGACTGACCTGTACCCAGATTGCAAAGATGGGCTAAAGAAGTTGGGTAGCACACTTGAACTTCTGCAGTGGAAGGCAGCAAATGGTGTTACTGATAAGGGTTTCGATGAGCTACTGAAACTCGTAAAGAAGATTCTTCCAGAGGATAACAAATTGCCATCGACGACATATCAAGCAAAACGTGTTGTTTGCCCTCTCGGTTTGGAGGTGCAGAAGATACATGCGTGTCCTAATGACTGTATCCTCTATCGCGGACAGTACGAACACTTGGATCGTTGTCCGGTTTGCACCTGCGCACGATACAAGATCAGGCGGGACGACCCTGGTGATGTTGGGGGAGAGCGTTCTAAGAAAAAAATCCCTGCGAAGGTGATGTGGTATTTCCCTCTGATACCTCGTCTGAAGCGTTTGTTCAGGAACAAAGACCATGCCAAACTGATAAGCTGGCACAAAGAAGAACGTAAGCAGGATGGCATGTTGAGACACCCCGCCGATGGATCCCAGTGGAGGAACATCGACAGAGCATTCCCAGAGTTTGATGCTGATGCGAGGAATGTTAGGCTTGGTTTAAGTACCGATGGCATGAACCCTTTTGGTGAAATGAGCAGTAGTCATAGCACTTGGCCCGTGACTGTTTGTATCTACAACCTATCCCCCTGGCTCTGCATGAAGCGGAAGTTCATTATGATGCCAGTGCTCATCGAAGGCCCAAAGCAACTTGGCAACGACATTGATGTGTACCTAAGACCATTGGTTGACGAACTTTTGCAGCTGTGGAAGAATGAAGGTGTTAGCATGTGGGATGAGGACAAGCAGGAGCAGTTTGACCTTCGAGCACTGCTTTTCATAAGCATCAACGACTGACCTGCACTAAGTAACCTATCAGGACAATCAAACAAAGGATATAAAGCATGCACTCACTGTTTAGAGGAAACCGAAAGCATGTATTTGAAACATTGTCATAAGATTTTCTAGTAATTTATAAGATTTTCTAGTAATTTATAAGATTTTATATTAATTTATAAGATTTTCTATTAATTTATAAGATTTTCTAGCATTTTATATTGATTTTCTAGTAATTTATAAGATTTTCTAATTGAATCCCAATGAACCATGTATAGGTAAAATCTCAATCGACTGATACATAACAAATATGTAATCTATTTGGAGTAAATCCTCGAGCAGCATAAAAACTACACGTCTCGGGTAGCCAAAGAGAGAGAGAGCGTGTGCTCCATTTATAGCTACTCTCAGCTACTAATATTCCGCCTCCCATCAAAGCCAGAAATCTCTATACAACCCGCGTCATTCACTTGGTTCAAATCAACTTTGGTATTGTGTCACAATTAATACATCTATGCCTGTACCTCCCATTTAGACTGTGTTCGGATCCTAGGGAGTAAAGTTTAGTCCCTCAAATAAGTGAGAATTAGTAGCATTAAGTATAAATTAATTATAAAACTAACTGTATAAGTTATATCTACCCCACAAGACGAACCTAACAAGCATAATTAACCTATAATTAGTACATAATTATTAAATTATTACTGTAGCATTATATTGTCTAATCATGGACTAATTAGGCTTAATAGATTCGTATCGTAAATTAGTCGTTGCTTATGTAATCTATTTTGTAATTAATCTATATTTAATACTTCTAATTAGCATTTTTACGTTCGATGTGACGGGACTAAAACTTTAGTCACTGGAACCAAACACCCCCTTAGCGTATAGCTGACTACGGTAGAGCTAGAAAATAACATAGATTACACACATGTAGATGGCTAACGTTGTTTACAAGCGATTTAATGCGTCTACATATGATTAAGCATTTGTCAATCGTCGACACCAATATATTGAAGCCTTTTCAAATCTAGCTATTTTTAATTATGATATTACATAATAATGCATACTATAATTTTCTATTAATATTTTCTCATAACTATGTTTTTAGTTCTTTCTCCATATAAAAAATAGGTAAAATGCAATTACCGAAACCGATAAAAAAACCGACATACAATACTCCGTAGGTCGAAAAGGACCGAGTTTCAGCTGGTGGTCACTGCAGCAATCCTGTAGGTCACTGTTCCCAATTATACTGTACGTTACTGTTCAATCCTGTAGCAGTTGATCTGATCCGTTCATCTATGAAATAGACGGTCACTGTAGCGTGCAGTTCTTTAACGCTGCTGCACTGGATCTCAATCCGTCGAAAAAGGAAGGCAGGAAGGGCCCTCGCCCGCTGTGGCCCGCCCCGTCCATCCGTCGTCTTCGGTTTCGCCCCACCGGTGCGGGTTCATCCTCTCCTCCGTCTCCATCGCCGCCGCCGCACTGCCTCCCACCTCAAAACCCTAACCCTAAACCCCTCCCCGCGCGAGCTCTCCAATGGAGAACCCCAGGCCGCAGCCCCCGGCCCCCACGCCTCCCATGGCTCCGCTCCCCGTCCCAGTCCACCCGCCCATCGCTCCCATCCCCGTCCCTCCTCCCCGCGCGCCCATCCCCGCCGCCGCCGCCTCCATGGCCTCGACCTCCACCTCCGCCGCCGAGGGCGGTAGCGACGAGGCCGAGTACGAGGTCTCCGACGACCACCGCGCCGCGCGGGAGCGCCACGAGCGCGCAGTGCAGGAGCTCCTCCAGCGGCGCCGCGCGTACGCCATGGCCGTGCCCACCAACGACTCCGCCGTGCGGGCCCGCCTCCGCCGCTTCGGCGAGCCCATCACGCTCTTCGGGGAGCGCGAGATGGAGCGACGCGACCGCCTCCGCGCCCTCATGGTGCGTCTCGAGGCCGATGGCCAGGTCGACCGCCTCCTCCGGGCGCAGGAGGACGACCAGGCCGCGCGCGCCGGCGAGGAGGAAGAGGAGGAGGAGCAGATCCAGTACCCCTTCTTCACCGAGGGCACGCAGGACCTGCTCAATGCGCGCGTAGACATCGCGCAGTACTCGCTGCCCCGCGCCAAGTCCAGGATCGAGAGGGCCAAGCGCCGCCACGAGGATCCCGATGAGGACCCAGAGGCAGAGGCCGACCTTGTCGTGAAGCAGGCTGGGGAGTTTGTGCTCGAGTGCAGCGAGATTGGAGATGATCGCCCGCTCACTGGCTGCTCCTTCTCCCGGGATGCATCACTGCTTGCCACAAGGTACATCCTCTTAATCATGCATTTTACAACTTTTTACATGTGGTTTTGTTATTGTATTTCTCACATAGTCCGAGCCTCTCAGATGCATACAGCTGTTGGGTGTCGATCTTATTTGATTTAGCAGTTAATTCTGGAGCTACTTATGTTCTTGATAGTGGCAATTAGCTAATTAAACATATCAACTGTTGGATTTTAATATTAAGTTTCAGTTGGGCAAATTTTAAGTTTCAGTTTGGCAATGTTAGAAATAACCTGTTGCAGTTTTTGTTTGATATTTTCGCTTTCCATTTTGTATTTTTGTTACATGGATTACTGTTTCATTGCGTACCAACTATAACTTGGCAAGTCCAGACATGCCATTCGAAAACATTGCCATCAAGTGATTTATAATTAATCAAGGGCCTTTTTGGATCCCAAAGCTAAAAATTAGCCCTAGTTGTGGTAATAGGCTAAACATGGGCTAATCCTAGGCTAATTGGGGCTAATGGATTCTACTAATCAATTAGCCCTTATCTGTGTAATTAGTTTTACAATTAGCCTACGTTTACTCATTCTAATTACCATCCCAATTCAGCTGCATTTTAATGTTATACTGGGTGTTAAGGATCCAATACCAGATTTTCTTCATTCAACTTGATATTGAGTGTCCGAATAAGTAGTCCTGTTTCAGGTGGGCTCGAACAGGGCTGCATCCCTATACCCTATCCAAGTCTCAGTATCCTGCCCTATCTAGCTCACCCTTGGTGGAACACAAAGCTGAAATTACACCTAGACATTATGCAGGATAACAGCAGTGAGGATATCATGACTGGTACTTACTTGAGTTTAATTGTAATTAGTTAGCAGTTCACATGCACAATAAATAAGGTTATTAACTGAAGTTAGACAGCTCACCAATGTTTTTTTTGTTACTGATGTAGTGATAGTCATGTGCAATTGGTTGTTTATTGAACCTCATGTTGGCTACCATCTCTTCATCTTTGATTTTGAACTTTAATATGGAAGATTATGTTCTTGTACTCTTGCTTCTTTTTCAGGAAATAACCCTTTGCTTCTACGCATTCTGTAGTTCCTGGAGTGGATTAATCAAAGTATGGAGCATGCCACAAATAACTAAAGTTGCAACCCTGAAAGGTCACACAGAACGTGCGACTGATGTTGCCTTTTCTCCAGCTGATGACTGCTTAGCAACAGCTTCAGCGGATAAAACTGCAAAATTATGGAAACCAGATGGATCACTTTTAACGTCCTTTGATGGTCACCTTGATCGTCTTGCTCGCCTTGCTTTTCACCCATCTGGAAAGTACCTAGGTACAGCTAGCTATGACAAGACTTGGAGATTGTGGGACGTCAATACTGGAAAGGAACTGCTACTCCAAGAGGGGCACAGCAGAAGTGTTTATGGAGTTAGCTTTCACCCAGATGGTTCTTTGGCGGCATCTTGCGGTCTTGACTCATATGCTCGAATATGGGATCTGAGATCGGGAAGATTGTTCTCCACCCTTAAGGGGCACGTGAAATCTGTAAGTTCATGTTTTCTTTTTAGCATGGAACTTTAGAAGTATGAGTCCGGTATTTCCTATGAGATTATGCATATTTTTTGTGCAGTTGTAATTGTTAAGGGAATATCTCTTGTTATATAAAGTAATTTTATTTTCTATTTCAGGTCCTAGGAATCAGCTTCTCTCCTAATGGCTATCTGGTAGCAACTGGAAGTGAAGACAATTTCTGTCGGATATGGGATTTGAGGAAAAAAGATATGTTATATTCTATACCAGCTCATAAGAGTCTCATTTCACATGTGAAATTTGAACCCCAAGAAGGATATTATTTAGCTACGTCTTCATATGACACCAAAGCAGCTGTAAGTTTGACGTGTCACTTATTCAACTTTATTTTTTTGTTCCTTAATTACCCAATTGGTCTCTCATATATTCCATATTTTCAGCTGTGGTCAGCACGGGATTACAAACCAATCAAAAGTTTGGTGGGCCATGAGTCGAAGGTTACTAGTTTGGATATTAGTGGAGGTAAGATATTACTTAGCTTGTGCTTTTCCCTATCCTTGTGTCAATAATATATGTTCAGAATCATTTTCTAGGGGCAACTAACTCAATCTGGTTTTGCTGAAAATGAAGTTGGGTTATTTGATTTGAGTTTCTTCACTAGCAGTGGTAGTTTGAGCAGTATTGTGTTTAACTGGGGTAATTTCTCTTTTGTGATTAGTAGAGCTGTGAGAAGCACCATGTTTTAAACTTTATTAGAATGATACATTTTGGATCTTCAGACATGGTAATTAATCATTTGCATCATTATTGTAAACCTGTGTTTTTCTTTTGACCTCTGTTCTTCTGCAATTCTTTTTGGGTGGATATGCCCTTTATGCTGGACTTTTGTCCTCAGGAGGCATTTTGTAGTTGAAACATCTGAGGCCATTTGTATGTTAGTTGATATACATCTGAGGCCATTTCTAGGTTATAATGATCTGCCTGTTGGGTTGTCTCCTTTTGTATCGTGTGATATTCTTGTGAAATTCCTACCATGTAAGTATCAACACGTTCAACTTCTAATTTATCGTGTATCTCTGGTTTATGCAGATGGGCAGCAGATTGTTACTGTGTCACATGATCGTACAATAAAGATGTGGTCATGCAGAAGCAGCACTCAGGATAGTGCGATGGATTTGGATTGAGATATTGATTTCATTATGGTTGCACTGTTCTGTCTTGTCAGCTAGAAATAGATATTCTCCCTTTTTGCTGATCTGCTGCTCAAATTAATTGTTCTTGCAAAGCAAAGAGCTATTCCGTAGGATCTAAGAAAAGCTTGAGAAATATGTTGTGCTATGTTAGCTTTGAGGATATGCCTTGTCATATGCTAACTAAAATGGAATATAACAGATCATGGGTTTCTGAACACAATCATTCCGTACAAACTTTGAGTGGCATTTGCTATCGTTAGCGGGATTCCACCTAAACTACCTGTGAACGACTTCCTTTTATGTTATTTTGTAAAAAGGTGCAAAATTTGAAGTTTCTGCATGAAATTTCAAACATCATTAGTGTTTGAATTTGGAGTTTTGCTAGTTGAGACATGTTCGACATTTGGTTTACTGGTGGATATTTGAATAACTGAATGGAAAGAATGAAGTTGAGTTGAAAATGCTATCTCTTAAGGGTGATGTTTAAAGTTTGAATTGGGAAGTGAATTTTAAAGTCAAAATTACAATCCCTTCATTTTAAATTGTAGTTTACAGTCCATTTGTCCTACATCTGGTTTGTCTAACTTTGATCAAAATTATAGAAAAAATGTAATAATAATCTATAATACCAAATAAATAGTCACTTGTGATGATCTTTTTATAAATTTAGTAAAAATAGATAAGTTTAATTTAGACCAAACTGATGGTCGCAGCTCTCCAAATTCTGTTTTATGAAAGAGCGTTTCACCACGACAATTTTTTAAATATAAATTTAGTATAAGTTAGATAAGTTTAACTTATACCAAACCGATAGTTGTTGCTCTCCAAATTCTGTGTTATGAAAAGTGTTTCACCGCGAGTCGCTAAAGTATAAAGTTATAATTTGAATGAATGCAGAAGTTGCACCACCAGACATTGCTCTCCCAGATTCTGTGTAAACACGCAAGCAGTTTGCATCCCTTACTTTGGTCATCACTGGGGAACATCGTCCAATTACAATTGAATAGTGTTTCTTTCCCCAAGGTTTTGACAGCTTTAGGGATGTTTCCAAATAACAGTAGTGTGGAAACTGCAAATTAACAAAGACAGATCTAGCGGATCTAATTTTTAAGATACTAAACGTCTCCACAAGACCTCAACAACTACTTAGTAGTAGTAAGTATGCATGTTGAAGCAACCTGGGACAAACATCCACATCACATACTAAGGAAGCCCAATGTTTCTTCCACTCCTGGGATCTGGGAAGCGCTTCACAGCTCAGCTTGGTGTGCCATGCGCATCCCGCAAACTCTTTCCTCAACTGAGCTTAGGCCTTGAGGCTGCATGGATTAAGGGCATGGCAGTTCTTCCAACCAAAGCCACAGATCTTCTCTGTGGGTTCACAAACATCGAATTCAGGAATCCTTTCATCTGATGCCAACGTCGCAAAAGCCGTTTTGCAGAAGCAGATTGACACAAAAAGGCAGCAACCATCACAGATTCATCCCACACCGCATGCACGACATCCCACACCGCATGCACGACAGGACAGAGCCCAGTCACAGCTTGCATTGGCAAGCTTCTCCAGTTGACAGCATCTCATCTCCAGATCTTTACTTCGGTTTGGGCAGTGAACCGCAACTTCCTTGAGGTGCAGACAGCCCCAGTGCATGCGCAAACATTCTTTTAGCTGCTCCAGTTTGCTCTTTCTTCAAGCTCTCAGCAGTAACAGCTCTACTGTTAGCTGTGCGGCACCTTTGGCTGGATGCAGTTTGATATGAATTCCTACCGGCTGAGTTTGGCTTTCCATTTCGAACATAACCCTCTTCTCTACTATCTGGTGCAACTGGGTAGCTATTCCTGCTACACGTCGGCATATTTGCCCTGTTCTTCAGCTGTTTTCCTCTGCCTTCTGTCGTGGCAACTGTCTCTATGGTATTTTGAACTTTTTGACCAAGTGCATGGGCGATCATCCGTTGAGCAACAACAGGAACCTGTCTAGATTTCACATATGATCTGTCAATTCCCTTGGTATCGTCCCCAGAGAATATTCGCTCACGAGCAGCTCGATAAGCAGCTTCCCTCTCCTTCAGTGATGCTGCTGGAGAAACCGCTGACTGCTTCAGAGGCTTCAAATCTGAAAGACATGGGCTAACTGGTTACTCCTTTTTTTTTCCAAAACCCACATGCTCTTATAGTCTTATGTCAAAGTTCTGTTGAGACCCATGCGGATAATATGCCAAAATCATATATATAACCACAAGACTTTTAGCTGAAAGGTAGAGTTCTCCTGTATACCTGTAGTGTCTTTTAGATGCGAGCTTTTAACAGGAGTATCTTTTTGGACATCTGCCTTCCACGGCTTTGGGGAATCTGCTAGAAGAATCACAACTTGTTACGCAGGAGCGAGTACATGAAACCTTACACTGTTATGTCTAATAGTGGTCATGGTAACATTAAAATCTAGGTGATGATGCATATAGAATTTCTGAGGATAACAATATCTAGGGGCATGGCTTCGAAACAAGTATGTCCTTTGAAGTATCAGCATATGGCTGTACAGACTACAGACAGAGAAAAGCACATACGTTGCCAAATGAACCAGATACAAAAAGATGTATCGAGTATCCACCCATTGGGTAAGGCTACATATTTACTTCTTCAACTAGTTTTTAACATCTCATGTTTCCATATGTTGTTCACAAAACATTGAATGAATAAAGTTGACAATAGTCAAGTGACAGTCACTTCCTACTTCTTGACAGTTATCTGTGTAATCAGTAACTGTCAGAACTGTCTACAACTATTTAATAGGTGGATTATAACTGTCTGTAAGGCGAAATACCAGATCCAGATGCACATGATACAACAGATCAAAATATCTCTCTATAAATATGCAGCTATATTTTAAACAAAGAATGACTCACCTGTATCATTTCTGGTTAGCACAACAGATGTGGAATCATCACTGTTGTCAAACTTCCATAACATGTCACTGACAAGGACGGGTGGGCTGCAACAAACAAGATAACTAATTCAACCTAAGGGTAAAAGAATAACTGCTAAGGATTTACTCAATCAATGACACACAAACTAATTCAACCTAAGGGTAAAAGAATAAATGCTAAGGATTTACTCAATCAATGATACACAGCAGAGTTTATTAGATAAAGATAATATAGAAAGAAAAAGGCAGGCAAGAAGAAAAAGCAATGCCAACACAAGGAAAGCAACACATAATATGCTAAGTTTACAAGCTGCACTTGTATTAATTCATGATAGTATGGTACCCAATAGAATATGCATAGGTCCTAATGGCCAAAATAGTTTAAATTCAGCTCCCACTCTCTGAAGAACAGAATGAGACAAAGATTGATTGCTCTTGCATTCATCCAAGCATCAAATGCTTGCTAAAAGATACTTGAAATATACTAATGGTGTGTATGTGGTACAATAGTGATTGTGATCTAATGTTAATGTATGGTCTAGGAAAGACAAAAGGAAATGTATAGATATGACAGACAGGTCAAGAACACATCATATATCGAGGGAAAGATTCGCAAGCAAGGTTGGTAACATACATGGCCGTTTCGGGGCAGCGCTGTAGGACTAAATGCCGATCCTCACCTTCACCAACCGATTCATGAGCGAACCTACGCAACAGCAGGCAAATTTAGCTGATACACAGCAGTCAGTAACACTGACAATGTCACCCCGATTAAGCTAGCAGGTAGCAGTACCCATAGATTTCAGCAAGGCGATGCAAGAGAAGGCGGTGGTAGGCCCCGGCGGGCTGTAGCTCTATGGTGTCCGCCGCATCGTCCTCCTGTTCACGGTCACCGACAACATCGTCGTCGCCGCCGCCGCCGCCGTCGCCGCAGTGCAGCTGCTGGAGGGCGGCGATGAGAGCCTCCTCGGTGGAGAGGATGAGGTGCTTGCTGTGCAGGTTGTCCTTGATGAGCGAGGCCAGCTCCTCAACCATGGCAAACTGGGTGGTGGACATCTCGATTGGATTGGATATGCTAATGGAAGCGGCGAGCCAATTCAATCCGCCGAGATAGGCTGCTGAGGAAACCCTAGCCTAGCCCCGCCGCAACTGCAATTGGGGAGGGGGGGGGGGGGGGGGTGAAGCAATTGGAACAGGGAGAACTGAGATTGGCGAGGGGATCGGAGGAAAACCTGGGCTGAAGCAAGCAGCAACTAGCTAGGGCATGGATGCCGTGGAGGAGGGAGCGGGGATTAAGCAACGGTAGGGTAAGCCATGGGCATCCGTACAGGCAGAGGAGTCGGAACGGAACTCGGAAGACGGAGACGAATTGGAATTGGAATTGGAATTCTGGTGGCGTGCAGGGATGGAGAGGCGTCCTTTTCTCGTTAGCGCATCATCATCATCACGCTTTTTATTGATACTGTATAAATTATTTTCTAAAATATTTAATTGATATCAATTTTGCTAAAACTTTCCTTTTTTGTTGGTCAAATTGCCTTGCCCCCATAAAAAATAAACGGTAATGCTTCCCCAACGTCCGATCCATCAGACGCCTCGTGGACCCATTTTCTTCGCCACTCAAATAAAATCTCTCCATCTTGCCCCGCGTGACACCGCCGCCGTTTAAAAAGAAAAAACCTCCGAGTCGTTCAAAATTTTTACACGTTGCATGTAATATCATGCCCATATTGCGGCGGGAATTTGACTGCTATAGTACCGTCCCGATTTGTTTGGTTGTGGTTGCTCCATGTCATCGTCAGATTTTTTTCCCCTCCGTGTACTCCCGCGCCGGATGCAAATGCTTGACTGTGGTCGTTCCACATCAGCGATCGATTTTTTGACATTCATCGAACATCTAGGCGCTAGTGCGACCGAAAAATAAAATAGTAGAATAATAAAGTTATATGGATTGCATTTTGAGTGTTGAATGGGAATTAAAAGCTTTGGAAACTATGGAATCCATAGCCAGGACTAACGGTACTCGTTAAAATAAAATTTGAAGTAACAAAGGATTAGGTCAGGAAACAATGCCAGACAAACTGTATTAAAATGTAAAACACAAACCCCCCAACTGGATTTAGTTAGATGACAATGCCTATTGGACTCAAATGCTCGGGATAAAAGCAACGACAAGATGCACCGTATATCCGAAAAGCCCCTCATATAGTCATATGTTCTTCATTGGAAATACATTTTTAACTGGAGATGACTGTGTTTGTTCGAGGAATGGTTAAATTAGTAATACGCGAACTCTCATTCCTCGGTAAAAAAAAGTGAGGAGATAATGCTCATTCCTTAAACCAAATAATACAATTTACTTCGGCACACTTTTTTTAATAAGAAGAAATTCAGCAATTCTTTTCTTTTTAGCATGAATCGGCATTTTCAAATCAGCACCTGCATCAGGAAAGAAATTGCAATCCTCGAAAAAAAAAGAAATGGCTCACAAGCAGTCTATTGCCACCTGCGTAAATCTTGATCGTCCTCGTCATGTTGGACTCTCACGAACCAGTAGGAACTGCTCCCACACGACGCGACGTGAGGCGGACTGCGGCGACGGCGACGGCGCGGCGGCTGCCTCCTCCGCGCGCGCGCCCCCCGGGACGGTTGCCGGAATGCGCTGCGCGCTGCGAGGTACATGTGGGGGAATAGAGAGTAACAGATTAGGGGGACGCCCCGCAGATCTGTGCGGTTGCTGCTTCCTCTGATTGTGACACGGAATTGCCAATTTGTGTGCATGATGATCAAATCGGTTAAGTTTTAGGCCTTGTTTCTGCATTGTACGCTGAAAAATATGGATGGATGGTGCTGCGTTTCTTCTTCTTATAAGTAGAGGGGTGTTGCGCAGAATTCCATTCGCAAGATTGAGTTTTTTTTTGGTCGGCACATTTAGGCTTCCTCAGCTGAGATTATCTTACAGAGTTAATTGATTGCTTTATATCTCCACCATAAGGATCACTCATTTTCCACACATTATTCCCCACACGTACATCTCATCTGGAAAATCTGTCGATAGATGTGCTAAAATTCAGTACACAATTAGATGAAGCTTGTTGGCTAGAGATGTTGCCAAACAATAACTGCAACAAAATGTAACTATAAATCCTCACAAACCCATTCGAACACTGGAGTAGTACTAGCCGAAAAACCTTGATAGGACCATCTGATCATACAGCACCCCTACAACAAAGAAAACACTAAAGGCAATCGCAAAGCTGGTCCTGTTGATGGTTTGTCTGGTCAAGAGAATTGAGGCTGGATGCACTTGTGCTGAACTACAAGGACGAGCCAGGAT
Source organism: Echinochloa phyllopogon (assembly GCA_033239725.1). Taxonomy (NCBI): domain Eukaryota; kingdom Viridiplantae; phylum Streptophyta; class Magnoliopsida; order Poales; family Poaceae; genus Echinochloa; species Echinochloa phyllopogon. Next base: position 58,353,313 of record BTCW01000018.1, on the reverse strand, counting down.
AAAGCCACATAGCTTTGGGTTTCCATCAAAACTAGATTCTGAAAATGTGCTAAACTGCCCTTCACTTGGAATTGGTCCTTCTAGGTCATTGCTAGAAACATTGAACTCAGATAGGAAATTTAAGCGGCCCAATGCAGTAGGTATTGGGCCTGTGAGATGATTGTTTGACAAGTCAAGCACCATGAGGTCTGTGAGGTTGCAGATCGACTGTGGGATTTCCCCAGATAAGCTATTCTGTCTCAAATCAAGAGAAACCAGTGCTCGCAACTGACCGATATTTAGGGGGATTATACCAGTAAGGCCATTACTACTAAGATTTAGTACATGAGGGAGAGAGTTGATCGAACGATATTGGTATGCTGATGACAGATAAATAGGTACCTCAAAGTACTTTATGTCCAAATAAGCTGGAGTCTTCTCTGCTTGCATCATTGGCATCTCCATTAATGCTGATGGGATTTCTCCTGTAAGACTATTGTTTGATATGTCAATATAGAACAAAGAGTTTAGGGTGTTAATCCAAGATGGTATTGGCCGGTGAGTCTATTGTTTGAGAGCAGCAACATCTTCAAATTTGCGAGCTTTGATAACCAAACCGGTAGATTTCCAGACAATGAGCAGTTATGTATGCCCAGGACTTGAAGATTCTCCAGTCCATCTATGGTTTCATCTTGTGGCATGACCTCATGCCTGAAGTTCACCCCTATTAGCAAGGCCTGGAGGTTGCTGGAGCTCTTGAGGATGTGAAGAGTATTCGTGATATTTGTAAAATTGTTGTGCGTAAGTGATAGGAAGGTGAGGGACTTCAAATTTTCTATTCTCTTTGACAGCTGACCGTGGAACTTGTTCACTGATAACCGCAGGACAGTCAAATTGCTGCATGAGTAGATGCTCTCAGGAATTGTACCAGAGAACTTGTTGCCGTAAAGATCTAAAGTTTTTAGATTCGATAGGGTGGAGAAATTGATGTTGGTAAGCTCTCCCTGAAAGTTGTTTCTCCTGAAGCTGATGGTTGTGAGACTTGCGCACTTGCTTAGAGACATTGGTAGTTCTCCTGACAGGTTATTGTGTTCCAGGTGAAGCTCCTCAAGTCTCTTCAGCTGCCCTACTGAATCTGGGATCTTGCCACTGAGTCCAGTCATTGCTAAATCCAGGAAAACCAGGTTGCTGAGCTTATATATACGTGCAGCATCAAGTGTTCCTTCTAAACCGTTGTTAGAAAGGGAGAGGTATTCTAATGAGGTAGCATCAAAGAGTTCATCCGGGAGAGTCCCACTTATCTTGTTGTATCCAGCCTTGAGCACTTTAAGCATGAAGCAGTTACCTAGCTCCGGGGGGATGTGGCCAGTGAATTGGTTATGGCTAAGGTCAAGCACCTCTAACAATGGCGAGCTGATGCAGAAAGATGAAGGAACCTGTCCAGTGAAACTGTTGTTGCTTGCATTTAGTGCAAGTAGGTTCCTAGTCTTCTCCCATGTGGTCCATGGAAAAGATCCGGTGAAGAAATTGCTCGAGATGTTCAGTACCTGCAGAGGTCGCCCTGGGATTGATGATGGCAGCTCTAGCAGGCCCCCACCAAGGCAATTGAAGCTGACATCAAGGGAAACCATGCTGCCAGAGGACATCACTTCCAGTGGAAGGTCGCCACTGAGGGAGTTGCCAGACAAGTTGAGGCGCAGCACGGCCTTGAGGCTGCCAAGGGATGGTGAGATGTGCCCTTCCAGGCCTCTGGATGCCAGAGAGACCTCGGTGACCTCCCTGTTTGTGTTGCAGGTGATGCCATCCCATGTGCAGCAGTCTGTGCCGTTCTGCCACGACGCGGTGAGGCCTCCATCCTGTGAGAGCCCCGCGAGGAACTGGAGCAGGGCGCTCTCATCCTGCTCGGAACATGAGCTGGACAAGGAGAGGAGCAGCACAAGAGCCAGGCTAAATGAAGGCATGGCCAGCTTGCTGACTTGGTTCTTGCACAATGAGTGGGGCATTGGCTGCAGGTTTGTCGCCATGAAAAGCTATGATGTATTGGTAAGCTTCAATTAGCAGACACTACAATTTGCAAACTGCAAAGGGGCTGCTTGTAGTGAGTACCAGGTACACGTTGAAGCGCGATAAGCTTTATTAGGGAGATGCTCTTTTCTTTTCCTGACGCGTTTACTTTCTAATGAATGTTCCACAAGGTTTCCAAATAAAAGTTGTTTACCTCTTGCAGGCCCCAGGGGTTCTATTATGTTATGGGATATCAGAATGTTTTGAACTTCAAGGAAAATTAGCTTGCGTGTTAGAAACTGGCCACGCGTCAGCCGACTACATTGACTAGTTGACCCTTGACTAAGACTGTCTGGGCGTTGTTTGCTTTCTTTTTGTGTGAGTGCAAATCTTTGGTTGTAAAGGGAGCTAGGGATTTATGATGTATTTAAGATTTGATTGTTAATGTTTCATTGTAGTTTTTGTTTTTTGGACTACTACAACGTTCCAGAAAGCATCTACTAATGCGTTAAATTATCTGTGCTTCAGTTAACTTGGCAAAACAAGCTACGGACAAGGTCATCTTTCTGGTTGCCTTCATTTCATTTTTCGTAGTAGGGGTGCTGTATGATCAGGTGGTCTTATCAAGGTATCGTAGTTAGCCTTAATCCAGTGTCCATATGTACTTATGATCATTTATTTAAGATTTTTCTGCTGTTAAGGTTTGGCATCATCTACATAAAATAAGTTCTATCTAGCTGTAAACCAAAATTGTCTCTGTTACATATTTATTGCAGGAAAAAAAACAAGATCTCATTCGAGGGGATAAATGGCCAGACAGTTAGACTTGTTTCACAGAGCTGTAGCTCTATTTTTTTTAAAAAAAAAGCACTGCTCCATATCAGACATAGCGGTGGGGGTAGAGCTGTCTATGGAGGTGTTTGGTCAGCAGGTTCAGCTCTTAGAATCAAGAGTGTTTTGTTTAAATTTTCAACAATGTGATTGTCTCTTTCTTTAACAGATTATGTGATTTTTTTTACTACGGATTATGTGATTGTGTTGTACTTGAACAATGGCATGTACATGAGTCATATTTATGAGTGCTTGTTATTAAATTTTTTTCATTGATATCAATCTAATTTTGTTACTATCTTTAATAGGGAATATTACTACATTTTTAACTGTACACAGATCTCCTGCGTGTTAAAGAAAAAAAAGTCATTTTCACATATAATTGAGCATGGCACAAATCTTCACCGGCAGCACAGGTGCCAAAACTGTTACTCAACTTCATGCAGGCCTATGCAAAGGGGAAATATTTTAACGATCCATCTATGCTGAAGGGCTACTGGGCTAGGAATGAGCCGAAGGAGCTATGTGAACTTTGCAGCCAAAGCACCCATCCATCAAGGCTATCTAGAACTGCTTAACTGCTGTGTTTCCCCAGCTCTTTCGTTGTCAATCGCTCCCTCGATATCACTGCACAAGATTCATCCTTGAGAATTAAAACCAAATACAAGGTACAAACAGAATAAACCAAATTGAATGGAAGAAGAAAACAGTATTCCTAAATCACACAAATAAGTGAATAACCATTGTGCAATAGACCTATTTTATTGCGCTAAATATAAAAATAGGAGACTTTGTAGACGAGCTTGTAGCTGGGTGGTAGTGCTCGAGAGCTGGGAGCCTGAAAAGGCTGGGACCTTTGGTCCTCTTTTTTGCAAGAGCTACCGAAAAGGAACAAATACTGTACCATGTCAGCAGGAACTCTATTAGGTCCGTTAACATCTCAAATTGTTTGTCTAGTTGGTTCGCTTCTCTTGTGGCCACTTCTATCAGTTGGATCCAGGTTGCTTGGACCCCAGGTATACATGACAAACTTCCGCACCTGTTAGCAGTGAAATAAGTATGCTTATCAGGGAGCCAATCAGAAAGATATAATGCTCACAGTTATATCAAGACATTCTTCACCTTATCCCAATTCCGTTGAGCACGCTGTTTGCTCAGAATTTTCAGCATTCTGGTATCCTCGTCACGAAGCTTCTTTACCCTGGCTTCGCACTGAAAAGCATATGTATGAATAACACGAGCAGTTGCATAATTTTTATTACATTTTTTACACGATAAACAGACAGTTCATGGTTATTCCCTTGTTTCAGTGCCACAGAATGCCAGAACTTGCGTGAATAACACCAAATGGTAGTATCAGAGGACGTGAGAGAACCATATCAAAGACAAGGGATCCAAAGATTTAGGAAACAGTGTCAGACTATTTAGTCTCATAGGTAAAAAAATGGAAAATGTTAGCAAAGTTTTCACAGACGACAAAGCAGATTTTGCGAAGACTTACTTGAGCCATGAGTAAGAGACAAATAGCCACACTGAAGGCATAAAGACCACCAATACTTGCAAGTACACTAACTGCAGATAGAATAAGATAACTATCTCCATTAGGTGCTTGAAATGTAAAATGTGCGCATAATGACATGGCTTCATGAGAAGCTCACCTGGGCCTACTACACTCTCATTACTGATCTCCACAATGTAGTCTGAGAGATAACTTATGTAGAGTGTAGTATTCACCACTCCATCCCTGGGGTTCTGTAGGGACGCGTTCAAGCTGCCTATATCTGAAAATGCAGAGCCTTGAGTGAAGTCCTGAACCAGTGGCTGCAACAGCCTAAGGTTACCAAGATTGTTGTATATCTGAGGGAACAACTGGATCTTCAGAACGTTGGAGTCTCTCCCCCTGAATGTCCTGGGTTTGCCATCATCAACATAGCCATCAGAGTTCATCGTGCCGCTCACAAAGCTCACATGCTTGTCGTTGTCGTGCTGCCTTGCAGTCAGGTTGAACTGGAAGCCAACGGCCATGGCTGGTTGCCCCAGCAGGTCGACGAACTGCCAGGACACGTAATGGTCTCTCGGAGGCATCCGGCAGCCGCTGCACTTGAGGGTAATGGATGGCCCCTGGGTCGTGTTTGTGCAACTGTAGGTGAACAGCGTTGGCAAGGGCACCACCCTGAAATCCATGAACCCTGGTGTCCCCATTGCGAACGTTGAAGGCACGACCGCTTGGGCACAGGACATGCTGGAGATGGTGGTGATGTGAAACTCGAGATCGTTCACAAAAGACAGCAGGTCCGGGGCATTGGCTGGCTTAACTCGATGCATCTCAATGCTGCGTCTTTTGATCGCTTGATACAGGAGGCTGCAATAACCGATAGTTAGTTAGCAGATACATATTATTAATTAAAGCAAGCAGAGAAGCTGGTTCATTCCAGTAAAAGGTATATGCCTATGAGAAGCACTTACACAGTTAATAATCCTGTGAAGAGGATCAAGCTAGCCACTGAGCATGTGCCACCCAACTCGGTTTTCCTTTTCTTCAGTACTTGCTGATCCCCCTGAATTTATTCAGGAGCCAAAATAATGCGACTTTAAGGATCGATTTTTCCAATTCCCAACAAGAGAATGAACATCAATGAATCGAGCAAAAATGTATGATCCTGTATTATAAGAGGTGATTATTTGTTCCAGCAGGATTACACAGATTGAGCTGAGAATATTGCAATTACTTGCAAGTAAGGCACCAGTAGGGTCATAGATTTGTGTAGTAGGTAGGAAAATGGAGATGCCAAACTGACCTAGCAAGGGGAAATTTTTAAGAAACACAAAGACTGCAGCTGTTTGTGGAGAAAAAGATATGCTAATTGTAAGTTTCAGTTAACTTATCGAGATCTAAGGCCTGTGGAAATCTCCAATACATGGGGGCCGGAACCAAGGAAATGTCACTTGATCAATGGCTGGTGGCTGGTGCAACTTAACCTCAATTTTATGGTAGAATGGTTCCATGAACCCTCAACATAGAGAAGCGTGCCCGTAATTCATTGTAACCTTAATACTTTATGGGTTGTGATGAGAAAATATGGCAATAATTGCAACTGGTCAGCTAGTGGACACGTGGCTTCATAATATTTGCACAATTCGAAACTCAGAATAGGCACAAAACTTATACTCCAAATAAAATATTAAGGTCCCATTTGAAATGGGGTGGGGGATCCAATTCCTAGGCGTATTTATATGTCCCCTTGTACAATTTCTTACAGAATTATCATGAAATTTCGTGCGGAGTTGCAAGCAAGCAAAGCAAGAGCAGGAGGGAAGAGGAACGGGGAACGCACCGCCCAGTGGCTGTTGTCGAAGAGGAAGTCGAGGCGGCTGACCCAGTACCGGGCCCGGAACAGCCTCTTCTCCCCGCGGGGGTCCCGGCCGGCGAACCTGGCGGTGGCGCAGAAGGCGAGCCAGGAGAGGAGCGCCGCGAGCGCCGCCTCGAGGAGCACGGCCTGGGAGCTGGTGAGGCGGCGGACGGCGTCGATGGGGAGGATAGGCGCCAGAAAGTAGAGGCTCTGGTTCCGCGGCGCGCCCACGGCGCCCACCTGCCAGTCTCCCCACCCGCCGCCGGGCATCGGGGCGCAGCTCCCTGTGCCGTTGCTGCTGCTGCTGCTGCTGCTGCTGAGGTAGTAGTACCCGGGGTCGCACGCGCAGAGCGTGGCGTTGTACACGAACATGCGCGCCGCCGCGCAGGACGCCATGGCCGCCCGACCGATCCCTCCTCGTCCCCTGGTAGACCACCAGCTGCCGAAGCTGCTGTGCAGCACGCCAGTACAGAGAGAAGAATCCGGCACCAGCAGCCGCCTTCTTCAGGCCGCAGCTTTCACCTTTTGCTTGCTTGCTGAACTCAAGTTTTTGTGGAGTTATATGTTATTATATAGTATATTATATATGTATACCCTCCATTCAGATCAGAAACATGCCACTCTACCAGCCCATTCTATAGGTCCCCGCTTCGTTTACCTTTTTTCCGTTGAATAAACAAAACTTTGTTTACCTTTTCTAGCGAATATTATGGGCATAAAAGAGAGGAAAGCAGAGCATCAGCAAACAAAACGTGTGTTGATGCCACATTCCTGGATGTCACTCTCACTCTCTCAGTCAGTCCGTAGCTGATTGTCTACTCTTCGCTATCTGGGGAAAGCTTGAGCAGGTCAGCTTCCTAATTGTCTATTGATATGATCATATTATCAGTAGTTGATGACAGCCAATCAGATCGGGTCAAGTCTTAACTCTTAAGCATATGGCGAATGCGTGTGCAGAGGCAGAGCGATACTCTTCGTGGCGATTGTGAGTCTCCTTTCTGCTCAATTCCTGTGATGAACTAGTACGGATGATGCTGGATCAGTAGCTCGCTTCAGCATTCAGAGTTCAAATTCAGAGTCACGACTAGTCACGGAACGAACATCAGCAGCTGCCGGGCCCGCACTGGAGTGCATCTGCTCACCTTGGACAGATTGACCACCAACCACATCCAAGTGCCGTCAAACGATTGAATTTGAAAAAACAACTTCATCGCGATTTGCATTTTATTTGTATTCGCCTATAAAGAGGCTACGACACCCGACAAGTAAAACATAGTGGTCTTCAATTAATTACTAACCAGTAAAGTTACATACAGAACAATCAACTCCCCCGCCAACACCAAGTGCATTATTTACCTGCACTTGTCGAGGAAAAAATAATTTCTTACCCCAACTCTGCTTCCCTCCCACTTTTGGGAGTCGCATTCAGGTAAACTCGACGCTAACCAAAACAATCAAACTCATCTGTAATGGCTCTCTCTCAAAACTTAGCAATTTCCCCCGGTGCTTCATAATCCCGACAGACAAACTAAGGTGTGGACTGGATCATTGCAACCATATAGTGAAGGATGCCAACAAAAACAGGAGAGAAACCGTGTTCCTCCGCTGGGCAACCGGCGAAGCTTCTGAATACACGAACCTATGTGATTGCTCTCTGCACAGGGAAAAAAATCGACACCAAGTGCTATGTAAGAACAGGAAGGAATAAGTAGATTGTGATTGTGGTGCAAACTTTATAAAATGCAGTAAGTTGCAGGAAGCACACTTTTGTAGGCTTGAGAGTGCACCACAGAAAATTGCGTTGTCTGGAAGAGTACTACTGTTGTCCTCCGGATTAACTACATTGATGTACACTTCTTGCCCCAAGTACCAGGTGTCAAGATTCTGCACGCGCAAATTCCATATGCCAGCATTGTCCAGAAACACAAGAATAGCTGTCCAAGCTCCAGGGAACACCTGCAATAACGTAGACTCAATCTCAATCAAAGGCATGCCAAACTGAATGATGTACAACAATGCAATGATGCCCACAAGGACTGTACAAAGCAAATTTACAGTGTTACACTGTCGACAGATTACAGAGGTTTATTATAACCAACACGGATGAAAGAAGCCTGCTAGCCTAGATTCATTCTAAAAACAAAAAAAAACAAGTCAAGATAGAGCAACATGTAGTTGCCTAGAACTACTTGAATGGTTTACCATCAGAACTTCAGCTTGACACTTTCTGTAAACTTAACATCAATCTAATTATCAACTTTTTGAGGTTTCTATGCCACAGAAGTTACTTAAACAAAAGAATATAATTATCAACATATCATCAATCTTATTCTTATTTGAAATAACATTTAATAAGATGCCACATAATTTACTCTAACCACTATAGGACTAGGACATATACTTTCTTCAATCATAGGCAGATAATTTAACTTCTACTTGGCACTCCAACTAATATTGAAACTACAGCCAATAATTGACCTGTTTTAAGTTCTGTTGTATGTGATCAATATTTAAGCAGGTTTACTGATGATACTACAACTAATGTGATGGTTTACTTGGACATCCATAAAGACAATGGGACAACAGGTTTTAGCACCTGGATTGTAGAGCGTGCAACACCGTCCCATTTGTTATAGGTGCCACGACTGTTTTCTGTCCACATTCCATAGTCCATCCTGAGAACAACAACCATGAGGAATCAAAGCAGATCTGGATAAAGAAGAGGGGAGTGTGGCTTCTGCATTACCCGACAACAAAGAATGCATAGCCATCCAAGTGGTAACTCTGCACAGTTGTGGCATTGTTCTGGAAAATGATCTCCATGAAGCCCTTATAGGTACCATTTATAATAGATGTGTCAACTTTTGGCAGTCGGTTCATTGGATGATTAGGGAAATCCAATTTGTAGACTCCCGGCACGTTGAATAGTTGTGCAAGTACCAAAGGAGTCGATGGAGCAATGTAAGAAATTTCATTCAGTGTGGAACGCAGCTTCCCATCTATAAGCTCAGGTGCTCTACTCTGCAACAGGTACACATCTGTCACAGTAATGTCACCATAATGGAATGAACCCTGTGGATTGGGGCGGGCACCGCTAGCTGTAACATTCCATCTGAAACAGAACAACAGTTGGATGATGAATTAAGAATGTGTGAACATACACATTTACAAAGTCAAGAATATGAATAGCGCAAAATCTACTGAAGTACCTGATGGATCTTGCTTGATTAATGGAGAAAGCTGTGTCATACTGATCATTGGGGGGGTCTGGAAGGGGCCCAGAGGCTGGACCCTGGGAGTTGGAGTAATGGAGAATCGCGACGCCAGTCAACTTATCTATAACAGCAGCATCAACAAAGCGAGCACTCGCGACCACGTAGTAATCGGTGCTGGCATTCTGATCCATGGTGACCAAGAAGGAGTATGACTGGCCGACATGGATATCCAAGTTGGTGTAGTTCTGCTGTGAGGTGTAGGAGCCTTCGGTCTCCACAAGGAGCAGGTTATGGTTCTGGATCCTGAAGTTGAGGCTTGTGGAAACACCAACATTGTGTACCCGGAACCTGTAGGTTTTCCCTGAAATGACAGTCATCAAGATTATACACTGCTGATTCCATCCCCCCTCCATCTATTCTAGCAAGTACAAATTCAAATGCCAATGCAGACCTGGCTCGACATTGATCCGCTCGTAGACGATCCCCGGTGGAACCACGGTCGCGTTGTACTGGTACGGTCCCAATCCGTTGATGAGCACGCCGTCAGGGACGCCCAGCAAGGTGCCGCCGTCCAGCGCCCTCCTGAGCTCATTGTGCCCACGGTTAAACCAGTCGCCAATAAAGAGCGTGATGTCCCCGTCGGGGAAGCCGAAGGGGATGGGTATGACGTCGCGGTTGTTGATGGTGATGGCGCCGTATCCCCCGCCGGCGCGGTGCAGCGGCGTGGAGGGGAAGTAGAAGAAGCTGCCGACCTGGTCCTTGACCTGGAATGCGTAGGTCCAGTTCCAGCCGGCGGGGATGGCGCAGTTGGTGCCGAGCACGCCGTCCTGCCACGCCGTCTTGCGCTGCTGCACGCCGTTCCAGGTGAAGAGCACCGGCTCGTCCAGCGCGTTCCGGACGTTCACCACCACGTTCCAGTTGGTCGTCACGTTCAGCGGCGGGCCAGGGAACTGCCCGTTGATGCCAATCACCTGGTGACGCCATTGCCGGTGTCAGTGTCGATGGCTGGCCACTGTTGCGAGGGGAAGGGAGGGGAGAGGGAGAGAGACACAGAGGGGGAAGGGAGGACGGGTGGCACCTTCTGCTTGACGCCGAGCGGCTGCGCGGAGACGTAGGAGACCTCCCAGTCGTAGTAGGCGTAGGGGTCCCCCGCCCGCGCCGGCGCCGGCGACGCGGCGAACAGGAGGAGCAAGAGCAGCAGCGGCATTGGCGGCCTGCAGTCCGTCAGTCCCGGTGGCGCCGGCGACCTCGTCCTCGGGATTCGAGATCGAATTCGAATCGTGGGCGGCGAGCCGACAAGCCGCAGCGGAGCACGAATCCGGTGGCCTATCGAATCGAATCGAATCGAATCGAATGGATCCCAAAGCAGAACCTCCCCGAACCTACTACACGCCTGTGAAGCGAGGATCGAGGAGAAGCAAGCAGAGCAGTGAAGCGGACTGGCGGAGGGGGGAGGGGACAGTGGAGACGGGAAGAAAAGCAGCGGCGGCAGGCGACAGGCGTGTGGGGGAGGCGGCGGAAAAGAAGCCGGCTTCTCCGCTCCACTCTGCTGGAAAGAACGGGCGGCTTCTCCTTTCACTTTGAGCTCAAAGCCCAACGGTCTGGCGGACAACGGATCGGGCTACTTTGCTAGAGACCACAGTCCAGCCTACCCCTGCTACTCCAGCCCACCGTCTTGTGTACGTACCTGGAAATGCTCACTCTCCGGTTTTTAAAATATTTGTATGTATGTATATATCTGTTATTGAGTACTATTTTAAAATACTGTACCTTGTCTTCAAAGGAGGAGCGTTGTTTTCCATATGGACATCGACGCAGCTTGAAAGGTTGCTATTTTATTATAATATATATTTTCATCATATATAATTATAACAATATAATTGTCTGCAGCGAGTACTTCCTCTTGTCATAGATACTCGGTGTTTTGCACAAAACCCACTCAAACTGTAAAACTTTAACTACAAATAATTATTTTAAATATTTAACTCAAAAACATGAAAATTATGTGTAAATTTGTTCAAAAAATTGTTCACATATGATCACATGTTTATTAGATATTATGAAATTTCACTAAGAGCATCCACATAATTCTTAAGATACGTGTAAAAAAGATAAATTCTAGAAATTTATCATTAATTCGATAAACTCTAATCATGAAGCTATTGTATATAATATGTGCTTTTAAAATCAGCTATATTTACTATTATAAAAATAGCCTAAAGTAACCAAATAAATTCATATCTAAATTAATCACCTCTTAAATTATTTAAAAAAATTAAAGTTGCCCCTAATCATCATTTAATTTACCCTCCTATGTCACTATAAAAACAACTCAAAATAATCCTATGATATTGCATATAAATAATCTAAAGTAGCCCTAAATCTAAGTCTAATTATCTATGTAGGTGATTAAAGAATACCACAAGGTGTACTATGTAATAAATACTAAATTACCTATTTCTAAGGCTGTTAATAAATACTAACATATGTCGAGTTATTTCGTTTCGCTTCTGATTCGAGTTTGCTTATAAAAGAAAACGTTGGATCAACAAAGCCTTCAAATCACTGGATTTCAGTTACCGTTTCCATTTCCTTTTTCTTCTCTTGGGTTCTGTTCCGCTCGCATATCGGACTCGGCCCTCTCAAGAAACAAGCAGAATCCGACTCGGGACTCAGACAGGGCGTCCGTATCGGACTCGCAACTTCTCCAAAGTCAACCGGTCAACCGGGTCCTCTATGTATACCCGTGGCGTGCCAGCGACCAGCGTATCATCCCTTCCCGTTCATCCTAGCGAGCCCTGGGATCGAATTACCAAACCACGCCAATGGCCGCCGACCGCGTCCTCCTCTCGCGAGACGACAGGACGATCTCCCTGGTCGAGATCTCCCGCGCCACGGCTACGCCGTCCGCGCCCGAGGCGGGGGCCGTCGGTTTCCGGATCGTCGTCGAGCAGTGCTACCGCGCGGGCATGGAGGAAACTGGTGAGGGCGACGACGAGGTCGACACGATGGAGGACGTGGCGTGCCGTGTCCCCGTCCGCGAGCTGACAACGGAAGGCGGAGGCGCGGCGGCGGCGGTCGACCGCGCCTTCGTGGAGCTCGTGTCCAGGCTCGACCACCCGACGCTGATCCGGGAGGTCGCGCCGGAGGCCAGGAAGGCGCCCGCGCACGTCCGGGCGATGGGGGAGATCAGCGCCCTCGCCGGCGCCGAGATCCGGCTCCGCGTCGTGTTCCTGGACGACTCGCTCGAGGATGAGTCCGAGCCTGAGCCGGAGCACGAGGAGGAGGTCGGGAGCGACCTGGAGCTCGACGAGGAGTGCTGGGAGCACGGCGGTTACGACGACGTCGACGAGCAGTACGAGCACGGCAAGGCCGCCCACGGCGGCGCCCAATTCTCGACGCCGCGGCCCCAGCCGGGCGGCCCGTGGCGGTACGAGCACGGCGAGGCCGCCCTCAGCGGCGGCGACGACGACGAAGGCGGCGGCGGCGGCGGCTCCCAGTTCACGGCGCGGCCGTTTGACGGCGCCATGGCGCGGGAGGGCGGGCCGAGCGACGGGACGCTGCTGCTCTCGGGCTTCGAGGCGCGTGCCGACGGGCCCGAGCTGGGGGAGCAGCACGAGCTGACGCCCCGCGACGTGCGACGCCTGGTGCGGCTCGCGTTCAGGGGCGGCGACGTGGAGGGCGACGAGGCGTACCGGCGGGCGCTGGACAGCGGCGAGCCCGTGTCGCCGGGCACGCGCGCCGCCATGCTCGACCAGGCGCTGCGATCAGCGATGTGGCGGCCGACGGCGCCGGCGCCGAGCGGGATGCCGCCGCCCCGGATGCGCACTGGGTTGTAGTGGTGGCGCGTGCTGCGGAACGAATGGCCTTCTTCAGGCTGTTTTAATTCGGTTTCGGAGCTATGTAGTCATGTGTAATGGTTTGCTAAGGGGCCATGTTCGGTTGGCTGGTAGATAGTTTGTTCCAGAGAAAAGTACTGCTTACTGCTGGTTGAGAGAAAAGTACTGCTGATTTATGGCTGATGATTAATTTGTTCTGAGAGAAAAGTACTGCTGACTGGTGGCTGATAAGCCAAATAAACAGAGTTGTTTGGATTCATGGTGTACGACGAACGAGCAATGTTGAATAATGTGTGAGTCTTACATTGGAGTACATTGGACGTGTTTCTTTCCCACAGAAAATATATTTTCAAAGGAAATCTTGCATGTATGGAGTATTAATGAAGTCTATTTGTAAAACCTTTTTAGGTACGGGTGTAACTTTACGCGACGAATTTAATGAGCCTAATTAGTCCATAATTTACTACAGTAATGCTACAGTACCATCCTCTGATCGTGCGGTCAACAACCCCATTAAATTTGTCTCGTGAATTAATTCATAGTTGTGAAGCTAATTTTGTAAACTGACTTTATTTAATACTCTTTAATTAATTATTAATCAAACGCGGAAAGAAAAAACTGTGCGCACATCAGTCATCTCAGGGTCTGTTTGGTTGCCTGCATCTGGCCGAGCCAGGCTGCCCACATGCAGGGTCTATTTGGTTGCCTGCATCTGGCCGAGCCAGGCTGCCCACATGCAGCATCTTTATGTTTGGTTGCCTGCATCGCAGCCTGGGCCTGGCTCGCCGGATGCAAGATTCCTCACCCAGCGGGAAACGAGAATGGTGGACGTTTCTCCGGAGCCAGGCTCGTCAGATGCAAGGGATTAGTCAGTTAATGATATAAATAGTGTATGATTAGCATATATTAAATGATAGTGGTATATTTTAAATGATATTAAAGAATAATAAGATAAAATAGAGTTATACTAAAATATTTACACATATTAAATATTATAATAATAGTTATTTATTAATATTTTTCTCATATCACATATTTCGTGTGAGCAACCAAACATCATCTTATCTGAACCAGGACAAACACGTGCAGGTAACCTGTTTGAACATGTTGGATGAGCCCAGCCTATCCCACGAGGGACCTGGCTCCGAAGTACGTGAACCAAACGCGCCCTCAAAGACTCCCATCGCATGCATCTATGATATACGGTCTTTTGCATTCTTTGTTGGTGCAAAATGTTATTCCTCGCATCTACCGTCTTCCCACTCAACAACTGCAGCGACGACATGAATGCAGGTTGCTACCCAATTGGATGCGTCGAAGACGATAAAAACCGGAGCAGAACCCGTTGCGGCATCGTGCTACAGCTCGGTTGTCAGGCAGAGAAGTGCATCCGGGGCCTGCATTTCGTGGAACTATTTGAAGGGGCAGAGGAATCTGCATGCGAAGGCTGCAAAACTCCTCTTGCCATTTTCAGTCTCAAATAGCATCGGCGGTCATTGATGCAAACAACTCTCATTCCTTTTTTTTTGGGTCTTCTCGACTAGAACATTCCTTCTTTAAACCGAAATTAAATGGGAGGAAACCACCAATCGGATCCCAGCCGGCAAGTCCAAAACGTTACCAAAAATATCCAAATCCGACTGCGAGGGATCGGATTGGAGAGCTATCCGACCTGGAGGTGAAAAGTGAATATTTGGATCGTATTCGGGTGACCGCCGTCTCTATAGAACTCCCGGCTTTTGCTAGGCCAAAGCCTGTAGAGATTTATTATTCCCTCGTCAGCTAGAGCACGTTCCACTAAGAAAAGCTAGAGCACTAGGCTGTCGCGAGCTACACGACAATGGCGGCGGAGGAGCTCGTGCTGCTCGCTCGGGACGACAAGACGGTGTCCCTGGCCGTAATCCCGGCGACCATAGCACCGTCGACCCCCGCATCGGCGGCGGCGGCCACTTTCCGGCTCGTCGTCGAGCAGTGCTACCGCTGCGGCGGTGGCGCCGATGAGGTGGACACGATGGAGGACATCGCGTGCCGCGTCCCCGTCGCCGAGCTCCACAACGCGGCGGCGATCGACAGCGCGTTCGAGGAGCTGCTCGCCAAGCTCGACCACCCGACGCTGCGCCCGGAGGTCGCGCCGGCGGCCAGGGACGCGGCGGCGCGCGTCCGGGCGAGGTGCGCGGAGGAGGGAGCCCGGCTCGGCGGCGCCGAGTTCCGCCTCCGCGTCGTGTTCGTCGACTCCTTCGACGACGAGGAGGAGACCGGCAGCGACCTGGAGCTCGACGAGGAATGCTGGGAGCGCAGCAGGCCCGAGTCCGACGGCGGCGCCTGGCGGCACGAGCACGGCCCGGCCGCCCTCAGCGACGACGGCGGCGGCGGCGCCCAGTTCTCGGCGCGGCCGTTCGACGGCGCCCTGGCGCGGGAGGGCGGGCCGAGCGACGGGACGCTGCTGCTGTCGGGCTTCGAGGCGCGCGCCGACGGGCCCGAGCTGGGGGACCAGCACGAGCTGACGCCCCGCGACGTGCGGCGCCTGGTGCGCCTGGCGGTCAGCGGTGGTGACGTGGGGGAAGACGAGGGGTACCAGCGGGCGGTGGACGGCGGCGCACCCGTGTCCCGTGTCACGCGCGCCGTGATGCTGGACCAGGGGTTGCGGTCAGCGAGGCAGCAGGCGCGACCGCAGGAGCAGCAGGCGGAGCAGGCAGGGTCAACGAGAGGGATGCCGCCTCGGATGCGCACCGGGTGGTAGGGACGGGCGGCGCGCGTGGCGACAGAGAACCAGCCGTAGCTTTGGGTTCCTATTTCTTTACTGTTAATCTGTTATTGTTTCAGAGCTGGTTTTTTCCACCGGGTTTTAGTTAGGTTTCGACTGATTTTGTACAAACATTATTCAAGTTCAATTCAATAATGCTTTCCAGAAGTTGGGTGGGCACAAAACCCGATACTCGAAGTTCGAATCCAAAAAATCTGACCCCAAATTTGAAATCTAAAAAACCCAAAGTTAGATCGAGTTTAAAATCTCGTAACCCGAATTAAATTAGGGTAATTCGGATTTGAGCCTATGGTACCGAATAATCCGATCTATCCAAAATATATTAGAAATTCTATACGTTACAACTCATAAGACAATTTAAAGGGTCTTATCTTTTTATTTCTTTTGCTCTTACATCAAAATATTATTGCTCTATAATCTTTTTTTAGGTTAATACATATATTATTGTGTCATTTTGAGGCTTAAATGATGTTAGGTCTCTCAAATCTTACTAAAATTTTGTTTCACTTTGTTGTACTAAGATAGATCGAGTTACCCAAACCCAAATCGAGCTACCCGAATCCGAATTTATCAAAAACCCGGCCCAAACTTTTATGGACAAATTTTAGGTTTTGTTTTTCAATACCTGAATTTTTGAAAATACGAAAAATCCGACCCGAACTTTTCTGGTAGCCCGAATGCCCACCCCTACCCAGAAGCATGCAGTTCACTGTCTGGCAAAAATAACGCTCTCAACGTTACCCGGCATAGTATTCATGGTTAGAGTTCGAGTTCTCGAAAACAAAATTTACTCTTGCAAAAGCTTTATAAACGGAGGCAGTGCATTCTCAACAAGTGCTCTGAGGGTTAACGGATCATGTCTACAAAAATCTATCAGTTGATACCTGCTACAGAAATTACTCTTCTAATAGTATTATAAACGGAGGGAGTACACACTGATGCGTTAACCATGAAGACAGTGCATGTAAGTGGAATGGCAGCAGCAGTCTGCCACAGGTGAAGCAAAACAACATTGTGCATCTATTACATCAGCTATGTTGAAAACTAGTCAGATCTCATATGCTATGCGTAACACATGAAAATTTCAAGTCCATCAGGGCAAGATATACAAATTATGAGATAAGAATATCTCCAGTATTTCTGGGGAAAACTTTGGAACCAGGAAACTAGCAGTTTAAATACTGTAATCTAATACAAAAACAACAAATACATTTCACACCAGCTTCCGTGAAAAAATTCCCGCATCCAAAGGCCTATAGAAACTCATCAACTGATCGATTTTTGTAGACACACTGACCCATTACTTTTGTCATCACTTGGTAAGAGCCTCCATAGCTTCAAAGAACAGAGGGACCATATCCTTGTTTGCTGTTTTGACTGCACACTTTACACCGGGAACACCAACCGCCGCTGTAATCTCTATAAGGAAGGGGATTCCACGTGGCATCTTAGCAGATAGATACAGAACATCCATGTTTGCATTTTTCCGCTTGGCTATAAAAAACACATTTGATGCTGCAAGGCGCTCAACAGTTGCATCTATGCTGCTGATGACAGAGCCTGGGAATTCTTTTGTAAACTCGTGGTCATCAGGTAACGATTTCCAGCCCTGCAGTGAGATAAAAATCACTTCAAAATTCATATGAAAGAAGCAAAAAATGGTGACTTGAATCAACTACCACTGCAAGCAGTGCCCTACCACACCTTTTCACTGCCCAAACAAGAAAAAAAAAGGAAAACCACACAAACATTTTGCTTTTTACCTCGAGAAAACTGGCTCGCTCCATTTTTCCATCTTCACCAAAGAAAACATGCAGCGGAATTTTGTCATTGAAATACCATACTGGCTGCTGATTATTTTTCACGGCAACCTGTAGTACGGAGTTCGGTGCACCAGGGGAGATATTCTGAAACGGCACCATTTGTAGAAGTGTCCTTGCTGATGCCCCCGGTTGCAGTTGAGGAACCTTTAATCACAGAAAGACATAAAGCTTAGTCCATGAAATTGAAACTAAAAGGTTTGTTGGTGTAACCTATTGAATACAATCACTGTGGCACCTTAAGTGCTTCGCCTGCAGCAAGACCAAATGTGTTCTTGTTAAACTGAATCATAAATCCATCTAGAACACCCTGGGTGCCATTCTCAAAAGATATATCGTAATATATCTGGCCGTCACGTCGCGTTAGTTGTGCACTAATCTGCAGCCCTTGGCCAGTTGTCGAAGGCAACAAAACAGGTAGCGGAGGGCTGCAAAAGTGAAGAATGACATATCAATATAGTTAAATACTTGTACAAGACACAAAATGGATAAGTACCAGATACAAATCACATATAAACACATTAAAACTTTACTTACCCGGAAGGTGCTGCAGGTTCATCGACAGGGACGATAGCATTGTCCATACCCATCAGATCACCTAAAAGGTCTGGCATTGCAGCAGGTGGGGATGCAGCTGCCGGCTGTTTCACAGGTACATTAGAAGAAGTGCCAGCACTTGAGGAAGGTGATGCCCCATCAACTCCCTGGGATGGTGACTCCGAATACCCTGTTTCAGCTGTATCAGCAAACTCCTCGTCGTCAGCCCTAGGAGCTGCCTTAACACGGCTGACAAATGATTCTGGGGGCTTGTGATAAACTGATGAAAGGGTAGAAATGTTTGCTAGAAGCTCATCAAGAAGTGACGAGTCAAGTTGGTTGGAGTCATCACTGATGACAGGTTTCTCCGCCAAAACAACATCTTTTGCAGCCTGCAGAAAGCCAGACATGGCTCAATGGTTGGGTGAATATCTCATAAATCATTGGACCAAAAAGTGCGAACATGCAATACCTCAGGATCAGTAGAGAGAAGTCGCCAGTATATGTAAGCTCGATCCCTCAAATCGGGATTGTCTGTTTCAACTGTTGCATTATTGAGAACAGCCTAAAGGTAATATTTATGCAAATTAGCAATGAGCTGCCGCAGGCATTGAACACAATTGTCATCACAACATTGAAGATGACCCAAGACATTTAGAAACAAGGCATTATAGGAAGAAGCAAACAATTGCAAGAACAGACAACATTATTAACAGCGCTCGCAAGATACCAACATTCCATCGAATGGAGGCTGAGCGCAAGATACCAACATTCCATGATAACAAATGAGTAAATATTCAGACACCTTAAACCAAGTTCAAATTTGTCATGTACTCAATGATCTCTAATGTCTAAACAATATTGCACACATAAGTAAACAAGTGTCTGAAAATTGCAACCTGTATCATCTGCTGCGGCCCCTCAGTTGGTTTCTTAAGAAACAACTTAACAGTTGCAGTTAGCAGCTGCAGTTGAACTAATGCCGGTTCTTCAGGGAATGTTTCCAAGAAGCTCTCAAGAAGTTCATCAGCATTATCAATTCTTTCAGCATATTCTCCAATTATCCAAATCATTGATGCCTAAAGAAATTAAGACACATAAGCAAAAAAAGTCCCTTTACAAAAATACAATAAATTAATAAGATGTGCATTGACTAAGACCTTAGCCTCTGGTTCATCTAAGGTGTCCAGACTTTCACACAGTGTCGCGATGATAGACTCATACCTGTAAATATCCAGTAAGAAAAGAACAGTTATTATGCACACAATTTATTGTGCAGAACAAAACTAGTTCTTATAAAGTTCATCAATGGTTACAAAATATAGAACATAAATCAATGTAGAAGCAACTCACGTGTTAGGGTAGCGTCTGAAGATGTCTTTGATAACAATTATAGCTTCCTGAACAACATAGTTAACTTTTATCTTAATCAGCTCAAGCAAAACACTGATGCACCTTTCAGCAGCACGCTCCAATTTAATTGCACATCTCCCAATAGCACGAACAGCCTTCCGCACAAAGTCAACATCAACCTCTGTGGCATACTCCTTGAACTCCAAGAGCACCTACAAGAAGCTCTGTCAGCGCTTGAACGGAGACGATAAACATGCTCTGCCATCAACTCCCTAAGTTTCTAATACAATAAACATGCTCAATAAATTTACAATTGAATTTTAAAGTCTATGTATTGAACACTATTCCCAGAATGATTTCTTTTGTCGATTTCTGTACTTCTCTTGTGAACAAGGCCAGGAATACTATACTAAAACTGTAGCTAAATGGTCTTTGACTTCAATGAAACATGAGCAAGAATCTAAGGTAGAATACGAGCAAAAAGATTTGATTATGTACCTGATCTATGTTTCGATCTGAGGCAAGCTTTATCATAATCTCCAGCTTTTCCATCTTAACATATATAGGGTCATTGTACTTGCAAAAGAAGACCTATAGAAAAATACACTTTTGAGTTAAAGGAACACACTGACATGATCGACAAATAAGAGCTCAAAAAGGTCACCTTAATCTCATGAGCAAGTATTGTAGGCCTCTTTTGAACTATCAAATTAATGTTCCTCAAGGCTACATACTGAATTTCAGGCTCCGCTGACAAAAGAGTAACAAGAGGGGGCGCCATTTTCTTACAGAGATTCCTGACTACATCCGTGCTTGTAATGAGCTCCATTTGTAGAAGGATTATCTAAAAACACATGCAGAAAAGAAGCATTACCAAAAGCTCCCATCTGGTACATAACAGAATAACAACTAGGCTAAGCTTTAAAAAAAGAATTAGCAAAACTATTTCAGAAAATGAAGAAAAAAAAAGGAAATGGTGCTTTGTAAGTCGCTGCATGACACAAATAGTCCAATGGCAGCCCACCAGTAGTCCTATTCACTTGAAAGGTAAGGAAATGAAAAACAAATCTAGGGCGAGGTTCATTTGTTCCAAAGGTTCATCATGGTATAAATTCAAGAACAAAGCAACAAGTATACAAATCCAGCTACCATGCAATGAGGACTAGGGAGTACCTCTATATGAACCTTGCTACTCAGTAACATAGTAAGTTACAGCTACTGAACAAACACATATACAAACAGCACAAAAGAGTACATAAACCTTATGATATTCCAGTATGCAAATCAGATAATAATGTACCTTGACAGCAGAAAGAACAACCGCACAATTTGCATGTTGGAGACGGGGTGTAACTCTTTCGACTATGTTTTCAGCTTCCCTGGCATCTGCTGCTTTGTATCTTGACAGAGAATCCAAAATGAACACTTGGCCCCACCTGCATATTTACCAAAATGTTGTACAGACTGCTTTAGTAAATTACCAAGAAATGCAGAACCCAATATAGCAAGAAGTGTAGCATACTCTGTGCATTCATTTAGAGCGGTCAGAAGCTTTGACAGTGTATGGCTGGTGATTTCAAAGATTGGCCGAACACTGCTGTCTTGAATCTCTGCCAAAGCCGCAACGGCATTTGCAACAACCATGGGATTATTATCAGATATTAAATCCTTAAGGGCCTCTAGAAATCCTCTGTCCTCCACTAGCTCAGCATTTATGTCATAAAGCTTAGCAACACAAATAGCTGCAGTCTTCCGCACATAGGGATCGTCGTCCTGTGGGAACAATTTAATATATGGCCATTTAAATCAATAGATGGAAGAGGGGTCAGCTTTATTCAACAACATTCTAGAAGAACGAAGAAAGACCTTGAGACATCTTTGAAGTGGATCACAGAGATACTCTGTGATTTTGTCCACACGAATACAACCCATTGTCCTAACAGCTAAAGCACGAATCAATGGATTTGGGTCTTGTGAATCCTGCATAAGTTTCAAGTCATCAACCATTTGACTATATTTAGGTCCCATATTTTGCATGCAGTGACCTTCTTTGCCTGCACAAATTAATTACATGTATGGCTATACTTTCTTACCTTAACAAATGTGTTCACGGCAAGTATGGCAAGATCAGGCTGACTTTTAGCATAGTTGATGAGATACAAATATACTAGTTTCTTGAGCTCCAAGTTCTCGGTCTGCATGCAGTTCACGACATCAGTGAATAATGATGAGACATCTTTTCCAACAGTCATAGCAGCAATCACTTTCTTGACAGCATCCTTTCTCTTGTCCTGCAAGCCATAATTCGAATCTCAGACATCAGAAATTGCAGAAACTACAGTTTACTTACTGAAAAATCCATAGTAAGCAACGAACTTGGGTGGCATAAAACGGTACAAAACTATAGAATCCTAAATCTGTTTCTGTTTGCAACAATAGTGATAATTTTAGTATCACCTATTCACCTCAACAACGGTACTGATTTTGACAATAGTGTACATGGTCCAACTATCACGTTCCACGGTACATAGCACACTTCACCTCCTCAACTAACCTCGAAATAAAAGCCTAAAGGGTACATAAATTAGTACCATGATGTTCATGACATTTGATATTCATCTTGCGCCAACTTATTTGTGACAAAGTTAGGGCATTTCGTCTGACAGTTAGATAAGCTTTTCTTTTTTTCTTTCTTTCAGCAATAAACATCATTTACATGTAACACTTCAGTATGTAGCCAAAAAGACAATTACACTAACAAAGAAACAACATAGGCATCACCACTGGATATAAAAGGTATCTTGAATTCACCAGACACCAAAAAGTTTGGAATGTGAATTCAGCCAAGCACACCTTACTGTATCACTATTTCACACGTGCACAATTCCAAAGCATAGATATATCATTGAAAACAGGTTATTTAGCAACAAGATGTGTGATGTACACCATTCACAATTTATACAACGAAAATACATTGGAATTAACATGTGAAGGTATTCGCTGATGATGTGTGTGTGGATATAAAAAGAGTATGTCAGCACATGGTAGAGGAAATGCACCGCACTGAACCCATTCGTGTACATTTTGCAATTTCTACACTAATCTAATGCAATTGACCAACTAAGCAGCTTAACCTCCTGCCAATTCATCACAGCATAAATTGAACAATGAGACAATCCAAACAAGTTCCTACCGAGTGGCTACAGCCCAAGCTTCAGATGGATCAGAGACCAGTCCATTCATATCGTTCTAATCCAAATCCATTTCTGTCCGAACAAGTCTAACACAGCTTGAGCAGCCCGCTTCAGCGCTGAATTCTGCAAATTCCAGCTCATTCGTCCCCAACATAGCACCGAAATGTGCGTGTTCATCCCCCGACACGACCAAACCTCACAAAGAAACCAACCGAGACCCGCAGATCTGGGAGTGGCCGCGCCTGGAACCCAAACGCCGCGCCCAGATCTAGATCCACGCGCAGGAACCAATCCACAGTCGTAGCAGGTCACAGAACGAGAGCGAGATAGGGACGGGTAGGGTGCTAAGGCGGGGCACCTTGTACTGGGAGTTGAGCTCCTCCTTGAGCTCGGGGATCTCCCCCTTCTTGGTGGTGGAGAAGTACTTCGAGTCGTGCCCGCTCATCTTGCCCGCCCCGGCGAGCCGAGCCTACGCTGCGTGACGACGCTCGCCGCCTGCTCCGACGCGCGGCGGCGCCGGTGGTCGCGGTGCTGCGGCGCGTGATCTGGCGCGCGGGGGACGGTGGGTGGGGAGGGGGGAGGCTGGAAAGGAGTTTGGCGATTTGAGAGATCGGGAGGGAGGCAGGGGCGACGACGACGACGGTGGAGATCTGATCGGCTGCTGCCGTGGCGCTAAATCAGTTTCTTCTTTTCTTTCTCGCCTGATTTCATCATGTAGAATTTCTTTTGAAAGTCATGGTAGACTCTCGAGAAGAAATCTTCATGTAAATCGACGCCCTCCGTTTCACATTTAGGTATGGGTTGCAGAAGAAATTTTACATAAATGATGGCCTTAGATGTCTATTTATACACCATGTACTTGAAGGCTTGAACATCAATATCTTCAAAGAATAATTAATTTGTGATACAAATCTAGTATTTTTATTCAAAATCTTCAATCAAAGAATAATAGTTCGATATAAGCGTTGTAATTTTCTTATTTGAACCACACCTTTTTTTATGAGTTTGCTATTGTACACAAGTGTAAGGTCAAAAGGTAAAGAATGTGATTTTGGAGATCATATCCTAGTCAATTGTGTGTTATAGAGGCGTTTGTCAGAATCATACTCCCTCCGTCCCGTAAAAAATGCAATTCTAGTTTTTCTCAGACAGATTAATGACATTGGTAAATGACCATACTATCATCAGTAATCGTCTGAATCATACTAAATTTGGCATAGAGGTTGTTAGTGCATGCAGAAAATTATCTATTTTAAGAAATAAACAGTTGGTTACAGCTAGAATTGCATTCTTTTGTGGGATTTTTTTTGAATCTCATGATTGCACTCTTCACGGGACGGAGGGAGTACATACTACTCTCTTCGTATTGAAATATTTGTCACTGTTGGCTTTTAAGTTTGACCATTTTTCTTATTTAAAAATTTATTGTAAACATACGAAAAATAAGTTATGTTGGAAGTATCATTTTAATGATAAAATAAGTTGCAAATAAAATATTTGATACTTGTATATTTTTAAATAAGATGAATGTTCAAACATCATTATAAAAAATTATGGTGTTTTGAATGTTTAAGGGCACTTACTTTTTTAATTTCAATTGAAACGTAACATTTTAAGGACTCTGTGTAGTGTTAACAATGGGTAACTCATCATTTTTTATCATGGCCTTGTCAACATAATTCATCGAAATGAACGGATCATAAGTCGGTCGGTAAGATTTTTATGGTGAAACATATCTACTTAGGCTTGAATCCTCGATTCAGTACGAATGTTCACATTTTTCTAAATTTATTCTAAGATTTAATCGGGGTTATTCTTTTAGCGGTATGTGTGTCCATCGACAATGAGACATCCGTGTGATTTTGTCAATATCGAGACCTACCGATCCAGACTTTTAGAGGTACTCATAGGGACAGGGTATGCACATGTGTATTTTACAGAAGTGAGTGCACACGCATGTTAGCGTTTTCGTCTTTACTATGATTCAAAAAAATCCTTAATTCGTCAAGATTAACAATGTTGAGAATAGAGCTTGGTTGAACTGCATATAGACCTCAAAACAACATTTTTTGGGGCTAACTAGCCATATTGAAATTTAGCTTGAAGAGCATATGACAAGGCTAAGCTATTTAAGAATGTCAGCGCATGGTAACATTGTATCAAAAGTTCAACAACTACTCACAGCATTCAAAAGGCGTTTTTTAAACTACTCTGCCAGCATGCTAACCTTGTACAGATTTTGTAAGCCCTGTAAAATTTGTCCAGACGACTAGACGAAGCGTTGGAGGTCCAGGAGGAGGCAGGGCAGATATAGTAGCAGTGGACACGCGGTTGTCAAATGCTGTTTTCGACCGTGTGCGTGCCCGGTGAGAGTTCATGCAACTGGGCCGTCACATTTTCCCGATCGTCCGTACGATGGGCCGGCCCACAGTGTTCTTCACGAGATCATGAAGGTACAAAGTTGTTGTAGCTACCCAGCTACTATAGCTAGCAAGCAATTTGAACCTGTCCTTCCGGTTTGCTTGCTACCCGATCTTATCAGCTCCTAAGTAGCGGTGGTTAAGCAGATTTCAGGCCTTGATGACCGCAGGAAAGAAAAACAGAAAGGAGGCATCACTTGTACAGGCAATCAAATTTCGTTGAAACATCGTTAGCCATGTGGATGTAGCTCCTCGACCAAATTCCTCACGGACAGGAAAGACACTGAAATTAAATCCAACCTACAGATCCAGTTGTTTTTGTTAGCAACCTCCTGAATGGCTCGGAGCAGGAAAGTCCAGCCCGTAGTACCCCTTTTGCGCCCGTGACATGAGAATTACTAGCTAGAGTACTTCCCGTGAAATGATATGGACATAGAGAGCAACAAATAGCCTCACTATCAACTCATGCATGTGCCAACTCTGTACGATCGACCAGAGGAATTTTGTTACCTGTTTCGTGGAATCGTGTGATGCTGATTGAGATGTAGTACATTTTATTTCGAAAAGAAAAAAGACTGAGATGCATAATGACTGTGATGCTTTTGAAACTCTTAAGGTTTACCCCTCTGCCCAAAAATGGCAAGCCTTTTATCTCGATTTAGTTAGCTCTAAAAGATCCAAACGGGCGTTGGTAGTAGTACATAATGCTCTTATAGTAAATGGAGAATGTTACCACTGTAATTTTTTTTTAAAAATGTTACCACTGTCCAATGAAGCTAAGATCTCAAGAGGGACTTGATTTCTCGGTTTAGCTCGAAGTCAACCAGAGTGGGCTATTGGATCTTGGAGCCAGACAACCTTAATTAACTACAGGAGCAAGTACTGCTTTCAGAATTCACCTCCATTTCATCTATCCACTTCAGTTTACTGCACTAACCAATAGCCACAGGCCTGCTGAACTGGTGTACAGTTTGGGCGCCAATATCTTTTGTTTAGATCTCAAATTCCACCTTAAAGTTCCCTATGCAAAAATAAGATTATCATCATATCAAAATATCGGCACATGCATGTGAAAGGACCAACACTAGGCCTAGAGGGGGGGTGAATAGGCCTGTTTAAAAATTTCTGCAAAATTCCTCCGAAAACTGTCAGAAAGTCGGATGATCCGATACAGTCTCGGATCTTCCGGCCAGGAAGATCCGACACTGTACAGGATCTTCCGACAGGGACAGACAACCGGAAGATCCGATGGAAAGTCGGATCTTCCGACAGGCAATACAAGTAAACTTCGAGATTTGAAAACTAATGACCTTTTAACAATTCCACTTGAATACAAAGCTCACAAATGATGTAAGGAACCTTCTATATATGATCAAAATCAGAGTAGAGCCACAAATAAGTAGATCGGGACAAATCAAGATATAGAAACAATATGAACAAGAATGAAAGTGGAGACAAAGAATTTTCTTCCGAAGTTCACTCCACAAAGGAGCTACGTCTCCGTTGAGATGCTCACAAAGAGCCGGGCTGTCACACTAACCCCAAGTCTCTCCCAATCAACCACAAAGGAGGATTGAGTTACTTACTATGTGCTCCCACGAAGAGAGAGGGTAATACAAACTTCCGGGACTCAAACCACAAGAGAATGGGAGTTCACCGGCACCTCTAACCGTCTAGGAGCAAGCTCCAAGAGTAACAAACGTGAATTGACGAATCCAAGTGCTTCAAGTGCTTGAGAGATGAACTAGTTGAGGGAGCTCAAGATGGCACTAGGTCTCTCACCACAAATCTTCTCTTCCACTCAAACCCTAGGTGAATCTTGGAAGGATCAAACCTTGGAAGGGAGTAGAGAGGTGGAGTGAATGCTCAAGTGGAAGTTTGTCTCGTGTTAGGTCAGTGTATTCCGCTACAGTGAATGAAAGGGGGTGAGGGGTATATATACCAACCCCCAAAATATGACCGTTATGTTCACTGCGAAGGGGTACCGGATCTTCCGACACTTGGTCGGATCTTCCGATAAGCAACAGATATGTGTGAGGAAAACTCCAGAAAAGTTCCAGGGGCCGGATCTTCCGACAGTAGGTCGGATCTTCCGGGGGACCCCGGAACTTCCGGCCCGGAGAAAGCCAAGACAGAGCCGGCCGGAACTTCCGGTCGGATCTTCCGGCCTCGGGTCGGAACTTGCAACAGGACACTTGTGAGCTCGAAAAACAGCTAAGTCTTGTAACTTCCGAAGCAATGGCCGGAACTTCCGGCCAGGAAAAACGCAAGGCCGAGCCGCCCGGAACTTCCGGTCGGATCTTCCGGCCTAAGTTCCGGCCGAGCAGAAAAGATGTTTGTGAAGTGTTTTTGTGACTATCAAGAGTTTGTCATCTCAATCAAAGCACTTTTAGCAACTAGAATTTATCAACTACGTCCCCCTTGATAGTACGGTGGTCCTATACTCAATTTCAAACGGAAAATTAAATTTAAATCCACCAATTGAGTCCTCCACCATATGGATGAGCGTTGGGGTCCTTCCTTTAGTATTGTCTTCCTTTTATTTCATTTTATTCTGCACAACTCATGCAAAGCATCATATCTAAATTTCTATTTTCATTAATCACCAAAATAGATTAAATGCCTAGATGCACTTTCAATCTCCCCCTTTTTGGTGATTGATGACAACACAAATTTGGGTTCACAAGATGGGAATAAAATTCATGTTTTGCATCCAATGTTTTTGGAGAGGCTCCCCCTAAAAATGTGCATGTTCAACTTAAATAGCCTCAAATGCTTGTGCACATGTTTTGCAAGAGTCTCTCAAAATAAGATGCATAAAGGTGCTTGGTGTGATGAAATAAACGTGATGCATATGACAAGATATACACATCAATAAAGTGAGAAATAACATCACATCATTCATAAGCAACTCACAATAAAATAGATAACGAGATCCACATCACACTAGCAATAACCAAATTAAGTCTTACAAATAAAAGTCTCACTTGGCACACCATACATAACACAAATTCAAGTTCTCACAAGTTCACAAGCTAGAACATGAATAAAAGATAGATAGGTGATGAGTTTCCAATGGCCACATTCACTCCCCCTTTGTCATCAAGGACCAAAAAGGGAGCTACTCGTCCTCGTCGTCGTCGTCATCATCACCACCCTCGTCATCGTCATCATCATCGTCGTCCTCATCATCATCGGCTACAACGGTCTTGCCCTTGCGACGATCCTCATCCGTCTCGGGCTCACTGACATATTCCTCTTCTTCTTCCTCAGTTTCTTCTTCTGCTATTTCTTCTTCAACTTCTTCTTCCTCTTCTACTATCTCCTCTTCTCCTTGTCCTTGGTGTTGAGAGGCACCAAAGACATACTCCTGTGAGTAATCCTCCCAAGGATTTGCAAAAGAGGGTGGAGGAGTAACTTCCCTGAGTCGATGAACAGGAGAATGTGGCATGTTTAACTTTTCAAGAAGCTCTTTGTGACGCTTATCCGCCATGTATCTATCATATTCGGCGCGTTGCTCACGCTCATGAGACCTCTTGACTTGATATTTGCACATGTTGAAGCAAGAAAACATGCCTTGGAGCAGAAAATCTATTTTGCTCTTCTTGCCTTTGGGAGTAAAGGAGGGGCCACTAGAAGGAGCTGGAGCAGCTGATGGAGGAGCTTGGGAAGAAGAAGCACCTTGAGATGATGGAGTTGGAGCACCTTGATAAGCCTTTGACTTGATTTTCAGAAGCTGTGTAATCTTGCCCTGAGGAGATTTGTATGCAGGATGGAGCTTATCAGACAAGATGTTTACCCCAGACACATGCTTGATCATGTGGAAGATGTATGGGGCATAGTGGCAGCCACTGGAAGCATCATATGAGCAGTAAATAATTTCATTCCAAATGAAATTGAAAACCTTGAACTTGGGCTTCCCGGGGGCCATTTGAAACAGCAAGTTTTTGGCCCTCTTGGAGATATTGTCAGCATCTCCTGCTCTTGGATACAAGGTCCCTCTAAGAAGTTGATTCAGCAATTTGTAGAAAGGAGAAAGACCCTTGTATTTCCCAAACACAACTTCACCATATGCATGATCATACATGAAAGCCAACTTTGTGTCATCTAAGATTCTGCCTAAGTGAAGATCCACTTTGCTCCTATCATTGCTTGTATGGGCATAGGCGGTCTCCTCAGCAAGCCCAAACAAACTAGCAAAGTCATGTAGAGAGATAGATAGGCGTTTTCCACATAAGGTCCAATGCATTTCATAACGATCCTCATCGACCCATAGAGTGGCATAGAATTGGGCTATTACCTCCTCATTGTATGGACATTCAAAGGCCATCAACTTGTCCAAGTCCATCTCCACACACCGCTTATAAACATCATCAACAACTGGCTTGAGCGGTGGTGGGAAACTCTTCAGGTATTTCCAGTCGACCCAATACATAGGAGTGCAAATGCGGGTCATTTTGAGAATTACAGATTCATACCAATCAGCTTGATGTGAAACCCAAAAACGAGGATCACCCTTGAAGAGCTTGTACTGGATGTTCCTTGGATCCTCATTCTCACTGAATCTCAGGGGCTTCATGCTATTCTGGGCCAGCTTGAAATTGACCAAGGAACTGTCAAGTGAGTGACGAAAAGGAATAGCAGTACTGATGAAGTTGTTAGCAAGAAAAGATAGATCAATGTCATCGTTGTACTGCGTCCCTGGTCCTTCTTCTTGATTGGCCCGCTTAACTCTGGGACGAGGCGGGATCTTGCGCCCCGGCACACTGGATTGGGCTCTTCCACGAACAGAGCGTGAAGCTGCTTGCTCCATTGATCTCTTGCCCTTTCCAACATCTCTTGTCTCTCTATCTGAAGCAGAATCCGGATCAGAGGATGAACCGCTGGGAGGATGAAATGAGCTCTTAGTGCGACCGATGCTTGGGCGCACTGTCAAAGATGTGGTCTTCTTCTGCGTAACCTTCTCCTTAACCATCTGACAAGATATGAAAAAGGTGTATTTAGGGACACAGGCAAGGAATTGCAGCTAAGTTGATAGGATAGGACTTGACTCTGTCGGATCTTCCGGCAATGGGTCGGAAGATCCGGGGGTCCGGATCTTCCGGTCCATGATCGGATGATCCGACAGGGTCGGGTCAAACCCTAAAAACGTAGGAACCGAAGATTTAGCGCACCGAACGACATGAGATCATAGGGAAGTGTTCTAGGCATGTATATGAGATGATTCACCAAGGGAAAAACAGCTAGAACCTCCTACATTGATAGATCGGGCGATGGGGATTTTGAATCAATACCGTTGAGATTTCCCGCGAAAACTCCGGAAGATCCGATGGAGATTGAGTCTTGGAGAGTTGGGGAATCAAACGATGTCACTCGATGAAGAAATCCACGGTCCAATCTTCAAATCGCCGTATGGGGTGAAGAGAGGGAGAGAGGAGGCGTCGGTGGAGGACAAGAGAGAACGAATGAGAAAGATAACGGTTCGGTCCAGGTATTTAAATTCGCGCACAGGCCGGAAGTTCCGACATAGCGTCGGAAGATCCGGTAGCAACAGAACTAGAGAGAGAACAGCACCGGAAGTTCCGAGAGCTCCCAGGTCCGGAAGATCCGACAGAGTGTCGGAAGATCCGACCGAGTCGGAAGATCCGGAAAAATTTCAGAGAGAACGATGAGAGACAGAGCCGCCCGGAACTTCCAGGGGTAAGTTCCGGGGGACTGTCGGAAGATCCGGTCCAGAGAAGATGTGTCCCAAAGATGATTTTCCACGACGAGATTTGATTGAAGATTTTGAGAGAACTAGCTGATGAACATGTAAGAAACTTGTCCCAAAATTGATCAGCAACAAACAATCAACACATAACCATGATCAACTCGGAACAAGAAAAGATCCAACTATCAAAATTTTGAAAAACTCACACAATAAAAATAGAATAAGATCATTTTTCTTCTAGTCTAGGCATCAATCAATTGTGTGTGCAACAAGTCAAGCCAAGTTACGAGAATCCAAGATATTTAGCTCACTCCTCAAGGAACAAAACCTTTGCTCATCAAGAGGCTTGGTGAAGATATCGGCTAATTGTTTTTCGGTTCCTACATGGCATATGGCGATATCTCCTTTGGCTTCATGATCTCTAAGAAAGTGGTGTCGAATGTCTATGTGCTTGGTTCTTGAGTGTTGAACGGGGTTGTTTGCAAGTTTTATGGCACTCTCATTGTCACACAAGAGTGGGATATTTTTGAATTCACAACCAAAGTCACTCAAGGTTTGTCTCATCCAAAGTAGTTGAGCACAACAAGCACCGGCTGCAACATACTCGGCCTCGGCGGTGGAAAGCGCAACGGAATTTTGTTTCTTAGAGCTCCATGACACCAAAGACCTACCAAGAAATTGGCAAGTCCCCGTTGTACTCTTCCGATCTACTTTGCAACCGGCATAATCCGAATCGGAGTAGCCAAGTAGATCAAAAGTGGAGCCCTTGGGATACCACAAGCCAAGGTTTGGAGTATGCACTAAATATCTAAAAATTCTCTTAACAGCCATAAGATGAGATTCCTTAGGATTGGCTTGAAATCTTGCGCACATGCACACACTAAGCATAATATCCGGCCTAGATGCACAAAGGTAAAGCAAGGAACCAATCATGGAGCGATATACCTTTTGATCGACCGATTTGCCTTCCTCATTTAGATCAAGATGACCATTCACCGGCATAGGGGTCTTGATTGGCTTAGCATTGGCCATGTCAAACTTTTTGAGCATATCACTTGTATATTTGGTTTGACATATGAACGTGCCATGCTTTAGTTGCTTGATTTGAAATCCGAGAAAGAATTTCAATTCTCCCATCATTGACATCTCAAATCTCTTGGTCATTATCCTACTATACTCTTCACAAAAAGTTTCATTAGTAGAACCAAAGATTATATCATCAACATAAATTTGACAAACAAACAAATCTTTGTCTATTTTCCTAATGAAGAGAGTAGAATCGGCTTTGCCCATTACAAAGCCATTCTTGAGAAGAAAATCCTTAAGGCATTCATACCATGCTCTAGGTGCTTGCTTAAGCCCATAGAGCGCCTTATGGAGTTTGTAGACATGGTCGGGGTGCTTGGGGTCTTCAAATCCCGGTGGTTGCTCCACATATACTAGCTCCCCGAGAGGCCCATTCAAAAATGCACTCTTCACATCCATTTGATACAACTTGAAGTTGTGATGTGATGCATAGGCCAAAAGGATACGAATTGACTCAAGCCTTGCCACCGGGGCATATGTCTCACCAAAATCAAGCCCTTCAATTTGAGTGAAGCCTTGAGCAACCAATCTAGCTTTGTTTCTTGTGACAATGCCATTTTCATCTTGTTTGTTCCGGAAAACCCACTTGGTGCCAATCACATTTTGCTTGGGTCTTGGGACCAACTCCCATACTTCATTTCTTGAAAAGTTGTTCAACTCTTCTTGCATTGCAATAACCCAATCCGCATCTCCAAGAGCTTCTTCTACCTTGAGAGGTTCCAAAGAGGAGACAAACGAGTAAAATCCACAAAAATTTGCTAAACGTGAACGAGTGGTTACCCCTCTTTGGATGCTCCCTAGAATGTTGTCAACGGGATGATCCCGTTGAACACTTTGGTGAACTCTTGGATGTGAGAATGTTGATTGACGTTGGATGGGTCCATCATCATCTTCTTCATGATGTGACTCAACATCTTGAGCATCGTCACCTTGAGCTCCCCCTAGATCATTGTCATGGTCATGATCGTCACCATGATCTTCGACTTGATCTTGTGATGAGCTTGGTGGTTCAACTCTTGTTGACGGTGATGAATCGATGTTGAACATGATTTCCGGATCTTGGTCTTGTTCTTCATCTTCATTTGGAAACTCTTGAGGCTTCACTTCCCCTAAACTCAAGTTCTTGATGGCTTGACTTGGCGGGACTTCATCTACAAGGTCATTTATAACTTGCTCTACTTGAGAGCCGTTTGATTCATCAAATTTTACGTCTACCGTGATCTCAACACAACCGGTGGTTTTGTTGAAAACACGGTAGGCGTGTTCGTTAGTACCATAACCAAGTAGAAAGCCTTCATCAACCTTAGGTGCAAACTTTGAGCTTTTGGTTTTCTTGTTAAGAATGTAACATTTGCAACCAAAGACTCGAAAGTAGTGCACCTTTGGTTTGTTACCGGTTAGGATCTCGTATGGAGTCTTGTTCAAGTACTTTTGAAGATAGAGACGGTTAGTGGCATGGCAAGCCGTGCTAACCGCCTCGGCCCAAAAGTTATCCGGAGTCTTGTACTCATCAAGCATGGTCCGTGCCATCTCAATCAAAGTCCTATTCTTCCTCTCAACAATGCCATTTTGTTGAGGTGTGTATGGCGCGGAAAGCTCATGCTTGATTCCTTCTTCATCAAGAAACTCTTCAACATTTGTGTTCTTGAACTCCGTCCCATTGTCACTTCTTATATGCTTGATCTTCAACTCAAACTCATTTTGAGCTCTTCTAATAAATCTCTTGATGATTGTTTGAGCTTCACTCTTGTCTTGCAAAAAGAAGACCCATGTGAAACGAGAAAAGTCATCTACAATGACAAGTCCATACTTGTTCCCGCCAATGCTAACATAAGCAACCGGTCCAAATAAATCCATATGAAGCAACTTGAGTGGTCTTGAGCTAGTCAAAATATTTTTGGGTGGATGTGGTGCACCGACTTGCTTCCCGGCTTGACAAGCACTACACAACCGATCTTTCTCAAACACAACATTTGTTAGTCCTAGGATGTGTTCATCCTTTTGAAGTTTGGCCAAGTTCCTCATCCCAACATGAGCTAGCCGGCGATGCCAAAGCCAACCCAAGCTAGATTTTGCCACTAGACAAGTCTTCGGTTCCACTTTACTAGTTGTGAAATCAACTAAGTAAAGCTTTCCCTTAAGTCGACCCGTAAATGCAATAGAGGAATCCTCCCTTCTTAGGATGCTCACACCCTCATTAGTAAAGAGACAATTGTAGCCTTTCTCACAAAGTTGTGAAACCGACAACAAGTTGTATCCCAAAGAATCAACAAGATAAACATTTGAAAGAGATGAGTCTTGTGAAATAGCTACTTCACCTTGACCTATGACATCACCATGATTGTTGTCACCAAATGTGATCTTCTCAACGGGTGAGTCATATTCTTGTAGCTTCGCAAACATATTCCTTTCTCCGGTCATATGATTTGAACATCCACTATCCAATAACCACGAAGGTCCTCCGGAGGAATATGCCTACAAAACAAGTTTTAGGCCTTGGACTTAGGTACCCAAAATTGATTGGGTCCTTGAGAGTTAGCTTTAGACATTTTAGGCACCCACACACTTCTCATCATTTTCCTAGCGTGAGCACCTATATACTTTACCGCCATCTTTCCATTTTGGTCCCAAGTGACCATGTAGTCGATGGAGTAGTTTGGTGATGGCTTGTGCTCAATGACCTTCTTTTCTTTCTTGGTCTTGATCTTGACATTTTGAGTGGATACCTTTTTCTTTGGCAAGGACTCCATGGGTCTTACCACCCCATGAGCCGCATCCATTAGTTCACCTAGATAGGTCCCTTTGGTGAACAATGTCACATCACGATCATTTACCCTTTTTGTGCCATTTGCCTTTCCTCCTCGAGTGTATCCAAGCCCATCCTTGATAGTACCATATCTACCGGCTTTATATGCCGGGTGGGTTTCGAATACACTCTTGTTCTTACTTTGATCTTGGCCAATGGCATTGGTCAACTTTTGGATTTGAGCATCTTTAGCCTTGACTTTCTCTTCTAGCTTTGAAATGTTAGTTGCACAAGCATCCAAATCAATTTTATAACATCTTGAGCAACCTTCACTAGTAGAGCCACTTGAGTCAAGAGTTGTTTTGGAGTCGTTCTTGGCACTTTCCCAAAGTGAGCTAAAATTGGCTTCTAGATCTTTGTATTTGATCTCTAGGCTTGAATGCCTTTCTTGAAGCTCATTTTTAGCACTCTTTAGGTTAGTGAGAGAGTCATTTGTCAAAGACAAGTTCTTTGACATCCTCTCCCGTGAGTCATTGACTTGAGATAACTCACTAGCCAACTTCTCAACCTTGAGTTTCTCCTCAACTAGAGCCTCTTCTAGGACAAGGTTTCTCTCCTTCTCAAGGATGAGCAATTCTTCTTGCCTTTCGAGACTCTCTTCTCTTTTCCCAATTTTCTCTAGTAGTTTTTTAATAAATTTGTAACCGTCTTTACCAAACTTCTTTATCATGTTTTTCTCATATTCGGCTTCTTCATTATCTAGTTCATTTTCAATGTTACTAGATGATGATAGAGTGGATGGAGAAGGTGGTGTGGTGTCAAATACCTTGGTCCCTTGAGCCATGAGGCACATGGGAGCTTCATCATCGCTCTCATCAATGTTGTTGAAGAGTCTTGAGGTTGATGTAGGAGCATGGATGGCACAAGTGACCATTTCTTCATCACCGGAGTCGTCACTTGATGAATCCCAACCTTCACCAACATGAGCGCTTCCAAACCTTTTCTTGTACTCTCGACTCTTCTCCTTGTATTTCTTGTCTTTGTCACCGACCTTGTCCTTGATCTTCTTGTCATCCTTGTCATCCTTCTTGCGGGGACAATCGGCAATGAAATGACCTTTCTCCCCACACTCATAGCATCTTCGTTGAGAGAAGCTCTTCTTTTCACCTCTCGTCTTCATGAATCTCTTGAAGTTTCTAACCAACATAGCGGTTTCTTCATCGGTGCTCTCATGGTCGTTTGAATCTTCATTTTTCTTGGAAGTTGAGGTCTTCTCATTTGACTCAACTTTCTTGCTTGGTTCGGCCTTAAGAGCGATGGTCTTGACTTCGGTTTGTTGGATAGACCTTGTCACATCCAAGCTATTCATTTCATGATATTGCAACTTGTTGAATAGCTCCATAGGCACCATTGTCTTGAACTTGTCACTTTCTCTAATCATTGTGGCAAGCATTGGGTTCTTGGGTGCGTATGCTCTAAGCAATTTCTTTGTGACCTTGTTCTCGCCCCAATCATTGCTTCCAAGCATCCTAATTTCGGTGACTAGGAGCTTCAATCGATCATACATTTCTTGCAAGGACTCATCCTTCTTCATGACGAAAGCTTCTAGTTCTCCTTGTAGGAGATCCACCTTGCCTTCCTTGACTTCTTCCGATCCTTCATGAGCCATTCGAAGAGTGTCCCATAGCTCTTTGGCACTATCGATTCCTCTAATCTTGTTGTACTCATAAGAGCTTAGAGCACTCCTAAGCACGGTCACGGCTTGAGAGTTGCGGAAGATGTCGTATTCTTGTTCACGACTTGGCGTTGCACTCTTGTCAACACCTATATTCACAATAGTCCAAAGAGATGGATGAAGACCATGCAAGTAAATTTTCATATCATCACTCCATCGGGCATAGTCAATCCCATTGAATTTGGGGACTTTGCCCATTGGAATGGATGAGAAATTAAGACTAGAAGGGTCAAAAGATTTGTTAGAAGAAGATGTCTCATATCGATAAGACACCGAGTGAAGTCCGTCGAGAGCGTCTCTTTCTCGTATCTTCTTCTTGAAAAGCTTTAGTGCCTCTCTTTCGGCCTTCTCCTTAATCTTCTTCCTTATCTTCTCCCTTCTTTGCTTTTTCTTTTCTTGTTCATCCAAGCTTTCATCAACATCGCTAATGTTGAATTCATCATCACTCGAGCTTGACTCAACGGGCGTCGGATGTTTATCTTTGTGGGCGGAAGCCATCTCGGATACATCTCCCATACCGGCCATAGTGTTTTCCCTTAGCGGTTAAGCCTAAACAAGGGATTAGGCTCTGATACCAATTGAAAGGACCAACACTAGGCCTAGAGGGGGGGTGAATAGGCCTGTTTAAAAATTTCTGCAAAATTCCTCCGAAAACTGTCAGAAAGTCGGATGATCCGATACAGTCTCGGATCTTCCGGCCAGGAAGATCCGACACTGTACAGGATCTTCCGACAGGGACAGACAACCGGAAGATCCGATGGAAAGTCGGATCTTCCGACAGGCAATACAAGTAAACTTCGAGATTTGAAAACTAATGACCTTTTAACAATTCCACTTGAATACAAAGCTCACAAATGATGTAAGGAACCTTCTATATATGATCAAAATCAGAGTAGAGCCACAAATAAGTAGATCGGGACAAATCAAGATATAGAAACAATATGAACAAGAATGAAAGTGGAGACAAAGAATTTTCTTCCGAAGTTCACTCCACAAAGGAGCTACGTCTCCGTTGAGATGCTCACAAAGAGCCGGGCTGTCACACTAACCCCAAGTCTCTCCCAATCAACCACAAAGGAGGATTGAGTTACTTACTATGTGCTCCCACGAAGAGAGAGGGTAATACAAACTTCCGGGACTCAAACCACAAGAGAATGGGAGTTCACCGGCACCTCTAACCGTCTAGGAGCAAGCTCCAAGAGTAACAAACGTGAATTGACGAATCCAAGTGCTTCAAGTGCTTGAGAGATGAACTAGTTGAGGGAGCTCAAGATGGCACTAGGTCTCTCACCACAAATCTTCTCTTCCACTCAAACCCTAGGTGAATCTTGGAAGGATCAAACCTTGGAAGGGAGTAGAGAGGTGGAGTGAATGCTCAAGTGGAAGTTTGTCTCGTGTTAGGTCAGTGTATTCCGCTACAGTGAATGAAAGGGGGTGAGGGGTATATATACCAACCCCCAAAATATGACCGTTATGTTCACTGCGAAGGGGTACCGGATCTTCCGACACTTGGTCGGATCTTCCGATAAGCAACAGATATGTGTGAGGAAAACTCCAGAAAAGTTCCAGGGGCCGGATCTTCCGACAGTAGGTCGGATCTTCCGGGGGACCCCGGAACTTCCGGCCCGGAGAAAGCCAAGACAGAGCCGGCCGGAACTTCCGGTCGGATCTTCCGGCCTCGGGTCGGAACTTGCAACAGGACACTTGTGAGCTCGAAAAACAGCTAAGTCTTGTAACTTCCGAAGCAATGGCCGGAACTTCCGGCCAGGAAAAACGCAAGGCCGAGCCGCCCGGAACTTCCGGTCGGATCTTCCGGCCTAAGTTCCGGCCGAGCAGAAAAGATGTTTGTGAAGTGTTTTTGTGACTATCAAGAGTTTGTCATCTCAATCAAAGCACTTTTAGCAACTAGAATTTATCAACTACGTCCCCCTTGATAGTACGGTGGTCCTATACTCAATTTCAAACGGAAAATTAAATTTAAATCCACCAATTGAGTCCTCCACCATATGGATGAGCGTTGGGGTCCTTCCTTTAGTATTGTCTTCCTTTTATTTCATTTTATTCTGCACAACTCATGCAAAGCATCATATCCAAATTTCTATTTTCATTAATCACCAAAATAGATTAAATGCCTAGATGCACTTTCAGCATGGAGTACTAAATGTAGATAAAATAAAAAAACTAATTGCACGGTTTTGTTGTACTCTGCGAGACGAACATTTTGAGCCTAATTAATCAATTTTTGGACAATTTTTTACATATACAAACGAAATGTTACAATGACGCACACCTCCAAAAGTGGCTAAAGTTTGGCTCTCAAATTTGGGAACTAAACAAGTGCTTGTAAGAGAAGGACCACCCAAGTTTCGGCCTCTGAAAACAAGTGACCACATAGAGCAGCAGTGTCCACAACATGTCGCGAGGATGTTTGTAGGAGGCTCCACACGCTCCCATCACAAGTTGGACGCATATGCAGCCGTCTCAGCATGTGCAGAGACCTTCTTGCATCTCAACAGGGAAGGGGATAAGCACCTCTTGATCCAGTGGTGCATGTGTTGGATGGAACCTTGTTTCTGGAGTCTGGTCTGGCTATTTGCGCTACCCAACGACACTGATGAATGACCCCTATCCTCCATTGTGGCAGTGGTCAGTACACTGCAGATCTGCAGGACAGTACCAAATCGTAACAGACTGAGACTAGTAGTTTATGCCGTGCCAACGTTCTTCGATGCCTTGTGCCTATTCTAGCCTTCAACCGTTGATCAGTGGCTAAGGAAAGGCCTGTAGCAGGGCAATTTGTGTCATGGAGATGGAATCATCTCTCTTCTTTTTTTTCCCTCAAAAGAAGGCATGGGATCATCTCAGAGCCTGTCTCTTCCTTTTTCTGCATGTTAAGCTTGGGCAGTGTTCAGGTAGATCGACTCGCGCGTGTGAATGTGGATGGAGGCTGCTGTGCTGTGGATTGCGGTCATTTGACGATCCATTTCGGTAAAAATAGCCATCGACGTCCTTCAATTTTGAACAAATGGTCAACTTAAATTTGTTCCCTAATTATTAAAAAGTCTAAAAGCGTCCTTCAACTTCTCAAATCCGAGTCGTTTCGTTCCTCGTCCTAGCTAACGTGCCACGTAAGCGAGCCATATCAGCGGTCCACTATGAAATACCATTTGTACCCCTTGCTACTTCTAAAAGGATTCATCCCCATGTCAGCCTGGTCGCGGAGAAGCTTAACTCGGGGCTGGTGAGCTCCCTTCGCCGCCACTCGGCCTCTACGTCCTCGGGCCGCTGCTCCCACACCACCTCGTCCTTCGCCTCCACCTCCTCAACTGCCGCCCCGCCCTCGCCACGCGTGGCCTCGGTCCCGCGCAACAACAGCAGCGCCGCCAGCCCCAGGAACAACTCCCCCGTCCTCACCGCCAGCGGCCTCCTCTCCTCGACCATCGGGACAACGGGCTCCGGAGGCGCCTCCACCAGCGCTGTCGAAGGCTCGGGGTCGTGGCGCGCGGTGGCGCGCGCGAGCAGGAGGCAGAGCCAGGACGGGTGCGCCGCGATGGTGGCGGGAGTGGGAGCGAGAGGGGTCACCGGCGGCTGGGGCTTGGGCGGGAGGTGGGATGAGGAATAGGGGGAGGAAGAGAGGAAGGGGATGAGGGGGGCCATGGGAGCTCTTCGTCGGAAGCTGCCGGCGCCCACGCCGCCTCCGACACGCGTGCACGCGCGAAGATAGGAGGGGAGCAAGGGGTACAAATGGTATTTCACAGTGGACCACTGACATGGCTCGCTTATGTGGCACGTCAGCTCGGACGAGAGATAAAACCGACTCGGATTTGAGAAGTTGGAGGACGATTTGGATTTTTTTTTATAGTTAAGGAATGAAATTGACCCCTTCACCAAAATTGGAGGACATCCATTGCTATTTTGCCATTATTTCCTTGTGCCCTGGGTCTCCCTGCTCAGTGGAGGAGCATGGCCTGCCACATGGTTGATGCCATTATTGCCTTCCTGCTCATGCACCACCGCGGATTGGATCTGAAGGTCCAGCTTTGTCCGGTGGAAAGGGGGTCAAATGGGCACTTTTTCCTGGGGCATGAATGGAGCGAATGCCCCTTTAATTAGGGTTCGGGGATCCCAGCCCCTACTAGCTGAAAAGAAAGAATCAATGTCCTCGCCATGAACTGTTCAAGGCTAATTGCCCCGTCCTAGTCCAGTCTGTGCCTTCCCGGCAATAGATCCGTGCAGATGTTCGGTAAAGGTTTGTGCTAATTATGTTTTGTTTACTTGTGATTTATGTTTTGGGTCTAATGGTGCTGCTGAGTGCGGACTGTCGAGTGACATCACATGTGCACGGGGGAGCCCCGGATGGTGTTCTGCACGAAAGCGAGTGCTGTGTGTTTCTCACGGTCTTTTGATCAGATCTCTCATGCAGAGAGACAGTGCACCCGCAACGACTTTCAGAGGCCCTGCACTCGTCGCGTCAGGGAGCCCCCTTTTCCTGCCTGCTTTTCCTTCTTTATTCCTCTCTATCGGGCCCCACTTTGTTCGTACTGCCAGCACCGATGCTCACTGCATGATCGGCCATTGGCCAAAAGTAGCGACTGAGGAGTGAGTGAGTGACCTCACACTAGTCATAACCCCCCTCTGAACTCGCTGCAGATCGAAGCGCACATGGAAATGCTCAATGGCTCATTTGGCCATTCACAGGGCATTACTGTTACTAGTAGCTCATTAATACACACACCTGTATTCTCGTATTCTTTCCCCATGCCGTCAGTCAAAGAAAGAACAAAGCGGCAAATCCGTCGTGAGCTGAGCTGGGCAGGGCAGGCATGGCGGGAGGCCAAGGGCGCCTCGCGAGTTGCCCCATCTCGAGGGCTCCTCTCTGCAAACGTGCCGCCCGTATATAAATTGGACAGACGCGAGAGATTCTCGTGTGGATGTTCGGGGTTATTTCTCTCAGCTCAGATAGCAGTCAGATGGGGAGCACGGCCTGCTGGCCTCCCACTGGACTCTCCTGTTCTCCCCTCAGATAGATAGATGTGGCGAGAGCAAGCGCGACGGCTTGTTGTCTCTCTGAGTCACCTCCTCTCCCGCTAGCTCCAACAAAAACCGAGAGCGACACGGCACTTGGATCCCCTCGAGACCGGGGAGTCAGAACAGCAGGTACTCGATGAACTTCGGCTCCTTCCTGTCCCGATGGCGATTTCTTCCTCTGTCGCGTCTCGTATTCACTATCGATTCAGTCATTCAGCGAGGAGCAGATTAGATGCAGGGGCGCAGGTTCCTGTCATGTTCGACTGCTCGTTTGTTCTTTTCTTTCTGTGCTCAGTGTTCAATTTTTGTTTATTATTGCCAGTTTGCAATGGCGCATCTGTTGTATCAGCAGCAGAGGTATTTAGGCTTACAGATTGATGAAGTTTGATTAGGGCAACGGCGATCCTGAGTCCATCCAATGCCACCCTCTTCGATGTTTTTTTTGGGGCTTAACAACAGAAATTCCTTGCCGATTTCTTGATTTGCGCGGTCACGGGGAGTGGTGGATTGTGTTTCCGGCAAAGTGCCCGTGCTGCCACACTTTCAGCCCGTATTTTCCGTGGATCTCGCGATCGAGACGTGTGAACAACCACTTCTTCTTTCTTTTTCATTCTCGCTTTTTTTTTCCTTTCGAGTTTTCTTTTGCATGGCTGGTGATGTCGATGCTGATGTGTTTCTTTGCTTCAGACTGTTATCGGCATAGAGACGTCGTAGTGTGTATCCACCCTCACTCACATCCCGCGGCGGCATGGAGAAGGAGAAGAGGAGGCGGAGCTGGTTCGAGCGCATCAGGAGGCTCTTCACCTCCTCCGAGCCCAAGGAGAAACCGAAACCTGACAAGGTTCGATCACGCCCCCCGTCACGTTTCTTGTGTTATCACTCTTTCCTTTGGATCGAGGAGAGGAGCTTGACGGTTCAGTATCCATGGCAATGGCGGATGGTGACATCTCGATTCGTGCGCAGAAGGCGAAGAGCAAGCGGTGGATGCCGGGGAAGCTGAGGACGCAGCACTCGTTCGCCCTGCCGGCGCCGGCGCCGGAGCCCGCGGCCGCGGACCGGCAGATCAGGCAGGCGGAGGACGAGCAGAGCAAGCATGCCATGGCCGTCGCCCTCGCCACCGCGGCGGCCGCCGAGGCCGCGGTCGCCGCCGCGCACGCCGCCGCCGAGGTCGTCCGCCTCACCGGCCAGCCGCCCGCGCCCCCGCCGCCCGGGCAGGAGCAGGAGGAGCAGCACGCCGCCGTCGCTATCCAATCGGCTTACCGCGGGTACCTGGTACGTGGGCACGGCTCGCTGACATGTTTCTTGTTCTGTGCAATCATAACTGTCCAGCAATGCAAATTCTCGATTTTGTTCTTGGTGAGATCGATGCATTTTGAGCTGCTATCGGAATTCATCCATTTTTTTGCCATGCTTTTGGGGAGG
Organism: Echinochloa phyllopogon; assembly: GCA_033239725.1. NCBI lineage: Eukaryota > Viridiplantae > Streptophyta > Magnoliopsida > Poales > Poaceae > Echinochloa > Echinochloa phyllopogon. Next base: position 58,310,280 of record BTCW01000018.1, on the reverse strand, counting down.
GCAAAACATTCGTGTCACTGAGGCTACTGTGTCTGAACGCAGGCTCGTCGGGCGCTGCGGGCGCTCAAGGGCCTGGTGCGGCTGCAGGCGCTGATCCGCGGGCAGGCGGTGCGGCGGCAGACGGCGGCGACGCTGCGCGGCCTCGAGTCCCTGATAAGGATCCAGGCCCGGCACCGCTCCAGGGCCGGCGGCCCCGACGACCAGGAGGCGGCGCCGGACGACGCCGACGCCGACGCCTTCCTGCTCAGGCGCGGCCGGGAGCTCTACGCCGCCGCAATCCACGTAAGCATCCTAGAACTTCTAGTCACGGCCCAGCACGCCGGTGGCAATTCCGGCCGCCGGAGCAGCAGCGCCCGGGCCGGGGGCGGCGAACGTGCGAATGATTGGCGCCGCACATGCGACGCATGTGGGTAAAAGGTTGGCTAGGCGGGGGCGGAGGGGGGATGAGTGAGTGACTGACTGACTGGCTGGTGGGCCTTCTCGCCGGCGCGTCGCGTCGGCGTGTCGTCCGATGGGCGCGCACGGCACATGCGCGTGATGCGCCATGATTCCTCTTGGCCTCTTGCTCTTGGAGTTGGGGTCTTGGGTGTCAGGGTGTGGGGGTAGCCGGCCGCCGGCCCGGCCGCCTCGTGTCCCGCGACCGGACCGGACCGGACCTACCCCGCGTACGCGTAGTACGTCGGCAGCGCCTGCCTTTGGTGGTCGTGCACGTGGGTCGCTCGCTCGCTACCAGTAGAGGTAGAGCACAGCATACTCCCCGTCGTCGGCGAGCGCGACCTGCCTGCGTGGCCGTGGCCGGCTGGCCTGTTTCGACGCGTCCGGAGTAGACTTGCAGCCGCGTGGCGGCCAGGCCAGCCTGCTCTGCTACGGGCACATGTGCTGACGATTCGGGTGGTGGTGTGGTGTGTTGCAGGAGCAGCAGCACGAGCAGGCGAGCAGCAAGGGGTGGGACAGCAGCACCCTCTCCAAGGAGGAGATGCGCGCCGTGACGCGGAGCCGGGAGGAGGCGGCGCTCAAGCGCGTGCGCGCGCTGCAGTACGCCTCCCTGCAGAGCGAGAAGCTGGGCATCCGGCGGCCGCCCCTCCTGTCCAGGGACGAGGCCGACGCGCTCAGCAACCAGCGCTGGAGCTGGCTCGACGAGTGGGTCGGCTCCCAGCCCTTCGACAAGGACGTCCCCGTCGCGCACCAGTCGCCCTACGCCGCCAAGACGCCGGGGCCCAGGGCCGCCGACCAGCTCGCCGGCCTTGGAGGCGACGACGCCGACTGGCTCGGCTGCTCCGCGCGGCGCTCCTTCGTCCGCCCGCGCCGCGCGCCGGCGAGGGCCGGGGACTACTACTACGAGGACGCCGCGCCGTGCTCGCCGGCGCCGTTCCCGGGGTACATGGCGTCCACGGCGTCCGCCAAGGCCAAGTTCCGGTCCATGAGCACTCCCAAGGAGCGCCACGCCGGCGCCGGCGCAGACGCCTTCTCGGAGCAGTGCTTCCCGTTCGCGGACAGGCTGCTCTCGCCGATCCCGTCCATGTCGCCCATCCCCTCCATCGCCAGCGACATCGGCTTCGCCAGGTCGACCAGGCCGGCGCTCGCGCAGCGGTCGCCGCGGGTGGCGGCCAAGGGGCCCATGACGCCGTCGCGGTCGCGCTCGCGGCGGTCGCCCAGCCACCACAGCTTTGGCTCCGAGGCGGCGCTGCACCAGCTGCAGATGGAGCACTACACCCCGGTCCGGTGAACAAGAGACTAGATTGCCTTGCTTTGTGAAGATACAGTTCCCTGCTCACATTCTTTTGTTTGTTCACCTTTCTTGGCAGAAAAGGTTCCAGGTATTCAGTAATCGAATGCAACATAGATCACAAAGCGCCATGATGTAAGAACAGAAACTATATGAGCAGTCAAAAGTATTTTGCATCGAGAAGATAATACAGCCCACCATATTTGTTCTACTATAATTGTATCGGAGCTGTAAACTGCTACTGCAGCCAATTGATGAATTCAACAGATCAAACCTGAAAATGTCGTTCCAGGGCAATTCTACATCCACCTGGCTACAGGTTCACTGTTGGATAAGCTTTGCACTGTTTGGTCTTTGTGGGGCTGGTCCTTTTGCGGGGCTAAGTAGGTAGGCAGTTACAGTCCTTTGGTCTTTGCTGCTGTTGGTCCTGGTGTTTAGGACAGCAGTTAGCATCTTTGTACGTGGTCAATAGTGGGGCTAGTAGGGTTGCAGCATTAGGACCAGGACTGCAGCATTTGGTGGTAATTTGCTGCCCTCTAAGGACAGCACATGCTGGTGGTTTCTTGCTGCCCACTTGGACAACATCTTGGACTAGCATATTAGAATATGCTAGGGGCTGGTTCAGCCTATAAATATGTAACTCAGCCCCCTTTGGGTTGGCATCGCATTGTGAAGAGAAAACAGAAAATTGCCCCAACTCTCCTGGTGTGATCCTCTCTAGATGAGAGTAACAATTCAGATTCTAACAACTGGTATCAGAGCCGTTCTTTCCTGCAGCCTAAAGATTTCTTGTTCCACTCCCTCTCTAGTCCATAAACAGCCCCAAACAAAGACAGCAGCATCTGCTGCCCCTGTCCAATCCCCTCCACTTGAGCAGGCGAGCAGCAGCTCGTCCGATGGAGGATCTTCCCGGTGCAGCAGCAGCCCCCCTGCAGCGCGCCATGTCCGCAGGGCGTTCTCAGCCCTCGGTCGCCTCGAGCATGCAGCGCCGGCAGCTGGTCGAGCTCGCTGCAGCAGAGGAGTGCGAGCGAGCGGAGGAGGCAGCGGCGGCGGCAGCAAGGGTGTCGAGGCTGGCAGCGGCGGAGCTGGCAGCAGCAAGGGCGGAGGTGGAGGCAGCGGCGGCGGCCGACGCAGCGCGTGCGGCAGCAGCGGAGGTCGAGTTGCTGCGCAGCAGCGCCGGCAGCTCCGTCTCGGCTGAGGACACCGCCGATGCAGACCTCGAGGTGCTGGCTGGTGGTGCTGTGCGAAAGCGGGTGGAGCGGTGGATAGCCGCGTCCGACGGCAGCGCTCCGGCAGGAGGCGCGCCCGTAGGCGGCGCTCCCGTGGGTGCAGGTTCCGTCATCTTCAAGGCGAAGACCGGTGAGCACCGTGTGCTCACCGGAGTCTACTACATCCCGGCTTTGCGCAACTCGATCATCAGCTTGGGACAGCTGAATGAGATCGGGTCACGCGTGGAGATCGAGCACGGGGTGTTGCGGATTTGGGATCCTCGTCGCCGACTTCTTGCCAAGGTGAGCAGGGGGAGCAACCGCCTCTATGTGATCCATGCACAGGTGGTGCAGCCCCTTTGTATTGTAGCTTGACGGGATGACGACGCGTGGCAGTGGCATGAGCGCTTTGGGCACCTCAACTTTGAGGCCCTGAGGCAGCTCAGTGCCAAGGAGATGGTGCGGGGCTTACCGCACATCGACCATGTGGAGCAGCTCTGCGACACGTGTGTGCTGACGAAGCAGCGTCGACTCCCCTTCCCGCACCAGGCCAGCTACCGAGCTGAGGAGAAGCTGGAGCTGGTGCACGGTGACCTGTGCGGTCCCGTTACACCGGCTACTCCTGGAGGCCGACGCTACTTCCTTCTACTCGTCGACGACGTCTCCCGCTACATGTGGGTGGTCCTCCTCGACACCAAGGCGGCCGCTGCAGACGCTGTCAAGCGTCATCAAGCTGCTGCAGAGAAGGAGTGTGGCCGTCAGCTCCGAGTGTTGCACACAGACAATGGCGGCGAGTTTACGGCGGCCGAGTTTGCCGCGTACTGCGCCGCCGACGGCATCGAGCACCACTACTTCACGCCGTACAGCCCGCAGCAGAACGACGTTGTTGAGCGGTGCAACAAGACGGTTGTGGGGATGGCTCGAGCCCTCCTCAGGCAGAGGGGGATGCCGGCTGTCTTCAGGGGAGAGGCCGTGGTGACGGCCGTCTACATCCTCAACCGCTCGCCGACCAAGGCGCTCGACGGCAGGACGCCGTATGAGGCTTGGCCTGAGCGCAAGCCGGCGGTCTCCCACTTGCGGTTCTTCGGCTGCCTCGCTTTCGCCAAGGAGCTTGGCCACGTCGGCAAGCTCGACGACCGGAGCACTCCGGGAGTGTTCATCGGCTACGCGGAGGGCTCGAAGGCCTATCGCATTCTCGACCCGACGACACAGCGTGTGCGCACCTCGCGCGACGTTGTGTTCGACGAGGGCCGGGGATGGGCGTGGGACAGGGCGGTGGACGACGGCTCGCCTCCGACGTACGACGACTTCACTGTCGAGTACGTCCACTTTGAGGGAGCTGGGGGAGTAGGCAGCTCTCCTTCGCCAAGCGTGCCTACCCCAGTCCCCGAGTCTCCACTGACTCCGGCAGCACCACGCTCCTCGGCCATGACTCCAGTTGTGGTGAGTTCTTCGCCGACTTCACCGACTCCGACTCCTGCCACTTCGACAGCACCGCGCTCCCCAGCCTCGACTTCGGCTGCGGTGAGCCCTTCGCCGGCTTCGCCACAGCCGGCGACACCACGCACTCCAACTTCGACAGCCACCCCACCGGGCACGTCTACATCAGCACCAGCTCATCTCGAGCACAGCCCGGTGGAGTTCGCTACCGGCTTTCTTGTGACGAGGAGCGCATCGACGCGTACTACGACGGTGAGCCGTTGCGGTACCGTACGTTGGAGGACATTCTCGGTGACCAGCCGGTGCCGGGACTGGTGTCTCACGACTTGGACGCACAGTTGCACCTTGCGTGCGACGACGGCGAGCCTCGGTCTTTCGCAGAGGCCGAGGGACATGCGGCATGGCGTGCCGCGATGCAGTCGGAGATGGACGCGGTTGAGGAGAACCGCACCTGGGAGCTCACGGATCTCCCTCGTGGCCACCGCGCGATCACCCTTAAGTGGGTGTTCAAGCTGAAGCGGGATGAAGCCGGCGTCGTCGTCAAGCACAAGGCTCGTTTGGTAGCACGCGGGTTCTTGCAGCAGGAGGGGATCGACTTCGACGATGCCTTCGCCCCTGTGGCACGGATGGAGTTCGTGCGACTCCTCCTTGCGCTGGCCACCCAGGAGGGCTGGTGTCAGGGACAGACCCAGGGGGTCCCCTAGCCATCGGGGTAATCACCCTCAAAAAACGTTAACCACAGAAGGCCGAATCACCAGCAGCCCGAAAGGGACACCAAGGCATCACGGCCCAAAACGCCGTCCGAGCTCGTTTGTCGAGGGGACCCAAGTGGCGACCCCCGTCTCCGCCTCGCTCGAGGGCCGCGTACCCCCTCAAGCAGGCGAGCCAACTCCGCCTCGCTCGAGGGCCGCGCACCCCCTCAAGCAGGCGAGCCAACTCCGCCTCGCTCGAGGGCCGCGCGCCCCCTCAAGCAGGCGAGCCAACTCCGCCTCGCTCGAGGGCCGCGCACCCCCTCAAGCAGGCGAGTCAACTTCGCCTCGCTCGAGGGCCGCACACCCCTCAAGCAGGCGAGCCAACTCCGCCTCGCTCGAGGGCCGCGCCCCCCCCTCAAGCAGGCGAGCCAACTCCGCCTCGCTCGAGGGCCGCGCCCCCCTCAAGCAGGCGAGCCAACTCCGCCTCGCTCGAGGGCCGCGCACCCCCTCAAGCAGGCGAGCCAACTCCGCCTCGCTCGAGGGCCGCGCGCCCCCCCCTCAAGCAGGCGAGCCAACTCCGCCTCGCTCGAGGCCACCCCTCTACTCGACGTGGCGCGCCCCGGCGCCCCGCCCGACAACGGCATTTAATGCCCGCCCCATCGGGCGGGCGCCGAAGTCAAAAGGCGATCTCTCCCCACGCCGCGCCGCTGACACCGCAGAGCTCGCTGTTCTACCTGCTCCGATCACTATGCGTCCTCACCGCCACAGTGCGGACGCATGCGGCGCTGCGCAAGGCCCTGTGCAGACTTGCAGACGTCATTCCGCACCACTATTCCACCCGCTCCCGTCCTTCTCCCCACCGGTGCAGCCCTCGAATAGACGTAAAGAACCCTCGAACGAATATATGAGCAGCGACCGAGCACTGACTCCGGTCAGGCGCGGCCCGGTGATGACGAACGCCGGGTCAAATCCACCAACTCTTGGCCATTCCCCGGTAGACCGGGCACGCCGCGCACTGTGGTCAACAGCAACCGCCATGCCGACCCCTGTGCCGCCAACTCTCGTCCTTCCCCACCTGCCACGCCCTCGAACCAACCAGCGGCGGGCGGCTGGGCATGGATTACGGCAGCGCCACCCCTCGAAACCACTTCAGGACAAGCACAGGGACGGCCGTGACACCCGCGGAAGCCGGAGCTCGCCATAAATCCCCTGCCAGGGTCAAGGACGACCGCACGCCCGGCGCCATGCTCTCCAGTGCGTGCCCCTGTAGCACACACTGTACTTGTACTTGTAAGCCCCTCCCCTCTCCTTGGCCTATAAAAGGAGGAAGGGAGCGAAAGAGAAGGGGGGACGCACACGATCACCGCCTCCCACGATATTGACACTTTCCTCAATCACTTTCACACCCATTTTCAGGGACTTGGAGACTTCCTCTCCTCTCCCGCCGTGCTTGTAGCCCCCCCACTGCAGGCACCTCGGTGCACGATAGTATAGTGCCGCGAGCACAGTCTGCTGGACGTACGGCCCCGCGGCCGGAACCAGGATAAACTCTTGTGTCATCGTGCTAACTCTTGCATCAACCGTCAGGGGACGGGACACAACGCATTCTGTGCGGCGCTGAGGTTGGGCGGCCAATCTCTGCACCGACAGTGGCGCGCCAGGTAGGGGGTTGCGCTGTGATCAACCCACTTCACCCGATCAGTTCCCTTGATGGCAAGCCACGCCAAGGCCATGTCGCCACGATCCGCCACGGGGTCTCCCGGCCCGCTTCCGCGCGGGTACCGGATCATGTTTGGGGCCTGGAGTTCGAAGCGACCGGTGAGGGCCTCCTCATGTGGCTCGCCTCCAGGACCCTCGACATGATGGCCATTACCCCGGCGCCGCCAACGCTGCCCCAGCTCAGGAGACGTCGAAGACTGCACGAGCTGCAGATTCGCGTGGAGAGGAGGCCTTTGGGGCAATTTTCGACGGCAAGACCAAGGGGAAGCGCGCGGAGGAGCTGCCCGCGGAGGGAGAGGATGATTGGGACGCACACCTGTTGCTCCGGCCCGCTGCCGCATTACAGGGGGGCGCACCCCCACCAGCGGCTCCCGCGGAGGGAGCACGCTGAGAAAATGCGGCCGGGCCGGCGCAGCTCCCTCACGGAATGAGCAACACGGCCGCAGGCTACTCCGCGGCATTCAGCGCCAACCTGAACGCGCAAGAGGATTCGCCGGGTCACCAGCTGGGTTCGATCCGCGACCTCAACATTTCCTCGCCCGGCGGGTCCCAGCCCGAGTCGGACGACGGGGAAAGTGTGCGCGGCCAGGAGCACCCAGGCCTGGACTACTCCGGGCTACGCGACCGCGAAGGCCTTACCTCCTTCCAGGCCGTTGCGGACTTCTGCCTCACCTGTTCTGACGATTCCAGCGAAGGGGAATACGACCCCACGCGGGAATGATTCGTCCTCGACGACGAAGTAGAGTCCGTGGGAGAGGATGAATCAACTCGCGACGGGCCGGGCACGACGAACCGCCACCAGCGCCGCCAAGCCATCGGGCGATGCCGCACTCGCACAGGCACAGTTCGTGTAGGTACAAGAGCTGGAAGCCAGGCTCCGACAGGAGCGCCAGCAGGTACAGGAGCTGCGCGCAGCTCTGGAAGCCCAGCAGCCCGAGCGCGGCGAACGTGCGCAAGCCGCTGGGCGCATCGCTCAAGCGCGCATCATGAATGATGGCAACGACGCCAGCCCTGCCATGCCGCCGCGGGCAAGCTAGAAGCTCGTCGCCGCAGTAACTCTGATTCGGGCCATGCCCGAACCATCGACACCAGAGGCGCGCGACATGCGGCACCAGGTGCAGGCCCTTGTCGAAGAAGCGGCCGTTCAACAAGCAGAAAGTTCCGCCTCCCGCATGCGCCACCAGGCCAGTTCGAGAGCCGGAGGAAGCAAGCGGGATAAGGAACAGTCCATCCATTCCCCGCCTAGGGGCGCATGGACACCTCACCGACCAACGAACGACGGGAAGGCGCTCATGACCGGCGACCGCGAAACGAGGAGGTCCGCGAAGGACCGACTCGTGGACACACGAGGCGCCATTAACGACGGTGACGCGCGCAACGTCCTGAACAAGAAGAGGCAGGACGTGGCACCTCCCCGCAGTAGGCACCCCTGACGAGGGGGTCGCTACGATAGCGAGGAGGACAAAAGCCCGACGCCGGAACCCCCGGGAACCCCTGTGTTCAGCCGGAAGATCCATTCGGCTGCCATCCCGTCGCGCTTTCGTCAGCCGACCACCATTACCAAGTATTCGGGCGAGACGAAACCCGAGACGTGGCTCAATGACTACCGCCTGGCTTGCCAGTTGGGCGGGGCCACCGACGATGCTATGATCATCCGCAACCTTCCGCTTCATCTCGCGGACTCGGCGCGGACATGGCTCGAACACCTACCCGCAAACCAGATCCACGACTGGGACGACCTGGTCAGGATGTTTGTGGGTAACTTCCAGGGCACGTACGTGCGCCCCAGAAACTCCTGGGACCTGCGCGGGTGCCGGCAGGCGGCCGACGAACCGCTGAGAGACTTCATCCGCCGCTTCTCCAAGCGCTGCACCGAGCTCCCGAGAGTGGGTGACTCCGAAATCATCCACGCCTTCCTTGAAGGCACGACTTGTCGGGAGCTAGTGCGCGAGCTGGGGCGAAACCATCCCACCAGCGTCAACGCGCTGTTCGACATCGCTACCAACTTCGCCTCTGGAGAGGAGGCCGTTGGGGCAATTTTCGACGGCAAGACCAAGGGGAAGCGCGCGGAGGAGCTGCCCGCGGAGGGCAGCAAGTCCAAGGGAAAGGCTAAAAAGCAGAAACGAGGTGGCAAGGGCAAGAAGCCTCGGCAAGCCGCGCAGCAGCAGCAGGGCGAGGACTCTGACGAGGCCCTCGCGGTCGAGCGAGGCCGCAAAGGCCCTCGAGGCCCTCCTCAGGGGGGAGGCCTGTTTGACGAGATGCTGAAGAAGCCATGCTTGTACCATAAGGGCCCTGTCAGCCACACCCTCGAACAGTGCGAGATGATCAAGGGTTACTACAAGCGCACCTCCGCGAAGGAGGATTGCCCGAAGAACGGTACGGGTGATGGCGGCAACGATGAGTTCCCCCATGTGGAGAATGTATTCTTCATCGTAAGGGGGCCCACAATGAACGCGACATCCCGGGAGCAAAGACGTGAACGCCTAGAGGTCTTCTCCATTCACCCCGCGACGCCAACTTACCTCGCCTGGTCAGACGAGACCATCTCCTTCGGCCGCGAGGACCACCCGGACTATGTCCCGAATCTGGGGCGCTACCCACTTGTCGTCGACCCCGTCATCGGCAACACATGATTCTCCAATGTGCTGATGGACGGGGGCAGCAGCCTCAACATTCTCTACGTCCGCACCTTAGAGCTCATGGGCATCGGCACGAACCAGCTGAGGCCAAGCAAGGCGCCGTTCCACGGCATCGCACCGGGAAAACGGGTCCAACCCCTCGGGCAGATCGACCTACCCGTTTGCTTCGGCACTCCCGACAACTTTCGGAGGGAGACCCTCACCTTTGAGGTGGTGGGATTCCCAGGAGCGTACCACGCCATTCTCGGGCGTCCGTGCTACGCCAAGTTCATGGCGGTCCCCAACTACGCCTACCTCAAGATGAAGATGCCAGGGCCAAAGGGCGTCATCACCGTGGGATCGTCGTACGAGCATGCTTACGCGTGTGACGTCGAGTGCGTCGAGGGCGCGGAGGCGCTCGCCTACAGCGAGACCCTGGTGGCGAACTTGGAAAAGATGGCGAACGAGGCCGTCGACTCCGCCAAAAGGCACGCGGACACCTTCGAGGCTGCAGAGCACACCAAGGCTGTGCCCCTCGACCCCAATGCCCCCAAGGGCAAGGCGTTGAGGGTCAGCACCACCCTCGACCCCAAATAGGAAGCAGTGCTCGTCGACTTTCTCCGCGCCAACGCCGACATCTTTGCGTGGAGACCCTCGGACATGCCGGGTATTCCGAGGAAGGTCGCCGAGCACAGCCTCGACATCCAGCCTCGCTCCAATCCGGTGGTACAGCGACTGCGGCGGTTCGGCGAGGAAAAGCGCCGCGCCATCGGGGAGGAGGTGCACAAGCTCCTGCAGGCCGGGTTCATCAAGGAGGTATTTCACCCAACCTGGCTTGCTAATCCTGTTCTAGTTAGGAAGAAAAACGGGAAATGGCGTATGTGCGTAGATTATACTGGTTTAAACAAAGCATGCCCTAAGGTTCCATTCCCTTTGCCTCGAATAGATCAGATAGTAGACTCCACTGCTGGGTGCGAATTGCTATGCTTTCTTGATGCTTATTCCGGTTATCATCAGATTAGGATGAAAGAGTCCGACCAGCTCGCGACTTCTTTCATCACCCCGTTTGGCATGTTTTGCTACGTCACTATGCCGTTCGGACTCCGAAACGCTGGAGCTACATACCAGCGATGTATGCAACACGTTTTCGGAGGCCACATCGGGCGGACCGTTGAGACATATGTAGACGATATCGTTGTGAAGACCAGAAAGGCAGACGATCTGGTAAACAATTTGCAAATCGCATTCGGTTGCCTCCGGGCAAACGGGGTAAAGTTGAATCCGGAGAAATGCGTATTCGGGGTGCCGCGGGGCATGCTGTTGGGTTTCATCGTCTCCCAACGAGGCATCGAACCCAACCCCGAAAAAGTCTCGGCCCTGGAACGGATGGGGCCAATTCGGGACCTCAAGGGGGTGCAAAAGGTACTGGGCTGCCTCGCGGCTCTCAGCCGTTTCACCTCTCGACTTGGTGAAAAAGGCTTACCTTTGTACCGACTCCTAAAAAAGCACGAACGCTTTTCATGGACCCCCGAAGCCCAAAAAGCCCTCGACGGGCTAAAAACGTCGCTCGTACGCGCACCAATCCTCACGCCGCCGCAGAACGGCGAGCCCCTCTACCTATACGTGGCTGCGACAACGCAAGTTGTCAGCGCCGTCATCGTCGTGGAAAGGACAGAGGAGGGTCACGCTCTGCCGGTCCAGAGGCCGGTGTACTACGTCAGTGAGGTGCTGACCGAGACCAAGGCGCGGTACCCACAGATTCAGAAGCTAATCTACGCTGTAGTGCTCGCGCGACGAAAGCTGCGACATTACTTCGAGGCCCACCCGGTCACCGTGGTCTCATCTTTCCCTTTGGGGGAGATAGTCCGCAACACGGACGTCTCGGGTAGGATAGCGAAGTGGTCGATGGAGCTCCTGGAAGAAACTCTCTCCTACGCGTCACGAAAAGTGATAAGATCGCAAACCTTAGCGGATTTCGTCGCTGAGTGGACCGACGTCCAACTTCCACCTCCACAGATCCAAGCCGAGTGCTGGACCATGTACTTCGACGGGTCGGTAATGAAAGCTGGGGCAGGTGCGGGCCTCCTCTTCGTTTCACCCCTCGGGGAGCACATCCGATACGTGGTTCGCTTACACTTCCCGGCGTCGAACAACATTGCGGAGTATGAAGCCCTCCTCGCCGGGCTCCGCATCGCCGTTGACCTCGGCGTCAAACGCCTCGACGTCCGGGGAGATTCTCAGTTGGTCATCGACCAAGTCATGAAGAACGCAAGCTGCCGCGACAAAAAAATGGAGGCGTACTGCAACGAGGTTCGCCGCCTCGAGGACAAATTCTATGGCCTCAAGCTGAACCATATCGTGCGCAAATACAACGAAGAAGCGGATCAGCTGGCCAAGATCGCGTCTGAGCGAGTCACCGTTCCTCCGAACGTCTTCGCCCGCGACCTCGACCAACCCTCCGTCAACTTCGAACAAAGGGCCGGAGCCCTCAAGACACCCTCAGGGGCTGAGGGGCTCGAGCCCATGGAAGAGGACCCCTCGAAAGAGGGGCTCGAAGCCCTCGACGTTGGAAATTCTTCGGCCGAGGCCATGGAAATCGACGTGGACACACGACCGCAAGACTGGCGCAGCCCATACCTCGCGTGGATCGACCGCGGGGAGCTGCCCTCGGACCGGACCGAGGGGCGCCGCATCGCCAGAAGGGCCAAGACCTTTGTCTCGGTCGGCGGCGAACTGTATAAACGCAGCGCCTCAGGAATTCTGCAGCGATGCATCCCCATCCCCGAGGGAAAGCAGTTGATCCGTGACATCCACGCCGGGGTGTGCGGGCACCACGCGGCGCCGCGTACCCTCATGGGTAACGCGTTCCGGCAAGGCTTTTACTGGCCTACCGCCGTAGCCGACGCGAACGAAGTCGTGCGCACCTGCGAAGGGTGCCAATTTTACGCACGAAAGACGCATCTCCCGGCGCACACCCTACAGACCATCCCTGTAACATGGCCTTTTGCGGTCTGGGGGTTGGATCTCGTGGGGCCTTTCCGCCCAGCGATCAGGGGCTTCACCCACTTGTTGGTGGCCATCGACAAGTTCTCGAAATGGATCGAGGTCCGGGCCATCACCAGCATCAGATCTGAGCAGGCCGTGTTGTTTTTCACCGACATCATCCACCGATTCGGGGTACCCAACTCGATCATCACCGACAACGGCACCCAGTTCACCGGCAAGAAATTCTTGGAGTTCTGCGACGACCATCACATTCGCGTAGATTGGTCGGCCGTAGCACATCCACAAACGAACGGCCAAGTAGAACGTGCCAACGGCATGATACTACAAGGCCTGAAGCCAAGAATCTTCAACAAGCTAAACAAGTTTGGCCGGAAATGGGTAGCTGAGCTGCCATCGGTGATTTGGAGTCAGCCACGACCACCTCGTCCACTCAGTGCCACGTCAGCCATGACCACGCCCGGCAGCGGTCGCGCGTAGGCCCGCAGACCAAAATGTCAACAACCAAACGGAAGGGTTCCTTCCAAGGTAAGACAACGACGCCCCCCCCCCCCCCGAGGCGCGGGGTGCTACTAATCAGGGGCTCGAAGCCCAGGCCTCGAAAGGGTTCGACGGGGGCCCCAGATTAAGCGATGCGAGGGCTGCCGGTCACGCTCGACCAACCCTCGAGCCCGTGGCTCGAGGGCGACCTGCACCTTTCGCAAGGCCCCACTGATCAGGAGTACGAAGCCTGGCCCGCGAAAGGGTTCAACAGGCGCTCCGGATCAACAGAGTCAGGGACGATTCGGGCGTGCTCAACGGACTTTACCCCGAACGCGAAGTTTGGGGACGCCCCTGTTGTGTTCAAGGCCAGACATGGGCAGCTAGATGAGGGATCCCATCGAGGGAGAGCTTCCGCGCCCTCGGCCCCCATCGAAGGGGGCCGAGCCCTACCTAGCAAACCTTTGCAAGCGCTCTTATGGACGAGTCTCCGGACCACGAGCCGACCCCTAGCGAACGGGGCACGGGCGTCCACTTGAACTACCCGCTAGCAGCTCACCGAGGCATCCGTGTACGCGGCCTAATTCGAGGGTTACACGATGACCTCACCCCTCTCCCCCGCGAAGGGGAAGCGAGGGTCGCAACTCAAAGACAAGAAGCCCCCCTGACCGCCTCCGCTCGGGCCAGGGGCTCGGGGGCTCCTTGCAGCATATCCTCCTCCTCCTATGCGCGAAACACGTCGAAGCCGTGCAGGACCCGCCCCCCCGGGTTCCGTATAAATCGGTATCATCCCCGCAATCCACCACGTCGAATGGGGAGCGACTAACACAACCCTCGGGAGTCGAAGCCCTTGCACGAGTGAACTCACTCCTCCAAAGGCTCGGGGGCTACACCTGCGGGTGCGCTTGCGCGCCCCCACGGAAGAACATGCGTAATCAAGAAGGAATAACCCCCGCAGAATGCCCGGGATCGATCCCGCAAACCATCAGCCTATGCCCGACTGGCCCTTAGTCCGGCAGAGGCTCGGGGGCTACTGTCGGGGACAGACCCAGGGGGTCCCCTAGCCATCGTGGTCATCACCCTCAAAAAACGTTAACCACGGAAGGTCGAATCACCAGCAGCCCGAAAGGGACACCAAGGCATCACGGCCCAAAACAGCCATCCGAGCTTGTTTGTCGAGGGGACCCAAGTGGCGACCCCCGTCTCCGCCTCGCTCGAGGGCCGCACACCCCCTCAAGCAGGCGAGCCAACTCCGCCTTGCTCGAGGGCCGCACACCCCCTCAAGCAGGCGAGCCAACTCCGCCTCGCTCGAGGGCCACGCACCCCCTCAAGCAGGCGAGCCAACTCCGCCTCGCTCGAGGCCACAACTCTACTCGACGCGGCGCGCCCCGGCGCCCCGCCCGACAACGGCATTTAATGCCCGCCCCATCGGGCGGGCGCCGAAGTCAAAAGGCGATCTCTCCCCACGCCGCGCCGCTGACACCGCAGAGCTCGCTGTTCTACCTGCTCCGGTCACTATGCGTCCTCACCGCCACTGTGCGGACGCATGCGGCGCTGCGCAAGGCCCTGTGCAGACTTGCGGACATCATTCCGCACCACTATTCCACCCGCTCCCGTCCTTCTCCCCCCCGGTGCAGCCCTCGAATAGACGTAAAGAACCCTCGAACGAATATATGAGCAGCGACCGAGCATGGACTTCGGTCAGGCGCGGCCCGGTGATGACGAACGCCGGGTCAAATCCACCACCTCTCGGCCATTCCCCGGTAGACCGGGCACGCCGCGCACTGTGGTCAACAGCAACCGCCATGCCGACCCCTGTGCCGCCAACTCTCGTCCTTCCCCACCTGCCACGCCCTCGAACCAACCAGCGGCGGGCGGCTGGGCGCGGATTACGGCAGCGCCACCCCTCGAAACCACTTCAGGACAAGCACAGGGACGGCTGTGACACCCACGGAAGCCGGAGCTCGCCATAAATCCCCTGCCAGGGTCAAGGACGACCGCACGCCCGGCGCCATGCTCTCCAGTGTGCACCCCTGTAGCACACACTGTACTTGTACTTGTAAGCCCCTCCCCTCTCCTTGGCCTATAAAAGGAGGAAGGGAGCGAAAGAGAAGGGGGGGACGCACACGATCACCGCCTCCCACGATATTGGCACTTTCCTCAATCACTTTCACACCCATTTTCAGGGACTTGGAGACTTCCTCTCCTCTCCCGCCGTGCTTGTAGCCCCCCCACTGCAGGCACCTCGGTGCAAGATAGTATAGTGCCGCGAGCACAGTCTGCTGGACGTACGGCCCCGCGGCCGGAACCAGGATAAACTCTTGTGTCATCGTGCTAGCTCTTGCATCAACCGTCAGGGGACGGGACACAGCGCATTCTGTGCGGCGCTGAGGTTGGGCGGCCAATTTAAGCACCGACAGCTGGTGTGTCCATCACATGGACGTCAAGTTGGCGTTTCTTAGCGACGACTTGAAGGAGGAGGTCCACGTGCACCAGCCGCCGGGGTTTGTGATCCCCGGCAAGGAGGGCAAGGTGCTTCGTCGGCGCAAGGCTCTCTATGGCTTGCGGCAGGCGCCGAGGGCGTGGAATGCCAAGTTGGATTCCACGCTCAAGAAGATGGGCTTCGAGCAAAGCCCGCACGAGGCGACCGTCTACCGGCAGGGCAGTGGAGGTCATGCCTTGTTGGTGGGCGTCTACGTCGACGACTTGGTGATCACCGGCACCAAGGAACGGCGGAGGTGGCGGCATTCAAGGAAGAAATGAAGGCCACTTTCCAGATGAGCGACCTGGGGCCTCTCTCCTTTTACTTGGGGATTGAAGTGCACCAGGATGCCTCCGGGATCACGCTTCGACAGACCGCCTACGCCAAGCGCGTCGTTGAGCTAGCTGGGCTCACCGACTGCAACCCGGCTCTCACTCCGATGGAGGAGCGCCTGAAGCTGAGCCGTGACAGCACGGCGGAGGAGCTGGACGCTACGCAGTACCGGCGTCTTGTGGGGAGCCTTCGCTACTGTAACAACACTAAAATTCCCTATAGGATCTGTTGAGTGCAAAAATGTGAATTTAAAATTTTTTTTGGTGAATTGTTGTGCAAGCGAACCAACATTTAAAATTAATTCTATTGCTTCCCAAATTCTTAAGCAACTTAAATTTAAAAATTTAAAATCAATTTGAAGTGCTAAGGATGAAATAGGGTGATTTGGAGTTATTTGGTTTTAATTGGATTTTTGGTTGGTTTGAATTCAAATTCTAGATTTGAATTCAAACTCTACCTATTTAAACTAAATTACATTTCTATCAAACTGTTCGTGGGCCAAATTCCCGAAGCCAAAGTCCAGATAACGCCCTCCAACTCCTCTCCCCGAGCCAACCCACCGAGCAGCCCGTTCGGCCTTTCGGCCCAGCTGCGGCCCAGCCTTTTTCCCCCGCCGCGTCCCCGCCGCGTCTCTCTCTCTCTCCCACTGACAGGCGGGCCCCGCCTGTCAGCTTTCTCCCTCACCTCTCGTCATTTTCCCCGCGCCGCTCTCCCTCTCTCTCCCGAGCGCGCACCCGTGAGCTCCAACCGCCCCGCCGGTCCCATCGCCCCTGTGCGGCCCGATGCGATGCGGACGCGTGTCCGAAGCCGCCCATCGCGTCCAATCTCGCCGTCAGTGCCCAGGAAACCCTAGCCGATGCCAATAAAACCGCCGCCGGCCATTCTTCCTCCCCAAGCCGCGCCGCCCCTTTGGGGTTCGATCCGATCCAATCGTGAGGGGTGAGAGGTGCGAGGAGAGGTGGGGAAGAGGTTGAGCGGGAGCAGGAGCAAGGAGAGGAGCCGGAGCGTCTTCCCCGCGTCGTCGCCGAAGGCCGGAGCGCCGCCGCGCGTGGACCGCCGACTCCAGGCCGAACCAGGGAGCGATAGGAAGAGCACGAGCTTCGCCAAGCCACGACGAGCCCTTCCCCGAGCTGCAGCGTAGCCCTACTGGCCCCTAGGTGAGCGCCGACGCTTCTCCCCCTTCTTCCCCAACTCCGGCAGAGCGCCGCCGCTTGCTAGCCTTCTGTGCACCGGCCATCGAGCCGTGTATCTTCTGCAGGGACTCTTCGTGCCGCTGCAGCCGACTCGCAAACCGCCGTCGCCCTTCCCGCTGTTGACCCGGCCGCCATGCCGCCGTCGCGCACCGAGCGAGCTCGGACCGCGCGAGCGCCATGGCCGCGGTGCGGTCAAGCCCATGGCTTGAACTGCGCGCACGCGAGCCAAACTCGCTCACGCACACACGCACCACTCAGCACCGAAGCACGTGCACGGCCGTCGTGGCCAAAAGCCCCCTGACTTGTGCGTCGCCACGGAGCCGGCTCGCCGGAGCACCCGAGCCGCCGCCGTCGCTTGTCGGGGAGCCGCTTCGTCGGTTAAACCAACCCTTTTTCACCCCGATCCGGTCCGTCAAACCCTAGCCAAGTCGTTCCGGCCGTCCTAGGCCCCAGCCGAACCTTTTCCGGCGATAACCGCCGCCGACCGACGCCGCCGGCGTGCTCCAGTGCGCGCCGCGCGCGCGTTCGCGTCGCGCCGTGGCGTGGTCACACGCTGGACTACACCCGCACGCCACACAGAAAATCCCGATTCGGCCACAGATCGATCCCGTGCACCCGGCTCACGTGAACCGCACTCTCGGTTCACGGTGGACTTGGTCCACCAGAGCAGCACCAGCAGCGCCCCCTTCGTGGGCCTAAAGTTCGCGTTTAAGTCTGGTTTGCACCCTTGAACTATCACGACCCAGTCGCTTTCGGCCCAATTCCAGCCCAGCCAGCGTTTAATCTTTTTCTTTTTCTTTTAACCGCGCTGACGTATGGGGCCCACATGTCATACTCTGCGAGTCACTGACACACGGGGCCCACTGACCAGAGCTGACCACTGACCAGAGCTGACCGTTGACCGTTGACCGCGTTGACCGGTCAACGCTGACGTCAGCAGGGCCCACTGCTGACGTCATCCTAGGTGGACCCCACTGCTGACGTCAGCATGACGTCATGCTGACGTCAGCAGGCTAATTATTTATCTGTTTTTCTTTTTCGGAAATTATTTAATATTTTCAGAAAATGATTTATACTTCAAAAATTAATAATAAATCAACTGTAGCTCAGAAAAATATGAAACCAGTTTCCATATTTTTCTAAAATCATGACCTACGCGTTAGTGTAGAGTTTGGTGTTATTTGGGTCTTCTCTCTTTGCTGTTTTGGAGTTTCTTTGCTAGTAGTCGCGTCTTATTTTATTTTTCGCAACCTTAGGAGCTCCGGAGAGTCTGGAGGAGCCGGACCACTTCGACAACTGCTTTGACGAGGACGAAGACCTTTGCCCAGGTTCACGCCCGACCATCTCTGAAATACCTATTAGACATGCAAACTAGTATGCTAGCGCTTTACTTTACTCGCATGATAAACCTGCACTGCCTTTGTTATTATCCTGTTACCTTGCTACCTACTACTCACTTTATGAATATGGTATGCTATGCATGTGTTGGGTTGGATGTGATTTGATCCTCTTGGCGTGAGTTGTGGGTGGTATGGGAGGAGTAGTGCAGCTAGGCGGTGTAAGCGAGTAATAACAACTCGATCGTTGATCGAGGTGCTTGGGGACTGCACTCGGGAAGTCCCTACGGAGTACCTGTTGCGGGTACATGGTTCTTGGATATTGGTACTTGAGGAGTACTTGAGGAGTTTGGGCGGCTATACCTGTTATGGGTGCCGATTGCGGACCGTTGCGGCGGATCGCTTATGACGCAGATACTCGCTTTACCGAAAATTAAGGATCGAGTCGTGCCCCCACTTTGGACTTGGGATTACCGTGCTCACCATCTACCCAGTATGGGGAGGGTTCCAGCAAGCCTACTCTAGTGCGGCGCCGAGACTGTAGGAGAATCGAGCTTGATATGTGTAGGGGGGATTCGTTGCGGCGTAATCTCCCTGATTTACCACGGCCCCCGACTGGCCCCGGTGGGAAGGTTTCACGACCCTGGGGCAGATGTTAGATCGGATGTTTCCCGAGCCCAGGGAGACAGGATTGGCGCCGTTACTGTTTAGGGTCTTTGCTGTGGGTTGTGTCTCAGGTTGGTTGCGGACTAGCCTTGCATCCCGGATGGATTCCTGGAGTGCCACGTCTGCAGAGTGTAAACTATACGTATAGCCGTGTCCACGGTTACGGACGACCCATTTCTGAGAAGCCCCGACTAGCATGGGAATCTGCTTTCTTACCTTATCCTTGATTTGGGTTAAGAGAGATTGGTCCAGTTGAGGCTGTTGAGACAAGGTGGGGAGGGAGCTCACCCAGTCGACTAGCGAGTGAAAGGTGTTGGTGAATAATGTGTGTGGGAACCTGCCGTGGCAGGACGAGCCCGATGGGAAAACGTGAGGCTGACGGGTGGTTTTGGGAGTGGATGTGTATGTGTGAGAAGGTGTTGGTGATGAGACGAATTTGAATTATTGCTGCTGCTTGCATAAGAAAACCCTGGCTCAAACCTTGATTATTTCTATACCCTAGAATGGGCCACTTTAAAGCTTGCATCATATTTTGGTTGGTGACGTGAACCTGTCCCATTTCCTTGGGGACAGACTTTGGGTTCTCAGGTAAAGACCCCGACCACGAGTTCAACCAGGACGGGTGGTACGACTGAAGGGAGCGCGCTACGCTCAAGGATGCCTGTGGAGGAGTGGACCCTGATGATCTAGCTACCGCTGCGCAGATGTTTCTTATTGTCGATTTAGCCCAGAGGGCTTGTACCAGACGCTATGTTTTTATATATGTCATGTAATGAATCTTCTATCATTGTATGGATGTGATATTCGATTGAGATGAGTTCTGTACGAGATAGCTGCTATTCCTGGGACTATCTCAAGGGTACAGGGAGTCGGGTTCTCGTCGGTGAGAATCCGGTTCGTCACAGTTGGTATCAGAGCCATACTTGACCGTAGCGCGTAACCATTAGAACGGAAACTTAGGACAGAAGCTCTAACTGAGTCCTCTACTGTATATGAAACCCCTTGGACTATTTGAAAACTATATATAAGTACATCTCAACTATTTACAAAACTTTTACCCTTACCTTACCTTACTAACTTGCTAACTTACTAACAACCCACTAACTGTCTGACAGATGGAAGGAAGAGGATCGGCAGATGAACGACGGGAGGTCAGGACCACAGGAGCAGACTGTGGAGGTTTGGCAGTGCTACTGAGGGAGGTGTTGCGTACAGTGGGGATAGATGTGGACAACGTCTTCTACGAGGGCTGGACCTACGGCCCTGGTGAGGGAGTACACACCCGGTTGCAGATGGCAGTACCCAATATCCCTGGACAACCAAGGTCACTGATGTTACGAGCAGCTACCAGCGAGAGCACCTTCAGTCGGGCAGTGCAGACTATAGCTATGAGGATACTCCGACTTGCCACACTTGTGTACCAGAACCAGCTCAGCCACACTCGTTTCCGGTACCTACCGAGGGCTCTTGAAGATCCAACAGACAGAGACGCAGTCAGCTTGCAGGCTCACGCAGCGGACCGAGAGCGAAACGTAACACTGCGGACCTCAGTCCAGTGCATGATCGAGCAGGAATACTTAAACATTGGCCTAGAAGAGAAAATTGTCAATCTGAAAGAGAGGGTATGGAAGCAGGACATCCAGCTGATGGAGAAGGACAACAGGATCGCCTTACTTGAGGAGCAACTCAAAGCTAAAGCAAGAGAAGTCAGAGTCTTGGAATACGAAGCTCGCAACAACAGGCAGTTGGCAGGACTGATCCGAGCAACTCACCATGCTCGAGATATCCGTTTGGAAGATCAACTCACAGAAAAAGACAAAGAACTGACAGCCAAGGAAGAAGAGATAGAGGGACTGAAAGAAGAAGTATACTGGTTGGACAGTCACAACTCAGAACTTCAGGAAGAGGTGGATAGCTACAAGGAGAAAAGTGGACGAAACTACCAGCTGATGAAGTACTTGAGTCTTCAGCAGATTATGGCAAAGGATGAAGCTCGAAGGACCCTTAGTAGCTGGGTAAGGTCAGATAGAAAGAGAGTGGCAGATGTGTCACAGTAAACCAAGGACTTCCAGAAGAACGCAGAGTTGAACCCAGAACCGAGAACTACAGAGTTTCACCAAGCCGAGTTGAGCCGATACCACTACCTGAGGCTCGAACCCTTACCCCCGAGATGACAAGACTGAGACAAGAACTAGCACACCTAGAGAAGCAGATGACAGGACCTGAGATGGACACAGTGAGGTTGGCAGCGCGCCTCACGGACACTCTCCACGACGACAGGCAGTGATCAAGCAGCAGACAGAGACTGAGGCTGTGAGGTTGGCAGCGCGCCTCACAGGCACTTTCAGCAGTAAGAGACTGATGTAGTAGGCAGTATCAGCAGATGTCAGCAGTAGTGATGAGACTTGTATCTATCTTTTTGAGCAGATGTTTAGACTTAGTAGATCATGACCACCTTTTGGCTCAGCCACGATGTAGCATTCGCTTAGATGTACTAATCCTCAAGGTTTCAGGAGCTGACCTCGGGATAGTACTCATGTCTAGGGTGTAATGCTGTAATGAATGATCGATCTTTATGGCTGCAGTTTTATTGATGTTCATCTTGAGTGTACTTTAGAGTTGAGTCTATTTCATGTGTGCAGCTCCTACTCTAGTTACGCTAACCTAACCCTTACCGACCGCCACTAAATCTGCTCTATGAAAAATACAGCAAGATGACGATCCGAAGATCCAACCGACTGCTTGCACGTTTTGAGGAAGCTGAGCAAGAGGAGGCAGGAATGGCAGCTAGAGGCAGAGGACGTGTCAGAGGTCGTGGTCGCGGAAGAGCACCAGCTGCAGTTGGAGGTAGGGGCCGTGGACGCGCAGCAGGCGTGCTCCAGCCCGAGAATAACGCACCAGGTGGAGAACTGTCACACCCGGATTTACACAAAACCCGAATGAGGCCATATGTGTGCCCAGGAAGTCCACAGACACATATAGCGAACAAATATGGTAAAAATCAGAGTACAATGCTTCAATTATTCAACAAAGAGTAGCGATTACATCAGAGTTTGGCATAAAAGAAATACATGGACAGCGGAAGACTAATGCATCTCTCTAAGCGTAGCCGCAATCCCACAGGGACTCTGACTGGGAGAACGCCAACTCAGAAGTACGACAAGTCCTCGGGAAACTCCACCTCGTAATCAGCCTGACTCCAATCTGTTACCCGTCCGGGATTTTGCCCAAAAATGTTGATAATAGCAAGTGTAAGTAACAGAATTACTTAGCAAGTATAGCACGGGTTATGAAGGCTCAAAAAGGCTAGACACTGGCTTAACTGCATTAGCACTTTTAGTTGGTTCATTTTAACTTTGTCCAAATTACTACAAGTGAAAGAGAATCCTAGTTGTAACCCGATTAATGGTGTAAGTGACATTAAACAGGAATAAATACCATATTCTAATCAAAAAGGATCCAGGCCGCTCGTGACCCTGAGCAAGGCTATCATGATAGATCGTACACTCTGCAGAGGTTTCGCCCTTTACCCACCAGTCGCGTAAAAGTTCAAAAGAACTTTGCACCCAACCACGCACATCAACACTTCCGAGGTGTGACTGCATAGGGACGCTACGAGGCTTTCACAAGACACCCTAACAAGACAGTAGCCGCTGGAGTACTATACGGTGGTGAAAACTTAGGCACCGAGATTGACTGACCCTCAGGGCGCAACGTGAGGGGGTCAATGGCGTCCACGCACCGGCAAATCATGCCAACAAAAGTAAATGGCGCAACGTGCGGAGCTCCCGCACTCACGGGGGCTCCCAACACGGGGCTGGGTCTAACGTGACCTAGCCGACGGGGCTACCGTCCTCGGTGGAATCGGAGTTCACCCAGCGCCGTACCTCCCACAACGCCGTAGGCCACTCGGTAACTACTGCCAAGCTAGAGACGTACGAGCTACTCAACCAAGACCAGAGCCCATATAGTTCCGGCGGTGGCGACAGGCTCCTGGGTTGCCGCTTTAAGAACCGGTCCTTATAGGGAGACACTAGAGCAAAGCACACAGCATATGCTCTAGCCCCCTAGTCCAAGTTGCTAAAAAGCAAGTTTTATCATTAATGTTGAAGTGGACCATTAAGTCAATATTAACAATGAAGTAGAGGTGACAGTAATTGCGCCTAGCAAAAATACTACCCAAGTGCATAAACCCATAGGAACACAAGGACAGGGAAATAAGTGCTAGGAATAACCTTAATGGTAAACAATATTAGACACATGCGTATGTAATGAACAGTGTATTAAAAGTGAGATAGGTAGCAAGGATTGTCCGTGCTATAACTTGCCTTCCTTGGAGTAAGGCTGCTGCTGAAAATCCTGCTCCGGCACGTCCTCAACGTACTCGTAGTCCAACGCTACGGGCTCACCGACTGGACACGAACATCACGCACGCATCCCAAAACAATCATCACATGCAAGCAAAAGTAATTCTATTAGAAACAGTACACCAAACAGTAAAAACAGTACAAAAACAGGAGCTAGAAATAATCTACGCTTCGCTACGAACACGTGAGCGCGAAAATCACGCAAAACGGAGCTAAAACGTGAAAGTTATAGCGTTTCTAAGATTCGGGGGCTTGCTGGCAAAGTTTTAAAATTTCCAGAGGCCTAAACGAATAAAACAGGACCTATTTGTAATTATTTTTGAATTAAAAAGGACCGCGGGTTAATTTCCGGAAAACCGAGGGTCTCTTTAACAAAATTGCTGGCGCTGACCGGTATCCTCCCGGGTTGACCCGCGACGTGGCGCTCCGAGGGCCATTGGATCTAGATCGGGCGGCTCATAGCGAGCAGCTCGCCGGAGACGAAAGAGACGCGGCGGCGCCGCCCGACCGAGACGAGAGTTCGCCGGACTTGCGGATTACTCGCGCTAGGAAGCTCGGTTCTCAACGGGGTTTGGCCCTATGGCTTCAGGGGAACACGACGAGTCGAACTAGGGGGATCTCGACATGGGTTGGCCGGCGAGATGGCCGGACGGCGGCGGGCGGCGGAGCGGAGCTCCGGTGAGCCGCGGGGAGGGGTTTCTGGGGGTATTGGGGTCGGGTTTTTGGCTCTGGAGCTTCCTGGCGAGGTGGTGAGCATGCCTGGGTAGGTCTAGGTGAGCTTCGAGCAGCGTACAGAGGGGGACGACGGCGACAGGCGGACGACCGACGGCGGCGATCGTCGGGAGCTAGCTACGGTGCGTAAGGGATGAAATTAGGGGGTTGGGTGGACTCGTTACCTCCCGGAGACGCTCCTGGTGCAGGGAATCGGGCGGAGGAGGTTCGGTCGACGGGGAACGCCGGCGATCTCTCCGCGGCGGTGCTGAGTACAACGAGGTGAAATTAGCCGTGGTCAAAGCAGGAGAAAGGACGAGAGGTGCTCAGGGAGCTTCAGTACCTCCCGACGAGCAGATGGGTGGTGATGGCGGGCCGGGAGTTGCACCGGGGCGGCCTGACGGCGTGCGGCGGCGCGGAGGGGCTCCGGCGACACGTGGGCCGGGCGATGTGAGGGCTCTGGTGGACTTGGCGCGGGTTGGGGAGGTTAAGGGAGGCTCGGTGAAGCTCGAGCGAGTTTTGTAGGGGCTTGGAGGTGGCTGAGGAGTCGGGAACGGGCTCGCCGTCGTTTAAGGAAGGTGAGCAGCGGCGGCGGGCTCGGTTTCCATACAGGGGAGCTGTTTCCTTTGGTGGAGTGCTCGGGAAAGGAAAGGGAGGGGGAGGGGAACTTCCTGGAAGCTTCGGGCGTCGCTGGAGGGTGGGCCAAGGTGTGGCGGTGGCGCGTTCAGCGCGAGCGTGCGGCGCGATCAGCGCAGTGCGCGGCGCGCGGGAGGTAGGGGACGCATCCGACATGCGGGGCCCGGCTGGCAGTGGGGGAAGAGAGGGAGCGCGCGGGCGCGGGCGGTGCTGGGCCGAAACGGCGCTGGGCCGCGGAAGGAAAAGAAGAAGAGGGAGAGGAGGGAAGTTGGGCCGGGAAGAGTTGGGCCGGCTCGGGAAAAAGAAAAGGAAAGGCGAGCTGGGCCGGACCGGAAGAAGAGATGAGGGGGTTATAGTGGACCGGGGGAAAAGTTCAGGGAGGGAAAGTGAACTACGGGCCTAACAACTTTTCTAGAGCTCCAAACAAAGTGATTCAAATTTGAATTTAAATATATTTAAATTCTCGTTTGACTCACAGGCAATACAAAAATAAATGCACCAGCATGAATGCAACAATAAATGTTTCTATCACCTATATTTGATTTTAAATTTGTGAAAAATTATTATTCAGCCTTTATAAAATAGGTGGAGCATTAAATAATTCATTAATTGCCAAAAAAAAAATTTAAAATTGAGTATTTTGGGTGTTACAAACCTACCCCCCTTAAGATGAATCTCGTCCTCGAGATTCGGATGTAGAAGCGAAGAGCTGTGGGTACTCGGACTTGAGATCTTCTTCCCGCTCCCAAGTCGCGTCATCTGCTGAATGCCGGCTCCACTGCACCTTGCACATCCGAATGGTCTTGTTCCTCAGCACTCTCTCTGACACCTCCAAGATCCTGATCGGATACTCCTCGTACGTGAGGTCCTCCTGAACATTCAACTCCTCAATCGGGATCTGCTCTTCTGGCACCCGCAAACACTTCTTCAACTGGGACACATGGAACACATCGTGTACTCCGGCTAGTCTCTCAGGCAGATCTAGCCGATATGCCACTTCGCCCATCTGTTCCTGTATCCTGAACGGTCCGATGTAACGAGGCGCCAACTTGCCCTTGACATTGAACCGCTTTACACCTCTCATGGGTGACACCTTCAGGTACACAAAATCATCAACTCTGAAGCTGAGGTCCCTCCGTCTGACATCGGCATAACTCTTCTGTCTGGACTGGGCCACCTTCAGGTTCTCTCTGATCACCTGCACCTGCCGCTCTGCATCTCTGAGTATCTCCGGACCAAAGACCTGACTCTCTCCAGTCTGGTTCCAGAACAATGGGGTCCGACACTTCCTGCCATACAATGCCTCGAACGGTGCCATCTGCAGACTCTTCTGGTAGCTGTTATTGTAGGAGAACTCCGCATACGGCAAACTCTTATCCCAGCTGACACCATACTGTAATGCACAAGCCCGCAACATATCCTCTAGTATCTGATTTGTCCGCTCTGTCTGACCATCTGTCTGCGGGTGATAGGCTGAGCTGAAGTGCAGCTTCGTGTCCATGGACTCATGTAACTTCCGCCAGAAGTGTGAGGTGAACTGAGTACCACGATCTGACACTATCTTCTTCGGCACCCCGTGTAAGCACACAATCCGCTCCATGTACAACTCTGCTAGTCTGGCGCCTGTGTAGGTGGTCTTCACTGGCAGAAAGTGGGCCACCTTGGTCAGACGATCGACAATCACCCAAATGGAGTCGAATCCTCTCTGAGTGCGGGGCAAACCAGTGATGAAGTCCATGCCAACTTCTTCCCATTTCCACTCCGGGATCTTCAATGGCTGTAGCAATCCGGCTGGCCTCTGATGTTCTGCCTTGACTCGCTGACATGTGTCGCACAATGCCACGTGAGTCGCCACATCACGCTTCAGCCCGTACCACCAGAATCTCTCCTTGATGTCCTGATACATCTTAGTGCTGCCTGGGTGGATCGAATAAGCTGAGTCATGTGCCTCTCTCAGGATCATCTCTCTGATCTGCGCTATGTCTGGCACACATATCCTCTTCCCATGCCATAGAGTTCCCTGATCATCAACTCTGAATCCAGGGGCCTTTCCCAATGCAACATTCCCCACAATCTCTCGGATCTTCTCATCCTGCAGCTGACCTCTCCGGATCTCCTGCTCAAGTGTGGGCTCCACTGCCATCTCTGTGATGCTGGTGACGAATCCCAGACTCATCCTCTCAAACTCTCGGCTGAGCTCCTCAGGCAAACAGTGTCCAGTGATCCTGTTCACATAACTCCTCCTGCTCAGAGCATCTGCCACCAAGTTGGCCTTCCCTGGGTGATAATGGATCTCCAGATCATAATCCTTGATCAGCTCTAACCATCTGCGCTGTCTCATGTTCAGATCTGACTGAGTGAAGACATACTTGAGGCTCTTATGATCAGTGTAAATGTCACATCTGTGCCCAATCAAGTAATGTCTCCAGATCTTCAGAGCATGTACAACAGCTGCCAACTCCAAGTCGTGTGTCGGATAGTTCTGCTCATGCTTCCTCAGCTGCCTGGACGCATACGACACGACTCTGCCCTCCTGCATAAGGACGCAACCCAGTCCTAGACGGGATGCATCGCAGTAGATGGAGAAACTCTTAGCCAAATCTGGCAAAACCAGCACTGGGGCTGTAGTCAACCTCTTCTTCAACTCTTCGAAACTGACCTGGCAAGCCTCTGTCCACACAAACGGGGCATTCTTCTCTAGCAAAGCAGTCAGCGGCTTAGCGATCCTGGAGAATCCTTCAATGAACCGTCTGTAATACCCGGCCATCCCAAGGAAACTCCTGATCTCGCTCACATCCCGTGGCGGATTCCAGCTCAACACATCGCTGACTTTCTTCGGATCAACTGCCACTCCTCCATTGGACAACACGTGTCCCAGAAATGCCACTTCCTTCAGCCAAAACTCACACTTGCTCAGCTTGGCATACAACTGATGCTCCCGGAGTCTCTGCAGTACCAACCTCAGATGTTCTTCATATTCTTCCTCATTCTTGGAGAAGACCAGAATGTCATCAATGAATACCACCACGAACTTGTCCAGATAGTCCATGAACACCCTGTTCATCAGGTACATGAAGTATGCAGGAGCGTTGGTCAATCCAAAAGACATGACGAAGAACTCATACAACCCGTACCGAGTAGTGAAAGCAGTCTTGGGTACATCTGACGGACGGATCCTCATCTGGTAGTTCCCCGAACGAAGATCAATCTTGGAGAACACACAAGCTCCTCTCAACTGATCGAACAGATCATCAATCCTCGGCAGCGGGTACTTGTTCTTGATGGTCACTTCGTTGAGGGATCGATAGTCCACACACAACCTCTGAGTACCATCCTTCTTATCGACGAACAAAACAGGTGCTCCCCACGGCGAAGCACTCGGACGAATGTACCCCTTGGCCAACAATTCATCCAACTCCTTCTTGAGCTGCTCCAGCTCCTTCGCTCCCATCCTATACGGCCTCTTGGCTATAGGTGCAGTGCCAGGTTTTAGTTCAATAACGAATTCAACATCTCGTTCTGGGGGCATACCTGGCAACTCGTCAGGGAACACATCCGGGAACTGGCTCACCACCCTGATATCTTCAATCAATGTCCCTTCAGCTTGATTTGCTTGGCCTTGCTCTGAGGAACTGGCTGCCTGGTACTCCACCTTGTCACCGGAATCTGCTGTCAGCTGAATGGTCCTCGTAGCACACCTGATCACTGCATCATATCTGGTCATCCAGCTCATACCCAGGATCATATCAAATCCCAGGGTCTCCAAGACTATCGGACCTGCCCGGAACTCTACCCACCTTATTATGATGGGAACATGGGGGCATCGTAGAGTAGCCCGCTGTTCCCCTCCTGGCGAACTTACTAGCATAGTGTTCTTCATGGGTTTCAGAGCTAGCAAATTCTTCTTTACAAAAGCAGCAGAAATGAAAGCATACGAAGCTCCAGAATCAAATAAAACAGTGGCGGGGGTCGAATTGACGAGGAACGTACCCACGATGACATCAGTAGCTGTCTCTGCTGTCTCTGCACTGGTGTGGTTGACCTTGCCCCGAACAGGAGTCGGCGGAACACGGCCTCCCTGCTGCTGACCCTGCTGCTGCCCAGCTCTGTGAGTACTGCTCTGACCGGGAACACCCTGAACTCTGCGAGGACAAGCATTGGCATAGTGCCCAGGCTCGTCACAGTGGAAACACCTCTGTCCTGTCACTGCTGGACTGATTGGGCCCGGACGCTGAACTGGTCTGGGTGGCACCTGGGGACGCTGAACTGGACCCATCTGCGGCGGACCCTGGGGACGCTGCTGCTGTGGCGCCCGAGGAAACTGAGGACGCTGCTGCTGGAACTGACCACGACTGAGCAACCCAGACTGGCCCTGGAAGCGCTGCTGGCCTCCCACCTGCTGACTCTGGGGAGGTGTGAAGCGTGGACGACTACTGCTGCCCACCTGCTGTCCCTGGAGCTTCCTCTTCTTGTCCTCCATCTCGCGGCGCTTGTGCTCTAACATCAGAGCGCCGTCCACCAGCTCGTGAAAAGTCGGGAACTTGGTGCACATGAGCTGGTACTGGAGAGCATCCTGCAGACCGTCACGGAACCTGGCCTGCTTCTTCTGATCGGTGGCCACGTCCTCTGGAGCGTAACGGGCCAACGAGACGAACTTGTCACGATACGCCGTGACACTCATCCCTTCCTGCTTCAGAGCCAGGAACTCCTTCTTCTTCAGGACCATCAAGGCCTCCGGCACGTGGTGTGCACGAAAGCTGCTACAGAACTGCTGCCAAGTGATCTGAGTACCGGCCGGGCGTGAGGACTGGTATGAATCCCACCAATCCAACGCCGGCCCCTGAAGCTGCCCTCCGGCGTAGAGTACCTTCTCCTTGTCATCGCACTGGGCGATGTCCAACTGCCTCTCAACTGCCTTAAGCCAGTCATCTGCCTCAAGGGGATCGCTGGCCTTGCTGAAGGTCGGCGGGCGTCCCTTCAGAAACTCGCCCCTCTTGTCTCTAGGCGGTGCAGCTGCCTGGGGGTGATGCTGGCCCTGCTGGATCAACCTCATGGTCTTTGCCATCTGCTGCATCATCTGAACTTGAGCATACATCAGCTGCTCAATGGTGGGGATCTGATGGTTCGGATTGATGTTCGGGGGCGGATTCTGGTGCGGAGGCTGTCCGCCCGCATTGCCCCCGGGGTGAGCCATCTATAATCACAAAGGTTAGATATTAGAGGATTAGTGCAAGATAAATATATATACCCCTGCTATCTAACAATAAGGTCCTTAAGCCTTATTCCTATATCTAGATGGTCGCAGACTGATGTCTACGCCCATCACAATCATTACAAAGAACCAAATCAAACATATGCATAATAACAATAAATACAAGCAGGTAAAGGCATAAACTCACACAAGACTCGACTGTTAGATTTTCAAAAAATTTTAAAACCTGGGGGTCTCCTAGTAATTTGTCAACCGTACTATCTAGGCTGCGTTCCTACAGTCAGCACGGCTCTGATACCAATCTGTCACACCCGGATTTACACAAAACCCGAATGAGGCCATATGTGTGCCCAGGAAGTCCACAGACACATATAGCGAACAAATATGGTAAAAATCAGAGTACAATGCTTCAATTATTCAACAAAGAGTAGCGATTACATCAGAGTTTGGCATAAAAGAAATACATGGACAGCGGAAGACTAATGCATCTCTCTAAGCGTAGCCGCAATCCCACAGGGACTCTGACTGGGAGAACGCCAACTCAGAAGTACGGCAAGTCCTCGGGAAACTCCACCTCGTAATCAGCCTGACTCCAATCTGTTACCCGTCCGGGATTTTGCCCAAAAATGTTGATAATAGCAAGTGTAAGTAACAGAATTACTTAGCAAGTATAGCACGGGTTATGAAGGCTCAAAAAGGCTAGACACTGGCTTAACTGCATTAGCACTTTTAGTTGGTTCATTTTAACTTTGTCCAAATTACTACAAGTGAAAGAGAATCCCAGTTGTAACCCGATTAATGGTGTAAGTGACATTAAACAGGAATAAATACCATATTCTAATCAAAAAGGATCCAGGCCGCTCGTGACCCTGAGCAAGGCTATCATGATAGATCGTACACTCTGCAGAGGTTTCGCCCTTTACCCACCAGTCGCGTAAAAGTTCAAAAGAACTTTGCACCCAATCACGCACATCAACACTTCCGAGGTGTGACTGCATAGGGACGCTACGAGGCTTTCACAAGACACCCTAACAAGACAGTAGCCGCTGGAGTACTATACGGTGGTGAAAACTTAGGCACCGAGATTGACTGACCCTCAGGGCGCAACGTGAGGGGGTCAATGGCGTCCACGCGCCGGCAAATCATGCCAACAAAAGTAAATGGCGCAACGTGCGGAGCTCCCGCACTCACGGGGGCTCCCAACACGGGGCTGGGTCTAACGTGACCTAGCCGACGGGGCTACCGTCCTCGGTGGAATCGGAGTTCACCCAGCGCCGTACCTCCCACAACGCCGTAGGCCACTCGGTAACTACTGCCAAGCTAGAGACGTACGAGCTACTCAACCAAGACCAGAGCCCATATAGTTCCGGCGGTGGCGACAGGCTCCTGGGTTGCCGCTTTAAGAACCGGTCCTTATAGGGAGACACTAGAGCAAAGCACACAGCATATGCTCTAGCCCCCTAGTCCAAGTTGCTAAAAAGCAAGTTTTATCATTAATGTTGAAGTGGACCATTAAGTCAATATTAACAATGAAGTAGAGGTGACAGTAATTGCGCCTAGCAAAAATACTACCCAAGTGCATAAACCCATAGGAACACAAGGACAGGGAAATAAGTGCTAGGAATAACCTTAATGGTAAACAATATTAGACACATGCGTATGTAATGAACAGTGTATTAAAAGTGAGATAGGTAGCAAGGATTGTCCGTGCTATAACTTGCCTTCCTCGGAGTAAGGCTGCTGCTGAAAATCCTGCTCCGGCACGTCCTCAACGTACTCGTAGTCCAACGCTACGGGCTCACCGACTGGACACGAACATCACGCACGCATCCCAAAACAATCATCACATGCAAGCAAAAGTAATTCTATTAGAAACAGTACACCAAACAGTAAAAACAGTACAAAAACAGGAGCTAGAAATAATCTACGCTTCGCTACGAACACGTGAGCGCGAAAATCACGCAAAACGGAGCTAAAACGTGAAAGTTATAGCGTTTCTAAGATTCGGGGGCTTGCTGGCAAAGTTTTAAAATTTCCAGGGGCCTAAACGAATAAAACAGGACCTATTTGTAATTATTTTTGAATTAAAAAGGACCGCGGGTTAATTTCCGGAAAACCGAGGGTCTCTTTAACAAAATTGCTGGCGCTGACCGGTATCCTCCCGGGTTGACCCGCGACGTGGCGCTCCGAGGGCCATTGGATCTAGATCGGGCGGCTCATAGCGAGCAGCTCGCCGGAGACGAAAGAGACGCGGCGGCGCCGCCCGACCGAGACGAGAGTTCGCCGGACTTGCGGATTACTCGCGCTAGGAAGCTCGGTTCTCAACGGGGTTTGGCCCTATGGCTTCAGGGGAACACGACGAGTCGAACTAGGGGGATCTCGACATGGGTTGGCCGGCGAGATGGCCGGACGGCGGCGGGCGGCGGAGCGGAGCTCCGGTGAGCCGCGGGGAGGGGTTTCTGGGGGGTATTGGGGTCGGGTTTTTGGCTCTGGAGCTTCCTGGCGAGGTGGTGAGCATGCCTGGGTAGGTCTAGGTGAGCTTCGAGCAGCGTACAGAGGGGGACGACGGCGACAGGCGGACGACCGACGGCGGCGATCGTCGGGAGCTAGCTACGGTGCGTAAGGGATGAAATTAGGGGGTTGGGTGGACTCGTTACCTCCCGGAGACGCTCCTGGTGCAGGGAATCGGGCGGAGGAGGTTCGGTCGACGGGGAACGCCGGCGATCTCTCCGCGGCGGTGCTGAGTACAACGAGGTGAAATTAGCCGTGGTCAAAGCAGGAGAAAGGACGAGAGGTGCTCAGGGAGCTTCAGTACCTCCCGACGAGCAGATGGGTGGTGATGGCGGGCCGGGAGTTGCACCGGGGCGGCCTGACGGCGTGCGGCGGCGCGGAGGGGCTCCGGCGACACGTGGGCCGGGCGATGTGAGGGCTCTGGTGGACTTGGCGCGGGTTGGGGAGGTTAAGGGAGGCTCGGTGAAGCTCGAGCGAGTTTTGTAGGGGCTTGGAGGTGGCTGAGGAGTCGGGAACGGGCTCGCCGTCGTTTAAGGAAGGTGAGCAGCGGCGGCGGGCTCGGTTTCCATACAGGGGAGCTGTTTCCTTTGGTGGAGTGCTCGGGAAAGGAAAGGGAGGGGGAGGGGAACTTCCTGGAAGCTTCGGGCGTCGCTGGAGGGTGGGCCAAGGTGTGGCGGTGGCGCGTTCAGCGCGAGCGTGCGGCGCGATCAGCGCAGTGCGCGGCGCGCGGGAGGTAGGGGACGCATCCGACATGCGGGGCCCGGCTGGCAGTGGGGGAAGAGAGGGAGCGCGCGGGCGCGGGCGGTGCTGGGCCGAAACGGCGCTGGGCCGCGGAAGGAAAAGAAGAAGAGGGAGAGGAGGGAAGTTGGGCCGGGAAGAGTTGGGCCGGCTCGGGAAAAAGAAAAGGAAAGGCGAGCTGGGCCGGACCGGAAGAAGAGATGAGGGGGTTATAGTGGACCGGGGGAAAAGTTCAGGGAGGGAAAGTGAACTACGGGCCTAACAACTTTTCTAGAGCTCCAAACAAAGTGATTCAAATTTGAATTTAAATATATTTAAATTCTCGTTTGACTCACAGGCAATACAAAAATAAATGCACCAGCATGAATGCAACAATAAATGTTTCTATCACCTATATTTGATTTTAAATTTGTGAAAAATTATTATTCAGCCTTTATAAAATAGGTGGAGCATTAAATAATTCATTAATTGCCAAAAAAAAAATTTAAAATTGAGTATTTTGGGTGTTACAAGAACAGGAAGTGGAAATGGAAGAACCCGCAGTGGAACCTCAGCAGAACCAGCAGAACGACCAGCAACCACCGCCACCGCCTAACTTGGTAGAAGTAATGACTACTCAAACACAGCTGATGCAACAGATGGCACAGGCCAACACTCAGATGATGCAAGCTATGCAATAGATGCAGGGAAACCAGAACCAGAACCGTCAGGGACACCGTGAGGAAGACCTACAAAGGAAGATTGAAAGGTTCATCAGGCTGAAAGCACCCACCTTCGACTACTCGGACGAACCACTCGACGCACACGACTGGTTGCGTACCATCGAGACGAAGCTGGACCTGACAGTCTACACTGAAGAGGAATGTGTGGCCCTTGCGGCGCACCAGCTTGAAGGAGCAGCGAAAGCGTGGTGGGAGAGCTACTGTGACTCTCACGCGAACCCAGCTCAGATCACCTGGCTAGAGTTTTGTGAAGCTTTCAAGGAATACCAAATCCCAGAACAAGTCATGGTGCATAAAGCAATGGAGTTCAGGACAATGACCCAAGGAGGTTTGACTGTAGCTGAGTACGCTCGACACTTTGCTAAGATGTCAAGGTACGCTCCTGAAGACGTTAACACTGAAAAGAAGAAGTAGTTTTGGTTCCAGCGTGGTTTGCACAGAGGTCTGAGGACAGCACTCGCAGCGAGTTCACACAGGACACTCAGAGAGCTAATCGACAGGGCTATCGCAGTTGAGAAGGAAAGAGTGGGTCTTGAAGATACCTGGAGAGAGAAGAAAAGAAAGGCTGAACAGTTGCACAACCACAAACTAAGTCAGAGGCCAAGGAGTGGCCAGAGCAACATGCTCAGGAGAAGCTTTCAGCAGAGCAACAGCCAAGGAAGCTCAGGGTTCAACAGAAACAGCTATCAGGGTAACAGAGGCAGTAACAACAACAGTTTTGGCAGCAGAGGTAACAACTACAGCAGCTTTGGTAACAGAAACAACAGCTACTCAGGTCAGGGAAACCCCAATTGGAAGCCAAACAACACGCCCAGAATTGGTGGAGGGACCTCAGTGGTCTGTTTTGCTTGTGGGAAGCCCGGTCACAAGTCCTTTGACTGTCCGGAGAAGAAGAACAAACAAACCCCAGCTAAGGCACCGGCACCTGGAGGACAGGACATGCAGCCAACTTCAGTGCAGAGGGGACGCCTCAACCACCTGACAGGGGAAGAAGCCGAGGACGCTCCCGACGTTGTGCTCGGTGAGTTTTTAGTAAATGGCATTCCAGCTTTGATATTGTTTGACTCTGGGGCAACTGGATCTTATATCTCGACAAAGTTTGTGAAAGAGCAGTCACCCCCGACAATACCTAAGGCTAGACCTATAGTCACTACTTCTCCCTTAGGAGAGCTTAGGTGCACCTTAGAGTGCCCAGCAGTTAGTCTGATGATAGGTGGGCAGGAGTTCGTAGGAAACCTGACAGTCCTGGAGTCAGATGGAATTGACGTGATACTAGGAATGGATTGGCTTACAGAGCACAAGGGAGTAATCAGTTGCTCACCCAGAACAGTTGAGTTGACACACCCTAGCGGAGTCAAGGTAACAGCAGAACCACAAAGAAGAGGAACAGGGAAGAAATCCAGAACATGTATTCTGAGACAGTTGGTATACTCTATCGAGAGACAGACCATCGAAGAAGTGCCTGTAGTATGTGAGTACACTGACGTGTTTCCCGAAGAACTACCAGGATTACCACCTGACCGAGACGTAGAGTTCATAATCGAGCTGCAACCAGGCACAGGGCCCATTGCCAAGAGGCCGTACCGAATGTCAGTGGAAGAGCTAGAGGAACTCAAGAAGCAGCTGAAAGAAATGCTTGAAAGCGGTGTGATTCGACCAAGTGCATCCCCATGGGGATCGCCAGTGTTGTTTGTGAAGAAGAAAGACGGGTCAATGCGCATGTGCGTAGACTATCGATCCCTGAATGCAGTGACGATCAAGAAAAAGTACCCATTACCTCGGATTGATGACTTGCTAGATCATTTGAAGAAAGCCAAGTACTTCAGTAAGATTGATCTGAGATCGGGATACCATCAGATGAAGATTAGAGAAGGCGACATTCCCAAGACAGCCTTTGTGACTCGGTACGGGCAGTACGAGTTCACCGTTGTGTCCTTTGGATTGACCAACGCACCTGCTTACTTCATGAACATGATGAACAAGGTATTCATGGAGGAACTAGACAAGTTCGTAGTGGTGTTCATTGATGACATACTGGTCTACTCAGAAACAGCCGAAGAACATGAGGAGCATCTAAGGATTGTACTAGAGAAGCTGAGACAGCATCAACTCTACGGGAAGTTCAGCAAGTGTGAATTTTGGCTAGAGAAAGTAGCCTTTTTGGGTCACGTGTTGACAGCTGAGGGAGTAGCAGTAGACCCAGAAAAGATTGAGGCAGTAGCAGAATGGAAGCAGCCGAAGAGTGTCACGGAAATCCGAAGCTTTTTGGGTTTGGCCGGTTACTACAGAAGGTTCATTGAGAACTTCTCCAAGATTGCCAAGCCAATGACCGAACTACTCAAGAACAATGTCCCATTCGAGTGGACGGAAAAGTGTGAAAGAAGTTTCCAAGAGCTCAAACACAAACTCACTACAACGCCAGTATTGACACTACCAGATATTCGCAAGGATTTCGTAGTCTATTGCGATGCTTCGAGACAAGGATTGGGATGTGTTCTGATGCAAGAGGGCAAGGTTGTTGCTTATGCATCAAGACAGCTGAGGAAACATGAGGAAAACTACCCCACACATGATTTGGAACTGGCAGCAGTGGTGCATGCATTGAAGATCTGGAGACACTACCTGATTGGCAACAAGTGCGATATCTACACAGATCACAAGAGTTTGAAGTATTTCTTCACCCAATCCGAACTGAACATGAGGCAGAGAAGGTGGTTAGAACTGATCAAAGATTACGATTTGGAGATACACTACCATCCTGGCAAAGCCAACGTAGTGGCAGATGCCTTGAGCCGAAAGAGTTATTGCAACAACTTGATGATAGAAGGAAGTCCGCCAGAACTAGCCAAGGAATTGTACATGCTGAAACTCGAGCTAGTAGAAGCAGGAAAACCCCAGGAAATGCGGGTGAAGTACAACCTAGAAGACCGTATCAAAAAAGCTCAAGGAAAGTGTCCAGAAATCCAAGAAGTAAAAGAGGATATCCAACGAGGAGTAGCACCTGACTTCCGGATAGATGAAACAGGAACAGTATGGCTGAAAGACCGTATTTGCGTATCGCAGGACAAGGAGATCAGGAGAACAATTCTCTCAGAGGCTCATGAGTCCAAGTACTCGATACACCCAGGATGCACCAAGATGTATCAGGGTCTGAAGGATAAGTTCTGGTGGAAGAAAATGAGAGAGGACATAGCAGAGTATGTAGCCAAGTGCGACTCTTGTCGAAGAATCAAGGCAGAACATCAAAGACCAGCAGGACTGCTGAAACCACTGGAAATTCCAATGTGGAAGTGGGAAGATATCAGCATGGATTTCGTGGTTGGCCTACCTCGCACTCAGAAAGGGAATGATGCCATTTGGGTCATAGTTGATCGACTGACAAATGTAGCTCACTTCATACCAGTCAAAAGCACATATCCAGTGAGCAGACTAGCAGAACTATACATAGACAACATTCTTAAGCTGCATGGGGCACCAAAAAGCATTGTGTCGGACAGAGGACCCCAATTCACAGCTCAATTCTGGAAAAGCCTACATCAAGCCATCGGGACATCCTTGGAGTATAGCACAGCTTACCACCCTCAGACAGATGGGCAGACCGAAAGAGTGGACCAGGTTCTTGAAGATTTGTTGAGGGCATGTGTTCTGGCATACAGCACAGACTGGGAGAAGAGTCTATCGTATGCAGAATTTTCCTACAACAACATCTACCAGGCCAGCCTACAGATGTCACCCTTTGAGGCACTATATGGCAGAAAATGTAGAACACCTCTAATGTGGTTAGAGGTGGGAGAACGAACATTCTTTGGACCTGACATGATTGTAGAGGCAGAAGAAAATGTGGCCAAGATCCGAGAGCACCTGAAGACAGCTCAGAGCCGACAAAAGAGCTACGCAGATAAAAGGAGACGAGATCTAGAGTTCGAAGAAGGAGACTTCGTCTATCTGAAAGTGTCACCCCTCAGAGGGCATAAGAGATTCCAAGTGAAAGGAAAGCTAGCACCCCGGTTTGTTGGACCGTATCAGATACTGGAGAGAATAGGAAAGCTAGCCTACAAGCTAGACCTACCAGAGGATCTAGCTGGAGTACACCTAGTGTTCCACGTATCCCAGCTGAGAAAGTGTCTGAGAGTACCAGAACATGAGGTCAAGACAGAGGCATTAGACCTACAAGACACCTTGGAGTACCTAGAGTACCCAGAGAGAATACTAGACAGAGCAGTCAAGGAGACCAGAAGCACAGCTATCCCATTTTGTAAGGTGCAGTGGAGCAATCACTCAGAAAGAGAAGCTACTTGGGAGAAGGAGTCAGTACTAAGAGAGAAATAGCCCCACTTGTTTAAACCATAGGTAATCACAAATCTCGAGGACGAGATTCTTGTGAGGGGGGGAGACTGTAACAACCCTAAAATTCCCTATAGGATCTGTTGAGTGCAAAAATGTGAATTTAAAACTTTTTTTGGTGAATTGTTGTGCAAGCGAACCAACATTTAAAATTAATTCTATTGCTTCCCAAATTCTTAAGCAACTTAAATTTAAAAATTTAAAATCAATTTGAAGTGCTAAGGATGAAATAGGGTGATTTGGAGTTATTTGGTTTTAATTGGATTTTTGGTTGGTTTGAATTCAAATTCTAGATTTGAATTCAAACTCTAACTATTTAAACTAAATTCCATTTCTATCAAACTGTTCGTGGGCCAAATTCCCGAAGCCAAAGTCTAGATAACGCCCTCCAACTCCTTTCCCCGAGCCAACCCACCGAGCAGCCCGTTCGGCCTTTCGGCCCAGCTGCGGCCCAGCCTTTTTCCCCCGCCGCGTCCCCGCCGCGTCTCTCTCTCTCCCACTGACAGGCGGGCCCCGCCTGTCAGCTTTCTCCCTCACCTCTCGTCATCTTCCTCGCGCCGCTCTCCCTCTCTCTCCCGAGCGCGCACCCTTGAGCTCCAACCGCCCCGCCGGTCCCATCGCCCCTGTGCGGCCCGATGCGATGCAGACGCGTGTCCGAAGCCGCCCATCACGTCCAATCTTGCCGTCCGTGCCCAGGAAACCCTAGCCGACGCCTATAAAACCGCCGCCGGCCATTCTTCCTCCCCAAGCCGCGCCGCCCCTTTGGGGTTCGATCCGATCCAATCGTGAGGGGTGAGAGGTGCGAGGAGAGGTGGGGAAGAGGTTGAGCGGGAGCAGGAGCAAGGAGAGGAGCCGGAGCGTCTTCCCCGCGTCGTCGCCGAAGGCCGGAGCGCCGCCGCGCGTGGACCGCCGACTCCAGGCCGAACCAGGGAGCGAGAGGAAGAGCACGAGCTTCGCCAAGCCACGACGAGCCCTTCCCCGAGCTGCAGCGTAGCCCTACTGGCCCCTAGGTGAGCGCCGACGCTTCTCCCCCTTCTTCCCCAACTCCGGCAGAGCGCCGCCGCTTGCTAGCCTTCTGTGCACCGGCCATCGAGCCGTGTATCTTCTGCAGGGACTCTTCGTGCCGCTGCAGCCGACTCGCAAACCGCCGTCGCCCTTCCCGCTGTTGACCCGGCCGCCATGCCGCCGTCGCGCATCGAGCGAGCTCGGACCGCGCGAGCGCCATGGCCGCGGTGCGGTCAAGCCCATGGCTTGAACTGCGCGCACGCGAGCCAAACTCGCTCACGCACACACGCACCACTCAGCACCGAAGCACGTGCACGGCCGTCGTGGCCAAAAGCCCCCTGACTTGTGCGTCGCCACGGAGCCGGCTCGCCGGAGCACCCGAACCGTCGCCGTCGCTTGTCGGGGAGCCGCTTCGTCGGTTAAGCCAACCCTTTTTCACCCCGATCCGGTCCGTCAAACCCTAGCCAAGTCGTTCCGGCCGTCCTAGGCCCCAGCCGAACCTTTTCCGGCGATAACCGCCGCCGACCGACGCCGCCGGCGTGCTCCAGTGCGCGCCGCGCGCGCGTTCGCGTCGCGCCGTGGCGTGGTCACACGCTGGACCACACCCGCACGCCACACAGAAAATCCCGATTCGGCCACAGATCGATCCCGTGCACCCGGCTCACGTGAACCGCACTCTCGGTTCACGGTGGACTTGGTCCACCAGAGCAGCACCAGCAGCGCCCCCTTCGTGGGCCTAAAGTTCGCGTTTAAGTCTGGTTTGCACCCTTGAACTATCACGACCCAGTCGCTTTCGGCCCAATTCCAGCCCAGCCAGCGTTTAATCTTTTTCTTTTTCTTTTAACCGCGCTGACGTATGGGGCCCACATGTCATACTCTGCGAGTCACTGACACACGGGGCCCACTGACCAGAGCTGACCACTGACCAGAGCTGACCGTTGACCGTTGACCGCGTTGACCGGTCAACGCTGACGTCAGCAGGGCCCACTGCTGACGTCATCCTAGGTGGACCCCACTGCTGACGTCAGCATGACGTCATGCTGACGTCAGCAGGCTAATTATTTATCTGTTTTTCTTTTTCGGAAATTATTTAATATTTTCAGAAAATGATTTATACTTCAAAAATTAATAATAAATCAACCGTAGCTCAGAAAAATATGAAACCAGTTTCCATATTTTTCTAAAATCATGACCTACGCGTTAGTGTAGAGTTTGGTGTTATTTGGGTCTTCTCTCTTTGCTGTTTTGGAGTTTCTTTGCTAGTAGTCGCGTCTTATTTTATTTTTCGCAACCTTAGGAGCTCCGGAGAGTCTGGAGGAGCCGGACCACTTCGACAACTGCTTTGACGAGGACGAAGACCTTTGCCCAGGTTCACGCCCGACCATCTCTGAAATACCTATTAGACATGCAAACTAGTATGGTAGCGCTTTACTTTACTCGCATGATAAACCTGCACTGCCTTTGTTATTATCCTGTTACCTTGCTACCTACTACTCACTTTATGAATATGGTATGCTATGCATGTGTTGGGTTGGATGTGATTTGATCCTCTTGACGTGAGTTGTGGGTGGTATGGGAGGAGTAGTGCAGCTAGGCGGTGTAAGCGAGTAATAACAACTCGATCGTTGATCGAGGTGCTTGGGGACTGCACTCGGGAAGTCCCTACGGAGTACCTGTTGCGGGTACATGGTTCTTGGATATTGGTACTTGAGGAGTACTTGAGGAGTTTGGGCGGCTATACCTGTTATGGGTGCCGATTGCGGACCGTTGCGGCGGATCGCTTATGACGCAGATACTCGCTTTACCGAAAATTAAGGATCGAGTCGTGCCCCCACTTTGGACTTGGGATTACCGTGCTCACCATCTACCCAGTATGGGGAGGGTTCCAGCAAGCCTACTCTAGTGCGGCGCCGAGACTGTAGGAGAATCGAGCTTGATATGTGTAGGGGGGATTCGTTGCGGCGTAATCTCCCTGATTTACCACGGCCCCCGACTGGCCCCGGTGGGAAGGTTTCACGACCCTGGGGCAGATGTTAGATCGGATGTTTCCCGAGCCCAGGGAGACAGGATTGGCGCCGTTACTGTTTAGGGTCTTTGCTGTGGGCTGTGTCTCAGGTTGGTTGCGGACTAGCCTTGCAGCCCGGATGGATTCCTGGAGTGCCACCTCTGCAGAGTGTAAACTATACGTATAGCCGTGTCCACAGTTACGGACGACCCATTTCTGAGAAGCCCCGACTAGCATGGGAATCTGCTTTCTTACCTTATCCTTGATTTGGGTTAAGAGAGATTGGTCCAGTTGAGGCTGTTGAGACAAGGTGGGGAGGGAGCTCACCGAGTCGACTAGCGAGTGAAAGGTGTTGGTGAATAATGTGTGTGGGAACCTGCCGTGGCAGGACGAGCCCGATGGGAAAACGTGAGGCTGACGGGTGGTTTTGGGAGTGGATGTGTATGTGTGAGAAGGTGTTGGTGATGAGACGAATTTGAATTACTGCTGCTGCTTGCATAAGAAAACCCTGGCTCAAACCTTGATTATTTCTATACCCTAGAATAGGCCACTTTAAAGCTTGCATCATATTTTGGATGGTGACGTGAACCTGTCCCATTTCCTTAGGGACAGACTTTGGGTTCTCAGGTAAAGACCCCGACCACGAGTTCAACCAGGACGGGTGGTACGACTGAAGGGAGCGCGCTACGCTCAAGGATGCCTGTGGAGGAGTGGATCCTGATGATCTAGCTACCGCCGCGCAGATGTTTCTTATTGTCGATTTAGCCCAGAGGGCTTGTACCAGACGCTATGTTTTTATATATGTCATGTAATGAATCTTCTATCGTTGTATGGATGTGATATTCGACTGAGATGAGTTCTGTACGAGATAGCTGCTATTCCTGGGACTATCTCAAGGGTACAGGGAGTCGGGTTCTCGTCGGTGAGAATCCGGTTCGTCACAGCTATCTAGCCCACACACGTCCGGACTTGGCGTTCTCCGTCGGCTACGTTAGTCGGTTCATGCAGCGACCGACGACGGAGCACCAGCAGGCTATGAAGAGGATCGTCCGCTATGTTGCGGGGACCCTCGATCACGGTCTCTTCTACCCGAGGTGCCCTGGAGCGGCACACTTCATCGGGTACAGCGACAGCGACCACGCCGGCGACATCGACACCAGCAAAAGCACTAGCGGGACTCTCTTCTTCCTCGGCAAAAGTCTCGTGAGCTGGCAGTCGGTCAAGCAGCAGGTGGTTGCACTGTCCAGCTGCGAGGCCGAGTACATTGCGGCCTCCACCGCTTCGACACAGGGGCTCTGGCTTGCTCGACTGGTTGGTGATCTCCTCGGCAGAGATACTGAGGCGGTGGAGCTCATGGTGGATAGCAAGTCCGCCCTTGCCTTGGCGAAGAACCCCGTTTTCCATGAACGGAGCAAGCACATCCGGGTGAGGTACCACTTCATCCGAGGCTGCTTGGAGGAAGGGAGCCTCAAGGCGAGCTACATCAACACCAAGGATCAGCTTGCGGACCTGCTCACCAAGCCTCCTGGGAGGATCAGGTTCCTTGAGCTTTCTTCCAGGATCGGGATGGTTCAACCCTCCCACAAGACGACGCCCAAGTCTTAGGGGGAGAATGTTGGATAAGCCTTGCACTGTTTGGTCTTTGTGGGGATGGTGTTTGGTCTTTGTGGGCTGGTCTTTGTGGGGCTGGTCCTTTTGTGGGGCTAAGCAGGTAGGCAGTTACAGTCCTTTGGTCTTTGCTGCTGTTGGTCCTGATGTTTAGGACAGCAATTAGCATCTCTGTACCTGGTCAATAGTGGGGCTAGTAGGGCTGCAGCATTAGGACTAGGACTACAGCACTTGGTGGTAGTTTGCTGCCCTCCAAGGACAGCACATGCTGGTGGTTTCTTGCTGCCCACTTGGACAACATCTTGGACTAGCATATTAGAATATGCTAGGGGTTGGTTCAGCCTATAAATATGTTACCCAGCCCCCCCTTGGGTTGGCATCGCATTGCGAAGAGAAAACAAAAAATTGTCCCAACTCTCCTAGTGTGATTCTCTCTAGATGAGAGTAACAATTCAGATTCTAACATTCACTCGTACGACAACGATGCTACAGTATGGGTATCGATACAAAATGTCACACACATGAAAGAACTTCTGAAACTACTGCATCTTGTAAAACTCTAGCATCTCTTCTTCCAATGGATGAGTCTCTCCCACTATGATCAGGCAGTGAAGGGGTGGGCCAAAATCAACGTCTAGTAGCTTCTCCATAGGTCCAGCAACAATCTTCTGATCATCACTTCCAAGGCGCGCCACTCCTATGCACATCGTATCCCTGCCATATGCTGGAAGCAAATGAACTTTCAATTTGATCTTCACATTAATAATAAATTGTTAATTAATAGAGTACTAGGGGAAAAATTGTTTGGAAAAATAGCAAGAATCAAGACATCAATTCTTTTAACAGGCATAAGAGTTAATGTTGGAAAAAAGGGTCTTTTCAAAGAGCCAGCTACGGAGATGAAGAGTTCAGATATTCTACCAGATCCCCCACGCGCTTCCTCCACCTCCAAAAGCTGACTTATTGCAGTGTTTACAGTCATGAATCTTGGTGGTTCATAGACTTTTTTCCCTCTGCATGTGAATACGTGGAGTAAATAAAAAGGCAAAAGATGTATTTATCATCTATCCAATAGCAGTATAAACCAACCACAGCAAGTGAAGG
This sequence comes from Echinochloa phyllopogon, assembly GCA_033239725.1. Lineage (NCBI taxonomy): Eukaryota > Viridiplantae > Streptophyta > Magnoliopsida > Poales > Poaceae > Echinochloa > Echinochloa phyllopogon. The sequence continues at coordinate 58,266,420 of BTCW01000018.1, read as the reverse complement.
CTGCTTGCACTTACTGAACTCTGATCAAAGCCTTGAGAGAAAAAAAAAGCATTGGCATAACCATCCTCAGATGCACTCCAAGGTAATGAGAATGATAATCCAGAGACAGGAAATGATGTTAAATTACCTGGCTAAAGATTCCCATGTCGGCTCCTTTACACGAATATCTACGTTGAACAATACATTAAATCAGCTACTTTGATAATGACAACACTGAACCAAACCATCTAGTAATAACAAGATGTTATAGTAGTACAAGAACAAAGATAACTGAAAGTTTCCAAGCTATTGTTTAATTTATGTCATTTTAAAATTTATCGAGAACTGAAATAAACATCTTCAAAACAGATTACAAGAACCAAGATCTAATCACCTATCACCAGTATGTGATGTACTGAGATTTAACTATAAGGCACATTACACATGGCCATAAACTAATGACCTTGCCTATCTTCTTGTTAACAATGAATTAAGATAACATTGAAAAGGTAGAGCAAGAATCACAAACCAAGTAGGCAGAGTGTGTGCAGCCCAAGCCGGCAATTGTTCTGAATCTTCTCGTAGAAACTATCTGGTCTCCATTCCTCCGTAAAGAATGGTATTGAGATAGTCTCTCCATAGCGGTAAAGTTGCAACCCACAAACTCCAATTGCATTCATGACGGATGCATTGTGGATCACCTTCACTTCTACCCCCATTTTCTTGGCACGAACAACCAGATCAGTATGTGTGGTAGCCCTAAAAATCTCATCCAAATGAAAAACAGAGAAAAAAAAGAATTGAACTCACAAAACTAAATACATCTTACAAGCAAACCCCAATAAGACTTCCAACACATGCGCAATGGTATACATGGGTTTGTACATAAGCAGAAAGCAAAGAAGTGAAGTGCTTGCCTACTCTTTTTTCACTCTTCACTCAAATAAAGGCGAGCATAAATATGCGCACATAAATTTATCATGTAGCGATATGGAACATATTTTAAGCCTCAAGGACACGACAAAACCAACCGACTATAAGCTCAACTGAATCATTGCATGTGACATGCAACTGCGAATGCCCAATTGTGGCATATCAGTGGTCAGCCAAAGCACAATACAACAAATTTAGACGAAATTCATGCACACAAGTCGGCCCAAGAGCATCTTCGTTCCAACGAGTGTGTGTGCTCCATTGGTATCCTCATGTTAATGGGCACCAACTCAACAACAGCACACTGAATTCAGTCACGGGCTTTGCTAAGGTACTCCGAAATGAGTATGGGCCATTAGATCTGGATGATATTACCTCCTAGGAGGTAATGGTTTTAGTTTTATTATATATTTTTTAAATATGAAAATAGGGGAAAATCTTCTATTAGATCTAACTTGCATATCTAATAGGTGTAATATTTTCTTTTCCCCCCTCTCACGTGATTATAGATCTTACCTAAAAATAAGATTATAGATCTTATATGCAATCAGATATAGTGTTTCTTTTTCCCCCTCATGTAATTGGACCAGTCGGGAAGGAGACTTAACATGGACATAGATCCGCTAAAAAACGTGTTTTCCCGGTTATGGTCAGCCGTTCCATTTAGAAATAAACAGAGAGAAAATTTTATACGTGCGAAACGGTGCGGCATGAGAAACACAGGATAACATGGGTGCTGCATCATTATTGTTTCATTTAAGACGGTGGTATCTTAGTGCGAGAAAAAAATGTTTCTCCAGGTGCAGCACCGCGCCAGCTGGATTGTGAGGCTTCCCAGTAAATTGTTTCACTCCTGCAAATTTTTATTTGGTGTAGAAGAAAATCTATTGGAAAAAAATGTATGATATTGGGGATCAGACAGAGTGATTGTTTCACTGTAGCTAATTGTTTGACCACGCCGCCACGTTTGCCCCCTTTTGCGCATCAAGAATTACCTGCCGTATGCCCTGCCACGTCCAGGAGCGTCGCTCCTCCTCAGCGGCTCAGCGTGCCTCCACGCCATACGAGCGGATAACAAAGGGCAGTTAACCGTACGGTGTAAGAGACAAGGTGATTAGCATTTTTTTCTCTTTTTTGATTATTTTAGTTATTTAAATGTTCTCTCTGTTTTAAAAATCAATGATTATGATTCATCCGAGGTCTTACCTTCTAGGAGGTAACCGGTGTACTGCCATCTACCCGAAACTTTATGTGAGAGATGAGCACCCATCTGCCATCTACAGACGCTCTAGCACATTCAAAAAAGGGGAAAGAAGCAAAGAAACTGTTACCCGAATGGGTCACCAACCACGAGGAAGGCAACGTCATCGTAGGCAGCCTCAAGCAGCACCTGGTCGACGCGCTCCTCCACCATCTCCCTGTCGGCGACCGTGATCTCCTTCCCGTACAACTTCTCCTGTATGGAACACACGAGCGAGCGGCGGCGCCTGTTAGCAGCAGCTCTCCGAACAATCCACGCAGGCATTTGCTCGAACAGGTGGCGGGCGGGCGAGAGAAGAGAGAAAGGTAACCCGTACGAGGTTCGCGAGCGCGGCGGGGTCGAGGCCAAGGGAGAGGAGGGAGGTGTAGGCCTCCATGTAGATCTTGGAGCAGCTGCGCACGGCGTCGAGGCCCCGCACCGTGATGTCGCGCTCGTCGCCGAGGCCGAGGCCCACGATGTACAGCATGGCGCCGCGGCGGCGGGTGGCGAAGGACGGAGGCGCGCCTGGAGGGGCGCCAAGCCGCAAGCCTCGCCGCGTAGGGCTTCAAGCCCAAGGGATCGGGAGGAGGCGAAGCACTCCGCCGGCGTTTGCGCTGCCTTGCTCTGGGCCTCTGGTGTAGCCGGCGGCGCGGCGGCTCGCGTGTTCGGGGTGGGTTTGTCTGACTAGTCAGCGACTCAGCGTAGCATGCTTTCACAGCCCTAAAGCGTTCGAATTGGGGCCGTTGGCCTTAGATCCAACGGCTCACGGGAGGGGGAAACATGCTCCTCGATCGGACGGCAACCGGTGAGCTGTAGCCGCCGTTCTCCGGCGAGGAGACCAACCAGTGAAGAAGATCCATTCATCCAGACACAGAAGGAGAAAGAGAAAATAATGGAGATGGATGATGGAATGTTCCAAAGTACAGAAGAAAGAACTTGACTGGAGAAACAATCCCCACGGTAAATAAACTGAAGTAAAATTGTGTAGGCTGTAGATGGCTTGGTACTAATTGATGTAAAATTCTAGCATATCTTCTTCCACTATGACGAGGCAGTGAGGGGGTGGGCCAAAATCTACATCGACGAGCCTGCATACAAAAGTCAAACACAAAATGAGCCCCTTTGGCTACAATTAATCACCAAAGTCTCAAATAGCTAAAGATTTGTCTACCTGACAGAAACACAAGAAGGGCATTTGCAGGGGATTTCTGAGACTATAACCATACAAGTACTACAATCATGCTAATAATCAAATCGATCTGAAACTCTTTGTCAAATCACCATTGGCACATACAGCTTGCTAGTAGGGTTATTCATCGTTCTACTATTTGCTACTATCTGCACAAGCAGTGCTCCGCTGGTTGAGATAAGCAACATGTACAGTCGTACCCGGAAGCAACATTGAGAATAAAAGATTTACCCAGTTGCCGGATCTGAACAATGATTTCTTCCATGGTTGAGGCATTGCACTATAGCCAAGACCACAGAAGATTTGTTGGCACTGTTGAAGAAGCAACTGCCGCTGCTGAAGGAGGTTAGAGAATGACCTGCGCAGATCTACCCGTGCCGCTCTTTACCGGCTCAGGCGCCGCGCGGCCGGAACTCCACTGCTCGGGTGACGCTCTGGCTTGAAGTCCGCGGCCGCTGCTAGCTTCTCCGCCTGCCGCATGGTGGCCACCACCGCTGATAGGGATTTGAGGCTCGGATTGGGGGCGGAGGGGGCTATCTGTGGAGGAGGAAGGCGCAGGGGGTTCAGCTTTCGGGGGATAGCGCGCGCAACTTTGCCGCCAAACCGCCCCTGCACGCGTGCCCCGCGCATCGGATCCCAACCGCCGTCGATGAGCCGCAGCGGGAGCTACAACGCGCGTCGGGAGTCGGCGACTCAGAGCACGCGCCCGTGCCGTCGACGAACAAGGCGACGGCTCACCCGTAACTGCAGCTCGCGGGGGGCTTTTCGCAAAAAAATTGCTGCATGGCGACGGCTGACTACGCGCGTTGTGCTTGCCCTCATACGCTGGCTGACCAATGATTGATGGTTGGGAGGAAACTGGTTTACAAAATCTACCTGGTTCTCCACGCATTTCTAACACCTCCAGAAGCTGACTTATTGCAGTGTTCACTGTCATGAATGTTGGTGGTTCGTACACTTTATTTCCTCTGCAAGTGAAGGCAAAATCACAGAGAACAGAAATTGTTGATAGATTTTTCATATCTTCGTAAATATAAAGCGGGACAAATTACAGTTTGCTTGAATTGCATGGAAGGATGTATTATATTGGGATAAAGTACTTAAGTAAAGTGAGAGCAAAACATTCATAGTGCACAAGCTGAAGAAATGTAGTTAATTATAGAGTAAAGTGCAACTCCGGTCCACAAACTTTCTACGGTGTGTCATCCCGGTCCATAAACTTTCAAAGTATGTCAAAATTGTATTTAAACTCGTTTTGGGTCTCCAATCAAACCGTTAACAGATTCATTGCACCGAACGGCTATTGTATATTTGCAACTGGAACCCTGTCTTTTTTGTCGATTGATTTTTCTTCCTTCCCGCCCTAAACCCTAGCTTGCGTATCGTCGCCCTGGGTCGCGCCACGTCGCCCTGGCTCGCAATGGCCAGTGCGTGAGCACCATGCGCGCCGGCAAGACCGTGAGCAGGTAGCCGGATATGTTTGCATGGCAGCACCGTTCTCTCTAAAGACGCATGGCAGCACCATGCACGCGGCGTCGCCGTGGCTCGCGACGGCCGGCCAGTGTGTGAGCAGCGGCGCCGGCAAGGACGCTGGAAGCACCATGCGCGCCGCGACAGCAACGATTTGAACAGCACCACAGCACGAAATTTCACAACAATAATAAACAACAACGATTTGAACAACACCATAGCACCAACGCCGCGGACACTGGCCGCACCACAGGCAACAGCATTATTTCACAACAATAAACAGCAACGATTTGAACACAAAATTTCTCAATCGGATTCCTTAGAGAGAATTGCCATCTCAATGCACTACTTAACAGGTCACACACATTGTATTTAGACCAAAATCATCACTGATGCATACAAAATCAAAATCCAGTACTTAAAACAGTGCACTGTAACACAAAAAATGACTACATAATATCAGCAGCCTTTGTTTTCTTTGATGAAGTCTTTCGACTTGTGGATGCTTTCTTCTTCTTGGCTAATGCAGCCCTGCCTGCAATGGTGCTTGTATTAAGTGGAGTTGGCCTTTGAACTGGATGGTTAGATAGGATGAAGGCCGGATCTGGTAGAGGTCCATGGGGTTGTGACATGAAGCTCTCTTGAGTTTCCTGTGTCCGAAAAATAAAAATATTAGTGAAGCATTCTTGTTTGGAATAAGACAACATTTTTACATGAGTTAGAAATCTAACCTCTCCAAGCATTTGAGAAAGCATTGTGGTGCTACCTTGTGTCATGTCTACAATTGATGGTGGTTGAGTGCTTGAGATGTTTACTGGGTCCGGTGACTCATTTACATTCAATTGTTCAGCAGGGACTTGATCAGCAGATGCTCTCATTGCCTCTTTCTCTCTCTCTCTTTGAAGTGTGGCTTGTGTTGTGGCAACTAAAGCTTGTGCTTCTTTCGCAGTAAAACCCATCTTTTTTAGGCTGCACCCAGCACTATTATGACCAGCTCCTTTGCAATGTTTGCAATGTATTGTCACACCATGCCTAGATAACCTTGGCCCATTGTTGCCTTGTACCTCATGAGCCTGCTTCTTCCTAGCCTTAGGAGGTCTACCAATCCTTTTCTCATAAACTGGTGGCAAGACCTGTGCTTCATCCATTTTCTCCCACTCTGACTTATCTTTGCAAGGCCAAATGCTATGGGCATATGCATTGTTGTAAGCATCCAGTGAGTAGCAGTTTGGTAGAACAGATTCAGGTATTATACACTCATGTCTTAGGCAACTAATTGCATGACAACAAGGAATGCCAGTCAGTTGCCACCTCCTGCAGTCACAAGTTTTGGTTGTCAGGTCCACAATGTGCTGATAATCTTTAACAAACACCTGAAACACGCCAGCCCCAGATGGCAGTGCATAGCATACATTAGCAAACTCAGCATTCCTGGCCAACTTCTTTCTGATTTTTGGGCAAAATGGACTTGTAATGTCATTTTCCAGTTCTTTTCTCTTGCTGTAATGCCTTGTCATCAATTGGCACTTGATCTTCTCAAACATAAACAAAATTGGTAACTCTCTAGCTTCCAAAATGTACTTATTGAACACCTCACAATTGTTGTTCAACAAGATGTCACATTTGGGAAAAGTGGAGAAGTAGGCTCTTACCCAGGTGTTGGGTGCCATATTTGATAGCCATGCATGAGCACCAGCATCCAAGGCCTTCATCCTCTCCATATTCCTCTGCCATGCAATTTCTGAGGAAGATCTTGCACATGTCCACAACTGATTCTTCAACACTTCACCCTTGAACTTCTCCTGGAAATTAGAGTACAGGTGCCTTACACAAAACCTGTGTTCAGACTCTGGGAAGACTTTCTTCACAGCTGGTATTAAGCCCTGACACAAATATTACGAGCTACTTAATTTTTACAATAACTGGTACTTACAATAGAACAAAAGCACATATCAGAAGGACTTACTTTTTGCTTGTCAGTCATTATAGTCCAGGGATAGGTGTTATCAATGTTTAGGTCAGATTTGAGAGTCTCCAAGAACCACTCCCAAGAGAGAAATGATTCAACTTCAACCACAACCATTGCTATAGGGAAAATGCAGTCATTGGGATCCATGCCCACTGCAGTAAGGAGTTGGCCCCCATACTTGGTCTTGAGGAAGCAGCCATCTAAGCAAATTACGGGCCTGCAAGCTGAAATAAAACCCCTTTTGCATGCATCAAAACTCATGTAGCATGTGCTGAACCTACCATCGACCAAGTTCAGAAAAAATGATGACCCAGGGTTGCTCCTCCTCAACTCTTGACCATAATCCCATAGGGAATTGAACTACAGCTCCTCATCTCCATGAATCTGCCTCATTATCATCCTTCTTGCTCTAGCCACCTTACTTCGAGAAGGAGTTATGTTCCAGTCTTTCTGTATTGTTCTACTAAGGCTGGTGATGCTCATCTGTTCATTGGCTCTAAAGGACTCCACATACTTATCAGCAATCCATCTAGCAGTACACTTCCTGACTTTCCACTGTTTCTGGCAATTATGACGTCCATAGTAGGTTTTTACTACAAAAGATTTCATTCTGCTATCAAATGAAGCATAAAGGTTCCATGGACATCCTTCAGCACAGTGAGCTCTGATTCTAATCCTGTCATTTCTTGGCATCTTTATGTCAACTCTGTTTCGGACAGTATACTCATTAATGGCTTCTCTAAGCTTCTCCCTCGAAGGGAATACAAGTCCAACTGAAAATGTAGGATTTGTCATGTCCTCCTCTCTAAATGACTTGAAATTGTGGCCACCTTCTCCCTCAGAATCAGAGTCTGGTAGCTCAAGACCCTCATCATCAGTATCTTCCTCATCTGACCATACATCTTGCCTGATCAAAGCAATAGCCTTCAACCTGCAGCCTTTAGCTTTCTTATCCTTTCTGGCATTTCCCTCATCCACATGTGCTTCATTCTCATCAGGATCAACAAATGACTGAACAAGGTCTTCATCCCCATCCTCGATTTCATTGTCACTGTCAACAAAACCATCAGATTCTTCACTATTGTTGTCTATAGAACCACTTGATTCACCTTCAGTGGTTCTGAATTGTTGCCTTTTCCTGCTAATTAGGAGCTTTTCACCAACCTTCTGTGGGCTCAGTACTTTAGGAAGTTCATCCACTGGATCAGCTACAATGTCATCCCAATTAATCCCATCTGCAATGTCGTCATGATCGAAATACACTACAAAGTTCTTGACCTTGCTCACAACAGCAGACATGGCATTGGTGTCTTTGTCTTCTTTGAGGATTCTAAGACCATCTGCAATGGTCTTCCCAGGTAACAACCAGTAGAACTTTAACTTGTCATCATTTTGGTAGCCTAATTGCTCCAGAAAGTCATCAAACCAGAGAAGGGACCAAGTATCTGCCTCTAAATCATCAAAAAAATCAACCTTTTCATCCACATAGCTTCTGAGATTTCCATCACCAACAAAGAATCCTCCATGGTGAACCTTACAGTGAATTGATCCCCACTGTCACCTACATTGCCAGAGAAATTCAACAGATGAATAATTTATTAAAACCCTAACCAAAATCACCTAGAGACAAAGCCCTAACGTATACTGACTCAGTGATGAACATGAAGAGGGGAGGGATCAGGGATGAATCCATCGCGTCGACGGAGCAAAGCAGAACAACAACAACGATTAGGGATGAACACACCCTACTGATCCACCTAATCCTCAAACACCGCTAGAGATTGAAGAAAAGAAGAAGCGATTAGGGATAGAGGAGCTCACAGTAAACCAGCGGAGGTTGCCCTTTACGCCGCAATCGCGCCGCCATGGGTCAACTGGAGCCCTTCCCTTCGCCCCTTCGCAGTTCCACAGGTCCGATCGCCGGCCGCCGAGAGGATGGGGGGAGAAGCGCCGTCGCGGCCTCGGGGGCAGGCGAGCGGTCTCGCGTCGAACAGGCAACGTCCGGGGGAGAACTGAATCGAGAAAGGTAGATGGGGCTCTATATGCAAATTTGCAACATTACTGCACCTAACGGGCGTGTCTGGACAAGGGTGAGACCCGTTAGCCGGTTGATTAGAGATCCGAAACGAGTTTAAGTATAATTTTGACACACTTTGAAAGTTTATGGACCGGGATGACACACCATAGAAAGTTTGTGGACCGGAGTTGCACTTTACTCATTAATTATATGCTGCTCGTGCTCGGTAATGAGAATCGTAGACAAAAAAACAATAGGAGCATGGAGTATGTTAAATTGAAGACTACGTGAAAAATTACCTCATCAAATACTCAGATATCGGCTCCTTTACATAAACATCTGCATTGAAAATTCGCTTCGATCAGTGTTTTCCCCCCTTTTGGTGACATCACGAAGCCATGCACACATAGCGAGAAAAGTTATGTACAAAACCCTAACGTTCAGAAAAAAAAAAGACAGCCTGCGGTTTTGAAGTTGCCTTAACGCATAACAATTTATAGAGGAAAATCCTATATGATGAGAACGAATGGAAGATTATTTAAGTTCAAATAGCTTAGGAAAGAAGCTAATCCTAAACAAAACCTCACCTCTGTCGATTCCATTGATTTCTAATACAGTAATTACATGTTTAAACTTTGAACACTGACTGCATTCGCTCACAAGTTGCAATTGGTATAGAGTAATTGCTAATGTCAACATATGAACAAATTTTAATATCTGAAGCATGTCACCAACAAACGAATAGATAAGATGTTCATGGCCTACTGTGTATTTTCTTATTAATAACATCTATAATAATGTGAGTATACTGACAATATTGGAAAGGCCCATCAATCAAACAAATAAAGTAAGCATGGGGACATGGCGAACCTAGTGAGCTATTTTACGGTGCTCCATACTAGCATGTGGTAGTATGTAGTATAAACTGGTATTATGGTAACATAGAAAATTTATTTTTTTCTAGGCCGCCAGACCGTGTACTGTCATACAAATGAAAAATGAGGTAAAGTAGGAGAAATAGAAAGAATAAAATTAAAAATTAAACATATGTCATAATTACGTATCTGTCATTTCAAAATTAAAGATATATCAAATTTACATATCTACCATTCTGTTTTTTTCCATAATACCCCTATACTACTTACTTCGTACTATCTATACTACTAAACACGATTACAGTAGTATACAATTAATCTGGTCCGTCTGGTCTTTATGTACTAGCAGTGGCGGATAGAGGACTAGGACCACTTGGGCCATGGCCGTAGACGTGGGCCGAAATTCTCCACACTGTAGATCATTGTAGCAAAGAAGCTCGATATTTATCCACGAACTGGCCCATGGAGTGACCCTAGGCCTTGGGCGAAATCCTGTCCGCCCCTGTGTACTTAGTCATTTTTAAGACCGGTACGGCGCACCTTAAAACCAAGAAAGCGTGAGCAAGCGGCGCCTTGGGTGGGTCGACACCAAATCCAAATGGGCAGAAATAAGAGTAGTAACGCACGAGCTTGGCGAGGCTGCTGGAAGGGTCGACGCCGAGGGTGAGGAGGGCAGTGCGGGCCTCCATGTAGACCCTGGCGCAGCGGCGGACGGCGTCGAGGCCCCGCACCGTGACGCCGCGCTCGTCGCCGCCGAGCCCCCCAGGCCCACGATGTACAGCATCTTCTCATCCGCGGCGGCCGGTTGCTGTCGTCTTCGATCGTCTCCCTAGCTAGCTCTCCCAGACCCTCACAATCACAAGTCTGAAGGCTCCCTCCCAAACCTCCCTTTGATCCTCTCCAACGGCTTCCCAAGCGCGCTCCTCATGTTATAGCGTACACGGCTAGGACACACACACACACAAATATATATATATATAATAAGTACAGTATGATCCAATGAGATTTTATTGGAAGAAAAACTAAGCACTGGACATTCGCGCGGCGCACGTCTCCTGCTGCACGCGACTGCGAGCGAGGTCTCCGGTCTCCGATCCCTTCCTTGGCGACCACGTACATACTTCGGCTAACCCACTCCCTCTGACTGTATATGATACATTCCCTTTGAGAGCTTGATTCGAAAAGAAGAAAACCCTTTGAGAGGTAATCGTCATATTTGCATGCTCAGCCCATCCCAATCTACACAAACGGCCAAGTGGCCAACAACTATACTTTGCAACTCGCAAGGGACTGTTGATCTAAATGAATCTCTGTACACAACGCTGCTACAATGTTCAATGACTAATGAGGTTACACATGCTGATTCTATGGACTTGCGTGCACTACAGTATACTATACAGTGCATGCATAACATAGATTCACCTAATGCCACTACAGCTATGTTGATTGGACAGAACTGAATAGCTCCTTCCATTTCTCCGGGTCGGTCCCAGGCCCTTCGCCCTGAATTAACATTGTGCCCATCTCAGTCGAAGATAGAAGAGATTGCAATTAATTACCAAAGAAAAATAAGCAAAACTACATTGCGAGCGATGTCCATTTTGGTATGCAATTCTGGTAACTGTTCTAGTCTAAAAGGGAGCAAAAATTATGTTTTAAAAGGGAAGAATGTACTCCCTCCGGTTTGGTAGAAGACGTCGTTTAGGACAGCAACACGATCACCAAAGCACAACTTTGACTTCTCTTTTCTATAAAAATATTTTTAAAAAAAATTATATATGTATATTTTTATGAAAGTAATTTTCAAGACCAATCTAGTTATATAATTTTTACATTTCCAAACTCAACGACTTAAATGTTATTCATAATTTATATTCCCAATGTTGGACTCTAACCTTGTCCTAAACGACCCCCTTTACCGAACCGAAGGGAGTATATAGGTAACAGTAAAGCCACGGTTTGGTCTTAAACTGGAGTACCATGGATGGTAACAGGTTTGGCACCGTGTCCTTGTGATTAAGCCACGGTTTCAATCCTTTGTTGGCTATATACAAAATACTATCTGCTTTGTTTCGAAAAAAAAATGCTATCTGCCTGTGAATTTTCTGGAATTTGATGAGTTCTCAGATATTTGTCCTTGAAAATGAATAATCAATTGTACCCAATTGGGAAAAAATATGAATACCTTCACTGAATTAATCTCGTATATCTGTCCTTCGGTGGATTCAATATCTAAAGCTTGGATACAGGCCTCTGCCACCACCAGTCTGCTAACTTCCCCCACAAGCTTGTCCCCTAATAGGATAATGAGAAAGTGTTAGCAGAACCAAAAAACATTCTTAAAAAACCATCATAAAATGCTGGAGAATAACAAAAGGAATAACCTTTGCCTACGACTACTGCTCGTCGCTCTCCAGCTGTAGCTTTAAGAAGTGTATTAAGATCATAAGAGGTGTATGGCCCATCAGTCAATCTTCCAGGTCTGCAAAACAGCTCATATCATGTCACAGTAATATATCCATGATGTGTCAACCGATACAATTTGCTGTGCATGACATGAACCTGATAATGGTGAATGGTATCCCTGAATTGCGGACGAAGTCTTCTGCCATCTTCTTGTACTTGAGCACACCAAAGAGATTCATGATACTGGAAAAATGCATAGCATAATTTCTTAAGGACCAAGAATAAACTTGTGTAACATAGAACTCGGTGGAATACAGAAATACCAAGGTGAAAGCTACGAGGACCTAAGCAGTGGAATTAACAAGCCAGAACGTTAAGTCTGCACACGGAATGTTAGGGTGTGACTCATTAGATGAAGTCAATTGCTAATAAGCTAGTACGATTTTGCATATACAAACTGTTCATAAAACAAAGGGATTTACTCATAAAACGTGTTGCATATTGTTTTTAAAGGTATCATAACATTTACCGTTACTATGATGTCATGAAGTTGAAGTGTAAATACTAAAAATTTCTTACTAAGAATTAATAGGAATACCTCGATGGTATTTCATTGTATTTTGTAACACCAATGGATGACACGAAGACCAGTCTTTTAATTGTCCGTGGAAGGGCGCCGACAAGATTTCGGATGCCATCCCAATCTATTAACATGAAATTTGTGGGCAATCAGTGAACAAGCAGTAAGATATTGTCTCACCCGTTAATTAATCACTGATACTGTTAGCTTGTATATGTGATAGACATGGATATAGCAATAACCATCATTTTGCATGAACTGACCAACAGAATGTTCATAAACAAACTTAAATGGATGCTTGAGACAAACAAAGAACTCAGTAGCCCTCTACCACAGCCACATTTCAGTTTTTTTTTACTTGCTACATTCTGGAATTGGAAGTCTCCTAAGCTCCATTGATGATTATCCTTGCCGAAAACTCTTACATCTATCTTAAATTTTCTGATAGTGTTTAAATAAGAGAATTTTAAGTGCAGGTTCCTTTTTTAAGCATCACTGCAGCATCTTGAGTGAGAATTTAACCTCTACTGCAGAATGTCATGCAGTACATACCTACACGTTCTGGAGTGTTATCTCCATCCCAGCGTTTTGACGGAAATGCTGTAGTTCCAGTGCAACATATCACGTGTGTAACTCCCTATGAAAAGAGACCCCTATATTTTCACTTATTCAATCATTGCAGAAATATAGCCCATAAACAGATGAACTGTATGAACTCAAAGAAACAGGGCAGTCCAACCTCAAACATTTGTGGATCCAAATCATTAGGATTTCTTGTGTCCCCTTTGTAAACCTGTCATAAAAGATAAACTCCGTGTTAGCTCTTTGGCCGGAGTCACTCTTGCTCAAGTTAGGATACAATGCATTTCCCTTTTCTGGAGAACACCTGGAAGAAAAATAGAATGCTATAGCTCCAGATATACCTGGAGTACACTTTCATCCTGCTTGCCAAATAGAGACTCTGCCTTTTCAGGATTTCTTAGGAGCAACCTTGACTTGATGTTCCTGCTGAGCAAAGATGCTACAACCAACTGCCCTGCAAGGATGTACTCAGTTAATATTTTGCCAATTTGTCTAGCAAACAACACTAAGAACTGCTGCAGACACATCATCACACAAGACGGAGAAAACGTAAAATAAATGAAACGCAAGCTCGGTAGCTGACACTAGGATATTGTCAAATTCAGTCAGAGTCGATAAATGAGCTCTGCAGGTTCACCGCGAAATCTCATCTTCGATCAGTATTAGCAATGCTGATGCTGAAACAGAGAGCAGGGATATTACAGTCTTACCAACGCCGCCGGTTCCCCCAACGACAAATACAAGCTTGGCGGACGCCTCAGAGGCGCCCGCCCCACCGGCCTCGCCCGACCCCTCCGTCCGCGCGGGCTGCTCCCGCACCGCCTGCGGCTCCGCTGCCGCCGCGAGCCGCCACCTGCTACGACCCACCACAGGGCCGCACGCGACCGGGCCGAGGGAGGCGGCGGGCGGCGGGCGCAGCCGCGGGAGCGCCGCTCGACCGCACCCACCCGGCGGCGCGGGGACGAGCGGCGACAGCACGGGGTTGAAGCAAGCCGCCGCCATCATGGGGCCAAGCTGCGGGTAGAGAAACAAATGACTTGGAGAGCCTGGGACTCTGGGAGCACGAGAGTGCGAGCGCGGCGGCCGCCGGGGGAAGAGATATCGGAAGGGCGGCCGCCGGAGGAAGAGATATCGGAAGGGAAGGCGAGGCGGGGCGGGAACGCGAGCCCCGCGACGCGGCGGCGGCCACTTGGCGGCAGCCCGGCCACAGGCGTCGGAAGCCCGGTGGGCCCGTGGGGTGAGTGGCTGGAGTGGAGAGACACTAGAGAGGCTGAGAGGCACGCGAGGGTCGAGACTACCGCAGATAATCTTTCATTTCACGGTAGGGTTCTTTAGAAAGACAGTACAAAACGCTGACACACGTACTTACCCTATAAGCCCCGGTTCTCAAAAATCAACCCCAAAGTTCACTATACAAAAAAAATTTCAATCACATCAAAATATCGGCTCATGCATGGAGTACTAAATGTAGATGAAATCAAAAACTAACTGCACAGTTTTGTTGTACTCTGCGAGACGAACATTTTAAGCCTAATTAATCAATTTTTAGATAATTTTTCACACATACAAACGAAATGCTACAGTGGCGTAATGATTACGAAGTGACCCTAAACCCCCGATTTCCCACCCCTATTTTGGATAAACAAGGCCTAAATGTCCGTCTCCGATCTTGAAGTTTACAGCAGGTTCCATCACTGCTCCAACGATACTTTTTTAAATTTTTTAAAATGGAATATGAAGTATTAAATGAAGTTTATTTATAAAACTTTTTTAAGGTTGAGTGTACCCTTGCGCGACGAATTTAATGGGGCTCATTAACCCATGATTTACTACAGTAATGCTACAGCAATCATCTAATCGTACGGTCAAATGTCTCATTAGATATGTCTCGTGAATTAGCCTAAGAGTTGTAAAGGTAGTTTTATAAACTGATTTTATTTTATACCCTTAAATATTAATCAAACGTGTGTGATCCTTCCTCTCCTCATTCAAACCAGGCGGGAAGGCTGTTTATAGAAGAGAGAAGAAAGACATATCTTAATCAAGAGATTGTCTTGTTCAGGCAACCCAAAATCAGGTGAGACTGACATGTAGAGCTACGTTAATAACATATCTCTCATACTATCTCTTAGACCTTTGAATTAGCATTGACTTTTATCGTTGAAGGAGCCTTACATCTCTTGCTGCAATGCCGTCGCTCTCGGTCCTCGGACGCATCGATCCGGCATTCAGGCGAGAGGTTATTGTCTATGTATGTCTTTAGGCCCACAGTGTGATCTATATATCACCGCTGAGTTTCAGATGTATATCAATAAAAAATAGTTTTCATAGGTAAAGCACAAATACAACAATGCATATTTTCTTTATTTTATTTACATATCATACTAGGTTTGTTCTAAGTCGCATCTGTAGAATATGATGGAACGGCTTACCCTATCAGGGGCCGACGGGATCATTATATAGGCCAGAGATATCTGGCTATTACAGAGTACAAAGAGGACTCCAGTAAAGAGTCGGTACATGAAAAGAGGACTCTAATCCTATACGTTTACATCCCCCCTCAATCACAACTCTTACAAAGATTGAGATTGCCTCGAAATGCACGAAGCTTGCTCTCTGTCAGAGGTTTAGTGAAACCGTCGGCTATCTGATCATGTGTGGAAATAATGCGAACACGAAGTTGGCGCTGAGCAACTCGCTGTCGAACAAAATGATAGTCCACTTCAATGTGCTTGGTCCGAGCATGAAAAACTGGATTGGCGGATAAATATGTAGCACCGATATTATCACACCAAAGAACAGGTACTTCGGGTTGAGGAACACCGAGCTCGCGTAGAAGAGACTGGACCCAAATCAGTTCAGCTGTAGCATTTGCTAAAGCTTTATACTCAGCTTCAGTACTTGATCGAGAAACAGTTGCTTGCTTCTTAGCATGCCACGAAATCAAATTTGCACCAATGAAAACAGCAAAACCACCCGTGGACCGACGATCATCGGAGCAGCCGGCCCAGTCAGCATCAGAAAAAGCACTAAGCACAAGAGACGAAGATGGAACAAACGTGAGACCATAACCAATACTGCCACTGACATAACGTAGGATGCGCTTGACTGCAGTATAATGAGCCGTGGTAGGACAATGTAAGTATTGACAAACTTTGTTAACAGCAAATGCAATGTCCGGACGAGTGAGCGTTAAATATTGAAGACCTCCCACAATACTTCTGTAACGTGTAGCTGTAGCAGAGTCAAGAGGGTCACCAGTGTAGTGAGCCAATTTATCTGAAGGAACCATCGGTGTAGCAGCAGGCTTGCAATCCTTAAGACCAGCCTTATGAATAAGCTCTGAAGCATATTTATGCTGATGAAGCAAGAGACCACCAGAAGGATGGGAAACAACTTCCATACCAAGGAAATAGTGAAGCGATCCAAGATCCTTCAAAGCAAAATCATCCCGGAGTTGCGATAAGAGCTTATCAAGTGCCTTTGGACAAGAACTAACAACAATAATATCATCCACATAGACCAAAAAATAGATAGTGACACCACCATGATGATAATAAAACAAAGAAGTATCAGCTTTAGAAGCATGAAAGCCGAGGGCTAGAAGCTTGGTGCTTAACCGAGAATACCACGCCCGTGGAGCCTGTTTAAGACCATATAACGATTTGTCGAGTTTGCAAACATAGTCAGGAAACGTAGGATCAATAAACCCAGGGGGTTGCTTCATGTACACATCCTCCTCTAGAACACCATGTAAAAACGCATTCTGAACATCCAATTGACGAATACCCCAATGCTTTGTGACGGCAAGAGATAGAATCAGACGAATTGTCGCAGCCTTAACAACAGGACTGAATGTATCTTCATAATCCAAGCCATACCTCTGTTTATAACCCTTGGCTACCAAACGAGCTTTGTAACGATCTACAGAACCATCAGGTCGCTGCTTAATTTTATACACCCAACGACAATCAATAATGTTCTGACCAGGTTGAGAAGGAACTAGATGCCACGTCTTATTGCGAAGAAGAGCATCATACTCAGCATTCATAGCTGCACGCCATTGATCAGAAGCAAGAGCATCACCCAATGACTTCGGTTCCTGAGCAACTGTGGAAAGACCATAGCGGACAGTTCCATCCGTAAATGCCTTTGGCTTGCGAATGTTGTTCTGAAGACGAGTGCGAGGTCGTGTAATTGGACCATGAATTGGCCGAGGCGGCCCTGGTGGTGGAGGGGGAAGATGACGCTGACCAGGAGAAACCGTAGGAGCAACAGACGTAGAAGCAGAAGCATCCACAGAAGACCCCAACACAGCGGCCGGCAAATCAGAAACCATAGGCGACATGACACCGGACAGGACAGATGGTGCAGCAGGAGTGGAGGAAATCGAGACCATACCAGGATCAGGCGCTGCAACAAAAACTGTTCCTGAATCACCACCGGATGACGTGTCAGCCGTGGGCAAAAGCTCGAAAGAGAAGACCGGCGTTGAAGGCTGTACCACCGTAGGAGGTGTTGACGAAACATCCTGGGAGCTCCCTGTATCATCAGAAGGCAAACCACAAGGCTCGGAAGAAGCATTAGCTGGGTTAGCACCACTAGAAATCACACCCTCATCAAAATTAACCAAGTTGGAAGGCAAAAGGAGTTCATGGTGAAGACGTTTGCCAGCACAGGGATGAAGCTTAGAAAAGGGGAAAACACCCTCATCAAACACAACATCACGAGATATATAAACACGGCCCGTTGTGATGTCTAGACATTTATAACCTTTATGCATGTCACTATAGCCAAGAAAAGCACATTCTTTTGAGCGAAACTGAAGTTTATGATTATTGTAGGGGCGAAGATTAGGCCAACATGCACATCCAAAAACACGCAAAAAGGAGTAGGAAGGAGTTTCATTAAAAAGTTTGGTTAAGGGGGTGGACAAATTAATGACTCGACTAGGAGTGCGATTGATTAGGTATGTTGCGGTAAGAAAGGCTTCATCCCAAAACTTGAGAGGCATGGATGCTTGAGCAAGAAGAGACAAACCAACTTCAACAATGTGACGATGTTTACGCTCAGCAGAACCATTTTGTTGATGAGTGTGGGGACAAGATACATGATGGGTAATGCCCACTTTCTGAAAGAAGGAATTAAGCCTTTGATATTCTCCACCCCAATCAGATTGCATGGTAATAATTTTTCTGTCAAGGGATCGTTCAACCATCTGTTGGAAATTAAGAAAAACTTGATAGACATCTGAGCGATTTTTAAGAAGATAGATCCATGTAAATTTACTGAAATCATCAATAAAACTTACATAGTATTGATAACCACCAACAGATTTGGGTGAAGGTCCCCAAACATCTGAGAAAACTAATTGTAAAGGAAAAGAAGACTCACTATCCGATCGGGAATAAGGTAATTGGTGGCTTTTAGCTTGTTGACAAGCACCACACACTGACTCAGCAGAATCTTTAACAAAGGCTAACTTATTTTTATTAAGAATATGACTAACTATAGCTAGAGACGGATGTCCTAAACGTTGATGCCACCGAGAGTTGGAAGGCTTTGAAATATGATGAACTTGGGATTGGTGCGGAAGGGGATAGAGGCCATCACGACATCGACCTTGAAGAAGAAGGTTCTTCGTTGTCAGATCCTTCACACAGAAGAAAGAAGGGTGAAACTCAAGATATACATCATTATCAGCTGTAAATTGATGAACCGAGACTAGATTCTTAGTGGCTGAAGGAACATGTAAAACGTTGTTGAAAGAAAAATTTCGATGAGGTGTATGAAAACTAGATGTGCCAACATGACTAATACTCATACCTTTGCCATTAGCAGCATGAATCTGGTCGTGACCATTATAGCGCTCCCGAGATGTAATGCGGCCTAGATCATTAGTAATATGATCAGTGGAGCCGGAGTCAAAGTACCAATTTGTATCAATCCCATATGAAGGAACTGCAGAATAAGCAGATTTCTGAGGACCGGTCTTGATTGGACGAGCACCACCATCACGAGGAGCAACAAACTTTTTGTTAAAACGAAACCAGCAATCATGGACAGTATGGCCATATCTCTCGCAAAGTTGACACATAGGTCCATCATCAGAATCGGGTGCGGCCGATGGTCCCTGACTACGATTGGAAGACGATGTAGTGTTGCCAGAGCCGCGTCCAGTGCTTGGGCCGCGGCCTCGTCCACGAGAACTGCCCCGGCCTCGACCACGAGAAGCCGTATTGACAGAGGAATAGAGACGTCCTTCATCTGATCTCTGCTGTTGAAGGCGGGCTTCATAGGAGAGGAGTTGAGCATATAGATCACCCAAGGTCAAGGAGTCCTTCGCTGAGACGGACGAGACAAAGGGGTTGTAATCAGAGTCCAATCCGTTGAGGATATAGCTGATGAGATCATCGTCATCTATCTTCTTGCCAATAACAGCTAGTTCGTCAGCAATGCCTTTCATCTTGCTGTAGTAAGTAGATGCAGAGAGATCTCCCTTCTTCTCCCTGGACAACTGAGAGCGAAGCTGCAAAATTCTAGAGCGAGATTGAGAGGAAAACATCTGTGTAATGGCAGTCCACAGCTCGGCAGCATGTTCACATGAAGAAACGTGCACCAGGATTTCCTTGGTCATCGAGGAAAGAAGATAAGCAACCAATTGCTGGTCTTGAGCAATCCATGCAGCATAGGCAGGGTTCTCGACTTCTTCAATAGTTTTATCGGCCTTCTCAACACGAAGAACTTCAGATGGTTTGGCGACGGTGCCGTCAAGGACGCCTGTGAGGCGAGATCCGCGAATAGCTGGGAGAACTTGTGCTCGCCACACAAGGTAGTTGTCGCGGGTGAGTTTCTCCGAGACGGAGATTTTGAAGAGCTTAGCCGCCGTTGCAGAACTTGTCGATGTCATGTCGTCGACAAAAATAGGAACTCGTCTAGATGCTTAATTTAGAGGAGGTGGCTCTTATACCATGTAGAATATGATGGAACGGCTTACCCTATCAGGGGCCGACGGGATCATTATATAGGCCAGAGATATCTGGCTATTACAGAGTACAAAGAGGACTCCAGTAAAGAGTCGGTACATGAAAAGAGGACTCTAATCCTATACGTTTACAGCATCTATCCAATTTTAATCAAGTTTATAAAAATATAAAAATATAAAAATATTTACAATATCAAATTTGTTTTGTTTGATCCATTATGAACTATATTTTGATAATACATATGTTTGGTTAAAGTTAGATAGTTTTGATTTCGAACAAATTTAACATGACATGTAAATAAAAGCGGAGGGACCCTGAATTTCATCCTGCAAAAGCTGATTTCTTCGCTAGAATATCTAAACAGTATAGTCAATCCAGCGCAGCTTGCAATCCCACTGGACAGAATGATGATGCTGGCCGCTGTCCAGCTTTTCTGCTTCTTGGTCCGACAAGAGTGCAATTTGTGGGTATGACACGACGTACACCGAGTCCGCCTCTGAATAACTTCAGCATGCCAAGGTCAGCTCCCACCGTGTAAGGAGTTGATGGGCTGCTCCTTGATTCTCCCTCATCAGCTAGTTCCTTCCGCCTCAGGCTGCTCGCACTGGAGCACGGTACCCCGCACGGTACGCGCCACGTCGCATGCATGCCGTGTGGGGTATCGGTTCGGCGCCTGCAGCGGGGGCCGCCAAAGGACCCGGTACGCGCTATACGAATCCCGGCTGCGGTAAATAGAGAGAGAAAGGAGAACGGTAAGAGACCACGTCGGCGTGGGCCCCGCGCTCGGCCGGTGCTCCCCCGCCATGGCCTGCCCCTGCTGCTTGGCAACGCCGCCGCCGCCCCTTCGCGCCAGCACGAGCGCGGTCACGACGGCGAGCGCCTGCGCGACGTCGTCCTGCTCGGCGAGGCCGGAGCCGAGGACGACGCATGTGAGGAGGAGGACGGCCGATGCCCTGCCGCTCCACGGGAGGCCGGAGCTGAGGACGACGCAGGCGAGGAGGACGGCCGCCGCCACCGCCACCGGTCCCGCCGCACCAGGGGAACCCGCGCAGCAACAGCGCCCCGGCCTCCCGCACCAGCGCCCCGGCCTCCCGCCCCCGCGGCCGCCCGTTGGCCGTGCGCCGCCCGCCACGCCGTCGTCCGCGCGTCACCAGGGGCCGTGGCGATGAGGAAGAGGAGGGCGACGATGGAGAGGCCGGGCAGGACGAGCACCTCGCGGGCGAGGTCGATCCGGCCGCGGGCGACCTCGAGCTTCGCGAGCCTCACACAAGCCGCCCACCGCCCGCCAGCTCTCTTTCCCCTCTCCCAAGCCGCCGGCGCATGCTACTCCTCTCTTCCTCTGCTATTTTCTTTCTTCCACCGAGGCAAGCAGCTAGCTTATTTCTCTCCCCCCTCCAATTTTCCCTCACGGCACTACCCAACCAAGGAGAGCAGCTTCCCCTTCTCAGATTTGCAGGCAACAGCAACTCACGCACACACCATGGCTCATCAATCCCTCTCCTCTGTCCAATTTCTCCAATACGAGATGCAAAGCAAACGAGCAGTTTGAGCTTTGTCTCTCTGCTCCGTTCCCCACCAAGAGCACCAAGTCACCAATCGATCCCCAGCTCCACTTTGCTTTTGCACCTGTCAAAATCGAACTGCAAGCTGCACGTACTCCCATGTTCTTGTTCGGTGAAGCCAGCTGGGGGCTTGAGCTCTTCTCCTCTGTTCTCCCCAATCTGAGCAGGACAGCTGCAGCTCGCATATTACCAGACCAGGGAGAGAGGAGGAGCCGGGGCTGGGCAATGACCTGAACCGGGGCGGAGCTGCTCAGCAGCAGCCATGGCCAACGCCCCTACATCACCATCGCCGAGCTGCAGGATGACGGCAAGGAGGACGGGAGGCAGACGAGTACCGCGAAGGCAGAAGAGGGGAGAGGCAGAAAAAAAGGAGAGGATAGAAGAGAGAGGGAGGGGGAGGAGAGAGTTAAAAAAGAATTTACTGGTGGGCCCGTGTGGAGGTAGGGTATGAACGAGTGCAGAAGAAAGTGATAGAGAGTGAAAAATCTCGATGACCAGGACAAAATATTCTCTTTTAGAGAGTAGAGTAGAGTTTCACCAGTGCAAACAGCCCCCAGCACTCATACATAAGCTCCCAATCCCTTGTCTGCAGAACACGATATGCCAGTTAAAAAAAAAATGATGAGTAGCTCTGCGTTCTCCATGGCATATGCTAGGAAGAAATATATTCCCAAATTGCGTAGAGATCCCTGAAAAAAACTTACAACTAGAGTGCCATTGCCAAAAGAGAAGAGACTATCACAATCTCATAAATATATAAAAAAATGGGGGCACAATGCTGTTGTGACAAGACCATGCTAAAGAAAAACAAAATGGGTCAAATTGCGCCATTCTAACTCCAATGATATTAAAACGTACACCCCTCTATTTTTTAAGCTTAGTTATATAGTCAGCTACTACAAAATTTTCCCATTTTTCCTGCTTGGTGGGAGCTGCTCAGTTTGGTACCTAGTAATATCTGAAAGAGCTTAGCTTGTTATAGATGCCTACACTATTATAGTAAACTTGACATGTTGTTTCATTTTCTGACTCGGCTTCTAGTTTGACTTTAAGGGAGCTTAATCGCTGCAGCTTAAGCAGCGGACTGCTTTCAACATTTCCATCACCGCCATTTAAAAAAAATGGATTGGAAGCAACATCTTTCTAGTGCTAGTTGACTGTCCCCATGGTAAGGATTTCGACAAATTTGCTTAAATAGTTTAAATTGATGAAACTTATCATATTACAGCAGTAAGAAAGGTAGTGACCTGTTGGGAAGTACCTTGTTTAGGTAGATGCTAATGTTAGAAGTAAATATCCTTGGGCGTGGAAACATTCCATTTTCATCAGAAGGGACCTTGTACGCTGACTCCACCCTGCAACGATCCATGTTGAGGCTGAGCACGAATAATCCTCTGGGTTCCAGCTGCTCGTACAAATGATCGTACTCGTAGTAAGTGACTGAGAGGTAGATGATGCCAGGTTGCTGTGCGCTAATGACAGGGCAACTGGGCATCAGAGGCCGCCGCGGCTTCATGTCCTCCTTGTAGGCTGTGTGGTCCCAGAGGTTCCTGATGCTGAAGGACGACACTGCATCCTTCGCCCACGTCCAGTTCGTCGGACTCAGGGGCCGTTTCAGAGTCCAGGTTGTGATCGTCCACTCGCCACTCGAGCAGGGTTGGCTGTAGCTGTCCATGGCGACGAATTTCAAGGTCTGCCGGTCGATGCAGCACATGGAGCGGTACTTCTCCGGCGGCCAGAGAACCATCTGCCTGCCAGTGTCGTCCATGGCACATTCCTTGGGCAATGGAATGAAGTGG
Organism: Echinochloa phyllopogon; assembly: GCA_033239725.1. Lineage (NCBI taxonomy): Eukaryota > Viridiplantae > Streptophyta > Magnoliopsida > Poales > Poaceae > Echinochloa > Echinochloa phyllopogon. Next base: position 58,242,833 of record BTCW01000018.1, on the reverse strand, counting down.
AACTCCCCGCTACCGATGTGATTGTAGACCAGGATCCCAGTGAGAAGGTCAGCCCAGCAGATCGAGCTGAACGAAACCGCAAACACCATGTCTGCACGGAAAGAGCAGGAGGTGTCATCAGCGGGGATGGGTAGCACCACCTCCTTCCGGACCCACTCGCGGAGCGGAACACTGCTCCACAAGAAGAGAGTGGCCTTGTTCGTGGGGAGGAGGCTCCGGGCATCTGTTTGGAGGAGGAGCTCGGCTAGGACGTAGTCACCATCCATGCCGCAGCATAGCACCGCGAGCTCGGCGCCTAGGCCCGCAACCCCGGCCCCTATGTCGCAGTGGGACGGGTCTACGAAGCAATAGGGCGGCCGGATGATGGCAAGCGAGTTGCCCCAGACATTGTAAACCAGGTACACTACAGGAGGATGGCCCATTTGCACCGGTTGGAAAGGCCTTTTAGCACCGGTGCTATGTTTCCGGTGCTAAAGGGTGGCACTTTTAGCACCGGGTCAAATAACCCGGCGCTAAAGGGTGGCACTTTTAGCACCGGGTCAAATAACCGGTGCTAAAGGTACCCATTCGTCAAAAAAATATGCGCTTGTTGCGGGGATTCAAACTCAGGATCTCTCGGCTCGCGCGTACCCACCTAACCATCTCACCTACAAAGCACACGTGGTAGAATAGAAGATGCTTTTGTTTTGTAGTAGCATGTGACACCCCTTTAGCACCGGGTTGTATTTACCAACCGGTGCTATGTTTCCGGTCCAAACAGTGCCCTACTTAAATTATATAATCCAGCTTATATATGTGTAGATGATATATAATCTAGATTACTATAAGTTGTAGAGAAATAAGCTATAGAGGTGTTTGACAACCTAGATTATTGGATGTCTAGATTATTAGTTTGGAATAATAGGCACACCTTACATAGTTGTCGGGGGCGATCGTAAGGGCTCCCCTAACCCAAGGGACAATCGCCCTTCGTAAACGTAAAACCGCTGTCAAAGTGATTCGCGAATCAAAAATGGCAAAGTCACACAAGGCCCACGGCCCTGCGGAAGCTAACGGCCCAGTCGAGGCTCTCCTTCGAAGGCCTCGACGCGTGCTCCAAACTCCGCCTCGATCGAGGCCTCCCAGGTCGAGCCCCGAGCAACCCACGATTCGGGAAACTCCGCCGCGCTCGAGGCTCCTCCTCAAAAAATAGGGCGCGCGTCCATCCGCTCCGCCCGCCAGTGCAATTAATATCCCGCGCTGCCACAAGATGCCGAAGTCAAAAGGTGAATCGCCGGTCATACCGTCCATGCGACGTGATCCAAGTCTCGTCCGCCAACTCCGGCCACTGTGAAGCCATCCCCGGCATTGTGCAGGCGTGCGAGGCCCTATGCGTATAGGGCGGCATCATTCCAACTCTCTGTACTGCCAACTCCTGTACTAGACCCCACGACGAGGCCTGTGCGCAGGCATGGGAGACCCCTCGAATTGGAGTACGGACAGATTATGGTGCGAACGCCGATCAGCGCTAACCCTTGAAGTCGCCTCGAGACGTCATCCCAGGACAAGCACAGGCACAGGAACCCTTTACAGGGACGGCATGCGCCTACTGGAGCCGGGGGACATAAGGACGAGGCCACGCCCAGCGTCACGCTCCCCGCTGTATCAGTACTGTGAAAGATCGCTGTGTCGCACGCATGTAACCGCTCCTCCTTGATCTATAAAAGGAGGAGACGACCCTAGGTGAGAGGGAGGGAGAGCACACACATGCATGCACGAGAGACAGACGAACCCACCCAACACATCACACTCATTCCCACTGATATTGGCATTCGCCTCAATCATCACCTCGACTTGAGACTTGGAGGTCTCTCATCTTCTCCCACCTTGCTTGTAAACCCCCACTACAAGCAATTCGATGCAGGATAATACAGTGCACACGCATCCTTTGCTGGACGTACGGCCCCGTGGCCGGAACCAGGATAAATTTTGTATTATTGTGCTAGCTTCTGCATCAACCATCGAGAGAGGAAACACATCGCATTTACTGGTTGGTGTCGGGCCACGATTCCAAACACCGACAATAGTTTACAAGATTATGAATTTATGGTAATTTGCTTATGGGATTATGGATTTATGATAATCTAGAGGTATAGATTATATAATCTGGATTACAGATTATTAGTTTGGAATAATAATCAGACCTTAGACAGTTTATGGGATTACGAATTTATGATAATCTAGAGATATAGATCAATAATCTGGTTGGGGGAATAATCTGAAATAAATAGTCCCACAAAGGCATTCCTGCTCGATTTCTTTCTTTGCAGCTCTACGCCTTCCTCCACAAGCCACACTGAGTGCACTCTTGTCAACGCTGCTTACAACCTGTCTGCTATTCCTTTTCACTTCCAACTTTGTCGACAACTTCTGGAACGGCCTTTGTTCAAATCGTGCCAATGGCACTCTACAACATATATACTGAATCAACCAAACTTCTTAAATCCATGAAAACAAGAAACAAGTATCACCTTCTTACAGATATTCCTATCCTTCTTATCACTTGCACATCGATCAGGGTCCCCAGACGCCAGCTTCCCACGCATGCAGATCATGTATCAGTGCTGCTGTTCTTTCTTTCCAGTGGAGTAGCACAAAAAAGCTTGAAAGACAAGGAAATCATGGAATGCTGAAAGTATACATCTACATGCCATGATTAGAACAATATTTTCTTAGCGTCGGCCTTAAGACATGATGATCATTATAGTGGAAAAATAAAATGAAGTATGCAACCCGCAAAAAGACGAAGAAAACAGTTTCTATTTCTTCTTCCCAGCTTTGCCCTCCTTCCTTCTGACAACCTCATCAGCATATCGGATACCCTTTCCCTTGTATGGCTCAGGTGGCCGCCACTTCTTTATGGTAGCAGCAAACTGACCAATTGCGCTCTTGTCATAGCCGCTCACAGTGATCCTGGTGTTCTCTTCCACCTTGACCTGCAGGCCTTCAGGAACAGCCATCCGAACAGGGTGCGAGAATCCCAGGTTCATCACAAGATCGTTGCCCTCCACTGCAGCACGGTACCCAACACCTACTAACTGAAGCTTCTTATCGAATCCTTTCGACACACCAACGATGATGTTGTCTATCAATGTTCTGCATTGAATATTTGCACCCAAGTATTTAGAGGAAGACGTGAAGGATTGGTGAAACAAGATAAATAATCCATAATATGATTTCTCTAACTGAGATATAATCAGAAAACATCAAAGATCATTTAGTAAAGAGATCATTGATGCTTAAGGCTCAGAAACTGCACTGTGAATGAACTAGCAAAGGATTAGCTGAAGCACCAAGGATAAAAACATAAACTCATGAGTAGTTACAGATAAAGAATATGGTGCTGTATCACACCTTTATGTTCAATTCTGTGCATAAAATACTTGCATGCGTGTCTTAACCAAGGTGGGTACTTTCCACACAATATCTATGCTCCTTTTATTCATTAAGATAGTGCCAGACTGCCAGGATAAATCGTAGCTCAAGTGGCACAGGCTTTTGATGATGTTTGTTATAGATAAAACAGATTTTGCAGTTCCTGGACACCACAAAGGAGCAATAGCATAGCCTATTTCCTTGGTACCAATACTGGACAGAGAATGGTAAATTAAAAGAAGATAGGCATTCATACGCAAATCTGTCAGGCCAACTAGAATGTGGCTATTTTGCTTAAAGCGGATCGCTTAATGGATTTTGTTAAGACAAAGTGTTGTTTATCAGGTCTAGAACAAACCAAGGCCACCGCATTTACTGGTTATTGGCAAGACTCTGGTCAGAGTAAAAATAAATACAGGAAGCAGAATATTGCTATCTAGAATCTGAACCATTGTAAGAGCTAATAGGATCATAGGACTGTTTATCTATTTCTTTCCAAAAAAAACGTTTATCTACTCATGTCATGTACTGAAAATAGCATGTGTGATGCAACTTATTCAAGGCACTGGTGGTAGCGCAACGAAAAACTCAAATACCCATGGGAATCAATACAACTCTTGACTGTGCAAAGTGATAGCTCAGATATAAGAATTGTGACAAGAGCGGAGAGCTCATAAGTTGGCAGTAAACTTTAGGAATATCAAGAAAAGATATATAAAACAAGTAGTAAATGAAGTGAAATACATTATGGGAACTAAATCAGCAAAAAGAAGATATGGACAAACTCATTTTATAGTTTCCAGTTGACAATTACCTGAAAAGTCCATGCATCTGGTTTGCCCTCTTGGTCTCTGCAGTCTTAAAAAGTCTCAGCTTACCAGATTCTTCTTTCACAACTTTCACTTCACCTGGATAGCTCAGTGATAACTCCCCTAGCGGACCCTTAGCTTTGACAAACTGCTCCTCTAATGTGAGAGTAACATTTGATGGAACTTCGATGGGTTTCTTTCCAATTCTAGATTCCTTGCATTCCACCACAGTTCTGACTAATCCAACGCTGCCAGCATGGATAACACGAGGACGAATCCCTTGTGCCTTTCCAAGGAAGCCAGTTCTTGAATTGCTGATTTATTTCAGAGAAGTAAGAACTCAGTTAAAATTTCCATATTAGATTTTAGAAGAAAAACAATCCTTCCTATATCAATTTGTAGCAAACACTTTATTAAATCAAAATGACAAAACTTGAACACTCAGGACAAAATTCGCTACTAACTAGAAAGATTGGATCAAAACTTCTAAAGACCAAACTGTAAAAGATACCAAATCCCAAAACTAGTTGCTAAGCTGTGCCTTTGCCTCAAGGACTCCGTGCATGGATGATGCACCTCTATGGCAGCGCAGCCATGCACCTCGAGGAATGGCCTGCGCTCCATGATCCTACTCGTCTCATGGATAATTTGGAAAGAGCGCAACTCTAGAATTTTTTACCGGAGAGGGGTGACAAATAATGAGGTGTTCATAGCAATAAAAGACGAGGCAAGCAGATGGATGATGGCTGGTGCGAAGCACATCTCCACGCTTGTGACGTAGTTTTCCTAGTTCGTTTTCCTTTTCTCCTAGCTCTTGTAACTTTCTCCCGTCTGGGTTCTCCATTCTTTTTAATATAATTGGCAGCCTCCCTGCCGGTTCGTTTCAAAAAAAAAATGTGCCTTTGCCTTGAACTTTGTTTGTAGGTACAAATTCAAGTGGGTTATCATGGTCATGAGGTTACCATAGAAGGGTTCTAAGAAGGGCAACTTACTGAATTGACATCAATACCATATTTTGTAAGTTTTAGAGGCTCTAGATATCGGGATAAAAATGTGTAGCAGGTAGATTGTCAATCAACCCCTGGAAGCAAAACAAGGTATGATATCCAAGCTTTATGCAAACTGAACTAACAGATAAGTTTTCTGTAAGACAGAAAACTAAACCCATCCAAATTGCTATGGGTTGAGATACAGCAGCACTTCTATCCGGAGGCGTAGCTACATTTCCTATCAACAAATGTGCCTTCGACTTCCTGCAGCCTATCAACAAGTGTGCCTTTGACTTCCTGTGGTTACTGCAATGAAGGAATATGCCGCCTACTGAATTTAACCGAATTTGCCAACAAAGCTGGACTGATTGTTTACATGCCCCGAAAGCCAATTGCATCCGAATAAACAATGTGTCAGCACCGCCTTCTCCTTTCGATGGCGGAGCAGCAAATCAGTAACCAAGAAAATGCCGGTTCTTGGAAAGAAAGAAGCCCCGCAAAACCATCCAGAGCATTCGCGACGGAAGCAAACTGTGAACTACGACGGTAGAAGTAGAACCGCAGCACCTCATAAGTAAGTGTCGGCGAAGGAGGGCCGAGAAGAAAACCACCAAGATTTATCTGTCCTAGGACTAGGAGCCCGTACCCGAGGCGGCGACGGGCACTGAGAGGAAGGAGAGGCACAGCGAGGAGGGAGCGTACCAAGGGAGGTGGAGGGAAGGAGAGAGGGACGCCATGGTCGGGCGCTCGCAGTCGCCGGAGGAGCTGCCTCCGCTCGGTCGGTTTTCTTATCCTGACGCTCGGAGGCCGGAGCCAGCAGCACACAAACGGTTCTATTATCCAGTGAGAAGGTGAGCTGAAGCGAGGCCGTCTGGGTACTGGGCTGGGGTCAGGCCAGGCCCGACATAAGGACCAGGATATGGGCTCGGCCAAGCTTAGGCAGAGAAAGTCCGGAACTCCCGGAAGTTTTATTTTTTTTCCAACATGTGTGCAACGGCTGAGATCGGGTCGAGCGGTTCGCAGGGCGTCTGGTCTCTGGTGGAAGCTGACGGACAGTACGACGAGTATCTAATTTAAGTTTAAAATTTTTAAATGTGATTTTCTTCTAACTTACTAATCTTTTTCTAAATTTGTTTGACCCACCGTATTATTTGAAATGAATGCAACCAAATAAGATCCAATATAAGCATATTTTATTTTATATGTGTACATTTGAGAATCAACATTTTCGATATGTTATTTCAATAGTTCCGATAACTATCTCAACATTTTAAACACACTGCTTCAATATTTTTATACAAAATGTTGATCTAGTTTATCTGAATTTTTGAAATAATCGAACTCGGTTTCTTTTTAGGTAAAATAATTTTTATATGAAATTTCTAAAAATAAACTAGATTTCTGGATGAAAAAATATTTAGATAGTTTTTTGAGATTTTTTTATAATTTTTTGCATCTTAACTATCAGTATATTTTAATTTATATCCCTCAAGGCTGACGTGGTGATACATAGGACGACTGATGTGTCGTCATGCCAGCTAAAACTACCATTAAAATAGTCAGAGGATAAAAAATAACTGGTTTTTAAAGTTAAGAAAAGTAATACCCGATTTTATACATGGATGAAAGTCAGACTACGACCATATATGATGACCTCGAAAGGACTTTTTCTAATTGTTTTTAATTATTTGGAAAGAACGGAAATCTTGAACTTGGCCCGAGAAACAGGCCCACATATGCTCATTGGCACCTATTTTAGGCCCAAATTAACTGGGCTTTTGTGGCCCAGCCAAGCATTTGCTACGTCCCGTAATTTCCATCTTGCAGGATGTGCAAAAGTAGCCTAATATGTTCACGATATTCTCCTCCAATTCTGTGAAAATAAAATAAATAGATTTAAGTTTTCGGCACATATGTCATATTTTTTGAATTTATTTTAGAAAGACTTTATTCATCCTGTTTGGGTGGCTGGTGGCCGGTGCTAATTTGTGCTGAGAGAAAAAACACTGCTGGCTAGCTATAGTGACAGGTAGCTGGTACTGATTTGTTGTGAGAGAGAAATACCGTTTGGTAGGTGACGTCCCATGGACAGCGAGGCACATATGGTGACTTCGAAAATTTTATAATTGGATATACCGGTCCAGTCTCCCGAAGGTGCTCATAAATATAGGATTAGCGTATGTATTCATAAGGGTGAGTGTACAACGCGTGAGCGTCCGTGTCTAGACTGGTCTTCCTAAAAATAGAATAAATAAATATGCGTACCAGATTTCAATTAAACTCTCAATTACGTGAACTTATGAAGGTCCAAAGCTTCTATTAGATCACGAAGAATTAGTTTCTATCCTCTCGAGAGAGTCCGTTTTCTATCCTTTTTATAGGGAAGTGGTATTTTTCAGCTCAACAGGCTTTAATCTAACTCTTGCAAAACAATGGCAAGACGCAAGAGAGAATTGGGGAAAAACTAATCCACCAGGAGGGCAGCGACACTCAGGCCTTGTTTAGATCCCAAATTTGAGATGTCAAATTTGAAAGTATAGTGTCACTTCGTAATCATTGTGTCACTGTAGCATTTCGTTTGTACGTGTGAAAAATTATCCAAAAATTGATTAATTAGGCTCAAAATGTTCGTATCGTAGAGTACAACAAAACTGTGCAATTAGTTTTTAATTTCATCAACATTTAGTATTCCATGCATATTATGCATTTTGATGTGATGATGATCTTCTTTTTGCATAGTGAACTTTGAGGGTGGAATTTGGCATCTAAACAAGGCCTCAAATAAGTAGAGAGATCCATCTTCTTTTCTAACGAGCAAATTGGCCTTTTTTTATGCCAAATAAAATCTATAGCGTAATACGCCAGACCAATTGGGTTGTACACTTGTACTTATTCTGCATTACAATTTACATCACGGATAAAATGAAAGTAAGACAATTGGTTGTCAACCATGTGTATCTGTTTTTTTTAATAACTCAAGAGCAGTATTATTAGCAGAAAGCTTTGTTGTCATCGTCACCAATAATCCAAGTCAGAACTCACAGACACCAAACCGGCCTTCCCCTGATTCCCCTTCTCTCGTCGGAGCGCGCAACCCTAGACAGTACACTTCACCGGCCGACTCCCCGGCGGAGGAGGCGGCCGGAGATGGACGACGTCAGCGGTGGCGCGCCGGGGGCGTGCTCCAAGAACAGGAAGCCGCGGCACCTGGCCAGGTCGCTGACCTACCACCACCATCCGTACCAGGGGCGCCACCTGCCGCCAACGCCGCCGGCGGCCAACCCGCAGCGCCCGCGGTCGGTGGTCCTCTACACGACGTCGCTCCGCGGCGTGCGCCGCACGTTCGCGGACTGCTGCGCGGTGCGCGCCGCGCTGCGGGGCCTCCGCGTCGCCGTGGACGAGCGCGACGTCTCCATGGACGCCGCGCTCCGGCGGGAGCTCCAGGGGATCCTCGCCGCGAGGGGCCGCGGCTTCTCGCTCCCGCAGCTCCTCGTCGGGGGCGTGCTCGTCGGCGGCGCCGACGAGGTCCGCCGCCTGCACGAGTCGGGCGAGCTCCGCCGCGTCCTCGAGGGCGCCCCCGGCCAGGACCCGGCCTTCGTCTGCGGCGCCTGCGGGGGATTCCGGTTTGTGCCCTGCAGCGCCTGCGACGGCTCCCGCAAGGTGTTCGTGGAGGAGGAGGGCCGCGCCCGCCGCTGCGTCGAGTGCAACGAGAACGGCTTGGTACGCTGCCCAAGTTGCTCTTCTTGATCGCTCAGTAGATGAACCTACCATGTTAAGTTTTTAACACTTAACAGTATAGTAGTACGGGAACCAAAGAATTGGAGCCTTCCTTGTTTCCGTGGCCTGTTGTATGTTTTGTTACACACGCAGTTAGAGATTTGGTATGCTGTTAGTGTTCGGGGAAGGCCGGTGGAGAAGGCACGGTTTCTTGGCCCTTGCACCTGTGAAATCTGCGGCACCATGCTTGCACCTTATGATTAAGGTGACATCTCAAAATATTGTACATGTTATGTTTGTGTATGAGATGTATTGAGAAACCTTTCGTGTAGTATAGAAGGACCAGAGGATTAGAGATTTAGAGGCTATACTTAGAGGCAAGAAAAGGTGGGGCCTTACTTGTTTCCTTGGCCTGATGTATGCTATAAACCTTGTGGTTGTGTACAAAGTTGGAGATTGGGTTTGGTGTTAGTGTTTCTGGAAGAGAACAATATGCATATGCCAATAGGGTTATTGGCTGTATAGTAGTAAAATCTGCAATGGGGAATCACAATTGGCGATTAAGGTGTCATATCTTGTATATTTGTGTGTTTATGAAATGTGGAATATATTGAACATTGATGTCCAGAGTGGGGTTGATCAATGTAAGGAAGGTTGTGCTAAGAGCATTGCCCATTGTATATATGCCCCTATCTTTGCTGTTCTTTTTTTATGTTTTCTTGGCTCCAGGTAAGCATTTGTTGTGCCTGAATTCTGAAACATGCGATGCACATTATTGTTTCTTGAACCCCATGTACATCTGATTATGTTATTCCTAGTTTACTAGCAAAATATTATTTTACGCAAAAGAAAAAATGGAGCACCGCTTGTCTTGAAGAACCCTAGTCCTGTGGTCTGCAATACTATGATCTTGCAGTTAAAAAGTTAACTTATACATTTGAGAACCTCATCTGTAACTGCAAAATCTGCAGTACTATGTCTTGAAGAATCCTAGTGTTATGGTTTGCAATGCGTCATGTGTGCATTGCAAAACTAGATGTTCTTGCATTGCTGAAAAACATTTCTTTTGCGTAAACTTGATGTTTTATCAAGTTTTGCGATACCAAGTAAAATGTTTTTCCAATGCAAAACATCAAGTAAACTTTCACCTAAAACAAACATCAAGTAAAATGTTCTTATATAAAGAAATGTTTTTCAGCAATGCTGAAATGTTCTTATATAAAGAAATGTTCATCGTATGTAATAAGAAGCTTGTCTGTTTGTTTTAGGTGAATTCCATCATTGCCAGTAATGGCTGCTCCTGTTTGAGATTTATAATTCCAATTGTACAGAAAAGAAATCACAAACTCCAGATACTAGGGTCATCACTTGTCCTTCATATGTAAACAAACTCGCCCCGTTTGGAAGACCTCCCGGAGCTAATTCTCTGGCGAATCCAGGAGGATCTCTGCCAAATGGTTTTTCAGAGAGAAGTGATTCTCTGGAATGAAGAGGCTGGTAGCTGGAAAAGTAGCTTCTGATTCTGTGAAGTTATTCTCCATCATGATTTGAGAGGTTATGCTAGAGAATCACTTTCAGCCACATATTCTCTCAGAGAATTAGCTCCCATAGAGAATCATAATCAGATGGAACTGGACCAAATGTACCCCCAAAGCTTGACCATTGCATAGTTGTTATGACATTATTTAAAAAATACATTTTTCTTGCAATTGACATTATGCTTTTGTGTCATACGTGCTCAGTTTTATGAACAGCCCCACTGCATACACGAACTAGATCTGTCGAATGAGATTTGAAGGATCACATTCATGTTACTGAGACATAAAACTCCATCGTGTTCGTTTAGATGGATGTAAAGATCAATAGAGTTGAGTGGCAGAAGTACGGTACTGAGGTGGTGTTTGGATCCGGGTGCTAAAGTTTAGCACATTAAATAAGTGATAATTAGACGTATTAAACATAAACTAATTATATAAGTCTATTTCTCGAGACGAACCTCACAAGTCTAATTTTGCTATAATTAATACATAATTACCATACGTTTACTGTAGCATTACATTGTCTAATCATGATGTAATTAGACTTAATAGATTCATCTCGTAAATTACTCCTCGTTTATGTAATGGGTTTTTAAATTAATCTATATTTAATACTTCTAGTATATTTGCATCCTATGTGACGGCGCTAAAGTTTAGCGGGAAGGAAACAAAATTGGCCTGAGTAATCGCTCGTGGTATCGCTATATTAGTCTCTCGTTTAGTTCCATGCACAATTCAAGTTTTGGGCAATATATATGTCAAAATCTTGACGTCTGGAGCAGACCCTGAGTGTTCACGTCTTCAACCCCTCCGTTTTTTTAATCTTGGAACAGCGTGGCACTCCAGAAGGGATCCTTTCTAGCATTTCACCATACTTAATCCCAAGCACATATCATTTGCATCTCATGAGTTGCCATTAGATTCTCCTATATCACAGAATGGCAGCTCCTACACAGTTCAAATCAAAGAAGAGATCCCTACGAATTCTACATCAGTACCGTCCTGGTTTACATGAGATGAGCTACACCCCCTTGTCACCAGGCCACAGAAGCCAAAAGACAATAGCAACACTGAGCAAGCTAAAAAAACTACTAATCATTGGTCCCTGCACGCGGCTACAGCTCTTGCTAATGTGATTCATGGGCTCATGACAACGAGAAGACGGTGGGCTAGCTAATCATCCTATTGCTCCTTCCAGATTCTCCCAGTGACCCGGAGCTTGAGCTCCTTCCTGTCACCGCCAGAGAAAAACAGGGCCATGTTCCTCTGGATGATCAGCCCGTCGTAGCTGTCACGGACCTTTCGGTGGCTGTCTCTGATGCTGCGTGGCGCCCCTTGCCAGATCATCTTGCGCCCAGTGCCTCCCACCTCTAGGCTGTAGCTGTAGTTCTTCGCTTCCGCATCATCTCCCATGAACCTCAGGAAGGCGATGTAGACGGGGGCCATACCCAGCTGAAAGGCTTCAAAGTGTAAACAGAAGTATTGGCCGAAGCAGCTAAACACCTGCATGAGATAACTATAATTAGTTTGTTTAATGGTAATGACAATTAATGAAGGGGAGCCTTGGCGCAGCGGTAAAGCTGTTGCCTTGTGACCATGAGGTCACGAGTTCGAGTCCTGGAAACAGCCTCTTGCAGAAATGCAGGAAAAGGCTGCGTACAATAGACCCAAAGTTGTCGGACCCTTCCCCGGACCCTGCGCAAGCGGGAGCTACGTGCACCGGGCTGCCCTTTTTTTAATGGTAATGACAATTAATATGAAACATCACATTTCCATTGCTCTGGGAGCAATCAGTGAGATAAGGTGGCATATCAAGAAGGAAATTGAAATGTTTTGCACTATTGACTTGAAATCATTAAAATTGGATGAAGATGGATCTGTACATGCAGTGTCTTTGTATGAGAAAAAAAAAAGAATCATCAACCCAACCACTGTGTAGTTATCAGCACCTTTATTGTATATATCTGACAGATAGTTGAAGGTTGATAAACACATGTCAAACTAATATTTGACAGATATACAAAAAGTTTCGCTTCGGAAACACCTAGAACTTATGGAAAATTAAAGTTCAATCTTTGCAGAAGGAAACCACAGCCAGAAAAGACACACAATAGAAATTGTTAATCAGCGTGTTGATGTAAACGAGTAATACCGTAAGCATCCAGGTGGCATTCTCAACTTCATGAGGGTTTGGCTTGACATAGCGATGGTTGAAGGTACAGCCATTGTGCATGTCAACTTTGTGGTCATCTTTCAAGTGATTTACCAAGTATGGAATGTCACCAGCAACTGTGCATTCAGATCCAGCATACGGACAGCTATAGGGCCTGTATTGGCACTGTGACTCATGCTTCAGCTTGCTGTAGTAAGGATATATGCCTGAGCACCCAAAGTTCTGGTACTTGCATGGAAGTTCAAGAGATGCAGCCACCTTCTCGAGAGCAAGGCATCTTATATTACCCAGTTCATGCCTACAAGTTGGACAGCGATTATGGACCCTTGGTTTGCATCCAGAGCACAATGTATGACCATTAGAGCACTGCATAGACAAAAGATGACATCACTATCATACAAAATACAATTTTAATAGTTGAATAAAAGCTATACAGCAGAAGTGCAGAACATCTTACTGTTTTGCACCATATACCTAGAAAAAAAACACAATTTGTGTTTTAAACACTTGACATTAAAAGTTTCCAGAAAATTGAAATGGGTCAGACTAAAATTTTGATAGCAGTTCACGATACTGAAAGCAATTCTTAAACCAGTAAACCATAATTTTCATCCAAACAACTAGATACTGAAAGCAATTCTTAAACCAGTAAACCATATTTTTCATCCAAACAACTACATCTGAACGGGATTAATTTAATTTAATAAAAGCATAGATATAGGCATGCAATGGATCCCTATGAATGCGCACCTGATGAATGGGAGGATACATGGCACTCAAGCAGACGGGACATTCCAGAAGTTCACGCACACTGCTAGACACCACCACATTTGGTTTCGATGGATGATGAATATGGTCACCAGCAAGTTCGGTAACATCAAGTACCTCGGTCTTTGGGGGATCAATAACCTCAGAACAGGAATCATCAATATAACCAGTTGTGGCCATCATCAGGGTCTTGGAATTATCTGATCCTGTTAGGGGGTAAAATGACACTTCAGTAAGTAGTCTGCGCATACTGATTACTGTTAAAAAAATATCCCTTGCCATCTCTTAAGGATAGGTACGATTTTACAGTTCCAATACAGTCTAGCGATATGATTGGGCACTGTTAATAGATTTTGGAATAAATGGAGTACATGGTCTCTAGGTCCTCAGGTGATGCTTACAAGTGTTGACCGGACAGGTCTTCCTACTTACGCAACAAATATCTCACGAGTCCCATGGACTTGTTCAAAGTTTTCAGGTAGGCTTCATACCAAGCTTTTATTAGTATATGCCTTTCATAAGAAGAAAAAAGGGACACACCTTGAGAGCGATAGTGTGTTATCATTTTGCATTCGTTTTGTGCACTGTGGGTTAATAAACAACCAAAATGTCAAGAACCCACAGGGTTAAACAACCAAAGCTTAATTCTTTCTGATGTTTTATCAATGAAAAAATCGCATCCTGGTGGGGAAGCAAGGAGATTTACACAAGAAAGGAGCGCACCCAAGTGACCAAGCGGCACGAAATTGCATCAGATCGAGAAACGAAACGAAAAATAAAAAACTGCCCGAACCCTGACAACCAAGCAAGCAAAGCACTTAACGCCTTGGCTTCCAACGGCCACGTTTGAATCGCTCGAGCAGTGTCACCCGAGCGACTCCAACATCTCTTCCCCATCCCCACCCTCCCCTCCCTAAAAATCCAATCTTTCACCCAGAAAACAACGAAAAATAATCCCCGAGAGAAATGAAAGCAGCATGGATTTAGAGCAGGGCTCTACCTCGGCGGAGGAGGGACCGGAAATATGGAATGGGCCGCCCTGATCTCGTCCGCTTGCGGCGGCGGCGGCGGCGGCGGCGATGGCTGGCGAGGCGAGGAGGCTACGGCCGAGATGAGAGAGGAGAGAGGCAAGGGATTTCGAATGAATGCCTTCCTCTCTCTCTCTCTCTCTCTCTCTCTCTCTCTCTCTGTCCGGTGTCCCCTCTGGTTGTTTTCTGTTTTCTTGCTCTGGTTGTTTGCCTCGTGAAAGTCGTGAAGCTTTTTCGTACCGGGCGCCGTTTGCTTGGATCCTCCGGCCCCTCGGGACTCGCCCTTCCATTCATTCACTCATTTACTGCTGCTAAATTAAATACAACTCCTAGGAAATTCGAAAGGAATCGATACCAAACAAAAATGTTACAAAATACTAGTATTGCGGTTGATGCAGTACTGCTCAGAACCCTGGCGCCGAAAGAGGGAGAGGGACACGCGATGTGAGGAGATTATGAGAATTTGAACAAATTATTTTCCAAATTTTACCTTGAGCTTGTATATAGCCCAAGTTCAGAAAAAAAACATGAATTTGGAACAATCTTCCTGATTAGACTTGGGCCATGTTTCTTTGTGGCCACCAAAAAAAATTCTGAGAAATCTCGTATGCGTGGTGTATTAAATAAAATCTATTTGTAAAACCTTTTTAAAGATGAGCGTAACTTTACGCGATGAATCTAATGAGTCTAATTAACCCATGATTTACTGCAGTAATGTTGCAATAACCATCCTCTAATTATACGGTCAAAGGCCTCATTAGATAGGTCTCTAATTCGGAGGTTTTGATTTAATTCGGAGGTTTTGTACGTAGTTTTATAATCTGACTTTATTTAATACCCTTAATCAGTGGTCAAACGGGTGTGTAAAAATTTTCACCCCAAAGAAACATGACCTTGATCTGAAAGCAAACAGTCAATCTGACTCTTTTCGTGGGAAAACTTGACTAATTTTGTGCCATGATCCCGGTGGTGTTTCCACGATATAGGGGGTGGTGGGATCAAGGAGGTAAAGTTTAGTTCTTAAATAACAATTAGAAATATTAAACATAAACTAATTATAAAATTAATTGTAGAAGACATGGTTACTTCACGAGATGAACCTAACCAGTCTAAGAGCATCTCCAAGAGACTAGCTAAATCGTTTTCTAAAGTTAAATTTAGCTATTGTTAGAGAAAAAACGTTTCCAATAGACTCTGTAAATGACTCTCCAAATTTAGTGGCTCTCTATCCCACGTCATTCACTGGCCATTTTTAGCTAGCCTACCTCACTGGCCATCTTTACAGAATCTGTTGGATTACTCTGTTATTTGTTAGTCAAATCTATTTTTAAGAGTAGCTAGATCAGTAAAATTGACTAGTCTTTTTAGCTAATCTCTTGGAGATGCTCTAATTAACCTATAATTAGTACATAATTATCACATGTTGTAGCATTACATTTACTAATTATGAACTAATTAAACTTAATAGATTTATCTCGAAAATTAGCCCTCATTTATGTAATGAATTTTTTTAATTAATCTATATTTAGTCATTCTAATTAATATCCTTACATTGACGGAACTGAACTTAGGTATCAAACACCCCCATAGCCGGTTTCCTTGTTCTCCCTGCCAACCAAAACGCGTCGCCGACGACAAAGATCGAAGATTGCCAGTTTACCTGGGTCCCTAGGTGGCAGCCACTTGTATGTAGGTAGCGGTGCCCCCGTTTCATGGCCCCTGTATTTTTGCACGTTCAAACGAGCAAGTAGCATCATCGGAAATAAATTCTAAAGACGTACCTCTAATTTTAAATATATAGTGCTACCATATCTTAAATATACCCTACCTCTATATATACAATATATCTAGAAATACTAAAATAACTTATATAAAGCCAAAACGGAGAAACTATCCTTATAGCCTTCTCAAATTACAGAACATCCTATTCATTTTTCTCGTTTCTTTCTTTTTTTTTCTCTTGCTAAAGAATGCTATCGTCTCAATTGAACTACACATCACTTTTCAACCACAATATAAAGAAAGACGACAGAGTCATCTTACCTTTTTTTTAATCCATGTGCACCACTCTTATAAATGATAAAGTTTCAAAAAATGAATACTAAATAACGTGTGTAGTGTACTAGCGTAGAGTACACATAAGCTATGTTTTACAAGACTCACATTAGATAACTCTAAAGCCGTACACATTTTTGCTGGCCTTTTGCCAATGAGCAAAGTAAGGGTGTTTATAGATGCTTTAGCTGGTTTGGCCCAAGCTACTTAACACGAAAGCTTGTCTCTACTTGTGAATTGAGTGTAGCTCAGCTGGTAAGGTTTTTTATGATAAAATCTGCACACTCGAGTTTGAGTCCTCGATTCGACGTGAGTGCTCGTATTTTTCAATATTTATTATAAAATTTAAACGACGCTGTTATTTTAGTGATAGACGAAGTATCTGTCAACATTATGATGATTTTATCAATCTCGAGATGAACTAATCCGGTCTCCGATTATTTGAGATAGTTATGTTATGTCACTAAAGCTAATTAAATTCTCCTATGATTTATCTAGTCAATTAACTTCTTCTATGATTTATCTATTGTTATTAAAGTTTGCATATGTATGGTTGCACTTATAAGTGCCTATCTAGATGGATCAAGGTTCTAGTTTCTTCCTCCAGCTAATGTTTTTGCGTTTAGGCCTAAGTTTAGCACATATATTAATACTTCTGTTTGAATAGACTAGCACTAAAATTTAGCATTTTGTCAATAAGCACTGAGATGTAACACATGTCCTAAATCGTCTCTCATTTCAGTAACATCCACTATCGTTGTTTAGATTACATAAACCAAAAAAGCTAGTGAACACTACAGATAGGCAACGTATCATATATGGAGATTAGCTTATATTTTCATAAGTTTGATAATTATTAAAATTTAGGGTTACAAAAATTCGATGATCTCGTAACACCCATCATAGAGCTAGTTTTATAACTCCATTTCTTTAACA
This sequence comes from Echinochloa phyllopogon, assembly GCA_033239725.1. NCBI lineage: Eukaryota > Viridiplantae > Streptophyta > Magnoliopsida > Poales > Poaceae > Echinochloa > Echinochloa phyllopogon. The sequence continues at coordinate 58,225,406 of BTCW01000018.1, read as the reverse complement.
ATTTATGGTTTTACTTTATATTTCCTACGGTAGAATTTGGCTTCAAATAAATATTGAGAAATTGCATATTTTAACATGAATATAATTATTTTGCAAGAAACACTTATAGTAACCATAATCATTGACTACTTGTTACGGACTACTACCTTCGTTTCAAAATGTAGACAATCTTAGTTCATCCCAATTTATTCTTTTACTACGCCAAATTATCACATTTATAAAATACAACAACATTACCACATATTACTACACATCAAATTAATTTTGTTAAATCTACGATGAAATATGACTTTTTAATTTTTTATTAGTGCATATATATATATGGTATTGTACATGTTAATGTATCATGTAACCACATATTACAAAACTAAAACAATGTAGATGCTGAAACTAAAGAAGTATTTTTAGGGCATATTTGTTTGAGCTACAGCTTTTGAAAATTTTCCCAAAAGTTGCTTCTGACTCTCAAAAAGTGAACAATATTTTTTGAATATGTTTTTAGCTTTCTAGGCTAACAATTCTATCCATAAAACTTAGACAACTGAGATTTTCAGTTTTTCATATAAACTCAGTCTTTATGAAAATCTAGTTTTCCGGAAGCTGCACAACAAATTTGTTGTTTGTTTGATTTTCTTTCAGAATTTGCAAGAATAAGAACATGTTTATGAGATGAATAAGAAAAACTTGTTCAGAAAGAAGAACAATAGATGCCCGGTTGAATTAGAAACCAAAGTCAGCTCAAAACCCAAAAAGGACAAATTTCAAACCCGAAATCCACTACAGCCGTCCCCCCGAATCCCCGACCCCGATGGCGGCATCGCCGCCGCAGAACCCTAGCTCCGGCGACACCTCCAATGCCTCGAGCCTCGCCGCCGCCGCGCTCGACGCGCCCGCGCGCGCATGGAGATTCCTCGCCGCGCGCCTCCCTCCGCTCCCGGACTGCTCCGGCCTCCTCGCCGCCGTCTCCGACTTCCAACGCCGCTACTTCGGCGTCCGCCGCCGCCGCCGTCGCAGGCGCGCGGCTCTACCTCTCCCGCTTCGCCCTGCAGCCGCGCACTCCGCTCGGTGAGAATTCCCTGTAACGGACTTGCGATTGAGCTTCATATGCTGGTTCCTAGAGTAGAGAAGCTACCCGCGTGCTTGGGATTCTAACTTTGAATTGTTAGCTGGTCCAGGAGTGTCGCTGAGGTCGATCATTTAGGAAGTGTCTTTGCGAACTTTTGTTTGAACAATGTAGAGCTCAGGTGCTTCTGTGTGATTTCGCTTTGCATATTTGCTTATGTTAAACTGCTGAGTGCTGACTAGGCACTAAAACTTGTGCGTCGCCCTGCAAATGGTTTGGGTTGAAATAGTTTTAATGGTTCAGATTTTGCGCTGGGCTCCTCTAGGCTGGGTGCTAATGGGCCATTACTGAAAACAAGTTGGTTTGGTTTGGATTCCACTCCTTAACAGTTCGATGTGGTTTAGTATGGACTGGAACGATGTTTAACTTGCTAGCATAGGTTCCTAGTAGCAAGGTGCTACAGAGTCACACTGGGACACATTGCCTCTGCTTCCTTGCCGCTGCCGCGGGTTCGCTGCTGCCTCCTTCCGTCTTGCCACAGTGAGAAATGGTTTCTTAATGGATTGAACTTGTAGTTTGTCAGTAGTTTATCATGTTATGGCTGAAAGGTTTGGGGAGGATTGGTATTTGGCGGTGGTGGATGGGATTATAGTGGATTGAATTTATCGTTCCCAGGAGGATGGATTGGTGTGGTTATGGTTCGGGTTCCAGCCCACTAGCAGGGCAACTTGTGCGAGTTTTGGGCTATTATAAGTTGTGGGATTCATGGAACTCGGTATGGTTGCTTATAAATTGCTCAGCAGAAGTAACAAAGGCCCCATGATTTTTCTTTAGCCAATGGTTTGTTGACCTATTTATGTGGCTAATGGTATGGACCTATGGTCTAATATTTCATCTGCCATTTGTAACTGTAATGAAGCAGGGTTACTTGAAGTTCTTTCTGACTATTTATTCTTTGTAGGATTGCTGGTGAGATGCCCAAAGCTTTTGTCATCTTAGATGATGTTGTGCAACACACCCTGACTAATTTGCACAGTATTCACAAAAGCTTACTATTCTGGCAGGCCAAAGCTGAGGTATTAAGTTAATCCATTGCCTTTTGAGGTATTTTTAAGATCTAAGCATTTAGGGAGATGCATCTTATTCTGTGCTATTTACTATTTACATGTGGGATACTTCTTCTCAGGGAACAAGTTCTCAGAAAGTGTACTTTATGATCTTTGAGAGAGGTCCGAGGGCCTTTGTTGATGCAACATATCAAACACTGACTAGACTCGGGGGCAATGGGCGTCCAGTCCAATACATTTTGCATTCTGTGTCCGATATGGTATCAACAAAACTTGCTGCCCTGACAAGTATGCAACACTGCTTGGCTGCTTTCCTAGCAGAGGTTTGTTTTATTCACTTCATCAAGTGAACTTATTATAACAAAGCAGTACTAATCCTATAATTGTGATACTCTCTCTGCTCATGTCTAGTAGAGTAAAATAGTATATTCAATGATAGCTTTTTGGGTACTTCCAAACATAACTGCTGCACCACTATGGTTGAAATTCAACTCCACTTTTCATCGTGGATGATAATGCATCGTGTTTCTGGCAAATACAATATCACCCACATTAATTGAAACTCTAACTTGCCTCTTCTGCAGGTTCATTCTGAAGTTGATAAATGCAGAGAAGGGTTAACTGAAAACTCAGATAAATCACTACATACATTATTCATTGTTTTAAATACCACATTCTCGAAGCTGGAGGTATCACTTAGAAATGCTTGTGAGGTATGCAATGCTTTTTTTTTGTATATTCTGATATTATGGATACAACAGACATTCTTTATTGTTTTTAACTAAGTGCTTTCAGGGGCAAGATGAACTGTTTACACATGATGGAACCTCATACGAACTATTTGGGAAATTGCCAGAAGTTGATGTAGGGAGTCCAGAATGGACAGAGGGCTTATCAACAGATGGTATAAGTTTAATCTATCAAAACCTTCAGAAGTTAGATAGTTTTCTGTCCTCTCAGGTAAGCGATCATAGATTCCTAAGACAACCACACTTTTGAAATTTCTGCTTTCAGCCTCTTAGGTTCAAGACCACTGATCTTTGTTGTTGAAACACATTGAGTGCATTTCATTGTATTTGATCTAGTTATACAAACAGTGTTTGGACGCTACCTGTTTGTGCTGCCTCTGCCTGTAAACAATGTTTAAATTTACACAATAGCCAGTGACTTTGCCTATTAGAGTAGTAGGATCAAAGTAAAAGCTATTAGCAAACACATTGGACAAGTGATGAAACATCAAAATTCATGACATATATAAGCTGATGATCATGTGTTCAGGTTGGACTTGTATAGTTGTATCTCATTATTAGTATACTACTGTACCATTTTATGAACCTTTTTCATTAGCACTTTCTCCTGCTCTTTAATGGCTGTTATAGATAATTTACTCTCTGGGCTACTTGCTAGAAATAACTTTGGATTGATTGCTAAATTGGCTGCTGTAATTCCTTTTTTTTTTCTGAAGTCTTATAGCGCTTACAATTTAGACATGTATATGTTCTTTATGAATCTACTTAAAGAATTGTGTTTATTAACTATCTGAAAAGATTTTCTGTAATTGCAGCTCTCAAGCCATAAAAAACCAAGCAAATTGACCATATACTGGTTACCCTACACATGTGGAGCATTGGGTCTCTCTGTATGTTCTCTATGGCTTGTACGCCATAGCAGCTTGATGGGAAGCCCTGATATCGACAATTGGATTCAAGATGCTAAGGAATCTGTGGCTGGATTTTGGGATGAGCATTTTGAGAAACCAGTAAGATGCTTTTCTATATATGCACTTATATATTTTTCCCAGTATGTCAGTTGAAGTCTCTGAAGTAAATCATGTTTTAGCGCAGAAGACATGAAGAGGCTTTTATGATTGTTATATGTATATAAGTTCTGCGAGGCTAGAGGAAGTTTGATCTTATTAGTCTATTTGTATATGCATACAAACAGACTTAATTGAAGATTTGATGTAAACTGCAAACTATTGTAGTGGTATAAATATTTTTTATACATTCAAGTTTTGCGTGAACCATTGAATTTTAGGGAGCATTGCTGCATGTTGGTCCATTTTGTCTGTGAACTCCTAGGTTCTATCTAAAGTTAAAGATGGAATTCTAAAATTTTGAAGTTAGTTTTATCAGTTCGCTCACAATGTGACTGTTTGCTCTGTATTTGTGACTCATTAGATCATTTCCATTAGAGATGAGCTTTTCGAGACATTCAAGCAAAGAGATAAAGGTGTAATGGAAACACAAGAGGTTCAACTAACTGAAGACTCATTGCGCAGGTTATCCATCATTGCCATCTCTAATTTCTACTGACATGCTGATTTCTTGAAGCCAATGTCTGCTTTTACATAACCACCATAGCAATCTTGGCGAATTTCTAATTTGCCATATATTTGGCGTAACTTTAAGCTTCAACTATTTTATCCAAATAAATTTAGGTTAGTTTTATGTAATTAATGTTTTAGGATTTCACAAATGGGTATATTGATTTATCAGTATATGCCGTATGCTGTACGTGATATGCATGTCTTAACCAAATACAGCGGAGAAAATGACAATCAATATTGTAGGCACCTATTAAATTCTTCTGCAATGTATCCATCTCTTTAATTGGTCTTATATGCTGTTGTGAGGTACTTTTGGTTTATAATTCAAATAATTGCATGTATGTATGTAACAGTTTCGGGCCAAATATACCTATTTGCACAATGTTCACATCAAACATGTGCAACTGATTTAACGTCTTTCTGTTTTATCTGCAAACTATTTGCCATTCTTCTCATAAAGTGTATTTTGTATTGTTTAATTCCAGTAGTTACATCTTACATGTTGGACTTGCCATTTGCAGGATGTTAGTAGCCTTCTGCGAGCAAACAGAAGGTCGAAAGTTGCCGGAAGATTTATCAGTGCAGGCAATGTTGGAGACTCTCACAAAGAGGTAAAACTGTTTGAGCTATGCCTATTCTTATTTGACAAACTTGACACCCGCCTGACTAGCTGTAGCTTTGCCATTTCCAGTCTAGTAATATTTCATATGTTCCATTTTTTATTATTATGATCCACTTGTCCTCAAGACTTGAGAGAGCAATTTCAACTTTCCATACATCCCTTTAACAAATTATACATTCTGTCTCTTTTAAAGGAAATATATTTTCCTTTGTTCACAAAAGGAAAACTTGGTGCTGGTAAGTTATATACTTAACTAGAGAGTTTTAGTTACTTCATGAAGTTATTATGTCATCATCCACTGGTACATTCCAGCAACTACAGCCAATAATCGACCTGAAACTTCTAGACACAATTTGCCCCTTTCAAGATTTAACTAGTGATATAATAGTTTCGTTCTGAAAGTTAGAAGCTCACAGTGGATTTAAATTAATGTCAAATACATCAAAGTTCAAGATGGGAGTAAATATTCTGAAAATTCTTTTGAAATGGATTTGGCCCCTGATGTGAATACTGAATAGTGAATAGCAGAAAACAAGTTAATGCTGTAGACTATTATCCAACATTATTTTTCTGTTTACATTTAGTTATGTATATGTAAAAGTCCCGAGGAACATTCTTATCTTTGAGTTTGTGATCACTCACTAATGGTTGCCACATGCTTCAGTAAACTAGGAAGTAGGAACCAACGTCAACATGTATGCAATTGCTTCTATGATTGAGTGAATCTTTAATGTCAAATTTTATAACTAACCATGTCGTTCATGACTAATTAGAATGATTTCATGACATAATCTGACATTTCATCCACAAGATTGAGATTACTTATTGAAGCTGCTGTACTTATACTGTGGCGTCAAGCCGTCAACTGGCTGATACGTGAATTTCTCTGGTTTTGGATGACTAGTAATGAATTCTTTCGTCAAGAGGGTTCACATTTTATTAACCTGTTGAGTGATGAAAGTATGGGACTGCAGTCACTTTCACTAGTCTCTTCTAATCATTTTCTTGATGAACTGTATTTAAATGTGCATTATGCAGATATGAAATGGAATTGATACACCCAATTAAAAATATGTTCAGTGGAGAAATAGCCCGTGCCATGCTTATTCAGGTTCTTTCCCTTCTCCCTGTTTCTATGTACATTGAAGTTGAGCATTTCACTGACCTTCGATTTTGAAAATTTCAGATTCAAAAGCTTAAACTGGATCTTGAATCGTAAGTTAAACTAATCGCTATCTGGAAATTTTGGTGAAAATAAATAAATATATATTTTTCCTGACTGTTTACCGTTGCTGACAATTGAAGTGATATTACGCAGGGGGCTACTGGAAATGGATCAGATTCTTCGGGCAAATGCTATAAACTTTGCTGTTCTTGCAGCTCTTCCTGCTTTTGGTCTTTCGCTTCTGCTGCTTGCCTTACTGCGAACATGGATTCAGCGTGTATGTATATAACTAACAAAGATATTTTCTCATTCACAGATTCACTTCTGAGCTATTTGCAGTAGTTGCAGACAGTAATGGTTTTTTTGTATTTCTCTATTCAACCTGTTAGGCTGCTAGTGTTACTTATCTTTACGGTTTATGTTGCGTGCAAGTGGATAAGTAGGAACTAGAAAGGACAGTATGTTAAATCTGGCTTACTAATTGTGTACTTGTTCAACAGGACCATGGTGCTGAAGGAAGAGGTAATATTGCAAGATGTCAACGGAGGCTGCTGCTTGTTGATGTAGAGAGAAGGCTTATGGAGTTTCAGCATTACAGGGACAATGGAATGGTAATTCCATCCATATCTGAAATTTATACTCTTTATTTTCTTGGTTTATGAGTGTGCAGCATCAAGTGTTTGTCTTTCTATTGGTGATTGTCACTATACTTATTATGTGATTATTGATATGCGATGATACAGTAATTCCTTGAATTTGCTTTTGCCTTATATAGGAGGAAGAGGCACAGTACAAGTTTGGACTAGTACTTTACACCCTTGATAGACTATGCAAAGCTGTCGAGTCACACGCAAAAGAAACAGGAGAATGGTTAAGGTCAGTCTCTCCACTCGAAGTCCATCCTCTCTTCTTGGTTGCTTTCGACCTGATGTGTACCTAACTGTTTGGAATGCAGCTTGAGAGAAGACATTTTTGATCTGGCGAAGCTCGACATGGGAATGCCAGACAAGATGATCGTTGTGTCACGACTGAAGTGGATGTATAACTGCTTGCTTCCATTCTCATCTAGCCGTTTGCCGCGCCTCTAGTTTTCTTGTGTGGCGAACTGAACGGCCACTCTGGGCGCTAAGTTCTACAGTAATATCTGAGATTTATGGGAGTTCTGAAGATTTTTTTGACACGGAAATACCTGGGAGGTTTGTTGTCTATGACCGAGGAAGAATGGTTCTTTCCGACACAATGTTTTGGAAGTTTACATCGGAAGGAATAAATGGATGGTCTGTATGCCCGCCAAATAGTTTGGGTCGTTGGTTTACTTGTGCAAGCATGGTGCCCCTTGTTAAATTCCTGCCTGCCACTTGCAAAGTTGCAATGGGTCATGGCAAGCTGCATGCTGTTATTTTTTCCATTCAGCCGAAATAAACGAGATGGGTACAAACCCTTTTGAGGGATGGTTGTGCACAGACTTATTCAACTGCTTCATCGAAAGCACATCTCTTATTCACGCGTGGCACCAGCGGCCACAACACCCTGGGTCTCCTTCACTTGCCGATCATGGCGAGCAGCGCGTCCTTGTAGTGGCCGTGGGTGTTCTTGGCCACGGCGTCCGCGAGCTTGGCCCCGTGCTGCTTGGCGTAGGCTTCCTTGATCTCCTCCATGTCGGCGTCGGCGCGGGACACCACGACGCGGGTGAGCGCCGCCTTGGCCTGCTTGTCCGCGTCGTCCCTGAACGCCCTGCCGATCACCTCGGCGAAGTACCTGGCCGGCGAGTCCAAACACCTCACGGCATCTTGCAGGCACGGCTCGCCGGCGAAGTCCTGATCAGGTTTGGCTTTTATTAATTAATTAATCAAGTCTTTAAACATTTTGTTCGAGGGATAAAAAAATTGGCAATTCAGAATGAAGCAGCAGATCGAGCAGAGACCTCTTCTAGTGGTTTGCCATGGAGGTCCTTGTAGACCTTGAAGGTGGCCCTGAGCTGCGGCTTGCTCCTTGTGGAGAGTATCCTCACCACCTGCTCGTTCTGCACCAGCCTCGCCGCCGCCGCCGCCGCCGCCGGCGCGGCCTTGACGGCGGCCGCCAGCGCCTTGGCCTCCTCCGTGGCCAGCTCCTCGCTCACGCGCTCGCCTTCGTACCTGTACGCTGTCACCAGCCCAACCAGCAGCTGCAGCCAGCCAAGTACTTGAGCGTGTCACAGACCAACCAAGTGTACGTGTGTGTGCTGTCAGAATCGAAGGGCACGCACGGCGGCGGTGGCGTCCTTGACGCGGTAGGCGACGTCTTCCTCGAGGGAGCGGTGGTAGAGCGCGTGGTACGCGCGGCGGGCGCCGAGGAGGTCGGCGGCGGCGCGGGCGCAGGCGACCTCGGCGAGGGCGCGCGGCGGCTCGTGCTCGCGGCCGCCGTGGAGGACGTGGTGCCCCCACCGCGCGTCGCGCTCCCACGGGTGCATCGCCCACAGCACCGCCGCGTCCCTGAAGCGGGAGAACTCCGCGTCCAGGTGGCGCAGGTACTCGTCCTCGCACTGCTCGATGCCCGCGGCGGCGCCGGCGCTCGGGGAGAAGAAGCCCAGGAAGCCGCGCCGGAACTGCGCCCGCCGCTCCGGCTGCCGCCGCCACCGCCCCAGCGCCGCCTCGTCCACGCCCAGCCCGCCCATGCCTTCATTTCATATTCATTGTTGATAATGCCCATACATGTGTACTAATCGTTCTACATTATGCGCGCGCATGCATGCATACCAACATCTCCATGAACGCCGCGCACCAGAAGAAGAAGTATATATATAAATATAATAATGTATATGTACCTGCGAATGCCCTGATGAGTTCCTGGTCGTCGTCGGCGGCCATGGCTGCGGGCGGCGGCGCCTCCCGCTCCCTGTGCTGTGGCGAGTCCCTGTCCTGCTTCCTCGGCGCCTGCCTGGTGAGACGCGGCGGCGAGCTGTTGCTGCTGGCTTGCGCGAGGACCTGCTGCGGCATCGGGCTCTCGGGTGTGTTGCCTACAGAAAGTTCGCTGCAGACTTGTGCGTGTCACCAGTAACAATTTATAACTTGAGAATGTATTGCATGCTACGAAATCAATTCAGATACAAAACGCTGCAGAAATTAATGAATATTTGCGGGCGTTTACTAATTCATTAGTAGCGGTATAATTCGCGTTGGCCGACAACACATGCATGGTCAGGGAGGGAGCGTTTTGGCCTTGTAAATCGTAGGTTGATGTGACACCAGTGAAGATTAGCCAACGCCTTTTCCTGGCTGGCAATAAACAACTCTCAAACAGCCAAACGTGGAACGCGCTTTTAATAAGTAACGAAGCTACCGCAAGTGATCAACTGTGGCGCGTCGTCGCAAGGTTGTAGTCCGGTAACGTTGACACGCTTCTATTATTTGGGCACACTTCATACACCACACGGCCGGGTTGCTCAGATTTTGAGTGGGGAAATTCAAATTCTGCCGGGGAGCCTTGAATTCTCGGTGAGGACTTGTTTGTGCCTCGCGGGCTCAGATGCAGCTCATCGTGCGCGCGCGTACGTATGTGACACCAAAGCAAAATTAAAGCGTCTCCTTCTCTGAACTCGTCAATCACAGTCGAGATGATTCATGGCGATCCTGTCCGCTTCAGCCTGTGTTCCCCAACGCAACAATTCAGAACGCCATGGTGTGGTGTACGTGCGCGATGCACCGGCGGAATCTGTGAACTACTCGCCCGTCGGAGCTGAACACAACAGCTACTGAGCCGGGGACTCCCTTTTTGTTGCTCTGCTAGCTGCCAGGACATCACCAGGCATAGCAGCAGCCAGTTCGCCAAGATCCTCAGGAGCGCTGTCTGCTGCCTCATCTATCGCCGGAGAAGCACTTTGCAGTGGTTGACTCGACAGAAAGATATCAACCTTGCTGATATTGATAGGCCTGGGTGAAATGTTCTAACTATATATATTCTTGATCTCAGTTATGTGTGTGTCCTTTGTTGGTCAGGCTATTATAGACACTCCATGTCTCCATCTTAGGATTTGGAACGGATGAGGACACAGTTACCAGGGCGATCGTGTCCGGGGCCGAGATTGGCATGGAGAAGATTAGGGATCAAAACGATTACGGAAATTCCTGATCGACCGAGTTTCGTTTCCGAGATTTTTTGGTTCCGATTAAACGGAAACGATACATGTCGGAAAACGATATGGAAACGATAATGGATTTATACCGCCGAATAGCTCTATCGACCGACTTTAGTGGAAATTTTCCGTTGGAATTCCGAATTCGGCCCAGTTAAATCATTGAGGCCCAAAATTCACAACTATCCTTCTACTTCGCCTAAAATTTTCTTTGTCGCAAATGGAAATGAATCTCCACCCTATATAGCTTCATTGATTTTTATCAAAAATATACATGCATAAATAATATATAAATATGTAATATGTTGGTTGTTGAAATTGGCCTACAAAGTTTTCGACATTTTCGTTTCCGATATACCGACTTTTCCGTTATCGCTGTCGTTTCCGATTTCGTTTCCGAGTAAAAAAATATGGTTAGAAAATGATAATGAAAATTTTCATCGTTTCCGACCGATTTCATCCCTAGAGAAGATCAAAAAGGAGTACAAGGTCAGGTTCAAGATCACAGTGACCAACGATGATGTCGTCGGCGAGACCTCCGGATGTTACAAGGACTTCTTGCTGACCTTGGTGGGGAGTGAAGATTAGACAGCCTGCTTCTGCTGGGCACAAGATGTAGAATGTGTATCTGCAACCACGGAATAAAAGCTTTTCGTCAGAGATCCAGAGTGCATCATTACCTGTTCATGCTTTGTGTCCGTTAGGGACTTAATTATGCACTGAGAACATGGAATTTTTTTGAACATGTACAAAGACCAAAACAGTTCTGATCCATATTCATCCGTTCTGTTCAAGATTTCGATAGGTACATAGGTTCTGATCAACCAAAACCATCTTTTTGTGACGTAGTGTTGTGACTTCTGAGCCCACAACACAGTTTGCAGTAAGTGGTACGAAAGTTTGTGATTTGCAAGGAGGAATGAACTAATCTAGGAGGTTATTGTGCATTCTCTTATTATATGGTGACAGCATGTTCCGCGGCAACAGAGTACAACAGCCCGAATTCGATCACCGATTCACAGGGTCTCATCCTCTACTGACTGCTATCGTGTTAACAATACATATCTCGTTTGAACACAATGCAAGGCTGGCCTCACACGCGCAAAGCACCAAAAAAAACTTCACAAGAAGCATAATGGTGATATCCGTTTGTCATCAGGTTTTTGCCCATCTTGATTTCTTATTCACTTCACAAGAGATCCTCATTTCTTTCTGGATGAGGATGAAGACGACGAGGCAGCAGCAATTATACCACCGGCAACAAGTCCCACAAGTCCAAAGGCACCAGTGATGATAGCCATGCCAATCATACCATCTGCACAACCACCACCAAGAGTTAAACCAAGTCAGAAGAACCATAAACAGTGAAAAAAATTAAGTATGCTCTATCATTATTTTCTAATATGTGAAACGTGTTAGATACAACTTTTAAGATATGTTTAAGATATATTGTCTTGATCTCAACTTTTCTGGGTCCCCGGCTGACAGCAGTGGGGAGGTCCCAGATTGGGGCATATGTGAAACTTCTCTCCTGATCAATACATTTGATCTTCTGTCAATGGGCACTATAGCAGGAAATAGTAAACTTATTGGGCATTCATTTTCCTACCTTAATACTTTAATAGTGCCATTATAGTAGGGAATGAAAAAAAAATCCATGGACGACCATTTTCCTACTCTGAAAACGGATAGCATAAATCCATGGACCTACCTCTTCTGGTTTTTTCTTCAACAAGGCTTTGCAAAGTCAGGGCTTGCCTCCAGTCAGGTTGAATCTGAAGAAAGCGTGAAAAACATCTTGGTCAGCATGCAGACAACAAATTCAGGAGCGTATTCGTTAACAGCACATGGCTATATATAAATAAGTTTGGAAGATCTCAAGGCCTCAAGGGAATAATAGAGAATGCATTTTGTGATCAAACCTCCAAGCATCTTTCCAAAAGCTGTCGGCTTCTTGTATAATCCCCAGTTCTGTAATGTCCAACAGCCAATAAGTAGAGCTTCTCCTTTATTTGCAGTGGGCTGTCAGGCCTGTCCAATGAAGCTGGCAACAGATAACATCATGAGATCCCAGTGAGTGAAAGCAGGAAGGTTAGACTGAAAATTTAGAGGGCCAACAGAGAAGAAATACGTCACAGTGAAGACGACTGCCTTGGTTCAAGTGAATTGTGCAAGGTTCTGACTTCTGAGCCTAGGATGGGACTAGCCTAGATTGAAAAGAATAATAGTTTTCATATTTCATAAATCTTTTGTACAAGTTCCTTTAAATTTCACAGCTTCCAATTTCGGCGATGCAGCCCCTATGTTCATGACTGTGCCAACCGGGTCTCTCCAGAGAAGTGAGCTTAGGAAGTGTAACTGGAGAAGTTGATCAGAAATCCATGTGGTAAGACACTTCTTATAACATGGCATGCAGGCCTTTCCTTCTACATTAGCACCATATTTCAATATGCTAATTATAATGTTTACACAAGTTTCAACGTTCTAAGCACGCTTACAAAAGGCTGTGAGGTCCAACAATTGAAAACATGGGAAATGGTCTGAAACCAGAGAAATGGTTAAAATGGACATATGATGCAAGCAATCTCACTTACCATTTCAGGGGAGCTTTTTAAGTCAGGATAAACTACAGCATACTACTAGTAGATACTGTATTGTTCACCTGATAATACTAACATTTTTCATGAAACTAATCAGGAAATGGGGCAACTATTCATATGTTGGGAACAGTAAAAACTCACAAACTATATTTATGTGTTCAGAAGGAATACAAGGACAACTCCTATAAATTTTCTCAAGTCATATTTCACAAACAAACTCCCAACTATTAACACTTTGGGAAGTTAACAGGATAAAGAGATATCACCTTGAAGCATTCCGATGCCACGGTTGACATCTTCAGGCTGTCTAGAGTGAACAAGTGCCCAGGAGAGCCTCATAAGGCTATCATTTTTCTGCTCTTCATTTGCCGCCTCAGCAATCTCCCTCTCAAAACCCTGATAAGAAAAATCTGATGATAAGAACGCTGGCACGGATTATAACACGAGGACGGAAGGATCAAACACAACTTGACCAGATATATAACATGGTATAATCGAATAATTGGTTCGTAATCCTCGGCAGTCGCAGTAGCGCGACGGTGGAATGGAAGCTTGTTCGTTGATTCAACAGCAGACATATATCGTAGGGTTAGTGAATTCCCCGTTACTGAACGGAACCTGTCCCATAATTCGCCGGGAACCAGCGACTCAGCAGCTCGGGCAGCAAAAACCCGGGCCAATTCGTCAACCCCTCGCGCGCATTCCACCCCCAAATTCGACGCCGCGACGAAGCGGCAACAAGGCGGGAGCAAGACCCTCCCCAGGGAGGCAGCCGAGGCCGAGCCATGGGGAAAAGAGGGGCGCGATGTGCTGGGGCAAGGGGCTTACGGCGATGATGTCGCGGTCGCACCAGGGGAGGACGTCGCTGCCGCGGAAGATGGAGCCCACCGAGTCCATGAACTTGCCGACGTGCCCGTCCATGCCGCGCCCTCCCTTCTTTTTCCTGCCCTTTTTCGCGGTTTTCCGAGGGGTGGTTTGATCCGTGGGAGGGCGTTGAGAGTTTTATACGGGGTTTTCGGTGTGGCAGAGGCAATGGACCGAGGTAGCCTTGTGGGCTAAGCAAAGAAAGGAAGCCGTCAGCAAGCTGAGCCAACCGAATCGGGGGTGGTGTGACGAAACTTAGGCCTTGTTTAGATGTTAGGCCCTCGTTTAGATGGAGAATAGGGGGTGGGGATTTGGGGTTTTTGGGTCACTTCATAATATTACGTCGCTGTAGCATTTCGTTTGTATGTGTGAAAAATTATCCAAAAATTGATTAATTAGGCTCAAAATGTTCGTATCGCAGAGTACAACAAAATTGTGCAATTTGTTTTTGATTTCATCTACATCTAGTACTCCATGCATGTTATGACATTTTGACGTGATGAGAATCTTCTTTTTGCATAGTGAACTTTGGGGTTGCTTTTTGGAAACTAAACAAGGGCTAGAATTGGGAGGTTGAATTTGGGAGTAAGATGTCACTTCGTAATCATTGCGCTACTGTAGCATTTCGTTTGTATTTGTGAAAAATTATCCAAAAATTGATTAATTAGATTCAAAATGTTCGTCTCGCAGAGTACAACAAAACCGTGCAATTAGTTTTTAATTTTATCTACATTTAGTACTCCATACATGTTATGACATTTTGATGTGACGAGAAATCTTCTTTTTGCATAATGTATTTGAGTGTTGCTTTTTGAAACTAAACAAGCATTAACGCGCTGAGCAGAGCAGGTTTTGTTTGACCAGCCAGTCTGCCAAAGACCACGGTAGGATATAGAAATTAAATAATATATGCCAGTAAAAAAGAATTCTGAGCATCAATTTTGCTAGATGCTGAGTTAAAAAAACAGATGAAGTAGTTGCCTAAATGTTGATAGGCGTCGATTTTGCCATATGCTAATTTAAAAGACTTTGGAGGCTATGAAAGAAATTACCCTAATTCTGATGTGTTCGTAATAAAAAAAATTACCTCTAGTTGACTTGGTGGCTGATTAGAAAAGTCATTATAGCCATCATTTATAGTTAATTAAAGCAGCTAGTCTGCGACCAATTTAGCTAATTGGCAGGCGAGTGACTGGCATGCTGCACCCCAAGCACTTGTAGCCATCACAAACGACAATCGGTCTTCTAAGTTCAAGAACGATTATCCTTCGTGTGAAGAAAATTAGTGTAGAATGATGGTTTGACCATCTAATACTATATATTTATTTGCTGATAGACCTTGTATTGTTTTTCTTATCCATGTCACTCACTGCATCACAGGGGCAGGTCAATGCGATGATTTTTTATATCACGACTACAGTATTGCTGACCTTAAGCTAGCCACATTGTGGCAGTCAAGGCAAGATTTGCATCCTTGTGCAAGAAGGCTGTGTTGATTCTTATGATACAAGATGTTGTAATTTTGTCATTGATTACCGTGAAACTCCCCATAAGACATAGTCTAAAAGTATTATTGAAAGAGATTGTTAGATTAATTGGGCCTTGGCCATTTAAGTCTCAATTAATCAAAGAATTAAAGGTCTACTAATAAGTGTCAGGGAGTTAAATCCCGGATGGAGAGTCAACGATAATCCTAACCAACTTAAATAGTGGACCAACTGTGGACCACTTGTGAAGTTGGTAAAAGGAGATGGGCGTGCCACACGCGCGCGCGCTCGCTCGCTCGCCTCGCCGTGCCGAGCCGCTCGGCGTGTGCTGTGTGATGAACCTTTTGCCACAAATGACATTGATTGAGTCTTAAACGTTACCAGTAACTGTCGTTTTGATGGCTGAGGGTAACTGATGATGTTTAATGGCATTATTGGGCTGATCAATAACTGACGACATTATGGCCATTGCTGCCTCATGCAGTGTCCAGGTTCATCCCCCCTCCTCCTCTGGTCGCATATATAAGAGGGGCTCTCTCTCATAGCCAGAACACACAAGCACTCTCCCTCTCTTGGTACTCCTTTCAGGAGACCTCTCTCTTCTCCCTGTTTTTGCTGCTCTCTTGCATTCCCAACGCAAGCCCTGTGCGCACTCTGCTTGCGTGAGCAGTTGCCTCCGAACCTCCCTGTCTAGTGATCCTGCTCGGGATAGGCGGACGATAAGGTTTTTGGGGAGCGTACGAGTACGCGCCTGCTCGCTGCTGTGAACGACTACTTCCTGGTGGCCAACTTCGTCAACCCGAACGACTACTTCCTGGTGGCCGTCTTCCTCACGTGAACGACTACGTCCCGGTGACCGTTCGAGTGACTCCACTGCATCGACTCGCCACTGCACCGAATTAGATCGACTACTTTGAGCAAGGCCAGTCGAGGATGGTTAACACTATTCCTCCAGCTGGCGACGGCGCATCCGGTGCCTCCGGTACCGGCCCCGCCTCTGGGTACATCCTGAACATCCTTTTGTTCTTATTTCGGTTTCTCATGTTGTTCATGTTATTTAGGAGAATTAACTTGAACACTGGCACATGTTATGTAACCACTGGATCACTCACTGCTGTCATGAATTTGTTGCTAATTTCTGGAATTAAAATATACCGAATGATGCCTAAATTTCTAACAATCCAAAAACCTTATGTTAATAATAGGCTCTCGGTAGCTGGTTTTGCCGCATCAATCAAACCAAATGTTTTCGATGGGTCTAATTACAAACGTTGGCGTGAGAGGGTCACGCTGTGGTTGACAGCAATGAACATCATGCATGTCATACAGGGGAAGCCCGAACAGTTCCCTCCAGAGGAGGAGCGGGCTTTCGTGGCGTCCGATAACCTGTTTAGAGGTACCATCATGAGTGTTCTCGCTGAAAGCCTTGTGGACACATACCTCTTGCTGCCGAGTGGCAAAGATGTTTGGGATGCGCTTGAGGCTAAGTTTGGGGTCTCTGATGCTGGTGGCGAGCTGTATGTCATGAAACAGCTCTTTGACTACAAGATGGTTGAAGACCGTCCTGTGGTAGAGCAGGCCCATGAGATCTAGGCGCTGGCTAGAGATCTTGAGAACTATAGCAAGGATGCTCCATGTCGGTTGCCTGACAAGTTTGTGGCTGGAGGTATTATCTCCAAGTTGCCACCTTCTTGGAAGGATTTTGCGACCTCTCTGAAACACAAGAGACAAGAGTTTACTATTGTCGATCTCATCGGCACTCTTGATGTGGAAGAGAAGGCGAGGGCAAAAGACCAACGTGGTAAAGGGATTGATGGATCTTCTAGTGCCAACTTGGTGCAAAAGAAGAACTTTAATGCATCCAACAAAAAGAAGAACAAGCCGCAACAGAACAGACAAAGACTAATCAGACGGCTCAGTTCAAGAAGAAGAAGAAACCGCCGATGGGGCATTGTTATTGTTGTGATAGCCCGAACCACTTTGCTGCAAAGTGCCCGCACCGCAAGGACAAGAACAATGGCGGCAATGGTGGCAGTGCCAACATGGTTGTTAGTGAGACTGGTGGAACGTCGGGGTACGATAATCTTTTACCTACAGTTCTTTCAGTATGTCATTCACCCGATTCGTGGATTGACACTAGTGCTAATATTCATGTTTGTGCTGACATTTCCTTGTTTGCTTCTTACCAGGTGTAACAACCCTAAAATTCCCTATAGGATTTGTTGAGTGCAAAAATGTGAATTTAAATTTTTTTTTGTGAATTTTGTGCAAGTCAACAAACATATAAGAGTGTCTTCTATTTGCTCCCTAAATTCTTAGGCAATTTAAATACAAATTTAAAATCAATTTGAAGTGCTAAGGATGATATAGTGTGATTTGGAGTTATTTGGATTTATTTGGATTTTTGGTTGGTTTGAATTCAAATTCTAGATTTGAATTTAAACTCTAATTGACCAAACTAATTGTCAACCATTCCAACAGTTCGTGGGCCAAATCCCGAAACCAAAGTCCATCAAACCACCCTTAACTCTCTCCCCGAGCCAACCAGCCAGCCGGCCCGCTCGGCCATTCGGCCCAGCTGCGGCCCAGCCCTTTTCCCCCGCCGCGTCGCCTCCGCGTCGCCTTTCCTCCCACTGACAGGCGGGCC
Source organism: Echinochloa phyllopogon (assembly GCA_033239725.1). Taxonomy (NCBI): domain Eukaryota; kingdom Viridiplantae; phylum Streptophyta; class Magnoliopsida; order Poales; family Poaceae; genus Echinochloa; species Echinochloa phyllopogon. The sequence continues at coordinate 58,207,451 of BTCW01000018.1, read as the reverse complement.
CCGCCTGTCAGCCTTCTTCTTCTCCCCCTCGTCATCTTCCTCACGCCGCTCTCTCTCTCTCTCTCGCGGCCGCGCGCACGCCCGTGACCCCAACCACCCGAGCTCCGTGCGGCCCGTCCGATACGCGCCGCGTGTTTGCAGCCGTTCGAGCATCCCTATCTCGTCGTCCGTGCCGAAACCCTAGCGGCCGCCGCCCTATAAATCACCCCCACCGGCCGCACTCCCTGTTCAAGCCGCCGCCGCCCCATTGGGGTATCTAGTCTCCAATTCGAGAGGGGGAGAGGGAAGAGGAGGTCCAGAGGAGGGCCGGTGAAGGAGAGGAGGAAGGGAAGAGAAGCCGGAGCGTCTTCTCCGCGTCGCCGCCGCCGAAGCCGACGCCGCCGTCCGTGGAGCCGCCGAGGAGAAGCCGAACCAGGGATGGGAGGAAGAGCACGAGCATTGCCGAGCCACGACGAGTCTTCCCCGAGCTGCAGCGTACGTCTACGAGGCCCGAGGTGAGCTGTCGTCGTCGACCCTCCCCTTTCTTCTCTGTTTCCGGCGGAGCGCCGCCGCGCGTGCTCGCCGTGCCTAGCAAAGCCCCTGTGAGCCAGCCTTCGAGCTGTGCGTTTCTTCTGCAGGTACCTGAGCCGCTAACCTTGCGCAACCCGCCGTCGCCCTTGCTCGCAGCCGAGGCCGCCGCGGCCGAGCCTCGCTCGCCGCGCGCGAACGCTGAGGCCACGCGCGGCCGTGGGCGACCACGAGCCCGCGCGTGTGCACCTAGTTGCGTCCCAGCGGCCGCTGGAGCCGCACGCACGCACACCTAACTCAAATCGTGCACCGTTGCACTTGTAACCCGAGCCGCCGTCGTTGCTTGCCGGCGCCATGGCCGAGCCGCCGCTGTTCGCGACGGGAGGGCCCAACCGAGCCAATCCTAGCCCTTTTTCTCCCCGTTCGTGTTCGCCGAGCCCTAGCGAAGCTATCCCGGCCGATCTTGAGCCCAGCCGAGCCATATCCGGTGAGAACCGCCGCCGACCGCCGCCGCCGGCGTGCTCCAGTGCACGCCGCGCGCGCTGCGTCGCGCCGTGGCGAAGCCACACCGAAGGCCACACCAAGTCGCCACACAGCCATGCGCAGAAAATCCCGGTTCGGCCGCACCTGGATCCCGTGCACCCGGTTCACATGCACCCCTCTCACGGTTCACGGTGGACTTGGTCCACCAGAGCAGCACCAGCAGCCACCCCCTTCGTGGGCCCAAAGTTCGCGTATAAGTCTGTTTAACCACCCTAAACTCTTCCGGCCCAGTCACTTTCGGCCCAATTCCAGCCGAGCCATCGTTTATTCTTTTTCCTTTTTCTTTTAATCGCGCTGACACATGGGGCCCACTTGTCATACTCTGCGAGTCACTGACACATGGGACCCACTGACCAGAGCTGACCCGCCGACCGTTGACCGTTGACCGGTTAACGCTGACGTCAGCAGGGCCCACTGCTGACGTCATCCTAGGTGGACCCCACTGCTGATGTCAGCATGACGTCATGCTGACGTCAGCAGGCTAATTTCTGTCTGTTTTCTTTTTCGGAAATTATTTAATATTTTCAGAAAATGATTTAAACTTCAAAAATTTATAATAAATCAACCGTAGCTCAGAAAAATATGAAACCAGTTTCTACATTTTTCTAAAATCATAATTTACGCGTTAGTATAGAGTTTGGAGTTATTTGGGTCTTTTTTTATCGTTGTCTTAGTGTTTCTTTGCTAGTAGCCGCGTCTTATTTTATTTTCACGCAACCTTAGGAGCTCCGGAGAGTCAGGAGGAGCCGGACCACTACGACAACTGCTTTGACGAGGACGAAGACATTTGCCCAGGTTCACGCCTGACCATTCTCTGAAATACCTATTAGACATGCAACTAGTATGCTAGCGCTTTACTTTACTAGCATGATAAACCTGCACTGCCTTTGTTATTATCCTGCTACCTTGCTACCTACTACTCACTTTATGAATATGCTATGCTATGCATGTGTTGGGATGGTTGTGATTGATCCTCTTGGCGTGAGTTGTGGGTGGTTTGGGAGGAGTAGTGCAGCTAGGCGGTGTAAGCGAGTAATAACAACTCGATCGTTGATCGAGGTGCTGAGGGGCTGCACTCGGGCAGTCCCTATGGGGTACCTGTTGCGGGTACATGGTTTCTTGGGGATTGGTACCCGATGGGGTACTAGAGGAGTTTGGGCGGCAATACCTGTTATGGGTGCCGATTCCGGACCGTTGCGGCGGATCGCTTGTGACGCAGATACTCGCTTTACCGATAATTAAGGACCGAGTCGTGCCCCCACTTTGGACTTGGGAAATACCGTGCTCACCATCTACCCAGTATGGGGAGGGTTCCAGCAAGCCTACTCTAGTGTGGCGCCGAGACTGTAGGAGAATCGAGCTTGATATGTGTAGGGGGATTCGTTGCGGCGTAATCTCCCTGATGTACCACGGCCCCCGACTGGCCCCGGTGGGAAGGTTTCACGACCCTGGGGCAGATGTTAGATCGGATGTTTCCCGAGCCCAGGGAGACAGGATTGGCGCCATTGCTGTTTAGGGTCTTTGCTGTGGGCTGTGTCTCAGGTTGGTTGCGGACTAGCCTTGCAACCCGGATGGATTCCTGGAGTGCCACCTCTGCAGAGTGAAAACTATACGTATAGCCGTGTCCACGGTTACGGACGACCCATTTCTGAGAAGCCCCGGCTAGCATGGGAATCTGCTTCCTTACCTCATCCTTGATTTGGGTTATGAGAGATAGGTCCAGCTGAGGCTGTTGAGACAAGGTGGGGAGGGAGCTCACCGAGTCGACTAGCGAGTGAAAGGAGTTGGTGGATAATGTTTGCGGGAACCTGCTGTGGCAGGACGAGCCCGATGGGAAAGTGTGAGGCTGACGGGTGGTTTTGGGAGTGTGTGTGTGTGAGAGAAGGAGTTGGTGATGAGTGGAACTTGGGTTATTGCTGCTGCTTGCATAAGAAAACCCTGGCTCAAACCTTGATTTTTTCTATATCCTTAGAATAGGCCACTTTAAAGCTTGCATCATATTATGGTTGGTGATGTGGACCTGTCCCATTTCCTTGGGGACAGACTTTGGGTTCTCAGGTGAAGACCCCGACCACGAGTTCAACCAGGACGGGTGGTACGATTGAAGGGTGTGCGCTACGCTCAAGGATGCCTGTGGAGGAGGGGACCCTGATGTTCTAGCTACCGCTGCGCAGTTGTTTCTTATTGTCGTTTTAGCCCAGAGGGCTTGTACCGGACGCTATGTTTTTATATAAATGTCATGTAATGGATCTTTTATCGTTGTATGGATGTGATATTCGACTGAGATGAGTTCTGTACGAGATAGCTGCTATTCCTGGGACTATCTCAATGGTACAGGGAGTCGGGTTCTCGTCGGTGAGAATCCGGTTCGTCACACCAGGCAGGTGGGTCTTCCTCCGTGTTGATGGGGAACGGATCACATGCGCGTGTTCTTGGTGCTGGTTCGGTCGATCTGAAGCTTACTTCGGGAAAGACCATTCGACTGAAGAACGTGCAACATGTCCCCACCATCAAAAAGAACTTAGTCAACGGGTCTCTTCTGTGTAGAGACGACTTTAAATTAGTCTTTGAATCCAATAAATGTGTAATCTCTAAATTTGGAAGTTTTATTAGAAAATGTTATGATAGCGGAGGCTTGTTCCGCTTTTCTTTGTCAGACAATTGTAATAAAGTTGTGAACCATGCTGCAAACGTTAATACTGAATCTAATGTTTGGCATTCGTGACTCTGTCATGTTAATTTTGGTTGTACGATGCATCTTGCAAACCTGAGTTTAATTCCGAGATTCACCTTAGTCAAAAATTCTAAGTGTCATGTGTGTGTTGAATCAAAACAACCTCGCAAGCCTCATTTCGCGGCTGAGGCGAGGAACTTGGCACCTCTAGACTTAATTCATTCCGATCTGTGCGAGATGAATGGTGTGTTGACAAAAGGTGGTAAAAAACACTTCATGACTTTAATAGATGATTCTACTAGATTTTGCTACATTTATTTGTTGAAGTCTAAAGATGAAGCGTTACAGTATTTTAAAATCTATAAAGCTGAGGTAGAAAATCAACTTGAGAGAAAGATCAAAAGAGTTAGGTCTGATCGCGGTGGAGAGTATTTTTCTAATGTATTCACTGCGTTCTGTGAGGAACAAGGAATAATTCATGAGAGGACACCTCCCTACTCACCTCATTCAAATGGGGTAGCCGAAAGAAAGAACCGCACTCTGACTGACTTGGTTAATGCCATGTTGGATACAGCGGGACTTTCCAAGAAATGGTGGGGTGAGGCTATATTGACTGCATGTCATGTCCTGAATCGTGTTCCTATGTTCCTATGAAGAACAAAGAGATAACACCATTCGAGGAATGAGAAAAGAAAAAGCTAACCCTTTCATACTTACGGACTTGGGGATGTTTGGCCAAAGTGAATGTGCCCATAACCAACAAACGTAAATTGGGACCTAAGAATGTTGATTGTGTCTTTCTTGGTTATGCTTTCCACAGTGTAGGTTATAGATTTTTAATAGTAAAACCTGGAGCACCTGACATGCATGTTGGTACAATTATGGAGTCCAGAGACGCTACATTCTTTGAGGACATTTTTCCTATGAAAGAGGAAACTAGCACGTCTAGTCATGAACTGTCTATTAATAAAGAACCTAGAGAACCTGTTGTTTCGATAGAACACAATGAACACACACATGTGGAAAATCCTGAGGAGGATGACAGTGAAGCTCTCAGAAGGAGCAAGAGACAGAGGACTGTAAAGTCCTTTGGTGATGATTTCATTGTGTACCTCGTGGATGACACCCCTAGAACCATTGAAGAGGCATATACCTCTCCAGACGCTGACTATTGGAAGGAAGCAGTTCGGAGTGAGATGGACTCTATTATGTCTAATGGTACTTGGGAAGTCGTGGAACGTCCGTATGGGTGCAAACCTGTAGGATGCAAGTGGGTGTTCAACAAAAAGCTTAGGCCTGATGGTACTGTTGAGAAGTACAAGGCAAGGCTAGTGGCTAAGGGATATACTCAGAAAGAAGGAGAGGACTTCTTTGACACTTACTCGTCGGTTGCCCGATTGACCACCATTCGAGTACTGCTCTCTCTAGCAGCTTCCCATGGTCTTTTCGTTCATCAGATGGACGTTAAGACAGCTTTCCTAAATGGAGAGTTGGAGGAAGAGATCTACATGGATCAACCAGAAGGTTTTGTAGTGGAAGGTCAAGAAGGAATGGTGTGTAAGTTGATAAAGTCTTTGTATGGCCTTAAGCAAGCTCCTAAGCGGTGGCATCAGAAGTTCGACAGAACTTTAACGTCAGTTGGCTTTGTTGTGAACGAAGCCGACAAATGTGTGTACTATCGCTATGGTGGGGGCAAAGGAGTGATCTTGTGTCTGTATGTAGATGACATACTGATATTTGGGACAAGCCTTAATGTGATTAAGGAAGTCAAAGAGTTTTTGTCTCAGAGTTTTGAGATGAAAGATTTGGGAGAGGCTGATGTGATCCTAAATATTAAGCTAGTGAGAGAAGGTGATGGTGGGGTTGTTCTCACACAATCCCACTATGTGGAGAAGGTCTTGAGTCGTTTCGGATATAATGACTGCAAGCCAGCTCCAACACATTATGATGCTAGTAAAATATTACGGAAGAACAAAAGAATAATGAGAGATGAGCTGAGATACTCCCAGATCATTGGTTCATTGATGTACCTAGCCAGCGCTACTAGACCCGATATCGCGTTCGCTGTGAGCAAACTGAGCCGGTTTGTGTCAAATCTGGGAGATGCTCATTGGGAAGCTCTTGAATGGGTAATGCGCTTTCTGAAAGGTACTGTGGACTATGGAATTCACTATACCGGGTACCCTAGAGTACTGGAGGGTTACAGTGATTCAAACTGGATATCCGATGCAGATGAGATTAAAGCCACAAGTGGATTTGTTTTCACACTTGGAGGTGGCGCTGTCTCCTGGAAGTCTTGCAAGCAGACCATCTTAACGAGGTCAACTATGGAGGCAGAACTCACTGCTTTGGACACCGCCACTGTTGAGACTGAATGGCTTCGTGATCTCCTTATGGATTTGCCAGTAGTTGAGAAACCGATACCGGCTATCCTCATGAACTGTGATAATCAAACTGTGATTGTCAAGGTGAACAGTTCAAAGGATAATATGAAGTCCTCTAGGCATGTAAAGAGGCGGCTGAAATCTGTCACGAAAATGAGAAACTCCGGAGTGATAGCCTTGGACTACATCCAAACGGCTAAGAACCTAGCAGATCAATTCACAAAGGGTCTTTCACGTAACGTGATAGACAATGCATCCAGGAAATTGGGCTTGAGACCCATGTGTTTTACTCAGTAGTGATAACCTGTCCTATGTGATCGGAGATCCCGTGAATTAGGATGGTGAAACAAGCTACTGTTTAACTGAGAGAAGAGAACCTTTGAAAAGGGCTCATTCCAATGGAGGTGCATTTCTCTTCTAAGTCTGTATGGCAGGTTGGTGAAAACCTTAATGTGATCCGAGTGGCACAATAAGGGCAAAGATGTTGACCTACAGAACATCTCAAAGGATTGTACCTATACGGGTTTGGTTGCTAGTCAAAATCTATTAGATAGGGTGATCTCTAGATACCAATGAAAGGCACGGAGTATGACTTATACGCTCCAACCCGAGGGGGTGCTTATAGCAGCCTAGTACTGGCAAAGGGGCTCTAGTCAAGCTTGTTTGCACAAAACTGTCAATTCAAGGCATAGTCCATTGGTCAGTTGTGAACAAGTGTAGCTCTTGCCCCAGGTGGATGTTCAACTTAACAGTCCCCGCCATGAGGCCAGTATATCAAAACAACAGTTGATACGAGAGTATTTTCTTGTGTACCTTGAAATTCTTGGTGGGGATTGTTAGATTAATTGGACATTGGCCCATTTAAGTCTCAATTAATCAAAGAATTAAAGGTCCACTAATAAGTGCTAGGGAGTTAAATCCCGGATGGAGAGTCAACGGGAATCCTAACCAACTTAAATAGTGGACCAACTGTGGACCACTTGTGAAGTTGGTAAAAGGAGATTGGCGTGCCACACGTGCGCGCCCTCGCTCGCCTCGCCGAGCAGGGCCGTGGCCGTGCCATGCCGTGCCGAGCCGAGCCGAGTCGAGTCGAGTCGAGTCGAGACGAGACGTGCCGAGCCGAGCCGAGCCGCTCGGCGTGTGCTGTGTGATGAACCTTTTGCCACAAATGACATTGATTGAGTCTTAAACGTTACCAGTAACTGTCGTTTTGATGGCTGAGAGTAACTGATGACGTTTAATGGCATTATTGGGCTGATCAATAACTGACGCCATTATGGCCATTGCTGCCTCATGTAGTGTCCAGGTTCATCCCCCCTCCTCCTCTGATCGCCTATATAAGAGGGGCTCTCTCCCATAGCCAGAACACACAAGGAGTCTCCCTCTCTTAGTACTCCTTTCAGGAGACCTCTCTCTTCTCCCTGTTTTTGCTGCTCTCTTGCATTTCCAACGCAAGCCCTGCGCGCACTCTACTTGCGTGAGCAGTTGCCTCCGAACCTTCCTGTCTAGTGATCCTGCTCGGGATAGGCGGGCGATAAGGTTTTTGGGGAGCGTACGAGTACGCGCATGCTCGCTGCTGTGAACGACTACTTCCTGGTGGCCAACTTCGTCAACCCGAACGACTACTTCCTGGTGGCCGTCTTCCTCACGTGAACGACTACGTCCCGGTGATTGTTCGAGGGACTCCACTGCACCGAATTAGATCGACTACTTCGAGCAAGGCCAGTTGAGGATGGTTAACACTATTCCTCCAGCTGGTGACGGCGCATCCGGTGCCTCCGGTACCGGCCCCACCTCTGGGTACATCCTGAACATCCTTTTGTTCTTGTTTCGGTTTCTCATGTTGTTCATGTTATTTAGGAGAATTAACTTGAACACTGGCACATGTTATGTAACCACTGGATCACTCATTGCTGTCATGAATTTGTTGCTAATTTCTGGAATTAAAATATACCAAATGATGCCTAAATTTCTAACAGAGATATGGTAGTTCAACTGGGATTTATCTTGATTTATTTTTTTCTATAATAATAAATGAGTGAATTATGGGTAAGAGTTGTATCTATCCCTTTAATATTCATGTATATTCTTTGACAAACTTCAATAGGAGTTAAAGTGAGTGCCCATTTCATATTGTACATATATGACTATTTCTGTTAATAATACTATTCTTAATATGACCTACTTATAATTCTAATGATATTTGGCAAATAAAACATCATTGTCTTTTGTTAGCAGTTAACAACACAAATCCCGTTCAGTCCCTAAATTGCCTATTTATGACTTTTTTATATGATATACATTCTTTTTCTTTTTCATGTGCAAATATAGCGTAGCCTAAGCTAGTTTGAGATCAAATGTTGTAGTGATGGTGCTTAACTACCCTACAAATGCTATACTCTTTCAATCTTTACCAACTAAGCCACAATTTACATAGAAACTTTAATTTTTATAACAAGTTGTTTGTTGCTTCTATCGAAGAGTTCTTTGCATTCCTTAAAAAAAGAACAGAGTGGCTACTATCTGGTCAGTGGGTTGTCTAGTCAACGACTTTATAGAAATCTTTTTCCATCCATTAATATATTTTACTTGATTTTTGATTCAACAACTTTATAGGAACCTATTTGACTATTCTATACAAATTAAAACTACCTTTCTATGCCATTTTGTTAATTGTTTGGCTATTCTATACAAATCAAAACTATGCAAACTGTACCCCTTCATTCTAAATTATAGTTATTTTAGCATCATGCTAAGTCAAACTTCTCTATTTTTTACCATATTTAAGGAGAAACACCAACATTTACAACGTCCAATTAGTTAATTTTATTAAATCCACCATAGTCTTGCTAGTATGTTTATTTGGCACTTAATATATTTTTGAAAAAGTCAAATTAGAGTAATTTGACTTAAGACAAAACTAAAACAAACAATAATTTGTAACGAATGATACTTATATTAATCTAAAAACATTTTGAGATACAATATAGAAAATGCTATAAATAAAATTGACTACTACTATGTATCAATGTTATGACTTCAAAAGCAAGGGAAGGCCATATCAGGTTATTGAATGTTTATATTTATCGAGTTACATGTGGTCATCTTAAATCTAAACATCACTATCAAAATGTAGGATAATATGTCCAACTTCTACATTATTCGTGGTCTTAAAAACCACACCTATGCAGTGTCCATCATAACTCATGCAATCCATCTCTAGATAACTTGATCACAAATCAAGATCGATGTAGACGTTTGTACTCTATCATAGAATTTACAAGTTTACTTCAACTACATGTTCAATTTTGATTATATAAAACTTGCTAACTATAGAACAATTGCTTGCATAAAAATATGTATCTTTCTCTACGAACTAGGAAGGACTCGAAAACTTTAAAATATTATCTTCCATTCAAACTTATTAGTATAAATGAATCTATAGTGACATGTAATATTTCTTCATATGTTAAACTTAAATAGTGTTTTAAGATAATATGCCGTCAAACTTTCAAACTATATCTTTTCCCGATAAAAATGCTATAAAATCAACATATCATCATCGCCGTCGTAGCCAAAGATGCAAGGATTCAAGAGATTGTGCAGAATCACCCGCAGTCCCTGAAACATGTTCCAGAAGGTCCCAAACGCAAGGTGGTCCAAAAGACCAAAACCAACCGAAAACCCTTCCCAACAAGAAAAGAAACCGGAGCAGTACACACCACACCACGCCCAGCAAAGAAAGAGCAACAGAAAAGCCACCGCCCGCCGCCGCACGCCCGCACCACCACCACGCTCGCCTCGCCGCGCACATCTCTGACATCACATCTCCACTCCGGCGCCGCTGCCCATCACATTATCTGGTGCCAAGCCGCCAAGCCCGGGCTCCCCACCAGCTCCACCTCCGCAACCACACACACCCGCGGAAATGGCGGCGCTGACGCTGCGCTCGGCGGCGGCGAGGGCGCGCGCGGCGGCGCTATCGGGAGGGCGGTGGCTGGGGACGTCGTCCGCGGCGGAGGCGGAGAGGGAGAGGGGGAGGGAGAAGGAGGAGGAGGAGGAGGGGGCCGGGTGGGAGCTCTCGGCGGCGCGGGAGTACTACGACTACCGCAAGAGCATCTACGGCGATGTCACGCACCGCGCCCTCCTCGTCGACGCCGTCGGCACCCTCGTCGTCCCCGCCCAGCCGACGGCACAGGTCAGCGCGATTTGCCGTTCCCTTCCTCTTCCAGTCCGCTTCCTGTTCAAGCGACTCGCTGCGTTAGTGATCCTCACCTCAGGGCGTAGTGTGAACCTGTGATGTGCAGTCTGGGTGGCGATTGGGCTGCGCTCCGGTAGCACGATAGGCTGCCTTCTGATCAATGCCCTGCTTGGATAGAATTGTTGGGTGTCAATTTGCACTGCCTTAGTGTGGATCATAGTTCATAATGAAATTTGCCTGTAAAAGTTTGTTTCCTGAATTCTGTGTTTGTTCCCTCTGTTTAGGTGTATAAGAGCATTGGCGAGAAGTATGGAGTGAAGTATTCAGAAGATGAGATCTTGATCAGGTACAGGCGGGCATATGAGCAACCATGGGGCGGATCTCGTCTCAGGTGCGGATTTCTGATGCATACACATGCCATTTTCTGCCAGTTCATCTTACTCTGCCCTGATGCATGTGTATGGATACCTGTTTAGTGATAGTGATCCCTTGGATATTGCTATGCTGTAATGCCCTGTTCACCATCTGCATATTCTTTTTTTGTTAGACTTAGTGATGTTTGTTGGTGTGATGCAAGTTGATCAGCTGAAAGGTCAATTTGCTGAAGTTAGAGATCGTTCTTCTTCCTTTTTTAGTGATTCGATTTTATGCAAGTTTTCAATGTTGTCAACTCCATATGAAACCTGCATGAAATTTGGTGTGCGGTGACAAGCATGTTGCGCAAAACGACATTTAACAGCGCTCAGTTTATACAAGGATTAAGGACTCCTGGTACACGACAGCCTTGTCACTTGTACATATAACGTTTTCCGTTCAGCTGTTACTTATTAGCAGCCCTAGATTCGCATATAATGACAAATTGGGAAAAATCACTTGTACGCATAACGGCTTTCAGTTCAGCTGCTACTTATTAGAAACCCTAGATTTGCAAGTAATGACAAATTGGGGGGGAGGAAGGTTGAAAAAGGCATGCTATAGTTAGGCTAGTCAGTTCGTCTATTTTGGTATCAAGCTGCACCCTTAAGATCGATTTTCACAAAAAAGGTTGCTGCTTGAGGCTTCCATATCTTTATATTCCCAGGCGCATATAGTTAGCCTAGTCTTCTCTGGATGCCAAGGTAAGAAACTCTGTCAAATTATTTTGTCTCCAAGAAGTATAGTTAGTGGAGAAGTCAGTGTCTGTGTATTAGAGCAAGATTGCAGTGTGACTTAAATCTTATTGTATGTTCTAAAATTGGAACGGAAGTTTGATTTCCTTATTATTTGTATCCTAAGTAATCGATTTTTTTTCATTTCTTTACTTCTAATGCTATATTTTCATGGTCTCATAATTCATGCAAAAACAATTATTTCTTGTGTTCCCTAATCAGATAGTGTGATCAGAACCTTACCTTAAAAGTGCATCCATAACACCAATATAATCTGGCTTCATGTTTTCCCATTACTTGGTACTGTAGATTTACTTATTATGCACGTAGATTGTTTTTATTGCTAAATGGGCCCTCTTCAAGCCACCAGGAGAGCTTCCCTGATATAGACATCCAGTAAGCTGTTAAGTTCATTTTTCTGGTGCTCTTAGTTGTTCTTTTGTGATTACTTACAGGTATACTGTTTTATGGAAACAATGCAGAGAAAATTTTATTTCCGGATGGGTTTGGATGTGGGTCTGTGTTGGTCATTTCAGGCCGTTTATTTATTTATTTTCTTGTGTTATCTTTGCAAACCCATTCTCTATCATTGTTATACTCCTTGTCCTGTAGTACCTTATGCTCCTGCTATTCTCTAAATTATCCCCTTTTTATGCCTATTCTCTATATTATCATTGATCCATGTTGAGATTAAGTTATTATACCAACATGGACCAGGTATGTGGATGATGGGAGACCCTTTTGGCAGCACATAGTCACTTCTTCTACAGGCTGTTCAGACACTCAGTACTTTGAGGAACTGTATCAATACTTTATGACAGAAAAGGTTAGATTAACTATGTAATCTGGGAACAGAAATTACTTAGAATATGCCACTGTTGTCTCTGACTTCGCCCAGACTAATTAGAAGCATTTTATGTTTTCTAGGCTTGGAAGCTTTGTGATCCTGATGCTGAAAATGTATTTAAAGCTTTAAGGAAAGCTGGTGTTAAAACTGCAGTTGTCTCCAATTTTGATACTCGTCTACGGCCGCTTCTGCAAGTTCTGAAATGTGACCACTGGTTTGATGCAGTTGCTGTCTCTGCAGAGGTTTGTTGACTTATCTTGCCATTTGTTCATTAACTTCTGTTAAAAACAGATGGCTTAGTTGCAGAAATCCTGTAGTTGCAACTGCAGGTTACCATGTTTGTATTATATACTGTTACCTTTCTGCTGCTGTGATTTGAGTGATGTAGTGATTCTTGTTTATGCAAAAACTTGTATATTCAGTTGGAAATTTTATTTTCTGATAGTCATTATTTCAAGGCCATGTTCTGTGTTGAAATCTTTTCTGTATAAAAAACAGGTTGCAGCAGAGAAGCCAAATCCAACAATATTTTTGAAGGCCTGTGAGCTTTTAGGTGTGAAGCCTGAAGAAGCAGTGCATGTTGGCGACGATCGCAGAAATGATATATGGGGAGCTAGAGATGCAGGCTGTGATGCCTGGCTCTGGGGCAGCGATGTTCACTCTTTCAAGGAGGTATTTGTATTTTTACTGTACAGCTTGGTACCTTGCTCCCCCAGCATTTACCATTTTCCTTTTTATCTGAAATTTTCTCCTGGGGAAAGTAGCTCGCGTTTGTGTTGGTTGTAACTTGCAAGTGGTTTGGTACTTTGGTATCACTATGCTTGTGGAATGGGTTCTCGTGGTGGTTCTAGAGGTATCTATCTCCACGGCAAGCTAATAAATTCCACAGGATTATGCACGGCAAGCTAATAAACTCAACTAGTGATGGTAGGATTATCCACGGCAAGCTAATAAATTCCACTAGTGATAGTAGGATTATTGCCAGCACTGGGCTGTGCGGGCTGCTCCAATTGCCATACAGTAGTGGGGGATGCATGTGTGGCCCAGCATGTCCTGTCTGTCGAATAGTCCAGATTTCGACCACCTTGTGAATTTTGGGATATTGCAAGAATCAACGTTCTTTGCTTAGTGTTTTGGGGGACACCATTGTGGTTGCAGATGAAAAGCAGCTGCAGCAGCAAAGGCGTCTGAATGTCTGATACTTGCATTTGTTTACGCGTGTTTGGTCCTGGTGCAGGTTGCTGAGCGGATCGGTGTTGAGGTGACGAACAAGTGATCCATCCACCAGTGGTGCCGCTCGCTTGGCAGCGACGGATGCAGTACAGTACCCTGGAGCGCGGTCGGTCGTGAAGATGATGTACATAGGGATAGCAATGAAGTGACCCATCCTTGCTGTTGCTGGAGCGTCGCCGTCGTACAAGTTATCTGGAATGGAAGATGCAAAACTAGTAGGGGTCGTTCAACTCTGGAGTCCCTTGTCAAAAATAAAATAAAATCTGGAGTCATGTTCGCTGGTGCAGCCGTGCAGAACTGCAGATGCCAGACTGAGCTTTCTTTGGCAAGCAAGGGATTATATCATGGGGGGCTGATGATACCTGGTTACTCTGATGCTGCGGACGTGTGCGCGGTGCAGGCCGTGCGCGGAGCTGCGGAGAGAGATGTACGCGTCGTCTCGCGTGGGCCGGTCGTCCTGGCCCGCTGCCCCGCCGCCGCGGTGGATCCGGCCCGTGGACGCATTGTGTGTCAGTGACTCGGTGTGTGCTTTCGCAGGCCGGGCCTTTCCAATCGTTAGTTCGCCCCCCTCTGTTTCTCTTCTGCCTAAAATTCCTGCGAGTCTGCAGCAGTCGGTAAACGATCTTCGGAAGCTGCACAACTCGGTGACAAAATGGTACGGCTATGCGTTTATCACTATGTGCAGCGCAGCAGAATCGCAGAAACAAACATGAATTCAACTTCTTGCAGGATGGCTCCCTTTGCCTTTTTGTATTGACCGACTGTTTGGTTGTCTGGAGACGTACGTCTGACTTGTGCGCTCGCTGGCACGCACGTGTTGTATATATATGCAGCGATGGTATGAATTACCTCAACCCCTCGTGCGCCACGTGTGCATGGGATCGATGGTCGCACGTACTGCAGCTCATGAGAACAACCCTGCAAGATTTCCTACCATATGAGTCTGTCGTCACAAAATCTCTAGTGCGAACATCTCTTTCCTACCAACAAGACGAAATCCAACAAACGTGTCATCAGAAATCAATAGAAATCCCTACGCGGAAGCCACACTAAAAATCGATTGAATCCCTACGCCACCACCTTAAGCCACATTATAGTCGCTTTATTCATGGGATTTAGAATGGTTACCTCACCGACTGACGCGCTAGAAGCTAGGGTTCCCACACCCGCGGCTCTAGGGTCTGTGTTGTCGATCCTCACCTCCACACCGCACCCATCGCACGTCACCGCCGTCGAGAGAGAGGAATGGGATCTTGGGTTCAAGAACGATTGGAATGGTGGTCTGTTTGGGTCGGGCCAAGGCCTTCTTCGGTGCGTTGTATAGGGGCAAAAGGGGCAATACGAAAATATGAGGTGCTGCCGGTGGGACCTAGGCCGCTTCGGGTGTAGAAAATGGCACGGCTCAGGCTTTTGGTAAATTGTAATGGCATATTTTTAAATAGACGAAGTTTAATGATAGTTCTACAAACTTGCAGAATTTATCCAAATGATGGACCAACGACCGACGAAAGCTTAGTTTTCCAGACGCAAAATTGGCCATCGCCAGTTCTATAGCTTGTAACCAATGCAACCTAAGACGTGTGCTACCATAACACTCCGCGTTGCAACTACACGTTTGCGTAGACGTTACTTGTTAGTACATGATCATCAGCGGGTTATACTAAGAAAAAAATATATATGGGCCGAGGTGCCTAGCTCCCATCCTGCATTTTTTTTTCAGATCCAGTATCCCAAAACGGTCGATAGAGACTACTAGCTACGGCAGAGATTAATAAATCGGGACGTGCACAGCGCAAAGGATCGATGTTACCATCAGTATTATTGTATGGACGCAAACGGTAAGCGATGCCTTCCTACACGAATCACACCGACACTACCTGAGCCTCCCTCCAGCTTACCCAAGGCTCTCCTCCAGCCACGCCACCCCAAAAGTCCGGCCGACCCCGCTGATGGTGCCGCCTTTCTTTTCTACCCGGATTTGTCCCTTCCTTCACCCCAACACTCCTCTGGATTCGCGATGGAAGCGAAACCAGTCAGCGCCCGGCTCCGAGGGTACTTCCGGCGATTATCCACGGGCTCCGAGGGCACTTTGAGCACACCTGACACCAAAATCTCGCTGGCTGCACACGGCCAGGCATTACATTACCCCACCTTCCATCTGCTCGAGCATCATCGCCCCATTAGTGCTCTGCCAGCTCGGAAGCGGCCAGAGCTCGCCGCCGACGGCGGCAGCAGCAGCTACTAGGTAGCTAGCTAGCCAGAGCCCGGAGTGATGGACCTGCGGCGGCGGCTGGCCGTGGCGGCGGCGGTGCTGGCCGTGTGCGCCGCCGTGACGGAGGGGTTCGACATCCTCCAGATCCTGGGGAAGCACGACGAGTTCTCGCAGTTCTGCAAGCTCCTCAACGAAACGAACCTGGCCGGCGACATCAACCGGGACCGCACCATCACCGTGCTCGCCGTGGCCAACGGCGACATGGGCCTCCTCACCAGCGGCCACTACTCGCTCGGGACCATCCGCCACATCCTCGAGCTGCACGTCGTCGCCGACTACTACGACGAGAAGAAGCTCAAGCAGCTCTCGCACGCCGCCACCGCCGCATCCACCTTGTTCCAGGTAAGCAACAGCAGCTAGCTCCACCTTTACCCCGCTCCGCTGGGAGTGTCTTCTCCGCACTCGCTTTCAGCTTGTTGCTAGATCTGCAGCGTCATTAGACTCGCTTTCTGTTTGTTTTGCATCAGCCATTCTTTTCTTTACTACCGACAGCAATTTTTCTCTACCGGAGGCATTTTTTAATCATTGCCATCTCATACTCTATTGTTTTTTGCTCTAAAACTTTAACCCTTTTTCCCCTCTCTGCCGAAAGTGGCTTGCCCTGCCTGTTTTCAAGTTGCTTTATCATAAGCTCCTGTCCTGGAGAATAATTCTCCCGCCAGGTTCGGCTACAACACTTGGGCATTAAATTTGGATTGCAATAATGCTATTTTCTCCCATGACTATAAATATCTATAGTTTTATATAGATTGACAACATAATATTAACGTTACTAGAATCTTTTTATTTAAGATAATATATTTTTATAGATATCCTTAGTCGAAGAGTTATCTTATTTAGACCATGTCAAATTTTTTTTATGACACGCGTGTCAATTTTTTAATGGAGCTACGAGGAAGTAATTATTTGGAAGAAAATAATCCATTTTGCCTGAACAAAAGGTAGATGTGTCCTTGTGGAACCTAGCTAATGCTCTAATTCAATTTACCAACTTTCAATTCTGTATTTAGAAGCCCCTTTTTTGAAAGGGGTACCAACCCAAGTACGAAAAGTCGGATCGGAGATCGAACCGGTCAGGCTACTGGTTCATCGGTCCAACCAGTGATTTACCGGTCGAACCAGTGGTTCATTATTTATTAATATAATATTTATTTCACATGATTTATATAAATAATATGCAAGTTTTATTACCAGTAATATCACATATAACATAATAGATTATATACCATAATTATATCATAATAGTCTATTGTTTAAAGTTGAAAACCAATATCCAAACATCAAATTGATCAATGGTTCACG
This sequence comes from Echinochloa phyllopogon, assembly GCA_033239725.1. NCBI lineage: Eukaryota > Viridiplantae > Streptophyta > Magnoliopsida > Poales > Poaceae > Echinochloa > Echinochloa phyllopogon. The sequence continues at coordinate 58,190,340 of BTCW01000018.1, read as the reverse complement.
AAAAAACCGGTTCACTGGTTCATCGGTTCGACACAAAACCGGCCGGTTCGACCGGTTCGCACCGGTTCACACCGGTTCAATTGCATGACCGATCTTTTAATTGAACCGGACCGGTCCAGCCACCAGTTCACGGTTTTTTCGGTCCAACCAGTGAACCGTTCGGTTTTTTGTACTAGGGTACCAACGCACGTGCATATGTTGGCCTGTACTCTCACAAGAGGTTTCGGAAGCAAATTCTGCCCCAAAAGACCGGTTCCTGAAACACTAAGTTAGAGCTTTTGAATAAAAGACAATGAGTTAATGGCTTCTCCAGCCACATTATTTTTCACCCTGGAATCCACGGATTGCCGGGCCAGCAGAAATTCCCCCAATCTCCGTACAACTTCTGTTAGAACCTGCATACAATGGATCGGAGAGTCAGACGCCTAGTCAACGAACCATGCATGCATGATGTGTTTTATATAATTAACTTTGTATGCATCTAAATTGGGGGAAATATACTTTGCCATTTCAATTATCGATCTGGCAAGCATGTTGTTTGCATTGCACTGTTCGATCTCCATCCATACAAGTTTGCATACTACTACTACGGAGTACTAGTATAGTACCAAGTCCTAACGATGCTCATTCATCATCAATGTGCAGCGATCCGGATTTGCCCCCGGCATGGCCGGATATGTCAACATCACGCAGCACCGCGGCGGCAAGGTGACGTTCATCGTCGACGACGCTGCCGACTCCGTGAAGCCGGTCACCTTCGTCAAGCAGATCGAGAGCCACCGGTACGATTACTCGGTGCTCCAGGTCAGCAGCGTGCTGTCGTCTCCGGAGGCCGAGGCTCCCGTGGCCCCGCCGGCTCCCGTCAACCTCACCGAGCTCCTCTCCAAGAAGTTCTGCAAGAGTTTCGCGGCGCTCCTTGCTGCCGATGCCAAGGCCTTGCACGCCATCAACGGAACCAAGGACACCGCGCTCACGCTCTTCTGCCCTGTCGACGCCGCCGTGTCCGCCTTCCTGCTCAAGTTCAACAACCTGACGGCCAAGGCCAAGACGGCCATCCTGCTCTACCACGCCGTGCCGGACTACTACTCCATGCAGTTCCTCAAGTCCAACAAAGGCAAGGTGACCACGCTTGCCAGCACCAGCGTCGCCAACAAGGACTACACCTACGAGGCGCGGACCGAGGCGGACACCGTCACGCTCGATACCACGGTCACCACCTCCACCGTCCAGGCCACCGTCAGGGACGACGACCCTCTCGCCATCTACGCCGTCTCCAAGTTCCTGCAGCCCAAGGAACTGTTCAAGCCCAAAACCGAGGACCTCGCGCCGGCACCCGCGCCGGAGGGGCCCAAGAAGAAGAAGAAGCCTAGCAGCACCTCGGACGACGAAGCCGCTGACGGCCCGGCTGCCGATGACTCCTCGGCTGCAGACAAGGCCGGCGCTGCACCATCCCTGCTCGCCCGGTGGGCCACCGCGGCTGCGACGGTGGCAGCCGCGCTGGCGTTGGCGGGCTAGCTAAGGTGTGTTATGTTTTTTTTTTCTTTTCACTTATTGGAACCGTCTTCTTTTCGTGTCCCTTGTTGGTGCAGAAAACAAGAAGGGTCATTTTACATTATTTTATTTATATTTATTGCTGCGTGCGTTCTCAGAGAAAAATGAAAAAAAAGGGGAGGAAAGCTTAGAGGTGTGTCATTTAGCTTTTTGGATTGTTTATTGGGCTGTGGTGATCATTTTGTAATGATAGTGGTCAATGGAATTGGATAGTGTGTACGTGTTTATATGTTATACTACAAAATGCATCATTTTAGAGTTGTACCTGTACTCCCATCGTTTTGCTTTCAGTCAGTCGTCCAAGTTTGAGCTTTCGCTTGCATAATCTTTGAACCCATATTGAAAAGTTGCAAGGGTGCAAAGGGGGCCTTGGCATGTGCTGGCTTTGCTTCTTCAGATTGTAAAGTGGTTTTACCTATGAGTCGCTTTTAGCTGCTAGCCAGCTAGTTGTACAGGTATTTTAGTGGTGTTGCCTGGATTTTGAGACTGTACTCGCTATAAGAGTTCTTGCACCGTCGTCCCTCAGCTGCATCCGAGCAAAGAGTCTTTACAATCCAAGACTTGAAAACAGTCTTAGTTTCCTTCGAATCAAACTCATTTTTCTTATCTAGCTCATAATTAATTGTTTGTCACCTAAGTGGCTGGTGTGGCAATTTTCCAACTCAGCATCGTGACTTTGAAGCGCACTCTCAAAAAGTAAATACTGTACGTACAGAAGGATTCAGGAACCATTTTAGTTTGAGGCTATGCATGAGCACTGTTTTCCCTAAGATCGAGAGGAGTTTAAACGATGTGCATTACCGTAGGACAACTGACAGCAAAATCATGTGAGAATTACTGCCACAAGCTTTCTTCTGCCCAAGCAACAACAGATGCAGCTCCAGATCAAGTGCTCTTCATTACTTGTTCCACTTGCAGGCCCTCTGTACTTATTAAGCCATTACTTGTCTAATCTGTCCACGAGTAAAGGAAAGCAAACAAGACACCTTTTAAGTTTTAACACAACCTGACTTGTAGGCGGCTTATTACAAATTTCATAAACAACCAATTAACATTGTTCTATACCTGAAAAAATAAATATAACCAACAAAAATCGCACAACCATATTCAGCAAACCGCTCCGTTAAATGTGGCTGCGTAGCCAATTCACAGTATAGCAATTGACGTAGAAACTAACAAGACAAGACATATACAGCTCAATCATACAAATGTCCAGTAATGATGGAGTCAGCCAAAACCTAATGATGAAGAAAATATGATCACAGTAATAGAGTCTGGAGTTTCCAACTTACAGATTTTTTTGGAGGAAGGTAATCCCTACTGATTATATTATATTATATAATAAAACGGGCAGCAACTTACTGTCGGATTTAAGACCCGGCAATCCACAAGGAAGTACCCAGGTGGTAGATTTGTAGGAGGGGATCACCGAGTTGAGTAGTTTGAAAGTGACACAGGAAACATGATTTAGACAGGTTCGGACTACTCGAAGGTATAATACCCTATGTCCTGTGCCGGTGGTGATTTGTATTGCTGGAACTCAACCAACCTTCGGGAAGCAAGGGCGAGCGTTTGGTTACAATGGATGGACCTGTCCTTCGTGAGGTTGCCTTAGGCCGCCTTATATAGGACGACGAGCTAGGGTTTATAAGTCGGTTTAAATCTAAACCTATTAGATTACAACAGGGAATCGTATCCGAGTAGGTCTCCACAAATATCCCAAGATATTCGGAGCACAGCTTGTCATTCCTTCACCAAACTTGTCCGTCAAGCTGGGGATTTCTTGTAGGCCGCCTAGTGGTCGGCTCACAACCTTGTGAGTCGTGGACCCAGGTCGGCGGTTATCTCCTCTAACAGTGAGCCTAGCAGTACCCATATCCCACAAGCCCCCGAGCAGCGTGCATGCGTGTGGTGAACTGTTGATGGAGGAATGAGGCCAAAGTAGTCGGCTGAAGATTCTTCAACACTTGTCTCACCACAAGGGTGGGTGATGCTCCAAAAGAAAAATTCCCTACACGACGCCGAGTACCGCGAAGGTGCCAACTAGTCCTCATGAGGATCTGTATCGAGGGCGATGCGAGGAGCACTCCATATGGAATAGCCCCCGAGCATTGGGTTGTTTAGTATAAGCAGGTCAAGGCTCAAAAAAAAAGTCAGACAACATGTTGCCAGAAAAATAGGTGATAGCAAGCTACCACCAAAGAAGAAGTCGAAATATTGTACACCCATAAATACACAGGCTACTGATAACAACGACAATAGTAAATTGACAGGCATGCCGGGTCAAAAGCATTATACTGAAGCACATGAAAAGACACACGTCATGCTTATCCGCACCCAAGCCAGGGATGAGTCACGGGCCAATAGTAACCAACCCGCCACGCCTTTAAATAGACGCATCCGCCCAGTATATCAAAGCACTTCACAACATAGGGAAGCACCAGCATGTGTTACTCCAAATATCACCCTCCTGGGAGATGCGTATGCAATAGCAAAGTTGAAGAGCACAATGGTGCACATTGCTGATGCTAGAAGAAAACTTGCGAACGGTAAAGTAGATATTGAGCGGTAAAGTAGATATTGAGCGAGAACAGCACCAGGAATTTTAGCCAAAGGCAAAGATGGTAACCCACCTCAGCAGGACATAAGCGTCCCACGCCGACCAGAGTCAAGTCTCAGCACCGAGGGAAACCTAAACCCGCTCATCTCCATCACTGCAGCTGTGTGAGTATCCCCGGCTAGTTTGTTGCTAGAAGAAAATTTACGAGGACCCCAAGTGGCTCTAACTTATTAATCTTTGAGCTTGTACTATGATGTGGATACCTCAAAACTGCTCGACATGTTGCTTTTTTAAGAGAAATTTTTATCGGCTCTCATCCACTCTCCCTCTCTGTGCGCCAATTTAATGCTTCAAATATTCTTTGCTTCGTGCTTTGGGGGACACCATTGTGGTTGCAGATGAAAAGCAGCAGCAGCAGGAAAGGCGTCTGGTACTTGCATTTGTTTACGCGTGTTTGCTCCTGGTGCAGGTTGCTGAGCAGATCGGTGTTGAGGTGACAAACAAGTGACTCGGTGTGTGCTTTCGCAGGCCGGGCCTTTTCCAATTGCCAGACTCGTTTAGTTCGCAAATTTCACCCCTTATTTTTTATATAAAAAAAATTATCATCATATTAAAATATCGGTACATACATAAAGTACTAAATATAGATAAAATCAAAAACTAATTATATAATTTTATTATACTTTACTTGATGAATATTTTAAGCCTAATTAATCAATGTTTAGACAACTATTTATAAATATAAAAATACTACGTATAGTGACAAAGTCTCAACTGTAACCGCCTTAGTTCGGACCCCTGTTTCTCTTCTCCCTAAAATTCCCGCGAATCTGCAGCAGTCGGTTGATGATGACTGTCGAAAACACGCAAATGCCATGCCAGCCGCTAACGATCTTCGGAAGCTGGACAACTCGGTGACAAAATGGTACGACTATACGTGTATCTATCACTATGTGCAGAATCGCATAAACAAACACGTGCTTCAATTCAACTTCTTGCTGGCGGCGCGCGTTCTCCTGCAGGGTGTTGTTCAGGACTTCAGGCTTGTTTAGATCCCAAATTCAACTCCAAATTCCACTATGCAAAAAAAGAAGATTCTCATCACATCAAAATATCGGCACATGTATGGAGTACTAAATGAAATAAAAAATTAATTACACAGTTTTGTTGTACTTTACGAGACGAACATTTTAAGTCTAATTAATCAATGTTTGGATAATTTTTTACAAATACAAACGAAATGCTACAGTCACTCAATGATTGAAAACTATCAAATTGGGAGCTCCCAAATTGGGATCTAAACAAGGCCTCACATGAGCTGCAGTCGGTTGATGATCGTCCTGATGTCCACACACACGTGCGACCATCGATCCCATGCACACGTGGCGCACGAGGGGTTAAGGTAATTCACACCATCGCTGCATATATACAAGTTACAACACGTGCGTGCCAGCGAGCGCACAAGTCAGACGTACGTCTCCAGACAACGAAACAGTCGGTTAATACAAAAAGGCAAAGAGAGCCAGCACCGTCTCGCAACAGCTGATGTCTAGTACTAGTACGCGTACGTACGTGTCCAATGTACGACAAGCACGAGCCGATAAGGAAAGTCACTAATAATTAAGCACCCGTACCCGTGTGCGTCTTATCGGCCGTCGCCTAAGCGAGAGGGCGCTTTTTTTAATTTAATTCATCAGTAACCAAATTCAATCCGATGATGTTGTTAAGCTGCTTGTTTCTGACTTTTGGGGCACATATACATATATAGCAACGTTCTAGCGTGGAACGGATTTTTATGTACCCGATTCAAATTGCAAACGGTCTCCTCCTAATTTAACAACAATATTATTTCTGTTTGTTTGGCTGGTAGCTGGTGCTGATTTGTTCCGAGAGAAAATACAGCTGACCGGTGGCTGGTGACTGATTTGTTTTAAGAGAAAAGTACTTCTAGCTGGCTGGTGGCTGATAAGCCAAATGAACGGAGCGTCACCGGACGGATCAGACGACTTTGCGTTATTTGCCTCCGAGCACAAACAACAACAACCGCGGTCGTGTCGTGTCGTTCTTGGATAAAATGCAGCACCGCTACCGCTGCTGTGTGTACGCATATACAGTAATGCACTAATGCCTAATGCGGAGTTCCACACTTCCACTTGTGCATTGCATGCGAATAATACTAACACTATAGACTTATTTAATAAAAAAACATATGAGCACGCATCACACGTGCGAAAAGTAGGGCACTCGTGACGTCCGCAACGGAACAAAACACAATATGGCACCATATGTCACACTGAAATCCAAAGAACAATGTCGTCGCTCCACAAGATATTGACTAGCACTAAATATAATAATGTGGCCGGTCGATGGTCGTACTAACTAATTCGTACGTACGTACAACTGAATATATATGTAAGATATATATACAGCCGCAATGCAACTAAGCGGCAAGCTAATTAAGCACGGCACTGCAGCCTTGCAATAGTTTAATTATAGAGTGGATCGTCGATCGCCTCCACCCGCGGCGTACTGTACGTATGAGCTTGGAAATTAACCACCGCGCTGACTAAGCATTAAGCATCGAAGAACCGAGTCGGGTTAAGTTGTTTAACACAACTAGCTGTCCTTGATTGTTTAGTGTACGAGTATGCTGTAGTTCAATCACGCGCGGCTCCCGACAGGTCGCTGACATGTGGGCCCTCCGCGCGCTCATACATGGATTTCGTCGGACTTGTCTTGGATATATTCTTGCTTAGTCGTAATTTCGTCGCGCGTATCTCGTCTGGGTTGGTCTCGACTCTCTATCTCGTTAATTGGCCCCTGTTTGGTTGGTGCGACATGCATGGATTTAATTTTCTCGAGTGCGCCAAATAAACCTGCTTGTTCGATTCGATCGCAAGGTCGTACCGTCGCATACCCATTAGTAACAACAGGCCTTCTGTGTGTGTAGAAAAAAGAAAAAAAAAGAAAAACTTTTGCTACAGCAGTGGAAAGTTTAAAGTCCGGCAGTCGGCAGATCGAGATACTTTGGGATATAGCGTACGTGCCTTCATGTCCCGGCGGCCATTTCCTTCTGATATCGAATGAAGTTCATGAGCCTCATGCCTGTACATTCATGAACTTCATTCAGATCGAGATCTATACAGTTTTCCTCCTCCGATCAAACACGATATGATTGATTTACACATAATATATATAAGAACCTACACGAACTAAACTAACTGATCCAATAATTACTGGTTGCTTGCTCCAAATCCAGTTGCTAGCTCGAACGAATTGAAGTAGCACGGAGTCAATCGATCATTCGAGTTTCCTATCCCTTTGCACTACTACGACCTGGCTGGGATGGTAGCGAGAGGTGAGTTCGCTATGCTATCTTTCTCCCTTGCCGTCGAGGCCCAGGAGCCTGACGGCCACCGGCGACAGCCTCCCGGGGCTCACCGCCGCCAATCCCCTCCTGCCCTTGCGCTCCTTGATGGTGTCCAGCCGCGGCGACCACGCGCGGCCCCTGGCGGCGCCCACCAGCTGCTCGTAGTGCTTCCTCAGCTCCGGCGTGCTGCACAGCGCGCCGGCGCACGCCTCGCCGTCGTCAGCCGCTCCGGCGGCCGCCCTCGCCGTGATGGCCCCGACGAGGAACTCCGGCGTGACCTTGATCACCGTGCGCCCGTCGTCGCCCTTGACGTACTCGAAGGGGCTCTTGGGTCCCCCCGCGATGGACGACGAACCCCCGCCGGCGACGGCCCTGTCGTAGGAGAGCGCGGCCAGGGACGCGGCCGTGAGCGCGTCGTAGCCCTGCGGGAGGCGCTCGACGGGGAGCACGAGGTAGGTGGCGCCGCCGAGGAGCGGGTCCTCGATGGCCAGCACGGGCGCCGGCCGGCCCAGGTAGAAGCCGTCGGCGCGGCACACGACGGTGCCCGCGAAGTCCAGCATCACCTGCCCCGCCAGCTTCCCGTGCCTCGCGGGCCGGGACTCCCCGCCCCACAGCACCAGCCGCGCCGCCCGCCGCCCTCGCCACGACACCAGCGCCGCGCACAAGAACGGCGCCAGGAGGCAGCCGCCGCCATTGCCGCCCATGACCAATAATCAACAGTAGATGATGAGGGAGACCGATCAAGATGAACTGATGGTAAGCGAGGGATCGAGGACGGAGTAGGGTTTATTACTGGCGATGGAATGGATTATGGATGGATGGGTCTGTACAGTTGTTCGGCGGGGAGGGTAGCTGCATATATCTTGGTGTGTGGACATGGCCGGAAGCGGAAGGGTAGGTTTGACCGCGCGCCGTGAGGAGCAGAGGGTGCAGCGCACGGGAGCAAATTAAAAACAATCGGAGCCGCGCAGGCCCTCGTCGGCGGTCAAAGTCGACGGCGTTGCGCGCGCGCGCGCGCCTCTTGCTGGGTTTGTGCTTTGCTTTAATTTCGCGCGAGAAAAAGTCCAAGGAAAGCCTTTTTAACGAGGCGTACTGCTAGTGTCTTGTGTGTGAGTGTGATGACCGGTCGGTCGGTCCGGTCCGAACAAGGTCTCTGCGCCTTTAATGCCATCGATCGAGACACCATTCCTGGTGTTTAGGTAGCTGTGATGGATGATGATTGCTGGCCGAGTATTCTTCCGGAAATACTAGTACTACGCTTCCATGTGTATGTATATACCTATGGTAAATGCCGGTTTCTTTAGTCAGTTACTTTTATTTATTTATTTTTCAAAAAAACGCTCACACACACGGAAACCTCTATTAGCATCCCTGAAAAACTAGCTAAGACAAAATATTATACATGGTATGTACAATTTTTTGTGAAAGACCGGTGTAGAGACAAACGCTCATGACACACACGTATACTCACCCTTGAATACATGCACGTAAATCATATCTCTATAAGTACCTCGAGAGACTGGACCAGCAGGTGACGAGATTAACAAAATCACCACAAGCGCCTCATTATCAATGGCCACATGTCTACCGCTAAAAAAATAACACCGATTAAATCATTGAATAAATATAGAAAAATGTGACACTAATGTTGAGTCGAGAGTTCAAATCCTAGTAGACAGATTCCACCAGAAAAAAATTACCAACTGAATTCGTACGATCATACATGTCTCTCCCATCAACTGCCACCATTGTGTAGAGCCAATATTAATCTTTCAATTTAAACTTCGGGCATCGAGGAGCTTGGGAGTGTTTGGATGCAAGTGCTAAAGTTTAGTCCCTTAAATAAATAATAATTAGACATATTAAACATAAACTAATTATAAAACTAATTATATAAGTCATATCTACTTCGCGAGATGAACCTAACAAGTCTAATTAAGCTATAATTAGTATATAATTATCACATATCTACTGTAGGATTACATTATCTAATTATGAACTATTTAGGCTCAATAGATTCGTCTCGCAAATTAGTCCTCATTTATGTAATAGATTTTTTAATTAATCTATATTTAATACTTCTAATTAGCATCCTTTCATCCGATGTGACGCGGCTAAATTTTAGAGGTGGGGATCCAAACACCCTCATGGCAAAAAGAATGAGAACTGGTTTGCAGGACAGCAGGAGAGCAGGCAGGGCAGGGTGACCAGCAGACTAGGACAACGGCATCGAGAGAAAGAAGAATGATCGACGAAGAAAATGTTGTGCAGTTGGATTAAATGCGAGAGGCGGATCAAAGGTTGGGTTCTTCCAAAACACCAAGTGTGGGCTAGTTGGATCATATTAAGTAGACGTCATTGTAACTTGTATGGTGCTTCTAGCTACTTGTAGATGCCGTACTAGTGTGGATTACTCAAGTAGTCTATGTGTAACTAGCTGGGTTTAAGACGAAATCTTCCTTTTGACATTTCTAGCCAAGTTGCTGCATATCACGGTTACTAGCTAAGATGTGGCACTCTTCATTTAGCCCAGCTCTCTCCTTGCATACATCTTGGTAGCTTTTTGCTCCTTTCGGTTCTGCTGGTGTTCCTTTTCTTCTTCCTTTGGTGATGGTGAACTCTTGTGTTCATTTTTTTCACCATGGAAATTAAATGAAAAAACAAACAAAATATGTGAAAGTTGCGAACTGATTTCTTGTGGTGAAACCTGCTCACCAGAATTTGAGTTCTCGACTCAACAATGGCCTCACATTTTACTGGATTTATTCAAGGATTTAACCGGCGCTATTCTTTCAGAGGTAGGCGGCGTACCCTTCGATAGCGAGGCGTCTCTGGTGATTTCGTCAATCTTGATATCCGCCAGTCAAATTTCTCGTAGGTGCTCATAGAGATAGGGTTTACGTGTGCATATTCACATAGAGATAAGTAAACATGTTGTGAGCGTCTGTGTCTCATAAAAAAAATGTGAAAGCCGAACTATCTTCTGTCCCTTTTGAGCCTTGGCCAAACTCTTACCCATTTTGATGATTTAGTCATACCCTATTTGAGCTTTCATTATATATATTGATTGACCAGCGAGAGAATAATTAAAAAACTGCAATAAACAGGCTTCCATATGCTCCCAAAATAACTATGTACCCGGCCTTTATAGCACATTATTTTGGGATGAAGGTTTTTTCTCTCATCGCTATCTCATATTATATTCGTGGATTAGATATTCTATTAAAAAGCACGCTTTAAAGTGTCCACAGTTCTTGGGTTTAATATAATATTTCTCCCATGACGATATGCTGATAAGGGAAATAATACAGAAAAATAAGTAAGTGATTGATATATGCATGAATCAATGGTTCAAAAAATATATATACACCTCACACCCAGGAGTTTCAGTTCTAGTTTTTTTTTCTCTCTTTCATGTCTTAGAGGTATAAAGATTTGTGATTAATTCCGTGGTTAAATTCGTTTCAAATTTTGACCAAATGGTTTGATCAAATTTGACAATTACCGTACTTTAATTGGAGTTCTTGGTTAGAGTCACTAACCATAATTATTAGTTATGGCTCTCAAGAAAAAAAACCAGAATTAGCTATATTTTTCTTTTTCCTTAAACTGTGGGACCACCGACCATTAGAAGAAATATTGAATTTCATAGAATTTCAGAGAAATTTCAGTAGAGTTACAATCTCTCCTCACCTCTGCTCTTATTAATTAATTGCTCCGTATGCGTTGACATCAAAGCAAGTTGTTACAAATTGGTATTTGTCCACATTGTCACTCCACGACTTGTTAAACGACCTGAAAGTAAAGGCAAACTATTGTAAACTCAACCGCCAATTAACTTAGAAACTTACCCAACTCTGCATGTCTTATTTGAGCTGAAACAATCAATGGTCAGTCTCATATAAGATTTTGATCAGGCCAGGTCCTTAAAGTATCCGGCCCGAAAATAAACTGTATTAGTCAAAACTAATTACCCCGATTGGCTGTTTGGTCAGACATCACGATCAGTGAGCTCATGAGAGATACGTCAGAGCCGTCACAGGAACAAAAGAAACAGCACGAGTCGGGTCCCCGAGTCTTCACATGGTGGTTGGACGAAAAGTTTCAGTTCAGACGGAAAACGAATTATTCTTGCCAAATTTACGATGGGAGCTAGATTAACAAAAAATTAGGTACATATTTAATATATTCCAATGAGGAACACATGGGAGTCGACATTATTCTGTTCAAATTCATGATCATGCATTTCTACAGGTTCCATGAAGTTAAAGTCCATGCGTGTTAAATCAGACTAATCACAAACGTCGCTATGTGAGGGTTTTTGTTCTTTTTTTTCTTTGGAGAAAGCGTATTTCAAGCTTTGTTTGAAAAACACCATATCGAACTAATAGTTCGCATTCTCACCATTTATTGAGAATAATAGTCCTTCGGCAGGGGTAGGGGCAAATGAATATGGAGCCTTTTAGCGAGGTTTTTTTCACTTTAAGAATATATATATATATATATATATGAAAAATTCATTCTACACGCGCGTGTAGCTACGCCTACCTATGTATCTCATGATACATGATGAATTTGATCCGACGAAGAATATGTACATGTAGTATGTGATGATACTAGACTATCTGTGATGATATATACATTGGGTATGTAAGCATACATTGAGTATATGGACATATAATTTTATATAATATTATAAAGGTATAATCAAAATATATTTAAAAATAGGGTTGATTTTAAAAAAAATTATGTAACTCGCTTTGAAGTATCTTAGAATTAGTATATGAACATACTAAAAATGATAAACTAGTATACGGACATACGTACAATGATATACTGATGGTGGGTATAGCTACACGCATGTGTAGATAAAACTCGTCCTATATATATATATATACACACACACACACACACACACACATATATATATATATATATATACACACACACACACACACATACATATATATATGTGAAGTATAATCTTGTTCATAGTTTAAAAGCAGCTCTCATTCATTGTCATGCTTAGGTCAGTCTCAATGCATGGTTTTATTGCACAGCTAACTAAACTAGAAACTAGATAAAACCGAGTCAGATGAGTTTCATAGGGGATGAAACTCCTCTCATATGTCATGAAACTCTATCTTCTCTCTCACGTCAACAAATTCAATGCCATAAAACTCTTCATAAAACCCCACTGAGACTGGTTTTAGCTAGCCAAGCTATAATTACTTATCATACGAAAGTTGAATGGATATTAGGTTGGGATTGGAAGAAAAAACACATCCGGACCGGAGAAATTTCGAAATGAACTTTTCGTACTAGAGAACAAAGGTTTCTAGCAATAAGCTCGGGTCCATGGTCTTGAGCAGCCGCATTCCAACTTCCACGTAATGCCGGTGTACGAGATTGTGACAGTGTAGATACTAGATATATAGGCCAATTGCAAGCATCTTTTAATTTGTGTCCACGATGATTCAGTGAAGGATGTGTATGCCACGTCAGCCCTTTGGGGAAATGAGGAAGAAGAAACACCACTGCCGTTAACTGTATATTCCTTTCAGACAAGGAACACGTACTCATACACACTGACAAAACGTGCGTTTTAATTCAACGGTCTTAGCAATAATGTAATCTCTCTTTGGCATCTAGCTACACCAATTGTGTCGAGATAGAGCGAGATCGAGGTAGCTGGCCGTCAGAGCGCATCAATCGATCAGGTCGAGATCGAGCTAGTCAATTGCTTGCTAGTCCATCCATTTTAAATTATGTTTTGGCTTTTATAAATGAATAACTTTTTGTTATATATGTAAACATAGGATCTAAACGTTTAGTACAATTATATATCCAAAAAAATCAAAACGATTTATAATTAGAAGCACACGCGGATAAGTATAATATAGACCATTGCCGGGTGGTAGTACGTCCTGTATTAGTAGCGACCTCTATCGTCTCGACGACTATCCATATCCATGATCCATGTGGCTAGCAGCTCCGATCCATTTGTTTATGACCCCGTCGTCGATTTTCTTGCTTGGCGTGACCATTGTGTGTGTGTGTGTTCAATCAAGTCATTATTCAAGATTTAGTGGTTCGTAAGCGTTTTAAACTTCTGCGCTGCAGGGACGATTATTCGTCCAAAAATCTTGTATGTTTTATGCGCAATGCAAAGCCTAAAATAGTTTGGACTCGAGTCTTGGAAAAGTCCGACGGGATATGGATACAGGTATCATAAATAGAACATGCATAATGCAGCGCTAGCACTCCTTGTGACGACAGCTTGGTCCTAGTAGACTAGTAGTATACTGTAGCAGGCTACCTGCTGCTATAGATGTGGCTCAACGATCACCATACTTATGCCGTATAGTTTAGTATATATGAAGCATCCTGCAGATTGCTGTAATTAATTTACGGTAGTAGCTGGTCTACGCACGCTTCTTAGTTTGATCAGTAGATTTTGTATACTTGTATTTGGGACAAACATGGATTATCCTGAAATATATCATAATATAATACTCCCTCCTGTCTAATAAGTTATTGGTAACTCTAGTTTCAAGTCATTTTTTCCGGATGTATTTAAGTTTAAAGAAAAATATATTATTGATAATATCAAAAAAATAGATAATAGAAATTTTATAAATATTCGGCCTTGACCAAGATGGCTACAACCCAAACTGTTACATCAAGAACAAAAAAAGAGGAAAATCTGACAGGAAAAATTACATCCCATCAAGGGGTTCAAATAGTCCTACGCGACAAACCAGCTTGTTCCGCGGTGTCAACTCTTCAAGAATACGATCACCAACGTCAAGACAACGTCGCTTTAACACAGACCTTAAAAAGGTGCTAAAGACTTTGGACACCGACCACCGAAGATTGGATGCTTCTTCCAAGGCAACAACACAAAGACTTGGTACAGCTATAACCTGCCAACCAACATCCGAGCTGCTACACCATCAAATGCCACCTCCGCCTGGAGCTGAATGTTGAACAGGTTGTCCACACGGGAGAACTGCCCCGGCCCTGATGAACAAAAACTTCAACGATGCGCCTGCACTGCCGCCGTCGGCCTAGAGGCACCATGTTAGGTTTTCACCCAATTCTCGAACACCCACTGATGCAGCAGGAGACGGATAAACCAACGACTTCAGCAGCGCCTTCAACAAGATGTGTGTCACACACAGCCACCGCCGCCGGCCCGGCAAAACACGCCAGGCAAGGTTTTCACCCAAAACCGCCGCCATCACCATCAACACTGCACCTGACCAACCAGAAGGTCGCATTCACCGGAAGGACACGAACAACTTCGCTCCAAGACATATTTTTAAGGTAGATTTGATTGTACTAAATTTGATGTCTCAGGTGTTGATAATGTTTCTATAAACGCATTGTTCGTTTGGCTGGTGGCTGGTGCTGATTTGTTCTGAGAGAAAAGTACTGCTGGCTGGTGGCTGATAAGCCAAACGAACAGGGCGTGGCGGTTTTTTTTGAAAGAGTGAGTATGAAATATATAGCTAGGGGTATTATTTACATGCGTTGTTGATAATAAGACGAATATATTGATCTACCTTTTGAAATGAGAACATGTTGACCTTACAACAAATAAGTAGTGTATATCATATGCTTTTGTATATAGATATATTGGGCCGGTCAGATAGATACCGTACCACGCATTTGGCGTGTCGTCTCATTAATATAGCACGTAGAAATCGTTGCGTCTATCTATATAATTCTCGACCGTTTATTCAAAAAATAGCAGTACAAGTACAAACTTTAGGCGCACGTTTATGTGTGTATATATGTATATACTTTTGATCTAGATTGCAGAAAGAAGGCTTGGTATTCGACGTTGGCATGGGCTCAAGTCCCGAGTCGTCGTCGTCGTCTTCGTCCGATCGAAGAGTATCCGGCCCGGCAGATTGAAGCTCATCACGTACGTACGCGTTGTGCACAAATGGAGGCAGCTGAATGCTACTCCTTAACTTCACTATATATAGCTTCTTCAATTGGCGTCGATCTGCTACCTGCACCAGTCGTTGCAGTTGTCGGACTTGCACCGCTGGTAGCACACGCCCCACTGGAAGAGGTTGTTGATGAGGCACTTGACGCGGCACGTCGCCTCGCAGATCTGGCAGTCGATGCTGCTCACCAGCTTGCTCCGCGCGCCGCCGCCGCCGCCTCCTCCTCCTCCGCCTCGCCCGCCGCCGCCGCGAGTGGTGCCGTTGCCGTCGCCTTCCGCGTCGATCGCCGCCGCGGCCTCCGCGGGCGCCTGCTGCGCGGCGGCGGCCGGCAGGAGCAGCAGCACGCAGATTATCGCTCCGGCCTTCACGGCGGCGGCCGGCGGCCGGCGCGTCCGGCCCATAGGCGCCGCACCAAGCCCCTGGGGGTGACGATACTACGTAGGGTAGGAAAGATGGCGGGCTTGAATTGGCGCGAGAGGGTGGAGGGATTGATTTGTATGTGTGCGTGCGGTGGTGGCCGGCCGGTGCATGCCCTGTGCGTGATGGCAGCGCGCGGACGGGATGGTGTTGAATTGGTGCCCGGTGGTTGGGTCATGGCGTTGTACATGCTGTCATACACCCTCTACTCCTCCTCGTCAGAACAAAGGTTAGGCCAAATGCAAGAAACTATATAGTACTACCTCCGTTCCAAATTACTATTCGTTGTTGTTGACTTTTTTACATAACGTTTGACTATTCGTCTTATTTAAAAAATTATTGAAGTATCATTTATTTTATTTGTGACTTACTTTTTCATCACATATACTTTAAGTATGACTTAAAGTTTCGTATATTTAAATTAAATTTTTGAATAAAATGAATAGTCAAATATTGTGAAAAAAGTCAACAACGAATAGTAATTTGGAACGGATGTAGTAGTATACATCAACAGTGTCAGTCTAATCAAACTATTGATCGAATGGTGTCGTAATAATCTGTATAAGAATTTGATTCTTTTTCTAGGAAAGTATAAGATTCTTCTTTTTTTTTGCGAAAGGAAAGTATACGAATTTGATGTGAATAGCCCAAACAGAAAGTAGTCCAACAAGTGTGTGGATAAAGCCTACCACCATGACGAATCTGGCCCAGGAGCACCGGCCGCCGAAATAGAGCAGAGTTTCTATGGGACTCGCAGCCTTTTTAAGTCGTTTAGCCTACTTGGCAAATGAATAAGGTTGCTTAAGAATCGGATCACTGATCCGGTTTTCCCAATCCTAATCCGAGAACAAGACGTAGGAAGATGTAGATTAAATCTCGTTTCCCTTTTTCTCACAAAAACACAGATATAGGTGGAGCTTCGGGTCTCTTTCTTATTAGTTATAGAAATATAAGGTTGTTGATTATATAGATGTGGGGACCCTTCAGGGGTATATTTGATATGAGCTCATAATTATCCCTTAATTAGGGATTTCTTAACACTCCTCCTTGGGCGAATACCACGACAAACTCATGCCTCATCAAAACTCCAAAAACCCAGTGGGAAAAAATAGAGAAAGAGTGCATAGTGTCGCAAGTTGCATTTACACATTGTTGTCTCACTAAAAACCTTATGTGAGAAATTTCAGGAAAACTCACTAAGGGAAAAAAGGGTACAACAGTTGTCTATAAGACACATTACAATCTTCTGGATCATAATATTCTATACTCAATAGAATACTTGGCAACAGTTACCTATTTGGAGACGTACTCCCCTTGAACCAAGCAAGACCATTTCACTATGGCAAAAACACTTTCTTCTAGTACCATATACGTATAAATATTTAGCAAATAAATTACATGTCACTACAAGGATCAATTCAGAAATTTTACCTCAAATATCTTTTGTGATGCCTTCAAGGCATACTCTTGGACACTCAATGTCTCATCAATTAAGATCAATACTAAGCATTTGCTCCCCTTGACGACGACATCCGTTGAAGCCTTTACTCTAACATATTCTTCAAGATATGCATTATTCTTCTAGAATAACGAGAAGGAAAATTAGGGTGCCATATTTCCATCTCTATCATAAGCCACAATATATGTATAATTGTATAATACAATAAACTTATCCAAGATTTAATCAGTTGCATCTCTAAAATGGTGTAACAAAGAGCAAAGGTCCATCAGAGACCATCTATAGTCCTTCAATAATTTTAATTGATCATATACACCTTTTCAGTCTGTCATACTGCCGCAATGGGGATACAATTACCAGTAACATCATACCTTCTGATTTTCTACCTTCAGGGCATTAGATGATACCGTCATTCACAAATCTGGGATATCCGATGACAGAAGAACTTGCAGCTTGCCGGAGGTCGGTGTCGATGCAGCCCAACTTACTAGAAGACAACGTCGAGAAGCTACATTACACCTACTCCTAATGCGATGAAAAGTAGATGCAAAAAGGTAGATATGTTTGATTGATCGAGTGATGATAAAACCTTTTACAATAGCCGCGGGTATATTTATACCCTGGATACTCTAAGCCGATCACGCATATAACTTGCTAAAAAAGAAATATCTAAATAAATTAATATCAGAATACATAGATTTTAATATCTTCTCTATAGAATCTTTTCCGGTGAAGCTCACGTTCCGCATTGGCGTAAGATTAACACGCACACGTAATTAACTTGAATTCTCCTTTCATGGCATCTCGCAATACTTTTTCTTCTTTTAATCAACTTTGCCTCCACGTATAAGCTTTCTCTTCCGAATTTATTTATTCCTCCATGTGAAGGCTCTTTTCAATACGATTGGGCCAAGCCAATTAGGAAACTCAAAAAATTGATGACGTACAGCTCTTATCCAATCTCCGTCACTTCCATTGGCCCAGTAAAATAATGCTATCGGATGGTACGAGAGAAATAAGCCGTCAACAGTACTCGGTTCAAGTCATTTGCTGCATAATGGATTTCTCGTGATCCATGCCGATGCACACCAATAGCCGATGGTCTCTCTTGACTGGATTTGATCAAAATCTGGTGTCAACACACACCACATAACGTGGCTCCGCCACTGCGACCAAGAGCCGTGGATGCACCGCCAACCACAGCAGACAAAAGAGTCCTCAAAGTTTCTTGCTGATGGCGAGCAGCTTGGATATTCAGATTTAGGCTATTGTGTTAGTTTGTTGTCTACGCTGTCAATCGTCGATCATACTTTCATCTTATGTTTGGATACAATTGTTAATGTACAAAAGTGAGTTTAGTATCAACCCATCAAAACAGGAGTGCTAATAGACGGTCCTAAACTTTAATAAAAACTTATAGAGATGAAAAAACATTAGTTAAGGAAGAAGGGCTAATAAGTACTAAACTTTAGCGGCAACGTATTCTATGGAAACCAACTTTGTATGTGAACTATGGAAACTCCCATCACAATCGTTGGATCTCCATCCAAATGTCAGAGATAGAGGTAGACAACTTTAGCATTTAAATTCTCCCACCATTAACTTTGTTCATAATTTTCTTAAAAACTCCCCTCTAAACTAAACCTGGGACGGAGGGATTTTTTTTACGACGTCACACTGTTACAAATCGTGACTCTTCACGTCTCGCGATTCGCCGCCGCCGCCTGAGGCCAGTCTCAATAGAAGTTTCGTGGACAGAATTACCTAGAGTGACATATTATCTAAAAATGTTTGAAATTAGGATGAAACATGCCGGTGTTTAGAAATCGTGGTCCCGACACCAACCAGAAATGCGCTGTGTTCCCTCCCCTGATGGTTGATGCAGAAGATAACACGAGACGCGAATTTATCCTGGTTCCGGTCGGAAGACCGTACTTCCAGCAGTGTGGTATGTGCGATGTATTATTCTGCACCGGACTGCAAGTAGTAGGGGATACAAGCAGGCTGGGATGAGAGGCTAGACCTCCGAGTCCCGGATGATTGAGGCATTATTACGATTCTTTGGCCATTGATATTCGCGTTGCGTTGACAATGTATTTGGCTAAAACAAGAACATTCAATGTTTAAAAAATTAATGTTATTTCTTCAAATTAATTATTTTGACATAGCGATTTAATTTGATTATGAATATTTAATTTTATATTCAATATTGTTGGGTTCACCCATGTTGTTTGCTACATATTTAATTATATGTATTGCTCAACTAAAAAAAGAAACCAATATTCTAATGCATCCTAATAGTATGTTTTAGTAACAAGGCATAAATATTTTTAAAGCTTCCTATACTTAGTTACAAAGGGAAAAAGACCCTAAAAGAAAACAATATTTCTTTCTATAGAATTGTTGAATGCACGAGCATAAATGCAAAAAAAACTTCTAAAGTTTCTCTCAAGGACTTCAGTCTTTCGATAATTCTAATGGTGTTATTATATAATTTGATTGAATTTGAACTAATAAATAAATAAGTTTTACATAGTTGAGAAGCAACAACCTAATAGAAAAAAATTATAAAAAATATTCATAGGTCCATTTACTATGCTTAATAAATTGCCGTTGTAAAGTTTGGATTGTAAATGAGCTGATTTGACTAATTGTTATACTAAATTAAGCATTTTTATAAGTTGTTGAACTGATTTGCACCCACATATCAAGTTATTGTACTAACTTGAGCATTTTATAAATTTTTGGACCAATTTGCACCCACTTGTCTAGTTTGTGTACTAAATTGAGCATTTTACAAGTTATTGTACCAATTTACACCAATCTGCTAAGTTGTTGTATGGTGGATGCAATTTACTCTTAATTAATTCTGCTACTGTTGCTATCCCAGTCCAGGGCGGCCGCGATCTCCAACGGCGGCGTCGAAACACGAGATTAGCAAAGAATCTCTCTGTTCTAGGCTTAGTTTGAAGGGGTTTTAGAAAAATTATGATTAGTAAAACTAATAGTGGAAGGGTTTAAGTGCTAAAGTTTTTCACCCCTCTCTCCGATCTTCGGATGGAGATCCAGCGCTTGTGACGAGAGTTTCCATAGTTTATAAACAAACTTGATTTTCATAGGATACGAGGTCAACTTTAACACTATCATTTTAGCCGATCCAAATAAACCCTAAGTTGATTATCTACTTTTCGTTTTTCTACACAAGAGCCACGCTTTGACGTGGTTTCCGGAAGCCAGACACGTACGAGTCCTCGGAGGTGGCGTTTGGATAACTATACGGCTAGTTTGGATATACGGAAACGAAGATTGGGGTCTTCTCATGTGAAAGTTAACATTTTATCATTAATGCATCGCCGTAGCATTTTTGTTTGTATTTGTGAATAATTGTATAAACATCGATTAATTAGGCTCAAAATGTTCGTCTCATAAAGTACAATAAAACT
Organism: Echinochloa phyllopogon; assembly: GCA_033239725.1. Lineage (NCBI taxonomy): Eukaryota > Viridiplantae > Streptophyta > Magnoliopsida > Poales > Poaceae > Echinochloa > Echinochloa phyllopogon. The sequence goes on along the minus strand of BTCW01000018.1, from coordinate 58,169,579 downwards.
ATGTAATTAGTTTTTAATTTCATCTACATTTAGTACTTAATGTATGTGTCGACATTTTAATGTGACGAGAACCTTATTTTTACATAGTGAAATTTGGGGATAAAGTTGAGGAACTAAACAAGGCCCGGAACATGGATATAGGGTAGAGGTAAAATATTTTCTTTGTTTGGAATTATGGATAGGAAAATATAGGAGCTTCTCGATGGGATAGAAGCGAATCTTAGACGGTCTCCAACAGTGAAGATCTAAATTGGAGACCTATTTATCATTTTAGTTTGTCTATAGTAAAAAGTATCCGTGACTCGTAAACCCATTTTTTCAACAGAAGACCTAAAAGAGAATCATTTCTGCGAATAGGTCATGAAGAGAGAAGATATCTAGATTTAAATTCTCTCTTCTGAAAATCCATTTTGGGTTTAGATATGAATATTCTGTTGAAAGCTGAAATAATATCATCGAAAGATCCATTTTGAGTTCGGGTCGGTATCGTAGATAGCATTATCCAGCATTCAAAACCCACCGGCGGGGTAGTTTGGGGGTACTCGTCTAAGTTAAAATTGAAATTACGTTTTTACCCCCGCTGAAAAGATAAGGCTCTCTTCCGGTCTCCATCGATCTATGCTCTTCCCTCCTGGTTTCACAGCGACGAGATCGAGAACGAGACGTCGCAGTGTCGCACCCCACCGCACCGCGCGCTCCCACTCCTGCCTCCTTTTGCGCTCTCCCTCTCCCTCGATAGCCTGCTCTAGCCTCCTGCTCCCAGTGCCCCCGCTCTCTCCGTCTCTCTCTGATAGTCTGTGCAACTCGTCCTACTCCAGATCGGCTTCATCGCGGCAGCCAGCGACTGCGGCCGGCCAGACCAGCAGGTTGATTTCTTGTTTCTGTTTCCTGCAATTAGCTTCGTGATGTGACGATTCGTTGATTCCCAATCTCGGTTTCTAACCTCACCAGTATTTTAATGCACAGACTGATAGACCTTGCTTCTCCCCATTTGTCGTGATGTTTTTTGGCTGTAGAAATAAAAAATGATTGTACCTCCTGTCGATTTGATGTTTTCTGCACGAATCTGGTTATCTCGTGCACAAATCATTGGATGAAAAATCAATGTCGCTTGATTCATCCCTATTATTTTATATTTGGCTCTGATTAATTACAAGTTCTAGTGCATATTTGGTTAGTATGGCCTAGTACGATTATCTTTAATAAGATAAATGAATTCGATTGGTCTTGGATAGCGTGGATAACACACAGATTATAAAACTTCAGTTTTAGTGGCCATTTAAGCAGGTTGGTTTTCTTGGTTCAGTAGTTAGTTTGGATAACGTACCCTCACATGTTTAAATAGCTCATCATTTTGATTACACTTTTCTCCATACAGTAAATGAATTATCTAATATTTTTAAATTAAAGAATTATCTATTGCTAACATTGACTACACAAAGGCACAAATCATGGCACCAGGGTGTGTCAATATCTTGATACATCATGCGGATGCCTTTTCAAAACAAGATGAACTAACTTATGATGGAGGTGATATCTCTCTTTTTCAAAAATTTGACAAGGACGAAATGTCATACTATCAATTAGTACAGCTGGCCAAAAGTGTCGGCTTCAAGGATGGCGACAGTCTGTAGGAATTCACTTGGGCTTTCGTCGACTTGACTAGACAAACATATTTGTTCTTGACAGTCGTTAGACACTAGCATTTTGACTGGTCCAGATTGTAATACCACATAGTCTAAACTTGAAAGCCAAAATAATGCGATTTTCCCCAGTATTAACGAGTTGTGGTTGCTTGTGCTTTTGCCGTGATGTACATCTCAACACTTTAAAGCTATCTTTCAAATTCTATGATTCTATTGATCGCAGCAACTATCCTTAATGCCCTGGAAATTGTGTTCAAAGTTTGCCTCCTATTGTAAGCCTTGTGAAATTTTAACTCAACCCTCATGGACGCACAAAGTGCTGGTTCATCCATAGAAGTAAGGTGCCACCATCACCACCACCAAATTTGTCTTAAGGTTCATCCATAGAAGTAAGCTCTCATATATATGGTTTTGCATCGTGGAGAAAGTTAAATGATCTAGCATTCTACTTCTACTCTTTCTACAATTTAAGGACAAAAGATTTGAAATTAAATTGCAATGTTGCCCTACCTATCTCTCCGTTAAACTATGCTTATTTTACAATATACGTCAAAAGAATATGAAGAGCACATATGCACTAAGCACGCGCAATGTATTGTCCAATTACTCAAATCTTGTGTATGACATCTAGAATCAAATCAACACTTCTTCCTAATATAATTATACACAACTCTCCTGTGTGTTTGACAAAAAGAATAAAATCAACAGTGTGTTATGGATAGCATATAATACATTTGTTCCAAATATAGTAGCCCTGACAGCTGGTTAGCCCTTTTGGGTAAAATGAGGACGAAAGCCCAAGTGAATTCCTACGGCATGTGTAGTGTCATAATTGGTGTCACCCATATGCTAAATGGTGGTAATATTTCTGTGTTCCATGCTTGCCGTGTTTTTTAATATATATTCTCTAGTATTAAGAGTTCTGATATGCTTATTGGTATTTCAGAATGTAATCCGAGTTCAGAAAATAGACTGGATATTATGTTCTTAATCTTCTTTCTTTTTCTTGGTTAGGCTAGCAATATTTCCTTTCCCTTTTGAAAATGGATCATAGTTCTGATGAAGATACAGAAATCAGTGATTCTGAGATTGATGATTATGAAGGCAAAATATATGCAAGACTGATGTCAGGAGATTTAAAGGTTAAAAAGAATGGAGAGAGTTACAGCTGTCCCTTCTGTAGCAGCAAGAAGAATAATTACAGTAAAAGTAGTCTGATTCAGCATGCTTCAGGAGTAAGTGCAGCACCTAATCGGCAGGCAAAAGAAAAGGCAACTCATCATGCCCTTGCCAAACATTTGAAGAATGACCTTGCTAAGTCACCTGAGCCACGGCCACAGGTAATTCCTGTGGAGCCACAACCTCTTCAGAATAGAGATGAGAAGTTTGTATGGCCCTGGATGGGCGTCCTAGTTAATGTGCCTACTGAATGGAAGGATGGGCGCCAAGTTGGAGAAAGTGGAAATCGTTTGAAGGAGCAACTATCACACTTCTGCCCACTGAAGGTCATCCCTTTGTGGACTTTTAGAGGTCATACAGGAAATGCTATTGTTGAGTTTGGAAAGGACTGGAATGGTTTCAGAAATGCACGGACATTCGAAAGTCATTTCACAGTGGGAGGATATGGTAAAAAGGACTGGGTAGGAAAAAAGAATCAAAGACCAGAGCTTTATGGATGGCTTGCGCGGGCTGAAGATTACAACGCTCCAGGGCTAATAGGGGACCACTTAAGGAAAAATGGTGACTTAAAATCTGTTAATGATCTCGCAAAGGAAGGAGCACGTAAAACTGACAAACTTGTGGCTAATTTAGCTAACCAGATTGAGGTAAAGAATAGGTACTTACAGGAGCTTGAGTGCAAATACAGTGAGACAACTGCGTCTCTTGAGAAGATGATGGGGCAAAGGGAACAACTTCTTCAGTCATACAATGAAGGTTTATTTTAATTATTTTTCTATACTTAATTTTTCCACCAATAGAGATCTAGTTGTATTTCCAGTTTGTATATTCAACACCAGATCTAGTTGTATTTCCAGTTTGTATATTCAACACCTGCAATGTTTCATTTGCTTAACGATCACTTGATAAGCATAACCATTACCAGAGATTCGAAAGATGCAGCAGCTAGCTCGCAGGCATTCTCAGAAGATCATTGATGAGAATCAAAAGCTGCGTTCTGAACTTGAGACTAAAATGAATGAACTTGATGTGAGATCCAAGCAGCTTGATGAGCTTGCAGCAAAAAGTGGTTATGATAGAAGGAACCTTGAACAGGAGAAGCAGAAGGTGTGTGATTTCTCCCAACTTTTTTTTCTTTCCCCTTTAAAAGAATGGAAAGAGTTGATTTGCTGAGTATCTTGTTAGTCTGTACATTGTAGATAATATTTATTTTCTGTTAGCAACTCCATATTAGTCATCTCATGTGTTTTCGTTGTTCGGTAAAATAACACTAGTCATCTTCATATTACTAGTTTCCACTACAGCACTAGGGTACTATTTTAGTGCAGTTGGCTATTCCTATCAGGTAGAATATTACTCAATATGAGTAAATTCCCTCAATGCCACTAGAAATTATAGGACTTCCTTCACTGCCATTGAAATTCTTAGCTTCCTTTCATTGCCACTAGTTCAAATTTCCTTTTCCTTGAGTGCCATTTCCGTTAGCTGCCGTTGAGTGCTCTCACTGACTAGATGGACCCACGTGTCTGTTGTCCAATATCAAACCACGCTTGCGTGTGCAAGAACTGGACAACATGTGGCTTGGGCGAGCAGCCAGGGTGAGACAGCCTGGGCGTACCCTTCCTGTGCCAGACACAGCCTGAGTTTTTGTTTTTGATACTTAGAAGCAGCCTGAGTTGCATTTCATAACTCCCAAGACGGCAGCATTAGGTCCCGGCAGACCTAGACCCAATGGCCCTGACTGCGCCGGCCTTATATTTATTTATTCTGTTTTGTTTCTTTTTATTCTTCTTATATCTGGACAGGTGAACACTAATTGGGAATAAAATCTGTGATGTATTTTGTAGACTATGTAAGAAATATCCATGCAACTTATGTGCTTTATTCTTGATTGAACTCAGAACGCTATCAGATCCAGCCATCTCAAATTGGCAACATTGGAACAGCAGAAAGCTGACGAGAATGTGCTGAAGCTTGTGGAAGAACAAAAAGTATGTATTTGATCCATTTTTTGTGAAACGATGCTTAACGTTTTGAATAACGTGTCCTGTGGTAGTCATACTGTATGGAAACTGCAGAGAGAGAAACATGCTGCTTTAAAGAAGATTCTGATGTTAGAACAGCAATTGGATGCAAAACAAAAGCTTGAATTAGAAATACAGCAGCTGAAGGGCAAGCTGAAAGTGATGGAGCATATGCCAGGTGATGAAGATTCGGCATCAAAGAATAAAATTAATGAGCTAAGCGAGGCATTGCAAGAAAAGATAGATGAACTGGATGGGATGGAGTCACTTAACCAAACTCTGGTTATTAAAGAAAGCAAAAGCAATATTGAACTGCAAGAAGCTCGGAATGAGCTAGAGAATGTATGTTACCTTACGCCAATTAACCGATGCTGTTCACTATCTGACTTATGTCATTATTATTAATCTTTTGTTATACGGCATGCTACGCAGGGCTTGCTTGATATTTCAGGTGGGCGGGCACATATAGGAATCAAAAGAATGGGGGAGCTTGATCTGAAAGCATTTTCAAAGGCATGCCGCAAGAAGTGTTCAGAAGAAGATGCAGAAGTTACTGCTACCTTTCTTTGTTCAAAGTGGGAAGCTGAAATTAAAAATCCTGATTGGCACCCTTTTAGGATTGTCATGGCTGATGGAAAGGAGATGGTATGAATCTTCATTTGTTACTACTTCCATATACATCTCTACCCTAGCTTTGTAGCCTATAATTTTTAGTTACTCTGTCCAGTAAAAGTTGTTACTTATCTTTTCCTGAATGGTTATATCCTTTTACTTGCATAAATATCTTTCACCTCCTGTTTTCTCTCTCGCTAAAAAAGGCTACCTTCTGTTATACCCTGTTCTAATTATAACTATGTCCAAGGCAATGATATGGATGTTATCACGTAAGCTCACTGGGAGTATGGTGTCTCCATTCATTTCCCTGTTTAATATAGTGAACCATGTATTATCGGTCATTGTCCAAATTTATTGGTGGCTTGCATTTTGTAAATGTTACCTGGGGTATACCTTATTTGACATCAAGTGGTGCATGCCGTGCTGTAGGAAATAATTCAGGACGATGCAAAGCTTCGAGGACTCAGGGAAGAACATGGGGAAGAAATATACACATTGGTGACGAAGGCACTATATGAAATTAATGAGTACAAATCTAAGGGTAGTTATCCTATGGGAGAACTGTGGAACTTTAAAGAAGACCGAAAGGTGACCCTGAAGGAAGCTGTCCAGTTTGTCCTTAAACAGTGGCGAACAAACAGGAGGAAGCAGCGCTGAGTTCAATCTTTCACCTCCAAACAGGAGGAAGCAGCGCTGAGTTCAACCTTCCACTGCCATGTAAGGACTTTTGGCTTCCGTCTGATGCGAGCACCATGTTACTTCTTCGCGAATGCAGTTGCTACCTGCAATACTGCACGATGATGCATGAGACCACGACTGTTTACCTATTCTTAGTAGAACATAAGTTGATACTGTTATTGCGGTATCAGCATCAGGGTTATTAGTGAACCCTGGACACTCTTATTTCGTCTCTGTAAGTAGTTCGGTTGAACTACGTGGTAGTAGTGATATACGAGGCTCTCTTTGTACTGGAGAGATTATTTGTAGGTATGCCGTGGTACGAGCAGACGCGCAATAAAGCATGCTTGGCAGCTTGGGCTTGTGGTTGTGCAACTGCCTTGGCTCAATGGCCTTATGTTTAGGGTTGCTTTGCATTGTTGGTTGATCACGTTCTTCAGTACAGGTTGGGCAACTAAAACTTGAAAGATCTAATGGATAATTGATCAGAGCTCGAAAAAGCATGAAATAAGTGCGCAAGCTAAATGCGTGAACCACTTCTTGATGGGGTGGTGGAGACGTGACGGTGCTGACTACACCTATCAAGATTCAAATCCTTGAGTCAATTAATTAGGCACTTTTGTGGTCCATTGATTTAAGGCACCTTAGGTGTAGTAAAACTAAAAAACGATGATTACATCTATTCTACAATGATCTAGTTTTTTAAAAACACCTAAATAATTTCTACCCACCCCTCGTGTAGCATTTAGGTCTAATGGTGAAAAAAATGTGGAAAGTTTTTATAAACATGAAAAAAAACGATGTTTCTAAAGAATTTCTGCCGTTTTGGAATTACTTTTATCACCATGAAATTTCTTTACCCACAACAAATAGTCTAAAATAACCCTATAATAAAGGTAGCACGTCCGTGCGTGTGGCATATTTGCTAGTAATGATAAAAGATCTAATATAGATTAATGAGTATGCTCTATAAAAAGGCAAAATAAACAAGCAAACAAGCTTAAGCCCTATTTGAATCCACTCAAACTAATTTATAGTTGTTAATTTAACTAGCTAATTTGTAGTGGTTATAACTAGCTAAAGAGTAGCTAGCTAAATTTTAGATGAGTTTGTTTGGATCCACCGGCTAATTGAATTAGTTGGACTATCCTATTTTCTTCGTTAACTTTAGCCGAGTTGTAGCTGCTCTGTTTGGATCTCTAGCCGCTAAAATTTAACTCAAGTCAATCGATTACAGCGATCGAGTGTACTAGTCATTTACAGCATGTTTAGTTCTGACTTTTGGCCATGCAGCAATCGATTGCCCCAGGTGCCCAAAGTCGATTGCCTGGATTAGCTGCGTGGACTAGGCAGTCGGGTCAGGATCACGAGCAAATAGGACTGGCACCGTAGGTGTAACAAAACTAAAATAGTTAATTGTCAAAAATGACAAAAGGTACATGTTGTAGTATGGAAACCTAAGTTGTCCAAGTTAGGATAAGGTAACCACCTTGTTACCTCAACCCCAAACATAACGATCCTGACGAGATCGAAGCTACTACTAATATGTGGCATTACCCTAGCTAGCTAGCTAGGCCTGGCGCGTCCCTCCCCGTCACAAAATTGTACTACTGCGTCCACTTGTCCACCTCTCTCTTGCTCAAGTTGACAAAGGTGGTGTTTAGTTGATAAAAAGAGGGGGTGAAAAATAGGTAAAGAGGGGTGAAAATGGGTAGAAAAATCACATCAGACACTGTAGCACACTGTAACATTTTTCGTTTGTTTGTTGTAAACATTGTCCAATCATGACCTAACTAGGCTCAAAAGATTTGTCTCGTCGTGTACATCAAAACTATGTAATTAGTTTTTTTATTTACCTACATTTAGTGTTCCATATACAAGGAGAGAGATTTGATATGATTTGATGTGATAGGTGAATAGTGAAGTTTGGAGACAGAATTTTTTAGAACTAAACATGCCAAAGCAACAAATCGGTACAGCTTTGTGGCATGACATTTTACGAATTATGATATGTCGTCCTTTACAATATTTAGGAAACGTCATGTTTTCTTCGACAATGTTCGGTTGCATCGACTAGCCTGACGCGGGAGAGCGAAAGAGGCCGGCGAAAGGCGGGACAGGGCCGGGGGACAGCGGGGCGGCAGGGCGTGGAGCACCACCCGGGCCCCGGCCGGCCACCGTGTCGCCCGCCCCGGCGGCAGCCAGCGACGCCCCGGGCCGCTCCCTCCCTCTCATTTTCTCGGCGCCGGCGCGTCCGTGCCCGGGCACAGCTACGAGCTGGTGATTAATGGAGACGCCCGGCCGACCCACTACCTGCTGATCCGTGCCGTTCCGTTCCGCTTCCGTTCACACGGCACATGCATGTGTAACACTCTCGTCCTTCCCGACTTCCCGTTTACTCTTAAAACGTCGCGTTCACCGGTCAGCAGTATTTTTCTCTCAGCAGAAATCAGCACCGGCCAGCATAAAACGTCACGTTCACCGGCCAGCAGTATTTTTCTCTCAGCAGAAATCAGCACCAGCCAGCAGCCAGTATTATTTTTCTGTCAGCATAAATCAACACCAGCGATTAGCCACTAGCCAAGCGAATGGAGGGACATTATCAGCACTAAAACCAAGAGATCTATTAAGATGTTCTAACTTTGTTTTAGTGTCCCTCTTTTTTTCAGTTTTTTCTTTTGTAACTCTTGGTGTTTTTTTTGCTCAGCTCATGGATGTTTTGTTCCCTCCCTTCTCTATATCAATATACTATATTCCCAACATTTCTGTCAATTTCATTCAAAATAAAAAGAAAGAAACTAGGCTGTGCTGGCAAACATTTATATACTTCCTCATGAGAGCCAGCTTCCCTACGTTAACAACTTTTGCTCCATGCAGCAAGAATAGCAATGTTATAATCGCGTACGGGTTTATTCGAGCAAAACATACAATTCATGTTTATAGTTTATACCTCATGATCATAGAAAACTATTTCCAGAAATAATTTTAAATATTTGAACAGTGGTTAGCGGTTACTTTTTTGAGATTCAGTGGGCAAACTCACATTCTAGATAAAGCCGCACTAGCTCTTTGGTGTCAATTAGGCTTTGCTAGTCCATGTCTTATTGCTTAGTAGTTCTCTCCAATGCATCAAACCTTTATTTGTGCTTTCTATCACCAATATCCTCACTGGTTATAGGCGGGCAACTTTATTAGTGGTTGTAGAGACAACTTCATGGTTGATAACTTTTTGTTTGGAACCCATATATGATAACTCAAACAGTACCTGGAATGTATCGGAAAACAAGACCATTGAAAATGCAGTACTCCTATAACTCTATTATCAAGTGAAGGTAATGAAATGCAAATACTAAAGCTTATGTAGTATCATATCTACTTTTATCAAATGCTATATAAAATACAGTACATATACAAGTTATTATATTTTTCATCATAAGCATTATCGGTATTGATATATTGTGGAAGTGAATCATCATTCAAGTTTAGTAGACATTTTTATTGATTGGCATACACACCCAAAAGAAAAGGAGATTTAATTGCTGACTCCTTGATGGGATGAAATTATTTGCAAGCATATTACAGATCCGGCGATAATATTCCAGAATGGAAATAGAAAACCTAAAAAATCACGAGGAAAATAGAAAACAAGCAGGGGCACCGCACCTCCTTGCACGTTCCACCACCTCCCCTCTCCTCCTCCACTCCTGACCCTCCGACGCTGCCCAATTTTTTTTTAGTCCTCCCTGGAAGTGGGCCGCCCCCCGATCTCTCCCCCACCGACAATGCCGCCGCGCCGCGCGCGGGCGCGCGGCCGCCGGCGTTGCTAGGATCTCGCGCGCGACCACTCGCCGCGCCGCGGCCGGAGAGAGAGCCCCGGACCACCACCCCGGCGGGCACAGGGCGACCAATGCGTGAGCGCGCCCGGCACGCGACCCGCGTGTCACCGATGCCGCCGCCCGCGGGTGGCGAGGACCCCGGCGCCGACGCGGCGCCCTCCTGCAGCGGCTCCGCCGACGAGTCCGACCTGCAGGAGCGGACGCTCCCCAACGGCGACCTCTACACGGGCCAGTGGCGCGGCGCCGTGCCCCACGGCGCCGGCAAGTACCTCTGGGCGGACGGGTGCATGTACGAGGGCGAGTGGCGACGCGGCAAGGCCACCGGCCGCGGCAGGTTCTCCTGGCCGTCCGGCGCCACCTACGAGGGCGAGTTCCTCGACGGCTTCATGCACGGCGCCGGCACCTACGTCGGCGCCGCGGGGGACACCTACCGCGGCGCCTGGGCGAAGAACCTCGAGCACGGCGCCGGCGAGAAGCGCTACGCCAACGGCGACCGCTACGACGGCGAGTGGCGCGCGGGGCTCCCCGACGGCTGCGGGCGCTACGCCTGGCGCGACGGCACCGAGTACGCCGGCGGATGGCGCGCGGGCCTCATCCACGGCCGCGGCGCGCTCGCCTGGGCCAATGGCAACCGCTACGACGGCGGCTGGGAGGGCGGCCGGCCGCGCGGGCAGGGCACGTTCCGCTGGGCCGACGGCAGCCTCTACGTTGGCTTCTGGGGCCGCGAGGCTCCCGGCGGCGCCGTCCACCAGAAGGGCGTCTACTACCCGTCCCCGGTAGCGGCGGTCGAGTCCCCCCGGTCACGCGACCCGAGGGAGGTGTTCTCGCGGGAGCTGCCGGAGTGCGTGCGCACCGGCACCGAGGCGCAATCGGCGCTCACGTCTCTGAGATCGCTGAAATGGCTGATGCGGTCGGTCAGCGGGCGCGGGAGCTCCTCCTCCGGCCGGAGCAATGGCTCGGGAGGAAGCCTCGTGCACTTCTGGGGGTCCGATGACCTTGGGGACGACTGGAGGCGGCGGAGCGTCAGGGAAGGGAGGGGGCTGCCACCGCCATCGCCGGCTCCGGTGCTGCACCTGGGCAACGGCGGGCCCCTGCGGTTGTCCAGGCGGCAGGGGGTAACCATTGCCAAGGGGCACAAGAACTACGAGCTAATGCTCAACCTCCAGCTCGGGATCAGGTGCATTTCTTGGCCGTGGTGATTATCCACTCGATTTTTTTGGTATGACCTAGTTGAGGAGCTTGAATTGCCAATTAGATATCTCAAAAATTCTTGAATAAATCTGCATTTTGACAATGTGAATTAAGCCTTAAAAGTGTCTTTTTATGACAATCTGTATCTACTTTTTTCTGAAAGCAATGATGCACTTCTCAGTTCTCTCTGAACAGTTCCAACCATAATTATTAAACCTTAAATTTGCCATCACACATTGGGTATATGAAACATAAAAAGGTGTCTTCCAAAAAAAAACATAAAAAGGTGTCAACCTTTGTTGTGTGCTCCGTACAGTAATGGCTTTCAATCTAGAATAGCATGGCATGTTCCGGATTTTGATGAGTAAGCAGAGGTGGGTGTATTTTCATCAGCACAGCACTGCCTTCAGAATTGCCATCATTAATCTAAACCTGAATGAATTTATATTTAGATTAACTCAGTAATGGTTCTGCTTTATGAATAACTTTTATATCAACAGACCAACCTGATTTACTTTACCAATCATGCTTTATATGCTACATATTGCATCAGCTCAATGGATCCTTAATTCGTTTCATATTTTCTAGGAGAGAGGATTTGTTCATTTCTTTAGAACATCATATTCCTTTCTGACAACAGAAATACATTTCTTATTTCCTGAATGTGCTTTATGGAATAGGCATGCAGTAGGGAGACAAGGTCAGGCTATATTAGACCTGAAATCATCAGCATTTGATCCAAAGGAGAAAGTATGGACAAAATTCCCTCCTGAAGGCTCAAAATACACCCCTCCACACAATTCATGTGATTTCAAATGGAAGGATTACTGCCCTAAGGTGTTCCGGTTGGTCATCACTCCCATAATAAAGATGCACAGTATACATTCTCAATCATTTGATATTGTTATGCTCATCAAAGCACACATATGTTCAATTGCAGGACACTCCGTAAGCTGTTCAAGGTTGACCCAGCTGACTATATGCTGTCCCTCTGTGGAGATGATGCCCTTCGTGAGCTCTCATCCCCTGGCAAGAGTGGAAGCTTCTTTTACCTGACGAATGATGATCACTACATGATAAAGACAATGAAGAAAGCTGAAGTGAAGGTATAGCTTTTGCTGTCTTTTTCCGAAGCCTTTCTAAACTTAGCTTGTCAGAAGCTTTGTTCTAAATGCATGGATTACCTATTACCATACAGATGCTTCTGAAAATGCTCCCAGCTTACTACAATCATGTCCGCGCATTTGAGGATACTTTAGTGACAAAGTTCTTTGGTCTACATTGTGTAAAGTCTGGGGCACACCAGAAGAAGGTTAGAAAACTATATTATTGCCAATTCCGTTCTCATCATTTATGCTTCCTTTTTTTAATAAACGGATGGCAGGAGCAACTAGGTTTCGCTAGGTGGATGAACACTGACACATCAATTTCATACCAACACCTAGACACTGAAAACACATAATTACATACCAACGCGTTGTCCTTGTCATTTGTCTATTAACATTGAACAGAACATGTTAGTATTGAAGCATCATTTCTTGGCTGATTGTATGTGTCCTTCAAACTTACTACTCAGGTTCGTTTTGTCATAATGGGGAATTTGTTCTGCTCTGATCATACTATCCATAGGAGATTTGATCTGAAAGGATCATCTCTTGGCCGTATAACTGACAAGCCACCGGCTGAGATTGATGAGTATACAACTCTGAAAGACCTTGATCTTAACTTTATCTTTCGGTTACACAAGCACTGGTACCAGGAGTTTCAAAGGTGTGAACATATTATGCCTGATTCTCGTATCAATATGACCTAAGAGATGGTCAGTAACCTTGTTACTTTTACCCTTGTGCTAATGTAGATTTAAATATGTTGAAGCAGGCAAGTGGACAAGGACTGTGAGTTCCTTGAGCAGGAGAAGATTATGGATTACAGTCTATTGGTGGGTGTACATTTTAGAGGTAAGGAAGACATATCTGCTTCTGCAGGTTGGTTGAAAACTCAAATCCTGACTTGGTTATGTGCATTCACTGAAGGTGCCATTGACATTGATGGTGACAAACCTGCAACGCCTCGCCTTTCAAGATGGGACAGGGATCACTTTCGTTCTGATCCAAACAGGTAATGATCAATAGGAAAGTCCTAGTTATTGATTCTACTCATTATTAGTCCCTTTGTACATGGTACCCGAACTCAACGTCACCATTCAAATAATTCGTTCTTCAGCCTTCAAATGTGATAATTGGTATTCACCCTTGTTATGAATTCTAACAGTAAGGTAATTAATTTCCTTTGGCGGAGCAGGTGGTCGAAAATTAAACTTGGGGCAAATATGCTGTCAAGGGCTGAACTGACAGCCCGAAAGAATGATAATGATGTGTTTGGAGAGCCAACTGGAGAGTACTGTGATGTTATATTGTATTTTGGGATTATCGACATACTTCAGGACTATGATATTGGGAAAAGGCTAGAACATGCGTACAAATCTTTTCAGTATGATTCGACATCCATCTCAGCTGTCGATCCAAAACAGTACTCCAGACGCTTCAAAGGCTTCATATACAAAGCTTTCCAAGAGGATAAAGTAGACAGCTGAAAGCATTTTGAGACCTTGGGGGTGATACTGACTTAAAGCTTGAACAGTGCAGTGCGACATTTGGTTGATTCTTGATAGGCTTGTACATTATCGATTGGCTGCATACAGGAGTTCAGCAGCTAATTTAGAAGGCATCGGGATCATAGTGGCTGGAGCTCCTGGTGGTCCCTCGGTTTCCAGGAATTGGATTGGCTGTCATGTAAATACAAGCATTGTGCACAGATACGGAGTCCAGCAATTTTCACTAGGAAATGTAACTGACAGAATCAAACTATACATAGAAACATGCAACCAAAAGTGCAAAGCAATTCAGGGGCTGTAAATGTTCTTTGCCTCAGGAATTATTTTCCTGTCTGGGAACCTTTCAATAGATTGAGGGGAAATTTTTCAGATGCTCAGTTTTGCGCTTCACGCATGAGGCTGTTATCGGTCAAAAATCCTATTTCGACCCATTTAACTCTGTTTTTAGCATTGAAACGAGAACTACGTGTCATAGCACTAAAGATTTGTACCTCTATTTCGTCATCCATTAATCTGAATGCTACGAAGAGCGAGGTCGATGATGGTTTTTGTGAATGTAAGAGTGAAATATAAGAAGGCAGTGAAATCATTGTATCAATTAATGTCAACGTCAGAATATAATCCTGCTGGTGATACGTTGAGAGTAACCATGTCTTTGGCGTTTTTGCTATGCAACGCTGAGGTGGGCCCACTCAGTGGCAGCTGAAGCATCCAGTGCTGTTTTTGGTCTGCCTTCAGGTCAGCTTGTGATGATGGCAGTGTGCTTCAGACGTTAGATTGCGATAGTTTCTTTTTTATGGAAATTCATCTTGTGTGATTGATCTGTAAAGGAATGGACAACGCTAGATAGGTTTGAAACTAGTAGAACTACGTTAATGTACTACTTGAATCTTGTGTATAAATATTTTCCCTAGCAAATTGTTAAATATTGCTACCTCCATTCTAAATTATTGTTCGTTGCTGATTTTTTTTTCTTCTAGCGTACCATTTTTCTTATTTAAAAAATTGTGCAAGCATTATTTATTTTGTTTATGACTTATTTTATCGTAAAATGTATTTTAAGTATGACTCATTATTTTTATATATTTGAACTAAATTTTTTAATAAGATAAATAGTGAAATGTTGTGAGAAAAAATCATTAATAAATAGTAATTTGAAACAGTAGTAGACAAAGCACAAAAAAGAAAATAAAACCACAGGTACTGTGGGTACTGTGAGTTGATCATTAGCTGCTCTAAGGGAAGAAGAAAAGAATTAGCCTCGATACTCCCGCTTAGTAATTGGCTCTCCATGGTTGTCAAGAAAAGAGAAATAATATCGAAAATCTAATAAGAAGTGAGTCATCTATCCCTTTTAATTTGGCACAATAGCCATTTCCGTCCTCGAACTATCGACCAAAGCTCAAATTCATCCCTGAACTACCAAAATGACCATTTTAATCCTCAATCTTTTTTACACAACTCATTTTTGTCCTCTGTCCTACGTGTTATGCCATGTTAGCACGCCATGTCAGCATCCTGTTATCTAGGTATCATTTTGAGAACCATGCCCTAAGTCATTTATATTAAACATTTTCATGGCATGTCACTTTGAATCGGAAGCATTGTATGAAAAAAATATTTTTATTATGTGAATAAATATGGTTGTATTCATCATCATATGACAACAAAGAAGCATTATAATATTAATTAGCTATAAACCATAAGCGATTATAGTAGAAAAATACAAACATATGAATCATCTAGAGGGTAGAAAATTGTATTTTACAAAACCTACCTGCATGATTGATGGCTAAGCGTGCCAACATGGCATGACATGTAGGACAAAGAATAAAAACGAGTTATATGAGAAAGTTTAAGGACTGAATCGACCATTTTAGTAGTTTAGGGATAAAATTGAGCTTCGGTTGATAGTTAAAGGATGAAAATGACTATTTCACCTTTTAATTTTATCTTGTGGACTCTAAGGCCCTGTATGGATCCGTTTAGTTCGAGGACTAAAGTTTAGTCTCTGATGGAGGGACTAAAGGGCATTATAGGCATGGGGGTGGGAACTGGGAGAGGCAGGGATGACTTTTGGTCCATTTAGTTTCATTTAGCTACCCCAAATGTCTAATGAACTAAACCATTTAGTCCATGTATTTGGCTTTTTAGGAACTAAATATAACTAAAAGTGCATGACTAAACTTTAGTCCCTTAGATCCAAATAGGGCCTAAGTAAGAGTGAACAAAAATCAATAAATTTATTGATGACCAAAGCAAGGCCTAATAGAGATGTAGGCAATGCAATATGTCAACATGGCTTGGGTGCTTTTGTGGTGTTACTTGGCCATCTGGTGGTGATGCTGGTATTGAAACAAGATATATATTGTAGTATGCAAATGTCATGCATTAGGAAAGGCGGTATAAGTTTTAGGATAGATTTTTTATGGGAAAAAAAGGAAAACACATAAATAGTCGGGTAATCAGGATTTGTTTTTCTTCAAAAAAAGATCCAGTTACGGTGGTCATTTCTACAAGGATATAAACACCCTATTAAAAAAAACTCAAGACACTTAGTCATGCTTAGAAAAAAATAATTAAAAGACAAAACAAAATGTGATTATTGATAATTTTAAATATCATGTAGAATCTAACCATGAGATAATAAAAATTGGTTAGGGCGGGATTCTACTTATATTTTTAGTGTAATATTATGTGCATACTACTTAGATATGTTACATCTACCAATGTACGGAGTACAAGATATATATTGGATATGTTGATTGTTGAGAAAAGCCTACGCTGCTGGTAATTCAGGCACATGGTGAAGCCTAAAAAAAGGGACAAAAGTGGCTGGAATCATGCAAATGAAAATCCAAGGTTATTTTTCCTAGCATAGCAAAGCTGGAGCAGGCTGACGTGCGTGGCTGCTGGGGCGGCACGTGGTGGGGAGACGAACCCGGGAGAGCACACAGCTCGGCGGGGCGGGCAGCGAGCGGGCGCGCGAGCTCGGCGTCCTGGCGGAGCCAAACTTCCGGGGGGCGAGGGGAGGAGAGAGAAACATTGAAAAGATCCGGTTTTGCGGGGGCCGCGGGTCTCTGGATGGGGACAACACGTGCGGCATTGCGGAGACGAGGTGCGAGGGCCACGGGGGAGGAGGGCGAGGACGACGACGACGACGAGGGGGCGCGCCGCGACGGTGAGGGTGGAGGACGCCGGCGATGGGAGGGGGCTGCCGCCGCCGTCGCCGGCGACGGGGCCCTACGCCGGCGCCAGGTCGCGCGGCCCGCGGCGGCAGGGCGAGACCATCGCCAAGGGCCACAAGAACTACGAGCTCATGCTCAACCTGCAGCTCGGCATCAGGTAGGTGGTGCCCTGCACCTCACCCGTGTCTCGTTATTTCTCGATCTC
Source organism: Echinochloa phyllopogon (assembly GCA_033239725.1). Classification (NCBI taxonomy): domain Eukaryota; kingdom Viridiplantae; phylum Streptophyta; class Magnoliopsida; order Poales; family Poaceae; genus Echinochloa; species Echinochloa phyllopogon. The sequence continues at coordinate 58,152,403 of BTCW01000018.1, read as the reverse complement.
GATGGTTCTTGCTGATCGATGATCCCTTCCAAAGCAAAAAAACGTTTCTTGGTCAGTCAGGCACTCAGGCATCCAGTGTTAACTGTTCATACATGCAAGTGTTGAGATGCAATGTAATGCCATTGCCACAAGCTAGCGCCGAGGAATTTGCAATTTGTTGGTACGGTGATCTTATGTTTACCATTGGAGAATCGGATCATTCTGGTTCGATGGCAATGTGAAAGTTGACAGATTTTCCCTTTTTGATGAGACCCTTATGGTTGCTGAACAGAACACATGTGAGGTTCCTGAACAATGGCAAGCAATGATTGATGAACGCTTTGTTTTTTCCGACCCAGTCATCGTCTCATCGATATGGGATTTCAAGTATGTAACCTTGTGGCCAATGCGGTATCTTGCAGCTTTTGAGAGCTTAATAAATGGTGGCTAATGTCCTGGAGATCGATGACGTGGAAGAGAGGATTGGTCTGCCTATGCTATTGGATTTAGACGGCATGATGACGAATGGCGACACCGTGTTCCTTTTTACTCAAAATAAATTAACAGGCACGGATGAATGCAGACAATTACTTCAGAGCTTGGAACCCGATTTTTGGTTGGACGCTCATGCCTGTAAAGCCATTTTTTTATATATAAGGGGCACCCATTTTTGAATCATATAATTGAAATTATAGGAGTTTAGCAGATTGTACACAGAGAAGTCAACAGGATCTATAATGGTGCCATGCTCTTTAATTTGGCATTTCAGCCTAGGGCAGCAGCCCAATTGAAATAGTATTTGAATGCCATATGCCCTTTTAGTATTTGAATGTAAGCATGCTTATGCCCCAATCATCTTCTCTGCATAACAGGCATGCTGTAGGAAAGCAAGGTCCAATTACACTTGATCTTAAATCATCAGCTTTTGACCCAAAGGAGAAGGTATGGACACGGTTCCCTCCTGAAGGCTCAAAGTACACCCCTCCACATAGTTCTTGCGATTTCAAATGGAAGGATTACTGCCCACAAGTATTCCGGTTGGTCATCACTCCCAGCCATAATATATATGTTAAATCATCCTTATGGTGGCATGCGTGATCATTAGCAGTTAATTTGTTCTGGACTGAATCTCAGGACATTGCGCAAGTTGTTCAAGGTTGATGCCGCAGACTATATGTTATCCCTTTGTGGAGACCAGGCTCTCCGGGAGCTCTCATCTCCTGGTAAGAGTGGAAGCTTCTTTTATCTCACGAGCAATGACCAGTACATGATAAAGACAATGAAGAAATCTGAAGTAAAGGTTTGTATTATCTTTGTCCGAATTCTTCCTCAACTTCAAAGATCATCAGCGACTTTGTTCTTAATCAACTGAATATTTGTTGTTATAATATCATATATAGATATTTCTGAAGATGCTTCGAGCTTATTATAATCATGTCAGGGCATTTGAGAACACTCTAGTCACAAAGTTTTTCGGTCTTCACTGTGTCAAATTAGCGGGAGCAAACCAAAAGAAGGTCAGAAATTAGTAGTTATCTAATTATAGTTAGCTGTGATGATTAGTAGCCTGACTCTTTCCTGGCTTATGATGGCTGAATCCTGATTATCTGTTTTCCGTTGTACTATCACCCAGGTTCGTTTTGTCATAATGGGAAATCTGTTCTGCTCTGATTACTCTATTCATAGGCGATTTGACCTGAAAGGTTCGTCCCTTGGACGTACAACTGACAAGCCACAGACAGAGATTGATGAGTACACTACTCTGAAGGATCTTGATCTCAATTTTATATTTCGGTTGCAAAAACATTGGTGCCAAGAGTTCCAAAGGTGAGCGATGCCATAACCGATAAGAAATCATAACAATTTTACACATTAACATAGAGGTTAAATCTGTTGAAGCAGACAAGTCGACAGGGACTGCGAGTTTCTCGAGCAGGAAAATATCATGGATTATAGTCTCTTGGTTGGTGTACATTTTAGGGATACTAGGGATAGGCTATTGACCGGAGGTTGGTTTAAACAAAACTGTTCTAATAATCTTTTACATGGTTATCATGTACCTTACAAAGTGCATTACCGCATTACTTGAAGGTTCATTTGATAGTGACAGCAGCAGAGGATCATCGCCTCACTTGTCTAGAGGAGATACGGATCCAAACAGGTAAAACAAGACACTCAATTATTATTTTTGAACAATTACATTCAATTATTCTTGACTTTAGTAAAAACAAGATACCAATGGAAACGCTTGTTAGATGCAACAGCATTTGCACCCTTTGGTTCATCGTGCTGGCTGAGTTATGCCTGGTGGGCTGGTGGTTTAACTTTGGCTGCATTAATGCCTTGTAATGTTTGTTTGAACAGGTTTGCCAAGATAAAACTTGGGTCAAACATGCCAATAAGAGCTGAACGGACAATAAGAAAGACTGATATTGAACCGCAGATTATTGGAGAGCCTACCGGGGAGTTCTACGATGTTATATTATATTTTGGGATCATAGATATACTTCAAGATTATGATATCAGCAAAAAGCTTGAGCATGCATACAAGTCTTTCCAATATGACCCAACATCCATTTCAGCAGTCGATCCAAAACAGTACTCGAGACGCTTCAGAGACTTCGTGTTCAAAGCGTTCCAGGAAGACAAGTATGACTTGTGAAAACACATGGGAGCTCGAGAGCTACCGTTGCCGCTGACATGGATACCACCACTGTTGAAATATAGAACCATGGCGCTGCTCGTATTGTGGCAGAGCTTTTGGTGACCTTGTTTGCTACTTCCACACCAGACTGCAGCAGCATGTAGAAGGCATCAGGTTGATGAAGCCCCTGCCTGCGGAGGGATTCAGCTGGTTCTGATGTAGAAATAAGGCTCCAAATCGAGATATCGGTGCATTTCAATAAGCAGGTTCAACAGTATTTCTTCATAAAATAGCTGCTTGGAAAACTTCTTTTGCTCTGCTGCATTTCTACAGCTGCTGTGTTACATGACTTACATACATTGCACTGTGTAGCAAGTAGCATAGCGCAGCAATGCCAAGCTATGCCTAAAAAAAAGAGGAAAACATGCATATAGAAATCACTGATATTAGTGTAGAGACGCTGACAACCTACAGAGAAATTTGTAATGACAGTTCAGAGATGTAAATCTTTTTACATGATGAGGCAACAGGTAACAGTTCTTCTGCTTGTCTGGTATAGTACTTGCTAGTAAATTCAAATATATATATGGATGTTCTGATGGAATTGTTGGGTTGGATGATTTTAACCCACTTAACAGCACTGCACCTGGATCCTTCCCCCTTAAAAAAAAACCTTAGCGAGTGAGGTAAGATCACCCCACGGCTTCTCTATTAAGAAGAAGTTCAACTTTCTCCCGGTCGTGAAACCCCTGAAACCTGAATTTGCCAGCGAGGGTCACATCGGAGCATTATTAACCCAAGTGCGAAAAGCCGGACCGGAGATCGAACCGGTCAAGCTACTGGTTCACTGGTTCATCGGTCCAACCAGTGGTTCACTGGTCGAACCAGTGGTTCACTATTTATTAATATAATATTTATTTCACATGATTTATTTGAACAATATGCAAGTTTTATTACCAAAAGATATCACATATAACATAATAGATGGTATAACATAATTATATCATAATAATCTATTGTTTTAAATTAGAAACCAATATTCAAACATCAAATTGATCAATGTTTCACGAAAAAACGGTTCACTGGTTCACTGGTTCGACACAAAAACCGGCCGGTTCGACCGGTTCGCACCGGTTCACACCGGTCCAATTGCATGGCCGATCTTTTAATTGAACCGGACCGGTCCGGCCACCGGTTCACGGTTTTTCCGGTCCAACCGGTGAACCGGTCCGGTTTTTTGTACTAGGTTATTAACCCGGGCCCAAATTTGCGTGCATGCTAGACTGGGGTCTCGGATCGCTTGTTTGCCCATTGGCAACCCAACCACCACATTATGCGCGTGTTCACGGATCTTCGTTCTTTTAGGGGAGAGCGTTGAGTACAGTGGCGCCACACGCCCACACTCCTATATCGGTTTTACTACCTCCATGGTAGGATTACTTGAGAACTTAGTACTCGGCGTAGGTCGGGACTGTCGAGTAGAGAAATATTGACATAATTTCTTGAATACCTCAGTAAACTTGCCAAATTGTTCACCATCGATATGTTTTCTTTTACTGTAGGGGAATTGTAGAGATGTGATGCCGCAGAATTCATGCGGAGCCATCTTAATTCGTTTCCAAACTCTCTCCTAGAGAAGTCTCTCTTAAGGCATGGACTTCTCATCTCCTTGTTGGCATCTTGCACATCATTAGACGGCTCGGAATTATTCTCCTTATGCTGTCATGCATTTTTAGGATACGTCGGACCTCGTGCGGACTTCAATTACCTGTCCTTTACATACCCTTGGAGGTTTCTCGCATTCGGTTTAGGTAAAGTACTCCCTCTGTCCTATAATATAAGGCATTGGAGGGATTTTACGATAAATTAAGAGATAAAAAAAAGACTAATATGACCCTCATTATGCATTGGGAGCTGTTGTGATTGCCTTGATTACTGGTGGCTTTTTAGGGTCCCTATGCAATTAAGGGAGACATTTGCAAATCACTGGTGGAGAATTAAATGAATCAGTGGAAAATTGTGTATGGATGGCTAGAATGCCTTATACTCCCTCCGTATCACAATTACGTGACGTTTTAGACAAGGTTTGGGTCAAACCTTGGGAATATAAATCATGAATAACTTTTAAGCCATTGAGTTTAGAAATGTGAAAATCATATCAATAGATTTGTCTTGAAAATTACTTTCATAAAAGTATACGTATATAACTTTCTAATAAATATTTTTTATAGAAAATATGAGTCAAAGTTATGCTTTGGAGACCGTGTTGCTGTCCTAAACGTCATCTAATTATGATACGGAGGGAGTATTCGAGGACAAATTTGAATGGAGTGCCTTAGGCCAGTCTCAGTGGGAGTTTCATGAACAATAAATTGAGTGCCATGTAAGAATTTTTGATGATGTGTCACTTTATTAATTAAGATAGAGGTGAAATGAGTTTCATGGTGATGAAACTCCATGTATACAGTACCTAGACAACTTGTGTCTTGCATGTGACCTAGGAAACAACAATTGATGAAACTTTGCATTGAGAGGGAGGTGTTTCATCCTAATTTCAAACACTTTTAGATGATGTGTCACTCTAGGTAATTGTCCATGAAACTTCCATTGAGATTGGCCTTATATTTGAAGAATGAAGGGAGTAGAGGCTAGCTAGATATTAGAGTTTTCATTACTTCAGTAAAACTTAGTTGGTTTTAATGATGGAATTAAACGCTTCCATTTGAGAACCTAGAGACTCTTTTTTTGGGTGGGGTGGGGGGGGGGGGGGGTAGAGGATAGAGACTCAAGGATCTTGTCATTGCCGAGAAAACTTTTTAGCAATGGTTTCATTAACTTGCTTTTGTCCTAAGGAGTATTCCCTCCGTCCCAAAATAAGTGTTCATTTAGAAAATTTAAGACAGATGACCATGTTACTCCTCATTGAAACTAGAAAAGTAGCATTAACTAACTATTTGATTGGCTCTGTACGTTTTTTATGCACTTTTGTATTAATGTGTGCATCCTTACAAACTAAATGGACACTTTTGTGGGACAAAATTTGAATGCTATATAAACACACACTCTCTCTGGTATCGTATTAGAAGTCCTTTTGGATAAGGTTTGAGTCAAACATTGAGAATATAAATCATGAATAACATTTAAGTCGTTGAGTTTGGAAATGTGAAAATCATATAAATAGATTGGTCTTGAAAATTACTTTCATAAAAATATACATATGTAACTTTTCAAAAAATATTTTTATAGAAAAGTGGAGTCAAAGTTGTGCTTTGGTGACCATGTCGCTGTTCTAAAGGACTTCTAATACGATACCGGAGGGAGTACTTATTTTGAGACGAAGAGACTATAGCATAGATGTGTTATGAAAGTCTAAAAATTGCAATTAAAATTGTCACCCCTTTATTGCTGATTGACGAAGAAAATAATGGAGTTATCCTGTTCGCCTGGCTTATCAGCAGCCAGCCAGCAGTATTTTTCTCTCAGTATAAACCAGCACCAGCCACCTGCCGCCGGCCGAACGAGCCGGCCAAGCACAATTTGGAACAGATGGAATAGTATGGATCAGCCCAACAACACACGCGTGGGTAAAGTTCCGCATGGGTGATTTTCACTTGATGCTAAACGAGGCCTTATAATGATTACATTACATTCTTGGTGTGCTTAGCCTTTAGTGGCGTACGTAAACACTCTTTAGACCGTGGATCTTAGATCGAGGCATCCATGTTCGTTTGGCTTATCAGTCACCAGCCAGCAGTATTTTTCTCTCAGAACAAATCAACCACCATCCACGATCAGCAGTATTTTTTTCTCAGAACAAATCAGCATCAGCCAACAGTCACCGGCCAGACGAACGGCAAGGGCAAGGAAAACACGGACGTAATATATTATCATTCGTTCAAAAAATCATTTAGCTTTTATTTTTCGCGATCGAGAAGATTCGTTATAGTTTATAACACGCGGTACTTTGTAAAATGTGATTACACAAAGCCAGGAGGTGTGGTGACGGCCAACAGGTATACTTAACATCAAATCTACTCCTTCCATTTCAAATTGGACGGCGGATATATTTCTGTTTCTTTCCCTTCGCCGCCGCCTCCGTTGCCGTCCTCCTCCCCCGCCGCCTCAATTCCCGTCCTCCTCCCCCGCCGCCGCCTCCTCTCCCGCGGCTGCTGCCGCAGGTACGAAGGATGAGTCGTCAGAAGGACTCCCCCGACGCCCCCACGCCGGTGTCCAGCATGACCGGGCTCTCTCTGTCCCCGCCTCCCTCACCCCAGCCCGCTCGAGGTAGCTGTGCTAATCTCTGTGTCTCTCACGCAAACTTTAACCGCTTCGTCTTTCTGAACATGGCCCCTGTGCTGAGAAGGTAAAAAGGTTATTTTGCACTTGGTGATTTCATAATTTATATTTGATATCATCCACTTACTCTCTGCAGAAAGAGAACTTGGCAAAAGGTGGTGATGGTGATCCTGTAAATGCAATTAGACTGGTAGTTCCCAACATCTCCTGTGAACCATTGGTTGGTCCAGGTGGCGTTACCATGCCATAATTTATTCTACTATCAGTCATTCCCATTATGGTAGTTGTTTTTTACAAGTTGGTGCAATCTAAGGATACAATAAAGCGTTTGCATGTTACCGTATTAGGGAATGGATCCTTGTTCCTAGTGATGTTCTGATTGTTAGAATGCAAGATGTATTGATTTTACTATTTTACCATGAAAATACTTTCAGAACATATTTTAATGGGAGGTGTAACATTAGAGACGGTACCGGTATTCAAAAGGACTTAATTTGCAATAACAGGGAGCATTATGTATTTACTTTTCCATCTTGTATGGCTTCGTTTTCCTTTATGTTACTTCTAATTGTTGAAAGTTGGTGTGCTATCTTTTCTCTTCAGGTCGATGATGAAAGAGTCAGGCGCCAAAATTGAGATTTCAGCAGAGGACAAACGCTATGCCAGCTTATCTGATAGGCTTGTTACCATCAAAGGAACTTATGGTGCTCTGCTTCATGCAACAGATTTGATACTGAACAAGTTGTGTGAAGATGCTGATTACCCGAAGCATTTGAAATTACTTTACACTTCTGAAGGTAATCCCAAGAATGTCTTGCTACTTGATGTTAGCATATGCCATTTGTATTGTTATATGAAACTGTCTTTATTACAATTTCGCATGGGCAGATAACATGCCATTTTAAAAGAACTTCACAGCTGAGCATGCTTGTTTGCATATTGAAATATGTGGTTCACCACACCATTTGTCTGCCATTTAGCATGAATTTTCCATTTAACTATCCTGTTTCCAGGTATCACATCAAGAATGAAGTGAAGTTTCTGGTTCTGGACGCTATAGGATTCCCCATAGGTCACACCCCAACAGCGTGAGTTACCTTTTTGTATATTGATGTTGCACAATCTGAAAAGTATATACTTCCGTAAATTCATTAGAATTCTAATTAATGAACTGTTATTGAAATTCTGCGGCCCAGTAAGGTTACAATATCACCTTCTAATCAATCGACCCATGTCATGGATATACCAAATTCAAAGATTGGCGCAGTTCTAGGCCATGGAAGAAGGAATATTGATTTTTTTTAACGAACAACACTCGACGAGTGCGTTTCTATTAATATAGTAGAAAAATACAAGACTACAGCCCTGGAAGGCCGTAGCCAGGAAAACAGAAAAAAAAAGAAAACAACTCGCCCGGTTGGATTGGGACATCTATTGATTTGATTATGAAGGTGTCTTCTACTGCCTCCATTTGCAAATAGATGATGTTTAGGACAGAAAATACTATTAGAAATAAGCTAAAATTATTGGTCCTAACGTCAAATAAAAAAGGATGGAGGTACTATAAGCTGTAATGATTCTGCAGTACCTTAGGTGTCAATATGAGGAATCCTTAGATGTATCTCCCTTTATTATACATACCATGATTTTTTTTTGCCCTTCTCAAATAGTTTGCTCTCAAGTTTCACAAGTAGCACCATTAGCATTCAATGTTGACAGAGCGGTCGTAGATAACTGAAGTATGGGATATTTGGGTGGTATTTAAGTGATTCTCGTCGGTGGTGAACAACTAAAGCCTATGTGTCTCTCCTCTGTGTGTGTGGGGGGGGGGGGGGGGGGGGAGGACCGCTTCATATAGTGTTGCTGCCTTTAGTGTATCACTAAAAATTATTCATGTATAATAGTTTATTTAATGAAGGCTTGCATTTTATTTCAAACGCAGGAAACTGGTGCTACAATAATAGTGTCAGATAGCATACATGGGACATCAACCAGGTATTTCCCTTCTTAACTTTTTGCCCGTGAATTGTTTTTCCCACCCAGTGGTACTTGTCAATATGACTGTTATTTTGATAGTTTGACTCACTTGCGCAGGAGAGTAACAATAACCGGGACTAGTAAAGCCATTGGGGTTGCTACTGCTATGATCCATGTACTCAGTATTAAAATAATGCTGGATCTGCTATTAAAATAATTTCATGTACTCAGTATTATTTTAATGCTGGATCTGCTAACTTTATCATAAAGCTAGGAAATAAGATCACACACATTATTACATAACTTGGTTAATAATGTCTCTCTCAGACCACAATCGCCCAATCCACGTACGCATGCTAATCATAGTACTACACAAATAAGTAGACTTGATGAACTATATATATATATATATATATATATATATATATATATATATATATATATATATATATATATATATATATATTACAAGAACAACCATGATAAATCCAACGACTAACAGTTCATAATACAAGATCCAGATGTACGGCATGGATAGATCTGGATGGGCATGCATGATGTACTGCTAGATGATGCACCGTATACCTCGTGATCAGCTGATCCATATGGAGCTCCCACGCACAGCTAACTGGGCCGAGTAGCTAGAAGTAGGGTGGTAAAGGACCCTAAAATTTAGCCTAATAATTTCAATGATCGGGCACACTGAGGAGCTGACCGGCCGAGCAGGTAGAAGTGACCATCATGGTATGGTTGTTTACGCTCCTCTTCCGAGGGGGGCCAGGAAGAAGCGGATGTCGTTGTCATGACATCGTCAGCCAAGCAAGTGAAGACTCACAAATGAAGAGATATTGGGCCGAATGGGCTAAAAAGGGTGAAAGTCGTGTGGGCTTGGGCCGTCAGTAGTTTTGCTTAGGACAGTAGTTCTGAACTCTGAACCAAACTATCCTGTCTGGCGGAACTCAGCCGTGCTCTCCTCTAATCTCAATCCCATTTCTCTCTGGATTTCTTAGCGAGATCGTGACAGTCGTCCATCGCAAACACGAAGATGCCGACGGTGCCAACGATCCGGAAGATCTCCCCCAGGTCGGTGGCGAGGAAGAGAGTACGGTGAGGACTGAGGACCCTGCTGAACATGAGGAGTTCAAAGCTAAGATTATTGTCTCTGCGTAGAAACTCTGAAACTGTAAATTTGCCAAAAAGGCGATGTAATAATTGAAAGCACGAAGCTCCAACCCGTGCGTGTACGTCTCAATCGACCAAGTCTTCATGCAAAGCGACATTTCAGATTTGTCGTCGTCTTACTTTATATTAGATCGATCACCTGCACCATACATTCTCAGGAATACAATGGGAAAAGGTGCACTCACTTGACCCCCACTATGTGCAAGAACTAGTTGGCTAGAACTAAGAAACGAATTTAAGCTTACGATGCATGATATAATTTCATGAATTTAATTTGGGACGATGTAGTATCAATATATCATACACATCACTCTCTTAAGAAGTCTAAGGGCCTATTTGTTTTGGCTGATTTTGAATGCTCGATTACGGAGAATCAAAAGACTCCTATAATCCAGGAGTCATCTGAACTTTTGGATTTCTCAAAATCGAGTCTTGAAAATTGAAAATAAGCTGAAATAAACGGGTCTAAACTAGAGACTACCAGTGTGTGCATGCATAGTTCATCTAGATGTGCTAAGTTCTTTTTTCAGAGAAAAACGGAACTTGAAAACATGCTTTTGGATGAATTTAGACATATACATGGGGAAGAAGTTCCATAGTTCATGCAACTATTGAACTCAGAAAATGTTCCGTGCATACAATGTAAAATATGTTCAATATATGAACTTCAGCAACATAATTGAAACTGGGTAATTATCTCGCACGCACCACAATCCAGTCACATTTCCAGTCACAATATTTTTTTTGAACGGAACGGCAAGAGATTTGCCGTAATTTTTATTAGAAGAAAAGCGGGAAAGAAAATACAACCACTTAGAAAAGACAGGGGGGAGGCGCAAAGAACGAAAACGAAAAAACAACTAGCTAGGCAACTAGACAGACTCAAGGAAACACCAAAAGACAAACTAGACTTGGCCTCCCGAACGGTCAGCCATGGCCATCGCTCTACTATACTGATGAAGGTCCTCTTTGATCAGGAAGGCTACGTCATCTATGTTCTTTGCTTCATTGTTGAAAGTACGGCGATTTCGTTCCTTCCAAATATTCCACCAAAAGTATATCATAAGACCATCAAAATCTCTTCTGTTTTCTTTGGCAAAACTTCTCCTGGCTTTCTTCCACCAAGCATTTATGGAGTTCAATGAGGACGGACGTGGGAGATTCTGTAGGTTTAACCAACTCATTATTTTATCCCATACCGCCCCGGTGTATTGGCAGTTTTTGCAAAGATGAATAGGCGTTTCTTGTTCAAGGTTGCAAAGTCTGCATAGGGGGTTATGCGGCCAGCCCCGTTTCTCTAGGTTGCTATCTGTAAGTATTTTCCTGTGCAAAAGAATCCAGGTGAAGAATCGACATTTAGGTTCGGCTCTTGCTTTCCAAATCTGTGAGAAACTGGGCTTAGATATACGCCCTTTGAATTGGATGCGGTAGGCACTTCTCGTACTATATTCTCCATCTTGTGTCCATCGCCATATGATCTCATCCTCGGCCTCGGGGTCCCGGTGCATTGTATGGATCTGCTCCCATAGGTCCATGTATTCCATAATTTCAGTTGAATTGGTAAGCTCGCTGAGTTGCCGGACCCAAAAGTGGCCATTCAAGGCTTTTTGGACTGTGAAATTTTTTCATCGTGATTTACTGAAGACGTATGGTGCTAAGTTTTTGGGGGCTTGGCCATTTAGCCAGCTATCATGCCAGAATTTGGCTTTGTGCCTTTACCAACTGTCACAATCGTGGAGGCGTGAAAGAGTTCCCTGTCCAATTTGTAGCAGGGGATGTCCAACCCTGCCCATGGTCTATCCTCATGTTTCCACCAAAGCCAGCACCAACGCAAGCGAAGCGCCCTTGCAAATCGTTCGAGATCGAGGACTCCCAAACCCCCCCAGCTCTTTAGGGGTGCAAACCGTCGGCCAGTTCACTAGACAGTGGCCACCATTGACTTTCTCCGGTTCCTCTCCCTTCCATAAGAAGCTTCGTTGTAATCTATCAATTTGTTTCACTAACCATTTATGTACCGGGAAAACAGTGAGGTGGTATATTGGCTGTGAGGAAAGGACCGTCTTGACCAATGTTTCTCGTCCTGCCGTTGAGAGCATTCTCCCTTTCCAACCTGGAAGTCTTGCGCCAATCTTATCAAGGAGGGGCATAACCTCTGGCCTTCTCAGTTTGCGAAAATGGAAGGGGAGGCCAAGGTATTTCCCTGGAAAAGAGCATATAGTGCCAGGGAAGTCCACAAGGGTTGCCAGTAAATCAATTCCAGTGCATCGAATGGGGAATATCTCTGTTTTATTCAAATTTATCTTTAGTCCTTAATAGTCTCCGAAGAATTGTAGTATCTGTGCAAGTCGTTGGAGCTCCGTTCTATCTGTGTTTGTGAAAACCGCAGCGTCATCGGCATATAGGGAGCAGCGGAGTCTGGCCGCCCTTGGGAGGACTGGGTTAATAATTCCATGGTGTGCCGCAAGCTCAATTAATTTTTGGAGTGGGTCGATTGCTAGGATAAAGAGCATCGACGATAACAGGTCTCCCTCCTGTAGTCCTCTCGCGTGTTTGAATTTTTTACCCGGGATCCCATTGAGCAGGACTCGGGATGAAGAGGCGGCTAGTAGCGTTGTAATCCAATTTCTCCATTTCTGACCAAACCCCAATGCTTGCAGTGTCTCAAGGAGGAATACCCAACTTAAGGAATCGAAAGCTTTCGAGATATCCAGTTTGATGAACAATGCCGGTCTTTTACTTCGGTGTAGAGCTTGGATCACGCTTTGGACATAGACGAAATTGTCATGGATGCATCGTTTCTTGATGAAAGCGTTTTGGCTGCTTGAGACTAAAGTGTTTAGTTTCGGCGCCAGTCTATCGGCCAACACTTTGGTTATAATCTTTGCAAGGCTGTTTATAAGGCTGATAGGCCTAAAATCTGAGACCGAGGTAGCTTCCACTTTTTTAGGAATCAGGATAATGTTTGCTTCATTGATCAAGTCCAGTCTTCTCGAGCGCAGCTGGTGGAAGCCGCTCAAAGCAGCAATTAAATCGTTGCCAATTATGTCCCAGCACCTTTTGTAGAAGAGGCCGATGAAGCCATCAGGCCCTGGTGATTTTTCCGCTGGTAAGTGCATCACTACCGATTTGATCTCTTCTTCTCCAAATGGGTCTTCCAGGTCCTGAAGGTCCTGTGGATGGTAGCCCAAGTTCTCCCAGTCCAGATGAGCTGCTCGCTGTTGTGTTGCTCCAAGTAACTTTACAAAATGATCGTAAATTTCTTCTTCTTTTTCTTGATGCTTAGATACTTGACCCCGGACGGTGTTCAAAGCCGGGATGTAGAGCTTTCGTTTCCTCACGTTAGCATGTATCATGAAAAATTTTGTGCAGGCATCACCTTTACGTATCCATGTTAATCTCGAGTGTTGCCGAGCTCTTGTTCATTGGATGGCCGCTAAAGCCACCGCCTTGGCTTTTAGATAACGTCTGAATTAAAGCTCGTCCATCGTGAGCACTCTTTGTTCCTGTGCAGCATCCAACAGTAGCAACGCTTCTTTTGCGACTGCTAGCCGAAGGTCTAAATTGCCCAGATTCCGTCTTCTCCAAAGTTTGAGAGCTTTTGCCGTACAGATTAATTTCACATGTATCCGGAGAATCGCATCCTGAGTGTGGACTGGTAGCTCCCATGTTTCCTTTACTGTGTCCATAAAACCCGGCATATCGGCCCAAAAAGACTCAAACCTGAATCCTGCATAATGTTGTCTTGTGATGTCTCCGGTTAGGAGTAACGGGCAATGGTCTGATCCTTTGGTGGATAGTGCTTGCAAATCCAGGTTGGGAAAAAGGAGGAGCCAATCAGTTGAACCAAAGAATATGTCAATCCTTGTGAAAGTTGGTGTATTTTGTTCGTTACTCCATGTAAAACGTCTGCCTCGAAAATCAATTTCCATGATTTGGAGATCGTCAATCGCTTGTTTAAAGTTATTCATCATTAGCCTATTTAGACGGCCATTGCTCTTGTCCTCAACCTTGTAAATGAGGTTAAAGTCACCTAAAATCAACCAGCTTGCTGTTGCGATGGTTTTTAAAGCCTTCAGCTCCTCAAGGAATGCGATCTTGTCATGATCCTCTTGTGGCCCATACACACCTGTGAGAGTCCACATTGTATTGTCCGCACGCATTGTTACGTTTACTGTGATTGTATTCATTGTCGAGTGGGTGTTGCTTAGGTTAAAAAAATTCTCGGATGTTGCTATTAGGATTCCACCCCTTGTTCCATCTGCAGGCAAAGCTACATAGTTGTTAACAAAGTCCCTGCCCAGAGTGTCGATCACTAATCTGTGCGTCCAATTGTCAATTTTTGTTTCCTGGAGACAGATGATTGTCGCGCCAGAGGCTGTAACGGTCTGCCTGACACTCGCTCGCTTGGCCGGTGCGTTGAGACCTCTCACATTCCAGCTCAGGACGTTATAGTTCTTTTGTGACATATGGGAAACAAGAAAAATGACTGTAACTGAAGCAATGCTTGTTAGGGAAGAACAATGGCTTGACGCAGGGGCCAGTTACAAAGCCAGTCGATCCTAACATAGATAATTCTACAGCGGAGGGCAGCCGGGCGTGGAGTTCTTTTGCAAGCTTCATGAGCGTTAGTGCCTCAGCACCGCTGAAGCTGTAGAGCCAAATTGCCGGCCCAATAGTACCGATTACATGTTCCATAGAAAACATAAAAAACATCAGGGTCCTTGCTAACATAACTGAAAACTAATGACGACTAATCATGACTGCCAGTCCACCAAAGGAAGTTCCAGCTGCTAGCCTTCCTGGGCCACCCCTACTGTCGCCCGCAAGACTGGGGTAATTCTCGTACTCTTTTTTCCCTTGTGTCGGTTCCCTTGTTCAATCAGGGTCTTGATGGCTGTCATCTTGAGGTTGGAGAGAGGCAGCTGCACATGTTGAGAATATGAATTGAAATCTGCATCATCATCATGAGATAATTCTCCCAGTTTTCTCATAAGAAGTTGTTGGGCCAATTGGACACTATCTTTGCCTGGGTTTTGTTTGGCTTTGTTGGCCAACCGTGTGCTTTTCCTTTTGGATGTACTTGCGCTAGGCAGGAGCTCTTGAGGCTGTGTTGATGATGTCTTTGTTTGTGGCGTTGTGGGCAAAATGGGGGGGGGAGAGAGGAGAGCCTGAAATAAAATCGATGAAGGCCCCTATGTCAGTTGTGTTTGGTGTTCTGTTAGGTTGGTTGTGATCAGGTGGTGCTGCTGAACTTTGGGCCATCGGTGATGTGGTCGTGGTAGCAACTGAGGCCTCGGCTTGGATATTAGTAGCAGCTTGGGCAGCACTAACAGCAATAGGTTCATGGGCTATGGGTAACGGGGGAGTTGTATCAGCAGTTTGGCTCAACCCCATATCAATATCATGTTCAGCGACAGCACAAGCATTCAGATCAGGTGGTGGAACAGGATCACTAGTGGGCAAGTGGTCTACACAATCATCATAAACGAGCTCTCTAATCATATTGTTGCGAGGGGAAATAGGAGGAAAAAAATCAGACTCTTCAGGAGGTGGGGGTTCACAGACCTGCAGGTTGGTGCTTGCAGGTGACATGCAGCGTGGTGCCTCCTTCTGTATTTCTCCTTCTTCAGGCTCTTTAGCCCCCTGTGCCTGCAGGTTGGTGCCACACGACCATTGATGCAACTTCCAGGGCTCCTCTGGCCTTGGTCAGCCATCCTTCCTTTTCTTTTCTTTGGTTTTGTTGGACTTGGTCACCGTACATAGTTGCTGATGATTTCTTGGCCATTCTATGACACATCTTTTGATGTTTAAATTTATCTGAACTTTGTGAGATGATTTGAAAATAATGACATTGTAGATATTCGATTATTCGAGGTGGTATTATTGTTACTTGACTTAAGTGTGAGATGAGGATAATTCCTCCAAAGGCCGAAGCCAGCTTTATATATAAAGCAAAGAAAATATTAGGATTATCTGTCTACAATAAAGCACAACCGCTAGACGAGTGGCATCCAACACATCCTCAAGAGGACCCTCTAGGCCACGCGCCAAAGATAGACAGAGACTACTCGCGACGAACACTCTAGAGGGCCAAGAGACCAATACACCATCTATCGGACCCGACCATCCGCGGAGCCTAAAACACCACCACCAACGGCTATAGGAAGAACTCCACACAACTCCTTCAGGAAGGCAGAGACGCAACGGCGCCCGCGTTTGGTTTTCACCATGGAGAGCTTCCACGAACCGTCGTCGAACGAGACACTGCAGACAACGCCCTCAAGAGGGAAGAGCAAACACCGTTGCCCGGCCCGGCAACCGGGTCGAAGCTTACACTTGAGGAATTCCGTCCGACGAGCCGAGAGCACCTATACCAATCCCACTCTCTTCCATCCACCGCCCATCATCGCCGCCGTCGAAGGTCGCCACTAGATTCCATATGCACCCGCACAGCAACACCTGACACCTCGGGAAGGCTTGGGACCCTCGATGGCCCCAAATCTCCTATCGTCCCCTCAATGGGATCATGCCTCATAGAGTGGGATAGAAACCATGAACCTAGGGGTGGGGACTTGACATCGCTACGGGAGATGCTTCGTTAGCGATGCGAAGAACGGAGGCGACACCACCGGCCGTGATGGAGTCGTAGGCGACACTTCTTCCACCCTCATCACTGCGCTGTCTAGAGGCCGAGCAGCAGCGCGGGAGCGGGGCGGCCCCCCCACCGCCGAGGGCCGAAGCCCCTGTAGGTACACACCGCTGCCACGCCGAGCGGCAGCCCGGGACGCACGTCGCCTGATGAGGACATCACATGCTCGGATATGACCATACGCCATGATGTGTGTTCAATGTCATTTTCAGAAATATATAGCTAGATCAAAAAGAGTGTTAAACATACATGGAAGGCATGGAGGATCAAAGAAGTTGATTGGGGACCAATTCTAAGTATTTCCACATTTTCCATCAGGCTACCACGTCACAATGGCCCAAGGAAGGAAAGAAACCAAATCCAACACGTTTTGGAAAGTCTGGATTCGGACTGCAGAAAAATATCAACTTGTGATGGACACCACGGTCGCATACTGACTCGGATTGGGGCGTTCAAGTACTTCACGGAAAGCTTATCAAGTCTACTTTCCAACGGATCTGACTGCACATCCATATCTATTCGGAGTCGTCCAGAATCATCTATTTTCTCCGAGATGTTTTCTGCTCATGATGCTGCGCCATCTTATTTTGGCCCAATGGGCCGTGTATCATGTAGAGTCCATTGTGGACGCATCCTAGGGTTGGAGCACGACCCCAGCACTCTTGTGGTCGTCCTCCCTTGTCTTATACCCCTTAGCCGCCGCCAAGAACACTTGGGTTTTGTTTAGATGAAAGTTTAGCCATTGCTACTTGCTTGTAAGCGCGCGTGCTGGTCCAGCCGTCCGTCTTCGAGTCTACGGAACTCCACCTCTGTGTTTTCAGATTGGTTATTAACTCTATATTAGCAATTGAGTTACTTGTTCTACTTGTTCTTGCTTGTTCTTCGATTGCTTGCAGAAATTACCCTAGTGGTTTGGTTGATCGTGCTCCACAACATCGCGGCGACCGCTGGAGTTGGTGTATCGGTTGCTAAGGCACAGCGTCCTTTGACGGTTGTAGTCGGGCCGTGAACGTCTCTCCAGTATAAATCGAAGTTATCCCCCTCTCATCGAAAGATTGGGCGCAAACCCTAGCGGGTTCACATAAGTTGGTAATCAGAGCAAGGTTTATCGGTGAGAGTTATCCAATTCTTTGCTGATTTTAATTTCTTTTAGTCCAGAAAAGCCAAAAAAATAGTAGATTGGTTTACCTACAATCCTATAAACTCTTTGAGCCTTTGCTAGTACTGCTTAGTTAGGGCTTGTTGAGTTTTCGGTTTCTTCGGTTGCGTCGAGTTGCTGGTCTTAGTTTAGTCCTTTAGAGTTTCGAGTTCTTGTCACTTTTTGTTTCGGAGTTCCTGTCCAGCACGAAATAAAAACTGCTGCAGTTTCCGTGTTCAATCTCCAAATTCGGTGTTTTAGTATAATCTGGAAAGCTTAACTCGTGCTCTTTCCAACGCATCTGACCTTGGTCAAAAATTCCTTCTGAGCACTCCACAATCCCCTTGGAGATCTGCGCATCTGGCTAGCTGAAATAAGAATTGTAAATCTGTTTTGATAGGTGTTGTATGCTGCCATTTGTTTTTGTTATTACACCATCAATCAGAAGATTTTAGTGCCCCAAAAGAAAAGGAAAAGAAGAAAAAAGAGAAAAAAGAAGAAAAAAAAGAAAGGGGTTGATCTGTTCATTGTGAGTATCTATTATTTCCGGTGGTGCGTTGTGTTTTCCCTTGTGTCCAGGCTCGCATCTCTAGCTTGGTCTAGGCTAGGACCAGCACAGTACCACCGCTGAACGATTATTCAGCTTGCCTTATTTTAACTAACGTGGTGCTAGCTATTCCTTGTTTTCAGCCCACCTATAGCTCCACATATACGACTACAGCTTGACAGGTCTTGTTGCTGCGACACTGATACACTATCTTCGTGGTTGTTGTCTTGTTGGTTGCCGTCACCTCCTGTTTTGCTTGGTAAGAACATGTAAGAGCTTGTTTTGAACAAGTTTAGTTTGAGAGAATTACAACCAACACATCTAGTAGTTGGCAGGAGGATACATCTTGTTTTTATGTTTCTTGTTGTCTACTAATCTTGGCAGGTGATACAGAAAATTTTGAGCAGTTGGAACTAGACTCTCATCTTCATGATGTCATTCAACATTTGCCATTATATGCTGGTATGTTTTGATCCTGAAGCTTATATTGATTGGGAGCTTAAGGTAGATGCAGAATTTGATAGTTATGACTTGTCTGAACATGAAATGATTTTTGCTGCTTCTAGTGCTTTAATAAAATATGCTTTAATTACATGGAAACATATTTATAGGCACAACAGAGTTCCACAAACTTGGAAAGATTTTAAAATGCTTTTTCGAGATGAATATGTTCCTGAATATCATGCTGATCGTTTACTTGCAAAATTAGACAAATTGAAGCAATGTAGTAGGACTGTCAAAGAATACTATCATAGCTTTAAGATTTGTGTCATGTTTGGTGAATTAGATGAATGCAAGGAAGATGTTATGAGTAGGTTCATGAAAGGGCTTAATTCTGAAATTTGAACCATGCTAATTAGCAAATCATACAACAATATTGCTTCATTGTTTTAGCTTGTCGTAAGTGCTGAAAATGAGATTTTGTTATCTACGAATACTTGCAAGAATGATGTGACCCATGATATTAAAAATTTGTCCACTTTGCATGCTTATCAAGAGCAACAAATAGTAGAAACTGTTATAGATTTACCTTTGTCACAAGATGAATTACTTGTTGTTCCTTGTGATAAATAGGACTTGTGTGTTGATGATTATTTTACTCATATGTCACAAGTAGTGAATAAGTGTGATTCTTTTGGTTTGGAACCATACAAATGTACTGAAGATAAAGTTTTCCATCCTATTACTTGTGCACAAGATGAATTGAAATTGATGTCTTCTTTAAATACTTTGGGCTATATTAAATTTGATATTCTTTGTGATCTAAAATGTTTAGAGAAGAAGCTTTTTGCATATTCTAAATTTTCATGCTTGTCTAATCATACATATCACTTTATTGGCAAGTATAATTGCAAAGGAGAGTATTTGGTGCATAAAGTTTATATTTGCTCTAATATAAATTCTCCATTTGGGCTGCAATACCATGATCAAATAGGGGGCTACACTAGCACTGATAATGTCTCGCAAAGTTTTCCTAGTGTTTCTCTTATTCAACAGGTTCAGCCCAAAGAAGGGGAGCATTCTTGGTTGTTGTCGGACAGCATAGTTTTCGCTCCATATTCCAACTTCAAACCAAGAACTTCTGAATGCAACTGGAGCAAGTCGAGGACAACTTGCAGCCAAGAAGGGGAGAATGATGAGGACATCACATGCTCGGATATGACCATACGCCATGATGTGTGTTCAATGTCATTTTCAGAAATATATAGCTGAATCAAAAAGAGTGTTAAACATACATGGAAGGCATGGAGGATCAAAGAAGTTGATTAGGGACCAATTCTAATTATTTCCACATTTTCCATCAGGCTACCACGTCACAATGTCCCAAGGAAGGAAAGAGACCAAGTCCAACACGTTTTGGAAAGTCTGGATTCGGATTGCAGAAAAATATCAACTTGTGATGGACACCACGATCGCATACTGACTCGGATTGGGGCGTTCAAGTACTTCACTGAAAGCTTATCAAGTCTACTTTCCAAAGGATCTGACCGCACATCCATATCTCTTCGGAGTCGTCCAGAATCGTCTATTTGCTCCGAGATATTTTCTGCCCATGATGCTGCGCCATCTTATTTTGGCCTAATGGGCCGTGTATCATGTAGAGTCCATTATGGACGCGTCCTAGGGTTGGAGCACGACCCCAGCACCCCTGCGGTCGTCCTCCCTTGTCTTATACCCCTTAGTCGCCGCCAAGAACACTTGGGTTTTGTTTAGATGAAAGTTTAGCCATTGCTACTTGCTTGTAAGCGCGCGTGCTGGTCCAGCCGCCCGTCTTCGAGTCTACGAAACCCCACCTCTGTGTTTTCAGATTGGTTATTAACTCCATATTAGCAATTGAGTTGCTTGTTCTACTTGTTCTTCGATTGCTTGCAGGAATTACCCTAGTGGTTTGGTTGATCATGCTCCACAAGATCACGGCGACCGCTGGAGTTGGTGTATCGGTTGCTAAGGCACAGCGTCCTTGGACGGTTGTAGTCGGGCCGTGAACGTCTCTCCATTACAAATCGAAGTTATCCCCCTCTCATCGAAATATTGGGCGCAAACCCTAGCGGGTTCATATCATCGCCGCCAGCCTCTGCCCACCCGCCAGAGCACCGCCGGCAAGGGCCAGGGGAGGCCGTCGCCCCAGATCCGGGAGAGGAGGATGTCCCCCCAGATCCGGTCACCGGCGCCGGGGCAACCGCGCCAGGCGACCCACGCGAGCCGTGGCGAGACCGCCGAGGAGGGGGCGCCGGCCGGGCGCCACCCCTGAACCAGATCTGGGGCCGCTCCCTCCCAGATCCGGCCGCCGCCGGCGAAGCGGCTACCACGGCGTCATCCCTGGCCAGCCGACGTCCGGCGGACCGCCAGGGGAAGCCGCGTTGGCTAGGGACCGCCCAGCCGCAGGGAGTTCGTCGGAGATGCGTCAGGGGAAGTAGAGAGGAGGGAAAGCCCCCCCTCCCGCCACCGTCCTCACCGGCCACGTGGCGGCGGGGGCAGGAAGGTGTGGCGGAGGGCTGGGGGAGCGGCGGCCGGAGCGGGTTCTGCTCGTGTCGCTCTCGGGAGAGAGCGACCGAGCTTCCCCCGGAGGCGGAACTCGTAACTCACTCCGCGGGCCTAGCTTTCTCGAGATGAGGATAATTACCACATAATATTCACTCCAAGAGATCATTGGTAGAATCTCTGGTCTTAAGTTGCCAAGATCAAGGATAACATGAAGTTGATACAAGAATTTCGTCTGCTGATGGTGAGAAGTAGTCTGTCAATACTCAATAGGTCATATATTTTTCTGCTTATGGCGTTGTACTTTTTTACAGATATGCATCTTAGGGGTTTGTTTTCAAGGTGTCATAATTATTGTCATTGCCATTAGTGAAGTATTTCAGCTAACTATTCAATCATATTATTTGTATATTGTATTATTAACTTTTTAATTAAAAATATTTTTTAAAAAAATCCTCACGCGTAGCGACAGCATATTTCCTAGTCAACACAGAAACAACACAACAAAATAACCAGCTGCACGAATATTAGAGTAAATCGCAGCCATATAAATCTGTTTTTTAGAGCTCCGTAGAAATCTTGGCCGGCGACGAGCAAGCGAGCGAGCCCGTCGGAGTCAGATGACCCCACTGGTCAGATAGATGGCCCCACTGGTCCGATGGACAGAGGCCACGTTTAGTCAGTTGGGCTGGAGTACGTCTTTAACTTGGCCGTCTAAATTTTTAAAACTGGTTCTCAAACTGAAATATAGAGGCCTATTTTTAATCATTCCACTGGAGTTGCTCTAATCTACGTACTGATCTTGCCTAAAAAAAATCTAAATGCTGATCTCTGAAGGGCTGGGCTGACGGTTAAGCGGGCCGCATGAATGTGATATGGTCCATCATCATCCATCACGGTGCGCCTAATCCACCCAGAGTCCAAACATGAAACATCCCGGTTGCCCCAAAACTTTTATTAGGGTTTCTTCCTAGGATATCCTTCTTCCTATCCCTTACCCTTCCTCGCCGAGCCGCCGTCGCCGCAGGCCTGCAGCTCATCTCTCCGCCCGGGAGCTTTCCCCTTCCCTTTCAGCCTTGTAAGCCTTGCCGCACTCCTTCCATGGCTTACTCCAGAAGCACCTTGTTGATTGACGATAATGTGCCCCCCAATCCTTCCGGATCCACCTTCTTGGTTGACGGCAATGTGCGCCTCGTCGCCATAACAGTTGAAAGCGACGGCAAAAGCAAAGAAAAGGGCAAGCAGGAGGGCCTGGTGGAGTGGGTACGGAAGGGCTTGGTCGGGGTCACCATTGACAGCGCCATGGCCTCTACGGATATCCTCACTGTGTCCCTCCACCTGCCGGCGACTCCCGTTGAGATTGACAGTCATCTGGAGGGCGTAACTGTGGTGGCCACCAACAGGCAATTCATCGTCCTCTGCACCGGCCCCAAGTCATATGGTTTCTCTTGGTCCGGTCACTACTTGGTCTACGACACATGTAAGAAAGAGCTCCACTTGGTGCCCCCAATTGGTATGAGTGGATACATGGAGATCTTTGGGCGCGTCCCTTTTATCATGGCCTCCCATACCACTTTCGTGCTGGCCCTGTTGTTATTCGCACACCGTACCAAGAAGTACTCCATGTTCATGTTCAAATTCACAGAGAACGAGTGGGTACGTAAGGATGTATGCCTCCCCAAAGATGTTTCGGAGTACTCGTTCATGACAGACGTAGCTTTCCCAATGTTTAGCTCGTATGCTTGCTGGGTCGACCTCAAATTGGGCATTGTGTTCTGTAACCTTTACAGTACTGACCCCGTTGCCAGGTTCGTGCCCTTGCCAGAGGACTACCAGATGGATTACTTTCCAATGGCACGTGGCCGGCCAAATATCTACAGCACTGTGGGCTTTATCAAGGGACAGTTCAAGTTGGTCTACATGGATGGCTATAATAATCAGGATTTGCCCCGTGACCAGATCACCATATCCACGTGGAGCTATAAGGGTAATTTCCTTGGTATAGCAGGCCAAAGTGAGTGGATTCGAGACCATGGGGCACCGCTCCGTGTCACGGACCTCTGGGCCAACATGTCATTTCGTGCAGTTCCAGATCTGCCAAAGCGCCCGCCAATGTGCCCAACCCTATCCCTTTCGGATCCAAACATGGTATACTTCTTCTCCAGTGACCTCGCCTATGTGGATGGCCACATCGCAACCAAAGGTGATCATGTGCTCTGTCTGAACATGCAAAGTAAGACGGTCAAGTCATGGACGAAGTGCCCTCCTGGAAGAGGCTTTCATCTCATCCCATCTCTCCTTCCTATTGAGTTAAAGTTTCCAAATCAGGATGATCAGGTAACTTCACAACTAACTTGTTTATATAAACAGCTTTGATGCCTGAGACCAGATTTCATGATAATCGAATTATACACTGCACAATAAAGTAATCATTCTTATGGTAGGAATTGCATGTTCAACAGTCATAGCAATGCTTGCGCTGACGGGTGAAGAACCCTTTTGGTTTATGATAGGGAACTCATCCATATCCTCAATCTTATAAGTTTGCCAGCTTATACATCCACTATCCCAAAATTTGCTAAATGACACTCAATAGTTTTTGCAAAGGTTTGAGTTCTATTGCTGATTTGTTATATGATTATTTTCATGGTGACCATGGTCAAGACTTTTCATGACCAAAAGTTTTGAAATTCTGAAATGCTGGTTGCCTCACATTGTAGCTAAATGTTGACATGTTAATGTTGATTTCCTTTTCCCGTAAAGTTGTTTGAGGTATTCCGTTCCTTGGCTATCTAGGATGGATAATTCATAAGAGACCATGAGATTGCAGACGCGCACGGTGGTAGAGCGCCCAGGTGTGGCGCTCCCCGTCGGGGTTTGAGGCCTGGTGCTGCATGTCATGCGCCCACCTCCCTATCTTAAGATGAAGTCATGGGGATGTTTGTCTCTTCGATTGAGTTTTTTTTAGAGACCATCAGATTACCTCCATACACTAGACATGGCATGTTACTCGTATAGGAACTGTTAGTATCTGCATAACCCAGGGAAATAATGCAATATTTCTACTTCAGACCAGGTTTATAAGAGGGCTAGACACATGATAAGTATATGCAATGCAACAATACAATACTGACTTGACTATAGCACATTTTTAGGGATAACATTACTCACCACACAGCCAACACTTGTGCTGATGATTAATGTTAATAAATAGATAAATAGATAGCAATATGTAGCTGAAAAAACCAACGCTTTAATCCTTGCCATCACATAATTACATGGTCATTTCAGATCTTTAGTTTTCATCTTGCATTATCCCAGCAAAGTTCACAAACTGTAACATGCTACCCAAAAAAAAAACATCAAATAATTGCATGGTCATCGGTTCACACAGGCCATTTTAGCTTGAATTAAGTATGGTGGTGTAGCTAACTTTGATGTTTTGTCCTCGGTCTGGTTCTTACTGCTCTCTGCATTTCCGTTGTGACTATGATGGAAATGGGGTGGAACCTCATGTTGGAAAAGAAAAGGTAAGATTGTCAGTGTTCCACTTGATTCCATGCTTATACATCCATATCCAGTTTGAAGTCAATCTAAAAACTCAAAAATATGTAACAGATAAGTCTGTCACTATATTCTTCCTTTACCTAAGAACAAAAGCTGTGCAAGAAGTAGTATATGCTTAAGAGTTATACATTTACATGTTATACAACAAATATGTGTGCATTCTTTTCCAAAAAAAACGGACACTAATTGACATGGATGAACGAACAAATTAATATGATGATTGTTACATGTGGGTTAGTGGCGAACTTGAATCTCATTGGGATGATCGATATTCTGTAAAGTTCTAAAGTTTCAACTATATGCTAGCTAGAAATATTTCCAGTTTGTATGGCATTACATGTTATTTGTGCACTTCAAGAAAATAGCCTAAAGCTTTAGTATCAGCAAGAAAATAGCAAAACAAAACAATGGTTCCACAGTAGCCTTTCCCCTAAACAGTGTATATGAAATCACAATGACTAACAGGTATCTTTAAGAAAATTCACAGGCTAAAATGCAGAAATAAATTTCCTGCACAAAATGTGACAAAATTAAGTACGCAAAAAGGGAGCTGCTTATGCTTTGGGTTTTACTTGATCTGACTGGAGGCAGCATGTCCAGAAGCACCTCCAGTTGTGTCCTGAGAAGAAGGAAGCAAATGAAAACACATAACGAACACAGCACAGGGTATATATGTTCCAAAGCATGATTGATTATAGTGGCAACACAAGGAAACACCATTCGATCAAAACACTTCGATAGTATCATGCATTCACAGAAATAGTAGACAGGTCAAATCTAATTTTAAGGTGTGATTAAAAAAGACATTTTAGTAAATCTGTTCCTCCAGTTCTGAAATCCATCCATTATGTATCTTTTTCTATCAAACATTTGTTGGTCAGGTTTTATCTGAGAAGTAAAACGGGTAGTGATAACCATGTAAGAACGCACATAAACATAAGAACATAATTGCATTATGTATTCACATACACCGTCTACATAAAGTAATAAATGATGTGGCACTAACGGAAATGATTCACGAGATCAACAAATAAAAATAGAAATGTAGCACAGACTTGGGGCATGTTTGGATTGACTAGTGATAGTGCTAAAGTTTAGCACCCGTTAGTACTTCTCTCCTAGTTAATGTTTTTTCAGATTTTTTAGTCTTTGGACTAAAGTTTAGCACTTTTGCACAATAGTACCTGGATCCAAAGTCCTTAGTGAGCTTGCAAAACCCACTTAGTAGCTAGTATAGCTTATAGTACGAAACTAGTACCTCAGCAGAAACATAAGAGATGAAGCGCATACACGCATCAAATCAAACTAAATGGTCATGACTAAGCATCACGAAAATCTCACGCACGGAGCACGCAAAGCACTGTGCACCTCAGAAAACCGCACTCAATTCACCCCAAACTTCATTTCAAAAAAAAATCACCCCCTGAGAAAAACCCTAAGAAACATGCGACCCTCGAGAAGTTTTGGGGGAAAACGGCGTGCTCGGGTCGATAGGGGAGAAGGGCGCTAATCACCTGCGTGGGCATCCGTGTTCTGTCAAGGTGGCAAGTGGCCGGCATTGATGGATTCGAGTGGCAGCGACGGGGATGTGGTGGTGAGGTTAGGGTTCGGTGGGTACCCAGCCAGCGGCCACGCCATGTGCGCCATTGGATTCCTCTCGGTCACCAGAGAGAGAGCGTGGTCGTGGTTTCATAAGGGCAGGCGCAGGCCCAACGCAAGGGCCATTGAACGTTTGCCTCGTCCAAAAGTAACAGGCCACGTTGATAAAAAACTTTGAGGCAGTTGATTCCTCAACGCAAGTCACCGTTCTTTTTTGTAGTGTGTTCTGTCGTGGCACAAAAGCTAGGGGAGTTTTACAGGCTTGGCGTGCTTGCTCCTGATGCCGTGGTCCCCCAAGAAAGCACGTGGTGAAGCCTCTCTCATACCACAACGCATGCTCCAGCGAGTGCTCGAGATTTTTGTCGGATGAAGCCTCTGCCCCAGGTTACTCTGCGAAGCCACCGATCGGCATGGGCCTTATTTAGTTTCCAAATTTCACCCCTAAATTCCACTATGCAAAAAAAGATTTTCATCACATCAAAATATCGGCACATGCATAGAGTACTAAATATAGATGAAATTAAAAACTAATTATACGGTTTTATTGTACTTTACGAGACGAACATTTTAAAACTAATTAATCAATATTTAGACAATTATTTAAAAATACAAACGAAATGTTACAGTGTGCATTTATTATCAAACTCTAAAGTTTGGGTGTCCCAAATTGAGATACAAGAGCAATGATATGGAAGATCTGTGAATACATGGCAGTTGGGGCTTCGAGACACGTTGTAGCGTTAGGCGTGGCCTAAGCGAGCCAGGCCTTGTTTAGATGCAAAATAGGGGTGGGGATTTGGGGGTTTGGGGTCACTTCGTAATCATTGCGCACTGTAGTATTTCGTTTGTATGTGTGAAAAATTATCCAAAAATTAATTAATTAGGCTCAAAATGTTCGTCTCGCGGAGTACAACAAAACTGTGCAGTTACTTTTTGATTTCATCTATATTTAGTACTCCATGTATGGGCCGATATTTTGGTGTGATGTGAATCTTTTTTTTCATAGTAAACTTTGGGGTTGCTTTTTGGGAAAACGGGGCCTAGTTTCAAAAGAAATAGGGAGTCAGTGAGTGTGTCCTGCTATCCCCTACGCCTACCCATCTCCACGATATACTATACATTGACAGATGGGTCCAACGTCTATGGTCCAATGTCATCCGGTAGTGAATAGCGTGGACATACTGACAGATGGGTCCAAGGAGAAATAAGGCATGTTCTTTTTGAAGTAAAAATTTTTACACTCACGTTGGACCACTAATAATTAAGAGTATTAAATAAAGTTAATTTACAAAACTACGTACACCTCCGGGTTAATTCATGAGTAGATGGTGGTTACTGCAGCACTACTGTAGTAAATCATAAATTAATTAGCCTCGTTAGATTCATCGCACAAAGTTACATTTATTCTTAAAAAATTTTACAAATAAATTTTATTCAATACTTTATACATGCAAGATTTCTCGAAGAAAAAAATTTAATAACACAAAAAAACACGGCCTAAGTACGTTTCATTGAGTTTTGTTCTAAAGCTTCTAGTAACCGGACCCATTCACTGCGTGCCTCGTGACCAACTTCCCCCTTTTTCCCATTTGCAGTGCCTTCCACGACATTGGATTTAAACTGAAAAATAGGAATTAGGCCCCGTTTGTTTTCCACGCGCTAAACTTTAGCGCCGTCGCATCGAATATAAATATGTTAATTAAGAGTATTAAATATAGATTAATTAAAAACTCATTTCATAAACGAGAAGTAATTTATGAGACGAATCTATTAAGCCTAATTACACTATGATTAGACAATGTAATGCTATGATAATTATGTATTAATTATAGTAAAATTAGACTTGTTAGATTCAAACACCACCTTAGACATGACTTATTAATTAGTTTTATAATTAATTTATATTTAATACATCTAATTATCACTTATTTAAAGTGCTAAACTTTAGCTCATATATCCAAACACCACCTTAGTATACGTACCATTTGCTGACACACATCAGAACGTCTATATAAACCAGCAGGAAGATAGAAGCGTCACGGAGCATGCTACATGTGATGGACGATAGTTGCGTGGAAAAAAAACACAGCTTCAAGCCTTCAGCGAATTATTTGCAAACTCATGCTGGGCACGGGTTCTCATGTGATCCCCGTTGTCCTTGTCTTTTTGCACTATGAATCAAACGGCCATACAAGTAGTCAACCTATCTAGTTTCTATGAGAAGACGCACAAAATACATACACTGCCACATCACTGGA
The DNA here is from genome assembly GCA_033239725.1 of Echinochloa phyllopogon. Classification (NCBI taxonomy): domain Eukaryota; kingdom Viridiplantae; phylum Streptophyta; class Magnoliopsida; order Poales; family Poaceae; genus Echinochloa; species Echinochloa phyllopogon. The sequence continues at coordinate 58,123,585 of BTCW01000018.1, read as the reverse complement.
AAAACGTGTATAAAATGCACCTCCATGACAACATTACATCCCCACTCGAGAAGCTATTCTTGCACAACACGAAGGCAAAATCATATTAAAGAATGAAACAGCTTTACACTCGCTTAAGCAGTTTTCTACCATTGATACAGAGAAAACAACCACTACCGAAGAATATACAATCATGGAATTGAATAGTTATCCTACCTTGGGTGGTTCCAAGGAGAGGGTGGCTTGAATGGAAAACCCTGAGAAGCAGACCCATGACCTAAATCAAGACTATGGAGTTGTTCCATCAGTTGCGATCTTCGCTCTTTGAAGAAATCTAGTCTAGTTGTTAGTTCTACCAAAGTTGAGGATGCCACCATTGGTTGCCTCCCATATTCAATGCCCTGACATACAAAAATGCAAATCATACTAAAATATAAGCCCATATTTAACAACAAAGCGCTGTGAATTAACCTACCTCAGCTAACTTTGGGACATTGATGGACACAGAAGTGTTCTCTGTTGACATACTCGTTGAGGCTTCTGTGCCTCTTGATTCACTGGAAGAGGCATCAAATGAAAGCTTACGGGTGAGTGGCCTTGAAGAACCATAAGGTAGCACGTGCTGCTTGATGTTTCTCCATTGTGATGACTCCATCGAACTCTCCTGCTAACATGATCCAATGTAAGTATTGCCGGATGCAGTATCATCTACCAACTTTTCATAAGATTTAAAGGGGCATGCCACATATGACCAGTCATTTATCGTACATAAATTCCCAATTGTTATATCCACGAGTTCAATCGATGTAGTTACTAATGGATGAATATGTAGAGTAACATGTTCTGAACACCAAGATGACGCTCAGAATTTTTTAGTGTGTAGCATGCAATTTCTTACTAATACTCCAATATTTGACTGGTGACTTTTTCACTAGGACAAATTCAAGCTAAACACATGGAAGCATGATAATTGTAAAACCTCCAGAATGTTGGTCCATGTTTTACCGAAACACTGCACATGTGGAAGTTAATTTTTAAATTACAAGCATGAAACTCCAATTGCTGCTTCCAGGACATTTGACCACTAATAGCTTTACCCAATCAAGGCATGATGCCTCTCTTGAATACAGAGATGTGCAGCTCTCCTGCGTATTCGAGAAAAAAAGGGGCATGATACCCTGTTATTTCATATTCCATCACTAAGTTTTTGCCTACCAGCTGTCAGTTTTTAATTTTCTGCTTATCGGGCATGAACAACATTACCATTCAATTTCAAAACAAACAAAAGTTTATAGTCAACTTAGCATTTCAACAGCACAATGAATCATGTATGCAGATAACTGGACAGGCCAAGCTGTAGGAATTCAGATTTCAACAGGTTTGCAGACTATCATTACCAGGGTGTAAAAGAGAATTTCATTACATACCTCATTTCTCTGCTTCTCCTGATTGCAAAAGGCAAGGTTCATATCAAACCCTTGCTGAACAAAGTTTCTGGAAGGACAAAATACCATGTCAAAATTGTAATATATCTAGGGAACATGGCATATGCAACATATGTCTAGAAGCATCAAACTGTTAATTATGAATGCAAAAATAATGCAATCCAGTGACAGTGCATGCAGAGTCTATGTTACAACCAGGTTCAACATGATTTGCTGATACTTCAGAAATGAATTTTCTTGTATGGCAGAAAACTATTGACAAGTTCCTTTGGATTCAGACAGTTGCAAGAAACCGAAAATTCCTACAACCAGAGATCCAGAAACATCCCAAAAGGAACATAAAAGAATAGAATTTGTATCTTACTGTTGCGAGAAGTGACCAGGAAGGCGGTGATGACGATCATTTGCATCCACTGTGGAGCCATACTGGTGGTGGCGTTGTTGATTGAGTTGGAGGTGAAGCTCTGCAACCTTCTGTTTTAACCTTGCAACATCAGCTTCAGCAAGAGCAATCTCCTCAAGCTCTGCCCTTGTCTAAGGTGAACAGGAAGGAAAATGAGACTTCATCGTATAATAAAGCCAGCAAGTGTAGGAACAGTTCAAGGTACCAAGGTACCTTCACGTCCATCGAACGCGCACTTGAAAACTGTCCAGAAGACATGCTCAAGCCAACCTCCAATGCAGCTCGAAGATCTCTCTCAGCTTGTAGCTGTTCTTGCAACCTGGATACCTACAGTTTATAAACAGTTGTAGAAAGTACCTTTTAGAATAGTTAGAAAACCATCCTATAAATCTGAACTATGCGAAAATAACAGGATCAGAAAAATTGAAGGGGAGAATACCAATTTGACCCCTCAACTTTTGGACTGCAGTTTAAGCCTTGAATTTAGCACAAGTAATATTTTTTATCCCTTATAAATTTTGAGTTGTCTGAATCAAACCCTCCGTATAGCTAGATTACAAGTTACCAACAGATAATGCCCATCTATATGCATGACCACAGAGGATCATCAAACCCCAGCCTGAACCTGGTTCCTTCTGGTTTCCAGAAATCCTAGCTAGGACTGAAGTTCAAAATCAGTAATACCTGAGTGTTTGGAAACTGCTATAAATAAACATAAAAAAATTGATAATGGTATCATTGGTGATACAAAACTAAAAAAAAAGAAGGCAAAAAAAAGAAAGCAAGCAGGAAAATAAAGTGACATCAGACATGGCTCGCAGCAAACCAGTAGCAAGTTCATAGTAAAAGCTCTTGAGAGTTTGAATATCCTGCTCCTAGAGACAGGACTATACCTAGCCAGGTAAACAGAACCTGACTGTGGGGCTGAAGGACCAAAATAACATCATCCTAAAAACACATAACAAAGCATGGCTAAGTAAAATTGAGAAGGCAAGTGAATGGAGGCATACATCCTGTTCCAAAGCCATTCTGCGTTCATGTAGCGCTTGTTTTCTTCTTTCCAAACTCGCTTGTAGAATTGCATTCCCCCTAGCCTGAGGCACTAACTATTAGACTACAGGAAGACTAGACCAAGGTTAATGAGCACATGTGTACTTTCTTCCCTTACCTCTTTGGCAATTCTGTTCTGTAGATCATTCTTTGCAATCTCAAGCCGTTGAATAGCAAGCCTGAAATGTTTATTCGAGTAGAAGAAAAAAATTGAATTCTGATCACAAGCCTTCGAGAAAAGAAAGTGTGGTTTGTTTGTAAATCTCTTGGGGTGGTGGCAACATGACCAGAAAGCTATACAATTACGTTCATTCAAGTAATGATCTTCAAATACAAACAATATTCCATATTTCTAGGAAGTAGCAGGGACAATACATATGGTACAGGACAAGAACTGTCATAAATGGTGCTACAATAAAATGCTTTCAATGCAATTTTACTTCTCATAGTTACAAATATCAACAAAATCTACTCCATGAAAAATTAGTGTAAACACATATGGTTAGTGATTTTAGTGGCAAAGAGCTTACCCTTCTTCACCAGATGAATCAACTGATTCTGAGTGTTGGCTCTTTCTTGCCTGCATGAGTCATGCTTATGAATCAGAATTTTAAACCAGACTATACTTACTGAAACCCCAAGAACAAAACATAATTCCATGAGTCAGAAAGGAGCTTTGAATATATTAAAAATTAAGGCAATCAAAGGAAAACAGAGCCAAACAAAAAAGTAAACAAGATTTCTTGCTTACATTATTCCGCCCCCAAAAGTTGCTCCGCTTCACATGAGAGTGAGATCCATTAATTTTGTTTGACTGTCTCTCTACAGAATATTCAGAATTTTGACTAGGTACAGAAATTCCAGGATCAAAAGAAGAAAGGATCTCTCCCATAGACAAAGGAGTCTCATGACCAGATATTGGATTAGAATGATTGTTTTCACTGGGTAATGTATCCACATTTGCTGAACCATTTTCAGCTGAATGGCTATTTTGTACTTTGCTTAAATTGTTTCCTTCCAGCACCTCTACAGGGCGTTCAGCATCTGACTCGTCAGCATTCACTGCCTATTGCACAATCAAGAAAAGGACAGTAAAGCTACAGACAAAATACAGCATGGAACTAGCAAATGGACAAATACAGCATCGAATATAGCAACATATTAGAACTGCTATAACAAAACCTAGAAATATCAATAGCAAACACAAGGAAATTTTGAGCCAGAAAGGAACCAAACAAGCGAGCATGCTATCATAAAACATGGAAATCCACTGCCAAACCTTAAACACAGTTCTTCAATGGTTATATCCAAAATTTAACACAGACAAAATGAAGCTTCCACCATAAACTGTCATTTAATTGCATACATACTAGATGCTGCTAGGCAATAAGAAAAATTGACGACACTTTCACTCAAGTCATTCATATTTATATTGGTCACACATAACATGCGCTACATATTTCATGTTATATCGTCTTATATAGTTAAATATTATGCTGTGGACCCAAAGCCCAAGGAGAAGACCCAGAAGCGTGTGGTACTGTAGTGAATGAATAGTACTGTTAGGGATTAATTTCCTTTTAAATAGGTTTCTATTAGTCACTCGGTTGTCAAATAAACACTCTATTTAAGCAAGAATTAAGAAGGAAAAGCCTTCTTGCTGTGCCGTGGGGCTAAGGCCCCCGGCCGACCATCTCTCTCCTTTCCTTCCACCATGCAAAAGTTAATCCATAACATACACCAGTGCTAAACTCAGATTGACACCAAAAAAAAAATCTCAGATTAAAGACTCGAGAGTTGCAGTAGTACTAAAACCACTGAACACCAAGTATCAGAAAATTCAAAAGGATGAAGGACACAAAACCAAACCTTATAGTCATAGAGGTCACTGCCAGCATATCCACTGCACTCACTCAATTTTCCACTAAGTATACGTTCCGCACCATTGTCATCATCCATTTCTTGATCTACATCATTTTCTGCGTCATGAAATCCGTTGCCCTTGGCATCCAAATTCCCATCATCTGTTGATGCTTCAGTACCACTATCTTCAATTTGAGACTCGGGTGACAAGGAACATCTGAGGTGTTCGTCCTGTAAAAATGGTAATCATAGACAAGCAATAGGAAATTATGCTTTCTTCCTATCTCTCATGTGCAAATTCATAAGCGCCACTAACAAGATATATGCTCAACTGGAATAAATACGTTTTTAGAGCCAAAATCAATGCGAATAAATGCAAGTATTAAACCCAGGAGACAATAATACTGTAGAGTGAAAGAATCTTACATGAAAAATGCCCTCATATTCCTCTAAGAGAGTTGCAATGATGCCTTGAGCACTGTTAGCAGCATTTGCAGCAGCAAGAAGCTGAGCAGAATCATCACCGTCCATATCAAATACCTCATCCATCTCACATTCACCAGCCAGAAGTGGACGCAATAGAAGAGGTGCCATACAGGCAGCAACTGCTGATGCAGTCATTCGATTTTCAGAAGTATGCGATGCTATAGTGTGCATCATCTTCAAAATTCTACAACAAAAGAAAAGAAAAACATTACAGCTCTTTGAGAACAAGTTTTTGTGATAATAAAACGTTTCAGTAAACACTGAAAACATGCTTCGCATCATTAATAGCAGGGATGAAGAAAAATGCAGCGACTGATGAAGGAACATTATGAAATAATTGTTCTGAATAAACAAGACATTGTGACCGAAGGAATATTAGTGATTATAACACATAAAAGTATTTTGCAGTGCATTTAGCATAAGCTGGCTGACCAAGAGAAGTCTAATGACGAGATAACTTACACCAAAAAGAAGATTGCAGATTTTATCTAGCGCTTATAGATATCGCTATGAAAAAAATGTAAAACTAACCTTTGCAGCAACCTCCGATTGGGCTCAGGAAATGTCTCAGATATTGCTGAACGCATAGCATTTATCCTAGCATCCTTAGTTTCAAGGCCTAGGCAAGTAAAAACAAAGGGTAGGAACAGTTAACCACATAGAAAACATCAAAAGAATAGGAATGCCTGTAGAATATTGATTGTGTCCATAATAACTATTTGAGTTACTAAAATGCTTTTGGAAAAATTAACAGCCTTTGGAAATCTATAGTCCTATAGATGCAACAACAACAGAGTTTTAGTCCCAAGCTAGAGATGAACCCAAAATGAGCCACCAACAAAGAGAAATCCATAGGTGTGAGTTCCTATAATTATATTTGACCTGTGGCCACAGTAACCAGTGTTATTCAGATACCCTAGTCCTAAATAATTATGCCAAGTTGGACACCCACACCTGTGTTGGGTTCAAAATGGTATCTGGCATATCCCAAATAAATTTGATGTGCCTGATACTCTGATTACACACACCCAAGTTGACTCTGAAGAGAGCTGTCTTCGCCAATAATATTTTATGAATATACAGGAATGGTATCCGGTATGAACTACTCCCCCTCCAGTCAGAATAGTGTTCTTTTGGACATGGATTTTGACTACTAATTCTACTATAATACGTTTACAAACCATAGCAAAGTACATGGTTAAGAATATATTTTTTTAGATGAATATTGATTGTGTATGTGTGTGTGTGAGTCTATGTAGGACTCTTCTTCTCCTATTAATACAATGATACGCAGTTCTCCTGCGTGTTCGAGAAAAAAAATGTTCAATCTTAATGTATACAAAGTAATATAATATTATCAAAGTTTTGATAGGTTGGATGCACAAAATCTAAACCGTAACTCATGTGACTATAGGGGAGTACCTGTCAGCTACAGTACCGAACAAGATAATGCAATAGACAATATGCCATCCATAACAAAATGTAAGACTTAGAACATATAAATAGTCAAGAACAATTGGCATAAACTAGACATGATACTTACGAAAAGCTTCCAATAATGCTGTACAACAAGAAGCAGGGACAGGGGATGATGGTAGCTCCCGGAGAACATGCTGCATAGGCGTTCCAACCAATACAATTAGTGAGAAGCATTTATTTATGGTCTTTGGAGCACCAAAAATGTTGAAACTACAATGGCATAGGTACCTTTACACAGTCACCGACAATGTGAGAATCCTCATCTGCTGAAAACTCGGTCCTTCCTGGTACGAGATCAAAATGATATACAGGCTAATCAATAAAAGGTTGTCATAACAAGTTTAGCGCAACATAAGGACTTGTCAACATCAAAGACCTAATAAAGATGCTATTAAGCTGCCCCCAACCACCCACCCAAAAGAAAAGGAGGTGACCCGGTGAGGCAATGTCGTACCGATATAGGAACAGCACATATGAGGAAACAAAAGCAAAAGGGAAAAAAAGAAACCGGATAAAAAGGAAGGGGGCATATCTACCCCATCTCCTATTAGTTCATCCACTCCCATAACAATACATCTCTCAATGCCTCTCTGTACCTTCATCGCCACTCTTCTTGTTCCTCTTCAAAGCAGCACCAAATGCTAACTCCTGTACATCCCCCCTCATGCAGCAGCTCTGCAACTTTTCAGTTGTCGCTCCCCCTGCCCCTCAATGCCCGCACCACCTCTCAGATGGAATACCACAGCATCTCCCTTACACATCGACTTCCAACACCACTCCCTCAAGATAGACTGCCACTGCAGCTGACTGGAGATGTTGCTGCCCTGGCCTCACGGTGCTGGAGTCAGCAGGGACAGCAGCTTCGTGGCCACCAACCTTCCTCCTCTCCTCTCTCTCCCTCACTCGCTGAATTTAGCAAGGCGTCAAGGATGCCCGAGGTCTCACGAGCATTTTGTTGCCTAGCAAAGCCTTAAGAACACTGTACAATAATGCTATTCAAAAGAAATTGATGCCAACCTTGCTCATATTCCTGCAACCTCCTGTCAACCTCTTCCACATCTGCAGCCTGCCGCAAAATTCCTTCCACTTTTATTCCTGCAAGAGAATGGCAAAACCAATCAAAATTCATTTCAAGGAAATTAACACAGCGAAATGTAAAGGCTAGGACTAAGATAGTTTTTGCCCCCACCATGTTTCTCAAGAAACCGCAGGGCTTTTTCTAAAAAAGAAGGACTGCCATCAATATCCTCAAGTGCAAGCAGAATTGGCCTGCCTGTCACCAGTGACTTGATTGGTCTCTTCTCTCTCCCTGCGGACAATTGGGACATGCATCATTAACAATGTTCCAAAGTTGAGAAGGATTAAATGAAACAATTTTAAGACACCAACAATTTGGAATAGCTCCTTCATATGTGTCAGCTGTATCATTACGAAATATTCCATTATGTCCCATCACAAGAGCTGCATTTGGAGCTTGTGCAAGAGCCTCTTCCAATGCTGTTTTCCACTCGAATAAATCTTCAGAAGTTTCTGCCTGTATTACAATTTACCCAGCGGTTAACACTTTGAAAAGATATAAAAAGCACAAAATAGGTTTTGATATTTAAACTCTTATTTTTATCAGAGGAATTTAATTATTAAGTTGAAAAAGAAATGTCGAATACCTTAAGTGTGAATGCACGACCATCACGACCATCTGGGAAAAGGACAGTCAACAACTTCTTGTCTTCTCTGACTACCACACTGCAAATGTGAAATGCTCTTAATACAGTATTACTAACCCCCACAAATTTGAAATGCTCTTAAAAGGGAAGTACAAGATTGAGATAAATACCTCCCAGAATTATTCAAGTCAATTCCTCCTAGAGTAACATTCACTTCACCGCCTCTCTGGGGCAAGGTACTCTACAATTCCAACAGGAGGTTACTTGTCAAGTGAGATAATGTATGTTTACACAATATATAAATAGGATGGGTAAGCATCTCCAACAGCATTGCTATATTAGATTGCTATACCTAAAAACTGTCATATAGCCTAAAAAACTGCTCCAACAGCATTGTGCTATATGGATTGCTATACCTAAATTTTTTAGGCCATGACCTAAATTTCTCTCTCCTAAACCCAAATATACCAATATAAGCAACCAAAATAGGTCCCAGCCTAAAATGGTCCACGTCAGCCAACTGCCACCCGATCCCTCCCGCCTCGCTCCTCTTCCTCCTCCTTTGTCGAGCACGCCACTGTTGCCATGTCTCCTCTGCCAAGCATGGCGCCGCCCTTTGGATGAGGAGCCCGTCCATGCCACATGCCGCGGTATAGGCTAGTTGCCGGAGCTCTCTTCCCAAGCAAGGATGCCGGAGGCGAAGAAGATGAGGACCGGAGGCAGGCGCCAGAGCCACCATCGCACGGATGCCGAGGTCAAGCTTGTCTCGCGACCTTGAGAGCCCAGCTCCGGGGCCATAGGTGAGCTCCACCTTTGCCTCGCGAAGCTCCAGACCAAGGGCAGGCGGAGTCGAGGGGCGGTCGCGGGTGGGCGAAGCAAGAGGCAGCCAGAACACCTTCCGCCTCCCGAGCTCCTCCTCCGCCGACCACCATGGATGAGCTTGCGGCGCCGGCGTGGATCTGCTTCCATTGCTCCTCCTCAGCTAACCTGCCAGCCGCAAGCAAGGGCGAGGGCTCTGCCATAGATGACCAGACTAGACGCGCACGGGCGAGCTCCACCTTGAATTCGCCGCCAGCCACTCCGAGTTGGATGAGGAGAGCTTGATTTGGGGGCAACGGTGACCTCGGTGCAGGGGATTTTGCCATGGCATGCATCTTTTGCAAATAGACCCTCATGAAAACATGCAATTTTTTATAGTGTGTGTGTGTGTGTCTTGGCATATTTACTTAATCATCCCAAAATCTAAGAGTATTTAGAGAAATTTTTATAGGTATCCAGTTTTAGGTATGCTGTTGGAGAGAAGCATAAAAAATTCCTAAAAATGTTCTCTGTCCTATACCCAAAACAAGTTTTAGGTCTTCCAATTTAGCAATGTTGTTGGAGATGCTCAGAGAAGAAAAGGGAATGGTAATCACGCAGTTCAACTAAATTCTACTGCGAATGCTGGGGAACAATAGCTTCCCTGCTCAGAACAGCTAAGAATCTTGTTCCATGGGCTAGAATGAAATTGGAGCAAATGATGTAGTTGTGGTGGACAACGGGCCAAGGGGTGAAGGCCTCAGTGCCGGCTAGCAGTCATGAGGGGGGTGTTGTCTGGCTGAGGCAAGGAAATATCCTTCTGTTTTCTGCATATTCTGTTTCAATTATCTTCCTCTCGTTAAAGAATCTGGAACTAATCAATAGAATGCAAGTCTATTTAAAGAATCAAATATCTAACTTCCTTATCTAATTTAGCTAGCTTAATGGGCAAAAATAAATCCTCATTGTGGACATGCTGCTGCATTACATAACACATGGTTTATCATTCCCAAATAACTGTATATTTGATGTAATGAATACGACGATCCATCGTATCCAATAACATAAGAATTCTTATTATACACCCAAAGCAAGGAAGAAGCACAGTACAAAAGAGGAAACGGTGGCACATGATAAACAGTATTTGCTGTGTGTAAGATATACAGCACAAAAGAGCTTGTCTTATAAAGATATCAAATAGTGCAATCACCAAGAAGTCTGCCATGAGGAAGTGAACCAGCGAATGCCCAAGCATATTGTTGATTTCCGCATGCATGCAGACAAAAACTGAATTTCAAGAGTGCAGTTTGGAGAACAGTATCCAAGTTCTAACCTATCAGATCCATAAGCAGTATCACTGTAGAAGTTTTGGAAGTATACAACATTTAACCTCAAATTCTGTTTAAGCTGTATGCTTGCAAGAACTAAGAAGCTACATGTCAAGGAAATTTCTCTTTGGAATGAGTAACATAGAACTTTTGATCTAGCCAAGTATAGAATTCTGCCAATAAAGAAAAATAAGTACAGAGGTACTAACAGGATCACTCTTGAAGAAAACCAATGATGTTCTTGTGAGAATAAACCAACGCTTCTTCCACGATTTCCATCCAATCCCTGAAAAGCATAGATGCATGAGTTATCTTTCACAAGAAACACTAAGAGGTATTGACAGAAGTAAAAAATCTTACAAGCCCATGCAGAACTGAATCAAATAAACTAGTGTCTCACTCACAGCATGTAAATAAAATTTTGGAGCAAAAAGGTGTTTACTCGCTTGATTTATACTGAAGTAATGATTTAAAGAACTCAATTTGATTGAGCAAATAGATGGAGGGGTTATTTATTTGGTTGATTTGCAGTTGAGTGAGAAACAATCCGAAAAACCAGTGTCTAATCCATGATAACAAGTTTCCATTTTTATTTCCTACTTACTCCCTCAGTCTCAAAAAGAAAGTCATTCTACTTTTGTCCCAAGTCAAAATCGTCGGTTTGAATAAGTTTATGTAACACCAAATAGGTATACTATGAAAAATATTTCACAATGAAACAATAAATATAATGATACCTACTCCCTCCGTCCCAGTTTAAGCGCATTTATAGAATTCGAAAAAAGTCCCAGATTAAGTGCTCATCAATCCCAACTCCCAATGCTGCCTGTGCACCGGTGCAGACATTTAGTGGTCCACATTTGTTTAGCACCGTATCTATCTTCCTCTCCCGTAGTTTCTGGTTTCTTCGGTTCCTTTCTTTCTGCCGCATGTGGTTCTCATGCAGCGCCTCTCTGCTCTGTCCTTGTGCGCACAGATGTTCTCACCCCTCAACAGCTCTATGTACTGTAATGATTACAGCTGTTTCTAAACCAACTATTGCCTTTATAAGGGGCATTATTGTCATTTCCTAGCAATCTTAATTTGCTCCCCAGATTCTAGAAATGCATTAAAACTGGGACAGGGAGTATTTGATTGTACTCTTTTGCATTAACTTGGTCAAACTTTAGATGTTTTGACTTAAGACAAAACTAGAGCGTTTTTTTCTCTTTAAGACAGGGAGTAAGTTGCTAATTTGACTAACATAACGGCAGCCACTTTTAGTATATACTGAAATCAGGAGAATAATAGGAAAAATAACATTATTCATACAAGCATTGATTATTTCTTTGCACGCTTGACGCAGCCTGTTATGTACAATTCTCGACTTTCTTTTTAGCTCATGGTGCACATGTTATTGATAAATTCTTAAATTTGATTGCTCCATGAAGGAACTAACATCGAATGAGCATTGCGTGTGAAACGCTGTTTTAAAGAGATAGGTAAGGGACAGGGGTTACCTTTGGATGATATGAAGAGAGGCCCACTCTTGAAAACCTGATTGGAATGTTTACGGCATCAGACATGTAGTAATACAAAGAGCAAATAATGAAATAGTTAACAAGAATGCAATGTGTAACCCACCCTAAAATCCTAGTTTTTAATCATGTACGATGTACCCCAAAATGCAATGTGTAATTAGTATGGTTGGAACGATAAAGAAAACTACCTGCTCAGTTAATTATTTTGACTTCAGCTCTAGTAGTAACGGGAAACGTCATGGTTTATGCTAAATGTGCCAAGCATGAACAGGTCTTAGAAGTAATGAAGTGTATTTGCTTTTATTGATTGATGCATATGTGCTTATATTCAAGAAAAACGATATCATATAAGTATCTTAGCTGGCCCATTAATGTCAAATGTCTTTTTCGTATTTCCATGAAGCCTGAATGTTTTGCGGGTACAAGGCCATTTGATCCATAAACAATGTACACGTTGATGGCAGTGGCAGATCTGCAACGGTGAGTGTATTTCCATAGCCTCGTTCATTCTCATCCCTCCTTATATGGTTGCTTCTTCCAACCACAGTATCTTTTGCTGCTTCATTTCCCATATACTCTATCATATATTCTTACAATTTTTGCCCACATTGCATACTACCATTAACAGCCTGCCCGCTCTACTAATATCACATATCTCAGCGCACCTAAAACCCTTGTATCATCCTTCACCAGGCCACACCATTTAACCGGAATGGCAATACATCTCAGTTTTAAAGGCAAAATCACCCCCACAATGTTCCTTGTGCCATCGTTCAACCAACAGTCCGAATCTGAGCTGCATTGACAGTAATCCACCAGTATCATCATCATTCCAGACGGGTACTGAGCACCCCCAAGGGGTATAAACTCTACAGGCGCCACCTCCAACTCCATCCAACCGAGGTCCAATCCCGCCTATTAATAGTAGAAGTAGTGACCCCTCGAGGCCAACAGCACAATGCACAGTAGAGAAGCGCATCCTTGCAGCTCAAGCCATGAGAACTCAACAAGCAAAGCAAGCTACCGTTCACCCACCGATACACGAAATGTGGGGAGACGCCCGTCAGCATCGGATACCAAAACCGCACCAAACCCCACAACCGCGAGCACACACGCAAGGAACCACCGCACGGAACGCACCGTGTTGCCGTTGGCCGCCGCGGCGCCGCCGCCTCCGCGCTGCTGCTGGTACCGCTCGAACGCCGCCCCCGCCACCGGCGCGGACGACATCCCTGTCCCGCCTGCGCCGCCGGCGCCACCACCTCAGATCGGCCGCCCCCGCGCTACGGCAGCCGCTGCATTGGATCCGGGAGCAGCCGTAGCGGCGGCAGCCGCGGCCGCCGATCTGGCTCGCCTCGGAGGGGCGGCCGCGGTTAGGGTTTGGGTTTTGGGCGGCGGCTCCCGCGGGTGGAGGCCGAGACGGAGGAGGGAGGGGGTGGTGGTACGGCGAGGGAAGGGGGCAGGAAGGGAAAGCGACAGAGGTGGTGGCGCTGTGAATGCGATGGCAGCAATGGCGCTGTCCGTCTTTCCCCCCTCGTCCAGGTCCAGTTACGGGCTGGCCGCTTTGGAGCCTCTCGGGCGGTGGGGAAGGGGGAGTGGGGGGGCTTGCTCTCTACGCTCTCTCTCTCCGTAAGCTAAGCCAGCGTTCGGAGTAGGTGATGCGTGTTAATTTTTGGGTTAAGCCCCTGGCCCATGTATATTGGGCCCTCTCCTCCGTCTCCGGTCTTCCATCTTTTTTCCCCGCCGGGTTTGAAACCAAAGAGAGATTATATATACCAGTAATAATTAAGTAGATTGACTTCAGGGGTCGTGTTGCGCTTTTCACGCCACCATCGGGGATAGCACTACAGCACAGGTTGTTTTATGCGAAATGAAGGAGAGGAAGAAATTTTAAGAAAGAAGAAAGGAGTTGTACGTATTTGCTATGATCTTTATACTGTCCAGCTCGATTCATTTAGCACGTAAAAAAAATTAAGAATAGGTAAATAGAGGAGGGGAGAAGTGAAGTGTTGGCATAAACTTAGCATGTCCATCGATGATGGTTGCCCAAAATGACAAGGAAAATAAAGGCATTATCATTTGAAGGTGATGGCACGTATAATGCGAGCGAAAGAAAATTTGCATTCAAATATTCATTAATGGGTTAAGGCATTAGGCTCATCAAGGTTTATTTGTACATAGCTCCATTCAATGGTGACACATGATCGTGTTCGAAATGTGAACCAAAGTGTCGGGGACAAGTGAGTTTAAAAGGGTATATTAACCGTGATTGAAACCTCATGATTGTTTGAAATGAGCTTCTTGTGAAACTCAACAAAGGAACTGTGGCCATCCTACCTCAATGCTACCATTTTTCTATATATGTCCATAAACTTTATTTACTCGGACGAGCACCTGTCATTTGTCAGTAACTAGTGGGTGGGTGTCACTGAGATCGTAATAAACCTTGTCAAGTGGGGACAATAATAGCGCATACAAAAACAAAACCCATGGCTTTAGCCTGTGGTCAGTGCCTCACCATTTTTTAAACAGCCAAGGGCTTATTAGCTAATGCGTGTGTTTAGTGGGGGTGGTGGGCTACCTGGCTGGCTGGCTGGCTGGCTGGTTGGGCCGTTGAGAAGTGTGGCCCCTTTTGCTTTCCCTTTATTTTGTTTCGTTCCTCAACTGCTACAGTGACCGGCGATCTGGTGGCGGTGACCGGTGGGGCGCCCGAGCGGATCGTCTCGTGTCCGTGTCCGTGTCCGTGTCCGGCCACGGGCTCCGCCGGACCACGGCCGCCGGCGCGGGGCACGGTCACGTCCCGTGTCGTGTCCGTGTCAGCAGGCCCAGGCCATGAGCCCATGACGCATGGAGCCCGTGTGTGGTGGGCGTCCACTGGATCGGATCCCGCACCCGAGGATGAACCGAGGTCGCGTCCAACGGTGTTCCGCCGAGCTGCCGCGGGCCGACATGTTCAACGTACTTCTGGTCGAGCACGTACGTATGTCCTTGTCGTATAGGTATACAGTTACAGTATATACAGTTATACACGATGTTGTGTCTGCATTTTTATGTGAAGTGTACGGTGACCCGGATCCATGGATCACCCTAGCCCTCCATCTGTCGGTGCAGTCCCAGCCTATGATGTCTATAAGAAATATTTATGATGTCATGTTAGCAAGACATTAATTTAGACATTATGTTATTCAACCCATGATTTTTTAGCGTGGATCCTCAATAAATTCATCATCTCTCCTCTCCACCAATCGTATTTGTTTTTTATTTATAATAAAGACACTGTCATATCTCAACCCAAACTTGGTAGTATCTTGTGCATATGTTCTCGTATAGAAATTGAGTCTTGCATGAGACCCAGTGTCTTGCTCTTTTCCCTCTCTCCTATTTAATGTAGCGCCACATAAGTCAATAGTCATATGTATCATCCTATTTAATGTTATAGAAATCATCTTAGTTGGAGGGATAAGACTGCCCTTAAAAAGCTGATATATTTAATATTGGCCCCCCAGTTGGTTGTTCCCGTCCCTTTTCCGTCTAGTTGCCTCTTCTATCGGAGGCACTAGTCATTACATGTGACTGTTCAGACTTCGAAGCTTATGCTTTTGTTTTTATTTTGATTGATGCATACCTTTCCTTTAGCCTGCGTATACTCTTGTAAAACATCAATAATCATGCCTCCTTATATAAGGAGGGGACTCAATTCAAGAGAGGTTCATACGAAGCCCTACAAAATACTCAGAGGGTGTATATACTCTCGCCGTAACTAAAATATAACATTTCCTGCGAACATATGCCATGCACAGTTGGCAACGCACTTTTTCCGGGTTTCCCTGATTAGGATTAGGATTAGGATTCATAAAGAGTTGTTTATTTGTTTTTAAAAAAAGTTATTTGTTGCTTGTTATCCTTATCTGTTTATGAGAACGAAGAAAAAGAAAAGGCCCGCACTTTCGATTAAAAATAAAATAAAATAAAAAAGGCATGCAAAAGTCGAACGGCATAATTGCCATGTGAGAGCTTGCTTTTATGAACTTTGCAAAACATAATCCGAAATGGCATAGTTCCCCTTTGTTGCCATAAAAGGGGCGAAAAAGAATAAGGCATACAGCTTTATTTCATCGTGATGAACTGATGACTGATTAGCCTACCTGCAAAAACAATGCTAACCCTTGTTTAATTTCTAACTTTGGCATGTCAAAGTTGGGACTTTATCATAAATGTGACACTGTAGCATTTCGTTTGTATTTATGAATAATTGTTCAAACATTGATTAATTAGGCTTAAAATGTTCGTCTCGTAAAGTAAAAAAAACTGTACAATTAGTTTTTGATTTCATCTACATTCAGTGCTCCATGCACGTGTCGACATTTTGATGGGAATCTTCTTTTTGTATAGTGGAATTTGGAAACTAAACAAAGCCCTGATGATCATGATGAACGAGTGACCACATTGCATCAAATTACTGAAACGGATCTGTTTTTCTTTCTTCCCTTTATTTTTATTAAACAGATGGATCTAGCTTTCCTTGAGCAATATTGCTACCAAAATTACTGATAAAAAGCGATGGATCTACTCCTATTCATGATCACTGATTTTGGTTTGCTAGACAGTCGTAATAGTAAGCATCACATGTTGCAAGCCTGCAATGCAATACGACAATCGTAACAGTGTCACATGCCGCAACCCTCATGTGCTCATCGTCGCAGCCAATCTCGGCCTGTTCAGGAAGCAGCAGACGCGGACAGCTTTTGCAGAGGAGATCGCAGCAGTAGTTTAAGGGCGTATTTGTTTGGATGGGCTAAAGTTTAGTACATTAAATAAATAATAATTAGAAGCATTAAATATAAATTAATTATATGAGTCAGCTACGTAAGAAGAATCTAATTAACCTATAATTAGTATATAATTATCGCATATTTACTGTACCATTATATTATCTAATTATGGACTAATTAGGTTTAAAAGATTGGTCTCGTAAATTAGCCATTATTTATGTAATGAGTTTTTTAATTAATCCATATTTAATAGTTCTAAATAGCATTATTACATCCGATGTGACAGGACTAAACTTTAGTAGTTGGGCCTTGTTTAGTTTTCAAATTTTACCCCAAAATTTCACTACGTAAAAAGAAGATTCCTATCACATCAAAATATCGGCACATGTATGGAGTACTAAATGTAGATAAAATTAAAAACTAATTACACAGTTTTGTTGTACCTTGCGAGACGAACATTTTGAGCCTAATTAATCAATGTTTGAACAATTATTCATAAATACAAACGAAATGCTACAGTGTCGTATTTATGACGTTTTTAAAGTTTGGGTGTCCAAACGTTGGAACTAAACAAGGGCGGACCAGGATTCAGGCAAGTCACAGTGAGCCTTACCTCCTTGTTTCTCCAAGAGCTTTTATTTTAATCCAACATTACATCGAAAGAAACAGAAATATAGAATATGGTAGGAACCAAATTGATAAAAAATTCATAAAATTAGAGTGATGATAATTTTTCTCAAGTCACACATTAATATATTTTAATTCTAAACCATCCATACATGATACTAGAGTCACTGAATCTGGAGCAACAAGTTGTACATGCTCCTGAAGGGCATTTCACTTATACAATTAGCCCACAAAATATAAAATATTGTAGTTAGCCTATCCAAAATACTATAATTAGGCCACAAAATACTATTTCAACCCTCTAACCAACTTGCAGATGTTAGAACAAATCTTGGTTAAGAAGATTATCAACGTCACAACCTGGAGCTGTCAAAATCTGTGTGAAATTGGCAATAACATTGTACTCTTGAAGCTCCATATTTGCTCCTTTGTTTCTGTCACTATTCTCCACTTGGACTAGGGGTTGTATATCATCACTTTTCTTTTGTTGCTGCAGCAAATTCAACTAATTCATTAAGAAAAGAATGACAGCAGCATATGCAGATTTTCAGATTGCATTGGACATACCTTTGCCCCTTTTTGTGATGCTGCAATAGATTTAGTTGCTTTGCGCTTCCCCCTCTTGCGAAACTTATCAACCCAAGTTTTATGTCGCCTCGAATTCTTTGACTGAACCTCTTTTTTCTTCAACTTTGCAGCACTAAGCAAGCCATCTGTTTGCTGGACATTTGGGTCAACATTTTCTTGATCCTTGCATGGTTCAATTGTAGCACTAGAACCCCCATTTGTAGATACATTGAGTTTCTCCTCTAGCTGTAGACTAAGGCAATCAAGTGCATTTTCTAACGGCACACAACATTCTTGAGAGTTGGCTACTTTATCTGCCAAATTATGAAACTTATGAGACAGAAACTTGTATCGAAGTTGGGCTTCTCGTTTTGGATTTTCTACCACATTTCTTCCTTCTCTATCTTGTATACTTTCGTTGCGTGCATCTCTAGTCCATCTCTTTAGAATATAATGTGAAGGTAATATCTTTATATTCATCAAATCAAGAACTTTGAGAGCATGGGCACACAATATTCCTGCCCTATTGAACATTCCATAATTGCATGAAGCTTTTTGGTTTAAAGGATCACCAATCACTATGCATTCGTCTTCAAAACTTAATTCACTATGCAGACTCCAAAGTGCAACAACATATTTATTATCTCCTTCCATAACTCTAGCACATGCACCCATTGATCTTTCATATTCACTTTGGAAAGCTTCAAAAATTACAGGAGTATACAATTGACTTGTTTGAACTAACATAGGTGTATACATTTGTCTTCTTGGCTGCTTTTTCCTTAATTCATATTCAGAGTCCACTTCTTTACGTCTTTTTTCTTGCACCGTCCTTTCAAAATGCTTCAAAAATCGAACAATATCAAAATCTGATTTCAAATGGTTTTTTATTGCATTATTGAAGCTCTCACTTAGTTGTGTACTTCTCACTCCCAAACTGTAGACATCTTTCATATAACATTCAGCCCATTTTTCTTTCACCTTGTAGATACTATCTAACCAAGTTTGCTTATTCACTTTAGATCTCAGAATATCAAAAGCTTCTTGAAATATTGCCTCATCCTCATAGCCATACATACAAGCACTAAAATCCGAGAGAATACGAGATTCTTCATCTTCCTCTTCCTCTTCCTCTTCATCTTCAACTTCAACTTCGTCTTTCTTTTTGTCCTTCACTTGAGATAAATGCTTGACAGCATTCTGCATTATGTGGAATGTACACAATCCATGATATGATTCAGTGAATACTATCCGAACAGCTTTTCACATTGCTGCATCTTGATCTGTGTAAATAGTTCTAGGTTGCTTTTCATTATGTGCAGCTAGAAAATTCTCAAACAACCATGTAAATGATGCTTCAGTTTCATCAAATAGAAGTGCAGCACCAAAAATAGTAGTTTCTCTAAACTGATTCAGCCCAAGAAAAACACCAAATGGCCTATATTCTTTATTTGTGCCAAATGTAGTGTCAAATGTGACAACATCACCAAAGTGTGCATAATCAAGAATCATTTTAGCATCAGCCCAAAATATGTTAGTAATATGCTCATCACAATCCAGCTGCAAAGTATATTGGAATGATGGGTTCTCTGCAATTTTTTCATGAAAATACTTCAACATACTTCCAGCCTGTCCAAAAGCCAACTCTCTCTGCCTCTTGCTTTGCAAATAATTTTTGCGATCACGACAAGTGTAGCCAAGGTTAAGTGGTCCACCAACTTGACGACTAGCCAATTCATGTGCAGCTTTTGGCCTAATTCCAGAATCATCAGCTGTTTCAATTTCGAAAGCCTGTATTTCAGAAATTTTCCTCTGTGATGCCATCAAATGACAAGTTTCAGGTAACTGAAGTAAGTGGTTGTGTTCAAGCACAACATCAGTAACTTCATAATTTTCTTCCCCTCTATCCAATGTAAGAGTCATTCGAGCTTTACAATCAGTCCTTGTTTCAGCTCTAAAGCACTTTGTTACATGATCTTTTAGCCCTTTTCTTCGATGACCCTCGTTGGCACAAACAAATCTGCATGAAGTCACTTTACCATCAAATTTGCTTAAATTTGAGTATCTTTTCCTCACATCAAATCCAGCACGACCACCATATGCCACCCAAAACAACCAAGCCTCTTCTGAATTTCTGAACCTCAATCCAATATGAGGAGTGCTTTTGTCCAATTCTGCCATTTCTTTCCACAACACTCTCAATTACCCAGCATATCAATTCTGGCAAAAATTCAAACAAATACATAATATAATCAGTGGAAAAACTAGAAATATCATTCTTTAGGTTATTCTATGTATCAATGTCACTCTATCGGATCAATCACAACCAGTATTTGCCATATCCAGATATCTTTCCAAACAACCAGTAGGAATAACGATGAGGACACTCACATTACTTGCAGCAGCGATGGTCGTGATGGCGTTGCGATGGCGGCCTGCCTGCCTCACCGCTGCTGCGCCCGGAGGCTGCCGACTCTCTCACCTCCGGCTTCTCCTCCGCGGCGTTGCAACGACGGCCGCAACCTGGCTCCAGGCGCGGGGAATCGGAGGAGCGGCTGAACGCCGGCGCGGGGGGACGATTCGCAGCGGCGAGCGAGGCGCCGGCGCGGGGGAGTGGCTCAACGCCGGCGCGGGGGAGTGAATCGTAGCGGCGAGCGGCGCCGGCGCGGCCGCGTGGGGAGCGACGCCGCAACGCGCGGGAGATTATTCTGCTGCCCGCGCTTTTTTTCCCTCGGCTGAACTATCTCGATGGTTGACCAGTAGAAAGAATAATGGGCCCAAGCTGTGAACCGTTTGATGATGCATGGACGCTGGATTGAACCCCGCAAGGCTCACGGTGACTTGGCAAGTCACTGAATCCGCGTCCAACAAGGGCTGGGATCCAAACACACCTTTAACCATTGCCATCAAGGCCCACACGGTGACACAGTCCCACACAGTAAGGCCTTCCTCAACACTTACGAAATCGTCAGGTTACCTGAACCAGAGAGATAGTAGAAAAAGAAAAATAATAGGCTGCACAGTTACAGAGGGTCAGAGTGTGTGCAAGATTAGCAAGTCCTAATGCTATCCGCACTCGTCATACTTTAAACTCATCCCCTAAAAGAAATATTCCACCCTGTTTATCAAGATTTTACAGTACAATTTTAGTTTCTCCGCACCCGTTATTCCCTATATCTCGTACTCCATACCAACTATACTATATTTTAATCAACCATCCAAACTACCATATCCTTCCTCCTCAATTTTTTTTTACCCTCACCTCTCACCTTCCCTCTCTCTCTCCCCTCCTTTTCCCTTTCCCTCTCCCTCTCACCACGTCGGCGCTTGCCGTCCCTCCGCCATGCCGCTTTATTTACCGTTCTTCGGGAGAAACGGAAGTTTTCCGTCGCCTTTCCCAGCCTTTCCCATTTCCCGCTGCAGCCTATTTTTACCTTGTGTATGCGCTATCTAATGTAGCGTTCCCCTTCCCCATATAGCATTGTGGACAGCCTAACGCGCTAGCGCAGCCGTTTTGAGCGTCCTCTCTCCTCCATGTCATCTATGAGCTACCGATTTAGACAGCCTTTGAAGAAGGCCTAAGTAGTATAGCAGCAACTGTCCAGATGCATCTATCTGGTCGATGCCAAATGGCCCACACAGTAATCCTCTCCATAAAGCTTTGGTACGACCAACAAGCACAGGCACAGTATGCCATGAATGAGCATCTGCCGCTGCACGAAGATGTTTGCCTGTCTCTGGTCCGTGGCCAGCCCTTGGACCGGCTTGTAGCTTGGGGCCGGCTATGTCCAAGCGGAGCAAGGGCTGCAAGGTATGCAGTGCATTCCGAGTTTTGGCAATGGTTGCTTCCTCTTCATCACGTGGAAACCTTAGCTACCGTAACTCTATTAGATTTGTATTGATTTCCAACTTGAGGTAATCCTAATCCAAATGCAAAGTAAGATTTCGCTCACAACGTCCATGCAGTCAAGCCAAACCTAACGCCATATCCTGTTTTTGCCATAGTTCAAAGCATCAAAAGAGTGTTTGAAAATGAGTAAATTTCTTATTTGACACCAAAACAAATGCCGGTTCCTTTCTTGACTCTGAAAAGTTTTTGTTCTCTATTTGACTCTGACTTTTAACTTCATTCCTTATTTAACATTTTCATCATAGCTTTCAGTTAAATTAAGCAAAACAACATCGAAATAACCTTCAAAATTCATGAAACCTTTTGTAATGATATAACATATCTATATGAACATATTTTATTTAAAAGGACACATGTGCCTTTATGGTTTCAAAATTAAAATTTACTAAACTAGACTATCTTTAAAACAAAAATGAATTATATGGCACCAAAATATTTTTAAAAATTATGAAAAATAATTAATTATTCACATATGTGGTAGTTTGTAAAATTATTTTTCATTATAAGTCACATATAGAACATGGTATTTTAGTAATTTTAGATGGAACTTATAATTATCTATTTAACTTATGACGAAAAATAATTTTATACACTATTGTATCACATGTGACACATATTAGTTATTTTTTTATTAATTTTTTGAAAGCATTTTAGTGAGATAAAATTCAGATAAGTTTTAAAAACTATCTAGTTTGGTGAATTTTAAGTTTAAAACTATAAAAGTGCATGTATTGTTTTGAATGACATATGTTCATGTCTATTTGTTATACTGGTAGAAAAAGTTGGATAAATTTTGGAGGTGATTTGGAGTACGTTTTGTCTGACTTAACCTTTGAAGGTAACAAAAATATCAAATAAGAAATGAAGTTATGTCAAATAGAGAACGAACAAAATTTCGGAATCGACAGTGTCAGATAAGGAATTTACTCTTCGAAAATAGTCTGGTTTCGCACAGAATGAAGCGCCATCCATTCATCCAAGCAGCGTCATCCATTCATCCAACTTTAACACACAGACAGCAGCTTCCCACCGCAAAGTTAAGCCTCCACGTCGCAACAGGACAAACAAAAACATTAACTTGTGCACCGTGTTACAATTTCAGATGTGATACCCCGATTGTTTCACCCCGACTCAGACGGACAATTTCATCAAAAGTCTATTTTTAAAACAACATAGAAGTTTCACAACTGAGAATGGATATATCCTTGGTTATTTTGCTATTTCTGATAAATCCATGCCCTGGGACTATACTGTCAAACAAATACGATTTATCCACTGATTACAAGGGGTTATTATACATCAACAGACCTCTCATGGCAACACTCTCCCATTCGAAATACAACTCGACAAAGGATGTCCATGGCTACTGGAGCTAGAAGCTCTCGTCTCTTTGGAACAGTATTGAACCGACCATGACTGCTATTCCAGTTACCGCAATTGTGAAGAGGAGCCGCTTGTGTTGTGAACCATGAGGTCGCGCTGGTCGAACTGGTGGTGGAGGCCGTACTTCTCTCTCTGCAACCGCTCTGGCACTTTAAAAAAGACATATGATTATCTCAAGAGTTTTGTAACACTTCACAATTGGCACCAAAATTGTTCAAAATGGAAGGTCAATATTTTTTTTGTTCACATTATCATCTTGATCAGATCATTAAACATATAGGCAGGAACACTAGTGCATTTGATTTGCATATCAAATTTCATGAATTCAGCTTGGTAAGAAAAATCTAGGTCCATGAGAAGTAAACAGTTACTATATGTTATTGTTGGATCATATAATTGTTAGACATATGAATGCAAAGAATTCAGTATAGCCAAAAGAAAGAAAGATGTCTGTCTATACCTTGATGTTTCTGCAGAACCATTTGAGTTCCTATGGCACTGTATCTCGTGCCCTATCCACTCACGCAGTCTAATATACTTCATGCATGTTTGGCAATATTCTGTTCGGTTTCCACATACATCCTGCAACTCAAAATAATGTGATCAGAACATGTAAATAAATTTTGAAACACTTTGTAGTTTCAAAAGGAAATTACAAATTATACCTGATGTTCCTTCAGATCAACCGCAGGCAGTTCAAACTCACAATATTCACAGGCAACCATTCTTTGTGGGCACTTTTCACTTTTATGAAGATCCCAACTCTCACGCTCTATTGTTTCTTTGCAAAGGATGCAATTCATCTGTATGTAAGAAGATGATATATTTAATGCACTAAGGAAAAATAAATCAGATGTTCTATATCCACGAACCGAAATGATGTTTCACTAGTTCCTAGTTTCAATAGGTCTATATAATACAAAATAAAATGTACTAGCTCCTGAGTATATAAAGAAGCTATCACACTATCATGGCGATAGGGAAAAAACAGCGCCACATTCGCCCATAATGTTGATTCTACTTATGTACATTCTACAATTAACTTAAAAGAGCTATGCAACTAATCATTCGTTGCTATATACTATACTATATGTGCTAGACATTGATAACAATAAAATTTTAATATGTTTTGTAGATCGTACAAAGAGAAACAGTATGGTATGATGTTAAAAGAGTCTAAGAGATCAAATATGGAATGATTGCAAACATACCGGGGCATGGTTTTCATCGTAATGTTCATCCATAAGCTTCCTGGGGACCATTTCTCCACAGTGCTGGCACTTTTGGAGGTTACGGGCGCAATGTACAGAATGCAAGTCGATGTTCGAAGATGGGATCTCCCTCTGACTGATGAACACAAAGATGAAGGACTTAGTACAATGAATGATGACTGACACCCAATTTGACGAATAGGGCATAAGTGCATGAAACACAATGCTCATCAAACCACAATGGTACGACAAGTAACAAATTGCATAGACTTGGGTAGCAATTGTAGAATGAAAAATAGCTGATCCCAGGCAAAATCCTATTAGGGAAAGAATGGCAAAGGGAATCAAGTCTGTTCAGAGACTGAATCTCATTGCCACATTTGATTAATCATATAATCAACAAATGAGCCCAAAAATAATAAACATGTAAATGCAGTTTGTCCCAACCTTACAGATATCCATAAAATGTCCTATTGATTATGTTGATAAAGGAACATGACGCGATCTCTTCTGTTTAATTTCTTTGAATAACAATTGGTTACTCCATCTAAGTTTAACTGTACAATTTGTGTAGAAATGCACATGCTAATCATCAAACAAGCCAGTTTCCGTTCCGATTGTAATTTTTCTGCTTGCACGAAACGCAAAAGCATATGCACAAATCTAGGTATCATAGCTCCGATTAAGATGCCTCCAAACTCAATTTCCTATCGCTGTCGAGTCCAGATATTGTAAAAACACCAATATCAATATCATTGACATGCTGAAACATCAAAATAATTAACATCTTGATCACGGCGACACGGCAGAACAGAACCCAACCAACTGCCCCTCTCACCACCACGCAAATCCCCCTCCCCCCGATCCAATTGAACTCCACCCCAGCTCAGATCCAAGCCCACAAGACCAATCGCATCACCGACGCGTGACGCACGTGCACCCGCCAAGACACCGGGAGCCGCGAGGTATAGAACAAAGAGGGGCCAAATCAGAGCCGGGAACGGGGGAAAGGCCACGAACCAGTGCGCGCAGGTGGAGACGGCGGGGACAGCCGCAGCGGGATCGGTGTCGGCGCCGGCCGCTGCCATGTCGCCCCCTTGATCTCCGGCTCCCGATCGGATCGGCGACGGAGGCGGTTCTCCTCACCAACAGCCGAGACGGCGCCGAGCAGAGCTGAGCGGCGGACGACAAGCAGGGCGCTCGGGGGGTGGGCGCGGCCGGAGGTCCCGAGGGAAGGCGGGGAGAGACGCGGTTGGGGAGGTGGAGTGATTGATCCGTGGAAGGGAGGAGAGAATTTATGGGAGGGCGAGAGGAGTGGGTGGATTAGGCGAGGTCAGGCGTGGCATTGTGGAGGAGTTCTCGTTTGCCGGGTGGAGTTAATACAGGGTTTCCAGGGCCCCTGGCGTCCGTTTTCTTTTTCCTTTTAGGGCCGTGCCAAGCGGAATTGAGGCCCTGCAGGCTGAAGGGCAGCCGTGTCTAACCCGGCCCGGACAGGGTTCAGCATGCTTATCTTTTTCATGCCAAAACCTGCAATACCTTTTTTTTAGAATAAAACCTGCAATACCTTTTGGTCTTAGGAGGGAGGTGAAAAGAAGATTTCTATGGTGATTGGCAGAATATGTGTTTTACAAAGTCGTCCCTCAAACTATCAAATATGTTGCCTGGTTTTACAAATCCCTGTAGAGGTTCTATACTCGTGCTGCACAAGTAAATGCAACTTTGGTCGAATGCTGTTCTGGTGCTGCCTGCCCTGGATCAACAGAAGCCTATGCTTTTTTCATAAGGGAAAACTTTATTAATCTTAGCCAATTACATTAAGAAGATACAATTACGCTAAGATTATTTTCAGATTATTTCCGGCCTCTGCATAGCTAAGATGCCCCCCCGCCTAAAAGAGAAAATAAAAGAGAACATAAACGACAAGACATAGGAAACAGAAGCCTATGTATATGTAAAAAAACACAAGTCACCGAACCTAGCTACTTCAATGGAGTATACTGTTCATTCAGTCCACATACATTGGTCAAGTCTAGACGTATACATGTTTTATGTGAAATGAGGAGACCAGTCACAGGCTGCGACTCACAGGTCACAGCCGAATAATTTGAGCCAAGCTTTAATACGGTCGTGCTTCGGTGCAAGTGGTATCAGCATTAACATTTGATAGGGAAAGGCCATGGTATGTACAATAGTAGCCGCAGAAGGTAGGCTTTGCTTTATGTTTTCAAGTTCTGCCTTGCCTTGATCAGCCGCTTCAGTGCTGCTAACCAAATAAGGCACTCATCCCAGTCACTCCTCGTCAGGACCACCTGCAATTGTACAGGAGCCGATGCCCAGATTAGAAAGGAATGGAAGAGTTCATTCTGCAATTGTCGTTCAGGGTACATGGAAGCATTGCAATCTCACCAAAACTACACCGGTAATATACACTGAAGCACTTGCAGTAACAAAGAGCGAAGTTCAAAGCAAGAAGCAAGGGAACAATCAATCAAGGCTTGGCTACCAACAAGCACGAAGAGTGGCACTGGAATGAATACGTTACTTTTGCATACCATCGACTATACGAAAACACATTTCCAAGAAAAAGGCATACTATCTGGTAACTACAGGCGATGCAGTCCTATAATGCAGTAAGTCTTATTCATTACTAGTTTATTCTAGGTAGTTTGCTCATTAGGTACTGGTGATACAGTAATTCTGAAGTACAACAGAAGAATACAGTCATGCAAATGTCAGCATGACTAATGTACGAAAATAACTGCACAAGTCCAATTTTCATGTACAGAAAAAACAGCAAAGTCTAGTAAAATCCCCATGCAGGTCAACGTACTGAAAAGAGCAAACTTTTTAGCACACCTTTTTTCATTAAATGATTAGAAAACATCCAGATACAAACAAATGCTCCATCAAGAATACCTGGAGGTGCTGCGCAGCTGCAAAATCACCATTATCAAGAGCAGTGCACAACTGAATTAGTTTTGAGGAAACATTTGGTGAGACATCCCTTTTGTTCAGTTTCTCGAATAAAGCCCCAATCTTCCTAGAGTTGTCTTCAATTTCTCGTTTCTTAGGAGTCACTTTGGATGTCTCATCAAACAATCTGGTCAGTGTTGCTATTACAGGTCTCAGCTCAGCTGCAAAGTACAACCAGACAAAGTCACCCGTGAGTACAACAAACTCTGCTCTCCATAACTTAAACATTCAATTTCTTAACAAGCTTCTTCTTAATGCGATGATAGCAGATCTCCTGCGTGCTTGAGAAAAAAAAATCTTAACAAGTAGTAACATTATTCTTTGGTGACACATAGTATACTAATATACAGGAATAAACTAGAAATGACAGTTTCTCGAACATAGCAACATTCATATGATCTAAACAACAAAAACATAATGAAAACAGCTAAAAACTGAGCAAGTGGCCAAGTTTTGTTAATATTGCGCTTTATTATTGTGGTATTGTACTAGTAGACACTGAGAAGATTCACATTTGTAACCATACCAGTTACATTTGATGAATCAACTATGTGCACAGTTGGTGGAGGGGCAGGATGGGCAGCGGCAGACTTTGACTGACTTTGCGCTGGGCTTGAAGGTTTCACAGGGTCATCTTGCCTCTGGACAAAACTTTGATTACTTGATGGCATAAACCTGAAGGTTGGATTAGCTGAAACAGCATGTGGAAACTTCTGATTCAGGACAGTTCCTGGCAGTGGTGCACCGATACCCTCTGAAGTGGGTGGGCCATTCTGGCACTTTATAAGGAATGTAGATGGCTGAAATGGAGCACCATGACTGGATTGATTTGCAAGAGATGAAGAATTGCTGTAACTTCTATCTGGAGCCAAAATCCTAGGACTGACTATACCATTATCTGAAAAAACAAGGATTCTGATAAATAAGATAATAAAGTATTCAAATGAAACACCTAACAAAATTAGTAAATTTAAATATATTAGCAGAAAAAGGCACTGAGTTCCATTTCAAGTTCAAGTGTCACATAACATTATTGAGACAAATAAGGTTCCAAAAACGTAGATCAAGAATGTGAATGTCTACATACTTCATTGACTACTAAAAAGTTCACATGCATGTAAGATTATATGTAAAGTATTGGATACAATATGTCATTGGGCGAATTGAATGTAAGGAAAAGAAATAACAACAGTATCATTAAGTAAACTAAAAAAGTCAGAGAACGCAAGGCGCAAAACTAATGAGATAAACTTAAAATAATAGCAAGAAGGGCAGACCAACTTTAAACTGGTGAAGAATGAAAGATACATAATGTTAAGTAATGTAAAATAGAACCACTTAAAATACTAGCAAGAAGGGCAGACCAACTTTAAACTGGTGAAGAATGAAAGGCACATAATGTTAAGTAATGTAAAATAGAACCACCTCTGGTAGAAAATGCAATACGATTCTTCAGCATTGATAGTTCATTTGAGTTATCATCCGAACCTAACAGTTCAAGGTATTGCATTGCAGTTTTAAGAAGACCTTGACTTGCAAGCAATTCATCGTAGTTCTCAACAAGTTTAGAAACGGACGCACTGAACCTCTTGCACCCTGTGGCAAGGGCAAGGGTAATGATCTTCTCCATCAAATCCTGCATTATTTATGGCCGATTAGGTTTGTTTGCATCAAGCATCACTGCATGAGATGAATGAATTTGTGATTTGAAGAAGCACCTGAAGAAGATTGATGTACATCACTGCACCATCATGGGATTTCAAGTTGTGGGACCAGATTTCCACTGTTCTCTCAATATTCCCAGCACATATATAACAAAGGCTTGCAGCCACTCTATCACCGACACTGAGAAGTCTAGATGCAAGTGTGTTACACAAAAAAGTCCATTCTTCCCCCTGGGCATACTGTGGAAAATTTATAACAGGCGTAAGCTTAGTAATTCATATTTCTCTCTTAAAAAACAAGTAGTGGTATTATTTATAATCATGGGAAAAGTAAATCTTCTGTAAAACGACATATTTACCCTATTATAGTTAGTTACTTCATCCCAGAGGTTAGCATTTTGATTTTTGAGCATCTGTTGTAAGCCCTAGATAGTTTTTTGTCTTTCCTTTTTCAGGAAAAACCCATCAATCAACTTCCCAAAAGAATTTATGATTTCAAAATATATATTGTTTCAGAAATTGTTCATTCACTACTAGTGTATTTTTTATAGGCAAGATCTCTCACAAAAAAAAGCCCTATTAGTTGCTTATAGTGATGTTAGAGAGATCCTGTATGATTATACAATTGAGTACACAACATAAAAACTGAAGTAATATCCCTCTTGTCCAAAATATATGTTGTTTTAGGAAGTTGATTTTGGTTTGCAAATATGTTAGAGTATATTTGGTAGTTTAGATATTGTATCCAGACTGCCATATGTATCCAGTGGAGTTGCCTTGCACCCCAAGTCTTGTACACTTATATATACCGGCCGAGGCCTCAATGCAATACAATCAATCAATTATACCAATTCCATCTCTCTACATGGTATCACGAGCTTAGGGTTTGAGATCCTAGGCTAAACTTTCGCTGGCCTAGCGCCGCCGACGCCACTGCCCTCTGCGCGTCGCCGGTTGTCCTCCACGGCGCACCTCCAAGGCGCCCCCTCGACGGCCTCCTAGCGCGCCCCCGGGGAGGTTCTCCATGACCTCCGCCGGGGGCAGCGCACTCCATCGCGGCGGATCGAGTTAATCCGCCGCCCCTAGTGTCCATCAGCAGCAGATCGGGCGTACCTCGTCACCGGCCCGTCATCAAGCCCGTTGTCGACGACTCGGATCCGCGCCGCCGTGGTGGTGGCTGCGGTCTCCAGGCGACGCTCGTGCCCTCCCCACGCTGCCGTGGTGGCAGCAGGGGCCTTCGTGTGGCGCGCCACCTCGTCGACGACGGCTGTGTGGCGGCGCCTCCGCTCCAGCCCGTCCCCTTCGTCGCGCCGTCCCAGTGTCTGCGGCCCCTCCCCGTGCGGAGCCCAGCCCGGGCGCCCGCGGATCCTCCCGTGCGGAGCCGCCCGCTCGGCCGTTCCCCGGCGCTCGCGGCCGCTCCCGCGAGGGGGCGCTCGTCCCGTGCCTGCAGCTGCCCTCGCCGTCGACCCGACGGCCTCCTCTGCCGCCGGATCCGCCCATCTCCATCGTCATTCGCCGGGCCACCTCTCTCTCCCTCTGTTTCTTCTCTATCTTGCACCATGGGCTTGCTGGCTGTTGACCGTAGGGGATGGAAGAGATAAGAGGAGGGGTGGGTGTGCTACGCGCACCCAGAGGTGCTACACGAGATGTTGCTGCGCCTTTTGGTAATTTCTTTGTTTTTACTCGAGCACTGCTCGAGATTGAGTCGCCCACCGCCCGTCGATCGCATGCCTCTACTTCGACATCGTCACCGGCTGTTCTTCTTCAACACCATGCCGCTCGGGCCGGCGTGCGGTGCGCGCTGGGGCACCACCCGTAGCCCCGCCAGGCCCCTCCGCAACATGGTCTCCACGCCGGTCGTCCTCGACATCACCGCCACCCCTCCGATCTAGGCGGCATCGTCGTCCATCGTCTCGTACGTGCGCCCTCGGTCTGATCAGCCGATCAGCGTACGGTCGCGACACGTGCGGATTTGGGACAGATGTCCTAAGTACGCGTGCACCTCCGCCGACACGAGCGTTGCAGCTGCGTCGCCTCTTCGGGCTGCAGTGCCGCCTCCCTGGTCCTCCCCATCGTTGCATTTTCACTGCCACCGACTACGTCCTCGACTTTGTCCACGCCGCCTCTTCGAGCGCGTCTACGACATCGTCTATGACTACGTCAGTGCGCGCCTTGCGCGCATTGTCTTCATCGAGTTGTTCGTGTTCTTCGCTGCCCTCCTCGAGCTCCACCACCGCGTCATCGGGATGATCGGGCCTTGCGCCAGATCTTCTGGGTCCACCACTTCGCTTCGTCCAGCACCACCTCGTCGCCAGCGTCGCCGTCTCGTGCTACCCCTTCATCTACTTCGACAACTGCGGGCTGCATCGACATCTTCCGCCGGTTCTGCGCCTGCGATCGTTGTGGAGGCCTTCTCTGCTGGTCCCTCAGACAACGGCGTCTTGGTGGTGCACTCTCCCTCGCACGTCCGGTATTGGCAACACCGGTGCGTGCCTTCGTCCCCGAGGCGTTTTCAGGCCTGGCAAACCCGGGAATGTCTCGCCTGGCGGCTTGACTGCATCGACTTCGTCATCGACCCTTCTTCGACTGCCTCGACCGCATCGCCGTATTCGTCTCAGGCTGCGTCTTCACGCCACCATCCTCACGGCGCCTCCTCGGTCGCCCGCGGCATTGTATGTGACTGCCCGTCCTCGGCGACCTCGACAGCTCATCCTCGACCACGGCTATCCTACGCACGACTTCCTCGATCATGGCTACTCGTCCTCATCTCGGCTTCATCGACATCGGCACAAAGGGCTACCATTTGCATGAGTTTCTCACCGGTTCTCTCCAATCGCAGCATCCGCACTGCGCCGACGCTACAACTATGGGGGGATGTCAGTCCGTCGGTTCCTACCTTCGGCTTCTCCTCCAGTCTCACCGTCTGTAGTGCTCCCGCTGTGACTGCGGGGGGATGTTAGAGTATATTTGGTAGTTTAGATATTGTATCCGGACTGCCATATGTATCCGGTGGGGTTGCCTTGCACCCCAAGTCTTACTCTTATATATACCGGCCGAGGCCTCAATGCAATACAATCAATCCATTATACCAATTCCATCTCTCTATAAAATATATAAATGTTTGTTCTTAAGGAACCATTTTCCAAAAAAAAAAAACACAGTCTGCTGGTAGTGGTGTCCGTGAGATGGGCTAGTAATCAACAGTAGCAAACTATGACAATAGACATAGTAGATTCCCTCCTTACTTCATCCATAAAAAGAGGGCGAAAAGAAATCCCTAGTTGTTCCATGAGCTAGAAAGACAAGTAATTCAGACTGAAAAAAAATCTTGTTCTTGGGTGCACGGAGGTAAAGCAAATACAAAGATACTTACTGTGCAGAAAAGAGCAAGTGTTTCCTTCCAAGACTTGAGAGAACATGTACCAACAAGGCTCATTAGGTCATTGCCCACCACAGCACGAATAACCTAAACATCAAACAGTGAAGTAATCATGGCAACCAGAATTTAAGTAATAAAGTTACCTGAAATGCAAAGAGACCAAAATTACAGGCAAACCTTTAGATATGGTGAGGTACTGTTCCTCATATAATTCTTGCAAGTGCTTTCCCATAGGGTAGATCCCCCGGCATGGGCAATCACCAAAGCATCAGCAATACGGTTAGCTGTGATGCACTGATTAACTGCTACTTTGTAATCTCCAGTTACCAATGCACGCTGAATACTTGCATCTACTGATGGATCAGATGTCGCAAACTTTTTAACAGTTTCTGGCAGTGTCTTCTCACCAGTCGTCGTCAAATTTTGATCTAGTTCTTCTGACAAGCTTTTCTGAGAAAACTGAGGATTGTTGAAAAAATCATCTTCATTGTCAACAAGAGATCGAGCATCTGTACTACCAGTTAGGCCATTATCAATATTAAGTGTGTCCGACAGAGCTTTCCCCAGTTCATTGGTCGATTCCCTAGTTGATTCTTCTAGTGCATTGAAACCAAGATGGGCGATCAAATTTGTCCTTGCGGTACCCTCGTCGGCAAGCATAACCTTTAGGAAGCCCCATGTTTCTCTCTCTTCTTCAGACCTATCCAACAAACATGTGCAGCATAGAATGAATATTCATGTAAGTTTAGTAGCTCTACATATGAGCAAAGAAGAAGCGTACAAAGACTCCTTTGATTTCTTGTCACACAAAGCACGTAGTGAGATCTTCTCCCCATCCTGTATATCAGCTTCAAATTCTGTCGAACGGATTAATAGACTCTGTTCAGTCACCAGACTATGAACATTCACCTGAGAAAAGGATGGATGCCATTAAGTTGTAGGATTGTGGAGATAACATATATGCAATGGTCAACTTATTTACCTCAGATTTACTTGTCACCCCACCTTGGGCAGATGCAGCTGGATGGAAAGAAACAAATTTGCTTCCAAAGCCAAAAGATGCACCAGTGCGACATTTCAACCACTTTGTAGATTGAACTCTCGCATGAGCTGAAGGTAATTGTATCAGCCATAAAATCAAATACCGTTTCATAAATTTAAGCATACATGAGAAATACTGATTTCTACAAAATCATGTAAACTAACCAAATCCTAGAAATAATAAGCATCTCTTTGGTAGTTGATGAGAAACACCAGAAAGAAGTGCTTACTTCACAAAACAACAGATGCCAAAATTTAGGTCAAGATAATTGATAGTTTTTCTTGATTCTCTTGAACAAGTAAGCCCAAACAAGATGGACCAGTCAAATAATCACTGCCTCCAGTCCACAACTAACTTTATCTTTCCTTTTTCTTTCAATATAAAGGTTAGACACATAATATGTGTTAAATTTCCCCTTTTCACGGCAGTTTGTGTTAAACTTCCTTAGGAAATATACATTCACTACACGCTAGCTATATGGGATTTTTATAATTTATAAATATATAAAATAGCATTTGGTGATTAAAGCTGTACAAGAGCAGTGTCAATATCCAAAATGACATTCTTTTGTGACTGAAGGGAGTATGCGAATATAGATTAAGTATACATGGCAAGGTACATTCATTGGAATCACAACATAATTTGGAAAAACAAACATGTACCCAGTGCCGTAGGCTTCCCGCACCGTGCGGGGTCTGGAAAAACAAACATGTAAACACCAAAAAGAACAAATAGCTACCGCCTACCAGTCTGTTTAGACAATGGGATTTGAGTCCAAATACTCCACATTTGCTCTTACAATCAGCAAAAAAATGAAGTTTTGGACATACTGTATTCCTTTTGTTCATAAATGCATGACATTTCGGCCGTTGGCGCATGTTCCAATGTGCAGCTTCTATTTTTTATATGAATATAGGAACAGTTCTAAAGCTACTATAATTATGAAAATACTTTTCCTGACGAATCCAATGATACAGCGTAAATGTGACCAATCCAAATAGTTTTTCTTAAATCAATGGTCTACAGAACTTTAACTGCAGGCTTTCTGAGACATCATGTTGTCTGGAAATTTATCAATATGCAAAAAAGTATCTCCACGACTATTGATGATAATTTTATCATATTTGTGCGCACCATGGCACCAAAAGCAACTGATTTAACCAAGGCACCAAAAGCAACTGATTTAATGTTTAACAGGCATATCAACCAAGCAAGCATGGAATAATTACTTGAAGTCTTTTATAAACAGTAACTAAGTTAGGATTCAGCTCTGATTATCAGGGTCAGAAGTGACCAAATTAGGTTAAGAGATCTGCAACACCACTCTCTTTTGGACTATAACAAGGACTGCAAAATGTCAGCTTCTTCCGACTTAATTTAGTTCAAAATACGAAATATAAATAAACAACACCAAAGAAATTTTCCTCATGCAAGCATGCTCAAGGGCTTGTCTTGGTGTGAAGAATGGTTGAAAAAAATGAACTAATTTCCCTGTCAATCCAAGGAAACTATTAGTCTAATCTAATCCATATCCAAATAAGCCATAAGGTGTGACTGCCAGTAATATATGATCAACATCCCAACTGATTATATATTGTTTTTAAGCTTTGTTGATAAAAGAGGCATATGGATATTTACCTGGCCCATTTCCAGCATCTCCCTCTCCTGCATACCTCCCGTAAAACTGCAAAAGCATGCATGAGTCACAGTTGCACAGATAAATAAAGAATGACTTAAGCAAACCAAGAACAACAATATGCTCAATCTAGGAATGATCTAATTATGCACAGAGATAAACAGCTTAAGACACCATAGACCTTGTCTCTCAGGGGCAATTTACATCTACAGACCTTCTCTCTAAGGAGCAATTTACAACTACATTTATTCACAATAGAGTAGCAACAACCTAAATAAGTCTAAAAGAAACCTAAATAACTGAATTTGTTCCAACTTCCAGCATGATGCCTAATTTCGAAACCATTTTTTTCTTTTAGCGAGGGTCTTACCCCTAAGTTATATATGCCAAGTTTCCCGTCATATGAAGATGCAGCTACAATTCCTGGAATTTTCCTGTACCAATGAAGGTCAAAGTTTCCATTGGAATTCATAGGTATCTCCGTGACAATCTGCAATGCATGTCAAGGGAAAAGAATAATTACCACAGAAAACAAAACATTACATAATACAGATAATTTGATACATAACATACCTCTCCACTAACAGTATCCCAGCAAATTGTTCTATTATCTTTTGAACAAGAAATCAAGAAAGAGCTATCATATGGACACCATGACATATCAATCACACCTTATGAATGGAAGAACCAGAAAAAAGATTAAGTCATTTTTAATATGTAAATCCTCAAACAGTATAGCAAAAAAACTGGAGTGCAATTAATAGCAAACCTTGTGTATGTCCCACAAATTCTCTTATTGGTGAGATAGCTCTCCTCAGATCCCAAAGCTGGCAAAATATATAGAAGGAGAATTTGGATACATCAGGCAAAATAATAACAGTCTGAAGAAAAATATTTTTTGCTCATTCTAACTATTGTTCCAACAAAAAAAGTCTAAGATAGTGGATGAATGAACTACAATATTAATGAATAAAAAAGAAAAAGCAAATGCTAAGTACGTACTCTTAGAGGAGAGCTATCTTCCTCAGCTGTAACAATTAACTGGCTTGGCATGTCTGCATTCCATTGCAAAACAGAACATCTCCTTCGATTAGAATCCGATAAGCTGTTTAAAATAAAGAATAATGGATTACAAAGTTAATAAAAAGTAAATATTTAAGTGAAAAACATAAGGATTAGAGAGCAATTCAAACACCAGAGAAAATAACTTAATCACCGGCCTCTTTTTATCCACGTCCCACACAGCTGTAAATTGATAAAATTCATTATATGAGATAAGGCAACAAAGAGAATTAGAGTAATTTATAAAACAAGATACATGGATCCTTTACCTGTGACCCCATTATAAGAAGTGGATGCCAAAATGTGAGAATGATGTGGATTCCAGGATATGTAAGAGATTTCACTCTGAGCAATCGAGCCAGTGTTCTACAGAAACAGTGGCAATCACCAAACTGTTGGGCCATAAAAAGTATAAAGAAAAAAAAACTCCAAAAAGGAAAAAGTACAAAAACAGACAGAAGCTACTTCAACACCTGTGCTTCATCACCTTCTAAATAAAAATTTCTGGGTAATGGTAAAAAAGGCAACTATTGTAGTTCAACTACTCACAAAGCCATGTGAATTTCATCGTACTGTGATCCCCAAAACCGAACATACTGACTATAGAGTGTGATTCCTCAAAGGCAGAACAGTAAACACGGGGTGTGGGCGCGAATGTTTTGTGCACCTTGAGCTGGCAACACGCGGCAGGCGCAGCTGGGTTCTTCAGATCCCACACGATCACCTCCCCTTCATCAGCACCAGTCGCGAGCATGTGCGGTCTGAATTCGCTGAAGTCCAGCCCGCGCACCTACAAAACCCCAACATAAAATCGTTAAACCACATCCCAGGACCCCAACCCCACACCACGC
The DNA here is from genome assembly GCA_033239725.1 of Echinochloa phyllopogon. NCBI lineage: Eukaryota > Viridiplantae > Streptophyta > Magnoliopsida > Poales > Poaceae > Echinochloa > Echinochloa phyllopogon. Next base: position 58,086,493 of record BTCW01000018.1, on the reverse strand, counting down.
GAATCAGCAAATGGACAGGGCCGCAGCGTTCACCGGGCCCTTGTGCTTATCGAGGCGAGCAACCATTGCGCCGTTCGCTCCTTCCCACTCCGAGCTGCAGACACGATCATACAAACCGACAGTTCATCAGACAGCCGTACGTAACAGAACCAAACCTCAAGGTGGTTTTCGGTGGGAGGCGCGCGGGTTCCAGAGCGCGACAGTGCCGTCCCAGAGCCCAGCGCCCCCCCCCCCCCCCCCCCCACCCGGCGAGGAGGCCGAGGCCGAGGGAGTCCGTCCCCAGCGCGAGCGGCCTGGACCAGCGGAGGCGGTAGAAGCGATCGGGGGCGGGGGGCGGAGGCGAGGAGCGGGAGGTCGGTGGCGTCGGAGCGGAAATCCAGGCCGAAGAGGTCGACGGTGGAGGCGGAGGAGAAGTCCGCGTCCACGGCGCCCGCCACCGTGCCCGCCGCCAGGTACGGCGCGCCGTCCGGCGGGAGCGCCGCCAGCGCCGCGCGCTGCACCGACTTGATGCACTCCATCGGGCTTCTACCCCTCCAATGCGGCCGCGGTCCGGTGGACGGTGGTCGGGGATGGGGCGTGGGGGTGACGACTGCGGCTTGGGGAGCAATTGCAAACTTCCAAGGGAAGGAAGCGAGAGGGGTTTACTTGGCCGAGTCGGGGTTTTGTACTTCGGTAATGCGTCCGTTCCGTCCATCGTTTCCTATCTATACGCGGATGCTGCTTCCAAAAAAAAAAATCTCTCTCCCGCATCGCCTTCGTCCTCGCTCGTGCCGCGCGCTCTCCTCCGAGCGTCGACGCTCCACGCACCGCCGTCGCCCCGTCGTACGCCGCCGCCCCTCCACGCGTCGCCGACGGCCCCCTCCTCCGCGCCGCGTGCCGCTCCCCTTCACGAGCGCCGCCGCCACGCCGCTGCTCCTTGGGCGTCTCCGCCGCGTCGAGCTCCTCCATCGCCGTCCCTCCTCCGTGCTGAGGCCAGCCTCCCTCGTCTCTGCTTCGCCGTCGCCGTCGCCGCCGCCGCGCCCTCCTCCATGGCGCCGTCGCCGCCGCGCCATCCTACACGGGCGCCGCCGTCGGCGGCGGCCATCTCCTCCGCGCTTGCGCTTCCTGCTCGCCATTCTTTTCCTCCTCCTCCTCCGGTTCTTACTTTTTTTTTCGTTAGGGTTTTGTTGCACGTTGTAAAAGCATGTTTTACGTGTTTCGGATGTTTGAGAAGAATGTTGCAACTGTTTGATGTGAAGATGGTGCGATGTTACGTATGTTTCACATGCACGTTGAAAGTGTTTCAACCAGATGTTGCATTTTTCATTGGGAGTTTTTTGGCGGCTGCCGCGCGTGGATGAGAGTTGTGGGCGCATGTTTTTAGTGTTGCAAACGATGACTATTTTATGTTGTAGACATTATTGTTTGATGTTGCATATGCTATTTTTGGATGTTGTAAAAAAAATTACATGTTGCATGCAACATCGTACCCATGTTGCGGTGGGAGTTTCAACTGCTGCAGTACCGTCGGAGAAGGAACGTTTGGCTGTGGTTGCGCCACGTCACCCGTCCGATTGTTTGGTTGGCATCGGACGTCCGGGCGCTAGTCGTACCGTTTATACTTTTTTGGGTGTGCCGTGTGCGGGTCCGATCAAGCTGGATTTACGTTGCGGTGTTTGGGCTGGAGATGGCTTTTAAACTCCCGGTGGGGGTCCGCTTGTGTCATCGGGGCGATCTCGGCCGTTGGTTTGCTCCGCTCGGTTGCTGTACGCGGTTGGATACTCGAGATCGTGGTTGATTGTATTGAGGGGGCGTTTGGTTGAGTGGATGGGACGAGACAAAGAGAGATGGGATGAACTCATCCATTTTTTGACGTGTTTGGTTGGATGGATGACGTTAGTACTAAGGATATATTCCTTGAAGATGCTGGATGAACCCATCCCACCGAATCGAGCGGATCTGAGTGGCTGCGTCATCCCTCCCTCGTCCTCGTCGCCTCCCGCGACCTCCCCCGTCTCGCTTACCGCATCGCCTCCACCCGGCCCTCCGCTCTCCAGATCCGCCGCCCCACCCCGCCGTCCTGCCTGGACCCGGGGTCGCCGCCCCGCCTGGATCCGCCGCCGCCGCCTCGCCCCACCTCTCTACCCCTGTCGCCGTCCTCGTGCCCGACTCCACCCCGTCGCCGTCGGTCCGCCCCCGCCTGGATCTGGCGCCGCCGCCCCGCCATCGCCTAGATCCACACCGCCGCCTCGCCCCCACCACTCCGCCCTCATCGCCGTCCTCGTGCCCGTCTCCACCCGTCACCATCGGTCCGCCGCCTGGATCCAGCATCGCCGCCTGACCCTCCTCGGCAGCTTCCGCGGCACAGGGACCCCATCGTCCTCCCCGGCCCTGGCTGCCTCCCCGCCCCCGCGGCGGCGGCGCTTGCTGGGGAGGTGCCCCATGGTGCGGCGATGCGTGGAGCGGGGCTGCTGCCGGGAGTGGCCGCCGCCGTCGCCTAGGCGGGAGGAGACAACGGCGTGGAGGGAGTGGAGCTCGCCGGCGTGGGCCGCCGTGAAGCGACACACCTCAAATTGTGCAATCTTTGTTGTACATGTTCATCCATCCAACCAAACAAAGTATGGGATGATCACATCCATGTTTCATCCCTCCAATCAAACATAAATTATGGATGACACTGTCCCTCGAACCAAACACGTCATAGGGATGAACTCATCCCGGATAGCATGGATGGGATCATCCCATCCAATCTTGACCCTCAACCAAACACACCCTGAGTAAACGTTGGAGTAGAGTCGTGGTCCACTCTCCCCCAGCCTACGCTTGGAGAGTGGACCGGGCATCGTACATGCAGAGTTGCAGACATGCAGTTATAAACAACACCATAGGCCTTGTTTAGTTCATCAAAGTTAGAACTTTACCATAAATACGGCACCGTAGCATTTCGTTCGTATTTGTGAATAATTGACCAAACATTGATTAATTAGGTTCAAAATGTTCGTCTCGTAAAGTACAATAAAACTGTGCAATTATTTTTTTATTTCATCTACATTTAGTACTCCATGCACGTGTCGACATTTTGTTGTGATGAGAATCTTCTTTTTACATAGTTAAATTTGGAAACTAAGGTCTTGTTTAGTTCCCAATTTTGAGAGGTTAAATTTGGGACTTCACCATTAATGCGGCAATGTAGCATTTTATTTGTATTTGTGAATAATTGTTCAAATATTGATTAATTAGGCTCGAAATGTTCATATCATAAAGTACATCAAAACTGCACAATTAGTTTTAAATTTCATCTATATTCAGTACTCCATGCATGTGAGATGTGATGAAAATCTTCTTCTTACGTAATGAAATTTAGGGGTGGAATTGAGTAACAGGGCCATAGTCAAAGTCAAACAGATGTCCGTGGCGAGGTCCTGCTAGCTACACCTGCGCTCTACGACTCGGCTCCACGCCCACCCCTGCGCCCGATTGGAACCCAACCGATACCTTGTTTGGAATGAAACCACTCCTGAACATGGTGGTTCCGAAGTGAAGCTACTGGATCACAGAGAGTTCGAGCTTAAATTCTCACACCATGACACCAATGAATTATTTCCTCCCCCACGCCACAAAGCTGCGGCCGCGACTAGCTGAGGTATTTTCTGTACAGTGACCTGGAGATCGCCAGAGCATCGCCCGTGGCCTTCACGGCGTACAGCTCCTTCCCGGACTGCCACTCGTTGGAATAGGAGATCCAGTCCTTCCTCCATTCCTCCAGCTGGAAGCTCCGGTTCTCTTGCAGGCTTTTTGTTAAGTGTGCGAAGTATTTTGACGCCCTTGGGAGGTAATAACTCTTCAGCAGTCCACTCCAAAACTTATTGGCTGGTAATTTAGCATCAACAGGCAAGAGCAGGATTAGTAATGCAGAGCTGAACCATGCAACTGGTGGGTATCAACTAACAAACTGGAGTATTGTACTTGGCATAATGGCATTACCGTAGTCATGCAATTTACTCTGCTCAGTCTCTGTGTTGTCATACCACATCGTCACCTGTGTTCTGGCATTCCACTCGTACTGATAAGAAAAAGTTTCAATTCAGTCCTCAATAACAGGAGAATAGAAGGCTGTCTAGGATCAAGATGTTAGATGAACATTGAATGTACCTGCTTGCGTTCATTTTCAGTTATCGCAAGACCTTTTGCACTTTCCAACCAGGGGCCTAGCAGAAAGTTATCATCAGCGGCCAGTAGTGTATCAATATCCACAATGATTTCAAGAAATTTCCTTGTGTGTGAATTCAAGCCGTTCAAATCTTTCTTTTGGTATGAACGCATCGCATCAAGGTACACTTCATTTGCTAGCTTTGACAGGCACTGCCTAGTTAGGTCGACAAGGTCATACCTGAGGTAAAGTCAAATCACTCATCAGGAATATTCAGTTAAAGCAAAATCATGCCTACATGGCATAACTAGTTCTATTCACTAAAAAAAAACAGAGCATTACTTTGGTATCCTGAATTGGGCATGGAACCTATTGACTACTGTTACTGCAGGAAAAGATCAAGCAACAGCTGAAAGGGAACAAACTGATCCCAAGACTCAAAAGGGGATAGAGATCATACCTATATGTGAGACTTTTTGGAAATTCATTTCCTGCATTCAGGAATAGTTCAAGGGCTTTGATGGCCTCCTTAGTGGAATACCATAGATGCGGATGTGGCAGGCTTCCAGAGGCCTCACTTAAGAAAAACCTCCTATGGTTATTTGAAATTGACATACCCCTTCGTTTAGAAAGCTGAGGGCTGAATGAGCTTGGACTTATGTCTGGAAATTCAACTATGTAGTCCTTATTATGATCCTGCAACCAACATATGGAAGGGCATATTACTCTAGGGACATGCACTGGTATAGTTGCAACAAATAAGCATGTCTGAAATCACACCGCAATGCCATCTGTGCAATTGTATATCGTATGATACAAATATCTCCAAGCTTTCTCTATTTCAGCATTTGCTTGACCATATCGCCTATAGGAGTACATTTTTAACCAATCCTGAAAGGTTATGAACAAATGTTAGATGGTAATCAGACTATCAAAGAAAATACATGATCAAATTAAACAGATGTAAGACGATATCTAAAGCAGTAATGCTAAACTAAACGATAGTGAGTTTGCTGAGAGAGAAAATAGACATATATGATCTGTAGCATAGTATGTACTTCATTCACCGCACTTTATCAGGAACACAGAGAGGATTTTAACCAGGAAACTACAAAAAATACTAAGTTTGGCTTTTTTAATCCTTTTCTTGTACAGCACCTGTCAATGTTTGTCTCAAGATATAGAATACTTCAACTAATTTCCTTGTCTTGCTAAAATCACATGAGGGAAAAGGAAGAACTATTAGTAGAAGGCAGAAGCTACCTTTTGGCCAGATTGGCAATCTTAAGCATTTCAAAGAAAGACCTTGTGTAGTGGTACATTAAATATTAAAAGTGAAAACTTTCTCTAGGGTGGCACCTCATACACTATACAAGTATAATAGTTCCAAAATAGAAATGTGGAACAGTGAAAGATAATTCATAAAGGCTAGGTTTATATTGTAGTATTTACCTCAACTTCAACCTTATTATTACGAAATGCCATTTCAGAAGTAAGTTCATAAACAACTGGATTATGCTCTATTCCCTCCATGCACATGCCAACACCAATCTAAGAAAAGAGCAAGTGCCAAACATAACTGCGTAAGTATTCAGATTTAGATGCATCACAGAGCATGCACAATTTTTGAAAATCTACATGTGTATTCACAAAGCATGAATAACCAATTAATCAGAATAATGAGCGCATATGGTAGAATAACATTGTTTCACTTCAAAATTGGTACGACAAATGGTAGATGTTTTTAACTCATACATGAAAATGCTGAAAATGAGATATTTCCTCCATTAGAGAAAAGGGTGCGCATACCATTGTTGAATTGTAGCTTGTGCGGGCATCAATGGGGCCAGATGCAACTGAATCAAGTATGCCATACATTTCAATATTCCCACCAAAGTTGTGTAGCAAGCACCTAGATTAAGCAAATCAATCCATAAATATAAAATACGATTGAGGAAAGGGGAATTTCATGCAGATTTTAAAATAAGAAAAGAACAAAAAATGATGGTTTGGAATTACAGGATGGGTAGGGGGGGTTTGAAGACATACCAGATGTATGGTACACCGTAGAATTGAGAGGACATTTTCCAAATGGGCTTGACATCAGCAAATAAATCAAGAACTATCATCTTACCAACCGGAACAGAGTGAAGTAGTGCCTGAAACTCAAAGAGGTTAACCTATTAGCAAATAGGTGTTAAAAGGACAAAGGACTTCTGCATTAACCTTCTATGAGTCATCACGTTTATTTAAGAGCTCAAGGCGAAATTGATTGAAATCAAGACAGGAGCTTACTTTCATTTGAGGCTCCTTCCAGAATGCAGCATCTGAATAGAATAACCAACCCTGCATCAACAAGCACAATTAATACCGTTCAAAGTTTCCAGTCATTAAATGGTGACTGATTACGAACTGTAGCTCAATGCTAGATTTTCTCTGTTCACAGACACCATGGTAACACATAACTTTCTTTCTAATGACCTTGGACATGAGCTACTATCTTTTTAACGAATTTGGACAGGAGCCACTATCTTTTTAACGAACTTGGACAGGAGCCACTATTAATAAAAACTACTTCATACATAGTAGTTTCTATGAACATTGACTGCATGGCGTATTTGTTTACGTTTTCGCATCCTTTTTCCTGCCAATGACTCTGCTCCACCTTCTTAATTGCACAAGTTACTACCATCTATAGGACATATGTCTGCCATGGAAACATAAGATGCAAAAATATTTTACATTTCAAAGGTAAAAGAAGAGTGCGAGCACACCTGCATTAACCAAACTGCATTCTTGTTACCTCTTGACATTGCTTCATAAATAGCAGAACCAAGTGATGAAATATATGCTGGTTCATTTGTGGGTGGGGTATTCTCATTGAATGTGTCACTGAAAGTAACAGCCATAACTGTAAAATGTGCCATGTGTACATGATGTAGGAAGTAAAAACAGCGAGTGAGCAAATAACATATATACATAGAACATCCAACAGCGTGCTAAGCCAGTAACCAATGAGATATGAGCAGAGTGACAGAAGGAACCACCAATAAATCAAGAGTTTTGAGCTATTCACTATTAGTACATTAAATAAACCAGATGATATGTATATTCCATCAATAACTTAAGAGTTCAGACAGAATCAAGAACCATTTTTTTTGCCAGGATAGCCATTAGCCAAGTTCACACTTGCGAGCCAAATAGAGGATGAACCGAGGGAAGAAAGAGCAGATGTGTTAGTTAAGTTTACCACCATGCTGCTTTTGTACTCTAAACCAAAAACACAGAATATTCAAACTGGACCTATGGTAAATCTTCTCCTGTGACATCTTCCAAGGCTAAATCATCACTTCACTATTAACCTAAGAATAACCACATTGCTGTATTGTCGATATTTTCCCTTCATAGTTTAATCATTCAAGTTGTATCACTTGCTATACAACTAAACTCATATGAAACACCTTATATATTGAACTGTTTTGCACTAAAAGCTTCCTGTGCCAAGAGCCATAATGTTCTTATATACACATTATTTGCTAAAAATCAATGGATCCTCTCCATAAACACAAGGAAAGATAAACCATCCCACTAATAGCATCCGATAGCAAAGCCTTGAAAGCCAACATGCAAAGGACACAGAGCAATCACACAATACATTCAGTAGATATTCCAAAGAAGCAGACTATTAGGCCATACCAGTTATAGATGTTAGTTACATCGCCGTATTCTGCATACATCCAAAAAGATAAAAGAAAAGGATGAATATCTATATTAAGGTCATAGAAACATACATCAAAGCCCACTCTTAGTAATAGAATTATTTGATTCAGAAACTTCAGAACAAATTCAAGTTCCATATGTTGCAAAGAAACAAATGACAGGTATATACCTTCTATTTGTTGCCTGATAAAAGCTTGCCCCACTTCTATGAACAATGCATCAGAAGGACCAAGTAAATAAGTGCAACACCACCTAGGATCAGCATTAACGGTGTTCCTGAAGCAGAGGCAATAAAAAATATAAGCTAACATGTCATGTGTTACTTTCCAAGAGACATTATGAATAGAATCACAAGTTTAGACTTGGTCATTGTAACTGTGCCTAAGCTACACAAACATTCAGATAATATTAATACAGATGCTATAAAAGTGTATTTTACCAATCACCAAGCCGGGTAATGTTGGCAGATGGAAATAATTTTGCGAAGACAGCCGGAACATTTCCTGAGAACGATGGAAGAACTGTAAAATGGTAGTGCACCATAAGTACAAAACTTGAAACGGCGTTCCCCATTGTAGTAATCGAATATCGCTAGCAAAATGTGTATTGTTTTTTCAACTTTATAAACACATAAAAAAAGAAAGATGGAGAGAATTGGAAATATAAGAAACTTGAAAGATAGGTGAAAAGGTGTCATAGATGTGATTTCGCATATGTAAATGTTGAATACAAGAAAACCATACCAGGGACCATCCCAAGCTCAATCATACGGGATAGTATTTTCTTCTGCAGCGCCAATTGTTGATCCAGCCAATTTTGTGAGAGTGGTCCACCCCATCTAAGAAATTGAAAAAAAAATCCATTGCTCTTTTATGTCAGACCAACAAATACATCCTACAAGATGACCCTACCTCCAAAAGGTCCTATTTGTGAAGTTTAACTATAGAACTACTGCAGTATTTTAGTCAGTGCTATAATGAAATCAGAATCATTAGTCAAGCCAAAGGACGCTAGACCGAGTGGTCTTGGCGTGCCGGCGGCACCCCGCAGGCCAGGGTTCGATTCCTGTTGGGGACGAATTTCTGGCCTGTGGGTTAAAAAAATCCTCTCGCTACCCCTGTGTGCCAAAGCACTGGTGTGTGGTACAGCCCATTTCCGGCCTGTGGTTTGGGTAACTCAGGCAACGGCGACCCGGCTTGTGGCTCAGCCCAGGTAACGGTGTCCCGGCCTGCAGACCGGCCCAGGCAACGGATCCCCATGGTGTCTGTCCCCAGTGTCAGGGCAGGGTTAGGGTTCGGGGGTTTTCTCGGTCGGGGAAACTGAGAGTTTCTTCTTAATTCAATACCGTGGGGGCGGTCTTACCCCCACCGGCCGAGTTTTTTTAGAATCATTAGTCAAATGGAATGCCACCCCCCATTTCCAGAGAGAGAATCAAGCAGGTATAGAGAAATCTTGAGTAAACTGTTATACAAAGTAGCAACATAAACAAAGTATCATAGCCCCAAACAACACAAAGATAGAATATATCATCTTCAGAGTGGTGATATCATTATGTAAACACTTTTGAACAAAATAGTTGGAGCTCCTCCTTTTCTTTTGCATAAAGGTAATTAATCACCCTATCTGAACTAATAACCAAACACCAAGAACATATAATATAGCCTTGTTCATTTTATAGTCAATATACTGTTTGTCTCACATTCTAACATCTTTTGCCAAATTTAGCAAAGACAATAAATTTTAGTCCACACTTACCCATGCAAGTTCCCCATTCTGGCCCAAGCAAGGAAAGCTGGTCCACCAAAAAAATTATCCAAATCTCTGTCGGTGACATTGAAACTCTGAAATAACAGCCAATAATTAAAAGACCCTGATCGAAATGACAAAGACAAGAAGAGAAAAAACAGTGACAAGGCCCAACAGAAGGAAGAAGGTAACTTTTAGGTTTTTCATGATTACAGAAGGTCCAAATCAATCAGCGATAATTTTATAATAAGTGGAAGTCAAGTGTTAAGACAATATCTCATGTATAATATAAGGCAAAGAGAAAATACTGAAATTTATCACATTATTATCCATACTCTCAACAGTTTGACACATACAGAACTAAATCAGTTCAATGTATGTCATTATCTTGTGAGTTGTTCTGCTATTAGATCATTTTGAATCTAGTTTCCTAGAACAGAATGAAAAATTATTGTATTCATTGGTCAGTTCCTATTAACAAGAACAGTCAATACCATGTGACAGAACTGGTTTGTACACTGGTGACTTTGCTCACGTCTAAACATATGCTCCACCATCATTGAAACTGTTCTGAATAATTCTTAGTATCGTATTGTTCTAAGATCTTAAGTGTAAAAGCTAGTGAAAAATGTTCTAAAAAAAGCCGCAATAACTTGATAGAAAATTTCAGCGTTGTAGATGTCTCTGTCACTCTACCTTAAAAACCTTTTGCCAGATAGCTTCCTGTCCAGTAAACGCCAAAGGCAAGTTAATTCCTTGAAGTGCCATCCAGTCAATTTCTTTCTCCCATCTTTTCCAGTCCCACCACACAAAGGAGTCTATAGAAACGCTACATGAATTTTATCAGAGAGAAAAGTGTTGGAATCCCTGTTAATAGTGGGAAGGTTTCAAAGATATTTCTTTCAAAATTAGGACTTATATCTAAATGTTCAGTAGGACAGATGTTATATGTTTGATATGTACAGGTTAACAAAGCAAAAATCTTGGGCAAGAATCAGTATGATTGGATGTACAAGACTTGATGCTGATACAATGGTTTGGCATGGGCAGTTGAAGTAGCAGATTGGTGCTCATCAATACAAAATACGGCAATGATTATATTTTGAAAACCACATCATGCGTTTATACTCTCCAGGCACCAGGACAGTAGAGTGCTGATTGTTATGTGGGACTCAGAGCTTGACGCTAAAGATATGAATAGCTTTTGAATAAATAAAACCGGGTTATAGATACAGAAATCCAAGCCAAGAAATGACTCACAGCTAGAGGTGACGACATTCTGATAGTAATTCCAAGGAACAGGGCGCTCAATCTTCACACCCTCGGCCTTCACCCGTGGCAGAGATCCAGGCAAAGGGACTGACGCCAGCTGTGCGCCGCCAGTCTTGTCCCAAGAGATGTGTGCACCGCACCAGTATTTCAAGTACCAGTGGAGACCAGATACGAGCTCAACACCTGTGGTTCCCTGGATCCTACGCACCATAAACATGATGAGACGATTGCATTAACCTTCACTAAAGAGCAGAACACATGTTCAACAACTTTGTCAATTCTTGCATTACATGAGTTCCTAATGCTCAAATAAGGAACCAAAGTCAACGAAAATTTGAATTTTAAGGAAACCTCTGAGACAACTGATGGTAGAAAATGAGTGATCACAGGACATCAAAATATAGAACAGGAATGAGAAACTTGATCACCATGTTTCACTATGTCTGCATATCAAGCTCATCAATGCATACAAGAAGAATTGCTATCATAAATTCAGATGGATCATTTCCTAGATGGCCAAAGTTCATGGCAAGGACTGGGCTACTAATGTTGTCACAAGCAAGCTACAATTGCGTTTAATAAACAAGTGGTCAAACAACACCATACAGAATTTCTGCTCCGTTGCCCGAATGGTGAACGACAGTGCTTATCCTGAAGCAGCTTGATTCACCGCAGACGCTTCCCTACAAAGACAAAACAAAAAGAGGCACCAGAATGGAGTCAATGAATTCTGCCTCGAAACGAGCAGGGAGCAACTAAAAAGTATGATCGTCACGACCCTCCAACCTTGGAGTCGATCTGGAAGCTGAAGCTGCGCGCGTGGGAGGGGAGGAGCCGGCGTAGCACCCCGGCGGCCGCCCCCTCCTGCTCCGCCGGCGACGCCCTGCGGCTGCCCGCCGCCCCGCGGAGCGCCCCCCACGCGGACGGCCCGCCCCGCGCCGCCGCCGCAGCCGTCGCTGGAGGCAACGGGAGAAGCGCGAGCAGCAGAACGAGGAGGAGAAGAGGAAAAGGCGGCCGCCGCCGCCGCTCCATGGCGAATTCCGGCCTTCGCGCTCCGCGCCTCCTCCTCGGTTGTTCACAGCCTTGGTTCGCGTGCCGCCGGGAAGTGTGGACTTGGAGGAGGAAACGAGGATTAAGGAATCGTCACGGAGAATTGATTAATCAGAGGGCAATGGATAATGCGAGCGTGGATGATGGAGTGGAGCGGCGGCGATTTGGACCGCCTGCCGAACGCAGCTGATCTGTTGGGTGCTTATCATCGAAGAATCTTCTTCCGTTTGGACGAGGCAGGCGGGTTAACGGCCGATTCGGAGTATTCTCGGTCCGTCTTGGTGAACAAAAGAAAATAACAAAAAATCTAAATTATTACCTGAAGTATTGATAAAGTTTCAATAATAGATACAATATATTTTATTCAATTTACATACTCCACGTAACTATCTTAATCTTAATCAGTCTAATTTACTTCTTTATAAGATTTCTCTTTTTATTTTTCTATACACAAATCACATTTAAAGTTGATTTTTTTGTGGTAGAGTAGAAGAAACCATACATTATTATAATATAAAAAATATGTAATCATAGTGAGACGAAAAAGTATGTAAATTATTATATGGGAATCATAGCGGAGTAAAATAGGATAAAAAATGTCCAGCTCCTTTTTCATTGGCCATTTCTTCTTCGTGCTTCCACTCTTGCTTAATATTTTAATCGCTTCCGTCGCGGGGGTTCCAACCGAGTTGAGGCTGGGAACAGAGGAATCTTTTCTCGTGGTTCGACAGCGTAGCGTATACATGGAATGTTACTTCGATTCTCTCTCCTCACGGTTCATTTTACTCGCACGCTGGAGCTGCTCTAACCGTAAAAACATCACAAGTTGACAACTGCACGTCCTCTTTATATTAATCCTTTCGGTGGAAAAGATGAAGAACAGAAGTGCCAAAAAAAATATTGATCAACTCCAACCCCATCGTTGAATGTTCCTTGGAAGACCGCAACAGTGATACATCCTAATTAATGTAATCATAGTAATGTTAGAAGTTAGAACCATCGGAGGGGCTGTGCCTCGGGCCATAGGCGGAGCGAGAAATTGAATACGGGGGGTAATGGACAAAACAAAGTTGAACGGATAGTCATATCAGCTTGTTTTAGTCACATATATAATAGTAGCATGTTTTACAAGTCTTAACTAAGAAAAGATTACATAGCTATCAACTTAAATTTAGCTATGGCTAACAACAATATTGTAGACTGTAATAATATCATCGATACTAACTGATGCAGCCAATCTCACACCAAACAATCTCGCAGAAATTCATCTTCCATTGTAAATCAAAAGTGTGTCTTCACTTATTTGGTCTTATCCCTATTTAATCTCTCATTAGCTAACTTATTTTTATATACTCTCTCCCTAGGTGGATTTTCACTAGATATTGGGAATAGGTGGACTTTCATTAGAATCTATTTTATTTTCAGGATTTATGTATCACTATTTTAGCCAATTTAGCAGCTTTACCAGTTACCAGGGATGTCAATGAATACCCGAAACCTATGTACCCGATGGGTTTTACCCAATAAAAAGGCAGGTATGAAGAGATATTTTCACCCGTGGGTGTGGTAATGGGCACAAATCTCTACCCATTGGATAAAACTGGTGCAGGTGTGGGTGCAAACTACCCGTACCCGCCTACTCGTGGGTAAAATATACCCGCCTATAATATATAATTAGGTCGTAAACTTGTACTTTGATAGCAAGTGGCGACTTGATATCAATAATAAACTCATAATCTAGTGATTTATTAGACTACTGATTAGTGAATGCTTGTCACTTGTACCACTCATTTACTCATATATTGTTAATATATGTGCTTCCTATCATCATTATATTCATAATTTCTATACTTTTTAGTGGGTGTACAATCGGGTACGGGTTACCCGACGGGTAGAAAAAACCCATGCGGATACGGTTATGGGTAAGTTGTATCTACATACGGGTGTGGGTACTAAACGAGCTAGTAAACTTTTATTTGACGGGCGCGGGTATGGAATGGCAGTACCCAGCGGATACATACCCGTTGCCATCTTGACCGGTTACCCATAATTCACGATTATTCTATTCCCTGATGCTACCAATGTATCGGTTAAATATGATTATTTTCTTCACGAGACCTTTTACTTTTTATCATGTGGGAATTAGAATTAAACCCTGTTTATGGAGGGATGCGTCTATATTCAGCTACCAAATTTATTTTTAACATATTTGTTGGATGCATGCTCGTGAATTGAAAAAATAAAATGAAGTGGTAGTCTCTAGTGGCTAGGATTGATGCCAAATTTGTTGGCGTGCATGCAAGTTAATTGAAAATAGAAGTGCTACTCTGAGGGATATATTGGAGCACATCATTTTCAATCACCTCACAACTTAGAAAATAGTTGTATTCTCAAAAAATAGAATATAAAACTAGTTACATTCCACTATCTAAGATAGACGGAGTACTTGTATCTCATTAATTAATATAGGCACATTTAATATTAATGTGGTACAGGACATGTTTGGGCTAAATTAGGAGGGACAAATTATATTAAAAATATAGATTAATTATACTATATATGAGGATTAGTAGATCATTGGGGGTGCCCTCGGGCCGATCTTGATTTGTTTATGCACCAACGCAACTATATTTCCTCGTAGGCCCTTCTCTAATGTCAAATGGAAGAAGAATAGAGAGAGAGCGCTTGCTTTATCATGATATAAAAGAGAGAGAGCCGAAGGACAGTAAGGCCATGTTTCTTTGGTACGAAAATTTTTACACATATTTGACCACTAATTAAGGATATTAAATAAAATCGGTTTATAAAACTACGTACAAAACCCTGGGTTAATGCGAGACCTATCTAATGAGGTCTCTGACCGTATAATTAGAGGATGATTACTGTAGCGTTACTGTAGTAAATCATGGATTAATTAAACATTAGATTCGTCGCGTAAAGTTACATTCATCTTTTAAAAGGTTTTACAAATATATTCTATTTAATAATTCATGCATGAAAGATTTTTCAGGGAAAAAATTTACTGACACAAAAAACACGAACTAATTCTAATTCTAGAGAGCCTCAATATCAAATTTACCCAAACAACAACGCCATGGACATGAAACCCATAGCCAAGCAATCATACCCCTAGGGAAGAAAATTATATTTTAGATGACTATGGACCATCATCACCACTATCAACGAAGACGAAAACAAAAGCCTATTAGATCTAACAAGATAATAAATGGTCGCTCCCTTTCTTACGAGCAGCTCACCGGAGTGGAAGACGGAGAGGACGATCGATTAGATAAGGGTATTAGGTTGAAACGGGAGAACGGCGTCTTGGCGAGAGAACGTACAGAAGATGATTGAGCAGAAAGTGAGATGACAGAACTGGTAGAAAGACCGAAAGATATCACTTTCTTTTTCTCACCAGCGCGCAGACCGACCGCAGACGGGAAGTGTGGGATATGCTAGAGGTGCCATCTACAGTACGAACGAATATCCACGTTGCGTCCGGCCCGCGGTCGGCCCGGTCCATTATTATTGCCCCCACAGTGACACGAGTGGGCGCGGGACCCAGCTGCTGGCCGTCGCCTCGTGGATCGCCGGCCGGTGGCATATGGCCATCAGCTGGCGCCCAGCCGCGCCCCGTGCGTGAAGCCGTGAACCCGTACGCGCCTGATTCCAGATGCCGGCCGGCTCGCAATCGCAGCGTGAGTGGATGGGTGCGTCTCCCCCGGCCCGGCCCGTCCGACCGACCGAAAGCTCGCAATTATCGCCTTCGATCATGCGAAACCGCTGCTGGGCCATGACGGCCGCCCGCGCGCCTCATCAGCAATGATCGTGCATGCGGCGCTAGCTAGAAGAATCTTGCGACGTTTCACCACTCACCATTGGCCAAGCAAGCTAGCGATAGACCCCCGGTCAGTGTCGTGCCTCAGGCAAAGATAGACCGCTGAAATAGGCCAATGCAGCAAAGTGTTCCCTGCGTTCGTTTCAAAAAAAAAAAGTGTTCCCTGCGTCCGATGCGCGCGCCCCACATTCCCTAGTACGTCCTAGTACGAGGCTACGACTTGCTCGTCTTAGGCAAGTCTCAGTCGAAGTTTTATGGATACAATTGACTAGAGTAACACATCATCTAAAAGTGTTTGAAATTAGGATGAAACACCTCTCTCTCAATGCATAGTTTCATCAATTCATGTTTTTTAGTTACATGCAAGACACAAGCCGTCTATGTAACTGTGTATATGGAGTTTCATCACCATGAAACTCATTTTACCTCTCTCTTAATTAATACAGTGACACGTTATCAAAAATACTGACATGACAGTCAATTTTTTTTGTTTGAGCCTGGACCCTTAGTATACAAGTTGTAGTATCTAAATTCTACACAACACACTCACACCATCACACACACGCACACCCCTAGAAGCTACAACCTATACACTCTAAGCGTCCTTCCTTAGATCATCGAAGCTCCACGAGCTCCGAAGACGACGAGCACATCGTAATCCTATTGTGGCGTCACGCGAGTGTCCAGGACCTGCACGAAATAAATTGGAGAAATAAATCCCTGATGAGACACCCGGAGCTCGATCTTGGGATCGAACCCGGGCGGGCAGCGCTCCCACCTGAGCAGCGTACCACTGAGCTACACGCCCGCGTTCCATGCCAGTCAATTTATTGTCTATGAAACTCTCACAGGGACTGGCCTTGACTACCCAAATACCGAGGCGAGCCGTAGAGACAGTAGTACTCCGGCCCGCCCCTTCCCACCGACCGTCCACCTACACGTCCTCGCTCCCCTGCCGCCCGCCTGTCGCAGCGGAGGCGCATGCGTATAAATAGGGCGCGATTCTAAAACGAGGCAGGCGCAAAGCGCGCGGCGTCGCGTACCACCCCATCCACCCGTTCCCATCCCAATGCAAGCCGCCTCCCCTCGCTAGTTTCCTCTCCTCCGCAGCGTCGCCCTGCCTGCCACCTCCCCTCACTCTCCCGGCTCCACGCCGTTCCCTGCCCGCCCCGCTCCTCTCCGGTCGATCCCGCTACCCTCATCGGCGATCGGCGCCCCCCCTCTCGCCCAGGTACTCGCGCACACGGCTCGATCTGGATTCTTCTATCTTCTTCCTCCATTTCGTCGGGCCGCATTTTGTTTTGGCCCCGCGCGGGGTTGATCGATCTGCGCCTTGGCGTGAGCGCGATGCGAATAGATCGGCAGGATTTACGGCTCATGCGCTACTATATACCAATCGTGCTATCGGCCGGAGAGGCCTGTCACCTAGTACGTGTCTGCTGAAAGATTCTGTCGCGGTCCGATTTTTTTAGTTGTTGATAAACTTGTATCCTTGTAAGTTAAGAATGTAAGTGGGTTGCATCTGGTTTTCTTGTATGAGATGCGTATACTTGAGTGCCTGATCCACACTGCACGTGACATGCTTTCTGATCTGACACTGAAATCGGTACATGACCTTTTAATGCGCTCGGTTTGGCAAGATCATATAAACTTTCCGGTTCAAAAAAAAGATCATATAAACTTGGATAAGTTTTACAGAGGATGTCACCGTCTGTTCTTCCCAGTTCCCTATAAATACAGAAGCGCTGGATATCTCTGAACCAATAATTGATAATCTTATTTCTATCATTAAACAAGCCTATATATCTAATTGAAACAAAACGATTTTTTTGGGCCACGAAGCCTATCATCTAATTGAAACGGGATGAATTATTATTTTTGAACGAAGCCTATATAAAAGTTCTGCATATTAATCAAAAGATATGACGATGATCAGATATATGATTTGATTTCTGTACTGAAAACAAATATGTTTGCAAACATGACTCTGTATAGTGCTCTATATCTAAAAGTCCTGGACTCCACCATTCCTAATCGGGTTCCAATTTCATTATATGCACTTTGCAGTTCACGACTTTCTAGTGTTCTGCGGCCTTCTTTGGTGGTGGGAGCCTCTCGGTAGTTAGGTAACTTCAGTAAGATTCCTGCGCAATGTCAAATGCAAAAGTGGTGCTTGATGCTGCATTTCAAGGAGCTGGCCATAAACCGTATCCTTACCTAGATGTCTTGAAACAGGCTGCCAGTTTATTTTAGCTGTTTTCTTTCCACGCAAGACTTCTCTGTTCTCTTTATGCTGTATGCTCCTTAACTTAAAATACAGAGGGACAGAAATATGGAGGATGGAAGATTTTAAGCCTGTTCCTTTGCCAAAATCAGATTATGGTAAATTCTACTGTGGAGATTCATATATAGTTCTGCAGGTAATTTTGGTTTTCCTTCCTTTTCCAAAGGCATTTGTATATTTCCTTTCACAAGTAAGATTTGATGCATCTGTCCAATTTTTAGACGACTTGTAACAAAGGAGGTGCTTATCTTCTTGACATCCATTTCTGGATCGGAAAAGATTCTAGTCAGGTAGATTTTGTATAACACCTCAGATTTTCTATTTTGAGCTGTTTTATAATGAGCTGTTTTGAGAGCTATTTTACAATGATTGGAGAGGTACCCACCGGTACCTAAAAGTATCTAGTGTAAATTAATGGTTGGTCCCACTATTTTTAGTACATGGTCCCATGAATTTGGTACCTCTATTTAGGTACCTATGGGTACTTCCTTTGTTTCCACCATCCGATTTCTCGGAACGGATGGCTCTAATTAATCCCAATCATTTTAAAATTTCTCTTCTATTTTATAAATGACATTCCGTGCTCACTTCTTGTGTTGATGTTACACAGGATGAAGCTGGTACTGCAGCAATCAAGACAGTCGAGCTTGACACCATGCTTGGCGGTCGTGCAGTACAGCACAGGGAACCACAAGGCTATGAATCTGATAAATTCCTGTCATACTTTAAGCCATGCATCATACCCATGGAGGGAGGATTTGCTTCTGGGTTTAAAAAGCCAGAAGAGGAGAAGTTTGAAACGCGGCTGTATATTTGCAAAGGGAAGAGAGCTATCAGAGTTAAAGAGGTGAATTTTTTCCACCTCCTTGCTTAAATATAAGTTCTTTTGATATTTAATCAACTAAATGGCTTCTTTATTCAGGTTCCCTTTTCTCGTTCATCATTGAACCATGATGATGTCTTTATCTTGGATACTGAAAAGAAAATATATCAATTCAATGGTGCAAACTCCAATATTCAAGAAAGAGCCAAAGCTTTGGAAGTGATTCAACATTTAAAGGAGAAATATCATGACGGAGTGTGTGATGTTGCAATTGTTGGTGAGATGAGTAGCACATAAATTTCATACATGTAAAACCCTAGCAGGTTCGTCACTGATACCATTTTTCTTCTTCTTAATAATAGATGATGGGAAATTGCAAGCAGAATCAGATTCCGGCGAGTTCTGGGTCCTTTTTGGAGGTTTTGCACCAATAGGGAAAAAGGCTGTAAGTGATGATGATGTTGTTCTTGAAACTACAGCACCAAAGCTTTACAGGTATGTACATTTTATGAGTGTACAGATAGTTATTTTTGATCTTCTTGTTTTAACTATTTTCATACACTACCTTGCCAAGCTTCTCGCCGTAGATCGGTTAGTGCATTGAACTACGGGAGACATTGAAACTCCTGGCACGGGTTCGAAGAACAATACCATAGGACACAGCCCGGGGAGAGTCTTCTCCTGTGATTTAGTTTCATTTTCACACACTACCTTTTCATACGATACTTTCAAGTTTTTATGGTGATATTTAAGGACAATCAAATATTTATGCCAAATTTTGCATAATACATTGCTTACACGAGTCCCAGTGAATAGTTGGCAGCAAGGGATCACTAGACTCAGGGATGGTTGAGATGAGGCTTATCTAATTACTTAACATCACATATAAGCACTCTGAAAGTGTGATAAGGTATTTAACATTTTAAGAATAGCCAAACCCATGTAAAGGAGGAGGGTACATACTGATAGCTTTAGCGAGCCAGCGTAAAAACAAGGCTACTCTTATGGGGGATAAAACCCAAAGACACTTGTTAATAAAAAAATGTATTTGATTTGTTTTAAGTTATAGTACCTGCGTGGTGGTCATCACTGGAAACATTCTACATAACGTTCTGCTGAATTTACAGCTTTACTTCTACAGAAGTTCCTTTCCCCATCACAAATGAATTCTTTTGGACAATTTAATACAAAAGTTTGTTGGTTTTCTAGTGCTTTACATAGGTTTGCTTGGATGTTTGTAGAACTTTACCATACTGAATTGCGCAGCATAACTCAAGACTCTACTTGGTTCCTAAAGCCTATTACTTTATCTTATATTTGCCTTTCTGTTCCTCAGTAGTTCATATTTTATTTTTATTAATCCAATATTTGTATTCCATACTGTTAATTGTTATGTTTGCAGTATCAATAACGGCCAATTGAAGTTAGAAGACACTGTTCTTACAAAATCAATTCTGGAGAACACTAAATGCTTTCTACTTGACTGTGGGGCCGAGCTATTTGTGTGGGTTGGTCGGGTAACAGAGGTGGAGGACAGGAAAACTGCCAGTGCGGCAGTTGAGGTAATTCCTAGAACCTAACTTTCTTGGTTTGTGGCCTAGTTAAAAAATACATTATCTAAAAATTTTCGCCTGCAGAAATTCATTATTAAAGAAAATAAGCCAAAGACAACAAGAATAACTCAAGTGATTCAAGGTTACGAGACTCATACATTCAAGTCTAAGTTTGAGACATGGCCAGTAAGTAACACGACAGGGAATGCCAGCACAGAGGAAGGCCGAGCAAAAGTTACAGGTATTACATTTATTTATTTGTATCTTAAAGTTGACCTTCTGTGATTATTAATAGCATATACTTTTTCATTGTTAATAGCATATACTTTTATCATTATTAATAGCATACATGCTTTACTAGCTCTACTGAAGCAAAAAGGTGTCGATGTCAAAGGAATCTCAAAAGGTAGTGCGCCAGTTAATGATGAAGTTCCACCTTTGCTAGAAGGCAGCGGAAAGCTTGAGGTTTATCTGAACTTGCTTCATACTTTATAAGTTGCACTTTATAACAAGTACAATAGGGAATGCATCAGCGGAAATAAAACCATAAGAACAACCTTTGCATATTTCAGGTTTGGTGTATTAATGGCAGTGCAAAGACTGCTCTTCCAAAGGAGGAACTAGGAAAATTCTACAGTGGAGATTGTTATGTTGTTCTTTACACATATCATTCTGGTGACAAAAAAGAAGAGTTCTATTTAACTTATTGGATTGGGAAACACAGTGTCCGGGTAATTATAGTTTCCGTATATAAATGCTTCAGATGCAGTGCACCAAACTTTCTTGCTTTGCACCACCCACCCACCCCACTCAATTGTGGAATGCATTTTTGTTATTTGTGTTGCAATCACATTTTCAATTGAAACCTTTCTTTTTAATCTTTTGTAAATTTGTAAAGCTACTATTTGTGAATTCTTCTCATGTCCAAATAGAAGCTCTTCTTGTGCAAGTTTGATTAATGTCGATCATTTACATATTGTAATAGTATTTCATATATACTATACAAGGGTTCATGGTAAACTAAATACCCATATAACTATGCCTTGACATATGAAGTTACCCTTTGCTTATTTCACATAGGAAGATCAAGAGATGGTTTTTCAAGTAGCTAATACCCTTTGGAATTCGCTGAAAGGAAGACCTGTCCTGGTACTGTATTTATATTTTGATGTTGCTTACGATATTTCCTATGGAGGAGTTTCATTTCTTGGTTTTATTATTGTAGGGTCGTATTTATCAAGGAAAAGAGCCACCACAATTTGTTGCACTTTTCCAGCCAATGGTTATTCTTAAGGTATGATCCTCACTGTGACTATGACATGTTTAATGACAATGTTGTTCCATAAGGGACTCATGTAGCAATCTATAAAGCTGAAAAATGATTTGATTGTCAGATAAATATATTTGGTCATGCAGGGTGGCATTAGTACTGGTTACAAGAAATGTGTAGAAGAAAAGGGTCTGAAGGATGAAACATATTGTGCTGATGGCATTGCTCTCGTTCGAGTTTCTGGAACATCAGTTCATAACAACAAGACACATCAAGTTGACGCGGTATTATTACCTCTACTTGTTCTTATAAATATATTGAAATGGTATTAAACTTTTTGTTGACTTTCATTCACCTACCATCCTGAAAGCTTAAGCTAACGAGGAAAAGTAGGCAATGATACTTCAGCATTACTGCTTATGCCTATCCTCCATTAGGGCTAGGCGTGTTGCATGGACTAGAAGTTGGCCACAACATTTTTTTTGGTTAACATTGCTTTTGGTCTCAAACTCAAGATCTTGGCTCTTATAACATATTTAAGTCTTTGCATCTATCAGTTAGTCCAAAAGCTTAATCTATAAGAAAATGTGGATAAATATACTTCAATTGCCTTTGTTACTGAAGTATGGAAATATACTTGATGGAACCGCTATGTTCTTCTCATCATGGTCCTGCATACTAGCATTCTCCTTGCTTTTTACTGTGTTTTTATTGGTCAGTTGGACTGAAAGAGTACACACAATCAGTTTTGTCCTTGTTTGTATAGCTAACACAAACCCAAACTGTTTATCCCTTGAACTTATTGTTATTTCACTTTCTAGGTCTCAACATCCTTGAGTTCCATGGATTGTTTCATTTTGCAATCCAAAAACACTATGTTTATATGGATTGGCAACTCAAGTTCTTTTGAACAACAACAATGGGCTGTTAAAGTTGCTGAGTTTTTAAAGGTAAGGACCAACGAATCCAATTGATATTCCTATTTTGTGTAGTACCCTCTGTTCAAATTAACTTTATCTTCATTTAGGACATTATAATGTCATATTTTTTAAGTACGCATTATGATATCAGAATTTGGATGTGAATATACTAATATTGCTTTCATGTGACAAGTCTAAACAATTTAATATATAACAACACTAAAAGTTTAAACTTTGAATGAAGAAATTTTGGGCTAGAAGTAGTAATCTTTGAATGAAGAAATCTTGTCACTAAGTTTATTTTTTATTCTTTGCATTTTTGTGTTTCTTCTTATTTGTTGGAAAGTTTTACTAACACTTAGTGGAGAACCTGTTTGGAACAAAACAAATCTCAATCTTGATTTCGTTGAAAGCTGATAAGTGCTAACGAGATGAACTTTAGCATAAAAGTCCACCATGCTGGCAGATAATAGTTGTATGCACAAACACCAGCGTTATTTCACCACAAACTAATTGTATTGGGGCATAGTTTTTTTTTCTTGAATGATGAAGGAGATGGGGGCATATATGACTAAACTGGCAGCTACATAGCTGTTGATTGGATTCTAAAACATATTTTTGTGGACGCAAGTCAATGATAAACGGAAACCTCTGCTATGTTGAATGCACTGTTTCCATATGAAGTTGACAACTACATGAAACACAAGATTTATAATTTTGTTTTGCATTATGCATTCTAAGAACAAGCCTATATCAGGGTGTCTGTTATAACGGGTGATTAAGATATTAGATTTCTGAGGGGTGTGTGTTGGGGTCTCTGTATGACTCTCCCTTCTTCTATTAATACAATGATATGCAGTTCTCCTGCGTGTTCAAGAAAAAAAAACCTATATCAGGGTTGAGGTCCTTGTGCATATGAGCCAAAAACCAGTGAACATTAATATATGATAACAGGCTAACAATTTCTATGACATGCTTTTGTCCTTTTTAGTTAGGACTATATTTACATAAACAGACTGCTTAATTTGTAGTATATTTGAATTATTACTTTTATTCACAATTGCTGTCATGGGTGAGTATCCAATTTTGTTTGTTATACTTCTAAAGTTATACTGATTTCATGTGGTAAAATGTTGTGGCATACT
This sequence comes from Echinochloa phyllopogon, assembly GCA_033239725.1. Lineage (NCBI taxonomy): Eukaryota > Viridiplantae > Streptophyta > Magnoliopsida > Poales > Poaceae > Echinochloa > Echinochloa phyllopogon. The sequence continues at coordinate 58,062,743 of BTCW01000018.1, read as the reverse complement.
TAACTTCTACTCTGTCATGTGACTACGGCGGTGCTAAATCCTCCTTCCCCAGAAGTACTTGGATAAAACTGAAAGTAATTGATATTTCCTTACCCTGAGCACTATTACTCACTAAGATTGTCTGTGCCCCCAATCATACAGCCTGGTGTTGCTGTCAAACATTGCAAGGAGGGAACTGAGAGCAATACTTTCTGGTCTGCTATTGGTGGAAAGCAGAATTATGCAAGCAAAAAAATTGCAACTGATGTTGGTATAAGAGAGCCTCATTTATATACCTTCTCTCTCAGGAATGGTCAGTAGTTTCCAAACCCCCTGTATCCACATTTTCTCTTATTGCTACCACATTCTGTTTCCTATGCTCTATAATGACTTTATTTGTTTTTTTTGGCTTCGTTGTGATATCATATTCGCACCATTTACCAGGGAAGCTGGAGGTTTGTTGATGTATTTATTTGATCTATAAATTTGTCATGTTCCAGCAATCTTGTTTTTGAAAATTCTGAATGCTTGCATTTATGCAGGTTACCGAAATTTTCAATTTTTCACAAGATGATTTGTTGACAGAAGACACGATGATACTTGATACACACTGTGAGGTTTTTGTTTGGATGGGTCAGTGTGTGGAGACAAAAGAGAAACAAAAGGCATTTGAAATTGGTGAGGTACGTTATCAAGTCAACCTTTCTGTTTTCAATTTTTTTTAACTATCGTCCAACTCCTAGCAATGACTGCTTCCCTCCCAGAAATATGTAGAACATGCAGTGGCCTTTGAAGGTATTTCTCCTGATGTGCCTCTCTATAAAGTCATTGAAGGGAATGAACCTTGCTTCTTCAGGACATTCTTCTCCTGGGATAACACACGATCTGTGGTATGCTCTTATATATTTACTTCTGCATTACAAAATTTAACTTGTGTGTCTAATTCTGTTCTATTTATCATCGATATATATGTAAGGTAGCTGATATTTTGAAGGTCTAGCTTTTTATTTGAGGGGAACATCAACTTGTATAAGCAGAAATCTTTGTCATGTTCCTTTTTTGAGGAAAAAAGCTTTCCCATGTTTGTAGTTAGAGTAACTTTGGGCTACCCTTGATGTAGATGAGTTCGTGAAAACTGAGAATTTTCATTGCTTTTCATTTTTTTTTTCTTTTTGACTAATTTAGGCTGACCTTACTGCACAATAGAAGTCCTTTTGTGGCTAGACAGGGTTATGTTAATATTTCAAAATAAAAAAGTTAACAAAGAGACTAAAGAACATATAGGTTTGTCTATATGAAATAAGCTGTGCACTACTGCACTTACACAAAGGATATTGAGTATTATGACATAAGTATCATTACTTATTTGTTGGGGGAGTAAAACGGAGTTTCCCCGTATCTAAATATGCTATATTTTCTGCCCGTACCTTTTTCTTTACTTGCACTTGTTATGCTGTGCCATAAAAAGTTTCATCCTTGAAACAGATTCATGGAAATTCATTTGAGAAGAAACTTTCAGTTCTTTTTGGAATGCGTTCAGAGGTAAGTCCTCGCTTCTTTTTCAATTTACTAGGTGATTCATATTTTTTCCTTCTTTCATTCATTCATGGCATTTTTAATTGCTTGCAGGGTGGACCTAAGAGCTCAGGTGATGGTGGGCCAACTCAAAGGGCATCAGCACTGGCAGCTCTTTCATCTGCACTGAATCCATCTTCCCAAGGAAAGCAGGTATTGCTAATAATTTCCTTCCCAAATTCTCTTATCTGCTATTCACCTAATACTGTGTTTTTTTTCCAGTCGGATGAGAGGCCCCCTAGCTCAGGTGACGGCGGACATACTCAGCGTGCATCAGCAATGGCTGCCTTGTCCTCCTCCCTTAATACATCGTCAAAATCCAGCAGTACACAGCCACAATCTCATTCAGGCCAAGGGTCTCAAAGAGCTGCTGCTGTTGCAGCATTGTCCAATGTTTTGACTGCTGAGGGATCTCATAGCCCCCACCACAGTAGGCAATCCCCAACAGCAGGTAAGACTTGTTGGCCAAAATTTGATTTGCAGTTTCGCCACTTTTAGGAAGATAACAAAACTAGAAACATGTCTCAAGCTCCCACTGATATTATTCCTATGTCACCAGTAACTCAGGTAACTAGTATTGTTTTTTTCTGGCTGTGGAAGAAATAAAAAGAGATCTATAATTTGTTGTAGTGTGCTGACAGTGTTTTTTCTTTTCGTGTTTTATTTATCAACAATGAACACGATTTGCTGAGAAACTGCAAAAAAAGTAGATGAAGACGACTTCAGGAGAATTCTGTGGTTACATTCTTTTCCCCCTTGTCTTGATGCCAAAAGCTGACACCTTCACTTGATGCAGATGCTGAGAAGACTGAATTAGCACCTGCTTCTCCTCAAGCAGAAACAGAGTCTGATGCCCCAGAAGATGGCCGAACAGAACCCGATGTCTCACAGGAACAAACTGCTAATGAAAATGGAGGCCAAACTACCTTTAGCTATGAACGCTTGATATCGAAGTCCACCGACCCTGTTAGTGGGATAGACTACAAGCGCAGAGAGGTTTGTACCTTCTACTGCATCCTTGAAAAAAGGTTCTGCTACCTCATTTCCTTTCAAAAGGGCAGAGTATTTGTTTTAATTATGGAGGAAAATTTTTGGCATTTTACTTTAGAGTTTCTATTTATATGATCTTGTATCCTCATCCCATAAGACATGCTAGTAGAATTTCTTTGCTTTAGAAATTTATTATGAAATCTGCTTCAAGATCATATTTCCCGGAGGTAACTGCTGGTTACTAATTTCTCAGACTTTAACATTTGGAAAATACTAGTGAAGATTGTAGATGTTTTGCCACTGCTAGTTATGAAGAACATGGGGTATACAAGGTTATTGGAAGAAATAAACAAACTGAACTAGAAAAGAAGTACAAAGAAAGGGTCAAGACTTGATCATAATCACAGCCAAACTCTTGTTTTAGAACCCCAGAAAATGGGAACCTTTCTATCCTTATAGTTCATACAGTTTTGTCTATACTTGCCAATACAGTGATACTCTTAGTACTTTTTAAGTCTTTCTAAGCTGCACAACCAGCAGTTCCCTTGGAACGCAAGGGATAATGATCGTCTCTCATTGAAGTACAATGATTAAGCTTTTGAATAGAGATGCACCTAAATTGATGGTGCTTTTGAATAGTTTTGTTTCTTATTGAAATATGAACTAAAATTGATGGCGGCCTCTTCTAAGTTTACTGCCCCTCATGTTTTAATTGATCTCAAAGGCTAACTTCATTTTGATCCTACAGACATATTTATCGGACAGTGAATTCCAGACCGTATTTGGTATGACTAAAGAGGAATTCTACGGGCAGCCAAGGTGGAAGCAAGAATTGCAGAAAAAGAAAGCCGATCTTTTCTGAAACACGGCTAGCCCTGAATAAAGCCCTCCATTCTACAGAGTTGCACACTCCCTTTCTTTTCGCAGGAGATCCCACGCTGTCCAGCATTCTCACCGTGTTCCAAGGATGATCACCAGCACCAGCAGCTCTCTCTGCTGTTTTTGTGAGTTGTATAGGATACTCTTTTATTTGCACATGGTTTGGACGTGTTATAACTTATATAGGTCCATGGGTCATATCCCTGGCACCTCCATTATTCCGAGCTCATTTCGGGTGTTGTCTACTTTTTTGTTTACCAAATTGGTGCAAATGACATTACTAGTTTGATTTTGTAATGTAATGATGCATTGGCACCAAGGTGTATGGACCATATTTTTCTTAAAACTTAAGACAATTGGTCTGGTGCTGTTCTACTGGTCTAAGTGTAACCATCTTTACCGTTGAGCAGTGCTCATGAGACATGAAGGATCTATATGCTAGGACATTCTTCTCTTAAAGGCAAATATTGCTATGATGATATTTATTGTCGTAGGTGGATGAGCAGCATAGTTCTATAATCTAGAAAGGTCACCTGAGAAGTCACATTACCTCATGTAAGTGCAGCTGAATTAATAACAACCGATTAGTTGGCTGTGTTCCATGCATTACAACATTTCTGAATCCACACTATACAGAATTTTGTATGGTTGTTTTGAAAAAGGAATGATGCTGTATGCATGTAGAATTAACCTATTAAGTCAAAAGTTCTCAAACTTTCTATAGCACATGGTGCAGATAGCAGCAAATATTGTAATGCCACTGACAATACAGAGTGTGTCGAACCGGCATTCACTGCGTATCTTCTCTTCTTTCAGCTCGCTCTGTGCCTTCAGATACAAATTGCACGACTCCAGCACCTCATCGTAATTTCTACTCCGATGGCAGCTCAATGCATCCTTGAGAAGGAGAAGGCTGCAGCGCCCATTGAGATGAACGCCACCCATATCTTCAATCTGCATACTCAGTTCTGTCAGTGCAAGTTTTGAAGGTTCGCCAGTCTCTTCACTCCCCATGCTTGTCATGCGGAATTTCATCAGCAGAATGCATTCTGCTACCTGGCATGGCAGGACCTCTTTGGCCGGAAGGACAGATCCAAACCGTAGGACAAAATCAGTATCGGTTGGCCAGTGCCTCTGCCCGCCCAGCGGGTGCCAACTTGTCAGGTTCACTGCCCGCTTCATCTTTTGGTTGACAATGATCCAGCTCAACTTTATGCCATCATTCAGTTCCCTCCAAAGCTTCCCGTCTTTCCTTTCTTGCTCCATTGAGGGCACCGATGGTAAGTCACTGATGGTTGATAGGAATACCTCTCCGTTATTGTTCTCGTTGTTTTCAGCTGACTGATGAAACAAATCTATACGGAATGGGCAATTATAGAACCATCCATTGGGACCATCTGAGTTGGGAATCCCCCATATGACATTCGAGTAGAGTGCACGGTCTTTGTACCATACATCGATTAGAGACACATAGTCTGAAGGCAGGGAGTTTTCAAGCTCATCCATGTCATCATAGTCAGATTCGGCCCATTCTTCTGCAAAGGGATTAGTTTCATTTATCTGAACTACGGGAACATCTTTGTTCAGTATAAGGGTGAAACAATCAGCATAAAACTTCCTGAATCCACCAACAGAAACAATCAAGCTCCTAACATCATCTCGTCTTGTTGATGGCCACAGAGATGTGCACGCATTCTCCCACAAGTCCTCTTCATTTGATATGGCACGGAAGTCAGCACAAGCACAGCCTGCTCTTGCCAGAGCAGCAGCATCAAGACGCTTGAGTATGTCATAGAAAAGGTCGGTACTCAGCGATGCCATGGTAACAACTTCTTTTTCCTTGGGGCTAAAAGAGATGGTATCTAATCAGCTGTTGCATAAGAAAATAGGACAATGCTCAGTTATATCCCAGCATGCCATATATCAACAAATCTTCAAAGTCATCCAACATGTCAATATCCAATTTTAGAGTATTTTGAAAAACAGAATATATGGCAAGTAACTGAAAATTAGGAACATCAGTTAAATTTCATGGAGTTCCATCTCCCAGCGAAGAGGGGAAAGCATTATAGCATATTATTAGCATAGCAAAAATGCAAAACTAAGATCCCCCCCCCCCCCCCCCCCCCCCAAGTTCCAAGTCTGCAAAGTAGTAGGGAATGGATGAGATAGCCCTAAAAACTTGACTTTAATTCACATTGGAGAATAAAACGTTAACTCTTTCTCCACTTCTATTGCACATTAATCAATTCCCCCTGGTCAAGTTTTATTGCACATTAATCAATTAAACCAATATTTTTCAGCTCAAGAGACAAAGAATGTAGTCACTTCATTGCTCAACTCAACAACTAAAAAGGTGCTTAACCAAAGGAGAACAAACATATGTAAGAGGCCTATCAGCCTTCTGGGCAAGCACGGGGAGCAGCGAAGGAACATTCCTATCAAGCTGTAGCCATGAATTAGAAGAACGGCTTGCTACTCATGAGAGAACGAATCATGGGCTGGAAGTTACTAGTCTGCATCCGACCTCACAACAGATAACCCACAGATCTACGATATATTACAGCTGCAGGCGAAATCAAATGTAATATAATCAAATCTCATTCAGAGGGGGGCAAAAAATCTACAAGAGAATCCTATCCAGATGAGGCCCGAGGCCCCGAGCTCTAGCACGGCCATGCCCCCTGATTCAACAGGAGTACAGGAAGCATCGAATCAGTGAGGAGATGGAAATCACGATCTCCTCAGGAGGGGGACGGGAAGACGAGAAAAGCAGGCTCACCTCAAGATTCATCAAGGCGGACGGATCGGGTAGAGACGACGACTCTGCAGCAGTACACGGTGGCGTCAGGGTTTAGTAGACCTGCCAGAGCCAGGACGCCAGGACCAGGTCGGTAGCTCCCAGCTGTCTCGGCCTCGCATCGTGGGTAACGCTGCCGGATAAGCCGTAAGCGTGCCACCGAGCCACGCCACGGCCGGCCTGCCGCCTGCCCCGGCGCTGCGCTGTGGAGAGTGGTATGGGTAGCCTCGGTGGTGCAGGAAAACCCGGTCTATGGAGGTGGAGGGACGGGAACCGTGTGCCGGCCCGCCGGCGCACAGTTGGCCGATGCTCTCCGCCCACGAGAGATTTTTGTCTCAATTCGCATGTCTTTCAGAATTTAACACTCAATTCGTACACCTTTCAAATTTTAATACTATAAGCGTGAATTGTTTCAGTTCAGATGTTTTCCTCTATTTTTTATTTCCTTCTCTTTTCCTTTTTCAGGACGGGTTTGTCCTTGCCCATTACCCTTTCACGACAAGCGAATGGTTGGTTGTGCGGCTCTCTATTTCTCCCTCGCAAAAGAACAACGGAGGCGACCAAGCTCAGCAGCACCGCCCGCTACGTGATGTTCCGCGGCGACGGCAGCAGAGGAGATACTTGCTTGCGCTCGTCCTGATGCCCGCCATCCACTAGTTGCTGCTAGCACCGGTGCACTCTTCCCCCGCTCGTCGTGGTGTCGCATTCTCACTGGAGTGGATAATCTGCCTGAAGATGCAATGCTTGGTGTGTTGCTTTGCCAATTGCTTGAGGATAAAAGGAGTGAGAAGTATTGATGGTGACGGGGATTGAGCTGGTACTTTGGTACTGACGGGTTTGGATCTTGGTGGAGATAGGATCAGTGGATGGACTTTGGATTTTCCTATGACAACACATACATGCACCGCTGGGCTGATTCATGGCCTCGGACTCACGGCGTTCAGGGCTTCAAGCGAGGAAAGGGAGGCATGGGCGAAGCCTTGATGCGCTCCCACGGCGGCGCATGGAACCTTTGTCGGCGGGGGCGCAAGCGCAAGTGGGAAACAGAGGAGTAGAAGATAAGAGCAAGGGCAAATTCGTCTTCTCACATGGGCTTAAAATTAAGAAGAGATAAAAAGAAGAAATATAAAGAAAAGGGTAGGAAAACACATAAACTAAAACAATTTGTGATCATAAGTGTTAAATTTTGGAAGGCATACGAATTGAATGTCAAATTATGAAAGGCGTGCGAATTGAGACCCAAATACTGAAATCTCTCCGTGTCCACTGACATGTTCTTCCTCTATTCTAACATTAATATCCGTTTCTTCTTCTTTTTTTGTATAATAGTGTTCCGCGCCGAGCCCGTGGAATTGAAAAGGGATTGGGCAACTTTCGCGAAAACGTAAATAACCTGGTATATAAGTAAATATGATGATATGATATTGAAATTAGAATTATATAAAGAAATGGAATAAATATGTTTAATCCTTGTGAGAGTCTTATACCAATACAATAAAACTATTCAACATACCCATGAGCAAGAGTTTCATTTCATCTTATATATCCAATTAATTGTTTCATATCATTCATGAATTTAATACTATGTCTAGCAATGAAAAAAGTGGAATGAAACATTACATTATAAGGATTGTTATATTCATAATTTCATTCCGCACCAAAATTTGGGATGACGTGGTCATCTTAGAAGCAACGAAATAAAACTGACCACCGAGAATAGACTTATGTCTACTATACATGTGGGTGTTGTATTCTCTGAAACATTTAGATTTTCTTTTACCATAGTATCTCTCCATCTCATCTCTTTGGAAGACAAAGTTGCGGCCGATTACATGAGACAACGAATGAACTTTTCTCCTCGCACCAGTCCACTTGGAAGGACGTCGGATAGCCTCTCCTGTGCTGTGGTTTCCTAACCCCATAATGCATTGTGTTGCAATTATTCGGGTAGTTTTTTTTCCAGTTCAATAAACTCTTTGTAATATTTCTTCTTTCTTTTTGTTTACTTTGTACAATTTTTTTTCTCTAACATATATAATCACAGTAGTCCCTTCTGTTTCCTCAAAAAAAATCCGGTTCTTAACAAAACTGTTCTAGATGATAAATAAGATGTCGCAATCCATAGTTCTAGCTTCTTCGCCTTGCAACTCAACAATATGGCCCGTGTTGGAAAAGGATGGGCAGGCAACGTGTAAATAGATGCATATATACCTACATAAAGCTTGAGAGACGTGCTATGGTTTAAGACAGAATTATTCTCTGCTAGTCATATTCATGGGCATACAGTGCATTTATTTTATCTATATACAGTCCCTCCAAAATCCAAATAGGTACGGTAGAGTCGTAGGTGCAGCTACCGCTCCAGCTTCAATCTGTCTAGGTGCTTCCTTCCATCAAGTTTTTCTGAGAAGTATTGCTTCAAGAAGTCCTGGTAATTCGCTGATCCATAACGCTCTCTATCGCCTCTCGTGAATTCCGGCAAAGGCCCAAGCACCATATCCTGGCAAGGGTAGTGAAACAGTGCCACTGAAATCCGCTCTTTAGTTGGGTGTACCACGGCCCTGTGCTCAACACTCTTGAATTTCCCATTGCTCATGATCTGCATCGAAGTGAAACATAACATATATATAAACATCTCAGAGAAAGCAGGAGACGTACAGCAGAAATGCGCAGGCGCGGCCTAGAATACGTATATCCAGCAGCAGAAAGATCGAAATACCTCAAGGACGTCGCCAACGTTGACGATGAAGGCGCCATCGAGAGCCTGCACGGCGAACCACCTGCCGCCCTTGTTCACCTGCAGGCCCTGCACGTCGTGGCTCGTCTGCAGCAGCAGCGTCAGGCCGCACGCGTCGGTGTGCGGCGACAGGCCCAGCACCCGGTCTGCGGCCTGCCGGCACGGCGGGTAGTAGTTCACCCTCATGCCCTGGGTCTGCCCTTGGAACACGCCTCGCAGCGTCGCCGGATCGGCGCCCACGCCCTTGGCCATGAACTCCAGCAACCGGTACGCTAGCTCCCTGGCCTCCGAGGAGTACACGTCCACAGAGTGCCTGGATTCAGTTCATCAGATTTTTTTAAATTAAAAAATGAGATCATGACCGAAGAAATATATATACATACAGTTGTTTGGTGAAAGAATTTTGAACACATGGTGCAACTCTGAACTCTTGGGAGTAATAAGTTAATAATAACATGGTTGGATCACCGGCCTGAAGGATGCAGGGCGAGTAGGCCAGAATCGCGGGTCCCTGGTCTCAGTTGGATGGACCTGGAGGTACAGCATGTCTGCCCAATCCAGCTTCTGATCCTCCGACACAACGAAGGCCTGCCCATAGCCTTCAAGGCTGTCCGCCTGCTGTGACCATTCCTTCTTGTCTTCCAGGGGCTGCTTGAAGAACTCGACCACGTCATTCATCAGGTTTCCAGTCACTTCCTCTGGCAGTCCATGGTTGATGAGCTGCAAGTATTATTCGTTCCACGGTTTGGTCACATATACACACCACTTGCACGTACAACTCAATTATATTCAATTCAAATCAAGTATTATATGATGCTGACAAAGCAAATGGACAGTGTACCAACCTGGAAGAAGCCCCAGTCGTGGCATGCAGATGCCAGCTTGGCGCACTCCTCAGATGACCGCGGGTCAGCCAACCTGTGGAGATCGATGGCCGGAATCGCGCAAGTAATGTCGCCGCCGCCGCCGCCGCCGTCGCCGACGACGACCTCCTCAGAACTGGGGTCCTTACTGAGGTATCTCTCGGGCACCTGCTGGCCATCATCACCGCAAGCCTCTGCTAGTGCCTGCACGTTGGCCACCCTGAGAGACCCAATGATTCTTGCTTGATGCGCCATTGGTATTCCCTCCAGAGCTCCTCCTGTTGCTTCGCTTGGAGTTTTCCAGGATTTGCTGTTGACGACGCTGATGTATATGGATCTGGTGTTTTTATTTTATCTCTTGGTCGATCCTTTTCCGTTGTCTTACGTGTGACGTTGAAGGCGTATCCGCCGGACGGTGAGAGGCATGGGAATAAACGAGTGTGGGGAATTCCGACACGTACTACTCTAGCAAGATCGGTACCGGTGGTCCTCGATCATTTTTCTTGTACACGTTACTATCAGAGTAGCGATAGATTGCCCTTCCTAATAATTAATAAACTGACAAAGGCTAGAGGGCTTTGTGTAATTCGGCTCATTTTCTTTGTTTCCTTCTTTGTCTCTTGAGGTTTCTGTTGTAAATTGTTTTCCCTAAGTTCTTTTCTTTATTAATATATATTATTCAGTAGGGGTTTCTCACCCCTCATGTTTCATCAAAAAAAATAATTAATAAACTGACAAAGGACAAATTATTGGTCGTGTCGTGTGACACTGGTTTTTTTCGCAGCTTATGACAGGCCATGGTGTGCGGATGCAGAGAACCATACAATTTGACGGTGGCATAGAGCTATTGGCGTGGCAGTAAATCAGGCATTTTTTTCAACGAAAATCTCCAATAGTTGCGCAGATACGATAGCCCCAGTTTCAATCAGTTGAGTACCGTGGGTCGAAGACAACACTAACAATATATTAAGTAACTGTATTATTTATGTCTCTAAACTCTTAAAATGTATATTTGAGTATCTAAACTTTCTAAATTGTGTCATTTAGGTCTCCTGAGTTCCGAAAATACCACATGTTTGATGACATGGGTTCTAATTTACCGTGATTTTTTTGTACTATTTCTTTGACCAAGTCAATTGGTGCCATCATAATACTTGGGCATTGTTTAGTTCCCAAATTTGGTAGTTTGGGGTCTCTTCGTAATCATTGCGTCACTGTAGCATTTCGTTTGTATGTGCGAAAAATTGTCCAAAAATTGATTAATTAGGCTCAAAATATTCGTCTCGCAGAGTACAACAAAACCGTGCAATTAGTGTTTGATTTCATCTACATTTAATACTCAATGCATGTTATGACATTTTGAGGTGACGGAGAATCTACTTTTTGCATAGTAAATTTGGGAGTTGTTTTTTGGAACTAAACAAGGCCTTAGATTATTCTATTTGATTGTACCATAGCGCGGATATAGATTAAGAAATGGATAAAAATTGAGTCTTTACGGAGCCACGTTACAACGTAAATGTATTTTATAATTTTAGGCCTAAATAACATACCTTAGATAGTACAAAGAATTTAATATGCATCCTAAAAGTTTGAGAACCCAGATAACATCTGAGACAAGTTTGAAGACCCTCAAACCTGAGAGTACGGCGGCGTGTTGACATTGATGGAGAGAAGTTTAACCTATCGGTCAGAGCCCAGATAAATGTTTATGAGAGAAATGGGCCAGCAGGAGAAAAGGAATAGTAATCGAAGAAAATTGAGCAAACGCACTTATTTGAAAGAAAATAAAAGATTATTTTCCGCTAGATTTTAAAAAGCGGGGGTGACAGCTTATCATAATAGAGCACCACCTATTATTGGTGTTGCTTATCTAGCACGTATAATATATGCAACGATTGCATATGATCCCATGACAAATCTGATCTCCATTCCAAGGCAGCATCAGCAACATATGGGTGCTAACAGATTAGCTATTCTTTTCATCAATATAATCAAATGACATCATATAGTCTCTCAATGCCATTCATAAACAAAATTATGGTGCTTACCCTGGCGGCCAGGCTTAGGGTAGTCTCCCAGTGCCATTCATAAACATGAAACTTTATTGATTAATTGAGTTAGGATTACAGTTCTCTATGCACGTATATTTTAAACATAATTGGCGCATATATAGTAGTAATTGGTGGCAAGTAGCCTTTCATTTTTAATTACTACACACAGGAAGTGTTGCAGACACATCTTATAGCACTCGAAATGGTTAGTGTACTTTTCAATCAACCTGCTTTGGCTTGTGCTTGAAACGTTGTTGATGTTGCATTTCTTATTCTTTCCAGGGATTCGGCGAAATCATCCAGGAGGTCGTGAGAATCAAGAAACTGTGCGTCATCCACAGCAAGTATGATCTTGATAGTATCCATGTAACTTTGCCAATGTATAGTCAGCGCCTACACAATCAAATGGTATTATTATGAGTTACGATTGTACTATAGAATCTGACTGCATGGAGGCATTCCAAATTCCAAAAAAACTTACCGATGGATGCCCAAAGTTGCTTGGTGCAATGTAAGTAACTGGGTTCCCGTAGAATTCTATTGGTTCAGCAGGACCAATCATGTTGGAGAACAGTATGGTGGTACTAGATATCATACGGTGGAAAAGACCAGTTGATACCTGCAATTACGTGCTCAATGAGAAGTATATATATATTGATTAAGAATATGACATTGATTGGTATAACCCTAAGGTGAAAACTATTTATCATAGCATGGTGGTGATGGCGTAATAGTAACCGACTCCATCTAGATCTAAAATTGTGGCGCTCACAATTTATACACACGAGTGCTTTCGGCAATTTATTTATATACTACTAGTAGAGACGCACGTGCCTTGGGCATGTTTAAAAAAAATACATGTACGTCTGATTGCCATGTAAGAAATACGCTAATTGCTATATATGGCCAGTGGGTACCTCGATGCCAAAAAGTTTGGTGACCGTTTCAGCAATCAGATGGGTGGCGATTGCTTCAAACGAATGTTTCTTCCTATCCACAGTCTTCTTTGCGTCGCGGACGTAGTCAAGGGCCGGGGGTCATCGTGCTTCACAATCTCGAATGGAAGCACAATGTAGCCTAGTCGATTCCCCCAATTCAAGTCATTGTGCTTACCAGACTCCATCATCTTAGCCAATTGCTGCTTGCGCAATACAGGAATTTAATGAGTACTACCTATATATAGGTTCTACAAAGACAGAATGTAAATTTGAAATTTTTTTCGTCGTCTCTTACTTGTATGCCGGGCGTTGGTCTTAGATTGACAAAAAGGACTGATCTAAAGCATGTGCTTCTATTTGTGTCTTTGTCATCACCTGAGGCGACAACATTGCACAGTTTTAAAATTAGGAGAAAAAATCGAACTCAGGTATAGTACGTGGTTCCATCACTTACCCAGCTTTCGGAAGTAATACCGTGACAGAGCAGCAGATGTCACTCCAACTAGCACGTCATTTACCGTCTGCACACGACATGTTTGTTTGAACAGATGAAAAATCTGTCAGAGAGAAACATCTTGCTGTATATACGTACGAAAGAGGAGCTGGATCGACAAAAGTAAAGATGCCACGTACGCAGCCGAGCGCGTGCTTGACGAGCTTGACGTCGTCGAGGCAGAAGCGGGGGTGGCGGACGAGGGTGACCTCGAGGCCGGCGCGGGCAGGGTGGAAGTCGATGGGCTTGCCGAGGCCGATGACGGAGACGATGTAGAAGTCGTGGAACACGCGTGCCGTAGGGCTCAGGGGCTCGCCGTCGGCAGCCTCGCCGGTTGCCCCGATCACCGGGCAGCAAGCAGTGTCTATGGAAAGCGGCGGCGGTAGCGGAGCGAGGGGGCTGGCGGCGCCATGGGAACCCATTATTCTTGCTGTAGCACCAGAGGGTGTTACAGTGTGTATATATGCTACGTTAGGGTGTGGAGAGCATCTGATCGGCGAGCTTATATTAGTATAGAGCTGCAGCGAAGGATTACATTAGTTAATTCATAGCAATGCAAGCATCAGGTAGTTGGGAAGCTGTACACCGACATCATATCAATGGCATACATCTGGTGCAAAAGTTTCCTCCATCCAGAGACCAGCCAAATAAAATGTTTAGTTAAGCGCTTCTCATATAGCATGCAGGCCCATTTGGATCCTACCTCTCTGTTCCTATGGACGGATATTATTCCGGACTTGCGAAGAAGAAGAGTTTGACTCCATTTTTTCTTTTGTTGGCAACAGACTGGTTTCGTTGATTTTATTGGAAAGTTAGGTTTAGTTGTTGAATGAGTGGAATTGCTACAGAAGGCGCCTTCAATTCTGCATGCTTATATCCATGTGCATATATACGAATATCTCTTTGTCATGGCCAGGTTCAGACAGCTACTGGTCAACTCTTATCATTTTTTCCTCCAGATCATTATATATACAAATAAGTATGAGGCATGATTTAACGCCATTATGTGCACACAGTATCTCACTCCACCCCACTACAATTTCGAATTGTGAAGAGAGCATAGTGGTTGGAGAATTGAAAATGAAAAGGCCATATGAAAGAACCCTACAGCACTACACTGCAAAGGGTCATACACACTAGACTTGGACATGCAGCTGAAAATCACTGAAGACCATAATTAATTAGGTTCAGCCAACAGAAGGTGTGTGAAGTAACAATAATATATATACTCCTCTACAATGCATCTCCATGTCATCTATAAACAAGACTAAATACAAGTAAATTACACGGTACATCATCTATGTACGACCTTACAAAATTTGTGGTTTAATTTTTTATGTATCTTGGGAGCCATGTTATTATTAAGGCTCTGTTTGGTTTGGAGAGATTTATTATAAGCCCTATAAGCCCCTCATATTGAGAGGCTTATAATAAGTCTCAAAAAAGTGTTTGGTTCTTCAGGCTCATATAGTGGAAAGTTGAGTGATTTCTGTGCAGTTCATGTAAAATAAGTCTCAAAAGCACCTCTTTAGAGGCGGAAGGGCTTATGAAAATAAGTCCCTATAAGTCTCTCCTATTTGGTTAAAAAGAAGCTTATTTGGAGGGACTTATTATAAGTCCCTCCAAACCAAACTGACCCTAAGACGTGTCTTACTAAATATGACATATTAAGCGCAATAAGTTTGATCAACGCATAAACAACGCCACAAATCAGGATCTCTTAAACTAACCAGGTCATCAATGCATACAAAAGTTTATATCATCGAGTAACCCCTCACGTGGGTCGAAGCTCCTGATCTGGATGAGTTATAGAATTTCCTCATACACAAGTATGTGAATCTCTTAATTGCTAGTTTTCATCATAAATCAATTCATAGAATATATGAGGTTTTAATTTTGTTCTAAGTAAACTTCCCTTATCTCGACCTAGTTTATATAAAATATATTTAACATCTATAATACTAAATAAATGCACTCTTAATTAAGACAGTTCATGATGGATTTAACATGATTAATTTGATGTTGTAGATGTTGGGCATTTTTCGATGAACTTGGTTAAAATTAGAGAAGTTTGATTTTGGATAAAACTAAAACTTCTTACTCGCTCTATCTCAAGAAGAATGTAATTTTAGCTTTGTTCCAAAACAAATTATCTTAAGTTTAGCCGAGTTTATAGAAAAGAGTATTATATATACTATAAAAATATATTTCATGATGAATGATACTCATTTGATATCATATATATTAGTATTTCGTTATAATTTTGATCAAATTTAGATTGCCTGACCTAGTATAAAGCTAGAATTGTATACCTTTTAGAGGGGAGGGGGGAGGAGGAGGGTAATTCCACCGTTCCAAATTATTAGTCTTTTAAGGTTTGTTAAGTTAAACTTATCTTATTTTTACCATGTTTGTTTAAATATGTACTGAGTTATATTTATTTGGTATTATAAAAGTTAACATATTTTTTGTAAACTCAATTAAAGTTGAATATATTTGACTTATGAAAAAGCTAAAGTGATGAATAATTTGAAAGATAAACAGAGGAGTAGTAGGGATAAGTCAGCTGGTTGTTAGCTGCACGTGAACATCAAGAGCATTTGATGCATGTTTTTTCAAGTAAGCATTCAAATCAAATGTTAACATCATTCACATTAGCACATTTGATACATCTAGCGCGAGCTAGCAATGATGGTTTCGATCGCTTCTCAGCCCCTATGCCAAATTGACACTCCCAAATTCACTATGCAAAAAAAAGATTCCCATCATATCAAAATGTCGGCTCATGCATGGAGTACTAAATGTAGATGAAATCAAAAACTAACTGCACCGTTTTGTTGTACTCTATGAGACGAACATTTTGAGCCTAATTAATCAATTTTTGGACAATTTTTTACACATACAAACGAAATGCTACAGTGACGCAATGATTACGAAGTGACCCCAAACCCCGAAATCCCCCCTATTTTGCATCTAAACAAGGCCTCAGTCCATTCTATACAGTAGCCTCGATCATCATATATATCCTCCACCTACTTGATTATTAGTTGTTCTGACATTACACTCAACCCCCCGCACCACACCGGCTATGGGACTATAGTACGTTGATGTGACCTTCTACTAGCCAAGTTCCAGAGAATGTGCTTCCTGTTGTTTCTCCTGTTGCCAACCATAATAACAGCGGTTGGCCACAAGATCTCTAGAGCTAGCTCAGCAGCCATTAAGGATTTCCTTTTCACGACAACGGTGCCCTGAGCTTATTATGGCTTACGTACCTCGTGAAGCGAAGTCGACGGTGCCTCTTCTACAGTTCTACCAGAGGTGAAGTACAGTTTAGTCGACAGATTATGCAAGCAATGGCGTAGCTCATGAGCTAGCTCAGTTGGCTGCTGGAACCATAATGCATTGATGAGCTGTTTGGCGGGCACAAACGCCTTTTTGTGTTTGGAAAAAGTCTACTTCACCCCCCAATCTATGAGGGGTGAAACACATCACTCCCCAACCTATGAAAATGGATTTTTTACCCCCTGAACTTTCTAAAATCGGACAAATCACCCTCTAAAGCAGTTTTGAAAAATCATAATAAATCACAAAAAAATCATAAAATGAAAAATCAAATTGTGTTGGACTTCAAATTAGTAGTTCTACGCAGTGAACATATAATACGGAATGCTTTAGTACAATTTTTTTTACAGCTATGAAGAAAAATTGTACTAAAGCATTCCGTATTATATGTTCACTGCGTAGATCTACTCATTTGGAGTCCAACACAATTTGATTTTCCATTTTATGATTTTTCTGTGATTTATTATAATTTTTCAAAACTGCTTCAGGGGGTGATTTGTCCGGTTTTAAAAAGTTCAGGGGGTAAAAAATCCACTTTCATAGGTTAGGGGGTGATGTGTTCCACCCCTCATAGATTAGGGGGTGAAGTAGACTTTTTTCTTTTGTGTTCACATGAGGCTATTGTTCAAACGAGTCCGGTGGTAAGTAGTAACGCTTTCTCTTGTCCTGCAAAATAAAATAAGTGTCGATAATTATTACCTGACAAGTAGGTCGTTGATCGACTCGGATGTGTTATAGAGAGAGATCAGACGCACACGTTTACAAACAGCATGCACACTCACATGTATGAATACACGTATGTAATCATATCTTTACGAGCACCTTCAAAAAACTAAGCCGACAGATCTCGAGAATGATAAAGTCACCACATGTGCCTCGCTGTCGATGAAAACGTCGCCTACCACTAACAAATAGTGCCGGTTAAATCCTAGAATAAATTCAGAAAAATATACATCATTGCTGAGTCAAGGACTCGAACCTAGTGGACATGTTACAATTCGCATGGTTGTGTACTCATATAATGTTTGATGAAGTCACCACTTATTTATTATTATAATTTCTAAAATAAATAAGAAAAAGCTTCAAGGAAGTCACCCCGGTTCCCATACTTTGGGAATCATTCTTACGAGCTTTAAATTTTCTATTCATCGTTATGCATTTATAACGTTTGACGAAGTCACCATATGTATCTTGCTAATTACTCCCTTAGGAATTCTATGTTAGATTAAAAGAAGGTAAAATAACCTTGATCGCCAATATTTATTAGTCATATTTGGTACTAATTGATTGTTTCACGATGAGAAAATGAATTATTTGTTGGGATAAAATTTAAATTCTAGAATGATATATTTTTTGTGTGTGGGGGGGGGGGAGTAATTTATTTCTAAAACAAAACAAAAGAATATGAGCACCACGGCCAAATTAAGAACTCAAACCCAGTAGACAGATTCCACAGTAAGAAACCTACATAATCAAGCTAAACTCAATTAGTTATAAATGGATCTATATGCAAAATGGTTTGCATGTTATTTGTTGACGTTGAGCATCAGATATCACGACTCGAAAATTTACAATGAGTAGCTTAGATGGTGTGAGGAAGGCTTCATGCACATTTTTTTAGATAAAGGTTAAAAACCAGCCTGCTATATCCACATGATGGATATACACAGCCAATGATTACAAGAGTTCTTAGACTCTAAATCTCAACACAAGAAACAAATCTCTTAAGATAAAGAAAAAAAGAGCTAGAATGCTAAGCTTCAATCTTCTTCTTCATCCATATTTCAACCTTGTATTGCGTTTACGCAGCCTCAATTCATCACATCTACCCTCTGTTTAGAAACTTGATGTGGAATCATACTGTCAAAAAAACTTATTTTCTTTTGCTTACCAAACCTTGTCATGTAGAAACATATCACCGACAGTGCAAGTTGACCGTGATACCGCTTGTCCAAGGATTGAAATGTGACGCCTCCACGAAGGAAACGATATTAGACACCGTCGTCGCCTAAACCAGCAAACTAGTTCGTCGGTTTTCACCAAAATATCCATGGAGGGTGAGGTCCCAACGGCACTACCCTCGAGTAAGGAGAAAGATGCAACATAGCACCACTTACCGGCAATGATCAAATCGACCAAGCAGAGCTTTCATCCAGGGACCCGCATCCAAATCTGACCTGACGATAACCAATAAATACGGAGGAAGCAACGATGCGGCGAGACCTGGCTTCCGAAGGTGTCCCGCGGTAAGGCTGACCATCGATGGACCCTGTGCGGGATCTAGCCCGTTGAGCCTAAAAAAGCCAAGGAACCGGCGGCTTGCGGAGTACACCGCGGACGAGCAGCAGATCAGTACTGCCAATCCAGGACCAGGGGGATCCTGACTTCAGCACCCAGATCTGGCCATCCAGGCCTTTTTTTTCTCTCCAAATTTGACCTCGAATTCCATTATGACTATGTCCACTTCCTCCAAACTTTCCAAACTTTCCATTGTATCGATATCACATCGAAACATTAAATATAGCAAATAACACATGCATGGAGCATTAAATGTAGGTAAATAAAAAAACTAATTGCATAGTTTGATGTACACGACGAGATTAATCTTTTGAGCCTAGTTAGGTCATGATATGACAACAATTACCACAAACAAACGAAGTGCTACCGTGCGCTACAGTGTTCGATGTGACTTTTTCATCATTTTTCACGGATCTAAATACAGGCTATGCAAAAAGAAGATTCACATCACATCAAAATATCGACACATGTATGGAGTACTAAATGTAGATGAAATCAAAAATTATTTGCACAGTTTTGTTGTACTCTACGAGACGAACATTTTAATCTTAATTAATCAATGTTTGGATAATTATTTATAAATACAAACGAAATGCTACAATTACACATTAATGACAAAATGTCAAATTTGACATGCTAAACACTTTAGAACTAAACAAGTCCACACTCGCGAAGAAACAGCAGACCCTCCGCATCGGTGTTGTCCCCCACAAAGAGTAGGGGAACGTAGGAATTGAAAACACAGTGAAGGATCGAAATGGCGACCAGAGAGGGGGAGTGAATGGGAGCCGATAAAAATTTCTTCTCGAAACTCGACCTATATCCCAAAATCACTACCCAAGAGTCCCTCACAAGCTTGTCAAGGTAGCGTAGTCACAACGGACCTACCAGCCCTAGGAACAAGCTTGAATGAGATAGAAAGCGGAAGCACAATTCAAGAAGTGAAACCAAACGCTATCTGTCTGGGCCCCGACGGACTGTCTGCACAGAGTTCGCGGACCGTCCGGGGTCCTGGCGGACTGTCCGACAGAGAAGAACGGACCGTCCGTAAAATCAACTTGAATCTCCAGAAACTTTGGGTCCTCTACGGACTGTCTTACGGACCGTCCGTCAGTGTCGCGGACCGTCCGAGAAAAGACTTAGCCAAATCGAGAAGAACACAGACAATCAGAATAGTCACGGACCGTCCGCCAATCGCATGCGAATTGTCCGAGACCCTCGCGGACTGTCCGCCACCCCTAGTTGGACTGTACGAGAATGAAACGAACCGGATCCTCAACGAGGAGAATCCGACTCCCTGTACCCTCGAGATAGTCCCAGGAATAGCAGCTATCTCGTACAGAACTCATCTCAGTCGAATATCACATCCATACAACGATAAAAGATCCATTACAAGACATATATAAAACATAGCGTCTGGTACAAGCCCTCTGGGCTAAATCGACAGTAAGAAACAGCTGCGCAGCGGTAGCTAAAACATCAGGGACCACTCCTCCACAGGCATCCTTGAGCATAGCGCGCACCCTTCAATCGTACCACCCGTCCTGGTTGAACTCGTGGTCGGGGTCTTCACCTGAGAACCCAAAGTCTGTCCCCAAGGAAATGGGACAGGTCCACGTCACCAACCATAATACGAAGCAAGCTTTATTGTGGCCTATTCTAAGGTATAGAAATAATCAAGGTTTGAGCCGGGGTTTTCTTATGCTAGCAGCAGCAATAACCTAAATTCATCTCATCACCAACTCCTTCCCTCACACGCACATCCACTCCCCAAATCCAACCATCAGCCTTACATTCCCATCGGGCTCGTCCTGCCACAACAGGTTCCCATAAACATCATCCACCAACGCCTTTCGCTCACTAGTCGACTCGGTGAGCTCCCTCCCCACCTTGTCTCATCAGCAACGCTGGACCAATCTCTCATAACCCAGATCAAGGATGAGATAAGAAAGCAGATTCCCATGCTAGTCGGAACTTATCAGAAGCGGGTCGTCCATAACCGTGGACACGGCTATACGTATAGTTTACACTCTGCAGAGGTGGCACTCCAGGAATCCATCCGGACTGCAAGGCTAGTCCGCAACCAACCTGAGACACAGCCCACAGCAAAGACCCTAAACAGTAACGACGCCAATCCTGTCTCCCTGGGTTCGGGAAACATCTGATCTAACATCTGCCCCAGGGATGTGAAACCTTCCCACCGGGGTCAGTCGGGGGCCGTGGTAAATCAGGGAGAGTACGCCGCAACGAGTCCCCCTTACACATATCAAGCTCGATTCTCCTACAGTCTCGGCGCCGCACTAGAGTAGGCTTGCTGGAACCCTCCCCATACTGGGTAGATGGTGAGCACGGTATTCCCACGTCCAAAGTTGGAACTCGACTCGGTCCTTAATTGTCCGTAAAGCGAGTATCAGCGTCATAAGCGATCCGCCGCAACGGTCCGCAATCGGCACCCATAACAGGTATTGCCGCCCAAACTTCTCAAGTATCCCAAGTATCCAACAACCATGTACCCGCAACAGGTACCCCATAGGGACTGCCCGAGTGCAGTCCCCAAGCACCCCGATCAAACGATCGAGTTGTTATTACTCGCTTACACCGCCTAGCTGCACTACTCCTCCCATACCACCCACAACTCACGCCAAGAGGTTCAAATCACAACCAACCCAACACATGCATAGCATAGCATATTCCATAAAGTGAGTAGTAGGTAGCAAGGTAACAGGATATTAACAAAGGCAGTGCAGGTTTATCATGCGAGTAAAGTAAAGCGCTAGCATACTAGTTGCATGTCTAATAGGTATTTCAGAGATTGGTCGGGCGTGAACCTGGGCAAAAGTCTTCGTCTTCGTCAAAGCAGTTGTCGTAGTGGTCTGGCTCCTCCTGGCTCTCCGGAACTCCTAGGGTCGCGGAAAATAAAATAAGACGCGACTACTAGCAAGGAAACACCAAAACAGTGATGAAAGAAGTCCCAAAGAACACCAAACTCTACACTAACGTGTAGGTCATGATTTTAGAAAAATATAGAAACTGGTTTCATATTTTTCTGAGCTACGGTTGATTTATTATTAATTTTACAAGTTTAAATCATTTTCTGAAAATATTAAGTAATTTCCGAAAAAGAAAACAGACAGAAATTAGCCTGCTGACGTCAGGCAGTGGGGTCCGCCTAGGATAACGTCAGCAGTGGGCCCTGCTGACGTCAGCGTTGACTGGTCAACGGTCAACGGTTTGCTCTGGTCAGTGGGCCCCAGCGGTCAGTGACACACAGTGTATGACATGTGGGCCCCATTCGTCAGCGCAGTTAAAAGAAAAAGAAAAAGATTAAACATCGCTGGGCCGAAACTGGGCCGAAAGATGGATGGGCTCAGAAAGTTCAAGGGTGCAAATTAGACTTTAGTGCAAGATTAGGCCCACGAAGGGGGCGCTGCTGGATCTGCTCTGGTGGACTCGGTCCACCGAGAGCCGTGAGTGCGGTGGACGTGAACCAGGCGTACGGGATCAAATTGTGGCCGCCACGGGATCTTCTGCGGGTGCTCGTGTGGCGTGCTGGTGTGGTCCAGCGTGTGGCTTGCCCACGACGCGACGCGACGCGCGCGCGGCGCGCGCCAGAGCACGGCGGCGGCGCTGGTCGACGGCGAAACTCACCGGGAATGGCTCGGCGCTGGCCTAGAAGCGGTGCTAGGGCTCGGCTAGGGTTCGGTGGACATGAACAGGGAGAAAAAGGTGGGGCTTGGCTGTGGCTTGGGCTCCCCGACGCGAGCGGCGGCGGCGCGGCTATGGCGCCACGGCGGCCGGCGACGTGCGGGCGGAAAAGCCTCGGAAGCGGCTCGGCTGCGAGGGCTCGCGCACGCGCGACATCAGCGCGTGCGGGAACGCGACGTCGCGGCCGCTGCGAGGGTGCGCGTGCGCGGGCACACGGTTGCCCGTGGCCGCGACACGGCCTCGGCGTGCGCGCGCGGCGAGCAGAGCTCGGCCGCGGCGGCCTTGGCTGCTGCTCGGTCGACGGCGGGTTGCGGGTGCGACAGCGGCACGACGGGGTCCTGCACAAGATCATCGGCCTCGGCTCCAAGACCGGGTCCCGGAGGGCTAGCATCGGCGGTGCGGCGGCGCTCGGCCGGAGGCAGGGGCGAAAGGGGAGAGGCACGGCGGCGGCTCACCTAGGGGCACGTAGTCGATCGCCGCAGCTCGGGGTAGGCTCGCGGTGCTCCTCCGGTGCTCGTGCTCCTCTTCTCGTCCCGGGTCCGGCTCCTCTTCGGCGTTCCCACGGTCGGCGGCGACGGCGGCTTCGGCTTGGCGACGAGGACGGCGATTGGCTTCACCACCGTCCGCTCCTGCTCCTACTGTCCCTTCCCCAACACCCAGGACGCCTCCCACTCCTCTCACCCTCTCGAATTGGCGACTGGGAAAACCCCGAAGGGGCGGCGGCGGCTTGGGGAAGAAGAAGGTCGGGCGGCGGCTTTATAGGGCGGCGGCTGCTAGGGTTCGGGCACGGACGGCGAGATGGGGCGGCCAGGAGCCCGCGGACACGCGGCGCGCATCTGACGGGCCGCACAAGAGCCGATGGGACCGGCTCCGCGGTCACGGGTGCGGCGGCAGAGAGAAGGGCGCCGCGCGGGGAAGAAGAAGAGGAGGGAGAGAAAGCTGACAGGCGGGACCCGCCTGTCAGTGAGAGAGATGGAGGGGACGCGGAGGCGACGCGGTGGAAGATTGGGCCCCTGCTGGGCCGCAAGGCCGGCTGGGCCGGTTGGCTGGCTGGCTCGGGAAAAGGAATTCGAGGGTGGTTTCCGGACTTTGGCTACGGGTTTCGGCCCAACAGGGTTAGGTTTAGGTTTTAATTAGTTTAGTTAGTATTTGTTTGAATTCAAATCTAGAATTTGAATTCAAACACAATCAAAAATCCAATAAAACCAAATTAACTCCAAATCACATCTATTTGGTCCTTAGCACTTCAAATTATTTTTAATTTGAATTTATATTGCCTAGGAATTTAGGGAGCAATTAGAAGACACTCTTATATGTTTGTTGACTTGCACAAAATTCACTAAAAATTTTTAAATTCACATTTTTGCATGCAACAAATCCTAAGGGAATTTTTAGGGTTGTTACAGTCTCCCCCCCTCACAAGAATCTCGTCCTCGAGATTTGTGGTTACCTATGGTTTAAACAAGTGTGGGTATCTCTCTTTTAGTACTGACTCCTTCTCTCATGTAGCCTCCCTTTCGGTATGGTTGCTCCACTGCACTTTGCAAAATGGGGTAGCTGAGCTTCTGGTCTCTTTGACTGATCTGTCTAGTATCTTCTCTGGGTACTCCAGGTACTCTAAGGTGTATTGTAGGTCTAGTGCCTCTATCTTGACCTCATGTTCTGGTACTCTTAGACATTTTCTTAGCTGGGATACATGGAACACTGGGTGTACTCCAGCTAGGTCCTCTGGTAGGCCTAACTTGTAGGCTAGCTTTCCTATTCTCTCCGGTATCTGATACGGTCCCACAAAACGGGGTGCTAGCTTCCCTTTCACTTGGAATCTCTTATGCCCTCTGAGGGGTGACACTTTTAGGTAGACGAAGTCCCCTACTTCGAACTCTAGATCTCGTCTCCTTTTATCCGCATAGCTCTTTTGTCGGCTCTGAGCTGCCTTCAGGTGCTCTCGGATCTTGGCCACATTTTCTTCTGCCTCTACAATCATGTCGGGTCCAAAGAATGTTCGTTCTCCCACCTCTGACCACATTAGAGGCGTTCTGCATTTCCTGCCGTATAGTGCCTCAAAGGGGGACATCTGCAGGCTGGCCTGGTAGCTGTTGTTGTAGGAAAATTCTGCATAAGATAGACTCTTCTCCCAGTCTGTGCTGTAAGCTAGAACACATGCCCTCAACAAGTCTTCAAGAATCTGGTTCACTCTTTCGGTCTGCCCATCTGTCTGAGGGTGGTAAGCTGTGCTATACTCCAAGGTTGTTTCGATGGCTTGATGTAGGCTTTTCCAGAACTGAGCTGTGAATTGTGGTCCTCTGTCTGACACAATACTTCTTGGTGCCCCATGCAGCTTGAGAATGTTGTCTATATATAGTTCTGCTAGTTTGCTCACTGGGTATGTGCCTTTGACTGGTATGAAGTGGGCTACCTTTGTCAGCCGATCAACTATGACCCAAACGGCATCATTCCCTTTCTGAGTGCGAGGTAGGCCAACCACGAAGTCCATGCTGATATCTTCCCACTTCCACATTGGAATATCCAGTGGTTTCAGCAGTCCTGCTGGCCTTTGATGTTCTGCCTTGATTCTTCGACAGTAGTCGCACTTGGCTACATACTCTGCTATGTCCTCTCTCATTTTCTTCCACCAGAACTTATCCTTCAGATCTTGATACATCTTGGTGCATCCTGGGTGTATCGAGTACTTGGACTCGTGAGCCTCTGAGAGAATTGTTCTCCTGATTTTCTTGTCCTGCGGTACACAAATACGATCTTTCATCCATACTGTCCCTGCTTCATCTACCCGGAAGTCAGGTGCCACTCCTCGCTGGATATCCTCTTTTACTTCTTGGATTTCTGTACACTTTCCTTGAGCTTCTTTGATTCGGTCTTCTAGGTTGTACTTCACCCTCATTTCCTAGGGTTTTCCTTCTTCTACTAGCTCGAGTTTCAGCATGTACAATTCCTTTGCTAGTTCTGGCTGACTTTCTTCTATTATCAAGTTGTTGCAATAACTCTTTCGGCTCAAGGCATCTGCCACTACGTTAGCTTTGCCAGGATGGTAGTGTATCTCCAAGTCGTAATCTTTGATCAGTTCTAACCACCTTCTCTGCCTCATGTTTAGTTCGGATTGGGTGAACAAATACTTCAAACTTTTGTGATCCGTGTAGATATCGCACTTGTTGCCAATCAGGTAGTGCCTCCAGATCTTCAATGCATGTACCACTGCTGCCAGTTCTAAATCATGTGTGGGGTAGTTTTCCTCATGTTTCCTCAGCTGCCTTGATGCATAAGCAACAACCTTGCCCTCTTGCATTAGGACACATCCCAAACCTTGTCTCGAAGCATCGCAATAGACTACGAAATCTTTGCGAATATCTGGCAGGGTCAATAATGGCGTTGTAGTGAGTTTGTGCTTGAGCTCTTGGAAACTTCTTTCACACTTGTCTGTCCACTCGAACGGGACATTGTTCTTGAGTAATTCGGTCATTGGCTTGGCAATCTTGGAGAAGTTCTCAATGAACCTTCTGTAGTAACCTGCCAAACCCAGAAAGCTTCGGATTTCCGTGACACTCTTCGGCTGCTTCCATTCTGCTACTGCCTCAATCTTTTCTTGGTCCACTGCTACGCCCTCAGTCGTCAGTACGTGACCCAAAAAGGCTACTTTCTCCAGCCAAAATTCACATTTGCTGAATTTCCCGTAGAGTTGATGCTGCCTCAGCTTCTCTAGTACAATCCTTAGATGCTCCTCATGTTCTTCGGCTGTTTCTGAGTAGACTAGTATGTCGTCAATGAACACCACCACGAACTTGTCTAGTTCCTCCATGAATACCTTGTTCATCATGTTCATGAAGTAAGCGGGTGCGTTGGTCAAACCGAAGGACACAACGGTGAACTCGTACTGCCCGTACCGAGTCACAAAGGCTGTCTTAGGAATGTCGCCTTCTCTAATCTTCATCTGGTGGTATCCCGATCTCAGATCAATCTTACTGAAGTACTTGGCTTTCTTCAACTGATCTAGCAAGTCATCAATCCGAGGTAATGGGTACTTATTCTTGATCGTCACCGCGTTCAGGGATCGATAGTCTACGCACATGCGCATTGACCCATCTTTCTTTTTCACAAACAACACTGGCGATCCCCATGGGGATGCACTTGGTCGAATCACCCCGCTTTCAAGCATCTCTTTCAGCTGCTTCTTGAGTTCCTCCAGCTCTTCCACTGACATTCTGTACGGTCTCTTGGCAATGGGCCCTGTGCCTGGTTGCAGCTCGATTATGAACTCTACGTCTCGGTCAGGTGGTAGTCCTGGTAGTTCTTCGGGAAACACGTCAGGGTACTCACACACTACGGGCACTTCTTCGATCGTCTTTTTCTTGATAGAGTATATCAACTGTCTCAGAATACATGTTTTGGATCTCTTCCCTGTTCTTCTTCTTTGTGGCTCTACTGTTACTTTGACTCCGCTAGGGTGTGTCAACTCAACTGTTCTGGGCGAGCAACTGATTACCCCTTTGTTCTCTGTAAGCCAATCCATTCCTAGTATCACGTCAATTCCGTCTGACTTCAGGACTGTCAGGTCTCCTACGAACTCCTGCCCACCTATCATCAGACTAACTATTGGGCACTCTAAGGTGCACCTAAGCTCTCCTAAGGGAGAAGTAGTGACTATAGGTCTAGCCTTAGGTATTGTCGGGGGTGACAGCTCTTTCACAAACTTTGTCGAGATATAAGATCCAGTTGCTCCAGAGTCAAACAATATCAATGCTGGAATGCCATTTACTAAAAACTCACCGAGCACAACGTCGGGAGCGTCCTCGGCTTCTTCCTTTGTCAGGTGGTTGAGGCGTCCCCTCTGCGCTGTTGCTGGCTGCCTGTCCTGTCCTCCAGGTGCCGGTGCCTTGGCTGGGGTTTGTTTGTTCTTCTTCTCTGGACAGTCAAAGGACTTGTGACCGGGCTTCCCACAAGCAAAGCAGACCACTGTGATCCCTCCACCAATTCTGGGCGTGTTGTTTGGCTTCCAGTTGGGGTTTCCCTGACCTGAGTAGTTGTTGTTTCTGTTGCCAAAACTGTTGTAGTTGTTACCTCTGCTGCCAAAGCTGTTGCTGTAGCTGCCTCGGTTACCCTGGTAGCTGTTTCTGTTGAACCCTGAGCTTCCTTGGCTGTTGCTCTGCTGAAAGCCTCTCCTGAGCATGTTGCTCTGGCCACTCCTTGGCCTCTGACTCAGTCTGTGGTTGTGCAACTGTTCAGCCTTTCTTTTCTTCTCTCGCCAAGTATCTTCAAGCAAAGCAAAGGACAGTCAAAGGACTTGTGACCGGGCTTCCCACAAGCAAAGCAGACCACTGTGATCCCTCCACCAATTCTGGGCGTGTTGTTTGGCTTCCAGTTGGGGTTTCCCTGACCTGAGTAGTTGTTGTTTCTGTTGCCAAAACTGGGGTTTGTTTGTTCTTCTTCTCTGGACAGTCAAAGGACTTGTGACCGGGCTTCCCACAAGCAAAGCAGACCACTGTGATCCCTCCACCAATTCTGGGCGTGTTGTTTGGCTTCCAGTTGGGGTTTCCCTGACCTGAGTAGTTATTGTTTCTGTTGCCAAAACTGTTGTAGTTGTTACCTCTGCTGCCAAAGCTGTTGCTGTAGCTGCCTCGGTTACCCTGGTAGCTGTTTCTGTTGAACCCTGAGCTTCCTTGGCTGTTGCTCTGCTGAAAGCCTCTCCTGAGCATGTTGCTCTGGCCACTCCTTGGCCTCTGACTCAGTCTGTGGTTGTGCAACTGTTCAGCCTTTCTTTTCTTCTCTCGCCAAGTATCTTCAAGACCCACTCTTTCCTTCTCAACTGCGATAGCCCTGTCGATCAGCTCTCTGAGCGACCTGTGTGAACTCGCTGCGAGTGCTGTCCTTAGACCTCTGTGCAAGCCGCGCTGGAACCAAAACGGTTTCTTCTTTTCAGTGTTGACGTCTTCAGGGGCGTACCTTGACATCTTAGCAAAGTGTCGAGCGTACTCAGCTACAGACAAACCACCTTGGGTCATTGTCCTGAACTCCATTGCCTTGTGCACCATGACTTGTTCTGGGATGTGGTACTCTTTGAAAGCTTCACAAAACTCTAGCCAGGTGATCTGAGCAGGGTTTGCGTGAGAGTCACAGTAGCTCTCCCACCACGCTTTCGCTGCGCCTTCAAGCTGGTGCGCCGCAAGGGCCACACATTCCTCTTCAGTGTAGTCTGTCAGGTCGAGCTTCGTCTCGATGGTACGCAGCCAGTCGTGCGCGTCGAGTGGCTCGTCCGAGTAGTCGAAGGTGGGTGCTTTCAGCCTGATGAACCTTTCAATCTTCCTTTGTAGGTCTTCCTCACGGTGTCCCTGACGGTTCTGGTTCTGGTTTCCCTGTATTAGTTGCATAGCTTGCATCATCTGAGTGTTGGCATGTGCCATCTGTTGCATCAGCTGTGTTTGAGTAGTCATTACTTCTACCAAGTTAGGCGGTGGCGGTGGTTGCTGGTCATTCTGCTGGTTCTGTTGAGGCTCCACTGCTGGTTCTTCCATTTCCACTTCCTGTTCTCGTCCTGGTGCGTTCTACTTGGGCTGGAGCACGCCTGCTGCGCGTCCACGGCCCCTGCCTCTAACTGCAGTTGTTGCTCTTCCGCGACCACGACCTCTGCCACGTCCTCTGCCCCTAGCTGCCACTGCTGCCTCTTCTTGCTCAGCTTCCTCAAAACGTGCAAGCAGTCGGTTGGATCTTCGGATCGACATCTTACTGTATTTTTCATAGAGCAGGTATAGTGGTGGTCGGTAATGGTTAGGTTAGCGTAAACTAGAGTAGGAGCTGCACACATGAAATAGACTCAACACTAAAGTACACTCAAGATGAACATCAATAAAACTGCAAGAACAGCCACAAAGATCGATCATTCATAACAGCATTACACCCTAGACATGAGTACTATCTCGAGGCCAGCTCCCGGAACCTTGAGGATTAGTACATCTAAGCGGATGCTACATCGTGGCTGAGCCAAAAGGTGGTCATGATCTACTAAGTCTAAAACATCTACTCATGAAGATAGATACAAGTCTCATCACTACTGCTGACATCTGCTGACACTGCCTACTGCATCCATCTCATGCTGCTGGAAGTGCCTGTGAGGCACGCTGCCAACCTCACAGTCTCAGTCTCTGTCTGCTGCTTGATCACTGCCTGTCGTCGTGGAGGGTGTCCGTGAGGCGCGCTGCCAACCTCACTGTGTCCACCTCAGGTCTTGCCAACTGCTGCTCTAGGGGTGCCAGTTCTCGTCTCAGTCTTGTCATCTCGGGGGTAAGGGTTCGAGCCTCAGGTAGTGGTATCGGCTCAACCCGGCTTGGTGAGATCCTGTAGTGCTCTGTTCTGGGTTCAACTCTGCGCTCTTCTGGTAGTCCTTGGTTCACTGTGATCACCTCTGCCACTCTCTTCCTGTCTGACCTTACCCAACTACTAAGGGTCCTTCGAGCTTCATCCTTTGCCATAATTTGTTGAAGACTCAAGTACTTCATCAGCTGGTAGTTTCGCCCACTCTTCTCCTTGTAGCTATCCACCTCTTCTCGAAGTTCTGAGTTGCAACGGTCCAACCAATATACTTCTTCCTTCAGTTCTTCTATCTCTTCTTCCTTGGCTGTCAGTGCTTTGTCTTTCTCTGTGAGTTGATCTTCCAGACGGATATCTCGAGCATGGTGAGTTGCTCGGATCAGCCCTGCCAACTGCCTGTTGTTGCAAGCTTCGTACTCCAGGGCTCTGACTTCCCTTGCCTTAGCTTCGAGTCGCTCCTCAAGTAGGGCGATCCTGTTGTCCTTCTCCATCAGCTGGATGTCCTGCTTCCATACCCTCTCTCTTAGCTTGGCAACTTTCTCCTCTAGGCCAATGTTTAAGTATTCCTGCTCGATCATGCACTGAACTGAGGTCCGCAGGGTCAAGTTCCGCTCTCGGTCGGCTGCGTGAGCCTGCAAACTGACTGCGTCTCTGTCAGTTGGATCTTCAAGAGCCCGCGGTAGGTACCGGAAACGGGTGTGGCTGAGCTGGTTCTGGTACACAAGTGTGGCAAGTCGGAGTATCCTCATGGCTATAGTCTACACTGCCCGACTGAAGGTGCTCTCGCTGGTAGCTGCCCGTAGCATCAGTGACCTTGGCCGTCCAGGGATATTGGGTACTTCCATCTGCAACCGGGTGTGCACTCCCTCGCCAGGGCCGTAGGTCCAGCCTTCGTAGAAGACGTTGTCCACGTCTATCCCCACTGTACGCAGCACCTCCCTCAGTAGCACTGCCAAACCCCCACAGTCTGCACCAGTGGTCCTGATCTCCCGTCGTTCATCTGTTGGTCCTCTTGCTTCCATCTGCCAGACAGTTAGTGGGTTGTTAGTATGTTAGCAAGTTAGTAAGGTAAGGTAAGGATAAAAATTTTGTAAATAGTTGAGATGCACATATATATAGTTTTCAAATAGTCCAAGGGTTTCATATACAATAGAGGACTCAGTTAGAGCTTCTGTCCTAAGTTTCCGTTCTAAGGGTTACGCACATCCACATCCACTCCCCAAATCCAACCGTCAACCTCACATTCCCATCGGGCTCGTCCTGCCACAACAGGTTCCCGTAAACATCATCCACCAACGCCTTTCGCTCACTAGTCGACTCGGTGAGCTCCCTCCCCACCTTGTCTCATCAGCAACGTTGGACCAATCTCTCATAACCCAAATCAAGGATGAGATAAGAAAGCAGATTCCCATGCTAGTCGGAACTTATCAGAAGCGGGTCGTCCATAACCGTGGACACGGCTATACGTATAGTTTACACTCTGCAGAGGTGGCACTCCAGGAATCCATCCGGGCTGCAAGGCTAGTCCGCAACCAACCTGAGACACAGCCCACAGCAAAGACCCTAAACAGTAACGGCGCCAATCCTGTCTCCCTGGGCTCGGGAAACATCTGATCTAACATCTGCCCCAGGGATGTGAAACCTTCCCACCGGGGCCAGTCGGGGGCCGTGGTAAATCAGGGAGTACGCCGCAACGAGTCCCCCTTACACATATCAAGCTCGATTCTCCTACAGTCTCGGCGCCGCACTAGAGTAGGCTTGCTGGAACCCTCCCCATACTGGGTAGATGGTGAGCACGGTATTCCCACGTCCAAAGTTGGAACTCGACTCGGTCCTTAATTGTCGGTAAAGCGAGTATCAGCGTCATAAGCGATCCGCCGCAACGGTTCGCAATCGGCACCCATAACAGGAATTGCCGCCCAAACTTCTCAAGTATCCCAAGTATCCAACAACCATGTACCCGCAACAGGTACCCCGTAGGGACTGCCCGAGTGCAGTCCCCAAGCACCCCGATCAAACGATCGAGTTGTTATTACTCGCTTACACCGCCTAGCTGCACTACTCCTCCCATACCACCCACAACTCACGCCAAGAGGTTCAAATCACAACCAACCCAACACATGCATAGCATAGCATATTCCATAAAGTGAGTAGTAGGTAGCAAGGTAACAGGATATTAACAAAGGCAGTGCAGGTTTATCATGCGAGTAAAGTAAAGCGCTAGCATACTAGTTGCATTTCTAATAGGTATTTCAGAGATTGGTCGGGCGTGAACCTGGGCAAAAGTCTTCGTCTTCGTCAAAGCAGTTGTCGTAGTGGTCTGGCTCCTTCTGGCTCTCCGGAACTCCTAGGGTCGCGGAAAATAAAATAAGACGCGACTACTAGCAAGGAAACACCAAACAGCGATAAAAGAAGTCACAAAGAACACCAAACTCTACACTAACGCGTAGGTCATGATTTTAGAAAAATATAGAAACTGGTTTCATATTTTTCTAAGCTACGGTTGATTTATTATTAATTTTACAAGTTTAAATCATTTTCTGAAAATATTAAGTAATTTCCGAAAAAGAAAACAGACAGAAATTAGCCTGCTGACGTCAGCATGACGTCATGCTGACGTCAGCAGTGGGCCCTGCTGACGTCAGCGTTGACTGGTCAACGGTCAGCGGTCAACGGTCAACGGTCAGCTCTGGTCAGTGGGCCCCAGCGGTCAGTGACACACAGTGTATGACATGTGAGCCCCATTCGTCAGCGCAGTTAAAAGAAAAAGAAAAAAATTAAACAACGCTGGGCCGAAACTGGGCCGAAAGATGGATGGGCTCAGAAAGTTCAAGGGTGCAAATTAGACTTTAGTGAAAGATTAGGCCCACGAAGGGGGCGCTGCTGGATCTGCTCTGGTGGACTCGGTCCACCGAGAGCCGTGAGTGCGGTGCACGTGAACCAGGCATACGGGATCAAATTGTGGCCGCCACGGGATCTTCTGCGGGTGCTCGTATGGCGTGCTGGTGTGGTCCAGCGTGTGGCTTGCCCATGACGCGACGCGACGCGCGCGCAGCGCGCGCCAGAGCACGACGGCGGCGCTGGTCGACGGCAAAACTCGCCGGGAATGGCTCGGCGCTGGCCTAGAAGCAGTGCTAGGGCTCGGCTAGGGTTCGGTGGACATGAACGGGGAGAAAAAGGTGGGGCTTGGCTGCGGCTTGGGCTCCCCGACGCGAGCGGCGGCGGCGCGGCTATGGCGCCACGGCGGCCGGCGACGCGCGGGCGGAAAAGGCTCGGAAGCGGCTCGGCTGCGAGGGCTCGCGCACGCGCGACACCAGCGCGTGCTGGAACGCGACGTCGCGGCCGCTGCGAGGGTGCGCGTGCGCGGGCACACGGTTGCCCGTGGCCGCGACACGGCCTCGGCGTGCGCGTGCGGCGAGCGGAGCTCGGCCACGGCGGCCTTGGCTGCTGCTCGGTTGACGGCGGGTTGCGGGTGCGACAGCGGCACGACGGGGTCCTGCACAGGATCGTCGGCCTCGGCTCGAAGACCGGGTCCCAGAGGGCTAGCATCAGCGGTGCGGCGGCGCTCGGCCGGAGGCAGGGGCGAAAGGGGAGAGGCACGGCGGCGGCTCACCTAGGGGCACGTAGTCGATCGCTGCAGCTCGGGGTAGGCTCACGGTGCTCCTCCGGTGCTCGTGCTCCTCTTCTCGTCCCGGGTCCGGCTCCTCTTCGGCGTTCCCACGGTCGGCGGCGACGGCGGCTTCGGCTTGGCGACGAGGACGGTGATTGGCTTCACCACCGTCCGCTCCTGCTCCTACTCTCCCTTCCCCAACACCCAGGACGCCTCCCACTCCTCTCACCCTCTCGAATTGGCGACTGGGAAAACCCCGAAGGGGGGGCGGCGGCTTGGGGAAGAAGAAGGTCGGGCGGCGGCTTTATAGGGCGGCGGCTGCTAGGGTTCGGGCACGGACGGCGAGATGGGGCGGCCAGGAGCCCGCGGACACGCGGCGCGCATCTGACGGGCCGCACAAGAGCCGATGGGACCGGCTCCGCGGTCACGGGTGCGGCGGCAGAGAGGAGGGAGAGAAAGCTGACAAGCAGGACCCGCCTGTCAGTGAGAGAGATGAAGGGGACGCGGAGGCGACGCGGTGGAAGATTGGGCCGCTGCTGGGCCGCAAGGCCGGCTGGGCCGGTTGGCTGGCTGGCTCGGGAAAAGGAATTCGAGAGTGGTTTCCGGACTTTGGCTACGGGTTTCGGCCCAATAGGGTTAGGTTTAGGTTTTAATTAGTTTAGTTAGTATTTTTTGAATTCAAATCTAGAATTTGAATTCAAACACAATAAAACCAAATTAACTCCAAATCACATCTATTTGGTCCTTAGCACTTCAAATTATTTTTAATTTGAATTTATATTGCCTAGGAATTTAGGGAGCAGTTAGAAGACACTCTTATATTTTTGTTGACTTGCACAAAATTCACCAAAAATTTTTAAATTCATATTTTTGCATTCAACAAATCCTAAGGGAATTTTTAGGGTTTTTACAAAGAAACTCGACGGACGAACATGAAGAACAGCTACAGTAAATCGCGGGTCAACTCTCCCAAATCCAACACCGGATATCCCAAACGGCTAGAGCTCTGGAAGCGAAACTTTGGGGAGATGAGAAGCAACCCAAGGGGAAGCTATGCCCCAAAAATCTCGGCCTCTAACTCCCTACAACACGAGGAATCGCGGATCTCACGGAAGAACACCCTCACCACGAGTTCATCCAAAAACTTTAAATCTAGACCAAATCCCAGCGTTTAAGGGGTCAAGATCATCCACAAAGAGGCACAAGGCACTCACCCATAATCTCCACAAAAAAATCCGAGAGGAAACGTCCTAGAAATGACGAATCGAACCAAGAACGAAAATAGCACAAAATGAACTCGGGAAGGAAGACAAGCAAATCATTTCTAGAACTATTCTTCCATACAACCAGAGGTCACGATCTGTACAACGGTGGCTAACCCCCACCCTTCATCCATCCACTAAGATTACTCGATCTGCACTTGGCTAGCCTACCAGAATAGAGCAAATGAACTAGGGTTTCGAACAGATGACTTGACATCGCCTCTACCTCCTATTTATATTGAGTCATCTGGTGGGGAGAAAAGAGTCAAAGACCACACTACCCCTACACTCTAAGCCTAAGATACATACCCCTCAGGGGCAATCTTGGAACTCTGAGATATTTTCTCTGGCTGGGCACGCCGTCCATCCGGCCTTGCCTCCGACGCAAGCTCCAGGATCCCGCCGCGCGTCCACCGCTTCGAAGCTTCCCGAACGTGCCCAGATCACCGTCTCCGTCACGTTGGGCCTTCGGGCTCGGTTTTGAGGCCCAAACCGAGAAACCCTCCTCCGATGGTTTTGTGGCCCAACCATCAAACCCCGCGTACAAGCTTCGGTTGTTAGCCGCTACCTTGCACCGGCTCAGTCCACGACGTCGTCTCGCTCTTCTTGCACCATGCCGACCGCACTCGATTCCGTCTTGCCACCGGGTCCCTCGAACCAAGCCTACTTGTCTCTCCACTCCTCGGATGCCACTCTGGCTAAGACCTTTCGCGCTTCTTCTTCACCTGCGCAAACGCAATCCGAGTCGCATCGAACGCCTGCAATACTAGGCCAAGAGTCAGTCCAACACCACGTTGTCAATCACTCATCACACTGGGAAGCGACCATCCACCGGTCCTCTGACACACCTGGTCCTCACACAGGAATAGGAAAAAACACAGGAATCAGATAGGAATGCGGTGGCGAAACTGAGGATTGGGAAAACACAGGAAACATGCAGAATGCAGTGAGGGATGTTTGGAACGCAGAAATCAAATACACTGAGATAGGGTAAACTAACTAAATTGTGAAAATTGTTAATTAATAATGACAAATTAGTCAGCACAACAACATGAAGCGATTTATCATTCACGGACGCTCACGCCACTGAGACCCATGGCCCATACACCGAGTCCATCCATAACACACCACACCAGATACCATGGTCCTTATCCTCTTGTGGCTTCCCCATCGATGCAGCAGCATCCATTCTTCTCCAAGATGCACAACGAAGAAAATCCCAAGGCTCACCCTTGCTCTCCCCCTGCAGCGATGATGATGTAGGTGGCGTCAGATCGACGGATCGCGGAAGGGCAGGGAGCGCCAGGCCTGATGCAGCGATGTAGTCTTCATCTTCTTGCGATTGATTTTTTTTGCTTATGAGAATTCGACTTTTTTTCTATTTGGAAGATGTGCCGAAATTGCTCAAAGATTTATCTGTGGCCTTCTGTTTTCTTGAATTGTGCCGAGAATAACAGGTGCATGTGTTCAATTTGATTTTTCTTTTTTTTCCCTTCTGTTTGTGGGCACATCAATCTGATAAGGAACTATAACTGCGTAGCTTGATTAGCATGTGAGAGCGCGCCGAGCGTTGCAGGAAAGATTACCATGGGCTCGGAGCTCATTTTTTCATTCCTCCAAAAGTACAGGTTCGCTCGCCGTTCCTCCGGAAAGTTTGTTGCCGATTTCTTTGTTCCAAACGCACGGTGACGTAAGCAAAATGGAGAAACGTAATTCCTGTGAAATTCCTTTGAAAAACCTACATTCCAAACGGGGCCTAGGAGTGGCCACCTGCCGTCACACGGCTCGCAAGCCAAGGTCTCCGCCCACATACGGAACGAGCTCAAACTGCACAGATTCATGCACATATCTATCATACATTTTTTTGTAGCGCAGGGCATATACTGCTTTCTTACCAAAAATAATGATATTTTTAGATTTTTCAAATAGATTAGGAATGGATAAAAAATATGTTTACCTTTAATTAATTGAGTTTGCATGTATAAGATAGAGAAAATCTATATTCATTTAATAATGTATGCACGAGATTAGCATACCAAATTGCCATATACACGATTTGAATACTACCACAGAGGCCCACGTCTCAGCCAATACGTACTTCATCATGTGCTGTCAAAAGCCTACGAAGCTTCTCGCGCCCATCAAGCACAGCTCTTTCATCAACCCCTAAATAAGTAAGGTTTACAGCCAAAGTAAGGTTTACCACCTAAATAGCTCTACATATATCAACCCCTAGAGTAGAGCTTCCAAATGCCAAATATGAGCCCTACTTGACGTTGACGTACACGCCTTGACCTCGTTGGCACTCACTGCAGACCGCTTTGAGGGTAGAGATGACAACAAGGCCTTTCCGTGCTGGCCGTGCACCCACACCGACGATCCATATATACGTGTCTTAGCAGCACACCACGCCAGACGCCACCCACCCGAATCATATTTGTTGTGGCCGTTGGATTTTTGTTGTAGCAAGATCGTAGCTGCCATAGCCACCCCTTGATGGAGGGAAGCAAACCAGTAAAGATTACCAGGAAGCAAGATCATCGTAGAGGAAACATGGGATTCGATGTTTGCTGATGAGGTTCGGCTGAAACCTATATGCTTACAACACGGTCACTCCAACACCACACACCAACCGCTTTGGGGTCTCAGCAATTTGCAGTATGTTACCACGCCTTTATGGTTACAACCATTACAACAATAACAACTCTTCTCTCATGTTTATTATGAGACTCATTATAAGGGTTAACATAAACTCTATACTATACTGCTAACGTGCCTACAAAACCGAAGTTTCATATACCTGTGCTTGTTTGTCAGGTTTTTCCTATGGCTGTTGGATGCAAACTTGACCAAACTTCATTTCACGGGAAAACTTTTTTTTTCACGACCATGCTTGAGCATGTTTTTCATTAAGAGAGAAGAAGGAGTTACATCGTCACCACATCTAGAAACAGAGAGTTCTAAAGGTAATCGTGAAGTTTATCACTAAATTACATAACCATGATTTGGCGACCCACCGTACCTCTACTATTATGCACATCATGAGCAAAATCCCCCAAGTCGGGGCAACCTGCTAGTGTCCAGCTCCTGGCTTCCTCGATGATCACTCTCACCAGATGCTTAGTCGTGGCGAGGATTCTGTTGAAGGTGCGCGAGTTGCATCCCTTCCAAATGAACCGTACCATGAGCAGCACCAGGGAATCAAAATGCTTCCTCTCCAGAGAGTTGGGCAGGTACGTTTTGCCGCTCCACTCCAGAGAGTACTTCAGAGTTATTATAGGTTGAAAATTGTTGGTTAGATGCTTTCTTTCTCCACTCCAGAGAGTACTTCAGAGTTATTATAGGCTGAAACTTATTGGTTGGAGGCTTTCTTACTGCTAATTTTTTCACATTGAAAAACTCTTTGCCACATTGAAAAAAAATAGTGAATACAAACAATAACCCTCGCGTACAAAAAACACAGGCGGAATCTCAAATATCACACGTACGTACTCCGTAGTGTCTACAAGGTAGACTTATTTTGAAGTATATAGTTCATCATGGACAATATAATTCATTGGGATCCCTTATCATTATATTGGAGGGAGGCAACGGTAGGTAGCTACTGCTCTAACTTGATTTTCTCCAGGTGCTTCCTTCCATCCAGCTTTGCTGCGAAGTATTGCTTCAAGAACTCCTGGTAACTCGTTGGTCCGTACTGCACCTTGTCCCCTTTCTTCACCAGCTCCGGCAGAGGACCAAGCATCCGATCCTGGTAGGGGTAGTGGAACAGTGCCACCGAAATCCGCTCTTTGGTTGGGTGTATCACTGCCCTGTGCTCAACACTTTTGAACATTCCATTGCTCAAGATCTGCAAATCAAACACCATGCAAGCACAGCATCATCATCATCATCATCATCA
The DNA here is from genome assembly GCA_033239725.1 of Echinochloa phyllopogon. Taxonomy (NCBI): domain Eukaryota; kingdom Viridiplantae; phylum Streptophyta; class Magnoliopsida; order Poales; family Poaceae; genus Echinochloa; species Echinochloa phyllopogon. Next base: position 58,024,000 of record BTCW01000018.1, on the reverse strand, counting down.
TCAGTACATGGAGTCGTCAACAGAAGCCACCTCTTTTTACTATAGTTTTATGTAGTAATTTACTATAATTTCAATACATATTTATGGTAATTGGGTTACTATAACACACATGGAGATATTTACCATTATATTATAGTAAATTACTTAGTAAGAAGTTACTAAAATCTCGTGAATTACTATAGTAATTATAGTACCTCAAAGTGGCTATAGAATAGTTATTCTATGGCCGGCCATAGACTATAGGTTATATATATATATGAAAAATCCGTTCTACACGCGCGTGTAGCTACACCCACGTATGTATCTCATGATACATGATGAATTTGATCCGACGAAGAGTATGTACATGTATTATGTGATGATACTATACTATCTGTGATGATATATACGTTGGGTATGTAAGCATACATTGAGTATATGGACATACTATTTTATATAGTATTATAAAAGGTATAATCAAAATATATTTAAAAATAGGGTTAATTTTGAAATTTTTTCGTGTAACTCGCTTTTAAGTATCTTAGAATTAGTATATGAACGTACTAAAAATGATAAACTAGTATGCGGACATACATACAATAGTATACTGATGATGGGTGTAGCTACACGCATGTGTAGATAAAACTCGTTCGATATATATATATATATATATATATATATATATATATATATATATATATATATATACACACGCGAATGGTATCCAGGTGGAATTGAAGAAGCAGTAGTAGCAGCATCTATCAGCATCAAGCACCTCAAGCGCGTCAGCGACGTTGACAACGAAGGCGCCGTCGAGGGCTTGCACGGCGAACCACCTGCCGTCCTTCTTGACCTGCAGCCCATGCACGCCGTGGCTCATCTGCAGCAGCAGCGTCAGGCCGTTGGGGTCGGTGTGCGGCGACAGGCCCAGCACCCGGTCCGCGGCCTGCCGGCACGGCGGGTAGTAGTTGACCCTCATGCCCTGGGCCTGCCCCTCGAACACGGCCCGCAGCGACGCCGGATCGGCGCCCACGCCCTTGGCCATGAACTCCAGCAGGCGGTACGCTAGCTTTGCTGCCTCCGAGGAGTACACGTCTACTGAATGCCTGAACAATAAAAGAAGATCTTGTTTATATTCATCATGGATGGATGGATAGTAGTGATCGATGGAGACCGACCTGAAGGTTGCAGGGCGTGTAGGCCAGAAGCGCATGTCCCTGGACTCGCTGGGCTGGACCTGGAGGTAGAGCATGTCTGCCCAGTCCAGCTTCTGATCGTCGGACACGATGAAGGCCTGGCCGTAGCCTTCAAGGCTGTCAGCCCGCTGTGACCATTCCTTCTTGGCCTCGAGTGGCTGCTTGAAGAACCCTTCTACGTCTCTCATCAGGTTTCTAATCACCTCGTCCGGAACTCCATGGTTGATGAGCTGCACGTGCGTACTCCACCTCATGGTTCTTCACCTTTACATTACTGACAAATATATAAGTTGGTCGGTGTTGCGTACCTGGAAGAAGCCCCAGTGGTGGCATGCAGATGCCAGCTTAGCGCACTCTTCCTCCGACGACCGCGGATCGACCAACCTGTGGAGATCGATGACCGCAATCCCGTAGGAGCTATCGTCGCCGGCGCCGGCGACGACCACCTGCACGGCAGTAGGATCCTTGCTGAGATATCTCTCGGGAACCTGGTCATCGTCAACCCCGTTATTGCAAGCCTCTGCAAGCGCCTGCACGTTGGCAACCGGGAGAGACCCAATGGTTCTTGCTTCCGCCATTTTTGCAAGATATTTCCCTTATCGAGCAGCTTGCATTGCCAGCTGCTGCTGCTGCTACTTCCCTATGTAGTGCGATGCCGAAGGGGTCGCTGTCCTCTTCTTTTGTCTGACGTGGTGATGCTGCCATACGAAGACAAGGATAGATGGCAAAAGCGTCAAAGATAGAGACAAGGGTAAATTGCTCTTTGCCACTGACTTTTTTGTTCAGTTCTTAGAATTTCAAAGTGATATATGAATGGAGTAGTGTTAACATCGATAATACCGAATAAGTATTGTTAGAAACTAATAATTTAGAAGGGATGGAGTAACAAATTGATATATCAAGTGTTGGGTGAGGCTACGCGTATGCATACATAACCTATACATATCTTATCTTATTACTGTATCTTGAAAGCTTATTAGTTTCTCCGTTCCACGTCCATTTAATTGCTAACAAGTGGTAGACACAGGCCCATTGCTGGACCAGCAAAGCGCCACACAATATATTATTTTTAAAAAAAAAAGTAGATAGGGGAGAATTTCTAGTTGATAATAAAATCAAATTTCACTAGATTTCTCCTTAAACCCATAGGGATACCCAGACAATTGTGTAAATATCCAAATAACCTTGAAAAGCATTTTACGAGAAAGTTCTATGGATATAAAAAACTAAGAATGTTAATTAGGCCCCTATAATTTGCATTGTCTTTTGCGGATTGTCGTCTGGTTTGGTGGAGCTCTAGCTTTGAGGCAGATGTACATAGAATTTGTAGCTTGTTGAACATAATAAAGTGGTTTGAATTTCTACTTTTGGCATAAAATGAGAACTAAGATGGCCCAAATGAACACCAACTATGTTCCAAAATGTAAGATGTCTTAAATCAAAAAAAAATTAACCCTGACTAAGTTTGTAGAAAATATATTAAAATCCACATCAGGACATATTATTTCTTAGTGTTTGATAAAAAATTGACATATTGCATAGTGGATTTAATGAAACTAATATGGTATTATATATTTCATGGTGGATTTTCCTATAAAACTAAAGCATTTTACATTTCAGATCAAAAGAAAACGATGGTGATTCTCTTGTAGGAGTGATTTTCTGACAGAAGTGATTATGGGTATGAAAAATGATCTTTTATAATTCTCTAGGTTAAATTTCAAGTATGAAGTGATTCGGAGGGGTAAGGAACCAGGATAAGTTGGTTTTTTCAGTTTCCCACCTTAAGTTCATTGCAGAGAAACCTGGAATCAGCCTATAATTATTTATCCAAACAAATATGTTTAACGAAGCTCGTAAAGTTGAAATTGCACGGGAACTTCGCCAAACAAGCTCACTCAGCTTTAGCTCCAGGATTTTCTAGCAGAGCTAGAGCTAAGCAGCTCTAGAAAGTTCTTCAGTTGAAAGCTATATGTCAAACTGGCTCATCTATGCATTTGCAACAATGCCTCGATCTAATATTCATTAGTATCATTTCCATTTGAAAACATAAACACATGTCATATTTAGTAAATAAATTAGTACCAAATGGAAACATGTAGAAAAATTTCCGGGGACTACATTATCCTTCAAAACCACTGGAACCACGTATAGATCGATCAAACACAGCCCATAAGTGCACTACCTAATATATCACCTACGTGAACAAAATGACCAAATTAGCATGTAATCTTAAAGGAAACACGGACGCACTCACGCACGCGCAGTTAATCAAACTCCGGCCACGAGTGGCAGCTGCATGCATCAACGGCGGCGGATGTCCGACGGCCGGAGACATGGGGCTAGCTAGCTAGACGCCGCCGCAGCGGTAGGTGATCTTGCACGTCCTGCCCACCCTGACCACGTACGTGTGCTGCGGCTTGACGAGGAACGGCGGCAGCCGCAGCAGCGCCTCGCACACGCAGTCCTTCTGCACCTCCTTGAGCCACCGGCAGCAGTCACGGTACGCCCGGAGCTCCTCGTCGTGGTGGTCATCGTCATCTTCGTCGTCGTCGTCATCGTCCTCGTCGTGGTCATCGTCGTGGTCGGGGTCGTCGGTGTCGTGGTGATGGTCATCGTCGTCCTCGTGATGGTCGTCGTCATCCTCATGGTGGTCGTCGTCGCCGCTGTGGTCATCGTCGTGGTCGGGGTCGTCGGTGTCGTGGTGCTCGTCGTCGCCGTCCCGCAGGCGGCCACGTCCCCGGCCGCGCCCGCGCCCACGGCCGCGGCCATGCCCGCCGCGGGTGCGGTTGCCGTGGTGGTGGCCGCCGGTACGGTTGCCGGCGACGACGGCGGCGCCGTGGGTGCCGTTGCTGCCCGAGCTCGCCATCAGGGCCGAGAGGCTGATCGCCGCCGCGCGGTGGCCGCGGCGGTGGCGGGCGCGGTCGTGGTGCTCGTCGTCCTCGTGGTGGTCATCGTCCTCGTGCTCGTCGTCTTCGTCGTCGTCGTCGTCATCGTCGTGGTGGTGGTGCTCGTCGGGGGGGCTCGGCGGCAGGATGGAGCACGCCTGGCTGGCGATGGCGAACTGGCTGATGCAGAAGGCCTTGGCGCCCTTGGGCTGCGCCACGGCGACGGGCGCGAGGAGGGATGGGAGGAGGAGGACGACGGCGAGCACCGCGGCGGGAGTCGCCGAGGCCGCCATCTTTGGCCTAGCTCGCTGCTGCTACTACTGAGCCGTTTCGTTGTGGCCTGCTGGCCTCTCTAGCTCGCTGGCGACGTGTGACAAGTTTATATAAAGATGACCATTATTTCGGGAGTTAGTTGAGTCAGCCCCTGCACGGTCTGGATTAGGTGATTTGTGCATAACTAGACGAGTAGGAGTGACCTGCCGGGGGTCATCGGTGCATGGTCTGAATTAGGTGCTTCATACCGTTGGCGTGCATCAGGCAAGGCCACTTTGTTCAGCCATGGCTATCTTATTTACATGCATGCATAATGCAGCACTGGTAGCTGGTGAGTGGTTAGTAGCTCTTTGGGCATGCATGTAACTCGATTGTTTTTTTTGGGTTTGGTAGTGTTTAGAAACTGGTATTCTAGGGCTTTGTAATAACAAATTTGCTAGTCTACTCAGACAACCTGCACAGGTCGAGTTGGCATTACATGTCAGCTTGTAAATGTTGAAGAGACATGCTCTTGAAATGGGGGCACTACCGCAAGCAGAATCATGAACAACATACCTCACAAATACGTCTATTGATCAAAAGTATATATTATGTCAATACTTTTAGTGACCAAATTAAGCTTGTGTTGTGAATCTAGTGAAATCTTTAGTGCGGTCCTAACTGTCCAGATAAATGGAATTATATTTGTGGCAGTGGATGTAATATAAGATCAAGAGTGCACTTACTCTTTAAAGAAACAAAGAAAAAATGATCAATCGCCAGTAATTAGTTCCAACATATATTTGCTACACGAAATTTGTGCTAAAGAAAGAGAAGTGAACATCAAAGCAGAAATCGTCCCGATTCAGTGTCGTTTTCTGTGGTTTGACAAGCAAATCCATGCAGGTCTTCAGCTGATCCAAGGACGACTACAAGTCTCCAGCAAGTGCGAAGGGCTAGTGCAAGATGATCTGTATTCACTCTTTGGCTTATGTACGCTGTAATCAAACAGTTTCAGTAAGTCATCAGTGTAGCTGGCTGTTGTCTGACAGGAGGAATTCACGAATGGACATCAACAGTGAAATCCCTCCAAAGAAAATCAAAGACCCGGCACTACCAAATACAATCTAAGGCTACAATCGCTTGATACAAGACACCCTATCCCTACAATTCAGCTCTCCCTGTGGTCGGATAGCCTAACCTAGGATACAACAGAGCTTCAGATGACCCACCACCTGCAGTTACGCTTACGCATCTAGAGAGCAATCCTGAGATACATATGTACAAGGAAGCAGGTATCAGCTCCAACTTCCTGGAGAGTTTAGCAGGTGCCTCCACCCTGAGGTGTAGTGACCTCAAGTCTTCCAGGTTAACCAACCAAAACCCCGAGACTAAAGCATCAGAACCTGAAAGGAACAAGAGGTCAGATGAGGCGTAAAAGGGAAATGCTAGTAAGTAGCAACCAGGGAACTGCTGATGGAACAAATAGCATACCATCTCAATATCGCAAAAGGTTATCATGGTCTCCAGCCACCATGTCCTGCAGTATGACAGGTACATTTAGCATCCACAAGTTTTACTCAACAAGAGAATTTGAAGAAACTTTATTTTTGAATTTTCCCAGTGACAGCCTTACTTTAGCATCTTACACAAAACCAATTATATAAATGTATCTTTGTTATTAAGTAACATGAATTAGAATTAGTGCACTATTGATGAAAGCTACTTTCAAAGTAATGGAGGCCAAGCTTCTTATCAGAGAATCCCATCTGAGTTTTCTTTTTTTACTGAAGATAAAATCATACAAATAAATGCGGGGAAACATATCAAAGCGACATTTAACTTACCTCCAGATGCATGTGAAACTGGAGATTCCATAGAATGTCTGGATGGAGAATAGTTAGATATCCTAGGGGGCCTAGACCAGCCCGCACAAGGCCCCGGTGGAGGATCCGACGGCCGCCCATAGTGCATTGGGGCTGGTGGAGCTTCAAAATGGTCTGGAACTGGAGGTCCTGCAGATGACTCAACAACAAACCAAAATAACTCAGTGCATGTGGATGATCATACAACAAAACAACAGCTCATTCATGAAAAAGTAATGGCATCCCATTTTTCGAAAGAAAATATATATTTGTGCCACTATGTAAATTACGGTTTCGACATTTGCCATTTCTTTTGTAATATTCAGAATCATGTCACTACTGTATAATACTTTCTGTTTACGCCACTGCCATACCAATTCCAGTAGCAAAACCTGTTCTATTCATGCCACTCGGATTGGTATGGCAGTGGAATTAACAGAACAAGTTTTCCACAATGGCAAGTCTAAATTTACAAAAGCATGAATCGGCAGTGACACAATCATTTATTAAGTCACCTTTCAGCATGAAGACCATGATAAATAAGAAAAGGTTCATGTCCATGCCAAGAAGTGTACCTGGCGGGAAAGGATATCTTCCCCTGTCAGCAGCCTCATGGTGCATTGGTCCCCTAATAGCTCTCTCATCAAAATGATGTCCTCGATCATCAAAATGATGTCTTCTATCATCATAGTGATATCCTCTATCATCGTAGTGGTATCCTCTATCATCGTAGTGATGTCTATCATGCCCGTGATGCCTTCTATCATGTCTTTGATGACCTCGATCATGTCCATTGTACCTATATCTCTCAGGATATGGTGGACAGTTATTACCCCAGTGCCACAGCAAAGGCCGATGGTAGTTATTTCCATGGTACGGTGGTGGGGGTGCGGGGAAACTGCCATGGGGGCCAGGAGGATTGAGTGGTGCCATCGGCGGGGGAGGTGGAATCTGATTCGGTTGCCCTCCATATCCTGAATTATTAAATGGTGGCGGCGGCAATGGTGCAACAGAAGGATTCATGTTACCTGGGTGCTCTGAAATAGAATGTGGTTGTTGACTTCGAACATTCTGGGAAAAAAAGAGAGGAAAGAAACACCTGTTAAGTACATGGTATTATGATTGCATAATCTCTTGCACAGGAACAAAATATACATACATATGTAGCTCTTGGAGGATGCGGCCCAATGGGATCAGATGCCATTTGTACTTTTGGCTGCATCTGTGCATTCTGAGGAATGGAGGCAGGTTGAGGAGGTGGCACAGGTGGAGGAGATGATGGCAACGGCGGAGGTGATGGTGGTCTATCCACAGGAAGGGGAGGACCAACATCTGAAGGGCGTTGATCCGATGCCCTACAATTGATGCCACTTTGCTCTGGTCCGCATTTGGTGGGAACTTCAACGTCAGATGGTGGAGCTACATCCTCCATCTCAAGCTCACCATCAACTTCTTCAAGAATGCGGCGATGCTTCTCCAAAGGCATTTGAGATTCTCCATTGTCATCATTATCTGGGGCATCTTGTTCAGGGGTAACAGCTTCGAAGCTCCTATCGTCAGAGGAACTTCCATCTTCTTCAAGTACTTTTGTGCAAATTAAGTTGGGTAGCTGAAAACCAGCATTGCTGTTGAATGATGAAACACATAGCCATGAAAAAGATAATAGGTATTAGGAAAAACTTTCTCAAAACAAAAGATGATGTTGCATATATTATATGTGCACAACTGCACAACTGATTTGCTACATTAATAAGACCACATTCAAAGGCCCTCAACACCATGATGCAACAGATGCAACTCCATGCTGCATGTATCAAGCATCAACTCAAACACATCACAAATTGTTCTACCGTACATTTCTCTCATATCTATTGTTATGGTAAATCAGACTGGGCCAAAATAGTGATTCTTTAGTAGCTGGTATATGAGTCAAATTGCGTAGCAAATGGGGCAGCAGATCAATTTAACACTGGTGGAAAAAAAACAAAATATTTGCTGGTGGTACTATTCATCCACAAATCACAATAGGAACAAACCAGCAAGAGCATCCAAAGGAGAATGCATTAAGAAAAAAATGCAGAGTTCAAAAAATAATTTCATCAATCCTACATCAATGCTGCTTCCAGTATTTGAGTCATGGACTCAAATCACAAATAGAAAATGCTTCGTGGACATGAGGATATAAGTACAGGGATAGCCTAATCAGGCCTACCAAGAGCTATAGCACATGTTCTCATTCTATGGCCAGACAATTCATATAGTACTCATCTTGATCGTGCATTATGACGCATAAAGCATGAAATAATAGGGGGGAAATAGAAACATACAGCCCTATATAACTTTAAACCGTTTTCCAATTACAATACTGAAACAATTAGACCGCCATGCCTCCAATTCTCTTATGCATTAGTATAAGCAACAAATAAAACATTAGTGTTTAAAGCACGATAACATGCAAATGACACAAACATTATAACACTCCACAATATTCCATATAGCTTAAACCATTTTACATTTCAGGAGCACAAAAAAGGGATAGCACCATACCTCCCATACTCATCAACAAGCATGCCTTCATTTTCACGCAAAGGGTCATTTAGAGCTCTCTCTGTTCTTGAAGGACGGCGAGAACTTCCAAATGATGCCTCATTGATAGTCTCAATTTCCCTAATATGGTGACGGATGATATATTCTGAAAGTGTTTTTCTTTCAAGCCAAAGCTTCAAAACCTAATAACCAAATGACATCTTGTAAGAGGCAAAAGAAAAGGCAATGGTGCACATGATATCTATTCTACAAGACCAACAAAGGCATTTACCTTGAGGCATTGTTTTCGATTCTCCCATGCTGAGTTTCCAGGGGGCGCAGCAGCATAGAGTATTCGAGGTAGAACCGCCTGAATAAGCGAGGGGTATACATCTCCAGCTCCACCTGCATGATTTGTAACGGTAAGATAAATAACATCGTAAAAAAATAATGAACCAAACATGGGAAGGCTATGCACTTGCCTTTCTGATTGCGAGAGCATTGTGTTATTGAATCTACAAGAAAGAAGAGGTCAACCCTCTTGTATAAATTTGATTCCTTTTCCAGGTGTTCGACAATAATGTCAATTGCCTAAACAATCAACAAAAAAAGGTATCAGAAAATGTTATAGAAGGTGCTTTGGCGGATGAAATGGAAAACCATGTGATTCTCTAGGTAAGCTGAATGTGGCGTAAATGTTTATACAAATTTCACAAAGTAAACTAGAATCTAGAAGTGGTGTGCTTGGCAGGACTATCACTCGTTATTTCCAAATCAAGTTATGATATGGTTTCTCATACCATGTCTAAGTGAGAATTATCAGAGATGGCTCTCTTTGGTAATGAGCTACATACATCAAATAAAATGCTTGCTACTTGAGCTAGCGGTTGGCATGCAGAACATCAAATCACCAACAGAATACTAAAACCAAGAAAATAAATCTTTGCTAACCAATCCACCAAAACAGTAACAAGCAGCAAGGAGCAAAAACAGTGTTCTCTGTGAACGATAGGATAAAGGAGAGGAGAATACACATGGTCTAACCTCACCAGCAATGCCAAATTTAGCACACTCAATAGCAAGACGTGTCGCACGTGCTATACTTTCTTTTGTTCTTGTCATTGTACCAAGGAAATCTTTGAAAGACCTTCGTGCTGCATTGGCTTCATCATGCCCTGCTAATTTCTTCTGTTGAATACTATCAAAAGGACTCCTAGAATGAACATTATCATTCGCAGAGGTCGACCTGATTATCCGATTTGAAGGCGACAACTGCCTCTGCGATCCTTCCTTCGGAGGTGTATTTACTGATGTTTCAGGAATATACTTGGCATTTAGAAAGTTATCTGGAAACGAAGTTGATCGAGAGAACCTTCTAGCTTGTGCAACAGCTATAAGCTCTTTCATTGGCATTGAATCTGGAGAAGTGCTCTTGTCCTTTAGGTTTCTGTGGTTCAGCTCTTTCAATGACAACGATGAGAACACATGCCTGCAAGATAAAATAAAGACAGTCATGCCCTCTCAAAAGGCTGCTTTGTTGGAACGTATACCAGAAGATCAGAACAGCAAGACAACAGTGTGTTCAGGCACCTAATTTAAAATATTAATAAATACTCCATAAAAGCTAAAGAGCTTGCATACTTGCATTCAGAATTTACATAGGAGAACATTACTCTTACTAGTGCTTCACAGCTTGATTGAAGTGGGAAAAAATGCTCCATCCATTTCGAAAAAATTGTCTAACTTGGGAGGCATCATTTCAAAATGTTTGTCCATCAGTGAAATAGTGTAGTTTTTTAAAAGAGTGCAATAATTGCCACATTTCCACTTCCCAACCCTGCTTTCATGCAGTGACAAAGGCATGTAGGTTGATAACGCCCATCATCTAATAGGGAAATTTGGGGTCATTTTTTCATTATCTTTCATTATGATTAGTGCTCCCTGGTCAGTGCACATGTTGGGTTTGGACAAAAAGATACGACAAACATTTTTAGGATAAATATAGGGGGTTTTTAACAATTGGAAGGCAATCCAATATGCAATACAGAAGAATTGCAATTTCAGGAAATCAAAGTGAATATGTAGCATCATATTAATTCTTATTCTCGCAGAATGAGCCTTCCTTCTTAGGAACACCACAAGGGCTCCAAAAACAGTTGATCTAGAGCTAAAGCAATGGATATTGTCATGCTTCAACTATGTCCCAATAATCAAAATTATGGTCTCAAATTAATCTCAGCAATCTCATAATGACATCTTTCAATTAAAAATATTTAGCAAAAATAAAGATAGAATGAACCTATAAATTAGCAGTGTCCATATATTGTGTTGGGTACACAGAGAGGTAGAAAACAGTCACTAACTATTTCACGTCATTAAGAACGAACTGTGCAGCATAAATGAATAGTCCACGAATATATATATCGTATCCCCATAATTATCATGACACAAGCATTTTGTCGATTTATTATAGAAAATAAAGAGGAGTTTGGCCGTCCACCCCCATGTCCTAGTTTTTACAATCAATGCCCTACCCACCAATCAGAGTCAGAAGCAATGGACATTATCATGCTACCAGAATGATGAAGAAATATATGATACTCTCCTAGGTCACCGATCAGAGTCGGACCGACTTGCAATGCGATTTCAGAAGTAGACATCTACAGCTAAACAATCAACTTTAACATCATTCAAATTCAAAAAATGAAAAGGCCCATTGTAATTTTTAACACAAATTTGGAAAAGAAGCATGTCGAAAACCCCAAGATGGCACAAGCACTAAAACTATACAAGAGAAAAGACAGGCGTGTAGGTAGAAAATACATCATGGTGAGCAAACAGATAAGTGGTAACATTAGCATAAAATCAAGATCTTACACTTCAGATGTCCGGGTGTCTGCATCGGATTGTATACTGGATGATTTAGTAGCCAACGAAGAGTTGCTTGCCGTATCTCCCACATTGTTCACAGATTCCACTACCACAGTTCCACCATGGCATGTAACATTGGTGTTCACGTTCTTGTTTGCATTGTCAACTGGCTCTGCACTTCTGTCAACATTACAGGCAGCTGATCCAAATTGTTGTGTCTCCTTGACATCAATTGTCGTCACATTTTCACTACCTTTCTCCAAAGACGAAGATAACCGGTCAGGTACAGATGTGGTTTGTGTAACATCAAGAGCTGACTCATTCAATTTCATACAAAGAGTTGAACTTTTCCCACAAACATCATTACCTAGTTCATTACAAACCAAGGAACAATTAGCAGCTTTGGTATCCATGTGGGTTCCTTCACAAATATCACCTTTTATCATGATATGATTGTCATGATCATTTGCTTTTGAAGGAACTGAAGCAGAATCAGAAACAGTATTATTCTGTAAAATTGATTCCGAGGTATGTTTGCCAGATGGACTATGTGCAAACTGTGTGTCCAAAGAAGGTCCAGGGCTTTGAATCATTCCAGATTTATTAGATGTTTTGACTGCTGCATCTGTAGATATATTAGAATGGCTGTTTTCTGTCGGCAAAGAACCATTTAGAACCATATGATTCGGTCCTGTCACTTCAGGTATACTATTGTTAGTTTCAGCAACATTAGCAGACATTGCTTCTAAGGCACGATGAAGGCGTTTTGATGGAGGCAAAGCAGCTTCAACATCCAACGCCAAAATCTTTGGATGGTATTCTTTATTCTTCCAAGAAGGATGACCTTCCCCTGACAGGATAGGCATGTCAAATTTGGATGATCGATTAGAAACAGTATTTACCACTGCAGGCACCTGATCAGCTGGGTAATCATTGCCAGGCATTGCAGGGGTACCATGCATATCACATTGGTCTGCAGTTGTAGCAAGCTCTGGCTTCTTATTAGAAACATCAATCCCATCAATTGGTGAATCATCCAAGTGATTCCTTCCCATTCGGACCCTTGCTCTTTTGACCAGTGGTAAGTGCTCATCTCCATCTGACTTGTTCACTTCGTTCTTTGAATTTGGAGAATCTGGAAGAATTTCACTGTACTCAGCATGTAATTCATCTTTATTTGGTGTTGTACAATCTTTATAATGAGGAACAGCAGACTTTCTATCTGTTTTTCTTTTTCTCTTGAAAATTACCGCGGTGTTCATTGGAAGATTTGATGTACCATTTGATTTCAATTCTGTCTCTGAAACTCCATTTTCAGATGCTTCACTGTTACAGGTACTATCCACCTTAGCAGAAGGATTCAACTTCATGTTGCCGTTACTAATCCCCAAAGCTACAGATTCATTTAAGGTGCCTCCACTAGAATGCGACCAAACATTATCTGATGTAGAAACAGAACCTGAGTTATCTTTGTCATCCTCTGCATGCTTCTGGCGACCCAAAAGTTTACCAGAACCTTGAGACTTTCTTGATTCAACACCTATTGAACTTCTTGACTTCCGCAGTGATGGAACCCTACTACGTGTATAGCAATTTTGCGGCTGTGCATCCCTTAGCTTATTTGAAAATGAATTCGTATGCAGAGGAACATCCCTCATTTCATCAAGGATGGATAAATTTTCAGTAGGCTCGTCGTGAGCAGAATTTACAATACAGGGCTCATCGCCCATTGTAGTGACAGAAGGTCCATCAGAACTGACCATGACATGATTCCTGGTAGCTATAGAATGATCTTCTATCTTTTTATCACTGTGCATGTTGGAGCTACTGACCAGATTTTCAGTATACATGCAGCCATTATTTTCAGGGAACTTTTCTACACCTGTCTTCACTTCATTGGCAGCCAAGTCAAGCTTATTATTATCTTTCTCCTTTAAAGAATCATAAACTTCAATTATCTCATCAACTGCTCTCAGAAAATCAGCCCCTTTACCATGTCGCTTAGCAAGTAGAGACCTTTTTTTCTCTTCAGTGAATGCCTCAAGATCAGCATAATTGCAGAAAGCACTGCAACAGAAGTGTCATAAACAATTGCAGGCTATCAAGTTGGTAGAGAAGTGATGGCGCAAGAGGCCAATTATTGTTTGTAGTAATATTGTCACTCTGCAGACTTGGTCTCTACTATAATGAAATGGCATGTACCTCTCCGTGTTTGACAAAAATATTGATAACAAAACAGATATTGCTGATCGAAAGCACAAAACCAAAATGATATAGGGTATTTGGGTGTTTCATAGAGCAATAGCCACACAATCGCAGTTTAATATAGCCATGTTTGTGTGCATTAAATTCCTAGCACCAAGCAGTAGCAGCTCTTAAGCACTATCATGATTGTGTAGTGATGAGGTCATTCCAGAATATCTTCACGATGAACATTTTCTATGTTTCCTACCTACTTGACGCACAACTTTTAGGTTTCCTACAAACATAAGTGTACTGCGAGTGCAAGGGACATCTTCAACCATACCTAGTAGTTCTCAGCAGGCAGCAAGGACCCTATACAGCCAACTTATTGGACTTTACCAGGTTCCCCCATTACACAATAGTACTTCAATAATTTATAACAAACCAACACAAGAGAGTGAATTTTAAGCAGTTTGTTTTCTCTACTTAAGGTAAATGGAATCTCCAAAGCCAGAGGTAAGTGAACTCAATTAGCTTGGAGGTTTTATTTGATCAACTTCCAAATAGCCCGAGTCAACTATCGCAAGGAACTTTTCCCCTCAGGATCAGACACCGCTGTGGCAATTAACTAGGGTGCTTTCATAATTTAAATGAATTACAGTACACAAAGCCAGCATGATAGTTAAGAGGGAGGCAATTATAAGCCCTGTTTGGAATGCAGGTACCCGGCCTAAATTGTGCAGCAAACCCCAAAACCAGCATAATAGTTAGGGAGACAATTATAAGCCCTGTTTGGAATGCAGGTACTCGGCATAAATTGTGAAGCAAGCCCCATTGACCCCTAGCCGGCCCCCCAGGAAAGGAACAAAATCTGAAGAACTTAGTATCCACATTAACTATCCCAAGCATAGCCTGATCTATAAAGCGTAACTTCATGAACAACTTAATTTATTTCAAGAAAGACGTATATGCAAACAAAATGTTGTCACAAAAGAACATACAAAAAGAGTACAAATATAAGCTAATCAACAGTAATAACATTGGATGTTTCTAAAATATGATGTCAAGGCACTAAGCAGATACAAAAGCAACTCACAAATTCATCAAATGAAACTAAGAATAGTTCAGCAAAATAGCACTTACATCTGTTTAGTACCATAGAAATAGACCAGAAGCTTCTTTTTAGCAGAAGGCTGGCCCCACTGCTCTGGTTCACTTATCTGCAACAGTATGAAAATTAAAAAAATGAACACATTTCTACAACCTCAAGAAAAAAGGTAACTTCTGAAAGTGCAAAATCAAAATTCATACAAGCAAATATCTCTTGCTGTCAAGAACACCTGCCCCCTATTAGGGTAGCCGGACCTAAAGTATGGGGAAATAGAAAGAATAAGGCTGTTATACCAGCTGAAGTTAAAAAGAAACCCGGGTAAAACGATATTATTGGGAACCACGATCACTCTTATGGGCAAAGAGCAGACAGAAAGTTGACAGTATGCCTCTTCAATGATACAGGATGAGAAACTTTGCAAGGATGTCGATGTAACAGGAGTTCTGACAGGAAGCACGTAGACACCTAATCATTTTCATTGGTATAGGGGGCAGAATGCAAACCAAAACAAAACTATAGAAATGGGAACCATCACTTCATCTAAATCAAACTATCATGTCGACAAAGAACATTGTCTTGTTGTCCAAAATCATCCATACTACACTATCCATCATAAGAATGGCCAACGCATAGCAAACACAGATGTTCCACCAAGCTTCTTCAATCCATTCTATTTGTCAGGTACGGAATTGCGGGAGGCTGTGTTTCGCAAAGCAACACCAAAATACAGGGCAGAAGTCGCTGTAGTTCCACCACAAATACCAACCATTTCAGCAGACACCATCTTAAATACATCCCCTGACATTCCTGTATCAGCCAATGCAAAGCTGGCAGGGGCCCCAAAACATCAAGCATATAGAGGCTAAAATTACCAATTTGCTTCCCCAAGTTCTCGCATTCCACCCTCTTTGCACACACGTTTCTAACCAACCCCGTACATCCAAGTAACAGCAATATGGGACCTACATTTTTGTCTTACTCTACAAGCAAGTAGTAAAGAATATTACATGTAGGACCAGCTTTTTGTAGTCTTCTAAAATCTCAGATGTCCAATATTTTGATCTGTGCAACAAGCACTGGCCAGTGGCCAATTTGAACACAACACATGGCTGACCATATGTTTTTTAGGAAATATCCCAAAAAAAATTTTGAAAGCTAGACAGCGGGGGAAGCCCCCACTGGAAACATCCCAATTTACCCACTCAAGTATGGCCATAAGTCAATTTACTACCACAAACTATGTTAATCAATCCAAGTGGAGTTTTAAGTTAAAATTTTTGCGACAGTGACATCATAGCTTATATTAAAAAATAAATCATGAATTTTTCGTTATAATTTTTCATGTGTATCCCAAGAATTCATTTATTATTAGATGTCCTAGCCTATCAAAATAACAATAATAAATCCATAGTGTATTTTTAACATAAGTCATGATATACATAATCATCGTGCAAAATCTTTACTTGAAACTTCATTTGCGTATAGAGAAATAAAAAAGAAAATTAGGCCAATTGACATAGTTGTAGGAGTAAACTGAACCCAAAAAAAAGTTAAGATGGTTATTCAGACTTTTGCCATACTTGAGGGAGTAATTTGGATTTTTCCTTTTTTTTAAACTAGCTTCAAAATGAATCTGTGTAATGAAAAAATTGTATACTTATTTCCATGCAATGGAGCATAATACAGGAATGACACATTACCAAATAAATAAAGAACATTTATATGTTTGATTACAGTACTGTGGTCACAAGGATTGACAATACATGTGCAGTACTGCAGTGGTTCAACGAATGTGATGAGAATGAGAAATGTTTTTAAGTTAAAACGGAAATTATAAAGAAAGGGGCGGCAAAAACTAGAACAACCTCAATGGGGGTGCTAGCAAATTATAATTAGATATTTTCTATATGCAAACAGGTATAGACATCCTAACAATAGAGGAGTCAGAAGAACTCCACAAACTCTGGAGAAGCTAATCAAGTTATTAAACATATGACACCAGGAGAGACCATCTTTTAGTTCATTAATCCTTCCTTCATCCCAACTTAGAATAAAATGTAAGAGAGCATTTAATAATCAATTTAGTTGCAGAACACTCTTTAGTACCAACAAAAGAAAGCATATATATAATATATTCTGTATACTGATATCTACTATATGCCCAGAATAGACCAAAAGGAACAAATTATCAGATGAAAAAAGATCCAGATGAGAAAGTACTGTCATCTAACCTAACAACCATCCTTTCCCTTGCAGGCAATCAGTAATTTCACATGTACTAGAACTAGAGCCTACCAAGGAAACCTGTCACTCTGTCACAAATAGCAGAGCATCTCCCACAAATAATAGAGCATCTCACCTCTGTACTTGTGAGCAGGCAAGAGCTTAGAGAAGATCACTAAGAACAAAATCCAAATTCATAGATCAAACTGAGCCAAAATCTTACTGGCACGTCCAATTTCCAAAATCCAAACACAGGAAAGATAGCCCCCTAATCACCCAAATCCTACCCAATCCCCCTGCCATAAATCACCAGGAACACCGAATCTCGACAAGAAACAAATCACCAAGAATTGAACCAAGCTAGGTCAAAAATTGCAGTACAGATTAGGCCCTACTCCCTAAAGCCCAGCAAAAAGTAACAGAAAGGGGTTTGTTTTATTACAGATCCTATCTTTATTGAGCATGTGGTAACCGAAACCCTAGTTGCGCAAAGTCCCTGTGCTGTGCAGCAACAGGACGACAAAATTAGCACAGATTAGCAGCTAAAATGGGCAAATCGGGGTAGGAAGACCATGGGAAAACCTAAGATTTAACCGAACCGGCCGAGGCGCAGCCCCAAGCCACGGGTCTCCAAGCCCCTAGGAAACCCTAAGCCAGAAACCCCCTCCCATAACCCAGAAGGCCAGAATCCCCGGACCACAGGCTACCCAGAGCCACCAGGAGGCCACAGATCAGCGAGCAGGGCAGAAAGAGGAGCGAGACGACGCACTCACCATGGCCGGCCACGCAGGGAAGCCCTTCATCTTGGCGAGCACGAGGTCGCCCACCTTCCACTTGGCCGCGGCAGCCGCCGCGGCCGCGGCCGCAGCAGCCGCGCGCTTCCTCTTCGCCGGCGCCATCGCCCGCCCACGCTCCGGCCCCGCCCGCCCCCGCCCCCAGCCCACCACCGATCAGGGCTCACAGGGCGCCTCCGCGACGGCTACCACCTGCGCCCGTTGAGCAGCGGCGACTCCGAAGGAAGCCACGGCTCCGCCCGCCGGTGGTCCTACTCCTCTGGGCGGCGGCGGCGGCAAGGGGAGGAGGAGGCATGGGAGGGGGGAGCAGGACGAGTGGCTTTGGGGATTTTTATTTTTTTCTCCTCTCTCGGTATTATTTTCTGCGCGTTTTTAGTAGTTTAGTGGAGCCGTCGAGCGTGCGACTGCGCTTGCGGTGTGCTTGTGTGAAGGGAGGGAGAAGGGGGGTGGGGTTGGTAGTTCGGTGGAGAAGGAAGGAGGGCGTGGGAGAGGCGAAGTGGTGGGGGTGGCGGTGCGCGTGAGCCAAGGCAAGGCGGCCACGGTTATGTGGACAGAGTGGCTTGCTCGCTGCCGCATACCATCTCTCTACGGTAGGATAGGGCGTCCGACGCTCTAACCATGCATCGGACGCTCTCCTACGCGGGTCCATAAATATTGTGTGCTTCGTCCATACGTCCGACGCCTCACCCCACGCTCCTCCACTCGACGCCGCCGCTCCCACTCCTCCGCGCTGCTGCCACTCCCCATCACTGCTCCTCCGTGCCACCGGCTCCTCTCCTCCGCGCCGCCGCGTCTCCCCTCGTCTCCGCCTCTCTGTGCCACCGCCATCTTCTCCGCGCCACCATCAGCTGGAGCTTCATGGTGAGAGAGAGGTGATGAGGACATCGTCGGTCGTGGGAAAGACGGACGTCGAGCTCGTGCCACCATGGGTCCGCCATCACCAGCCGAACCGGCCATGGATCGAGCTCCTCCGCGTCGCCGCCGCCGTCCCTCCTCCGTGTCGAGCTCCTCCGCGTCCCCATCCCTCCTCCGCGTCGCCGCCGTCCCTCCTCTGCGTCGAGGCCGGCCTCCCTTGTCTCCGCGTCGCCATCACCGCCGCCGCCGTCCTCCTCCTCGCGGACATTGTCATCGCCGCCGCGGTGCCATCCTCCGCGGGCGCGGCGGCGACGGCCATCTCCTCCACGTCGGGGCTCCCTCTCGTCGTCGTCCTCCTCCTCCCCGCTCCTTCGGTTCTCATTTTTTTCTAGGGTTTTGCTCCATGTTGCAAGAGCATGTTTTACGTGTCTAAGATGTTTCAAAAGAATATTACAATTGTTTGATGTGAATGTTGCAAAAGTAGATCTGGGATGTTCTAGGGTTTTGCTCTATGTTGCAAAAGCATGTTTCACGTGTTTCGGATGTTCCAGAAGAATGTTGCAGCCGTTTGATGTGAATGTTGCAAAAATAGATTGCGATGTTGCCTATGTTTCGCATGCATGTTGTAAGTGTTTCATCCGGATGTTACATCTTCATTGGAAGTTTTTTTACTGTTGTCGTGCGTGGATGAGAGTTGTGAGCACATGTTTCTAGTGTTGTAAACGATGACTATTTATGTTGCAGATATTATTGTTTGATGTTGTGTATGCTATTCTTGGATGTTGTAAAAAATTTACATGTTGCATGCAACATCATACCCATGTTGCGGCGGGATTTTTCCTGTGCTACAGTACCATCGGTGAGAAATACTTGGTTGTGGTTGCTCCACGTCACCCTCTTTTTTTCCCCGATGTTTTAACTCCGCGCGTGGATGGAACGCTTGGCTGTGGTTGCGCCACATCAGCGTCCGATTTTTAGATTTCATCGGACGTCCGGACGCCAGTGCAACTAATCTCTCTATATCGTCGTCTTACGGCCCTCTCTCTAGGGGCTATGGGTTAGACCTCACTTTTTGGGAGTTCTTTCCTTCAAAAAAACTTTTTGGGTGTCATTGGCATTCGTTGATAGAGCATCTGTAGTAGCAAGACCTAAAACTTGTTTTAAGTATAGAATATAGAAAACTTTTAGCAATACATGTGCTCTTCACCAGCAGCTAACCTAAAACTAGAGTACCTAAAACTAGAATACCTAAAACAACTAAACAAGATATGAATATATGTTCATTTCATAGGGTTAACCGTAAAAGATACAAGACACATAAAATCTTATAAACATTACATGTTTCCTTAGGGTTCTTTATGCAAAAAAAACTCATGTTTATCCTTTTCTTCACCGCTGACTCTGCGAGTGGCCGTCGCTCATGCTAAAATCTTGTAAATATATGTGCTCTGCCTCACCGAGTGGTCGTAGCTCGCGCTGACGGCTGCGGGCATGGACATGGGCAACCGCCGCCTCCTCGTCGTGCTCCCACCGTGCCGCCTCTTCGCCGACGCATTCCCGTTCCCGTTCCCGCACCTACCTGCGGACGCCGCTGTTGGCGGTCGTTACAGCCCAAATCCGACCACCAATACTCGGGAATAAATGAGGTTATATGCAACATTCCATGTACTTAGGTTTTATTTCTAATAAAGTTCCACGAGTTTTGGTGAGTGACACTTGTGCAGGTACAACTACAACAAATATGTGCTATTGGGGCCGAAAATGACCGAATCGGCCGAACGACACGTTCGGCCGGTTACCCCCCTAGCCATGCACGCAGTGAAGTACAACTAGGAGGCCACATGTACAACCAACGATGACAAAGCACTGACGGGGCAAGCAACTTGGCGGATGACGTCACCAATCCGGGGCAACAAACACACCCCGGCCAGGTGGAGGCGATCCAGGCCATCCAGAGGCAGAGGCGGTGGAACAGAGGGCAGCCGAGCCCCCGGGCCAGTTCGGCCGAAGGACCCGGTTCGGCCGAACTGCCCACCGCCTCACAACCGCCTCCAGGGGCTCATCCTGGCCACCCAGAGCAAAGGCGGCGCATCCAAGGGTTCGGCCGAACCCCCTGGTTCGGCCGAACCGACCCTGGCGCCCGAAATCCCAGGGGGTACCCCCCCTGGTCCCTTGGCGGCTACTCCAGCCCCAACCGTCCTATGCAGCTATAAATAGGACCCCTTACCTCACTTGTAAACACACACCAAACCAAGGAGTTCATTTCCACTTTCATTCTAGTAGAGTTAGGATAGTTTAGTTGGGAGTTAGAGTTGAGTCGAGCTTTGCCTCGGAGGTTCCGGAGTCGTCTTCAGAAGCTCTGGTAATAGCTCTTGTATCTTTTACTTTTCCTTTTGTAAGACTTTGAGTATCAATATAGTTATCTTTATCACTTTGCCTTTGTCATTTATATCTTGCTTCTACTTTATTCTAGTTGCAAATATATCTTGTTTAGACTATAGTCAGTTATAGTTCTAGTGCTTGTAGTCTTGTTTAATTCTTTGTCTTGGCTGGTTCTTCGATCTTGCTTGATACTGGAGGTGAATTGTCACCAAGAGTATTGACAAGGTTGCTTGCTCTTGCTAGCAGAGTAAGTAGTCGTTGCTTAGTGTAGGAGTGGTTCCTAGACTAGTCGGTGGCCTTAGTTTATTCCCGTCGCAATGGAGGTGGTAGCCGGGAGGTGGTGACAGCCCTTTCGGTCTTCGTAGCCCATCACGTTAGTTCCGGTTCGTAGGATTCCCCAGTTGGGAAATAGTGGCACCCCTTCTCATCCCTTTCTGTGTGTTCACCGGTTCTCTTGTCCCGATGCTAAGACATTAGAGTTATCCCAGATCTCCTAGTGCTGGCTCTGTAGCCGCTGTATCTCTAAGCTAGAGTGACATAGGTAGATAAAGTATCCAGGAGTCCTCTATCTCTTCTCGTTGTCCTCCCGGCTATCTATCTCTTCTCTCCCTTACCTGAGTATCCCTTGAGCTGTGTGTCCAGTATATCCACTCATTTCCAATACCGTTATCCCCTGTCTTGTCTAGTCATGTACCCTTCTCTGATAGTCTCGAATATCCGTTCACTAGTAATCTTGCCAAAGCTTTCTGCGGAAATATAAATTACGATACCTCGGAATACTCCCAGGTGAAGTGCTACAACGGTGATTCTGTGCGCTTGCAGAATATTTCTATATTTTACTAAGCCATAAGGAAAACCACTGAAACACTCCTTACCCAGTACCAGGATTCTCAATTCTGATATTGGATCGTAAGAAGTGCCAACAGCCGCCGGCAAGCTCACGCTCCCGCTCCCCGAAGAGCTGGTATCCGCGGCCGAATCTATTATGGTGGCGTGCCGCTGCTATCCCGCTAGGTGGAGACGCTTGCAACATCGCCATGGTTCCTCGACGCGATGTTCAGCGTGGACGTCGTTAAGCGTAAGAGGCCTGTGCCGGAGGGGGCCGCGGCAGCGCCGTCGCCGGCGGAGCTAGAGCTGAGCTGGGTGGTGGTGGACTCGGCGCACGGGCGGGCGGTGAACGTCTCCAGTTGGCGCCCGGTGGTGGTGGTCCAGCACTGGTACACGGGCGATACACTAGTGCGGTTCGCAGTCGTGCTGGGCGGGTGCAAGTTCGAGCCATCATGGCTGGCGAAGCTCGCCGGCTCCATGGCCGGGGCAGTGGAACGGGCGTGGATGGGTGAAGGTGGCAGCGCGGTCCTGTATAAGAAGCCGATGTGGGGAGGGAGCCGGTGGCACGAACGATCGGAGGTGGGGAAGGAGACGACGACGTGAGCGGTCGGAGGTGGGGAGGGTGGCGACAGCGGAGGTGGAGAGGGTGGTGGCGGCGTGAGTGGTCGGAGGTGGAGAGGGAGACGGCGTCGTGAATTGGACCGGTACGGAAGGGAGTCGATAGAAACAGTTGGCTCTTCCCACTCATGAAGAGATAATATAGCAATTCAGGAGTTGGTTAGATATATTTGCATATAGGAGAGAGAAATTTCGGTAATAGGCTAAAAAATTTAGGTATAACAAACTATATAGGTCATCAGTTGGAGCGATTTTTGTGGTAGTTTTTAGGTATTATGGCGGTTTGTAGGTATAGCAATCCATTTTATCAAATTTATTGGAGATGCTCTTAGCGTGGGTGACAGCAAACAGATTATAACACCAGAGGTCTGGAGGATGTCATTTATTTCAATATTGTGTACCAAGGCTCGAGATATAGCATATATATGGATACAAAGAATAACAAAAAAATGATAATGCCATGATGATGATACTTCACGTGTGTTTCTCTGTGCGGTTAAATCAATATATTATTTGGAAGATATTATTAGCTAACTACTTGGTTACAGCATAGCACCAGCAAGCAGCGAAAGAGTCGAGGCTATCCGCACTCGTCGTAATTTATCATCATTTTCTAAAAGAAATATTACTGCATAGTCATCAAGATTTCATCATATATATCAATTTCTTTCACACTCTCCATATCACATACTCCATACCCACTACCATACATGGTCCCACACATCTCCCTTTCTTTTTTTACCATTCCCCTCCCCTCTTTTTTCCCACCGCATCGTCTTCTCCCCCATCCCCTCCGCCTCCCACCCGCGCATCGCCCTCTCGGCCTCCCTTCGCTGCACCCTCCCGCACCGCCCCCACCGCCCCTCCCGCACTGCCCCTCCGCTGCCCCGCCGCTCCTCTTCATCTCTCTCTTCTCCCTTACTTTCCTCTCCCCCTACACCATCTTCTACCCGTGCAGACCCCTGCTCCAGGGCGGAGCCAGACGAGGCCAGGGCGACGACGAGGCTGCGGCGGCGCGCTCCGGCCAGACGGGCTCTGTCCAGGGCGGTGGCGAGGCGAGCCTCCGGCGGCCTCGACGTGCGCGTGAGGGCCTCAGCGTGCGCGCACGGGGGTGGAGGAGCTCGGTGCCGCGGGTCGAAGGAGTGGAGGGGCTCGAGCGCTCCCACGCCGGTCGGGGGGCGCGCGGCCGCCCTCCTCCACGACCAGCCCACGGCGGAGGTCGCTCGCTGTGGCGGCGGCTGCGCGAGGCAAGGGCGGGGCAGCTGCCGGAGCGTCGGACCGCAGGGGCCCCTGCAGGGGTGTGCGGAGCACATGGCGGCCAGGGGCGGAGGCACGGCGGAGGCCCCAGGATCGAGCTAGGCCGCGCGGAGGCTCGGGTGGCGGCGTGGAGGTGCGCGCGGGGCGGCACCTCCTCTCGGCGGGCGACGAGTCGGGCGGTGCGGTAGACGGGCGGAGCGGCGGCAGGGCGGAGCGCGCGCGCAGCGGTTGGGTGCGCGGGCCCAGCTCCACCGTGACGGGGTAGCATCTGGCCGCTACGCACGCTCGATTTGGCGCTCACCCTCACATTAGCCTCCGTGCCGAACGAGGTAACGTATGCCGGTGCAACTGTTTTTATGGCAAATCAGTCCGACAAGACCGTTTGCAGTACGCCAGTGCGAGCAGCCAGAGACCAGTTGAGTGCCAAGCTATGTGCATATCATTTAATTTCATTAACTTGGTGGCATTTTAATCTCAGGTATATCACTTATGCCGATTCGAACCGAGTCCTGATGATGGGGCAAACTAGGTGCCAGCTAAGAAAAGTATTAGGAAAAGTATATCGGTATCGTCTAATCTAAAAAAATAATTTTTTTTGAAAAAAGAAAGGAACAAAAAGTAACTTAACCTTGGAAGCAAAGTTCCTTTAGATCACTTTTGGTAATGTATTTCTTCGCACCCATGTTCACACCCATATTCCTCCATTTTTAAGCATTCACCTACAAAATTACAAATATGTTTCATGTAGTTTTTGTTATCTTACCATGCAGTATTTTAGTCGTACCATTTCTATTCTCTCGATTGTTGTTATTAAAACAGTGTTCTTAATTATTGTAAAAAACCTGTGTGTACCTAATTTATCAAAACGATATCTCTAAAGGTGTTTGTTTTAGGTGGATATATGCAAATTTAGGCTTTGCATATTGAGACGATATAAATTTAAAAACCAGCATATGAAGAAAATAGTTTATGTTTATTTTAAAATTACCTAAGCAATGACACTCCCTCCTTTATAAATTATAAATCGGTTTGATTTTTTCTAGATATGTATCTAGCATCTAGATGAACATTGTGACAGGATATATAGAAAAACATTGTATCTTGAAAAGTCAAAACAAACAATAATTTAGATGGAGTAGTTTCAATTGTTTCAATTCACACTTTGACCAAGAATTAATTGAATAATATATTAGTTATGCGCCAACAAAATTGATTGCTACTAAATTCATATTTCGAATATTTGTTCACAATCATAATTTTATAACTATATAATAAACTATAAGAAAGTATACAATCAAAGATTGGTTTACGCAGTCAAATCTGACATGTAAAAATGAATGACGGATAAGAATAACTTTAGGAAAAACTACAGCAATCATTAATAGAATAACTTTTACGCGTATTTTTTTATCTTTACTTTATTTTATGGTATATATCTGTACTACTTGTACCACTTCTATAAGGTAAAATTTGCTATAAGATATGTAAAGTGGAGTATATTTGTTGAGACACACCATAGACAACTTTTGTGCCATTTTGTCGGAACACATTGCAACCAATAAAGTATCGTTTTAATATTAGATGACGTTTAGGACAACGACACGATCTCCAAAACGAAACTTAAACTTCTTATTTTTACAAAAAATTTATTAAAAATAATATATACAGTTTTAAAAATATTTATTAAAAATAATAAATTTATAAAAAAAATTTAAAGACAAATCTATTCATATGATTTTAAAATTTTCAAATTCAATGAGTATTCATGATTTATATTCTCAAGGTTTGATTAAAATCTTATTCAAAATGTTGTAGTACCGAGGCCTATCTCCTAAGGACGGTACATTGCTATACCTCAGCGGTCTCATAGGTCGTCTCATGCAGTGTCATATAGGATTTTTGCTGACATGGAGGAGAGAGAGCGAGGTGAGAGAATGAGGTCGTTGCTTCGCGAAACAACTACCTCATGAGCTAAAATTTAGGACTATGAGACAACTCAACCATCATTGTACGAGTTTTGTTGCCATACAACCAACAATATTTCTTTATTTTTCTCATAAATTAAGGGATTTTGTATTAATATGAGACAGCTAAAACAACAACCTATTGTCTGATAAGTTGTCTCAACATTACGCGTCACTGTATAAAACCGCCTATTAGACGACACCAATGTACTTCCCCTAAGATGCTAGATGAGTTTTCGCAAAGTTGTCGTGACTACTGTTTCTGTTCCTGATCTAAAACCAAAGAAAGTGCCGAACAAAACTGCAGTCAAGTCTGCCCAACTCTGCCGCCTAGAAAGGCCTCGTTTAGATCTAAATTTTGGATCTAAATTTGGGACCAAAGTTTAATGTTGGTAATAAACGCGTCATTGTAGCATTTTGTTTGTATTTGTAAAAAATTGTCCAAATATTAATTAATTAGGCTTAAAATATTCGTCTCGCAAAGTACAACAAAACTGTGTAATTAGTTTTTGATTTCATCTATATTTAGTACCCCATGTATGTGCCGACATTTTGATGTGATGGAAATCTTCTTTTTACATAGTGGAATTTGGGAGGTAAATTTGTTTAGATCCAACTTAGTTCTGTAGCATTTCGTTTGTATGTATGAAAAATTGTCCAAAAATTAATTAATTAGGCTCAAAATGTTCGTCTCATAGAGTAGAATAAAACTGTGTAATTAGTTTTCGATTTCATCTATATTTAATAGATCATGCATTGACACTTTGATGCGATAAAAATTTTTTTTTGCATAGTGAATTTGGGGAAGAATTTGGGATCGGGGACACCAAAATCGAAGAGCGAACACGACGTAATCCGACTGGCGATTCACCCACTGGCCCACGCCGCGCGCTCCGGCGCCGGCCGTCCGCGGAGGCGGAGGGTCCGGGGCACAGCAACCAGGCGGCGCCGGTGCAGCAGCAGACGGCCGGCGCCCGGCCGAGCGCCAACACGCAGACCAGGGCTAGCACCGCCATCAGCAAGAGCAGCGGCCAACCGCCCGCGCGACGGCCACCCCCAGCTGTTCCTGATCTGCTCGCCGGCGCCTCGGCGCCAGCGGAGGGCACGGGCAGCTGGGGAGCAGCGCCAGCGGCGGCGGCGGACGCGGACGCAGAGCAGGGTGGTGCTACTGCTTCCCCGTCGTCACAACAGGGCCGCGCCGCTCCGGCGGCTCCCCGCCTGCGGCCCTCGTGCTTCCGGCCGCGGCCGGCGAACCTGAGGTCCTGCAGCGCGGCGGCGAGCCCGGCGCGCAGCCGCGCACGCTTGGACCCCTTCTTCCTCTTCTTGATGGACTCGCTCCTGGAGAAGAGCTTCTGGCTCTGCCTCGGCGGCGGCGGCGGCGCCCTCGGGGAGCTGCCCACTCGCCGCAGCGCTGCTCTGCCGCCGCCGAGCATGGATGACCGGTGGAGAAGATGTATGGCCGCACCGCACCGCACCGACGAGATCCCGCGAGTCCGGCGACCGAGCGAAGCGAGAGACGATGCCTGACGAACCGAGCTAGCTATACTCTGTACTCCTGTTCTGCCGCTAGCTGCTGCTGCTCGTGTGTGCTCTCTGCTCGAATGGACGACGAATCGCCTGCTCAAATAGCTGCCGGCGGTCGGGTCGGCGGAGCTGCATCGATGGGCGACAGGCCAGGACAGCTCAGGGGGTGCCGTGCGGCGCCGCGTCGATCGGCGAGCGACCCGAGAAAGAAGACGCGTGAGACGGCACTGCACGAAGCGCGTGGCTTTACCTCACCGTGTCCGTACGGTACGTGGCCTCACACGTGTGTGGCCGCCAACGAAAAGCTTCTCCCTTTCCCGTGCGCTACTGCGCTGGGCCCTCGCAGCTGGGCCGAAATCAAGGCGGCCCATATACGAAAGGGTCAGCAGAGTCGTCGCGGCCCAGGTGCCCTCTCCTCTCCTCTCCCACTCTCTCTATCGTGTCATCCTTTCCTGGCGGCGCCGCCCCTCCCCGCGGTCTTCGTCGCTCCCTCCGCCGGCGACGAGCATCCACCAGGTACGCCCCTTCCCTTGCCTTCCCACTGTGCGAAACCGAGCACCCGCACTCTACTATAAGCTATCTGTATTCGGATCTGACCTAACTACACATACATACATATATACCCACTACGATTTTTTGCGGGAAAGGAGTGTCGCATGTCCTGGATCCGCCCCCTACTCTGGGGCGCCGAACTCCTCACTCCATGCCTGCGTTGTTTGTCAGTAACCTTGTGAGTGCTCCGACTCCGAGGGCGAGGGCACATTTCGTGAGCTATTTTTTTTTTCTCTGATGTAGAAAATGTGGATTAGCTGAAAATGGCTGCTGACTCATTTGGTGGCTGATTGGCTGTATCGTGTACTGCTAAAGTTATTAGGGAAGTTTTTTCAAGTCAAGGTAGCCTGTGAAATCCGTTGGTTCAGTTCATTATGTTGCGGTAACTGTTGTTTGAATCTGGTTTCAGATAGCTGAGCCCGAGCTAGTAGCTATATGTTCTGGTTTTCTTCTAGAGCCTTATTTTGCACTTCTGATCTTCTAGAGGTTAATGAATCGTGCAAACCAAACCTATGAACTTTGTAATTCCTTCATAATATAACTATCCTATGATGTGATTGTACCTATTTTTGCTTGTTTGTGACATTGCACTGCCAAACAAATGTGAATTAGTCTGGAAAGCATGGAAATGGACTATAGTTTGCTGGTCTGTGGAGTTCTTGTAAGAAGCAGGATTGCCTTGTAGCTTCATTTGGTTCAAAGTCTTCTTTCAGACAGGAACTTGCAGCATCAATCTGTTGCCTACTTTGGTCCGGAAACCTATTGCTTGCTGACGGTGTTTGATTTCTTTAGCATAACTTCCACTGATAATTCAATCGGATGGGATTGATTTCTATCTTTGCTTTCATTGAAAGAGCTAGCTAGCTTTGCTAATGTATTAAGAACATTGCTTGGTTCTGTTTAGAGCCATTATCCAAGCATCTATAGGTAACAGGGGAATGACCGGCATCTCTTATCTCTCTCTTTGTTCTTGTCCAATGCAACTTAAGCCTTGTGTACATTATGCTACCTGTTTGAATGGAATCTTGGAAGTAATCAATTGTGTATCATTCAGTATCCTGAATTAGTTAGCCCTGTGCTAGAATTTCAACATAATAATTGAGACCTCCCTTGCAAGTGATTGACTGATGAGCAATGACTGCTCTGGTTTTTAGTTTTAGCAATTTCATTTAGTCTGGACATTGGTATGGAGAATGTGAACATAGAGTAGAATCTGGTGGTTCATAGCTTTTGCTTTTAAGATGCAGGGTTGTCTGTATTTCCTTATAAAACAGAATCAGGGTTATCTGGTAGCTTGATGTACCAACATTTTAACACCAATGCATGGGCTTCTAAATTGTCTAATTTACTTGGGTATCCTTTTTTCTTTGGGGGGGAGCTGGAATAATTTACCAGGAGGTTTTTGAGGCGTCACCTTGGCGCCGCTTAGTCGTTACCTAGGCATCCAGGTGTGTCCCCGATGCCACATGATGCCACAAAGCCTCAAAAACTGTGTTTACCAGGCATACCCTCCATTCAAAACTGAAATAGCCTGTGAAGATAAATGGTGTGGTTACGGTGTCAGCTTTCTCTCATGGAATGGGAAAAAATCTTTCCAGCTTTATTAATGGAATTTAAATATTGCAGAGTTTTACTTAGAGCTATTATCCATAGGTACCAGGGACTTCAAAACATTTTTCACTTGCCCATTTTGTGTAGCCCAAATAAACCTTCACCTCACGCTTATCATGCCGTCAGATTTATGGTACATGGGATGGTATTTAAGGCTTAAAGTAAATCATTAGTGTTATGGCGTTGAGTTGTATGGAGGAATTTGGATATATTAATGGTGATCCCTATCGCGCCCATCCAAATCTGGTGTATGCTTACAGTTGTTTTCCAGACTGACTGACTAAACAGTAATGGCTGCTTTGATGATTATGTTCATTTGTTTTGACTAAAATGACGATGTCACTACTGATGCCATGCTTTTATGCCAGCAATTTTTTTGTTACCTTCTCCTAATTTACAATTCAGATTTACAACCGCCTTCATTTTGTGCTTGGATGGTTAGAGAATGTTGTGTAGTGTCTTACAGGTTACAGCTATCTTTGATCACTCTTCACACTCATTGTCCTTGTACAAACATTGCAAACTCTTCAGCTTTTGAATTTTGATAAATGCAAGTGATGGTTTACTTTATTTGACATTCAGTATGTTGTTTGCAGTGTTCTGTAGACATTTCATTCAGATACGATATTTATATCTTCCATGGTCCTTCAGATGTAAGTGTACTGGAATTTTTTGCTGTTCTAATTAAAACCCTCTACTCTTCTTTTTCTCTGTGTTATAGGCAACTCAGCACCAAACACTTTGCTATTGAACAAACCATCCATCGATCTGGAATGGAAGCCAAGTTCTTCCGGTTCCTGAAGCTCGTTGGGGTCGGTTTCAAGGCGAGGTCAGAGAGCCAAGGCCGCGAGCTGTTCCTGAAACTGGGCTACAGCCACGAGGTGCAGTTCACGGCGCCACCCGCCGTCCGCGTCTTCTGCTTCAAGCCCAACATAATCTGCTGCACCGGCATTGACAAGGACAGGGTTCACCAGTTTGCTGGTGCAGTCCGGAGCTGCAAACCCCCAGAGGTGTACAAGGGGAAGGGCATATTGTACATCGATGAGGTCATCAAGTTGAAGCCTGGGAAGAAGCAGAAGAAATGAGGATGTGAAGGTGCTGGAACTATATGTTTGTGGGGTTTTATACGCTTTGAGATCCGTCCCTGCTGCACATCATTACATTTCTAGGAATGCAGGTTTGATGTGATTTTTCTTGTGCTAGGCAGATAGCCGTTGTTCCAAACTACCACACTTGCAGGCAATGCAATGTATGCGAAGCTTGTAATGACATTGTATAACCATGGATAGGAAATAATTTGTTGCCGGTTAATGTTTTGTTGACATCAGCTGGAACTTTACTATATATTTGGAATTCAGTCTAGTGGAACGTTCCCTTCCTAGCTCTTGGAAAGGTTTCAAACTAAGGTGGTGTTTGGATCAGTTTAGCACTTTAAATAAGTAATAATTAGATGTATTAAATATAAACTATTACATAAGTCATGTCTATTTATTTCGCGAGACGAACCTAACAAGCCTAATTTTGCTATAATTAATACATAATTACCATATGTTTACTGTAGCATTACATTGTCTAATCATACATTGTCTAATCATAGTGTAATTAGGCTTGATAGATTCGTCTCGTAAATTACTCCTCATTTATGTAATGGGTTTTTAAATTAATCTATGTTTAATACTCCTAATTAATGTATTTATATTTGATATGAAGGCGTTAAAGTTTAGCGCGTGGAAACCAACGGTGCGTAAGTGTGAACGTTACTTGGATACCGGAGTTGAAGCTGAATTAGATGCATGCTGTACCACCAATTTATCCAACTTGTACGTCTGTTGAACCACTATGTATACATCCGTCTATTGCACTACCAAACGTGTGCGTGCAGTGCTGGAGTCGTATACATTCATCTATGCACTACCAAACCTGTGCTGTACAGTGCTATCGTCGTATAGAAAGAAACGTGATCATGCATGTGTGCAGATGTGCAGTGCAGCTGTGACTATGACGAGGACTACGGAATTTATACTAATCCAGAATGAAGATCCTAACTGTAGATGACTTCTAACCGAATATTTGACTAGTCATGAGCTACTCTTGTGCCAATGTTTTGTTCTATTCGAAAGAACTTTTTGTTTCTTTAATAAGTTCATGGCGTATCCCAACATCCTCGCCGTCGCGGAGCTACTGCTGGTTATGGCATCCTCGCAGGCCCAAGAGCCCAGCTGAGAAAAAAGTCCATATTACTTCCCTCAACTATCGTGTTTGTCTACTTTGCCTCCCTCATCGCCAAAACGAGACATGACATCTCCCTCGTCTCATAATTCCGGTCATTTTTCCTCACTAAATGGTTTTAAAGGTGTTTTAAGAGTAATTAAAAATTATAACATCTAACTTACTCTTAGAAAATCTGTAGAAATTTAATTTAGCTCAAATTAATATAAAATCAGTTTCATCTTTAAAATTATGCTCTATCTTCTAGTGCTCAATTATCAGTTACGTAAATCTTTTATGATTAAGATTTAATATTTTTTGGCTAAAAGATACTCATGTTATTTATTTTGAGTTTTTTCAAAATTAAATTATTCTTATTTATTATGATTTCTTTTATTATTTGAAACCCAACTTGAGCCGACCTAAACGAGCAGGTCCAAGCTTAATTTTATTAAAAATTTTCTAATTTTAATTTTTTTTAAATAAGTGTAATCATGCACCGTTGTTTCCTCATGCATGTCCACCTCTCCTACCATAGTTATTGCTCGTCATGCCTGCTCCCTTACCACTAGATATGCATGTCACTCTGAAAGATTTAGCCAAAAAAATATGAGCAACTTTTAACAAAAAAAATGAAATCATGATCATAAAAGATTTAAATAACATATTATTAAGCACTATAATATAGAGCATGGAATCTAAAAAATATGGAACCAATTTTATATCTTTTAAGCTAAAATAAATTTTCTAAGAATAAGTTAGATATCAGAATTTTTAATTACTCTTAAAATCACTTAGAGAGGAAAAATGCTCGAAATTGTGAGATGAGGGAGGTGCCATGTATGATTTTGATGATGGGAGAGGTAAAGCTGATAAGTACGATAGTTGAGGGAGGTAACATGTACTTCTTCCTCTCTTCAAAGGGGGTGTTCTTTTAGCCCATTGAGATTGTGGGCCGTGTATGGGCCAAGTCTTTGGCCCCCGCGCGCTCGCGTGGCTACCTACGCTGGCCGCCTTGCTGCCTGGGCCTCCCCACACCCGGCCACCCCTACGGCGACGAGGTCCCTTGGAAAGTGCTCAACTCCGAGGAATCCCCACGCCGTCGCCATCCCCGTGGCCGCGAGCTTCGCACTGACAGTGCCGAGACCGAGAAGAAGGTCACGAGGAGGCACTTGGCGAGCCGGAGCATCAGGGTTCACGTGGCCTGTCCCAGGAAGCATATGAGAAGCAGGTGCGATAGCGCAAGAAAAAAATGAAGTTTTTAGAAAATAGAAAAAAAGAGTTGGTAGAGGGTTTGCATATACGGTCCGCGGAACAAATTTTTAATCTAAAATAACCCTGTAATAAAGATAGCACGGATATATTTGCTAGTAGAAAATAAGATTGCATAACGGATAGTTGTGGCCGAAGACCGTATTGGTTACGAACTCGACGATTCCATACTACATAGACGGACGAGGGGTGGAGGGTTTGACGAAAAAATGCCTGACAGGTGGGGTCGCTAGGAGGGGTAATGTTTCAATGATGGGTGGGTCCGTCGATCGTCAAAAGTTTGGCGAAATAAGGCCTGACATGTGGGGTCGTAGGAGTAGTGTTTCGATGATTGGTGGGTGCGTCGATTATCAAAAATTTTACATCTTTATAGTATAGATATAGAGAAACAAATGAATTCAGTGGCATAAAATCTTATGACAAATAGAGCAGTTCTCGTAGAAATGGACAAGTATTCTCAGACCTTGGGACCTACTCCTCCCGTTCGAAAAAAGTTATGTTTTAGCACAAAGATTTATCCCACAAGTATTTATGTTTTAGGACGATAATTGATGTTAGAAGAAAGAACATACATAGCTCACTTGGTAAGTGCTACGGATGTGAACTATACTTCGATTCTAGTATTAATGCTAATGTCTTATCAAATTATATCCATAACTAATTTTAAAAATCTATGCCCCACAATGAGAAAACGATCTATCCAATTAGTTCTGCCAATCTCTTAATACATGTAGAATTGACGTAGAGTATATGTCCACACGTGAACATATACTATAGCCTGTATATACTAGTTAAAAGAAAAGATATATAGGATAAAAATATAACAGCTATAAAAAAGATTGTGTTTACACTACCGTGCTCGCTAGATGATTAAGATGATCTATAATGTTATGGCTAGATCCGATGGTGATCGATGTTTACATATGACGACCATTTTAGTGAATATTTTAATTTAATTTTTGTTTTTATTAAAATATCTTTTTAATAGTGTTATATGTTTGAGCTAAATACTGATAACATATTTTCATCAATTATACTACTCTTATATGTGGCCTATCCTCGTATTTTGTAGATTTATATTTGTAAACAATTTAAATAATACATGATTAGCTACTCAGAGAGTCAGTCTTAGGCTGAACCTGTGTAAACCTACGATGTAGTTATTTCTATTTTTCAAAACAAGTTTATATTCAAAGAGATACTTAACATGAGAAAAGACATAGGATCAAGTTTTAGTGCAAAGCTCGTGCACATCTACACTCTAGAAGACCAAGTAGAGTAGCGATGTTACACACAAGGGAACTCGTAGCTCGTAGACATAGCCTTTACAACAGAATTGCGTAGCCGCAGAAGATCTAGATAACCATTTTTTAGCACTTACATGGACCTCGCAGAAAATGCAAAAGTAGCCCAAAGTCGTGTTTTAGCACAGTAGCTCAAAGTCGCTTTGCGCACTTGACTCGCCAACTTCACATCACAGTTGTAGTTATCCGGTCCCATGCCGAGTGTGTCACCGACAAGTGGACCCCACGCAACTGCAAAATGGTAAGTGCGTCGCCCCCCTCCTTCCGATAGATTTTGATATTTAGAACTCAATTCGCGAGGCTTTCAAGATTTGACACCCATATAATAATGACACGTGGAGTCATTCTGAATCAATGACATATGGATCAGGGTATCAAATCTTAAAAGACTTACGAATTTAGTGTCAATTCTTAAAATTTCTCCTTCCACCGACCACCGCTAATCAAAATCCTCTTTCCTCGTGTCAAAGAAAAAGAAAATCATCTTTCCTTTCCACGCCCACGACTATTTGTAAATCACAATTCACGGTTCACAAGCACTTCTCCTTCGATCCGGCCGGGTCGCGTCGTTTCATCGAAGAAGGAAGCAATCCTCCTCCGCGGTGATGGGCACGGGCTCGTGCCCCGCCTCCACCTCCACCTCCACCTCCGTCGGCGAGAAGGGGGAGGACCGGATTCTGAGCCACGGCAACGTCGTGCTCATCCGCTCCCGACCTCGCCGTCCTCCGCGGGCCCCGACTCATCAACGACCGCATCATCGCCTTCTACTTCGCCCACCTCTCCGTCGACCTCGGCGACGACCTCCTCCTGCTCCCATCCTCCACCCCCTGGCTGCTCTCCAATCTCCCCGACCTGGACTCCGTTAGCAGGTTTCTCGTCATGTGACAAATTTTAACCCAACAACGATTACCGATACACCACAATAAGAGTCGCAGGTACTCCTCCGTCCCAAAATATAAGCATTTCTCGACTTCCACGATTTACGTTTAACCATTCGTCTTATTTAAAAAAATTATAAAAATATTATTTATTTTGTTATGACATATTTTATCATCGTATAAATTTTAAATATATTATAATTATTTTATATTTTTATAAATTGTTTGAATAAGACGAAGAAGTCAACAGATGCTAGAGAGGGCTTGTGCCGTCACATGAATGCAGTTGGTGGGCCCAGGTGCCGAAAAGTCGTTCACATTTTCCTCGCCAGACATGACAGCCTGTCCCACTGCTCCGCGGGCCCTACACACGAGCTCTGATGATACGCTATAAATAAACACGCGCTCCTCTTCTCCATTCTCTCTCCGTGCTAGAAAAAAGAACACGGGAAAAATCAAATCAAGAGACGGGATTCGAGAGAGCTCCGCCCGGTAGGGAAGGGAAGAGGAGGCGAAGGGAAGGAGGAGCCTACGCGAGATGGGGGCGGCCGAGTCCGTGCCGCAGACCTCCATACACGAATTCACCGTCAAGGTGCGGCGATCCCCCATCTCGAGATCAAGCTCCTTTTGCGTGATCCTGTTTGTGTTCTTATTTTCCCTCGCTGGTTTTGGCCGAAATAAAAATTTGGGGGGATCTATTTTCGGAGCAGGATTGCAACGGCAAGGAAGTGAGCCTGGAGACCTACAAGGGGAAGGTCCTCCTCGTTGTCAACGTCGCCTCCAAATGGTATCATACTATCATCTCTTTCCCCTGGCAGCTGATAGAATTGTTCTCTTGGTTTGGGAGATGCTGAAACGATTGGTGTTCTTGGTACCACCAGTGGGTTCACGGAGGTCAATTACACGCAGCTGACGGAGCTTTATCAGAAGTACAGGGACAAAGGTCAGTGCTTTGCTTGCCCCTGCTGTTCTTGACCTATTTTTGTGCTTGTTCATGGTCTGAATTACGGATCTTTGTGGACGTTGGCGTGTACAAAGAAGGGTTCTAGTCGGAATAGGAGTAGTTGAACATTGATGCTTGTTTAAATAGTATATGTAGCCTTCTATTTGAAGTGGAATGACGAAGAACCACCTAACTTTCCACCTGAAAAAGGTGTGTAATTAGTCTACAGAGATTTTACATTGTTTGGCAGACAGTACTGATACTAAAGGCTTTGTTTACCATTGAACTACTGCTTGCAAATATTGTGTTCTTGGCCTTTATATGTCTTAGATATGTGGTTAATACATGATGCATACAATGCCATCGAATTAGCTTATCAAATAGAAGTGGTGATCTTTTGTTTTCTAGAGTGGTGTTGCTGATAACTGCATTCTAGAGCCAGTAATCTTGTTAACCATCATAGCCTCTCTGTCTTGGAACTGTTTTGAGAGGATCAGACTTGAACAATTCTAAGAGGAGTAAGGTTTAGTTTTTCATTTTTCTTTTGAGACCATAGACTAGTAATTTCAATCTAAACACAATTTCAGGGACTTGAATAGTGTTCCTAACTTTCATACACATTTTGAAGATGAAACAAAGGCTCCAAAAGAGGGTGATGGGAACTCTGTTTCCGATGAAGATATTTGCTTCCATGAGGATTATTTCCCCAAATTTGTTGAACAACCCCATAAATTGAAAGAAAGCATGAGTTATAAACCATCTAACGTAGCCAATTTGAGCAATGTTCAGTGGAATTAAGTAAAAACTGCAAGGAGTTTTAATGATGCTCAAAAGTCGGAGTGATATTGATACGTTTTTACTTATGCATCAAGTGCTGCACTCTGTTAAATGCAGTGAATTAACTTTACTGTGAGTAAAGTATATGGCTATCAAACCAACTGTCTCATGTGACCTTGCATAATTTTATCCAATTTGCATGTGCCATTCCATTGTTTGTTGAATTGTTCTGTCTTTATTCTCTAGATATAACAGTAACTGATTTCGTTGTCCATTTGCCAGACTTTGAGATATTAGCATTCCCCTGCAATCAGTTCTTGCGGCAAGAGCCAGGGACTGATCAGCAGATAAAAGACTTTGCTTGCACCAGATTTAAAGCGGAATACCCAGTTTTTCAGAAGGTAAGAAATGTTTTAGGACTTGCTTACTTGATAAGAAGCTTTTGACCAATTTCCTAAGATTAAGATATTCTGGATACTAGGCTCTTATTCTTAGTTCTAGTGATGTTGGGTATTCTTCGTGCTAATTTCTAGATGATGGCACAGCGTGAATATGTCACGTGGCAGGGTACATCAATTTGGAAACTAACTTCATGCAGTGGAAACAAAACATGATGATGCATTGTTATCTTGGTTTTTGTTGGCATAATCAGACAAAGTTTAAGTTTTTCTGTGCAAACCTGTTTAACGATGAAATCTGCATCTTCTCATTGAATAAAAATACAGCTAATCAGCTGTGCTTACTTTTTTTTGGGGCGGGGGGGGGGGGGGGGGGGGGTATATTTTGGATAGGCTTGGCATCAGTAACCAACATGTTCTTTTTATCAGAGAGCTGATCGCCTTTTCAAACTTGGGTTTGCAGGTGCGTGTAAATGGCCCAGATGCTGCCCCAGTTTATAAGTTTCTGAAAGCAAGCAAGCCTGGTTTGTTTGGATCAAGAATCAAATGGAATTTTACTAAGTTTCTCGTTGACAAAAATGGAAAGGTCATTGATAGATACGCGACTTCAACCGCTCCAATGTCAATTGAGGTGCTCTCTCTCTCTCTCGCACACACATGTTCTGGATTATTTATTTCTTATGGTTGGTGTTTGTTTGAATTTGCAGAAGGACATCCAGAAGGCCCTTGAGCAATAGATCTCAGGTCCTCCAGTCTCATCCATCACTTGCTGAAGTAGGCATCTGCAAAAATTATTCCGTTTAGCAACACCTAGACTTCTTTGCTTGTGTGTAGTGCATTTGTGTAATATTACCCTGCTTTTCACCTTCATGCTCATTGCGCCCTTGTTTCCTTCTGTGTAAGTAGAAAATATGTTAACTAGCTGTCATCTTCTCCATCTTGCTGTCCTGTACTCCTTTGGTTTTCATTGTCTGAAAACATGGTATATGGATGCAAACTATATGTAACACCGGTGAAGCATTATACTCTTAAGGTTTGTGCTTATGCTTGTTTTTGTTTCAGATGCTTATCTTCAGTTAAGTGGATATATCATCCTGACTACCTCTGTCCAGATCGTCCACAACTCATAGATCCATGAGTCTTCCAACATTTCTGGTAGTGACGTTTTTGGGCAGAATTGCATCAACTTAGATAAACACGATGTTTGGCAGAACAGCACAAGATGGACGGTTTTATTTGGCACGTGGCATTTCGGTCAGATTGACAGTGAAACGTATAGTGTTTGGCCATGAATTACAATTGGGGATCCAGCGATTTAGCTGGGTCATCATCGGAATCTTGACAACTGGACATGAAACGCCCGTGCAAAAAACTACAAGCTGTCTTGCAACAATCGGTTCGCGCATGTGCGTCACATTTGCCTTCTTACACCTTTTTTCAAGACACCTTGCAACAAATCCTTCCCTTTGCTACACTACTCATGAATCTAGTCATGCCTGTTAGCTACTCCGCTTTCCAGAGTCACGCTCCCACGAGGCACGGGCGAAAAACACTAAGAAAATGCACAACTGAAAAGAGGACCTAGACTTTATCAGAAGCATCATCCTCCAGCTGCTGCGGCGGCGGCGGTGGGAGCGTGCCCTCCGCGTTCCTGACCGCGGCCAGCTTCTCTGCCAGTCTCTGCTCCAGCGCCCTCTGACCCCTTTCTCTGCATGGATTGGACAACAGTCAAATAAAATGAAATGGCCGATTGAAGCCCGTATCACAGGATGGTTAAGGACGATCAAGCTCTACAGTAAGCACATCAAGCTAATCATTGGGTAGGAAATAACTGTTTGTTATGGTGCTCAGCGGGTAGGAAAGCAACAGCATTTGCTCAATGATTCAAATGGTATCAATGATGGATGGCTAGGACGATGAGAGAAAAGGAGGGAATCCACACCTCCTCCTGTTCGCCTCAATGGAAACTGAACCAGGGAACTGTGAGCCATCCACTGCCTGGCCTGTGCCTTCAGGTCTTGCAGATCGCCCACAGAAAAGTTTGTGGAAGATAGAAGCTATCGGGTCCAAAATTGGCCTGCACATTTTGATGTATCAGCAGCAAGAACATATCCAGATGCATAATACACAGGTTGAAAAGTCTAAAGCATTCTAGCAACAAAAGGATGACAAGAATGTAAGGGCATCTCCAAGAGCTCTTGTATATCCCGTTAGCTAGCTAAAAAAAAGAGAAAAGAGAGAAAAAATTGCATCCAACAGACTAGCCAACTAGATAACTATCTTTCCACGCTAGCTATCTCCTCCCCTTTGCTAGGTATCTTTGCCTAGCCAGACGCGCTCTCCATCCACGCTTGCCAGTTTTAAAGAGTTTGTTGGTTTACCCCTATTTTTGGGAAGCTTTTTATTTTTTAGCTAGCCTCTTAATTTTTAAATTTAGCTAGGATTATTGCTAGTCTCTTGAAGATGCTCTAATCCATCCGATTAACTTATGAAAATAAATAAAGTTTTGTTCTATTTGTTTCTAGCATTGAGTCCTACATAGCTGGTTCAAAAATGTTTAGCAATGATAACTTTCACAAAAATACCCTACAGCTAGTACTCTCAAAAAATGGAATTGCCGTGCTAGATTTTTGATTGATTACCAGGAGCCAGGAATCGCCCCTAGTTTGGTGGACAACACTACAGCAGGTTGGATGAGCACACATTTCTGTACAACCAATCTTTTATAGTTCTTGTATGCATAATTATAAAGGTAGAGTTATTGCAAGGATAAAACAAAACTTGCTTCTAACTTTCTATGCCAGGGATATACAAATTGATCAAAAAAGTTGTTGTAAGGGTTACTCTGAAATATTTGCGCTTTGCATAACTATATTGCATTACATTTCCTACCAGATTACAGCAATATCACTTGGGAAACTCAGTACCTCAAAAATCCTGGGAAGAAGCTTGAAAATGAGAATTCTTCACTTGGGTCTCCTTTTAGGCCTACTTCTAGTCTCTTTTGGAAGTATCGTAGGTAAATCCAACTCACATAGATACCAAATAGTATGAGTGGAAGATATGCCATTGATTCCTTCAGGAAGAAACTTACAACAACCGAGATAAATGCAACAATAGATGGAATCCACTGAGTAAACAGTAAAAATAAACTGTCAGGACTTGGAAGATTAAAACTGAATACAAAATTGGACAAATTTCATTGTAGAAGTGAACAAACACCTTTGCACTGATCTTGAGCACAAAAAGATTTAGCTCCTGATCAGGTAAAATTTGCTTGATGCCCACCAGTAGTCCCGAAAGAACTCCATAAAACCCAGAAAGAGGTGTGTAGCTGCAGAGTGATAAATGTAATGTCAATTTCATGGCGAACTGGCGATGTGCAACTAGGTTGGAAAAGTAATTCATGTTGAAATAGTATGAATATCCGGTATTCAAAAGAATCAGAAAAGGGATATGTTGCTGCATCGCCCCGATGGGCTAAATCTAGTTCTTTCTTATCAGTTAGTGATCCTATGATCGAAATTGGGAGATAGAGACATCATTTCAATTTATCAATGAGTGGGCTTGGCAACCCATTTCAAAGAGTACAAGACTCGGGTAAGAGATAGATCACATATTACGTCACTGGCTGAGCAGGCTGACTGTCCAACAATACTTTTGTGAGTTCATGGAAGGATAAATTCCATAACACAGTGCTCATGTAATATCTGATAGAAAAACTATTCAACTGGTAAGCTATTATAAAAATGTGACACTTACAGGTAGCTCTCTTCCTGTGTTATGTAGTACAAAACAATAGTAGTTACGAAGACACATGCTGAAGTTGAGAGATTAACAATGAAAATGAACTTGAGCAACTCCTTAGCACCCCATAAAGGCTCCAAAACCTTCCCAAATAGAAGAAGACCAACTATGCTGACAATCACCTGGAAGCACATAGCCCATGTCAGGTAAGGTTGCCATTGCCTAATGTAACAAATAACGAGCCTTCATGACATTGTGGTGTGACACGGTATCCAAGGTGAGAGGGCATAATGAACTAGGGAGAAAGAGATAGTTCACAGAGAACTGAAGAACAACACACAACAGGGTAACATAATTTCAAATTAAAGTACATCAAGCACCATATCCCCTCAGATAGTTCACATGTATAGGAGACAATATCATGGAAAACAGAAACAATATTGCATCAATTTTCTGACATCATAAGAGTTCATCTTTCTTTTTCTATGTCTGGCCAGCAGGAGGGAAAACATAGCCATAGAATGGTGCATGGATATACTGGAATTTCTTTTTTCGAGAATGGGTATACTGGAGACGTGTCAAGCAAAACATACCCCCAGAATTGTTTGCTCAATATAACCAGCAGTTACCAGGTTCCAAGCAAATGGGATCGTCCTGTGCAGAAATCAACTGCAGTTAGTTAATCACCTGGAAACAGTTGTCCAGATAATCTACTGTGAAGAAATGGTACAATAAGGATATTAGAAATAGATAGATGTAGTTATATATGGGCAGAAATGAACATCAAAATTTGCACAAGATTCGTAAACTGCAATGAGCAGTAAGTGACTACCTCACTCATTGCCCAGGACATTCAGAGATTTTTTTTTCTCATTTCAACCAAAGACAACTGAACAGTAACTGAATGCAAGAGCTTAATGGGAGCACGAATTACATGAAATTGCAGCTCCCCCGTATAGAGAAGAGCGGTAGCTAAGTTAACAGAATGGGTTCAGGAATCCAGTGGGTACCTGGCCGGTATCAGCGCGAGATAGCCAGCGGCGGAAGGGAAGAGCTGGACCAAAACGTGGGCGAGGAACAGGATGACGGCGAGGCCCTTGCACAGCTTGGTGAACCCCGTGAAGGATTTCCCTCCCTGCATCAGCGAGGTCAATAAGCACATGCACGGAAGCACTAGCACGACAAGCGAATCGGTCCTGCCCAACTAGTAGTCTGGTACTCTGCGAACCGGTGATCCCCCGTTGTGAAATCCGCGGAATTGACAGCAAGGCAGAATGCTGGGGCAACGCCGGCCGCCTCGTACGAAATGGCACGCGAGAGGGGAGCGATTTGAATCGGTTGGTTTGACCCCGAAGGTGAACGAAACGAAGCACGCGCAGATCACCGGACGGGCTCGCGCGGGAACAGATAGGGGGAGGGAGAACGCGGCAGTTGGAGCCGTACCGCAGCGGGGATCAGGGCGGCGGAGGCGCTCATCGCCTCGGCAGCGGCCTCCCTTCCCCGAGGTCACCGACACTCGCCGCGCAGGGTGGCAGCGGGGGCTCCGGGCTCGGAAGAAGACGCGGCCGGCCACCCCGCGGGTCCGCGCTTCTGCGCGGCAAGGAAGGATCTCACGGCAATGAGGGGGCTTCGTTCGGGAGCGGGGCTAGCCTCGTCGGCGTCCTCCGTCGCCGGTGAGCAGGGGCGTGGGGGGCACGGAGTTGAGCCCACGGCGCGGGTTTTATGCGGCGGGGGCGAGTGGGCGACGGACGGGTGTGATTCAACCGGGACGCCTGGTGGCAATGGGCCGGTCAATTTACTCGCATGGGATGCGGTTGGGTTGGGTCCGAATCCACGCGCTCAAGTGCTCTGCGCGTGGTTTCGAGCCTAACACGCATCCACCGTCGGATCGATATGATGGACGCCGAGGTGGGGCACTACGGTTCACGGGGCACACGGCACGGTGGGGTTGAAGCGTCGGCACCTCATCTTCGCTGCCGACGGTCGAGGGAAAAAGGGGGAGTGCGGCAGGGGCTTGCTGGGTGTGGAGGGTGATCGTGCCATGCCTCCCTGGCGCCCTGCCCCCATGCATGCTGTCTTACAGAGAATGATTAGTAGAACCACCCATTTCCCACCTCATTGCTCCGACGTCCACCGTCGCGTCGGTAAGCAGCTAGAGTCCTCCACGTACTCTGTACGCCGTCGGAACTTGATGGGCGCGTTGCACCACGAGCAGTGAACGCTTTCAATTTCAATGCCTCGAGACTCAAGTTGAGCATCAACCGACTGATCACACACTTATGCCTCAGCATCTTGTTTAGGACAGTTTTATTATGATATTAAATGAACGGGCGGCGCTTATGCCGGTGGCTCTAACTCGCTTGATTTTAGAGGAAGCGAGGGTATGGGCTAGAGCTGGCTTCGCCGATTTACTCTTCCTTCTTAGAGTTTAGTTTGTCTTTTTTTTATCCTCACTCTGCTACAAATATGTAACTCCTATGTAAACAATTTCTTCTCTTCCTAATGAAAAACTGCATATTCTCAAAAAAAATTATGATATTAAATTTGCTGATATAACGTAAAAGAGGGAGTTCTATGTAACATGAAAAAAAATTCTTTATTCATATAAAACTCATCTAGCTCGGTTACTGTGATAAATGTACATCGAGATTGGTTTTAGACGTGCAGCGCTGGATCGAAACCACATTGGTGTGCGGGTACCTGCTACTTCTCTAAAAAGTACACAAAGTAAAAGAACCTCATAATAAATTTATCAAAAATATTTAAAATACTTAACATGGTAGGTACGTGCAGCAGAAATCGAATCAAATTGCAATACCATTTACTAAATAAATGAGAGAGAGAAACACAAA
Organism: Echinochloa phyllopogon; assembly: GCA_033239725.1. Classification (NCBI taxonomy): domain Eukaryota; kingdom Viridiplantae; phylum Streptophyta; class Magnoliopsida; order Poales; family Poaceae; genus Echinochloa; species Echinochloa phyllopogon. The sequence continues at coordinate 57,980,141 of BTCW01000018.1, read as the reverse complement.
TACGGCTACAAATAATGAGCTTTCCAATTATGTTACAGCCCATCGGCAAAGAATAAGGGCTTTGCCAATCCACTAGGACCAAAGTAGTGTAGCGAATGTTTGAGGGCATGATACACAATCAATGGGGGAGCTACAATTCCTAGTTCTATATATACATGAACATCCTGAGAAACCATCTGTTTCTTTCCATTTTACACGTAAAACGAATCAAGCTGGACATCACCTAACAGCTCTATGTCTATTAACACACCGGAACACGTATTGTCAAGGCAGTTATTCGTGTAGTATGCTCGTCTCAGTCATTGTTCTTGAAGAAAGAACCCCACTTTTGTGTTAGGCCATCAATCAGGCCACCAGACCGGCTCTTCTGAACTACCAGAGTTGCCCTTGTGCCATCCTCTCCATTGACGTTCTGAGTTGTTTTCTGGGATTCTGCCGAGCCAGGCTTCCCGTTGCTAATCTGTGTTGACGCTGGGGGCTCTGAAGAGCCAGAAGCACTGGGCAAAGCAGTATTGTTTACACCATGGTTATCTGAACTTTGCACTGCGCCTGCTTTTGCCCCACTATTGCAGACAGTAGTATGCTTGCCAGGAGCATCAGTGGGCACCAAGGATGCATCTGGCTCCAATGCTGCACTAACCACAGCGTTACAGTCTTTTGCAGTATTATTCTCTTTGGATGCAGCATCAGATGCAGCTGATTGCGCATTTTTTGAATTTGACTGTTCATAGTCCTTCAGCGATTCAAGAATTGCTCGCATCAACATCTACATTTTAGCACATCAACAAGATTCACCACTGAGGTTCAGTAACTTAATCTTACAAAACAGAAGTGCATTCAACATAATTAGAACTCATCCTTGTAATACCTAAGACATTGATTTGTGTAACTATATGCATTAGATATATGGTACCACAGTACCACAGCAAGTGCCACCATCAAAGTTCACTACATACCAAACAGGTTGGCCAAAGTTATGTTGTTAGGATCACATTTCAAATCAGAGTGCTCATCCGCACCAACAGCCCTTAAGAGGTGTACTCTCATCACTCAACAACCAAAGATGAGGAAGAACTTATAATCACGACAATCAATGATCCAGGCACCCAGCTACAGGACCTATTTTCACCCTCAGTTGAACTATAAGGGCAACTCCAATGTGTACTTTTTGATGGTGCCAAGATGAGAGAGAGCGTTGTGAGATGAGTGCAATACACTGGACCAAATTATTTAACCGGTGCTATCCTAGCACCCGGAGCTTATTTGAGCACCGCAGCTAAGGTACGAAAAAGCAACGTGTGTCAGAACTGCATGCAACCCTTCCGTGCTTTTTCGGAGGAAGATGCTCCGGAGGAGAGTTGTTGAGGAATATTTTAACCAAATTGTAGGGTCCATTTTAAGCCAAAACAAGGTGCTGCACACTAGAGAGGATTCTGAAGTTTAGCACCTTCCTGATGTGTCAGTGTCTGGCACCCTCTAAAAATTTATACACTAAAGTTGCCCTAAAGGTCCTAGGACACTACTACTATAAAAGATAGTGCAGCATAACGGCATAGTTATAACTCTGAATGCTTAAGTAATTTGAGCTATGACTTACTCTATCTTCATCTTCCACAGTGTAAGGCATGTCCGATAAGCTATCAAATGAGTACTCCACATACTCGCCATCATCAGAGGTTGGAGTGAGCAGCCTTCCATTGCGGCCATTGGGAGGAGTTGCTGTTGATACACTAGATGAGGAGGGACCAATATCACTATCCAATCCCTGTTCATAGAGCAAGCGAGTAAGAATCTGCATGGTCATGCTCAACAGGTTTAAATTTCTGTGATAAATTCCATGATCAGTTTGAATGCACCAACAAGATAGCAGCCCTAAATACTCCAGTAATTGTACAAGTTTTAAAGTTGTGATAAGCCCAGGGTCAGATATTTCAAGTAGCACCCTATCAGAGACAATATGCCAGTAATTGATGGCAAATGGCCATGATATACCTATTTTCCAAATTGCAGTTGCTATAAGATTTGACTTTAAGGGAGATTTGCTTTTGTACCACTAAATGTCACAGGTAGGTCGTAGGTACAATATGATCAGGTAGGAAACTTTAGTGCTATAGAACAAAAGAAGCAAAATAAAGAAGCACCAAGAACTCAAGAAGTACCTCAGTTCGGTCGGCCCTGTCTTCTGTGGTGGCACCAGATGGGACCTGCAAAAGCAATCATAAGAAGCCAAATTTATGCCTGCTACCTATTTAGCAAGAGAACAATGCTAGGATGAATATCAAATTACATCTGTCTTTAGATGTTGACACTTCTGACCAAAAGCTATGTTCATGATATTTGGTGATTTGCGATTTCTTAGGATTGTCCCAAAATGGCACTGTTAACTCTTCCATTCCCTCAATTGCCCATCCTATATTTTTGTTAATTTAGGGATATTCTGGTCATATTTTATACAAGGAGTGAAAGTCTAGTTATATGAATTTATTCGAAGCATTTGAAAATGGATGGAGCAAATTAATTGATAATGTTTCAAAGCATAGTATTTATTTAAGAAATTATGTAGAGTATCAAACCAATTGAAGCACCCACCTCCATTCTACTCATGAGCCTTCTAGAACGCAACTGCGCAATGGCATCTTCTGTGCTAGCTGCATGGGCTGTTCCTGAAAAAATAATCACAAAGGCTCTTGCTATAATTCATGTACCAAATCCAAGTGAAGATCAAGGTTGCAAATCATACCTGTGGGTGATTGAGCGAATCTATACTCTATATCATGTTCTGTATCCCAATGACCCTATCAGCAAAACCTAAGGTAAGTAAAGTCAACATAGTTCAATAGGGTGTAAAAAACATTGTTCTATACTACCTGACCAAGGCTGCCATGTGGCGTCAGGAAATAATGATCCTCAGGAACTTCAGGAGGGTTTAGCACATTATGGAAAAATATTGTGATTGAGTCAAAGTAAAATTGAGGACGTGGTGAATTGTGATCCCCGTCGAATTTTATAATGTTTTTATCACCCTGCAGGATTCGAAACAACCATAACTAACTTGGAAGACAAGAGGTCATGTGTGGTGTACATTGCAGCGAAAGATGGAAGCTTACAATATATGATTCATATATCTTGTCTGAATGGTGGGGAAGTATAAAATCATCCTCAGTTGCATGTCCAAACAAAGCAGGAACGAAACAACGTTTTGCTACCTGCAAGGTTACATTTCTACTAGTAAATACAACATTTGTATGCCAGCAAAACAGAGCCAGAAATAATAAGGTATCCGAGATGGTCCATCATGAGATTATCCAATGAATTTTTGTGGGATGACACTATTCCTTATGCTTGTGAGGGACAGGTTGGTGATGAAACTGTTCTGTTCCTCAATAAAACAAGTGGGTTAGTTAGGAGCTAAGATTGGATGATTCATCACCATCCCATTCCTCAAAACTGAACACCCTACAAGTGCTCCTGAAGGAGAAAAGTCCGGCATACTTGTGTGCGTGCGGATTGTTGGGTGGGGGGGGGGGGGGGGGGGGGGGATGCTCAACAAAGCATGTATATGATGTGGCGACCTAGCAGTGTAGGACATACTCTACCGTTATGGTGACGACCTAGCAGTGTAGGACATACTCGGTGAACAATGAGATGACTTGGGATTTGAGGAATCTCCTAGCAGCTATTTGACAAAGAGCAGAGAATCAAAAATATAAAACTATAATGTACCAAGTTCGAATAAAGAAAAAAGTGCACAATACTAACCAAAATGTAAAGGTTTTGTTGTGATATTAATCTAGCAAATTTAAACTGAAATAAAGGATTTTTAAAGAGAGTAAAAAAAGGAAAGAAAATGAATTCATGGTCACAGCAGGAATTTGATGGTTTATTGAAGATCACCTAACCTTGCTCAAAACCTGGCGCGATATCAACATTAATGCAAGTAAATAACTTTATATAAAGATTATAACAAACCTGAATAGTATCAAGATCCATGATGTCAAAATTAGCTTTTCTCTTGACAATCTTTCGCATATGCTGTATTGCAAGTTTGACCTAAGCAACAAGCAGAAGAACCACAATAAATAAAAAATGTAATCTGCTGTACAGAAGTATGCAGAAAGACTGCAGATTTATATATACTGTAAAAAAATAAAAAAAATAATGTAGCAGTCAACAGAAACTGATGTATCTGTAAACATAGGTCAAAATACGAATCTGGGTAGTGAATAGAAGGGTTGACAGTAACAAGACAAGCAAGCATGCTGCATGCAGCATTGGAACTAATACTAGTTCATACAAGGCACAAAAATTGGAGTCTGAAAAGACAGAGGTCACGCATGAGTCCAATAGGAGGTTCGAGTCCAATGGCCCTAGTCATTGTTTAGCTAAGCATAATGATCTGAATGTTAAGGTGTTCACTTTTATCTACCCTTTCCAGCTAGCAAGTTGGCCATGTATGGTCTATACATGTGAAGACTTTTCAATTTTCATTTTTTATGATAGTTCAGTTCATAATCAAAATTACTCACTACTATTGGAGTATTGGTGAATACAAAAAGGAAATTGTGAGTTCCAATGTCATCTAGCTCTTCTTGTCTTGTCCATGTACCTCTTGCTTTGTTATATTGGTGCCACATTCTAACCGCTGCATGACTACACTCATGCATCAAAGTGATACAATTGAGGTGTATCTGTAAGACATGATGACACTAACGGCATTGTAAAATAAAAGCACACAGTAACTATCACGTCTGCCTGGGCCAACAAGCCCATTGACAAATTAGTAACAGCTAACAAGTGGAAGTACTTGTCATCAAAGTAAGCTTCACTACTATTGGAGTATTGGTGAATACAAAAAGGAAATTGTGAGTTCCAATGTCATCTAGCTCTTCTTGTCTTGTCCACGTACCTCTTGCTTTGATATATTGGTGCCACATTCTAACCGCTGCATGACTACACTCATGCATCAAAGTGATACAATTGAGGTGTATGTGTAAGACATGATGACACTAACGGCATTGTAAAATAAAAGCACACAGTAACTACCACGTCTGCCTGGGCCAACAAGCCCATTGACAAATTAGTAACAGCTAACAAGTGGAAGTAACTGTCATCAAAGTAACCTTACCGTCCCTCAAAAAAAAAAGTAAACTTACCGTGAATTTTGGAAGTGGATATTTGTATGTGTCCACTAGCTCCATCATCAAGTCAACCAAGTTGGAGAATGGACTATCAAGAACCATTCCAGCAATTGATGGATCCTCCGCTCCATACATTAGACTGAAAATATAAGAGTCAAGGGTGAATAGGCTTTAAAGACAAGGATGTATGGCAGGGTTCATAAACACACATGGACAGGGTAAAAAGGAATATGTGGTATTGTGGTCTTTTCACACCACCAGCTAAGATGGCATGACCTGTCCATCTATGTGCCTTACTGAATCGTCGAAACAAAGTTCCAATAGTGCACCCCCCCCCCACACACACACCCACACACTTTCATGATGCTAAGAGAGAAGGTTCCTTTTTCAGGAATGGTGCCCAGGTCACATTTCGATTCAATAATCTTATTCCCGTACTAAGCTGGACAATGTACTATAGTAATTTACTCTTCATGAACACATTCATTCAAACATAGGGAATTTACCTTGTGACAGCACCCATTGAACGGCCCCACAAAGCTATGCAAGATACATTCCCATCGGTGCGCAAATAGTTAACAACAGCTTTCAGATCTTCTTTCTGTCAAACAAAAAAAGTATTCCTCAGGAGGCACTCTTCGATGACAATGAAACTAATATGAATACATGTCGTGGCTAAGACATGTTCAAAACAAAGAGTGAGAAACAAAGGGATCAAGGGATGTTTCAACACACTAATCAGTCAGATACTCAGGTGGAGAACAATATATGCTAAAATGCCCCGTAGATTAAAATTTTGATTAGTCTTGGGTGCAAAAAATTATGTTTCAAGACACATGCTTGTGAGTAGAAAACATAGAATACTACTAAATACCAAAAAAATTTATATGATTCATTTCTCAGGTTGTCTGGCCATATTTCTACAGAATGCAAAAACTACCCAAGCAAGCTGAAACTTCACAATAAAAACAGGTTTAATTTCTATCTTCTATAAGCACAAGAACTCACTTCATTCCAGCCTAATGTGACATGTTCTCCTTCAGACAGTCCAGACCCTGAAAAGTCCAGTGTAAAGACTGTAATGTTTGACGGCAGAAGAATAATAGCGGCTTCACTAGCATCAGCTCTGCACCCACTGGAAAATAAATAATGCAGATCAATTAATGCCAAGCCAACATAACAGATAGAATATCATAACAAATGTGTAAGGACTAAGTTTCTTTGTTGGTGGGAAGCCATTTTGACTAAAAAACCAACTCGCATTAATGTGAACATACACGATACAAGTGGCCTTACCTGTTACCATGACAGTATATGACACAAGGGAGAGCTTTTCCTTCAGGAATCACGGCAGGCATATAGTGACTACACTGCAATTTCTTGCCCAGACCATTTTTAACCTGAAAAAGAAATATGCTATATTTAGTTACAGCTTATAGCGATAGAATCACGGAAAGCTGCAGAAGAACATAAGTTTATCCTGGTTAGCTTAAATTTCTTTGTTTGCTATGTGCAATATAATCTACCCAAAAAAATTCAAGACTGTAAATCAATTTCAGTATATATTACTGTATAGCAGGAAAATAGCAACTGCATGATGGTAACAGAACATTAAAGATTACTCACAAAAAAAAACATTAAAGATGGAATGGATGTTATGAGGCACTTCAATAGCGGAAAAAAATAAAGAAAGCGACTATACCACTGTGTCATATACTCAAAATTCAACAGTTGCATATCAACTTTCAACAGTCAAAACACATGAACAACCTAAATATGAGACAACCAGTTTTACTGAGTAAACAGGTCGAACAGAAAAATCTCATACAAATATCTGTATCTATATTGCTAATTTGCTACACATTTATGTAATATTGCAATACATGAATCCATATATTTTATAATCCCCTCAAACAATACGGATTATTCCTGGATATCCAAAAAAGCAAGTATGTAAAAAACATCTTCATTTTTGCTGCATGAGATCCTAAGTTACTCCTTCATTTGCAACATGTTTGTTTATCTAGCAGGTCACCTCGTCCACATGGGGCCTTTGTTCCCAAAAGTACAGCAAAGTTACTACCACAGAGCCAAGAGATTTAGAGATTGATAGGCTGATTTTAGTCTGTTATCATCATATTGCAGTGTATAAAAAACATATGACCTCTAAGTCTTTCCTCTGGAACCATCTCCCCTTCAGCATAAACTCCTGCTCTAATAGATCGTCATTTGGACTGTAGTCAGCTCTGTCATGCAATGAAATAGTAGACTAGTCAGTGATTCCAGCAATTATGTGTTACTCAAAGGAACATAACAGTACATGGTCTGCTATTGAAAGTTACAGAACAATAATAACTTGTCTATCAGTTGTAAAAAAAAAACTTTTAGTGGCCCTTCAATTTGAGTACAGCAGTTTATGTAGTTGAAAAGAAGTCCTACTGATGAAGAAGCCTATGCCAATAAGGGAATGAAAGAAACGTCATAGAGACAGGAACACATTTAGAAACATTTGCAACATAAGTTTTGACCATGAGTTATAAGCACCCTACAAGTTTAGTTTATTGACATATATCCCAACCTCACACATATGTTCTCGATGCGAAATACACATCAGGGCAACTCTAGTCTCAGCATGTTTGATGTATATACTATTTGAACTTCATCATACTCACCAAAACAGCATGCACTCCCTCTCATATCCAAAAAATTACAAACAATACAATCATAAGAACACAGGTAACCTATTAGCCCACAGAATCACTAGTAAGCTGAACAGATACATAGTACTCACGTTTACCAGAACATGTTAATAATTCTATAACTCACACTTATGGCGATACCAAGCTTCGACCACCCTGAGGAACCGAATTGCTAGTCCCTCATACAGTCATACACACACTACACTATCACGCAAGACCAACCACGAATCCACCTCAATTGCGCGGCCTCCAGCCCAACCCGCCACCAGCGAATCAACCAATTCCACTGCAGAGGCCGTACAACCCCGACCGCGCCAACGAACCTCGGAAGGACCAGACCCAGGACGCGGCACCCCTCCATCCACCCCACCGGAGAACCCCCGAGCCAGCGCAGCGCCGCCCAGATCCAAACCCACAACACCCGAATCGCGGCGGTGCAGACGGAAGGCGAGGGCACGGAGGGAGCTCTCACCTGGGCGGGCGGATGATGAAATTGACGAGCTGGTCCATCGGCGTGGGGAGAGGGAGGATGGGATTGGGGATTCGGGGTAGACGAAGCAAGCAAGCTTGCTCTCTGGCTCTGATCGCTTCCGATTTCCCCCACCTCCGCTTCGCCTCCACCGGCTGGCTTTTTAATTGCTTCGGTTGCGTGGCTGCCTTCCCCTTTTCCGGGCTCGGCCTCGTCAGACGGCGACAGCGCAGGCTGGGAAGGGAGGAGAGCCGGAAAGGAAAGGGGAATGGCGGTTTTCACGTCCGGGACCTTCTGTTCCTCTATTTTATTTTGACGATATTACCCCAGTGATACTCCCTTCAGATACTGTAAGAGAATTTTGGTGATATAAAAAGTCTGCGGTACTACACGGGAATGTGAGGCCATGTTCCTAGCGGTCGCTTTGAAACGACTTTTGTAAGAATCTGCAAGCGCTTAAAAGTACATCTGACCTGGACAAAACATTTCCCCTCCTTTTCGTGGTTTCATTTATTAATATACATGGTGCCCATGAATATTAAATGGATGATGATTTTGGCACACGTGTGCACGGGAGGATATTTGCGCTCATTTATGGCTACTGGTGTATCAAGTACATTTAGAAATAGTAATACAATCAATGCATCTTTTTGGTAATACTCCCTTCGTCCCAGTATATAAGCCATTGTTGAGATCCCAAATTCTACACCAAAGTTCACTATGTAAAAAGAAGATTTCCATCACATCAAAATGTCATAGCATATATGGAGTACTAAATGTAGATGAAATCAAAAACTAATTGCACAGTTTTGTTGTACTCTACGACACGAACATTTTGAGCCTAATTAATCAATTTTTGAATACTTTTTCACACATACAAACGAAATGCTACAGTGCCGCACGCACTCCAAAAGACCAAAATTTGGCTCCTAATTTTGGGAACTAAACAAGGGCTAAGTATTGGTATGGTTCAAATTTTATGCCAAAATGTAAGTATTTCTAGGGATAAGATAAAACTAAATGGGTTGGTGGGGTGGGTGGAGAGTTGATGGGCAGGGTAAAACGAGGGGTATAGAAGTCTTTTAGCAGTTCTGCTATCTTTTGCATTTGAATGCTTTGAATGCTTATATTGTGAGACGGAGTGAGTAGGAAATTTCCTGCTTGGAGGGCATCCAACCGCTTGCTTGCGAAAATGTTACAAATTCATGAAGTCTGTCCTAAAGAACTCATGAAGCTTCTACATTCTAAGAGTTCATATGATTGCTAGCCATTTTTTAGGAGGATCTCGATACATGGTAATAGAATGCCGTAGCATATTGAACCCTATGGAGTGAATAAACGTATGGATCAATAACGTTTGGTAGCGTAAGGAAAACAAACTTTCGTTTAAACCTCTTACTATTATTCCTCAAAATTTCTTTTGAAAGAAGGCTAGGAAAATTGCTGGACACATAAGCAAATATACTGATGTATCGATATCTTTACGAGAAGGAGAAGAGAAGAATTTTACCAAGGCACATGACTCCGGTACTCCTACCAGGCTGCAGCCAAAACACACCCAGCCACCAACACTCCAAATTTCCAACAACAACAACAACGGAACGGCCAAATGCGAAGTCCTCTTCTGCAAAGCCGACCCTACGAGGGGAAGACCGGAAGAGTCCTCGAGGTGGATCCTTTGGGGGCCGGTAGCACATTGCAGGTGGGGGGCACGTGCGCGGCATGATTGGGCCACCCACCGGCGCGCAAGTGGGAAACCGCCAGCTGCAGAAACACACCCCGGCCGTGGGGCCCACCCGTCAGCACCCCGGCCCAGTGGGGCCGGTGCGGGTTACGACGGGCTTTCGTTCGGCTCGGTTGCCGGGGGCGGGCCCGATGCCGCGGTGGGGGCCCACGCGGCAGCGGGGCCACGGCGTGCGCGCTTTTGCCTCCGCTTGGCCCTGGCAGCGCTGCGGCTTCTGCTGCGCCGGCCGCTTTGACCGATGCGGTTGACTCCTCGTTGTCCGGGACCTTGCTTGCCTGGATTCTTCAGCTGCGGGCTTGTTGAGATGTTAGAATCGGAACATTGAATTTGAGAGCGAGATGTCACTTCGTAACTATTGCGTTACGGTAGTATTTCGTTAGTATTTGTGAAAAATTATCTAAAAATTGATTAATTAGGCTCAAAATGTTCGTCTCGTAGAGTACAACAAAACTGTGCAATTAGTTTTTGATTTTATCTACATTTAGTACTTCATACATGTTATGACATTTTGATGTGATGGAGAATCTTCTTTTTGCATAGTGTATTTGGGAGTTCCTTTTTGAAACTAAACAAGGCCTGTGTTTAGATCTGTAAAAAGGATAACATCGGACACTATAGTGCACCGCAATATTTTTTGTTTGTTTATAATAATTATTGTCCTATGATGATCTAAATAGATTCAAAAGATTCATCTCATCGTATACATCGAAACTATGTAATTAGTTTTTTTTATTTACCTACATTTACTCCATACATGCGTCATTTGTTATATTTAATGTTTCGATGTGACGTCGATGTGAAGAAAATTTGGAAAGTTGGGAGGAACTAACACAATCTGTGTTTAGATTCGTAAAAAAGATGAAAAGAGTCACATCGGATACTGTAGCGTAATGTAACACTTTCGTTTCAATGTGACGTTGATGTGATGGAAAGTTTGGAGGAACTAAAGGCACCCTTTGGGGTGTTTAGTTGATGAAAAGAGGGGTAAAAAGTGGGTAGAAAAGTCACATAGGATACTGTAGCGTACTGTAGCACTTTTCGTTTGTTTGTGGTAAACACTGTCCTATCATGATCTAACTAGGCTCAAAAGATTCGTCTCGTCGTGTACATAAAAAATATGTAATTAATTTTTTTATTTACCTATATTTAGTGATCCATGCATAAGGAGAGAGATTTAATATGATTTGACGTGATAGGTAAATAGTAAAGTTTGGAGGGAGAATTTTTATCTCTTTTCGGAGTCTCGGGGTGGGCGCACGGATCCTCTCTCGGTCTTCGCAGAGTACACGGTGCACAGCTACTGCTACGGCCTAGCGGATGGTGCCCGCGGTCTCCCGAGGCTCCTTCCGTCCTCGGAGATGGACGGCCTGGATCCGCAGATCCCATCGATTTCAGAGGTCACGTGCTCGTCACCCGCTGACTGTCTACTGCGACCAAGGGCCGATGCTGTTGTACTTCGGTCCTGGAACTTCTCTCAACCACACTTAGATTCTAAGATAAATGAAGATTTTCTCGCTTATCATTTTTCATTTTTTACGATACAAATCTCTAAAACGGTTTATTATAAAAGCAAAAATAAATAAAAATAAATTTGATAAGATTCTCGCTTATTTTCGTAGATAAATCAATTATAATTGTTCCAAACAGGACCTTTCTATCGTGCTTGCTTTGAAGCACTGCATACTCTGTACATACAGATCCTCTCTCTTGCCACAACTGCTCCTGCTTAACCCCACGATAAAGCTGGTCACCATTACTCGTAAGGTTTATTTGCATGATTGTATTATTAATTTAAGTTCTAGAGAGCTCAAATTACACCTATCGATGAACAAAATTTGTGCAAGTCTTCTGTCTTCGGTGCAACGGTTTCTCTTTTCGTTTTGTGTGATGCCCATGTTATAGGTTGAGAGAATCATGACCCCGATCTTAGTACGCCCCACAGTAACCGGAACGCCACATTGATCGAGGTGGTCATTATGACCGCTCATTTTGAGTTTCCAAACTTGACGTTCTATTTAGACTTTAGTTTAAGAATTTGCCATAATCATTTTTGGCATGAAACAAGTTCATTGTCTACTCAACGAGTCAACCTTTGGCTCGAGGCTAAAAATACCACGTAACTTTCATGTCTTGGACTCAGAATATTTGATTTAATTTGTTTCAAAAAAATGACATTGGTTTCCAAATGAACTCGTCGCTAAAAAACATTAATTTATTTGTTTTTAGATACAAACAATCATACGACTTCATCATTTGCATGTATAAGATGTCAGTTATTGTCTTCGTCGACGTCTAATCATATAGCCCGCAATTAAATGACCCGCAACGAAACTGTGTCCTGGAAGATACATTTCATAAATCAACTTGAATGTCTTTAAATGATGTGGAGTCCTAAAGACTGCAAAAATAAAACTCTCCATTGGGCTCGGCCTTAGGTCGGTCCCAACCCATCATTGTCTATGGGTAGTGTCCATGCTGCCATGTCAGCAAGACATCACCTTAGACACTACATTCTCCAACCCATGATTTCTTAGGATGGATCATTAATAAATTCATCATCTTTTCTCTCTACCAATCATACTTGCTCTTTTTCTATCATGAAGACACTATCATCTCCCAATGCAAACTTTGGTAGTGTCCTATGCATAGGTTCTCGTGTCGATACTGGGTCTTGCATGAGACTCAGTTTCTTCCTCTTTCCATTCTCTCCCTTATTTAATACAGTGCCACACAAGCAAAAAGTCATATGTGGCAGCCTAATTAATGCTATGGAAACCATCCTACATGGAGGGTTGGGACTACCCTTGTGCTTCTTCAAAAGCTTAGAGATCCATTCCCGTGTGCTCATAAGCTTTTATGCGAACAACAGCAATACTTATCACGAACATAATGGAAAATCCAGTGCGTATTGTTCCGACTCCCGAGCCAGCAGGATGGAAACTGAATCAAGAATAATGCAGTCTGCTTGTGTGTGTTGGATGTTTCATAGTTGTGTATTTTCGTATAAGCACACAACAAATTAGTCAACTGAGATTGTTTGTTAAGATGCAATTGCGCTAGATGCTGATTCCGTGCATGCACAGCAGCAGCCTTGAGCCCCGCAACTGCCCCACTGGGTATCTGGCGAGTTGTGCGGCTACTGCAGCTCCAGTCCATCAGGTGACCCACACCTTCGTACATTCTTGGCCTCCATCTGAGACATTTTCTCCTCCATTCGTTATCGGATAATTTTACTCCGGGACGCCAAAGAAGTATGAAATTGGTCGTAAGACATTGCTCAATTTTATCTTTGCTGGATGACACTTTTTATTTGTGTCAATTTACCACAAGGCACCGTAGCAAATAAAATAAAATATTAATTTATAGGCTTATGGACCGTCAAAAGTCAATTTTACCCTTAATAACATGAGTTTGCAAGTCAGTTTTCTCCTCACCTCTATGTTCTCCTAACAAACTCCTCGCACCATGCCCTGCTCTCTATCTTGGCCTATGGGCCCGAGCTCTCCACGGTCAACCTTAAAATCAGCATACGCACATCGGGGCCATCACCGGTTCGGCGGAGATTGCGTTGGCCACAACGTCATCGGTCGGGGATGCGGACTGAGCCAGCGAGGGCATCCACGGGCTACTCCGTGTGGTGATGCGTCTGGACCACAACAAGAAGAACTAAATCGAATGTGTGCGGCCCACTTTAACAAGGGTAAAAATGACTTCTTGTGCTCTTCCTCTCTCCTCTAATCAAGAAATAAATATTTTATTAGCTCTAGTGTCCATCAGCCAATTGCCACACTTTAAGAGTGTCCATGAGCAAAGACCGAATTGAACGATGTCCATCAACAAAGAGTGATATTGAACGGTGGCCTGCAGCAAAATTACCCTTCATTACCGCAGCCCCTGTTTTCCTGCTATTACAAATTTCTAGCAATAGATTGGTTACCAAAGGATTAATGATATTGGCAATTTGGCAACAACAATTGGATGATTTTCGTGGTGCTAATTCTACAGTTTGATCAGTTACAATGTATAGTATTAATAAGATTTCATGGGGATTGAACTGATTTTCATGCAGCTAATTCTACACAAAATTTTGATCAGATAACAGCTCCTTTACGTTTATTGTCTGTATATTTGGTTCATGTAGGATGTACTCCCTCCGATTTGATAAAGGAGGTCGTTTAGGACAGCGACACGTTTACCAAAGCACAACTTTGACTTCTCTTTTCTATAAAATTATTTCTTGAAAAATTATATATGTATATTTTTATGAAAGTAATTTTCAAGACCAATCTATTTATATAATTTTTACATTTCTAAACTCAATGACTTAAATGTTATTTATAATTTATATTCTCAATGTTTGATTCAAACCTTATCCTAAACGATCTTTTTACCGAACCGGAGGGAGTATAGCACTGATAAGATTTATTGGGATGCCTCTGCTATTTCAGACTGAGACACAGTATCATTAGCATATCCTTTCCAGGTTTCATAGCCATCATGTGGACAGAGATGGTGAGTTCCGTATACATTATGTTCTATAGTACGTCGGGATCAACCGGGAATTCTGGAACCATTGTGCTGTGCTTGAGATCAGCTCGAATTGCCATCACATTATCTGCAAATATAGAGGCATCACTTACAGCTACTGAATATGCAACTGTCGAATTAGTTTGCCGCCCTCAGAATTCTGCCTCCCCCTACATTAAAGCATTCACATGGATGAGCCAAATGTTTCCCTGAATGCTAACGATTGAGCGAGTCAAGCTACCTGGGAGATAAAACATGGGCCCCGTTTTGTCACTGCAGTTGTGTAAAATTAGCAACTTCTAATTTCCCACTTCCCTCTGTATATTTATACGCCGTATGATGCAGTCTTATGCAGCATCGAGATTTTCTTGAAATCAATGGTCGTCCTGAGGAAACAGAGAAACAATGTCGCCATGCTTCATGACAAACCAAGTGAGCAAGTGAAACAGCAGGCCCAGGCCAAACCGTACATACTCAATCACCCCCTGCTCGCTGATCGTCCTGCTAAATCTTCCCATAAAAAGTGTAATGTGTTTTCCACTCTGTAAAATAAAACAGACAAAGCGCTTCAGTGTGCCAACCAGCCAAAGACACCGGATTTGTTTCTTTTTTGTGTGTATCTTGAATTCTTGACAGTAAATTTGTCCCTGAGGAAGTAAAAAGAAAAAGAAACTCTGACCTTCCCTGCACCACAAATCTGAGCAAGGTTTGTACCCACTGTTAACACAATGCTATGTATTTATAGAAGACAGGATCAGATGTACTTAATCTTTGACCCACTGATATTGCAGGATCGAGAGGTACCATTTTTAGGAACCAAGGCACCTTTAGCAAAGAGAAGTCCTCCTTTTGGATTCTTTTGGGCGTGTGCAGTACTGCAGTCCCGCCTATCATGAAGAATTGGTTGTCTATCAGCCATGGTCGATCTGCTTAGGAAGTGAATCATCAGGCATGGCCGATCTTCTTAGAGATTATACTGCTTACAAATATGCACGCCAAACAATACTTCTAGGGTCAGTCCTCTTCGCTACTAAACATATGTTTCATACTTCATGTAACATATCAAATGTATTGTAATATCTAGTTGTATCCATGAACCATCTTTCATCTGCATCATAAACCCTCTGGTCTTGCCAAATATCAGATATAATCGGGAAATTCCTAAGCAGATTGGCTGCATGTCTGAGCTCTGAAACGTAAATGCCCGTACAGTGCTCTCCAGGAAACAATTATGTGGAGTGGACTAACACGTGGAAACGAAGCATTAGGCCAGTCTCAGTGTATGGTTTCCCTGCACGATTAACTAACCAAAAACTAGGTAACTGTGGAGGAAGAGAGGGACATGGACGACCAATTTTAATGGTTGGTTGGAGGAGGAGGGGTAGGGAGGGGTCGGCCGTGTGAGGCCGGAGCTCTGCTCCCTCTGCTCAGCGGTCGTGGTGGCGTGAACCTTGGCGGTAAACGAAATCCACCCACACGCAACGGATCCGAGCTTCCACCGTCTCCCTGCAGTAGATAGTACAATGGCTCGTCTTCTGCCTCGGAGCTCGCGCTCGGCTCGTAGATGAATGAGACGACGGCCTCGCCTCGATCCGATCGCGTGGGGAGTTTTCTGCTAAATTTTTTTCCATGCCGACGATAAACAACAATCCGTTGTACGTGCCCTAAGCAGGCACCAAATTTAGTGTTGAAAGGAACAATCCAACAATATGCTCTTAACCACGTACTGTACTCCCTTGGTTTGTTAGTGAGCATCTTAGGATTTAAAAATGTCTAGAGATATATTTTCACCATTAATCCTCCTATAGTATAGTCAATTGCTATAAAAATCAACATCATATTGAAAAAACTTTGGAATGCCCATCTATTCATATAACTTGTGCGCGCGGGCTATTTAATTAGAAATTATAAGGTTTGACGTCGTAAAACAATAATGGTGCAATTAATTGGTTTTGTATCATCTCGGGGTGACCTTATTAGTTCCCCCACGTGCTGAGGATGTATAAAAGAAATGTCACCTTAATTTAGTTCTAAGTCAGTATTGGCCAAATTCATAAAAAAGGTAATATATATTTTTATAGTGTCGAAAATATCTTGCCAAATATATTTTTCCCCATGTTGGTCCTCGAATATAGCTCGAAATGTCATACGGATCCCCAAACTTATTACTCCCTTCATTCTTAAATATACGACATTTAGGACAAATAAATTAGTTTAAAAATAAATTAATTTGTTTATCCTAAACGACGTATATTAAGAACAGATGCAGTAATTATTTTACGTGACGTTTAAATCACCATATTTACATTAAACCGCTACATGGCTGCAGAGTGTGCATGACGTGGATCTTACATATAAGGTTCCACATGAGCTCCATCGATGTTCTTTCTGTTTTTTTCTCTCTTCATGACAGCTACCCTCCCTCACACACCAACATCAACTCCTCCGCCTCCTCTTCCTCGTCACCGCTTAGTGCCACCACTCAGCTAGTCCCGTGTAAGTGTGTAACCCGATGCTCCCCCTCTCTCACCCACAACACAACGCGTGCGCTCTGCACCTCCATCCTCTCCGCCACTAGTCAAAGGAGCATCGCCACCTCGCAATTCATGGTCATAGGTCTTCAGAAGGGTGAATAGGAGGAGCATGATGAGCGGCAAGGTGAAGAGGGCTATATTTAGATGCTTGGGCGGAGGGTTCTCGATTCGGATGCGCAGACAACACGATTTAATATCATAAGCATTGCTATTTTTACTCTTTATTCGATATAATAAATATATTAATATTTTTATATAAACTTGACTTGATCAAGCATATATAAGATATTTTGAGTTAAAACAAAGTCCGAATGTCTTTTTTTACAAAGTAGTACACCTAATCTAATTAATGGAGATGTAACTTTTTTTCAGGGGCAAAGTCAGAACTAAACTATAGGGGAGTAAAGCTGTAGAAAATCACTGAATAGGGGCTAAAATTGAACTTTTACTCATTTTACATGGTCAAGTTTTGCGTACAAATCTAATATGGTACCTTTTTTGAACCATGAATCTACGGAACGATGTCGAGCTTCGCGCACGCTTCCGTAGGCAGACAATCTCCGGTAAAAAGGACGCATGAACGGGCCAGACTCTGCTTGCTTAGTCGCCATGATTCCATGAGTCCTGCTGTTAAGCAGACCAATGTTTTGGCTACAGTCTAAGAGAGAAACCAACCTAGATACATTAGGGCTTATATGGTCGATTGGATGTGGCTATAACATACCAGTGATCTCTGTTAACCAGGCTCTGAATACACACACTGATCAGAAAAGTTACTGCTTCAAACGAGAAACCAACCTAGATACATTAGAGCTTATGGTCGATTGGATGATCCCGGCGGCCAAGAAGAAAAAAGGTTTGTGCTGTAGCGTATGTTCTGATGATCATTTCACTAATCAATGCCCTCTACTCCGCGCACCCAAACCGCAGGCAGCTTTCTGTGGTCTGACAGGTGATGGTCTGGAATTTTTCCACATACCAACTGAGGGAGTTATAAGTGCTCCTCCGCTAGAGAAAATTGCAGCTACTGCATTGATCCGGATTGTGGAGGGAGAAGTTTCAGCAGAGTTACTGAAGGCCGAATTAGTAAGGATCCTTCCTATCAAATGGGAGTGGGAAGTCCGTATGCACGGGCCAAAGGAATTCATCGTTCCCTTCCCTAGCCCAGTGGAGTTGAAAACTTTGGTTGCAATTAAAAGGATACCGACAGATAACAATGAAGGAGTACTGTTTTTCGAAGAGTGGACACAGGAGATCAAACCCGAGCGAAAATTGCATCAGGTCTGGGTTTTGGTTTATGGAGTTCCCCATGAGATCTGTTCCTTCCTACCACTTTGGGCTATTGGCACTACTCTAGGTGCTACAGAAAAGGTGGACATGACCTATCTAAGGAAACATGGAGTGGTGCGCCTGTTGGTGAATGTTCTGGATGCTAATAAAATTCCAGAGGACACCCACATTGTGGTGAAGGGCCTTATGTATCCAATCTATTTCAAAGTGGATGAGATAGTGAGCACAGATGAGGAATTTTTTTGAGGAGGATGACCTGCTAGATGATGAGTTTGGTCATGGAGATCATGAGATGGAGGATGCGGAACACCCAAAAGAGGATTCTCGGGATGAGTCCGGAAATAATAATACTGACCGTAGTCTTGGAGATCAACATAAGGCTCCATCATCGGATGATCAGCTAAGAATGGTGAATGAGGCGATTGATATTGCAGTTAATGGTCTACTTGATGAGATCAGCCTAAAGGTGGCGCTTGAAGAGGATGACACGGTAGCACAGCTGGCCCACATTACAGTGCACGAAGATGGGCTGACTGAAGGCACGCCGCTATCTATAGCGGCTGCAGCTGGACAGCAGGTGCAACCAGCGGAGGAGCAGCTGCCCGTTCAGAAAGATGACTCGGCTGGGCTACCTAGGCCTCACGCAGAGGGGTAGTTTCAGGAGTCGCCAGGCGAGTGCATGCCGCAGGAGCTTTTGGTGGCTGCTGAGTTGATTGCGGAGTCCGAACAGCCGGCTGCGGTGGTGGTCACGCAGCCAGCAGCACAGGCGCTGCTATCTGAGCAGCCAGCGGCAGCGGCGCTGCTCCCTGAGCAGCCAGCTGCGGCGGCGTTGCTTACTGAGCAGCCTGCTACGCTGAAGGATATTGCAGGGTCCCAGCTCCCTGCAAAAGCAAAAGCAGAAGCAAAAATAAAAAACAAAATCAAAAGCAAGAAGGCAACTGATCCGGTTAAACCGGAGACCACACTAAGGCGCAGCAATAGATCTTCGTCGAAGGATGACGATCACACCCTAACGAAGACCGCGCGCATGGCAGCAGTTCGACACTTGGAGATGCTAGGTAATTCCAAATCATTCTCTGCCTTTCCTGATTCCCGCATTTCTTCCAATTTAAAAGCTATTGATATTTCGCTTGGTAGAGATGATAATGTAGTTAGATCGTCCACTTTAGCTATTAAAAACATAGAAGTTGATAGGATGCCAGTGTCAACAAGGAAGAAAAATGACATTAAAAAAGGGAATAGAGACATAATTTTTACCCATAACATCACAAATTCTAGTGACGAAGAGAGGGAGGAAATTTTTCAGTCGGCCCTCGACCACTGCGGTGGAGATACAAAAGAGGACCATCTAGATCAGAACTTGGATTATATTCTAAATGATCTGAGTCCTGGTCCGAGAAAGAAAAAGTCGAAATCAACCTCCATTACAAAAAAAGGGAAACCCCCTAAAAAGCCAAAAACACCTTCAAAGTTAAGTTTAAGATGAAAGGGATCTTTTGGAATAGCAGAGGTCTCGCAGACTTGGCTAAACATAGATATTTGTCGGAGCTGGTTAAAGAAGAGCATATTAATCTGATAGCCCTTTCAGAAACGGGTAGGGATAGTTTTACAGACCCGGTGCTGAAAAACCTGTGTGGGGGTAAAGATTTTATTTGGCATACCATGGCCCCACATGGCAGATCAGGAGGTATCCTTGTGGGTGCCGATCTTAGTATTTTTGACATAGGCGCCATCGATGAAGGCGAGTTCTATGTTAAATTCACCCTCAGAATTAAAGAGGATGACTTTAAATTCAATTTTTACGTAGTGTACGGCCCAGCTCAGGAAGAAAATAAAATGGCCTTCCTTGTTGAGATGGCCAATACTTCTCTTCCGTATATCATAGGAGGGGATTTCAACATTATGAGAAATTAGGCTCTCTTTTAGATAATGCTTCATATTTATCTCATTATCAGAAAGAGCACTAGTCTCTGCCTTAGTATCCAGCTTTTCCAGCAGATCTAGGATCCTTTTTTTCTCCTTCTTATAGGACCCCGCAGTATTTTTGGCCCAGCCTCTAAGGTGTTGTCTAAGGCGCCTGATTTTATTCTGCCACCTAGCCAAGGGTGAAGTACCCCGGTTTTCTAAACTCCAGACCTCTGCAACCATATCAAAAAAAGCCTTCTCTCAACAACCACCCTCTTTCAAATTTAAAGGGTGGATGACCATTCCGGTGAGTGGAAGATCTAGAGTTAAGGATCAGAGGGGTATGATCCGAAATATTCCTATCTCTCGCTTCTACCGTCGCCAAAGGGAATTCTATCGAGCTTCTCATAAGTCGGATCATCTCCTGGACCAGCCCAAGTATAGAGTCTACCAGTCATGATAATCTCTCTGAGGTCCAACGATTCTATAACAGCATTAAACAGGTTTGGCCATTTAGAATCAAAATTATTAGTGCTCTTTTCGAGGGAAGAGGAAAGTAAATGGTACGAAAGGGCTAACGTGAACACTCTCCTGCAAGGGGATGACAACACTCGTTTCTTTCATTTGGTGGCAAATGGAAAACACCGAAATCAACACATCTTTAGATTACAACAAGATGATGGGGTTATAGTTGGTAATTTTGAATTAAAGCATTACATCACTAACTATTATAAAGACCTCTTTAGTCAACCTGATGAGACCGCTATCACTTTGGTGGAATCTCAAACAGATGATATTACCCAGGTGACAACGAAGAAAAATAATATCCTCACTTCACCTTTTACAGAGATAGAGATTAGAGAGGCGATCTTCCAAATGAAACATAATAAAGCACCTGGACCAGATGGTTTCCCAGCTGAGTTCTACCAGTTTTTTTGGGAGATTATAAAGGATGATCTTATGGCCATTTTCACAGAATTGGAGTAATCTCTTTAATTCCAAAGGTCCAAGGTGCCAAACAGATTCAACAATATAGACCCATTTGTGTCCTAAATGTTAGCTTTAAGATTTTTACAAAAGTTGGCAAGAATAGACTAAACAAAGTAGCAGAAACGGTGGTAAGCCCATCACAAACTGCCTTTATGCCTGGCAGGAATATCATGGATGGAGTGGTTATATTACACGAAACCATCCATGAATTACACACCCGAAAGAGAGACGGAGTCATTCTCAAAATAGATTTCGAGAAGGCTTACTGTGACGAACCGGATTCTCACCGACGAGAACCCGACTCCCTGTACCCTTGAGATAGTCCCAGGAATAGCAGCTATCTCGTACAGAACTCATCTCAGTCGAATATCACATCCATACAACGATAAAAGATTCATTACATGACATATATAAAGACAAAGCGTCTGATACATGCCCTCTGGGCTAAAACGACAATAGGAAACATCTGCGCGGCGGTAGCTAGAACAACAGGGACCACTCCTCCACAGGCATCCTTGAGCGTAGCGCACACCCTTCAATCGTACCACCCGTCCTGGTTGAACTCGTGGTCGGGGTCTTCACCTGAGAACCCAAAGTCTGTCCCCAAGGAAATGGGACAGGTCCACGTCACCAACCATAATATGATGCAAGCTTTAAAGGTGGCCTATTCTAAGGATAAAGAAATAAACAAGGTTTGAGCCAGGGTTTTCTTATGCAAGCAGCAGCAATAACCCAATTTCATCTCGTCACCAACTCCTGCTCACACACATACACCTCCACTTCCCAAAACCAACCATCAGCCTCACATTTCCCATCGGGCTCGTCCTGCCACGGCAGGTTCCCGCAAATCATTATCCACCAACACCTTTCACTCACTAGTCGACTCGGTGAGCTCCCTCCCCACCTCGTCTCAACAGCCTCAGCTGGACCAATCTCTCATATCCCGGATCAAGGATGAGGTAAGAAAGCAGTTTCCCATGCTAGCCGGGGCTTCTCAGAAATGGGTCGTCCGTAACCGTGGACACGGCTATACGTATAGTTTACACTCTGCAGAGGTGGCACTCCAGGAATCCATCCGGGCTGCAAGGCTAGTCCGCAACCAACCTGAGACGCAGCCCACAGCAAAGACCCTAAGCAGTAGCGGCGCCAATCCTGTCTCCCTGGGCTCGGGAAACATCCGATCTAACATCTGCCCCAGGGTCGTGAAACCTTCCCACCGGGGCCAGTCGGGGGCCGTGGTAAATCAGGGAGATTACGCCGCAACGAATCCCCCCTACACATATCAAACTCGATTCTCCTACAGTCTCGGCGCCGCACTAGAGTAGGCTTGCTGGAACCCTCCCCATACTGGGTAGATGGTGAGCACGGTAATTCCCAAGTCCAAAGTGGGGGCACGACTCGGTCCTTAATTGTTCGGTAAAGCGAGTATCTGCATCACAAGCGATCCGCCGCAACGGTCCGCAATCGGCACCCATAACAGGTATTGCCGCCCAAACTCCTCAGGTACTCACCGAGTACCAATCCCAAGTAACCAGTAACCATGTACCCGCAACAGGTACCCCATAGGGACTGCCCGAGTGCAGCCCCTCAGCACCTCGATCAACGATCGAGTTGTTATTACTCGCTTACACCGCCTAGCTGCACTACTCCTCCCAAACCACCCACAACTCACGCCAAGAGGATCAATCACAACCATCCCAACACATGCATAGCATAGCATATTTATAAAGTGAGTAGTAGGTAGCAAGGTAACAGGATAATAACAAAGGCAGTGCAGGTTTATCATGCGAGTAAAGTAAAGCGCTAGCATACTAGTTTGCATGTCTAATAGGTATTTCAGAGATGGTCGGGCGTGAACCTGGGCAAAGGTCTTCGTCCTCGTCGAAGCAGTTGTTGTAGTAGTCCGGCTCCTCCTGGCTCTCCGGAGCTCCTAGGGGCGCGGAAAGAAAATAAGACGCGGCTACTAGCAAAGAAACACTAAGACAGCGACGAAAGAAGACCCAAATAACACCAAACTCTACACTAACGCGTAGATCATGATTTTAGAAAAATATAGAAACTGGTTTCATATTTTTCTGAGCTACGGTTGATTTATTATTAATTTTCGAAGTTTAAATCATTTTCTGAAAATATTAAATAATTTCCGAAAAAGAAAACAGACAAATAATTAGCCTGCTGACGTCAGCATGACGCCATGCTGACATCAGCAGTGGGGTCCGCCTAGGATGACGTCAGCAGTGGGCCCTGCTGACGTCAGCGTTGACCGGTCAACGGTCAACGGGGGTCAACGGTCAACGGTCAGCGGGTCAACTCAGGTCAGTGGGCCCCATGTGTCAGTGACTCGCAGAGTATGACAGGTGGGTCCCATACGTCAGCGCTGTTAAAAGAAAAAGAAAAAGAATAAATGATGGCTGGGCTGGAATTGGGCCGAAAGTGACTGGGCCGGAAGAGTTTAGGGTGGTTAAACAGACTTAACTTGCGAGATTCGGCCCACGAAGGGGCAGCTGCTGGATTCGCTCTGGTGGACCAAGTCCACCGTGAACCGTGAGATGGGTCCACGTGAGCCGGGTGTACGGGATCGATTCGTGGCCGACTGGGATCTTCTGTGCATGGCTGTGTGGCGACTTGGTGTGGTCTTGCGTGTGGCATGGCCTCGGCGCGACGCGACGCGCGCGCGACGCGCTCTGGAGCACGCAGGCGGCGAAGCTCGTCGGCGGAACTGGCCGGAGAAGGCTCGGCTCGGGTCTAGGATGGTCGGAACAGCAGTGCTAGGGCTTGGCGGTCACGGACGGGGTGAACAAGGCCAGGATTGGGTTCGGTTGGGCCCTCCCGACGCGAACGGCGGCGGCTCGGCCATGGTCGCCGGCGTGCAACGACGGCGACACGAGTTTAAGTGCAACGACGTGCTCGGCAGGGTTTTGTGCGTGTGCGCGTGTGGCTGCTGAAACACAACAGGGTGCGCATGCGCGGGCCCGTGGCTTCCCACGGCCGCGCATGGCCTCGGCGTTCGCGCGCGCGGCGAGCAGAGCTCGGCCGCGGCGGGCCTCGGCTGCGGGGAACAAGCGACGGCGGTTTGCAAGAGGTTTAGCGGCTCGGGAACCTGCACAAGAAGACGCACAGCTCGAAGGCTGGCTCACAGAGGGCTAGGCTAGGCACGACGAGCACGCGCGGCGGTGGAATCCGGCCGGAGACAGAGAAGATTGGGGAAACTCGGCGGCGCTCACCTAGGGGTCACATCGTCGTACGCTGCAGCTCGGGGAAGGCTCGACGCAGTCCGGCGGTGCTCGTGCGCTTCCTCTCGTCCCTGGTCCGGCTCCTCGTCGGCGAGTCCACGGACGGCGGCGCTCCGGCGCTCGGTGTCGACGCGGGGAAGGCGACCGGCTCCACTCCTCCTTGCTCCAACAGCTCCTGGACCTTCCCCACCCCACTCCTACTCCTCCTCTCCCACGAACTGGATCTGGAAGGAACCCCAAAGGGGCGGCGCGACTTGAGGAAGAAGAAGGCCGGCGGCGGGATTAAATAGGCGCTAGGCTAGGGTTCTTGGGGCACGAACGGCGAGATTGGGATGGCCAGACGGCTGCGGACACGCGGCGCGCATCGGACGGGCCGCACAGGGGGCGATGGGGCCGGCCGGGTGGTTGGGTTCACGGGCGCTCGGCCGCGGGAGAGAGAGGGAGCGCGGCGAGGAAGATGACGCGGGGGAGGAAGAAGATGGCTGACAGGCGGGGTCCGCCTGTCAGTGGAAGGGATGGCGACGCGGCGGGGACGCGGCGAACGGCTGGGCCGAAAGGCCGAGCAGGCCGGCTGGGTTGCTAGCTCGGGTAGAAGAGTTGAAGGTGGTTTCTTGGACTTGAGCTGCGGGAAATTGGCCCACGAACAGGAATAGGATTTGGAAATTAGTTTAGTCAATTAGAGTTTGAATTCAAATCTAGAATTTGAATTCAAACCAACCAAAAATCCAAATAAATCCAAATAAATCCAAATCACACTATTTCATCCTTAGCACTTCAAATTGATTTTAAATTTAATTTTAAATTGCCTAAGAATTTTAGGGAGCAAAAAGAAGACACTCTTATATGTTTGTTTGCATGCACACAATTTCACCAAAAATTTTTAAATTCGAATTTTTGCACTCAACAAAACCTATAGGAATTTTAGGGTTGTTACAGTCTCCCCCCTCACAAGAATCTCGTCCTCGAGATTTGTGAGTACCTATGGTTTAAACAAGTGGGGGTATTTCTCCTTCAGCACTGACTCTTTCTCCCAAGTGGCTTCCCTTTCTGAGTGATTGCTCCACTGCACTTTGCAAAACGGGATAGCGGTGCTTCTGGTCTCTTTGACTGCTCTGTCTAGTATCCTCTCCGGGTACTCCAGGTACTCCAAGGTGTCTTGTAGGTCTAATGCCTCTGTTTTGATCTCATGTTCTGGTACTCTCAAACACTTTCTCAGCTGAGATACATGGAACACTGGGTGTACTCCCGCTAGTTCCTCTGGTAGGTCTAGCTTGTAGGCTAGCTTCCCTACTCTCTCCAGTATCTGGTATGGTCCAACAAAACGGGGTGCTAGTTTCCCTTTCACTTGGAATCTCTTATGCCCTCTGAGGGGTGACACTTTCAGATAGACGAAGTCTCCTACTTCGAACTCCAGATCTCGTCTCCTTTTATCTGCATAGCTCTTTTGTCGGCTCTGAGCTGCCCTCAGGTGCTCTCGGATCTTGGCCACATTTTCTTCTGCCTCTACAATCATGTCGGGTCCAAAGAATGTTCGTTCTCCCACCTTTGACCACATTAGAGGTGTTCTGCATTTTCTGCCATATAATGCTTCAAAGGGTGACATCTGCAGGCTGGCCTGGTAACTGTTGTTATAGGAGAATTCTGCATAGGATAGACTCTTCTCCCAGTCTGCACTGTAAGCTAGAACACATGCTCTCAACAAATCTTCAAGAACTTGGTTCACTCTTTCAGTCTGCCCATCTGTCTGGGGGTGGTAGGCTGTGCTATACTCCAAGGTTGTCCCGATGGCTTGATGTAGGCTTTGCCAGAATTGAGCTGTGAATTGGGGTCCTCTGTCTGACACAATACTTTTTGGTGCCCCATGCAGCTTGAGAATGTTGTCTATATATAGTTCTGCTAGTTTGCTTACTGAGTGTGTGCTTTTGACTGGTATGAAGTGAGCTACCTTTGTCAGTCGATCTACTACGACCCAAATGGCGTCATTCCCTTTCTGAGTGCGGGGTAGGCCAACTACGAAGTCCATGCTGATATCTTCCCACTTCCACATTGGAATTTCTAGTGGTTTCAGTAATCCTGCTGGTCTTTGATGTTCTGCTTTGATTCTTCGACAAGAGTCGCACTTGGCTACATACTCTGCTATGTCCTCTCTCATTTTCTTCCACCAGAACTTATCCTTCAGATCCTGATACATCTTAGTGCATCCTGGGTGTATCGAGTACTTGGACTCGTGAGCTTCTGAGAGAATTGTTCTCCTGATTTCCTTGTCCTGGGGTACACAAATACGGTCTTTCAGCCATACTGTCCCTACTTCATCTATCCGGAAGTCAGGTGCTACTCCTTGTTGAATATCCTCTCTTACTTCTTGGGTTTCTGGACACTTTCCTTGTGCTTCTTTGATACGGTCTCCTAGGTTGTACTCCACTCTCATTTCCTGGGGTTTTCCTTCTTCTACTAGCTCGAGTTTCAGCATGTACAACTCTTTCGCTAGTTCTGGCTGACTTTCTTCTATCATCATGTTGTTGCAATAACTCTTTCGGCTCAAGGCATCTGCCACGACATTAGCTTTGCCAGGATGGTAGTGTATCTCCAAATCGTAATCTTTGATCAGTTCTAACCATCTTCTTTGCCTCATGTTCAGTTCGGATTGGGTGAAGAAATACTTCAAACTTTTGTGATCTGTGTAGATATCGCACTTGTTGCCAATCAGATAGTGCCTCCAGATCTTCAATGCATGTACCACTGCTGCCAGTTCTAAATCATGTGTGGGGTAGTTTTCCTCATGTTTCCTCAGCTGCCTCGATGCATAGGCAACAACTTTGCCCTCTTGCATTAGTACGCATCCCAAACCTTGTCTTGAAGCATCGCAGTAGACTACGAAATCATTGCGAATATCTGGCAGGGTCAATACTGGAGTTGTAGTGAGTTTGTGCTTGAGTTCTTGGAAACTTCTTTCACATTTGTCCGTCCACTCGAATGGGACATTGTTCTTGAGTAGTTCGGTCATTGGCTTGGCAATCTTGGAAAAGTTCTCAATGAATCTTCTATAGTATCCTGCCAATCCCAGAAAGCTTCGGATTTCCGTAACATTCTTCGGCTGCTTCCATTCTGCTACTGCCTCAATCTTTTCTGGGTCAACTGCTACGCCCTCAGCTGTCAACACGTGACCCAAAAAGGCTACTTTCTCTAACCAAAATTCACATTTGCTGAACTTTCCGTAGAGTTGATGCTGCCTCAGCCTCTCTAGTACAATCCTCAGATGCTTCTCATGCTCTTCGGCTGTTTCTGAGTAAACTAGTATGTCGTCAATGAACACCACTACGAACTTGTCTAGTTCCTCCATGAATACCTTGTTCATCATGTTCATGAAGTAATCAGGTGCGTTGGTCAATCCAAAGGACACAACGGTGAACTCGTACTGCCCGTACCGAGTCACAAAAGCTGTCTTGGGAATATCACCTTCTCTAATCTTCATTTGGTGGTATCCCGATCTCAGATCAATCTTACTGAAGTATTTGGCTTTCTTCAACTGATCTAGCAAGTCATCAATTCGAGGTAATGGGTACTTGTTCTTGATCGTCACTGCGTTCAAGGATCGATAGTCTACGCACATGCGCATTGATCCATCTTCTTCTCAGTGTTGACGTCTTCAGGGGCGTACCTTGACATCTTAGCAAAGTGTCGAGCGTACTCAGCTACAGACAAACTTCCTTGGGTCATCGTCCTGAATTCCATTGCTTTATGCACCATGACTTGTTCTGGTATGTGGTACTCCTTGAAAGCTTCACAAAACTCTAGCCAGGTGATCTGAGCTGGGTTTGCGTGAGAGTCACAGTAGCTCTCCCACCACGCTTTTGCTGCTCCTTCAAGCTGGTGCGCCGCAAGGGCCACACATTCCTCTTCAGTGTAGTCTGTCAGGTCCAGCTTCGTCTCGATGGTACGCAACCAGTCGTGTGCATCGAGTGGTTCGTCCGAGTAGTCGAAGGTGGGTGCTTTCAGCCTAATGAACCTTTCGATCTTCCTTTGTAGGTCTTCCTCACGGTGTCCCTGACGGTTCTGGTTCTGATTTCCCTGCATCTGTTGCATAGCTTGCATCATCTGAGTATTGGCCTGTGCCATCTGTTGCATCAGCTGTGTCTGAGTAGTCATCACTTCTGCCAAGTTAGGCGGTGGCGGTGGTTGCTGGTTGTTCTGTTGGTTCTGCTGAGGTTCCACTGCTGGTTCTTCCATTTCCACTTCTTGTTCTTCTTCTGGTGCGTTGTTCTCGGGCTGGCGCACGCCTGCTGCGCGTCCACGACCCCTGCCTCCAACTGCAACTGTCGCTCTTCCGCGACCACGACCTCTGACACGTCCTCTGCCTCTAGCTGCCATTGCTGCCTCTTCTTGCTCAGCTTCCTCAAAACGTGCGAGCAGTCGGTTGGATCTTCGGATCGACATCTTGCTGTATTTTTCGTAAAGCAGATTTAGTGGCGGTCGGTAATGGTTAGGTTAGCGCAACTAGAGTAGGAGCTGCACACATGAAATAGACTCAACACTAAAGTACACTCAAGATGAACATCAATAAAACTGCAAGAACAGCCAAAAAGATCGATCAATCATTACAACATTACACCCTAGACACGTGTACTATCCCGAGGTCAGCTCCTGGAACCTTGAGGATTAGTACATCTAAGCAAATGCTACATCGTGGCTGAGACAAAAGGTGGTCATGATCTACTAAGTCTAAACATCTACTCAAGAAGATAGATACAACTCTCATCATCTGCTGACATCTGCTGATACTGCCTACTGCATCTGTCTCATACTGCTGAAAGTGCTTGTGAGGCGCGCTGCCAACCTCACAGCCTCAGTCTCTGTCTGTTGCTTGATCACTGCCTGTTGTCTCGGTGGGTGTCCGTGAGGTGCGCTGCCAACCTCATTATGTCCATCTCAGGTTCTGTCAACTGCTTCTCTAAGTGTGCCAGTTCTTGTCTCAGTCTTGTCATCTCTGGAGTAAAGGTTCGAGCCTCAGGTGGTGGTATCGGCTCAACTCGGCTTGGTGAAACTCTGTAGCTCTCTGTCCTGGGTTCAACTCTGCGTTCTTCTGGTAGTCCTTGGTTCACTGTGATCATTTCTGCTACCCTCTTCCTGTCTGATCTTACCCAACTACTCAGGGTCCTTCGAGCTTCATCCTTTGCCATAATCTGTTGAAGACTCAGGTACTTCATCAGCTGGTAGTTTCGTCCACTCTTCTCTTTGTAGCTATCCACCTCTTCTTGAAGTTCTGAGTTGAGACTGTCCAACCAGTATACTTCTTCCTTCAGACCTTCTATCTCTTCTTCCTTGGCTGCCAGTTCTTTGTCTTTTTCTGTGAGCTGATCTTCCAGGCGGACATCTCGAGCATGGTGAGTTGCTCGGATCAGTCCTGCCAACTGCCTGTTGTTTCGAGCTTCGTAGTTCAAGATTCTGACTTCCCTTGTTTTAGCTCTGAGTTGTTCCTCAAGTAAGGCGATCCTGTTGTCCTTCTCCATCAGCTGGAGGTCTTGCTTCCATACCCTCTCTTTCAGCTTGGCAACTTTCTCCTCTAGGCCAATGTTCAAGTACTCCTGCTCTATCATGCACTGAACTGAGGTCCGCAGAGTCACGTTCCGCTCTCGGTCTGCTGCGTGAGCCTGTAAGCTGACTGCATCTCTGTCTGTCGGATCTTCAAGAGCTCGCGGTAGGTACCGGAAACGAGTGTGGCTGAGCTGACTCTGGTACACAAGTGTGGCAAGTCGGAGTATCCTCATAGCTATAGTCTGCACTGCCCGACTGAAAGTGCTCTCGCTGGTAGCTGCTCGTAGCATCAGTGACCTTGGTCGTCCAGGGATGTTGGGTACAACCATCTGCAACCGGGTGTGTACTCCCTCACCAGGTCCGTAGGTCCATCCCTCGTAGAAGACGTTGTCCACATCTATCCCCACTGTACGCAGTACCTCCCTCAATAGCACTGCCAAACCTCCACAGTCTGCTCCGGTGGTCCTGATCTCCCGTCGTTCATCTGCTGAACCTCTTCCTTCCATCTGCCTCACAGTTAGTGGGTTGTTAGTAAGTTAGCAAGTTAGTAAGGTAAGGTAAGGGTAAAAGTTTTGTAAATAGATGAGATGTACTTATATATAGTTTTCAAATAGTCCAAGGGGTTTCATATAAAGTAGAGGACTCAGTTAGAGCTTCTGTCCTAAGTTTCCGTTCTATGGGTTACGCGCTACGGTCAAGTATGGCTCTGATACCAACTGTGACGAACCGGATTCTCACCGACGAGAACCCGACTCCCTGTACCCTTGAGATAGTCCCAGGAATAGCAGCTATCTCGTACAGAACTCATCTCAGTCGAATATCACATCCATACAACGATAAAAGATTCATTACATGACATATATAAAGACAAAGCGTCTGATACATGCCCTCTGGGCTAAAACGACAATAGGAAACATCTGCGCGGCGGTAGCTAGAACAACAGGGACCACTCCTCCACAGGCATCCTTGAGCGTAGCGCACACCCTTCAATCGTACCACCCGTCCTGGTTGAACTCGTGGTCGGGGTCTTCACCTGAGAACCCAAAGTCTGTCCCCAAGGAAATGGGACAGGTCCACGTCACCAACCATAATATGATGCAAGCTTTAAAGGTGGCCTATTCTAAGGATAAAGAAATAAACAAGGTTTGAGCCAGGGTTTTCTTATGCAAGCAGCAGCAATAACCCAATTTCATCTCGTCACCAACTCCTGCTCACACACATACACCTCCACTTCCCAAAACCAACCATCAGCCTCACATTTCCCATCGGGCTCGTCCTGCCACGGCAGGTTCCCGCAAATCATTATCCACCAACACCTTTCACTCACTAGTCGACTCGGTGAGCTCCCTCCCCACCTCGTCTCAACAGCCTCAGCTGGACCAATCTCTCATATCCCGGATCAAGGATGAGGTAAGAAAGCAGTTTCCCATGCTAGCCGGGGCTTCTCAGAAATGGGTCGTCCGTAACCGTGGACACGGCTATACGTATAGTTTACACTCTGCAGAGGTGGCACTCCAGGAATCCATCCGGGCTGCAAGGCTAGTCCGCAACCAACCTGAGACGCAGCCCACAGCAAAGACCCTAAGCAGTAGCGGCGCCAATCCTGTCTCCCTGGGCTCGGGAAACATCCGATCTAACATCTGCCCCAGGGTCGTGAAACCTTCCCACCGGGGCCAGTCGGGGGCCGTGGTAAATCAGGGAGATTACGCCGCAACGAATCCCCCCTACACATATCAAACTCGATTCTCCTACAGTCTCGGCGCCGCACTAGAGTAGGCTTGCTGGAACCCTCCCCATACTGGGTAGATGGTGAGCACGGTAATTCCCAAGTCCAAAGTGGGGGCACGACTCGGTCCTTAATTGTTCGGTAAAGCGAGTATCTGCATCACAAGCGATCCGCCGCAACGGTCCGCAATCGGCACCCATAACAGGTATTGCCGCCCAAACTCCTCAGGTACTCACCGAGTACCAATCCCAAGTAACCAGTAACCATGTACCCGCAACAGGTACCCCATAGGGACTGCCCGAGTGCAGCCCCTCAGCACCTCGATCAACGATCGAGTTGTTATTACTCGCTTACACCGCCTAGCTGCACTACTCCTCCCAAACCACCCACAACTCACGCCAAGAGGATCAATCACAACCATCCCAACACATGCATAGCATAGCATATTTATAAAGTGAGTAGTAGGTAGCAAGGTAACAGGATAATAACAAAGGCAGTGCAGGTTTATCATGCGAGTAAAGTAAAGCGCTAGCATACTAGTTTGCATGTCTAATAGGTATTTCAGAGATGGTCGGGCGTGAACCTGGGCAAAGGTCTTCGTCCTCGTCGAAGCAGTTGTTGTAGTAGTCCGGCTCCTCCTGGCTCTCCGGAGCTCCTAGGGGCGCGGAAAGAAAATAAGACGCGGCTACTAGCAAAGAAACACTAAGACAGCGACGAAAGAAGACCCAAATAACACCAAACTCTACACTAACGCGTAGATCATGATTTTAGAAAAAAATAGAAACTGGTTTCATATTTTTCTGAGCTACGGTTGATTTATTATTAATTTTCGAAGTTTAAATCATTTTCTGAAAATATTAAATAATTTCCGAAAAAGAAAACAGACAAATAATTAGCCTGCTGACGTCAGCATGACGCCATGCTGACGTCAGCAGTGGGGTCCGCCTAGGATGACGTCAGCAGTGGGCCCTGCTGACGTCAGCGTTGACCGGTCAACGGTCAACGGGGGTCAACGGTCAGCGGGTCAACTCAGGTCAGTGGGCCCCATGTGTCAGTGACTCGCAGAGTATGACAGGTGGGTCCCATACGTCAGCGCTGTTAAAAGAAAAAGAAAAAGAATAAATGATGGCTGGGCTGGAATTGGGCCGAAAGTGACTGGGCCGGAAGAGTTTAGGGTGGTTAAACAGACTTAACTTGCGAGATTCGGCCCACGAAGGGGCGGCTGCTGGATTCGCTCTGGTGGACCAAGTCCACCGTGAACCGTGAGATGGGTCCACGTGAGCCGGGTGTACGGGATCGATTCGTGGCCGACTGGGATCTTCTGTGCATGGCTGTGTGGCGACTTGGTGTGGTCTTGCGTGTGGCATGGCCTCGGCGCGACGCGACGCGCGCGCGACGCGCTCTGGAGCACGCAGGCGGCGAAGCTCGTCGGCGGAACTGGCCGGAGAAGGCTCGGCTCGGGTCTAGGATGGTCGGAACAGCAGTGCTAGGGCTTGGCGGTCACGGACGGGGTGAACAAGGCCAGGATTGGGTTCGGTTGGGCCCTCCCGACGCGAACGGCGGCGGCTCGGCCATGGTCGCCGGCGTGCAACGACGGCGACACGAGTTTAAGTGCAACGACGTGCTCGGCAGGGTTTTGTGCGTGTGCGCGTGTGGCTGCTGAAACACAACAGGGTGCGCATGCGCGGGCCCGTGGCTTCCCACGGCCGCGCATGGCCTCGGCGTTCGCGCGCGCGGCGAGCAGAGCTCGGCCGCGGCGGGCCTCGGCTGCGGGGAACAAGCGACGGCGGTTTGCAAAAGGTTTAGCGGCTCGGGAACCTGCACAAGAAGACGCACAGCTCGAAGGCTGGCTCACAGAGGGCTAGGCTAGGCACGACGAGCACGCGCGGCGGTGGAATCCGGCCGGAGACAGAGAAGATTGGGGAAACTCGGCGGCGCTCACCTAGGGGTCACGTCGTCGTACGCTGCAGCTCGGGGAAGGCTCGACGCAGTCCGGCGGTGCTCGTGCGCTTCCTCTCGTCCCTGGTCCGGCTCCTCGTCGGCGAGTCCACGGACGGCGGCGCTCCGGCGCTCGGTGTCGACGCGGGGAAGGCGACCGGCTCCACTCCTCCTTGCTCCAACAGCTCCTGGACCTTCCCCACCCCACTCCTACTCCTCCTCTCCCACGAACTGGATCTGGAAGGAACCCCAAAGGGGCGGCGCGGCTTGAGGAAGAAGAAGGCCGGCGGCGGGATTAAATAGGCGCTAGGCTAGGGTTCTTGGGGCACGAACGGCGAGATTGGGATGGCCAGACGGCTGCGGACACGCGGCGCGCATCGGACGGGCCGCACAGGGGGCGATGGGGCCGGCCGGGTGGTTGGGTTCACGGGCGCTCGGCCGCGGGAGAGAGAGGGAGCGCGGCGAGGAAGATGACGCGGGGGAGGAAGAAGATGGCTGACAGGCGGGGTCCGCCTGTCAGTGGAAGGGATGGCGACGCGGCGGGGACGCGGCGAACGGCTGGGCCGAAAGGCCGAGCAGGCCGGCTGGGTTGCTGGCTCGGGTAGAAGAGTTGAAGGTGGTTTCTTGGACTTGAGCTGCGGGAAATTGGCCCACGAACAGGAATAGGATTTGGAAATTAGTTTAGTCAATTAGAGTTTGAATTCAAATCTAGAATTTGAATTCAAACCAACCAAAAATCCAAATAAATCCAAATAAATCCAAATCACACTATTTCATCCTTAGCACTTCAAATTGATTTTAAATTTAATTTTAAATTGCCTAAGAATTTTAGGGAGCAAAAAGAAGACACTCTTATATGTTTGTTTGCATGCACACAATTTCACCAAAAATTTTTAAATTCGAATTTTTGCACTCAACAAAACCTATAGGAATTTTAGGGTTGTTACACTTACGACAAAGTTAAGTGGTCTTTCCTTCAACAAACACTTCGTATGAAGGGTTTTGCACCAAAATGGTGTAGATGGATTGAAGGAATGGTCACATGGGGAAGTGTTGGCGTCAAGGTTAATGATGACATAGGACGTTTCTTCCAAACCAAAAGGGGCTTGCGCCAAGGCGATCCTATGTCTCCAATTCTTTTTAATATTGCAGCAGACATGTTGGCATTACTTATTAAACGTGCCCAAGAAGATGGCCAGATAAGGGGAATTTTACCGCATCTCCTAGAGGATGGTTTGTCTATCTTGCAATATGCGGACGACACCATCATCTTTATTGATCATGACTTGGATCAGGCCAGAAACATGAAACTTCTACTCACTGCTTTTGAGCAACTCTCCGGACTGAAAATAAATTTCCATAAAAGTGAAATTTTCTGTTACGGAAGAGCAAAAGAATTTGAAAATGATTATATCCAACTCTTCGGTTGTGATGCAGGTGAATATCCCTTTAGATATCTGGAAATTCCCATGCACCATAGACAACTCCTAAATGCAGACCGGAAAGAAATAGAGGATCGTTTCGAGAAGAAATTATCCTGTTGGAAGGCTAAGCATTTATCCTCTGGGGGTAGATTAATTCTCTTAAATTCAGTGCTTAACAGCCTACCTATGTTTATGATGTATTTCTTTGAGATACCAAAAGGAGTTCTTAAAAAACTTGATTATTATAGATCAAGATTTTACTGGCAAGGTAACTCTGATAAAAAAAATATCGTCTTGCCCGCTGGAAAATATTGTGTCGACCTAAGGATCAAGGGGGACTCGGGATCCTTAACCTTGCGCTACAAAATAAGTGCTTATTAAGTAAATGGATTTATAATTTACTTAATACTGATGGCACTTGGCAAACAATGCTTCGGAACAAATATCTAAGTTCCAAAACACTTTCACAGGTTAAAGCCAAACCTTATTACTCTCATTTTTTGAGAGGACTCATGAAAATTAAGGAAGAGGTCCTGAGCTGTGGGTCCTTCAAGATTAATAATGGAGGAAATACGAGGTTTTGGGAAGACACTTGGATAGGTCAACAACCGCTAAAGGAGCAATATCCGTCTCTTTATAATGTTGTTCGCCAACCACATAGCACAGTGGCTAATGTCATGCAAACCACCCCTCTTAATATTTCTTTAGGAGGTCACTAGTGGGTGATAAACTAAGAGACTGGCTGCACCTGGTCGCTAGATTAACCATTATCAACTTGAGAACGGGCACAGACCAGTTCTGTTGGAATCTAACCAGGAGTGGAATCTTTACAGTTCGATCTATGTATCTGCACGTATTAGATCAACATCCCCGTTCCGACATAAGTTGATTTGGAAGCTAAAAATTCCTCTCAAAATAAAGATCTTCTCGTGGTACCTTATAAAAGGGGTGATTCTCACAAAAGATAATCTAGCTAGGAGGAATTGGAGAGGATGTCAAAAATGTTGTTTCTGTAATACTAATGAGACGATTAAACATCTTTTTTTCGATTGCCACCATGCCAGGATGATATGGCAAATTGTTCACCTAGCTACTGGCTTATCCCCTCCAACTTCAATTTTCCATATGCTAGGGAATTGGTTATTGCCGTTTAATAAAAATGATAGGCACTTGATTTTGGTGGGTTGTGCTGCCTTATGTTGGGCTATCTGGCAATGCAGGAATGATATTATCTTTGACAACGCCCGATACACTTCATTTTTGCAGACTATTTTTAGGGGAGCGTACTGGCTTCGTTTTTGGGCGCAGCTGCAGCGTGACGACAGGGCGAAGGAGGTTTTCAAGACTACTAGTATTTCTTTGGAGACCTTTGCTTTAGAGTTGGCAAATCATGGTTGGAAACTTAATTATAGAATTGGTTTTGTTTCCCCGCTTTCGTCTGTCTCCACTTTGGTAATCAACGGTGATAGCTGATATTGTAATAATTGAAGGCTGTGTACGTTCCGTAGAGGCCGGAATAAAATTCCATTATCTAAAAAAAAGCTATAGCATAGCAGTGATCCCTGTCAGGCAGTCTCTGAATGCACACACTGATCAGAAAAGTTACCGCTTCAAACGATCAACCCAGCTTAACACTCGATTGGCCGTCCCGGTCCCGTCGGTAGTTTGTCATGCTTGGCTGCCCGGATCTCCGGTGACGCCCTCAGTCATCACCATCATCCGGCGATTTCAGCCTCTGCCTCAGTGGGGCTCGGTAAAAGCATGCTCTGCAGTCTGCACTGCAGATTGCCGCGGCGTGCGCATGGTCCACAGTAAAAGTATCCGGTTCAACATGATTTGTTGATACTTAAGAAATGAATTTTCTTGTATGGCAGAAAACTATTGACAAGTTCCTTTGGATTCAGACAGTTGCAAGAAACAAAAAATTCCTACAACCAGCTGTCAGTTTTTAATTTCCTGCTTATCGGGCATGAACAACATTACCATTCAATTTCAAAACAAACAAAAGTTTGTAGTCAACTTAGCATTTCAATAGAACAATGAATCATGTATGCAGATAACTGGACAGGCCAAGCTGTAAGAATTCAGATTTCAACATGTTTGCATACTATCATTACCAGGGTGTAAAAAGAGAATTTCATTACATACCTCATTTCTCTGCTTCTCCTGATTGCAGAAAGCAAGGTTCATATCAAACCCTTGCTGAACAAAGTTTCTGGCAGGACAAAATACCATGTCAAAATTGCAATATATCTAGGGAACATGGCATATGCAACACATGTCTAGAAGCATCAAACTGTTAATTATGAACGCAAAAATAATGCAATCCAGTGACAGTGCATGCAGAGTCTATGTTACAACCAGGTTCAACATGAGTTGCTGATACTTAAGAAATGAATTTTCTTGTATGGCAGAAAACTATTGACAAGTTCTTTTGGATTTAGACAGTCGCAAGAATCCAAAAATTCCTACAACCAGAGATCCAGAGTCCAGACACATCCCAAAGGAACATAAAAGAATAGAATTTGTATCTTACTGTTGCGAGAAGTGACCAGGAAGGCGGTGATGACGATCATTTGCATCCACTGTGGAGCCGTATTGGTGGTGGCGTTGTTGATTGAGTTGGAGGTGAAGCTCTGCAACCTTCTGTTTTAACCTTGCAACATCAGCTTCAGCAAGAGCAATCTCCTCAAGCTCTGCCCTTGTCTAAGGTGAACAGGAAGAAGAAAAAAAACTTAACGGAATAATTAACAGATTTTGACCGTAATGGCAATCAAGCAAATGAATTTAAAATAGTGGCAATGAAGGAATTGAAAAATTTTAATGGCAATAAGAGAATTTATATAAATTTCAGTGGCAATGAAGAAATTTATTCTATTTTATTCCTTTGTGTTTCCCTGTGGTCCATGATCACATTGCATCTCGATTTGTTAAGAGAGAGCTCTGAATTTGTTCTGCGTCTGTTCCTTTTCTCTATCCATTTGGGGAGAAGTTTCCAATTGCAAACTGTCATGGGATTTAAACCAACTTTGGTTGAAATAGTGTTCTTCGACCGGGTCTAGTCTGAAACTATGAAATCTGAATGTCGATGAGTTGAACTCAAGGGAAACGTGCAATTTAGCAGGCTGACCTGAATGTATTTCAGCTCCTTTTCTCCATCAAGGGTGTGGGCGTGTGGTAAAGTTCCCATTGATCAATATCACCGTGTTCGAATTTTTGGTTGAAATGCGTTCATGGTCTAACCTTTACATCAAGCAAAACTTGCAGTTTAAGCAGGCAGACGATTCTGAATGCTGCAACCATGCCGCCGCCTATCAAGCGTTTTCTAAGTTCCTTCAGGGAAAGAAGATGCGCACATGCACATATCTAACTCAAATTCAAATATTAGCGAACAGTTCAATAACTTGATTCTTAACCTGGAATTGCAGACAGAACAACGATACCATCAACGGGCCAGCTGATCAGATATTAGCGAGCAATGCGATATCCATCCGAATGGGACAGCTTATTCAGATGACAATAGTTGCATTTTTTATTATTTATTAATAAACCTCATGGAAAACAAAATTCATTTTCATCGGTGCCTTCTGTGTTTACAGGAAAACACAAAATTTTCATACACCTAAAACTGCATACAGGAATGGGCAATCTGCATTATGTTTACTCATGTAGTCATGTGGTTTTGGTAGCTGATGGAATTTCAGCAATGGCAGAGCCGAGTGAAACAGAAGAGAAAGAAAACACTGATGTGAAACTCGAGCACTGAATAACTGACTTGTGGAGCTCACAGTGTTCTCAATGCCTTGATCCAATCAACTTCTAGCCTAAAATCACCAGTCCCAGTCTTGGCACCAGGAACACCGCCTTCTGCGTTTACAGAGAGAGACATCCCCACGATACGAGCAGGATTCATTTCCAACTTTGCCTCAATCACATTTCCTCTCCATGTAGGTAAATAGCGATCAAGAGGGATCTGAACGAAACAGAAACCGGTGTTTATCATAAAATTTTCACATATTTCAGATTTTAAATGGCTGTTAAGTATAGATTACCTTCAAGGTTTCCCATCTGTCCTGGGGTGTGTACACAAAAGCCTGCCATGAATTATCTTCTTGTTGTCCAGGTGAATTCACCCAATTCTCTGTGTATATCTGTACTTAAGGATTCAGAATATGCAGAATGATACCGACTGGACATCAAATATTCAAAAAATGACTCTTGGCTGGGAATACATACGGTAGATATGTAGCATCTTCCATCCCCTTTGATCTTCATTGCTATTGTATCATATGCATCAAGGTCTATGAAACCATCAAACTGAAACACACAGCAGAAATGATTTTTCTTTTATCAGCATTCAGCAGAATAACTTCTGCAGATATTCAGCATTTATCTACTTAAGAAATCACCTATATTTCTTATTCGTAGTTTAGAATATAGTCTTAAGTAAGAATTAATTACTGAAACCTCAGACACTAGATATGAATCACCAACCTTCAGAGAACAATTAATGTGATCAAAAGGGAGTCCTAGCATGTTCAACCCTCTTATGCCTAGTAAGGGTGGACATGGTATTGCAGTGGCATTTTAAAAGCACTTCTATTTGTTGCATTTCGTTAGCAGCAGACAAACCCTTTTCAAGGGCTTCCACAGAAATATTTTGCTAGCATTGGTCACAGCATTGGTGCAACTATGGATAGCACAACACTGCCGAAATGGACTGGACATTCACGGAAGGTTAGAGCCTGTTTGTTTGAGCTTTTGTGCAGCTTTTCAGCATGAAAAGCCATAAGCTCAAACAAACAGCGAACTTCTCACGTAGCTTCCAGATAGCCAAAAGCTCAGAAAAACTGAGTTTATACGGGAAGCTGAAAAGCTTAGTTTTGTGAGCTTTTCGTAGCTTCTTGAGCTCAGAAAGTTAAAAACATATTGTAAAAGCCAGTATTGTTTTTTTCAGAACCAAAAGCCTGCAGCAGCTTTTCAGAAAACCTCCAAAAGCGGCAGCTCAAACAAACAAACAGGCCCTTAGTATCAGTGTATCACAACATCGCCCTGAAACAGAAAAGTGTACCTTCTTTGATCGCATTCCGCAGAATCCATAGCACCTGATCCTCCATGTTGACCCCTCAGACATATCCGAAGAAAGATTACCAGAAAACACACCTTCAAGGGTGCACATGCTTAAAAAGAAAAAAAAAGGTACCAAACTTGTCAAGCTTAAGCCAATCTAAGAAAACCATAAAAAAGAAACTGTATATTTCTATTCAATTATTAAAGCAAAGACAACAGCTGGTATTAACTGATAATTAGACTACTCAGAGCTCCAGACAGTTTCTAAGAACAACACTATAAGGATTCACGGTTCATGATGTTTCTTATGATAAATGAAAGAAGCTAAAAACAAATCATTTTCCCTCTTGTACCAGAAAGTTAATAAATTCAAACTTAACATCAAGCAGTTAGAACAAGCAGGAACTGTTAAGAACAGTCAAACAGTAAGTACCAGTTAATGAAGTATCTGCACCAGCAGCGCCATCAGTTATTTCCAATGATGCAGAAGACAAACCTGGATAACAACTCTTCCCAATTATATTCTAAACAAAAGTTAGGTAGTAGCGGCAAAGAGATAAGGTGACATGAAAAAGCATACAAATTTATTAGACATGTAACTGTAAGGTATTATCTTTTGGTAGAGAATTATAGTCTATTGAATTCGCAAGGGGAATAGGAAGGCCACTCATATTATTCTAAGGCACAACTATATCACTACACAATAAAGTAAAGTGTAATAACTGGCAACAAATTATACAGTAAAGCACCAGTTTATGCATTATCAAGTATAAAGCGGATGAAAAACACCACCACCATTTGGATCACTATAGCAGACAGCAAATGGTAAAGGTGTTTACATATAATCCCTGTGGCCCTGCATATGGATTGACTGCTATATTTCCATGTAGTATAATAGTTTGTAACCTGTTTCCTTTGAAATGAGAAGATTCAGGGCTAGGATCATTCTAATAATGTTTGGTGTACCCTAGAACTATAGTGGGGGCCTAG
This sequence comes from Echinochloa phyllopogon, assembly GCA_033239725.1. Taxonomy (NCBI): domain Eukaryota; kingdom Viridiplantae; phylum Streptophyta; class Magnoliopsida; order Poales; family Poaceae; genus Echinochloa; species Echinochloa phyllopogon. The sequence goes on along the minus strand of BTCW01000018.1, from coordinate 57,938,932 downwards.
CAGGACAGGATTGAACTGCAATACATTATTCTAATGTGAACCATCAGAAACACAATAAAGTATCTCAGAACAAAACCAAAGGACAAATTTCAACAGCAGACAATCATTAAGAATATGAATCATGCATAAGTATCATCAGTTACAAAACACAACAAACAAATTATACTATCATTTCAAACTTTCAGTATTTAGAGAAACTGCAGCAATTCACATTTATAAAAGTAAATTTTCAAAGTGAGGCAATACCTCCATACTCTGAATCTGAGTACAAATGCCACCTTTTCAGCTCATCTTTGGAGTTGAAATTGAATATATATCTTTCACTTGGTGGAATTAGATCATCTGAACTCCATACAAGAGCTGCCAATTAAGCACATAGGACAAAAATAAATAAATATAGGGAAAAAAATAGATATAAGGCCAAAGTATTTAAGAAGGTTATGTATTCCCCAGAAAAGTTCATTCTGCACAATTTCTATATGGTTACATATTTAAAATCTGCTCTTCCTACAGAAACATTACGAATTCTGCATCTATTTCAAATTGGCAAATTGCAGTGCAGAGTTCTAAAATGTCCGTTATACAGGCTAAAGGAAATGATTGATTTGGAATGAAACTGACAATATATTCTATTCATAATGAAACATCAAAATGATTAACGTCTAGCTATTAGCTAACATTGTGATATGCCTGCAAATTTCACATTGCTTATAACTCTCATTGTGTTAACAATTTAACACTAGGAGAATTCTTATTCTGCAAAGCTAGGACCAGACAGCAAGCAAAACAAAAAGGCTATGGTCTCTAGGAAGGAGCTACCTCTCTTGGTGGCGTTGAAGGAAGCTTGCCACAGAGCTCGCAGCCTCGACATCAGGGGCGGAGGGAAATGGAGGCCAATTCTGTATACATGATACGCAGCAAATGAATCACAACAAATCGAAAGGTTGGAGAAAAAGAAAGATGGGTCGCAATGCCGCAAACAAAGGGAAAATAAGGAATCTAGTTCCTAGAACTACATGTCCAAAGCACGCGGCGGAGCCAGGATCGTAGAGTTGGGTATTCCCATCTCGTAACAAAAGAAAATTCTAGTTGAACAGTAAAAAAGTCCACAATACATTCATACTGATAATTAAAGAACTGCAGAGTACAAGTTCAAAAGCTGCAGAGTACAAGTTCAAATCTAAGATATCCATGAAATAAATATAGTTTCAAAATACCAGTACATAGAGAAAATTACATAGTAGCTCTAACTTTCTGTTCCTAATTGCAAATCTCTGCTAGTCTGCTACTTGATGACTCGATCAGTACTCAATAGAGTAATAGACAGTCGACAGACATTCAGTAGTGATTTAGTGCTCTCGGCTCACCGTTTGTGCAGAATTGCAGTTGCAGAAGGTCTCCTTCTTGGACTCTCGGTGGACGCTGGCTCCCTGTCCGGCCGGCCGGCGGGCGGTGCTCCTGCGGTGTGTGGTCTGGCCGTCTGGGCGTCGCGCTGTCGCCCTGGGGCCGCGGGCTGGCGGCGCCGCGGCGGTCTTGCGCGGGGCCGCGGGAGGCGGGCGCACTCCAGTGCGGCAGTGCCCCGCGATGCAGCGCGCAGCGGCGCGGTGGGCGGCTCTACCCCGCAGGAGCGGTGGAGCCGGTGGCCGGAGTGCCGGCGACCCGGCGTGAGCCTGTTGCCGCTGCGCTGATCTGTGATTTTTAGGGTTCCGATTTCGGGGAAAGGATGGGAGAGAGAGGAATCGCTTCTTGCTCGCGGGCGCCTGCGTCCGGTGGGGGGAGCAGCCGAGCAGGCCAGCCGGAGCGGTGCCTGTTGTGGGCAGTAGTGGGTAGTATGGGCCGCGAGGCTGGCCTGGTCGCCTATTTGAATTACCATGGATGACTATGAAGTGTACAGAAACGGCTTCCCTACAGTTCCGTGAAATTTAACATGTGACCGAAAATAAATATTCCTTACGTACACTAGCACACAGGACGTCCGATGGAATTCAAAAAATCAGACCCTCACATGGCGCAGCCACGACCAAGCGTTTGCGTCAGCGTAAAAGTTAAACGGTGGAAAAAAAAAGAGGGTGACATAGAGCAACCATAGCCAAGTAAATCGAGTGGTACTGTAGTAGAACAAAAATCTCACTCAAAAAATAGCATACGCAACATCAAAAAAAGTTATCCGTAACATCAAAACTCAACATTTACAACACAAATCTGTAGAACATATGCAACATTGCAATATCTAGATCTACTCTGCAACATCTGCATGCAACATTTGCAACATTCTTCGAAAACATATGAAATATGTAGAATCTACACTTGCAACATGCACCAAAACCTACCAGCTGCACGCCATGAATGTTGCTAGAAGCTCCTCTGACGGGCCGGCGCGGGGAACGCCGCGGGGAACGGCGGTCCGCGGCCAGCCACCCGCCGACGAGCACCGCCCGAGGCGTCGGGGGCGACAGCTCGCGCCCGACCATGCCACCTTCCACTTTGCCGCAGCTCGGCCAGACGAGCTCGCTGCGGGATGGCGGCCTGCACCGCCAGCGAGCTCCGCTGGCCGTGGAGGCCTGTGGAGGCCGTGCTCTGGCCGCAGGAAGCGCCGGCTCACACCGCCGGCGAGCTCCCACGCCCGGCCGTGCCTCTGGCCGTGGAGCATTGAACCGCACCACCGGCGAGCTCCGCTGGCTGTGGAGGCCTGTGGAGGCCGTGCTCTGGCCGCAGGAAGCGGCGGCATGCACCGCCGACGAGCTCCTGCGCCCGGCCGCGCCTCTGGTTGTGGAGGGGAGTGGCGGCTCGCCTGCCGGCAAGGCCGTGCCCCGGCGCTCTAGTCCGCACAGCGGCCGGCGCATCCTCCCTGTCAACGTGCAGGAGAAAAAAGGAGAGAACGCTGGAGAGAAGAATGAGTGGAGAGAGATGGAGAGGAAACGTGTGGAGGAGGAGGAGCGCTGGGTTGGTGGATAAGATTGATGGTGGGACCCGTATCCTTTTTTTACTCACCAATCGGAATGGTGCCGGGCGTCCGATCCGTCGGACGCCCTATAGAAAGCATTACCGTATCATTATTGTAATTCAATACGTACATCAAGTAGTTCTATCGTCACTGTACATCAAGTAGTTCCATTGTTACACTGAACGGACTCGAATACGTCCACCATGTGCAAACTGCAGAACCTGAAGGTGGGGAGAGACTGGAGGCAGCACCTACATACCTCTCCCAGAAGCTTGCCACAGAGCTTGCAGTCTCGACATCAGGGACGGAGGGTAGTGGATGCCAACCATGTGTACATGACACGCAACAAATGAAACAGTAAGGTGGAAGGGGTTCATCGAGTCCATTGTGTTGTGTGGTAGGAATACGAGAAAAATAAAGGACGAGAGATTTGGGACTAGAAAAGATTACCTCGTAGGCTTAGGAACTTGGGAGGATGGTCACCTCTGCCTCCACCGTACGACCCTTCTGGCCGGCGCCGGCACCACGCGTCGGAAATGTGTGCGGGTAGGATGTTAGGAGGGGAGCTTGCCGGCGCGCGTGGGCAGCAACCAAGGAGCGAGTACGTGAGGTGGGAGGGACCGAGGACCGAGCAGGGGTGTCTGGACCTCCGGCGCACCAGGAAGCGGCGGCACTTCTTGGAATTAACGAACAGGGGAAGAGGCGAGGACCAAACGGAGGAAGCGGGGCTGCGGCTGTGCTGTGTGCCTGTGTGATCTGCTAAGGGGATTTGGCCTTTATTTGCTGGGCCAAAAAATGAGATGCGGCAGTGGAATTTACTGGGCCACCCGTGGCCCTAGTCGAGGCCTTAGGTGCAGGTCCGCTCTATTTGAATTACCATGGTTGAAGATGAAGTCTACAGATCCGCCTGCCTTAGTTTTATGAAGTTTAATCTATGGCCGAAAATAAATATCCCTTGATCAGTAATTACATCAAGTAGTTCTATTGTCACACTGAACGGACTAGAATACGTCCACCATGTGTAGACTAGAATACGTCCACCATGTGTAGAATACAGAACCTGAAGGTGGGGAGAGATTGCAGGCAACACCTACTCCCCTCTCCCAGAAGCTTGCCACGGAGCTCGCAGTCTCGACATCAAAAGTCAATATCACCCCCGGTTAGACTACATAACCCTCTAACCTATAAAACGGTCTATATCACCCCTGAACTTTTCAAAACCGGTCAAATTACCCCCTAAAGCAATTTTGAAAAATCATAATAAATCACAGAAAAATCATAAAATGGAAAATTCAATTGTGTTGGACTGCAAATGAGTATATCTACACAGTGAATATATAATATGATATGCTTCAGTACAATTTTTTACAGCTATGAAGAAAAAGCATATATCTAAAGCTACAACAAAAGAAATGTACTAAAGCATATCATATTATATGTTCACTGTGTATATATACTCATTTGAATTCCAACACAATTGGATTTTCTATTTTATGATTTTTCTGTGATTTACTATGATTTTTCAAAATTTAGGGGGTAATTTAACCGGTTTTGAAAAGTTCGGGGGTGATGTAGACCATTTCATAGGTTGGGGGGTTATGTAGTCCAACCCCCATAGGTGAGGGGGTGATCTAGACTTTTTCTGGGGCGGAGGTGTAGGATCTAGGGTTACCGACTAGAGGGGGGGTGAATAGGCGATTTTAAACTAAAATCACAACACTAGAGAAATTTAATTAGAAACACTTGGAGGATTAAATTCTAGCTACTCTAAGCCTATGTTGTGGGTTTGCAACCTAGGGTGACAAGATATAATTCAATCTCTAGAAAGTAAATTGCTCAAAAGAAATTGCTTGTTGGCACTTCTTACGGCCTACAGATAAATCCGCAAGCGGACGGATACCAATGTAGCTTTCACCCGGGAGTATTCCAAGGTATCGATTTCCACGGGGAACGAGAAGTAAACCGATTCTAAACTAAATCGTCCAGGGAAAATGGAATGGAATCGATGAAATGGATGACAACAACAAAGAGTGGAAGAAAAGTGATAAGAGGGTAGAGAGGGCACGAGCCTGGTAGAAGCACTCTAGTGATTAACTGAGCGGGTCAGAAGGTACAGCTAGATACTTGCTTCGGGACAGCAGAACCTACCACACACAGAAATGAATGAGAAAGGGGTGTGATCTATCCTGCATGGGGGGATCCTACAAGCCGAGACGAACGTGATGGGATACAAAGGCCGTATATGGCCGTCACCACCTAACGACTACCATCTCGGTAGACTCAGGGCAAACTAAGTTAGCCTCAAGTCTAGGCACCGCGCCTACACTAGTCAACTAATACTTATCTCCAATAGAAAGATAAGCACCCAAGCTAAGCAACTAGTATACAATTATACCAATTAACTAAGCATTGAACGAAGAACCAGCAAGCATATAAAAGTAAGAACTGAATGCTCAATTAATCAGAAAGAGATACAAGAGTTATCAGACACGACCCAGATGTCACTCGAAGCTGAGCCGCATCCGTAGAGGTACAGCGGGAAGAGGGGCCGACACTCCAGTTCCTCTCCGGGACGCTCACATCTCATCTCTCTCTATCTTCTAATGATATAAGTGGCAACGCTTCGCTAAGCCTAACTTTCTTTTGTTATGTCTTTTGCAGGTGAAGGGAGGCCTCCATTTGTAGTGGTCAAGCACGGTGGGAGGTGGAGCAGCGGCCAAGGCAACTCACGGCGGTGCCCAGCTGATTCGGCCGAACTCGCCGGTTTGGCCGAACCGTGCAGTTCGCCCGAACTGGCATGTGGCACCGCCTTGGTGCTTAGGCGGTGCAGAGGCTTTGCAGCAGCTGAGGGCGGTTCGGCCGACATGGGCTTTCGGCCCAATGACGCCCCCTGTACCACCTCTCCCTCCTGGACCTTCTGGGTTGCTCCTCCTTGCTGATCTTCGTGTTGTCTTGGCCCAGAGGTGACGTGGCGGTGGTCCACGTGGCATGCTCGGTCATTTCCTGGTCGTTGCTGACGTGGATGGCCTTCGATCGTGCTCCGCGTCAGGTACGACTAGGGGGGGTAACCGGCCGAATCGTGTCGTTCGGCCGAATTGATCAATTCCGACCCTTGTAGCTCGTATTTCTCCATTTTGTACCTGCACAATGGATAATCACCAAAACTCGTGGAAATAGTTAGCAATAAGCCTTATAGCTATGGTGTGTGGTTCCATTGTGTTTATTTTATACTCGGTTGGAGGTCGGGAATCGGTCTGTAACACCGCCAACATTGCTTGAAATGAAATAAGCAAGGAAATAACCAATCACAAGAGACGAATTTTATCCCGTGGTATCGATGACTTGCCGGTCACCCCTAATCCACGTTGAGATGGATCCAATGTTCAACCGCTTCTCTATCAAGACTCCGTTTGATGTATAAGCCGGTTAGAACCAAAGAACCACTCCAAATCTCGATTCCACTAGAGTTGATCTTCACCGCTTCGACGAGGTGAGCACAATGACCTCTCACACCAATTCTTCCAAGGCAACTTTACAATGTTTTTGAAGTGCTCAATGAAATCACGAGCTCCAAGCCGTCTAGGAGGTGGCAACCTCTAAGAGTAACAAATCAACTCGCTCACTTGATGAATCCCAAGTGCCCCAATATTCAAATCCTTGATGCAATACACTAGATGCTCTCAATCTCACAAGGATGCAACCTCAAAGCAAAGTGAGGGAGAGAGAGAGAGAGGAGAGAATGAGCTCAAATATGTTAAGAAAGCTTTCAAGAGTGCCAAGAGACCCCACCCCACCACGGGGGTGGAGTATATATAGTCCCTCTCCTCGGAACTAGCCGTTGTGTTCAAAACGCGTGAAAAAACGGCTCTCACGGACTGTCCGACCCATGACCACGGACTATCTGAACTTGAATCCAATGGCTATATCAGCGAAGTCAAATGTGCGTCAGAATTAGCCGTTGGGGCCAGACGGACTGTCCGACCGGACATCACGGAATGTCCGTGACGCATCACGGACGGTCCGACTGGCCCGGATGGACGGTCTGACCCCTTGGAACGCCAGGAAACGTTTCTGTCAAAATCAAGCTTCTTTATACGGACTGTCCATCTCATCACCACGGACAGTCTGATAGTCAGCGCACAGCTCGCCAAGTCAGCGCACTAGGGCCCACCTGTCAACATAGGTCACGGATAGTCCGTCACCAAACCACGGACAGTCCGACGACGATCGTACATGGTCCGAACAGAATTTTCCATAGCTTTTAATTATTTTTCAACACGAAAATCACGGACTATCCGTCACCTAGACCTCGGATAGTCCAACCCCTTGTCAGGACTATATTTTCACAAGATTTTCAACAAGGCCTTTCACAATGTTAGTCGCCACTCATCTAAATGCAACCCATGCAAGTCAATGATCAAAGTGGCACTATAGACACGTCAAGCCAATGACGTTGATATCTCTTGATAGTAAGGCTATCTAGCCTATTAACCCGATCATTTTTCATCCTCTAATCTCCTCATGACCGATTAAAATAAAACGCCCTATCTTATACCTTTGCCTTGAGCTTCCCTTGATGTAAATCATCCATGCTATCTCCACATCCACATATGAAGCTCACTTCAACCCGGAGACTAACCTATTCTCATATTCTCAATGAAATTGTTAGTCCATAAAGGTTGTCATTAATTACCAAAACACAACTTAGGGGCCTAGATGCTTTCAGGAGGGTAGTGAAGGCCAACCATATGTACATCACACACAGCAAATGAATCAGCAAATCGAAAGGTTGGAGAACCCCAAGTCCTCTAAATCCGTTTGGTGGAATAGAGGATATACCCAGTGGGTCTGGGCACACAAACCTGCTGATGACAGAAGATGACAGCAAGACAACTCTCACCCACTTGGAGCAACCCTCTACCCAAGTCCACAAAGTACTCGGCTAGAGGCTCGGGGGGTAAACCCACTGGGTTTGCTCGGTGCAAACTCAGCGAAGAGCCAGCAACAAAGCTCAAGAGACCCCCATGGAGCAAAGCCCTAAGCGGGTCTCGGAGGCTACTGTGGGATACCTGTACCGGGGTACTCATCCCACCTGTATCACTGCCAAGAACCAAGATCAAGGAGAAGACAAGTAACCCATTCCTCTTCAGATTGTGGGACATTGGTCTCTGTTGGCACTTCTTACGATCCAATATCAGAATTGAGAATCCTGGTACTGGGGTAAGGAGTGTTTCAGTGGTTTTCCTTATGGCTTAGTAAAATATAGAAATATTCTGCAAGCGCACAGAATCACCGCTGTAGCACTTCACATGGGAGTATTCCGAGGTATCGTAATTTATATTTCCGCAGGGAAGCTTTGGCAAGATTACTAGTGAACAGATATTCGAGACTATCAGAGAAGGGTACACGACTAGACAAGACAGGGGATAACGGTATTGGATAGGAGTGGATATACCGGACACACAGCTCAAGGGATACTCAGGTAAGGGAGAGAAGAGATAGATAGCTGGGAGGACAACGAGAAGAGATAGAGGACTCCTGGATTCTTTATCTACCTATGTCACTCTAGCTTAGAGATACAACGGCTACAGAGCCAGCACTAGGAGATCTGGGATAACTCTAATGTCTTAGCTTCGGTACAAGGGAACCGGTGAACACGCAGAAAGGGATGAGAAGGGGTGCCACTATTTCCCAACTGGGGAATCCTACGGACCGGAACTAACGTGATGGGCTACGAAGACCGAAAGGGCTGTCACCACCTCCCGGCTACCACCTCCGTTGCGACGGGAATAAACTAAGGCCACCGACTAGTCTAGGAACCACTCCTACACTAGGCAACGACTACTTACTTTGCTAGCAAGAGCAAGCAACCTTGTCAATACTCTTGGTGACAATTCACCTCCAGTATCGAGCAAGATCGAAGAACCAGCCAAGACAAAGACTTAAACAAGACTACAAGCACTAGAACTATAACTGACTATAGTCTAAACAAGATATAGTTACAACTAGGATAAAGTAGAAGCAAGATATAAATGACAAAGGCAAAGTGATAAAGATAACTATATTGATACTCAATGTCTTACAAAAGGAAAAAGTAAAAGATACAAGAGCTATTACCAGAGCTTCTGAAGACGACTCCGGAACCTCCGAGGCAAAGCTCGACTCAACTCTAACTCCCAACTAAACTATCCTAACTCTACTAGAATGAAAGTGGAAATGAGCTCCTTGGCTTGGTGTGTGTTACAAGAGGGGGTATGGTGTCTTTTTATAGCTCCATAGGATGGTTGGGGCTAGAGTAGCCGCTAAGGGAGGTTGGATGGCGGTTGCGGCCGTTTTGGCCGGGGACGTCGGTTCGGCCGAACCCTGCTCTTTGGCCGAACGCAGGATCCACCGCCTCGGCCACCAAGGGCCAGGATGCAGCCCCTGGGGTCGGTTTTGGTGCTGGGGGCGGTTCGGCCGAAGGCCCCAGTTCGGCCGAACTGGGCCTGGCCCGTGGCCGGCCTCCCCAGCACCGCCTCTGGTGCCTGGACCCCCCTGGGCTTCCTCCTGATGCATGACTTCGTGTTGATCTGGCCCAGAATGATGTGGCATGGTCCAGGATGAAGTGGCAGTCGTCCATGTGTCGTGTGATGTCATCACTTGGTTGTCGTTGACATGGACGACTCCCGGCGGCCCGTACGGCTAAGGGGGTTAACCGGCCGAACGGAGTCGTTCGGCCGATTCGGTCATTTTCGGCACCAATAGCGCGTATTTGTCGTAGTTGTACCTGCACAAGTGACACTCACCAAAACTCGTGGAACTTTATTAGAAATAAAACCTAAGTACATGGAATGTTGCATAAAACCTCATTTATTCCCGAGTATTGGTGGTCGGATTTGGGTTGTAACGACCGCCAACAGTCTCCTCCCCAAGCTGATTAGGGAGGCCCATGCCGGCTGGGCGCATGACGCTTCCCTGGGCGAACCAGGGAGCACCACATCCCGTCCAGGTCAGGCTTGGATGAATTACTCGGTGCACCTCCACCTATGTGGAGCCAGGGGGCCTACTGAGGGCGCGTGGCTTCTCCCCGAGTCATTTTGGGGAGATGGAGTACACATGTCAAGATGCATGCTGGACCTTGGCTCCTCAAGGGTCCAAGGCCAGCCACGTTATGGCATCCAGGACCAAAGCCCAAGGGTCAGGCGCCCTTATCCAAGTATTGGGCTAAGTGTGAGTGGAGGCCCAGACCTACTTGAGGTGACAAGAGATGGCTAACCCACGGCCCCAGGCTTCAATCAAGCACATGCTTGACTCCCGAGCCCTCGATAGAGCTCGGGAGAAGGTTAGGTGGTGTCCGATCACATCAGTGCAGTACAGTACTAGCAATCCTACTCCCACACAGTAACACGCCACAATGATGGTTCTGCCAGGCGGCTCTGACAAGCGCAGGTAGGAACAGTGCCAAGGCCAAGCCTCGGCAAGACCGAAACGACTCGGACAAAGAAACAAAGGAGGATGAGCCCCACGGCGGACACTCGGAAGCCGCCTGGAGGCACTCGGAAGCCTCCGACCCCGGTTCTCTTCCACCCCATCCTCAATTTTTAATTGTAACCAATACCTAGTCATATATAAGGGGAGAGGGGCCCTCAGCACGGGCAACCGAAGCGAAAGCAAGCACAAACGGTGGAACAGCTCCAGTCGGCTTCACGCAACCGTGAGCTACCTAGAGAACACAACATTGTGCAGATCATCCCCTGATCACGCACTCTCGGCTTGCAAGCCACCCCCCTTGTAAGCCCCGAGGCATCCAAGCTCAAGAAACACGAACTCTCCACACTGGACGTCGGGACATTGAGCCCGAACTAGTATAATCCCTTGTGTTTGCATTGCCTACCATTGCATGTAGCGGAGAGGGGCCGCAAAGCAACAGCAAATTAGACAGCCGGTGTGAGAAGCACCGAGAGATACGCTAATGTATTCGTTGACCGAGTGGAAGATGGATGGTATGACCTAGACCTCGAGATCCCTGGAGGTGATGGTGAAACAGATTTCAAGAAGTGGTCCACCAATGGATCTGTTGGCCGAAACGCTACATAAAATTGAAGCAGCAAGCAGCCACAGATGAAGGAACCAGCAGCAGGGGTCCACCTCCATCGGCAGCACGGGACCCTAGCCCTAATCCGCCGTCACCTCTAGGTTGGGACACCTGCCATGACCCACAGTCACCTCCAGCACGGGACCCAACGCCACCGGTAGCACAATACCCAACGCCACCTCGTAACAAACAAAGGAGTTAATCGACAAAGGGATCGGCCCGGCCACCTGCCAAGAAGCAGAGGAAGAAAAAAGAAAAGCCTCCACCTCCGAAGCTTCCATATGAATGTACAAATGAACAAAACCGTACTATAGTGGAATAAGAAGTAAAAGACCACTTTGCGCGGAGAAAGCCTGAGGAGAAGCAACCAATAGATCCATCTAAATTGAACTTTTTTCTTAAAATGGCCAAACCATTGGTGAAAGAGCAGGAATCGGACCACGACCGGTCAATCAGAAAGTCTTACAACAACCCCGATAACCGGATCAGTAGTGGTAAATCAAAATCCATTCCCCAGCTCGGAGAACAATCGAACCAAACAGTTCAGCTGTTGGTTGTATGAGATCAGTCACAAGATAATAATGCGGAACTGGCCGAAACGATAGATGATATGAACCTTACAAAAGTAGAACTGCGAGGGGAGTTAGCGGCAAAATTACAAGAACTCCAGGGTAGAAAAAAGTTCGTATCGGGTGAACCGCTTATTTGGCCAGAGTTGGTGAAGTACCTACCAACGAGAATGTACGAGTTGCATACATGGTACCTAAACAAATCACATAATGGATTGTTAACGTTCGCAACTCGGATTAGAGATGACCATCCGAAGCGAGGGCCAGATGATGTTTGGATCCAGTTTGCTACACTTTATGACTTATACCATAAAGATTCCCTTGACAAGTCACTCCTCAGTGTATGGGTTATGTAAGTGTGTCCTGCCATGGTGTTTTCATATTTTATCTCCACTACTAGTGTGTTGTCTCATCATGTCTTTTGATTAATGGCTGGTAGGATGAAGGCCCAAGAGTGCAGGAAAAAAGGATACTATTACATCGGCTTCGTGGACCCCAATGTTATACACGAGGTCACCGTACGGGATGAACCAAGAGAGACTACGAAGAATTTATTCAACGCCTTGTATAGGCAGCATACATGTCCATTCATTCTTTTGCCATACAACTTTAAGTGAGTTCTTTGACTTTTTTAAATCCTATCAAGTTAATAATAAATACTAAATATAATCAACATTGTCTCTCTATATGTATACGTACGTACAGATTCCATTGGATACTGCTTCCAAGTTGATCAAGCCACGGTCACGGTGTTCGACTCCTTGAGGAAACGAGTCGAAGAGTACCAAAGCCTCATAGACCTGCTTAAGGAAGCATGGGCTCGCTTTCTGAAAAAATACGTAGGAGTAAACGAGAAGGGTGATGATCTTTATATTAATACTAACATACCGGTAAGAATATAATCCCTACTTCGATCTAGTAATTTCTAGGTTTTTATAGTAATTTCATCTATATATATAGTAATTACTTACATTTTCTAGGATTTTATAGTAATTTCTACTATTTTCTAGTAATTCCTATAATGATCTAGAAAATTTAACGTAATTTCTGCAATCTATATAGTGCAAGAGATAGCCGCAAGGAACAAACCTATGTGGCTAACTACGTCTGTGAGTTCATCGACACTTTTGTCGGTCCCACAAGGTAAATAACACCAGCAAGATTCAACGTACGCAAGCAAAATCAGTTCTGTTTGTTTTTTAAGTCATTATTTTTCATTCTGTTCATGCCTTGATTTCATTGAAATATGCATAAATGGTGCATGAAAGAAGATCTCATCAAATCGAAACGAATCGGGGCAATTCAAGAACAACTATGTGGATTCCTGCTCGATGGAGTCATAAATCCCAATGAGGAATTTCATGCAGATCCTAATGTAACCCTAGCGCAACTGGATCCACATAATTTGTAATATCTCGAATATTTTGAAGTACTGTGGTAACAATTTGTAATGTGTCATATTATATGTCGTATAACATAATATCACCAGCATACGCATAGAGATATAATATATATATATACGCGTATGAATAATATAAGCATTAAAACAAAATAAAAAAGGAAATAAACAAAAAAGAAAAAAGAAAACATGTTAGTGCCGGCTGGTCCACCGGTCCTGTACGGGCGCACAGTTTAGTACCGGCTCGGGTGACCAGCCAATACTAAACGGTGCGATTAGTACCGGGCCTCCTGCCCGATACTAAATGACCGGCACGTCAGTGCCGGCTAGTATGTACCGCTACTGACCGGTACTGATGTGGGTTTTTCCCATCGTGTAGTGGATGTATTCACTATGGATGTGTTCGCTTGAGTAGTCACTTTCCTTTTTTTTTCGGCCGTGCATAGTCACTTTCCTGGCCTGTGCCGATTATATAATAATTTCGGTTAGGAATTGCCAGCAAGTTACTGCACTTGCTGTGGTATGTTCGTACTATTGTTTGAGCGAGTCAAAGAACAAATACAGCGTGCAGGTCAGGATCGCTGAATCAGCAGCAAAATGTAAACGTGCGCGTATGATCGAAGAGACCAGCATTTCCAATGGGGCTAATGCTATGAGCCTATATTGCACGTACATGTTATTTTACATCACCACGCTGCGCAACCGAATTCACCTCACATTTCGTATGAATTTACAAACGAATACAAAATGCCTCGCCATCGATTATTTCTAGCTAACCTCAGTCTCACAAAAGGGAATAATTAAACCAATGAGGGATTGACGACTCGACCAGTGCTATTCCAAGGAGACGAAAAGGCTTGCGGAGCGCGCGCGGTTTCTAAGGCCCCGTTTGGTTCCGCACTAATCTTGTTTGGTTCCGCATTAATCTTGTTGCTCGTATCGAATCTAAGTATGCTAATTAGAAGTATTAAATATAAATTAATTAAAAAACACATTACATAAGGGGAGCAACGCAGGGAGAGGCGTCGCTTCGCTTTCTTGCCGCCGGGCCGACTCATCTTCCCCCTGAGTCCGAGGTACCATTTCTTGACCGCCAAATCCATGTCCCTCCATGATCGTGTTTACTGCTAAACCCGCATAAACTGCTGCGCTGAATGCGCCCAACCCAATTATATCTAGGTTTCTGCCGTGAAATCTTACTTCGTCAATCGTTATCGCCCCGCATCCTCTCCAAGTGCGCTCGTCATGGTAAAGTGAATGGAAGAGGGGGGGGGGGGGGGGGGGGGGGGTTCTAGATGTTACCTGTGTATGGCTGTATTCTAAGCTTTCGATCTGAGTCTGAGACGGTAGAGGATGCTACTTGGTAGGGTTTTGGGTTTTTGCAAAGGGTAAAGACGACCTTGATCAATGAACGGCGTTCTTCAGTTGTTATGATTCCCGATATACCTACGGTTCATGGTTAGTTATGCGCCCATGTATCTACTTTTAACAGAAGTCGTTGTTCAGCTGTTATGATTCCAAAATTAGATGCCGAATCCTTTTTTTTTTGACATTTTGTTCGCATGAATTTTTGCTCATGGTGTTGGAACTGATTGCTGTTTGACTTGGTGGTTACTGGTTAGGATATGGAGCCGTCTGATGAATCTTCAGGCGCACGTGCAGTTGATGTCCTAATTGAGGAGCTTCAACAGGTTCCATCTCGTAAGAGGAAGGTAGCAAACTCTTCAGGTGCAGATGCAGATGATGTTGTTGTGGAGGAACCTCAGGATGGTACATCTCCCAAGAAGGTCAACATTGATCGGGCAGTTGATCTCATGAGGTTTGTCTTCAGAGAAGGAATGCCTTTTCTGGACAATGGGTCAGGAAGATGTTTTGCGGAGAGGATGCTTGTGGACATGTCAGGCTTCATGGTCAACATGATGTTTCAGGATCCTAGAATTTCCCAGCAGAATGGTCCGCCTCGGATGTGGACAATAACGCCTACCCTTGACAAGGATATTGCTCATGCATTTGCTAAGGAAACAAGAAAAGCTATTGCCAGTGAGCTCCAGGGAGATTTCTATGGGATATATGTCGATGTGATTTACATACCTAGCAAGTGCATGTCCTATATGGTTCTGTTTGTGCGCTATCTTAATGGCAAGGGTGATGTGGTGGAGAGGCTTCTTGGTGTTGTACCAGAGCCATCAAGCTTTGGTTCATCTATCAAAGGGGCTGTGGGTTCGATGCTTTCTGAAGGTGGATTGAGTTTGTCAAAGCTTCGTGGCCAAGGCCATGGCTTGTTTGGTTACAGGGATGAAATTTTTACCGAACTAAAGACATCACTCACTAATGAAAATGCATTGGAGTACTACATTCATCCTTATCTCTGCCAGCTGCAATCCTGTCTTGTATCTTCTTCCCATGACCAATTTGAAATTTATGAGCTCTTCCAAACTGTCAATGTATTGTCAAATCTAATACAAGACTGTCCCCTGTTCACGGAAAAGGTTTGTGCACTAATCCAAGAGAGAGGGGTGTGTTAAAGTAGTGTATCTGGCCCATGTAGGCCTTTAGGCCCAGTCTTGTATACGTAACCTTGTAACCCTAACTCTTTCAGCATCTGGTTATTTCTCCAACTACCGTAACATGGTAACAGAGCCATGGTTTTCTCCTATGCCGCCGCCGCCGTTTTCGCCGCCGCCGGGTGATTCCCTCCCTGTGCGCCGGCGAACCTGACCAGATCCGGTGCTACGGCGTCTTCCCTCCCTCCTCTACCCCTCTGTGCTCCTGATTTGAAGCCCTGCCTCCTCTTCGTCCGTCGCGAGCCTGGGCGGGACGCGCTCGGGCGGGACAGCGCTTCTCTGGGCGCGGGCGGCGCTTCTCTGGCCGCCGCTGCTTCATGTCGTCGTGGGCGGCACTTCCGCCCGCGCGGGCATTGCTTCTCCGGGCGCCGCTGCTTCCTGCCGTCGCGCCGCCGGCTAGGGTGGTGCCCCTCAAGGTGACGTTGCTCCTCTGATTGCTACCTGCGAGTTGCAGCTGCTGCTGGTGTCTTCTTCCTCTGCCACCTGTCCTCTGTGTTGCTGCCACGGGGTCCTCTGCTTCTCCTTCTTCTCCTTCCTTTGGGTCCAACTACCAAGGCTGTGTTTTGGATGTGAAGCTTGATGGCTCCAACTACAGATAATGGGCCTTCTCTCTCAAGATGTTGCTGAAATATGGTGGTTCTGCCTTTCATCTCAATGATGCTCCTCCTGTTGCTCCTGCTGCCACTGATAAGGAGATTAAAGTTTGGCATCTTGCCGATGACCGTGTCATGGCCATCATCTGCATGAGTACTAATTTGAGTATTCGTTCCTGTCTTGAGGATCACAAGACTGCCAAAGAGATGTGGGATTATTTGCAAGGCCGTTATCAACAAAGCAGTTCAGCCCTTCGCTACTCTCTTCGTCAGAATCTTCATAATCTTCAGCAGCAGGACATGTCAATTGAGGAGTACTATATTGCCTTCAACAAGCTCTCCAGTCAGATTGTCTCCATGATACCCAAATCTCCCTCCTTGTGTACAGCTTGTACTTCAGCTTGGGCTGCCAGAGAGCAACGTGATCAGCAGGACATTATGTTTGATTTTGTGATGGGGCTGCGGTCTGATTTTGAACCCATTCGTGTTCAGCTTTTGGGGCGACCGACGCTTCCCACTCTTTCTAAGACATTGTCTGCTCTCATGGCAGAGGAGACCCGGCTTAAAACTCTTGCTGCCAACTCTATGGTGTCTCAACAGCACTCAGTTCTTGCTGTTCCACCTCTCTCTGCTGCTGAAGTTGAAATTGCAGCCGCTGCCTCTTCTAAGAAGGCTCCTCAGAAGACTCCTTGCAGCCACTGTGGGAGGACCAATCATCCTGATTCCAGGTGCTTCAAGAAGTTTCCTCATCTTCTAACTGAAATGCGCGAAAAACGTGCAACCCGTCGTGGATCTCAAACAGCACTGTCCAGCTCACCGGGCCCCTCAATTCATTTTCCCGCATCAGCAGCAATGCCTCAATTTTTACAACAATCAGTGCCTCAGTATCAGCTGTTCCCCCAACCATCAGTGCCACAACATGCAACAGTTAGTGCTTCTCAATTTCAACAGCACCCCAGCAGTACTATGCCTCCTCCACTCAGTGCTTACACATCCAATGCCTCTTTATCATCTGCCTCACAGTCAAGTACTAATTTTTGGGTGTTGGATTCGGGTGCTTCTTTTCGCATGACTTCAAATTCCTCTGTCTTGAATTCTTGTCGGCCTCTTTCACATTCTCATCATGTTCAGACCGCTGATGGTAAACTTTGCCATGTTACCCATCAGGGAAATCTGAACGGCTCTGAGTTCTCGGTTTTCGATATCTCTCTTGTGCCAAAACTTTCTATGAATTTAATCTTTGTTGGCCAGCTTGCTGATCTGAACTGTGTCGTTGTTTTTTATGACACTTCTTGTTTTGTTCAGGATCGGCGCACCCGAGCTCTTCTTGGTACTGGCCGTCGCCATAAGAGCTCATCTGGCCTCTATATCCTTGATCGTCTTCAGCTGCCACCTTCTGCATCGCCATCGCCATCTTCACCATCATCTTTTGCTTCTGCTGCAGCCACCTTTCCTCAATGGCATCACCGTTTAGGTCATCTGTGTGGCTCACGTCTGTCTACCTTAGTCAAGCAGGGGGTCCTTGGTCATGTATCTGTTGATTCTTCTTTTGAATGTACTGGCTGTACACTTGGGAAACAAATTCAACTCCCATATCCTTCTAGTGACTCTAAAACTACTCAGCCTTTTGCTCTTGTACATTCTGATGTATGGGGCCCTGCTCCTTTTGCTTCAAAGGGTGGTCACAAATACTATGTTATTTTCATTGATGACTACTCTCGCTATACTTGGATTTATTTTATGAAGCATCGTTCGGAGCTATTGTCTATTTACAAATCCTTCGCTAAAATGGTTCATACTCATTTTACCTCTTCTATTCGCATTTTTCGATCTGATTCAGGGGGGAAGTATCTATTCATTGCTCTTCGTCAATTTCTTTCTTCTGAAGGAACTTTGCCTCAGCTCTCTTGCCCTGGTGCTCATGCTCAAAATGGCGTGGCTGAGCGTAAACATCGTCATATTCTTGAAACTGCACGGACTCTGCTCATTTCTTTGTTTGTGCCAACTCATTTTTGGGCTGAAGCTGTTGCTACTGCCATCTATCTCATCAACCTTCAGCCCTCCACTCATCTCCGGGGTAAAAGTCCTGGAGAAATCTTACATGGGTCACCTCCTAAATATACACATCTTCGGGTTTTTGGCTGCACATGCTATGTTCTCCTTCCTTCTACTCAATCCACAAAATTGACAGCTCAATCTGTTGAGTGTGTTTTTCTTGGCTATAGTCTTGAACATAAGGGCTATCGTTGTTATGATCCTTCAGCACGTCGTATTCTCTTTTCTCGTGATGTCACTTTTCTAGAAAACAAACCATATTTTTCACTCATCCACACCTTCACCGTCATGTGCTGCACCTCTTTCCTTCCTTGTTCTACCATCTTCTGACTTCATCCATTCTCCTGACCCATCTCCACCTTCTCCTTGTACTTCCACACCATCACATGTCACCGAACCAACAACAACCTTCTCATACCTCCATTACTCCTTTTCCTTTCCATTATAGTCGTCATCCCCGTGTGCCTTCTACTACCTCCATTCCTCCTATGGATGATTCTTCTTCCTCTGAGCCTCGCTATAATCTCAGGGATCGTTCTGCTATTCAAATCCGTGATCGGTATGGTTTTCCCACTGCCGGTGTAGTTTGTGAACCCTCTTCTTATCAGGAAGCTCTTCTTCTTCCTGCTTGGCGTGAGGCCAATGTCTGCTGAATTACAAGCTTTACATCGCACTGGTACTTGGGAGGTTGTTCCTTTGCCCCCTCATGTTGTTCCCATCACCTGTAAATGGGTATACAAACTTAAGACTAAGGCTGATGGCTCTATTGAGAGATATAAAGCTCGTCTTGTTGCTAGGGGTTTCCAGCAGTCATATGGTCGAGATTATAAGGAGACATTTGCTCCTGTTGCTCACATGACCACCGTTCGCACTCTTATTGCTGTGGCTACCAATCGTTCATGGACTATCTCTCAAATGGATGTTAAGAATGCTTTTCTTCATGGTGATTTGCAAGAAGATATTTATATGCATCCACCACCAGGGGTTCAGCTTCCTCCTGGATATGTTTGTCATCTTCGGCGTGCTCTTTATGGTCTCAAGCAAGCACCCCGTGCATGGTTTGAACGCTTCCGTTCAGTGGTTGTTGCTACAGGATTCACTCCCAGTGACCATGATCCTACTCTCTTTGTTCACACCTCTTCTCGTGGACGCACCTTAATTCTGCTTTATGTTGATGATATGCTGATCACTGGAGATGATCCGGACTACATTGCTTTTGTCAAAGTACGTCTTTCTGATCAGTTCATGATGTCTGATTTGGATCCTCTCAGCTATTTTCTGGGCATTCAGGTTGAATCAACTGCTGCTGGTTACTATCTTTCTCAGGCCAAGTACATTCAAGATCTTCTTGCTCGCTCTGGCCTCACTGATCCTAAGGTTGCTGCTACTCCTATGGAACTTCATCTTCATTTAAAGTCATCGGACGGTTCTCCTCTTGCTGATCCGACACGGTACCGTCATCTGGTTGGCAGCCTTGTCTATCTCACTGCTACCAGGCCAGATATTGCCTATGCAGTCCATATTCTCAGTCGGTTTGTGAGTTGTCCTACCACAGTCCATTATGCCCATTTGCTTCGGGTATTACGGTACTTTAGAGGTACAACCTCTCATCGTCTTTTCTATGCCACCTCAAGTACCCCAACACTTCATGCCTATTCAGATGCCACTTGGGCCAGTGACCCTGTTGATCGCCGATCTGTAACTGGTTATTGTATTTTTTTGGTGGCTCACCAGTGGCATGGAAGTCCAAGCGGCAAACTGCAGTTTCTCAGTCTAGTGCTGAAGCTGAACTCAGAGCTCTTGCCACAACAACTGCAGAACTGATTTGGCTTCGTTGGTTGTTGGCTGATTTTGGTGTTGAATCTGCTCACCCTACTCTTCTTCGCTGTGACAACACCAGTGCCATTCAAATTGCCAACAATCCGGTGAAGCATGAACTCACTAAGCATATTGGTGTTGATGCCTCCTTCATAAGATCACATTGTCAGTCGTCTACTATTGATCTTCAGTTCACACCGTCTGAACTTCAACTTGCTGATTTCTTCACCAAGGCTCAGACTAAGGATCAACATCAATTTCATATATGCAAACTAAATGTATATGACTTTGTAATTTCATAGCTACCTTTAGTTTGAAGGGGGTGTTAAAGTAGTGTATCTGGCCCATGTAGGCCTTTAGGCCCAATCTTGTATATGTAACCTTGTAACCCTAACTCTTTCAGCATCTGGTTATTTCTCCAACTACCGTAACAGGGTGAACCTGGACAATGATCTTAAGAAGCCTGGTGAAACAAGTTGGGGCTCATACTACGAGTCACTCGTGAAGTTTGCTAATTATTTTGATCCAATTTGTGACGCACTTTACTTTGTGAGAGAGAACGTCAAAAACAATGATCAAAACTATATGGCATACAAAGTACTTGAAGAATTGTCCTATGACTTTGCTTTTGGACTGCTATTGATGCAAGATGTACTGAGCATTACAAATGAGTTGTCACTGGCCCTGGGCAGGATATACGTGGACACAGAGAACTGTATGGCGCTCCTCCAGGAGGCCAAGAGGCAGCTGCAGGTAATGAGGGATGAAGGATGGCCATCTTTTCTTAACAAAATTGGCATGTTTTGCAGCGATAACGAAATTCCTATGCCCAACATGGGAGCGAAATTCGTTCCCCGGTCGAGGTTGAGAGACAAAGCTGCAACGATGACAAACCTGGAGCACTACCATGTTGATTTCTTTGAGAAGGTTATCAATATTCACCTCAACGAGTGTGAAAAGCGTTTTGGAGAGCAAAGCTTAGCATTGTTTCATCTTTCTTCAGGCCTGAATCCACGAATTCTTTCCAAGCTTTCGATAAGGAGAAGCTCATTGGATATGCTCGGCTCTACCCATCCGAGTTCTCTGATACTGCTCTCACAGAACTTAGGCTACAACTCGACGCTTTCATAATGGACGTACGATCTGATGCTAAATTTCGTGACATGAGTGCTCTCAGCGATCTTTCTGTTAAGATGGTGGAGACTGGCAAGAATGCCATGTATCCACTGGTCTATCTGCTCCTGAAGCTTGCTCTCATTCTTCCTGGGACACCAGCCACCGCCAAGACAGCATCCTCTGCTTTGAAGTTCATTGAAAGCACAATGATGAAAGAGCCCTGCAACCAGTGGATCAGTGACTGCTTATTGCTGTTCCTGGAGTGTGACATATTCGAGAGCGTTACCAATGACGCTGTCATTGCAATCCTTTGAGGCTACATTATGGTTATCGAGTTATCGTAACTAGTGCTTTCGTTGCAGTATGGTCATACTAATTTCATGAACTATTTATGTGCTTGAGCTATGGACCTACAGTATCCTCCCCGTTATGTTCTGTACGCGTCTTCGTTTGCTCGTCTAAATGTATTGCATGATGCACGAACAGAATAATAATAGCTTGGAGACATCCAGTGTTGCATCTTTTGGTCAGCTTGACTGTTTCAGTAATACGGGGACTCGATGGATTCATGTTTCGTGCTGATGTTTCAGTCTGATTACAGCGTGCAACAGTGAGTAGTTTCCGCAGAGTAGTATGAGATGGACTATTTAGCATACTATTACTGAACTTGATCCTTTTCTTTTGGTGAGGGCACGTTTGGTTCATGGTCGCCAGTGGCGAACCCAGAGATTTTGTAGAGCCTGGGCGAATTTAGCTACTGATGAACAAGTTTTGCGTTCAGTCCGGCAAATCGTCGTTCTGCGTTTATGCTGCCCCAGCGCTGCGCCTGACTATCTTCTTTTCCACAAGCTGATTGTTGACCTCTGCAGGTTCTCGTAGACGCTCGCCCACAGGAGCCCGGGCAGTTGCCCAGGCTCGCCGGGCCTTGAGTCCGCCCCTGATGGTCGCACTTGTCACATCTTAGTCAGCTATATTTAACCAAAGTGTGTCTTGCACAGCACACTTCTGTCTCTAGAACCTTATAGTCATCAATTCATTTCTTGCCAATTTTTTCCATAACTGTTGCTGATGTTTCGCTCGACGGTAAGAAACCATGGCAACCTATATAGAAATGGATTTATGGACCAAACATGTCCACACTCCACAGTTTGATTGAGATTAGGTGACCCAAGTGGCCAAGTAGTTTCTAGGCCTATGATTCCAAACCAAGCCTGTATATATATTCAGAAGCGCATTACCTTGTTCTGAGTGACTTGCAGAATGAGTTATTACACTTAATATAGTGGGTCACCGATATCTTTCTCCATCCCTCATTGTTATTGCAAGCTTGCAACTAGAAAATTACAAAAAACACAACAAATCTATATAATTCGAATGGTATTCTTGAAAAAAAAACAGATTAAAATTTACTGGACCTACTGAGGTCTCTCACCTATGAAACTTGGTACTCTACCTCCGAACTACCCAAACGTTTAAATAGGTCTCTAGGATGGTTTCAAAAGCGTTTTGCCTGTTCTGCATTACACGTGAACAATAACATGGCAAGGATGTTTACAAATCGACTTCACTCCTCAAACTATTGATGTTCGTTCAAATATCCATCGTGACTATTTAAATTATCTAGTACCGTCTAAATCATCCCAGAATAATTTTTATACTATTTTAATTTAGAGAAAAGTCCTATTTTCACCCGTAAACTATCACAAAAGTATGACTTTCAACCCTGAACTATGAAACTGGACGCCAAGGGCTATTCAACTATTGAAACTGGATAAATTTGACCCTTTGAGTGGTTTTAAATGTGGTTTTCCGTTTTATAGGCATTTAAAGAAAATTGGTTTAATCTAAAAAATTCATAACTAATACATTTCAACCGGTACACAAATTTTTCTAAAAATATAATGTTAGTGCTCTTCTTTGAGTTATTTACATCTTATTTTTCCTATTCCTAGTGTTTTTACAAAAATTAATAAAGCACTAAGAACATAAACAAATAATATCTAAATGAATCAAAGTAGTGCACCAATAGAGGGGCTATATATTCAGAAAAACAATGGTACTTATTACATATGTTTATGATTTGAAATAAATTAGTTATAATTTTTTTAAATTAAACTATTTTTATTTAAATTTTTATAAAACAGAAAACCACTTTAAAACCACGTAAATGACTAAATTTAACCGGTTTTAATAGTTGGTTGACCTTAGCGTTCGATTTTATAATGAAAGGTTAAAAATTAAACTTTTATAATTATTGAAGATTGTAATCCAGCCTTTTTCCTTTAATTTATTGATCTCTCGAAAGATGGAGGACTTCTACTGTCGGTAAAAGTCAGGATGACTTTTGTATAACAGTACTGACGCAGAGTGCAGTTGACCGGAGGCAGAGGTGTTCTGCCGCCCTAGGTTTGCAAAGTGCCAAAGAGGAGCCGCGCGGAGAGGCGCGTCGCTTCGCTTCCTTGCCGCGCCTTTCTCCTCCCTCCGGTTCCGAGGTACCATTTCATTTTATCTTCAAATCCATCCATGCTCTTGTATATCAAATGCGCCCCGAACCAAACTCTCCAGGTTTCTTCCCGCGAATGGAAGAGGCGATAGGCTTTGGGGCTAGAAGTTACCCGTGGGGTATTTTGGTCTGTGAGCTGAGATGGTAGGGGACGCATCTTGGTAGGGTTTAGGGTTCTGCGAGGGGATAAACCACCACGATGAATGGCGTTATTCAGTCGTGATTCCCGATAGTAGGGTGCCAACCTGCCTATTAGATTTTATTGTCGTGAGCTTAGAAAGTAGGGGATGATTTACTTACTGCTGGTACGGTCCTTAGTGTAGGTGTATCCAAGGGGTAAATATGCATGCCCAGATAGCTGTTCATGTCTCTACTCTGAATGTTGCTGTTCTGTTGTTGCGATTCCACAGATTAAGTGTAGAGAAATGAATCTTATGCTTCTTGTTCCCATAAATTTTATGCTCATGAGACTCTGCTTGGGACTAAATGTTATTTGGCTTGGTGAATTAGGATGGAGCCTTCAGATTGTCAATCCTGTAACGATGGTAGTGGTGCCCACATCATCTCGGATGAATATTCAGGCACATATGTTGCTGATGTTGTTAGGAAGGAGCCCCAGCAAGGTCCATCACGCAAGAAGGTCAAATCTTCAGGCGCATGTGCTTCTGATGTTGTTAAGGAGGATGTTCAGAAAGGTCTGTCCCATAAGAAGATTGACATTGACCAAGCAATTGATCTCATGAGGTTTGCCTTCAGGGAAGGGATGGCTTTTCTGGACAATGGATCAGGGAGATCATTGGAGGAAAGGATTCTCATGGATATGTCAGGCTACATGGTCAATCTGCTGCTTGAGGGTCCTGGTGTTTCACGGCATGATGCTCCGTGTCGGATGCAGGTTATAACACCTACCCTTGACAAGGATATTGCCCATGCATTTGCTAAAGAAGCAAGAAAAGGTATTGCCAATGAGTTCCAGGGAGATCTCTTTGGGATTGTTGCTGATGTGTGTTCCATTCCTTCCACATGTAAATATTACTTGGTTCTGTTTGTGCGGTATGTAAATGGCAAGGGTGAAGTTGTGGAGAGGCTTCTTGGGATTGTGCCAGACCCTGATGAAAATGATTTGGCTCTTAAAGTGGGAGTGGATCAAATGCTTTCTGAAGCTGGATTGAGATTGTCGAATGTGCGTGGCCAAGGCTATGGCTTAGCTCGGTACAGGGATGCTATTATCACTGAACTAAAAACATCGGTGGCTAAAGCAAGTGCAACAGGGTACTGTGTTTATCCTTGTGCCTTCCAGCTGCATTCCATACTTGCACCTGCTTCCCAAAATGTGGTTGAAACTTTCCAGCTTTTCCAAGCAATTGTTGCTTTGTCGAATTTAATTCAAGGCTCTCGTCAGTTCAACGAAAAGGTCCGTTCCCTGATTCAAGAGAGAGGGCTGAATCTAGATAGCGATCTTGAGAAGCCAGGCGAGACATCCTGGGGTTCATACTATGAGGCACTCGTGAAACTTGCTGCTTATTTGCCGTCTATTTATGATGCACTTCTATTTATGGGGGGACATGCCTCTAGTACCGCTGAGAGATATCTGGTATTGAAAGCACAATGGGCTTTGACCGATGACTTACCATTTGCGATCTTGAGAAGCCAGGCGAGACATCCTGGTGTTCATACTATGAGGCACTCGTGAAACTTGCTGCTTATTTGCTGTCTATTTATGATGCACTTCTATTTATGGGGGGACATGCCTCTAGTACCGCTGAGAGATATCTGGTATTGAAAGCACAATGGGCTTTGACCGATGACTTACCATTTGTCTTGCTCTTGATACGAGATGTACTAGGTGCTACAAATGAATTGTCGCTTGCCTTGGACAGGAACAACCTGGATGCCCAGAACTGTATGTTTCTTCTCCAGGAGTCCAAGAAACAGTTGCTGCTAATGAGGGATGAAGGATGGCCATCTTTTCTCAGGGAAGTCGACTTGCTTTGCACTGAGAGTGACACGGAAATGCTTGAGATGGGAGAGCAGTTTGAAGGCCAAAGGTGGAGCGAAGAGGAATCTGCAACGTCGACAAACTTGGAGCATTACCATATTCATGTCTTTGTAAAAGTTATCAATAACCAACTCAGGGAGCTTGATAAGCGCTTCAGCAAGGAAAGCTCAGAGTTGGTTTGTGCTGCATCATGCCTAAATCCACGCAATCTCTTCCAATCTTTTGATAAGGACAAGCTCATTAAGTTTGCTCGGTTTTACCCATCCGAGTTCCCTGATACTGTTATCACAGCACTTGACCTGCAACTCCAAGCCTTCATAACTGATGTGCGCTCGGATGCCAGATTTCGTGAAATGAATGCACTGAGTGATCTTTCTGTGAAGATGGTGGAAACAGGGAAGAACACACTGTATCCACTGGTTTATCTGCTCCTGAAACTTGGTCTCATCCTTCCTGGCACACCTGCAACTGCCAAGATGGCCTCTTCCACGATGAAGTTCATAGGTAGCACCATGATGAAAGAACCCTGCAACCAGTGGACCAGTGACTGTTTGTTGCTCTACCTAGAGCGCGACATATTTGAATGCATCACCAATGATGACGTGATTCAATCTCTTTGAGGCTCACTGAGTGCAAGGAAGGAGCAGTTGGCATATTGAAAAGAAGGCGATGCCTTGTAGTTTCTGCTGCAGGATGGCATCTCCATGCTCACTTTATCATAACCTATGTTGCCGTAGTACTATTTTGTTCTGTATGTATCCTTGTTTCTTCCTCCCAATGTCTTTCCTGATGCATGGACAGAGTAGCCTTGAATTTTTGTTTGCCTCGTACTAGATGGATTCATGCCGAAAAAGTGGCTTATTTGTGTTGTTGCCTTCTGAATTGTTCGGTTCCAGTTCAGCATCTCTGCAAGAATAATGCCTCTGTTTCAGTTAGGTGTTGTGATGCACCCTTGTTTCTTGTTACTAGGGGTGGTCGGTCCTAAAGAATCGGGCTTGATAAGGGTCAGGTTAAAATACTATTTTTTGAGCTAAGATGAGATAGGGTCAAATATGATTGTAAAGTAAGCATGAGGACAATAATCCGTTACCACCCCTGGTTGCTGCCAAGTGACGTACCCGTCGCGGATTCAGTTCGAGAACAGACATGCAGCAAACTGAAACGGAACTGCGTGCTCTCCAGTAAAGTTAGATATTGCACACTGAATATGGAGCTACTCGCGCTCGGATGGCGATGGAAATTTCCAATCGGATACTCCGTCGCAACATCAAAGCTTAACTGTTGCAATATTTGAAATCATTGCCACAACACTAAAATTTTTAGTGGGGTTGGATATTTAGAAGCAAATCGAACAGTGAACAAATTACTACATCACTAGGTTTTGCGTTCTCTGCTTGCCACGAAAAATTTCCAGGTTCAGATGTTCAGTAATTTTTCAGTACTGGAATGTTAATGTGTACGATCAATAAGCACAGTAGAAACAAACCGAGTTGGCAAATAACCAACCAGCCTAGACGCATACAAGCGCAAGCCAATGCATGACTGATTGAACATGATCTTCAGCAGTACACCGTAATACACAGTTTAGCATGGCGCTGGTGCATCGTTGAACATTGAGACCATATGGCAGTTTTCACTTTATTGTTGCTCTGAATGGGCGCAAGGATCCCTGAGGACTGGTCCTAATGGTAGATAAGGAATGCCCGAGTGACAATTAGGCATTGGCGTTTCTGGGTATTGGTACCCCATGCCCTGCTGTCAGAACTTTGTATGCATTCTGTATTTGTCTTGTGACTGGACCAATTTTCCCATTGCCAATTTCTCGTCCGTCAATCATTACAACCTGTAGATCAGAGCAAAAGGTATGAGCAAGAGCACAACACTACAGGATATGCCAACAATAGCAACAGACTCATCTCAGAACGTTCTGAAAGTAGCAAAAGTGGAATGGCTGAAAAAAGCACTTTACAACAAGGTCAGGTGTAATAATACTTGATGTAACTTGTCAGCAAATAAAAGAATGGAGAGCCATCTGTTTAGGGTGGCGAAACGGCCTTTGATAAACAATAAAATAATGTTCCTCAGGCGAGGAGAATATGTTTCTGCACACTATTATTCACCTAATCCAAATTCACTTTTCAATCTTATGAGAACCATTTGACAGAAATATAATTAAACGAGGAAAAACACAAACATTGACATGTAGCAAAACAAAGTCAACTCACCGGTGTAAGTTCACCCATTGTTCCAGTTGTCCACACCTGCATGTGTGTGACAATCACAGCTGTAAGAACTCATCATATCATGGGTGTGGGCAGACTAATACTAGTAGACGCATACTTCTAAACACCAAGCTTATTTGCATGGCAGATCCTACATGGAAGCCTCTTGAAAGGGAAAATATGATAAAGTGTACATCTTGTAGTGTTATTGGTTCATCAACATCCTTCAGTTAAAAGATCATATAAGATGGCACACAAATTTGCACGAGACTTTTAGGAAATACTCCCTCCTTCCTTTTTATATATGATGCTGATCAGTTCAAAATTGAACTATCCAACGCCATATATAAAAGGAAGGAGGGAGTACATGACTGATATCTGGAAGTTAAGTACCATACCTCGTCTGCAGCATGAAATTCTGACAGACTAATGCGCCGTTCATGTAACACAAAGTTTTCTTTTACAACAAGATCCATAACCTGTTGTTTTAAATAAAAATGAGAGCAATGTTAAAAAAGATACATGTCCAACTTAGTAAAATCCTAATGTGCCATTATTAACATATCTGCAAATTTCCATATTGTGTGCATTTATGTAGCACTTTCTTACAGAACAAAAACTGCCACAGTAAGGACACACTAATACAGCATATTTCTAGAAGTATTGATGCAACTATATTTATTCATAATATTTTCCAGATATAAACATTTGCTAACACATTGCAGTTTCTCGTCTTTGTTTATCACAGGAAAATAGAACTAACTTTTTAGTGTAATGAGCAAGACTCAACGGAACATAGGCTATTGAGAATTATGTAAAGTTTCTGCTTCTGTATTTCATATATTTTGCATTTTATCCCTGAAGATAGAACATGTAATCCAATAATTCAAATACACTCCGTATACAATAATGAATTGAAGGAATCAACCCATATATTTATTATACATATCTAGTAGTATCATCGTTCAACAAAATTTGAATATTGTGAAACCAATTGAGCCTTGGAAAGAGTATTGGTGCCTAAATATAACAGAAAGATCTCAAAAAAATTCTTTCTTATACGTTGTTCTTGATTGAAAGGAGGCACTTGTATAGACTAGCCCTAGCTGTTCCAATTAGAATCTGATTATACTTACAGTTGCGCGTGTAATGCCAGGAAGGCAATAGTCAGCATGAGGTGTCAATACGGTTCCCTTTTTAACCATGAACTGCAGTTAAACATAGTGGCAGTTTAGAGCAATTGTATGAGAAATGTCTATTTGTAGATATGCCAAAGGTATTACTGCTTACAATATTTGTTGCATTTGTTTCTGATACAAAACCATCCTTGTCTAGCATAATGGCATCCTCTGCCTTGGCAAGATTACCTTCTATCTGCATAATAGGATGAATGATTGATTACTAATAATAATAATATCGAAAGACAAAAAGCTCCATAATTAAGGTATACATAAAGAGCTAACTAAGAAAGGGATCAAATCATAAGGAAAGTGAACCTTTGCCAGAATATTGTTGATGAGATTGTTATGATGTATCTTGGAATCTATACTCTGAAACAAGTCACAAGAATAACCATGGTCACGTATAGTTATTAATTCAAAAGACAAATAGTAAAACAGTGTATTTCATAGTAGTTGAATCTATGTTAAATCAGAATAAGAAAAAACATTGGAAATAATGAAACTGTAAGATGCTGACAAC
This sequence comes from Echinochloa phyllopogon, assembly GCA_033239725.1. Lineage (NCBI taxonomy): Eukaryota > Viridiplantae > Streptophyta > Magnoliopsida > Poales > Poaceae > Echinochloa > Echinochloa phyllopogon. Next base: position 57,909,375 of record BTCW01000018.1, on the reverse strand, counting down.
AATGAAAATGTAACTGATGTACGAAATAGATAAATGGTAAACACTTACTATTGAAGATTAGTGGTTGAATACAACTTTTACAGATTCCGGGTCTCTTTTGTCTACTGCTATCATTAATCAAATGTCAAGTATCTATAGGTGAGAAGTATATTTACGCGTTAATGTGACATCCCTGAGCCCAGCAACTGCACAATACTGTGACAGCTCTAAAAAGTTACTTTGAATTAGTAGAAATAAGTAATGAGCACTCCTAGGTTCTAATGATAATTATGAGCCTAGAGGCAAGATAATGGCTACTAAGAAACTGAAGTACCAAACAACAAAATTCTTGGATACAGATAATATATATGTCCAAGATTTGGTTAGTTGCAATTCCTTAACATTTGAGCAACCTAGCTGATGTTTGATTGTTTAACATGGGATGCCATTTTAAGATTAAGTCTGAGATATATAAGCTTAACGATCCTAAACATATAATTAATTCTCAAACTTCAATTAGTGCTGCTGTGAATACTGATTTTTTCCGTTAAAATATAAAACCAGTGACTTTCAGTGGGGATTGTATAAAAAAATTGTTGAGACCACTAGGTATGGATGGAATACTGGTTTAAGTCGGCACTGATTGGTAATGGTGCTATAACTGGTTGTTCCTGTCGCTGGTAACAGAAACAGTGATAGTACTGGTTGATGTTTCACAACCCTGCTTTTCCTTTTGCAATTACAAGGATGACACACATGTAAATACTACATTCGCACACTTGTGAGTGCTATCTCCTATCACACACCTACAAATAAACCGCTGAAAGCACTCACATATGGGTAAATTCATGGGCACTACGATTTGAATCCTGATGGGTGGAGTCATACCCTCACGCCTCCACCACCACATTAAGATGTCACCACCCTTGGCCTCCGGCAAGATCAACTTCGGGACATGAGCGAATTGAGCGTGATCTCCGAACGGGAAGACAGCATCCTTTTCCCCATTTTTATTTTCTTCTTTCTTTTCTGTTGGCGATCACTCAGTCTTGTAGTCTAAACCTTGCTTGTTGTTGGGCTCCAGCTCACTAAATGGACTCCGCAGCCCATGGCCCAAATGGCATGGTCCATGGCACTACCGGATATGACATAACAGATGCTTCCCAACTTCACATGACCCTTTCTCAAAAAAAAAAACTTCACATGACCCTACTTTTAATCTAAAATGACCCCCAAATCTAGCTGAAGTTAAGTAAACAAAATCATGCAGAAGTTCATAAGTAGGTCTTACATTTGGAGAATTTCGACGTGTGGTGGCAGTTACCAACTTTATCCCATGTGAGTTATCATAAACTGGTGGTTTCCACTCAGCAAGCACTGAACAAAACAAAAGGTTTTATTAGAAACTAGCAAAACAGCATCTATCTAGCCTCGGCTATAAATTCGACCTAATAGTGGTATGCATTGCTTTCCCCAACAAGACGTTTGGCCAGTACATCAACAGTTATATCATAACAAGGAAATCAACCGTTACCAGCTTGTGCGTTATGGTTTGCGGACAAACATGTCTTGTCTACACTTGTGGTGCAACGGTGAGAGTTTGAGCAGGGGGACGTCCCACTTTCACCCCCGTTTGAGTTTTTCTTTTTTAAATGTTCAAAGATGGACTTGTAATGCAAGAGAGAAAAAGGTGCACATGGATGCAAAAGAAGAAAAAAGGTGGAGAAAGAAGAATACCAATCAAGGCGCACCCATAAAGATTGAAAGCTGGGCTCATTCCAGACGTCACCTTCACTTGAAAAAACATAGCCAGTGAATAGAATGAGCGAGCAGGTTATGCCTAGAAGGTGACAAATAACATACTGTAGAAACAAGGTCCTGGTGAATCTTGATCAGTATTTTACCTTCTTCCCACGGGTGAGTGTGAGCCTTATATGAGCATTATCAAACATTCCATTTGCAATCAGAGTCTTAAAAATGGCATCTTTAATCTGCACCAAAACATATGCAAAATGACAGCTCAGTTCAAGAATAGTTCAAATTTGTCTGTCAGCAATACTCTTGAAAGGGAAGTTTCTAGACAACCACACCAACGAAATAGAGTGCCTTCAATCCAAAACAAGCATAAGAAGGCACATAAGATATCAGCAAAACTATGTTGCAGTACAATATGCAGCATGATCATTAAGCTGGTAAGAAAATGTAGTTTATGGTTTACCCAATCACGAGTGGGCACATTGCTGAAGGCCATAGCTTTTGCTGAATCAAACAATCTAGATAAGAGAATAAAGAGGAGGTCAGCCATAAGATAGATCATAAGCTGACAAAAGATAGAACAAGCTACTGCACCTATCCAAATGTTCATCTAGTTTGAATACTTTTCCATCATATATACGTAAACCTTCCCAAACAGCATCTCCTCCTTGTACAACTGAATCAAACACTGAGACCTTTACAAAATAGATAGTTAGAGAAAAGAAAGGGGAGAAATTTATCGTATGTGACAATACTGGTGGCATACAACAAGGTACCAGTGACAAATACCTTTGCACTGTCACGGGGCAAAAGTTCATCTCCAACCCAAACTAGAATTTTTTTATTTGCAGGAACAGGCAGAGGAGGATCAGGTAATAATGGTTGCTGTAATCCTATTGTTCTCCTTACTTGGCGCTTCAGCATGTTGTAAAAAGGCAAGCTTTGCTCAAGGAGATCATAAAATGCGAATGGGAAAGGCTGCAATGAACCCAAAAACTCCATGGTAAATAAGAACTGTACGAAATGGTATGCCACAGCAAGATTACACGAAATGCATTTTGATAAAATATTAAAGGAAGTATGTTAAAATATTGATAGTTTTCAAAGCACTCATTTACTAACAAGACACTTTCTTTTGGTAGGTGCTTCATTTTGTTCAGTTGGTCACAGCTTAATCATCACCCCAGAGCATCTGCTGATGCAGCGGGATGCACAAATGTCAACAAAGTCATGATCATGAGTTAGGTATTAACAGTGGCTTTTCAAGGAGAAAAATGGTAAATCTGATTTTAGATGAGTCAACGCCATATTTTGTATGTCTGTTTCAGACCTATCAGTGACATTGTGCTAAAGTTTTTTGTGAAACAACGGCTGTATGATGCATCAGTTCTCAAGGAAAACCCACTAACAAAACATTCAAGACATTGGTGGTAAAATTGCTTGAGTCACAAATAAACTAGAAGACCAAGATGTTTAGAGTGGAGTGATAAAGAGAGCAAGTTCTCCAGCAGAAGATATGAACCAACCATCTTCTACAACAAAATACATTGTTATAAGGCACTGTCTCCAACCACATAATTTTGTTATATGATCCATGGTATCACATCCACCTTTTCCCCAAACAATCCCTACTACGAAATTCCCTGTTAAATGCTCATGCTGCCTTGAGCACAATATGGCTTGAACACTAAAAAATTATGGGGATGCTCATGCTATCTTTTTTCTAAACAAAATACTCAGTTTGTCTTGGTAGTAATCAGCCATGGCCATCATTCTTACCATCTACCTTTTCTCAGTAGGCCCTTTCCAATATATGGTATAACTGATTAACTATCCAAATATCCAGGACAGAAGTTCTCATGAAATACTGGAAATCAAGAGAGGTGTTTGACGTAAGCTTACCAAAGGATATTGGCGGGGCTTAGAGAAACCTGTAGACTTGTGCACACTCCCATACCACCACGGAGCCCATATACCATCAAATTCCTTGGGGCCAGCTTCCCATCTAAACAGGGGAAATAGATCTAACTGAATTTACAAATTGGATCACTTTTAAACCTTATACATGATGAAGTTACATATTTGATCACAGTAAAAGTCTAAAAATAGTGTCAGTATCATGTTCAACATAAACATACATACTTCAGCATTTGTGGCTGGAAAGGAATGCCCAGATCCTCAGAGAGTCCCCTCAAGACAGCCTGCATGTTATGTGCAAACAAACTGAATACATCGTACCACAAAATGTAAAATCATGGAGAATGTAGCAAAGGATCGAAACCACCAAACAATTGTGTGACAGTATTTAAATTGCAGGGCTCATGAGTCATGATCATCAAATTTGATGTGAACTAATGTAGCACTAGAGTGGTTGGTATAGCATAAAAACTTAGGATTTAAAAGAACAACAAAAATGACATACCCTTCAAAGCAGTTTACTTTACTACACAATCATGACGGATGGCAAGTATTTCTCTTAGACAGTTAGACTACTATCATAAGATGGACAATTGCCAATCTGATAAAACGATTGCATTAACCAGCTATAGATTTACCTCAGGGTTCCGTTGCAGGTCATCTGCATCTATCACAGGCGGTGGGCTCCCGAGTCCACATAATTCACTGTATATTGAGACAAGTTCGCCTATGCCAAGCTCCATGAAGGATGGTGGAACGACTTTATCAAAAGATGGCTGGGGTATGTTGAATTGAATGATTATTAGTGGCAGCCACTAGGTATTTGGTACATAATAGAATATGCAAACTCTGCTAAAGAAAAATAATTTGGAAAGCGACATGGGTTTCCTTTCTGAAAAAAAAGCTACTGTGAATGTGGTACGGAAAATAGAAATTGCGCAACAGAAGAATATAGCAGACTGCATGTGTGATGTTTAGACGAAAAGGTGACATATACCAGTATATTTAGAGGGTTGCGTATCAATATGAAATGCTTTCCCTTCTTCATCAGGTCACTAGAAAGGTTTGGGAGGCGTTGCTTTGAGATGTGCTACTAAAATAAATAAATGAGATTAGTAGATATAAATAGCACTGCATTTCACAAACAGCTGCACACTAAAGTTTCGAAGTCATACCTTGCAGTAACGATACCTTTTCTCCCCAGGGCCAAAAATCACTTCCTTGACAACCTTATTTCCATCGGGATCCTACACGGAAATACTTCAAGTGGCTCAGTTACACAGAACGCACACAATGGGTGATAGTATTTTCTGGAAACGTTTTGCTGTTCATTGCAAAAGAGCACACATGATTATGGTGCACGGTAGCATTTTATACCTGAAATGGGTGGGGAGTATAAAAATAATGGGAATTCTCCACCAAAATGGTCCTAGAGCCAGTCAACTACTTTAGTCCAGAAAAGAGTATGGAAGTGGCATACTGGCAACTGCATAGAGATCGTGCAGCTTATAACAGCTAAGTTCGATAGGAGAACCAGTCCGTCAGTCTCCATCATATAAACATCTCATCAGCTCAAATGAAATGCTGATTAATTCCATCCAATTCAAGCCGTAGGTTATAGCCGGGTCAACGAATGCTCAGAAGCCTTACCATATTCGACAGGAGGTCCTCGCGGTAGGGCCTGTCGACACCGGTGGCACGCAGGAAATTGGCGTAGAGAGGCTCGTCAAGCACCTCCATATCGTCCCTCTGGAAAACAGGGGAAAAGAGGGAGAGCAGATAAGAGCCACTTAAAAGTCAGTGATAAAGTCACTACAGTACATGAGAAGCCGGTGATCAGATTCACTTGCATATGCCAAGGTGGAAAGAAACGAATGATAGGATCACAAGGTCCAATCCAACAGCACTAGGACCATCTGTTACTCGCTGCTCACGCGTGCGCCCAGAGGCGGAGCGCCCCCAACCAAGCGGCAGTCGGACAAGCAACCCTGCGCCCCTCCCCCCATCAAACAGAGCGAGCATTGGGGTGGTGGGGATTCCCACCCGCGCCCCCTCTCTCTCGATCGCCAACTCCGGGTTCTCATCTCACAAGCCCCAGCCGCCGCCGCCGGCGGCCTCGGAGGCTCGGAATCCTCTCTCACGAGCGGCGGAGGCGCGGAGCGGAGGGAGGCTGACGAGACACGGACCTGCGCGAAGGAGTACATGAGGCTGGTGCTGAGGGAGCGCGGCGCCGACCACGCGTGGATGACCACCGGGCACTGGGCCTCCCCCTCCGGCGCCGACGGCTCCATTCGCCCGCGGCTCGCGGGTTGAGAATGTGGATTTGATTTAATTTCCGATTCGACGGGTTACTATTCCTCCGATCGGATTGATCCGATGGGAAGGGAAGGGAAGGGAGAATGATGGATGGGGGGAGAGGCCACTCGCGAGGCAGGCTATTAGTAGGGGAGGCCCGGGAGGAGGAAGCGAGCATGAGTGGTGTGGCGTGGTGCGGTGTCCATGTCCTGGGCTCCTGGCCCCCGGTTGGTGGAGTGGAGTCTGAAGTGGCGAGCGAGAACGGGAGGAGGAGCATGACTCGACTGCACGAGGGGACGGCGACAGAGATGCGCAACTGGGCGTGCCGATTGATTGACTATCCCCGTTTATGTATCCTCTCTCTCATCTCTCGTCAGCGTAACTAGCCCACGAGATCACTTTCAGCGCTACAGCACGTCGTTTTGCCCCGTCTGTAACATGAAAACTTTGCAAAAAAAACCCCGCACACTCCCATCGACGGCCCGCTCGTCGCCTTTGGAGGCGACGTCTCCGTCCCGTTCCCAGAGGCCGAATCGCCCCGCGATGACGCGCTGTAGAACCCGTCTGCTCACATCGCCGCGGCAAGCTGGATCCCGCGCGCTCCTCCTTGCGCGCGCTCCTCCTCTCGCGCGCTCTTCCTCCCCCGCGCGCTCCTCCCGCTTCTCCCCGCCAAACATCTCTCCCTCCCGCGCGTGCCTATTCCTTCCCCCGCCAAAAATCGCTGCCTCCCCGCCACTGCCCTCCTCGCCGCCTCTCGCTGCTCGCCGCCGCTCTTCGCCGGAGTAGGTGCGGCGTGATGTCAGCACGGAGGAAAAACGATTTCGGGGGGTGGCGGCGGTCCGAAGCCAAACCCTAGGTGGCGATTTGGGAGCGGCGGCGGCAGGTCGTGGTGGCGGCTCGGCCACGACCCGTTCTCTCGGTCGTGGTATTGGGTTACCACCGCTGCCCCGTTCACGCGGACGTGGTGGAGCGGCAGCGACGACCCTCCCCGCGACAACACCATTCACCGTTGATGGGTTCGGAGGTGGTTTCCCCAGTTCGTCACTTCAATGGAAGGATTCCCTTTTCCTCCTGCATCGTCTCGACCTTTGTTTGATGCTGCCGGCAGGGATCCGTCATCTCCCCCATGGTAATCCTCGTTTCTTGCTAACTTACTTTGTTTGAAGATGATGAATTGTGAATCTAGAGATTACACTATGAATTGTGAAGGACTCTTACTGTGTATCTAGGCTGATGTTGGGCATGTTTATGATGATTGGAGTGTGATGTTATTAATTTTTGTCTGTGTAGATAATTTGCCTCTGTTAACTCCATTCTTGTAGTCAGTTTAGCGGAATATTGGCCTAACATAATATCATGTCTAAAAAGAAAAGATGTTTGATGCAATATGAAAGCTTTACCTATTACAGTATCACTAGTCTGAAATTGGCCTTTTAATTTCAGCAAACTATTGCAATCTAAATTTGGCTCTAGCTTTAGTTGTTAATTGCAAAATCAATTTCCTGCAGGGGCAACCCATCTGGTGGTTTCATGAGCTTCTTGACCAATAATCTGCCACATAACTCTCATTTTGTTGGTGCAATGAACAACCCACTGCCCACCAATAATGTTGATTGTTCACCTGAAGAAGTGGAAAACATATTGGGAAGTGAGAATGACACTGTTAGAACTGAGAAGAGGATCTTGTGGAATGTGGATGATGATGTTAGATTGATGAGCGCTTGGATAGAACATTCAACCGACTCTACCTGTGGAGCAGATAAGGGCGGCGGTCAATATTGGAGTGAGGTTGTCGAAACGTACAACAAGACTACCTCTCCACTTCGAAGAAGAAGTGTGAAGCAATGCAAGGATAGATGGCACAAGATTAACAAGTGGACAGACCTCTTTGAATGTGCTTACGTAAAGGCTCGTAGAGTATTTACAAGTGGATATTCAAATGAACAGTGGATTGATGCAGCACATAAGTTCTATTTGAGTGACAACAAAGATAACAAAGATGTTGTTGGACCCTTTATGTTGACAGAGGTTTAGAAAATTTGTCGAGAGGTGCCAAAGTGGAAAACATACAATGAAAACCTGAAGAATGCACGCAAAAGGAAATCATTTCACTTGGAAGCAGACTCTGAGGAAAATGAGGACACTTGTGATAAGACGCCAAAGCGACCAATGGCTCAGAAGGGAGCTAAAATGGCAGCTCTAGCAGCTAAAAAAGGCAAGGGCTCCAGTAGTAGTGATGATGGTCACTCAAAGGAGTCTCCTATTGAGCTAGATAAATTTGATAGGTATAGTAAATTCCAAGAGACAAACAATGAGAAGCGCATTAAGCTATTGGACAGACAGGAGAAGATAGCTTCTGATAAGCTAGAGGCCACAAGAATTGCTCAACTGACAGCACAAGATTACAAAGAAGGAAAGAAGCTTGGGAAAGAGACAAAGATGATGGAGACCTATAACAACCTCGCCTCACAAGATATTAGTTCAATGTCTGATGAGGAAAAGGCGCAACGAGTTAGAATGATGAAGAAGCTTGAGAAGGCCTTTTTTCCTGAAACTGATTGATCAGGTAATATAGTAGTTCAGTGGCCATTACATTCTTAATCCTTTTTAGAATTAGCTCTGCTTGAATAAAGGTCTTGTCTGCTTGAATAAAGGTCTTGTCTGCTAATTGTCCTGCCTGTTATATTTCAGATATAATTAGCTCTGCCTGTTATATTTCATATATAATTAGCTTACCTTGTTTAACTAAGATTTTTAGATAAAGAACCTATTTGTCTTCCCTTGCTCTAAATTTCCAGAGTCTCCTGCAAACTTCGCATAGACCAGTGCTTTAAAGTTCTAATTTCTTCAGTCAACTGCACTGCAGCCTACATGCTAGTTAGCTGCATTAGATTCTACCAGTGATTCAGGCTGTTTGGTACATAGTCTTGGTGGGTAATCATAAGTTTGACTGTTCTTTTGAACAGGTTTACTGCAATGCTCCTCTAGTGTTTAGATTTAAGCTGCTTTGTGTTGAGCATCGCAACACCTGGTATCTGTATCTTAGTAATAGTTGTGTCTATTTTTATTGAATGAATGTTTCCCAGTTCTGTCTATGGTATATGTTTTTCCAGTTGGGCATTCCTCCATTTTCATTGATCCAGTATTGGTAGCTGGAGCTGGAGGGATAGCTGGCATTTCATTCTACTGAATCATACTTATCCTAGTGATCAGGAAACAGTCTGATATATTCCATCTGCCTGTGCTTCTGTTGTACAGATGCCAAGATCTTGTGGTGCCAGGAGGAGCCGATGAACACCTCTTTTCCATCACCTTGGTGCATGCATGTCCTGTGGCGTCCTGTGTTTATTTTTTGAATGTTAATGTGAACTTTAATCCTGTGGTGTCAGTTCCTTTTTTGAAGAAAAGTGAATGTGAACTTTAATCCTAGCTGTGGTGCATTTGTGAATGTGGACTGATGGAGGCAGCAGATTCTTTTTTTAAAGGAAAGTGTGTCAGTTTATTTCTGATGTGAATGGTCGATTGCAAATGGTGTGCGTCAGTTTCCAAAAGCAATAAAAGGAGAATCTCCTACAGTGCACTATACTGTAAATGGAAATCAATATGACATAGGTTACTATCTTGCCGATAAAATATATCCAGAATGGGCAGTATTCGTGAAGACAGTTAATGCCCCTCAATCGGCGGAAGACAAATTATTTTCATTGAGGCAAGAAAGTGTGAGGAAAGATGTCGAGTGTGCATTTGTGTTCTGCAATCACGCTTTAATATTTTTAATCGACCATCACGGTTATGGAAGCAAGCGGACGTTATCAATATAATGCAAGCTTGTGTTATCCTACATAATATGATAGTGGAAGATGAGAAGGAAGCAATTAGAGATGTCTTGGATTTGAATGAGAATCCAAGTGCGACGATAGCGATCCCACCACAAGTGCACACAAATCAGAACCCTAATCCAAGCTTTACGGAGGCACTCCGTAGAAATTCGGCTATCAAAGCTCGTCCAACACATAGGTAACTCAAGAATGATCTAATCGAGCACATATGGCAACGCTATGGAAACAAAGAAAATTAGACAAAAAGCAGTGTAACTATATATAATTTTTATAATATAATTATTATTTTTATAATTCCTAAAAAATATTGTAATCATGGTTCTATTATTTATGCTTGATATTATTCAATCAAATAGCCACACAATGGTATACACAATTGCTTTTATAGTTGAATCTTAAGCTACATGCAAAGCATTAAACAGCTTACAGACGGCCTCTCTGTCTGTGGGTTGTATGAGCTGTCTGTATATCTGTCTGTATGCTGAGTTCGAGATTCTGCAGGTAACCGTCTGGGCTGTACATGCCCTGATGCAAGACGGCGACGCAGACACGCAGCATCTCTTCACGAGCAGTCGAGCACGCATCCCGAATTCACCATCATCATCGATCTTGCCGGTATAACCGCATACGGCCTTCCCTGGTTGGTACGCGTGTCTCCACTCTCCAGTGACTGTAGCGTTGTCCATGGCAACAAGTTGCCGGCTAATTGATTGCCTGATTGTTAAACCTGCCAAGCGGCGCCAAGTGCAGCGCGACGGCCCGGATGCCAGCCTGCCATCGGCCCAGCACCCAGCAGAAACCAACGGGAAAGGGAAAAGTCTGTTTTACCTCCCTGGACATTAAGCCGAGTCCAGCATTCCTCCCTAAACTTGAAAACCGGGTGAACTACCTTCCCTCAACTTTTAAAACCGTTCACTTTGCCTCCTTGCCGTGGTTTTAAGCGGTTTTCAAAGTAATTTTGCTTTTTTCAATTGAAAATAAATCTTGTAAATACTTATTAATCCACAAATATTCCTAAACTTCTAAAAATTATGAGAAAAATCCTAGAGATGGATTGAGATGCAAAAAATCCAAATAAAATATTATAAAAACTAGTGAAAATGACTAAAAAATTTTCTAAAATTAAATTAAATTCTAGCAAAATGGAAATATATCCAAAAACTTAAAAACACATAAATTTTTCTAAATGTATCATGAATACTTTTCTCAATAAAAATATAAAATGAAGCCAGTATGAATACATTCATCGTAAATGCATTCAACCATCATAAATGTAACATATATTAATGTTGAATGCATTTATGCATTTATGATAAGTATATTCATGTCGGCTTCATATTATGTTTTTATTATGGAAAGTATTCAAGATGCAATTAGATATAGATTTAAATATTTTAATATATATATATATTAATTTTTTGTGTATATTTTCTATTTTGTTGGAGCTAAATCTAAATTTTAGAAAACTTTATAGATATTTTCACTAGTTTAAATATTTTATTTAGATTTCTTGCGCACATTCCATCTCTAGAGTTTTCTCAGAATTTTTAGAAGCTTAGAAATATTTTTCATGGTTTAATAACCTCATTAAGTATTTATAAGACTTATTTTAATTGAAAAATACAAAATCAACTTGAAAACCACTTAAAACCACGACTAGGAGGTAAAGTGGACAGTTTTGAAAGTTGAGGAAAGTGGTTCACCCGGTTTTCGAATCTAGGGAGGAATGTTGGACTCGGCTTAGTGTTCAGGGAGGTAAAACAGATATTTTCCAACGGGAAACGGCCACCGCCGCTCGGCCCACAAGAAGATCCAACCAAACAATGGCGGTGGCAAACACGCAAGTTCGATCGAATGCCAAGTCCACGTCAAGGGGTGTCGCCCAATCGGTATCGGTACTTAGCCGAGGCAGTGCCAAATCGAATACCGATTTCAATTAATCGCCGGAAGCCAACCAGCAACCGTGATACAATACAACAACCTATTAGTTTTTTTTTTTGCGAAAGATCAGCCTATTAGTTGACCAGCATTATTTAGAAGCATTAAAGCCAATTTGCAAAGTGATATTAACGGAGTATCTTGCTATTCCTCAGCCATCGCCACACCAGAAGTACTCCTAGCCAACATTAGCTACAAGATATAAAAAAACATATTACGTGTCGTATCAGTTTTAGTCGATGACCGTGATGTACAGGCGGTACAAACATTGACAAGGTAAAGAAAAGGCTCCATTTGAATGTAGGAGGGGGAAAGGCAGAGTAAATCATCAGCACTAAGATCACTATGTCCGTATCATGTTCATAAGTAGTTCATGCATCCTACGTATAGGGATGCCATTTTGGTCCTCTAGGTCATTTATTAGCCGATCCAAAACTCCTCCAAATAAACGGGTCATGTTTGGATCCATTAGCTGAAGTTTATTAGATGTTAGAGATCCAAATGGGAGCGACTAAAACTCAGCTAAGTTTTAGTTGCATGTCAAAAGATACACGGTTCTTTTAGCTGGTTGTACCTAGCTAAACGCAGCTAAATAAGCTCAAAGACCAAAATACCCCCACCTGTTTATGAAAATTCCCACCGTCGATTGTATCCGTAATTAATGAATGATAGGATAGACCAATTAATTCAATTACACTATGGATCCAAACATCTCAGCTAAAGTTTAGCTAGGTACTCTTTAGCTAGCTAAAATGAACCACTACAAATTAGCTAGTTAATTTTTACTTGGATAGGTCCAAACAGGGCCTAATCCTGAATACAAAGCAAGAAAAATGGGAAAAATGGAACAAGAGAATAAGAACTACCCACATCGGGCACTTATTTCATCCTATATGATGATGAACCGTGGATTGGAACAATTCTATGTTTTTTTAACTCATGGAACTTCTAGAAATTAAGCTCAGTAAGAATCAATCAAATATTATAATGATTGTATCCATATCTATCAGACTTGCCTGGTCTCTGGCACTGATATAAACCTTAGTTATTTCTCTATCAGTTACTGTCACCTTGCAAATTGGCTAGATTTATGTTCTACGGTTTGGTATAGACTAAAAAAAATCTAGGTCAGCCCCTCTTAAAGAAATACTCCGGTAGCAAGCGACTTGACATGGATGGCCATGCAGGCATGCACATGCAGACCTGCTGTTTTTCCACTGATGCCGGCAAAAACCGGGAAAGCGCACCTACTGGTGTTAGCACAATATTCCGCTAGAGAGATCTCAGACTGCTAACCATATATCGAGCATGCGCAAAATTCAGAAAAAACAACTAAGAAACAGACTCTTTTTGTACGAGTAACACTAAACCGAGTTACGAACATATGGCATTCTGAATACTCCTGAAACTGAAGAGCGGAAACGAGACCATCCTGTCAGAAACCAGGCCAGGAGATACAAAGAGATGGTGGTGATCGATCTTGCACCGTCCATCAGCATTTGCAGAACCGAAACGAAGCAGATTCTAGAAGGAGATCGACGACGGGGATGCCGCGCTCGCTCGCGCACGTCCTCTTCGTACGTGCTTGCAACCTCACCCGCCGGAGCTCCTCCGTTCCGATTTCTTGGTACCTCGATGCTTGCTTTCCTCGTCGGAGAGCCGCCGCGCGCGCGTTCCCGGTGGTTGCAGAGCACGCGCGCCACGAACGCAAGGAGAATGCTCGCCGGCTAGAGCTCCGGCGCGGCGCATCACGGAACTGGCCTGATCAGCGGAGGCTAGCAGGCATCAGCAGCAGCACAACGGCCGGGACGCGCGGGATGGACGGCGGCGGCGCTCTCTCCTCACCGGCCGCGCGGCTTCTCGCCTCGACACGGCGCGGACGGTATCTCATTTACCGTCCGAGCCGAAGTGCTTTTCAGCCGTCGGATGGCGCCTGTGCGGCTGGGATCGGACCTGGCCGGTCAGAGCGGGAGCGTTGGTTTGGGCTGCGCCAAGTGAAGGCCCAGTTCCCTGAGCCCATCACCTCGCTGATAAGGCCCGTAGCCTGCCAGGTTGCAGCAGCGTTGCCTCAGCTCGCCGCCCTGGCTACTCCGGCCGGCGCCGCCCGTCGGCAGGGATGATTGCTAGTAACTCGCGGCGGATCCCCGCCGGCGACCGAGCGTGATCAACTCCGGCGCGGCCGGTGCGCAGCAGCCGCAGCCGTCGAGGAACAGGGAGCAGCACTGCAGCTCGTCCGATCCTTCGTCCCACCAGAACAGCATGGCCATGGCAACAAGCGTTGCCAAGCAGAGAACGAACCCTGGTGATCCTGTTGAAGAGAAGGGCCATGAGAGAGAGCTATAGTTTACTGGTGATCTGGTGTTGCAGCTGCTGTTTGTGCATGGTTTATATGGGAGGTGGAGGCTGCTGTTTAGGCATTGCATTAATGCTCAATATATTGTTATCATCCTCTGAGATAATGTCCAGTCATATCGTCTCGTGGAGTTCGAGCACCGCACGGCCGGAGAAGGCTTTGCTCCCTCAGAGAGAGAACAGAAGGTCGGATCGGCCACCCAGAATCTAGCGACCGAAGCTACCCGCGATGTACAGCCAGCGCCGCGACGGCGGCGGATGCGGAGGCGGCGGCGGCGGGGCGGGCTTCCTGTGGGGCGGGCTCGCGTGATGCTGCGCCGGCGCGGGGTGCTACCTCCTCGGCAGAAGCTATGCTGAGTACGGACTCCCTCCCTCCTGATTCCTGCCTGTATATCTCGTTTTGTTACTTTCTCCTGCCTCGTGGTGTCGTTTTGACGAGTGCTTTGTCGCTGCTATGCTTTGCTTCGTGCGTGCAGGAGCGCCAACGAGCTGCGATCAGCGCGCAAGTTCTGCCGCATCTCCGATTTGTGTGAGTATATATACGCCGGTGCTGCTCTCGCTTATTACGATTTTTGCTTGTGCGCGCTTTGCCGAATTTTCTACCCAAGTTCGCCGTCAATTTGGTAGCTTGTATATATATTCAGTGTTTTCATGATGTAGACTAGGAATTGTAGTAGTAAAGTTGCACAAAGGTGTGAAGTGTTTAATGGTGCTGTTTAGTATTATTATTGCTCGAGTATATAAGACCATTATTTGCAATGGGCTCTTTCATCATCCTCTTTTATGTGCATGTACGTGCGTCCTTGCAGCTATGACACTAGGCGCCTCATCTGGTTACCTTCCTCTTGTAACTCTCTCTGGACGAGTTGGATCAGACACGCCAATCATCGGCGAGCAGAGTGGTCTAGAAGCTGTAATGGTTGAAAACGATGTAAGTACTGATTTCATGAAAAGTTATGTTTATTGAAGGTTGCTTCCAATGTCGCTGCTTCTTGCGCTTCCGTTGACATGTCTATATCTTTTGCAGGTAGCACAGATCTTCCTGAAGAAGCAGAAGAAGGATGTCAAGGAATACGTGGTGGTAAAGAAGACAGGAGGAGGAAGATGGCACTGAACACATAACGGTCAGGAAGAAGGGGAATGATGTTCCTGAACAGTGGATTCAATGTTCTGAACGGATATCTTCTAAAAGGAAAGAGGTCCCCTGGTACCTGGTAATTGGCTAACTTCCTTGAAATGTTGACGCAAATAGTTTCAAGTGGCCTGCCTTTGAAATCCTTATTGCACTTCATGCTTCCGTGCATATATATACTTGATGAAAAGCCTGTTATATTAAGTCCTTTAGATTTTTCCTTGACCCTTCTATTCGTGAATCATGTCTACTTTATCCTTTTTGAGCATCAGGGTCACTACATCTTTTTTTCCTGCTCATGATTGGCTACAACTTTCAGGTTAAAACATTGTTTGTCATCTTACTTTTACTAGGATGATGGTACTGGGCGTTTGGAGGTCCTTGGGGCTCGTAATGCAGATGGCTATATTTTACGCCTTGCAAGTGAGGACTTTGAGAAGCAACCTCGAACATGCGGATGCGAATGCTCAATCAAGGTTACCTAACAAACCTTAAACTGTGTGTTCTTCTGCCAGCCTGTTATGGCCAGTGGGCCGGCCGGAGGCCTGGGGCCCAGCCCGTAAACAGTACCCGCGGTACTGTAGCGCGGGTACTGTAGCGTCGTCCTTAGCGCGGATAATAGTACCGGATTGGGAGTCTAGTGCTATGGGTCAAGTCAACCTCTCTATATAATGAGAGGAGTTGTATCGATCAAGACAAACAGAAGTAAAACCCTAAATTCTAAGAGCCTCCTCGGAGGGCGAGATTGGTTCTGCCTCTGCTGTCTGTATTTATCAATCCAGTAAACTAACCATCCGGGCCAAGAGGTACGACGGTGGGATCTCCACCGCGCAGGTCTTCTCGCTCCTCCACGCCGCCGCAAAGCGCAAGCCGGCCGAGCTCATCTTCGACGTTGGCTGCGGGAACGACGACCCCCTCCTCTTCGAGCTGCCTTGCTTCCCGGTGGCCACCGCCATGAACCTTCAGATCTAGGGGGCCAGCTTCTCCCTGTCGCCGCCGGCGGCCGGCGCCTTCGTCAAGATCAACTCCCTCTTCTCATCGCCACCAAGTGTAGCCTATACGGCACCAGTGTCTTGGAAGATCGAGTTGGCCACACCAGCATCTACTGTCATCATGCGAAGCTACAAAGACCTTCAGTTTAATTGATGTGAGCAGTTCTTTCGAGCCCAAGGGCCGGAGGAAATTTTATCTCTTCGAGCTTTAGGCTGGGGTCCTCCTGCATCCCTTGATGGTGGATAGGGTCAAAATTTATTTTTAGTTATAAATAAAAAAATATTGCCGAGATGTAAAAGGCTTATTTCAGAGTCGTTTTAAGTTACGTTTGTATTGAGTCAGGTGTCTACAGTTCTGCACGAGCTGTCTTCGAGGGGTGGTGAAGTGTTATGGCCAGTGGGCCGGCCGGAGGCCTAGGGCCCAGCCCGTGAACAGTACCCGCGGTACTGTAGCGCGTGTACTGTAGCGTCGTCCTTAGCGCGGATAATAGTACCGGATTGGGAGTCTAGTGTTAGGGGTCAAGTCAACCTCTCTATGTAATGAGAGGAATTGTATCAATCAAGACAAGCAGAAGTAAAACCCTAAATTCTCAGAGCCTCCTCGGAGGGCGAGATTGGTTCTGCCTCTACTGTCTGTGTTTATCAATCCAGTAAACTAACCATCCGGGCCAAGAGGTACAATGGTGGGATCTCCACCGCGCAGGTCTTCTCGCTCCTCCATGCCGCCGCGAAGCGCAAGCCAGCCGAGCTCATCTTCGACGTCGGCTGCGGGAACGACGACCCCCTCCTCTTCGAGCTGCCCTGCTTCCCGGTGGCCACCGCCATGAACCTCCAGATCTGGGGGCCCAGCTTCTCCCTGTCGCCGCCGGCGGCCGGCGCCTTCGTCAAGATCAACTCCCTCTTCTCATCGCCGCCAGGTGTAGCCTATACGGCACTAGTGTCTTGGAAGATCGAGTTGGCCACACCAGCATCTACTGTCATCATGCAAAGCTACAAAGACCTTCAGTTTAATTGATGTGAGCAGTTCTTTCGAGCCCAAGGGCCGGAGGAAATTTTATCTCTTTGAGCTTTAGGCTGGGGTCCTCCTGCATCCCGTGACGGTGGATAGGGTCAAAATTTATTTTTAGTTATAAATAAAAAAATATTGCCGAGATGTAAAAGGCTTATTTCAGAGTCGTTTTAAGTTACGTTTGTATTGAGTCAGGTGTCTACAGTTCTGCACGAGCTGTCTTCGAGGGGTGGTGAAGTGTTATGGCCAGTGGGCCGGCCGGAGGCCTAGGGCCCAGCCCGTGAACAGTACCCGCGGTACTGTAGCGCGTGTACTGTAGCGTCGTCCTTAGCGCGGATAATAGTACCGGATTGGGAGTCTAGTGTTAGGGAAGTCAACATCTCTATATAATGAGAGGAGTTGTATCAATCAAGACAAGCAGAAGTAAAACCCTAAATTCTCAAAGCCTCCTCGGAGGGCGAGATTGGTTCTGCCTCTGCTGTCTGTGTTTGTCAATCCAGTAAACTAACCATATCACAACCGGAAGGATATTAATTGCAAGATATTTTTCTGCGGATACTTGGACTAAGGAGAACTGAATGGACTCTTCCAACAGGCACTAACCTAACTGTTGTTGGTGAGGTAATTACTCAGTAATTTTTCTGGTTGGGTTGAACTGTATTGGCACATTTGTAAGTGTCTGTTTCTTCATAATTTATTTTTGTGTTATCTGAACAGGCCATTAAAGGTGATTCTGGGAAAATTCTGATCAAACGTCCAATAAACGGTGGGCCGTTCCACGTTTCAAGAAGTAGCGTTGACAAGATTGTCTCAAACCTTGGAAGTGATGCGAGGTATTGAGAAGCTACAGAATATTTTGTTCGATTTGCATCTGGAATATTATCAGGGTTTCTTTTAAGCTAATGGTCTATCAACAGGTGGTGCCAGTTTTGGGCTGTGACATTTGCAGCTTCTGGCGCACTTCTTCTTGGCATTGGAGGCTACGCAATGTGCTGAAAAAGAGGTATATGCTTACACAATGGTTTTCCTGTGCTGGTAATAAGGTGCAGCGTTTTACTCGTTTGGTGTCGGTAACATGGTATAAGCAAAGGAAAATTGGCACTGCAAAGTCCAAAGTCAGTGCTGCGGTTTAGAAAATCTGTATAGATTAAGTGGCATGCTATTTCACTCTAGCACATTTTTTTAATACGAATATCTTGTTAATGGCCATTGTTAGTTTCTGGATTGCAGTTATCTTGAGTGAACTATTTTACCCTTCTGATATTGTGTCACCCAGCTACACTACTGTGGGTTTTTTTTTGAAACGGTACTGCGGGCTTATGAAATCAATGGTTGTTCCAGGAAACAGGAAAGAGTGAGAAAACAGAGAAGTTGGAGACAAAGTGTAAAATATTTGTGAGAACGTTTATACTTGATGTATAGTTGTGTAGATCAGTAGGCGCAGGAAAAGTACGTAGTTATTCTCCTCTGATCCTGTTGGCTGCAAACCTGAAGGCCCCTTCGTCAGTCTTGAAAAATGAGAGTTCGATTGTACATGCATGGAGATCTCATATGAGTTTACAGTTAACTTTTTTTTCTTATAAAAAATCTCGACTGGCGATGGTTCAGTTTTCTATAAAACATGTAAAAGCAGACTTTTTTGCGTGGAGAATGTGATGCCGTCTCTCGTCGGTTCATATGCGCCCTCTTTTAGTTTGTTTGTGCGCAGAGCATCAGTTGAAAAGAACGGATGCAAACTGCAGCGCGCTTCCATCTGGTTCACGTCACCAGTGGCAGTAAGCTACCATTTTTGCCTATAAAAAGTTCTGCATTTCAGAAGAGCAGCACTCCAAATTTGTACGGGATGCAGGCGGATAAGAAGGCCGAGGCGGCGGCCCCCGCGGCTGGCAAGCCGCCGAGCATCTGCGACAGGCTGCAGAGGGCCTTCCACGCCCGGCCGGCGTTCCGGCCCCTCCGCCGGCTCACCGTCCGCCACCAGGACAGCGGAGCTGCCAAACCCGCCGACGCCGGTGCTGGCGCCGGCGCCGGTGCCGGTGCCGGTGCTGCGCCTAGGCCCGCACCTAAGCACAGCGGCCCGCCGGTGCCGGCCCCACCGCAGCCGCTCACGCCGTCGCCGGCTACGGCTGGCGGCGCCCCCGCGGCGACGGCGGCTCCACGGCCTGTTCCTGTGCGCTTACCGGCCGTCGCCGAGAAGGCGGCGGCGGCCAGCGCGCCACCGGGGCCGCCGGTGCCCGTGCCGCCGCCGGACGTCACGGCCGGAGTGGCGACCCCGGCGCATTCCAAGGCAGGTGACAAGGCTCAGCAGACCAAGGGGAAGAACAGGGTGGGCTCCAGGGTCCGCAAGGCGCTCTCGTCCAAAGTAGAGAGGCGAACAGAGTGAGATTTACGAAGCAGAGAGACCATGCTTTAATTTGCTGCTTGACTACGTGCTAAGCTTCTGGACGCTCGCACTGCAGTTCTTCTTTGCAGGGTTCCGTACTGGTATGGTTCCATTTGCTAGTGGATGTGCTTTACTCACTCTCTCTCTTCTCGAGCCCGTTGTGTGAATTGTACACGTCGATATGGATCCATATGCCGCACGTATGGTTTGACGAACCAATAATTTCTCTGTAGACTTGTTTGAGTCTAAAAAATACAAGGCATGCATATTTTACAAGACTTGTATAAAATTTTGACCCAAACAATGCTCTATTAATATATCATTTATATGATGAGAAATCATAATCACGAGCGAGTCTGTAAATACGAATCACATGACGTTAATTTTGGATCACAAAAGTTTATATTCTATTAGACTAGTTTCACTGGAGAGTTTTATAAGGTTAATTTTTATGCCACGTTTGCTAATGTGACAAAGTCATTACGAGGAGAGAAGGGAGAGTTCCATGGGATGAGATATAAGTGAGAGTTTTATAAAATAAGAGGAGTTTTATCCCATGGCACATTTGAGGTGAGGCACAGTTACAGAGTTTCTGGGGGTGTTTGGATCCCCTCCACTAAAGTTTAGCGCCATCATATCGGATGTAAAAATGTTAATTAGAGATATTAAATACAGATTAATTAAAAACTTATTATATAAACAAAGGCTAATTTACGAGATGAATCTATTAAGCCTAATTAGTACTCCCTCCGGTAAAGAAAGATGTTTAGGACAGCAACACGGTTTTCAAAATACAACTTTGACTTCTTATTTCTATAAAAATATTTATCGAAAAGATATACATGTATACTTTTATAAAAGTATTTTTCAAAATAAATCTATTCATATAACTTTTATAATTTCAAACTCAACAACTTAAAAGTTATTCATGATTTATATTTCTAAAGTTTGACTTAAACCTTATCCTAAACGTCTTTCTTTACCAATACGGAGGGAGTACGTGTCCAAATAAAAATATGGCAACATGTAGTAATCATTTATAACTTTTCCTCATCACCATTGTGTGTTGTGGTAAGGTTTCTTTTTCTAGGCCATGAATTAATATCCTTCTAAGTTTTAAAGACGACTAAGCTGAAAATAGTCTATGGTTATCTCAGGAAAAATAGAGAGTATAGAAGAGTAGGCATGTTCCTCCCGCGCACGCAGGCCAGCGGCTCGTGGGTGAAGCGGCTCCTCGCGGAGGACTTCTCCGCGCCCTGCAGGGAGGACCGCTTCTGCGTGCCCTGCGCCGCCGCCTTCTGCGACCACTGCTGCGGCGCGCACCACCGCGGGCAGGGCCACGAGGTCGTCGTCCCCGCCGCCGCCGCCGAGGGGGCCCAGACCGGCGCGGCGCGGAGCCCCGCCCGCAGCCGGGAGAGGGATTCGTTCTGCGTGAGCTGCGGCGCGGGCTTCTCCGCCGCGCTGTGCGAGCACCATGCCGGGCACGACACCTTCCACATCGTCGTCTGCGACGGCCGCTACTGCGCGTGCTGCACGGGCACTGAACCGTGGTTCAATCTATTCGACGGCGTCGAGGTACGCATCTTTTTCTATCCCTCCATGGATGTAATCGGACCTGCTACTGCTTTTGTTGTTGCGTCGCGGTGGATCAGAGATGGACGACGACCGGGTTTCAGGCTGTCAGCCACAAACTATCCTTCACATTGTTTTATCTGCTCATAGACTTCAATTCCGAAATCCTGATGATTGCCTCGAGCTTATCTATTTGAATCACGTTTTCCTATTTAGCCTCTGGAATCTGGGCTAGCAATTCGCAAAATTAGTTCTGTTTTATATTCATACCATGCTTTTCATGTAAGTGTGTTCTAGAATTGGTTTGGTTCCCCAATATGTCTCGTATTTCTAGCTAGGCCCCTGCTGGACTATTTGTTCATATATGACTTGAGTTCCTGGGAAATGTTCATGCATCTGCTTATTAGCCCTCCTACACATAGAAGATTAGTAGTATGTATTAGTACATATGTAGTAGCAACAAAGGTTGGTTGCTGAAATCTGTTGGTGGTGTGTTTGGTTTGAGGACCGATTAGTGATAAATAAACCATCCGGTGCTAACTTCGAACATATATATACCTACTTGATTTGATGATTTAGTGGTATGTTATGGGTATATTGAAATGATTATTGATTTCTCAGCACTTCATCCATGCGGCGGTCCTGCAATACACCACATCTATCTAGGATAAGTCGATCCATGAAACAGTCTAAAAAAATCCATGAAACCAAACAACCCAATAGATGTGCACCGAGAAAATACCTTGGATTCCAGTCATCGGCTTTAATTACGTGCCTAATGCAAAGATAACTGGTTCCTCTTTGGTGTTGTGTGGTTTTCCTTTTAACCTAGACTTATTATCTTCTCTAATCGTGTATTGTCTAATCTGTGTATAATCGTGCTATTCTGATGTTCTCTCCCTTCTGTTTGGACTGCGTTTGCATGTGCAGACTTACAGTGACGAGAAGGGTCACATCCTGGTTCCGCTGCATCCCCGCTGCGGCGGGCGCAGGTGCAGGGGCTGTGGCAGCTGCCCCCCGTAGATGAAGCTGATCAGGCACCGGCCAGCGAGCATCATGATTCATGAAAATCATCTGGGTGCTGGCCGACCATATATGGCAGCCGGCGTATCCGTATTAGCTAGCTGCAAGCTGTGAGGTAAGCGATTGGCATCTGGATTCTGATCAGTTTGCGAGCGAGACAACGGTCGTCGTGCTGTCGTTTGATTTGTTCCCTTCCACCGTATGCGCGCTGTATCGTACTGTATGGTATATATATATATATATATATATATGCTGCTAGCTTTCGGATTCTGAATTTTACTGCTACCTGCTTGAACCTGGATGATGCTGTCGTGTTCTGTATTTAGTCTTAATGCGGCCGGTTTGGGATACTTTTAGTTTCTTGGTGTTCCTTGGAGACTAGTGCAATGTCTGGAATTCATGATTCGGTGGTTCAGTTTTCGGTTGCTGATGAATACAGTTTTAAATTCGTTTGTTCTTGCTAGTTCAAGAGAATTTCCCCAGTCTAATAGTCATGCTACATGGAATCGTTTTGAGTAGTTTTGGCGAAGGTCCGATGGAAGCATATTCTACAACGTTGGAATTTGTAGTCATTTTTCATGCCTATTTGCATGGGTTTTAAGTTCTGGAAGCACATGAGCACTAGAGATACTTGAGGTGGCGGCGGCGAGCGGGCTGGTAATTTGGGCTGGACTGAGAAGCGAGAAGGAAAGGAAGGTGTGTGAGTTGGGTTGGGTTAGATGTGGGCGGAGGTTTCGCCCCATGGCTGAGTTTAGGAATTGATTTGAAGGTTTTGAATAAGGTTTTATCAGATTCGAATCGAATATATTTTGGCATTAGGGTAGATCTAGGGTTTTGAAGCAAGCAAATGAAACACACTAGTTTCTTTTGTCGTGTTCAAATTTTCATATATGGGGGATTTGTCTAATGAACGATTGAAGTGCATGAATAAAAAATAACATTCATATAGGAGAGCTAAAAAAATGGTACCAGCTTAGAGCAACTCAACGGATTAAGAAAAACGATCCTCTTTTCCTATATTGTTAATTAAAAAAGATTGCGATAAAAAAACTACCTTTAATAGATCTTCTTTCTCTTTATTTTTTCTCAATCTCTTTTCTCACCCTCCCTCTCCCCTTTCTTTTCTCTTTATTTTTTCTCAATCTCTTTTCTCACCCTCCCTCTCCCCTTTCTTTTCTCGATCAACTCCATATTTTCCTCAATCCCCCTTCACACCCTCCCTCTCCACTTTCTTTTCTCGATCAACTCCATCTTTTCCTCAATCCCCCTTCCTTCTTCTCCTTCCTCTCTCCACTGTCTTTCCTTCCCTGCTCAGCCATCCGGTCGACGTCGGTGAACTATGCCCGGCCGCCGCCCGTCACCGCGCGCCGCCGGCCCCCGGGCAACGCCGGCTGCCCGGGCGCCGCACACTGCCGCGCGCCGAACGCCATCGTCAGCAGCCACCCGCGCCCGCGCACGCCGCCATCGCGTGCCGTCGCCGCCCCTACACGGCCTCGTCTCCATCAACGTGCCGCACGTACCGCCTCGTCGCCGCCCGGCCGCGCCGCTCGCTGCCGCCCATCGCGCCGCCGGCCGCCCGACCCCGCGCCGCCTCGCTGCTCTATGCCCGGCCGGCGAGCCCGTGCCCCTTCCTTCCCCCCGGTGCCTGATGCCTGGCCGCCGCCGCATCAGCCGAGCTCTACTTGCCGGTTGCGGTGCCGAACGCCATCGCCGCACGGCCGCGCGTTGCTCATCGGCCGCATGGCCGAGCGCCGCCACCGCGGTGCCAGGCGTCGGGCACCCCACCCCGGAGCAGCTCGCCGCCGCCCGGCCGCCGTGAGCCGCCGCACGCCGCCGCCTGTGAGCTGCACGCCACCGCCTGTGAGGCACGCGTCCGTGGGCCGCGCCCCGGCCACTCGCGCGCTTCCCCCGCACCAGCCGCGCGTCCCGGCTACGCCGCCACGAGCAGCTCGCCGTCGTGCAGGACGGCCGCGTGGTGGAGCAGGAGCCACGGGGAGTCCCGACCGCCCGCGAACCGCACGTGCGGCCGCCCGCCGCCGCCCGTCCAGCCGCCTGTGAGCCGCGCGTCCCGGCCGCCCACGCAAGTCCGGCCGTCCTCCGCCGTGCGTCCCGAACGCCATCGGCGTGAAGAGGAAAGAGGAAGAAACAGAGAGAACGATTGGGTTGCTTACAGGTGGGTCCCACATGACAGGGAAGATGGAAAGAAGAATTGAGAAAGAGGATCTGCTTGAACACCTCTCCCCAATAAACTTAAAATCTGAAAGAGATCACTTATAGCAAAAATAAAAGGAAAGGAGAAAGAGGATCTGTTAGAGTTGCTCTTAGATCAACTAATAAAGAAGGGTGTATGGATTATTATGTAGAATTAAACATGATACATGATCGATTGACTACAATGAGCTGAAATATTAACCATTAATTCATCATCATTTGAAAATAAATAAGAAAATCATGGTCAGTGTCAGCCGTTAGGGCAACGCGGACTGACCTGCCGACCGCGAATGGACGCCGGCGGACTGCATGTTGACTACCCGGCCCGGGGCGCCAGTGGTGCCTGACCCGGTGCCGCGGTCGCATTTTGCCTGGGCGCTCAAGACTGATGTCAAGTCATCATCTCTGCTGCGTCTCCGCGTACCGCCAAAGAACGAGAACGAAGAGCCAAATTAAATAAAGCCGAGGCGGCGAGGTCTCTGGCCATGATTCTTTACCTTCTAGTCAAAAAGTTAAAAAAAAATCTTTTCTACATGAAGTACTACGGTAATCATCATCTAATCGCGCGGTCAAAAGCCTCATTAGATAGATCTCGTGAAATAATCAAATGTTGTGAATGTAGTTTTGTAAACTGACTTTATTTAATATCTTAAATTATTGATCAAAACCATACCCAAAGAAATATGGCCTCTGCAACGTGCGGAGGCACGGGCTTAGCGGCCGAGATCTCCGCGGTTGTATGACACGGTTTTCCTTCCTTTGATGGAGGTTCGTTCGTGGGAGAAAAACCTGAATTAGGCAACAGGCTATACGAGCTTGGAGTAATACTGGTATCCGGTTGTGACCGATCTCGTTCTTCTCCCTTCCTTTCTTCCTTACCGCACGCGCTATCTATGATCATAAATATATAGTTGTAGTTTATTCTTAATTAAGATTTTTTAAATTTAACCATAATTTAGAGATAAAATTAGAATAGCTCAAAATATTCGTCTCGTCGAGTACAACAAAACTGTACAATTAGTTTTTGATTTCATCTACATTTAGTACTTCATACATGTGCCGACATTTTGATGTGATGGGAATCTTCTTTTTACGTAGTGAACTTTGTGGATGAAATTTTGCATCTAACACAAGGGCTTAGATCTGCATAGCCTGTCGTGCACGCTACAAACTGTTGTACGAAGTTTCTGACTTTCTGTGATGATTTTACTTTCTTTTCAAAGGATGTGAATACTACTTTATGCAACCATCATGGAAAGCATTCTCCTCTGGTTTAGATAAAAAGTATCATGGTTAGTCCCATAAGCACACTCCTTTGCAGACACTTTTTTACTTTATGGTAGCCACCTTCTTCCCTAAACCTACACGGCTACACCTACCTCGGCCTCCCATGGTTCCCACATTTTTGACCTACTATATAGGATAGGCTTGCTTATTTCATTTTCGCTCTCCATTTTTGTTCGCAAATCCTGGATGTGCACGATCGGAGTTCTTAAAAGCCGCTCGTGTTCTCCCCGCGCTTCCCGCGTCCTTTGGAGCTCTCTCCGCGTTTCCCGCAGCTGCGAGCCAATGGAAACGCGGCGCCGACAAATCCGAGCCACGCCAAGGCCCCGAGCGTCCTGCCTCCCGCCCCCACTGCCAAGCGGGACCACCGCAGCCTTGGCCCCTCCGCTCAGCGGCCTGCAACGGATGAAGCCCACCCGCATTCGGACGTGGAGCAACAGCAACAACAGGAGGGGGAGTACGCAGTGACGCAGGCCAGCAGTAAATCAGGAGGGGGAGGGGATGCCGCATGACGTCAGGTGCATCGTTTTGCGTGAAATAAAAATTCAAAGAGAGAAAAGTCCGTAATTTCTGAATAAAGTGTCCAAATAAAAATTTGATTGCAACATTATATTTGTCATGATCAGATCTTTAAAACAAGACCACACTTGACTATATTTAGATAATTTTTAATGTCATTTTTAGTGTAGTATGGTTTCATCTGCTATTATGCGAAAGATTTCATTCTCTTTCTCACAGGCGTGCAACGGCGCCCATCTCTCGCCGTAGCATGTGTGGAACAGTGCATGAGCGCGCGTGTCCTCCAATCACGGCAAACCACTCAGCCATCCTCGCGCCTCAACATACATCCCTACGCTCTTATCTACTCCATCATGTTCCAAAAAAAAGTACTCAGTCATGTTCAAACCTACCCTCCTCCCCTCGAGCATTTTATTTCTCTAGAGTATAGAGAGTGTGACTATGTTTGAGGGATTGAATGAGACATAGGTTCTCTTTTTAAATATTCTATTATGACATAGGTTCTCTTTTTAAATATTCTATTATGTACTTAAAGATTTTACGTGGTTAACTGGTCATTGTGTCTTTTTTTTGTCTTTGATATTCTATGATGGTTGGATGATTTTGATGTATTATTCTATTAAAGAAGGAATGTTTTTGTATTCTATTAAAGAAGGAATGTCTCAATACATAGATCTTGTGGTGACCTATTTTGGTGCTTGATAGATACTTTAAAAGTTAATTTGCATAACAAAATACTTCACAACTTATGTTAGTATCATGATAGGGCGCGCAAAGCACGCGTAGTGTTCTAGTCTTCGTCAATTTTTGAGGCTCTTTGGGAGAGAGAGAGAGAGTAACAAGTAACGCCCTCTCATCCCTCGCTCATCTGATGTCCCACAGGGCCTCTCTAATGCGAGGTTCTACGGTGGTCCTATAAATTTCTCTCTCCTATAGAACCAGCTCCTAAACATTGAGCCTGACTCTATGAATGACCAGGTCCTATACATAGAACCATGTTCTATAGAGTAAACAATAGATAAATGTACCGTGAGAGAGAAAGAGAGGAGAGAGAGGTGTTGTCTCATTTATAGATCCACCCCTAGTTCTATACATTGGTGGCGATACATCATTAGACATCAAATCATTATGGGACCCATCTATAGAACCGAGGGGGTAGTTCTATATATTGGAGACGCCCTAATGCTCTTCTCTTAGAGCAGTGCCACGTCAGATTTTTGCATGTGGAGAAGAGAGACCGAGGTGAGACAAGATGTCATTGTTTCACGATACAACTGCCTTATAAGCTAAATTTGAGGACTACGAGACAACTCCTCCACTATTTTACGAGCTTTTGTTGCCATATAACTCATAATATTTCATTTTTACTAAATTTAAGGTATGTTATATCTACGAGACAACCAAAACAACAATATATTATATGAGTTGTCCGATAAGTCTGTCTTAATATTACGTGTTAATGTATACGAGACAAACAACACAAATGTACTTGCCTAATCAGCTGGAGACCTGAACCGGAGACCTGGAGTCAATGCAAAGTCGACTTGCCAAAAGATTCCCATGGGTTAGATTCCTGGAGAAGGAAGGCAAGGATTCGATGCATATATGCATGGGCCTTGTCAGACGAAGTTTCGCTTTGCCTGTGTGCCATAACCTAGATTATTTTTCATCATTATATAACACATGGATCTCGTTTCGTTTATGGACAGATAAAATCTCAAGCGTAACGCTATCGCTTCTTGCCAAAGCATCACACCTACCCCAGACCATGGCACTTGGATTTCTATTACGCATATCCGTCGTGCTGTCCATCGCTTTGTCCACTGCTTCCTCCTCTCTAGGGGATGGCCCAAGCAAGATGAACAGCAGCGACTCCGACCTCGCTGCTCTGCTGGCTTTCAAGGGAGATGTCACCGATCCTCTCGGTATCCTTGCAAGAAACTGGACCTCCGCCACGCCATTCTGCCTATGGGTGGGCATCTCATGCAGCCGCCGCCGCCGCCGGCAGCGCGTCGCCGCCGTGGAGCTGCCGGGTTTCTCCCTCCAAGGGGAGCTCAGCCCTCACCTCGGTAACCTCTCTTTCCTCTCTGTCCTGAATCTCTCCGGAGTGAACCTCACGGGTTCGATCCCGGGTGAAGTTGGGAGGCTGCGTCGCCTCAAGCTCCTTGATCTTGGCCACAATGCCCTGTCAGGCGGCATCCCTGCCACCTTAGGAAACCTCACGAAGCTTCAAGTTCTTGACCTCGGCTTTAACCAGCTTTCTGGCCCTATCCCAGCAGAGGTACGAGGCCTGCGCAACCTTGGCCGCATAGCTCTCCAGATGAATTACCTCAGTGGTGCCGTACCGAATGACCTGTTCAACAGCACACCTTCTATAACCCATCTGAACCTGGGGAACAACAGCCTGTCAGGAGCGATACCAGATTGCATCGGCTCATTGCCCACACTTGAGATCCTTGTCCTGCAATTCAACAATCTTACAGGGCCTGTGCCGCTACCCATCTTCAACATGTCTACTTTGCGTATTCTTGCTCTATCCTCCAACAGCTTAACTGGCCCTATCCCTGGCAATGCAAGTTTCAGCCTCCCAGCTTTGCAAAGTATACAGATCTCTGACAATAGGTTCAGTGGTCAGATTCCACAGGGACTCGCGGCGTGTCAGTACCTCGTAGAGCTTTCTATACCGAAAAATTCATTTGGGGGTGGTGTGCCGGCATGGCTAGGCAAGTTGGCATATCTCCGTTTCATTAACGTGGGTTGGAATAATGAACTCACTGGCCCGATCCCTCTTTCGCTCAGCAACCTCACTGATCTAGTTGTGATAGAAATCGCCTTCTGTAATCTGACAGGAACCCTTCCGGCACAGCTTGGACAGCTAGGCCAACTTTCGGAACTGTATCTCTCGTCCAATCAACTAACAGGAACTATTCCTGCTTCTCTTGGAAACCTGTCTGCATTAGAATCTCTATATTTGGACGCAAACCAGTTTTCTGGATCGGTACCAGCAGCAATTGGTAAGATGAACTTGTTGACGACACTTAACATTGGGGGAAACCGTCTACAAGGGGATCTCAGCTTTCTATCTGTTATCTCCAACTGCAGAATGCTCTCTGACCTTGAAATCAATTCGAATTATTTCACTGGAAGCATCCCAGACTATGTGGGAAACCTTTCAAGCCAGCTGGAAATATTTCTTGCGTACGGCAACAAGTTAACTGGTAAAATTCCAGCTGCCATTGCAAATTTGACTGGTATCAAGGTGCTAGATATTTCGGGAAACCAACTGCATAGTGCAATTCCAGAACCGGTCATGATGATGGAGAATCTCGAATGGCTTAACCTCAGTAGAAATAGCTTGTCTGGCTCCATCCCTTCAAACACTGCAATGCTAAAGAATGTGGTGAAATTATTCCTTCCAGGCAACCAATTCTCTGGCTCCATACCGGAGGCCATCAGCAACCTCAGCAAGCTAGAGTTCCTAGTTTTATCAGACAACCAATTAACTTCAGCTGTACCACCACGCCTTTTTCATCTTGATAGCCTCATCAGGCTAGATCTATCTCACAACTTCTTGAGTGGTGTGTTACCGGCTGATATAGGCTATATGACACAAGTTTTTGTCATGGATCTCTCTGCCAACCGCTTTGTTGGTAGCCTCCCAGATTCAATTGGACAGCTCCAGATGATAGCCTACTTGTATTTATCGTTCAATTCTTTTAGCGATTCGATGCCACACTCTTTTCAGAAACTGACCAGCTTGCAAACTTTGGATCTGTCACATAACGGTATATCCGGAACCATCCCACCGTACCTGTCTAATTTTACCATCCTCACTAGCCTGGACCTCTCTTACAATAAACTACAAGGTCAGATACCAGAAGGAGGTGTGTTCTCAAATATCACGTTCCAATCCTTGAGGGGGAACTCAGGGCTCTGGTGCTTCACGATTGGGATTTCCACCATGTGTAAGCAAGTTTCGCACAACCAATCGTCACTTGATAATATTTTTGCTCCCTACTATAATCATAATACTTGGAGTGCTATCTTGCCTCGTATATGTTATGATAAGAAAGAAAGTTAAGAAGCACGAAGAGATTATTTCTGCTGGTATGGTCGACATGATCAACAACCATGAGTTAGTCTCCTACCATGAGCTTGTCCGTGCTACTGATAATTTCAGTGAGGATAATATGTTGGGGTCTGGAAGTTTTGGGAAAGTTTTCAAGGGCCAGCTGAGCAACGGTTTGGTGGTTGCTATAAAAGTTATACACATGCATCTGGAATATGCCACGAGAAGCTTTGATGCTGAGTGTGGTGTGCTCCGGCCTCCGGATGGCATGGCATCGCAACTTGATAAAGATACTGAACACCTGCTCCAACCTGGACTTTAGGGCACTTGTTCTTCCGTTCATGCCCAACGGTAGCTTAGAGGCGCTCCTGCACTCTGATGGTAGAAGGCACCTGGGGTTCCTTGAGAGGCTGGACATCATGCTGGACGTGTCGACGGCGATGGAGTATCTGCACCATGAGCACTGCGAGGTGGTCTTGCACTGTGACCTCAAGCCTAGCAATGTTCTATTTGACGAGGACATGACTGCACATGTGGCAGACTTTGGCATTTCAAGGTTACTGCTAGGTGATGACAGCTCCATGATCTCTGCGAGCATGCCAGGAACAATCGGTTACATGGCACCAGGTACCGTACCAATATAATTGTGCTCTTGCCCAATCAAAGTTTATTAGTAATTAATTGCTTTAATCAATAATATTAAAACTTATCTTTTGCCAGAGTACGGATCTCTTGGAAAAGCATCGCGGAAGAGCGACGTGTTCAGCTACGGGATCATGCTGCTTCAAGTGTTCACTGGGAAGAGACCCACGGATGCTATGTTTGTGGGAGAGATGAGCATCAGGCAGTGGGTACATCAGGCGTTTCCTGCGGAGCTTGTCCATGTTGTAGACAGCCAGCTTCTGCTGGATGGCTCTGCTTCTGCTTCTAGGATGAACGGCTTTCTTGTGCCAGTGTTCGAGCTGGGCTTGGTCTGCTCTGCTTACTCGCCGGAGCAAAGGATGGCTATGAGTGACGTGACAGTGACGCTGAAGAAGATCAGAAATGAATACGACAAATTATTGACAGCACCGGAGCCTTGCGTCACGATCGATTACCATTAGGGCACCGTAATACTTTTGCATGACTATTTGCATGGTGTTAAGTTCTGGAACACTAGATATCTTTTCCAAGTTTAACATACTGTAGGTGCCTAGGTGTTGTGTAATAGCTCCATAACAGAATGAGTGGTACGGTGATCATGCTAGCGGGGTAATAGCTGATCTCCACCGCATTGTAATCACACATAATTAATCTTCTTTTAATACAAAGATAAGCAGCTCTCCCGTGTTTTCCAAAAAAAAATACACATATTGTGAATCTGTTGACAGTACACACCACATTTACAATGGTAATAATACCTTTTTCTCAAAGAAAACTCACTCATGTCATGCATCTCTGTGTCTCACTTTTTCCTGTCCCCCTTTATCAAACACCCCCCCCCCCCCCCCCCCCCCCACACACACACACACACACAACAGCTCTTGGAGGCTACATGAATCCAAGCAATATGCGTGGTTTGGACCTTTTGGTAGTATGGTTGATGAACACTGAAAGCCCTCCAAAAGGACATGGTTCCACTGCTAACTGATAACTGATAGCTAAGTTTTGGGTGGATGATCATGCCAGCTTCTGGATTTGCTGAATGATCAGGTCTTTCTCCTCATCAAGTTCATCATCACCTGTATGAAGAAGCAAAAATTGTGATCTTACAATACTCCCGTGACATCTTTCCTCAACATTATGGTGTTTCTGTCTGTTTGAGTCTAAGCTAGATTCCCCAGCTGTCCAAGTGGTTCACTGTGGAAAATAAGACATTCATGCGCAATGGTACCTTTACTTGTAGGAAGATTGTGGAGTAGCTTCAACAGTTCTCGGCGATTGTTTAGCAAAGCTTCAATTATACAGCGAGGCTTGTTTGGGTTGGCAACAAATACCTGTTTGAGCACAGGAAATGGTTAACAGGGTCATTCAAATGCACGGCTTCATATGTAGATGTATGTACACTTAAAAGATGACACCTTAAAAACGTGGAAGGCACATATTCTGATGTTTTTGCTTGAATCCTGCAAAAGGTGCAGATTAGTGGAAACACAGCTACAGGATAGATTTGACACTCGTGAAAAAAATAATTATTGTGCAGGACAAAGCATTTCAATGAGTAGATGGATTCAAGGTTTCCGAACAACTGTACCAATGTATTTCTCAGTAATAGCCGGTCTAAATGCATTTGACGGGATAAAAAAAAAGACACCAGTAATTTCTCACTTTCAGCAAGCCTGTATATACTGGTGTCACCCCTCTTATCATGAAACGGAACTATCATAAGAGCTACCTAAATTGGCCAAGCCCACAAAAATTAAAAGTTGTGAAGACATGGTTTTTACATAGGTTGGAAATATTTTTAGTTGACAAGCAAATACCGTGGCCAACTGATACAGGTATGGTTCAACAAACAGATCCTATAAAGGGCGTACCCAGTGCCGTAGGCTTCCCGCACCGTGCGGGTCTGGGGAAGGGTTGTAATAGCGCCCAAACCTTACCCGCACAAATGTGCAGAGGCTGGGGCTTGAACCCGGGACCTTCCGGTTACAGACGGTAGGCTCTACCGCTGCACCAAGCCCGCCCTTCAACAAACAGATCCTATACCCCCCCAAAAAAAATTGCACCAGTACCGATGCTTGGTAACCTCAGCAAATAAAAATTCAGCAAAAATGTGTATATAATGCAATACTGACTTTCCCCTTCCTAACTCATTGTGGAAATTCTGAATGGTAATCAAATGCATATTTTAGTTGTTCAATTTGTATAGCATGCACAAGATAAAACAAGGCAGTAAAGTCATAGTAAAAGTAAGAAGAGAAATGGGGCCGCAGGCACGCGCCACTCGCCCGCACCCGCACGCGCCGCTCCCCCCTCCCCCGCCGGCGCCGGCACCCCAGCCCGCGCCGCCCAAGCTCAAGCTCCTGCGCCGTCCAGCCACCCCGTGCAGTGTAACCGTCGCCTCGTGGACATCCTCATCCGCGGCAAGCAGCCCGCGCAGCAGCCCACGCACACCACGCCACCACCCAGATCTGGATTTGAATGGGTACAACACCGAAACCCCGCCACCGCCGCCCAAATCCGGCCATCCCCACGCCCGTGCAGCGTCCATGGTGCCCGACACGCCCGAGGAGGTGCAGCACACCTACGCAGAAGTCGTCAAGGCGCATCACGAGCCCCCACCCCGGCCGCGCCCTCAAGTCCTCCAACCGGCGCGACCTCGCCTGCAGTCCGCCATTACTGTCCCGGCTAGGAGCAATTACTTCACCTCGCATGGCCGGTCACCTCCGCGGCAGGCCTATTGGCGCCATAGCTCGGCGCGGCGTCACCCCCAGCCGCGCGCCGCAGAGGAGGTGGAGCCAGGCTGGACTCGTGTTCAAGGGCGTCACCGGTCGAACCACCAACTGGCTCTACGGAGGAGTACGGCGCATTCACTCCGCTCCAAGCGCCCCACTTCGACCCGCGACATCCCTGTCTCGCCGGCCTTGCAAGCTTTTCGCCAGAAAACGCTGGGCAGGTGCTTCGTCTGCCTGAGCTCCCGTCACCGCGCCGCTGACTGCCGAGACCCCATCCGCTGCTTCCGCTGCAAGCGCTCGGGCCACAAGGAGCGTGTCTGCAAGGCCCCGCCACCCGCAGCTCGCCGCAGCCGTCGGGGCCCGGCCGAGCAGATCTGGGAGGGCGGCGCATCGCCCGACGCAGAGGAAGAGCTTCCGCCGCCTCCACCTCGAATTGAGGGTGACGTCATGCTGCAGGTAGGAGACCCGGCGCTCCGCCCGGAGGAGGAGGACTGCTTCGTCCCCACCTCCTACGCTATCGATGCTGACCTCCACGACTGGGAGAACACCGCCCTTGTCTCCTGGGCCATGCGCGCGCCGCCAACCACCGGCGCCGCTGAAGTTGCCGCAGCCATCCGCGACGAGTTCAGGCTGCGACAAGATGAGGTGACCGTCACCGAGCACCACCCTGAAGCTTTCCTCATAAAGTTCAAGCACAGTAGGCATTGTGCGGAGGCGGCCAAGAAGGGATTCGCCAAGCGCCAAGGAATCGAGATCCACTTCATCAAGTGGAGGAGCCTCAACCACGCACTAGGAGTGATGCTCCTGTACAGGGTGCGTCTGTGCCTCGACGGTGTCCCGGGGCATGCCTGGACGGAGGACATTGCAGAAAAGCTCATCAGTAAGTCTTGTGGCCTTGAGAAAATTGAGACGGACCTTATGCATCCTGCAGCGATGAAGACAATTGATCTGTGGGCGTGGACTGCTGACCCAAGCACCATCGCCAAGAAGGTCTGGCTTACCTTCACTAGCCGGGCTCGGGACAAGCAGCTTGCCTCTGTTCTGGCGACAGAGACTCCCCCAGAGCACTGGCAGCATGGGCGCAAGCACTGTGTTTTCATGCATCTGGATGAAATACATGACTACACGCGGGCGACGGTGGACCACAATGGCGCCTTGACACCGGCCAAGCGTCGCCTCCCCTCATGGCACTTGGGAGTTGCTGACGGTGCTGAGGTCCCCCCTCGTCTGTTCGACACCTTCCCGCATCACCCACCCCCACCGTCGCAACCCTACCGGCTCCGCAGGGGGGGTGATCAGCGAGCTGAACGCCGGGGGAAGGACAATGGCAAGGAGGAGCGCAGCAGGCGTGGTTACAACAATGATCACCTGAGCTCAGCATGGCACCCCAATAGAAGAAGAGATGAGGAAGACGATGATGACCTCGATGGAGAGAGGGACAGGAGGGAGCGCCATTCCCAGTACCACACCACGGGGCGAGTCGACGCGCACCGTGAACGGGAGCGCTCGCCACGTCGGCGAGATTGGGGCAGTGGCAGCCGCCATGGCGGTGGCCGGTGCCACAATGAGGTAAAAATTGATCATCTGACATCCTTGCCTGACCAGCACAACCTGCAGACTAGAGACACGGCAGAGTTACAGGCTCTGTTTGCCCGCCAAGCTTCAGCGCTTCAGGAGGCGATGCACGAGCTCTTGGAGGCCTACGGTGGGGGTCCTGGTGATAGGACCCCAAACATTGCACACCTGCTTCAGGACTATGTACTGAAGGCAGTGCAGCTCGCTGCCCAGCTTGGCATGGGTGACGCCCTGCTTGATGGAGGCAGGGGGAATGAAGCCTTGTCCGGATGGGAGCCCCGGGTAAGCCTGAACACGGTGCAGCGCTGCCCGCCACCGCCAGCAATCGCGGCAGGCACCGTGTTCTCTCGCATTAAGACGGCGTTACCTGACGGCCGCTCTCATACTGAGGCGCTGGCCAAGGGCATCACCCACCACGACGTCGAGCTGGCGCTGCGCCAGATGGAGATTCAGGCGACCGAGGGGGTGTCTGTTTATGGCCCCCTACCTGCATCGCCGATCAGCAAAGGAGGACTGACGGGCCGAGCTCAGCCTGAACAGGGCAACGACGCTGCCCTGGACGCTGCACGATCAGCTGCGCTGCCGGCTGCAACACCGGACGACGACCTTCCCAACATCGCCGGCCTCTTCGTCACACCACCGCTGCCGGTGCTGCCTCGAGCACCCCCCTCTGCACAACAACAGCAGGCAAGTTCAACGCCACCAGCATCGCGTCGTCGAAAGAAGCGAACTTTTGACATGTCTGCGGTGCGACGCAGCTCTCACCTCGCCAACGCGCCACCGATGGATGCTGTCCGTCGCGCGCAGCGCAACCTTTGTCGAAAGCTGGGTTTGATTACTGATGAGCTTGAACCAGTTGAACGTGCATTACAGGAATATTTGGCGATGTTCAGTGGGCCACTGCCGGCGCAGATCATCGCAGCTCTCACGGCAATGTTCAGGCTGGACGACCAGGAGGCAGAGGAGATGGACATCGAGCTGGCGGCCATGGTGGGAGACGGAATAAGCGAGCTGGAAGACACTGCCCTCGCAGTGGCGTAATCCACAGGCGGCAGCCTCACCTGCGTTCCTATCTGCTTTATGTTAGAAGAATTTGCATCATTATTGTTTAGAGACGTCATTCGGCTGTGCTCCATGGGTGCCAGCAACGACATCAACTTCAATTTGGCTGTAACTTTATTCGTGAGACCCTCAGACATTAGGAACCTTTGCTTTTCATCATATTTGATGCGTGTTGAACTGCTGTGCTGTGAAGTGGAGAAGGCCTCTCTGCAGCCGTCTCCCCAGAGTTGCTTCAGGTTTACTGATGATAGGACCTGATGTTGATCTTTTGTGCTGGAATGTTAGAGGGCTCAACAGGCAGGCTCGCAAAGACGTGGTCCATCAAACCATCAACACCACCCTGTGCCATATAGCATGTTTACAGGAAACAAAATTGGAAGATATTGATGCGCATACAGCGATGTACCTAGGAGGCTACAGGCTTTCCAAATTTGCTTTCAAGCCGGCCACTGGGATACTCCAAAATAGAGGGGGGTTGCTATTCTTGTGGAATGACGACCACGTAGCAGTAACTGAAATCGAAATGGGTGATTTCCATCTTTCGGCAACGATCATGCTGAAGGCATGCGGCACAACCTTTCGGTTGACGAATGTGTATGGCCCTTCAAGGCACAACCGCAAGGTGGCTTTCCTAGAGGAGATGAAATCAATCAAACCAGCCCCCGGGACGAAGTGGATTATCTTGGGAGACTTCAACCTCATATACAAGGCAAGCGATAAGAATAACTCCAATCTAAACACACAGCTAATGGCTCAATTCCGAGATGCGCTTAGCGAATGTGAATTAAAAGAAATTCCTCTGCAAAACCGCAAGTACACATGGAGCAACGAGCAACAAAACCCCACACTTGTGAAGTTAGACCGCATCTTCTGCAATGCGGATTGGGATGCCTACTTCAACACCCATGCCCTTCACGCCTTATCAACGTCTCATTCGGATCACTGCCCTTTGCTCCTAACAAATCAAAGTGGCCCACGACGTCCGCGCACTTTCAAATTCGAGAATTACCGGGCCAAACTACCTCGATTTTTTGAAACAGTTCAAAATGCATGCCAAGCCCCCAGCCAACATCATGAGCCTTTCCATCGACTTTTCCATAAATTTGGTGAAGTGGCAAAACAATTGAAGGAATGGAACAGGAGCTTCTTCCCAGATGCAAAAATGCAGTTGCTAATGGCCTCAGATATTATCCTTCGACTGGACATGGCACAAGAGAGCAGAACGCTCTCAATGGGCGAGAGTACCCTAAGACAGAAACTCAAACGCAGAGTACTGGGGCTAGCGGTAATTGAGCGAGCCAGGAAGCATCGCGAATCACAAACATGAAATTGGGAGAAGCCAACACCAAATTTTTCCACCAAAAGATTAATGGCAGGAGGCGCAAGAATCATATTCAACGACTGAAACATGGAGCCGGCTGGGCAGTTAAACATCAGGAGAAGGCAAGAGTCACACAGGAGCATTTCACCAATGTCATGAGCCGACCGGATCAGTGCACTATAGATATTGATTGGAGCAAAATACAACTGCCAGAAGTGGACCTGCATACCCTGGATGCGCCTTTCACTGAGGAAGAACTGAAGAGGGCCATTTTTCAAATGCCATCAGACAAAGCACCTGGGCCCGATGGTTTCACAGGGAATTTCTTTAAGAGCTGTTGGGAAATAATTAAGCTGGATATATTGGAGGCGGCAAATGCTTTCCACAATTTGCGGATCACAAGCCTTTCACTAATTAACACTGCCAACATTGTTCTGCTGCCAAAAAAAGATGGTGCCGAGGCCATCGGCGATTTTCGTCCCATCAGCCTGATTCACTCCTTCATCAAGATCATCACAAAAGCCCTCGCTCTAAGACTAGCGCCACACATGAAACAGCTAATTTCGCCCACGCAAAGTGCATTCATCAAGACAAGGAGTATTCATGATAATTTCCTAACAGTACGCAATATGGCCAGGCGCTTCCATCGAAACAGAATCCCCGCACTCTTCGTGAAATTGGACATAACAAAAGCTTTTGATTCCGTGCGATGGGATTACCTACTCACGTTGTTACAACGACTTGGCTTCCCCACCAGATGGAGAGATTGGATTGCTGCACTATTTTCCACCTCCTCCTCTCGTGTCCTCCTGAACGGGGTGCCAAATGGACCAATCCAGATGGGCAGGGGGCTGCGGCAAGGAGACCCTCTGTCACCTCTCCTATTTGTCATCGCCATCGAACCGCTTCGTGCACTGCTGCAACTAGCAACAGAACAGGGGCTCATCAGCAAGCTGAGGGGGAGGACCCTGAACATAAGAGTGTCCATGTACGCTGATGACACGACAATCTTCGTGAACCCAATCAAAGAGGACATCGGGGCCCTGACTGAGCTACTACGAAGATTTGGGGAAGCTTCCGGTTTAATGACAAATTTCGAAAAGTCCAGTGTGGTTCCAATTCGCTGTAGAGGCATTGATCTGGATTATGTTCTAAGTGACCTGCCTGCGACAAGGATGCAATTCCCGGTTAAGTACTTAGGCCTGCCACTCACAACAGGTAGGCTAAGGAGAGTTTATTTCCAACCCATCATCGACAAGGCCATCAACAAGCTAACGGCATGGAATGCAAGAAACATCACACCGGCAGGCCGATTGACGCTCACTAAAGCGGTGTTGACATCTCAGTCCATATATCTTCTCACAGCCCTCGATGCTCCCAAAGAAATATTAGAGGAAATTGATGCTAAGAGGAGGCGTTTTTTCTGGGCTGGTTCATCGGCCATTACTGGAGGAAAATACAAGGCCAATTGGATTCGTTCAGCAAGGCCGACTCGGCTAGGGGGACTGGGAATCCTAAACCTAAAGAGATTTGTGCGGAGCCTAAGACTAAGATGGCTATGGCAAGAATGAAAGGAGGATGAAAAACTTTGGCTCGGATCGGACACTCCATGCAACAAAACAGACAAGCTCCTGTTTGCAGCATCTACCAGCATACTTGTGGGCAATGGGGCAAAAATTTCTTTCTGGCACAGTGGCTGGATACAAGGCCAGAGGCCGGTAGACATGGCACCAAATATTTTTGCAATCTCCAAAAAGAAAAATCGGGTACTGCATGACGCCTTGAACAACCAAAATTGGATAAAGGACTTGAACCTTCAACATGCAGGCTTCTCGGCACAACATTTTGAAGAATTCATCCTTCTTTGGAGAGCCACACAGGAGGTCACTCTCAGGCAAGAAATGACGGACGATATATCATGGAAGTTCACAGTCGATGGGAGCTACTCCGCCAGTTCGGCATATAATGCACAATTCCTAGGCGCAGTGCCGACAAATTTCGACGCACTGATCTGGAGACCTTGGGCGACACCAAGCTGTAAGCTATTCTCATGGCTTGCAATCCAGAACAGACTGTGGACATCAGACAGATTAAGGGACAGGGGATGGCCGAACCAAACAACATGCCCTCTTTGCCGTCGGGAGCCAGAAACCGCATTGCATCTATTTGTAGCATGCAGATTCACCAGGAGAATTTGGGAGAGCACCTCGAGTTGGTTACATATTCCGGGCATCCATCCGGGAGAATGGCCTCCAGCAGAGTCGTTGCATTAGTGGTGGACTCAACTAGCGGAAACAATCTGCAACTCGAGGAAAGGATTGTGTTCGCTGATAATGCTAACCAATTGGGCAATCTGGAAGGAGCGCAATGCGAGAATTTTTGATCGAAAGGAAGCAGCGAGCATACGAATCTTCTCCAAACTCCGAGAAGACATAAACTACTGGACGATGGCAGGAGCAAAGCACTTGTGTACCCTCACTAGAGGACAATAGGAATTTTCTTTGAGCATAGTGTGTGGTGTGTATAATTTATAAATCTGTACAACTCTCCCTTCAGGGAGTTTCTTCTTTTTAATATAATTGGCAGCTCTCCTGCCGGTTCGTTTCAAAAAAAAAGTAAGAAGAGACAGAACAGTTTAATGATCATATAAAAACGTATTGTTAAGTAATTTACAAAAGAAGAGTTAAAGTAATACAAAAAATACCTTTAGTAGATTGATCATAATATTCAAGAAACGAACTTCGACAATATAACGCTTCATTATTTGAGAGTTAGAAGCCTCCAGTAAAAATTCTGAGAGGAACTGAGAACAATAGATGGCGCTATAAGTTTCCTTCTGAAATGAATGAGATGATAATATAGCGAAGCTGAAAATAGTCAAACCTTCATTGCCTGCCTTCTCGTTACATAATTAGCCGATGACAAGAGCCTTGAGTAGAGTTCAA
Organism: Echinochloa phyllopogon; assembly: GCA_033239725.1. Classification (NCBI taxonomy): domain Eukaryota; kingdom Viridiplantae; phylum Streptophyta; class Magnoliopsida; order Poales; family Poaceae; genus Echinochloa; species Echinochloa phyllopogon. The sequence goes on along the minus strand of BTCW01000018.1, from coordinate 57,868,829 downwards.
AGAACTGGAAAAGATTACATGATCAGAATGGCACAAAAAAACAAACAGAATATATCTAGCATGCAGGTAATCTGATTCAACTGTTCAAGTATTGATACAATAGCAATACAATTTTTGAATAAGGCACTAATGAAGCAACAACATACAGTGCTATCCGTTAGAGTATGGGTCTACGGGATTAATAAGATAGATTCAAGGAGCATACGCTATGATGAAATGTACCAATTTTTCTGCAGTCTTTTGTAATTTTTATCATTGACACATGAACAAAAGTATCTCAGAACAAGATAACGACCTGGTCATAGTGGGAACCCAAGAATTCTGCAACTATGGTTTCGTGCTTGGTAAGCAGATCCTGCAACAATCTTATCAAAAACGACCATCAATATTGATTCTTCGACCACCAATTGGAGTTCAAATTACACAAAATAAAATCTGCACATACGGATTTACCTTGAAGGTGTTCAAAGCATCAGAAGCAATATCAAAGTTTGGCAGCTCAACATACTCAAAGAACAGTTCAAAGCTACCAGATTCCAATATGTATCTGAAAGAGCAATTCAAAATCAATTACATGCAATTTATCTTTTTGGGAACCCAGTGCTGTTGTAGGATCTATTTTAAGCTCTCAACAGAGTTGAACATGGAAGATTAATGCAAGGATTTAGATCTTGTTTAACAGCTGAGTTAGTACACAATCAATTGGATGTTGGAACTAGAAAGATATAACTATCTTTTGCAACGGTGTTATCTCTTTTGACTTCCAAGTCTAAATTAAACATCATTGTTACAATGATTTCATACACCATCAGAGAGCCGGCGATTTTTATGCGCTACTTATTATAGAAAAGGAGTTTTCCCAGCAAGGTAAACCCAAACACATAGATCATTTCAATTTGTTTTCTCTTTGAGGCATGTATTACTATATCTATTAAGGTGTGCATAGTCAATGTCCTATGAGTCATGGTTTGAGTAATGTCCTATGAATCATGAACGAAAGGGAACAATATTGAATGGGAAATTTTGAACCCTTACTTTGCCAGTGTTGGGTACTTTATGCATTCCCTTAACATACTCCCACAGTTCAATGCAATATCCAAGTTCTTGTAGCTGTAACGAAATAATCAACCAATTAGGCTTCAATAGAAGGATACAATGTAGACAGAAAAATGGACCAAGAGAGTCACAAGCTGCTACCACGAAAGATAAAAGTCAAGGAGCCAAGGCCCAAAGTTTAGCTACAAGCCACTAGTTAAAGACCTTATTAACAATTAGAAAAGTCCATAAAGGTGAATAAGAAAAAGCAACTAGCTAACTACATGCCACATATAAACAATAGTTTGTAAAAGGTGCCAAACTATCTATAATCAAACTATTACCACAAAACGAATTTTCATGTGCCAATGATTTATCTGACATCTTAAAATCAAGAAATGGATAGCTTACCAACCAACAAGGAAATCTAAAAGCTCCAGATGATTTTCAATATACTGCACACAACAATAATTTTCATCAACCTTCTGCCTAAGTAAAATGCACCAGCAGTGAACCAGATCTTTTCTTACCTGCAACCACAGAACTAATCAGTTCAACACATTGGTAAATAAAGGCAGGTAAAGACGTTAAATGGAGAGCCAACATACTGTCCAACCCAAGGAAGGTAGGTTCTGGACAAAGAGGGAAATAACATCCTCCTTGCAAATCTCAAGGGTTATTTGCAGGACCTGCTCCTGATTTGGTTCCACCTCTCCATCACCAGAGATCAACAATCTCAAGGATGAGACGTTTTTCTCAACCTCTTCTAGAGCCTAACAAGAAGGCAAATACAGGTCAAGTGTGCGCACCAAACAGTTTACTAGTTGTGTTCTCATTATTTGATAATAAATAACTTGAAGCCTTATCGGTTATCATCAGCATAATATGAGAGTAGCATCTTTCAGGGGCATGGACAAGGGAAATAAGAAATCGCATACTGTCAACGCTGGAGAGATAAACAAAGCGCTACAGCCTACAGGAACGCGACACCCCAACAACTACATATTTCCTCCACCAATTTAGTATAACTAATCAATATTCTCTGGTTCATTCAAGCATCACGATGAATGGTTCAACCATTCCGCATTATCCCATTTCAACCCATCAAAACATACCAAGAGATTACCACAACCAATCGGGACTCCTCGATTATAATGAAGAAAATGAAGGAAATGATCCCCAGGCACAGGGGGGGAGAGCCAAACAGCCATGATCTTGAGACGACCACCGAAACTGGACATCAACCACCGCCAAGATCACAGCTTTGAATCCGATTCCGTCACCGAGGACTATCCAAAACCAGGCGCGCATGGACCGATCGGCCTCTAGATCTCCAAAGAAAAGGGGCAAGAACAGGAGGTGCGACGGCCGGGGACGTGAGGAGCAGGGGAAGGGGAGGAGGAGGGATTGGTAAATCACCTTGGCGTGGGTCCTGGTGTGGAGCGCGAGGAAGGAGTCCTTGATGGAGTGGACCACCTCCTCCGGCGTCGACGGCCGCAGCCGCGACGCCATGCGGAAGAAGAAGGACATCTCCGCTCTCGCCTCGGTGATTTTTCTCTGTCGACTCGCCGGCCGGCCGACGGCAGCAATGGGGCGTAATAATGCACACTGTCGTCAATGTGTGGGCCCGGCAGGCTTCGGACGGTTGCGACGCCCTTTTCCGTCTCCTCTGTCTTTGTTTGGCCTCGCGTAGCTTTTGCTTTTTTAACCCCTGCCTTTTCTTTCTTTTCACTCCAGTATTGAAGGTTTTTATCTATTAACATGAATCTATATAGGTTTGGAGAAAAGAGGATTTATGACAAAATCACTTAGAAGAGGATTTATGACACAATGACTTAAATGCATAGGAAGCTTTATGAACATATAAATAAACGTGGGTCGTTTTTTAGAAGTAAGGGTAGTTCTAAGAGGCACTTTTTGAGGAATAAAAATTGAAATCCCGTCTAGCAACTTGTCCATCTAATTTTCCCATGTTTGGATTGGCGCCCTTAGCAGCCCGGCCAATTATCAAACACTGAGTAAGCGCGTCGTTTGGATCGTAGTTAAGATTTCAAGTTATTCCTTATGTGAAATTTTTTGAAGTTATTCTAGACATTACAGTCAGCACATTCACAATAGGCTATTCATGTATGTAAGCATAGATTAATGATTATTAGGTATCTGACCTGCCATCTATATTCGAGTCCTCCACAAACATGAGTGTTTGTATTTTATTTATTCAAAAAGTCAACGACCTACGTACAATTACATTACATCAGGTGGGGCATATACTCCAGAAGGCATGAGAGAGGCATATTTATATATTTATTTCTTCTTTGGATAAAGGTTCTGTCCTTTTATTCTAAAAAGAATAAAAATAAATAGAGCCCTGCAAATATACATATAGGATGAAAGAAGTATTTTGCCAACCACTAGTGTATATATATGGTATCTGTGTTTGTGTAACATGAACTTAAATTTACAGTACAGTAGTACATACATACATACATTTGTCTGCATTATGGTTTCCCCACCATAAATAAACATACTAATCTGTACACAGTACAACATGCTATATACAAAATTGAGAGGGTGAAATGCACAGTGAAAAAAACAAGTGCCATGCATCGGATATTTTTGGGGAAGAAAACAGCTTCTGTGCCCTTCCGACCAAGAAGACCTAGCTAGCTGACCCCAAGAACTGAACACCAATTTTGCCTTCCGAAGGCTTGCTTGCTCGCGTGCGTGCATGGATGATGGATCTCTGCATCATCTTCATGTGCCTCCTCCCCCATCTGCAAAGAACAACAACTGTCCTATATATATATATGCATAAGCTCGATCGATCACCCAACGACGACGCGACGGGGTCACCACTCCTCGATCACCGGCGACGCGTGCCTGTAGAGGTCGTAGGGCGCCCAGAGGTAGTCGACGGAGCACGGCCGTCGTGTGTCTAGCCTGAGCCACGGCTTGCCCTTGCCGCTCCAGTGCAGGAGGCTGATAGGCCCCGGGTGGAGCCCCCTGCACCGCCCCTCGACGTTGTCCCCGCCCAGCCCGTGCTGGTTCCACCGGTGGTCCACCGCCCTGATGTGCCCCGCGAACACCAGCAGGAACGGCGGCAGCGACCCCAGGTGGTAGATCCGGCGGCGCTTCTGCACGGCCATCCACTCCTCCACCCGCCTCGTGTACCCGCCGGCGCGCCACTTGCCGACGTCCATGACCATCACCCCCGTGTTGAAGTAGCAGGGCCGGCGGCCGCGGAACGTGCCGTTGAGCGCCAGGTGCGACCAGAAGGCGTCGGTGAAGTAGCTGCTGAAGTTGGCGTGGCAGTACTCGGGCGCCGCCAGGACGTGGCCGGCCAGGTCCACGGACGCCAGCGCCCGGATGTCGTCGACCACCACCACGTCGGAGTCGAGGTAGGTGACGCGGCGCACGTCGGCGGGGAGCGTGTCGGCCAGGTACACGCGCGCGTAGTTGAGCGGCTGGTCCAGCTCCTGCCGCACCGACCGGGAGATGCGGTCGCGGACGCGGGACGGGTCGAAGCGGTACACGCGGAGGTCCAGGGACGGGAACGACGCGCGCAGGGCGGCGGCGAGCCCCGGCTCGGCGGTCAGGAAGTGGAAGGCCACGCTCTCCGGGCACGCCGTGTGCTGCAGGATGGACAGCACCGCGGCCATGGTGCCGCGGAGGTAGTTGGCGTCAAGGGTCATGGCGATGTCCACCCGCCCGTCGGCAGCGCACTCGGCGCCGTTCCAGAACGCGGGGGCCTCCCGGAACATGCGGAGGGACGTCGTCGGGGACGACGACGGATGCCGGATCATCATGCCGCCGACGCGAGCGCCGGTGACTGCATGGCCGGCACCGAGGATGATGGTGACGATAATAAATACGGCTACGGCAATGGTGGAATTGCAAGACATTATTGTCGTCTGTCGCCGGAGAGGCGCCTGATGATTGGGACTGCCGGCGACGCAGGCGGCACCGATAACAAACAAGGCGAAGCGGGGGAGATGCTGGTGGTGGCCGCCCTGGTCCTTGGGAATGGTGGGTGAAGGATTTAGGAGGCGAGGGGGCCCACCATGGGAATGGTGGGAAAAGAAGGCGGAGGAGTTGAGTGCAGAGGGATACATAAAGGTTGCATCAATGGTAGAGAGGGGTGGAGGGCTAGGAGACAAGGTAGGAGAAGAATGGAAGATGATGCCAGCTTGGGTGGCTGCCTATACTTGGGTGATTCTGTTTTCCAGCATGGGTACATTGCTCGATGGCTATACTTGGATTGTTTCTATCATCTGAAAGAACGTACCAGGGGCTCATAAATCCAAGATGTCATTCAGAAACTGTGTTTGCAAAAGGCGCTGACCAATCACTGTCCCGTATCGTCTCTCATAGCTATTGACAAAATTAGCAAGTGGCAGCAGACTCTTCTGAAACAAAGGGTAAACAAGGAACCAAGCAAAACGAGTAAACTGTGTTTTATCTAACCCTGTTACTGTCCAGTATGCAGTCGCAAAATTGTTACAACTCAAGCGTAAAAATAATACAAATTGTCCACATGAGAACTACACTTCTTCCGTATGCAGGGTAATATTTCACTTAGTACAGATCATCTTCCAAGTACTAGAAGTTCAAACGGGTAAACGGCAACAGATCAAGGGGATCCCCCCACCAGCGTATTCAACCTCCTGCCGCAAGAAAAAAACAGATAATCAGTTCAGCCAACCCATATATGCCGACAAATATTACATAACAACACTTGGAAAGCAAACATATGTGATTGGGCCAGTAGAACTGTTGGCTTGGAAGGTAGAGGTACAGGGATTCGTGTAAATGGATTGAATTTGGCTTCACTTATAAAGCATGTTTCAGTCAGTGCAATAAAATTGGCACATTTCATCATTAAGGATTAAATGCAAAGGTGCATGTTGCATGTTTTACTGGCAGTGACCATTAATCGGCAGAACAACCCAGAAGGGACAGTGTTCAATCTGATATCCCACAATTATCCATGATTGGAACCAACACAGGCAACTAGTAGCAACAAGTTTCAAAAGTATGAGCCAACAGCAAGCAGCCGAAAAGATGTATTGTCAGTTAAAGAATGCAGCCAACAAATAAAATTAATCAGGTGAACAGTAGTTTGAAACAAGCTTCTTAAAGTAAAGGTGATTGAAGAAGCCCCTTAAAACTGCAACAAGTCAAGAAATTAAGAGGGCAACATACCCGGGCAGGTGCCAGTGAAGATACCCAATCTGATGGATTTGTTGGAAGAAGACCCAACGTATTAAGCTGCAGAAGAAATATATTAAGTACCTGAAATGCTTACAAATTTTGTATCATTTTGTTTAACGAACCGTGTTACTGGAACTTACCTTCCATACACCCAAACCCATGGCAGCTAAATTTAGAGCAATGAAGAGCAACTTAGGAGCAATAGTATCCACCCTTGGGTCTTTAAATGGTTCAAAAACTGCAAAGAAAAGGAACAGATGTTTCATAAGAAAAGGCTCAATGTCTGAAAAGGTGGCTAAGGTTATCACTATTTTGATGTGTGATGGCTTGATTCTATGCTTGATATGACCTAAAGAAAGAACTGATGCATCCCAAGCTAGGAAGAGAACCCGGCGCAATATGCTTTTTCCAAGAGAATACAAAAGCAGAGTGTAACGGAAATATTGATTAATCTAGTTCTGGTTACGATTACATTATTTTTCTCATGAGTGCACTCGTCAGTGGGGAACAAATAATAGGATCAGAGTCCACAAACAAAGAGATTATCATAACCCGCAGCGGATGGTTTCAATACACATTAAGCTCAAGCAATGTAATGTTGCTCCATATGCTCCAAAGATGGTTTGCCTACTAATTGACAAGGTAGCATTCAAGTGAAATCTGGGGGGTATTGCGCCACCAGCTGCATTATAATGGTTCATATTTGAGCAATCAGAGACCTCATTACATTGCTGTGAGACTCCAGGATCAATTTTGTTCACATTGTATTCAGCTAATCAAGCACACAGTGATTCTTTTATGGAGCATATCATATATAAAAAAACTAAATATTTTCTGCATAGTGTGTCTATATAAGACAAAAGAGTTTACGCAAATATATTTTACCTAAATGAAACATGCAAGTTCAGTATAGATAGTCATGCCATCATATGATGGCACTTTATGCTAATCCTTTCTAATGGGAGGTCACAGTGACATTATACAAAGCCAGCTTTACAGAAGAAAAGTGAAAACAGTTAGATAGCAGATATACTACGCCCAGTTTGTGGCATTTAAGGCTGTTTTCAGCGTAAATTTGCAATGATAGAATATTAGGATTTTATATTCCAAAAATATATTAAAGAACTAGTAACTCCTTATTTTAGGAAGGATAAACCTGAACACATCTGATTTATCCATTAAACAAGGATTATAATAGCAAGACAATATCTTATTTTCCAAGACTAAGATCCACACCTAAGCTCACTTGCACATCCAGAATAATTCAATGTGGGCACACATCAGGCGATCAACATCTACAAATAGTTTAACTTGAACTTGCACGTCATGTATCAACAAAATCAGAACATGGAAGTCATGAGCAGAAGACAGTACTCAAGGACACCCTCCCTCATAGTCTCTGCTTGAACAGCTATTCTAAAAATGCTAACTCCAATTAACTGGGTAAGGAACATCTACCAGGTTGCTGATAAAAAACAGTCCTAAAGTAGAATAAAGAGAATTCGCTTGGACAAAAGACAAGCAATACCTTTCCCGACGGATCGGAGTGCGTTGAGGGGTTGCCACAGAGCGGAGAAGGTGATGCCGATGCTGAAGAGGTGGACGGTGCTCCCGGCCATCCACATCATGAAGCCCATCATCATGAGGTTCTTGAACGGCGACTGCGCCACCTCCCACGCTTTCTGCTCGCACCAAGAGAGCACACACGGATCAGGATCAAGGCCCCGCAAAACCCTGCGCTACGCCTAGCATCCGAGGCGCGACGCGCGCGAGCGAGGACGGGATCTGCTGGTGGAACCACGCGAGGGGGGATCGATCGGGACTAACCTGCGCCTTCCATGCGGCCTCGGAGTCCTTCCGCTGGCGCGCGCCGGCGGCGTCGTCCTGCGGGGGAGCGGAACCACCATGTGAATTCCAGCAGCATGTACCCAGGCGAGCGGGAAACCGGTGGGAGCAAAAGGGAGGAGGGCGCTTACGGCGTCGGTCCCGGATCTGGTGAAGCCGGGGGGATCGGGGACGGCGGGGGAGGAGGAGGCGTCGTGGAGCTCCACCGCCCAGCGGCGGGCCAGGCCCTTGCCCTTCTCCATCGCCGGTGCTGGGAGATCGACGACCTGCTCCGCCGCCGCGGGCTTCCGGTTTCGGCGTTAGTGCGAGGCCTGGCTGGGATCGGGACGGGGGGCACCGGCGACTGCTCCCGAGTTGCAACTAGTGGGGGACGGTAGCTTTCCCGGATAGGTCCTTACCGTAATCGCGTATTCACGTTTTAGTCCCGTAGCTGTTGAATCGCCCAGCCCAGTGCGCGGCCCAACAAAGGCAGCAACGGCCCAATAGGCAGCTAGGACGGGCCAGAGCCGACAGCCGAGCCAAGCTCTGGGCTGTGCGATTCAACCGATCCAATAGACAGCAACGAAGGCAGCAACGGCCCAATAGACAGCAGCACACAACCTGACAGCCGCCAAGCATATTTTCCCTTTACTCAAAAAAAAATTGAAGAACTTTCCCCTTTTTTGCAAAACAAGAAGTAAGTGCTGAATAATATTTAATTCAATAGGGTATAGGGCTCAGCTTGGCTCGAAGGATTTTTCAACGAACCGAGTAGTTATTTTTACTTGTTTCATGAGCGAGCCAGCTCACGAGCTACTCGCGAGCCAAAACGAACTAGAAGGTTCGGCAAGCCAAAATCTAGAGGAAAACTTTTGGCACTTATTTTTCCTATGTCCATTCAGTGATGCTTGCTGGACTTATTTGGGAGTGCATTGGGATTATTTTCTGGATTTTCAGCAGATGGTGTTGTTGGCAAGACAAAGATTTCAGTCAGTAATTTTTAGGGAGGTGTTCATTATTGGTTGTTAGTCCATCTGGTGTCACAGAAACAATATCATTTTTTATAATGAGCCTCTTTCCTTTGCTAGCGAGAAAGTTCTTCCTTGGTGAAATGAAAATGGTTACCCTCAGAGTCAAACCGTTGATTAGTGATGGGATCAATGTTTGGCTGAGTAGTCTTTTGTAATTCCCCTCTTTTCCGTTTTGGACTTGGGGCCTTGTAAAATGTATATAACCTTTTTCTTATATATATATAAATAGGGGTAGGGGCCTCCCATGCTGATTCCCGTAAAAAAACGTTCAATAGACTAACGAATAAACTATCGATTAGATATGACTTGTATAATCTCCATACATAGTATTAACTGATGGCATTATTATGTTCTATTATTAGTATATATAGTATGGTAGAGTATATTTTAGAAGTATAAAAACCTTATAATTATTATACTTTTTATATTTTATATTAATTTTTATCTTGTTTACCGGTTACCACGAACTCCATCTTCAATTTTCATATCTCAGAAGCATTTGTACAGTTATGTAATGAATCCAAATACATTTTAGATTGTTTATATTATGTGAAATAGGTGGTCTTTTGTGGTTTGCAAAGGGGCTCAATTGCTCAAATTATTCGGTACGGACCTGCCGGTGACAAAGAGCATTCCTGTATGTAAGATTTTTTATGATCTGAAACAATATCGTCCCATCCCGTTCGTCCGAGAGCCTCCTACCTCATTGTTGCTCAAGAACACTCCTTGTGGCCATGAATTTCCCTCAACATTTTCCAGTTTTCATCGACAGAGCAGTGAGCGCCAAAGAGGAAAAAACAAACAAACATGTGGCTCTAGATCGTCTCCCTCCAAGCGCCTCGCTGCCCCGGCGCCCCCACCTCCCTACGAAGAATCCGGGGCGATCACACCTGGCCCAATCACTCTTCCCCTTCCTAGACACGCTATCCAGCTCTCCGCGCTCTTTCCCGCCTTATCCTCGCCACGACACCGACCGCCAAAGCCATCCACCGGACCACCTCACTCTAGGCAAGCTAGCTGCTGCTTCGCCACGCTCGCCAAACTTTACAGCTTGGTTAACGGAATCCGCCCCTCGAGCTCTCCTCGGCCATGGAGGAGCTCCTGCTGCGCCACGCCGGCCTGCCGAGGCCTGTGGCGCCGCGCCGCTGGCTGCGCGTCGCCGCCGTCGCGCTGCGTACCAGGCCGACCAGCCTCGCCGTCCCGGGCCCCCCGCCCGCGCCCGCGCCCGCGCCGCCACCGTCGCCGTCGCCGCTGTCCGCGCCGGAGCCCGTGCTGCCGTCGCCGCCCGTGTCCGCGGAAGCCGCGACGGTGCTGCTCGCGGCGGGCGTGCCGCCCGCTGACCTCCGGCGCGCGGCGGGGATGTGCCCGGAGCTCCTGTCCGTGCCCGCGGAGGCCATCGCGGCCGCGCTCCGGTTCCTGACGGAGGAGGCCGGCGTCCCGGAGGCCGACCTGCCGCGCGTGCTCCGCCGCCGGCCGCGCCTGCTCGTGTCCCCCGTGGCGGCGCGGCTCCGGCCCACGCTCTACTTCCTCCGCGCGCTCGGCGTCCCGGACCTGCACCGCCGCGCCGACCTGCTGTCCTTCTCCGTGGAGGAGAAGCTGCTGCCCCGGATCGAGTTCCTCGAGTCGCTGGGCCTGCCCTCCCGCGCCGCGCGCTCCATGGCGCGCCGCTTCCCGGCGCTCTTCTGCTACGGCGTGGAGGGGAACATGCGGCCCAAGGCGGAGTACTTCCTGGGCGCCATGGGACGCGACGCCGACGAGCTGTTCGAGTTCCCGGAGTACTTCTCGTACGCGCTCGCCACGCGCATCGTGCCGCGCCACGAGGTGTGCGCGGCGCGCGGGGTGAGGCTGCCGCTGCCCGCCATGCTGCGACCCGGGGAGGCCAAGTTCCGCGCCACGCTCGCCGGATGCGTCGGGTCCACGCCGCCCCGGAGGCGGTCGCCGCTGTGGCACGCGACGTGGGTGGACGACGGCCACGCCGGCGCGGCGGCGAAGGAGACTGCGGCGGCGTGACGGACGCCGGCGTCGATCGTGCGCGTGCGTTGGTTGCGAGCGGATGGTTCTTGGTGGTGTAACATGTGCATACGGATTGGCATTGGCCGCTTGTAAGTATTATACCATGAATCTAGTCGGTTCCATTCCATTGTTGCCGTGACATGAGACGATCGAACAAAGCCACAAAGGCATTTGCTAGCTACTCGTGCAGTAGTGATTGCCAAACGAACTGGATGAGATACGTATATCATAGAAGCATTAACGATGCAACTTTCACGAGAACTTGTAACGAATTGTTGAGGTACTTGGTCCATTCACCAGAACTAGTTACAGAAACATGCAGCGTCCTCCAGGAGAGGCCGATGCAGATGCAATTGCAAGTTTGCTCTAGCTGCACCTTCGTCTTCGTCCTCTTCTAGCTCTATGCACAACGTTAACACATTGGCCTTTTTCTCTCCATGGCGATGCCTTGACCTACATCAACATTTACAACGACTTGAGAGTTATACACTCCATGCCTTTCAAATTATAGTTCGGTTTATGTCCATCCTGAGTCAAAACTCTTCTATGTTTGATCAAGTTTATATAAAATTATCAACGTCTACAACATCAAACTAATTTTATTAAATCCACTTTGAAATATATTTTGATAATATATTTATTTTGGTATTTTATATATTACTGTATTTTTCATAAAAATGATTAAATAAAATTAGAGAAGTTTGAATCAAATTGAAACGGGGAGAGTATTCTCTGCTCCAGTGTGCGATACCACGGCCTTGACTCGCATAGCTGATGACGCTAAGCCAGCGCTCAAACTCGAAGGGTCTTCATCGGCACATATGCGTGGTATTCCTCCATGTTCTTAAATTATTAATTAGTTATAACACGTGGGTTCTTCAAGGTCATTACTGTTTAACGCTCTCAGCTAAACGATCTATAAAGCCTAGTAGATTAATGAGCAAATTATTGGTCGTGTTTCTTTGTCTTTAAAAAAAATTCTCCGAAGAATCTTGCATGCATGAAGTATTAAATGAAGTCTATTTACAAAACCTTTTTAAGGATGAGTTTAACTTTACGCGACGAATCTATTGAGCCTAATTAACCCATTATTTACTACAGTAATAATGCATTAACCATCATCTAATCGTACGGTTAGATGCCTCATTAGATATGTCTCGCGAATTAACCCGGGGTTCTGAACATAGTTTTGTAAATTGACTTTATTTAATACCATTAATTAGTGGTCAAACGTGTGCTTAAAAATTTTCACCCCCAAAAAACATGGCCATTAAATAGTTATAACGTGTGTATACTATATGTGTGGTTTTAGATGATATTATGATTATATTCTATTATCATAGTATAATAGAATAGATTTTGTAAGTATCAAGACCATATAATTACTGTAATTTTTTTATTTTATATGTGTACTATTGTGACGATTTAATTCACCTCTAACTCTCGAGCCTAACGAGCCGAACCGATCTAGTTTTTTTTCTCATTTCCTTAACTAGTCGAGCCGGCTCGTTTGACTAATAGGTAAACACCCCTACACACGACACGCACCTTGCGAGCTAAGGGACACCCATTGATGTAAGGACCCAACTACATGGAGAGGGCTCTCCGGATAACGTTTCGCGGAGCCCCCCGGCTTTCTTCTTCCTCCGTTCGCCTCCCTTCGTTTCCTCTCCTTCTCCACAACGCCGCTCACCATGCTGCCCCTCCCCCCGCCGCCGACCTCCCACCACCCCCACGACCGGCGGCAAACTCGCCGCCGCCCACCGCCCTCCCCTCCCCTCCCACCTCCGCCCTTCACTAACTAATATGATGTCTCGCCCCCGCCGCCCACCGCCGCCGGATACGCCGCCACGGCCATCTGCCCCCCTCGCTGGCGTCGCCTCCGATGCCGGCGAGGACCGCCCGCCTCCCACCCCTTTCCCGTCTCCTCCTCCCATCCCCTTTGCCCGAATCTAAGAAGATGATGACGCCGTCGTCGTCGTCGTGGTCAACTTCTTCGTATCCGGTGAGCTCCCCCGCCCCGACCCCACCCACCGGTTGTTTTCCGCCATCCTGGCCGGCAGCGCCATCGCTGCCCTCGATCCACCACCGCCGCTGGGCTGGCCGCCTCTCCGGCCATCCCTCTAAGGCTCGAACCACTAGTAACCCCCCAAACCCACAACCCTAACCCCCGAACCCTAACCTCGTCGGAGAGCCGCCCATCACCGGAGCTACTTCTTCTCCCTTTTGTTACTTTTCTTCTTCCTTCTCAGACTTTCCTTTTATAGTAGCATCCTAATACACAAAAATTCTAAATTGGGAGGGCTCTCCATCTAAGAATAATACTCTGTTCGTCTGGCTGGTGGCTGATGCTGATTTGTTCTGAGAGAAAAGTACTACTGGCTGGTGGCTGATTTATTCTAAGAGAAAAATACCGCTGGCTGGTGGCTGATAAGCCAAACGAAATGAGAGGGCTCTTCATCTAGATTTTTGGTTGACGTAAATGGGCTGGGTTGGGCTGATCGACCTATATATTGGCCCATTTACTTGCGTCACCAATCCAGCACGCTGCAGCACCCAGTCCGTTACGAAGTCACATTCATTTGGAAGTGGGAACATGTCCAGGTTCAGGCGAGCTGAGTACCACGAACAAACAGTCCGTCTCCCATTTTTGCGGTGCGGCCGTGTCGTCTAGTCCCTCTGCAAAATCCATCCGCGGCTGCTGTCGTCCCCACTCAGTTCCGGGTTCCTTGGTCGGATCGCTCCCGTGCCCGGCCCCCCGCCGCAGCCCGCAGCGATGGCGTCCGGGGACAGCAGCAAGCAGAGGAGCGAGGAGGAGTGGCGCGCCATCCTCTCCCCCGAGCAATTCCGCATCCTCCGCCTCAAGGGCACCGAGTCAGTACTCCTCCCGCCCCCGGTCTCCTCTCCTCTTCCTCCTCAGTCATCCTCACCCCCCCCCCCCCCACCTATCGGTGCTCGTGCGATTCGGCGTAGCTCCGATGTCTGATACCAGGGATGTTGGGGGCCATGACCGCCGAATCGGTTGAGATTGCTGAGTTTTGAGCAGCCGATTGAGGGGTTCTAGTTCTTTTTTGGAAGCTCTTGGATTTTCATCCCAACTGCTCCAAAGTTGGGTTGGGTTTTGTTTCTGTATTACGACTTTCTGGAAGTTGACTTATATGATATAATAAAAGGAATCTAGAGCTAAAAGAAAAACGAAGCCCACTTGTTAACCGCGCTTGCCACTTGGCTTGATATTGTATCCTGAAAGCCATGATTTTTCAATTTTTACCATGCGCCTTCCCGTACATAGTTGAGATGTTCTGTCCAAAGACAAACATAGAAACAGTAACATGCTAGTGATGTTGTGCACACATTATTTCCCCTAAGATCAAGAAACATGGTTCTTGCACATGCCTTATAGAGGAAACAGGGGGTGCATCTGCATCTAGAAAGGGCAAAAATAACTCGGCGATGGCTGATGGGTGAAGTAACTCTTGCCATTCTGCTAACATAGGAATATGAGCGATTCTAGTGGTCAAACTAATATAAGTATGTTTTCAAAAGAATACAAGATTTCTGTTGCCAAAATTTCTTCGTTGGAAGCTCTGCAAGCTTGTAATAGGTTTAGGAATCTCCCTTGCATCCATCAGGTTCAAGTCATTCTTATTATGTGATACAAGTAATTCGGTAGTTATCCTGTAGTGTCAAAAGAAAGACAGAAAATCTAACTCATCCTACAAATTAAATAGGATATGCTAGTACTATATGTCATATAAACTTGGAACTCTATTTATCAGTGACCTAGTGCATATATACTGATTAAAGAAGAAAAGTGTCTTATATTTCTAGGCGCTAGTCTACGACTCATGCTATTTGGGTCTCATTTGGGAAGACCAGGATCCTGATCCATCCACATGTAGATTAGTTGAAAATAAACATGCGAGTTGTGCCCAAACAACGCCTTGTTTGCGTGGAAGCTACTTGCAGTTGTCCATGTTCATGCCAGGCATGTGACTATCCCAGCTAAGATGACTACCTTTCATGGAACTTAATGGCATATGAAGTTAAAAGTTTACACTGTCTTCAGTGTTCCTGCTTAGGAGCGTAGGATTATAGTCTGTTCTAATTTGTAAATGCACGTGCTACTCAGACACAAACTGAAAAATTCTTGTGGCCAATATCATTTTAGTTTTGATCGTACAGTACCACCTTTAAACAGTCCAGATTACATCTGCATTAATTAAAATGCTTATGCCTATTTTGCTAGTTTCAGTACCCAAGTAATTGACATGTTGATTTAGTTTTTAATGCTTTATCAAGCTCTTCAGAATATGTTCATTCATGGCTTCTGAAGTAACAAGGAGACAAGGAGTAAGATGGACCACGGGTGGATCTAGGATCAGTGCAAATGGGGTGCTAGGGCTCTTGTAATTAGACTAATTGACACTTTGTTGTCTCGTGTACTAATTTTCAAGATTAAATGACTAACTATGCATAACATCTGTTCCAGCATATTTTCTGTTGTCTCGGTTCAGAAGAACAATTTCCTGTTTATCACATGTAAATGGTTTTCTGAAAGTGATCCCTGCATAATAATTAATAAAGTATACGCCGTCAAGCTAAGCTCACATCCATGTTCAGGTTACCCGGAACAGGAGAGTACAACAAATTGAAAGCTGACGGGGTTTATAACTGTGCTGGTTGTGGAACTCCCCTGTACAAGTCTGACACCAAATTCGACTCAGGTTGTGGATGGCCAGCATTCTTTGAGGGGCTTCCTGGAGCCATAAACCGAACCGTAAGTCTCGATCTCCATTTGCGGACTGTCTCTCTCACACACACATCTTTTTCGTTTTGAGTGATGTATATACTTATCATTTATATTTCATCGTTTCAGCCGGATCCTGATGGTCGGAGGGTAGAGATCACATGTGCAGCTTGCGGTGGGCATCTGGGCCATGTGTTCAAGGGAGAAGGCTTCAGAACACCTACCGATGAGCGCCACTGCGTGAACAGTGTCTCGATCAAGTTCACTTCTGCCTCCTAAACCATCTTCTCTAGATTGGAACTCACATGTCTGGAACTTTGGGAAGCACCACAAAACGATGAATAAGATTTGTATTCAACATATATGGGTGTGTGCGTGACTCCCACTCCCTGTTACTGTGGCTGTGCGCTCATACGGCTGATTTTTAAGGCTCAATTTTAAGAAATCCAAAAGTCAGATGATCCCGTAATCGAGAATTTAGAATCCAGTTGGATTCTCGATTATAGATTATAGGAGTTATCTGACTTTTTGATTATCCAAAATCGAGAATTCAAAATGACCAGTCATAATAAGTTATTACTGCAAGTGATCTGTCATTTTGTTGCGTGAAATCTCATCAAATGCTTTATCGATGTACTCCCACAATGCCGAGTCAGTCAGATAAGTGTGGCCCTTACTCGGCAGGTGAAATCCATCCCTTTTTAGAACTGGTCCCCTTGCGGCAACTTTGAACCACCATCGGTCGCAGGGCTTGGCCTGCACCGCCATTGCCCACGTGTAAGCATCGTGTGGACTGTATTTTTTTTTTGAAAAGGCATCGTGTGGACTGTGAGCTCAGTGCCGGTCGCATGTCGCGCCTGTATAGTCGCCTTAGCACCAGTTCATCGGCACTCACCGGCTGTGTCGACTGTCGTGGCCTATGCTGCTACGCAAACCCGTGATTGCAATTTGCAATAAGACGAGTCAGCTGATGCAGCCTTTGTGAGAGCGATAGATACGGTTATGATGAAAGTTTGTTGGAAGATGCTGCCCTTGGGTGTACTTTTGTTAGTTTTCTGCATGTCAGGAGCATATATATAATGTCATTAATTATCCGGAATAGGATTAGAATCACGATGAAAGCGCACACAAAAAGATCCTTAGTACACTGCTTATTTTCTGATGTTATCAGTACCTGCCAAATACCAACACCAATGTCATTACCATCATGGATCATCATTTTTTTTGAACGACTACACTCGATGAGTGCGTTTCTATTGATATAGCAGAAAAATACAAGACTACGACCCTTGGATGCTATAGGCAAAACAGAAAAGAAAGAGAAAAAACAACTCTACTCTCCCGGTTGGATTGGGACATCAACGCGGGGAACCACTCGAAACCACTCACCGGCCGGTTGGATTGGGACATCAACATGACCGTGCCACTACAAACGAGGACGACAACGGAGAAGAACACAACCGCAGCTCCCGCCCATCTTCCGCACCCTTGCAATCATCGAAACCTTCGGCGTGATCCACCGCCGATAGAGAAACAAGGGGGCGGACGTCACCACACCAAGAAGGCCGCCGCTATGCAGGACCTTTTGCCGTAGTGCCGTTGCAGCAACGCAAACCGTTTGACGGAATGAAAAACACCGAATCTGAGCAAACACAGCACGCGGGGGCCTCGACTCGTCCGCCGTTGGACACCTCCTCTCTCGTGTGCGGGGGCCTTGCCACATCCGCCACAAACTCCTTGCCCCGGACTCGTTTCTTGTGTTGCCGTTAAGATAGCGAGCATGACTGCCTCGCCCCCAAAGAACTTTATCAAAACAACCAGACCGTCGTCGTGGTTCAACTTCACCACGTTGCTACCCCCGCACGAGGTCGCTGCCTTCAAACCAGCAGACCGAGGTTGTCGCCTGTGCCGTCTTCCGACGTTGTACCGCACCGGGTAAGTTCAGCCAAGCTGAAGAAACCGCCGCGAACCGCTACAAGCCAGGTCGTCTCCCATTGCCGTTGCCGCAAGCGCCGTCCTCCGACGCAGTCCCACACCGCGCTGACAATTGCTAGGCAATGTTGGCCACCGTGGTCCGCTGCGAGCAGTCGAACGACAACCAAGCGACGACCCTCGGCCACCACAAAAAAGAAAACACCTTGGCGTGAGGTAGCCAACACCCTTCTACATGCCCCCACGACGAGAATGCCAACACCGGTCGTGCCAACACCGGTCGTCCAATGGGCTAGCAGTGCCAAAACCGAGTAGGGTCTCTGAGACGACGCCTCCAATGAGGGAACGACACCAGTTGTGCCATCGTCGCTCGTCCATCACGGACAGGGTTTTCACCCAGAGAACCCCCGTGCAGCAGGGTTGTAGCTCCACAATGACGTCCTCAATGGAGAGAGCGACACCCTAAGGCACCGCCGTCATCTACACCAGCACAATGCCGGCGAGGGCTTTCGCCCGGAGCATCAACCCATGCTGCATGAACCCAGCTTGACACTCCCAGACACGTTAGACAAACACGGGCGGCGCCGCCGCCGCGCCTCCACGCACCATGCTGCCGCTCATGCCCCTCCACTGCCTCCACACCACACCAGCACCTCCGCGCGTGGCGCACCGCAGCCACCCACAGCCGTCTCCTCGCCGCAGCCCGAACTTCGTTGGCCGTCGCCGCCTGCGGCCGTCCTCGCCGCACCACGCCCGCGGCCAGCTCCTCGTAGCGCCTCATGCGCCGTCGGCACTGCCCCCGACGATGGCTGCCGCCGGGGCCGACTGTAGCTGCCGCGCGCCGCGGCCGCCGCCTGCATGCCTCGGGCCGCCGCTGCCCACGCGCCCGCGGCCTCACGCGCGCCGCACGCCGCGGGCTGCTGCTGCCCATGCGCCCGCGCCGCCACGGCCGCCCGCATCCTTCTCGGCCGCCGCCTACACACCGCCCCTGCGCGCCGCACACGACCCGCCGACCGCCGCCTCACCTCCGCAGTCGCCCCGTCCGCCGCAGCGCACCCGCTCTCCGTAGATCCGGCAAGGGGACGACCGGATTCGGGCTTGGGGTCGTCGGATCTGCAACCCTGCGCCGCCGCCGCCGCCATGGCCGGCGGGCTCGTAGCGCGCCGTTCCGCCGCCCTGGAGACAACGCCGTCGGCCGTAGTGGCCCCGCCGCCGCTGTCCTGGAGGTCCGCACGGGCTTCCGGCGGGCCTCTCCGACGGCGGCAGGGGAAGGGAGGGGAGGGAGGGGCTCGCTCGGCGGAGGCGCTCGTCGCCCGAGCGCGGGCGACCGAGCGGAACCAGGGGTTTATGTCGTTGGTTTGAATGATTCATCATGGATCATCATCTTTGTCTTGGTCTGAGTCTTTGTTATTATATTCCTACCTGTTCTTCAAGTGAGACGCCTTTGAGCATTTGCCTCTGTTCCCCTGTCGTATAATCCAAAATCAAGCTCACTCAGCGACACACATGGTTAGAGTCCCAACGAAAAGCACATGTGAAACAGTACCACTAACACTTGACTCTGATTACACAAACGTATAAATACAAAACCAGGGCGAAATTGTCTTATCCCAACAACCGAATTTTGTTTCCCTCACTGACGACCTCTGACGAGACTTCAGGGTTAGGTTTTTGGGGGAGGGGATGTACATGTACGTGTCTCCGATGGACCTAGAGGGAGAGCTTGGGAGCCAGGGTAGCGGGTGGTGGTGGCAGTCGAGATGGCGAGACGATGGTGACGGACGGGGGCGACCAATGGCAGCAAATTGGCATGGGAGCCAATTTTATAATGTGGTTTAGAACAACAGGAAATTTCAGTTTCTTACCGTTTTAGTTAGCCTCGGTTTGTATTCTTCCAATCCTTTACACGGTTTGAAAATTCTTCAATGACCATTATGATCGAGAAATCCACCTATGACAGCTACGACTTCCACTATCGATTGGTATGGTGTTCTCAACACCAATAAAATTTTGAAAGATAAGTGATGAAGAACACCAACCATCATGAGTGATTGATGATTATTCACACATGGTAAACATGCAGAGACAATAAATTGAGTAGTGCAGGTGTTTTTCCCCCATGATTGATGCATGCCATATGGGGTGAGATTGTGATATTTCAACAGCTTAGAGAAAACACAAATCGTTTTATGCACATTTTTTTACAGATGTAAGTACATATATACATTGGTAGGGACTAGGGACCAATAATTGGTTGAGTATACATGGCAAATCATGTACCCGTTGCCTGTACGCACTAATTTTATTTCTTGTGTTGTTCTCCTCGATGGCTATTAGCTAGATCAACACATTAGGAAACAACGTGAGTTATATGTTTGCTCACCTATACAATTGTTGTACAATAGTGATTGAAGTCACTAGTAGTGACTAGATGGGCTAGGTATATTTTTTAGAAAATAAATAGATAATAGAACTTTGTTTCTCCCCATGTTTATCATGTTTGTTATATATATAGGAAACGCATCTAGTGTAAACTAACCCCTCCGTGCAAACTATGTAAACCAACATCCTCTCCGTACAAACTATGCAAACTAACATAGAGTTTGCACGAAGAGGTTAGTTTACACTAGATACGTTCCCTTGTTCAAATGATGCAACCTTTGTTGAGTGCGATACATATGGTTTTTTATGGGAGTTCGTTGGAAGATGCTTTGTTTTTTCTCACAACATTTCTACTAGTTGCTTCTTTCTTTTCTGCAATCATGAGCATATACAATTTAATTATTTATCTGATGTACAAGGATTGCAGTCATGCTGAAACACTCGCAAGAAGCTCCATATTAAACTGTTTAATTTCATTTTTTTCTTAAGCCAAAAATTGATTAGTTTTTGACGGGTAACACCCTTACTAAATCATGACAAATTATTGTTTACTAGTCTATCACCCATTTTCCGCATGGGTTAGTAATTTTGATAGACATAAGTATTAAAAATTCATAAAGAATTGCACAGCTAATAATCAAAATTACTTACCTTGCACATGCACTCTCTCTCATTTATGAAACATTCTAACACAATACTATTTATCTTTACCAAAATATTATGTATTTTAGTTAGCTATTACTTTATACAATTTTTCGTCCACACTCATGTTTTTTTTTCACTTTGCACCATACCTCCATATGTTTTTGACATGTGTTTAATTGGACCCTTAGTTTGAGATATGTGTTTAACACCAAAATTGATATTGTCCTCACTTCTTGCATACATCAGATGGTGACACACACCATGAAAATAGACATTAAGCTAACATTTTCTATAGTATAATAACCATGGAAGAAATAGTTAATTTAGAATCATATATTGGTGTATTTTGTGATATTCTTTTTATAATGACATGTAGGTAATTGGATGCAGACTTATGGGCCACTTTAGGTTACTTTTAACAATAGAGTATGTGAGGTAATTTAGATGAAAATATGACAGGTTCTTTAGAGTTTTTGATAGTAGTGTAAGTGCGTAATTTAGGTGAAGTTTGGAGGATTACATTATGTTATTTTTTTAATGGTATATGAGGTAATTACACTATTTTGTTAATGCAGAGGTGAGTAGCTTTTTAGAAAACATAACATAGATTTAATTATTATTATTGTTATTAGCAATGATGATTAGATTACTAAATTGATGACCGATGTTTCTGATTTTGTGAGCATATTTAGGATTTATTTTTCTAACATGTTCTATGAGGATTAATGCGTGGAGACTTCAAGTTGGATCCTCCAATTAGTAATCGCAAAATTATACCAGTAATATCATCATTGTCGTTGTCTTTGTCGATCCCTACTACGGTTGGTATGTATTATTTGCAGTGAGATGCGTGTATGAACATTGGCCTATGTGTTCTCGGTTGTGTAATCCAAGAAATAAACTCACTTAGCGACACACATTGTTAGCATGAGAAACCATACCGTTAGGGAATGCTTACAATTACATACCGTTAGAAATAAACTCACTTAGCGACACAAATTGTTGGCATATTCTTCGTCGGTTCAGCCGTAAGCTCTTAGTCCTGATTCGGTGGTACAACGTTGCCTCCGCTGCCGTCGACACTAGCCGAAGCTTGACACACCCTCATCGCTTTCAATGGTACAATGTTGCATGCAAATATTAGTTCATTTTTTATGATGACTGTGGCCTCGATTTGATCCGCCTAACCTTCGGCGGCGCCTCACCTGCGGCTGTAGCGGGGTGTGACCGAAGTCCAAACAGGCCCTAGCCCCCAACTCTAAAAACTTGTTGGAGGCAAATAAGAGGGGAAGATATAGGAGATTAAAAGGTGCCAAGTAGGGATAAAACACTGAGTGTGTCATAGCATTTCAAGACCACTCATGCTTGCCTTAGCACTTAGCAGACAGACGCATGCAGAAAGTCAAAAAAAAAAGCATGAAAGACACTCGCCTGGCGCTGATTACACGAGCAAGTTTTTTTTTCAGTACTATATATAGGCCGGATCACTTCATGTCAATTCAATGCATACATATCACGCTCCGATGGAGCTACTACCTCCATGGGCCTCTTCTTCCCTCGCCGCCGTGCTGGGCACCGCGCTCCTCCTCTTCACCGTCGTCCTCTTCCGCAGGCGCAGCACCTGCACCACCCGCCGCAAGTACAACCTCCCACCGGGCCCCGGCCGTGGCCGGTGATCGGCAACCTCCACCTGATCGGCTCGCTCCCGCACCGCTCCCTCCACGAGCTCTCGGCGCGGCACGGCGCCCCGCCACTCATGTCCCTCCGCTTCGGCTCCGTCCCCGTCGTCGTGGGCTCGTCCGTGGACGCGGCCAGGTTCATCCTCAAGACCCACGACGCCACGTTCATCGACCGCCCCGACATGGCGGCCGGCAGGCACACCGCCTACAACTTCTCCGACATCGTCTGGTCCCCCTACGGCGCCTACTGGCGCCAGGCGCGCAAGCTGTTTCAGACCAAGCTCTTCAGCGCCAGGCAGCTCAGGTCGCAGGAGCACGTCCGCGCTGAGGAGATGCGCGCCATGCTGCGCAGCCTCCACGGGCTCTCGTCCGGCAACCCCGTGGCGGTGCTCGTCAAGGAGCACCTGCTGATGCTGAGCCTGAACGTGATCTCGCGCATGGCGCTGGGCAGGAAGTACGTCGCCGGCGACGGCGGCGAGGGCGCCGCCGGAGGATCGCCGATCTCGCCGGAGGAGTTCAGGTGGATGGTGGACGAGCTGTTCCTGCTCAACGGCGTGCTCAGCATCGGGGACTTCATCCCGTGGCTCGGCTGGCTGGACCTGCAAGGGTACGTCGGGAGGATGAAGAGGCTGGGCAAGATGTTCGACAGGTTCCTGGAGTTCGTGGTGGACGAGCACATGGAGCGGCGGCGGCGGGAGGGCGAGGAGTTCGTTGCCACGGACATGGTGGACCTGCTGCTGGAGCACGCTGATGACCCCAGCCTCGAGGTCCCCATCGGGAGGGATAGGATCAAGGGAGTCGCTCTGGTAAGACTCCTAATCCATTTTTAGTATAATTGAAAACGATTATATTTACTCCACGTTATCCTCTTACACTTAACAACGTTATACTGTGGTACTAACCAATAACATACCTGCGGTTCTGGACATCATAAGCTAGTAGTGTCGGATACAGAATTTCTGATCGAACAAGTTTAGTTTTTTGTTCTCTATATACAAGGACGTACTGTTGCTGTACGTGTCCATTGGAATGGAAATCGTATAGGCAGATGACGATGCAGGTATATAACGTGTCATTCAGAATATTACAAATGTGGTTTAGACTTTAGAACAATCAGCACTTCCACTTTCTTACCATTTTAGTTGGCCAGTTTATATTCTTTGTATTTTCTAGACGGGTTGACAATTCCTGAACGACCACAAACCTATGATAGACTGATAGCTACCCTCCACTACCGATTGCGGTGTTCTCAGCATCACAAACAGTTTTGAAAGGTGAACGACGAAAAACCGCACTATTTATATATGAGTGACAACGACAATTGCTCATGTTAAACGAGGACAACGAAATGACTGGTGTAGGCGGTTTTGGCTCGTCATGTACATGTCATGATGGAGTGAGACAGAGCTCAGAGAAATTACAAATCTTTTTAGTTATATATTAGCTTGAATACATTTACATTGGTCGGGACAATAATTGGTTGAGTAGGTACATCGCAAATCACTGTGGCACTAATTTTCGCTGTTGCTGTTCTCCTCTCGACGCCTATTACTAAAAATGGACTGGCATGCATGCAGGACCTCATCGCCGGCGGCACAGACACCTCGGTGGTGGCCACCGAGTGGGCCATGTCGGAGCTCCTGAGGAACCCAAGGTCATGGCCAAGGCCACCGAGGAGCTGGACAGCGTCATCGGCCACGGCCGCCTCGTCACGGAGCAGGACATCCCCAAGCTCCCGTACCTGGAGGCCGTCGTGAAGGAGACCTTCCGCCTGCACCCGGTGACGCCCCTGCTGGCGCCGCGGCTGTCCCGGGAGGACGCGTCCACGGGCAGCTACGACGTCCCGGCGGGCACGCTCGTGTTCGTCAACGTCTGGACCATCGGCCGCGACCCCGCCGTGTGGGGGGACGACGCCGAGGTGTTCCGGCCGGAGAGGTTCGTCGGGAGCAGCGTGGACGTCAAGGGGCAGGACCTGCAGCTGCTGCCGTTCGGGTCCGGCCGCCGGATGTGCCCGGGCTACCCGCTGGGGCTCAGGATGGTGCAGGTGATGCTGGCGAACCTGCTGCACGCCTTCGCGTGGAGACTCCCCGACGGCGTGGCGGCGGAGGAGCTGAGCATGGAGGAGAAGTTCGGGCTGGCCGTGCCGCGCAAGGTCCCTCTGAAGGCCGTCGCTGAGCCCAAGCTGCCGGCACACCTCTACGCGGGGCCCTGATCGATAGATGCGTGCAAGTGCTTTAATCTAATAAAAAAGAGTGTGTATCATATGTATGTTTTCTTTCTTTTGTTTTCTTTGTAGTTGTACTTATATGCATATATGTTCACCTTAAGGATGTGTTTGGTTTGACGAAGACGAATTGGATCATATAAGTCATCTTTTCACTTCTCATTTTTATGTTTGGTTTGTAAAATGAAATGGATTGACCTCTCTCACCGTCTCATCCATGGTAAGTTAATAAAATTGGCGGAATAGCCAAAATCGTCCTCCAACTATCATCGAAAACTCATTTTCGTCCCTCAACTATAAAAATATCTGTTCTCATCCTTAAACTTTCACAACTGGCTCATTTTCATCCCTGGGCTGACGTGGAGCGCCACGTTGTCTTCCCCGTCATCGTCCCAGTCAGCATCTCATTCGCTACAGTTATGAAATTCTATTTCTACGCTTACCCCTTGGCCCCTCAACTACGAAAATGGCCATATTGACAAGTTCCTGGAATTCCTGTGCACATGCATGTGCTGCCTTGTTCAAGATCACTGAACAACCAAACAAATATGCGCATAAGTGTTTTTCTCTTGAGGCATACAAGAGGACATATCAACATGTTCTGCAACGAGCAGAACATGAGTTGGAGATAGACTAGGGGTAAGGGTAGAAATAGAATTTTATAACCGTAACGAATGAGATGCTGGCTGGGATGATGACGAGGAAGACAGCGTGGCACTCCACGTCAGGTTAGGGACGAAAATGATCCGATTGCGAAAGTTTGAGGACGAGAACGGCCATTTTTATAGTTGAAGGACGAAAATAAGCTTTCGACGATAGTTGAAGGACGATTTTGTCTATTCCGCCTTAATGATTATTATAACTATGAGGAATGGAGTTATCCTATATAAGATGGTTCCTCAAACCAAATAAACCTACAATAATCCGTTCTTATTCAAGACGTCTCCTCAAGAACTAGACTAGCCATAATGTTCGACGTATTGCTTGCTCTCCTAGTCTTGCCCTCCTATAATAATATATCATAATTATGTTAGCACATGCAATTCACTATATTCCATGTCCTCCTAGATAGTACGTGTAATTTTAATCGTATTCATATTTAGATGGAGAGACATCAAGTCTAACGGCAAAGTTAAACACAACGGGCTCTGAGTTTAGCTTATCGCGAGACGATAATCCTGACACTAGATTAGGGTCCAACAATATATGCAGCTCAACAAATATGGGTATCAGGAGGAGGTGGTACCTTAGATGATTTTACTCAACGACTCCACAATAATGTGTCAGCTTTTGAATTAAAGGCTTATGCATACTTTCTTAGAGCATCTACAACATTCATCCAAATATTCTTTCCCAATATTAGTTATAGGGATGTCCTAATACTTTTTCTTCAGAATTATTGGAGATGTGCCTTTACAGTCTCCAAATAATTCTCCCTCAATAATGGTCCCTCTAATTCTTGGGCCTAATTACTTTAGGATTTTGTGAGCTAGGTATATTAGATCCTAGCCATATTCTAAAAAAAAAGATCCTAGCCATGCTATAGTTTGGTGAGAAAAAACCTACATAGAAGAAATCACGATGATGGCTAGTGCCTCTGCCAACCATGTACGAAGAGAGGAGGCCTTTACAGTTCTGCCCTAGGGCGGTTTCGGCCACTGTTTTTAGAGCTGAGGACATATGTAGAGGCAGAAGAAGATAGGGATTCACGTATTGCTTGGTCCCGATGTGAGGTGATGGCGACGAGGCTCACTTACGGAAATTCATAGTTTGCCGTGTGTCTGAAACTTTACCGTACGCTTTATGTCGGGCACTAACGACAAACTCAGGCTTTGACGTGTGCCTACAATGAAACACACGGCAAAGAGCAGACACACGGCAAATCCAGGCATTTGCCGTGAGCCGCGCACGGTAAAACCAGATCACACGGTCAAAGCTGGATGTGAATTGTTGTTAGATTTGTGGATTGATATATATATGGACTCCGCTAAATCATACCCTGGGTACACAATAGTAATTCTGTACCCGAGCCAACCCCGCGTCAGCCCGTGCAGGCGATCCTGGCGTGGCCACCGCACGCGCAGGCCGGGCGCTGGACTCCCGACGCCGCAAAGAATCCCATACGCGCATCAGGATTCAATCGGCTCGCTCGGACCGCGTCGGACTTGGGCTCCGGAAGCCCCCTTCGCGTGCTGCTGGTTGAGCCACCTCCAACTCTCCGGCAGGTTGACCAAAGCAACGAATAAGCACCAGTCGAGGCAGCAAGCAGCTTCCTTTCCTCCGGCGATGGCGACGCAGGATCCCAAAGGTAACCAGCTATCGCCCATCGATTCCCTCCGCGCTGATGCGAACCAATCGTTCATCCCCTTCCCTGATGCTATACCCAGATGCTGCTCGCGAGCATGAGGAGGGTGCCGCTGCGTTCGAGCCGGCGGCGAAGGTGCTATTCTTCAACCGGGCGCGGGACCTGACGGGACGGGCATGGCGGAGACGTCGGTGGAGGTGCCGGCAGGGGGCACCGCCGGGGAGTCCATTGCCCGGGTGCTGACCCAGTTCCCCAAGCTGGAGGGGATCCGCGGCTCCATGGTGCTAGCGCCCAGCGAGGAGTACGCGCGCGACTACACCAGGGTCGCCAACGGCGACGAGCTCGCCGTCATACCGCCCAGAGCGGCGGGTGATGTTACCAAGAGCGAGGTGGAGAGGATAATAAAAAAAACAAAAAAGGCGCGAGCCGAACGACGCGAAGGGGGCTTCCGGAGCCAACGTCCGATGCGGGCCGAGCGAGCCGTGCGGGAGCCTGACGCGCGGGGCTCACGTCCGACGCCCGGCGTAATGGATTTTTTTCCAGGACGACCGGCGTCCCGCGCAGGTACCTTCGTCCCACAGGAGCGGTTGGTTTAATTTCGTCGCTTTGGATTTACTCACCCCACGTCCCTGGCAACTGGATTTGATCAGCGACAGGGCGTAGGGGAACTGCTGAGACGCCGTGGCAAAACTCCGCCGGACTGCCGTGGTTCGCGACGGGGAGGTCACGCTCACGGGTGAGGAGGTGTGTAGGCAGCAGAGTGGCTCGCCGGAAGGAGTGCAGGCGTCAGGAACCGGAAGACTTGCCGGGCGACCAGAGAACGGTAAGCACTTCTGTAGGACGAGCAATCGAATTTAATTGGAAAACACTACGGTCCATTGGTGATCCAAGCATCCGATTTGTGATGTGCAATACCTGTTATTTGCATTCACGTTGAAATATTAGATTGCTTGATGGATGAGTGAGATTTACCTCACGAGGGCATCATGTTGCTGATCGAAATTGTTGATGCCGATCAAAAATGTTGTCGTAATTTAGAAAGATTGTATGTTGGTTTTTCAGGAAAAAAAGTTGTGTGGTGGTGGAGTAATGGGATGTCAGAGGGTGCTGATCGAATCTGAAGGGGAGATTGTGGAGAAGGAGGTCGACAGATCCTCTGAAGGATGCCTGCCAGTGCAAGCAAGCTGTGCATCCATGGATCCCCAATCTTCTAACAACCCGAATCGCAGACCATTGAGAGAGCCAGGTGGACTCCCCTGTGACGAGGTGGGTGATTCAGGGAGAATAGATGATGCCTTGGCGGAAGGATGGGACATGATGACAGGAGGGAGCGGCACATCAGAAAGTGTGGAGGAGTTAACAGCTGGGTTCGTGACGCCTGCAACTATATCAGCAGGCCAGAATGGCGCCATGTATGTGTTCGAGCCACCGGAAACTGTGACTGCTACGGAAATTGCCAGCCCCGAGGTTGAGATCACAGATACGCATGTAAGTAACAATTGGTTAAAATTAAGTAAAATACGTGAATGCACATTTCGCTATACTGATATGCAGTCGTAATTCTGTAATGAAAAAGGATGCTAGCTTGAACCCAGCGTGCATTCCTACAGTGGGGATGTCTTTGAATACAGAAGCTGAGGCGAAAGAATTCTACCACAACTATGCTCTGATGGTTGGTTTCCACATTAACATGGGTAACCAGAAAACATACTCTAGAGTAATGAGGTGTGGATATCAAGGGAAAGGAGAATATTTTAAGGGAGACGAGGCTCTGCGTGTTAGGAACAATACATCGAAGAAGACTGGGTGCAAATCGAATGTAAAATTCAGGAGGACATACGACAGTGATGGAAATGAATTAGAGATGGTTATAGAGCAGGCAAACCTGATTCACAACCACAAATTGATGCCATCACCGAGCAAGGTCAAACAGATGAGGGGGAACAAGAGCAAAGAACAAATGTTGTTTGAAATTGTGGATGATTTGCAGGCTGCCGACGCCAGTACCCAGTGTATCAAGAATGTCTTAGAGGACATGCATGGCGGACCAGAGAATGTACCAATAACGTCGCGCGACATAGAGAATAGGTGAGTGGATGTCAAACCAAATGTTACTTCAAATAAGTTGTGTTTTCATTCTCTATTATTGGTTAGTTTCATATCACTGTATAGAATATGGTCTGTTCCATATGCATTAGGAAAACAAACAACATGAATAAGCGTTAGACTAGCTACAATCTGATGAATCATTGATACTGATCCCATGAGGGAACAAGTGTGTATAAATTTAATTAGTTAATGAAGCTTGTAGTGATTGGAGCTATCGTGCTGATATGATATGATGTATGAATGCTCCAGGAAAGCTGCGAATGTGAGGGCAGAACACGCAGACGACATCAACAAGCTTATTGAGTTCTTCAAAGATTGTGAGGAACAAAACCCACAGTTCCATTGGGTGCCAAAACTCGACTCAGATGGTTTCATCCATAGCTTATTATGGAGTCATGCAAGCATGCAGGTGGATTATGTAGATTTCGGAGACGTGGTGTCATTTGATACCACGTATAAGACAAACATATATGACAAGCCACTAGCCATGTTTGTCGGATGTAACCATCATCTGCAGAACACAGTGTTTGGGTATGCACTTTTGGGTGATGAAACAGAATCAACATTTGTGTGGGTATTCAGGGCTTTCAAACAGTGCATGGAAGGGTGTAGGACAAGATGTATACTGACAGGTAATGTGCTCAGTGTGAGATGCACTAAATATTATGTGTAAGATTTTTGGTACAGACAATTGACTGATTGGATTTATTTTAAAAATTACGCAGACCAAGATCAGGCAATGGGTGCGGCAATTGCGAAGGAGTTCTCAGGGGTTGTCCATAAGATATGCAGGTGGCATGTGGTAAACAAGTTGAGGCCATTGCTGAACAACCTTTTTGCAGTGCATGCTGAGGGAAATTTGAAGGAGAAATTTAACTCCGTGTTAAACCACCCTCTGACACCAACAGAGTTTGAGGCAGGCTGGCAGGAACTACTGGATGAGTTTGGGCTGCAAAATGACAAAACCCTAGAAAGCCTGTACCATCAGAGGGAATTATATATTCTAGCATATTTCAAGAAGCAATATTGTGGGAGGATGGCATCGACACAGCGTAGTGATAGCTCAAATTTTGTAATTAAGAAATGCCATGTTAACAGGCACACAACTTTGCACAGATTCGCCAAAAAAAGTCTTCAATTCCTGCATTCAAGAAGGATGAAGGAGTCTGAGAAGACATACCTAGGAACGGTGAAGTCCAGATTTCTCAAAAGTAATGTGTTAGTATCATAACCAGTGTTAATAAATTTTATTCATGCAGAGCAAGACACTGACCAGGAACAGATGGCAATTCGAAATTCAGATGTCAAGGATTTATACAAGGGAAGTGTTCCAAGACTTTGAAAAGAAGTTGTGTGATTGCACGGCATATGACGTGGATGATGATCCGATAGATGGGCCACATTGCTTCCTGATATCACACACAAACAAGACCTCAAAGATCTCATGGGGTCAACACAAGTTCAAAGTGCGGGCAGACAAGGAAAAGGGTGAATTTCGTTGTGAGTGCAAAGAGATGGAGCACACAGGTAAGGAATGAGCGAATATCACAAGTTCCATTTTTCGACTAAAATACAAGACTAGTGTAGTAATGAAAGTTTGTTCATTTAGGATTGTTCTGCGTGCACTTGTTGCGAGCCTTTATTGCCGTCAATCTTAAGAGAATACCAGAAGCGTATATACTCAGAAGGTACACTAAGAATGCAAAGCATGAGGTGGGATTCGACAGGAATGACAGACAAATTGACGGAGAAAGTGGTAAAAAGCAATTCTGCAGAATTAAGAAGTTAACAAAAAGGGCATTTGCTACAATTAGGTCTGCAAGCATGTCGGAGACAGGTTTCCAGAGAATGTTAGAAGCTTTAGAAATTCTAGATAAGGAAAACCAAAAGATAACACCAGACATCGGTAATAATGCGACTGGTTGCTAGGAAGAACAAGCTGAGAAGGTAATAGTTGACCTGTAAAAAAGATGATGTGCATTTATATTGGGAGTAATGATTTTGAAAGCACTGATATGTTGATACTTTCACAGGAGTGGTCAGCAAATATGGATGGTGATAGTGACACATTTGTGGGAACAGGGACGTCGATGGTATGAAATGTTTATATACAAATTTCATTAGTAATAGGCGATATATGAATCTGACCAAAATATGAAACATTTTTTATGTCAGAATATGGAGCAGACCATGGAAACGGATTTTAGGGGGTGTGATAATGCCAGAGGGAGGAGTAATGATAGAAGTGTAAGTCCATCGCATAAGATATGTTAAAATTTAGGTTAAATTTGGATATTGTAGTGTGATCAGCGATTCCGATGAACACCACCACAAGAGAGTAGGCATGATAGATGATTTTTTTAATTGCAGGGGGGTCAGCAGGGAGGGGTTGGGGAAGAGATCAGCATGGGGCAAATAAGAGGACCGAGCATGCCACTAAACCAAGGAGAATGACAGGTAGTATGTGGAGGAAACAGTGACCAGGTAAGAAAAAGAAGGGGCACATGCCAGCTACATGGATGCAGCACTTGCACAATGATCTAAGACGATTTGTAAAAAAATGATGCAGGTGATGCAGTCACAAAAGAGAGCTTTTGTGGTCGATGACAGACTAATAAGCAGTCAGTGTCCTCCCTGAGCAAAGCCGAAAGGAAGAAGCATACCAGCGTCGGAAAAGGATGAAATCACACTGGGGGCCAAGGGGTTAAACTTGGAACAAGGCGATGCTCTGGATGTGGCAAATACGAAACACATAATAGACGGACATGTCTCAGTTTCGAGCATAACAGACTGCGACTGGAAGAAAATAAGAATAAAAAGAGAGGAAGGCCGCTAGGTGCAAAAAATAAGAGAAAAGGAGCCCAACCCATCAATGAAGTAAATGAGGAGAACACAAGTCCGGCAACACGACGGAATGTGAAGCTGGGGAGCACGTATACAGAAAGTGACAGCGAGGAAGAATTTGATGATGTGCTGGACACAGAGGAAGAAGCGGATTAGTTATGAAGAGGAAGGGTGACATGTCGATACACTAATGGTGTATTGAGTTGAGCTGAATACGCTGTGTGATATCCTTAATGGATGAATTTCATACTACATATGGTGGCCAGTAGTTGCTTATGGTTGCAGGGCAAGTAGGGTAAAGTAACATTTATTGTTTCTGCACATGTTAGTTCAATGATGAACGATGGAAATTCTGTTGAAATTAAGGGTTTGTGTTGATTTGTGTATTATAGCAATGGTTGTTAGTGTGCAGGTGTTGTGTAAACACGGGCTTTGCTAACGGCTTTACAACACACGTGCCAATATAATTATATGTATGCATGGACATGGATACACACACAACAACATGATGATTGGTGGGATGCTTAGCTGAGACTGCTCGAGCATGTGTGCACAGTCAGTGGAATCGGTAGACAGTAAGAACAACAGTTTCCATTGATATGAATAAAGGATGGTCGATTATTGAAGTAAAAAACAAACTGAAAGCATATCAAAAAAAAAGTTGGAGTAAAGTAGAAAAAACGTCATCTATTTTTGAAACTGTCCTTTCACCAGCCTCCATTTCCTTGGCGATGGGCACTGGGTACGGGTATGTCCTTTAAACCAACATATGACACAACATTCGCCATCGTCGAGATCTTCAACATCGGCCAAAGCGCGATTGTACCAATGGCTATCATCTTTCAAATCTTCATCGGTTGGGAACCGTCGGAGAATTTCAATTTTTTTAACTTCTGTTATAGTTTTACTAGAACCGGACATTGTAGATAATTGCATCTTACGGAACCAAATAGGATTTGCATTGTCTGTCGATGGTCCTGTAGATTTCTGCGGTAATCAAATGCAAAAGAATGTAATACATATTATTAAAGTCCCTTCAAAAGGCAATCGAGTGGTATATAAGAAATACAACTACAAACCTTGGGTTCTTTGTAGGCAGCTTCCATATCGTAGAACCAGTGTACCTGCAACTGGGAAATTAATGGTGCACGTGACAGTAAAAACGACATGACATATATGTATAGTATTGTAATTTATTTGTACCTCAGATGCAGTGTCACGATCGTTGTGGCAATTAGAAGATGGCTCATCATCGTTTTCGCCTGTTGATTCAGATTCGGAATCAGTGTCGTCGTCGTCATGTGATTCGCCGCTTGAGTCAGATTCATCACGGGGAACATCTTCCACGTGAAGCGCTGAATCATTCTCAGTACTCAACTTGGCACGCGCGCTACTGGTGGAAGGAGCCTGTATGTACATAGAGTTGCTTTCACAGGTGTCAGGGACATCCCGTAAGACCTCACGCTGGCGCCAATACTCCCAGTACTCGTCAAAAGACATGGAACTAGGCTTAGGCATCAAGACCTCGTGGAACTAAAGGTGGATATTAGAAAGAAGTAGTACTGTAAGGAGTAAGGATAGAAAAATAGGTAATTGAACATGTGTTTATATAGGCCATCTTGATGTGAATGGGTAAACATGCAGGATAGCAAAAAATAGGGATGAAGCATGACCATAGGGTCACATTTTGATAGGGCAACTCGAAATAATAGGGACATGAGAACATTCTGGCGATGTACCAGATGCACAATTAAAGAAGAGGGCCATCGAGATGGGTTGCATTAAGGGATGGCCTTGTGGCATGGCGACATGCTATATAGTTGAGAAAAGGTCTAAGATGACACGTTCCATCCTTGGATGCGCAATATTAGACAGGAGGTTGAAGCACATCCAAGGGAAGGAGTAAAAGTTAGATTTGCATGCAAGATGTTCGGGAAGACAATGAAGATGCCAACTATAAATAGGCAGTCAAAGGATATAGAGTGTAATCATAAGAGTATTAGGAAAGAGTAGTGTGGCGGTACAATACTGGGGAATTGGTCAATCACATAGCTGAATGGAAAGGGAGGGGCATTTGAAGGAAAGAAATGGTAAAGAGGTGAAGAGAGTCGACAAGCAGATCAACAAAAAGGTGAGATGTGTTTAGATGTTGGTTTGCTACATAGAGATGTTGAATTGTGGGATTCATGGATTTGAAAAAAGCAAATTAAATTAAAATAGTATATGTATGTTTGTACAGGCTGAAGGAGGATCAGTCCAAAGTCCTAAGGCAAGCTACCTTGAGTCCATCGAAGACATGATGAATCAAATCCGATATGAAGAGCAAAGTCTTGTAGATGGGAAGCTCCCCCCTTTATTGTCATGCAATGGGTCCACTGAGGGAAAAATTATAAATGTAGGTATGACGCAATATTGCGATGTTGAATGAAAGGAAAAAAACACTATACAAATTACAAACGATATTTTATAT
The DNA here is from genome assembly GCA_033239725.1 of Echinochloa phyllopogon. Lineage (NCBI taxonomy): Eukaryota > Viridiplantae > Streptophyta > Magnoliopsida > Poales > Poaceae > Echinochloa > Echinochloa phyllopogon. The sequence continues at coordinate 57,834,375 of BTCW01000018.1, read as the reverse complement.
GTATCATATACTTGTGCAGGCAACGGAAAACCAAGATGGTGAAGAGGTGACAAGCAAGGAGGAAATCAATAAACATGGTCGGCGCTGTTGAAAGTTGATGAACGAACTTTTATTGATGATGGAAAATAATAGATAATTGTAGGGAATAGTGGAAATATAAGGATAGGCAGTTTCATCGATGTGTGGGAAGAGAATTAAATAAAATGGGATGGGTGCAGCTGAATGCTTGTCTGAGGGAGGGAGATTTGTTTTGTTAGAATTTGCAGGAGAATGCTCACTAGTGGGTGCTTTATGTATGGTCCTAAATGGCAAATTATTGGTACGAGGCTCACGAGGTCAAATGCTGTGTCAAATATTTATAAGAGAAAAAAATGGGAGATTACTAGTTACCATGACAGCCCATATACGAAGAGGTGAAGATTGTATTGTAAATATATAGTGAAAACAAGAAAATGGAAGGGAAAATTAGTTTCATAGCATCGAAAGATTACCACTTCCGGAAAATACCATTAAAAGATCTTCGTTACGTAAAATACCACTGAAAGAATTAATCCGTTTCGAAAAATACCATTCCGTTAACTTTTACTGTGAATCGGTCATTATCTTCTGTATTGAGCGAAGTGAAATGTCTTTTTCTACCCTCTTCTTCTTCCCTGCCCTTCTTGTTCCTCTGTCCTATCTTACAGGTAAGTGCATTGGCCAAGCAGATCGCAGCACGTTGATCCGCCGTGACGTGACGTGAGCGCTAGCCCATCGTTGCACTGCTGTTTCATAGTGCGCATATATATGCCACGCGCTGCCGTTAACTATGTCATGTTGCCCTGAACGATCAGTCCCATGCGATACAGGCTCAGACGAACAGACTCCTAGGACGGCACAATGGTTGAACGCTTCCTAATCGGGTCTTTGCTCCAAGCCAACAAGAAGAAATCTAGTAGTCTGGAGCCGCTTAGGTGCTCCAGCAACCTGGCGTGGAAAGGAGTAGGAGATCACATGTAGCTGGAACAGGAGCAAGGAGATGAAGATAGAAGCGACATTTCACTTCGAACAATACAAAAGAAATATAGAATTATTTTAAAATATAGAATTAATTATAAATTAGTAAATTATGGTGCATGGCCATATAACTATGGAAGATTGAGAAAGGAACATCATCCTCGAATGACAAAGTTCAGAACAGGGGCAGGTTGAACAGGGATAAAGTTAAAATATATATAATAGACTGTTTGAAGGACCTATTTGTTCAAGGACTGATGCTGCACCACAACAGAATAATTCAAGGACTGATGCTGCGACACAACAGCATGCACTTGGGGCAACTCGCAATCAGATATTTGCATGAGAACCCATAAATTATTTGACTCTCAATTGATGAAAATGAATAGAATTTGAAAACAAACAAACATGCTCTCCATTGTAAAAGAAAACAAATGAAACCAAAAATCACTAATAGGCTAACAGAATTGACAGGAAGAAACCCCAACGACCCCTACTAGAGTACTAGTACAAAATTACCATCTGTGCATCTCGTCAGAAACTCGGAATGCATCTCTCTGGAATAAACCTGCCTAGTTGCAAGATTATGCAAAAATCTATTACATTCAAAATACTATTACATTATACTACAATGATATCAGGCAATGTGCATTTTGTTACAGAAGCATTAGAGCCAGGAACAGTATACAAAAAGCTATTAGGTTACAACAACATTAGCAATTATATTTTTTTTGCAGTTTGACAGAAGCTAATGACAGAGTACATACATCATGTGGGAAAGCCATGTAGGGCGCAACAAAAATTACATTAGGTGCAAAGTGGGAGAAAGATATGAACTGAAATAAATTAAACTGAATGCAAATATAGATTGAGTGAAGGATACATGGTTCAGCGAATAAAATTGTATGTACAAAAAAACATATTTACATATTCTCAGAAAGCCAATCAAAGTAGGCATGGAGGTACAAAATGAGAATGCTAATAGAAGAAAGGATGATGCTCAGATACACGGAACTGGAGAAGCTCATGTGGCAGCGATGAAACCTTGTTCTCCGAATGAAAAGCGAGATAATACAATATCTCAGCGCGCAACTCTTTGGAGCAATCCTGGAAAAAAATGGTTAGTACCCAATGACATATACTATAGGCAGCTAGGAAAGGTGGGACTTACAACATCAAGGCTAGTCTTGAGTGAGCCATGGCCACCCTCATCGTAGAATTCTAGGAACTTCATTGCATAAAACGCGCTGTCAGCTTGGGAGTTGTGTACGGGAACCTCGATTTTCACATGTCTCCAATTCTTGAAGGATTTGAATTTGTGAGGTGCCGCCTTAGAAAGAGCATCGTTAAGTCGCTGAATAATTTTTGCTCCCATACCAGAGTGATGCAATTCCCAGCTGTTGTCGCCATTGGACATATGATCCGTTGAGTCGAGTACATCAATGCGTGATTGGCCAAAGTTGATACAATATACAGACCAATGGTGGTTGTGAAGAACAGGTAAAAGAATCTGTGAAATGATGGAATGATCAGTACGTTACGGGGGAATTGTACACTTATGGCTGATGAAATGAAAATTAAAACATATATAGGCGAATATGTCCAGACAAAAATTTATATAGTAAATTATTGGATCAGAAATTAGAAACAAATAGATCAAAATAATCAAGCAATTGAACGTATTCAAGGATCATTTCACGTGAGGCAAAACTAACTGGTGAAACAAGATCTGAAATTGCATAGGGATAAGGTATGGAACGGTGCACAGTGAAAGGGTTTGTGAAATAAGTGATTGATGCAATAAATCCATTGCACATGAACAAGACAATAGTGGCAATAAAAACAGAGCTTCGAAGACTACTTAATGGTTGGAGATAAAAATAGATGGGAACTACATGTACCATCTTTGTCTTCTTCAAGTTGGTAAAAGGGAGACAGTGTTGGATTGCTGCAACAGCGGCAGCCTCACTGTATCGGGGTTCAGAACAATCCCTTTTGATCCATTCCACATTAAGAATAGCCTATAGAAAAAGTGAGCCATGAATCAATACAATCATGAAACAAACAAAAAAACATGTATGTACTACAACACAACTAGGGGTCACGGCATACCGAAATATCCGAGTCGAAAAAAATTCGGTATCCGTGGCATTCAGGTCTGATGAAATAATCATCATACTTGATGCATTTAACAAACCCCTTCATGAATATGCAATTTGGCAAGGCATCGTCGATGAAGGACTGTGCAATATATGCACCGGTCAATGGGGTGGTACCGAACTGGATAATTGTTGTGCTGCAAATATGACATTCAGCTAATACAATAAATTCAAGGTTAGACAAAGAAGAATGTACATTTGCGAACCTTCGGAATGGAGAGTCATCCGCACACAGGAGTTCCCACAAATTCATTGATGCCTCCCGATTGGGTGGGGGTCGAGACATAATTCCAGCCTTGAAAGGTGAACAAAATCTAGCAGGAACCCGTGTGAAGCGTTTCCCTGCTGTCAGTTTTGGCCCATATAATGTGCCGGAAACATTGTTTGTATATCTAGCATCTGCTTGTTGCGTAGACTCTTCCCTTATGAGATTCGACTCGTTTGTGTGAGATGGACACGCACGATTGTGTGGCTGAATGTCAGTGCTATGGTTTAGACAGGATCGGATAGGAAGACACAGAGATGACAAATCATTTTGCATCGATGAACATCAACAGTAAGAGGAAATGAAGTAATGGAATAAATACAGACTTTGGTGAATGGATTGGTGTAGGTGATAACAGTACTCATAAAAACTTACATTATTGGACTGATTGTCGTATTGGACTGAGCGCGGCATGTGTACAGTATGACTTGTAGAAACATCCTCTTCAGCATGTATGGCACCAAGAATGCTATTGAGGTTATCCATATTATGGTTGCTGTCTGATGATGTAGAAGTCGATTGTAAAGTGTCTGAAAAGGGCAGTTCATGAAAACAACGTGATGTGGGCAACACCATCAATTTCTTTTATGGAAAAGGCACAAGAAATATGGACAGTTATATTTGCATAATAAACTATGGCATAACGATGATCAACATGAAGGTTTGTGGAATACAAGATGTAAAAAAATGAAATAGAGAAGGGATGAATGAGAATCCGAGGATATGCTAAACTATGGAACGAAAATAAAATGGATTGATAATCAGATTGATCATGGGTGTAGGAACGCAATGATTAAATGGTCTGAACTGCAGCCCTATCACACTATGTAAATGTGATATGCATTGGTTAAATGAAAAGCATTGTGACCCTTTCAAGGAGAGCTGCAGAAGCGGCATATTTGATGACAGATAAGGTAAACTGTGCATAATGGGTGTGTGGAATGCGTCCTAGTAATTGGGGATATATAAAGTAGTTGCGACATGGAAAAAAGATAAAATGATATAGTTGCAAAGTAGATAATGCTAACCTGAGGCAGGGGGGTTATGTGCATTGCCTTCCCCGCAAGCTTCTTCCTGAAATGTAGTACTAAGTGGCGGAACTGGGGATCGAGTGGGGCAGGATCAAAAAAAAAAATAGATCGAGTTTGAATAGTAAATCTTTTATACAGGCTGTGAAGATGCATTTCACATGTTATGTAATGCGATATACATCAATGCAGCATACCGGGGGAGTATTGGTGTTCTTCGGAATCTTCCCTAGATATGTCATGTATGTTGGCGGTATTAGGGTTCCTCGTTGCACTAGTACCAGGCTCAAATACTAGATGTACACGTGGAACACAGTTTAGCAAAGGGAAAATAGAGGGAGCAAGTACATTATGAATAGAAAATCTTTTCACAGACACGATGGGAGATGCGGAAATGGACGTGTATTACCGTGGTCAACATCAGCAAAATCGTTTTCTTCACCTTCATTGCTCCTACGTGAAGACTCACCAATAATATTAGGGTCAGACAAAGATCTCTGTGTAGCAATAACCTCCTCTATAACAGGCCGGCACCTTTCAGCCAAAAGCAAAGGTGCTCTTACAATGTTGCTGAGACATGATTGAATGGCATTTATATTATCAGAGAATGATCGGTCAAACTGGTCAAACAATTCATGAAAGGCATGCAAAGGACGACCAGTAAGATAACCCAGAGGCTGTGATAACAGATCGCGCATGCGAGGAATGCGCAATGGAGGGATAGTGGATATGTCATCCACACAAACAGGACCTACATCCGCAGCGCCACGAGAGGTTCTGCTGCTGCGCATAAACTGCATAAACAATTGTTTAATATATGAATATGTAGGATTTAGTTACTACCAAGTGTATGAAGCAACATGAATTATAATACTGTTTGACAGTTTTAATTTTTTCTGGACACATGTTGTCTATGTGGTTGAATCTCAACGTGTGACAACATTTGATAGTGAACCTTGAGTGAAAAACGATGACAGATCACTAAATCTATTTACAGCCTGAGCCAGAATGGGCACACCCACAGACAAATTGGAGCAAAAGTATGCACACAGATGTTGAGTGTGTATTTGCAGGGTGAAAAATCAGTTTATTGTTTGATGCATACCTGTGTGCCTTCTTTGGCAGGGAAGTAATTGGTTAATCGCCTTGATTGGTCGGGTGCAATGTTTGTTTCCTTCGAAGAACGATTTGAGGACGGCAACTTCTTCCTCCGGCGGCTACCATCCCCAGTGCGATCATCAGAAACATTTCTCTTACAGCGAATAGGTTTCTTCCGCACACGGGGATGATCATCGTCCATGAAACCACTGGTGGAAGCATCAGGAACGTTACTCTTTCGGCGACCTGGTTGGTTGGGTGGCTGTTGGAGCGGTGGCATATGTCCATCACCTGCTGCAAATGAGGGCCACTGCTCTGGTCGGAGGGGAACCTCGAACCTATATATATACAAAATAGATTATTAACAAGATTGCAGGAGACAAATCATGTACTGTGTACAAAAATAAAAAATGGTGTATGATAAATAACATATACCTTTGTTGTGTGCTCTCAAATGCAATTATCTTCGGGTTGATAGGGATCCTATCTACTAATTGCGGCCGTGAATCCACCCTATCAGAACATTTATAATTAAAAACATATTAGTGGGAATCCACCCTGTCATAAAATTTTAAATTAAACAAAACCATATTATTGGGAATAGGAAACACTGCATAGAGCTCAGTTTGGACCTGCTAGTAGAATATTGCCGTGGAGATCCTCGATCAGTATCTTCTGCCTGGGAGGGCATCGGGTCTAAGCAGACAAAAGGGGATATTACTGATATTTTTATATACAAATAAACAACCATGTGTGTGCTACTACAACACAGGTCAATTGCAAAACGATATGGTGCCAAATAAATATATTGAGCCGTTTAAACATACACAGGAAAACTTAATGCATGCAAATTTGACATAAACAAACATTAGAAACTGATGGAATTTCATAATGCGGGAATGAGGGCAAACAATATGAAGTACAGAAATATGCAGAGGATGGATAGCAAATAGTACCACCAGACGAGTCCATGACTCGGCGCCAAAGGGGAAAATGACAGACAGGTAGATGATTAATATCTGATGAACGAGCTGCCCGCAACGGTGGAGAATGAACGCACTGAAATGCAGAAAACTAAAGTTAGCATGAGTCTGGTGGAAGGTTTGCTACAAAATAGTTAACCCTAACCAGTACATTACTGAGGTCTGTCAATGGAAAACGCCAATACAGACATGGATCGCCCAGAATAAAGAGAAGAGGACCAGGGAGGCGGACGTGGGCTCACCGACTAAAAACACCGGCAGAATCAGCGGGACCTGGCGACGAAGGTGAAGAATCAACAGGGTCTGGCGGGGAGCGCACGGTAGCACCAGCTCGGTCCTTCACGCGCGATGGAGAACTTGAACAGCGGTGGCAAGAATCGGCGGAGGCGTGGAACATCGAGAGGTCGGGCCAAGATCTGCTGCTTGCACGGAACGCCGACGGCGGCGAAACACAGGGGCCAGGGAGCCGGAGGCGATGGGGGGCGCGTTGGAGGAGAGACGGCGACGACGAATGGAGGAAGGGCGTAGACAGCGACAGCACGGAGCGAACGCCGGCGATGGGCGCCGGAGACGACGGCCGCATTGGAGGAGAGACGGCGATGGGCGATTGGCGAGAAGCGGGTAGGGGGAGCGTCAGGCGCCTGCCTTCCTCCTCGCGCTCGGCGGAGCGTCGGCATGCCGGGGCCTGCGAGAGGGGTGGACGGAACGGCGGCGATTGGCAGCGGTGAGGCGTTGGACTGGAAGCTCGATCTAAATCTAAATCAGGTGAATTAACCGTCGGGAACGTGCGGTCCACTACGGAGGAAAAAAAACAACTGCGGAAGACGGGTGCCAGGCGGGGGAACGGGATTGACGAGTCCGGGTCGGACGGGACCAGCGCGGACGGCAGGTGCCAGGCCGGCGCGTGCGGTGGGGTCGGGTATAGATTAGTTATTCCATACCCAGCGTAGAGTATAGCAGTACTATATATATATTTGTGATACATGTGTTTATTGTTTGAGTGGGGACCTTCAAACACGAAAAGTAGTAAAAAAGAATTTTATGGTCACTTTGCCGTGTGCTGCATACGGTAAAGTGACCATTCCTGTGCATTCTGGAAAGTTGTTTGTCATGTGCTTCATGTCGTGTGCCTAGTGCCGACACACGGCAAACGTGCCATTGTTTGCCGTGTGCCGATGGGCAGCACACGACAAAGTTTGCCTACCGGCCGACACACGGTAAATCATTGACTAGGTCTTGGCCGTCTCCGTCTGTCTTGCCGTCCGTCTCCGTTTCTTGCTTTATTTTGCAGTGTGCTCACCCTGGCACACGGCAATTGAAAGCACACGGCAAACATAGACTTTGCCGTCGCTCCGGTTGCCGTCGGGGCTTCGCCGTGAGCTACCGACGGCAAAGTGTTTGCCATGTGCTACAGGGTATTTGCCTATGGCACACGACAAAGAACTCGATTCCGGTAGTGGCTAGAGTGGTGGCATGGGTAGGCCCATGAAAAAAAGTGTAAAGAAAACTATCGTATTGAAAAGATGGGAAGTCTCGCGGCTACAAATTTGCCCTAGGGTGGTTTCGGGCACTATATATTTTGAGATTTGAGAGGATAAGGGTGCGTTTGGTTGCCTGCATCTGGCCGAGCCAGGCTGCCCGCATGCAGCATCTTTATGTTTGATTGCCTGCATCGCAGCTTGGGCCTGGCTCGCCAGATGCAAGATTCCTCGCCCAGCCAGGCTCCGGGGAAACGAGAATGGTGGCCGTTTCTCCGGAGCCAAGCTCGCCAGATGCAAGGGATTAGTCAGTTAATGATGTTAATAGTGTATGATTAGCATATATTAAATAATATTAGTATATTTTAAATAATATGAAGGAGTAATGAGATGAAATAGAGTTATACTAAAATATTTACACATATTAAATATTATAATAATAGTTATTTATTAATATTTTTCTCATACGTCATGTTTCGTGGGAGCAACCAAACACCATCTCATCTAAACCGGGCCAAACACATGCAGGTAACCAAACATGAGCATGTTGTATGCGCCCAGCCTGTCCCATGGGGGCCTGGCTCCAAAGTACGAGCCAGGCTGAGCTCCTACGTGAACCAAACGCGCCCTAAGTTGACACGGGAGAGGATGTGGATTCCATTTTACTTAGTCCGGGTGTGAAGATGTAAGGTGTGACTCAGGCGGAGGCGATGGCCGGCAACAACCCTAGAGCAGCGGCACGGGTAGGTGCATGGAGAGAAAGGAGTGAAAGAAAATTCTAGTATTGGGGAGACGGGAAGTCTCCCTCTATTGGTGGCTATTGGGGTGAAATATTGGGGCAAATAAAAAAAATGCTACCCAATGGAGATTTTGCTTTAGCGGCAACTAAAGCGATTCAGACCTAGCACAATCCTTCTTCAGTACTTCCAACCTGGATTTGCACAATTTTTCACACGAATCCCTCCAGCACCGAAAAGAGCAAGCTGGCGGACTGATTTCCCTTCAGACCAAGAACCTCAAATTCCCCTCCTGCTGATCCTGGTCCAGAAACAGAAGTTATCCGAACCGAGCACTTCCCGTCGATAGGAGAATCCGAGTGGAAACAGATAAAAGACGACAATGGCAAGTCTCAATCAACTCTCATTAGATCATTAGTACATAGGAGATTGCTTTGCGTATCACGGATCGAACACACAATAGTTTGAGAAAACAAGATGTATTGAGAGATCAATGGAGTTTTTTTTTTGTTCTTATAGTGGTTGTTTCCTGGGGAAAGGAAATCGGCTGGAGATGCTCTTAATTTCTCTTAATTAGAGGATACCTGAGCTCATCCAAATCATTTCTTCCATTGAGATGATGAGTTGCCATCAACTTAGTATACTATGTATATTATTACAACGCGGCCAATGTTAATCAGGAGTCGTTCACCGTGACACCGCATCGACCATTTTCACCGGATCTCTTATGAATGATGGTGATGATGGTTGACACTTTGACGGCGTTATTAGGGCACATGGGTTTAGACATGTTTCTCTTTTTCCTATATTAGCTATAGCCTACAGCAGGGAGGGGGAGGGGGAGGAGGAGGAGGCGGCGGTGGCGCTAGCCAGGGGTGGTAGCTGTAGGAGGCCATGCCGGCCGGTGACAAGTCTTCACTCTCCACCAGACAACATACATGTTTCATGCATTTCTGTTTGTTATATTGATGCACAACTTATGTCTATCTCAGTGTTGTAGCAGGGTCCTAATGGTAGGACGGCACATAGATCACATGTGCACCTTGTGGTGGGCACATGTACCATGCGTGCTAGGGGTAAGAGGTTCATGAACTAGCTAGCCATGTTTAGCTTATTTAAGTGATGGCCACACTTGTCCTTATGTAACCATGCAATAGTTATATCTAGACCTGCAATTCACTCCGACGTCCTCCTAGATAGTTAGTATGTGCTCCTTCCGTCTAAAATCATAATTCATTTGGATAGGTAGGGGCTAGAGTTTAGGATGGCCAGCGGTCCTAGGAGGCTGTACACCGCCGATGACAAGTCTACCAGGGCAACATCACATATGTCTCCAAAGCCATTTTGTTGAATTTCATGCATATCCTATGTTTGTTATATTGATGCACAACTTACGTCTATTTCAACGTTGTAGCAAGGTCCTAATGGTAGGACGCCACATAGATCACATGTGCACCTTGTGGTGGGCACATGGGTAAGAGCTAGGTTCATGAACTAGCTAGACATACTACTGTTTAGCTTATTTAACTGATGGCCTTATGACCTTGTCCTTATGTAATCATGCAATAATTATATCTAGACTTACAATTGACTGCAATGTCCTCCTAGATAGTTAGTATGTGGTCCCTCCGTCTAAAATTATAATTCATTTGGATAGATAGGGGCTAGAGGTTAGGATGGCCAGCGGTCCTAGGAGGCTGTATACCGGCAGGTAACAAGTCTCCATTAGGGCAACACATCACATATGTCTCCAAAGCCATTTTGCTGAATTTCATGCATATCCTATATTTGTTGTATTGATGCACACCTTACGTCTATTTCAAACGTTGTAGCAAGATCCTCATGGTAGACACGACACATAGGTTACATGTGCAACTTCTGGTGGTGGGCATATGGACCATGTGTGTGCCACTGCTAGGGAGAAGAGGCTTTATGAATTGAACCAAGGCAATATGGATGATTGGATGGTCTTTCAATCATATTTGCTCCAGCCTCCGATCCTCAATGTTTTCCATCTTCACCTGAACCATCTCTAGTCTCAACTATTGCGTTCACCCAGCGCTTGGAGATCGAGATTGATGCTATGGGCCCGCGTCTGGCATTGATACGGATGATGCGCTACATGGTAGTCCGTTTTCTTTTTGAAAATCTCTACACAAACATGGGGATCTCATGCATATGCATGCATGGAGCCATGGAGTTAGGACGCCAGGCTCTCGATCAGTACGTCAGGCTCACCTGCAGAGACAAACACACTCCTGCTCATCTATCTGCCTCAAGTTTTCGACCCATATGTTTTCTCGATCGAGTAAAAAACGTCGAGGCGACGACAAAACGGGCCCTTAATTATTGCAAATTAATAATAACCATCAATCACCATCGATCATCTCAAGTTCTCCACGTTTTTCACGGCGAGAGATGGCCCTATCTGGGGAGGGGCCATCATCGATCTGTCCGGCCTCGCTGTGTTTTCCTGTCTGTGCATGGATGTACAAGCATTGAAGTACCGACACATGCATGCACATCTAGATCCAGAGATACATAGCACCTTTCTGATGATACTATACGTACTAGATCTCATATACAGCGCTCACATTACTGGATCCTCGTCACTTCACTCGTGACACCACACATTATCCTATACAGACACCCCAATATGATGGAGTTCGCACCTCCGTCGTCCACGTCGTTGGCCTCCTTCCTCGCCGCGGCTCTCTTCTTCGTGGCCATTATTCTCCGCCTCCGCCGGCGCACCACGCATAAGTACAACCTCCCACCTGGCCCCCGGCCATGGCCGGTGATCGGCAACCTAAACCTGATCGGCCCGCTCCCACACCGCTCCATCCACGAGCTCTCCGCGCGGTACGGCCCCCTCATGTCCCTCCGGTTCGGTTCCGTCCCCGTCGTCGTCGGCTCGTCGGCCGACATGGCCAGGTTCTTCCTCAAGACCCACGACCTGGCTTTCCTCGATCGCCCCGTCATGGCGGCCGGCAAGTACACCACCTACAACAACGCCGGCATCTTCTGGTCCCCCTACGGCGCCTATTGGCCCCAGTGGCGCAAGCTCTCGCAGGCCGAGCTCTTCACCGCGAGGCGCCTCGCGTCGCTCGAGCACGTCCGCACCGAGGAGGTGCGCTCCATGCTGAGCGACCTGCACGCCGCCGCCGCGGCGGCGGCGCTGGCGGCCGGCGGCGGGCAGGCGGTGGCGCTCAGGGAGCACCTATACACGGTGACCCTCAACGTGATCTCGCGCATGGTGCTAGGAAGGAAGTACGTCGTCGACGGCGCTGGATCGCCGACGACGCCGGAGGAGTTCAGGCGAATGATCGACGAGCTATTCTTCCTCAGCGGGGTGCTCAACGTCGGGGACATGATCCCGTGGCTCGGCTGGCTGGACCCGCAGGGGTACGTCAAAAGGATGAATAGGCTGGCCAAGGTGTTCGACCGGTTCCTGGAGCACGTGTTGGACGAGCACGACGAGCGGCGGCGCCGGGAGGGCAAGGGGTTTGTTGCCGTGGACATGGTGGACGTGCTTCTAGAGCTCGCCGATGACCCCTGCCTCGAGGTCCCCATCGGGCGCGATGGTGTCAAGGCGTTCACTCTAGTAAGTGTTGCCAATTGACCAAATTCACTTTCACTCCGATCCACCGTAATTTTACCCGTCATTCATTCTACTCATGGTGAACATACATGTATACGCACGCAGAACCTCATCGGCGGCGGCACGGATACCTCGGCGGTGACCGTGGAGTGGGCCATGTCGGAGCTCCTGAGGCATCCCGATGTCCTCACCAAGGCCACCGAGGAGTTGGATCGTGTGATCGGCGGCGACCGCCTTGTGGCCGAGGGGGACATCTCAAACCTTCCCTACATGGAGGCCATCGTGAAGGAGACCATGCGGCTGCACCCGGTGGCGCCGCTTCTGGCGCCGCGGCTGTCCCGGGAGGATACGTCCGTGGGCCGCTACCATATCCCGGTGGGCACGCGCGTTCACATCAACGTGTGGGCCATCGGCCGCGACCCCGCCGTGTGGGGGGACACCGCCGAGGAGTTTCGGCCGGAGCGGTTTGCCGCCGCCGGCGTCGACGTGAGAGGGCAGGACTTTGAGCTGCTGCCGTTTGGGTCCGGCGGCCGGATGTGCCCTGCCTTGGGCCTCGGGCTCAGGATGGTGCATATGATTCTGGCGAACCTGCTGCACGCCTTCACGTGGAGGCTCCCCGACGGCGTGGCGCCGGAGGAGCTGAGCATGGAGGAAACGTTCGGGCTGACCGTGCCCCGCGCGGTCCCGCTCGAGGGCGTCGCCGAGCCCAAGCTCCCGGCTCGCTTCTATGCTGGGCTGTGATTCATGCATGTGCTTGAACATGGCCGCTAGATCCACCCCTCTACCGCCAGTGTCTCCTGTTCCCACCTCTAGATCGGACACAACGTCTCCATCATCTGTTCTGTTAGGAGTTTAGGACATATTGGGGTCCTAGAATAAGCACGATTGCTCGCACTGATAAAATTATTCAGTTAATGATAGACCGGCTGTCGTCACGGTACCCAAGTTTGTGTTATGTTTGTGTTATTATAATAACATATAATCAATAGAGTAATTTGCACCCACTATAAAACAATTTAGTAGGTGACTAAATTGGTTAACAAATTATAAAATGCACAATTTTAATTTAATACAACGACTTGACAGTGAGTGTAAATTGGTCCGATAAATCGGAACATAGAGGATACGCTTGTGTTTACTTATTTACTTAGGGGTTATGTTTACGTACAAACGGGTATTGTCATACGAACGGGTGGTTGCCCAATTATATTTCAGAAGAATTAGATAAGGTCGCACAGCGATGGGAATCGTAGCAGAGGCCACAGAATGGACAGAATGGCATCTTCTTGCCCCGAAAAAAACAAACGTGATGAAGGTGACGTTCTCATCGACTCTTCTCGTTGCAAATCTACTGGAGCTCAATATAGACTGTTTTGTCGGCGTCTTGGCATGAAGGTACGGACGCCTATACCACGGATGATTTTTCATCAAATTTGCTCCAGCTGCCTCAATCATTTTCCATCTTAACCTGAACCGTCTCTAATCTCAACTATTGTGTGGCATTGATCCGATCGGACAGTGCTACATGGTAGTCCGTTTTCGTTTGAAAAATCTCTACACAAACTCGAGGATCCATTATGGGTTTTTTTGTTGCTGCTGGGTCACGTATGTTCTGCTTGTTTGTGTAGTCATGTAAATCTGAATGGGTCGTTGAAATGCACAGGCACGTTCTTAAAAAAAAATTGTGACCATATAAACAGTGCTCCCGCTAATTTTTCAAAAAAATTTTGACCGTTATATATTTTTTTGGTTGTATATGTGATTACTATGTGGTAGGAAGTAAAAAAAAAGTTGTTTTCTGATGAAATGACATGACATGTCTTTAAATGTCATTGCAGTAGCGTTCATTGGCGAATTGTATGCGTTTGTTTTGGATCAATAAATACCACAAATTTGCTGTCCGCCAATGTATGGACCATGGCTGGAGTTGACCAGAGATTAAAAAGCAATGTTCGATGGGCAGAGATTTTTGTTGGACGATATTTACTCCTATATGTAGACATTATTCATCAGGGGAATTCACTAGACAAGAAGAATGACATGGACATCCTAAAAATAAAATTATACTTATTTATAATTAAAATTAAATCAACAAATTAGTGAAGATGAGTCTACAAAAAATTGGGTATCATTGATCAGCCATGAGTTGTTTCTGGCCCTAAAAGTCTTGCATTGGTTGTTTGAGTGACAAATAATTTTCAAATGTAGCATTAAAATATTGAGTTTTCTGTGCAGTTTCTCCCTTTCACCTTTCACAAAATCATGTACGTAATTGACTTGCAACCTATTGGGGATTCTTTTTTCGTATCAAGGTCACTCTTCGGGTAATAGTCACGAAAGGTCCTATACCATTTTCCAGCTAAAAAGGTTATTAACTAGGTCGCGGTTGAGGTTGGAGAACTTGTCCGAAGCATGATCAAATTCTAGCGTATGTCGAGCGGGATCGACTAGGGTTCCGTTTCACCTTGTGGTCAAATAGATGGCCCATCAACTCATGGCATGAGGTTCCGCAAATAGGTTCTAAAAGCCCGAACAGGTTGTCAGTACTAGCGCAACAAGGAAGGGCTCTCCGACCTATCCAGTGTAAAGCAGGTGAAGGTCGCATAGGAGCGGAACTCGACTGACGGGTATAAAAAGGAGCGCCCCGCGGAGTAGGTAAGCAAGCTCCAAGGCGCGAGGCGGACAGGTGCTCTTTGTGCTGGGCGAGCGCGCTTCTAGTGAGGTCGCGTCAGGAAAAAGGTAATGCTCAGCCGGGAGACGAGGCAACCGCGAAAACAAGAGAAGGTACGAGATGATATGGATTGTGTGAGTAGGATTGCGTAGCTAAATTGGCTTCGTCTTCCTGTATGAAATTACCTTAATATTCCTGGTCATTGTCTAATAGAGCAATGCGTGTAAGGTGTGATTTAAGGTACCGAGAGTAATTTAAAAGTCGAGACGTTGCTATAAAAAGCGACTCGTATGCCTAATTTTAAGGGAAAAAAAGGAAGAACAAAAAAAAAGACACTTCGGAGATATTGCTGTTCGGTGTTCACCTCCGTGTTTTACACCAACACAACACAACCAGTAAAACTTCGAGCGGGGAAATTGCGTGCCACGGTTGCATTCGAAAATAATAAGAAAAAAGAATCTGGTTAGCTGCAAATGTGTGAAGCAATAATGTGAGTCACATTTCCATTATCTAAAAATAATGTAAGTCGCATACTGAACGGTAATGCTTGGGATAGGGCGTCCGACGAATCGGACGCCCCATTCATCCATTTCCGCTCTGCCGCTGTTCCGCCTCGCACTATTCGCCTCTATATTTATGCGCCGTGGCCGTCGCTTGCGGCTCCCATTCCATCACGCTCCTCGCGTCCGTCGCCGACTTCTGCTCATCCCACTCCTCCGGTCCACGCGCTGCCGCCGCCGCCTCTTCATCCTTGCTCCGCGCCGCTGCTCCTCCATGCGCCGCCGCCGCCGCCCCACCCTGCTCCTCCGCGCGTCGCTGTCGCTGCTCTCTCCGTCCACCCTAGTGAGAGAGGTGAGGAGTAGGACGCCGCCGCCGGCCGTGGGGAAGATGGACGGCGAACTCGTGTCGCCATGGATCCGCCGTCGTCGGCCGAACCGGCCATGGATCTGCTGCCGCCATCCATTCTCCTCATCGAGCTCCTCCCCCGCGTTGTCGCCGCCCTCCTCCGCGTCCATGGCCGCGCGAGCTCCACCACTAGCCATGGGGAGCGGCTGTCCGCGTCCATGGCCGTGCCACCGGCGAGCTCCGCCACTGGCCATGGGGAGCGGCTGCCCGTGTCCATGGCCACGCCGCCAGCGACCTCCGCTGCTACCGTGGGGAGCGGCGGCCCACGCCCATGGCCGCGCCGCCGCCGAGCTCTGCCACTGGCCATGGTGCGTGTGTGAGCTGTATTGTCCGTGTACGATGGTGTCTCGAGCTAGAAGAAGATAGGTGTGTTTTATGCTTCTCGGCCCTATGTTGCAGTAGGCTTTTTATGGTACTGCAATGGTCTTTTTTTGATGTTTCACGAATTTTGATGTTGAGATCGGGAGGCAATGTTGCAGCTGCATAATTTTGTCGCCGCCAGTCATCTCCTCCGCGGGCGTCGACGCTCTCTTCTCGCCATCCTCCTCCTCCTCCTCCTCCTTCAGTTCTCATTTTTTCTAGGGTTTAGCTGCATGTTGCAAGTGTATGTCTCACATGTTTCGGATGTTCCAGCAAAATGTTGCATTTGTTTGGTGTGAATGTTGTAAAAGTAGATCTGGATGTTGCGATGTTGCATATGTTTCGCATGCATGTTGCAAGTGTTTCATCCGGATGTTGCATCTTCATTGGTAATTTTTTAACTGCTGCCGTGCGTGGCTGAGAGTTGTGAGCGCGTATTTCAGATTTATGTTGAAGATACTATTGTTGCAGATACTATTGTTTGATGTTGCATACGCTATTCTTGGATGTTGTAATTTTTTACATGTTGTATGCAACATCATACCCATGTTGCGGCGGGATTTTTTCTATGCTATGGTACCGTCGGGGGAGAAATACTTGGTTGTGGTTGCGCCACGTCGCCGTCCGATTTTTTTTTTCCGATCGGACGTCCAGGCGCTAGCTTGACCGCATACTGAATCGTCATCGTATGGCACATTGCAGCCATTTTTGGCATGTGATGGAACGACGTACTCGCTCCGACCCAAAATTAATGCAATTCTACCATACCATTTAAATGTTGTTCCAAATAAAATGTAACTCTACACATAACAGCTAGCGTAGGACCCACTAAACTCATTAAAAAACTCCGCATGAAGAAGAAAAAACACCGACGTCTGCTTCATTTTGTGTCGCTGGGGAAGTTACCGAGGGAAAAAAATCACCCATCGGCAAAAAAAAAAGGCCGGCTCTTGCACCTTATCGAACCATCCAGAGCTTGGTTGGTAACGATTTGTCTCTGTTTTTGCTATCTCCTAGTTGCAGCAGGGGTATAATTGTAATTTCCTCTAGTCATTGGTCTTTGTGCAAATTGCTAGAATTGCATGTTTTTTGGGACAGAGGGAGTACGTCACATAATGAATGCAACTTTGACATCGAACGAAAGAAGTCCCGAGTGGCTTACATGGACAACAACAAGAGTGGCTTACCGCCGTGTTGTTTCTCGTAACCCTTCTCCGCCGTTGGAACCCCAAGCGCAAGTACAACCTCCCGCCGGGCCCTCGGCCATGCCGGTGGCCCTCGGCCATGCCGGTGATCGGCAACCTCAACCTAATCGGCAAACTCCCACACCACTTCATCCACGAGCTCTCCAAGCGGTATGGCCACCTCATGTCCCTCCGGTTCGGCTCCATCCCTGTCGTCGTTGGCTCATTGGTGGACGCCACCCGGTTCATCCTCAAGACCCAGGACCTGGCCTTCATCGACCGCCCGAGGATGGCGTCCGGCAGGCACACTGGCTGCAACTATTCCGACGTGCTCTGGGCACCCTACGGCGCGTACTGGCGCCGGGCGCGCAAGCTGCACTGGCTGGCATGGCCCGCACCTCCTCGCTGTGGACGTGCTCGTGCGACCAAAGCAGGGCTGCGGGGGAGGGGTGGTTTCCAAACTAGGAATTACTACTTCTTCGTGTGGCCCGCCGCCACTCCACCTCCCCGCCGTAGGCGGGGACCCGCTGCTCCGCCTCACGCCCTCGCTCTGCGCACTCAAATCGTGGCTCGACCCGCTCCCGCTCGCGCCCTCCCCGTTCGCGGCGCTGCCCACATCCCCCTCGCACCCACCCCGTCCGCGGCGCTGCTGGGCCTCCACGCGCAGCTCTACGAGCTGCTGCGGAAGCTCGCGCCCACCCTATCCGCGGGAGGAGGGACGCGACGACGAAGGGGGTGGCGGCGGGGAGGAAGAGGAGAGACATGGCGGGGGAGGGGGAGTGGCGGAGAGGCCGGTGCGGACGAGCTCGGCGGCAGCGTGCACGGGCTGGTGGGGAGCGAGGCGGAGATGCCGGGCATGGGGGAGACAGAGGGAGAGGATAGGAGAAGAGAGAGAGGGAGAGGAGAGAGGGGGGTTAAAAATATTTATTGGTGGGCCCCATATGGTGGTGGTTGGTATAGAGAGTGAAGATAGAGTATGACGAGCGCGGGAGAAAAGAATTTAGAGTAGAGAATATCGATGATCAGAATAGAATATTCTGTTTTAGATGGTAGAGTAAAGGTCCACCGAGGCGAAGAGCCTTACAAACTTCGCCCATCAAATGCTCTAAACAAAGCGTAGAAGTTGATCACGTGGAAACTACACAGCATCACTATAATTTCTTTAATAGAAAACGTTCACAATGTAGTCCTTTTCTGTCCTTGCTCTTATTTTTTTTATTGTAGTGCGACCATACGAAGTAGGAGGGTATTAGTCGACTGGTCAAGATGCACAAAGTTATGCTTATATAAGTAGCAAGGTGGTCCACACAAATTTGCGCGGGTAGCTAGTTTTTTATATTATTTTTTAGGTTTTTTTATTTAAATATAATTTTATTTAAATATCTGTTGTTTCATTACCAATACCAAGTGTGTCCAAACTAATGTATGTGTCACATGGTATGAATTAATGATTCAAGATTATATTTACTAATTGTACTTGACATTGATTCTTTGATCAACTTATAATTTTTTATTTATTTAATTTAGAATTTAACTATTTATTTACTCTAATCATGGACTTTAAGGGTTAATATAGATTGTTAGATCTTACCAAAAACCAACAAGGTGTATTATATTTATTTTAATTAATATAGTACTAACATTATATTATTAAGATTAACTCCACCAATACCTATCAAACCAGACTCTCCAAATACTAAATGAAAGCTACCTCTATTTTCTAAGAGCCGCAAAAATGTCACAGCTCTACCAATAGCCCTTATAAATATAGAGCTTTCTATAGACGCCCAAGAATGGAGGGTGGATTTGGAAGCCTCCTAAAGGGGGGGCTCAAGTAGAGGATCTGCTGGAGTGCAACTTATTTTTGGACCCTCTAAACTTCGGACAAAGAGTTGTTGGGTTTGCTGGACTGTAACTTTTTTGGACCCTCTAAACTTTAGATAGGGGCTTGTTGGGCCTACTGGAGTTGCTCTAAGATAATATATTGTGTGACCTAATATTGAGGTAGTAATCGTGGGTAAGTGAATACAGTAATTCATATAACTTTACATTTACAAAATGTAACTTACTGACATGAGATACTCCCTTCCTCAATGAACATGCGAACTACCTCGAAGAACTTGCAATAGCGTAACACGGGACGATTGGATTAAAGTAGAAATCTTCCACAAACATAATGTTGTTTGGGTTGACTCCCTTCACGAATCAGCTGTATGATTGGTGGCCTAGCTTGCTGCACAAATCAATGATCAGAATGTCATAGCACGAAGGAAAGCTTAAGGAGGGAGAAAATCAAATATAGAGGGTAATCAATCACACCAGAAAAATGTTATCCGAGAACAAAATATGAGAAAAATATTGTTATTTGCTAGTTATGCAAAACGAACTTAGGTTGCAATAACCAATGGGTGCCTATCATGGTTATGAATCAATCTTTTGCCTTTTCCCTCCTCCGGTAAAAGATGGAGTAATATATAGACATTGTTGATACCCGATCTAGTGAATGATCGATAATAGTTTACAGTTGCATGATTATATTGGGTATTAAGAGAAGCATTTATTTGCCCAGCCTATTGCTACTCAACTTTCATTTCAACACATGTGCACGTCAAGCATGTCCATCATCTGTACGACACCCGAGTTTCTTCGCTTTATTTTTCCTAAATCTGCTCCTTCTTACACTGACTCGTTAATAAAGACTATCAAACGGGTTTGAGTGTTGGCAAACCATTTGATGATCTTCCATGAGTGCTGAGCGTGGCCATGGTGATGATAAATCTCGTCAACGATTCACTCCGTTCAAATATGGAGAATTTTTCTCTCACGTTGTGCTCACTGCCCTTGTCAACGCCCTAAATCTGAGCACATTTCATCACTTACATGTGCAAATCAACATGATGTCCTCTGCTCATTGTTGAACACTACACCATCTAAGTTTTTCCGCTTTGTTTTTTCTCTCTTTGCTCCTTATTGCACTAACTTGTTAACAAAGACCATGAAAAGGGTTTGAGCGCGGGTAACCCGTTTGATGATCTTCCACTTTCGTTGGTAAAGACACTAAGTGTTGAGTGCGGCCATGGTGCTCAATCCCGGCAGCGATTCGCTCCCTTCGGACAGGGTTGTTCTCTCCTGTTGTGTTCATAACCTTGTTCATTGTCCTAAATCCGAGCACCTCTTGTTAGGTACACGTGCAGATTGACATGTTGTCCTCCGCTCATTGTTGAACATTGCCTCCTATATAGAGGAACGTGGTAGGGCACATGGGGCTTCAGGCTGTCCGCACTCGTTGTACTCTATTCTCATCCTCTAAAAGAGATATTACTGCCTAGTCATTGAGATTCTCCCCTCTATATCAATTTCTTCTGCACCCGTTATCATCTATATCTCATATTCTATACCAACTACCAACACGTGAGTCCGTCCATCTCATTTTCTCATTTTCTTTCACCGACGCCACTACTCCCCTACCACTCATTCTCTCTCCCTCTATCCCCCCTTTCTCTAGTGGTGTTGACGGCGGCGAGGAGTGTCAGTCTCCCCGGCCGGTAGCCTTCAGCCCCGATGTCCTCCAGTTGCGTGTGGAGCGGACGGACCCCGAACTCCAAAGGCGCGCGAGCGGTTCCCACGACGGCGACGGTGGCGGATGGTCGCGTGGCGACGGCGAGGACTCTCGCGGGGCCACGGACGGGCCACGTGGAGGCGGCGGAGGCTCGCGGCAGCCGCGGACGGGCCACGTGGCGGCAGCGGAGGCTCGCGGCAGCCGCGGACAACCACATGGCGGCGGCGGAGGGCTCCAACGGTAGACGCGGACGGCCGCGCGCCGACCGCGGAGGGGTGCCGGCGGACGGAATAATATATCTCATGTTATTTATTTTTCTTTATCTGTTTATTAATCATATTTGGTCTAGATTCATTGGATTAATGTGGATCGTTAGATCTTTATAAAATGTGACGGCGTATTTTTTTATTTTTTTAGATTTACATAATAATACAATCGTTAGATCTTCGTAAAATCGGACGGTATATATTCTTTTCTTTTTTGGAGACCACATGGTGGCAGCAGAGGGCTACTGTGGCGGCCGCGCGCCGACCGCGGAGGGGTGACGGCGGACGAAATAATATATGTCATGTTATTTATTTTTATTTATTTATTTATTAATCATATTTGGTCTAGAAAATCTAACGACGTATATTTTTCTCCTTTTTAGATTAAAAGGAATAATACAGATCATTAGTCGTGAAAAATGGCCTCCTCAAAAAAAAGGCAAAAAAGGCGCCCGTGTCTTCCCGCGGCACGAGACGGCAGAGCCTCGCGTCGCGTCACTGCCGGAGTACACGACGAGCCAACAGTCGCCGCCGGCCCGGAGCACCGGACCGGTGCCCAACGGGGGCTCCACTCCTTCCAGGACGCCGACAAAACAGTTCCAAATTAAGCTCCAGGCCAGTACGTTTGCAGCGAGAGGAGCCAATGAGCGCTATCATCACGTTTTTCTTTTTGTGGCAAGAAGATGCCATTCTGTCCATTTTGCGGCGTCTGCTCCGATTCCCAGCGTTGTCAGAGCTTATCTGATTCTGCAATATAACTGGGCAGGCATGGTGCCTGCTGCAAACACAACGAATCCTCTACATTCCGATGGAGCTAGCTGCAGCATGGTGGAGTTCTTTCCTTGGTGCCGTGCTCTTCCTCGTAGCAGTGCTCCTTCGCCGCCAGCGCTCTCGTAGCAGGTACAGGTACAGCAGGCTCCCGCCGGGCCCTCGGCCTTGGCCGGTGATCGGCAACATGAACCTGATCGGCCCGCTCCCGCACCGCTCCCTGCACGAGCTCTCCGCGCGGTACGGCCCGCTCGTGTCGCTCCGTCTCGGCTCCTTCCCCGTCGTCGTCGGCTCGTCGGTGGACATGGCCAGGTTCTTCCTCAAGACACACGACCTGGCCTTCGTCGACCGGCCACGGCTGCTGGGCGGCAGGTACATCTTCAACAACTGCTCCGACATGCTGTGGGCGCCCTACGGCGCCTACTGGCGGCAGGCGCGCAAGCTGTGCCAGGCCGAGCTCCTCAGCGCGCGGCAGCTCAGGGCGACGGAGCACGTCCGCGACGAGGAGGTGCGCGCCGCGGTGCGCGGCCTGCGCGCCGCCGCCGACGCCGGGCAATGCGCGGCGCCGGTGGTGCTCAACGACCACCTGGCCATGGTGAGCCTCAGCGTCATCTCGCGCGTAGCGTTGGGCAGGAAGTACGTGGTGGAGGGGGGCACCTCGCCGGTGCCGCCGGAGGAGTTCAGGTGGATGGTCCACGAGCTGTTCTTCGTCGGCGGCGTGGTCGCCGTCGGGGACTTCCTCCCGTGGACCAACTGGCTGGACCCGCAGGGGTACATACGGAGGATGAAGAAGCTGCACAAGATGTTCGACCGGTTCCTGGATCGCGTCGTCGACGAGCACAGCGACCGCCGGCGGCGCGAGGGCGAGGGCTTCGTCCCTAAGGACATGGTGGACCTGCTGCTGCAGCTCGCCGACGACCCCAACCTTGAGGTGCCCATCGAGCGGGATGGCATCAAGGCCTTCACTCTGGTAACATGATACATGTATCCCATTATCCCAAGGTGAACACCCACGAATCACTTTTATTTATCTGTTAATGACGCACACAAGCACTCGTACACATGCAGGACTTGATCGCGGCGGGCACGGACACCTCGGCGGTGACCGTGGAGTGGGCGCTCTCGGAGCTCCTAAGGAACCCCAAGGCCATGGCCAAGGCCACCGAGGAGCTGGACCGTGTCGTCGGCCGCGGCCGCCGGGTGACGGAGGCGGACATCCCGAGCCTCCCGTACCTGGAGGCCATCGTGAAGGAGACCTTCCGCCTCCACCCGGCCGGGCCGCTGCTGGCGCCGCGGCTGGCAAGGGAGGACACGTCCGTGGGCGGCTACGACATCCCGGCGGGCACGCGCGTGCTCGTCAACGTCTGGGCCATCGGCCGCGACCCCGCCGTGTGGGGGGACGACGCCGAGGTGTTCCGGCCGGAGCGGTTCGTCGGGAGCAGCGTGGACGTCAAGGGGCAGGACCTGCAGCTGCTGCCGTTCGGATCCGGCCGCCGGATGTGCCCCGGCTACGTCCTCGGGCTCACGATGGTGCAGCTGACGCTGGCGAACCTGCTGCACGCCTTCGCGTGGAGGCTCCCCGACGGCGTGGCGCCGGAGGAGCTGAGCATGGAAGAGAAGTACGGGCTGTCCATGCCGCGACTTGTCCCGCTCGAGGCCGTCGCTGAGCCCAAGCTGCCAGCTCACCTATACGATGGCCCCATGTGAGTGGGTTATTAACACACTCACATCACAAACGCCTGGACTCTGGACAAGTACGTGTGAACTGGGTTGTGTACAGTTTGGGCTGCGTGCGAGAGGGCCAGCGCGGTTCTGGTTCACGTAGGGGTGGTAAAGGCTGTGCACTAATAATATTTTTAAGTATCGAATTTAATAAGAGCTGGATTAAAATACTGCTAGTTTTTAATATAAAATTATTTAAAATCAAGTTGCAATTGGATTGTGAAGAAATCATAAGGGCAAAGATTTTTCATGTGTCCTCACGCTGCACAGATAGTTTTTCAATTGGATTGCTTTGCTTGCAACACAGATAGTTTTTCATGTGTCCTCACGCTGCAATAATGACAAAAACAAAACACAGCTAATAGGCTCCTCTTTATAATGTCTTCTTTGTGAACGGTATTTTCTGAAAATCATTGCACGTACACCAAATAGGGTACATAAAAGTTGCAAGTTTGCAACTCCCACAAAGTTCAACATCTTTTCTTTATTTTTCTATGCCTGTTAACCAATTTCTAAGCATATGATTTATTGACCTCGATGGGGTTAACTAGCAATGTGAATAATTCTTCAAATAGTTTTGGCATGCTGACAATCAACAAAGAGATGACTAATTGTTTCCTTACAATGACATAAACAACATTATTTCTTTTTTTTCTAAAACACAGTATAGCCGCATACGCTCACATATGAGCACCTCTGAGAGACTGAGCCGGCAGATCTAGATATTAACAAAGTCACCGCAGACACCTCGCTGCCGATGGAAATGTCGTCGACCACTGAAAGAATAGCACCGATTAAATCCTGAAAAATGTGACACCTGACAGTTCCACAACAAGAAACCTTACCAACTGATTTACAATCAATTCATGGTGTGGCTCTATTTCATTGGATAAGGTAGAACTCAAATTTTATGGGTTTCCAAACTTCAAATTAAATTGTATCCGTTTTAGAAACCGTGTGCTGCCCTACTAATGAAATAAAGCAAGATTTTAATATAAATATATATTTTTATTTCAAAAATATCATCAATTTGAGTTTACTATATCTGAATAAATCAAATACACTACTTAAAAAAATTGCCTCAAAATTGTTGAACACGCTAACGCTATGGACAAGCAACGCATAGTCGTTATACACCCTAAAAATGAAATCGTCCTAACAATTGCACAGGCACATATCTTTTATGATTGACGCAAACACCTCACGGTTGCTAGACATACCTTTTGCCATCAGGACTGATACATTTACCATCGCATTTCCCTTGACCGGCAACGCAGGAGTTGCGAGCTGTCCGGCTGTTCCCGTGAATGATCAGCAACTCATGCACACTCCTTGATCTATTTGCCTCCACACTATTATCCAGCCGTACTGGGGAAGAGGAGGTGCAGATTAATAAAGAGAAAATTGCAATTTTAGAACTTGAAACGTTGCGCTTCGCAGTTTTATCATTCCTAACATCGTCTTCGTAAAAATGGGTTTCGAAACGTTGTCCTTTTGTTTTTCATGCCATTAGGTGTATTTCTCCTCTTTTCTAATCAAAATACATATATTTTCTACCTGAAAGGACAGTTTTGTCCCTCTAATCTTTTTGCTTGGGATTGAGACGGTTGTCTCTGTGTGCCGTCGCTACCTGGCGGTCGGTCTCTGTGTGACCTCGCCATCGGGGCACTTGAGCACGCCGTGCGAGACGGCGAGGTGGTCGGCGTAGCTAGACGGTGAGGAAGGCGGAGGAGCTCACGTACTGCATGTTGTTCAAGTCGTCCACGTAGAGGAGCCTGCCGGGGGTCATCTTGATGTTGTGGCCGTTGTTCTTCTGGAGGCAGGCGCAGAGGAAGAACTCGGCCTTGGCCTGGAACTACCTCAGCGTGTCGGCGTAGGCGCCGCCGCCGCGCTCGAGGAGAACCTTGGAGAGGAGCACCTGGAGACCGGCGTACTTGTTGTCCCCGGAGAACTCCAGCACGGACCAGCCCGTCCCACCGAAGGCCTCGGCGTCCTGGGACACGTAGTGCAGGTACTCCTCGTCGCCGGTCGCCTCGTACAGCCATGCCACCGCCCACAGCAGCTCATCCTGATCGATCGATCAATCCATCAGATCGTGAATTGTTGAATTTGTTACCAATCACCTCCAAAAATTGATCCATCGCATTGCTTGTTACCTGGTAGCCAGAATCAGAAGGGTAGAAGTTCTTGGCGCTCTGCACGGAGTCATCGTATCTGCCTCTGAACGTATCGGCGAACGTGAAGAGCTGTCAAACACAGCGACAGGATTTCAGTACGTTGAACATTCAGAACTCTGAATCACAGCAATCTATGCAGTATACATTTCCAGCACAAGTGTACCAAACCTGCTTGGCGTGCAGCGACGGGAAGTCCGCGTACATGGAGTCGTACGGCAAGAAGGCCTTGGCCAGCGCGGCCGCCGTCTAGGGTTCGGTCTCCGGAGAATGCGAAACCGTAGAGGGGCAAAAAGAGTAGATGGGCAAAATTGTTCTTTCACATAGAAAATACATCTATTTTGATTAGAAAAGAGGGAAAATACACCTAATGGCATGAAAAACAAGAGGACAACGTTTCGAGTCCTATTTTTACAAAGACGATATTAGAAATGGCAAAACTGGGAAGCGCAACGTTTTGAGTCCTAAAATTGCAATGTTCTCGAATGACAGTCTGATGGCCGTCAAAGCATGGCCCCACGCATGTAAATGAGCAGTTGAGGATGACGAAAGATATGGGATGGCCCACGGGAGAAACCGGTCAGAATCGTCCATCTCTGTGGATCACCCTCATAAGGTGAGGTCAACTGTAGAAACTGAACTGAACTGTACGTGACGTGGACAGGAAGGCGTTGTTGAAGGGGTCGATTCGGCGAGCTGCTTATTGCATTGCCAAGTGAAGTGAATCGTGTAGCTCTTGCCGACTAGCAGAGATAGAGATAGACGTGAGTGCTCGGCGCCGGCCGGTGGCCATGGCGACGGCGGTGAAGGACGCGCTCCAGCGCCTCATCGACGGCCTCCGCTCACTGCCGCCACGTCGAGCCGGCCGCCGCGCGAGCGCCGCAACCTCCAAGGGCCCCCGGGTCGTCGTCATCCGCCAGCCGGGGAGCCCAGACCGCGCCGCCGCGGCGCAACAGCAAGCGACGGCGGCGGCGACGCCCGTCACAATCCGCGTGGCCACCTTCAACGCCGCCATGTTCTCCATGGCGCCCGCCGTTCCTCCGGCGGCAGCGAGCGACGAGGAGCACTACCCGCGAAGCATCGCGGCCGCCGCCGCCGGCGGAGCGGGGCGGCGGCAGCAGCAGCAGCCGAAGAAAGGCATCCTGAAGGCGCAGGGCCCGCCGTCCCCGGCGAAGCAGCTGCGCGTGTCCATCAACCTCGAAGACGACGAGATCACGGCGCCGGAGAGGAGCAGGAACAGCATCAACAACGCCGCCGGAGGAGCAGGAGCAACCAGCAGCAGCAACGGCGGCGCCTGCTGGAAGGGGAAGGCGGCAGCGGAGGAGGAGGAGGACGCGAGGGTGCCGGAGTGGAGGTGGTCGTCGTCGTCGCGGAGGACGAGGAGCGTGACGGAGGTGCTCCGGGAGGTGGGCGCCGACATCGTCGGGCTGCAGAACGTGCGGGCGGAGGAGGGTCGCGGCATGCGGCCGCTGTCGGAGCTCGCCGACGGGCTCGGCATGCGCTACGTCTTCGCCGAGAGCTGGGCGCCCGAGTACGGCAACGCCGTGCTCTCCCGCTGGCCCATCAAGCGCTGGAAGGCGCACCGCGTCGCCGACCAGTCCGACCTCCGGTACGTAAGCACACCAATGCCAATCCATTTCCGCTTCGATTTTCTCCTAATTTGGCTCCAGTGTGCACGCGTGAACATCATATTCTTCAGATTTTCGGTAGAGACGTTAGACCACATCATTACACGGAAATGGTCGATCGGAGTAGGACAAAGCATGCAGCGTCATGCTTTTTTTATGTCCTCTTCATGCTGTATTATTGTACATGCTCCATAGTTTCTTTGTTTCTTGTTGCATGCTATAGATCACAATTTACGTGAATTAGGTGCACACGTACAAACATACATGCAGTATTAATCGTACATCTGCTATAGTACAGTGGTTTTAAGTTTGAATTAACGATTACTAAAAGAAGGCGTGTATACATGGAGTTTATTTTATTACAAGAGTTATTCTAAAAATGTTTTCACACAAATAATTTTATTGTGCATATTAACATGAAGTTGTATCTGACTGTAGACAGTTAAAAACAAAATCGTTTAAATAAGAACGCAGGTAGTCAAACAGTGTTTGTTGTTGAAGGTGATAGGTTTTGACGAGGTTAATTGCTACTGCTTTTTGCAATAATAAAATGGGTACATGTCACCCACAGTGGAAAGGATAGATATATATCATGTATCGATGATTGAAATCTTCAACGGGACATCGAAAAGGATTGGTAACTGCCCGCCATTTATATATAGAATATATTCAGGCACCTAGTATTATTGGTTCATCTATGGGGGACAAAATCAAAATGGGGGAAGGATACATAGTAGCTCAAGCCTTTCTTATCCTTCGTCAGCAAAAAGTAGCAAAGTATCCAGCAAAATATGATCTGACAAACTCGAGATGGGCAACGTATCCTTTGATCAGTAACCCCAAGATTGATTGTGGAGCAAGTATAGCTGAAATGCTGAGCAAAAGTCAGATGCTTCGTCCACTTTTTGATTAGGTCAGATCATGCCTTGCGATTTAAATTTTTAAAATTAAGGATTAGGTGAGCTGCTCCAAAAGCATCGATATGTGGTGATGTATTGTTGCAAATTATGGCTGCTCTAAAGTCCACATTCCGTGGAAAACAAAAGTTACATATTGCCCATCAGAGAAAACAGACTATATATACAAAAACACAACTTTGGGATCAATTCTTTAAGATTGTGAAAGGATTATTGCTATATATTACATTGCACAAGACAACAAAAATCATGATAGTAATCAAACCAATGTTATATCATAATCATAAGAGCCTAGAAGCCATTAAGAAAATTGTTTGCAGAAGATCATGAAAATTTCATTTTTGAGATGTAGTGCGTGCATCATAAAAGATCATGAATAATACTTCTTGGTAACAAATGACATTGTGCAAGAGAGCAGGAACGTACTGAGGGTCACCGTCGATGTGCCGGGAGCAGGGGAGGTGAACTTCCACTGCACCCATCTGGACCACCTCAACGAGGACTTGAGGATGAAGCAGGTGAATTCGATAATGCGATCTGCCGATGGACACTACATCCTCGCCGGAGGCCTGAATGCACTCGACCCCACGGACTACTCTGCCGATCGCTGGGCCCACATTCTCAAGGTACATATACATAAATATATATAATGCAAGATTAATACTCGATGTATTCCTGTCCAAGAAGCCATGTCATGTGAACACATACACACTACTTCTGCAAGAAGAAGAAAAAGAATTATTTTTTTCGCGAATACGCAGGAGGGCTGCGTATCATTGCATTAAGGAGATGAGAAACAAATTAGAATCACGCAAGCATCTGAAGAACTTGTGACATGCATCGGCTCATTTTGGACTGTTGTTGATCCGATCGCAGTACTACGAGGAGATCGGCAAGCCGACACCCAAGACGGAGGTGATGAGGCACCTGAAGGTGAAGCGGTACGTCGACGCCAAGGACTTCGCCGGAGAGTGTGAGCCCGTCGTGGTGGTGGCCAAAGGCCAAGGTGAGATCATCACATCACCCAAAGAATAATATAATACATGCCGGAAACTCGGAGTTTATCAGAGTTTCAATCATCAATTCTTCTCCCCGCTGCTATTTTCTCTGAACTTGCGTCCGCATGCAGATGCGCAGGGGACGTGTAAGTACGGCACAAGGGTCGATTACATCCTGGCGTCGCCGAACTCTCCCTACAAGTTCGTCCCCGGATCGTACGCCGTCGTCTCCTCGAAAGGCACATCCGATCATCACATCGTCAAGGCGGACATAACCGTCGCCGCCGGCAATGGCGGTGCGCGCAGCTTTCGGAGGCAGAGGGTGGTCAAGATGAGCAAGGGCTCAACGAAAGGGATATGGGCAGCTAGATAGCTCTGGTTTCTTGGTGATTCTCTCGCTGGATTTCTTGTATAGTTTGGTTCTATTTGCCTCTGTTTTGTTGTTATGACAGAGGTTCTTTTGTTCTGCATATCTCGAGCAGCTGATACAGCTCCGGTAATGGTCTTAGTGAGAAGATAGAGGTTCTGATACTGAACGATGCAGCACCAGTGTGATGGATGTGTAACCAGATTGCGTTAGAACCAGCACAATTTATAGTATCACAATTCACAAATCCCCCCAAAGTTGTCCTAAAAATTTCCCCAAAGTTGAAGACATTTGTCTAGGGAAATAAAGCGAGCTACAAGGGAAGTTTAATTTGTGTGGCCCAACAATGGTGGGCACGACTTGCAGCCCATGATAGGATAAGAATGGACCTGGCTGAGAACACTGGTGGACGCAGGGGCTGCGGGAAGAAGGTGTGGGTGCCCAACAATATTTTTTAGTCATTTTTTATTTTTCCTTTTCTTATGGTTTCCCACATAAGCATCAATTTTAATAAACGGTGAGTCTTAAAAAAGTGTCAAAACAATTTATGAACTGAAAGAATACCAAAACACATAATTCAAAGGCTCAGTTCAGATTTGAAATGGAAGCAAGTTTAGATCACGATTTATAGCCTTTTTGGGAAGAAACTTGTTTCAAATATAGAATATATAGGATGCCGCAAAATGGGTCTCTAATGTTTTATAGCCATCTACTCAAAAAGTTCCATGATTTTTAGAAACCATATTATAGGTAAACAATTTAGGTAAAAATTCAAATATAAGTTTCTCCATGAGAAATTTTATTTCTTCAAGATCTAAGAAAAGTGAACTCACATGATTTATATTGATTTATATCGTGCATTCAAAAAATTTCAAGATTTTTTAAAATACATCTTGAGGATAAATAACTCACATGACAGCTTAAATATATCTTTTTGGGAAGAACTTTCTTTCAAATCTACGATACCTATGGTACCATATCTATACACACAATGTGTCATTATTAAATTGGATCTGTCTAGACGTCAACCGGTTGAGATTTAGATTAACTATCAATCGACGATGTGAGGCGTTGATTAATCATCCGACGGTCGGCTGCTGCTCCATACATATGTTACGTTACGATCAGCTGCTGAGTGTTATCAGGCCCACTATTCGTTGTAGCACGCCCGTTAACAAATAAGCACATCTATGTCTGGTGCGCATTTGGTAATGGACCCATTAGCGGTTTAGGACCCGTTTTGCCTCTGTTTGGACGCCTGTTGGTGGTGGGGGGGGGGGGGGGGGGGGGGGGGGTTTACTGGCCCAAAACGTAACATTGAGCTCGATAACTTTGCCTTTGTTTGGAGGCCTGTTGGTGGGGGATTTTATTGGCACAAAACATAACATTGAGCTCGATAACTAGAATACAAACAAAATTCAAAAGAAAAGCAACAGACAAAAAGCTAGAAGTACATACTTGAGATGAGAAGAAAACTATAATTACAATTTCTCCTAAACAAACAAGAGTCAGCTCTACACTAACTAACGTACAAAACACAGAGAAACTGGCAACATCTCTAATGTGGGAGGAAACAGAAATGACGGACCCCTTGCGGACTTCAATGATAGCCCTACAAAGCAAATGAATATTAGTCTAATAATTGCTTCAGGGACAGCATCTCGAAGATGAAACAAGAACCATAACATCTCAAGGATCATACATAGAGGTTACATGTAAAAAGGCCCGAGATAAACAACAAACAAAAAATATATGTAATTTTGTACAGAACCTGGTACTAGTAATATAAGATTAATCATAAGAAAATAGCCATAATGAATTGTGCAATGCTACATATAAGATTATAAGTACTAAACTGACAGAAATTTTCTAGCGAAATAATCACCAGCTTCTGCAACCAGTGATCAGTCATATATTAGCCTAAAATATATGAGGTAAGGAGATAACACCTAGCTTAGGGGAGAGAAAATGAGACACAACAAGGCCAAATAGCCTAAAAATAAGAGGGAGGGAGGGAGCGAGCGAATGGTTTATTAACAGAAAAAATAGGCATATCAAATCAGAGAAGAATCTAGCATATATCAAAACAAAATCTAGTGTATATTCAAAATAAAACACAAAGAAAAACATCCAAGGGAGTAGTTCTTAACCTGGGCTCTCCTGACCCCTCACCTTCACAGCTGCAGGACATGTAAAAAAAAGGAGAGAACTTCAGATAGAAGGGAACATCAAGACGGGATTTCTTGGAATTATATAAAAGGAAATGCCCTTCCCCAAGTAGTCAGGTACACCATCAATTAACATCAAAGCATCATAAGCATCTGAATACAGGATACACATAATCTATCTTTATGGATATGAATTGCTCATTTCTGTATATTTGCTTGCAGTTCAACCATTATCAATGCACATGCATACAGCCATAGAATAAAAAGTTTGCTATGGCAATACATTATACATAAAAATATTGCTTGTATGTCAGGCCATATGAAATTTTTTGTACACAACTCATTCTAATGCAACACATCCTAGAATAGTACAAATTTAGTACAGGATACACATTTTCTATCTTTATGAATATGCATTTCTCCTTTCTATATATTTTGTTGTAATTGAACCATTATGAATGTGTACGCATACAGTCACAAAATAAAAGTTTTACGGCTACACATTATATATAAAAAATGACTTGTATGTCAGGACATATGAAAGTTTTGTACACAACTCATGTTCTAAGTTATAGGTGTACACAAACATATACACACTACACGTGTGCATGCGCGGGCACACACTACACTCGCGCGCGAGCACGCGCGCGCGCGCACACACACACACCACACACCACACACCACACACCACACACACGCACACGCACACGCACTACACGTGCGCGAGCCAAATATAAAAGAAAATTAGGAACATAAAGTAGGGAGAACCGAAAAAAATTGAGGATAGCTACTTCTCTTGAGGTATTAGGAGACAGTGGACTGTTGAAAAGCTGCATAAACACAAGAAAATACACACTGAGGTCACAACACCAAAAAAAAGCATCATGTGCAATGGTACCGTGATAAGCCTTAACAGTAATGACAAAGCAGCAACTGGGATAATATAGTCGATATTGGTCTGGTCACACACACAGACCACACACACAGACACACACCACACACACATTTACAAAAACAAAAAAACTGAACAATATAACCAGTCACAGATCAACAAAAGTTGCATTTAAGTAACTATACCCGGTAATTGCTACAAAAGACACTACATTACACTAAGTGTTGAATAAGTTTCTAAAAGCAGAACCAAAGGTCCCATCAGTAAGAAGGGGCAGCAGGGTATGGTGCCAATCAACATCTAGCTTTGTAGATATAATAAATGCATTTCCATTATCCACAATACATATTACAAACAGGAAAAATGGGTATAAAATTCACCTTTGCTTGATGCCTGATGGCTTCTCAAAACCAGCAAAGTGTAAGTGTTACAGCAGACCAAACTATAACCGTTGTTGTCTCAAAACAAGCAATTACTTAAAGGAGTTAGATAAACCTATTGGAAATTCTTACTGGCTAATTACATACTAACCAGACACAACAAAATAATCACATGCATTTCTACCAAGGTCACTGCCATTTGCTTGACAGATATACTTTTGTAAATAAATATCAATGCTTTGACTTACACCTGTGCAAAATTGAACTGCATCAATACTTGACAATCAATCTATGATACAAGGCACAATCTGAATCATAGGGAAGGAGGGGTCTAAAGTCTAAACAAAGATCCAGCAATAATATTCTTGGATTCATCATATTCTAGAGAGGAAATAAGAAAATAGATGCACAAATACACACCTCCAGGCAATGCTCACCTCCTATAAGATCCTCATTGCTGCACCCACATGTTGCCTGCTAAAAACTAGATAGTTAGGATAAAATTATGACCTGAAATGGTGACAGATTGTAGAGAATCCAGCACAAATTGATTAGGAAATCCCCAAACCGAACCCTAGCATACCTCAATCGGACAATCAGACTGAATCCCTAAATCAAACACCAACAGATCGAATCGAATGGGTCCCTCATGAACAACACACGCACGCATACGAGCAGGAAAAAACATGACTCGAATGGGATCCCTAAAATTGACAGAAACACAACAGAAATCGGATCCAAATCCTCCACTGGAATAAAACCACAACAACCCAAAGATGAAAACATCTCCACGAAACCCTCGCACAGATCAAACCCTAGAATCAAAACTAGTTGGTCATGGAGGGAGAGGTACCTTAACGCCGGTATCGGAAGGTGTTGACGCCGATGAGCCCCCGGATCCGAAGACGATATCACCGATCCAACGATGGGGTCACCGGATTTCGCCGTGGAGTGGTGGCCGATTCGTCACTCCCAGCTTCCGTCCCCCTTGCTCCGGCGATGAG
The DNA here is from genome assembly GCA_033239725.1 of Echinochloa phyllopogon. Lineage (NCBI taxonomy): Eukaryota > Viridiplantae > Streptophyta > Magnoliopsida > Poales > Poaceae > Echinochloa > Echinochloa phyllopogon. Next base: position 57,800,066 of record BTCW01000018.1, on the reverse strand, counting down.
AACGAAGCCGAAATGATGCATCAAGATGGTGTTTGACATCCACAACAGTAACGGGTCGAGCACCCACACAGGGACCCGGTAACAGGCAAAGCGGGCTGACTTGCTCTTACACGCGGGCGGAGTAATGTTTTCCACATAGAGCAATTTCATCCATCCATGGACAATCCAACGCTCCAGAGCATCGATTGACAAAAACACCAAATATCAATCAGTTGACGTCTAGTAATTCTCTATTAAATTATAACATCTAATTAAAAAATCCAAGACTTTTAGAAATCTCTATGTGTTTTGTTTTGTATCAATTTGATATGTGGGGGAAAAAACTGGATAACAGGAAGGCGGACCAAGATGTGCGTGGACTCTAACCTTATAATTTTTAGTAGTAGTATAAGTAGAAGAGAAATTTCACATAATTTGCTAGGGACGTTTGGTCTGCCTAATCTCCAGCACATCCAAGTTTAAATTTCCACTTCAAGATTTTGGAGCGTATACATATTGGTGTAGAAGTTACCCAGTTAAATCTTTTGCAATTGAAAACTTATACAATTTCAGTTAAAAAATTTCCTGGCTCTAGAGACCGCACCCATCGTTGCTGCCTAGCAAATGGTCCAGCTAATAGATAAGCAGGCGGTGCGGGGACGGGAACTACAAGAAAAATATCAATCTATGATGGATTTTGCATGACAGATTCAGAAAACATTATAAACAGTACAATATCTATTACGATTGATATTGTTTCGTCACGGATCTGAATCATTGGATATCAGGCCAATAATTTAGTGACGTTGGGCCCTATCTGGTTATTGGTCCCAAATTTTCCTGGTCTTTCTCTATTATTATCTATCTGTCGGGAGAATTTTAGCCGTCCAAACAAGCCCTTGCATTTTTCTTTTGCCTTGCAATCACATGCATGATACAGATTTAGATAGCAGGGCCGTTTAACAAAGAGGGAAACGATGAGGTCCTTGAGGTCTCCAGCAAAGGTGTAGGCGTCTCTGCCGCCGAGGTATATGACCTCCAGCGTCTTGGTCAGGTTCACCACCAGCTGCGCCGCCGGCAACAGCTCGCTGTCCATCTCCATGCACGCCCGGTTGATCGTCCTCCACGCGTGCTCCGCCATGCCGGCGATCGCCGCCACGGCCTCCTCCCCCGACGTGCCATTCTCCTTCGCGTAGCATTCTACCGAGCTCGCCACGTCCTTCTTGTTCTTCCCCTTCTGCATGAGCCCCAGCATATATATATATATATACAACATGCTATTAGTCCATTATTCAGCATTGCGATTTAATTTAGTCATCTGACCTTTTCTTTTTTTGCATTTATATATATATATATATATATATATATATATATATATGAAAAATTCATTCTACACGCGCGTGTAGCTACACCTACATGTGTATCTCATGATACATGTTGAATTTGATCCGACAAAGAGTATGTACATGTAGTATGTGATGATACTAGACTATTTGTGATGATATATACGTTGGGTATGTAAGCATAAATTGAATATATATATATATATATATATACTAGCAAATGTGCCCGTGCCTTGCTACGGACATAGACCACATGGATATATATTGAAAGATTTAACCGGTCTTGATCCATGTAGATTTTTTTCTCTCATGCTTTAATTTAATTTTAGCGTATTATACTTGTATTTCGTCTCTATGATGGATGTAATTATGGAAACAGACACGTGAGACCCACCTGTCGGCATTGTGAGTATGAGAGGGAAGGACCAAACAATACTTGCTTTAGTATTAGAAAAAAATAGAGATAGAGATATAGATTAGTGTTATGAATAAGAGTTGTTCCAATATTAAGTCACAACAATTGATCGTACAATGTAGTGGGAGTAGAAAAAGTCCTTTGATCCTAAACATGGCGTAGAGGCTATAACTTGATTCAAGCCTCGTTTGGAACAAAGTATTTTCACGGGAAGAGCGGAGGAAATCAAAACGGAGGAAAGGGAAAGAGGCACACCGTTTGGAACAAAGGAAATGAGCCATATGTTTCCTCCGGAATACCGTAGCTGCAATACAATTTCACAGGAAAGGAAACATCCACTTCCAACTCTGGTTTTGTTTTCCTCCGAGGAGTCTGCGCTACTGAACTTGTCTGCATGGGGGAGATTAGCTGTCATCAGGTAGATTAAAGGCGCATATCGTTGTTGTATGGTCTACCGGTTGCTATTGTATGCTCCCATCTGTAGCCAAGAGCACCGCCTGAAAGAGTTTCCCCTCAGCATTCCCCATCCAGACACAGCTAATATTTGTGCGTGATACACCGGTGCTATGAAGAAGAGAGAGAAGAAGTAGGAAGCAGCCAATGAAGATTGTTGTATCGATGGGAACGAAAACGAGTTAACATGCATCAATGCATCAGGTCTCTCTTGTCTGCATGGGGGAGATTAGCTGTCATCTACCGTATCAGGTCTCTCTTGTCTGCATGGGAGAGATTAGTTGTCATCAGGTAGATGATGTTGTATGAATGTCGGTGGATCATGGATGGATAAGAGGATGGTGTGCAGTTTACATGCGTCAGGTCTCACGTGTCAGGTTATATATATATAGGTGAAAATAAATTAGTAAATGTCTAACCGGTTCTATGAAATTTAGCTATTCGCTAAGAATAGATTGTTTTTAACTTATCACAATGTCTTAGTATTCCTACATTTGTATATTCCTTTGTTCCAAACACTACTTCATGCTATTTTCCTGCGTTTCTCCGTTCTATGTTTTGCCACTACACATCTTTTCTATTCCTACGTTTTTTTCCTTTTCCTATGTTTTCAGTTCCTCCGTGCCAAACGGGCCCTTAATTGTGACCCACAACAACTTATCATGTGAGCATCAGCACCCTTGTCCGTTCAATTGGAGAAAAAAATCCTGGTGTGTAATTAGCTTATTAAATATGAACCAAAAACTGATGATATTGTTATTAGATGATTCAGGTAATATATATTATTTTTATGAGAGGAAAAAAATAAAAAAAAATTCATAATCTAAAACTATATTTGCAATGTTTATTACTATATCAAATGTTCAACGAATCTAGATGTGACAAATCCACGAGCAAATACGTTAAAAGTTTAAAACGATGACAGAGAAACGAAAAAATAAAAGAGGAAATATGCTATTGGGCTGCCACGTACCAGCCCACCGAGCCCATCTAGTAGGTCACCCGTGACTTGACCTAGGCCTGTTGCAAATGCGCGCATAGGTGGGCCGCCGCTTTGCTTTCCCCTCTATGCTCCCCTCTTCTCCTTGTCGCGGAGCTACCGCCGCCTCAAGAAATTCCTCACCACCGTCCTAAAGCTCGCATCAAGGCCTCACAAAATCGGCGGCCTTTGTCTTCCTCGTCTCTCTGATGCTCTTGGTTCCCAGCAAATCATCTCAGGTGATGTTACTATTTGATGGATTGGGATTCCAAGACATGTGTCCCTGACATTGTCAACCTCCTCTTCTCCGTTCAATAGATTGGTTGCTTGCATGCTTTGTTAGTTCAATTGCTCGCAAGGTTGCCGATTTCTTTAATCTATCACTTGTTTTGTGAATTTCTTTTGCGACGAATCTTTTTTTGGCTGTACATGTGGTTGCATCTTCTTCTTGCTCCAAATTGGGCTGGATTGATTTTTTTATTCTACAACCAATTGTAATTCGATTCGAATTGCCACGGGCAAAAAGCATCCAGGCAGAGTGAAGGTAGGTTCCTTACCGCCGCGAGCGGAATAAATCATTGCCGAGATGGAATCACCTCCGAACTCAGACGAGAAATGGCTACTCTGCGCATGTGATGAAGTAAGCAAATACGTGTGATGACATCAGCAACGTATCAAACAATCCTTGCTTTATTATTAGGTATATATATATATATATATATATATATATATATATATATATATATATATATATATATATATATATATATATATATCAAACCTTGTATGAAGCTATGTCGTTGAGGAAACGAGCGACCTCTCCGCTGGCGCTGACCACGTCAGGGACGCCGATGGCCCACTCGAATGCCTCCCTGGTTGCCAAGTCACCTGCACCCATGAGGCTGCCCGCACTGGAGCCGGGATCCCACGTGGTAAAACGCCACGTCGGCCCGCATGCCGTGTGGGATCCCGTTTCTGCGCTGCAGCGGCAGACGGGAAAGGGAGCGGCACGCGGTAAAGCAATCCCGGGGACGGCAAATGAAGAGGGAGAGAGAAGCTCGGTAAAGGCCATGTTGGCGCCTCGATTCGCCCGCCCACGCCCTCCCAACCACCGCTCCACTCGGTCGCCCGGCCGCTCTGCCTCCGCAGGGAGCCGCGCAGCCCACGTCGGCCGCCGCCCCCCTCGCTCGCAGCCGCCGCCCGCGAGCAGCTCTACCAGCTGGCTCGGGCGAGCAGCTCCACCGCCGCCGCCCCGCAGCTTCCACCGCAAGGACGACGGCCGGGCGCCCGCCACCACCGCTCGTGTCCGCCCACCCCGCCACCGCTGCCCGCGGCCGCCGAGATCCGCTCACCCGCCGCGCGGCACCACCGCTCGCGCGCCGCCGCTTGCTCCCGTGGCCGCCTGTCGCCGCGCATCACCACCCGCGCTCGGTGAGGCTGAGGGAGAGCGAGCGGAGGCCGGCGAGGAGAGGAGGGGGTGGAGGGGATGTAGGGGAGGTGCCGGAGCCCTCCACGCGCTGGCCCGCCGCTCCACGCGCGCCGCCGCCGTCGCCCTCGCGCGCCGCCGCCCTCGCGTTCGGCCGCCGTCGTGCCCGCCCGTGCGACGGTGGAGTGGGGACAGGGCGGGGGAGAAGCCCGGTGGTGGGGAGCCATCGCCGTGGCACCGATGGGCCGGGTGGGGAGGAGGAGCCCGATGAGCGGCGGGGAGGGAGCGGAGTGGGGCGATGGGAGGGGATTGGATGCAGGAGGAAGGAGAGAGAGGGGAGAGAGTGAGAGAAGAGGATTAAAAAATATATAATGTGTGGGCCTATGGGTGTTAGTTGGTATAGAGAGCGAGATAGAGTTTGAACGAGTGCGGAAGAAAGTGATAGAGAGTGAAGAATATTGATGACCAGGACAGAATATTTTCTTTTAGAGGGTAAAGTAGAGTTTTACCGCTGCGAACAGCCCGAGGAGCCCCACGGCTAGCGTCGGAAAGCCTGACGACATGACCGAGACCTGCACGTGCTCTTTGAAGCTCGGCGCGTGCTTCTCACTAGACCATATGGCTTCGTCGAGGTAGTACTTAGATGACAACTTAAACTGTCGCAATGTTAAAGAAACATATCATTGACTTGTAGTACGTAGTACCAATGTACATGGCTACATATGCATAAAACAAAGTGCATCGTACATATCATATACTAGCTATGTAATTTATTCACTTTCACACTGTATCCAAATGTCTCACCGCTTTCTTTGCATAGGAGACGCGGTACTTCTCATGTGGCTGCAAGCTATCCTCAAACTCTTGAAAGTTCCTCACCAGATTGATGTAAAACATTTTCATGTATTCAGGAAGAGTGGAAACAGCACTGTCATCCCATCTGCAAATTAAATAGTGGTACATGATAATCAGATAGATGAATCTCTAGCTCTGATGCGCTATACGTATATATACACTAGTACTTTGGTAAATTCAGATTTAATTATTTGCATGGTCCTGATTTCCAAATAAATCGCCCTACCTCTGTATAGCTTCGTTGAATATATGGCACTCGTCTAGTGTCGCATACACATCGTAAGTATCATCCATCAAGGACAACCCGAACGTCTTGGCAAACAGAATTCGCGCACGAGAGTACTCCTCGTGGAACACTCCACAGGTCCAGAAGTAGTTCTCCACTAGGCGGTCTCGGGCGTAGTTTAGTTTCACATCACCATAAAGCTCCTTCCACCACCTGCAAATTGAATCAATCAAAGCGTTAACAACTGATCGACCAACAATCATTTTACGCATTTGCCTTCAAGAAACTGTAATGAAAAACATGTGTGTGCTTACAATGATAGGGCCCTGAGCTCCTTGAGGTGAAGCGACCTGACGAGGTTAAAGTCGAGCCTGGCAAGCTCCAAGGCCATGGCGTTGTGCATGTGCCCCTCTTCTAATTTATCATACTCAACGACGTAGTGCATCGTCTCTAGCCGCTTGGGGAGCCGTGGGAGAGCGATGTCGAGGGCACGGGACACTTGCTCTTCCAGTGGCGACGTGAGCCTGCCTTTCATGGACTCGAGGTGGCGCCTGGAGAAGGACATGGCTTCATCCAGGACCTGCTCCACGGGTGTTGCCATGTGAGCCGCGTTGTACAGGCTCAGCAAGCTCCTGGGGTTACTGCTCAAACTTGCACTGAAACTGCCTGTATCATCTCTGAATCTGTCAAATACATCTGCAGAGAGAGAGAGAGAGAGAGAGGTAGCATATGCATGTGTTATTTGTATATATACTTGCAGTATATTATATTTATATATATAGTAACAGACGCGTACCTGCAGGGACCCAGAAGCCATGTTGCCTAAGCAGGTGAAACCGAAGCGCGACGATACGGAGGTCGTCGCTGTCGTTGCTGCCTGAGCATGAGCCTGAGCCAGATGAGCCTGACTCCAAACTCTTACCATTATTGACGCGTCTTAACGCAGCGTCGATCTCCTCACGGAAGTGGTTGTCGATGCCGAGGCGCTCCAACGTGTTCACCAGCATCACTGTGTCAGCCACGCTCATGGCCTCGCCGGCCTCAAACAAAAGGCGGCGCAGTTCGCCCTTGAGTTGATCCGCCCTCTCTCTCATCCGCTCCTCCGACTCCTGCAGGCCAAGTGCACACATGCATAGGTAAGACCACCGATAATAACAATATATATATATAATTATATATATACATATAAAAGAACATTAGGAACATGCTGCCTTGTCAGCTCAGTACAGTGCTAACAGTTTTTTTAAGCTTTACCGTACTACCGGTTGCCGAGAGTACGGTGGTCTCGTTCACTTGACTCTTATCAACCATGGTCTCGTTCGCTTGACTCTTATCAACCAACAGTATTTTTCTCTCACAACGAGTCAGCATAAGCCAATAAATATGTAGTATGTAGTAATAAGTGATAAAGTATGTAGTAGCTGTGCATATATACCTGTGAGAGCGGTGGGGCGTAAGTGATAAAGAAGTGGCCCCACGCACAGGGCTCAAAGGCCGTCAGGCCGGCGGCGCCAATTATCTCCACATTAACAGGAGGAGATGCAGCTTGGCTCGCAGCCATATGTACCAGCGATCTGCGTGTTTATATCCTGCAACAAGCAAAAGTTCTCAACTGGCTGCTGCGCTTGCTCACTTGCTTGCACATACAGGCTAGCTTACTCTGCTAGTCTCCATGGATGGACATCTATTTATAGAGCCAGCAACGTGGAGTGGACAGTGGAATAGACGAATAGAGACGATACACGGCGACAGAGGCTTTGTTTGCCGACTGATTATAATATATCGAGTATTACTGTTAATCCCTGATGAATCAAATCTTAATATATCGAGTGTTTCTTTGGGGTGGAAAAAATTTTCCACCCCGTTTGACCAATAATTAAGGGTATTAAATAAAGTCAGTTTACAAAACTACATTCACAACACCGGATTAATTTACGAGACAAATCTAATAAGGTCTTTGACCGCACGATTAGAGGATGATTACTGTAACATTACTGTAGTAAATCATGGAAAAATTATGCTCATTAGATTCGTCGCGCAAAATTACACCCATCCTAAAAAAGTTTTGCAAATAAACATCATTTAATACTCCATGCATACAAGATTTTTTTTTAAAAAAATATATTTTCAAAGAGAAAGAAACGTGCTCACGTGGTTCACGTGCTTAGTATTTTATTATCAATTTGCGGCTATTATATATTCTTTTTTGGTCCCTGCGTGCGATCGAGACATTAAATTTTGGAACCGCGTCCATCGCCTTCGTTCGTTACGATATGGCACCGTGTTTGGAACTCCAAATCTTCCTTCTGGATCTCTGGCCTCCCACCTGCGTATTTCCTAGAAAATTACTTGATTTCCTGCAAACCATCCACATGCACAGACACCATCTTCACGTGTTTCGGAATCGTGTAGGATTCCATGTCAACGTTCTGCCCCTGTGCCCATTCATCTTCATGCGCTCCGCCTGATGGTATGAGTGTCTCTCATGCCTGCACTACTGTCGTGTACTGCTTTTCCATATGCTATCGCTGCATTATTCTTGATGTTAACTTGACTGCCAATTTTCTTTCTTTCTTTCTTTCTTTCTTTCTTTCTTTCCTTCTTTCCTTCGTTTGACCGACAGCCATGAAAAAACACGTCCACGTATGAACAAGATTTTAGCCAACCTAAGAAACATATATGACGCCTTCCCAGGAAACCTGGGAAACAGTAAATAATAATGACTTTTGGAAATAATCCAAGATTTTAGTAGATCCGACAGACGTCGTTATCCTAGCACGCCCACATGCAAATAATGTAAATAATAATAACTCGAAGTTGATCGAAAACACAACACATGTATACTAAGAAAGAGTGAAAAGTCAATGACTTTTGGAACTGCATCTAGGATGGACAACCAGAGAATGTTGACGCACATCTTATCTTATTTTATTTATCTTATTATTTTATTACTAATTGGAGGCTTCTTTTGGAGCCTCCACGTTAATTCTCACCAGACGCGCTAGAAAAAAGAATAAATCAAAGAAAATCTCACAAAAATCAGAAACATCAGGCCATCAGTTTGATAGATTCTAATAATCATTGATAATAATAGCCATTGGATCTATTCTATTTTCTAAAAATTACCCACCATTGTCATTAAAAAATAATATAAATAACCCCTAAAAATATATCTAAATTACCCACCTGCCATTACGTAACCAATCTAATATTGCTCCTTAATATTATTCTATTTTTTCCATCAATCTACTATAATTCACCTTAAAATAATCTAAAGAGTCGCTTGGGAGGTAACTCTGTGGCATAGCTTTCCACGATGCCCTTGCATGTAGAATTCCATCTTTCATGGTAGCGACGTGAGGCTCGACGCTCTCGGATGCGGTGGCCATGGTAGCAATAATGTGCATCACAAAAAATCATTGGAAGGGAACTCTCATCGTCACCAATAACCAAGCCCAGTAATATGTTATATGTCACACCCCAAAATTTTTAGATTTTGGGATGTCATTTGTTAGCAAAATTAATACAATAATTTTCTCAATTTTCTAAAATTTTCCGATGTTCATATAAATTAACAGGTAATTTAGTACATGGAAATAATTATTTTCTAAAGGCAAAATAAAGCAACATAGGTTTAATACTGAGTGCCATGCATTCATGCCGGTTGAATTTAATGGCTTAATGTCTGTAAAGTTTTCAAAAACACGTTTAGAGGCCTAATGGGAAATTTTCAGAACTTTATGGGATTTATTCCTATTTTTCTATAGCTAATTCCAATTTATGGAAGGTGCTAAATTTCTTTTCATGAGCTTTAAATATTTTATTTGGGTTCCCCATGTCCAACTCTATCTCTGGAATTTTTCCTAAGATTTTTAGAATTTTCAGAATATTTTTTCTGGTTTTAATATCAATTCTGGACTTATCTGAAATTATTTTATAACCAGAAAAAATAATTATTCCGAAAATTAAAATCACCCTAAATCTTAGTAGACCATCCTTGACCCAAAGTTAACCCAATTTTAGGCCAAATTCATCCCATCACTTTATTGGGCCAAATTTCAAAGCCCATTCGCATTGGAATGGGTCAACCCACCTTTAGTCCCATATTGCTAATGAACCTGAAAGTGAGAGGTTTTCTCCCTATATATACGAACCACCTCTCCTCTGAAAAAGGCACACCATCGATTCCTTTACAGGGAGGCCCCCTTTGTTTGGATTTCCCTAAGGTAGTCTTCTTCCACCATATCTTCTACTACTGCTCATTCTTTGTCTCGTCGATGCGCCGAGCCTTCCGTCGTTTCTAGCCTCAAGATTTTCAGTAAGACCCTCAGCGAATCTTGTAATTTTCTACCATATTCGTTTAGTCTATACTCTTTCGTAGAAAAGCCCCTGCGAGTTTTAAGCGTCGAAAATCTTGTTTAGTCCATAGTTTCCACGTTTTAGATTCGTTTTAATCCGTTTTCGTTGCTATAGACTCGTATCGACATTAATTACGATTAAAAGTATTATTTAACTTGTTGTAGGATTGAAACCCTCTCATATAAGCTATCAGGGAGGTGACGGATAGCAATAAGTTGCAACGGAGATTTTCACCCTCAAAAAACAGATTCTGAAAGGTGCACTAAATCATGTGTCGATTCTACACAGTAGCTCCTAAAATCGTGATTATTTCCAGAAGATAGATTATCAAATTATAAAGCTAACCCAATTGGAATCACGTGAATCGGATGTCTAGAACTCGAGATATAAAATAAACAATCAGACTATGTCAGATGGTGACGAGAATTGATCAAGCCCTAATTTTGTGATTAAATAAAGTACGTATGGAATTAAGAAACCAAACTTTTCAGACCTAGTTCTTGATGTCTTAGCAATATTTTGGATGAATTAGACCAACACATCCATTGACCGCAAGTCTCAAACCCTCACATCGACAATCTTCACATGCACCATTCTCTAGCCGAACATCCGGCGAGACATCATTGACCAATAGGACATCCATTCCTCCAGAACTTAGTCCTAACCCTTCCGCTTAGCACGCTATTTTAAAATCTTTTATTTTGATTGGTTTACTGTTCTTAGTTGTATATTGTTTGCTTGCTTGTTTAGCTGCATGTTGTGCTCATGTCGTTGATTGTTGCGGGCAGAAGGACGTCATCAAGAGATTGCAAGAACAAGATTGAAGACTCTGAGTAGCGGTATCTTTGTTGGATAAAGGCAAGTTATAGTATAGACAATCCTTGCTACCTACACTTTGTATTAAATTATTTCATACTTGCATGTGTCTAAATTGATGTACCATTAAGGTTGTACCTAGTTTTGACTATCCTATCCTTGTTTACCTTGGGTCTTTGCATATGGGTAGAATCTTTGCTATGCGCTGCTACTATCACCAATATTTAAATTGTTAATCTTGACTTAATGGTTCACTTTAACGTTAATGATAAAACTTACTTTTTAGCAACTTGGTTTAGGGAACTAGAGCATGTGCTTCGTGCTTTGTTCTAGTGTCTCTCCGTAAGGTCCGGTTCTTAAAGTGGCAACCCAGGAGCCTGTCGCCACCGCTAGAACTATTATGGCTCTGGTCTTGGTCAAGTAGCATGTACGTCTCTAGCTTGTCAGTGGTTACCGGAGTGGCCGACGACGTTATGGGAAACATGGGTGAGAGTATGTCTTGATCCACCGAGGACGGGTGATCCGTCGGCTATGCCCCCGTGAGGCACAGTCCCGTGCTGGGAGTCCCTACGATGGGGAACTCCACACGTTGCGCATTGTTGGGTGCGATGCCCGCGCTCTGGACGCCGTTGACCCCCCTATGGTGTGACTCCGTAGGCGTACGTCAATCTCGGTGCCTGGGCCATGCTGCCTATGTTGTACCATAATCGGCCACTGTCTTGTTAGGGTGTCTTGTGAAAAGCCTCGTAGCGTCCCTATGCGGTCACACCTCGGAAGTGTGATTTGTGAGGTCTGATCCACCTCCGCGTGGTTGGGTTTAAAGTTCTTTTGAGCTTTTACGCGACTGGTGGGTAAAGGGCGAAATCTCTGCAGAGTGTAAATCTATCATGATAGCCTTGCTCAGGGTCACGAGCGGCCTGGATCCTTTTTTATTAGAAGATGATGTTTATTTATGCTTAATGACACTTATACTTTATTAATTGGGTTACAACTGGGTTCCTTTCACTTGTAGTAACTTGTACAATGTTAAAACGAACCAACTAAAAATGCTAACGCAGTTCAGCCGTGTCTAGCCTTACTTTGAGCCTTCATACACCCGTGCTATACTTGCTAAGTAAATGTTTTACTTATAGTCATTATTCAATAAAATCCCGGATGGGTAACAGATGGAGTAAATGAGTCTGCTGCTACTGAGTTTCTTGAGGATCTTCTATACTTTTGAGCCGTGGTCAACCAGTCGGTGTCCCTGTGGACTTGAGGCTCTACCCGTCGAGAGAGTTAGACTTCGTTTTATTTAGGTAAACTCTGATATAAACTATTTTATTCGAGCATATGTACTCTGATTTCCATATTTGTAAGTTGTATGTGTTCTGTGGATATCCTGGGCACACATATGACAGCATTCGAGTTTCTGTGTAAATTCGGGTGTGACATTATAGGAGATTCCTCAAATTAACATGCGGCCGGCAGATTGATCAGATGAAGCAAGATCGCATCTGCTAGCTTAATTAACTGTCAGCAGGCATGGAGGATGGAGCGTGGCATATTGGCATCTCAACTAAAAGGTGTTAGAGGGCTAGTACAGTGTAAGATGCTGGAGATGTAGTGATTCCCCTAATGCCGATTTGCTGTGCGCAGACGAATGACCCCCTTCACACGGTGAGACCAACAAGCAAGCGTGCCTTTTTTACCAAACGAGAAGTTCTGCCTGACAAAACATAATAATCATCTGATCACTTTTCTTGATCTTTTGCAGATTTTGATTTTGGGAACATGTACGTATGGCATAATCATTTGCTGCAATACTAGAGACAAGACAACCTATTATAGGATCCCTACATTGCTAAAATAATTTATTAGGTAATCTCTCTCGCTCTCTCCATTTTTTAATTTTAATAGTTAACTGTTGATCTACTTATCATGCAGTAATATTTGGGACATGTAAATCTGTGATATATAGACAGTATAAAAACCATTGCAGTCTTGGTATAGTATTTTCCTATCCACCTTTTCAATCATTGCCTACAGCACGAGCATGGAGCAATCGAGTTAAACCATGTTGTGGCCCAATCAATAGAAAAGGTTGATCAGATGGCATAAAAAGCTGTCATAACTAAAAGTCACTAATTGGGATTTCGGGATCTGTCCTTACCTCTCCATGTTTGTCCGAATGAACCATGCCAACAATACAATAATATTAACTCAACCTGAAGATCTCATAATACTTTTAATTTGTTATAAGAAAAAAGACAAACAAATTCATTTTTGTGTCTTTGGTCTTGGTTCCTTTTGAATACTCAAAATTCTCAACATTGTGCAATCAATCAAACAAAAATGTTGCACCATGTGTTCACTTAAAATAACCATAACAATCGTGCAGAAGCATAGAGTTGAATTATTTCAAATAATATTAGTACTCCATGACTATTAGGTTACATTAGTTTGTTACTTTAGATAAAATTATTCATTTTGGATGAAAAATTATAATATGTATGCATTAATAGTTTAATTGCAAGCACTCATTTTGTGAAAAAATAAAGTAACAGCTACAATCATATATATTCTTTGATTGAGGGATTTACATCTTAAATACTATAGTGCAGGCCAAAATACATTATTACTATTTCATTGTGCAGTTTAGGAAGTAGACTTAATATTTCTAATGAAATACGAAAAGAGAGTTTTGAGTAAGAGGTAAAATCACCATAAAAGTTTCATTTAACAAAAATAGACTCAGTAACTAATTAGATCACAATTGAAAGGCCAAAATCTACATTGATTAAGCCACGAGTCATGGGTTGCAACCAGAGCTAAGATAGCTCAAGCTATGGTTTCAATTAAGCATGTATTGAAGAAAACTGGTGTGTGATAAAAAAGGGAAAACTATGTATATGGATCGGATGAAAAGGAGTAATTTGTAACCAATTTTTTTTCTCAACCACAGTAGAGTTTCTATATGGGTATTGGTATTTGAAAATGAACAAAAAGAGAGCAAAGATCATTAATTTGATTATAGCTATATCTGTTATAAATTTATCCACAACTTCTAATGCTTATGATCTCTTAAAATTCTAGCCCATGCAAGAGCACGGGTTGATGGACTAGGGACTAATAATGTACACGGACAGAGATGTGCCCCAAACTTATTTCTAACTCCCCGTTTTTCATTTTCCCCCCGGTTCACATATTATTATTCATTGTTTTATTTAAACAGATTATCTATATATACTATAAAGAGAATTAGATTTGAAAATAATTATTACCAGTACTTGGCCCACCCCCCACCTCACAAAGAATCCACTTGTCATGCCAAAAGTTTGACAAAAGAGACATTTTTTTGACGTTAGAGAAGGATTTTCCCCCCAAACCTAATACTTTTTTCACCCCAAAAAGGGTCCACCTAAATATACCCACATTTGTACCCACGTCTATACACAATTATCTCGTATTGATAATAGACAATAAATTGAAGAGTTTTTCTCCATATAAATAAATGCCAACTATCTCGAAAATGATGTGCCTCTAGATTTGAGACTTGAGAATCCCTAAAGCTCTCTATATATGAGAGAGCGAATATAAAATACTTTTAAAAGCGTTTCGCACGACTAGTCTGTTTACCATGGCTCACTCAAGTGACTTTGTTTTAGTACCTACATGTCATCAATAAACGTGTGTGTCGTACGTGTGTGTAAGTATCAAGTATTTTATTTATAACTTACTTTATCCCAAATTACTTTATTTTATATATTTAAACTACATTTTTAAATAAGACGTGATAAAATATTATGAGAAAAAAGTCAACTATAAATAAGTAGTAACAGAGATTGTAAGCACTTCGTCCAGCTCCCACATCTCGTGATGTTCCCTTGTTGGCACCCACCGTCCAGTTGTTTATTTGCCCGGACACCACAACAGCGCAGTGGGGGCACCACACCATTAGGACAGGTACATTGCTACACGTAAGCGGTCTCATAAGTCGTCTCATGCAGTGCCACTTAGGATTTTTGATGATGTGGTGGAGAGAGAGCGAGGAGAGAAAAGGAGGTCGTTGTTTCACGAAACAACCGCCTCATGAGCTAAATTTTAGGACTACGAGACAACTCCACCATTGTACGAGTTTTGTTGCCATGCAACCAATAAAATTTCTTTATTTCCCCATAAATTAAGGGATATTGTATTACTACCAGACAACCAAAACAACAACATACTGTATAGGTTGTCTGATAAGTCGACTCAAGATTACGTGTCACTGCATGAGACCGTTTATGAGACGACACCAATGTACTTGCCCTTAGCGGTGTCAATTTCCTCAAGAATAGTGCATGCTTTTCACGTTTTTCACGTTGAGTTAAGCCTTGTTTAGTTCCCAAAAAGTAACCCCAAAGTTCACTATGCAAAAGAAGATTCACGTCACATCAAAATGTCGGTCCATGCATGGAGTACTAAATGTAGATGAAATCAAAAACTAACTGCACAGTTTTGTTGTACTCTGCGAGACGAACATTTTAAGCCTAATTAATCAATTTTTGGACAATTTTTCACACATACAAACGAAATGCTAGTGGTGCAATGATTACGAAGTGACCCCAAACCCCCAATTCCCCACCCCCTATTTTGGATCTAAACAAGGCCTAAAGACGGCGTATGGCGTAAGCACGTACGTCATGGCCTGACTCGACAAGTGTTGGCAGTACGTGGGTCTTTCGTACCTACTCCCTCCGTCCCATAATAAAGCAATTCTAAGATTAAAAAAATCCTACAAAAAATATAATTATAGGAGTAATTAACTGTATTCCTTAAAATAGAAAACTATATGCATGCACCAACAACTCTCATGTCTAAATTTATGGGATTAACACAGTTATTAAGGGTAGTATGTTCTTTTGTCAAGTATACTAATTTATCTGAAAAAATCAGAATTACATTCTTAATGGGACGGAGAGAGTACACTATTGTTGAGCCTCTTTTTCATGCATGCTCAAAGTGCAGGCGGGTAGGTTCTTACACGAGTCCGCAAACCCAACCCGCAATATCGTTGTTTGCAACGCATGCGGCCCAGCTGCAAATTGTTTGCGGGCCATTTTTATCCACTGGACATGAGGGAAAACCCGCAAGAACCCGCAGTGTCTCGCGAACCCTATCACCTGTGTCGTGCCGCCGTCTACCTGCTCGCCGAGCGCCGCTGCTCCCCGCGCGCTTTCCCTTGCACGCGAGCTCCCCCCTAGTGCTGGGAGCCTGGGACCTCGGCACGACGTACACCACGTTAGTCAGGATGCAAGTGGGTGCGGGTCCACCTGTAAACCTGCCAGGCCCGCCTGCAAAAAATAGCCCAGTGGGCGTCTACAGGTGTCCGCGTGTTGCTAGTGGGCGTCAGCAGGGAAGCCTCCAAAGTCCAATGGGCTTCAGCAGGTAAACCTGCTAGGCCCGCGACATCGTTGTTGGTTTGATTGCCATAGGAGATTCCTTCCGGCTGGCCATGCGTTCCGCAAGAGTTTAAATTGCTTTCGTAAGAAAACAAAAGTTTTTGATCCTCCACCAAAGCGACTAACTGGTGAGGAGGTATATCAACGGCTTAAAAACATATCTGTTGATACCAATGGTAAGAATAAATATATAGGGTTTGGGAAGTTGCACAATTGGATAGATATAAGTGGTTTGTGACAATTACCATACTGGAAAAAACTGCTTATTCGACATAACATTGATGTAATGCACAACGAGAAAAACGTTGCTGAGGCACTGTTAAGTATGTGCATAGATATCACAGAAAAAACTAAGGATAATATTAAAGCACGTCTTGACATGGCTGATATTTGCGATCGTCCAACTCTACATTTGACTAAGGATCCCAAAGGCAAATGGAAAAAACCGAGAGCAAAGTATTGCGTCAGTACGGATGACAGATTGGTTATATTGAAGTGGTTCAAACAATTGAAGTTTCCTGACCGCTTTGCAACTAATTTAAGTAAATCTGTGAAGTTGGATCAGCAAAAAATTATCGGCCTAAAAAGCCATGATTTCCATATAATCATTGAGCGTCTCCTGCCAGTTGCACTACGGGGTTTTATCTCTGAGAAGGAATTGAAGGATATATCAGAATTATGTTTTTTTTATAGACAGTTGTGTGCCAAAGAAATTGATACAAAGCGAATGCGTGAACTCGAGAATGAGATCCCAGTTTTACTATGCAAGCTAGAGAAAATGTTTCCACCTGGGTTCTTCAATGTAATGCAACATTTGATTGTGCACCTTCCATATGAGGCAAGAGTTCGTGGTCTTGTAGCATTTCGTTGGATGTACCAACATGAAAGGTATTTATTGACATTACTAAACCAATCCCATCAAATAAATTTCAATTTTAGATGTTATTTTACTAAACACCGCAACAATATGTTAGGTACATGCATGACCTTCGATTGAAAGTGCACAACAAGGCTAGAGTAGAGGGATCTATCGTAGAGGCTAAGATTGTGAAAGAGATGACTGATTATTTTTCTGGATACTTTGGCGAACATGTTCGTACTAGATGGAAAAAGGATGATAAATACAATAACAGAGGAACGCAGGTGTGCAATGATGGTTGCACTTTAAATGTGTTCCAGTATCAAGGAAACCTTCATGGTAGAGGTGTGCCTTGTGATCTCTCAGAACAAGAATTGAACGCGGCAAGACTGTATATTTTGACCAATTGCTCTGTTGTAGACTGTTTCCGAGAGTAAGTTGATGCAAATAGAAATTTTTTAACCTTACTTGGCTCACGTTCTCTAACTTCTATATATTTGCATAGAGCATATATGGACCAGAAGCTTGCACAGGACCCCAATTTGTCAGTTGAGGCCCTTGATAAAATGATGACACGTGAATTTGTGGATTGGTTTAAGAAAACAGTAAATAATTCTTTCCTTGGCCATTTTTCATCTACACATGATTAGTAATATAGCTCCGTACTAAATATAATTCTCTGATTTTTCTATTGTCGAAAGGATAACAACAGAGATGAAGACTTATGGAATTTAGCCAATGGATGCAAATCTAGAGTACTATCTGTTGGGGGCAATCATTAGGGGTACCCAAACCTATGGGATAACCACCCCAATAAATATTAATCTTGTCCAAGTAACCAGAAAAAGAAAGCGGAAGTTAAGGCCCACGGCCCAGCAACGACTGAAGGCCCAGCCAAGACGCCCCGCGTCGTGCCTCGACGCGAACCAAAATCTCCGCTTCGCTCGAGGGGACCGACCCCTCGAGCGAATCGGAGAACTCCGCTTCGGTCGAGGCCTGGCAACCGAGCCTCGAGCAACCCACGGAATGGGGAAAGCTCCGCCTCGGTCGAGACCCTCGCTCCGACAAACATTAAATGGCGCCCTCTGCCACCGCGCCTTCAAAGTCAAAAAGCAGATTTCTTGCCATACTGCCCTGACGGCCACGACTCCTCCCATCGTATCCACCAACTCCCGTCACTATGCTGCCAACCGAGGCTCTGTGTAGACAGGCCGGCACTGTGCGAACAGAGCCCGTCACTCCGAGCTCCTGTACTGCCAACTCCGACGACTCGAAGACCTTCGTGGACAGAGAGACCCTCGAGCACACAGCAGGAGAAGAGTTCAGGACGACAAAGGTATGGCGGGCCATTCCGAGCACTATGCGACCAACCCCGGCGCTGTGCGGACATGTCGCCGCCGTGCGAACAGGGCCGGGTCACTCTAACTCCCTGTACCACCAACTCCCACAGCGATTTCCCACAGAATAAGCTGTGCGCTGGCATGGGAGACCCTCGAGGTAGAGTACGGATGAGTCATTATCACACTAAGGACGCCCCGGATCCTCAAGACCACTCCTCGACGTCATCACCAGTACAAGAATCGACTACAACAAACAAGAACAGGGAAGCACGCCCAACGCCATTCCTACTACTGTGCTACAACTATGCCTAACCAGCAACACGCTCCTGTAACCCCTCCTCCTTGGCCTATAAAAGGAGGGGGTGATCGAGCAGGAGAGGAAGGACAGAGAGGAGGAAGGGAAAAAGAGAATCTGCATACACTCAGAATAGATCACGATATTGGCACCCTGCCTCAATCATCCGGGACTCGGAGGTCTAGCCTCTCGTCCCAACCTGCTTGTACCCCCTACTGCTTGCATTCCGGTGCGGAATAATACATCACACGCACACCGCTTTGCTGGAAGTACGGTCCTCTGACCGGAACCAGGATAAACCCGTGTCTCGTGTTATCTTCTGCATCAACCATCAAGGGAGGGAACACAACACATTTCTGGTTGGTGTCGGGACCACGATTTCTAAACACCGACACTATCATATAATTCATATGATGTAAATGGCTACAGGTTTAGGTCAGAGCATTACGAGAAATCCCATGCAACACTGGCCACAATTAACACTGGGGTTTGTGTGTCTTCTTTCACCTCAGATGATCAGCAACTTGACTACTATGGTGTTGTAGAGGATATTTTGAAGTTGTCCTTTAATGCTGGTAGAAGAATCGAAATGGTTCTTCTAAAATGTTGCTGGTTTGACCCAATTACTGGTCTTAGGTCTGAACCTAAATTAGGTTTGGTGGAGGTGAAGCCAACTTCAAGGCTTCATAATTTTGAGCCCTTTGCCATGGCTCACCAGGCCACTCAAGTACTACTTACAGTATCCATCTAAGAGGCGTGACCTGCATGATTGGTGTGTTGTTTACAAGATACAGCCAAGTAAATTGAGCAACCATAATGTGGATGATCCACAAGAACCACTATGGCCGATGTATTTTTCCAAGAAGATAGGCTACATGGAAGCTTCTCTATTGATGTTGATGGATGGCTTGATGATATTGCTGTATCTACAAATGAGATGGATGATGTCCTGGATCCTGATGAAATTGAAACTATACAAAAGAAAAGCAACAATTGGGATACTGAAGACAATGTATCTTGTGATGGGAGTAGTAGTGAGGAAGAACAAGAATTACTTGAAGAAGAAAACAGCGATTAGGAAGACACTGACGATGGCGATGAAAACACAGATGAGGATGTCTTAGAATATGATTATGATGACTATTGAATGCTTAGTTTTTTTCATGAATAATTATGCTATTAAGCTATCATGCAGAAGTGCACGGTAGATCAGTGCTACTATGTATTCAATATATTTGTTTACTTATGGTTGTTAATTTGCTGTACTTATTTTAGTGCATGTTTAGTTTCATGTAATCTACTTGTAGTTTTATTTGTGTACATTGAGTTTGTTTTATATTTTTTTTTCAAATTGATGCCAATTAACATGGTTGAAACAGGATGACAGGGCGCCTGAAGCATAGGCCAGTGTCATCATCCAGGTCAGAGAGATCCACATCAAGTGTTGAAAGAGGGAACAATGTCCTTTCAGCAAATCAGCAGCCTAATGATAAAAAGAGAACTCGATCAAGGACTGATAGCGGTGAAAGGCTGCACGAGGAAGATAGACCCACCATCAAGGCTATTGGCGAGTAAGCAAATTTCTATTTGCATAATATTTTGTTTACTTTAATTATTACACACATCAACTAAATATATTCTGCTTCCATTTCATAAGTAATACACCTATGTATATTCAAATATTTATAGGAACTGGGAAGTTCATCCATACCAAGGGTCCCGCAAACCCCCAACAGTAATTGGTGCTCTGGTTCGTGAGATGTATCCCGATGTTGTTGAAACTGTAGATGGCCCAAAACCGGTATTAACATGGGAAGATTTCAAGAGGACCATCACACTTGGAGAAACAAATGATAGACGTGTCGTGAAAGAGTTCTAGGTATGCTTTAGATGTGCAGAGTGCCTGTAACTTAGGAATCTTGCATCTATTTCAAAAAACCAATTCAGCTGCAAGTTAACTGTTACTAAAATGTGCTACATGATTGTGCAGTGGCATTTCAAGTGTCTTCCAGAAGATAGAACTAGGGCAGATCAAGTCTTGGAGGTAAAATTTAAAAACATAGTGCCTAAGATGTTGAGCGAAGAGAAGCAAGCAGCAACAAAGAAATTGTATAAAGATGGTAATGTGCCGTCAGAAGATGTGGATGAAGACGGAAATCGCTGGCCAACAAAAGAAGCACTTATTTTGCTAAGCCAAAAGACTTTACAACTGATGGTTGCTATGTGAGCATTGGAGTACATCAACATTTAGGAAAGCATCTTTTGCAGCAAAGCGTAATCGGCAAGGTGGAAGTGGTGAAACAAACCATCGCAGTGGCTCAAGAAGCTTGCTAGCAACACGCTAATTTTTGGTAATAAGTACCCACTCAACATTTTGTAACATTCCTAGGGATACTAATATCTAGCACTCATTACACCGGAAACATACTTGTTAAATGTAGGAACTCAAAACTGGTGTTGACCCTGGACTTGATGGCGCTTGGCTGCACAATCACAAATTGCATCAAGACACCAACGATAGCAGGCTATGTAGCCAGAGTGCTACTGATAAATGGGTAAGCTATGGATTATTTAGTTGATAGTCCTTGTAATTTTCCTATTGATAATTCTAGCTTATTACTTTTGTTTTTTAAAAAAGGCACAATATGAAGAAGGGATGGAAAAAAAGTATGGACCAAACTGGAGAGATGTGCATCCTGAGTTAGATGCAGCTGTCATCTACGAGTGTGTGGGTAGAATGCCACATGGCATGCTAGGAATTGCTGATGGGGCAATTAGCATAGCTGAGAAGGAAGCAATTAAGACAAGGAAGAGATGTGCCCAACCATATCCTACTGCTAGAGAGAAGCGACTAGAAAGGGACAATAAGAAGCTGCGGGAGGAAAATAGTGCTTATCGCAGGCTTGAGCGTGTTGTTCGGGTAATGTGTATTGTTAATAATCATATACATTATAAGATGTACCTATTGACCGATTTTGAAGCATTAACAGGCAATTGCTGCTAAAGGGGGAATTGACTATGATGCTTTAGCTCAGGAAACTGTAAGTAACTAAGTAATTTTGGCTCTGAAATTTTCTTCGATCACGTACATTATTGGCATACTACTTGACACTGTAAGTATGATTTAAGGATATATTTTTAAATTTTTCTTTCGACCATGAACATAAGTAGTTCCCAAGATCCCTCAGTAGTTAGCAATCCTCACTTTAATTATTTTCCATTCTGTTGTTTTCATATGCTCAGGGTTATAAGATGAAAAGTACTACTAAAAACAGAAACAAGTAGGACTGGGTTATGTTTCTGTTTTCAGTAACATAAACTCTACATTTTTTTCATAGGCTGTTTTCTACTATTACTGAAAACAAGTGGCTGTTACAAGTAGCCTAGGAATGCTCTTTGTAACTGAAAATGTTTCCATAGGTTGTTTCTATTTTCAGTAATACTGTAATAGTAGAGTTTTCTGTTAACAGAAGCAAGTGGTTGTTTTCTGTTTTCATGAAAAAAAATTCTCACTACAACTATTTTCCGTTTTCCGTTTTCTTTTGAAGGAAAGAGTAGCTGTATATAATTTTTTATAGGATCCAGGTTATAAGATATAGGTTCCCATCATGTGTTCCAGTTACATGTAATGCTCTTTATTTCTTAGCTTGTTACAAGTACTGCTCTGGAAATTAAAGATGCTTCAAACTTGATCTCTAGTAGCTTGAAACTTCAGAGCACAAATATGGTTTAAATGCCCTCAAGCACCATACTACTGCACTATCAGATCACAACTTCCCCTACAGTTGAAATTTCTGTGGAAATGGCAACAAGCTGTAGGGGACATGTTTTGATACTTTTTTTCCTACAAATTGCAATCTTCATTTTCTCACATTGCAAGACCTGATGAACTAACATATCTGAGTACCAGTACCACTAGTATGTGATGCATTTTCTAGTACTGCTAGTTTGGTTTAACTTTGTATTGAACTATGAGTTACAGACTGTAATTTGTCGGCATGCAGGCTACTTCTGAATCTGAGGCTACATTATCAAGGGAGCATGATGGAGATGGTCAGGATGCATCAGACCATGTTAGTACAAACTGCGGCGACCATGTGTTCAGGACAAAGCCAGGCTTATTGCAAAATTTGAATTACAAGCAAATGGGTTTGTGTGCTTACACCTATTTTTTTTTAATTTCTATAGGAAAACCTTGATGGAAGAGACTACACTGATGAAGAAAATGAAGATTACTACTATGATGATGAAGGGTACAATAATGACCAAGGAGGCGATGAAAACTATGGCAACTATGGTCGTCAGGACATTGATGAGGATTGTGACTTTTGGTGATGAGGGACATATGGATGCAACGAATGGAGTCTGGTGCCACACTTTTAAGCTAGATGACATCATGGCTAGTTTATATTAAAGCATATGAACAATAGCTAGTATCTTAGTCAGATATTCCTATTTCAATAGTAGATTACAGAACCATGTCCTTTCCCACTTTCAGAATTTCTAAACCTTTCTTTTGTACTTGTTAAGTTTGGATGAACCATGGATATTGAAATGACAGTTATGAAATACTGCAGCTTTTCTTGTTTAGCATTTGTGATTGTTCTTCCTACTCATATATAGATATGTAGTAGTTCTTTGTGGCTATAAAAATAACCACAAGCAGGATGGCATGACGATATAAAATGTTTGTAGTATATTTACATCACCGATGGTGTAATGATACCGTTGGACATTTGAAACCTGACAGTCAAATGTGTAGCCAACGGGTGGATAAAACCCTCATGTAAATGTATGGCCAATAGTGTATAATCCTCGACAGTTAAAAAAAATCATCGGCAAATTCATTTCTCAACTGGTGAACTGAACCATCGGGCACACGAACTACTATCGGTGTTGACTATCTACTTGCCGACGGTCGACTGTCCAACATACCGATGGCCACTAGTTTACCGACCGCCCGTTGGTAAAAGGAGGAATGTCCGACAAAGAGTGGCCGACGGGAGGTAGCCGACGGTATACGCTCGACAATTTCTATCCACGATAGTGCAAGTCAATGCCCGACGGTTAAAAAACCATTGGTCATTGTTACGATTCTAGTAGTGGGAGCGGCTGATGGAGCGCGCTAGCTCCATGGCCAGGCGGCAGATTGGGATGGTGAAGCTCGCGGCCGGAGTTCGACGGCAATAGGTCGGCGACGAGCGGCATGGCCACAAGTCGGGAGGGTGGTGGGCTGGCGGACGAGCTCGGGCTCGACGTGCCGGTGTCCGGACGGTGGTGCAGAGCCGGTGCGGTGGAGCATGGCGCGGAGGTGGGACTGGTGGAAATGTCCTACACAGGGCAGTTGGCCTCTCCCGCCGATGGAAAGCAATATAGCAATCCATGGGTTGGATTGGTATATTTGCATATAGGAGAGAGAAATTTAGATCATAGCCTAAAAATTTTAGGTATAGCAATACTGTTGGAGCATGTTTTTAGGTATTTTGGTAATTTTTAGATATAGCAATCCAATATAGCAATGCTGCTGGAGATGCTCTGATAATTAAACATGGATTTCTATTGTCATTGGTATGTGACGTACGGTATGAGTGTCCCATCGTCTCTCATGCCTGCTCTACTGTTATGCTGCTTTTCCATGCAGCCCTGTTCGGCTGGCTGGTGGCTGGTGGCTGGTGCTGGTTTGTGCTGAGAGAAAAATATTGCTGGCTAGTTGGTGGCTGGTGCTGATTTATTCTGAAAGAAAAGTACTGCTCACTGGTGGCTGTGAAATGTATCTGATCAGATATTAAAAAATTATCTGGCAACGGCGCAAATACGCTGTCATCATTGATGACAAATTTTCTACGCGACCTAGCCTCATCATCTGACCCGTCCTGCCGCAAGCAAGTTCGATCATCGCCACTTGTTTGTTTCCATCAGTCCCTGAACAAAAACACGATCCAGATAGAGGCATGATATTCCGGAACCAGAAGCCCGATCAACCATTAATTTATCCCATTATTCCTGCATCTAGATGCACGCAGCGACCATGCATGCATGATATATAGGGGATAGGCATATACGCTGATGTAATAAGGAAGCGGCCGTGTTAGAGTGCTTTCACAACCACTTCTCTAGACCTGGTCATCTCGTCCTCTGCAACGTACCATGCCTGCAGCTTCTCTGGTCGTTTTCATTGAGACAAGTAAATCGAAAGTTCCCCCGGGACGTACGAGCAGTTGAGTTCAAACTCGCCAATGCAAGTGGGTGATTCGATTCTGCTCACAGAAACAGCATGGGCACGGCGTCAGTTAACACATCACACGTACGAGATTACTTGAAAAGTATTTGAATTGGACCTCAAAGGAACTATACGAATGTTCATCGTAGTAGTCGTCGATGTCCAACAAGTAGGTGGTGCAAGACCTGCTCATCTGCAGGCTCGATCTATATATCTAAACTAAATTAGGTCCGGGTGATGAATGAATATAATCAAGCCTTTGTCTTTGCAAAACGTATCGAGTGACGACGCCTAGCTAGGTGAGAAAAGGCTCACGTGCCGCGCTGAGCTCTGCGGCAGCGACTGTGCACTTGGGTAAGATAGGTCGTGGCCGGATTCAGAATTCTACGCACCGTAAGTGCACATATTCAAACGGAAGAATCGTGGGATTTGTGACTTCTGTTCACGATTAAAATATTTTTTTGGAGCTGCTTCCTATTAATACCGTTTATTTCAACCAGTACTTAATACTCGATCGACGACCCTTTTAATACCGGAACTAAACGTACGGGGGTTTTGTTTCACCTGCTACTAATACTCAACCCCTTTAATATTAGTACTGAAGGAGAATTTGGACGGACACTGATGTGTGCACTTTTTCAGTAATTTACCACTCCACTTTCCAAATGGGACCAAGGGAGTACGTACTGGTGGTATCTTAGCAAGATGTAATCTCATTTTAAGGTGGTGTTTGGATCCGGGTGCTAAAGTTTAGCGCTTTAAATAAGTGATAATTAGATGTATTAAATATAAACTAATTATAAAACTAATTACATAAGTCATGTCTATTTCGCGAGACGAATCTAACAAGCCTAATTTCGCTATAATTAATATATAATTATCATACGTTTACTGTAGCATTACATTGTCTAATCATGATGTAATTAGGCTTGATAGATTCGGCTCATAAATTACTCCTCGTTTATGTAATGGGGTTTTTAATTAATCTATATTTAATCCTTCTAATTAACATATTTATATCCGATGTGACGACGCTAAAGTTTAGCGTGTGGGAAACAAACGGGGCGCATCATCATCCATTTCTTTCCTCCCATACTACTGCAGCTGCTTAATTTCCCACGAAAACGACGGCAAAAGAGACTTGTCATCATATAACACGTTACATAATTTCACCGTCTCACATTTCCTGATGTATACAACCGTAACGCCGCGCGCGTTCTAGATGTATAGACTGAACCGAAAATTTGAAGCTTCGTCCGGACGGAGCGTGTTCACTAAGTGCACATTATTAACGATAACAACAAATATGCATATGTTTACCTAGATTGAGATCGAGCACAGTGCCGTCCATACTCAACCGTCGCCAAGTCGGGAGAGGGGAGACAGGACAAATATAAACACCCCGCCGGTCTACACGTCACTCGTACACACACTAGCTTGAAAAGTAATTTAATTGGACCCCAAAGCAAGTGACCGAGCGTATTTACGTTGAACTGCAACAAGTCAGCCACCACCAGCCCACAAGACGTGTGTTAGGCCAGGTCAAGGAAGAACGTACTACGTATGAAACGAAAGGAGAAAGATCAGCAATATAATGCATGCAGCAAGCACTTGCACTATTGGAAAAGCAGCTATAAAAGGAGGCCCATGCCACCATTAATTTATGCCAGTCTCACCTCGCTCGATCTCACGTACACGTACGGTTCTTTACACACCTTCATTTTGCGCACAGCAAGGAGAGACTAAGACACATCCCATCCGACACTGAAGAAGGCCGGCCGGATTGCGCTAGCTGCTGCCTGCCCAATGCAAGACGCGTGCATGGAGGGCATTAGCAGCAGTGTCACGGCGAGCGGTGGCAAGGCGAAGGTGGTCGTCGTCATGGGCGCCACGGCCACCGGCAAGTCCAAGCTGGCCGTCGACCTCGCGCTGCTCTTGGGCGGAGAGGTCATCAACTCCGACAAGATCCAGGTCCACGACGGCCTCGACGTCGTCACCAACAAGGTCACCGTCGCGGAGCGCAAGGGCGTGCCGCACCACCTCATCGGCGGGGTGAGCCCCGACGCCGACTACACCGCCGCCGACTTCTGCAGGGACGCCACGCGCGCCGTCGAGTCCGTCCTCGCCAGGGGCCGCGTCCCCATCATCGCCGGCGGCTCCAACAGGTACATAGCGGCGCTGCTGGACGGCGAGCCGGCGGCGCTCCGCCGGCGCTACGAGTGCTGCCTGCTCTGCGTCGGAGCCGACCTGCCGGTGCTCGACAGGTACATCCTGGACCGCGTGGACTCCATGCTGGAGCAGGGGCTTGTCGACGAGGTGCGGCCCTTCTTCCGGCCCGACGGCGACTACTCCGGGGGCGTCAGGAGGGCCATCGGCGTGCCGGAGATGCACGAATTCTTCAGGCAGGAGGCTGCGGGGGCTCTGGATGGCGACGATGAGCTGCGTGCGCGGCTCCTCGCCGCGGCCGCCGACGAGATCAAGGCCAACACGTGCAGGCTGGCGCGCCGCCAGATGCGGAAGATCCAATGCCTCCGCAGCCTGCATGGGTGGAGCATCCGGTGCCTCGACGCCACCGGGGTGCTTGCCCTAAAGGTCGGGGATACGAGGAACAGCCCAAAGGCGGCGGAGGGCGCCGCGTGGGAGAAGGACGTCGTCGGCCCAGCAGCGAGGTTCGTGGGAGCGTTTCTGGCAGCAAATAATACGATCGACAAGCAGCAGCGCCGTTTCGTCAGCTTGCCGGTGAAAGACGTGGTGGCTGCGGCAGGCGGCTGCACGGCGGCGGAGTGGTGGGGGCGGCTGCACGGGGACACGGCGGTGGTGTCGCCGGGCCGTGGTTTGGTTGGATTGGACACGGCAGTGGTTTGAGCTGTGGTGACAACCGTTTGGTTTGGACAAAAATAGTATACAACATTTGTTTATTCTATAGTCATGGTGGGTTCATCTGGCCGTCCCATCCTTGCATGCTTACAGTCACATATGTTTACCGGAGACAGTACATATGAGTTGGTACCTGATTTTCATCCGATATTTGTTCTCACTGTTGCATAAATACAAAACTTGAAAGCTGCCATTTGGGAATTGAAATAGCTTATATCCAGAGAGCACATTGCATGGGAAGGAAATCTAAATTCCGTACTGTGCTAAAAATGTAGAAATCAGTTACCTTAATGGAAGGGTTCTTATTCTTGGGTGCAACAGCTCCATCTTACCTATTTCGCATACAAAAAATGGAAGGGCAAGTTGACTCATGGCTAATTACTAAACATCAGTGGTTTATCATCATCCTAGCATTGTGTACCAACTAAATATAGTATATACCAAAGTGTTCGTGTCAATTGAGTCCATATTCAAAAGAGCAAATGATAGTATCTTGCAAGGTTCTGTAAGATAATGAAATGATCAGACACCTACCATTCAGAGATCAAACAAAGATGCCCCTATGTGTATAAAAAACGACGTGCATCAAGAGCGGTAGGAAGCACCGAAAAGTAGCCTGATACGAATGGTAGAAGTGGAAAGATGTATATAAGCACAACCAAAGTAACAATGTGTACACTAAGGACTAATGAACATGTAGGATAAAATAGAAATTTGCTTGAAAGAACTTCAGTAACACATGTAAAAAAGGAGGTGCCTCAAGCTAAGAGCAATAGGTTCACTACGGGAAATGACACTCGGCAAAGCTCCAAATACACTTGGCAAAAGGTTTGCTGAGTGTAGCACTCTGCAAAAAGCACACGGCATACAAAGTGACGACAAAGAGCGCGAACCCTTTGCCTAGTGCCAAAAAAATACTCAGCAAACATTTCTGAAAAACATTAAAAAAAACACCGGCCATGCCCGACCATCCGTCGCCGGCCACGCCGCTCGCCCAGCCGCTCTCCTGCCCAACAGCCGCCTCGCCGCGCCGCTCGCCCAGCCGCTGACCTGCCCGCCGGCCGCCTAGCCGCACCGCTCGCCTAGCCACTGGCCACGCCACCCGCTGGGCCCGGCCGCTCACCTGGCCGCCGCCTCACCGCGCCGCTCGCCTAGCTGCCTAGCTGTGCCGCTGGCCTGCCCGCTGGCCGCCTCGCCGGGCCGGGCCACTCGACTGGCCGCCTAGGCGTTGGGCGCCAGTCGCCTGGCCCCTAGCCGTCTGGGCGTTGGGCGCTAGCCGCCGGGCCCCCGGCCCCCGGCCGCCTAGGAGGGAGAGAAGTTGAGAGAGATGAGAGAGGGGGGAGCTGATGCATAGCCTTATCCGCCTGGGTGTGGTTGTGAGAGAGAGGCGGGAGAGAGAAAAGACTTATCCGAAGGGGAGGTGCGAACCAATAGGAAAGTGGCATTCTAGACGGGACGGATCGATGACATGGAATGTTTGCCGAGTGCCTTGCCGAGTGTTTTTCTAGACACTCGGCAAACAATTTTTCCAATGTGCTTAATTTTTTAAAAAAATTATCAAACAAATTTATGATTTTTAGGTAGAGGGAGCATGAAGAGATTTTTTATTTAGACTATATTCTGCTATGTTTTGTGTTCCAGAGTTAGAGAAAATTTTATTTTTTACTATTTAAAAATTATTAACCTACTTACCATATTACTTAAAATATTTTTATGCATTATACTATTCTCATCCTATAGTTAATTAGACGAGTGTTCTATTGTTCCTTTATTATGCTAATATTTTATTATCAAAATTAAAAAAATAAAATGTTTTATGCTCTATAGTTAGAGTAATTTATAATTTTAGAATGAGGTAGAACGGAGAGATTGTTTATTTATACATGCATGGATAATGTACAAATTTTATTTATACATGAATAAAAAAATTATAAATTTTAGAATGAGGGACGGATGAATAAAGAATTTATAAACTTTATTAGAATTAGGGACGGTGGAGAATTTGCGTGTAGAGTAAAATTAGAAGTACATAAAAGGTCAGCAATATTTTACAGAAAGTGTATTTTGCATTTCTTGCTTTAGAATTGGGGAAAAGTAATAAACTAATTGTAGAAGGACCAACAATGGATGTACGGCATCCAGTGCGCCATGGCGTGGATTAATGGCCTAAAGTCTTTTCTCAATACGGCAGAGGCCAACAAGTCGTTGGATGGTTTCATGTGTTGTCCATCCAGATTTTAGAGAAGTAACAAGGATTACTACAAAAATAAAAACTCTACACATGCACATATATGGTTGGGGTTTCATGGATAATTAGTATATTGTTTGTACAAAGTACGGCGAAAGAGGAGTCGTAATGGAAGACAGTGAAGAAGAATATGATGATGTTCCAGATTGGGTTCAACGTGGTGCCTTTGCAGATACTACAATGGGTGAGGCTGAAGAAAATATTGTGGAAGATGAATCAACTGACAAACTAGGTCATGTGTTGCTGGATGCATAGAAAGACTCTGAAAGTGCAAAGGAGTCAATGAAGATCAAGATGATGTTGGAGGATCACAAAAATTTGTTGTATCCAGATTGCAAATAGGGGTACAAAAAGTCAGGTAGTACATTGAAATTGATGTAGTAGAAGACAACAAATTGTGTGATTGATAAGGGATCTGGGGAGCTTTTAAAAATCGTAAAGAATATGTTTTTCAAGGGTAACAAACTTCCCTCAACAACCGATGAAGCAAAAAAAAAGGTTGTTTCTCCTCTAGGATTGGAGGTACGTAAGATACATGCATGTCCTATTAACGGTATCCTCTATCATGCTATGGAGTATGAGAGTTTGTATGCTTGTCTGGTGTACAATGCATCACGGTACAAGATTAGGCGAGATGACCCCGGTGAGGTGTGGCCTGCCAAGAAGAAGTTCCTGCAAAGGTGACGTGGTATTTTCCTGTAATATCATGTTTGAAGCATTTGTTTAGAAACAAGGTGCACGCAAAGTTAATGCGATGTCACAAGAACATAAGCAAGATGAGATGTTGAGACACCCCACATGTAGGTCCCAATGGAGAAACGTTGATAGAGAATTCCCCGACTTTTAGAAAGAATGCGAGAAACATAAGGTTTGGCTTAAT
This sequence comes from Echinochloa phyllopogon, assembly GCA_033239725.1. NCBI lineage: Eukaryota > Viridiplantae > Streptophyta > Magnoliopsida > Poales > Poaceae > Echinochloa > Echinochloa phyllopogon. The sequence goes on along the minus strand of BTCW01000018.1, from coordinate 57,769,073 downwards.
TACACAAAAAGAGGACAATCCTTATCTCCAAATATGACATAATAAATTGGGATAATCTCAACTCTCCACAAACAGAGGTCATAGAAGATGAAGAAGAACCTCAATATCCGTCCAAACCAAGTTCGACTTCATCATCAATAACATTTGCCCTTAAGTGATACTCCCTCCATATTGGTATTAGATAACATTTTGGACAAGATTTTAGTCAAACATTGGGAATATAAATCATGAATAACTTTTAAGTCGTTGAATTTGGAAATGTAAAAACCATATGAATATATTTGTCTTAAAAAATATTTTTATAAAAGTATACATATATTATTTTTTTAATAAATATTTTTGTAAAAATAAGAAGTCAAAGTTACATTTTGGAGACCGTGTCGTTGTCCTAAACGTCATCTAATACCAATATGGAGGGGATAAAAATCTATGTATCTAGACATTGTGTGTATCTAGATACATAACAAAATTTATATATCTAAAAAACCCAAAAACAAACTATAGTTTAGGACTGAGGGAATAGCATATATGGTGTATCCAATCAAAAGACCTATATGCTTACATGAGCACATCTAAAGAGCACATATATACGCACCGGTCTACTCCCTCCATCCCAAAAAAGAAAAAAACTAGTCATTATAGGATCCAAAATTTATCCAAAAAATAGGTTACTTTACTCTGTTTTGATATGTGCATGGTGTGAAGAATCAATTACGGTCAAGTATGACTAATAAATAGGGGCGAGATCATTTCACTTTTTGTAAAATTATATATGCGGGCAAAATTATATATAGGAGTACGATATGCATGCATTTCCTTAATCTTTTACCTTAAAAGAATGCACCTTATATATGGGAGTACATTTCTTTCCTAGATGCTCAAGCATGTGTTTGACAAGTTCAGAAATAGCACTGGTAGTTTCACACCGGTCTGTGCGACGGCGTGAGGGGGCTCCTGAGCCAATACAACACGGCTCACATGGCGACTCCTGAGGAGACGGCTCTGGCAGACGACGTCATCGCCTTCGCTAGGCACCACCTCGAGAAGTACCGCATGGCTTACGTGAAAAGAGCTGTAACTAATCGGGGTCTCTTCCGGAACTAATCAGCACCTAGAGCCTTCGGAGAGAATGAACGATAATTAAGCATTCTTCTTCTTCTTCTTCTTCTTCTGCTGCAAACTTATATATCTACGTCGTTGTTATACTCACTGAGGATATATTTGTATATGCAAGTTCTTCATGATGTATTTTGCTTAACTTTATCTTTAGCTCCCAGTCCTAACAAGTCGAGCTCTAAATGCACATCCAGCGCATGCAAGCCAATCCACTCTTTCCTGCAAGCCCAGACCTAATCTTACTGCATCCTACTTTTTTTGGTAAGCTTATTGCAGCCCACTTCCTGGAAAAAGCCCGCCCGGGCCTTTCCACCACCCCCTCCGCTGCTGGGCCAGAAGGCGCTCGGTCTCGTCGTGCGGCCCAGAAACACGCACTGGCCTCGTCAGTGGGGATCAGGCTTTCCGTGTGTGGATAAGGAGAGGCCAGGTCGTTGGGGCGTTGAAGTCGGCGGCCCCGCCGCGCACGTCCCCGTGTCGTGTCCGTCGCGGTGGTGGCAATGCCATGCTACGCCTCCGCTTTGCCTTGCACGCCAACGCCGATGCGCTGGCGGAGCGAGACCGCCCGCGACCGTGGCCACAATTACGGAGCACTTCTTTTTTTCTATTCATCATCTATAAAATGCGCGCGTATATGACTGGTTGTTGGACAACGACATACCGGGTCAGTTTGTCTTGTGCCGCCCATTCAATATGTGGAGACGTAGTCGCCTCCTGTTGGCTGTTGTTGCGTTGCAGCATTCAGACTCGCGTCTTTTTTTTTTTGGTTCCTTCTTCTGAAGAATGAAAACCAGAAACATCGATCTCCAACTCCAACATACCTCATATTGTCGGTTTAGCTTATATGTATAGTATCTTTCCATCGTCACTATGATGCCTAATAAGCTGCTAACGTTTCAAACAATATATAATGCAGTCACGAAAGTATGAACGATCCGATAGATGTAGCAGTCAGGAACATAAGCAATGCAAGTATATATAATGCCTGAAACTAATAAAACTACGCAACCAACGTGGAAATAGTCCGTGCCCGTGGGTATATCCTCCTCTGAATTCTGATATATTCTTGTATGGCTGTCACTGCATCTCTCTTTTCTATGTCCAGAGTCCACCTTGTCACTTGATTCCTATTTTATCTTTATTATGCAGATTGTTATTGCCCTTTGTTGCGTGCGCGGCGCTGCTGCCCACGTAGCACGGTACTAGTAGTACTGATTGGATCATTCCAATCACGTCGCAATCGTCTACTACACGCCGAGTCGTCACCAATCATGGCGCGGTTTCTTGTCTGCTCCCCGCGGCCCCTCGACGTGCACATGTTGACTGTTAACGCTAAATATATCCTTGCTTGCTTGATCAATTCCCCATCGGAGAACTCACAGATCCTTCCCCAGGTTTCCGATGTCGGATGCTGCAGAAAATTCCTCCGGGATCGCGTCCCGATTCGAGTTCTAGAAACAAACGTCCAACGACGACTGCGTCGTCTACGTTCGATTCGTGTTCTTGCGCTGTTGGAAATTTGCAGCGCATTTTCCCCTTCCATTCTCCTCTTTCTCGGGAACACTGAGCCTAGCGCTGAGGTGGCGCCGCCATGAAGTACGAGAAGGGCCGCGACGCCGGCGGGGAGTCCAATGGCGATGGCGGCTCCCAGAAAGGAGGAGGCGACGTGCCGCCGAGCATCCAGCTTGACATCATGGAGCACCCTGGCGGCGGCGGCGGTGGCAGAGGCGGGCTGGGCACAGGGGGCGGGTCGGCGTCCTTCTTCGAGCCGTGGCGGGAGCAGACGCCGGGCAGCGGGAGCGGCCACGGCAGCTCGGGAAGGCGCGGCGGGCGCGAGCCGCCGGAGAAGCGGCTCACCCTGTTCGCGCTCCGCCTGGCCGTCCTCGAGAAGGCGGCGAGCGGGCTCGGGAAGCTGGACTTCGTGTGGGCCACCGTCGTGCTCCTCGGCGGCTTCGCGAGCTCCCTCAACATCACCGACTTCTGGTGCGTCACCGTCATCCTCGTCGGCGAGGGCGCCCGCGTCTTCAGCCGCAGCCACGAGCTCGAGTGGCAGCACCACGCCACGCAGACCTCCACCGCCGGCGGCGCCTTGCGCTCCAGCTCCCGCTTCTTCCGCCACATCATCCACGCCCTCGCCGACCCCGCAGCGGCCGCCGCCGGCGGCGGCCGCGCCGACGACGAGGCGCGCGCCAGGGCCGCGCTGTTCCAGCGCCAGATCGTCGCCTTCATGAAGCGCCGCGCCTGGCACGCCCCCGACGTGTCGCTGCTCCCCTACACCGGCTGGGTCTTCGTCTCCCGGAAGATCGGCCGCCTTCTCAACTGGCTGCAGGTGCTCTCGGCGTTGGCCTGCGTCGCGCTCTCGCTGATGCGCCTCTGGAGGCACGACTTCGACGGCGGCGGCGGCGACGGTTCCACCACCTCCAACATGCGGCCGGCGCTGCTCCTCTTCTACACGCTGGCGCTGGTGGAGGCGTCGCTGTTCCTGCTCGAGAAGGCCTACTGGACGTGGAAGATCTCCATCTGCAAGCTGCTCCATCAGGTGAGCGGCGAGTGCGAGCTGGGCGCCTACGGGCTCGTCTCGCTCACGCGCTTCTTCTACGACGCCTACTCGCGGTGCATCGCCGGGAGCATCTTCGACGGCATCAAGATGGACCTCGTCACCTTCGCCGAGGACCTCATCCTGTCCGACTTCCTCGACGAGCAGCTCATCGGCGTCCGCATCCTGCAGCAGTTCGCCACCAGTGAGCGCTCCGCCGGCGACACGCTGCGCAAGGTCGGCACGACGCCGAGGTCCATCGAGCGGCTTATCGAGATGCTCAACTGGAAGCGGCCCGACGAGGAGGAGGTGCGCCGGTGCGCGGCCGAGGTGGTGTCCAAGCTCGCCGGCAAGCGCCAGAACGCGCTCCGCGTGTCCGGCATCCCCGGCGCCATCGAGTCCATCATGTCCCTGCTCTACACCGGCAGGAACAACGCCCCCGTGCACGGCGGCGAGGCCTCGCCGGCGGGGCGCGCCTACGACCACCTGCCGTTCAACCTGCTGGGCCTCCTCATCCTCAAGAAGCTCGCCAGGGACCACGACAACTGCGGCAAGATCGGTAACGCGCGTGGCCTGCTCGCCAAGATCATCAATTTCACCCAGGCATCGCCGGTTCTCCTCCGGAACCCGCACGCGTCGGACTCGCAGGTCCGCGCCGTGAAGCGCGCGCTCCAGCTGGTGAAGATGCTGGTGTCCACGACGGGCGGCACGGGGGTGGCGCTCCGGAAGGACGTGGCGGAGAACGTGTTCACGGTCAGCAACCTCCGCGACATCCTCAGGTACGGGCAGCAGCACAGGGATCTGCAGAAGCTCGCCACCGACGTGCTGACGGGGCTAGCCTTGGACGACGGCGGCAAGAAGGCGATCGTCGCCACCGGGGGTGTGGTCAAGCATCTGCTCTCCATTTTCGTCAGCGCCGAGGAGAGGGAGCTCGGCGGCGAGGCCGGCGAGGCGCTGGCGATGCTGGCGCTGGAGAGCGAGGCCGGCTGCGCGGCGATAATGAAGCGCCGCGACGTGCTGGAGCAGCTCGTGTCGGCGCTGCAGGACGGCGGCGACGCGCGCCGCCTGAACGCGGCGCGGGTGCTGCGGAACCTGTGCGCGTACTCGTGGGAGACGCACCGGGAGCGGCTGCGCGCGGCGGCCGAGGCGCTGCCGGCGGTGGTGAGGGCCACCATGGCGGACGGGGACAAGGTCCTGGAGGTGTCCGTCGGCCTGACGACGGAGATCTGCAGGTTCGTCGACGGCGACCGGTTCGCCGCCGAGCTGCGCGCCGCCGGCGTCGCGGAGGAGCGGGCGTACGTGGAGCGGCTCGCGAGCATCCTGCGGCGGTACAGGTACCCGGAGATCAGGGTGCCCCGGATGCGGCGGTTCGTGGTGCAGCAGGTGATCTGGATGATGGAGTGCTCGCGCGGAGAAGGGTACGTGGAGCTCTTCAGGGAGGTGGGGATGGAGCGGCTGCTCGAGTCCATCGCCGACACCACGTCGGAGCTCGAGTGCTACCACGTGTTCTCCGGCAGCGTGGGCATCAGCAAGCACCGTGAGAGCTTCTCCGGCATCGTGGACTACGCGCTGGAGCTGATCGCCGGCAGTGGTGGCGGAGCTCGAGCTGAAGAGTGAAAGGTTCAATGGAAATTGACTAAGCATGCATTCTCTTGTTCATATTTGATCATGTACTAATTCACATCTCATAACGTTTTCTGGAGATGCCATACATATACAATGTGATGAGTGTACAAGGGGAGTATGAAAATTACAAGAAATTGTAGAATTTAAAGTTCTGCGCGCGCGCGCACCGAGACAGAGAGAGAGAGAGTAGACAGGCCGTTGGGTCATGGCTTCATCAAGTAGAGAGAGTATTGAGAAATGCCGCATTAGCAAGTGATAGCACAGATGTAGTACCTCAATTCACCAATTTGCACCGTTACATAACGTCTAATTTTTCTAGCAACGAAATGGATTTGTGGAATGGCAAATGTAAGGAAGATAGTACATACATTCAGAGAAACCTGACAGGCCGTTGGGGCATGGTTTCATCAAGTAGAGAGAGTATACAGAGAGTAGCAAGTGGTAGCACCGTTGTACTATCTCAATTCATCAATTTGTACAGTTTAACGTCCACAGTTCATGGATTTGTGGAATGGCGAATACGAGCAGCCGCTCCATCCCCACCTCCCTCAAGCCACATGAAAAAAGTCTACAGAACCTCACAATATATCGAGCGTCAATTACATCGCTTTCTCTACTATAAAACTGGATTTTTTTTAACCCCCTCCACATTTGCAAAACCGTTTAAAGAGCTCGTGGTTTTGCATCATGGCATTGCCACGCAGGCATGTTGAGGTAGATCGAGATGCTGATGTGGACCGGTTGACATATGAACCCTGCTTGAAAGTAGTCACTACCAGAATGATCAACATCTGCACCGGGTGGGAAAGCCCTTTAGCACCAGGTTTCCCACCCGGTGCAACTAATCCGAGGCTAAAGGGGTACCCCTTTAGCACCGGATTGAATAACCGGTGCTAAAGGGTCCCTTTAGCACCGGGTGCAGCCACGACCCGGTGCTAAAGGCTCTTTAGCACCGGGTCTATACAGCACCCGGTGCTAAAGGCCCCCCCTTTAGCACCGGGTCTTCCCACCACCCGGTGCTAAAGGACCTTTAGCACCGGGTCTTCTACACCCGGTGCTAAAGGCCGTAACTGGCGCCAAACGAAAATTGGGGGCCTTTAGCACCGGATTTTAGATCAACCCGGTGCTAAAGGCCCCAAATTTTCGTTTGGCGCCCAGTTTCCAAACCGGCCTTTAGCACCGGGGGCTACTATTTGGGAATCTTATAAATATAGTTTTTAATATATAGTTATTAATACTTGTTTTAATTCAGTTATTAATACCTATTAAAAATATATATTAAATAAGAAAATCTTATAAATTACTAGAAAATCAATATAAAATGCTAGAAAATCTTATAAATTACTAGAAAATCAATATAAAATGCTAGAAAATCTTATAAATTAATAGAAAATCTTATAAATTACTAGAAAATCAATATAAAATGCTAGAAAATCTTATAAATTAATAGAAAATCTTATAAATTAATATAAAATATTATAAATTACTAGAAAATCTTATAAATTACTAGAAAATCTTATAAATTACTAGAAAATCAATATAAAATGCTAGAAAATCTTATAAATTAATAGAAAATCTTATAAATTACTAGAAAATCTTATAAATTACTTGAACAGTGGGATCTTCAAAGGTCCGTACTCTAGTTCCCATATCTCCTCTATGATTCCATAGTATGAGTTTGTATTGCCATTGGTGTCTGTCACGTCGATCCGGACACCACTGTTTTGGTTGGTGTTTTTCTTGTCCTGGGCTCTTGTGTAAAATGTATACCCATTGATGTCGTATCCTTGGAATGTCAAGATCGTGCTCGATGGACCTCTAGCTACAAAAGCTAGCTGCGCATCAATGCCCTCGACACCCATAAGACGTCTTCGCAACCAATCGGCGAAAGTACTATTGTGCAGACGTTGAATGAAGGCCGCAGACTTTGTTGAGTTTTCGTCCCTGAGAATCTGCATGTGCTCCTCGATTTACGGAGCAACTAAGGTTGATTGTTGCAAAACTGTGAGGTGCGCTTTACGAAATGTCTCAACGTCCTTGATCACCATCGATCTTCTCCCTAGTGTGCCCTTTCCACCAAGTCTCCCCTCGTGATGGGATTCGGGCACACCAATCGGCATAAGATCGTCGACAGAGTCAACACAGAATTCAATGATCTTGTATCTTCTATCGTGCGCAGGTGCAAACCGGACAACGATCCAAGTATTCGTACTGTCCGCGATAGAGGATACAGTCATTAGGACACGCATGTATCTTCTGCACCTCCAAACCGAGAGGGCAAACAACACGTTTTGCTTGATACATCGTCGATGGCAATGTGTTACCCTCTGGAAGAATCTTCTTTACGAGTTTCAGTAGCTCCTCGAAACCCTTATCAGTAACACCATTTGCTGCCTTCCACTGCAGAAGTTCAAGTGTGCTACCCAACTTCTTTAGCCCCTCTTTGCAATCTGGGTACAGGTCAGTCTTGTGGTCCTGCAACATGCGTTGTATCTTTTTCAGTTCCTTATCATTGTCGCAGTCTTTCTCGGCATCATGCAACATTTGCCCGAGTCCATCAGTAGGTTCATTTTCCTGAGCAACATCTTCCTGAGCATCGCCTTCCCGAGCAACATCTTCCTCATCGGCATCACCCATTGCAGCATATGCAAAGGAACCATAGTATTGAGCCAATAACGGAATGTCGTCATAGGCCTCGTCTTCTTCATCTTCATCCATTAGAATTCCTCTTTCACCGTGCTTCGTCCAAACAGAATAATTCCTCATGAAACCGTGCCTCATCAAATGCACCTGAAGACAACCTCTTTGTTTGTACGATTGTATATTTTTACAATGGGTGCATGGGCAGAACATGAAACCGGACGGCGTCCTGTTAGCCTCAGCGGCATCGAGAAACGTCCTAAGGCCATCACGGAACGCCTGAGCGTGGGGGTCCCCGTACATCCATTGTCTATTCATCTGCATTATTAACCAATAACAAATATACAATACAATTTAAAGATAAAAAAATTTAATATATAAATAAATACAAATTATAATATATATTCCATTATATAAATAAATTTCTAAAACTACATTACTATATTCATTAAATATAACATTACTATAAGCCTTATAAGATTTATAAGATTTATAATATTTTCTATTAATTTATAAGATTTTCTAGCATTTTATATTGATTTTCTAGTAATTTATAAGATTTTCTATTAATTTATAAGATTTTCTATCATTTTATATTGATTTTGTAGTAATTTATAAGATTTTCTAGTAATTTATAAGATTTTCTAGTAATTTATAAGATTTTCTATTAATTTATAAGATTTTCTAGCATTTTATATTGATTTTCTAGTAATTTCTAAAACTACATTACTATAAGCCTTATAACTATTCACAAGTCATACAAAACAAAATACTAACTAGCTTGCCTTCTCTCTCCATTTAAAACACAACATGAACACTCTCTCCACCCTGAACTCAAGCTCTCTCCTCTCTCTCCTCCAAGAACACAGGCTCTCTCTAGCTAGCTTTACTTTGATTCACAAATCCCTCTATTTCTAAATCATAGAAGGATTACAAGCTAAATAAAACATTAGAGAATGAAAGAGTGTACCTTGTAGTGCTCCTTAGATGAGTAGAATCTTCACAAATTTTGAAAAAAATTTGGGCAGCACCTCCCCTCCCACGGCCGAGCAGCATGAACACAGCGCCTAAGTGTTCAGCTGGCTCGGGCGGGGGAGGAAGAAGCCCCTATATTCAAACACATTAGCACCGGGTCGTGGCAAGACCCGGTGCTAATGCGCACCCTTTAGCACCGGGTGCAGCCAGCAACCTGTGCTAAATGGCCTCGGCACATTAGCACCGGTTGCTGGCTGCACCCGGTGCTAAAGGGGGCGCATTAGCACCGGGTCGTGGCAAGACCCGGTGCTAATGTGTCCGCCCTGACACCCCGCAGCGCCGCCCCCGCTCCTAGCCGTTGGACCCGGTGCTGAAGCCCCATCAGCACCGGGTCCAAAAATGGCCGAGGCGGAGGAGGCGGGCGGATGTGAAGCATTCTGGTAGTGAGTCTACCAAGTCCCTTGCTTGTTCTTCTTCCTGCATCCCATGGCCGCTCACCTCAACCTGCCCAATGTCCTTGAGTAGTACAACATGCCACCTCTCATAGGCAACATGAGCCACTATCGTCGCAGTCCACCCAAGAGACCCCGGCCACCATCTTCCCACACGTGCTACTACCCTCGATGTGTGCTTCCGCCTACTGGAGACATAAGTGGCCGTGGTGAGCCAACTGCTCTTAGAGGTACGCCTCGTCTTGTGTGGCATAGGGATGGCAGTCACCGAAGAGCCCGCGAGCAGTGCGGAGAGGTTGTGCCGCAATGAACCAACTGTGGCATGTGAACTTAGTGTTGGCTGCATCACTGTTGTCAATCCAATGGATACGCGAAGGCCATGGTGTTCGACGAAATGCCTCGTACGCTTGGGGTTACAAGTGGGCCCACATGTTTGTAAGACCCAGTGTGGCAATACCATTATGCAAAACCATCCTAGGAGGTCCTTTAGATGGTTTTGCAAAGGTTGGGGGGTAAAATCAGGTTGTGTAGTTGACGAGAACGTGGTCACGATATGTTGAGGCCTTACCTAGATTATTTCCACACCTCAAATTTAGAGATAGAGCAATGACCTTTATTAGGGGTGGGCCTCCGGGTTAACGGCAAACTTTGGGTCGGGTTTTTCGGGTTTTGGAAACTACAACCGAACTTTGTCAAAATCAATAAGAACCCAACATTTTGGTACCCGAAAGTTCCGGTTTGGATTCGGGTAACCCAATCTACCCGATTTCAGTGAAATCAAATGAAATTTTAGTAGACCTGATAGGTATTGAAGTTTGGTGTAACGTCGATCTGATAATAAAAAAATCGTATATCTTTACAAATCATTACAGTATTTTTTCTTGCAGCTAGCAGCAATGTATGGTATTACTAGTGCTCCTAAGTTGTTTGTCCAAGGAAGGAGTGTTCCATCATAGTTTAGACATGCTTCAGGTTAAGTTTTTGGAATTGGATCTAGCAATTTGTTCAAAGTGTGAGGTTGCTTAATGGGCGTGACAAAAAAAGTTGTCGCGTTCACCCTAGGCAACACAAAAAAGTGGCACAAATTTGCATATATGAGATTAGCTTGCGAAAGGCTTGGAGGCTTCTTCAATGTTTCTCTATTTCCTAGACCAGTTCATGCAATTTTGCGAGATGTACTTTGATTTACTTTTTGGGCGAAATTTTGTTTAGAATGGAGGGGCAACAACTATAAAAAGGCCGAGAAGCTTGGTACCAACAAACTGTGAAATAAAGGAGGATGCTCGATTTGTATAAAAAATGGAAGTGTCTAGGCATCAATCGATTGAAATTTAGTTATCTGTCAATCGATGATGCAAGCCGTCGATTCATCATCCAAAGGGCCAGGTGCTCGCTACGTGCATATGTAAATTGGTACACAGTTAGCGGGCCCGCAGTCCACTCAAACACGTCCGTTAACATAAAAGGCCGAGAAGCTTGGTACCAACAAACTGTGAAATAAAGGAGGATGCTCGATTTGTATAAAAAATGGAAGTGTCTAGGCATCAATCGATTGAAATTTAGTTATCTGTCAATCGATGATGCAAGCCGTCGATTCATCATCCAAAGGGCCAGGTGCTCGCTACGTGCATATGTAAATTGGTACACAGTTAGCGGGCCCGCAGTCCACTCAAACACGTCCGTTAACATGTCCACCATCCATATCGGGCTCGCTTGTGATTTCGCGGACCCGGTAGCTCTAAGAGGCATGTTTGTTTCCAAGTTGGAGCTCTTTTATGTGTGTTTTGTCATTGCCGACCTAACTTTGAGCCCATTTTGAGCCCAACCTGTTTTTTAAGTTTTTGTATTTTCAGAAGTTGACTATAAAATAAAATAAAGTAAGAAGCCCATGTTAGCCCATCTTATACAACATAAAGAAAACAAAACTGGCAGGAATCCTAGCCGCCAAAAAACACAAAATATATGTTTTGCAAAAAAAAACAAACAAAGTATATGGCATGTTTCCCCCAGCCTCCTCCTTATACACATGACAAGTTTCCAAACACAGAAGACCGGAGAGCTACAAACACATGACATGTTTATCTCTGCCCAGCTTCTGATCCTTTCCTTTCCTTTCCTTTTTATCTGCAAGATGCATTCGCACCTCATTCTGATCCTCTGCTTTTCGCTGCAAGATTCATTCACTCCATTCCTATGATCAGCCTGATAAAAAGGACATGTAGCTGCAGTTTTACATGTGCAGTGCTATAAGGAAAAGAAATATAGCTAGTTTTGCAATTAGTACAAAAATAATATGGGATAGGAGAAAAATTGGTGTATTTATAAAAGAAAATCCACACACTTCTTTGTTGTTGGTGAGCTTTTATCTCTGATGTTTCTCAAAGAAAGACCCAGGGGAGACATGTAGGTGTTGGTGTTGGTTAGCTTTGAAAGACATTGCATATTTCACTACGACTAGTTAAATCCTTGCCATTGCAATTGAAAACATTTTCAGGGAGGGAGGAGTAACTGATGTTCAGGGTGTGAGTTATCCATCAAATATCACTTGGTATATTTCAAACATATGGAGATTAGAATCCTAGTGGTGCATCAATTCTGCTGCTATGAAACTTGTTTCTATGAATTGTTACATGAAGGTATTGCAGCGCACTATGCTAAAAAAAGTACATGTACTATGGGTGTCTGTTTTTGTCTACCCTGCAGGCCAGTAATAGTGGCAAAATTGGTTTAAGTATGGTGTGTGGAGGTCCAGTGGGGGCAGTTTTTTCTATGAAAAACAGAAATGTTTATGTTAGGTGGAACCACTGGACTGATGATGGAACAAATAATAATGAATTTGCAAGAATCAGTGTGTTATCCCAATTCATTTGAGCCATATTTAGCTTTTGAAAAAGAAGAAATGCACTCCATGCATTATGTTTATATAAAGGCAAAATTTGGATGCCTGTAGCAAATTTTGCTGTATATAAATCATAGTTTGTTCAAAATGCTTAATTTGAAGGGGTTTGATGCTTATACATACCTTTTTTTCCATTTCAATAGTGTATCCAGACCATAGATAGAGCTAATTGTGCTGGGAAGGAGGGGCAATCATCTACATTCGCACCACTGGTTCGTGATCAAGATCATGCGTGCAGAAATCAACGAATTCTTCAGGCCTAGAGATGAGAAAAAACCCAAGCAATTATACTGTCATGTATAACTATATTACTTACATTTTGCAAATACAGAAAATGATGATGACAAAATAAAAAAAAACCTCAAAAATATTAGATGCCAGTAAACAAGGAGGGTCAGGGGAAATCGTTGACTACAAGTCTGCAACTGGTTATCATGGAGGGTCTGCAGAATACATGGAAGAGTGGAATTCGGTACAATGTATGGAGGTAAAAGAAAAGGAAAACATATAGAAAAACATGTTAGACCTATATTTAAAGAAAAGAATTGAGCAACAATAAAATTTGTAGGAAATTATCCATACATGAGCATGCAGTTGAATGATCAGTTGAGCGAAGCTTGAGAAAAAGCGAAACAGTGTGAATAATGAACTGAAGAGTTGCATTCAGGAAACATGTGTTCCCCATATTGCTAAGGGTTGCTCCCACATAACAACTCAGATAGAACATATGCTCTTGAAAAGGCTGCCAAAAAGAAATGAGACAAGTCAGGGAGGAAAAGGCACAAGCTGTTGTTAATTTACAAGCAGTTCAGAGGACACACAGAGGGTCTGATTGGTTAGCTGTATGAGGCACAGCCTGGCCCGTGAGATGCAATATGAGGATGTTTGGTTGGCTGAACACTGAGCTGGGCCTGGCCCAACGCGTGCAAAAGGCCTTGCTCAGCCTGGCTTCCGGGAAACAAAAATGAAATCCGTTTCTCGCGGGCCTGGCTCGCGAGGTGCGCTGCGCGTGCACTAGGGCCAGCTTTTTCAGCTTGATGCCTTTATTCCAGCCCACAACACAGTTATCCAATCACCGGCTGAAACGAGCATGGCCCGCGTGAAGCATGAGAACCAATCAAACCTGCCCGCACGTGCACATCCTGGTTCTACGTGGCCTGGCTCTGGTGCCCAGACTGGTCCAACCACATACGCCAACCGATCACGCCCAGAGACACACACACAAAAAAACACAGGCACAGATAAACCCAACGAGTGCAACCTTATACAGTATGCACGACTGGAATTTGATAACTCACTTTAATTACCTCAGAAATGAGAATCATATGAAACTATCTCACATAAGACAGGCACAAAAACAAGCTACGAAGACTTTGTATGCAAAATCATATAATGCCTGAAAACAAGAGTAGAGGAATGGTACCAGTTTCCTATCTGCTGGATAATAAAATTTACAGGTCATCCCAAATCTACACATGTCATTCCTCATGTAATAACTACAATCTGGCTCGCCAACATGCTCTAGGTGTGGCCCCAGTTTGTGCTTACATATGTAAAATTTGACACACACACACACACACACCTATATTTCGTTTACACCTTTATTAAATTTTAGTAGTAATTGTGCTAATATTTCTGGAGGCACAAAAAATAGAAATTGGTTCAAGAAACATAGACAACCTACAGAACGATGCAATAACAATAGAAAAAATAACACTATGAAATACTCTGAAGTTATAGGACGAAACACACTCACACACACCAACACACACGCACACACTTTTAATTCACATGCAGTTCAGAGGACACAAACACAGAGAGAGACACAGACACAGACACAGGCACGGATACAAACAAACATGTTTTATTGAAGTCACATTAATGAAAAGGGTTTGATTTGGAGAAAAAGACATCTCACAGAGGGGGATTCAAAAGAAATCTACCAAACATGCTGGGCATCTAACAAGAAATGAGACAGACACTAAAAAAGTTGGTATTACAAAGTAACCATGGAATGAAGTTTTATAGATATAGAAAAGAAATTGACAAAGAGCCACTAGATCATTTTGTGTGTAAAAAATAATCAAGTTTTTTGACTCAGGAAAAACTACTTGTGAATGTATTCGATTTGTCGTGGTAGAATGGTGAAGAAAAGGGCTTCGAGTGGGACAATATTCGATTCGTCAATTCTTTGTACAACTGGACAATATCTATCCGATTAAGTGATCGATCGCGTCCGTCCAGCGACAATCCGACGCGTTGGGACATCGATTGACGAAAAGACGTAATCTCAATCATGTCTAGGAATTCTCTAAAAAAATTCATAAAATTTGAAGTTGATTCCTATTGCATAGGTCTCGATCTAAAGGCTTAGAGTCCGGTAGATATTCTCAGAAGAAGATATTTCATTAAAAATTTAGATGGACCTTTTTCTTTTCTGCAGTTTTTTTCTCTTTTTTTAGACAGATTATTATTGTCCACTTGTTCTTAGAGCTGCATTCAAGTAGCCATCACGTAATGTCTTGAATTGTTCCAAATTCCAATCACGTCGCCATCCCACTCATGAGCTACTACTTCTCGTCAGCTGCTCCCTCTCGCAACACCACTTGACTATTCACGCTGAAACCTCGATGCATTGCGCAGCAAGAAGTGTCAGCTCCTCGCGGAAGTTTCCATGTCCAGTTGTACAAAGAATTGTCATAGAGCCGCGCGTGGATTCGACTATTCCCTTCGAGTTCGTGCGTTCTCTGAACTTTGACGAGGCGGCAGCTTCAGCTCACCATTCGTACTAGCTAATACCCCGCGCGTTGCTGCGGGAATTTGTTAAACAAACTTTTAAAGTGAAATGTGAAAGTATAAACACCAAAGTGATTGTATTGCAACGTTCTTTAGTAAACATTATACATGGAAGTATGACTGATCATACATGTAATTTTTACTCCTGTAATTTGTAATTGCTACTCACGAAAATGTGGCCATAGAAAATCGATTGAAGAATAAATAGATGGTCTAGTGGATGATGACATGGCTTATAGTGGATAGTGATATGGCACATAGTGGATGATGACGTGGAATGGTTGCATGTTGAGAGAAATCCAACCATGACTTGATAGTGGGTACCAATTATACAAATTATACAGGTTATATAGATTTCTCACCTTCCTCTGGTGTTCTTTGCTTGGAAACTGACGTGGCGCCATGAAGCACAAGGGCCGCGAATCCAACGGCTATGGGTCGCAGAAACGAGGCGGCGAGATGGCGCCGAGCATCCAGCTTGATATCATGGTACACCGCGGCGGCGGCGGCGGCGGGTCGGCGTCCTTCGAGCCGTGGACGCCGACGCCTGGAAGTGGAAGCGGCCGTGGTAATAGCTCCGGTAGTAGCAACCCGAGTGGCGGGCGTGACCAGCCGGAGAAGCAGCTCACGCTGTTCGCGCTCCGGCTGGCCGTCCTCGAGAAGGCGGCGAGCGGGCTCGGGAAGCTGGACTTCGTGTGGGCCACCGTCGTGCTCCTCGGCGGCTTCGTGAGCTCCCTCACCACCACCGACTTCTGGTGCATCACCGTCATCCTCGTCGGCGAGGGCGCGCGCGTCTTCAGCCGCAGCCACGAGCTGGAGTGGCAGCACCACGCCACGCAGACCTCCACCGCCAGTGGCCTGCTGCGCTCCAGCTCACGCTTCTTCCGCCGCGTCCTGCACCTGCGCGCCGCCGCCGCCGCCGGTGGCCGCGGCAGCGCGGGCGGCGCGGCGCGCACCATCCAGACGGCGCAGGCCCAGAGCCAGGCCGTCGCCGCCGCCACGAAGCCGCAGCGCACCTGGCACGCCCCGGACGTGTCGCTGATCCCCTACACCAGCTGGGTCTCCGCCTCCAGGAACATCGGCCGGTTCCTCAACTGGCTCCAGGTGCTCTCGGCGTTCGCCTGCGTCGCGCTCTCGCTGATGCGCCTCTGGAGGCACGGGCACAACTTCGAGTCCAGCTCCAAGAACATGCGGCCGGCTCTCCTGCTGTTCTACACCCTCGCGCTGCTGGAGGCGTCGCTGTTCCTGCTGGAGAAGGCCTACTGGATATGGAAGTTCAACCTCTGCAGGCTGCTCCATCACGTGAGCGGCGAGTGCGAGCTGGGGCCGTACGGGCTCGTCTCGCTCAAGCGCTTCTTCTACGACGCCTACTCGCAGAGCCTCGCCGGGAGCATCTTCGACGGCATCAAGATGGACCTCGTCACCTTCGCCGAGGACCTCATCCTGTCGGACTTCCTCGAGGAGCAGCTCATCGGCGTCGGCATCCTGGAGCAGTTCGCCACGAACAAGGGATCCTCCGGCGACACGCTGCGGAAGGTCGGCACTAGCCCCCGGTCCGTCGAGCGGCTCGTCGAGATGCTCAACTGGAAGCGGATCGATGAGGAGGACGTGCGCCGGTCCGCGGCGGAGGTCGTGGCCAAGCTCGCCGGAAAGCGCCAGAACGCGCTCCGCCTGTCCGGCATCCCCGGCTCCATCGAGTCCGTCATGTCCCTGCTCTACACAGGCCGGGGCGCGGCCGTGTCCGGCACGCACCCGCAGCCGCGCGGCGCCGCCGGCGAGGGCGAGGGCGGCGGTCGCGGCTACTCCGACTACCTGCAGTTCAACCTGCTGGGCCTGCGCATCCTCAAGAAGCTCGCCAGGGACCAGCACAACTGCGCCAAGATCGAGAACGCTCGCGGCCTGCTCTCCAAGATCATCGACTTCACGCAGGCGCCGGGGCCTCTCCTCAGCAACCAGCATGTGGCGGATTCGCAGGTGCGCGTCGTGAGGCACGCGCTCCAGGTGGTCGGGATGCTGGTGTCCACGACGGGCGGCACGGGCACCGCGCTCCGTCGGGGCGTCGCGGCGAACGTGTTCGCGGTGAGCAACCTGCGCGGGATACTGAGGTACGGGCAGCAGCACAGGGACCTGCAGAGGCTCGCCGTCGATGTGCTCACGGCGCTGGCCATGGAGGAGGAAGGGAAGGAGGCGATCATGGGCACTGGAGGGTTGGTCAAGCTTCTGCTCTCGATGTTCATCGGCGCCGAGGAGACGGAGCTCGCTTGCGGGGCCGGCGATGCTCTGGCCATGCTGGCGCTGGAGAGCGAGAGGGGCTGCGCGGCGATACTGAAGCGCGCCGACGTGCTGGACCAGCTCGTCGCGGCGCTGCGGGACGGCGGCGACCGCCGCCTGAACGCGGCGAGGGTGCTGCGGAGCCTGTGCGCGTACTCTTCGGCGCCGGAGCACGCGGAGCGGCTGCGCGTGGCGACC
Organism: Echinochloa phyllopogon; assembly: GCA_033239725.1. Classification (NCBI taxonomy): domain Eukaryota; kingdom Viridiplantae; phylum Streptophyta; class Magnoliopsida; order Poales; family Poaceae; genus Echinochloa; species Echinochloa phyllopogon. The sequence continues at coordinate 57,751,567 of BTCW01000018.1, read as the reverse complement.
AAGGCGCTGCCGCTGGTGCTGAGGATCACCATGACGGAGAGCTACAAGGACAAGGACAAGGCCAAGGTCCTCGAGGTGTGCGTCGGCCTGACGACACAGATCTGCAGGTTCATCGACGGCGAGCGGTTCGCCGCCAAGATGCGCGGCGCCGGCGTCGCGCAGGAGGAGCGGGCGTACGTGGAGCGGCTCGCGAACATCCTGCGGCAGTACAGGTACCCGGAGATCAAGGTGCCCCGGATGCGGCGGTTCGTGGTGCAGCAGGTCATCTGGCTGATGGAGTGCTCGCGCGGCGGCGGGTACATGGAGCTGCTAAGGGAGGTGGGGATGGAAGGTCTGCTCGAGTCCATCGGCGACACCACGTCGGAGCTCGAGTGCTACCATGTCTTCTCGGGCAGTGTGGGTATTGGCAGGCACCGTGAGAGCTTCTGCAGCATTGTGGATTCTGCGCATCACCGGCGGTGGCGGCGGAGCTCCAGGTGAAAAGCAGTAGAGAGAGAGGGACTTGCTAATGTGATGTGATTGGACTAGTGCAAGTAGACTATGGCCCTCTTTGGTAGAGCTCCACACGAGGGTGGAGTTGGAGTTGGAGTGGAGAAGCTCCACCTGTGCCATGTGCAAAACAGCTCCACATCTCACAACCAAGCCCTCAGAAGTGATTCACCGTCACGACTGTTTGGTACAGCTCCACCAAAAACAACTCTTGTAGTGTACTACTCCCTCTATTTCAAATTACTATTTGTTGTTGACTTTTTCCACAACGTTTGACCATACGTCTTATTCAAAAAATTTGTGTAAATATGCGAAAAATAAGTTATACCTACAATATATGTGATGATAAAGTAAGCCAAAAAAATAATACTGGCATAATTTTTTAAATAAGACGAATGATCAAACGTTACGAGAAAAAGTCAACATTGAATATTAATTTGAAACAGAGGTAGTATATAGCTGTGCCACAGTAACAAGTGGTAACTATAGTTTCTGAATTCACTCAATTTATATTTTTTTATGTGCATTACGCATGAGTGATACGTTTGCATACTTCAGGGTAGATGCCAATTAAAATGATCGAACACATTGCAGTAGATGTTGGTCATGAACTTTTATTTGGAGAATACAAGGGATTTATGGCCCATTTATTTGCATTTAAATTTCCACACCATGCCTCACTCAGCTCTTTCCTTTTCTTTTCTTTCTTTTTTGGTGCGTGTCAAAGGGATGAGAGCTTTATAAATAAAGTTTCGGTATTGAAGTTCACAGATTAAGGTGCTGGACAGAACTTGAAATCTGACAGGATACCTTGCTTCGCTAATCGTAGCCTACACTACGTGTGTCTACGTCGAAAAAAGGCCATTACACAATGTTAAAATTGCATGGCCAGCAGTTCTGTGTCCATCTGGCGGAGAGCGTCAGTAAACGCTAGGTTGGCTACTTGGGTTGGGCCTCTTGCCGTATTGGGCTTTATTGGAATGTTGGATTAGTGCTGGGATTCCTAAGTAGCTTTCAAATTTTTTTTAGCCCACTTAACCGCACGATCTCCATCTTCATTCTCGGGCTGCCATGGCCGGCGAGCATGGAGGGCGGCCGGCGGAGGGATGGGAGCCAGGCGGGGGCGGCTTGACGGCGAGGGCGCCGCCGGCGGCGGGCGGTGGGCAAGATCGGCGGTGGCGGCGGGATTAGGGTTAGGGCTTCGGGTTGTCGGGTGAGGGCTTCAATGGCCATCGGCCTTAGAGAAGAAAAGGGGTGGGGACGGAGGACCGGCGGTGGTGGCGGGCGGCTCGGCCGGCGGCGGAGGCGAGGCGGCGCGGGAGTGCCGCCGACCGGAGGGGGCTGGACGGTCGATGGGTGGAGACCGGTGACGGGGGCAGCAACGGTCATCGGGTTAGGAAGGGCGGCGGAGGTGGCTGCGGGGTGACGGGCGAGGAAAAGAAGACAAAGAGGCCGTTGATGGGCTCGTAGGGCCCTAAGCCACCTCTCCTGTCTGGCTTCCGCAAGCCGGATAAATAGGAGCCCCCGATTAGTGCGGGGAGAATAGAAATTTACTGTTGGATTAGTGCGTGGAAAAATAGAAATTTACCGTAATTAGTTATCCGATCCGTTTGATAGAGCAGCTTCCGTGGCGGTTCGAACCAAACTGAGCCCTGTTTAGTTCCCAAATTTGGGAGCCAAACTTTGGTCTTTTGGGGTGCGTGCGCAACTGTAGCATTTCGTTTGTATGTGTGAAAAATTATCCAAAAATTGATTAATTAGGCTCAAAATGTTCGTCTCGTAGAGTACAACAAAACTGTGCAATTAGTTTTTTATTTCATCTACATTTAATACTTCATGCATGCTATGTCATTTTCATGTGATGAAAATCTTCTTTTTGCATAATAAACTTTGGGGTAGAATTTCGGATCTAAACAAGGCGGCACAGTTTGCTTGCAATAAAAAAATCAATAAAAATTCTGAGCTGCCCCTTCCGTGCGATGATGCAGAGCTTCATGCAGCTGCTGACGTCCAAGCTCATTAATGTACTCGGATTATTTTAATCGGCCGAGCAGCGGACGGTTCAAATCGTCTGCAGAATCCGATTTGTTCCTTCGGTTCGTTTTGTGAGTACGCTGAAGCTGCTCTTAGTAATAGAAATTTACCGATAGTCTGGCAAGCAATTAATTGCACATCTTTGAGAAGAATAGCTCAGAGGCTTCGAACAGGAGGCTTGCTGTGGTTCTTTATTTTAGCAGATACGTACCTCAGTTCATTCCAAACAACATGTAAGATGTTTTGTTCTAAACAAATTTCTCTAATATTCACCGGACTTATAGAAAAATATATTAATATTTATAATATCAAATAAATACACTATCTAAGCTTCACTGGATTTATACAAAATTATATTAATTAAAACTTATATATTTTTTAGAAGATAAAAAGTTTATTTTCAGCTATTCTCAATTGAGAATGTAGCAGTCAACAATTCTTACAAACGGATGCCAACACAACAAAAAAACACACATTCAAAATGACATATAACTAGGACATCCTATAATCTTAAAAAAAAACTCTATATCAAATTTTATTGGAATAAAATAGTACGTTCTTTTTTTAAGAACCGAAACGATTATGTATTACGGAGTATATACACACACACACAGACGACACGTTTATCGATATTCTGTAAGAACCGCACGAAAACATCATCTACTACATACGTAGGGGGTAGGGACGATTTAATTTGACACTACTCAGCGGGAGATATATGCAAGCACTGAACAAGACCAAAAAAAAAGTATGTACAGGGGGGCATCGATCATCACGTGTCTATCCCTGCTTGGCGTCGGGCCTCTTCTTGACGACGACGACGGGGCACTTGCAGTTCTGGACGCAGTGGTTGCTGACGCTCCCCATCAGCGCCCTCTGCAGGAAGCCATAGCCGTGGCTGCCCATCACCAGCATGTCGGCGCCGGCCTTCTCCGCGGCGCCGCAGATCACGTCGCGCGGGTCGCCCCTCTCCACGCACGTCTCCACCCTCACCTGCGCGCCGCTCTGGCCGTCAGCTACAGCAGGACAGGACCTTGCGCGACAGATCAACTACTAACAATGGCCGTAGTACATACGTTGGGGAACGCGGTGCAGATGCTCTTGGCCTTGGTGACGACGGTGTCGGCGGCGGAGGCCATGTACTGGTCCATGCTGTCCATGACCTGCTGCGTCAGGATGTACCCTGTCCCTGCGAACAATCCATCGTCATCGATTGCTGACCCACGAATCAGATGGAGTATGTCCGTCGTCCATTGACAAAGGGACGGATCGTCGGAGAACTAAGAAGAAGAAATTCAGAAGAATCTCACCGGTGCCGTCGACGGAGGGGCAGTAGAAGGGGCGCGGCGAGCGGGCGTGGACGAGCACGACGGCGGGGGGCGGCGCGGCGGCGGCCTTGGCGGCGGAGACGACGTTGGAGAGGCACCAGGAGAGCGCGTGCATGCTCTCCTCGCTCTCGTCCACCGCCACCACCACGCGCCGCGGGGGCCACGTCGCGCCAACAACTCCTCCAGCGGCTACCTCCATGGATCAACTAATCCTAGGTACTACTACGTACCTGGCAAAGGGGCAAGATCCTTGAATTGGCCTGTAATAATGGAGTAATTAACTCCCCTGCACTCTCTCTCTCTCTCTACCTTGATGCTGAATGCCAAACCAGAGGGCTATCTATAGACTATAGAAGCTCTGATGATGATACCGGCAGTTGCTCAGTACTGCCAGATGACGGGGTAGCTTGGGAACGTGACAGGATGCCTTTTACTGTCTTGACCATGGTGGGGCCGTGCTACATGGAGATGGGTTTGGATAAGGCAACGGGGCATAATAGTCATTTGGCTTGGTAAACCGCGTGCTACTCGGCAGGAACCCGCGCGCGGTTTCTGCCGCGGGAAGAGGGGGAAAGGGACATTTCTGAGCGCATGCTTAATTTGGAGCTAAGTGGAAAAATCTACCATGCATCAGTCCATTCCATCAGGCTTGTGCAAAGAATAATATGTATCATCTAGTGTACTAGATACTTATCCACTCCGGCCTCGTGGGCCTATGCCTATCCGGCAGCTTCCTCGCCGAATGCCTCCGCAAAGATAGTAACATCACACATTCATATTGAATAAGCAACTCTAGCATATCATCCTAATAGATTAAGCACAAAATTACACTTCAACAGACCTTTGAGGCATCTAGATCCACTCATCCACTCTCTTTTTTTAGCCCATTATTAAAATTATAGCACATTTTTTGGCCTTTATAAAAAATATAAGCAATCCCTATTTAGCATTTGGAAGGTACTCCACTCCGTAATGGTTTGAAGTTATTGCCGAAGTTGCTCTAGGATGTCTCGATCTCTCGGTCTCTGAGCTCACTGTTGAATAATGTAAGTTTTCGGGTGTGACTGCCGAGGATGGGTGTGAGTAGGACAATGGTTTCCAATGAGATGGCACAAGTTTTGTTATAATAAGAGAGAATTCTCTATCGGCACTGAAAATATATGTTTCTCTATTTGGCTCTAAAAAAATAAAAAGAAGATTTATACAACATCCGCTCTCATGCTATACTTGACGGCAATATCTAACGGATCCAACGGTAGTGCTAAATAGGGCATAAAAGTTAGGATATATGTCAAAAAGGAAGTTTTTTTCAGGATTAATAAGTAATGAACCATGTTTTTTCTAATGTCAAATAGAAAATTTTCTCTTATAATACCACAAATACATGTGTATATTCTTCCTTGATCTAAAAATATGCATATGTACTCGCCCCATAATAAAATTTATACCGTCTCATCAGGATTATCACATTTATATCTACTGGTGTATCAATCAATGCAAGTATATGAGCCAGCACTTTTGATAAATACATCATACAAAACTATATTGTTTGGGCTATCGGTCATAATTAAGTTTGTGGTCGTAATCTTTATTTATTTTACTGTTATAATTTTGACAAAAATAAGGGCAAAGAAACATGGAAACTTTTCTTAACTATAATAGCATTTTATTGTGCACTATTATAGTAGGGACGTGAAGAAATTTACATATAGATGTTGCATCAGTCAACCTATCACTTATGCAGAGAAAACATATCTGTTTATGTAGATAATATATCATGTAGAAATTTATGTGCATACATTTTATTAACTTATATAGACAGGAGTATGAGCTTTTGCAAGGCCCTGAGATTTGTAATATATTCTGTGCTAAACATAGAGGTAATATATCGATTTTTTTAAAAGATTGTGTAACAATTTATATTATATAAAAATATCTTAGAACATAAACAAGATGTATCTTATTTTTTAATTCACTATCATCAATATAATGGACAAAATAAATTTAAAGAAAACAGATCGAGCCTTTTTTGTTTTTTTAAAGAGAAAATCTTACCCTTTTTTACTACAGTTTTTTTAGGTCAATTGTTTTTTTTTACTACAGGTGATGCTAGCAATGCCACCTTTGCAGGCCCAGAAAAGAACAGACTTACAGACGGCCCATAGGATGAGTTATCCCTGTGTCTGAAATTCTGAAGTCTGAACTCTGAACAAGGCAGCTAACCGGCGGCGGCGGCGGCGGCGGCGGATAAACTCCGAGGCTCATTCCGTGGGTCGCGTGCTACTGCCGATGGAGGCCACACCCGACGCCGGCGAACATGTCGTCAGCAGCGGCGGCCCGGAAGACCAGCAGACTACCAAGACGCTGGTGGACTGGGCGCTGCAGATCCTCTCCACGGCCGACCCGGACGAGAAGGCCCGCTTGGGGGACCTCGCCGCGTCGCTGTGGCTGCGCGGCGAGATCCCGCTCCCCTACGACCCTTCCCGCCCCGCGCGCCCGCCGCCCGACCGCCCCGCCCGGAGCGCCGAGGTGCGGCTGGTCCCGCCGTCGCGGATGCCGAAGCTGGGCAAGGGCGGCAGCGCGCAGAGCCGGCTGGCGATGCTCCACTCGCTGGTGCACACCGAGAGCTGGGCCGTCGACCTCTCCTGGGACATCGTCGCCCGCTTCGGCGCGCCGATGCGGATGCCGCGGGAGTTCTTCGACGACTTCGCGCGCGTCGCGCAGGACGAGGGGCGGCACTACACGGTGCTCTCCGCGCGGCTGAGGGAGCTGGGCTCGCACTACGGCGCGCTCCCGGCGCACGACGGGCTCTGGGACTCCGCGACGCGCACCGCGCACTGCCTACTCGCGCGCCTCGCCGTCGAGCACTGCGTCCACGAGGTGAGAAACAATGCCTCTGTCCTGCTCGTACATTCACACGGTATCAGTATGAAGACATTAACTTGTGTGTATTCGACAAAATTGAGTAACATGAGCTCGATGTTGTCTGCTGTAACATTGAATGCAGAAAGCTTAAAATATGCTATGCTTTCCTCAAAATGGTTGCGTTAAACCGACAAAAATAAAAGAGATTTAGAAGGCCAACCTTCTTCTGAAACTTGGAAGGTTGATATTTGGCAGGAAAACCTAGTGGAGTACTTAATTTTTGAGCATGAGCATTAAAATGTTTCCTTAGTCAGCAACCTTGCCGTAGGGTCTCGGTAGACTATCTTGTTGCTATGAGCATGATGCAAGAAAATGAGCTTCCCCTGCCGTAGTCTGAGCCTCATAGTATTCACTCAATCATGAGTAGTCAGCTTAGCATTGCATTGATAGTCGAAATGTGAAAATTTCATGCTCAAAGATTTGGAACAGGCACATGGCTATGGCCATTTGTTCCATTTCTATGATTTGTATATAGTACAAATGCAAATTATTAATTTGTACATGACCTTTAGAGACAATGAATTATACAAGAGGCTAAACGGTGGCAGAGCCTGGAAAAGAGCAAGGGGATTGCTAAGTCCTGTGCTTGACAGGGTGCTGAGCTTGGCTGAGACATGGTTTTAGACCCATCAAGTCATAGACTAAAAGTTTTAGTCTATGATTTAATGGGTTTACTGGGGAATTTCAGAGCTGGAGTGGTGCTACAGCCCCGCCAGCACCAGTCCTAGCTCCGCCCCTGAGGGTACAATTTGATATGGTAATTGAACATGGGATATGTTATAATATATCAGATGACTTTCAGAATCAAGATATTTGAAATGTCAGCATGGTCCTTGTTTACTCCTGGGGAGCAAGTAATCCATGCAATTCGGTTTCGATAGTAAACATGCATAGGACACCTTTCCATTCGTTATTCTGCCATTCACATCCTCTGATGTAAGTGCCCATCAGATGCTGCTTTCTGTACATCAGTCACTTAAAGCGGTCTGCGGATTACAAGGCAGCAATTGTCTGAGTTATGTGAAGGACAACATCTATATGCACTGCATAATGGTAGTATATTGAGTTTACTGTCCGTGATAAACTCTTGTTAGTCACACTTACATATAAATGACTATTCTTTTAAAATACACATAAACAACTGATAAATGTTTATTTGGAATGCAGGCTAGGGGATTAGATGTCCTTCCAACAACCATATCAAGATTCCGAGCAGGTGGGGATGAACAAACAGCAAAACTGCTAGAAGATATTATTTATCCTGAAGAAGTAACACACTGTGCTGCTGGTGTTAGATGGTTCAGATACCTGTGCCTTAGGCCTTGCACTGATGATGCGATCTCATATTCAGTTCCTCAATCTGAACCCCATTGCCCTAGGCTGCAAGGAGATGGTACTGCTGATGATAATACAGTTTGTCAGGTGAAAGATGAACCAACATCGGTCCAACAGGTAGAAGATGAACTGACGTCCAAGAGTTCAGAAGGCTTCAACAGTCACGATAATATGGCTCAACAGGTCGAAGATGGCTTGGCAAAGTGCAAGCTAGGCGACAAAGTAGACAAAGATGAAGCCGCAGTTATTCAGACTTTCCATAGGATTGTTAGAGAATATTTCAGGGGACCCCTTAAGCCCCCTTTTAACACTGAAGCGAGGAAAGCTGCTGGCTTTGAGCCTGCCTGGTATGAACCCCTGGCAGTGAAGGAGGTACATGCTGAGGGAGAGACAGAGAATTGAGTGCCACATTGTGCTGTTTTTTCTAGTATTTGTGCTATGTTATAGTAGGCTAGAAGGGGCATAGATACGGTGAATGTTCCAATTCCCTTTGGTTAGCACAGACATATTGGGTGACCTTTGTGATCGTTTTGTTTACCACAAGGGCATACTTACTGATATGGAACATTACAAACCAAGCTGAAGAATGTGTTGCAGCAACTTTTTATTCCATCAAGTGAACTTTGCTGTGTTTATAATTGCTTAAGTGAGGCCCGTGCTGCATTGCAGGTACGCAACTTGGAAGTTTTGCATTGCAAGTTTGAATGTATTGGGACTAAATTTGTTATAAGTTAGTGATATAGAAACCCTAAGTGGTACTCCAGTTTACTATCATGACAGTCGCTCGAGTCCTTGACTTTTCGTTTGGCTCAAATAGATCCCTTCGTCGGTATGCCAAGGCAGCTAGATCACTTGGGTTTGAGGTGGTCGGCCGGGTCGGCACGTGTGAAATGTTTGCTGTACCCTGCTCCGTTAGGCTTTGGCTGTTGTGAGCGAATGGCACAAATAGAAGGGCAGCGTGATCCGAGAGATTGCCCAGCTAAAAGTCTAGAAAAACCTAAAGGTCCCAAGACCTAGTTTCTCATACTATGATAAATGGCATTGCTAAAATGCACATTTGAATAATATCAGCCCTCTTGCGGCAATTGAGTTATCATGGATTTGCACAGATTATGTGCCTTGGCGTCGGATTCAGACAGCTAGGCCCATCTTCAGAATGTTAAGAAATTGTGGTTGCGTGTGATTACGAGTCAACAGGACTATGATAACAAGTTTCAAACACCAAAAATCACCATCTGAAAATTGCCGGGATGATGACCTGTACATCTCGGAGAATAATATAAGCACACAGTCACCCACGACTTTGGATTATATATGAACAGAAAGTTTCTAACACCGAAAGAGATGCCCGGATCAACCCTTACCTGTACATATTGTCTCCAGCGATAACATAATTCTTTGCCAAAAAAAAGAAGAGGATAATATAACTAAGCATTTACGACTTCGGTCGACGGAGACACATGGGAAAACAAAAAAACTACTAAAATTGCACAAACGTATAGACGCGAATGAGTTCTGCCTGAACAAGAAACCACATGTCTGGATCATTACTTGTAATAGTAGAGTGCACGCGCGGCAAGTATTAGAAAAACATAGTGAATTTTTTTTATCTTTTTAAAATAGAGTATCTACATTTAAATGATTTAATTTAAATTTAGAGTCCGACGGTTATTTTAGACTATTTGATTAGTGGGTACACGGGGTGGGTAAAACAATTCTATGGTGAGAAAAATAATGCACAAAACGGTAAAAACTCTCTAGAAACATCGTTTTGTGAAAACTTTCATTGTCGATTCCACCGTTGCACCAAATATGTGGGTCCTCCGTGAGGGGTGGGTAGGAATTTTTTGGGTGAGAAGTGTTTTCAATTTTACTGGATCCTTATATAGAAGAGATAGATATGCCTGCGCGACACGCGCGTGCTATGTATATTAGGCCGGCGATCACGACGCTGCTGTTTGACGATGAGTAGTCATGGGTTCATACTTTATAGTTTCGTTAAGCGTGGTTTAACGAAAAAAAGAGCCTGATAGGTGGGATCGTAGGAGGGATAAGGACATCTCCAATGTATAGATCCACCACCGGTTCTATAAAAGTGGCCCTACAATGATTTGACCTAATATGTTGCATTGGTTGCAATGTATAGAATCAGGGGGCTGAATCTATAAGTGGTACCCACAACCCTCCTCTCTCTCTCTCCTCCACTCTCTATATTTTTTTGTGTAGAACCAGGTTCTGTACAAAGGACCAGTTCCTATATAGAATCAACCTCATAATGTAAAATCCAGGTTCTATGTAGATATTAAATGTATGGAACCGGGATAGGACCACCCATTGTGGACGCCCTAATGTTTCAATGACTGATGGGTCCATCGGCTGTCGAAAGTTTTGAATCTTTATATTTACTATAGTACAATTATTTATAAATCATAGTTGTGCACTCTCTGATGACTTTTTGTAAATCCTAGTAGTAAATTTTAGCAAAATTAATAGCACATCCTTGAGGGCAAAATGGTGTGAGATTAACAATACGCTTGTTTTGAGCTAGATATACTTCTAATCAAACATTGGAATGCATAATAAATAGCAAGATGACCCGCACAAATAGTGCGGGTAGCTAGCCAGTTTTTATAATAATATTTTAAGTATTTATAACTTTTTATAAGTATTTTTTAGTTTTTAATATATTTTTTCTTTTGTTGTTTAATTTAGGTTTTGTCATAAGAATTTTCAGTCATTTATTGTCATTTTACTTTAGAAGTTACAGATGAATCAATAATTTTAAGTCCATATGATTTTGGGTATGGGTCCAGTGGTTACATATTTTGTAGAATAAGTTTTTTAGTCCAAACTTTATATCGAATGATTCATGTCTAAATTTTTTAACATATATCTTTGTCATATATCTTGTATTTAGATTTGCCAATGAGTACCTATATATGTATTCTATTTTTATTTTAGTTGTTTTTCATGTCTATTTTTTCTCTATTTAATTTTATGTGTCCAAGTGTGCCATATGGGTCTATCTTTTTTATTTCTTGAGGTATCTTTTAACGTGTTCGGTATTGCTTTGACTCAAGATAGTGCGAAGGCACTTCGATTTAAGGTTATTTAGTTGAATATCCTACATTTCCAAAAGAATATGTTTATATAGTATGTGCAACGTGTGTATTTAAAAATAAAGAATGCCACAAAATAATGTACTATTTAAGGAACTCGGTCCGAACAAAAAGAGTAGCCCACATCTTCCTTCCTGCCTACCCCACTCTTAGTCCAGTGGTGAAGTGGTCCTTTCTAGCCTCTTAGGCCTTAATTCAATTTTCTAGCCCTTACATCCAAATCACACAATTCCTACACCTTCTCCCATTTATATCACATTGTCGTTCTATTTCTAGAAATGCAAGAACAATTTAGTCCAACCTTGTAAAATATCTCTTACCACGATCCATGTTCTTAATCTATTGATCCAGGAACATTATGACATTGCGTTCTGTTCCTTTCTTCGTTGGAACCAAAAGCGAGCAAGCGTGGTCGTGGTGGCTTAGTGGAGGGCACGTGTGTCAAGACCTTGAGGGTTGAGGGCAGCACGTACACAGGAAGGTGGCCCAAATCTTGTGCCCACCCCTGCTAGCTCTAGATGTCTTCTTCAGTGGCATGACATTTTTGGGCTTAAAGTTTCTTGCATGCGTTGTGGTTCCATCTAGATCTTTATTGTGCTTAGAATAGTTTTTTGAGAGTTTAATTTGAGCCTAAAATTTCAATTTTACTCCGTATATTTTTTAAGCCAAAACTTTAGTGTCCATATGTGAAGTCTCTAGATCTTTATGCATGTTCAGTTTACTACACTGTAAATCCATTAGGCTTACATCATACGATTCTTTCATTTTCATCACCTAAGTCGGCAAGAATGCAATGACCTTTGACTTTACATTTTTACTAGATGTCTTACGTTGGGGGTGCAACTGCACCTATCTACCGCTGACAGCTTCCTGCTAAATTGCATCGTACACCTGTCAGTGTGCTTCCTTGGCGTCTAGCTTGTTTGTCCTGATGGATTGCTGTCAGACTTCACTGAGCAATGATTTGTTCCTGCATACCCTACTTGCACGCCATGATGTATGGGTATCGATTTGTTCATTTCACGGGGTGCTCTCCAATACACACAAACTCTATTTATTTTGAAATTACATATAATTAGGAGTCGTATTTAGCCTACGATATATGAATTGTTGTAGACCGTTAGATCATTATTAAATGCCATGGTGTAATAAGTTCTTTTTTTATTTAGATTATCGTTAAAATTTCTACGCACACTATTGTATTAATATATATTTTAGGACATATTTTAGGACAGAGGGAGTAGTTCATATGAAAATCAAACGGATAATTTATTCTTATATTAATTCTAAATTAGGAAATTATGATTTTTGATTGACACGTACTTTGTTTGGTCACTTTAGACCGTTAGTTCTTCATTAAAAATCCAGTTGTTTGTATCTTTATTTTTTCTATGTATCCTAATAATATAGAATTTTTTAAAATACGTAATGTCTACCCGACGCTGGGTCGCGTGGAGCCCCACGCTCTGCTGCCCCCGGCTGGTTAGGCTTCCAGGTTTCCTGGGGAGGGAGGGCACGAACCCAAAAGGGGTGGCCGGCCTGACGGCGGCGACGGTCGCCGAGTGGAGGGCCGGGCGGCGAGGTCGCCGCCGGCCGGACAGTGGGGGATCTCTAGTGGGAAGTGCTGGCGGCGGGGGCGAAGTCGGAGGAAGAGGAGACGGCAACGACGGATTAGCATGGTGGCGGCGGTAGGCGGCGGGACGCCGTCGGAGCCGAGGCGGAGGAGGTCGACAGGTTAGCGTGACGGTTGTATTAATATAATAAATAAAGACACGGAGTTTTCGTGTTATTTATTTTTCTTTATCTATTTATTAATCATATTTAGTCTAGACTCGTTGGGTTGATGTGGATCGTTAGATCTTCATAAAATCCGATGACATATATTTTTTTTATCAATGAAATAATATGGACCGTTACATCTTCATAAAATCCGATGGTTTATATTTTTTCTTTTTATTTGGATTAACGGAATAATATGGACCCTTAGATCTTCGTAAAATCCGACGGCATATATTCTTCTTTTTTTTGGATTAACGTGAGAATTTCTTGCCCCTCTCGGCAAACGTGATGGCTCCTTTTAACACTATTGTATTAATAGTAATTTGCATCCATGATACAACAACTTATCACGTGGGTGCAAATTAGTCCAAAAACTATCAAAATGCTCAATTTAATACAATAACTTGACAGGTGGGTGCAAATTAGTCCAATAACTTATAAAATGCTCAAGTTGGCACGATAAGTTGACACGTGGGGTGCAAATTGGTCCAACAACTTGTGAAATGCTAAATTTAGTGCAATAACTTGGCAATTAGGTGCATCTATAGTCCAAAGTTTACAACGACGATGTATTAAGTATAGTATATGGACATGTGAATGTCGTTTGTCTATTATATTTACATAAATTTATTTGTTCATTGGTCCAAATTCAATAAATTCTAGAATAACAACATTAATTAGTATTATTGAAAGACTAAAATACATAAGAGAGACTTTGAGATCTAAGGTTTGTTTTTGGCTTCTTCTCATGCATTCAACAATCATGTAGAAAATAATTTTGTTTATGTCCTTTTAGCTAGTTTTCCATTACGAAACAAGTATTGGAGGGTTTAAAAATATTTACGCCAAGCTACTAAAGCACATATTTTGGTTTTCTTTTAAGCTTAAAAATGCATATAATCAAATATGTAGAAAACAATAGGGACGAACTTATCAATATTGAATATGAAAATTAATATTCTTAATCAAAATTAAATCACTATATAAAAATAATGAATTTGAAGACACAACGTTACTTTCCTATGCATTGAAAGTTCCTATCTTAGCCAAATGCATTGCCATCGTGATGCGAACATCAATAGCTAATTAATACATGAACATACTATATTTTACAGTCCGACGTTAGGCAATACGTTACGGTTGTCACGTTTGGACTATATATGCACCAATTTACCAAGTTATTACACTAAAATGAGAATTTTACAAGTTGTTGGACCAATTTACTCTCACCTATCAAGTTATTGCACTAACCTGAGCATTTTGCAAATTGTTGGACCAATTTGCACTCACCCATCAAGTTGTTGTATGGTGAGTGTAATTTACTCTTATATTAATATAATAGATAAGCTAGACAAATAGTGGTTCATGAGAGTAAGTACGATGCAGTGTGTGCCAACTGATACGAACACTCGAAACCAATGACTAACGTCAGAATCTGACTTACATAAATCTTAGCTGGTGGAGAAGGACCTGGACGCATCGATCGCGTGGTTCTGGAAGGCGATCTACACGGGCAATAAGCTGGACAGCGCGCTCAAGGACATGGCCGTGATGATGAAGCAGCGCGGGTACCTCGGCGAGGCCATCAACGCCATCAAGTCGCTGCGGCACCTCTGCCCCTGGCAATCCCAGGAGTCGCGCTGGACAACATCCTTCTTGAGCTCTACAAGGGCCGCGGCAGGACCCAGGAGGAGATCGACCTGCTCAAGCAGAAGCTCCGCAAGATCTACCTCGGCGAAGACGGCACTGCTTGTACAACTTCGACAACTTGAGTTGAGTGACTGATCTCCTGTCAGAAGTAGACGACAAAATAGGAAGGCTCCAGCCTCAGCCATAGGTCACTTCTTGGAAGGCAATTGAATCTTGAATCATAGTGACATATATACGGTGTAGATAAAGTACATGGTGTGAACTGTAGAATTGATATCAAGTCAAAACACTGTGTATTGAAAGGTAAAATTGTAAAATAGACGAGAAGCAAAGCGGAAAAAAAAAACTGGAGTCAAGTGGCCACTGGAAAAAATGACTTAAAGAATACGAGTTTCCTCCTGGAAGCCTCCCGGTCGATCGTGCGGCTAAGTTTTTCCCTCGACGGTAACAGCCAAAGCTACGGCACGAAAGAGTCCATCGGTTATTTTAGACTATTTGATTAGTGGGTACACGGAGTGGGTAAAGAAATTTTATGGTGAGAAAAGTAATACCTAAAACGGTAAAAACTCTCTAGAAACATCGTTTTTGAGAAACTTTCCATTCCACTGTTGGACCCGACGTGTGGGTCCTCCATGAGGAGTGGGTAGGAATTATTTTGGTGAGAAGTGTTTTCAATTCTACTGGATCCTTATAGTATATATATATATACACTAGTAGAATGCACGTGCGGCACGCACGTGTTTTGGAAAAATAAAATAGAAATTATTTTTTAAAATAATTAGATGTATATGGTATTTCATTCTTGATTAATTTCTCGCAAGTTGTTTGGTATGTTCTCCGCAGCTTCATTCCTTCTAAGCATCTCAATCAAGTACTACTTTCTTAGCCGAAAGGAATCCTATTAAAAAAGTCTAGCATCATTGTTAGTCTATATTTATTACAATCTTGTTAATAATTAAAAATAAAATGGCACATATGAAAAATTTATTACCATGTGGATCTTTCAACAAAAAAAATTTCCATCCCAGATGCGCATTAAGTATATTTTTAAATATCCTGTCAAATTGCTAGAGGCTAAATTTCTGTTATTTGTTAGTATATTTTCATTTATTTGTATTTAGTAAAAAGAATTTACCTGTTGTTTTTTGGGTACATTTTCTGCTATTCGACGACACCACAAGAAACATGAACGATATGGATATCTTATATGAAATATATGTAAGAAAGATGAATATGAATATAAATATGAAATACACAAATACACATAGACAAATATGGAATGGAAAAACGAAATGGATATGAAATACACAAACATAAAAACAAGGAAAAATAGAGACTTCGAAAACCATAAGCTATCTATCAGAGATTACAGAAACCATCAGTACTTATATAAAATACTCAATGGTAGAAAGATAAACCAAACTGCAATTAACAAAAATGTAACACGCACGGTCCATTAAGCTATCTATTATATAGATTTCGAAAACCGTAATATGAAAGGACAGTACTATACATCCCGTAGCAAGCTGAATATAGCTAGTTCAGTGACTTAACTTGGGCAGGTCGTCGATCGTCTCAAATGCCTTGACAAGGTTGCCCAAGAATGTCCTCGTCACGGATGAATCTCCTCGTCACACCGGTGAGGTTCTCCACGTACATTGCCCTTGTAGTAACCATTCAACACCTCACGGGAGACACCGGGCTCGGCGCTAGAGCAGAAGGTCTCCATCCTCTCTAGCTCGGTGCTAGCATGCAGCTTCTACAGCCACGAGTTCGCCTGATCCAGCAAATGGTCGAACAGGCCGCGCTTCGCCGCGTCGCGCGCCGGGTCAAGGTAGTACCCATACGCGTAGGCCCACTTGAGCACCCGCCAGCCGTCAGTGATCTGGTCGTACGCCCTTGCCAGGAACTCAAACTCCTTCTCCGGCAGGTCCACCATGGTCGCGATGACGCGATCCTCTTGATCTCCAAGCTCTCCAGCTCTGCCATGTCCTTAAACACCTCCAACGACGAGTGGTTTGCCACCCAGCGCTCGTAGTGGTAGAGATACTTGTCCCATGCATTGGCCAGCCGCAGGCGGAGCTCCTCCTCCTCTTGGAGGGCGTCGTCACTGTCGTCAGGGTCTTCTTCTTCGTCTCCGTCCTGCCAGAACGCTTTGCAGCGCGTGTGCTTATTCCAGGGGTAGAGGCAGACCCAGCAGAACTCGTGCCCGCACGGCGGCGGGCACAACATGTGCATGCGCCACCACTGGTTCTTCTCCATGAGCCGGTGGCACCTAGGGCACTGCTTCGTGTTGGCAAGCAGCCGCCGGTTTGCCGTCTCCGAGAAGGACCTGTTCTTCTCCAGCCAAGCGTGCACCATGCCGCATGACATCGACCGGTGCGCCTCCTCGCACAGCCCCAGCAGAAGCCGCGCCTGCACACGCAGAACATGTCGGCAGCGTGGACGGCACCGGCGCCGGCGAACTCCATTGCGTGGGTGCAGTGGCTGCAGCCTGGCGCTGGGCACCACTTGATCCCACTGCCGCTCTCCTCCACGAACGACCGGAGCGCAAACCACGCATACTGGTCCCGGTCGGCGCCGGTAGCTGCGGCGTCCACGAGCTCCCCGACGATGGTCGGGCACCGCAGCGACAGGCACTGCGCCGTCGTCTACCGCCGCGGCGGTGTACCCGCGCCAGCAGTCGCTGCAGTATATTAGAAGTGGGCGCGGCAGCCGGCCGACCGCGTCTTGCCGGTGGGGTACGGGTCGGCGAAGGCGCGAAGCAGATGTCGGGAGGACTCGTCGGCGCTGAACGCCGTGAGCACAGGGCGCCGCCGCCGTCTGCGGGCAGCAGACGGCGTCGCAGACGCAACGGTCATCAGAGAACCACTGGTCCTCGACGCGCGTGGGGTTCCGCTTGAAGTGGCGCAGCACGGAGCGACAGGGGATCTCGGTGACCTTGACCGTCGCCAGGTCCCGCCAGCGGTGGACTTCCTCCTCCGTCAGGACGGCGTACGGCCTCCTCCACGCCTCGCTGTTGTAGTCAATGATATCGATCTGTTGGTACCTCAGCTTCTTCGTCGTCGTTGCAGTCATCAAAGTAATACTCCTCGCTGGAGTCGTAGGAGGCATGCAATTTCTTCTTCACCGTCGACTCGTAATCGTCGAAATCGCCAGAGGTGGGTAGGATTTATTTTGGTGCGAAGTGTTTTCAATTCTACTGGATCTATAGATATATGTATATATATAGACAGATACATCCCAAACGATAATATATTCTTCGCAAAAAATGGATAATATGATCATCGACGACTTTGGCTGATGGAGACACATGGGAACAAAAAAACTATTGTACTCCCATATAATAGGGACGCATCAGATGGGATCTGCCTGAACAAGAAATTACCAAATCCCAAGAAATGGAGCACGAGATCTGGTTGCTCTGGGCAACGCTCGCCGTCTCGCTCCTCTACTGCCTGGCCAGCCTCAGGCGCCGTCAAGGCTCTGGCCGGCGGCTGCCGCCGGGCCCCAGGCCGCTGCCGGTCATCGGCAACGCGCTCCACCTGCGAGGCCACCTCCACCACACGCTGGCGCGCCTGGCCCGCACCTATGGCCCCGTCATGCGCCTCCAGCTCGGCCCCGTCCCGGCCGTGGCCATCTCCTCGCGGGACGCCGCGAGGGAGGCCTTCACCAAGCACGACCGGCGCCTCGCCGGCCGCCACACCGTCGACGCCGTCCGCGCGCTCGGGTGGGCCGACCGGTCCATGCTCAACATGCCGAGCTCCGACCCGCTGTGGAAGCTGCAGCGCGGCATCCTGGCGGCGCACGTCTTCTCCCCGCGCCGGCTCGCCACGGCGCGCGGTGTCCGCGAGCGCAAGGTGCGCGACCTGCTCGGCCACCTCCGCGCGCGCGCCGGGCGGGAGGTGGGCGTCGGCAGGGTGCTGTACGGCGGCATGATCAACCTCGTGTCGAGCGCCTTCTTCTCCGTCAACGTGCTCGACATGGACGCCACCGGCGAGGCGGCGGCGCACGGGATACAGGAGCACGTGGTGAACATCGCCGACCTGATGACGAAGCCCAAGATCTCGGACCTGCTCCCTTTCCTCCGGCGGCTCGACCTGCAGGGCCGGCGCCGCGCGGCGGCCTGGCACCTGGGAGAGATCTTCCGCATTGTGGACGGCATAATCGACCGCCGGCTGGCCGAGAACGCCGCCTCCGGGAGCAAGCCCAGCGACTTCCTGCAGGTGCTCGTAGACCTCATGTCCACGGGCGACATCGACCGCGACACCGTGAAGGCCATCGTGTTCGAGGTCTTCGTCACCGGAGGCGAGTCGATCACGGTCACGGTGGAGTGGGCGTTGGCCGAGCTGCTCCGCGACCCGAGCGCCATGGCCAAGGTGCGCGCCGAGATCGGCGGGGCTCTCGGCGGCAAGGAGATCGTCGAGGAGCCCGACGTGGCGAGCTTGCCGTACCTCCAGGCCGTGGTGAAGGAGACCATGCGGATGCACCCGGTGGCGCCATTGTTGGTGCCACACAAGGCCGTGGACGACGGCGTCGAGGTCGGCGGCTACGCGGTGCCCAAGGGCTTCGCGGTCTTCATCAACGTGTGGGCGATAATGCGGGACCCGGCGGTGTGGGAGGAGCCGGACAAGTTCATGCCGGAGCGCTTCTTGGACAAGGGAGAAGAGGTGGACTTCAAGGGGAAAGACTTCGAGTTCATCCCGTTCGGGTATGGTCGGAGGCAGTGCCCCGGCCTGCCCATGGCGGAGCGCGTCGTGCCGCACCTGCTGGCGTCGCTGCTGCATGCGTTCGAATGGAGGTTGCCGGAGGGCATGTCGGCCGAGCAGTTGGACGTCAGCGAAAGGTTTACCACAGGGAATGTAATGGCTGTCCCTCTCAAGGCCGTGCCTGTTGCAATTACCTAGTTACCCAAAGAAAATGCGCCGCTTATGCTTTCTACTCAGGTGTTCGTTTCTACTGCACCAAATGTAAGCCGTGAGCGAAATGTTTCTTGTTTCTATAGCATGATTGGTGCTCCATGGTGATATTCCATATAGTTATGGAGATGATTGTATTTTTTTTTCGCTTGAAAGATCCGTAGTAACGTCCTTATCGTCCGGTATGTATTAACAATAAGAAAAGAATTGATCCAGTTTATAAAGAAAACCGTGCCTAAAAGCCAGACAACACTACTTGAAACGTACAACACTATGGGTCTATTTGACATAGCTCTAACTCCAAACTCCAGTTCATATTTGCACTTTCTATACTAAATTAACATAGTTTAAATATTAAAATTTAGTATAAGCTACAAATAAAATGATTCATCTTACTGCTCTTCATGTAATCCCAGCTCCAACTCGATTTTCTGGAGCTCCTCATATCCAGCTCCAAAAACTTCATAAATTTTCTAGAGCTGAAGCCGTGTCAAATATGACCTAACTACGCAATTCGATCGAAGTCACAGCCCAGCTGCCAACTCAACATCCCAGCTAAATAACACGACCTACAACTACCAGGAGCACAACGTGACTGTAAGAGACACAATAGCTCCGACTCCACAAAGACGGGCCACAACGTTGGCTCAAACCCAATCGATCCTCGTAGCTAACTTTTTTCTAGATAAAGAAAATAAGTTCCGGTTTTACCTTCTTTTTTGAAAAAAGAGGGATCAATCCATTATTACAGTACATATGAACCGCATGTCTTGATCAAAGTAGTAAAAAGTTTAAATGCCAATCCGAAAACTAAAGGACCATCCATTGTCTGCGAAGAAGCGTAGTGCCTCCGTCTCCAAGCGACGACACGCCTTGATGATAAAGTCATGATCACTCTCTCTTCGCTGTAACTTAGCCCACAACCGAAGACAGTATGTTCCCCTGAATAGTACCTGCAAAAAGGTTTTTGGTCGGCATTTGTCAAATACCACTTCATTCCTAGATGTCCAAATAGCCCAGAAAATTATCGTAGCTCCTGTCAATAACCTTAGATCTGGTTTGTGACCCCCCTGTTTCACCCATCCATTAAACAAATTTGTGATACTACTTGGAGGTGAAATTCCAAATACTAAGTGTGTGGCTCGCCATAGAAATTTAGCATAATAACACTTGAAGAAAAGATGATTGATGGACTCAAAAGAGCTACAGAAACTACAATATCTACTTCCATTCCAGTTTCTTTTTGCCAAATTGTCCTTTGTCAATATAACACCTTTCTTCAAATACCACATAAAGATTTTATTCTTTAATGGTATTTTGATCTGCCATATTTCTTGTGAGACGTTCACACCCTTGTTGATCTGCCATTTAATGATTTGTTTCTATTAAGTGACCATAGAAACATGTCCCTACCTACATGTAACTCGACATTCATTATTCTGGCCACTAAATTGTTCCATTCCATTAGCTTATTACCTACTAATGATCTCCTAAATGAGACATTTAGCGGAGCTGTGCTAAAGACATCTGCAACAGTGGCGTGTTTCTTTCGAACAATATTGTATAAGTTGGGGTACAAAGTCTTTAGCTGGTGACCCCCAAACCAAGAATCCTCCCAGAATCTAGTTTGTTCTCCAGAATTCACAGCGAAAGATCCTAGCTTAAGGAAATCCTCCTTGACCCCCATTAGGCCTGACCAAAACTGTGAGTCCCCTCGTTTTTTTAATACTTGCCCTAGAGGTTTATCCTTAAGGTATTTATTCCTGATCAGTTGTTGCCAAATTCCATCCTCGTTAGAAAGCTTAAATAACCATTTGCTTAGCGAGCATCTATTCTGGATATCTAGGTTCATGATTCCGAGTTCTCCCTGACTTTTTGGTAAACATAGGACCTCCCACTTGGCTAATCTATATTTTTTCTTATGCTGATCGTATTGCCAGAAAAACCTTGATCTAAAGTACTCTATCTTCTTTAGGACTCCCCTAGGGACCTCAAAAAATGATGGCATAAACATTGGTAAACTGGACAATGCTGAGTTAATCAGCACCAACCTCCCCCCAACAGATAGCATTTTGACTTTCCAGCCACTCAGCCGTTTCTCAAACCTCTCTTCCATTATTCTCCAATCACTATTACTTAACTTCCAAACATGCATTGGTATTCCTAAATAGCTGAAGGGGTATGAACCTGATTTGCAGCCAAACAGCTGTGAATACGTTGATTCATACTCCTTTGCTTGACCAAAGAAAAAAATTCACTCTTATGAAAGTTGATTTTTAGACCCGATAATTGCTCAAACATACAAAGTAACAACTACATATTTTTCGCTTGTTCAATATCATGGTCAAGAAAAATCACTATTTCATCCGCATATTGTAAAATAGACAATCCATCCTCAACTAAATGTGGGATAACGCCTCTTACTTGGCCATCTTCTTTTGCTCTACAAATAAAGATCGCTAGCATATCCACTACTATATTGAATAGAGTGGGAGACAGCGGATCCCCTTGTCTTAAACCTTTTTTTTGTTTGAAAATAAGGCCCAACTTGGTCATTTACTTTGATTCCCACATTTCCCCCTTTTGTAAAATAATCTACCCATTTACACCAAGTTGAGGAGAAACCCTTCATCCTCAATGTTTGCTGTAGGAAATCCCAATTAACTTTATCATATGCTTTTTCAAAGTCAATCTTAAACACTATACCATTTTGCTTTTTAGTGTGTAGCTCATGGAGAGTTTCATGTAAGATTACTGCCCCTTCCATAATGTTCCGACCTGGAAGGAAGGCAGTTTGTGAAGGGTTAATGATTCTCTGGGCTACCACTGCGATTCTATTTGTGGCCGCTTTGGTAAAAATCTTGAAACTAACATTCAATAGACAAATAGGCCTGTATTGTTGAATTTTTAAAGCTTCACTACATTTTGGTAGTAGAATTATAGTTCCAAAATTTAGGCTATTCAGAGGTAAAGTTCCCTTATGAAATTCCTCAAACAGGGCCATCAAGTCTTCCTTTATTAGCTCCCAAAAGATTTGATAAAACTCTGGTGGGAATCCATCAGGACTAGGGGCTTTATTATGTTCCATCTGAAAGATTGCCTCTTTTACTTCGTCCTCTGTGAATCTATCAGCTAGGATAGCATTTTCCGCTTCTGACACTTGGGGAATATCATCAATCCTTGCCTCATCCATAGACATATTATTGTCACTTGGAGGCCCGAAAAGAGTTTGTAATATTTGGTGATGTGCCTTTTGAGCTCAGCATCCCCACAAATTCTTGTCCCCTCATGTTCTAATTGGAAAATACGCATCTTCCTGTGCTTACCATTGGCCACTAATTGAAAATATTTAGTATTTGCGTCATCTTCCAACAAATTTCTAACCTTAGCCTGTTGATACCACTTCAACTCTTCTTCCCTTAATAGATCGGCAAGCCTCTCATTAAGGACATGTTTTAAATTCAATTCGTTCGGATCTAGATGTGATCTCTCCGCTTTCTTATCCAGCTCATCAAGAGTGTTTAGCAGTTGTTTCTTTTCTAGTTTATACGCACCACTAGTATTCTTTGCCCAACCCCTCAAATATTGACGAACCCTCCTTATTTTTTGCTGCCATCTTTCCAGAGGTGTATGGCCATCGCCAACACTCTTCCAAACCTCACGTATCATGTCTCGAAACCCATCCCTTAATAGCCATCCCAATTCAAATTTGAATAGTGGCTGCTGGGTATAACAAGATGAATCTCCTGTATTAATAAACAACGGAGTGTGATCTGATAGTTCTCGCGTTAGAGCATGAACTGTGGTACGAGGGTACTTGGCTTCCCAATCCGTGCACATAAGGATCCTATACAACTTTTCAAATGTAGGAATTGTTAAATTATTTGCCCACGTGTACTGTCTACCAGATAATGGCAGTTCTCTTAAGTTTAACGCATCAATGATGACGTTGAACAAGAAAGGCCATCTGTCATTGTAGTTTGAGTTATTTTTGTCCTGTGGGCCTCTAATAATATTGAAATCACCACCTACTAGAGTGGGTAAAGATTCTTTGGTGCACAACTGAACAAGTTCAGTGAGAAAGCTTTCTTTATGTTCTTGTTGTGCCGGCCCATAGACAGACACAAGGTTCCATTGGAAATCGCTTTCTTTGCATCTCACCCTTAATCTGACAAAATAATTTCCTTCCTCGATTTCTCCAATATCAAAGAATGTTAAGTTAATACCAACAAACATCCCACCAGATCGACCTCTAGGTGGTTTAGCATGCCACAAGAAATCTTTTCTTGCGCATAAGCTCTTAAGAAAAGTCTCCGAGAAATTACTCCTACCTGTCTCTGATAAGGATATAAAATCTAAATTCTTTTCCTTACAAACATCTGAAATAAATTTGAATTTCTTGTGATCCCCCAGCCCATTACAATTCCAGAATATTCCTCTCATGATTTAACTTTGCTATTTGATTTTCCTCTGGATTTTTTAGAGCTTATAATTTTAACACGAGTAGGAGTCGGTAGATTGATATCACTGTCCTCGTCACTCGGACTCTCTATCAAATCACCACACAGATTCTTAAGACAGAGAGCATCAAGCTCATTGTTTTCTTCTAGTCTGATTTTAGCAAGTTCAGAGGAGGATTCACCAAAATCCGGCCTGCCACTACTTCAGATTCAAGCCGATCTTTCTCTAGCGATTTCAAAAGACTAACCGAAGAACTAACAGCAAGTTCATTTGGACCCAAACACACCCCTATGCCCGCAGCCTTATTAACAATAGCAGTATCATCAAAATTAATAAAAGAAAAAACTGCAGCATTTGTACCTGTCAACTACCTCCTAATGTAATGACTAAGCATGACTTCAAGTGATCGTTGCCGAGCTCGCCGATCCCGATGCAGCAGTTCCAACCTCTCAAGGCCATAGTTGGGCGCCACAGCATTTAAAAGTGATTTACCGTCATGTTCATTTGGTGCAGCTCCACTAAAAACAGCTTCAGGAGCTGTTTAGAGCTGTTTTTAGAGCTCTACCAAATGCCCCCAAATGGTGTCGATTGGTTGTTGCAGCTTGTTTGTAAACCGTGAGCGAAATGTTTCTTGTTTCTATAGCATGATTGGTGCTCCATGGTGATATTCCATATAGTTATGGAGATGGTTGTATTTTTTCCCTTGAAAGATCCGTGCCTAAAAGCGAGACAACACTATTTGAAACGTACAACACTATAACTACACAATTCGATCGAAGTCACAGCCCAGCTGCCAGCTCAACACCCCAGCTAAATAGCACGACCTACAACTACCAACAATAAAAGGAGCACATCATGCATCATCGTTGCCAAGCTTACCGTAAGAGACACAATAGCTCCGACTCCACAAAGATGGGCCACAACGTTGGCTCAAACCCACCAAGGTCGATCCTCATAGCTAAATATCTCCTGATGACCAAGCATGACTTCAAGTGATCGTTGCCGAGTTCCAACCTCTCAAGGTCATAGTTGGGCGCCACGGTTGGCCAGTAGGGAGACACCGAGCATGGTGCCAAACTTTCCACGACGAAGCCTTGAGGAAGTTCACGACGCTAATGACGCCACCATCACATACCCATGAGTGTGCTACTGGGCTGGGTTTTCATCTGAAGAAAGTTAGCAAGGTAAGATAAGGCGGATGCCTCCAAGGAGAAAGCGGTGCCCGCAGGCATCGTCGTCAAGGCGTTTGTCCTGACCTACACCGCAGGAGCAAGCAATCAGTGCACGGCGGCAAAGGTCGTGCCCCAAAAGCCGGAGTAATGCCCCCGAGGGGATAGCTAAGGTAAGGATGAAGGAGATCGAAGATGACGAAGCTAAAACTGCCAACACCATGGCACCACGCGTCATCACATTGCTAACAAAAGCAGCATGCCACACCGCCTGAACAGGGGTCACCAACTCGTGCCAAATGCAGGAGCCTCGCCGACACACCTAGCACTGCCATTCTGCCAACGCACCCCATACCAACAACACGCCGCCACGTACGTGCGAAGCTAGGTAGTAGAGCACACACCGTTACATTTCATCCCCTTGCCGCCGGTCAAGCACCACGACGTCACGCGCGCGCCAAGACGCCGGATTTGGGCCTCTACCCCCAAATCCGAAGGTGGGGAGGGCTGATTCGTCCTCGACCAGCCAAGGTCGATGTTCTATCGTTGTCTCCAGGACGTTGCCATCCCGTGTGTGTGCGCGGTCGGAGTTGGCTTCCTAGCTAGGTAATTCTGGAGAATGAACAGTAAATAAAAAGGAGGCGTTATATATTTCCCCCACAAGTATATCGACTATGGCATCACTTGCTTGAAAAAAAGTATGGGAGTGTATGAACTTTCTTTACCTGACTGATGGCTCCCGGCGTGGAAGCGTCTCCCAAAGGTACAAAGAAAATCCTTTGACTCGATCATGCTCCTCACTGCTTGGATGTCATGGAAAGAGCGCAATGCGCGGACTTTCAATGGCACGCCAACCATGGTACTTCCTCTCGCGCATGCGATCTTTGATGAGGCTCGCAACTGGTCGAGGGCTGGCTGTGCGGACTTGTCGCAGCTGGATCAGGTCGGCATTGGTGGCACAATTGTTTCGATGTAATGGCTGGCTAATATAGCGCTTTTCCTTTCTTTTCTTGGTTTACTGTCTTGCCCTCTCGAACACTTTGTTTTGGATGCTGTTGTATTGTACTCTCTTCTTCCCTCTTACTGAAATACGTGCTCGGACACGGTCGCGAAAAAAATGTATTGTCAAGAATGTGAGTTAAGTTACTCTACCATCTCGATCAAACATATGATTCTATAGGTAACTGGCCTGATCAATGTACCTAGGAAGAAAATAAAAGAAAAAATAAAAAAGAAAGAAAATTGCGACACAATATATATAAGAAAATAACAAAAATTACAATAAAAATAAAGGTAATTATTATAAGTAACCAACTATTTTTGTATCAAGATAAAATAAAATAATTACAATAAAAATCTTGAAAGAACATGTATGCAAAAATAGTAATTTTTGTATCAAGATTATATATAAAAACTCCAGTTGCTCATGGGCCACCAATGTTCGTCTTGGACTGAACTGAGCAATTTCTTTTTGGGCCTGCTAGTCTGTTTGAGGCTGGCATCATCGTGCTTGCCCTTGCGACTCGACTTGCGAGGGATAAGCGAGGGAGAAACAGAATGCTGCTGCTGCGCGGCGCCAGGGCGGTGTCGGCGGCGTCCACCACGGTGGCCGTAGGCGCCATCGCCGGCAGGTCCATATCCATCCGTTTCACCCCCGTCGCCGCCTTGTCCTCGGGTGGGAGGAGGAGGAAGGGCCAGCAGCGAGGCGAGGCCAAGCCCCCGTCCCCGTCCTCGCCGCCGCCGCCGCCGCCCCTGCCTCGGCACGGCGAGACCCCGCGGGGCAAGAAGAAGTCCGGGTCGAGGCCGTCGATCGAGGCCAATACGAACAGCGCGGTGGAACTGGAAAAAGCGCGCGGACCGAGGAGGCCGGAGGGCGGCGAGGCGAGGAAGGGGAGTACGCAGCAGCAGCCGGAGAAGCCAAAGGCGAAGCGGGCGGTGCGGTGGAAGTGCGCGAGCGGGTGCGGGGCGTGCTGCAAGCTGGACAAGGGCCCGGATTTCCCGACCCCCGAGGAGATCTTCGACGAGCACCCCGATGACCTCCAGGTAGTACCAGCGATTCATTCACAGCGTTTTTACAATATCAGCGAATAGAGAGCGCGCTTTTTTATGCTTAAGATGTGATTTTTGAGTCAATTAGAGCGTAACATTTGTTGCTTGCGCGTTAATGAGCAACTGATGCTGATGACGTTGTTTATCGTGTGTGTAGCTATACAAGAGTATGATAGGTGCTGATGGTTGGTGCGTCAACTATGACAAGCCCACCCGCACCTGCAACATCTACCAAGGTAGTTGCTAGTTACACGCTTTGTGATCCTCTTTGCACAATGCACATTTCAGTTGATGCCGTTCTGAACCGATGTCTTGTGATGGTAGACCGACCTTCATTCTGCCGAGTGGAACCAAAAGTTTTTTATGAGTACTTTGGTGTGCCACCCAGCAAATTCGACCGGGAAGCTTGCAGGTCTTCTATCTGATCCTGGTTTATATACGGCATAATAGGCACATTGGCCCCTCAACTTTCCCTCGAGGGTCGAGTTCATCCCTCAACTTTAAAATTGGCCAATTTGGTCCCTCAATTTATATTTTTCGATCAAACTCGTCCCTCAACTTTTAAATCCACCAATATAGTCCCTCAAGTTTTGTTTTTGGGTCAGATCCGTCCCTAGAGAACTCAAATTTGTTTATATCTAAATATATTAATTATCTCCATACACTTTTACATATATGTTTGCTACAAAAGTTATATGCTATTTTTTTTACCATCTAGATAAACATTCAGATCAAGTTTGACAAGAATAATTGGTCTAGAAGTATGATTAATCATTTAGATTATCTCCATACGAGGATAGAAGTATATTTTTAAAAAATAATTGGCCCAAACAGATATGCACAGTGGTTAGTTTGGCAAAAAGTAATGACTCGCCTATACCAAACAAAATTGAGTTAAGCACAGAACCCACAATAGATACGATGGATATAAATATTAATTAGGATAATGGATAGACGAGATGGTAAAAATAAATTACTAAACCATATATATTTAAATACCAGCCATATATAAAAAAAGGTGGTGATGAGGAATAGTGAAATAAATAGAAAAAATAAAAGTTGAAGGATGAGTTTGATCCAAAAATAAAATTTGAGGGATTAGATTGGCTGATTCGAAAGTTGAGGGATGAATTTGATCTAAAAAGAAAAGTTCAGGGACTAGATTGGCCGTTTTGAAAGTTGAGGGACGAACTTGGCCCTTGAAGAAAAGTTGAGGGACTAATATGTCTATTTTACCTTTATATACCTTCATGTTCTATCTTTAAATTCAAAATGGTGATTCAACTAATCTGCTTGTTGAGTGTTGTTTTCAGTGCTTGCTTGGATAGCATCAAGATGGTGTATGGCGATGACTCTGCTGAGCTAAGTAATTTCAAACGTGTGATAAGGGAGGAAAGTAGCAAGCTGGAAGCAAGCAAAAACAAAGATAAATTGTTGGATACGTAGCTCCTGCCTTGGATCTGCAATAAAATCAATCAGGTATGCTCCGTCACATCTGCAAGCCATATTCTCTTGATTGTGTTAAAAATGTCAATAATTTTACCAAAGAGGCAAAGATGGAATCTAATTAGCTTGTTGAATCACTCTGAAATATATTTCTTGAAAAATTAACAGCCAGCAAGGTTTTATTATTCCTTCAGACCATATGTAATTATGATCTGCCTCATTAATCAATGCTGTATCTTCTTCGATTTTCTTATCTTCTGCGCATTACTATTTTATATTGGTATATGTGTACATCCGCCGTAGTAATCTAGAGTGATTTGTTGGACCTTTTTTAACTGTATATGCCCCTGTAGTTCATAAAATTGAACATTTCACCATTTCTTTTGTCTGTTTTCATTGTTTTCCAGATGTTACTCTGTAATGAGCATATGTAGTTTCAAGTTGCCTTGAATTTTGTGGTGTTTATATTCGATATTTAACCTTTTAATGCACAAGTAGTCTTGTTCCAAGATTCAGGATCCTGGTAATAATTGCTTGTTACCACTACCATGTTTTCCAAGAATCTTTGACTCATGGGTTTGGGTAAGTACGTTCGCTTGGGGGAAACATACAAATTTAAATTTCAGAATTCAGATTCAGTTTTACAGTAAGGCTGGCATTGGAGATGTGTACACAGTGTAGAATTACTCATGATTTCAGGTTAATTTATCAGAAAATAATGTTGTTGCTTTGTCGGTGATAAAGCTGAAATATGACACAAAAGTAGGCTTATACATAAGTAGGTTGGCATATTATCTTGGCAAATCTAATCATTAGAAACAACTAATTCAGATCAGAAGTCAACTAACATTTAATATCCAAAGACGGGAGCCCATGCTTAAACAGCGAAACTAGATGGCAAGTTATATTCTTACCATGGTCTTGGATGTCAGAACTAATTTCAAGATGGTAATCAGATGATTTTCAAGCAAATACTGATTATAGATTGAAAACAGTATCAAACATCGGAACATTATCTTGAGCTGTTTTCCAGTATTGAGATCTTGAACCCTAGTTGGACCTGAGTTGCCACTGTCTGTTATATTGCTATAACCTGGGAGTTTCTCTAGATATACCACTCTGTTTCATTAACATATGGGTCTAATCACTCTCGAAATTGAGCTGCATGATATGCTATGAACGTGGTGACATGACCCACACATGTTATTTAGACAAAGTGGCATATCCTGAAACACGACTCAGAGTAGCATATTTTCATATTTCCTAAATCATAAGCCAATTGGAACAGTATATTGCGAGCATGGGCAACTGGAAAATGGAACAACTTATTTGCTCAAGGAACTAATTATATGAGTACTAGTGGACAAAAGACTACCTAGTTACCTTTGTAGATAGTTTCCAGCTGATTCAGTATGTATTTCTTTCCCATTTGGGACCAGGACTCGCTATTAATTATAGTTCTACTTCAAGACATCACTGAGCACCCGTATATACGGGAATGCCTTGTTTCGAGGAATATTGCATACAGTAAAGAAGCATTACTTATCAGTCAGCGTATTAGGAGCGAATGGCTTTGCATTTTTTTAAGGTGCCTTATTTCTATGCCACCGCAACAGATTCTTTTGATTTCCCAAGACATGAGATGGTTTCATTTCAACTTTTTTAAGTATCTGAGGTCTCAAGTCTCAGGCATGCAGCAACCTCCGAAAGGTGCAGATACATATCTGATATTGGGGTTGAACTTAGGTGTGTATTTGCTAACAAACTAACAAAGAGCCCCGGTATTGAAGGACAGTGTGCAAATCGGTATCTAAACAAACTATAAGGTTGTTGTAAGCAGGTGGTCACTTGAGATGAGGATTGGCCACAATGATGGAGTGTCAAACCTTCCTCACTTTGTTTTCCCTTTGGCCATTGAATTTCTTCATTTGCTAGGGCAGGGGCAAGGGGCTTATATTCTTGCTATCTTAGACAAGGTAGCTAAGGAGTTTTTGCAGATTGTATAAATGCTAGGCTTATATTCCATGACATCTTTCTGATCTATTGGTTTTTGTTTCAGGTAGAATTGAGAAGCATCAATGTTCTTAATCTTATGTTAAGGTTGAGAAGTGGAATATACCAAGTGCAATACTCAATGGAGGAAACCCAAATTGGTGTTGTGATTATTCTGACATGTAAGCTAGACTGAAAACCTATCTGCAAAACTTCAGTTTGCAAGGTGCTTTGACAGTTAGTGATATTCTTTATTTAGCGACAATTGTTTGCGGTGGCGGCAGCATTGTAGGTTTGGATTGGTGCAACACTATTGGTTGATTCACTCAAAATTTGGACCTTGTAAGAAATGCTGATCCTTTTGATCCTTATTTCTCGTCCTTTTCCACACCATATCCATAATTCTGATATGGTGCCCCCTTGATATTACAGATCCGCCAACTCTGATCTTAGTAGTGGCTAGTGGGTTTGGGCTCTTTACCGTCGCATGGGACGACGCTGTCCGCTGTTTTTATGCCGGAAATAGGTGTGGCGGTTTAGTCCATCCCGTGTCACAAACCAAATAAAGAGATTAGCTTCGACTTTTGTATTGGATGATGCAAACTAAACGCATCGTACATGTAACACTTCGTACATTCTTGCTTGTACTTAACATTGCCTTGTTGAACCCAGAACCCTGGGGACACCGAATCTTGCGATACGAATTAGCAGCAGTCAATGGTAATTTATATCCAGATTTTGAGCTGTCGGTTCCTGGTTGCGTCACCAACAGTGCACAACAATATGCCACCAATAACATCATTTAGTTAGAAAAAATGGCACTAGCTCGTTGCTGAGTTCAAATATCAATAATGGAATATCTTGGCTAACTTCATTACAAACTAACTTATAGCATCTTAACGAGCATGCAGTTAATTAGCAACTTAGGACGCGCATGGCTACTCTAGCGTGCCCATAGCTTGAAGCACATCTGTGCTAATCTTCAACATGAGCTTCCAAATTGCTTCCGGGGAGCTCTTCCAGCCAACAAGGTGTGTATACGAAAGACATTTCAAGTTGTACCACATAGCCGGCTATTGCGTGATAATTTTCTGGACAGATGTCGCCCAAGTCTTGAAACTTGGAGTAATTCCAATATGATAGACCACTGCTCTCCTTAAAATACGACCTCTTTGTAACGATGAAACCCAAAAAAATAAGTACTACCATCGTATTGCCCTTGAACCATATTGTCAGTGTCAAGGACATTATCTTCTTCAGAGTCCCATTCAAATCTTCACGTCTATATCGTTGTCATCCTCCGAAGAACATTCATGTTAGTTTATATCTTCTAAATTCCATGGTCCACTGATTTGTTGATCGTACTTCTCAAGTGCATGCAGCTTGCGTGTGAAGGTCTTGGGTTTGTTTGGTTAGGAGTCAAAGTGGGATGTGACAGAGTTATCCCTCGTTTAAGAGATAAGATGATCACACTAGGCGTTTGCTTAGACTGGAGTGCACATTTTATTGACGATGAAACTCCCCCATGCACCATGAAATTCCCCCTTTGAGACTGGTCTTAGAAGGATGGGATGATGGTCCTATTTTATTGTTTGGTTGGAGGTAAGAGAGGCCTCCCCGGCCGTGCCGCCGCCTGGCGCTCGCGACGCCCGCCTCCCCTCGTTGCACCCGGAGCTCGCACCATCCACCTCCCGCGTCCGTGTCGCTCCGGGCGTTCGGAACTCACGCCGCGCTCAAAATACAAATGACTTGCCGCTCAGCGTTTTACTTGATTTATCAAAGCACAGATGCTTTTACTTCATTCTTTAACGTACTCGGACATTCCCGATGTTAAGCGCATGTTTGGATCCTTGGGACTAAAATAAAGGTAGTAAAGTTTAGTACCTCTGTTTGGATCCTAGGACTAAAATGGCTAAAGAAGCTTTAATCATGCGTGTAAAGATGTTTTTACCCTAGGACTGAGAGAGAGAGAGAGAGGGAGTAACGAGGGGCACCAGTGGAAAAATCTTCTGTTTAGCCTGTTTTAGCACCTATTTGGGTGCTAAAATATTTTAGTCCATTTTAGTCCCTAGTGTTTGGATCTTTAGCCCCTTTTGATTTTAGCAGCTGGATCCAAACACCTTCAGTGTAGGTGTGTACCAGCATGTATATCCAAACGCAATGTTACGGATAAGTGTACGCGTGCCAGCATGTATATCCAAAAGAATTAACAATATAAAGTTTATTCAGAAATATTTTGGATCACATATTTCAATGCTCTTATAGCACACTAAAGTATAAAAAAATGCTTATAGCACTACCACAGATGATAGAAGGTTAAATATGATCTAAATTAAAATCTACCGTATTATTACTCCCATAGCTTGTTCAAACCATTATTAGAATTTTCAAGAGACTAGCCGGATTATTTTTTAAAGTTAAATTTAGCTATTGGTAGAGAAAAAACGTTTCCAACCGACTCTGTAAATGACCCTCTAAATTTAGCGGCTCTCCATCCCACCTCATTCACTAGCTATTTTTAGCTAGCCTACCTCACTGGCCATCTTTACAGAATCTGTTGGATTACTCTGTTATTTGTTAGTTAAAGCTATCTTTGAGAGTAGCTAAATTAGTAAATTTGACTAGTCTTTGTAGCTAATCTCTGGAAGATGCTCTTACTAATCTTAAATTCACGCTTCCAACTTATTTCCTGGGAACTCCATCCAGCATGGTGTGTACGGGAAAGACATCTTAAGGGCAGGTACATTGCTACACGTAAGCGGTCTTATAGATCGTCTCATGCAGTGCCACGTAGGATTTTTACTGATGTGGAGGAGAGAGAGCGAGAGAGAAAGATGTCGTTGTTTCGCGAAACAACCGCCTCATGAGTTAAATTTTAGGACTATGAGACAACTCCTTCACCATTGTACGAGTTTTGTTGCCATGCAACCAATAAAATTTCTTTATTTCTCCATAAATTAAGTGATATTGTATTACTACCAAACAACCAAAACAACAACCTATTGAAGTCGACTCAATAGATTGTTGTTTTGGTTGTCTGGTAGTAATACAATATCCCTTAATTTATGGGGAAATAAAGAAATTTTATTGGTTGCATGGCAACAAAACTCGTACAATGGTGGATGAGTTGTCATATAGTCCTAAAATTTAGCTCATGAGGCGGTCGTTTCGCGAAACAACGACCACATTCTCTCACCTCGCTCTCTCTCCTCCACATCAGCAAAAATTCTACGTGGCACTGCATGAGACGACCTATGAGACCGCTTACGTGTAGCAATGTATCCTAATAGCTGCCGCCTGGCCAGCGATAATTTCCTGGTAATCTTTCGGAGATATGTTGCCAAGTCCTGAAATTTTGAGGTATTCCAATGATAGGCTACTGCTCTTTTCAAACCTAGATTCAGGAAGACAATCTCTTTGTAAGGGTGAAATCCAAGAAAAGTGGTATATCGCCGTAATTCTCTTCAATCGTATCTTCAGTGTTGAGAACGTAACACTGTCATCGTTTGTGAGCACCATTCAAGTTGTCATCCACAGCTTCTTTGTGTTTATAATTGCCATAAGGATATTTGTAATAGTTGATATCCTGTATTCTCCAAGGTCCTTCATGTTGCAGACCAACATAGTTCTCACGTGCATTCAACTTCTGTGCAAAGGTCTCAAGATCAACACGATGCTGCATTTTCCAGACCATCTGACCGCCTGATTCAGCGAGGAGAAAAATCCAAAGTCGATGCCATTCATGATTGAATGCAAAATCCACACCCTTCTGTGATAAAGCATCCATTATAATCCTTCAATACAATATCTGCTGGCACTGGAATCTCAATCTGTACTCCAATGCAAATTCGATATATGGACATCCTACAAGATGTACAAGCTATGACAAAAAATCCAGCGTAGAGTTGAATCATATACGACCTAGCTGCTAGTAGATATATCAGAAACAAAAGAATGTTTAAGTAAAATACGAGCCTCATAAAAAACCCATTTTCGCTGAGCATATACAACGCATCTCTGCATCTCTCCAATAGACGGCATGCTTGGCTAACCGCGCCCACGATCTAGGATGCTGTTTGGTTGGGGCTTTTTCGGGTGTTAACGGTCGATCAGAGTATGTTATTTTGTGTTTGGTCTAGCTGGAGCGCAATCCGTTCACGCCGTGACCTGATACCAGGGTATAGAGGATCGTTACCGCCCACCCACTATCGTGAACGGAAAATGCTATGGCCGCTACCGCCCGACTACCCACCGGCGATCAAACAAACAATCGCCGCTTTCCTTTAAAGCGTAACTGTTAGCGCTGCATTCTGGTCCCATTTAGGTTACCATTTACAAAACTGAACCAAACACCACCAATAGCATGCTTCATGGCGGCAATGGTTCTGCCGCCATCCCATCCCGAACAAACAGCCTTTCTTCCCACTCCCAACGGCCAGTTGCCGATGAAAACACTTTCAGGGCATACGACGATGGCGGCCATTCAGATTGCAGCATCTCAGGGTCGTCTAGCACTGACTTGGGCTCATCAGGGAGGAAAGGGATGAAGAACACCTCGTAATGTGGCGAGATGATAGGATCATAGACGAGGCATTCCATTTGGTCGAAGGCCTCCCCCCATCCTTGAGGTCGGGTGCGGGGGCAGCCATGCCCACCGCCGCGTCGCAGGGTTGGTGACGTAGCAGCCGTGCAAGGATGTGCATAGCAAGAGGCCATTGCAGTTGTCCTCGACATGGCAGATCTCAGGGATGAACTCGAGGTCGTCGGAGATGGAGGGCGCCGTGGAGGGGCGGGAGAAGAACTCCGGCCGGTAGAGTACTCCCTCCGTCCCTCCGTCCCAGAAAGGATGCAACCCTCGCATCCCGAGGAGTCAAACAATTCTAAATTTGACCAAAACCACTAACATTTATGATATCAAATAAGTATCATTAGATTAATTATATAATATATTTTTATACTAAGTCTATTTCATTATTTGGAGGCACAAATGTTAGTATTATTGTGTATAAATTTGGTCAGAGTTAATATTGTTTGACTTCTCGGAAAGCTAGAGTTGCATTTTTTTTTTGGACGGAGGGAGTAGTATTGAATGAAGATATGCCTCGCACGGAGCGCGGGAGCAGGTGCGCGCGCAGCAGCCGGCGCGCGTCGATGAGGTCGCGCCATGACCTGCAGACGCAATGGGACACGGCCAGGCTGCGCGGTGGGAGGCGGCGCAGGGCGTCGGCGGTGAGGTCATTGGGCAGCTCCCGTCCGATCGGCGTCGTCTCCTCCATTATTCCTTCCTGTTCGACGGCGAGACCGCGAGATTTAGTGTAGACAGTAAGAATCGTCGAAGATGGACACGATCTGTGTAGTGCGAGGCAGGAAATGGTTGGCAAATCGAATCTAGGACGAAATCAAATCGAGAGAGACGAACGAAAATTACAGAGCTAGAGTCTGGCGATGGAATCGAATCGTACCGGGGATTTCAACGGGTGTGGCTTGAATGGCATGAGGAGGACTCCGGAGATTGCAGCAGCTTCTTATGGCTGAAAGATTGGAGTAGACCGACGGGATCAGGAGCTAATTAACCCTAGACGTGAGGAGGCAGCGGCGACACGTGGCTCATGCACGCAAGCGCACGGACGGCCCAGGGTAAGGCAGCCCAGCGACTGGTTCAACGTTTTTTACCCAACATTTTTGTGTTGTATATGGATTCAGTGCGAATTATTCCAATTCGATTTACTTGTAACATTTCAGTTCGAATTATTCATGGATTTGACGTGTACTGTCCTAACTGATAATATCTGCTTCATTCTCCATGAGAAACGGTTGTAAATGTTTATATCAACTTATTGGTCCGATGTGATTCACTGGTATACAAGATCAACTCAAACTTTAGCAAATATGCAGTGGAAAATCAAATATTGTGTCAACCGGTGCTGCTGCTACATTCAAGCATTGGATGCACCGTTCGTTGTGGTTCCTTGTCATTCCCCTCAGTTTCGTTTCAAGACATAAGTAGGGGCCATAAGCTAGATTAGCCCCCTACGTCAGGACGCTAGGCACTAGCCGGACCGTCTTCCACCCTAGCGAAGACGCGCCCAACGAGATTGGAACCCGGGCCGTAAGCTCCACCTACGGAGCTGCTAGCCACATAGTCTTTACTTATTTCTGAACCAAAGTAGAATGTGGCAAACAGATTATTTGAATGTCCTGGGCTCAGGTTACAAATTGATTGCACATCATGAAAAATACGACAGTAATATCCAGCAACAACCACAACAAAAACTGAAGATGGTCACTTGGATTATTTCGCAACAGAAACATAGGCATAACTAAAATAGGACACTGCCAAACACTGTTTACTCCATGTCTCCATCGCTTCCACAGCTTGTACACATTCGTGCTAATCTTCAATTTGCAGTTCCACATTATTTTCTGGGGAATCATCCATCCAGCCATCCAGTATGGTGTGTATACGAATGATGTATCTTTTCCTGCACAATGGCCCGCAGTTTCAAGGTATACAGTCTCCTTCACCCACATGCTCTAAAAAATCTCCCACCCAAGTACTGATTTCAGAAATGGAAATGTTTCCACTTCATCTCTTCTTTTTCTTCCCTAGATTTGTTTGGGCAGGGGTTTAAGGAAACAGGAATACAGAACTAAAACGGGATAACTGCAAAGTTAGCAACACATCACATAGTCTAGCTATTTCTGAACCAAAGTATGATGCTGGAAACAGATTATTTGAATGTCCTGAGCTCAGGTTATTACAAACGTACTGATAGCACATCATGAGATGTAAAATATGACAGTGATCCAGCAATAACGACAACAAAAATATAAAACTGAAGATGGTCACTTGGATTATTTTTGCAACAGAGAAACATAGGCACAACTAACATAGAACGCAGTCAAAGATTGTTTACTACATGTCCCCCTTGCTTCCACAGCCTGTACACATTTGTGCTAATCTTCAATTTGCGATTCCAAATTATTTTCTGGGAAATCATCCATCCAACATGGTGTGTATATGAAAGAGGTATCTATTCCTGCACAATGACCAGCAACTTCAAGATAATCTTTTGGGAATATGTTGCCTAAATCCTGAAACTTATGTGTGTTCCATTGATACGCTACTGCTCTGCTCAAAGCTGCATCCAAGAAGACAATCTCTTTGTAAGGATGAAATCCAAGAAGACCTGTAGATCCCTTAAAGTGCCCTTCAACCATATCCTCTGTGTTGAGAACATTATCATCATCAGAGTTCCATTCAAAGTTGTCTTCCACTACCTCTTCATGTTCATCTTCGTCATTGTCATAAGGATATTTGTAGTAGTTAATATCCTGCAATATCCAAGGTCCTTTATGTTGCTGACTATAGTCCTCATTTGCAAGAAATTTACGTGCAAAGGACGTAAGATCAACAAGATGCTTCAATTCCCATCTTACTTCACCATGTGATTCATTGAGGAGAAAAATCTGAAGTCCATGAAAATCATCCTCGAATGCACAATACACCCCCTTCTCTGATCTTCCCAAAGAAAGGCATCCATGGTAGTTAAAATCAACACTTTGAACCAATTTGGATGGTCTTGGAACCAACATGTACTTTGCATTTGTCATTGATATCCTAACAAAGAAAACAAGTGGCCAAAGGTCAGTATTATATAGAGTCTAACCTTGGTTACACCAGTTAAAGTAATATTAACAAAACTTTTAAAAAGGACACCAACCTCAGACAAAAACCATCTCCGCAGAGCACGTAAAGCGCTTCTCGCCAATAGACTTTTGTCTCAGTAATGTTTCGTGCCACATGCTGTCCTTCCGCAACAAACCTCTCCTCCCGGCACCCTCCTTCCAGAACAAATGACCTCTCCTCCCAGCACCCAGTTACTGATGAAAATACTTGCAGCGTGTACGATGACGGCGGCCATTCAGAATGCATCATCTCAGAGTCTAGCATGGACTTGGGCTGATCAAAGCAAGAAGGGATCAAGAGCACCTCGTAGTGTGGTGACACAGTTGGATCGTAGACGAGGCATTCCATTTGGTGAAAGCAGGCCTGCGTCATCCACGCGGTTGGCCGCAGGGGCAGCCGTGCCCACCGGCGCGTCGCAGGGTTGGTGACGTAGTCATGGCCGTCCGTGGTCTCCCTGCAAAGCATGAGCCCGTTGCAGTGGTCCACGACCATAGAGAACCCTGGGATGAACTCGAGGTCGCCGGAGATCGAGGGGCCCGTCGTGTGGCGGGAGAGGAACTCCGGGAAATAGAACGTGCAGTAGTTGATGAAGATGCCGCCCACGGAGCGCGGGAGCAGGTCCGCGCGCAGCAGCCGGCGCGCGTCGACGAGGTCACGCCACGCCCTGCAGACGCAGCGGGACACGGCCAGGCTGCGCGGCGGGAGGCGGCGCAGGACGCCGGCGATGAGGTCGTCGCTCAGCTCCCCTCCGATCGCCATCTGCGTGCTCACTTCGTTCCTGCTCGATCGATGGCGAGGACTGGGCATAGATCAAACATAACAATCAGGGTTCCGAATGAAAGTCGTTGGTGGATCGAATCCTGGGACGAAATGAAATCGAAACCCACACGCATGGATACACGGACGAAGATTACAGAGCGATGGAGTCGAAACGTACACGAGATTCAGGAGGACTTCCGGCAGAGAAGCTTGGAGCAAAGCGATGCGATCAGGAACCCTAGGCAGGCTAGGCGTGACGAGAGCGGCGGCGACGTGATGGGGAAAGACGCAGCGCAAGCAAGAGGTGGGTGGGTGAGAGAGTGCGCGAGACTGTTAATGGCGCCCCGTAAGGCCCACCGTCGGCCTATTTGCGGCCCAGGAAGGCAGCGTGCCCAACGTCCGCAACATTGGGCTCGTGCACGGTGGCAGCCGCGCGCGCCCACCGTCGCGACGCGCTGCTGCTCGCCGGCCCGCCGCCGAGCCTGGGAAAGCCTTCGGCCAGGCCGCTGTATGATCCTGCACTACGAGGTGTTCTTGATCCCTCTGGCTTTGGTCCCCGGGGAGCAGGAAGATCAGAGAAGAGAAGGGTGTGTGTTGCCCAACAACACAGCGGACGGTTTCCATGACCTTTCCATTTGGCACCTCGATGAATATATAACATCATGATAGTCAATATTTTGTGCCTGTAAGAGGACCATGGATTTCTCACACGCCTTGTTGGTTGGAAGAGTTCCCTGAAAACAATTTCGAAGATCAAAATGAAGATTAGCACAATTGTGTTTCATCAGGCTATGTAACAATGGAGTTGATAGCAGAGCCTTTGTTTCATTGTTTGGGTCTGTCTTATTTTGGGGCAATGATTTCTGTATGGAAATAATCTCGGTACACATGCATCTTCAATTGCCCCTCTATTTTTTTTATGTTTGATTACCGTCAATCCTAAGTTTCTAAATTATTAACCCTATGCTTTTTTAAGGCATGCGTGCATAACGACGTTCGAGAGTGGTAATCTTTGGTTAACAATATCTTACATATCTGTAAATTATAAATGAAGTAGTTTTATAAATTTAGAATTTATTCATATTTGAAAGTAGTTTTATATGATGTCATAGCAATGCAGATATTTACGGTCAAATTATGGCCGAGGGTCACACCTAGTCAAACCAAATTTTGAAAAAGGAGGCAATACCATGCACAACAATTTACGAGAGGTGAAATTTGGAAAAAGAAACATCCTTCACGAGGTAACGAGAATTTACACAAGGTGAGAATTTACAAGTTTTCGAATCTGTTGTGGGTAACGAGGGTATGTACACCCTTCATCACAGATTCACAGTCTCTCACGTGCTTGCTTTGAGGGACGCTTGGATCTCTTCCAGTGTTCTCCCTTTAGTTTCTGGTACTAGTTTTGCCACGAACAACACAGTGACCAAGCTCGATGCAGAGAACAAAAAGAATGTACCTACATACAGAAATGAATAGGAATATCCAGCAGTTATAATCCACCAAACAGATACCCACTGGGCTACGAATTAGGTACTTCTATGGTCTAATTCTCAGGTACTGAAAATGTTTCACGTCTGTTGATTTTTAACTGCTTCCTGAACAACCCAATAGTAGATGTCCTATTTTTCCCCCTCTCCTGTTTTTGCTATAATGAATAACTTTACCTGCGGGGTTCCAGTCCATAAGGAAGTTGAATGAGTAAGAAATCACAAAGGAACCAATCCAACTGACGAGGGTTACCAAGCCTCCAGCTATTGCTTTCATGTCGATTGAGAATATCTGGCAATAAATAAGGAGATGATGTCAACAGTAGAAAACATAAACATATGGTCATCATCCAAAAATAACTTCACATGATACTTTCTTACCTCAGACATGATAACCCAAGGAACTGGTCCCATTCCAACTGAGTATGCTGTGTAATATACCTATTTTATTTGAGAGCAGGGATCACAATGTAAAATCTCCAAAGGTTTGATGGTCTTATTTTCAAAAAGAGTCCATTTCAGAATGTAAGGGTTGGTCCCTATTAGCAGTGTTTCAAGAGATTCTCTGAGAATTAGCTTGAAGTCATCAAATATGTAAATAAATGTAATTAGATTTAAATTACACAAATGTAGGAGTTTAAGTGATTGTAATTTCTATACCAATATGCCACAAAGAGCCAAAGTAGGAATCAACTGTGAGTACAGTCCTTGTGCCTGTAAGAGTAGATCATGGATAACATCACAAATCAAAAGATAAAGAAAAGTAAATATTCTGTTTGCTACATTGGTTTTTAAACATAATACATTGATAGACCATGGATATTCAGAAAATTGTAAGTCAGTTTCATTTTGTTGATATTTCTGACTTCCATCCAATTACTGAACCATTTTCTAGAAATTCCTAGTTTCCAAATAGGGCTTGAGCAATTCAGGGAGTGCAACATTCCTAACTTCAGTTGCCTCATAGCTCCGTGCAAACAAGGTCTCAAATAACTAACTGTTACGGGTCTAGAGGGGCCTACTGGGCCCGTGGAGGCTGCTGGCAGGCGCGCAAGGGCGGCAGCTGCCCTATCAGGCGCACAGGAGGAGGAGGAGGCGCCCTAGGGCGCAGCACCGGGCCACCGCACGAGTACTGTTAGTACTGTTCACGCGAACAGCGTGAACAGGAGATTGGGAGAGAGGAGAGCTTGAGAGCAAAGGGAAAATACTTTTCCTTCTTGATTAATTTGATACAAGAGGCCTCTATATATATAGGGAAAACCCAACTTGACTGTCAAGACGACTAGGATTGGATTCCTTATAGATTGGATCCATCCTTTCCAAATAAAGACCTTCCTAAACATTTATTTCCTAAACTCCCTAAACTTGACTTAAACTCCAAGACTCCTATAGGTAAGTGCCGGTGGGCCCGGCGGTGGCGAGGGCAGCTGCCGCCCTTGCGCGCCTGCCAGCAGCCTCCACGGGCCCAGTAGGCCCCTCTAGACCCGTAACACTAACATTGACCAAAGGACCTAAAATCAATTTAGTATTGACCAAAGCAATGGACAACCAGACGCCAAATTAGAATTCATTATAAAGTTCAGTAATAACATTTTTTTGTAAATCTCAATACGACAATACCATGCCATTGCAAATTTTAAACATTATTAAATTGAACTGTTCCTGTGTAAATTGACGGGCTAAAATGTTTACGTTACCTTAAAATAGAATGATAAGCCAGTCAGAAAGCAGCCAAGAAATGTTCCGGATGAAGAGACCTAAAAAAACAGAAGAATATCACACATAGGATTCTGTTTTCCCTCAGCTCAGTCTTGGAGTTGGAGTGTCCATACCAAAAGAAGGGCTCTTCTTCCAGCCCTATCCATGAGAAGGGCCCCAACCAATGTGATTGGAATCTAAAAATGAAAATGAAATTATAGAAAAATTCTGTGACCATTGACCAATTACTTTTATTGAAAGAAGTGGCCAATTGTGAACCTGAATAATGCCAATCAAGGTGGTCCCGAGTTTTCCAGAAAACCCTGAAGTTTGATGAAAGAGCAATTGCATATACCTCATTTTGTCAGGAGAAAGAAATCTATCTAGTTCAGATACCTGCGGAGGAAAATATATAGCTTGCGTAGAAGCCTAAGGCATTTATTCCTCCCAGTTGCTGAAAAATCATCAGGCCAACACCCACCTGGATATCGAAGTTACAATTAGCTCTGAACTTCTTTCGTACTTTCCCAGAAAATAGCTTGCACCATTAACTTCTGGATTTTGCTTTTAAGAGAAAATAATAAGGTCTTTTATAATAAATCAAGTGAATAAAATTCTCACCGTGACTCCATATATATTTTTTCTCTGAAACAAATCTTGAATCCTTGCCTTAGGTAGTCTACGAATTGATTCTATATAACCCTGAATGAAGTATTTTGTTTGAATATCTTATGGTCCACATTGTTTGATAAATGCAAGCTGTGTTGGGAAGAAATAACTTTGATCTCAGTAGCCTCTTCAGAAATGTCAGAATCTTCCCCCCTAAACTTCTGTAATGAAGCATGAAACTCTTTCTCTCTCCCTATGTTGGCCTGTCATATAATCAACAAATAGTGTAGAGTTCGAAGTTATCATTTCAGTCAAGAATTTCTGTTCACAAAATAGGTTATATTTTATATTTCTATTATTATATTTATGTATTACACCATGTGTTGCAATGAGAAACAAGTCATGAATGTAACATAATATTGTTGTTGTAAGGAAAAATCAATGAGTGCAGAATTTGTAATACATATATCTTTCGAAACAAACAGAATGACAAAAATTGCTTGCCACATGAATGCCATCATTAGATGAAAACCATGGGCTACAGAAAATGATGTTATTTTCCTCTAACAATATATGAAATTAACAAGACAAAAATCATCTCACATCACAACTATATTACATGCAACGTTAGTTATGTCTCACCAGCCACCTTGGGGACTCTGGAATGAAGAAAAGCCCCAGAAGTAGGACAGCACAAGG
This sequence comes from Echinochloa phyllopogon, assembly GCA_033239725.1. Lineage (NCBI taxonomy): Eukaryota > Viridiplantae > Streptophyta > Magnoliopsida > Poales > Poaceae > Echinochloa > Echinochloa phyllopogon. The sequence goes on along the minus strand of BTCW01000018.1, from coordinate 57,707,924 downwards.
TATTAATCCTGCATGCAGTGCTACATTAGTTTTCTCTTAATGCAGGACAACATACATGTAAAGATAATAGTTATCACCTGTATTCGAGAAAAAAATAATGGTTATTACCTACTACAACCAAAGAGCGCCATGAAAGAAGTGCTCCAATAATATAAGCAGCTGAACACCCTGAACAGATGAATAACTGCATATGCAAAAGAGCCCATAATAGTTCTTAAGATTCACTAAATAAGAAAAATGAAGAGGCACTTCAGCTACGATTTCTCTAACCTGGTTTGAGGTTGCAAGGCCCCCTCGGATATCCTTTGGTGATATTTCAGATATAAACACAGGCACCTGTGTTATTATCAATCCATAAAATGTTAGTGCCACATAATAGGATGTTGTTAAATAAAATTGCCTCTCAAGAAAGTTTTAAAATCTGTGTGCAAACTTTTGCTGTGTCTTGCAGAGGCTGGAACACATTTCCATTGTCTAAACAAAGTTCTAGAAAAATAATAAATGAAAAGTCAGGTGCAGATTGAGAAGTATATGCTCACCACATAGGAAAGAACACCAGTACAGTAGCCCAGCAAAACTCTTCCAGCGTAGAGCATGGTAGCACTCTTCAAGTCATTCACAACCAATATTATAGCTAGAAAATAACAGATGAAGAAATAAAATAGCTGATGGAGGAACTTACCTTGGCAACATATACAGTAAGCCAACCAAATATGCCTGCAACTGCTGCAAACCCCATGGTCTGTGGTAAATGCAAATGGAAGAGATGTCATGAGAATGAATAGGAGCAACCATATGAGTTATCCTGATCATCAATAGCTTACCATTTTGCGTCCAAGTATGTCTGCCAGGCGGCCGCTAGTCAGAGCGCCAATCATTGCTCCAATCGCCAAGACAGATCCAAAGACACCATACTACAAGGTTGACATAAGTCAAAACGATTTGTTGTAGTTGAAACCTACAGAGGCCTTCTGTACGACATTTTATTTTTGTAAACAAAAGATCGATCTCGAAGAAAAAAGAAAGCAGGTTCAAAGGGATTCATCAATAGCTTGTCTACATTTTAGATCATACATAACACCTACCTACTTCACCGGCGAAACTTTTGCGAGACAATCACAATAAATTCATATTCTGCTTTGAATTGATCAAATGAAATGGCTTCTGTTGCTACTGAGAAGGATACTGCATATGCCAAGTGCCAAACTACCTCGGAGTTAGACAGTCCAATATCGCTCATAATTCCGGTTTGAGCAGGTGCAGAATACCCCACCTGCATAGCATGCGCTCGATCATACCACATTGGAAGCAAATCAAGAACGGCAAGGTTAAGATTTTCTCCAAAAGAAGTACGGAGTATGCTCGTAGAAGTAAGAAATAATATATACGAAGTAATATGGCTTATGTTAAATCAGATTACAAGAGTTAGTTCTCACACAGGTGCCGAACTCGAAGGAGCCGCACACGACCACCGCGGTGGCGAGCAAGACCATCCACAGCGACCCCTGCCCCTCTCTGCCTCTGTACGGCGCCTCCCCCGCCGCCGCCGCCGTAGGAGTGGCTCCGCGCGCGCCATTGCATCCGGTGGGCGCTGCTGGCGGCTGCCACCGCGCGCCCCGCATCGCCAGCGGAGCTCCGGGGCCATCGCGCCGTGTGGCAGCAGGGCGCTGCCAACGCCGGCGGCAGGGGAAGGATAGGGGAGCGGCAGCGTGGCGGCGGAGGAGCAGCGCCGATGCTGCGGCGGATGAAGGGAGCGTTGCAGCCATACGTGGCGGAGCTTGGAGTGCCATGTGATGTTGCGCGCCACATGTTTTTTTTTTGGCAAAATCTTTTTTATGTAATACAAGAATGCCGTGATTTCAGTAGTCGTGATCAATTATGTTGCACTCGATGGTATGGTCCATTTGTCCTTCTTGGACGGTGTTGAATTGCAATTCTCCAGCATTTAATCGACAAAAAAAATCCAACACTCCAAAATATGAAGCTATGGACTGCAGATGCAGATCTTGTGACGAACCGGATTCTCACCGACGAGAACCCGACTCCCTGTACCATTGAGATAGTCCCAGGAATAGCAGCTATCTCGTACAGAACTCATCTCAGTCGAATATCACATCCATACAACGATAAAAGATTCATTACATGACTCATATAAAGACAAAGCGACAGGATACAAGCCCTCTGGGCTAAAACGACAATAAGAAACATCTGCGCAGCGGTAGCTAGAACAACAGGGACCACTCCTCCACAGGCATCCTTGAGCGAAGCGCACACCCTTCAATCGTACCACCCGTCCTGGTTGAACTCGCGGTCGGGGTCTTCACCTGAGAACCCAAAGTCTGTCCCCAAGGAAATGGGACAGGTCCACGTCACCAACCATAATATGATGCAAGCTTTAAAGGTGGCCTATTCTAAGAGTAAAGAATTAATCAAGGTTTACGCCAGGGTTTTCTTATGCAAGCAGCAGCAATAACCCAAATTCATCTCAGCACCAACTCCTGCTCACACACGCAACCATCCGCTCCCCAAAACCAACCATCAGCCTCACATATTCCCATCGGGCTCGTCCTGCCACGGCAGGTTCCCGCAAATCATTAACCACCAACACCTTTCACTCGCTAGTCGACTCGGTGAGCTCCCTCCCCACCTCGTCTCAACAGCCTCAGCTGGACCAATCTCTCATAACCCAAATCAAGGATGAGGTAAGAAAGCAGATTCCCATGCTAGCCGGGGCTTCTCAGAAATGGGTCGTCCGTAACCGTGGACACGGCTATACGTATAGTTTACACTCTGCAGAGGTGGCACTCCAGGAATCCATCCGGGCTGCAAGGCTAGTCCGCAACCAACCTGTGACACAGCCCACAGCAAAGACCCTAAACAGTAGCGGCGCCAATCCTGTCTCCCTGGGCTCGGGAAACATCTGATCTAACATCTGCCCCAGGGTCGTGAAACCTTCCCACCGGGGCCAGTCGGGGGCCGTGGTAAATCAGGGAGATTACGCCGCAACGAATCCCCCCTACACATATCAAACTCGATTCTCCTACAGTCTCGGCGCCGCACTAGAGTAGGCTTGCTGGAACCCTCCCCATACTGGGTAGATGGTGAGCACGGTAATTCCCAAGTCCGAAGTGGGGGCACGACTCGGTCCTTAATTGTTCGGTAAAGCGAGTATCTGCATCACAAGCGATCCGCCGCAACGGTCCGCAATCGGCACCCATAACAGGTATTGCCGCCCAAACTCCTCAGGTACTCACCGAGTACCAACCCCAAGTAACCAGTAACCATGTACCCGCAACAGGTACCCCATAGGGACTGCCCGAGTGCAGTCCCTCAGCACCTCGATCAACGATCGAGTTGTTATTTACTCGCTTACACCGCCTAGCTGCACTACTCCTCCCAAACCACCCACAACTCACGCCAAGAGGATCAATCACAACCATCCCAACACATGCATAGCATAGCATATTTATAAAGTGAGTAGTAGGTAGCAAGGTAACAGGATAATAACAAAGGCAGTGCAGGTTTATCATGCGAGTAAAGTAAAGCGCTAGCATACTAGTTTGCATGTCTAATAGGTATTTCAGAAATGGTCGGGCGTGAACCTGGGCAAAGGTCTTCGTCCTCGTCAAAGCAGTTGTTGTAGTAGTCCGGCTCCTCCTGACTCTCCGAAGCTCCTAGGGGCGCGAAAAGAAAAAATAAGACGCGGCTACTAGCAAAGAAACACAAGGACAGCGACGAAAGAAGACTCAAATAACACCAAACTCTACACTAACGCGTAGATCATGATTTTAGAAAAATATAGAAACTGGTTTCATATTTTTCTGAGCTACGGTTGATTTATTATTAATTTTCGAAGTTTAAATCATTTTCAGAAAATATTAAATAATTTCCGAAAAAGAAAACAGACAAATAATTAGCCTGCTGACGTCAGCATGTCGCCATGCTGACGTCAGCAGTGGGGTCCGCCTAGGATGACGTCAGCAGTGGGCCCTGCTGACGTCAGCGTTGACCGGTCAACGGTCAACGGGGTCAACGGTCAACGGTCAGCGGGTCAACTCTGGTCAGTGGGCCCCATGTGTCAGTGACTCGCAGAGTATGACAGGTGGGTCCCATACGTCAGCGCTGTTAAAAGAAAGGAAAAAGAATAAACGATGGCTGGGCTGGAATTGGGCCGAAAGCGAATGGGCCGGAAGAGTTCAAGGTGGTTAAACGGACTTAAACGCGAGATTCGGCCCACGAAGGGGCGGCTGCTGGATCTGGCCTGGTGGACTGGGTCCACGGTGCACCGTGAGAGTGGTTCACGAGAGCCGGGTGCACGGGATCAATTTGTGGCTGGCAGGGATCTTCTGTGCGCGGCTGAGAGGGACTTGGTGTGGTCCACGGTGTGGCACGGCCACGGCGCGACGCGACGCGCGCGCGGCGCGCACTGGAACGCGCCGGCGGCGACGGTCGGCGGCGGTTCTCGCCGGAGAAGGCTCGGTTGGGCTCAAGGATGGCTGGAACAGCTTCGCTAGGGTTAGGCGAACACGCACGAGGGGAACAAGGCTCGGATTAGGGTTTGGCTTGGGCTCCCGGCGTGCGACGGCGGCGACACGGCCATACGCGCCGGCGAGCACGACGGCGGCTCGGGTTTGGGTGCAAAAGCGCTCGATTCGGGTTCGGCTAGCACGCTCGTGGCCTCCAGCGACTGCTGGGGCACGGCTAGGTGCGCACGCGCGGGCTCGTGGTCGCCCACGGCCGCGCGTGGCCTCGGCGTTCGCGCGCGGAGCGAGCAGAGCTCGGCCGCGGCGGCCTCGGCTGCGGGGAACAAGCGACGGCGGGTTGCAAAGGGTTTAGCGGCGACGGGAACCTGCACAAGAAGATGCACAGCACGAAGGCTGGCTCACAGGGGCTTGGCTTGGCACGGCGAGCACGAGCGGCGGCGCTCCGCCGGAAACAGAGAAGAAGGGGGCGAACGCGGTTAGCTCACCTAGGGTCTCGTCGTCGTACGCTGCAGCTCGGGGAAGACTCGTCGAGGCTCGGCGATGCTCGTGCGCTTCCTCTCGTCCCTGGTCCGGCTCCTAGTCGGCGAGTCCACGGACGGCGGCGATGGCTTCGGCGGCGGCGACGCGGGGAAGGCGCTCCGGCTCTCCTCCTCTTGCTCCGACTGCTCCAGGACCTTCCCCACCCCTCTCCTACACCTCCCCTCCCACGAACTGGATCTGGATGGAACCCCGAAGGGCGGCGCGGCTTGGGGAAGAAGATGGCCGGTGGCGGGTTTTATAGGCGCTAGGGCTAGGGTTTGGCGGGCACGGACGGCGAGATGGAGAGCTCGAGCAGCTGCGGACACGCGGCGCAATCGCGACGGGCCGCACGGGGCGTGGGTGGTTGGGTCACGGGCGGCGCTCCGCGGGAGAGAGAGAGGCGCGGCGCGCGGAGGAAGATGACGCGGGGGAAGAAGATGGCTGACAGGTGGGGTCCAGCAGTCAGCGGGTGAAGGCGGACGCGGCGGCGACGCGGTGGACGGCTGGGCCGTGCTGGGCCGAAAGGCCGAGCAGGCCGGTTGGGTTGCTGGCTCGGGTAGAAGAGTTGAAGGGCGAAAGATGGACTTGGCTGCGGGAATTCGGCCCACGAACAGGAATAGGATTGGAAATTAGTTTAGTCAATTAGAGTTTGAATTCAAATCTAGAATTTGAATTCAAACCAACCAAAAATCCAAATAAATCCAAATAAATCCAAATCACACTATTTCATCCTTAGCACTTCAAATTGATTTTAAATTTGAATTTAAATTGCCTAAGAATTTTAGGGGGCAAAAATGAAGACACTCTTATATGTTGGTTTGCATGCACACAATTTCACCAAAAATTTTTAAATTCGAATTTTTGCACTCAACAAAGCCTATAGGAATTTTAGGGTTGTTACAGTCTCCCCCCCTCACAAGAATCTCGTCCTCGAGATTTGTGATTACCTATGGTTTAAACAAGTGGGGGTATTTCTCCTTCAGCACTGACTCCTTTTCCCAAGTGGCTTCCCTTTCTGAGTGATTGCTCCACTGTACTTTGCAAAACGGGATAGCTGTGCTTCTGGTCTCTTTGACTGCTCTGTCTAGTATCCTCTCCGGGTACTCCAGGTACTCCAATGTGTCCTGTAGGTCTAATGCCTCTGTTTTGACCTCATGTTCTGGTACTCTCAGACACTTTCTCAGCTGAGATACATGGAACACTGGGTGTACTCCCGCTAGTTCCTCTGGTAGGTCTAGCTTGTAGGCTAGCTTTCCTACTCTCTCCAGTATCTGGTATGGTCCAACAAAACGGGGTGCTAGTTTTCCTTTCACTTGGAATCTCTTGTGCCCTCTGAGGGGTGACACTTTCAGGTAGACGGAGTCTCCTACTTCGAACTCCAGATCTCGTCTCCTTTTATCTGCATAGCTCTTTTGTCGGCTCTGAGCTGCCTTCAGGTGCTCTCGGATCTTGGCCACATTTTCCTCTGCCTCTACAATCATGTCAGGCCCAAAGAATGTTCGTTCTCCCACCTCTGACCACATTAGAGGTGTTCTGCATTTTCTGCCATAAAGTGCCTCAAAGGGTGACATCTGTAGGCTGGCCTGGTAACTGTTGTTATAGGAGAATTCTGCGTAAGATAGACTCTTCTCCCAGTCTGTGCTGTAAGCTAGAACACATGCCCTCAACAAATCTTCAAGAACTTGGTTCACTCTTTCAGTCTGCCCATCTGTCTGGGGGTGGTAAGCTGTGCTATACTCCAAGGTTGTCCCGATGGCTTGATGTAGGCTTTGCCAGAATTGAGCTGTGAATTGGGGTCCTCTGTCTGACACAATACTTCTTGGTGCCCCATGCAGCTTAAGAATGTTGTCTATGTATAGCTCTGCTAGTTTGCTTACTGAGTGTGTGCTTTTGACTGGTATAAAGTGAGCTACTTTCGTTAATCGGTCAACTATGACCCAAATGGCATCATTTCCTTTCTGAGTGCGGGGTAAACCAACTACGAAGTCCATGCTGATATCTTCCCATTTCCACATTGGAATTTCCAGTGGTTTCAGCAGTCCTGCTGGTCTTTGATGCTCTGCTTTGATTCTTCGACAAGAGTCGCACTTGGCTACATACTCTGCTATGCCCTCCCTCATTTTCTTCCACCAGAATTTATCCTTCAGATCCTGATACATCTTAGTGCATCCTGGGTGGATTGAGTACTTGGACTCGTGAGCTTCTGAGAGAATTGTTCTCCTGATTTCCTCGTCCTGTGGTACACAAATACGGTCTTTCAGCCTTACTGTCCCTGCTTCATCGATCCTGAAGTCAGGTGCTACTCCTCGTTGAATATCCTCTCTTACTTCTTGGATTTCTGAACACTTTCCTTGAGCTTCTTTGATTCGGTCTTCTAGGTTGTACTTCACCCTCATTTCTTGGGGTTTACCTTCTTCTACTAGCTCGAGTTTCATCATGTACAACTCTTTCGCTAGTTCTGGCTGACTTTCTTCTATCATCAAGTTGTTGCAATAATTCTTTCGGCTCAAGGCATCTGCCACGACGTTAGCTTTGCCAGGATGGTAGTGTATCTCCAAATCGTAATCTTTGATCAGTTCTAACCATCTTCTCTGCCTCATGTTCAGTTCGGATTGGGTAAAGAAATACTTCAAACTTTTGTGATCTGTGTAGATATCGCACTTGTTGCCAATCAAATAGTGCCTCCAGATCTTCAAGGCATGTACCACTGCTGCCAGTTCTAAATCATGTGTGGGGTAGTTTTCCTCATGTTTCCTCAGCTGCCTTGATGCATAGGCAACAACCTTGCCCTCTTGCATCAGAACACATCCCAAACCTTGTCTTGAAGCATCACAGTAGACTACGAAATCTTTGCGAATATCTGGTAGGGTCAATACTGGAGTTGTAGTGAGTTTGTGCTTGAGTTCTTGGAAACTTCTTTCACATTTGTCCGTCCACTCAAATGGAACATTGTTCTTGAGTAGTTCGGTCATTGGCTTGGCAATCTTGGAAAAGTTCTCAATGAATCTTCTATAGTATCCTGCCAATCCCAGAAAGCTTCGGATTTCCGTGACACTCTTCGGCTGCTTCCATTCTGCCACTGCCTCAATCTTTTCTGGGTCGACTGCTACGCCCTTAGCTGTCAACACGTGACCCAAAAAGGCTACTTTCTCCAACCAAAATTCACATTTGCTGAACTTTCCGTAGAGTTGATGCTGCCTCAGCCTCTCTAGTACAATCCTCAGATGCTTCTCATGTTCTTCGGCTGTTTCTGAGTAGACCAGTATGTCATCAATGAACACCACTACAAACTTGTCTAGTTCCTCCATGAATACCTTGTTCATCATGTTCATGAAGTAAGCAGGTGCGTTGGTCAATCCAAAAGACACAACGGTGAACTCGTACTGCCCGTACCGAGTCACAAAAGCTGTCTTGGGGATGTCACCTTCTCTAATCTTCATCTGGTGGTATCCCGATCTCAGATCAATCTTACTGAAGTATTTGGCTTTCTTCAACTGATCTAGCAAGTCATCAATTCGAGGTAATGGGTACTTGTTCTTGATCGTCACTGCGTTCAAGGATCGATAGTCTACGCACATGCGCATTGATCCATCTTTCTTCTTCACAAACAACACTGGCGATCCCCATGGGGATGCACTTGGTCGAATCACTCCACTTTCAAGCATCTCTTTCAGCTGCTCTTTGAGCTCTTCCAGCTCTTCCACTGACATTCTGTACGGCCTCTTAGCAATAGGCCCTGCGCCTGGTTGCAGTTCGATTATGAACTCTACGTCTCGGTCTGGTGGTAGTCCTGGTAGTTCCTCGGGAAACACGTCCGGGTACTCACATACTACAGGTACTTCTTCGATCGTCATTTTCTCGATAGAGTATACCAACTGTCTTAGAATACATGTTCTAGATTTCTCCCTTGTTTTCCTTCTTTGTGGTTCTGCTGTTACTTTGACTCCGCTAGGGTGTGTCAACTCAACTGTTCTGGGTGAGCAACTGATTATTCCTTTGTGCTCTGTAAGCCAATCCATTCCTAGTATCACGTCAATTCCATCTGATTTCAGGACTGTCAAGTTCCCTTCGAACTCCTGGCCTCCTATCATCAGTCTAACTGCGGGGCACTCTAAAGTGCACCTAAGCTCTCCTAAGGGAGAAGTAGTGACTATAGGTCTAGCTTTAGGTATTGTCGGGGGTGACTGCTCTCTCACAAACTTTGTCGAGATATAAGATCCAGTTGCTCCAGAGTCAAACAATATCGAAGCTGGAATGCCATTTACTAAAAACTCACCGAGCACAACGTCAGGAGCGTCCTCGGCTTCTTCCTCTGTCAAGTGGTTGAGGCGTCCTCTCTGCGCTGTTGCTGGCTGCCTGTCCTGTCCTCCAGGTGCCGGTGCCTTGGCTGGGGTTTGTTTGTTCTTCTTCTCCGGACAGTCAAAGGACTTGTGACCGGGCTTTCCACAAGCAAAACAGACCACTGTGGTTCCTCCACCAATTCTGGGTGTGTTGTTCGGCTTCCAGTTGGGGTTTCCCTGACTTGGGTAGTTGTTGCTTCTGTTACCAAAGCTGTTGTAGTTGTTCCCTCTGCTGCCATTACCGTTGCTGTTACTGCCTCGGTTACCCTGGTAGCTGTTTCTGTTAAACCCTGAGCTTCCTTGGCTGTTGCTCTGCTGAAAGCTTCTCCTGAGCATGTTGCTCTGGCCACTTCTCGGCCTCTGACTTAGCCTGTGGTTGTGCAACTGTTCAGCCTTTCTTTTCTTCTCTCGCCAGGTATCTTCAAGTCCCACCCTTTCCTTCTCAACTGCGATAGCCCTGTCAATCAGCTCTCTGAGTGACCTGTGTGAACTCGCTGCGAGTGCTGTCCTCAGACCTCTGTGTAAACCACGCTGGAACCAAAACTGCTTCTTCTTCTCAGTGTTGACGTCTTCAGGAGCGTACCTTGACATCTTAGCAAAGTGTCGAGCGTACTCAGCTACAGTCAAACTTCCTTGGGTCATTGTCCTGAATTCCATTGCTTTATGCACCATGACTTGTTCTGGTATGTGGTATTCCTTGAAAGCTTCACAAAACTCTAGCCAGGTGATCTGAGCTGGGTTTGCGTGAGAGTCACAGTAGCTCTCCCACCACGCTTTTGCTGCTCCTTCAAGTTGGTGCGCCGCAAGGGCCACACATTCCTCTTCAGTGTAGTCTGTCAGGTCCAGCTTCGTCTCGATGGTACGCAACCAGTCGTGTGCATCGAGTGGTTCGTCCGAGTAGTCAAAGGTGGGTGCTTTCAGCCTGATGAATCTTTCAATCTTCCTTTGTAGGTCTTCCTCACGGTGTCCCTGACGGTTCTGGTTCTGGTTTCCTTGCATCTGTTGCATAGCTTGCATCATCTGTGTGTTGGCCTGTGCCATCTGTTGCATCAGCTGTGTCTGAGTAGTCATCACTTCTGCCAAGTTAGGCGGTGGCGGTGGTTGCTGGTTGTTCTGCTGGTTCTGCTGAGGTTCCACTGCTGGTTCTTCCATTTCCACTTCCTGTTCTTCTCCTGGTGCGTTGTTCTCGGGCTGGAGCACGCCTGCTGCGCGCCCACGACCTCTGCCTCTAACTGCAACTGTTGCTCTTCCACGACCACGACCTCTGACACGTCCTCTGCCTCTAGCTGCCATTGCTGCCTCTTCTTGCTCAGCTTCCTCAAAACGTGCAAGCAGTCGGTTGGATCTCCGGATCGACATCTTGCTGTATTTTTCATAAAGCAGATTTAGTGGCGGTCGATACGGGTTAGGTTAGCGCATCTAGAGTAGGAGCTGCACACATGAAATAGACTCAACACTAAAGTACACTCAAGACGAACAACAATAAAACTGCAAGAACAGCCAACAAGATCGATCAATCATTACAGCATTACACCCTAGACATGTGTACTATCCCGAGGTCAACTCCTGGAACCTTGAGGATTAGTACATCTAAGCGAAGGCTACATCGTGGCTGAGCCAAAAGGTGGTCATGATCTACTAAGTCTAAACATCTACTCATGAAGATGGATACAACTCTCATCATCACTGCTGACATCTGCTGATACTGCCTACTGCATCTGTCTCATACTGCTGAAAGTGCCTGTGAGGCGCGCTGCCAACCTCACTGCCTCAGTCTCTGTCTGCTGCTTGATCACTGCCTGTTGTCTTGGTGGGTGTCCGTGAGGCACGCTGCCAACCTCACTATGTCCATCTCAGGTTCTGTCAACTGCTTCTCTAAGTGTGCCAGTTCTTGTCTCAGTTTTGTCATCTCGGGAGTAAAGGTTCGAGCCTCAGGTAGTGGTATCGGCTCAACTCGGCTTGGTGAAACTCTGTAGTTCTCTGTTCTGGGTTCAACTCTGCGTTCTTCTGGTAGTCCTTGGTTCACTGTGATCATTTCTGCTACCCTCTTCCTGTCTGATCTTACCCAACTACTAAGGGTCCTTCGAGCTTCATCCTTTGCCATAATCTGTTGAAGACTCAGGTACTTCATCAGCTGGTAGTTTCGTCCACTCTTTTCTTTGTAGCTATCCACCTCTTCCTGGAGTTCTGAGTTGAGACTGTCCAACCAGTATACTTCTTCCTTCAGACCTTCTATCTCTTCTTCCTTGGCTGCTAGTTCCTTGTCTTTTTCTGTGAGTTGATCTTCCAGGCGAACATCTCGAGCATGGTGAGTTGCTCGGATCAGTTCTGCCAACTGCCTGTTGTTTCGAGCTTCGTGGTTCAAGATTCTGACTTCCCTTGTTTTAGCTCTGAGTTGTTCCTCAAGTAAGGTGATCCTGTTGTCCTTCTCCATCAGCTGGATATCCTGCTTCCATACTCTCTCTTTCAGCTTGGCAACTTTCTCTTCTAAGCCAATGTTCAAGTATTCTTGCTCTATCATGCACTGAACTGAGGTCCGCAGAGTCACGTTCCGCTCTCGGTCTGCTGCGTGAGCCTGCAAGCTGACTGCGTCTCTGTCCGTCGGATCTTCAAGAGCTCGCGGTAGGTACCGGAAACGAGTGTGGCTGAGCTGACTCTGGTACACAAGTGTGGCAAGTCGGAGTATCCTCATAGCTATAGTCTGCACTGCCCGACTGAAAGTGCTCTCGCTGGTAGCTGCTCGTAGCATCAGTGACCTTGGTCGTCCAGGGATGTTGGGTACAACCATCTGCAACCGGGTGTGTACTCCCTCTCCAGGTCCGTAGGTCCATCCTTCGTAGAAGACGTTATCCACATCTATCCCCACTGTACGCAGCACCTCCCTCAGTAGCACTGCCAAACCTCCACAGTCTGCTCCGGTGGTCCTGATCTCCCGTCGTTCATCCGCTGATCCTCTTCCTTCCATCTGCCAGACAGTTAGTGGGTTGTTAGTAAGTTAGCAAGTTAGTAAGGTAAGGTAAGGGTAAAAGTTTTGTAAATAGATGAGATGTACTTATATAGTTTTCAAATAGTCCAAGGGGTTTCATATAAAATAGAGGACTCAGTTAGAGCTTCTGTCCTAAGTTTCCGTTCTATGGGTTACGCGCTACGGTCAAGTATGGCTCTGATACCAACTGTGACGAACCGGATTCTCACCGACGAGAACCCGACTCCCTGTACCATTGAGATAGTCCCAGGAATAGCAGCTATCTCGTACAGAACTCATCTCAGTCGAATATCACATCCATACAACGATAAAAGATTCATTACATGACTCATATAAAGACAAAGCGACAGGATACAAGCCCTCTGGGCTAAAACGACAATAAGAAACATCTGCGCAGCGGTAGCTAGAACAACAGGGACCACTCCTCCACAGGCATCCTTGAGCGAAGCGCACACCCTTCAATCGTACCACCCGTCCTGGTTGAACTCGCGGTCGGGGTCTTCACCTGAGAACCCAAAGTCTGTCCCCAAGGAAATGGGACAGGTCCACGTCACCAACCATAATATGATGCAAGCTTTAAAGGTGGCCTATTCTAAGGGTAAAGAATTAATCAAGGTTTACGCCAGGGTTTTCTTATGCAAGCAGCAGCAATAACCCAAATTCATCTCAGCACCAACTCCTGCTCACACACGCAACCATCCGCTCCCCAAAACCAACCATCAGCCTCACATATTCCCATCGGGCTCGTCCTGCCACGGCAGGTTCCCGCAAATCATTAACCACCAACACCTTTCACTCGCTAGTCGACTCGGTGAGCTCCCTCCCCACCTCGTCTCAACAGCCTCAGCTGGACCAATCTCTCATAACCCAAATCAAGGATGAGGTAAGAAAGCAGATTCCCATGCTAGCCGGGGCTTCTCAGAAATGGGTCGTCCGTAACCGTGGACACGGCTATACGTATAGTTTACACTCTGCAGAGGTGGCACTCCAGGAATCCATCCGGGCTGCAAGGCTAGTCCGCAACCAACCTGTGACACAGCCCACAGCAAAGACCCTAAACAGTAGCGGCGCCAATCCTGTCTCCCTGGGCTCGGGAAACATCTGATCTAACATCTGCCCCAGGGTCGTGAAACCTTCCCACCGGGGCCAGTCGGGGGCCGTGGTAAATCAGGGAGATTACGCCGCAACGAATCCCCCCTACACATATCAAACTCGATTCTCCTACAGTCTCGGCGCCGCACTAGAGTAGGCTTGCTGGAACCCTCCCCATACTGGGTAGATGGTGAGCACGGTAATTCCCAAGTCCGAAGTGGGGGCACGACTCGGTCCTTAATTGTTCGGTAAAGCGAGTATCTGCATCACAAGCGATCCGCCGCAACGGTCCGCAATCGGCACCCATAACAGGTATTGCCGCCCAAACTCCTCAGGTACTCACCGAGTACCAACCCCAAGTAACCAGTAACCATGTACCCGCAACAGGTACCCCATAGGGACTGCCCGAGTGCAGTCCCTCAGCACCTCGATCAACGATCGAGTTGTTATTTACTCGCTTACACCGCCTAGCTGCACTACTCCTCCCAAACCACCCACAACTCACGCCAAGAGGATCAATCACAACCATCCCAACACATGCATAGCATAGCATATTTATAAAGTGAGTAGTAGGTAGCAAGGTAACAGGATAATAACAAAGGCAGTGCAGGTTTATCATGCGAGTAAAGTAAAGCGCTAGCATACTAGTTTGCATGTCTAATAGGTATTTCAGAAATGGTCGGGCGTGAACCTGGGCAAAGGTCTTCGTCCTCGTCAAAGCAGTTGTTGTAGTAGTCCGGCTCCTCCTGACTCTCCGAAGCTCCTAGGGGCGCGAAAAGAAAAAATAAGACGCGGCTACTAGCAAAGAAACACAAGGACAGCGACGAAAGAAGACTCAAATAACACCAAACTCTACACTAACGCGTAGATCATGATTTTAGAAAAATATAGAAACTGGTTTCATATTTTTCTGAGCTACGGTTGATTTATTATTAATTTTCGAAGTTTAAATCATTTTCAGAAAATATTAAATAATTTCCGAAAAAGAAAACAGACAAATAATTAGCCTGCTGACGTCAGCATGTCGCCATGCTGACGTCAGCAGTGGGGTCCGCCTAGGATGACGTCAGCAGTGGGCCCTGCTGACGTCAGCGTTGACCGGTCAACGGTCAACGGGGTCAACGGTCAACGGTCAGCGGGTCAACTCTGGTCAGTGGGCCCCATGTGTCAGTGACTCGCAGAGTATGACAGGTGGGTCCCATACGTCAGCGCTGTTAAAAGAAAGGAAAAAGAATAAACGATGGCTGGGCTGGAATTGGGCCGAAAGCGAATGGGCCGGAAGAGTTCAAGGTGGTTAAACGGACTTAAACGCGAGATTCGGCCCACGAAGGGGCGGCTGCTGGATCTGGCCTGGTGGACTGGGTCCACGGTGCACCGTGAGAGTGGTTCACGAGAGCCGGGTGCACGGGATCAATTTGTGGCTGGCAGGGATCTTCTGTGCGCGGCTGAGAGGGACTTGGTGTGGTCCACGGTGTGGCACGGCCACGGCGCGACGCGACGCGCGCGCGGCGCGCACTGGAACGCGCCGGCGGCGACGGTCGGCGGCGGTTCTCGCCGGAGAAGGCTCGGTTGGGCTCAAGGATGGCTGGAACAGCTTCGCTAGGGTTAGGCGAACACGCACGAGGGGAACAAGGCTCGGATTAGGGTTTGGCTTGGGCTCCCGGCGTGCGACGGCGGCGACACGGCCATACGCGCCGGCGAGCACGACGGCGGCTCGGGTTTGGGTGCAAAAGCGCTCGATTCGGGTTCGGCTAGCACGCTCGTGGCCTCCAGCGACTGCTGGGGCACGGCTAGGTGCGCACGCGCGGGCTCGTGGTCGCCCACGGCCGCGCGTGGCCTCGGCGTTCGCGCGCGGAGCGAGCAGAGCTCGGCCGCGGCGGCCTCGGCTGCGGGGAACAAGCGACGGCGGGTTGCAAAGGGTTTAGCGGCGACGGGAACCTGCACAAGAAGATGCACAGCACGAAGGCTGGCTCACAGGGGCTTGGCTTGGCACGGCGAGCACGAGCGGCGGCGCTCCGCCGGAAACAGAGAAGAAGGGGGCGAACGCGGTTAGCTCACCTAGGGTCTCGTCGTCGTACGCTGCAGCTCGGGGAAGACTCGTCGAGGCTCGGCGATGCTCGTGCGCTTCCTCTCGTCCCTGGTCCGGCTCCTAGTCGGCGAGTCCACGGACGGCGGCGATGGCTTCGGCGGCGGCGACGCGGGGAAGGCGCTCCGGCTCTCCTCCTCTTGCTCCGACTGCTCCAGGACCTTCCCCACCCCTCTCCTACACCTCCCCTCCCACGAACTGGATCTGGATGGAACCCCGAAGGGCGGCGCGGCTTGGGGAAGAAGATGGCCGGTGGCGGGTTTTATAGGCGCTAGGGCTAGGGTTTGGCGGGCACGGACGGCGAGATGGAGAGCTCGAGCAGCTGCGGACACGCGGCGCAATCGCGACGGGCCGCACGGGGCGTGGGTGGTTGGGTCACGGGCGGCGCTCCGCGGGAGAGAGAGAGGCGCGGCGCGCGGAGGAAGATGACGCGGGGGAAGAAGATGGCTGACAGGTGGGGTCCAGCAGTCAGCGGGTGAAGGCGGACGCGGCGGCGACGCGGTGGACGGCTGGGCCGTGCTGGGCCGAAAGGCCGAGCAGGCCGGTTGGGTTGCTGGCTCGGGTAGAAGAGTTGAAGGGCGAAAGATGGACTTGGCTGCGGGAATTCGGCCCACGAACAGGAATAGGATTGGAAATTAGTTTAGTCAATTAGAGTTTGAATTCAAATCTAGAATTTGAATTCAAACCAACCAAAAATCCAAATAAATCCAAATAAATCCAAATCACACTATTTCATCCTTAGCACTTCAAATTGATTTTAAATTTGAATTTAAATTGCCTAAGAATTTTAGGGGGCAAAAATGAAGACACTCTTATATGTTGGTTTGCATGCACACAATTTCACCAAAAATTTTTAAATTCGAATTTTTGCACTCAACAAAGCCTATAGGAATTTTAGGGTTGTTACAGATCTGCCCCCTCATGCCTCAATAAACAAGAAAACAGTGTTGATTTCGGATTTTATAATTAAACTGTAAGCAGATTCAAGAATTTTAGAAACCCAGGGCATGAATTTTAACAAGGACAACACAACCATTTTGTTTTGTCCTTTTTAAGCGCATTTCCAGATATTAGAATTGGAACACAGCAACAGTCATAACACCCCACAATCGTACGGAGTATCTGCTGATTATGAAGATATAAATGTGATGCTCATTAATCTGGAGGGACATGGTACATGATATCGTTTCTGTTACTGCTCAATGATCTGGAGGCACATGGTACATACTACATAATCTCAATCTGCATCGTCCTTAAACTACATAGGATACACTACAGATTACAGGGAGACGGACAGGGGAGAAGGGATACACTAAGGGGGAGCAGGCGAAAATTGCTTCTACTATATCCTGCAATGGGCAGAAGTCCAATGGTGAAGGCCACGCTAAAGGCGGTAGGGGAACTTGTATACCATTTTCCATCTTGGAAATACTCTTTAGTATGGTGTAAATTCATTATTATCTTCTGCAGTTCAGAGAGTCTTGGATCTCCTCAAGTGTTCTTCCTTTGGTTTCTGGGACCAGCTTCGCCACGAACAATATAGTGATCAAGCTGGCTGCAGAGAACATGAAGAAGGTCCCTACACACAAGTAATGGAACAAATGTAAGCTGGAAGGTACATTCTATGTCTTCTTTATTTAATCTGAAAGTCTGCTTCTGACTAGGCAAATTTCATTACAACGCCAGTCTATGTAAGCTGGAAGGTGAACTGCAATAGCATTAGGTGCATTACCTGCAGAGCTCCAGTCCATGAGGAAGCTGAACGAGTAAGAAATCGCGAAGGAACCCAACCAGCTGACAAGGGTCACCAAGCTTCCACCAATTGCTTTCATGTTGATTGAGAATATCTGCAGACACCAAAGTTAGATAAAGATAGATAACGAGCATACCTAATGTACCATTTGTCATCCATGTTATAGAATCATCAAAACCAATCCAGATGCCATTTACCTCAGACATGACTACCCAGGGGACAGGACCCATTCCGATCGAGTATGCCCCTATGTACACCTATTTCAGGAAGCAGAGACATAAGATAAGATGTCAGATTGCTAGAGAGAATGCATCATATGCGGTTTTATGTGGGGATATCTATCTTCCAAAATGAGCTGTGTTACTAGATATAATAATTTCAAGAAGCTTGACCTACAATTCATACAGCTTCGAGTCCTTATAGTTTTCAAATTATAACTGAATAAAAGTTAAAGTAAACACATACCAGTATGCCGGAAAGAGCCAACGTGGGGACCCATTCTGGGAAAAGTCCTTGTGCCTAACAGAGGATTAAGCATTTACCATTATACACAGAAACAAAGAAAAAAATTAGGATGAGTTGCAACTGGTACCAGTAGGTTCCCAAGTGATTGCCATTAAGACAGTGCCATGCATGTTTGTCAGTTTCAGAAGTTCATTTTTTCCCTCAACATACTAGGTTAAGAGCATTAAGTTACCTTAAGGTAGAAGGATATTCCGGTCAGGAAGCAGCCCAAAAATGTTCCGGATGCAGAGACCTAAATGATAAAAAAAATCTCACAAAAACATTCCACCTAACAACCTTTCTTTGTATACATCAGCTCAGCATTTTAGCATTTATACCATCAGAAGAACCCTTCTTCCACTCCTATCCATGAGGATGGCCCCGAACAGTGTGATTGGAATCTGAATTAATCATGGTTATAAACAAAAATGTTCTAATTAGTAACTTTTACCAACTGAAAGTGTCTTATCTCAAACCTGAATAATGCCAATCAAGATGGTTCCAAGTTTTCCAGAAAATCCTGAAGTTGCGATAAAAGCAACACATTCATAAACGACTGTTAGAAAGAAAAACATTATATCATAGATATTTGCATACCTGCAGAACTGAAGATATAGCTTGCATAGAAGCCGACACCGTTTATCCCTCCGAGTTGCTGGAAAACCATCAATCCAACACCCACCTGTGCATATGAGATCAACGATTATATTCCTGGCAAATATTTCTCAAAAGGTTTATATGATCAAATTCCAAATTCTTGAACAAAATAGATGTATATTCTAACAGAATGTAGTTGAAGTGATTCCTTACAATGAGTGCATATATATTTTTGCTCAGAAACAAGTCTTGAAGCCTGGCTTTTGGAAAGCTACGGAGTGATTCAATATAATCCTGAAATAAAATGATAAGTTGCACAGTCTTCTTCATATTATAAATTCCAATGTATATAATCTACTAGGGCAGAAACCAACTTTAATCTCAATCGCCTCTTCAGATATGTCAGCATCCTCTCCTCGCAGCTTTTGCAATGAGGTGTGAAATTCTTTTTCTCTTCCAACATTGGCCTGTAGTTTAAATGCATTAAATCACTGCAAAAGGTTTATCATACATGGATGAACTTAAAACTTTCAGTTTAGTTGACAAGAAAAATTGTGTGATTTCTGAATTTAATTTAGGTCCTGCTAAAAATACCCTTATTAAAAGTAGTAAAACCATGGGGGCATCCCAACAATACATCCAAAAAGTCATGTTTTACTGAACATTCACCTATGGCAGAAGGGACTTACCAGCCATCTCGGAGACTCTGGAATGAAGAAAAGTCCAGCTAGCAGGAGAACACAAGGCACTAAACCTGCACGAAAACTTCAACTCATTCCCATCCAACATAAATATGAAGCGTACCCATGTATCTCATATTGCTGTGAACACAACTTACCTACTAGTACCAAATTGCGCCATGCAACCAAGGCCCCTATTATGTAGGTAGCTGAGCTACCAGAGCAAATCAACAACTGCACATGAGGAAGATAGCCAGTGGACAATGTTAGTAGTTATAAAATCCAGTGCAAGTTGTGGAACCCTTGGGCTCTAGTTTTCTGACCTGGTTTGAAGTTGCAAGACCACCTCGGAGATTCTTTGGTGCTATTTCAGCTATGAACACAGGCACCTGCCAGATCCAGTGCATCAGTACTGTAGAGGATAAAGGTTATCAGGGTTAAAGCATGAATGCTGAGACTAATAGACAGTGATGCACTCTCTCCTCTACTTATTAATACTCCGTATATGCCCGATGAAGTTCCGGATCTTTCCAAAAAAACATTGATGTAGAAATACAGAATAGAGCAAGCAGAGTGTAGTGAGTCTGAATTAAGGATGCATACCACATAAGACAGAACTCCAGTACTGAATCCCAGCAAGATTCTCCCAAAGTAAAGCATGATAGCACTCTGTGCATCCAGCGTAAGTTACGGTTAGAAAACAGAAAATGTTCACGAAACGGATGAATACTCAGAACAAGAATCATTATATCAAAGGACAAACCTTGGCCAAATGTATTGAAAGCCAACCAAAGATGCAAATAGTAGCTGATATCCGCATGGTCTATTACAAATCAAAACAGAGGACATGGTGCAAAGGTGATCTTTAGTACAAGGATTCAAATTGGATAGCTGAAACCATGACACTTATTTACCATTTTGCGTCCAAGAAAATCTGCTAAGCGCCCGCTAGTAACAGCACCAATCATTGCTCCAATTGTCAATATAGATCCAAAAATTGCAAACTGCAGTGTGAAAAGGAAGCACAGCGAAGCTTTGGCTGTCAAATATTATTGTAACACTAAGATTGGACATTTGAAAATGGTACAGATAGATCTATTTAATTTATGATGATCGATTTTAGTGACTGAGTTGCATTTTAAAAAACTTGTCGATGTTCAGAAAGACAATTTATTTTTCAAGGTCGTGTAATCACAAACCTCAGACATAGATAGCCCAACTTCGTCTACTATCCCTGACTGCGTGGGTGCAGAATAACCAACCTGCAAGCAGACAAACGCCGAGCAAATCAATCATGTTCGACATAATAAAATAAAAACGCGCTATCAGCGCATTCCAGTGGAAGTGTGGAACACAGATGTAGTATAATATGTGGAAACAACATGATTGGTAAAGGAGATCTTGTCCTCTAGCTAGAAAAAGGCCATTTTGATAATAAGACAATGTCCAACTCTGACGAACTGTTGGTTTCATCTAGGGGTATATGCTTTGTACGCTGCAAAAACACGCATCCGCACAGTCTCGGCCGGTGTGTTTGTTTTTCTTCCTTTTGAGATATTTTCTCCCTTAGCTGCATTGCAGTGAGCCAAACGGAGAGAAGGAGCTAGCTGGTAAAGGAATGTGGTTGAGGAGGAGGCGGCGGCTTACGCAGGTGCCGAACTCGAAGGAGCCGCAGACGGCGACGGCGGTGGAGAGGAGGACCATCCGCAGGGAGCCCCCGTCTCCGTGGCCATCGCTCCCGCAGTCGGACGCCTCCGCCTCGTCCCGGATCTTGAGAGGCTCCGCTTGGTCCTCCTTGCCGCAGCGCCGGAGAAGCGGCTCCGTCACCTCGCCGGCCACGCCTCCGCCGCCGCCGGCCCCGACCACCACCCCGGCGGTCTCCACATCCTCGACGACCCGCACTATGCCCATTGGTTCTGCGCCGACGGATCGGGAACCCACACAGCTAGATCGAGCAGCTAGTCCTCTCCTAGGACCGACCCCGCGCGCACGGGCACGGCGGCGGAGCGGAGATGGATCGGCGGCACGCAGTGCTCTCCGGGCGGGCTGTGATGAGTGGGCGACGCGAAGCGTGGCGAGGCGGAAGGGTTTTTATACCTGGCGAAGGGTCAGGGCCAGGCGTCAGTGGGCCAGAGGAGCGAAATATCTTCGGCCCTTTTTAGTTTTTTTTTCTTCTTTTGAATCGTGATGATGATTGATTCATCGTGGTCAGGTTTTGTCTCGTCTGATCGCGAGATAGGCTTAACAATTTGGGAAAATCAGGGTTAGGAAGACGAAGGATCCTGACTTTTGCTGGTTGGTGACAGGCTAGACGTACATTTGTGCTCGCTCTGGAATTACCTTGCTCACACGAAACTTATAACCTGTAGAATGTAGAGATATCTATCTACGTACGTACTCCATTGCTATTTATGTAGTAGGAAATAATATCTAGCTGGAGCTCATTGACGAGAGCCATTCATTCGGTAATTTACAGTAGTAATACTGACCAGCAATTTACCGTTGTGCATTATTAGTTTAAATTATGGGGTCCATGCCAGGACTACCGATTTCAATTTTCGAATATACGGAGTACGTATGGTCAATCCCAGAACGATATGCATCGCGATCGATCGGTCATATCCCTTGTACACTGTTTGCATGGCCTATACAAACCAAAACAAGGGATAGATATCGTTGAATGGCGTGCCCGCCCTGTGGGGGCGACCAAAGTTGACGGAGTCGGTAGGCGCATGCATGGGGTCTCCACCTCTGCATGCAAAGCCAGGCCAGCATCACCGAAAGTCCCAAACCCCAATTAAGCCCTTGTTTATGTTTATGTGTAAATTAGGGGTGAAGAATTGAAAGAAAGATGTCACTTCGTCATAAATGCGTCACTGTAACATTTCGTTTGTATTTGTGAAAAATTATCTAAAAATTGATTAATTAGGCTCAAAATGTTCTTCTCGCCGAGTACAACAAACCTTTGCAATTAGTTTTTTGATTTCATCTATATTTAGTACTCCATACATGTGCGGACATTTTGATACGATGAAAATTTTCTTTTTTGCGTAGTGAACTAAACAAGGCCTAAGTAGAGGCAATAAGCCGGCCCCAAAACGTACTAGCTGCTAGCTAGCGTCGTTGAGCCTCCTCCTGTTAGCCTGCAGGCCTCCTTCCAAACGTTTGCAGCATACAGCAACATTAGGCTAAGGCCGGTCTCAATAAAAGTTTCGTAGACATAATTATCTAAAATGACACATCATTAAAAATATTTGAAATGATGATGAAACACCTTCCTCTCAATGTATAGTTTCATCAATTGTTGTTTTCTAGGTCACATGCAAGACACAAGCTGTCTAGGTAACTGTGTACATGGAGTTTCATTACCATGAAACTCATTTCACCTCTCTCTCTTAATTAATACAGTGACACATCATCAAAAATGCTGACATGACAGTCAATTTATTGTCCATGAAACTTGCGTCGGCCTAGCCAAAAGTTACCGGACACTTAATTATTAGGAACCAAACTATTACATCTCCCAACGCAAGCCCTTCGTCATCCTTCGTCACGTCGATCTACTTCTCTTTTCTGATGTGTGATGATTCTCTTTAGATCACCACTTTTCTTGCTCAAACTTTCCCAAGCAACCGATGCTTCTGCAAGTCGTTCTGACATGATGTGGAGCCTCCAGCTCGTTGTTGCGTTGGGCCTGGCCGCAGCACGATTGAGACGAAATTATACCCGTAGTTCTAGAACGGGAACGATATTTTCAAGACAAGGAATGAATGAGTCGGTGCTCCACCGTACCCCATCGTAGGCGATGTATCCAGCTGCTCCGCTTATTCGTTGCACGCACTGACGACAGCGACGGGCGCGCCACTAGCTGACCGTCCATTTGTGATGATGATATGATTACCGGCTAAGATAAATAATTAGTGGCGCATCAATCAAAAGATGATGCCACTCAGGATCGTCCCAGCATAAACCGAGGCCCTGTGCGCTAGACTCTAAAAACGGGGCCTAGTACGTGGGTTAGTTATTATAATGTGATACATACTCCATCCGTATCACATTTAGAAGTTGTTCTGGACAACGACACCGTCTCTAAAATGTAACTTTGACTTCTTATTTTTACAAAAATATTTATTAAAAATAATATATGTATACTTTTATAAAAATATTTTTTAAGATAAATCTATTCATCTAGTTTTTACACTTCCAAACTCAACGACTTAAAAGTTATTCATGATTTATATTCCTAATATTTGACTAAAACCTTGTTCAAAATGACTTCTAAATGTGATACGGAGGGAGTATAGCAGTAAGATATACCTAGCTAGAATCATGCCTATTTAACTCATTGCATAATATTTATTACTCCCTCCGTCCCAAAAAGAAGATACTATATGACTCAAAATTTGTCCCAAAAATAAGTCAATCTAAGTGCATGTCCATGCAACAACCAATTAGTGTTAAATATGGCTAATAATTAGGGGCAATCAAAGTCATTTTACTCTCCTTAATTTGTCCTAAAATTTCTAGAATATCTTCTTTTTGGGACGGAGGGAGTCCTTGAATAGCATCATTGTAGAACGTAAGTAGGACTTCAATAGGTTTAATCTAGAAAAGCTTCATTCTGTTGTTGATGCAACAGTCACATTCGTTGGAAAAAACAATCTGTTGCTTGAAAAACTATAGGATTTCAATAGGGCCCATTATTTACTTTGGAATAAAATATACTACCTCCATTCCAAATTACTATTCGTTGTTGACTTTTTCATTTAACGTTTAACCATTCGTCTTATTAAAAAATTCGCAAGTATCGTTTATTCTGTATGGGGCTTGCTTTATCATCGTATATACTTCAAGTATAACTTATTGGTTTATATATTTAGACAAATTTTTTAAATAAGACAAATGATCAAAGATTATGGGAAAAAGTCAACAACGAATAGTAATTTGGAACGGATGTAGTAATAATTTAACGAAAGCGAGATATACAAAATTAAGAGATACACGTCAAACAAGAAGCAAGTTCACTAGTCCATGTGAACGATGATCAAATAGAATTGATCACTTCATTCCATTTTGAGTAAAAAATTACCTTGTCTCGGTTGTGCCTATGCCAGTGCACGCTTCATAGATCAGGCCACCTGTTCGGCTGGCTGGTGGCTAGTGCTGGTTTGTGCTGAGAGAAAAATACTGTTAAGTAGTTGGTGGTTGGTGCTGGTTTGTACAGAGATAAAAATACTGATGATTGGCTGCTGATAAACCAAAACACACCCCTCCGCAGGGAAGTACTGGTACCAGTAGTAAAGCAACTTGCTAGACCGCACTGACCCGCGTTTTGTCTCTCTCGCTGGCGACCGGGGGCGTCGCTTCCCTCTCCGACTTCCTCCCTCGTTGCCGCGAACGAATGCAAAATACTAATCAGCTGCGCAGAGCAAAATATCTCAGTGGAGCTGCGTATAATTAATAATCAACAACACGATAATAATTCAGTACTCATACAGTATGATCGATCACATCCTGTGACCTGACTCGCAACTGGGCTACCCCGTGGGAGTGGCGGAAACGCACTTCCTCTGTCTCTAAATAACTGTCGCCATTAATTTTCGTGTCATAATTTTGTTTTGATCGGTAGAAAATACATGCAATATTTTAATTTTCAAATAAATTTGTTAAAAAACTAGATTCAAATATCTATCTAATAATATTTATTATGTATCATAAATATTAATATATATTTTTATATATCCGATTAAAAGATATTTCTCGAAAGCGAAAACGACTTATATATCCTCCACTCCATGCCAGAGCCTGCCAAAGTCCGTGCATGTTACGCGCCACGCCAGGCCAACGTGGGTGGGATCATTGGGCACAAAACGCCCGGATTCCGCCCCAATCATTGGGCGCGAGGCAGATCGGCGTCGGCCAGAGAGAGCATCGTTCAACGCGACAGCCGAGGCTATCTTATCTCCAGCCCCGCTGGTCGGTCGTCGACTCTCCAATGATGGATCCTGACACACGCTTCCAAGTCACTGCTCTGCTCTGTCCCACCCACGAAACACTTGCACACACACACACCTGTACACACGCTTCCAAGTCATTCTTCAGCTTACACACGGTGCACGTAAAAATCACAAATAACTATCTGTCTTGTAGGTACAGAAGAAAGTTCAATGGTACGGTACCTTATTCAGGGAATAGAAGTAAACGAAACAAACGGCGAGAGCATAGATAACTACGATATCTTTCTTGTAGGCCCCGAGTGGGACTTGGTAAGATCTTCACGCAAAACCATGCCACCAAGATGAGACCACATTGCTGAAAATCAGAAGACAGTTAATCTGCCCTTATTCAACCGGGCGGGTGTGGCGGCCGGCCAATTGATACACGACAGCAATCGATTCGCATCCGGCCGTTTTCGTTCACCTTGGCTCCTCACTTCCCATTGCGCACACGTGCTAGTTTGTTGGAAAGAAGGCTCTAGAATTATCTGGGCTATCCGGTTCTCACTATTAGTTGGCCTAAAAAATATAAAGTTGTCCCTTGCCCATTTCACCCAGAGCCTGCGCCGTCTTCTTTGCCTCCCTTCTCGTCGATGGAAGAAAAAGCCGTGAAGGGAGGAAAATACCATCCTCCCATGACTGCTTGCACCAACGTTTCTCCTGCAGATGTCATCTCCTTGCCGACCAGGTCCAGATGACGATTGTTTTCCTGTTTAATTTCTTTTCACTCCCATCCATTTGTGTGTCATGCCAGATTCACCTGATTAATATTTTTCCCCAAATGCAGACGACAGCGGTGGTGGGGGCTGAAGCTACGGCCGCGGCAAGCGCAGGCAGTTCGGGCGGGCCGAGCAGGCAGACAGCAGCGGCAGTGCGTGGACGCGAGCGACGAGCGCCCGCAGCACGGCGCGTATTGTGGCGGCAGCGTGCGACCAGAGCTGAGCATTGCCGCACGGTGGGCAAGCATGCAGAAGGTGGCGGCGGCGCGTGGATGCGAGCGACGAGTGGCAGCAACGCGGCAGGCGTGCGGCAGCGCCGCATAACACGAGCTAAAGCAGATCGAGGCCCTCTTTGTGTTGATTCCTCTCCTGCTTTTTCATACGATGAACATCTTCTTTCCTTCCTGGTTTTTCATATGATGAGCATCTCCGTGCTATCGATCTCCCTCCCACCTTCTGGATTTGTGGTGATTTCTATTCCCTAACCTCTTCAGGGTTCAGATCCACTGGATAAGAGAATTGTTGCCTTTCCCCCCTTTCTTCTTCCTTGGATATATGCGACTCAATTTTCTCTAAGCCTACACAGTTGGACCAGGGGTTCTAGCGTTCTTGGTTACTTTTTGGTTCCTTTTTGTCCAGGAGTACAAATTCTTGGTTTGGGTATGGTGTTCTTCGTTGCTGCAGGTGGTTTCTGGAAGGCTTTCACTCCATAGAGTACTTTAACGTAAGATTTGCGAGCTATAATTCCATTTTTTGGTTGATGCACTGCACTGGATGTCTATGAATTGAAATACACAAAGAAAAAAAAAGCAGAATTAACAGCCTGCTACATTATTAGGCTACCGGCATGCCTTTTATTGTAACTTACAGATTCGTAATTGTTGAAGCACAACAACTTATTTCCTGCTCTATGGCAGCGTGATTTGGATTATGGAGTTTATTGACTAACAATTGCTTTTTTCTGAACCCGTTCTGCACCGTGATTACTCTTGGTCATCCTATGTACATGATAGTTATGTGAATATGTGGCCCGTGAGTTTATTTCTAACATACCGGCATGTGTTTTTTAAATTTAGCGTGTGCATTCAGGTACCATGATTTTTCTAAAAATAAAATTAGGGGATATGTGGACGGCCATGTACATTCAAAGATGTACTAAGTTCAGTAAATATAGATGTCCTGTTTAGCCATCATAGATAATTATCCTCTTTGAAATTGTGATTGTTGTGCCGGTCCAGTGAGTGCTCATGTGGTTTTTTTGCCATTTCCAGTAATAATAAAGTAATAAGATAAACACATACAAATAGTTATTTGGTTTATGTGCACATGATGTTTCAGTTCTTCATAGGTCCATTTTACATCTGTGTATATTTCATGCCATCGGCAGACGAAACTTGGTGTGGTATGTTTTGTCTGAAGCACAATAAGCTTTGAATGCATCCTTTTCCTCTTGTCAGGCTAACCCGGGGGGTGTTTTTTAGTGTATTAATAAGTGACAGGCCTTTTAAGCTCTTCAATTTCATCAACCAAACTTGGGTTCCCCGGCAATGTTAGTGTATGACCTCTGTTATCTTTTTATATCTTTTGTTCAGCTCTCATGGTGTGTCAAATTATATAGCTATAATTTCTGTTCATTATATATAATTTCTTTGTTATTTAAGAGGTACCTGTTGACACATTATACCACATCATATCTTTTTTTCCTGAGTGTAATTGCAGGCTAACCTTCGACCTTAACCTTCTATTATTTTGGTGTGTTGAGTTGTTTTCTTTTAGTTTATGTTATTTTTGTTATCGGTTCAAAATCCATACGATTTAGTAATTTATTAAACTAAATCTATGCAAATTGCCAGGTCATCTTTTGTTGTCTCGAAGCCATTCCTGGCACCACGGCAAGTGAGGTGCTGGGGCACTGGCGTAGACCAATGACATGCAGGTAGAAGGTGAGTCCCATTCCCATCATCATAGTGGGTGAATAGGACGTTAGTTACAATGCCTCTGTGTAATCATTGTTGTTGTTTCAATTTAAAATGGCGAGCAAACCAGTGTTGGAAATGAAAATAGATTCTTGCTAAATTTAAGAAGAATGTCATTATACTGTCATTTTAAGTTCTGTTCAGGTTTAAATAATTGTCTGAGCCTATATGCATGACCTGTTGATAGCCAGAAGCAACAAACAAACCAACACGGACAATTACAAATTCGATGTTTTAGAATGCAAATAAGTCTCAGACTTTAGATTTTTGGAATAGGATCAACTTTATCCTATATACATAAAAATTCATGTTCTTGCATGAGCTATATTGCTATAACATGATTTTTATGGTTGTGATACAATAACATTGGTCAGCCTTAAACCTGAAAAATGCTTTCATACCTTAAATAATGCAAAAGTGAAACTGTTATGGGGACATATTAAGGATCCGATTCATAAATCTTGATGTGAGAAATAACATTTGTGAATTTAAAGTTACAAAGTAATAGATTTTTTTCCAGTTTTTATTTCCGAACTTTTGTCCAACCTTGCTACAATAATTGCTGATCTAAACAAAACAAAATGGAACGGCACAAAATCAGGATTCTAAGCGGAAACATTTATTATCAGGTTCCAGAATTAGCGCTTCAAAACAGGAATTGTGTCACACAAGTTCACATCTGCAATAAAAATGACAAATCAAAGCTACTACAGACATTATAAGTCATATTGTGAACTCTATTGTTGCTTCATACGGCAGGCAGCAGGCCATTCCTCAGCTCCCGAACTCATCAGGTGGTCGTGCAACATATCATAGGGGCTCCACTTCTTCAGCCTCCACACACAGTACATCACAGCATTGCCAAAGTGGAAGAACACCACTTCTAGAGCATCATGTGAGAGAGGTGCTTTGTGCTTCATTGTTTAACAGCACTATTGCTCTTTGTGATTTCCACTATGAATACCATAACTAACTACAGTTGTCGTTGTTTGCTCTCATCAGACACCTCCATCTAGGCCCGGTGTTGTTGAAACTTCGACTAAGGAGAGAGCTGAGTGCTGACTGATACACCTGTCATTCATTGAGCAAGCAAAGGACTGGATTAGGATGACAACAGAGATGAACAAGCAAGTAAAATACCATAGATATATGCCTCTATGTATAGAATCTCTTTGTGCATACCTTATATTTTTTAGCGTTTCTAAGTAGATTAATGTTCAAAAGACTGAACACATTACGTTTTGTTTTATGCTGCATTTTTTCAGACATTTTTCCTTTGCCTTCCATTGGTTTTCTTCTTCAGGAATCTGATCAGGAAATGGCTAAAAAGGCTACACTAAATAAAATGAAAGCACCTGCTGACCCACCAAAACACACTACCTCAGCTGATACAGCTTCCTAGAGGTTATATTTGGACCTTAATCATTCCTACGCTGCATAAAGCTACGCTTACTAATATTAGTACCGGCTACTAAATGATATGCATTCTTTTCCATCTCATACAAATTTTCTGGTGACCGCAGCAAAACAGCTGTTCAGAAAGGTGCTGACCCAAACGGGGATTCAGAAGAACAAGTGAATAGGTTAACTGCCTCTGATTTAGCCTTAGGGGACCAAAGACCTGAATACATCAATGTTTCACAACATGCATCAATGTTTCATAACACTGACTTTATTTTCCCCTTTTCATAGGCTGCAACGAAGTCCCCACTGTTTTTGGAACATTGCCTATTACAAAGGATGAATCTACGTCAATGACTCTTGTTCACTGTTCACAAGCCTATATGTGAACTTTCCCCTGTCTTCTGTATATAGCGAATTATCACCTACTGTAAGCATATCCATGAAACAATGCTATAGCAGGTAGCACGTAGGCAACTTGCCAACATGCTATGTAGAAGAGGCTGCTCATCACAGCCACAGACCATTTGCGTTATAATGTTCAGAAATTTGAAGGCATACAATATGCAATCATGGCATGTAAGCAGCTTTAAACATCGTATGGTTATCTAAGCTGCGTTGATATAGATTTAGCAAAAACCACTTTCGTTGACCTGGCGCTCGACTATCGCAATGTGTCAATGCGCTATATGGTTGCATAATTGCATGGCTAGGCGCGCGCCCTGCATAATTGCATGGTTAGATGCGCGCATGGGCGCGCGCTAATCACTAGTTACATGGTAAAGCAAATGAAAGTCTGGAGTATGTGCTGTGTGCCTAGTGCAAATGTAATTCCTTACCATGCAATTTGGCTCATCTGATTTACAATTTGCAATAGCTGTCATAAAGTTAGTCTCAGGATGCAGGAGCTGGTTACTTGACATTTGACAATGATGCCCATGGCAATGATTCCTATGCAGTTACAATATATTAACAGTACATGTGAAGAAAAATATTCTTCGGCGATATAATGTTCCAAGTTCAAAGAAATGCGAGCATACTGTTAAACTGAAACCACTAGGAACCGGTGATGGTGTGCCTCCATTACATGAATTCGGACAATATGAAATGTCTCTCAAAATTTACTCATATTTTGCAGCAAAAGAACTCTGAGCCTTGAGCATTATTCTCATTTATGAATGATACATGCTGACAATTGTTTTTGATTCTTCATGAAAAATCTACACTGACACTATATGAGCCACATCACTCTGCAAGATCCACAACAATTGCAAAAACGCTAGAGTCAAAGCGTCAATATGAACCAACATCAAAATTTTCTGATCACCAGAATCTTCTGCAGAAGACGTACGTCTGCCCTCTCTGACAGCGCCAAAACAACAACGTCTTGGTGGACACATCAGTCTTGGGAGGGCCAAAGAAACATTTTGGCCATACACACGGCAATTGGTTGCTACTAGCTTTGCTACTGGTTGCTCACCAAGATATCATCCAGTTGGTAGGAGTAAGATACATTGTCTGTGCATAGCTTATCAACAAGTATGGTCCAAGCAAATCTGCCTAATTCATATCCAACTTTGAACATTATATTTAGGATCAGCAATGCATCATCCACTCGCCCTGAGTTGCTCAGCGATTCCGCCAAAGTGTTAAACGTCTGTCGCTGAGGTTTAATGTTGTTCTTCAACATACCTGCCAACCATGCCATGCCCTCATCTGATCTACCGATCTTACAGAACCCATTGATGATTCTATCATTGCTCCACACCAATGGCTCCAAGCCCTTAGCCCGCATAGACTTGATCAGGTCCACTGCAGCATCCATCTGCCCTTCCTTACACATGGTGTGTATGAGCGGAGTGAAGCTGGACACTCTTGGCTCCAAACCAGAAGATGGTAACCACTCATGCATCTGTATTGCCTGGGCCAACATCCCAACCCTGCATAGGCCCTGGATCAATGTGTCGTAAGTGATCACATCATGCTCGATCCCCTTAATTGTCATTTCCTCAAACACCTCAAGTGCCTCATACACCCTCTCATGAACACAGAACCCTTTTATGAGAATGTTACAGGAAACAGTGTTCTGCTTGAACCCCTTCTCAAGCATTTCATCATATACCTTGCGGGCCTTCTCAAAATCACCAATTTTACAATAGTAATGGACAAAGGAGCAGTAGGCATACTCATTGGGCTCGAATCCCTTGTCTACCATCTCATCCCACATCTGCTGTGCATCTTCAATGCGGCGCATTTGGCACAGCCCATGGATCACCGTGGAATATGCAACTCTATTAATGTCATAGCCCCGCTGCTTGATCTCTCTGAACACTCGCAGAGCCTCTCCACCCCTCCTTCGATCAAAGAGGGCGTGTATGATCCGCTGGTAGATCACAATGTCCGGGGTGCACCCGGCTGAGATCATTAGGTGGAGCGTCGCGGAGACCTTGGCGAAGTTGCCGCGGGCCGCGAAGGCGCCCACGAGGTCGGCAGCGGCGTCGGCCGGCGGAGGGGACCCGCGGCGCGCGGCGTCGCGAAGGAGGTGAAGCCCGTCGAGCGGGCGGCCCTCCGCGGCGTAGGCCCGCGCGAGGCAGCCGACGGTGGTGGCATCGCCGGGGAAGGCGGGCGAGGAGGAGAAGGCGGAGAAGAGGCGGAAGACGAGGTCCGGGCGAGCGGCGCGGAGTGCGGCACGGGACGCGGCATTGAGGGCGCCGAGGGAAGGGTGGACGCCGAGGTGGGAGGCGAGGAGGTCGGCGGCGTCGGCGGCGAGTCGTGGTGGGAGGCGGAGGAGGAACTCGTCGACGCCGGGCAGCGGAGGGGAGGCGCCCGCCGGGGCGGCGTCTGGGCCGGTGGCGGGGGCAGGGAGGTGTGAGGAGAGAAAGCGGAGGAAGCGGAGCGATGGTTCCGGGGCGGGCAGAAGGCGGGAGAGCGTGAGGCGGGCAAAGTCCGGGTGGGAGAGGACGTCGCTGGGGACCAGGGAGAGGAGGCGGGACTCGAAACACCGTGCCCGGAGGGCGGCGGCCGCGGTCGCGGCGAGCTTGCCCACGTCGGTGACCGTGGATGGCGTCAGGGTGCCTGCGGGATCGGAGGCAGAGCAGAGGCGCCTAGCGAAGAGGCAGCGAGGTGGGGGCATGGTTGTGCCCGGCCGGCGGCGGCGGCGCGAGAGGTGGAGGTGATGCTGTCGGCGGTGGTGGTGTTCCCAGATTTGGTCGTGGGCCGTCCAAAAAATGGCCCATGGGGCTTTCCCGTGCTCTCC
Organism: Echinochloa phyllopogon; assembly: GCA_033239725.1. Classification (NCBI taxonomy): domain Eukaryota; kingdom Viridiplantae; phylum Streptophyta; class Magnoliopsida; order Poales; family Poaceae; genus Echinochloa; species Echinochloa phyllopogon. The sequence goes on along the minus strand of BTCW01000018.1, from coordinate 57,675,535 downwards.
TTCTTCTTCTTGTTTTCCCCTCTGTATATCTGCCCCCAAAATCCCAAATCTCTCTCAGAAAAGTCAAGGAAACACCAGAGCCAAACCCCGGAGAAACCCTAGCAAGAGAAGACCCGCTGCTCCTCTCAGGCGCCGCGCCGCGCCGCATCCGCGACGAACGATGGCCGGGTACCGCAGCAGGAGTCCGAGCCGGAGCTACAGCCCGCGGCGGAGGTACAGCCGGAGCCCTCCTAGGTGCAAGCGCTACGACGACCCCCGCGACAGGTACCGCGGGGGTGGGGGCGGCGGAGGCGGACCCCAGCGTGGGTACGGCCGGCCGTCCGCGCAGTCCGGTCTCCTCATCCGCAACATCTCCCTCACAGCCAGGTGAATTCTCGCTTTACCCCGCCCCCGTGGCTGGGGTTCTGGCTCGTATGACCTAGGGTTCGTGGACTCAGCGCTATCTGGTTTGGTCAATATGTTAAGGCGTTAATCCTAACCTCGTTAAATTTGTTGCTGCTGCATGCAAACACATTGACTCTTTTTTTTTGAGAATGCAAACACATTGACTCAGTTGCATATTTGTCATCGTTTTGTTTCTCAGGACAGTTTAATTAGTCATTGTCCTTTAATGTGTTATTACTTGATGGTTTCCATATACACTACAAAACAAATACACTTGCTTGTTTCTAACGGTGTCTTCATAATTCAACTGTGGTTCAATTGTTTGGTTGGTTTACATGCTGACAAACACTTGCTTGAATCTCACTGCAGTGGGCTGCTTAATGTTTAACTGTTGGGTGAAAATGTACATATTATAACTGTTGTGATTGTTTCTCAAAGTCTACACAGAGAGAAATAAGTCCATCTCTCATGACAAATTCTTTGGATTTTGGAAACAATTCTCTTGCTCCACACACTGTGGTGTGCATTCTTAGTGTGCTTAAGTAGTTTTACATATCTTATAATATTATCCATATATAGGATCAGTCCTGTTTAAGCCATATTTTTAAGCCTTTGACAACTTTAGAGTCAATTTTTATCTCAATTCAATGTATTGGAATGATGAGATTTTCCAATCATTTTGGATTTTGAAGAAAATAGATTAGTGGATTATTATTGAGTTGGTGCTCACGATTATTGGTGTTATGGTAGTCAAGGAACATTGCTTGTAGTTATAATCCAAGCCTTTCAGGTTTGTTGAACCATCCAACCATATTGGTGATCAGATCTATCAACTTTGGATGTTTCCACATCTTATTTAGTGGTAGTCACCAAGTACAACCCATATCTTACAGATTGATGGACTGTTTTTATTACTCATCTTCTGCAGGCCAGAAGATATTCGTGCCCCATTTGAGCAATTCGGCCCTGTAAAGGATGTCTACCTTCCAAGGAACTTCCACACCAGGTGAGAATAATTTTTGTAAGTTCCATAGCATTTGGCATCAAACTTTAGTTTAATCTCATTCCAAACATTAAGGCTATGATATCTGTGCATTAGCAAACAATTTGTTTTGAAAATATGAAAGGTAGACGAATTATGTGACTGATACACTTATGCTGAGTGTTTATTTCCAAATTCATTAGAAGACTATTAGTTCAACCCATTTGCATGTAAATGACAATGCAGTAGAAATTGATTGGAATTTTATCTGGATGGAAATGGCTTGTTCCTTTTTGTCAACAAAAGGTCCTATATGATATCATGGTGGACTTTGTGCTGTATGTTATCTGTCTTTGATAAACAGTTACCCTCTCCATTGGTTTGTCCTAAATAAAACTTTATTCTAAGTTTTGACGAGACTAGATATAACCAATAATATTTATGATATCAAATGTATTTTGTAAGTATATTTTCATATTTTACTTCTTTGGTATGGTAGCTCTATAAACTTGGTCAAACTTGTTCTTATATCTGTGGATAGAGGGAGTATTTTGTATCTTTCTTTTTTTTAATTAGTAGTTATTGGAATGAACAGCCAGCTGTTGGAACAATGAAGTATCTTTGTCTGAATTACAATTACTTTCTTATTTCTTGATTCTTAATTGAAAGGGTTGATTTTATAGGGAACTTCGTGGTTTTGGATTCGTGAAATTCCGCTACCCTGAGGATGCTGCAGTGGCCAAGCAAGAGATGAATCATCAAGTTATTGGTGGTCGAGAGATTTCAATAGTTTATGCTGAAGAGAATAGAAAAACGCCACAAGAAATGCGCATGAGGACAAGAATAAGGTAAGTTCATCCTTTATCCATCCTCTAGTTTGTCCTTAGTGGTAGATTTTCTAACTTGAAGTAATAATGCAAACAAAATAAACCATACTTCTGTTGCTGTAGTGGTAGGTACATGGACGGAAGGTACACAAGACAATCACTATCAAGATCTCCAAGGTCTCGTTCCCACTGTAAGTGTAATGCAGTTTGTAAAATTTATGTATTACATTCTTCTGTTTTATTGTAAAATAGTAAACACCATTTCTTTCGTGGCAGCTTATTCACCCTCACCGTCTCCAGTTAGGCATGACTTCAGGTTCGAATTCAGTTTATGTTGAATTTATATGAATATCTTGATTGTTCTTCACTCTTAAAGAATATATATGCTTTGACTGCCTCTCCATTTTTGGCTCCTAAGGAACAGTTGCATTCATGCTTTTCTTTCCAGTTATAGACAATTGTACGTACTGTTTATCATGATCAAACCATTATGATTATATGCTACATTGGTTACCATGTTCCAAGCATTTTTATTTTATCATACCTAGGTCCATGAATCTCTGAAAAATTCTAGCACAAAGAAAGAGAGGGTGCCAGCTTGTCTACAATTTTTTTGTTTGAGGTTGATAAATCCATGAATCAAAGCCATGTGGTTTTACATCTCTAATCTCATCACTGCCATGGTGGTTTATGTAAGCAAGCAAGAAATAGATATTGTAGCCCCATATGTAAGTGTATGACATTTTAGAAATCTAATCTCTAAATTTAACAAGCATTATCAAATATTTGGATTGGTCATACAAAAATAATATTATTGGATTTGTTATGAACTATTTTTCATAATATAATATATTAATGTTACCATGTCTGGTCAAAGCTGCATATTGGCTACCCAAGAAATCTAATTTTACCGTGGTCGCCAAGTGTTTAGTTTCAATTCTTTTTAGCTCATTAGTCACGCTTATAAGTGAAAAAACACTTGAAAATTATTGTGTTGCTCGTCCAGAATGGTAATTACATTTGTTAATGTTAACAAATAAAATGTAGCAACAATCATTAAGAAATTAACAAACATATAGTTTTCCTGTATTTACACTTGGGTGTGCATACCATTTTTCATTAGCGAGGTGGTTTGCTAGATTGCTTGATAATTGTTGATTGATGTTATTCTTGACATAAGGCTATAATTTTGCTCTGAATTGTGTCGTTCTGGTTGTGTTTATTATCCAGTCAACAAAGAATATAGTCTAAAAGACCAAAAGACAACCATGATGTTTGGAGAATAAAGACCAAAGTGAAAGTACCATGACCTCCAGAGTTGGAGAATGTGAAAGGTGTTACTGTTAAAGATAAAGCGCTGTCATCCAGATTGTAAAGATAATCTGGCTAAGAAACCTGGGGGAAGAGTATTTTTCAAGTGAATTCTGTTGAGCCAGCACCTTAATGCATTGCACATTGCATGTTTGGAACAAAGTGGGTAGCTTTATTGGTATGGGACAGGTATTGATATCTTACACTTATAATTCATCAGTGTCTTGGGATAAAAGTAGTACAGTACTGCTAGCTACTGTTTGATAAATGTTTAGTTATATAAAATTTAGTTTGGTGATGATTCTACTTAGTTCTTAGACTTGCAAGGTATCATATGCTTTTGATGTAGCCCTCCTTTTGCCCTTTGATTGACATCCATACTCAGGAATTTGAACTCTTTTACTATTGTAGGGGCAGGGACCACCGTGAAAATTACTCGCGTGGGGAGTCATACTCTCCACATCCTAAGGACAAAAGGCGCTATGAGTCAGATAGTCGATCTGTGAGCCCAGATGGGCACAAAGCCTCAGATGCCACCAATCAATGACGGACATGGCGTATCCAGGTCTAGATCTTGCTCCTAAATGTTGCCTTTTTATTTTTTTTGTGTGTGCATTCTTATAGTATAGATTCCATATTTACACTATGGTGTTTCATTCAGCCCCAGATAATTTGGTGCTGTTTCGGGAAGCCTTGGAATGAAGGTGGGAGGATGGAAACTGCAGACCAATCTTAACATGTTTGCATGGCAGGTGATGCTTTCGCTTTTAACATTTTTTTTGTGACGCGGCTTTTGTTGAAACTGATGACACCGTTTATGGAATTTTGTGGGTTCTTTTTGCTTGAATGATACGGTGTATACACAAAGGCATTACATCCGTCTTGATTAATTGCCCGACCTGTAAGTTCAGATATTCTTGTAACTGCGTGCTATGAAGGCATCTTGATAGCATCTATTGGCTGAGAAGGGCTTTTAATGGAAGGATTGTCATTTGTGTCCTGTACGGTTAGTAAATTGAATTGAAAATGTCCAATGATCATAAATGCGCTGGTGCAACTCGTAAGCTCTGTGAGTTACAGTACGTGCTTGACGGCGCTTGTTCCGGTGTGAACTGAGAAATGCGGGAAACGCTTTCAACACACTGATTTTCTGCGCTTGCGGTCGATTTAGCGCTACTGGTGAATCATCAAAAAAAAATCGTCGCATAGATTCCAAAGATATCAATTAGATTTGTAACCTGTTAAACAATATATAATGCAAACCCGTTAAACACTACTCCATCCGTCCCTAATTATCTATCGTCGGAGGACTCAGCTGGTAACCAATGCAGCGGCTAAAAGACCCCTGTTACCCTTACCCAACAATGATGGGTGTGTGCGTGTGGACATAGCATTAATGCCCCTCTGTCGTCGGAGGACTGAACGTAACGGCTAAAAGACCCTGTTACTCCTACCCAACAATGATGGGTGCGTGCATATGGACATGTCATTAATGCTCCTACGTGACTCCTAAGACGCGCGCACACTCCTCCCCTCGACGCCGCCGCCCCCTCCTCCCCCCGCCCGCGCTGCCTTCCCCACCCTCCCCCGCGCTGCCGACGCTCCCCCTGCTCCTCCCACCGCCGCATCACCATCGCTCCCCCCGCCGCATCGCCATCGCCAGCCGCCGCCCACGTCGTGAGGGCGGACAGCGGCGTACCTGTGGGGGCGGATGGCTAGGAGTTGGAGCAGGAGGAGGCCGTGCTGGAGCCGCGCGACGCGGTGGGCGTGCCGATAGCTGTGGCCGCCGGCCTCCTGGCCGCCGCCGCCGGTGGGGATGGATCCACCTCCCTCCACACCGCCCCCTCCGCCAACTCCCGTACGCGGCGCCCCCCTCCCTTCCCCATGCTCACCCGCCTCTCCCACTGAAACGAACCGAATTCTCAACGACGAGAATCCGACTCCCTGTACCCTCGAGATAGTCACAGGAATAGCAGCTATCTCGTACAGAACTCATCTCAGTCGAATATCACATCCATACAACGATAAAAGATCCAATACATGACATATATAAAACATAGCGGTCTGGTACAAGCCCTCTGGGCTAAATCGACAATAAGAAACAGCTACGAAGCGGTAGCTAAATCTTCTGGGTCCACTTCCCGCAGGCATCCTTGAGCATAGCGCGCACCCTTCAATCGTACCACCCGTCCTGGTTGAACTCGTGGTCGGGGTCTTCACCTGAGAACCCAAAGTCTGTCCCCAAGGAAATGGGACAGGTTCACGTCACCAACCATAATATGAAGCAAGCTTTAAAGTGGCATATTCTAAGGTATAGAAATAATCAAGGTTTGAGCCAGGGTTTTCTTATGCGAGCAGCAGCAATAACCCAAATTCATCTCATCACCAACTCCTTCCCTCACAAGCACATCCACTCCCTAGATCCACCCATCAGCCTCACATTCACATCGGGCTCGTCCTGCCACAGCAGGTTCCCGCAAACATCTTCCACCAACACCTTTCGCTCACTAGTCGACTCGGTGAGCTCCCTCCCCACCTTGTCTCATCAGCAACACTGGACAAATCTCTCATAACCCAAATCAAGGATGAGGTAAGAAAGCAGATTCCCATGCTAGTCGGAACTTATCAGAAGCGGGTCGTCCGTAACCGTGGACACGGCTATACGTATAATTTACACTCTGCAGAGGTGGCACTCCAGGAATCCATCCGGGCTGCAAGGCTAGTCCGCAACCAACCTGAGACACAGCCCACAGCAAAGACCCTAATCAGTAACGGCGCCAATCCTGTCTCCCTGGGCTCGGGAAACATCTGATCTAACATCTGCCCCAGGGATGTGAAACCTTCCCACCGGGGCCAGTCGGGGGCCGTGGTAAATTAGGGAGAGTACGCCGCAACGAATCCCCCTTACACATATCAAGCTCGAATCTCCTACAGTCTCAGCGCCGCACTAGAGTAGGCTTGCTGGAACCCTCCCCATACTGGGTAGATGGTGAGCACGGTATTCCCACGTCCAAAGGTGGAACTCGACTCGGCCCTTAATTGTCGGTAAAGCGAGTATCAGCGTCATAAGCGATCCGCCGCAACGGTCCGCAATCGGCACCCATAACAGGTATTGCCGCCCAAACTCCTCAAGTAACCCATATCCAAGAACCATGTACCCGCAACAGGTACTCCGTAGGGCTGCCCGAGTGCAGTCCCCAAGCACCCCGATCAAATGATCGAGTTGTTATTACTCGCTTACACCGCCTAGCTGCACTACACCTCCGATACCACCCACAACTCACGCCAGGAGGTTCAAATCGCAACCATCCCAACACATGCATAGCATAGCATATTTCATAAAGTGAGTAGTAGGTAGCAAGGTAGCAGGATATTAACAAAGGCAGTGCAGGTTTACCATGCGAGTAAAGTAAAGCGCTAGCATACTAGTTGCATGTCTAATAGGTATCTCAGAGATTGGTCGGGCGTGAACCTGGGCAAAAGTCTTCGTCTTCGTCAAAGCAGTTGTCGTAGTGGTCCGGCTCCTCCTGGCTCTCCGGAACTCCTAGGGTCGCGGAAAATAAAATAAGACGCGTCTACTAGCAAAGAAACACCAAGACAGTGATGAAAGAAGTCCCAAAGAACACCAAACTCTACACTAACGCGTAGATCATGATTTTAGAAAAATATAGAAACTGGTTTCGTATTTTTTTGAGCTACGGTTGATTTATTATGAATTTTACAAGTTTAAATCATTTTCTGAAAATATTGAATAATTTCTGAAAAAAAAACAGACAGAAATTAGCCTCCTGACGTCAGCATGACGTCATGCTGACGTCATCAATGGGGTCAGCCCTATGCTGACGTCATCATGGGTCCGGATGACGTCAGCGTTGACCGGTCAACGGTCAGCTCTGGTCAGTGGACCCCGGCTGTCAGTGACACGCGGTGTATGACATGTGGGTCCCATAGTCAGCGCAGTTAAAAAGGAAAAGATTATACAGCGCTGGGCTGAAACTGGGCCGAAAGGTGGATGGGCCCAGAAAGTTCAAGGGTGCAAACCAGACTTTAGTGCAAGATTAGGCCCGCGAACGCTGGGCCGCAGGGTCTGCTCTGGTGGACTCGGTCCACCGTGAACCGTGTGTGCGGTGCACGTGAGCCTGGTGTATGGGATCAGATTGTGGCCGACTCAGGATTCTCTGCGGGCGCTCGTGTGGCGTGTTGGTGTGGTCCACGGTGTGGCCTGGCCACGGCGCGACGCGGACGTGCGCGGCGCGCTCCAGCGCACGGCCGGCGGCAGCGTTTACGCGGCGAACGGCGAGGGGGAAGGCCGGCGAGGTTCGGGATCGGCGGCTTCGGCTCGGCTAGGGTTTCGCGAAGTTAAACGACAAGATGAAGGTGGGAGCTTGGCCGACCTGGCGGGTTCCCGTCGCGAGCGGCGGCGGCGCGACCTTGGCGGCCGGCGAACTCGTGCGGTTTGGCTCATCGGCGAGAAGGAACGGCTCAAGGCCGAAGTTTTCCGGTTCGGCGAGGCTACACACACGCGCGGATCACTGAAGTCCCAGGTCCACGGCGGAGGTCTCCCAACGGCGAGGTTGCCCATGGGGACGGTCGGCCGGCGGAGCTGCTACGACGACGCAGCGGCTCACAGCCGGAAAGGGTTGGCTTGCGCGCACGCGGCCTCCAGCGACTGCTGGGACGCGGCTAGGTGCACGTGCGCGGGCTCGTGGTCGCCCACGGCCGCGGCACGGCCTCGGCGTTCGCGCGCGGCGAGCAGAGCGCGGCCACGGTGGCCTCGGCTGCGGAGCTCGGTCGACGGCGGGTTGCAAAGCGGTTAGCGGCTCAGGGTCCTGCAGAAGAAGGTGCTCAGCACGAAGGCTGGCTCACAGGGGCTAGGCTGCACGGCGGCGCACATGTACGGCAGCGATCGGTCGGAAACAAAGAAGAAAAGGGGGCGATTCGTCGGGGCTCACGTTGGGTCGGCAGTGTAGGCGTAGTAAGCTCGGGGAAGACTCGACGCGGCCTGGTGAAGCTCCGGCGTCCACGATCGCCTCTGGTCCGGCTCCTCCTTGGCGCCTCCAAGGACGGCGGCGACGGCTTCGGTGGCGACGACGCGGGAAAACGCTCGTCTCCTCCTCAACCCGCCTCCTCTCCTCCAAGACCTTCCTTGACCCCTACTACAACCTCCCACTCCCCTCACCCTCTCGATCGGCTGGCTGGAATACCCCAATGGGGCTGCGGCGGCGCTGGAAGGGATGGAGCTCCCTGGCGGGGGTTATAAAGGGCGGCGGCTGCTAGGGTTCGGGGCACGGACGACGAGATGGAAAGCCCAGGCTTCCGCGGACACGCGTCGCCATCGCGACGGGCCGCGAGAGCTCGGGTGCAAGGATTGGCCGCGGCGCTGCTGCTTTTTGCCGGCCAGAGAGAAGGGAGAGAGGTAGGGGAAAGGGAATAGTGCGGTGGGCCCGCACGTCAGAGAGGGAAGAAGGGAAGAGGCGCGGGTGGATTGCTGGGCCGAGATTGGGCCGGAAGAGGAGATGGGCTGGTTGGCTCGGGAAAGAAAGATCGAGGGGGTTAGGTGGACTTGGGTTAGGGGTTTCGGCCCAACAGGGTTAGCTAGGGTTTGTATTAGTTTAGGTTTAAATTAGTGTTTGAATTCAAATTTAAGATTTGAATTCAAACCAACCAAAATCCAATAAAGCCAAATAAAATTCAAATCACGCTATTTGGTCCTTGGCACTTCAAATAAATTTTAAATTTAATTTTAAATTGCCTAGGAATAAAGGGAGCAAATAGAAGACACTCTTATATGTTTGTTTGCATGCACACAATTTCACCAAAAATTTTTAAATCCTCATTTTTGCATTCAACAATTCCTATGGAAATTTGGGTTGTTACAGTCTCCCCCCCTCACAAGAATCTCGTCCTCGAGATTTGTGGTTACCTATGGTTTAAACAAGTAGGGGTATCTCTCTTTTAGTACTGACTCGTTCTCCCAAGTAGCCTCCCTTTCGGAATGCGGAATGATTGCTCCACTGCACTTTGCAAAACGGAATAGCTGTGTTTTTGGTCTCTTTGACTGCTCTGTCTAGTATCCTCTCCAGGTACTCCAAGGTGTCTTGTAGGTCTAATGTCTTTGTCTTGACCTCATGTTCTGGTACTCTTAGACACTTCCTCAGTTGAGATACATGGAACATTGGGTGTACTCCAGCTAGGTCCTCTGGTAGGTCTAGCCTGTAGGCTAGCTTTCCTATTCTCTCCAGTATCTGATACGGTCCCACAAATTGGGGTGCTAGCTTCCCTTTCACTTGAAATCTCTTATTCCCTCTGAGGTGTGACACTTTTAGGTAGACGAAGTCCCCTACTTCGAACTCTAGATCTCGTCTCCTTTTATCCGCATAGCTCTTTTGTCGGCTCTGAGCTACCTTCAGGTGCTCTCGGATCTTGGCCACATTTTCTTCTGCCTCTACAATCATGTCAGGTCCAAAGAATGTTCGTTCGCCCACCTCTGACCACATTAGAGGCGTTCTGCATTTTCTGCCATATAGTGCCTCAAAGGGGGACATCTGCAGGCTGGCCTGGTAGCTGAATCTGGTTCACTCTCTCGGTCTGCCCATCTGTCTGAGGGTGGTAAGTTGTGCTATACTCCAAGGTTGTCCCGATGGCTTTATGTAGGCTTTTCCAGAACTAAGCTGTGAATTGTGGTCCTCTGTCTGACACAATACTTCTTGGTGCCCCATGCAGCTTGAGAATGTTGTCTATATATAGCTCTGCTAGTTTGCTCACTGGGTATGTGCCTTTGACTGGTATGAAGTGGGCTACCTTTGTCAGCCGATCAACTATGACCCAAACGGCATCATTCCCTTTCTGAGTGCGAGGTAGGCCAACCACGAAGTCCATGCCGATATCTTCCCACTTCCACATTGGAATTTCCAATGGTTTCAACAGTCCTGCTGGCCTTTGATGTTCTGCCTTGATTCTTCGACAAGAGTCGCACTTGGCTACATACTCAGCTATGTCCTCTCTCATTTTCTTCCACCAGAACTTATCCTTCAGATCTTGATACATCTTGGTGCATCCTATGTGTATCGAGTACTTGGACTCGTGAGGCTCTGAGAGAATTGTTCTCCTGATTTCCTTGTCCTGCGGTACACAAATACAGTCTTTTAGCCATACTGTCCCTGCTTCATCTACCCGGAAGTCAGGTGCCACTCCTCGCTGGATATCCTCTTTTACTTCTTGGATTTCTGGACACTTTCCTTGAGCTTCTCTGATTCGGTCTTCTAGGTTGTACTTCACCTTCATTTCCTTGGGTTTTCCTTCTTCTACTAGCTCGAGTTTCAGCATGTACATTTTCTTTGCTAGTTCTGGCTGACTTTCTTCTATCATCAAGTTGTTGCAATAACTCTTTCGACTCAAGGCATCTGCCACTACGTTGGCTTTGCCAGGATGGTAGTGTATCTCCAAGTCGTAATCTTTGATCAGTTCTAACCACCTTCTCTGCCTCATGTTCAGTTCGGATTGGGTGAAGAAATACTTCAAGCTTTTGTGATCCGTGTAGATATCGCACTTGTTGCCAATCAGGTAGTGCCTCCAGATCTTCAATGCATGTACCACTGCTGCCAGTTCTAAATCATGTGTGGGGTAGTTTTCCTCATGTTTCCTCAGTTGCCTTGATGCATAAGCAACAACCTTGCCCTCTTGCATTAGAACACATCCCAAACCTTGTCTCGAAGCATCGCAATAGACTACGAAATCCTTGCAAATATCTGGTAGGGTCAATACTGGCGTTGTAGTGAGTTTGTGCTTGAGCTCTTGGAAACTTCTTTCACACTTGTCTGTCCACTCGAACGGGACATTGTTCTTGAGTAATTCGGTCATTGGCTTGGCAATCTTGGAGAAATTCTCAATGAACCTTCTGTAGTAACCTGCCAAACCTAGAAAGCTTTGGATTTCCGTGACACTCTTCGGCTGCTTCCATTCCGCTACTGCCTCAATCTTCTCTGGGTCTACTGCTACGCCCTCAGTTGTTAGCACGTGGCCCAAAAAGGCTACTTTCTCCAGCCAAAATTCACACTTGCTGAACTTCCCGTAGAGTTGGTGCTGCCTCAGCTTCTCTAGCACAATCCTTAAATGCTCCTCATGTTCTTCGGCTGTTTCTGAGTAGATCAGTATGTCGTCAATGAACACCACCACGAACTTGTCTAGTTCCTCAATGAATACCTTGTTCATCATGTTCATGAAGTATGCGGGTGCGTTGGTCAAACCGAAGGACACAACGGTGAACTCGTACTGCCCGTACCGAGTCACAAAGGCTGTCTTGGGAATGTCGCCTTCTCTAATCTTCATCTGGTGGTATCTCGATCTCAGATCAATCTTACTGAAGTACTTGGCTTTCTTCAACTGATCTAGCAAGTCATCAATCTGCGGTAATGGGTACTTGTTTTTGATCGTCACTGCGTTCAGGGATCGATAGTCTACGCACATGCGCATTGACCCATCTTTCTTCTTCACAAACAACACTGGCGATCCCCATGGGGATGCACTTGGTCGAATCACCCCACTTTCAAGCATCTCTTTCAGCTGCTTCTTGAGTTCCTCCAGCTCTTCCACTGACATTCTGTACGGTCTCTTGGCAATGGGCCCTGTGCCTGGTTGCAGCTCGATTATGAACTCTACGTCTCGGTCAGGTGGTAGTCCTGGTAGCTCTTCGGAAAACACGTCAGGGTACTCACATACTACAGGCACTTCTTCGATCGTCTTTTTCTCGATAGAGTATACCAACTGTCTCAGAATACATGTTTTGGATCTCTTCCCTGTTCTTCTTCTTTGTGGCTCTACTGTTACCTTGACTCCGCTAGGGTGTGTCAACTCAACTGTTCTGGGCGAGCAACTGATTACCCCTTTGTGCTATGTAAGCCAATCCATTCCCAGTATCACGTCGATTCCGTCTGACTTCAGGACTGTCAGGTCTCCTGCGAACTCCTGCCCACCTATCATCAGACTAACTGCTGGGCACTCTAAGGTGCACCTAAGCTCTCCTAAGGGAGAAGTAGTGACTATAGGTCTAGCCTTAGGTATTGTCGGGGGTGACTGCTCTTTCACAAACTTTGTCGAAATATAAGATCTAGTTGCACCAGAGTCGAACAGTATCAAAGCTGGAATGCCATTTACTAAAAACTCACCGAGCACAACGTCGGGAGCGTCCTCGGCTTCTTCCTCTGTCAGGTGGTTGAGGCGTCCCCTCTGCGCTGAAGCTGGCTGCCTGTCTTGTCCTCCAGGTGCCGGTGCCTTGGCTGGGGTTTGTTTGTTCTTCTTCTCTGGACAGTCAAAGGACTTGTGACCGGGCTTCCCACAAGCAAAGCAGACTACTGAGGTCCCTCCACCAACTCTGGGCGTGTTGTTTGGCTTCCAGTTGGGGTTTCCCTGACCTGAGTAACTGTTGTTTCTGTTGCCAAAATTGCTGTAGTAGTTGCCTCTGCTGCCAAAACTGTTGCTGTAGCTGCCTCGGTTACCCTGCTGATTGTTTCTGTTGAACCCTGAGCTTCCTTGGCTGTTGCTCTGTTGAAAGCCTCTCCTGAGCATGTTGCTCTGGCCACTCCTCGGCCTCTGACTCAGTCTGTGGTTGTGCAACTGTTCAGCCTTTCTTTTCTTCTCTCGCCAAGTATCTTCAAGACCCACTCTTTCCTTCTCAACTGTGATAGCCCTGTCGATCAGCTCTCTGAGTGACCTGTGTGAACTCGCTGCGAGTGCTGTCCTCAGACCTCTGTGCAAGCCACGCTGGAACCAAAACTGCTTCTTCTTTTCAGTGTTAACGTCTTCAGAAGCGTACCTTGACATCTTAGCAAAGTGTCGAGCGTACTCAGCTACAGACAAACCACCTTGGGTCATTGTCCTAAACTCCATTGCTTTGTGCACCATGACTTGTTCTGGGATGTGGTACTCTTTGAAAGCTTCACAAAACTCTAGCCAGGTGATCTGAGCAGGGTTCGCGTGAGAGTCACAGTAGCTCTCCCACCACGCCTTCGCTGTGCCTTCAAGCTGGTGCGCCGCAAGGGCCACACATTCCTCTTCAGTGTAGTCTGTCAGGTCCAGCTTCGTCTCGATGGTACGCAGCCAGTCGTGCGCGTCGAGTGGCTCGTCCAAGTAGTCGAAGGTGGGTGCTTTCTGCCTGATGAACCTTTCAATCTTCCTTTGTAGGTCTTCCTCACGGTGTCCCTGACGGTTCTGGTTCTGGTTTCCCTGGATCCGTTGCATAGCTTGCATCATCTGAGTGTTGGCCTGTGCCATCTGTTGCATCAGCTGTGTTTGAGTAGTCATTACCTCTACCAAGTTAGGCGGTGGCGGTGGTTGCTGGTCGTTCTGCTGGTTCTGTTGAGGCTCCACTGCTGGCTCTTCCATCTCCACTTCCTGTCCTCCACCTGGTGCGTTGTCCTCGGGCTGGAGCACACCTGCTGCGCGTCCACGGCCCCTGCCTCCAACTGCAGCTGTTGCTCTTCCGCGACCACGACCTCTGCCACATCCTCTGCCCCTAGCTGCCACTGCTGACTCTTCTTGCTCAGCTTCCTCAAAACGTGCAAGCAGTCGGTTGGATCTTCGGATCGACATCTTGCTGTATTTTTCATAGAGCAGGTATAGTGGCGGTCGGTATTGGTTAGGTTAGCGTAAACTAGAGTAGGAGCTGCACACATGAAATAGACTCAACACTAGAGTACACTCAAGATGAACATCAATAAAACTACAAGAACAGCCACAAAGACCGATCATTCATAACAACATTACACCCTAGACATGAGTACTATCCCGAGGCCAGCTCCTGGAACCTTGAGGATTAGTACATCTAAGCGGATGCTACATCGTGGCTGAGCCAAAAGGTAGTCATGATCTACCAAGTCTAAACATCTACTCATGAAGATAGATACAAGTCTCATCATTACTGCTGACATCTGCTGATACTGCCTACTGCATCCATCTCATGCTGCTGGAAGTGACTGTGAGGCGCGCTGCCAACCTCACAGCCTCAGTCTCTGTCTGCTGCTTGATCACTGCCTGTCGTCGTGGAGAGTGTCCGTGAGGCGCGCTGCCAACCTCACTGTGTCCACCTCAGGTCTTACCAACTGCTTCTCTAGGGTGCCAGTTCTTGCCTCAATCTTGTCATCTCGGGGGTAAGGGTTCGAGCCTCAGGTAGTGGTATCGGCTCAACCCGGCTTGGTGAGACCCTGTAGTGCTCTGTTCTGGGTTCAACTCTGCATTCTTCTGGAAGTCCTTGGTTCACTGTGATCACCTCTGCCACGCTCTTCCTGTCTGACCTCACCCAACTACTAAGGGTCCTTCGAGCTTCATCCTTTGCCATAATCTGTTGAAGACTCAAGTGCTTCATCAGCTGGTAGTTTCGCCCACTCTTCTCCTTGTCTATCCACCGCTTCCTGAAGTTGAGTTGCGACTGTCCAACCAATATACTTCTTCCTTCAGTTCTTCTATCTCTTCTTCCTTGGCTGCCAGTGCTTTGTCTTTTTCTGTGAGTTGATCTTCTAGACGGAGATCTCGAGCATGGTGAGTTGCTCGGACCAGCCCTGCCAACTGCCTGTTGTTGCAAGCTTCGTACTCCAGGGCTCTGACTTCCCTTGCCTTAGCTTCGAGGTACTCCTCAAGTAAGGCGATCCTGTTGTCCTTCTCCAGCAGCTGGATGTCTTGCTTCCATACCTTCTCTCTTAGCTTGGCAACTTTCTCTTCTAGGCCAATGTTTAAGTACTCCTGCTCGATCATGCACTGAACTGAGGTCCGCAGGGTCACGTTCCGCTATCGGTCAGCTGCGTGAGCCTGCAAGCTGACTGCGTCTCTGTCAGCTGGATCTTCAAGAGCCCGCGGCAGGTACCGGAAGCGGGTGTGGCTGAGCTGGTTCTGGTACACAAGTGTGGCAAGTCGGAGTATCCTCATGGCAATAGTCTGCACTGCCCAACTTAAGGTGCTCTCGCTGGTTGCTGCCCGTAGCATTAGTGACCTTGGCCGTCCAGGGATATTGGGTACTTCCATCTGCAACCGGGTGTGCACTCCCTCGCCAGGGCCGTAGGTCCAGCCCTCGTAGAAGACGTTGTCCACGTCTATCCCCACTGTACGCAGCACGTCCCTCAGTAGCACTGCCAAACCTCCACAATCTGCTCCAGTGGTCCTAATCTCCCGTCGTTCATCTGCTGGTCTTCTTGCTTCCATCTGCCAGACAGTTAGTGGGTTGTTAGTAAGTTAACAAGTTAGTAAGGTAAGGTAAGGGTAAAAGTTTTGTAATAGTTGAGATGTACATATATATAGTTTTCAAATAGTCCAAGGGGTTTCATATACAGTAGAGGACTCAGTTAGAGCTTCTGTCCTAAGTTTCCGATCTATGGGTTACGCGCTACGGTCAAGTATGGCTCTGATACCAACTGAAACGAACCGAATTCTCAACGACGAGAATCCGACTCCCTGTACCCTCGAGATAGTCCCAGGAATAGCAGCTATCTCGTACAGAACTCATCTCAGTCGAATATCACATCCATACAACGATAAAAGATCCAATACATGACATATATAAAACATAGCGGTCTAGTACAAGTCCTCTGGGCTAAATCGACAATAAGAAACAGCTACGAAGCGGTAGCTAAATCTTCTGGGTCCACTTCCCGCAGGCATCCTTGAGCATAGCGCGCACCCTTCAATCGTACCACCCGTCCTGGTTGAACTCGTGGTCGGGGTCTTCACCTGAGAACCCAAAGTCTGTCCCCAAGGAAATGGGACAGGTTCACGTCACCAACCATAATATGAAGCAAGCTTTAAAGTGGCATATTCTAAGGTATAGAAATAATCAAGGTTTGAGCCAGGGTTTTCTTATGCGAGCAGCAGCAATAACCCAAATTCATCTCATCACCAACTCCTTCCCTCACAAGCACATCCACTCCCCAGATCCACCCATCAGCCTCACATTCACATCGGGCTCGTCCTGCCACAACAGGTTCCCGCAAACATCTTCCACCAACACCTTTCGCTCACTAGTCGACTCGGTGAGCTCCCTCCCCACCTTGTCTCATCAGCAACGCTGGACCAATCTCTCATAACCCAAATCAAGGATGAGGTAAGAAAGAAGATTCCCATGCTAGTCGGAACTTATCAGAAGTGGGTCGTCCGTAACCGTGGACACGGCTATACGTATAGTTTACACTCTGCAAAGGTGGCACTCCAGGAATCCATCCGGGCTGCAAGGCTAGTCCGCAACCAACCTGAGACACAGCCCACAGCAAAGACCCTAATCAGTAACGGCGCCAATCCTGTCTCCCTGGGCTCGGGAAACATCTGATCTAACATCTGCCCCAGGGATGTGAAACCTTCCCACCGGGGCCAGTCGGGGGCCGTGGTAAATCAGGGAGAGTACGCCGCAACGAGTCCCCCTTACACATATCAAGCTCGAATCTCCTACAGTCTCGGCGCCATACTAGAGTAGGCTTGCTGGAACCCTCCCCATACTGGGTAGATGGTGAGCACGGTATTCCCACGTCCAAAGGTGGAACTCGACTCGGTCCTTAATTGTCGGTAAAGCGAGTATCAGCGTCATAAGGGATCCGCCGCAATGGTCCGCAATCGGCACCCATAACAGGTATTGCCGCCCAAACTCCTCAAGTAACCCATATCCAAGAACCATGTACCCGCAACAGGTACTCCGTAGGTCTGCCCGAGTGCAGTCCCCAAGCACCTCGATCAAACGATCGAGTTGTTATTACTCGCTTACACCGCCTAGCTGCACTACACCTCCGATACCACCCACAACTCACGCTAAGAGGTTCAACTCGCAACCATCCCAACACATGCATAGCATAGCATATTTCATAAAGTGAGTAGTAGGTAGCAAGGTAGCAGGATATTAACAAAGGCAGTGCAGGTTTACCATGCGAGTAAAGTAAAGCACTAGCATACTAGTTGCATGTCTAATAGGTATTTCAGAGATTGGTCGGGCGTGAACCTAGGCAAAAGTCTTCGTCTTCGTCAAAGCAGTTGTCGTAGTGGTCCGGCTCCTCCTGGCTCTCCGGAACTCCTAGGGTCGCGGAAAATAAAATAAGACCCGTCTACTAGCAAAGAAACACCAAGACAACGATGAAAGAAGTCCCAAAGAACACCAAACTCTAAACTAACGCGCAGATCATGATTTTAGAAAAATATAGAAACTGGTTTCGTATTTTTTTGAGCTACGGTTGATTTATTATAAATTTTACAAGTTTAAATCATTTTCTGAAAATATTGAATAATTTCTGAAAAAGAAAACAGACAGAAATTAGCCTGCTGACGTCAGCATGACGTCATCAGTGGGGTCAGCCCTATGCTGACGTCATCGTGGGTCTGGATGACGTCAGCGTTGACCGGTCAACGGTCAACGGTCAGCGGTCAACGGTCAACGGTCAGCTCTGGTCAGTGGACCCCAGCGGTCAGTGACACGCGATGTATGACATGTGGGTCCCATACGTCAGCGCAGTTAAAAAGGAAAAGATTATAAAGCGCTGGGCTGAAACTGGGCCGAAAGGTGGATGGGCCCAGAAAGTTCAAGGGTGCAAACCAGACTTTAGTGCAAGATTAAGCCCGCGAACGCTGGGCCGCAAGGTCTGCTCTGGTGGACTCGGTCCACCGTGAACCGTGTGTGCGGTGCACGTGAGCCGGGTGTATGGGATCAGATTGTGGCCGACTCAGGATTCTCTGCGGGCGCTCGTGTGGCGTGTTGGTGTGGTCCACGGTGTGGCCTGGCCACGGCGCGACGCGGACGTGCGCGGCGCGCTCCAGCGCACGGCCGGCGGTAGCGTTTACGCGGCGAACGGCGAGGGGGAAGGCCGGCGAGGTTCGGGATCGGCGGCTTCGGCTCGGCTAGGGTTTCGCGAAGTTAAACGACAAGATGAAGGTGGGAGCTTGGCCGACCTGGCGGGTTCCCGTCGCGAGCGGCGGCGGCGCGACCTTGGCGGCCGGCGAACTCGTGCGGTTTGGCTCATCGGCGAGAAGGAACGGCTCAAGGCCGAAGTTTTCCGGTTCGGCGAGGCTACACACACACGCGCGGATCACTGAAGTCCCAGGTCCACGGCGGAGGTCTCCCAACGGCGAGGTTGCCCATGGGGACGGTCGGCCGGCGGAGCTGCTACGACGACGCAGCGGCTCACAGCCGGAAAGGGTTGGCTTGCGCGCACGCGGCCTCCAGCGACTGCTGGGACGCGGCTAGGTGCACGTGCGCGGGCTCGTGGTCGCCCACGGCCGCGGCACGGCCTCGGCGTTCGCGCGCGGGGAGCAGAGCTCGGCCGCGGCGGCCTCGGCTGCGGAGCTCGGTCGACGGCAGGTTGCAAAGCGGTTAGCGGCTCAGGGTCCTGCAGAAGAAGGTGCTCAGCACGAAGGCTGGCTCACAAGGGCTAGGCTGAACGGCGGCGCACAAGTACGACGACGATCGGCCGGAAACAAAGAAGAAAAGGGGGCGATTCGTCGGGGCTCACGTTGGGTCGGCGGTGTAGGCGTAGCAAGCTCGGGGAAGACTCGACGCGGCCTGGTGAAGCTCCGGCGTCCACGATCGCCTCTGGTCCGGCTCCTCCTTGGCGCCTCCACGGACGGCGGCGACGGCTCCGGTGGCGACGACGCGGGAAAACGCTCGTCTCCTCCTCAACCCGCCTCCTCTCCTCCAAGACCTTCCTTGACCCCTACTACACCTCCCACTCCCCTCACCCTCTCGATCGGATGGCTGAAATACCCCAATGGGGCTGCGGCGGCGCTGGAAGGGATGGAGCTCCCTGGCGGGGGTTATAAAGGGCGGCGGCTGCTAGGGTTCGGGGCACGGACGGCGAGATGGAAAGCCCATGCTTCCGCGGACACGCGTCGCCATCGCGATGGGCCGCGAGAGCTCGGGCGCAAGGATTGGCCGCGGCGCTGCTGCTTTCCGCCGGCCAGAGAGAAGGGAGAGAGGTAGGGGAAAGGGGAATAGTGCGGCGGGCCCGCACGTCAGAGAGGGAAGAAGGGAAGAGGCGCGGGTGGATTGCTGGGCCGAGATTGGGCCAGAAGAGGAGATGGGCTGGTTGGCTGGTTGGCTCGGGAAAGAAAGATCGAGGGAGTTAGGTGGACTTGGGCTAGGGGTTTCGGCCCAACAGGGTTAGCTAGGGTTTGTATTAGTTTAGGTTTAAATTAGTGTTTGAATTCAAATTTAAGATTTAAATTCAAACCAACCAAAATCCAATAAAGCCAAATAAAATTCAAATCACGCTATTTGGTCCTTGGCACTTCAAATAAATTTTAAATTTTATTTTAAATTGCCTAGAAATAAAGGGAGCAAATAGAAGACACTCTTATATGTTTGTTTGCATGCACACAATTTCACCAAAAATTTTTAAATCCTCATTTTTGCATTCAACAATTCCTATGGAAATTTGGGTTGTTACACCCACGTCTATGTTGCCAGCTGCATCTCCTCCCTGTCGCGCGGCCTCGTCTGGACCCGAAGCTGGGCGGTGGCACTCAAGGCGCTGGCCATCGTGCACTGCCTCCTCTCCGACTGGGAGCCGACGTTCAAGCAGGTGTTCTACGCCACGCTGCGGGGCATGCGGAAGGAGTGGGAGGCGCAGCTCGCCGGCCGCGCCCGCGCTGAGGGAGGAGCTGGGTGGACTCGCTGGCCTGCGCGTGGCCCTTCTCCTCGACCCCGCGCGGCCCGTGCTCTGCTCCGGTGCCGGCTCCCTCCCTCAGCGCGAAGAGCAGCAGTAGCTGGGCGGGGTCGAAACGGCCGTCACGGGCGGCGAGGAAGGCGAGGAGCCGGAGGTTGGGATGTGTCTGAGTTTTTTTAAAAGCTCCTTGTGTGGTTGTGAAGCCGCGAGAAGAGACGATGTGATAACGCAGGCGGACGTGGTACGGCTAGACGCTGAGTAGGCGGTACGCAGCGACGGTTAATTTGAGATAGGTAACTGTAGCTTCCGCGACTAATAACTAGGGACGGAGGGAGTATAATGTAATGATGTAAGTAGCCATTAAGCATTGACATCTTGAATAAAAGTCACCTCTTTGCGTGTCTAGTCTTCTCTAACCTACTTGTACTACTCAATCTACTTTTGATTTTGAAGAGACGCTGGGCCAGTAAGTCAAATTTTTTCGCCTATATGAAGTTCCATTGCCAATTTGCCATTTTCTTTATGACACGAGACCAGATTCCGGTAACCGAAACCCAAACCAGCACGGCCCGTACAAATTTAACCTAATTTCTGAATTTCAGTGCAACTCAAATCTTAAGAATTACTCCTTCCGTTATTAAATATAAGCATTCGTTGACTTTTTCTGTTCACGTTTGACCGTTCATTTTATTTAAAAAAATTATAAAAAAATTATTTATTTTATTATGACATGTTTTATATTCTTAGTATATCATAATGGTTTATATATTTTCATAAATTTTTTGAATAAAATAAACGGTGAAGAAATTGAGAAATGCTTATATATTTAAATCTGGCCAATCGGCACACAATCAGGGCCTAAAACCAAGTGCCACGTCTTCCTCTGGTGTCGAAAGTCGAAACATTGGTTGCTTCGCTTTGTTTCCTCCGTCCGTCGGCGGTTCCTTTGACTGGATCGATCAGAATCACCGGTGGCGGCGGCGGCGGTTCACCGGCGAGGGGAGGAGCGGGCGGTGGGATGGAGGTGCCGTGGCTGCTGGTGGCGCACGGGTCGGTGACGGCGCTGATAGTGGTGGCGTTCCTGTGCGGGCAGTGGCCCATCTTCGAGGGCACCTTCATCCAGAGCATCAACCACTTCCTCACCTTCGGCGCTTACCACTACCTCCTGTACGTCGCCGCGTCCCCCTTCTTCATCCTCCCCTTCCCTTCGCTCCTGCCCCTTCTCAGCGAGTGAAGGTTGTTGTTCGCGCAGGCGGTTCGTGCAGGCGGTGTGCGGCACCGGGGCCAAGGATCTCATCCTCGGCGTCGAGCAGTACTGCTGCGACCGGCCCAACCCGATCCTGCAGGTACGCTCTACTCATCAGTGCTCGAATTTCCAGTGATTGTGTAGAAGTGTCATGAATTGCCAATGATGGGGATAGTTGTTTATGACGAAAAGGCATTTAGGTTTTTGCTTTCAGTTTTGAAAGCTTGGTGCTGCGTGATTCTGGATAACTGTCAAATTGTTGCTAGGGAGCGTGGGTTAAACGATGGTGGGTGCTTGCTTTGTAGCCCTGATGCTCGATTTAGTTCTGCAACTGCGGACCTTTTTCTGAACCAGAATGTAGTTGATTGAATATGCTGGGGCTTTGGTTAGTTAAATGGATCCCCTAAACCTACTGCATTTTCGAAACAGTAAAAACATGTAGGCAAAAGTAGCCGACTGATGGAGGGATCTTAATTTTATCTTCTTCAGGTTCTGTGAAATTGTTAAAATCTTTATGCTACTCTGCTTCTTCAGTGGTGTAA
Source organism: Echinochloa phyllopogon (assembly GCA_033239725.1). Taxonomy (NCBI): domain Eukaryota; kingdom Viridiplantae; phylum Streptophyta; class Magnoliopsida; order Poales; family Poaceae; genus Echinochloa; species Echinochloa phyllopogon. Next base: position 57,653,624 of record BTCW01000018.1, on the reverse strand, counting down.
CTTGGATTTGCGAGGTGTATGACTTTATATGGAGGTTGGATTGGTGTGAACTAAATGTAATCGAGTGTGCACTGTTGTCTGGAGCCTTGCCAATCACTAACATCGAATGCAGTTGCCACATGAGTGCGTTAAGTTGTGACATGAATACACGGGGGAAGATGTGAAAGGTGGGAGGTAAGAAAGACAGGAGGGTAGAGAAACAGGCTGGGAAGGCGAGAAACTAGTAAAGACTGACCAAGTGGAATTGTGATACATGTTGATTTCTGGTGTCACTTGGCATGTATGAATGTCATGCTTGAACAGTCATTCTGAATAAACTCTCAGTCCTGAAATTGGGAAGCACGGTGGTTTACAATTATGAATGGATTATACCAGTTACATGGACTCGGGTGCAGGTGTTAGTGTCCGACTCAGGTGTGAGTATCAGATTCGGCAGTCTGTTCAGGACACACCATTGGAATCCGATACGAGTGCAGGGTGTCTGACCTAGCAAAAAAATTAGGACACAGGTGTCCGTGCAACACTGGATAATGCATACATATACTTCATGTAAACTTTAGTTTCTCTTACAGTTATATTCCTTGTTTTCACTGAGTAATTTTTTGCTTATTGATTATCCACTAATATTGTTGGACACATGAGCTGGCATAAAATACTTGACATGGAAAATCGTAGTCAAATCTGTAGTTCACTCTTATATGAAACTTCCTACTGAGCTTAGAGTTTTTCTTCTGATATGTTAGCTGAATGCATAAAGCATTTAGTTTCCACTGCGGCTCCAAATCAGTTATTGGTGACTTCATTTCTTCTCTCAACTGCAGGTGTTTTATGTCGCCATAATTGGGGTGACATATTTTATAATAGTGCAGACATCTTTCGAGTACATTCCTGGGTATTATGTGAGTGGATGGCACAGGTAGCTTGCTACTATATTTCCTAATTCCAGATATATTTCATTGTCTATTTCTAATGACAAAAGCTATCGTTATGGCAGATATTTGAGCATCGTTGCTGTTGCTGTTGGTGCTATACTCTTCGTTCTCACTAGCTTTTCTGATCCTGGGACTGTTACTGCTGAGAATGCCTCTCAATATGTAGCTTCCTACCCATATGACAACATTATTTTTGAGGAGAAAGAATGTTCTACTTGCAAAATTACTAGGTATATTTTACTAATTTGTCAGCTAACTAATGCTGAAGACAGTGAATAATAGCCTGTAAGATGGTAATTAGCTGTTTCCATAAGTGCCACTATAGAATTTTACAGATGAGTTGCAATGAGTAATCCAACACATTTGCAAAAGATAGAACTGATTTCTTTGAGGTCCTTTCAATTTTTTTAACATTCTAGGATAAATAACTTCTGTTCTATTTTAAATGTTCATCATATCTGTTACTTTTATTTCATATCTTCAAGTGATTCATTTATCTGCAGGCCAGCCAGGGCAAAGCACTGCCGGATATGTGATAAATGTGTTGCTCGATTTGATCATCATTGTGGATGGATGGTACTTATACTTGCTGCTTGATGGTATTGCTTTTGCCTTGTTTATGTTCTGAATCTGTCCATGTTGATACAGAATAATTGCATTGGGGAGAAAAATACTCGCTATTTTGTGGCCTTTTTGGTTTGGTGAGTTTTGCTCAGGTTTCTTTTCAGCCTACCTTGTAATCTTTGTCTGGCCCAGATGGGAAATCTGAAGGCTCATGCCATTTCTCACAGATAATTCTTTATGTTTTTCTATGTTTACCTTCTGTGCCTGCCTTTTATATCCTAAATAAAAATTCTGAACAATCAACATGATTTCTGTTATTATTATCGCATGGAATGTCATTCTTTCTGAGTACCAAATATTATAACTTAATTACAAATACCAACAGTAGGACACCAATCAATGTGACAAGACAAGTAGGCGACTCAGAAATAGATATGCTATCGGACCTGGCTTCAAGATTAGCTTTCTTACAATAAGTTGGATCATTGGCTCCTTATTCTGTTCTTTGTTTTTATGTGAAGCTTAGCCTTGACATAGTCTTCTCATTTTCCCCCCTAGATGTTTTATTATTTACTTTCTCCTCCCTTTCATCACAGGCATTTTCTTTTATGTGTGTATGGAGCACTAGTCCTTGGCTTCATTCTTGCTGGTGAACTAAAAGAGAGGAAAGTTATTTACATTCTCACAGGTAATTCAGTACCTTCTTGAAAACTATTGCCTTGTTCAACATGAGTAACTTAACATATCTACAATAAATACTTGGCCATTCACGTAAGGGAATTGAGTTCTCTTGTGGGAGGGACGGAGGGTTAAACTCTGATGATAACACTCTTGAGGAAATGGTTTACCATCTTGCTGAGTCTCTGTAATTTCTGATTTGATTATGAATCACCTGCATACACTTATGGAGGGATCACATTTCTGAGCCACTTTGCATGACTTATTTTAATGGACCTACATTTTCACATTTGTATTAAACTGTGGTTGGATTTGACAGCTTATTATGGTATTGATAACTCATTCTCGGGATTATTTCCACATGTTGCACAGGTACGATAGCTTAACACATTGAATCTTTCTTTTACTGCTCTACTGAATCTGCTTTTTTTAACTCTGGTCCATTTTGCAGTGGCTGCTTGCTGTACATAACACACAGATACTTCTGAGTGTATTTTTGGCTATACTAGCATTGCTCCTTGGTGGTTTCTGCGGCTACCATGCACACCTTTGTTTAACGAATACAACAACCAACGAGGTAAGACATAATTGATAACTGCACTTGAACATTTGAAAGTCAAAACTTCAATCTCAGCATGTACACTTTGGTCGTGTTTAATGAACCATCCTTTCTTTGTTGTAATCTTTAGATATTTTAATTAAACGGCTAGCTTCCTCTACTATCTGGACATTGCTTTTGCTTTGGTAGACAAAGTATAACTTTCTAGATGTATCTGTGGAGGCAGATTTTGTAAATAGGGAAAATTTGCTACAGGACATGTAAAGTGGAGCATGTTTGCTGAAACACACCGTTGACCGCGTTATATGCTGTTGGACACTCTCGTTTTATGCTAATTTGCTGAAAGACACCGCCTCGATTAGAATAATATTTTTTGGCTGCGGAGGAGAGAGAAAGGTGAGGAAATGTCCATTTTACCCTTGGTCCCATTTGTCAGATTTTTGGGGTGCGCATTCTGGAGGGAGCGCAACACAGCCTGCGCCGCAGCCGCCACTGTGGGAGAGGTGGAGTGCGAGCAGCGTAGTGCCGGTGCCGCCCGGCACGGCACGACACCAGTTGTATGCCAAGTCTGGAGGAGGAAGAAAGATCTGACAAATGGAACCAAGGGTAAAATGGACATTTCCGTAGCTTTCTCTCTCCTCCGTAGCCAAAAAATATTTTTCTAATCGAGGCGTTGTCTTTCAGCAAATTAGCACAAAATGAGAGTGTCCAGCAGCATATAACGTGGTCAACGGTGTGTTTCAGCAAACGCGCTCCACTTTGCATGTCCTGTAGCAAATTTTCCCTTGTAAATAATCAGATGCCTATCTCAAGTAGAAACGAAATGGAATACCAAGTGAGAAAATGAATTTGACTATATAAAAGAAATAGTTCGAAGGAAGTTTCTAATACAACCTTTGTGGATTTTCCCCACAAACTTCTTCAGTCATTCAAATGGCAAGACTACATCATGTGGATGAAAAAGGAGAACGAAGCGAAGGCAAATGCTGCTGCACTCAAGGCCAGCATGGGCTCACCTAACAGCGATGCACGCAAAGCTCCTCCAAGCAAATGGAGGGCATTCTTTGTTAGGTCCCGAAGACCAAGTGTGGAACCGGTTGTGAAAAACAACATATATGACAGAGGCATGATTAGAAACCTGTGTGAGGTGATTGTCCCTTTGTCGGAGCGGAAGTCCTTTTCCCGCAGGAAATCAGATTGAGACTCACTGTTGCTATAGCTGTTGTATCACCAAACTGTTGTATATCCATGTAGAATTCTCGAAACAATTTTTTCATACCATATAGGAAATATTTTTAGGATGATCTTGTTCAGGACTGATGAGTTAGCATCAAAATATAGATAAGAAGTTTTGAAATTTTATTTGTCTGTAATTTTGCACCCTCCCTGAAACAACAGATATCAAGTGTACTTGCTGCAACAGAAGAGAATTACCGCATTGAAAAAAAAGGAAGACTGTTCGACAGAAGATACTTGATTTTTGAAAACTGAAGAGATGAGTGCTAGGAAGCAAACCATGTGAGATAAAGGTTTACATAGGCGGCAACGGCGAAACTTTCAATGAGGCACAGCAATCGCTAATTGCGGTTCATGGAGCACTGAAGAATATACTAAACTACTTGAAACCAAAAGGCATGAGCAAGAACTGTCACACGTAATCTGATTATCTGCTCATTGCGGTTTTCTTGGAAGACTTTCAAAGATGGAGCTCAATTGTGAGCCACCATTGGATGGCACCCAAAAAAACTAGAAAATCTATACAGAATCTAAAAGGCGGGAAATGAACGCCTCAATTTTTATCATCTCTGCTTCCTTCATCCCTATTGTAACCTCCTGCCTACAAAACCCTGTTTATGTATTTATTATGGGGGCAAAAAAAGAAAAAAATCATATATCCTCTGTTAAAAGGATATTGGAACTATGACTCTTTTGGCCCTAATGTGAACTAGAAAACATCACTTGACATAGTCTGCGTCATCAAGAAACCGAGCATACTTTGTCCCGTTCAGCATCTCGCTCACATCCTCCCAATTATCGACGAGGTCCGGGAGAGGCCTGGTATGGATCTTCACATGCTTGCTGGACAGCTTTGCCACCGGAACTCCGAGAAATTCCTGCACTCGGAACAGTGCCTGCATAAATCATAAGAAAAGGAAAATTATGCTATTGATGAGTAACCCTGGAGCTAGTCAGAGGCTGAGAATGTCGTTTGTTTGTGATCACTACATTTTTGTCGCGGATCACATCCTCGTAGTAGAGGATCATATGGCGCGTTTTCCTGAAGTGACCCAAGCAAGTTCTCATGGAATGTTCAGCGTTTCTGATGCTTGGGATTATAGTTGACACGTCCATTGTTGGCTTGAATCTTGCTAGTATCTCAGCCTGCCCAAGCAAAAGGTACAGACTAGATGTACTTATACGAGAAAATCAGGTAAGGTAGTTTTCAGTAAGAACAAACTGATATTAGATGAACCATCTTTTGCTAATACTACAATAATTCCATATTTTTTAATTGCTTCATTGCCTGTTCGACTTTCACTCACGGCTCATTCAGAAACTGATTGATGGCCTTGGTATTAGTCATTGTTTCTAATTAGTAGGCCTGCCCATAACAGGTCAGTAATTTCAAAAAAAAAATGAAATTACACGACAGTGCATTTCTTCAGAAAATGTAACTGAGATTGCATATGCATGAGGTACCTCCTCTTTTGAGTGGACGTGTGATTTATGGATGCCATTCAACTGCTTTGTTCTTCTATCATAGTTGTTAGCCAATACAGAGATAAGCCTCCGTAATGTATTCCTCCTGAAGAGAAGTATCACCATAGCCCCTTTTCTGTTTAAATAATCGACAATGTCTTCACTGTGCTCCATGAGTCCCTGCAAAACGTGGAGCAAAGTTTCAGCTTCATACATCATACCTAGCATTTCTCAGGGCAAGATAATGATTAGTAGGTTTTTTAAGTTATCAAAATCCGTTATTGCTAGGTCTGGAGTAAAAGAACATAAATATAGTCAAGCCCTACATGATAGGACATATGGCATGCCAATTCTAGACCAAGCAAAGCAATATGGACTTCAAAAGCAGCTCAGTAAACCTTCAGACAGACCACAGTAAAGTGGGGAATCCAATGATAGCTTACCTGATTTAGCATCCACTTCAATCCAAATGCTGCTGTGCATTCACTTTTTGCTGCACTAGTGAGCCAGTCCATGCTATACAATTTATCAAGAGTGCTCAAAATTGTTGAGATATTTTCTCTTCTTTCTCTCACAGAGAAGATTTCACCATTTGAGCTGACATTAGGGTGGCTGTTGAGCAAAGTCTCAAACCATCCACTTCCTGATCTTTGCATAGATACAATAACAAAGAATCTGACAGGGGTACATGCGCATTCGCCCCTTTGAACCAGGAAATGGGTGCAGAAACAAGAATCAGAGAACATAACATACACAGATTGAAATTATATACATAGAACATTGGAGAGGTGACATCTATATTCAGAGAAAATTACCTGTCATAAGTCATAGGATTTGGGAAGTGCAAATATCGCTTCTGCTCATGTGGGACTGCAGGTTTTTCGCAAATACTTTCTGTTTGTTCTTCTTCGATGGTCATTTTTTCTTCATTTTCGAAAGTTAACTGATTAAAGGAGAAGTAGCAGACATAGAAGCCAAATAATGCAATGAAGAAGACAAGGATCGATCGTAGAGGAAACACTGGACCTTTAGAACTTTTCAATGAGTAAGCACTCTGCAAAAATGAAAGATTGATGATCGTGATGTTAACAGTAAGTGTAACGAAGAAACAATGTTCCATATCATTAGTTCATTACCATTCTCTCTTGCAACAGCATCTGCTAGATCAACTGTCTGTCTGTTTTCCTTGCGTAGCACGTGAGCAAGAAATCGATGTCTCTCGTCTTCATTGACAGCACACCTCACCTTTTATGAATTAGTTAGTTGTACTGCATTGCATTCATAGAATTTCAATGTTAACCCCTCTGCAATGAGAACAATACAAATTTTTGGGATGTAAGAGGTTTTGGTTCCAGGAAATACAAGGACACCAGTCCAGGGAAAAAAAAGGTGAACCAAAACTTTTCAACAAAATTAACCAGATATTTAGCAGCGTTCAAAACAACATGTTCCTGATGAAACATTTAAGAACTTAAGGAAATGCAGGTCCTCTTAACATAGGATTCACTAGAGGACTCGTCGACATGGGCTACCTTTTTTCCCTGGTTATTGTCATACCCCAACCATATGGCCGTACAGCTTTGTCGGTAAGACTTGTGCCAAGTTTTTCCTACAACACAAGCAACGTTCAAGATTGTGACAGGCTGACAGCTACATGGATACAAGTAGTTTAGCCCACCCAAAGGAAAAAGAAAGAAAGCCAAAACAAAACAGTTACCACTACCACAAGTCAGAGCCAAGGATGGCATTGGCTTAGCGTAGCCTAAAAATTGATTGTGGGACAAATTGTCCAGAGGTACTCGATGCCTGCATCATCGCAGCTGGATCGTCAGACAAGACTTGGTAAACGAAATGCATTTTTCTTCAGTGAATGCGTAATCACTCGAATCCCCTTGGACAGCAGTCGGCGGAGAACACGATATAGCAAGCATGGGAAATTGGAAATGGAGTCGGCAAACAAGGCTCGAAACAACTAAGGCCTAAGGGAGAGTAGAAATTAATCACAGGCGAAAGAATATTCTTCATTCAGCAACTGAAAAATAAATGAATAGAGAGGAGAGAGAAACGAAGTGAGCAGGTGAGAATCCTGGGAAAAATGCTGAAGCAGTTCCGACCGGGGACTTCCCTATTCGGCAAGAGGGCAAAGGAATCATCTCAGCTGGTTGTGAGGGAGCTAGAAGAGAACTGAAGAAGACAGGGAGACGAACGAACGAACGAACTCACTCGGGAAGCAGCTAGTCGATTCCTCGCAGGTTCAAAGAAATTCAGGCTACGGGAGATGCAACAAATTAATGCAGTCCAGACCAAGAACTCCCCAAGATTGATTGAACTCGATCCCAAATGCCCAGGGCAAGATCACGCTTAGGCATGGCCATCCTCGGGGCAATTCAGGCCGTGATCGACATGAGCACAAACAAGTTACTAAAACCACGAGTACGTCTTACAGGTGTCTTTGCTTAGTTACCTGGCCCAGCCGCGCGGCGAGGAGGAAGCAGTGCCGATCGAGCTCGACCTGGAGTGGAGGAAGCACCTCGATCGAGCTCGACAGGGAGCTTGCTTGGAACTCGCAAGAGGGAGAAGAAAAAAAAAGAGCGTGACGTCGCGGGAGCGGGGAGAGATCGAGTGCTGTCCGGTAGGAAGAAATAAAAGAAGAGAAGAGAAACAGAAAGCACGGCGGGTCTCGAGGTGTGACAGCGACGAGGCGAAAGGAGCCGCAGCAGCAGAAATTACATGAGAATAGAGAGGAGAGGATCGTGTGCTTGCTGCTGCAGCCTGCAGCTGGGATTGGCAAGAGCTGCTCACGTCATGGACCACCAGCCAAACGCATGGTATGGTTTGGCAACGGCCGGCCTCCAGCAAGGAACTGCTTGCAATTGCAGGCCCCCTACTACAGTGCAACACCTACATACATGTACTTTACATGCCTTCATGCTACGATGTGCCTGCCGGTGTGTTAGATGGGATTCAGTAGTGCAATGTTTCTCCTAGTTCTTGCTAAAGGAAATAACTAGTTATTTCTCTCTCGATTTTCTCCTTGTTTTGTGGGCTATGAATTTCGTAAGGCGGTTCCATTCTTCGGCCAATTGAAATGGAACTAATAAATTTCTCTGTTCCAAATAGACCCTGATCGAAATCAACTAGTAGTGATGTCATTGCGATAGAAATAATCTAGCATGTTAACAGCTTCGTACCTGTGTCCGTCGCGTGAGACACCAACCGCGCGATCACAGGCAAAATATGAGTGAATGCTCCGTTTGATTATGATATATATTATATATACACCTGAAAATGGAGCTCACCAAACATTGCCAAAGTAGCCACCAGCATGTTTGAGATTTTGGCACGAACCCTGCACGCAAAATGACGACCCTTTCTCGCTCTCTTTTAGTTGAGTCACGAGCAACGTATGAGAGCTAGCTCTTCCCGTTACAATTCCAGTGCCTCCATTCAATTCAAAGACAGAATTGAATAGAATAGAATAGCAGCTCTTTTGTCCACAGAAAACGTCCAGTCAAAGAAACGCCTACTTCCCTTCTTTCATCAACCTGAAGCCGTTTTTTCCTGAATCAAAATCTTAACCCCGCCCAAGTGTATAAATCAAAATAAATCTTAGCTCACGGCATGATAACACAACGCTGCCTACCTAGTGCCAAGTCGCCGATGCGCGTTCAGTTTTGTCAAATCTCCCGGTATTAAAATACACCACACTTGCATCGATCGCTTCGCCAGTTTTTGCTGCTACCCGGGGTAAGGCCTCGTTGAGATCCAAACTTTGGACACCAAAGTTTAAATTCCGCCATAAATACATCACTGTATCATTTCATTTGTATTTGTAAAAAATTATCCAAACATTGATTAATGAGGCTCAAAATATTCGTCTCGTAAAGTATAACAAAACTGTACAATTAGTTTTTGATTTCATATATATTTAGTACTCCATACATGTGCCGACATTTTGATGTGATATGAATTTTTTTTTGCATAGTCGAATAAGGGGTGGAATTTGAGAAATTAAAATATATATGGTCGCTGCTGCAAGCCCGTAATGATCTGACTTTATGTACGGATCCTCCTGGAGCGATGTGATATAGGTATCTTTTATGTTATTATATAATGAAAAAGATGCGATACATTATCTGGTTGGTGTGGATATGCAATCGTAGTTATGTACGGAGAGACGTTGGTGCCCACTAACCCTACCTGCAGGGCTCTGGTCACACACAACCAGAGGTCAAACTCTCAAGATCGAAGCAAATATTTCGGTATCCACATCCATCTTTGTCGTTCCTCATTCATTCATGCTAACCACTTATCATCATCTTGCTTTTTCTATAAAAAAATGCGTGCAACGGTGACTGGTTATGAATGTGATTGTTTCTATGCGTGCAAAGCTGAAAGCAACAGTCCACAATTCTGGATCAAAATTGATGCAAGGAGGAAATAAACGAACCGGTCGCAACATGAATATATATGCCCAAGGGCAGGATGGATGGGCATGTAATTCACCTAAAAGTTCAGAACAATCGCGCTAGACTGCAGGTGATAGGCCGCTGGTGCAGTGGCGCTTCCAGAGGCAGGGTGACAGCGAAGTTCCAACAAGAAATTATGGAGGAATCATGTCACTGCAAAGTGGTCATTATGTTAGGTCCGATCACTAAAAGTTGGTCTTGAAATGCAGTTTCTTTCTTCCCCCATAGAGCAGGAAATTATATACTAAGAAGGCGTGCTCGGTGAGGAGATCACGGCGAAAAGCGTCCACCATCAGTTAGATGGTCAAAATCATGAGTTGATGCAATGCATTAACTGTTGCCCAGCCCAATTCAACATCCATTGCAAGATCAAGGAAGGCGAAGAGAGCCACACGCAAGAGAGTGCAACCTGCTTAATCACGAGCTACAGTGAAAACATGATGCCCTTAAAATCGTACGGAAAGGCATCGCAAGAGATCCTGCATCACGATGATGTCATGAAATACTCTGACCTTGCAGTGAAAACATCCTCAAACTCGCTGCCATCACCTGTTTCGGGAACAAATTATAAGCAGTCTACTACCTCCATTCCAAATTACTATTCGTTGATGACTTTTTCGCTAAATGTTTGACCATTCGTCTTATTCAAAAATTTATGCAAATATCATTTATTTTATTTGTGACTTGCTTTATCATCACATATATATACTTTAAGTATGACTTATTTTTTCGTATATTTGGATACATTTTTTTGAATAAGACGAATGGTCAAAGGTTGTTGAGAAAAGTCAACAGCGAATAGTAATTTGAAACGGAGGGAGTATCTCTGAAACTGGATGGAGACTGAGGCCAGGAGCCACCACACAAACATACTCCATCCGTCCCGTAAAAAATGCAATCCTCACTTTTTGAGAAGTCAAACCATTTCAGGTTTGACTAAATTTATATAAAAAGTTACTAACATTTATGATACAAAATAAGTATTATTAGATTAATCACAGATTATATTTTCATACTAAATCGATTTGAAGACATAAATATTAGTACTATTTTGTATAAACTTGGTCAAAGTTGAAATGGTTTGACTTCTCGGAAAGTGAAGATTGCATTCTTTACGGGACGGAGGGAGTATGCATTAAAAACTCGGTTGACAAGCCTGTCCTCATTCACCATCCTCCTCTTTAAACAAAAGACTCGACGCATGTAATTTGTGTGATTACAAACAGAGCACCTAAACCACTGCAAGAGACATGCAAAGACTACACATCTGTTTTGTTCAGTGAAACTTTGAAGTTTTTGCTTCGAACATGAGTTCATGACCCTTTGGCAAGGAAATGGCATGATCAAATGGCTGTAACAACAACAAACCATACGGATCTTCTTAGCACTACCGCTTCATAAATAAGTAGTCCCAAGTCCCAACTCCCAGGAATGCAGCTATTTTTACAAAACATATCTTGCCTGTGTAAATTTGCCATGGATGAAAATGCTATAGAAAGCTGTGATACCAACCGCAAACAAAACATAAACAATTAAATACATGAGTGCACTTAAAAATAAATTTTAACAGAGTCAGGTACCTTTTTCTCAGTGTTAATGCAATGATGAGGGGAGTGGGGAAGAACCACGTTGGCTATAAGGCCAAGCTTTCAAGCCCACAACCACGGTTTAAACCCCTGCGGTGACACTCAAGTTGGCTTGAAGGTCAATCTTTCAAGCCCACAACCACGGTTCAAACCCCTGCGGTGACACTCTCGCTAGGATTTTCGAGGGTAGTCTCCATTCAGACGTATCATAGAGAGAATCTGGTCTCTAAGCGTCCAAATAACGCGGGGGGCTAACCTAGCCTCTAGCCCCTATTAATGCAACGATGTCATCATTTTCGACCTTCATCAGACATAAGTAGACAAAATTAGTTGCGTTGTTGGACATGATTTAGAACAACAACAACAACAACAACAACAATAATAACAATAATAATAATAATAATAATAATAATAATAATAATAATAATAATAATAATAATAACAAGCCACAAGTTTATTGCTAGTTTAGAAAGAGCGAATGTTGAATTGGCATTTTTCTAGAATATATAAGTGCCTATCTTGGCTATTAGGTTCCTGTGGAAACGATTGAAGTAAAATTGTTCTAAAACTGTGTGTACCAGTGCACATAATAAGATAGGTGTACGTAATGGTACCTTTTGATCTGCCAACGTCTTTGAGTCATCCAGTACATCATTCGTCGTCAATAAGAAAAGCTGTTGATTGGCTGGGAGGCTGATCTATCAGTGAATGCAATGTTTGTTTGATATTCAAAATTGTCTCTGTTGGATCACATTGTATGAAGTAGGTACACTCTTGTTCATCTTAATTCGAAGATACATTACCTGAGAAATAGAAGAAGCATCTCACATATACAATAAGGTGAATGTCTAGCCCTTTAAGAGCTGAATAAGATTGGTAAAATCACATATATAACATGGGTGCCTCAATGTAATGCAACACATATACAATACTTTCCAGATATTTAGTAGGCAAAGATACTCCCTTGTCAATTTAGGTTTTAGTGCAGAGTCCACCAGCAGGAGTACAATAAGAAAGTACAACATGATGGCACCAAGAGCAGAACGTACATTCTGGTACACCATCCACAAGACCACGACAAGGTCTAACCATCATCAAGCATATTTATGGGATATTAGTACAGCATTGCCCCCATATGAAGGACATGTTAGATATTGATCATTAAACAAGAGTAGTAGCAAATATTTAGTACCACAAGTTGTATTTGGTACGATGAAGCAAAATGAATGCCTTGAATTGCAAAGAATGAGAACACCTTGTGGAAAGAAAAGAAATAAAAAAAACATAACATGCAAAATATAATCGCCGGATCCTCTTCTCCTCCTCGCGCTAGTTTCGTGGCGTCGCCGCGCGCGGCTCCCGAGGCCCACGGGGGCCCTGTAGGTTAGGTTGGGCTGGGCTAGTGCTGGAACGTGGCCTAGAAAGTCGGGGAAATATTGCGGAAAGAGCAGACCAGCGCACTAGCAGGAGAGGCCAGCGGCCCAGCTCAGCCTGACGCGCACGCAGAAGACCATCTTGCAAGCCCGACGCGCATACAGACACGTATTGAAGACATGCCTCATATATATATATATATATATATATATATATATATATATATATATATATATATATATATATATATATAAAAGACTAAAGTTCATAAATGAATTATCCAAATTAAATTTCCGTGTTAGAATTATGATAATAAGTAACTAGTTTCACTCTACAACACGTTATCATACACGCTTGTTCTTCACTAAACACAAGCCTAAAGTTCACACGCAAGGACGCGGCGATCGCTTCTTCGGACACCATGGCCGGTGTCCCGCAGGACGTCGTTTACGACCTATTCGGCTGGCTGATGTCAGGTGGCTGGTGCTGGTTTGTGCCGAGAGAAAAATACAGTTGGCTGGTAGCTGGTGCTGGTTTATACAGAGAGAAAAATATTGTTGATAAGCCAAGTGCTTTAAAAATAGTCTTTAATTAGTAATATTAAATTTTCTTAATGCACATCCGCAACATTACAAGGTGATCGACATATCAATTTCTTGAATTCTAGATATTTTTGTCATCTACATATATATTTTCTAGTTTGCATTACATTTCAGTCTTGGAGCCTTGAAATATGGCAGGAGCTCCTCCCGGATGCTGTCCTCTTCCCAGCAGAGATCATTCCACCATTTTTCTCCGCCCCTGGTCTCCTTTAGGTTGCCTTGTGGCCGGACGATGTTTAGTTGCTTCAAATTGCTGCACTGTGTAATCTCCAGGATTTCCAGTGCTGGAAGGTCAACCGATCTGCCCCTGCACAAGCAAGTCAAGCTTCCCAGTGAGTGGATGGTCAGTGTCTTGAGGAGAGGAAACTTAGCCTGCACAGGCTGTTCCTGCTCAATCTCATCTATTGGTTGTTCTACGTCATCGTCATCGATGACTGCCTTCATTGCTTCGCAGAAATGGATGCTGATATGCAAGAGTTGCGGGAGCTGCAACAACCAGTTCAGGTTTTTGAGCTCATAGCAGTGGAAGATCTGCACTGAAGAGAGGGATGGGAAGACATCATTTGGAGTAACTTGCCGGAACCGGATCTGCTCGAGATTGTAGAGTCCAACCAGCTCGAGCTTCTCCAGTTCTGGGAGGGCATACTCTATTATCTCCTCCTCCCTGCAGCCGCTGCCACCGTCTATGATGATTTCCTTGAGCAGCGCACAGGTGCTGAGCATAAATTCCTGCAGTGACCTAAGCATGTCGAAGCCTCCCAAGAGCTTGCCAAGGCTGGATGGCAGGACATGGAGCGACGCAGGTGTTTCCATTCTTTTCAAGCAGATCCGCTTTGTCCAGACCATGTCACACCTGGCCAGTTTCTTCAAGTACTCAACCGTGTCAACTGTAATGCCTAGCCCCTTAAGATCCGTGAACTCACTCAGATTTGCGCAGCTACCGTTTTCACTGTTGGTCGGTGATGCTGCACTACTACTTGTAATTGTGCCCGCATCCCAGCTACTGTACTTGCTCTGGAAAACGTCGAGAATCTGCAGCTTCCTGAGCTTGGAAATGATTCCGTAAGGCATAGTGGCTAAGCAAATGGTAGCACTGACGAGAAGGTACCTCAGCTCCGTGAGGAAAGACAACTCGTCCGGCAGCTTGTTGATATGGGATGCGGATAAGTTTAGATAGTGAAGGCTACCAAGCGACCTAATCTCACTAGGGAGCTCCTCAATCATGGTGTTGGAGAGATCCAGGTAGGTGAGTGAAGGTGCAGATTGGAGGAAGCTGCCCGGAACCACACGCAACGTCTTGTTCCTCTGAAGCATGAGTACCTTGAGTACGGTGCGCCGGGGTACATGCTCAGAGGGCAGCTCTTCGATGTGATTGTTCATGAACGAAGCACGCTCGGTAGCAGTAGAGCCTTCATGCCATTGCCTTAAGGAGGGCGAGGAGTGGCCACCAACGCCGGCAAGGAGCGGCTTGCCTTGGTGGAGAGAGGAAACGAGGCGTCGTCTGGAGGTAGGGGAAGACCCTGACGGGTGGGGCCAAGGGTAAAATTGTCCTTTCGCACCTTGATTAACATCACATGGATGAGGGGAAAAGTTAGAATTTTTATGGCATTGAGAGAAATTTACAAGATTTTATGACACTGAGGGAAGTGGGCTAATTTTTGTGGAGGGAAGTGGCTCTTTGATTTTTAGCGCCGGTCCAGAAGCCCATCTACTCCTACAAAGGCCAGGCGGTACACCGGTTAGAGAAGCGGTCAACCACCGTAGAGAAGTGGTCAACCACCGAGGTAAATACTTCCACCCTGCAAAGGAGTTAGCGAAGGGGGAAAAGTATTCTTTTCGTGAGTGGGAGATGCAAAAGTAGAAATTCGAGTAGTTTTAAATCCGGCCGCACTTATTTGATCCATGTTGCAACGGGTTAATGTCCGGTTGCAATCAGTTCGGTCCAGGGCTTAGTCTCCTAGTTGCAAGTGGAATATATTTTCTAACGGTGATCCAGGAAAAAGGAGCAAACATTATCCAAAAGAGAGCCAAATAGTATTTCAGTGGCCATAGCGTGCCGTGGCAAATATAGCCAGTTTACAGTGATTCGTCAGCAATTATATAGTTCTTTAGGAAATGTACGTTGGTGTTGTCTAATAGCCGGTTTTATACAGTGACATGTAATCTTGAGATGACTTATCAGACAACCTATACAATAGGTTGTTGTTTTGGTTGTCTCATAGTAATATAATATCCCTTAATTTATGGAAAAATAAAGAAATATTATTGGTTGCATGGCAACAAAACTCATACAATGGTGGAAGAGTTGTCTTATAGTCCTAAAATTTAGCTCATGAGGCAGTTGTTTTACGAAACAACGACATCTTTCTCTCACCTCGCTCTCTCTCCTCCGTATCAACAAAAATCCTATGTTACATTGCATGAGACGACCTATCAGCAATATACCTGACCTAGGGTGCCCCAGAGTGAAGGACACTTTTACAGTTTTTAGGCCCTGTTTGGTTCAAGGTACTAAAGTTTTAGTCTCATCACATCGAATGGAAGAATGCTAATTAGAAGTATTAAATATAGATTAATTAAAAATGCATTACATAAGCGAGGACTAATTTGCAGTACGAATCTATTAAGTCTAATTAATCCATGATTAGACAATATAATGCTACAGTAATAATTAAATAATTGTGTACTAATTATAGGTTAATTAGGCTTGTTAGGTTCGTCTCGCGGAGTAGATATGACCTATGTAATTAGTTTTATAATTAGTTTATATTTAATGCTTCTAATTGTCACTTGTTTGAGGACCCGTGATCAAACACATATGTGAACGGGGTCGTTGGGAATCTGCCAGCCTGCTCGGTCTATATATAAGTTCGGCAAAAGCTATGAACGTCGAATATTTCGACCAGAAGAATCAAAGGAAAAATGGCAGGTGGGGAGATGAGACCATTTTAGGGCTTTGGCTGGGGCGTTTGACGCCCTCGCCCTAACTGTGGGATCCGACGACTCGCCACCGATGACGATCAAGGCCTTCGTAGATGCTTGCTCCGCAATGCCCCCGATGATCCAGCTCATGGGTCACGCCACTCGCTCCTGGAAGCAGGAGTTTGCAGCCAAGGTAGTAATTGCATATGTACGTCCATGTGTAGTAGAATATGGAAGCCTGTAGAATATATATGTTCAATTGTTAAAAACATGCAATTGAGCAGCCGCTCACAAAACTTATTATGCAAAAGTTCATCCATTCTGCGTACTGGAGACAAATTTCAGGTTGAACTGATAAACAGCACCTCCGGTCATGTAACTACTCTAGCCGAGCTGATTGATCAAGACAAGGCGAACAACAGCGTCAGATTATCTGACAGCAACAGCCGCATCATTCTTAGACTGAAGCGTGCAATTGAAGTTGTGAAAGTGGCGCTGGAGGAGATGCAGAAAGGAAGGTGAGCATGTGTATAGTTTGCGGTATTTGCAAAAGGAAGGTACCTCACGTACGCCTTCGGAAGAATTGATCTGTGAATTTATTTATTATTACTTGACGTTTGCAAAAAAAAACTGTACATTAATGTACTCTGAGCATATAGAAGTTTACGCTTCCTATATTCCGTAACACTGAATTTTCGCAAGTACGTACTTGTTTCAACGCATATTTTTGGAATGCCCCGCAGGCATGTTTCCCTGCAAGCTGCTGCCGAGGTTGCTTATAAGGCTGTTTTTGCACGGTACCATGGCAACATTACTCAGTACACCGTCATAGAAGCCATGTCAATTCTGCCAACTAGAGCAGCAATCATGGCCATGATCAATGAAACTGGTAAAGAATTATATATATTCTGTACTCGTCTTCAGTAATTTGCCGGTTGATTTGTCAAGTCCGGTTTGGCTTGATGAGTAAGCGTAAATTGGTTCTTCATGTCTGCACTGTCCTTTTTAATTCAGATGATGACGCAATAATCGAAATGAAGAAGTATGTTAAGGCATCTTCGGTTGTAATCGACTACATCGACCGCCTTTTCTTATTTAGGGAATTGGGAACAGATTGGTGAATTTGTAATATCCTGCCTTCTCGTATTAACGAGGTGGTTTCTCTTACAGCTGTGGAGTAGCTCGTTGTGTGTCTTCTGCCTTTCTACCCATCTTAAAATCACCATGTTATGACAATAAGTCATCTGAGACAACCAGTCGAAGAATCAAATTTCCTGATCAATGATGGATGAGCACTTTGTACAAATTGGTTGATGTGCAATATTACTATTACTGACCTTAATTATCAGGTAGACACGGCAGAGAAAGGAACAAATAATGGAAATTCTACGTACAAAAATAAATATTGGATCACACAATCATCATTATCAACAATAACTATTAAATCTAATATTTTTTTATATAATGGAAGATAATATTGTGGCTTCAGATCTCTGTTGAGAATACATCAGACCACAAACATTACAAATAGAAGGAACATGTTCCAAGTGAACATGTAGCCTAGACATTATAAGATCTGATGTACCAAAGAAAAGTAACAAAATTAAAGTAAAAGAAGAAACTTAAAATCTCCACCAAGCTACTTACTAATGTTCCTTCGTGGCATGTTTTGTCTGTCCGCAAAGGTAATTAGCTATTTTTGTCATTACTTAAAAGTCAATCCAAAGTAAATTACCCACTTCTGCCATTCAAATAATTTACTCAAAATATACCCAAATATTCTTCTAAACAAAGCACATATGCTAATATAAAAGAAAATGAAAATACACATTTGGGTTCTATTTACTCAGTACATCAAATGAGAGTTTCCTTGGTGGCTAAAAACCGCCAAGGAATCATTCTTGGCAGCTGCCCGCCAAACGAAATGCGCCAATATTAAAGAGCCAAAAGAAAGTCGACTTCCAAAGATTGTTTCCTTGATTGTCTGTCTGCCACGGTAATTAGAGGTTTAGAGCTATATGGTAAAATTTTCAAAGCGCTAAAGAAATAGTTCCACCACCAAATGAACTACTTTTGTTGCGGCCTTCAGCAGCATGCTTTTTGGACCATGACATACGGTAGCCTGTGGTGTTGACATAGAAGACGAGCTATTGAATTTTTAATATGTGGTGCATTGCTCGCATATGACTTCTTGGCTATCCATGAAAATTTTATTTATCGATATATAACTCTATAGAGCGTTAATATATTGTGTTTGCTTCAGAAAATATAGTGTAAACAAAAGAAAATATGGAAAACACGTGCAGCTATGACGATTTGTTAGTTTCTGATATAATCTACCATGTACAATACTGTACATTCTGATGATTAAATTCTATAAATTGTTATTTTTCAATAAAAATATATATAATTTGTTAGTGTCCGATGTAATACAATTTGAACATGCATGTAGCGACCATGATACAAATGGGTATTTTCTCAGGGCTAGAATTAAAGGACTGCTACCCCAAAAGAAAAGATTAATACCATACCAATAGAATATTATATATCATAAACGGTGGCCAAAACACATGTGTTGTACGCATGTTATCAGATGGATTTATCAAGTAAGATATCCAAATTATACTTGACCAAACTCCGGATTACACTCTAAACTATATTTTTTATTTACTCCCATAACCATATCATTGATCCAATTTACCGCTTAGTTCATAAGAGTTATTTTTTATGTTTCTCCACTCCGTGTGAAGTTTTAGGTTCAAATTTGCAGAATAATAGAAGACATCATAATGTATGCTAGAATAATTGCGAATTTCTCTATCATTATTTTGATAGGCTAGAACATCTAATAATAAATTGATCCTAATAAGTGCATGAAAATATGAAGAAAAAATTGATGGTATGTTTTTTGGGAAATAAGTTATGAGGTTCGCTATTAGTTTGCAAAATTTTAGCTTAAAACTTTACATGTGCATAGAAAAATGAAAAAAGTTGCAACAGATAAATTGGACTAATCGTGTAGTTTTTGAAATAAATTGAACCAAATAATTGATACTCCATAGTGAAAAACCAAGATGGCATCAAGGTGCCCGGAAGAGATGAAGTGGTTAGACTTGTCAAGTAGGAAATAATAATGTATCTTAGGAATACTGAAATTGAACATATTACTAAATTAGATGTGCGCTCTTAAAATACTCAACCACCTAAAATCTACTCAGTGGGTAACAAAGGATGACTGATCTAGAAAAGAATAACAAATGGTTAGAGGAAAAAGTACGTATTGACTTCTGTGTCGCTGTCTAGCAGAATTGACAACCACAAACATATTCTAATCAGCTCATAATTGGGCCCGGACCGTTAGCTTATGTTTGGCTATATATGGCCCCCGAACCGGCTGAGTAACCCTAATCTGTTTTCCTCTTCCTCTGTCGGCGTCACCGCCCCCGCTCCCCCTCCACCACTCAGCCTCGTCGTGCCCTCCTCCACTCATTGACTTTACAATAGTAGTCACAAACATAATGGCGCTTAAACAGATGCAGTGTGAAAAGTAAGCTCAAACATATTAATACTTAACAACCCAATTAGAATAGTGAAGTTATTTGTGTAGGTTTCGACACCAGCACAAATGACACACCACATTCACATCGGCTCCATGGTACCGGCTCTATCCCTGGTATGAATGAGGTTTTTACATCGGCACGTACGAGGGTCTCTGCAGTAGTGGCGGCGAACTATATTTCGTGTGGTGAAACATATGCACCAAGTTTGAGTTCTTGTGTTTTTCTGGATTTATTCAAGATATTAATGGCACTATTCTTTTGGTGGTAGGCAATATTCCTATCAACAGAGAGAATCATGCTGTGGTGAGTTCAATATGCCAGTCCCGGTGTTTTGGAGGTGCTCATTGCACGTCCGTGTATGTGAGAGAGTCTCCGTGTGTACTATGATCATTGTTTGACTATAAATGATAATGTAAACACTGCTGTTATATGTATGATATTGATGCAAATGATACTTTGTAACCAACTAGATGTGTAGATGATGACATAATTTATCAGGATTAAGTTATGCAATTACCATGTTAGGTACGTAGATATATCTATACGGAAATCACGTGAGTAGGTGAGTGTGTGCAACGACTTAAGAACTAAAATTATATGATGCATGCGTCTGCAAGCTACCATACATATCGTAATGATACAAATAGGTGTTTCGGAAATAGACACCATCAAAGACAATTCGAAAGCATATGACTTTCAGTGTCACATGGTAATGATCTGAATCGTCCTAGTGCCTTCATCACAATCCAACTCGGCCATTCATCAGTATTAGCTAAAAAAATTATAAAATTTCAGACGGGACCTTTTTTAGCACACAATCCTTAAAACTTCTAGGCTAAATGTTTGGGCCCTTTACCACCACTCACATATATTGATCAGCAAAATGGAAGTACCCTTTTTGGCAAGTTGTCCATTTCTTCTAATCTCTATGTATAATTTGTACTTGACTAGTTGTTTGTTTCAACATTGTCCTAAATAAAACTTGCCTAACTTTGGCAACCTTTCAATAGAAAAATATATTAACATCTATAGTATCAAATAACTGCACTACTAAAATATGTTTCATGGCCTACCTAGTGAAACTAGTTTTATGTTATAGATATTTGTATGTTTTTCTATAAACTAGAAAGATACAGTAGTTTGACATAGGACAACACTAAAAACACTTATAATTTTGAAGAGATAGTATATCTATATGCAACTCGCATGAGTAGGCGAATGTGTGCAGCAACTAATGATAAGCAAAGTTAGAAGCATGCATCTTCCAGCTAACATACACATCATAATGAAACGTGTCACAGTTGAGAAATAGACAGCCTAAAAATCATATTGGAAGGCATATGACTCTCGGTGTCACATCATACTGGTCGGCAATATGAAAATACTCAGTTTTTGGAAGTGTCCATTTCTTCTAATCTATATGAATAATCTGTACATGATCTTTTGTAAAATATATCTATATGGAATGACTCAAATTAGTAGGTGAATGTGTGCTCATTACTAGAAAACTCCACATTCATCGATGGCTTTAGTACCCGATATAAATTGGCCTGATAGTAATGTAGATCGGCAATATGAAAGCACATTGTATGTCATCTAATCTCCATATATAATTTGTCACACCCTAAAATTTCAAAATTTTAGGATGTGAAAAATAAGATAAATTAATACAATAATTTTCTCAATTTTCTAAAATTTTCTCAAGCTTTATATAATTAATATGGAATTTACTATAGGAATTTTTTTTTCTAAATTAAAATAAGATAGGTGGTAATAATGTGTGCTTCTTGCAATTAGTGCCTTTGTGTGTGCAAAGTTTTTAAAAACGCGTTTAGAAGCCTAATGGGAATTTTCCAGAGTTTTTTGGCATTTATTTCTATTTTCCATAGAGAAAATTTCAATTTTTGGAGTAGGACAAAATCCTTTTTGTGAGGTCCAAATAAATTATTTGGGTTCCTCATGTCCAAATATATCTTTAGGATTTTTCCTAGGATTTTTGGAATTTTTTGAGTATTTTTCATGGTTTTAATATCGATTCCGGACTTATCTGGATTATTTTATAACCAGAAAAATAATTATTCCGAGAATAAAAATCACCATAAATATTACTATACCAGCCCAAAGTTGATCCAATTTTAGCCCAAATCCATCCCATCACTTTATTGGGCCAAATTTCAAAGCCCATTAGTGTTGTGGGATATCTCTAAAGCCCATTAGCATTAAAAGGGGGTAATTTATCGATTAGTCCCGTATTGCTAATGGACATGGAGATGAGGAGTTTTTCTCCCTATATATACGAATCACATCTCCTCAGGAAAAGACACACCATAGACTCCTTTACAGGGATGCCCCTTTGTTTGAGATTCTCTAAGGTAGTCTTCTTCCACCATATCTTCCACTACCGCCCATTCTTCGTCTCGTCGTCGCGCCGAGCATTCCGTCGTTTTTGGCCTCAACATTTTCAGTAAGACCCTCAGCGAATTTTGTAATTTTCTACCATATTCGTTTAGTCTATATTCTTTCGTAGAAAAGCCCCTGCTAGTTTTAAGCGTCGGAAATCTTTTTTTAGTCCGTGATATGTTTTGCCGATCAACCATCCCCACATCTCTCGCGGTCTGCAGACTCGCCGGCACCGCCTGTCCACTCCTCTCGCCGTCGAGCACCTGCAATACACTTGCCAGCCACGAGTGTTCGCCTCTGTTCATGATTACTTATATAATTATTTCCTTATATAATTATTTGTTAATTCCTTTCATGATTACTGCATAACGCTCTCATCACTCTTATGCAGTAATTCTTGACATTCATTTATACTTCTAAATTTGGGAAATATCTACTATACTCTTGTGATCTTGTTTATCTCAAAACATAATTCTGTTTTTAATTTAATGGTTCTTGCGCTCGTGCGATCCAATCGATGTGTAGAATAATTTAGAGAAATTCTCTAGTTCTCTAATGATGATTGATGTACTGTTTTTGAGTTTTCTCTTTTCTTTGTTTGCTTGTATGTTTGCTTTGGATGCTTTGGTTGATTGATGCGAGTAGAACGAACATGGTTCAAGTGTTCAAGAGATTTCAAGATTAATAATTGAAGACTGAGCAGTGGTATTTCTATTGTGGAAAGGCAAGTGTCCCTAACCATCTTTCTACCTATGCTTTAATTACACTATCATGTTGATTTAATTAGAACATGGAGTGACCACCCAGGAAAACAGTACAACCATGAGTGCCAATGGGCTCTGGCCTTGGCTGAATAATTAGAGACTCTACTTTGTGCATGTCTTACCGAAAGGGCAAGTGGGGGAGACTTCGATGAGGTATAACCCGGTCCTTTTGAGGTGTGAGCTTAGCTAAGAGACAGACCTCATTAGGGAGGGTTATGCTTTGCTTGGATTTTGAAACCTTAGCGGACTGCACTTATTAGGGGATCTTTGTAAAGGCCTCGTAGCGTCCCTATGCAGTCACACCTCGGTAGTGTGATGAGTGCCGGATCCGCACAACATGGTTGGGTTTAAAGTTCTTTTGAACTTTTACGCGGCTTATGGTGAAAGTGTACAACCTCTGCAGAGTGTAAAACTGATATATCAGCCGTACTCACGGTTAAGAGTGGTCTGGACCCTCGCATGATTAATTTACTTAAAGTTGATAATTAATTTGTATTCTGGCTATTTCTTGTGGCCTTCCTGAGTACCAACCATAAGTGTACTCATCCTTGCTAACCGCTGTTCAGAAGAAGAATATGTGTGAAGTTGATGAAGATGGTGTTGAGTTCTAGGCGTACGCAACCCCCAGTCGATTGCCTGTGAAGTTTGGAGCCTTCGTTTTCAGGATTTGCTGTACTCTGATAGACTTGTAAGTCATTTATATAGTTTATTTTATGTGATACTGTATCTTTTCAATAATGTTCTTTTCAATTTATATAGCCACAAAATAATGTTCTTTTCAATTTGACGAATGCATTAACATCATTTCTTTAAATGACTTCTTCGAAGTTATTAATGATTTGTGTCCCTACTTGTAAGTAATGCATTTAGCACCTACAATATATGGTACATGATATATCCTTATTTACATGCCACATGCTGAAAACACAATATTCATTAACATTATGCAAAATGTAATTATCATGGCATTGAAAAAATTCGGTATCTAAAAGCTGAACCGTTTAAATATTCCCATTGGGTAAGAGCTTTAAAAAAGCATATAACAACTTTTGATGGATTCAAAGAAAATGCTCGAAAATGGTAAGAGGAACAATTAAACAATAACTAGCAATGTCAACTAAGAACCATAGCGAACTAACTTCCTTGTGATGAAACCTGTCCATCTAGGTTCTATTCTTTAGTGATAGGCAATGTGCAAATCACTGTTGAGATGCATGTGGTGAGTTTGAGATGCCAGTCCAGTCTTTTAGAGGTGCTTATATATATGAATAGGTTGGATGACTAGGTTATGTGTGCTAGTATGTGATCATTATTTGACTCAATGATAACGTAAACATTGCCATTTTATGCAGAATAATACTGATGCAAATGATACTTGTAACCAACTAGATGCGTAGATGATGTTTCGCCATTAAGTTATGTAACTATCATGTAAAATATATCTATATGGAAGTCACGTGAGTAGGTGAATGAGTGCAACGACATGAGAAGCATAATTATTAGATGCATGCGTCTGCAAACTACTATACATATCATAATATAAACGAGTAGGTGTTTCAGAAGTAGACACCATCAAAGAAAATTTGAAAGCATGTGACTTTCGGTGTCACGTGGTAATGGATAATAGGATGACTTTAATATCTCCTTCACAATCCAACTCAGCTGTTTACCGTTCTTAGTGCAAAAAAAATCAGCCCCATTTTTAAGCCCGATCCTTGTAGGCTAATTTTTGGCCCCTTACTGGCCCTAACATATAGAAATCGGCAAAATAAAAGTACTCTGTTTCACAAGTTGTCCATTTCTTCTAATCTCTATGTATCATTTGTACAAAATTTGTTGTAAAATACCCCCTGTGTTTCAAATAATAGATTGTTTAAGCTTTGTCAAACTTGTCTAAATATGGCCAACTTCCTATGTAGAAAAATATAGTAACATCTATAATATCAAATAAATGCACTATTGATGTATTTAATTGTCTATCTGGCAAAACTAGTTTGATGTTTTATATATTTATATTTTCTATAAATTTGGTGAAAATTGGAGAAGTTTGAAATAATGCAAAATGAAAAAATGTATAATTTGGACCAGGAGTTTATCTATATGGAACTCGCGTCAGTAGGTGAATGTGTGCAGCGGCCAGTGAAAAACAAAGTTACGCAGATGCTCACACGCACGCACACTTGCCACAATGGATACTCGAACCCTGCCCCTATGAGCATCTTCGAGAGACTGGACTGGCATATTCAATCTTGAAATTCATGAAGTCACCACAAACGGCCTCGTTGTCGATGGGGACATCGTCTACCACTGAAAGAAAAAGCACTGGTTAATTCCTAGAATAAATCTAGAAAAATGTGACACATGTGCCGAGTCGATGACTCGAACCTAGGTGGACAGGTTCCACCATAAGGAACCTCACCGACTGATCTATCGCAGTGACAAACAAAGTTAGAAACTCGCATCTGGCAGCTACCATACATATCATAATGCAACATGTAACAACTGGGAAATAGACACCCTGAAATCATATTGGAAGGCATATGACTTTCGGTGTCACATACTAGTCGGCAATATGAAAGTACTCAGCTTTGGAAGTTGCCTTTTTCTCTAATTGATCTCCATATATAATTTGTACACTGTTGTTAAATATATCTGTGTGGAACGACTCACATAAGTAGGTGAATGTGTCCAACGACTAATGAGAAGCAAAGTTAGGTGCATGCATCCATCTTCCAGCTACAATACATATATCATAATGAAAGGCACGATAGTGTGGGAAATAGACACCCTAAAATACTATTAGACGACTTGACTACCGATGTCACATTGCCATAGATTGGCAACATGAATGTAATCTATTTTGCAAGGACTTATGTATAATTTCCTCTTATCTGTATGCATGATTTGTACTGGTTACTAAAATATACCAATTTGGATGAGTATAGCACTACTACAGAAATGATTTTTCATTGTGAGCCATTTTATTTCTGGGGGCAAACAAAAAGGTCATTCATTGCACCAAAAGCTGACCGGTGCCGCAGCACTTCATTCACTTTGAGCAATTGATTTCCAGGGGCGGACGACAGGGTGAGCCGCCCCTAGAAATGGCCCTGATTCTCAAGGACGAACAGAAACATCACTCACCCCTACAAATCATGATTTCTAGGGGTGGACAACTGGGTGAACCGCTCCTGAAAATCCCACACTTTACAGAGCCAGGCGCCGGCCTTCTTCCTCCCTGAGATGGGACATCACTCCCAAGGAGAGAGGGCAGGTGCTGTCAAATTTTCGAGAAAAGGAAAATTTGGAGGAGAAGGTCTTTATTCTTTGGAGTTGGTAGCTAAAGGAGGTAAACTTATGCTAATGCTAGGCAGGGGCGGATCTAGCGGTGGGTCGGGGGGGGGGGGGGGGGGGGGGCTGGAGCCCCCCCTACCACCGCCGGCGTCATGGGAGCCCCCCCAAGCCCCCTGCTAGAATTTTGAGAAGGAAGAAGAGGGAAGGAGGGGCTAGAGGAGGAAGAAGAGGAGGGAGACCCCCCTGCCGCCCATTCCTAGATTCGCCACTGATGCTAGGTCTTGTTTAAAGTTTCCTCCATAGATTAAGTCTCAGTTAGGGTTTGCTTGCCCATAGCTATATCCATGGTGGCTTGGTCATTTGGACCAGAATTTAGCATGTTTCTGGATGAATTTGGCTAGTTATATATGAGCATAATATTATCCCGTAATTTTGCCATAATTTCAAGTTTTTAGACTCAATCATCAATGGAGATGTCCTAGATCCATATAGGGGAGAGTGAAGAAGATTTCTTTTCCTAGACACATTCGTTATAAATTTTTTTATTAGATTTACACATGTTGAATTTATTTTTCTTTAAGTAAAAAAGATGAATAGGGCATGGATGTACTATGCACCAAGGGAGGAATAATATTTCTGCGAAGAACTGGATAAATCTATTGAATCTGCCGAGAAGAATGCAATGACTGACAAGACAAAGGAATTAAATACCTTGTACATGCAGAGTCTGCAAGAACATGAGAGTATTATTCAACAAGACGACCACAATTAGATAGCATGTAATCATTCATGGTAGGGCTGGATGCCAAGCCAGCTCCGCTCCGCTCGTTCTATCTCGTCAACCTATAACGGCCAGCTCGGCTCAACTCGTTAACAAAACCAACAAAAAAAGTTGGCTTGGCTTGTCTCTTTAACAGCTTAAGCCAGCTCGTTAGGATCGCAACCCAATGCAAATTTAGGATTACCACTTCAATGTTTATACAGAACAAAAAAATATAATAAGTTCCAAACTTTTGAAATACTAAATTTGCATATAATAGGACAGCGACACGGTCTTCAAAACACAACTTTGACTTCTTATTTCTATAAAAATATTTATCGAAAAGTGATACATGTATACTTTTGTGAAAGTATTTTTCAAAATAAATCTATTCATATAATTTTTACAATTTCAAACTCAACAACTTAAAAATTATTCATGATTTATATTCCCAAAGTTTGACTCAAACCTTATCCTAAACGTCTTTCTTTACCAATATGGAGGGAGTATATCATTAGTCAAGATTAAGATTACCAACCAACCCATGTTGAGTAAGCTAAACATATACTACCCATCACCAGGTAAGCTCTAAGGGTGACAAGGAATGATTAGGAAATTCTAGTAAACAACATATTAATTGGACCCCATCAAATTGAATCCTAAATGCATGAAACTACAAATAAAAGCTGACATTGTGTAAATAAGAAAGGTGCAAGAGTAATAAAGACATTTACATCTTTTCTAGAGTATCCATGCTCAAAAGCTTCCTCAGAAGTAACTAAGAGCAGTACACCAGAGAGTAAAGTAGTTTCTAAAATCGCACTATAAGGAAGCACTAGCTACAACAAACGCGAGATCACGAGAAACACTAAAAATGGAGCTAAGGTAGAGAATACACATGTATTGAAAGATTAAAGTTATTAAAGAAAAGACTATACGATAGCATTTATGTTATTTATGAAAACACATGTAAAGATTATTTAAAAAATAACCTATGTTAGAATTAATTCAAAATATAATTTATAAGCATGATATTAAACTAAGTCATTTTATTTGTCATTGCTTCTTAGGAATTGTTCAATTTATAAATATTTAATAATAAAAAGGATAACTGAGAGAAACTAATCGGTTTATATGATACTCCCTCCATACTCATATTAGATGATGTTTAGGACAGCAACACGGTCTCCAAAGCATAACTTTGACTCATATTTTCTATAAAAAATATTTATTAGAAAGTTATATATGTATACTTTTATGAAAGTAATTTTCAAGACAAATCTATTCATATGATTTTCACATTTCTAAACTCAATGGCTTGAAAGTTATTCATGATTTATATTCCCAAGGTTTGACCCAAACCTTGTCCAAAACGTCATCTAATATGAGTATGGAGGGAGTATCATGTTGAGCTAATAAAACTATAATGAAAAATAGACTCAAGTTGTTATTAAGCAAATTAAAATTTATCTATGAAAGGAAGGAGTTTTGATTTCCCATTTCTTTGGGGACCTAGATGCAAAATACCCTTTTCTTCCAGTGGAGATCATGGGCGACGGCCTTGCTAGAGCTCCGGTGGCTGGATGAGCCTTCGGATGACTGCAGGAGGTCATGTGGGTTCTTTTTTATGGTCCACCAACGATGGCTAGGTGTAGGCGTTGATCCAAGGGAGGTGACAGTGGCATTGATCGGCACGCGATGCTACGGGCGGTGGTGCTAGGTGTGCGAGGGTGTCCTTTAGCCTTGACCAAGGGGTGTGCATGTGGATACTATGGCATAGAGGCAGGGCAGCACAGGGGTAGGTGAGTAGGGCTCATGCAAGGCAAAGGCACTCAGCTTGGCTAGTGCAGGAGGAGAGGGGTCAAGGCACCATATGTGCTTGGCCGGGACATGGTTGAGTCGGGGATTCAGGTCCACGCTAAGGGCGGATGGGGTGTTTCATCATAGATCCATGAAGAAAAACACCATGGCGTAGAGATCGACGATGTTGTTGACAGTCACTAACGCACATATCCAACCGTCAACTTCAGTATGGAAATAAACATAAATCATACTCATAGGACTTGTATCTAACCAATTCCACAAGATTTGGCGAGTATGTGTATTTAGGAGGCCACCAGAGAAAGATATACCAAAATAGACCCATTCACAAGTCGACCTAGGGTGGAGCCCAATGAGGCCCATCCTTCTCCAGTGTAAAGAAGCACACTTCCCCATCATCATGGCCATTGAATCGACATCGGTTGGATCCAAGGGACGAGAATACGCCACATGGATGACCCATGGATTGAGTGTCCTACAACTCCAACTAAACACATCCAAATTAGGCCATCCCACTGTGTACCCACAGAGCAGTCACTAGATGAAGATACTCCCAAATGGAGCCAGTGGACGGTTGACCGACCCCCCTCCCCCCTGAGTAGGCCAACGCCCAACCGACTCCAAACAGGCATGTGCATTCTCACCACTATCAAGAGTGCATCCCAGCCATGAATGGGTCAAAGAGATGCATCTAGGTTTGGTCGACCCGCCACGTCGGTCGACACCCAACTAAGGCGGTTCGCCCCCAACTTTCATGTGTGCATTCCTACTATCTCTAAGAGTGCATCTCAGCCGTGTATGGGTCAAGGCAGTGTATTCAAGGGTCAGCCAACCGTGGGTTGGCTGACATAGCGTAACGCCAACTGTCTTAGGGTGCCCTCCAACTGTCTCTAGGTGCTATAAATAGGTGATAGCCCCCTCAGTTCCAAACACACAAGAAGTATTGAGTTGCGAAGCCCTGCCTTAGTTGCTTGAATTTTTTGTGTCCATGGACAATGTAAAAACCCCAAGTCCTTATTTTGGTATGACTTGGGACTCATACAAAAATCGTATCTCCTCATTTTTTCTATGACATGGATTTCCTATGGCTTGGATTTCATCCTTAGTACCTAGAAATCTATGAAGGATGTACTTTACAAACACCTTAGTCCACATAATTTGTCACTCGATCACCAACATCACAAACTATAGCTTGATGGGACCATTTTTGCTACATAGGGGCTCGAACAAGTGACCAAGCATAGAGGATCATGAATATGGATTTAAGATTTAAATGGTTTATGTTTGTGTTGATTGAGTCATCAACTAAGGAACGGTGGATTTTCACAAAAACCCGAATACGGCCATATGTGTGCCTAGGAAGTCATAGTACACATATAGCGAACAGATATGATAAACAGAGAACATATGCTTGAATAAATTCTTCATTAAATAAAGTTTTACATAAGAGTGCTTCATAAATAAACTAACCAATAACAACGGAAGACTAATAAACGCTCAAACTAATGGAGCCACAATCCACAGGGACTCTGTCTGGGAGATCACAACTCAGTAGTACGGCAAATCTTCGGGAAACTCAGCAGCAGACTCATGCACAGCCCAATCTGTTTACCCATCCGGGATTTTGTTGAATAAATGACAAGTGTAAGTAAATAATTACTTAGCAAGTATAGCACGGTATGAAGGCTCAAAATAAGGCTAGACACGACTTCACTGCATTAGCATTTTTAGTTGGTTCATTTTAACATTAACCAAATTACTACAAGTGAAACCCAGTTGCAACCCAATTATTAAAGTATAAGTGATATTAAGCATAAATAAACATCATCTTCTAATAAAAAAGAATCCAGGCCACTCGTGACCCTGAGCAAGGCTATCATGTTAGATTTTACACTCTGCAGAGGTTTCGCCCTTTACCCACCAGTCGCGTAAAAGCTCAAACGAATTTTAAACCCAACCACGCGGAGGTGGATCAGACCTCACAAATCACACTTTCGAGGTGTGACCGCATAGAGACGCTACGAGGCTTTTCACAAGACACCCTAACAAGATAGTGGCCGATTATGGTACAACACAGGCAGCATGGCCCAGGCACCGAGATTGACGTACGCCTACGGAGTCACACCATAGGGGGGTCAATGACGTCCAGAGCGCGGGCATCACACCCAACAATGCGCAACGTGTGGAGTTCCCCATCGCAGGGACTCCCAACACGGGACTGTGCCTCACGGGGGCATAGCCGACGGATCACCCGGTCTCGGTGGATCAAGACATACTCTCACCCATGTTTCCCATAACGCCGTCGGCCACTCCGGTAACCACTGACAAGCTAGAGACGTACAAGCTACTTGACAAAGACCAGAGCCATAATAGTTATAGCGGTGGTGACAGGCTCCTGGGTTGCCGCTTTAAGAACCGGACCTTATGGAGGGACACTAGAACAAAGCACGAAGCACATGCTCTAGTTCCCTAAACCAAGTTGCTAAAAAACAAGTTTTATCATTAACGTTAAAGTGAACCATTAAGTCAAGATTAACAATTAAACAGTGGTGAAAGTAGCTGCGCATAGCAAAGATTCTACCCATATGCAAAAACCCAAGGTAAACAAGGATAGGATAATCAAAACTAGGTACAACCTTAAAGGTACATCAATTTAGACACATGCATGTATGAAATAATTTATTACAAGGTGGGTAGGCAGCAAGGATTGTCCGTGCTATAACTTGTCTTCCTCAAAAGGCTGCTGCTGCTATGAGTCTTGCTCCAGAAAGTCCTCCACGCGCTCGAAGTCCAAAGCGAAAGGCTCACCGACTCGACACGAATCACCACGCAAACATGCACGCAAACCAATACATGCAAACAAATAATATTTTATTAGAACAGTACACCAAACAGTAGAAACAGTACAAATAAAGCTTTTAGAAATAATCTACGCTTCACTACGAACACATGAGCGCAAAAATCACACTAATCAGAGCTAAAACGAAAAAGATATGGCAAATCTAAGTTCTAGGGACCTACTGGCAAGTTTTAAAAGTTTCTAGGGACTTATTTGAGGAAAATCGAGGATCTATACGTAATTATACTTAAAACTCCGAGGGCTAGAGTGTAGAAACAACTTAAAGGACGAGAGGTTCTATTTTTAAAAAGGGCAGGGGGTTTTCCATAAAATTAAGGACTGCGGGTACTATTTCAAATCTTGGAGGGGTTCTTTTGCAAAAAGGCGGCGCTGACCATTACATAGAGGTTTGACTCGGGGAGGGGGGAGGGGGGTCTATGGGCCGTCGGATGTTGATCCGATGGCGCGGATCAAACCCGGCGATGGGGGTCGTCGGTAGGGGGGCTCTCGCGGCGGCGCCGCTCGGTCGAGGGCAGGGGGCTCGCCGGAGTTGGGCGCTTTTCGGGCTAGGGACTCCCATTGGCCATGGGATTTGGCTCTACAAGATCGGGAGAGGATGGCGAATCTACCAGGGTAGCTCAAGTTGAGGGGGAGGCAGGGGAGGTGGCGTGCGACAGCGACCGGCGGAGCGGGACTCCGGTGAAGGTGGAGTGTGCTGGTCGGGGCTCGATTCGGGATGCGACTTGGCGCTACTGGTGCGGGAGACGATGGCAAGAGCACTAGGGAGGTCCTGGGGGGTCGGGGAGGCTACATAGGCAGAGCTCGATGGCGACCGGCGGTCGGCATACACCGGCGAGCATGGGCGGCGGGCTACAGAGCCTAGGGGGAGCGGGATGGGGCTCGGAAGGGGGCTTACCTCGGTGCAAAGCTGGCCCACGGGTTCAATTGGCCGGAGCTTGCCCACAGGGGCCGATCGTCGGCGGGGGGCGAGCTCGGGGAAATGGCGGCGCAGGGAGATCGTGGGTAGGGGCTGGAGAGCTCGGCTCGTTGGGGGAGGGCTCGGTGTGGTGCTGGGGCTTGGTGCGCGGCTTATATAGGCCGGAGGGGGGGCTATTGGCGTCCGTGCCATCAATCCCGGCGGCGGCGGCGATCGGATCGCGACTTGCCATGCAGGGGAGGACTTGCCGTGCAAGCGCGCGCGCAAAAGGGGAAGGGGATCGCGGGGAAGCAGAGGGGAAGGTGCTGGGGTGGTCCCCGGGGCACGGTGTGGGGCCAAGACGGCCGGCCGGGGCGGAGCAAGTCACGCCGGGGAAGGGGGTGGCTCGGGCGCGAGGAAGGGGAAGAACCCGACAGGCGGGGCCCCTGCGCAGCGAGAGGGAGAGAGGGAGGAGGGACGGGTGCGAGCTGAGCCGGCGCGGGAGATGTGGGCCGGCTCGGTGGAGTTGGGCCCAGGAAGGAGGGGTGTGGCGAGTCGGGCCGGGGGAAAAGGGAGAGGGGGCTGGGCCGGACTAGGGGGAAAGTAGAGGTAGCAGAAGCGAGCCAGGGAAAAGTCTAGGGGGCAAAAGTGGACTCGGGCTAAAATAACTTTTCTAGGAATCAAACACATGCAAATTAAATTCGAATTTTAAACAGAATTTAAATTCCAATTTAACTTACTAACAAATAAAACACAGTGCAGCAGCATGAATGCAACAAAAATATTTCTACAACTTATATTTGATTTTAATATTCATAAATAATTCATTTAACCTATATTAATTATGAACAATTCAAATAAAAGCCAATAAATTACTAAAAATTTTAAATAGGCTATTTTGGGTGTTACATTGTAGAACCATGGGGGATTATGGTCCTATTTGGCATAGCTCTCAAAGTTGATTCTTTGTTAAATCCAAAAGAACCTCTACATTGTTTTTATAGAGAAGTGATTCTCTAATGACTCTATGAAGTGAATCTCTAAAATTAACTATGAGGCTAGAAGCTCCTCATGATTATGTGAAGTGATTCTCTATCTTAATTTTGATAGTTTATGCTAGAGAATCACTTTTAGTCACAAAATCAATTATCTCAGAGGATCAACTCCATAGAGAATCAAGTATCAGATGGAGTTCTATCCAACAGGCCCTAAGTGACTCAAAGAACCATGGGGGACTAAGACAACTCTGGACTTGTCTAAGCGAGTTCTGGTTTTGACCGAATAACTTTGACGACTTCCAACTTGTATTAATATTTAGCTGAGGATGGAAGAGGAGATCATTCACGCAAGAGGGGCCTTCTTGGTTTAAGTTTTACTCCTAGGGTCATTGAAAATATTAGCGAACAAAGTACTTTTTGGAAGTCTCATATAAAGAGCTCATAGTGAACCCAACCAACAAGTGTCAGCGATGTGTAATGAGGTTTGGCCACTTTGCCGTGACTCATGGGTAAAGTTATACAACATTTGTAGGGTGTAAAATTATAATATAACAGCCATAATCATGGTTAAAAGCAACAGGGATCCTCACATCACACGATTAGGTGGTGGTTCGTTTGGTTGGGTGAATCGCAATGGTTGTGGCTGCGGTTAGGTTGTCTTGATGGATTGACCAAGCAGGCTGGTTTTTCTGAATTCCATGCGGTCTTCTGTTATCAAAGTAGGTAGACCGACACACATAATTAGAGACATCGTATATTATTAGAATTGCATAACAAAGCTTGTATTGCCGAATTATTTTGCAGGAAATTTTATGAGGAACCTTGTTATAAGGGCGTAGTCTAATAGATCGTCTCATACAGCGACACGTAGAATTTTTTTCTGACGTGGTAAGATGAGAGAAGAGGTCGTTGTTTCAGAAAACAACTGCATCATGAGTTAAATTTAGGACTATAAGGCAACTCCCCACCATTGTATAAGTTTTATTGACATGCAACCAATAATATTTTATTAATTAAGGGATATTATATTACTACAAGACAATTAAAACAACTTATTGTATAGTGTCACACCCTAAAATTTCTGAATTTTAGGATGTGAACAAAACTCTAATTAATTTAATAATTTTTCAAGTTAAATTTGTGCAAGATTTATTATAATTTATAGGGAATTTATTATAGGAAAATTTTGTTTTCCAAATTAAATTTAAATAAATATAGGTGATGATAATGTGTGCAATTTTTCAAAAATTTCGTTTAGAAGCCCTATGGGATTTTTCTAGATTTTTCTAGAATCGATTCCTATTTTCCTAGCGTAAATTCTAATTTTTGGAAGGTGCTAACAATCTTTTTCATGAGCTCTAAATACATTATTTGGGTTCCTCATGTCCAACTCTATATCTGGGATTTTCCCGAGATTTTTGGAATTTTCTGAGTATTTTTCGCGGCTCAAATGATTTATCTGAAATATTCTAGATTAATCTTTGCACGGGAAAATAATATTCTGGAAATAAAAAAAAGGAAACCCTAAATCTACTATCGGCCTGAATCCTAAACCGAGCCCAGCTACACCAACCCGCCAAAGAACACAGCCGGCCTACTCCCTTCTCTCATCTTTTGTTTTGGGCCCGTTTTCACCTCGGAAACCCTAAATCTACTATCGGGCCGAATCCTAAACCGAGCCCGGCTAGACCAACCCGCCAAAGAACACAGCCGGCCTGCTCCCTTCTCTCCTCTTTTGTTTTGGGCCCGTAAATGATTTCGGCCCACCAGGCCCAGCAGCGCCCCTATAAAAGGCGCATGGCCCGAGGCACCGCACCCCGCATCCCTCATGTGCCCTAGCCTTGCCTTCCCTTCGCAGCAGCATCGCCGCCGGTAGGAGCCGAGCGTCGCCGGCCGCCATTGCCGGCGATTCGTCGCGTCTGCCGACAGTCGGGGCAATCCGAGGCCATCACGAGCTTCGCGAGATCGGGCCGCAACTCCTCCGCCGGTCCTCGTCGCCGGAGCAGTGCGCCCACGTCCACCTCGGGCCGCCGCCGGCCATCTTCAAAATCCGGCCGCCTCGGTCAACTTCGGGACGAGCCGTCGCCGTCGTGAGTTTCTCGTGAGCTCCACATCGCTGGCCGCCTCCTCCGCCGCGAGCCGAATTTCCTTCCGCGTCCGTGGGTCTCCACCGCCGGCAAGCCCCTCCGCAAACTCGACTCGATCTCCTCCCCCACCGGCACAGCACCACGTGGGCCCTAGCTCGCGGGAACGCCGGCGAGCACGATGGACAGAGGCCTTCCTCGTGCTGTTCAAAGGTAGAATATGGAACTTTTGTGTTTTAGCCCCTAAAGATTCATGTAACCAATCTTAGTTTTCTTGTGTCTTGCGGATCTTGCAGAAAGCCCCCTAGATCTATTGGAACCATGCGATCCAGTCCAAGCCATGCACTTTTGTAGATCTAACCCTGAAGTTATCCTATTTTGCGGCCACTATTTGGTGAGTCTTGCGAAAATCCTCTGCTAGTCCCTGAAATCTATAGTTAATTTCGTATAGGTTCTTACAACATTGTTTTAACCATAGAATTCGCATTTTAGATCCGTTTTGACCCGTTCTCGTTGAGATGGATTTATATTGTCATGAACTACATTTTAGAACTGTTATTTAATATAAAAATATTTCTGAATTTTATTTGTGTTAAATTAATTAATTAATTAATGTTCAAATATGTTTCTCTAATTAAAAGCTAATTAATGTTTATACTTTAGATTTTCATACTAATGTCAAATTGATTAATATTTATTTAATTGGTCTTCTAATTAAAATTTTGACTAGGTTATATGTCGGATTTTCATAAACAAATATTAATCTTGATAATATATATGATAAATAGCTTTTCTAATTAAAATGTAATTAGAGTTGCACCTCGATATTTTATAATTAATGTTAAAATGGCTAATCTTAAAGCAAATGTGTTTTTAATCGATGAAATAATTAGCGAAACTCGAATCATTAGTTTTATTTCACTAGATGCTCACATATTTTATTTTAATTCAATGCTTTAACTGGAATAAATTGTACTTGCATATTTGTAATTAAAATCTGATTAAGTTTTAGCTCGATTTTCATAAAGTGATGTTAATTTGATTAATTTTTAATTAAAGCTACCTTTTCTAATTAAAAACAGCTTAGAGTTAAAACTTCGAGCTTTCATAATAAATATTAATGTGATTAACGCTAACATAAATGTGCTTTCTAAATTAATTAATTTTTGATAGCTCAACTCGGCATACTTATGATTCAATTAAATGATCGCACATGTTTTATTTCAAGTTAATCTTTAATTTGATATAATTGATACATAAACAATTATAAATAAAATATGAATAAGTTTTACTTTGGTGTTTTATAAATTCTAACATAATTGAATTAATTCTAACATAGAGAATAACCTGTATCTATGATTTTATTTAATTAAAATTAATCAAGCATATAGTCTTTTGTGCCTTTTATAATCTAAATCTTCCGATAGCAGTATCTTTTAAATCGAAGCTCCGTTTTCAGCGTTTCTTGCGCTTGCGTGACCGTAGGCTCGAGCCCTATCCTTTAGTGCGCTCTTTTAAAGCTTTTCTTTTGATTGGTGTATTGTTCTTAGTTGTACTTGTTTGTTTGCTTGTATAGTTGTATGCTTGCTTGCTTGTGCTCGATGATTGCTACGAGTAGATGGGACGTTATTTAAAGAGCAAGAGTTGAAGACAATCTGAGCAGCTATACTTTGGAGAAAGGCAAGTGTCTCTAACCATCTTTCTACCTATGCTTTAATTACACTGTCATGATGATTTAATTGGAACATGGAGTGACCACCTAGGAAAACAGTATAACCATGAGTGCTAATGGGCTCTGGCCTTGGCTGAATAATTAGAGACTCTAGTTTGTGCATGTCTTATCGAAAGGGCAAGTGGGGGGAGACTTCGATGAGGTATAACCCAGTCCTCTTGAGCTGTGGGCTTAGCTAAGAGACAGACCTCATTATGGAGGGTTATGCTTTGCTTGGATTTTGAAACCTTAGCGGACTGCACTTATTAGGGAATCTTTGTAAAGGCCTCGTAGCGTCCCTATGTAGTCACACCTCGGTAGTGTGATGCGTGCCTGATCCGCACAGTATGGTTGGGTTTAAAGTTCTTTTGAACTTTTACGCGGCTTATGGTGAAAGTGTACAACCTCTGCAGAGTGTAAAACTGATATATCAGCCGTACTCACGGTTAAGAGTGGCCTGAACCCTCGCATGATTAATTTACTTAAAGTTGATAATTAATTTGCATTCTGGTTATTTCTTGTGGTCTTGCTGAGTACCAACCATAAGTGTACTCAACCTTGCTAATTGTTGTTCAGAAGAATGTGTGTGAAGCTGATGAAGATGGTGCTGAGTTCTAGACGTACGCAACCCCCAGTCGATTGCTTGTGAAGTTTGGAGCCTTCGTTTGCAGGATACGATGTAACTCAATAGACTCGTAAGTCATTTATATTTATTTTACATGATACTGTATCTGTTATTCACTTTCTGGTTTACTGTATGTGTGAAAGTTGATCCTGGCACACATACGGTGTACACTCGGTTTGTTTTCTAAAACCGGATGTGACATATAGGTTGACTAATAAGTCGTCTCACAATTATGTGTCAATGATGACACCGTCTATTATATGGCACCAATGTACTTGCCATAAGTATGAGAAGCATTTCCAGCTCTTGTGTCCACGAAATACGGGCAGAAAGCTTGGGCATTGTTGTCTCCATCCCAATTAAGATGTTCCCACCAATCCTTGGAGCCCCGGATCTCCCGTAGATTCTTTTGCAACTTGATTGGTATTCTCTTGAGATCGATGCATGGTTGAACTTCCATGACCTCCAACGAGGGGAAGCTAACCTGCGGGATGCAAATATTCCTCAGTTTTGGCAGGTTTACCAAAACAAAAGTCATGAGGTGGCTAAAGGCTGGAGGCTTCTCGCTGCCATCTTGAGACTCATGAACGTCAATGACGCTACTCATGGCTGCGCAGCTCCAGATGCTGGAGTCTGCTGAGTAGCCCAACCCAGCTCACGTTCTTGAGGCTGTTGCAATCTTGGATCTTGACGCAACTAACTGCTTTGAGGAAAAAGGTAGTGCTCATT
The DNA here is from genome assembly GCA_033239725.1 of Echinochloa phyllopogon. Lineage (NCBI taxonomy): Eukaryota > Viridiplantae > Streptophyta > Magnoliopsida > Poales > Poaceae > Echinochloa > Echinochloa phyllopogon. The sequence continues at coordinate 57,614,737 of BTCW01000018.1, read as the reverse complement.
CTCTTCCACAATATATCCTTGAGTTTGTCAAGTCCATGGAGCTCGAGATTTTCAAGCTTCTGAAGGCACCAGCTCTCATTGGGTTTCCCATCTTCCTCCTCGCCGTCAAACACCAACTGTTCAAGTGTTGTGCATTTGGAAATGCTCACTTCAAGCAGTGTCTCAAACAAGCTGAAGCTCCCCATGAGGTCCTTGAAGCGAGAGGGGCAGAGAATTACTGTTGGGGCGCTCACGAAATGAGTGAAGAGGAGGCGACCGGTGCAGACGTTGACCAGACGGCCAAGCCTCTGGGCCGTGCTGAAAGCATTGATGGTGATACCGAGGGACTGTATGAATGCTGTGCTGGAGAACATCTTGTCTACTGTGGTGATTCCCTCATTATCGCCTTCCCAATGCATGTATTGGCTTGGGTACATGTCAACAACCTGCAGGCTTTCAAGGTTTCGGAAGACACCCGCAGGAATAATTGAAAGATGGTTGGTGTCTTTAAGCAAAAGGTGCTGAAGTCTCTTAAGGTACACAAGCTCTATGGGTAGAGCCTTGATCTTCGTGAAGGATAAGTTCAGGAACTGCAGCATCAGAAGTGTCCCGATCTCCTGAGGTAGCTCATGTATTTCAGTGTATGATAGGTCCAGGTACTCCAGAGCTGGTGCCGCTCGAAGGAAGGCACCAGATATGTTGGCAAATTTGTTGTTGTGCTGAAGCATCAGGACAACTAGGCTGGGGCATCTTGAGCTAGAGAGGGCCGACTGTCGCAGCTCCTGTAACGAGCTGCACATGAGCGAGACCCGCTCAGCTCCTTCTGCTCTTTCACACAGTTGGACTACCTTATCTTCAGCATTAAGGTTGACACCGTCATGTACCATCCATTTGTTGTTCCTGCCACAGTCACAGGCGATCCACAGCGCCATGTCCCGTACGACGGGCTGCAGCTTCACTTGGTCCTTGTCAATGTCGTCGGGGAGCAGCAAATATGCATCCTGCAAACTGCTGATGATAGAGAACCCATTCAACACAGCGTCACCGGGCGAAGGATCAGTGATCAATCCAAGACCGATCCAGCAATCAATGAGCTCGGCCTTGTTGATGGAGCGTCCCCTGGGCCACAAAGCGCAGCACAAGAAGCAGGCTCTGTGGCTTTCACTGGACAATCCGTAGTCGTAGATTTTCTTAAGATCCCGTAGCACCGCTGTATTCTCTGCCTCCATCCCTGGGATCAGGTGGAATTTAGAGCTCCTGAGGAGCTTAGCCGTCCTGTTCCAGTCGTCGGGCCATCTCTTGGTGGCCATCATGCCGCCAACATTGGTCAGCACGACAGGGAGGCCGCCGCATTCGTCGACGACCTGCTCTGCTATCTCTTTCTTCACCTTCCTCTCCGCGTTCATGAGAAACGACGCGAATAGCTCCCATGATTCATCACGCCCCAAACACTCAACGTCGATCCGGCAGCAAGAGCTCATGACGCCGGAGACGCCTTTTAGGGGTGTCGTCAGAACTACCTTTTGTTTGTACTTCCCACAGCGACGACGGCGGCGAATCGGGTTTGGTATCCCGATGGTCGCCAAGGGCACATGGCTCGTCAGGTTGTCCAGCATCACCAATTCAGAAGCTTGTTGCGTTGAGTACGCTGAAGATAGGACCTGCACGGCGCTCCGCGTCGCCTTCCTTTCTTTCGTCCAGTGGCCCCAGATCGCCTAGCTTGAGCCTTCGTGCTATGTCGTCTTGAACTGTCTTGACGTCGGAGCCGCTGGCGTTGTCCACCCAAACGACATACTCGAAAGCCTTCTCCTTGCCGGAGCCAGCAAGGAACTCGTTGTTTACGCAGCGCATGAGTTCGCTCTTCCCGACGCCGGGCATGCCGCATATGCTGATGATCCCTGTCTCGACATCGTCAAGACAGGCAAGCACTTTGGCAAGGTGCAAGCTCTTCCCGACGACGACGTTGGGCAAGGGCTTCTCGATGCACGATGCAGGGGGGTCCACCCCTGTGAGGTCCTTCACTTCGTCGTACTCTTGGAGCAGATCATTTACCCTTTGATGCTCCCGAACCGCCCTCCCGCTGATGGCGTAACTGGAGATGATGTTAGGCGACAAGGAGCCCACACACAAGCAGCGGTGGCTGTAGTCCTGTTGGATCTTACCCACTTGTGCCTCGACTTCCTTGACTCTCCTGAACCAGCTTGCCACCTGCTCCGGCCGCGTCTCCTGCGGTTTCCTTTTTATAGCATCATCGAGGTCATCCCTTGAAGCAGTGAGACGGCTCAGAGCTTCGCCAACGTCGTCAACGTTGTGGCGTACGTTGCACAAGAGCCCAAACTCCCTACCCAGGCGATCCAAGATGGCAGGCGCATTTTGTTTGATTACTCGCTCCTCAAATCCAGCCATGCATCCGGCGTCGGTGGCGCTTTGGATATACCAGCAGCTGGTGCGGCCGACTCGATCCTGATGAGCACAGGGCCCCGTTTGGTAGAGCTCCTAGAGCTTATTCTCTGGTGAATTCAGGAGGAACTCTGCCAAACAGTGTTCTAGCGAGAAGTGATTTTCTGCTGATTCTGAGAAGTGATTCTCTGAAATGAACTAAGGGGCTGGGAGCTTAAAAAAAGTAGTTTCTCCTGATTCCGTGAAGTGATTCTCCATCCTAATTTTGAGAGTTTATGCTAGGGAATTAAAGAGAATCACTTTCAGCCACAGAATCACTTCTCTCAGAAAATTAACTCTCATAGATAATCAGAATTAGAGAATTAGCTCTCATAGATAATCAGAATCAGATGGAGCTCTACCAAACAGACCCTAAGTATGCATGATTCTAATGTTATACCATCCTAATTTCGTCTTTCTACCATCACTATGCCAACGTTATCCTTTACTATTCCAATTGAATAATTCTTGTTTGGGTTGGGAGGTCAAGCTTGATCAACCATGCGATCTACGAAGTGCACCCACCATTATGGCCACTAACGCCATGGCCGTGAGCTACACATGTCAATGGTCAACCTCTTGTATGATTTCACTTATATGGCCTGATCGATCTGTATATCAATGATCAGCTTATATATAATTACTGATGCCTAAGGTAGCAGTTCCATCATTATTAGCAAGCCGTGGGTCGTCATATTGAAGGACCGAAAACGCTACTACATAGAGGAGGCATGCAAATAGTAGCTTATTATTATAAAAAAAATTCACGGAGAAGAGATTTGGCCTGTATCTTAATTCCGATCCAACACATCTTTCTTGTAGCAATGCCAAAAATAGAATACCGTGGCAAGTACGTACCTCGCGAGCACGCATAAAATTAAGCAACACGGAGAAGGAGAAGGAAATCAACAAACAACTACACCCGTGTCCTTTGCTTCACGGGAATTAAATCATTATAATCAGTCGCGTGCCTACATTTTAATTTTATCCCAACCGATCCTGCGCCACCCAAGGCGGCTCATGTCACGAAAGAACCAAACCCTCTCAACAGCCAACCCCGCCGCCGCTCGCCTCGTTTGCGTAAGGAATTAGCTCCCAAGATCTCGGCGCCCGAACCAGCTAGAGATTTCCACAAGCGAGCCCCCAGTATGGGTCCATGTCTCTAACATATTCTCCAACATAAACAAGGTTACAAGTTGAAATAGTGATTTCGCAATGAACCCAGCCATACGCAAATCAGTTCGAAGACTTGCGACCAGGCTTATTTTGTTTCTTCACTTAATTTTCGATGCATAGTCGAAGAGAAAATTCAGATTATGGACACCATAAGAAGGACTGGCCGCTTCACCGTCACCAGTCGGCAGTCGCCCACTCCAACCCTTGCCTACAAGCGCCTGTGCTGAAAGACTGTCATGCCCTGCGTTCGCAGATTGCTTGCCTTTCAGAAGAATGTGGCACGGCAAATGGCTGCGCACACGTAGACTAGAGAAATATACAGCACCCCCTCCATTCCAAAATATAGATCGTTTTGATTTTTGTAGATACATAGCTTTTACTATGAATCTAGACGTAACGTATACCTAGAGACATAGCAAAAACTATGAATCTAGAAAAGCCAAAACGAATTACATTTTGAAAATTTTAGAATAGAGATAGTAGCTGTTAAAATATAGTCATTGGACTGTAGCCGTTGAAATTAAAGCGTTGCAGAAATAGCATGAACAAATATAGCTGCTATAGATCATTTAAATACCAATGAAATATATAGGTAATAAGATATACATATGGAGATTGAGATTCGGCTGCTCGATTATGCCGAAATATAGATATAAAATCTCATGTGTGTGGAGTAGATAGCCAAATAGATATATGGAGAGTCAGATTTCGCTAGCCTGCTCGAGATGGCCTAATGCAGTGCTGGGGTATCCATTGGGAATATTGCTGATGGTTAAATCAAAGCTGTTGCAAAAATAATATGAATATAGCTTATAAATGATTTGAATACCAATAAAATTATGTCATAATAAGATTGGAAGATTGATTTTTTTTCTGCGAGTATGGAGATTGAAATTTGGCTGCTCGAGTGTGCAAAAATATTGATACACAAAGTCTTGTGGATGGAAAACCTTATGTTGTGGATAACCAAATGGATTTCTATTTTTCTTTTTTCTTTTTTGCGAGGAACCAAGTGTGAAGATATATGTATGTAGAAGTATGCTATATATAGAAGTATGCTAGGCAAGCATGGTACACACAACGTCCAGTATTCCCTATTTGCATCCCTACAGTCCACATACCAGCAAAAGGATGGCTACTAGCAGCAAAGTGATGCTCCAATCGCTGGCCTTTGCTTTCGTTTTCACCATGCTTATAGCAGATCAGGCCTGTGGCGTGCATGACTGCAACGAGCAGAAAGCGTTTCTTTTCCGCGTTTGCAAGGAGATGCTGGATCCGAATGGCCGCTTCCGCACCCCAGACAATCACTGCTTCATGTTGGTGCTAAACACTGACATGAAATGCATATGCAGCATGATCACTGACGACGACGAGAGGGGTAATAAGCGTCCGGAAGCTTATTCGCCTTGCCCGAGATTGCGGCAGGCCGTTGCCAGTCGGAACCAGATGCGGAAGTGAGTAGCCTGCAATTTAATATTTTCCATGAGATTTTTTTTTGTACTAGTGCTTTGCTTTTATTTTCATCTGATAATGCAGATAATATAACCAAATAATTTCTTTTTTTTCTTCAGGGCATACTGTCCTGCCACTACTGACGAATCCACCGAGAGCGCCGCCGGTCCAGGACTAAGCAGAGACCATAGGAATAGCAAACCAAGAGGCAAATTAAAGGCAATGAAAAAGAATAGATGTGTTGTATTGGCTGGGTAGCCTTTGTAACATGTCTTTGCTTGACCCTGGAAGTTACTGCTAGCAACAAAAGATAGCTAGATCTTGAAACTAGTCCCAGAAAATCGATGGCAAAATTGAAACATATGGATTTTGCGATAATTTTAGAAAGAGTGGTTCGATTGCGACTTACAAGACATGAAAGGTGATAACAGCCGGTCACTTTTAACTTGCCCTATAACTAGTCTCAATCAACATTTTTATTGCATAATTACCAAAACTATTATTATGTTAGTAACTGAGTCGGTTGGATGTCATGGGTATGAAACTCCTTTCTTATATTTCTAGTGGAATAATTGCTTATATAACATATTAATGTCCACGAAAACCCGGCGATACTGGCTTAGCTACAGCAAGATTTGACAGCACTTGAGACAATATGGTCGACAACCTCAGTTGTTTTCGCTAACTTTCGGATCAGAAAAAAGAATGCAAGTGTGAGACTGTCCGGTTGTTTGAAACAAAACAAACCAAGGTGTGCGATGGCGTTCGTTGCAGAGAAGAAGCATCAGAGACCTATACAGAACCAAGGGAGCTGCTGCTACATGTATCTTGCATTGGAAAATAGCCATCTCTGCATGTCAACCACTCTGAAACGTTGTATTTTTGCTAAATCTAAGGGCTAACAAGGTGCTCCGTTCCTGGGCCACTAATGGGCTGACCGGCCCGAGCAATTCGGCTCGGTCAGCAGATGCATTGGGCCCTCGATCTCTGCGCCTTCCCTACGGAAGTCTTCGACGACGGCAGCGGAATCCGCGGGCGATCCATGTCATTGCATCGCACCGACCACGGCCATGCCATGAGCCAACTGCTCCTCCACGGCTCCACGTGCTGCTGATTGGGACATGGAGAGCATAACAGGGCTCAGGTTTCTGTCCAACCAGAAAAGGGACAGATACATTTGCTGATTTTTCTACTACGTTCGTCACAAGTGAAGGAGCAGGACGTACAATTCACGTCTGGCAGGGGGCACACGCGTTCGTCCCTTAACTCTTAAAAAAGCCGATTTTAGTCCTCAAACTTTAGGTTACTCGTTCAATTTCATTAATCGTCTGAGCTAGACAGCCAAGTAGGTGCACCACATCATCCAGCTATGCTACATCGGATCAAGTGATGGGTCTAGTGTACCGCAGCCGGTTCATTTATATCAGCCAATGTTCATAAGTGATTCTCTCGAAACAATTAAGATGCAAAATCAGCGCAATACAAATATTATCGGTGCAACTTTTAGATGCATGCCTAGAGATGATTCAGTTAGATAGTAATTAGAGCCATTGCCTAAGCCAGGGGTTTATCATTTCTGTTCATGGATGAATTAGCAGCCTATTCGACCTGTGAAAGTGAAACCCTAAGACCCGATTGGATGATGTGGCACGCCTACGTGACTGTCCAGCTTGGATGAGGGACAGAATTGAATCGGAAACGTAAAGTTCACGGACTAAAACGACATTTTCAAGAGTTGAGGATGAAATTGACCCAAAGGTAAAAGTTCAGGGATCAATTTGTTTATTTTGTCATATACATGCTTTCATGCGCCAGTAGCTCCGCCTCCGCGTGGGCGCGCAACGCTATCTGTTTGTACCAACTCCGTGCTTCCTCATCACTCACATGCATAAAGAAATAGAGTGCGTGACGTGGAGAGGCGACATACATCATACATGCTGCTGCTTGTTGTGCAGTGGTTAACACACATCATGCAAGCATGCGCGGCTCACTGAAATGGTTGGGATGATGATGCAATTGGCCGGCACTTACGCTCCAAAAGATTAGTTACACATACTAGTATTACTAGCTAGCTTAGATCATGCATATATGTTTCGTGCCCTAGATTATATAATAATTAATCCCAGCTATCTACAATATGTAATCTGGGGAAGGCATCTTATGATTCTAGGCTCGATCGACCAAGTAATCTGGGGCGTGGAAAACAAATTATATATATATATATATATATATATATATATATATATATATATATGTGTGTGGGCGCGCGCGCGCCCTTGCCCTTATAGCTAGTAATAAACCAATTATTCAGCAAACCTTATTTTGCGTCAATGACCCTCCGGATCCTGCCTAATCCGGAAACAAAAGAGAATCATTAGCCTAGTTTAATTTGTAGTGTCATTTGTCTTCATTCTTGTCATGCATGGATCAGTTGGTACCTGTGAGAGATCGATGAGTCCTTGCAGACTCGTGATCACTTGCTGTGCCCACACTGCCAATACAGTCTCGAGTATTTGCTGTTCTAGGAATCGCCTTTTTCTGAATATACATAGTTGAAGCATTATTGTCTTGTTGTACACGCATTGCCAGTCAAACTAGTCAGGGCGACTCGAATTCAATATTATTTGCACCTTTTCTTTTTTGCGAAAATATTGTTGCACTTCAACTGCTTCGTACGGTACATGCATGTGTGCCACGTCAGGCTAGCATATATACGCAGCAGTAAAATAAAACATTGGGCGAACTGCCTTGGCCACATCGAATTTATGAATGAAAGGTTCCGGCCTTCCCTTTAAAAGAAGGGAGAGCCATTTATTACAAAAATTTATGGCACTTTCGTCTGCCTCACACAAAAGAATAGGTTAATAATAATTTGGATGCCAAAATATTAGTAATTAATTTTATTACTAAATCTTCATCCATAATTAGCAAAAATTTACATGGCCGTCGTTTCTAGGCTTTGACATGCAAGCTGCATCAGCTTCTTGTACTCACAGGATGGTTGCAATTGTGCCTAGAACCGAAGCTAGTGTGACCCTCTGAACAGTACCTGCATATAAGTTTTAGTAGAAGTTTTGTTAAACACGATATTGTTTCGACTAGTCCAAATGGCCCAACATATAGCCCATGCCCCTACTAGCAATTGTTTCTTCAAGTTAACATCAATGCCACGAAGCCAATTAGCAAACATATATTGTATACTAATTGCGGGGAGTAGGTTAAAAGATATGTAAACACAACGTGCTGTGTTGCAAAAGCAATATTTAATACCATCGTTCCAATTCCTTCTAGCTAGATTATCTTTGGTCAAGGTTACCCCTTTATAAAGGTACCACATAAATATCTTTATCTTGAGAGGTATTTTTAGTTTTCATAGGGGCTAAAGTTTAGTCCCTTAAATAAATAATAATTAGAAGTATTGAACATAAACTAATTATAAAACTAATTGCATAAGCCATGTCTACTTCACGAGATGAACCTAACAAACCTAATTAACATATAATTAGTATATAATTATCACATGTTTACTGTAGCGTTATATTGTCTAATCATAAACTGATTAGGCTTAATAATTCTCCTAGCAAATTAGCCCTCATTTATAATAGATTTTTAATTAATATATATTTAATACTTTTAATTAGCATATTTATATTTGATGGAACGGAACTAAATTTTAGTCAAACGAATCCAAACACCCCATTTATTTCTCTCAATATAACCATTATTGATCAAAGCGCCGTACATCGACCTACTTGATAATTGGCTCAAGTCAACAGCGGTAAGTAAAAAAAACGGATCGGAAATCATGTGTTATGGTTGGTGCCAGGTGACCCAACGCAGTGACCGTACGTCAGTGTCCATCGATGATAGCAGACGTCGTCGGCGTGTGCAATGTTTTCCTTTTGCAACATCTCTGGGATGAGTGACCCCTTTCTGAAGATATCTCCATTGCTTGCTCGAAAATGAATAGGAAAATAATGAGTTGATGACGTGTGTGACAGAGGCGACAAAGATGCTACTGCTTTGTGCAGTGTAGCAGTGGTTAACCCAACGTACGATGCATGCGCTGCTCGCCTGCTCACTGCAAATTGTTGGGAAGATGACGACGATGACGATGACGATGTAAACCGGCACATCCACTCTGTAAAGATCAACTAATAATTCTGATCCCCACATACTTAAAATAAGTAACGATATGATCCGGGTAAGCTCCTTTCGACCGCATCTGCGTCCTCCTAATTTGAAAGAAGAGAAAGAGGAAACAGGACATGGATCAAGTCTCCTTTTGACTAGAGTTTACGAATACTGAACAGTTACGTATAGTTAATGAATAAACTGTAAGGGATCACGTATCCACCACGAACACCCCATGACCCCCAACATTTTTTTTACTAGCTGAGCATGCATGCAGGATTGCAGGGTCAGCGAGCAGTCAACAGTCATGCATGCATGGTCACCCCATAAGTAAAATAAACGCATCGGAGGTCATGTGTTATGGTGGCGAAATGTTTTCTGTTCGCAATATCAGCGGGATGATTATATATATCCCCTGTCTGAAGATTCCCATTGCTTAACTTGCTCCAAAATGAGTAAGAAAATAATGAGTTAATGACGGGTGGAGAGAGAGAGGAGACAAAGATGCTGCTGCTTGTGCAGTGGTTATCAACACCAGAAAGCATGCTCGCTGAAAATGTTTTTTTTTCGTATAGATAAGGACTCGCTGAAAATGGTTGGGATGATGATGCAATTCAGCCGGCACATACCGTGTGTAAAGATCTGCTAAATTCCGCACATACTCCAATAATATATATTCGGCTAAGCTTCTTTGTCACCTACGTCGATCCAAATCTCAAAGAAGAGAAAGAAACGAATGGATGGATCAATTCTCCTTGACTCATTGACTCGTTCCCATCATTTGCTGCTCCCACAAAAATATTTGTAGAATTACTAAAACACTAGAGTTTATGAATTATGAACTGTAAATGATCACATCATATGGATCGGAGCACGACTTGACGATCGATCTCCCCGCGTCGTCGTCGTCGCCGTCTTCTTCTTCTTTGACTAGTTAGCTGCAGCATTATTCGGCTGTAGGCATTCAGGCCTTGTTTAGATGTTAGAATTGGGAGGGTGAATTTGGGAGTAAGATGTCACTTCGTAATCATTGCGCCACTGTAGCATTTCGTTTGTATTTGTGAAAAATTATTCAAAAATTAATTAATTAGTCTCAAAATGTTCGTCTCATAGAGTACAACAAAACTGTGAAATTAGTTTTTGATTTTATCTACATTTAGTACTCCATACATGTTATGACATTTTGATGTGATGGGGAATCTTCTTTTTGCATAGTGTATTTGGGAGTTCCTTTTTGGAATTAAACAAGGCCTCACTTATTTGAATTCTTAATCTAAAAAAGCTGCAGCATTATTGCCAAGTACGCGCTTGCATTATTCACGATCGATCATGCATGCAGGGGTCAGCGACCAGCCAAACTAGTCAACAGACATGCGTGGATACCCCAATTCAATATTGTTACACCCTTGAGAGCTAGCTGCTTCGTCGTACGGTACATGTGCACAATGCCAGGCTAATATAGTGAAAAGATGCATGCGCGATTGCTTCAAATTTGCCACATCGATGATGGTCACGTGTAACACGATGACCACCTAAAGGAGTGTCGATTATCTGATCGTCGTCGATGGATGCTTTTTCCTATAAAGCAAGGTATAATCATGCAATGCTGGCCCATCCTCTAGCTCCCAGCTTCTGTCTGTGCTGATCTAGCGAAAGATTCTAAACACACATCAAACCAACGAGCCAGAGTATCTGAATCCATGGAATAATATGTAGTACTCCGTACTTTTTTTACATCTTTTATTTATGGATGTATGTGGACGTAAATGTTGACATGTATACTACTTGCACTTAAGATTGCCGAAATTACTCTTTGAGTAGACTAGTTGGTATGCACGTGCCACATGCACGTGTTTTAAAAAGGACATGGAAAAAATCTTGAATTCAATAGAAAGTTGATTGTAATTTAAAGAAAATGTTCAATTTGCAAGACACGCGGTACAAGTTCTATAAACTTTATGCTCAACGTTTCTTCTCTTTTTGTGAATTCACAAATTGGAATCACAAACTCACAAACATTTGCTTGGAGCTCACCTTTCAGTGGCTCAGTAATCAACTGTTTCAGCACGTACTACGTCAAATAAAAGAAACCGAAAAGATAGAATAATGGAGAAAATATCGAACTTAAGTGTATACTATAATATATAAATATAAGTAAATATTGCAAAGGCAAATAAGTAAATATTCGAGACTGAAATGTTCCAAACGACAATATAAATAGAGACTAAACGTGCAATTGGCACATCTACTCTAACTCATAGACTTTCGGAGGAGGAGGTACCATTGTGTGATGAAAATCCAAATAACTATTTGGAAGCAGGTGAAAATAGTTATATCTACAGAATTTATCATATTGTACACTGTAAAAATGGAAAGGAAATGTAAAATTATTGGACTTAAATCCAAACGTAATCATTAACTACCATCTATTTGAAAACTTGCTTAGGCTATATATACTAAATATGGCAATATTAAGGATACGACATTGCAAGCAGAATTTATCATATTTACACTGTAAAAATGGAAAGGAAATGTAAAATTATTAGAGTTAAATCCAAACATAATCATCAACTACCATCTATTTGAAAAATTGCTCAGATTATACATATTAAATATGGCAACGTAAAGGGTGCGGCATCGTAAGCAGAACTTACCATATTGTACACTGCAATAATGGAAAGGAAATGTAAAATTATTGGACTTAAATCCGGACGTAATCATCAACTACCGTCTATTTGAAAACTTGCTTAGATAATGCATATTAAATATGGCAACATAAAGGACGCGACATTGCAATCTGAACTTACCATATTGTACACTGCAAAAATGAAAAAAAAATGTAAAATTATTGGACTAAATCCAAACGTAATCATCAACTACCATATATTTAAAAACTTGCTCGTATTATACATATTATATATGGTAATATAAAAGGCGCGGCATCACAAGCCGAACTTACCATATTTTACATTGCAAAAATGGAAAGAAAATTTAAAATTATTGGACTTAAATCCAAATATAATTAACTATTATCTATTTAAAAACTTGCTCAGATTATACATATTAAATATGGCAACATAAAGGGAGCGGCATTGCAAGGAGAACTTACCATATTGTACACTGCAAAAATAGAAAGGAAATGTAAAATTATTGGATTTAAAATCTAAACGTAATAATCAACTACCATATATTTAAAAATTTGCTCATTATATATATTAAATATGGCAACATAAAAGGCGCAACATCGCAAGCAGAACTTACCATATTGTACACTGCAAAAATAGATAGAAAATATAAATTATTGGACTTAAATCCAAACGTAATCATTAACTACAATCTATTTTAAAACTTGTTTAGACTATATATATATATATTAAATATGACAATATAAAGGACGCGGCATCGTAAGCAGAACTTACCATATTGTACACTGCAAAAATGGAAAGAAAATGTAAAAGTATTGGACTTAAATCCAAATGTAATCATCAACTACCATCTATTTAAAAAATTACTCAGATTATACATATTAAATATGGCAATATAAAGGGAGCGGTATTGCAAGCAGAACTTACCATACTGTACACTGCAAAAAATGGAAAGTAAATGTAAAATTATTGGATTTAAATCTGAACATAATCATCAACTATCATTTATTTGAAAACTTGGTCAGATTATACATATTAAATATGGCAACATAAAAGACGCGACGTCGCAAGCTGAACTTACCGTGTTGTACACTACAAAAATAAAAAGAAAATATAAAATTATTGTATTTTAATCTAAACGTAATCATATACGCCAGTTTTGCAAGTATACTGGCAAATTCCTTTTGACCATGATGTATATGTTCAGAAATGAAGTATGAGCTGCCGAAAAAACACATCCAAACAGTGCCGCAAATCACATAAACATGCGGATCTAACAACTAATTAAATCAATTCGATAGTTGCATGTGCCGCGGTCGACGCAATAAGTTCATCCTATCAACAAGTTCATCAAACTATCTAGTCTAGTATCCCATGATACCGTGGCCGACGCAGGAGAACCTTACATGGCCGACGTGCGGCACCAACTTCGACTCACACATACCATCGCAAACAACCCCACCATCTGTTTGCACGCCACCAGGTAGTACCTCTCGCGCCGGCTCAACGCCGCCGCCGCAGGGCTCTTCATCACGTCGGACATGGCGAAGCTGCTAGTTCTGACCTCGTCGTCCTCCTCGTCCGACGTTGTCGTATCACTGTCGACGGCGCCGGCGTTCTTGCCTCTGCCCATCATGCACGACGCCCTGTAGTACGGCCTCCGACGCTGGAGACGCTCCGGCGTGCAGGTGCACATATGTGTTGAGCCGACGGCCGTGGGTGATGGCGGAGCGGCGAATCTCTCTACTGGAGGATTTGTGGAACAACCACATGTCAAGGGGGATAATGAGAAGTGACGGCTGGTTGGCGTGATTTATATAAGTCTTGGCTAGTTTAGTATGGTAATTATGACTTTAATTTGGACACAATCATCAACTAAGGAAACCTATCGTATGTTTGAAAACCTTCTCAGATTGTATATATTAAATTTGGATAGTCTAGTATGGTAATTATTAAATTTCAATCTGGACACAATCATCAACTAAGGAAACCTATCATATGTTTGAAAACTTGCTCAGATTGTACATATTAACTATGGCAACACATTCGACTTAAATCCAAACGTAATCATCAACTACCATCTATCTGAAAACTTGCTCAGATTATATATATATATATATATATATATTAAATATGGAAATATATCATCTGTTTAAAAACATACTCAAATTATACATATTAATTATGGTAACAGATTGGACTTAAATCCAAACATAATCATGAACTACCATCTATTTAAAAACTTGCTAAGATTATACATATTAAATATGGCAACATAAAGGACGCGTGAGTAGATTTAGGTGGACCCGATTTAGGTGAAAAAAGTTATGGGTTTTGGGGGGAATTCTCTTCCGAAGGGTGACAAAATGGGTCTCCCCCCTCCCCTTTCGTTGTCGTTTTTTCATGACAGATGGATCCTCTGTGAGGTGGGCGGTGGGCCTAATCTTGATGAGAAGTGTTTTCAAATCTAATTCTCTTTATAATATAGATATGGTGAAAAAAAATTTAACACGACAATAGCGCCTTACGAATTTCTATTAGAAGAGGAAAAAACAAAAGAAAAAAGGTACAAACCCAACTCACACTAGTAGTGACACTACGACAACAAAGAAAAAACAACTCTGCCATTGCCGACGAACCTTCCAACTTACACCAAAGCAGCAAAGAAGGAGAAATGCAAGCCAAACATGGGCGAAGAAACAACTAGCACCTCTGCAGCCGCGGCCTACAACTTCGTACATTTTCGACGCTACTGTCGCCCGGTGTGCCAGTTGATATTGCTGAAAATCTTCTTTGATTAAGGCTGTCACCTCCTCCGGTGCTGTTTTTACTTCCTGACTGAATGTTCTCACGCTCCCTCGAGATGTTCACCGAAATATATAAATTAATGATGTGGCATAGAAATTAATGATTAATGATGCGAGAGAAGGAAATAATTTCTATGCAGGAAACTATGCTTCGCGAGAACCAAGAAAGAAAGGAAGATGATTGGGTGATGAAAGGAGAGAAAAGGAAGGGAATTGGCTAACATTTTATTTTGAAGAAACTTCCCAAAGGGGAAGGTGGTTTCTATAGACAGTGTCTATACGACATAACAAATATAGAAACTATCGAATAGTGTCTCGGTTGGGACTACCCTTATGAAACTCCTCTCACACACCACGAAACTATTCATTATCTCTCCTATAACGTATCAGCATATTTAATGCCATGAAACTTCTCATGAACCCTCTGAGACTAGCCTTAGACCGTCAGAATTGTTTTTGTTTCTGTGGTTGTTCTTTCCTGCACTTGGCTGGCCTCACATTACCAGATTGTTTGCTGTTAAAATTTTCCTCCAAGAGAAGATATTGGAGTGATATTTTGTCTTTTGGTCTGTCCGGCGAACTGAATTTGGTTTGCACTCATTTTCCGGTGAATTTGATGCTTAATTAGAACTCATCAATATGCTCCCCCCGGTAGAAGAGGCAGAGTTGGTGTTAACTAGTACTACTACGTTTCTGTCCTCAGGAACGTCAATACGAACTCCACCAAGGAAAAATCAATACGAGTGTAAGTTGTCACGCCATGTCTTTGACTTTGTCACCACTCACCGCCTTGTCTTACGAATTCGGTGTCAATCCTTGAAATTTCTCCACCACTACCGCGCTCCTTCGCGGGCTTCCATTGCCATTGTATTATCAGCTTCCATGGATTCTCAAATTTCTTCTCATTTATTTTTGTTTTTTTTCAAAAAAATGACCGTGGCCGGAAATTTCACCAATTTGTTTTTTTAAACACCAGAACAGCTGACAAATTAGATGTAGCAAGAAAAAATAGCACCGGTTAATTTCTAAAGTAAATTCAGAAAGAGGGCTTAAATCCAGGCAGATAAATTTCTCAAACAAAATCTAACCAAATGAGCCGCGCTTAGTCCCGCAACCATTTTCTTTCCAGGCATACCTACAATTCTATACACTTATTACATTTGCTTGTACGGAGAGAGTACCGGTACTGGAGATAGATGGCCCGTGGTTTTTGCCCGGCCCGGAAGAAAATAAATAAATCCAGAAGCAAAGGAAGAGACAAGCAAGTGCTAGGCAGTGCAGGGAAAAGAGTCGGGCCGTGCTGCCATAAGCGCACAATTGCCAGAAACGGGGAGTGGTTCGGAGCAGTTGGGTGCCTGTGTTGGAATGGTTGGCCGAGCCTACCCTTTTTCCCCCCCGCCCCCCTTTCCTACTAACTACTATATCATCATCGTCCCCACGCCTCGCTAACCACTCTCCCATCTCATTCCCTCCGGCTCCGTGTTCCCCCCCCACCACCTGATCGCTCGCACGTCCGTACACTACCCACGTGTCGTCGTCCCTTGTTCTTGCGCCGCCGCCGACGAGGATGGCGCCGAGGCCGTGGCGACCGGTGCTGGCGTCGGCCACCAAGTGCTGCGCGGCCGAGGACGCCGCGGTGGCACCCGACGGCCTGGCGCGCTGCCGCCCGCAGCAGTCGGAGCTGTCGCGCCGCCTGGCCTCGTTCCGCCGCCTCTCGTCGCTGGCCAACAGCCCGGCCTCGGCGGAGAACGTTGCCGGCAAGGACGGCGGCGCGGCGGCGGGGGAGATGGCGGGCCCGCTGCAGCTGCACTCGTTCGGGGTGGGCGAGCTCCGCGGCGTGACGCACGACTTCTCCGCCAGCTTCCTGCTGGGCGAGGGCGGCTTCGGCGCCGTGTACAAGGGCTTCGTGGACGCCGGCATGCGCCCGGGCCTCGCCGCGCAGCCCGTCGCCGTCAAGCAGCTCAACGCCGCGGGCTTCCAGGGCCACCGCGAGTGGCTCGCCGAGGTCATCTTCCTCGGCCAGTTCCGCCACCCGCACCTCGTCAGGCTGCTCGGCTACTGCTGCGAGGACGAGGAGCGCCTCCTCGTCTACGAGTTCATGCCCCGCGGCAGCCTCGAGAACCACCTCTTCAGGAGTACGTGATTCTATTCCTGCATCTGCATCAGCCTCAAGCCAATTGGGGAATTCACCTGACCTGACGATCGATGCCTCATGCGTGCAGGGATCTCCGCGACGCTGCCTTGGGGCACCCGCATCAAGGTCGCCATCGGCGCCGCCAAGGGCCTCGCCTTCCTCCACGCCGCCAACACCCCCGTCATCTACCGGGACTTCAAGGCCTCCAACATCCTGCTCGACTCGGTCGGTGCTCCTTTCTGTTTTCAATTCCAGCCACTCTGAAACCAATTGGGACGTACGTACTGTTCGATCAGACAATTAAGCTGATGATCGATCTGAAACCAACTGATGATCTGCAGGACTTCACTGCGAAGCTGTCGGACTTTGGGCTCGCCAAGATGGGTCCCGAGGGCGAGGACACGCACGTGACGACGCGGGTGATGGGCACCCACGGCTACGCGGCGCCGGAGTACGTGCAGACGGGGCACCTCAACGTGAAGAGCGACGTGTACAGCTTCGGCGTCGTGCTCCTGGAGCTCCTCACGGGCCGCCGCGCCATGGAGCACGTCCGCGGCCGGAGCGCCCACGCCGACCAGCAGCTCAAGCTCGTCGACTGGACGCGCCCCTACCTGAGCGGCGGCAGCCGCCGGCTGCGCTGCGTCATGGACCAGCGCCTCGCCGGGCACTACTCCGTCAAGGGCGCCCGCGCCGTGGCGCAGCTGGCGGTGCAGTGCACGGCGGCGCAGCCGAGGGACCGCCCGCGGATGGCCGCCGTCGTCGAGGCGCTGGAGAAGCTGCAGGGGCTCAAGGACATGGCCGTCAGCGTCGGCCTCTGGCCGGCCAACGCGCCCGTCGCCGGCAGGAACGCCATCTCCGCCAAGATCCGCGCCGAGGTCAAGGGCGCCGGCGCCAACGCAGGGTCACGCCGGAGGAGCGCCTCCTCCAAGCTGCCATGAACATGATCGACCGTCGTGTACCGGAATGTGTACGCGTATGAGAAGTGTCGTATAGTGTATAGTGATTAAGGTCGATTTGTTATGTGGTGTATGCGTAATCGATCGAGCCCAAGTACACGGAGTCAGTACATACGTACTGCTGCTAGTCGTATTTAGTGGTTTATTAGGCGCCCAAATACAAACGTTTTTGTCTGGTCGTGGCTGCGTCTTCCATCTAACTTTCCACTGCAACGAACGAAGCTTGAGACGAAGCAACGGCGGCGGAGCTACCGGACACGGCGGTGCTATTCTCGACGGCGACCCTGCCGCTACGGGACGGCGCCATATTCGTCGACGGAGCCATCATCACCGGCATGTCGCCGTACCGCTGCCCCGGTCGTCAGAAGACTTGGCTCGCGTAATAATCTTGTTGAGCTAGCTATATAGCTTGCCGTTCTTTCTCCTCCGCCTACGAACAACGGGATCGATCAGGATTCAGGAGTGACCCTTGGCCGGATACATGCATGACGGCTCCGCCGTAGTCAGCCTGATCTTTTTATGCACACGTGCTTGGGACCACTCGCGACCATGGGCGCATATATATATATATATATGCTTTAATTTCAGAAAGTTCACTTTGTACATGAAGAATTGTATGTTGAAATTTTGGCCGGAAATCAGAAGTCCACTACATGTGAGTTGCATAGAAAGATCAAACGTCAAATTGTTTTTATAATTTTCATAAACTAGCGAGAACGAACGGTTGCGACACACACGTTTAATAGAAAATAATACTACATAATAGATAGTTGGTCGGAGACCGTGTTGATTGCGAACTCGACGACGTCAGACTACGAGACGGACGGGGGAGGAGGAGGAGGGTTTGATGGAAACAAAAATCTAACGGGTGGGATCAATAAGAAAGATAGTGTTCGTGATGGTCCATCGGTTGTCAAAATATACTGTAGTACGAGACAAGTTATGTCCGCTGGTGAACGGAAGGATTCATCCCGTCGACGCATTCTTTGTGCGGGAACGGCCGGCGGGCCACGAATTAATCCGATGCCGGTCGTACGTGCATTGCCTCCTCCGAGCAGGCCAGGCCGGGCCGGGCATCTTCCAACAGTAGCAGCGTTCTCTGGGTAGCCGGAGGGCGACAGGCCCGACCCAGCTGCGAGGAGACAAAACAAACCGCGAGGCGAGACCGGCGACGGCGACGGCGACCTCTCTGATCGATGCCGAAGCGCAAAAACTCCGTCGCGACCGGCTCCGCTCCTCCGCCGGGGGTCAATCGGCCCTGAGCCACGGATGCCGGCGACGCTCACGAAGCCGGAGGTGACGGCCGGCCACCACCGTACCGAACACGAAAGCTGAAGGTAGCTGGTGACGTCCCGACCCGCGTCACGCTCGTTACGGCGAAAGCTCCATCTCCCGGAAAATTTTAAAAGACTTCGTTCGTCGTCGGCCACATTCCTCAACTGAAGCTTCGTAAAAAAAAAAAACTTCGTCAGAGATTTGCAAGGCGAATCCGAGCAAGAAGCAAGAATTGGACTGGATTGTTTTTCTTTTCTGGCTCTAGATATGTTTTGACTGGTTGGGCACGTGTGGGCTTTAGAAGCTGTTGCTGAAGAGATGAGGTTGAGTTGTTAGACTGGACACCGTACTACCCTTGTTGTGTGCTAGCTTCTCGATCCGTTGTCACTTCCAAGCGTACGTGACCGTAGCTACACTTGCGACCCGGCCGGAAATATATGGTTCGCGCGTTCCCATTCATGCCTAGCCTGCTACGTACTCCATCTCGTCATTGCAAACTTCTGCTTGGCCAACTGCTGACTAGTACTCGATCACCACTACTTCTCTTCAGTCAGACCTCGTCCGCATCCCCTTCTCTGCACGAGCCAGCGGTGATTGGAAGATATTGTTTGCTAGATATTATTGTAGATTATTCAAGATCCTAAATCCTGAGCTTACTAATAATTTAGCGCACCAACTTCTGGCATTCCGTTCGTGTCTTCTAATGTGTCTTCTAATGGAGACACAATTAAAGTTGCATATACACTACAGTTCTAGTTTCAAATATAACCGTGCAACTGTATCATCCGATCCAAAGAGGGATAGACCCGCTAGCCGCTATTAGGGCACCCACAGCCAAGGCGGACGGGAAGGTTTTGTTCCCCATACGCATTACTAGTATCATTACTTCAACATCAACACTAATATGTCAAACACAATTAGATGTGTACCGGATCAAGCTTAGACTACTGTTGCATCTCCTAGCAACAGATCACAACGCTCGCAACTGAAAAGGCACAGGGACAGTGAGATAGAAAGACGGCGCCGAGGCGGTTAAAAGGGTGCGCACGGCGCCGTCTTTCAGAGACCTACAACACGTGGAAGAGCAGAAGAGCCCAGACTGAGCAAGAAAATTAGAGGAACTGATGATGCAAACACGCTGTGCACGCAAATGTACATCACTGCACGGGTCGCGGACCGACAGGAGCCGTTGGATCGGCGGAGCACTACCGGTGAAATCTTCCTTCACCAGGGAGTTTTGTCGCCTGGCCCAGCAAGGATGATCTGCAACCATTTCACCAATGGTTAAGGAAGATTGTAGCAGCGGTATGAGACTCAGAGCATGGCGTAGTGCTAGGCGAAGGCACATACATTGCAATCTATAGCGAATCGCCGAGCAAGCATGATGGCTGTGTTGCGTTCTCGAGCGGTCTCGAAGGCCACCACAAAGCTGAGGTCGTCTCTGGGTTGCCAAAACATCGCCTGCGAGGCTGCTTCGCCACCACCTCTAACACCACATAACTGTAACAAAAAACAGCAAGGCTTTTAGGGGCAGACAGAAGCTTCTTACTTCTCGACACGGACTGGTAGAAGTATTGAGCAAGAGCAATGTGCCAATACCAACTCATGCTTATAAGGAAAGATGACTACCATAGGTGCAGTGTCATAGTGGACCATTACTACTATATGTTTCAACCAAACTGAACTGCCAGTAACATTGGTAAAAACCTTTGGAACAGACCTTAAAGACGGACATGCTTTTATTTTTTATGCCATAAAGATGCAAGCATCAATATGTAACATAATGCCTTCACAGTCACTATCTAAACACAGAAAAGATATGATGTTAATGGTAAACTGTACCATACCTGCATTGATGAGGAATAGAATTCCTTGGCAACTACTGATTTCCCTTTAGTAAGTCGCATCCGCAGTCTTCCAACATTGAGTACATGAACTGACTCTTTTGACTGCTCAATGCCATTCAATTGAAGCACAACAACCTGTCACGAGACACAAAACAAGAGGCACCTAAGAACACCCGTTCAAGGTTCTGATAGTTGTGCATTGATGGGATTTGATGTATGGTTAGGTTACCAGCAGTGCCATTCAAATTAAGAGCAGCAGTACATGTTTAAGAGTAGTGCATGTGCACTTGTGCAGAGTTAAAAAAAAACTTCAAGCTAATATACTGGTTATGCTGGTTCGGACTACTTATTTGGTAAATAGGAATATATTTCAAAAAATTGAAAACTCAACATGGCATATGTGCAAAAGAAACACCATAAAGTGGCAAAGGACGTGTAATCATACATTGAACTCGGTTTCAGGTTTCCTTACGAGTGTCTCCACATAATCCACCAATCCAGCATCTGCTAGCGATAATAAACACACTATGTCATGCAATAACCGAGACATACAGATAATATTGCTCGCCAAATATATTCAGTCAAACAAACCAGGGTCTACTGGCCCAGCTGTCTTTGCTACTGCAATTTCACCACCAACATCGATTTCGGCTTGCAAATAGCGTCCAACATCATGTGGCTCTAGAGTGTATACTGGTCTTGTGGCACCTACAGAGGTTCAATAACAAAAGATGTCAAAAGCAATGGCACTATGAATTTTATGTGAAGATGAGAGAGAAACAGAAACAGAGACAGGGGCAAAGATAAAGATAGAGCATGCTTCCACCTGAAATGATCTCTTTGTTGCTTTCTTTTGGGTGTATGCGGAACCACTGGATTGAAATATTTGACAAATCCATGTGAGTACCACTCAGAGCAACTATACGTAGCATTGATCCTAAGCATTGGAGACCCTCCAGATCAAATGAAGGGGTACCATTTTCTTTTAACCTTTTATGCAATTCCAACTGCCAAAACATATTTTGAAATCAGCAATGTAACACGGATTTATATTCTACTCAGCAAAAGATCTACCACAATCATGCTTCTGAATAATATGATGCCGTTGCAACCGCTTGTGTTATTTGTATTAACTAATTTCCAGTACACTACATAATACAGATGACAAAATGTTGTATTTTTTCAGCTTTCGCCCTTAAATATGAAGTATATGAACATAATTGAAATCGAAACCAGTATTTGTAGATATACCTCTTTCAAAAGATTAACACAATCCGTGGACTTCTCAGCAAATGTCTTACGTAAAATTCGTATTTCATTTTCCAGATCCATTGCCTAGAAAAACACCAAATGTATCATGCTATCATACTGATGAAAAAGGTATACAGACCCCAATTTGTATATTGAGTTGTACAGTAAGAATAATCATCCCTACCTTGCTGGGCTGATGCAACATTTTGATCCTCCGAGCCTCTCTAACTTGTTTCTTTAGTTCCTCCATGTCCTTCCAAACAGAAAATAGATATCATATACACGTTCATAGTTTTAAATGGAATTAAATAAGAATATATATAAATTTCAAATGATGTAAACCTCTGAATGCATACATGTATATACAAAGGGAATAGCTTCTGCAAGTTCCAAACAATAGCATGACACTAGGGATTTGAACAAAGAGTGCCAAAAACAAAAGGAAATGCATGTACTAAGTCCAATACAGCTAATTCTGCTCGGCTGACGGGTGGCAGGTGGCTGGTGCTGGTTTGTGCTGAGAGAAAAATACTGCTGGGTGGCTGGTGGCTGGTGCTGATTTGAGCAGAGAGAAAAATACTGCTGGCTAGCTGCTGATAAGCCAGACGAACCGGACGCTATCATTCAGGTTATCCCAAACTGTACAGATGTGCTGAAATAAAGTTTCATGTAACTACTTCTAATGATACATGCATCGGTCCAGATAGATAACCAAGTCTTCAGAACTGATCATACTGTTTTTATAGCTAAACCAATTAGCGAGAAATAATAGATTAGTAAAACAAGACAAGATCGATCGACTATATCTAAATTTCACTTAAGCTAGAGGTAGCAAAATCAATTTTATGTAGCAATTTGAATGTAATGAGTATGAGAAACTTCTAGGTTTATCCACTTACTTGCTTCCCAGTACTTTGGGACATCTTTTCATGCTCCTGAACTGCTTGTTGAACTCTTTGGACAGCACTCTTAGCACTTTCTATCTCTGTATGAGCATTAGCTCTTTCTTCTTCAACAATTCTCTTTGCATCTTCAGAAGCCTAGAGCAAGAATAAAAAGGAGCGAACCCTCAAACATGTAAACAAATAAAAATGCAAAAGAGTAATGGGTAGCTAAACCCATAGAGCTGGGATTTTTATTTTATTTTTTTGCTGAGAGAAATCAATGCCAGAACACAATGTTTAAATGTGTCAAAAAATCAAATCTACATAGATAATCATGTGTTATGCCTTCATTGTAACTATATGATGCCTGAAGCATTTTTAAATTACAGAAAATCAGGTGAAACAAAGGACTACCATTACAATATTTTTTTTCAGGTAGGTCTTCAGCAGCAATGGCTACAAAATGGCAACCTTTTAGCTAAACAAATTGGTGGAGAACTATACAGCGCAAGATGAATGAATAATGGCAGCAAGAACTTTGGAATATTTGAAGTAAGTAGATCTGATTCCTCAAATTATTGGCACTCATATTTTGATAAGTTATACAACAACGTGGAACACACCTGCTTTAATGATTTTGCTAATTTTGTGACCTCTTCCTTTTGTTGAAGCAACTCGGCTTCTCTTTTGGAGAGCTGAACTGCAAGGATCTCCACCTGCACATCAAACATAAAAAAGGAGCACCACCTCAGAAGGTTGCTGGAAGTTCTTGGGAAACAATAATGCAGCAGAATTTATGAAACACGCATACACATTAAACTAGGCTATATTGAGCATGATTTCTTTTGAGGAAACGTATAATACTTTTATGAAATATGCTGTTAGATATAGATGCATGTCAAGGGGAAAGATAAACCTTGAAAATGAATTTGACAAAGGGATATGA
This sequence comes from Echinochloa phyllopogon, assembly GCA_033239725.1. Taxonomy (NCBI): domain Eukaryota; kingdom Viridiplantae; phylum Streptophyta; class Magnoliopsida; order Poales; family Poaceae; genus Echinochloa; species Echinochloa phyllopogon. The sequence continues at coordinate 57,590,812 of BTCW01000018.1, read as the reverse complement.
AGAAACCCACCATAGATATAGACTCCTCGATTTCATCCTTAGTTTTGCCTGTCACCCGACCTCTTAGTGACTCTAATACACTCTTTAGATTCTTCAAAAGGATATCACGCTCAAGCAAAGCAACTTGTCTCCATTTAACCTGTCAATTTGTGGAAGTCAAACAAAAGATCTGGTGTCATATATTTGGTCAGGCTTACAGATATTGGTAAACTACATTCATCACGGAATACATCAGCCAACAAACTAATAAAGTGCACTACATATCGGTATAACCTTTTTTTTAAGCTGTCAACAGTAACGTACTGTCGGGCGTGTATTGATATAAAGAGAATATTGGTATAATCAGAGAAGTATGAAAAGTGGTAACATGTTATTGAATTAATTTTAAATAACTGGAACGTAATGTACTAAAATGTAAGGTTCTTAACCTCATTGGACAACAGTGTGGCAGTGTTGAGACCCTTCTCAAACTTCATCGCAAGTTCACGGACAGAGAGACGCTGACGACGATCAAGTAGATCTGTAGTCTCCTTTGCAACAATCTCCTTGAGAGGTGGTATTTCTGGACCATCAGCCAGCTTGATCACTATACCATTTGAACCATTCTTGTAGGTAGGAAATTTATTTCTGATGATATTTGCTGGACGTAGTGGCCCTGGTCGTAGGGCCTCAGTCTGTGTCTTGGTCCCATAAAGAGTTGCAGCCTTCGTCATGTATGCAATACACTGCAATCCTGATCCACAAAACAAAGAGTTGTCATTGTGAAATTCACAATATATTCTGTATACATATGCCATTTGAATAAGCATGTCAGATGATAATTTCTTTTGCTCAAAAGCATATAAGAAAGAAAAGGATTTTTTTTCTCGAACAAGTAGGAGAGCTGCATATCTTTGTATTATAGGGAAAGAAACTGGTCCATACAAGAAACCCCTCTTACTAGGACCAAGGTAAGAGGGGGTTAAGAAAAAGAATAATGACCGAACAAGAAAATTTGCACAATGGAATCCAAGAATGTTAACGTGGGTGGATACAGGCTGGATGAGCAATAAAATAGGGATGACCTAATTGCTTTTACCATGTACTGCAATAAAATAAACTTCAACCGAACTTATCTTTGAGATGAGAAAGAAACAAGAAAACAAAAGGTGCATTCTAATGAGAAACAAAATCAGTAATGTCCAAACACCTTCTTTAACAATCGGCACCAGAAGAAAAGGAAAAAAATATTAGGCACCCACAAAAAGGAGTCGAAAAGGTTGATTATCTAGCAGCAGATACTTGGAGCATGAATGATTGCAGCCTGCAGGTGGTTGGAAAAATAATGCAGCATCCGTCCATAAGCCTCCCATACTGTCTAGTGTCTACAGAAATCCTTAGGCCCTGTTTGTTTCCTCCCCGCTAAACTTTAGCGCCGTCACATCGGATGCAAATATACTAACTAGGAGTATTAAATATAGATTAATTTAAAAAACCATTACATAAACGAGGAGTAATTTACGAGACGAATCTATTAAGTCTAATTACACCATGATTAGACAATATAATGCTACAGTAAACATATGGTAATTATGTATTAATTATAGCAAAATTAGACTTGTTAGGTTCGTCTCGAGAAATACACATGACTTATGTAATTAGTTTTATAATTAGTTTATGTTTAATACGTCTAATTATCACTTATTTAATGTGCTAAACTTTAGCACCCGGATCCAAACACCACCTTAACCGTAAATTTGAGACTAAGCTGAAATTAAGACCATACTGGAACTAACCACTTTTTACATCGGCTTTCTTGAAATCCATAAAAAGGACAGTTAGGGGACGGCAAGAATGCAACTTTATCAGTGAATAAGAAAAGCATTTGTGCTTTACAGTTGGGTGTGGGCCACCCATGTTTGTTAGGAAAACTGCAAGTGCTTGCTACAGAGTTATACTGCTAGAGAGGTGACTGAAAGCAGGGGAACGGCATCTAGTGATACAGAGGATCAGAATTTCCTCACATGACAGCTTCCCGTTCCTACCTCATTTACTCCACATGCAGAATGTCAAAACAAATTACCAAATCAAGAACCCGATCTGAAGTTACCCGAGGGACAGGGTAGCTCAAAGGTACAGCATAGACGAAATCATACACCGTGAAGGCTTCAGTTGTAAGGACCTTTGCCTTGAAACAAATAGCAGCATTACACTAGTAGAGCATAAGCGCATAAGTAACTAAAACTGTGTAGTCTAGTTGCTTAGACCGTTGATTTGGCAAGATGGCATCTACTTGGAGATTACTATTTTTCTCTCTTTTTTCAGCAAGAACCTCTGTCAGCAAGCGAAATAAAGCCCACACAGCCATTTTTCCTTCTCCGGTACGCCAGTACAATTATTGACGTAGACCCAAAGATAAGATCGTATCTTAGACCAAACAATACTTATAAAAAAGGAAACATAGGAGTTTAGCTTACTCCACTAGCCCCCAAAGTGCGAGTATTGCAAGTTCTACAGGGCCCCATCAAGAGCATAAACAATTGGACTCCAGCTGTATCACTGAACTAATTCGGACTCCACACGGCATCCCATTTTATTTGGCATCTCCGAGTTCCAGGACTAACCACCCAACCGCTCCACGGAAATGCGAGCCCCGGGCTTCAATCTTCTTCGCTGGCACTCCAAGCGGTCGGGTCGAACAGAGCGTGTCGATGATGAACGCAAGACGAGAAGAACATTAACGTTACCAACGAACTGAGCGAAAAGATCCAAACTTTGCGCTCCCCGAGCAAGGAAACAAATCGCCAAATCCAACAAAAGGCGCACCAAATTCAGCGGAGGAAATGGAATATGATTGGTACAAAAAAGGTAACTAACCCTCGCAATGCGCGCGCCTTGGCCGCGGCTCTGGCGGCCTCCTCCACGCCAGCAGAGCTCGAAATCAAGCCACAAGACTCACAGCGGCAGCATGGAGAGAACTTCCGGGCGCGGAATCAGCAGCCCCGCGCCGCAATGGTGGTCACTCCGGCGAGAAACCTGCGGCGAGATTGCGGATCTTGCGAGGGCGAGGGTGGTGTGCGGGCCAGCGGAGGAGGGGAGGGGAGGTAGTAGCTTTTTTGCGCGGGTTCTGCTCGCGCCTCGCCTTCTCTCTCCTCTATCTCGTTGGGGCTGTTGTATGGGCTGGCTGTGGGAGCAGGGGAGGGCGGGTGGCAGCTTTGAATGCCGCGGGGCATCGCATCTCTTCTTTGCTAGGGCCACACTGCACAACGTGCATCTTTCTTTGTTGTTTCCTGGTTCACAAGGCATGCAGGACCATTTGGTGGAAAAAAGTAAGCTTATATTCTTGCTTTTGTACGTTATACTATGTGTTGTGCTTTACTTTATTTCATACTAATGCTACAACACATTATGAGTTTCCACTTACACAACCCTGACACTCTTGATATCCTCCTAGTGACGTTAATGTTGATGGGTGGATGTAGAGATGAAAGAGAAATATAGAATCTATATAGCTTTAGATACAATAGCGGTTGTATCGTATCCAAGTCTTAGACGTGCACCGGGAACCAGCCAATGTTGTGATTCATTTTAATCCTATATATTAAAATTGAAAGAAGTTGTTGTCGTTCCTACCTGAATTTTTTGCCTGGCCCTTTTCCATATATATTTCCCCACACGTATGAAATCAATTGGACGGGAGGGTAAGAATAGACCATGTTTATCTATATTATTAGAAATATTGGTGGAATAGACTATGTCTATCTATATTAACGGAAATATTGATACCACTATGTGAATCATTAATACAACATTTCCGGAAATAAGTATATGAGGAAGTTTTCCCTTGTCTTTTTAGACATGAGCTTCATTCATTAGCCATCACAATTACAATCGATTGAGTTACAACATTTAAGTAACAAAGAGAATCTTCCATTGAGAGTTAGAAAAACATTATAAGGATGCGAATTATAGAAAATGGCCTATTAAAAGGGGAGGAGGCTAACCATTTTCTTACTAATTTGCATGGTCAAATATGTAGTAGTGGTAAGCATGCAAGTAGGGGGGCACGGCCCCCTAAGATCTCCCCCATTCGGTCCTTGTCTTTAAGTTCATCCACGTCACCTCTAACATCTTACTGTCAGTTTCCATGATAAGAACAAACGGGCTATTTTGTGTGAAAAAATCAATACAAAACTCCTTATCAATAGTACGATGGTATACGTTTGAATTTCAGAATGGGCAGCAGCCAGCACCGTGCCTCTTTATCCGTCCCCCACCCAGCAGCGGCCGGGTTCCAGCCAGCACTATTTTTCACCCTACGTAAATCAACAATATTTTTCTCACCAATCAACCAACAATATTTAGTGGACGGCCTCGTTTAGTTCCAAAATTTCACTCCCAAATTTACTATGCAAAAAGAAGATTTCCCGTCATATCAAAATGTCATAACATGCATGGAGTATTAAATGTAGATGAAATCAAAAACTAATTGCACAGTTTTGTTGTGCTCTGCGAGACGAACATTTTGAGCATAATTAATCAATTTTTGGACAATTTTTTACAAATACAAACGAAATGCTACAGTGACGCAATGATTACGAAGTGACATCATACTCCCAAATTCACCCTCCCAAATTCAATATCTAAACACCACCTGAGTGAGTACTCGCACGTCCCGTGTCGACGGTTGTTCCGACTTGCTTCTCTCTCTCTCTCTCGTGCTCCGGCCTGGTCGACCGTTCCCCTTCCCCAGTGAGTCGCCTACGCTTTGTGTCCGTAGCCACCGTGCCATCTGAATCCATTAGCATGCTTGTTGGGATATCGGTTTTACCTTTTCAACCCCAACAAACATGCTATTTCTTAGGTGCTAGCTACCTACTCCCTCTGTCCCTGAAAGAGTGTCGTTTTCGCTTCCCGAGAAACATCTTTGACCGGATATATAAAAATATATATTAATATTTATGGTACATAATAAATATCATTAGGTAGATATTAGAATCTAGTTTTTTAATAAATTTATTTGGAGATTAAAATGTTACACGTATTGTTTATAAATTAAATCAAAGTTGTGGCACGGAAACCAACGACGACACTTATTTAGGGACGGAGGGAGTACATGTAAAAAATAGGCTTAACGTAAGGATGCAATTTCCACTCTGGGTTGAAAGAAGAGATCGAGGGAGCAACCAACCAATGCAACACTCGCCATCATCATTACTGCCGCTGCGATTGCAGTGCAGTGCGGTCAGTGTTTCTTTTTTTTAACAACAGTACACTCGATCAGTCACCGGATGATCGATGTGTCTTCAGACGAAAGGCACGATGACATGATGGGTCGTGCCCTAACTAATTAACCACCTAATAAACCCAATCAAGCGGCAACTGGTACTAATCAACGCGCTTAACCACTGCCCGCGCGCGCCGATCGACGATCGGTGACTAATTAATTAACAAGCTGGCTTCTCTGGCCTTTTTCAGAGTGTGGAGTGTGCCGCCAATGATGCAGTCGGCCGGCCGCGCGCCCACCACCGCCACCAGGACGTCTACGGCCGGCGACGCCATCCCGGTAATTGCTGCACTCAGATGATGATCATTAATCCATTTATACCTTACAGCTGCTTGTTTCGGTGTTCAATTCAATCCAAGGACGGGGCTTCAATTCATCCATCGCCCGATCGATCGATCGATAAGATCATCTATCCGACTATCCGAGCCCGATCCAGGCATTTATCGGGTACAGCTGAGCATCTGCAGGGATTCTTATAATTGGCTCTGGAATCTGGATATACATGCACGCATAGATGGCGTGGACGCGTGGCCCAGGGAATGAATGAATGCCTGGTCCAGGATCTCGCCAAAGGCACCACGTACGTCCAGGTTCCAGAACACAATCATGCCAGTGCGCCGCCTGACGACGCACGGCCTGCTTCCCACTCCCACAGATCTTTTCAGCAAATACTGCTGCGTTTCTTTTGCCAGTCCTCTGATCCAAACATATGTTCTTGGCTGTACCAAGACCCTGTGAATGTGATTCGATATTTGAGAGTTAGTAACCTAATAACAGCTTAATAAGCAATCAGGAGGAAAAAGACAGCAGAAGAATCTCTGATGAATCTGGAAGGAGCTCTGCCAAACAGTTTTCTAAAAGTAATTCTCTGCTGATTCTTTGAAGTGGTTCTCTAAAATGAACTAAGGGGCTGAAAGCTAAAAAATATTAGCTTCTCCTGATTCTGTGAAGTGATTCTCCATCCTAATTACGAGAGTTTACGATAAAGAATCATTTTCAGCCACAGAATCACTTCTCTCAGAGAATTAGTTCCCATAGATAAATAGAATTAGGTGGAGCTCTATCAAACGGGCCTGTTATTCCGATCCGATAGTGAACCACTGAAATCAATTAAGTTAAATGTATCTGCATCGGCTCCTAATCCGGACCTGAGGTGCAGGGAAAAGCACCATGAATACGATGAACGAAGAGAGCCCAGCTACGCTTCATAACCCGGCCCACCGAGCCGAAGAGAGCTATTTTGGAGCAAGGTCCAATGCGGCGGATCAACACAATCTTCCATCGGGCCCAAGTACCGTGTGGGCTTCCATTCTTTTTGTTTTTCGGCATCTCTGGGCTTAGTATCCGGCCTGTGGGCCAAATCGACTGGACCTCGGGTACGCAAAGGGCCCGGTCACCTCAAAGTCCGTCCACGGAGCGCCACGAATCGATGAATTTTTGCTCCCTTTTCATCTCGTTCGCATCGAATCGCATCGTGAGCCAAATCCACCGGAATCCGGATTGGATTGGATTGCGGCATCCATTCCATTCGCATTCCCCACTCGCCATCCCATCGCCGTCGCGATCCTCCTCGCAGCACCAGCGGCCCACCCCGCCCCGTCCCTATCGCTCTCCATCGTCTCCCTCTTCCAGCTCCACCTCCGCCTCTACCCCCTCCGGCCCTCACACACCCAGCTTGGCCAGGCGTAGACAGATACAGCGGCGTGGTTACCAAGAGAGACAGATCGCGGGCGCTGCCCAGGAAAAGAAGCCGCGCGAGCTTTCCTTCTCTCCCCCCCTCTTTCCTCCACAGATCGATCGCCGGTTGGAGCATTAATTTCTCGCGGTTCCATTGGATTAGTCCTGGAACCGCGAGATCAAGAAAAAAACGCCTAGCATTAAATTCCATGATTATAAGAAAAAGAATCAACCTTGATTGACTGCAAATCTCCAAGAAAGGCGAGAGCTTTGGTTTGATCGGCGGCGGGCCGATCTTGGCTCGGATGGCGCCGCCGCCGCCGTCGCTGGACTACTGGCGGGGGTTCTTCAGCGGCGCGCGGGCGAGCATCTTCGACGCCATCGACGCCGCCATCCGCGTGGCCGCCGACGACCACCCCGACGGCCTCCGCGCGCGCCGCGACGCCATCGCCGAGCGCCTCTACACCGCGCTTATCGCCCTCCCGCCGCCGGGGGCGCCGGGGCTCCCCACCCCGGGCCAGCCGCCGCTACTCCTCCCCGAGGGCGCCGGCAGCGTCCCCAGCCTCTGCAGCTCCGACCGTGCCGAGGTCGTCAACGAAGACGGCGCCGCCGCGCCGCGGAACAACACCGATGACGCCGTCGTCGCCGAGGCGTTCCGCGTCAAGGCCGCTCTCTCCAATGCCCAAGAAAAGGTCCTCCCTTGCGTCTCCACCGCTTCTGTTGCTACCTTGCTGATCTTGGTTGGCCTCAGCCTTTTCTGATCGGCTTTGCCGTGTGTTTTTCTCTATTGCAGTCGGAGGCCGAGTTGCTCGATCTGCTTCAGAGGCTGCGCCAGTTGGAATTCACAGTGGACGCCATCAGGGTGAGCCGTGGTGAAACTGCCGCCGCATGTGCATGTGCTTCATGAACGCTCCTTTGTTTCTCTGTTCACATCTCTCGATTGGTCATATAGGCTACCGAGATCGGAATGGCTGTGAAACCGCTGAGAAAGCATGCCTCCAAGCAGATTCGGCAACTTGTCCGATCGCTCATTGAGTAAGCTGCTTGTGCTTTTCCTTACCCAAATGTGCCTATTTCTTCATATTGCTTGTCCATCATTTTAGGTACTAGTTTGTTCCTATGCAGCTTTCTAGTATTGCCATGTTTGATGTTTATGCTTCATCTAAATTTGTAGGGGCTGGAAGGCTACAGTTAATGAGTGGGTGAATAATGGAGGTCCCATTGTAGGTAAGGAATGCAAAATCAATGCACTTTTCACTGCCCAGTTCATACTGTTCTGTTCTTGGTCAATAATGTCTTGCTGAAACGATTCACAGATCATACGCCACAATCAGTGGATGCTTCTTGCCTGGATGAGGAAGAAGGGGGCCTGCCTTCCCCTCCTATGGACGAGGCTGCCCTGTTCGCGACACCGTGCACTTCAATCCAACTATCTGAGGTACCAGACACAGAATTTGGTTTTGTTTTTACTTCAATCTAGCATTGTTACAGTTGTTCTGACAAACTTGGGCCCTTTCTTGCTGCTGGAAACCTTCTTTGGTTTCGAAGTTCTTCGATGAAATGGATGATGATGGAAGTGAGTAATCGCACTTCCTTGATCATATGCTGCGGCGACTCTTGGTTACTCCGTGTGGATCTCACCCCTGCCGTGTGCGCTTTTTACGCAGACGTTAGAAGTGATGCCAAGGAGCGCAGGCAGTGTAATCCGCTTAACCAAGAACCAGTCAAGAAACAGTCACCTATGGGACAATGGTATGACCCGGAGCAGAATTGGAGGCTAGACCAGTCTGCTATGAAGCACTCACGGCCGAATGAGCCATTCAACTGGCAAACAAGGCCGCAACCTAATCCAGGGGCACAAGGGAAGCCATCAAATGCAGCATTTGGTCCGGGAAGACCTCAGATGGTGCATTTGGAGCCGAAAGGCTCCGGGATGAGACCAAAGCAGGAGCAAGACGTCTCAGAGGCCCAAAGAAGACCGAAACAAACAATGCCTAAGGTAAGCGTGATGTGTTGTGATCAACTACATGATTGTTTGATGTGTAAGGTGCTATTGGTCTGAAATGTTTCACTGCCGGCATAGCAGCCATCACCTCGGCATGATGGAAATTCCGTTCGTGCAAAGCTAGAGCTTGCAAAGGAAGCCAAGCTCGAAGCTACAAAGCGCAAGCTTCAAGAGGGCTACCAAGAATTCAACAATGGTATGTCTTCTGTTCAATTTTAGGTACTTCTTTGCAGGTCTAAAATTTTCTTACAGCCATAGATAATCTTAAACCAGAGTAGTGTATAGTTTTGCCACAATGACCAATCTGTAGGTCTTGTTGGAAAACTCCATTTCTTGATCGATTGATGTGAACATGTGATGAATGAAAGATGAGTTGTGACACCGGAATTGGTGCAATTGCAGCGAAGAAGCAGAGGACAGTACAGATGGTGGATCCACAAGACCTGCCGAAGCAAGGGAACCGAAACCTGGCACCCAATGGCAAGGCAAGGAACAGCAACAACAACATCCGGAATCGTCTGGGCATCCGTCGCTGATTTTGGCTACCCATCATCGTCCAACCCTTGCCCTTGCCACCGCCAGTTGCTGCCTATAAACTGGATATCTTTTTTCCTTTTTCTTGTCCAGTAGCATACGTAACAAACGGTAAGGCTTGTTTGGAGTCACCAGGGGGTGCACGGGTGTTGCAGCCCTTAACATGCTGGGTCACACAAGTGGCTCGTTCCAATGGTTGACAAACTTGTAGAGAGATAAGATAAGGTTACATTATACTATTATATATAGGAAACTTATAGCCGCCGCGGTTCCTTGTGATGCCCGCCCGATAACACCGCATTGTGTCTCCCTTTGGTCTGGATGCAAACGCTCGTGCTTGCCGTTGCAGCAGCACTTGTGAGGATGCTCTCTCTCTCCCTCTCTGTTGGTCTACTTGCCTTGAGCAGACACTGAGACAGTGGCCTCCTTTTGTGGCAGGTAGAAATGCCTCTTGTCTGGGACCTGTCGCTTGCACTGGCCTGAAGAATGCCTGATGGAGCTCGAGCTGCTGTCGAGCGTGGCTTGGACCAGGAAGATGCCACAAAACAATCGCATCTCTCTATTGATTGGGTCTCAAATGTTCCAGAACCGAGTGATGAGTGATGATGGATGAAACTTTGAACTGCCGATCGGTTTGACCGGCATTGTTTGGTCAGGTTCGGAGTAGTAGCTTCTAGGTTGAGGCTGTGACCTCCTCCTCGTCCTCTCGCCCATGTGAATATACGAGAGGAGGGACCAGTCCAGCCAGGGCCCTAGAGGAGGCATGATTGGTCGCTGTCGTGATCCATCTCCACACGCTGCAGCTGCAACTGCAGCGGTGTGGATACGGTTGCCTGTTTGCTGTCGCTGTCGCGTGGGGCTCCGTGTCGCTGCAGCTGTGCCACCGTGAGACACGTACGCCGTCGGGTGGTCTCGCTCTCGCGTGTCCGGGCACCAATGCTGCCGACCAATCCAAACAAGAAGGCTTGTTGGGTTGGGCTGGTGATATTGATCATACCCTGCGACCTGCAATCCACTGTTTTTTTTTTAAAGTTGTAAAGTTGGCCGCTGGCTGATGTTGATTTATTCTGAGAAAAAATATTGATGACTGATTTATTCTGAGAGAAAAATACTATTGACTGGTGTCTGATGAGCCAAACGAACCGAACGATAGAGTGATGGTGGGGGAGGCAAACAAGCAAGTCGGCCCAACGGACATGGTGGGCACGAAGCAGAAGCAGAGCATGCATGGTGACAAGGCAGCGGGATGCATTACTACATTCTCGATACAAAGTCTACATATGTTGATTCTGAGATGTAACTTTCTTTTGTTTTTTTACTGTGAGATAGCAGGGAGACGCAAGATCAGTACGTGGCTAAATAAACAATTAATGATTGCCAAAAACATATATAACTAGGTGATACCCCGCGCGTTGCTGTGGAAATTTGTTAAACAAAATTGTAAAGTGAAATATGAAAGTATAAACACCAAAGTGATTGTATTGCAACATTCTTTAGTAAACATTATACATGGAAGTATGACTGATCATACATGTAATTTTTACTCCTATAATTTATAATTGCTACTCATAAAAATGTGGTCACAGAAAATCGATTGAAAAATAAATAGATGGTCTAGTGGATGATGACATGGCTTATAGTGGATAGTGGTATGACGCATAGTGGATGATGATGTTGAATGGTTGCATGTTAAGAGAAATCTAACCATGACTTGATAGTGGGTACCAATTATATAGGTTATATAGATTAAACACGGTGACCGATTCTCTTGATTGACAAACAAACAAACAACCGGGCCTAATAATCATTCTGCTGTGCGTCACAGTTGAGGAATCAAAACCGACGGATGCGAATGTGATCCACCGGTACTGTAGCTTGATCGTAGCGTGACGAACTAGAGGGTGGTGTGCTCCAAACGCGACAGCGAATAGTGGACCAGGCCGGGATTAAACGTCAGCACCCGAAGACCATTCCAAGAAAAATGAACACATCATCTTACTATTACTGATTAGCCACGTTAATCTTCGTAAGACACGCTAAAAATAAAGATAAATACTAAAAATTCTCACAAAAAGCAGAAACATCAGGCCATCCATTTAATCATCATAGTTGATAATGGCCATTAGATTTATTATTATGTTTTTCAGAAAAAAATTACACACCACTGCCGTTATAAAAATAGCCTAAAATAACTCATCATATTTACTTTAAAATTGTCCACCTATGCCATTAGATAATTATATAATTTGTATTCAAAGAAAGAACCAACCAAGCAAACATGAGTATTGAATCTATTCTCTATTCTCACGATGCGCACTCCGTCGCCAAGGACCTACATGAAGACGCCAAACTAGATCCATCTACGGCGGACTGCTCAGTTAGTGAAGCTAGGATTAAGCATCTTGCTTATGGGACTTTTGTGCAGGACCTACACCTTCCTTTCTCACGACATCCACTCTCCAACATATATGTTGTAAAACAAAACAAAGAGCCATCTTGATATATATATGCTGCTGCCTGCCTAATTAATACAGGCAAGCAAGCTAATTGCTAAGATTAAGCATATTGCTTCAAAAGGAATTATGTAGTTCTTTCATTGATTTAATCTAACTTGATACCGGTGTTTGATCAGTTATTTGATCATTGTAAGTCCACAGGGCAAGAGTTATAGGCTGAGGACTAAAAAAGAGGTTACCGTATTACAGTTCCATATATTTTAAATTAATAATATTTTTATTCTTCAATTATATATGATCCATAATTTGAAGTGCCTTGCCCAGAATTCATAACGCACTACAATATGGCTCAGAACAACATGCAACATCAATCATGTAGTGCTCAAGACTACCCATGGGCAGTAGCTTGGCTGCAATGCAACCATCCTCCCTTTGTAATGCCTCATTGGAACTCCAATATATGTAATTTATTTATTTACAATTTTTTCAATTTTGAGAAAAATAAATCAGTGAAAAACATGTTTTATATTCCAAAGAGATTTAGCATCTTGATCACCTTTTTTGCATGACGAATCAATGGAAATATATGTATATCAGTTAACATTGAAGATTCAAACAATAGGATGGAGATGAACTAAAAAAGTTGGAACGAAAAGGAAACAAATCTAAGATCAGAGGTGAAATAATAAACATTAGATGTTAGATTGCAATGATGTTGTGAAACAAAATGCCCCACACCATGCAGCACTATTTTTTTTAATTTTCATAATGCTATGCAAAAAAGTAATACTGAACCTTCCTTCAGGATGTATCCACTTATCAGAGAACAGAGCTTCACCGTGTGAAAATACACCAAAAGAAAGACAGGTACTCAGTTTTTCTCTTCTCATTTTATTCTGTTTTCATTTCTACAATTCTACCAAGAAATGAAAGTGATATAGAAAATAAGTACATACAGTACCTTCAGAACGCATTCAGTGATCAAAATATAGAGTAACATAGGGAGCAAACGATCATGAAAGAGAAATAACCTTGCAACAGTCTACAAAGAATGTCTGGACTATACCTGAGCTCAATGTCGTTATGCAGTACACACATTGCTTTTTCCCATATGCAGAAGCAAATCAAGTGACATGAAGATGTCATTTATTAAATATTTTATGTCCCTCTATCAATTATGAACTAATGTTAAAAAAATGATAAAAAATTATTATCTTATAAATAGCCATACAATGAATACTGTTGAGGAGGGAAAAACTACGTGTAAGGCTCTCAACAAATCTAAAAATACATGTCAAAAAACAAATACAAAAATAAGTAAACACATGTAATCAATATAGACACCGACCATATCTAAATTGTAAATCAATAAGCATTTCAAAAAAATTATTATCAATGTATTTCCAAACAAAATTCAAAACCATATGAAAATCATTTTGGAATCACAATGTAATAAGTGGAAACATCCGGTCATTATTCTGATAGACTCTAATCATACTATATTTTATCTAATTTTACTTAGGTAAAGGTGTAAATACTCTATAGCCCGTGGAAGCGCACGAGTTGATGGGCTAGTATATATAAGTCGATCGGCAAGGGGCCCGGCCGGGAGAGGAAGGACGACAACCACACCCAGCAGCGTCAGCAACTTTGCGTGGTCTCTCCTCGTCAGTCGCCACCACTCACCACCTACCCGGGAGGCAGCTGATGATGATGCCTGGCAGGAGACCACTCCAACAGCGTTTTAGGCCCCGGTTGTTTCAGCTTATGACTGATTTTGAATGCTCGATTTTGGAGAATCAAAAAGTTAGATGACTCCTATAATTCATAATCGAGAATCTAGGTGGATTCTCGATTCTCGATTACGAGAGTCATCCGACTTTTAGATTTCTGGAGCCTTGAAAATCAAAAATAAACTGAAACAAATAGGGCCTTAATTAAGTCCTTGATTGAGAAGATCATGTAGAGAAAGGTTCTTTTGTTTTTTTCTTTATTTGGTTTTTGCTCTTATTTTTAGGGAAGACAGAGCATGGGAATCCAAGTTTCCATGAATTATATATATAGGGCGGCCTTGTTAGCCCAGATGCCGATCTGGGCCATCCACATTATCCAGATCAAAGAAATGATATGACTCACGTATCAAGTACTACCTACGTTCGTTCTTAAGAGGGTGTTTGGATCTTGTAGTCCAATGGTAGGACGGTTCAGTGGGACACTACCCACCAGGGTTCAAATCCTGATGCTCGCACTTTTCCTGGGATTTTCTCAGGATTTACCGGCGCTATGCGTTAAGTGGTAAGCGGCGTTCCCGTCGACAACGAGGCGCCAATGGTGACTTCGGGAATCTCCAGATCTGCCGGGTGCTCAGTCCTTCGGAGGTGCTCATATGGGTAGGGTTTGCGTACGTGTATTCATAGGGGTGAGTGTACGTGCGTGTGCGAGCGTCTGCGTTGTACTGTGTAATTCTAAAAAAACTAAACTTTAGTCCTAAAATGGAGGTGCTAAACTTTAGTACCACGGTTTGGTTTCTAGTACTAAAAAGGACTAAAGTCACGTTAATAAACAGCTCAAAGATCATTGTATCCTTCACCCTGTCCTCACCCGCTACCCCCAGCCTTTAGACCCTTTTAGCACCAAAATTGCTCCTAGAGCTCTATATTAGTTTTAGTCCCTTTTAATTCTAGGTGTTTGGATCTTTAGTCCTTTTTAGTTCTAATTTTAGTACTTTTAAGTTTTAGAAGTAGGATCCAAACACCCCCTAAATATATGTCGTTTAGGACAACCTATCTAGTTTTAAAATAAACTAATTTACTTAGTTCAAAAATGAACTAATTTGGTTGTCCTAAATGTCATATATTTAAAGATGGAGGGAGTAACTCGATCGGTACAAGTACAGACGTACCACCGTAACTAGGCGCTGCTGGCTAATTATGCCCTAACCACGAGCGAGCAACCCGCCCACGAACCCTTCTCCCCTGAGAGACCTCATCAACCAACGTACTTCGCGTTGGTGATGTGATCTTGCAATCGGAAGAGGGAGACATACAGATCAAGGAGCAAAAAAAAGGTGGCATCCATGACCTTGACAGGTGACAAAAAATAATCACATAGGAAAAGTTGTGACTCATGGTCTAGCTAGAGCACCATGGGGTGGTGTTTGTGTGACCAGAAAGAACACTAGCACCTAGCCTAGGTTCCAAGCTAGGTGGTGAGCATCAGTAGCCAGAGGCTTGTCGATCTCAGTCACTATAGTGGCAGATGTAATTGTCTGGATAGAGAGGGCACACCGGCCGTGCCGCACACTTTGACTTCATGTCAGTACTCAGGCTCGATCACTACTAGCGAGTGAGCCCGGCAGCGGCTGGTAGTGGTAAGCTGGTGGTGCATGCCGCCTTTCGCCACCAACCTGAATGATAGGATTCAGCCATCAGTACTGCAATCTGCATGTGATGTGGGGCTCCCGGAGAAGCTACAGATGTTAATTTAACTTGTAATCATTTTGTTTTTGCCTTTCGTTTCTTTCGTTCATATGAATGTAGGCATCAGACCACCGCGCGCGTGACAAGACCAAGTCGACGACAGATTTATTTCATCGATTAGATCGAGCTTGATTATTGGCTGGTTGTTTGTTGGACCGCGGTTGCAACTTGGTTGTGTCATCCGCCAGTGGTGGTCACTAGCAGTAGTCACTAGTAGCCTTCAAAACATTTTGCTGTTCCCTCCTCACAAGCGCCAGATATATATATTCTCTTGCATCGCCCATCTGATGCAAATTAAAAATTAGAGTCCAAGGAATCCAGGCCAAGGATCCACAAGAAATTTGGCGGGCACATATGCACGCTCCATGGCTAGCTACCTTAGCGGCTAAGAATATAATGTAGCCCTCGATCTGGTAGTACAGAAGGTGTCCGAAAGGCGCCTTTTAGGCCTTTTCTTCGCCTCCCATCCTTGTACAAAGTTTTGGTCCCAGCATCGCCATCGCAGACACAAATGCGCTTCACTTTGGAGCCAAAACTTTCTGCAGATTTGGTGTGCGTGCATGACTCTAGGCAGCAGGACGGCTCGTGATGCACTAGTTCGCTAAGCCAAGTTTCATTCACCACGCAAGAAGAATCCTGTTCGACAGCGAATTGAACAAATAGTGCCCATCAACAAGGAACCTGCAGCGAGATTGGTTCCATTCCATCTTCTTTTTGGAGAGGGCCGGGTCTTCCAAGGCCCGGCCCGTTGCTCGCCTCGGATGGGATGGGAAGTCGTCGCTGTGCACGTTGCGATGATGCCTAGCTAGTTACTCGTTAGGTTCGCTGAGCCGACTCGTGTAGGGATTTCTGTCGATTCTTTCGACAGTTCATTACTTTACTCGTTAGGTTCCTGATCTCGTGGACGAAGGACCGGTTCTGAAAGAAAGGGTGGTTGTAGTCGTTGATTCCAATCTCCCCAAGCAGGAACAGCGAGCTCGACATGATCCCCTGCCGCTCTTCCTCCGTAGGGCCGAGCAGGTGGAGCACGCGCTTGAACCACTCCAGCTGCACGTCCAGGGAGAAGGGCGGCAGGATGGTCAGGTCCAGCCCCATGTCCTTGAAGAACTGCTGGCTCAGCGCCGTCGCCCCCTGCCGGAAGTCCGCCGCCGTCTTCCCGGCGAGGAACGGCGTCAGGAACGGCAGCTTCAACGCCTCCGCTGCAACCGCGCCCAAGTACGTGTGTAAACATATATACTTATATATATTTAGCGTATTCGCAGTAGCGGCCGCTAGTGTTATTAGTGTTTTATTTTACCTATGAAGTCGACGATGAGCCTGCCGCCGCAGAAGCGGCCGGTGGGGCGGTGGAAGAAGGTCTCGCCGTAGGGGAACGACAGGACGGAGATGTTGGGGGACACGCTGGCGAGGTTGCCGGCGTCGGTGAGGGAGTCACCCAGGTTGAACAGGCGCTTGTAGCAGGGAGCGCCTGCCGGCGGGTACCGGCCGCCGGCGTACGGGCACGCGACGCCGACGACGAGGAGGAGGGCGAGGAGACGAACCAGGCAAGACGCCATGGGCGTCAGCTATTAGCTGATTATATACCTTCTTTAACTTACATGCAAGAAAATGGAAGCATATATTATCGTGCCGGATTATCGTCGTCCTTTGTCGTCGTCAGTAATGCAAACAAGCATTCACGGCCAGGTGAATTTGTTTGCCTGAGCTCAGCTCCATATATAGGAGTACTGAGCGTAGATACGCGCGATCAATCTGCGTGTGCAATGATCGACATAATCTTAGCCGATCAATCTGCGTGTGCAATGATCTGACATAATCTTGTACCTATTCAGTTCTCGATGTCAACTGATGAAGAGTTTAAGTTATCATCACGCATTATTATTATTGGTTGGCAAACTGATCGATCGAAGACTCCGTTTAAAATTTAGTCAACTGAACATGTGTCGTTGAACACTTAAACACTCCGTTCAGAATGCCAGTAGCATGCTAATCTAGCATGTTAATTTTGAACTCGCTAGGAAAGTGGTAGCTTGCACTACCAAAATGTTTCACATCCGCCCGCCTCCTCCGCCTCGGCCATTTTTGGACCCGGTGCTGATGGGGCTTCAGCACCGGGTCCAACGGCTAGGAGCGGGGGCGGCGCTGCGGGGTGTCAGGGCGAAGACATTAGCACCGGGTCGTGGCAAGACCCGGTGCTAATGTGCACCCTTTAGCACCGGGTGCAGCCAGCAACCGGTGCTAATGTGCCGAGCACATTAGCACCGGTTGCTGGCTGCACCCGGTGCTAAAGGGGGCGCATTAGCACCGGGTCTTGCCACGACCCGGTGCTAATGTCTTTTGTATATAGCACCTTCTTCCTCCCCCGGCCAAGCCAGCTGAACACTTAGGCGCTGTGTTCATGCTGCTCGGCCGTGGGAGGGGAGGTGCTGCCCAAATTTTTTTCAAAATTTGTGAAGATTCTACTCATCTAAGGAGCACTACAAGGTACACTCTTTCATTCTCTAATGTTTTATTTAGCTTGTAATCCTTCTATGATTTAGAAATAGAGGAATTTGTGAATCAAAGTAAAGCTAGCTAGAGAGAGCTTGTGTTCTTGGAGGAGAGAGAGGAGAGAGCTTGAGTTCATGGTGGAGAGAGTGTTCATGTTGTGTTTTAAATGGAGAGAGAAGGCAAGCTAGTTAGTATTTTGTTTTGTATGACTTGTGAATAGTTATAAGACTTATGTATTTTATTTATTAGAGAGGTTTATTTATTAAAAGTTAGAATAGTTATTTATTAATTTAATGAAATATATATTATTAGTTATTTATTAAAAGGTAGAATAGTTATTTATTTATTTAACGGAAGGTATATTTATTTATTTAATGAATATAGTAATGTAGTTTTAGAAATTTATTTATATAATGGAATATATATTATAATTTGTATTCATTTATATATTAATTTTTTTTATCTTTAAATTGTATTGTATATTTGTTATTTGTTAATAATGCAGATGAATAGACAATGGATGTACGGGGACCCCCACGCTCAGGCGTTCCGTGATGGCCTTAGGACGTTTCTCGATGCCGCCGAGGCTAACGGGACGCCGTCCGGTTTCATGTTCTGCCCATGCACCCATTGTAAAAATATACAATCGTACAAACAAAGAGGTTGTCTTCAGGTGCATTTGATGAGGCACGGTTTCATGAGGAATTATTCTGTTTGGACGAAGCACGGTGAAAGAGGAATTCTAATGGATGAAGATGAAGAAGACGAGGCCGATGACGACATTCCGTTATTGGCTCAATACTACGGTTCCTTTGCATATGCTGCAATGGGTGATGCCGATGAGGAAGATGTTGCTCGGGAAGGCGATGCTCAGGAAGATGTTGCTTAGGAAAATGAACCTACTGATGGACTCGGGCAAATGTTGCGTGATGCCGAGAAAGACTGCGGCAATGATAAGGAACTGAAAAAGATACAGCGCATGTTGCAGGACCACAAGACTGACCTGTACCCAGATTGCAAAGAGGGGCTAAAGAAGTTGGGTAGCACACTTGAACTTCTGCAGTGGAAGGCAGCAAATGGTGTTACTAATAAGGGTTTCGAGGAGCTACTGAAACTCGTAAAGAAGATTCTTCCAGAGGGTAACAAATTGCCATCGACGACGTATCAAGCAAAACGTGTTGTTTGCCCTCTCGGTTTGGAGGTGCAGAAGATACATGCGTGTACTAATGACTGTATCCTCTATCGCGGACAGTACGAACACTTGGATCGTTGTCCGGTTTGCACCTGCGCACGATACAAGATCAGGCGGGACGACCCTGGTGACGTTGGGGGAGAGCATTCTAAGAAAAAAATCCCTGCGAAGGTGATGTGGTATTTCCCTCTGATACCCCGTCTGAAGCGTTTGTTCAGGAACAAAGACCATGCCAAACTGATGCGCTGGCACAAAGAAGAACGTAAGCAGGATGGCATGTTGAGACACCCCGCCGATGGATCCCAGTGGAGGAACATCGACAGAGCATTCCCAGAGTTTGATGCTGATGCGAGGAATGTTAGGCTTGGTTTAAGTACCGATGGCATGAACCCTTTTGGTAAAATGAGCAGTAGTCATAGCACTTGGCCCGTGACTGTTTGTATCTACAACCTACCCCCCTGGCTCTGCATGAAGCGGAAGTTCATTATGATGCCAGTGCTCATAATGACTATATTTGCATTTATGTTCCACCTATGTTCTAACATTTTCTATTGATTTATAAGATTGTTTTTATTAATTATAGCATTTTATATTGATTTTCTAGTAATTTATAAGATTGTCTAGTAATTTATAAGATTTTCTAGTAATTTATAAGATTTTCTAGTAATTTATAAGATTTTCTATTAATTTATAAGATTTTCTAGCATTTTATATTGATTTTCTAGTAATTTATAAGATTTTCTAGTAATTTATAAGATTTTCTAGTAATTTATAAGATTTTCTATTAATTTATAAGATTTTCTAGCATTTTATATTGATTTTCTAGTAATTTATAAGATTTTCTAGCATTTTATATTGATTTTCTAGTAATTTATAAGATTTTCTATTAATTTATATGATTTTCTAGCATTTTATATTGATTTTCTAGTAATTTATAAGATTTTCTTATTTAATATATATTTTTAATAGGTATTAATAACTGAATTAAAACAAGTATTAAAAACTATATATTAAAAACTATATTTATAAGATTCCCAAATAGTAGCCACCGGTGCTAAAGGCCGGTTTGGAAACTGGCGCCAAACGAAAATTTGGGGCCTTTAGCACCGGGTTGATCTAACATCCGGTGCTAAAGGCCCCCAATTTTCGTTTGGCGCCAGTTACGGCCTTTAGCACCGGCTGTAGAAGACCCGGTGCTAAAGGGCCTTTAGCACCGGGTGGTGGGAAGACCCGGTGCTAAAGGGGGGGCCTTTAGCACCGGGTGCTGTATAGACCCGGTGCTAAAGGCCCCCACCAATTTTCGTCTGGCGTACAGTTACGGCCTTTAGCACCGGGTGTAGAAGACCCGGTGCTAAAGGGACTTTAGCACCGGGTGGTGGGAAGACCCGGTGCTAAAGGGGGGGCCTTTAGCACCGGGTGTTGTACAGACCCGGTGCTAAAGGGCCTTTAGCACCGGGACCCGGTGCTAAATATTAGAAATTACATTGAAATGTATATTGGAAATGTTATAATGGAAATGTATATTGGAAATGTTATATGTTTGAAATGTATATTGGAAAATGCTTCATTTAAATGTATATTGGAAATTCTATGTATATTAGAAATATACGTGCTTCATTTAAATGTATATATTTCTTATCAATTATTTTTAATTCTATGTATATTAGAAATATATGTGCTTCATTTAAATGTATATTGGAAATGTTATATGTTTGTATAATGTATACTATCAAAAATGTTTATTATCGGAAATTCTATCGCGTACCCGAACCCACCGCGCACCCGAACCCCTTAGCGAATCAGTTTTTCGCGCACCGACCCCCTTAGAGAACCCGTTCGCGTCACGCACCCGAACCCTTAACAAACCACTTCGCGTCGCGTACCCGAACCCTTAGCGAATCAATTCACACCGCGCACCCGAACCCCTTGGCGAATCCGTTTTTCACGCACCGACCCCCTTAGCGAAAATGTTAGAAATATTGGGAATATGTATGCTTTGTATATATTTCTTATCAATTATTTTTAATTCTATATATGGCGGACAACAACAACCTCGTCCCACCCATGCAAGACGACAACAACACCCCTGTCCCACCCATGCAAGAGGACAACGACACGTTCTTTGCGAATCAACTTTTCAATATTGTAACCCAACCAATGTCCATGGATGATGTGTTGGGGATCATTGGAAGGGACGATAATATCCAGGGCGACAATGTTGAAAGGGCCGAAAATGTTCAAGGGGCCGCCAATGTCCAGGGCGAACGTGTCCAGGGCAGCACTATTGAAGGGGCCGGTAACGAGCCCTCGTCTAGTCAGGTGTGTATATAGATAACATAAATTTGTACTGTACATGTAAATTATGTATACCATCTCTATATCATCTCGTATATATGTAATTTGTGTAGGCCGCCTCTGCTTCTACAAGTCGAGCTAAGAAATCAAAACGATCGACCACGAAGAAGCTGAAGAATGTCAAGTTACACATCACCCGAGTGGAGGATGACGGGGAGCCAGTTGAGCCCCCAAAAGTGGCCAAGAAATTTGTATCTCAGTGCGGGGTAATTGTACGGGACAATGTGCCCATTAGTATCAGAAAATGGAAGTCCACGGACCCCACTGAGGAGTACGTGCTCCCCGATACAGAGAAGGAGATGCTATGGAGGGAATTAAAGGCAATATTCGACTGGCCTAGTACTCATGAAGCAGAACTGTGGGATTGGACAATGAAGAAGATGGCAGCTCTGTTTCAGGATTTCAAGAAGAAGTTGTACTCGCATTTTCTCAAAACCGGAGAGGCCCCGGATCCTGAGAAGTATAAGAAGATCACTGATGACGAGTGGGAAGCATTCCTTGAGTACAAAACCTCCGAAGAGGGTGCAACGGCTAGCGCTAGAAACGCTGGAAACGCCGCAAATAAGAAGTACTCTCATAAGATGGGTTCGGGAGGTTACAAGGCAAGCATCGCTAAATGGGAGAAGATGGAAGAAGATCTATATGCTAGAGGCATCACTCCAGCGACACATGACTGGCCCACAAGGACCAAGCATTGGTACTATGGTCATGGAGGCACCCTAAGCCCAATCGACGGCTCCTTAGTTTTTCCCGAGGACTTGTGAGAACTAGCTCAGCGTCTCCTCGATATCCTCAGGGCATCTGAGAGGGGAGAATTTGTTGCTGATAGAGACAGAGATGAGCTAACCTATGCCTTAGGGAACAAGGAGCATCCTGGACGGACGCGCGGCGTAGGCACAAGCATCTCATGGAAGAAAGGTTTCCAAGAGCACGCCACCACCTATAGGAGCCGTTCGAGGAAGAAGGCCGAATATGAGCAGAGGGTGAGGGACCTAGAGCAAACGGTTGCCGCCCAGGGCTCAAAGCTCCAAGAAATGGAGTCAGAGATGGAGCGACGGATGAAGGTAGCATGGCTGCAGATACAACAAGCCACAGGCGGGACCGGTTCCACAGAGCATGCACCTCTCCAACAAGCCGCAGGCGGGACCGGTTCCACAGAGCATGCACCTCTCCAAGATGCGGCCCTTATTAGCCCTCCACAACAATATCAAAGCAGTCACGCTTCCACACAGGCCGCCGAAGCGGTCCGTTACACCGTGGATGAAATAACTCAACGGACCGCGTGCGAGCTTGTCGTCAGGCAGAAGAACTTAGCTGTGGTGGTACGTATGCGACCTTAGTTCGTACTGCATACATTTCACCGTAAATACCATTCATTTACTAACTTTCTTTGTGACTACTAAATTATCAGGTCGCATACGGTATGACCAAACGTGTGGAAGAAGGGCAAAAATGGCACTGCAATGACATTCCACATGGTTACGTACCTGTTGAGGTGGAGCAAGTCGTCACCAACTGGGAAGACTTGGAACTTGACATCCCCGGAGGTGACGGAGAAACAAAACTCGGTCAGTGTTCTCACTGCATCATTCTATGGAGCAAGGCAGACGTCGTCATACCCGGTACACCTGCGGCTACCAACAAGCCTCCGTCACCTCCACCGTCTCCAAGAGATCCACCGGATCATGACGATTCTCCGGGAGCTCCTGATGCAAGCCCGTCTCCTCCGCCGAAGAGGTCTCCGTCTCCTCCGCCGCGGAGGTCTCCGCCCCCTCCGCCGAAGAGGGGACGCCGCACTAAAGCCTCTGCCCCCACTCCACCAGGGAAGAAGGCGCGGAAAACCAGAGAGAAGCCCGCACCAGAGAAAAGAGCGGGTGAGAAGACTCTAGAGGAGCTCGAAGCCTCGGTCAAAGCAGACACAAAGAGGCAAATGGCCGAGTGGAGGAAAAAACCAGAGCCGGAGCCGAAGCTTGATCCCACTGTCGTCAAGTCATTCCTCGGTAATTTGAGCAAGGGTCAACAGAAGGAAGTAATAGTAACAGACTATGACCGCTCATTACTGAAATCTCGCCGGAAGCGAAAGGCTGCAGATAAGGAGGCGGGCCCATCCAAAAAGGTTCCTTAGCTCGGCGAGCAACCTCAGCGGCCCTTGGGTCCATTGCCATCTCTGGACGAGATTAACGTGCAACGAGTAATGGCCGAGACTGGACTATCCAGAGCGCAAGTCCTGGGGGAAGAAGAGGTGCCTGTAAACACAACGTTAAAGTGGCCATTTAGGCTTGGCGAGCCTATGGTCCCTCCTGAAATGGAGAGCAAGCTACAAACGAAGATGCGCCGATTCCATGAGTGGTACTTGGAAGAATCAAGAAGGAATAAACGGCGCATGATCAAAGTAGGCGTGAAGGACCATGATTTCTACAATGGTGACAAGGATTGGGTCTGGCTGAGGTTTCAGGATATATATGAGTTGTACCACCGCGACGCCATGGACTTGGATTTGATCACCTATTGGACACTGTAAGTACTTTGTTGTTGCTTATAATTCACAGTTTGAAAACAATAATTCCAATCTATACTGACGCGGGCTTTATTTATTGCTTAACATATGCAGAATGGAGATTCAAAAATGTCGGAGATCCTCAATATATGACGTTGGTTTCGTGGATCCTCGAAGGATAAGTGAACAAATGATATTGATGAATCCTGAGGAAACATATGGAAACCTATACAAGTATATTAAGAAACAAAATTACTACGACTCCATACTAATCCCGTACAACATCGAGTGAGTACATACACATGCTTCTTCTTATACTGTCTGTGTACTATTTCATTTCTGATTATAATGTATACATGTATACAGATTCCACTGGTTCCTAATAATATTGTGTCCTGACCGGGGTGTCGTGAACGTCTTTGATTCATTGCACACTCCAATAGAAAAACTACAGAACATCATGGACATGATGACAAGGTGATGTATATTTTTCCCTACTTAATTCACCCCTTACACTCGCAATGACTTAACTCAATTTTTTTGTTCGCAGGGCCTGGAATCAATTTCGTCAAGAACACCCGGGTATTCAACATGAAACACTCAAATGGAACATTGGCTTTCCGGTAAGCAAGTAATTTGTACATGTAGGCTTCGGCTAATATATTATATGAATTTTACTTAATTTCTTTTGGTCGACAGTGTGCCAAACAGGGGAAGAGAAATAATTTATATGCATACTATGTTTGCGATTACATGTGGAATTGGGGACATAAAAAGCTTACACAACACGATATTATGGTACGTAATAATAAACACATTTCCATTATTATTAAGTGCACAATTATTGTCTCCAACTCGGCGGATTAAATATCTTTCAATTATTTGTAAATTATAGATGTTGAGCCTGAAGGAAGAGTCTCTAGAGCTAGAAAGAATTGACGCAATTGCAGAACGGCTCATCGGATGGATCTGGGACGAGGTCGTCAATCACCGAGGAGAATTCCACATGCCAGTACTGGAGGACGTGCCGGACAGTTCAACAAGTCGTCAATCTTAATTAAGTAGAAAATACAGTTTAAATATATATAACTCGAGTTGACATGCATGAATATCTACTTTTGTAATATATATGTCTTCTATTTTGATGAAATGTCAGCTAATATGAATATAGAGTCGGCCGAATACGCATTAGAATACACGTATTAGAATATATACGTATATACACGTATATAGACGTGCATGCATGGCTACTGAAAAAAGCAAAAAAAAAAGAAATCCAGGGCCTTTAGCACCGGTTGCAGACAGCAACCGGTGCTAAAGGCAGGCCCTTTAGCACCGGGTTGTGTCTGGAACCGGTGCTAAAGGCCCTGCTAAAGACGCTGCGGGGCAGGCCCTTTAGCACCGGGTCGTGGCTGTACCCGGTGCTAAAGGGACCCTTTAGCACCGGTTATTCAACCCGGTGCTAAAGGGGTACCCCTTTAGCCTCGGTTTAGTTGCACCGGGTGGAAAACCCGGTGCTAAAGGGCTTTCCCACCCGGTGCAGATGTTGATCATGTTGGGAATATGCCCAAGAGACAACTGGATTCGATCCACTAGTCTTAATGGGCCACAAATGTTGTGAAGCCCATTACCAGGGGAAGGGGTGCTTTATTTATTAGTCCCATATTGCTAATGGAACATGGTGTGAAGAATTTCATCCAAATAAATAGAGACCAAACCCCTCCTGAGAAAGACATGACTTCCAAGCAATAGTTGCTTTTCTCCCCCATCGTGCTCGTGGACCTAGCAGTCCGGTGCGCGACGTTTCAATCCTCGTACGTGTGGATACCTCGGAGGTGCTGCGCTTGGAGCACAAGGACGAACCGCACGTGCAGGACCAGACGGACGTAAGCAACTGCACTGCACTGCCACTTCGACGCGTTCGTCTACATCGAGACGGCTTCCGCTGCAACTGCGCGTCAAGTGGTAACAATCCGTGATCTATAACTGCTGCTGTTCCTATTTTGGGTGAACGAGTTTTTGTGTGAGCTAGCGTAGCTTCCATCGTTTCCCTTCAGTGGTACCAGAGCCGTAGCTGTTTCGTTATAGATTCGGATATATGCATATAGAGATATGCTTGGTTGTAGATTGGTCTCTGATCGGTTCGTGATCTCCACTATGATGGTAGTGTAACGAATTACTCCTACCGGTCGGAATTCCGCCACCGGAGTTAAGTGATACACACAAACCCAGTTATGGTGAGATATAGACCAATTGGATTGGTCGAATCGAACTTAGATCAATGACCGCATCGCATGTCGATATACGACGATGTTGACTAGGATTCACTATGATGGTGGTGTAACGAATTACTCCTACCGGTCGGAATTCCGCCACCGGAGTTAAGTGATACACGTAAACCCAGGCATGGTGAGATATAGACCAATGTGATTGGTCAGATAGAATTTAGGTAAATCGTAGGTCCGCTCAGGAACGGCGGACGGTCCGCGAGAGAGCGGCGGACGGTCCGTAAATTCGTTCAAGAATCTTATAGAGACGTTGTCTAGCGTTCCAGAGGGTCGGACGGTCCGCCAGAGCAGGTCGGACAGTCCGCGGAGCGGATCGGACAGTCCGGGAGAAACGGCAGACGGTCCGCACAAGAACGGCGGACGGTCCGCAAGTGAGCGGCGGACGGTCCGCAAATACAGTCGGAATTTTGACAGAAGCGTTTTTCCAGCGTTCCAGAGGGTCGGACGGTCCGCCAGAGCAGGTCGGACAGTCTGCAAGGAAACAACGGACGGTCCGGCGAAATTAAAATTTTGAAAAACGATCCCTCAAAAATTGTTTAAGTTCTAAATGTCCTCCCAACTAAATCTTGCACCATCACATGTCTTGTACAATTAGTGGTGGGTCTATGAAATTAGGGTGCCACTAGTTTTCCTTGACTAGATGGGTTTGTATCGGATACTTACTCGCATAAGGAGTTGGTTAACTTAAACAAGGTCATCTTAACGGTTAAGGACCTTGGGACATAAAGGTTGGACGCCGAGACATAGAGATGTCAACCAACAACAGGAGTCATATAAGATATGATTAGCAAGAGTTGCTTACCGATCTACCATGTCTTCTAGCGGTGATGCTAAAGCTCACTAGTCGACTTGTTAGTTGTGGATCCTGAATCACTAAAATATCAATGGAGGGATATTGATTTTAGTGGGAGTAAATTCCGTTAAATTGTTTAATGTATTTTACTCTGTCATAGATACATTGTCTTAGTATTTTGCATTATTTTCTGTTGTAGATCAATGGCACCTAGCACACCGTTTTCTTTGCGTTCGATCCTTGAGAAGGATAAGTTGAATGGAACAAATTATGCGGATTGGATCCGAAACCTTAGAATTGTTCTCAGGGCTGAGAAAAAGGAAGAAGTTCTAGACACCCCATTACCAGTTGAGCCTGATGATAACGCAACTCTTGCTGAGAAAAATGCTTACAAGAAGGCATGTGATGCCAATCTTGAAGTGAGTTGTCTTATGCTTGCTTGCATGGAACCCGAGCTGCAGATGCAGTTTGAGACAAACCATGAGGCGCATGATATGATCGAGGCGCTCAAGGATATGTTTCAAACTCAGGCCAGGACTGAAAGGTTCAATGTCTCAAAGGCCTTTGTGGAAACAAAGCTAGCAGAAGGCGCAGCTGTAGGGCCACATGTGATCAAGATGGTTGGTTACTCCCAAAGGTTGGAGAAGCTAGGCTTCCCACTTGGCCCAGAGTTAGCCACCGATTTTATTCTAGCATCACTTCCGCCTAGCTTTGGGAACTTCATCTCGAACTACCATATGCATGGGGCGGAGAAGGGATTGAATGAGTTATGTGGCATGCTCAAGACGGCAGAGGTTGATATCAAGAAAAGCGCTAGCAGCAGCCATGTGATGGCCATCCAAAACAGGCCTAACTTCAAGAGGAAGGGCAAATCTTGGAAGAAAAAGAGCAAGGCTAAAGATATGATCTCTCAGCCAAGCTCTACGCCCCAGACTGAGTCTGGACCAGCTGCAGAAAAGAAGGAGTGCTTTTATTGTAAAGAAATTGGTCACTGGAAGAGGAATTGCAAGAAGTACCTGGCTTTTCTGAAGAATGGCGGTAGTAAGAGTACTTCCGCATCAGGTACACATGACATTAATATTACAGACATTTTTCTCGCTGAATCTTCTATTAATTCCTGGGTATTTGATACCGGATCGGTTGCTCATATTTGCAATTCGATGCAGGGATTAGTAAGAAGTAGAAGCGTGGGAAGAGGCGAAGTTGATTTCCGCGTGGGCAATAATGCAAGAGTTGCTGCTTTGACCGTCGGGACGATGCAACTCCACCTTCCGTCAGGATTTATCATGGAATTGAATAATTGTTATTTTGTTCCTAGTTTGAGTCGAAACATTGTATCTCCCTCATGTTTGATGAAGGATGGTTATACATTCGCGAGTAAAGACAATGGTTGTGTGATCTCAAAGAATGGCATGTTTGTGGCTCTTGCATCCATTGTGAATGGATTGTTTATTTTAAATCTTGATGATTCACCTATATGTAATATAATTGCTAAAAGGCCTCGGCTAAATGATTTGAATCCTACCTATATGTGGCATTGTCGTTTGGGTCATATAAGTGAGAAGCGCATGAAGAAGCTCCATTCTGATGGACTTTTAACTTCGTTTGATTTTGAATCATACGAGACGTGCGAAGCTTGTTTGCTAGGCAAGATGACCAAGGCACCTTTCACAGGTTTTCCTGAGAGGGAGCAAGACTTATTGGAACTCATACATACTGATGTATGTGGACCAATGAGCACGACAGCTCGGGGTGGATTTCAGTACTTCATAACTTTCACTGATGATTTTAGTAGATATGGCTATGTCTACTTAATGAAGCATAAGTCAGAGACTTTTGAAAAGTTCAAAGAGTTTCAGAATGAAGTTGAAAATCAGCGTGGTAAGAAAATTAAAGCCTTGCGATCAGATCGTGGAGGCGAGTATTTGAGCCACGAGTTTAGCACTCATCTAAAGAGTTGCGGAATTGTTCCACAGCTAACGCCACCTGGAACACCTCAGAGGAACGGTGTGTCCGAGCGACGTAATCGAACCTTGTTAGACATGGTGCGATCAATGATGAGCCAGTCAGATCTACCGTTATCATTTTGGGGTTATGCTCTAGAAACAGCAGCTTTCACACTAAATAGGGTACCATCTAAGTCCGTGGAGAAGACACCATATGAGATATGGACTGGCAAGACTCCTAGTTTGTCTTTTCTGAAAATTTGGGGTTGTGATGCATATGTCAAGCGACTTCAGTCGGACAAGCTTACACCAAAATCGGACAAGTGCATATTCGTGGGATATCCAAAGGAAACAATTGGATATTATTTCTACAACCGATCAGAGGGCAAAGTGTTTGTCGCTAGGAACGGTGTTTTCTTGGAGAAAGAGTTTCTCAACAGCGAGAAAAGTAGACAGAAGGTGTATCTTGAAGAAATTCGAGATGAGCCTATGAGGCAAGACTTTACGAGTGATGCTAATGTAGCAGAACAAGTTGAGACACCTGTGGTAAGAGAAGAATCGCCACAACCACGAAGGTCGGAAAGGCCACGTCGCGCTACACAGAAAATGAATCTCCAAGTTACGGGAGAGCGCGACATATTGTTGATAGACAACGATGAGCCTAGGACCTATGCAGAAGCTATGATGGACCCAGATTCCGAGAAATGGCAAAGTGCCATGATATCCGAGATAGATTCCATGGGGCAAAATCAAGTTTGGAACTTAGTTGACCCGCCTGATGGTGTGAGACCCATCGAGTGCAAATGGATCTTTAAGAGAAAGAGAGATGTAGACGGAAATGTTAACGTCTATAAAGCACGACTTGTTGCAAAAGGTTTTCGACAAGTTCAAGGAGTTGACTACGACGAGACATTCTCTCCAGTAGCGATGCTTAAATCTATCCGGATCATTCTAGCAATAGCTGCGTATTTCGATTATGAGATATGGCAAATGGATGTCAAAACAGCTTTCCTCAATGGGAACCTAGAGGAGGATGTATACATGATACAACCAGAAGGTTTTGTCGATCCAACTAATGCTGGAAAATTATGCAAGCTTCAGAAATCAATCTATGGATTAAAGCAAGCATCTCGGAGTTGGAACCTTCGTTTTGATGAGGTAGTCAAAGGGTTTGACTTCCGGCAGAATGAAGAAGAGGCTTGTGTTTACAAGAAGGAAAGTGGGAGCTCTGTTGTATTTCTAATCTTGTATGTGGATGACATATTGTTGATTGGGAATAATATTCCTATGCTAGAATCCGTTAAGACTTCGCTGAAAAATAGTTTTTCTATGAAGGACTTAGGGGAAGCTGCATACATTCTGGGCATAAGGATCTATAGGGATAGATCAAGGAGGCTTATAGGATTAAGTCAAGATACTTATATTGACAAGGTGCTGAATCGGTTCAGCATGGAACAGTCCAAGAAAGGGTTCTTGCCTATGTCACATGGCATACACCTCAGCAAGACTCAGTGTCCTACGACGACTGATGAGCGGGAGCGCATGAGTAAGGTTCCTTATGCTTCAGCAATTGGATCCATCATGTACGCCATGATAAGTACTCGTCCAGATGTCTCATATGCTCTAAGTGTTACGAGCAGACACCAGTCTAATCCAGGTGAAAGTCACTGGACAGCGGTGAAAAACATTCTTAAGTACTTTAGAAGGACTAAAGATGTGTTCCTAGTCTATGGAGGTGAGGGAGAGCTCATTGTAAAGGGTTACACTGATGCTAGTTTCCAAACTGATCCAGACGATTCAAAGTCGCAATCAGGATTTGTGTTCACAATAAACGGTGGTGCTGTAAGCTGGAAAAGTTCTAAGCAAGATACTGTGGCTGATTCTACAACGGAAGCAGAGTACATCGCAGCTTCGGAAGCGGCGAAGGAAGGTGTTTGGATGAGGAAGTTTCTCATTGAGCTTGGTGTGTTTCCCAATGCATCTAGCCCATTGGAACTCTACTGTGACAACAATGGGGCAATTGCACAGGCTAAGGAGCCAAGGAATCACCAGAAAAACAAACATGTACTGCGGAAGTTTCACCTCATTCGAGAGTTCGTTAGACGTGGTGAGATAAAGATATGCAAAATACATACGGATTTGAATATTGCTGATCCTTTGACAAAGGCTCTTCCACGGCCTAAACATGAATCACACACGAGAGCTATGGGTATTAGATATCATTTAGATTAGCTCCAGTGTGAGTGGACAATGTTTTGTATCTATGATATATTGTTTATTTATTGAATATCCATGAAAGGCAACTTGTATATGATTAGCAATTATGTGAATTGTTTGTGAAACTCAATACTTGTATGGTTATTCAAAAGGATTGTCCCTAATTTGATTAGCACATGTATTAGTTGATGACTATGTTTCACAAGTCATGGACATGGAGATGTCAAACTAATAATGTGGGCACATGTATGACATGGGGCTGGACTGACCCAGTTTGAGACTTGTTTATCTCTTCTTCACAACGCGTATGCTTTGTCCTTAGACCTGAGATTGTCGTATGTACTCAAGATGTGAATTGACCTACTTAGGGACTACCAAACGCTGCACCGTAACTGGGTAGTTATAAAGGTGGTTTTCGGGTTTGTCAGGAAGCATGCTGTGAGGCATGGTCAATCAAGATGGGATTTGCCCCTCTCTATACGAGAGAGATATCTCTGGGCCCCTCGAGTGATCGGATCAAGAAATGCATGGCCGTGCTAGGTTAAGTGTTAACCTCTTGAAGGATCTGACTCACAGTTTCGAGAAAGGGAGGTCTTACTTGGAGTTAGACCAAATATCGTGAGGCAAAGGGAATAGCTTGTACGTGATGTTGTGGTGGTTCGTCTGATATGATCTTTACGTATTCATGGGAGTTGACACGTCTTGCTAGAGGCCGCTATCAACTATTGGAACGAGTAGGAGTACTCGAACCATGTCTATGTGTACGTGAACCCATAGGGTCACACACTTAAGAGGTTTGGAACACTGAAAACTTGCTTATGAGATTGTCTCTAGTGCAAGTGGGAGATTGTTGGGAATATGCCCAAGAGACAACTGGATTCGATCCACTAGTCTTAATGGGCCACAAATGTTGTGAAGCCCATTACCAGGGGAAGGGGTGCTTTATTTATTAGTCCCATATTGCTAATGGAACATGGTGTGAAGAATTTCATCCAAATAAATAGAGACCAAACCCCTCCTGAGAAAGACATGACTTCCAAGCAATAGTTGCTTTTCTCCCCCATCGTGCTCGTGGACCTAGCAGTCCGGTGCGCGACGTTTCAATCCTCGTACGTGTGGATACCTCGGAGGTGCTGCGCTTGGAGCACAAGGACGAACCGCACGTGCAGGACCAGACGGACGTAAGCAACTGCACTGCACTGCCACTTCGACGCGTTCGTCTACATCGAGACGGCTTCCGCTGCAACTGCGCGTCAAGTGGTAACAATCCGTGATCTATAACTGCTGCTGTTCCTATTTTGGGTGAACGAGTTTTTGTGTGAGCTAGCGTAGCTTCCATCGTTTCCCTTCAGATCATTCTGGTAGTGTTGTTGTAGAAGTAGAGGAATAATACTACTCCGTAGAGATCTTATGTTATTTCGGATGTCGACATAGTCTGAACCCTCTAATATGCTTTTCATCAAGACACAGAGCCAGTCATCAGTTGCTTTCACTGACCAATGCACCGCAGTCAATAGGTTTACCATGAAACCTTCTTGACATTCAGTTTAGTCATATCTTAATGCTCGCAGTTCAAAGGTCACGTGTTGAAATCTCGAAAGATAACATGTAACACTCGTAGAAAATCCTATATTTTTCACAGCCATTGGTCTGTAGAGAAATTCAAGTTGGCCTAAGAAATTAAACTACCGTCTTGTGATCTTGTCAAATCTGCAGTTTTGTAACTCAATCGTTATTGCGCAAGCATAGATCAACCCGTGATTTCTCCAGAATGTTGCGTTTGGTTACTCTTGTCATCCTTGATTGCGACCAGATTGATCGATCACTGTACTAAAATACCAAAAAAAAATCCACACAATATGCAGGCGGTGGCTGCCATGGCGGTGGTTAAGGTGATAGATCAGGCCGGCGTTCTGCCACTGGAGCAAGCAACCGGTTTGACTTGATCATTCAACGTGTTATATATGGTGGCGTAGTTTGCAAGGAGCACAGGATCCGGACAGTTTAGTGACACGATTGTTGCTATATACTGTATCTATCCTGATGCTTGCTTAGTCAAGAACTTAAGTACTTTTTTTCCAAAAAAAATCAAGATACACGCAAATCCGTTTCGATCGATTTGATTGCGCCGTGCATGTCCGTTTTCTACTAGGTAATGCTAATTATCATAAGTCGGACGGAAACATCGGACGCTCAGGTCCACCCAAACCGCTTGAGCGCCTGAGCAGTGTCGGACCCAAAGTTTCATTTCAACTAAGGCCATGTTTTTTTGGGTGAAAATTTTTATGCACACGTTTGACCACTTAGTATTAAATAAAGTCAGTTTACAAAACTATGTATAAAACCCCCGGTTAATTCACGAGACATATCTAATGAGGACTCTGACCGTATGATTAGATGATGGTTACTGCAGCATTACTGTAGTAAATTATGGGTTAATTAGGCTCATTAGATTCGTCGCACAAAGTTACATTCGTCCTTAAAAAAGTTTTGCAAATAGACTTTATTTAATACTTTATGCATGCAAGATTTCCCGAGGAAAAAAATTTAAACACGCAGAGAAACACGGCCTTAGTAAAGTTCAAGTCCGATTGATATTTTTTCAGGTCCAACGGTGCTGTTCACCCTTCTTCCCAAAATCCCTCCCTCCTCCGGTCTCCAAACTCAAGGCTCATTTCTACTCCTAGTGAAGCTGTTTGATCTCCTCCGTCAAGTGCCCTCTATCTCTTTCTCTGAGTTGTTCTCGTT
The DNA here is from genome assembly GCA_033239725.1 of Echinochloa phyllopogon. Classification (NCBI taxonomy): domain Eukaryota; kingdom Viridiplantae; phylum Streptophyta; class Magnoliopsida; order Poales; family Poaceae; genus Echinochloa; species Echinochloa phyllopogon. The sequence goes on along the minus strand of BTCW01000018.1, from coordinate 57,556,869 downwards.
TATTGCCGCTCATGGCCGGAGCGGCAGTCGGATGATGGATGACTAGAGATCGATTGATTCTGTTTGCATGACTGTCGATTCCTGGAAAACAACAATGAGTACGTTCTTCTTGAGGCCGATGAGATCAACGTGTAGGTGGAACCATGGCTCAGCGACGGAGGATTGGAAGAGATAGCAAGCTTGTGGACAACATTGTGACAAGGATGACCCATATGTGGCGTGGCGGCCGCATCTACTTGTGGGGACGGAATCCATTCAAGAGCTTTGGGCTCCACGGTAAGATATATTGGTCCGCATTCTGTTCAAGGATCGTATCTACTATGAATCGTGGATGAAGAGTGCTAGATCACATCTTTTCTTTGACCTGCTAGCATCTCTAATTTGGGATGTAACATAGATAAATTGTGATGTTTCATATGTGATTTTATGATGTTGCAATAGTGATTTTGTGATGTTGTTGTTGTCATAATTTAGTATTCTTCTATTAATGAGGTATTGCATTTTCTGTAAGCGAGATGTTGCAACTATAGTTTACATGATGTTGCAATTATGATTTTGTAATGTTGCAAGTATTATTTGAGAGTTTTCTATAGATATGAGATGTAGCAACAATGATTTTTGTGACATTTTGATAGTGATTTTTTAATCAATGGAAGATGTTGCAACATTGATTTTGTGATGTTGCAAATATATTTTATTGATGTTGCAAACCATGATTTGATACTTGTATTAATATGAGATGTTGCAACAGTAATTTTCATGATACTGTGACGTGAGTTGAGATTCTTTTATTAATGGATGATGTTGCAAATGTGATTTTGTTATGTTTCAAATATATTGGCCAGCAGAGCAACAGTTCGATAGATCGGACACCTCCTCCGCATACCGCCGCCGACGCCATGCTCCTTTGCGCGATGCCATGCTACTCCGCGCGATGCCCGACGTCATGCTCTTCTGCGCCTGCCGCCGCCGATGTCCCACTCCTCCGTCACCGCCTCGTGCGCCACTGCCCTGCATGTCGTTTGCAAAAGAGATATGTATGTTGCATATGTTTTACACGCATGTTGCAAGTGTTTTATCCGCATGTTGCATTTTTATTGAGAAATTTTGACTGCGACCGTGCGTGGTTGAGAGTTGAGAGCACGTCGTTTTTAGTGTTGCAAACGATGACTATTCATGTTGCAGATACTATTATTTGATGTTGCATATGCTATTCTTAGATGTTGCAAAAATTTTACATGTTGCATGCAACATCATACCTAAACATGCTGCAAAAATTTTGACTGCTGCAGTACTATCTGGTATTTTTACACTATTGAATGTCCGGACGCTAGCAAGACCGTTTTCTATTTTCTAGCTCCCCGCGACCTGACCAAGAAAAGCCCAAAAATGCATGTCCGCGTCAGCCTCTTTTTATTACACGAATCGAGAAGGCAGAAGTTTATGTAAACCGGAAAAATTAGGCCTCAGTCCGAGCCGAGACTTGCCCCGTAATCGATGTTAATTTGGAGGAAAATCATGTGAAGATCGATCAGTCAATCATATTCGATGACCGGTCTAATGATTCGTGGCATTGCAGAAGCAAATTGGTGAATGTCATCTGCACCCCACGATCTTGATCTCAATTAGCACGGATTTTCTCCAGTTTGCTTGCCACTTGGCTATACATATTTGGAAAAAGTCTAATTTACACCCTACAGCTATCATATAAGTCTGATTTTCAACCCTCTACAGTAAAACTGTACGCTATAGGCCATCTAACTGTCGGAACCGCGTAAATTTGGACCTCTGGTGGTTTCAGAGGCGGTTTCGATCTTCTGGAGTTTTTTTAAAAAAAATAATTGAATCTTAAATTTTTCTAAACTAATTTATTTTAAATCAGAAAATTATGAAACCGGTACCCAAAAATTTCTAAACATGTAACCTATGTGTTGGTGCTCTATTGCAAAAATGAAATTTTAACTAAATGCAGTAAAAAAACAAAGAACAAGAATAAATAAGATCCAAATAGCTCCCAATAGACCACCAATATACAATTCTTATAATTTTTATGATACTTGTTTCATATTTTTAAATTTAAATAGAATTAGTCATGATTTTTTAACATTAAACCATTTTTTGAAAAAAAAAACTAAAAATAAAAAATCACCTCTGAAACCGCCTAAAGATCTAAATTTGGACTGTTTGAAAGTTGTATGGCCCATAATTGTTTTGTAGTAGAAAGGTTGAAAATCAATCTCCTATGATAATTGAAGGGTGTAAATTAGACTTTTCTTTATATGGTTCGATTATTTTATAGGGCTTATATAGCTAGGCAGTCAGCGTGCTGCGGAGACGGCTCCTGCAACGTCACCTCCTCTAAGCTATGCCCTAATCTAGCCAGGCACATCCGAGGAGGCAACACGAATCGCTTCTTGGCCCGCATGCTCCACGGAGGCACGGACCGTATGCCGCGCCGACCATACTGTCCACATGCAACAGATGATAACACTGCTACCAAAACGAACACAGTTGCCTTGCAGCGTACCACCACCACATGTAACGGCAACAGCACGGAATAAAATCAGCACACAATGCTTTGCTCTGCACAGGGCGGATACAGAGGATTTGAGGGCGATAACTCGATGGCAATCATTCGGAGTGTCATCAAATGAGATTTTATATCGGTTCAAAAGATGTCCAGGATGAAGCAATGTCATCGAATTCTCATGATTGGGCATTGTTTTTTGTTCCCCCACACTAAAACGAGAAAGAGAAGTCTGTGGCTACAATCCTGCATCTCTACTTCCAAACAATCTCCATCTTTGGGATCATGACTGCCCAGAGTTACTCCTCGAGCTTTCCCAGTATGTCGTGCTCTCTGAAAAGAAGGTACCTGAGATTTCAAGCAGCCAGGTTAGACCTCCAGCACAAAATTGAACAGAACACTAACAAAACATTAGGGAACTGTGCTGCTAAGAATTTTATAACCAGAACCCCAGTTCAGTTAAGAATTCAAATAGCATATGGAGAAAACAGTGGCAGGACACCAGAAAATATGAACAGATGAGAACACAAAATACCCTTTCAGACTAATGCTACAATGCACAGAATTGTTACACACTAAATTTGTAATTGGTCAACTCCAATGGAGGAATTAATTTATATAATTGATCAGCTTACTCATATTTTTAATCTGCTCAAGCAACTCATATTTGTAATCTGCTCAAGCAAATAGCTTGGCTTAATCACATACAATGTCTTAGCAGAAGGAAACTCGCTGCCATTTCACTTCGTTAGCAGGCTATTTTCCAGAACAATGCAAGTTTACAAGTTTTTAAAGCTTAGGGTTATAGAATGACACATGAAGCAACAGGAGAATGGTAAAAAAAGAACATAGCACATGACAAATCAATATGACAAAGAAATGTTACATACTCTTTCTCAGCAAGCTTCACTTCTGTTCCACCGTACTCAGGAAGTAGAACAGTGTCACCCTCATTCAGAGATACAGGGATCAGCTTGCCATCCCTATCACGATCACCCGGACCAACAGCTATGACTTTAGCAGCATTCAGCTGGGTACAAACAAAAGGAATAATTAGGCCCCAAAGAAACATATAAGAAAACTCAACACCTACAATAAACAAAGTTAACCTGATCAAATGCATTCAAACTCAATGTGGACCAACAGCCATATGCAAATCTACTTGAAAACCATACTGAATTGTATGAAAAAAAAATGCAAGCTAGTGGAACACACACTGCGAAGATTGATCTGTAAAAGCTATTACAAGACATGGCTTGATGGCAAAATCACACTAACAGAAAATGCATTAACACTAGTATATCATGTTGCCCATGTAGTAAATAGCAATTCTATGACTGACAAAAGACCCTTAGTACTAGTACTTGTCTGACAAAATAACCCACAGATACAAGCCAAAGGAGGGTCGCATTTATTTAGCCCTGATCATATATCAGCAGCGACTTTCGTAGGCTATATCACCAAATTCAGCATGCAAGCTAGTAAAAACCAAGGTAGATAACACAATGGCCTAATATAATCATGAATCATAGACCAAAAATTGAAAATAGAAAAATACACAGCCTTGGTAGTTCCAAGTGGACAAGGACAATTCTACCGCAAATTACTTCATGAAGCAAGCTGCATTATAAAAACAGAAGCAATACCAGTCCAGAATATTTGTTTTCTTGATGCTTGTACAGAAGGTTTCACAGCAATGAATTAGTGGCAGCAATGCGGCATCATTACCAAATTTCTTAATCTATTCCACTATGCATACATTGAAGTCTGTTTAGCTGTTGTCTAAGCCTGCCTTACAATGGACCCCCCATGAATAGCAGCAAAAACCCAAGTCATGGAAACAGTATTCCAGCCTTAAACCGCCAATCCAAGGAAAAAGATTTGATCTTGGAACCGGTTCATGAATTCAAGCTACCACAGGATCAGAGTTATCATCAGGGAATCATACATGGACACAATTTTGGGCTTCACACATTGAGTGATAAAAATCAGTCGCAATGCCCAAATCATTTTAAAATCTAGCTAATAGCTCCTCAATTAAGAATAATAAAAACTAGTGGCAATGGCCAAATCATAATTATAGCTAATAGCTCCTTAGTTGACAGTACACAGAATGCTCAAAACCCTCTCTTGTAGTCATCTCATCACAATCTGATTAGTGTCTAATAATCACGACGCCGCATCACTGACTCAAACCTGTAATCTCCTCAACTTCCAGACCCCGGATCTACCAACCCCAAACTCCACGCCACGAAGGCCGCTCGCACACAGGCACTATGAACGAACCGCGCGCGGACGGAACAAGCCCGCACTCAACACCGAGAGCGGAGAGAAACGAGCGAGATCTGTGACTCTGTGTACCGCGTACCTGCTTGGTGGTCTCCGGGAGGAGGATGCCGCCGGCGCTCTTCTTGGGCTGCAGCAGCTTCTCCACCAGCACCCGGTTCAGCGAGGGGATCAGACGTTTCGCCATCGCCGCGCCGCGGGGAGCTCTTCCGCTTTCTTTCTTCTTGGGGAGCAAGTTGATTGGGATGCTTTGCGGTGGCTGGCTGGCTTTACTATTTCCGCGGCCCGTAGGGTTTAGGGTTTATTTGGAGAATGGAGACGGCGCGGGGGTGAGCTTTACGGATTTGCCCCCGGACAGCGTGCGGGGTGCGGAGCTGCGGCTGAGGGTAGGATGGGGAAACGGGGTATCTCTAGAAGGTTCCAGGTTTGGTTACGCACTCCACACTTACGTTGTTGGGCTGACGGCCCAACTCTAAAGTTAATGGGCTTGATGGAGCGCATGCTGCTAATTACGTGGGCTGCAGTTGGAGCCTCTTTTTTTTGGAAAAAGTCCATTTGAGGTCCCTCTGTATCGCCCTAGTCTGACTTTCATCCCTCATGTACAAAACCGGGTATTACTCATCCATCAACTTCAAAAACCAGTTATTTTTCATCCCCTGGCTGTTTTGATGGTGGTTTTGCTAACATGGCGACACGTTAGTCGTCCTACGTGGCACACCGTCAACCTTGAGGGACCTAAATTGAACTATACTGACAGTTAAGGGGTCAAATACACTTTACCAAAAAAATTTACAAATAATTTCTCAAAAACTATTCAATTTTTTATGTCTTGAAATCTAGTTGCCTTTCATAAATTACATATAAAAATTATTTTACCTCAAAAAAATAAAACCGAGTTCAATTTGTTTTCTAAAAATCATACTCTATCTCTTGGTGCCTAGCTTAGAGTTATTATTTTCTACAATTGTGTTGTCATCAAATGGCTCAACATCATTTATCTTTCTATGTAGTCTAGGCCATCAATTTTGCAAATTATAATAGATAAATGGAGCATCTTCTAGCAAATAAACACACAAAAGGTCATAGAAAATTAAATAATTATTTTTTATTTTCTATAAGATAGAGTAAAAAAATAGAGTATGATTTTAGGAGAAAAAAGAACAAGGTATTTATTTTTTATTGATAAAATAAAATTTCTATGATTTTTCTAAGATTAGATTAGATTTTTAATATTTTTAATTGCATAATTTTTTCTTATAAAATTTTTGGATAATATTTTGATAAATTATTTGTATAGTTTTTTGTTAAGTTTATTTGGCCCCTGAATTAGTTCAATTTAGGTCCCTCCTGGCTGACGTGGCGACACATAATGTGTCGTCACGTCAGCCAAAACCACTGTCAAAACAGCTGGAGGATAAAAAATAACCGGTTTATGAAGTTGAGGGATGAGTAATACATGGTTTTCTATTTAAAGGATGGAAATCAGACTAGAGAGATATATAAGGGACCTTAAAAGGACTTTTTCCTTTTTTTTTGAGAAGCCGTGGCCCATATATTTGCATAAATAGGCTGAACTTAGTATGTGTAAAGTTTTTCTTAAAATCAAATGAACTCAACGGTCTAGCAAGTAAGTTACTCCTAGTGCATCACATTATACACAGCGGAGTTAAAAGAAGAGGAAAACCATATAAGTCAACTCATAAGCACAAATATATTGTCAAATATATTGTGACAATTAATTGTCTTATATTTATCTATAAAAAACACCCTAAGCAAAGAAGGAAGAAAACTTGATTATTTTCGGCAAGAAACTCTACGATAGAGAACGGCTGTGAAGTAGTCACATGGCTCAAATGCTGGTGGAATTCAAGCACTGTATCATATCTCTCATGTCAAATCGGAAATACAGAGACAAATGAAATGAACAATTCCATGGAGCATTCTATCCATGAGTAGCTACATCTCTAAGAAAGAATCTTGAACACAAATGGACCAGAAAAGAAAAATTGAAGAGGAAGAAAGAAACAAGCTAATTCCTGAAGAACTCGAGTGAACGAAGCAGCTTAATTGCCAGCACGCCACCCCTATCTTCTGTTGTGAAGTGGATTAGGTCCTGTGATGACTTCCCTCTTGTCCTCCTCACCAAGCACATCTCCACCTTCCTGCTTGCCGGCGACCACTGGCTCCATCAGCCCCTTGGCAATCTCCTCGCCATGACCTATCAACAATCTCCTCCCTTGAAGCAGCCCCACTGCAGCAGCAGCTCCGCGCTGGTTGAAACAGCAGGAAGAGGAACAGCTTACACTCTGAAACTGCAGCAGTAGCAGCAGGGATGATGCGAGCAAGACTACCGGGATGAGCTTGAGCTGATCCTTCCTGCTATGCAGCCTCATCCTCTGCCTGGACCTCTTTAACTTGAGCTAGGAGTGCATGGACGACGACGAGCTGATGATCACTCGCTCTGGGTAAGCTAGTAACCGGTTCAGTTAGACGGATGAGCTTGCTGCCTTGCTGGTGTAGTGTAGTGGTGGATTAGGTGCGCTGAAACCCTGGAGAGGAGACAAGGATGAGCTGTAATTGTTCGTTTGCCATCGATCGGGTTCTGGCCGGGCTCATCGGAGAGTGCAAAAATTTGTGTGTGTTTGGTCAAGTCATTTACTGCAAGTCAAAGCACGCAATTAACTGCCATTGATGCTGCTGAAGGATTAAACAATGGATGGAGGTCACTAGCGGTGTACTCCCTCTGTCCCTAAAAGAGTGTCGTTTTCGCTTCCCGAGAAACATCTTTGACCGGATATATAAAAATATATATTAATATTTATGGTACATAATAAATATCATTAGGTAGATATTAGAATCTAGTTTTTTAATAAATTTATTTAGAGATTAAAATGTTACACGTATTGTTTATAAATTAAATCAAAGTTGTGGCACGGAAACCAACGACGACACTTATTTAGGGACGGAGGAGTAGATGTGTAGCAGTGTCAGTGTGTCACAGACAGCTCTCAAGTCAAGTCCGATGTTAGAAGCTTCCTCGCTCAAAGCACTGTGCTTTTGTCTTTTCTTGCTGCTTGCATCACAAGAAGGATAGCACAAAGTGGCCGTGGTTAAAGTAGAACTCATCACCATGTATACCCCTATCTCCCTAGCTCGGTGACTCCTGTGACACCTAGCTGCTGTTAGTACAAGACGCAAGCATATGAGAAACAGATGCAAAATAGGGGTGGAGAATTGGAGGAGAGATGTCACTTCGTCATAAATTTGTCACCGTAGCATTTCGTTTGAATTCGTAAAAAATTGTCCAAAAATTGATTAATTAGACTCAAAATGTTCGTCTCGCCGAGTACAATAAAACTGTACAATTAGTTTTTGATTTCATCTACATTTAGTACTCCATATATGTGCCGACATTTTTATGTGACGAGAATCTTATTTTTACACAGTAAACTTTAAGGTTGCTTTAAGACTAAAATGCGTGAATGCCGTCGTTGCGCACTGTGTGCCCATGTTCATTCGCTGTCGGCAGGGTAAAGGTTTCCTCCTCAATACACGGCTCTTCGCCTCCGATGCAACGCGCTGAGACTGACGCCTATCGTACAGTTAGCTGCCTTCATCAATATATTTTTGATCTGGAATACGTGAATAAGCTTTTGATAGGATTGTGACAACACTAGAGGTGCTAGTAGTAACAAGAATAGGTGAAAGATCCAGAATGGTGACAAATTCAGGGGAAAGATTCAACAAGAACGGGTAGCAACAAGAGAAGGTTCAGAATGGTTGCTCTCTCTTCAGATGGAACTGCAACTGCCAGATTTCTTTTACCTCCGCAGGTAGTCATCAGTAAATTGGCCCACCTGTTCACCCCCCGTGCCTAGAGCGAAAAGTTTTACGGGTCCAACCAGTGGTTTAGTGGTCCGACCAGTGGTTTATCATTTATTAATAATATAATACTTATTGTTCATTATTCATGTGAGTAATATGTAAGTTTTATTGTTAAAACATATCACATATGACATAAAAGATGAGATTACATAGAAATAACATAATAGTATAATGTCTAAAGTTTTTAAAACCAATGCCTAAATGCCAAATCGTTCACTGATTCATAAAAAACCGATTCACTGGTTCGATGGAAAACCATCCGGTTCGACCGGTTCACACCGGTCCAATTGCATGACTGATCTTTTAATTGAACCGAATCGGTTAAGTCATCGGTTCACGGTTTTTTCGATCCGATCAGTGAACCAGTTTGGTTTTTTATTCTAGGCCCCGATGTACTGCTGAAACATGGCGCATAATCTTTTGGCTTGCTAAGTCCTTTAATGAATCAGGTGGAGAGCCTCCCCCTTGACCCTAAAAAAACAACTGCTGGTTGCGGCACATTTTCAGACACAAATTCACGGATTAACACAGTACTCTACATTATTACGTACTCCCTCCTCTGGGATTTATAAGAGCAATCACAATAATGGGCTTATAGCCGATCTACTCAGCACTTTTACTGATGTGGAAGAAAGCAGGAGAGATAAGAGAGCTTGGCTCTCATGCAAACAATAAGTTGGGCACAAGCTCCTATATAGAGGTGGGCCAAAAGCCCCTATGTAGAGGTGGGCCAAGTGAGAGTGAATAGGAAATAGAAGATAATAAATAGCAATGTGTAAACAAATAACACACTATTGTTGTATAACTTGGCTATTATATCTTGTCTAATAGACAAGTACTTGTCTCTATTATTAACTTTACTCTAAGGCACAACATGATTTGGCATGGTCTTCTAAATTACGCTTTGACCATTCATTTATATTATATTATATTATATTATATTATTTATAATTATAAATTTATAATTATTAGAAAGTACTTTTTATGACAAATCTAACCATTCCAAATTTACATTATAAAAGTTAAAATTTGTTGGTTAAATTATTGATCAAAGTTTGTCAAGTTTAAATCTTGATATACTACGCGTAAAAGAGAGAGTAACTCCGATCCTCCAGCTCTAAGACCGGTTGTTCGAGATCGAGCTGAAGTGACGACTGTCTGCAGGTATCTCTGCTGCGGACAGACATTGTGGATCCACCAAGCAGCCTCTTTGACCCGTTTGATACATGGACTAAACTTTAGTCCGTGTCATATCAAATATAAAAATACTAATTAAAAGTATTAAATATAGATTAATTAAAAACCTATGACATAATTGCCTATGACATAATTGAGGACTAATTCGTGAGACGAATCTATTAAGCCTAATTAGTCCATGATTTGACAATGTAGTGTTACAGTAAAAATACATTAAACATGTGCTAACGATAGATTAATTAGGCTTAATAGATTCGTCTCGTGAATTAGTCCTCAGTTATGTAATTAATTTTATAATTAAGCTATATTTAATAGCTCTAATTAGCATCCTTATATCCGATGTGACATGGACTAAATTTTAGGGGGTATTTAGATCCATAGGGCTAAAGTTTAGTCCCTAAAATAAATAACAATTAGAAGTATTAAACATAAATTAATTATAAAACTAATTACATAAGTCATATCTACTTCACGAGACGAACCTAACAAGCCTAATTAAGCTATAATTAGTACATAATTATCATATATTTACGGTAGCATTACACTTTCTAATCATGAACTAATTAGGCTTAATAGATTCGTCTAGTAAATTAACCCTCATATACGTAATAGGTTTTTTAATTAATCTATATTTAATACTTCTAATTAACACCCTTAAATCCGACCGAGCTAAACTTTAGTCGAGAAGAATCAAACCTCCCTTGGTCCTCGGATCTAAACACCCCTTTGTCAAGCTCCCTGAGTCTCTTGGATGTCGACAACGTTGTCGGTCAACCCAAGGCCGTCATCCGTTGCCAATCAAGCAACCTATCGAAGGCCAAATCGAAGATGACGGCCTCGAACCCTATGATAGAGAACAGCTATATATACTGGTTACTTTGTATCATTCGTCCAGCACTCCAGCTAGATCGAGCTAAGAGTATTAATTAACTTGGCATCACCACCAGACCACAACTAGTACTGGATTGCAACGGAGACCTTCCAAAAGGAAACATAGGTTATCTCGCAATCGCGTAAGTAAAAGCAGCGCATCCCTGGACCATGTTGCTCCCATGTTCCACCAACAACTTTATTCTGATTTCTAACCTATATACATTCCTTCTTCCCAACTACTCGATCAGGTTTTGAATTCTCGGCTGGTTGCTTCTATTAATTCCATGATGGAGGACGATTCATTAGTCAAGGTCTTTTTTTTTTCTTCATACTCCTATATCGTTGTTGGAACTTGGAAGTGGGAATGAGAAAAACCGGCCTGATCTTTTATCTCATAAAAATCGTTTAGTCATAATTATATGGAAGAAGTCTATTTTCAGCCTTATTGTCGAAGTCAGGTTTTGGCCATCGAACTTTAAAATCGGGTATATTTAACCATTGAACTATGAAAACCGGACAATTTTGGCCCTCTAGCTGGTTTCAGAGGTGGTTGGTTTTGACAAAATATATATTTTATAAAAATAATAACATATGATTTAATCTCTAAAAATACATAACTAATTCATTTTAAACTAAAAATATATAAAACCAACACCAACATTTTTCTAAAAATATAGCCAATTTATTGGTACACTGATTAAAATTATTTGGATCTTATTTATTCATTTTTATAGTATTTTATTGCTCATAGTCATGACATGTACTTATTTAAATTAATATTTTGTGCTTTAATTTATGTTTATTATATGACTAATTAATTGCATAGTGCTTGAGCAGGTCCTTTTGTCTGAAATATATTACCTAGTTACATAATCAAAATAAACTAAAGGATTAGCCATGCAATATCTAAATAGAATCTATATATGGTGGAGCATGGCGTTTGTGGTGTCGGTGTTGCTTTGTAACCGAAGTTTGCTTGATTGTTTTGGCCAATATCCTGTCAAATATAACACAAAAATATAATTTTAATAAATAATTTGCATGCCCACAAGAAGTAAAATTGTACCAAAAGGAAAAATAAGATCTAAATAGATTTAAATACCTTACTAATAGATAGATTATATTTTTAAAATTTGTTTGGTGTCAGTTTCATATTTTTAAAACAAATTAATTATGCATTTTTTGATATTAAACCAAATTTTATTATTTTCTAAAAATACATATATTGGTAAAACCACTTTTGAAACCAACTAGAGGGCCAAAGCTGTCCGGTTTACCCGGTTTTAAAATTCGAGGGCCAAAACCAAACTTCGGTAATAGTTCAATGGTCAAAAATAGACTTCTTCCTAATTATATTATTTTACCAAACTTGCCCAAATCAAGTTCCATCATCTTCTGAGATATTCTAGTGTGTATAACTAAAAATTTGAAATTGGTTGTTCTCTTTGCAAGAGCTCATTAGCAATAGCCAAAATGCTAATATAAAATAAAAAGTTGTCAGTTGCCTGAGAACCAAAACCTTTATTACTAGCCAAATCTAACTTGCACTACTGTTTGCCTCTGGCTGTTGTATTACCCTTCAAGACGACACGTAATGCCCAATAAGAATTTTTTTTACGTGAGACAGTGTAAGAGTTATATTTTTGTTCTCTGTCTCAGGCACTAGTCTCAGTTTCCTGCCAAAAAAAAGTGACACTGCTTCTGGAGAATTACTTGCCAAACTGGTCAGCTTATTTGCCTCTGGATCTTTTGTGGAACATAGATAATGATTCGTTGTACACCACACTTTTCCTTATGTATTCCTTTGATTCATACTACCTCGATTGTCAGCCTGTGTAACCCCTATTATTTTCTCCGGCAATTCCAACTCCCAAGTTGGACACAACAAAGGGCAATCAAGTGATGATCGATCAGTTGTTTAAGTACAGAACCGATGATGAAAGAATGATTCATAATCCATTGCCGAATCCCTGATCATTTAAGTGGTCAGATTGGGGTGACTCGATAATTAGCTTTTTGCTTGGCTGATCTGAGATTTGGTGGACCGTGAATGTTAGGCAGGTCACGATGCTGAGGTCAATAACAAAGCGCTAGCCTTCCCCTTGTTTCAGCAACCCTAGAAAGATTTGTGAATTACCTTGTGCTTTATTTCATTTATATTTAATTTCATTTCATCTTACGAGAGAACGTGCCGTGGCAACAGAAAATTTCAAATTCCACGACCAGTGTCAGGGGCAAGTCTCCCCAACTGACCGAGGCCTTGTTTAAGTAAAGATGTCACTTCCACATAAATGTGTCACTGTAGCATTTTATTTATATTTGTTAAAAATTGTCCAAACATTGATTAATTAGGCTCAAAATATTTGTCTCGCAAAGTACAACAGAACTGTGTAATTAGTTTTTTATTTCATCTATATTTAATATGCATGTGTCGATATTTTGATGTGATGAGAATTTTTTTATACAAGCCGTGTTTCTTTACTCCCCGGGAAATTTTTTTCAAAGGGAATCGTATTAAATGAAGTCTATTTGCAAAATCTTTTAAGGGATGAGTGTAACTTTACGCGACGAATCTAATGAGCCTAATTAGTCCATGATTTGCTACAGTAATGCTACAATAATCATTCTCTAATCGTGCGGTCAGAGACCTCATTAGATTTGTCTCGTGAATTAATCCAAGGTTGTGGAGATAGTTTTGTAAACTGACTTTATTTAATACCCTTAATTATTGGTCAAACGGAGTGAAAAAAATTTTCAACCCAAAAGAAACAAGGCCACAGTGAAATTTGGAGTGGAATTTAGATCTAAAAGGCTCCCTCAGACTGCAGATACAGTAAAGCATGCGTCTTCAAATGGAGAAGAGAAAAAAAAACCGAAGGAGAGCGCAACGGAAAGCAACCCAAAGCCTCTGCTTTTCCGCCATTGCCCCCACCCCATTCCACACAGGACTCGCGCTCTGCCGTCGCTCGCCCCGTCTCTTCCTCCCCTCGCCTTCCTTCGATCCAACTCCCCCCGTCTGTCGTCTTCGCCCACCCCCAAAGCTCCAACCTTCCCCCCGTTTCACTTGGCGTCTACGGGCCTGGTCCGTCCAGGAAAACAACGGAATTTGTTTTCGGTTTGTTGTTTCCTGCTATGCTGTTGCTGCGGTTTTTGTCGGCTCCTGCAGCCCTCCTCCATCACTTGAGAGCGCCCCTCCCCCTCCGTGGGCTGCGTTGTTCGCTTTGGATTCCGCGTTGCTGTCCTCGATTTGGAAGCCTCGGTTCTTGGTTTGGGAAGGCCCCCCTTTCAAGACGAGGAATTTAGTGCGGTTTGATGGTATCCTGCGAGGAGCCTTCGATGCAATGATGGGTTCTTGAAGCCGAGATGAATCTTTGACTAGCCGAATTTCCCGAATTTTGACCTGAATTCGCTTGGTTCTTGATCCGCCAGTCGCCATGGGCCTCTGCCATGGCAAGCCGGCGGCGGTCCAGGAACCGGCGGCAGAGGAGGAAATCCAAGTAGCCGCCGGCGTCGCGGCCCCGGCGGCGGAAGGGGATGACAGGGCCGCGTCGCCGGTGAAGGCGCCTCCGACGCCCAAGCATGCCAAGTTCTCCTTCTACCTGCCGAGCCCGCTCCCGCCCTCCAGCTACAAGGGCTCGCCGGCGAACTCCAGCGTCGCGTCCACGCCGGTACGCAAGCGCCCGTTCCCGCCGCCATCGCCCGCCAAGCACATTCGCGCGCTCCTGGCGCGCCGGCACGGCTCGGTTAAGCCCAACGAGGCGTCAATCTCCGAGGGGGCCGAGCCGGACATGGGGTTGGACATGAGCTTCGGATACTCCAAGCACTTTGCGGCCAAGTACGATCTCGGCAGGGAGGTTGGGCGCGGCCACTTCGGGTACACCTGCGCCGCCAAGGCCAAGAAGGGCGAGCTCAAGGGCGAGGATGTCGCCGTCAAGGTCATTCCCAAAGCCAAGGTGCGAGAGCATATCCTCTTTCGCTGGGGTGATTTCTTCTGTTCGGTTCCTCACTTATTTTCACTGCCTAGTTTTGTTTGCTGTTTGGATCCTCCGTGGCTGTTTTCATTCTTTAATAAATCAGCTGGAGAAATGCTATTCTGGGTAGTTCACCTTGTGTTCATTTCATTTACTAGTTATAGACTTTGAGTTGACATGCTTGTGACTTCTTCAAATTTTGTAGCTTCATATGGTACTACTAGGAGAATTGGAGAAGATAGGAACCATGTAAATATGAAATAGATGTACACTGTACTTCCAGGGGACTTCATTTTGTACTCTTAATACTTAAACTATCAGATTGTTACATGTTAGTCTGTTGCTTGATTAGCATTAAAAGGACAGATTGAGGAGTCTGAATTTGGTTTCTTGAGTGATTGGGGTGGTTCCTGGTTGTTAGTTGGCAACAGGGACCATGATGCTCCAGCGAAGCTTGGTTCCTTCTTCAAAACGTTTTGTTCGAAAACTCTATAGGTGTCCTTCTCCGCTGGTTGTGGAGAGCTTGCTCATTTAATTGGTGTCATGTGATCATAATGGTATCATTGGCTATCTGATTCACCACTCCCTTTTGGTGATATCATCTTCATATTTAAAAACAATAATGGATTCATGGCTGTCAAATTTCTGCGAGTCAAAGGCAGCAAAATGTACTGGCACACCACAATTTTCATTCTATTGAAATATTCACATTTGACCTGTTGTGGGGTCTTTCCGTTCTATTAGTGGAAGGTTTCTTTAATAAATACTAATGTAGAGGTTCAAGTCTTCTGTCAGAGGTACATGAATTATCAATTCATTATCGTAGTAACCACACACATGCAATTTGTATTTTTAATCTGGTAACTTGATGGTGATTAGGGCCACTTTAGTGGTATTTGTCTTACCAGTTAGTGATGCTGATATGGTGATTATGGGTCATGTTTAAGGTCTTATTTGTAGTAGTCGTTGGATGAAGACAACAAAAAACAAACAACATGGTTTCAAAGGCGATAAGGCGACCCAAGAATTCTGGGAACTGTTCCCCAAGGCGAACTGGGTGCGTCTGGATGCCTAGGTGACGCCTTTAAAACTATGACAAACATTCACATTAGATGCAGTTAATTGTCCAACAGTTGATTGGTAGTACTATTTTTCCATACATTTGTGTTAGTCGTCAAGATCTTGGCAGTGTTAATCTCCTGAATTTGATATTAGGGAAGTAGAATCTCCAAATGTATGGTGAGTTTGCCCTGCCTCTGTTTTACTCCCGCCACCCCACCCAACCGCCGCTGAGATGTAAAAAATGTGAACTCAAGAAGCATAAAGTATAGCTTGCTATATGATTTGGTATTGTATACTAAGTATGTTGCCAGCGCAATTTTCTCAATGATCAGTTTGTAATTGGTATTGCTAGCAGGGAGCATCTTATATTCTTATTATTTGTGCATATATGGTTCATGTTTTGTGATTTGTCTTTGTTATTTGATTGTATAGTTTTAACCAGAAAGAGTGTTGTTGTTGAATTAGAATTATCACTCGATCTTGGAGCTCATTTGAATTTTCCTTTACTAGTGTTCATATCTTCTGCAAAAAATATAACAATATAAAACACAGTTGTTTGGACCCGATTGATTTGGTATATTTTATGCATTGATCTTGTAACTTCAAGGCACAGTTAGGATTTGATCTAAGGAGGGCTTAGAGATTGCCTAATTTGTGTAATAGCCTCCAACATAAACATAGAGCCTCTTATATATATATTATGTTCGTCATATTAGCCTTTTTCTATAGGTTGATGCCCTATGTGAAATATTCATGATCTTATGATTGCATGATCCATTTTGCTTATACTGATATTGTAATAGTTGTTTAGTATATATTGATAGTAAAAGTCGGATTTCAGTTAGAGTTTCCTTGTTACCTTCTGTAAAATCCCACTGAAAATCCTAGGCACATGCTGTAGTCTAACCCAATCTAACTACTTTTGCACAGATGACTACTGCCATTGCCATTGAAGATGTCAGAAGAGAAGTCAGAATATTGAGTTCTTTGATAGGGCACAACAACCTAGTACAGTTTTATGACGCTTTTGAGGATGAAGAAAATGTATATGTTGTTATGGAGTAAGTTCACACTTGCTTCATTTATTAGTAACTCTACTGATTTACTGAAACTTCTTAGGGTTTAATGCAGCATTATGTCAACGATATAGGACAAGCTATCCAACCTTTTGTCGTTATGCGTTTTCAGAAAAGGCAATACTTGATGTATTAATTCTTGTACAGATTCACAAGGTTAGAATGTAGTGTCTGGTTGCTGACCAAACTTGGTCCCAGGCAAACTTGATGTGCAAGACACTTATTTTGGTTGCTGACCAAACTTGGTCCCAGGCAAACTTGATGTGCAAGACACTTATTTTGGTTGGCTACATCCTATCATTCTCCTGTTATTCCTTTTTTTAAAAGAACATTAAGCATCTAGGTAGATACTGGCATCTAAAAGTAAGCAAGTAAATCAAATGAGTCATGGAAACATGCCCCACATAGAATTGGAACTTTTTCTAAATTCACTCACCTTTCAAAACACTCTATGTATTTTTGTCCAAATCTAGAAAGGAAATAAGTGTGATGGATTTGGCTAACTCAAATGTTGGAAAAGGCTGGTAATATATACCTGATAACCCAATTAAAAAGATATTGGGCCTCATGAATCAGTAAATTAGCATCTTTAAAGAAACAATTAGCTCTCAGGATATGATCTCATGAAATTAATTGTTAGTAAGATGCTTTATTACACCATCCATGCAAAGCTTACATTCCAAGTGTACTAACCATAGAGAATAAAACTAGCTTTCCTTTTGGGGAATAGCATCTTAACATTGGTGGAACCTGTGTGGTCCATATTTGACTTGTCCGACACCAAGAGTTGGGAACAGCTCTTATAATGTCACTTTATTTGCTTGGGTTAGATGTTGATGTCAATTTGCTATACATTCAGCTCCTTATCGGCTGGTCACGTATTTGCACGGAGGTGAGACTGGATAAGAGTTTCCCTATATGTTAGGACTGTTTTGTTGGAACAGCTAGGCTGGGATTTGTGTTTTTTTCCTTGTATGTGTCAGAACTCATAACAATGTTAGTGCAAGTACAGATTTACCCTTCACTTGTACCTGTAAGATCTGTAATTTTTTCTTCCAAAATAGGTTACCGAGCTAAGACCATGTGATATGCAAAATTTGTATGCCTCTAGAAAGGTGTTGAATACCTGAATAATTCACTAGTATTTTTTCCTGATTCAGGTTATGCAAAGGAGGTGAACTACTGGACAGGATTTTGGCTAGGTACTTACAGGGCATTTCATTTCTAAAATTGAATTCATTGACTCTAGAGGGACTCTGATAATAGCTGACTGCTGTTTTGCAGAGGTGGGAAATATTCTGAGGAAGATGCTAAGGTTGTTATTCACCAAATTCTAAGTGTTGCTTCATTTTGCCATCTTCAGGGTGTTGTTCATCGGGATCTGAAACCAGAGGTAAGATTGTCCAAGCAATTCACAACTAATGTTTATTACTGTTATGCTCACTAGTTGTTGGTGGAGCTACTTGAACTTCACCATACTTCCTTTTAACATGTCCTTAAGTTATCTCTGTTCTTTCTGTGGATCTTTAGCTGAGTTATTTTATGCTAATGTTAATCTGCTTTGTACTTCCATTTTTCAGAATTTTCTTTTCATGTCAAAGGAGGAGAATTCTGCCTTGAAAGTCATAGACTTCGGTTTGTCTGACTTTGTTAAACCAGGTTAGGTTTACAGATTTTTCTTTGGATATTTGCTCATCATTGTTTTCTATTAAAATATGTGTGCTGTTATATTATGCAGATGAAAGACTTAATGACATTGTTGGAAGTGCATATTATGTTGCTCCTGAAGTGCTCCATCGATCTTATGGCACTGAGGCAGATATCTGGAGCATCGGAGTAATTGCATATATTTTACTTAGTGGTAGCCGCCCTTTCTGGGCTCGAACTGAGTCCGGAATTTTTCGAGCTGTCCTGAAAGCGGAGCCTAGTTTTGATGATTCCCCATGGCCTACCCTTTCTTCTGAAGCGAAAGATTTTGTAAAAAGGTTGCTCGATAAGGATTACCGCAAGAGGATGACTGCTGCACAAGCCCTCTGTAAGTAACATGCTTGTCCTGACAATTACAGGCCTGTTTTCCAGCTTGCAGGTGAGGTGACACTTTGTTTTGCATACATTGACAATTACAGGCCATACATGGATCCGTGGTACTCAGGAAGTTAAGATTAATTTGGACATGATAATCTACAGGCTTATGAGGGCTTATATAAGTTCATCTTCTCTACGGAAGTCTGCGTTGAGGGTAATACTTTTGTAGGTTGTTTGTACTGTTCTGCAAGTAATCCTCATCTGGCTTAATGCATCATCTGGAATTCATATTGAAGTGTCAATCTGGTATAGTCCTTTGTTGATAGCCTGCTGGCCATTATGCCCTCAGGCCTCAGCCTAGGGGCCTTATAGATGTTGCAACTCTGGTCTTCTAGACCCTGTGCATATCTATTATTACATATAATTATTCAGTATGTTCCTCGACTGCCTTTCACCTTAAAAATTACAATCAATGATATAGATTCATCCTGTGGGTGTTCCATTTTTCCATTCTACGAGCCCTTATCTCCTGTGAATGCATTTTTGCTGGGATGCTGTTGTTTTCTGGTGACACTTCAAGGAACTGTTCTGCTGGATTTGCTAATTAGCTCTCTACATTTTTCAGGCTCTTGCAAAGACACTGACGACAGATCAACTCTTCTACCTAAGAGAGCAGTTTACGTTGTTAGGTCCGAACAAGAGCGGCCATATCTCCTTGCACAATATGAAGACGGTTAGTGATTTTGCCCTATTAAGTTAAAATTAATCTGTGATATGCATTTGCTAAATTTTCATGGAGCTTCTAGGCCTTGATGAAACATTCCCCAGGTGCAACGAATGATTATAGGATTCTTGACTTTGTTAACTCAGTAAGCTTTCTTTGTTCTTTCTTATCTCTGTTCATATTTCTGTGCATGACTATATACTAATTCTACCCATTTTGCTAGATATGCAATACCGAGTATGGAAATTTTGATTTTGAGGAGTTCTCTGCTTCGGCTATTAGCGTATATCAAATGGAAGGCCTGGGGACCTGGGAACAGCATGCTCATCAAGCATATGAATTATTTGACAAGGAGGGCAACCGACCAATTATGATCGAAGAACTTGCATCGGTATAGTTTTATCTTAAAACATAGTGTTTGCATAGGAAATGAACTGTGATTTATGATGTTGTTCATCTTTCAGGAACTTGGACTTGGCCCTGCGGTTCCACTTCATGTTGTTCTCCACGATTGGATCAGGCATACCGATGGAAAACTGAGTTACCTCGGATTCATAAAACTACTACATGGAGTTTCTTCGCGCGCAATCCCTAGAGTCTAAGATAACCTCTTGCATCATCCAAGTAGAAAAGTGACAACTAAGCTAATCTCTGGCCAGTTCATAGCATGGCTGGGTGTAGAAGTTGCATGAAACCGGTACAAAGATTAATAGATGATTCATGATTGTAGTGTAAGAGGTAAAGGCTCCCAGTAGGCTCTATATTGTCGCCGTCTCTCACAACATGGGTTGACCTGTGCAGATTTAGTTTGGGGGAAGAATGAATGGGCTAAAAGATTTGGGCTGATTTTGTGGGTATCAACGTGGTGTGTGGTGTGCTTCCTTTGTCTTCACTTGTGTCGTGCCGTTTAATGCCCAAGTTTTATATTCTATTGCTGAATGCTCATTTTATTTATATACTTCTAACGAGAGGTAATGTTTATAGCTTTATAATTTTGGAACCCTTTACCAATAGAAGGACCACGTAGACAGATTTCTTGAACAGAGAAATTGAGCCGCGACATCTGAAATCTTTTTTCCGGAACAGTTGACAGAGTCGGATTCTGAAGTGTGATAGTTATGTGTTAAATGGGCTATAGATTTTACCCCCTTGTTTTTTCATGCCAATTATTTTTCTTTCTGCTCCATGGACATTGCTTGATACTTCGATGAGTTGTGATTGCAAAAGAACTGTCATTTACGAGGGCATTGGGCCTGTTTGGTTTTTTTTAGGAACTCCTGTTTGGTTTATTGTGGTTTACCAATTTGGTTTTTTTTTGAGTAAATGGTTTACCAATTTGGTTTTTTTAGGACAATTTACCAATTTGGTGGTGTCTTTGTTTCGGCTGTGCTCACTGGGCTGGACCACATGTCGTCCGCGGCGGACTGACTGACTCCCGAGCGCGGCCCACTTTAGCGGTCCAGCCCAATACGTGGCCCAGAACCCGCGCCCGCCGCCGTCTCCACAACAATGGCACGCTGCAGACGACCTCGCTGACGCTCGAGCAACTACCGCACGGCACTCAAAAAAAAAACCTGCCACGTGCCACGCGGGCCGCTGCCATCGATGGCCACGCCTCGCCGCGTCGGAAGGGAGAAATTTCATTATCCGGGTCTCCGCCTTTCAGGATTTGACACCCTGACCCTCATGTCATTAACTCAAAATAATCCCACATGTCATTGTGATATGTGTGTCAAATCCTGAAAGTCGCACGAATTGAGACCCAAATAATAAAATCTCTCATCGGAAGGCGGCGTCGCGCTATTGACCACAAAATCGAACTACCCACAACAAATTTAATTTTTAATTTGTCTCCCAAAATAATGTTTTTTTAATTTACCGTCTATGGTCAAATCTAAACCGAATGTAAGAGGGAATAGATCAAATGGTTTGAGACGAAGAAATGTCGTATATATGAAGACTAAGAAAAAGCACTAACATTTATGAATATGATAAAAATCAAGCTTCATAGAGCAATTCCAATTGTAAACTCTCGACATCGGTGACATACATCCAACATAAATAAGAAAGATTACATGATGTATATCGGTATCATCGATGATCGATGCTTGCACATACCATTGATCACTATTATTTTTATGACATATTCTACTTGTATCCATCACCCATCAAGTTCATCGGGACAATTCACCGATGTACCAATGGCTTGGGCACCACTAGTCGAGGAGTAATTGGCATCAAGCTCGTCAGCATATCCATGGTTGTAATTCGGAGTAACGGAAGAAATAGGTGTGGCAATCTTCATATCAAGCTGGTACTTTGAAGCCAAATCCATGAACCTAGGTGGATACGACCTCGTTGGGTGCCCTTCTTCTTGCAACACCTGCTTGATCTTTTCCTTAACAACGTCTTGTATTTCTAGAAGCTTCTTTTGTATTTCATACAACTCATCAAGACCTGACGGGCAAGCTTCAGTGGTCAACCAACCCATCAAACACCCATCCATATCGCGCTCAATCGCTTCCTTTAACCTCTCCTTTCTCTTATTCTCATCCTCAATCGATTGTTCTAACTCTGAACACTCTAAACTCTCCTTTATAGTGATGTTTGTCTCCCCACTACTACTATCACAACTCTCACCACTTGTAGCAGGGCCGATCAAAGCGAGGAAGCGATTGATCACAGACTTAAAAGAGGGACTACCAAAGGAGAAGGGCCTACCAGCAGGGGAGAAGGAAACAATGGCGACCATCGCACCACATAGAATGGAGAGCTCACTAGCCTTCTTGAACATGCCTTGGCGGCGCTTGGAGAAGCATACACTACGCGCCTCCTCACGCTCGATTCGCTTCATCTCGATCTTTTGCCTACCCATGGATGTCCTACCCTTCACCATTTCTTAGTTCGACTAGTTTAAGTTTAGAGTAGTAGGGGATTGAACAATGCAAGCGATTATATACACAAGCGTAAGGAGATAAAAGAGGAAACTTGGTTTGTATAGATGTGAATGCGTACATGAATTTTGTTTGTTGTGTTCTCACTAGACATATATACCGCGTCCAAATATTTGAAATGCAATCGCAGAGATTTTTACATCGAGTGCATCAACCAAGAGTTGGCTAAAGATCAACATTGATATTATTTGGAATTTAGTTGAAGCACCCAACTGGCTCTAGGTGCCATCCCCTGGTATCAACACGCATAAGGAGATAAAAGAGGAATCTTAGTTTGTATAGATGTGAATGCAGACACGACTTTTGATTGTTGCGTTCTCACTGGATATCGTCTCAACATATTTGAAATGCATTTGCGAAGATCTTTTTTTTGTTGAATCCACGAGGCCCAACTGGCCCAAGGTGTCGTTCCTTGGTGCCAATTGGCAATGACCACCCAAGCACGCCTGGCCAAAACCAACCGTTATTTACCCTAGCAATCTTTCTTGCCAGCTAAAATGTCTATACCTGAGCATTTTTTTACCAAGGAAAGCGATAAAGACTCGAATTTAGAAAGATGCATCTCAAATATCATGACTCTTCTTTAGGAACTATTCTATGAAACGGTCATCTAGCCTGTTTTTTTATCAACTATTATCCTGTTTAGAATGTCATTTAAGCGAATAAACATCTAAATGGTAGGTGGGCGGTGTTTAATGTTTATGTGAACAATGCCTCTAGGAAACAAAATGGGAATACATCTATATTCTATCACAGATAAAAGTCATCTAGAACATTTCTAGAAGAAGGGAAAGATGTTTTAACGCTAACGACTCCAACTTAGAGACCCCCTCTTCTTGTAGCATTGGCGCACTAGGACTTCGGTACTAGAATATATACCAATTACAATGACTCCCACGTATCCAACCCTTAAATTGAGAGCTATAATCTTTTAAATCATTTGCTCGAAGTAAACTATTTTGCATTATCAGTAGAACCTTAAATTCATATATGTTTTTGTAAGGCCCCATAACTAAGTTGCTTTGTCATTGGCGGTTCTTTATCATGTACTCAACACAAAATTAATTTCAAGTGGTTCATTATTGTTTTGTTACCAAGCTCTTGTGCTTCGTTACCTTGATAATGCAAATTATTAGTGGTTCTAGCTCCTACTCTAGATTGTTGAGTTATAATTGGCTATACTTATAAAGGACAATTGGACTAACAACAATTATATATGAAATTGGGTGTGAATAAGCTTGTATAAAGACATTTTTATTGTTCGAATGCAATTACCAAATTATGTCAAATGATATGTAATTTTATCGTTCTTCAAAAGTTTAGATTGATATGAAGATTGCTTATACTAAGTAAGACCCTAGATTTAAATTGGTAGATCCATGTGCATATAATAAAATTATCATTAATCTAGAGAAATGACATCCTCCCTTGATAAAAACAATATCAGACATATCTATTATGTTAAGGAGAAACTTAACATGTCAAGCTAAGATAAATCATCACTGAGGTAATTACATAACTTATAACTTATAATAATTTAAGATCATGTATAACAAACAAAATTAATCAGCATATTGTGTATCTAAATAAACTCTTTTTATCTCTTATATTTATCTTCATGGTTACAGTTTTCCACCTCATCAAAGCATACTTTTTATTTAAATAAGTGAAAGCCAATTACTACTAGATTATCATTTCAAAATACAGCTATAAATCATTATTTTACAAAGTATATATGATGGAATCGTTCATGCACACATTTGTCACCATACTTTTTAGCACTAATATGGCTTCCAAAATTTTGTCACGAAAAAACACCTACTGGCATGATGGAGTGAAAAAACTATGGAAAATCAAGATGCTTATTTGAGCCATGATAGTTCAGCAAGCTTAGAAATATCGCTAGCCCTTGAAAATTTGTCATCATGATGCATATTATCAATGTTAATAGGAAATGAATCTCATGACCAATGCAACTAAATTATAGATGGGGTATGTGGTCTAGGCTGATGTTGTTTGGTAATCTAACCCCGACTTATGTTGGAGCTCCTCCACTACAATATATAAGTACATTTGATATATATTGAATATTCTCAAGTTCATTGATTTGTTTTTAGGGAAAGTTCATTGATTTGCTGTTTGGTATACAAATTAATTTTGGATGGAATCATAGAAGAGAAACTTAATAATAGGACTAAAAATAGAGAAGAGAGTCTTACCTAATAAATCTAATAGAAATTTATGAGCGCCATCAGAATAATATGTTTTCGATTTGAATTTAGATAGACTAGCTCATAAGAATAATAATGATCCTTTTCTACGCACTTTAGTTTGTAAATTTTAGAGCTTATGCGCACATCTGACCTTTTCATGAAAGCTCAAACTAGGTAAACTTTCTATTTATCACAATGGAAAATAACAATAATCACCGAGAAACAAAATGAATGAAGTTCGTCTAAAGTGGATCCAAAGAGAGATGCTCATGTTCATAGATTAAAGGAAGTGAATCTGTTCGTTCCTCTGGATTTATTCACCTAAAAATAAGGACCCTGGGACAAATACCTCCTACTTCATGAAGAGGTCTCGACACACTTGTACTGAACTCCTTTTGCACAATCATCGATGCTTAGAGCTTTCTTAGACCCTTTTTTGTGTTTAACTTACCAACTAATAGACAACACCTAGTCACTGGCACATGTGTTTTGAAGTGTGAAGCCATATGCCTGAGGCGTAGAATACATGGTGATGGGAACTAGGGTGACCTGATCTTCCGTCAGGTGAAGGGTAACTCGCTTTGGGTGGAGCGCAACACACCAATCCGGCTTCAAGTCAGCAAACTTGAACCCTGTAATCTTAGCACAACGGCTCCTCTGGTTATCAACCGTGTCACAACTCGGTTGACCTCGCCAAGAAGGCTAATCCCTGCCTGCGAAATGAAGAACACAAGCAAGAAATCGAAAGAATGCAGCTCTCAATATGAAGTAACACTGTAGATGAATGATTAAGCACGAAAGTTGGGGTTCTACAAACCAATGACGGCGAAACTGTTCTCGACAGAATAATCTAAGAAAAACCAAAGTCTAAACGACGGCTACTGAATTTATAAAGTTTGGGGCGAGCTAGGGTTGAGGGCGTGCCAGGGGGCGCCCACAACATGGGCCGAAGGCCCGACACGGTACAAAGCCCAAAAGGCCCAAAATAGGTGACACAATAAATTTTCATGGTCACCCAGAATGATCCATGAGTCTTCTGGAGCTAGAACCAGAACCAAAAGAAGTGTCTCATCGTCACGGTTCCAACGCATTCAAGAACGTCTTGATTGGACGCCGTATGAGGGAGATATTGCAGTTTAGTTGCAGACATGTCGGCTGAATCTGAACCGAAGACGTTGTCCAACACGACGACGACTTGTAGCTTGGAGATGAGGCTAACTCGTGTATATCCAACGTGGTGATGTCCTCGTCACATGGTGTAGTATCTATGATACATATTAGCAAAAGAGTACACAACACGGCCATGTAATGCTTTCTTATGAGAAGATGTTGTGGGTGCTTTGGATTTAATGATAGAGGTTTCAGGGGTCAATAGGGACCATAGCCACCATAGCGCCCATAAACCAAGTGCAAATTTCGTTAAAAGTAATCGCATAGATGTTAAAGATTAGCAAGCTTATTCTTTGATGCCCATATCTTGCTAGGTTTAGATGCAACCTCCGCCACTTAGATTGAACTACATTAAAGAACATTTGAATAGAACATAATCCTTCATAATTTCTAAGAAAAGAAAAGGTTCAACCCTACGAAAAACGGCAAAAACCATCTTGTATCTCATTTTTGTTTTGAAATTCAGCTCCATAAGACGTTTCGTTACAAAGACTTAATTTTACTTAGTATTATTGCAAAAACACCCCATTATACATGTGCTAAGCTGATTTTTTGTCTTTTTACCTATGTGGAAACACTAGTTTGAAGTTTATCAAATATAAGAAGGTACAATCCCAATATTCTTAGAGTTTTCACTAAAATAATATTTGATGAAAAGCTAAAGAGTGATCACAGTGGTTTTTGCAATCTGCAATTTTTTTTGCGGCAATACGATGAATAATCACAATCCAACAATTGAAACAAACCTAATTAGGTTAGCATGATGTGCAATAGCTATAAGTTGGTGATACAACGAGCATGAGAGTGCTCGGTGGTTTTGCAAGGGAATTGAATAGAGTATGGCATTTGGAATAAAACATCATATAGGGTGGAATCTTATACTCTAATAAATAACAAATGCGGTGGTTTTCTTTAAATTTCTCTTGACCCTACAATGTCTCCTACAATCATTTGCAGAACAAATAATCAGAAGGTGGCCTAAACTAGTTTCAGACGTTGGATTGATTTTGAATGGCTTAGATGGCCACCTGCCGTTTAACTGGCATCACACCAGTCACACACAGCCCTGGATCCCAGCCCTCCCTCGGACTCCTATGGCCCCTCCTCCCCGGATCGCGGGGGGCGGCGGCGGCCGCAAGCCGAGGGTACCGCCGCTCCCACCGGCGAGGACCCTCCTGACTGCATTTGCCGCAGCGGCGGCGCTGGCCGTCCTTTGCCTCCTCTCATCGTCCCCCGCCGCCTCGCTGTCGAGTGTTTGGAAATCCGGAGCCAGGAGCGGCGACAAGTACCTTTACTGGGGCGGCCGCGTCGACTGCCCCGGCAAGCACTGCGGCTCCTGCGCTGGGCTCGGGCACCAGGAATCGAGCCTGCGCTGTGCCCTCGAAGAGGCTCTCTTCCTCGGCAGGTAACAGCTACCGACCCGTGCTTATGCTCGCCAAAGATGCTTCTTTTGAAGCAGCTAAAGTTTCATCTCACTGAAGTACATAATGCGAAGACTAAAAGACTGAAACTAGAAGGCAGATGGCCAATCCTACTAGCCTACTAATTGTGCTGCTGGTTTGTTTCTTTGCAGAATATTTGTGATGCCCTCAAGAATGTGCCTAAGCTCAGTACATAACACGAAGGGGGTCCTCCAAAGCAGTGCAACTTCAAAACAAAGGTTCTTTCTTCTTAACCTCATCTATCTCTCTGCTGTTTTCCGACAATGAAGTTATTTCAATATCTGAAGCAAGTATTTTGTAGATGGGAAGAAAGTTCTTGTGCAATGGAATCTCTATATGATATAGATCAGATCTCAAGAACAGTGCCGGTTATTCTGGACAATTCCAAGACGTGGCATGATATAGTATCAAGAAGTATGAAATTAGAAGTGGGAGGTGTGGCACATGTGCAAGGAATTAGCAGAGGTGAACTCAAGCAAAATCCCCTGTACTCGACAGCTCTTGTAATAAACCGCACTGCAAGTCCTCTTGCTTGGTAAGCACAAGGTTCTTGTAGTGCCTTTGTTTTTTTCCCTCATCTGGACTTAAATTATATTTTCAGCAATGCCTGTGCTTATTTTAGCCATTGGTGTCCAAGAAATTCAGGTTTATGGAGTGCAAGGATCGCAAGAACCGCAGCTCTGTTATGTTATCCTATACCTTTTTGCCAAGTATGCCAGCAAAAAAGCTGAGGGATGCAGCAAATAAGGTATCTTTTCTCCACCTTTTGTTTTGTATATGCGGTCTAACAAATATCTTGGAAATTGACTGCTAGTGTTTTTCTGTTTCTTTTCATGCATTGTTTGTTTATGCTTATATACTTAGGGGTTTATCATTCTTGTTGGAATGGTTTGACCTAGTTGTTTCATACAGTCCTTCAGCTGAACTGACTTAAATTACCATATGACGATGTACCTAAAGTGGGGAGCTACTGTTGCTAACTGAACCTTGACATTGGGTAAATGTATGACAACTCTCGTTTATCATTCAAACCATATGCACTAACTTCTGCAATCTGGTGTTACTTCGATGCTGCATCCATAAAACAAAGTATTTAACTAGCACCCTGCAGTTATAGATGCCACTTTATCTAGTTTATTGTACTTTCTTGTGCCAAGTCAAGCATACAACATCAGATTACATGTATTGATGTGGGAACTAGTTAACTCTCCTTTACATGAGTTCCTAAATTCAAGTAAATTGCTCTATTGTCAGCAGAGTTCAGTAATGTTCTTTGTAGTCTACTAATCTATGTGATGCATCAGATTACATGTATGGGTATGGGAACTAGTTAAACCTCCTTTACATGAGTTCCTAAATCAAATAAATTTCTCTATTGTCAGCTCATGTTAATGTTCTTTGTAGTCTACTAATCTATGTGAATCATCCCCCTAAATCAGTTCTCTCTGTTTCAGATGAAAGAACTACTTGGTGATTATGATGCTATTCATGTGAGACGAGGCGATCTATTGAAAAATAGAAAAGATAGATTTGGTGTTGAACGGAGCCTTCATCCTCATCTAGACAGAGACACCCATCCTGAGTACATCAGAAAAAGAATTGCAAAATGGATTCCACCAGGTCGAACTCTATACATTGCATCAAATGAAAGAACTCCAGGGTTCTTTTCCCCTCTGTCAGACAGGTACTACATGCACTGTTTTTCCCATTGTTCTTGTCCAACCAGGATCTCTGGTATTATTTACATTAGCATTTATCTTCCTCCTGCATCCTGAAGCAGGGTACATCACTTCTTGTTAAGTGCAGCTGGAAAGCTGTCCTGTTCATATTCAGGATTTACCCAAAGTGCTTAAATTTATTTTTCTGTTTCAGTTTTCATGTTGCCATGGTTAAACATTTTTTAGAAATAAGATGTTCTCATGTGGCTGGTCATGTCAATTCTTCAATCTATGTACCTCTCCGTGTGTTAGTATATCAAGAATCACCTGTTGCTTACGGAAAGTGTTTGCTCATTGGTTTCGTTATCCAGGTACAAGTTGGCATACTCATCTAACTTCAGTAGCATATTGGAGCCAATAATTGAGAATAACTATCAGCTATTTATGGTGGAGAGGCTAATGATGCAAGGAGCAAAGACATTTGTCAAGACAATGAGAGAATTCGACAGCAATTTGACCCTTTGTGATGATCCCAAAAAGAACACCAAAATTTGGCAAAGGCCAGTGTACACAGATGATTGACGGTGGCTGGCCACCAAATATAATGACACTCCCTCTTTCAGCAACTTGACGGCCTGACATGAAGCAGGCAAAGAAACATTTGCCATCACTTGGATTTCAGAATGCAATAGAAATAAGTTAGCACAGGTGGAAACTCCACCTGGGATTCTCCAGCACGTTTGTTCATATTACCATGTATCCTTGTAATCTGGAAAAGACCAAATTTGTTTTGACTGTTTTTTCCATTCTTTTGCAATTAGGGACTAGGTTACAAAGAAGATTTGTTTGCAGATTTAGGATGCATATATGTCATACCCTCCTGTACAGTATGTGTAAGAATCAGCTGACCTTGGGGCTTTAAGTGTGAAGAAATTGATTGTTTGGTGGTTCTTTTTTTTAATGTTTTAGGCATTACTCGCTCCGTTCAGCAAAAATACCTGAACTTTTGTGGACATGAAACAGTTTCTAATGTGTGCCTTTGACCACTAGTTTCTGGTATAATAGTGTATTCATAAAATTCGATAAATTTAACAGACAACGAACGTATTCTATTAAGGAATGTACAAATGAAATTTATATTTTCAAACAAAATATTAAAAGCAATTGACAGTTGAAGTTTTAAAA
Organism: Echinochloa phyllopogon; assembly: GCA_033239725.1. NCBI lineage: Eukaryota > Viridiplantae > Streptophyta > Magnoliopsida > Poales > Poaceae > Echinochloa > Echinochloa phyllopogon. Next base: position 57,526,621 of record BTCW01000018.1, on the reverse strand, counting down.
CTTCTAACTGGATCTTCTCTAAAATACTTGCTGTATTTTCCTAGAACTTGTTTGAGATGAGTTCTTAATTCTCAGTCAAATTTTCTAAAGAGATTTGTTTTGGACAGCGAAGGATATTAGCATCTGAAAACCTTGCTGGGTCGGGCTGGAAGCTGGACCTGGCCTTTTTATTACAAGCTTCCAGCTTGGCCTGGGCCATATCTACATCCACCACTTCGCCCTGGTGGCGTTCGGTCAAATTAAGCCTGTACTCTGTAGCAGCCAGGCAGCTAGCCAATCTCTACTAATAGTTAGCCAATCTCTACTAATAGTTTTAACTAGAAAAAAGTAAGCGGAAATTTATACGTTATGACACCTCTGTATGAATTGGGCACTCCCTTTGGTTCGAAATGTAGGGTTTTAGGATTTCTGTTGGTCAAACTTTTTTAATTTGAATCATCATAGAATTTTTACCATTAACAATATAAGATAGGTGTTACTAAATTGACCATAAACAACACTATCAATATATTTAATTTTCATTATGGAAAATATCATATTTTTATAGAAATTATTGGTCAAAGATTCATCTAATGGATCATGTTGATGTCCTAACCACTTAGTGCTTGTTGATGGCTTGATGCAGCCAAGTTTATATTATAAGATACGTTTACTGCTTCCAATTAATCGAGACTTACGGAGCTTGCTCATTGGATGAATTATTATGTATCATGTCTCCTGATATACGCCCAAAACACGGCACAATCGCACATAAGGCTACTTGCAACCCTACCCGGCCAACAACATATATAATACTTGTTATTTACTTTAAAAAGATTTGCTATTTATCTGTAAAAGAGATTTGTTCGCTGATATTACAAACATAACCATGCGATGTTTTAAAATATTTCATGATTTTGAGGGGAGGAAATGACAGATTTTCCTATCTTGCAGATCCTACCTTATGATGTTTCAATTCTCGCATGTTGTGTATAGTTCTTCGTGTTCCGGCCATATGAAATGGAAGGACAACATATGCAACATTGAAGAATAACAGCATGTTCTCTGGGAATTAAGCTCCGGACAAGAAAATAATAATACCACACAGGTGCATTGAGTGTTAAAATGTGGGCACTCTCATTTCTCTAGTTCAACCATGTGACAAGGCAAACTTGATCCTAGCATAGGCCACCGATCGTAGGTTGTTATATACTATGTGTCCGGGCATGTCTGAATTTTCACCGATATATACCGAAACCATTCCTTTGAAAACAGAAGCAAGAAGATTAGTGATGTCGGGTGGATGTCGAGCCAGCTCGGCTGAGCTCGTTAGTCAAACGAGTCAGCTCGGCTCGGCTCGTTAAGGAAACGAGTAAAAATCTTGGCTCGGCTCGGCTCATTAAGCTCACGAGCTGGCTCGTTAAGCTCGTGAGCTAGAGTTAAATATAAAATTACCACAATAATATATATAATATAAAAAAATTATAATATTTATATGGTCTTAATACCTTCAAAATCTACTATGTCATACTATAATAATAAAATATAACTATAACATCATCTAGAACTACGCATATAGTATACATATATTATTATTAACTAATAATTTGCTTATTAGTCTATTAGGTCTTCTAGCTCGTTTGACTCGCGAGCAGCTCGCGAGTCAGCTCGAACTCGCTCGTTATACTAACAAGCAAAAACTCTTGCTCAACTCGTTAAAAATATGCATCGAGCCGAGCCGAGCCGGCTGCGATCTAAGCGAACTAACGAACTTTGAGCATTTTGTCGAGCCCTAGATGCCATGCATATATGCATGCAGACCGAGACCACACAAAGGTAAGAAGGCAATAATGATTCCTCTCAAGCAAATGTTCCAATCAACTCACATAAGATGGATGCCTACCTAGCTAATAAGCCTGCAGCAGCGTACGTGCTACGTACCTCGATCTCTATCTACAAAAAACAATCTACTTTTACCCTCAACAGCCACCTACGTCTGGCTTCCCTGGTCATCGTCATCGCCGTCACACTGGCCATCATCGTCGCCTTCTTCTTCCATCAGCACGGCCGCCTGCGTCGCCTTCCTTTTCTTGCCGTCGTCGTTGAGCCGCACGCCAAACAGCTTCACCGGCGCCTCGCCGTCGCCGCGTGACCTCCGCGTCGTCGTCGGTGGCGAGGTGTCGGCAGAGCCGAGCTCGAGCTCCACCAGCCTGCAGCCGGTGGTGGTCGCAGCCGGCGGCGGCGGCGGCGGCACCGGCGGCTCCACGTGGTTCTGCAGGAAGTAGATGATGATGTCGTTGTAGAGCCGCCTCATGTGCGCCAGCTCCGACAGCAGCAGCGAGTTGCGCCGCCGGAGCTCCCGGTTGTCCTCCGACAGCGTCGCTAGGAAGTCCTGCTTGCCGCCGCGGTCCTCCGGCTGATCCTGGAGGCGGTACGCCGGCGGCGGCGGACGCGGCTGCGCCGGTGAGAAGAGGCTGAGGAAAGGCTGATGCAGAGGGAGCGGATGCAGCTGCGACGGCGGCGGCGGTGGCTGCGAGCACGACGAAGGCTTCCTCCGGTGGATCTCCGAGAGGAGGTGCTTGGCGCCCTTCTTGAAGAACTCGTTGGCGAACTCCCACCTGTCTGCCACGATCTTCCTGAACCCCTGTAAAAGCCATGAAAATCATGAGGATCCGAGTTTTAATTTGAATGGTCAGTTGTCACAATCAGAACGAAGTTGGTCTACACTGTACTTGCATTGCAAGTGTTTATGTCAAATCTCTTCTCTGCCAATGATTGGGATCGGAGAGACCAATATCACTGCGAAAATGTACTGTTCACTGCTGCATGCATGATAGCATGGGAGGCATGAATGCATGGTGCCGTAACTGTAGATGGGTAATGAGAAGATGAATGTTGTAATTTGTAAATGTACTGTAGGCATGTAGCTGCTGCTTCCAAAGTTGTGAGCTTGTGAGAACACGTTCCCATGCATGAGTACTACTAGAGATATATGGACAAGACTGGACATAAGGAAGGGGGGAACACAATGAACTCATGGTTGTTGCACGAGGAAGAAGCGAGTGGCTCTAGTTTAAAAAAAGTTGATGTTTTTCGTGAAGACCGCTAAAAATGAAAAGTCGTCAGGTCGTAAGCAGACGACCAGTTCCTTCAAATATGTATAATCTAGCAACAAGACGGCAGATGTCCTCTCTATCCCACACTGCTGCGGTCCACAATAACCACACATCCCATGTCACATTCTAGGAAACACGAAATTGAAAGGATGAAATGTCACCACCAACCAACAGGGTAGTCAGGTACAACATCATGTAAAATCTTCAGATATACTTATGTGCATATATAATCACGCTCATCTTTCCACGGCCAAAATTGTTAGCGGCCATATATCAAAACACATTTCTAGGCAGAAAACAAATCTGGCGCGGCTAACATAACACCAATAATGCAACCACAACAAAATCTCAGCAATGCTCTAACATTAAATAAAGCTTATCTAGGATGATGAAAGCCAGAACCAAAGCTAGCTACAACTTCAGAACGCCAGCAGAGTTTTGCACAGGAAACAGGAGCCTCCAAATCAAACCAAGCAAAATCATCAGCTAGCGAGACAAATGCATTGAAGAGGCGGCACTGACATCAAGTGACACGCGCATAAATACACACAGAGGTAATCAGTTCACTTACGTAGGTGTTGAGCTGCCTGACGAAGCTGGAGAAGTTGTTGTGCTTGAAGTAGTTGGGGAGGAGGTCCCTGGCGAACTCCGGCGGCCGCCACACCACGAAGGTGGCGCCGTCCTCCCCCCACGACACGACGTGGTCGGTGCGGGGGTCGTCCACCAGCTGGAAGGTCTTGGTCAGGAACGGGGCCGGCACCACCGGCTTGGCGTGATGCGAGCTCATCTCCACGTCCATGGACAGCGCCGCCGCCTCGCCGCCGCCGTCGCCACTGCACCTCTCCACAAGGAATGCCATCGATCTGCAGGTTGAAGAGGAGGAGGAGAGAGAGAGAGAGAGAGAGAGAGATAGAGGCCGGGGAGGAGACAAGAGAAAGAAGGCCTCTATCTCTCGATCTAGAGCTTTATCGATCTCCAGTCTCACTGTCTGAGACTGGAGCGCACACAACACATATAGACACATCACACATGCACGCACAGGGAGCCAACCTTGAAATATTCTCGCTGGGGTGCGTCACTGTCCGGGCCTTTAGCTCGAGCTGGTCTCCTCTCATCTCTGTCCCCATCTCTCTTTCTCTCTCATCAGTCATCATTTACATGCATATGCATGGATATCTGTGGGAGCCTGCCTCTGTGCACGCACTTCCGCTTGGCACGTACTACTAGCTCTGCTTGGTTTTTAGGAGGGGCTGCTGCTCATCGATCAGTGGTCACGAGGAATTCCATGGCATGCATAGCTCCTGCTATATGGAACTGCTCAAATGCTCATTATTTGTATGGTGAGTATATACGATTACATATATGTACTATCAACCACACATTATATAAATGCACAAGCGTATTATACGGAGTATGCGTACATATGCAATGCAAGAAACCATATAAGCAGACATATGGCATGCAAACATGGTCGATTGATTCCTACCCCCTTCTTGTGAATGTGATACATCGATGCATGATATGATCAAACGGATTAATTAGAATAGCCGTACACACATATGGGTCATGCCTTAACTACAAACACTAGTACAGTTGTTGATGCTACAAGCAGCAAACCCTAACGTTTCAAACCAAGGGTTTTCTTTCTTCAAACACTGGTAATAACTTAAGGCGATTGATGACTGACGCTGATCATCATCATCTGCTATAGGCCTACAATGCATGACGTACTACTGTACTAGCAATCACAGAATTCCAATAGCTAGCTAGCAAGGGGAGTGCAAAATTATCATCTACTCCGTATATGACTCCGATTAATGTCGCCAATAAATACGCTTCCACGCATGTGGGATCTAGGATTGAAGTTTCTAATAATATTATATTGCTCTCTAGTGAAGGAAGGTACAAGAGTATAAGTATTGAAGAAGATATACCTTTGCCTCGAAGAGTTTTTAATTTCTCTTCATTCTCTTCTTGAAACGGCCTCGAGGAGTTCTGAGCGAGAGGACTTTAGTTTAGGGTTATCTCTCTGCAAATTCTTAAACACAACACCAGAGTCTATTTACAAAACCTTTTTAAGGATAAGTGTAACTTTACGCGACGAATCTAACGAGCCTAATTAATCCATGATTTACTACAGTAATCCTACAGTAACCATCTTCTAATCGTGCGGTCAAAGGCCTCATTAGATTTGTCTCGTGAATTAACCTTGGGTTGTGAATAGTTTTGTAAATTGATTTTATTTAATGTCCTTAATTATTGGTCAAACGTGTCTAAAAATTTTCTAAAGTCCAAAGAAACACGACCATATGTTGTGTACTACTGTACTGATCGAGTACCGTCTCCAGAGTCCAGAATGCCAGATATCCCCAATGGTATATGGTGACCAAATTGCGTTCTTCACATGCATCCTCGTCGTCACCTTCTAGCTATATGGTTTCTCTGGAAGAGGTATCTTTGTTTTGTTTGCAGAGAAAGGAACAAGTATACATGGTACCTTTATTTATTTTAAAAAGTTTCAAGGCATGCCCGTGACTTCTATGCAACACATAGGAATTAGAAGAAGTGAGAGTGATGAGATCATAGGAGTAGAGTATACAAAACTATATACCATTGATGGGTTGCTTCTGATGCAGCGCATCAATTTCCTACTGCTATTCCCATCCATTGGACAGCATGCATGGGTATGCTACTTGCTACCAGCTCTAATTTGCTTCTATTAATATCAGATCCACCTGCAAAAAAACAAACCAAATCCAACAACTAACTTTTTGAGGAACAAAGTTTCCCTATTCTTTGGAAGTTGGTGTATGTCGTTTCTTAATTCATTTGTGGGATTTGGGGAGCGGAAGAAAGTTTGCAAAGATATAGAGTGACCGCAACTTACCAAGGTCAGGGTACCACTCTCCGTGAAAGGAGAAGCCACGGAAACAAACAGAAAAGTCCTGGAGGGACAAATAACCAAATGAACCTATACTATAGAGAAATCCGTAGCCAAACCTAAAAGCTGGACACTGTCCATAATATGTGAATATTTGCCTTTATGAGAAAGAGATGCAGCAAGGGTTCTGGTGTCCAGTAACCGAAATTGCAGCCCTTCCTCGATCTATCCCTTTCCCCACTCCTTTCTCTGATGCTTTCCAAGCATTATTAGTTTGTCTCAGTCAAGTTAGCACCAAAGGTGGGATATGCTATACCCTGTACCCCCGTGCACACATCAAATTCAGGGCAGGCCTGGACCATATGGTGATGCATCTCAAATATTACATATATCTAGCTCACTATCTGAAATAAGCTTTAGCACCCAAGCATTAGAAAAAAGTCATGAGTCATACCGCACCCGTGGAGGCCGATTTAACGAACAGAAATTTATTTGTGATAATGTGATAATCAAATGAATTGCAGTTATCCGTGTGCTGTGGATTGGCTGTAGAATTTGAATATCTTGGAAGATTCTGTTCCATATATGACAAAGCTGCGTCCATGATGTGGTTGCAGAGACATTTTATGAGTACATCACATGACCTTTCCCCATCCTACATGTGGCCCACTGCATTTGTGTCCACTGGGCAGTTCCAGATCTACCTTTGACTGGCTGCTATCATATAAACACCCCAAGAAAACAAAAGAGAAAAATGATGTGATGTGGATCATCACATTACATATTAGATAAAAGTGAGAGCATACTTGCCTTGTTCTTATATGCCTATATATGGATGAGGCCAAAAAAATAAGCTGATGGCATCATGCATGCATATTAGAAAAGACCAAGCTATTTGGACAAGAGTATCTGACAGTTTCGTTGGTTCCCTTGAGATCCCTTGGGCTCAATTATTTTGTGTATGGGATTTTTGTGCTGGAATACGTTTGTACAGCAGATCATCTGAGCTTCTTTGGTTCATGCAACTTTGGTATATATAAACCAACAATCTGGCTAGTCGACCACTTGTCATGGGGAAAAAGTTGCTGCTTTACCGTCTTTCTAAATTTTCAAAATTTTGAAATGATTTGTTTTCCACATTTGAAGTAAGGTTACTACAAACAGTCAGGATAAGTTGCAAACAGGAGACTTGGGGGTGGGGGAGGGGGCTTGAGGGTTTTGCGAAGTCAATTTTTTTATTTAAAAAAAGCTGGATGAGTGTGGTTTAAATTTTTGGGCCTGCACCCAGCTGTAAGTGATAACTGCTGGCCCTTTTTGGAATACTGATATATGCCACAATAGCCATTCATGATTATGGAAATGAAAAAGATGCAAGGAATAACATAAGGCCCTATGCAACTACAGTATGAACTAACAAGGTAGACATGAATTGAGCTCACGTGAATATACTACTGTTTATGCATGTTCTTTGCTGCATCGAGAAGAGCTGCAAGTACTGTTTGATTTTAGCACAATTGCTACTATTGTATAGTACCTTCAACCTCACCTCATGACGTGGGATGTAAGGTGTATCATATCTGATAAAATAGAGATCCTTTTTATCATTTATCCGCCACTTTACTCTCCACCTAGCCTGAAAAGGAAATCAATGCAAGTAGGGGGAAAATGCACCATTGCTCCTTCTCATAGAGGTGTCATGTTAGGAAGAAGAGACTAAGAGAGACTCTAATGAGGTAGAAGGTATTCGCAAAATGACATGCATATTATTTACCATTGCAGAAATATTTACTCACACGATTCTTTAAAAAATCATCCCATTTTCATCAAAAACTTTAAAGTTTTCATGCAGTAAACAAGAGAGAGAAGAAAAGGGTGCTTAAAGATGAGTAAGCACCCCCAAATTCCCTAGCCTTGTTTGGCCTTGTTTAGATCCCAAATTCAACCCCCAAATTCTACTATGCAAAAAGAAGATTCCCATCACATCAAAATGTCATAACATGCATGAAGTACTAAATGTAGATGAAATCAAAAACTAATTACACAGTTTTGTTGTACTCTACGAGAAGAACATTTTGAGCCTAATTAATCAATTTTTAGACAATTTTTCACACATACGAACGAAATGCTACAGTGGCGCGCGTTTCCCAAAACTCCCAATTTGGAGGTGCCAAATTGGAATCTAAACAAGGCCGATCCCAAATTTGGAAGCCAAACTTTGGCTTTTGGGGTGCGTGCATCACTGTAGCATTTCGTTTGTATGCGTGAAAAATTGTCCAAACATTGATTAATTAGTCTCAAAATGTTCGTCTTGCAGAGTACAACAAAACCGTGCAATTAGTTTTTGATTTCATCTATATTTAGTACTCTATGCATGTGCCGACATTTTGATGTGACGAGAATCTTCTTTTTGCATAGTGAACTTTGGGGGTGGAATTTGGGATCTAAACAAGGCCTTAGTTCCCAAATTTCACCCCCAAATTCCACTATGCAAAAAGAAGATTCCCATCACATCAAAATGTCGGCCCATGTATGGAGTATTAAATGTAGATGAAATTAAAAACTAATTGCACATTTTTGTTGTACTTTGCGAGACGAACATTTTGAGCCTAACTAATCAATGTATGAATAATTATTCACAAATACAAACGAAATGCTATAGTGTCGTATTTATGACATTTATCAAACTTTGTCATTTCAAAGTTTGGAACTAAACGAGGGCTAAGGTGCATGGCCAGCCAACAGGGAAACTTTTCAGAGAACATTTCCTCTGAGTGAGGGGGCGTGGGTCAGGGTGCAGAGCATTAAGGGAGACTTGATTAAAGTCAGTGCTCATGAAAGAGGTGTAAAGATGTGAATTTACCACCACCACTCTTTTTCCAAACTCTTACACACCCCACAAGTCACATGCGCATGACCTCTCTCTCTCTCTCTGTCTCTCATGCTGCCATGGGGCTTCTGTGGTATGAGCGCGACAGGAATGGCTCTGAGCACTAGATTTAGATGTTTCTGCATTAATAAGCAAAGGACATCATCTTATGTGCAGATGAACCAATAGTGCTGCCACACTGCAGCCACCCCATTCATCTCAGCACAGAGCCACAGATATAGATGCACTATCATCTTAAAGTGAGGCTCTATGTATCAACATATCCAATGAACAAGTCCCTAGCACTTCATAAAGAATTGAAACACATGTACAGATTCTAGTGAGGGACATTGATTGAAAAGACAAATCTAGTAATCCTGGAAAATATATCTATCTATCTATCTATCTATCTAACCAATATAAAAGAATACAAGTAATGTTTACTGATGAATATGCTAGAAAGCGTTAGCAAGGGATTAGTAAAGGACAACTGTAAGTTGCTCACGGGGGCACCTGTAGCCTGACTGATGAAAGACAGAAACTACCATGCCATTGAAGGCCTTATTTAGTTTCCAAATTTAGTGTAGTTGGGAGTTTGGGGTCTCTTCGTAATCATTGCGCCACTGTAGCATTTTCATTTGTATGTACGAAAAATTATCCAAAAATTGATTAATTAGGCTCAAAATGTTCGTCTCGCAGAGTACAACAAAACTGTGCAATTAGTTTTTGATTTCATCTACATTTAGTACTCCATGCATGTTATGACATTTTGATGTGACGGAGAATCTTCTTTTTGTATAGTAAATTTAGGAGTTGCTTTTTTGAACTAAACAAGGCCGAAAGCTGCTGCAAGCCTGCAACTGCAAGTCAATATTAGAAAGGATTACAATCTTAAAATTATTGGAGAAGAAAACATTAATTCAAAAGCAAGACAGTAGTACCGATCAACTTACTAAACCCTAAACTGACACTTAATACCATGATGATATACATTAACTTTAATACTTTATAATAGAAACTATTTTTCACCCAAACAACCGCCCTTTCCCATTGCCTTAAATATAAGCATGTGCGATGTCAACTATCTGACTTCCAGTTCCAGATATACAGAGACAGAAATGCAGCGGCCGGCGCACAGCTGAGCCTGAGCAGCACAACAAGCGCATCCATGCGCCACTGCCGCCTCACTAATTATTTCTGCCTATACATATGGGCGCTGCTAGGCGCAGTCCACCAGGCGTCGGTCCAAGCTCCCGCACTGCACACGCGAGTTGACACCAGGCTCATGAGCATGAAGCTTCCAACACACACTCTGCCATTCTCAAGGACACACAGCTGAGCAGCAGAGGTCTCCACTCTCTACTCTCGAATGGTTGTCTGTCCGGTCTTCTGTTCCACCACATGGAGTCACATGTGTCATGGCCACAATATTAGAAGGGAACAATTTTACATGTATCTACTGCTTGGCTGGCCTCTGCATCTGAAGCCAAGCGCGCTGCAGAATGTGAAATGTGAATGGCTTTGCTAGAACCTTACAGAATCCAATAATGAAATCGGGCTTCAGCACTGGCCATTTTTCTACAGGAAAAAAATAGCATACTGATCTAAAATAATGATTGGGACCAATCACCTCGCGCACAAACACTAATAAAAGGATGATGTTCTGTTGATACATCCTATTGAGGTTAAGTTATCATCCTACTGTTAGATGTTCCTAGGATGAATGATACATTTCATTGAATGGTCTCTTGAGGAAGGTTCACCAAATATTGTCTACCCGACCACCTTTTCGATTCCTTTTCTTTTTTTTCCTCCTCCCCCTACCTTTTCAGCTTCAGCAAGATTAGATTGAAAGAAACAATATACATTATGTTTTGCTGTTCATTACCTTAAGTAGTTTCTCAACTAGCTTATGTGGAATATGAGCAAGACTTCAGGTGGTTGAGAATAGTGGATTCAAAAGATGATGATCTCCCATCAGCATATCCTACATTCCTACATGTACATTCCATCAAGGGATATCGGGGATTAGGCATACATATATCAACATAAATATAAAGAGCACAAAATATAATCCTAATATATCCATTTTAAAGCACACATGATGGCATAGCCTACATGTTTCAGCAGCCTATGATCTATATGTTAGAAAGGGACGATGTAGAAGATTGGACAATTTACTACAACATAATAACATGGGCTGTCTCTATAGCGTGCTATAAAGTAAGTCTGTTGGGAGGTGCATATGCAGGGAATCAACCAAGTGACTGAAGAATGTTGCGAGCAATGATTGTACCAGTGAGCTCCTCTTTTGATATGCTTCCTTTGGGGTGGTCTCAGCAGATTCTGATGCAAAGATTTAGATCTCCATGGATAAAGCATGAGGAGAGAAGAGGAGAAAAGGCAAGTGAGAATCATCAGAAAGTGCCAACTTTCTGAACCCATTGGGTCCATTCTGGATCAAAAGTTGTCCAATGACCTCTAAAGACGACGAGTTTTCTAAAGTTGTGACTACATACTGTAACTTCTAGCTACCCAAAGAATGTTGTCCTAGATAATGATATAGCTAAGATAAAAGTTGTCTTTACAGAAAGAGCAATTCCCTGCCAATGAAAGGGAATAAAATACTTTGAACAATGCAGGATTCTTCTTGCAGCTGCGACAAAAATAAGAACTGAATGCCCAAACTCAAATTGAGCAACAGATACTTAGAGGAAAATATCAATCATGCAATTTTGCATCTCTTGTACAACTTATGTGTCATAAAAAAAGTCGAGAAGGTTCTAAAATTTAAACAGGCCCCACACCTCCTATATTGCATAAGTAAAGATCAACCATAACATTTTATGAGAGCTGACAGAAAATAAAAGTTTCTTATCAAAGAAGCATATGTCCAAAGAGATTCATTGATTGCCTTAGTTCGTTTGATCCAATAGGTTTCCAAACCTGCAGAAAAGCAAAAGCCCACTTTTAAAGTTTAACTTTAACATAAACATTGACTCACAATGGATTGTCACCATCAGAAAAAAAACAGAATTTGCAAGTCCTTACTGGAAAAGATAACACTTCTTTTTGCACACAAGCCAAAAAGGAGAAAAGGAATACAAAGGAGATTGTGATACAAAATCTGTCATCAACATTTAGTTAGTTTGCAAGATCATAAACTTTTGGTATTGAAATAATGCTAAAATATATATTTTGTCCATAACAAACAGCATTTAAACACTGTAGCCTCTAGAAATTGGTAGAAAACATCGAAATATCATTTGACGGTTGTGAATTCCAATATAAAATGGTAAATACACTTACTAAGGGTCTAAAAGAGGATACAAAATCATCTTTGACTTGGGTTTGTTGAAGTCGTTGCTGTGCCCTTCAGGATCACAACATGTAACAAATAATGCATCCAATACCAAGACTTGGAATACTCCTAACTTCAGTTCTCTTAGTCCTTGTACTTTGGTTTTTGTTCCTCCTTAATTTAATGACAGGCAGCTCTCCTGCCAGTTAGCGAAAAAAATATACATATCGGTATTTCGGCTTTATTCCATGTTAACCAGCAGCTGGATCCTTATTTCTGCCCATATAGGTAATAACATTGCTAGATGTTGCTGCTGCACACTTAGCTTGAGCCATGCTAAGCTCCCTAGAAGCCATAATGCTGTCGGATTATTTTAGGTGCAGCTTGACCTGTATTACCATTGCTAGAAATATTGGTTTGGAGGAAAAAGAGCGGATAAACCCAAGAACAGGAGCTGCTGTTTTCCTGAAAGGTGAATAATCCATACTGATTAGCAAGGTGCATACTTAAATGAACGAAATATGAAATGAGGTAGTAGACATAGTACCATTCAGGGCAACAGCCACTTAAACTGATAAGTGAGAACTCAAGTTATTTTTGGGAAAATGGTGTTGCCTGGTCCCAAATGTAGAATCTTACCACTAGGTGCCTCTGCATTAGACATCCTGATGCAGTTGCAAAGAGCCCTAGAAATCATCTCGAAGCAAATCTCCCACAACCAACACAAACATTTATGTATTTCGTAAATGATTGTACAATTTGATCATGTTAGAAGAGATTGCCTCTCCAGCAAGTACAGAGATGAATTTACACAGGTTACACATCATAAATTCCATTCAAGTGGCACCTTGAGAAGAAGGTGGTGCCAGATCATAGCATTCCTTGGCCAAGCGAACACATTGTAACCAATGTAAGACCTCCGTATTCGGGTCTTTCTCCAGAACCACATCTCTAACAGCAATTTGGATTGCACCACGATACATGGCAATCTTTCCTCGGACCCTCAAAAGAGTGCCTAGACGCACCTCCTCTGACATTTTCAATGCCATCTCCGCAGTAGGATCAGAATCTGATGGCCCGGAGGGAGCGCTAGCATTTAAATATTGGTGGTTCAACCATAGGATGCACGGAACACAGCCAGTGCCATCATCGATCAAGAAGCGGAGGAACTTCTCTCTACGGTCACGCGAGACCACAACTCCGACAAGCTCCGCGCGAGCAACAGTACGGCCATGACGAAGGAAGGAAGGCGGGGAAGTCTGCTGCACGGTTAGGGAGAGAAGGTCCGCAGCCAGAATCTTGAGGTGCACGAGATGAAGAAGAGGGTCCATGCTGCGGATATTAGGGAAGAGAAGTTACTATATCTTGTCACTTGTTTTCATACAGAATGAGCATAAAAGAAAAAAAAATGCAATGTCCCTTCAAGACACTGGCAAACATGCTGAAATCTCAAGGTGCTGTTAACTGCTATACTGACCAAAAGGAACGGTCTGCACCACTGATTTCCATTCTCTATTCCATGCCTAAGTAGATAGCTAACCACTTACCTTTCTATATACGGTTGGTCCTTTCCTCAAACACCTAAAGTGCAGCTCAAATATTCCCCATACCACCGTCGTTCCATGAATCACCACCATGCCTTTACATAACTAAGCAGCCAATGCATAAAGGACCAATCTACCGAATCTATGCGCGATCATCAAAAGCAATCAAACACTTCCCAATTCTCTTGGCAAAAGATCGAGTTGTTCATGACGAACTGAAGACAGAGAGAGAGGACAGGAAGGGTAGTTACTCACCTATTTTACGGAAGAGGTGTCAGCACCGAGCCTCGTCGACCACCTCACGTCGCCGGCGCGCAACTCGTTCCTCACACAACCGGTAGACGCGGCGGCGGTGACTTGGGTCTTGGAGCGGGGATGAAGACGCGCGGCGAGCCAGTGCTGCATTCTGCAAGCGCCGCCATTCTTTCTATTCCAGCGGGCGATTCCGCGATTGGCCTGGAACGGGAGGCCCAACGGCCCATTCTGATTAGTAGCACACGGGGACAGGGCCCACTGGATCGCGCGGCCCAAGTCAAAGCAAGGCAGCAGCGAGCGAAGCTTCGTTGGACTCTCCGCCGGCGACCGGCGACCACCCACCCGCTCCATCCATGAACTCGCTAGGTGAGCAGCGCAGCGCTGCTGCTCCGCCTGCCGGCCATTAATGCTTGGTTACGCTCGCACACAAAGCCCTTGATTGCCTTAGCGAAGAGATCGAACCCTTCCTTGGCCTAGCCTAGCTCTTCCCCTCGTTTCGACGCGGGCGGCGGCCGTTGAGCACCTCCTCCGGACGCTTAGCTTCAGCCATGGCTCACGACGGCGGCGACGACGCCGGCGAATTCCCGCCGCCCGCGAAGAAGAAGTCACCCGCCGAGGAGGCGGCCGAGAAGAGGTCAGTCCCTGTCTGCTCCCCGGGATCCCAAAGTATACGATGTCCTTACCGCGCAACTTAGATTTTGTATGTTTTTGTTTCCGGTTGTAGAATTTTGCAATCCGGCCTTTTCCAATAGTTGGGTTGAACTGCTGCTGCCGCTTGCTTGTGTTCACGCGATGTATGTGTTGTGCCGCAGGAGGAAGAAACTCACCCCTGGGAGCTTGATGAAGGGGCTCATACGGTCTGGGAGCGGCGAGGCCACCCCTGCGGAGGGCGATCAGGTTGAAACATCCCCCTGCAATCTCCGCTTGAAATGTTGATAATCAAAGACGCTTGGAGCTTTAGCTGTGCTTGATGGAGTAAATCATCCAACAATTATTGCAATTGGCTGTTGATTCTTAAACAGGAATGACCCTTCTGGTGTAATTTTTGGGGTAATGCCGAGAGCATCCATAAATCCTAATATTTCCTGGAAATGCTCATTATACCCTAATGGTTTAATGAAACTCTTCTGCTGGAATGTTCATACAACATAGCATAGATATATTTTTTTTAAGGACTAGTGAGTTTACATTGTTCATGACTGTACCTTATTCTGTCCATAGACAGTCCTGTTCTTGAAATTGTAGACATAGGGAATTTTAGGTGGTCAAATATTTCTCATCTGTACAATTGTGCAGGTTATAATTCATTGCACTACTCGGACAATGGACGGTATTGTTGTTAATTCTACAAGAAGGGAGCATGGAGGTGATGCAATATCTTTCATCACTTTTTTCCTTATCTATACTGCAAATATGTTTCAGAGAATCATGGAGATAACCTTGAATTTAAAAGTTCTTATTTTGTTCTTGAAATGCTGTTGCTTTCATATTTTTTTTTCATATTAATCATAGTTTGTTTTGCCCTTTGCTCTGAGCTGAGCTATCCTGCTTCCATTTCACAACTGACAATTTCTCAGCAGCGTAGAGCCAGAGAGATTTATATTTGTTTTCATAGTGTTTATGATTCTAAATTTATGTCAAGCATCCTGTTTTGGCGTTTTTGTTGGCAAGTATATATGCGATTGGAAAAGAATCCATCCAAATCCTAATTCCTAGCTAAACGCCTAAACACCTGTCCTGTGCTTCCTTACATCCTCAGCAACAATATACTCCCTCCGTATCACATTTAGAAGTCATTTTGGACAAAATTTTAGTCAAACATTGGGAATATAAATCATGAATAACTTTTAAGTCGTTGAGTTTGGAAGTGTAAAAACTATATGAATAGATTTGTCTTAAAAAATATTTTTATAAAAGTATACATATCCTATTTTTTAACAAATATTTTTGTAAAAATAAGAAGTCAAAGTTACATTTTGGAGACCGTGTCGTTGTCCAAAACGACTTCTAAATGTGATATGGAGGGAGTATTAGATTACAATGTCTTCTCTGTATTCTTTTTTATTTGAATATTTCTGTATTATTTGTATCTACAATCAGCTTTTCACATACTCCCTCCGTATCGGCAAAGAATGATGTTTTGGACATGGTTTTAGTCAAACATTGGGAATATAAATCATGAATAACTTTTAAGCCATTGAGTTTGGAAATGTGAAAACCATATCAATAGATTTGTCTTAAAAAATATTTTTATAAAAGCATACATATATTATTTTTTAATAAATATTTTTGTAAGAATAAAAAGTCAAAGTTACGTTTTGGAGACCGTGTCGTTGTCCTAAACATCATTCTTTACCAATATGGAGGGAGTATATATTAGTCAATTCAATTACTGGCGCATTGAAATTATCTTCTTTTCTTATATACTTTACAGGTAAAGGAATCCCTCTCAGGTTTGTCTTAGGGAAGAGCAAGATGATCTTAGGCTTTGCTGAAGGCTTCCCAACAATGCTGAAGGGTGAAATTGCTATGGTATTTCCTTTGAACAGAATAAAACTATTGATTTTTTTTCTCGAACATGCAGGAGAGCTGCATATCTTTGTATTGATAGAGAGAGAAAAACAGCAACCCACTTTGTCTCGTTTAGGAGAACAGTGAACAGAGGGGTTGAGACTTAGGTGCTAAAAAATACATGATTGCCGGTGGAGATTAAAGACATGACCCTGACAAGACTACTTAAACAAGACCCTCAATGCGACTAATTCCTAGTTCCTGGAGTTGTCAACCTCCAGCAAATTCCCAAAGCTTCAGATTTTCCATGAACAGATGCAGTGTATTTTGGACCGACGGAATAAAACTATTGAATTGGCAGAAGCAATTTTAATAAGAACAGTAGAAGACAAACACTCATTTTCAAAGATAATGCAACTGTTCATGTCAACAATAATGTAAGCACCTATTATTCTCCTCTCTTACAGTTTCCTTTTTCAGTTCAAGATGCAGCCTAAAATTCACTATGCTGAGGACGATTGTCCAGTTGCACCACCAGATGGCTTCCCAAAAGATGATGAACTTCAATTTGAGATTGAAATGCTGGATTTTTTTAAAGCCAAGGTCAGTATAGTTAAATGATGGTTTGAGCATGAATTCAACTGATGTTTGCTCCAGTAATGCCAAAGCACTTCTGGCAAATAGTTTCTTTATCTATTTTAGTAATTATTTACAGGATGGTATGATTTCAAAAATAGCATGCAATGTTTTCTTACAAAAAGGGATATTATCAATATAACTTAAGACTTAGTGCCCAAGATAGCAGAGTACCTAATGTGGTTGTTGGCATGGTGTAACATTCTTTTATCAATAACAATGATTCGATTTTCTCTTTTCGTGGATAATATCGATTTGCAACAAATATGAAAACTGTTGAGTTTTACTATTCCATGCAATCAAGCATTTTAGTCCGATTATGGTGTACTTGGTTCACTTAAGCTTAGTTTGCTAAGCTTATGTCATAGATTAGAAACATATTTTCTCCTGCTGTCGCTGTCTTGATGATTTCTTGATTTCATGGCTGCTGTCCAACTTACATTTAAAGAACTAATGAGATCCAAAATATATATTTGCTAGTTTTGATTACTTACTTTGCTTATTTTCTTTGTCAGGTTGTAGCAGAGGATTTAGGGGTTGTAAAGAAGGTGAACACCCTTCTCATATGATTGCTGCAAATATGTTCTATTATTCCGCAAGAAAGATTCTGAATTCTGTTCTTTTTTCAATTTGCTTGGAGCACCTGTTAGATATTTCATTTACTTTACAGAATTAGGACGGCTAAAAGAGTAATACTCCAGTCTTTGTTTTCTTCAAACTTTATCAATGTTATTTATTTAACTGCCACTGTAGATTCCCTTTTTGTGGGTTTGTTCAATAAGTGGTCTAGTATGTGAGGCTGGATGCTTTAGCTCTGTGACAAACATTTTTTTTCTTTGAATATGGTAGATAATTGATGAAGGCCAGGGATGGGAAACGCCTAGAGAACCATATGAAATAACAGCACGGTAAATATTTATGTTTTAAATATGCAGAATGCACATTTAATCATCTATTCATGATTATTTTTTCATTATCCTTGTTAGCCACTTAATTTCTGTGCTTAGTTATGATCGACCTGATTGCCTGTATTGCTGATTTCTAGCAAATTGGAATAGAATAGTTACATTTGATGATACAAACACATAATGGTTACTATACAGGAATGCTGTTGCACTGTGCCTGTCCAAAATGCTTTTAAGACCTTGTGATTAGGGATGCAAGTTATGCTTTTTTGCATCATCGGGTCCACCCAAAACTCATTCAATTGAACTAATCCAGATTTCAAAGCAAGAAAACGGGATGCAAATGAACTGAGGCGATGACCTAGAATGACCCACTTTCATTCCTACCTGTGATCAATATACCACGCTTGAACAATGAGCTAGTACGAGCACTATGGAAATTAAAGTATTTGATGCAAACCAGTATACATGCTGGTTTTCCTGTTACTGCATTCTTATCTTTGCTGGCTTCTGAACAATTGTCATTTCTGTTCACAAATTACAATAGTTTTGTGGAAGACTCATTCATATATGTAATGTAACCTATGATCATTTTTTTGGCTGCATTAATATTATCTGAACTAAGATATTGTTTGACATTTCCAGGATAACTGCAAGAACAGCAGATGGAAAAGAAATTATTCCCAGTAAAGAAGAGGCATATTTTTTTACTATTGGCAAATCTGAGGTCAGTGACATTCTTGTTGCTTTTAGGAGGAACGTAGGTTATTTTAATATTATGTGCTTCTTGAGATAAATACTTATATTGCATCAATGGCATTCCTGTTGCATGTAGCAGGATATAGATACATATTACTTCTCCAGACTCTTCTGTTGTAAAATATTCTACAACTTTGAGAAAACATAGTGCTCATCATAGGAGTCAGAATGTTATATCATCTCTTTTGCTGTTAAATTTACAAGGATATAGAATGCATATAGCGCATTGGATGATGTGTGTTTGGCTGGTGGGTTTTCCTTTCATATTCATGAACTGTGTAACATCTAGCAGTTAATTCTGTGGAACAATCTGTAGTGCTGGCTTTCTGTTCATAATACAATTCTAAATTTGACACTGATTTTTATTTAAATGACAGTAAATCATATATGATTCATTTTGATAGTTCCTTTTTTGCCCCCTAACTACTGTTTGTTGCAATATCCTTGTTACTGTTCTGGTTTAGGTACCTAAAGGGCTTGAGATGGGCATTGGATCAATGACACGCAAGGAAAAGGCGATTATTTTTGTTAGCAGTTCCTATTTGACAAAGTCCTCACTGTAGAGAGATGGAATTGTATGGTGGAATGATTGATATATTGTATTGAGGCCTCGGCCGGTATATATGAGAGTACAAGGGACGTCCGTGAGTACATATAGCAATACGGGATTATCCTAACTATCTATACTCTAACATCCCCCCGCAGTCACAGCGGGAGCACTGCAGACTGTGAGACTGGAGAAGAAGCCGAAGGTAGAAACCGACGGAATGACATCCCCCCGCAGTTGTAGCGTCAGCGCAGTGCGGATGCTGCGACTGGAGAGAAAAACCGGCGAGGAACTCATGCGGATGGTAGCCCTTTGTGCCGATGTCGATGAAGCCGAGATGAGGACGGGTAGCCGTGGTCGAGGAAGTCGTGCGTAGGGTAGCCGTGGTCGAGGAAGTCGTGCGTAGGGTAGCCGTGGTCGAGGATGAGCTGTCGAGGTCGCCGAGGGTAAGGAGCCGCACAGGAAGCCGCGGGCGCGCGAGGAGGCGCCATGGTGGAGGCGTGACAGAGAAGACACCGGAGACGAAGACGGCGACGCGTCGAGGCAGTCGAAGAGGGAGTCGATGCCGAAGTCGACGCAGACACGCCATCGGGCGACACATCCCCGGGTTTGCCAGACCCGTGAATGCATCGGGGACGATGGCACGCACCGGTGTTGCCAATACCGGACGTGCGAGGGAGAGGACACCACCAAGACGCCGTTGTCTGAGGAACCAGCAGAGAAGGCCTCCATGACGGTCGCAGGCGCAGAAGAACGGCGAGGTAGAAGATGTCGATGCAGCCCGCAATTGCTGGAGTAGACGAAGGGGTAGAACGAGACGGCGACGCTGGCGACGAGGTGGTGCTGGACGAAGCGAGGAGGTAACCTCGGACGATCTAGCGCAAGGCCTGATGATCCGGAGGACGCGGCGGCGGAGCTCGAAGAAGGCGACGAAGAACTCGAACAGCTCGGTGAAGACCATGTGCGCGGAAGGGCGCACTGACGTAGTCGTAGACGATGTTGGAGACGCAGTTGAAGAGGCCGGCGTGGATGAAGTCGAGGACGTAGTCGACGGCGGTGAAGATGCAACGACGGGGAGGACCAGGGAGGGCGGCGATGCAGCCCGAGGAGGCGACGCAGCCGCAACCCTCGTGTCGGCGTCGGGATCGACAGGCGGTGGGCGACTCAATCTTGAGCAGTGCTCAAGTAAAAATCAGATAAAATACCCAAAAGAAAATCAGCAGCAGCTCGTGTACACCTCTGGGTGCGCGTAGCGCAATCCTCCCAATCTCCTCTTATCTTCATCTCTCCCCATCACGGTCAACGACGGACGGCATCTGGAACAGAAGAAAACAGAGGAAGAGAGAGGGACTGCGAACGGCGACGGGAAAGACGGGCGGTCGGCTCCTTGTGGCGGCGCCGACGGTCCTGCGGCCGGGCGGCTCCCCGCCTGAAGCGGCAGCGGAGGAGCGCGGGTCGCCGGGGACGGCAGCGCCGGAGCCGGCGCGGGGAGAGAAGGCCGAGCGACGCGGGTTGCCGCGGACGGCAGCGCCGGAGCCTGCGCAGGGAGAGGCGGCGGTGAAGGGGCGACACTGCCAGGGGATCCGCCGGCGTTGCGGTCGAAGACCCCTGCTGCCACCGCGGCAGCACAGGGACGGAGGTAGGCCGCGGATGCCACCACGGCAGCGCGGGAGGATGGCGTCGGCGTCGCCTCCGGCGGTGGGTGACGAGGTGCGTTCCGATCTACTGCTTGGCGACGCGATGACGAAGAAGGCGGCGGATCAGGGGAGGCCGCCGCGGAGGTTGGAGAGGGCGCGGCCCCCGGCAGAGATCGACATGGACGACCTCGCCGGGGGCGCGCTACAAGGCCGTCAAGGGGGCGCGCTGGATCCGCGCCGTGGAGGACGACCGGCGGCGGCGCGAGAGGGCAGGGGCGCCGGCGGCGCTAGGGCAGCGGAAGGTTAGCCTAGGGTCTCAAAACCTAAGCTCGTGATACCATGTAGAGAGATGGAATTGTATGGTGGAATGATTGATATATTGTATTGAGGCCTCGGCCGGTATATATGAGAGTACAAGGGACGTCCGTGAGTACATATAGCAATACGGGATTATCCTAACTATCTATACTCTAACACTCACTAATGCCACAACTTGAAGGCCTTGAAGAAGTTCATTTTGATGTTGAACTGGTTCAGTTTATTCAGGTATAGTCATAACTACTTCGTAGTTTCATTTTGTTAGCCATCTTCTTGCTATGCTCATGCATCGTTCTATTAATTTAACATTAGAATTATTGCCTGCTATATTTTGATGACACCCCATGATTGTCCTAGGCTGTTTCTTCAGAGAATAGGCAATACCTGATGATGATTCAGTCATTGTGGTCATACTTTGTTTTTTCACCAGATGGTTGTTCTGTCTACCAGAACACTACAATGAAAATGATTTTCTGGCATGTTATGAGTGGCAAGGCACCATGTTAATTTTTCATTGAACAGTTTCTAGATCAAGATCACTTAAGCGTGAAGCTACAATTCACCTCCTAACGCGTCATTGTAGCACAAAATTTTATATCAAGGCCGCTATAGCATATCAGTTCTCCTATCTAGGTCACCAGCCTAGGGATACGTGCCCAGTCATGCTGATTGTTGGCCCATCATAACCTCTTTTGCTTTACTAACCATGTGTATAACTTGTACCGCCAATTAAGTGAGAGCTAAACTGATTGAAGGTAATGTGTCATAAATCAGCCTGCTTGCATCCCTATACCAACCTAAAGTGTTTGAAGGTAGAGGGATCACCTACCATCCACTAACCACTAAGAAATTGTTGTGGTCTTTTATGAAGATTCTTATGTGTTATTTGAAGGTCCAAAATTTTTGCTTTCTTCCATGGTTATGTAAAAGTGTAGATACATTTAATAAAATGCATTTGCCTAAAGAGTTATTGAGTCTATATTTCTTGAGACTGAATTAGAGTGCATTACAAGTTTTGGGTGGATTGAAACAACAAAAACTCAGTGCAATACTGCGACAAGGGTATGGCCTCTGGTTCTCATATCTAGATATTTAGATGGAATATATTAGGGTATTCTAAGAGTTCTGATTCATTTGATTTATCGTCTTAATACCACAATCTTTCCGTCAGATGTAACCTATATTCTATTGTTATGGAAATCTAATGTTCTCTTTCCCAAGTTTCCATGCTAAACTGCTTGTGTTGGATGCATCAACAGGTGAGAGACATGCTTGGTGATGGTCGCCTCATAAAACGACGTGTAGTTGACGGAAAAGGTAGATAACCTTAACATTCTGTTTCATGTCAATTCATATGTTTTTTTGTGGGAATGGAAGTTTCTTTTTGTGTCTCCTAGGACCTTCCTTTTGCATAACTTCTCTAGAATAAATGAAATTATCTTTCACAAAGTTATGGTACAAATGGTCGCTTCCTTCCCAAAATTTACCAATGGAAAACTGAACTTTTTTACTTTTATTATTTGGGCTAGTGTTATATTTGTGTTAGGTGCAAGATGACTTTAAAAAAACATTTATTTTATAATGGATTGTTTGTCTACTACTCTACTTTTTAGTTTCGTTGACACAAAGGTTTCCTTGTAGATAGATGAAAGACAGGGAGGGGAGTCAAAGGATTCCTAGTCATCCGCTTTTCCATTTTAACTAGATTTAAGTCATCTATATTTAGCTGTCAGTTTTGGTATCCAGGGGTTCTGGCATCCCCTTTTAATTTTTGCAGCATGTCACAGATTCATTAAAAAGTCATGTATGTACTATGCATTACACATAAAGTCCTGTGATAAAATTCTGAAGTCAATTCATCCTAGATGTCAAGAAACAAAACAGGAGCAGTGCATCCAACATTGTTCATCATGTGTTAACAATAACACTTTGTTTTTTCAGTCCTATATCAAAGATGAATTTGACATTGAGATTTTTGCAGGTTTACTTAACTTTATGTACTACATACATGTTTTATGTTTTTGAAAATACTGCAATGTGTCACATTTTTGCTAGTATGGATGCCAGAATCCCCTGGTCGCCCACTGAGTTCCCAATATTGAACATATCGAGTTGTCTTATCTATCATTATTCCATGAGATGAAATCAGATGATTAATGATGTCTATTAATCTGAGTAATAACGCTAAAAACAGCCAAATTTGGGTTAAGGGAGGCATTAGTAATGTGCAATTAGACAAATTGGTTTGTTATTTATTCTTTTGTTTTAATAAAAACATGTAGGTTCTTCCCTAAATAAACCTAACAGATGGAATGTTAAACATCTTTAATCTTTGATGATGTTACTATTCTTTGTTTTGATTATATCATGTAGTTATACTTGTTATGCTTCTTTGTGTGACTTACAAATATCAGGTGAATTTCCAATGGACTGCCCTCTTCATGATAGCTTATTGAGAGTGCATTATAAGGGTATGCTCATTGATGAACCAAAATCAGTATTTTATGATACACGAGTTGATAATGATGGTGAACCATTGGAGTTCTGTTCCGGTGAAGGCTTGGTAAATAATATCACATTAATCTTTGCCTTGCTATACAATGATGAATGCAGTGCAACCTTGCTGTTAAATTTATAAATGGACAAAGTATTTTGCAGGTTCCAGAAGGATTCGAAATGTGTGTTCGACTAATGCTTCCTGGTGAAAAATCTATCGTCACCTGCCCTCCAGATTTTGCATATGATAAGTTCCCAAGGTTGTATTAAACATCATTATTAGAGTCCAATTTTGTAGTGGAGTTTTCTGAATAATGTATTATTGTTGCAACAGGCCAGCAAATGTTCCTGAAGGAGCTCATGTTCAGTGGGAAATTGAACTACTTGGATTTGAAATGCCCAAGGTAACAGGGTATCCACTTTTGCTTTCATTAATGCTAAAGTTGTTTTGATTATTGAATCTTCTTTATTCTGACAACTGATCCAAATATGATGAAGGATTGGACTGGCTTGACCTTCAAAGAAATCATGGATGAGGCAGACAAAATAAAGAACACGGTATCTAAAATTAATTATGCTCAACGTGCCAATTTGTATCCCTGTGAGCTTGTCATATGTGCATTTAGCAGAAATGTGTATATTTGAACAAACTGTCTAGTCCATCCAAATTATAGAATTTCCTTGTTTCCATTCTATACGGACAAACTGGTCACTGCTATTTGGAATGATAGCTAAAAGGAAATACAAGGAATGCTTTTCAAGATTAATTTGATTTAAGATGTTCTTAGTATGAACATATGAAAGCCTTGAAGCTTACGGCAGTCCATTAGATTTAGGTGGCGGTTTCCATCCTGTATATCAACCAGTACTTATTTACATGGTACATAATAATTGTGTGTCTGTTGTCAAATACTTGTGCGTGCTATGCACTTGATTGGTTCTAAATGGGAGGCCTTTCTCAGGGTAACAGACTGTTTAAAGAAGGAAAGTTCGAACTCGCAAAAGCAAAATATGATAAGGTATGGGCTCCACAGGATCTGGAATTTGTATGCCATAAATTTATGTTTGTCATGACTGAGTTACTGTTGTTTGTCATATATACATTGAGTGAAGGCACGCTTTGTTGTTACACTTTGATATTGTTTTATTTACCAATTGAATTGCAGTATTTGTCTTATAGTTGAGCAAATGATATTCTTTCTATGTGATATTAATCTGGTTATGTACATCTTTCCAGCGATTTTATTTTTTTTGTCTCTGCATGGTCTCCCATGCTGTTCCATTAGTACATGTTCTATATTCATCAGTACATATTCTCTCTATTTGCCTGATACAAGTTAAAACACTATTTTCAAATGTTCGGCTAACTATGGCTCTTCTACCCTCTATGCTTGCAGGTGCTTAGGGAGTATAACCACGTGCATCCCCATGATGACGAAGAGGGGAAAATCTTCGCTAATTCAAGAGTATGATGATACTCTGTTCTAACTTCCCTCCTAACCTTGAACTTTTGATGCATGGTCAATTGACTATTTTTCTTGCACATCTGCCACCAGTAAGCATCATTAAAAGATTTATTCACATTCTCTTTTGTTACACATGCAGAGTTCTCTACATCTAAATGTAGCTTTTTGCTACCAGAAGATTGGCGAATACAGAAAGTCTATTGAAACATGCAATAAGGTAGTTTTTTCTCGGATTATTTGTTGGTATTTTCAAATAAGTACCTTTGCCAAATACTGCTTAGAGTCCGTATATGATAATTTGGGTTTAGTGGTAAAGAATTTCCTTGCTGTGTGCATCAAGAGAATTTCATTTGCTGAGCATATAAAAGGTATGGCTGATAGCATGTTTATGATGTTCAGTTTTACTTGATCCGATCTTGCATTGAAAATTATGCATTTGTCTGGAAGATAGTAGCAGTCGCATATGTGCTTTTGCATAGCATGCATCACTGCCCTGAGCTATGTGACGCTGAAGCTAAACTGGGCAACTTACTTTCAATTACTCTTTGAGCAGGTGCTTGATGCTAATCCTGTGCATGTGAAAGCTCTTTATCGCCGAGGAATGTCCTATATGTTACTTGGGGAATTCGATGATGCAAGGAATGATTTTGAGAAGGTTAGTGACGCCATATTTATGTGCCGCGTCTAATTTTTATCACGCATCACCGGCCCACCACCCTAAGCTACATGCGATTGTGCTTCTTTATTAGATGATAACCGTCGACAAGTTGTCAGAACCAGATGCTACAGCTGCCCTTCTTAAACTTAAGCAAAAGGAACAGGTATGCAAAACGGAGCAACCTTAACCCAAACCCTTAAAAATTTGGAGGGAGCTGACATCAGATGGACACTTTGTAAATCAGGAAACGGAAAAGAAGGCGAGGAAGCAGTTTAAAGGGCTCTTCGACAAGAAGCCCGGAGAGATATCCGAAGTTGGTGCAGAATCAGAGGGCGCAAAGGGCGCGGGCAATATAACAGGCTCTGGTGAGGCCACAAGCACTGATAGAGATGCAGACGCGAAGGGCAGCCCGAGCGGAGAATCAGAGTTCGCCTTTGAGGAAGAGAGGCCTGGACTGCTCGGCCGCTTGTGGCCTTCTGCGGGTAGGATCTTCTCGTCTCTTGGCCTCAACAGGTGCACGATACTCTGAGGCGCTTGTGTTGTGCTGTGGTGGTGACCTATACAGAATCATAGCGGCGAAGAGAGATCGTTTGGAGGTTTCTGACATTTGACTCACTCGGCAATGGAAAGTTGTTACGAAATGTTTGGATGCATGGAAACCGAACCATGTGTAAAATGCAACCAGTGATGTAAATGAGAAGAAGTGAGGAAGTACCGGCCGGCCTATAAGTGTAGGGAAATTTGGTCTCAGATTTGATGATGCCATGCATTTTGGTGATAGTGATAGTGATGCCACGGCAGCCGTTGGCTCTGGAAACGCGTGTGCAGAATGTACAGAATCCGACAGCCTATTCTTTTGCTGGTGGTGGTGGCTGCTGCTGCTGCTCGGTGCACGTCGGATGGTAACGGGACAGCGATCGAGAGCATGGGAGTATATATCGATCGATCGATCTCGACAGTGCACTCACTGATGGGGGGGCATGACAAGCAAGCGGTAACCACTACCTTCTACGGCGTGCAATGCAATGATTTTCCATGTCTGTTCCTGTAGGATCTCTAGGCCGGGTTTCTTTATAAGCTTTCTAGAATCTTTTGGTGATTTATCAATTCGGTTGGCATGTCGCCGCTGCTCGTGAAGCTAGTCAATATTTTCCGTCCCGAAACGCACCCCAATCGACGGGAGGTCTCAGCTGCGGGCGGGGGTCAGGATGATTAATTCCCGGTGGTGGTTGGGCCTCACCAAACCGCGACGGGGACAGCCCCCGTCGACCAGCCCATGGATATCTACGTGGGGCCCATCCGTTCCGATGGGTTCACGCCGCGTCGCTCTCCTTCACCTACTCCCGTGGTTGGAAGCGTCACTCCGACGTCACCCCTGCCTGGCTTCAGCCTCACACAGTTACACACCCATGACCCATCGACTTCTGAGACTCTCTGCACAGTGCACTGTTTTTCTTTCCCATGATATAGATTTTTGTTCTAAATTACTTTTCATCTTTTTAATGTTTGACCATTCGTGTTATTTAAAAATTATGAACTTTAAGTTCTTTTACTTTAGATATAATATATTTTATTATATATTTGAACTAAATTTTTTAACACGACAAATGATCGTGTGAAACAGAGAGAATAGTATAGAGATCGGTAGTGGACCAGAAACAACCGTGACTCCTGGCTTTGAGAGTAATTTTGAGACATGCTGGCTGCATTTGGACACCACCAGGCGCTGTTGATGAGGCTTGTGCCTCAAATTAACGCAAAGGTCTCTGAGGTTCCTACAATTAGAAATCGTTCTAGGAATCCGTCATTTCCATACCCAAAGTCAAAACAATTAGCAAACTTGTTCTCTTTGCTAGCCTTATTATGTTTCTACGGCGCCGGGCGTATTAGTGCTTAGATTATCTTGATTTTCCTAGGAGATACTTGCATACATGTGCCAAATCAGTACGGAGCGTATTCGATCCCTATATTTATTGATAATAATCGTCAGATGCAAATGGGTTTGTCCGCGAACCACATGTAACTCACTTTTAGATAAGTTCCTTTCCATTAAATGTCTAACTAAAAATTAATAAACTACATGTGGGTTCACGGATAAGTCCACCTACTTGCTGTAGTATATTGGTGTTAGGCGACTTATTAGAGAGTGTATTAGAGAAAGTCACTCCTAATTAAGTTGGCACTCATCGGGCCTGATGTGTCATAATCAACATTTTACGTACTTGCAGACATTATCTAATTATTAGTTAAAAAATAAAGCATGCCCGTGGCGACCAAGGAATTTTTTTCGCCGCTTTACAGAAAAGGAAGAAACTAAAAAGGGGCATTGGTGTTCTTGCCCCTATTTTGAAGTGCAATTATGATTTTATCCCTGTTTTTTTAACTTTGTGATTTTACCCTCTATTATTCACAAGTCAATGCAATTTTGCCCCTAGTCAATGGTCAAAACCGCGATTTTGCCCCTAGTCAATGGTCAAAACCTTTGCCCCTGTTTTGACCATTGACTAGGGGCAAAATCGCATTGACTTGTGAATAATAGAGGGTAAAATCACAAAGTTAAAAAAACAGGGGTAAAATCACAATTACAATTTAAAGTGGGGGCAAGAACACCATAAAACCAACTAAAAAAGACTTTTTTTTCCTGTACCAGCAACATCCCGATTAAATGCGTGTCAACGACCTGCACTGCTATACACGCTGTGTGCGTCAAGCTAACCAAACCAGTTCCTTTAATTCGTTTGCTGCTGTGGATGACTCCATTGCGTATGCACTAATAAATTGTGATCGCGTCTGATCTTTTCTTTGGATAACATTATATATAACTATGATTACGAGAGGCTTCGATGCATATATAACCACCATAAAATGCGGCGATCAGTAATCATTGCTATGGGAGTGTCCATCTTGCACGCCTAATTAAATTCCTTTTCCAATTAGTTTTGTACATGCTGCACCACTGCTAAGGGACCCAGCTCAGCTTACCTACGCCCCTAGCTTGATCGCTCTAGTGGATGGTGCACTCACTATATGCTATGACAAACTCGATCATACCGCCCCCTAGAAATAAAATACGTGGCAGTCGTCCAGATATCAATTAGCAAATGAATATGTACAATATCTTCTGATTGATCAAATTATATATCTTTCCCTCTACAATATTAGAGATTGTAACGTAGTTTGATGAAAAGAAAACGTGCTCGTATCACATGCATTCTTAATAATTCAAACAAGCATCTATGTTATATAAATAAGAGTAAAATGCACCTCAGGCCCCTTAACTTGTCGAGCTGTGTCATCCAGGTCCATCAACTTTGAAAATATATTTTTGGGTCCCCAAACTTGCTAATTGTGCCAAATAGGTCCAATCTTGATTAATCAAGCTAATTTATTCTAAGAGAAAATTCCCTATTTGACACTGAAAAAATGACCCATTCTATTTTTGGCCCTAAAAAACTTTTTGTTTCCTATTTAACACCGAGTTCAATTTTCGTTCCCGAAATGACACTGCCGTCCATCCCGTTAGCATTTACCGTGAAATAGAGATAGAAACGTGTTAGCTTTTTAGTGGATAGACAAAATTACCCCTGACCAATGTTACCTAACGCCAGAGCCAACTCTATGTCAGTCGACTCATTCTCCTCCACCGGACCGTTCCCAACCCTATCTCCTGGACGGCGGTGGCGGCGGCGCCAGTGCAGGAGGCCTCCCGGCGCCAGTACGGAGGGGTTGGCGTCAGATCTGGAGGGAGGGAGGGGCCCCCAACGGCCAGGAGGAGGCGGCCATGGCGTGCCCTGATGGCCATGAGGTAGCGGCGCTCCCGATGGCCAGACGGCGGCGGCCGTGGCATGCCCAAACGGCCACGAGGCAGTGGTCGTGGCGCCCTCGACAGCCAGGCGCACAATTTCCTGACGCTCTCGCTCCGCCTCGCGTCGTTCACATGGGGCACGCTCCATGCGGGAAGGGGTGTAATCAAGAAGGATAAGAATAAATTAGCACGATTAATCAAGATTTGGACCTTGGCACGATTAGCAAGTTTAGGGACCCAAAAAAGCGTTTTTAAAGTTGGTGGACCTGTATGACATAGCTCGACAAGTTAAGAGGCATGTGGTGCATTTTACTCTATAAATAACTGCAATTGAATCACAGTAGAATTGCACCACTTGTGATCTGACACAGGGGCAAAACCACGTTGGGGCTCGTGGGTGCCCAGATACCCACAAAAATTTAAAACAACACTGGTAAAAATAAATTTTCATTATGTTTGTAGATTAAAATTTCACATCTATAAGAGAAAGGCACCCTCCTCTGACTTGCTCTAGCTTCGCCTCTTATCTGACATTAAGAAAAAGAAAATCATGCGCTCATCTTAAAAAAGGCGGATCGCTCACCAAACAAGTCAATCATCCCAAATATCTTTTGTAGCCACTGGCCAGCATAAATATAGCTCGTTTGAAATAAACTTGCAAGTTGCCACAGTTTCAAGTGCACAGCAAGCTAAGGTGCTCCGACGCCTCACGAATATATAAATCCGCCGTGCGCGCGCGGCGAGAACCCTTGGGGCAGGTCTTCCTCCCTAGCTAGCTTAGCTTACCACCACCATGCAGCTCGCCGCGCTGTGCACCGACCCCGTCGTGCTCGCCTCCGCCTTCCTCTGCCTCCTCCTCCACCTCGCGCTCCGCCGCTCCCTCTCCTCCGGCCATGGCCGCGGCCGCCTCCCGCCGGGCCCTCCCGGCCTCCCCGTCCTCGGCGCGCTCCCTCTCGTCGGCCCCGCCCCGCACGCCGGCCTCGCCGCGCTGGCGCGCCGGTACGGGCCCATCATGTACCTCCGGATGGGCACCGCCGGCGTGGTTGTGGCGTCGTCCCCGGCCGCGGCGCGCACGTTCCTCAAGGCGCTCGACGCGCCGTACGCCAACCGCCCCGCCGTGGCCAGCGCCGCCGACATCACCTACGGGTGCCAGAACATGGTGTTCGCAAACTACGGGCCACGGTGGAAGCTGATGCGGAAGCTCGCCAGCGTGCACCTGCTCGGGGCGCGCGCGCTCGCCGACTGGGCCTGCGTGCGCCGCGACGAGGCGGTGCACCTGGTGCGCGGCGTCGCGGCGGCGGCGGCGGCCGGGCGGCCCGTCGTCGTGCCGGAGGTGCTCGTGTGCGCGCTCGCAAACATCGTCGGGCAGATCACCGTCAGCAAGAGGGTGTTCGACGCGCAGGGGGACGAGTCCAACAGGTGAGGGTCGATGAGGAGCTCTATCTAGCTGCATGCAATTCGATCGAGTGCGCCCGTGTATACCGATGATCTCAGTATCTCACACGACGACGGCAGATAAGTACTCATAAAAAGTTCAGAATTTTACAAAAAGAACAATAATTGCATTGTGTGTACGCTGAGAACAGCAAAGGAAGTCGATCGCTAGCTTCTGGAACGAAGCGGTCGAATAAAACCAGAGTGTTTTCTTTTCCCCGTCGATTATTGGTGCCTTAAGTTTGGATGAGAGACTTGGATTAGACGAATCACCTAGCGAGGTTATACTTAAGCTAGTGAGACCTAGCTATATATGCTGTCAGTACGTGAAGAATAAGTATTGCCAACTGCCAAGAACTTGACCGATAAGTCCTTGTCAGTGAAGAGAGTGGCTCACCAAAACTTGAGAGTGAAATTGTATGAAAAGAATATACCAGACTAATTAATAATAAATGAACTCGCAAACAAACAAATTATTTTCGAAAACAAATAAAATACCACGGACGACATTTCTCTGATAATGTCCATATATGTGATCATGTATGTACGTACGCAGGTACAAGGACATGATCGTGTCGCTGCTGACGGGCGCGGGCCTGTTCAACATCAGCGACTTCGTGCCGGCGCTGGCGCGTCTGGACCTGCAGGGCGTTCAGGCGAAGCTGCGGCGGATCCACCACCAGTTCGACGGCCTCATCACCGAGCTGCTGGCGGAGCACGCGGCCACGGCGGCGGACCGCGCGCGCCGGGGCCGCCAGGACTTCGTCGACAGGCTCCGCGCCAGCATGGATGCCGGCGCCGACGACGACAGCGGCGAGACCATCACCGAGGTCAACATCAAGGGCCTCATCTTCGTAAGCTCTCTAGCTCCGGCCGCCTCCTCCATCATCACTTGCTCTCGCTTTTGCTTCCTTCCACTGCTTATTGCTCTTCTGCTGATCCATTGCTCTGATTTGGTAGTGTAAGTTTTCATAATGAGTTAACTTAATCTGTGCTGACAATAAAGTACATATATAGATCGTGGCGTGGCATATGAATTGGGAAGTAGCCACCTAGCTAACCGAAAGAACTGAAGCTCAGCGGAGCTAGTACGTCGTGGGGCGGCTCTACAGTCTTAGTCCCATGAAGAATGACTGAAGCGAAGTAGTAGGTGGATGGGAGCTAGTGGAGTTGTTGGAACGAGACGATCGAAAGCACACTCGAGCTGATATGGTTTGGGTTTTTATCATTTGAGTTTTCCATGATCAGCCCCAGGTTGATAGTTGATGATGAATTGTTCTGTCCAAACCTTAGAACAAAATGGTTCACAGGTTGCTAACATTTTGTTGTGGATAGAATTATGACATGTTTTTTTGCAAATTGAGATACTACATCCATCGCAAAAAGAATGATGTGCTGGGATTTAGAAATAGGGACTAGTTATCTTCCTACTGATCGACTCGCGATCCACCAAAATCATTCACTTTAAATATGTAACCACTCCGTCTTTCCTTGTTCTTCTCATGGAAGAAAAAAGTGGGTGAAATCAATGACCAAAAATGCATGCCATTTTCTAGAACATTTATGTACTTGGAACAATTTTATTAGGATGTCACATAATAGTCTCGACATATTTATTGTACCCAAGAAGAATCTATCGACATATAAATAGCATTTCTACAAAAAAAAGGAAATCTAGAACAGGTTGAAGGAAACCAAACAATTTCAAAGTAGTTTTTTTTGCTGCAAGTAAACACCGCCGACCCCTTGAACAACAATATGAATTCATATGCAAAATTCTTATTAAGTAGTTTTTTATAATAATTTTGCATTACTGGTGGGTTCCAAGTTCATATAGAAATCAGTACGTGAAAGCCTTGTAATTCTTTAGTAACATAAGCCAAACAGTCCAAATTCTATCTATCAGAAAAAGAATATAAAGAGATCTTTAATTACAAGTAGGGAATAGATTTGGACTCAACTTCCTGTCCTCCAGAACACACTTGATTATGACTTTTTAGCTTAATCTTCCCCAACAACCTACTACCACTTACCAGCGTGTAGATGTCGGATTAGCGATGAAATATGCAGA
Organism: Echinochloa phyllopogon; assembly: GCA_033239725.1. Classification (NCBI taxonomy): domain Eukaryota; kingdom Viridiplantae; phylum Streptophyta; class Magnoliopsida; order Poales; family Poaceae; genus Echinochloa; species Echinochloa phyllopogon. Next base: position 57,493,436 of record BTCW01000018.1, on the reverse strand, counting down.
AGTGTAAAAGTGATAGAGATCGACCTAGCTTTTTACCTATTTTACCGGAACGCAAATGACACCTTTTTAAGCCTCCGGAATGTTGTAGTAGTTAACGTGATGTAACCCATGGATCGTGCCATATATATATATATATATCATTTCCTAGAAGAATTTGGTAGCCAAATAAACCTATGGTTCGAAGGCTGTAGATACCTAGAACATGATCTGGTTGTGACTCTTGGTGAGTGTCGGCACTGATATTATTGAATCTAGTAGCCCGTAGTGACTACCCAAGCAACAGAACCACTAACGGCAGATAAGGTTGGGAAAACAGGGCACTCAATAACATCATATATTGACTCTTGTGGCCTCGTGTGTCAGCTTGATTGGAGAGGTACATTCATCTGAAACTCAGGCCTTGTTTAGATGCAAAATATGGTGTGGGAATTTAGCGGTTTGGGGTCACTTTGTAATCATTGCGTCACTGTAGCATTTTGTTTGTATGTGTGAAATATTATCCAAAAATTGATTAATTAGGCTCAAAATGTTCGTCTCGCATAGTACAACAAAACTTTACAGTTAATTTTTGATTTTATCTACATTTAGTACTCCATGCATGGGCCGACATTTTGATATGATGAAAATCTTCTTTTTGTATAGTGAACTTTGGGGTTGCTTTTTGGAACTGAGGCTCAATATCTTTCTACCTACACATCACCGTTACGACGACACCTACTCTAAAATTGAGCTGTCGTTATCTAGGATAATTACACACGGTTTCACCTATGATTATTGTCGGTACCAAGATTGTTGTGTAGCAGTACGTGTTCCCGTAAAGCAAAGTTGTTGAAAATCGATATAATTGAATTTAACTTTTTGACACTTCATTTTAAAAAAAATCATTTTGTTTCGAGAAACCTTTTGACACTGATACTTAAAAACACATTCCAAAGCTTAGAGATTACTACGTAATTAATATATTTTTTCTCTAACAATGAGCGACGCTGTGCTTGACCGTAATAAAAATTGTTCTAAGTAGTGCTGCCGTAAACCACAGTTTGACGTTTGTTCCGAACTCACTTGCCTTGCAGCGTACCTCTGCTGTGTTTGATGTTTTTTCTACGAAAAGGCAGTGTAAGTAAAAGCATAACACTTTTCCTGGCCAAACTTGAAAAGGAACTGATCACCATATGATCTATCCATCATAGTTTAGTTTAGTTCGTAAACAATGAAATAAACTATATATAGTTTAGCTCTTCGGTTGGATGGAAGGTAGCCTACTCATATTTGTCCATTATGTACTTGGTTGGTGCACAGTACTGCTAGCTAGAAATTTTCACGTCATTAGCTTTAGTTTTGTGTACTTGCTCTTTCTCTGAGAATATGATACGGTAGGTTGCAGCAACTGTACGTTCATGCTGATGCTGAGCTTGGACCAGCAAACACGCGAAAACAACGCACCACTCTCAAGCCTAATTAAACTCACCAGCTTATTAGAGCTGGACAGTGCACTAAACTCACCAGCTTATTAGCCGGACAGTGCACTAAACTGATGAAATAAATGAACGACGTACTGAAGAAGCAGAGATACATATATAGGACTCCGGAGGTTGCCATATATATAGCTACTGTTGACTGTTGTTGATTCATGCCGTACATATATCGAATAGACACAGCCTGACCTAAACCTTGGGGACCATATATAATCATATCGGGTCTTTAGTTAATTAACCTAAATAAAAACTAGCTAGCTAATCTCATCTTCTAATTAATGAAGTCCCTGAATTCTGTTCAACTAATTAATTTTCCATGGAATGTGCACGCGACTCCGCCGTCCTCGCCGCCGGCGCTTGCAGGACATGTTCACGGCGGGCACGGACACGTCGTCGATCATCGTGGAGTGGGCGATGGCGGAGATGCTCAAGAACCCGTCGGTGCTGGCGCGGGCGCAGGAGGAGCTTGACCGCGTGGTGGGCCGCGGCCGCCGCCTCGAGGAGTCGGACCTGCCGGCCCTCCCCTACCTGCAGGCCGTCTGCAAGGAGGCCATGCGGCTGCACCCGTCGACGCCGCTGAGCCTGCCGCACTTCTCCTTCGACGCCTGCGACGACGTCGACGGCTACCGCGTGCCCGCCAACACCCGGCTGCTCATCAACATCTGGGCCATCGGCCGGGACCCGTCGGCGTGGGAGGCGCCGCTCGAGTTCCGGCCCGAGAGGTTCCTCCCCGGCGGCGCCGCCGAGAAGGTGGACCCGCTCGGGAACTACTTCGAGCTCATCCCGTTCGGCGCCGGCAGGAGGATCTGCGCCGGGAAGCTGGCGGGCATGGTGTTCGTGCAGTACTTCCTGGGCACGCTGCTGCACGCCTTCGACTGGCGGCTGCCGGAGGGGGAGGAGAAGCTGGACATGAGCGAGACGTTCGGGCTCGCGCTGCCCAAGGCCGTGCCGCTCCGCGCCCTCGCCACGCCGAGGCTCGTGCCGGAAGCCTACGCCGCCTGACTAGTAAGTGTCTAGGTCGTTGCTAGCTGCATGCATGGACGACGACATGCGTTCATGCAGCAGGTGATCGATCGTGGCGGGAGCAGTTCACGCTTGTTGTTGCTGTTGTTGTTTTGTTATTAATGGTTGTGGTGGTGTTAAGGAACAAGGAAGGATGGTTGGGTGTTGTTGCATACTTGCATCATCTACCTGCGTAGTACATATATGTTGTTGTTTGCATTGGTCGTGTACATTGATTGCCTGGCGTTTTCAAAGTTTGAATCCGTACGTCACGTGACGATTTGATCACGTACCTTAGTTTCAGTAGCTACTCAACTAGGTCAGCAAATGAAGATTTTGATCAAAGCGCGAGATTGATTTTGATCAGCAAGGGCACCCTTCTAATAAGATTATTAGGTGCTGCTTGTTTGGTTTGATTTGTGCCATGCGCAAGCCAAACCAAAAATTGACATTGGCAAGACAACAAAGAAGGTGTGCGTTTGGATATAATGGCCAAACTGAATCATTTCGTACAATTTCAGACACGTATATTATCTTGCCCATTTTCAAAACCGGCCTCTTGTCTGGACTTCATTGGCCCAGCATGGGTTTAGCAGGCCCAAGATGACAAGCCGGCCCACGTAAAGTAGCAGCCTCTCTTCTAGAATATCTTCCTCTGCCTTCTAGAAGAAGTTCCTGGAAACGCAGGATCGTGGGTCGTGGCGGCATCCCTACAACCTGAACAACTAAAGATCATGGAGTACAGGAGTAGTATGTACATCGTTTCGCTGTAAGTAGCAGCTAGGATACGTGTGGATCACCACCCAGCTAGCGTCCGGCCGGGCGACTAGGCGAGGCCGAGGCGATCAGCAACAGCAACCAAACCGGGGCGCAGCGGAGTAGCAGAAGGCGGACGCGAACCGGACGTTTGGGCCGCCGAGAGCTTCTTCGCCGCCTCCCTGCGCTTCTCGACACGTACGGCAGACAAGTCTGACGGAACTGACGAAATCGATAACGTTCTGAAGAAGGGGCAGTCAACAGTTTTGTTTCTCTGTAATTTGTTATTACTTGTTCCAGCTCTGCTTTGTGCTTTCGTAAGCCTAAAACTGCAGAGGGCGACGTCTCTGGGTCAGACGTCGGTCAGTTTCAGTCTCCACCAGGGTCGTCGATCTGCAAGCAAATGCCCAATTAAAATTAATTCTGGGGTTTCCATCACATGACTAAATTTCTTCTGGGCAACCATATTGCTTAATGGCCTGAGCAATGATTGGCTTAGTACAGCACAGATGTTTGTTGTACACTTGTGCTGCGTACGAGATTAGCGACCGCATTCATGCTGGGCAGTTGCAACTTGCAACTATCTGTACGTGGAATAAGGATGTGTAGCTAGCGACCTCTGCATGTTGCAGCATGTTTAGTGGACTGCTTGCTCTACCGAGGCTATATGCACTCGTCATACTCCAAACGCATCCCCTAAAGGGAATATTCTATTATAGTCATCGAGCTTCCGTACTCTAAAACAATTTCTCCTGCACTCGTCATGCTCTATCCTTCATCTCCTATACCAACTACCAACACGTGGGATCCACGTTATATATATTTTTTCCTCCCTCCCATTCCCTTCTCTCTCTCTCCCACCTTCCTACCTACCCCGCACCGCCCCCTCCCCGGCGACCCAGCCCCCTCCGCCGCTCCCGCTCCCGCGGCCCCGTCCCTTCCCTTTCTCCTGCTCCGGCGGCCCGTCGACATCCCCTCCCTTGCTCCCCTCCTCGGTGCTCCCTTCCACCTCCCCCTCCGGCGCCTCCCTTGCCTCCCCGCCTCCGCTGTCCACCCGCGCCGCCCCCTCCTTGCTCACGCCGCCCCTCCTCTCCCTCTCCTCCTCCGGTGGCGGGTGCGGGGCTCAGCGGCTTGGCGGCCGGCCGAGGCGGCGGCCAGGCGACGCGACGGCTGGGCGACCACGGGGGCGGGCGGCGCTCGGTGGCCACGGGAGAGCGGCCTCCCCTCTCCCCCACCACGCGTCGTGCGCACCGACGTAGCGTCCTGCGGCGGCGGCGGCCGAGCTGGGCGGGCGGTGGCTGAGCAGCGGCCTCCGCGCTCGACCTCTGCGGCTCCTCCTCTCCCGCACCTCGTCTCCCTCGCAGCAGCACCGACGGCGGCTCCTCATTGCGGCGGACGGGAAGGGGTGGCTCCGAGCGGCGGTCCGGCGCGGTGGCGGCCATGGCGGAGCGGCGCCGGCTCTCTCTTCCCCTCTCCAGCGTCCGCCCTCCCCTGCTCCTCCGGTGTCCGCCCTTCCCCTGCTCGCTCTCCGGCGGCGGCGGCCATCCTCTCCTCCACTCGGCGGACCTTGCGCGGCGGGAGAGGTTGGTTGGTTGGGATGGCGGGCGCTAGCGTTCGTTCCGTACATACACTCGCTGTCCCGCTCGGAGGGACGAACGCAACGCTTGCGTTCCTTTTTCCATCGCCCGCTGCAGCGAAGAAAACGGTATAGGCATGCTGTAAAAGTTTGCTGTTTGCTTTTGCGCTCCCCACTGCGAGCAGCCTGATATTGGTAGCCACCTCTATACATCTTCTGGCAGAAAGTCCCATCGCTGCTCAACGTTACATAATGACAGGATAAATGGGGTCTGCATCGACCCGTTCGGCTGGTTGGTGGCTGGTAGCTGGTGCGGATTTGTGCTGAGAGAAAAATACTGCTGTCTGGCTGGTGACAGATGATTGATGCTGATTCATTCAAGTGGTTGGTGCTTATTCGTTGTGAGAAAAATTACCGCTGACTGGTGCTGATAAGCCAGACGAACGGGCCGGCCGTCCCCGTTCATGTTACTGGATTCAACAAATTTCATGGACGTGCTGAGAACGGATCGACAAAATAGATAGAACGCTATTTTCAATCGATGTCTTTTATTGACGCTTCTCGTCTACATGCACCCGTAGTACACATTCATACTAGGGATGGCAACGGGTTCAAACCCGTTGGGTTTTGCCATTCCAAACCCGTGCCTGTGAAAATAAAATCCGTTTATTAAAAACCCATGACCCGTCACGGGTTTGATATTTTACCAAACCCATGCCCGTCGTATTTATGGGTACCCACGGGTCATCCGTATCCACTAAAAAAGACACATATTATAGAAAAACTCGATGAATACTAGAGCACATAAATTATTTTTGTTGGTTATATGTCGCAAGAGTATCATAAATAAATAGAGAAAACCATTAATAAGAAGTATGCATTTGATTCTATGGAAAAGAAAGGAACAAGTCAGGTTTGGGCCATTTAAATTGAGATATGAATTAAAAAGATTGGTTATTTGACAGTATATGTTCCGGTCTAAAAAACTCATAGGTCCATGGGTTTGGGTTTCATGTTCCTAAATTCATGCCCGCAAACCCGCTGGATTTAATACTTTACCCGTTAATAAATCCACGGATAGAAAACGTGGTATAAATCCGTATCCTAATAGAATAAAAACCCATCAAGTTTCGGGTTTGGGCACCCATTGCCATGTTGAGTTCATACACCTACGCTAATCGTGCACACCGCACACGGATACCGCTATTCCAATCGTCGGTCTGTTCAGAGAAAGAGGGAGGGCGCTGAGAAACCGGGCCGTGTCAGGCCATTTGTCAGATTTTACATGGTGAAACAATCAAGGCAGTGATTGGGCCAAATCAAGCCCGTCATCACTGTCAAAATCTCGTTGTGGGCTAGAGTGAAAAAAAGAAAGAAGAGAAAGAGCTGCGGTTTGAGGAAAACCTGCGGCACCTGCGTACGCGTACATGCCTGGGATTTGGAAACCAAACCGGAGGCGGGTCGGCCGGGCGGCCGCGGGCGCCGCCGCGGACAAAGGCTTCCGTCCCGGCGCCGGCACGCCACTCTCATCTCGGCTCAGCTTATCCGACGCCGGGGGGCATAGCTGGCTCCCACCCCCGCCCCCAACCGCCGCCGACACGCGGGCCCCGCCGTGACGTGGACGCGCGCTTTTATTAAGGGAGGCAGCTGGAGCTGGGCCGACCCGGCTCCTCCTCTGCCTGCGGCTTTGCCAAAGCTCCTCTTCTTCTTTCTTCTTCTTCTTCTTTCTTTCTTTCTTTCTTTCTTTCTCCCGTCCGCTTCCTCTTCACCCCCAACCCCATCCTCAACCCCAACCCGTCCGTCGCCAAGCAAGAGCAAGTCGTTGCCGAAGCTCCTTCGTCGCCCTTCCCCGCCTGCGCTCCCGGTCCTGTCCCGAGGTGAGTGGGTGGCTTCCTTCCTTTTCTCGGCTCTGCTGCGCCTGCTCTCCTTCTCGTGCGGGGGAATTCAGTCTCGTGAGCTATTATTATTATTAGATATAAATTTGGGGCGCGCGTAGGATGGTACGCCTCCCTTGTTCTGTTGATTCGCCCAGAACAGAAAGAAATCCTTGCGTTATGTATGGGTTCTGAAATCTCTCTCGAGGATGATGGAAGCTTGCCGCCTTGGGCTGTGGCACGCTACTAAACACAGAGCTAAATATCACACCACGATAACAAAATTCAGACTTCGTCTGTTACCATGCTTGGTTGTTCAGGCTGTGGATTGGGATGACCTTCGAGTCCCTCTGATCCGGTCAAAAGCTGGGTGGCTAGCTTTGTCGTTGCTTGCTCGCTCAAGTCATGAATTTTATCATTATCCTGGTTTCAGACTCCGGGCGACGTCCGCGTCAGAGTCGCTGCCAGGGCGGCCTCGCCGCTCCGTGGCGTCCTGCCTATCACACATATATGTAAACGAACGCCCAATTGTACCTGTTTTTTTTCCTGTATATATCTTTCGTTGATAAGCTAGCGGTTAGGACCACATTTCGAGACTTTCCTCCGGTCGCATGATTAAATTTCTTCTGGGCGACGATGTCGCCGAATGTCATGTATTATAGCTTGCTTAGCACCACCCAGCGCATGTCGGGTGTGTGAATGCATACATGCTGGGCAGTTGCAGCAACCACTACAAACATGCAAGTTTTGCCCCTGCAGACTTCAGTGCCTTGACATGTATTACCCTGCCTTTATCAATCAATGCAGGTTCTCCGGCAGAGCTAGTTCCACTGCTCAGCACTGCATAAGAAGATAGATGGGTTCTGAGGGGCCTTCTCAGGTCACCGTTCATGTGACTGGATTCAAGAGGTTCCATGGAGTCGCCGAGAACCCGACCGAGAAAATCGTGCGCAACCTCCAGTCGTTCATGGAGAAGAGAGGGCTGCCTAAGGGCCTTGTGCTCGGGAGCTGCACTGTTCTTGAGGCGGCCGGGCAGGGTGGACTGGGCCCACTGCATGAATTGATGAAGTCGACTGTCTTAAACCGGGAAAACGGATCACCAAATCAGGAGAAAGTAATTCTGGTAAGACCCCGCCTTCTCCCAATCACGAATCCGTACAGAAAGTGAATTATATGACAAAATATGAAATTCTGCTAGTTTGGAGTAGCAGTTTTATTAACTTCCTGTGATAAATTCCTGAGTTTTAGAAAAGCACGACATTTCAGGTTGAAAACAGATTGTGAATTTGTGAATGTACACACCCTATCTAGCATCTTTCATCACGCAAGCATAGCATTCTCTGATTTAAAACCAATGCCATTTTTGAGTATTTTCCTGCAGAAGTCAGAACTATATATATTTTACAGAATACCATCAGTCTCATGGTTTCAAATTTGGCCATTTACATGGAAGACAGTGTTTAGTCTAATTTGGAAAGATATCAAGGAACTTATTTGTGACAATTAAAAGTTGTGCTAGTTTGGACTATGCGGTAGGCAATGGTTATAATACTTAATAATATAGTAAATATGCTACCGTGTTCTTCAGTCTTGTTTTTGCGTGGAACAGATGCCAGTGTTTTTTCTCAATTCTCATAGTAAAATCCAGTTCACTTGCTCATATATAAGAACAATACTTTTCCCAGTTTGAGAAAGATACAATCTTGGGTGATTTTAAAATTTATTATCCCTATTGGAAGTTTGGAACCCTGTGTGTAAAGAAATATGAATCATGATAAGGAGCCTATGCATGATGTGAGCTGACATGTCAGAGCTTGAATGCTTGAACTTATGCAGCACACAAATTTGAACTTGTGCATTCATTATTCAACAGTCATCTTTAAATAAAGAATATAGTGATGTAATGTTTTTAAATTTCTAAATGTTTTTTATTTATCCATTAATGTGGTTTAACCCAATTGATTATGGTTATGGAACATTTTCAGCTCCATTTTGGAGTCAACAGTGGTTCACATAGGTTTGCTCTTGAGAATCAAGCTGTTAATGAAGCTACTTTCCGTTGCCCTGATGAGCTAGGATGGAAACCACAGGTTGGTATCCTTTTACCTTTACTATTTTCAATACATGTTCATTCTGTGTTTCATTATATTTTTGTGACTTCTTTAAATTCAATCATTCATTTTTTTTTACATTTTTACATTCCAGAGGGTTCCCATCATATCATCTGACGGAAGCATCTTACACGCAAGAAAGGTATATTTTAACCAGTACCTTCAAAACCATTACTTCTAAAATCGTTATGAGTATTAACAATCTCATTTAGAAAACTTGTGTTTCACATTGTGTTGTTAACTTGCTGTCCGGCAAATCCTCTGTTTTGCTCACTCTGCTGGCGGTTGATTACATTCATTTAATTTTCAAGAGTACATACCAAGTAGTATTGATTTTCCTTTGCTGAACTTAGAGCTATCACTTCAATGCACCACCCTCATTAACCACTATATCTGACAACTGAGGGGGTTTTCCAAACAAGATTCTGCAATGTCTCTCAAATGTCCTGTATCATCAATTCTTATTTGCACACCTGTCTCTTTCCTGCTTCCTGTTAGTTTGCTATCTTGTCATGTGCATCAGCTGAACTACATTTTACTTTCATGATCAAGCAGACTACACTGCCAGTGATGGAAATAAACAAGTCTCTGCAGCAAATGGGGTATGATGTGACACCTTCAGATGACGCTGGTCGATTTGTGTGCAACTATGTCTATTATCACTCTCTTAGGTTTGCGGAGAAACATGGTATCAGGTCTCTCTTCGTTCATTTCCCCCTCTTCTTAGCAATTGATGAGGAAGCTCAAATGCAATTTGTTGCTTCCCTTCTTGAAGTCCTCGCTTCGTTGAACTTAGAGTAATTTAATGGTAGGTCTACCACATCCAATGGTGTATTGTTACAAATTTACAAGTGGAATGAATAAGAATGAGCAGTCATTCATGACATTATGTGCTCTCCAAAAATGTGTATAAAAAAACTCTTCTTAGAGCGCATGACCATGTGGCCCAGATTTCCAAATATCCAAAGTGGTCATATGGAGGTGCATATTGTTCTCAAAACTTATGTTTCACTGTCTGATGCTATTCACCACTTGTCTATTGGCGCCCTTGTCTATTTCATCATTCTGTCTTTTGAGATTTGAGCAGCATTCTTCTGATTATCAGGTCATATGTATTATAATAGTAGTAGTCTTTATGTACTAAACATGGACATGACTCATTTAACCTTTCTTCATATGATTATGTAGAAAGAAAAGGAAATTTATTTTTAAGTGAAATTCGTTGCAACGTGAATAACTCGTAGGAAAAAATTTACAAAACTATGACTACTTGAGCCATCATTGTCTCCTTCAATCGAATCTTCAGATGTAACAAATACATCACTTAATAGTTCATAGAAGACAAAATTGTGCTGGGCAACTATTTTGGGCACTGCCCCTTAAAACTGTAATTTTGTTTTTGAAGTTTAAAACCAAATCTACCTGTACAAGGGCTTCACCATTTTGTTGTTTCACCTTTTTTATTGTTTTACATTGTTTGATTGAAGCTGTTTGATACAAAAATATATGCTCACTTGTGTTAAGCTAACGAGGGTCGACAGATGAAATTAGACTAGGCAATAAATTGTTACCTGAACTATAGATATTGGATAAACATTTCAGAATGCACCTTATAACGTGAAAAGTGTTCTTAAATGTTGGAAGATAAAGTGAATTGTCAACCTGTTTTTATCAGTTTAAACTTTTGAGTTCAAGTTTTTGTGCTGAACTGTACTAACAAAGATCTCTAACCTATCAATAGTATAAAAATATCTCATAATAGTCTACAAAATTGTATTTATGTTTCATTATGTTTATTCTTAGATGTCATATTTTGTTCAAAATTTAAAATTATATATGTGATCTAAAATGAATCAAATTTTGTTCAAAAATCCAAATAATACATTATCTAAAACAAAAATGAATAGTTGAGGGGATCAAATTACTGAAAGTTGTAAATGAAAACCAAACATTTTCTATTTACGGATGGATCCATAGCAAAACCTCTTGAATAGTGTTTATTTTGCTACCAGTTCAACTTATTTCTTATTGAAAATACGTAAGAAATCTTCCTTTTATCATAGGAAGCGAGTAAACCGAGTTTACCACTTGATCTCTAGGCCTAACTGAAGAGGCCAAGGTAGGCTAGTAACCTACAACAACTATACTCTCTTAATATCTAAATATATGACATTTATAAGTAAATTATTTTATTTTTCACTAAATAACTTATTCTTAACGACATTTGAGGATCCTAAAAAATATATATATTTAAGAATGGAGGTAATATGTATTAAACAAGATCCGTAGAACAAATAGGGGGCAACTAAGTCACTCTGAACAACATAATCATTCATGTAGAGCGTCTGGTATCAGGCTGGCTTTAAATGGAGTTCTCCTGCCCCTGCCGGAACTGAATTTCTTTGTTTAATTATTAAAATTTCATGCATTTCAAATGTCAGAACCTTGAATTCAAGGACACTATACTTCGACTCAGAATGTTTAATTTCCTACTAAGTCCTTAATATAGTAATTCCTTAAAATTCATACATATCGAGAGATTAGTTTATTTTCACTATAATCCACATGGATTGGGAGGGAATGTGCTGTTTATTCAAACAAGGCATAAACAACCTAGCTTCCCGGTTTATGAAAACCTTTAGAAACCGTATGCGCAAGAGGCAAGATGGCCACAACGCCCTGCTGTGATGAGTATTATTGTGCATTGCCGGGTGTCAGCTACAAATAATTCAGTCTTGGTCGCCTCGCTTGCTCACTAGCGCCTTAATCCCACTTGGCATTAATAATCCCCAGTTGAGCTAAGAAAAGAGCGTACAGCTGTCTAGAGCTAAATTATTTTACCAAACATAGCTAGAGTCAGAATTCATCTCAGTTGCACCAACAAGTATCAATTTTTAAGGTAAACCAGGGAATGTTGGCCACCCTGTTTGATTGACAGACGTTATTAACCAACAGGGAGGGCTCAGGTCATGTGTGTAAGTTTTTTAGTCTGCATTCCCAACTTACATGTATTTATTGCTTTTGATGAAATTTTGTGCTAAATGCATATCATTTACTACCTAATGTAGGTTTTGGATGCGAGATACTCCGTTGGAAAAAAGAGTGTTCTGAAGCTTACAGTAATTTTGTAGAATCCTACAATAACATTGTAGGAATTACAATGGGTGCTTTGCATTATTCTGAAATGAAGAAGAGTCCTCTTCATATGGACAGCTTTGTTAAAGAGTAAGCGTCAAGAAAACACAAAATCCCTGATATTAAAAAGGAACAAAGAAACAAGTTGTCTTTTGTTTTTTTAAAAAAGGACATGAACAAGTTGTTCTTAGAACGAGGCAATTTAAATGCATTCTTAGCCACTTTCTCAACTACATGCAACACGACAAACACAGACATATATGTATATCCGTCGTGGCTTATTTGACATTACCATCCAATATTCAAAGAGTGACAGATAACACGCACTCTCTTCTGCTTGATCAACAGAAAAAAAAATGAAGAGACAATCTAGTCAACAGGAACACAAGATAGCTCCTCTAGTCCTCCACGAACATATCACTTATTACACTTCAATTCAAATATTCTCTCCTCTCAAATAACCACATGCAGTTGGTTGAGACCGAATCATGCAATGGAACATTCCCATCAAGAGAAAAGAAAATTCAGTCACCACGGAGGGAAGAAACCACACAGGCAACACAACATGCGGCTACAACATCTTAAACAAATCTATCTGGATCGAGGTCAAATGCTCAGCTCCTTGCGGTTGCACCCTCCACGCAGCATGTTCTGTAACAGCTAGCTCCACTAATCAGTTCCTACTCCATAATGCAGCATGGATCCAGCTAACAACGTACGCCGACTACGTCCGCGTATCTCCACCTATAAATAACCACCCATACGAACGGCACTTCATCATCACTTCTCATCAGCTCTCAGCTCACGCACTCAAATACACAAAGGCTAGCTCAGAGCGAGCAAAGTAGAAGGGCAGCCAAGAAGATCGACACAAAAATGGCTGCTTCGTTCAGGCTTGCCGTGGCAATTACATGCGCCTTGGTTCTGGCGACGGCGTGCCAGGGTCTGCAGGTTGGCTACTACAAGAAGACGTGCCCTCGCGTGGAGTACATCGTCAGGGACGAGGTCAAGAAGTTCGTCTACAAGAACGCCGGCATTGGCGCTGGCCTCATCCGCATGATCTTCCACGACTGCTTCGTTCAGGTACGCATCAACATTATCGATGCACCACGATCAAGAAGCTTCATTCAACGCACAATGGCTGCGACGACACTGACACGGGATTATGCACATACGTGATATATAGGGATGTGATGCCTCCGTGCTCCTGGACCCGACACCGGCGAACCCGCAGCCGGAGAAGCTTAGCCCCCCCAACATGCCCAGCCTGCGCGGCTTCGAGGTGATTGACGCGGCCAAGGATGCCGTCGAAAAGGCCTGCCCGGGCGTCGTCTCCTGCGCAGACATCGTCGCCTTTGCCGCCCGCGACGCCGCATACTTCCTCAGCAGGTTCAGGGTCAAGATCGACATGCCTGCCGGCCGCCTCGACGGGCGCATCTCCAGTTCCTCAGAGGCCCTCAAGAATCTGCCACCTCCTGTCTTCAACATCAACCAGCTCATCGGCGCCTTCGCCGCCAAGGGCCTCAACGCCGAGGACATGGTGGTGCTATCGGGCGCCCACACCATTGGCCGCTCCCACTGCTCCTCCTTTGTCTCCGACCGCATCGCCGTCCCCTCCGACATCAACGCCGGGTTCGCCAACTTGCTCCGAAAGCAGTGCCCTGCCAACCCGACCGCAGCTAATGACCCCACCGTGAACCAGGACTTCGTCACTCCTAATGCACTCGACAACCAATACTACAAGGATGTGGTAGCGCACAAGGTGCTCTTCACGTCGGATGCCGCGCTGCTCACCACGCCAGCGACGGCACAGATGGTGAATGACAATGCCAACATCCCTGGGCTGTGGGAGGCTAAGTTCAAGAAGGCCTTGGTCAAGATGTCCCAAATCGAGGTGAAGACTGGCAATCAGGGCGAGATCAGGAGGCAATGCAGGGTCGTCAACTAAATAACCATCCATATGGCTGAGCAACCGATGCTGACATTACCTATTAATTTGTTCGTTTCATTTGCAGGATTTCTCACGCACCTTGATTTTGTTTCCATCTTGTTTGTTGGCACCAATTGATTCTACCTTCTACCTGTTATATTTGTTTATTCTTGAGCTATCTGTTGTTGTATTACTGGATCTATCGTTTGATAATGTGTACATTGTAATTGTGTACTTTTAACAATAAAGATGGAACACCACTCGTTCTTGAGTTCTTGTTCTCTCTACTTTCTTTTTTCCCAATCTAATTGTTCATATGCTATTGAGTGTAGGTGAATGGTTTGAGGTAGATCTCACTAGGTGAGGTTTTTTCGTATTCAACACAATCATATAGTATCAACCTGTGTCGGAGTATCCTACAAAGTGTTAGAGTGTACGATGATTTAATCTGTTGCCAAGTTTTATTTTTTCAGAAATCACTTCTTCGCCGCCCTATAGACAACATGAAAGTCCTCTAATACACATGAGAGCCCCTGTGATGGGGTCCATTTTACTTAGAATTTTCCGTATTTTTTGAGCTAGCTGAATGTGCCTCACCTGGTAGCTTCCACCTAAAACAGTTTAGCCAATACTACTTGTAACACCCTAAATTCATCACAATTAAATTGTAGCAACTCTCTGAATTTTTCTAGGATTTATTAAGGCTTAAATAAATTTTCTATGATTTAATTGGAATTTCTAGCCTTTTTTCAATTTAAATATCATATTAAATGATTTTAGTCAAAAATAAGTTGTTGATGCATCCATGTTGTTGCATTTGTCTTTTGCTTGCTGTTCAATTAAGTTGGAATTTAAATTCTATTTAAATTCGAATTTAATTTGAATTTGTTTGAGGTTTAGAATAGTTGTTTTTGTCGAGTTCGTTTTTGCCCCTACAACTTTTGGCCCGGTCTATCTTTGCCCCCTTTTCTTTTTCTCCTCGGTCAGCCGGCCTGTCCCTTTCTCCGGCCCAATCCTTCTTTCGGCCCGTTCTTCCGCGCCGGCCCGCTCCGCTCTCTCTCTCTCGCGTCGCTGCCAGGCGGGTCCCGCCTGTCGGACCCGTCGTCCCCAAACCGGACTCGGCCGCGCCGCCGCATCCGACCCTAGCACGCACGCCAAGGCGTGGGCCCGAGCCCCACCTCGCACCTATAAACCGCGGCCGCCGCCTTTGCCTCTTCCCCGTGATCCAATCGAGCCGCGAACCCTAGCAGCCGCTCGCGCCGCCGCCGTCGCGTTGAACGCCGCCGCCGCCGTTGATCTCGCTCGTCGCTGTCCCTCTCTCGCCAAGGTTTTTCGCGGGAGGTTCGCAAGGAGGTAAGGAACCCTCCCATGTTGCTCGCGCATCGTTTCCCCGCTTCGCTCCTGTCTCAATCGCGCACCGGAGTTTTTGCAGCGCCGCCGCTCGCCATTCGCCGTCGCCGGCCGCCGTCGAAGCTCCAAGCCCGTCAAGAACCCTCGGGGTGAGATCGCCGTCCTCTCCTCTCTTTCCTAGGCCAACTCCCGTCGCGTTTGGTGGCCCGTAGCGCGCTAGCGCGTGTGTGCCGGCGATGCGCCGCCGCTCTTCTTTCCCCGCCGGCGAGCCCTTTGCCGATCTGCTTTGAACCGTCCGATCTGGATCCGGCGGTCCACGTCAGCCCGAGCTCCAAGTCAATCCGACCCATACCGGTCAACCTAGGCGACTTTTCAAAAAGGCCCTTAAAGTTTTCAAAATCAACCCGCGGTCCTAGCCAGTTCAAAAATAATTATGTTTAGGTCATGTTTTCTTTCGTTTTAGCCCCTGCAAGTTTTAAAATAGCACCCGCAGTCCAGCCCCTGTTATTTTATGGTTTAGCCCTCGTAGTTTTATACAAAATTATGTTTTAGCCCTCGGATTTTCGCAGTTAAGCCCCTGAAACTTTTAAAACTTTGCCAGCAAGTCCCTGAACCTTAGAAAAGCCATATCTTTTGCGTTTTAACTCCGATTTTAGTGATTCTCGCGCTAACGCGTTCGTTGTAACGCGTAGATTAGTTTTGTGCTGTTGTTTTCTTCTGTTGGAATTGTTTGGTGTACTGTTTCTTATTTAGTGTATTGTTTCTTTGCATGCGATTGTGTGATGTGATTAGGAAGCGATCAGTTCGAGGATTTCTCTGAAGAACCAACTGTTGGAGAAGGATTTGAGCAGCAACAGAGTTGGGAAGAAGACAAGTGTATTATGTCATGCAAATTTCCTAATAACTATTAATTTCACCATCCATGCATGTGTCGTAATTTGATGGGTTCCTATTTAAGGATTTGCCTAGCCACTATATTTTCCTGTCCCTGAAACTGGGTTATTTAATTAACTTTGATGGTAGATGATGCTTAGCTTGCTCAACTGGGATTGGTTAAATGAACCCCTACTCTATGTTCCAAATACTCTTTGAATTAATTAATTGGCAAGATCATATCTTTTAATTGGAACATGGAGAACCACCCAGGAAAACAGTACAACCATGAGTGCCATGTGGCTCTGGCTTTGACTGACTAATTAGGTGCTCTAGTTTATGGTAGCTTTACTCGAAAGGGGCATGGGGGGCGGCGGTTGACGGGGTATAGCTCGGTCCTCTTGAGCTGTGGGCTTTGGTAAGAGACAGACCTCATTAGGGAGGGTTATGCTTTGCTTCTGAACCGGAAACCTTAGCGGGCTATCATTTATTAGAGTGCTTTTGTAAAGGTCTCATAGTGAAACTCAGTATTCGGTCCACGTGGTGTGGGACGGGTGCATGCTTCGGCAATGGGAATCACGGCTTATGGTGAAAGTGTACAACCTCTGCAGAGTGTAAAACTGTTATAACAGTCGTGCTCACGGTCAAGAGCGGCCTGGACCCTTACATGATAATCATACTTGAACATGGATTTAATTGTGGTTACTTGATTATGTTGGGATTATGACATTCATTAATTTGTGGGTGGTATATACTTTCATTTGCTAGTAAATAGTTGCTTAATAAAACTTGACCAACTAAAAGTGCTTAGTGCAGTATTGTCAGCCAGCCTTTTTGCCCCAGCCTTGTATGTCATATTACATTTGCTGAGTACGTCATGTGCTCATGCTTGTTTTCATTCTTTTATTGCATCAACTACACCCGGAATGCTGCTCAGATTGGGAGAATTTTGAGGATTTCACTGCTGATTTTGAGGAGTTCTAGGCGAGTCACCCCAGTCAACGCCTGTGGAGTTGGAGTCACTTTTGCTTCGTTAGATGAACGTTTATTTAAGTCTTCCGCGATGACATTGGTGTCAACTCTGAGATTGTAATAAATGCACTCTAATACTCTTTCGTTATGCATGGTTATGGATATTCACTTGTGACGTCTACCATATGTGTGTAAACTGATCTTGGCGCACATACGAGATGCATCTGGTTTTGCCTTTAAAACCGGGTGTGACAGAAGTGGTATCAGAGCTGTGTTGACTGTAGGACGCAAGCCTAGATAGCAATGATCATTCTCTAAGGATTATTTTGCTTAACTACTCTTGTTCTATCTATTCTTGGTTTATTTTGCTATTATTCCTGGGCATTGATAATTGTCTCCTCCTTGATTTTTGTTTTCTGGTCTATCTTTTCCACCATCTCACCTGGTTTCGAGGTCTTTAGAACTTTTCTAACCCCCTTCTTGCTTAAACCATAGATGGTGTTGACAAGTCAAGGTGCTCGTAGATTGACTAGCACTCCTTCCCCTTCTTTGTCGCATTCGGTGCAAGAAGAGGAACCAGAACCTGAAGAGATGGAAGTGATGGACGAAGAAGTTAACTCAGGAGGGAATGCTCCAGCTGGATCTGAAGGAAGTGAAGGACCCCCTCCGCCGCCTGACATGTGGGTAGTGACTTTTCACCACCACAACAGAGGCAACAGTGGGTTCCCGATGCTGCTTCGAATGCTCTTCGAGCGTCTGAACTATCTAGTGGAGATAGAATATCGTGGAAGAAGGAGGGCACATCCAAATTACCCAGAGGACTGGGATGTCACTGTATACATCCGGGAGCCCGATTATGAGTATGGAGGAACCAAAGAGGCTGCAGTGCACCATGCTATCGCCATGAGATCAACCTTCGAAGCTGGAATCCAGGATGCAACATGACGGGCACTTTCTGTGCTTTGTCATGAGGAGGCTGCTGAAGTACGTCACACTGCTTGGGCATATCTTCCCCGAAGGCAGCAAGGCACTCCAACTGGGGTTGTGCCACAACCGCCAGGCGTGCTAAACTCTACACTCAACGTCCAGGTGGCGTTCACCAAGATGCTCAACGTGCACGCCGATGACACCACAAGGGAGCTACAAGAAGTGCGTGAAGAACTCGCTGCTAAATGAAGGAAGAATAAGAGGCTGATAGCTGAACTCAAGGGAGAAGCACTTCCGCCCTTGGATGAAGATGTAGAAGGGTTGATGGGTCATTCACCGCCCCACTAGAGTGCTTGGTGGATCGTCTAGTTGCTTCACCCATACCTATTAAGATAGGATACCCTCTCTTTTGATAGTTCAGTACGCTTAGAATCGTTGAGACTCGTACGTAGTGTGTGATTTAGTTCGGTTTAAAAGTGTGGTAGAGATGGTTGCTTTCGTGCTAAGTGTGTGATTTGGATCTTTGTAATGATTGAACTTAATTGTGGAGTGATGACCACAATTGAGTAATTATTAAATAAATAAATTTAGTTAGTTTGGGTTTTACCTTGGTCTCTAATCTTAGCACGTAACTATCACTTTATCCATATAACTGTACC
The DNA here is from genome assembly GCA_033239725.1 of Echinochloa phyllopogon. Classification (NCBI taxonomy): domain Eukaryota; kingdom Viridiplantae; phylum Streptophyta; class Magnoliopsida; order Poales; family Poaceae; genus Echinochloa; species Echinochloa phyllopogon. The sequence goes on along the minus strand of BTCW01000018.1, from coordinate 57,474,796 downwards.
CCTCATAGAAATCATGTTATGCGACAATCTGTTCTCGCTGCTGCATGATATCCTGGTACTGTCCGAATTGTTTCTGGAGCTTCAGAACTCCGTTTGACATAAATCCAGTTGGGTTGGATTAAGGACTTGATAAACTAGGTTCTGGGAAGTTTTCGTGATTTTTGGAGGTTCTGGCAGAGAGATATAATGGTTTTATTGGAGTAACCAGAATCTGTCTCGTGGTCCTGACACAGCTGGCTTGTTTATTTTATACCTCGAGCCACAAAATTCTGATTGAGGTGATTCTAGTTGGGTTAGTTTCAGAATTTGATAGTCTACGTTCAGACAAAAGATCATGATTTTTGTATACTCAGAATGAGAGTTACAACTGTTTAATTGTGACGAACAGAATCTGTTTCAGAATTTGATTTTCCAGTCATTTGCAACTCGTTCTGCATCAACTCTTATCTGTTCATGATTTGAGTTACACCTTTTTACCAACCTATGAACCTCATGTTCTAACCACCAGATGGTAAACATTAGGTCTAGAAGTGGAGTGGATCAACCACCTGTGAATCGTCAGGGACGTGCCAACCCCAATCCAAATCCTCCGCCGAATCAAGCATCTGTAGCAATGGAACAGATCCTCGCCAACCAGACTCAGATCCTCCAGGGCATGACTAATACCTTGGCAGCCATGCAAGCACAGAACAACAACAACAACAACCAGCCGAGAGACAAGCACCGGGAGTTCATGAGTCACAAACCTCCTACCTACTCCCACTCTGCAGATCCACTTGATGCTGATGATTGGCTGAAGACTGTTGAGAAGAAGCTGGATATGGCTCAGTGCAATGACAGGGAGAAGGTCCTGCATGCCTCAGGTCGCTTGGAGGGATCAACTTCAGATTGGTGGAATGCTTACCATGCTGCTCATGCCACCCCTGATGCTATCACCTGACAGGAGTTCAGGACCAACTTCAGGAGCCACCATATTTCTGTTGGTGTCATGAAGCTGAAGAAGAAGGAGTTCCTCTCACTCAAGCAAGGTGGGATGACCGTCAGCGAGTACCGGTATAAGTTCATTTAGTTGTCCCGTTACGCCCCAGATGAGGTGAAGGATGATGAGCAGAAGCAGGAGCGATTTCTGGAAGGATTGATTCCGCCGCTCCATTATCAACTCATGTCTCACACCTTCCCAACGTTTCAGAAGCTGCTAGACAAGGCTATTGGCTTGGAGAGCAAGCGCCGTGAGTTGGGAGAGCAGAAGAGGAAGTTCATGGCCTCAGGACAGTCAAGCAGTAACACCCGTCCTCGTCTCCAGCCGCCTCAGCAGAACATGGCCGTTCGCTTTGGTGGGCAAGGGGGTAACTTTGTGCAGAGTCAGGGTCAGCGGTCAGCACCTCCACCTCAGCGTCCAGCATTTCAGCAGAACCGCCAGACCACCCCGGCTCAGACTCCAGTGAAGACCACTGCACCAGGCAGTGCTCCTACTCCTCGTACTTGCTACATTTGTGGAGATTCCAGCCACTTTGCCCACAACTGTCCGAAGAGGAATGCTCAGACCCCACAGCACCAGAGCGGCAGTGTACCTAGGCAGAATACCCCTCAGCAGCAGAACATGAATGTGAATCCGACGCCCCAGAGCAACAAAGGCCAGCAGAATCAGATGCGGGGCAAGGTGAACCATGTTGCTATAGAGTCCGTGAAAGTGCATCTAGGCACTTATATGTTTTGGTGATTTTGGATGACAACATGATTAGTCATTTAACTTGTTTGCTTAAGCATATGAGCAGGTTTCCTTTCTTATGGATATTCAAAGAATATGATTGTTGAAGAATAAAAGCTCATTATTGGTATAAAAGACAAGAAAGCAAACAAGTGGTAATCATCCCATGCAACTAAGTCATAAAATGACAAGTGATTGGAAATGACAAATGAGACAAGGACTTAAGCATATTAGTTGGTCTCACTTAATAAGATACTTGTCAAAGGTTTTGGGATAAATCATTTGAAGAAATTAGAATTTCTTTGGGCTTGATCCATGGCAATGGTTATATTCAAAATGAGACATGATTCTATGGTTAGTATATGGTCTCAAGTGCATTGAAGCTTATGGACAAGTCAATTACCAAAGAAGACATTCAAATCAATTGAAGAATTGGATTTCATTGTGGATTTCATGATGATGCAATGCAAAGCAAAGCTTAATTTGGCAAGAGAGGACGGAAGGGATCAAGCTAGATGGTAGTGACGTTCCTAACAAGGTGAAGGGCAAGTTGGTCTTGTAGCCGAGGGACTTTGTTGGTGGAAAGGTCTAGCATCTTAGTTTGGGTTCTATACGTCGATCAAGCCATATCAAGTGAAGCAATGCGAAGCATCTAATCTTTTAGTGATCATTTAATGGAATGACTTATGAATTCTTTCATGCAATGGAAATTCTAAGTCATTAGCTCAAGGTTGGATTTGCTCAGCAAGACATGAAGTGTTGAAGCCCTCAAGTTGGAAATGATCAAGTATGGCATCAATGAATATATACAAGCTCAAGTGGTAGATTCTATTGATTGTTTTAATCTTGAGTTTAGGAATGCCGTACTATCAAGAGGGATGCAACATTAGTTGTCTTGGCATACACCAAAAAGTGCTCATAGTTTAACCCTTGTGAGATAGCCTTGAGAGTGGTGTTCTTTGGGGACTTAGTGTGCTGAAGTCCACCCAAACCGGTCTGACCGGTTTGGGAAACCGGTCTCACTGGTTTGGGACTGAAGTGTGCTGACTCGACCCAAACCGGTCTGACCGGTTTGGGAAACCGGTCTGACCGGTTTGGGGCTCTGACAGGTGTAACGGCTAGTATAGTTTGTAAACCGGTCTGACCGGTTTGGGAATCCGGTCTGACCGGTTTCCAACGGCTATAACGGCTAGTTTTGGTTGTGTGGGGTATTTATACCCCATACCCCTCTCCTTTGAGGGGTGCTGGTTGCCCATTCATTCTTGCACGCCTAGAGCTATCCCTAGCACCAGCAAGCTCTCCTCAAACCTCTCTTTGTGAGAGTTGATTGATTTAGTTCATATCTTTGGATTTGGGTTGAGGGATGTATGTGTATGAGCAATAGATAGCAAGTGATAGCAATTATCAGCTATATAGAGCATATCCTTAGTGTTGAGCACTTCCGGTGAAGCCAAGCATCCATTGGAGCATTTGTTAGTCTTGGAGGTGATCCTCCTAGACGGCTAGGCGTCGCCAGTGAGCTACCTCGTGTGTGGTAAGCCACGGATTGTTTGTAAAGGCTGGCCTTGCCTCCTTCGTGGAAAAGGGTCAAAAGCTAGTGATACCGAGGAAAGTGGCTTGGAGTGGATAAGCCCGCCTTTCGTAGGCCCTCAACGGAGACTAGGATTCATCGTGTCTTTGTGACAGCCTTAGTGGCAGCGGTGAACTCCGAACTTCGGGAAAACATATCTTTGTCTCTTGTTTATCTACACAAGTTCAATTCTAGCATTTATATTCGCTTCCGCTTCGATCTACTTGGGTGTGCTCTACTTGTGTGCAGGGACTTAGTGGACCTGCTTGATATCATCTACAAGAGCCCATCATCAAGTTTGGTTTGTGCTAGAACTCGTAGAGGGGGTTAATTTGCATAGTTGGTTTTCTCTGTTGAAAACCGGTCTGACCGCTTTGTCAAAGCGGTCTGACCGCTTGAAGCGGTCTGACCGGTTTTGGGAACCGGTCTGACCGGTTTCTGTACTAACTGTGTGAAAAAGTTTATAAATTGCAGATTCACCTATTCACCCCCCCTCTAGGTGACATCAAGGTCCTTTCAATTGGTATCAGAGCTTGGCCTCACAATCCAAGCTTAACCGCCGTGAGGAAAGATGTCGACCACTTGTGAGGTAACTTATGAGCCACTAGCTAGTGACGGCTCTAATTATTCAATTTGGTCTTGTAATGTGCTTAATGATCTTAGGACTATGAGTCCTACTCTTGAGAGGATTGTAGTTGAAGGCATTGATCGCCCTCGTGTTGATTGGAGTGTGTCCAACCCAACCGAAGACGAAATGAATTGCTTTCAACTCAATGCTCGTGTCGCTAACTTCTTATTTGATGTTGTGAGTGATGAAGTTAGAGAATCTATCCTAGAAGATGAAGCAACTCTATTCGATGCTCATCTTATTTGGGCTCGAATTGAGAAGCTTTACGCCAACATCAAAAGCGACACGCAAGACCAAACAGGAGCTAAGTCACATGAGGAGTGCTCTACAACAACAAATACATGCACCAAGCCTCATGTGATGACCACCGTGGAGCCACAAGAGCAAGAAGGCTCAGCTGCCGCCTCCCTGCAGAAACCGGTCCGACCGGTTTCTCAAACTGGTCTGACCGGTTTGGGCAGGAAGCGGGCAGCTGGCCACAAGAAAGGAGGCCGACGCCGCGCAAGCAAAATTTCAAGCTCACAAGCAACATCATCTCCCAATGATGAGGTACTCATGCTTTACAAGTCCAAAGAAGACGAGAAGGCGGAAAATTCAAAGGATGAGACTATCCTAGCTCTTATCCAAGAGCTTGAGGAAGTCAAATTCTCAAACGCCGCTTTGGTTTGTAAGTATGATGCAATTATTGATGATTATGCTTGTGATGCTATTCATATGGCTTCCATTGAAAAAGAAAATAAAGTGCTCAAGGAAAAATTGGAATTGATTGCTAGCAAGCATGAGATCCTACAAGTGAAGCATGAAGAACTCTTGTGCTCTCATGAAGAACTTGTAGAATCATATGCTTCAATAGATATTGCTCATGAGATTATAATCACTTCATTAAAATCTATTGAATCTCAAACACATATTTGCACATGCTCTTCAATTCAATGTAATTTGTCATGTGCTAACCCATGTTGCTCTCAAGCAAAACGATCTTGGTATGATAAAGTGTGTGTAGAGTCTTGTGAAGACCTTATTGCTCAAGAAAATGAAGAACTCAAGCAAGAGGTAGAAAGACTCACAAAGAGCTTGACAACACTTGAAAAAGAGAGCTATGCACAACCTTCTCAAGATAACCGTGAATCCATGGTGAAGAAGCTTGAGAAGTGATCAACCGTGCAAAGCTCTTGCACAAATCAAGTCAAGTCCAACACACGCCAAGAGCAAGCCATCAAGAAAGAGAGCAAGCCAATTCTCTCCAAAAGACAAAGAAATTTGGAGAAAAGAAGATGCTTCGGTTGCCTTGAGAAAGGGTATCAAATTGCTTCATGCCCAAGCAAAGTGGGACCACACCAAGAGAAGCAATTCTTCAAGCTTAACAAAGGCTTTCTTAAGGCACAAGGAAAATACAAGGAAGAATTGGCCACCGAGCTACACAAGAACAAAACAATCAACATCAAGCATAAGACATGCTACACATGTCGGGAGAAAGGACACTATGGTAATGATTGTCCCAATGGTAAAACTACTAAACCCGACATTGCCCACTCTATGCATATGAAGCTTGGGGATTCTCCAAATGCCCCTTGTGCCTCTAAGGTGATTTGTTCTCCAAAGAGTGGCACAAGAGGAATTTGGGTTCCTAAGCATATTTGGACTAACAACAACGGACCCAACATGAGTTGGGGACCAAGGCATGCTTGATGAGATTGTAGGGACATAGAGATGCATTGGTGACTTGGCTTGAATTACAATCTTCAATGATCAACTAGCAAGCCAAGAAAAGTTGCTTCCGCTCCATACTCTTTACCCAATGACATCTCGGTAACTTTGTGCTTTATTGATTAAATTTGAGTCATTAGTGCCTTTGGTAGGATCAAGTATCTCTAAGCATTTGTATCATGAGACGCTTGATAGTGACTTAAATTTCTTTTATTGAACTTTTATTCATATATGCCATGTGATGCTTTTAATGGCTCTCTAGTAGAGCAATATTGTGTTAAAGTTGCAGTGGATCAAGTTCCGGCGAAATTTGAGGCAAACATTGGAAATCCACGCCACTCGGTATGAGTCTGGCAAAACCGGTCTGACCGGTTTGCCAAACCGGTCTGACCGGTTTGGCCCAGACACTTGCAACTTTTGCGCATTCTTGAGAAATGAAGACTTTTATTATTAATTTAAGCATATGCTATGTGGTATGTTTGATAGCTCTTCTGTAGAGCAAATTTCTATCATTTTCAGAGCATACCACACAAGATCCGACACTAAGGCCGGAAGATCCGACCAGATGATCCGGGCGGCTCTGTGTTGCACTCCAACAGGCCGGATGATCCATCGGAAGATCCGAGGCAAAACCGGTCTGACCGGTTTGCCAAACTGGTCTGACCGGTTTGGCCGCCTCTGCGTGAGTGAAACCGGTCTAACCGGTTTCCCAAACCGGTCTAACCGGTTTGGCTCAGGTTGTTGGAACTTGGCCATTTGTGTGAGAAATGAAGACGCAAGTAATTCATTTCATGAATTTCTCACTCTTGGCATATGCTATCTATATTACTTCTTCATGATGGTATGATTACTTGGCATATTTCATTTAAAGTAATTTTTGTGCAATTTGACCAAATATTGAATTAATCCCTTCCTTGTCATTTATAAGACAAAGTGCATGTCTCATATTGTCTACATATGATGCACATATTTAGGGAGAGATTATTTCAATATTTGTGTCCTTGAGACTAACATTTCTTCTAGTGAACTTGTAGTCTCAATGGTGAGAGAGTACCTCTCTCAATTGGAGTTGTCAACTCATCTTGTGATTCATGACGGTAACACTAAAGTCATTCTCATCATGAATCTTGATATCAATTCATGTTTTGACAACTCAACATAATATAGCATTGAATTCCTTAAAGTGATTCAATCTTTCGAAACTAGTGCATGCAAGTTCCTTCTCTCATTATCACTAATGCACTAAAATAAGGAATTTGGTCTATATTGTGTGGCTTCATGATTAATGACCTATGTTTTCATGTTCTTATCAAAGTCATTAATTATGAAATCATGTGTTGTGCACATTAACGTTTTCTCTCTATGTTGATCAATTGGTTTATATCATGAGAGAATTCAAATGAGAAAATTTGATAATATTGCACAACACATTCTACTAGAGGCCAAGGTATGTTTTCTAAGAACTAGTATTTACCTTGTGCATCTAGGCCCTTGTCATGCTAGAGTGTGCATTTGCATGCAAATATATCAAGCTCATATGCGTTCCTTAAATGTTTAGTTTACAACTTTCTTGGTGAATAGTGTAAGCTAAATATGTTAATGTCGTTATGTGCTCTATATATATGCATGCCTTTGGATGTCATAGGATAAAGTTTGAAAAACCCAACTAGCATGATAGGATTGTGTGATTTTCGAAAATATTTGAGTTTTGGGTCTTTTGACCCTTGTCGATCTATTTGTGACTATTGTTAACCTTGCTTGATTGATGACTAGTCACAAATAGTGAGATCTCTCTCAAGTCCATAAATCTTTATCTATCCATCCTTCCCCATTTCTTTCGGGAGAAACGAAAGAAAAATTGTTTTATTGGAAATCTTATATTTTCATGGACAATCTTGAGAAGTTGAAAACCATGCCTATCATATATACTCTCAGATCAAGTGAACAAGTTTTGGAGCTCAATTTCCACCTTTGGACATAACTCAGCTGTCTGGGGCAAACCGGTCTGACCGGTTTCCCAAACCGGTCTGACCGGTTTGGGCCCAAGCAGCTGAGTCTACTTTTCTGTGGAAATTCTTGGATCTTTGAAGAACAAAATTCATCACAACATTTTCTCAGACCAAGGGAACAAGTTTTGGAATGATTTTAAAGCAAGTTCCGACCTTTGGTCGGAAGATCCGACAGGAAGTTCCGGGTAGCTCTGTCTCGAGTTGTTTCTGGCCCAGAAGATCCGAAGTTCATCAGAAGATCCGACATACTCTCGGAAGATCCGAAGTTTATCAGAAGATCCGACAAAATTCTCGGAAGATCCGGAGTTTCTGGCAGACCCAGCTCCCTGGGAGAAACCGGTCTGACCGGTTTCCCAAACCGGTCTAACCGGTTTGGCCCAGGAAGGTGGCCCACTTGATTTTATCTCATCCCGTGATTCCCTCTCTCTCCTACCATACTCATTCTCATTCCCTCTCTCTCTCCTGTTCTTCACCGTGAGAAGGCGCCCCCAAGGCGATTTGAGGATTCAACCAAGGAAAAGAAGATTTCTCTTCGGTTTTTGAGTGCCACAAGGCTGCTAGATTGATTCCCCATCAAGTTGTGCACTCAAATCTTCATCTCTCTCGAAGTTCTTGATTCCCAAGGTATTCAAATCTTCCATTCGCCCGATCTATGAGCTCAATGCATATCTCTCAAAACCCTTTGGTAGAACATCTTCTGGCATGTCTAGGAACCTATCCCTATGAGATGAATCGATTTGGTTGGCTACATTTTGCGCAACAAGGATTTGCATCCTCACTGCGCAAAGCGGTCTGACCGGTTTGGCAAACCGGTCTGACCGGTTTGGGCAGTGAGGGCTCAAGTCCCTGTTTTGCAACATGTTTGCTCACATATGGACTAGGGATTGTTTTTATTGAAATTTTTGTACAATATCCAGATCATAATCTGTCCAGATCGTTCTCAAACTTGTTTTGGCTCAGCCCAGGCAAAAGCGGTCTGACCGGTTCCTGGAACCGGTCTGACCGGTTTGGCCCTGAGCTGACCCAAAACTTGTTTGGTGGCCTTTATCAATTCTATTTGATCCATTCTATTTCTGGGCACTTATACCATCTTTTATCTGTCCAATATTGATCTCCAACTCGAGTTGGCTCAGCTCAGACCAAAAGCGGTCTGACCAGTTCCTAGAACCGGTCTGACCGGTTTTGTCTTGAGTTGAATCAAATCTTGTTGGATGCACTCTATCTAGTCAAATCTTTTGATCAATTATCTCCTGGGTATTGATACTTTGTGTGTCATCTTGTGAACCCAGGAAGGACAGTAAAAGATGCCGAAAGGATCACATGCCGAGAGATTCAAAAAGAGCAAGTTTGATACACCCGGAGGCAGTAGCTCGGGTACGGCGAGTGGCAGAGCTTTGAGGCCTAGGAGGCCAAAGAGGACAGCAGCAGCAGATCAGGAAATTGAGGAGGTGGATGTTGTGGGAAATTCCACTGATGATGAGGTTGAGGATGAGAGTTTCAGGGTTGAGTACCGCCATGGTCAGCCAGCGGATGTTGATATTGATGAGGAGATGGCAGCAGATGATTATGAGGAAGAGGTGGCTGATGATGATATTGATGAGAATGCCCCTCTTGTTCTTGAGATTTACCGACCCACTGGCCCAGCTAGCAGGAGAGTAACTGATTATCTTGCCAGTGGGATGATTGATGTAGTTAGGAGGTTGAGGAGGACTAGTCCACTTGGTGTGGATAAGACTGCAACCGACTACAGATTTTGGACTCTTTTTCAGCAGGATTTCTATGCCACAGCCATTATGAAAAAGACCAAAATCACATCAGATGCACAGTATGTTGATTGGGAATATATGATCAAGCAAGACAATCCTGTGTTCAATGAGATCATCAGAGTGTGTTCTGAAAAGAGAGTTAAACATCTCATGGGCTTCAAGCATAGTTGGAACAAGGAAGTCATTGCTCAGTTTTATGCTACTGTGTTCTTCGGCTACTATGAGGAGGATGGCAGGCAAGAAAGAGCCATGCATTGGATGACTGAGGGACAGCGCTTTCATGTCACTTATTCTGACTTTGCCTCTATTCTTAGAGTTGGACATGAAAGTGATGACACTGTTCGGATACATGACCGAGGAGTTATGGAACCATCTGAGATAAAATTCATGTATCCTAGAGATCAGCGTGGCAGTTGGGGAAAGGTGAGTGGTCTTTACACATATAATGGAACTCTTTATCGATTGCTTAGAAAGACACTCACACCTAGAGATGGCAACACTTCGGATATATCACTTTACATGAGAAACTTGATGTACTATCTGAGGATTGGAGAGGAGACTCCTCCATTTAGTGTTGCCGACTTCATTTGGCATGAGATCAAGACTATTTCTGAGAGTCCTCAGAAGATTTGTGCCTATAGCCCCTTCATCATGTTCATCATCGAAAGGGTTACAAGTTTGAAGATCAAAAAGGACACCCAACACAAGCCACTTCACCCTCCTGTGCCTTATAAGTTTAGAATGCCTTCTCCTTCACCAGCAGATACAGATGCAGCAGCCGACAGTGATCAAGAGCAGCATAGAGGGCCACCACAGCAGTTTTCACCGCTGCAGGCCAGAACCGGTCTGACCGGTTCTGCAAACCGGTCTGACCGGTTTGGGTCTGGCAGCGGATCACGGCCAGCAGGACAGACATCTCCCATTCGGAAGTTCATTTCTATGTTCACAGGCATTTGCAAAGGCCAAAGAGATGTCCAAGTTGATTTGAGGCAGCAGAGGATAGACAACAAGAAAACTCGTGATGAGTTCAAGAAACTGCGTGCCGCTTTGAGTCCACACGATCCACCATCACCCATTTCACCACCTCTTGAGCTTCCTGAGATTCCCCCGCTTAGAGACATCATGACCGATCACATGAATGCGGGATACTTTGAGGAGTACGGTGATATCTTTGGATATGGACATGTTGGATCGAGTTCACAGCCTACTCCACCACCTCCACAGTCGTTTGGTGCTTCTGGAGCTATGCCATACATGCCCACTTCAGAGGGTGACTTGTTTGGTTCTTCATTTGGATTTGCACCGCCAGGACCATCCTATGCAGCTGCTACACACCCGTCGTCATCATATGCTTTTGGTACATCCTCATCTATGGCGGGAGTTCAGTTTTCGAGTGCACCATCTCCATCTCCTGGAGATTTTGCTTCACAGGCAGCGGCTTCGTTATTTGGACTCACTTCTGCTCCTAGTCATGGTATGTAAAGCACATCTTTATCTTAGACCATGACTAGCACATCCGAGTCACTCCATTTTATCACACATACACATTCTCTTGAGTGAAGGTTTTCATTGGACTACATCTTCTTCGTCAGATGATCACAGCCCGACCTTCTAGCGACGGAGGAGATTGGATGCATGATGGGAGCGTGACTACAAGCTTCTCCAGGCCCTTTATGGATGATTGGTGACAAAGGGGGAGAAGAATGGATTAAAGCCTATTTCTAGTTGATCTTGTAGTCATGTCACTTTGGATGTAATAAATTCGATCTTTATCCCTTTGTGGACTTGAGAACTTGTAATGTGTGCTACTGTGTGTTGAATCTTGTTTTATATTCTAAGTGACCATTTGCTAGTGTGATATTCATGTATTTTTTGATGCAATGTTGTTTCACATATGCTTACTGTCTGGGTGAAACCGGTCTGACCGGTTTGGCCCATGTCAGCGGGGCGAAACCGGTCTGACCGGTTTGGCCCGTGACAGCAAGCATGTGTAATTCTCTTGTTTCATTGAGTGCTATATATGTCATATGCATCACACATTGTTTTATTATGTCTCACACACTTGTTGCACATGATGGATGCTGAGATATAGGGGGAGCTCTCATTTTTTATTGATTATATGTGAATTTGGCATTTGAGGCCGAATTTTTGAAATTCTATTCAATGCACATATTGAGGGGGAGCTCATCATATATCTTAGTCATCTAGAGCTTAAATTCAATATCTTTTTGTAAGCTTTAATCATGTTGTCATCAATCACCAAAAAGGGGGAGATTGAAAGTGCATCTAGGCACTTATATGTTTTGGTGATTTTGGATGACAACATGATTAGTCATTTAACTTGTTTGCTTAAGCATATGAGCAGGTTTCCTTTCTTATGGATATTCAAAGAATATGATTGTTGAAGAATAAAAGCTCATTATTGGTATAAAAGACAAGAAAGCAAACAAGTGGTAATCATCCCATGCAACTAAGTCATAAAATGACAAGTGATTGGAAATGACAAATGAGACAAGGACTTAAGCATATTAGTTGGTCTCACTTAATAAGATACTTGTCAAAGGTTTTGGGATAAATCATTTGAAGAAATTAGAATTTCTTTGGGCTTGATCCATGGCAATGGTTATATTCAAAATGAGACATGATTCTATGGTTAGTATATGGTCTCAAGTGCATTGAAGCTTATGGACAAGTCAATTACCAAAGAAGACATTCAAATCAATTGAAGAATTGGATTTCATTGTGGATTTCATGATGATGCAATGCAAAGCAAAGCTTAATTTGGCAAGAGAGGACGGAAGGGATCAAGCTAGATGGTAGTGACGTTCCTAACAAGGTGAAGGGCAAGTTGGTCTTGTAGCCGAGGGACTTTGTTGGTGGAAAGGTCTAGCATCTTAGTTTGGGTTCTATACGCCGATCAAGCCATATCAAGTGAAGCAATGCGAAGCATCTAATCTTTTAGTGATCATTTAATGGAATGACTTATGAATTCTTTCATGCAATGGAAATTCTAAGTCATTAGCTCAAGGTTGGATTTGCTCAGCAAGACATGAAGTGTTGAAGCCCTCAAGTTGGAAATGATCAAGTATGGCATCAATGAATATATACAAGCTCAAGTGGTAGATTCTATTGATTGTTTTAATCTTGAGTTTAGGAATGCCGTACTATCAAGAGGGATGCAACATTAGTTGTCTTGGCATACACCAAAAAGTGCTCATAGTTTAACCCTTGTGAGATAGCCTTGAGAGTGGTGTTCTTTGGGGACTTAGTGTGCTGAAGTCCACCCAAACCGGTCTGACCGGTTTGGGAAACCGGTCTGACCGGTTTGGGACTGAAGTGTGCTGACTCGACCCAAACCGGTCTGACCGGTTTGGGAAACCGGTCTAACCGGTTTGGGGCTCTGACAGGTGTAACGGCTAGTATAGTTTGTGAACCGGTCTGACCGGTTTGGGAATCCGGTCTGACCAGTTTCCAACGGCTATAACGGCTAGTTTTGGTTGTGTGGGGTATTTATACCCCATACCCCTCTCCTTTGAGGGGTGCTGGTTGCCCATTCATTCTTGCACGCCTAGAGCTATCCCTAGCACCAGCAAGCTCTCCCCAAACCTCTCTTTGTGAGAGTTGATTGATTTAGTTCATATCTTTGGATTTGGGTTGATGGATGTATGTGTATGAGCAATAGATAGCAAGTGACAGCAATTATCAGCTATATAGAGCATATCCTTAGTGTTGAGCACTTCTGGTGAAGCCAAGCATCCATTGGAGCATTTGTTACTCTTGGAGGTGATCCTCCTAGACGGCTAGGCGTCGCCGGTGAGCTACCTCGTGTGTGGTAAGCCACGGATTGTTTGTAAAGGCTAGCCTTGCCTCCTTCGTGGAAAAGGGTCAAAAGCTAGTGATACCGAGGAAAGTGGCTTGGAGTGGATAAGCCCGTCTTTCGTAGGCCCTCAACGGAGACTAGGATTCATCGTGTCTTTGTGACAGCCTTAGTGGCAGCGGTGAACTCCGAACTTCGGGAAAACATATCTTTGTCTCTTGTTTATCTACACAAGTTCAATTCTAGCATTTATATTCGCTTCCGCTTCGATCTACTTGGGTGTGCTCTACTTGTGTGCAGGGACTTAGTGGACCTGCTTGATATCATCTACAAGAGCCCATCATCAAGTTTGGTTTGTGCTAGAACTCGTAGAGGGGGTTAATTTGCATAGTTGGTTTTCTCTGTTGAAAACCGGTCTGACCGCTTTGTCAAAGCGGTCTGACCGCTTGAAGCGGTCTGACCGGTTTTGGGAACCGGTCTGACCGGTTTTTGTACTAACTGTGTGAAAAAGTTTATAAATTGCAGATTCACCTATTCACCCCCCTCTAGGTGACATCAAGGTCCTTTCAGTCCGCACAGGAGGCCCAGGATGTGGTACTTGGTATGTTCCTTGTCAACTCAGCCCCTGCATCAATTTTATTCGACTCTGGAGCATCCCATTCTTTTATTACTGCTCAGTACGTAGCTAAGTATAATATACCCATGCTCCCTATGAAAAATTCCATGCTAGTTAGCTCTCCCGGTAGAAACATGAAAGCCAATTTTATCTGTCCCCGAGTTAACCTGAAAATCGTTGGGGTAGACTTTCCTGCTGATCTGATAGTTCTGAACTCTGAGGGAATTGATGTCATACTTGGAATGGGATGGTTGGTTGCTTTTGATGCGGTGATTCAGTGTGCCAAGAGGTCCGTGTTGTTGACTAGCCCTCAGGGAGAGAAGATTTAATTCGGAGTCACTCAACCCTCAGCTTCAACTTACTCAGTGAATCAGGCCAGCGGTGTTCCTTTGGAGGATATCAGAGTTGTTTGTGAGTTTCCTGATGTCTTCCCAGATGATTTGCCAGGTATGCCACCCGACCGAGACATTGAGTTTATTATTGAGCTTTTACCTGGTACTGCTCCTATTTCTAAAAGACCCTATAAAATGACTGTCAATGAACTAGAAGAACTTAAGAAACAACTTAAGGAATTGTTGGATAAAGGTTACATTCGTCCTAGTTCTTCAACTTGGGGAGCACCTGTAATTTTTGTGGGTAAAAAGGATGGTACTCTGAGGATGTGTGTGGATTATCGTTCATTGAATGAGGTAACCATCAAGAATAAGTATCCCTTGCCCAGAATTGAAGACTTATTTGATCAGTTAAGAGAAGCTAAGGTTTTCTCCAAGATTGACTTGAGATCTGGCTATCATCAGTTGAGGATCAGGCGCTCCGACATTCCTAAAACAGCATTCACCACCAGGTATGGGTTGTATGAGTATACTGTGATGTCGTTTGGATTGACAAATGCACCTGCCTACTTTATGTACCTGATGAATAAGGTGTTCATGGAGTACTTGGATAAATTTGTGGTGGTGTTTATTGATGATATTCTGGTTTACTCTAAGAATGAGGAGGAGCATGAGGAGCATTTGATGTTGGTGTTGCAGACTCTTAGAGAGAACCAGTTGTATGCTGTTGGCGGTCGTTACAGACCGATTTCCGACCTCCAACCGAGTATAAAACAAATACAATGGGGACACACACCATAGCTATAGGGCTTATCACTGACTATTTCCACAAGTTTTGGTGATTGTCCTCTGTGCAGGTACAAAATGGAGAAACACGTGCTATAAGTGTCAGAAATGACCGTTTCGGCCGAACGACTCCGTTCGGCCGGTTGCCCCCCTAGCTGGGCAAGACTTGTGGACCATGACCACGCCACTCTGGGCCGGCTCAACCCATATCCAGAAGACCGGTGGCCCATATCCAACCCGACGGAGCCCAGAGTCCACCGGAGGCCCTCCAGGCCAGCCCAAGACGCGAACCGACCTGCCAACCGACCTCAGGAGCTGGACTAGCACGTGTGCAAAGCAGAGGCGGTGCAGTACTGGGCCGGGCCCACTTCGGACGAAGTGGCATGTTCGGCCGAAGGCAGGAACCGCCTCTAGGGTGCGATCCTGGCCTTTGGCTGCTGAGGCGGTGCATCCACCGGTTCGGGCGAACTGGGCAGTTCGGCCGAACCGGAGAATTTGGCCGAACGGCCCGGCACCGCCTCCCAGCTGCCTTGGCTGCTACTCTGCCTCCACCATCCTTCCCTGCTATAAATAGAGGCCCGGTTTCACCTGCAAAACACACAACACAAGAGTAGAGTGCAGGCGAAGCACTGTTAGTTCTCCACTTGTATCAGTAGAGATAGGGAGAGAGGAGAGGTGAGCGTCCCGGAGAGGAGCCGAAGTGTCGGCCCCTCTTCCCGCTGTACCTCTACGGATGCGACTTCACTTCGAGTAACATCCGGGTCGTGTCTGGTAACTCTTGTATCTCTCTCCGATTAATTGAGCATTCAGTTCTTACTTTTATATGCTTGCTGGTTCTTCATTCAATGCTTAGTTGATTGGTATAACTGTATACTGGTTGCTTAGCTTGGGTGCTTATCTTTCTATAGGAGATAAGTATTAGTTGACTAGTGTAGGTGTGGTGCCTATACTTGAGACTAACTTAGTTTATTCCCGTCGCAACGAAGGTGGTAGCCGTAAGGTGGTGACAGCCCTTCCGGTCTTTGTAGCCCATCACGTTAGTTCCGGTCCGTAGGATCCCCCAGTTGGGAAATAGTGGCACCCCTTCTCATCCCTTTCTGTGTGTCCACCGATTCCCTTGTCCCGAAGCAAGTATCTATCTGTACCCTCTGATCTGCTCGATCAATCAGTAGAATACCTCTATCAGACTCGTACCCTCTCTACCCTCTTATCACTCCTCTTCTCTTTGTTGTTGTCATCCACCTCATCCATACCATTCACTCCATTTCCATCTACCTAGGACAACTTAGTTTAGAATCAGTCCACTTCTCGTTCTCTGTGGAAATCGATACCTTGGAATACTCCCGGATGAAAGATACATCGGTATTCGTCCGCTTGCGGATTTATCTGTAGGCCGTAAGGAGTGCCAACATATGCCAAGTTTACTAAATGTGAGTTTTGGTTGAATCAAGTGTCTTTTCTTGGTCATGTTGTTACTGATGAAGGTATTGCAGTGGATCCAAGTAAAGTCAAGGATGTGTTGGATTGGGAACCTCCTACCACAGTCTCTGAGATCAGAAGCTTTCTGGGATTGGCTGGATATTACAGGAGATTCATTGAAGGCTTTTCTAAAATAGCGAAACCTCTTACTTCGCTATTAGAGAAGGGCAAGGAGTTTGTTTGGTCAGAAGCGTGTCAGGCCAGCTTTGAAGAGTTGAGAAGGAAGTTGACTACAGCCTCAGTGCTTGCTATGCCAGATATTCACAAGAACTTTGATATATATTGTGATGCTTCTCGTAGAGGTCTTGGGTGTGTGCTCATGCAGGAAGGCAGAGTTATAGCCTATGCATCTAGGCAGTTGAGGAAGCACGAGCTGAACTATCCTACTCATGATCTGGAGCTTGCAGCTGTTGTCCATGCCTTGAAGATCTGGAGGCACTATATTCTAGGTAACAGATGTGAGCTGTATACTGATCACAAAAGCCTGAAGTACATATTTACTCAGAAGGATCTGAATTTGAGGCAGAGAAGATGGTTGGAGTTGATCAAGGATGATGATCTGGGGATCAACTATCATCCTGGCAAGGCTAATTTGGTTGCTGATGCGTTGAGTATGAAGTCACAAGTAAATGCAATGTTTGGTCGCCAGTTGCCAGCTGAGTTGTGTGCAGAGATGGAGAAGCTGAACCTGGGATTTCTGAGTTAGACCGAAGGCGTGACAATGGAGGTTGAGTCCACACTGGAGCAGGAAATTCGGAAGGGTCAGCTCACTGATGAGAAGATAAAGGAAATCAAGGAAACCATGTTAGCAGGGAAAGCTCCCGTCTTCACCGAAGATGATCAGGGTACAATTTGGTTTAGAAAGAGGATACGTGTACCGGATATCGAGTCTCTTAGGGAGCAGATATTGAGGGAAGCTCATGATTCCGCATATTCTATTCATCCTGGAAGCACCAAGATGTACCAGGATCTGAAGCAAAGGTATTGGTGGTATGGACTAAAAAGAGATGTGGCTGCCCATGTGGCGTTGTGCGATGTTTGTCAGAAAGTTAAGGCTGAACATCAGAGACCAGCCGGTTTGCTTCAGCCACTCAAGGTACCAGAATGGAAGTGGGAAGAAATCAGTATGTATTTCATTGTTGGGTTACCCCGCACTCGAGGAGGATATGACTCCATATGGGTTATTGTGGACAAATTAACTAAGGTAGCTCACTTTATACCCGTTCACACTACTTATACCAACGCTAAGTTAGCAGAGTTATACATGTCCAGAATTGTTTGTCTCCATGGTGTACCTAAAAAGATAGTGTCTGATAGAGGTACTCAGTTTACATCTAGATTCTGGCAGAAGTTGCATGAGTCTATGGATACAAAGTTGAATTTCAGTTCTGCATATCATCCTCAGACAGATGGTCAAACAGAGAGGACTAACCAAAATTTGGAGGATATGTTGAGAGCTTGTGCTTTGAAGCATGGAGGCAGTTGGGACAAGAGTCTTCCATATGCAGAGTTCTTGTATAACAACAGTTATCAGACAAGTCTAAAGATGGCCCCCTTCGAAGCGCTTTATGGTAGAAAGTGCAGAACACATTTGTATTGGAGTGAAACAGGTGAAAGTCAGCTGTTTGGGCCAGAGATTTTGCAGGAAGCTGAGAGACAGGTTCAGATTATCAGAGAGAATTTGAGAACGGCTCAGTCCAGGCAGAAGAGCTATGCAGATACAAGAAGGAGAGAACTAACCTTTGAGGTGGGTGATTATGTGTATCTGAAAGTATCTCCTATTCGAGGCTTGAGAAGGTTTAAGGTGAAAGGTAAATTATCTCCTCGTTTCATTGGACCTTTCAAGATTGTTGATAGAAAAGGTGAGGTTGCTTATCAATTGGAGTTGCTAGCCAGATTGTCTGATGTGCATGACGTGTTTCATATCTCTCAGTTGAAGAAGTGTCTTAGAGTGCCTGAGGAAGAATTACCTTTGGATGAGTTGAATGTGCAAGATGATTTGACATATATGGAATATCCAGCTAAGATTTTGGAAACAACTGAAAGAGTTACTAGGAGTAAAGTGATTAAGATGTGTAAAGTTCAGTGGAGTCATCATGCGGAAACTGAGGCAACTTAGGAAAGGGAAGATGAGTTGATGGCAGAATTTCCTCAGATCTTCTCTAATCTGTCCGAATCTCGGGGACGAGATTCTCTTTAAGGGGGGTAGGATTTGTAACACCCTAAATTCATCACAATTAAATTGTAGCAACTCTCTGAATTTTTCTAGGATTTATTAAGGCTTAAATAAATTTTCTATGATTTAATTGGAATTTCTAGCCTTTTTTCAATTTAAATATCATATTAAATGATTTTAGTCAAAAATAAGTTGTTGATGCATCCATGCTGTTGCATTTGTCTTTTGCTTGATGTTCAATTAAGTTGGAATTTAAATTCTATTTAAATTCGAATTTAATTTGAATTTGTTTGAGGTTTAGAATAGTTATTTTCTGTCGAGTTCGTTTTTGCCCCTCCAACTTTTGGCCCGGTCTATTGGAATTGTTTGGTGTACTATTTCTTATTTAGTGTATTGTTTCTTTGCATGCGATTGTGTGATGCGATTAGGAAGCGAGCATTTCGAGGATTTCTATGAAGAACCAACTGTTGGAGAAGAATTTGAGCAGCAACAGAGTTGGGAAGAAGGCAAGTGTATTATGTCATGCAAATGTCCTAATAACTATTAATTTCACCATCCGTGCATGTGTCTTAATTTGATGGGTTCCTATTTAAGGATTTGCCTAGCCACTATATTTTCCTGTCCCTGAAACTGGGTTATTTAATTAACTTTGATGGTAGATGATGCTTAGCTTGCTCAACTGGGATTGGTTAAATGAACCCCTACTCTATGTTCCAAATACTCTTTGAATTAATTAATTGGCAAGATCATATCTTTTAATTGGAACATGGTGAACCACCTAGGAAAACAATACAACCATGAGTGCCATGTGGCTCTGGCTTTAACTGACTAATTAGGTGCTCTAGTTTATGGTAGCTTTACTCGAAAGGGGCATGGGGGGCGGCGGTTGACGGGGTATAGCTCGGTCCTCTTGAGCTGTGGGCTTTGGTAAGAGACAGACCTCATTAGGGAGGGTTATGCTTTGCTTCTGAACCGGAAACCTTAGCGGGCTATCATTTATTAGAGTGCTTTTGTAAAGGTCTCACAGTGAAACTCAGTATTCGGTCCACGTGGTGTGGGACGGGTGCATGCTTCGGCAATGGGAATCACGGCTTATGGTGAAAGTGTACAACCTCTGCAGAGTGTAAAACTGTTATAACAGCCGTGCTCACGGTCAAGAGCGGCCTGGACCCTTACATAATAATCATACTTGAACATAGATTAAATTGTGGTTACTTGATTATGTTGGGATTATGTTCATTAATTTGTGGGTGGTATATACTTTCATTTGCTAGTAAATAGTTGCTTAATAAAACTTGACCAACTAAAAGTGCTTACTGCAGTATTGTCAGTCAGCCTTTTTGCCCTAGCCTTGTATGTTATATTACATTTGCTGAGTACGTCATGTGCTCATGCTTGTTTTCATTCTTTTATTGCATCAACTACACCCGAAATGCTGCTCAGATTGGGAGAATTTTGAGGATTTCACTGCTGATTTTGAGGAGTTCTAGGCGAGTCTCCCCCAGTCAACGCCTGTGGAGTTGGAGTCACTTTTGCTTCGTTAGATGAACGTTTATTTAAGTCTTCCGCTATGACATTGGTGTCAACTCTGAGATTGTAATAAATGCACTCTAATACTCTTTCGTTATGCATGGTTATGGATATTCACTTGTGACGTCTACCATATGTGTAAACTGATCCTGGCGCACATATGAGATGCATCTGGTTTTGCCTTTAAAACCGGGTGTGACACTACTGCTGCAATGGATAACCTTTCCAATAGGGCTTGAATTCTTTCATCACAAAATTCTTGTAGAAGTGGTGCCTTAAACCATCCAATGATCACAATTGTACAATCGATGCAATTCATCTAGGATTAATTTGGTTGCATGAAACATTGATACATTTTTAGAATTATAGTAAATGATCGCATGAACAAATTAGTCGAGCACCTTGCGTGCATGTAGTATCAGTGCTCACCTTGGCTGTGTGGCAGATGAGCGATGAATGGCCGGGCGTTGTGAGAGGGCGGGCGGGCAACATTGGTGCGGGACAAGGGTGGCGTTAGAGTGGCTGGCGACATGCGGCCAACATCGGGGTGACCAGCGACGGGCGGGAGGGCAGGCCGCATCAGGTGGCCCGGGCAGCCGTGCTGCGTCAAGGTACTGGGCAGGTGGGCAACGTCGAGCAGGCGGCTGGCGTCGGGCACTCGTCATGGTGGCGGGCGACGACAATCCAATATGGGAGCTAAGGGTTGGGGTTGCTGGGCAAGGGGAGCCTGACGACTTGGCGTCTGGGTGGCCGTGTGATAATACGGCGGAGAGCAAGCAACAACGCAGGGGCTGGGCTACATGCAGACTTCGGAAGGATTGGTGGTCAGGAGGCTCATGAAATTTTTAAAATTAAAAATCAGTTATCAGTGTCGGGTCCAAACACAACCAGATAGTGATGACCATCAGTACCCGTGGCACACCATCAGCACCAGTTCTTGAACCGGTAATGATGCCTGAATCATTTATTTGTGGTATTAAAAAATTGTTTAAAATAGCAAACAATTTTAGAAGCTTAAGAAAGTGGTACATGTCAGTTTATATATTGTTTATTACATTTAAAAATTGCTTCCACGGTATATAAGCAAATATAAACTTAAATTTGGGATTATAGTAAGAATAAAGGTCAAGAAATTCATTTAATGCTTAGAAAAATCCAAAACTTGTATTTAGTATGAGCATAACTAATGTTTCAGTGTGTGCAAACTTCAAGGTTTGCTATGAGTTATATGGAAGAGTATGGGACACGTACTCATTTGTGAACAATGTGCATTCCGGTTTTATCAAAATATGTTAAATCTTTTATGACAAGGTTATACACCTAAAAAGAGACTCCATGCAAACTTCTAAAATTTTCAGAGCACTTTTACCAATTATTATGATTTTTTCGGTGAAACTAGAAATAAAAGTGTGGATCATACATGGAAAACTTTTGAATATTCCATATATCTTTCAAGATTAGGTCCTATCTTGGGCATTTGTCCTCACATACCATTTTTACTAGGTATTCTAATGACTGTTTTAGATACATGTAGTTCAAATTGTGGCCACTAAGAATTGATGTCTATAAATTCAGCTAATGCTTAGAAAATAGCAAGTCAGCTCAGGAAAATAAAAAACTCATCTAGGGCAAGTTATATGAGGTATAAACATAAGAAAAATGATTCCATTTAGTGTGATCACAAATAATGTTCTAGTATGTAAAATCTTCAGGGTTTCCCATGAGTTATATGCAATAATGTGGGAGATGTGCATCAACATGGTGTGCAAACTTGTACAAAAACTTGGACCGCCAATTCACTGTGCATTCAGTTTTTGTAGCCCGTGCGCCGAGCATTTGAGCGGTTAGGACGGCAAGACGCAGCAGCAGTGAATCTGGGCCTGGAGGAATGAAACGGCCTGGATGTTTTTGACTGAGGCAGGCACAAAAGATGGCCCAAGAAGCAGTAAAGTGCAAGCAAGGAAGCCCCCAATGGCCCAGTTAGACAATGGTGCACAAAAAAAGCACGGATGGCCATGCTTGTAACACCCCGCCCTCCAAAGCCGCCCCGCACAGCCCTTTCGAGGGGCGTGCACGCGTACACATAGCACCCTTCTTACACTTTCGTCCTCGCTTCGTGTAAAAGGGTTAACCCGAAGGTGCTATGGCTGGAAGACAAGGGCTTATAAGTTGCCTCCACCCTTGCTAAACTAGCAATGTGGCACTAAACACGTGCATCCTGCACTCACAGGCCACTACTGGGCCATACAAACATGGCCGGGTGTGACATACACCCCCCCTCAAAGAACCCGACGTCCTCATCGGCACAACTCACCCACATGGGCAAATGTCCAGGAACATTCCCCCTTAGCGCACGACCGTACGTCCAGTGCCGGCGCCATACTCCATGCCGTATGCCCTACCCGGGCCACACGCGCCACACGCCCTATGCCTACACACTGACCCGTACGCGCAACCGCGAGGGTCGGCTTTGATACCATTTGTAACACTCCGCCCTCCAAAGCCGCCCCGCATAGCCCTTCCGAGGGGCGTGCACGCGTACACATAGCACCCTGCTTACACTTTCGTCCTCGCTTCGTGTAAAAGGGTTAACCCGAAGGTGCTATGGCTGGAAGACAAGGGCTTATAAGTTGCATCCACCCTTATTAAACTAGCAATATGGCACTAAACACGTGCATCCTGCACTCACGGGCCACTACTGGGTCATACAAACCGGGCCGGGTGTGACAATGCGGCGGATCAAAACAGGAGAACGGTGATGCTCTCTCGGGGCACCAAATCATTGAGCGATATGAATCTACCTATTTGTTGTCACACCAGGTTTTAGAAAACAAACCGAGTGTACACCGTATGTGTGCCAGGATCAAGGTTCACACATACAGTAAGCCAGAAAGTGAATAAAAGATATAGTATCACCTAAATTAAACTATAAAAATGACTTACAAGTCTATCAGAGTACAACATATCCTGGAAACGAAGGTTCCAAACTTCACAGGCAATCGACTGGGGGTTGCGTATGACTAGAACTCAGGACCATCCTCATCAGCTTCACACACCTTTTTCTTCTGAGCAACAATTAGCAAGGTTGAGTACACTTATGGTTGGTACTCAGCAAGGCCACAAGAAATAACCAGAATGCAAATTAATTATCAACTTTAAGTAAATTAATCATGCGAGGGTCCAGACCACTCTTAACCGTGAGTACGACTGATATATCAGTTTTATACTCTGCAGAGGTTGTACACTTTCACCATAAGCCGCGTAAAAGTTCAAAAGAACTTTAAACCCAACCATGCTGTGCGGATCAGGCGCGCATCACACTACCGAGGTGTAACTGCATAGGGATGCTACGAGGCCTTTACAAAGATTCCCTAATAAGTGCAGTCCGCTAAGGTTTCAAAATCCAAGAAAAGCATAACCCTCCCTAATGAGGTCTATCTCTTAGCTAAGCCCACAGCTCAAGAGGACCGGGTTATACCTCATCGAAGTCTCCCCCACTTGCCCTTTCGGTAAGACATGCACAAACTAGAGTCTCTAATTATTCAGCCAAGGCCAGAGCCCATTAGCACTCATGGTTGTACTATTTTCCTAGGTGGTCACTCCATGTTCCAATTAAATCATCATGATAGTGTAATTAAAGCATAGGTAGAAAGATGGTTAGGGACACTTGCCTTTCTCCAAAGTAAATACCACTACTCAGAGTCTTCAACTCTTGCACTTGTTCATTTAATCTTCGAAGCTCTCGAACCGCGTTTCTTCTTCTCATAGCAATCATCGAGTAATCACACAAGCATACAACTATACAAGCAAACAAGTAAATACAACAACTAAGAACAATACACTAATCAAAAGAAGAGCTTTAAAAGATCGCACTAAAGGATTGGGCTCGATGCTATGGTCACGCAAACGCAACAATCACTGAAAACGGAGCTACGGTTGAAAAGATATATCAAGCGGAAGATTTGAATTATTAAACAATTGAGACTATAGGTTGTATTTATTTTAATTGAGTAAAATCATGTACATGAGTTATTTCAGATAAATACCTAATGAAATTAACATGAGTCACATTAAAACATTTATAAGACACATAGTAAACTTAGTCATATTTCAATTACAAAGGTTCATATACAAATTATTCCAATTAAAGTATTAACTTGAAATAAAGCATGTGAGAGCATCTAATCGAAACATAATGATCAAATGTCGTGTTGGGCTAATAAACTTTATTTATAAAACACATTTATGTTAGTGTTAATCAAATTATCATTTATTTAAGAAAGCTCAAAGTTTAACTCTATGTTGCTTCTAACCAGGAAAGGTAGCTTTAATTAAACATTAATCAAATTAACATCACTTTATGAAAACCGAGATAAAACTTAATCAGATGCAAGTACATATTATTCCAGTTAAAGCATTGAGTTAAAACATGTGAGCATCTAGTGGAATAAAACTAATGATTCAAGTTTCACTAATTATGTCATCAATTAAAACACATTTGATTTGGTATTAGCCATATTAACATTAATTATAGAATACCTAGGTGCAACTCTAATTACATTTTAATTAGAAAAGCTATTTATCAAAAATATTATCAAGATTAATATTTGTTTATGAAAATCTGACATATAACCTAGTCAAATTTTAATTAGAAGACCAATTAAATAAATATTAATCAATTTGACATTAATATGAAAATCTAAAGTATAAACCTTAATTAGCTTCTAATTAGAGAAACATATTTGAATATTATTTAATTAATTTAACACAATTAAAATTCAGAAATAATTTTATATTAAATAACAGTTCTAAAATGTAGTTCATGACAATGTAAATCTATTGCAATGAGAACGGATCAAAACGGATCTTAAATGTGACTTCTATGGTTAAAACAATGTTGGAGGGACCTATACGCAATTAACTATAGACTTTAAGGTGCAGCAGGGAAGATTCGCAAGACTCACCGAATAGTGGCCGCAAAATAGGATAACCCTCGCGCAGGGGGTCGAGGAGGTCCTGGGGATCATGCGGATGGGCTCACCGTAGGCAGAGATGCACGATGTGGCCGGAATTTCGGGCGACGGCGGAGGGGGGCGGCCGACGGTGTGGAGCTCCCGTGGAGGGGCTCGTTCGGCAACGAAGTGGCGACGAGAGGTGGAGGTATGGCGGCGGCTCGACGTCGTGATGCTCCTGGCGTCTTTGGCTTGCTTTGAGGGAGCTCACGACGGCAAAACAGGCGAATCGAATCCCAGCAGCGGAGCTCGGCTCCGGTGAGCTCCAGGCGGCGACGACGACGCTGCTTGGCGCAGGGGCAGGGCGAAGGCGGCGTGGTGCAGGAGGGGTGCTTGCCCTTTATAGGCGGAGTGCGCAGCCCTAGCATGGCACGCACGCCGAGGCAGCCGTGACACGCACGCCGTGGCTTGGCCTGGTGGCGGTGGCCTGCGCGCAAGGCGCTGTGGTGGGCGCGCAACGGATGGGCCTGATGGGCCGGATTAGGCCTGGACCGGGCCGAGCTGCCGAGCCAGCTCGGCCCGAGAAGGAAAGAAGGGAGTGGCGCGGTGATGGGCTGTCAGTGGGAGAGGGAGAAGGAGAGATGGGCCGGAAGCGCTTGGGAGTTGGGCTTGGTTTAGGATTGGGCCCGGTAGTAGATTTGGGTTTCCTTTTTTATTTCCATAATATTACTTTCCCGTGCAATGATTAATCCAGAATATTCCAGTTAAATCATTTAAGTCACGAAAAATACTCAGAAAATTCCAAAAATCTCGGGGAAAAATCTCAGATATAGAGTTGGACATGAGGAACCCAAATAATGTATTAGGAGATCATGAAAACGATTGTTAGGACCTTCCAAAAATTGGAATTTGCGCTAGGAAAATAGGAATAGTTTCTAGAAAAAATCTAGAAAATTTCCATTGGGCTTCTAAACGAAAATTTTGAAAACTTGCACACATTATCATCACCTATATTTATTTAAATTTAATTTAGAAAACAACAGTTTCCTATACTAAATTCCCTGTAAATTATATAATGCTTGGAAAATTTTAGAAATTTGAGAAAATTATTATATTAATTTATCTTATTTTTCACATCCTAAAATTTGCAAATTTTAGGGTGTGACATTTGTCCATGGATCATGCTATCATAGAGAAAATTTTTAGTGGAACCTTTTCTTGATTTACCTTAGTTACATGTCCACTCGCTTGTTGTTCCTTGTGATAAAGAAGAGTCGTGTGAAAATGCTTCAAATATAAACAATGCCCGCAACTAGGAAATCAATATGCTTAATTTATTTTGGAAATGAATACTTGTACCACAAATAGACATTTAAATTATATCGCTTGTGAAAGAGATGAGATAAAATTGTTGTCTTCTTTAAATACTTTTGTTATATTGAATTTGATATTCTCTGTAATTTATGTTTTTTGGAGGCAAGATTTTTTTTGCATACTCCGAATTGCCATACTTGTCTAGAAATACACATATCACTTTATTGGTAAATATAATAGTAAATGAGAGTATTTTGTACATCGAGATTATATTTGTTCAAATATAAAATCTCTTTTTGTGGTGCAATAATGTGATCAGGTAGAGGGCTCCAATAGCAATAATCTTGTCATGTCTAGTTCTTCCATTTTTGGTTTAAAGGAATATGCTAAAATCCAAGAATTGGAGCATTGTTGGTGGTTACCTACGGCACCTTCTACAACTACACTCAAATCGAGGATGGTCATGACCTCTACAATGTTTGGGACGTGGATGCGTCGTATACAAGACTCAACATGGAGTCCAAGCCCAAAGAAGCCCACAATTCAATTCAGAGTCAGCTGGAGAGTGCTATGTTGTGAAGACCATAACTCTTTTATCTAGAGTGTGATTGAGGCCCATGAGTACTTGTTTGAAAGCTTATCAAATAGCTTGGGATAATCCTGAAATAATGCGGAGTCCTATTCCTATGGACAGCTAGCTTAAACCTTAAGCGTCAGGACAACACAAAACTCCCGATATTTAAAAGGAACAAAGACACAAGTTGTTGTTTGATTTGGGAAAAAAGACATCAACAAGTTGTTCTTAGAACGAGGCAATTTGAATGCATCCTTAGCCGCTTTCTCAATTACATACATGCAACACAACAAACATAGATATATGTATATCCATTGTGGCTTATTTGACATTACCATCCAATAATTCAAAGAATGACACTTATTTTCTAAGAAATGAAGATATAACTTTAATGCAATGATAGATAATTATCTTCTACACGTTCAAGAAAAAAATAATTAATAATCTTGTTACACCCTCCATTCCAAATTGTAAGTCATTCCATCTTTCCTGGAGAGTCAAAGTATATCAAGTTTGACCAATTTTATACAATAAATACTAAGATTTATGATATCAAATAACTACCACTAGATTTCTTCATTAAATATATTTTCATAGTATATCTTTTCGATGCCATAAAACTTTACAATTCTCTGTATAATTTTTATCAAACATAAAATAATTTAGAAAGTTGGAATCTTATTCTCACAAGAAGTGCTAAAAAAAGATAAATACTGAAATTCTGATAAAATCAGAAACATCCAATCGTTAATCTAATACACTCCAATTATTAAAGCCGTCGGATCAATCCTATTTACTAAAAAATTATCCACCTCTACTATTATGAAATGATCTAAAATAAGCCCTTAAACATATATCTAAATTACCCATATGATATTATAAAAATAATATAAAGTAACACATAATCTTTATCTAAATTACCAACATGTGCCATTATTAAAAGCATATTACTAAAGGTTCTACGAAGGAAGTTAAACATGTGATCTTTGATTATACTATAGCTAACCAGATTAGCTGAATCCTCACCATTGGGTCTTCCACCGCAGTTTTTTTTTCAAGCTACCCAAATTTTCTATTATTGAAAACTCTCTCTGCATGGCTATGGCCTACATATTCAATCAATAGAACAAAGACCTATCAGCTTCTCGCATCTCATTCTATCTCTCACACGCGCAGAATTAGCCCTAGCACGCCGCCGCCAAAAATCACGATGCTTGCAATCAGGAAAAGGTGAACTCTCAAGTATCCTCTACCTGGGTTTCCTAGGAGTACGTGCTTTCCTTTTGTAGTCTGATTTGTTTTGGTGTATATGCAAGTTCCAATTCGGATGCTGGCTAAAGCAATGGATCCTGAAGGTCATGGCGCACAAGATCATCATCGACTAGCTGATGCCAGACGGGAGCCCTGCAGCTCGTCCTTCATAAGCATGCGGATGCAGCCTTGGTAGTAATCGAGGCCTCCATCATCAAGAAATTAATCACACCGGCATCGGAGGGAATATACAATTGCAAGAGACAAGAGGAGGTCTCCACGGCCGCTCTTTAGTAGAGGAGGGACAACACAGTCTATCCACAACGACAGCCAAATGGCGATAAACACATAAACGACTCCATCTAGGTCAGTGTTCAATTCTATGGTCCCATTTGGCAGAGTTCCCAGAGCTGATTTTCTGGTAAATCTAGGAGGAGCTCTGTCAAACTGTTTTCCAGCGAGAAGTGATTCTCTGCTGATTCTATGAAGTGATCTATGAAATGAACTCAGAGCCGGGGAGCTGAAAAAAGCAGCTTCTCCTGATTCCGTGAAGTGATTCACCATCCTAATTTTGAGAGTTTATGCTAAAGAATCACTTTTAGTCACATAATCACTAATCAAAATCATAAGTAGCTCTACCAAACAGACCCTATGTGTATATATAAACTGTCCAGTTCACCTAATGCAAAAAGAAAACATTTTTTGAAAAAAAGAAACAAAGCCAAATTCAAACTGATACTTTGTAAAAGGCACTACCCAGCTAATATTCACCTAGGATAAATATTCCTCAAGTCTTGACCACACACTATTGGTTAACATACTATTGGTTTGTATATGTATATCTAGGGAAAATCACACACTATAACGTCATTGCAAACCAACATTCTATTCATGTTGAAAACTAAAATTATATTTAGCCAAGCTTATATTTAGTGTATAAAAAGAGAGCTCTATTGTAAAAAAGAGAGTTCCAATCTAACAATATTAGATTTATCATGAGGTATATTTTCATATTATACAACATATTTTGTGTCATAAATGTGATATGTTAAATTTAGTAAAACTTAACATGGTTTGACTTAGGACAAAGCTAAAAGTGCACTATTTTTAGTGTACCCTGGCTTCTACTCTTGAAAGATGCACACACACATGTGTGTGTGTGTCGCATATATTCTATATTAATGATTTATATATATTCAAATGTTCTGGACTAACTTATAAAGCACATCAAGAGCATTTCCAAATCAGTACATAATAGTCTAACATGTTTCAATCAACTGAAAGTAATAAAAATTTCTACCCCGCGCAGGAGCACTGGTTGATTGACTAGTGACTTACAATTTTGAATGGAAAGAGTTATAAGATAGCTCCTCTACTTCTCCACGAACATATTACTTATTACACTTCAATTCAAATATTCTCTTCTCTCAAATAACCACAAGCAGTTGGTTGAGACCGAATCATGCAATGGAACATTCCCATCAAGAGAAAAGAAAATTCAGTCACCATGGAGGGAAGAAACCACACAGGCAACACAACATGCGGCTACAACATCTTTAAAAAATCTATCTGGATCGAGGTCAAATGCTTAGCTCCTTGCGGTTGTGGCCTCCATGCAGCATGTTCTGTAACAGCTAGCTCCGCTAATCAGTTCCTACTCCATAATGCAGCATGGATCCAGCTAACAACGTCGACTTCGTCGATCAGCGTATCGATGTCCACCTATAAATAGCCACCCATACGAACAACACTTCTCATCAGCTCTCAGCTCACGCACTCAAATACACAAAGGCTAGCTCAGAGCGAGCAAAGTAGAAGGGCAGCCAAGAAGACACAAAAATGGCTGCTTCGTTCAGGCTTGCCGTGGCAATTACATGCGCCTTGGTTCTGGCGACGGCGTGCCAGGGCCTGCAGGTTGGCTACTACAAGAAGACGTGCCCTCGCGTGGAGTACATCGTCAGGGACGAGGTCAAGAAGTTCGTCTACAAGAACGCCGGCATCGGCGCCGGCCTCATCCGCCTCATCTTCCACGATTGCTTCGTTCAGGTACCCATATATATATACACCGCCAGTCGTGCATCAACATGACAACATCGATGAACACCATGACCGAGATGCTTCTTTCTACGCACAAAGGATGCGATACGACACTAACAAGGGATCATGCACATATATGATATATAGGGATGCGACGCCTCCGTCCTTCTGGACCCGACGCCGGCGAACCCGCAGCCAGAGAAGCTGAGCCCGCCCAACTTCCCCAGCCTGCGTGGCTTCGAGGTGATTGACGCGGCCAAGGATGCCGTCGAGAAGGCCTGCCCGGGCGTCGTCTCCTGCGCAGACATTGTCGCCTTTGCCGCCCGCGACGCCGCATACTTCCTCAGCAGGTTTAGGGTCAAGATCGACATGCCTGCTGGCCGCCTCGACGGGCGCATCTCCAGTTCCTCAGAGGCCCTCAACAACCTGCCGCCTCCTTTCTTCAACATCAACCAACTCATCGGCGCCTTCGCCACCAAGGGCCTCAACGCCGAGGACATGGTGGTGCTCTCGGGCGCCCACACCATCGGCCGCTCCCACTGCTCCTCCTTCATCTCCGACCGCATTGCCGTCCCCTCCAACATCGACGCCGGGTTCGCCAACTTGCTCCGAAAGCAGTGCCCTGCCAACCCGACCACGGCTAATGACCCCACCGTGAACCAGGATTTCATCACCCCCAACGCACTCGACAACCAATACTACAAGGATGTGGTGGCGCACAAGGTACTCTTCACGTCGGATGCCGCGCTGCTCACCACGCCAGCGACGGCTCAAATGGTGAACGACAACGCCAACATCCCCGGGTTGTGGGAGGCCAAGTTCAATAAGGCCTTGGTCAAGATGTCTCAAATCGAGGTGAAGACCGGCAACCAGGGCGAGATCAGGAGGCAATGCAGGGTCGTCAACTGACCATCCACACTATTGATCGAGCAATCCGATGTTGCCATTGCCCAATATGAATTGGTGTGTGTTCGTTTCATTTATAAGATTTCTCGTGCACCTTAGATTCCTTTTCCTTCTTGTTTTTCTGGTACCAATCGTTTCTATTTATTATATTTGTTTATTCTTTTGTTATCTGTCGTTGTATTACTTGATCTATCATTTGACAATGTGTACTTTGTAATTGTGTATCTTTAACTACAAAGATGGAACATGTTCTCTATTGAGTTCTTGCTCTCTCGATCTACGTTCTTTTTGCCTGATCTAATTGTTTGCGTGCTATTGAGTGTGGGTGCTCCATGGATCTATTTGGAATCATCATTTGGAACAGACGTCTTCAAGTGGTTTGAGCTAGAACTTACTAGGTGAAGTTAATTTCATATTAGGTATTTTATACCGTCAGTGTTGTAGTATCCGATAAAGTGACAGAGTATTCGATACAATCCTGCAGTATTAGCCAGCATCGTAGTATCCAACAAAGTGTAGGAATATACAATAATCTAATATGTTGCTAAGTTTTATTTTTTTCAGAAATCGTCGATTCACACCCTTCTAGTCGACATCAATGTCCTTTCATACCCATGCGAGCTGGTGTGACGTGGGTCATGTTTTTCTTAGAATTTTTGGTATTTTTTAAGCTAGCTGCATGTGCCACGTCTGATAGCTTCCACCTAGCAAAGTCTGGCCAATACTTTGTTCACAAAATTCTTGTAGAGGTGATGCCTTAAACCATTCAATGACTCATTAATTTAATTGTCTGGCCTATCGCTAGTTTATCAGAGCGCTTGTTAGCCAAACTGAAATTCTCTTTCAACTCCTTCCAACATATATCCTTGATCGAATCTGAAACCGCCAAGACGTTATTCTTTGAGGTCCATTTCTGATAGGTGATGTGAAGGTTATCCCTCATTATCACTGTTATGGTCATCTTGTAAGGCCCCATAGCCTCAATAGGTTCAGCAACCTCTCCTTTAGCATCCACCTTGGTGATTAACATTCGGCCCTTCGGCATCTTGCTATGGCCTCACTTGTTCCTATGGCTCGATCGTTCCGTTGTCCCATACTACAAAAATATTAATACCCTACAATGTAGACAATTAGAGATCTTGACTTTTTGTAGACATGAATTACCTCGTCATCCTGGTAAGGTATGCGGAAGGGTTTCCGCCTGCGCCACCCACCATCACCATTCTCTTCATCATTCGATGCTTTTTTTTTCTTAGCCTGTGTCCCACAACAATGATTGAATTAGTCTAATCTTCCCATTGTCACTATACAACAGTAATGCAAACCTAGTGTCGATTTCTAAGAACTGATTAAATTGAATAACACTTACTTACTGAGCTTTTGGCCAACATACAAAATGCAGTGAAATTTATGAAAATAGAATCAAACTATTGTCAAACAAACGATGTTCACGTCTTCTTTGAATTTGCCTAAGTAAGAAAATAGCGGTAGACTACTCTAATACAACCAATTTTCGCATGATTTCATACAAAAATTTTCTAGAAAAAACTTAAATAAGTAATCTATATATGCTTGGGGTTCCAATGCTTGATGTTCTTGATCACATTGGACCACAATAAGCATTTAAAAAATCATCCTGAAATACACAACAGCCATGCATGTCCGACACTTTATATGAAATCCATGCCGTAACACTTCAACAAAGTACTAATGTCGGTACAATCGATGGAATTCACCTAGGACTAATTTGGTGGCAGGAAACATTGATACATTTTTAGAATCATAGTAAAAGATCACACGAACAAATTAGTCGAGCACCTTGTGGGCACGGATGGAGTATCAGTGCTCACCTTGGTTATGTCGCAGCCATAGGATTAATGGCCGGGCATCAAGGGTCGGTGGTCAGATGTGTGTGTTGGAGGCGGAGAGACTAATAAGATATCTCCTCTAGTCCTCCACCAACACATTACTTACTAAACTTAAATTCAAATATTCCATTATCTCGAAAAATGAGATGGTTGAGAAACAAATCATGCAATGGAACATTCCCATCAGGAACAAAAGAATTCACTCACCACGCGGAGAAGAAACCACAGGCAGCACAACATGCAGCTACAACATCTTAAACAATGCTATGTGGATGTCAAATGATTATTAGCTCCTTGCGGTTGCGGCCTCCATATGCATCATGTTCTGTAACAGCTAGCTCCGGTATTCAGTTCCTACACCATATAATGCAGCATATGGATATCCAGCTAACAGCGTCGACATCTCGTCGGCATATCTCCATCTATAAATAGCCACTCATACGAGCATAACTTCATCACTTCTCATCAGCTCTTAGCTCACGCACTCAAATACGAAGTCTTGCTCAGAGCGAGCAAAGTAGAAGCGCAGCCAAGGAGTAGACACAAATGGCTGCTTCCTTCAGGCTTGCCGTGGCGGTGACATGCGCCTTGGTTTTGGCCACAGCATGCCAGGGCCTGCAGGTTGGCTACTACAAGAAGACGTGCCCCCGCGTGGAGTACATCGTCAGGGACGAGGTCAAGAAGTTCGTCAACAAGGACGCCGGCATCGGCGCCGGCCTCATCCGCCTCATCTTCCATGACTGTTTCGTTCAGGTACCCACTGCGGACCATGCTTCAACATCAATGCACCCCGATCGAGATGTTTCTTTGTACAATGGATTTGCAAAAATGATACGATGTACACAAATATGATATATATAGGGATGTGATGGCTCCGTGCTCCTGGACCCAACTCCAGCGAACCCGCAGCCGGAGAAGCTAAGCCCGCCCAACTTCCCCAGCTTGCGCGGCTTCGAGGTGATCGACGCGGCCAAGGACGCTGTCGAGAAGGCCTGCCCGGGCGTTGTCTCCTGCGCCGACATCGTCGCCTTCGCTGCCCGTGACGCTGCCTACTTCCTCAGCAGGTTGCAGATCAAGATCGATATGCCGGCTGGCCGTCTCGATGGTCGCATCTCCAGTTCCTCTGAGGCCCTCAACAACCTGCCACCTCCTTTCTCAAATGTCAACCAACTCATCGGCGCCTTCGCCGCCAAGGGCCTCAACACTGAGGACATGGTGGTTCTGTCGGGCGCCCACACCATCGGCCGCTCCCACTGCTCCTCCTTCGTCTCCGACCGCATCGCCGTCGCCTCCGACATCAACGCCGGGTTTGCCAGCGTGCTCCGAAGGCAGTGCCCGGCCAACCCGACCCCGGCTAACGACCCCACCGTGAACCAGGACTTTGTCACCCCCAATGCACTCGACAACCAATACTACAAGAATGTGGTGGCGCACAAGGTGCTCTT
This sequence comes from Echinochloa phyllopogon, assembly GCA_033239725.1. Classification (NCBI taxonomy): domain Eukaryota; kingdom Viridiplantae; phylum Streptophyta; class Magnoliopsida; order Poales; family Poaceae; genus Echinochloa; species Echinochloa phyllopogon. The sequence goes on along the minus strand of BTCW01000018.1, from coordinate 57,440,325 downwards.
CACATCGGACGCTGCGCTGCTCACCACACCGGCGACGGCACAGATGGTGAATGACAACGCCAACATCTCCGGGTTGTGGGAGGCTAAATTCAAGAAAGCATTGGTCAAGATGTCCCAAATTGAGGTGAAGATGGGAAACCAAGGGGAGATCAGGAGGAAATGCAGGGTCGTCAACTAACAATCCACGCTAATGATTGAGAAATTCGATGTTGCCATTGCCCATATATTGGTGTGTGTTCGTTTCATCTGCAGGATTTCTCACGCACCTTTATTTTTTCCACTTCTTGTTTTTTGGCAACAATGTATTCTATTTTTTATATTTGTTTATTCTTTTTCTATCCGTTGTTGTATTGCTTGCTTTATTATTTGAGAATGTGTACATTGTAATTGTGTATGTTAACAATCATTGGTAGAGAATGGACTTTCCATCCTTTACATTTGTCCCGGATACATTTTGGTCTAAGACTAATGTCACTTTTTAATCCTGGTTGATATTTCCTATGGTACCAGAGGACCTATAGTCCCGGTTGACTTTAAAAGTCCTCTACGGGTTAATTTAAAAGTAAAGCCCCAAGACTATGTTATACGTGCTATGTAGGTGAGATGGTAATGATGCTATATGCGAGGTGAGAGGTCCCGTTTTCGAGTCCAACGCACTGCACATGCGCATTTCCGTGTGAAAACCCTCACTTTTTAGTGTTCATTTGCCAAGCATGCCTACTTTGGATAGATGTGGCTGTCGCCATTCCTAGACTGGTTTTTCAGTTGCTTGAGCAAGCATACCCATAATATATTTTGTTGTTTATAAATTCTTTTCTAGTTTACCTCAAAAGTTTGAAGGTATATATTTTCATAATTTCCACTTAATTTTATTGCCGGTATGTTCATATTGATGTACTCGAGGATTTACATCAACATTCGCCTCAATCTCAATCTGCTTTTGCTATCAGATTTGTCTCAAATTGTTCATAAATTTGAACCACATTTGCTCTTAGTTTAGTTTATTTTTCTATGGAATATGTACTAATTTTCTGTTTTAAGTTTAGTTTATTGTTCCTAACAAACTCACTCGGCCCCATCTCTAACGTGCATTAGGAAGGCGGTGGTAGGCACACTCGGCTACACTGCAAGCCACTCTGGTTGATATGAACCGTATATTAATGTCGTCTAATAGTCTCTCATGCAGTGTAATCTTTAGACGACTTATCAGATAACTTATACAATAGATTATTGTTTGATTGTCTTGTAGTCATACAATATTCCTTAATTTATAGGGAAATAAAGAAATATTATTGGTTGCATGACAATAAAACTCGTACAATGGTACGGAAACTGTCTCATAGTTCTAAAATTTAGGTCACCGGCAAGAACGCACGTGTGACATGCACGTTTATAATAAAAAATAAATATATCGATGTTTATAATAGAAAATAAGATTGCATAACAGAAAGTTGGCCGGAGACCGTGTTGATTACGAACTCGATGATTCCATACTACAGAGATGGATGATGGAGGCGGAGGGTTTGACGAAAAAACCCGTGATAGGTGGGGTCACCAGAAAAGATAGCGTTTCAATGACTCGTGGGTCAATTCGTCGTCGAAAATTTTGGATCATAAATAGATGAGTCAGTTATTTCGTGAAACAACGATCTTCTGCTCTTATAACTCGCTCTCTCTTCCCTTGTGTATATCAGTAAAAATTTTACGTGGCACCACGTGAAACGATTTTCCCCCTATCCATCCTGTGCCACAACAATAATCGGTCATTCCGACGTTGTGGTCGTCCGTCTCGCTCCCTCCCTCGCTCCGTCCCTCGTCTACCGGCAGGCGGCGTCTCCTCGCTCAGCCATCGCTGCGTGGTGCGCCAGTTTCAGTTGCTGGCTGCCGGACGCTACGCATCTGCGCCGCAGCGCGCCACCGAGCAGGCTCCTGTCCTGTGAGGCGGCAAGGTGGAGCGGCACAGGCTGAGTGGAGCCCAGCACCGAGGAAAACGACGCTGCTCAGCTGCTGAGGCGCCGAGCGGTGTCTCTCCAGTTATGCCGTGCCGCCCGATCCCAGAATCAAGCTGCACATTCGTGCTGCAGGACTCCTTCACCGATTTTTTTGTTGTTTTTGATCAAAATTTTGTGCTGAATGTGTATATCATATACTACCTGATCGGTTTTGGATGCGAGATCCTCCCCTTTGGAAAAGAAAACGTGTGTCGTTCTGAAACTTGCAGTAATTATTTTGTAGAATAATATCCTAAAATATCGTTATAGGATTAATTGGATTACTATATGTGCTTTGCATAATCCTGAAAAGAAGTACAGACCTATTTATATGGACAACTTGTTAAAGTGTAATCGCGAAGAAAACATAATAAAATTCCTGATACCTAAAAGGACAAAGATACAAGTTGTTTTTTCAACCGCAAAAAAAAGAAGTTGCTTTTTATCCTAAAAATAGGACATCAACAAGTTGTTCTTAGAATGAGGCAATTTAAATGCATTCCTAGACATGTTCTCAATCTATTATATTAATACAATAGTATTAAAAGAAGTCACCATGTTCGCCGAGAGGATCAAAAAAATTATCACGTTAATCTAAAAAAGAGAAGAATATGTACCGTTCGATTTTATGAAGATCTATTGGTCTAAACAAATCTGAAATTACCATGCTAATCTAAAAAACAAAAGAATATGGACCGTCAGATTTTACGAAGATCTAACAGTCTAAACAAATCTTAAAATTACCATGTTATCCGGAAAAAAAAGAAGAATATGGACAGTTGGATTTTATGAAGATCTATGGCGTATATTATTCCATAAAATCTATATCTATATTTATTTTATAAAATCCACTCCACTTTGAATAAGTTATGGCGTGAAAACATGTATAGGTAGGGAAGCATTAGTCCAATCAAGCCAAAAATTCCAAAAGTATAAGACTTGGACTCCATTTATTTGGTAGCCTAAAAAGGCATCTTGGTATTTTCTACCACTAATCGGATGTCACCTCATCTTTCCACGCATCTTCCAATCCAAAATTAAAAGAGGTGATATCACAAAAGGTTCGTTGTTGTCAGGTTCAATAAAAAAAGGAAAGGTCACATCGCGTCGGTTTTCTATTACAGGTTTGTTTTATGAACGATTGGAACACAAATACATCCACGCTAAATATCTATATAAACTAACAAGAACCACGTGCGACACATACATTTAATAGAAAATAAGATTACATAAGAGATAGTTGGCCGGAGATTGTGTTACTTACAAACTCAACAACTCCATACTACAAAGATGAACAAGGGAGACAGAGAGTTTGACCAAAAAAAGGCCTGGCAGGCAGGGTCACTAGAAGGGGTAGTGGTTTAATGACTGGAGGGTCTATCGGTTGACAAAAGTTTGACGAAAAAAGGCCTAACAGGTGGGGTCGCTAGAAGGGGTAGTGTTTCGATGACTGGTGGGTCCGTTGGTTGTCAAAAGACTTGGTTATAAACATTAGAGGGTTTCGTAAAATTATGATGGTTTGATTAACGATGCAAAAGTTAATTTACAATGTATCAAACGACCGGGTCGATTTTTACAAATAATAGAGGGTTTTCGTAAAACTACAATGTATTAATGGACTGTAGGTTGATTTTTATAAACATTAGAGGAGTTTCATAAAATTACGATGGTTTGATGGACGAAACGACAGTTTTGGATATTTATAGTATATATAGAATATCAGTGCAATTAGTGTAATCAATTTGGTCTTCCACGGTCTTTTTTAGTGTTAAAAAAGCCACCACGTTCGCCGATAGAGTCAAGAAATTCCCACGTTAATCTAAAAAAAGATAAGAATATGCACCATCAGATTTTATGAAGATCAAGCGGTCAATATTATTCCATTAATCTAAAAAAGAGACGAATATATGCCATCATTTTATGAAGATCTAATTGTCCATATTATTTCATTAATACCAGAAAAAGAAAAATATATGCAGTTAGATTTTATGAAGATCTAATGTTCCATATTATTCCAAAAAACTTCCATGGTAATAAAAAAATACAAGAATATGCATCCTCGGATTTTATGAAAATCTAACTATCATATTATTCCCCAAAAATGTATATTACTAGGCTAAATATAATATATGCCGCCGGACTTTACAAAGACGGTCCATATTATTCATAAAATTCTATATTATTACCCTACATAGAATAAAAAAAATATAAATCGTTGGATTTTATGAAGATCTAACAATCTAAATTAACCAAAAGAAATATGCTAAATTTGGAACTAAAATAAGAAAAAAATATTCATTTGATTTTCATATGAACTACTCCCTCTGTAATAATACAATAATGTTAAAAAAGCACCACATTCGGTGAGAGCGCATAGAAATTTCCATGTTAATATAAAAAAGAACTCATTACACCATCACATTTAATGATGATATAACAATCTACGGTAATTCATAGATTTTACGCTCAATATGACTACTAACCATATGTAATTAAGATAGCACCCCGCGAAAGGAACGAATTGATGCCCATGCACTAGGGCATTGTTGGCGGTCGTTACAGCCCAAATCCGACCACCAATACTCGGGAATAAATGAGGTTATATGCAACATTCCATGTACTTAGGTTTTATTTCTAATAAAGTTCCACGAGTTTTGGTGAGTGACACTTGTGCAGGTACAACTACAACAAATACGTGCTATTGGGGCCGAAAATGACCGAATCGGCCGAACGACACGTTCGGCCGGTTACCCCCCTAGCCATGCACGCAGTGAAGTACAACTAGGAGGCCACATGTACAACCAACGATGACAAAGCGCTGACGGGGCAAGCAACTTGGCGGATGACGTCACCAATCCAGGGCAACAAACAGACCCCGGCCAGGTGGAGGCGATCCAGGCCATCCAGAGGCAGAGGCGGTGGAATAGAGGGCAGCCGAGCCCCCGGGCCAGTTCGGCCGAAGGACCCGGTTCGGCCGAACTGCCCACCGCCTCACAACCGCCTCCAGGGGCTCATCCTGGCCACCCAGAGCAAAGGCGGCGCATCCAAGGGTTCGGCCGAACCCCCTGGTTCAGCCGAACCGACCCTGGCGCCCGAAATCCCGGGGGTACCCCCCTGGTCCCTTGGCAGCTACTCCAGCCCCAACCGTCCTATGCAGCTATAAATAGGACCCCTTACCTCACTTGTAAACACACACCAAGCCAAGGAGCTCATTTCCACTTTCATTCTAGTAGAGTTAGGATAATTTAGTTGGGAGTTAGAGTTGAGTCGAGCTGTGCCTCGGAGGTTCCGGAGTCGTCTTCAGAAGCTCTGGTAATAGCTCTTGTATCTTTTACTTTTCCTTTTGTAAGACATTGAGTATCAATATAGTTATCTTTATCACTTTGCCTTTGTCATTTATATCTTGCTTCTACTTTGTCCTAGTTGCAAATATATCTTGTTTAGACTATAGTCAGTTATAGTTCTAGTGCTTGTAGTCTTGTTTAATTCTTTGTCTTGGCTGGTTCTTCGATCTTGCTTGATACTGGAGGTGAATTGTCACCAAGAGTATTGACAAGGTTGCTTGCTCTTGCTAGCAGAGTAAGTAGTCGTTGTCTAGTGTAGGAGTGGTTCCTAGACTAGTCGGTGGCCTTAGTTTATTCCCGTCGCAACGGAGGTGGTAGCCGGGAGGTGGTGACAGCCCTTTCGGTCTTCGTAGCCCATCACGTTAGTTCCGGTCTGTAGGATTCCCTAGTTGGGAAATAGTGGCACCACTTCTCATCCCTTTCTGTGTGTTCACCGGTTCCCTTGTCCCGATGCTAAGACATTAGAGTTATCCCAGATCTCCTAGTGATGGCTCTGTAGCCGCTGTATCTCTAAGCTAGAGTGACATAGGTAGATAAAGTATCCAGGAGTCCTCTATCTCTTCTCGTTGTCCTCCCAGCTATCTATCTCTTCTCTCCCTTACCTGAGTATCCCTTGAGCTGTGTGTCCGGTATATCCACTCCTATCCAATACCGTTATCCCCTGTCTTGTCTAGTCGTGTACCCTTCTCTGATAGTCTCGAATATCTGTTCACTAGTAATCTTGCCAAAGCTTCCCTGCGGAAATATAAATTACGATACCTCGGGATACTCCCAGGTGAAGTGCTACAGCGGTGATTCTGTGCGCTTGCAAAATATTTCTATATTTTACTAAGCCATAAGGAAAACCACTGAAACACTCCTTACCCCGGTACCAGGATTCTCAATTCTGATATTGGATCGTAAGAAGTGCCAACAAGCATTTCTGGCACCGTTGCCGGGGAAGTCTTTGGCTAGATTACTTTTGAATTTTTATCTTGAGCTATCTTAGTTGAGTACCGCTACTCAAGCGGGTTTATCCTTGCTCTGTTCGTTGGTCCTGGTGGAACAGAGCAGTGCATGACTGGTTTCCAACTACCGTCAAACTTCCAAGAAAATCCGGAGTCACTTGTGAGGATAGTACGACCCCATGTTGTACCTCCTCAGAAACAACTCCTTCCGACGAACCCAGTCCTTCCCGTCGTTGACCAGGCTACATCGAGGATGGCAACCAAGACGATCCGTGAGTTCTCCGCTCCATCAAGCGAGAACGTACGTGTCGGACCAGCTCCGCCAGTCGGAGATGGTAACTTCGAGCTGAAGCCAGCCCTCATCAACATGGTACAGGCTAGCCCATTCTGCGGCAAGCCACACGAAGATGCCAATGCTCATCTCCAGCATTTCCTGGAGATTTGCAACACCTTCACCATCCGCGGAGTAAGTATCGATGCCATTCGCCTTCGTTTATTCCCATTCTCATTATTAGGTAAGGAGAAACAATGGTTTTATGCTAACCGCGAAGCAATAGATACCTGGGATAAATGCACTAACGCTTTCTTGTTAAAATTCTTTCCGGTTGGGAAAACCAACGCCCTCCGGAACAAAATAGCTAGTTTCCAGCAGTTAAAAGATGAAACAGTCCCGGGGGCATGGGATCGCCTCCAGGACTATATTTCTGCTTGTCCTCACCATGGTATGCAGAGTTGGTTCATAATCCAAACTTTCTATCACGGGCTGAGAAATTCTGCCCGTGAGTATCTGGATGTTGCTGCTGGAGGCTCGTTCTTCTCTCTTGAGGAGAGTCGTGCGAAGGCCCTCATAGAGAAGATGGTCGAGAACCAAGGTTGGTCCGATGACCGGACTCAACCAAGGACCCGAGGAATTCACCAAGTTGAAGCTTTGGACATGCTCGCCGCCAAGATGGACCACCTGATAAAGAAACTGGAGGCCCCTACTCAAGAAACGGTGCAAGCCATGGACGCTTGCATGACCTGCGAAGTCTATGGCAACACTGGCCATTCGGGGAATGACTGCCCCGAAACGCGAGAAGATGCCCACTACGTCAACAACTCCAACAACAACGGGTACCGACCGAACAACTACGGCAACCAAGGCTGGAATCCGTGCCCAAACCTCCCTTTTGAGAGGCCTCAACAAGGTAACAATTTCAATTCTAGCAATTTCAATAATCAGCCGTCTCTTAGAGATCTTGTGTTTGGCCAGATGAAAATAACTGAAAACATCAATAAAAGCTTGCCGCTAATGATAAAACACTGGAAAGCATAGACTCTAGGATGGAGTCATTTTCTTCTGCTATGAAAAGTCAACTAAGCTTTAATAAAATGATAGAAACTCAAGTCGCTCAGTTAGCTGCTGTTGTTCCTGTCACTGAATCGGGGAAGATTCCGGGGCAACCCGAACCTTCCATCGAGACAGTGAAAGCCGTCACTACAAGGCATGGTAAGATGCCCCGTAGTATCTTCCGAACTAACCATGTAGGGAAGGTCACACGCATCCAAGTGCTGACACCAAGATGGACCTACCTGCCGAGAGCTGCAAAAAGGGCGATCATCAAGACCTCTCCGGATAGGAAGGAAGATCCCGGAGTGCCCATCATTCGGTGCACGATCTGGAATCGTCGCATTGATGATGCACTCTGCGATCTAGGGGCAAGCGTCAACATCATGTCTAAGGTATTATTTAAGAAATTACGCTACCCTACTTTGTCACCTACTACTGCCCAGGTACAGCTTGCGGACTCATCCATCCGCTACCCCGAGGGGGTGATCGAGAATGTACCGGTCCGGATCTGGGGACGATATGTCCCTGTGGACTTTGTTGTCCTCGACACGGGGAACAAGCATTCGTTTCCCCTTGTGTTGGGCCGACCATTCTTGAACACCACCCGGGCTAGGATCGATATGGATGCGAGAGAAATCTCGGTCCGTATTGATGGAAGGTTGACTTACTTCAAGTTTCAACCTCGGGAAGAGAAGAAGACAGAGCCACTCACACCGGAGCAGAGAAGCGCCGAGTGTTTCCTTAAGGCTCTCATTAATGGAGAGCTGGAAATACTCGGTGGTGAGCAGCTCAAGTGGAATGAGCCGACAAAACCGACAAGTGCAGAAGAAATGGATTTCCTCGTAAAGAAATACGAGGAAGAACAAGCCCTCTGGAATTCTCCAGAGACACCGATCCCACCGCCACCGACACCGAAGAAGAAGAACAAGAAAATGTGGCAGAAGAAGGTTGCATCGTCCGAGTCATCCACTCCGGGACCGGACGATGACAAGAACAACTGAAGACAGGAGAAGTCCCGCTCGCGGACTTAAAAGCTGAGCTCTCGCCGCGAGGAAAACCGGTATGTATCCCATATTTCCCTTCCAATTTTTAAATTTCCAATTGCATTTGCATGTTTCCCTTTTCAAAATAAATGAACCACTTGAGAAATTAATTTGAGAGAGAGTAGAAAATTTTGCAAGCTTGGTTAGAAATAATTGGACTCATGCTGAAATTTAATTAGAGAGGGTGTAATTGGTAACTTTTATCATTTTCATCCCTTCTAGAACATCTCCAATTATTTACCATCACCACCAACCAGCAACAAACATGTCTACCCCACTAAAAATGGCTGCACACTCACCAATTATCACAAACATGGCAGCATGGGGGTGACTCCACTAATTTCCACTTTGGTCATGTCACATTTCCATCTTACCAACCACTAAAATCCACTAAAAATGTCCTTGGGAATTGATGGCCACACAAACTTGGAGTGGAAACAAAGGCATGTGAGTGTTGCACTGACATGGGAGTGCCCTGGCCACCAGGCCTGGTTCGGGCGAACCAGAGCCTTCGGGCGAACTGGCCAAGGCCCTCCCCTCGGCCTATAAATGCTGCCCTTGCTGCTTGCTTCTCCTTGCACCATTCACTCACTCTCCCATTCTGAAAATTTATGCTAGGAGCTCTCTCTTTTTCTCAAGTCCTTTGCTCTAGTGCTTGCTCAAGTTCTTCCCAAGATCTTGTTCAAGTTTTGGTTCACTTGCATCACGAGAAAATCCCAAAAATATTTTGCTCTTGTTGTGATCTTTGTGCTGAAATTTTGGACGATTTTGTGGTGGTCACCGACACCCACAAGAACGACTAACCTTTTATGGTGGTTTTCATCCCCGCAAGAACGACTAACTATCTCGAACGACTGACTTGATTTTCTTGTGCTAACTATATATATATTCAGTCCTTCGGGTAGTTGTTGTTGCACTAACTTTTTGCAGGAATCATGTCGAAGTTCCTCACTTCGCTCCGTCGTTCCGCCCGGCTAGGCCGACGATCGGACGATGCTGGGAGTTCCCTAGCTCCGTCTCGAGGCTCGAGCCGGATGGACACGGACGAGCACGGAGCAGCCGGCTCGGGATGGGGCCATGCCACGCCCCCAGCCAGGCAGCTCCTGAGCGAGAGTAACATCAACCTTAGAACAGAAAGGGAGCGGAACACCTTCAACGAGCTTCGGCTGAAGGAGTTTGAGCATACCCGTGTGTTTGAGCAAGATTTGCTCAGGGACACGGGGATGGACGTAGAGTTTACAGAAATCTTCCAGGCCATTGGCTGGGAGAATTTCTGGCACATCAACGAAGAAGGTTCGTACCTGCTCACCCTTGAATTCCTCTCGACTTTGGTTTCTGAAACTGGGGGTATTCGTTTTCGGTTCTTCAACCAAGAGTTCTTCTGCTCTTGGAGGGATTTTAGTTCGGGTCTCGGATTTTCAACCCGTTGTTCATTAGACCCGAACAAAGCGCTTAAAAGATTTGACCGGGTGGCATTTTGGAAAAAGATTTCGGGGGATATCAACTGTCATGCGCCACACACGAACAGCATTCATAACCTCACTTTGCGTTTCATGCATCGTTGGGTGTCTATGACGGTATTCCCCCGGGCAGATTTGTGCCCTGTCAACACCATCGAGTTGCGGGTTCTTTTTGCCATGGTCAAGCAGATTCCCTATTCACCTGTGAAAGACATGGTTGGTCACTGACTGTCTCATATTTCCCGTGCGGGTAGCATGGCGATGACTTCTCTAGTCACTCGCCTCGCTAACCACCTGGGCGTCCTCCAGGGCACCCGGCTCACATACATCGAGACAGCGCGTTCCGTCGTGGATGCCGAGCACTTCGTGCAAGCCCACATGATACGGCGGACGCCTGACGCAACGCTGGCAATGATTTACCATGGCTATACAACTGAAGTGCCTTTGCCTTGTGCAGCACTAAGGTTGTATACCACGCCGAAACTAACTCTTCAGTTGAGGACCGAGTCGGACGACTCTCCACCTTGGAGAGAGCCCGCTCGGCACAGCGTTGCAGGTGACGGACCCGTCACGAAGGGACAAACCAGGCGTGATGCTGGGCTTGCCACCTCATAGGAGCCGGAAGATGTACCACAAATGCCGCACCGACACACTTCCGCTTTTGAGGCCATCTACGACATGTACACCGACGCTGGGACGTCCGGAGCAGGAGCCTCCGGGCAGCATCAGGAGCCGAGCTACTTCACCTCAGGACACTGGAACTACGGCCAGGACCCGGTTCGGCCGAACTGCCCACCGCCTCACAACCGCCTCCAGGGGCTCATCCTGGCCACCCAGAGCAAAGGCGGCGCATCCAAGGGTTCGGCCGAACCCCCTGGTTCAGCCGAACCGACCCTGGCGCCCGAAATCCCAGGGGGTACCCCCCTGGTCCCTTGGCGGCTACTCCAGCCCCAACCGTCCTATGCAGCTATAAATAGGACCCCTTACCTCACTTGTAAACACACACCAAGCCAAGGAGCTCATTTCCACTTTCATTCTAGTAGAGTTAGGATAGTTTAGTTGGGAGTTAGAGTTGAGTCGAGCTGTGCCTCGGTGGTTCCGGAGTCGTCTTCAGAAGCTCTGGTAATAGCTCTTGTATCTTTTACTTTTCCTTTTGTAAGACATTGAGTATCAATATAGTTATCTTTATCACTTTACCTTTGTCATTTATATCTTGCTTCTACTTTATCCTAGTTGCAAATATATCTTGTTTAGACTATAGTTAGTTATAGTTCTAGTGCTTGTAGTCTAGTTTAATTCTTTGTCTTGGCTGGTTCTTCGATCTTGCTTGATACTGGAGGTGAATTGTCACCAAGAGTATTGACAAGGTTGCTTGCTCTTGCTAGCAGAGTAAGTAGTCGTTGCCTAGTGTAGAAGTGGTTCCTAGACTAGTCGGTGGCCTTAGTTTATTCCCGTCGCAACGGAGGTGGTAGCCGGGAGGTGGTGACAGCCCTTTCGGTCTTCGTAGCCCATCACGTTAGTTCCGGTCCGTAGGATTCCCCAGTTGGGAAATAGTGGCACCCCTTCTCATCCCTTTCTGTGTGTTCACCGGTTCCCTTGTCCCGATGCTAAGACATTAGAGTTATCCCAGATCTCCTAGTGCTGGCTCTGTAGCCGTTGTATCTCTAAGCTAGAGTGACATAGGTAGATAAAGTATCCAGGAGTCCTCTATCTCTTCTCGTTGTCCTCCCAGCTATCTATCTCTTCTCTCCCTTACCTGGGTATCCCTTGAGCTGTGTGTCCGGTATATCCACTCCTATCCAATACCGTTATCCCCTGTCTTGTCTAGTCGTGTACCCTTCTCTGATAGTCTCGAATATCTGTTCACTAGTAATCTTGCCAAAGCTTCCCTGCAGAAATATAAATTACGATACCTCGGGATACTCCCAGGTGAAGTGCTACAGCGGTGATTCTGTGCGCTTGCAAAATATTTCTATATTTTACTAAGCCATAAGGAAAACCACTGAAACACTCCTTACCCCAGTACCAGGATTCTCAATTCTGATATTGGATCGTAAGAAGTGCCAACAGGCATGCGAGTAAGATATGTAGAAAACAAATCGTCGTTGCAGTGAAGTCCGGAGATAATCCGTCGGGGAAAACAAGGTAGACGCCAATGAAGGACACTGACACGTATTCGGTACAATTTAGCGAGAAGCTGTCAGCGGTAGACAGGTGCAGTACAGTGATAAGACATCATAGCAAAAATGTAAAGTTAAATGTCGTTGTGTTCTTGCAGACTTAGGTGATACAAATGAAACCATCATCCGATGTAAGCCTGATGGATTTATAGTGTAGTACACTGAGCATGCACAAAAATCCAGAGACTGCACATATGGACAATAAAGTTTTGGCCTAAAAAGATATACGAAGTAGAATTCAAACGATAAATCATAAGTCACAGAGGCAATTCATACTAAGCATAATAAAGATCCATATGGAACAACAACACATGTAAGAAACTTGAAGACGCAAATCTAAAAACGTCATGCCACCAAAGAAGACATCTGGAGCAGAGGTGGGCACAAGATTTGGGCTACCTTATTATGCGCTTGCTTCCCTCAGCCCTTGAGGCCTTGACACATGTGCCCACCACTAAGCTACCACCACAACACTTGCTCGCTTTTGGTTCAAATGGAGGAAGGAACATGACACGGTGTCACAAAGTTCCCGGATCAATAGAATAAGAAACATGGAGCTTGGAATATAGTATACTACTTAAGAAATATTTTACAAGGTATGGACTAAATTGTCCCCGCGTTTCTGAAACGAGGACGACACTATGATACAGATGGAAGAAGGTGAGTAGGAATTGTGTCGCTCAGTGAATCGATCTAGATGTAAGGGCGAGAAAATTGAATTAAGGCCTAAGAGGCTATGATTGAACCACTTCGCCACTGGCTGGGAGCGGGGTAGGTAGGGAGGAAGACATGGGCTACTATTTCTGTTCGGGCTGAGTTCCTTTAATAGTACATTATTTTGTATTATTTTTAATTTTTTCAATATGCATACGTTGTACATATTATATAAATATTTTTTTTGGAAAAAGTATTAGATATTCAACTAAATAAACTTGAATTGAAATGCCTCCGCATGTATCGTGAGTCAAAGCAATAGCAGGCACGTAAAAGGATACCTTAAAAGATAAAAAAATATAGACCCAAAATATGGCCTACTTGGACACATAGAAGTAAATAGATAAGAAAAAATAGACATGGAAAAAATAAAATAAAAATGGAATACATGAAATTTAGAGGTATGACTAAGATATATGCTAAAAAATTTAGAGATGAACAATTCTGTACGAAGTTTACACTAAAAAACTTATTCTACAAAATATGTAACCATTGGACCAATGCCTAAAATAATGTACAATAAAAATTGTTGATTCATTTGTAACTTCTAAAATATAATGACAATGAAAGGCCAAAAAATTCTTATAACAAAAACTAAAGTTAAAGAAAAAATATTAGGTAACTAAAAATACTTATAAAAAGATATAAATACTTAAAACATTATCATAAAATAGCTAGCTATCCGGCGCGAGTCACCTTGCTAGTTACATGCATACAGCAAGGACAGAGACATATATGCATGGCTAGCTTATTTTACATTACCATCCAATAATTCGAAGAATGACACTTCTAAGAAATGAATAGATAGCTTAGATAGCTTCAATGCAAATATGCAATGACACCCGACTCTCCTACACCTTCGACTTCGAAAGAGAAAATAAAGAGAATGTAGTTAACAGGATAGCTCATGTTCTCCACGAACATGTTACTTATATCGCACTTCAATTTAAAAGAGATGTATACTGTACGCAATTGGTTGAAAAGAAATCATACAGCAATGGAACCATTCCCATCAAGAGAGAAGAAAATTCAGTCACCACGGACACGGAGGGAAGAAACCACAGGCGGCACAACATGCAGCTACTACAACATCTTAAACAAAGCTATCTGGAGGTCAAAAGCTCAGCTACTTGCGGTTGCGGCCCCTTCATGCATGTTCTGTAACAGCTAGCTCCGCTAATCACCAGTTCCTGCTCTATAATGCAGCATGGATCCAGCTAACAGTGTCGACTTGGTCGGCGTATCTCCACCTATAAATAGCCACCCATACGAGCAACACTTCATCATCACTTCTCATCAGCTCTCAGCTCACGCACTCAAAGAGCGACCAAAAAGTAGAAGGGCAGCCAAGAGCACACACAAATGGCTGCTTCGTTCAGGCTTGCCGTGGCAGTTACATGCGCCTTGGTTCTGGCTACGGCGTGCCAGGGCCTGCAGGTTGGCTACTACAAGAAGACGTGCCCTCGCGTGGAGTACATCGTCAGGGACGAGGTCAAGAAGTTCGTCTACAAGAACGCCGGCATTGGCGCTGGCCTCATCCGCATGATTTTCCACGACTGCTTCGTCCAGGTACGCATCAACATTATCGATGCACCACGTTCAAGAAGCTTCACTCAACGCACAATGGCTGCGACGACACTGACACGGGATCATGCACATACGTGATATATAGGGATGTGATGCCTCCGTGCTCCTGGACCCGACACCGGCGAACCCGCAGCCGGAGAAGCTTAGCCCGCCCAACATGCCCAGCCTGCGCGGCTTCGAGGTGATTGACGCGGCCAAGGATGCCGTCGAGAAGGCCTGCCCGGGCGTCGTCTCCTGCGCAGATATCGTCGCCTTTGCCGCCCGCGACGCCGCGTACTTCCTCAGCAGGTTTAGGGTCAAGATCGACATGCCTGCCGGCCGCCTCGACGGGCGCATCTCCAGTTCCTCAGAGGCCCTCAACAACCTGCCGCCTCCTTTCTTCAACATCAACCAACTCATCGGCGCCTTCGCCGCCAAGGGCCTCAGCGCCGAGGATATGGTGGTGCTATCGGGCGCCCACACCATCGGCCGCTCCCACTGCTCTTCCTTCATCTCTGACCGCATCGCCGTCCCCTCCGACATCAACGCCGGGTTCGCCAACTTGCTCCGAAAGCAGTGCCCTGCCAACCCGACCGCGGCTAATGACCCCACCGTGAACCAGGACTTCGTCACCCCCAACGCACTCGACAACCAATACTACAAGGATGTGGTGGCGCACAAGGTGCTCTTCACGTCGGATGCCGCGCTGCTCACCACGCTAGCGACGGCTCAAATGGTGAACGACAACGCCAACATCCCCGGCTTGTGGGAGGCCAAGTTTAAGAAGGCCTTGGTCAAGATGTCCCAAATCGAGGTGAAGACCGGCAACCAGGGCGAGATCAGGAGGCAATGCAGGGTCGTCAACTAAATAACCATCTACACGGCTGAGCAACCCGATGCTGATATTGCTCATTTGTTTGTTCATTTCCTTTGCAGGATTTCTCGCACACCTTGATTCTGTTTCCTTCTTGTTTTTAGGAAGCAATTAATTCTACTTGTTATATTTGTTTATTATTTTATTGTCTGTCGTTGTATTACTTGATCTATTTTTTGAGAACGTGTATATTGTAATTGTGCACTTTCAACTATAAAGATGGAACACGCTTGTTCTTGAGTTCATGCTCTCTCTACTTTCTTTTTGCTCAATCTAATGTTCGTATGACATTGAGTATAGGTGCTCCATGAATCTATCTGCAATCGTCATTTGGAACACACATCTTCAAATGGTTTGAGGTAGATCTCACTAGGTGAAGTTTTTTCGTATTTGGTGTTTCATATTGCCCATACCAGAGTATTCAACACAATCATACAGTATCAGCTATGTTGGAGTATCCGATAAAGTGTTGAAATATACAATGATCTAATCCGCTAGTAAGTTTTATTTTTTCAGAAATCGCTTTTTCACCACCCTATTGGCAAAACCATGGTCCTTTCATACCCATGAGAACCCATGTGTTGGGGTCCATTTTTTCTTTGAATTTTCCATATTTTTTTAGCTAGCTAAATGTGCCTCATCTGGTAGCTTCCACCTAACAAAGTCTAGCCAATACTGCTACTGCAATGGATAACCTTTCCAATCGGGGTTGAATTCTTTCTTCACAAAATTCTTGTAAAAGTGATGTCTTAAACCATCCAATAACTTACCCATTAGTTTAATTGCTTTGCCCCTCGCTTGTTCCTCAGAGTGCTTCTTAGTGAAACTGAAGTTCGTTTTTCAACTTCTTCCGACATATATCCTTAATAGAGTCCGAAACCGCCAAAGTGCTATCCTTTGAGGTCCATTTGTGATAGGTGATCGAAATGTTATCCTTAATAGGGGCATCCACCTTGGTGATTAATATTCGGCATTTTGCTTGGGCCTCGCTTGTCCCTATGGCTAGATCATTCCATTATCTCGGACTAAAAAAATATTAATACTCTACAATAGTAGACATGAATGAGACCTCATCATCCTGGCCGAGTTTAAGGTATGCGCAGGGCTTCCACCTGCGCCGCCATCACCGTCCTCTCCATCATTCACAACTTCATTCCCAGCCCGTGTCCCATGACGATGATTGAATCAGTCAAGTTATCCCATTGTCACATTTGTCATCTAGACATGTAAGAAACACATCACGTTGAGGAAATTGCAATTAAAAGAAATTTTGCATCAGGCCTAATGGAGTGAGGCCCCGTCTCAGATAGGAATGCAAATCTGGGTTACTCTTTTGAAATTAGCTCTCTGATACTCTCCTTTTATCCTGGTTGTTGCATCCTCACTACTTTACGTTCTCTACAAGATCATCTTTCTTGCTCGCAACACAGCTCCTATGTTGTGAATCGATCATAGATTAGTTGGTAAGATTTTTTTACAGTAAAATCTGTCCACCTGAGTTTGAATCCTCATCGTATTTTTCTGAATTTATTCTAGAAATTCTGTGATGACTCGGTGACTTTTAAGATTGGGTCTGTCGGTCCAGTTTCAGTAAAGGGTAACAAAAAATGTGATAGTAAAATCACATAATCGATTACCACCACATATATTTGAGACCGAAGGACATTAATAACAAGCAAGGCATGAACAGCCGCATATAATGAATAAAGAAATAAAAAAATGCATCCGGAAAACATTTCAAAGGATAGCCTGTTAATCAACCTCCCGTTTTTCAGAAATCGCAACAACGGAATCTGAGAAACGAAGGAAGCAATGTGGATGCAGCATTTGTGCACACGACTGTACATGAGCAACATGGCATCCACGAAATTAATGGCCGGTTAATTGGCTGATCGCTTTTGGACCACTGGAATGTTTACTTATGAATCTTTCTTTGCAGAACTTGGATACTTAGTTGTACGCTTGTCTTGCCATCATGGAAACCACAAACAGACTCTGACGACTCTTTCCTCCGCGTTCCAAATCCAAAATAGCTGGATATGATGTTTCTGCCGCAGTTATCTTAATTAAACTACCCAAGAACAGTTTCGCAAAAAACAAATTCCAAGACTTAATTCTGTGTTAAAAAATAGCTTAATTAGCACAAATCTCTAGGCTCTAAGGCCACTCTCAGTGGGGTTTAGTGGGGTTTTATGAGAGTTTATGACATTAAATTTGCTGATACGGCAGAGTAGAAAGAAGGGGGAGTTTCATGCCATGTGAGAGAAGTTTCATCACAAAACTTTTCTGGCATGATTACCTAGTTTTTAGTCTAGGTAATTGTGTAGTGAAACTGTGCACTGAGTCTGGCAGTTGTCAGCAGCCGTCCATGAGTAATACACTTGTTAATCTCCAGGCTATTTGGGTCAAATTTCTCGAAGTTAAACCTCTCCAGTTGCTCTAGTAGTACGTACTCCCTGTTTGATTTCTAGTGTAGAGATAATGTTGAGAACTTGCAGCTAATCTAAGTATGTTAAAATGTTCTATGCACCAATAATCGGTGAGCCAGAAATGTAATGTAGTTGTCTAGCTTGGAACATACCTACACGGAGACAAACAAAATTCCAAATTGCCAAAAATAAAAGAATATCGATCCGATCTAGACAAAGACTGTTAGCCTCGTAATCAATCAACTTAGAACACTTCTCTTTAGGTCGAGAGAATTATTAACCTAGAATATTTTTTCCAGCAATAACCTAGAATATATATACTTGAGGTGAATACAATGATAAAGGCCTCGTCTGCCGACTCGGGCGGCACCCGACACCGGCCGCTGCAGCCCCCTTCCGCCCACCTCTCACCACCTCGCCGCCGCAAGAGCAGGCCATCGGAAGCTCGGGAAGCCATGAGGAAGGTGGCAGCAGGGCCTTTTTCTTCCAAGCTCGCCCACGCAGCCACGAGGAAGGAGGCGATGCCACTTGTTTCTCCGGCGGCCGGCGGCTCTCTCTGGCGAACTCAGCCCGGATCTGTGCCCCCATGGCCGGATCCGTGTGGCCCCTCGCCGGATTCAGCAAAACCCAAACCAGATTGAAGAGGGTGCGGCCCAGAACCGAGGCGTGGTGCTCCTCCGGTCCTGGTGCGCGAGGGTGCGTGGCGGCCAGGGCGCGGGTGCGCGCGGTCGAAGGCCAGCAGCCGGCGAGTGGAGCCAGCGGTGGTGCAAGGGGCCTGCGACAGCCAGCCAGGCGCGCGACAGCGGCATCCGGCCAGCACGCGGGGCTAAGGCGGCTGGCCAGGTGCGCGGCGGCGGTCGGCCGGCGACCGGAGGCCAGGAGCGTAGGCGTAGGCGCTTGAAGGCGCTTGCAGCGGCGGCCGGGGATCCCGGCAACGACGTGGGCGGCCACGACAAAGAGGTTGTGTGCTGAGGTTGTGGTCAGCGACCAGAGTACGAAGGCCGAGCTTGGCTGCGGCAAGGGCAGACGCGACCGGGGACGTCAGGGAGTCGGCGGTGAGGTGAGTGGAAGAGCGGCGATGCCCACGTTGTTGGCAGGTGCGGCTGGGTGAGTGGAAGAGCGGCAGTGCCGCCGCCACGATCGGGCTGTCGTGGTCACGTTCCGGGAGTGCTGAGATATAGTGTGCAGCGTGGGGTGGAGATACTCCGGGCGTAAGCCCTCATCGGCTCTCTTGCCGGTGGAGATGACGGTGGTGCCTTAGGACGTCGTTTTCCTCGCTGGGGGCGTCATTTTGGAGTTCCAACCCTGCTACAAGGGGCCCTCTGGGTGAAAACCTATCCAGATCATGGACGAGTGATGGCGGTACCGATGGCGGCGTACCTTCCTTGGAGGCATCATCTCTATAAGACCCATCTCAACTCTTTTGCATCTCTGGTTCATTGGCCATAGGCGGCTGCTGACAATGGCGGCAATCTCGTTGCATGGCAGGCTGGAAGGGTATTGTTGAGCTCATGTGGAGGCATTTGTAGTCATGGCGGCGACTGGAGGTTGTCGCATGATTGCCGGTTAGCTGCTTGCAGCGGACCATGACGGCTGGAGTCGCGGCGTGGGACAACGTCAAAGGGAGGCGCTTGTGGCATTGGCATTGTGGGACGACTTGGCTTGCAGCGGGTTCCAGTGAATTGTTTTTCAGCTTGGCTAGGCTATCCAGTGCGACACATTATCGGAGGATAGCGCAAGCGGCTTCTTCGGTTTGCTGGTATGACAGCGGAGACTATGTGTGGGGTGAAGCAAGGACGTGAGGTCGGCTTACAGCGATGGCTTGGTGGTTCGATGGTAATCCGGGGAATTTCTGGAGGCCCATTTGGAACTCTTCTATGATATCATGTTCTAACAGTATGGTGTAGCTCCAATCTTTTATCTCAAGCACGGTAGTCTATCGTGCACCAGAGGAATCGCGCGCTACTACATGTCTCGCCAGTGTGCTCTGTTCCTGCTCTTTTCCCTTTGCGTAAACGCGTATGAACGTATGATGTCACACCCGGTTTTAAAGGCAAAACCAGGTGCATCTCATATGTGCGCCAGGATCAGTTTACACACATATGGTAGACGCCACAAATGAATATCCATAACCATGCATAACGAAAAAAGTATTATAGTGCATTTATTACAATCTCAGAGTTGACTCAAATGTCATAGCGGAAGACTTAATTAAACGTTCATCTAACGAAGCAAAAGTGACTCCAACTCCACAGGCATTGACTGGGGGAGACTCGCCTAGAACTCCTCAAAATCAGTAGTGAAATCCTCAAAATTCTTCCAATCTGAACAGCATTCCGGGTGTAGTAGATGCAATAAAAGAAAGAAAGAAAAGCAACAAGTATGAGCACATAACGTACTCAGCAAATGTAATATGACATACAAGGCTGAGGCAAAAAGGTTGGCTGACCATACTGCAGTAAGCACTTTTAGTTGGTCAAGTTTTATTAAGCAACTATTTACTAGTAAATGAAAGTATATACCACCCACAAATTAATGAATGTCATATTCCCAACATATTCACATAACCACGATTTAGATCATGTTCAAGTATGATTATCATGTAAGGGTCCAGGCCGCTCTTGACCGTGAGCACGGCTGTTATAACAGTTTTACACTCTGCAGAGGTTGTACACTTTCACCATAAGCCGTGATTCCCATTGCCGAAGCATTGTACCCTTCCCACACCACGTGGACCGAGTACTGGGTTTCACTATGAGACGTTTACAAAAGCACTCTAATAAATGATAGCCCGCTAAGGTTTCCGGTTCAGAAGCAAAGCATAACCCTCCCTAATGAGGTCTGTCTCTTACCAAAGCCCACAGCTCAAAAGGACCGAGCTATACCCCGTCAACCGCCGCCCCCCATGCCCCTTTCGAGTAAAGCTACTAGAGCACCTAATTAGTCAGTCAAAGCCAGAGCCATATGGCACTTATGGTTGTACTGTTTTCCTGGGTGGTTCTCCATGTTCCAATTAAAAAGATATGATCTTGTCCATTAATTGATTAAAAAGGTAATAATGGAACATAGAGTAGGGGTTCATTTAACCAATCCCAGTTGAGCAAACTAAGCATCATCTACCATCAAAGTTAATTAAATAACCCAGTTTCAGGGACAGGAAAATATAGTGTCTAGGCAAATCCTTAAATAGAAACCCATCAAATTAAGACACATGCATGGGTGGTGAAATTAATAATTATTAGGACATTTGCATGACATAATACACTTGCCTTCTTCCCAACTCTGTTGCTGCTCAAATCCTTCTCCAACAGTTGGTTCTTCAGAGAAATCCTCGAACTGGTCGTTTCCTAATCGCATCACACATTCACATGCAAGGAAACAATACAACAAATAAGAAACAGTACAGCAAACAATTCCAACAGAAGAAAACAACAGCACAAAACTAATCTACACGTTACAACGAACGCGTGAGCGCGAGGATCACTAAAATCGGAGTTAAAACGCAAAAGATATGGCTTTTCTAAGGTTCAGGGACTTGCTGGCAAAGTTTTAAAAGTTCCAGGGGCTTAACTGCAAAAATCCGAGGGCTAAAACATAATTTTGTATAAAACTACGAGGGCTTACGGGTAAAAGACCAAAACAGGACCTTGGGCACAATTTTAAATCTTGCAGGGGCTTAAACAGAAGAAAAAGGACCTATTTGGAATTATTTTTGAACTAACTAGGACTGCGGGTTGATTTTCAAAAACATGGAGGGCTCTTTAGCAAATTTGCCTAAGTTGACCGTTACGGCTCTGATTGACTCGGGGCTGGATCTAATCTAGGCCGTTGGATCGCGATCGGACGGTCCACATCAGAACGGCCGAGGGGGAAACGTCGGCGACGACGGTCGCGGCGCCGCCGCCAGCGGACGCAGCGGTTCTTCGCCGGAGAAAATCGAAAACGCGCTACGGGGCACCACTAGCGACGGGACTTGGTCCTATGGACTCACTGGAGCACGACGAGCTCACCTAGGGTGGATTGGGTGGCTGGGATGGCGCGCACGCGGTGGCCGACGACGGCGGCGCCATGCGCGGCGGCGGAGCTCACGGGTGGATGCGGATCCGGCGCTACGGTGCATGAACTTCAACGCGACTTGGACGGAAAGAGAGAGGGGATGATGGCGAACTCACCAGGAACAATCTCAGCGAGAATAGGCTCGGGACGGCGTCGGACGACGGCGGCGGCGACGCGCTAGGGTTTGAGGGCTCGCGGCTCCGATTTTCGATGGGAAGGACTGCGGGCGGTGCGCGCGCTTAAGTAGGTCCGGAATCAGGGCCTCGGCAGGCGTGACGGGGACGGAGTCGGAGCGGCGGCGGAATCGGACCCGGGGAGGAGTTCGGGTCGGACACGGCGAGAGGAGGAAGGAGAAGCTGACATGTGGGTCCACCGCGTCAGTGAGAGTGAGAGAAAACAGCGGCGGGGGAGAAAAAGACGGGCTGGTGATGGGCCGAAAGCGGAGATGGCCGGGCGGGGAGAAAGGATTCGGCCCGGGAAAAATGGAAAGAAGCGCGGGGAGGAAAAACGAGCGGGAGAAGAGTCCAGGGGGCAAACTTGGACTGGGCCAAGAGTTGAAGGGGCGAAACCGAACTCGGCTAATTTAACTTTTCTAAAACTCAATCAAAAGCAAATCAAATTCGAATTTAAACAGAATTTAAATTCCAACTTGATTTACTAGCAACCAAAAATATATGCAACAGCATGAATGCAACAAAAACTTATTTTGACTAAAATAATTATTTAATGTGATATTTAAATTGATAAAAAGGATAGAAATTCCAATTAAATCCTAGAAAATTTATTTAAGCCTTAATAAATCCTAGAAAAATTCAAAGGGTTGCTACAATTTGAATGTGATGAATTTTAGGGTGTTACAAACCTACCCCCCTTAAAGAGAATCTCGTCCTCGAGATTCAGATGGATTAGAGAAAATCTGACGGAACTCTGCCATCAACTCATCTTCCCTTTCTCAAGTTGCCTCACTTTCCGCATGATGACTCCACTGAACTTTACACATCTTAATCACTTTACTCCTAGTAACTCTTTCAGCAGTTTCCAAAATCTTAGTTGGATATTCCTTATAAGTCAAATCATCTTGCACATCCAACTCATCCAATGGTAATTCTTCCTCAGGCACTCTACGACACTTTTTCAACTGAGAGATATGGAACACATCGTGCACATCTGACAGTCTGGCTGGCAACTCCAATTGATAAGCAACCTCACCTTTTCTATCAACAATCTTGAAAGGTCCAATGAAACGAGGAGATAATTTACCTTTCACCTTAAACCTTCTCAAGCCTCGAATAGGAGATACTTTCAAATACACATAATCACCTACTTCGAAAGTTAATTCTCGTCTCCTTGTGTCTGCATAGCTCTTCTGCCTAGACTGAGCCGTTCTCAAATTCTCTCTGATAATTTGAACCTGTCTTTCTGCTTCCTGCAGTATCTCTGGACCAAATAACTGACTTTCACCAGTTTCACTCCAATACAACGGTGTCCTGCACTTTCTCCCATAAAGCGCTTTGAATGGGGCCATCTTTAGACTTGCCTGATAACTGTTGTTATATGAGAACTCTGCATATGGAAGACTCTTATCCCAACGCATACACGTCAGGGTAACTTTGACAGCCAACAAACACCTCCATCACAAGAGAGATGACTACGGACAATGTGATGGGGAGAGACTCGATTTGGTCAAGGGCGACGACGGCAGAGTGTAGCGTAGCTATTGGCTGGCTCAGCTCCCTGACGTTCATGCTAAAATTACGTTTCACCGGCAAATTACCGAGGCGGCAGCAGGTATGTTCTTGGTCAGAACGGATCTGGAGCATAGTATATGATATGGATGCTTGTTGGAAGAGACCACGCCGCCTTTTCCCGTTAAGCCGTGAAGGAGATACTCCCTTCGATTTGGTAAATGGAGTTGTTTAGGACAAGATTTGAGTCAAATATTGATAATATAAATCATAAATAACATTTAAGTCGTTGAGTTTGGAAATGTGAAAATTATATAAATAGATTGGTCTTAAAAATTACTTTCATAAAAATATACATATATAATTTTTTCAAGAAATATTTTTATAGAAAAGAGAAGTCAAAATTGTGCTTTCGTGAACATGTCGTTGTTCTAAACGACCTGCTCTACCCAACCGAAGGTACTACTAACCATATGATTCGTCTGACCCAGCTTGCGCTCGATCTGATCCTTGTCGACGGAAACGTTTTGAATCGTCCAACCTCTCAACTAACGGCCCGAAAACATGCGTCCCCATCGTCGGCAACTGGTGGATTGTTAAAACAGAAAGTTACTAAACAAAAACATGTTTTCTCGATCCCTCATTTCATCAAAGTGTTTGTTTGGTTGGCACGCCTTCTACACAGCAATGGTCTATGCTTAACGTCGTGTAATCGAAATATGCCATACATATATACATGTACTCATTATGGGATACCTCAATGAATACTTCGCCTATCCAATAAGATAAAAAAAAGAATGGTCCGATTTACTGAAAATTTGTTTGATATTTGAGATTGCAATATATGTGCTGAACAAACATTATAAAAATGAATGCGCGGTATTGGTTAATAAATAATTGTGCTTCTCGTAGCTAGCTAAGATATATGCCACGGATCATGTGCACTGATTCACTGAACCATCCATGTCACCGGCGGCTCAAGCTTAAAAGCCAAAGGTAGCAGTTGCATTCTTTTGGGGCCCATAAGATAATTCTAAAAGTCTAAAAGTGGCGTAGCATTATATTTTGTGTAGGAGGGTGCTGTTATCTCGCACTTTTAAAATTAATAGTACAGTATATTGTAAACAATAGGAGGCAACCCCTCCTGTTGCATTAAGAAAATAGAGGACACGTACTAAGGAAAATAGAACCCGGCTGAGACGAAATTGCTTCCCTTTCATTACCAATCAAATAATTGCGGCTGATGTAGTTTGACTATTTAGATCAGTATTTTATTTTTATGGGATATTGTTGAGACTTTAGAGTGGTAACGTTTCTGTTAGCTAGTTGGTTCAACAATTTTTCACTTAAATCGTCATATGAATGGGGGCAAAAGATGTGCACCCTACTGCATATTATTTGTCAAGTAGAATTACAATTTGCATCTCGCAAAAAAAACATGCAATGGTGTATTATTAGGTTCCCCGGCCCTTATGATTGCATATCAAGTTGTTAATTAATAGGGTTGCACACAAATCAATTATATTTTGGGTTGAGCAAATCCGACTACCATACATATATATTCGCGCACTTGTTCATGAATATTTTGTTGCCAGATTCAAGGTGGATTTGCCTGTTCCAAATCTGGGTTTAAGCCTGAAGCTGCTGGGCACATTCGTTGAGCAGCCTCTGTCCAGGGTTAGTGAAGTGCTATTTTCTGACAGATTAAAAAGCCCCTCAGTTTTTCCTTGCATAAGTCAGAAAGGTAATGAACTAGTTAAAGAAACAGTGGAGCAAATTGTTAACCAAACTCTTATTCAAATTTTAAGCACATGCATGTTGTGTATGATTTATGCACAGTGACATGGTCAATGTTGCACCCCTTGCACCTATAAATAGCTTCTCACTCGGGCAGCACAATCATCACTTCCTCCTCACATTCTGAGTTCGTTTACTCAAACCTTGAGTGTGAGAGACCAGATACCAAGAACATCTAGCAGACATCATGGCCGCCACTGCGGCTACTCCATCGAAGATGCCCGTTTTGGCCGCACTGACCTTTCTGCTCCTAGCCATGGCGTGCCGGGCCAGCCCGTACTACCCTCTGGAGCTAGGGTACTACCATTACAAGTGCCCCCAGGCTGAAACCATCGTGAAGGCCGTCATGGAGAAGGCCATCGCCCAGAGCCCCGGCAATGGCGCCGCCGTCATCCGGATGCTCTTCCACGACTGCTTCGTCGAGGTATTATTACAGTATCATCTATATACATGTTAGAGTCTGCCAAAGTTAGTGCAAAGCTAGAAAGGATTTATATATATTGCAACATACAGTATATGTTCTGACAAAGCAGTGTTATAGATAGAGCTAAGACTTACACTCTCTTGTCTCATTGTTGTTGGCTAGGGCTGTGATGCTTCGGTACTTCTGGACCCGACCCCGTTCAGCCCGACGCCGGAGAAGCTGAGCGCGCCCAACAACCCGAGCCTGCGCGGCTTTGAGCTGATCGACGAGATGAAGAGCGCGCTCGAGGCCGCCTGCCCCGGCGTCGTCTCCTGCGCCGACATCATCGCCTTCGCCGCTCGCGACGCCTCCTTCTTCCTCAGCCACGGCAGGGTCCACTTCGACATGCCGGCGGGCCGCCTCGACGGCACGTTCTCCAACGCCTCCGAGCCGCCCAAGTTCCTTGCCCCGCCGACCTCCAACCTCAGCGACCTCATCTCCAGCTTCGTCGTCAAGGGGATGTCGGTGGAGGACCTCGTCGTGCTCTCCGGCGCGCACACCGTCGGGAGGGCCCACTGCTCCTCCTTCGTCTCCGACCGCCTCGCCGTCCCCTCCGACATCAACCCCGGGCTCGCCGGGTTCCTCCGGGGACGATGCCCAGCGAACCCGACGAGCAACGACGACCCGACGGTGATGCAGGACGTGGTGACGCCCAACGACGTGGACAACCAGTACTACAAGAACGTGCTGTCGCACACCGTGCTGTTCACCTCCGACGCGGCGCTCCTGACGTCGCCGGAGACGGCGAAGATGGTGGTGGACAACGCCAAGATCCCCGGATGGTGGGAGGACAGGTTCGAGAAGGCCATGGTGAAGATGGCCAGCATCGATGTGAAGACCGGGTACCAGGGGCAGGTCAGGAAGAACTGCAGGATGATCAACCACTACTAGCTAGTTGATCAAGCAATCAAGTTAATTGCACGCCCAAGCAGTGTGAAGGATCGTTCTTAATTGAGAGAAACCGCGCGCCACGGCGAAGGATGAATGGGTTGAGTTGTTGACTTGCTGGGTTTTTATTCATAAGTTGCAAGAGTATTGTTGTTGACTTGTTGTACTGCATGGATGGCAACTGTATCATTGTGTATTTGTCATTTGCCTTTGTTTGATTTTTTTCTTCAAATCTGGAGAGTTTTGTACGTGTTCGTAATTATTTGGTTTTGTGTTTATGTATTCGGAACATTAAACAACTTTAATAAGTTTAATTTCCGTACAAATCAAATTATTTAAGATGCGGTTTAATATGTTTAATATCTCTACTTATCATCTATCTATGGCTGACTCCTCCATTAATTATATGTTGGGCCTAATTAAGTGCTCCCTCCATCCAAAAATGTAAGATGCGGTTATTTTAACTTAGCGTGCTTACTAGTTACTATACTAAATCAAATCATTTAAAGTTACCGTATAAGTATTTATGATAACAAATAAGAAGATATATTTCTAATAGATCTAACTATAGTAATTTGATTTCATAAATATCACTAGTATTTTGTTTATTAATTTGATCAAACAAAAAATAGTATGACTTACAACAAAACTAGAAACTAACTCTTTTGGGGGCACATGAAGTATAACATATGGCATATCATTGGTGGCAATGAAATTTTTCCCATTAGAAATTATATTAATTTGATTTCATAAATATCACTAGTATTTTTATAAATTTGATCAAACTTAAAATATTATAAATTACAACAAAACTAGAAATTAACTTATTTTGGGGCACATGAAGTATAACAAATGACGTATCATTGGTGGCAACGGAATCTTGTCCATTAGAAAGTATTAGAAATATGTTATTGTAACTAATTTTTCTAACACATACTTTGTATGTTTCAACTAATTATTGACCAAAAATTACAAATTTTAAAGTTTCTAATGCGCATGTATGCCTTAATTTTTTACATGGAGGCACTATACAAGTTTGACTGGCCAGCCTGGGCTAAATACATATGCCAACTAGCACATATTGTATGCTTTTTGTTTTTTTTTTTGAGAAAACACATTATATGCTTTTTGTTGCAAACCTTCGTACTACGGAAAAGTACTAACGTGAAGTAGTGTCATCCAGTTCCTCGCTATACAAAATAAAGCACATAGAGACATATAACTTTTTCTGAATAGGTGCTATAAATCAATAGCATCCTATTTTTGTATGAGCCTGATATCAAAGCTACTGTAAATTTGACATACAAATTCTTTTCAAAAAAATATTTTAGTTGTTAGATAAGATGTTTTTAAAAATATTAAAAAAATTTGAGCAGATATTTCATCAACTCAAAAAATCTTAAAAGTTTTTAAAAAACCATCATGACTTCGTGAGGGTATATAACTCACCTGACAAATCATATAAAATATTTAGGAAGAATTTTTATTTTCAATCTACAATATCTATTGTACTAGATCATAGATCGCTATTGATTTATAGCAATATACTTAAGAAAATTCAAAACTTTTCAAAGTCCCTATGTGGTTTTTTTTTGTATTGACCAGATGGGTGGGAAAAAGAAAATGACAGAAGTGCTGCATATGACCGATGAGTTGCAGACTTCATAGAAGGAGAGAAAAGTTTTTTCGATCGGCTCAAGGTACTAAAGCTGTGGATATTCTTTTGCTAAGGCGGTTTAAAATTTCCAAATAAATCCCATCCATGGAAAAATTCCTTCCCCACCAACATTACCACTACTTGTATCAAAGCAAAAATATTCCAACTGAAAACGACGTAGCAGAGGTTGATAAAGTTCAGCAGATCACATCGAAACAGAGTTCAGTTTCATTGATCGCACCCACCACACATGAAAACGAACACCTTAATCAATTTAATCAAGATAATATGGCTAAGTCAAAGGTGCCGTCGACATGCTAACAAACTATGCATCATTAAAAAAGAAACATTTCTTCGTAATAAAAAATATAGCTGAAGTATACAAAATCCTTTAGGGCAGGTATATTACTATACGTCGTCAGTAATATCATAGGCCGTCTCATGCAGTGTCACGTAGGATTTTTACAGATGTGGAGGAGAGAGGGTGAGGCGAGAGAAGAATATTGTTGTTCCGTGAAATAACCACCTCATGCATGAGCTAAACTTTAGGAGTACGAGACTACCCGTCGACCATTACACGAGTGATTGTTGCCATGCACCTCACAAAATTCCTTTATTTTACCTATAAATTAAAGGATACGGTATTACTACAAGAGAACTGAAACAACAATTTATTCTTTGAGGAACCGTTATTCTTTGAGGAGCCAAAACGTGTTTGTTTTCCTTGCTAGGTTGCCTCGGGGCCTGTGCAAGCGAGCTTTTGGTTGCTGCACCAGGCGAGCCGAATGGGCTCTCCGCGACAGGCAAGGGCCGTGTTTCTTTGGGAGTGGAAACTTTTTTCACCCCGTTTGACCAATAATTAAAGGTATTAAATAAAATCAATTTACAAAACTACCTTCACAATCCCGAATTAATTCACGAGATAAATCTAATGAAGCCTTTGACCGCACGATTAGAGGATGGTTACTGTAGCATTATTGTACTAAATCATGGATTAATTAGGATCATTAGATTCGTCGCGTAAAGTTACACACATTTTTAAAAGGTTTTACAAATAGACTTCATTTAATACTTTATGCATGTAATATTCTTTTTAAAAGTATATTTTCTATGAAAAAGAAACGCGTCCAGGCAAGGCTCGCTCGTCGAAGAGAGACGAGCCTAGCCCTTTAGTTCGGCAACCGAACACGCCCAAAATGCCGCTGCGGCCCATGTTCGATGGACCGATTCTATGCGTACCATTTAGAAATAGCTTAAATCGCGCCTACATAGAAGCATAGGACACACAGAAAATAATTACCGGATGAGTATTAAATCTGATTAAACCCCCCTACGAAAAATAAAAAGGTGTAGAGGCCATTTCGTTCAAATTTCCCAGTCCTATGTGGACGTGCGGCGACGGCGTCATTGTCATCGTGCCCTTCTTGAAGGCGCCGCATCTGGAGACCCGTCTTGACCGGTGACAGTGATGGTGTTGCCTTGTGCGTTGCGGCTTTGGTGGTGCGCTTGATCTGTGTTGGAAGGGAGTTGCCGAGGGCCCATGGGGGTGTAGCCTCATGGTCGACGCGCTTGGCGTAGTGGTGTTTCCAGTAATGGCTGGGCGGAAGTGTGGCTCTCAGAGCAGGTTCATGTATCCGAGTCCTTGGCAGAGGAGTGAGGCGTTGGATGAGGCGGGGCCCCCACGCAGAGTGGCCAGGATCGGTGGTTTCTTTAGTGATGTAATGAGAGTGTTATGCCGATGCAACGCTGGTGCAGGGAGATCGACGACCGAGTGTGTGTGGCTTGATTGTGATAGCCCATGGTGGAGGAGTTCAGGTGGCCGCTTGTGCTCGCAGCGGGTTATTCCTTCGGGCATGGCACAGCGTTGCCGACGACGGCGCGGGTTGCGGTGGTCTTTTTGGCTCTTCTCCTAGGTCGTGGTGGTGTAGTGTCTTGTTGTGTGCGTTGTTCGTGTGCGTTGTTTATGTGTGGTGGTGTTCGCTTTAGCGTGTGATGTACAATTGCTTCTTCTTTTTAAATGAATTGGCAGTGCTCCTGTCTTTACTTTCAATAAAAAATATTTGCAACATGCCGCTTCCGCTTTTTATTGGTTCTATTCTAGTAAGTAGGAGTATCTATCGCCAAAGATTAAGAAATTATACGGAAGGAAAATAGAAATTTGCTGGGCCGCCGGTCTGGTCCAGGAAGAAGTCATGCTGCAAACGAGCCGACAGCAGTTCACCCTTGGGCTCAGAAGTGAAGAATTGGTCATATTTGACTTTGCTTCATAGCCCCAACCGAAGCACTAACCTCCTCTTAAAATTTGGACCAATCATATGGCCATTTACATAAATATTTGATTTCCTACATAGAAATAATATTGACATTTTCATGAAAAGTTCGTCCATAACATACTTTTGGGACAAAGCAATAAATATTCGTTTTCCACCTCAAAATTTCACTATGCAAAAAGCATCATCACATCACATCAAATCTCTCTCCTCATGCATAGAGCATTAAATGTAGGTAAATAAAAAAACTAATTACATAGTTTTGATGTGCACGACGAGACGAATCTTTTGAGTCTAGTTAGATCATAGTAGGACAATAATTAACACAAAGAAACGAAAAGTGCTACAGTACGCTACAGCGACCGATGTGACTTTTCAACCACCCTTTTCAGGGGATCTAAACACAGCCATGATAGTTTTTCATGAAAATCTCGTCCATTACATACTTTTGGGACAAGCTAGTAACGACGGTCAAACAGATGTATCCTTGGAGAATGCATGTATAGATGACTAGGCAACACCACATAGTATGTAACAATATTTTCTAACATAACGGCATTTGTGCTGTCCAACCGATATATGGCGTAAATAACAATAGTGAGGTCAGCTTTGCGCGTTTGCCGTATAAACCAATTAGTTGTTAAGTAGCTGTAAGTCTGTAACTTGTAATCAAGTATATATATATATAGGGATCAGGGAAGCTAGTGAGTATTGATCGTGACTTCTTCACCATTGTTTGGCATTGGACCTGGCCAAAGTGGAGAGAAGCATATGGTCAAACACATTTTGTCCTGTTTGTCAACCATTCGATCTCGATTTTGCATTATTGGCGACGGAGTATTCTGTTCTGATTGGCGTTTGGTCTCAGGCACTTGCTTTCAGTGTTGTATGTACACAGTCTCCTTTGTCACTATAAAGTAATCGGCGCCACTCCCTCGCTCCATTTGTATTTTTTAGTTTGTATTAAGTCAATCATCACTAGTTTTGATTAAGTTCGTAGAAAAATAAAATATATAATATCAAAGAAATGTACTGTGAAGGGATTTTATAAAAGTAATTTGATGTTATATAGATTCTAGAGCTTTTTTATAAAATTGGACAAGATATTGTGTGGCTTAGACAAAAGGTAAAACATCTTACAGTTTGGAAAGGACGGAGTACTCTACTTTTTAAACAATCATCACACTAGAACTATTTTTAAAAACTGGGTTTGATACTTGGGGGAAATAACCCCGACTTTGATATACGAAACGGATCGAGCTACAGATAACGTACTTGTGCCTAATTGCATTCCAAGCACCCATGTCAGACGGCAGAGGCTGTTGCAATTGGATGTGGATGCATTATTAATTAAATGGGCCGGGCAAGAGGACCTATAAGTTATATACCGATCGCAATTATTGGATGTATTGAACCCTAAACCTAAACATTGTTGTTACCCATATCCAGCGTCTGGTGGTTAGATTTTTTTTTTGACTTCTTCAAACCAGCTCGTCAACTTGGTGTTAATTCAGCATGCCAATTTTGCTATTTTACGCGTACTTTTTCAGATGTATAAATTATGCCACGAAATTCATTTTTATGTTTTTATAAAAGAAAGTCGACTACATAATATATACCCTATGCATTGCACAAATGTACCATTCTTCTTTATTGTTTCTATTAGTTTTGAGATGCATTGCACAGCAAGCAAGCAAATGGCTCGCTGTGTGGGATAATCGATAAACAAATAGCCTGCCCCTGTTACTCGATGTCTCGATCACGCACGCAAGCCCCCTACCTAATGACTTCCAAGAATCCAGCTGCAGCGAACTGACCTATCGCCCCTGTTTTGTTGGCTCCAGTACGTCCCTAGCTAGCTGCTCAGACACGCTCCATATGCATCATGCAGGCAGGGTACGTTTCAGCTCCAAAACCCCTTTATTATAGTGTACTAGCATGCAAGCCCTAACTACCTTCCCGGTTTAACAAATTAAACCACACTAGATAACATCGCCCATCACTCGTCAACGACAATTAGGCCTCATTTGGTAGAGCTCCACGTGAGGGTGGAGTTGGAGTTAGAGGTGGATGAGCTGATTTTTTTAGCTCCACCAGCTTCACTTGTGTCATGTATAAAACAGCTCCACCTCTCACAACCAACTCCAAAAGTGATTCTCCGCCATGGTCATTTGGTGCAGCTCCAGCAAACTCTGAAGCTGTTTTTGGAACTCTATCAAAGGGGCATTAATCATCGTAGCACTTAATTAGCTGTACTCAATCAGCCACGTTCCGCGCTCGCGGTCTCCTCTCCGACATGCCGACTGGATGATGCCGAGATAAACAAACATTCAGAAGCCACTGGTCGAGAAGCCCCAGCGCCCTATAAATAGCCTTGAGCAGGAACGTAGCCTCTCACCACCTCAGATCACACTCAGCTTCAATTCGTTCCTTCTCACTTGAGTGAGCTTGTGCGACTGTGCGGCGGCGATCAGAAGCATGATGGCGAGTAAGATGGCTGCTCTGCTCTCGTGTGCGTTGCTGCTTGTGGGAGCAGCAGCTGGCTACTACACTCCCCCCAGCCCTGCTACCTGCGGCCTCAAGGTCGGGTACTACCACGACAAGTGCCCGGCGGCGGAGGCCATCGTCAAGCGCGTCGTCGGAGCCGCCGTCCGCCTGAACCCCGGCGTCGGCGCCGGACTCATCCGGATGCTCTTCCACGACTGCTTCGTCGAGGTACGTTATATTATCATCGTCAGTTACATACACTTTGTGTACTGACGCCGTACTGTACTGACCACTAAGTACTGACGCCGCCATGGCTGCCACTTGCAGGGCTGCGACGCCTCCGTGCTCCTGGACCCGACGCCGGCGAACCCGCAGCCGGAGAAGATGGGCCCGCCAAACAACCCCAGCCTGCGTGGCTTCGAGGTCATCGACGCCGCCAAGGCCGCGCTCGAGCGGGCCTGCCCGGGCGTCGTCTCCTGCGCCGACATCGTCGCCTTCGCCGCCCGCGACGCCGCCTTCTTCCTCAGCGGCGGCAGCAGCAACGTCAACTTCGACATGCCCGCCGGCCGCCTCGACGGCCGCGTCTCAATCGCCTCCCGCACCCTCGACTTCCTCCCACCCCCAAAGTTCAACCTTCCCCAGCTCATCCAGAACTTCGCCGCCAAGGGCCTCGGCGTCGAGGACATGGTGGTGCTCTCCGGCGCGCACACCGTCGGCCGCTCCCACTGCTCCTCCTTCGTCCCCGACCGCCTCGCCGCTCCCTCCGACATCGACGGCGGGTTCGCCGGCTTCCTGAGGGGACAGTGCCCGGCGAGCCCGAGCTCCAGCAACGACCCCACGGTGGTGCAGGACGTCGTGACGCCGGACAAGCTGGACAACCAGTACTACAAGAACGTGCTGGCGCACCGGGTGCTCTTCACGTCCGACGCGTCGCTCCTGGCGTCGCCGGAGACGGCGAAGATGGTGTCGGACAACGCAAACATCCCTGGGTGGTGGGAGGACAGGTTCAAGGCGGCCATGGTGAAGATGGCCAGCGTCGAGGTGAAGACCGGAAGCAGCGGTGAGGTCAGGAGGAACTGCCGGGTTGTCAACTAGCTGTTCTGATGGTACACATATGCTGTGTTCATAAGCACATGCATGTTGTTACATTTGTCAATTTGTCATTGCTTCATTTCGTTTTGTGAACTTTATTTGTAAATTGTAATTATCATTGCAAATTCGGAATTGATGTTAATAAAGTCTGCATTCGATCGGGAATTTATATTTCAACATCCAATCAAATTTACAATCAGGTATGAGTCATGACACAACAACTCAACAACGCAGGGAAAGACTAACGATCAGATATGTTGTGCGGTGACATGTAAGACTACCAACAAGGCAACAACGTAGCAAAAGAAGAAAAAAAAAGTCGTTTAGGGTAGTACATCTTTGAATAGTCTATACTACGTACGTAGTACATCTTTCCTCTTCCTCCAGCTACATGTGTCTCTGTTCTGCACATTTCCCCTATGGGCAGCTATGAACTACTTCCGCCCTGTAATATTTGATGTTTCAGACAGATATTTTAGCCTTCAATTAGTTGTGTTTCTTTGTCACAAACGTCAAATAAAAATGATTAGGGATAGTATATATTACCCCGCCCCACCCATTGGTACCGCACTATTAATCCATCCAACTCTCTGTTGTTGGATATGTTCCAAATTCACATCCACGATATAGGCCAGGCTTGGGCCAGAGCGAAGCGGAGGCCCATTGTGCTGTGGTTTCTCTCAGGAGTGCACAGTTTAGTCTCACCTTGGCAACGCAACCAAGCACAGGGACGTGAGCCGCCTATATATATGTAAGCCTATGTAGACGGTAGGGTAAGACAAGACAAGACAAGGCAAGACAGATAAGTCATGTATCATCCCTACTTGTAAACTCTCCTCAATAGTGATTGTCTTCCGTGGTTTTTTTTCCCGCAAGGGTTTTTCCACGTTAAATCGTGTCTCGTGTTCGATCTTGTTTTCCGCATTATTTGCTAACATCTGTGTGGTATTGTCCATTGTAACTTTTGATGTTTTCAGTCACTTACTCTAGGAAACGTGGAAAAAAACCTCACAGTCTTTATGAGCCCCTGATGGAACCGGGAACGTAATAAAATGGAAAGTTGGTGGAAGAGCAAAGAAACATATTGGCTTAAAATTAGATCAACTTTAAAATATTGATCTAGTAAAATTCAAACCATGGAAGCTGATGGAAGAACAAAGAAACATCAGCATAAACAAGTAGTCCAACACCCCCTCAAAGCTGAAGGTTTAATTATCATAATTTGTTGTGCTAAAAAGAAAACAGGCATCCCAAAGAATTTTTTGGAACTTTGTTTGTCGCAATGCGTTGGTGAAATTAAGAATTATCACATTTGGTAGCTTGATAGTGTTCTCTCGCATATATAAGAGCACATAATCATAACTAGAAGATACATAAAACATACCATTTGAATGGTTGATTTTGCGATAATTAAAACATGACGTGCATACATTTCAAGAAGTCAATAATAAAGTTAAAAAACTCTCAAATGTTCACAAATGTACCGGTATGCATAAAAACAACTAGCATTAACTTCCATTCAAAATAATTAATAACTTGGTTATGGCAA
This sequence comes from Echinochloa phyllopogon, assembly GCA_033239725.1. Lineage (NCBI taxonomy): Eukaryota > Viridiplantae > Streptophyta > Magnoliopsida > Poales > Poaceae > Echinochloa > Echinochloa phyllopogon. Next base: position 57,404,503 of record BTCW01000018.1, on the reverse strand, counting down.
GCTGACATATATACGGTCCATCACAACGGTTTGAATTCCAAATTTATTTTGGATTGAATTAATTTACTGCATACAATTTGAATTTTTACCATTCAAATCTGGTTAAAAAGTATGCAAAAATTCTAAGAAAAATTGGGAACATTTGGGCCAAATTTTAAATACATAGAGCTCATGAATTTGTTTCTAGAAATTATTATAAATTTAAATAATAGTAGAATGTATATCACGGTTAAATTTTCATACTAGAAAAAACATTCAAAATTTCAGGATAACTCAAAAAAATAATTGCATAACTTTAGGAAATCAAATAAATGCGGGTAACACACACAATTATTTATTTCTAAAACCTTAATTTGGGATATTTGCATATGTTCTGTATTTTGATCCTATCAAGAAACAATATCTAGGGCACCCATCCAGATTCTCCAACTAATTATACATCAAAATGCTTGCCCTTTTCATTCTTATTATGTTGCTACTTTTTTAAGGATTCTCTTTCAGTTGTCACTTTCTTGATCAACACACTCTAGAAAAAGATATCAACCAAGCAAGCGGTTGCATATACTTGTAACCTGCATTGAAGTAGCTAGGGAAAGCTAGTGATTCATGACATCTTCCCCCCTTTGACATTGCGTGGGAACCTTCCAACCTCTGGCTAGAAAAAAGGAAGAGGCATCGGTCAACTCACGTTTTGTGCTGATTATGTCAACCGTACGTACACGTACCCACCCAGTTTTGATTTTGTAGATAATTGTGCGTTGTACCTACAAATGGTATCTTTGGTGTCCCTGGCTTATAATTTATATTTGTGTTACTACTAGGGCAGGAGCCAGCCGCGTACTGAATCCAAGTGGAATGCTTCTAGGAGACTTATTACAAATGGACACACTAATTCGGATTAATGTGCAAGACGATGGTATGTCTGATCAGTCTATCACAATTATTGCTGAACCAAACAAATAACAAACCCTAAACCTTGATTTGTGTTGGTTGTGCATGGAGAGGGAGGAGACGCACATGATTGATTTTGTTTCTTTGTAAGTTTTTGCGTGGCGGCTCGCCAGGAGTACGTGTAGTTGTTATACCTGCCCATGTGTCTCGTTTCTACACATATAATTTTTGTAATTGCTCACCACGTACGTTTTCAAACGTACACCATGCATGCAAATTAACTCAAACAACGCGAGGTTCAACGCAAAAGAGAAGAAAAAAACAAGTCAACTAAGTAGCGCATGAGCATGAGCATGACCCAGTATAAGGTATAAATAGCTGTTGATGGGATCAACTCAATAAACAATACACCACGCGCCAACGCCTACCTAATGTCGTCCTTTTAAGAATCCACTAGACACCGATTCTTATTTGTCGGGAGAGACCATCTTTGACTCTAGTTCCTATAGGATCACAGCCTCGACGACACGGTTCAATCATGCACGAGATATCCGAGCAATACCACTGGTAATGCCTACATTTGGGTTTAAGTTTATGCTCTTGGCGACAAGCTGAGCTGAGTTGTACTCAATCTACGGACACGTTCAGCACTCGTGCCTTTCTTGCGCAACATGCCGACTTGTTGCTGAGATAAACAAACATTCAGAAGCCACACATTCAGAACCTTCGTATTGCTATAAATACACGTGAGCAGCAATGGCAACCTCACCAGCTCATCAGTCTCATCTACAGTCACTAGCCAGCCCCATTTCAGCAGCTTCAATTCGTTCTCTAGATCGTCGACGATCTGAATCCGAGCAAGCATGGCGATGGCGAGCAAGAAGGCGGCTGATGCTCTGCTCTTGGGTGTGTTGCTGCTCGTGGCAGCGACATGCCAAGCAAATGGCTACTACAGCCCTCCCAGTCCCGGCACGTGCGGCCTCAAGGTCGGGTACTACGGCGACAAGTGCCCGCCGGCCGAGGCCATCGTCAAACGCGTCGTCGGAGACGCCGTCCGGCTCAACCCCGGCGTCGGCGCCAGCCTCATCCGCATGCTCTTCCACGACTGCTTCGTCGAGGTACTGCACATTTGTTACACTACACATCATGTCCCAGAGAGTACGTGTTCTTCATGCAATTCCCTTGCACTGACACGATCACACGACACGACGCCGTGACAACGTGCAGGGCTGCGACGCCTCCGTGCTCCTGGACCCGACGCCGGCGAACCCGCAGCCGGAGAAGCTCGGCGCGCCGAACAACCCCAGCCTCCAAGGCTTCGAGGTCATCGACGCCGCCAAGGCCGCGCTCGAGCGTGCCTGCCCTGGCGTCGTCTCCTGCGCCGACATCATCGCCTTCGCCGCCCGCGACGCCACCTTCTTCCTCAGCGGCGGCCGCAGCAACGTCAACTTCGACATGCCCGCCGGCCGCCTCGACGGCCGCGTCTCCATCGCTTCCCGCACCCTCGACTTCCTCCCACCCCCAAAGTTCAACCTTCCACAGCTCATCCAGAACTTCGCTGCTAAGGGCCTCGGCGTCGAGGACATGGTGGTGCTCTCCGGCGCCCACACCGTCGGCAGCTCCCACTGCTCCTCCTTCGTCCCCTACCGCCTCGCCGCCCCCTCCGACATCGACGGCGGGTTCGCCGGCTTCCTGAAGGGCCAGTGCCCGGCGAGCCCGAGCTCCAGCAACGACCCCACGGTGGTGCAGGACGTCGTGACGCCGGACAAGCTGGACAACCAGTACTACAAGAACGTGCTGGCTCACCGGGTGCTCTTCACGTCCGACGCGGCGCTCCTGACGTCGCCGGCGACGGCGAAGATGGTGTCGGACAACGCGAACATCCCAGGGTGGTGGGAGGACAGGTTCAAGGCGGCCATGGTGAAGATGGCCAGCGTCGAGGTGAAGACAGGTAACCAGGGTGAAGTCAGGAGAAACTGCCGGGCTGTTAACTACTAAAAAGCTCCTCTGAATCTGATGACCATCGACTGCGGCAAGCTCGGTTGCATTGGCATTGTTTAGTTTCATATGCTAGCTATGTTATGGACTTTGATTTGTAAGTTTGTACCATGATATTGGAGTTGACGATGATAATAAAGTCGATCGGTTTTTCAAACCCTGCTCTAGTAATGAAAACAGACTCAAACTTGTATTATCACTTTGGGCTCCAATAGAGCACACAATAACATGACAGCATGCAGAACCCAAACAGCCGATGGAACAACACCAACACTTAGACACCTCAACAGGAGGAGGGACAATGACAAAACCTTAACAACTACGGCAACGACCCTGACACACAAACGGACTAACACACGGGGACACATGTTTCATAAACAAAAAACATGCTGGCCTTTTGGAGGATCTTCTAAATCTGTCTGGGCCAGCCTTGCTGGGCGCCGGTGCTAAACCGACGCCGCCATTCCTCCGACGACCCTACCATGGAAGCAGTAGCAGAGCTTTGATGGTTGATGAAGCTCACTTTATTATGCAGATTCGCTCCTTGCGTGCTGCTTCTGCTTCCAACAACTCCAGGAGATGGCTGCGACGACGGGAACGAAAAGCTTGAGCGATCAACATAACCCATGCCGGTGCTGAGACCGGCGGCATGATCGCCGGCGAATCCATAGTTGTTGGAGTAGGAGATGCCCGGACCAAAGCCATAGAATGGAACCTCAGCCGCCGGCACAATCTTGGTTGTGTTATGCACCATAATTTGCTGCTGGTACTGGTAGTTCCAGGACGTGGACTGTTCCTCCGGAGGCACTAGAGACGCTCTCTCATAGGCGAAGTGTTGAGCGCCTGCTGCAGCCATGATGTTGCTGTTGCCTCCTCGTGCAGGTGCTACTGCCATCTTTGAGTTGGAGTATGCAAGAAAGTCTGGTGCCAAGGACGATGGTGCCTGCGCATGCGCACTCTTTGAGTTGAAGTATGCAAGAAAGTCTGGTTCCTGGAACAGCGAGTTCTTCATCATGGCGTACTGGTGCATCGAGATGCTCGGGTGAACGACGCCGATGTGGTTGTCTCCTCTTCCACCGGGCGCCATCATCGTCTCTAGCGGCGGCGCCGACACGGGCGGCGACGCGTTGGTGAAGCAGTAGTAGTGGGGCATGTTATTGGCGTTTGGATCAACGGCGGGGAAATCATCGGCTACTCCGGTGCAGACCTGAAATGCTAGTTCCTGCTCTAGTGCGCCATCTGTTTCCACAAGCAGGGTGCTCTGCACATGATCCTGCTCTTCCGGTGCCTCTTCTTCCTGATTTCTCTTCTTTCTTGGCTTCTTGCTGGCGCCGCCGCCGCCGCCACAACTGCCCGCGGCATCATCGCCGGCGGCGGCTTTGGCTTTCGTCTTACTCATCGCCGTCTTCTTCGCCTCGACCTCCTTGCCCTCCGCGCTATGCTTCTTCTTCTGGATGGTGCACAACACAATCGCGTCCATCTACAAGAACAAATTAAAATCAAGCCAACGTAATATGCCGCTCCCTCTCTGACAGTCTGACGCAGCGACACAAACACGCATATGCATCAACATGAAAGCCAGATTATTATTAAATAAAACGGGTACGTAAAGATGAAACCTTAGCATTGCCGTCGCGTGTAGCATCTACGAATTCCGCCTCGGACGTCACGCTCTCGTACTCGTACATGGTCCACTTGGTCCTCACTCCCTTGTTCGATTTGCTCTTGTTTGATTTGCCCTCATCTTCCGGCGGCGGCTGCAGCTCATCATGTTCCGGCGGCGGCGGCAGGCCCTGGTTCTTCTTCCTGCCGCGCGGTGCTTCGTAGAAAACCAGCGTCCTCATGCATCCGACCAACGCGCCGCCGTAGCGGATCTTGCTCGGGCTCCCCGTGGCGTTCAAGTGGCCATTGTCCGGCGTGGCCCGGTTCGGCCGGCTGCCGCCCTGGTGCTTGCGCTGCCTCTTGGTGAAGAAGAACCACCTGTTCTCGCCATACTCGCTGTACTTCTCTGCAGCTCGATCCAGATCATATATAGCAACAGATTCGAAACCAAATCAAACCATTATTAGCTGATGATTACTAATTTTTACTGACCCCTGCATGCATATATGTTGAGAAATCAAGACACGTTGCTGCACTGCACAAGCTTATTATTACCTATGAGTCTGTGCGGATGGTAATCGAGGATGCGCTCGTCGACGAAGATCGGCAGCGGCAATGGCTGGTTGGAGAGCCTCGCCCGCAGGCAATACAGGATGAGCTCGGCGTCGGTTGGGAGGAAGTGGTAACCCGGAGGCAGGTTCAGCACGAACCTTCTCAGACTTAGAGTAGAGGCAGCGTTAGAAACCGAAGCGGAGGCCGCCGCGGCCATCGTCGGAGTACCATCATCCATCACCGATGGAAAGAGAGACCTTTCCGGACAACTCCGTATTTATTATGAGTCCAGCTTGCGTGCGGGCGACAGGGCTTGGATGGATTGGCCCGATATGGCATGCAGGACTGAAAAAGAATCCCATCTGTGCACGCGTGCAGACCTCAATTTCTTTACCTAAAACGGGAATTTATGCAGCGTAAAACGGGAATAAAACAAGAAGGAAAAAACGGTCATTCGGAAAGGGCAGTTTAAAGTTTTAGATGCTTACTGTACTAGGGTATTACCAATGTTTCCAGAATTAGAAGCCTATATACTCAGCTCTCTTTTAAATGAGTAGCAGAGGCACGTGTGCGCACGTATATGTATAAAATAAATCACGCATAGCATACAAAATATACACATCCAAATAAACTCACGTTTTAGCATATACAAAATCAGCACCTCACAAACTAATATGTTAGCTAGACGGAAAAAGCACAATCAGCTATTTCTTTCTCATGGTCTCGTGGAACAAAAAATATCTCTTCGGCTGCCCCCCCCCCCCCCCCCAATGTTTGCAATAAGTCTAGGAAATTGAAAAGCCTCGATGTTACTAATAGTGATATTTGATATGACCATGTCCTCCCGTGCGTGGCAGACTGATGAAGAAAACCCTAACACGAGGCTAGGACAGAAACCCTAACGGGACTGATCCACACGCCTAGAAACCCTAACGCAAGGGACAGTCAGTCCACAGCCGGCAACGACCAGCCACAGCCAAGCGCGGTCAGGCCAGATCCGGCCACAGCCATCCGCGGTCAGGACACAGCTAGCAGCGGCCGGTGATCAGCCAGGCCACAGCCGGCAGCGGCCAGGCCAAAGATGGCCACAGCCGGAAAACAATGGAATTTGATCTAGAGTTATGGAATTTGAAGCTTACGCCTTGCCTTCTACTATCGGTGACAAATCACATATCAAAGAAGATGAAAGGCAGACCGGAAAGACACATTGAAGGAAATAAAAATTCCATATGAATTATTTATGTGAATTTCCAAATATACATGGGATGTCGAAATATAAAATTCAATAACCAATAGTTTTAGCCAACAATAATTTATTGTTTTTATAATTAGACTTTATTATATTTATGGTCTTATAATTAGCTTTTTAGACAACAAATTTTTAAAAAGTGATAGGCTAATGCATACCTTGATCATGAGCATTATTAGAATCTCACCACGCTACATGGACCACATATAGGGATGTCATAAGAAGGCATGGTGTCATTGGCACGATTCCTTCATATATCCTGAGAAAGCCATGTATTTCTGCATCACGAAATTCAGAATAAACATACATGTGGAGTTTAAGATGAGAAAGCAAAGTAGCTTATCACGGAGAAGAGTGTAGTCGCGTAGAGGCCTATCAGTTTTGGCTGGGCATCAGAAACCGATGCAATTAGGCAGCTATACAAGATTTTTTATTATAAATTAAATCAAACAACACAGATTGTTGATTTTTCAAGATACCAAAGAGTATCTAGATATATGAGATCTGCAATGTTCAATTTAATCAAATAACACATATAATAATCTATTTTTTCTCAGCTACATATATAGATCTATTCTACGCATGCATGTCCATCTACCCTACTTTCATGCATGTGTCCATCAATCACGTGCCCCAGGCTATGTATTTGAATTTCTTAGACTACATATATGCGTGCATGCAGCACGTACTTCCAGCTGAAGGAGCAGTCAGGGTAGTTGCTGATGGCGCTTGCTATCTTGATTCATAATCAGAGCTTTGTGCCTTGCCTTGTGCACTGGTGACTTGCAGAAGGAACTGATCCTCTCACCATCTGACGCTCGACTGCTGCCCGCTGCAGGCCTGTAGCAAGCACCTCGTAGCATGCCACACACTTGAGCCGACAGCCGGTGAGCTAGCAGTCGGGGTGCCGCATCATCCGAAGCGCCCTTCTGCCGCGCACCCACGGACGCTGCCACCTGCCTAGCTACCCCCCCTTGTCATATATGTACTGCTTCATATCTCGAACCGCGTGGTGAAGTCGGAGGAGAATAGATATGTACAGGGGGATTATCTTGATCTTGCAGCTGTTGGCAATGCTGCACTAGAAGAGCATGATCGCCGGCAGGGTATCAGAGACAAAATGGAAGTGCCCATATTCGATGGTGACTGAGGGCTGAGGCAACCTCTACTCTGGCCGGCTAGCATGTGAAGTTGTAGTTGCATTGCCCGATGTCCTCTGCCAAGGGGAGGCAGAGAGGTTCCACTGCCGCCGGGTGAATCCTATCACACAGCTGAACATCCGATCTAGGGTTTTCTTGTGTGTGGGAAAAGGAACAAATAAAAAAGCAACAACAATTTGGAAAAAGGGGAATGGCTATGAAGGAAAAAAATCTAAAAATAAAAACACACAAGAATTACCAAAAAATAGTTGGGTAGAAAATATATTGGTGAAAAAAATGGGGGGAGGAGCGGACTCACGTGTATTTTTTTGCTGTCAACTTGAAACAGTTGACATGTGGAACCAAATGGGACCGGCATAAGGGGTATCGCGGGGGGGGGTGTTGGTTGGTAAAAAAAGGTTTTCAAAAGAACTTGCTCCTTTTTAGTATATAAATATAGATACATTAGATTTCTCCTAAATGAGAAATATAAAAACATCTATAATACCAAATTCATTTCATTCAACCCACCTTGAACTATATTTTGATAAGGCATATATTTGATATTATAGATCTTGTAATATTTTTCTAAAAACTTGGTCAAAGTTTGGCATATTTGACTTAGGACAAATCTATTGTGACATATAAAAAACAGAGGGGGTATATGCAGGACCATCGCATTTTGCCCCATAGGATTGGATCATGTGATTATATGATCATATCAGATTTTACAAAATATATATTTTATATAAAGTTTCTTATGTGTTACAAAGATGGGAGCTACTAGTGAAAATAGTTATAATTATAATAATATCTAAAATAACGACCGTTATTTTGACTTTTGGCATATGATTAGACACTGGCACATGGGTCCCATATCTTTTCCCGTGTCCAATGATTTATAATCAAAAGTACTCTCCAATTATTATGATTATAAGTTTATAACTATAAATAATATAATATAAGATAAATGAATGGTCAAAGTGTAAGATCGTATCTAATTTGACTACACCTTATAAACAGGAACGGAGGGGAGTACACTCTCGGGAGCGTGGAAAAAACCGTGACATTAAGTCTTTGTGAGCCCATGACAAAAAAAATTGTAAAAGAGAAAGTTGATGGAAGAACAAAGAAATATGATGGCTTTCATAGACAAACTTTAAAAAGGTTTAACATTGATTTTAGTAAAATTCAAACCATCAAAGCTGATGGAAAAACAAAGAAACATCCGCACAAAAAAGTAGTCCAACTTTTAAATAGGTTTAAATTCAAACTATCAAAGCTGATGGCTTAATCACAATAAATAGTTGCACTAAAAAGAAAGCATGCATCGCACAGAGTTTATTTGGAATTGTGATTGTGGCAATGCACAGGTGAAATTATGAAATATCACATTTGATAGCTTGATATATAGTGTTCTTCCAAATGTGGAAAAACACAAGTACAATCATAACAAAGAACATCTATGAAATATGTAGAAGACAATAAAAGAATTAATTTCACAAGACTTCAACTCATTGCACCTAACAATTAAGATATTGTGTAACTTTTTGATAGAACTATACAACTGCATATACACTTAGCATCTACTATATGTAAAAAACATAGGGTGCTATAATGACAACTTTTTGGCATGATCATAGTTATTATCGGACCTTGCCTGTTGTAGAGCTTAGCTATATACAATTGATATAGCAATGTAGCTAAAATGTTGTAACCCCTCGATGACATGAGCCACCCATGCGACATGGGTTGGAGGTTAGAGTTAAGGGAAAGATGTCTGTAGGTAAGTAGGTTAGATACAGAGTAGTGGCTTGGTCAAAGATGCTTAGACACGTAATGATGGATGTAACTGAAATATTATAGATGTTAAACTAATGTGATTAATTAATACCCTGAGTGAAAATAACCCAACAAAATTTAAGATAAATGGGATGTAGGCGGTATGTATTTGGAAAAGAACAAATAAAAAATACCATTTTAATTGTTCTTTTGCGATAAGTAATATGTGAGGTGCATTTTAACATTGCAATAACTCGATAATAAAGTTCAAAAACTCTCGAACGTTCTGAAATATACCAATATACATAAAAATATTAACATAAACTTCCACTCAAAATAATTAATAATTTGGCTGCGGCAAGCTGAAATATATATAGTCCATCACAAGCGTTTGAATTCCCAATTTATTTTGGGTTGAGTTAATTTACTACATAAAATTTGAACATTTTCCATTCACATTGTGGGCGTTGCGGACACCGGTGAGTTTACTTGTGTTGTACTCTTCCAGTCTCGATAGTAAACACTCGGACGCGAGAAAATATATATACTGGTTTGGATAATGGCCCTACGTCCAGTGGAGATCGATCGTGTTCCTCTCGAGTAGTGTTTCAGGCTCTACAACGAGGTGCTCGCCAGTGGTTGTGAGTGTGAGAGATGGATGGCTACAGTGTGTGCTCGTGTGTTGCTAATTGTTCTAACGTGAGGCCCTGACTTCCCTTATATAGGTCTAGGGGTAGGTGACAAAGCTGGAAAAAAGAGTGAAGGGTCCCATGCGCCTTGGGTTCGTCGGCTCCACTCGGGGGGTCAGGAGGGGGCACGTCGCCACCCTGGTCCCCTTCCTCGTCTTGCGTCATTCTGGTCGTCACGGCGTGGCTATAGCCCCGGTCTTCGTGGCACGGGGCTTGGCGTAGGCCACAATGCGAATCGTAAGTGGGGGTACAACCCTGCACTGTGACCCATCCACGTCGATCATCACAGCGCCACTCAGCAAACTATAGCCATCACAATGGCGAGCTATGGCACCACTCAGGTGCTGGCCCTTGTCCCGCCATACCCGTTGGTAAGGTGCGGTGACGCCTTCTTGGGGCACGCTGCTCTTTGGGGAGCTCGGGGCCCTAGCTCCTCCACCCCGACCCCCATCGTTGGGTCGGGGCGGCGGTAGAGGGCTTCTGGCCCTTTGCGGGTTGGTGCAACATGCTATCCAGTCTCGCACGTCTGCGGGCCTGGGCTATCGATGATGATGTGTTGACCCGTGTCGTGGCCTACGTCCGTCGGGGTGGGTCATGCGTGTCGCGTCAGTGCGGCCTCACGCGTCCGTCATCTCGAGGTGGACCCTTCATATCATGTCTCCTTGGCTCTGACCTCACCTTGGAGTCGGCCAATGTTGGGCTCGCTCGGGGCCAGGCAAGGAGGAGCCTGACGTGGTGCTTACGTGGGTCGGGAGCGCGTCGTCGCCTGGTTAGGCAAGCGTGACCTTGTGGGTCCTCCGTCGTGTCCTTTGGTGCTCGCTTCCCTAGGGTTAGATTTAAATACCTGGCGCTCATTAACCTTTTTTGTGGCTATTATTATAAATTTAAATAAGAGTAAAATGTATATCATGGTTAGATTTAATAAGAGTAAAATTTCAGGAAAGCTCCAAAAATTCAATGCCTGACTTTAGAAAATCAAATAAATGGGGCTAACACCCACAATTATTTGTGTACAAACTTAATCTGGGATATGTACATATATTATTCTGCATTTTGATCCTTTGGAGAAACAATATCCAGTCCACCCATCCAATTTATTAGACACCAAAATGTTGCTACTCCGACTTTTTTAAGGATTTATCTCCTTCGGTTGTCACTTTCTTGATCAACAAACTCTACAACAAGATACCAACCAAGCAAGCGGTTTGCATGCATACTTGTAACCAGGGGCGGAGGGCTCGGTATGGCGAAGTGTGGCGCTCGCCGTACCTTAATCTGGCCGCAAATACCCTTGCTAATCAACCACTCCACTTTAATCTGCTACCATCATAGCTGGCATGTTCCGATTTGTTTTGAGTTGAGCCACGGAGATGTTTTGATAGTGAAAGTAAAGGCGCATAGGAAAGGAAAAGCCAATGTCAAAATGAGAGCGAGGTACTATTACAATTTGCAAAATTTTGCATTGAAAATTTAGCATGGATATTTGTAGTTTGTTATTTTAACGTTGGTTCGTTCTCCATGCTATTGAATTCACCATACCTTGATTTTATTTCGCCCTCCGCCACTGCTTGTAACTTGCATCGAAGTAGCTAGGGAAACCTAGTGATTCATGACATCTTCCCCCTTTGACATTGCGTGGGAACCTTCCAACCTCTAGCTAGAAAAAAGGAAAGAGGAAGAGGCCACGGTCAGCTCAAATTGTATGCTGATTTGTCAACCGCCGTACGTACCCACCCAGTTTTGATGTTGCAGATAATTGTGCTTGTACCTACAAACGGTGTCTTTGGCGTCCGTGGCTTATAATTTATATTTCCTTAATTTGTTATTACTAGGGCAGGAGCTAGCCGCGTACGGAATCGAAGTGGAATGCGTCTAGCTAGGAGACTTACAAATGGACACACTAATTCGGATTAATGTGCAAGATGGTCTGTCCGATCAGTCTATCACCTTTATTGCTGAACTAAACAAATAATAAACCCTAAAACTAGATTTGTGTTGGTTGTACATGGAGACGCGTATGATTGATTTGTGTTTCTTGTATACCTGCCCATGCGTCTCGTTTCTACACGTATCAATTTTGTAATTGCTCACATCTAAATAAAAACAGAGGGAATTTAATCGTAATAAATTGTGCTAAAAAGAAAACAAGCATTGCACAGAGTTTTTTGGAACTGTATTTGTGGCAATGGACTGATGAGATTACGAATTATCACATTTGGTACCTAGATAGTGTTCTCCCAAACATGGAAGAGCACACAATCATAACAAAGAACGCACGTCTATGGAATATGTAGAAGACGATAAAAGAATTAATTTCACAAGACTTCAACTCTTTGCACCTAACTATTAAGAAATTATATTTTTTGTGAATTTAAGAAACTACAACTTCTCATATCAGTTTGACAGAACTACTACTTACGCCCTTAGCATCAGTAGTATATATGTAAAAAATCACTGGGTGCTAGAATGGCACAACTTTTGGCATGATCATAGTGATTGTCATACTTTGCATGTTATAAAGCCTTTATACAATTGATATAGCGATGACAGATGAAATGTTGTAACCCCCTCGATGAGATGAGCCACCCATATGACAGGGGGGTTTGAGGCTTTGAGCTAAGGGAAAGATGTGTGTAGGTGGTGGATAGAAACTAGATATATGGGGGTCCATCACAACAGTTTGAATTCCCAATTTATTTTCAATTGAATTAATTTAGTGCACCGAATTTGAATTTTTGCGATTCAAATCTTGTTAAAAAAATTGTGCAAACATTCTAAGAAAAAAGGGGACCTATAGGATCACAGCCTCGACGGGACACGGTTCAATCATGCACGAGAATACGAGATATCCGGGAAATACCACTGGTAACGTTAACGCACGCTCTTGGGTTTAAGTTTATGCTCTTGGCGACAAGCTGAGCTGAGTTGTACTATCAATCTACGGACACGTTCAGCGCTCGCGCCTTTCTTGCGCAACATGCCAACTTGTTGCTGAGATAAACAAATATTCAGAAGCCACACATTCAGAACCTTCGTATTGCTATAAATACACGTGAGCAGCAATGGCAACCTCACCAGCTCATCAGTCTCGTCTACAGTCACTAGCCAGCCCCATTTCAGCAGCTTCAATTCGTTCTCTAGATCGTCGACGATCTGAATCCGAGCAAGCATGGCGATGGCGAGCAAGAAGGCGGCTGATGCTCTGCTCTTGGGTGTGTTGCTGCTCGTGGCAGCGACATGCCAAGCAAATGGCTACTACAGCCCTCCCAGTCCCGGCACGTGCGGCCTCAAGGTCGGGTACTACGGCGACAAGTGCCCGCCGGCCGAGGCCATCGTCAAACGCGTCGTCGGAGACGCCGTCCGTCTCAACCCCGGCGTCGGCGCCGGCCTCATCCACATGTTCTTCCACGACTGCTTCGTCGAGGTACTGCGCATTTGTTACACTGCACATCATGTCCTGAGAGTTCTTCATGCAATGCCTTGCACTGACACGAGTACACGACGCCGCGTGACAACGTGCAGGGCTGCGACGCCTCCGTGCTCCTGGACCCGACGCCGGCGAACCCGCAGCCGGAGAAGCTCGGCGCGCCAAACAACCCTAGCCTCCGGGGCTTCGAGGTCATCGACGCCGCCAAGGCCGCGCTCGAGCATGCCTGCCCTGGCGTCGTCTCCTGCGCCGACATCATCGCCTTCGCCGCCCGCGACACCGCATTCTTCCTCAGCGCCGGCGGCCGCAGCAACATCGACTTCGACATGCCCGCCGGCCGCCTCGACGGTCGCGTCTCCGTCGCCTCCCGCACCCTCGACTTCCTCCCTCCCCCAAACTTCGACCTGCCCCAGCTCATCAAGAACTTCGCCACCAAGGGCCTCGGCGTCGAGGACATGGTGGTGCTCTCCGGCGCCCACTCCATCGGCCGCTCCCACTGCTCCTCCTTCGTCCCCGACCGCCTCGCCGCCCCCTCCGACATCGACGGCGGGTTCGCCGGCTTCCTGAGGGGCCAGTGTCCTGCGAACCCAGACTCCGGCAACGACCCCACGGTGGTGGAGGACGTCGTGACGCCGGACAAGCTGGACAACCAGTACTACAAGAATGTGCTGGCGCACCGGGCGCTCTTCACGTCTGACGCGGCGCTCCTGACGTCGCCGGAGACGGCGAAGATGGTGTCGGACAACGCCAACATCCCCGGGTGGTGGGAGGACAGGTTCAAGGCGGCCATGGTGAAGCTGGGCAGCGTCGAGGTGAAGACCGGTACCCAGGGTGAGGTCAGGAGGAACTGCCGGGCTGTCAACTACTAGCTCCTCTGAATCTGATGTTCATCGACTGCGGCAAGCTTGTTAATTGCGCTCTTGTATGCATATGATTTCGTTGTATATTAATCGTGGGCTGTTGCATTGGCATTGTTTTAGTTTCATTTGCTTGCTATATGTGATGAACTTTGATTTGTAAGTTTGTACCATGATTGGAGTTGATAATGTTAATAAAGTCAATCGGTTTTTCAAACTCTCTGCTCCGGGAATGAAAACAGACTCAAACTTGTATTATCACTTAGGGCTCAAATAATGGAGCACACGTACACAATAACATGACAGCATGCAGAACCCAAACAGCCGATGGAACAACTAGCACTTACATACCTAATCGAACAGGGGGGTAATGACAAAACCTTAAGAACTACGGCAACGACCCTGACACACAAATTGACTAACACACGGTGTGTATTTTTATAATAAACAAAAAAAACATGCTGGGCTTTTGGAGGATCTTCTAAATCTGTCTGGAAGGAGCAGAACTTTGATGGTTGATGAAGCTCACTTTGTTAAGCGGAGGCGCTCCTTTCGTGCTGCTTCTGCTTCCAACAACTCCAGGAGATGGCTGCGATGGGAACGAAAAGCTTTCTCCATGCCGGTGGATGCTGAGACCACCGTCCATGATCGCCGGCGAATCCATAGTTGAAGTTGGAGTGGGATGGAGATGCCCGGACCAAAGCCATAGAATGGAACCTCAGCCGGCACAACCTTGGTCGTGTTATGTACCATAATAATTTGCTGCTGGTACTGGCAGTTCCATGATGTGCACAGTTCCTCCGGAGGCACTAGAGACGCTGTCTCAAAGACGAAGTGTTGAGCGCCTGCAGCCATGACGGCGGTCTTTGAGTTGGAGTATGCAAGAAAGTCTGGTGCCTGGAACAGGTAGCGAGTTCTTAATGGCGTACTAGTGCATCGAGGTGCTTGGATGAACGCCGAGGTGATTGTCTCCTCCTGGCACCGCGCCACATCATCGTCTCTAGCGGTGGCGCCGACACGGGCGGCGACGCATTGGTAGCGGGGCATGTTATTGGCGTTTGGATCAACGCCAGCGGCGAAATCGGCCACTCCGGTGAAGACCGCTCTAGTGCGGCATCTGCTCCCTCGGCTCAAAGGTCCAGGACTCGCGGCGCTCGACTCTTCCTGTACCCGCGGCTAGAGTTGGCTTGTTTCCCTGCTCGCCGTTGACGCCGCTCTGCTCCCGGCCCATCGCCGCAGTCCTATCCTAATCCACGTTGTTGACATCGTGTCCTCCTCGTCCTCAGCAGGTAAGGGAAGCACCTCTGCCGTATTCAGAAAGATAAAGCTTCTCTTAGTTTCACCCATCAGTTTAAATTAGTATTTGATGGGAAAACAAATTTGGTCCTACTACGTGCTATTTCTGATCAGTTTCATGATAACATGGACATATACAGATTACACGTTTCACATGGATGTTGTTAGAAACTGAACGAGTCATATATGACTGAACCGCAGGCTTTAAATAAAGGTTTAATTATAAAGCAGATCAGGGATCTACATGCCAACGACTTGGTTCTTCACCTAGCTGCTAGGGCACGGCTGGTGCAATTTGATCACGAATCCGGCAACAGTGGCAATTTGATGGAATTCGATGCGGCGTGGAATCCGAGCGAGCAGCAGCATTGTATTGTTCGACTTTCCTCGTGGCAATCATCGGGGGGCAGGTCGTCTGCACCCAAGTTTTCTCCTCAAAATTAGAACTAAACACCAGCCTAAAAAATTTTGGTGCATCCAACTTGTATGTGTGGCAAGTTGTGGTCACCAACCAAAGACCGTCAACTTGTACGGTTTTCACGAGCAATTTTTGAGGAACGGCAACCTATTGAAACGTGCTCGATTTAATTGGGTTTGGCCTATTTATTTTTTTAATTAAAGCAATAATTTCTAGCATTAATTAAAGAAAACTACAAGTATTTCTGCCTGAAACAGAAAATGGAAATCGCGCAACATGCAACAGAGCAACAGAGTCCACCACTCCAAGCCGCACGCTAGGCTGCCATCACCGCGCGTCCCTCGCCATGTCCGCACCGCCGCCGCTGCCGCCGCGGCGCTCCAGGGGCTCATCGACGCGTCCCCGCCGCGGGCGGAGTCGCAGACCCTCCACGCGCAGCTCCTCACGTCGGGCCTCAGCGGCACCGCGGACCTCTCCGTCAAGCTCCTCGTCCTGCACCTCCGATGCGGCTCCCTCCACAACGCCCGCGCCGTGTTCGACGGAATGCCGAGGCCGACCAACGCCGCGCACAACTACCTCGCCGCGGGCTACTTCCGGCGGGGGCTCCCCGGGGAGGCGCTCGGGGTCGTGAGGAAGCTGGCAGCGTCCACGGGGCGGGTGGACGTGTTCGCGCTGTCCATGGCGCTGAAGCTGTCCGCGGCTCTGGCGCTGCCCGGCGTCCTCACGAGGGAGGTCCACGCGCGCGTTGTGAGGTCCGTCGCCGAGCCCGACGAGATCCTCTCCGCCGCGCTGGTGGACGCCTACGTGAAGAGCGGGCTGCTCGGCTACGCGCGGCGGGTGCATGGCATGATGCCCGCGCGGAGCGTGGTGTGCTCGACGGCGCTGCTCGTCGGGTGCATGAACGCGGGCATGTACGGTGACGCCGAGGCGATCTTCGAGGGGATGGAGGAGAAGGACGTCGTGGCGTACAACGCCATGGTCGAGGGGTACAGCAAGACTGAGGACACGTCGGAGGGCTCCCTGGAGGTGTACAAGGCGATGCAGCAGGCGGGGTTCCGGCCAACGGTGTCGACGTTCGTGAGCGTGCTCGGCGCGTGCTCTCTCCTGTCGTCGCCGGAGCTCGGCGAGCAGGTGCATTGCCAGGCGGTGAAGAGCAGCGTCTTCAGCGACGTCAAGGTTGGGAGCGCGCTGGTGGACATGTACGCCAAGTGCGGCTGTGTCGAGGACGGCCGGAGAGTCTTCGACCATATGCCGTTGAGGAACGTGGTCACCTGGACTTCGATGATCGACGGGTACGGGAAGAACGGCCTCTCCGGCGAGGCCCTCCAGTTGTTCGGCGAAATGCGGGAGCGGCCGGACGTCCGGCCGAACCACGCCACCTTCTTGAGCGCCTTGTCGGCGTGCGCGCACGCCGGGCTGCTGTCGCGGGGGCAGGAGATCTTCCAGAGCATGGAGGGCGAGTACTCGCTGCGGCCACGGATGGAGCACTACGCGTGCATGGTGGACCTGCTGGGCAGGTTCGGGAGCGTGCGCCAGGCCTACGACTTCGTCAGGGGGATACCGGCGAGGCCCAACTCCGACGTGTGGGCGGCGCTGCTCGGCGCAGCCACGCTGCACGGGGACGTCGACATGGCCAACGTCGCGGCGAGAGAGGTGTTCGAGCTCGGCCGCGCCGGGAGGCCGGGCGCCTACATGGCGTTCTCCAACACGCTCGCCGCGGCCGGGAAGTGGGACGGCGTGCACGGCGTTAGAGAGATGATGAGACGGCGAGGGGTGCTGAAAGACGCTGCCTCCAGCTGGGTCGGCTCTGACAACCAGCCGCTCCAGGACTGATGTGAACGAATTTCTGTTGCTTGTAAATTTTCAACAGTATCATTTTTACCTCTCCACTGGGGAACGGTTTATTTTTGCAATTCACGCAATAGAGAATCTATAACAACCAGGTGGCATAAGCACTAACTGTTGAAGTTACTAGTGTAACTCTTTCAAGCCTTCGAGCTAACCACTCGTTCAAGATCTCATCTCTGTTGCATATACACAACCGAACGGCCAGCGGTGTACAAACACCAGAAGCAGGGTTCCAGACCTAGTGCTAGGAGTTAACACGACAAAATAGATACACAGGCACAAAGAATAATTACGACACGTATCCTATGTCTTATGTGGATTGCTACTTCGCAAGCAGTGCTCCTCCATGAAACCTCCATGCACAATCATCACAGACCTATGAAAGCATCTGCCCATAACAATTTCCTGTTGTTGATTTGATAATTTTGAGCGGGCGGGGCCAGTCCTGGAATGTCTCGGATATTTTTGTTGTTTGGATGGACAATCTGGAAGAATAAAATATAGGGAATGGCTCTGATTAGATTCACATTGCCGCATCAGATCTTCAAGAATATTAAACTGATATCCTTCTAGAAGCATATGATAAGCTAGTAATATCAGTAGATGGCACCATCTCCTTGAAGAATAGTAAACTGGGAATATCCTTCTAGAAGCATATTAAGCATGTATTACATACCTTAACAACAATGATAGCAATCACACCTACAACAATCAGAAAGAGGAATGCCATGATACACTTGTCAGTTGCAACCTGCAAAATGTATGTGTTTTAACTTTCAGTTGGTGCTTGTGCACGAGCTCAGCAAGTTATGTGTCAGAGAGAGGCAGAACCTGACGACCAATCTCTTTCACTAATTGGCTTGCTTTCTTCAGCGAAAAGTGAACAGTATCCAGCTCATTGCCTATTCTCTTCATTTGCTCTGTCTGGAAATAAGACAATTTAGTGTTAGAAACTCCTAATAATTCTTCTCATATGCAAGTCTTAACTCTTAAGAGGGAAGGTCAACCAGAAAAATTGAGCCATTCTATATGCAATCTATAGAATAGAATTGGACAATGCAGATAGTATGCTCCAAGAAATCATCATGCTTAGTAAACCCACATGTATGCTAGAAGAGAACATGCTTAGAAGGAGAATAATTGTTACTCCAGTATATGAGAAGCATACTTGCTGTGTTAATGTTGCAGCAGTTTGAGCTCCAGTCTCAACAGTTTGTGCAACAACCTACACGAAGAATGTCCTGTAAAACACGCCATGAAAGAGCACTGAAACAAACTGGACAGTGGCGTATAGTAAGGGAAGCAACCATTTTTGAGCGTTCAATAGCTTGATCTGTTTGATCCATTTGATTCCTTCCAGCATCAATGAGTTGTTGATTTGTCATGGCTGCAAGGTTAGCCAGATGATCCTATAAGTAGAAATAAAATACCTTGCTCCAGGTTATGAACAAAAATAGAATGAGCTAGTACGATCCTGATGTGAGAATTTGTAGTTCACGTATTTTTTTACTTTCTTTCTTTGGATGTCAATCAGGCATTTATAATGCATCCATAATTGGAACAAATCAATGGAAACATCATTTGATCCACTTCTGTTGTTTCAACTTGTGCTTCCAAACCAAGGAAGGTATGATTTACTCACAATCTTCATGCACTCAAACTTTCTTTACTTCGTTAATGGAAAATAGTATTTCCTATTATACAAATTTACAAATAATATTTCTGGAAGTGTAGTTTAGCAGTAGTACCTCTAATGTCAAATTCAAAAGATCACATGTTGAAATGTTACAGATATAGTTGTATGCTCTGTGAGCCATTTGGCATGCTTGAAGTTTTGCAAAGTAATAGCGTAACATTACAAATTTAGCAACTAATGTCACCTGATGCCATTTGAATATTGTCCTCGGCAGCAGGCTCGCTGCTTCCTGCACCCATGTCGAACAGCTCAACCCTCTTATTGTTGTTACCAAGGCTACTTTGATATCTGCAAGAGAACTTTTCAATTAGCCCTAAAATTTAAAAGAAGTACCAAGTGACAAAAGACTTTGCAGGAGGTATCTCAGTTTAAAACAGAAATTTTTAATTTTAGTGTTATGCATCTTTGGAGTAAAGTTATGAAAAATTAGAAGGGAGTGAACTAGAGACATGCAAAACAACAATTTTTTAAAAGGATGGACCAACTTACGTTTTCCTCAACGTGACATAGGAATTCAACTCTTTGATCTGTACAATGCACAAGAAACATTACAATAGTGACAAAGTGAAATATAATGAGGCCACTGAAGTGAGTTACCAACCATGAACTGCTTTCTGTCGTTTAGCTGCTTGTGGATCTCAGGTGGACTATTCGACTCCTCATCTTTGAGAATGCGATCAAACTCTTTGATCAAGCTGAAAAATAGTGTGGAATTGAAATTATTAGATGGGAATAATAATAAATCATCCAAAAGGGAAATCTTCATGACAAACAGAGGTAAGGTAATGCCATTCCTAATTGAGCAGTTCACCCAAGTACAGGATGTTAATCATAAATAGCATAAGCACAATGGAGGACATGTATATGGATGAATAAGTAACTCTAGTGCATGCATTGGAAACGAATACACCGAATTCTGCTATAAGAGATTCAAGAGAAGTGTTCAGCTTGGCCTACCGCTTGCACTCCTTCATTTTCCCTGTAAGATCTTCCAATTGTTTAGCTTGCCTATTTGAATCTTTAATCTTATCCATCTTTTGAAATCCATTTCTGCATAAAGTACATATCAAGGAATAAAACTTCCTGTCAGAAATCAGGAGTACTTAAATAGGAAGGCAGCTAATAAGTAATAGCTTGACCTACTATGAATGAGACCAAAAGAGAGTTAAACAGAATATACACGAACACTTATGTTCCTACATCACAACGTGATAGAATCCGTCCGTGAGCGGGTCACATAAAGAAGGTGAACACACAGGTACTTGCAACAAGAAACTCAAGTTGGATCTCACAAAAGAACCGGATTCAAATACCAATTTACAGGATAAACATAGGTTCAGAGTAAGGATGCAGGCATCGAAATCCTTGAGATATGCAAAGAACAGCTTGCGATATTTAGCAATGAGTAGTACAGAAGTGGGAGGGGCTGGGTTAGATATTTTAAGTTTTAACCAGATCAGTATTTATTCACAATAAGGAGGCATGCATCAAAATGCATTCTAGCCCTTGAAATATGCTTCAAGAGCTTTGAAGTTTCACCGGCAATTAATAACGTCAAACCATTCCATATCTATTTATCTGTGTCCACAAAAGGTACGAAACTATAGCATCAGTCCAAAATCATTCAATCAAATCATCTAAGTGACATGAGCACGGATCAAACCACAGTACATGACGTAATCCAAGAATTGAAGGATTGACAGGGAGAAATTAAGCTGTCCAAAATCTACTCAAAGCATTCAAGCTCAGCAGTGTTGAAGGCCACTGCATAGTCTAATCATACTATATAGGCACACCGTGAGCCAATACTGCTATTGCGGAATTCTGTGAATCAGTTCCATGTTCAACTGTTCAGGTCCCAAGTACGAACAACCGAGGCAGCAAATTCACCCGCACTTGACTTTGCAGTTACTGTTTATGTGAGAATGCTTAAGAGTGGTAAAATTACAAAACCATGTACCATCTACACCATCTCAGAAGCAAAACAGCAGCAGGAATACTCTAACGATATAAGTAAAAACCATTTTGTAGTATCCTGAATGGTGCGTGAGCAAATTACAGCACACGAAGTTGAAGGTTTCAGTGCTCCTTGCCAGTATAACCCCGGACGCGAAATTGCCACTTGTTTGATAACCACAGCAATTCCTTCTGTTTGGGTGAATTTGCAGTTTCCCATCGGCAGTGTCTAGACAGCGCCGAGGTGTCAGCGGCTCGAAAAGGCCGCCCGCGGCTTCACCGAGTCAAGTAGCCGAAAAGCAGTAAAGGCGAGAGGAGGGGAGATCCGGGACTCACTGCAGCGCGCGGAAGATGTCGTGGATCTCGCCGTCGATCTGCTCGAGCTCGGGGCTCATAGGCAAGTCGGACGCCATGGCGGGTGGGCCCCCTGACTCCGCCCGCTGTACCCCCCGTACACCTCACAGATCGAAGAACCCTAGTCCGCCAGCCTCCTCACGCCGCCATTCCCGGTGGGGTCCGGGCGGGCGGAGGCGGTGGGTCGCAACCCGCGGCCGCGGCGAGTGAGCTGTGAGCGGCGGGGGGCGGGGAATTGGGGAACCGGAGAGGAGGACGAGGAAGGGGGAAAAAGAAGAATAAGAGGGGCAGTTGGGGATTATCGGGGCCAGGAGTGCGAGGGCGGTAGGGCCTAGGGCTTGGCTCCTGATTGGGCTGGCGTATTAGCTGGGGTTTAGAATAGAATCTGGCGAAACAGCGCGGCCGAAGAAAGCGATGTGGGGAGTGCGGTTGGGGTAAGATAACTTTGTTTAACGTCGCGGTCCGAGCTAACTGCGAAAAAACCCCAGATGACGTCTCTTTTTTCAGATGGCACGGTGGATTGATGGACACCTAGCAGCGAACCGAGGGGAAAGAACGACCACGGGGGCAGGCGGCCGGAGTTGGAGAAGAAGCTAGGTTTGAGCCGGAGTTTGAGAGGAAGCGGGGTTAGGCTTAGGGTTTAGGTTAGAGGTGGTGCTCGGAGCGGAGAAACGAGGGCGGGACTTGGAGGGACACTCTGTCATCAACGGTGATAGTTATTATAGGCCGGTGGGTTATTCGCCACGAATAGTATGGTGCTACTATCACCGGAGGGCGAAGAGCGCATGAGGTTGGTAACAAAATAAGCAATAGAGAAAGTTATTTGTACGAAAAAGAGAAATCACTTGTGATCGGTTGAGGTCGACGACGGCCGGTCACAACAGTGATGGTTTTATCGACAGTAAAAAGTAATAGTTACAGAATGACACGATGGGCGTGAATAGATGACCACAGGATAAATAAAAAAGAGCTAGCTCCAGAGTAGCCGACAATATAAAAAGAAAAGGAGAAACAAAAAGAGAAGTAAACGAAGAGAAAAGGGTGGGATAGATGTGGTTTCAATCCTCACTCACATCGTCGCAATCATAAAAGAAGGGGCATGGATTGAAGTGATGGTCATCAGTCGTGGATACGGATGAAGGATGGTTAAACGATGGAGCGAAACATAGTTATTAATCACGAAGGAAGATATCTTGCGCGAATTGCTCTCTCATCTGACTCGGACGACGGAGGGGGAAGAGGCTCGGCCATGTTTCTTTGGATTTTCAAAAAAAAAATCCCCGGAGAATCTTGCATACATGAAGTATTAAATGAAGTCTATTTGTAAAATATTTTTAAAGATGAGCGTAACTTTATGCGACAAATCTAATGAGCCTAATTAACCTATGATTTATTACAGTAATGCTACGGTAACCATTCTCTAATCATAGGGTCAAAGGCCCATTAGATAGGTCTCGCGAATTAACCCGAGGTTCTTACGTAGTTTTGTAAATTGACTTTATTTAATATCCTTAATTAGGGATATGTGAAAAAAAATTACGCTCCAAAGAAACATGACCAGGTGAAAGAAAAAACAAAAGAACGGAAAAAAAAGATAGGGGAAAAGAGGCTGGTTCGCGATGTGCGGTCCAGCGAGCAGCACAAGCAGTCTGAAATTTGGGTGGTGCGCTGTCATGGATTTGACTAGTTTCCATTCAAATTCAGTGTTTGACACTTTGACGCTCACGCGGTGTCGGTGTGAGTGAGAGTAGGATGTATTCCTTTCCTGGCTCTCTGTTTTGGAGAACGGTGATGGAAGCAGCAAACCACTCCACCTCACCACAGTCCACACCGGCGGCGGCGGTTATGGCAAAGGGAGCAGAGCAAAACACTCTCACCAGTCACCACCCTGCTGCAAAAGGAGAACGGGGAAAAGGTGAAGCTGGGCCTGAACAGCAGAAGGGTTAAGGCCTTAGATATGATCCTCTTGTCAGTTGGCCCATATTGTTCTTTGGGCTGAGTTACTAGCTCATACTTCTCTTCTTTTTTTTTAGTCTTCTACGGTTCTAACAGAAGCATTAGACCTCCTCCTCCTGTCCTAAGGATAATAATAGTTAAAAACGACGTTCATACCGTAACACCATAGAAAATCTCAACAAATTCGCAAGGCATCACCGCAGTTCTGCTGTCAACTCTTCACATGCCCATATCGCGTCACAGCCTCACAGGGACTGCACAACTTAGAGGGTGTTTGGATTCTTGGGACTAAAGTTTAGTCTCTCAAATATATGATAATTAGAAGTATTAAATATAAATTAATTATAAAACTAATTGCATAAGTCATATCTACTCCAGGAGACGAACCTAACAAGTCTAATTAACCTATAATTAGTGCATAATTATCACATGATTACTGTAGCATTATATTGTCTAATCATGGTCTAATTAGACTCAATAGATCCGTATCGTAAATTAGCCTCGGCTTATGTAATGTGTTTTTTAATTAATCTATATTTAATACTTCTAATTAGCATATTTATGTTCGATGTGACGGGAGTGAAATGGAACCAAACAGGGCCTTAACTAGACTTGAGATCGTTAGTCGAGAAAAATATTACTCGCAAAAAAAAAGAAAAAAGTAAAATATGGGTATGCAAGGCCAAGAGTCACGGCTGGTCAAAAAGAGAATGCCTTGCAAGTCACGGTCCTTCTATAATGTCAAGAGTCAAGGCGGGTTCAAGTTCAACTTTAATTATGCGAGCCATAACATGCGACGAAACGGGGTTTGATTGATTCCAGAGCACTTTCCACACGTCGAATATATTCAAAGTGCAGAATACATATATGGTCCTGAAAATAATCTTGTTAGCACAAGGAGCCAAGCAAGAATCGGAACATTTCATCGTTGTTCGACAACAAGCATGCATTCTGCATCCATTGTGCCACTTGCCATCGGTTCGGAATGATTCGTGGAATTTTTGGCAATAATCGTTTTTTTTACCAACTTGTGAGGGGTATCAAGAATGTTGGTATATGCGGCGGAATAAAAATCGGTAGCTCGATCCTCCACTGATCGAGAATCAGTTTATCATAGCCTGGGAGTTCCTGATATTCGATTGTTTTCCGAGGATACAGAAATTTGGCTAACGACAGATGTATTACGTATCTTTTTTTAAAAAAAAAGAGTCACATGTGTAACATATATTGAGATGAACCGTGTAAGCAGATTATATTGTACGCTACTCCTAGCCAGCTGCTGGAAGTCATGAGCCCAACGGAAGCGTGCACCGGTGCACGATGTTGCGCACGCATCGATTTATCTTTTTCTTAGCATCGTTTAATTCCATCTTAATACTGTAGTTAGAAAAAAAAATTGAGCGGAATACTCTAGTCAGGATTAAGAGAGGCCGGCTTTATTATTTGTTCACACGCATGATCGGTGCGGACGTGTCAATCAAATAATCGGATGACGCACGAGCAACAAAGTGCGCGGCTTTGCCTTATGACGTGGCCGTCACGTGCCGTGCCAAACCGGATTAACTAAAGGTGACTGACTTGGCCCGCTGCCAGTAGCCACTCCCGGCCATATCCATGACTATTCAATCTTCATCCTTAAACTGCTGTAGTACGTACGCGCCCTCGCAACGCAAGCAAAGCCACAAGATCGTGGGTCCCATGACTCAGCGCCGCGTTACTATACGTTTCGTGCGTCGGTTCGTACACGTGCGTGCCGGTGTTCACGGCGGAAGCCGCACGTCCGTCCGATTGATCCAGCTGTGGTGTCGATCGGATAAGTTTCTTCCGAACGGAGCCGCGTCTATAAGCCTATCTTTCCGTGCCCCCTGTTCAAATCCATGATAATTATCTGCATTGTTCTGTTCGAAGAAAGACGATTGATTATCTTCTACTCCGTACATACTACTCCGGCCCCACATTTGGTTCAGTTTGGGTTTTAAAGGAGGAGATAGTTCGTAGAGGGGGCAAAAGAAAAAAGAAGAAAAAAACCTCAGACCTCTTCTCTCCTAATTGGATGTCATTCCGAATTCACTTTGGACATGCTATCTCATTTTCATCCAATAGCTAGCGGCGGATGGGCTTTAGGTTTACTTATTTAAGTTGAACGATGACCATGCATCAAAGGTCAGTGGTGCGTGTACACATCGGATGTCACCTGCCAGTTGTCACTAATCTAGTAATCGCACAATATTTACGCGGGGGATATACTGAAATCAATGCCTTCACCATCAGACAAAGTGCTGTCATTCCTTTGTTTTTTTTACCAAGCTGCCAGTGCTCATATCTTGACGACTTTCAACTGGATGGATCACAAGATTCGAGACCGAGCCATCCTAAAAATTCTCTGAAACGCATTCATCCCATGTGGACGGCGATACAACATCAAAGCTCTCTCTCTGTTTATCGGTCTCATCCCTCCAACCAAACATAAATATGAAACCATTCTATCCTTTCAACCAAACATTAGCATGGAACCATTCCATTCTTAAAACTAGAATAGAACCATCGTATCCTAACCAAACGCAGGTTAAGCTACCTGCTCGTACGCAGGGCCGGCCCTGCTGTGTATTCACCCGGGGCAACCGCCCCGGGCCCCCAAATTGGAAGGGCCCCAACCTGTATACATGCAGTATATACGTCTTTAAGGTCTGCTAAGCTACAACTGATTGATCAAGCTACAACGTATCTCATCAACGCCTAATGAAAGAAGCAAACAGAGCAAGCCTTTGTTCATTCACATCACCGTATACGATCTTTTATCCTTCCAAGCATATCATCGAAGCAATTGTTTAGATCCTCATACCTTTGCACATTTCATTAGTTTCCTCTCTCCGAGAACTTATACAAGAGATTGTTCAAATAGTATCTAGAAAGTGCTACCTACCATAGTTTTTTACTAACGAGCATCATTTTTGGATGTGTACAAGTGTTTGACGGTAATATTTTTTATAATGCATAAATTATCTTTTACAATTAATATTTATGTTCAACAGGGTCATAAGGGCCTCTGATTTTAGATTCGCCCCGGGCCCAAAAAATACAGGGCCGGCCCTGCTCGTACGTACCGGTAGGAAGGACTACCGAATGGTCAACCCATGTATTCATCACGCGGTTATCGTCACCTATCACATAGATCCACCACAAAAAAAAACTACAGCTCGAATGCGGGAGTGTGGCCATAGTGGCCAAGATACGCTGCTCCTTCTCTAGAGGCGTGTATCAGACAACTACAACTACATATAGCGGCTCAATCAGAGATCAAAATGTCTCAAAATCACTTGTGCGTTTGCTCACTTAATCTCAGATTATGGAGTACGTACTCTTTCATAAGCTCTTAATAACCTCATTCACATCCCTAGTTATTAGTTTATTACCACCATGTACGTATGCTTGAGGTCGCATGACATTTAAATGCACTCAACGATTTATCATAAGGATAAAACCCCAAGTAATCAATGAATCGTTTTCGACAGCGACTAGATGCATGCGAGGATCGGATGGACAGGCTCGATCAGCAGAGTTGGAGCTCCATTTTCTCTCTGATGTGACTCGCTGTCTTCGTTGCAGCACTTGGTTTAACCGAAAACAAGCTGCTGCATCCACCGTTTTCCCGTGTATAAGTGGCCATTTTAGCTTAAATCATTGGTTGGTTACATTTACCCACTTATACACGGAAAATATAGCACGATTCAAACGCATTCTCTTGAGGAAATATAGCATGCTTGTCAAATTTTGCTAGCGACGCCGACCGTTACTTGCCAATTCCTAACCGTTCACTGACACGGGACTCTTGTTCTGCCTTGTTTTTGCCCAAAGCAGCACAACCGGGTGGAAGTGGAACGCACGCCGGCGTGAAACAGAGGATCGCTGGAATGCACGGCTGCCGCCGTCGCTCACCGGGCGCCTTCCTTACCCACGCACAGGATTCGCCGAGCCGATACCGGGCCCACATGTCAGTCACCAGGGAGACTTCGCGCTCGTGAAGCGAATGGTCCCCTGTCGTCGTCGTCGGTTCGTCCTCTTCCCAAAACGTACCATCTCGTGGCCCACACACACCAAGTGAGTAATCCACGACGCGGGCCCACCGGTCTCCTGTCCCCACCTTCCAGCGAGAGGCTCGTGCTCCCATGCAGCTCCTCCCCTCCCGCACCGCCCGGCTCGGCCACTCCTCGGCGCGCGCCACGCTACGCTGCACGCGAGTAGGCGAAGGCGACACTGACAGGCGTGGCCCACACCCGGCCCCACCGCCGCGCGCTCTCCCCTCCCCTCTCCTCTCCCTCTTCTTCATCGTCTCCCTCTCTCTCACCCCCGTCTCATCCCATTTTGGCTCTCCTCCCCCTCCTCCTCTTGCGCCTCGCTATTTATACCCGCACGCCGATGCGCCGCTCCGGTGGCATCCCCATCGACGCCGTAGTGCCGACGTAGAACGACCGCCATTTTTTTGCCCCGCCCCAACCGCAGGTGCGACGGCGGCCGGCCGGCGCGGGGGCATGGCGTCGGAGCCCGTGGCGCGGGCGGTGGCGGAGGAGGTGGCGCGGTGGGGCGCCATGCGCCAGACCGGGGTCAGCCTGCGCTACATGATGGAGTTCGGGGCGCGCCCCACGGAGCGGACGCTCCTGCTCGCCGCGCAGTTCCTGCACAAGGAGCTCCCCATCCGCATCGCACGCCGCGCGATCGACCTCGAGTCGCTCCCCTTCGGCCTCTCCAGCAAGCCCGCCATCCTCAAGGTCAATCTGCTTCTTCCTCGTTTCTGAATTCCCTCGTGGTGGCCGTCTGGCCGGCCTGATTTGGGTGCGCGTGCGGGCGGTTGCGCTTTGCGCTTACGGGGTCGATTTATTCATTTGTTGCGCGGGGCGGTTTCCTTCATCGCTTCTTGCTTCCGGTGGAAGTGTGGATAACTTCGGAAGTTTTGCTTGCGGTCTAGCTTGATCTGCATATCTTTATTTTTTTTCGAATGAAGGGCTTGTTTCGTTTTTGGCGAGTAATTTGCCACTTGTTTATCTCCTAGGATGTTTACAATTTTATAATATTTCTTTTAGGATTCAGTATTCTGTTCTTAGATTTTTTCTACAATATAATAATGTATTAATGTGACTGTTCCCGTGTTATGTTTGTTTCCAGTCTTGCCAAGATCTTGGGAAGAACAGGAAAGATGGCCGCTATTATTGTGGAGATGCTCCCATTTCTTAGATACCCATTGTTTATTTTGTGTAATGTGCCTTTTGCAACCTTTTGAGCCTTCAGATATTTGTGAGTTAAAATGGCTGTATTAGTTCCAATTAACATCCTTCTAAAAAAAGAAGTTCTAACATCGTAATTATCATGTCATTTTCGGTTCTCTGTTTCACTAAAGTGCATCATCAAATCATTCTTTTTAATTCCAGCCAGCTCTGTTTGAAAATTGCTTGTCATTCTTGTAGGTGCGCAGCATAGTTGTATCCTAGTATGATGAGTGGATTTGGAACATTCCTACCTGCCAACTTGATTAAATTCATTTGGATCTTTTTCTAATCCTATTGCCTTCTTGAACTTATTGATTTAAGAATCGGGAGCACCTGATCCCTCAAGTTGCAAATATTCAAAAGAGAAATTCACGGGGTCGAACCAGCTAGAGGCTTCTCTCAGATCAAATTATACATTTGCATGACTAACTTTTGGTCTATTTGCCTCTGTGAAGGTGAGAGATTGGTACATGGACTCATTCCGTGACATCCGGTCCTTCCCGGAGGTGAGGAGCAAGGAAGACGAGCTCACATTCACTGAGATGATCAAAATGATTAGGGTGCGACACACCAATGTGGTGCCCACAATTGCATTGGGTGTGCAGCAGCTGAAGAAGGACTTGGGTGGTCCGAAGGCGTTCCCCCCTGGAATCGATGAGATCCACCAATTCCTTGATCGCTTCTACTTGTCAAGGATTGGGATCCGGATGCTGATAGGTTAGTGAACTTAGCATGCACCTCTCTCATGCCCGATTCTCAGAAAGGTGTAGTGGACGGTCTTGGTAATTTAGCACTTTAGGTATCAACACACTGTTGATTGAAAAGCGGTCTGTCTACTGCCCCAGTTTAGCCATCTGTTATGAAATTCACTGTATCACTATTGCTTTCTTTCCTGCCCAAAGGGCATCTGAGCCGGCCATTCTTTCTGACAGCTTGATAAAAGTTTTTCAGCCCTCATTTATTTGGAAACTATAATTAGGGCTCCGGATGAAACATAGGCATCATGATTTTCCACATAATGCGGTGGTTATTAGTTAATAAAACGGTATTCTTAGCTGGATATCAGAAGTAACTGTTGTAACGTTCTTCAGCATCTAGTGGTTAATGGTTACCCAATCATCCCATTCCTCCTTTTTAGTGAATAACGGTTTCCATACAATTGTCGTTTATGTCGTCATTCAAAAAAAAAGAAAGAGAGAGGGAACATGCATTCGTGCTTATGCTTTTGTCCTGATATATAGTAGTAACCATGTGCTGATTTGCTTGATTCAGGGCAGCATGTCGCTTTGCACGATCCTGATCCAGAGCCTGGCGTGATAGGACTTATAAACACAAAAATGTCACCCATGACAGTAGCTCAAATTGCTAGTGAAGATGCACGTGCTATTTGCATGCGGGAGTACGGATCATCTCCTGATGTCGACATATACGGAGATCCGGATTTTACGTTTCCGTAAGTCCCTATTCTGGACATTTTCTACCTGCCTTTGCTTTAATTAAATGTCATCAAGCTTTAGTTTAGGATCACCTGTATCACTTGTCACATTTGACATTTTTCTTTCTCCTCATTTCGGTCGATTTCTTGCTTGACTTATTTATACATGACCTTTAATTGCTATTCTTGTCTTATCACTGTGTGCTGGGAACCATTCTAGTTCTACTTTGACCTCTGCAACGGTTCTTGTAAACAATATTTGTTTGCGCCAACCATTTGGTTGATGAAAAAAGTTATTGAACTGCGGAGAGTCTCGGAATGAGTTTCTGAGCTATTCTTGAAACTTTGGTTCCAGATATGTTACACCACATCTACATCTCATGATTTTCGAGCTGGTGAAGAACTCCCTCCGTGCAGTACAGGAACGGTATATGAATTCTGACAAGCACGCACCTCCAGTTCGAATCATAGTTGCTGATGGAGCAGAGGATGTAACTATTAAGGTGTGAGTCTACCTAAGATTCCCCATTTCATTCTTTTGGGAAGTTTGTAGTGTCAAAAATGGTATGGTATAGAAGCATTTCTTGCAAATCCACAAGCATTCAGTTTCCATTAGCTTTTAATGTATATATTAATTTGCCCTTTGTAGTACTTGTTGTACGGGCACAACATACAAAATATAAAGTTAACCGCATAGCATTAAACTCATGAGCTGTTATTGAATAGGGTGATGCTGGTCTTTGTGAGTCTGATATGTCCCTGGACGATAAATAGACATTGTAGTAGAGATAGTTTTGCAGCTGACCTTGACGTTGACACTAGATTTTTCCTTGTCTTTCCGATGTTCTGTGGTGGTAATGTTTACATGTCAGCCTAGTGAGTAAACGAGATTTGGGTCCTCAGCCACGCTAACAGATAGCTATGTCAAACTAATTAACCAATTATCCTTTTGCCAGAATTTTTGCTCTCAGTAATTCTGTGATATGCCACCAACACACTCTTATTTTCTGCACCTATATCAGTAAACTTTGTGTCTTGTGCACCTGTCTCAGTAAGCTTTGTATCTTTTGCACTTATATGTCAGTAAACTTTGTGTCTTCTGTATTTATATCAGTAACTTTTGTATCTTCTGCACCTATATATCACTAAGCATCAATAGTTTCGATTCTCCAGGATTTGTTATGAGCTGTTCGACTATAACTCCTTTCTGCAGATTAGTGATGAAGGTGGTGGAATTCCAAGGAGTGGGCTCTCAAGAATTTTTACTTATCTCTATAGTACAGCAGAAAACCCTCCTGATCTGGATGAACATAATGAAGGAGTAACTATGGCTGGATATGGTTATGGTATTCCTATTAGTCGTCTTTACGCTCGATATTTCGGTGGGGACTTGCAGATCATCTCAATGGAAGGATATGGTATGTCCATACTTGACTTTTATGCTTATGTAATGAACATATGGAACAATGCTCTTTGGTTCTCATAAATCACTGCCTGAAATTTTAATTATTGAATTCTGATGGCTCCATCTATTTTTGCAAAGTGAAATTGATGGTTAAATTCTTAAGATTAAAAACCTTTGGGAAGTTAAGCTAATATGATATGTAGAACTTATAGCTCCTGAAACTGAGATGTTCAATCAGCATCACAGTTCACAACTACTATATTGCTGCAACAATTTCCATCTTGAAATACAGCATAGCTAAACTCTGGGCATTCAGTTAATAATTATTGTCTCTTCCCTCTTTACGTAGGAACCGATGCTTACCTCCACCTATCGCGGCTGGGAGATTCGGAGGAACCATTGCCTTAATCAATTGGGAGGAAGCCATTGCTGTAATTAGGACTCTATTGCGTGCTGGTATGCAAATATAGTTCCAAAGGCCAGCCAGCTATATATAGTTCATCTGTTCGTGTTGTAATATGAAGCATCCAGCTTCTGATTTCTTATGCTGTTATAATTATTCAACCTCCCAAAATAATTTGCTCTTGAGCACCTGATGCCTTTACTTTTGAGTTATGGGATTCATCATGTGACCGTAATTCCACGACTCCAAGCATATCTTTAGTTTCAGGAGTGTGAAAGGTTTGGTTAATCACCGCCTTGTGCGAGATAATTGTCCCGTTCGTTTGGTTTGTCAGCCACCAGCCAGAGTACCTTTTCTTTCAGAACAAATCAGTCAGCAGTACATTTTCTTTCATAACAAATCAGTCAGCAGTACTTTTCTTTTAGAACAAATCAGCACCAGCCAACGAAAACAAACAAGACGACGAGGATCGCCGAATGATCTTATATTTGTTGGAGCATGCAAGCTGAGATTGATTGTTTTTCGCAAGCTCGGCTGCTCAGCCCAGCGTCAGTCGATTTCACGTATCACAACCGCCTTCCGTCACAGCCGCGAGCTTTGTCGCCCCTGTACCGCCCAACCTGCGGCAATTGGCTCCCGTGGCCAACGCCGTAACCGCTGCTGGTTTGTCTGTCGCTGATGATTCCGAAAAATCCGCTAAGGTTAAAAACCACATACCCAAAGGAGCCCTCGGAAGTAAGGAAGGAAGAATTGAAGAAGATGAAATCGAGTATTGGACTATGGTACGGAGTAGATATAATTCCTTTTTTTAATACTCATCAATCACTATCCGCGAAATTATTTAGAGAACATTATGTTCTTGGGCTAGGAAGCACAAACCAAATACAGTACGCTTGAATGTAATACGAGGTGTAAGCAATCTACGAAATTTTCAACAAACTTTTAATGAACATCCAAATGTAAGGGTATTATTAAAAAAAAAGATTTTGCGAACGAGTAGCAAACTCCCAGAATGTTAATTAAAATCGCGTAAAACACGGGAACGCGAAAGGAGCACGAATTGATCTGATCCATTCGATTTAACGAGTCGCCCCGTCGGTCTCTGATTCCTCTTTGTTTCCTTGGCGGAGACGGCGCCGGTGTGAAACCAGAGTAAGGCAAGGACTCCGCCCGCCCCGGCCCGACGGCTCCACCACCGTCCGGGCCGCCGCCGGCGAAACCCTAAGCCACCCCTCCGATCAACAGCCCGCCGGGCCCGCGGAGGCAATACAATGGGCCAGTGCGGGCCTGCGGCGGCGGCGGCGGCGCCGCCGACGACGACCTCGAAGACTTCGGTGTGGTGGGACATCGACAAGTGCGCGTTGCCCCGCGGCCGCGGCGACCCGCATCGCATCGCCCACAACCTCATCCTCGCGCTCGCCGCCGCGGGGTACGTGGGCCCCGTCTCGATCGCCGCCTACGGCGACGCGGCCCGCGTCCCCCCGCCCGTCCTGGCGGCGCTCTCCGCCACCGGCATCTGCCTCAACCACGTCCCCGCCGGTACAGCCTCTCCCCAGCTCTCGTTCTCAGCCCATTGCCGCCCAATCGAACTCGCGCAGCTAATCGAATTCGTTTCCCCTAACGATTGCCAGGGAGCAAAGATACGAGTGAGAAGAGGATGCTTGTAGACATGCTGTTTTGGGCATTCGACAATCCTCCACCGGGCAATTACTTGCTTATCTCAGGCGATCAGGATCTCTCTGATCTCCTTCACAGGCTTAGGATGAAGCGCTATGATATCCTGCTAGTGAGACCTCCCAATGCATCATCTCAGGCGCTTGCCGCTGCAGCTAAGAAGGTTTGGCTCTGGGAAAACCTTACAGCAGGAGAGCTGCTGCTACCGGAGCCGCTGCCTGAAAGAAGTGTCTTAGGTTGCAAGCTGAATGTGAATAGTTTGGATACATTGAAGTGGTCACAAAGTAAGGTTTGTTCTGAGTATGGTAAAGGTGATAGTAACGGAAAGGCAGATAATCAAAATAGAGTGAAACCTCTTCAAAAGTATGTAAAGAAGGCAAGTAGTACATCTAATCCTGCGATTAGTCAAGATCGAGTAAGGCCAGCTGATGTAGTTTCTGAAAGTAATTCAGGAAGCACATGGAGTGAGATAGACCGTTCTTCTGCTTCATCATTATTACCATCATCAAGTTCTGACTCGCCGGGATGTGGAAAGGCGGATACCTCAGTTCCACTGGAAACCCCTGCTCTGTCCAAATTGGCATATCGGAAATCCGTGTTGTCTACTCATTCGCAACATGTGGAAACAACACACAGATCCGTCCCTGGTGAGAGACCTAGCATATCAGCCGAATGGGTGCCAAGAAGTGCAACTCTTGATCTTGGTGCTAGTAATGGTCATCATAATCAAACGTCTCAGCATTTAAGATATTCTGACGCACAGAATAAGCTTCATCCTGAGTTTACAACAGGTGGTAATAAGGGAAAGGCAGTCAATCGACCTGGGGCGAAGCCACTTCAGAAGTATGTAAAGAAGACAAATGCCGCATTTGGCTCTGCAGACAAGCAAGCTGGTTCAGTTGGAGTTCATGACCGCCCTATAGGAAACAGTACAATCAAGCTAGACCAAGCTTCTGCTTCGTCATTATCAACTTCTACTCTGTCCCGTTCATCAGCTAAAAAACCTGTAGCTTCTACTCATTTGCATCAAGTGAAAGCACCGCATAACTCCATCCTTGGTAAGAAGCCTAGAACATCAGTTGAGCATGCATCAGGAAATGGAACTCATGATTTTGATGTTAGTACTATCAATTATCATCCAGCATATCAGCAACCCCAATCTTCTGAAGCACAGAATAAGCTCCACTCTTACTCTAATATGGCTGATAGTAGTGAAAAGTTAGGAAATGAACACAAGCTCAATAAAGATCAAGCCAATGTAAGATGGATAAAGGTTTCATCAGCTTCAGCAAGCAATGAAATTAATTCATCTAGTAGACTTCTTGATAATTCTAAAGGAAGCACTTTAAGTTATCCAACAACTCAATCTTTCCCAGCAATATCAAGCTCTAAATCACTTGAAAGTGCAAAGGCGAATGAATCAAGTCCGCTGCTATCAGCTCAGAAACCTTTAATGACTGATCATTTGCATCAAGATGGAGCAGCATCCTCTTTTGGTGACAAGACTAGCTCATCATTTCAATGCACAGCCAAAAATGGAACTTTTGTTTTTGGTGTTAGTAGTGGCCAGTACCATCTGACATATCAGCAAGCCCAGTCTTCTCTGCTACCAGAGCAACATAACTCAGGTAATTGTCCTCATATAGATCCGCATAGAGGCAGCTCCGCTTCGCAATCAGTAGCACACAATGGTGTTTCTTCTGCACAGATACAAGCATGCTCCAGTAGCTCAACTTCTGATGGATTGGATGATATTTGCAATGGTTTAAGTAGACTGAATATCTATGAATACCCTAGAGGAACTACTGAGACCAGACCACCTTTCCAAGGTGCAGCTACTAATGATCCTTCTATGGGAATGCCAGGTATTTCTGGGCATCGTACAAGTTTTGACAAGAGCATATCATGTTTTCACCTTGGTTCTAACACCAGCTACTATCTGAATCGCCCTAGTGATCCTCAAAGTAGCCAACCTCCATATAGAGATACTTGCAGAGCTGATCACCAACCCAATCTATCCAGTGAAATGCAAAATTATGGACATTCTAGAGATAAGCCAGGATGTCCGTCATATTCTCCTGAAACTGAAGGTACTATAGGAACAATATTACATGCTTTGGGCATACTGAGGGCTGAAAAGATATTCCCAACAGAATCAAATATTGCAGACTGTATATGTTATGGAGAGATGAATTTAACAGGTTTTGATGTTAAGAAGGCTCTTGAACTGGCAATTCGATATGAAGCTGTCATTATGAAGAAGCTGCTACACGATATGCCGCTATTTGTTGCAAAAGATGAGAGCCTCTGGAAATGTGTGAATGTAACAAATAGCAAAGCAAAGAACCCCATAGAGGAGCTAGAGGCGGTTCATAAATATATATCATCAACCGATGGCTATTCAGCAATAAAGAACTCTGAGTCAAGGTGAGGCTTTGTAACTTCTGGCATGTGATAATCATTCCATCTTTCATTCCCAAATGCAGTTATGTATCTGCATCTCCTTTGCTGGTAGGTACCAAGCTGCAATGATCTTGAAGAGATCGTGCTTGCAGCACTGTGCCCTCGGTGATATTCTCCAGGTTATGCATATCATAATTGTTAGGAAGAAGTGGATTATGCCCCATTCCTCAGGGTGGCAGCCACTGTCCTTAAACACAACAGCGGGTATTGCAACTACTGATGCTACAGGAAAAGCTAAGTCTTGATTCTTTTCCTATGGTCATTACACATGGATATCTTCATGTGCTGGTGAGTGGTGGTCAGAAAATGTCTTCAAGATCCACATTCATCTAGAGTTTTTCAGATG
This sequence comes from Echinochloa phyllopogon, assembly GCA_033239725.1. Lineage (NCBI taxonomy): Eukaryota > Viridiplantae > Streptophyta > Magnoliopsida > Poales > Poaceae > Echinochloa > Echinochloa phyllopogon. Next base: position 57,367,806 of record BTCW01000018.1, on the reverse strand, counting down.
TTGCCTGATCTTTGTTCTAGCCATCAGATCCCACTAGAGTAGTTTGGAGCTGGAACAATATGTCAGTGTTAAGTGATATTTGTGTGCCCTTAACGTACTGGTTCTGCCCCAAATACCGCAGGTCCCAGTTTTTTAACATTTATGTTTAAACCCCGGATACTATGGTTTTTTTCTTTAATATTTGCGTTTAGACGCTTAGTACTAAATTTTGTTAGGTTTGATAATTTGTGATAACTGATGAGCAAGATATAGGAATACAAAAGGCTATTGATGGTCTCCTCAGTGGCCCTGGTAATGAATCTTGAAGTTGGAAAGCTGTGCATCCTTTCTAGCTGAAGTGACTCTATTCTGAAGACAGAGGTAGCTTGTGGCTTGCAGCAGGGTCCTGAGAAGTTGCTACCTGCTGGCGGTGAAGGTAAGCAGTTGCTCTCCGTGGCGTCTCAGACAGCGTCATCTGAGTAACTATTACCACTGTTTGCAAAGTACAATACCTCAGCTGCACCTTTTTCAGTGTGACAAAGTTCTCTGATGCACTAACTTTCCTCGTGTATTCCTAGTATTCATAATGCACCTCCTGTATCTAGGAGCTGTCTACTCTTGGGTCTTGGCTACTGTCTGCTTTGTCGGGTTGCATCAGCAGCGATGATGTTCCATCTTCCATGTGCAGTGAAAAGACTGACAGGCAATTTGCCGTAGAGCTCAGCTCACATTCTTTTGTAAATTTTAAATAGGATAAGGCACGATAGGACAATCTTTATAAGTTATATATATAAATAAGAACGACGAAGAGGCTAGTCTGACAGACAGAAAATCAGAATTACAGACGAAGCCCTTTTCTGCTGCTGCTCAAGCCTAGACAAATCTACCAGTAAATTGATCCTTTCTTATGGACGATGCTATCTGCAAGAAGGCGGCGAAGCTCGAGCTCAAGGTGAAGCGAGGTGAGCAAATCATGTGTTCATGCCTCCTGCATGCGGCGCGGACCTGAGCTCCTCCAGCGCCGCCCTCGCCTGGTCCTGCAGCAGGTCGATCCGCCGCAGGTACACCTCCAGCTCCCGGATCCGCTGCTGCCGCCACTTCTCCCCTTCCATCGGCACCCCAGCGATGGCGGGCGGCGGCTCCAGCCCCAGCGGCGCCGCGCTGACCCCGCCGCCGATGCTCAGCATCGCGCGGACCATCTCCTTGAACAGAGCCGCCAGGATGGGGTTTTCAGCGGTGCTGCCGTCGGTCACGGCGGTTGCCGCCGCCGCCGCCGACAGCGCGGCCGGGACCCCGCCGGCGGGGTCCATGCTGATGCCGCCCACGCCCACGCCGATGCCGCCGTCCATGGCCACCGTCTGGGGGAAGGACGGGAGCGCGTCGTCGGTCATGACGGGCATGGGCGCCGGCGGCAGCGCGAGCGTCTCGGCCGCGGCGTCGGCGGGGAAGTCGCCCGTGCGGCGGCGGCGGCCGCGGCGGGGCCTGGAGGTGGGGGACTTGGCGGAGTCTCCGTTGGCGGCGGCGGCGACGGCATCGATGGCGAATGGGGCCGCGTCGTGGGCGTTGGCGCCGGCGGCGCCCTCGTCGTCGGAGTCGCGGCCGTGCTTGTCGGAGTCGGGGCGCCAGATGGTGCGCGCGATCTCGAAGATGGCCTGCTCGTGCGGGGAGCGGAAGGTGAAGCCCGCGCCGGCGACGCGGAGGCGCTCGACGCAGTTGCGGTACTTGCGCTTGAGGCGGCGGATCTTCTCGACGAGCTGGTTCTTGGTGAAGCCGGTGTGGAGGCGGCGGCGCATGTCCTCGTAGAAGGGGGTGGTGTCGTACTGGTGGGAGGCGAAGGAGGTGCCCCGCTGCGCCGTGAACTCGGCGAAGGCGCGGAGGATGACGATCTCGTCCTCGTCCGTCCAGAGCCGCTGGAAGAGCGGGCGGCGCTCCCCGGCCGGCGCCGCAGCTGCGGCGACGGCGGGCGCGGCGGCCGGGGAGGAGAAGATGGGGTTGGGGTTGGGGTCGACGGGGAAGTCGAGGTCGTCGGAGTCCCCGTTGCCGTAGGCGTCGGCGTCCGGGAAGGAGGAGGAGACCATGGCGCCGGCGGCGGAGGGGTCGTCGACGGTGGGGAACATTAGATCGGATCGGGGTCGGGAGACTCGGGGGAGGAGGGGGGGATCGATCGGCTCGGCTAGGGTTGGGTCGGGGGGGTTTTCCGCTGGACTGGGCTCGAGCAGCTCGACCCGGCTAGTCGGGTGGGGTTTGGTTGGGTTAGCCAGCTTTGGCGGACCCCGTTTTCCAGGGATGGAGGCGGAGATTGCGACGGATCAAATAACTTTTTTCGCGCACACCTCTTTGTACCTTAGCTCTACACGTGACAGTGGCGTGCAATTGCCTGACTAGATTGTGCAGCAAGTGAGAATGTTGAGGAGGTCAATACAGGGCCACCACGAGGGTGAGCGGAGCACGGCAGTCGTAATTAGATCCTCATTTGCATGCAGCTTTCTAACTCTTATTATCAATCACAAGTACAGTACAAAAAGTGCTATACACATGATGGGTTCGTTCTAGTCATGGACAGCCGCATTTAGAAGCATAGTTGGGTCCACATGCTGCTGCAAATTGACATTGTTCGAAGTGTGACGCAGACACGGGGAGCAATGCGCTGTGCTGTGCACAACAGACATGATGAGGGCTGTAAATTCGCTATCCATCCAAGTGGTTAGGGTAAGCTGTGCCTTGCGGAGGCTGTCAATTCGCTATACAAATGCTTTGCGGAGGCTCTAGCAGCCAAACATGCCTGCCGACAGACTTATATAAAGAAAGTTTTGCTATCGTGTGTGCATCACCATTGCACCTGCGCCCTTCGTGCACAAACTCAATCTCCTGGAACTCCTCCCCTCTCGCCTTTATCTCTTGGACAACCTGGCCATAGAGTTACATCGCCTCAACCCTGAATGCTTCTCATGACATCGGCTGAATCACTTGCAATTGCAAAGCCTGAGTTTCCTGACTAGGAGATCACTCGCCAGTGACATCCCTTCTCTGCATGCAATGGCCTCCATTGTCTCCGGCTCCGGGTTGTTGATCCCTTCCAAAACCACCGCCGATGCTCCCATGAATCTACCAGTTGCATCCCGGGCAATTGTTGCAGCGGCTCCCAAAGCTGTGTTCTTGGATAATACTGCATCTACCTTAGTTTTCACAAATCCCTGTGGAGGGGATAATAACACGCTAACCTGCTAATTTTGAATCCAATTCATGATTTTTCTTGGGACCTAACCGTCTGAGCCAGGCATGCCGAATGGTACTCTGAACATATGTGACTAGGGCGAACCTCATATTCCCCTCGACCCAGTAAATTAGGCCCAACTCGGGTGGAGTTGGGTTTTTATTTGGGAAAAAGTTCATTCCACACCCCTCAAATATCGACATCGTCCAATTTTCAACCCTCAACCGTGAAACTAGATATTAGACACCCTTCAACCTTTTAAACCGTCCAATTTACACCATTTGGTGGTTTTAATGGCAGCTTTCGTTGACGTGGCGCCACGTTTTCCGTCTCACGCGGCGCCACAACAGTCATGAGGGACATAAATTGATCCACTTTGATAGTTTGCGGGGGTAAACTAGACTTTATCAAAAAATGACATTAAAAAATATTTTTTCTTAGAAAACAAATATAACTAAAAATGCTAAAATCTAATTTAGTCTTACAAAATCAATAGAAAAATTTTTTATCTAAAAAAATATAGAATCAATTTTATATTTTAGAAAAAAATTATAAAATAGAGTAGTTTTTATAAAATATAAAAATAGTTTTATATTTTTTAAGCTAAAACAAGATTTTTTTATTAATTTTCTAAGCCTAAACAATATTATACTATTTTTAATTACATATGTTTTCTATAATATTTTTTATAAAGTTTAGTTGACCCCTCGAACTATCAAAACAGACTAATTTACCCCCTTATGGCTGACATGGCGTCACATAGGATGATAAATGTGTCGCCACATCAAAGAAAACCACCGTTTAAACCAGCGAAGGGTGTAAATTGGACGGTTTGAAAAGTTGAAGGGTGTCGAATATCTGGTTTTGCGGTTGAGGGTTGAAAATCGAACAACATTGATAGTCGAAGGGTGTGGAATGGACTTTTTCCTTTTATTTGATTATTTCAAGTGCAGAAGGGCTACCAGGCCTGGCCCAATAGTGTAGCGGGCTTAAACTCTGACGCTGGGCCAGTTTTACTGTTGGCCCTTCAGATTTATTATAATAGAAAAACCTGTGCATCTTCCGGATTGAGTCCTTGAGATCGGTTAGCCTGTATGAGCAACAAATAAATTAATTAACTTACTATAAAATGTTGGATTATAGAATTCAAAATAATTAAGTTAGTATCTGCTGTTTGTTATTAGTTATAAAAAGATTAAAAAAATATATCAAGCGGGGCAATCTATAGGTAAGTGGAATAGATAAATTAATTAACTCATCCAACCACCTATAAAATGCTAAATTAAATGTATAAAAATATTGAATCTAGTGGACAGCTGCTCTAAATACGAGTTTTTTCACTGTTAATAAAGAAGCGAGAAGCAAGGACCGCACTTTTGGGCCTTTTCGCGTTGAAGCCGGGAAATGAATAATCGATGCCTGGAGCTCTGGAGGAATGTTTTGATGCATGGTCCCAGCGGGAGAGCCTTTGGTTGCAGTCAGATAACCGGGAAGCTCCCAGGCAGCTGCAGGCATTTTCACGCCGTGGAACCTGCCCGGCGGCCGCGTAGCAGCTGTGGCGCAATCTCCTCTGAAACGTACGTTACACCAGAAAAAGGTATGAAACCATGTCAAGTAAACAAAAGAGTTGCCATGGATCGGATTGTGGAAGTAATAGAAGAACCGTGCAAGAAAAATGAGGCACGTAGCACGCATGCTACCGCTATCTATATATCTTCCCCCAACTAGTAGTCATCTTAACCCACAAACAACGCCTTTTTACCTCATCAGTCAGGCACGCGCACTCGGCCGAGTGATCGGTGCCCACTCGACCACCGCCCATTCATTCCAGGAGTAGCCATGATCTCTTTGACACAAGCAACAACAAGCTGCTTCTCTTGTTCTAATGCTACAGTAGGTTTTAGACAATCTCGATCAGACCGTAACATAGGTCATCGAAACTATCTTAGACGGCTCACCAAAGCATGAAGGCCTTCCAGCATTTCAGAAAGTAAAAGGTCCACGATCGCCCTGCAGTGAGTATGGGTTGCACGAGGCTTGAGTCCGCAGGCATGGAGGTCTTTACCGCTCATAGTTGGCGTTTCAGATAGAATTATCTTCTTATGATGAAGATTCCACGTTTCATTTATAGTTGAAACTTCCAGCATTTTACTTTCTTAATTCCATGGCTTATCGATGATATAAACGCATAATAGTGAACGGCTATATGCATTGATTGATGCAACGGCTGAGATATTAATATATATTCTCCTTTCTAAAAAAAGCATGAAGTGTTAGTTCGATCTCTACACGTTACGGCCTTTACGGTCTCGATCTGCGCCCTAGTCGGGGGCGCCCAACCTTTCTCATGGTTGGTGGGCCACCGTCGCACAGTGCTATAAAGAGTAGGTGTGGGCCACGGCTCGTAGTACGAGGTTCACCGTGCCGCCAACACACCCCACCTACAAGCCCTACCGACCGAGGGAGCATTGGAGCGGCGGGAAGCACTGCCACCGCTGCCGTCGACCTAAATCACCAGGAGAAGGTGCCATCGGCCCCAGCTCCAACGACCCCGCTTCTCCGCCCTCACCGAGCACGCCGGAGAAGCCCCTGCGCCACCGACTGCACCGATGGCTGCGCCACCTACTGCACCTTCCACTAACGATGGTCTGCTACCGAGTTACTCCCTCTGTCAGTGTGTTTGTGCTCGTGTTGTAGTAGTGGTAGTGTTATGGCCAGTGGGCCGGCTGGAGGCCTAGGGCCCAGCCCGTGAACAGTACCCGCGGTACTGTAGCGCGGTTACTGTAGCGTCGTCCTTAGTGCGGATAATAGTACCGGATTGGGAGTCTAGTGTCAGGGGTCAAGTCAACCTCTCTATATAATGAGAGGAGTTGTATCAATCAAGACAAGCAAGAAGAACCCTAAAAGTAGTCAGATCCTCCAAGGGAGGGCGACGAATAGGTTTTTGGGCTATCCCTAGATATACCATATCATTTGGTATCAGACTAGCGATCCTGTGTTAGCCTGTGCCTTCCACCATTGATTTCTTCCTTTGCCCACCTCTTGTTGATCATGGGAGAATACATCACCAAAGCCGACCTTCAAGTTTTTGTTGGGAGAGTCACCACTACGATCGATTCCATCATCGCATCCATGTCGACATCATCTGCCTCGACAACCGTGATTGCGCCAGCGGCAGCCGTTGCCGCGCCACCAGCAGTGCTGCCTGCGACTTCGTCCCTCACCATCTCGGAGATCCTCGCCCGGCTCGACTCCATCACCGCAGCTCCACCAGCAGCCGTTGCAATACACCTGCTGGCCAAGTCTGCAACAACCGCACTTCTAGCTGGGACATCACCTGCTTCGGCCGCGGCGACAGCACCACCTCCGTTTGCAGCACCCATGGCGAAGCAGCTGCCGTCGGGCAGCGACCTCGCTTCGCGCTCGCTGCTGCAAGATGCGCATCGCGGCCACAGATCGAAATCGGAGTGCGAGCACGACGGCGGTGAGGAAGACCGCATCAGCGCCTTCCCCGTCCCTCTCCTCGGTCTGCTGGGGAAGATGACACGCCCCGAGCTCACCCGGATCGAGATCCGCATCCGGGCCAAGAGGTACGACGGTGGGATCTCCACCGCGCAGGTCTCCTCGCTCCTCCACGCCGCCGCGGAGCGCAAACCGGCCGAGCTCATCTTCGACGTCGGCTGCGGGAACGATGACCCCCTCCTCTTCGAGCTGCCCTGCTTTCCGTTGGCCACCGCCATGAACCTCCAGATCTGGAGGCCCAGCTTCTCCCTGTCGCCGCTGGCGGCCGGCGCCTTCATCAAGATCAACTCCCTCTTCTCGTCGCCGCCAGGTGTAGCCTATACGGCACCAGCGTCTTGGAAGATCGAGTTGGCCACACCAGCATCTACTGTCATCATACGAAGCTACAAAGACCTTCAGTTTAATCGATGTGAGCAGTTCTTTCGAGCCTAAGGACCGGAGGAAATTTTATCTCTTCGAGCTTTAGGCTGGAGTCCTCCTGCATCCCTTGATGGTGGATAGGGTCAAAATTTATTTTTAGTTATAAATAAAGAAATATTGCCGAGATGTAAAAGGCTTATTTCAGAGTGTTTTAAGTTACGTTTGCACTGAGTCAGGTGTCTGTTGTTCTGCACTTTATCCCAGCTCGAGGACGAGCTGTCTTCGAGGGGTGGTGAAGTGTTATGGCCAGTGGGCCGGCTGGAGGCCTAGGGCCCAGCCCGTGAACAGTACCGCGGTACTGTAGCACAGTTACTGTAGCGTCGTCCTTAGCGCGGATAATAGTACCGGATTGGTAGCGTCGTCCTTAGCGCGGATAATAGTACCGGATTGGGAGTCTAGTGTTAGGGGTCAAGTCAACCTCTCTATATAATGAGAGGAGTTGTATCAATCAAGACAAGCAAGAAGAACCATAAAAGTAGTCAGAGCGTTCAAGGGAGGGCGACGAATATGTTCTTCGGGCTATCCCTAGATATACCATATCAGGTAGTGCTGTTGTTGTAGTTTTAGGATCAAGAACATCATCTTTTGTATTCAAGTTTTATAACCGTACTAGATCTACGGCTAGAGATCCAAGTTTTAGATCTAACTTGAAGGCCAATTAGAAATTAGAAAATAGATTCAAAATAGATTCTTGGTGTTGGATAATAACACCTAACCTGCTAATTTTGAATCCAATGAAGGCAGCCATGGATATACTGCTAGGTTCCGGGAGATTCTTGGTGCGACGGCCTCTCCTCGCGCTCGTCCCTCGCTGCTCTCGAGGAACGCCGGACAAAGGCGGCAGCGACAGAGGTGAGCGATCAACTGGCTGTTCCTTGCTGCTCCCTGTACGTGTTCGATAAAATGCAGTGGTGGATTACTGGACTTGCACCGGGGTCAGTTAGGTGCTGTGGTCGTAGTGTAGGTATGACCGATCAGAGATGAGCACTAGCCCAGCCATTTCCCCAGGCTGCAACTGCTAAACTGCCTGCTTTCCTCGTTCAGTCTGATACTCTGATGTGATCCGCTCACTGGATAGTTTAGAGCTAAATGCAACGTTGATTCCATTAATTTCAAGCAGGAAAATTCGTTCAGGGCTTCATGGGTTAAGATTTGATTGTTGCGTGCAATGGTAAGCTAACTCGTATCCACATTTTGGGTTTGGTATAAAGAAATGTTTTAAGACAAATAAAAATTGACATTGATTCTCCGTATTTAGTTATGCTGGCATTCATTTGCCTCTTCAAGTGAGGTTTTCATAATCCAGTAGTTAGTTACCTGATTTAATCATAGCCATTTGTACAATCTTGTTGGTCTTAAACACCTTGCAAATTTCTTAACCGTGACCTTTTTTCAATTCTCAACACTCTGCTTGATTTGAAGAGAACACAGTGTCTGCCTTCAGGAGATTTTTTTGGTTGAACTGCATTATAGTATTTTGGTACCTGATCCATTTGTACAAAAAATTACTAATCATTGGGCTTTGGTTAGTCTATATTTGGCTTTGATGCTGCTTGTCCATATACTTGGTTTTGTAGATAGTGGGTGATGAATAGTGAATTTCCAAAGGTATTTTCAAAATGTCTGTTATATATAATTATACAAGGCTATGGATAATTTGCGTAAAAAGTTAATTATTGCTGGACTCTGAGTAGTCAATATTTGACTTTGACACTGCTTGTCCATACATTTGGTTCGGTGGATAGTGGGTGATGAATTGTGAATTTCCTTCTTAAAGGTATCTCTGTAAATTCTATTCTACACAATGATACAAAGCTATGCATAACCTGTGTGACCCCTTATGGTTGGTATCCTGTTGCTTTATGCAATCTAATTTGTTAGAGTTCATGCTAATTCAAATAAGATTATGCCATTATGGCTTTAAAAAATATTTTTCAACTAATGACAGGCTTTTGAAAAGCACTCTCAGTTCCAAACGAAGTCTATTAGGTTTAGTGTTAATATCAAAGCAACTAGAAGATGAATGGGATAAATGAAAACCACATTAGCCGACCACTGGTTTAATGGAACCTTTTTTCCCTCTTCTGCAACGGAAACAGTAAAAGAGCAAACTAGTGTCTTTATGTTTGATATATTGATAAAATATTGTTTTAAAAAGGTTTTTTTTCTTGTTTACAAGTCCCTCCTGAAGGAAAACAGGGAAAAAGTTACTTTTTAGTTCATCAGTGTAGGTTTCTTTCCCCTTGATCTCCAAACTTGCAGAGAAGAAGGCATCAGTTCCTAAGCACAGCAAGCATATGTTAAACTAATAAGAGATGGTTTGGCCTCTTCTGCAAAACAAAATTCTAACTGCAGATAGCTTGCATGGAGAGGATGGACCATTGCTCTAATTCACAAACTTTGCTCCTGGCAGCCCCAAAACACAAAGCATATTACCTTATATTGCTCCTTATAGGTTGTTTGGACAAAACTTTTAACTGGATGGGCATGGCTGACTGAAGCAACAGTCTGCAATTGCAAAATGACTCCATATTCAGCTGGTGGTAGTGGTTTCTAATGTTGGTTCCGAAGGAAAGAAGAAAGGAAGCGAGTGGCATTATCATCTACTCCTGGTGGAACCTGTGGAATGGACCAAACTATAGAGAATTTCAATAATCAAATCTGACAATCAGATAGAATCCACTACCTCATCCGGGAGAATGTTTCTCAAAGAAAGCTTGCATTAGGAGGTTAAATTTTTTTGTATCAGCTTTACTAGCATCGGTTTTCTTTTCTTTGTAGATTTTAGGTTTTGCTTGTTTTGATCTGCTGGTGTGAATCCAATGTACCTTTTGAAATTTCTTGCTTCCATTTTTAATTAAAACTTGTGCCTTCCGTTTTTTAGTGGGAACAAAAATATTTACTTTTGCTTATCTGTTCATATATGTTGTTTCTTTATATATCTATATGGAGGTAGTAAACATATATTTTCTTACTTATCAGGTGAAACCTCTACCGACTGGGACAAGGCTTGGTCTACGTTTAAGAAGAAAGGGAAGAGGACCCTATTTGCAGATTTCTCACCTAACAAGTATGTGACCTGGAACCCACGGCGCAGCGAGTATCCATTGCCAGAAGAAGTTGATCCGATCAAAAGAACTGAAAGATCTAACTTGATGCTCTGGACAAGCCCCCAGTTTACCTTGGTGGGGCCTATTATCATCGTCTTGACATTACTAATCTATACACTAATTGTACACCGTAAGTAACTGCAGAAGTAACAGCTAGGAGGTTTGCTGAAAGCCAAGACTTCAACTGGGAAGTCTGTATTGTACATTTTGCGTGTACTATACCAACTATAACAGTATTGCTTCAATTGCAATCAATCAAGTAGTATATAATAGCACATTCGGTCCATTTCAAAGGTTTTCTTCACTTGTATATTAAGTGGCTGCTCTTGAGTCTTGATTCCTCCATTAAAACGAAGAAATATTTGGGTCAGGTAGAATAATAAGATGTTGATCAGTATTCACTAATCATAGTCATGCTGATGAACGTTGCTCCTGATTTGGTATTTTTGCATATTCTCAGTAACTGCAATATGTGGTCATCACATATTATCTGTATTAATTAGTGACAGATAGTTTGTAATGTTGGAACTGCTTGGGCAAGTGGACATGTGCAAAGTGTCAGAGACTGATAGAACCCATGAGAATAACGTTTCTCATTACAGAAAAATTCAAGTCAAGAAAGACAGATCATTGCCTTCATAGAATAATAAGCCCTAGGCAGACAGGAATCTTGCTTAGATGTATCGCAATGTAACTAACCTTGTTTCCTAGGCCCTCAATAATTAGCTTCTGTCTCTTGTGTTGGAGGCACCAGGATGGTGTGTCTCAACATTTTGTTGAGAACATAGAGGAAATACAATTTTAAAATAACATGTGGGACTCTCACGTTATCTCGATGACTTGTTGCATCTTTAAACTGTACTCCCTCCGTACTGGTAAAGAATGATGTTTAGTTCAACGATACGGTCTCCAAAACGTAACTTTGACTTCTTATTCTTACAAAAATATTTATTAAAAAATAATATATGTATACTTTTATAAAAGTATTTTTTAAGACAAATCTATTCATATGGTTTTCACATTTTCAAACTCAATGGTTTAAAAGTTATTCATGATTTATATTCCCAATGTTTGACTAAAATCTTGTCCAAAACATCGTTCTTTACCAATACGGAGGGAGTATTCAGCATCTTGGATCAAGTCAAATAAAGGCCTTTTCATCTTAAAAATTAGAACACTCCAAGTTTTCACTGGTTCGGTTCTAAATGAAAACATGTTTTAGCATTTTGGTATCTGGAGCTGCACCTTTAGTTCTTCACAGATGATAGAAACTGTTTACATTTCAGCTAGAAACAGTGCTTAACAGTTTAGATATTTTGTATCAATTATTATCGTGATAGTTATTTCTGTCCCTGCTTTTGATACTCTTGCATCGCTTTTGATTGATTCCGGGATCCCTTTGATTCCAGACACTAGCAAACAGGAAATTGGTCCATGCTGATGACCAAGACTTTCTTCCCCAATGTGAACGAAATAGATAGGTCATAGGGGTAGTGTGTCACTTGGATGTCCAAATAATTTCTTCTGACATCTTTGGTCCATCTGTTCTTGTATTTTAGTGGTTGATTAATTGTGCATTATTGTACCGATTATCAAAAGATATCCTAGTTTACATCTGCTTTTTGGTCACTTGCAGTATCCATGTCTAACAGAGAACCAGACTGCATGATTTCAGTGCTGAATCTGAAAGTGAAAGCTTTCTGGCATGAAAGCATCTATTTTTCTTGTCCTGTTCCTGTCCGCAGACCCATCCCCAACTCCCCGTTTCTAGAGATAGATTAATGCTTAGAATCACCATGGGCAAATGGACGGGCAGACAAGGGCATACTTTTCTATTCCAATCCAGCAGGAATGCTGAATCGAGAACCTAGCCAGTCGTAATCCAACATTTTTTTCAGATCAGTTCTGACTACTGCACCCAAACTCTGAAACGTTGGTCGCTTGGTCACCGTTGCTCTCGTAAATCAGATTTGATTTGCTGGCAACCAGCAAATTTGGTTGATTATTCTCATATCAGTAGTAATTTTATTATTACTATCATTATTATTCACATTGTACAGCTGGCAATGCATCCAAATGGCATAGTACTCCGTAGATGCCAAGCAGCACAAAAGACACTCTGAACTGAACGCAAGACAGTCTTTCTGAACTTTAAAGCGCGTACAAGACAGAGTCACCGGGGCAATTTCTGAACGAGATTGACTGAGCGCTTGTTTGGTCCAAAAAAAGAACCCCAAAGTTCACTATGCAAAAAGAACATTCCCATCACATCAAAATGTCATAACATGCAAGTATTAGATGTAGATGAAATCAAAAACTAATTGTACAGTTTTATTGTACTCTGCGAGACGAACATTTTGAGCCTAATTAATCAATTTTTGGATAATTTTTCACACATACAAACGAAATGATACAGTAGCGCAATGATTACGAAGTGACCCCAAACCCCATCCTTTTCCCGATCTAAACAAGGCCTCACGTGTTCTACTGAAAGGTAAGCCCAGAGAGATTCCAGAAGTTTTCGAACTCCAGAGAGGGACTCCTTGCTCCCCAAGGATTCAAGGAAGCTTGGCCCTTACTCTACCCAGTGACTCCCCTGCGCATCATCTCATCAGCGGATATGCCGGCTGGCTATAAAATGGCCCGAAGCCGTTGCCTTCCCCCTGTTACTCCATTCCTCTGACATCAGACACAACACAACACAGAACACACCAAAGCACACGGCTCCAGTCCCCAAATTTCCGCGCCTTCCTGAGCAAGAAGCCACCCACGCCGGCGATGGAGCGGCAGCAGCAGCAGGAGGAGGAGGCCGAGCGGACCCTTCCGCGGCGTGGGCAGATCAAGGCGCGCATCTTCACGAGCCTGTTCCGGTGCCTCGTCCCCAAGGCAACAGAGCACAAGGAAGGCGACAACAAGAGCAAGGAAGGCAGCCACCGCCGCGTCTCCCCCAGTGGCTGATGCGATCGGGGCGAGGGGAAGATGTCCTGGATTCTGGATGATCTAGAATTGGGTCGCTGCGACCCGGTGAGAAATGCCGTGGCGCCGGTCCATGAACCGGCGGAGAGTCGGGGAAGGGTGGGTGGGGGGTGTCAGGTGTGGGCGTGAGTATGCTAAATCTGTGATAATGCTACGGCCTGAATTCCGAAGCTTTCGGTGATCAAATGGAGTCTTGAAATCCGGCTTCAGCTGGAGTGCTATGTACTCTCTAGTCTGTGTTCTTTAGCAGTAATTATAGTCTGTAGTATCGGGAAGTTCTCTTTCCTCCTTTTGAGATCACTTGTCGTGTGGGTATTTATGTCGAACATTGCAATTGGTGTGATGTTGGTGGAATTTCTGTTCTGCTATGCATTGTGATTGTGTACTCTGTTTCTTTCGGTTCTGAAACAACTACAATTCACGCAGACTTACTGAAAGTCTGAAGCCATAGTTCATGACACTTACTGAAAGTCTGAAACTACAATCCACGGACACTTAGAAAGCCCGTGTATTGGATACAGACCTCCAATAGGTAATCCCTTTCAATACTCCATTACTACTCTTATACTTACCGGACAAACACCGAACATGTCGAGCAACCATGCACTTCTCTTTCCCTTGTGCGTTTGGTTCCATTTCTCCTCCCCAATGTCGAGCAACCATTCAGAGGCTGTCAAGCAACCATTCAGAGGCACAGCGCAAGATGCCTAGCTCGAGGTGCTTGTGCTCGTGTGCTGTCTGCTGTGTTCTTCATGGCGAAGTCTTGCCGTGCAAGCTGTAGTTGCTGACTGGGCCCGTCGACAGTTTTGCTAGCGGAGATGAGAAAAGTGGTAATCCCTTTTGTTTTTGGTCCCACGCTCCCACTGACTGCCTGACTCGGAGTCTCTCGGACTGAAAGAAGCATAAAATTGGGCGATTGACATCGTCATCGACACCTGGTGCCTTTGGATGGGAAACGACTGCTCTCTCTTTTCGTGGCGTGCGGCGCTTTTGCTCTGGTCCCCCTCTCTCTCTCTCTCTACATGCTTTGTGATCATTAGACGAGTGAGGAGATCGTCGCTTGGCTAGAAACGGGGTGGATTCTCGTTCAGCCTGATAACTGATAATTACTCTGGGATTTAGTTATTCGTGAAACATTTCCCAAATTGGGAGTAGTAATACCCCGTTGCAGAGATTCCTGTTGAAAAAATATGCAATTTTATGATTAAATTCCGAACAGTATTAAACATGACAAAAATATAATCTAGCATGCAAATCTCTAATATAGCAGTAATCATCAAGCACGTCATTACGAATTCAGAAAACATGATAAAAGAACAGATTTGTTCACGGCATACGTGCTTAGCAGGCGCAGCCGTGGTGACGAGAACTGTCAGAGCGAGTCTATGTTGATGTTACGGACGGGGCGCAACAACCAACATCATAGACGACGGGCTTTCACAGCGTCGGACTGGGACGGAAGATGAACCGTGGCGAAGACCTTCGCCCTCTCCCGGTGCAGGATCACAAGGACGAACGGTTTCGGAGACCAGCTCTCCCATTCACCGGTGTACGCCGGCGCTCGGGATAGAGTAGACTACGGAGGCGACGCAAGAACGAGAAAGAGGCAAATTCTAACTCAAACAGACTTTCTTGAGAGTTCCCAAGCCTAGGAACTCCTTGTATGTAGTAATATGTGATGTGTCTTTTCCATGAAGAGTTGGTTCGTATTTATACGAAAAAAAACTCCCACACCCTCGTCATAGATGGTGTACCTCTTCAATATTAATGGGCTTTTGAGATTTATTAAGGATTATATGGGCCAGCCCATATATCTAACAATTCCTACAATATTCCTTGGTGAATTGGCCGTGTTGTTTGCTGGATCCGTATAATTGTTTACTGTGAATAACCTGTTAGAGTTGCTACTGGCAAGCCTTTTTGGTCCCACTGACTGGCGGGCTCGGACTGAAGCAGGGAAGCAGCACAAAATTCGTCGACCTCGTCGTCCACCCCCGGTGCCTTTGGAAACCACTGCCTTTTGTTTTCATGGCGTGAGGCGCTTTTTCTCTGATTGTTTCCCCTCTCTTTTGCACGCTTGTGATCATCAGAGGAGATCGTGTCAACATTTCCCAATTCATGCGTAGTACTATATCTTTGCTTTGTTTTTTTTGGAAACTCTTAATATCTTTGCAACGAGATTCCTACGATATTCCTTTGGTGAATTGGCCGTTAAGTTTGATGGATCTGGATAGGTGTTTGGCTGTGTTTCATTGATTTTTTTCACCCCGTTTGACCAATAATTAAATGTATTAAATAAAGTCAGTTTACAAAACTATCTCCACCCCGGGTTAATTCATGAGACAAATCTAATGAGGCATTTGACCGCACGATGAGAGAATGGTTACTGTCGCATTACTACAATAAATCATGGACTAATTAGGCTCGTTAGATTCGTCGTGCAAAGTTACACCCATCACTAAAATGATTTTGCAAATAGACTTCATTTAATACTCTATACATGTATGATTCCTTTTAAAAAAAATTTTCCGGAAGGAAAGAAACACGGCCAATCAATTGGCCGTTACAGATCATGCTAGGGAATCACCTACTCGTACTATGGTTACACTAGGATTTTTTTTAACGACCCGTACCAAACTGTAGGATCTCCAATCTTGCTTCATCAATGAATAGATTGGTTGATTTTACTGGTTCAAAATCTACTTTGCACGCATACTCCCTCTGTCCCGTAAAGAGTGCAATCCTGAGATTCAAAAAAATCCCACAAAAGAATGCAATTCTAGCTGTAACCAACTGTTTATTTCTTAAAATAGATAATTTTCTGCATGCACTAACAACCTCTATGCCAAATTTAGTATGATTGAGACGGTTACTGAGGATAGTATGGTCATTTACCAATGTCATTAATCTGTCTGAGAAAAACTAGAATTGCATTCTTCACGGGACGGAGGGAGTACAATGCTAAAACAGGCTATTAACCCTAAGGCTTACCAAGTTTTTTTTTTTGGCGACCAAGGCTTACAAAGTTGGATGATCTTACACATCGAAGGCATCGATCTGGTTTCAGAGGCCGGGTGCTGCCATGCGGATCAGATGCCGGTCGCGGTCGCTCGCGTCCGGGGTGCTGGTGGCCCGTGGCCGGCAGGGGCCGCACCACCAGGAGACGAGACACGGGCCGGGGTCACGACACGAGGCAAATCCACCTCATTATCTGATCCCAGAGGGAGCCGCAGTCCAATCCAGGATTTTTCTTGGGACCTAACCATCTAGGCCAGGCGTCAGAACGGTACTCCGAATATTTGTGACTAGGCCCAACCTCATATTCCCCTCGACCCAGTAAATTGAGCCCAACTCGGGCGGAGCGGGGTTTTTATTTCAAGCTGCACAAGGGCTACCAGGCCTCGCCCAATAGTGCAGCGGGCTTATATTCTGACGCTGGGTTACTGTTGGCCCTTCAGGTTTATTATAATAGGAAAACTTGTCCATCTTTCGGATCGTGGAACTGCAATTGATTTTGAAGACCTCGGCGTTGAATCGGTCTAGAATACCAATGCTGAGGGGAATCGAAAATGGCCTCAAATACCAATGTCATTGTTTGAATGTGTGAGTAGTTGACAGCTGGAATCAAATGAAAAGAACCAATTCCGATTCATGTTTGGATGTACAAACATGGAATTGTAGTGTGGGTTGTCTATAATGGTGTAAATACATTGCAATCTATATTTCACAACTTGCATATTTCTTGAATGTTTATATATATATTACTTTACACAAAAAACATGATAATATTAAAAAATAATAGAAGAAACTGCAATAATATGATTGAAAAGAGAAAAAATTGTCACCATATAATAGCATGGTTTAAACTACAATCCTTCTCTTCTTTCTTCTTTTATTTTCTTCAGTTATATAAGAAACCAATTCGAGATCCGACATAGTGTAGCTACAATGCACACACCCCTCGTTCATAAACATCATGGCATACAAGGATGAGAGACACATCGATGCTTCACATACCTTCAATCGGAGAAAGCAACAACCCAATCGAAGAAAGCAGTGCTCAACCTGACAAATCCAAGCAACAGATCAGGGTTTCAACCAAGATGCTGTGCAGTGAGAAGGGAAAAGAGGGAGGCCGTCACCTGCGTCAGAGGAGCAGGAGGCGGGGGCGGTCGCAGGTGGAGGCGACCTCCCTGTCGGACTGTCTTCTCCCGACTTGGGGAGCAAGATGGTGCCCTTGAGAAGGAGAAAAAGGAGGAGGCGGGGATGGGGGCGGCGGAGGCAAGGAAGGCAGGGGGAGGCCGACGGAGGAGGCGAGGAAGGCGGGCAGCGGCCGGCTGTGCCTTCTCCCGCCCGCACGCTTTTTCGCCGCCTACGCTGGGCGCTTCTCTTTTTTTGCGAGGACTGGAGCGCCGAAGGGGTACGCGGCCGATTCAGTCGAAAACGGAGGGGAGCCTCTGAATTGGAGGCGGGCTGCTGCAACTGCAACGGGGCCGAATACCGTGGGGGTATTCGCCACCGATTCCGGCTGGTAATGCCAAACACATCCAAACATCTGCATTCAATCCTGATCAATTGCAATGCCAATTTCTAGTCCCCATACCAACTTCCAAACGGGGGTAGTGTTAGCCTTTGAGATCCGTAAACCTGTATATGAGCAATGAATAAATTAATTAAATCATCTGATGATCTATAAAATGTTGGATCATACGATAAAAAAAACTGAGTATGTGCAGATTGTTGAATCAGTTGTAAAACAAGTTAAAAAAATATATCAAGCGAGGCAATCTAGGTGAGTGGAAAAAAATTAATTAATTAAGTCATCCAATGTTGAATTTAATGTATAAAAATATTGAATCAAGTGGATGCCTGGAGGAATGTTTTGATGCATGGTCCCCGAGGGTGAGCCTTTGGTTGCAGTCTCTGATGGCATGCATCACTATTTGGCCATGAAAATTTGCCCAGATGACCGGGAAACTCCCAGGGCATGTTCACGCCGTGGAACCTGCCCGGCGGCCGGCGTAGCAGGTGCAGTGTAGCGCAATCTCCTCCGAAACGTGACACCAGAAAAATGTATGAAACCATGTCAAGTAAACAAAAGAGTTGCCATGGATCGGATTGTGGAAGTAATAGAAGAACCGTGCAAGAAAAATGAAGCGCCTAGCACGCATGCTACTGATGCTATCTATTATCCCCAAATTAGTAGTAATCTTAACCCACAAACAACACCTTTTAATTACCTCATCAGTCAGGCACCTACACTCGGCCGACTGATCGGTGCCCACTCGACCGCCCATTCATTCCAGGAGTAGCCATAACCTCTTTGACACAAGCAACAACAAGCTGCTAGCTCAGCTCGCAATTAACATGTTCATGACGTACAAAGTCCAACCCATGTTGTCACGCATATCTCTCTCTCTCTTCCAAACAAAGCAAGCAAAGTCCGGCCGGTGTCTTCACTTCCATTGGCGCATGCCAAGCAAAAGCGCGTATATTCATTCACATTTCATACAGAAATTAATAAACTGGACAGAGACCCGCGGGCGGGCCAGCATCGAAAAATGAGTCCGAGCTGCGAATATATGAAGCATTGCATTGCATTTGCATGTCGTATATCCCTGCTTAAAGCATGCAAAAAGGCTAGCTAGCTGTGGTCGTCATGGAGTGCAAGCAAACCAACCACGCCGACCTGGAAACGGACCATCCTTCCAAGCAACCGTTTCATCTCCTCATCACTCCCTCCATGTCGATCAGCTCGTCCACAAGATGCATGTCCTGCTAGCCTAAGCATCTAGCAAACCACGTACCCGCCCGGACGACCTATAAAATCAATCGCCGTCCGTCGTCGCCATTCCATCCATCGCCAAAACCAACAACACCAATCGACAAAGCAACAAGAAAGATAGGATCACCGACGAGGACCGATCTCCGGTTGATCGACGACGACATGTCTTCGCCGCCGGCGAGGAACTTGAGCGTGGCGGACCGCGCGCTGCGCGGCGTCGCCGACCTGATCAAGCTCCTCCCCAGCGGCACGGTGTTCCTGTTCCAGTTCCTGACGCCCCTCGTCACCAACAACGGCCACTGCGGCACCTTCAACAAGGTCCTGAGCGGCGCGCTCGTGGCGCTCTGCGGCGCGTTCTGCGCCTTCTCCTCCTTCACCGACAGCTACGTGGGCGCCGACGGCCCCGTCTACTACGGCGTCGTGACCCGCCGCGGCCTGCGCACCTTCGCCGCCGACCCGGACGCCGCCGCCAGGGACACGTCGGCGTACCGCCTCCGCGCCGGGGACTTCGTCCACGCCGCGCTCTCGCTGCTGGTGTTCGCCATCATCGCGCTCCTCGACACCGACACCGTGATGTGCCTGTACCCGGCGCTGGAGCTCAGCGAGCGCACCATGATGGCCGTGCTCCCGCCCGTCGTCGGCGGCGTCGCGGGCTACGTGTTCATGGTGTTCCCGAACAACAGGCACGGCATCGGGTACCAGCCCACGCGCGCCACCGAGGACTTCGAGCACAAGTACTAGACGCCGGCCGGCCGCCGCTTGTTACTCCCTCCGTCCCACAATATAATTTTTCACGTTTGATTGTTCGTCTTATTCAAAAAAATTATAAAAATATTATTTATTTTCTTATGATATTTTTTTACCATCGTATATATTTTAAGTATATTATAATTATTATTATATTTTTTATAAATTTTTTAAATAAAACAAAACGATCAAACGTGATGCGCAGAAATCGAGAAATGTTTATATTATGGAGTAATTGATTAATTTGATGATCGCTGCGTGTTATGTATACCTTTGTGCGCATGACGTGTACTGTACCAGTGTGTGATCGATTCGATTGTCTGGGGTCTCAAAATGGTCGGGACTCGAGTCAGCTGTGGGGAGTGTGCATGGTGTGTGTCGTCGATCTTCGTGTTCTTTAATTGATTTTTTCAGGTTTGCTTTGCTTGTACACTGGATTACTGATACTCGTGGCCGGATTGACTGGCTCTGGCGGCAGCAGGGTTCTCGTGTTTTACTAGATTATATTGTGCATATATTGCATTATTAATTCGATCTTGTCCAAATATTCGAAGTGAAGCGTATGCTTCTCAGTTCTCCTCTAGACAACTTCCAGCTGACTATTTGACGTGGCCAACCAACGCGATCTGGACTAATCATCCCGATAAGCAGCCTGCAAAAGTTCCGGGCACAATCGATAGCATCCCACGTCATTTTCATAAACAATTAAAGGCCTTGTTGATCTTGGCCTGAGCCTTGAAACAGCAGCTGTGCTTAGTGCTTACGACTTGGCTTCACACCCGTCCCGTCAGGTCTTGCTTTTGCTTCCACTCAAAGCTCGCTTCGGCTTCTCGAGTACACTTTCAGCAACCCGTACGTGGCGCCACAGTGTTTACGTGACGATAGATGCTGCCCGTGTGAAAAAGTCAGTAAAATGTCTCGTAGGGCTGTGTTTGATCCTAGCGACTAAACTTTAGTCCTTCAAATAAGTGGCAATTAGTAGCATTAAACATAAACTAATTATAAAACTAATTACATAAGTCATATCTACTCCGCGAGACGAACCTAACAAGCCTAATTAACCTATAATTAGTACATAATTATCAAATTATTACTGTAGCATTTTATTGTCTAATCATGACCTAATTAGGCTTAATAGATTCATATCGTAAATTAGTCCTTGCTTATATAATGCATTTTATAATTAATCTATATTTAATACTTCTAATTAGCATTCTTCCATTCGATGTGACGGGACTAAAATTTTAGTCCGGGGAACCAAACACCCCAACTTAAAATATTTTCTTACCTAACCAATGTTTCTTTAGTCTAATTAAGATGTTTACCAATGGTCATTTTTTTGTGCGAAATGTTGGTTAGAGATTCGATACTCTCTCGAGGATTGTTCAAATTAAACTATAAACCTTTGGCTATCTGATGAAAATAATTAAGAAAAATAATAATCTTTGTGCATTTGGCAAAAAACTCGTAAAATGCCATGTCTTGTGTAGTGGCAGAACGACATTTTCTATTTTCCTCAACTATGCAGTGCAAAACTGTCGACACAAAGGAAAAGCAAAATGAAGGAAACAAGATGAGGGCCCAACAATCCTTGAGCCCATCTTTAAACTAAGCCCAGCACATGCATGTTCATGGGCTTAATTTTCCTTGTCAAAATGGAAGAGGGTGGCACTGAAGCTTTTGTTTGTAGGAACTGAACTGTCTGTATAGTACTTGAGATTTTTTTTTGTTTTTCGAAGGTAATGTACTTGAGAATTGAGACAACAATATGTCAATATATGCATGGCTAGTTCTGTGCACGGACAAAAACAAAAGCTAAGCCTAAAACTGCGGTGGACCTCCTTGAATAGTCACCCCGTCTCCTCCACACAAACCAGCGCTGCACCTGCACATACGGAATTCCAAACTAGAGTTGCAGCCAAAATCCTTTCGGTTTGTGGTGATGCTCCGCACATCCGTGCCGTGGCCCCGCGTGATCCGACTTTGAAAACGATGTCCTCGACTACTTGACGATGACCCAGACGGCGTAGATGATCCCCGGAAGACTGCATAATATGTTAGATTAATTGGACCTTGGCCCATTTAAGTCTCAATTAATCAAAGAATTAAAGGTCCACTAATAAATGCTAGGGAATTAAATCCCGGATGGAGAGTCAACGGGAATCCTAACCAACTTAAATGGTGGACCAATTGTGGACCACTTGTGAAGTTGGTAAAAGGAGAAGCCTCGTGCCGAGTCGAGCCGAGCCGCTCTGCGTGTGCTGTGTGGAGAACCTTTTGCCACAAATGACATTGATTGAGTCTTAAACGTTACCAGTAACTTCCGATTTGATGGCTGAGAGTAACTGATGACGTTTAATGGCATTATTGGGCTGACCAGTAACTGAAGGCATTATGGCCATTGCTGCCTCCAGCAGTGTCCAGGTTCATCCCCCTCCTCCTCTGCTCTCTTGCATTCCCGACGCAAGCCTTGCGCGCATATTGCTTGCATGAGCAGAAGCCTCCGAACCCTCCCTGCCTTCAGATCCTGCTCGGGATAGGCAGACGATAAGGTTTTTGGGGAGGGTACGAGTACGCGACTGTTCGCTGCTGTGAACGACTACTTTCTGGTGTTCGGCCTCGTCAACCCGAACGACTACTTCCTGGTGTCCGGCCTCGTCAACCAGAATGACTACTTCCTGGTGGTCGGCTTCGTCAACCAGAACGACTGCTTCCTGACCGTCTTCCTCACGCGAACGACTACGTCCCGGTGGCCGTTCGAGGGACTTCACTGCAACGACTCGCCACTGCACCGAATCAGATCGACTACTTCGAGCAATGCCAGTCGAGGATGGTTAACACTATTCCTCCAGCTGGTGACGGCGCATCCGGTGCCTCCGGTACCGGCCCCGCCTCCGGGTACATCCTGAACATCGCCTTGTTCTGGTTTCAGTTTCTCATGCTGTTCATGTTATTTAGGAGATTTAATTTGAACAATCACACATGTTTTGTTATCACTGGATCACTCACTGTTGTCATGAATTCGTTACTAATTTCTGGAATTAAAATATACTAAATGATGCCTAGATTTCTAACAATCCAAAAACCTTATGTTAATAATAGGCTTTCGGTAGCTGGTTTTGCCGCATCAATCAAACCAAATGTTTTCGATGGGTCTAATTACAAACGTTGGCGCGAGAGGGTTACGCTGTGGTTGACAGCGATGAACATCATGCATGTCATACAGGGGAAGCCCGAACAGTTCACTCCAGAGGAGGAGCGGGCTTTCGTGGCGGCCGATAACCTGGTTAGAGGTGCCATCATGAGTGTTCTCGCTGAAAGCCTTGTGGACACGTACCTCTTGCCGCCGAGTGGCAAAGATGTTTGGGATGCGCTTGAGGCTAAGTTTGGGGTCTCTGATGCTGGTGGCGAGCTGTATGTCATGGAACAGCTCTATGACTATAAGATGGTTGAAGACCGCCCTGTGGTAGAGCAGGACCATGAGATCCAGGCCCTGGCTAGAGATCTTGAGAACTATAGCAAGAATGCTCCATGTCGGTTGCTTGACAAGTTTTCTGCTGGAGGTATTCTCCAAGTTGCCACCTTCTTGGAAGGATTTTGCGACCTTTCTGAAACACAAGAGACAAGAATTTACTATTGTCGATCTCATCGGCACTCTTAATGTGGAAGAGAAGGTGAGGGCAAAATACCAACATGGTAAAGGGATTGCTGGATCTTCTAGTGCCAACTTGGTGCAAAAGAAGAACTTCAATGCATCCAACAAAAAGAAGAACAAGCCACAACAGAACCAGACAAAGGCTAATCAAACGGCTCAGTTCAGGAAAAAGAAGAAACCGCCGACGGGGCATTGTTATTGTTGTGGTAGACCGGACCACTTTGCTGCAAAGTGCCCGCACCGTAAGGACAAGAACAATGGCGGCAGTGCCAACATGATTGTTAGTGAGACTGGTGGAACGTCGGGGTACGGTAATCTATTACCTACAGTTCTTTCAGTATGTCATTCACCCGATTTGTGGAATTACACTGGTGCTAATATTCATGTTTGTGCTAACATTTCCTTGTTTTCTTCTTATCAGGAAGGCGTGTCTTCCTCCGTGTTGATGGGGAACGGATCACATGCGCATGTTCTTGGTGCTGGTTCGGTCGATCTGAAGCTTACTTCGGGAAAGACCGTTCGACTGAAGAACGTGCAACATGTCCCCACCATAAAAAAGAACTTAGTCAGCGGGCCTCTTCTGTGTAGAGACGGCTTTAAGTTAGTCTTTGAATCCAATAAATGTGTAATCTCTAAATTTAGAAGTTTTATTGGAAATGGTTATGATAGCGGAGGCTCGTTCCGCTTTTCTTTGTCAGACAATTGTAATAAAGTTGTGAACCACGCTGCAAACGTTAATAATGAATCTAATGTTTGGCATTCGTGACTCTGTCATGTTAATTTTGGTTGTATGATGCATCTTGCAAACCTGAGTTTAATTCCGAGATTCACCTTAGTCAAAAAATCTAAGTGTCATGTATGTGTTGAATCAAAACAACCTCGCAAGCCTCATTTCGCGGCTGAGGCGAGGAACTTGGCACCTCTGGACTTAATTCATTCCGATCTATGCGAGATGAATGGTGTGTTGACAAAAGGTGGTAAAACGCACTTCATGACTTTAATAGATGATTCTACTAGATTTTGCTACATTTATTTGTTGAAATCTAAAGATGAAGCGTTACAGTACTTTAAAATCTATAAAGCTGAGGTAGAAAATCAACTTGAGAGAAAAATCAAAAGAGTTAGGTCTGATCGCGGTGGAGAGTATTTTTCTAATGTATTCACTGCGTTCTGTGAGGTACATGGAATAATTCATGAGAGGACACCTCCCTACTCACCTCAAACAAATGGGGTAGCCGAAAGAAAGAACCGCACTCTGACTGACTTGGTTAATGCCATGTTGGATACAACGGGACTTTCTAAGGAATGGTGGGGTGAGGCTATATTGACTTCATGTCATGTCCTGAATCATGTTCCTATGAAGAACAAAGAGATAACACCATTCGAGGAATGGGAAAAGAAAAGGCTAACCCTTCCATACTTACGAACTTGGGGATGTTTGGCCAAAGTGAATGTGCCCATAACCAAGAAACGTAAATTGGGACCTAAGACTGTTGATTGTGTCTTTCTTGGTTATGCTTTCCACAGTGTAGGTTATAGATTTTTAATAGTAAAATCTGGAGTACCTGACATGCATGTTGGTACAATTATGGAGTCCAGAGACGCTACGTTCTTTGAGGACATTTTTCCTATGAAAGAGGAAGCTAGCACGTCTAGTCATGAACTGTCTATTAATAAAGAACCTAGAGAACCTGCTGTTTCGATAGAACACAATGAACACACACATGTGGAAAATCCTGAGAAGGATGACAGTGAAGCTCTCAGAAGGAGCAAGAGACAGAGGACTGCAAAGTCCTTTGGTGATGATTTCATTGTGTACCTCATGGATGACACCCCTAGAACCATTGAAGAGGCATATTCCTCTCCAGATGCTGACTATTGGAATGAAGCAGTTCGGTGAGATGGACTATATTATGTCTAATGGTACTTGGGAAGTCGTGGAATGTCCGTATGGGTGCAAACCTGTAGGATGCAAGTGGGTGTTTAAGAAAAAGCTTAGGCCTGATGGTACTATTGAAAAGTACAAGGCAAGGCTAGTGGCTAAGGGCTATACTCAGAAAGAAGGAGAGGACTTCTTTGACACTTGCTCGCTGATTGCCCGGTTGACCACCATTCGAGTACTGCTCTCTCTGGCAGCTTCTCATGGTCTTCTCGTTCATCAGATGGACGTTAAGACAACTTTCCTAAATTGAGAGTTGGAGGAAGAGATCTACATGGATCAGCCAGAAGGTTTTGTAGTGGAAGGTCAAGAAGGAATGGTGTGTAAGTCGATAAAGTCTTTGTATGACCTTAAGGAAGCTCCTAAGCAGTGGCACGAGAAGTTCGACAGAACTTTAACGTCAATTGGCTTTGTTGTGAAGGAAGCCGACAAGTGTGTGTACTATCGCTATAGTGGGGGCAAAGGAGTGATCTTGTGTACAAGCCTTAATATGATTAAGGAAGTCAAAGAGTTTTTGTCTCAGAGTTTTGAGATGAAAGATTTGAGAGAGGCTGATGTGATCCTAAATATTAAGCTAGTGAGAGAAGGTGATGGTGGGGTTGTTCTCACACAATCCCACTATGTGGAGAAGGTTTTGAGTCGTTTCGGCTATAATGACTGCAAGCCAGCTCCAACACCTTATGATGCTAGTAAAATATTACGGAAGAACAAAAGAATATTGAGAGATCAGCTGAGATACTCCCAGATCATTGGTTCACTGATGTACCTAGCCAGCGCTACGAGATCCGATATCGCGTTCGCTGTGAGCAAACTGAGCCGGTTTGTGTCAAATCCAGGAGATGCTCATTGGGAAGCTCTTGAACGGGTAATGCGTTTTCTGAAAGATACTGTGGACTATAGAATTCACTATACCGGGTACCCTAGAGTACTGGAGGGTTACAGTGATTCAAACTGGATATCCGATGCAGATGAGATTAAAGCCACAAGTGGATATGTGTTCACACTTGGAGGTGGTGCTGTCTCCTGGAAGTCTTGCAAGCAGACCATCTTAACGAGGTCAACTATGGAGGCAGAACTCACTGCATTGGACACCGCCACTGTTGAGGCCGAATGGCTTCGTGATCTCCTTATGGATCTGCCGGTAGTTGAGAAACCGATACCGGCTATCCTCATGAACTGTGATAATCAAATTGTGATTGTCAAGGTGAACAGTTCAAAGGATAACATGAAGTCCTCTAGGCATGTAAAGAGGCGGCTGAAATCTGTCAGGAAAATGAGAAACTCCGGAGTGATAGCCTTGGACTACATCCAAACGGCTAAGAACCTGGCAGATCAATTCACAAAGGGTCTTTCACGTAACGTGATAGACAATGCATCCAGGGAATTGGGCTTGAGACCCATGTGTGTTACTCAGTAGTGGTAACCTGTCCTATGTGATCGGAGATCTCGTGAATTAGGATGGTGAAACAAGCTACTGTTTAACTGAGAGAAGAGAACCTTTGAAAAGGGCTCAATCCAATGGAGGTGCATTTCTCTTCTAAGTCTGTATGATAGGTTGGTGAAAACCTTAATGTGATCCGAGTGGCTCAATGAGGGCAAAGATGTTGACTTACAGAACATCTCAAAGGATTGCACCTATATGAGTTCGATTGCTAGTCACAATCTATGAGATAGGGTGATCTCTAGATACCCATGAAAGGCACAGAGTATGAGTTATACGCTCCAACCCGAGGGGATGCTTATAGCAGCCTAGTAGTGGCAAAGGGGCTCTAGTCAAGCTTGTTTGCACAAAACTGTCAATTCAAGGCATAATCCATTGGTCAGTTGTGAACAAGTGTAGCTCTTGCCTCAGGTGGATGTTCAACTTAACAGTCCCCGCCATGAGGCCAGTATATCAAAACAACAGTTGAGTCGAGAGTATTTTCTTATGTACCTTGAAATTCTTGGTGGGGATTGTTAGATTAATTGGGCCTTGGCCCATTTAAGTCTCAATTAATTAAAGAATTAAAGGTCCACTAATAAATGCTAGGGAATTAAATCCCGGATGGAGAGTCAACGGGAATCCTAACCAACTTAAATCGTGGACCAACTGTGGACCACTTGTGAAGTTGGTGCCACGCGCGCGCGCTCGCTCGCCTCGCAGAGCCGGGCCGTGGCCGGGCCGTGGCTGTGACGAGACGTGTCGAGCCGAGCCGCTCTGCGTGTGCTGTGTGATGAACCTTTTGCCACAAATGACATTGATTGAGTCTTAAACGTTACCAGTAACTGCCGATTTGATGGCTGAGAGTAACTGATGACGTTTAATGGCATTATTGGGCTGACCAGTAACTGAAGGCATTATGGCCATTGCTACCTCCAGCAGTGTCCAGGTTCATCCCCCTCCTCCTCTGGTCGCCTATATAAGAGGGGCTCTCTCCCACAGCCAGGACACACTCTCACAGGCCCTCTCTGGTACTCCTTTCAGGAGACCTCTCACTCTCTCCCTCTGTTGTTCTGCTGCTCTCTTGCATTTCTGACGCAAGCCTTGCGCGCACATTGCTTGCATGAGCAGAAGCCTCCGAACCCTCCCTGCCTTCAGATCATGCTCGGGATAGGCAGGCGATAAGGTTTTTGGGGACCGTACGAGTACGCGACTGCTCGCTGCTATGAACGACTACTTTCTGGTGTCCGGCCTCGTCAACCTGAACGACTACTTCCTGGTGTCCGGCCTCGTCAACCAGAACGACTACTTCCTGGTGGTCGGATTCGTCAACCAGAATGACTACTTCCTGGTGACCGTCTTCCTCACGCGAACGACTACGTCCCGGTGGCCATTCGAGGGACTTCACTGCAACGACTCGCCACTGCACCGAATCAGATCGACTATTTCGAGCAAGGCCAGTCGAGGATGGTTAACACTATTCCTCCAGCTGGTGACGGCGCATCCGGTGCCTCCAGTACCGGCCCCACCTCCGGGTACATCCTGAACATCGCTTTGTTCTGGTTTCGTTTCTCATGCTGTTCATGTTATTTAGGAGATTTAACTTGAACACTCGCACATGTTTTGTTATCACTGGATCACTCACTGTTGTCGTGAATTCGTTACTCATTTCTGGAATTAAAATATACCGAATGATGCCTAGATTTCTAACATAATATATACGCACGCATGATGCGCGTTGAGAAAAAAGAAAATCAAGGACACACAATGTGCACGTGGAGACCGTGCGCGTGGTCTGATCATATATACGAGATCGATCGAAGACGATCAATCAGCGCACGCACGCACGCACCTTGATGCCGTGCTTGAGGAAGACGCCGAGCGGCGGGAGGATGATGGCGAGGATGATCCGCACCACCGTCACCGCGCTGTCCGCCATTGCCGCCGCAATCGAGGAGGCCGGCCGGCCACCGATCGACTCAGCTCGCCGCGAGGGAAGAAGAGGAGGACGCGGCGGTGCTCGTTGCCTGGGCGCGCGCGTTGCTTGGGAGGATCGGGGGCCACGAGATGGGCGGGGAGGGACGGGCGAATCGCGCATGCATGGACAAAACTGGGACCCTCTGTGTCCGGGGGTGGGGCCTCCTTGGCGTTGGTAGTTGCGGGCTTGCGGCAGAGAGAGAGAGAGAGCAGTGCGCAACGAATAAGGTGGTGTTTGGATCCGAGTGCTAAAGTTTAGCGCTTTAAATAAGTGATAATTAGATGTATTAAACATAAACTAATTATAAAACTAATTACATAAGTCATTTCTATTTCACGAGACGAACCTAACAAGCCTAATTTCGCTATAATTAATACATAATTACCATATGTTTACTGTAGTATTACATTGTCTAATCATTATGTAATTAGGCTTAATAGATTCGTCTCGTAAATTACTTCTCGTTTATGTAATGGGGTTTTTAAATTAATCTATATTTAATACTCCTAATTAACATATTTATATTCGATGTGACGGCGCTAAAGTTTAGCGCGTGGGAAACAAACGGGACAGGAGCCGGTTTAGGCCGCTTTCTTGTTCTTGCCAACCTCGTGATGTTAACGCTGATGGTTATCTCATCCCGTCGGTCAGTGTAGCACAGCTCGGTAAATCTATGGGCGTTATCTAATGGAAATTTTTATGCAACGACACGTAATTGTAAAACGATTTGTTAAATAATTTATATAATAAAGTTGTTGTTTTTATTGTCTCATGTAATATAATACTAGCAAGATGATCCGCGTAAAACAGCGTGAGTAGCTAGACTTTTTGTACATTAGCATTTATATCTTTTTTTTAAAAAATAAATTTATTCAAATGTTTTTTTTTCATCATAGAAACGAATGGTATTTTTATGACTGAAATATAAAATCATAATAAAAATAATATTTTTATATAATATTTTTATTCTTATTAAAAGTAATATATTTTTGTCTTATAATATTAATTTTTATTGGACAGTTTTAATTAAGTTGACAAATTATTCTTAATAGTTAACAAAAGATGCGGGTAACTTAATAGTTTTGTTTAGGCTGTTGTTGAGCGGGAGCGGGTGAATTGTAGTCGAGCTCCGGTTTACTAAATTTTTGTCAACAATTAAGCTAATTATATTAAACTTGTATTTTTAATTTTGTATTAGTGGATACATTTTACAGTGTCTTTACCAAGTTCCTTACAATCATCTTGTTGGATATCATCCAGTCTTTCACTTTGCCAAACCTATCGACTACCTATCTTAGATGTTGTTTTCGACCTCATATTATCCGTTAAGGTGTTGATTTCGTCAATATCTCTAGCTAGTCGCTTCATTCCGTAGGACACATAGCACTTTCTGTTGATCACATGTATAAATTTCTTTGTGGTGCAACACTCTCTTCTTTGATGTTGATTTGTAATAAAATAAACCAATAAAAAATATTTGACACGACATGATATCATTGTCCTTAATGTATTGTTTGTTCATAAAATATAAACTTAGATACATATATATGTACCTTATCGTCTGTATCCTGGGATGCATGCATGTGTGTGCGATTCCTAATGTGCCTCTTATTTGTTATCTTTCGTGTTATATTTTCTTTCGTCCTGTATTAGATTAAAATTTCCAAACCATGAGTGGGTCTTTTTTTTACCATGTGCCAAAAGATTTTTTCTTCTCCGGTCAACTGCTTCACTTCCTAGTGCATATAGAAATTTCCACTGATCGTATCGATAGATCTCTTTGTTGTGCGGCACTCTCTTCAATTTTTTCTGTTAGTTTGTGTAACATCGATGGTGATCTTTAAGTAACTAACCAAAAATAATATTTTGTAGCTTGATATAATATAATTTTCATAACTTTTCACTCTTTGTTATGGTATTGTTTGCCCACGAACGTGCAAACTTAAATAAAGAAATGCCACGTATAATAGAGAAGTTTATTAGTTGATCATCTCTTTTACCGTGTGGCAAAATTTTCATTTCTCCATACAATTTCAACTGATGTTTCCTCCAATAGCCTTGTTATCAATAGAAATCGAAATGCATACAATTTCAATTGATGTTTCCTCCGATGGCCTTGTTATCAATAGAACTTGAAATGTCTATTTCTATTGTTTTGTTTCAAATTTGGTTTTTATTGATTGTAGTTGTAATAGACTCTTTAGTCAAATACTTTTTTCCGTTATGTATAAAAATAAACTACTAATTTGGTTAATTTGTTTTTTAATCTAAATTTATCTATTTGTTAATCTTATCTGACATGAGTATCTATTTGTTAATCTTATTTGACATGAACTATTTAGCCAAGTGCTAATTTTTTAATTTTTTAATTCCAAATTTATTTTCTATTAATCACATTTGACATGAACTTTTTGGTCAATTGATATATTTTTTGAATTTATTTACTAACTTCGATCCATAGATAAAAAAAATATATGGAAGATTGGGCGGACGATTTATAAGAGATGTAAAAGTTTTTTCGGTTGATTGAATGGATGATCGAAGATCACATATGCATATAGCTCATGAAATACATCCCGTTAGATTATTCACATGACGTGTCTTAAATTTAAATCACGGAGTTACGCTTGGGGCAAGATAAAAAAATGACACAGTAACCACAGGTGCTACAGTTTTGAGGGTAAAACACTACAGTAACCGGCGCTGCTACAGTACCATGGTGTTGTATCCGGTTCCAACTCAGGTTTGCCACCAATAATTTCTTAATATTTTTATTCTTTGTCTTTGTATTATTTGTATTCGGTATGAATTTATTGAATTAATATAGAGCATTGTGTTGACACAAAAAACGCGCCAACACACTTGAGATCGATCGAACGCACAACACGGCCGTCACAACGGCCAACTCCTGACTTCCCCGGGCAAACCGGTCTGACCGGTTACAAGAACCGGTCTGACCGCTTCTGGTCGGGAGGTCGTGAAGACCTAGAAACCCAAGCTCGGGAGGGACCCCGTCGGAGCTCGAGCTGATCTAGGGTTGCTCTAGGGTCGGCAGGCCACCTAGAACGCCTTTGAACGCCGTGGAGACGAGCAAAGAACAGAATATGGGGGGTTGGAAAAGATTAGGGTTTGAGAGATACAAAAATATAAGATAAAAGTGTTTGATTCGATTGGGAATACCTCAATCGGCCGTCTAGCCTTTATATTTATAGGCCGGGGAAGTCTTACCCCTTTCGAATAGGTTACAATATGGAATTAAACTCGGAATCCTAATCCTACTCGAATTACAGAACGAAACCGGTCTGACCGGTTTGGCAAACCGGTCAGACCGGTTTGGCCTTTGGCCCAATTTGAGTGTCAACACATGCCCCCCTGCGTTTTTAGTGAACTTGAGAACTAAAAAGCAAGTAAATACAACTCAGGAGCTAAAAATTCATACTAAGGGCGATATTTAACAATATATCGGCCATTGATCTTCACGCATCTTGCCAAACACTTGGATAGAATTTCTTCAGATATCTCCCGTTGATAGCTTTAGGCAAAGGATCTCCCTTCAGTGTCTCCAACATGTAAGAATTCCCAAAGATGACTTTGACAACTCTATAAGGCCCTTCCCAACTTGGTGACCATTTACCAAACTTGTTGCTTTTTGATCCAATAGGCAAGATCGTCTTCCAAACAAGCTCACCAACTTGAAAATATTTTCCTCGCACTCTCTTGTTGTAAGCTTTAGCAACCCGAAGCTTATCCTTCTCAATTTCCTTTAAAGCTTTCAATCTTTTGTCGGTTACCTCATCAATATTGTCCAACATCAAATTATGGTAATCAACAGCATCAAGGTCATTTTGCTTAGCCAATCTATAAGCATCCAGATTTACCTCAACAGGTAAAACGGCTTCTTGACCATATACAAGCTCAAAAGGAGTAACTTTAGTAGCACCATGTCTAGATATACGATGAGCCCATAATGCTTCAGATAAAACTTCATGCCATCTTTTAGGATTTTCAGCTACCTTTTTCTTGATTAATTTAATCAAAGTTTTATTACTTGACTCGGCTTGTCCATTAGCCTGAGCGTAATATGGAGATGAATTGAGCAACTTAATTCTATAGGATTCGGCGAATTCACGTACCTCCTTAGACATAAAAGAAGTACCTTGATCTGTTGTCAATGTTTGAGGAATACCGAATCTATGAATAACATTCTGAGTAACAAACTCAATCACCTCTCGATGCGTCATATTCTTCAAAGGAATCGCTTCAGTCCATTTAGTAAAATAATCCGTAGCAACCAATATGAAACGATGTCCTTTTGATGATGGAGGATTAATTTATCCAATAAAATCCAATCCCCAACCTCGGAACGGCCATGGCTTAATGATAGGATGCATCAATGCAGCAGGAACAAGTTGCAAATTACCAAACTTCTGACATTCCTCACATCCTTTGTAATACTTAAAACAATCCGCCATCATAGTAGGCCAAAAGAAACCGGCTCGTCTAAGTAACCACTTCATCTTTGGAGCCGATTGATGTGTACCACAAATACCTTCATAGACCTCAGCCATGGCAACCTTGGCCTGATCCGAGTCAAGACATTTTAACAATAAATCTTCGGCGTTCCGACGATAGAGTTCATCGCCAAGCAAAACGTATTTAAATGACGTTCGCCGAATATTTTTATCTGCACCACGACCAGGATCTCTCAAATAAGTAATAATAGGCACTCTCCAATCCTGATCTTCAACTTTGGATTGATTAACACCATCCAAAGGTTTTTTGCTTCTGTCAGGGGACGAAGCGGTCTGACCGCTTTCAGAACCGGTCAGACCGGTTCTGGCAGTAAAACCGGTCTGACCGGTTTCTGAAACCGGTGTGACCGGTTCGTCCAGAACCAGAACCTCGGCTTTTGTTCGCGTCGGTTTTTGGAGATAGAAATATTTCTTTGCAACCATATAACCAGATGCTTTATGAGCCAGAGTATTTGCCTTATCATTATCTTCTCTCGGAATATGTTTGATAGTAAATTCATCAAAAGAAGCAATGATATCGAGACATCTATCAAGATATGCATTTAATGAACCGTTATAACATTGGCATACCTTCGATACTTGATGTACCACCAGGAGCGAATCACCAAAAGCTTCAACATGTTTTACTCCCATGTCTTGCAAAAATTCCAAGCCAAATAGAAGAGCTTCATATTCAACTTGATTATTGGTTCGCTTTTCTTCCAATCGGTTTGAGAACTCAAAAACGGCGCCACTTGGAGAAATCAAAGCAGCACCAATTCCTTGCCCATCATTGCAAACCGATCCATCAAAGTATAGCTTCCATGGTGTACAATTAACATAGCCGACGTCGAACTCACAAGTATCATTTATCCGATGTTCAACAATAAAATCAGCCACAATTTGTCCTCTCATTGATTTCAAAGGTTCACAAGTCAAATCATACTCAACCAAAGCATAAGCCCACTTGCCGACTCTTCCACTAGATATCGGCTTTTGCAACATATGTTTAATTACATCGGTTTGACACAACACGATGCAAGTACTAGATAGTAGATAATGTCGCAATTGAGTACAAGCATGATACAAGGACAAACATAACTTCTCAATGAAAGTATACCTTGTTTCTGCATCAATGAGCCGTCGGCTTACATAAGCAATCACATACTCCTTATCGCCGATTTCTTGAGTCAAAACAGCTCCAATAGTTCTATCTTCAGCCGCCACATAAAGTTTGAATGAAACCCCCTGCTTAGGCGCCCTAAGCACCGGTGGTGAAGACAAGTACTCTTTGATCTTCTCAAAAGCTTCTTGCTGTTTTGCCCCCCAAGTAAAATCGGCTTCATTCTTTAGCCGAAGTAAAGGAGTAAAAGCATCAACCTTTCCAGACAAGTTAATTATAAATCTTCTCAAGAAATTTACCTTGCCTAAAAACTTTTGTAAATCTTTCTTGCAAGTAGGAGCTTTGACTTTCTTCATAGCTTCAATTCTCTTGGGATCAACTTCTATGCCGTTCTCATGAATAACAAACCCAAGAAACTTTCCAGCCGAAACACCAAAAGCACATTTGAGTGGATTCATCTTTAAACCATATCGTCGCATCCTTTCAAGAGCAAGTCTTAAATCGGCTAAATGAGAATCCAAGCCATCCGATTTAACTACAATATCATCAATATATACTTCCACAATAACACCAAGTAAATCATGAAAGATTAAATTCATAGCTCTTTGATAAGTTGCACCGGCATTCTTTAACCCAAAGGTCATAACTACCCACTCAAATAAACCAATAAATCCCGGACATTGAAAAGCCGTTTTGTGCATATCCTCTTTGGCCATGAAGATTTGATTATATCCGGCATTACCATCAAGAAAACTAACAACACGATGTCCAGAAGCTTCATTGATTAAGACATCGGCTATAGGCATGGGATATGAATCTTTGGGAGTGGCTTTATTAAGATCTCTAAAATCAATGCAAACTCTAAGTTTTCCCGAATCTTTCTTTTCAACGGGAACAATATTAGAAATCCACTCCGCATAACGACAAGTCCGAATAAAACCAGCATCTAATAAACGATTAATCTCTTCTTTTATTCGGTCATAAATAGCGGGATTAAAACGTCTAGCCGATTGTTTAAAAGGTCTAAAACCGGCTTTTATTGGTAAACGATGCTCAACTAAGTCACGACTTAAACCAGGCATCTCACGGTACTCCCAAGCAAAACAATCAACATACTCCTTCAACAAATTTATTAATTCGGCTTTAAACTCAGCCGATAAATTCTTGTTTACAAAAGTAGGCCTAGGAATAGTACCATCACCAATATCTATTTTTTCTAAAGGATCTGCTGATGTAAAACCCTGACCCAACTTGTCCATATCACCAAGATCCTCAATAGCTTCGAACATGCCGGCCGAATGAGCTCGATGATGATCAATTCGGTCTTGAAGCCACTGTCCAGACGCAAACCGGTCTGACCGGTTCCCAGAAGCGGTCTGACCGGTTTGGCTCGATCGGCGCTGTTCAGACCCAAACCGGTCTGACCGGTTTCCAGAAGCGGTCTGACCGGTTTGTCTCTGTTGATTTTGTTGCTCCATTAATTACAATAAGTAATTCAACCGATTTTTCATCGGCTTCAATGTAGCAGGAACGAAACCATCCTTGGTGCAACTGATCAACTCATAGTCGGTCAAATCCATGCCCGACAAACATTGGACTTTTTCATTTGCACTAAGAGAGTCGGAATCGGCCGTTGCAACAAAGGAAGAATTGTCACCATGGACAACTTCAACTTCATCGCCGATCCACTGAATAAGATATTGATGCAAGGTAGATGGAATACATTTATTTGCATGAATCCAATCTCGACCAAGGATTAAACTGAAGTTACCTTGCACCTCGGAGACGAAGAAAGCCGTAGCAATAGTCTTGCTCCCGACGGTCAATTCCATAGAAGCCACCCCCTTGGCACCAATGGGATCACCTCCACCAACTCCACTGACCGTCATGTTCGTCTTGATCAATTCTTCATCTTTCCCGCCAATCTTCTTGTAGAGAGAGTATGGCATAAGATTTACAATAGCTCCACCATCAACCAACATACGAGAAATTGGCTTCCCGTTGATGTGTCCCCTCATATACAAAGCCTTGAGATGATTTTCTGATTCACTCAGCTTCTGAAACACGGCATCTCGTGGCCCAAGTTGAAGATGAGAAATTTCCTCCTCCGGCACCACATAATAATCAGAAGATAAATAGACAACATTAATTTCCATGTTGTCATGCTCTGGAGAAGGCTTAAAATCAACTAACTCTTCATCTTCAACCACTGGAGGAATTGGCGGAATAGCATCAATGGTTGAAGTAGTTTTGGCCCCTGCCTCTGTCGACAAACCGGTCTGACCGGTTCCAGAAACCGGTCTGACCGCTTCTGCAGCGGTGGGCTGATCAGAACCGGTCTGACCGGTCTCTGAAACCGGTCTGACCGGTTGTGCTGCTGGCTGCACAACTCGCCAGGTCTTGGTCTGAGGAATCATGGGTCTATACTTGTTGAAATGTTCATCCCTCAGCTTCTCAGCTTCCTGTTCCCTCTTCTCTTTGTTCCGTAAACGCTGTAGCTTCCGCTTTTGCGTGTGAGTCAAGCCGGAAGGACACCACCTTGGCTGGAAGATCTTCTTCACGCCCTTGCTACTGCTAGCTTCATGATCATTAACCATGATCGGCTTCTTGACTGGAACAGGAGCCGAATTTCCAATGACTATCGGCTTTTTACCCAAGTCTTGCATAGCCACTGAAATATCACCAATTTTTATGAATTCATTGGCTTGGGCTTGTACATCCTCCTTCTTCTCCTTGACGCGGTATTCTTGCTTAGGAGGAGCTTGAAAATGTGGCTCAGACCGAAACCGGTCTGACCGGTTTATAAAACCGGTCTGACCGCTTTGGAAGGCGGTCAAGCAACCTGATTGGTATGAGCTTAATCGGTTATGCACCGAATTTCCAGTAGTATCACCACGACGTTTATAATTTGTAGGACTGTTCCATCGCTGTGGTGACCTTTGTCTCTTTTTTGTTGGCCGATCAACTTGAACGGCCTTTGTGTACTTGTTCATGAGCTGAGAAAATGTAGGTCCTTGCTTCAGAACACTCCCTTGAATCTTTGGCTCATTAAATTTCCAAGTACCCACTTCCGGGCGCTTAGGCTTGAAAGTTCTTGGACGGTCTGGAGACAAACCGGTCTGACCGGTTTGGGAAACCGGTCTGACCGGTTTCGCCTGGTTAGCGGACCGATTCTCTTCCAAAGAACTTCCTTGGCCCCCGGGCCTTGATGTATTAATTGTAATTTTCAGAGACTCTTTTCCATCAAGAGTCCTCCCAATCATCACTGTTCTGGCCGGAACTTTGTCATTAACTATTTCCGGCCTCGGATCTCCAATCACCACGTTCTTCCCTTTAGCTCCATCGGCTTGTTCCGGCCGAATCAGCATCTTGGTGTTCACATCCAAGGTATGAACAGGGAAAGGAGCCTTGTCAACTTGCATTTCAGCGAGCACCAATCGACCTTCATTAAGGGCCGATTGTACCTGTCGTCGAAAAACATTGCAATCGTTGGTTGCATGAGAAAAAGAGTTATGCCACTTACAATATGCACGATTTTTCAATTGATCGGCTGGTGGAATTGCATGAGAAAGTTTAACAAAGCCATTCTTAAGCAATTCATCAAAAACACGATCACATTTGGCTACATCAAAAGTAAATTTTTCTTCTTGCCGATTTTTCTGAATCGGCTTTAATGAAGGACAAGAACTCGGTTTACTTTTTGATGACCAAACAAATTCAGCAGCATAAATTTCTTTATCATCATCCGAACTATCAGAATCATTATCAATAATATGCACATTCGAACGATGAGGTTTAGCAGATTCTTTTGCATTTTTAAATTTAAGTTCTAGACTCATGGCCTTCATTTGCAAGTGATTAATAGTGAGAAAATCAGAGCCTTCCAATTTTTCTTTGTAATGAGACCGTAAGCCTACAAAAGCCAAATCTGCTAAATCCTTTTCAGAAATAGTTATATTGAAGCATCGGTTCTTAACATCTTTAAATCTTTTAAAATAATCGAGAACCGATTCTTCTCGGCTTTGCTTAACCGATGTTAAATCAGATAATTTAGCTTCGTTTTCTCCGCTAAAGAAATGATCATGAAATTTACGCTCCAATTGGGTCCAATTTTGAATAGAGTTAGGAGCAAGCGAAGAAAACCATGAAAAGGCAGTTCCAGTTAAAGATAATGAGAACAAACGTATACGCAATGCCTCATAAAATGATGCCTCTCCTAATTGCAATGTATATTGACTAATGTGTTCCCAAGGAGTTCTATTATCTTCACCACTGAATTTAATAAAATCAGGAACACGCCAACCATTAGGATAAGGAACTAAATCAAATTCAGGCGGATACGGTTTCTGATATAAGCGTGAACTACCCAATTCAAGCCCGAGTCTTGTTCTAAGTGTATTTGCTATGTCTTCTTTGAACTTAGCTAACTCGGCTTGATAGTTCCCATCACCTCTGTTTTGTGGAATACGGGGAACATGGTACATTGCATTTTGGGAAGTACTCGGAATCGGCCCGTGAGACGCGCCAGATCCGTGGGGTATACTTCCAACAACTGCTGGACGTGGAATAGTATAAACAGGACCAGAAGCAACCGTATTAGATAAAACCATTGCACCGGATGCTCCTGCACCCATAGAACCGGTCTGACCACCAGAGGGGGCCAAACCGGTCTGACCGGTTGTACAAACCGGTCTGACCGGTTCGTGGACCGAACTAGGGTAAGATGTTTGTCCCGCATAGAAATTCACCGGCACGCCCAAATTAGGATCTAAAACATGTTCTAACATACCTGATGAGCTAGGAGTTGAGTTAGGCAATTCATTAAATTCTATATTATTTTTACCTTTATCAGAATTACCCGACATATTAGCAATCAACTCACTAGTAACAGTTTGTGCAGCAAGTAATTTATCATCCATCATGCGAGTAATTTGCTGCATCAAATCAGAGGATTCGCCAGTTACCTTAGGAAGATCTTCCACTTGATCGTTTGCCAGCTTGAAAGCCGGCATGACGAATTCCTCTACCCTCTTGACAAGGCCACCGCGATCTTTCTTGAAGCCCTTCAGGAATTGCGTCCTGAAGTGCTCCTCAGCGATCAGGTACCGCTTCCGCTCCTCGTCCGTGAGCTCTTCCATCGTCGCGGCGATGATGTTGTCCTTGTCGAGGTCGCACGTCGATCCAGACATATTCGGAGTAGATTGAATCGGTCTTGGCACCAGATTAATCTTCCCCAGCGGAGTCGCCAAAAAGTATGTTGACACAAAAAACGCGCCAACACACTTGAGATCGATCGAACGCACAACACGGCCGTCACAACGGCCAACTCCTGACTTCCCCGGGCAAACCGGTCTGACCGGTTACAAGAACCGGTCTGACCGCTTCTGGTCGGGAGGTCGTGAAGACCTAGAAACCCAAGCTCGGGAGGGACCCCGTCGGAGCTCGAGCTGATCTAGGGTTGCTCTAGGGTCGGCAGGCCACCTAGAACGCCTTTGAACGCCGTGGAGACGAGCAAAGAACAGAATATGGGGGGTTGGAAAAGATTAGGGTTTGAGAGATACAAAAATATAAGATAAAAGTGTTTGATTCGATTGGGAATACCTCAATCGGCCGTCTAGCCTTTATATTTATAGGCCGGGGAAGTCTTACCCCTTTCGAATAGGTTACAATATGGAATTAAACTCGGAATCCTAATCCTACTCGAATTACAGAACGAAACCGGTCTGACCGGTTTGGCAAACCGGTCAGACCGGTTTGGCCTTTGGCCCAATTTGAGTGTCAACACATTGGATCTTCATAAAATCTAACGGTTCATATTCTTCTCTTTTTTAGATTAACGTGAGAATTTCTTGGCCCTCTCGGCGAACGTGGTGGCTCCTTTGAACACTATTGTAATAATATAATAGTTTTTTCTCACCTCGTTCTTCCTTTTCCATATCAGCAAAAAGTCCTATATAGCATTGTATGATACGATTTATTAGACTGCGTATGTGTAGCAATATACCTGTTGTAATAATATATCCATAGATGAGAAGGCTTTTACGAAAACAAAATATAGGTAAAAGACGTTGCTGTCAATGATCTTTATTAGTAGTGGTAGTGAAACCTTAAATTTTTAGAGTAGGAAGGAAAATTTTGATGTAATTTCGTTAGAAATGAAATTCGGGATCGTCGGAAAAAAAAACGAGAAGGCTTTCACGGAGGCCCACGCAGCGGGGTCAACACCAGAATCCACCGCGATCCAGCGCGACGACCACGCAAACCAAAAAACAAAAGCCAAGGACGTACGGCACCGCACAGCAGGGGAAGCCGGCACGCCTCCTCTATCGGCGGCCGTCTGCACCACCACCACCAGCAGCCATGGCGCCGGTAGTGCTGCTCCTGGCCGCGCTCCTGGCGCTGGCGGCGGCGTGGCTGTGGGACTACGCGGCGGTGCGCCTCCTGTGGCGGCCCCGCGCCGCGGCCGCGGCGTTCAGGGCGCAGGGTGTCCGCGGCCCGCCCTACAGGTACCTCAGCGGCTGCAACGGCGACGTCCGGAGGATGAAGGCGGAGGTCGACGGCGTGGCCATGGACGTCCGCGACCACGACTACCTCCGCAGGGTCACGCCACACTTCGTCGCATGGAAGGAACAGTACGGTACGCTTGCTTGCTCTCTCTGACGCTGCTCAGCTCGAGATGTTCATGCTTGTTTCCAGTATATGCATCGATCTAGTCCAGGATCGACAGCACAGCATAGCATAGCAATCGAGATTCATCACAGCGAGACAGAAACACAAGGGAATAAAGTCTAGTCAGATCACATATATACGTTGCTCTGTAACAAAACTGATTCGCTGGAATCTAGACCAGCAGAATTTTTCTCTCTACACGTACCAGCACCCGCACCAGACATCAATATTTTTCTCTCAGCACCAACTAGCACCGGACATCGACCACCAGCGTTCGTGTTTCCTTGCACGCTCAACTATCAACTGCATATGGTACTGAACAGAAGGTTTTCCTTTCGACGGTGTGTAGGAGGGCCATTCCTGTACTGGTTTGGCCCGCAGCCGCGAATCTGCCTCCTCGACTACGAGTCGGTAAGGCAGGTTCTTTCGAACAAGTCCGGACATTTCGTGAAGACCGACGCTCACCCGACCATTCTGGCGATGCTTGGCAAAGGGCTGG
Organism: Echinochloa phyllopogon; assembly: GCA_033239725.1. Lineage (NCBI taxonomy): Eukaryota > Viridiplantae > Streptophyta > Magnoliopsida > Poales > Poaceae > Echinochloa > Echinochloa phyllopogon. The sequence goes on along the minus strand of BTCW01000018.1, from coordinate 57,326,259 downwards.
TGTTGGTGGAGGGTACCGACTGGGTGCGCCACCGGAGGGTAGTCAATCCAGCTTTCGCCATGGACAAGCTCAAGGTGAGAATTGATAACACGCTTAACTTTGAGCTCCAATTTCCCACGGGTTATTGTTTTATAAAAAAAATGAAATGTTTTTATGATTCTGCATTATTGAAGATGATGACAACGACAATGGTCAGCTGCGCCGAACGGCTGATCAAGGAGTGGGAAGAGCTTGCATCAAACAACAAGAGCGCGGAAGTGGAATTCAGCAAATGCTTCCAGGAGTTGACAGCAGAAGTTATTTCCCGTACCGCCTTCGGAAGTAGCTATAAAGAGGGAAAAGAAGTCTTCCGTACTCAGAAGCAGCTAATGGCGATTGCCATTGCAACTATCCTCAATTTGCAACTGCCAGGATTCAAGCACGTGACTGTACTCTTTTTTTTTGGGTTCAGCGGTGATCTTGCTTTTTCTATACATGCATATGGTTTGTTAATGAAATTAATCTTCGTTTCAGGTTTCTTCCTACAAAAACCAATAGATCGAAGTGGATGCTAGAAAAGAAGATGAAGACGACGCTGATGTCAATCATACAGCCCCGGTTATCATCGAAAGGAAGCGGGTATGGAGATGATCTGCTCGGTTTGATGCTTGAGGCTTGCTTCATGACAGAACAAGGAGAGAAACGGGATAAGCTGACCCTGACCATGGACGAGATAATAGATGAGTGCAAGACGTTCTTCTTTGCAGGGCATGAGACCACATCCCATTTGCTTACCTGGACAATGTTCTTGCTCAGTGTGTATCCGGAATGGCAGGAGCGGCTAAGAGAGGAAGTTCTTAGAGAATGTGGAAATACAAATCCTACTGCAGACATGGTGAGCAAATTGAAAGAGGTATCAGCAACAGATCTCATGAATTCCTCATACACTTTTGGTTATTGTAGTACTTATAACCTTAATGCTTTTATTAGACTATCTGACATGTGAGCTAATTAATGTGTGGTACACATCAGTTCTTAATTTTAGCTGATATTTAAGATGGCGTTTGCAGATGACAATGGTGCTCCTTGAGACACTGAGACTCTATGGCCCTGTTGTGATCATGCTAAGGAAGCCTGTCTCTGATATAAGACTGGGAAGCCTCAGTATACCTAAGGGCACTGGAATTGTGATACCTATCCCAATTCTGCACCGAGACAAAGAGGTCTGGGGTGACAATGCCAATGAGTTTGATCCGTTAAGATTCGAGAATGGGATCACAAATGCAGCAAAGACCACACAAGCTCTCTTATCATTCTCAATAGGCCCAAGGTCATGCATCGGCCAGAACTTCGCAATGCTAGAAGCAAAGTCAGTGATGGCTCTGATCCTGCAGAAATTCTCCTTCACGCTTTCCCCAAAGTATGTGCATGCACCAACAGATATTTTAACACTTCAACCTAAGTTCGGTCTTCCCATACTTCTGAAGCCACTGGATGCATCTTGTTAGATATATTTGTATACGTAGCCTTTTAGATGAATCTAGGATGTGTAAATACGAGAAGGACATACCTGCGCTCGAGAGAGCTATATATCCATACACCAAACAGTGCGCACCAAAATAACCTGAAGTTGTTGCAAAAAAAGATGGCTATCTACATGTCCATATGTGCGGTTACAATCAAATCAAAGGTGGCTATGTATAAATAGATTTTTTTAAAGGTCACCGGGGGACGAAGAGTCCCACATGAATTCATTAAACCACGGATACCGGGTTAGCCGGTAATGGTTTTGATGTAAAGCACCTTACAAATATTAGACCACTTAATGGCCAGATAAGTGTAGCTATAGAGAAGAATGCAAACATTAGGACACAACAGAGAAAGAGAAACACAACCCGCTAACAGTTCAAAGACGAGGTACAACACAACCGAAAGACAACCACCGATAACTGATTTGCGCTTCCACCGAACAACATACTCACCAATTATACCGTGGCCATTACAGCCTGCACCACCCCTCGTAGCTACACCGTCCCGCTGCTGCCCTCCATCTGAGGGACCATCCAACGGAATGGGGACTAAGGCGGCGAAGGACGTGCAAGACAAAACTCACCGGATACAACGACCTCCCATGAGACTGATGGTGATACCTGCAACATATTCGGGTTCCACGTACCATCATCCAACGCCGCCCATGGAGAGGGATCCTTGAGGGGGAATGGCGGAAGTGGTGAAAACACCACCCGACAATTGATTTTCTGGCACCATCAAAGAGAGCGTTGACAAAGTAGAGGTGCCAGGGGAAGATACTCGTCGAACCACGATAGCGTCAAACAACCCATGCCAAATCTCACCCATGAATCAAGTAGGAAACACCTAGCCTCAGCCTGTGGAGTAGCAGACAAAGGGGCACTCGGTCTCTTGTCAACGCCTCCAACGAGGGCAGCAGCACCCCAAGGAGTGTCGCCATTGACAGCACCGACCAATGCTGGGCTAGGATTTCTCATGACCGATATCCGTCTCATCCAATGTAAATGCGACTACACCGGCATGTGGACGAGATGCCTCGAAACAACGCCTCCATGGAGGAAGAACGACACCTAAGGGTGTCGCCGTTGACGGCACCAGCACAATGCGGTGCTAGAATTTCTCCCGGCGTTATCCCAACCCACATGCAGGAGTCACCCGCCACGAAAACAACCGGTAGCCCCCGCAAGCTTTGTTGGTGGTGCCGCTGTTCAGCAATAGCCTTGCAGGACGGAGGCACACATTGCCCTTGGCCATCGCCGGCTCTGGCCACCATAATGCTTCTAGTGTGCTGGATGGGCACCTTGTTGCTTGAGCCATTGCGGCTTGCACGAGCAGCAAGGTGCAATGCCCAAAACAGCCATGGCTGCACCTACAAGTCCACCACGGTTGGCCATTGCTCTGAGGCACTACCACGCAATGAAGCCTGAAAACTCCAGATCCGGTAGGGCTGAGACCAGATCCACCCCTTAGGGTGCTGGATCTGCCGCTTGAATAGGCAGCCATGGCCATGGGCACCATTGGAGCTTGGAGCTCAAAACAAGAGAGAGAGAGAGACAGAGAAGGAAAGGGAACGAGGAGGGAAGGAGGAGGCGCTGCAAACGGATGCTGGCTTCGGCACCGTCGTGGGCCATCGCCGCCGCTCGACAGCCTGCAGCGGCGACGGCCTTAGGTAGCTGCTAGCGGGGGTGGTTCTCGTTAGCCATCTATTCTCCCTTTCGTCCCTCTCGCGTTAGGATCGTACAACGGGCTGCTTGGTTCCAACAACGCGCTCGTTAGGATTCAACACTCCATGGATGACTCCAACGAGGGTCGACCCTAACCTCGAACTCGTCAAGCACCGTGATGTTAGGTTTAATCCCATGAAAAAAATCGATGGTGTTTGGAGGAACAACATTTAAAGTGGGACAACCTTCAACCATAAAAAAGAAGTTGAGTTAGACTGGAGTATCTTGGTTGGTTGTATACCTGCATGGGCTTCGATGCATCTAGGCATGGTAGAGCGCCGGCTCATGATTATAGCGAGATTTGAAGGAGCGTGGAGGCATGCTTATAAGTTTTAGAATTTTTTAAAACTGTTTCGATAAAGTTTATTTATTTGACACATGAACTGTTAAAACGGTTTAATTTATATTCTTCATAGCTGATGTGTACGTGGCGCTATGTAGATTGCGATAACGTGCCATCATATTGGACAAAACCACCCTCAAAGCCAATAAATGAAGAAACAAATGGTTTTACCCGTCTTGTCTCCATGATTGGCCCCCTCTTGTTTGTTTATTGATCACGTGTGTGCGTGTTTTTTTTGTCCAGAAGCACTCATACTTCCGCAGGAGTGTGCTATCTTTTTATATTAACACGTGTCCAGCAAAGACGTACCGAGCGTATGACAAGCAGCTGTACTTGTCACACAACCCCTGTGAACCTTTGAAGTTCAGATCAGTATTACAGAGTACTCCCTCCGTCCCTAATTAAATGTCGTTTCCCTCCGTCCCTAATTAAATGTCGTTTTGGGTTTTCGTGTCATACGTTCGATTAGATTTGTAGAAAAAACGTGCAGCATTTGCATCTCCAAATAAATTTATTAAAAAACTAGATTCAAATATCTATCTAATGATATTGATTTTGTACTATAAATATTAATATATTTTTATATATATTTAGTCAAAGTTATTTCTTAGGAAGCGAAAACGACAATTATTTAGGGATAGAGGGAGCAGTTCCTAACAGGTTACGGCTCAGCAGGCGGTACAAAACAGTGGTTGGGTGCGACGTCGAAGGTACCCGGTGAAGAATTTGGAAATGCAAATCCTACTACATGCTTGATTTTCGTGGATTATTCCGTATATCTACTTTTAGTGCTCCGACAAAAACAAATTAAAACTGGGTGCCGGCCACCATGGCTGCCTCTTTAATTATTGTTGTGAAGCTCGTGATGCTAACACTAGGGCAGGTATATATGTGTTACATACCCGGCTGGCGGCTCATATCAGCGCCGTGTCAAACTATACTATAGCTAGACTACGCGAAGACGATCCGTCTCGCTGCAGTTTTGTCAGCACCGCACCATCTGGATTCTGCGCGACGCGGCCACCACGGCGTGTACAGCTCGGAGAAAAAGCCACGGGCAGGGGCGCCAGCGCCGTGGCTCGCCCAGCATTTTTTTATCAGTATCATTAGCATCATGAACAGTATTTAAACAGTATTTTATACTGATTTTTTTTAAATCCATCGATGTCAGCTGACACTGATGATAATCTGCAGCACCGCCACTAGTCACGGCCGGACGGCGACGCTCTGTCAAAATCTCTGCAGCCATGGAATATATAAATATAACTATATATACATATACAAAACAAAAGCCAAGGACAGCACCGCAGCGGTGGAGACAGGCACGCCTCGCGATCGGCGCGCGGCCGTCTGGCGTCTGCAGCAGCGGCGGCCATGGCGCCGGTAGTGCTGCTCCTGGCCGCGCTCCTGGCGCTGGCGGCGGCGTGGCTGTGGGACTACGCGGCGGTGCGCCTCCTGTGGCGGCCCCGCGCCGCGGCCGCGGCGTTCAGGGCGCAGGGTGTCCGCGGGCCGCCCTACAGGTACCTCAGCGGCTGCAACGGCGACGTCCGGAGGATGAAGGCGGAGGTCGACGGCGTGGCCATGGACGTCCGCGACCACGACTACCTTCGCAGGGTCACGCCACACTTCGTCGCATGGAAGGAACAGTATGGTATGCATTGCATGCTCTCTCTTAGGCCTGGTTTAGATGCAAAATATGGGATGGATATTTGGTGGTTTGAGGCCACTTCGTAATCATTGCGTTACTGTATCATTTCGTTTGTATGAGTGAAAAATTGTCTAAAAATTGATTATTTAGGCTCAAAATGTTCGTCTCGTAGAGTACAATAAAACTGTTTAGTTAGTTTTTGATTTCATCTATATTTAGTACTCCATGTATGAACCGATATTTTGATGCGATAGAAATCTTCTTTTTGTATAGTGAACTTTGGGGTTGCTTTTTGGAGGGCCAGGCTTGACATGTTTATGTTTCCGGTAGCGTAGGGTGCGGTGTTTCTTTCCTTCACCGTGCTTTGCAACAAGGGGAATAATTGGATGAACTCCGATCCAGCCCAGGATGGAGTTTGGGATAGAGCAGGCACCAGCATAGAAAGGATTAAAACTGAACACGCTGGAACAGGAATGCGAGGGAAGTTTCATCGTAGGTCCACGAACTTTTCTCGAGATCTCGTCTAGGTCCGCAAACCAAAAAAGCGGTCATCTAGGTCCGTATATTTTTTCCCGAGATCTCGTCTAGATCCGCAAACTAAATAAACGAGATTTAGGTCCATGAACTTTTAAAATTGGTCATATGGTTCCATAAACTTTTAAAGAGCGGTCGTCGAGGTCAGGCTCGTCGCCGCCGTCTTGGACTTAGACGACATCTCTTTAAAAGTTCAGGACCTAGAGGACCATTTATTTAGTTTGCGGACCTAGATGAGACCTCAGAAAAAGTTGATGGACCTAGATGACCGTTTTTTAGTTTGCGGACCTAGATGAGATCTTAGAAAAAGTTTATTCACTCTTAGTCAAATCACATAGCGTTGTCCCGTGACAAAATTGATTCACTTGGATGGAGTTTGGAATGGAGCAGGCAGCTTAAGAATCAAAATACTATTATCCTCACAAAATTATGCAAAAAAAATCCTGTTTAGCGGGCACCTGGAAGGAATGGATAGTCTGGTTCCTTTTGTTCCACTGTTGGTTAGGCCAGCCAATTCAACACCTTGAATCAGAAATACAAGGAAAGTTCGGTCAAATCGCATAGTGTTTTTTTTTGTCACAAAATTGACCCAACAGAGTCTAGAGACAGTAATACAGTTTCCATGGCTTGAGTTCTTGACACAAGTAAAAGAGTGCAGACAATATCTTACTCTAGCTCCACTATTTTCCTTGCACACTTAGCCCTTGTTTAGATCCCAAATTTTACCCCCAAAGTTTACTATGCAAAAAAAATTTTCATCACATCAAAATGTCGTAACATGCATGGAGTACTAAATGTAGATGAAATCAAAAACTAATTGCACGGTTTTGTTGTACTTTGCGAGACGAACATTTTGAGCCTAATTAATCAATTTTTGGATAATTTTTCACACATACAAACGAAATGCTACAGTGACGCAATGATTACGAAGTGACATCATACCCCAAAATTTGGCTCCCAAATTTGGAATCTAAACAAGGCCTTAACTGCATATGACACTGAAAAAGCTTTTCCTTTCAACGGTGTGTAGGAGGGCCATTCCTGTACTGGTTTGGTCCACAGCCGCGAATCTGCCTCTTCGACTACGAGTCGGTAAGGCAGGTTCTTTGGAACAAGTCCGGACAATTCGTGAAGAGCGATGTGCACCCGACTATTCTGGCAATGCTCGGCAAAGGGTTGGTTTTCGTGGAGGGTAACGACTGGGTGCGTCATCGGAGGGTAGTCAACCCAGCTTTCGCCATGGATAAGCTAAAGGTAAAAATTGATCACCTGCTTAATTTTGCACTCAGCTCAAGTATCCCACTTACAGTTTCTCATGAATGCTTCTACGATTCTGCAATGAAGACGGTGACCACGACAATGGTCAGCTGTGCTGAACGGTTGATCAAGGAGTGGGAAGAACTTGCATCAAACAACAAGATCCCGGAAGTGGAAGTCAGCAAATGCTTTCAGGAGTTGACAGCAGAAGTTATATCCCGTACATCTTTCGGAAGCAACTATAAAGAGGGAAAAGAAGTCTTCCATACACAGAAGCAGCTCGTGGCAATTGCCATGGCAACTATCCTCAATGTGCAACTGCCTGGATTCAAGTATTTTTTTTGGTTCAGAAATTATCTTGCCTTTTCTATACATACATATGGTTGGGTTTGTTAATGAAATCTTTGCTTTCAGGTTTCTTCCTACAAAATCCAACAGATTAAAGTGGATGCTAGAAAAGAAGATGAAGAGGACGCTGATGTCAATCATACAGCCCCGGTTATCATCGAAAGGAGGCGGATATGGAGATGATCTGCTCGGTTTGATGCTTGAGGCTTGCTTCATGACAGAACAAGGAGAGAAACGGGATGAGCTGACCCTGGACGAGATAATAGATGAGTGCAAGACGTTCTTCTTTGCAGGACATGAGACCACATCCCATTTGCTTACCTGGACAATGTTTTTGCTCAGTGTGTATCCAGAATGGCAGGAGCGGCTAAGAGAGGAAGTTCTTAGAGAATGTGGAAACACAAATCCTACTGCAGACACGCTGAGCAAATTGAAAGAGGTATCAGCAACAGATCTAAAGAATTCCCCATACATTTTTGGTTATTGTAGTACTTATAACCTTAATGTTTTTATTAGACTATTTGACTTGTGAACTGATATGTGTCTGACACATCAGTTCTTAATTTTAGCTGAAATTTAAGATGGTGTTTGCAGATGACAATGGTGCTCCTTGAGACATTGAGACTCTATGGCCCTGTTGTGACCATGCTAAGGAAATCTGTCTCTGATACAAGACTTGGAAGCCTCAGTATACCTAAGGGCACTGGAATTGCGATACCTACTCCATTTCTGCACCGAGACAAAGAGGTCTGGGGTAACAATGCCAATGAGTTTGATCCGTTAAGATTCGAGAATGGGATCACAAATGCAGCAAAGACTACACAAGCTCTCTTATCATTCTCAATAGGGCCAAGATCATGCATCGGCCAGAACTTCGCAATGCTAGAAGCAAAGTCAGTAATGGTTCTGATCCTGCAGAAATTCTCCTTCAGGCTTTCCCCAAAATATGTTCATGCACCAACAGATCTTTTCGCACTTCAACCTAAGTTCGGTCTTCCCATACTTTTGAAGCCACTGGATGCATCTTGTTAGATATGGTTGATCCATTAAGATCCGAAAATGGGAGCAGAAATGCAGCAAAGACTCCACAAGCTATTATCATTCTCAATAGGCCAAGATCATGCATCGGTCAGAACTTCGCAATGCTAGGAGCAAAGTCAGTAATGGCCATGATCCTGCAGAAATTCTTCTTCACGCTTTCCCCAAAGTATGTGCATGCACTAGCGGATCTTTTAACACTTCAACCTAAGTTCGGTCTTCCAAAAGTTATGAAGCCACTGTCATTATGATGTTAGTTAGCTGTACATGTGCCTATTAGTGTTGGCAGAATTTATAATGTGTAAATATGCATAAAATTGCTGGTACTTCAGGGATTGTAGTTTCATCCACCAAACAGTGTACCTAAAAAGCCTAAAGCTCGTTGAATAAAAAGTGGCTATCTACAATTGTGACATCCAGTATACAGTCGAGACTTGGCACCACCTCGCCTCTTCATGGTGTTGCGAAGCCACCCGAGTACTTACTTACACTAGTTGGTTCTCACATGATGCGACGCCATAATGCCAGCCGAGTACTCCAACCAGTCGGTTAAGGCTCAGGGGCTACAGCACAAGTCAGCACTTGAAGCCAAGAACTAGAACTAGTCAATACTCGAAAAGCGTGGCACTACAACGCTAGCCGAGTACTTTGACTAGTCGGTACTTGCATGTTATGGCAACTCGACGACTAAAACCGAGTACTAGAACTAGTCGGTACTTAGATATCTACACATAAGCTACTATGAGGATTATGTTTGTTGACCCTCGGAATGAATGGAGAACTGTTGGCTTCGAGGCTCGGGGGATATATCCAGGGGGCATACTTTTTCGGTGCCTATTGTTGATCATCTCAAGACAAAGATTTGAAGGTTTTTCTCAAGACCCTCGAATCAGGTCGAGGCTCGGGGGCTAAGCATATATGTTTGCCTTCGGTGATCATATTTATTGAAGACATTTACGAAGCTCTCCACATCCTCTCAGTAACTACAAGCACTCGGTGAAAGACTAGAATACTTCGAAGGATGGTTGTTGTTCGGTTATGAAGCACTTGGGGGCTTGTGGGATCTGGATCCCCGAGTACCCTCAAAGAAGAAAACCGAGTCCTAGTAGAACTACTCGTGTACTCCTATCAGGACTCCCATATTGTAACCGACTAGAAGACTTGACATGTAACATTGCCCTCTATGATGTATAAAAGAGCGCAAGGGTCCCTAGTTCGGTAGAAGACCAGACTACACGACACAACTAATACGAAAGACAATACAACACATAGGACCTATCTAAATCGTGCTCAACTTCGATCATTCAAGTGCTCCTCTATCGGCCTAGGGCGTCGGGGGACTCAACTTCGATGCACCTCTAACGCCCAAGCGGGTGAGATACAGCTGGGTAGATAAAGGAAAATGGAAGAAAGATGAACAACATTCATGGCAGCATGGCTACAGTAAGGTGAACCTCCCTACCCGAGATTCATGTCATCAAACCAAGAAGCACGGCATTCACTGCCCTCCCACTGCAGCGGCGACACTACGACCCTCCCCGTCAAGTTTGTCCAATCCGAGAAAACTTCAAGACTGCTTTCCAACCGCTCCACACATGCCTCAAGACACACAAGGAGGAAGTTCTTCACACCACTCTGCTACTAAATCTATCCAAATCGACAACGAGGAGGGCTGGGATAAGGTTCTCCCTCCATACCGCATCGCATCCGCATCAGAGTTTTCCACACCGCATCCTCGCTCGGGTCTTCAGTCAGCCATTACTGCAGAGCGACGGAAGAAATTCATTGAACACGCCAGGGGGAAGTGCCTCGGCCGATCCCAAATTCTACCCCCAAAGTTCACTATGCAATAAGAAGATTCACATCACATTAAAATGTCATAACATGTATGGAGTACTAAATGTAGATGAAATCAAAAACTAATTGCACAGTTTTGTTGTACTTTGCGAGACGAACATTTTGAGCCTAATTAATCAATTTTTGATAATTTTTCACACGTACAAACGAAATCCTACAGTGACGAAATGATTACGAGGTGACATCATACTCTCAAATTTGACCTCCCAAATTTGAGATCTAAACAATGCCTCAATTGCTTCTCGCCTAACCACTAGGTTGCAGACTGTCGGAGGAGCACCAAATGCTGGAGATGTCTCGGGGAGGGGCACAGGGCAGCGGCTTGCCCCCAGTTTAAAAGACGACCAGACATGAAGCCAACAAAGCACTCCAGTCCTTCAGCAACCACCGCTTAACCTCCTCAAAGCCCCATAGCTACCAGAGGCTCCCTCCTCCGGCCAGGCACATCCTACTTGCAAGCGGCCAAGGCTTCGGAAACGGCGATGGCCACATATCCAGGTGATCCGCGGGCAAGGCCGGTGTGCGAGCATTGCACTGTCTCGGCTACGGGGGAGATCAGGAGGATGAGGGACAATCTGGTGGGTCGGGCTGTGGTGTGTTGGCTCCCTGGCAACAGCCATGACACGTCCGTCCACCATGTCAGCGACGCCCTGACCGAGCAGTTGGGGATTGGGCCTGGAGGTATGGAGGTTATGAAGCACCACCCTGAGCAGTATCTGGTTTTGTTTGCCGATCCTTACAACAGGGACAGAGCGCTGCGCCGGGGTGAGATCTACAACAGGGGAAGGACCTTCACCTTCGAGCCTTGGACGGAGCAGAGATACGGGTCTGCTCTTCACTGGGACTACCGTGTACTCCTCAGGATTGAGGGCATGCCGGTTCATGCCTGGTCTGCAACGGTGGCGGCACTGGTGATCGGCAGGCAGTGTTCCATCCACTACGTGCAACCGAGGACTCGTCGCGGGGAGCGTACAAGGACTTATGACCTCTGGGCATGGAGTGTCAACCCAAGTTCCATTGCCAAGGAGGTTTGGCTCACTGTGAGTGACTGACCCTGACAGGGAGCAACAGGCAACAGATGTCCCCCCGCCGGTCGTCGAAGTCCACCGCGATGAGCCGATGGGCTGGAAGTACGGCATCTCCTACAAGCTCCTCATCCACTTGGAGGTAGTGGAGGATCTCAGCTTCATTCAGGGCTCCGCTGGGGGGTCCAACAGGAAGCGTCGTAGGGTGTTTGACTAGAACTATGGGGTTCCGGACTCCCGTGGTGAGCGGCGGGAGAACAGCCACCCTGAGGGCAGAGAGGATCGCTACTGGAGGAGAGACTATGGTGGTTATGACCGAGACAGGCATGGCACGCGCTGCCCTCGCAGCAACCATGGGTGGGAGCGCAGTGCCCGTTGCAGAGGTGCGGTGGAGGACTGCTACTCGTCCTCCATGTACCGCGTCCGCGGTAGCAACTACAGTGGGGGGGCACCGTCGCAGCAGTGGGGCTACTTACTCCGACTGGGGCAAGCACTTCTGGAACGAGCATCAGAAGGAGAGTAGCACCAACACCATAACGGAGGCAAGGACGTCCAACTCCACCAAGCGTGTCTCCTTCGCCTCCCCCATGGCCACCTTCTTAGGGGAAGCAAAGAAGACCATGATTGACGACAGTGCCATTCTGATCAAAGGTACAAATGCATCATGCTCTGTTTTGCAAACACATCATTTCTTTGATCTAATGTTAGATGATTTTTCATTAAAAGTGGTGACCCCAGTTGCTATTGAAACCCTGTCTCATCCATTTTGTGTTGACTTTCCTTGTGATATGTTGAACACAGTAGAACATGGGCTAACTGCTGAGGAGAAGATCCAGGAGATGCTGCAGTGGGTGGCCAACCAGGAGAAATCCTATACCTCCCCATACACGACACCGCAAGGACAGGGACAACCCAACATTACCAACAGTCTGGATGAGGTACACCCCATAAATGATCTAGATCGTTTTGTCAATAACATATATCTACCAGTACCAGCACCAATCCTGTCAGACCACCCAACACCACTCGCTATTCCACAGTCTGCTCCTATTACACGTCCCCCAGTATCTCCGACATACAACCCACAAAGGGAGAACCGAGAGCAACCCATGAACCCACCAATTGTGATAGCTACCAATGTGGTCCATCAGGAACAAACATCGGTAAATCAATTATCCCCTGTAAGGGAATAAATAGCCAATACTATTGCCCCACATTAGATCATTATCTAAATGGAGCATAGACTCATTCGGATCTCCCCGCGAGGAGATAAAAAAACTCAAAAAACGCTTAGCAAGGCTAAGAGCTGACAACGCCACAAGGACTTACACCCAAGAGGAAAGAGAGATCAAAAGAAGGCTCTATGAGCTGTTTGAGAGAGAAGAAATAATGGCCCGACAACGTTCAAGAGTGGATTGGCTTCAAGCGGGAGATCATAACACTTCTTTTTTCCAAGCAAGAGCCATAGCTAGGAGAAGGACCAATAAAATAAAATATCTTTTGAGACAGGATGGGAGCAAATGTGAGGACCAATCAGACATGAATGGGATGGCTCATTCTTTTTATATTAACTTGTTTACAATTGAGCCATAAACAGATATAGATAAAATTTTGGATGCAATTCCTCCCCCGTATTGACGATGCCACTAATGATGCACTATGAAAGCCTTACTCTAATGAAGAGATTAAGGAAGAACTCTTTCAGATGAGCCCAACGAAAGCCCCCGGTCCAGATGGCTTCCCAGCCTTATTTATCAAAAGCACTGGGCCATGCTACATAATGACATATGCCAAGCAGTAAGAAACTTTTTAGAAGGAGAGGATATACCAGTGGGTTTGTGTGACACAACAATAGTCCTCATCCCTAAGGTGTCAAAGCCTGAACATCTTACAAACTTCAGACCAATTATTCTATGCAATGTGCTGTATAAAATCACATCAAAAGTGCTAGCTAATAGGCTGAAAGGGTTGCTGCAGAAGATAGTAGCACAAGAGCAAAGTGCTTTCGTCCCAGGAAGATTGATCACTGATAATGTGCTTATAGCCTATGAATGCATGCATTCTATTAGATGACAACATGCTAAAAACCCCTTCTATGCCCTCAAGATTGACATGATGAAAGCGTATGATCGTGTTGAGTGGAACTATCTGAGAGGAATTCTCCAAAAGCTCGGCTTTGCACAAAGTTGGATTAACAACATTATGTGTTGTGTCTCGTAAGTCCGTTATTCAATGAGGGTGAATGGAGAACTTTCGGAGCCTTTTATACCGACAAGGGTATTGAGGCAGGGGGATCCTATTAGCCCTTACCTAATTTTGCTCTGTGCAGAAGGTCTTTCCTGTCTACTGAAGAAGGAGGAACAAGCAGGTCATCTAAAAGGGGTGAGAAACGGTGTCTTGGGGCCTGCCATATCACACCTTTTATTTGTTGATGACAACATTTTCTTTACACGTGCAAATGAAAGATGTGTTAACACTTTGAAATATGTTTTGCAGACATATAGCCGAGGATCAGGCCAAAAGATTAAATTACAAAAATCCTCCCTGTACTTTGGCTGCCATTGTCCTGCTGATATTAAAATGATGGTAATGGATGCTCTTAATGTGCACAATGAAGCTCTCCAGTCCACTTACCTTGGTATGCCAACATATGTGGGTCAATCGAGAAATAATTTTTTCAATTTTATTTTGGAGATCATGTGGAAGTGTATCCATGGCTGGAGTGACAGACCCGTGTCTAGAGCAGGAAAAGAAATAATGCTCAAATCCGTGGCACATGCCATCCCAACTTATGGCATGAGTTGTTTCTCACTTCCTGATGCTATTTGTGAGAAGATGAGGTCAACAATTTCAAACCACTGGTGGGGTTTTGAGGGTGGCAAAAAGAAATGCATTGGCGATCATGGGATTGGCTGACAGCTCCAAAATTTATGGGAGGAATGGACTTTAGAGATATGAAGCTATTCAATCAAGCGATGCTTGGACGCCAATGTTGGCGACTAATGACATAGCCTGATTCCTTATGTGCAAAAGTTCTTAATGGAAGATACTACCCAAGCTGCTCCTTCATGGATTTGGGTCCCACAAGGTCATGTTCTTACACGTGGCGAAGCTTGATGTTTGGGAAAAGCCTACTTGATCGGGGCATACTTTGGCAAGTTGGTAATGGGGAAGAAATCAGAATTATAAAGGACAGATGGATACCTAACGCGTCATGCCATCCAATTCATCCTACTGTCCAAATACCTGATGACCTTAAAGTGAGCGCCTTGATTGATGAGTCCACTAGAAAATGGAATGAGGAGCTAGTACGTATATGCTTTAGGCCTGCTGATGCTGAAAGCATTCTAAATATCACTCTAAGCCATCACCGGGTCCCTGATTGTGTATCATGGCCATTCACAAAGACAAGTATATATACAGTGAAATCAGCATACATCATGGCTAAATGTGAGGCAGTGCATCTGAAGGCTAGTACCAAGGGCAAGGGGGAATCATCGGATCAAGTATGCAGTGCAAATGAATGGAATCGCCTTTGGAGGATAAGGGCTCCACCCAAGATGAAAATTGTTCTATGGCGCTTTACACATGATTGCCTCCCAACTGGACAACAACTTAGAATTAGAAACATCCTAGCTTATGATCTGTGTTGTCATTGTGGGAGAGATGAATCAATAGAACATACCTTCCTTACTTGTCAATATGTTGCTGAAATTTGGCGAGAATTAAAGAAACGATGTGGCTTTAGGAAAATGATTATTCCCTTCATGACGCCTCAGCAATGGATTTTTGATATCTTGGCGAGCTGCTCAGAGAGAGAGAGGCCACTATCCTAGCAATATCTCTTTGGCATATTTGGGAAGCTAGGAATGCTGTTCGAAATGGAGAAAGGGAAGTGCATTGTCAATGTGTAGTTGAAAAATTGCTTGCATATGTAGACATGGTGCTGCTGTATTTGTATGACCCTGTCATTCCCAATAGGTGTGATTCCAGTAAGCCTAAACATTGGGATCCACCGTGGGAGGATGGGTCATGGTGAATGTTGACGCAACAGTTTTTCAGAAGGACAATAGAATGGGATTGGGGGTTGTGATCAGAGATCATAGAGGGGATTTCCTGGCTGCTTACATGCAGGGTATTGATAGGATCACAAACACTAAAATGGAAGAGGCTATTGCTTTCAGGCGAGCAATTCTCTTTGCCTCCAGGCTCCCATACAATCAGGTTATAATTGCAACAAATTGCCTTTCTTTGTTTCATAAGATTCAGTCAGAAGGCAAGGACCGCTCCCACATAGGAATCATCATCTAAGACATCAAGGAAGCGGCTAGCACTTCTACTGTTATTTTCTCCTTTATGCATGTAGGCAGACAATGTAATGAGGTAGCTCATATGCTTGCTAGGTCAGCTGATTAATTGTCTGAATCGGTCTGGTTGCATGAGGCGCCAGAATTTCTCTTGCCTTCTCTTTGTAACGATCTGTTAAATGAATGAAAGGCTATCTGTCTCTCAAAAAATACTATCGCCCCACAACGAAAGAGCAATAGGCTTGCAAACAAAGCCAAGAGCAGAATAGGACAGGATGCTATACAAATTGCTCAGAATCTTCTAGGGTAAAAAATGGGTGAATTGTCCCCACCTCAAGTTACTACAAATACTGATGATATAGTTGAACAATTTGCACAGCACTTCGACCGTCCTCTCACCAAGACGAAGATGGAGGCAATCACTGTACTCGCTGAACAAGGCCAGCAGTTGCAGAAGAAGAGGAAGAAAGCGGCGTCCAAGGTGACACTGCTGGCCACAGCTCACTGATGGGCTGTCTGCAAGATCCCTTAGTCGGTTTTTTATCCATGTTAGCAAGTATTTGGTTTAATGTCGCCTCCTTAAGGCATTTGTTTAGTTGGCAATGTGTTAGTCCTGTTCTAGTTCTGCAGAGGTTGGTGAAGGCTCTTATGTTCCGAACTTGGTTATTGTTTCAGTTTCAACCCATGGGGTTTGTAATGTTGTATCTGGCCTGTTATGTTGGCCTCTGGTCCGCTTTGTATCTGTTTTCAGACTGCTGAAAAATTGTTAGTTGTTATTAGTTACCCCTAGCACAAGACAATTGTAACATTCTATGCTGGAACGTGAGGGGTCTAAATGACGCGGCAAAAAAATCTAGTGTTCGCAATCTTATTCATTCATAGGGTGCACAAAAACGAAAATCATGAACTGGAACCCTACTCTCTTGCATGAGATACTCGACCCATCGTTAGCTGCCCAGTACGTCATTCTCCCTTCAATTGGCGCATCAGGAGGGATACTTCTGGCGGCCTCCGATCATTTTTTTCCAGTTCCATTCGTCGCGCACGACTGCACACATAGTTTCGGCTGAGGTAGAGATGCTTGCCGACGGAAGCACATGGACAATCACAGGTGTCTATGGTCCTCAGTCTGACCAAGACAAAATCAGCTTTCTCGTGGAGTTAGCGACGGTGCGTAGCACGGCATGTCCGGAATGGCTAGCTATTTGAGATTACAATCTCATTAGCAAGGCTCAAGATAAAAATAACAAAAGAATTGATAGGCAGATGCTGGAGCGATTCAAGAGAACTCTAGATGTAACACCCTAGTTTTGAATTTGCTAGGTTTCTAAAATTTTTCTAAAATTTGTTAGAATTAAATATAAAGTGTGTACAATTATTTAAAATAAAACAATATTTTCTAAATTTAAATCCAAATTAATATAGGTGATATGGATAAGGTGGTTGATGCATTCATGCACTTGCATAGTTTTTATTGTATGGAAAAGCGTGGATTTCAAAACTCTTTTGAAAATTCGAGTAAGTTCGTTAATGTGTTTAGATTTAAGGACTAATATTTTTAGAATATATTTATATGGGCCAAATATCATTTATATAGGGCTTTGTTTGTTTTCCTTCTCTCTTTTATCCTCTTCTCTTTTCTATAAATCTAAATATATAATAAAACCTATAGAAACCCAGGCCAATTTCGGCCCACACACCACCCGGCCCAAACCCCCTCCTCCCTTCCCTCGGGGATCCTATATGGCTTCCGGAATTTTTTTCAGCGATGCTGGCTTCCAGAGTATGAGATTCGTGCAACTTTTCTCCTCTATCTGATTAGCATCTCCGACACCTCGTATCTCCATGCTGTTTGTTTCCTGTCCGCGGTCGAGAGATGCACATGCACGACTGTTCCCATATGACTGGTAACATGCATGAATCAGACGTGAACGATTCCATTAGATTTTGATTTTCAAATTCATTTTTCTCTCAAACTATAAATCATTTTCAAATCCATTTGAACCACGATCTTAGTTAGAATTTATGTAACAAAACAAGCACCGATTTGAATATATTTATATTTTGATAGTTTATTTTTAAAAAAACAACATTTACAATAAACTAGTTCAACATTTTCATTAGATTGTTTCAACATTTTACCTAAGAACTATTGCAATAGTTTTTCAAAATTGTTAACTATTAGGTTTTAAGAAATATTGAATCTAGTCAACATTTGGAATGTACAACTTCAACATTTTTCACATGTTGTCTCAACATTTGTAATATATTATTTCACCATGTTTAAGAAAAATATTGAATTAGTTTTCTAAGTGTTGAATCAGTATTTTTGAAATGTTGAATCAGATTAACAAAAATATTCAATCTGATACCAAAATAGTTGGAAGCTAGTAGAATTTTGCACCGCAATAAAAAAAACATTCGAATACAGTTATGTGTGCGCAATGGAATGAGAGGAGTCGGTATCGTGGAAATACACACGCACGAGTACCTCTACAGTTAATTGAGCTTTTCTGGTGTTTAATGGCTTTAAAGCGAACCTACTTATATACTACTTCCGTGCGCTGAGCTCCCCCTTCCCTCTCCCTCTCTTTTCCCACAGCCGGCGCAAACCACCCCATCCCAACGTCTCTCCCTCCCTGCGCGTGACGCGGAAGGCACCCCAGCGCCCGGCGCCAGCGCCTCCCTCCCCTCCCTCACTGCGCCATGGGCCCCGCCCGTCAGCCCCTCCCCTCTCCTCCCTCTCTGCTATGCCGCGCAAAGCCACCGCCGCGCGAGCACCCGAGCCACCGCCGGTTCCCCACTACCCCGCCTCTGCTTGCGCTGGTGCTCCTCGGCCCCACCCCGCAACTGCCTCTGCCTCACTTAACTGCCCCCGCCCGTTTCCCCCCCACGCCTGCGCGCGTCAATGGAGTGTAATGGCCATTGCCGGCCATCAATGCCGCGACCGCCGCCTCCCAAAATTCCCGGCCACCCGAGCTCCTCCACAGCTACAAAACCCCCATGACGAGCAACAAGCGTCCCCTTTGCTTCCTCACCGAGCCTCACGCACTACCGTGCCGTCGTCGCCGTGGAATCGCCGCCGCCGCCTCTCACGGTGAGGAGCTCCACCGCCGCCGATCTCCTCGGCCGAGCCTTCTCTCACTCCCTCTCTTCTTCCCTTGCGTGCGCAGGACAACCAGGAGTGCGCCTCGGATCCAAGACGCACGAAGCCGAGGCCCGAAGCACGTCCCCCACGCGCGCACGCGACCCCGTCCGCCCCGCGCCGTCGGCGACCCACCTCCACCGAGAAATCGACGTCATGATGCCCCTTGGTGAGCTCACCATGTCCCTCTCATGCTGTAGGACCAAGAGGCATGCGAAACGGAGCTCCGTAGCTCGAGAACCGCGCGACTCCGGCGACCTCCCGCCGTCGGAGCGGCTGCGCCGCAGTCTCCTGTGGCCGCCGGCGTGGTCCAGCTGGGCGGCGCGATGCCAGCCGCTTGATCGGCAGCGGGCGGCCCTGATTAGAAGCCGGCGTACCCCTTTCGCGTTTTAAATCCAGGCCGCCCATCAACGATCCGATGGCTCAGATGGGCTGCTGACCCAAGTCAACCAGCCGGCCTGCCCATTTTCACTTAGGCCCCCGCAGAATCTAGTTTTTGCGCCGCATGTGCTCTGAGTGTTAGGAAAATTCCCTGCTAGCCCCTGCTAACTATAGTTAATTATGTTTAGGCCCTTAACTAGTATAAATAACATGTTAGCACTTGTATTTTCACGGTTTTACACCTAATGTTTACTAAGCCTTGTATAATTTACATATTAGACCTTGAAAACTTTTGTTATTTATAAAATGCCCTTGATAATTTAATAAAAATGTAAAAACCTATTTAAACCTAGTATAAAATTCCTTGTTGATGTCATAATTTTATATATGATGTCATAAATTAGTTTATTTCATTCTAAAAATAATATAATCATTGTTAATGTTATAAAAATTAGCTTTAGCTTAAACAAAATTCTCTTAGGTGTTAATAAAATTCTAGAAAATAGTTAAATCACGTTTTAGCTCATAGCTTTTGCATCCTAGCTCCGTTTTAGTCCATTCTTGTTACGATGGTCCTCTTTTAGCGTGGGCTATGGTTACGAGCATAGTTTCACGATGATCATGCTTTATAAAAATAAATCAAATATTAAATTAATGAATTACGTTTCAACAGCTTTCTAAATAAAACTTGTTTAGGTTTGTACACCGGTTTTTGATAAATTCATGTTAATTTGAATAATACCAACATAAATGTATCTCTAATTTGTAACTTGTTTAGTTCGACACGACACAAGAAATAATTCAATTAGACCATCTCACATGTCCTTTGTTTCAAGTTAAAAGAAAATAAACGGCTTAATCTAAATGCAAATATTTGTAAATAAAATGTGACCAGGATTTACTTCACTTTTGAATTAAAATAATATGAGTAAATTGAACATGGCTATTTCTTTGAAATATCCTTTACACATGCTTTATTAAATTAAAATAAATGCGGCATATAGTTGTCCCTTTTGTATATGATTCAAATGATCGCAAGCTCTATCTTTTAAACCGTAGCTCCATTTTAAGCGCTTCTCGTGCCCTTGCGTTCGTTGTAGCTAGTGTTAGCTAGCAATATGTTTTCAAAAACTATTTTGTTATTGCTTGGTGTATTGTCCTTAGTTGTACATGTGTGTTATTTTCAGTTGATTTATTTACGCTGAGGAACGCTTCTGAGCAAGAAAACTTTGGAAAAGAGGCAAGTGTCTTGATCATCTTGACTCTTGCGCCTTTATTATTTTCTACATGTTATCACCTTCTATTTATTGCTTTCTGCATTAGATGTCAATTTAATGGGAATCCTATATAGGTTGTTTACTAGCTTTTTCATGACATTCCTTGAAGCCTTTAGAGGTACCTTTTTATGGGTAGCATATGCTTAGCTTGCTCAATATGGGAGGGGTTATAATTAATCTTGATTAATGAATTAAACAATGGGTTTGGTAATCTTTTTAGCAACTTATATAGAATTAAACACCCTAGGTGGCTTAGGCAAGTTGGGTTTGTTGCGAGGTTGTGAAGAGAATGGTTGTTGCCTGAGCCAAGGTTTTTAATAAGGATTGATCTATGGAGTGACCACCCGGGACTTACAGTACAACCATAAGACTATATGGGCAATGGTCTTGGCTGAGCAAGTTGGGTAATCTAGGGGCACGTGTTGGGCGGGTAGGAGCCGACTAGGGCAACGTCCCAGAAGTCGTGGCACGACACGGTGATGGGTCTAAGCCCTGAGTGGGTCAATGCTCCCTGGAGAACCAATGGAATGCCTCGTAGTGCACCGCGTAGTACTCATACCTCGGAAATGTGAGGGGGCATGCATAAGGGGTGTGTTCGGTTTTGTCTTTAAAACCGGGAGTGACACTCGATGATTTAGAGCTCCAAGAACTGGATCTCCATGGACGATGATATACTTGGTCCAACGAGCAGGCTGTTCCGACCATGACACGTATTGCTCATTTTTTCGCAACCACAGAATGGCCGTCGATGTTCCCCAATACGGATCTACAAGCCTTAGCATCCCAAGGCTCTGATCATGCGGCCCTTTTCATGTAAGGGAATACTTCCTATGACTTCTATAGAGGGTTTCGATTTGAAGCTTTTTAGATCGCCATGCCGGGATTCCTTGACATGGTGAAGCAAACATGGGATCAACCAGTGATATCTAATGACGCTATTCTGCGGATGCATGTCAAAATGCGTAGGACGGAGTAGACGATCAAAATCTGGAAACGTCAAAATGTGGGGAATATCCAGCTACAACTTGCGATTGTTCAAGTGACCTTAATCCATATGGGGCGTGCCCATGAGATACGCCAACTAACCGACGAAGAACCGGAATTCAAAGCTTATTTGAAAGCGAGAACCCTTCGCTTAGCAGCTATCCAAAATTCAGTTGCACTCATGTCAAAGAAGGCGTAAACATTATATAAAACATATCAGCACACCAACAGGAACAGTAATAAGCCAAAAAGACAAGGAGGAAGTAGCTTACGACTACTTCAAAAGTCTAATCTAGAGCTCCCTTTCCAGGAATCAGAAATTCAGAAAATCATTCGAATGATCCCAGCACAAAAAGCTCCTGGCCCGGATGGATACATCGGCGCGTTTTATAAATCATGCTGGGACATCATCAAAACTGACCTAACAGAGGCACTCACCGGTTTCTACAACCTACGCACGACAAAGCTGCATCTTGCAAATCAAGCAAATATTGTGCTGCTCCCAAAAAAAATAGGATGCGCTCAGTTTAAATGAGTATAGGCCAATCAGTCTAATCAACAGCATGGTGAAAATCATCACAAAAGCCCTAGCAGACAGGCTAGCCCCCAAACTAAACACACCGGTATCTCATTCACAAAATGCTTTCATCAAGAAAAGATGTATCCATGACAACTTTCTCTATGTTCAAAATGTCATCCGTTGTTTACACCGGAAGAAACGACCAGCGCTCTTCATAAAACTGGACATCTCAAAGGCCTTCGACAACCTAAACTGGGCATACCTGCTAGAGGTACTAAAAGCTCTTGGATTCGGCCAACGATGGTGTGATTGGATCTCAGCTATGATCATCAATGGCAAACCAGGACGTCTGTTTAAACACGCAAGAGGCCTTCGTCAGGGAGACCCATTGTCCCCAATGCTATTTATATTAGCAATTGACCCACTGCAAAGGCTAATCGAGAAGGCGGCGACAGGCGGCATCTTGCAACCAGTGCTACCAAAAAGCGGCACAACTTCGATGCTCACTATATGCTGACGACGCAGGGATCTTTGCCAATCCTTCACAAGCGGAACTGATGGCACTTGCACAACTCTTGCACGTCTTCGGCAGTTGTTCTGGGTTGCATATTAATATGACAAAGACTGAAATTTATCCCATCAGTTGTCCAAGAAGCCTGATAGAAGGGCTACTGCCTACCTTCCCTGGGTCTATCTCGGCTTTCCCGGGCAAATATTTGGGACTTCCCCTACACACTATAAGGCTTAGGAGAATTGAAGTGCAGCCCCTTATTGATAAGATGGGGGCCCGGCTCCCGGGTTGGAAAGGTAAATTGCTATCAAAATCAGGTCGGGAAACTTTGGTGAAAACAGTCCTATCCTATCAACAGATCTACTTCCTAACGGTGTTCCCTGCATAAAAATGGCTACTCACCAAATTGAACCGAATATGTCACAACTTTTTGTGGCGAGGGGAAGACCTAGAGAATGGTAATGGTGGGCATTGCCTCATCAAGTGGCCGGTTACAGCAAGGCCTAAGAAGCTAGGTGGCCTCGACATAGCGGATTTAGAACGATTTGCTAGAGCCCTTCGACTTCGATGGATGTGGTTCAAATGGAAGAACAAAGAACGAGCATGGACGGGCTTAGAAATCCCATGTGATAAGGTAGATCGTGATCTGTTTCACGCCTCAACAATAGTCACCGCAGGTAAGGGAGACCAAACTTCATTCTGGCACTCAAGCTGACTCCACGGAACGGCTGCTCGCAATGTTGCGCCGACAATATATCAGTCCAAAAGGTACTGGAAAATGACAGATGGATCAGGCAAGTCCAGCCAATAATGTAACATACAGAGATAGTGGAATACGTCAATCTTTGGGAAACTATTAATGACATCAATCGAAATTTAGAGGATGACGATCAAATTGCTTGGCGGTAGACCACCAATGGACAGTATTCCACAACAAGCGCCTACATGATACAATTCACGGGCAGCTTCACAACAATCAACATTTCGCCAATATGGAGAGGTAGAGCTGAACCAAAATGCAAATTTTTTGCATGGACTTTACTACATAAAAATATCCTAATAGCCAACAATCTTCAAAAAAAGGGATGGCCAAATGACCCCATCTGCAAGTTGTGCAACCAGGAGCCTGAAAATCCAACCCACCTGTGCAAAGAATGCAATTTCACAAGGGGGTGTGGGAGGTCCTTTTGAATTGGCTCAACCTCAGTACCCTAAGAAACTATCAACAGCACTACGGGAAACCCCGTATATGCCGAGTGCCTAGCTCTTTGCCGAGTGTATTTTTTCGGACACTCGGCAAACAAGCTCTTTGCCGAGTGTATTTTATTTGACACTCGGCAAACAAAAAACACTCGGCAAAGAGCTTGTTTGCCGAGTGTCCGAAATAATCACTCGGCAAAGAGCTTGTTTGTCGAGTGTCAAAATTATACACTCGGCAAATAAGCTTTTTGTCGAGTGTATTAAAATCGACACTCGGCAAAGAATTAAGTTGTTTTGTTTTTGAACCGTAAGTGATTCAAATAATAAAATATAAATAGTAGAAAAATTATATGCATGTTGTTTGCCGAGTTCTTTGCCGAGTGTATTATTTTTGACACTCGGCAAAGAATTAATTTTTTTTTGTTTTTAAACCGCAAGTGATTCAAATAATAAAATTAAAATGAGTAGAAAAATTATATGCATGTTGTTTGCCGAGTGTGAGAAGAATACACTCGGCAAAGAAGCTCTTTGCCGAGTGTATTTTCTTTGACACTCGGCAAAGAGCTCTTTGCCGAGTGTATTTTTTTTGACACTCGACAAAGATGTGAGTCCAAATGATTTTTAAATTCTAAAAAAGCAAATTAAGTCTAAAAATCATGAAATTTGTCATGAAGTGATTGTATCACATATAGAGGCTGTGATAAAAAGTTGACAACATTTCACACATTTTTTCATAACGATATTTACAAAATAGAAACAACTCACATGAAGTATATGTGTGATTGTATACGAGAGGATTAGCAAATGTATTTTTTGAACACAAACTTTTTTATATGATCTCATACGAAAAAACTCTTTATACGAAAGTCGTAGACCTTTACGAAATATAAAACTTTGTAGTTGACAACTTTTGTATTTCTGATTATTTAATAACTCAAAATGTTATTATAAATTATCTAATTTGAAATTTGAAATTTTAAACTTTTCAAATGACCTTGAATGTATATATGTTCTATATCAAAGTTGTACATATCCACAACATATAAAACTTTGTAGTTGATCATTTTTTAATTTGAGATTGTTTAATACTTAAAAATATTTTTATAATGTATCTGATTTGAAATCTTAAATTTTAAAAATTTTCAAATGACCTCGGATGTAAATATATTCTATATCAAAGTTGTAGGTCTCGAAGAGATCTAAAACTTTGTAGTTTACAACTTCATTTGAAATTGTTTAGCCATCCAAAACTTTGTTATAAACGCATAGAGGAAACACAACTCGCCACGTCATCGCCACGTCAGCGATCCAGCCCCTCAAAATGGTGAGCTCCTATTTGTCCATTCATGGGCACATGGATCACCCCCACACCATCCAAATAAAATATCTCACACCCTCCCTCTCTCTCCTCCCTCCCCTCACGGCACCCTCCCCCCTCTCTCATCTCTCACCCCCTCTCTATCTCTCTCCCTCTCACCTGATGAGGGCGGCCGGCCGGCCTGGCGGAGGCGCGGCGGCGGCCGAGCGAGCGCGCCGTGGCCCGGCGAGGGCGGGCGGGTCGTGGCCCGGCGGAGGCGCGGCGGCGGCCCCGGCGAGGGCGGCCGGCCGGGCGCGACGTAGCCCCGGCGAGGGTGGCCGGGCGGGCAGGCCCCGACGCGGGCGGCAGCGTGGCTTCGGCGAGGGCGGGCGGGGCCCCGGCGCGGGCGGCAGCGCGGCTACGGTGAGGGCGGCCGGGCGGCCGGGGCCCTGGCGGGCGTGGCGCAGGCGCGGCGTTGCTAGCGCGGGCGGCGGGGACGACAGGCCGACAGGGCTCGGCCGACACGGGCGGCCGGCTTCGGATATTTTTTTATTTCTTGGAACATGTTTGCCGAGTGTCGGCAGGTCTGATTTTTTTATTTATTGAGAAAATATTTGCCGAATGTTGGTTTTGGCACTCGACGATGTCTTTGCCGAGTGTACGATAAAAAATACTCGGCAAATAGGGCTTTGCCGTCACCTGATATGCCGGGTGGTGTTTGCCGAGTGTTACACCCGGCAAAGTCTTTGCCGAGTGTTTTTGGTTTTTTGCCGAGTGCCCCAAGCACTCGGCAAAGAGCTGGTTTCCCGTAGTGAGGGGGTTCGCTTTATAGCTGGTGG
Source organism: Echinochloa phyllopogon (assembly GCA_033239725.1). Taxonomy (NCBI): domain Eukaryota; kingdom Viridiplantae; phylum Streptophyta; class Magnoliopsida; order Poales; family Poaceae; genus Echinochloa; species Echinochloa phyllopogon. The sequence goes on along the minus strand of BTCW01000018.1, from coordinate 57,300,515 downwards.
AAGAAATGAAGAAGGATGATTGACGCACCTGCTCGCCGAGAGTTTGATGGCTTGGTAATCTACTTCTGGCGGCAAGTATGGAAAGAGCGTAACCGGAGGATTTTCCAACATGAGGAGAAAACAAGAATAGAGGTCGCCCATTTGATCTTCGAGGACATTAGGCAGTTTAAGCTAGCATTGTCTTTATCCTGATGTTTTTTTCCAAGTTTTTCTCGCGGTTTTTTCTCTAGTCGGTGCTGGTAGTGGCTGGGGTTTATTGTAGTAGTAGCTTGGTTGCCTCTGTTGTAGTTGTGGTGACCTGGCCACTAAAGTTGTTTTTTCTTTTCCTTTCTCTTCCTCTAATAAAATTGTCATCAGCGTGGGCAGGGGTTACAAGTGGTGGCAGGGACAAGCAAATTGTCATCAGCGTGGATTCTGATTATCTAACTTGACCCTCACCAAGACGTTATAGCATCCCGTCATTCCACCGATCAAGTTTTCATATTTGGAGAAGACACACATATGATTTTCTCCTTCATGTCCATATCTTCGATCTGTCTTTGCTTCTATATATTTTCTCCTGTGAAAATGTCTCATTGTTGGTTGGTATTATTGTACTATACTGCTACTGAGTATTAACTGAGGACCAGGTGTGTCCGAGGATCGGTGGATGGTTGCTTCTCAGTGTGATGAGTGATTGACAACGTTGTGTTGGACTGACTTTTGGCCTAGTATTGCAGGTGTTCGATGCGACTCGGTTTACGTTGGTGCAGGTGGAGAACAAGCGCGAAAGGTCTTAGTCAGAGTGGCCTTCGAGGAGTGGAGAGACAAGTAGGCTTGGTTCGAGGGACCCGATGGCCAGACGGGATCGAGTGCGGTCGGCATGGTGCAAGAAGAGCAAGACGACGTCGTGGACTGAGCCGGTGCAAGGTAGCGGCTAACAACCGAAGCTTGTACGTGGGGTTTGATGGTTGGGCCACAAAACCATCGGAGGAGGGTTTCTTGGTTTGGGCCTCAAATCCGAGCCCGAAGGTCCAACGTGACGGAGACAGTGATCCGGACGCGTTCGAGAAGCTTCGAAGCGGTGGACACGCGGTGGGATCCCGGAGCTTGCGTTGGAGGGAAGCAAGCCCGGATGGACGGCGTGCCCAGCCGGAGGAAATATCTCCGAGTTCCAAGGTTGCCCCTAAGGGGTGTGTATCTTAGGTTTAGTGTGTAGGGGTAGTGTGGTCTTTTCCCCCACCAGATGACTCAATATAAATAGAAGGTGGAGGAGATGGCAAGGTATCTGTTCGAAACCCTAGTTCATTTGCTCTTTATTCTGGTAGGCTAGCCAAGCGCAGATCGAGTAATCTTAGTGGGTGGATGAAGGGTGGAGGTTAGCCACCGTTGTATAGATGGTGACCTCTGGTTGTATGGAAGATTGATTCTTGAGATGATTTGCTTGTCTTCTTTCCCGAGTTCTTTTTGTGCTATTTTCGTGCTTGGCTTGATTCTTCGTTTCTAGGCCGTTTCCTCTCGGATTTCTTTGTGGGGATCATGGGTGAGTGCCTTGTGCCTCTTTGTGGATGATCTTGACCCCTCAAACGTCGGGATTTGGTCTAGATTTGAAGTTTTTGGGATCAACTCGTGGTGGAGGTGTTCTTTCGTGTGATCCGCGATTTCTCGTGTTGTAGGGAGTTAGAGGCTGAGATTTTTGGGGCATAGCATCCCCTTGGGTTGCTTCTCATCTCCTCAAAGTTTTGTCTCAAGATCTCTAGCCGTTTAGGAGATCCGGTGATGGATTTGGGAGGTTTGACCCGCGTGTTACTGTAGTTGTTCTTCCTGTTCGTCCATTGGGATTCTCGGACAGTCCGACTGGGTTTGTCGGACAGTCCGCGGGGTTCTCGGACAGCCCGCATGTGATTGGCGGACATTCCGAGGCTTGGTTGCTCGTCTGAGTTTTTCTCAATTTGGCTAAGTGTTTTCACGGACGGTCCGTGTGACCACCTCGGATAGTTCGCGACACTGGCGGATAGTCCGTAGTAGTGGATCGGACAGTCTGTACAGGACCCGAAGTTTCTGGAGATTGAATTTGATTTTACGGACCGTGTGTCCTCCTTTGTCGGACAGTCCGCCAGGTCCCTGGACAGTCCGTGAACTCTATGCGGACAGTCTGTCGGGGCCCAGGCAGATAGCAGTTGGTTTCGCCTCTTGAGTTGTGCTTCCGCTTTCTATCTCGTTCGAGCTTGTTCCTAGGGTTGGTAGGTCCGTTGTGACTATGCTACCTTGACAAGCTTGTGAGGAACTCTTGGGTAGTGATTTTGGGACATAGGCCGAGTTTCGAGAAGAAATTTTTATCGGTTCCCATTCACTCCCCCTCTCTGGTTGTCATTTCGATCCTTCGATAGCTCGAATAGTTGTGAAATTTAAGTTTGCGCTTTTCCCTCTTTTCTGATTTAATTACATGCATGCAGGTGATGATGTCTTTAGGAGAATTTTGAATTTCGCATGGTGGATCAATCCCCCACTTGTCTTTGATAAAATCGTAACTATGGTTATTCATCTGCCGCCCCCTTTATCTATTTTGGGTCATATATGCTTCTTAGGATGACACACTCGTACTTCACGTTCCGTGACGTGGGCCAGATCGATAATATCCTGCAGCTTTCTGTGGCGCGGGCCAACCTTTATCCGATCAGCCCAGCCACACACCAGACGCTGCAAATGAGTGAACCCTTGTTTAGTTTCCAAATTTGAAAGCCAAACTTTGGCGTTTTGGTGTGCGTGCGCACTGTAGCATTTCATTTATATGTGTAAAAATTATCTAAAAATTGATTAATTAAGCTCAAAATGTTCGTCTTGCAGAGTACAACAAAACTGTGCAATTAATTTCTGATTTCATCTACATTTAGTACTTCATGTATGTGCCAACATTTTGATGCGATGAGAATTTTTTTTGTATAGTGAACTTTAGAGGTGGAATTTAGGCCTTGTTTAGATCCTAAATTCAACCCCCAAATTCCACTATGCAAAAAGAAGATTTCCATCACATCAAAATATCATAACATGCATTGAGTACTAAATGTAGATGAAATCAAAAACTAATTACACAGTTTTGTTGTACTCTGCGAGACGAACATTTTGAGCCTAATTAATCAATTTTTGGACAATTTTTCACAACTACAAATGAAATGCTACAATGACGCACGCACCCCAACAAATCAAAGTTTGGCTCTCAAATTTGGAAACTAAACGAGCCCTTGGGATCTAAGGCCTCAACAACAAGGCTCTCTCTCGTATGGTTCTGCTTTCGGTGATGCGTGGGCGAGTAATGACGAGCGCTCCAGCTACTGACGTGCCGAGAAGAAAGGTCAAGACGATGGAGCAGATGTCCTTTTCACACAGCTGTAGCTGTCACGGAACGGCAGGCCGAGAAGAAAGGTCTCCAGATCTTTCTTGTTACGGGCTCAGCTTGCCTTGTACTGACGTGCAAACAAAGTCCAGTGCAGTCCGTGGTGCTCGTGTCGCTGCAATCGCCAAGCTCAGCAGCTGTAGCTGTCACGGAACGGTAGCCGTGAGGGCCAGGAGCTAACGGCAGTACAATAACACGGTAACACCGAATAAAAATTTGGGTAGAAAATTTGTCGGGTAGGCATGAAATCGGTGCTGAATACATTTACCTTTTTTTTTGAAAACCGAGCAGGAGCGCTGCTATTCATTTAAGAAGGAAAGTAGAGAAAACTGAATACCTTTACCTTAGCTCGTCTATTGGATGAACTTTTTTTTTTGGCAGGAGTAGTTGGAACTTGGAAGAGAGTAGTTTGGTTGCTTGTTGAGCTTGCTTGCTTGCTCGCTTGCTCAGCTCTTTAGCCTTTCTGTTTATCTTGTCTCCGTTAAATATTTACAATGTCTCTTTTGCCTTGTGCATCAGGTCTTTGTACATTAGTCCATGTAGTTTGTTTATTGGGTGCTTACTGGTAGTTCGGCGAACATCACGGACGAAAGGAGCACGAAGTCAAGATCTTCAGAATCATATACGACGCTAACAAAGTCTTTACAAAGAAAAGGTACTACTCCCTCTTTAGGATTCATGGCTCTCTGAGGCGAGCTAATTCAGGAGCAACTTTATTCTGTAGACCGCCTCGTTTTTTTGATCTGCAACTTGATCTTCCTGATTGGGTTGATAAATAATTATGTGAGCGAGTGAGCGACTAATGATTCGTCCGAATGTTTGGCTTAGCTGCAGGTTGCCGCTGTGTATAACAAGGCAAATTAAGATCCTTTTCACTACATATGCTGTCTTTCACGACAGTTTCGTATAAGTGACCAACAAGTTTAGTACTTTTTATTATTTCTCAGCATACATGCAAATTCGCCAAATAGAAGGTAGAAGTTCATTATCATTCCTAGCTTAACTTTCTCATCACGGTGTAGCCCAGTCCCCAAGAGTCTGTTGCTCGCAGGAGGAGATGGAATGATTTTTTATTCCTAGCTTGCCTTTGAATTGGACGCTCAACTTTGCATGGCCCTGTTTGGTTCACATGACTAAAACTTTAGTCCCGTCACATCGAATCTGAGATTGCTAATTAGAAGTATTAAATATAGATTAATTTAAAAATACATTACATAAGCGAGGACTAATTTACGATACGGATCTGTTAAGCCTAATTAGGCCATGATTAGACAATAAAATGTTACAGTAATCATATGATAATTATGTACTAATTATAGATTAATTAGGCTTGTTAGGTTCGTCTCGTGGAGTAGACATGACTTATGCAATTAGTTTGATAATTAGTTTATGTTTAATACTCTTAATTATCACTTATTTGAGGGACTAAACTTTAGTCCCTAGGATCCAAACACCCCGTAGTGGGCTAGTATTGCAATTATTGTTGAAAGTTGTTCTGTACTGAATTTCACACGTAAAAGATCTTTTCTCCCCTAGCACAACCCTAAAAAATGTTCAAAAGCTCTACATTGATCTGTCCATATTAGTAGTAAACTAGTCCTTCGAATATCTTGTCCTGAAAATATATAAGGATTGCCACATGCCTGTTCTTTCACAGAAGAAAAAGGAATTATTTACATCAGATCTACTTTCTTTGTTCCCTGAGTTCCTTTTTTTGTAAGACACACTTTTTTCTTATAATTAATGATATATCCAGTAGGGGCTTGCCCCTCCTGTTTTCTCAAAAAAAAAACAGATATCCAATCCTTCTACCGATAACCACTGAACAACTTGTGCATTTTCTTTTGCTTTCTTTAAAAAAGCTTGATTGAATCGTGCTCTAGATCAGAAGATAAACTACTCAATGATGCTATAGATCAGAAGATACAAAAAATGCCCTGAAGGAAGTGGAGTATAAGAGTTCGTTCCATACCTCAGCGCCAATGATGCGCACTAACAAAGACCCAAACGTTTGTTATGGTTTTAAAGCAAGAATAGCAGCCCTCTTGTTTGCGCAAGCCGTCAATATGAATATTTAAGCACGGCATCTGAAGCTGGAAAATTATAGGGTATTAATCCTGATAATGACCTGTAATAATCAGGCTTGATTGTACATTGGCCATTGGGTCTTACTTTGGCCCATACAGGTCGGTTGTCCCAAGTGCCTACTACTAAAAGAACAATTAACTTATTAACATAAATTCTGAGTCCAAGATTTGAGTTTAGAAGGACATTTTTCACCGTAAGAAATATAATCAACCAAGCTTAGATGGTCCGCCGTTATGATAGGTCGCCTCCTTCAAGGTTACATGAGAGATGGACCACCATTCCGACTTTTCGAGGGGTGAGCCAAGAAGAGCCAGGTCACAGCAAGTGATGGATCCAACAGGTTTGGTGACGTCAGTGAGTGCCTATCAGATTTTAAGAGCAAGTATTATATATGGAAGGCTGTAAGAAGGCTAAATGGTGAGGTGGATGAGAGAGAAGAGGAGAGAGAGGAGGTGGGCCGTAAGTTTACAGTCTGCTTGGTCACAAGAACCAATAAACTTTGTGAGAGAGACAAGTGGACCATGTATTAATGATAAAGAGTTATATCACTATACCAGTGGGCTGAGAGATAGGCCGTAAAATGCTTACAGCCTACTGCTGGCTAAATCATTAGCCTTGATCTAAGTGGGTTCAATGACATCAGTGGGTGCCTATCTGATTTTACGCTCTATGAGCAGGGCATGCATGTACTGTACCCATTTTCCTTAGAAACTACTACACAATATACATCTCCCAGCACTTGTGCCTGATTCAAGATGGCAACGGGTAAAATTCGCGCGGATATTAACTCTAGATATCCACATCCGTAAGCAAAAATCCACACCCGCATCCGCATTCGCTATTCTATCACGGGTAGAAAACCATATATGTGCCCGCTATCCGCGGATTTCTCACGCCCGTGGATACCCGCAAGCTATATCTCAATAACAATAGCTTGGTAAGTAAAAATCATCTCAATAGGAATATTTCAACACGCATTAGTAGATATAAATGCACACAACTAAAAGATAACTATACAATAGTTATTTAGTCTAAAGAGTATCATCGTTTCCTTGGTACTTTATTATATACTAGAAAGATTAAGCCTATATGCTAACCATTGGAGCGGGTTTGCGGATTTGCGGGCGTTGATATCGTTTTTTTATGCCAGCGAGTAAATATCCGTCGGGATCAAGGTCATGTCCGTGCCCACGGATACAGACTTGAATCCGTATCCGTGTCCATCAGGTTTTCTATCCGCAGGCGTAAGGATATTTTTTACCCGCTGCCATCTCGATGCCTGATCTTTCTGAATGCCAGACCTGGCGTCTTATGCCTGCTAGCCGCTGCACTATATGAATTCCCCAACTGCTACTTGCTAATCACAACAGCCTTTACACTGAGCCCATATTGCAGGGTCTCCTCTTCCCCTGCTCTATCCACAGCCATGGACTTGCTTGTGTCCCTGACTCTCATTGCTCTACTAGCAGCTGCCATCACATGGCTGTGGGATTACACTGTCTTGCGCCTCGTGTGGAGGCCCTACGCCATAGGCAGGGAGCTAAGGGGGCAAGGGATCCATGGACCTTCCTACAAGCTCCTCAAAGGCTGCAACAAGGACATCAACGACATGAAGGAGGAAACCGATGGCCTGGTGCTGGATGTTCATGACCACAACTACCTCCCAAGGATCGCACCGCACTACCTCAAGTGGAGAGCTCAGTACGGTACGCGCTATGCTTAAAAATCCTCCTCGAGATTCATCGTGCCCAACGCTGTGTTCTTGTATTTCACCATTTCTTTCATGAAAGTAGTATGTACCACACAATTTTCTGAAGGGGGAGAGATGTCTGTCTTTAATTCGCATCAACAGATAAAAGCAAAGCCTGAATACAAACAAAATTCTGAACGGCAAGATGAGTAGGATCTCGACGATCATGGGTTCTGACAAACATGCATCTAAGAAAGCCAGAGCCTTCCGCTTTTGTATGAATTGCAAATTAGGATGTTTGAATGAATTTCAGGAGAACAATTTCTATACTGGTTTGGACCAAAGCCCCGAATTTGCATCTTCGACTACGAGCTGTCTAGGCAAATTCTTTCAAGCAAGTCTGGGCATTTCGTGAAGAATGATCCACCCGCGACTCTGCTGGATGTGGTGGGCAAGGGACTAGCCTTATTGGATGGCAGAGATTGGGTGCGCCATCATAGGGTAATCAAGCCTGCTTTCGCCATGGATAAGCTCAAGGTGATGTCACCCTGAATCTCCTAACCTGCTATATATCGTGCTACAAAAATGAATAGTTGCACGAGTAGAAACTCTAATGGAGTGTTTGGTTTGAGAGAGAGGGTTACCCATCACCTCTCCTTATATTTTTATTTGCTTTGAAAATAGAATATGTTGACCAATATATCACCACATATTGCCTCGTATATGCACATGAGATTAGTATAAACATGAGGGATGGAAATATAAACTCACCCCACAAAAACTTATGTTATGAAGTCATGATGCACCACCCCATGTAGATTGAGGTGGTTTCTCAAACTAAACACTCTATACAATATTGCTACCTAAACTATGGTGTTGTAACATGCGGAACCACAGAAAAAAAATATTAATGCTGCCTTGTCACATCGCGTAATACAGATGATGACAACAACAATGTTGGCTTGTGCTCAAAGCATGATCAAGGAGTTGGAAAATCAAATATGCCAAAACAGGAATGGAGAAATAGAAGTGGATTTCAACATACAGTTCAGAGAGCTGACAGCTGATGTCATATCCCATGCCGCCTTTGGAAGCAGTTACAAGTTAGGGAAACATATCTTCCAGACACAACATGACCTGATGGCAATCAACTTGGCAAGTCTCCTCGATGTTCAGATACCAGGATTTAAGTAAAATCTCTACTGCCTTTGATCTAGGACTTTGTAGAATGAGCACCTCGCTAAATTTCTGTACACTTTGCCCTTATGAATTGCCAATGTATCCTCTTCATTTCAGGTACCTTCCTACTGAACGGAATCGGCGCAAATGGATGCTTGAAAAGAAACTTAGAAGCTCGCTTCTGCAGATCATACAACCACGGTTAGCGTCTACCAGCCGTGACTACGGAAATGATCTGCTTGGTTTGATGCTTGCATCTTGCGTTGCAACCGAGCAAGATGGGAAGGAAGGGGGTCTCAGCATGAGCATCGAAGAGATTATACATGAGTGCAAGATGTTCTTCTTTGCTGGCCATGATACCATATCACTTCTTCTAACATGGACAGTCTTCTTGCTCAGCGCGTATCCTGAATGGCAAGAAAGGCTCCGGAAGGAGATTTTCAGGGAAATCGGAAGCGAACATCCCAGCGCCGAAGCCCTTAGCAAATTGAAAGAGGCAAGTGACAAGATAAAATTCGAACCTTTTTACTTGAATGTTTGTGTTTCCTCGAATGTTATATCTGATTCAGTTTGAGATTGAAAGCTCTAGCTGACTATAGTCATATATGATATATCTTGCAGACGACAATGGTGCTCCTCGAGACGCTGAGACTCTATTGCCCTTCTCTTTTCATGCAAAGAAAGGCCGTCACTGATATCACAGTGGGATCAATGAAACTGCCCAAGGGCGTAGCAGTGGTCATACCCATCCCAATTATGCACCGAGAGAAGGAGGTCTGGGGCGATGATGTGGGTGAGTTCAATCCACTGAGATTTGAGAATGGGGTCACAAGAGCAGGAAAGGTTCCGCACGCCATGCTAGCGTTCTCCATAGGACCACGATCATGCATCGGCCAGAACTTTGCAATGTTGCAAGCCAAGTCTACCCTGGCCCTGATGCTCCAGAGGTTCTCATTCACTCTTTCCCCTGACTATGTGCATGCCCCATTGCCCCTACAGATATGTTTTCGCTGAAACCCAAGTTCGGGCTTCCCATCATCGTGAGGCAGCTGGATGTATGCAGTTAGAATATCTGACATATACAATGTCATACTTTATGAGAATCTGCGAACCTGATGAGTTGTTGGAGGTGGTATGTGGTGTGTGTGTGTGTGTGTGTGTGTGTGTGTGTAGAGAGAATGTACAAGTCCAAGATAAAGAAAATAATGGAATACACTGTACACTTATTGGTAGCAGTACTTTATGCCATCTATAATAATCATCTATTTACGAATGTTTGGGTCATTTACTGAAGGGGCAATGATCATATAGAACATATACTATATGATATATATATATATATATATATATAAAGCTAGGATCAATACAAATAAAGGGGACGAGATCCGGCAACTCACCTTCCCTCCTGTCTGTGTCCCTTGCCTTGGACGAACGAAGCAGACAGCTCTCACTCCGTGCCGTGGTATTTGGTCACCGTCACTGCCGGCCATCAGCGTCAGATTGAGCCCCGCCGGCGCCCGGCGCCGAGGGCGGAGTCATTTCGGCTTCCACGCGCACTGGCGGCGTGGGTTGCTTGGCGACGAGCGAGCGAGACACGAGTGTGGACGAGTTGGGCCGCCTTTCTGGGCTAAAACCCAGCTAAATGCTTAACGCGTACTACGATTTGATTGTAGGAATGATGGGCCGGCTTGCCCCTTCTCGGGTTACGGCTGCAACGGGCCGCATTGTTCGACATTGTCTGTTACGCTTTTCTCACCGACGCAGTTGTCGGCCCAATTATAACCAGAGGTTGACCCACTCACTACTACTGCCCTACTGAAACGAAGAGCTTCCGACTCTCCTACAAAGAGGGGGGGGGGGGGGGGGGGGGGGGGGGAGGGGAACCAGAAACGAAGAGGATCTGCACATAACTTCAGATGCATCATGCGTCATGATCCTAGTCCTAGTATTAAGATGCCTCACGGAGAAAGTAGAACCTGTAAGACTTTTAGCTGCTTGCTTCTGGTGCTTTCTCTCTGCCAATTTCATCCAAGTTACTGAATGATTGGTATCAAGTACTTTAGTTGGCCTTTAACAAATCTTTTCTATCATCCAACTTCGTTCTGATCGGTAGTGTGTCGACGAATGCTGCAGTACGCATCTCACAGACCTAGCAAACAAGCAGACATGTAATTAATTAATTACGTACGTCGTTCTCTGAAGAAATTAATCTCTCGCACCGTTTCTGTCAACCTTTTAGCATCAGCACTACTCTGTTGCTTCAAATGATAGCCATTTTTTCACAGGAATGGGCCATAAGGTGTCTTGCACGCACTTGCACAGTACATGACAGGGCGAGCAGAGGAGCTGTAGCTGTCACGCAAGCCGTCGGCTTGTGACTATAAGATTGTTGCCTCTACGCTCTACGGAACTGGAGAGAGTACTCCCAAAGATGGATGCAGACGTGTGCTGCTCTGTGTCGTGTGGAGAATCCTTCAACTCTGCACACAAATGAAATGGCCGTCGGTCCTGTTACAAAAGGAAAATTAAGTTTGCAGTCGAACACGTACAGCATGCTGCAAATTTGTAAAAAAGTAGATTTATATATACTTGTGAAGCTCGCATGCATGATTGTTGTTGTAGGACCAATTTCTCGTGTCTTCGACTCTTTGTTGCTATCTAGTGTACGACCTCTGATGTTGATCTTGCAATCACCAGCGCTACAAGCTGAGTGGCTATGAATGATCCCCAATGGGGATATTTCTCTTCTTCTTTTCTTTGCGTTTTATTTAAGCACCCAATAATTCTCTCATACGGCAAGCCGGCCTTGTCGATCATTAGGACCATCTACCACAACCGCTAGCCCTGACGCGAATGTAGATGAGGAAAATGCGGACGAGAAACTTGCGCAAATAGTCATGTACTCATGTTTCTGTAAGCCTTCTAGCGTCAAGGCTTTTGTATCAGGGAGAAATTCAGCGAGCTCAATGGTACTTGTAGAGCCGGATATAGCACATGCAGCTCAACAGCTATGAGTGTCACAGAAGCTGTGGAACGTACTGTGGCTAATCGGGTTATTTATTTTAGGAATCACGAAGTCAAGATCTGCACAGTGACATGTGGAGAGAGGGCATATGGCTTCCACAAGCGCATGGCTTGCCAATATGTTTCTGCTCGATCCTGTCATTGTAGGCTAGACAACCATGTCTGAGTAGTTGAGATTTAGGGTGTGTGGCAAGGTGCCGGTAGCGAGAACTACATATGCCATTGCTAGGAGAGTGATAGGCATGACAGAGAAGATACTCAGTCAGCATGCCATGTCATGTCATCACTACGCAACGAGTTGTGAACTCGTAGTGAGCAACTTAAAAAGTTTATCGATCTAAAATACACTTTTGGAATTCATCGGTCTATATAAAATCCTTTTATAATAAAAGTTGATGGACCTTTGGTGCATTTTACTCTTTTTTAAATTTCAGGAAGAAACTCCAGTCCATTTGCAAAGCTGTGAAGATAAATAAGTTCAGTATGATACATCACAAAATAAGTGCATGCATGTCTATGCGCATTAAACTAGATTTATAGCTCTCCTGTGTATTCTATTTTTTTAGCTCAACACAAGCAGCTAACTGTCGTGAAAATACACATTTGAGGACTAATAGAACTATATCACTTTTCCAATAAGAAAGATCTATTAATTTTCAAGACAATTACATCAAAGTGATACAATAATAACTTGAAACACTCCCAACCTATCTGTCTAGCAGAATACACATCACACCCTACAAAGTTATATGAGAGAGTCTAAACACACTATTAACACCCTAGCGAAATTATCTCGTCGATATGTGGCATCATGATATGCCGGTCACCATCCCTTTAAGAAAAGGCAAAATATGATGGTCCAGTATCCCTTTAGAAAAGAAGACAAATGGCCAGCACACAAAAGGTTAGCCAGAAAAGATGAGACGCTGACATACAAGACCCATAGAGCTAAGCGCCATGGAAATCATTTGTGCGTATGAGTAATAATAAGGGATTATGAGGAAACTATGGTTAGAAGTGACACTGTGTTAGCCACCAACAAAATAGCTAGTCTTCGAGGTGCATGTTCATGACCTCACACCTAGATTAGGCGAGACTGGACACACACCAATCATCTTTGAATTGTCCAACTTTTCTGGACCCTCAATTTTCTTGCAGAAGCGCGCCAGAGTGGGATTCTTACGGACCGTACGTGTGAAGTACTAAAGTACTTTCTTGGATTGCAGCATCCTATGTATTATATTAGTAATATTTTACCCGACGCTTATGCACAAATTAAACAAGTACTGCATGCACCGAAGGCGTTTCATTTCACCTAGGATTAAGCCTGCTCACCAACTCGATGCTGATCAGCTCCTCCTGTTACGATAGAAGCATGGCACCAACGCTGCCAAACCGCATGCCGGAATGCTGGAGATGCCGCCAACGAGCCATGCTACACGCCACGCCACGCCACATCCGCCGCATATGAACACCAAACGCTGCTGCTGCTCGCCCACATGGTAGCCTCTCGGCTATCTCTGGGTTTAATTCAGTGAGACGGAGCGGAGGCCGGGCGAAGCCACATCGATCGATCACGCCTCACCGGCGTCGGCGAGAACTTAGACCTGTGGAAAAAAGCTAGCACAGGCTCGCCGGCGGGCATGGCGGCCGTACTGCAGCTGGCCGCGCTCCTGGCGCTGCTGCTCGCGGCGTGGCGCCTCGCGTGGCGGCCGCGGGCGGTGGCGCGGGCGTTCGCGAGGCAGGGGATCCGGGGCCCGGCCTACACGTTCCTGGCCGGGTCCCTGCCGGAGGCGAAGCGGCTGCTGATGGCCGGCCGGATCGGGGTCCCGCCGCTGGACGCCGGCTGCCATGACATCATGCCGATCCTGCTGCCGCAGTTCCACAGATGGGTCGCTGAATATGGTAATTAATTAGTCTGCCAGCTACTAATTCTTTTCTTTCTCGATCTTTTTCTTTTCACCGAAGACATTATTGATGAGTAAGTGATGAATTGAATTCCATATTTAGAGAATTCGACAAAGAAGTGATATGAAATGCATGGTTGGTGGTGAATCACTTAGCCCCAGCCTTATCTTTAAGGCTCTGCTTAATTCTCAATGTATGTTTGCTGATTTTTGGTTGTTTGTTCACTTCAGGGAGAACATTTCTGTTCTGGATCGGCCCAATTCCTGCTCTGCTCTCTACTGACTTGCAAGTGATCAAGCAAGTGCTCACGGACAGGACGGGATTGTACCAGAAGGACTTCATGATCCCCGCGCTGAAGTTCCTCTTCGGCAACGGGGTCATACTAATAAACGGAGACGACTGGAAACGCCACCGGAAAGTGGTTCTTCCGGCTTTCAACCATGAAAAAATCAAGGTCGTCACGATCGAGATCCATGGCTCCCTTGTGAACGAGCGCTATATATATATATAATATAGCAGCTGAGTGACTGATCGATGATTTCCCCCGTGTTCAGAGCATGTCGGCGGTGACGGCTGAGGTCACGAGGCAGATGATGCAGCAATGGCGCGAGCAGATCAACGAGAGCGGCGGCAAGGAAGAAGCAGCTGAGATAGACATGATCGTCGCCTTCAACGACCTGACCGCGAAGATCAACGGCCGCGTCGCCTTCGGCACCAGCCACGAGGACGTCGAGGAGGTCGTCGTCTTGATGCGGGAGATGCAGAAGCTCGCCACTGCGGCCACGCTGGATGCTCCAGTACTCTGGTAGTGGATCACTACAGTAGTAATAGTATTCACTTGTGCAACGGCTCTGGAATCTGAATCCAAGCTCATGGCATTAACAAGAATAATGGTTTCTTTTCGTTTACTGTATTAGGTATCTGCCGACCCGGCGTAACCTGCACGTCCGGCGTCTGAACAAGCAGCTGAGAAACAAGATCATGTCGATCATGCAGGCCCGGCTGGCCGCCAAGGGAGGCAATGGCGGCGGCGGCTGCGGGGACGACCTGCTCGGTCTGTTGCTGGAGGCGTGGACGCCGCAGCGGCGAGGGAACGGCGAGACGCTGACGGCCGACGAGGTGATCGACGAGTGCAAGACCTTCTTCGCCGCGGGGCAGGAGACCACCGCCACGCTCCTCGTCTGGGCCATGTTCCTGCTCGCCGTGCACCCCCACTGGCAGCACAAGGTCAGGGAGGAGCTCCTCCGCGAATTCCCCACCGGCGACGGCGGCGAGGCCCCCAGCGCCGACGTCCTCGGCCAACTGAAGCTGGTAATATAAGCAAGCAACTGCATCTCCTCAAGTGCTCAGATCAGAGATAATCAATGCGAACATGCACGCACCAACCACAAGAAAACTCATCGTCATGCTTGCATTGCAGCTCCACATGGTTCTTCTCGAGACGTCGCGCCTCTACCCGCCGATCGTGTACATACAGCGGAGAGCCGCCATGGACGTGGTGCTCGGAGACATCAAGGTGCCGCAAGGCACCGTGATATCGATCCCCATCGCCATGCTGCACCGGGACAAGGAGGTGTGGGGCCCCGACGCCGACGAGTTCAACCCCATGAGGTTCGAGCACGGCGCCACCAAGGCGGCCAAGGACCCCAAGGCGCTGCTGTCTTTCTCTCTGGGCCCGAGGGTGTGCACCGGCCAGAGCTTCGGCATCGTGGAAGTGCAGGTCGCCATGGCGATGATCCTCAGGAAGTTCTCGGTCTCCCTCTCGCCGAAGTATGTGCACAAGCCGAAGTATCTCCTGTCCTTGACTCCCAAGCGTGGGATGCCTCTCATCTTGAGGAGTATAGATGGGTAACAAATTAAAGTTAATTGCCAAAGATCATTGTAGTGTGTGAGAATAAACAAACATATGACCTACTAGCGTTTGATGAATGCAATGCCAGCGTTCCGATTTTTCTATACTACGAGAATTAGATTTGAAAACACTTCTCACTAAGATTAGGCCCACCCCCTACCTCACAGAGGATCCATCTGTCATGAAAAAACGACTACGAAAGGGGAGGGGGGAGACCCATTTTGTCGCCCTTCGGAAGAGAATTCCCCCGAAAACCCATAACTTTTTTCACCTAAATCGGGTCCACCTAAATCTACCCACGCGTCCTTTATGTTGCCATATTTAATATGTATAATCTTAGCAAGTTTTCAAATAGATGATAGTTGATGATTATGTTTGGATTTAAGTCTAATCTGTTACCATAATTAATATGTATAATTTGAGTATGTTTTTAAACAGACGATAGATTTCCATATTTAATATATATATATAATCTGAGCAAGTTTTCAGATAGATGGTAGTTGATGATTACGTTTGGATTTAAGTCCAATGTGTTTTCATAGTTAATATGTACAATCTGAGCAAGTTTTCAAACATATGATAGGTTTCCTTAGTTGATGATTGTGTCCGGATTGAAATCTAATAATTACCATACTAGACTATCCAAATTTAATATATACAATCTGAGAAGGTTTTCAAACATATGATAGGTTTCCTTGGTTGATGATTGTGTCCAAATTAAAGTCATAATTACCATACTAGACTAGCCAAGATTTATATAAATCACGCCAACCAGCCGTCACTTCTCATTATCCCCCTTGACATGTGGTTGTTCCACAAATCCTCCAGTAGAGAGATTCGCCGCTCCGCCATCACCCGCGGTCGTCGGCACAACACATATGTGCACCTGCACGCCGGAGCGTCTCCAGCGTCGGAGGCCGTACTACAGGGCGTCGTGCATGATGGGCAGAGGCAAGAACGCCGGCGCCGTCGACAGCGATACGACAACGTCGGATGAGGAGGACGACGAGGTCAGAACCAGCAGCTTCGCCATGTCCGACGTGATGAAGAGCCCTGTGGCAGCGGCGTTGAGCCGGCGCGAGAGGTACTACCTGGTGGCGTGCAAGCAGATGGTGGGGTTGTTTACGATGGTATGGGTGAGTCGAATTTGGTGCCGCACGTCGGCCATGTCAGGTTCTCCTGCGTCGGCCACGGTATCATGGGATACTAGACTAGATAGTTTGATGAACTTGATAGGATGAACTTATTGCGTCGACCGTGGCACATGCAACTATCGAATTGATTTAATTAGTTGTTAGATCCGCATGTTTACGTGATTTGCGGCACTGTTTGGATGTGTTTTTTCGGCAGCTCATACTTCATATCTGAACATATATACAATATGTATGTTGTCATATATACATCATGGTCAAAAGGAATTTGCCAGTATACTTGCAAAACTGATGTATATGATTACGTTTAGATTAAAGTCCAATGATTTTATATTTTCTTTTTATTTTTGTAGTGTAGAATACGGTAAGTTCTGCTTGCGACGTCGCGCCTTTATGTTGCCATATTTAATATGTATAATCTGACCAAGTTTTCAAATAAATAATAGTTGATGATTATGTTCGGATTTAAATCCAATAATTTTACATTTTCTTTCCATTTTTTGCAGTGTACAATATGGTAAGTTCTGCTTGCAATGCCGCTCCCTTTATGTTGTCATATTTAATATGTATAATCTGAGCAAGTTTTTAAATAGATGGTAGTTGATTTACATTTGGATTTAAGTCCAATAATTTTACATTTCTTTTCTATTTTTGCAGTGTACAATATGGTAAGTTCTGCTTACGATGCCGCATCCTTTATATTGTCATATTTAATATATATATAGTCTAAACAAGTTTTAAAATAGATTGTAGTTAATGATTACGTTTGGATTTAAGTCCAATAATTTATATTTTCTATCTATTTTTGCAGTGTACAATATGGTAAGTTCTGCTTGCGATGTTGCGCCTTTTATGTTGCCGTATTTAATATATATAATGAGCAAGTTTTCAAATATATGGTAGTTGATTATTACGTTTAGATTTAAATCCAATAATTTTACATTTCCATTCTATTTTGGCAGTGTACAATATGGTAAGTTCTCCTTGCAATGCCGCTCCCTTTATGTTGCCATATTTGATATGTATAATCTGAGCAAGTTTTTAAATAGATAGTATTTGATGATTATATTTGGATTTAAGTCCAATAATTTTACATTTTCTTTTCATTTTTACAGTGTAAAATATGGTAAGTTCGGCTTGCGATGTCGCGCCTTTTATATTACCATATATAATATGTATAATATGAGTAAGTTTTTAAATATATGTAGTTGATGATTACGTTTGGATTTAGTCCAATAATTTTTCATTTTTTTTCATTTTTGCAGTGTACAATATGGTAAGTTCAGCTTGCAATATGGCGCCCATTATGTTGCCATATTTAATATGCATTATCTAAGCAAGTTTTCAAATAGACGGTAGTTGATGATTAAGTCCGGATTTAAGTCTAATAATTTTACATTTCCTTTCCATTATTGCAGTGTACAATATGGTAAGTTCTGCTTACGATGCCGCACCCTTTACGTCGCCATATTTAATATGTATAATCTGAGTAATTTTTCAAATAGATGGTGGTTGATGATTATGTTTGGATTTAACTCCAATAATTTTACATTTTCTTTTCATTTTTGCAGTGTACAATATGGTAATTTCTCCTTGCAATGCCGCTCCCTTTATGTTGCCATATTTGATATGTATAATCTGAGCAAGTTTTTAAATAGATAGTATTTGATGATTATATTTGGATTTAAGTCCAGTAATTTTACATTTATTTCCATTTTTACAGTGTAAAATATGGTAAGTTCTGCTTGCGATGTCGCGCCTTTTATATTACCATATATAATATGTATAATATGAGTAAGTTTTTAAATATATGTAGTTGATGATTACGTTTGGATTTAGTCCAATAATTTTACATTTTTTTTCATTTTTGCAGTGTACAATATGGTAAGTTCAGCTTGCAATATGGCGCCCATTATGTTGCCATATTTAATATGCATTATCTAAGCAAGTTTTCAAATAGACGGTAGTTGATGATTAAGTCCGGATTTAAGTCTAATAATTTTACATTTTCTTTCCATTATTGCTTTGTACAATATGGTAAGTTCTGCTTACGATGCCGCACCCTTTACGTCGCCATATTTAATATGTATAATCTGAGTAATTTTTCAAATAGATGGTGGTTGATGATTATGTTTGGATTTAACTCCAATAATTTTACATTTTCTTTTCATTTTTGCAGTGTACAATATGGTAATTTCTCCTTGCAATGCCGCTCCCTTTATGTTGCCATATTTGATATGTATAATCTGAGCAAGTTTTTAAATAGATAGTATTTGATGATTATATTTGGATTTAAGTCCAGTAATTTTACATTTATTTCCATTTTTACAGTGTAAAATATGGTAAGTTCTGCTTGCGATGTCGTGCCTTTTATATTACCATATATAATATGTATAATATGAGTAAGTTTTTAAATATATGTAGTTGATGATTACGTTTGGATTTAGTCCAATAATTTTACATTTTTTTTCATTTTTGCAGTGTACAATATGGTAAGTTCAGCTTGCAATATGGCGCCCATTATGTTGCCATATTTAATATGCATTATCTAAGCAAGTTTTCAAATAGACGGTAGTTGATGATTAAGTCCGGATTTAAGTCTAATAATTTTACATTTTCTTTCCATTATTGCTTTGTACAATATGGTAAGTTCTGCTTACGATGCCGCACCCTTTACGTCGTCATATTTAATATGTATAATCTGAGCAATTTTTCAAATAGATGGTAGTTGATGATTATGTTTGGATTTAACTCTAATAATTTTACATTTCCTTTCTATTTTTACGGTGTAAAATATGATAAATTCTGCTTGCAATGTTGTATCCTTAATATTGCCATATTCAGTATATATAGCCTAAGCAAGTTTTCAAATAGATGGTAGTTAATGATTACGTTTGGATTTAAGTCCAATAATTTTACATTTCCTTTTCATTTTTGCAGTGTACAATATGGTAAATTCTGTAGATATGACTATTTTCACCTACTTTCAAATAGTTATTTGGATCTTCATCACACAATGGTACCTCCTCCTCCGAAAGTCTATGAGTTAGAGTAGATGTGCCAATTGCACGTTTAGTCTCTATTTTATATTGTCGTTTGGAACATTTCGGACTCGAATATTTACTTATTTGCCTTTGCAATATTTACTTATATTTATATATTATAGCATACACTTAAGTTCGATATTTTGTCCATTATTCTCTCTTTTCGGTTTCTTTGATTTGACGTAGTGCTGAAACAGTTGATTACTGAGCCACTGAAAGGTGAGCTCCAAGTGAATGTTTGTGAGTTTGTGATTCCAATTTGTGAATTCGTGTCGCACCCGGATTTACACAAAACCCGAATGTGGCCATATGTGTGCCCAGGAAGTCCACAGACACATATAGCGAACAAATATGGTAAAAATCAGAGTACAATGCTTTATTAATCTCATGGTAGCATAGCGTTTACATCAGAGTGCTTCAGAAAATAAAACCATGGACAGCGGAAGACTAATACATCTCTCTAGCGTAGCCGCAATCCCACAGGGACTCTGACTGGGAGAACTCCACAGCATAATCAGCCTGACTCCAATCTGTTACCCGTCCGGGATTTTGCCCAGAAATAATAATAACAACAAGTGTAAGTAATGGGAATTACTTAGCAAGTATAGCACGGGTTATGAAGGCTCAAAAGGCTAGACTCGGCTTGACTGCATTAGCACTTTTAGTTGGTTCGTTTTATCATTGTCCAAGTTACTACAAGTGAATGAATACCCGGTTGCAACCCAATTAATAAAGTGTAAGTGTCATTAAGCATAAATAAATATCAAGTTCTAATCAAAAAGGATCCAGGCCGCTCGTGACCCTGAGCAAGGCTATCATGATAGATCGTACACTCTGCAGAGGTTTCGCCCTTTACCCACCAGTCGCGTAAAAGTTCAAAGGAACTTTGCACCCAACCACGCACATCAACACTTCCGAGGTGTGACTGCATAGGGACGCTACGAGGCTTTCACAAGACACCCTAACAAGATAGTAGCCGCTGGAGTACTACAAGGTGGTGAGTCCTTAGGCACCGAGATCGACGTACGCCCACGGAGTCACACCATGAGGGGGTCGATGGCGTCCAGAGCGCGGGTATCCACCCCAACAATGCGCAACGCGCGAAGTTCTCAATCGCTGAGACTCCCAACACGGGACTGGGTCTAACGAGACCTAGCCGACGGGGCTACCATCCTCGGTGGAATCGGGAAAACACCCCGTGCCTTGCCTCCCACAACGCCGTTGGCCCCTCGGTAACCACTATCAAGCTAGAGCCGTACAAGCTACTTGACCAAGACCAGAGCCATTATAGTTCCGGCAGTGACGACAGGCTCCTGGGTTGCCGCTTTAAGAACCGGTCCTTAAAGGGAGACATTAGAGCAAAGCACACAGCACGTGCTCTAACTCCCTAATCCATGTTTCTAAAAAGCAAGTTTTAACATTAAAGTTGTAGTGGACCATTAATACCAGTTTAACAGTTAAATAATGGTGACAGTAGCTGCGCCTAGCAAAATACTACCCATGTGCAAAAACCCATAGGAATACAAGGACAAGTAAATAAATGCTAGGTACAACCTTAATGGTAAACAGTATTAGACACATGCGTATGTAATGAACAGTGTATTAAAAGTGAGATAGGTAGCAAGGATTGTCCGTGCTATGACTTGCCTTCCTCGGAGTACGGCTGCTGCTGCGAGTCCTGCTCTGGCACGTCCTCAACGTACTCGAAGTCCAAAGCTACGAGCTCGCCGACTGGACACGATCATCAAGCACGCATCCAAAGCAATCATTACATGCAAACACAATTAATTCTATTAGAACAGTACACCAAACAGTGAAAATAGTACAAAAACAGGAGCTAGAAATAATCTATGCTTCGCTACGAACACATGAGCACGAAAATCACACTAATCGGAGCTAAAACGTGAAAGTTATAGCGTTTCTAAGGTTCAGGGACTTGCTGGCAAGTTTTTGAAAATTCCAGGGGCTCATTTGTGAAAAACCAAGGACCTATACGTAATTTCGTATTAAAACAGGAGAGCTAACGTGCAAAAACGCAAAGGCTGGACCGCGGGTTCAATTTTTCAAAAGGTCAGGGGCTTAAATGAATAAAACATGACCTATCTGAAATTATTTTTGAACTGGAATGGACCGCGGGTTGATTACCAGAAAGCCGAGGGGCTCTTTAGCAAAACAGCCCGCCCTGACCGGTATTGACTCGGTCAGGACGCGTGGCAGCCGTTGGATCCGATCTGGACGGCTGAGATTTAAAACGCGAAGGGGTATCGGCCGATCTAATCGTGACCGTCGATCTGAGATCGGACGCCCTGGATTTAAAACGCGAAGGGGTATCCTGGGTTCTAATCTGGGCCGTTGATCTGAGATCGGACGGCGCTGGCGCTGGTGCTCGCCGGAGACGAAGGGAACGCGGCGGCGCCGCTCGGGCCGACGGCGAACTTCACCGGAATCGAGGATATCTCGAGCTAGAGTGCTCGGTTCTCGACGGGATCTGGCCCTATGGCTTCAGGACGCTAAGGCGAGTCGAGCTAGGGTGATCATGACGAGCTTTGGCCGACAAGGGGGTCGGACGGCGTCGGGCGGCGGAGTTGAACTCTGGTGTACCGCGGGGGAGGTGTTTCGGGTGGTTGCTAGGTCGGATTTTTGGCGCTGGAGCTTCCTGGTGTGGTGGTGAGTGCGACTGGGTAGTTCTAGGGGTGCTTCGTGCAGTGGACAGGGGTGAACGACGACGACCGGTGGACGGCCATCGTCGGCGATCGAGGGAGGCCTAGCTACGGTGCTCAGGAGCTGAAATTGACAGGGGGAAGGGCTTCGTTACCTCCTGGCGGTGCTCCTGGGGGGCTGAATTGGAGCGAGAGGGTTCCGGCGATGGTGGTTCGTCGGAGCGCGATGCTCGGCGGCGGCGCGGCTCGGGGAAGAAGGGGTTGCAGCTGCTGCTGCTGGGCTCGGAGTAGCTCGGCGCGCTCCAAGGGGCTCGGTGAAGCTCCTCCGAGGCTCGGGCGGGGCGGAGCTGCACCAGGGCGAGGTGACGATGGCGGCCGGCGAGCTCCGGGGCGCGGCGCTCGGGAGCAGCGCGACTGGAGGCGGCGGCGGTGCTAGGGTTGTGCGATGGGGGTGAGGGGAGCAGGGTGCGGCGTGGCCGAGTTAAGAAGGCACGGTGGGGGCGGCCTCGGCGTGCGGGCCCTGCCGCGGCAGACGCGCGGCCGGCCGCGCCATTAGCTGCGTCGGTGAAAGGAAAGGGGAAGGGAGGCGCTGACGCGTGGGGCCGGGCGAGCAGAGAGAGAGAGAGAGAGAAGGGGGCGTGGAGCAGGCCGGCTTGGCGGGCCGGAAGGGGCAGCTGCTGGGCCGGCTCGGGGAGGAGGGGGATGAGGGGCTGGGCCGCGGCGATGGTTTTGGGCCGCGGGAAAAGAAAAGAGAGGGGGAGTTGGGCCGGACTGGAGTGAAAGAGGAGGGGCAAAAGTGAACCGGGAATAAGTTTAGGGAGCAAAACCGAACTATGGGCCTAACAACTATTCTAGAGCTCCAAACAAAGTGATTCAAATTTGAATTTAAATATATTTAAATTCTTGTTTGAATCACAAGCAATACAAAAATAAATGCAGCAGCATGAATGCAACAATAAATGTTTCTATCACTTATATTTGATTTTAAATTTTAGAAAATTATTATTTAGCCTATAATAAATAGAAGCAAGCTCTAATTAATTGTTTAAATGCCAAAAATTTTAAATTGAGTATTTTTTTGGGTGTTACAAACCTACCCCCCTTAAGGTGAATCTCGTCCTCGAGATTCGGATGTAGAAGCGAAGAGCTGTGGGTACTCGGACTTGAGATCTTCTTCCCGCTCCCAGGTCGCTTCATCTGCTGAATGCCGGCTCCACTGCACCTTGCAGATCCGAATGGTCTTGTTCATCAACACTCTTTCTGACACCTCCAGGATCCTGATCGGATACTCCTCGTATGTGAGGTCCTCCTGAACATTCAACTCATCAACCGGGATCTGCTCTTCTGGCACCCGCAAGCACTTCTTCAACTGGGACACATGGAACACATCGTGTACTCCGGCTAGTCTCTCAGGCAGATCTAGCCGATATGCCACTTCACCCATCCGTTCCTGTATCCTGAACGGTCCGATGTAACGAGGCGTCAACTTGCCCTTGACATTGAACCGCTTTACTCCTCTCATGGGTGACACCTTGAGGTACACAAAATCTTCAACCTTGAAGCTGAGATCCCTCCGTCTGACATCGGCGTAACTCTTCTGTCTGGACTGGGCCACTTTCAGGTTCTCTCTGATCACCTGCACCTGCCGCTCTGCATCTCTGAGTATTTCCGGACCAAAGACCTGACTCTCTCCAGCCTGATTGCAGAACAAAGGGGTCCGGCAGTTCCTGCCATACAATGCCTCGAACGATGCCATCTGCAGACTCTTCTGGTAGCTGTTATTGTAGAAGAACTCTGCATACGGCAAACTCTTATCCCAGCTGACACCGTACTGCAATGCACAAGCCCTCAACATATCTTCTAGTATCTGATTGGTCCGCTCTGTTTGACCATCTGTCTGTGGATGATAAGCCGAGCTGAAGTGCAGCTTCGTGTCCATAGACTCATGTAACTTCCGCCAGAAGTGTGAGGTGAACTGAGTACCACGATCTGACACAATCTTCTTCGGCACTCCGTGTAAGCACACAATCCGCTCCATGTACAACTCTGCTAGCCTGGCGCCTGTGTAGGTGGTCTTCACTGGCAGAAAGTGGGCCACCTTGGTCAGACGATCAACAATCACCCAAATGGAGTCAAATCCTCTCTGAGTGCGGGGCAGACCAGTGATGAAGTCCATGCCAACTTCTTCCCATTTCCACTCCGGGATCTTCAACGGCTGAAGCAATCCAGCTGGCCTCTGATGTTCTGCCTTGACTCGCTGACATGTGTCGCACAATGCCACGTGAGTCGCCACATCACGTTTCAATCCGTACCACCAGAATCTCTCCTTGATATCATGATACATCTTAGTGCTGACTGGGTGGATCGAATAAGCTGAGTCATGTGCCTCTCTCAGAATCATCTCTCTGATCTGCGCTATGTCTGGCACACATATCCTCTTCCCATGCCATAGAGTTCCCTGATCATCAACTCGGAATCCAGGGGCCTTTCCCAGTGCAACATTCCCCACAATCTCCCTGATCTTCTCATCCTGCAGCTGACCTCTCCGGATCTCCTGCTCGAGTGTGGGCTCCACTGCCATCTCTGTGATGCTGGTGACGAATCCCAGACTCATCTTCTCAAGCTCTCGGCTGAGTTCTTCCGGCAAACAGTGACCAGTGATCCTGTTCACATAACTTCTCCTGCTCAGAGCATCTGCCACTAAGTTGGCCTTTCCTGGGTGGTAGTGGATCTCCAGATCATAATCCTTGATCAACTCCAACCATCGCCGCTGTCTCATGTTCAGATCCAACTGTGTGAAGACATACTTGAGGCTCTTATGATCAGTGTAGATGTCACACTTGTGACCAATCAAGTAGTGCCTCCAAATCTTCAGGGCATGTACCACCGCTGCCAACTCCAAGTCGTGT
Organism: Echinochloa phyllopogon; assembly: GCA_033239725.1. Classification (NCBI taxonomy): domain Eukaryota; kingdom Viridiplantae; phylum Streptophyta; class Magnoliopsida; order Poales; family Poaceae; genus Echinochloa; species Echinochloa phyllopogon. Next base: position 57,275,637 of record BTCW01000018.1, on the reverse strand, counting down.
GTCGGATAGTTCTGCTCATGCTTCCTCAGCTGCCGGGACGCATAAGACACGACTCTGCCCTCCTGCGTAAGGACGCAACCCAGTCCTAGACGGGATGCATCGCAGTAGATGGAGAAACTCTTAGCCAAATCTGGCAATATTAGCACTAGGGCTGTAGTCAACCTCTTCTTCAACTCTTCGAAGCTGACCTGGCACGCCTCTGTCCACACAAACGCGGCATTCTTCTCTAGCAAAGCAGTCAGCGGCTTAGCAATCTTGGAGAATCCTTCAATGAACCGTCTGTAGTATCCGGCCATCCCAAGGAAACTCTTGATCTCGCTCACATCCCGTGGTGGATTCCAGCTCAATACATCGCTGACTTTCTTCGGATCAACTGCCACTCCTCCATTGGACAACACGTGTCCCAGGAATGCCACTTCCTTCAGCCAGAACTCACACTTGCTCAGCTTGGCATACAACTGATATTCCCGAAGTCTCTGTAGCACCAATCTCAGATTGTTGACACCAAAAATTGGCACCAGGAAGAGGCTGACATGTGGGCCGGATTCATTGAAGAGATACCATTCGGCAAAGGAGTTTTTCCCCAGAAGCATTCGGCAAAGACGTTCTGCGGTCGGGAACGCATCGTCATTCGGCAAGAGAACTGTTCCGCAAAAGGCATTCGGGAGCGCGTGATGACGTGGATCAAGTATAAGGAAAAGGCTGGTTTGACTTGGAATGCAAGGCGGATACGGTGCTCCGGCGTTTATCTTTTTTAGGAAATAAATAATGTAATCGTAATCGATTAGGAGTCGTGTCGAAACCTGGGTATAAATATAAACCCATGGTAGTTGTAAAAGAGGAATCATCCAATCAATCATACAACAAACCGGCCCCGTGCCAACTTCGAGTCCTTTAGTCGTGTCGTCGAGTTCTTCGAGAGGAATCATCGATCCGTCGACCTCCGTAAGTACCGGCAACCCTGCGCCATGCCTAGTATCATGCGGTGGATTTAGGCTCTGGTTCGGGAAGGTTCCATTGTTAGATCATGAGCCATGCGGTGGGCTAAGTTCTAGCTTGGAACAAGTTATCGGCTCTATTGGATTTTGGCAAGATCCGATAGATTCATTAAGTTACCGTGTGTTGCTTTGGATTTTACCTTTGTGTTTAAATTCATTACAACACTCTTTTGCCCAGTCTAGGTTGATTAGATTCGGTTCCAGCTCACAATGCTCTGCTTTTCCATAGCCGAATTCGAAATCAATCTAGATTGCTACGTGTTGCGGGTTCAAGCTCGTTGGTCTTGTGTAGATCTTGACAGAACCGGGTGTCATGCGGTAGATGCAGGTTTTTGGGTCGTCTTAGAGCTAATCATCCGGTGGATTAGAATTCGATTCGATCTGATAGATCTATCATCATCGATGATGCGTGTTCCTTCTTCATGGAACCCGATTCGGCTATATAGCTGAATTCGGCAGTGTCGCCACGAGTGAAACGTGTCCACGGTTTTGTTTTTAAATAAAGAATGCTTTTAGCCTTCCATGTTTAGGGTGTATCATGCGGTGGATTACTCTATTCTTGGTTGGTGGTGTGATTCTAAGCAGGTCGTATCATGCGGTGGATTAACTTGCTTGTTTTCATGCTCGACGGGTTGGAAAGTACCTAGACATGCGGTAGACTAGTGCTTTTAATCTATGCATTCTTGTTTATTATGAAATTATGGTCATGCTTTCGCCCTTTTATTTATCTACCATGCTCTGTTCCTCGTTGATCGGTTATGAACATGCGTTACAATGTTTATTCAGTCGAATACCGATCTTTCGTCATGCTTTCGTCACTCATTCGGCAGTGCGCTCCCTGCATGCTTAGCCGATTGCCGAATGCATTCGGCAACGTGCTTCCTGCGTGCTCTGCCGATTGCCGAATGATGCTTTAAATGCCGACAGATAGCTTCTCTGTAGCTATGTGTCGTTCGAAACTGGCTCCGTAGCCGCAAATATGGAACTGACTGGTATTGCCCGGTACGTTCCAGGTGTTATCTAAAAATATTTTATCCCTTTGTCAGTTTCAGGAAAATTGACTGGCACGCTTTCGGATTCAAACGCTCGGGCCACGTGTGAAGCCAGCTAATTCGGCTTGCTGTGTGCTTGGCGTGAGGTGCGGATTTTACATCAACACACTTTTTGGCACGCCCGGTGGGACACAAGCTTCGAAGATGCCTGAATTAAAAGACATTCTGGATGTCACTTTTGAAGAATTGTCTGATGAACATCAACAAATGGTGAAGATTGCTGCAGATCAGTTTATCAAAAAATGCTTGCTGTCTTTTGCTAAGAATAGGAGTGGTGCACCGTTTCTCAAGTCAGATCTGCCAAGAGTTCTTCTGCCAGGACAATCTGATCTTACTGAAGAAGAAGAAAGGGAGAAGTTCTCTAGCTTGTTGTACAAGGCTTTAGGAGAAACAATGACCAATCATAATGCTGCATTCTTGAACAGTTTTCGGCTCATATTGGTCAACATCTTTGGTCAACACGTGGATAAACCTTTTGAGCAAGCGCATGGACAACTTGGTGGACCAACATATTTCAATATTCAAGCATCGGTCCCAAAACGTCATGGTAAAGGTACTGAAGAAACTGAAACTTCTGGAACCAAAGACGCGAATGGACAGCCGATTCAGCAAGAGCTTCAGCATGCATTGCCGAAACCTCGTACATATGGTGATATGGCATTCGGCACCACGGGAAATCCACCTGCTTCTGCTTACAAAATATCCCCTCTGAACAACAGGCTACAAAGGGATATGTATGGGAACGGATATTCAGAGTTTATGGACTATAATGCTATTGATGCTCTCCCGAATCCCGGGTATGTTGGTACTACAGGGATGCCTGCTGGAAGACCAGGGAATCAAGATACCAATATTGACCTCATGGTGCAAAAGATGACCGATGTATTGCAAAATCAATTCGGTTTGAAGCCTAAAAATCAGGGGTACATGTACTCGTCTCCTTTCCCAGAATGGTACCAAAGGGTATCATTGCCGAATAGAGTCAAGGTGCCTACAGAGTTTACTAAGTTCTCAGGACAAGACGATACTAGCACTGTGGAACATATAGCTCGATATCTGATACAGCTTGGAGAAGCTTCAGCGGACGAGGCTTTTAGAATCAGATACTTTCCTTTGTCACTGACGGGTCCAGCCTTTACATGGTTTGCTTCTTTGCCTGCTCAGTCAATTTGTACTTGGAAAGACCTGGAGCAGAAATTCCATGCTCATTACTACATTGGCAGTACCGAGAAAAAGTTGGTTGATTTGACCAGCTTAAGGCAGAGGAATAATGAAACACCTACGGAGTTCCTCAGAAGGTTTAGGGAAACAAAGAGCATGTGCTTTTCTCTGAACATACCTGATGACCAGCTAGCTGGTATGGCTGTAGCTGGCATGCTGCCTGCCATTCGGGAAAAGCTATTCGGGATGGAGTTCGATGATCTGGGCCAGTTGTCACACAGATTGGCCTTAATGAGTAACCAGGCATATGGTTTCAAGAAAGATGCCAGATTTACTAAAAATAATGATGTAGCTGACATATATAACCAATTCCTTGAAAGAGCAGATCAAGGGGATGAGTATGAAGATAATGAGGAGATAGCTGCAGCAGAGATAGTGTGGGGCAAAGAACCAGTCATGGTGAATCAGAGGTGGATTAAACAGAATAAGGGCACCTATGATTTTGATGTGACTAAGGCAGATAAATTGTTTGACTATCTTGTGAAAGAAGGCCGGATCAAGCTACCAGAAGGGCATTCTATGCTTCGGCCTGATGGAGTGAAAGATAAAAGGTACTGTGGATTCCATGATAGAAATTCTCATTCCATCAATGAATGCAGGGTTTTTAGAGTAAGGATTCAGAAAGCTATCCAAGAAGGGCATCTGAAATTCGACAATAAGATGAAGTTGGACAATAACCCGTTTCCTCAGAACATGATTGGGTTCTCAATCAATATGGTGAATGTTGCCGAATCTGGAGAAAAGATGAGAGTCCTGACGTCGAAAGAAGCGAAGCAGAATGGCTCAGTCGATCCTAATCGGCAAATCACGATCGAACAGATTCGGCAGGAAAAACCTCGCTTCCCGAATAGCCGATTTGAAATTGGGAAATCTTCTAAACCCAGAGTCACATCGCGCATTCTCCTCAATAAGTGGCAGCGTCAGCAAGAAAAAGAGCACTACCAGAGACGTGAGTACGAGGAGGAGAAGAGGAGGTGCGAAGAAAGAAGGTATGAGGAAGAACAAGAGGCATATGCCCGAGAACAAGAACGTGCACATTGGGATTGTGCTTTCTTCAGACACTGTTGGAACGAAGGTTTAAAGCTGCCTACATGGAATAACTGTCCTGAATGCAATAATGGATTTATTGAATATAGGCAAAATGGTGCCAGTCGCCGATCCGTCCACGAAAGAATTGGAAGGATACATCCTAGTGATGATCGGCGTCTAAAAATATATGAGAACGATGATCAACTAAGGAAAAGACATGCTGAAGAAGAAGATCGTGAGTATGTCTGGCAAAAAGGACAATGGTGTCCACCTGGTTTAAGAAGGAGCCAGAAGAGAAGAGTCCAGCGCCTGAGGAATCAAGAGTTGAAACGAGCAGGAACCAGGTTGAGATCGATATGGCGTCCAAAAGACAAACCTGATGAATCGGGTCATTCGGCTCCTACATGCATGGTATGTTTCTTGCCGAATGAATTCATGGCTCCAGCTAATCAAATTGTACAGGAAGAGATATTGTCAGAAGTGGATGAAGCCGAGCAATGTGGGTTAATGGCACAATTGGTATTGAATAAGCAAGCTATTTTCGAGAAGCCAGTCCAGAATCGGCACATGAAGCCACTGTACTTAAGAGGATATGTCAACGGAAAGCCACTGACGAAGATGTTTGTTGATGGTGGAGCTGCTGTTAATGTGATGCCATACAACACATTCAGGAAACTTGGCATGAGCCCTGGAGATTTAACGCCGACAAGCATCGTTTTGAATGATTTTGCTGGAAATCCTTCGGACACCAAAGGATGTGTACATGTAGACCTGATGATTGGATCTAAGATTCTGCTTACAACCTTCTTTGTTATTGAAGGCAAAGGGGCATACAGCTTGCTACTTGGAAGGGATTGGATCCATGCGAATTGCTGTATTCCATCTACTATGCATTAGCAGCTTATTCAGTGGATAGATGATGAAGTGGAAATTGTCCCAGCAGATGATTCAATTAGCGTGGCTAATGTGGAACCAGCCTTCTGGGAATATCAAGGCATAGATTGTTTCTCAGGCAAGGACTGGGGAGAAGGTCCTGTTGAGCCAGTCAGCAGTGATCAACAGCCGATCGAAGCAGTCGGCTCTTTTAGTAATTTTTAATGGATAACCCAATCGATGGGACTGACGGGAAGCTAGGACATGGATTTGTGTCGGCTGACAAATTAGAAGAAGTAGACATAGGAGATGGTGACAAACCAAGGCCGATATTCATCAGTGCTAGCTTGGATTCAGTTTTCAGAGAAAAGTTGATTGAGTTGTTAAAAGAATACAAAGATTGCTTTGCTTGGGATTATTTGGAGATGCCTGGTTTAGATCGTTCCATTGTTGAGCATCGATTGCCGATCAAGCCTGGTTATAAACCTTACAAGCAACCACCCCGGAAAATCTACAAAGATGAAGTGTTGGCCGATGTAAAGAAGGAAGTGGAAAGATTAATAGCAGCAAATTTTATTCGGCCATGCAGATATGCAGAATGGATCTCCAATATTGTTCCTGTGTACAAGAAAAATGGGAAGATGAGAGTTTGCATAGACTTTAGAGATCTGAACAGAGCTACACCCATGGATGGATATCCAATGCCTATTGCTGACTCGTTGGTTGATGCTGCTGCTGGATATAAAGTGATTAGTTTCATGGATGGTAATGCAGGGTACAATCAAATTTTTATGGCATGGGAAGATATAGCGAAAACAGCTTTCAGATGTCCAGGACATATAGGGTTGTTTGAATGGGTTGTCATGACTTTTGGTTTAAAGAATGCTGGTGCAACTTATCAAAGAGCCATGAATTATATTTTTCATGAGTTGATCGGCAAGATTGTGGAGATATATATCGATGATATTGTGATTAAGTCATTGGATCATGAAGCACATTTGGCCGACATAAAGAAAACTCTAGAGTGCACTAGGAAACATGGGCTCAAGATGAACCCAAATAAATGTGCTTTTGGAGTTTCGGCAGGAGAATTTCTGGGATTTCTGGTGCATGAAGGAGGAATAGGAGTTGGCAAGAAAAGTATGAAAGCCATTGATGAAGTTGTTCCTCCAACTAATCTTAAAGAATTGCAGTCATTACTTGGTAAGATCAATTTCGTAAGAAGATTCATATCAAATTTATCACAAAAGGTGTTACCTTTCTCTTCACTGCTAAAAGCCAAGAAGGATCAGAAATTTGTATGGGGTGACGAACAGCAAAAGGCTTTCGATGAGATCAAAAAATACATGAAAGAACCACCAGTATTGGTACCTCCACAGCTGAACAAGCCTTTTAAGTTGTACGTGGCGGCCGATACCCAAACTATTGGATCGGCCCTCATACAAGAATTTGAGGGAAAGGAAAGGGTAGTTGCATACCTTAGCCGAAAATTGCTTGATCCCGAAACGAGGTATTCGGCTACCGAGAAGCTTTGTTTATGTGTTTACTACTCCTGTACAAAATTTCGGCACTATTTGCTACATGCCGAATGCATTGTGTATTCAAAATTTGATGTGATAAAGCACATGTTGTCTATGCCAATTTTAAACGGAAGGATTGGCAAATGGATTTTAGCCTTGTCTGAGTTTGAATTAAAGTTTGAATCGGCAAAAGCTGTTAAAGGACAGGTTATTGCTGACTTCATTACTGAGCATCGCGATTCATCGACTAATCTGCTTGAAATTACTCCTTGGGTATTATTCTTCGATGGATCTTCATGTGACAAGGGTGGTGGAGTAGGTATTTTGTTAATTTCGCCAAAAGGAGAGGTATTTGAATTTGCTATTCCTATTCAACCTACTGTCACTAATAATCAAGCCGAATATGAAGCGTTGCTCAGAGGACTTCAATACTTGAGAGAAGCAAAGGCCATTGCAGTTGAAATCTTTGGAGATTCAGAATTAGTCATAAGGCAACTGAATGGCGAATATGAGTGCAGAAACGATGTCTTAAGGAATTACTATGAAGAATGCAAGCAAATCTTAAAGGAGTTTCAGTCGGTAATTCTGCGGCATATTCCTAGGAAAGACAATGAAGGGGCGAACAGATTAGCTCAGAGTGCTTCGGGTTATAGAGAGCTTCAAGAAGTTTTTGCTAATGATGTATATGCTTTCGGGAGTGATCTGGCGGAAGATGATTGGAGAAAAGAAATTGTTGATTATCTGGAGAATCCATCCCGAAAGGTTTCTAGGAAGCTCAGGTATAAAGCTTTAAAGTTTGTTCTTCTTGATGACAATTTATATTATAAATCCTTGGATGGGGTGCTGTTACATTGCTTAAGTCAAAAAGAAGCAAAAAGGCTGATAAGCGAAGTGCATGATGGGCTGTGTGGAGCACATCAATCGGCTTACCGAATGAAATGGGTTATTAGGAGAACTGGGTACTATTGGCCCACAATGCTAGAAGACTGCTTTGAATATTACAAAGGATGCATAGATTGCCAGAGATTTGGAAACATTCAAAGAGTTCCAGCATCGGTCCTGAATCCTATTATCAAGCCATGGCCATTCAGAGGATGGGGAATAGATTTGATTGGCCAAATAAATCCTCCATCTAGCAAGGGACATAAGTTTGTGCTTTTAGCAACTGATTATTTTACTAAGTGGGTTGAGGCGATTCCATTAAAGAAGGTGACATCAGAGAATATGGTTGAATTTGTTAAAGAACATATCATTTACAGATTTGGAATTCCTCAAACAATCACCACAGATCAAGGAACTCAGTTTACATCTTCAGAGTTCAGAAATTTTGCTGAAAGTATGGGCGTCAAATTGTTGAATTCTTCTCCTTATTATGCCCAAGCTAATGGTCAGGCAGAGGCTTCTAACAAGATTATGATTAAGATTATACAGAAGAAGATTGATCAGAAGCCAAGAAAGTGGCATTCGGTACTCAATGAGGCTTTATGGGCTTACCGAATGGCTCCACATGGGGCTACACAGACGTCTCCTTATGAATTGGTATATGGACATCATGCTATCTTGCCATGGGAAATGCAGTCAGACTCAAGGAGAATAAAGTTGCAAAAGGATTTAAGTTCTAAAGATTATAATGATTTAATGATGGACGAATTAGAAGATTTGCATATGATTCGTCTCAGGGCCTTGGAAAATGTTGAGAAAAATAAAATGCGAGTTGCTAAATATTACAACAAGAAGGTGAGAGTCAAGCAATTTGCAGAAGGAAATTTGGTTTGGAAAGCAATATTGCCGATTGGAACTAAATACAGTGCATTCGGTAAGTGGTCTCCAAACTGGGAAGGTCCTTTCAGAGTGGTCAGATGCGTGCCTGGAAATGCATATATCCTGAAAACTTTACTAGGAGAGGAGTTTACTGCTGCTATCAATGGGAGATACTTGAAGAAATATTATCCTAGTATTGAGATTGATCGCTGATTGAAAAGTCCAATGTCGGAACAATTGAAATAGCCGGCATTCGGGAAGGAGCCGTCTTCAGAACAAAAATATTGACAGAAGAAGAAATGGCCAATACCAGAGAGTATTGCCCTTAGTACAAATGTTTCGCATCATGAGTTTGACCAAGTTATCGCAAAAAAGACTGCAAAAGATAAATTTTATTGCCGAAATTCCATGATCCCTAGTACAAACTAATGGAACAGCTTGTTCAGAACAGACTGGGATGAATGGAATCGGCAATGGCAGCGCCATGAGCATCAAGGCTATCTATGGAGGCCTCGATATCGTCGATCTCCTCCGGGTTGCCATTGGCAAAGCCGGGCGGTAGCCTGGAGTAGTCGGTGCCGGTGTGCGTCGACATGGCGACTAGGCCTGCGGCAGTGCCCAGGCGGATGCCATGTGAGGCCACTTCATCGATACGGCCTGCCACTGCACCGAGGCGAGCTTCTGACGTGTCCCCAGGAGCATTCACCTTGTTGGCCAAAGACTCGACCAATGTCTTCAGCCGGTCGAGTTCGGCGTCGCGGTCTGTAGGAATACGAAGCCACGATGGGTTAGTCTAAGGTCAGATCGAAGTTAAGTGAACTACAGAAATTACCGTCGATGGTCTCGAGCAGCTGTTTGCGTTGGTGTTGCCACTCTAGATCTGCGATCCCGGCTTGTTTGGATATGACCTCCAGTTCACGCCGAGTGTCGTCGCGTTCCTGCTTGAATCGGCGAGCATCGCTGTCTGAGTAAGGCAGATCCCAGTCGGGCCTGGGGGATCGGCTAGATGACTCCGAAGAATCATCCGCTGCAGCCGGAGCCGCAGGCGGGGCAGCGACGGGGTTCCATTGGATAAGCCTGAAAGCACGGAGAAAGGTTGAGAATAATGCAAAATCTGGAGGAAAGGATAAGGAGTGGCAGACAGTCATCACCTCCGACGAGCGCCGGTACGGCTCCCTTCGGCTTCGTCGACGGCCGGGCGTCTTCTGTTGTTGGACATCAGGGTTTCTTGGAGGTTGCTGTGCTAGAAGAAGAAGAGACTCAGGATAGCAGAGAGCTCGAGTTGAAAGATTTGATGGAAGATTAGAAGCGCTCAAGGTTATTATTTATGGAACTAACGAAGAGATCGTGGCCGAAAATTGTGGTGCATATCCCAAAGAGTTCGGGAGGTGGAAAGGATTTTCCAACCGGTCGGTTTCCATGTCGTTTGGGATTCTTGCCGAGTCGTATTCGGTTTTGACTAATGAGATTCGGCTATGTCGTGTCTGAAGCGTTTTCGGGTCTGACACTGTTATAGCCAGTTTTGCCGAATGAGTTATTCACAATGGAGGAAAAACAGAGTTAGGAAATGACAAGATTGCAAGATTGATTCGGCTATCAATTGTTTGTTACAAATTACAAACCCAAGAAATTTGAGATTACATTTTTGGCATTTGATATCATATTGCTAATGCTCTCTAATAGCTTTTTGTCAGCTTCTTGGGTTCTAGCCAGAGCAGCAAGCTTTGCCTTGAGTTGTTTGTTTTCGTTTAGAGCTGCTGAAGCTTCCTTTCGCATCTTCTCTGTTAACTTGGGAAGCTCGACTATCTTCTTCTTATCAGCTTCAATTTCGGGCGATAGATTTTTCAATTCGGCTTCAAGTGCAGCTTTTCTGATCTCCTTCATTTCAAGTTCAGATTCCAATTTGGTCAGTAATTCCTTGCTGTTCTAAGCTTGAGTATGCAGGTCTTTCACGGATTGTTTGGCTGTGGACCTCCTCTGTTCCAGAGCTGGTTGAGAAGATTGGTTTTTCAGAGCCTGCTTTACTGTAGCGTATTGTTGATCCAAATGAGAAACTGGTTCCAAAGAGATTTTGATATCATCAGGAAGTTCTTGGTCAATGGATTCCAATACATCCCTTAAGAGATCAGCATCTTTGACTTGATCTTGGATACTCTTATGCAGCAAAGCAAGGATATCTTTCAGCTTTGTTTGATTTTCTTCTGACAGAGCTTGGCCAGAAGATGTTTCTTCCCCTTGTTCGGCAACCAAGTCGTCCACAGCAAAAGAATAGCTGGATGATGAAATGGTTTTCTCCTGAAAAATTGTTCTTGCCGAATTAGTAATAGTCTGCTGAATAAAAGAGTAGAGAAAGTTAAATGATTATGTTTACCTCGTTCCTGACTTCCTGAATAGGAGAAGGAAGCCTTTCAGGCTCAATTGGGGGATTCTGTGTATCTTGCTGAGGAGAAACTGGAAGACTTCTTGGTGAGGATGGTACTTCTGATTGGGGAAGAAGTTGCAAAGCTAAAGATGAATCATGATGAGAAGGAGAGCTTTCCAAGATTGGATCCATTGAGGATTGTTCTGCAGTTAACAAGAAATGAGTGCCGATGAAAAAGAAGTTAAGAAGATAAAGTGGTAGAATTTTACCAATCAATGAAGCATCGGCAGGATCTGCACTGATTGCTGGTTGCTGTGCTTTGGCCTGAAACCAAGAGGAAATAAAGCTGAGTAAAATACCAATGGCATTATGGTCAAAGAAAGAAGGCTCTGACCCTGATAACCTTTTTGCTGCTTGTTCTTTTCTTCTTTACAACTGAGGGGGCAGTTAAAGAAAGGGTTTTCCTCTTGACAGATGATGGTCTAGTAAGTATTGGATCTGAAGAAGCCTGTCTAGCCATCAGCTGAGCCAAGGTAGGAGATTGGTGCCCCAAAGCAGATATTGGGCCTGCAGCTTTATACAAAATTGCCCTGGCAAGAGGGGCAGGTGTTATATCCTGCAAAATGACAGAATCAAAATCAATTGGGGTTAATATTATTGAGACAGATGAAGAAATAAGCACATTACCTCTGGAATTGGCTGATAATCAGGCATTAACTCAAAGCAGAGGGGATGGATTGGCATGTTGAAGATATGATCATGGAATTCTTGCCACCAGAGAGTGAAGGAAGGATGGGCAGATATTATTGGCACAAAAGGATCAGGTGCGTAGATAGTTCCACAGCATTTATAAGTGAAAATCCTTCTTGTCTCTGTGGAATCTTTGACAATCTCCCTAGGCTTGAGAAATTCATGAAGAAATAGCCTTGGGGGCACTTGGCCACATCCCAACTGTCTAGCCATCATGTTTGGCTGATAATATTCATAAGTGCTTTGAACCAGTCTCCCTCCACAGAATTCGGCTGGCAGGATGCAGGGCTGGATGAAGGCATTGAAAATTGCTACAGATTGTACATCAGTGCATCCAGTCTCAAAGCTGAATTCGCAAGGGAGAGTAAGATTGTCATTGTCCAAATATGGGAACCAAAGAGGATTAGCAAAACCTCTGAAGAAGAGCTCAAACAGTTCACCAATGTTCTTGTTGATAGGTACAGTGGAGGCAGCTTCTCCATAGGTTTGACAACCTTTGGTTCTCCGGGTTTCTCCTTCTTTATAATTGATTGAAGGGAAGTCTCGGCTGTTGAGATCAATAGCAACGATTTGGTGCATGTACAATTGCAGCCACATTTGGACAAACCACCAGGGACCATTGACACAGGGGATTTTCTTGCTAGTGTGCATCAGGTGGGTGGTTTGGTTGAGCATATGGTAAACACTTCCCAGGAGGTATTTCCCAAGTGGGATGACTTTTCCAGCAGCCAGCTCTTCAGCCATCACGATATGATTCAAGGTTGGCTCATTGGCTTTGCCACAAAAGACTGATCTGCATAGCCACATATTCAGGAAAGCTCTGTATTCGACATCAGTCAGAGGACCATCAGACATATGATTCTGGATATATCTCTTGTATCCAACCCCTGTTCTTACTCCTGTCTGCTTGGAGGAACCTTTATGGTCATATGGGTACACAGTTCCTGTAACATTCAGGCCGGTCATCATGTAGACATCGGCTAAAGTAGGGGACATTGGGCCATGGCCGAAAAGAAAAGCATTTGCACCATTGGACCAAAAATGGCAAGCTGCGATCAGGAGGTTCTCATTCTTTGGTGTTTCTGCTAGTGACAGCTCCAGACAATGAGAAATATACAGCTGGTCCCAGTTCTGTGTTTGGGGGCTTTTATCGTCAGACATCCTTTTGTACCAATTTCTCCATCCGGCAATTGGGGGCAAAGGCCAGTTCTTGAAGGCGTCTTGCCACTCATGAGATTTTGTCAGTGAAACTTGAAAGGAATCCGCTGAGATTCGGCCGCAATGATTTCAGAAGGATCTGAATCTCCTACGGGACCGAGGAAGTAGGATGGAGATTTTTCCTCAACGGGGATGAGGATTTCGGCAGCTAGGGCCTATCAAGAATGGAAGGGGATGAGAAGAAATTTAAGATGCAAATCGAAAGAAGAATGCCGAATGTGCTTGAGGGGATTAAAGCTTACCTGGAGGGCAAAGTCTTGGTTTGCCATTTGAAGATTGAATCTTGAAAGTCGATGACCTAGGGTTCGGATCCGGATGAGAGCTCCAAAGATTCAAAAAGGAGAAGCGGGTGCCGAGCAGAACTAACTTGGGAATGTTGAGTGCTTCTGGTCAATTCCGAGATAAAATTACCTTTTATCCTGAAATTGAAGGGGCATGTGTTGACACCAAAAATTGGCACCAGGAAGAGGCTGACATGTGGGCCGGATTCATTGAAGAGATACCATTCGGCAAAGGAGTTTTTCCCCAGAAGCATTCGGCAAAGACGTTCTGCGGTCGGGAACGCATCGTCATTCGGCAAGAGAACTGTTCCGCAAAAGGCATTCGGGAGCGCGTGATGACGTGGATCAAGTATAAGGAAAAGGCTGGTTTGACTTGGAATGCAAGGCGGATACGGTGCTCCGGCGTTTATCTTTTTTAGGAAATAAATAATGTAATCGTAATCGATTAGGAGTCGTGTCGAAACCTGGGTATAAATATAAACCCATGGTAGTTGTAAAAGAGGAATCATCCAATCAATCATACAACAAACCGGCCCCGTGCCAACTTCGAGTCCTTTAGTCGTGTCGTCGAGTTCTTCGAGAGGAATCATCGATCCGTCGACCTCCGTAAGTACCGGCAACCCTGCGCCATGCCTAGTATCATGCGGTGGATTTAGGCTCTGGTTCGGGAAGGTTCCATTGTTAGATCATGAGCCATGCGGTGGGCTAAGTTCTAGCTTGGAACAAGTTATCGGCTCTATTGGATTTTGGCAAGATCCGATAGATTCATTAAGTTACCGTGTGTTGCTTTGGATTTTACCTTTGTGTTTAAATTCATTACAACACTCTTTTGCCCAGTCTAGGTTGATTAGATTCGGTTCCAGCTCACAATGCTCTGCTTTTCCATAGCCGAATTCGAAATCAATCTAGATTGCTACGTGTTGCGGGTTCAAGCTCGTTGGTCTTGTGTAGATCTTGACAGAACCGGGTGTCATGCGGTAGATGCAGGTTTTTGGGTCGTCTTAGAGCTAATCATCCGGTGGATTAGAATTCGATTCGATCTGATAGATCTATCATCATCGATGATGCGTGTTCCTTCTTCATGGAACCCGATTCGGCTATATAGCTGAATTCGGCAGTGTCGCCACGAGTGAAACGTGTCCACGGTTTTGTTTTTAAATAAAGAATGCTTTTAGCCTTCCATGTTTAGGGTGTATCATGCGGTGGATTAACTTGCTTGTTTTCATGCTCGACGGGTTGGAAAGTACCTAGACATGCGGTAGACTAGTGCTTTTAATCTATGCATTCTTGTTTATTATGAAATTATGGTCATGCTTTCGCCCTTTTATTTATCTACCATGCTCTGTTCCTCGTTGATCGGTTATGAACATGCGTTACAATGTTTATTCAGTCGAATACCGATCTTTCGTCATGCTTTCGTCACTCATTCGGCAGTGCGCTCCCTGCATGCTTAGCCGATTGCCGAATGCATTCGGCAACGTGCTTACTGCGTGCTCTGCCGATTGCCGAATGATGCTTTAAATGCCGACAGATAGCTTCTCTGTAGCTATGTGTCGTTCGAAACTGGCTCCGTAGCCGCAAATATGGAACTGACTGGTATTGCCCGGTACGTTCCGGGTGTTATCTAAAAATATTTTATCCCTTTGTCAGTTTCAGGAAAATTGACTGGCACGCTTTCGGATTCAAACGCTCGGGCCACGTGTGAAGCCAGCTAATTCGGCTTGCTGTGTGCTTGGCGTGAGGTGCGGATTTTACGTCAACACAGATGTTCTTCATGTTCTTCCTCATTCTTGGAGAAGACCAGAATGTCATCAATGAATACCACCACAAACTTGTCAAGGTAATCCATGAACACGCTGTTCATCAAGTACATGAAGTATGCAGGAGCGTTGGTCAATCCAAAAGACATGACCAAGAACTCATACAACCCGTACCGAGTGGTGAAAGCGGTCTTGGGTATGTCTGACGGGCGGATCCTCATCTGGTAGTAACCCGATCGAAGATCTATCTTGGAGAACACACAAGCTCCTCTCAGCTGATCGAACAGATCATCAATCCTTGGCAGTGGGTACTTGTTCTTGATGGTCACTTCGTTGAGGGCTCGATAGTCCACGCACAACCTCTGGGTACCATCCTTCTTGTCGACGAACAATACCGGTGCTCCCCACGGCGAAGCACTCGGACGAATGTACCCCTTGGCCAACAACTCGTCCAACTCCTTCTTGAGCTTTTCCAGCTCCTTCGCTCCCATCCTATACGGCCTCTTGGCTATAGGGGCAGTGCCAGGTTTTAGTTCAATAATGAATTCAACATCTCGTTCCGGAGGCATACCTGGCAACTCGTCAGGGAACACATCCGGGAACTGGCTCACCACCCTGATAACCTCGGTTGTCGTCCCTTCAGCTTGATTGGCTTGGCCTTGCTTAGAGGAATTTGCTGCCTGATACTCCACCTTGTCACCGGACTCTGTTGTTAGCTGGATGGTCCTCGTAGCACACCTGATCACTGCATCATATCTGGTCATCCAGCTCATACCCAGGATCATATCAAATCCAAGGGTCTCCAAGACTATCGGGCGTGCCTCGAAATCTACCCCCCTTATGGTGAGGGTGATATTGGGGCAGCGTAAAGTGGCGCGTTGCTCCCCTCCTGGTGAGCTTACTAGCATAGCATTCCTCATGGGCAGCAATGCCACTAGGTTCTTTTTTACAAAAGCGGCGGATATGAAAGCATGCGAAGCTCCAGAATCAAATAAAACTGTGGCGGGGGTCGAATTGACGAGGAACGTACCCACGACGACATCAGTAGATGCCTCTGCTGTCTCTGCTCCGGTGTGGTTGAGCTTGCCCCGAACAGGAGTCTGCGGAGCACGACCCCCCTGCTGCTGACCCTGCGGCTGCCCAACCCTCTGAGTGCTGCCCTGCTGGTTCTGTCCGGCGGCGTTCTGGGTCTTCTTGGGGCAGAGATTGGCGAAGTGTCCCTGCTCGCCACAGTGGTAGCACACCCTCGGACCCACCGGTGTAGTGTTGACTGGGCTGATGCGCTGAACTGGACTCGGCTGCACCTGGCTGCGCTGAACTGGACCCATCTGTGGCTGACCCTGAGGACGCTGCTGCTGTGGCGCCCGAGGAAACTGAGGACGCTGCTGCTGGTACTGGCCACGACTGAGCATGCCGGACTGGCCCTGGAAGCGCTGCTGGCCTCCCACCTGCTAACTCTGTGGAGGTGCGAAGCATGGACGACTGCTACTGCCCACCTGCTGTCCCTAGAGCTTCCTCTTCTTGTCCTCCATCTCACGGCGCTTGTGCTCCAACATCAGAGCGCCGTCCACCAGCTCGTGAAAGGTCGGGAACTTGGTGCACATGAGCTGGTACTGGAGAGCATCCTGCAGACCGTCACGGAACCTGGCCTGCTTCTTCTGGTCGGTGGCCACGTCTTCTGGAGCATAACGGGCCAACGCGACGAACTTGTCACGATAAGCCGTGACACTCATCCCTTCCTGCTTCAGTGCCAGGAACTCCTTCTTCTTCAGAACCATCAAAGCCTCCGGCACGTGGTGTGCACGAAAGCTGCTGCAGAACTGCTGCCAGGTGATCTGAGTACCGGCCGGGCGAGAGGACTGGTATGAATCCCACCAATCCAACGCCGGCCCCTGAAGCTGCCCTCCGGCGTACAACACCTTCTCTCTGTCATCGCACTGGGCGATGTCCAACTGTCTCTCCACTGCCTTGAGCCAATCATCTGCCTCAAGGGGGTCGCTGGCCTTGCTGAAGGTCGGCGGGTGTCCCTTCAGAAATTCGCCCCTCTTGTCTCTGGGCGGAGCAGTTGCCTGTGGATTGTGTTGGTTCTGCTGGATCAGCCTCATGGTCTCAGCCATCTGCTGCATCATCTGAACTTGAGCATACATCAGCTGCTCAATGGTGGGGATCTGATGATTCGGATTCAGGTTCGGGGGCGGGTTCTGGTTCGGAGGCTGACCGCCCGCATTGCCCCCGGGGTTAACCATCTATAATCACAAAGGTCAGATGTCAGTTGATTAGTACGAGAAAAATATATATAACCCCCTGCTATCTAAATAATAAAGTCCTTAAGCCTTATTCCAACATCTAGATGGTTGCAGACAGGTGTCTACGCCCATCACAATCATTACAAAGAACCAAATCAAACATATGCATAATAACAATAAGTACAAGCATTTAAAGACATAAACTCACACAAGACTCGACTGTTAGATTTTTAAATTTAAAACATGGGGGTCTCCTAGTATTTTGTCATCCGTACTATCTAGGCTGCGTTCCTACAGTCAGCGCGGCTCTGATACCAATCTGTCGCACCCGGATTTACACAAAACCCGAATGTGGCCATATGTGTGCCCAGGAAGTCCACAGACACATATAGCGAACAAATATGGTAAAAATCAGAGTACAATGCTTTATTAATCTCATGGTAGCATAGCGTTTACATCAGAGTGCTTCAGAAAATAAAACCATGGACAGCGGAAGACTAATACATCTCTCTAGCGTAGCCGCAATCCCACAGGGACTCTGACTGGGAGAACGCGAGCTCAGAAGTACGGCAAATCCTCTGGAAACTCCACAGCATAATCAGCCTGACTCCAATCTGTTACCCGTCCGGGATTTTGCCCAGAAATAATAATAACAACAAGTGTAAGTAATGGGAATTACTTAGCAAGTATAGCATGGGTTATGAAGGCTCAAAAGGCTAGACTCGGCTTGACTGCATTAGCACTTTTAGTTGGTTCGTTTTATCATTGTCCAAGTTACAACAAGTGAATGAATACCCGGTTGCAACCCAATTAATAAAGTGTAAGTGTCATTAAGCATAAATAAATATCAAGTTCTAATCAAAAAGGATCCAGGCCGCTCATGACCCTGAGCAAGGCTATCATGATAGATCGTACACTCTGCAGAGGTTTCGCCCTTTACCCACCAGTCGCGTAAAAGTTCAAAGGAACTTTGCACCCAACCACGCACATCAACACTTCCGAGGTGTGACTGCATAGGGACGCTACGAGGCTTTCACAAGACACCCTAACAAGATAGTAGCCGCTGGAGTACTACAAGGTGGTGAGTCCTTAGGCACCGAGATCGACGTACGCCCACGGAGTCACACCATGAGGGGGTCGATGGCGTCCAGAGCGCGGGTATCCACCCCAAAAATGCGCAACGCGCGGAGTTCTCAATCGCTGAGACTCCCAACACGGGACTGGGTCTAACGAGACCTAGCCGACGGGGCTACCGTCCTCGGTGGAATCGGGAAAACACCTCGTGCCTTGCCTCCCACAACGCCGTTGGCCCCTCGGTAACCACTATCAAGCTAGAGCCGTACAAGCTACTTGACCAAGACCAGAGCCATTATAGTTCCGGCAGTGGCGATAGGCTCCTGGGTTGCCGCTTTAAGAACCGGTCCTTAGAGGGAGACATTAGAGCAAAGCACACAGCACGTGCTCTAACTCCCTAATCCATGTTGCTAAAAAGCAAGTTTTAACATTAAAGTTGTAGTGGACCATTAATACCAGTTTAACAGTTAAATAATGGTGATAGTAGCTGCGCCTAGCAAAATACTACCCATGTGCAAAAACCCATAGGAATACAAGGACAAGTAAATAAATGCTAGGTACAACCTTAATGGTAAACAGTATTAGACACATGCGTATGTAATGAACAGTGTATTAAAAGTGAGATAGGTAGCAAGGATTGTCCGTGCTATGACTTGCCTTCCTCGGAGTACGACTGCTGCTGCGAGTCCTGCTCCGGCACGTCCTCAACGTACTCGAAGTCCAAAGCTACGGGCTCGCCGACTGGACACGATCATCACGCACGCATCCAAAGCAATCATTACATGCAAACACAATTAATTCTATTAGAACAGTACACCAAACAGTGAAAACAGTACAAAAACAGGAGCTAGAAATAATATATGCTTCGCTACGAACACATGAGCTTGAAAATCACACTAATCGGAGCTAAAACGTGAAAGTTATAGCGTTTCTAAGGTTCAGGGACTTGCTGGCAAGTTTCTGAAAATTCCAGGGGCTCATTTGTGAAAAACCGAGGACCTGTACGTAATTTCGTATTAAAACATGAGAGCTAACGTGCAAAAACGCAAAGGCTGGACCGCGGGTTCAATTTTTCAAAAGGTCAGGGGCTTAAATGAATAAAACAGGACCTATCTGAAATTATTTTTGAACTGGAATGGACCGCGGGTTGATTACCAGAAAGCCGAGGGGCTCTTTAGCAAAACAGCCCGCGCTGACCGATATTGACTCGGTCAGGACGCGTGGCAGCCGTTGGATCCGATCTGGACGGCTGAGATTTAAAACGCGAAGGGGTATCGGCCGATCTAATCGTGACCGTCGATCTGAGATCGGACGCCCTGGATTTAAAACGCGAAGGGGTATCCTGGGTTCTAATCTAGGTCGTTGATCTGAGATCGGACGGCGCTGGCGCTGGTGCTCGCCGGAGACGAAGGGAACGCGGCGGCGCCGCTCGGGCCGACGGCGAACTTCGCCAGAATCGAGGATATCTCGAGCTAGAGTGCTCGGTTCTCGACGGAATCTGGCCCTATGGCTTCAGGACGCTAAGGCGAGTCGACCTAGGGTGATCATGACGAGCTTTGGCCGACAAGGGGGTCGGACGGCGTCGGGCGGCGGAGTTGAACTCCGGTGTACCGCGGGGGAGGTGTTTCGGGTGGTTGCTGGGTCGGATTTTTGGCGCTGGAGCTTCCTGGTGTGGTGGTGAGTGCGACTGGGTAGTTCTAGGGGTGCTTCGTGCAGTGGACAGGGGTGAATGACGGCGACCGGCGGACGGCCATCGTCGGCGATCGAGGGAGGCCTAGCTACGGTGCTCAGGAGCTGAAATTGACAGGGGGAAGGGCTTCGTTACCTCCTGGCGGTGCTCCTGGGGGGCTGAATTGGAGCGAGAGGGTTCCGGCGATGGTGGTTCGTCGGAGCCCGATGCTCGGCGGCGGCGCGGCTCGGGGAAGAAGGGGTTGCAGCTGCTGCTGCTAGGCTCGGAGTAGCTCGGCGCGCTCCAAGGGGCTCGGTGAAGCTCCTCCGAGGCTCGGGCGGGGCGGAGCTGCACCAGGGCGAGGTGACGACGGCGGCCGGCGAGCTCCGGGGCGCGACGCTCGGGAGCAGCGCGACTGGAGGCGGCGGCGGCGCTAGGGTTGTGCGATGGGGGTGAGGGGAGCAGGGTGCGGCGTGGCCGAGTTAAGAAGGCACGGTGGGGGCGGCCTCGGCGTGCGGGCCCTGCCGCGGCAGACGCGCGGCCGGCCGCGCCATTAGCGGCGCCGGTGAAAGGAAAGGGGAAGGGAGGCGCTGACGCGTGGGGCCGGGCGAGCAGAGAGAGAGAGAGAGAAGGGGGCGTGGAGCAGGCCGGCTTGGCGGGCCGGAAGGGGCAGCTGCTGGGCCGGCTCGGGGAGGAGGGGGATGAGGGGCTGGGCCGCGGCGATGGTTTTGGGCCGCGGGAAAAGAAAAGAGAGGGGGAGTTGGGCCGGACTGGAGTGAAAGAGGAGGGGGCAAAAGTGAACCGGGAATAAGTTTAGGGAGCAAAACCGAACTATGGGCCTAACAACTATTCTAGAGCTCCAAACAAAGTGATTCAAATTTGAATTTAAATATATTTAAATTCTTGTTTGAATCACAAGCAATACAAAAATAAATGCAACAGCATGAATGCAACAATAAATGTTTCTATCACTTATATTTGATTTTAAATTTTAGAAAATTATTATTTAGCCTATAATAAATAGAAGCAAGCTCTAATTAATTGTTTAAATGCCAAAAATTTTAAATTGAGTATTTTTTTGGGTGTTACAATTCGCAAAAAGAGAAGAAGTGTTGAGCATAAAGTTTATAGAACTTGTACCCCGTGTCTTGCAAATTGAACATTTTCTTTAAATTACAATCAACTTTCTATTGAATTTAAGATTTTTTCCATGCCCTTTTTAAAACACGTGCCTGTGGCACGTGCATACCAACTAGTTTTTGTAAAGGAGTAACTTCGTGATCATCTTACTATTACTAATTAAGTAGATGTTAATCCTCCATGACACGCTAAAAATAAATCATGGAAACTCTCATAAAAAGCAAAAAACACCCATAGATCAATTTGGTAACTCTAATAATCATTGACAGCAATAGACATTGGATCTAATTTGCTTCGGAATTGCCCAAATTTATTATTATAAAAAAGTCTAGACATTCAGAATGTCTAGATGAGGACATGACACCCAAATTTATTCTGAACCCCATTCAACTTGAAAACAAGATGAGCTGGTTCCGACATATATGTAATGAAAATATGTGGGTAGTTTTTGCTTTGGACAAGTGAAAGAATATGAGAATTTGTACTCCCAAATTTTTTTATGTAATACTCACAAAAAAGTTTGGATGTAAGTTAGGCTCATATCCTTTTCGATACCTAGCTTTTCTATGCATTTTAGAAAACTAAGCAATACGAACTGAAATCGATGGAAGAGAGATTCGAGAATAGACCGAGTGGTTGGAAAGGTAAAATGTTATTTGTAGGAGGAAGGCTAGTCATTATTAATTCTGTTTTGTCCAGTTCACCAATGTTCATGTTATCTTTTTTTGAGGTACTAAGAGGTGTCCTAAAAAAATGGATCACTAGATATCAAGGTTTTTCTGACGATATGATCAACAAAAAAAATATAGAGTAGCCAAATGGGTTGTAATATGTCAACCAAGAGATCAAGGGAGATTGAGTGTTTTAAATCTAGACATTCGGAATAAATGTTTTCTAAGTAAATGGTTGTTTAGACTGTGTAATGAGGAAGGTTTCTAGCCGTAACGGCTCAGAAACAATTATTAAAAAAAGGAAAAATCTAATTTATACCCTCTAACCACCATAGAAGTCTGATTTTTTAACCGTCTATATGATATAAAACATGGCGTCATAGATTGGAACCGTGCAAATTAGGATCTCTGGGTAGTTTCAATGGTGGTTTTCGATTTTCTGGATTTTTTTATTTTCAAAACTAATTTATTTTCAATCATCAAAGTATCTTAAAAAATTCAAAACTAATTTATTTTCAATCATCAAAGTATCAAAATGGCACCAAAAAAATTCTAAGAATGTAACATGTATGTTGGTCCTCTATTGCAAAAATAAATTAAATAAATAATAAGTATGACTAGAAGCAGTAAAAAACAAGGAACAAGAATAAATAAGATCCAAATAACTCTTAATAGGGAACCAACATATATGTTACATTTTTAGAAATTTATGGTATATGTTTCTTATTTTTTTGAATTTAAATTTAATTAGTCATGATTTTTTTATATTAAACTATTTTTAATTTTTTTAGAAAATCAAAATCCACCTTTGAAACCACCCAAAGATACAAATTTGCATCGTTTTAAAAGTTGTACGACTTATGATGTCTGGTTTTACAATATAAGGTTGAAAATCAAACTTCTATGATGATTGGAGGTTTGTAAAATGGACTTTTCCCTTTTTAAAAAAGTCATTGGGCCAAATATCTGAAAACCAGGTAATTGACACTTTTGGTTGGTATTAATGGGGTCAAAGATGACTTTTTTCAAATTGGGATCTTTGAACATGAAATTAGGAGCACAAAGTAGGTTCTAGGAGGATATTTGGCTAGGACAATAACTTTTAAAATTGAAGTATGCAAACTTATATAACATTGTCCGGAAGAAACACGCTACAATTTCATACGTCTTTAGTACAACTCTACTAAGTATTTCTTTTAGGAGATAATAGGGTTATATAATTTAGTAGATGAAGTGATTGAATATTAACTTGGATGGGGGCAGGGATGTATTCCTCCGGTCCCTTCACAGGAACAAGTTGTTCTATGTACCTCTCTGCATACCCCCACCTCTAGATGCAAGTCCGAACATACTCTTTCCTGATGATGAGATCGATCCTTTTCCGTTTCCTCCTAAATATGTCCACTGGTATGTTAATTATAGGTCAGACACAATAGAGAACTAGATCTATTTCATGCCCCGGCCGGATCTGGCAGCCCTAACGCCGCCGGCCGTGCCCCGACCGGATCCGGTTGCCCCTGCCGCTGCCAGCCGCGCCCTGCACAGATCCGGCGGTCTCCGACCATGCCCCGCCCGAATCCGGCGGCCGCCAGCCACGTCCCGCCACTGCGGCCTGTGCAACGCTGTGGCGGCCTCGCCTCCGCCGGACTCCCCCACGGGCGTCGCCGGCGGGCGGTAGTGCCGCGTCGTCCGCGGCCACGACTGCACGCGCGGAGCCCCGCGTCCATGGGCGACGGCGGTCGGCGCTGGGCCGGGGGCTCGCTCTCGGGCCGGCTGCCGCCGGGCGCACGTTTCGGGGATCCCTCCCACCGACGGCTGCCCGTCCCCGCCCGTCGAGGCCACCACCGCCGCGCTGCACATTGGTCCCCCTCCCTGCGCCGTTGTCATTCTAGGCCCTGGGCCTCGTCATCGGCGGGAGAGATACGGTGGTACCGGGAAGCTGCCGGGAGAAATCCTAGCCCGGCTCTGAGCTGAGGCCGTCAACAGCGACGCCCTCGGGTGCCGCTACCCTCCTTGGAGGCGTTGATTCGAGGCATTCTCATCCATTAGTTGGTGCGACCATGTTTTAGTTTGGGGCAGGTCTTAGTTAGGAGAAATCCTTGCTCGGCACCGTGCCGGTGCTGTTGACGGCGACGCCTTCGGGTACCGCTATCCTCCTTGGAGGCGTTGACGAGGGATTGTCTGCCCCTCTGCCTCTCCTCCCCTGTACTCTTCTCTGAGGCGCCGCGTGTTTGTGACATCTTTGATGAAATACAATGTTTCAGGTGGGCCTCTGGGCCTCAGTAGGTTCCCTAAAAAAAGAATTATGATTCTCTTTTTCTCTCTTTCAATTAGATGATCCAGGTTCAAAGTCAACTCTAAATATTTGCCATTTTCAAATATTTTCGATTTTATTTTCCTCCCATGTCCATTGAAGAGTTGGGAAGGAGAGAGGTCAAGGATGATCTTGAGATGGTTGTTGTGACAGATAAGATTCTGTTTGGATAGAATGGCGTCTCATGAGGGTCTGCAGTGCTGGCGCTATGTGTAATATGTCAATCGTCCAACTCCTATGGATCCTCAGTTTTTTATGGCAGAGTGTGATTCTTACCGCGAGCAATATAGTATATACTGTATGGAACGTCAATATATATAATCCCTACAGACTTTCTTGGAATTGACGGCAGGGTGTACCTTGAAGTTCTTAAAGTAGCCTGCTTACCATCTCAGTCCTTAATTGTACTATGAAATAAACGTGCTACCATTGAAGTTAGTCGTGTGCTAGTTATGCTCAATGCAGACAGCTCGCTAACTCTAAGGACTCAGCACGTATCAGCCTGCGAGGTGCGAGTACTAAAGCCGACAGAAGGAATTTTCTTACTCCTAGTAAAGAAATAAAACATGGACCGTACTATAGCTATACTACAAACTGCATACTAAACGTGCTCACCAGCCATCATACATGCCTCAGATGGCCATATAAATATATAGCACAGGGAAAGTGCATACTAGTCGTTCGTCAGCTCTGGGTTTCTGTGAGAAAAAAGCTATCTGCTGCCAACGGTCTCACGAGCAAGAGATCGGAGAAGTACACACCATCTGAGATCTGACAGTACACTACCAGAATGCTTCACATCCGCCCGCCTCCTCCGCCTCGGCCATTTTTAGACCCGGTGCTGATGGGGCTTCAGCACCGGGTCCAACGGCTAGGAGCGGGGGTGGCGCGAAGATGTGTCAGGGCGAAGACATTAGCACCGGGTCGTGGCAAGACCCGGTGCTAATGTCTTTTGTATATAGCACCTTCTTCCTCCCCCGGCCGAGCCAGCTGAACACTTAGGCGCTGTGTTCATGCTGCTCGGTCGTGGGAGGGGAGGTGCTGCCCAATTTTTTTTCAAAATTTGTGAAGATTCTACTCATCTAAGGAGCACTACAAGGTACACTCTTTCATTCTCTAATGTTTTATTTAGCTTGTAATCCTTCTATGATTTAGAAATAGAGGGATTTGTGAATCAAAGTAAAGCTAGCTAGAGAGAGTTTGTGTTCTTGGAGGAGAGAGAGGAGAGAGCTTGAGTTCATGGTGGAGAGAGTGTTCATGTTGTGTTTTAAATGGAGAGAGAAGGCAAGCTAGTTAGTATTTTGTTTTGTATGACTTGTGAATAGTTATAAGGCTTATGTATTTTATTTATTAGAGAGGTTTATTTATTAAAAGTTGGAATAGTTATTAATTAATTTAATGAAATATATATATTATTAGTTATTTATTAAAAGGTAGAATAGTTATTTATTTATTTAACGGAAGGTATATTTATTTATTTAATGAATATAGTAATGTAGTTTTAGAAATTTATTTATATAATGGAATATATATTATAATTTGTATTTATTTATATATTAAAAAATTTTATCTTTAAATTGTATTGTATATTTGTTATTTGTTAATAATGCAGATGAATAGACAATTGATGTACGGGGATCCCCACGCTCAGGCGTTCCGTGATGGCCTTAGGACGTTTCTCGATGTCGCCGAGGCTAACAGGACGCCGTCCGGTTTCATGTTCTGCCCATGCACCCATTGTAAAAATATACAATCGTACAAACAAAGAGGTTGTCTTCAGGTGCATTTGATGAGGCACGGTTTCATGAGGAATTATTCTGTTTGGACGAAGCACGGTGAAAGAGGAATTCTAATGGATGAAGATGAAGGAGACGAGGCCGATGACGACATTCCGTTATTGGCTCAATACTACGGTTCCTTTGCATATGCTGCAATGGGTGATGCCGATGAGGAAGATGTTGCTTGGGAAGGCGATGCTCAGGAAGATGTTGCTCAGGAAAATGAACCTACTGATGGACTCGGGCAAATATTGCGTGATGCCGAGAAAGACTGCGGCAATGATAAGGAACTGAAAAAGATACAGTGCATGTTGCAGGACCACAAGACTGACCTGTACCCAGATTGCAAAGAGGGGCTAAATAAGTTGGGTAGCACACTTGAACTTCTGAAGTGGAAGGCAACAAATGGTGTTACTGATAAGGGTTTCGAGGAGCTACTGAAACTCATAAAGAAGATTCTTCCAGAGGGTAACAAATTGCCATCGACGACGTATCAAGCAAAACGTGTTGTTTGCCCTCTCGGTTTGGAGGTGCAGAAGATACATGCGTGTCCTAATGACTGTATCCTCTATCGCGGACAGTACGAACACTTGGATCGTTGTCCGGTTTGCACCTGCGCACGATACAAGATCATGCGGGACGACCCTGGTGATGTTGGGGGAGAGCGTTCTAAGAAAAAAATCCCTGCAAAGGTGATGTGGTATTTCCCTCTGATACCCCGTCTGAAGCGTTTGTTCAGGAACAAAGACCATGCCAAACTGATGCGCTGGCACAAAGAAGAACATTTGTAAAGAGGAAGTTTATTAGTGTCCGAGTAAACGATGATGCCATGTAATTTAATTGCACTATGTTCCACCCAATTTGTAATGACTATATTTGCATTTATGTTCCACCTATGTTCTAAGATTTTCTATTGATTTATAAGATTTTTTTTATTAACTCTAGCATTTTATATTGATTTTCTAGTAATTTATAAGATTTTCTAGTAATTTATAAGATTTTCTAGTAATTTATAAGATTTTTTAGTAATTTATAAGATTTTCTATTAATTTATAAGATTTTCTATTAATTTATAAGATTTTCTAGCATTTTATATTGATTTTCTAGTAATTTATAAGATTTTCTAGTAATTTATAAGATTTTCTAGTAATTTATAAGATTTTCTAGTAATTTATAAGATTTTCTAGTAATTTATAAGATTTTCTATTAATTTATCAGATTTTCTAGCATTTTATATTGATTTTCTAGTAATTTATAAGATTTTCTAGTAATTTATAAGATTTTCTAGTAATTTATAAGATTTTCTATTAATTTATAAGATTTTCTAGCATTTTATATTGATTTTCTAGTAATTTATAAGATTTTCTTATTTAATATATATTTTTAATAGGTATTAATAACTGAATTAAAACAAGTATTAATAACTATATATTAAAAACTATATTTATAAGATTCCCAAATAGTAGCCCCCGGTGCTAAAGGCCGGTTTGGAAACTGGCGCCAAACGAAAATTTGGGGCCTTTAGCACCGGGTTGATCTAAAATCCGGTGCTAAAGTCCCCCAATTTTCGTGTGGCGCCAGTTACGGCCTTTAGCACCGGGTGGTGGGAAGACCCGGTGCTAAAGGGGGGCCTTTAGCACCGGGTGCTGTATAGACCCGGTGCTAAAGGGCCTTTAGCACCGGGTCGTGGCTGCACCCGGTGCTAAAGGCCCCCACCAATTTTCGTTTGGCGCCAGTTACGGCCTTTAGCACCGGGTTTCGTGGATCCTCGAAGGATAAGTGAAGAAATGATATTGATGAATCTTGAGGAAACATATGGAAACCTATACAAGTATATTAACAAACAAAATTACTGCGACTCCATACTAATCCCGTACAACATCGAGTGAGTACATACACAGGCTTCTTCTTATACTGTCTGTGTACTATTTCATTTCTGATTATAATATATACATGTATACAGATTCCACTGGTTCCTAATAATATTGTGTCCTGACCGGGGTGTCGTGAACGTCTTTGATTCATTGCACACTCCAAAAGAAAAACTACAGAACATCATGGACATGATGACAAGGTGATATATATTTTCCCCTACTTAATTCACCCCTTACACTCGCAATGACTTAACTCAATTTTTTTGTTCGCAAGGCCTGGAATCAATTTCGTCAAGAACACCCGGGTATTCAACATGAAACACTAAAATGGAACATTGGCTTTCCGGTAAGCAAGTAATTTGTACATGTAGGCCTCGGCTAATATATTATATGAATTTTACTTAATTTCTTTTGGTCGACAGTGTGCCAAACAGGGGAAGGGAAATAATTTATGTGCGTACTATGTTTGCGATTACATGTGGAATTGGGGACATAAAAAGCTTACACAACACGATATTATGGTACGTAATAATAAACACATTTCCATTATTATTAAGTGCACAATTATTGTCTCCAACTCGGCGTATTAAATATCTTTCAATTATTTGTAAATTATAGATGTTGAGCCTGAAGGAAGAGTTTCTAGAGCTAGAAAGAATTGACGCAATTGCAGAACAGTTCGTCGGATGGATCTGGGACGAGGTCGTCAATCCCCGAGGAGAATTCCACTCGCCAGTACTGGAGGACGTGCCGGACAGTTCAACAAGTCGTCAATCTTAATTAAGTAGAAAATACAGTTTAAATATATATAACTCGAGTTGACATGCATGAATATCTACTTTTGTAATATATATGTCTTCTATTTTGATGAAATGTCAGCTAATATGAATATATAGTCGGCCGAATACGCATTAGAATACACGTATTAGAATATATACGTATATACACGTATATAGACGTGCATGCATGGCTACTGAAAAAAGCAAAAAGAAAAGAAATCTGGGGCCTTTAGCACCGGTTGCAGACAGCAACCGGTGCTAAAGGCAGGCCCTTTAGCACCGGGTTGTGTCTAGAACCGGTGCTAAAGGCCCTGCTAAAGGCGCTGCGGGGCGGGCTCTTTAGCACCGGGTCGTGGCTGCACCCGATGCTAAAGGGACCCTTTAGCACCGGTTATTCAACCCGGTGCTAAAGGGGTACCCCTTTAGCCTCGGTTTAGTTGCACCGGGTGGAAAACCCGGTGCTAAAGGGCTTTCCCACCCGGTGCAGATGTTGATCATTCTGGTAGTGGTAGCTTATATATGGGCGTCGACGTGTGGACGGCCCTGTTGCTGTAGGGGCGCCCTACAGCTAGGTTCCTCGCCGGATCCCTGCCGGAGGCGAAGCGACTGGTGGAGGCCGGCCGGAGGAGGGTGGTGCCTCTGGACGGGACGCCGGCAACCACGAGTCCACGATATCGTCCCCGTCGTGCCGCCGCAGTTTCACAGTTGGGCACTCAACCATGGCATATATATATAGTTTTTTTTCCTTCAGCACCGAGGTTTACGTAGTCAACGTACATATATGCACACTAATTTCTATGGTTTTATAGAAGCATAGGCCTGTTTGATATAGCTCCAGCTTCAAACTTCAGTCTAGATTTACACTTTCTATACTAAATTAATATACTTTAAATATTAATATTTAGTAAAAGCTATAAACAAAATGATTCATCTCAATACTCTTTATGTAATCCTATCTCCAACTTCAAGATTTTTTGTAGCTCCTCATACCCAGCTCCAAGAACTCTATGAATTTTCTGACGTACATCATACTTGTGTGAACGTCTTTAACTTGTCTTCGTGTTGATTGTTAACAAATAAGTACTATTGGGTCAGTAATGGTCTAAATGCGCAATAAGGGCCATGGTGTCTGACAGGTTATATACACACACAACTTTTTCATATGACTCATATGGACATCTTCTCGGAGTAATTTCTCGGCACAATATTTATAATTAGATAGACTTTCCTAGAAGAACTTTTCAGTACAAATTCTACAAAAAAACTGATATAGCTTTCAAATAAGCTATATTTTCAAACACATACCTTATGCAAAAAAGAGATTAAAAAACTTAGAAAACACAGCCGTACAAGCAACTCTTGTCAATATAATTTTTCATCATAATATATCGGAAAAACAATTATCTAAAAAAATTCTTATAACACAGCTTATGCAAATAAAGTGTCTTAAGAAATCTATAAGGACATAACTTTTAGAAACACATTTTTACAAAAACTTATGTAAGCATAACTTATCTTACCAATTTTTCTAGACATTTTTATAAGTATATTTAATGATGAATTTCTTTTTGAATTGATTCTACAAAAGAAAAAAGAGGAAGGAAATAATAGGAGAGATGGGTTCGGGCCACGCAATAGCCAAAAACGTATTTAAGTGTGGCTACTCGCTCCGTTTATAAATAAGTCATTCTAAGGTTAATTTTTTTCTAAAAAATAAGTCATTTTACTATTTTGATGTGCATGCAATAATTAATTAGTGACAACTATAATTTATAACTAGACACAATTAATGTCATTTTAGTTTTTTTGTTAATCTATTCTAAAGTTTCTATAATGATTTATTTTTGTGGGACAAAATTGAAGGAGAGTATGGTGGTTGAGAAGATAAAAGGTGAACAGTCAAGTGGTTCCTCCAACCAACTCAAATGCACCATGTCACGGCGAATGACGTCAAGGAAAACTGGCAGAAGGTGTTGGGTGCAATGTGTTGGGAAATCTCATGATGTGGGCAGTGAGGAGAGTAAATGCTCCTAGTGAGTAGCCCCACATGTGAGGAAAATAAAGCGTCTGGACTAACCTTTTGGGTGACTTGAACACATAGTGTGCAGCCTTTCAAGATAAAGAAGAAGCCTTTGGAAATAAACAGAGAGATAGAGAGAGCCATAAAAATTCAGAACAGAGCCTCCAAGGGCGAAGAAAAAAGTGAGGGAGAAGAAAAAAGTGAGGGAGATCTTGCAAGATTGCAAGGGGGATTCGTCCACAAGGTTGTGAGGGTTCAGATCCACATCCTTGGTGCCTCCAATATGATGTTCCACCACTCTTTGGTGAGATCCTTCTGTACCCCGAGTCATAGCCTCCAAATCTTGACGTTGTTGTCCAAGATTGATGAAATCTTGATGTATGATAGCCTCTAGTGATGTCTAGAGAAGAACTCTGTATTCCCACAAGCATAATAGTGGAAGAAGATTTGGCTGGCTTGGTCACGTGGTTTTTCCCGATTTGGGGTTTTCCACGTTAAATTTGGTGTCTCTTGGTTGATGTGTTGTTGCTGCTATTTCCTCCATAATATGTGTGATGCATATGTTGCCTTCCGTGAATAGGTTGACATCTTGAGCTGATTTAAGTGTAGCTGAAATTAATTGCTTCCGCTGTCACTAAGGCTAATCCCAACCCAAAATGTCCATAAATGGTGTCTATATTGCCATATCATCAAGACATCAGATTTAGAAACTATGGTACCCAACCCATAGTGTCTTCTCGTGGGCCCTTGATTAATTTTCTAGTCCATTCACTCTCCTCTAACTTTTTGGAACACGTGTCTGAATGTTTTTACTGGCTTCCCTCTCTTGGAATGCGTGACGACCTGGTTTCCTGCATGTGACCCGGTTTCCATGTTTTTTCTTCTCTCTCCTCCTTAACTCTTCTGCCACGTAGGATTTCTGCTTACTTGGCAGCCTCATTAATTCTATGGACACTAGCTGACTAGAAGGGTTGGGGATGGCTAATGGCACCTCTAGTCCTACAACGAACGCCGAACGCTGCAAGTCACGCAAGACGAACAAAGCTATTGTTCGCTACCTCCAGCGTCGGCAGCAGACTGTAGGGCCCGTGTGGCAGAAAAGAAAAATGCTCCAGGCGTCTGACATGACGAGCCAAGCGTACTATACAGGTTATTTTATTTGAAGTGCATGGTGGAGATAACAGCTCAAGTGCTACCGTATTATTTAATTATGCTCCAACAGCCCACGGTTCGGCGTGTCTGCAAGGTTCGCATGTTTGGTCTGACAACGAGGGTTCAATGGTCACTATGTTCACGGTTCGCTTTTTGGATACAGTGGAGCTGCTCTAACCTGCTGCGCTGTGTGGTAATCCCAACACAATGTTGTCCAAGCCGAAGCTGATGTTATAGAAATTATAAACGTGTGGAACCGTTAAATATGGAATGCGAAGCAGCGTCCATCTTTATGGACTGCTCAGATATAAAAGACCGGGACAGTTAAATTAATTTGCTAACAGTGGCACGCACAATAATATATAGTTGCGCGCCCATAAAACCCAACCAACCCCCCCCCCCCCCCCCCCCCCACGCACGCACGAAGCAGAGAGAGAGAGAGAGAGAGAGAGACGAAACCATCGATCACGACGGACGCGTGGGCAAGCAAAAGCTACCAATCTCTCTTCTCATCAGGAACAAACAAACTAGGAAGGAGATCGAGAACGTCCCATGCATACGAGGTGAATGAAGAATAGCCGCCTGGTGTATGGCAGCATGCGCGCCGACGCCTGGGCGCCCCTGCTGCTGGCCGCGCTCCTGGCGGCGCTGCTGCTGCTGCTGCTGGCGGCATGGCGCCTCGTGTGGCGGCCGCGGGCCGTGGCGCGGGCGCTGGCGAGGCAGGGGATCCGGGGCCCGCCCTACACCTTCCTGGCCGGGTCCTTGCCGGAGGTGAAGCGGATGGCGCTGGCCAGCCGGAGAGCGGCGCCGCCCCTGGACGTTGGCTCACACGACATCATGCCCTTCCTCATGCCGCCGTTCCACACATGGGTCGCTGACTATGGTAATTATTAAACACCCTACCGACGATATGATATATACACGCGTGCTCTTCCACATATATACCGTCAGTACGTGTGTGGGTTCTTCTTCTTTCTAGTAGGCTAATCACTTACAGTTTCCCAATAAATTCTGGAAGGCTACACAAAAATATGTTACTAAAATTAAACTATAAGGATCAGGTATTAACTTTTTCTTTGAGAAAAACCAATGTTCTTCGGTGATCAGGTATTAACTTAGAGATCTGAACAAACAATTGTTTCTGGTCAGACTGCAACGACTTAAATTGCTTAGCAAGGAAAAAAAATATGTAACAATGTTTATACGAACTGTTTGATAGAAAATCCCTTCAATTTAACATCAGCGGAGGTGTGAGGAGGCATGCACTTATTTTTCCTTGTTGTTTGTTCAGGGACAACATTCCTGTACTGGATCGGTCCAACCCCTGCAATCTTCTCTATTGATTTGGAGTTGATTAAGGAAGTGCTCACAGACAGAACCGGCCTGTTTGCCAAGGATTTCATGGTCCCCATTCTGAAAGTCCTCTTGGGCAACGGTCTCATATTAGCAGATGGTGACGACTGGAAACGGCACAGGAAAGTTGTCCTTCCAGCTTTCAACCACGAGAGGATCAAGGTCCCAAGATTACCACTCATATATGCACCACACATATATATAGAAGTACTGTATATACTTTAGTACTATGGAGTACGGCAATAGTTGTTGTTGAAATTTCGAAATGAATTGGGATTCACGCGAGTCCTTTTTCCTTGTGACCCTTTTTTTTCCTTTCTCGATCATGTTGTTCGGTTGGCTGTCCATAATTCTGAATGAGTCATTTACAAGGCCCACGCTGAGCTATATTCACTGGCTAATGCTGAAAGATCGCCAAGGTAGTCCAGGTTTCCTTTTGGGCCTTGCTTGGGCCATATACCTCTTGCGAGAGACGACTCTCTAGCTCAGCCCTCCCGAGACCCATTTCGAATTAACCTGACACCAGCTCGCCCAATCCTCAGGGAAACAAGAACAACTGAAACACTTGTTAACTACGAATGCAATAAATTCTCGAAAAACCTTGTCAGCTACGTATAGGCTCCCCAAAGGACCAAGCCGCCGCTTGATTGCATACTACAAAGACGCGCGTAACTGCCGCGCGCCCGCCGGCCGGCTGGATCAACTGTGTTAAATACGTACGTAATAATCCTTTATTACCATCAGTTATACTACTGACCAAGTACGTGAAACGCAAATTGTTCCCCTTGAATAACAGCCGTTACAGTGCAACGTACGTACGAGTCATGCGGCTCGCAATCCTCGCATGCCCTGCACGAACCTCCCCACCACCACCCTCCCCCACGTACTAGACGTTACTTCCCCGCGCTCGCTCTCTATATAAACGCCCCTGAGGCCACTCGCCGATCCCACCCACGCTCCATCTCGATCGCCCTCGCCGGCCGTTTGCATCGGGGTAGTAACCCAGCCACGCACCATCGAGAGCTTGAGCGGGCGCCCGAGGCGGCAGCAGCAGCAGGCAGGCCGGCATGGGTCTCCCGCACGGCGAGCAGTGGCGCGGTGGCGAGGCGGACGGCAAGGAGGCGCCGTCGGCGGCGGCGGCCGGGTGCAGGACGCCCGGGCCCGGCGGCAGCGGGCAGCAGGCGGGGCGCCGCACCACCGCCGAGTGCCCCGCGCCTCCACGCAAGAGGAGGGCGCCCGCCGGGGAGGTGTCGCAGCGCCGCAGGGACTTCTACAACGGCGCCGACGTCGAGGCCTTCTTCGCCGCCAACAACCTCTAGATCATCGATCCATCCACGTCCTAGGATCGTCGGAGCTAGCTATGTGTGTGTTTGTGTGTGTCGGTGTGTACCGTGCGTGAGATTGTACATTACCTATCTAGTCGCTAGTTTTGACTTTCGAGTCTCTCTCTGTGCTGCCAGATGCCCAGAAGTATCATCTGCTCGCTGGCCTAGTGACGTACTTACGTGATGTGTGCTAGTAGCATGCAGCTAGTGTCTTTGTTTAGGAGGTGTTTGGATCCAAGTGCTAAAGTTTAGGGGGCATAAATTTTAGTTGTTATCTGCTTTTTCTATTGGACTTTCTGGCTATATACGCTGCTGTGGTACTATGGTGTAAGAAGAGGGGTGCGTGCAGTGGTAGTATCTTGTCCAGTTGTGTGCACATGTTAGTGTGATCTCTCAACGACATAAAGTTCATCCTTAAACTTATGCGCTAATTTGCTGCTGCATCCACTACTGTCCCACTGAAACTTGCACATCATATATGTATCAAAGTACAATTTCCTGCATCCATTAATTGTTTCACTGAAACAGCAACTACCAAAAATGTTGTACGGATACATGTTCATGGGATATTTTGTCACTATATATATCTGCTACCAATTCCTAAAAATTGTGACAGCAGTAAAAACCTGCGAGCTTTTCTTTCCGGTTTACTTTGTGTTTCTGCAGTGCATAACAAAGATCATCTGAGTATCAGATGTCAGAAGCTTGTGTTTGAACTTTGAACAGAAACCCATGTTATTACCTTTCTTTCTTTCTTTCTTTTTTGCCGAGATGTTGGTACCTTTCGTCCCTTGCGTGCGTGCTACCTGCTTGGCATTGAATTTTATCCTTGTTTGTATGCCCACTGATTCAGTGATTCCCATCACGAGAACTGATCGGTCAGAGACCTACGTAGAAGTGCAGTGCAGGACTGGAGGCATATGATCCTGATCCCCCTCCAAATTATACAGAGCAGGAACTTTCTACACTCAGGTGCTCCCAAATCATATCCTGAAAGACTGACAACTTTCCACATCCAGGTGCTCTTGTATATACTCTCTCTGCAAGAAGCAAGGGGACCAGCTCCAGTTGGTTGGAGTGCATGTCAACTTAGCTAATAAGAAAGAGACCCACTTCAGTGAGATGTGTGTGAGCTCCATTGGCCCAGCAAGATATGTTGTACTGAACCAGACAGAGCTGGCTCGAGGCTGGGGGTTCAGAACTTTGAAACTCCAGGTGCGTATCATGTCACCCTTGCAGAAAAAGTTATTAGGAACCTCTTTTGAAAAGTCTTTACTGACCTGAAGCATCTACTCTACTCAGTCCTCTCGCACCTGCATGATGAACATACATATCCTACATTGCAAAGCTGACTACTACTACCTTCCTTCTTTTTCTGAATGTTTTTTCCGTCACGCTAGTTACCTAGCTGCAGAAATCCATGGCTTCCTTAGAGCAGGCCCAATACAAGCGCACACAATTGGTAGCCTCAGATTAAAGTTAATTATCTTCCACGTATACAAGAAATATATTGAGACCGCCATGCATCAGTACATGTTTTTTCCTCCTCTCTGCTCTCAAGCAAAACCATCGGTGCTAGCTTCTGCATGCATCTCTGAGTACATGCGAGGCCACCATTTTACATGATGACCTAGAACCAGAATGCGGCTGTGGAGGATGGGGCGTTGGGCATGGCCTTAGAGCCTGTGATCTTTTTCTTTCCCTTATTCAAATAAAATCGTTCTCAGGAATGCCTGTGATCCTTTTTTGTCCCTTACTCAAATAAAATCGTTCTCATGAATTCTTTTTTTAAAATTAAAGATAGGAGCACTGTCATATCATTTAAGAAGAAGAAGCAATTATACATCACGAGCCGAAGCGAACATCACCACTACAAAAACAACGCACGCACACAACGCACACAACAAAACTCTACACCCCCTCAATCTGGGAGAGAAGCCAAAGGTAAGCCACAAAGAACTGTACCGTCGTCGCCAACGACGTGCCATGTCAAAAGCCGCGGCCCGCTACAAGCTTGAGTGACATCGAACTCCTCCGCCACGGGGTTAAACATCCTCATGCCGCACACACACGACCGTCGATCCCCCGACTCCAGCCTTGCATAAGAAGAAGCTCCCGTCGCAACACCAGCACAGTCATCTTGAACGCCCAATGCGTGGGGGCCTCTCCTCATCTACCTCCTCAACTCGAACTCTCCTCATAGTCCTCAGAAACAACCACCTTAAAGTGCACGGGACCTCGCCGCCCGTCACACTGGACACTGCTCCAAGGATCCTTGCCACTGAAACCACGTTGAGAGCATCATCTACACCATGCCATTGCCACGATCACCACCGCACCATGCGCACCAGCCCAAGACTGCCGACTCCCATGGCCCCTCTGCACCTCCCCGCCAACAAGGACCATGCGCACCTCTTCTGCCACTGCGCACGAGCAATTCCACCAACCAACCACGCCACCACTGACACAAGCCGAGATGGGCTCTAGATGCGATGCCTCCAAGAAGTACATGACGCCAAAGGCGCCGCCGTCACACGTCCAACAATGAACAGGGTTTTCACCTCGAGATCTCCGTGCTACAAAAGCCTGGTGCCCCGCAATGATGCCCCCAGCGGAGATAAGTGACGCCCTAAGGGCGCCACCACCATTACCACCGACATCCGCCAGTGAATGCTTTTGTTCGATTTGGAACCAAGCCTGCCGCACACTCCCAGCCATGGCAGTAGCTCGCTTCCCTTCCTTCTGCAACGCCTCTACCGGAAGAGGCCCGGCACGGCCCGAAGCCCCACCACAGAGCCACCGGCAAGCGCCTGCACAACCCCCGCCCCGCCACCAAGGTTCTATTATAGGGAGCATGGCTGTGTTTAGATCCTTGCAAAGTTGGGTGAAAAAGTCGCATCTGACACTGTAGCATACTGTAGCACTTTTTGTTTGTTTGTGGTAATCGTTGTCCTATCATGACCTAACTAGGCTCAAAAGATTCGTCTCGTCGTGTACATCAAAACTATGTAATTAGTTTTTTTATTTACCTACATTTAGTGTTTCATGCATGCGTCATTTGCTATATTTAATGTTTCGATGTGATGTCGATATGATATGGATGTGATGGAAAGTTTAGGTTTTCAAGGGATCCTCCATGCATCAGTGTACGCGCACCGCACCCACATTTTAAGCCGTTGGTGCTGCAGCGGCAGCTTTTCAGAACTTGCGTGCCTTGTTCGTTCTACCTGCCAGAGCAATGATCAGTTGCATGCCAGGGCTCAGAGCCTGCAGCTGCAGTGGGAGATCTCCTGAAAAGCTATACGATCTGTTTCCATGCTGCAGATGGATCGAGCTGCACTGCAGGTCGTCCGACAGGCACACGTAACGCGCCCGAACCGATAATATTCCTCCCGATATGATCCCCTCCTGCATGGCTGACGCCTGCCCTATTGGCATTCCGGCCTGCAGAGCCGTGGTTCAGTCACTGATCGATGCGCATAGCCTCAAGGCTCAAACGGCCTGTTGCAGAGATGGCTTTGGCCGGCCGGTGCAACAATTTCCACTGCAGTCAGGTCAGGTGGGGGTGGCAGATCATATATCTGCACGCAGCCTCTGCTGCACGTACTGCACCTGCTGCCATCGACCCTCCTCGCTACTGTAGAATCATCATCACCCGGAGGCCCGAGGCTGCCATGATATAATGCATGCCAGCTTCCAATTCAGTTCACACCCTCGCAGGCGGCAGTTTCAGCTACCAAGCAAGTGTTACTGCTTGATTATTCCAAAGAGTTGCCATGAATTTCCCAATAATGTATCCAAGACAGTGGTGATGTACAGTTCGTACGCATCCACTGCGACATGCCCGGACTGATTCCGGGACAGTTGGACTAGAGCACCGGTTGAGTAATAAGCAAAGAAAAAACAGACAGACCTAGACGATAACACAAGTGAACGAACACTCCCTGATCGTCAGGTCCGTGCTCATCTGCAGGTACCATGGGTATCTTGCTAATTTTAACCTCTAATTTAAATCTTGAGAAGTTGGTGTTACAAGCATTGATGCTCATCTTCGGGTCCGTGGATTGATGATGCAGTGATTGTGCTCATGATTAGCACCGAGGAATCTTCACTTTGCCTGGAGAAAAAAGCAGGGAGAGAATCGAAAAGCCATACTAAGAGCAGAGACAAGGGACCAGCAGCTTGGTAGATAGTAAACACTGGTACAGTTCAGTTACCGATTACTTCACGGAAGCATATACGATCTGACTCTGACAGCGAGCACGATAGCATTTGATTTTTCATACTGCTGCAGCTGCATGAAGTGCGCATGGCCTCCAGGCTCCAGGTAGGAGAGTGTATAGGTGTGCATCAGTGCATGTGATCGCCATGCCTGCCTGGACCGTGCATGCGGCAGCTCGATCAGCTGGCCTGCAGCCCGGTGATCTGTTAGATCAGCGCAGGGAGGTAGTTTTCCTCAGGTTGTTATTAGAACCGTGCTTGACAGTTTTTCCCCTTCTTCCTTCTATATTGTATTCTTTTTGAAAAAAGAAATCTAAACTTTGGATGAATGTCACTACCAGAAAAATGTTCATATGTGTTGGCTCATCACTACCAGAATGATCAACATCTGCACCGGTTGGGAACCGGCTTTAGCACCGGGTATCCCAACCGGTGCAGATCTTCCGAGGCTAAAGGGGTACCCCTTTAGCACCGGTTCCAGACACAACCCGGTGCTAAAGGGCCTGCCCCGCAGCGCCTTTAGCACTGGTTCCAGACACAACCCGGTGCTAAAGGGCCTGCCTTTAGCACCGGTTGCTGTCTGCAACCGGTGCTAAAGGCCCCGGATTTCTTTTTTTTTTGCTTTTTTCAGTAGTCATGCATGCACGTCTATATACATGTATATACGTATATATTCTAATACGTGTATTCTAATGCATATTCGGCCGACTCTATATTCATATTAGGTGACATTTCATCAAAATAGAAGACATATATATTACAAAAGTAGATATTCATGCATGTCAACTCGAGTTATATATATTTAAACTGTATTTTCTACTTAATTAAGATTGACGACTTGTTGAACTGTCCGGCACGTCCTCCAATACTGGCATGTGGAATTCTCCTCGGTGATTGACGACCTCGTCCCAGATCCATCCGACGAGCTGTTCTGCAATTGCGTCAATTCTTTCTAGCTCTAGAGACTCTTCCTTCATGTTCAACATCTATAATTTACAAATAATTGAAAGATATTTAATCCGCCGAGTTGGAGACAATAATTGTGCACTTAATAATAATGGAAATGTGTTTATTATTACGTACCATAATATCGTGTTGTGTAAGCTTTTTATGTCCCCAATTCCACATGTAATCGCAAACATAGTATGCACATAAATTATTTCCCTTCCCCTGTTTGGCACACTGTCGACCAAAAGAAATTAAGTAAAATTCATATAATATATTAGCCGAGGCCTACATGTACAAATTACTTGCTTACCGGAAAGCCAATGTTCCACTTTAGTGTTTCATGTTGAATACCCGGGTGTTCTTGATGAAATTGATTTCAGGCCCTGCGAACAAAAAAATTGAGTTAAGTCATTGCGAGTGTAAGGGGTGAATTAAGTAGGGGAAAATATACATCACCTTGTCATCATGTCCATGATGTTCTGTAGTTTTTCTTTTGGAGTGTGCAATGAATCAAAGACGTTCACGACACCCCGGTCAGGACACAATATTATTAGGAACCAGTGGAATCTGTATACATGTATACATTATAATCAGAAATGAAATAGTACACAGACAGTATAAGAAGAAGCCTGTGTATGTACTCACTCGATGTTGTACGGGATTAGTATGGAGTCGCAGTAATTTTGTTTCTTAATATACTTGTATAGGTTTCCATATGTTTCCTCAGGATTCATCAATATCATTTGTTCACTTATCCTTCGAGGATCCACGAAACCAACGTCATATATTGAGGATCTCTGACATTTTTGAATCTCCATTCTGCATATGTTAAGCAATAAATAAAGCCCGCGTCAGTATAGATTGGAATTATTGTTTTCAAACTGTGAATTATAAGCAACAACAAAGTACTTACAGTGTCCAATAGGTGATCAAATCCACGTCCATGGCGTCGCAGTGGTACAGCTCATATATATCCTGAAACCTCAGTCAAACCCAATCCTCGTCACCATTGTAGAAATCATGGTCCTTCACGCCTACTTTGATCATGCGCCGTTTATTCCTTCTTGATTCTTCCAAGTACCACTCATGGAATCGGCGCATCTTCGTCTGTAGCTTGCTCTCCATTTCAGGAGGGACCATAGGCTCGCCAAGCCTAAATGGCCACTTTAACGTTGTGTTTACAGGCACCTCTTCTTCCCCCAGGACTTGCGCTCTGGATAGTCCAATCTCGGCCATTACTCGTTGCACGTTAATCTCGTCCAGAGATGGCAATGGACCCAAGGGCCGCTGAGGTTGCTCGCCGAGCTGAGGAACCTTTTTGGATGGGCCCGCCTCCTTATCTGCAGCCTTCCGCTTCCGGCGAGATTTCAGTAATGAGCGGTCATAGTCTGTTACTATTACTTCCTTCTGTTGACCCTTGCTCAAATTACCGAGGAATGACTTGACGACAGTGGGATCAAGCTTCGGCTCCGGCTCCGGTTTTTTCCTCCACTCGGCCATTTGCCTCTTTGTGTCTGCTTTGACCGAGGCTTCGAGCTCCTCTAGAGTCTTCTCACCCGCTCTTTTCTCTGGTGCGGGCTTCTCTCTGGTTTTCCGTGCCTTCTTCCCTGGTGGAGTGGGGGCAGAGGCTTTAGTGCGGCGTCCCCTCTTCGGCGGAGGGGGCGGAGACCTCCGCGGCGGAGGAGACGGAGACCTCTTCGGCGGAGGAGACGGGCTTGCATCAGGAGCTCCCGGAGAATCGTCATGATCCGGTGGATCTCTTGGAGACGGTGGAGGTGATGGAGGCTTGTTGGTAGCCGCAGGTGTACCGGGTATGACGATGTCTGCCTTGCTCCATAGAATGATGCAGTGAGAACACTGACCGAGTTTTGTTTCTCCGTCACCTCCGGGGATGTCAAGTTCCAAGTCTTCCCAGTTGGTGACGACTTGCTCCACCTCAACAGGTACGTAACCATGTGGAATGTCATTGCAGTGCCATTTTTGCCCTTCTTCCACACGTTTGGTCATACCGTATGCGACCTGATAATTTAGTAGTCACAAAGAAAGTTAGTAAATGAATGGTATTTACGGTGAAATGTATGCAGTACGAACTAAGGTCGCATACGTACCACCACAGCTAAGTTCTTCTGCCTGACGACAAGCTCGCACGCGGTCCGTTGAGTTATTTCATCCACGGGGTAATGGACCGGTTTGGCGGCCTGTGTGGAAGCGTGACTGCTTTGATATTGTTGTGGAGGGCTAATAAGGGCCGCATCTTGGAGAGGTGCATGCTCTGTGGAACCGGTCCCGCCTGGTGCATGCTCTGTGGAACCGGTCCCGCCTGCGGCTTGTTGGAGAGGTGCATGCTCTATGGAACCGGTCCCGCCTATGGCTTGTTGTATCTGCAGCCATGCTACCTTCATCCGTCGCTCCATCTCTGACTCCATTTCTTGGAGCTTTGAGCCCTGGGCGGCAACAGTTTGCTCTAGGTCCCTCACCCTCTGCTCATATTCGGCCTTCTTCCTCGAACGGCTCCTATAGGTGGCAGCGTGCTCTTGGAAACCTTTCTTCCATGAGATGCTTGTGCCTACGCCGCGCGTCCGTCCAGGATGCTCCTTGTTCCCTAAGGCATAGGTTAGCTCATCTCTGTCTCTATCAGCAACAAATTCTCCCCTCTCAGATGCCCTGAGGATATCGAGGAGACGCTGAGCTAGTTCTCGCAAGTCCTCGGGAAAAATTTTCGTTTGGCGCTAGTTTCCAAACCGGCCTTTAGCACCAGTGGCTACTATTTGGGAATCTTATAAATATAGTTTTTAATATATAGTTATTAATACTTGTTTTAATTCAGTTATTAATACCTATTAAAAATATATATTAAATAATAAAATCTTATAAATTACTAGAAAATCAATATAAAATGCTAGAATTAATAAAAACAATCTTATAAATCAATAGAAAATCTTAGAACATAGGTGGAACATAAATGCAAATATAGTCATTACAAATGGGTGGAACATAGTGCAATTAAATTACATGGCATCATCGTTTACTCGGACACTAATAAACGTCCTCTTTACAAATGTTCCTTGATTGTGATCACACCGTAGATACGTGTCTCCTCCGCCGCTAACAGGATGCTTGGGTCATCAGCCACTGAGAATGGAGGCCGACCATCGAGCATATCATAATCTTCATCCGTCTTGTCCTCAACTCCTACGATTTTTCTCTTTCCAGGAAGAACTATATGACGCTTTGGCTCGTCTTGTGATGAGTCCAATTGCTTACCCCCACCTTTCTTATCTGCCCCTTTCTTCGGTCTGCTAGCCATGTCCTTCACATAAAAAACTTGTGTGACAGCTTTGGCCAGGACGAACGGTTCGTCTAGAAAGCCAATCTTGTTTAGGTCCACTAACGTCATTCCATAGTCCGCTTCAACTTTAACACCTCCTCCAGTCAGCTTCACCCATTGGCACTTGAACAGTGGGATCTTCAAAGGTCCGTACTCTAGTTCCCATATCTCCTCTATGATTCCATAGTATGAGTTTGTATTGCCATTGGTGTCTGTCGCGTCGATCCGGACACCACTGTTTTGGTTGGTGCTTTTCTTGTCCTGGGCTCTTGTGTAAAATGTATACCCATTGATGTCGTATCCTTGGAATGTCAAGATCGTGCTCGATGGACCTCTAGCTACAAAAGCTAGCTGCGCATCAATGCCCTCGACACCCATAAGACGTCTTCGCAACCAATCGGCGAAAGTATTATTGTGCAGACGCTGAATGAAGGCCGCAGACTTTGTTGAGTTTTCGTCCCTGAGAATCTGCATGTGCTCCTCGATGTACGGAGCAACTAAGGTTGATTGTTGCAAAACTGTGAGGTGCGCTTTACGAAATGTCTCAACGTCCTTGATCACCATCGATCTTCTCCCTAGTGTGCCCTTTCCACCAAGTCTCCCCTCGTGATGTGATTCGGGCACACCAATCGGCATAAGATCGTCGACAAAGTCAACACAGAATTCAATGACCTCTTCTGTTTCGAATCCCTTAGCAATGCATCCTTCTGGACGAGAACGATTACGGACATACTTCTTTAGGACAGCGAAGAACCTCTCAAATGGGAACATGTTGTGTAGAAATACTGGGCCCAATATACGAATCTCTTTGACGAGGTGAACCAATAGATGTGTCATGATATTGAAGAAGGATGGTGGAAATATCATCTCAAAGCTGACAAGACATTGCACCACGTCGTTCTATAGCTGATCTAAATGGTCTGGATTGATCACCTTCTAAGAAATTGCATTGAGGAATGCACATAGCTTCACAATGGCTTTCCGCACGTTAACTGGTAGCACACCCCTGAGTATGACGGGAAGCAGCTGTGTCATCAACACATGGCAGTCGTGAGACTTCAGGTTTGTGAACTTCTTCTCTATCATATTTATTATTCCCTTAATATTGGAGGAGTAGCCAGACGGAACCTTGATATTGTTCAAGCATTCAAACATGCTTGCCTTCTC
Source organism: Echinochloa phyllopogon (assembly GCA_033239725.1). Classification (NCBI taxonomy): domain Eukaryota; kingdom Viridiplantae; phylum Streptophyta; class Magnoliopsida; order Poales; family Poaceae; genus Echinochloa; species Echinochloa phyllopogon. The sequence goes on along the minus strand of BTCW01000018.1, from coordinate 57,231,753 downwards.
TTCTTTGCTGAGAGTGAAGCTGGCAGGACGCAAGTACTGGCGTCCTTTGTCTCTCTTTTCTGGATGTAGATCAGTCCGTTGCTTCAATCGTTTCAGCTCCTGACGTGCTTCCAGTGTATCTTTTGGCTTCCCATAAGTACCCAGGAAGCTTATCAAGTTCACGCAAAGATTCTTCGTCAGATGCATCACATCAATCGCGTTACGGACCTCTAAACGTTGCCAATAAGGTAGCTCCCAAAAGATAGACTTCTTCTTTCACATCGCGGCACGACCATCCTCGCCCGTCGGAGCAGCCTGGCTTCCGTCTCCCTTGCCAAACACCACGTGTAGGTCCTTCACCATATCAAATAGCTCTTCTCCACTCCGGTGTCTCGGCTTTGTACGGCGGTCAGCATTCCCGCCAAAATGCGCACATTTCTTTCGTAGCTCATGCTTCGCCGGAAGGAATCGACATTGACCCATGTACACAACTTTACGACAATGTTTCACATACATGCTTTCGGTTTTCTCTAAACAGTGAGTGCATGCTTTATATCCTTTGTTTGATTGTCCTGATAGGTTACTTAGTGCAGGCCAGTCGTTGATGCTTATGAAAAGCAGTGCTCGAAGGTCAAACTGCTCCTGCTTGTCCTCATCCCACATGCTAACACCTTCATTCTTCCACAGCTGCAATAGTTCGTCAACCAATGGTCTTAGGTACACATCAATGTCGTTGCCAGGTTGCTTTGGGCCTTCGATGAGCACTGGCATCATAATGAACTTCCGCTTCATGCAGAGCCAGGGGGGTAGGTTGTAGATACAAACAGTCACGGGCCATTTGCTATGACTACTGCTCATTTCACCAAAAGGGTTCATGCCATCGGTACTTAAACCAAGTCTAACATTCCTCGCATCAGCATCAAACTCTGGGAATGCTCTGTCGATGTTCCTCCACTGGGATCCATCGGCGGGGTGTCTCAACATGCCATCCTGCTTACGTTCTTCTTTGTGCCAGCGCGTCAGTTTTGCATGGTCTTTGTTCCTGAACAAACGCTTCAGACGGGGTATCAGAGGGAAATTCCACATCACCTTCGCAGGGATTTTTTTCTTAGAACGCTCTCCCCCAACATCACCAGGGTCGTCCCGCCTGATCTTGTATCGTGCGCAGGTGCAAACCGGACAACGATCCAAGTGTTCGTACTGTCCGCGATAGAGGATACAGTCATTGTCACACCCGGATTTACACAAAACCCGAATGTGGCCATATGTGTGCCCAGGAAGTCCACAGACACATATAGCGAACAAATATGGTAAAAATCAGAGTACAATGCTTTATTCTCATCATATCGTAACGTTTACATCAGAGTGCTTCAGAAATAAAACCATGGACAGCGGAAAACTAATACAACTCTCTAGCGTAGCCGCAATCCCACAGGGACTCTGACTGGGAGAACGCAAGCTCAGAAGTACGGCAAGTCCTCTGGAAACTCCACAGCATAGTCAGCCTGACTCCAATCTGTTACCCGTCCGGGATTTTGCCCAAAAATAATAATAACAAGTGTAAGTAACAGAATTACTTAGCAAGTATAGCACGGGTGGTGAGGCAAAAGAGGCTTGACACTGGCTTAACTGCATTAGCACTTTTAGTTGGTTCATTTTAATCATAACTACTACATTTGATGAATCCCAGTTGTATCCCAAATTAATTAATGCAAGTCAACATTAGGCAGTAATAAATATCATCTTCTAATCATAAAAGGATCCAGGCCGCTCGTGACCCTGAGCCGGGCTATCATGATAGATCGTACACTCTGCAGAGGTTTCGCCCTTTTCCCACCAGTCGCGTAAAAATTCAGAAGAACTTTGCACCCAACCACGCACATCGACACTTCCGAGGTGTGACGGCATAGGGACGCTACGAGGCTTTCACAAGACACCCTAACAAGACAGTAGCCGCTGGAGTACTACAAGGTGGTGAGAACCTAGGCACCGAGATTGACTGACCCTCAGGGCGCAACGTGAGGGGGTCAATGGCATCCACGCACCGGCAAATCATGCCAACAACAAAATAAATGGTGCAACGTGCGGAGCTCCCCGCACTCACGGAGGCTCCCAACACGGGACTGGGTCTAACGGGACCTAGCCGACGGGGCTACCGTCCTCGGTGGAATCCGAAATCACCCCGTGCCTTGCCTCCTACAACGCCGTAGGCCACTCGGTAACCACTGCCAAGCTAGAGACGTACAAGCTACTCAACCAAGACCAGAGCCATTATAGTTCCGGTGGCGGCGACAGGCTCCCAGGTTGCCGGTTTTACGAACCAGTCCTTAGGGAGAGACACTGGGGCCAGGCAAAACACACAAGCCCCAGCTCCCTGATCCAAGTTGCTAAAAAGAAAGTTTTAATATTAAGGTTGAAGTGGACCATTAATACAAGTTTAACAGTTAAGTAAAAGTGACAGTAGTTGCGCCTAGCAAAATACTACCCATATGCAAAAACCCATAGGAATACAAGGACAGGGAAATAAATGCTAGGAATAACCTTATTGGTAAACAATATTAGACACATGCGTATGTAATGAACAGTGTAGTAAAAGTGAGATAGGTAGCAAGGATTGTCCGTGCTATAACTTGCCTTCCTCGGAGTACGGCTGCTGCTGCGAGTCCTGCTCTGGCACGTCCTCAACGTACTCGGAGTCCAAAGCTACGGGCTCGCCGACTGGACACGAACATCACGCACGCATTCCAAAACAATCATCACATGCAAGCGAAAGTAATTCTATTAGAACAGTACACCAAACAGTGAAAACAGTACAAAAACAGGAGCTAGAAATATTCTACGCTTCGCTACAAACACATGAGCGCGAAAATCACGCAAATCGGAGCTAAAACGTGAAAGTTATAGCGTTTCTAAGGTTCGGGGGCTTGCTGGCAAAGTTTTAAAATTTCCAGGGGCTAAAACGAATAAAACAGGACCTATCTATAATTATTTTTGAATTGGAGTGGACCTCGGATTAATTTCCAGAAAGTTGAGGGGCTCTTTTGAAAGAAAACCACAGTTGACCGGTATGGTCAACTTTGACTTATCGGCTAGGGCGCTGTGAACCGTCGGATGCAGATCGTGTGGCTACGGTGGGATCTGGGGCAGGGTCGCCGGCGACGACGCGAAAGCTCGGCAGCGCTGCTCGGGTGGCGGCAACGTTCGCCGGAGTTGAGCCTATCTCGGGCTAGGGGGCACCAAAACCGACGGGGTTTGATCCTCGAGAATCAGGGGAGAACGGCGAACAAGGATAGAGGGTTTACGTCGACGATTACGCGGTGGTGACGGCTGGCGACGACGAGCGGCGGTGACGAGCGACGATGAACGGAGGCGGCGATGCTACGGAACGCGAAGGCGGACGGAATGAGGCTCGGGAGTTGCTTTACCGAAACGTGAAGCTCCCCAAGGGTCCGGAAGCGCCGGAGCGGCACCGGGGCGGCGGATCGACAGCGGCGGCGGAACTTGGAGGTGGGCGGCGGCGCTGAGCGTGGAGGAGGAGGTGCCTGGGCTCGGTGGTGAGATGATGGTGGAGGAGGACTTGGTGGCCTTGCTTTTATTGTGCCGAGAAGTCTGCGGGAGAGGCTCGGGTGGCGAGGCGGCGCTCGCGTCAGGGGGAAAGGAAATAGCGGCGGCGCGGCGGATACCTTCCAAGCGTGGTGGCGAGTTTCCTTGTGGAGGGGCGCCGTTCTATGGAAGGGAGCGGCACGGCAAGTTCGCGGAAAGTCCGTGGCAGCGCGGATGGCGGGGCCGGCCTTGGGCCGAGGCGGGGCGAGCCAAGCTCGACGCCTACTCGGGCGCAGCCAGAGGTAGATTACGGTCGAGGCGGGGACTTGGGCCGGCGCTGAACGTGGAGGAGGAGGGGTGCCGGTGGACTGGGCCAGGGGGGGTGAGATGGGCCGGGGTGCTCGCTGGGCCGTGCGGGGAAAAGGAAAGGCGGTTGGGCCGCGGGGTGTTGGATTGGGCCGCGGGAAAGGAAAAAGGAGAGGAGGGGCTGGGCCGGACCGAGGAAGAAGTAAAGGGGGCAAAGGTGGACCAGGGAAGAGTTTAGGGAGCAAAACCGAACTATGGGCCTAACAACTTTTCTAGAGCTCCAAACAAAGTGATTCAAATTTGAATTTAAATAAATTTAAATTCTTGTTTGAATCACAAGCAATACAAAAATAAATGCAGCAGCATGAATGCAACAATAAATGTTTCTATCACTTATATTTGATTTTAATTTTTGGAAAATTATTATTTAGCCTTTATAAAATAGGTGAAAGCATTAAATAATTAATTAATTACCAAAAATTTTAAATTTGAGTATTTTGGGTGTTACAGTCATTAGGACACGCATGTATCTTCTGCACCTCCAAACCGAGAGGGCAAACAACACGTTTTGCTTGATACATCGTCGATGGCAATTTGTTACCCCCTGGAAGAATCTTCTTTACGAGTTTCAGTAGCTCCTCGAAACCCTTATCAGTAACACCATTTGCTGCCTTCCACTGCAGAAGTTCAAGTGTGCTACCCAACTTCTTTAGCCCCTCTTTGCAATCTGGGTACAGGTCAGCCTTGTGGTCTTGCAACATGCGTTGTATCTTTTTCAGTTCCTTATCATTACCGCAGTCTTTCTCGGCATCACGCAACATTTGCCCGAGTCCATCAGTAGGTTCATTTTCCTGAGCAACATCTTCCTGAGCATCGCCTTCCCGAGCAACATCTTCCTCATCGGCATCACCCATTGCAGCATATGCAAAGGAACCGTAGTATTGAGCCAATAACGGAATGTCGTCATCGGCCTCGTCTTTTTAATCTTCATCCATTAGAATTCCTCTTTCACCGTGCTTCGTCCAAACAGAATAATTCCTCATCAAACCGTGCCTCATCAAATGCACCTGAAGACAACCTCTTTGTTTGTACGATTGTATATTTTTACAATGGGTGCATGGGCAGAACATGAAACCGGACGGCGTCCTGTTAGCCTCGGCGGCATCGAGAAACGTCCTAAGGCCATCACGGAACGCCTGAGCGTGGGGGTCCCCGTATATCCATTGTCTATTCATCTGCATTATTAACCAATAACAAATATACAATACAATTTAAAGATAAAAAAATTTAATATATAAATAAATACAAATTATAATATATATTTCATTATATAAATAAATTTCTAAAACTACATTACTATATTCATTAAATAAATAAATATACCTTTTGTTAAATAAATAAATAACTATTCTACCTTTTAATAAATAACTAATAATATATATTTCATTAAATTAATAAATAACTATTCCAACTTTTAATAAATAAACCTCTCTAATAAATAAAATACATAAGCCTTATAACTATTCACAAGTCATACAAAACAAAATACTAACTAGCTTGTCTTCTCTCTCCATTTAAAACACAACATGAACACTCTCTCCACAATGAACTCAAGCTCTCTCCTCTCTCTCCTCCAAGAACACAAGCTCTCTCTAGCTAGCTTTACTTTGATTCACAAATCCCTCTATTTCTAAATCATAGAATGATTACAAGCTAAATAAAACATTAGAGAATGAAAGAGTGTACCTTGTAGTGCTCCTTAGATGAGTAGAATCTTCACAAATTTTAAAAAAAATTTGGGCAGCACCTCCCCTCCCACGGCCGAGCAGCATGAACACAGCGCCTAAGTGTTCAGCTGGCTCGGCCGGGGGAGGAAGAAGGTGCTATATACAAAAGACATTAGCACCGGGTCGTGGCAAGACCCGGTGCTAATGTGCACCAATTAGCACCGGTTGCAGCCAGCAACCGGTGCTAAATGGCCTCGGGCACATTAGCACCGGTTGCTAGCTGCAACCGGTGCTAAAGGGGGAGCATTAGCACCGGGTCTCGCCACGACCCGGTGCTAATGTGTCCGCCCTGACACTCCGCAGCGCCGCCCCCGCTCCTAGCCGTTGGACCCGGTGCTGAAGCCCCATCAGCACCGGGTCCAAAAATGGCCGAGGCGGAGGAGGCGAGCGGATGTGAAGCATTCTGGTAGTGCATCGTCCATACGTTTAAAATAGAGTAAGTCATCCATGCTGACTTATTAGGAATTAAAATTGACAGGTTGCCCAAGTGCTATCCGCCGGCAAGAAGACCATGGAGACTATCAGTGGCGGCTCTTGTTAGAAGCCTCCATGGGAGCGTATAATAATTTGAGTTTTAGCCTATTATGAAAATACATTACCTTTTCTGTACGTCCTAAGATAAAGACAAACTCCGTATGTATGAAAATTGTACGTACCAAGTGCTACATTACCTTTTTTTTCTTTGAACTTGTTTAGATATCCCAATAGTCCATGAAGTATTTTTTTCTATGCACATTGAGAACACGCGAATAAAGGGAAAGCTCGACCATGATTTGCACGGCATTGGGCTACTGGCTAACTCAAGGTGTAAGATATCTATCTGGTTTGTAGAGTAAAATCCTTCTGAGACAATAGTTGGAGGAAGTGGGTCGGACCAACTCTGCTGTTCGCTCTCTTCTCTCAGCCTGCCGGGGCAACTCTGCTGTTTTCTGCTTTCACATGCTACCACGGCCTGGCCCAGCCCAGCCCATCATTATTAAAGGATGTACCGGTCCACATGGGCAGAGAAAATTAATGAATAGTATTTTTTTACAAATATTTTTTATCAAGTCAGAACATATTTTACTACTGCGAACAAATACTTAAGCAACATGAACAAACATTTATTTTTTACGAATAAAAAACTAAATATGATGAACAAATTATAATATAATGTAAACATAAAGATTAAACATTGGCTTATATGACATATAACAAAAAAATTGAACATTATGAACAAATGAGTCCACGTTATCGAACAATTTAATATATAAAAGAACAAATAATCTAACACAGTGAACAAATTACTATACAAAGTTAACAGAATAGCTCCACAATGCGGAGAACAAGTGCATTCATATAGAGAACAAATTAATAAATTAGTATATAATTAAATAAATAATTTAACATCACGAACAAATAAGTTTTAAAAGTGAACAAATGTGTCTATATTGTGAAAAAATTATATAAACATGAGAATAAGTTAGTATACAAAAATATAAGAACAAAACAAAGAAAAAAGAATTAATAAAAAATGGGTAATAAAACAGAAAAGGAAAAACTAAAAGCAAATAGAAAAATACACACATGGTTAACGAACAAGTTATGAACATAGAGAAAAATCGAAGAAAGAAAAGAAATTGTTGTACATGAATAACAAACACATCAACGTTGTGAACATATTTTTTTTATCAATGAATGATTTAGTCAATAAAATAAACAAGTAATTTAATACATCATAAATAAATATTATTATAATCAAATAATTTATTCTATAGAAACAAATAACTCTATGTGAAGAACAAATATTTGCATATCACGAACAAATACATATATATGATGAATAAATAAATATCTATATCTCTACCTAATACTAAAGCAAGGTTTGATTCTGCAGTACGTCATAATTTTATAAAAAACCCCTTAATATTTACCCTAATACTAGAGTGAGTAATACATCTGCCAAAAAAATTAATTCTGCCTTTTCCGACCGTCACAAACAGACAACTGGGCCCTCGCTCAGTCCGACTTCCTTGCGTCTCGCTCGTGCAATCCTGGCCCGTCCCCCCTTCTGTGCAACCAGAGAACAAGAGGAGATTCTGATTCACAGTACAATACGTACATCAGTACATGCTATTATGTAGAGGCGGGGATCGGGACATTGTACAAAAATATTATACATCATCTTAGCAAAACGACTGGGGAGTAGAAAAATTACACCTGCCCGCAAAAAAAAGGAAAAATTACACCAACAAATTATACTTTTCTATACCAACAAAAGGAGAAGTAGAAAAATTGGAGAGGCTGACAACAACTCAAAATCTAATTCGATGCCTCGAACATCCTACGTCTCCTGCTCTTATTCATAGAACAAACAAAATTATTGAGAATTTTTAAACGAGCCGAAATATTTTAAAAGAATATTATCCAGAAGAGAGTTGGTCCCCTAATATCTTTACTCTTCTTTAGAGTCTGCAGCTCCCCCTCCTAGCTGATCCCAATTGAACACGCATGCAAGAAAGAGGATGTCCGGCTCCAAATTAAACTAGGATATGAGAGAGAAGGTCCAAAGAAGATACAAACGCAGAAATTTCTATCTCTATCTCTACTTTCTACTTAAGCAAGGATTGATTCAGCGGTATGCCATAATTTTACTAAAACACCCCCTAATCTTTATAGAAATCAACCCATCATCCATTAGTATGTTGTATTTTAAAAAAAAACCATGATGTATCATCTACTAGCACACAGTACCTCGTCTTCTCTCGCTACCCCGCATCATTACACACACCCTTTCATCTTTTCACGTCACTCGCATCCTAATCATTGTCCCGCCGTTGTTCCCGGACTCGACGTCTACTGAGGGTATCTCTTTTTGTCACGCCCCTAACAAGATGCAGAATTATGCTGCTTCCATGGCTTTGCAAAACGCCCCTAATATTTATAGAAATCAACCCTCCACCCTTCACTATGTTATATTTGTTTTAAAAAAATCCATGATGTACCTCGTCTCCTCTGGTCGTCCCACATCATTGCACACACCCCTTCATCTTCTCACGTCACTCGCATCCCCGTCGTCGTCCCGCCGACATCCTCTCGTTATCTCGCACCACCGTACACACTCCTTCATCGTCTCACATCACTCGCATCCCCGTCGTCAACCCACCGTCTTTTCTGGCATAGTGTGTGATGAAGATCTTTCCTTTGTTGTGCTTATCATTGGATGCAGAATCGGTGGCGTCTATAGCTCTCACACGCCTTCGCTAATGAAGCCTCTTCACTCGTAGCAACGCGCGACCACATTTGCTAGTGTGTGTATATATATATATACCTAATACTAAAAGGAGGACTGATTCTGTCGTCATTGACTTTTTGGTACGTCTATAGACACCTACATGTGGGTCCTTGGCTCTAAATAAAACGCGTACTAATTTTCTTCGGATCGGTTTCCGCATTGAGCCCGCGGCACTCCTTGCTGGACCGTGAGCCTGGGCTAGCGGCGTCCAACTGGGCCTTCTACCTGGCCCAAGCACGTGAGCTGGGCTGCGACTGACCGGTAAGACATGCAAGCTGACTAGAAACAAGCATTGTTTGGTACGTCGCACGACTTACGTCATCGTCTCCGCCGAGCGATTCTTCCTCCTCTCGGTGTCGTCTTTGAGTCTGACCGAGACAAGGTTCCTTCTCGGCTTCGAGGCTGGAGGCCGTAAAGGGCAGGCAGGGAGACAGCGTAGAAGTGGACGGTTGTAGACTAACCATTAACACCTGGGACGCACCGACGCAGTCACACAGATCAACAGCGTGAATGCTGAGCGATGAGCCAAAGACGACCACCATCCTCAAGCAGGACTTCAGCGAAAGAGCCGGTCTGGTGGTGTCCGCAAGATCCCAGCGGTGCTGGCCAATAATCCCAGTCGCAAGAGTAGCAGCTTGCATCCCAAGATCTACGAGGACTGCGATGAGGGAACTCCAGGATGTGTTGACCGGCGGCGATGGATGGAAATCAAGGCCTCGGAGGGCGTATCTGAACCTGGGTGCGCCTGATTTGTTCATTTGGGGTTCGAAGGGAGACGGTGGTGGGGGAGGAGCGAAGGCAGTGCGGGGGAGCGGATGCTGTCCTCGGAGCGTTTGGTGGAGAGAGAACACGATGAACGCAGCCGGGAAGAAGAGAGACGGTTGACCTTTTTTTAATATTTTGTTTACACCGAAAGTGGAACCCACGTACAAGAAATTTGTCATATGGGCCTCAGGACCCGATAAAGGTTTGTTTTTTACAGCCCATGGGACTCGAGAAGGTGATCTCTGGTCTCACTCCGGATGGCCGGGTCAATCTCATCTTTTCATCTGTTTTTAATTTTCCCTATTTTTTTATTTTCCCCTCTATTTAAACATTATTTAGTCTGTGATATGAATTTCTAATGTGTATACAAGCAATAAATAATACGTACAGATTAAATTCATACTTAATTAATAACTATGATTTATGAGTCCGTACAAACATTCTAATTGACGAGTCATTGTAGAAGTGGGAGTAATCTAAAATGTTTTGATAAATTCCTAAGACGCGAAACATGATTTTCCAAAAGTTTGTATTGGATCACCCAGCATTCAAAATATATATGAGAAAAAAAAGTGTTTGTGCTGGACATGGTCTTGGGCGGGTGTTGTGACCTTCTGAGAAGAAGACACATCATCATTCAAGGAACCCGGGGATAAATAATGGGCTAGGTCGATTAAGGTCTTAGGTTACAATTTTTGTTTATTTAAATTCTCGTGCAAGATAAATAAAAAAAGCTCAAGATATTATACGAGAACTTGAGTCAAGACGAAATATCAATTTACTGCTGGATCGGTAGCCCCTTTGTTGTCACACCCGATTTTCGAGGGAAAACCAAGTGCATCTCATATGTGCGCTAGGATCATGTTTACACACATATGATAGATAAAAGAGTGTAATATCAAAACACAGTATTCTAAAGTACAAGGGATTTATTATAATATTCATATTACACTCTTGAGAGACACGAATGTCTTTATTGTAGAACAAGCGATAGCTAAACGAAGTGTCTTCAACTTCCATCTTCCACAGGCATCTTGACTGGGGGAAGCGCAAGCCTCAGAACTCGTCGTAGTCGCTGTAGTATTCTTCTCCATTTCCTTCTTCTGAATCAGCAATGGCAAGCGTGAGTACACCTAACTAGGTACTCAGCAAGCGGGGTGAAAATGCAAGGCCACAAGGATAGGCTATGGTTCACAGCAGTGAGCTTTTTAGAGTTGATCAAGTTTTATTAGCAATTTCCTATTTACTAGATGTAAATTTATACCAACCCACTTAAGCATTTAAAAGAACATCTTATTCCAAAACCCACGAGTAAAACCACGATTTAGATTTCATCTTTAAGTTCAATTATCATGTGAGGGTCCAAGCCGCTCTTGACCGTGAGCACGGCTGATATATCAGTTTTACACTCTGCAGAGGTTGCACACTTTCACCATAGCTCGTGTTCCCCATGTTGCCCGGGTTAGCTAGACCCTTAAACACTTCCGAGGTGAGTGGCTAGGGGTCCACTTCGAAGCCTTTACAAAGGTATGCAAAAGTCCAACAACCCGCAAGAGTTACAGCTAGGGCGGACCACAACCCTCCCTAATGGTCAGCACCTTAGCAAAGGCCGCTACCCCAAGAGGACCGAGCTGTACCCCTGCAACCCCAAACCCCCTCTGCTCCTTTCGGATAAGGCCATCAGTACGATCACACCCCTAATTAATCGGCTAAGGTCAGAGCCCATTTTGACACCATGGTTGCACTGTTTTCTTGGGTGGTTCTCCATGTTCCGATTAAAGAATTGTTCTCTTGCATTAACCATCATTAACCATTAAGTTGTCATGATATAATCAACATTTTATAAAGATCCAAATTTTATCATTCCCAAGGTATAGCAACGCTAAGCATAAATAACCCAAAACATTATTTAAATCGGGGTTGTTTACAAGGAATCATGGATGAAAGACTAGGTAAATCCTTAAAAAGGTGTTCCCATCAAATTAATGCAATAAAAGTAAATTTTAGTTGTCATGCAATTATATAGGACAAAAGAATATGCGGGGAGGGCCACTTGCCTTGGTCTACAAAAAGATCTTCTTCCTCAAAAAGTTGTTCTTGATCTGCGTCGACGGGCGGCTCGGTTGCAACTGGCACGAGATCTACGATTAAAACATACAACAATAAGAAAAATAGTACATCAAACATCTCTAACAGACTAAAACAAGCGTCTAAAACTAACAAGCTCGAAAGGACGAACGTTTGGACACCAAAAACGCTAAAAACGGAGCTAAGACGGAAAAGATATGGCTAAAACAAGTTTTAAGGACTTGTTGGCAAGGTTTTAGAACTTACCGGGGCTTAACTGCGAAAACTAGGGACTAAAACATAAATACGCATTAAAACCCGAGGGCTAACGCGCAAAACTGACAGGGCTGGACTTCGGGATATAAAAACAGAGAAGCTTAGGGTGTTTTCTGTAAAAACTAGGACCTAAATCTAATTATTTTTGAACTAGACAGGACGGCGGGTTGATTAAGGAAAAGCTCAGGGAGAAGCGGCGAACACAGCACGGGGGTTGTGGTCGTCGGGTTTGATGCGGCTGCGGCGCTCCCCGTCGAGCAGTGGCGGCGAAGCTCCGGTGAGGTGGTTGGGGGTGTTAGAGGGCGAAACAGAGAGCGAGAATGGGTCGGGGAGCTTCGTTACCTCAGCGCGAAGGTTCCTGTGTGGTTGGTCTGGACGGAGCGGCTCTGAGTCGGCGGATCGATGACGCGGCGGAGCTCCGGTGATGGCGGCGTGGAAGCGAGCTGCGCTGTGGTGTGTGCGAGGTGCGAGCGAGCGAAGAGGGGTTCTTGGTGGCTCAGTCGATGTTTTTATAGAGTGGAGGGAGGGGAAGGATGGGTCGGTGCCGAGGGGAAGGGAGAGGCCGGCCATCAATGGCGCACGGCGGTGGGAAGAGTTCGGTGGGAGAGCGTTTCGGGAAGGGGGAGCGGAGTGATGGTGGAGTGGCGGGTGGAAGCGGGCGGCAGTTACTGCGGCTCAGTGGAGGGGAGAGGAAAGGGACGCGGGAGAGGGAGCGACGCAGGGAGCTCGAGCGGCGTGGCTGGGAGGCGCGTCTGGAGGTGGAAGGAGGTCCCGACAGGTGGGCCCCACCTGTCGGCGGCTGTGAGAGGGAGGAGAGGGAGCCGGGCTGCAGCTGGGCCAAAAAGGAGGTGGGCCGGCGCAGCGCGCTTGGGCCGGGGAAGGAAAAGAAAGAGGGATGGGCCGGCGGGAGGGAAAAAAAAAGAAAAGAGAGAGGGAGAGATGGGCTGGGCCGAGGGAGAAGATAGGGAGATTGAGAGAGAGTTTAGGGAGGCTTTCCAGACTTTTTCATGGTTTTGAAATTCTCACACAAATCAAACAAAATACATGCAATTTAAATATGATGCACAAGCACTTATTGCTCCAAAATTATTTAAATGATGTTTAAATATTTTCAGGCTCAAATTAGTTGAAAATTTTAATTATGTCCTTAGAAAATTAAATCCAACCATGTTGCTATGATTTATTCGTGATGGAATTTTAGGGTGTTACAAATCCTACCCCTTTAAAGAGAATCTCGTCCCGAGATTCAGGAAGATTTGGAGAACAACTGAGGGAACTCTTCCATAAGTTCTTCTTCTCTTTCCCAAGTAGCCTCATCCTCTGAGTGATTACTCCACTGAACTTTGCACATTTTTTTCACCTTGCTCCGTGTGACCCTCTATGACTTGTCTAGGATTTTGATAGGATACTCCTTATAAGTCAAGTCATCCTTCACTTCTAAATCCTCCAATGGTAAGTGCTCCACCCTAATCTCATTTGAACACTTCTTCATCTGTGACACATGAAACACATCATGAACTCCCGATAATCGAGCTTGCAATTCCAACCTGTATGCCACTTCTCCTTTTCTTTCCAATATTTTAAAAGGTCCGATAAAACGAGGTGATAGCTTCCCTCTGACATTAAACCTTCGTAATCCTCTGATAGGTGATACTCTGAGATAAGCATAATCTCCTTCCTCGAATACCACTTCTCTTCTCTTAGGGTCAGCGTAACTCTTTTGGCGTGACTGTGCGGTTTTAAGATTCTCCCGAATTATCTCGACTTGTCTTTCAGCTTCTTTTATAATTTCTGGTCCAAAGAGTTGTCTTTCACCCGTTTGATTCCAGTACAGGGGTGTTCTGCATTTTCTTCCGTACAAGGCTTCAAACGGTGCCATCTTGAGACTCGATTGATAGCTGTTGTTGTAAACAAACTCTGCATATGGTAAACTTTTATCCCAGCTACCTCCATGCTTTAAAGCACAAGCCCTTAACATATCCTCCAAAATTTGATTCGTCCTTTCAGTTTGACCATCGGTCTGTGGATGATATGCCGAACTGAAATTCAACTCCGTATCCATTGACTCATGTAGCTTCTTCCAAAAACGTGATGTAAACTGAGTGCCTCGATCTGACACTATCTTTTTAGGAACTCCATGCAAACATATTATCCGTGACATGTACAACTCTGCTAGTCTGGCTCCTGAGTAAGTGGTTTTAACTGGTATAAAATGAGCAACTTTGGTTAACCTGTCCACGATAACCCATATGGAATCATAACCATCGCGTGTACGAGGTAGCCCTACAATGAAATCCATACCAATTTCTTCCCATTTCCACTCAGGTACTTTCAGTGGTTGCAGCAATCCGGCGGGTCTTTGATGTTCTGCTTTTACCCTTTGGCATATGTCACACAAAGCGACATAAGCTGCGACATCTTTTTTCATTCCGTACCACCAGTATTTCTGTTTTAAATCTTGGTACATCTTGGTGCTACCAGGGTGAATAGAGTATGTCGAATCATGAGCTTCCTTTAATATGATCTCACAAAGACTATCAATTTCTGGCACGCATATCCTGTTCCTGAACCAAATTGTTCCTTGATCATCTCTCTTAAAATCTGGAACTTTTCCTGAATCAATCAACTTTTCGTATTCTTTGATCTTTTCATCTGTCAACTGCCCTTTTCTGATCTCCTGTTCAAGCGTTGATTTGACTTCCAAGGTCATAGATTCACTCTGGGCAACGATTCCCAAGTTGAGCCGTGCCATTTCCCAACACAACTCTTGCGGTTTCAACCGAGCTATAAGCATGTTTGCCTGACTCTTTCGACTCAAAGCATCTGCCACAACATTAGCCTTTCCGGGATGGTATTGAATATCCAAATCATAATCCTTGATTAACTCTAGCCACCTACGTTGTCTAAGATTGAGATCCTTTTGAGTGAAGATATACTTCAAACTCTTATGGTCGGTAAAGATCTGACACTTGTTACCAATCATGTAATGTCTCCAAATTTTCAGTGCATGCACGACGGCTGCCAACTCCAAATCGTGAGTAGGATAATTCTGTTCATGTTTCCTCAGTTGTCGGGAAGCATAAGATACTACTTTTCCTTCTTGCATTAGAACATAACCAAGGCCTTGGCGCGAAGCATCACAATATACGTCGAACCCTTTGTGAATGTCTGGCATTATCAATACAGGGGCTGTAGTCAACCTTTTCTTTAACTCTTCAAAACTAGTTTGGCATTTATCATCCCATTTGAATTCTTTTCCTTTTTCTAGTAAGGTTGTGAGTGGTTTCACAATCTTCGAGAAGCCTTCAATAAACCTGCGGTAATAACCTGCCAATCCGAGAAAACTCTTGATCTCAGGCACATTCTTTGGAGGGTTCTAGTTCAACACATCCTGAACTTGGATCCACTGCTATTCCTCCATCGGTGATAACATGACCAAGGAATGAAACTTCCTTCAACCAAAAGTCACACTTGCTGAACTTGGCATATAACTGATGTTCTCGAAGTCTTTGCAATACAAGCCTCAAATGCTCTTCGTGTTCTTCCTCATTCTGAGAGAATATCAGAATGTCGTCGATGAACACCACTACAAACTTGTCCAAATAATCCATGAACACCTTGTTCATCAAATACATGAAGTACGCTGGAGCATTTGTCAATCCAAAGGACATGACAGTAAACTCATACAATCCGTATCTGGACGTGAAAGCTGTCTTAGGAATGTCCTCTAGACAGATTCTCAATTGATGATATCCAGATCACAGATCTATCTTAGAAAACACTTTTGCACCTCTCATCTGATCAAACAGATCCTCGATCCTAGGCAAGGGATATTTGTTTTTGATGGTGACCTCATTTAGAGATCGATAGTCTATACACATCCTTCTAGAGCCATCCTTCTTGTCTACGAAGAGAGTGGGGGCTCCCCAGGGTGACGAACTAGGACGGATAAACCCTTTACTTAACAATTCTTCTATTTGTTTTCTTAAGTTCCGCCAAGTCTTTAACATCCATTCTATATGGCCTTTTAGATATAGGAGCAGTACCAGGTAAAAGTTCAATGTTGAATTCAATATCTCGGTCAGGTGGCATACCTGGTAAATCATTTGGAAATATATCCGGATATTCGTTCACTACTTTGATATCTTCCAGAGTCTTGCCTTCCATAGAATTTATTGCTCCGCCTTCTGTCAATGAGGGAGTTGCCACATACTCAATTCTGTCTCCTTGAGGGCTGGTTAAGAGCACTGACTTCTTACGGCACTGAATAGATCCATCCCACTGGTGTAACCAATCCATTCCCAGAATTACATCTATTCCCCAAGATTTTAGAACTACCAGATCAGCTGGGAAATCTACTCCCATGATGTTAAGAGTCACTTGTGGGCATATTAAATTGGCTTGCATTTCTCCGCCCGGAGAACTAACAAATAAGGGCTTTTTCATAGCTCTCATAGATAAATCATGCTTTGCCACAAATTGTTCAGTAATAAATGAATGCGTTGCTCCAGAATCAAATAAAACTGTTGCAGGTATAGAATTAACAAGGAACGTACCAAGTACAACTTCTGAAGCTTTCTGAGCTTGTTCAGCGGTCACATGATTCACCTTTCCAAGAACATAATTCCGCTGAGCCCTGTTGCCCTGTGCATTGGAGTTTCCAGGACGGTTCTGAGAGAAAGACTGCTCGGACCTTTGTCCATATCCCTTCTGTGGAGTGTTCACCCCACGCTGAGGACAATTGTTGGCATAATGTCCTAACTCTCCACATTTGAAACACCCATTTGGCTGTACTGGAGCATTGTTTCTCACAGGAGCGCCTGTGGCATTGTTTGGGCGGGGAGTGGCTGAGTTGTTGTTTGACCGATTCTGCTGAGGATTCGGAGTGCGGGGTGATTGCTGATTGAAGCGCTGTGGCTACTGAAACGAGCGTTGCAGCTACATGTTCTGTGGATAACCTCCATTCTGTCCACCAGAGCGGAAGTAAGAACCCTGAGGGGAATTGTAGTGGGGGCGAGTGTTACTGCTGGACTGTCCTTGAGACTGGAACTTGCGTTTGTGTTCACCAATCTCCTTGCGCTTGCTCTCCAGGCCAATAGCTTTATTTAGAAGAATTTGGAAATCTGGAAAGATGTGACTCTGTAGCTGATAATTGAGTGGCCCTATAAGACCATCTAGGAATCGTTCCTGTCTCTTGGCATCAGTGTTGACCTCCTCAGGTGCATAGCGAGACAACTGGGTGAATTTATCTAGGTACTCGCTGACTGACATGTTTCCTTGCTTCAGTGCGAGGAAGTCCTTCTGCTTAAGCTTCATAACTCCAGAGGGAATGTGGTAAGCTCTGAGGCTATCCCTGAACTCTTGCCAGGTGATGGTCTGTGGTGCGGCATGTGCAGCGGTGTACGCATCCCACCAGTCAGCCGCTGGTCCTTCAAGTCTGCCTGCAGCGTATAGCACCATCTCACGATCGGTGCATTGTGTCATCTCCAGCTTCCTGGTGACAACTTTTAGCCAGTCATCAGCATCCAAGGGATCTGATGAGTGAGAGTAAGTGGGCGGACGGTGGCTCATGAACTCCTTGTGCTTGTCTCTGGGCGGTAGTGGTGCCGGTGCTGGTTGTGGTGGCGGTTGATTCTGTTGGGCTTGCAGGTTCTTAACCGTAGCAGTGAGGTCTTGTAGTAGCTGAGTCTGGGCAGCTAAGAACTGCTGCATGATTGGATCCATTGGTGGGTTAGGTGGGGGAGGTGGTGCTTGGTTTCGCTGACTTGCGATATGAGCTCGTACCACAGGTGGGATATCCCGTCCTCTTCCTGACCTGGTGTTTACCATCTGATTGTTAGAGAAAGGTATCTCAGATAAGAACTGAACAGATAAAGATGAGTAAGGTAAAAGCATAAGGGGCTAAGATTAATTAATTAAACTAATTATTTTATTAACGCAGTTGTGGCCATCACTCCACAAAAGCATTCATTCATCACAAAGATCCAACTCAAGCATGTGTTCAACCAACCAACCATTATTACAACGCATCGTCCTCGCAGGAACAGAATTATTTAACAAAAGAAAAAGGTAGACATCTAAGACTCCTAGCCAAGACTGGTGGTAGCTCCTGGGGTGCCATAGCGAAGCTTCTTGCGCGGTGGAGACGACGTGGTGCAGTGCTGTACCATCTCCTCTGGGGGTGCCTGCCCCGCAAGCTGCGCCTCAAGCTACGCGATCTTGGCCTGAGCGTCCTGGAGCTTCCCGTGCAGTCCCTCGATCTCGGAGGTGGCTCCCTCCAGGTCGGTGTTGAGCGCAGCCGTGACTCGGGCAAGGACGTCCACTCGGTCGTCTCCTGTCTCAGATGCTGGTACCACAGTGTCCTCGGTACCAACAGGTCGGCTGGGTACGTGGCGGAAGTCGGAGTAGTGCAGCTGGTCGCGGAAACGGTAGCTGTAGGAGTAAAGTGCCCTCCTGGCAGCGTCGTTGATGGCGGCGTCCTCGGTGGAGAAGGGAACACAGCTGTAGTGCGTTGAACGGATCCTCCATCCGGAAGCCTCTGGCTGAGGTACCCGGATGTGTACCTGAGCTGTGTAGTAGTCCTCCAGGCCGGGCTCCTCAAAGTGCTCGACCACATACTGAGGCTTTAGAGTGAACTCTAAAAACCCCAGTAACTCCTCCAGAAGTCTGCAGAACTGCCCGGTCCCACCCAACGAGGCGTGTAGGTGGTACTCCGGACCACGCTGGCGAGGCTCCTCTGGATCTTCTTCCTCCTCGTTGTTGTTGTCATTCTCCTAGTCATCAGCCTCCATGTCGGGGTCAACCCCGTCACTGGGCTCCTCCTCGTCGCTGTCATCCCCAGAGTCATCTGGGTCACCACCAGCAGCGTCTGGTGCAGCGTCGCCGGCAGCAGGAGCAGCTGGTGGAATCACCATGTCTCTGTCGGCGTCCACCTCAAGCACAGTGCCGTCGAAGAGCTGAGGTGGCTCCTCCTCCTGTGCCTCTGCCTGTGCCTCAGGCTGTACCTGTACCGGGGCTTCCTCAGCCGGTGCCTCCTCGGGGTGCTGGGTAACTGACGGTCCAGCTGGGCGTGAACCTCCGGTGACAGCACGAGCGGTCTGATACTCACGAACCATCTGACAAAGGCAAAAAGTTTTGACTCAGTATAGAATAAATCAAAATGATAAGATCTTTTTAACAAAGAACAATATAAATTAGATTTTTATGCGAAAATAGGGTAATTTTGAAAGATGACATGGCTTTCTAGATGTTGGGTCCTTAATTTCTGACCAGTTCTAACTTAAGGCTGCGTCCTACAGTCAAAACGGCTCTGATACCACTCTGTCACACCCGATTTTCGAGGGAAAACCAAGTGCATCTCATATGTGCGCCAGGATCATGTTTACACACATATGATAGACAAAAGAGCCCATTTTGACACCATGGCCATCAGTACGATCACATCCTAATTAATCGGCTAAGGTCAGAGCCCATTTTGACACCATGGTTGCACTGTTTTCTTGGGTGGTTCTCCATGTTCCGATTATAGAATTGTTCTCTTGCATTAACCATCATTAACCATTAAGTTGTCATGATATAATCAATATTTTATAAAGATCCAAATTTTATCATTCCCAAGGTATAGCAACGCTAAGCATAACTAACCCAAAACATTATTTAAATCGGGGTTGTTTACAAGGAATCATGGATGAAAGACTAGGTAAATCCTTAAAAAGGTGTTCCCATCAAATTAATGCAATAAAAGTAAATTTTAGTTGTCATGCAATTATATAGGACAAAAGAATATGAGGGGAGGGCCACTTTCCTTGGTCTACAAAAAGATCTTCTTCCTCAAAAAGTTGTTCTTGATCTGCGTCGACGGGCGGCTCGGTTGCAACTGGCACAAGATCTACGATTAAAACATACAACAATAAGAAAAACAGTACATCAAACATCTCTAACAGACTAAAACAAGCGTCTAAAACTAACAAGCTCGAAAAGACGAACGTTTGGACACCAAAAACGCTAAAAACGGAGCTAAGCCGGAAAAGATATTGCTAAAACAAGTTTTAGGGACTTGTTGGCAAGGTTTTAGAACTTACCGGGGCTTAACTGCGAAAACCAGGGACTAAAACATAAATACGCGTTAAAACCCGAGGGCTAACGCGCAAAACTGACAGGGCTGGACTTCGGGATATAAAAACAGAGAAGCTTAGGGTGTTTTCTGTAAAAACCAGGACCTAAATCTAATTATTTTTGAACTAGATAGGACGGCGGGTTGATTAAGGAAAAGCTTAGGGTCTCTTTTGCAAAAAGGCCAGGGTTGACCGGTACGTGGCTGGATTGACTCGGTTCAGATTTAATTTGGGTCGTTGATCTCGTGATGGACGGCTGGCAGAGAAGGGGGCAGTCGGGCAGCGGCGGGACGCCGACGCACGGCGGCGCCGGGCCGGGAGTTCGCCGGAGAAGCTCGAACTCGAGCTGCGGGGCTCGGTTTTGGGCGCGAGTTGGCCCTACGGCTTCAGGGAGAAGCGGCGAACATAGCACGGGGGTTGTGGTCGTCGGGTTTGATGCGGCTGCGGCGCTCCCCGTCGAGCAGTGGCGGCGAAGCTCCGGTGAGGTGGTTGGGGGTGTGAGAGGGCGAAACAGAGAGCGAGAATGGGTCGGGGAGCTTCGTTACCTCAGCGCGAAGGTTCCTGTGTGGTTGGTCTGGACGGAGCGGCTCTGAGTCGGCGGATCGACGACGCGGCGGAGCTCCGGTGATGGCGGCGTGGAAGCGAGCTGCGCTGTGGTGTGTGCGAGGTGCGAGCGAGCGAAGAGGGGTTCTTGGTGGCTCGGTCGATGTTTTTATAGAGTGGAGGGAGGGGAAGGATGGGTCGGTGCCGAGGGGAAGGGAGAGGCCGGTCATCAATGGCGCACGGCGGTGGGGAGAGTTCGGTGGGAGAGCGTTTCGGGAAGGGGGAGCGGAGTGATGGTGGAGTGGCGGGTGGAAGCGGGCGGCAGTTACTGCGGCTCAGTGGAGGGGAGAGGAAAGGGGCGCGGGAGAGGGAGCGACGCAGGGAGCTCGAGCGGCGTGGCTGGGAGGGGCGTCTGGAGGTGGAAGGAGGTCCCGACAGGTGGGCCCCACCTGACGGCGGCTGTGAGAGGGAGGAGAGGGAGCCGGGCTGCAGCTGGGCCAAAAAGGAGGTGGGCCGGCGCAGCGCGCTTGGGCCGGGGAAGGAAAAGAAAGAGGGATGGGCCGGCGGGAGGGAAAGAAAAAGAAAAGAGAGAGGGAGAGATGGGCTGGGCCGAGGGAGAAGATAGGGAGATTGAGAGAGAGTTTAGGGAGGCTTTCCAGACTTTTTCATGGTTTTGAAATTCTCACACAAATCAAACAAAAGACATGCAATTTAAATATGATGCACAAGCACTTATTGCTCCAAAATTATTTAAATGATGTTTAAATATTTTCAGGCTCAAATTAATTGAAAATTTTAATTATGTCCTTATAAAATTAAATCCAATCATGTTGCTATGATTTATTTGTGATGGAATTTTAGGGTTTTACATTTGTCCATAGACATGCCTGATACCTGTGTTGAGAATATGCATCTTGTAAAAAAATGCTTCACCTTGGATCCATCTCCCCCGGATATGATAGTCTGATAAATGACTATTTATGACATTTACCTTATATTTTTTGTTGATTATTTTCAGATAATATTATATTATCATTAATTCGTAGAATCGCACGGGCATATTTGCTAGCCTAATACTAAAGCAAGCAAAGAGTCTTTGCGTTTTTTTTCTACCTTTGCTTCGTCCGTCGTCCGTCCTTTGGGCTTATATTAAGCTTGATCGGTTTATTTCCCGCAAAACAAAAACCCAACATGCATGCATCCACGTGTTAACCAATTGGACCCGGACATATACTATATAAAATACGTATATAAAATATATCAGAATTGTTGGTGGGTTATACCTATTGTCTTGCCTAATAATTAATTCAATGTAACAGATAACATCATGCATCAACACTGACCTTGGAATCAAAACACCGACCAGGAAATCAATATTGATCTTCACTCAGCAACGAACACGGCCAACAAGACCGACTAGAAAATTAACACCGATCTCCAAGCGGCAACGAACAGGACATATATGTATGGGACACCGTGTGAAAGCCGGTTTCTAGGCTATTTTGTGAGACGCAAATCCTAATATGCCGAGTCCTTAACGGAAACCAAATTGGTTTGCTATTCTAATCCTTATATAAGACTACCCAAAGTTTCAATATAAATCAATTTCAGTTCTAATAAAAACAACATCATACAATATCCTATATAGGGAACAGCGTTGACATATTGATGATTGCAGGCCTTCTCGCCGGGTGCTACCACCTCCCCTAATTACCTAGATACATGGCTTCTCCGAAACAATATGAGGACTGCACTCCATTCAATGCCCTAAGCAACACCGAGAACATTGATGGCATTTGCGATGTAACTGGGTCCACAACTTCCATTGTGCAGCCAAAGAACGAAAGAGGCAACGAGAAAGGAATTGGTATGCACAACTATCTTGCCAGGAAAAGAAGGAATTACTAGAAAAGCGTCGTGAAGCTCGACTGCAAAAGAAAGTTGTAGCTACCTTTGTTAATGTACGACATCACGGTCAAAAAGAATTGAAGCAATTCGAGCAAGAAGAACTACGATACACGCCAACTACATGTGACTTCGCATCACCCTCTAGAGAGATTCAAAGCCACAAAAGCATCCTGGAATTTCCTCAAACCATCCATTGCTCTATTCTAGGAAAGAAGTGTGTTCGCAAAAAAGAATTAACAAAGGGCAAATTGAAGCAAGACGTGCACATGCTAGAGCACGCTATGCAAATTTGACACCCGAGCAGAGGCAAGCAATATGCGATCGCTAGAAGTTGCTTTATGCAAACATGACATCTGAGCAAAAACAGACAAAGAGAGACCGTGAAAAAGCGCGTCGTGCAAGACGGCGCAACACCCGAAGTAAAAATTCCATTGCAATGCCGAACCCAATGTATAACTCATCACATCAGATTGGTATCCCTAGATAATATATTGGTTTCCATAATTCACATCTCATGTCAAGATTGAGTATATGTTTATTTGGTTGTTTCATATTATTTAAGTATGTGTACCTAAGTTATAAGGTTACATGGCATTTTTGAAATATCACTTTCCCATGCAGCAAAAGTTTTTATGTGATAATATATCTGTATAGTTTTTGCTCGTAGAAACACAATATAGACTGTCGCACCCGGATTTACACAAAACCCGAATGTGGCCATATGTGTGCCCAGGAAGTCCACAGACACATATAGCGAACAAATATGGTAAAAATCAGAGTACAATGCTTTATTCTCATCATATCGTAGCGTTTACATCAGAGTGCTTCAGAAATAAAATCATGGACAGCGGAAGACTAATGCATCTCTCTAGCGTAGCCGCAATCCCACAGGGACTCTGACTGGGGGAACGCCAACTCAGAAGTACGGTAAATCCTCGGGAAACTCCACAGCATAATCAGCCTGACTCCAATCTGTTACCCGTCCGGGATTTTGCCCAAAAATAGTAATAACAGCAAGTGTAAGTAATGGAAATTACTTAGCAAGTATAGCACGGGTTATGAAGGCTCAAAAAGGCTAGACTCGGGTTAACTGCATTAGCATTTTAGTTGGTTCGTTTTATCATTGTCCAAGTTACTACAAGTGAATGAATACCCGGTTGCATCCCAATTTAATAAAGTGTAAGTGACAATAAGCAGTAATAAATATCAAGTTCTAATCAAAAAGGATCCAGGCCGCTCGTGACCCTGAGCAAGGCTATCATGATAGATCGTACACTCTGCAGAGGTTTCGCCCTTTACCCACCAGTCGCGTAAAAGTTCAAAGGAACTTTGCACCCAACCACGCACATCAACACTTCCGAGGTGTGACTGCATAGGGACGCTACGAGGCTTTCACAAGACACCCTAACAAGTCAGTAGCCGCTGGAGTACTATACGGCGGTGAAAACTTAGGCACCGAGATCGACGTACGCCCACGGAGTCACACCGTGAGGGGGTCGATGGCGTCCGGAGCGCGGGTATCGCACCCATACTGCGCAACGTGCAGAGTTCTCAATCGCTGAGACTCCTACACGGGACTGGGTCTAACGGGACCTAGTCGACGGATCTCCCGCCCTCGGTGGAATCGGAGAACACCCAGCACCGTACCTCCCACAACGCCGTTGGCCCCTCGGTAACCACTGCCAAGCTAGAGACGTACAAGCTACTTGACCAAGACCAGAGCCATTATAGTTCCGGCGGTGGCGACAGGCTCCTGGGTTGCCGCTTTAAGAACCGGTCCTTAGAGGGAGACACTAGAGCAAAGCACACAGCACATGCTACTAGCCCCCTATTCCATGTTGCTAAAAAGCAAGTTTTAACATTAAAGTTGAAGTGGACCATTAAGTCAATATTAACAATTAAGTAGAGGTGACAGTAGTTGCGCCTAGCAATAAGCTACCCATACGCAAAAACCCATAGGAATACAAGGACAGGGAAAATAAATGCTAGGTATGACCTTAATGTTAAGCAATATTAGACACGTGCGTATGTAATGAATAGTGTATTAAAAGTGAGATAGGTAGCAAGGATTGTCCGTGCTATAACTTGCCTTCCTCGGAGTACGGCTGCTGCTGCGAGTCCTGTTCCGGCACGTCCTCAACGTACTCGAAGTCCAAAGCTACGGGCTCGCCGACTGGACACGATCATCACGCACGCATCCAAAGCAATCATTACATGCAAACAAAATTAATTCTATTAGAACAGTACACCAAACAGTGAAAACAGTACAAAAACAGGAGCTAGAAATATTCTATGCTTCGCTACGAACACATGAGCGCGAGAATCACACTAATCGGAGCTAAAACGTGAAAGTTATAAGGTTTTTAAGATCCAGGGACTATTCTGTGAAAAACCGAGGACCTATACGTAAATATGCGTATAACTACGAGGGCTAGCGCGTAAAAACAGCAGCGCTGGACCGCGGGTTCAATTTTTAAAAAGATCAGGGGCCAAAACGAATAAAACTGGACCTATCTGTAATTATTTTTGAACTGGCCTGGACCGCGGGTTGATTACGATAAAACACAGGGGCTCTTTAACAAAAGCGCCTCGGTGAACCGGTACGCGTCCGTCGGATCTGATTCGGACGGCTGGGATTAGAAACACGAAGGGGTATGGCTGATCTAATCTGGGCGGTCGATCTCGGATCGGACGGCTCTGATCGCCCGGCTCGCCGGGGACGAAGGGGACGCGGCGGCGCCGCTCGGCCGAGACCGGGGCTCGCCGGACTTGGGGATATCTCGAGCTAGAGTGCTCGGTTCTCGATGGGATCTGGCCCTATGGCTTCAGGACGCTAAGGCGAGTCGACCTAGGGTGATCATGACGAGCTTTGGCCGACGAGGGGGTCGGACGGCGTCGGGCGGCGGAGTTGAACTCCGGTGTACCGCGGGGGAGGTGTTTCGGGTGGTTGCTGGGTCGGATTTTTGGCTCTGGAGCTTCCTGGTGTGGTGGTGAGTGTGACTGGGTAGTTCTAGGGGTGCTTCGTGCAGTGGACAGGGGTGAACGACGGCGACCGGCGGATGAAGCTCGTCGGCGACCGCGGGAAGGTGTGCTATGGTGCTCAGGAACTGAAATTGACAGGGGGAAGGGCTCCGTTACCTCCTGGCGGTGCTCCTGGGGGGCTGAATTGGAGCGAGAGGGTTCCGGCGATGGTGTTCTTCGGAGCCCGATGCTCGGCGGCGGCGCGGCTCGGGGAAGAAGGGGTTGCAGCTGCTGCTGCTGGGCTCGGTGTGGCTCGGCGCGCTCCAAGGGGCTCGGTGAAGCTCCTCCGAGGCTCGGGCGGGGCGGAGCTGCACCAGGGCGAGGTGACGACGGCGGCCGGCGAACTCCGGGGCGCGGCACTCGGGAGCAGCGCGACTGGAGGCTGCGGCGGCGCTAGGGTTGGGGTGATGGGGGTGGGGGGTGCGGGCCCTGTCGTGGCAGACGCGCGGCCGGCCGCGCCATTAGCGGCGCCGGTTAAAGGAAAGGGGAAGGGAGGCGCTGACGCGTGGGGCCGGGCGAGCAGAGAGAGAGAGAGAAGGGGGCGTGGAGCAGGCCGGCTTGGCGGGCCGGAAGGGCTGGTGGGCCGGGGCGAAGCTGCTGGGCCGAGCGGGGAAGGAAAGAAAGGGAAATGGGGCGCTGGGCCGGGGGTGTTGGGCTGCTCGGGAGGGAAGAGATGAGGGAGCAGAAGTGGACTGGGGAAAGAGTTCGGGGAGCAAAAACGAACTACGGGCCTAACAACTTTTCTAGAGCTCAAAACAAAGTGATTCAAATTTGAATTCGAATATATTTAAATTCTTGTTTGAATCACAAGCAATACAAAAATAAATGCAGCAGCATGAATGCAACAATAAATGTTTCTATCACTTATATTTGATTTTAAATTTTAGAGAATTATTATTTAGTCTATAATAAATAGGAGCAAGCTCTAAATAATTATTTAAATGCCAAAAATTTTAATTTGAGTATTTTTGGGTGTTACATAGACTCAAATATAACAAGAATGTAAGGCAAACATATATTGTCCATATATACACATTCCTTTTTTCTATCTATTCCTATTTCCTAATACCTACCAAATTGCATGCCAATTTTAGTAAAAAATGTGGATCACATGATAAGATTGGCATGTGCACCACGCTGTTATTGCCATCATCATTCGTGGTATATCCCGTTGCAACGCACGGGCACATTGCTAGTAAAAATATAAATAAATAAAATTAAACAATAGAAAAAAGAAAATAGAATGAATAAGAAAAAGCAAATCAAAAAATAAAAAACAAGTAAGTATACAGAATAAAAGATAAAAAAGGACAAAAAATATAAATTGATGCAAATGATATAGAAAAATAAACAAAAACCGAATAATACAACAAAAAAGAAAAATAAAAAGAAAATTGAAAAGAAAATGTCAATACTGTGGTTTTTATTGGGCTCATTGTGCCGCTCATGCACAAACCTAAAGCCACTAGTGGGCCGAATAGAGCCCACCTAGTCACACGCACGACAGATAGCGGCCACACGGCGTGAGGGCTTGAAGCTGACTTTCAGCTCATACCATACAGGTGGTAATTTCACGTAGCAAAGTTAGTGTTAGCTGAATTTGAAATCAGCAATGATGGTCCCCTGAATTAATCATTCTCCATCGAGTAGTCCTAATCTGGAGCCACCATGCATTTCCTACCTTCCAAAAACACGTACTGCTAGTAGCTACAAATGCATGCGTGGCTAGTAGCTACTCTGCAGAAAGCGCCAACAAAAATGTTTATGAATTATGATGAAATTTATTTTCGAAAGGAGTTGTCGTGCAGTGTGCGTGCATGGATCCCGTGCTTTCTTATTCTAATGTGGTAGCTCTCGACTGCGACATGGCCAGCTTGATTCCTGGACCTGACGGATCAAATGGCGGATCGAGCCTGAAGGAGACCCAACTTCACCAACAGGGAGTGACTGTGACCCAACAGATAAGAATGCCTGTTTTCAAGTACTGTAAGTTTACACTCCTCTAGCTAGCATCAAATCTGCTAGCATATATGTTTTCCCACTGTGGTTTTAGTTTACAGCTGCTCCTTGATCAAAATATGATATTTTTTAGAATTAAATAATGTGCTACATACCTAAGTGGAGAAATACTCCCTCCGGTTTGGTAAAGGAGGTCGTTTAGGACAGCGACACAGTCACCAAAGCACAACTTTAACTTCTCTTTTCTATAAAAATATTTCTTAAAAAATTATATATGTATATATTTTTATAAAAGTAATTTTCAAAACCAATCTATTTATAATGTTCATATTTCTAAATTCAACAACTTAAATATTATTCATGATTTATATTCTCAATGTTTGACTCAAACCTTGTACTAAACGATCTCCTTTACCAAACCGGAGGGAGTATATATACGAGCCTGATCATTTGAGCATTTTCTACGGCTGCAGCTGCAGCAGCAAAGCCCATCGGCTACAGCCCAAGCACAATACTCCTACTTCGTTTTTGAACTGATGCACAACGATACTGGCTGCAGCTGCTAGTATCGGCTGCCTGCAATTGCTGTAGCGGCTGCCGCTACATCTGCAACTACTACAGCCAGCTATACTGATCGAGCTTATACAATTGGAAATTTTGAAATTGTATAATTTTAACCTAAAATAATAATCTATGACTTCTGAAATTATGTGATTTGCTCGTGGCTTTTTTATGAACTGACATGGCACACTTGTGAGCACCTGCTGGTCATGTACTGCTAGAGTACTAGAGCCCAAGAATCCACAAGTTTGCCAGGAGCAAAAAGCAGGACATAAAAGTCTTCGTTCTAACAGCAGGAACGACTAGAGAAGGAAATGATAATAATCTTACAGCTAAGCAAGTAAACAGAAGTACATTTCGGTTAATTACCGATCGATTGCTGCGTATGGCAGGTGGCAATAAGCAGCAATCAGAGACATGGCCTGGATGGATCGACCGGTGCATGTGCATGTGCATGTGCATGACCCACATCCGTGAAAAGAACTGGGATATATAGCTAGGAAACCGGAGTGGTTTAGTTGGGACCAGTACGTCCATACGCGCGCATGCGGCAGCTCAGCTACTATGCACTAGCTAGAGAGCACTACTGTATGTCAGCGGCTCGGCTCCAGCGCAAAAGAAATAAAGCAAGCGAAAGCGAAGGTTCAGGTCGTTGAATCGATCGTCAGAGACCACGACGTACGCAAAGCGTTAAGTCTACCGCGCGATTGGTCGTGCTCGCGCCGAAGCACGCGACCCGCGTGCGCCACCGCTGCGCCCCGCCTGGCGCCTCGCCACTGGCCGGGTTAGCGGTTCGGGGTTAAAAGTCAGCGGTTGCTGGGGAGATCCACCGCCATGGACTTAGAACGAGGAATCGGGGCGGCAGTGACGAAACTGGAGATAAATTTAAGGGGCCAACCCTCCACATAAATATTTACCGGTCCAAAAATCTAACAATTTATCTTAATGTTTCAAGTATATACTAGTTAGTCATAACTATAATAATTTAATAATTAATTACACACACAATAGCAATACATAAAAGAGAAAAATACGAGAATAGTTTAAAAAGTGGTCAATATATCTTACATGCTCATCTAAAAGGAGCCACAACGTTCACCGAGAGGACCAAAAAATTCCCACGTTAATCTAAAAAAGAGAAGGATATGGACCGTCAGATTTTATGAAGATCCAACGGTCCATATTATTCCGTTAATCCAAAAAAAAGAGAAAAATATATGCCATCAGATTTTATGAAGATCCAACGGTCCATATTTATTCCGTTAATCCAAAAAAGAGAAAAATATATGTCATCGAATTTTATGAAAATCTAATGGTCCATATTATTCCATTAATCTAAAAAAGAAAAATATATACCATCGGATTTCATAAAGATCTAATGGTCTATATTATTCCATTAATCTAAAAAAGAGAAAATATATCATCGTATTTGATGAAGATCTAATGGTCTATATTATTCAGTCCGCCGCCACTCCTCCGCGGTCAGTGCACGGCCGTCCGCGGCCGCCGCGGGAGCCCTCCACCGCCGTCGCGCGACCGTCCGAGGAGGCCTCCACCGTCGCCACATAGCCGTCTGCGGCCACTGCAAAAGCCCTCCACCGC
Organism: Echinochloa phyllopogon; assembly: GCA_033239725.1. Taxonomy (NCBI): domain Eukaryota; kingdom Viridiplantae; phylum Streptophyta; class Magnoliopsida; order Poales; family Poaceae; genus Echinochloa; species Echinochloa phyllopogon. The sequence goes on along the minus strand of BTCW01000018.1, from coordinate 57,202,048 downwards.
CGCCACGCGACCGTCCGTGGCTACCACGGGAGTCCTCTAACCGTCTAGGAGCAACCACAAAGGAATGGGAGCTCACCGGCACCTCTAACCGTCTAGGAGCAAAGCTCCAAGAGTAACAAACGTGAATCGACGAATCAAAGTTACTTCAAGTGCTTCAAGAGATGAACAAGTGAGGGCTCAAAGTTAGCACAAGCTTCACACCTTCAATCTTCTCTCTCACTCAAACCCTAGATGAATCCTTGCAAGAATCAAGCTTGGGAAGGAGTAGAGGAGTGAAATGAATGCTCAAGTGGGTGCTTATCACGAGTTAGGTCAGTGGAAGCAACAACAATGAATGAGGGGGGTGAGGGGGTATATATACCAACCCCCCAAAATGTGACCGTTATGTGTTCTGCGAAGGGGTATCGGATCTTCCGACCATGAGTCGGATCTTCCGAAGAATGACAGATTAGTGTTAGAAAATCACAGACAAATTCCAGGCATCGGATCTTCCGACATAGTGTCGGATCTTCCGATGAGGGCCGGAACTTCCGGCAAATGACAGAACAGTTCCAGGCGTCGGATCTTCCGACACCCTGTCGGATCTTCCGACAGGCGTCGGATCTTCCGGCCCCGGAACAAATCCAAACCGAGCTGGCCGGAACTTCCAGTCGGATCTTTCGGCCAGGGGTCGGAACATGCATGTGACACACAGAAAAGGCTGAAATCTGGCTAAGTCCCGGAAGATCCGACACAGTGTAGGATCTTCCGATGGAGTGTAGGATCTTCCGATGGAAGTTCCGATGCTAGGATCGGATCTTCCGATGGGAAACAACTCGAAACCGAGCCAGCCGGAACTTCCGGTCGGATCTTCCGGCCTAAGTTCCGACCAAGCAGACAACATGTGAATGCGACTTTGTGTGTCTCTCAAGTGGATTTTCATCTCAAGCATAGCACTTAAAACAACTAGAATTTGTCGAACACGTCCCCCTTGATAGTACGGTGGTCCTATACTCAAATTCAAACCGAAAATCAAATTAAATTCTTCGATCGAGTCCACCACCATAAGAAATCGAATTGGGGACCTTCTTTTCACATTTCTTTTCTTTTCTTTCATTTTATTCCTGCACAACTCATTCAAAGCATTATATCCAAATTTCTATTGTCACTAATGACCAAAATAGATTAAGTGCCTAGATGCACTTTCAATCTCCCCCTTTTTGATGATTGATGACAATATCAATTTTGTTTTACAAGATAAGAATAAAATTCATGTTTTTCACATCCAACAATAGTTAGAAAAGCTCCCCCTAAATTTGTGCATTTTTAACTTAAAAACCCTCAAATGCTTTTGCACAAATTTAAGTGAAACTTTCCTAATCAACCTTTTCATCCATGTGCTCAAGTGTGATAATAAATCTGTGATGCGTATGACATATATCCACAATCATTAAAGAGAGAAATAACATTACACCATCCATAAGCATCACATGAAAATGACATCAAGTTCAACATCACACTAGCATGAATTATAAATAAGTCTTACAAACATAAAGGTTCTCACTTGGCACACCACACATAACTCCAAATAAAGTTCTTACAAGTCCACAAGCACAAGCTAAAACATGAATAAAGGATAAAAGATAATGATGGGCCTCTATCCAATTCACTCCCCCTTTGTCATCAAGGACCAAAAAGGGAGCTACTCGGTGGCTTCGTCGTCGTCCCCGGCACCACCATCATCGTCGTCCTCGCCATCGTCACCATCATCACCACCGTCATCGTCCTCATCGTCACCGACTTCTTCTTCGTTTTCTGACTCACTTTGGTAGAATTCCTCTTCGCCGTCGGTGTCTTCCTCTTCCACTTCTTCAATCTCATCCTCATCATGTTGTTAAGGGGCTCCAAAGACATATTCTTGAGTATTAGCCAACCAAGGATTGTAGAACTGAGGAGGAGGAGAGAACTCTCTAGGCTGGCGAACGAGGGAATGAGGCAACTGATAGTGATCCAAGAGTTCTTTGTGTTGCTTGTCAAGCTTGCACATGTCCTCATCCAAGCGAATATCACGTTCATGAGCTTTCTTGGCTTGATAGGAGCATGCGATGAAACAAGCGAAGACTCCTTGCACAATAAAGTCTAGCTTCCCTTTCTTGCTCTTGGGACCGAGAGGAGCACCACGAGAGGAAGATGGACTTGCTGAAGGAGGAGGTGCACGAGAAGATGAAGCACCATGAGTAGTAGTCGGAGCACGGACGCCTTCATAGGGCTTGACCTTGATCTTTAACAGTTGCTCAATTTTTCCTTGGGGAGAGCAATATGGGAAGTGAGGCTTGTCAGTTATAATGTTTACTCCAGTCACATGCTTACTCATATGGAAGATGTAGGGAGCAAAGTGGCGGCCACTCGATGATTCATGGGAGCATAAGATAATTTCATTCCAAATGAAGTTGAACATTTTGAACTTTGGCTTGCCGGGGGCCATCTGAAATAGCAAGTTCTTGGCCCTCTTAGAAATGTTATCGGCGTCACCTGCCCTAGGATACAAGGTTCCCCTAAAGAGTTGATTAAGCAATTTGTAAAACAGAGAGAGACCCTTGTACTTCCCAAAGACAACTGCTCCATAAGCCCCATCATACATGAAAGCGAGCTTCACATCATCAATCTCACACCCCTGATGAAGATCTACCTTGCTGTGATCATTGATAGTGTGAGCATAGGCGGTTTCCTCAGCTAACCCAAACAGCCCCGCAAAAGCATGCAAGGAAATGGATAGGCGTTTGCCACAAAGAGTCCAATGCATCTCATCCCTCTCCTGATCAATCCACAAGGTGACATAGAACTGAGCAATCACTTCTTCATTGTAGGCACACTCAAAGGCCATGATGTTGGCCACATCCATCTCAACACATTTCCGCTCATAAACATCATCAACAACTGGCTTCAGTAGCGGTGGCATGCCCTTCAAATAATTCCAATCCACCCAATACATGGGTGTACACAGCCTACCCATCTTCAGAATAACAGACTCATACCAATCCGCTTGACGATGCAGCCAAAAACAAGGATCACCCTTGAATTGCTTGGAGATGATGGATCTAGGGTCCTCATGTGCACTAAACCGAAGTGGTTTCATGCTATTGGCTGCAGACTTGAAATTTATCAAAGCTCTATCACTCGGATGACGAAATGGAATAGTAGTGGATATGAAATTCTGAGCAAGAGTAGATAGATCAATGTCATCATTGTATTCTAACCCAGTATGTTCCTCACGGTTAGCTCTCTTGGTCCTTGGACGTGGAGGAGAGGAGGTGGTCTGAATTTCCTTTCCTCGTCCTTCACCACTAGAAGGCCCCCTTCCTCTAACAGTCCTTGTGGCAAGTTGTTTCTTTACTTGTTTGCCTCTTCCTTGCTCTCTTGTCTCATTATCAGAATCGGACTCGGTGTCAGATGGTGAGCCAATATTTTTTCCATAGCTAGGTCGGGCTTGCAAAGTTGACGTCTTCTTCTCAGTGTGCTTCATACGACCCATCTAGACAGACAACAAGAAAGGATCAACAGATGGACGATGAAGAGAGAGTTCAAATTAAAAAGTCAGTGCCCCAGGTCTGTCGGATCTTCCGGCTATGTGTCGGATGATCTGAGGCTTGGATCTTCCGACGCATAGCCGGAAGATCCGACAAAATCGAGGATGACCTAAAAATTTGGGAATCAAACTTCTAGCCCACCAAAAGTTATGAGATCATAGGGAAGTGTTCTAGACATGTATATGAAGATATTCACCAAGGGAAATCCACTAGAACCTTCTACATTGATGGATCGGGCGACGGGAAGTTTGAATGAGATACCTTTGAGATTTCCCGCAAAAAGTTCGGAAGATCCGAAGGGGATTGAGTTCTTCAAGATGGGGAGAATCAAATGAGCCACAAAGATCAACAATCCTTCGGTTGAACTCCAAAATCGCCGCACGGGTGGAGAGTGAGTGAGAGGAAGCAGTTGGGAAGAGAATGGAATGAATAGAGGAAGTAACGGTTCATCCCAGATATTTATAGTCGCGAGCAGGCCGGAAGATCCGACGCACAGTCGGAAGATCCGACCCTGGAGAAAGTAACCAGAAGTTCCAACGGAAGTTCCGGCCTTTCCCAGGTCCGGAAGATCCGACGGACCGTCGGAAGATCCGACCGCCGGAAGTTCTGAAAGAAAACTGAGAGAGAATGAAGCGAGGCAGAGCTGTCCGGAACTTCATTGGGTAAGATCCGATGGTGTGTCGGAATATCCGGGATTCCAGAAAACAGATTTGACAACGATTTTCGAGATGAGATTTTATGGAAGATTTTGAGAGATATTGCCTATGGACATGTAAGACCCTTGACTCAAAAAGATCAGGCACAATCATCAACACATAACAATGATCTTTTGAGACAAGGAATGATCCACCGATCACAAGATCTAAAGATTTTTGAAAAAACTCACACAAAAAGGATAAAAACAGTTTTTCTTCTAGACTAGGCAACAAACAATTTGGTATGCAACAAGTCAAGCCAAGTTACGAGAATCCAAGATATTTAGCTCACTCCTCAAAGAACAAAACCTTTTCTCATCAAGAGGCTTGGTGAAGATATCGGCTAGTTGTTTATCGGTTCCTACATGGCTTAGAACGATATCTCCTTTGGCTTCATGATCTCTAAGGAAGTGATGCCTAATGTCAATGTGTTTGGTTCTTGAGTTTTGAACGGGGTTGTTTGCTAGTTTAATGGCACTCTCATTGTCGCACAAGAGAGGGATATTTTTGTACTCACATCCAAAGTCACTCAAGGTTTGCCTCATCCAAAGTAGTTGAGCACAACAAGCACCGGCTGCAACATACTCGGCCTCGGCGGTGGATAGCGCAATGGAATTTTGTTTCTTAGAACTCCAAGACACCAAAGACCTACCAAGAAATTGGCAAGTCCCCGTTTTACTCTTTCGATCTACCTTGCAACCGGCATAGTCCGAATCGGAATAGCCAAGTAAATCAAACGTGGAACCTTTGGGATACCATAAGCCAAGGTTCGGAGTATGCACTAGATATCTAAAGATTCTCTTAACAGCCATTAGATGACATTCCTTTGGATTGGCTTGAAATCTTGCACACTTGCACACGCTAAGCATTATATCGGGCCTAGATGCACAAAGGTAAAGTAAAGATCCAATCATGGAGTGATATACCTTTTGATCGACCGATTTTCCTTCTTCATTGAGATCCAGATGACCATTCACGGGCATTGGAGTCTTGATGGGTTTAGCATTGGTCATATCAAACTTTTTGAGCATATCACTTGTATACTTTGTTTGACATATGAAAGTTCCATGCTTCAATTGCTTGATTTGAAAACCAAGAAAGAATTTCAATTCTCCCATCATTGACATCTCAAATCTCTTGGTCATTATCCTACTATACTCTTCACAAAACTTTTCATTAGTAGAACCAAAGATAATATCATCAACATAAATTTGACACACAAATAAATATTTGTCTATTTTTCGAGTGAAGAGAGTAGAATCCGCTTTGCCCATTACAAAGCCATTTTTGAGAAGAAATTCCTTAAGGCATTCATACCATGCTCTTGGGGCTTGCTTGAGCCCATAGAGCGCCTTATGGAGTTTGTAGACGTAGTCGGGATGCTTGGGATCTTCAAAGCCCGGTGGTTGCTCCACATATACCAACTCGGAGAGAGGTCCATTCAAGAATGCACTCTTCACATCCATTTGATATAGCTTGAAGTTGTGATGTGAGGCATAGGCTAGTAGAATACAAATTGATTCAAGCCTTGCCACCGGAGCATAAGTTTCACCAAAGTCAAGACCTTCAATTTGAGTGAAACCTTGAGCAACCAATCTTGCCTTGTTTCTTGTGACAATCCCATTTTCATCTTGCTTGTTCCGAAAAACCCACTTGGTGCCAATGACATTTTGCTTGGGTCTTGGGACCAATTCCCAAACTTCGTTTCTTGTGAAGTTGTTTAACTCTTCTTGCATTGCAATGACCCAATCCACATCGCCAAGAGCTTCTTCCACCTTGAGAAGCTCCAAAGAGGAAACAAACGAGTAACATCCACAAAAATTTGCTAGACGAGAACGAGTGGTTACCCCTCTTTGGATGCTCCCTAGAATGTTATCAACGGGATGATCCCGTTGAACGCTTTGATGAACTCTTGGGTGTGGAAGTGTTGATTGACGTTGAATAGGTCCATCATCCTCTTCTTCATTGTGAGACTTGTCACCTTGAGTTTCATCACCTTGAACTCCCCCTTGATCGTTGCCATGATCATGATCGTCACCATGATCTTGAACTTGATCTTGCGAAGAGCTTGGTGGTTCCACTCTTGTTGATGATGTTGATGGATCAATGTTAAATATGATTTCCGAGACTTGGTCTTGTTCCTCATCTTCTACTTGGGGCTCTTGAGGCTTCACTTCACCTAAACTCATTTTCTTGATAGCTTGACTTGGTGGCTCTTCATCTACAAGGTCATTCACAACTTGCTCTACTTGAGAACCGTTTGATTCATCAAATTTCACGTCTATCGTGATCTCAACACAACCGGTGGTTTTGTTGAAGACACGATAAGCGTGTTCGTTAGTACCATAACCAAGTAGAAAACCTTCATCAACCTTGGGTGCAAACTTGGAGCTTTTGGTTTTCTTGTTAAGAATGTAACATTTGCAACCAAAAACTCGAAAGTAGTGCACATTTGGTTTGTTACCGGTGAGGATCTCGTACGGAGTCTTGCCCAAGTACTTTTGAAGATAGAGGCGATTAGTGGCATGGCAAGCCGTATTGATCGCCTCGGCCCAAAAGATATCCGGAGTCTTGTATTCATCAAGCATGGTCCTTGCCATTTCAATCAAGGTCCGGTTCTTTCTCTCAACAATGTCATTTTGTTGAGGTGTGTATGGAGCGGAGAGCTCATGCTTGATGCCTTCTTCATCAAGGAATTCCTCAACTTTGAGATTCTTGAATTCCGTTCCGTTGTCACTTCTTATTCTCTTGACTTTCAACTCAAACTCATTTTGAGCTCTTCTAACGAACTTCTTGATAACCCCTTGAGCTTCACTCTTGTCTTGTAGGAAGAAAACCCAAGTGAATCGAGAAAAATCATCCACAATGACAAGTCCATACTTGCTCCCACCAATGCTTATATAAGCAATTGGCCCAAATAAATCCATGTGAAGCAATTTCAAGGGTCTTGAGCTAGTCAATATGTTTGTGGGTGGATGAGGGGCTCCAACTTGCTTTCCGGCTTGACAAGCACTACACAACCTATCTTTCTCGAAGACAACATTTGTTAATCCTAGAATGTGTTCATCCTTTTGAAGTTTGGCCAAGTTTCTCATCCCAACGTGAGTTAGCCGGCGATGCCAAAGCCAACCCAAGCTAGATTTTGCCACTAAACAAGTCTTCGGTTCCACTTTATTTGTTGTGAAATCAACTAAATAAAGCTTTCCGTTAAGTTGACCCGTAAAAGCAATAGAGGAATCCTCCCTTCTAAGGACGCTCACACCCTCATTAGTAAAGAGACAATTGTAGCCTTTTTCACAAAGTTGTGATACGGACAAAAAATTGTACCCTAGAGAATCAACTAGATAAACATTTGAAAGAGATGAGTCTTGTGATATAGCAACTTCACCTTGACCAATCACATCACCATGGTTGTTGTCACCAAACGTGATCTTTTCTATAGGCGAGTCATATTCTTTCAATTTAGCAAACATGTTCTTCTCTCCGGTCATATGATTTGAACATCCACTATCAAGCAACCATGAGGATCCACCGGAGATATATGCCTACAAAACAAGTTTAAGCTTTGAATTTAGGTACCCAAAAGAGATTGGGTCCTTGAGTGTAGCTTTTGAAATCTTAGGCACCCAAACACTCCTCATCATCTTCTTTGCATGAGCACCCACATACTTTACCACCATCTTCTCATTGTGATCCCATACAACCGTGTAGTCAATGGTGTAGTTGGGAGATGGCTTATGCTCAATGCTCTTTTCTTCTTTCTTGATCTTGGTTGAGCTCTTGACATTGTTGGTTATTGCCTCAACCTTAGGCTTGTCTTCTATGGTGTTCACAATCACACCATGAGCAATGTTCATCATGTCTCCAAGGTTTGCACCCTTGGTGAACATTGGTACTTCATGACCTCTCAACATTCTTGTATCATTTGCTTTTCCTCCTCTAGTGAATCCGAGCTCATCCTTGGTACTAGGATATCTTCCGGCTTTATATGCCGGATGGCTCTCAAATTCACTCTTACCTTTGGCCTTGCCTTTGCCAATTGTCTTGGTCAATTTTTGAATCTTTGCATCTTTAGCTTTGACTTTCTCTTCTAGTTTTGAAAGGTTAGTGGCACAAGCATTTATATCAAACTTATAGCATCTTGAGCAACCTTCACTAGTAGAGACATTTGAGTCAAGAATTGTCTTAGAGTTAATCTTGGTGCTTTCCCAAAGAGCGCTAAAGTTGACTTCTAGATCTTTATATTTGACCTCTAGGCTTGAATGCCTTTCTTGAAGCTCACTTTGTACATTCTTTAGGTTGGCAATAGATTCATTTTCCAAGGACAATTCCTTAGACATCTTCTCACAAGAGTAATTGGCAAGTGACAAGTCACAATTCAATTTCTCCACCTTGATCTTCTCCTCAACTAGAGTTTCTTCAAGAGCAAGGTTTCTCTCCTTTTCAAGGATGAGCAATTCTTCTTGCCTATCAAGAGACTCTTTCCTTTTCTCCAATTTCTCTACTAGTTTCTTAATTTGTTTGTAGCCTTCTTTACCAAACTTGTTTATCATGTTCTTTTCATGTTCGGCTTCCTCTTCATCTAGATCATTTTCTACATTCCTAGATGTCAAGATGGTGGATGAGATAGATGGGGTGATGTTTGATACCTTAGTCCCTTGGGCCATGAGGCACATGGGAGCTTCATCATCACTATCTTGATAGTTGTTGAAGAGTCTAGATGTTGATGTAGGGACTTGAATGGCAAGAGTTGCCACTTCTTCATCATCGGAGTTATCACTCGAAGAATCCCACCCTTAACCAACATGAGCACTTCCAAACTTCTTGTACTCTTGACTCTTCTCTTTGTATCTCTTCTCCTTGTCAAAGTACTTGTCCTTCGACTTCTTGTCTTCTTTGTCATTTTTCTTGCGGGGGCAGTCGGCAATGTAATGCCCTTTCTCCCCACACTCGTAGCATCTTCTTTGAGACATGGACCTCTTGTCGCCCTTGTTCTTCATGAACCTCTTGAAGTTCTTCACCATCATGGTGGTTTCTTCATCAGTGCTATCACCATCACTTGAGTCTTCTTTCTTCTTGGAATTGGAAGTCTTTTCAATTGACTCAACCTTCTTGCTTGGTTCGGCTTTGAGAGCAATGGTCTTCACTTCGGTTGGTTCCGTCGATCTAGATGCATCCAAGTTGTTCATTTCATGATATTGTAATTTGTTAAACAACGCCATGGGTAGCATCTTCTTGAACTTGCCCTTCTCCCTAATCATGATGGCAAGCATTGGGTTCTTGGGTGCATATGCTCTAAGCATCTTCTTGGTCACTTTGTGCTCATCCCAATCTTTGCTACCTAGCATTCGTATCTCGGTGACATGTAGCTTCAACCGATCATACATCTCTTGGCGAGTCTCATCCTTCTTCATGACAAAGGCTTCTAGTTCTCCTTGTAGAAGATCAATCTTGCCTTCCTTGACCACATCTGTCCCTTCATGAGACAATTGAAGAGTGTCCCAAAGATCCTTTGCAACTTCAATTCCTCTAATCTTGTTGTACTCATAGGGACTAAGAGCACTTCTAAGAATCATCACGGCTTGAGAGTTGCGGAAGAAATCATACTCTTGTTCACGACTTGGCTTGGCGTCTTTGTCAACACCTATATTCACAACGGTCCAAAGAGAAGGGTGAAGACCATATAAATACATTTTCATATCATCAATCCAACGAGCATAGTCAACCCCATTGAATTTGGGAACTTTGCCCATTGGAACCGATGAGAATTAAGACTAGTTGGATCAAGAGATTTGTTAGATGATGATGTCTCATATTTATGAGACACGGAGTGGAGTCCATCCAACACTTCTTTTTTCCTTTAGCTTCTTCTTGAGAAGCTTTTGAGCCTTCCTTTCGGCCTTTTCTTAAATTTTCTTCTTCATCTTCTCATTTCTCTTCTTCTTCTTTTCTTCTTCATCCAAGCTTTCATCAACGTCGCTGATGATAAGATCATCATCACTTGAGCTTGAATCGATGAACAATGATCGATCATCCTTGGAAGCGGAAGCACCAACACCGGAGTTGTCCCCCTTGTCGGACATAATGTTTTTCCCTTAGCGGTTAAGCCTTAATCAAGGGATTAGGCTCTGATACCAATTGAAAGGACCAACACTAGGCCTAGAGGGGGGTGAATAGGCCCTGTAAAAAATTTTGCAAAATTGCTCTGAAAACTGTCAGACGTCGGATGATCCGATGCAGTCTCGGATCTTCCGACCCCCCGGAAGATCCGACACTGTGTAGGATCTTCCGACGGGATAAAAACTTTACTTCGTAATTTGAGTTCTAGCACACTTTTTAAAGATTCTAATTGAATAGAAGTGTGACAATAAGTGTATAGAGCCTTCTATATATGATCAATGCAATAGAATAACAACAAGCAAGTAGATCGAACCAAATCAAGCAAATCCAACAATAAAACAAATGAGTACAAGGAGACAATGGATTTACTTTCGAAGTTCACTCCACAAAGGAGCTACGTCTCCGTTGAGAAGCTCACAAAGAGCCGGGCTGTCACACTAGCCCCAAGTCTCCCTCAATCAACCACAAAGGAAGATTGAACCACTTACTATTGGCTCTCACAAAGAGAGGGGTAATACAAACTTCCGGGGCTCAACCACAAAGGAATGGGATCTCACCGGCACCTCTAACCGTCTAGGAGCAAAGCTCCAAGAGTAACAAACGTGAATCGACGAATCAAAGTTACTTCAAGTGCTTCAAGAGATGAACAAGTGAGGGCTCAAAGTTAGCACAAGCTTTACACCTTCAATCTTCTCTCTCACTCAAACCCTAGATGAATCCTTGCAAGAATCAAGCTTGGGAAGGAGTAGAGGAGTGAAATGAATGCTCAAGTGGGTGTTTGTCACGAGTTAGGTCAGTGGAAGCAGCAGCAATGAATGAGGGGGGTGAGGGGGTATATATACCAACCCCCCAAAATGTGACCGTTATGTGTTCTGCGAAGGGGTATCAGATCTTCCGACCATGAGTCGGATCTTCCGAAGAATGACAGATTAGTGTTAGAAAACCCTAGACAAATTCCAGGCATCGGATCTTCCGACATAGTGTCGGATCTTCCGATGAGGGCCGGAACTTCCGGCAAATGACAGAACATAGCAAGAAAGCCCTCAGAACAGTTCCAGGCGTCAGATCTTCCGACACCCTATCGGATCTTCCGATAGGCGTCGGATCTTCCGGCCCCGGAACAAATCCAAACCGAGCTGGCCGGAACTTCCGGTCGGATCTTCCGGCTAGGGGTCGGAACATGCATGTGACACACAGAAAAGGCTGAAATCTGGCTAAGTCCCGGAAGATCCGACATAGTGTAGGATCTTCCGATGGAAGTTCCGATGCTAGGATCGGATCTTCCGACGGGAAACAACTCGAAACCGAGCCAGCCGGAACTTCCGGTCGGATCTTCCGGCCTAAGTTCCGACCAAGCAGACAACATGTGAATGTGACTTTGTGTGTCTCTCAAGTGGATTTTCATCTCAAGCATAGGACTTAAAACAACTAGAATTTGTCGAACACGTCCCCCTTGATAGTACGGTGCTCCTATACTCAAATTCAAACCGAAAATCAAATTAAATTCTTCGATCGAGTCCACCACCATAAGAAATCAAATTGGGGACCTTGTTTTCACATTTCTTTTCTTTTCTTTTCTTTCATTTTATTCCTGCACAACTCATTCAAAGCATTATATCCAAATTTCTATTGTCATTAATCACCAAAATAGATTAAGTGCCTAGATGCACTTTCACACCGTCGTCGAGGGGCCATCCGCGGGAGACCTCCACCGCCGCCGCGCGACCGTCCATGGCTGCCGTGGGAGTCCTCACCGTCGCCGCGCGACCGTCCACCGCCGCGGAAGCCGCTTGCGCACCTTTGGAGTTCGAGGTCCGGCCGCTCCGCGCGCCGCTAGAGGCTGGTGGGGCTGAAGGCTGCCAGCCGGGGAGACCGGCACCCCTCGCCGCTGCCACTAGAGAGACGGGGAGATACATGGAGAGAGATAGAGCGGGGGGAGTGGTGGTGTCGGTGAAAGATAAGGAGAAAAAGAGATGGGTGGGTTCACGTGTTGGTAGTTGGTATAGAATATATGATATAGAGGATAACGAGTGCAGAAAAAATTGATATAGATGGGTGAATCTCAATGACTAGGCAGGAATGTTTCTTTTGGAGGATGAGAATAGAGTACGACGAAGCCCTATATGCCCTACCATGTTCCTCTATATAAGAGGGCAGGAGGCAACGTTCAACAATAAGCGAAGGACAACACATCGATCTGCATGTGTGCCTGATGAGCCCCTATCCCAAGTTTAGAGGATCAAAAAAACGTTGCACTCCAACAAACCCAACAAGCGCATGTCCCAAGTTTAGAGTGTCCAAAAATAAGTTGCACTCTAGCAGACCCAACAAGCTCCTATCCCAAGTTTAGAGGGTCTAGAAAAAAGTTGCACTGCAGTGGACCCTCTACATGACGCCCAATATTTGGGAGGCTTCCAAATCCACCCTCCATTCTCGGCGTCTATAGACAGCACTATATTTATGAGGGCTTTTGCTGTAGTTGTAGCATTTTTGTGGCCTTTAAAAAATAGAGGTAGCCTCCATTTAGTATTTGAAGAGTATGGTCTGAGAGGTATTGGTGGAGTTAATCTTAATAATATAATAATATTACCATATTAGTTGAAATAAAAAATACATACTGTTGTTTTTTATAAAATCTAAGAATATATATTAACCTTTAAAGTCCATTGATTAGAATAAGTAAATAGTTAAATTCTAAATTAAATAAATAAGAAAATTATAGATTGATCAAAGAATCAATATCAAATACAATTAGTAAATATAAGACTGCATTATTAATTCATACCATGTGCCACGTATATGATGATGATGGGCACACTTGGACGAACCGTATTAGCAGTGAAACAATGAATATTTAAATAAATTTATATTTAAGTTAAAGAAACCTAAATATTAGTATTAAAAACAAGCTATCTGCGTAAATTTGTGCGGGCCACCTTGCTAGTTTCAATTTTACCGTACGGTTTTCACTGTATTGAAATCATCAATAATTAAATTCGTGGTGATCTTCATTGTAATTTCTCTCTCAATATAGAGTACTAAGCAATATCTTAAAAATCTATCTAGATTAGATAAATAGAGTTCGTTTATATTGGTTCGAATCCGAGGAGGAACATCAGGAGGGCTGGCTTGGACTGGACGCGTACCCGCCCCTGCCCGCCGTCGTCGTTCTCCTGCCCCTTCGTTGTCGTCGTGGCTGTCAAGGCTGCGAGCCACGCACACCACAAAATTCCACAAAGAATTGACGTCGGTACCGACGGCACGTCGTATGGCGCCGCCACCGCTGGAAAAGAAAACGTCATACGATACGACGATGTGCTTCACATGGGTGCTGCCGTGCAATTTTGTGGGGGGGGGTGGCCCCTGCCGCCCCCTCAGTTCCGTCGCTGGGGCGGCGGTCGGTCCGGTGGGGGCGACGGACGGAGGGCCAGGCGGCGATGGTGCCGCCGGCGGGGCGGTGGAGATCTCCGATGGACGGTGCCGACGGCGGGAGCAGAGGAGGCGACGAAGAAGACGACGACCGTGGGTTAGCATGGCGGTGGCAGGACGCCGTCGGAGCCGAAGGCGGAGGAGGCGGTGAGGAGTCGACGACGACATATTAGTATTGACCGTGGTGGTGGACGACAGCGGAGCGGGTCGCGCAATAACGTGGTCCTGTAAGGAGGTTGTTTAGGCTGGCATGTGCCGCACCACCTCTAGCTCTTCCTGGGAGGCAAGTATGGCATGTTTCTTGGTTGATTTATTTGATCTTTTAGTGAGATGTTTTGGTGGTGGTATTTTTTTAATATAGATGATAAGAGTTTTAATAATTTTTTATTAAAACAGAAAAATAGTAAAAATAAAAGAAATAAGGTACAGAATGACAAACCCCGCATGCATCCTTGTCCTATCCGTGAATGAATCCACGGACACACACGCGAGCTATACCCATACGTATGGATCGAGTACTCCGTAGACATGTCTGCCAGCCTAGCTTGGCGTATCTACCTGAAAAGTCAATCGGGAACGTGCTGGTTGTCCGCTGCGCGCTTTGCTTTTGGCCGAGCGTAGCTGCACGGTGTCTGTGCGTACCATCATTTTGCCCTCCACCGCGCGAGAGAGAAAAAAAAAGCCGTGTGCGTACGCGTGATCTCCTGGAAGGATCAGAAGATATACGCTCCTTTTGCAACCTTTTCCCCTACTACCCACGATCGCCCGCTCTGCGTAGTAGTACGTCGTGCTAATCATTGACCTGATGGCCTAGGAAGTCAGGAAGACGATAGCCGCCGCCGGGCAGTGCATTCTCAGGATGAGATAGATGATTACCCATCTTTTCCAAAAAAAAAGATTATCCATCCTATTTAGGCCATGTTTCTTTTGTCAGTAATTTTTATTTTTCTCAGAAAATCTGACATGCATGAAGTATTAAATAAAGTCTATTTGTAAAATAATTTTAAGAATAAATGTAACTTTACGCGACGAATCTAATCAGTCTAATTAACTCATGATTTACTATAGTAATGCTGCAGTAACTATCCTCTAATCATACGGTCAGATGCCTCATTACATAGGTCTCGCGAATTAATCCGGATTATGTACTTAGTTTTGTAAACTGACTTTATTTAATACCCTTAATTAGTGATTAAACATGTGTAAAAAATTTTACCCTAAAGAAACACGCCCTTAGAAAACTATACAAGTATTATTTATTGTTTTTAGTGACTTATTTTACCATAAAATGTATTTTTAAATATAATTTATTAAAATTTAATTTTAAATAGTAATTTGGAACAGAAAGATATTTCTTCGTTCCCACACGAGGCTTTTCCTACCTGTTCATTTGCGGTGTGCATGCACGCGTCCACAGCCGTAGGACCTACAGTATAGTGCTTATGCTTTTGAGAGGTACGGTCCCACTGTTTCAATCTTTCGGATTCTGCGAGAAATTCAACAGACCACCAGGCACTACCTACGACAACAGAGATGCAGAATTATCTATGGTTCTAATAAGGTTGCAATCAAGACTTAAACCTAGGTACGCAAAGGCGTATTATCATGCCTCCACCACCACACCAAAAAATGGTTCTCCTCCCAAACGTGTGGTGATAATAGTTACCCTCCGCTCCACTATTCTAAAACCGTAAACATTACCATTATTTTTAAACATCTTTCCTTTTTTAGGAAGTATGAAGGCAACAAAGAAATGCAAGCACCAACAAAACTAAAATAAGAACCGGAAAAGAACGAAATGCACGAGTCTTCAATTGAAAATACTTACAACCGTTACATCTAGCTGCAAAAATAAAAAGAAGAGGCCCGATATTGGGTACTAGATGGGGCCAAGCACCTAGGAGACATTCTGGGCTGATTGGTTCCCTCCACAAGGGCCTAGCCAGGCTTACAAAATGCACCCCAGCTTGATTGGATGCCTGCATTAGGCCTTAGCCAGGCTCCACCTAGCCAAAAGGCACGTAGGGCCTGCATAGGCTGGAAACGCGAGGAAGGTGCGTTTCCAGCCTGTGCAGCCTGCACAAGGCCCTGACAGGCCACGCGCTGGTTAGGCTCAACTCCCGCGCGCTGTGAAGAACCGCTTACATGGGCGTAGGAGGCAGCGCTGACGGCGCCAAGGAGCGTCGGACCATGGGGTCATGCCGCCGTGCCGTGGAGGAGCGTTGGGCCGTGCTAGCGCACCGCGGAGGAGCACGAGGGTGCGTGGCGCCGGCCCGCCTTGGTAGTGCCATCGCAGAGCATGAGGACGCGTGCGGCGGAACTGAGGCCAGCATTGGAGAGCGTAGCATTGATGGTGGAGTGGAGGACGGTGAGGGCGGAGACAACGGTGGTGAGGAGCAGCTGTGCGGAGAGGATGCCGTAGACCTTGCGGACGAAGCCCCAGCAGAGGGCGCTCTACCCGCGCGAGATCCCGGGGTACAGCTTCTCCCCGATGCCGCCCTCCAGGTCCACCGACGACGCCTCTACCTTCTCCTTCATCTCCGGCGCGCGGCGGTACCCCGCCGGCGCGAGCGGCTGCATCTCCGACACCGACGCCATCTCTCTCCGGCGGGATTGAGGGTGGGGGAATGGTGAATTTTTTTCGTTCAAGACATGGTTTGCGCGTCGCTGCGGATGGAAGCACATGTTGGGGCGGCGGACGGTGGGATTTGTAGATCTGCTCTTCGCCACGGAGGAGCTTGGGGGCGGCGCCACGGAGGAGCTTGGGGGCGGCGCCATGGAGGAGTGGCGGGGTGGAGGAGCTTGGGGGCGGCGAGGGTGGGCGTGCGGCCAGGAAGAATGAACGAGACAAGATGGTAACTTCACCTCCATTCAGTCTAAGGTGACTATATCACCTAATGCATCGAACCAATCAAGATCTTAACAGTGCAGGCTATCCTAAGCCACTTCAACCAATAACCGCCCCCTTGTATTGCTTATCAGAGCCGTGCTGACTGTAGGAACGCAGCCTAGATAGTACGGTTGACAAATTACTAGGAGTCCCCCCATGTTTTAAACTTAAAAACCTAACAGTCGAGTCTTGTGTGAGTTTATGTCTTTAAATGCTTGTACTTATTGTTATTATGCATATGTTTGATTCGGTTCTTTGTAATGATTGTGATGGGCGTAGACACCTGTCTGCAACCATCTAGATGTTGGAATAAGGCTTAAGGACTTTATTGTTTAGGTAGCAGGGGGGTATATATTTTTCTCGTACTAATCAACTGACCTCTGAACTTTGTGATTATAGATGGTTAACCCTGGGGGCAATGCGGGTGGTCAGCCTCCGAACCAGAACCCGCCCCCGAACCTGAATCCGAATCATCAGATCCCCACCATTAAGCAGCTGATGTATGCTCAAGTTCAGATGATGCAGCAGATGGCTGAGACTATGAGGCTGATCCAGCAAAACCAACATCACCCCCAGGCAGCTGCACCGCCCAGAGACAAGAGGGGCGAGTTTCTGAAGGGACGCCCGCCGACCTTCAGCAAGGCCAGCGGCCCCCTTGAGGCAGATGATTGGCTCAAGGCAGTGGAGAGACAGTTGGACATCGCCCAGTGCGATGACAGAGAGAAGGTGCTATACGCCGGAGGGCAGCTTCAGGGGCCGGCGTTGGATTGGTGGGATTCATACCAGTCCTCACGCCCGGCCGGTACTCAGATCACCTGGCAGCAGTTCTGCAGCAGCTTTCGTGCACACCACGTGCCGGAGGCTTTGATGGTTCTGAAGAAGAAGGAGTTCCTGGCACTGAAGCAGGAAGGGATGAGTGTCACGGCTTATCGTGACAAGTTCGTCGCTTTGGCCCGTTACGCTCCAGAAGACGTGGCCACTGACCAGAAGAAGCAGGACAGGTTTCGTGACGGTCTGCAGGATGCTCTCCAGTACCAGCTCATGTGCACCAAGTTCCCGACCTTTCACGAGCTGGTGGACGGCGCTCTGATGTTGGAGCACAAGCGCCGTGAGATGGAGGACAAGAAGAGGAAGCTCCAGGGACAGCAGGTGGGCAGCAGCAGTCGTCCACGCTTCGCACCTCCACAGAGTCAGCAGGTGGGAGGCCAGCAGCGCTTCCAGGGCCAGTCCGGCATGCTCGGTCGTGGCCAGTACCAGCAGCAGCGTCCTCAGTTTCCTCGGGCGCCACAGCAGCATCGTCCTCAGGGTCAGCCACAGTTGGGTCCAGCTCAGCGCAGCCAGGTGCAGCCAGGTCCAGTCCAGCGCATCAGTCCAGTCAACACCACACCGGTGGGTCCGAGGGTGTGCTACCACTATGGCGAGCAGGGACACTTCGCCAATGTTTGCCCCAAGAAGACCCAGAACGCCGCCGGACAGAACCAGCAGGGCAGCGCTCAGAGAGTTGGGCAGCCGCAGGGTCAGCAGCAGGGGAGTCGTGTTCCGCAGACTCCCGTCCGGGGCAAGCTCAACCACACCGGTGCGGAGACAGCAGAGACAGCCACTGATGTTGTTGTGGGTACGTTCCTCGTCAATTCGACCCCCGCCACTGTTTTATTTGATTCTGGAGCTTCGCATGCTTTCATATCCGCTGCTTTTGTAAAAAAGAACCTAGTGGCATTGCTGCCCATGAGGAGTGCTATGCTAGTAAGCTCACCAGGGGGGGAGCAACGCGCCACTTTACGCTGCCCCAGTATCACCCTCACCATAAGGGGGGTAGATTTCGAGGCACGCCCGATAGTCTTGGAGACCCTTGGATTTGATATGATCCTGGGTATGAGCTGGATGACCATATATGATGCAGTGATCAGGTGTGCTACGAGGACCATCCAGCTGACAGCAGAGTCCGGTGACAAGGTGGAGTATCAGGCAGCCAGTTCCTCAGAGCAAGGCCAAGCCAATCAAGCTGAAGGGACAACAACCGAAGATATCAGGGTGGTGAGCCAGTTCCCGGATGTGTTCCCTGACGAGTTGCTAGGTATGCCTCCGGAACGAGATGTTGAATTCATTATTGATCTAAAACCTGGCACTGCACCTATAGCCAAGAGGCCGTATAGGATGGGAGCGAAGGAGCTGGAAAAGCTCAAGAAGGAGTTGGACGAGTTGTTGGCCAAGGGGTACATTCGTCCGAGTGCTTCGCCGTGGGGAGCACCGGTATTGTTCGTCGACAAGAAGGATGGCACACAGAGATTGTGTGTGGATTATCGAGCCCTCAATGAAGTGACCATCAAGAACAAGTACCCGCTGCCAAGGATTGATGATCTGTTCGATCAGTTGAGAGGAGCTTGTGTGTTCTCCAAGATAGATCTTCGATCGGGTTACTACCAGATGAGGATCCGCCCGTCAGACATACCCAAGACCGCTTTCACCACTCGGTACGGGTTGTATGAGTTCTTGGTCATGTCTTTTGGATTGACCAACGCTCCTGCATACTTCATGTACTTGATGAACAGCGTGTTCATGGATTGCCTTGATAAGTTTGTGGTGGTATTCATTGATGACATTCTGGTCTTCTCCAAGAATGAGGAAGAACATGAAGAACATCTGAGATTGGTGCTGCAGAGACTTCGGGAACATCAGTTGTATGCCAAGCTGAGCAAGTGTGAGTTCTGGCTGAAGGAAGTGGCATTTCTGGGACACGTGTTGTCCAATGGAGGAGTGGCAGTTGATCCGAAGAAAGTCAGCGATGTATTGAGCTGGAATCCACCACGGGATGTGAGCGAGATCAGGAGTTTCCTTGGGATGGCCGGATACTACAGACGGTTCATTGAAGGATTCTCCAAGATTGCTAAGCCGCTGACTGCTTTGCTAGAGAAGAATGCTGCGTTTGTGTGGACAGAGGCGTGCTAGGTCAGCTTCGAAGAGTTGAAGAAGAGGTTGACTACAGCCCCAGTGCTAGTATTGCCAGATTTGGCTAAGAGTTTTGTCACACCCCAAAATTTTCGGATTTTGGGATGTGAATTTTCAACATAATTAATACAATAATTTTCTCAATTTTCTAAAATTTTCCAAGCTTTGTTTAATTTACAGGGAATTTATGATGGAAAAAAAATATTTGCAAAAAAAAAATAATTGCTTTGAATGTTGCATTCATGCCGCTGCATTGAGTTTTGGCTGTGTGGTTCAAATAAGAATTTAAATCTAATTTAAATTCGCGTTTGAATCGTTTCGTTTTGAGCCCTAGAAAAGTTGTTTTCGGCCTGAGTTCAATTTCGCTCCCCGAACTCCTTCTTCGGCTCGCTCCAGCTCCTTCTTTCTCCCCCCCCCCGAGCAGCCCAACCCCCCTCCTTGCGGCCCAGCTCGGCCCAAAGCCGAAGCCAGCGCCCCTTTTCCTATCCTGGTCCAGCCCAGCTTGCCCCGCCCTCGTTTCGGCCCGCTCCACCTTTCCGGCCCAAGCGCAGCCGACCCAGCCCGCCTCTCTCTCTCTCTCTGCCACCCCGGCCCCACCTGCCAGCCACTCTCACTCACCTTCCTTCTGCAACGCCGGTAATGGCGCGCTCGCCGCTCCTAGCATGCACGCCGAGGGCCTGGGCCCAAGCTCCTCCGCACCCTTTAAAAGCCGTCATCGCCCGAGCTTGTGCCCTAGCCGCCGCCCTCAATCTTGCCCCTGCTCGCGCCGCGCGCCGCCATCGCCAGACGCGCCGAGTCGAGCGCCGCCGCCCGCCATTGCCGCCGTCTAGCCGCCTGCGCTGGTCATCGGGTGGATTCGAGGTCGCCACGAGCCCCTCCTCGCGGAGCTGCACCTTCCCCACCCCTTCTCGTCGCCGATCGGCCGGCGGAGAAGCCCCGCCCCGCGAAGGTCCGAGCCGGCGCCGTCGTCAGCAAATTCCGGCCGACTCGCTCGTCTTCGAGACGAACCACCACCACGACGGGAACCCCGACACCAAGCCGCACCTCCGCCGCCGGTTGTAGTCGCCATCTCGCCGCCGGAGTACCCCTGCCCGCATGAAGGCGCCGCCGCCGCCGGGCAATGGCTACGGAGGCCGGCCGCCATGGTCGACACAGGCGAAGGAGATCGCCACCTCGAGCTTCCTCGCGTCGAGCCGCGTCTACACCACCGGCTCTCGTCGCCGTTCGACCACTGGAGGAGCTTCCCCGCGTGAGCCGCCGCCGCCGGCCACTGTTTTCCGCCACGGGCCAATCCGGCCGCCTCCGTGTGTCCCCGCCGTCGGTGAGCAACTCCATCGCGTTCCCCTCATCGTTCTTTCTCTGTTGCGCGCGTCACCCGAGTTCCCCCTCCACCCTAACGCCGGCGAGCCGAGCCGCCCGAGCGCCGGCGAACTCCCCTGTGTGACCAGAGGAAGGGGAAGGTTGTTTTGCGAAAAGAACCCCGGCAGATCTTGTAATCCTTTGTTCAGTTCTGGTGTCTTGGCAATCTTTCAGAAAACCCCCTGCAATCTTGTTTAGCCCATAAAATCCACGTTTTAGCTCCGATTCAACCCGTTCTTGTCGCGTTAGCTTCATATCAACTTAAACTACGATCTAGTACTGTTATTTATCATGTGACATATCTCTGAATTTTATTTAATAGTAAGTTAATTAAATGTTATCTAAATATCTTTTCTTAATTAAAATTTAATTAAGGTTATGCGGTTTTTCATATTAATGCTAACATGACTAATAATTATTCATTAGTTTTCTGAATATAAAATATAATTAAGTTTCACCTCGGATTTTCATAAAGAAATATTAATCTGACTAATGTTTATTAAACTAGCTTTTCCAATTTAAAAGAAAACTAGAGTTACAATTCGAGTTTTCATAAATAATTTTTAATAATGATTAATATCAACATGAATATGTTTCTATCATAATATTGACTAGATCAAACACGACTCATAAAATTATTCGACTAGATGTTCTCATATGATTTATTTTAAGTTAATGCTTTAACTTGAATAATTTCTACTTGAACATTTACAATTAAAATATGACTAAGTTTACTTCGACTTCTCTAAAGGTTGAAATATAATTTGTATAAAATATTTATACATAATTTTACTTAAATTAAAATAAATGAAGCCCATAGTCTTTCACTGAATACAAATCCTCCGATAGTTGTATCTTCTCAACCGTTACTCCGTTTTCAGCGATTCTTGCGCTCACGTGATCGTAGCGAAGCGTAGATTAGTTTTAAAGCCTTCCTTTGTTATGTTCCTATTGTAGGGTGTATTGTTCTTAGTTGTATTTTGTTTGTTGCTTGTTTAGTTGTTTGTGGTGCTCGATGACTGTTGCGAGTAGAGGAAGGTCGGTCGAGAGATTTCAAGATCAAGAACTGAAGACTATGAGTAAATATATTGGATTTGAGGCAAGTTATAGCACGGACAATCCTTGCTACCTACTCACTCTTTTAATACACTGTTCATTACATACGCATGTGTCTAATATTGTTTACCTTTAAGGTTGTACCTAGCATTTCTTTCCCTGTCCTTGTATTCCTATGGGTTTTTGCATACGGGTAGTATTTTGCTAGGCGCAACTACTGTCACCTTTACTTAACTGTTAAACTTGTATTAATGGTCCACTTCAACCTTAATGTTCAAACTTGCTTTTTAGCAACTTGGATCAGGGAGCTGGGGCTTGTGTGTTTTGCCTGGCCCCAGTGTCTCTCCCTAAGGACTGGTTCGTAAAAGCGGCAACCTGGGAGCCTGTCGCCGCCGCCAGAACTATAATGGCTCTGGTCTTGGTTGAGTAGCTTGTACGTCTCTAGCTTGGCAGTGGTTACCGAGTGGCCTACGGCGTTGTAGGAGGCAAGGCGCGAGGTGTTTTCGGATTCCACCGAGGACGGTAGCCCCGTCGGCTAGGTCCCGTTAGACCCAGTCCCGTGTTGGGAGCCCCCGTGAGTGCGGGAGATCCGCACGTTGCGCCATTTACTTGTTGGCATGATTTGCCGGCGCGTGGACGCCATTGACCCCCTCACGTTGCGCCCTGAGGGTCAGTCAATCTCGGTGCCTAGGTTCTCACCACCTTGTAGTACTCCAGCGGCTACTGTCTTGCTAGGGTGTCTTGTGAAAGCCTCGTAGCGTCCCTATGCAGTCACACCTCGGAAGTGTCGATGTGCGTGGTTGGGTGCAAAGTTCTTCTGAACTTTTACGCGACTGGTGGGAAAAGGGCGAAACCTCTGCAGAGTGTACGATCTATCATGATAGCCCGGCTCAGGGTCACGAGCGACCTGGATCCTTTTATGATTAGAAGATGATATTTATTACTGCCTAATGTTGACTTGCATTAATTAATTTGGGATACAACTGGGATTCATCAAATGTAGTAGTTATGATTAAAATGAACCAACTAAAAGTGCTAATGCAGTTAAGCCAGTGTCAAGCCTCTTTTGCCTCATCCCCCGTGCTATACTTGCTAAGTAATTCCATTACTTACACTTGTTGTATTTACTATTTTTGGGCAAAATCCCGGACGGGTAACAGATTGGAGTCAGGCTGACTATGCTGTGGAGTTTCCAGAGGACTTGCCGTACTTCTGAGTTGGCGTTCTCCCAGTCAGAGTCCCTGTGGGATTGCGGCTACGCTAGAGAGATGTATTAGTCTTCCGCTGTCCATGTATTTCATTTATGCAAAACTCTGATGTAATCGCTACTTTATGATGAGAATAAAGCATTGTACTCTGATTTTTACCATATTTGTTTGCTATATGTGTCGGTGGACTTCCTGGGCACACATATGGCCACATTCGGGTTTTGTGTAAATCCGGGTGTGACAAGTTTCTCCATCTACTGCGATGCATCCCGTCTAGGACTGGGTTGCGTCCTTACGCAGGAGGGCAGAGTTGTGTCTTATGCGTCCCGGCAGCTGAGGAAGCATGAGAAGAACTATCCGACCCACGACTTGGAGTTGGCAGCTGTGGTACATGCCTTAAAGATCTGGAGACATTACTTGATTGGGCACAGGTGTGACATCTACACTGATCATAAGAGCCTCAAGTATGTCTTCACTCAGACAGATCTGAACATGAGACAGCGCAGATGGTTAGAACTGATCAAGGATTATGATCTGGAGATCCACTATCACCCAGGGAAGGCCAACTTGGTGGCAGATGCTCTGAGCAGGAGGAGTTATGTGAACAGGATCACTGGTCACTGTTTGCCGGAAGAACTCAGCCGAGAGCTTGAGAAGATGAGTCTGGGATTCGTCACCAGCATCACAGAGATGGCAGTGGAGCCCACACTCGAGCAGGAGATCCGGAGAGGTCAGCTGCAGGATGAGAAGATCAGGGAGATTGTGGGGAATGTTGCACTAGGAAAGGCCCCTGGATTCCGAGTTGATGATCAGGGAACTCTATGGCATGGAAAGAGGATATGTGTGCCAGACATAGCGCAGATGAGAGAGATGATTCTGAGAGAGGCACATGACTCAGCTTATTCGATCCACCCAGGCAGCACTAAGATGTATCAGGACATCAAGGAGAGATTCTGGTGGTACGGATTGAAACGTGATGTGGCGACTCACGTGGCATTGTGCGACACATGTCAGCGGGTCAAGGCAGAACATCAGAGGCCAGCTGGATTGCTTCAGCCGTTGAAGATCCCGGAGTGGAAATGGGAAGAAGTTGGCATGGACTTCATCACTGGTCTGCCCCGCACTCAGAGAGGATTTGACTCCATTTGGGTGATTGTTGATCGTCTGACCAAGGTGGCCCACTTTCTGCCAGTGAAGACCACCTACACAGGCGCCAGACTAGCAGAGTTGTACATGGAGCGGATTGTGTGCTTACACGGGGTGCCGAAGAAGATTGTGTCAGATCGTGGTACACAGTTCACCTCACACTTCTGGCGGAGGTTACATGAGTCTATGGACACGAAGCTGCACTTCAGCTCGGCCTATCATCCGCAGACAGATGGTCAGACAGAGCGGACCAATCAGATACTAGAGGATATGTTGAGGGCTTGCGCATTACAGTACGGTGTTAGCTGGGATAAGAGTTTGCCGTATGCAGAGTTCTCCTACAATAACAGCTACCAGAAGAGTCTGCAGATGGCACCGTTCGAGGCATTGTATGGCAGGAAGTGCCGGACCCCATTGTTCTGGAATCAAACGGGAGAGAGTCAGGTCTTTGGTCCGGAAATACTCAGAGATGCAGAGCGGCAGGTGCAGGTGATCAGAGAGAGCCTGAAGGTGGCCCAGTCCAGACAGAAGAGTTACGCCGATGTCAGACGGAGAGACCTCAGCTTCAGGGTTGATGATTTTGTGTACCTGAAGGTGTCACCCATGAGAGGCGTAAAGCGGTTCAATGTCAAAGGCAAGTTGGCGCCTCGTTACATCGGACCGTTCAGGATACAGGAACGGATGGGCGAAGTGGCATATCGGCTAGATCTGCCTGAGAGACTAGCCGGAGTACACGATGTGTTCCATGTGTCCCAGTTGAAGAAGTGCTTGCGGGTGCCAGAAGAGCAGATCCCGATTGAGGAGTTGAATGTTCAGGAGGACCTCACATACGAGGAGTATCCGATCAGAATCCTGGAGGTGTCAGAGAGAGTGCTGAGGAACAAGACCATTCGGATGTGCAAGGTGCAGTGGAGCCGGCATTCAGCAGATGAAGCGACTTGGGAGCGGGAAGAAGATCTCAAGTCCGAGTACCCACAGCTCTTCGCTTCTACATCCGAATCTCGAGGACGAGATTCACCTTAAGGGGGTAGGTTTGTAACACCCAAAAAGGCTCAATTTCAAATTTTTGGCATTTAATTAATTCATTAGAGCTTGCTCCTATTTATTATAGACTAAATAATAATTTTCTAAAATTTAAAATCAAATATAAGTGATAGAAACATTTATTGTTGCATTCATGCTGCTGCATTTACTTTTGTATTGCTTGTGATTCAAACAAGAATTTAAATTTATTTAAATTCGAATTTGAATCACTCTGTTTGGAGCTCTAGAAAAGTTGCTAGGCCCATAGTTCACTTTTGCTCCCTGGACTCATCCCTGGTCCACTTTGACCCCCTCAACTTCTCCCCCGGTCCGGCCCAGCCCCTCCTCTCTCCTCTTTCCTTCCCCGCTCGGCCCAACAGCTTCGCCCCGGCCCACCAGCCCTTCCGGCCCGCCAAGCCAGCCTGCTCCGCGCCCCCTTCTCTCTCTCTCTCTCTCTGCTCGCCCGGCCCCACGCGTCTGCGCCTCCTCTCCCCTTTCCTTTCACCGGCGCCGCTAATGGCGCAGCTCACCGCGGCCGGGCCGCACGCCGAGGCCTCATCCCCCGCGCTTACTTAACCTGGGCCGCACCCTCGTCCCGCTCCCCTCACCCCCATCACCCCAACCCTAGCGCCGCCGCAGCCTCCAATCGCGCCGCTCCCGAGCTGCTGAGCCGGGAATCCGCCGATCGCCGTCGCCACCTCGCTCCGGTGCAGCTCCGCCCCGACCGACCCTTGGAGGAGCATCACCGAGCCCCGTGGAGCGCGCCGAGCTACTCCAAGTCCTCCAGCAGCTGCAGCAGCTCTCCTTCCCCGCAGCCCGAGCGCCGCCGAGCTCCAAGCTCCGCCGCCGCTCGCCGTCCCACCTCTCTGGACCTGCTCCGACCAATTCCCTGCGCCAGGAGCATCTTCAGGAGGTAACGAGTCCACCCAACCCTTCAATTTTGGCGCTTGGGCACCGTAGCTAGCTTCCCCGCGATCGCCGTCGTCGGCCGACCGCCGGCCGTCGTCGTCCAGTCGCTACACCGCTCGATGCACCTTTTGAACACCACAGTAGCACTAGCCATCTCTCCCTGATGCTCCAGAGCCAAAAACCCGGTCCCAAACCGACCCGAAATGCACTTCCCGCGTTTCGCCGGAGCTCCGCTCCGCCGCGCACCGCCATCCGACCCTCTCGCCGGCCAATGGCCGACTGGAACCCCCTAGGTGAACTCGCCGTGATCTCCTGAGTCCGTAGGGCCAAACCACGTCGCGATTGGATCCCTGTAGCGCGAGAAAACCCCAACTCCGGCGAACTTCGCCGTCGGCCCGAGCGGCGCCGCCGCGGGGTCGTCGTCCCCGGCGAGCTTCTCGCTGTGGGCTGTCCGATCCAAGATCGACCGTCCAGATTAGATCAAGCCGATACCCCTTCGCGTTTTAAATCTGAGCCGTCCGATCTCAAATCGATGGCCGAGATTAGATCAAGTCGATACACCTTCGCGTTTTAAATCCCAGCCGTCCAAATCAGATCCAACGGGCGCGTACCGGTTCGCCGAGGCGCTTTTGTTAAAGAGCCCCTGCACTTTCCAGAAATCAACCCGCGGACCAGGCCAGTTCAAAAATAATTGCAGATAGGTCCTGTTTTATTCGTTTAAGCCCCTGACCTTTTTAAAAATTGAACCTGCGGTCCAGCCCTTGTGTTTTTGCACGTTAGCCCTCCTGTTTTAATACGAAATTACGTATAAGTCCTCGGTTTTTCACAAATGAGCCCCTGGAAGTTTCAGAAACTCGCCAGCAAGTCCCTAAACCTTAGAAACGCTATAACTTTTACGTTTTAGCTCCGATTAGTGTGATTCTCGCGCTCATGTGTTCGTAGCGAAGCGTAGATTATTTCTAGCTCCTGTTTTTGTACTGTTTTTACTGTTGGTGTACTGTTTCTAATAGAATTAATTTGTTTGCATGTAATGATTGCTTTGGAATGCTTGCGTGATGATCGTGTCCAGTCGGCGAGCCCGTAGCTTTGGACTTCGAGTACGTTGAGGACGTGCCGGAGCAGGACTCGCAGCAGCAGCCGTACTCCGAGGAAGGCAAGTTATAGCACGGACAATCCTTGCTACCTACTCACCCTTTTAATACACTGTTCATTACATACGCATGTGTCTAATACTGTTTACCTTTAAGGTTGTACCTAGCATTTATTCCCCTTTCCTTGTATTCCTATGGGTTTTTGCACATGGGTAGCTTATTGCTAGGCGCAACTACTGTCACCTTGACTTAATTGTTAATATTGACATAATGGTCCACTTCAACTCTAATGATTAAAACTTGCTTTTTAGTAACATGGATCAGGGGGCTAGAGCATGTGCTGTGTGCTTTGCTCTAATGTCTCCCTCTAAGGACCGGTTCTTAAAGCGGCAACCCAGGAGCCTGTCGCCACCGCCGGAACTATAATGGCTTTGGTCTTGGTCAAGTAGCTTGTACGGCTCTAGCTTGATAGTGGTTACCGAGGGGCCAACGGCGTTGTGGGAGGCAAGGCACGGGGTGTTTTCCCGATTCCACCGAGGACGGTAGCCCCGTCGGCTAGGTCTCGTTAGACCCAGTCCCGTGTTGGGAGTCTCAGCGATTGAGAACTCCGCGCGTTGCGCATTGTTGGGGTGGATACCCGCGCTCTGGACGCCATCGACCCCCTCATGGTGTGACTCCGTGGGCGTACGTCGATCTCGGTGCCTAAGGACTCACCACCTTGTAGTACTCCAGCGGCTACTATCTTGTTAGGGTGTCTTGTGAAAGCCTCGTAGCGTCCCTATGCAGTCACACCTCGGAAGTGTTGATGTGCGTGGTTGGGTGCAAAGTTCCTTTGAACTTTTACGCGACTGGTGGGTAAAGGGCGAGACCTCTGCAGAGTGTACGATCTATCATGATAGCCTTGCTCAGGGTCACGAGCGGCCTGGATCCTTTTTTATTAGAATATGGTATTTATTCTTGCTTTATGTCACTTACACTTTATTAATTGGGTTGCAACCGGGTATTCATTCACCTGTAGTAACTTGGGCAATGATAAAACGAACCAACTAAAAATGCTGATGCAGTTAAGCCGAGTCTAGCCTTTTTGAGCCTTCATAACCCGTGCTATACTTGCTAAGTAATTTCCATTACTTACACTTGCTGTTATTACTATTTTTGGGCAAAATCCCGGACGGGTAACAGATTGGAGTCAGGCTGATTATGTTGTGGAGTTTCCAGAGGATTTGCCGTACTTCTGAGTTCGCGTTCTCCCAGTCAGAGTCCCTGTGGGATTGCGGCTACGCTAGAGAGATGTATTAGTCTTCCGCTGTCCATGCTTTTATTTCTGAAGCACTCTGATGTAAACGTTACTATATGATGAGAATAAAGCATTGTACTCTGATTTTCACCATATTTGTTCGCTATATGTGTCTGTGGACTTCCTGGGCACACATATGGCCACATTCGGGTTTTGTGTAAATCCGGGTGTGACATTGCTTTAGCCTGGTTAAGGCTAGCCTGGTTTCATCCTAGCCTGGCTAGAAACTAGTGCAACCAACCAATCACCCCCTCTATGTTTTGAGGAGTAACCTTCTTTTTTCTCCCTTGATGTATAGTTTTTGTTTCCCTCACTTTCTGGCCTAGGCCTTTGTACAGCTCTCCTTTATAAATATAATTCTGGCAAGTCTTGCCAGCGTTACGTTTCAAAAAAAAGAACCGGGAAAGAACCCGTTCAAAGTTGTCTGTCTTGGTTCAAATTCCTGACTCACTGAGTACTTGCATTTTTTGAATCTATTTTAGAAACTAACCATCGCTATTTTTTTAGTGGTAGGCGACATGTTCATTGATAATGAGATGCATATGATGACTTTAACAATCTTATTAAGATCTTCCAGTCTAGTGCATCAGAGTTGCTCGTATGGATGGGGTTTTCGTACGTGTATTTGTGTGTCTGTGTGAGAGAGAGTATCGGTATTTTGCCAAAAAAAAAGAAAGAGGACTAGAGGAGGAAAAAGAATACTCCATAGTTTCAAGATATTCTCCATCGTGTATCAATTGCAATTGGTTTTCTAGGGACAACAATTTAAACAGTAGTCATTTATTTTTTTCCTAGAAAAAAAGTAATGCTTACAATTCAAATCTGAATGTTGATATAGTATAATGTTTCAATAAAAATATTATAAATTTATCTAAATTAGCAACTTACATATTTTGTGGTGGAGTATTAATATAATATAATATAACATATACATTAAGAAAGTATCTTTCATGATTACTAAGCCATGTAAATCAATAGGGTCACCCACTGTATGTATGTATATGTGCACATCATAAATCTATGCTTTGAGAACTTAGTAATTTATTAGCATGCGCATAAGGTACTTGTTTTATTATTATTTAGATACAAATTTAGAGGTTAATTTAACCCCTTCAATAATAGGATAGGTTGATTTAGATAGAGATTCAGAGGATTAAATTTATTTCTATAATAGTTGAGTTAGGTCATTTAATTTAGATATAGATTAGGAGATTAAATCATTAGTTTTTTCATAATGGTAGAGATGGACATTTTAGAATCAGACTTGATACCATGAGGCGGTGTTGAGTGTAGGAACTTGATGACCATATGTTTTGTTTCTAGATTTCTCTATTTTGCTGAAGCATCTCCTGGAAATTAACATAAGACTCCAAAATAAATACTACCTCCAGTCACATTTACGTGATGTTTCAGAAAATGAATTAACACCACATGCAAGCCAAACAGGCTGCCGGCCGACACGCGTCATGCAAATATGATTAGAGGGTGTATCTAAGCAGGAATAGTAAGATCATTTAGGTTCGGCAAGCTCCATGATCAGTTCTTGTCACCCTAATTTAAACAGACATAACTGGCTTGTACTAATGAAATACTCCCTCCGTTTCAAATTACTATTCATTGTTTATTTTTTTCTCACAACGTTTGACCATTCATTTTATTCAAAATTATTGTCCAAATATACGAAAAAATAAGCCATACATTTATATGTGATGATAAAGTAAGCCACAAATAAAAGAAATGGCACTTACAATTTTTTTAATAAGACAAATGGTCAAACGTTACGAGAACAAGTCAACAGCAAATAGTACTTTAGAACGGAGGTAATAGTCTGATTCACGATATATGTTTTAGAGTTGGACACAATAATTACTAATAAGGTAGATGAAATGACCGTCTTATCATTCACTAATAATCCTCTCTAAAGAAGAAGTTAATGATGCAACTAATGAGCGGTAAGACTAGAAAATGCATGTACTAAGTAAAAACTGTTCAGAAGTTGTAGAACAAGTATTTTAAATATTGTAAAAGAGGCTAAAACAATGAATATGTTGAATCGGACAGAGTATTAAATAATGGAAGTACGTACATTGCATCCGCAGATCAACCCAAGAAATGGGACCAAAATATCATTAATGCACAAAGCAGAAACGACGAGAAGCAAGAAGGGACCCCAAGATAAAGTCAAATTATGCATGCATGCATATACATATGAAGAGCTAATCCGCATAATAATTCCCATTTTATTTAACCTTGGCCCGTTTCATCTCTTTCTCCCTCTCTCTGCAGTAGTATTTACTACGGAGTAATTAACATCGTATATGTACTCTACATGTGTGGTAACACTTCAATTGTAATCTTCACACGAACGAATTCGCTGCTCATCAACAGCAACACGACAAATAAATAGAAAAAAAATAAGTAACACCCGGGGTGAAAGCTCTAGTAATAATTTGCATCTTGGTACCCACTGATCAGGCTTAATAATTAACAGCCAAGCCAGCTCACTGATGAACTGTTTCTTCTTGATGAGTGATGGATTAGCACCAGTTGCTTAGCCCATGGACGTCGAAGTGCACCGCGACGTCGTCCTTGCCGCCGTAGACGCACGGCCCCGCCTGCAGGGCGCCTTGCTGGCTGACGGCGGCCTGGAAGGCGCCGTCGAAGTACTCCGACCACCTGAGCTCGTCGAGCGCGCCGGCGTAGCTGTCGACGTGGCCGGCGTCGGGCACGGCGTTCGGCCCGAGCTCCAGCCACGGGAGGCAGCTGGCGGCGTTGCAGTGCTCGGCTTCTGCCATCGAGGTGAGCGTGCTGGAGCTGGACGCCGACGGGACGACCGGCGCCGGCACGGCGCCGCAGTGGTGCTGCAGCGCGTCCATGTCGAAGCAGCCGGCCCCCTGCAGGTAGCACGACGACGGCGCCGCGCCTCCGGGGACGCCGGGCCAGTCCAGCGGCATTATTGGTGGGTCCGCGAGTGGCGGCGGCGGCGCCTGGAGTGGCGTGGTCGTCGGGATGAGGTCGACGTCCCCGAACGACACGGCGCGGCAGGCGGTGGCGGCGGCGTTGGGGTCGGCGAGCGGCTGGTGCGTGGCGGGGTCGATGCCGCGGTCCCTGAGCCTCTTCTTGATGTACGAGTTCCAGAAGTTCTTGACCTCGTTGTCCGTGCGGCCGGGCAGCTGCGCCGCAATCTGAGACCACCTGGCCGGCCATGTCGGTCGCCATGCACATGCAGCAGCAGCAGCTGGCTTATTAGATTCTCAATCCATTGCTGGCTGCTTGGCCATGGACGATATGCAACTAACATTTGGGAGGGAGCATTATTATTCTTGGCAGACGAATAAATTAATTAAGCTTACTTGTTTCCCAGCAAGGAGTGGAGGTGTATGATGAGGTCCTCCTCCTCCTGTGAGAATGTGCCCCTCTTGAGGTCTGGCCTCAGGTAGTTTATCCACCTCAGCCGGCAGCTCTTGCCACACCTCTCAAGTCCTGACCGAACAAATTCGCAACAAGCCAACAACACGTAATGCACCATCAGTTTAAAATTACCCGAGACGACACATAATTCAATACAAGCAAGTAATAAGATACTAGCTAGTACCGACCTGCGAGCTTGGGGACTGAGCTCCAGCAGCCGTGTCCGTACTTGGCAATGTGGTTCATGAGCTTCTCGTCCTCCTCGGGCGACCAGAGCCCTCTCCTCAGCTTCTTCTTGTGGCAGCACGACTGCTTCGCCATGATGCCGGCCGGCCGCCGCGGGGCAACAAGCCAGCTAGCTAGCTAGCTAACCCCGTCGACGTCGTCGCCGCCGGTCGGCCTCGATCTGCTGCTGCTGCTGCGCCGCCTACCGACGACGATAGCTCGATCGTTATATGGATCGAAGCTAGCCGAGATATGATGGTGGCAGGCAGGAGGCCGGGGAAATGAAATGAAGGAGAGGCCAGGAGATGGAGGGGGATATAAAAGATGCCAGCCCGGCTAGCCTGCTAGCTATAGCGAGCGGGGGCGAAGGCAGGTCGCTCTCAGGTAGGTGCCGCCACGCCCACGTACAGTGCGGCCGTGTCACATCCGGCCCAGTTTGTATGACCCAGCAGTGGCCCTTGAGTGCGGGATGCACATGTTTAGTGCCACATTGCTAGTTGAGCAAGGATGGAGGCAACTTATAAGCCTTTGTCTTCCAGCCATAGCACCTTCGGGTTAACCCTTTTACACGAAGCGAGGACAAAAGTGTAAGCAGGGTGCTATGTGTACGCGTGCGCGCCCCTCGGAAGGGCTGTGCGGGGCGGCTTTGGAGGGCGGGGTGTTACAAATGGTATCAGAGCCGACCCTCGCGGTTGCGCGTACGGGTCAGTGTGCGGGCGCATGGCGCGTATGGCCCGGGAAGGGCATACAGCATGGACTATGGCGCCGGCACAGGACGTGCGCTAAGGGGGAACGGTCCTGGACATTTGCCCGTGTGGGTGAGTTGCGCCGACGAGGACGTCGGGTTCTTTGAGGGGGGGTGTATGTCACACCCGGCCCAGTTTGTATGGCCCAGTAGTGGCCCTTGAGTGCGGGATGCACATGTTTAGTGCCACATTGCTAGTTGAGCAACGGTGGAGACAACTTATAAGCCTTTGTCTTCCAGCCATAGCACCTTCAGGTTAACCCTTTTACACGAAGCGAGGACGAAAGTGTAAGCAGGATGCTATGTGTACGCGTGCGCGCCCCTCGGAAGGGCTGTGCGGGGCGGCTTTGGAGGGCGGGGTGTTACAGGCCGGCGTCCTCCTCCGCTCCGCTTGGGGTTGGGCTGGGCGCCTTTACAAGTGGAGCTGAGCTGAGCCATGGCGGCCATGGCTACGCTTGCATTGGAAATAATGAATTGAATGAAATAAAAAGCTATTTGGTCATGAATCGTGTCATGATAAGGCAATCTAGCTAAGCCGGTGCGTGCTAATACTAATAGGCAGGAGGAGGCCTCCTCTGTCGTCACTTTTTCTCTCGTAACTGTCCGCACAGCTAGCCGTGGTGGGGCAGTTGACCCCGGCCCCGGCCCGGCCCTTGCTGCTACCTCTCTTAATTATTTCTCGCTCCCTTTTTTCTTCTCTCTTTCTCACACATCATATCATCACTGACCTTGCTTTTTTTTTCTTAATCATTGCTCCTCGCTCCGTTCTCTCGGACAGATGTGTCGTTTCTTGAAGGAATACAGCATGCATGGGGCCAAGCAGTTTTTTACGATCTTTGTTTGACACATTCTGAACGTACGGTGGTTTTACAAAACTTTGTCCATATGTAAAGTATAGCCCGTCAATAGAGTTGTACATGCAGGGGCAATCTTGTATTTTCAGGCCTTGCTACATAATTGTGTGGGCAATTTGGTTAGTTATTAGCTCAAACACTGTGGAACACGCCATCGTGGCTAGCAGATCGAACACGTGAGTTGCGCTAGCTCTTGTATGGCCTTCTTTAGTTCCCAACTTTAGCGTGTCAAAGTTGACATTTTGTCATTAATGTGCACTGTAGCATTTCGTTTGTATTTGTAAAAAATTGTCCACACATTGATTAATTAGGCTCAAAATGTCCATCTCACAAAGTACAATAAAATTGTGTAATTAGTTTTTGATTTCATCTACATTTAGTACTCCATGCATGTGTCGGCATTTTGATGTGATGGAAATCTTCTTTTTGCATAGTGAAATTTGGGGGTAAAGTTGGAAACTAAACAAAGCCTATATTAGTATTTGCACATGCTTGGGATTATTATATTCCTGTTCCAGCTCCTTTCACACGTCTAACCATATATTGTGCCTAGTTAGTCTTTATTGGTGATTGATAAACAATAAGGAAAAAATAAAAGTGGAAAATCTCCATAAGCTTTAGCTTCTTGTAAAAATACCATGTATTTAAGAAGTGGAGGGAGTAATATAGTAAGAAATTTCATATCAAGTTATTTTTTTGCATAGAGAATAAACAAAGGTAACACAATTAAATATTTTCACACTAGCTACTATTACTTTTGTAACACCCAAAATCCTCAAATTTAAAATTTTTGGCATTTAAGTAATTATTTACAGCTTGCTTCTATTTATTATACACTAAATAATAAATTTCTAAAATTTAAAATCAAATATAAGTGGTAGAAACATTTATTGTTGCATTCATGCTGCTGCATTTATTTTTGTATTGCTTGTGATTCAAACAAGAATTTAAATTCATTTAAATTCAAATTTGAATCACTTTGTTTGGAGCTCTAGAAAAGTTGTTATGCCCATAGTCCACTTCTGCTCCCTGGACTCTTTCCCTGGTCCACTTCTGCCCCCTCTATTCTTTCTCTGGTCCGGCCCAGCACCTCGGCCCAGCAGTCGCGGCCCATCTCTTCTTCCCTTCCTCCCGGCCCGGCTCCTCTCCTGCGGCCCATCCCTCCCCCTCTCCCCGCGCGCGCAGCCGCCCCGGCCCAGCTTTCCCCGCAGCCCAGGCCGGCCCAGCCGCGCACCCCTCCCCCTCTCTCTCTCCCCCACCGACAGCCCGGCCCCACCCGTCAGCTCCTCCTCCTACCTTCCATTCCCGGCGCCGGTGATGGCGGGCCTGCCGCGGTTGACCTGCACGCCGAGACGGCCCTGCCCCCGCACCTACTTAATCCGCAACACCACCACCCCCTTCACCCACCACCCGAAACCCTAGCAGCGCCGCCGACCGCCGCTCGCGCCGCTCCCGAGCTCGCCGAGCCGAGCTCCGCCGCTCGCCGCCGACCCGACGTCCCGGTGCCACTCCGCCCCGTCCGAGACTTGGAGAGGCTTCACCGAGCTACGAGGAGCACTCCGAGCCTCCCCACGCCCGCTCCCGCGCTCCGGAACTTCCTCGCCGACGAACACCGACGCCGCCGCTCGTCGTCGACCGCCGTTCCCGCCTCCCAAGCCATCTCCGGCCAATTCTGTTCGCCAGGAGTTTCCTCGGGAGGTAACTCGTCCATCCCCGTCCTCAATTCCAGCGTTAGAGCACAGTAGCTGGGTTCCCCGCGTTCGCCGTCGTCGGCCGACCGCCGGCCGTCGTCGTCCGTGCGCTACACCACACCAAGCCCGCTTTACACTATCTCAATGCACTCGTTAGGTCCCCCGGTAGCTCTAGAGTCAAAACCCACCCCTTAATGCACCCCAAATCACACACCCCGCGGCTCGCCGGAGTTTCGCTCCGCCGCGCCCCGCTGTCCGGCCATCTCGCCGGCCGATGGTCGACTAGAACCCCCTAGGTCGACTCGCCGTGTTTCCCCGAACCCGTAGGACCAAACCCCGTTGAGTTTGAAGCTCTGTAGCGCGAGAAATCCCCAGCTCCGGCGAGGCGCCGCCGCGGCCGACTCAGCGCCGCCGCGTCCCCTTCGTCTCCGACGAGCTCCAGCCCTGAACCGTCCGATCACCAATCAACAGCCACGATTAGATCCAACCATACCCCTTCGCGTTTTAAATCCCGGCCGCCCGATCTCGATCCGACGGTCGCGATGCGGGTCAACTCCCGGGGTACCGGTCAGCGCTGGCGACTTTGCTAAAGAGCCCCTGGGCTTTCTGGTAATTAACCCGCGGTCCATTTTAATTCAAAAATAATTACATTTAGGTCCTGTTTTATTCGTTTTAGCCCCTGGAAGTTTTAAAACTTTGCCAGCAAGCCCCCGAACCTTAGAAACGCTATAACTTTCACGTTTTAGCTCCGATTTGCGTGATTTTCGCGCTCACGTGTTCGTAGCGAAGCGTAGATTATTTTTAGCTCCTGTTTTTGTACTGTTTTCCCTGTTTGGTGTACTGTTCTAATAGTATTACTTTTGTTTGTATGTAATGATTGCTTTGGATGCGTGCGTGATGATCGTGTCCAGTCGGTGAGCCCGTAGCGTTGGACTTCGAGTACGTTGAGGACGTGCCGGAGCAGGATTTGCAGCAGCAGCCGTACTCCAAGGAAGGCAAGTTATAGCACGCACAATCCTTGCTACCTACTCACTCTTTTAATACACTGTTCATTACATACGCATGTGTCTAATACTGTTTACCATTAAGGTTATTCTTAGTATTTATTTCCCTGTCCTTGTATTCCTATGGGTTTTTGCATATGGGTAGAACTTTGCTATGCGCAGCTACTGTCACCTTTATTTAACTGTTAAACCTGTATTAATGGTCCACTTCAACTTAATGTTAAAACTTGCTTTTTAGCAACATGGATTTGGGAGCTAGATGTCACACCCCAAAATTTCCGAATTTTGGGTTGTGAATTTCAACATAACTAAAATAATAATTTTTCTCAATTTTCTAAAATTTTCCAAGATTTATGAAGTTTTACAGGGAATTTAGTATAGGGAAAATGTTATTCTCTAAAATAAAAATTTAAATCAATGTAGGGGAAAATGTTTTTTTTTTCCTAAATAGTAATTATTTTACTCTTTGGTGCTCATGATAAATATAGGCTAAATAAATATTTTCCAAAAATTAAAATCAAATATAGATGGTAGAAACATCTTTGTTGCATTCATGCCGCTGCATTGATTTTTGTATTGCTTGTGGTTCAAACGAGAATTTAAATTTATTAAATTTCGAATTTGAATCTCCTGGTTTGGTGCTCCAGAAAAGTTGTTTGAGCCCGAGTTCATTTCGGCCCCCTAAACTTTCTCCCTGGTCCGTCCCCGCCCCCTCTTTTTTTTTCTTCTCAGCTCGGCCCAGCCCGCTCCCCGCTCCGCTTTTGGCCCAGGCCCAGCTCGCCAACCCCGCGCTCACTCCACTCTTGGGCCGCTCCCAGCGGAGCCGGCCCATCGCGCTAAGCCAGCCCGGCCGCTCCTCCAAATTCGGCCAGAACGGGTCCGACTTGGACCTCCCCCGCCTTCCCTCACCGACCGGCGGGACCCGCCCGCACAGTGTCGTCCCCTTCCTCCCGACGCGCACGAGCCGAGCCCAACTCGACGCCGCCGCCTCGGCCCATGGCCTGAGTCGTCCCCGCGCTCCTGGTGGGCCCTCCCGAAGCTGCCAGGAAGCTTCACCCCGCTCTCCTTCCATCCTCGCTGCACCCCCATGGATGGAAAGCCATCTCCTCCGCAAGGAAAGGCACCGCTGCCGCCGTGATCCTTGGTGTGCGAGCCACGCACCACCTCGGCGCCCTAGCCTGTCCCTCCTGGCCTATATAAGCCGGCACCCGAGACCCCGATGCCTCACCAAGCCTCCATCCGAGCCACTGCGCCCACCCCTCCTGCCATTAGCGCCGCCGCCCAAAGCTCCGCCGCGCCGGCAAATTCGCCGCTCCCGGCACCCCTCCGCCCCGGCCGACCCCCGGAGAAGCTTCTCCGCTCCACGAGGAGCACACCGAGCCACAGCGCCGCCCCTACCGCGCCCCGGAGCTACATCGCCGACGCACACCGACGACCGCCGTCCGCCGCTCGTCGTCATTTCGCCACACTGCTTCCTCTTCCTCCACTTGATCATCACAGGTAGACTACCCGCTCCTCACTGGTCCTCCCGAGCCACTCCTCTCCCTCCCTTTCGACCTGTAGCCACTCCGCCCTGCTCACCGGAGATGGCCGCCCGCCGGCCGTCGCCGATTCACCACCAGAGCCGCACATCCGTCGTCAAGAACCCCCCGGTAGCGCTTGGCATGATCCCACGAACTTGTAGCACCCGATTTCTCCTCAAAACGAGCCCCGTAGCGCACCCCCCCCAAACCTCACCGGAGCTCACCTCCGCCGCTCACCGTCGACAGCCTCCACCGTGGCGCAATCGTCGACTTGATCACCCCAGATAGCCTCGCAGTGTTTCCCCGGTCCCGTAGGACCAAACCGCACACGAAACCGAGCCTCCTAGCTCGATCCCGACCCAGCTCCGGCAAAGCGCCGCCCCCTGCCCTGTAGCGCCGCCGTGTCCCCGCATCGTCGCCGGCGACCAAACCCCCCCCTCTAATCACAGCCGCCCAGATCGCATCCGACGGCTCAGATCGCGTCTGACCGGGTCAGCATACCGGTCAAACCAGTCAGCCGAGGCACTTTTTCTAAAGAGACCCCCAGCTTTCCATAAATTAACCCGCAGTCCACCGCAGTACAAAAATAATTCCAACTAGGTCCTGTTTTATCCTTTTAGGCCCCTGAGCTTTTTAAAAATAGAACCCGCGGTCCTGTCAGTGGACTTTTGCACGTTAGCCCTCGGGTTTTTAAGCGTAATTACGTATAGGTCCTCGGTTTCTCACGAATAGGTCCCTGGAAACTTTAAATCTTCGCCAGCAAGTCCCTGAACCTTAGAAACGCTGTAGTTTTCACGTTTTAGCTCCGTTTTGCGTGATTTTCGCGCTCATGTGTTCGTAGCGACGCGTAGAATATTTCTAGCTCCTGTTTTTGTACTGTTTTTACTGTTTGGTGTACTGTTCTAATAGAATTACTTTTGCTTGCATGTAATGATTGTTTTGGATGCGTGCGTGATGATCGTGTCCAGTCGGTGAGCCCGTAGCGTTGGACTACGAGTTCGTTGAGGACGTGCCGGAGCAGGACTTTCAGCAGCAGCCTTACTCCGAGGAAGGCAAGTTATAGCACGGACAATCCTTGCTACCTATCCCACTTTTAATTCACTGTTCATTACATACGCATGTGTCTAATATTGTTTACCATTAAGGTTATTTCCTAGCATTTATTTCCCTGTCCTTGTATCCCTATGGGTTTATGCATATGGGTAGTATCTTGCTAGGCGCAACTACTGTCACCTGTACTTAATTGATAATATTGACTTAAAGGTCCACTTCAACATTAATGATAAAACTTGCTTTTTAGCAACTTGGACTAGGGGGCTAGAGCATGTGCTGTGTGCTTTGCTCTAGTGTCTCCCTATAAGGACCGGTTCTTAAAGCGGCAACCCAGGAGCCTGTCGCCACCGCCGGAACTATATGGGCTCTGGTCTTGGTCAAGTAGCTTGTACGTCTCTAGCTTGGCAGTAGTTACCGAGGGGCCAACGGCGTTGTGGGAGGTACGGTGCTGGGTGTTTTCCGATTCCACCGAGGACGGTAGCCCCGTCGGCTGGGTCTCGTTAGACCAAGTCCCGTGTTGGGAGCCTCCGTTAAGGGGGTTCCGCACGTTGCGCTTTTACTTTTCCTGTTGGCCTTCATGCCGCGCATTGGACGCCATCGACCCCCTCATGTTGCTACATGGGCGTACGTCGATCTCGGTGCCTAAGTTTTCACCGCCGTATAGTACTCCAGCGGCTACTGACTTGTTAGGGTGTCTTGTGAAAGCCTCGTAGCGTCCCTATGCAGTCACACCTCGGAAGTGTTGATGTGCGTGGTTGGGTGCAAAGTTCTTTTGAACTTTTACGCGACTGGTGGGTAAAGGGCGAAACCTCTGCAGAGTGTACGATCTATCATGATAGCCTTGCTCAGGGTCACGAGCGGCCTGGATCCTTTTTGATTAGAATATGGTATTTATTCCTGCTAAATGTCACTTACACCACTAATTGGGTTACAACTGGGATCTCATTCACTTGTAGTAATTTGGATAAAGTTAAAACGAACCAACTAAAAGAGCTAATGCAGTTAAGCCAGAGTCTAGCCTTTTTGAGCCTTCATAACCCGTGCTGTACTTGCTAAGTAATTCTGTTACTTACACTTGCTATTATCATCATTTTGGGCAAAATCCCGGACGGGTAACAGATTGGAGTCAGGCTGATTATGAGGTGGAGTTTCCCGAGGACTTGCCGTACTTCTGAGTTGGCGTTCACCCAGTCAGAGTCCCTGTGGGATTGCGGCTACGCTTAGAGAGATGTATTAGTCTTCCGCTGTCCATGTATTTCATTTATGCAAAACTCTGATGTACCCGCTACTTTATGTTGAGAATAAAGCATTGTACTCTGATTTTTACCATATTTGTTCGCTGTATGTGTCTGTGGACTTCCTGGGCACACATATGGCCACATTCGGGTTTTGCGTAAATCCGGGTGTGACAGATTGGTATCAGAGCTATGCTGACTGTAGGAACGCAGCCTAGATAGTACGGTTGACAAATTACTAGGAGACCCCCATGTTTTAAAAATTTTAAAATCTAACAGTCGAGTCTTGTGTGAATTTATGCCTTTAAATGCTTGTATTTATTGTTATTATGCATATGAATGATTTGGTTCTTTGTAATGATTGTTAGTGTTAGGTTAGCTTTCTGCCTAGCCGGGTTCTTTCTTTCTAGGGCTTGTTCCTCATTTCTCACCCCTCCTTCTCCTGCATTCTCCCCCCCCAGATGATGAATTCCCTTGAGAGGAATGCATATAGTGCCCCCGAAGAAGAGGCACCAGCTGCTTCAACCCATCTCAGGATGGCGGAACTTATGGCCGTACAAACTCAGGCATTGCACAAGATGGCTCAAGCTATGGAAGAGATCAATCAAGCTATGGCGGAGCAAGCTGCACTTCTTGGTAATTACAACACAAGCAATAAGAGGAGCCATGGAGTACCAGAGCTAGAGCGGAGGCCATCACATGAGGACACCAGGATTCCAGAAGGGTGTGCACGCTGTGAACGCCATGGCCTTCCATGTCCTCGAGTTGGAGCTAGCTTAATGGCAACTGAGGCACTCCAGCGATATCATTCGGATATCCACAGGGCGTCTGCTGGAAGGTCGGTCCGAAGAAGGGTTCCCCAAGCTCAAGGTAGTACCCCAACTATGGATCTTGAAGG
The DNA here is from genome assembly GCA_033239725.1 of Echinochloa phyllopogon. Lineage (NCBI taxonomy): Eukaryota > Viridiplantae > Streptophyta > Magnoliopsida > Poales > Poaceae > Echinochloa > Echinochloa phyllopogon. The sequence goes on along the minus strand of BTCW01000018.1, from coordinate 57,160,674 downwards.
TTGGAGTATCACCGTCACAGAATTTCAACCCCGGAGAGGCGATGGGTCTGAGAAGCAAGCAAACGAAAGGAGTCAAGGAAAAGAGTTACCGGAACCGTGGGTAGCTGGTGACATCTGTCCCAATCCCATTCAGACACACGGATTCCTAGATCAACACCCGAAGCCCCCTGAAGATGTCCGCCCTCCACCCCGCAGCTACCTTGAGACGAATCCAGGAGTACACGCTACTCCACTCGCATGGAACGCGGTACAAGAGGCAAGTCGAGATGAAGCTTATGAGGAGACCACAAGCCAATGTTACATCCGTAACGGGACAGGTAACCAGAGCGGAAGGAGACCATCTAAGAAGAAGAGGGGTAGAAACAAATTCCAACCGTATCCCTCGGACTACGAAACGATAGTGGCACCAGCTGGTCAATGGCCGATGCCTCCAGAATTTGCTGCAACCATCACATGCTACCGTTGCGGCGAGAGAGGTCATATTGCCGCCAAGTGTCCTACGAAGACTGGATCAGCCGTAACCCACGACTCTGGCAGTGGAAGCATGAACGCCGCCGAAGCCAGGAGATGCTACCGTTGTGGCGCAGAAGGACATTATGCGCACGCGTGTCAGGTCACCGGCCTTAGTGACAACAAGTGACCACAAGGTGTTTTAGAGTATCCCTGCAGTATGAAGAAGTGTAATTCTCATGTCCCTGTAATGGCTACTGATATGAATAAAGTCAACGAGATGTTGGATGCCACCTGCATAAACCTTTCTTGCTAGCCTTTCTCCAGAATCTCGGGACGAGATTCCTGTTAAGGGGGGTAGCTTGTCACACCCCAAAATTTCCGAATTTTGGGTTGTGAATTTCAACATAACTAAAATAATAATTTTTCTCAATTTTCTAAAATTTTCCAAGATTTATGAAGTTTTACAGGGAATTTAGTATAGGGAAAATGTTATTCTCTAAAATAAAAATTTAAATCAATGTAGGGGAAAATGTTTTTTTTTTTCCTAAATAGTAATTATTTTACTCTTTGGTGCTCATGATAAATATAGGCTAAATAAATATTTTCCAAAAATTAAAATCAAATATAGATGGTAGAAACATCTTTGTTGCATTCATGCCGCTGCATTGATTTTTGTATTGCTTGTGGTTCAAACGAGAATTTAAATTTATTAAATTTCGAATTTGAATCTCCTGGTTTGGTGCTCCAGAAAAGTTGTTTGAGCCCGAGTTCATTTCGGCCCCCTAAACTTTCTCCCTGGTCCGTCCCCGCCCCCTCTTTTTTTTTCTTCTCAGCTCGGCCCAGCCCGCTCCCCGCTCCGCTTTTGGCCCAGGCCCAGCTCGCCAACCCCGCGCTCACTCCACTCTTGGGCCGCTCCCAGCGGAGCCGGCCCATCGCGCTAAGCCAGCCCGGCCGCTCCTCCAAATTCGGCCAGAACGGGTCCGACTTGGACCTCCCCCGCCTTCCCTCACCGACCGGCGGGACCCGCCCGCACAGTGTCGTCCCCTTCCTCCCGACGCGCACGAGCCGAGCCCAACTCGACGCCGCCGCCTCGGCCCATGGCCTGAGTCGTCCCCGCGCTCCTGGTGGGCCCTCCCGAAGCTGCCAGGAAGCTACACCCCGCTCTCCTTCCATCCTCGCTGCACCCCCATGGATGGAAAGCCATCTCCTCCGCAAGGAAAGGCACCGCTGCCGCCGTGATCCTTGGTGTGCGAGCCACGCACCACCTCGGCGCCCTAGCCTGTCCCTCCTGGCCTATATAAGCCGGCACCCGAGACCCCGATGCCTCACCAAGCCTCCATCCGAGCCACTGCGCCCACCCCTCCTGCCATTAGCGCCGCCGCCCAAAGCTCCGCCGCGCCGGCAAATTCGCCGCTCCCGGCACCCCTCCGCCCCGGCCGACCCCCGGAGAAGCTTCTCCGCTCCACGAGGAGCACACCGAGCCACAGCGCCGCCCCTACCGCGCCCCGGAGCTACATCGCCGACGCACACCGACGACCGCCGTCCGCCGCTCGTCGTCATTTCGCCACACTGCTTCCTCTTCCTCCACTTGATCATCACAGGTAGACTACCCGCTCCTCACTGGTCCTCCCGAGCCACTCCTCTCCCTCCCTTTCGACCTGTAGCCACTCCGCCCTGCTCACCGGAGATGGCCGCCCGCCGGCCGTCGCCGATTCACCACCAGAGCCGCACATCCGTCGTCAAGAACCCCCCGGTAGCGCTTGGCATGATCCCACGAACTTGTAGCACCCGATTTCTCCTCAAAACGAGCCCCGTAGCGCACCCCCCCCAAACCTCACCGGAGCTCACCTCCGCCGCTCACCGTCGACAGCCTCCACCGTGGCGCAATCGTCGACTTGATCACCCCAGATAGCCTCGCAGTGTTTCCCCGGTCCCGTAGGACCAAACCGCACACGAAACCGAGCCTCCTAGCTCGATCCCGACCCAGCTCCGGCAAAGCGCCGCCCCCTGCCCTGTAGCGCCGCCGTGTCCCCGCATCGTCGCCGGCGACCAAACCCCCCCCTCTAATCACAGCCGCCCAGATCGCATCCGACGGCTCAGATCGCGTCTGACCGGGTCAGCATACCGGTCAAACCAGTCAGCCGAGGCACTTTTTCTAAAGAGACCCCCAGCTTTCCATAAATTAACCCGCAGTCCACCGCAGTACAAAAATAATTCCAACTAGGTCCTGTTTTATCCTTTTAGGCCCCTGAGCTTTTTAAAAATAGAACCCGCGGTCCTGTCAGTGGACTTTTGCACGTTAGCCCTCGGGTTTTTAAGCGTAATTACGTATAGGTCCTCGGTTTCTCACGAATAGGTCCCTGGAAACTTTAAATCTTCGCCAGCAAGTCCCTGAACCTTAGAAACGCTGTAGTTTTCACGTTTTAGCTCCGTTTTGCGTGATTTTCGCGCTCATGTGTTCGTAGCGACGCGTAGAATATTTCTAGCTCCTGTTTTTGTACTGTTTTTACTGTTTGGTGTACTGTTCTAATAGAATTACTTTTGCTTGCATGTAATGATTGTTTTGGATGCGTGCGTGATGATCGTGTCCAGTCGGTGAGCCCGTAGCGTTGGACTACGAGTTCGTTGAGGACGTGCCGGAGCAGGACTTTCAGCAGCAGCCTTACTCCGAGGAAGGCAAGTTATAGCACGGACAATCCTTGCTACCTATCCCACTTTTAATTCACTGTTCATTACATACGCATGTGTCTAATATTGTTTACCATTAAGGTTATTTCCTAGCATTTATTTCCCTGTCCTTGTATCCCTATGGGTTTATGCATATGGGTAGTATCTTGCTAGGCGCAACTACTGTCACCTGTACTTAATTGATAATATTGACTTAAAGGTCCACTTCAACATTAATGATAAAACTTGCTTTTTAGCAACTTGGACTAGGGGGCTAGAGCATGTGCTGTGTGCTTTGCTCTAGTGTCTCCCTATAAGGACCGGTTCTTAAAGCGGCAACCCAGGAGCCTGTCGCCACCGCCGGAACTATATGGGCTCTGGTCTTGGTCAAGTAGCTTGTACGTCTCTAGCTTGGCAGTAGTTACCGAGGGGCCAACGGCGTTGTGGGAGGTACGGTGCTGGGTGTTTTCCGATTCCACCGAGGACGGTAGCCCCGTCGGCTGGGTCTCGTTAGACCAAGTCCCGTGTTGGGAGCCTCCGTTAAGGGGGTTCCGCACGTTGCGCTTTTACTTTTCCTGTTGGCCTTCATGCCGCGCATTGGACGCCATCGACCCCCTCATGTTGCTACATGGGCGTACGTCGATCTCGGTGCCTAAGTTTTCACCGCCGTATAGTACTCCAGCGGCTACTGACTTGTTAGGGTGTCTTGTGAAAGCCTCGTAGCGTCCCTATGCAGTCACACCTCGGAAGTGTTGATGTGCGTGGTTGGGTGCAAAGTTCTTTTGAACTTTTACGCGACTGGTGGGTAAAGGGCGAAACCTCTGCAGAGTGTACGATCTATCATGATAGCCTTGCTCAGGGTCACGAGCGGCCTGGATCCTTTTTGATTAGAATATGGTATTTATTCCTGCTAAATGTCACTTACACCACTAATTGGGTTACAACTGGGATCTCATTCACTTGTAGTAATTTGGATAAAGTTAAAACGAACCAACTAAAAGAGCTAATGCAGTTAAGCCAGAGTCTAGCCTTTTTGAGCCTTCATAACCCGTGCTGTACTTGCTAAGTAATTCTGTTACTTACACTTGCTATTATCATCATTTTGGGCAAAATCCCGGACGGGTAACAGATTGGAGTCAGGCTGATTATGAGGTGGAGTTTCCCGAGGACTTGCCGTACTTCTGAGTTGGCGTTCACCCAGTCAGAGTCCCTGTGGGATTGCGGCTACGCTTAGAGAGATGTATTAGTCTTCCGCTGTCCATGTATTTCATTTATGCAAAACTCTGATGTACCCGCTACTTTATGTTGAGAATAAAGCATTGTACTCTGATTTTTACCATATTTGTTCGCTGTATGTGTCTGTGGACTTCCTGGGCACACATATGGCCACATTCGGGTTTTGCGTAAATCCGGGTGTGACACTAGAGCATGTGCTGTGTGCTTTGCTCTAGTGTCTCCCTCTAAGGACCGGTTCTTAAAGCGGCAACCCAGGAGCCTGTCGCCACCGCCGGAACTATAATGGCTCTGGTCTTGGTCAAGTAGCTTGTACGTCTCTAGCTTGGCAGTGGTTACCGAGGGGCCAACGGCGTTGTGGGAGGTACAGTGCTGGGTGTTCTCCGATTCCACCGAGGACGGTAGCCCCGTCGGCTAGGTCACGTTAGACCCAGTCCCGTGTTGGGAGCCCCCGTGAGTGCGGGAGCTCCGCACGTTGCGCCATTTATTTTTGTTGGCATGATTTGCCGGCGCATGGACGCCATTGACCCCCTCACGTTGCGCCCTGAGGGTCAGTCAATCTCGGTGCCTAAGTTTTCACCGCCGTATAGTACTCCAGCGGCTACTGACTTGTTAGGGTGTCATGTGAAAGCCTCGTAGCGTCCCTATGCAGTCACACCTCGGAAGTGTCGATGTGTGTGGTTGGGTGCAAAGTTCCTTTGAACTTTTACGCGACTGGTGGGTAAAGGGCGAAACCTCTGCAGAGTGTACGATCTATCATGATAGCCTTGCTCAGGGTCACGAGCGGCCTGGATCCTTTTTGATTAGAACTTGATATTTATTCATGCTTAATGTCACTTACACTTTATTAATTGGGTTGCAACCGGGTATTTCATTCACATGTAGTAACTTGGACAATGATAAAACGAACCAACTAAAAGTGCTAATGCAGTTAAGCCGAGTCTAGCCTTTTTGAGCCGTCATAACCCGTGCTATACTTGCTAAGTAATTCTGTTACTTACACTTGCTATATTTATCATTTTGGGCAAAATCCCGGACGGGTAACAGATTGGAGTCAGGCTGATTATGCTGTGGAGTTTCCAGAGGATTTGCCGTACTTCTGAGTTGGCGTTCTCCCAGTCAGAGTCCATGTGGGATTGCGGCTACACTTAGAGAGAGTTTATTAGTCTTCCGCTGTCCATGTATTTCATTTATACAAAACTCTGATGTATTCGCTACTTTATGATGAGAATAAAGCATTGCACTCTGATTTTTACCATATTTGTTCGCTATATGTGTCGGTGGACTTCCTGGGCACACATATGGCCGCATTCGGGTTTTGTGTAAATCCGGGTGTGACAACTTTCTCTTTGGCAATATTTGTCTGGCATGTATACCTAGGCAGCATACTGTTTGATTAGGACTACTTAAATTGTTGTAAACCTAAACTCATTTTGATATATCACTACTTTATCTATAGAGAACCAGATCAAGAACACGTCCCGTTTCATAAAAAATTACTTACCTTTTTGAGCCACAGAGTACAAAACATTTTGAAAGGGAGATAGATAGTGTTTTCAATCCTTCTCACCAAAAGTTACCTGGCATGCACCTGGAGAAAGGTACGTCTTGCATGCCCCTGATGTGGGTTATATGGCGGTGTTCCGACATTCACTTTACTGTAACATCACTCTCCTTTTCATTTCCCTCTTGGAAAACGATTTCATATCTGTATGTTTGTGCAGACACGCAAGTCCTTTGTTTTGCTTTCTCATGGAAAAAAAATCTACAGGATTAACGAACGTAATAGTCCAATCGCCCGAGTACGGTCCTACGGACAGCAGCAAGAATCTCATGAATGGTTACAGTGACAGGGCATGGAAAAGGAGTTGGACGGTTCCTTGTGTGTGTGGAAGGCGGGCCCCACTGGGGTGTACGTGCTACGTACTGTGAGCATGATGTGTTGTTAGAGATCAACACAAGAATCGCTGCTGTGTGATCAACACCTCGCTCTCTGCTTATTACATACTTTCTCCGATTTCGTAGCAGAAGTGGAAGGTTTGAGTCAAACATTGGGAATATAAATCATGAATAACATTTAAGTCGTTAAGTTTAGAAATGTGAAAATTATATAAATAGATTGATCTTAAAAATTACTTTCATAAAAATATACATATATATAACTTTTTAAGAAATATTTTTATAAAAGAGAGAAGTCAAAGTTGTGTTTTGGTGACCGAGTCGCTGTTCTAAATGATTTAGGAACCAGAGGAGTACTCCTACAAGTTACAAGCAACCACCGTACCACAGGTGTGCAAGCTGCCAAAAGCAAAGGCATGCATCAAGGTAAACTAGCTCTTGCATGCATTGGGTGATTATCTTATGTGTGCTTATTACGCGTGTTTTTTTTTGTACTGACGAGTGACGACAGATCAGCAGCTCCTTGGAGCTTTGAGTGAAACAGAGAGCCAAGGATGTTTTTTTAACTCTCTCGTGGCACAAAAAGAACCTTGCTTAATTGGCTGCACAATGGGTTTTGGTTCGAGCTCCAAGGGAGCACCGTCCAGGCAGCAATCCTGGCCCCAGGTCACCAAAATCGACGGCCAGGCGACTCATTAGAGGCTAGAACCAAACAAAAGTCCAACGTGTTAGCATCTCCGACGTGAAATATCGTATCGATTGGACTATACAAACGTGGATTGATTAATAATATCGTATAGATAGCCTTCATGTACTGTCATTGTACGTATATGTACCTGTGTGTCCCAGAAATTAATTCATCTACATGACATATACAGTGGCATGCGTACGTGCACCCGTTACGTCCTTTGAATTCTGATGGAGATGCCCGGCCGTAACGTACTGACTGTTGCAAGCTTATGTAGCAGCTTACACTCACAAGCAAAAGCTTCCTCATCAGATCGATCGTGACGTATGCGTTACCGTACCTGCAAGCCATGCAAACGTCTCTAGCTTAACTACACTACGGCTTCATTCGTACGTGCGCAGTATACCCTACTATACCCTGCACCAAGAACGAAAAAAACCCTTAACACGCAAAAAGTACATAAGTTCTGTTCAAAAAAACAGAGAGAGTACATATATGTAGCAGTCATGCTGTCGTATTACATGCATATGCATGTGTGAGATGATGTTCAGGAAATTGACATGGTAAATGACATATAATCAATTTCTTTTCTGATGTGTTGTTATCCGTCCTCGCAAAAAGGGTTTGTGTTCCACTGGATTAGTGGGAGTATGTACTGTACTGGCTATGTTTTAAATATGTGGGCCAACTTAGATATAATTCTTCACTTTTCACTGCACGGCGCCTTCAATTCTGTGGTGATGGCGTCTCAAATAAATTGATTACAGAGCGTACGTTTCTTTATATTGATCTAAAAATTGCAAATTCTAAGTGGGGTTTCTCAGTTTGCTACCGAACAAAGCATGGATTGAGCAACTAGCTTGTGCAAGGTTTAATTTGACTTTCTGCCCAATATGCACGTACGCATCATGGAGTACTATACCAACCCTAAAAAATTTCTTAATTTTGAACCTAAAATAATTTTGAACTGCATTATTCATCGGGCAGTCTTTGTTTTCCTTTTGAAAGGAAGTAGGTGTGCAGTTGATGATTTAATGAGCTTCCCGGCCTACACAACTCCTGTTGTAAACAGGAACCCGTGAAGAATTCAATGTAGCGATAAAGCATCTCGCTACAGTGTTCAGATTGATTACACGTACGTTATAGTGTACAATCTGAGTAGTTCACAGCATTTGATTTTATTTTTGGACCAAAGTCCATGGGCCTGCAACAAGCATTTGATTGGCAATAGAGATTTCATGTTGTATAATAATCTATATTGTAACTTCAGGATTTGTGCTGCCATAATGCATTTTCCGTATATTATTAATTACCTCCAATAGTATGATGTATCGATGTGCGTGCATTTGTTTATTTGGTCAAGGGGTCGTGTACGTATTCCTTGCAAAAGAAAAGGGAATGCGTACAACAAAAACAAGAACATGATTGCTCGAAAAAAAAACAAGAACATGATTTTTTATGTTGGTTTTTAAGAAACATAGAAATTATTAATCATAAGCACAAAAAACAATTTGTGGGGAAAAGGGATTTTTTAACTAATCATACATCTTAAAATTAATATGCATATATAATTGTACCCAGTACATGTACATATATGCCTATCACGAATGCAAGAGAAAACTAGGCACCTGTTTAGCAATACAGGACATTCTTCCTTCATCTTTAGATGATGAAATAAAATATCCTATGGTGTACTCATTGTTAATAAAAATCAGTACTCAATCACTTTGTGTCCATCGCCTCATTGCCCCCGAGTGTTTCTCAGTGATATATAATATTGGCTCTATCCAACCATGTAATAATTAATTCGCAGCAGAATTGAACAAGTGACTCATGGCCCACCAAACTACATAATATAAGCCATTGGTATTATTTTCTAGTCTGGGAAATTTTCTTAGGAATAATATCCATAGTACTTCCAATGGAAAGTCTCTTCTTTTTGTCAAAAGAAAAAAAAAAGAGTTAGGAATGCAGTTCGGGCTGATCATCGCACATATAATCATTGAACTTTCATGTGTTTTAACTAGATATTTATTTGGAAATTGCGCATTCGAGTTACCAAGTGTGCATGGATTAAATGTGGCTTGCATTTGCCATTCAACAGAGTTATCCATATATATTGATGGCACTGTGAGTTGACAGGGCTATATATGTGTTACTCTTACTTTCCCTCGACCAGGTGGTGCGCAAACTAGCAAATAAAGCGCCAAAAAGCCTCCTCAGCATCTGACGTTAACGTGAGTTGATGTGCTGGATGGACGATGTGATACTTAACAAACTTGAGGATCTAATTGTGAAATCAAAACTATTGATACAAAAGGTAGCTAGCTATCTCCCGAAAAAGTCAGTATTCATGTAAAATAATTAAGATCAGTACTACATACGTATCAAATTGTCATTGTTGATTTTTTATCATGATGTTTGATCATTTATGTTATTCAACAAATTTATAGAAATATTATTTATTTTATTTGTGATTTACTTTATCGTGAAATGTACTTTGATACAGATGGAGTGTATTATTATTGCAGGCGATGCAAAGCTGAGCTGTATTGGAATTTGGAAATATATAGCATATATCTGCTGCATGCAAATGTGTCACACCCCAAAATTTTCAAATTTTGGGATGTGAATTTTTAACGTAATTAATACAACATTTTTCTCAATTTTCTAAAATTTTCCAAGCTTTGTTTAAATTTACAGGAAATTTATAGTAAAAAAAAAGAATATATATATATATTTATGAATTATAAATAAGTTACTTTGAATGCTGCATTCATGCTGGTTGTATCGAGTTTTGGTTGTGTGTAGTCCAAAATTAGAATTTAAATCTAATTTAAATTCGTGTTTGAACTGCGTTTGTTTGGGCCATATAAAAGTTGTTTTTGGAAGAGTCCGGTTTTGCTCCCCGAACTTTCCTTTGATCCACTCTAGCCCCTCCTTCCTTTCTTCCCTACCGAGCCGGCCCAACCCGTCCCCCGGCCCATTTCTTCCTCTCCCTTTCGGGCCGAGCCTGCGAGGCCCTGTACGGGCCGGCCCAACTCGCGCGCGGCCCCAAGCCGAAGCCGCGCGGCCCACCTGCAGCTCCCCGGCCCACAGCATACCGCGCGGCCCATGAAGCCGCACCACCGCCGCCCCGCAATCAGCGCCGCGCCACCGCTCCGGCCTTCCTCGGCGTGAGCGCCATGCCAAGCACGGGTCCGCGCCCCTATAGAAGCCGCCGCCCTGCAAGCCCTAGCCGCCCTCGCCCCTCTGCGCGGCACCGCTGCCGCGGAGCACCTCCGCCGCCGCCAGGAGCGCCGCCGCCGGAGCCGAGCGCCGCCATAGCCGCCGGCCACCATTGATTCCGCCGTCGCCGTCCTTCTCCGCCCGTGCGGAGCCCGTCCTCGCGATCCCCTCGTCGAATCGCATCGATTCCGCCGATCGCCGTCGCCGTCCTACTGCCAGCGCGCTTCAACGACGCAAAGGCGCCGCCGCCGGCCGGCCCCTCCGCCGGCCTCCGAAGTCCGGCCGCCCCGGTCACCCCTGGCGGGAACCGAGGCCACTAGAAGCTTCCCCGCACCAAGCAGCACCTCCGCCGCCGGACCTCGTCGCCGTCACGCCGCCGAAACTCGCCGCCCACTCGAGCACCCCGCTGCCGGCCACCGTCTCCGCCGCGGGCCGAATCCCCGCCGTTCCGGTCCACCTCCACCCGTGGTGAGCGCCTCCATGTGATCCCCTCCATCTCCTCTACCTCCTGCGCTAGATCCCCGCCGCCCTACGACGCCGGAGCGCCGGTATTGCCGTCGACCAGAGCCGCCTGCCTGCGCTGCTGCGCTGACCAAAGGTAGAAGAAAGACGATTTGCGAAAAGAACCCTGCCAAATCATCTAATCCTACTGATAGATCTTGTGTCTTGGAGATTTCACAAAAAACCCCCTAGATCTATTTAATGCTTGCTCATAAACCCAACCCGAGCCAGTTTTACAGATCTAACCCCGAGCTATGCCCTTTTTGCGAGCACTGTTTACAGTGTCTTGCTGTTTTCCTTGGCTAACCCCTGTAGTCTATGGATAATTACGTATAGACCCCTGCAGCCTTGTTTAATCCATAGATTACACATTTTAGCTCCGAATTAATCCGTTTTCGTTACATTAGATTCATATCAACTTAAACTACTTGTTAGTACTGTTAATTGACATCTAATTTGTTTTTGAATTTTATTCAATATTAATTTGACTAAAGATTATTTAAATGTGTTTTCTAATTAAAATCCACTTAAGGTTTATACTCGGCTTTATATTAAATGTTAAAATTAATTAATAAATTATTCAATTTATTTCTGAATAAAATATAATTAAGTTTCACCTCGGTTCTTGTGCGGTTAATTTGATTAATGATTACTTAACTAACTCTTTCTAATTAAAAGCAATTTAGAGTCAACCTCCGACTTTTCATAAATAAATGTTAACATTGATTAATATTAACATAAATGTGTTTCTATCCTAATATTGATTAGTGCAACACGGTTCATAAAGTTATTCGATTAGATGCTCACACGTTCTATTTTAAATTAATGTTTAATTTGGTATAATCTATACATAAACCATTATAAATAAAATGTGATTAGGTTCCACCTTGATTTTATAAATTCAAAAATAAATTTGAATTAATTATAACATAAGGTGTTTCTCTGAAATAACCTTCACATATTATTTTAGTTAATTAAAATATATCCAGCATATAGTTTTATTTGTTTAATCACCAAATCTTCCGATAGTTGTACCTTTTCAACCGTAACTCAGTTCTCAGCAATTCTTGTGCTCACGTAACCATCGAACCAAGCCCTATCCTTTAGCGCTCTCTTTTAAAGCTTTCATTTGATTGGTGTATTGTTCTTAGCTGTATATTGTTTGTTTGCTTGTTTAGTTGCTTGTTGTGCTCGATGATTGCTGCGACCAGTAGGAACACGCTTCGAGTAACATCAAAGAGAAGAGCTTGAAGATCGAGAGATGAAGACTATGAGTGCGAGTATATTGATTTGAGGCAAGTTATAGCACGGACAATCCTTGCTACCTACTCACTCTTTTAATACACTGTTCATTACATACGCATGTGTCTAATATTGTTTACCTTTAAGGTTGTACCTAGTATTTATTTCCATGTCCTTGTATTCCTATGGGTTATTGCATATGGGTAGGATTTTGCTAGGCGCTACTACTGTCACCTTTATTAAACTGCTAAACTTGCATTAATGGTCCACTTCAACCTTAACGATAAAACTTGCTTTTAGCAACATGGATTAGGGAGCTAGTAGCATGTGTTGTGTGCTTTGCTCTAGTGTCTCCCTCTAAGGACCGGTTCTTAAAGCGGCAACCCATGAGCCTGTCGCCACCGCCGGAACTATAATGGCTCTGGTCTTGGTCAAGTAGCTTGTACGTCTCTAGCTTGGCAGTGGTTACCGAGGGGCCAACGGCGTTGTGGGAGGTACGGTGCTGGGTGTTCTCCGATTCCACCGAGGGCGGGAGATCCGTCGGCTAGGTCCCGTTAGACCCAGTCCCGTGTAGGAGTCTCAGCGATTGAGAACTCTGCACGTTGCGCAGTATGGGTGCGATACCCGCGCTCCGGACGCCATCGGCCCCCTCACGGTGTGACTCCGTGGGCGTACGTCGATCTCGGTGCCTAAGTTTTCACCGCCGTATAGTACTCCAGCGGCCACTGACTTGTTAGGGTGTCTTGTGAAAGCCTCGTAGCGTCCCTATGCAGTCACACCTCGGAAGTGTCGATGTGCGTGGTTGGGTGCAAAGTTCCTTTGAACTTTTACGCGACAGGTGGGTAAAGGGCGAAACCTCTGCAGAGTGTACGATCTATCATGATAGCCTTGCTCAGGGTCACGAGCGGCCTGGATCCTTTTTGATTAGAATATGGTATTTATTCTTGCTTTATGTCACTTACACTTTATTAATTGGGTTGCAACCGGGTATTTGTCACACCCGGATTTACTCAAAACCCGAATGTGGCCATATGTGTGCCCAGGAAGTCCACAGACACATATAGCGAATAAAGATGGTAAAAATCAGAGTACAATGCTTCATTATTCAACATAAAGTAGCGATTACATCAGAGTTTGCATAAATGAAAAACATGGACAGCGGAAGACTAATAAACTCTCTCTAAGCGTAGCCGCAATCCCATAGGGACTCTGACTGGGAGAACGCCAACTCAGAAGTACGGCAAGTCCTCTAGAAACTCCACAGCATAATCAGCCTGACTCCAATCTGTTACCCGTCCGGGATTTTGCCCAAAATGATAATAATAGCAAGTGTAAGTAACAGAATTACTTAGCAAGTATAGCACGGGTTATGAAGGCTCAAAAAGGCTAGACACTGGCTTAACTGCATTAGCACTTTTAGTTGGTTCGTTTTATCATTGTCCAAGTTACTACATGTGAATGAATACCCGGTTGTAACCCAATTAATGGTGTAAGTGACATTAAACAGGAATAAATACCATATTCTAATCAAAAAGGATCCAGGCTGCTCGTGACCCTGAGCAAGGCTATCATGATAGATCGTACACTCTGCAGAGGTTTCGCCCTTTACCCACCGGTCGCATAAAAGTTCAAAGGAACTTTGCACCCAACCACGCACATCAACACTTCCGAGGTGTGACTGCATAGGGACGCTACGAGGCTTTCACAAGACACCCTAACAAGTCAGTAGCCGCTGGAGTACTATACGGTGGTGAAAACTTAGGCACCGAGATCGACGTACGCCCACGGAGTCACACCGTGAGGGGGTCGATGGCGTCCAGAGCGCGGGTATCCCACCCATACTGCGCAACATGCAGAGTTCTCAATCGCTGAGACTCCTACACGGGACTGGGTCTAACGTGACCTAGCCGACGGGTTACCGTCCTCGGTGGAATCGGAGATCACCCAGCGCCGTACCTCCCACAATGCCGTTGGCCCCTCGGTAACTACTACCAAGCTAGAGACGTACAAGCTACTTGACCAAGACCAGAGCCCATATAGTTCCGGCGGTGGCGACAGGCTCCTGGGTTGCCGCTTTAAGAACCGGTCCTTAGAGGGAGACACTAGAGCAAAGCACACAGCACATGCTCTAGCCCCCTAGTCCAAGTTGCTAAAAAGCAAGTTTTATCATTAATGTTGAAGTGGACCATTAAGTCAATATTAACAATTAAGTAGAGGTGACAGTAATTGCGCCTAGCAAAAATACTACCCAAGTGCATAAACCCATAGGAATACAAGGACAGGGAAAACAAATGCTAGGTACAACCTTAATGGTAAACAGTATTAGACACATGCGTATGTAAAGAACAGTGTATTAAATGAGTGAGTAGGTAGCAAGGATTGTCCGTGCTATAACTTGCCTTCCTCGGAGTACGGCTGCTGCTGAAAGTCCTGCTCCGGCACGTCCTCAACGTACTCGTAGTCCAACGCTACGGGCTCACCGACTGGACACGATCATCATGCACGCATCCAAAACAATCATTACATGCAAACAAAATTAATCTATTAGAACAGTACACCAAACAGTGAAAACAGTACAAAAACAGAAGCTAGAATTAATCTACGCTTCGCTACGAACACATGAGCGCGAAAATCACGCAAATCGGAGCTAAAACGAGAAAGTTATAGCGTTTCTAAGGTTCGGGGGGCTTGCTGGCAAAGTTTTGAAATTTCCAGGGGCCTAAACGAATAAAACAGGACCTATTTGTAAATATTTTCGAATTAAAAAGGACCGCGGGTTAATTTTGGAGAAACTGGGGGGCTCTTTAACAATTTTACCGGCGCTGACCGGTATCCTCCCGGGTTGACTCGAGGGCGACTGGATCTGAGTCGTCAGATCCAGATCCGAGGGTCGGGATTGAAAGGGGGGGAGTGGCTCGTCGGAGGGGAGCCCTGGGTGGCGGCGCCGCCCGGCTTTGCGGCGGAATCTCGCCGGAGCAAAGCGAATCCGTGGCTTCCGGCCGCCATTTCCTTCGGGGTTTGGTCCTAGGGCTTCGGGAGAGATCGGCGAGTCTGTCTAGGGGGTCCTCGACGTCGATTGCTCGACGGTGGGGTGTGACGACGACGAGCGGCGGAGAAGTGCGGCGATGAGCGGGGCGGGCGAGCTAGAGAGTGCCTATAGAAGGGAAAAAGGGGGGGTTCTGGGTTCCTCACCACGTGGCTATGCTTCTGGAGCACTTGGGTGTGGCGGAGTAGCGATGAGCGCCGGGATTGATGGCGGCGGCTCGAGCTCGGGCGGCGGCGGACGTCGGTGTGCGCGGCGAAGGAGCTCCGGGGCGCGGGAGGAGTCGTGCGGGGCTCGGCGATGCTCCTCGTGGCGCGGTGGTGCGAGTCCGAGGGCCGGCCGGGGCAGCAGGGTGCCGGAGCAGCGGCTCGGCGGCGAACCTTGGCGCGGCGGCGCGGAGAGGAGAGGGCGGCGCTAGGGTTGAAGGCGAGGGGGTTGATGGGAGCGGGGCAGCATCGCAGCCAAAATAAGTAGGCGCGGGAGCTCGGTCTCGGCGTGCGGGCCCTGGCTGCGGCGATCGCGCGCGTTGGCCGCGCCATTTCCGGCGAGGGGGAAAGGAAGGTGGAGGGAGGGGGATGACAGGTGGGGCCACGGCGTCAGTGAAGGAGAGAGGGGCGCGGGCGCGGGCGGTGCTGGGCCGGAGGGAGACGGCCCAGGCGGGGTGGAGAAAGGGGAGAGAGGAGAAGGAGTGGGCCGCGGGAGAATTGGGCCGGCTCGGTGCTGGCCGAGCAAAGCTGGGCCGCTGCGCGCGCGAGGGGGGGGAAAAGGAATGGGCTGGGAAAAGAAAAGAAGAGGAGGAGCTGGGCTGGACCGGAAGAAGAGATGAGGGGGCTGAATTGGACTTGAGAGAAGTTCAGGGAGTGAAATCGAACTTTGGGCTTAAAAACTTTTCTAGAGCTCCAAACAAAGTGATTCAAATTTGAATTTAAATGAATTTAAATTCTTGTTTGAATCACAAGCAATACAAAAATAAATGCAGCAGCATGAATGCAACAATAAATGTTTCTATCTCTTATATTTGATTTTAATTGTTAGAAAATTATTATTTAGCCTTAATAAAATAGGTGAAAGCATTAAATAATTAATTAAATGCCAAAAATTTTAAATTTGAGTATTTTGGGTGTTACAAACCTACCCCCCTTAAGGTGAATCTCGTCCTCGAGATTCGGATGTAGAAGCGAAGAGCTGTGGGTACTCGGACTTGAGGTCTTCTTCCTGCTCCCAAGTCGCTTCATCTTCTGAATGCCGGCTCCACTGCACCTTGCACATCCGAATGGTCTTGTTCCTCAGCACTCTCTCTGACACCTCCAAGATCCTGATCGGATACTCCTCATATGTGAGGTCCTCCTGAACATTCAACTCATCAATCGGGATCTGCTCTTCTGGCACCCGCAAGCACTTCTTCAACTGGGACACGTGGAACACATCGTGTACTCCGGCTAGTCTCTCAGGTAGGTCTAGCCGATATGCCACTTCGCCGATCCGTTCCTGTATCCTGAATGGTCCGATGTAACGAGGCGCCAACTTGCCTTTGACATTGAACCGCCTTACACCTCTCATGGGTGACACCTTCAGGTATACAAAATCATCAACTCTGAAGCTAAGGTCCCTGCGTCTGACATCGGCGTAACTCTTCTGTCTGGACTGGGCCACCTTTAGGTTCTCTCTGATCACCTGCACCTGCCGCTCTGCATCTCTGAGTATCTCTGGACCAAAGACCTGACTCTCTCCAGTCTGATTCCAGAACAATGGGGTCCGGCACTTCCTGCCATACAATGCCTCGAACGGTGCCATCTGCAGACTCTTCTGGTAGCTGTTATTGTAGGAGAACTCTGCGTACGGCAAACTCTTATCCCAGCTGACTCCATACTGCAATGCACAAGCTTTCAACATATCCTCTAGTATCTGGTTGGTCCGCTCTGTCTGACCATCTGTCTGCGGGTGATACGCTGAGCTGAAGTGCAGCTTCGTGTCCATGGACTCATGCAACTTCCGCCAGAAGTGTGAAGTGAACTGAGTACCACGATCTGACACAATCTTCTTCGGCACCCCGTGTAAGCACACAATCCGCTCCATGTACAACTCTGCTAGTTTGGCGCCTGTGTAGGTGGTCTTCACTGGCAGAAAGTGAGCCACCTTGGTCAGACGATCAACAATCACCCAAATGGAGTCGAATCCTCTCTGAGTGCGGGGCAGTCCAGTGATGAAGTCCATGCCAACTTCTTCCCATTTCCACTCCGGGATCTTCAACGGCTGAAGCAATCCAGCTGGCCTCTGATGTTCTGCCTTGACTCGCTGACATGTGTCGCACAATGCCACATGAGTCGCCACATCACGCTTTAATCCATACCACCAGAATCTCTCCTTGATGTCCTGATACATCTTAGTGCT
The DNA here is from genome assembly GCA_033239725.1 of Echinochloa phyllopogon. NCBI lineage: Eukaryota > Viridiplantae > Streptophyta > Magnoliopsida > Poales > Poaceae > Echinochloa > Echinochloa phyllopogon. The sequence goes on along the minus strand of BTCW01000018.1, from coordinate 57,143,329 downwards.
GCCTGGGTGGATCGAATAAGCTGAGTCATGTGCCTCTCTCAGAATCATCTCCCTGATCTGCGCTATCTCTGGCACACATATCCTCTTTCCATGCCATAGAGTTCCCTGATCATCAACTCGGAATCCAGGGGCCTTTCCCAGTGCAACATTCCCCACAATCTCTCTGATCTTCTCATCCTGCAGCTGACCTCTCCGGATCTCCTGCTCAAGTGTGGGCTCCACTGCCATCTCGGTGATGCTGGTGACGAATCACAGACTCATCCTCTCAAACTCTCGGCTGAGCTCCTCAGGAAAACAGTGTCCAGTGATCCTGTTCACATAACTCCTCCTGCTCAGAGCATCTGCCACCAAGTTGGCCTTCCCTGGGTGATAATGGATCTCCAGGTCATAATCCTTGATCAGCTCTAACCATCTGCGCTGTCTCATGTTCAGGTCTGACTGAGTGAAGACATACTTGAGGCTCTTATGATCAGTGTAAATGTCACATCTGTGCCCAATCAAGTAGTGTCTCCAGATCTTCAGAGCATGTACAACAGCTGCCAACTCCAAGTCGTGTGTCGGATAGTTCTGCTCATGCTTCCTCAGCTGCCTGGACGCATAAGACACGACTCTGCCCTCCTGCATAAGGACGCAACCCAGTCCTAGATGGGATGCATCGCAGTAGATGGAGAAACTCTTAGCCAAATCTGGCAATACTAGCACTGGGGCTGTAGTCAACCTCTTCTTCAACTCTTCGAAGCTGACCTGGCATGCCTCTGTCCACTCGAACGGGGCATTCTTCTCTAGCAAAGCAGTCAGCGGCTTAGCAATCTTGGAGAATCCTTCAATGAACTGTCTGTAATAACCGGCCATCCCAAGGAAACTCCTGATCTCGCTCACATCCCGTGGCGGATTCCAGCTCAACACATCGCTGACTTTCTTCGGATCAACTGCCACTCCTCCATTGGACAACACGTGTCCCAGAAATGCCACTTCCTTCAGCCAGAACTCACACTTGCTCAGCTTGGCATACAACTGATGCTCCCGGAGTCTCTGCAGTACCAACCTCAGATGTTCTTCATGTTCTTCCTCATTCTTGGAGAAGACCAGAATGTCATCAATAAATACCACCACGAACTTGTCAAGGTAATCCATGAACACGCTGTTCATCAAGTACATGAAGTATGCAGGAGCGTTGGTCAATCCAAAAGACATGACCAAAAACTCATACAACCCGTACCGAGTGGTGAAAGCGGTCTTGGGTACATCTGACGGACGGATCCTCATCTGGTAGTAGCCCGAACGAAGATCAATCTTGGAGAACACACAAGCTCCTCTCAGCTGATCGAACAGATCATCAATCCTCGGCAGCGGGTACTTGTTCTTGATGGTCACTTCGTTGAGGGCTCGATAGTCCACACACAATCTCTGAGTACCGTCCTTCTTGTCGACGAACAATACTGGTGCTCCCCATGGTGAAGCACTCGGACGAATGTACCCCTTGGTCAACAATTCGTCCAACTCCTTCTTGAGCTGCTCCAGCTCCTTCGCTCCCATCCTATACGGCCTCTTGGCTATAGGTGCAGTGCCAGGTTTTAGTTCAATAACGAATTCAACATCTCGTTCTGGAGGCATACCTGGCAACTCGTCTGGGAACACATCCGGGAACTGGCTCACCACCCTGATATCTTCAGTCATTGTCCCTTCAGCTTGATTTGCTTGGCCTTGCTCTGAGGAACTGGCTGCCTGGTACTCCACCTTGTCACCGGACTCTGCTGTCAGCTGAATGGTCCTCGTAGCACACCTGATCACTGCATCATATCTGGTCATCCAGCTCATACCCAGGATCATATCAAATCCAAGGGTCTCCAGGACTATCGGACCTGCCTTGAACTCTACCCCCCCCCCCTTATTATGATGGGGACATGGGGGCATCGTAGAGTAGCCCGCTGTTCACCTCCCGGGGAGCTTACTAGCATAGTGTTCTTCATGGGTTTCAGAGCTAGTAAATTCTTCTTCACAAAAGCAGCAGAAATGAAAGCATGCGAAGCTCCGGAATCAAATAAAACAGTGGCGGGGGTCGAATTGACGAGGAACGTACCCACGATGACATCAGTAGCTGTCTCTGCTGTCTCTGCACTGGTGTGGTTGACCTTGCCCCGAACGAGAGCCTGCGGAGCACGACCACCCTGCTGCTGACTCTGCGGCTGCCCCACTCTCTGAGCGCTGCCCTACTGGTTATGCCCGGCGGTGTTCTGGATCTTCTTGGGGCAGACATTGGCGAAGTGTCCCTGCTCGCCACAGTGGTAGCACACCCTCGGACCCACCGGCGTAGTGTTGACTGGACTGATGCGCTGAACTGGACCTGGCTGCACCTGGCTGCGCTGAACTGGACCCATCTGTGGCTGACCCTGAGGACGCTGCTGCTGTGGCGCCCGAGGAAACTGAGGACGCTGCTGCTGGTACTGGCCACGACTGAGCATGCCGGACTGGCCCTGGAAGCGCTGCTGGCCTCCCACCTGCTAACTCTGGGGAGGGGTGAAGCGTGGACGACTGCTGCTGCCCACCTGCTGTCCCTGGAGCTTCCTCTTCTTGTCCTCCATCTCACGGCGCTTGTGCTCTAACATCAGCGCGCCGTCCACCAGCTCGTGAAAGGTCGGGAACTTGGTGCACATGAGCTGGTACTGGAGAGCATCCTGCAGACCGTCACGGAACCTGGCCTGCTTCTTCTGATCAGTGGCCACGTCCTCTGGAGCGTAACGGGCCAACGAGACGAACTTGTCACGATAAGCCGTGACACTCATCCCTTCCTGCTTCAGTGCCAGGAACTCCTTCTTCTTCAGGACCATCAAGGCCTCCGGCACGTGGTGTGCACGAAAGCTGCTGCAGAACTGCTGCCAGATGATCTGAGTACCGGCCGGGCGTGAAGACTGGTATGAATCCCACCAATCCAACGCCGGCCCCTGAAGCTGTCCTCCGGCGTACAGTACCTTCTCCCTGTCATCGCACTGGGCGATGTCCAACTGTCTCTCCACTGCCTTGAGCCAGTCATCTGCCTCAAGGGGATCGCTGGCCTTGCTGAAGGTCGGCGAGCGTCCCTTCAGAAACTCGCCCCTCTTATCTCTGGGCGGAGCAGCTGCCTGGGGGTGATGCTGGTTCTGCTGGATCAGCCTCATGGTCTACGCCATCTGCTGCATCATCTGAACTTGAGCGTAAATCAGCTGCTCAATGGTGGGGATCTGATGGTTCGGATTCAGGTTCGGGGGCGGATTCTGGTGCGGCGGCTGTCCGCCCGCATTGCCCCTAGGGTGAGCCATCTATAATCACAAAGGTTAGATATTAGAGGATTAGTACGAGAGAAAATATATATAAACCCCTGCTATCTAAACAATAAAGTCCTTAAGCCTTATACCTATATCTAGATGGTTGCAGACAGATGTTTACGCCCATCACAATCATTACAAAGAACCAAATCAAACATATGCATAATAACAATAAATACAAGCAGGTAAAGGCATAAACTCACACAAGACTCGACTGTTAGATTTTTAAAATTTTTAAAACATGGGGGTCTCCTAGTAATTTGTCAACCGTACTATCTAGGCTGCGTTCCTACAGTCAGCACGGCTCTGATACCAATCTGTCACACCCGGATTTACTCAAAACCCGAATGTGGCCATATGTGTGCCCAGGAAGTCCACAGACACATATAGCGAACAAAGATGGTAAAAATCAGAGTACAATGCTTCATTATTCAACATAAAGTAGCGATTACATCAGAGTTTTGCATAAATGAAAAACATGGACAGCGGAAGACTAATAAACTCTCTCTAAGCGTAGCCGCAATCCCATAGGGACTCTGACTGGGAGAACGCCAACTCAGAAGTACGGCAAGTCCTCTGGAAACTCCACAGCATAATCAGCCTGACTCCAATCTGTTACCCGTCCGGGATTTTGCCCAAAATGATAATAATAGCAAGTGTAAGTAACAGAATTACTTAGCAAGTATAGCACGGGTTATGAAGGCTCAAAAAGGCTAGACACTGGCTTAACTGCATTAGCACTTTTAGTTGGTTCGTTTTATCATTGTCCAAGTTACTACATGTGAATGAATACCCGATTGTAACCCAATTAATGGTGTAAGTGACATTAAACAGGAATAAATACCATATTCTAATCAAAAAGGATCCAGGCCGCTCGTGACCCTGAGCAAGGCTATCATGATAGATCGTACACTCTGCAGAGGTTTCGCCCTTTACCCACCGGTCGCGTAAAAGTTCAAAGGAACTTTGCACCCAACCACGCACATCAACACTTCCGAGGTGTGACTGCATAGGGACGCTACGAGGCTTTCACAAGACACCCTAACAAGTCAGTAGCCGCTGGAGTACTATACGGTGGTGAAAACTTAGGCACCGAGATCGACGTACGCCCACGGAGTCACACCGTGAGGGGGTCGATGGCGTCCAGAGCGCGGGTATCCCACCCATACTGCGCAACATGCAGAGTTCTCAATCGCTGAGACTCCTACACGGGACTGGGTCTAACGTGACCTAGCCGACGGGTTACCGTCCTCGGTGGAATCGGAGATCACCCAGCGCCGTACCTCCCACAACGCCGTTGGCCCCTCGGTAACTACTGCCAAGCTAGAGACGTACAAGCTACTTGACCAAGACCAGAGCCCATATAGTTCCGGCGGTGGCGACAGGCTCCTGGGTTGCCGCTTTAAGAACCGGTCCTTAGAGGGAGACACTAGAGCAAAGCACACAGCACATGCTCTAGCCCCCTAGTCCAAGTTGCTAAAAAGCAAGTTTTATCATTAATGTTGAAGTGGACCATTAAGTCAATATTAACAATTAAGTAGAGGTGACAGTAATTGCGCCTAGCAAAAATACTACCCAAGTGCATAAACCCATAGGAATACAAGGACAGGGAAAACAAATGCTAGGTACAACCTTAATGGTAAACAGTATTAGACACATGCGTATGTAAAGAACAGTGTATTAAATGAGTGAGTAGGTAGCAAGGATTGTCCGTGCTATAACTTGCCTTCCTCGGAGTACGGCTGCTGCTGAAAGTCCTGCTCCGGCACGTCCTCAACGTACTCGTAGTCCAACGCTACGGGCTCACCGACTGGACACGATCATCACGCACGCATCCAAAACAATCATTACATGCAAACAAAATTAATCTATTAGAACAGTACACCAAACAGTGAAAACAGTACAAAAACAGGAGCTAGAATTAATCTACGCTTCGCTACGAACACATGAGCGCGAAAATCACGCAAATCGGAGCTAAAACGAGAAAGTTATAGCGTTTCTAAGGTTCGGGGGGCTTGCTGGCAAAGTTTTGAAATTTCCAGGGGCCTAAACGAATAAAACAGGACCTATTTGTAAATATTTTCGAATTAAAAAGGACCGCGAGTTAATTTTGGAGAAACTGGGGGGCTATTTAACAATTTTACCGGAGCTGACCGGTATCCTCCCGGGTTGACTCGAGGGCGACTGGATCTGAGTCGTCAGATCCAGATCCGAGGGTCGGGATTGAAAGGGGGGGAGTGGCTCGTCGGAGGGGAGCCCTGGGTGGCGGCGCCGCCCGGCTTTGCGGCGGAATCTCGCCGGAGCAAAGCGAATCCGTGGCTTCCGGCCGCCATTTCCTTCGGGGTTTGGTCCTAGGGCTTCGGGAGAGATCGGCGAGTCTGTCTAGGGGGTCCTCGACGTCGATTGCTCGACGGTGGGGTGTGACGACGACGAGAGGCGGAGAGGTGCGGCGGTGAGCGGGGCGGGCGAGCTAGAGAGTGCCTACAGAAGGGAAAAAGGGGGGGGGTTCTGGGTTCCTCACCACGTGGCTATGCTTCTGGAGCACTTGGGTGTGGCGGAGTAGCGATGAGCGCCGGGATTGATGGCGGCGGCTCGAGCTCGGGCGGCGGCGGACGTCGGTGTGCGCGGGGAAGGAGCTCCGGGGCGCGGGAGGAGTCGTGCGGGGCTCGGCGATGCTCCTCGTGGCGCGGTGGTGCGAGTCCGAGGGCCGGCCGGGGCAGCGGGGTGCCGGAGCAGCGGCTCGGCGGCGAACCTTAGCGCGGCGGCGCGGAGAGGAGAGGGCGGCGCTAGGGTTGAAGGAGAGGGGGTTGATGGGAGCGGGGCAGCATCGCAGCCAAAATAAGTAGGCGCGGGAGCTCGGTCTCGGCGTGCGGGCCCTGGCTGCGGCGATCGCGCGCGTCGGCCGCGCCATTTCCGGCGAGGGGGAAAGGAAGGTGGAGGGAGGGGGATGACAGGTGGGGCCACGGCGTCAGTGAAGGAGAGAGGGGCGCGGGCGCGGGCGGTGCTGGGCCGGAGGGAGACGGCCCAGGCGGGGTGGAGAAAGGGGAGAGAGGAGAAGGAGTGGGCCGCGGGAGAATTGGGCCGGCTCGGTGCTGGCCGAGCAGAGCTGGGCCGCTGCGCGCGCGAGGGGGGGGGAAAGGAATGGGCTGGGAAAAGAAAAGAAGAGGAGGAGCTGGGCTAGACCGGAAGAAGAGGGGGCTGAATTGGACTTGAGAGAAGTTCAGGGAGTGAAATCGAACTTTGGGCTTAAAAACTTTTCTAGAGCTCCAAACAAAGTGATTCAAATTTGAATTTAAATGAATTTAAATTCTTGTTTGAATCACAAGAAATACAAAAATAAATGCAGCAGCATGAATGCAACAATAAATGTTTCTATCTCTTATATTTGATTTTAATTGTTAGAAAATTATTATTTAGCCTTTATAAAATAGGTGAAAGCATTAAATAATTAATTAAATGCCAAAAATTTTAAATTTGAGTATTTTGGGTGTTACAGTATTCATTCACATGTAGTAACTTGGGCAATGATAAAACGAACCAACTAAAAATGCTAATGCAGTTAAGCCGAGTCTAGCCTTTTTGAGCCTTCATAACCCGTGCTATACTTGCTAAGTAATTTCCATTACTTACACTTGCTGTTATTCCTATTTTTGGGCAAAATCCCGGACGGGTAACAGATTGGAGTCAGGCTGATTATGCGATGGAGTTTCCAGAGGATTTGCCGTACTTCTGAGTTCGCGTTCTCCCAGTCAGAGTCCCTGTGGGATTGCGGCTACGCTAGAGAGATGTATTAGTCTTCCGCTGTCCATGTTGTTATTTCTGAAGCACTCTGATGTAATCGCTACTATATGATGAGAATAAAGCATTGTACTCTAATTTTTACCATATTTGTTCGCTATATGTGTCGGTGGACTTCCTGGGCACACATATGGCCACATTCGGGTTTTGGGTAAATCCGGGTGTGACAAAATGTCTTTCACTCAGACAGATGTTTTTTTTTTGTCCCAAATGAAGTGGTACACGTATATTTGCGATATAATAACATCGTTGCAAAGCACATAACTTGAGTATGTTTAAGTAATAAGTGGATATATATTCACTTACCTTTTGCATTATTGTGGGATGATAATGTTGGAGGGTCCCTTAACCATCCAAAATGGAGCAAGCAAACAACATGACATGCACACACAAATGCATGTTAGGTGCTGCGGCATTTGCGCGCGCATTATTGATCAGGCTTCAAAGCACACAACCACTACTGTTCGTCATCGGCGTGTACCTCATGCATGCATGTACACGCATATATGCTTGGGAAACCTGCATGCCAATCAAATGTTTTTCGCACGACGACAATGTATACATTAATTCGTACTGCAGGTTGCATGCGTTGTGTACGTACCACGTACACGGCCTGCTGAAACTATTTATCTTTTGTACTTTGTTACGTACTTTTTGGGCGTACACGTACGTGCATGCGTGCCCCCTGATCGATGTCCATTTATGAGCGCACCGAACGCTTGCTTATTTACGTACAAGTAGCTGGGTCACATGCATGTCCTAGCTAGAGGACGCATGCACTAGCTAGCTACTCCCTCCGTCCCAACAAAGAAGACATTCTAGAAATTTTAAGACAAATTAAAAATAGAGTAAAATGATCTTGATTGCCCCTAATTATTAAGCCATATTTAGCACTAATTTATTGTTGCATGCACATACACTTACTAAATATAGTAGAATGACTTATTTTTTAAGACAAATTTTAAATACCAGAGTGTCTTCTTTTTTGAGTAGTTCGTAGCAGGCGAAAAGGTCTGGAGCCAACGCAACGGATTGGACGACCGACGCCATGCATGAAATGCAAACCGGCCTTTCACATGATTAACGGGACGACATGGCCAGCGTCGTACGAGCGAGTAGGACGACGACACGCCTCTCGGATCGGATCGCATGCATGCATGCATGTGTTGTCCATCAGCATGGTCTGCCGTTCTTTGGCGTGCAACCGTCAGGTAAATTGATGTATATATAATTACAAAAACAGGAGTAAGGTAAATTGATGTAAACGACTAGTAATTTAGAACGGATGTAGTATAATTACTGTTCGTTGTTTACTTTTTTTCATGATCTTTAACCATTCGTTTTATTTAAAAAAATGTAACACCCAAAACACTCAATTTTAAAATTTTTGGCAATTAATGAATTATTTAATGCTTTCACCTATTTTATTAAGGCTAAATAATAATTTCTCTAAAATTAAAATCAAATATAAGAGTTAGAAACATTTATTGTTGCACTCATGCTGCTGCATTTATTTTTGTATTGCTTGTGATTCAAACAAGAATTTAAATATATTTAAATTCAAATTTGAATCACTCTGTTTGGAGCTCTAGAAAAGTTGTTAGGCCCATAGTTCAATTTCGCTCCCTGAACTTTTCTTCTGGTTCGATTCTGCCCCTCCTCTCTCTTCTCTGGTCCGGCCCGGCAACTCGCGCGGCCCGCGATCGAAAGTCTGCTATCGCCCCCTGGACTTTTCCCCGAGTTCATCTTTCCTCCTTTCCCCGCTCCGCTTCCGGCCCAGCACCCTTCCCTCTTTATTTCTTTCCCGCGGCCCAGTTCGGCCCAGCCAAGCCGGCCCGCTCTGCGCACTCTTCTCTCTCTCCCTCTCTGCTCGCTCGGTCCCACGCGTCAGGCGCCGACGTCAGCGCTGACGCCGCCTTCTTCTTCTTTCCCCCTCCCCTTTCCTTCCCGGCGTCCGTGAATGGCGCGCTGGCCGCGGATTGCGCACGCCGAGGCCCACCGCCCGCCCACCGAGCCTTCTTAACTCGGCCTGCGCCGCGCTCCGCTCCCATCTCCCCCAACGCCCCAGCCCTAGCGCCGCCATCGCCCTCAATCGCGCCGCTCCCGAGCCGCCGAGCTCCAAGCTCCGCCGGCCGCCGACGTCCCGACGTCCTGTTGCCGCTCCATCCCGCCCGAGCCTCGGGGAAGCTTCACCGAGCCACACGGAGTGTGTCGGGCTACCCCAAGTCCGGCATCAGCAGCTGCGGCCTCCCCTCTCCGAGCAACGCCGCCGCCGAGCCTCGGTTTCCGACGAACTCCATCGCCGGAACCTCCTCGCTCCAATTCGACACCCCAGGAGTTTCGCCAGGTGATAACGAAGCTCCTCCCCCCTTCAATTTCACCTACTGAGCACCGTAGTTAGCTTCCCCTCGATCGCCGCCGTCGGTCGTCCGCCGCCCGTCGTCGTCCGGCCAACACACCCCTCCACGCTGCACGATTTCTCCCCGATTGCACTCGTGGCACTCCCCAGTAGCTCCTGAGCCACTTCTAGCCCGCTCGCACGCACCGTAGCGGCTTCCCAGCACCTCACCGGAGTTCCGCTCCGCCGCCCGCCGCCGTCCGGCCATCTCGCTGGCCAATCCTCACCTTGTTCACCTCAGGTGAACTCGCCGTTCTCCCCTGAGCCCGTAGCACCCAACCCCGTCCCATTTGGTGGACACTAGCTCGAGTTAGGCCGAATTCCGGCGAAGTTCGCCGGCGGGCCGAGCGCCGCCACCGCGACCCCTTCTTCCCCGGCGAGCACCCCCCCTCCGGTCTGTTTTGGACCCTCGGATCCAGATCCGACGGCCCACGGTGCGCCACGTCGCGAGTCAACTCCCGGGATACCGGTCAGCGCTGGCAAATATGCTAAAGAGTCCCTGGACTTTCGGAAAATTAACCCGCGGTCCATTTTAATTCGAAAATAATTACAAATAGGTCCTGTTTTATTCGTTTAAGCCCCTGGAAATTTTAAAACTTTGCCAGCAAGCCCCCGAATCTTAGAAACGCTATAACTTTCACGTTTTAGCTCCGATTTGCGTGATTCTCGCGCTCGTGTGTTCGTAGCGAAGCGTAGAATATTTCTAGCTCCCGTTTTTGTACTGTTTTTACTGTTTGGTGTACTGTTCTAATTGAGTTACTTTGTTTGCGTGTAATGAATGTTTTGGAATGCGTGCGTGATGATCGTGTCCAGTCGGTGAGCCCGTAGCGTTGGACTTCGAGTACGTTGAGGACGTGCCAGAGCAGGACTCGCAGCAGCAGCCGTACTCCGAGGAAGGCAAGTTATAGCACGGACAAATCCTTGCTACCTATCTCACTTTTAATACACTGTTCATTACATACGCATGTGTCTAATATTGTTTATCATTAGGGTTGAACCTAGCATTTACTTTCCCTGTCCTTGTACTCCTAAGGGTTTTTGCATATGGGTAGTATTTTGCTAGGCGCAGCTACTGTCACTTTTACTTAATTGTTAATATTGACTTAATGGTCCACTTCAATCTTAATGTTAAAAACTTGCTTTTTAGCAACTTGGATCAGGGAGCTGGGGCTTGTGTGTTTTGCCTGGCCCCAGTGTCTCTCCCTAAGGACTGGTTCGTAAAAGCGGCAACCTGGGAGCCTGTCACCGCCGCCGGAACTATAATGGCTCTGGTCTTGGTTGAGTAGCTTGTACGTCTCTAGCTTGGCAGTGGTTACCGAGTGGCCTACGGCGTTGTGGGAGGTACGGCGCTAGGTGATCTCCGATTCCACCGAGGACGGTAGCCCCGTCGGCTAGGTCACGTTAGACCCAGTCCCGTGTTGGGAGCCCCCGTGAGTGCGGGAGCTCCGCACGTTGCGCCATTTACTTTTGTTGGCATGATTTGCCGGCGCGTGGACGCCATTGACCCCCTCACGTTGCGCCCTGAGGGTCAGTCAATCTCGGTGCCTAAGTTTTCACCACCGTATAGTACTCCAGCGGCTACTGACTTGTTAGGGTGTCTTGTGAAAGCCTCGTAGCGTCCCTATGCAGTCACACCTCGGAAGTGTCGATGTGCGTGGTTGGGTGCAAAGTTCTTCTGAACTTTTACGCGACTGGTGGGAAAAGGGCGAAACCTCTGCAGAGTGTACGATCTATCATGATAGCCCGGCTCAGGGTCACGAGCGGCCTGGATCCTTTTATGATTAGAAGATGATATTTATTATTGCTTATTGTTGACTTACATTAATTAATTTGGGATTCAACTGGGTTTCATCTAAAGTAGTAATTATGTGTAAAACGAACCAACTAAAAATGCTAATGCAGTTAAGCCAGTGTCAAGCCTTTTTCTGCCTCATCCCCCGTTCTATACTTGCTAAGTAATTCTGTTACTTACACTTGCTGTATTTATTATTTTTTGGGCAAAATCCCGGACGGGTAACAGATTGGAGTCTGGCTGATTATGCTGTGGAGTTTCCGGAGGATTTGCCATACTTCTGAGTTGGCGTTCTCCCAGTCAGAGTCCCTGTGGGATTGCGGCTACACTTAGAGAGAGTTTATCAGTCTTCCGCTATCCATGTATATCATTTATGCAAAACTCTGATGTAAACGCTACTATTGATGAATAATTAAAGCATTGTACTCTGATTTTTACCATATTTGTTTGCTATATGTGTCGGTGGACTTCCTGGGCACACATATGGCCGCATTCGGGTTTGTGTAAATCCGGGTGTGACAGATTGGTATCAGAGCCGAGCTGACTGTAGGAACGCAGCCTAGATAGTACGGTTGACAAATTACTAGGAGACCCCCATGTTTTAAAAAAATTTTAAAAATCTAACAGTCGAGTCTTGTGTGAATTAATGCCTTTACCTGCTTGTATTTATTGTTATTATGCTTATGTTTGATTTGGTTCTTTGTAATGATTGTGATGGGCGTAGACACCTGTCTGCGACCATCTAGATATAGGTATAAGGCTTAAGGACTTTATTGTTTAGATAGCAGGGGGTTATATATATATTTTTCTCGTACTAATCATCTGACATCTAACCTTTGTGATTATAGATGGCTCACCCCGGGGGCAATGCGGGCGGACAGCCTCCGCACCAGAATCCGCCCCCGAACCTGAATCCGAACCATCAGATCCCCACCATTGAGCAGCTGATGTATGCTCAAGTTCAGATGATGCAGCAGATGGCGGAGACCATGAGATTGATCCAGCAGAACCAGCATCACCCCCAGGCAGCTGCTCCGCCCAGAGATAAGAGGGGCGAATTTCTGAAGGGACGCCCGCCGACTTTCAGCAAGGCCAGCGACCCCCTTGAGGCAGATGACTGGCTCAAGGCAGTGGAGAGACAGTTGGACATCGCCCAGTGCGATGACAGAGAGAAGGTGCTCTACGCCGGAGGGCAGCTTCAGGGGCCGGCGTTGGATTGGTGGGATTCATACCAGTCTTCGCGCCCGGCCGGTACTCAGATCACCTGGCAGCAGTTCTGCAGCAGCTTTCGTGCACACCACGTGCCGGAGGCCTTGATGGTTCTGAAGAAGAAGGAGTTCCTGGCACTGAAGCAGGAAGGGATGAGTGTCACGGCGTATCGTGACAAGTTCGTCTCGTTGGCCCGTTACGCTCCAGAGGACGTGGCCACTGATCAGAAGAAGCAGGCCAGGTTCCGTGACGGTCTGCAGGATGCTCTCCAGTACTAGCTCATGTGCACCAAGTTCCCGACCTTTCACGAGCTGGTGGACGGCGCGCTGATGTTAGAGCACAAGCGCCGTGAGATGGAGGACAAGAAGAGGAAGCTCCAGGGACAGCAGGTGGGCAGCAGCAGTCGTCCACGCTTCGCACCTCCACAGAGTCAGCAGGTGGGAGGCCAGCAGCGTTTCCAGGGTCAGTCCAGCTTGCTCAGTCGTGGCCAGTACCAGCAGCAGCGTCCTCAGTTTCCTCGGGCGCCACAGCAGCAGCGTCCTCAGGGTCAGCCACCGATGGGTCCAGCTCAGCGTCCCCAGGTGCCACCCAGACCAGTTCAGCGTCCGGGTCCAGTCAGTCCCGCAGTGACAGGACAGAGGTGTTTCCACTGTGACGAGCCTGGGCACTATGCCAATGCTTGTCCTCGCGGAGTTCAGGGTGTTCCCGGTCAGAGCAGCGCACAGAGAGTTGGGCAGCCGCTGGGTCAGCAGCAGGGAGGTCGTGCACCGCAGATTCCGGTTCAGGGCAAGCTCAACCACACCGGTGCAGAGACAGCAGAGGCCTCTACAGATGTGGTTGTGGGTACGTTCCTCGTCAATTCAACCCCCGCCACTGTTTTATTTGATTCTGGAGCTTCGCATGCTTTCATTTCTGCTGCTTTTGTGAAGAAGAATTTACTAGCCCTGAAACCCATGAAGAACACTATGCTAGTAAGCTCACCAGGAGGTGAACAGCGGGCTACTCTACGATGCCCCCATGTTCCCATCATAATAAGGGGGGTAGAGTTCAAGGCAGGTCCGATAGTACTGGAGACCCTTGGATTTGATTTGATCCTGGGTATGAGCTGGATGACCAGATATGATGCAGTGATCAGGTGTGCTACAAGGACCATTCAGCTGACAGCAGAGTCCGGTGACAAGGTGGAGTATCAGGCAGCCAGTTCCTCAGAGCAACGCCAAGCCAATCAAGCTGAAGGGACGACAACCGAAGCTATCAGAGTGGTGAGCCAGTTCCCGGACGTGTTCCCTGACGAGTTGCCAGGTATGCCCCCAGAACGAGATGTTGAATTCGTTATTGAACTAAAACCTGGCACTGCACCTATAGCCAAGAGGCCGTATAGGATGGGAGCGAAGGAGCTGGAGCAGCTCAAGAAGGAGTTGGACGAATTGTTGGCCAAGGGGTACATTCGTCCGAGTGCTTCGCCATGGGGAGCACCAGTATTGTTCGTCGACAAGAAGGATGGTTCGCAGAGGTTATGTGTGGATTATCGAGCCCTCAATGAAGTGACCATCAAGAACAAGTACCCGCTGCTGAGGATTGATGATCTATTCGATCAGTTGAGAGGAGCTTGTGTGTTCTCCAAGATAGATCTTCGTTCGGGCTATTATCAGATGAGGATCCGCCCGTCAGACATACCCAAGACCGCTTTCACGACTCGGTACGGGTTGTATGAGTTCTTGGTCATGTCTTTTGGATTGACCAACGCTCCTGCATACTTCATGTACTTGATGAACAGCGTGTTCATGGATTACCTTGATAAGTTTGTGGTGGTATTTATTGATGACATTCTGGTCTTCTCCAAGAATGAGGAAGAACATGAAGAACATCTGAGGTTGGTGCTGCAGAGACTTCGGGAACATCGGTTGTACGCCAAGCTGAGCAAGTGTGAGTTTTGGCTGAAGGAAGTGGCATTTCTGGGACACGTGTTGTCCAATGGAGGAGTGGCAGTTGATCCGAGGAAAGTCAGCGATGTGTTGAGCTGGAATCCGCCACGGGACGTGAGCGAGATCAGGAGTTTCCTTGGGATGGCCGGTTATTACAGACGGTTCATTGAAGGATTCTCCAAGATCGCTAAGCCGTTGACTGCTTTGCTAGAGAAGAATGCCCCGTTCGTGTGGACAGAGGCTTGCCAGGTCAGCTTCGAAGAGTTGAAGAAGAGGTTGACTACAGCCCCAGTGCTAGTATTGCCAGATTTGGCTAAGAGCTTCTCCATCTACTGCGATGCATCCCGTCTAGGACTGGGTTGCGTCCTTATGCAGGAGGGCAGAGTCGTGTCATATGCGTCCAGGCAGCTGAGGAAGCATGAGCAGAACTATCCGACGCACGACTTGGAGTTGGCAGCTGTTGTACATGCCCTGAAGATCTGGAGACATTACTTGATTGGGCACAGGTGTGACATCTACACTGATCATAAGAGCCTCAAGTATGTCTTCACTCAGTCAGATCTGAACATGAGACAGCGCAGGTGGTTAGAGCTGATCAAGGATTATGATCTGGAGATTCATTATCACCCAGGGAAGGCCAACTTGGTGGCAGATGCTCTGAGCAGGAGGAGTTATGTGAACAGGATCACTGGACACTGTTTACCTGAGGAGCTCAGCCGAGAGTTTGAGAGGATGAGTCTGGGATTCGTCACCAGCATCACCGAGATGGCAGTGGAGCCCACACTTGAGCAGGAGATCCGGAGAGGTCAGCTGCAGGATGAGAAGATCCGAGAGATTGTGGGTAATGTTGCATTGGGAAAGGCCCCTGGATTCCGAGTTGATGATCAGGGAACTCTATGGCATGGAAAGAGGATATGTGTGCCGGAGATAGCGCAGATCAGGGAGATGATTCTGAGAGAGGCACATGACTCAGCTTATTCGATCCACCCAGGCAGCACTAAGATGTATCAGGACATCAGGGAGAGATTCTGGTGGTACGGACTGAAGCGTGATGTGGCGACTCACGTGGCATTGTGCGACACATGTCAGCGAGTCAAGGCAGAACATCAGAGGCCAGCTGGATTGCTTCAGCCGTTGAAGATCCCGGAGTGGAAATGGGAAGAAGTTGGCATGGACTTCATCACTGGACTGCCCCGCACACAGAGAGGATTCGACTCCATTTGGGTGATTGTTGATCGTCTGACGAAGGTGGCCCACTTTCTGCCAGTGAAGACCACCTACACAGGCGCCAGACTAGCAGAGTTGTACATGGAACGGATTGTGTGCTTACACGGGGTGCCGAAGAAGATTGTGTCAGATCGTGGTACTCAGTTCACCTCACACTTCTGGCGAAAGTTACATGAGTCCATGGACACGAAGCTGCACTTCAGCTCAGCTTATCACCCGCAGACAGATGGTCAGACAGAGCAGACCAACCAGATACTAGAGGATATGTTGAGGGTTTGTGCATTGCAGTATGGTGTCAGCTGGGATAAGAGTTTGCCATATGCAGAGTTCTCCTACAATAACAGCTACCAGAAGAGTCTGCAGATGGCACCGTTCGAGGCATTGTATGGCAGGAAGTGTCGGACCCCATTGTTCTGGAATCAGACTGGAGAGAGTCAGGTTTTTGGTCCGGAGATACTCAGAGATGCAGAGCGGCAGGTGCAGGTGATCAGAGAGAACCTGAAGGTGGCCCAGTCCAGACAGAAGAGTTATGCCGATGTCAGACGGAGGGACCTCAGCTTCAGAGTTGATGATTTTGTGTACCTAAAGGTGTCACCCATGAGAGGTGTAAAGTGGTTCAATGTCAAAGGCAAGTTGGCGCCTCGTTACATCGGACCATTCAGGATACAGGAACGGATGGGCGAAGTGGCATATCGGCTAGACCTGCCTGAGAGACTAGCCAGAGTACACGATGTGTTCCATGTGTCCTAGTTGAAGAAGTGCTTGCGGGTGCCAGAAGAGCAAATCCTGATTGATGAGTTGAATGTTCAGGAGGACCTCACATATGAGGAGTATCCGATCAGGATCCTGGAGGTGTCAGAGAGAGTGCTGAGGAACAAGACCATTCGGATGTGCAAAGTGCAGTGGAGCCGGCATTCAGAAGATGAAGCGACTTGGGAGCGGGAAGAAGATCTCAAGTCCGAGTACCCACAGCTCTTCGCTTCTACATCCGAATCTCGAGGACGAGATTCACCTTAAGGGGGGTAGGTTTGTAACACCCAAAACACTCAATTTTAAAATTTTTGGCAATTAATGAATTATTTAATGCTTTCACCTATTTTATTAAGGCTAAATAATAATTTCTCTAAAATTAAAATCAAATATAAGAGTTAGAAACATTTATTGTTGCACTCATGCTGCTGCATTTATTTTTGTATTGCTTGTGATTCAACCAAAGAATTTAAATATATTTAAATTCAAATTTGAATCACTCTGTTTGGAGCTCTAGAAAAGTTGTTAGGCCCATAGTTCAATTTCGCTCCCTGAACTTTTCTTCTGGTTCGATTCTGCCCCTCCTCTCTCTTCTCTGGTCCGGCCCGGCAACTCGCGCGGCCCGCGATCGAAAGTCTGCTATCGCCCCCTGGACTTTTCCCCGAGTTCATCTTTCCTCCTTTCCCCGCTCCGCTTCCGGCCCAGCACCCTTCCCTCTTTATTTCTTTCCCGCGGCCCAGTTCGGCCCAGCCAAGCCGGCCCGCTCCGCGCACTCTTCTCTCTCTCCCTCTCTGCTCGCTCGGTCCCACGCGTCAGGCGCCGACGTCAGCGCTGACGCCGCCTTCTTCTTCTTTCCCCCTCCCCTTTCCTTCCCGGCGTCCGTGAATGGCGCGCTGGCCGCGGATTGCGCACGCCGAGGCCCACCGCCCGCCCACCGAGCCTTCTTAACTCGGCCTGCGCCGCGCTCCGCTCCCATCTCCCCCAACGCCCCAGCCCTAGCGCCGCCATCGCCCTCAATCGCGCCGCTCCCGAGCCGCCGAGCTCCAAGCTCCGCCGGCCGCCGACGTCCCGACGTCCTGTTGCCGCTCCATCCCGCCCGAGCCTCGGGGAAGCTTCACCGAGCCACACGGAGTGTGTCGGGCTACCCCAAGTCCGGCATCAGCAGCTGCGGCCTCCCCTCTCCGAGCAACGCCGCCGCCGAGCCTCGGTTTCCGACGAACTCCATCGCCGGAATCTCCTCGCTCCAATTCGACACCCCAGGAGTTTCACCAGGTGATAACGAAGCTCCTCCCCCCTTCAATTTCACCTACTGAGCACCGTAGTTAGCTTCCCCTCGATCGCCGCCGTCGGTCGTCCGCCGCCCGTCGTCGTCCGGCCAACACACCCCTCCACGCTGCACGATTTCTCCCCGATTTCACTCGTGGCACTCCCCAGTAGCTCCTGAGCCACTTCTAGCCCGCTCGCACGCACCGTAGCGGCTTCCCAGCATCTCACCGGAGTTCCGCTCCACCGCCCGCCGCCGTCCGGCCATCTCGCTGGCCAATCCTCACCTTGTTCACCTCAGGTGAACTCGCCGTTCTCCCCTGAGCCCGTAGCACCCAACCCCGTCCCATTTGGTGGACACTAGCTCGAGTTAGGCCGAATTCCGGCGAAGTTCGCCGGCGGGCCGAGCGCCGCCACCACGACCCCTTCTTCCCCGGCGAGCACCCCCCCTCCGGTCTGTTTTGGACCCTCGGATCCAGATCCGACGGCCCACGGTGCGCCACGTCGCGAGTCAACTCCCGGGATACCGGTCAGCGCTGGCAAATATGCTAAAGAGTCCCTGGACTTTCGGGAAATTAACCCGCGGTCCATTTTAATTCGAAAATAATTACAAATAGGTCCTGTTTTATTCGTTTAAGCCCCTGGAAATTTTAAAACTTTGCCAGCAAGCCCCCGAATCTTAGAAACGCTATAACTTTCACGTTTTAGCTCCGATTTGCGTGATTCTCGCGCTCGTGTATTCGTAGCGAAGCGTAGAATATTTCTAGCTCCCGTTTTTGTACTGTTTTTACTGTTTGGTGTACTGTTCTAATTGAATTACTTTGTTTGCGTGTAATGAATGTTTTGGAATGCGTGCGTGATGATCGTGTCCAGTCGGTGAGCCCGTAGCGTTGGACTTCGAGTACGTTGAGGACGTGCCAGAGCAGGACTCGCAGCAGCAGCCGTACTCCGAGGAAGGCAAGTTATAGCACGGACAATCCTTGCTACCTATCTCACTTTTAATACACTGTTCATTACATACGCATGTGTCTAATATTGTTTATCATTAGGGTTGAACCTAGCATTTACTTTCCCTGTCCTTGTACTCCTAAGGGTTTTTGCATATGGGTAGTATTTTGCTAGGCGCAGCTACTGTCACTTTTACTTAATTGTTAATATTGACTTAATGGTCCACTTCAATCTTAATGTTAAAAACTTGCTTTTTAGCAACTTGGATCAGGGAGCTGGGGCTTGTGTGTTTTGCCTGGCCCCAGTGTCTCTCCCTAAGGACTGGTTCGTAAAAGCGGCAACCTGGGAGCCTGTCGCCGCCGCCGGAACTATAATGGCTCTGGTCTTGGTTGAGTAGCTTGTACGTCTCTAGCTTGGCAGTGGTTACCGAGTGGCCTACGGCGTTGTGGGAGGTACGGCGCTGGGTGATCTCCGATTCCACCGAGGACGGTAGCCCCGTCGGCTAGGTCACGTTAGACCCAGTCCCGTGTTGGGAGCCCCCGTGAGTGCGGGAGCTCCGCACGTTGCGCCATTTACTTTTGTTGGCATGATTTGCCGGCGCGTGGACGCCATTGACCCCCTCACGTTGCGCCCTGAGGGTCAGTCAATCTCGGTGCCTAAGTTTTCACCGCCGTATAGTACTCCAGCGGCTACTGACTTGTTAGGGTGTCTTGTGAAAGCCTTGTAGCGTCCCTATGCAGTCACACCTCGGAAGTGTCGATGTGCGTGGTTGGGTGCAAAGTTCTTCTGAACTTTTACGCGACTGGTGGGAAAAGGGCGAAACCTCTGCAGAGTGTACGATCTATCATGATAGCCCGGCTCAGGGTCAAGAGCGGCCTGGATCCTTTTATGATTAGAAGATGATATTTATTATTGCTTATTGTTGACTTACATTAATTAATTTGGGATTCAACTGGGTTTCATCTAAAGTAGTAATTATGTGTAAAACGAACCAACTAAAAATGCTAATGCAGTTAAGCCAGTGTCAAGCCTTTTTCTGCCTCATCCCCCGTGCTATACTTGCTAAGTAATTCTGTTACTTACACTTGCTGTATTTATTATTTTTTGGGCAAAATCCCGGACGGGTAACAGATTGGAGTCTGGCTGATTATGCTGTGGAGTTTCCGGAGGATTTGCCGTACTTCTGAGTTGGCGTTCTCCCAGTCAGAGTCCCTGTGGGATTGCGGCTACACTTAGAGAGAGTTTATCAGTCTTCCGCTATCCATGTATATCATTTATGCAAAACTCTGATGTAAACGCTACTATTGATGAATAATTGAAGCATTGTACTCTGATTTTTACCATATTTGTTTGCTATATGTGTCGGTGGACTTCCTGGGCACACATATGGCCGCATTCGGGTTTGTGTAAATCCGGGTGTGACAAAAAATTATCTAAATATATAAAATAATAAGTTATACTTGAAGTATATATGACGATAAAGTAAGTCACGTACAAAATAAATGATACTTGTGAAATTTTTTGGAATAGTCAAACGTTAAGCGAAAAAGTCAACAACGAATAGTAATTTGGAACCGAGGTATATTGTATATCAACCCCACACGTTTATGAACCATGACGGCCACCATACATTTGGCCTTACTCCGGCAATGCACAGCATGTCGTTACGATAGGGGGACCATGCATGCATGTATACCAGGTGATGGAAACAATAATTTAATAATAGAAGTATCTACTTGTGCTGTGGTTTTCGGTAGCATACAGCTCGATTGCCTCGTGTAATTTGGGCTCTCTCTAGATCTCTGCAAATACGTGATGTGTAAGGCGGTGAGGTTTACGAGTAAATCAAGAAAAAAGTAAGCTTTTAGATCGAGTTGTGTCACACCCGGATTTACACAAAACCCGAATGTGGCCATATGTGTGCCCAGGAAGTCCACAGACACATATAGCGAACAAATATGGTAGAAATCAGAGTGCAATGCTTTATTCTCATCATATAGTAGCGTTTACATCAGAGTTTGTATAAATGAAATACATGGACAGCTGAAGACTAATAAACTCTCTCTAAGTGTAGCCGCAATCCCACAGGGACTCTGACTGGGAGAACGCGAACTCAGAAGTACGGCAAATCCTCCGGAAACTCCACAGCATAATCAGCCTGACTCCAATCTGTTACCCGTCCGGGATTTTGCCCAAAAAGAGTAATAACAGCAAGTGTAAATAATGGAAATTACTTAGCAAGTATAGCACGGGTTATGAAGGCTCCAAAAAGGCTAGACTCGGCTTAACTGCATTAGCACTTTTAGTTGGTTCGTTTTATCATTGCCCAAGTTACTACATGTGAATGAATACCCGGTTGCAACCCAATTAATAAAGTGTAAGTGACATTAAGCATGAAGAAAATACCATATTCTAATCAAAAAGGATCCAGGCCGCTCGTGACCCTGAGCAAGGCTATAATGATAGATCGTACACTCTGCAGAGGTTTCGCCCTTTACCCACCAGTCGCGTAAAAGTTCAAAGGAACTTTGCACCCAACCACGCACATCGACACTTCCGAGGTGTGACTGCATAGGGACGCTACGAGGCTTTCACAAGACACCCTAACAAGTCAGTAGCCGCTGGAGTACTATACGGCGGTGAAAACTTAGGCACCGAGATTGACTGACCCTCAGGGCGCAACGTGAGGGGGTCAATGGCGTCCACGCGCCGGCAAATCATGCCAACAATAATAAATGGCGCAACGTGCGGAGCTCCCGCACTCACGGGGGCTCCCAACACGGGACTGGGTCTAACGGGACCTAGCCGACGGGGCTACCGTCCTCGGTGGAATCGGAGAACACCCAGCACCGTACCTCCCACAACGCCGTTGGCCCCTCGGTAACTACTGCCAAGCTAGAGACGTACAAGCTACTTGACCAAGACCAGAGCCATTATAGTTCCGGCGGTGGCGACAGGCTCCTGGGTTGCCGCTTTAAGAACCGGTCCTTAGAGGGAGACACTAGAGCAAAGCACACAGCACATGCTCTAGCTCCCTAATCCATGTTACTAAAAAGCAAGTTTTAATCATGAGAGTTGAAGTGGACCATTAAGTCAATATTAATAATTAAGTGAAGGTGACAGTAGTTGCGCCTAGCAAGATACTACCCATATGCAAAAACCCATAGGAATACAAGGACAGGGAAATAAATGCTAGGAATAACCTTAATGGTAAACAATATTAGACACATGCGTATGTAATGAACAGTGTATTAAAAGTGAGATAGGTAGCAAGGATTGTCCGTGCTATAACTTGCCTTCCTCGGAGTACGGCTGCTGCTGCAAGTCCTGCTCCGGCACGTCCTCAACGTACTCGAAGTCCAAAGCTACGGGCTCACCGACTGGACACGATCATCACGCACGCATCCAAAACAATCATTACATGCAAACAAAGTAATTCTATTAGAACAGTACACCAAACAGGGAAAACAGTACAAAAACAGGAGCTAAAAATAATCTACGCTTCGCTACGAACACGTGAGCGCGAAAATCACGCAAATCGGAGCTAAAACGTGAAAGTTATAGCGTTTCTAAGGTTCGGGGGCTTGCTGGCAAAGTTTTAAAATTTCTAGGGGCTAAAACGAATAAAACAGGACCTAAATGTAATTATTTTTGAATTAAAAAGGACCGCGGGTTAATTTCCAGAAAGTCCAGGGTCTCTTTAGCAAAAGAGCCAGCGCTGACCGGTATTGACCGGATCAGGACGCGTGGCGGCCGTTGGATCTGAATCGGACGGCACAGATTTAAAACGCGAAGGGGTATGGCTGGATCTAATCGTGGCCGTTGATTGGTGATCGGACGGCCCTGGCGTTCGGGCTCGCCGGAGACGAAGGAGATGCGGCGGCGCCGCTCGGGCCGACGGCGAGGTTCGCCGGAGTTGGCCATAACTTGCGCTACAGAGCTCGGTTTGCGACGAGGGTTGGCCCTACGGCTTCAGGGGAACATGGCGAGTCGATTTAGGGTGTTCACGACGAGCATCGGCCGGCGAAGGGCTCGGACGGCGTCGGGCGGCGGAGCGAAGCTCCGGTGAAGTGCGGGGGGTGCGTTTCGGGGTGCTTTTGGGTCGGATTTTAGGCTCTGAAGCATCAGAGAGGTATGGCAAGTGTTTGTGGGGTGTTCGAGTGGAGCTTTGTGCAGTACAACGACCAGTCGACGACGGCCGGCGGTCGGCCGACGACGGCGAACGCGGGGAAGCTAGCTACGGTGTTCAAGTGCCAAAATTAAAGGGTTGGGTGGACTCGTTACCTCCTGCAGATGCTTCTGGTGCGAGGAATTGGCCGGAGAGGGCTCGGTCAAGAGGAACGGCGGCGATCCCTCCGCGGCGGCGCTGTGGACGTCGGGGAGAAATTAGCCGCGATCGAGGCAGGAGAAGGGACGGGATGTGCATGGGAAGCTTCAGTACCTTCTGGCGAACTGCTTGGTGGTGTTGGTCGGCCGGGAAACACGCCGGAGCAGCCTGGCGGCGTGCGGCGGCGCTGCTCAAGTTCGGCGGCACGTGGTCAGGGTGGTGGAGTGGCTCGGGTGGATTTGTCGTGCGATGGCGAGGTTAGGCGTGGCTCGGTGGTGCCCAGGCGCTTTAAGAAGGAGCTTGGGAAGGTCCAGGACGACGGGAACGCGCTCGCCGGCGTTTAAGGAAGGTCCGCGGCGGCGGCGGTTACTTTCCAAACCGAGCGAGCTCGGTTTCCTTACTGGGGACGGGTGAAATAGGAAAGGGAGGAGCGCGAAGCTTCGTGGAAGCTGCCCGGGGTCCTGGGGTGTTGGGTATGGAAGGCAGGTGCGGGAATGGCGCGGCGAGCACGGGCAGTGAATGCGGGGTGCGCGGCTGCGGTGTTTGGCGCGATTGGCGCGAGGGAAGAAGGGCCTGGCCGAGCTGGTGCGGCTTGGTGAGGCCGTGCCGGTGCGACGGCGGGGTCATCGGCGGCGCACGCCGGCGGGGGTGACCGGCGCTGCTGCACGGCGTCGGGAGGAAGGAGAAGGCGGGAGGTGGAAGGAGGAGCTGACGGGTGGGGCCCGCTTGTCGGTTGGAGGGAGGGGCGCGCGGGAAGGGCTGGGCCGCGGCTGCTGGGCCGGCTCGGGGAGAAGGGGAAGAGGGAAAGAGGAGTGGGCCGGCTGGGCCGAAAGTGGAGCGGGGAGGAGCCGGGCCGAACCAGAGAGAAAGAAGAGGGGGCAGAAATAAACCGGGAAAATAGTTCAAGGAGCGAATTCGAACTATGAGCCTAACAACTTTTCTAGAGCTCCAAACAAAGTGATTCAAATTTGAATTTAAATAAATTTAAGTTCTTGTTTGAATCACAAGCAATACAAAAATAATTGCAGCAGCATGAATGCATCAATAAATGTTTCTATCACTTATATTTGATTTTAAATTTTAGAAAATTATTATTTAGTGTATAATAAATAGAAGAAAGCTTTTAATACTTAATTAAATGCCAAAAATTTAAATTTGAGTATTTTGGGTGTTACAAACCTACCCCCCTTAAGGTGAATCTCGTCCTCGAGATTCGGATGTAGAAGCGAAGAGCTGTGGGTACTCGAACTTGAGGTCTTCTTCCCGCTCCCAAGTCGCTTCATCTTCTGAATGCCGGCTCCACTGCACCTTGCACATCCGAATGGTCTTGTTCCTCAGCACTCTCTCTGACACCTCCAGGATCCTGATCGGATACTCCTCATATGTGAGGTCCTCCTGAACATTCAACTCATCAATCGGGATCTGCTCTTCCGGCACCCGCAAGCACTTCTTCAACTGGGACACATGGAACACGTCGTGTACTCCTGCTAGTCTCTCAGGCAGGTCTAGCCGGTATGCCACTTCGCCCATCCGTTCCTGTATCCTGAACGGTCCGATGTAACGAGGCGCCAACTTGCCTTTGACATTGAACCGCTTTACACCTCTCATGGGTGACACCTTCAGGTACACAAAATCATCAACTCTGAAGCTGAGGTCCCTCCGTCTGACATCGGCGTAACTCTTCTGTCTGGACTGAGCCACCTTCAGGTTCTCTCTGATCACCTGCACCTGCCGCTCTGCATCTCTGAGTATCTCCGGACCAAAGACCTGACTCTCTCCAGTCTGATTCCAGAACAATGGGGTCCGGCACTTCCTGCCATACAATGCCTCGAACGGTGCCATCTGCAGACTCTTCTGGTAGCTGTTATTGTAGGAGAACTTCGCATACGGCAAACTCTTATCCCAGCTGACACCGTACTGTAATGCACAAGCCCTCAACATATCCTCCAGTATCTGATTGGTCCGCTCTGTCTGTCCATCTGTCTGCGGGTGATAAGCTGAGCTGAAATGCAACTTCGTGACCATAGACTCGTGTAACTTCTGCCAGAAGTGTGAGGTGAACTGAGTACCACGATCTGACACAATCTTCTTCGACACTCCGTGTAAGCACACAATCCGCTCCATGTACAACTCTGCTAGCCTGGCGCCTGTGTAGGTGGTCTTCACTGGCAGAAAGTGGGCCACCTTGGTCAGGCGATCAACAATCACCCAAATGGAGTCGAATCCTCTCTGAGTGCGGGGCAGACCAGTGATGAAGTCCATGCCAACTTCTTCCCATTTCCACTCCGGGATCTTCAACGGCTGAAGCAATCCAGCTGGCCTCTGATGCTCTGCCTTGACTCGCTGACATGTGTCGCACAATGCCACATGAGTCGCCACATCACGCTTCAGTCCATACCACCAGAATCTCTCCTTGATGTCCTGATACATCTTAGTGCTGCCTGGGTGGATCGAATAAGCTGAGTCATGTGCCTCTCTCAGAATCATCTCTCTGATCTGTGCTATGTCCGGCACACATATCCTCTTCCCATGCCATAGAGTTCCCTGATCATCAACTCGGTATCCAGGTGTCTTTCCCAATGCAACATTTCCCACGATCTCTCTGATCATCTCATCCTGCAGCTGACCTCTCCGGATCTCCTGCTCGAGTGTGGGCTCCACTGCCATCTCTGTGATGCTGGTGACGAATCCCAGACTCATCTTCTCAAACTCTCGGCTGAGTTCCTCAGGCAAACAATGACCAGTGATCCTGTTCACATAGCTTCTCCTGCTCAGAGCATCTGCCACCAAGTTGGCCTTCCCTGGGTGATAGTGGATCTCCAGATCATAATCCTTGATCAGCTCCAACCATCTGCGCTGTCTCATGTTCAGATCTGACTGAGTGAAGACATACTTGAGGCTCTTATGATCGGTGTAGATATCACACCTGTGCCCAATCAAATAGTGTCTCCAGATCTTTAGGGCATGTACCACAGCTGCCAACTCCAAGTCGTGCGTCGGATAGTTTTGCTCGTGCTTCTTCAACTGCCTAGACGCATAAGACACGACCCTGCCCTCCTGCATAAGGACGCAACCCAGTCCTAGACGGGATGCATCGCAGTAGATGGAGAAACTCTTAGCCAAATCTGGCAATACCAGCACTGGGGCTGTAGTCAACCTCTTCTTCAACTCTTCGAAGCTGACCTGGCACGCCTCTGTCCACACAAACTTGGCATTCTTCTCCAGCAAAGCAGTCAACGGCTTAGCAATCTTGGAGAATCCTTCAATGAACCGTCTGTAATAACCGGCCATCCCAAGGAAACTCCTGATCTCGCTCACATCCCGTGGCGGATTCCAGCTCAACACATCGCTGACTTTCTTCGGATCAACTGCCACTCCTCCATTGGACAACACATGTCCCAGAAATGCTACTTCCTTCAGCCAGAACTCACACTTGCTCAGCTTGGCATACAACTGATGCTCCCGGAGTCTCTGCAGAACCAACCTCAGATGTTCTTCATGTTCTTCCTCATTCTTGGAGAAGACCAGAATGTCATCAATGAATACCACCACAAACTTATCAAGGTAATCCATGAACACGCTGTTCATCAAGTACATGAAGTATGCAGGCGCGTTGGTCAATCCAAAAGAC
The DNA here is from genome assembly GCA_033239725.1 of Echinochloa phyllopogon. Classification (NCBI taxonomy): domain Eukaryota; kingdom Viridiplantae; phylum Streptophyta; class Magnoliopsida; order Poales; family Poaceae; genus Echinochloa; species Echinochloa phyllopogon. The sequence goes on along the minus strand of BTCW01000018.1, from coordinate 57,116,759 downwards.
ATGACCAAGAACTCATACAACCCGTACCGAGTAGTGAAAGCGGTCTTGGGTATGTCTGACGGGCGGATCCTCATCTGATAATAGCCCGAACGAAGATCTATCTTGGAGAACACACAAGCTCCCCTCAACTGATCGAACAGATCATCAATCCTCGGCAGCGGGTACTTGTTCTTGATGGTCACTTCATTGAGGGCTCGATAGTCCACACACAACCTCTGAGTACCATCCTTCTTGTCGACGAACAATACAGGTGCTCCCCACGGCGAAGAACTCGGACGAATGTACCCCTTGGCCAATAATTCGTCCAACTCCTGCTTGAGCTTCTCCAGCTCCTTCGCTCCCACCCTATACGGCCTCTTGGCTATAGGTGCAGTGCCAGGTTTTAGTTCAATAACGAATTCAACATCTCGTTCTGGAGGCATACCTGGCAACTCGTCAGGGAACACATCCGGGAACTGGCTCACCACCCTGATAACTTCAGTTGTCGTCCCTTCAGCTTGATTGGCTTGGCCTTGCTCTGAGGAACTGGCTGCCTGGTACTCCACCTTGTCACCGGACTCTGCTGTCAGCTGGATGGTCCTCGTAGCACACCTGATCACTGCATCATATCTGGTCATCCAGCTCATACCCAGGATCATATCAAATCCAAGGGTCTCCAAGACTATCGGACCTGCCCGGAACTCTACCCCCCTTATTATGATGGGGACATGGGGGCATCGTAGAGTAGCCCGCTGTTCACCCCCTGGTGAGCTTACTAGCATAGTGTTCATCATGGGTTTCAGGGCTAGTAAATTCTTCTTCACAAAAGCAGCAGAAATGAAAGCATGCGAAGCTCCAGAATCAAATAAAATAGTGGCGGGGGTCGAATTGACGAGGAACGTACCCACGACAACATCAGTGGCTGTCTCTGCTGTCTCTGCACCGGTGTGGTTGAGCTTGCCCCGAACCGGAGTCTGCGGAGCACGACCTCCCTACTGCTGACCCTGCGGCTGCCCAACTCTCTGAGTGCTGCTCTGACCAGGGACACCCTGAACTCTGCGAGGACAAGCATTGGCATAGTGCCCAGGCTCGTCACAGTGGAAACACCTCTGTCCTGTCACTGCGGGGCTGACTGGACCCGGACGCTGAACTGGTCTGGGTGGCACCTGGGGACGCTGAGCTGGACCCATCTGTGGCTGACCCTGAGGACGCTGCTGCTGTGGCGCCCGAGGAAACTGAGGACGCTGCTGCTGGTACTGGCCACGACTGAGCATGCCAGACTGGCCCTGGAAGCGCTGCTGGCCTCCCACCTGCTGACTCTGCGGAGGTGCGAAGCGTGGACGACTGCTGCTGCCCACCTGCTGTCCCTGGAGCTTCCTCTTCTTGTCCTCCATCTCACGGCGCTTGTGTTCCAACATCAGAGCGCCGTCCACCAGCTCGTGAAAGGTCGGGAACTTGGTGCACATGAGCTGGTACTGGAGAGCATCCTGCAGACCGTCACGGAACCTGGCCTGCTTCTTCTGGTCAGTGGCCACGTCTTCTGGAGCATAACGGGCCAACGAGACGAACTTGTCACGATAAGCCGTGACACTCATCCCTTCCTGCTTCAGAGCCAGGAATTCCTTCATCTTCAGAACCATCAAAGCCTCCGGCACGTGGTGTGCACGAAAGCTTCTGCAGAACTGCTGCCAAGTGATCTGAGTACCGGCCAGGCGTGAGGACTGGTATGAATCCCACCAATCCAACGCCGGCCCCTGAAGCTGTCCTCCGGCGTACAACACCTTCTCTCTGTCATCGCACTGGGCGATGTCCAACTATCTCTCCACTGCCTTGAGCCAGTCATCTGCCTCAAGGGGGTCGCTGGCCTTGCTGAACGTCGGCGGGCGTCCCTTCAGAAATTCGCCCCTCTTGTCTCTGGGCGGTGCAGCTGCCTGGGGGTGATGCTGGTTCTGCTGGATCAGCCTCATAGTCTCGGCCATCTGCTGCATCATCTGAACATGAGCATACATCAGCTGCTCAATGGTGGGGATCTGATGGTTCGGATTCAGGTTCGGGGGCGGGTTCTGGTGCGGAGGCTGTCCGCCCGCATTGCCCCCGGGGTGAGCCATCTATAATCACAAAGGTCAGATGTCAGAAGATTAGTACGAGAAAATATATATATACCCAGGCTACCTAAACAATAAAGTCCTTAAGCCTTATACCTATTTCTAGATGGTAGCAAACAGGTGTCTGCGCCCATCACAATCATTACAAAGAACCAAATCAAACATATGCATAATAACAATGAATACAAGCAGGTAAAGGCATAAACTCACACAAGACTCGATTGTTAGATTTTTAAAATTTTTAAAACATGGGGTTCTCCTAGTAATTTGTCAACCGTACTATCTAGGCTGCGTTCCTACAGTCAGCACGGCTCTGATACCAATCTGTCACACCCGGATTTACACAAAACCCGAATGTGGCCATATGTGTGCCCAGGAAGTCCACAGACACATATAGCGAACAAATATGGTAGAAATCAGAGTGCAATGCTTTATTCTCATCATATAGTAGCGTTTACATCAGAGTTTGTATAAATGAAATACATGGACAGCTGAAGACTAATAAACTCTCTCTAAGTGTAGCCGCAATCCCACAGGGACTCTGACTGGGAGAACGCGAACTCAGAAGTACGGCAAATCCTCCGGAAACTCCACAGCATAATCAGCCTGACTCCAATCTGTTACCCGTCCGGGATTTTGCCCAAAAAGAGTAATAACAGCAAGTGTAAATAATGGAAATTACTTAGCAAGTATAGCACGGGTTATGAAGGCTCCAAAAAGGCTAGACTCGGCTTAACTGCATTAGCACTTTTAGTTGGTTCGTTTTATCATTGCCCAAGTTACTACATGTGAATGAATACCCGGTTGCAACCCAATTAATAAAGTGTAAGTGACATTAAGCATGAAGAAAATACCATATTCTAATCAAAAAGGATCCAGGCCGCTCGTGACCCTGAGCAAGGCTATAATGATAGATCGTACACTCTGCAGAGGTTTCGCCCTTTACCCACCAGTCGCGTAAAAGTTCAAAGGAACTTTGCACCCAACCACGCACATCGACACTTCCGAGGTGTGACTGCATAGGGACGCTACGAGGCTTTCACAAGACACCCTAACAAGTCAGTAGCCGCTGGAGTACTATACGGCGGTGAAAACTTAGGCACCGAGATTGACTGACCCTCAGGGCGCAACGTGAGGGGGTCAATGGCGTCCACGCGCCGGCAAATCATGCCAACAATAATAAATGGCGCAACGTGCGGAGCTCCCGCACTCACGGGGGCTCCCAACACGGGACTGGGTCTAACGGGACCTAGCCGACGGGGCTACCGTCCTCGGTGGAATCGGAGAACACCCAGCACCGTACCTCCCACAACGCCGTTGGCCCCTCGGTAACTACTGCCAAGCTAGAGACGTACAAGCTACTTGACCAAGACCAGAGCCATTATAGTTCCGGCGGTGGCGACAGGCTCCTGGGTTGCCGCTTTAAGAACCGGTCCTTAGAGGGAGACACTAGAGCAAAGCACACAGCACATGCTCTAGCTCCCTAATCCATGTTACTAAAAAGCAAGTTTTAATCATGAGAGTTGAAGTGGACCATTAAGTCAATATTAATAATTAAGTGAAGGTGACAGTAGTTGCGCCTAGCAAGATACTACCCATATGCAAAAACCCATAGGAATACAAGGACAGGGAAATAAATGCTAGGAATAACCTTAATGGTAAACAATATTAGACACATGCGTATGTAATGAACAGTGTATTAAAAGTGAGATAGGTAGCAAGGATTGTCCGTGCTATAACTTGCCTTCCTCGGAGTACGGCTGCTGCTGCAAGTCCTGCTCCGGCACGTCCTCAACGTACTCGAAGTCCAAAGCTACGGGCTCACCGACTGGACACGATCATCACGCACGCATCCAAAACAATCATTACATGCAAACAAAGTAATTCTATTAGAACAGTACACCAAACAGGGAAAACAGTACAAAAACAGGAGCTAAAAATAATCTACGCTTCGCTACGAACACGTGAGCGCGAAAATCACGCAAATCGGAGCTAAAACGTGAAAGTTATAGCGTTTCTAAGGTTCGGGGGCTTGCTGGCAAAGTTTTAAAATTTCTAGGGGCTAAAACGAATAAAACAGGACCTAAATGTAATTATTTTTGAATTAAAAAGGACCGCGGGTTAATTTCCAGAAAGTCCAGGGTCTCTTTAGCAAAAGAGCCAGCGCTGACCGGTATTGACCGGATCAGGACGCGTGGCGGCCGTTGGATCTGAATCGGACGGCTCAGATTTAAAACGCGAAGGGGTATGGCTGGATCTAATCGTGGCCGTTGATTGGTGATCGGACGGCCCTGGCGTTCGGGCTCGCCGGAGACGAAGGAGATGCGGCGGCGCCGCTCGGGCCGACGGCGAGGTTCGCCGGAGTTGGCCATAACTTGCGCTACAGAGCTCGGTTTGCGACGAGGGTTGGCCCTACGGCTTCAGGGGAACATGGCGAGTCGATTTAGGGTGTTCACGACGAGCATCGGCCGGCGAAGGGCTCGGACGGCGTCGGGCGGCGGAGCGAAGCTCCGGTGAAGTGCGGGGGGTGCGTTTCGGGGTGCTTTTGGGTCGGATTTTAGGCTCTGAAGCATCAGAGAGGTATGGCAAGTGTTTGTGGGGTGTTCGAGTGGAGCTTTGTGCAGTACAACGACCAGTCGACGACGGCCGGCGGTCGGCCGACGACGGCGAACGCGGGGAAGCTAGCTACGGTGTTCAAGTGCCAAAATTAAAGGGTTGGGTGGACTCGTTACCTCCTGCAGATGCTTCTGGTGCGAGGAATTGGCCGGAGAGGGCTCGGTCAAGAGGAACGGCGGCGATCCCTCCGCGGCGGCGCTGTGGACGTCGGGGAGAAATTAGCCGCGATTGAGGCAGGAGAAGGGACGGGATGTGCATGGGAAGCTTCAGTACCTTCTGGCGAACTGCTTGGAGGTGTTGGTCGGCCGGGAAACACGCCGGAGCAGCCTGGCGGCGTGCGGCGGCGCTGCTCAAGTTCGGCGGCACGTGGTCAGGGCGGTGGAGTGGCTCGGGTGGATTTGTCGTGCGATGGCGAGGTTAGGCGTGGCTCGGTGGTGCCCAGGCGCTTTAAGAAGGAGCTTGGGAAGGTCCAGGACGACGGGAACGCGCTCGCCGGCGTTTAAGGAAGGTCCGCGGCGGCGGCAGTTACTTTCCAAACCGAGCGAGCTCGGTTTCCTTACTGGGGACGGGTGAAATAGGAAAGGGAGGAGCGCGAAGCTTCGTGGAAGCTGCCCGGGGTCCTGGGGTGTTGGGTATGGAAGGCAGGTGCGGGAATGGCGCGGCGAGCACGGGCAGCGAATGCGGGGTGCGCGGCTGCGGTGTTTGGCGCGATTGGCGCGAGGGAAGAAGGGCCTGGCCGAGCTGGTGCGGCTTGGTGAGGCCGTGCCGGTGCGACGGCGGGGTCATCGGCGGCGCACGCCGGCGGGGGTGACCGGCGCTGCTGCACGGCATCGGGAGGAAGGAGAAGGCGGGAGGTGGAAGGAGGAGCTGACGGGTGGGGCCCGCTTGTCGGTTGGAGGGAGGGGCGCGCGGGAAGGGCTGGGCCGCGGCTGCTGGGCCGGCTCGGGGAGAAGGGGAAGAGGGAAAGAGGAGTGGGCCGGCTGGGCCGAAAGTGGAGCGGGGAGGAGCCGGGCCGAACCAGAGAGAAAGAAGAGGGGGCAGAAATAAACCGGGAAAATAGTTCAGGGAGCGAATTCGAACTATGAGCCTAACAACTTTTCTAGAGCTCCAAACAAAGTGATTCAAATTTGAATTTAAATAAATTTAAGTTCTTGTTTGAATCACAAGCAATACAAAAATAATTGCAGCAGCATGAATGCATCAATAAATGTTTCTATCACTTATATTTGATTTTAAATTTTAGAAAATTATTATTTAGTGTATAATAAATAGAAGAAAGCTTTTAATACTTAATTAAATGCCAAAAATTTAAATTTGAGTATTTTGGGTGTTACAAGTTGGTCGCGCGATCCATCATCCGTGTTCATGCTATCTAGTACACCATATATGTGTAGTAGGGCTGTGCAAGATTAGCTTCATTATTGATTTCGGTTATATACATACACTAGATCTTATTAGCTTGCTTGCTTGCTTGTGTAGTTGTAGCAGTCGTATATATGTAATGTACGTAGGTGTCGCTGCTGCTACGGGGACGATATCTGTTGTGTTTTTTGAAAGTAAAGATATCTGTTGTGTTTGCGGCATCAATAATACTAGGATGAATGGCGCGCTCCACCGCGCCCATATTTGATCGTGTTGTAGCCGGCAACTATAGTAATTATATATTGTCCTATCTACTGTGAATGGCGTAATGACATTAGACAGTTATATTTCTAAACTTTCAACTGTAGCAAACACGATAAGATATATAGTAGATTTGTCCAAATACATAAGAGTTCATTTGGATAAATACATGCAAAGGTTGTATACATGGACTGATGTGTTATAATTTAAAATCCTTCGGCATCTAATCTTGGAAGAATTCGCAGCTACATAAATAGTTAAAGAGAGACATCATGTTCAACTTTTCTGTGCCATAGCACTCGAGATATGTTAATTATATGATAGGTCCGAATTGAGTTTAGAATGACTTTGATGTAATTTAGCGCAAATTACTTGTGAGACAGATAATAAGGTGAAATCTATTACGGGGCTGATTGGTTGGTGCACAAGGGGCTAGCCATGCCCCCATAAGCCATCCCTGGGTTGATTGGTTGCCTGTTTGGGTCTTAGCCATGCTCCACAGGGCCAAAATGGTTGTACGGCCTGCATAGCCCGAGAACGCATGGGAGTGACGTTTTCAGCTTATGCAGGCTGCACAAGGCCACGTGCATGTTCCACTCACCTCCCATGATCTTTCTCCTCGCAGCCGTTCCCGCTCGCGCTCCTCCTCCCCAGCCGGCCCCAGGCCTCTTCGCGCGCTTTCTCTACACCGCCATGACAAAGAGCTGTAGGATCTAGGATTACCGACTAGAGGGGGGTGAATAGGCGGTTTTAAAAACTTCAATCACAACACTAGAGAAATTTGATTAGAACCAAAAGGGAAATTAAATCTCTAGCTACTCTAAGCCTATGTTGATTGTTTTGCAACCTAGGGTGACAAGATACGAATTAATCTCTATGAAATTAACTTGCTTCAAGTAGAAAATCAAGACAATAAGCAAGCAATAAGAATAAGTGACACAGGAACTTATCCCGTGGTATCGATGACTTGCCAGTCACCCCTAATCCACGTTGAGATGGATTCAATGTTCAACCGGTTCTCTATCAAGTCTTCACTTGATGTATGAGCCGGTGAGAACCAAAGAACCGCTCCAAATCTCGATTCCACTAGAGTTGCTCTTCACCGCTCCGGCGAGGTGAGCACAATGACCTCCCACAACCAACTTCCACGGCAACTTCACAATCTTCTTGAAGTGCTCGATGGAATCACCAGCTCCAAGCCGTCTAGGAGGCGGCAACCTCCAAGAGTAATAAATCAATGACCTTGCTTGAAGTCTCCCTAGTGCCACAAAGCTCAAACTCTTGATGCAATGCACTAGGATCCTCTCGGTCTCACAAAGATGCAACCACTAAACCAAGTGAGTGAGAGAAAGGATGATGAATGCTCAAATGTATCAAGGAAGCTTTCAAATGGGCCAAGAGAGCCTTCCCAACCCCAGGGGTGGAGTATATATACTCACCCCCTCGAAATCTAGCCGTTACGTTCAAAACAGGGCACTGGCGAACTGTCCGCCTCACACCTGGCGGACTGTCCGCCCTTCAAAACCAACGGCTACAACGTGTGTCAGATGGTGTCAGAACTAGCCGTTACGGACCTGCGGACCGTCCGCCATACAGGCACGGACCGTCCGCCGGGCCATGAGAAACTCGCACAAGTTTGCCTGCGGACCGTCCGCCTCACAAAAGTCTTCTAGAACGCTCGGAAACGCTTCTGTGTTGATGGTCCACCAAAACGGTCTGCCACACATTTTTTGTACTGCGGACAGTCCGCCATTCATGACCGAACAGTCCGCCTCTCAATTTTCCAGCCGAGCACATTTCATACTTAGACAAAATTAACACACGGAAAAAGCCTACGGACCGTCCGCCACACCAGGACGCGGACTGTCCGGACCCCCCAGACAGTCCGCCACTAGCCAGGCGGACAGTCCGCCAGGACGCAATGAGCCCTCCAACATGTTAGTTTTCGCTTCTTGTTTTTCCCACTTTCACAAACGTTGTTAGTCCTCATGCATGCAATGCAATTGTTTGAGCAAAATGACACCATGGACTCGTCAAGCCAAGGAGATTGACCCCTCTTGATAGTACGGTTATCTAGCCTATAATCCGGTCAATGTTCATCCACTAAACACGCTTGACCGGTAAAATAGAATACCCTATCTTATACCTTTGCCTTTAGCTCCTTTCGGTCCTTATCACACCCATCATGATCATGACATACCGCAAGAGCTCATCCAATCCCAAGGACTAACCTATTCTCATATCTCAATGAAATTGTTATTCCATTTTGATTGTCATTAATTACCAAAACACAAATTAGAGGCCTAGATGATTTCAAGAGCCTCTCCTCGCCGTTGTTCCCTGCTCGCGCTCCTCCTCCTCGGCCGACCCCATGCCTTCTTCGCCGCTTTCTCTGCGCCGCCATGGCTGAGAGGCACTGGATGTAACACCCAAAAATGCTCAATTTAAAAATTTTGGCATTTAATTAATTATTTAATGCTTTCACCTATTTTATAAAGGCTAAATAATAATTTTCTAAAAATTTAAAATCAAATATAAGAGATAGAAATATTTATTGTTGCATTCATGCTGCTGCATTTATTTTTGTATTGCTTGTGATTCAAACAAGAATTTAAATATATTTAAATTCAAATTTGAATCACTTTGTTTGGAGCTCTAGAAAAGTTGTTAGGCCCATAGTTCGTTTTTGCTCCCTGAACTTTTTCCCGGTTCGCTTTTGCCCCCTCTTCTTTTCTCCCGGTCCGGCCCAGCCCCCTCTCTATTCTCTTTCCTCGTCCCAGCACGGCCAGCCGGCCCACTCCTCCTCCCCTCTCCCCTTTCCCTTCCCCGTGGCCCAACTTGGCCCGCCAGCCACGCCTCCTCCGCCCCCCTCTCTCCCACTGTCGAGCCGACCCCACTCGTCAGTGTCCCCTCACTCCCTCCAGCCACTGCCACCTGGGTCCAAACTGCCAGACCCCTCTTCCTCCTCCCGCCCGAGCGCCGGTCGCTCCGGCGTGATTCCCGCGCGCCAGCTCCGGCCTGCCCCGCCCCAAATCTCCGCGCTCAAAATTCGCCCCGAAGTTTCCCCGAAGGTCCCTGGCCCCGCCCTTCCCTTCTTTGGCGCTCCCCTCCGAGGAAAGTTCCCCCGCCGAAGGAAAGCGAGGACAGCGCCGCCTCCGCCTCAAATTCGCGGCCCGCACGCTAGGATCTTCCTCGGGGCGATTTAATCCGAGCCGCCCGACCCCAACACCCTCACCGGTCCGCGCCCGAGCTTCCAATTTCGTCCCACCCGAGCGCCCTGCGTCTCGCCGCCATCCTCTCCGAGCTCGCCCGCCGGCCGACGTCGCTCCGCCGCTCCGGTGCCCCGCTGCCCCGGCCGACTCACGGAACAGCACCGACGCGCTGCCAGGAGCACGCCGAGCCACTCCAAGCTCGCCCTCGTGCTGCGCAGCTCCATCACCGACGCGACCCCGACACCGCTGACCGCCGCTCGCCGCCGATCTCCACCGCCGCTCCTCGCTGGCCTTCGAGCACCCCTCCAGGAGTTTTGCTAGGAGGTAACGAGTCCCCCACCCCCTTTCCCCCTTCAATTCGCGCACGCTGAGCCACCACCGAGCTCAACGGAGCTCCGCCTCCGCCTCTCACCGCCGTCCGCCACCTCGGTTGCACAATCCACCACTAGAACCCCCCTGGTTGCACTCGCCGTTTCCCGAGGAAGCCGTAGGACCCGATCCCGTCCCAAACCGTGCTCTCTAGCGCGATTCCGGCCACGCTCCGGCGAGCCTCCGCCGCCAACCCGAGCGGCGCCGCCGTGCCCCTGTCCCAAACTCCCCCAACTCACCCGAGCCACTAGATCCTGATCCAACGGCTCAGATTAGTCCCTCGCCCAAGTCAAACCTGGGGATACCGGTCAGCGCCGGTAATTTTGCTAAAGAGCCCCTCTGTTTTCCCCGAATTAACCCGTGGTCCTTTTTAATTCGAAAATAATTACAGTTAGGTCCTGTTTTATTCGTTTTAGCCCCTGGAAATTTTAAAACTTTGCCAGGAAGCCCCCGAACCTTAGAAACGCTATAACTTTCACGTTTTAGCTCCGATTTGCGTGATTTTCGCGCTCATGTGTTCGTAGCGAAGCGTAGATTATTTCTAGCTCCTGTTTTTGTACTGTTTTCACTATTTGGTGTACTGTTCTAATAGTATTACTTTTGTTTGTATGTAATGATTGCTTTGGATGCGTGCGTGATGATCGTGTCCAGTCGGTGAGCCCGTAGCGTTGGACTTCGAGTACGTTGAGGACGTGCCGGAGCAGGATTTGCAGCAGCAGCCGTACTCCGAGGAAGGCAAGTTATAGCACGGACAATCCTTGCTACCTACTCACTCTTTTAATACACTGTTCATTACATACGCATGTGTCTAATACTGTTTACCATTAAGGTTGTACCTAGCATTTATTTCCCTGTCCTTGTATTCCTATGGGTTTCTGCATATGGGTAGCATTTTGCTAGGCGCAACTACTGTCACCTTTACTTAATCGTTAATATTGACTTAATGGTCCACTTCAACTCTAATGATTAAAACTTGTTTTTTTTAGTAACATGGAATAGGGGGCTAGAGCATGTGCTGTGTGCTTTGCTCTAGTGTCCCCCACTAAGGACCGGTTCTTAAAGCGGCAACCCAGGAGCCTGTCGCCACCGCCGGAACTATAATGGCTCTGGTCTTGGTCAAGTAGCTTGTACGGCTCTAGCTTGATAGTGGTTACCGAGGGGCCAGCGGCGTTGTGGGAGGCAAGGCACGGGGTGTTTTCCCGATTCCACCGAGGACGGTAGCCCCGTCGGCTAGGTCTCGTTAGACCCAGTCCCGTGTTGGGAGTCTCAGCGATTGAGAACTCCGTGCGTTGCGCATTGTTGGGGTGGATACCCGCGCTCTGGACGCCATCGACCCCGTCATGGTGTGACTCCGTGGGCGTACGTCGATCTCGGTGCCTAAGGACTCACCACCTTGTATTACTGCAGCGGCTACTATCTTGTTAGGGTGTCTTGTGAAAGCCTCGTAGCGTCCCTATGCAGTCACACCTCGGAAGTGTTGATGTGCGTGGTTGGGTGCAAAGTTCCTTTTGAACTTTTACGCGACTGGTGGGTAAAGGGCGAAACCTCTGCAGAGTGTACGATCTATCATGATAGCCTTGCTCAGGGTCACGAGCGGCCTGGATCCTTTTTGGTTAGAACTTGATGTTTATTTACGCTTAATAACACTTACACTATTAATTGGGTTGCAACCGGGTAATCATTCACATGTAGTAACTTGGACAATGATAAAACGAACCAACTAAAAGTGCTAATGCAGTTAAGCCAGTGTCTAGACTTTTTGAGCCTTCATAACCCGTGCTATACTTGCTAAGTAATCTCCATTACTTACTGTATTTACTATTTTTGGGCAAAATCCCGGACGAGTAACAGATTGGAGTCAGGCTGATTATGCTGTGGAGTTTTCGGAGGATTTGTCGTACTTCTGAGTTGGCGTTCTCCCAGTCAGAGTCCCTGTGGGATTGCGGCTACACTTAGAGAGAGTTTATTAGTCTTCCGCTGTCCATGTATTTCATTTATGCAAAACTCTGATGTAATCGCTACTTTATGATGAGAATAAAGCATTGTACTATGATTTTTACCATATTTGTTCGCTATATGTGTCTGTGGACTTCCTGGGCACACATATGGCCACATTCGGGTTTTGTGTAAATCCGGGTGTGACAGATTGGTATCAGAGTCATGCTGACTGTAGGAACGCAGCCTAGATAGTACGTTGACAAATTACTAGGAGACCCCCATGTTTTAAAAATTTTAAAAAAATCTAACGGTCGAGTCTTGTGTGAGTTTATGCCTTTACCTGCTTGTACTTATTGTTATTATGCATATGTTTGATTTGGTTCTTTGTAATGATTGTGAAGGGCGTAGACACCTTTCTGCAACCATCTAGATGTTGGAATAAGGCTTAAGGACTTTATTGTTTAGATAGCAGGGGTATATATATATTTTCTCGTACTAATCATCTGACATCTGACCTTTGTGATTATAGATGGCTCACCCCGGGGGCAATGCGGGCGGACAGCCTCCGCACCAGAATCCGCCCCCGAACCTGAATCCGAACCATCAGATCCCCACCATTGAGCAGCTGATGTATGCTCAAGTACAGATGATGCAGCAGATGGCCGAGACTATGAGGCTGATCCAGCAGAACCAACATCACCCCCAGGCAGCTGCACCGCCCAGAGACAAGAGGGGCGAATTTCTGAAGGGACGCCCGCCGACCTTCAGCAAGGCCAGCGACCCCCTTGAGGCAGATGACTGGCTCAAGGCAGTGGAGAGACAGTTGGACATCGCCCAGTGTGATGACAGAGAGAAGGTACTGTACGCCGGAGGGCAGCTTCAGGGGCCGGCGTTGGATTGGTGGGATTCATACCAGTCCTCACGCCCGGCCGGTACTCAGATCACTTGGCAGCAGTTCTGCAGCAGCTTTCGTGCACACCACGTGCCGGAGGCCTTGATGGTTCTAAAGAAGAAGGAGTTCCTGGCACTGAAGCAGGAAGGGATGAGTGTCACGGCGTATCGTGACAAGTTCGTCTCGTTGGCCCGTTATGCTCCAGAAGACGTGGCCACTGACCAGAAGAAGCAGGCCAGGTTCCGTGACGGTCTGCAGGATGCTCTACAGTATCAGCTCATGTGCACCAAGTTCCCGACCTTTCACGAGCTGGTGGACGGCGCTCTGATGTTGGAGCACAAGCGCCGTGAGATGGAGGACAAGAAGAGGAAGCTCCAGGGACAGCAGGTGGGCAGCAGCAGTCGTCCACGCTTCGCACCTCCACAGAGTCAGCAGGTGGGAGGCCAGCAGCGCTTCCAGGGCCAGTCCGGCATGCTCAGTCGTGGCCAGTACCAGCAGCAGCGCCCTCAGTTTCCTCGGGCGCCACAGCAGCAGCGTCCTCAGGGTCAGCCACAGATGGGTCCAGTTCAGCGCATCAGTCCAGTCAACACGACACCGGTGGGTCCGAGGGTGTGCTATCACTGTGGCGAGCAGGGACACTTCGCCAATGTCTGCCCCAAGAAGATCCAGAACACCGCCGGACAGAACCAGCAGGGCAGCGCTCAGAGAGTTGGGCAGCCGCAGGGTCAGCAGCAGGGAGGTCGCGCTCCGCAGGCTCCTGTTCGGGGCAAGCTCAACCACACCGGTGTAGAGACAGCAGAGACAGCCACTGATGTTGTCATGGGTACGTTCCTCGTCAATTCGACCCCCGCCACTGTTTTATTTGATTCTAGAGCTTCGCATGCTTTCATATCCGCTGCTTTTGTAAAAAAGAACCTAGTGTCATTGCTGCCCATGAGGAGTGCTATGCTAGTAAGCTCACCAGGGGGAGAGCAGCGCGCCACTCTACGTTGCCCCAGTATCACCCTCACCATAAGGGGGGTAGATTTCGAGGCACGCCCGATAGTCTTGGAGACCCTTGGATTTGATATGATCCTGGGTATGAGCTGGATGACCAGATATGATGCAGTGATCCGGTGTGCTACGAGGACCATTCAGCTGACAGCAGAGTCCGGTGACAAGGTGGAGTACCAGGCAGCCAGTTCCTCAGAGCAAGGCCAAGCCAATCAAGCTGAAGGGACGACCACTGAAGATATCAGGGTGGTGAGCCAGTTCCCGGATGTGTTCCCTGACGAGTTGCCAGGTATGCCTCTAGAACGAGATGTTGAATTCGTTATTGAACTAAAACCTGGCACTACACCTATAGTCAAGAGGCCGTATAGGATGGGAGCGAAGGAGCTGGAGAAGCTCAAGCAGGAGTTGGACGAATTATTGGCCAAGGGGTACATTCGTCCGAGTTCTTCGCCGTGGGGAGCACCGGTATTGTTCCTCGACAAGAAGGACGGTACACAGAGGTTGTGTGTGGACTATCGAGCCCTCAACGAAGTGACCATCAAGAACAAGTACCCGCTGCCAAGGATTGATGATCTGTTCGATCAGCTGAGAGGAGCTTGTGTGTTCTCCAAGATAGATCTTCGATCGGGTTATTATCAGATGAGGATCCGACAGTCGGATATTCCTAAGACCGCTTTCACTACTCGGTACGGGTTGTATGAGTTCTTGGTCATGTCTTTTGGATTGACCAACGCTCCTGCATACTTCATGTACTTGATGAACAGCGTGTTCATGGATTATCTGGACAAGTTCGTGGTGGTATTTATTGATGACATTCTGATCTTCTCCAAGACTGAGGAGGAACATGAAGAACATCTGAGATTGGTTCTGCAGAGACTCCGGGAGCATCAGTTGTATGCCAAGCTGAGCAAGTGTGAGTTCTGGCTGAAGGAAGTAGCATTTCTGGGACACGTGTTGTCCAATGGAGGAGTAGCAGTTGATCCGAAGAAAGTCAGCGATGTGTTGAGCTGGAATCCGCCACGGGATGTGAGCGAGATCAGGAGTTTCCTTGGGATGGCCGGGTATTACAGACGGTTCATTGAAGGATTCTCCAGGATTGCTAAGCCGCTGACTGCTTTGCTAGAGAAGAATGCCCCGTTTGTGTGGACAGAGGCTTGCCAGGTCAGCTTCGAAGAGTTGAAGAAGAGGTTGACTACAGCCCCAGTGCTGGTATTGCCAGATTTGGCTAAGAGTTTCTCCATCTACTGTGATGCATCCCGTCTAGGACTGGGTTGCGTCCTTATGCAGGAGGGCAGAGTCGTGTCTTATGCGTCTAGGCAGCTGAGGAAGCATGAGCAGAACTATCCGACACATGACTTGGAGTTGGCAGCTGTGGTTCATGCTCTAAAGATCTGGAGGCATTACTTGATTGGGCACAGATGTGACATCTACACTGATCATAAGAGCCTCAAGTATGTCTTCACTCAGTCAGATCTGAACATGAGACAACGCAGGTGGTTAGAGCTGATCAAGGATTATGATCTGGAGATCCACTACCACCCAGGGAAGGCCAACTTGGTGGCAGATGCTCTGAGCAGGAGGAGTTATGTGAACAGGATCACTGGTCACTGTTTGTCGGAAGAACTCAGCCGAGAGTTTGAGAAGATGAGTCTGGGATTCGTCACCAGCATCACAGAGATGGCAGTGGAGCCCACACTCGAGCAGGAGATCCGGAGTGGTCAGCTGCAGGATGAGAAGATCCGAGAGATTGTGGGAAATGTTGCACTGGGAAAGGCCCCTGGATTCCGAGTTGATGATCAGGGAACTCTATGGCATGGAAAGAGGATATGTGTGCCAGACATAGCGCAGATCAGAGAGATGATTCTGAGAGAGGCACATGACTCAGCTTATTCGATCCACCCAGGCAGCACTAAGATGTACCAGGACATCAGGGAGAGATTCTGGTGGTACGGACTGAAGCGTGATGTGGCGACTCACGTGGCATTGTGCGACACATGTCAGCGAGTCAAGGCAGAACATCAGAGGCCAGCTGGATTGCTACAGTCGTTGAAGATCCTGGAGTGGAAATGGGAAGAAGTTGGCATGGACTTCATCACTGGATTGCCCCGCACACAGAGAGGATTCGACTCCATTTGGGTGATTGTTGATCGTCTGACCAAGGTGGCCCACTTTCTGCCAGTGAAGACCACCTACACAGGCGCCAGGCTAGCAGAGTTGTACATGGAGCAGATTGTGTGCTTACACGGGGTGCCGAAGAAGATTGTGTCAGATCGTGGTACTCAGTTCACCTCACACTTCTGGCGGAAGTTACATGAGTCCATGGACACGAAGCTGCACTTCAGCTCAGCTTATCACCCGCAGACAGATGGTCAGACAGAGCGGACCAATCAGATACTAGAGGATATGTTGAGAGCTTGTGCATTGCAGTATGGTGTCAGCTGGGATAAGAGTTTGCCGTATGCAGAGTTCTCCTACAATAACAGCTATCAGAAGAGTTTGCAGATGGCACCGTTCGAGGCATTGTATGGCAGGAAGTGCCGGACCCCATTGTTCTGGAATCAGACTGGAGAGAGTCAGGTCTTTGGTCCGGAGATACTCAGAGATGCAGAGCGGCAGGTGCAGGTGATCAGAGAGGACCTGAAGGTGGCCCAGTCCAGACAGAAGAGTTATGCCGATGTCAGACGGAGGGACCTCAGCTTCAGTGTTGATGATTTTGTGTACCTCAAGGTGTCACCCATGAGAGGTGTAAAGCGGTTCAATGTCAAAGGCAAGTTGGCGCCTCGTTACATCGGACCATTCAGGATACAGGAACGGATGGGCGAAGTGGCATATCGGCTAGATCTACCTGAGAGACTAGCCGGAGTACACGATGTGTTCCATGTGTCCCAGTTGAAGAAGTGTTTGCGGGTGCCAGAAGAGCAGATCCCGATTGAGGAGTTGAATGTTCAGGAGGACCTCACATATGAGGAGTATCCGATCAGGATCCTGGAGGTGTCAGAGAGAGTGCTGAGGAACAAGACCATTCGGATGTGCAGGGTGCAGTGGAGCCGGCATTCAGCAGATGAAGCGACTTGGGAGCGGGAAGAAGACCTCAAGTCCGAGTACCCACAGCTCTTCGCTTCTACATCCGAATCTCGAGGACGAGATTCATCTTAAGGGGGGTAGGTTTGTAACACCCAAAAATGCTCAATTTAAAAATTTTGGCATTTAATTAATTATTTAATGCTTTCACCTATTTTATAAAGGCTAAATAATAATTTTCTAAAAATTTAAAATCAAATATAAGAGATAGAAACATTTATTGTTGCATTCATGCTGCTGCATTTATTTTTGTATTGCTTGTGATTCAAACAAGAATTTAAATATATTTAAATTCAAATTTGAATCACTTTGTTTGGAGCTCTAGAAAAGTTGTTAGGCCCATAGTTCGTTTTTGCTCCCTGAACTCTTTCCCGGTTCGCTTTTGCCCCCTCTTCTTTTCTCCCGGTCCGGCCCAGCCCCCTCTCTATTCTCTTTCCTCGGCCCAGCACGGCCAGCCGGCCCACTCCTCCTCCCCTCTCCCCTTTCCCTTCCCCGTGGCCCAACTTGGCCCGCCAGCCACGCCTCCTCCGCCCCCCTCTCTCCCACTGTCGAGCCGACCCCACTTATCAGTGTCCCCTCACTCCCTCCAGCCACTGCCACCCGGGTCCCAACTGTCAGACCCCTCTTCCTCCTCCCGCCCGAGCGCCGGTCGCTCCGGCGTGATTCCCGCGCGCCAGCTCCGGCCTGCCCCGCCCCAAATCTCCGCGCTCAAGATTCGCCCCGAAGTTTCCCCGAAGGTCCCTGGCCCCGCCCTTCCCTTCTTTGGCGCTCCCCTCCGAGGAAAGTTCCCCCGCCGAAGGAAAGCGAGGACAGCGCCGCCTCCGCCTCAAATTCGCGGCCCGCACGCTAGGATCTTCCTCGGGGCGATTTAATCCGAGCCGCCCGACCCCAACACCCTCACCGGTCCGCGCCCGAGCTTCCAATTTCGTCCCACCCGAGCGCCCTGCGTCTCGCCGCCATCCTCTCCGAGCTCGCCCGCCGGCCGACGTCGCTCCGCCGCTCCGGTGCCCCGCTGCCCCGGCCGACTCACGGAACAGCACCGACGCGCTGCCAGGAGCACGCCGAGCCACTCCAAGCTCGCCCTCGTGCTGCGCAGCTCCATCACCGACGCGACCCCGACACCGCTGACCGCCGCTCGCCGCCGATCTCCACCGCCGCTCCTCGCTGGCCTTCGAGCACCCCTCCAGGAGTTTTGCTAGGAGGTAACGAGTCCCCCACCCCCTTTCCCCCTTCAATTCGCGCACGCTGAGCCACCACCGAGCTCAACGGAGCTCCGCCTCCGCCTCTCACCGCCGTCCGCCACCTCGGTTGCACAATCCACCACTAGAACCCCCTGGTTGCACTCGCCGTTTCCCGAGGAAGCCGTAGGACCCGATCCCGTCCCAAACCGTGCTCTCTAGCGCGATTCCGGCCACGCTCCGGCGAGCCTCCGCCGCCAACCCGAGCGGCGCCGCCGTGCCCCTGTCCCAAACTCCCCCAACTCACCCGAGCCACTAGATCCTGATCCAACGGCTCAGATTAGTCCCTCGCCCAAGTCAAACCTGGGGATACCGGTCAGCGCCGGTAATTTTGCTAAAGAGCCCCTCTGTTTTCCCCGAATTAACCCGTGGTCCTTTTTAATTCGAAAATAATTACAGTTAGGTCCTGTTTTATTCGTTTTAGCCCCTGGAAATTTTAAAACTTTGCCAGCAAGCCCCCGAACCTTAGAAACGCTATAACTTTCACGTTTTAGCTCCGATTTGCGTGATTTTCGCGCTCATGTGTTCGTAGCGAAGCGTAGATTATTTCTAGCTCCTGTTTTTGTGCTGTTTTCACTATTTTGTGTACTGTTCTAATAGTATTACTTTTGTTTGTATGTAATGATTGCTTTGGATGCGTGCGTGATGATCGTGTCCAGTCGGTGAGCCCGTAGCGTTGGACTTCGAGTACGTTGAGGACGTGCCGGAGCAGGATTTGCAGCAGCAGCCGTACTCCGAGGAAGGCAAGTTATAGCACGGACAATCCTTGCTACCTACTCACTCTTTTAATACACTGTTCATTACATACGCATGTGTCTAATACTGTTTACCATTAAGGTTGTACCTAGCATTTATTTCCCTGTCCTTGTATTCCTATGGGTTTCTGCATATGGGTAGCATTTTGCTAGGCGCAACTACTGTCACCTTTACTTAATCGTTAATATTGACTTAATGGTCCACTTCAACTCTAATGATTAAAACTTGTTTTTTTAGTAACATGGAATAGGGGGCTAGAGCATGTGCTGTGTGCTTTGCTCTAGTGTCCCCCACTATGGACCGGTTCTTAAAGCGGCAACCCAGGAGCCTGTCGCCACCGCCGGAACTATAATGGCTCTGGTCTTGGTCAAGTAGCTTGTACGGCTCTAGCTTGATAGTGGTTACCGAGGGGCCAGCGGCGTTGTGGGAGGCAAGGCACAGGGTGTTTTCCCGATTCCACCGAGGACGGTAGCCCCGTCGGCTAGGTCTCGTTAGACCCAGTCCCGTGTTGGGAGTCTCAGCGATTGAGAACTCCGCGCGTTGCGCATTGTTGGGGTGGATACCCGCGCTCTGGACGCCATCAACCCCCTCATGGTGTGACTCCGTGGGCGTATGTCGATCTCGGTGCCTAAGGACTCACCACCTTGTATTACTGCAGCGGCTACTATCTTGTTAGGGTGTCTTGTGAAAGCCTCGTAGCGTCCCTATGCAGTCACACCTCGGAAGTGTTGATGTGCGTGGTTGGGTGCAAAGTTCCTTTTGAACTTTTACGCGACTGGTGGGTAAAGGGCGAAACCTCTGCAGAGTGTACGATCTATCATGATAGCCTTGCTCAGGGTCACGAGCGGCCTGGATCCTTTTTGATTAGAACTTGATGTTTATTTACGCTTAATAACACTTACACTATTAATTGGGTTGCAATCGGGTAATCATTCACATGTAGTAACTTGGACAATGATAAAACGAACCAACTAAAAGTGCTAATGCAGTTAAGCCAGTGTCTAGCCTTTTTGAGCCTTCATAACCCGTGCTATACTTGCTAAGTAATCTCCATTACTTACTGTATTTACTATTTTTGGGCAAAATCCCGGACGGGTAACAGATTGGAGTCAGGCTGATTATGCTGTGGAGTTTTCGGAGGATTTGTCGTACTTCTGAGTTGGCGTTCTCCCAGTCAGAGTCCCTGTGGGATTGCGGCTACACTTAGAGAGAGTTTATTAGTCTTCCGCTGTCCATGTATTTCATTTATGCAAAACTCTGATGTAATCGCTACTTTATGATGAGAATAAAGCATTGTACTCTGATTTTTACCATATTTGTTCGCTATATGTGTCTGTGGACTTCCTGGGCACACATATGGCCACATTCGGGTTTTGTGTAAATCCGGGTGTGACACTGGAGCTCGGGGCACCGGCGCTAGGAGGTGGAGTTGGGAGCAGGTGAGTGGGGGAATCGGATCTTTGAGCCTCCATGAGTCCATTTGTGGGGTTTCGGAAGCGAGTTGGAGAGCGGAGGAGGGCTGCGCATGGGCGGCCATGGATGCGGCACCGCAAGCTCGTGGTGAGCTCGGTGCAGACATGGAAAGGAAGGGGCGAGGCTTGGGGAAGGTAGAGGGTGGTGTGTAGATGCTCACCGTCAAACCAATCGAATTATGGTTGCCGGACGTCAGAGAATCGAAGATCGACCCTAGCTTCCCCACGGCCATAGGCCTTCCTCGCCGTCGCGTACGACGAGCTCTCTAGGTTCCACGCCTGCCTCTGCGTCGACCACTCCCCCTCCGTGGGCTCCTGGGCCGTCTTCCTCCTCCTCGACGTCGCCGCCGCCCGCCTCCTCCCCTCCTCCTCCTCCTCCTCCGGCGTCGCGGCGCCCCGCCCGCAGCCCTTCGACGCGCAGGTCCATGTCTCCCTCACCCTCGCCGCCTCACTCTCCTACGCCTCCCTCCGCGCGCTCCTCTGCCGCCTTCTCTACCTCGAGAGCCTCTGCCGCGACTCCGACGAAGTGCAGGCGGGCTACGCCGCGCAGCTCGCGCGCTCCTTCCGCGTCCTCGCCTGCTTCATGCTTCCCTACGCGCTCGCCGAGGCCAACCAAAAATCGGTGGAGCGGGCGTCGGGCGGTGGCGTGCGGCGGTAGAGGTCAGGTGATTGAGGGAAAAAGATGACGGGATGGAGGGGAGGTAAGGAGCTAAAGCTTACCCTTCCATAAGTTAGGTGATTCTACCGCAGCAATGCAGCCAACCAATCAAGATTTAACCAATGCAGGCTTAGACATACCATGGCAATTAATCACGAGCCTAAAGGCTTACGGGGGCCTGGCTTGGACTGGCCATGCACAAGTCTTAGCCAGACTTGCCCTTGTGCTGGCAACCAATCAGCACCTACTTGAACAGTAGAGAGATGCATTGCATATCCATGCAAGATCAAGCCCGCGGGAGTATATATCTGATCCAATGCGCGCAAATCGGAAACAGAGAGAGTAAGATCATAAAACGGCCTGAAGTCCTGAACTGGAGCGGCACAATATAAATATAATGCATGTGATTCTAGAACAGCGCGCGCAGTAGTGTTTAGCTTCGTTCATGACGAAACGGACGTCCACCCACCAGTTTAATTTATATAGCCAGACGCCCAGACTCCTGTTGGGGACTCCTGTTTTTGTTGGGAATTGACGATAGATAACGTGTAACTAGCTAACGATCACAGCAAAGCAGTTCATACAAATTATTTCATTCGCTTCATGTGCATCTAAAACGACTATTCAGGCATATGGTATCGCTTGTCTTTCAGTGACAGCTGAAACACAAACCCGAACGTGCAGCCGCAGCAGAAATTTTGAATATTGTTCAAACTAGGCTAGGGAAATAAAGGACATATTGGCACATACTGCCTGTGTACATTCAGAGTCCAGGTAAGTAGACAAGTAGTGTAATCAAACTCTTTCATTCGCTTCGTGCATCTAAACCTACTAGTCAAGCATATCGTTTCGCTTGTCTTTCGATGTAAGCCGATGTTTCAGGGAAAAAGTTTAATTAGTTTAAATTTATAAATAAAAAGGTAAAAGTGATAGAGATTAAATGAGGGAAAAGTCATCGAAATTTTGAATTGAATTGTTGGGACCACATTAGAGTATGCTGCTTAGTGCAGCGGGCACACGGTATTCTTTAGTAAAAGACGAAAGAATCTGTGCCCACTGCGCAGCTGCTTGCTTCTCACCAGAAGCTCCTGGCCCCTGTAAATAGCAGCGTCCCAGTTGCCACTCGCTTCAACAAGCGGTTTGGGATAAAAGGAAAGCGCTGCCATGTACTGTGACGGACGACGGGGACGGACGGACGGCCCACCGCAAAGCCTGCTTCTTGTTACTACGCTGTTTCGTTTCCTGCGGCCCACAAACGCATGGATGCCAAGGCGGACCGTGCTTACAGTCCCACGAACGAAAAAATTCATTTCACACCCCTCAACCACCAACGTTGTCTGATTTACAACCTTCAACCGTAAAATTAGATATTTGACATTCTCCAACTTTACAAACCGTTTGATTTATATTTTTATAGGTGGTTTTCGCTGACGCGGCCCTACGTGTGCTATCCTACGTGACACCACATCATCCTCGAATGGGTAAATTGAGCTATATTAATAGTTTGAGGGGTCAACCACATTTTATTAAAATTAACCATCAATCAATCCATGATGTGTCTCACTCTCATCGCATCAATCCATCGTTGCTCCATTTTTTTGAAGGAATCGATCGTTGTTCCATCAGAGGCTAGTCCGGCTGGATGCATTCAGCATTATACTATTCATTCATCGATCACGTCCTGCCACAGGCCGCGGTTGTCCCCAGTCGGGATGGACCAGTGGAATATGGCGCCAGAGATGCATGAAGGATTTCTAGCCTGGTCCGTACGTGATACGTCACGTGTCGCATCGATCGTACCAAAGTGACGCTTGTCCCTTTCCCGTAATCGCATGCAAGCACGCACACGCTCATCACACGCGTATATAGCCGCTCTCATAGGCAGTGTATATATATATATATATATATATACGTATTTTGTAGTATCTAGCTAGTAGTCCAAGCGTGTATACGATCCCTCAACGTTTTGGGAATCAATGCATACTTGCGGGAGGGTCGGACAAGACTTTGTAGATGGTGATCGATACCAGAGAATCTCGAAATACACGAATCACACACACGGAATCTCTGCTTTCAGCTCATTATCTAGCCACTGACAATATCTCATATCTCTTGAATGGACCAAAATACATGGCTGGAATGGGCTGCTCTTTAACTACCAATACAGTTGCCATAACAAACAAAGCCCATGCTGACGACTCGGCCAGCCTCAGGGAGCTTGCCAGTCGCTTCAACAAGCAGTATGGGCTGCACCTTTTTGGGCTTCTACTGGATCGACAAATTGGATTAGTTTTTTATCGATTTTGATACATGCGACTGATAATCAGGCGGGCCGAGCCCATTAGACTTTTTTTTTTGCTTGTGTGCTATCCGTAGCAGGGCAACACTGAGTTACCGGTCATGTACCCCGGATGCGGGCCGTACATACGGTTATGCATAGTCAGGGCCTGCCTAACGGGCCGTCCAAGCAACCAAACAGTACTGGGCTGCACTATACAAGCCTGCACCCTTGTGCACCCTACTAATCACATCACAGCCGTAGTGCCTCTGTTCGTTTCCAAGATTCCATACAAACTTGTCTATATATTCAACATGATCGCACTTTTGAAATCGATGTAATTTGACGGCACAGTACCGATTATACAATTTTACAAATAAAAAAGAAAAAGAATAAAGACTCCTAGCTCTCTCCAACTATCGCCAGCTCCAGCATGATCATCCAACTACTCATCAACTCGATCCCTAGTCATGACCGTCCCATACACGTTGCAGTCGTTGGGTGGTGCCATTATATTGCTTCCCTGGCACTGTTGATGGATCAAATGAAACAAATTAATAATACCTCTGATATGACATCCGAGAGCGGCGGGCGGCTACAGCAGATGTCAACGGGCAGCTAGCCATAATTGGCATGTGAACAGAGGAATGGTCCCGAAGGAGACATATGACATGCGTCTTGTCCAATGTGTGAAGGTTGTTGGGTGAAAATGTCCTGGCCATATACATACTGAACTTTGCCGGGCATCAGCATTCATATCCAAGACGTGAGAATGTACTACCGTATTAAGGTTAATTATCTTGATTTCATAGAATGGGGGCCAAGCTTTAGGGAATCATCACAGATGTTGGAGTGGAGAATAAAAAAATGACGATATCTCACACACAGGGTTATTACATCTTCATCTTAGGTCTTGTGCTAAAGTTCAAATAGGCTTAGGATTCGATGGAGTATCATATCGTTCTTCACCTGATCTTTGGCAGATGGCCAACTGTAGTTAGCAGCTCAAATGAATGCGGGCGTGCAGGTGTGGCTGCCACCTAATTGTCCCTGCCGACAATTACTCCCACTGGATGGCACACGTACTAGAGATCGAGTAGGCGGCGACTTTGCGAGAGAGAGCGGGCAGCAGACGGGTCTTTTTCTAGTGGCATTTCTGGCATCAGCGAGCATTGAAGGAGGCCGGGCCTCTGGGCCGCCCCGCTGTTTTATGACGCCACAGTGTGATGCGTCTGACTTGGGCTCAAGTCAGAGCCCGGGATTGAATGCTGGGGAGAGCGGACGTGGCCCGCCCGCCTGGTGTGGACCCGAATGGGTTGGGCGCGAGCGGAGCCCATTAATGCCAGACATTTGTTGACGCATGTGCTCTTATCCCTCCACAGGTTAGCCCTTGTTTAATTCCCAAAAAAGCAACCCCAAAGTTTACTATTCAAAAACAAGATTCTCATCACATCAAAATATCGGTCATACATGAAGTATTAAATGTAGATGAAATCATAAACTAACTGCACAATTTTGTTGTACTCTGCGAGACGAACATTTTGAGCCTAATTAATCAATTTTTGATAATTTTCCACACATACAAACGAAATGCTACAGTGACGCAATGATTACGAAGTGCCCCCAAATCCCCACCCCCTATTCTCCATCTAAACAAGGCCTAAATTTAAGAAAACACTGTTCCAACCTCGTAGCGATATCTTGACACCCATAACCATAAAAACCACTCCTTACAAAAAAAAAGTGCAACTTTTTTCTAAGAAGTGAAATAAATCAAGTTTAATTAAATTTATACAAAAAATTACTAGTAACCCAAGTACGAAAAGTCGGACCGGAGATCGAACCGGTTAGGCTACTGGTTCACTGGTTCATCGATCCAATAAGTGGTTCACCGGTCGAACCAGTGGTTCATTATTTATTAATATAATATTTATTTCACATAATTTATATAAATAATATGTAAGTTTTATTACCAGTAATATTACATATAACATAATAGATGATATAACATAATTATATCATAATAGTCCATTGTTTAAAGTTGGAAACCAATATCCAAACATCAAATCTATCAATGGTTCACGAAAAAACCGGTTCACTGGTTCATCGGTTCGACACAAAACCGGCCGGTTCGACCAGTTCGCACCGGTTCACATCGGTTCAATTGCATGACCGATCTTTTAATTGAACCGGACCGGTCCAGCCACCGGTTCACGGTTTTTCCGGTCCAACCAGTGAACGGTTCGGTTTTTTGTACTAGGCTAGTAACATATTATTATAAAGTTGTATGTTTATTATACTCCATGAAACATTATTAAGATGGGTCAATGATACTACGTGTTTTGGACATGTATTTGGTAACGGTGGGGAATACATAAACATGATCGGCAACGCCTACAATATTATATACTTCGTCACTTCCAAATTATAGATTATTATCTCAATATGAAATTCTATGATTTAAATCTATAGAAAAAATTATCAAATAAATTGGTGCATTGAATCCGGCATAAAATATGTCTTAATATCATATTTATTGGTTATTGCACATACCAAGTTAGAATACTTGATTTAGAATAAAACTAAAAATAACTACAAGTTGAAACCGAGTGAATAATCAACTTGTAAGCCTATATAGGAAAGAAATCCGCCCAATGCATACGGTATACGACACCTAGGATGCAATGGGTATCCAAGGGTATGCTTTTGGGGGTCTGATAATTTGGGTCGATCTCGAAATCGAATGATCCAAAAGAAATTAAATTGAGCTTGCATCCATCACGACGAGTAAACAAGTATGCATTGAGAAGTTAGATATATATACCCTTCGACGATATCAAAGACAAACGTCGTGTTTTCGATGACGTGAAATCATTTTTCACGGTCAGGTTCCATTCGATCTCTCTCGCAGTCGGACAGCGAAGGATATATAGATGCGACATGCGATGCGATGCTCTCGAGCCTCGGCAATACTAGCTGTGTGCAGAAGTGTGATGCTCCGCTGACAGGTCAATTGCCCAGCAGAGAGATGTCTCTCTTTCGCAGCATCCCGATGAGAAAGGAAAAGGCCAAAGCTCATGCATGCCAGAGAAAGAAAGAAAGAAGCAGAGAGATCGTTGAACGGCGATCGACCGAACACGAACCACACCCCCGGCCGGCCGGCCCGGAGATCGAAAAGCTAGCTGGCTGGTCACAGTCAGGCTACCAAGCTTGGCCGTCCGTCCACCGGCCGGCATCATGGCGCCGCCCCCGGCCATACCATACGGCTGGTAACCAAACACCACCGGCCGTTTTGATTCGTATACGACCTCATGATCGGTCAGTCATCGCGTACGGCAAAAGCAGGTAGGAGGAGCAAAAAGAGAAGCTAGCCGATGGAAGCAGCAGCAGTATCACTGATGCCTGATCGACTATAGGTTGTTGGTCTTGCTCCTAGGTAGTAGCGCGTCTTCAATTCATCGACCAAAAGAAATATACAAAAGGAAAATTAAAGGAAGCAAAGCTCCTCGCAGGCACGTGATTAGATAGGTGTTGTGGGTATGTTGCTTGTTTCTACATACAGAACTGTCTACATATATACTCCAGCGGTGACGGAGCTGATCATTTTGAACACGTGGTGTCGCCGTTGCCGGAGACGGGCGCCACGTCCATCATATCGGTCCTCTTCTGGATCATATGCATCCACACAATGCAAGCGCATGCATGCATGTGAGGAGATCGAGGACGGCCGGGGCATCGATCTGCAACAGTTCAGTTCCCTCGATCACGTGATGCCCTCTCTAGCTCGACGATCCCCAACCAAAAAACCCTCCCAATAATGCTCCAAACTTTAACTAATCCTATGGCCGCGGTACGGTACATGTACATGCCGCTGCGGATCGATTCCATTATTTCCATCGGAAGGATTATGCTGGATGGAGCCGCGCGCAACGCCCAAAGCCACAACACTATGTCAGTAGAAATCGCCGATCACCCAAAGCCACAACACTATGTCAGTAGAAATCGACAGAGGAGCTCACCACACCACACCGAAAAGGCCGCCGTCATGCAGGACCCATCGCCGAAGTATCGCTGCAGCACCATACACCCCCAAAACAACCAAAGCATCGCACCGGATCCTGGCCCCTCTAAGGCTAACTCAAACGCGTGGGGGCCTTGCCACATCCACCGCAACACTCCTCAGACTCATCACCTTAAAGCGAACGGGGGCCTTGGCTCTTCCGCCGCTGGACTCCATGCCAAAGATCCGGACTGGCCTCGCCATCTGAGGTGATATGTTGCCACCGGTCTATTCCATTGACTTCACATTCGCCTCGCTGCCACTAGGGAACAAGCTGTACCACGTGTGCACACCCAAAGCATCCAGTCAAGCTCTCCCTTGTGCACCATGTTGCCGCCACCGACTATGGGTGGCAACGGGGCGGGGCGGGGCGGGGCGGGGCCGGGGGAATGATCCCCGTCCCTGCCCCGATCCCCGAATCCCTAGCCCTGCCCCGGCCCCGAAACAAATTTCGGGGATAAAATCAGCCCCGTCCCCGTCCCCGGTGGGTATCCGAACCCCGACGGAGCCCCACGGGGATGCATTACTCGTGAACGAACTCTGTGCAAAATCGTTCAGGGAGTGATCGCTGCTTTTTTTTCATCAGAAATCAGAGTCAAAGAAGAGCCGAGAACTACCAGAACGCATACATATCATGACGCAATCACAAAAACTAGTACATATCAATGTCTCTCTCTTCACTGTGAAACTCAATCGAGAAGAGAATAGCTAACATAAAAGTACTCGTAGTACTAGCACACGAGAAGCAAAGCAAGATTCAGCTATCCAACCACGAGAACACCAGAAGAAAAGGAGAAGCTTGCTGTAGATCGATGGTGATTTTTGCGGTAAGGAAAGTAGACGGCTTCGCTAGCGCGGACGACTTGACGAGGACGTCGCCGACTCGCTGTTGCTCCTTGTCCTTGCCAGGGGCACATGGCCACATCCTCAGCTCACGCCTGACACCGGTAGCGGCGGCCGCGTACAGGAGACCGAGAGAGGTGGGATTTAGGGTTCGTAAGAGGAGAGGATGGAGTATATATTGGTAAATGAATGGGCTTTTGCCTATTGGGCTGAAAACAATCGCTGGGCCGAAAAACATAGGCACTGTTTCGGGTCCCCATGGACCTCCGCGGGGTAAATTTGATCCCCGCCCCCGCCCCGTTTCCTTCTCGGGGCCCCGCCCCGTTAGCCCCGCGGGGCAAATTTGAGCCCCATCCCCGCGGCATTTGGGGCGGATCCCCGCGGAGCCCCGCCCCCAGCGGGGAAATTGCCATCCTTACCACCGACTGCAGTCTCCCATGGTTACGCCGGTGTTACCATAGACTAAATTGGGTCTATAAAAAACGACACCTCAAAGGAGGGCACGACGCCAATGATGCCGCCGTTGCTCGTCCAAGACTAAATAGGGCTTTCACCCAGAGAACCCGTGCAGTGGGGGTTGGAGCTCCAAGATGACGACCCAACAGGGAGAAACGACGCCTGAAGGCGCCGCCGCCATCACCGTTGCCGGCCAAGGCTTTCGCATAGAGACCCCAACACCTGCACACAGCCATCAGTAACACCTACCATAGAAAACCAGCCGAGGGCAGCGCCGTCGATGGAGAATCACACCCCGTGTCGTCATTTCCGCCCACAACCGCACAAACACCTTCAACTGACTACTTCCACCGGGGCTCCGCCCGTCAACGCAGGCCAGCCACCACCGTTGCATGCCGCGCGTGCGAGTGCGCCCTCGCGCTAGTGCCACCACTGTCGGCCGCCGCCGCACGCCACGCGTGCGCCCTCCACGCTGGCGCCTCCATTGTACGGCCGCCGCCGGCGCACGCCGCGCGGGCCACCGCGCATCAAGATCCAGCCGACGTTGCTCCCCAAAACTCACCGCCGCCACTTCCCAAAGTTGTCGCAGTCGCAGATCCACCTAGGGGCACCGTAGATCCACAATGGGCACTGTGGATCCGGCCAATCGGGCGCCATAGCAGCCCCGTCCTCGCTGGAGAAGGAGGCGGCGCCGCCCACACGGGATGGCCTTGCCGGTCGGAGGAGACGCCTCACCGTCGCCCTCCTTGCGGGTGCTGGACTTCCGGCTGGCCGCTCGGGCGACGGCGAGGAGGGGGCGGAGGAGAGAGGAGGCCGACGGCGAGGTGGTGGGGGGAACCTGATATATAGGATGTGTGGATTACTATGGATAAACTTTAGCCCACTTATTTGGATATCAAATGGTAGGACTAAGTATAGGCTAATTGCCCATCTAATAACACAGATAATAGCTATAATTGGTGGTTAGAATCCATTAGCCCATGATTAGCTATGATTATCCCATGTTTAGTACCCTTAATATATATACTTGGAGCTAAACTTTAGTCCCTTGTTTTTGAACCTGTCCAAACAGCGCCTTAAGCTCATGGCAACCACACCAACTCGCTTGTGTTACACACCATGCTAGTATGCTCGCTTAGCATTCTCTTTCCATTTTAGGTTATAATGCCAAAACCACCACACACGCCAAAAGCTAGCAGTAGTGTGGTGTGTACTAAAATCAAATCATGGACTCAGTCCATCAGTACTCCCTCATTTGGCCAAAAATAACTCAGATGAAGTCACTGAGCAGTGATGCAAACAAGAGGGTTTCAACTTCCATGAGATGCAATTTTATACTATCCTAATTCTAATCTGGACTTTGGTGGACTCCGGGGAGAAGGTCGATGGCAAATCCCCAACCACTCTGCGGTTTGTCCACACCAACTCGGAGAAATTTACTACTGCTAGCAGGAGTAGCTCACTGGAGAAGATCTGATCGGCAGTAGCTGATGATCAGTGGCTAAACAATGGAGTAGCCAACAAACTAGGCCACTAATCAGCTGCTTACTTTAATCAGGACCGGGGGGATGGCCACGGTCCGGGTTCTAGAATCTAGACGGCCGGGCATCCTTTAATTAGTAATTAATTAACTGCAGGTTTATAGTCAAAGAGTGCGAGATGGGTTTGTTCTTTGTTGTCGGATGATCGATCGTGGAGCTGGTCTTCCCGTGGGCCCGACCACCATGACTGCGCAGTGCACATCGATCGATGCGATCTCTCGTATACTGCTACGTGTACGCGCGTCGTGTACGCAGGTGTGCCCGCCCATATTGGTATTTTTTTTTCTGAAGCAACGCCCATACTACTGGCATATTGCCATGGCACACTGGCTTGCATGTCAAAATATTAGGGGCTGCCGTTATCGGAACCTGGGTGCTGTCACCTCGCAGACATCTACACTTGCGCTTTGACTTTAGAGTTCAGATTTCAGACTTCAGACCATGGAAGTCCGGTGTTCAGATATTGGTTTCACATATACCAGTTGTCACTGTTGTGAGTGCAAAATTAAGTTAATTAGTACTACTTTGTGTTTCATTTGGAACAATTTATGATATCTACCGCGGAGTACTTCCTCCGTTCCAAACAATTCGTTTTATTTATTTTTTTTGCAAATATATGAAATAAAGTTAGATTTAAATTACGATAAAATAAGTCATGAATAAAATAAATAATACTTGCATAATTTTTAATAAAACTAATGGTCAAATGTCGTAGAAAATATTAGTAGCGGATAAACAAGGGTAGCATTTCATAAGAAAAAAAATATTGTTTACTTCTATGAATTTTGAAGCTTAATTTTCAATTTCGTTCTGTAATTTTTTCAGTGCGGATAATTATATTATATATGTATTAAGTTAAGTGAAGGTTTGCAAACTCTTTCTCTTTTATTTTCCTATATTCTTTCTTTTTCTCTTTGCTAGGACCGGATGTATATGTTACCTACACAAAAATGTGTGTACCCTTCCTTGTTTATAGCCATATAATATGCGAACACTGGGTGTGGATTCCACATGGATATGTTCACGACGAGCAGATTCTGCGTTTTGACATAATGTTCAAAGCTTGACGCCCCATCACTGTCTCATGCGCGTGTTGGGAATTTGTCTTTTGCCTCTCGACGTGTACCAATATTTTATTGGGTTCGTTCGCAATTTCCACGTAGTAATTACTTGTTTACTCCTGGATCACCACCGGGGTTGTGTGACTTCCGTATGAACGCGAATCAGGTTAGTTGCTTAAACAAGTTGTCTAGTGACTAAGTTGACTTGAGGACAGAAACTAAATTGATCGATCATGACGTCGATAACAAAGGGAATGCGTTTCCACTTTCCAGGGTTTAATTAGACGTAAAGACAAGCACGGACTATGTCCATGTTTTTGTCTTCTCTTAATTTATGATGCTGAGGACAAATTTAGAGAAAAATAAGCAGGGGAACAAATCTAAAAGACCTAGCAGGGCTGAGTTCGGTCTATGTCCCAGCTAGAATTTGGGTATATGACTTTTTTTTGAAACATGATCATGTTTGGTTTTAATTTGTAGCCATGCCAATTAATTAATTCATACATGAGGGGAAAATATGTGTAGACTGTAACCATAACAAAATTTTGCAAATTTTGTAAGTATGGATTGGTCCTACTTGTCATGCAAAATTCCTTTGTGGTCCCAAGATAGTCAACAGAGGTTTCATAAGAAAAAACATATAGTCAACACATGTATTGTTTTGTAGGTAGAATAATAAGAAATGCAACAGTTCAAACCGGACATGAATATATGATATGTGGTTTACATTTTAAAGTTGGTACCGAAGAAACTGATATGTCATTGCTGAATGCAATTTAGTTACACCAAAGTGCACACAGTCGATTCAGCCCTTGTTTAGTTCTCAAATTTGGAAGCCAAACTTTGGCTTTTTGGGATGCGTGCGCACTATAGCATTTTATTTGTATGTGTGAAAAATTGTCCAAAAATTGATTAATTAGGCTCAAAAATATTCGTCTTGCAGAGTACAACAAAACAGTGTAATTAGTTTTTGATTTCATCTACGTTTAGTACTCCATGCATGTGCCAACATTTTGATGTGATGGAAATTTTCTTTTTGCATAGTGAACTTTGGGGGTGGAATTTGGGATCAAGACCTCAAGTCACCCTAAATCTCGTCTTCTCTCCGGTGAAGTTGCCACCCAAATCTCGTCTGTTGTTCTCCGGTGGAGTTGCAAAATTTCTTGGGGCACATTACCTAGCATGAGTTCAAAATGTCTACCATATTTTACAGCGCTACCAAATTTTGATTTGGAATTCTGGGGCAGCAATCCACCACAAATGGAGTCACCGGAGCGATGGCTATTTTATTTTCCAGTTTCTTATAAACTTCAATGTAGCAAAAACAATGCCGGATCTCTCTAATTCCGACACCCCCCCCCCCTCTTCGCTTCTTCTCTATAGTTAAAGACCGGTAATTAGACAATATTCCAACATCATGGTACCACGAAGAAAAAAATCACCACCCTCAAAAGAAATAAAAGAAAAATGCATGACAAAGAGGGGCTTCATTACAATTTACAAGAATATCCATACGCATACTTGCACAAGTAGGAGGCAATGCGGTTAGGCTCATGGAATTCCAGAAACATTTTATAGCAAGGGCTTGACGCGCAGACACGATTTTGCAAGTGGCATGCCCGGTTTGGGAATGTTTTCCGATTGTGAGCGAAACTTCAGAAGTCCACCCTGTCGTCTGTCTATCAATGATCATGATGAGGGCCAGGGGTCCCCCCGTTTTTCGTCATCCGGCTTCCTACCAGCCTGCTCTTTTCTTGGCTTTGACTCTCATAGCACCACCAAATCCATCCAACGATGCAAGAAAATAGTAGGCTAAAGATGGCAACTTTGCCACAGGAAAAAAACCGCCGTAGCAAAAATAATAAATAAAATAAAGAGCCATAGGAGGAAAAACAAAGGGAAAGAAAGTGAGACCTGCCTCATGTTGCAAGTAAGAAAAACTTGGCTCCAAGCACCTTCTCTCGTCTCTGAAAAAAATCATAAATAGAAATAAAAGGCTGATTTTCAAAAATAAAAATAAAAAGGCAATGACAAAATTTTGCTGCCGAACACGAATCGTGAATTCCTCTTGTTTTAGATATCACTTAATGGAAAAAAAACCATACCCACAACCAGTCTAACGTAAATGAAAAAAAAAACAGGACTAGGACAAACTGAGCGTCAAAACGTTGAAACCCCCTTCGTCTATTCTCATTCAAAGCTTCCAAATAAAAAATCTATTCACACTCAACGGAACCAAAAAAAAACAAACCCAATTCGAGAAATGGGAAAACTTGCAAAGGAAGAAAGAAAAAAAAGAAATGGGCGCAAAACGTCAATTATGGAAACACGGAGATGAACCAAGGGAGAGCCAAAACAAAACAAGAGAGGCGGCCAAATTGAAGGGACCAGCGCGCAAGGGCCAAGCCAAGCCGAGCAAGCAACAACACGCACTGCAGGCAGGCAGCAACCCCCTAGCTTGGCCCGGCAGGCGCGCAAGAGGAAGAGGAGAGCACCAACTCCCTCCCTCCTCCCTCCCGTCCGTCTCCACTCCACTCCACTCCGCATACAAACAACAAGGTCAAGGTGGCTCACGCTCACGCTCACTCCACTTCTCTCCCCTTCTCTCACGCGGCCGCTTCCAACAATTCCATTCCCAACTCCACCTTTTCCTCCCCCCGTGGCTCGTTCGTTCTCTCCTCCCACTCCCCCCCCCCCACCCTCGCAGCCCATTTGAAATCGCACCAAAAACCCCCGACCTGGAGGCGAGGCCCCTCTCCCGCAAGGCATCCACGGCTCGCCCGCCTAGATCCCCCCCATTCCTCGATCCCGCCGCGCGGGGCTCCCCGTTTCGCCGCCGGCCAGATTCGGGATCCGCCGGGCCTGATACGGAGGCGCGAGGTGCTGTTGGTTCCTGACTCCAATCTCGATTCCTGATCGGGTTTTTGGTGGGTGTTGCGGCGGCGGGCTGTGTGGGATGGGGCTGCCGCGGCGCCGGGGCATTTCGTCGAGCAGGCGGGGGGCGGCGGCCTAATATGCGAGGGCGGCTGGCACGGGGAGCGGGGCACCGGGTGGGGGACCGCGTCCGCGTCACGCCGTGCGGCGGCGTCCGCCTGCGCATGCTGCAGGGCGCCCGGGGCCCTCGGCGGCGGGCACTGGGGCGCGCTCTTCCGTGCTGAGGCGCGCGGGCGCGGGCGCGGCGACTGCAGCCGCCTGCCGGCCATGGGCAACAGCACGTCCCGGGTCGTCGGCTGCTTCGCGCCGCCCGACAAGGCCGGCGTCGACCTCGACTTCCTCGAGCCGCTCGACGAAGGGCTCGGCCACTCCTTCTGCTACGTCCGCCCGGGGGGCGCCGCCGCCGACTCGCCCGCGATCACGCCATCCAACTCCGAGCGCTACACGCTCGACTCCAGCGTCATGGACTCGGAGACCCGCAGCGGCTCCTTCCGCCACGACGCCGCCGAGGACCTGGCCGCCGCGGCCGCGGCGGCGGCCGGGCTGCAGCGGCCCAGCAGGAGCTTCGGCGAGACCACCTTCCGGACTATATCTGGGGCCTCGGTAAGCGCTAATGCCTCCTCTATCAGGACGGGCAACCTCAGCGTCTCCCTTGCGGGGGACGTGCAGGAGCCCGCCGCCGCGTTCGAGAGCACCGCCTCCTTCGCCGCCGTGCCCTTGCAGCCGGTGCCGCGAGGGTCGGGGCCGCTCAATACTTTCTTGTCAGGGCCGCTCGAGAGAGGATTCGCGTCTGGGCCACTGGATAAGGGCTCCGGGTTCATGTCGGGGCCGTTGGACAAGGGAGCCTTCATGTCAGGCCCTATTGATGGTGGCAACAGAAGCAACTTCTCAGCACCTCTTTCGTATGGTCGGAGGAAAGCTGGTCTAGGACATCTTGTACATAGGATTAGCAGACCCATGAAAAGCGCATTGTCAAGGACATTCAGCAGGAGCTCGCAAAATCCAGGCTGGGTTCATAAGTTTCTGTTGCATCCCATGGCTCAGCTGCCATGGGCAAGGGATGCAAAGTCCAGATCGGAAGGCTCACAGAATGGGTTGGAAGCTGCGCTGCTGGAACCTGAGTATAATGTGACGAGGAACCTGCAGTGGGCGCATGGAAAGGCAGGGGAAGATAGGGTTCATGTTGTTCTCTCCGAAGAGCAAGGATGGCTTTTCATTGGAATTTATGATGGTTTTAGTGGCCCTGATGCACCTGACTTCCTGATGAGCAACCTGTACAAGGCCATTGACAAAGAACTAGAAGGACTGCTCTGGGTTTATGAAGAAAGCTCTGAAAGGAACGATCATGTATCTACTCATGAAGAGGGTGAACCACTTGCTGCTTCTATGGATGCACCTCATGGTGATGACAATCAGTTCCAGATTGACAGTGGGAAAGAAGAACAACTTGGTGATCTTGAAAAACATAGTGTATCAGCTGAAAAGGATTGTGATGAAAGTGCCTTGCAAGTTCAGCCAAACTGTACCAGTAGTGAACAGAAAGATTTGGCTACACAGGTTTCAAGCAGTCACGAGTTGGGTGTTGATGAGATCGTAGAGGAAACAACTAAAGTTGATCTGGGAAATGATCATCAAAGTAGGGAATCTCACAACTTGAACAGAGGCCTTTCAAGTGCAGATTTAAACATTAGCTGTAGTTGTACGGCAGAGAATAGTGCCTATTGTGATCAACATGCCAAATTTTTGAAAGAAAACAGAAAGAGCAAGCGTCTTTTTGAGCTACTTGAGATGGAACTGTTAGGAGATCATAACATAAATGTATCTAAGGCGTCACCAGAGGGAAGGAAAACGGAGAACTTGCATAATTCGCTGGCAGGAACTACAGCAGGAACTGCAGAAGGAAGCTCCAGAAATGCAGCAGAAATCTCCAGGTCTTCGTTGGTAGCAACAGGAGAGTGTTTTGATGATTCTGGAGATCTTGGAAGTTCAAGACATGCTGATAATGTACTCGGCATTGATCCAAAAGAGTGTAGTGGGTGTTCTACATCTTCATCAGGGCACAAGCAAACTACAAGGGGATTTGTATTTGGGTCAAAGTTGAGGAAGATGTACAAAAAGCAAAAGTTGTTGCAGAAGAAGTTTTTCCCATGGAACTATGATTGGCACAGAGATCAACCTCATGTTGATGAAAGTGTTATCCAACCTTCGGAAGTTATTAGGAGATGCAAGTCAGGTCCTGTAGAGCATGATGCTGTACTAAGGGCAATGTCACGGGCACTTGAAACAACGGAGGAAGCATACATGGAAATTGTGGAAAATGAGCTGGATATACACCCAGAGCTTGCATTGATGGGTTCATGTGTCCTTGTAATGTTGATGAAGGACCAGGATGTATATGTCATGAATCTTGGGGATAGCCGAGTTATCTTGGCACAGGACAATGATCAGTTCAACAGCTCAAGTTTCTTAAAAGGAGATTTACGACATCGAAACAGGTCAAGGGAATCACTGGTCCGTGTCGAACTTGATAGGATATCAGAAGAGTCCCCGATGCATAATCCTAACAGCCACCTAAGCAGCAATACAAAAGCTAAGGAGCTATCTATATGTAGATTAAAAATGAGAGCGGTGCAATTGTCAACTGATCATAGCACAAGTATTGAGGAGGTAATAATCCTGTTGAACAAATCTTTTCTTGTTTTCACTCCTTATTAGCACATGCTGTCCTATACATATTTGGTCTTTGAGTTTCTGTATTTCCTTGACTATACGCTAAGAAGATATACTATTAAACTTCTAGTCGTGCAGTGTACCTTACTTTATACTATGTTTATCAGTAATGCTACAATATGTAGTCTCCTGATGAGATGATCTCATGGTGGTGCATTTGATAGTGTTGGTTGTATTAAGGTCTACACCCCTTCACAAACCCAAAAACTTAACTTGACAATGTAAAATCATGATAGTATTGGTTTTAAAGGGTATTGCTAAGTAGTTCTGCTAAAATTAGCAATTGAAAAAGTCATTTAGAAGATAAACATGATGATGCTCTTATATATGCTTCCAAGGTTTCTAGATACTATTCTTTCAGTTAGGTTGATAAGATCCAGACTCATCATACCTTGAACTGTTTCAACTAATGGTTTGGCCAATCATCATCATATGTTAAAATGGATTGACTCTAGATTTCGCTTCTTGCTCAAAAGTTGTGTCTAATTACATGCAAATCACTGTGTACATGTGTCCTGAACTGCATCCAGGTAGAGTCTGACTTCTCTGAGTTATGCATAGTTGTTGAGTCCTTCGAGATGGCATAAACTGATTGATTGAGCTTACTCACTAATTCAGCTATGCTGGTATCGCCAAATAGGTTCCTTAAAAGAAAAAAAATGTAATGGACTGAAGTATTTCAATCTGTCCAACATACAAAATCTCTATAAGATAGAACTAAACTAAATTCTGAATTTTAAAATGTCCACTATATTGATTATTGAACATTAGTATACCTTGCTAGTTACAGTCATTCAGTAGTACATCCTTCACAAGAGGTCTACAGACCACAAACTATATTTCCATGTAAGCTTGTAGATCACAAGAGGTTTAGTGTTAACTATCATTTTTGCCTTCTCTTTATTAAATTCATGGCAAAAAAATTGCATTATCCGAAAGCTAATCTTTTGCATACCTTTCAAATTTTTTTGAACTGGACATTGCAACAGAGAAATGAGCCCTAAGTACTAGTTTCCTCTCTCATCGTTTCAGAATCTAGAGAAATTATTGCTGAGTAGTTTGATATGTGACCATATGTGACCTGATATTTCCTTGTCTTCAGATTCATAGGTGCATTTTGATGCACTTTTGATCCTGTGTTTTACATCTGCAGTACTTAGTTGGAAGGGTGTCCTTTTGGTGCTGTTGATTACATCCTATGATTACATCTGCAGTACTAGAAATGCCTTTAAATGAAGTCATCTTTGTTTTTGTCTCTGGGTAGTAGAAAATATAAGAACATTTATTTTCAATATTTTCCTCATTCTTAGAACAATTCCTTCAGTGGTTCATCCAATCGCATTTAACATTTCTTGTTAAAGCATTTAACTTGTTGTTTCAAATTGCATCTTTAATCTGGTCCTAACATTCTAATCATTAGTGACTGCTGATTACAATTTGTTTAACCAGTCTCAGATTCTCAGTTATTTTGTGATGATGCTCTTCAGGAAGTCTTGCGGATTAAAGCAGAACATCCTGATGATCCTCAAGCCGTCTTTAATGATAGAGTGAAGGGACAGTTGAAGGTTACTAGAGCATTTGGTGCTGGCTTTCTTAAGAAGGTAACTTCATAGAACCGTGTATACCTGTTTATCCAACCTCACTATGTCAAACAATTAGTATTTCACTTTTTCTTATAAGGTGTGATGTGCTTCTCATGCCAGAACCACATCCATGAATTGTTTCTGTGGTTGTTGTTATAAATGGAAATGGGTATGTTCTATTTGTTTGCAGTTTGATCTAATGCAAACAGTAGATAGCTCCATTTCCTTGGTTCTTGTACTAGAACCACAAGGAAAATATTGTTCTAAGATGCTATAGTCATTGATGCATACGATGTCCATAATTAAATGCAATATCCTCCTATTTTATTTCATTATCCATTGGAACTGCTACATGTTGGTTCATATGACGTTAGCACATGCACACCTATGGCGCCTAGGTTTGAACGTGGTGGTTAGGATCTAGCCTTCCCTTATTGGCTTGATAACAATGCAACGGGCAGCGAAGGCTACATCTGCCGGTCATATAGTTAAAGATGAACACATTTTATATATAATGGTGGTAGTGCTTCTTTCAATTTTTTAAATCTAAACTCCAAATGAAAATCCCACTGATATAGCATAGTCTCATTACTTTCAGGTGGCAAACTAAGTTTATTCTATTGCAACAGAATCTTCTATTGATTAAATGGCTGAGTTGTCTTTTTGTGTATTGCAGCCAAAATTTAACGAGGCACTACTTCAAATGTTCCGCATCGACTATGTTGGAACGGCACCATATATCAGCTGCAACCCTGCTGTACTTCACCATCGTCTCTGCACAAATGATCGGTTTCTTGTACTATCCTCAGATGGATTATATCAATATTTCAGCAATGATGAGGTAGTTGCGCATGTTTCATGGTTCATGGACAATGTACCAGAGGGAGACCCTGCGCAATACCTTGTAGCTGAACTTCTATGTCGTGCAGCCAAAAAGAATGGTCAGTTCTTCCTTCATGCATTTTAACCTGTACCAATTTGATTCAGATGACATTATTAGGGTTTTATGGTTCAAGTACAATAAAGTGTGCTAATTAATCATATGCTCTATCTCTATTTCTATCTGTCAGATATATATTTTAACAGTTTACTTTCATCTAGACGTTAGCATAAGTTTTCCTGCATCATTGCTCATAGTATAGCTATTCATCATGTCTTCATGTGTGCTGCATTTGCTTTGTGAATGTCTTGTTGAATTTCTGGATAATTCATGGGAAACTGTTTGGCACTGAGAAAGTAACATAATTCTTTCCACACAGTAGAGTTTCTAATAGTAAATATCATGTTATGGGCCATGAGCTTGTGTTAATGTTAATGGCATTAGAGGCTTTATAGAATCTTTGAGTGGTGGATTTTTTATGCAATCACCTGATCTAGTCATAGGCTCACAGTCCAATGTTACCTCTTCTTTCACCTGAGATTTACAAGATCTGGAGTTTGATCTAAATGCTACCTTAGTTATTTCCGAGTCCGGACACTTTTTTCTTTGGTCTGAATGTAGATTATCTTTATGTCAAGGATTTGAAATGTATAAAATATGGAATTACTTTTGAACTTGGACTATTGATTGGAAAAAAATGTGAATGCTGTAGAGCTTCCTCTGGCAACTAAGCCTTTTTTTGGGTTGTGTTGAATAACACATGCAGGGATGGATTTTCACGAGTTACTGGATATCCCCCAGGGTGATCGCCGGAAATACCATGATGATGTTTCTGTTATGGTAATCTCACTTGAAGGACGGATATGGCGATCTTCTGGATGAGTGTTGAAACATGACCTGGTCTGTTCCTTGCAGCCTCGCTTAGCTTAGTAAATTGTCAATCAGGAAAGGCACCAATGTCTTGCTGTCTGTATTTTTCAACTATGTTCAAATTTTTGTCTGGCAGTCCATGTGCCTTCTCTGTCTTCAACATTTTGGATTTGCGGTGCATGCTTGGCCAGTCCGAATTGACGTATACAGGTTTTCTCTTTTGTTATTAGGAAAAAAGGGGTTCTTTTGGGGGCAGATTCCTTCTTCAGTGTCCTTTTAAAGTTTATTTGTGTTGTGGGGTTCATTTTTTGCGATTTTTTTGTCCTTTGCTAAGGACCACTCTTTTCTAAGACGGGGGCACAGATGAGGGGTGTCCAGGTGGTTGCTGATCATGTGAAACAAATCTGCACTATATCTGAAACTGGTAGTTTCACAAAACGGTGGGTTTTGTAAAGGGCATAGCGGTTGGACTGGAGGCTGTATGAAAGAGAATAGTGGCGGTCACTTGTGCGGGGTCTGTTTTGTCTTTCTTTGCCTATTTGACCTGTAACCAGGCTTGTTTGTGCTCGGTAAGGTTTGATCCTTTTCGATGCTGAGTGAAGCATAGAAAATGCGCCCTGGGCACTATGAGCAGTTGACACACTTGTTGGCGGTCGCCTCACCACTCTCAAGGTTGCCCAGCTGATCATATCCTGATCACCTTGCCTTTTATGTTTAGATTCCTATCTTCCTTTTTTCGAGTAGCTGTTGGTTGGATGGCCTTTGTGGCATCGTAGTGGTTATTACAATCAGAAGATTGAACAGGAACAAAAGGTTTCTGAGGAATCTGGTGGTGATACTGATAGCATTTCATGGGGACGGGAGGGGCATCTGGTATCAACCTCAACTGTGAGATAGTGATGGTATTGTTCCGGATATGGAATATGTGCTGTGGCCGAACTTTCTCCGGCCATTTTTCGCAGAGTATTTCACTGCTGGATTCTTTCTCCATGGAAATATGCTTCAGATATGCTGCAGGTTCACATTCGATGTTGAATTTTCCTGTGAGGTAACATTGTGGAGGAATTGGAGATGGGGTTGTATTGTATCTACTTTTTCGTCATGTAGATTTTTCAATGATGCACATTCCATTCATGAGCACCTTAAGGTTTGTCACTTTAGATTGGAGTCTGAGGTAACTTGAGGCCTTGAACCCAGTGAAACAACAGGCGGTAGATTCTGACTAATATTGAATCAGGTGGAAAAGTAACTGAAACATGGTTGGTTCACCATCATTTACGGCAAAGTTTTGCCCAGTCTGATTTTGCTAACCTCATGGTAGGATAGTGGCAACCATAGAATAACCACTCACTGGAGTACTGGACTACTGGAGTGGTCGTGGTTCGGGCAGGGTGGGTCATCAGTTTGTTCATCGTTGCTTTATTGTCAGCAGTAAAAAAAAACGGCGAAACCGTTTCAGATAGATAGAACTGGTAAATTCAGTAGAATTCTATTGTGAAGCGACAGATGTGACGTTCATGCTTCCAGTTTTATACGCGCCTCTCGCAGCGACAAGGGCCATCGATTCCGGAACCAAATAGGATAACAGGCTGACGGTACTACCTGAACTGAAAATGAAATCGTCATCGGCTGGGTTCAGAGTTGCGTCACCAGTTTCTTCTTGGCGATCACGCAGCCTAATTGGCCGCTTTCTTCTGCTTTTGTTAATGGTCTCCCAGATTCCCTGTTGACAAATTGGGAGTACAACTAGCAATCGATTAATCTACCATTTGGCACGTTGCTGGCTGGACAGCACGTCTATACAGAACTAAACTCATTGATCAATCATCGTCAAGTCCGCAACCAAATTCGCACCCTAGACGGACGGATGGTGTCACGACTCACAAATCCGTTGGTTCCTAAGCTGAATTGAAACCTTTTTGTTTTCTTCCCGTTGCTAGAAGAAAAGGACAAAAAGCTTAAGAAATGGGTTGTCCGATAAACAAAGGTTTAATCTCTCTGTACGTATCCAAGCATGTACAATTATACAGTATGGTTCCCATTGCCTCTGTAGTAGCATTGCAAGTACACACAGCCGTGTAAGTTTCAATCCGTCAGAGAATGAGGTTGCGATCGTCATCAGAGGATGACGCACCCGTTGCCGGCGGGCGGCTCCTCGTAGCACACGACGGCGCCGGGGAAGGGAGGCGGCGGGCAGCAGGCGCTGCAGCCTGGGCAGCACGGCGGCGGGCCGGAGCCAGCGCAGCCGGGGCAGCACGGCGGCTTCTTCGGTTCGTCGGCCGGTTTCTTGGCGGCCTCGTCGGGCTTCTTCTCCTCCTCCGGGCCGACGCTGACGACCTGCACCTCGAAGCTGGCCTTGCGCAGCTTCTTGGCCACGCGCACCACGTCCACCGCCCCCACCACCGTCAGCGTCCCCGTGTCCCTGTCCACCGCCACCGACTTCACCCCTGCCGCCCACATCCATCATCAGACTATATACACATAATTATAAACAACCAATGCAGCAATCGTTACCAATTGCTTGCAGATCGAGTTGTACAAGAATTCATGTGTACATGCATACCGCAGAAGCTGGCGGCGATGTTCATGGCGCGGGTGGCCTTGCACTCGTCGGCGACGATGTTCACCTTGAGCACGATCTTCTGCGATCGCAAGAGCTGGATGAATCTGATGAAATTGTGGTGAGCACCGATCAATGAGTAGTTGACGGAACAAACCTTGGAGTCGGGCATGGCGATCGAGGAGGAATTAGGAATTATGATCGATCACCTTGGCGTAGGAAGAAGAGAGAGACGGCGGCGTGTTCTTGTTTGATAACCGCAATGGCGCGCGATGACAGTTGGGTTATATAAACAGTTAGGAACTAGTCAGACATGGCGGATTGCAAATGATTTCCTTCGATATGATCCCCTTGTCTGGTTGCGGCACGCAGGGATGATTGCGCAAAGGTCAACGACGGACGCTCAAGGAGACAGGAGGTGCATTCTGCAGCTTGATTAGATGATTAGGAGAAATCAAATGAGCCTTCATTGTTTAATTTCGTATTGCACTTTCACGAATCACAGATTAACTTCGCTTATGGCATTTTGATTGTTTTCTCGCAGATTGTTTGGACATATGAATTTCAGGTCAAGCAATAGTCCTGTACTCCTGTTCTCATAGCAACAGAAGAAAATGTCACCGAGCTCAAAAGGAGCCTTAATGTTTGGACTATTGCTTGTTGAACATTTCCTGAAGAAGAAACAAATAGTGCAAGTATACTAATGTAGAGAAAAAGAAGGCATTAGGACATACAGCATGGGAATATATCTACATTATCGTGCCTCTCTCCTTTGAAGAATTCCTACGACCCTTTCTTACTACTAATAAATTATTTGATATGTGCAAATCTATATTGGTTTCAACAATGTGGAGGTTTGCTTGTAAGATCGCTTAGCATATTGTTTTTTACCATGCGAAAATACAGAATGTTTGAACTTTCACTTTTCCAGCGGTTAAGATAAAGCGATCACTCTCTGTTAATTTTGGAATAACCATTTATGCTTGGCTGACTTTTGCTAAAAGTTCTAGGCAGAGGCGTGCTTGCAAAACGAAATTTGCTGCCAAGAGCCTCCTTTCTGCAATCCTAGCCGTCCTTGTCAATCTGGACAGTCCAGATTCACCAAATATTTCAGTTGTTTATAAACCCGCCGCAAAATTCTCTTGTCCCCCTCTCGTCCACAGTCCACCTCGCTCTTCAAATCCCAAAACCCTAACCCATCCACCTCCCCCTCCGCCGCCGCCGCCGCCACCGTCA
The DNA here is from genome assembly GCA_033239725.1 of Echinochloa phyllopogon. Taxonomy (NCBI): domain Eukaryota; kingdom Viridiplantae; phylum Streptophyta; class Magnoliopsida; order Poales; family Poaceae; genus Echinochloa; species Echinochloa phyllopogon. The sequence goes on along the minus strand of BTCW01000018.1, from coordinate 57,072,795 downwards.
CACCACCGCCATGGGAGGAAGAGGAGGCGGGCGCAAGCCCCGCAACTTCGCGACGTTCCGCCTCTTCCCCCGCGCCGGCGCCGCCGACCCCAACGAGCGCGTCTTCGTCCGCGTTGACAACAACGACTACACCGTCCCCGGCTTCGCCGACGAGGACCCCTTCGACCCCTCCGCCGACGCCGACCACCTCCACTCCTACGCCTCTGGGACCCTCCCGGAGCAAGTCCACCGCGAGATCCTCGAGCTCGGCCTCCCCGACGACGGCTACAACTACCTCTCCCACCTCCGCGAGCTCCGGCCCTCAGCCGCCGCCGCCTCATCCTTCGTCCCCAGCTCCACCGCGCGCCCCGAGCCCCTCCCGCTCGACGTCAAGGTCGCTCTCTTCCTTCTAAAGCCTGCTCCATGCCTTCTACTATTGGAGTGCCTAAGCTTTGCTTCTTTGTGCAGGCGTATGATGCAAGCAGGGTGCGGGTCGGTCTCAGCGATGGCGAATTGGACGAGGGGAGGACGATGTGCAAGGTTGCAGCCAAGACGGCGCCAGTGAGGCGGATCGAGAAGGCCGTTGACCCTGATGTTGCGAGATTGCTTGATGAGAGTGATGTGTCACATGCTGGGTCGGACGATGAGGGGCTTGAGGAGGATTTTGTTATCGTGGCTAACCATGCTGAGGGAGAGGAGTTGGAGGAGGAGGAAGATGAAGAGGAGGAAGACATGAATGGTGTGTTCAGTGACGCGGAAGAAGAGGAGTTCAATTTTGAAGAGGATGATCCGAAGCCAAGAGTGAGACGATTGCTGGATGAACAATTTGATTTGGTGAGCTTACCTGCAAATATTTTAGCATTTGGTCCTTGTTCATTTGGAAACCAGTATTAGGGAGGCTGTGGGAGAAGCATGCACATAATATTAAGTAATTCAATTCCTGTTTTTACACAGAACAAAATGGCCCACACGCCACATGGCTTTATTAGGTTAATGCAAAGCTAAGCATTTTTCATTGTTGCGATTGCACCCCTGCTTTTATGGAGGAATTAGTGTGTATTCTATAATGCCCTACCATGCCTAATTGTTAATTAGATCCTACCAAAACTATTTCCCCTTTGTATTGTGTTGGAAGATATATGCAGGACCCGTGTAACATGTTATTTACATATTTGTTTGTGAGCTTGCCCTTTTTATCTGAGCATTTGGCAGATGTGAAAGTTGCTAGACCGAAGATTTGGCAGGGTAGAGTTAGGCATCTGTCAGTGGTAGGACATGACCGCTGCAAGTGAAACATGAAATGAAACTAACCTAAGTTTACATGATTGCATCAGCCACTGCTGCCTTTGACTTCTATGTTGCACATGCTTTCCTAATAGTCTTACTTCTTGTGAATAAACTTTCAGCTTGCTTTGGAAGAATACGGTGACAGTGATGATGTGGACAAAGGTGTTAAAGATGGGGAATATGAACTGCCAAGTGAGGTTATAGATGAACTCAAATTGTTCCACAATCAGAATGTATGTGTTGATGAAGAATATAGAACACCAGCAGATTTTGTTCGTAAACAACTGGACTCAAGCACAGCAGATGAGGTGGATGAATCTGCTCATGTGATAAAAAAATGTGCTGAGTATGCTGAAAAATATTTAAATGAAACCGCAGAAGAAGATGTTGTACTTGTTTCAGAAAGCAGTGATGAATCTGAAATTTGGGACTGCGAGACCATTGTTTCCACATTCTCTAACCTTGATAATCATCCTGGAAAAATTGAAACTCCAGGAATCCCCAAAAGGCGTCTCCCTAGAGTTTTCCCTGGAGAAACAGCTACAACAAATGATATTATCAAGCTTCATGGGAAAGAGAAACTGCCAGTAGAATACCTACCACAGAGGAAAAGAGTTGGTGAAAAGGAGAAGAAAGTAAAGCCTGCAGAAGCTTCAATTACTGAAAAATTTAAAAAAGGAGCCGAAAAGGAAACAAAGGAGGAGAAGAAGGCAAGAAAGGTAAAAGATAATTATTTTGGTTTAGTTATTTTTACGTACTGTATGACTGTATATTATGTTTGATTAACTAATGGAAAAGGAAATATAAGCATGTTAATACTCTTCAATTTCTTCACCAGGCTTTAACCGTCCAATTGAATGCCCATGTTGTGCCATTTATCTGCTTTTATTTTGTAGTTGCTTCCACAGATAAGCAACATGAAATATTAGCTCATGATTGATATGGATTGACTTGTGATAAATAGGTGATAGTAGTGTCAACAATTATAAAACTATTGCATATCGGTTATTGTGACTGAATTTGGATTGACTTGTGATAAATAGGTGATAGTAGTGTCAACAATGATAAAACAGTTGCATATCAGTTATTGTGACCTTCGGTCACAAGAAATTGTCTTTTTGGACATTTTGACATGGTCTTTAGAAAGAAATTTGACTACTACTTTCCTCTGTTACATATTTTAGAGCATGAAAAATTGTCTAATATATTAATAGTCCTGAAATATTGATAATTGATGTTTACAAAGTTTAACTGAACGCATACCAAAACGACACTTCGGTTATTTGTATTGCATTTTGATCTATAATATGGCCTACATAACAGTAGAGATAATTTATCTGTAAAAAAATATGCTGAACTTTATTTTTGGCAATTCTTACATTCTTGGCCTCTGGCCCTTGTCTACATTTAGGCGGCAGTGAAAGAAGAGAAGAGAGAAGCACGGAAAGCAAAGAAAGAGCTCAAAGGCCTGTATAAATCGGAAACACAGAAGGCTCAGAAAGTTGCTGCTGTCACAGGACCATCTTCCATACGGCTGATGTAAGTCATAATTTTGATTCTCATTTGCATCGTGTGAACTGAATAGACATCATGTTGTCTCTTGATAATGAATTCACCATGTTGTCTCATTTTGATTTATATTTTTTTTGGGACATATAGACTTTTAGAGCACAAACAATTAGCTTGATGTAACTGTGGAAACCACATTGGATTGATTCATATCGATATGTGTAATTAAGCTTGTATACCTATTTGTGGATTCTTAAATGACACTAACAGGTGATGATCAATGTGTGCAGGGATGAAAACCGTAACCGTTTTCGTTATTCCCGAGTTTTATCGTATTATATCGCTTATTATCGTATTATATCGCTTTTTATCGTATTATTCTATTTTGCTCTATTCATTTGATAAAACAAATAAATTTATCAAATTTGTGATACATTTGTATAGATCGTGAAATTTGTGAACCCGTTTACCGAAAATTTCCGACCGTTCCCGACCGTTTTCATCCCTAAATGTGTGGCACGTTCCCTGATGGTCATTGCTGAAATCCTAAGGATCGCCTGAGGAAAACAGTAAGGCCACAAAAGATACATCATACCTGGTATTCTTGTGCCATGCTCATGGTTTTTGTCGACAAGATACCCAGTGCATCCTCCGTGCCTTTAATTTATATAAATCCTGTTACATCGGTGTAGAGCTTTGCGTCTTATGGAACACGGTACCTGTTATGCAAAACAGAGGCATCATAGCAGTCGATTGAATCAGAATGATATGTGAGCATATTATGCAGATGTTTTGCAAGAAATTTATACGCGATTGTTGTAAACAGGTCAGATCCTTGAAAGGCTCGATCCTTTTATACGCAAATGTTGTATTATGCAGAGGTTTTCCATAGAGTCTGTCGTTTGCAATAGAGTTTTCCATTGCTTCCATGGTAGGGTAGGTCGGTTATCGGTAATGCAACTCTGAGTGCACTAAAAACATGCACGAAATTGCCCTTTTCGATTGGATATCCTTGTTTTCGGCATTTCCATATGCCGTATTCTTTTTGGTTCGATTTCGTTGCCGAGAGACGTAGTAAAAGGATAATTTATATATAGTGCGACTTCTTAATGCTCCTGGCCGAAACAGAATAAAGGCAACATCACGAAAGATTGAGCAATAATTCTGACGTGCCTATATCTAACTAAGCTATGGTATTTACACCCACGGTTACAGAGGTTAATCGGCTTCCCTAAGTGTTTATTTTTTAGAAAATTCGATGAAACTTCTTTTCCAAAAATTTCGGTTTCACGGTGTTGGCCTGCTCGTAAGCTACCCACCAAAAAAAAGTTCGTGAGAATCGGATAACAAACGAGGAAGTTGACGTTTCATGTACAATTGTCCACCACTATGGGTCCTCTATAGTAACAAATGTCCTAGTAAACCATAGATATCTATATTTTTGTCCCTATGAAGCCAATTCTCAGTGAAATATCAACTTTTCGGAATTTAATTTGATGGTGGTCTGGAATTGGCAAAAACACACGATCTATTCTCGTTTTGAATTGCAGCTCTCATTGGCATCCATATTTATTCACTTCTCCAGATAAACTAATTGTGCATGTGTTGTGATTTCTTAAATATTTCATCGTTAGGTTCTGGTGACGTAGGATTGGCCCTCCCCGTACAAGAGATTTGTATATTTACACTATCTGAGTACTGTTTGATATGTTCTGTTGTTTTCTAATCTTGAACATAGGATTTTTTTATGATGACCTAAGATGAAACCTGCGCTGATAAGAATATATAAATATTGTTTAATCAAAATATATGCATGACTAACTGTAATTATACTGATCTGAGATGAAATTGTAATAATATACTGGCTATTTGGAGTCATCATATGCCAATAATAACCTAAAATAATCTAAGCTCGGAACTTAGACGTGCCCCAGACTCTAGTTCATCTAAACTAACAACGGCACGCTCGACTATAGATGGCCAACGTTAATGGGCAGACATAGCCAAGCGAATTTGTCATGACAGACGAACAGGCACGCCACAACTATGGTATCAAGCACATGCACACCAAGCAATTTGTAAGGGACAAAGCGAACTGCTACAATAGGTGGGGAACAAAATTCAAGCTTTTTCCTACATCATGAACAAGCACTGCACAACTGACAAGCCAAGCATTGGTAGCTCACGTGCAAAAATTCCAGTAGGTGAAGACAGTACAAATAAGCCACGGCCTGTCTGGTATATGGTTTATCAATATATTTCGAGCATGATTGTAACGCACAAATTTATAGTCATTAAAAAAATCCAGTAGGTGAAGACAGTACAAGTACAAATAAGCAAAACCAAGACTTAAATTAGCATTCTGCAGTGCCAGCAGAACCATTTTCATAGGTAGCGATGGCATAGTTTGTGCCACACACACAATTCAGATGGATGTATGGTGATCTGATCAGGTTGTTGACAAGTATTTCTTGCGCAATGTCTCATAACGTTCCCTTTGCTGTAACCAAAAGGAAAGAGCCATGGATGAAATCAGCTGACATGTCACAATGGTCAACAGAGATTAGCGAGAAGTAGCATGTCATCCTGCACATACCTGTTTGAATACTGATGGCTTCACCTTCGATAAGGCTTGTTCAAAGTGTGATAGCTCAATCAGATAAGATGGACTCACTGATGCCCCACTATCAAGGAACTTCCATCTCTCTTCCATAGCTAACATGGCTGCCTCATCCAACTGATGAAAAAAGCATGTTAGTTCCATTTCTTGCATGTTTTAAAATCATCAATTGTCATCACACAAAAGAGTGCTGCAATTATTACAGCACTTATTAAGTCAGAATGCCTTCCTCAGAGCCAAAAAGAATCTGCATTTTATAAACTTCACTAATGCACCCTGTGGGAAAATTCAAACAGAGGTCTATTTGATACGATATCACATAAATTACCAGTGATGCTAGGTCGGCACCAGTGAGATTGCTGCACTCATCTCGAAGTGCCAACACATCCAAATCAATGGTTGACGAGACGGGTGTGCGTTGAGCTAGTGCCTTTAATATTGAAACCCTTCCACGAGCACCAGGTAAAGGTACATAATGTTTCTTCCCGAATCTACCAGGCCGTAGGATAGCATCATCTATCATATCAATTCTGAATCAGAAAGGGCTACAGTTATTGGCCTTCCATTCAGGGTTAAATGTGTACAAAAAAGGTGCATTAGAAGCTGATAGTTACCTGTTTGTAGCTCCTATCACATAGACACCTTTACGCTGACCAGCACCATCAAGTTCAATGAGTAACTGCAGGCAGAAGAGCCAGATAACATACATCAGAAAAGCAATGGCAAGGAAAACATAAAGTTTTGAGAATGTTCCAAAGCATTCAAACCTGGTTTAGGAGTCGTTCAACAACACCCCCCCCCCCCCCCCCCCCTCTTCTGTACCTCTTTTTGTTGTCAATGCATCTACCTGTCAAATGAAAAGGGATAAACACTTGAACAATATATTATACGTATAAAAACAGTTTCACACCCAGCACATGAAGCATCCCTACTTGTTAAAAGCGTTTGACACAAATTTTACATGAACATAATATATAGTAAGACGGCTACACAAAATCTCTTATCTCATCAAAAAATACAATGCATGGGGCGTTAGTACGTGCTCGGTTAAATATTTTCCTAACGTCTGATTCACTCTCCCCAACATACTTGTTCAATAACTCAGGCCCCTGGTTCCAGAAGAAGAGTTATGTTAGGATTATTTGTGTGAACTTGATAAGGTGAAAAAAATGGAAAGGCAAACACCTGTTACCTTAATATGAATAAAATTAGCCCCTGCCTAGCTCATGTGCCACTGCTTTTGCTATGAGTGTTTTGCCACAACCCGGAGGTCCAAACAGCAGGAAGCCATCTTGCCCGACTTTTTTGTTTTTTAGCCCTTTTCGCGAAAGAAGTTCACAAATACGCCCCTGGTGGAAAGATTTCAAAAAATGGACCCTGGGCTCGGCGCCATAGCACGCGGCGCCGAGGTCACACAGCTCGGCGCCACGGTGCATGGCGCCGAGCCATCGCGAGCCGAGCCGGCGTGGCGTCCGATGTGGCAGGGGGCTCGGCGCCATAGACCATGGTGCCGAGCTTGGCGCCGTGGATCTTGGCGCCGAGCCTTTGAATAGGACTCGGCGCCGAGCTCCTCCCGCGCGTCCGCCAGTCCACCTCGCCCGCTCGTCGTTGCCCGTCGCCGCTCCGCCCGCCGCCGGCCGTCCTGCCGCCCGCCGCCGGGCGCCGTTCCTCCACCGGCCGCCCCCACCCCGCCCCCGGCCGGCCGCCGCGCGCGCCCGCCGCCCGCGCGCGCCTGCCGCCCGTCGCCGCCGGGCTGGGCCAGCCAGGGCCCGGCGCCCCTGGCCCCGTTGCCCCCCCGGCCGTCGGCGCTCGTGCCGCCGGCGCCCGTGGCCCGGCGCCACTGCCCCCGGGCGCCCCTGCCTCCTGCCGCGTCACCCCTGTCGTGTAAGGTAAAAAAATTAGAGAAACAGTCAGTGATGTTAGTAATTTATCTGATAACTAGAATTATATATAGTAATTTAGTTACTATAGAAGTAGTTAGTGATTTTAGTTTAGTATATGCATAGTGATATTAGTTAGTGATAATATTTACAGTAGTGTTTTAGTTAGCGATATCATTGGTATACTACGTTAGTATAATCAAGATTAGTGGTAGTATAAAGTAGTATATATTAGTATATATTTGTAGTGATAACTAGTGGTAGTTTTGAAGAATAGACATGACTTACGGGGTAATGAAAGTTTGTTTCGATATGTGCATGTAGTACTAGATGGACAACCTAGTGAACATATATCATGGTGGCAGTGTGGAAAGAGATCGTTATGGATATGTTGAGTTTGTTGACATGCAAAGTGTGCCGGTTCTATTCAATGAAAGGCCATCTTTTAGTGAGTTTGTTGTAAGGGCTCGTGAGGAGATACATTCCCATGGAGACGTTGATGACTTAGAAGTTGACGGTGTTATCAATCTAGGTGCTCCTCCCAACATCTTGAGGCGGACCGTCCGAATTGACAGTGAGAACCAATGGGACAATTATGTGAGAGTGGCAATGAAGAGTCAGTTGCAATGTTTAGATGTAGTGGTGCGGCCGGTGTTTATTGATCCCACCCCTAACATGTGTGGCCCAGTAATGGATCATCTCCCACATGGTGACTCTCCGCTACGGGAACTTGGTAGGAGTTTTGATGAACTTTTGCCGAGTGTCCCCGATGCTCAATCTGCTCCTGATAGTAAGTATCGCATTCACATATGTTGTTGGAGCTCATGCAATACCATTTTATCATGATATCCTTATCTTTGTGCCTTTTGTTGTATAGGGGACATTCATGATAATGTCGGTGTTAACTCGTTGCCCTATGGTGTCCGAAATGAAGAGGAAATTAGGGCCTCCAACTGTGTGGAAGTTGAAGCTGCAGTTATGCATCATGATAATGTCGGTGCACACCGAGTCTCCTCCTTTGTCCGAAATGAAGATGAAATTAGGGCCTCCAACAGCATGGCAGATGTGGCTGATGAAGCTCAAGTTATGAATGATGATGAGCCTTATGAGTGTGCGAGGGCCATTGACTCTGATGATGACCAACCGGTTGGAGAGCTTACAGAGAGTGACATTGAGATGATGAGACGTATCCTGCCTGGTCGTGACTTAAGTGTTCATGCATTCAGTGATCTTGCACGTTCAGATAAGGCTCGTGCAGAAGGTCGTGATGAAGACCTTTTAGACGCTCCTGAGGTTTCTTGGAGCATGACAGTTGAGACGGGGCGCATTTTCAATGACCTTCCATCATTGAAGAGGTGGTTGCAGCATTTTGCAGTCCTTCGCAAAAGGCCATACAAGGTCCTGCATTCTTATGCTGAGCGGCGGTACACAGTTGTATGTGACAAGGACCGTTGTGATTGGAGGGTATGTGCAAGGAAGCAAAAGGTCACCGGTAAGTGGAAGATCACAAAAGTGGTTGGGCCACACACATGTTCAGAACATGAGTTGACAACTAAGCATCGACAGTTGAGCTCAACCTTAATTGCGAAGCGGCTAATGGGAATTCTGAAGCAAGAACCCACCATGAAGGTGAAGACAATTATCAGCACAGTTAAGGAGGTTTATGATGGATACCGGATTACTTATGGTAAAGCTTGGAGGGCTAAGCAGCGGGCATGGAAGATGATATATGGGGATTGGGAGGACGGCTATGAGCAGTTGCCGGAACTTTTAAATGCAATCAAGGCGGTGAATCCAGGGACAGTTTACGAGTACATGCCTAAACCAAATGAGTTGATCAATGGGCGGCAGATTTTCTTCCGACTCTTTTGGTGCTTCCCTCAGTGTGTTGAGGCCTTCAAGTATTGTCATCCCGTCTTCTCAATTGACGGCACGTTTCTTCTTGGCAAGTATGCAGGGGTGCTTCTTATAGCCATATCTGTTGATGCAAACAACGAACTGGTTCCTTTGGCATTTGCCTTGGTTGAGAAGGAGAACAAAGATAGTTGGGGCTGGTTCTTGAGACTCGTCCAGATACATGTGGTTGGTCCCGGTCGAGAGGTTGGTGTCACATCTGATAGGCACCAGGGCATACTGAATGCTGTGCGTGAGCATATACAGGGGTATGCCCCTTTGCACCATCGTTGGTGCACTCGACACCTTGCCGAGAACCTCCTCCGTAAGGATGGTGTCAAGGACAACTTCAAGCTATTCGAGGAGTGTGCACGTCAGCTTGAGGATAAGTACTTCCGTGAGAAGTTGGAGCAGATCAGAACAGCCACCAATGCAGAGGGTAGACAATGGTTGACAGGATTGATGAGAGATTTGGAGAAATGGACTAGGTCCCATGATGTTGGAGGATGGAGGTACGAGTTTCAGACCAGCAACATGGCGGAGTCGTTCAATGGCCTGCTCTTGGGGATACGTGGTATGCCTGTGAATGCTATTGTTTCCTACACTTTCTACAAACTTGTTGCGTTTTTCAATGATAGACATGCCAAGGCTAGAGAGTTGCAGAGTCGTGGAGTGAGATGGCCTAAAAACCCAACACAACACCTGAACAAGGCAAAGGAACGGGGACACACGCATGAAGTCGTGTGTTTTCATCATACTTCGGGCACTTATGAGGTAGTACAGAGGGGTGGTACAACATCCGATGGCGAGATCCGAGAGTCCAGAAAGCATGTGGTTTGTCTACAAGAATTTACCTGCACTTGTGGTGCACCAAAGCAATATCACTTCCCATGTTCTTATTTGGTGGCTGCAGCAAGAGCTCGGAACTACGACATCGAGAGTAGGATACCTCGTGAGTATAGTGTTGAGTACCAAGTGCTCACATGGAGTCCTAGATTCGTACCTTTTCGGGACTCGAGAGAGTGGCCTCCATATGATGGCCCGAAGTACGTTGCAGATCCAGCTTCCCGTTGGGACAAGCGTGGGTCTAGAAAGAGGACGAGGTACAAGATGGTTATGGATCAGATTCCAGGAAGAACTAGGCGAGGTAGTGGAACTCCATTTCTTAATGACCCCGATCAGTATGAATGTGGCAAGTGTGGTAGACTGGGTCACAATTCACGCACGTGCCATTGGCGTATTAGTCAGGTGACAATAAATTATGTACTTTGTTGCATTTTGTAAATTATTTCCCGCATTTTATCGGTTACTTGCATACATTCGTTGCAAATATTTTTTTGTAATATTTATTGTTAAGATGTTAAATTTTCTAACTAATCTGTCTCTCTATTTCAGGATGGCGCTACCCCACCTGATGGATCCGTACTACGACCAGAACCACCGAGGACGACTCACGGCGGAGGGGCAGGTAATGACATACTCTCGCTTGGTCAATCATATTATATTTCTAATTGCTACTAACTTTGTTAATCAAAATTTTAATTTTGCGCAAGAACTGCCCCTTCTTCGTCCTCGAACCCATAACGGGTTCGTTGACATGCGGTACGACGACAGGTACACTCCTCTCTTGAGGATGGCTGGCCTGGACGTCGTATCGTACCAGGTTCGCCGCGGGTTGCCTGTTTTGAACCCAGCGGCGATCACAGCTCTTGTTGATAGGTAAAATCATAGTCCCAAAAATCCGGTCTCTTTTTTGTTTTCAATATATTGGATGATTCATTTCAGTGTATCATTTATGTAGGTGGAGGCTGGAAACTCATACTTTCCACCTTCCTTGTCGTGAGATGACAGTGACACTTGAGGATGTGCAGAAGCTTCTTGGACTCAGTATCAGAGGGCGTCCGGTTACAGGCCAGTGCAGCCCTGAGGGTTGGAGGGATCGTGTGCACGCCTTTCTAGGGAGAGAGCTTCCTGCCGCGGCTCCGGGTACACGGACCTCTGGGGTACCTATTTCTTGGCTCCGGGTACCTATTTCTTGGCAATTCTGTTGGGGGTGTGTGTACCTTCTCCAGCTTTAGATGTGGACTCGTTTACCTGTTGGTCGGCCCACAGTTCTTCCTCCACGTCCCTGGTTCGTGGAGCCCGATCCTCGACTTCAACCGACGATTGCTTACCTTTGGGACCAGGTGACACCTCCACATGCCAGGTCTGTGCGAGCATACGTCAAGTATGCTAATGAGCTGGATTGCCTCACACCCTCTATGGTGAGCTAATTTCATTCCGTTACCGCTTGTACTAGATTGACTCATTTCATTGACCTGTTGTAAGCGATACTAACATACAAAGTTTTTCTAGGTCTCTTGGCAGCCGTACACAGATCCTAAGGTGGGACAGTTCCAGTGGAGCAGCATGTGCTTCACTGATGAGGATCTATATAGAATGACATGCCCGCTGATCTGCTTCTACGCAGTTGAGTACCACCTACCGCAGCGAGTTGCTAGGCAGTTTGGTTTGCGACAGGAGTGGCCCGTACCACCGTTCTCGACGTCCATCGGGTTGCACAAGTAAGTGCATTCACTTGTCCATTTCGAAATTAAAAAAATTTAAGTCCATTTCGATTATGATTCACCTCTCCATTTCGTTTATGATTGTGCATTTAGATTAATGAAAAAGTTGTCCATTTCGATTATGATTCACCTTTCCATTTCGATTATGATTCCCTTGTGCATTTAGATTAATGAAAAATTGTCCATTTCGATTATGATTCAAACAACCATTTCGATTATGATTCCCTTGTGCATTTCGATTATGATTTACTTGTCAATTTAGATTAATGAATAATTGTCCATTTAGATATGATTCACTTCTTTTTAAATGATTGTTGAAACTGTTTTTACAGGATTGATCGTCAGAAGCATAAAAAGACTACCGATTTCGAGAGACTTCACCTCGCTTACATTGAAGAATGGGATCTTTTTGATGAAAATGTATATGAAAATGAGGACGAGCATACGAACTACAACTTCCGGGCGTACCTTTCTTGGTACTTAGGTGTGACTCGTCCCAGATTGAAGGTGCAGTGGACAGGTGCTGACTACGCCGACATGGATTCGTCTGATGACGAAGATACGTCCTATAACATTGCGACCCGGGAAGGGACCGTTGTGGAGGTTGCGCCAATCTTGGATAGAGTGGTACTGGAAGCTCTGGAATCATATTTTAAGAAAGTTTAATGATTGTTGACGAGTAACAGCTTGTTTTCGTTTGTGATTTGCAGGGCAACGCGCTAAGGCAATCGGTGCTTGATATTGAGCGGTTTTCGACGACGGATGTCGATGAGAGGACGGCTACCTTTCTTGGGGTAAGTTTGCAATGATTTTCAATATTAACACATAAATATATAAATGTCATCGAAACATATCCATTGACTAATAATTGAACTTCAGAGACTTGCACACCGGCTACGTCGTGCTGCAGCTCGTTGTGGTTGTAGGAGTAGCGCGGCGAGGTGCAAGACAGGCCACTGCTTCGCACGACAGGTCAACAACGGATACTTTCGCTGACGTTGCAGTTGAGGGCGAGGAGGAGGATGACCACGAGGAGATTGGACCGTCTCAGATCCCAGATGCTCCTCAGCCTTCGCAGCCTGCCACACGTAGGCAGCGTCGCCCACGTGACTGTTACACTCCGGGCACCGACGCTCTTGGTAAGGGCAAGGGTAAGGCTAGGAGGCACTGATGGTTGTGGGTGACTTGTAATGGTTGTGGGACATTGTGATGGTGAATGTGTTGTATGCGACTTGCGATGGTGGCTTGTGTATGTGACTTGTGATTGTCGGGGGCTTTTGATGCTCAAAACCAAGGGAAGTTATGGCAAAAAAATTTCGTGACTTTATGGACTATGGACTGTTGTTATGGACTGTATGGATTAATTTTATGGACTCTGTTTATGTCGTGGTAAACTTGTTGTGTCTATGTGAACCTATGATATATGTGCCTTGTAATTATTCAGGATGGAATAAAACAAGGGAAGTTCTGCCAAATTTTTTTGGTGAAAGGTTACTAATTTATAAAATTATTGAATGTCTGATATGTAACTACCACTGTACCAACCACATATTTCAAATAAATAATTAAGACAATCAAATCGTAAAGAAATATTATATACTACAGATTCTGTAAATATATGAAATGACATGTCACTGAAAAGTCTAGATTCCAAATAGCCTTTTCAGCGTCCTTCAACATAGCATTTTCAGTGTTTATTAGAATAGCCTTTCCAGCGTCCTTCAACGTAGACTTTTCAGACAACTATTCTAGCCTTTTCAGATGCATTAACCACAGCACATCATGAGTAATTACATGCCTCGGCCTATATATACACACACTGATGAAACCATACCACATCAGTAGCAATGTCTGGAGGGTCATCTAGTGGGAAGGATTTCGGCTCAGGGAGAGGAAAGGGGGGAGGAAGGGACCTCCCATTGTGTGGGAGGGGTCTCTTGGCCCAGATGAGTATGGTGAGGCAGTGTATGAGTTGCCAGTTCAGAGTAAAAGTGATTTCGGTAAAGAGTGCCCTCTGAGAGGATACGATAAAATGAGAGAAGACTGGCCAAAATGCATGCATGGGGAAGATTGCTTTTTGCAAATGATGGTTGAGGGCACAGACGGAGGTCGTCGTTTCTTCAAATGCCCATGAGCATGGGTAAATATTATTGCTCTTCGCTTTTAATATATTTTCATATCACTTTCTATCTACAACTTACGATAGCTATTTTTTAATAGTCCTCCAAGGCGCCAGAAAATTGTGGTTTTGTTAGGTGGGTCGATCCTCCTCCTATTCATCCATATCAGGAGTACATCTACTACTTGCAGAATCGCATCTTCGATCTAGAAATGAACATGAGCAGCGGTAACAAGGATGACAGTTCAGAGGAGGCAATGTGCACGGACCCAGATTGCAGCTGTGCATGCCACAAGAAAGATGGACCTCCAACGCCACAGTCTCCACCCCCACCACCGCCGCCGCCTGTAATGAGCGGATACTATGGATAAGGTGCAACACAGTTTGCTATGTGGGGACACTACTAGAGTACCATATCGTAGTCATTTCCTACATCCATATTGTTATTAGTGGTTTTAATTACCTAAGGCATGTTAGGTTTATTGGAGGACATGTTTACCCTTGTTTGGTACAGGTCCTCACATGCCACTACATGTGTTCTGCATTTCGATTATCCACTGCACTATTTTGTGAGTTTTTTAATTCGTATTCTTTGAGGCCAAAACGAAAAATGCACCACTTGACAACCAACCAAAATAAAAAATGCAACATTGTTCTTGGATTAACCGCACAAGAATAAAATGTGCATTACATGCGAACTAGCATAATAGTCAAATACTCTTAGACATTGTCCATAACTACTTCATTAGACATGCAAATGTAGAGTGCTACTGAGTACAACACGGCCACTTTCCCTTCCTCAAAGCATCGGGATTTTCCTCCAGTGCTTCTTTCGCACGACGAGCACGCTCAAGCTTCTTCTCTCTCTCCTCCCTTGCCTTCGCAGCACACCTCCTTTGCAGCTTCTCTTCCCGCTCCTTTTTTTTCCGCCTCCTGTTTGCGCCTCATCTCCAACCTTTCATTTATATCTGCATCCCACTACTTCATTCCATCCCAAAAGTCCTTGTCTTTATTCTTAATCTCAGTGTCGATCCACTGCTCATAATCGCATAGCGGTGGTGGAGTCTGCAAAAAATTATGAGTTAGATTGCTATTACATGAAGTAACGAATCAAAAATCACTATTTTGACCACTAAGTTCTCACCATCATGCCAATGCGGATCTGCTCCGGTGTTGGATCGAATGCAAAGTTCGCACACATCCAGTACCTTTGTCTAAAAGTCTCCTCTTCCTCTGAAACCTCTACCTTACAAGTATCACCACAAAAGCACATCGGCACGGGAACACCGCTAGGTAATGGGTAAGGTTCGAAGGCATTGCGAGGCCTTTGTTGAAAGTTATTCCTCCTACTCAACAAAAACATATTTAGACTAAATTTACGACTCTACTAACAAAATCGGAGAATTTACTATTTTCGACGAAGATTACCTTGCTTGTCCACCTCTACCTCGCCTAGGCATCCTAGTTTTCAATATCACACATACACATATTAATCATCTAATAACTCATAAGAAGTTTCATATCTAGGGTTACAAAATACACATAATTTAAACCAAATCAATCCGAGAAAAATAGAGGACATGACAGAGGATACCTTGCTCTCGAAGATCTATGGAAAAAATCAAAGTTTCCACGGTCCAATAGATCGATTCCGGACGTTGGTTGGATGGGGGAAATAGGGAAAACCGAGAGCAACAAAGAACAAATGGAGCAGCCAGGGACGCGGCTGAGGTTGAAGGCTCGGCGCCAAGATCCACGGCGCCAAGCTCGGCGCCATGGTCTATGGCGCCGAGCCCCCTGCCACGTCGGACGCCACGCCGGCTCGGCTCGCGATGGCTCGGCGCCATGCACCGTGGCGCGTGGCGCCGAGCTGTGTGACCTCGGCGCCGCGTGCTATGGCGTCGAGCCCAGGGTCCATTTTTTGAAATCTTTCCACCGGGGACGTATTTGTGAACTTCTTTCGCGAAAAGGGCTACAAAACAAAAAAGTCGGCCATCTTGCATGCTCACTCCAAATACCTTAGACATGGAACAAAACTACGTATTACTTTATGAAAGATTTATAGATATTATAAAGTATTGCAAATAAACACTATGGATGTCTGTAGTTCAGTTTCTGAAGTGCAAAAGCTTCTAATGTGCCAGACACTAAAGGCACCATGCCAACTCGTAATGTAATAACAAGAGTAAAACACAGTCCGATGGGATTGTTAGTGCAACATAACTCACATCACAATCTTCAGGGCTCTTAATACATCTTATGTAGCGGTGAAACTCTTTCCTCAATGAATCAAGACCTCCAACATTATCCCATGTGACATCAGGAACGGAAGAAAATCCTTCCCTCCTCAAAGAGGGTTGGACAAAATTTGTTGCTTCCTTCAGCAAGTAAAGTGAATCAAGTCAGAGAGAGAAAAGAAAGCATGAGAACTGAAAATGCATATTTAAATTGTATAGTCCACAGTAATATATAAAAATTCCAATAGCAGAAGCAAGTAGGTGAGAAACTGGTGCCTACAATACATGAACGCAGCTGGGAAGGAAAAGGTATCAATCTGTTGCAATATTGCAAAAGTTAGCATCTTAAACAACAGAAAGTTAATAGCGGGGAAAATTACATAGATTTTTATGGAAACGGATCAAGCTACAATCTAAATCCAGCTTACAATGGGTAAATTAAAACAGGATTCTTCGCGTGAGCTCTATATGTAAAAGGTATATATACCTCAAAGTCGTTCATGGTAACATATCCATCTCGCCTGCATCCCAAGACTGCTGCTTCCACCATTTTACCTTTACCTCACAACAATACTGAGCTCTTCTTTTATTAATTATTCTCTTCATTGCCAGATACCCTGCATTATTGACTAATGCTTTCAAGTCAGCACCAACAAAACCTGGTGTGGCCCTTGCTATCTTTAAAAAGTCAAATTGGCCTTCAAGGCGAAGCTTCCGAGCAAGCATCATCAGTATCTGTTTCCTTGAATTCACATCTGGAACCCCTAAGATTTTTTTTTAATATTAGAAATAATCCGGCCTCTATATCCACATGTGGATATATACAGCCAAAAGTTATAAGAGTTCTTAGACTCGCTACCTCAAATCGAGGAACAGAAAAGACAAGAAAAAGCTAGAAAAACTAAGTTTCACAACTTTTTCTAAGTCCTTACTTTAAACTTGCTTTGCCTTCTTCTAACAGCTCATCTTCACCTTGCTAGTCTTCTTAGAAACTCTAACGTCCGAATGAGCTGCTTGATAATCTTTGTCAAGTATCTACCGCACTTAGTCGATCACGTCCACAACTTCAAAAAACCTGTTGCCAAACTAGTACCGCCAATCCAATGATTCCAAAGCGACGCCCCCAAGAAGGAAACGACATCAGCTACTGTCGCCGCCGCCGAACCAGGTAGCCAGTTCTTCGGTTTTCACCGGATAAATCTCTGGATGGTGAGGTCCATACGACGACGCCTTCATCAAGGAAAACGATGCAACAGCACCGCCATCACCGGCAGATCAAAGATCGAGCAGGGTTTTCACCCGAGTACCTACACACGCGGTTACAAGGGAGCGGGCAGAAAAAATGGACACACCCACCATCTCTGCAACATCGGCCACCTACGGCGGCGAAGCGAAGAGCAGAAGGAAGGGGCGGCAGGCGCTCGGAGCTCCATCAAGGAAGGCCGCCCCGACCGATCGCCGGTGACCCGTGGGCCGCATGCACGACCACCGCTCGCGGTTACCACCGTCATCGCGGGCCGCACGCGCGGTCAAACACGCGCGCCGTCGCTGGGCCGCACGCACCGCCGCGCAAGCCCCAAGATATATCTCTCGATCAAATCTTCCTGGCCTTCGAAGAGCTTGATCCACAGCATCAGGCCTATTTGTAGCTCCAATGACAATAACATAACCTGGTTTCTTCTCAGATGAATCGGCATCAGAACCATCACCACCAATATTCTGGTGGAATTCATCCATGCATGTCATCAGCTGAGTAACTATTCGTCGCTCCATCTCTCGTTGCAGATTCTCCCTCTTGGATGCAATTGCATCTATCTCATCTATGAATACAATTGAGGGAGCAGTCCTATATGCCTTCTGAAATAAGCCCCTGATGTTTTCTTCAGAACCTCCTGCAAGAACACAAGCATTATGTGATGTCTTCCGCATGAATCCTGACACACAACTTTATCTATCAGGAGCATGGACACAAGTTGAGGGACAAAAAACTGCATATCCTTCAGCAGCTATTCAGAAAGATTATGATTTCATGATTGCAGCGACCGGATTGAAGGTATCACCTTTTCAGTATACTATTCATATCAATGCAAATGATATGGGACTTTATTATTTGTCCAAATAAGTAGCGCCGGACTGTGATGCAAGTGTCAGAAAACATACCAGATATTCCAGACACGATATCTGGGGCTGAGATCTTGTAGAACGGCAGACCAGTCTCATTGGCAATGGCATGTGCAAGGGTGGTCTTCCCGCAACCTGGCGCGTACTCCCTCCATTCCAAAATAACTGACGTTTAGGACAAGATTTAGGTCAAACATTGGGAATATAAATCATCAAAAACTTTTAAGTTGTTGAGTTTACAGATGTGAAAACTATATGAATAGATTTGTCTTGAAAAATACTTTCATAAAAGTATACATATATCACTCTTTGATAAATATTTTTATAATAACAAGAGATCAAAGTTATATTTTGGAGACCGTGTCGTTGTCCTAAACGTCAGTTTTTTCAGAATGGAGGGAGTACAGCAGTAGCCCAGCAACAGGCCTAACCCCAATGTAATGGGGCAGCTCCGGATTGCACGCACTACGGGAAATCAGGTCTTTGCCCAGGCACTCGGCAAAGAATCAAAAACACCCGACAAAGTCTTTACCGAGTGTAACACTCGGCAAAGACCGTTTGGTATATCAGGTGACGGCAAAACCCTATTTGTCGAGTGTTTTTATCATACACTCGGTAAAGACTTCGCCGAGTGCCAAAACTAACACTCGGCAAATATTTTCTCAATAAATAAAAAACAGCCATGCCGACACTCGGCAAACATGTTCCCAAGAAATAAAATTAAAACAGCCGACGCCGGCCGCCCGTGTCGGCCGCGCCCTGACGGCCGGCCATCCCCGTCGCCCGCGCTAGCAACGCTGCGCCGGCCACTCACGTCGAGGCCCCGCCCGCCCGGCCGCCCTCGCCGGAGCCGCGCCGCCGCCCGCGCCGGGGCCCTGCCCGCCCGGCCGCCCTCGCCGGGGCAGCGGTGCGCTCGCCCACGCCGGGGCCCGGCCGCCCACACCGGGGTTGCGTCGCCCCCGGCCGTCGCCCGCCCTCGCCGGGGCCTCCGCCGGGCCGGCCTCCCGCCCTCGCCGGGCCGCAGCGCGCTCTCCCGGCTGTCGCCGCGCCTCCGCCAGGCCGGCCGGCCGCCCTCGCCAGGGCCGCCGGTGAGAGTGAGGGAGAGAGAGATAGAGAGGGGGGTGAGAGATGAGAGAGCTGTCGTGAGGGGAGGAAGGAGAGAGAGACGGGGAAGGGTGAGATATTTTATTTGGATGGTGGGGGGTGATCCATGTGCCCATGAATGGACCAATAGGAGCTCACCATTTTGAGGGGCTGGATTACTGACGTGGCAAGTTGTGTTTCCTCTATGCGTTTATAACAAAGTTTTGGATGGCTAAACAATTTCAAATGAAAAGGTTATAAGCTACAAAGTTTTACGTCTCTTCGAGACCTACAACTTTAATATAGAACATATTTACATCCAATGTCATTTGAAAAATTTTAAAATTTAAGATTTCAAATCAGATACATTATAAGGAATATTTTTAAGTATTAAACGATTTCAAATTAAAAAGTGATCAACTATAAAGTTTTATATTTTGTGGATCTGTACGACTTTGATATAGAACATATATACATTCGAGGTCATTTGAAAAGTTTAAAATTTAAAATTTCAAATTAGATAACTTATAATAACATTTTAAGTTATTAAATAATCATAAATACAAAAGTTGTCAACTATAAAGTTTTATATTTCGTAAAGGTCTACGACTTTCGTATAAAGAGTTTTTTCATATGAGATCATATAAAAAAGTTTGTGTTCAAAAAATACATTTGCTAATCCTCTCATATGCAATCACACGTATACTTCACGTGAGTTGTTTCTATTTTGTAAATATCGTTATGAAAAAATGTGTGAAATATTATCAACTTTTTATCACAGCCTCTATATGTGATACAATCACTTCATGACAAATTTCATAATTTTTAGACTTAATTTGCTATTTTTAGAATTTAAAAATCATTTGGACTCACATCTTTGCCGAGTGTCAAAGAAAATACACTTGGCAAAAAGCTCTTTGCCGAGTGTCAAAGAAAATACACTCGGCAAAGAGTTTATTTGCCGAGTGTATTCTTTTCACACTCGGCAAACAACATGCATATAATTTTTCTACTCATTTCAATTTATTATTTGAATCACTTGCGGTTTAAAAACAAAAAAAATAATTCTTTGCTGAGTGTCAAAGAAAATACACTCGGCAAAGAGTTCTGTGCCGAGTGTATTATTTTAACTCTCGGCAAACAATATGCATATAATTTTTCTACTCCTTATATTTTATTATTTGAATCACTTACGGTTCAAAAACAAAAAAAACTTAATTCTTTGCCGAGTGTCGATTTTAATACACTCGGTAAAAAGCTTCTTTGCCGAGTGTATAATTTTGACACTCGGAAAACAAGCTCTTTGCCTAGTGTATTATTTTGACAATCGGCAAACAAACTTTTTGCCGAGTGTTTTTTGTTTACCGAGTGTCAAATAAAATACACTCGGTAAATAGTTTGTTTGCCGGGTGTCCGAAAAAATACACTCGACAAAGAGCTGCGCATTCGGTATATACGGGTTTCCCGTAGTGACAGGGGCACCACCACTTCTACCAGAAGCTGCTCTAACACCTGCTCCATCCCGCCGAGATCAGCAAAACTCGGCCCCTTGTCCGATCCATTGAACACTCCTTCCGAGACCGGCGGAGCCTCTGGCTTGGCATCGCTGCCTCCACAATGATCAGATGTGATGACGCGGCGAGCCTTCTCAGCGGTCATCTCGATCTCCAGCTGCTGGTTAGTGCCCTGGTTCTGTTTGGACGTCTGCGAGGCGTACTGGGAGCGAAGCATGGTCTTGGTGGCATCGGTCTGCGAGGCGTACTGGGAGTGGGCGGATTCGTCCGAGAGAGAAGTGGTGGAGGAGATGGTGGCGTGGGCACCTTGGTGACGGCGGCGGGCGGAGTCGTCATCGTCGTCAAAGTCAGTGGATGGAGAGGGTATGGTGGATAGGACGCGGCGGACGGCTGCCGTGGAGGGTTTCAGCTTCTTGCGGCGGAGCTCGGGGCGTGGTTGCGGAGAGCGTGGGCGACGTCCTCCGCAGAGGAGCCGGGGACGGCCAGGTCACCGTCCTGTATGAGGCGGCGAATGGTACAGCAGACGGAGGACGTCGAGTGTAACCGGCCGGGGGCGGCGTGACGCGGTCGTTTACCCATCGGCGGCGGCGGCTACTAGCACTACTACAAAAACAGTTTGTAAGAGCGGCTTTGTAGAAGTGGATCAAAAGTACGTCCGTCCCTATTACGCGAGCGAGTGAACTGTAGCAGTGGCCCGCATCTGAAAATACATTTACAGGAACGATGGGCATATCACCCGTCCCTGAAAATCAGGTTCATTTCCAAAGGCGGACAAGCCCATGAGCCGCCCTTAGAAACGGTGATTTTTAGGCACGGATTAGGGGCTCACCCGACCCTGAAAATGGAGAGCTATTTTCAGCAACGGACATTCTGCTGAGCCGCTCCTGCAAAGTCACGCAAGCATTTTAATTTGAAGTCCCACCGCTCTCTTTCTCCTATCTATCCTATCCTTATCTCTCCTAGCTCCCCACCACTCTTCTCTCAGTCTCACGTTTCTCTCTCCTTTATCCTCTCTTCTTCCTCATCAACTTGGACAGGGAGACGGAGCAGGCGCCCGTGGCGGGTAGCGCTGCCCCCGGCAGCGGCGAGGCCGGGCCACGCTGGCGGGCGGCCGCGGCGGGGAGCGCTTGCGGCGGCGCGGCCAGGCCACGCGGGCGGGCAGCCTCGGTGGGGAGCGCGGCCCCAGGCGGCGGCACAGTCGGGCAACGCTGGCGGGCGGCGCGGCAGGGAGCGCTGCCCCCGGTGGCGGCGCGGCCGGGCCACGCGGGCGGGCATCCCCGGCGGGGAGTGCGGCCCCAGGCGGAGGCGCGGCCAGGCCACGCGAGCCGGTGGCCATGGCAGTGACACGCCGGGGGCCATGTTGGGGGGCGGATGGCCATGGCAGGGCGCGGACGTACGGCTCTGGCGGGGAGCGCTTCCCCCAGCGGCGGCGCGGCCATGGCGGGCGACACGGCGGGTCACGGTGCGGCTCCGGCGGAGAGCAGTGGCCCCGGCGGCGCCGTGCGTGCCCGTGCGGGTTTTTTGTTTTTTAAATCGGTTTCTAGGGGCGGGTGATACCGTGGCTCGTCCTTGGAAACATATTTGCAGAGCCGGGCAGCCGCGGTCCCTACAAACAGCCCATTTGTAGCTGCGAAAAGCTAGAGCGGGCAGAGCGTCCGACCCTGCAAATGCTTTTTCGCCCGCCCCTACAAACTGTTTTTAGTAGTGTAGGGTTTCGCTGTAGAGAGGAAGAAAACTTCGTTTCCTATTATATAGTATATATTAAAGGGAAAAAAAACGCTGGTCCGCCCGCGTCCGCGCCAACCTCGAGAGCTTCCTCAAGGGCCGCGCCTACTACCACCGCCTCGGCCGCGTCTGGCGCCGGAGGTTCGTCCCCCGCCGGGCACGGGCAAGTCCACGTTCGCGGCCGCCATGGCGCGGTTCCTGGGCTACGACGTCTACGTACGACATCGACCTGCTGTCCGGCGGCGCCGACCTCCGCGCGCTGCTCCTGCACACCACGCCGCGGTCGGTGATCCTCGTGGAGGACCTGGACCCGTACCTGCAGCTGCAGGGCGAGTCCGGCGGCGAGGCTCGGGTGCTGAGCTTCATGGACGGCGTGGCGTCGTGCTGCGGCGAGGAGCGTGTGATGGTGTTCACGATGCTTGGGGGCAAGGACGGCGTGGACGCGGCGGTGGTGCGGCCGGGGCGGCTGGACGTGCACATCAAGTTCGCGCTCTGCGACTTCGAGGCGTTCAAGGCGCTGGCAAGCAACTAACTGGGGCTCAAGGACCACAAGCTGTACCGGCCCGCAGGTGGAGGAGGGATTCCACGCCGGCGCCCGCCGAGCTCGGGGAGATCATGCTCGCCACCAACCGGGCCTCCCCGACACGGGCGCTCCGGAACGTCATCACCAAGCTCCAGCACGGAGCAACGACGCGGCACAGGCGGAGTACACCAGTTGGTCCGGGTCTGGAGCGGCGGGGCAGCAGTGGGACGAGCAGTCGGCGCGCGGCAGCGCGGACTGGACCGACAGGGACGCGCCCATGAGGGAGTTCAAGAAGCTGTACGGGCTCATCAAGATCAAGAGCCGGCGGGAGGGCAACGCCGGCGTCGTGCCTCTGGAAGTAGACGCGCACGGGCCGCTCACGCCGGGAAACCACGACAATGAGTTCTTGCCTCTTGGTGAATGGTACTCCTAGAATTGTATGTAGTGGTCATCAGAGGGGGCAAAAAAAAGACATTTTGGTTTCCCTTTTGTTTTTGTTGTTGTTACAATTCACAGTAGTAGTCAGTTAGTGACTACTAGGAGAATAGATCGATACAGTACGATCGAAGGAAGATAAAAGAGTAAACTCCCTCAATGCCACTAAAATTTATATAGAGATCCCCTAGGTACCATTGAAATTGTTCTCATCCCTTCACTGCCACTATTTTTAATTTCCCTTTCTTCGGTTGCCATTCCGTTATATTTTCCATCCGATTGTACCGCTGACAGTGTGCTACTCAAGACCATCACATTGACACGGAGGGAGAGGGAGAATGCCGGCTCTCCAGTGGTTGACGCCAACGCGGTCGACGCCGCACACGTGACGAAGAGCATCTTGTCTTGCCCACCCCTGCTGCCGCCCTACCCCTAGTCCAGAGCCTGATAGAGGCCGGTAGCTGCCACGTACCACACCCACACCCTGGGTCGATGTGGCTGCAGGTCAAGGGCACCGTGCGCGCGACCTGCTCCGCCGTTAGCTGCCCCAGCTCCAGGGGGATCGAGAGGTTGTCGCTGGAGAGAGTTGACCGTCCACGGGCTCGATCTTAGCCCCTTCGGGACCATCATCTTCCCATCGCCGGCGCCGGCGCCGGCACTGCTGCCGCCGCCGCCGCCCGCCAATGCTCGGGGCCGCTGTGCTCGCATGCACCGGCCTGGAAGGCTGGAACTGCATAAACAAAATCTAAAACAGTCCCTGCATATTATTAGCACCGCTGCATGCATACAAAATGCAAAGGCTTCAATTTCTACAGGCAAGAAACAAAGCATGTTCTCTGCTTCTCGATGCAGTGGCCATACCTCCTGCCGGCAGGAAGCGTGGGCAGTGGTTGGGATGACGCGGAACATCGTGGCGCCGTTACGAGTAACTTCGTGGTGCCCGACGGCGTCGCAGAGACTATGCACCACCAGCATCTTCGGGGACGTTTGGAAATCTTTCTGTCGCTGGCTTTGCCAGGCTAGGCAAGGGAAAACACGTTTGCTTCTTTTGCCGCACTGTCTCGGGGCTTGCGCAAGCAAGTTTTTGCTTGCTGCAGCGAGTGAGCCAAATCGGCTCTCTGCGGCGAGCAAGGCAAGCCTAGCCTGTCAAAGAGAGGCGAAGCTAGGCTAGTTCGGAACCGAACGTGCCCTTCAGTGCCTCGCCGTCGCACGTGAACTGCATGGCCTTGACGAGTTGAGCGCCAGTACCGGTTCATCCGCGATGATGGCTGTCCGGCCGAGCAGGCGTCCGAAGTTAACGGGAGTATTAACGGAATGGCAGCAAAGGAAAAAAAATTAAAATAGTGGCAACGAAGGGAGGAGAAAATATTCGATGACAACGAAGGAATCGCTATAAATTCCAGTGGCAACGAGAGAATATAAAATGGAGGGGATCGAGTGATGTACTGTATATCCTAGGCATTCTCGTGTTATAACCACTTGGCAAGGGCATCTACATCAGAGGTTGTGCGCCCCCAGATGCGTGTTCTTCCTCGTCTTGCATCGAGCAGCAAATATCAGTGCAGCTCCAACACCCGGTCGGTCCCAAATATCAGCAGCAATGCAATGCAAGGCGCAGCATTCAGTTGGGGACGATCGCCATCACGGGGGGCAGTTGTTATTGGCCCGTCAGTCAGACAGACAGACCGGGCGACGCGCGCTCCCTCCCTCACTTCCCTCCATCAGAAGGCGTTGATGGAAAACAACGCGTGCTGTGCTGTGGACGTCGTCGAGGAGATGGCGTTCCAGGCCTTGCAGGGTTGCAGACGGTGCGGAAGCGGGCCGGCAGCCGCGCCAGGATCTCGGCGATCGCTTCGTCCGGCAGGTGGGCGGTACTAAGAAGAGTCTAAGACTCGCTCTACAGTGGACGTACCGGGCACGGCAGCGTCGGAGGTGGAAGCGGCCGGTCACCGGGTGGGCGTAGCCGCCGATGAGACGGCCCTGGGCGCAGGCGGGGGCGGCGCAGGCGTCGGTGAGCGGGTTCCAGAGCAAGTAGTGGTCGGCGCCGGGCCGCGGCATCCGCGGGAAGGCTAGCTCGCGTGTAGAGGACCCCGTCCCAGGAGCGGAAATCCATGGTGGAGATGGTCATGTCGCCGAGGGAGAGCCCCCGGGGCGAGGGCTCCGTTGTGTGGACCTCGGGGTTCCAGCGGCCGCGGAAGCGGTCGAGGCGGAGGTCGTGGACGCTGGGCCAGGTCGTGCCCTTCATGATGGCGGCGGTAACGGTGGCCGTGCGCCTGGCGAGGACGCGGTCGACGCCGGGGTGGGAGGTGATGGCGTTCCAGGCCCTGCAGACGGCGCGGGAGCGGGCGATGGAGCGCGTCGGCCGGCAGCGGCAGGGAGGGCGCGTCGTCCGCGGTCATGGTGGGAATCGGCCGGCTGGGACTCGCGTGGCTTCGAGTTATGAGAGCACGTCGTCTCGTGAGATCCGCTGGATTCTTAGGCATTGTTCCCAAATTTCACCCCTAAATTCCACTATACAAAAAGAAGATTTTCATCACATCAAAATATCGACACATACATGAACTACTAAATGTAGATGAAATCAAAAACTAATTGCACTGTTTTATTGTACTTTACGAGACGAATATTTTGAGCCTAATTAATTAATGTTTGAACAATTTTTTATAAATACAAACAAAATGCTACAGTGGCTCATTTATGACGAAGTGAAACCAACCACTTCAAACAGAACGAGTAGAAACACATACGCATTTTTTCTGTTCTCTTTTTTAAAAAACAATCGTTGATACATTCGAATTCCTAACAAAATACGCATACTGGTTATGTCTGAGCATAACAATTGGTACAAAAACTCTGGAATCGTAAATGAAAATCCTCCATTTGGAGGGCCTGGTTTTTAATCATTGAATTAGGAGCAAAGCAACCAGCCTATGGCAACAGAAGTAACCCACAAATTACTCGTCCCTAGAAATCCGGGGTCCTTGATAGATAGCTGATGCTAGTGCAGCAAAGGCTGAAGTTTGAGCACTCAGAGACAGTACATTCCAGGTAGAATGATGAAATTGTTGACTTTGCCATGGACTCCAAAGTAAATGAGATTTTGCTACATTTGGCTTTTGCATAAGATGCCGCAGCAGCTCATTTATATTGCACAGTCTCTCACAGAGAGCGCTGAGCATGCCTTTGTTTCTTCCTGTGCCGATAAACATGGAACTGGGCATGATCCTGGCAAGTTACCACTCCCATGTCTTCAACAACTGCAGGTCCCCCCAGACATCTGAGCCTCTGAGCTGAAACGAATATGTGATAACCCTCCCCTCAAATCTATTGCTCCAAATCACCTCTGTAATAAGCATTTAATCTGCCCCTTGCCCTCAGAAGCTGCAAAAGCAGAGTCAACAACCAAAGGATGCAACTTTACAGTAAAATTCCACTAAATGGAACAGGATATATGGAGGCTTCCATGCGATCACAACATATTTGAGCTTCAAAGGCAACTGCTGCAACCTAGCAGCTGTCAGCTCTGGCTACCTTCGCATGCCACGGAATTTTTCTCGCTTGCGGAAACGATAAGCATTATCTCATCACTAGCAGCTTCTCTCCGTCCTGGAGCAGCACCATCTGGGTTTTTAGTATCTGTTGCTTTACCTCCTGCACTTTCACTATGCCGAGAATCTTTATCTTTGTACAGCCCAGGATTCTCTGCACGATAAGGAAATAAATTTAGCAAACTTAAACGAGAACAGAAAATATGCACATATATGACATACTTAGCGACCCTTGAATTACAGCTCAGAAATGGTATCAGTTTTGCTGTGTATTACGTGAATTTGCAGCACCACAGAATGATCCAGTGGATTATCATATATTTTTTTTATACTAACACTCAACATCCATATCCCTAACCTTATGTTGGCCTGCTACAGTGCTACTGGATCATTAAGCATCATAGGACACGGAATTGTCATTAAAAGAAAAGGTTGTCTAGTTAACAGCAAGATTTTTTTTTCTTTTGCAGATACCCACAGGTACAGAAAGCTATAAATAGGGCAGAAGGCCAGAAAGGGCTGCTCTGTAACTTGTCATTAGCGGGTAGCAGGAACTGTATACAGTAATCGTGACATCAAATCAACCAGAGATAAAATGGCAGGACATTTTTTTAGTGCAGTTGGAGGACAGGAGGGACCTAATATATTCAAAGTCTCCAGGGAAGAATCATATACGTAGTTTGATGTACTGAACATGTTGTACCTGGATTGGAAAGCTGACTTCTGTGTCATGGTCACACAGATCATTGGCAACACAAGACCACACTGTGGCTAACAGATTGGCCACAAGGGCTTAGGCAGCCTGAGAGATAAGTAAAGAGACTTCAAGTTGAAAGAGGATGTCTTGTTATTCCTTATTTCTTTAATCAGATCGACATCTTATGGTGATAACTAGTTAGTTTGGCTTCGTCGGCTCTGTATAATTAGCATATGTCACTGTTAACATTGAAGCGGTAACAAGAAATCTGCTGCCCTACCACCATTTCATCTTCCCTTCTCCACAGACGCCCACCGACCAGATTGGCACCACAGCAGTTGGACGCTGGGGACATGAACCTCAACCACGCACAACATTTCTTTTGTATATCAAGCTTATCTATGCCATATAAGTTTGGCATGTAATCATGATAATGGCATCATTTACTAGTTTGAAAAGGAGATTCTCTTCATTGGATAAAAAGATCTTGTAGGTTGAAGCTACATAAGTAACATCTATAATAATACCAAATGATAGATTAAGACGCAATAATCTTTGATGTTGTTGCTACATACAAGGTAACAAGGTTCATTTTTGGTTGTTCTATAATCCCCTCAAGTATTTTTAATCCCACTTTACTCCCTTATGACATTTGTCTTTTTTTTCCCTTGTACACTCTTGTGCGTCAGATTGAAACTTTGTAAGCCGATAGCATGCCTTAGGTTACAAAATATTCTCACTATTTCTTATGACTATTTGCAAACATTTTAATATATGCTTTAGATGCTCCCAACTTTTATAATAGTTACAATAATTTTACAATATTTTCTTAACTAGACGATGGCATCTCATCCCACAAGATTTCACCTTAAACCACAGCTTGTATAAAGATGACTAATAAGAAAATGTCGATAGGCAATGAGTCAAAGTATTTTTCATAGTTTGGGTGCTCAAGATGAAAGAAAACGATTATCTGGACTGCCGAAAAACTTCAGGAGAGCAAAATGGTGCACGAGGACATCTGAAATCTTGAATGAGAATACTGGTCTACGATGAACTGAGGTAGGACATCTAGAAAGGGATTATGGGCACATGTTGCCTCTACATCCTTGTATTCGAGAGAGCTTCCCAGCAATTTCCAAACAGCCGAGCAGGATGTTTGATCTTTACTCGGGGCTCTGAAGAATCTATTACTAAAAGGCTTATCTGTCTTTAGTGGGAATCTTGCTTTCTGATAAGTACTCTATTTCTTTCTTAAATTCGGTGACTAGCATGGGATGCCTTTTGTTTTGTTTGAGGCCTCACCTCTTTATCAGTAGGTTTGCAGGAAAACATGGATGCAGAAGCATGGAGTATTCTATCATTCTACATGGAAAAAATAGGACCTGAGGAACACTGCTTAAATATTTATCCTGCCAATATAGTGGATTTTGTTCGGTGAGTGTTACTGTGATGGATGTATTATGCTATTGCAAAACCATAGGCCAGATCAAGAAAAAGAAATCAACAAGCCACTAATTGTATTCCCTTGATGGAACATGTGACTAAAAATGAACAAATGGATTTCAAAATAGAGATGGAAAAGACTTTTATTTGCTGACTTAGGGACAGTTTGTGTTTGCTTTGTTATGACACGCTTTTTTTTTTAAAGCTGTTGTAGCTTGTAGTAAAGGAGTTGTGAAAAGTTATGAATTTACTTTGTAAATCACTAGGTTGCATGAACAATATTGTACAAGTACTATACAACTATTATTCCTCATACGGCCTAAAAAACTATTATTCCCCACACATTTGTTGTGTAAGGCATTAGTTTCTGTTTGCAACCTAAATTAAAAGAAAAGCAGTAAACCAGGTCCATAAATTTCTAAAGGCAATTCTACCAACCAAGATTGTCGTGAGACACGTCAATACCAGAAGAATGTACAGTGCCTCAAAGCTTAGAGTATCTTCACCTGTGGCAGCTATATCTAGTTAAGTTGCATAGGTCTTGACCCTTTTATTTTCTTTATTTCTTGACATTGCATTTTTATTATTTACTACCTGCATCCCAAATTATAGGTCGTTTTGGCTTTTTTACGTTCATAGCTTTTGGTATGCACCTAGATATAGGCTATGTCTATGGATCTAGAAAAGCTAAAATGACCTATAATTTGGAACGGAGGGAGTATATTCCATATCAAAACAAATAACATATCAGTAGCTCCCCTCCTGTTTCTCATTGATATATGTTTGAAAAGGGACATGTAAACAAACCTCTTCGCAGTTTCTCATCATATTCTTTACCACGATGGAAATAATCAGCACTGTAACTTGATGGCATATTTGAACCTGATTTTGGTTTACCCGCAAGCCTTTTCTCTTGCAGCATCTTTTTAGCTGCCTCAGTTTCTTCAATGTTTTTTAATTTGTATCTGCAAAGATAAATAGAGCAATGATAACATGGAACTGCATGTAACTTTGCATCTACCTTTAAAAAGAAAGTCTACTGCTAGAAAGATTAAACGATAGACCAAAACATTGCGAGAAGACAGGGAAGCTCTCTCTAGATTACATTGTTCATCCCATGATGCCGATAGAAGAATGATGCTTAACATATCATGGGAATGAGCAGTCCCAATTTGAACACATTATCGTAGCATGGTTTAAATAGTTGGTCAATCCATGGTGAATGATTCTGTAACCATACTGAAATCAAGTTCTCACATATATCGATCAAGCTATGGCCAATAAATCATAAACTAGATCATTTCCATGCA
Source organism: Echinochloa phyllopogon (assembly GCA_033239725.1). Lineage (NCBI taxonomy): Eukaryota > Viridiplantae > Streptophyta > Magnoliopsida > Poales > Poaceae > Echinochloa > Echinochloa phyllopogon. Next base: position 57,042,302 of record BTCW01000018.1, on the reverse strand, counting down.
CAGATTTCTCAATAAACTGTCATGTCACAATGTGGAAGAATTTCCAGCCAAACAATCAAAGACATTGTAAGTTGGGATTGTTCTCTGCAACTAGTGAACATGAAGTTAAGTGTGGAACAGATTTTTGTCAAACAAAAACAAAGAGTGCAATAGACAAAAATGTTGGGATCTTTAGATGATCTATATTATATACCCAATATATACAGATAGCATCAATTTTCATGTGTACCCATCTATTCTGACTTCCTAGTTATAAAATAGTATTCAGCTCAATCATAAAAAAAAGACAGTGCAAGAACGCACTCGATAGGCAGCTGAACTTCAGCAATGCCAGTAGTCCACTGTGTTGAGCTCTCCTCCGAGTTCTTCTTCTTCACCTGCAAGCAGCAATACAAGAGTACCATCAGCACAGTCCACAATACCATGAGCAATCTCAGGTTGAGGAATTCAGTTGAGCGACAAGCAAACCTTGAGATGGTCTGGCACGGTGTAGAGCTCGTCCACATGGTCCATCTCCTCCTTGTTTCCCACATCAACCATTTTACCCCTCTTCTTCGCCAGCTCAGTCTCCACATACCTCAACCTTAAAGTTCAACCAACAAAACACATTGCCGCGTCAATTCCTGCGCCTAGATGAAGCATCACACTGGCAACAAGAATCTGATATACAATACAAGCACAGTAAGTTACATGTTGGGGTCCTCGATGGTGACGGCGGTCTCCTGCGCGAAGGTGTCCTGGAGGACGAGGTCCTCCTTCTCGGCCTCGCCGATGGCCGTTCCCCCGCTACCCACCCGCCCGCGGGCGGAGGACCCGTTGGTGGAGGCGGCGGCGGGGTCGGCGGGGATGCCCAGCTTCCTCTCCCGGAGCTTCTGCATGTACTTGATCTCCTCCAGGGCGACGCTGCGAGGGGAGAAAGGGAGGGAGGCGTCAGGGGGAAGGCTTGGCGATGGCAAGGCAAGGGCGAGGAGCGGGATAGAGGGAGGGAGGGGTACCGGCGGGTGTCCTCGTCGTCGGAGCGGTCGTCGGCGTCCGGCTCGAAGGCCCGCTTGCGGAAGTTTTTCCGCGACATGGTTGGGCGGTGTTGGGCTCGGGTGGGGTTTGAGGTGGAAGGAAGGGAAGCGGGAGATCGCCGGAGCTGTGGCCGGCGGCGAGTTCCGCGGATTGGGAAGGCAGATTTGGGATTGGAGGGTTTGAAACGAGTTTGTCAGGTTCAGCCGTTCAGGCAAGCCGTTCGGTTGCGCCGGGCATGAGGTTACTGCCATACGGGCCCCTTCAATCACTGGCATATGGGCATGGGCCCTCCCCTCGTGATTTATGCGAGTTTCATTTTAAGTTCCTATAGTGCAGCAGATAATATGAAGTTTTGATAAAGGATTTTGAATTCTGACTATAAGCTTGCTCTTCTTTTGTTAATGCCAATGCTAATGGTTTGTTCTTCGTTGCATTTTATTAATTAAAGTGGGGACGATGATATATTGACTTAGTTAAAGTCGTGGTAATAATACAGGACCTCAAAAAATTGAATGTGGAATGTTTTACCTCTTATACTACAAAATCTGATGCTTAAATCAACGATACCGTTTAGATACCTCTGAGATAGTTTTAGAGGTGGTTTTTGCAATGTAACGGTTTGATACAGCACAGAAGTTTATATAACTACCTAAACTATCAAACGTAGAATACTTCACTCATTGAACTGCAAAATCAAATATTTAACCATTTTAGATATAAAATATCATTTAAATAGCTCACTAAAATAGTTGGAGGTGGTTTCACACGCAGGGCTGGTGACCTAGCTAGATAATGATGTGACAATGATCCACGTACCGGGCGCGCCATCTTTTGTCTCTTTTTCCATTTAACGGCCGCGTTTCTTTGAGGTGGAAATTTTTTTTCCACCCTGTTTGACCAATAATTAAGGGTATTAAATAAAGTCAGTTTATAAAATTATCTTCACAACCCGGGTTAATTCATGAGACAAATCTAATGAGGCCTCTGACCGTACGATTAGAGGATGGTTACTGTGGCATTGCTGTAGCAAATTATGGACTAATTAGACTCGTTAGATTTGTCGCGTAAAATTACATTCATCTCTAAAAAGGTTTTACAAATAGACATCATTTAATACTACATACATGCAAGATTTCCTTTGAAAATTTTTTTGCGAGAAGTAAAGAAACACAGCCGTTACGCCCAAGAGACCATAGGGGCGCAGAGGGAGCAGAGTCCAGGCGGTGGCAGCTTCTGCGGCCAGTGCTCTCTCTTCATTCCTGCGTAGGACTTGTTTAGTTTCAAACTTTAAAATGCTAAAGTTTGGAAAGTATTATAAATGTAGTATTTTGTTTGTATTTGTGAATAATTGTACAAACATTAATTAATTAGGCTTAAAATGTTCGTCTCGTAAAGTACAACAAAATTGTACAATTAGTTTTTTATTTCGTCTACATTTAATACTACATGCATATGCCGATATTTTGATGTGATGGAAATCTTCTTTTACGTAGTGGAATTTAGGGGTGAAATTTGAGACTAAACAAGACCATAGTAAGCATGCCCCTCGATGTAATAAAGGAAGAGGGAGGCACAAAGAAGATGGTACGACTAACATATGGACCGTTGCCCCATCATCTAGGTTAGCTGTGGCATAAATCACCTTAAAAAGGTTTAGGGGGTTATTTAAATTATATTAGATACGCGATGGGGTTAAATTAAATATATATGATTTTGTAGTTCAGGAGGAGACTTTTCGACCACGTCAGCATCCACATGAACCACATCAACCACCACATGTCGGATCTTAGGACCGGCAATCCACCTAGGGGTACCTCGAGTGGTTGATTTATAGGTGAGGAATCGTCGAGCAAGTAGCTTGATCATACACAGGAGGCACTAATTTAGACATGTTCGGACTACCCATAGGTATAATCCCCTACGTCCTGTGTCGGTGTTTGCGTTTATATTGCTGGAACTTAGCCAAGCTTCAGGAAGTAAAGACGAGCGAAGGGTTACAGGATGGCGTACCCTCATGGGGTTGCCCTAGGCCACCTTATATAGGGTGATGAGCTAGGGTTTACAAGTCGGTTACAATCTAAACCTACCGGATTACGACTAAGAAATATATCCGAGCTGGTTACAATAAGATATCCCGAGATATCTGGCCGCACCGCCAGTCGTGTCTTCATCAAGCTTGTTCGTCAAGTCGGGGATTCCTTGTGGACCGCCTAGGGGTCGGCCCACAACCTTGTCAGGCGTGGGCCCAGGTCGGCGTAGTCTCCTCTGACAGCGGGCCCAGTGATACCCATATCCCACACCATATGTCAAAAACACCTCTAGAGCGGTTGGAGGGGTTATTTGAACGGTATTGTATACTTGGTTAAACATATAGACTTTTTCCTAATATAAAGCTGGAAAAATAGTCAAACCAAGTGAGGGTAACAATACAAATACTCCGGTAATAAAACTAATACTACCTCCTTTTTAAATTCATGACATTTAGGACAAGCCTATCAGATTATTTTTAAACTGCGTTATTGTCCTAAACACATATATTTGAGAACAAAGTGAGTATTCTCACATAGTGTTATTTTGATAGAAAATCACAGCCGACTGTGATGTAGTACGCGGCTGATGGTGATTGTCTCGCAGAAATCCAAAATAAAGTTTAAGAAAACCATAATTTTTTATATATATTTTGGTGAATATATAGTTTTTATTTAAAATTATGTCTCTAATGAGTCTAGGATTTGAAATAGACCTTTTCTTTAGTATGAATCAATTTAGATGATGAAACACGGGATATAACATCTCGGATCTAAGTAATAAATCTCAGTAATAAACACAGGATATGATCTTGGCCCTTGTTTAGACCCAAACTTTGGACACCCAAAGTTTGGATTCCGCCATAAATGCACTGCAGCATTTCGTTTGTATTTATAAAAAAATATCCAAACATTGATTAATTAGGCTCAACATATTCGTCTCGCAAAGTATAATAAAACTGTGCAATTAATTTTTGATTTCATTTATATTTATTAATTCATGTATGTGCCGATATTTTGTGTGATGAGAATCTTCTTTTTACATAGTGAAATTTGGGGTAGAATTTGGAAACTAAACAAGGGCCAAGATTCATCTCATCTGACTCATCTCATCTTACGCATTGCTTGCACTACACAAGCTCATCACCTATCAGCCAGTGGATAGCAGCGACTCGACGGGTAATTTGGACCCTTAGGTTTCTCACTGGACATTTTCACCCGAAAGACTTTCTTGCGTTCTACTTATAGCTTTATTTTTCTCTGATCAGCTTCCTCATCCTTTAGCCTTTGGCTATGGCGTCTAAGTAAGACCTTGCAGTCCGTTTGTGTTGCTTCCTCTTCTCCAGCTCTATGACAAGTGGCTGGTGCTGATTCGTGCTGAGAGAAAAATACTGCTGGCTAGTGATTGGTGCTGATTTGTTCTGAGAGAAAAGTACTGCTGGCTGGTGGCTGATAAGCCAAACGAACGGGTTAGTGTAATTTGTTGGAGAGGCTTGAGCTCAAAGGAGATGAAAAAGGAGAGACCAATCTCAATGAAAATTAAGACGAGTTGAGTGAGGAGAAAATTATCACGGTATAATTAAACAATTCAAGCCAACACAATACAGTACATATGATCCTCCTATAGCAGATTGTAAAAGCTCCAAAGGTAAGCACCACGTATCCAGGCGACGCCACCTTACAATTCAAAAGTCCATCCATCCTTCCTGAAAAGTCAAAACAGCAATTGTCAATTCCCAACCGTATTGGCCTACTCCCCGTAGTCAAGCGTGACGACGCTCCCCGAAAGAAAAATAACGAGGCGTGACAGCACGGGGATGGAGTCAAATACAGCACCCTGCTTGGAAAAAAACGACCCGGGACTTTCTACTCTTCTGGAACTGAAGAATTCGTTTCAAACGCGGGCAAGAATCGTTGCAAAATTCCCCGAGGCTATGTTTAGTCCCAACTTTCGCTCCAAAATTTCACTACGTAAAAAGTCTCATCACATCCCATCAAATGTCTCACCTCATGCATAGAGCATTAAATATAGATAAATAAAAAACTAATTATATAGTTTTGATGTACTACACGATGAGACGAATCTTTTGAGCCTAGTTAGATCATGGTAGAACAACGATTACTACAAACAAATAAAAATTACTACATTGCGCTACAATATCCGATGTGATTCGTTGACCCTCCTTTTCGAGGGATTAAAGCCAGCCCGAAATATCCATCCCAAGGGTTTGACCGATCTCAAGACATGTCAGCAGATTACTTGCTTCCCTTTGAAGCAAACCAAACAAGCAACGCAAAGCTACCCCACCAACGAACACGCAGCTACAAGTGGCAACAAACTTGGTCAGATCAACTACTTGCTGCCGCCGCCTGGCTCGCCGACCGGCCGGGCCGGCTCGCGGGCCCACGTGTCGGCGTCTGGCGGCTGACGGGCTTTGAGATCCACGCGTCCCCTCCTCGTCTCCTCTGGCCCCGTACGCGACATCCAATGATTCGAATTCCCACACGACCACGAACCGAGACCTCCGCCCATCGCGGGCCCCGCGCGTCAGCCACACCCGAGCGCCGGCGAATATTCTCATCCGCCGCAGACGCGGGCAGGGGCAGTTCCGTCCGGTTCTTCACGGGGGAGCCCCGAGCTGCCATTACGGCCCGGGGCAGTCCGGTCATTCCCTCCCCGTCTACGCGCCGCGGCGTCCTTCGCCTCCCTTTTTGGTTTTCGTGTGCGCTCGCCTTTTGTTTTTGTTCTTCTTCTCTCTCTCCCCTCCGCTCCGAAAGCTTCCAGAAAAAGGGGAAGGACTGAGAAGGAGCCGAGTCGCTCCAAATGCTTTGATCTCCGTCTGCGGGCTCTCCTCCCGACCGATCTCTGCTACTACTCCTCCATGGCGCGCGTCCTCCCGCTCAGCGTCGAGGCGGGGGAGATGACCAGGTACGCGCGCGCGCGGGGCTGCGACCGTTTCTTCTTCAACTTCAAATTACCTCTATCCTTTTTTGTTCTGGAGTTTTTGCTTGGGCGGCAGGCTTGAGAGGTTCGGGTATTTGTGTTGGTTTAGAGTTGGGGGTTTGGGTGTAGCCGCGGCCCGCGGGCGAGCTCAGGATTTCGCTTGGGAATCCCGTTTTAGGACTCATCTCCATCCGCCCCAAAGCTCGTGTTTACGCGATGCTTCATACTGTTCGTATCCCCAGCTACAGTTTGCGCTACGGAAGTAAGATGGCCTCGTTGCCTCCGCTTGGTCGGCAATTTTCCATGGCCTTCTCTTCCTCCATGCGCTTTGGTCGTTTCGAAGAATGGCGGTAGGTTGTGCCTTCGGAGCAACGGGGGCAGCCACTGGCCAGTCATCCGAGCTGCCGAGCGTTTGTGGCACGCGGCGCCGTGCGGTGAGCACCGGTGTCACGCAAGCACGTGCCGCACATGGATCTTATTTAAAAGGAGTCGCAGACTTGGTCGAATTGGAGGAACATAATTATGGCTACTGCTTAATGATGTTCCAACCATATCCGATTTTTTTGGGAGTCTCCCCTGGAATATCTGGCTGTTGCACTGCACCGACTGGTGGGTGGTTCCGGATTGCTGTGGTTGAACTGATGAACAAGGACAGCTGGGCGTGTTCACCATTGTGTTAGATGTAAATGTTTCCACTGATATAGTTGGAATGTTACATCAATCAAGGAACACAGAGTTGGAAACTTTCACATGCGATCGTTAAATGCGAGTTTGAAATAAAGACTAGTAGTAGTTTTACTCTGAGTATCTGCACTTTGACTTTGAAAGAGTATGTTCATCCTTTTGGTATGTGAACGTGCGGATGTTGTGGTACTGGTGTAGATTTCAAGACGATATCTCATTACAATAAGATGCGAATCATATCAGATTCCTTAGATTTGCTTCTTGGATAGATGCTACATGCTAGTCTGGTGGCGCCATTTTATTTACCTTTGCAGTATAGAGCACAAGTATACCACAGCGTTACTTTGGCATGCTAATAATTTTCATAATTTTGCCTTCGGTTCATAAACAGAGCTGAAGAGGCAGCGGCAGACATGCCAAGTTCTTCAGCTAGGGCATCATGCGTGGCAGTTGACCATTCTGAGCAAAACACAAAGGATGATGAATACGCGAGACTGGTTACACGAGCTCAACATGCAACATCTGATGTCAGTGCATCAATTTTACCTGAACAACCAAAGTCAAGATCCTTCATTTGGTGGATGAAAGTTCTGCTTGGCTGCTTCCTTCTTATAATAGTGGGTTATGTCTTTGTGAAATGGGGAGTCCCCTTTGCCTTTGAGAAGGTGAATGCTGATACTCTCTCACCACTATTGCAGGCGGCCTTTTTCTCTAACCTGAAGGGTTCTGTCATCTGGATAGATGAATCAGATACTTCAGATGTTACTATGGTTTCTCTTTCTTGAATGCTGGTACAACAAAAATTAGGCTTCTGAGATAAACTGAAATATGCTTGTTGGCAACTCGGCAAGCTCTTAAAGCATAATTACAAATTTGGTATTATCTATAATGGCTTGCTTGCTCAATCTGGTCTGTAGGTTCAAATCTACATGAATGTTTCTTATGCTTTCTAGACACTCCCAATGATCATGATTCCATCATGATAAACAGGACACAACATGCTCGAAATATCTTCCATGCTGTTTTTTGAATAAAAACAAGATTTTAGATGTATATGCCCAAAAGCTTATTGTTCAGAAATTGTCACTCAGTGACAAACATATGCTCACATGGCCCATCGGTCATAGTATCGTACAGAATTTGTGGTTATACTGTTCTTTTGATAAAAACAAGAAGAATTTATATGTATATGCCCTAAAGCTTGTTGTTCAGAAATCGTCACTCAGTGACGAACACATGCTCCCATGGCCCATCGGTCATAGTATCATACATAATTTATGGTTTATGTCCAACAATCTGCTGATATGTTTACTATAGGTGACAAACATCCTACATTCCTAGTACGCCCTTAGCATTTCGTAAGCTATATGTTGTACTTTTAAGTGAAATATAATTTGCGGTTTATGTCTTTATGAAATTATTGATTGTGCGTGTTCTATGCTATTTGTATCTGTTTCATGCTTTATGTAAACATTTCTCCAATGTTGATACTGAATGTATTTTATCTATTTATCGTAGGTTCTCGTGCCAATCATGCAATGGGAAGCAAGTGCTTTTGGGCGTCCCGTATTGGCTGTTGTTCTTGTTGCATCTTTGGCTCTCTTTCCAGTTATTCTAGTCCCTTCTGGACCTTCCATGTGGTTAGCAGGAATGATCTTTGGTTATGGTTGGGGTTTCTTGATTATAATGGTCGGGACTACTACTGGCATGGTGATACCATATTGGATTGGTTTATTATTCCGCGAACGTCTACATGTAAATTTTCTCAGCCATATGTTCTTTTGATTTGTACTTAAGAGTTAAAATCTTTTCTTTCAATAGCACTATTCCCTAATTCTTTTTTTTCTTGTGCTTTCCTTTTTACCTTTTTAACAAAAACACAGGTATGGTTAAAAAAATGGCCTCAACAGATGGCACTAATAAGACTTGCGGGTGAAGGGAATTGGTTCCAACAGTTTCGAGTTGTTGCGCTTTTCAGGATCTCACCATTCCCGTATACAATTTTTAATTATGCTGTCACTGTGACAGAAATTAAGTTCAACCCTTATCTATGTGGTTCAATTGCTGGAATGGTACCGGAGGCATTCATCTATATCTACAGGTTAGACATGATCATACTACTTTGCAGACTATTATTCCAATTAACTTAGCATGATTTTCCACCGAAATTCAGAGCATCTAAAACATGTAACCTCACCCATGTACTCAATTGATTTGCATGTAGCAGACAGATTTTGTGACCATGAATCTAACCAATTGTTTTTCATATTAACTTCACCGGTTTAAATTTAAGTAAGAAGTTTTTTGTGATTTGCTTATCTCGCTACATTTTGCTGCAGTGGGCGGTTAATCCGTACATTGGCTGACATGAAGTATGGCAACTATAAGATGACACCGGTGGAGATAACATACAACGTGATCTCCTTCATCATCGCTATTGTCCTCACAGTCGCCTTCACGGTGTATGCCAAGAGAGCTCTAAATGACATAAAAAGTTCAGAAGGTATCTGTAAAGAAGAAGTCCCCAGCTCTGCAGGCTCAGGTGCACGTATGAAACACCATCACGAGCACACCGGTCCACGTGCCGTAGAACTAGATGTTGTATGACTGTATTTCACGGGGAGAGTAGATACAAGATTGCCTGAGAGGAGGCCGGTAGGGGGTAAGGGTTACGGCAGTAGCTAGGCTACAGCAGCAGGTTAAATAATACACACCCAGCTGACGTGGTTTATTTACTTGATTCATTTCGTGTGCTTTCTCGGCACGGCCATACTTGAATCTGATGGTGCAGTAGTACCGAGTAATGGAGTACTGACTGAGCGTTGCTGTACTCGGCAATGTTGTATTTGTAACCAGAACACTGTTGCTGCCATGGAGGCTCTCCACATGGGGATTTCTGTATAGAGTGTAGACGCCTCCGGATTGCTGCGGACAGTGGAAGCATATCAATTAATCTCGTCTTTGATTTGAAGCTTAATCAGGCATCTGTAGCAGCTGATGTAGTTAGCATATGATTCCATTTTTAACAGAAAACTCCTACGGGCGTGTGGCCCATTTCAACGATTCTTGAATCGGTGTTCGTACCACAGAACTTATTAACGTAATCGCTTGAAATTTTGCTGGAATTGATTGATATGTTGCAGGCCTGCAGCCCGCGGCACGCCTTCTGCAAGGCTGGGACAGCTCTCCGTAACCAGCAGCAGGACAGACAGCAGGAGCCCTTCCCCCAGTCTAGTTTTTTTTAGGAACTTCACCCTCTTTTTTTTTTTTGACACAAACTTCACCCTCTATTAATCAGCAACATTATAACAAACTCCGTCACCAGGAAAGCGCATCGCTGTTCGCGCATCGTTTGGGCCGGAAAACAAGCGGGCCGCCTAGGCCGCTGCTGGATGGACGTGTGGGCCGCAGGAAACCCGCAGCGTGCCCGTCAACGTACTGGAGGGAGCGCCCAGAGCGGCTGGTTTTCTTTTAGTCCCAAACTGCTTGTTGAAGCGACTGGCAGGAGGGAGCGCTGCTATATACAAGGGCCAGGAGCGCACAGTGAAGAGCACGCAGCTGCGCAGTGGGCACAAAGCGAATTATTCTTTCGCCTTTTACTAAAGAATACCGTGTGCACGCTGCAATAAGCAGCATACGCTAATTTTTGAAGGGCTCCCTCTCTCTATGAGAAGGGTCCCGACAAATCAAATCAATAAAACTTGATTGCTTTTGAGCAGCAGACGCTAATTTTTGAAGGGCTCCCTCTCTTTACGAGAAGGGTCCCGACAAATCAAATCAATAAAATTTGATTGCTTTTCTCATCCTTTATGTTCAGATTGCTTTTTCTTAACCTTTATGTTCAACTAGGTAATGGCCCGTGTTGCTACGGACATAAAAATTTTAAACGAAATAATAACTATTCCGCTAGAGCTATGGCTGAAAATAATTTTTATAACGAAATAATAACTATTCCGCTAGAGCTATGGCTGAAAATTTGGCGAATTGTAATTATACACATCCTTCCTCACAATCCAGACTTGCACCATTCTTTTTATTGTAAATCCACAATTGATAATGTATATATGGACATGGGAACATGGAAATAGTTAAACATGAACTACATGAAAAAAAACATTTCTTATGTTTACTCCCTTAAACCGAGTCCAAGTATTGGACCCTTGTACATAATTACATTTTAGACATGGGAACCCAGAAAAGCATCTAAAGAACACAAGCATGGTCAATAAACAAATATATATGCACCAACAAGTTCAGCTAAGTAAAAAAACACAGGGCAGTGAAAATATTGCGTCTTTGAAGTTGTCCATAAACGCTTCCATGGCTGAATTTTCTATCAAATGTTAATCAAAGAAGAAAATTAGTACACTTGTAGAATGGCTGCCCAAGCCCATATAATTCAGGGCAAAAATGGATTGATGAGGCTAAATGCAAGACACCATAGAAAATGTAGACCATGTAAAACTTTGGTAATAAGCTATAAAGAAAGGATGTTTCATAGTGGAAACAGATAATTTGAGATGCTCCTACTTGCATCTGAATGCTGCTGCTGCCAGCCTGCACCATATGCGTGTGCCAGCCTGCTCATATCTGTATTGTCCTTCAAAATACAGCAAATCGTACATGAAAATATCGACTATTGGTTGTTCCGAATATTTATTTAACCTTTAATCTAATGCCATGATAAACTCATGGTTATCAACTGCAAATTGTTGATATGGTTCCTAACCTGGCTACACCCACTAATCTACATTGGATATTCTCAACAGGAACAACAATCCCATCCGATAACATTACTCTCGCCCATGTGCATTGCCTTCTCTCCTAAATCAGCCTCTTCCTTATCTTTTCCTCCTGCCTTTCACTTGCCTTGCCCCTCAGATCAGCTGCTGCCATGGGCTAAAATCTCTTGTGCTAGTCTCTACTGACTAAACCCAAACCTATGTCAATCAGTTCTTTGATTAATATTTTTCTATCAGAGATAAATAAGTAAAATTTTAGAATAACACCCAAGTTACATGAAAGAACCGAGTTAAATGAAAGATGGCATACATGCATGGTAAATACATTAATGTATCATAGGACCAACTTTGTGAAGCACAAAATTAAAAAAAAAAGATTAAAATGTGTACCCTCTTAGTGAGTGGATACTTGAATTTCTGTGCAGAAAACAACACTTCTCAAATTCAGTTTAGAAATTGGTACAGAAAATCCTAGTTTTTAATGTCACCTAACCATGCTTCTCCACCATGTATGCTTTCTACAAAAGCGGGGCCTTTCCCTTTTTTCTTTAAAAAGGGCATTTAAATACCAAAACTGCTAATCCACATATCATTTTGTTACCTAACTATAAAGTACTGAAATCTCAAACTACTTTGCATAATAGATCAGTTTTAACAAATAATCCATGCAGACAGTGTTCTCATGTCAAAAAAAAATCTCAATAATGCCATATAATTGTATCAACGGGGGTACATATTAGCATCTCAAGTTTCAGAAGAATTAATAAGTCAAAATTTTCAACTGAGTCATTGTATAGATAATTGCAGACAGTAACACAAAGAAATAGGCATAAGAAAGATGAAATTATTACAGACCTTAGTACAAATAATATATATTCTATTAGTAGAAATGGTATTTGCCATTTTGAATATCCATTAGTACATCGCACCAGCAAGAATTAGACATACAAATAGACAAGACAAAGATCTCACCATGATTCGACCACCAGGCAGTTGACAATGACATGGCCAGAGTAGGTTGTCACACCCGGATTTTCACAAAACCCGAATGCGGCCATATGTGTGCCCAGGAAGTCCACAGTACACATACAATGAACAAATATGATAAACAGAGTACAAAAATTCAAAATAAAATAGTTTACATCAGAGTATGACAATGATATTTATTACAGCGAAAGTCTATATCTCTCAACGAAAGCGGAGTCGCAGTCCACAGGGACTCTGACTAGGAGAGCGCAACTCAGAAGTATGGCAGGTCCTCAGGGAACCGATCTGTTTACCCATCCGGGATTTTGTTGAATAAATGGCAAGTGTAAGTAAACAATTACTTAGCAAGTATAGCACGGATATGAAGGCTCAAAATAGGCTAGACACGGCTTAACTGCATTGGCATTTTTAGTTGGTTCATTTTAACATTTAACAAATTGCTACAAGTGAATGAAAACCCGGTTGTAACCCAATTAATAAAGTATAAGTGACATTAAACATAAATAAACATCATCTTCTAATAAAAAAGGATCCAGGCCGCTCGTGACCCTGAGCAAGGATATCATGATAGATTATACACTCTGCAGAGGTTTCGCCCTTTACCCACCAGTTGCGTAAAAGTTCAAAGGAACTTTGCACCCAACCACGCACATCAACACTTCCGAGGTGTGACGGCATAGAGACGCTACGAGGTTTTTCACAAGACACCCTAACAAGACAGTAGCCGTTAGTTTAACAAGGCGGTGAGACCATAGACACCGAGATCGACGTACGCCTACGGAGTCACACCATAGGGGGGTCGATGGCGTCCAGAGCGCGGGCATCGCACCCATCCATGCGCAACGTGTGGAGTTCCCCATCGCAGGGACTCCCAACACGGGACTGGGTCTAACGTGACCTAGCCGACGGATTGCCCGTCCTCGGTGGAATCCGGAAACACCCTTTCACCTTGTGTCCACTAACGCCGTTGGCCCCAATGGTAGCCACTGGCAAGCTAGAGCCATACAAGTTACTTGACCAAGACCAGAGCCATAATAGTTCTAGTGGTGGCGACAGGCTCCTGGGTTGCCGCTTTAAGAACCGGACCTTACGGAGAGACACTAGAGCAAAGCACACAACACATGCCCCAGCTCCCTAAACCATGTTACTAAAAAGAAAGTGTTATCATTAATGTTGAAGTGAAACATTAAGTCAAAGTTAATAGTTAAATAAAGGTGACAGTAGCTGCGCATAGCAAAATCTACCCATATGCATGAGCCCAAGGTTATCAAAGGAACAAGATATACAAAACTAGGTACAACCTTAAGGGGACATCAATTTAGACACATGCATATGAAATTAAATAAATGTAAAAGGTGTGTTTGGGTAGCAAGGATTGTTCGTACTATAACTTACCTTCCTCGAAGTGCTGCTGCTGCGAGTCCTGCTCCGGAAAGTCCTCACCGAGCTCGAACTCCAAAGCTAGCGGCTCACCGACTGGACACGAAGCACCATACAAGCAAGCACGTAAACCAATACATGCAAACAAATAATATTCTATTAGAACAGTACATAAATAGGTTTTAGAAATAATCTACGCTTCACTACGAACACATGAGCGTGAAAATCACACTAATCGGAGCTAAAACGAAAAAGATATGGGTTTTATAAGTTCTAGGGACCTGCTGGCAATTTTTAAAAGTTTCCAGGGGCTTAATTGAAAGAAAACAGGGACCTAAACATAATTTTGTATAAAAACCGAAGGTCTAACGTGTAAATAACCCAGCTCAGGACCGCGGGTTCTAATATTAAGGTCTAACGTGTAAATAACCCAGCTCAGGACCGCGGGTTCTAATATTAAAAAGTGCAGGGGGTTTTCCATAAAAATCAGGACCTAGCTGGAATTATTTTTGAATAAGCGTGGACTGCGGGTTGATTATCAGGAACTTGGGGGGCTCTTTAGAAAAATCTACATAGCTGACCGGTATTTAAAATTTTGACTCGGGGGAAGGGGGCTGATCCAGCCGTCGGATCTTGATTCGAGGGCTGGGATGGCTCGGGAGGGTTTGCTTGCCGGCGGCGGCTCAGGAGCACGGTGGCGTTGGCAAAAGCTCGCCAGAGCGGCGTCGATTTTGCGCTATAGTGCTCCAAAAGGAATGGGGTTTGGCCGTGGAGCATCGGGGAAGCATGGCGAGCAAGATAGGGGGGTTCAAGTCGGCGATTGGACGACGGTGGTGGCTGCCGACGGTGGCCGGCGGAGCGAAGCTCCGGTGAAGATGGACGGGGGCGCTAGGGAGCTCGGTTCGGGGCGAGTTTTGGTGCTAGAGCATCAGGGGGCGCGGCGAGTTCACCTGCGATGCTCGGGGCGGCGATGGAGCGTCGGAGGCGGCGGTCGTCGGGGAGCAGTGGCTCGACGGGCTGGGGAAAGAGCAGCGAGCAATTAGTCAAAGCCGTGGAAAAGAGAGCGGGGATCGATCGGGTAGGCTTCTTACCTCCTCTGGAGGCTCGGGGGAGGGCTCACGACGAGTGAAGGGCGACAGCGGTGAGTTTCGACGACGGCGACCGAAGAGCGGCGGGGCTTGGCGAGGGGAGGGCTGCTGCGGGGGTGGAGAGCTCGGGAGGAGGGTTGGTGAGGCTCTGGGGAGCTCCGGGGGTGGCTTATATAGGCCCAGGGGGAACGGCATAATGGCAGGGGGCGGGGAAATCGGGCGGCGGCGCGATCGATGGCGAGCTTCCTTTCGGGAGAGCAGCTTGCCATGCGTGGCGCGGGCGAGGAAGGAAGGGAATCGGGATGGGGGAAGGGGAGGTGGCTCGGGAAGCTTCGGAGAAGCTGCAGGGGTCCACGGGCGCGGGGAAGGCGGCCGGCCGTGGTGGCACGATCGGCGGCGGGGAAGGAAGGGGGGATAGGCGTCGGGCGGGAGGAAAGGGAGAGGGCTGACAGGTGGGTCCCGCAGTCAGTGAGAGAAAGGAGAAAGGAAGGGGAAAGGCGCTGGCTGGGCCAGCTGGGGAGCTGGGCCGCGCGGGAGAGAAGCTGGGCTGTGTTTAGGGAGAAGTAGAGGGAGGGAAGGTGAGCCGAGGGAAAAGTTCAGGGAGGGAAAGTGAACTTGACTTGAATTAACTTTTCTAGGGCTCAAACAAATGCAAATTAAATTCGAATTTAAACAGAATTTAAATTCCAACTTAATTTGCCAACAACCAAAACACAGTGCAACAGCATGAATGCAACAAAAATGTTTCTACAACTTATATTTGATTTTAATATTCATAAATAATTCATTTAATCTATATTAAATATGAACAATTAAAATAAAAGCCAATTAGTTACTAAAAATTTTAAATGGGCCATTTTTGGGTGTTACAAACCTACCCCCTTAAGATGAATCTCGTCCTCGAGATTCGGATGTGGAAGCGAAGAGTTGTGGATATTCAGTCTTGAGATCCTCTTCTCTTTCCCAAGTTGCTTCGTCCTCCGAGTGCCGGTTCCACTGCACCTTGCACATTCGGATGACCTTGTTTCTGGTTACTCTCTCCGACCTTTCCAAAATCTTGACAGGGTACTCCTCGTAGGTGAGATCTTCCTGTACATTCAGCTCATCTATCGGGATTTGCTCCTCAAGTACCCGCAAGCACTTCTTCAACTAAGATACGTGGAACACATCATGCACTCCGGCCAACCTCTTAGGTAGCTCTAGCCGGTAAGCCACTTCACCCATTCGTTCCACTACTTTGAATGGCCTAATGTACCGAGGTGCTAGCTTGCCTTTGACATTGAACCTTTTAATACCTCGCATCGATGGCACCTTGAGATACACAAAGGCGTCGACTTTGAAGGTGAGGTCCCTCCTTCTGACATCGGTATAGCTTTTCTGCCGTGACTGTGCCACTTTCAGGTTCTGCCGAATCACTTGTACTTGTCGCTCTGCTTCTCTCAGTATCTCTGGACCGAAAACTTGACTTTCTCTAGTCTGATTTCAGAATAGTGGAGTCCTACACTTCCTGCCATACAAAGCCTCGAATGGTGCCATCTGCAGACTCTTCTGGTAGCTGTTGTTGTACGAGAATTCCGTATAGGGCAAACTTTTGTCCCAAGTGACACCATACTGCAGAGCACATGCTCTCAACATGTCTTCCAAGATCTGGTTGGTTCGTTCCGTCTGTCCATCTGTCTGTGGGTGATAAGCCGAACTGAAATGCAGCTTGGTGTCCATAGACTCATGTAGCTTCTGCCAGAAGTGTGACGTGAACTGAGTACCTCGGTCGGACACTATCCGTTTTGGCACTCCATGCAGTCACACAATCCTTTCCATATATAGCTCTGCTAGTCTGGCTCCCGTGTAGGTGGTCTTTACTGGAAGAAAGTGTGCCACTTTGGTCAAGCGGTCCACAATCACCCAAATAGGGTCAAATCCTCGCTGTGTGCGAGGTAGACCGGTTATGAAGTCCATACCAACTTCTTCACATTTCCATTCAGGTATCTCCAAGGGTTGGAGTAATCCGGCTGGCCTCTGATGTTCAGCCTTAATTCTCTGGCAAGTGTCACATAGAGCCACATATGTCGCCACATCACACTTCAATCCGTACCACCAGAATCTTTCATTGATGTCTTGGTACATCTTGGTGCTCCCTGGGTGGATCGAGTATGCCGAATCATGCGCTTCTCTTAGGATCGTGTCCTTGATCTGCACAATATCAGGCACGCATATCCTCTTCCCGTGCCAGAGGGTTCCTTGTTCGTCCACTTGGAAACCAGGTGCCTTTCCTAGGGCAACATTCTCCACAATCTCCTTGATCTTTTCACCACCAAGTTGACCTTTCCGGATCTCCTGTTCCAGAGTCGGTTCTACCGTCACCTCGGTGATGCTGGTCACGAACCCCAGACTCATCTTCTCAAATTCCCGACTGAGTTCTTCAGGCAAACAATGGCCGGTGATCCTGTTCACATAGCTTCTCCTACTCAGAGCATCTGCCACCAAGTTAGCCTTGCCGGGGTGGTAATAGATCTCCAGATCATAGTCCTTGATCAACTCCAACCATCGGCGTTGCCTCATATTCAGCTCTGACTGAGTGAAGACATACTTCAGGCTCTTGTGATCAGTGTAGATGTCACACTTGTGCCCAATCAGGTAATGCCTCCAAATCTTCAAAGCATGCACCACAGCTGCCAACTCTAAATCATGTGTCGGGTAGTTCTGCTCATGCTTCCGCAACTGTCTCGATGCATATGCCACGACTCTCCCTTCTTCCATAAGTACACACCCCTGTCCTAGACGGGATGCATCGCAGTAGATGGAGAAGCTCTTGGCTATGTCAGGCAATATCAGCATGGGTGCTGTTGTCAGCCTCTTTTTCAACTCTTCGAAGCTGGTCTGGCACTCCTCTGTCCAGATGAACTTGGCATTTTTCTCCAATAACGCCGTCATGGGTTTAGCAATCTTGGAGAATCCTTCGATGAACCATCGATAATATCCGGCCATCCCAAGGAAACTCCTGATCTCGCTGACATCCCGAGGCGGGTTCCAGCTCAACACATCATTAACCTTCTTCGGGTCAACTGCCACTCCTCCGTTGGACAGCACGTGTCCCAAGAATGTCACTTCCTTCAACCAGAACTCACACTTGCTCAACTTGGCATATAGCTGATGTTCCCAGAGTCTCTGCATCACCATCCTCAAATGCTCTTCATGTTCCTCTTCATTCTTGGAGAAGACCAGTATGTCATCAATGAACACCACCACAAACTTATCCATGTAGTCCATGAAGACACTATTCATCAAGTACATGAAGTATGCCGGAGCATTGGTTAGTACAAAGGACATGACCGTGAACTCATATAGCCCATACCGAGTAGTGAAGGCCGTCTTGGGTATGTCGGATGGTCGGATCCTCATCTGGTAGTAGCCCGATCGAAGGTCTATCTTGGAGAACACACAAGCTCCCTTCAACTGATCAAATAAATCATCAATCCTTGGCAGCGGGTACTTGTTCTTGACGGTCACTTCGTTGAGGGCTCGATAGTCCATGCACATCCTCTGTGTACCATCCTTCTTGTCCACGAACAACACTGGTGCTCCCCATGGTGAAGAACTAGGACGAATATACCATTTTTCTAGCAAAGAGCTTAATTCCTCCTTAAGTTTCTCCAGTTCTTTCACTCCCATCCTATATGGCCTTTTAGCTATAGGTGGAGTGCCAGGTTTTAGTTCAATAACAAATTCAACTTCGCGTTCTGGGGGCATACCTGACAATTCATCTGGGAACACATCGGGAAACTCGCACACCACTCTGATGTCCTCGGGAGCTGCTCCATCAGCTTGATTGACTTGACATTGCTCAGTGGGCTTGGCTGCCTGGTACTCCACTTTTTCTCTAGTCGTGGCTATCGGTTGTATCATCCTTTCAGTGCACTTGATTACCCCACCGTAGTAGGCTAACCAGCTCATTCCCAGGATCAAGTCAAACCCAACAGAGTTCAGGAGTATGGGGTATACTTCGAAGTCTACCCCCCTTATTGTGATGAGGGTCCGGGTGCAACGTAGAGTGGCACGTTGCTCCCCCCTGGTGAGCTAACTAGCATAGTATTCCTCATAGGTCGTAGGGCCAGCATATTCTTTTGAACAAATGCAGCAAAGATGAAAGCATGCGAAGCTCCAGAATCGAATAAAACAGTTACAAGGGTCAAGTTGATGAGGAACGTACCCACAACCACGTCGGTAGCTCCCTCTGCGGTCTCAGCACCCATGTGGTTGACTTTGCCCCTAACGGGGTTCTGAGGACCTCTACCTGCTTATGCCTGTGGCTGGTTCCCATTCTGCCCAACTCTGTGGGGGTTGTTCTGACCGGCAGCGTTCTGAGCTTTCTTGGGGCAGACATTGGCGTAGTGACCCTGCTCACCACAGTGGTAGCACACCCTTGGGCCCACCGGTACATTGTTGGCGTTGTTGGGACGCTGGGCAGGCCCTTGCTGCACCTAGTTGCGCTAAGCTGGGGCATTCTGCAGCTGGTTCTGGAAGCGCTGTTGCTGCGGTGCCTGAGAGTACTGGGGGCGCTGCTGGTTCTGGCCACGGTTGAACGAGCCGGGCTGGCTTTGGAAGCGCTGCTGGCTCACCATCTGTTGGCCTTAGGGAGCACTGAAGCGGGGGCGGTTGTTGCTCCTAGACTGCTGGCCCTGGAACTTCCGCTTCTTCTCCTCCATTTCACGACGCTTGTGCTCTAGCATCAAGGCACCGTCCTCCAGTTCCTGAAAGTTGGGGAACTTCGCGCACATCAACTGGTACTGCAGGGCATCCTGCAAGCCATCGCGGAACCGGGACTGCTTCTTCCTGTCTGTGTCCATGTCCTCTGGAGCATAGCGGGCAAGCTCAATGAACTTGTCACGGTAAGCTGTGACGCTCATCCCTTCCTGCTTCAGTGACAGGAACTCCTTCTTCTTCAAAGTCATCAGGGCTTCAGGCACATGGTGCGAGCGGAAGCTGTCGTGGAACTCTTGCCATGTGATCTGAGTACGATCAGGGTGAGCGTACTGGTACGAGTCCCACCAGTCCAAGGCTGGTCCTTGAAGCTGTCCTCCTACGTACAGCACCTTCTCCCGGTCGTTGCACTGAGCGATGTCGAGTTGTCGCTCCACTGCCTTGAGCCAATCCACTGCATGCAAGGGATTAGTTGCTTTGTTGAAGGTGGGCGGGCGTCCCTTCAGAAATTTGCCCCTCCTGTCACGGGGCGGCATATTGTGCTGCGGTGGATTCTGCTGTATCTGCTGCTTCATGACCATCGTTTGTGCCATCTGTTGCATCAGCTGGGTCTGTGTGAGCATCATCTGCTCAATGGTGGGGGGTGGTGGTGGCAGTCCACTGGCACTGGCGTTGCTCTTTGTGTTCACCATCTATCATCAACAAGAGATCCCCATAAATTTTAAGACCAAGTAACTTAGGAGCAGAAGTACTTGAGAACATTGAACTGGTTATGATAGAGCATAAGGTAGATAAAGAGCTAGTGAAGCAAATAACCCTTTCTATGTATTCAATAACATCCTTATGCCTTAATCCAAAATCTAGATGGTAGTAGACTTGCGTCCACGCCCATCACAATCATTACAAAAATCCAACTCAAACATAAGCATAATGGTAATCAAACCAAACATCGAAAGACAAGGTTCACACTGACTCGACTAACTGGTTTTTGACTCGACTGGAAAGAAAAACGATGACTAATCGATCTTATTACAAACTCATGGTAAACTCCTAAGGACCCTGCTGGATGGTGGTGCTGGCGGCGTCAGATCCGAAGCGGTGCCTCTTGTGAGGCGGTGACTCTGCACGGTAGTCTGGGTTGCGTGGCAGTGGTGCTCCCATCATCTGGTCCAGCTGCTCCAACTCCTGCCGAGTCCCTCTCAGCTGCTCCCTCAGAGCGGCGATCTCGTCAGTAGCTGCCTCTAGGTCACTGTTGAGGGTAGCCACAAAGTGCCACAGTAGCAGCGAGCCGGGGGTCGTCGATGTCTCTGATGGGGGTGATGGTGCAAGCTGTCTCCCCACTCCTCCTGCGGGGGTACCACCTCTCTGGCCCGTCCTGGATCTCTGCCCAGAACCTGTCCCTGTAGTAGTAGAGGGCACGGCGAGCAACATCTGCTATCCCTGCCTCCTGGGTGGATCTCTCACTGGAGGCGTAGTGGATCGACCTCGTCCTGGCAGCTCTAGCTTCGTGGTCAGCTGTACGGATCCTCAGGGAGGTACTCCAGAAGGTGGGGAAGCGGGGGGGGGGGGGGGGTCCACCTCTCACTATGGTACTCCATGCCCACGTTGCCTGTGCCGTAGTGGTAGCGGAGTATCTGCCTCAGGCGCCAGTGGTAGAAGTTGTCTCTAGCGTCTCTGACAAAGTCCTCCACGGTCCACCTTTGTGCTGGTGCAGGTGGCTGGGGTGCTGGGGGCTCCTCAGGGTCATCACCCTCGCCATCTGACGGATCATCACCACCGTCTTCATCATCATCATCATCACCATCGCTATCATCACCATCGCTATCATCACCATCTGGGTCTCCGACAGCATTCCCACCACCTGGCTGAACTTGCTCGGGCTGCTCCTCTGGCTCTTCAACGGGCTCCATCTCCTCGTCCTCGGGCTCTCCCCGCAGCTGCTCCGCCTCTTCTTCTTCCTGCCTCAGACGCTCCTCCTCTTGCATCTCTTCCCACTCCTGGAAAACATCCTGGTAGGGGGCGCCAAAGTCCATCTCCGGAACACGGGGCGGAAGGTAGCCACAGGTGGACTTGCGGGCGGTCAGCTTCATGCGAGCCATCTACTGCAGAGAGAAGACAAAGAAAAATTTTAGAAAAACTTTGTAAAGAACTGAGGTAGAGGAGACACTGAACACTATTTTGCAAAACTCAACACTTTTATAGGTAAAATAGTGAAGACTGAATTTGGCTAATACCGACCGTTCTATCTAGGCTGCGATCCTACAGTCAGCACGGCTTTGATATAGGTTGTCTGTCCCAATTCAAACACCAAGATCTGATAAAAATAAAGATAGAATAGCTCCATATTCTGAGAAGGTTTTGGTAATTTTCCTCTCTAACATAGCATATTTAACTGTATTCATTTGTGAAAACCATGAAGATATTTCTCAGTGTTACACCATCTGGTTACATAAGAAGTATGGCATTTCAGATGGAAGATGAACTTACTATGGTGCCACTGACAAGTATGTTTCTGATTCAGTACTACTCAAAGAAAGTTCAATGGTCAATGTTCCTGTTATCTGAAAACGCAAGAAATGTACAGTTCCATAGTATACAATTTCAACGAACGAGAACGAGAGGACTGTGAAAATCAAGTAAACACTACCACAAAGGATGGACGACAGACCCTCAATGTTTAACTGAAAACTCAGGTCCGCTACTGTACTGCATACTGACCAGGGGTAAGGATATTGGCAGGAGAATTCACAAGGTCTCTCCCAAACATGATGCCCGAGGAAACATGGTTAGCATACTCAAGTCTCTGGTCCACCTCTGGACCACTGCCCAATCCAACGAGGTCTACTTGCTTCAGATGCATTTTTTGCATTCAGACTTGTATCTGCTGTCCTCGTGCAATCCTAGCACAGTTCCTGCATATGGAGCTCAAACAGGTCCTTAGAAATCAACTCCAGCAGCAACAATCTAATGCATTCCAAATCCATCATTCATTCTAGTAACACGGAATACAGATTTACAGTACCTGAAGTAATTGCTGCGGCAGCGTTGAGCCTGAGCTCTTCCGTGGTCGCACCGGGGGAGGCAAGGACGATGGCGGCGCTGGTAGCCAGAGCGGCCTTGGCGGCCGACGCGACGAACTAGCCAAGGCCCTGCAGGCAACCGGCGACGTGGGCCACGAAGCCGACCAGAGCCACCCGCTTGAACGCCTGCCCCTGCACGCGGCGGACCACCGACTGGCCGGGCTTGCCGGCGAAGTCCTCCTCCGCCGCCACCACGGCTGACAAGAGACCGTCGAGCTGCTCGTCAAGCTTCTCCAGGACAGCGTTCTCGAAGTTGTTGGAGTCCGGGGCCCTGGGTTGCGGCAAGTCCTTGTCGATGACCTCGACGGCGAGTATGTCCCCGCTCCAGTCGAAGAATCCGATGTCCTCCTTAGCGGCAAAAGTAACCTCCGAGGTCGTCGAGGTGGTCGATGCAGTGGAGGTCGTCCGCGGGCGGGTGCGGCGGCGGCGGTTTTCCGCGGCGGCGGAGGTCGCCTGTCACACCCGGATTTTCACAAAAACCCGAATGCGGCCATATGTGTGCCCAGGAAGTCTTAGTACACATACAGCGAACAAATACGATAAACAGAGAACATATGCTGGAATAAATTCTTCATTAAATAAAATGTTTACATCCGAGTATTTCATAAATAATCTAAACAATAACAGCGGAAGACTAATAAAACTCTCAACTAATGGAGCCGCAATCCACAGGGACTCTGACTGGG
This sequence comes from Echinochloa phyllopogon, assembly GCA_033239725.1. Lineage (NCBI taxonomy): Eukaryota > Viridiplantae > Streptophyta > Magnoliopsida > Poales > Poaceae > Echinochloa > Echinochloa phyllopogon. The sequence goes on along the minus strand of BTCW01000018.1, from coordinate 57,018,972 downwards.
AGATCACAACTCAGTAGTACGGTAAATCTTCTGAAAACTCAGCAGCAGACTCATGCCCAGCCCAATCTGTTTACCCATTCGGGATTTTGTTGAATAAAATAGCAAGTATAAGTAAACAATTACTTAGCAAGTATAGCACGGGTATGAAGGCTCAAAATAGGCTAGACACGGCTTAACTGCATTAGCATTTTTAGTTGGTTCATTTTAACATTAACCAAATTACTACAAGTGAATAAAAACCTGGTTGTAACCCAATTAATAAAGTATAAGTGACATTAAACATAAATAAACATCATCTTCTAATCAAAAAGGATCCAGGCCGCCCGTGACCCTGAGCAAGGCTATCATGATAAATTTTACAGTCTGCAGAGGTTTCGCCCTTTACCCACTAGTCGCGTAAAAGTTCAAAAGAACTTTGCACCCAACCACGCACATCAACACTTCCGAGGTGTGATTGCATAGGGACGCTACGAGGTTTTTTACAAGACACCCTAACAAGACAGTGGCCGCTAAGGTACAATAAGGTGGTGAGACTCTAGGCACCGAGATCGACGTACGCCTACGGAGTCACACCATAGGGGGGTCGATGGCGTCCAGAGCGCGGACATCGCACCCAACAATGCGCAACGTGCGGAGTTCCCCGTCGCAGGGACTCCCAACACGGGACTGGGTCTAACAAGACCTAGTCGACGGGGCTATCGTCCTCGGTGGAATCAAGAAACACCTCGCGCCTTACTTCCCATAATGCCGTCGGGCCCACCGGTAACCACTGGCAAGCTAGAGACGTACAAATTACTTGACCAAGACCAGAGCCATAATAGTTCTAGCAGTGGGGACAGGCTCCTGAGTTGCCGCTTTAAGAATCGGACCTTACGGAGAGACACTAGAGCAAAGCACACAGCACATGCCCCAGCTCCCTAAACCATGTTGCTAAAAAGCAAGTTTTATCATTAATGTTGAAGTGAACCATTAAGTCAAAGTTAACAGTTAAATAAAGGTGACAGTAGCTGCGCATAGCAAAATCTACCCATATGCATAAACTCAAGGTAATCAAAGGGTAGGAGTAAACAAACTAGGTACAACCTTAATATGACATCAAATTTAGACACATGCATATGAAAGTAAATGTATGTAAACAGGTGTTTATAGGTAGCAAGGACTGTCCGTGCTATAACTTGCCTTCCTCGAAGGGCGGCTGCTGCTGCTGCTATTGTGGGTCCTGCTCCGAAAAGTCTCCCACGTACTCGAAGTCCAAAGCGAACGGCTCACTGACTGGACACGAATCACCACACAAGCGAGCACGCAAACCAATACATGCAAACAAATAATAATATATTAGAATAATACACCAAATAGTAGAAACAGTACAAGTAAATCTTTTAGAAATAATCTACGCTTCAGTACGAACACATGAGCGTGAAAATCACACTAATCGGAGCTAAAACGGAAAAGATATGATAAATCTAAGTTCTAGGGACCTGCTGGCAATTTTTAAAAGTTTCCAGGGGCTTATTTGAAGAAAACCGCGGACCTATGCGTAATTAAGAGTTAAAACCGAAGGTCTAACGCGCTAGAACGGCAAAAAGGACGGCGGGTTCTAATACTTAAAAGCTCAGGGGGGGTTTTCGTAAATCCAGGGACACATTTGTAAATATTTTCCTACTGGAGTGGACCGCGGGTTGATTCTCGGGAAAGGGAGGGGCTCTTTAGAAAAAAACACAGAGTTGACCGTTAACTGCGGGTTTGACTCGAGGCTGGGGCCACGGTGGGTCGTAGGATTTAGATCCAACGGCCTAGATTGGTCGGGAGCGAGGGGTCGTCGGCGGGGACATCGGAGCGTGGCGGCGCTGCACCTGCGCGGCGTAGGGCTCGCCGGCGTTAGGCAAACCGGCGCTAGGGGCCACCAAACTCGTCGCGACTTGGACGGGGAGCATGCTGGGGATGTGGGGGACTCGGCTAGGGGGTCCTTGATGAGGATTACGCGGTGGGGGTGACTAGCGGCGACGGTCGGCGGTCGGTTCACTCTGGCGAGGGCGAGCGAGCAAGAGAGCGAGGGAGAGAGAGCGTTGAATGGCTCGGGGACTTGCTTACCAACACGCGAAGAAGCTAGGGGGGTGAATTGGCCGGAGAGATGCCAGGGCAGTGGATCCGACGACGACGGAGCTCGAGCGACGGCGCAGAGCGAGGGGGAGATGTTGAGGCGCTTGGGGGCTCAATGTGGGGCGTGGTGAGACTCGGGGGTGCGTGGGGGAGTTTATATAGGCCGGAGAGGGGTACTTGGCGGGCGAATCACAGGAATCGGCGTTGGCCGACGATCGGGGGGTTTCCTTAGGGGGAGTCGCTTGCCTTGCTCGGGCGCTGCTCGGGAGGGGAGGTGGGGGCGGGAAGCTTCGGCGATGCTTCGTGGAGGGCCCACCGGGCGCGAGGAGGGGCTGGAAGGGCCGGCCGGGTCGGCGGTGATCGCAGCGGAGAAAGAGGGGGAGCGTCGGGAGGAAGACGAGGGATATGACATGCGGGGCCCGCGGGGCAGAGAGAGAAGGGGAGAAGGGAAAGGGGAGGGCGCGGGCTGGGCCGTTGCTGGGACGGCGAAGTGAAGGCGCGCGGGGAGTGGTGGGCCGGCTCGGGGAAAACGGCCCAGGTGGAGGAAAAGGGGTTGGGCTGAGCTCGGGGAGGAGTATTGGGAGCAGAAGTGAGCCAGGGAAAAAGCCTAGGGGGCAAAAGCGAACTTGGGCTCGAATAACTTTTCTACAGCTCAAAACAAGGTAATTCGAATTTGAATTTAAATAAATTTAAATTCTGGTTTGAATCACAAGCAATACAAAAATTAAATGGGCAACAACATGAACGCAACAAAAATGTTTCTACAACTTATACTTAATTTTAATATTAACAAATAATTTATTTAACCTATATTAATTATGATAAAATAAATAAATGCCAATTAATTACTAAAAATTTAAATAGGTAGTTTTTGGGTGTTACATCGCCGTGGGCGGGCGAGGCGGCGACGGAGGTCGGCCGTGGGCGGGGGAGACGGCGGCGGCGGAGACCGCCGTGGGCGAGCGTGGCGGCGGCTCCGGGCGCGGGTGGATGGGCGAACGGCTCCAGGCGCGGGTGGGTAGGATCCTGGCGGCTGCCCCGGCAGGGGGCTCCGGCTTGGGGGTGTCCGCGGGCGTGCGGGACTGCTGGTGCGGGAGGAGGGGGAGGTGCGGCGTGGGGGTGCCTGCGGGATGGACGGCCTGCAGTCGGGACGGGAGTCGGTTTGTGAATCGAACGGTCCAAATTGCCCAGAGGGACGACCATCTTTGACGGACCACTCACTTTTGCTTTTTTTAGGAGTAGAGAAATATAAAAAGATAAAATAAAACGGCAGCGTTGGATGGGAGGTCTCCCAATCGAGCTTTTTGTGCTTTCCTGAGGGGTTCAAAATTTCACCAGTCCAGTGTTTTTCACTCCTTGTTGATTCCTTTTTGAATAAAACACGCCTTATTGATTGACGAGAGGTTTTCATTTTCATTTTCATCTTCCAATCTTCATTTACGCTCCCCGGCATTGGGCCCCGTCAGGCAAAGCGTCGCCGCAGGTGCGAGCATACTGGGCCGCAGCATTCCCTCAAGTGTAGGCTTTTCCAGTTCGCCGTCAGCCCAACAGTCGGACGCTGCTGCGTCGTTTGGTTTAGTCCCAAACCGCTTGCTGACGCGGGTGGAGCAGTGAGCAGTGCTATATCAAGGGCCAGGAGCCCCGGGCCAAGAGCACGCAGCTGCGCAGTAGGCACATAGCGAATTATTCTTTCGCCTTTTACTAAAGAATACCGTGTGCCTGCTGCACTAAGCAGCATACGCCTATTTTTGGAGGGTTCCATCTCTTTGTGAGAAGGATCCCAACAATTCAAGAGAAATTTCACACTAGGATGTTTAAAATTTAAATTTGTTCCAAAAATAAATTATTGTACTATGCTCCTTCCGTACAAGTAATTAACTTCTTATTTCTATAAAAATATTCTTCAAAACACAACTTTAACTTCTTATTTCTATAAAAATATTTATCAAAAATTGTACTTTTATGAAAGTATTTTTCAAAATAATTCTATTCATATAACTTTTACAATTTCAAACTCAACAACTTAAAAGTTATTCATTATTTATATTTTCAAAGTTTGACTCAAATCTTGTTCTAAACGGCTTTCTTTAACAATACGGAGGGAGTATTTAGTAGGTGTATGTGCATGCAACAACTAATTAGTGTCAAATATAACTAATAATTAGAGGCAATTAATGTAATTTTACTTTTTCGTTAATCTGTCCTAAAATTTCTAGAATGTCTTCTTTGGATGGAGTACGTCGACACAACACTTTGAGTTGGAATCACCCTGTTTTAGGAATGGGGGCTTTCGGAGAGGCAGCACACCAGTACTACACTCTAGTATCATCAAACAATAGCAACTGTTTGGTGCTTCCAGGACAGCATTGTTTCTGTACCTGCCAATTTGAACGGAGTCTACTGGAATTTGTTAAGAGCCGATTTTGTGTGCTACTCCATACAAATTGATCGACAGAACCTGGATATAAATACATATGTGCCAATCATTGGACAGTTCAATGCTTTCAGGCTAGTACATCGCGTTCATTCGCCGTGGCAAAAGCTACACACGTTTTCCTTACTGTGCACAAATCTGCAGGCAGTGTGCTCTAGAGCTGCAAATGCAAGTGGTACTTCAATCCAAATATGCAAGACTGGGTTAATTGGCAGCGAAGATATCTGGCTTTCCGCAAGACAGACAGGTACATGTTGCTCTCAAATCAGTGTGCTGCTCCATATTCAAATTGCTCTTCGAAACTTGGATAAATATATAGTACGTGCTTAGACATCAATATTTCCAGTTTAGTACACCGCCCTGGAGCACTCGCCGTGGTAAAACTGCACCCCCTTTTCCCCACTGTACACAAATCTGCAGGCATGGAGTGCTCCACAGCCTCCAGTTGTTCAAGAAAGTTTGAACTGCAACTGCGAGTGGCACTTGAATACAAAGATGCAGTAGCAGATTGGTAGCAACAGGAAGTGGGAGATTTGCCCCTTTCAACAGAGACAGGCAGAGACGGTCATCTTGCTGCTGTATCAGATTTTTTTTAGAATTGCAGACAATTACAACACGCACGCACACTCATCACTATGAATACATGTACGTAAACCCTATCCCTATGAGCACATCCGAAGGACCGAGCACCCGACAGATCCGGAGATTCTCGAAGTCACCATTGACGCTTCATCGTCGGCGGAAACGCCGCTTACCACTTAACGCATAACGCCGGTAAATCCTGAGAAAATCCGAAAAAAAAGTACGAGCATCAGAATATAAACTCTGATGGGAGGTTTCCTGGACGGTACTACCGTTGAACCGCTGGTTGCGATCTCGAGTATGAATTGATAAGTTTTTTACGGGGAGAATTTTGGGCCTGTGGTCTCTGCCAAAACCAGCAGCACTAGGCTACTGGGCTACTGTGTAAATTGGTCCCGGCCTTTTTGTTTTTTTCCAGAGGATGATGCGTCCTGTGCCCTCCTGGCCTTCTAGGTAGGGACTGCAGCCTAGGAGGGTGTGGGGCCGTAAGCACGGTCCGCCTTGGCATCCATGCGTTTGTGGGCCGCGGGAAACCAAATTAGGCTTTGCGGTGGGCCGTTCGTCCCGTCCCGTCGTTCGTCACAGTACATGGCAGCGCTTTCCTTTTAGTCCCAAACCGCTTGTTGAATCGAGTGGCAACTGGGGCGCTGCTATTTACAGGGGCCAGGAGCGGCTGGTGAAAAGCAAGCAGCTGCGCAGTGGGCACAAAGCGAACTATTCTTTCGCCTTTTACTAATTTTTTAAGGTTCCTTCTCTTTGTCAGAAGGGTCCCAACAATTTGATTGAAAATTTCGAGGACTTTTTCTTTATCTGTATATTATATTATATAATTAAAAAAATAAAAATAAATTTAAAATAAATATATAAATATTATATACTGTAAAGTATAATAAAAGTTTAAGAATGTATTTTTTAAACATCTGCTGCCCTGCTCCAACCATCCACAACAAATCTTTTTCAAACATTCGTCTGATTCGAAAATCTACGCAAGTATTTCCCTAGCCTAGTGTGAACAATGTCCAGAAAATTTCAGCTGCAACTCCACGCTCCGGTAAGGTTTGTCTGATTCGAGCTGCTTTGAGACATTTGCTTTCCAAGTTTTCTTAATTTTAATGTGAACACGAGCGGGTACAAAAATGCACATCTTGTATTTCGATGCATGTAAAGAATGAAAGAATTTTGTATAAGCCGCCTGTGGTTAACTACTAGTATTACATCCTTTGATGAACAATGTGTATATGTATGTATACTACTACCTGCACTAAGACAAAAAAGTATGTTCCTTCATTTCCCCTAGCCCCTACTATACACATCTTCATCCATCGAGTTTGACCGAGTCGTCTTCAAGAAATTTTCAGCTTGCAGCTGCTTGCATTGCATCAGTCAGCTGCAGCTGCCACTGGGAGCGCTCCTTGCTGCAGAGGCGACCGGAACGCCTCCCTCGGCGTCGACGCGTCGCAGCCCCTCGCCGCCGTTGGGCTGTTGAAGCTTCGCCTCATCGGAGAGGCGAACCGGGACGCGCCGCCGCCGCCGCCGGCGGTGCTGCTGCACCTCGGCGAGAGGTTCACCTGCTCCAGCGCCTGCAGCTGGAGCTCCGACGGGTAGTCGCGCACGCACCCGATGCGGGGTCCGGCGCCCGTCGTCCATTTGAAGGACAGCTGCTTGCCCAGCTGGTACGACTTCATCTCCTTCTTGGAGTTGATCCGCTCCAGGATCTTCTCCCGCGGCACCGGCGCCTGCTCTTCGGCCGCCTCCTGATCGTCTCCTGATGAAACCGGCCGTGCCGCTGCAGTTTCTCCTTCGCTTCTCTCGATCTCTGTGCTGCCATTGCTGACAGCTTCAGGTAGTGTCTGGCAAGGGGCTGTTTCTTCAGGTGCAGCCGTTCTGTCTTCAGTTTTTTCGCTCTCTGAAGCGACTCTTCTGAGGCTGCCCCAGAACTCCTCATCCTCCTCTGCTGGGCTCATCTGCAGATAGTTTGCAAAGCAAATTGAGATTGCAATTCCGTGGAAACATTGATAATTTTTCTTGTGTTTCTGAATGATCATGATGTGTGTACCTTAACATCGGTAAGATCGACCAAGTTGTCCATGAGGAAGCTCTGGAACTCCTGGAAGTTCTCCTCTGTCGGGCGGTAGTGCCCGCTGTGAGGCCAAATAGCCTGTCACACAAACATAGCAGATTGCATCAGAGTGCCATCCAATGACCTGAACATATACATGAACTTTTGAAAAAAAAAGTACTACAACTTGTTGGGAAACGAAGACAGTAGATTCATAGGTGTAGTACCTTCAAGGTTCCATTCTCAACGACCAATCGCCCAGCAGCAGAAGTAGCTCCTCCGGCAAGAAAGCTAGAATGTTGAAATGTACCCTTTCTCTTCTGCACATGACATTGCAGGACAATGTTACATGATGAACTGACAATTCTAAAGCTTAGTGAACTTTTTCCAATATGAGGGTATGTGAATATTTACCTGGCCAACATACAAGCTCTTAGATGTGCTAAGAACAAAGATCCACTTTGCATCCCGTGGTCCGCAGGACGTGTCGAGGATTTGCCCGCTCTTCTTGTATAAGAACTTGCCGTCCTCGATTACGACTTCATAGTCCTCTCTTTCTTTCTGCACAAAATGTATGCGTCGTGTATTAGCCACTGTATGTTCTACTCTGATGATTTCTTTGCGAGCTCTGTTTTCTGTGAATACTTACTGGACCAAGGTACTTGATGCACTGGCTTAGAAGCTTTGATCTTGAGCATTTGCCTTCAAGGTTGATCTCTCTGCCTTCTCCAATATCGAGCCTGGATAGACAAACCAAACCAGGTTCATCAGCTCAGATTTCATTTCAGCGGTTAAATTACGAAACCTGAGTTACTAGCACACTGATAACTAACCAGTAGAAGAAAGGCTGCTTGCTTTCACATTGGAGCCAGCAATCGTAGTAGTAGTGAAGGTTATGACCGTAGCGGTGTCGTGGGTCAATCTGTTCATTAACAATTTCAGTATGAGATGAACATTAGCATATTTCTTGACCGGAAATCAGTAAAGCCACAACATCTGAAGGATGCTGAATCGACACTCACCGCTTCGAGCCAGTGCTGCAACGCGAGCTTCTGGGCATTGTCATCCTTGAGCAATCCCTTTCCAACCTGAAAGGGGCAGATCAATTTTAGTCGAGCCCCGCCCATCTCACAACGATTTGGTGACAAAACTATTCATTCAGAACAAAAGGAACAGCGAAATGTGTACCTTGGCAGCTCGAGTTCTTGCCCTTGACCACTTGGACATGGCGGTCTCCTGCTTCTCGATGTCGAAGAAGGAGACGGAGCTGCGCTTGAGCAGCGCGAAATCCAGCAGCTTCCACCTGTCCAATCCACATCATCAAGCAAACGAATCAGCACCACCGACGCGCAATGCCGCCGCGAACCGAAGCGTCTCAAGATTGAAGACCGACGAACAGGTGAGGCACGCACCAGCTCTGCTCGACGAGGACGGCGCAGTCGGCGAGCTGGCGGCGCGTGCGGAAGCTCTTGTACACCTTCTGCAGCCTGAGCGCCGCGGCCTCGTGCTTGGGGCTCTCCGCGGACGGCGAGTCCGGGAGGTCGGCGAACCGCGCCCTGGCGACCTCCCTGGGCAGCGGCGCCCCCCGGATGGAGATCTCGGTCTCCACCTGCAGGGCGGCCTGCGCCCGCTTGAAGCTGAGCGAGCCCTCGATGAGCAGCTTGCCGGAGCCGAGCGCCTTGAGGATGGCCTTGGGCTCCCCGGCGGCGCCCGCCGGGGGCGCGTCCTCGAGGTCCAGTGGGTCGTAGTCATCGGCGGGGCACGAGAAGAGGACGCCCATGGCGGCGGCGATGCCCTCTAGATCTTTCCTCGTACCTAACGCGAGGACACAACACCCGACGAGACAATCCGATTCAGACGCTGGGAAGGACAAGGCCGCGCTAGCAATGGCGAGGCGGGAGCAAGCTAGGGAGCGCACAGGAAGAAGAAACGAAACGCGAGAGGCAAAAGAAGCACCACCACCACCACCCTGCTCACCTGTAGGCTGTTGCCAAGCTGACTCACAGCGGACTCCTCTGTTGTTGGCTGGTTCTTGTGTTGTGCTCTGCTCTCTCGACTCGACGAACAGAAGAAGATGGTGGCTGATTATCTTGTGGGTGGAGGTTAGTGTGAGACAAGGGCAGCGATATATAGAGGGGAGAGCAGCTGACCCGCTCAGCTGGAGGGTGCGCTGGCTGGCTGGCGGTGTGGACTTTCCGGCCGGGCGGGTAGTTTTGCGGCGGTTCCACGTGTTCTCGGGGATGTCTCCTCCCTCACTCGGAATCGAGCGAGCTCTAGGCTGGCTTCGGCATGGCAACCGTGTATCAAAACTAGCGACGGACGCTGCTCTGCTCTGCTCTCTGACTCTCGTAGTATCCGGCGTGTTCTCTTCTCCTTGGGTCATGGCGCGGGTCGTTTTAATTTGTAAAAGCACTGGAATTTGCTGTCCGTGGAAGACGACGAGGTCACGCGGTATAAAGAATGAATTTGCTGTTTTCGCAGTTCAGGATGAAAGAATCCGAGGAAATTAGAAAAAAAACTAAATGCAAGTTTGTTTAATGTCTATATAGTTAACTAAATGCAAGTTGTGTTCCCCGGCCCCGATCGATTTCGCCCCGATTTACCAAAGCCGATGCAAATTACTGTATAATGGTTTACCTGACGGCTATACGTGCGCGTGCAGTTTCCATGAACTGGCTGATCGAGCCCTGGTGGTTATTCGCTATAGGTTACGATGACGAGAGGAGGGAGGAGACGCAGTACTAGTGCCGATGGGCGTAGTACGTACGAGAGAGGGGGACAGCCCAGTTTAATATTATGGAGAAATTGCTGTGGTCGGTTTGACGGTGCAGGAATTTCTCTTTGTCCGCTTTGTTTGTGCGTTGTCCCAGTCCCAGCATGGGGCTGTTTTTTACTTGGAAAAAACGCGGTGAAACCCGCTAAATCGTACTACGTGCCACCGATCAATTGACTGCTTCGTCGGGTTACACACTCGTCTTCACTTGTAAATTACTTTGTATGTACAGTACATTACAGCAAATCCCTCTGGATATGAGGACATGAGATCAGTTTGTGTAAACCATGCACTACTTCGGAGTATATCTTGTATGCTCTCCTCTTGCCACGCCATCACCGCTTAATTTATTTCGCTTTTCTAGCTCGGACACGTCACTGTAATTTGCTCGTAAAAAAAAGAATAGGGTACACAAGCACGTCAGCGGTTCCTGCGTCGAGGACACATTCTGGTTCCTACGTCATTGGCCTGATAGCTACACTCGCTCTTTGTTTTTGCTGAATTTTGACCTCGACCAGCACATACAGGTCGGTCTATTGTGTCCGTGTGCCGTGTCAAAATGGAGTTGGGGCCACGAATTTCTCGAGAAATTTGGACGGTGAGCTACTGAGTTTTCGTGGAACAATTCATCATCTAAGGCGTTACTAGCAGACTCCGTAATTTGTAAAGAAACAATGTAATGGACGGTCTCCTGAGCTTTGATTTTCATTCGCCAGAAATTGAGAACTAGGTGGTAGATACGCGTATAGCTTTCGATGCCGATGCATATATATGATGTGTGCAAAAAGAACCACCTTGCTTGCCTGATTCTGGCTAGCAAGCTAGCGACGTCCCCAAGTGAGCGACCACATTCTCACACGTGTACCTGCACCGGCTTTGTTGCAACAATTTCTGTCTCCTGTGGACGTACACGTGGCCCCTGAACATGTGTAGTCCACTGCACACGCACTAGCAGCTCCACATTTTCAGGAACGCAAAACTGCAGCTGTAAAGCACAAACTCCGTATTGGACTCTTGGTGCCCCGTACTCGATTTAACAGAGACCGCTGTGGGCCTGAAAAGTTTTGTCGAGGTAGGCATTGAATATTTTTCGCGTTATATATACTTCATTCGTCCTCAAATTAAAAGATGTTGAGTTTACTATAATTCAAATTATTTTAAATTTAACCGAATTTATTAAACCAATAATATATTTTTTAGAATTTATTTCTCTGATGTGGTATAGATGATAACACTTTTTTATATAGATTTATCAAACTTTGAATAATTTGACATATAACTAATTCATTTATGGTCCCTTATATTTCAGAATGATGTTATATTTCTATACATTTTAGCCTAATTTTGTTAGGCCTTGGCCTTAGCATTCTGATAGAGTAGCTCTCAAGTTTCCTATTTGTGGAGCGGCTTCTTGTGAGGAAGTAAGGATAGATGGTAGACTCTGCCAAGTGCCCACGTGCCTTTTCCATTTGGATACGTGACCATCTCTGCACACACATAATTGATCAGAATTACCTCTCTGTAATTAATTTGTAATATGAGTTATTTTGTTCTCTAATTTTGTATTGCTGGTGTTGCTTTATCCTCATTCCTTTTTCAGTTTTCGTCCATAGAGATTGACGTTCATATATTCAGGTCAACCAGGTCTTACCATAACCGGAGTATAATATATACCTGAGTGTGTGTGCTTTAGAAAGTGATGCAAGGCTGTTGCAGTTGAATTCAGTTTGAAGCGCGCGGGGTTGTCAGCGAAACTCATGATGACTAGATGGACTAATAATGTTCAGTTGTACATTTTTAGTATAGGCATAACTTCTAACAGGTTCTTTTTTGGTTAAAAGAACAGGGCACCGTATCTCAATTATCTCGATGTTCCTTGTACCAAAGCAAGCACAAGACATAGAGAATTGGAATATTTATTCATAAACTGGCATATAAATAATGAACCGCTTATACCTTGACCTGAAGGATCTAAATGGCGACCAGAGAGGGGGAGTGAATGGGAGCCGATAAAAATTTCTTCTCGAAACACGGCCTATATCCCAAAACCACTACCGACAAGTTCCTCACAAGCTTATCGAGGTAGCGTAGTCACAACGGACCTACCAACCCTAGAAGCTCGAACGAGATAGAAAGTGGAAGCACAACTTAAGAAGCAAAACCAACTGCTATCTGCCTGAGCCCCGACGGACTGTCCGCACAGAGTTCGCGGACCGTCCGAGGACCTAGCGGACTGTCCGACTGAGAAGGAGCGGACCGTCCGAAAAATCAACTTGAAACTCCAGAAGGTTGGATCCTCTACGGACCGTCTCACGGACCGTTTTGCGGACCGTCCGCCAGTGTCGCGGACCGTCCAAAAAAGTCACACGGATTTTTCGAGAAAAGACTTAGCCAAAACGAGAAAACTCAGAAGGGCAGCCAAACCACGGACCGTCCGCCATACCAAGTCGGACCGTCCGAGAAGCCCGACGGACGAACAGGAAGAACAGCTACAGTAACGCGCGGGTCAACTCCCCCAAATCCAACACCGAATCTCTCAAATGGCTGGAGCTCTTGAAGCGAAACTTTGGGGAGATGTGAAGCAACCCAATATGAAGCTATGCCCCAAAAATCTCGGCCTCTAACTCCCTACAACACAAGAAATCGCGGATCTAACGGAAGAACACCCTCACCACGAGTTCATCACAAAAACTTCAAATCCGGACCAAATCTCGACGTTTGAGGGGTCAAGATCATCCACAAAGAGGCACAAGGCACTCACCCATGATCCCCACAAAGAAATCCGAGAGGAAACGACCTAGAAACGAAGAATCGAACCAAGAACGAAAATAGCACAAAATGAACTCGGGAAGGAAGGCAAGCAAATCAATTCTAGAACGATTCTTCCATACAACAAGAGGTCACGATCTGTACAACGGTGGCTAACCTCCACCCTTCATCCACCCGCTAAGATTACTCGATCTGCACTTGGCTAGCCTACCAGAATAGAGAGAAAATGAACTAGGGTTTCGAACAGCTCACTTGCCATCCCCTCCACCTCCTATTTATATTGAGTCATCTGGTGGGGGGAAAAGACCACACTACCCCTACACTCTAAGCCTAAGATACATACCCCTCAGGGGCAATCGTGAAACTCTGAGATATTTCCTCCGGCTGGGCACGCCGTCCATCTGGCCTTGCTTCCCTCCGACGCAAGCTCCAGGATCCCGCCGCGTGTCCACCGCTTCGAAGCTTCCCGAACATGCCCGGATCACCGTCTCCGTCATGTTGGGCCTTCGGTCTCGGTTTTGAGGCCCAAACCGAGAAACCCACCTCCGATGGTTTTGTGGCCCAACCATCAAACCCCGCGTATAAGCTTCGGTTGTTAGCCGCTACCTTGCACCGGCTCAATCCACGACGTTGTCTTGCTCTTCTTGCACCATGCCGACCGCACTCGATCCCGTCTGGCCCACCGGGTCCCTCGAACCAAGCCTACTTGTCTCTCCACTCCTCGGAGGCCACTCTGGCTAAGACCTTTCGCGCTTGTTCTTCACCTGCACCAACGCAAACCGAGTCGCATCGAACACCTGCAATACTAGGCCAAGAGTCAGTCCAACACCACGTTGTCAATCACTCATCACACTGGAAGCGACCATCCACCGGTCCTCGGACGCACCCTTGACAACACAACTCACGATTTTGGAAAGGAAAAAGAAAACAGAAAAGAAAAAAGAAAAGAAGACTCAAACAAGTGACTCAAAGCAAAGAGCAAGCCGAAAAACCAAGTCACTTGAAAGAGAAAGTCTCGGTCCCCTAAGACAAGGGCAACGGCTCAACACAACCGAGACCAACAAGCTCCAAATGCCGACCCCTCAAGAAGAGGCAGAAAGGGCTCAACACCATCGGCATAAAGAGCAAAGCAAATCAGGAACACAAGAAGCTCCCCCTGCACACAAGCGGACTCCCCTTGAACTGAGTATCCCTCTAATGCAAAGCCATGCACACAAAATCTACCCTGTTTACCACAAATTCTTCCCATTGTTGCCAATGCAGGAATCAAGGCTAACATGCAAACAATTCAACCTAGAGCTTCTCAAATATACAATGAGCACTATAAAATGCTACACAATTGCAAATGAGCAAGCAAGATAGTCCAAGGTTCTGTACAAGCATTGCCAACAAGATTTCATGATTGTATAAACATATGGCCAATTAGTTTCCAAGTTCAACAAGTTTTTCAAGAATTTATCACATCATGAGCAAACTGATAACTTCAAGCCAAAATGAACTAAATCATGCAAAGATCATCTCAGGTCACCAATTCTAGTTAAAAGATCATTGCAAACACCCAAAGTGTATCTCATGTCATGTCAAAGCCACCGAGCCATGTGTCTACTTCTAAACAGAGACTTCTCTTAGTAGACAGCATGCAACGGTTTAGCACCCAAAATTATACACATAATAGCATATTTGACGTGTTTAACACATTTTTGTTTTTCAACCATAAGCACTTCATTTTTCAGATTTTGGATTATGGTACATGAAGTGCCTTTGCGGCAAAAAGAAGCTCATGCTTCTCCACAAGATAAACAGTAGGCTAAACATTTGCAATGATAAAATGATCTTTGACCCATTTAGCAAGAGAAAGATATCCTAGCACAATCTAAGCATGAGAAAGCATTTAGGCTTGAACTAAGCATGGAAAGCATTTGCTCATGGGTGAGAACGAGTTTAGCATTTCAAAATCATTTGCAAGCTCATTATGAATATACAGTGAATCAATCAGGAGCATAGCAAATCATCACCAAAAGACTATACACATGTCCACTAGCTCAAGTGTAGCAGATTATAGCATTCAATCTATATGGGAGAAGCTCATCCTAAAATGCATGAAAATGAATATGTACAAATGCAAGACCTATGAAACAAATGCAAATGTAGACTGTACATAGTATACATATGCTACAAGGAGCCCTAGAAACCAACTCAAAGAGGACAACAAACTCCAAGCTCTCCTCGCATGCGGGCAAAGGTAGCTTGATCAAGAGGTTTTGTAAAAATGTCAGCTAGCTAGTTCTGGGTGGAGACGTGAGATAGTTCAATGTGACCTTTCTCAACGTGATCTCTCAGAAAGTGGTACCTGTGGTTGGTCTTGGAATGTAGCACAGGGTTCTTAGCTACACTAATGGCACTGGTGCTATCACAAAGAAGTGGAACTCTAGAGAAGCTTAGACCAAAGTCACTCAAGGTGTATGTGATCCATAGAAGCTGGGAGCAGCAGCTGGCAGCAGCAACATATTCGGCTTCAGTGGTGGACTGCGCAACACTAGACTGCTTGCGAGAAGACCAAGAGACCAAAGAAGAACCAAGAAATTGACACTGACCCGAGGTAGACTTGCGGTCCAACCGACACCCAGCGGAATCAGCATCGGAGAACCCGTGAAGGCTGAGTGTCGAGGAGGCAGAATACCAAAGACCTAAATCAGGAGTGTATTTTAAGTACCTGAAGATTCTCTTAACAGCCTGCCGATGCGAAGTTCTCGGTGAAGCTTGAAAACGAGCGCACAGACATACGCTGAATTGTATGTCTGGCCTCGTCGTCGTCAAGTAGAGGAGGGAGCCGATCATGCTCCGGTACTCCTTCTGGTCCACTGGATCTCCATCTTCATCAGCATCCAACGTTGCAGTTGTACCCATCGGTGTCGACATCGGCTTGGAGTCACTCATGTCGAACTTCTTCAGCATGTCCTTCGTGTACTTCGCTTGATGCACGAATGTCCCATCCTTGACTTGCTTGATCTTGTAGTGCACTCATCGAAGTCTCCTATGATGCTTGAGGGTGGATGCCTAGCTTGAATGTGTCTTGGTGCCTCACGCCTAGACATCTCCTCCCCCTCAGCAACTGCTTCCACTCGACCTGCAGGTACTTGTGTTGATGTGGTAGTGGGGGAAGGACCATCGTCCACCGTAGTCGTCGTAGTGGAGGTAATAGGTACACAAGTTGTAGGAGGCAGACCATCTCCATCGTCATCTTCACCATCATCCGCTTGCTCGTCCTCGAAGATCGTCTGTCCCATCCCTTCATCACCTGCACACTCAAAGACAGTCGAGCTACACGGAATCGTCTCGTCGAATGTAACTTCGCAAGTCTCCATGATTTGGTTGGAGTTAAGGTTGAGCACACGATATGCTCTAGAGTGATTAGCATAGCCAAGAAAAATTCCATCATGAGAACGAGACTCGAATTTGTCAAGATTTCCTTTCTTAAGAATGAAGCACTTGCAGCCGAATACTCGAAAATGACTCACCTTGCGGGGTCTCCCGTGAAAAATCTCGTAGCAAGTCTTCTTCTTGAACGCACGAAGGAAAATCCGATTTGAGACATACCATGCGGTGCTCACCGCCTCGGCCCAATATCTCCTAGGAGTCCTATGCTCATCGAGCATCGTCCTAGCCATCTCACAAAGAGTCCGATTTTTCCTCTCCACAACACCATTCTGACAAGCAACATAAGGCGAGGAAAACTGATGTTCAAGACCTTGATCACGGCAAAAGGCTTCAAAACGAGCGTTCTTGAATTCCGTGCCATTGTCACTGAGGATAGCTCGCATGGCATTACCGTTACGTTCGTTTTTCAACCTCAAGATCAAGTCTCGAAAGAACCCAAAAGTCTCATCCTTAGAAGCCAAGAAAAACACCCAAGCATAGCGAGAATAGTCGTCCACTATCACAAGGACATACCACTTCCCACCGACTGAGCGAACGCGAGCTGGACCAACCAAGTCCATATGAAGAAGCTCACCGGGACGCTCAGTCATCACCTTAGTCAAAGGTGGATGAGAAGTGGCGACCATTTTCCCATGCCTACAAGGGGCACACACCAAATCCTTCTCATACCGAAGCTTGGGCAATCCTCGGATAAGGTCAAGACTGCTCAAACGAGAGAGCAAGTCAAAGCTCAAATGACCCAACCTCCTATGCCACTTCCAAAGCTCGGAAGAGGAACCAGCCACTAGACAGCGAGAGGGACCGAAAGACCTCGAGAAATCAGTACGGAAAACTTGACCCTCGGGAATGATCATGCACACAAGGTCACCTCGAGAATCAAGAATCCGAGAAGAACCACACACAAACTGAACCTCAAAACCCTCGTCAAGCAACTGAGAGACAGAGAGCAAATTAAAACCAAGCGACTTGACAAGAGCAACACGCTTCAACGCAAACTTCTCACTTACCTGAATATCTCCCTCTGAAAGCACTCTTCCCTTACCATTATCCCCAAAAGTGATGTACTGCCTTGTCTTCACTGTGGTGAGGCTTGAGAACTGAAAGTGCATCTAGGCACTTATATGTTTTGGTGATTTTGGATGACAACATGATTTGTATTTAACTTGTTTGTTTAAAAATATCAGCAGGGTTTTATTCTTATGGATATTCATGAAATATATTTATTGAAAAATGAGAGCTCATTGTTGGTATATATGATATGAAAACAAACAAGTGTTTATGATCCCATGCAACTAAGTAATACAATGACAAGTGAAGTGAAATGACAAATGAGACACGGTCTTATGCAAATTAGTTGGTCTCATCGATAAGATACTTGTCAAAGGTTTTTGGGATAAATTATTTGAAGAAATTAGGATTTCTTTGGGCTTGGTCCATAGCTATGGGTATATTCAAATTGAGACATGATTATATGGATATTATATGGTCTCAAGTGCATGGAAGCTTATGGACAAGTTATCTACCAAAGAAAACATACAAAACAATATTGAAGATATTTCAAGTTAATAGAAGACATGGATTTCAATGTGGTATTCATGATGATGCAATACAAAGTGGATCTCAATGTGGCTAGATATGGTGAAAGGGATTAAGCTAGATGGTCGTGTCCAGGTACCAAGCAAAGAGAAGGGCAAGTTGGTCTTGTTGCCGAGGGACTTTGCTAGGGTGAAGACTAGCATCATAGTTTGATCTCTATGCACTAATCAAGCCTTACCGAGTGAAGCTATGCAATGCATCTAATTCTCTATTGATCATATATTGAAATGGCTTATGAATTGGATATACTCGGAAATTCTAAGCCATTGGCTCAAGTTGGATTTGCTCTGCAATATAAAGATGTTGAAGCCCTCAAAGTTGAGAATGACCAAGTATGGCAACAATCAAGGCATTGAAGCTCAAGTGGAAGAATTCATTTATTTTAACCTTGAGTTTAGGAATGCCGTACTATCAAGAGGGATGCAACATTAGTTGTTTGACAACACCAAAAGTGCTCATAGATCAACCCTTGTGAGATAGCCTTGAGAGTGGAGTCTTTTGGGACTCAAGTGTGCTGAGTCGACCCAAACCGACCGGTTTGGGAAACCGATCTGACCAGTTTGGGGCTCTGACAGGTGTAACGGCTACTTTGGTTTGAAAACCGGTCTGACCGGTTTGGGAAACCGGTCTGACCGGTTTCCAACGGCTATAACGGCTAGTTTTTGGGATTGGGGTATTTATACCCCTTGGCCCTCTCCTTTGAGGGCTGCTGGTTCCATTGCCTTTGTGGCACGTCCCAAGCCTTCCCAAGCACCAGCAAGCTCTCCCCAAACCTCTCTTTGTGAGAGTTGATTGAATTAGTTCATATCTTTGGATTTGGGTTGAGGGATGTATGTGTGTGAGCTATAGAAAGCTTGAGAGAGCAAATTGCAGCAGCAAAGAGCATATCCATAGCCTTGAGCACTTCCGGTGAAGTCTAGCAACCAATTGAAGCATTTGTTACTCTTGGAGGTGAAGCCTCCTAGACGGCTAGGCGTCGCCGATGAGCTACCTTGTTTGTGGTAAGCCTCGGATCGTTTGTATAGGCCGGCCTAGCCTCCTTCGTGGAAAAGGGCCAAAAGCTAGTGGAACCGAGGAAAGTGGCTTGGAGTGGATAAGCCCGCCTTTCGTAGGCCCTCAACGGAGACTAGGATTCATCGTGTCTTTGTGACAGCCTTGGTGGCAGCGGTGAACTCCGAACTTCGGGAAAACAAATCCTTGTCTCTTGTTTTACTTCACAAGCTCAATTCTAGCATTTATATTCGCTTCCGCATCGTTGTACTTGGGTGTGCTCTACTTGTGTGCAGGGACTAAGTGGACCTGCTAGTTATCATCTACAGGAGCCCATCACCAAGTTTGGCTTGTGCTAGAACTTGTAGAGGGGGTTAATTTACATAGTTGGTTTCTCTGTGGAAAACCGGTCTGACCGCTTTGGTAATGCGGTCTGACCGGTTTTAAAAACCGGTCTGACCGGTTTTAGAAACCGGTCTGACCGGTTTTTGTACTAACTGTGTGAAAAAGTTTGTAATTTGCAGATTCACCTATTCACCCCCCCCCTCTAGGTGACATCAAGGTCCTTTCAATTGGTATCAGAGCCTGGCCTCACATCCAAGCTTAACTGCCGTGAGGAAAGATGTCGACCACTTGTGAGGTAACCTATGAGCCACAAGCTAGTGACGGCTCAAATTATTCAACTTGGTCTTATCATGTGCTTAATGATCTTAGTGCCATGAGTCCTATTCTTGAGCGGGTTGTAGTTGGAGGCATTGATCGTCCTAGTGTTGATTGGAGCGTGTCCAATCCAACCGAAGACGAGATGAATTGCTTTCAACTCAACGCTCGTGTCGCTAACTTCTTATTTGATGTTGTGAGCAATGAAGTTAGAGAAATGATTCTAGAAGATGAAGCAACTCTATTCGATGCTCATCTTATTTGGGCTCGACTTGAGAAGCTATATGCCAACATCAATAGCGACAAGCAAGACCAAACAAGTGCCAAGTCACATGAGGAGAGCTCTACATCAGCAAAATCATGCACCAAGCCTTATGAGATGACCACCGTGGAGCCACAAGATCAAGACAGCTCAGATGCCTGCTCCCTGCCAAAACCGGTCCAACCGGTTTCCCAAACCGGTCTGACCGGTTTGGGCAGGAAGGGTGCAGCTGGCTGCAAGAAAGGAGGCCGTCGCCATGCAAGAAAAGTTTCAAGCTCACAAGCAATATCATCCTCCAATGATGAGGCACTCATATATTACAAGTCCAAAGAAGACGAGAAGGCGAAAAACTCAAAGGATGAGACTATCCTAGCTCTTATCAAAGAGCTTGAGGAAGTCAAACTCTCAAACGCCGCTTTGGTTTGTAAGTATGATGCCATTGTTGATGATTATGCTTGTGATGCTCTTCATGTGGCTTCCATAGAAAAAGAAAACAAAATGCTCAAGCAAAAATTAGAATTAATTGCTAGCAAGCATGAGACGCTACAAGTGACGCATAAAGAACTCTTGTGTTCTCATGAAAAACTTGTAGAATCATATGCTTCATTAGAGATTGCTCATGAGGTTATAATCACTTCGGTAAAATCAATTGAACCTCAATCTTACACATGCACTTGTTCTCCAATTCAAAATAACTTATCATGTGCTAACCTATGTTGCTCTCAAGCAAAACGATCTTGGTATGATGAAGTGTGTGTAGAGTCTTGTGACGACCTCATTGCAAAGGAAAATGAAGAACTCAAGCAAGAGGTGGAAAGACTCACAAAGAACTTGACAACTCTCAAAGGGAAGAGCAATGCACAATCTTCTCAAGATAACCGTGAATCCATGGTGAAGAAGCTTGAGAAGGGATCAACCGTGCAAAGCTCTTGTGTAAATCAAGTCAAGTCCAACACAAGCCAAGATCAAGGCAATGGTGAAAAGTTGGCTCATACCAAGTGCTTCACTAAGAAAGAAGGCAAGCCAACACTCTCCAAAAGGCAAAGAAACATTGAAAAGAGAAGATGCTTCGGGTGTCTTGAGAAGGGGCATCAAATTGCTTCATGTCCAAGCAAAGTGGGACTACACCAAGAGAAGCCCTCTATCAAGCTCAACAAAGGCTTTCTCAAGGCCCAAGCAAAATTCAATGGAGAAGTGGCTGTCAAGAGCTCAACACATCAGAGTGCTGCTTGCCCTGCCAAAAGCGGTTTGACCGCTTTCACAAAGCGGTCTGACCGGTTTCCGGCAGCAGCAGCCAAGCAACTCAAGAAGGCAACCAACATCAAGCACAAGACATGCTACTCATGTCGGGAGAAAGGACACTTTGGTAAAGATTGTCCCAATGGTAAAACTACTAAACCCGACATTGTCCATTCTATGCATATGAAGCTTAGGGACTCTCCAAATGCTTCTTGTGCTTCTAAGGTGATTAAGGCATCAAAGAGTAGCACAAGAGCAATTTGGGTTCCTAAGCATATTGGGACTAACAACATCGGACCCAACATGAGTTGGGTACCAAAGCATGCTTGATGAGATGGTAGGGACTACGAGATGCATTGGTGGCTTGGCTTGAATGACAATCTTCAATTATCTACTAGCATGCCAAGAAAAACTGCTTCCGCTTCATACTCTATATCCAATGACATCTCGGTAACTTTGCGCTTAAGTTATTAAATTTGAGTCACTAGTGCCTTTGGTAGGATCAAGTGTCTCTAAGCCTTTGACTCATGAGACGCTTGATAGTGACTTAGATTTCTTTATTGAACTTTTATTCATATATGCCATGTGATGCTTTTAATGGCTCTCTAGCAGAGCAATATTGTGTTAAGTTGCAGTGGATCATTTTCCGACGAGATTTGAATCAAACATCGGAAATCCACGCCAATCGGTATAAGTCTGGCAAAACCGGTCTAATCGGTTTGCTAAAGCGGTCTGACCGCTCTGGCCCAGACAGTTGCAATTTGAACACATACATGAGAAATGAAGATTTAAATTAATGATTTAAGCATATGTCATGTGGTATGTCTAATGGCTCTCCAGTGGAGCAAAGTTCTGTCATTTTTAGGGTATACCACACAAGATCCGACACGGAGGCCGGAAGATCCGACCAGATGATCCGGGCGGCTCTGTGTTGAACTTCTTCCGGCCGGATGATCTATCGGAAGATCCGAGCAGAAACCGGTCTGACCGGTTTCCCAAACCGGTCTGACCGGTTTGGCTCAGGAAGTTGGGACTTGGCCATTTGTGTGAGAAATAAATACGCAAGTAATTCATTTCATGAATTTCTCACTCTTGGCATATGTTATCTATATTACTTCTTCATGATGGTATGATTACTTGGCATATTTAATTTTAAGTAAGTTATTGTGCGACTTGACCGAATATTGAATTAATCTCTTCCATGTCATTTACAAGACAAAGTGCATGTCTCATATTGTCTACATATGATGCACACATTTAGGGGGAGATTATTTCAATATTTGTGTCTTTGAGTCTAACTTTTCTTTTAGTGAATTTGTAGTCGCATCAATGAGAGATCACTTCTCTCAAAATTGGAGTTGTCAACTCACCTTGTGATTCATGACGGTAATCCTATAATCATCCATATTATGAATCTTAATCTCAATTTTTGTTTTGGCTACTCACCATAATATAGCATTAAATTCCTTAAATTGATTTAATCTTTCAAAACTAGTGCATATGAGTCCTTTCTAACCACATCATCACAAATGCACTAAAATAAGGAATTTGGTCTATATTGTGTGGCTTCGTAATTAATGGCACATGTTATCATGCTTTTATAAAAGTCATTGATTATGAAATCATGTGTTGTGCACATTAACGCTTTCTCTCTATGTTGATCAAATTGATTATATCATGAGAGAACTCATATGGACAAAATTGACAATATTGCACAACACATTCTACTAGAGGCCAATGTATGTTTTCTATGAACTAGTATTTACCTTGTGCATCTAGGCTCTATTATGCTAGAGTGTGCATTTACATGCAAATATATAAGGCTCCCTTGCGTCCATTATATATTTGGTTAACACTTTCTTGGTGAATAGTGTAAGCTAAATATGTTAATGTCGTTATGTGCTCAATATATGTGCATGTTTTTGGGTGACATAGGATAAATTTTGAAAAACCCAACTAGCATGATAGAATTGTGCATTTGTGAAAATATTTGAGGTTGGTCTTTTGACCGTTGTCAATCTATTTGTGACTATAGTTACCCTTGCTTGATTGATGCCTAGTCACAAATAGTGAAATTTTCTCAAGTCCATAAATCTTTATCTATCTCATCCCTTCCCATTTCTTTCGGAAGAAACGACAGAAAATAGATTTATTGGAAATCTTATCTCTTCTATGGACAATCTCGAGAAGTTGAAGACCATGCCTATCACATACACTCTCAGATCAAGTGAACAAGTTTTGGAGCTCAATTTCCACCATTTCAGACTAATCTCAGCTGACTGGGAGAAACCGGTCTGACCGGTTTCCCAAACCGGTCTGACCGGTTTGGGCCCAGGAAGCTGTGTGAACTTTTCTGTGGAAATTCTTGGGTTTGTGAAGGACAAATTTCATCATAATATCTTCTCAGATCAAGGGAACAAGTTTTGGAAAATGTTTGAAGCAAGATCCGACCTTGGGTCGGAAGATCCGACAAGAAGTTCCGAGCAGTTCGGTCTCGAGTTGTTTTTGAACCGGAAGATCCGACATTCATCGGAAGATCCGGAGTTCCTGACCCGACTCAACTCCCTGGGAGAAACCGGTCTGACCGGTTTGGCCCAGGAAGGTGGCCCACGTGGATTTATCTCATCCCATGATTCCCTCTCTCCTCCCATACTCATTCACCACGAGTACTCTCTCTCTCTCCTCTGTTCTTCACCGTAAGAAACGCCCCCATGGCGATTTCTTGACTCAACCAAGGAAAAGGAGATTTCTCTTTGGGATTGGAGTGCCCCAAGGCTGGTGATTGGATTCCCATCGAGTGTTGGATTCAAAACTTCATCTTTCTCGAAGTTCTTGGCTCTCAAGGTATTCAAATCTTCTCATCGCCCGATCTACTCACTCGTTGAATATCTTTCAAAACCCTTTGGTAGAACATCTTCTGGCATGCCTAGGAACCTATCCCTAAGAGATGAATCGATTTGGTGGGCTACATTTTTGCGCAACAAGGATTTGCATCTTCACTGCCAAAAGCGGTCTGACCGATTTCTAAAACCGGTCTGACTGGTTTGGGCAGTGAAGGCTCAAGTCCCTGTTTTGCAACGTGTTTGCTCACATATGGACTAGGGATAGCTTGTACTGCAATATCTTGTCAATATCCAGATCAGACTCTGTCCAGATTGATCCCCAACTCGTTTTGGCTCAGCTCAGGCAAAAGCGGTCTGGCCGGTTTGGGAAACCGGTCTGACCGGTTTGGGGCTCTGACAGGTGTAACGGCTACTTTGGTTTGAAAACCGGTCTGACCGGTTTGGGAAACCGGTGGCTATAACGGCTAGTTTTTGGGATTGGGGTATTTATACCCCTTGGCCCTCTCCTTTGAGGGTTGATGGTTCCATTGCCTTTGTGGCACGTCCCAAGCCTTCCCAAGCACCAGCAAGCTCTCCCCAAACCTCTCTTTGTGAGAGTTGATTGAATTAGTTCATATCTTTGGATTTGGGTTGAGGGATGTATGTGTGTGAGCTATAGAAAGCTTGAGAGAGCAAATTGCAGCAGCAAAGAGCATATCCATAGCCTTGAGCACTTCCGGTGAAGTCTAGCAACCAATTGAAGCATTTGTTACTCTTGGAGGTGAAGCCTCCTAGACGGCTAGGCGTCGCCGGTGAGCTACCTTGTTTGTGGTAAGCCTCGGATCGTTTGTATAGGCCGGCCTAGCCTCCTTCGTGGAAAAGGGCCAAAAGCTAGTGGAACCGAGGAAAGTGGCTTGGAGTGGATAAGCCCGCCTTTCGTAGGCCCTCAACGGAGACTAGGATTCATCGTGTCTTTGTGACAGCCTTGGTGGCAGCGGTGAACTCCGAACTTCGGGAAAACAAATCCTTGTCTCTTGTTTTACTTCACAAGCTCAATTCTAGCATTTATATTCGCTTCCGCATCGTTGTACTTGGGTGTGCTCTACTTGTGTGCAGGGACTAAGTGGACCTGCTAGTTATCATCTACAGGAGCCCATCACCAAGTTTGGCTTGTGCTAGAACTTGTAGAGGGGGTTAATTTACATAGTTGGTTTCTCTGTGGAAAACTGGTCTGACCGCTTTGGTAAAGCGGTCTGACCGCTTTCAAGAAAGCGGTCTGACCGGTTTTAGAAACCGGTCTGACCGGTTTTTGTACTAACTGTGTGAAAAAGTTTGTAATTTGCAGATTCACCTATTCCTCCCCCCCCCCTCTAGGTGACATCAAGGTCCTTTCAAGAACCACCTTCGATCTCCGGTCATGTGACGAGAGCAACCGGAGTCGATCAACCATGACCTCCTCAAGCCTCCCACTACCTGCAAAATCAGAAGCGAGTGCCGAAGTGAGCAAACGACACAGCACTGGGGTTAGCACAAAACGAGTCAAACCAGTGCCGAGCCATCTGCTCAAAAGAGGGGTTAGCAACATCTACTCTACCACCATCAGCAAAAGGTGGGAACCTCTCACGCCTCACACGTGGAGCTCTATCACGTCTAATCGGAGGAGCACCACGCGGGGGAAAGCGTGGCCTGAACTCCCTCCGAGCACCAAAGCTACGGTCGTTCCTTCCAATCTCGTACTGACCATGAGGAGGACGCCTAGCAAACTCACCACGTACAAACCCAAAGCGTCTATCACCACCTCTCTGAGGACCACCTGCAACACCACGAGCACCTCCTCTAGGCATCGAGCGCACAAACCCTTCACCCTTAGGCATAGGTGCACGAGGCTCAGGCATGCTATGAGAAGAGCGGTACCTGTCCCAGTTACCCATCTCTCTTTCTCTTCTCACTTCTCTCTTCCTCCTGAAGTAGAACTCCTCTTGGTGACCATCCCTACCACAAAACCCACAGTGGTAGCGGACTGGCTTTGGCTTTGAAGCTTCTTTTGATGGAGGCTTCTCACTTGGCTTGAGACCACTCGATTCTCCCACAAAGTTCACTCTCTTTTGGAAGTTGTTGGTTTGAGCAGGGAACACAGGAGGATTAGGAGTAGTGTCAAGTTTGTTCTTCAAGTGGTTGGGTTTGGGATCAAAGGTGTTCTTGGCTGGGGTAGTTTGTGGAGGAATTGGCACACTCTCACACCCCACATCCTCACTCTCACACACCTTCTCCGATCCAAGCCCACGACTATCAGCTCGCCTGAACTGAGCTATCATCATACCAAGCTGGGGCTCATGACCAGACAACCAACCCAAACACTTACGCAACTCATCATTCTCATCCTGCAGTCGGTTAGTTGCATGCTCAAGTTCAAGAATCTTCAAAGCATTTACATCACAACTAGAACAACTATGAGTAGCAGAAGATTTCAAAGAACTTTCAAGGCACTTGATCCTAGCATGAGATTCATCCAATTTAGCATGCAAAACAGGACAAGACGTGCAAGCTCCTAGCAAAGCAGATCTAGATTTCAACTCATCAAGTTCAACTTGGAGCATATCAAGTTCTTCCATTTTAGTCATGTATTTATTCCTATATTCAACCAATTCATTCATCACATGTTCACAATTTATGCATTCAGGCTCATCAGGAACAACAAAGACAACTTTCAAAGCATCAATCTCAACTTGAGAAGCAGCAAGAAGAGACTCAAGTTTAGCCACTTTCTCCTCAGACACACCAAGCAAAGACCTAAACTCCCTCTTCTCCTTGTTGGTCTTTCTAAGCACATCATCACGGTTTTCAAGCAAAGCATTCAACCTTTCAATCTCTTCTAGCAAGAAGTTTGGATCACGATTTACCTCATCTTCGGAGTCAGAGTCCGAGACTTCTCCTTCACTCTTCTTGCCGTCGGTGTTGTGTGCCGTGATACAGAAGCCACCAGAAGCTGCACACGCCAACCCGTTGAAGTTATTGCTTGAGTGCCTCCGGCGTCGACCTTGGTCCTCATCCTCGCTGCTTGAGCTCGATGAGGTGTAGCTGGAACTCGTGTCGACGTCGCTCGCACCGGCAACCATAGATCGAGGCTTGTACTTGTGCCTGTGACTACCGTGCTTCTTCTTCTTGTACTCTTCCTTGCTCTTGTGCTTGCCCTTGTAGTCGTTCCTTGATCGGTTCTTGTGGTCATCCCTTGATCGGTGCTTGTAGTTGTTCCTGGGCTCGCTTGCTTCCGGGCATTCGGCGATGAAGTGCCCCATCTTGCCGCATCTGTAGCATGTACTCCCAACACGCCTGGTACTCTTGCGGTTCTCGTGCAAGCGCCCGAACCTCTTGGTCAGCAACGCGAGATCGTCCTCGCTTAGCACCTCGAACTCCTCATCTAGCAAAGAGACAAGCATAGACAAAGCAAACTGTTGAGATGAGTTAGCAAGCGACCTAGAACTAGAACCACTCATGAGGGCCAGACTATGGGGATCAGTCGGGTTCTCAAGCTTGGCTCTAGCCATCCTATCAATCTCTGAGGACTTAAGCTTTGAAAACAACCCATTGACTGTGAGCGTCTCATAGCTATCTGACTCCATAATGGCCTCAACCTTCACACCCCACACAGATCTATCCAAGCAGTGCAAGAGCTTCAAAGCTCTATCATGATCTGAGTAAGGGAGGACGGCGATATTGGCTTGCATGTTGTTCACTATCACGGTAAACCTCTGAAACATGGCATCAATTGACTCACCGGGCAAATGAGTGAAATTCTCATACTCCCTCCGGTAAGTCGAAAAGAGCCTAGCCTTAACTGCACCATCACCACCATGAGCAACCTCCAACTTTTGCCAAATCTTACAAGCAAGCTGCTCTTCGATGACACGATTGAACTCATGCTCGTCGAGCGCTTTGAACAAGTAATCAACTGCCTTTGCATTTGCCTCAAACTTATCCTTATCAACTTGTGTCGCTCTTGCAGCAGGGATGGTATAGGTATTATCAAGAGTGATATCCCAAATCAATTGTCCCTTGCCGCGGAGAAAAGCACCCATCCGAACCGACCACATCCGGTAATTCTTCCCATCGAAGAACGGAGGACCTGAACCCTTTCATGAGTACGCCATCTTTGGATCTTAAGACTGGTTAGAATCACAAAGATCCGTAACTGGCTTTGATACCAATTGAAGGATCGAAATGGCGACCAGAGAGGAGGGGAGTGAATGGGAGCCGATAAAAATTTCTTCTCGAAACTCGACCTATATCCCAAAACCACTACCGACAAGTTCCTCACAAGCTTGTCAAGGTAGCGTAGTCACAACGGACCTACCAACCCTAGGAACAAGCTCGAACGAGATAGAAAGCGGAAGCACAACTTAAGAAGCAAAACCAACTGCTATCTGCCTGAGCCCCGACGGACTGTCCGCACAGAGTTCGCGGACCGTCCGAGGACCTAGCGGACTGTCCGACTGAGAAGTAGCGAACCGTCCGAAAAATCAACTTGAAACTCCAGAAGGTTGGATCCTCTACGGACCGTCTCGCGGACCATCCGCCAGTGTCGCGGACCGTCCGAAAAAGTCACACGGATTGTCCGAGAAAAGACTTAGTCAAAACGAGAAAACTCGGAAGGGCAGCCAAACCACGGACCGTCCGCCAATCACATGCGGACTGTCCGGGAACCCTGCGGACCGTCCGCCATACCAAGTCAGACCGTCCGAGAAGCCCGACGGACGAACAGGAAGAACAGCTACAGTAACACGCGGGTCAACTCCCCCAAATCCAACACCGAATCTCTCAAATGGCTGGAGCTCTTGAAGCGAAACTTTGGGGAGATGTGAAGCAACCCAATATGAAGCTATGCCCCAAAAATCTCGGCCTCTAACTCCCTACAACACAAGAAATCGCGGATCTAACGGAAGAACACCCTCACCACGAGTTCATCACAAAAACTTCAAATCCGGACCAAATCTCGACGTTTGAGGGGTCAAGATCATCCACAAAGAGGCACAAGGCACTCACCCATGATCCCCACAAAGAAATCCGAGAGGAAACGACCTAGAAACGAAGAATCGAACCAAGAACGAAAATAGCACAAAATGAACTCGGGAAGGAAGGCAAGCAAATCAATTCTAGAACGATTCTTCCATACAACAAGAGGTCACGATCTGTACAACGGTGGCTAACCTCCACCCTTCATCCACCCGCTAAGATTACTCGATCTGCACTTGGCTAGCCTACCAGAATAGAGAGAAAATGAACTAGGGTTTCGAACAGCTCACTTGCCATCCCCTCCACCTCCTATTTATATTGAGTCATCTGGTGGGGGGAAAAGACCACACTACCCCTACACTCTAAGCCTAAGATACATACCCCTCAGGGGCAATCTTGAAACTCTGAGATATTTCCTCCGGCTGGGCACGCCGTCCATCCGGCCTTGTTTCCCTCCGACGCAAGCTCCAGGATCCCGCCGCGTGTCCACCGCTTCGAAGCTTCCCGAACATGCCCGGATCACCGTCTCCGTCATGTTGGGCCTTCGGTCTCGGTTCTGAGGCCCAAACCGAGAAACCCACCTCCGATGGTTTTGTGGCCCAACCATCAAACCCCGCGTACAAGCTTCGGTTGTTAGCCGCTACCTTGCACCGGCTCAATCCACGACGTTGTCTTTCTCTTCTTGCACCATGCCGACCGCACTCGATCCCGTCTGGCCCACCGGGTCCCTCGAACCAAGACTACTTGTCTCTCCACTCCTCGGAGGCCACTCTGGCTAAGACCTTTCGCGCTTGTTCTTCACCTGCACCAACGCAAACCGAGTCGCATCGAATACCTGCAATACTAGGCCAAGAGTCAGTGCAACACCACGTTGTCAATCACTCATCACACTGGAAGCGACCATCCACCGGTTCTCGGACGCACCTGGTCCTCATGACCCCTCAACACAAATGCTGGGCAGTGCGTAGCCACACAACCGCAAAGAGACGAACCCTATCACCAAAACCACGGACATACACACACATAAATGCATAATGCTACAACAAGATGCCATGCAAGGAACCCCAAAAAAGAAGAGAACCCCATTAGTATAATCCACTAAGCTAAGCGCTCTCATTAGGAGCATGCTGCATGCATGATCCCTTGATCCACAACATGCCGCAATTATCAAACCGGGAACGCCAGGGTGTTTCTGACGCTAATCGTACATCTGTGCCCATAATTTAGTTAGCAATCGAAACGATGGGTCACTGCTGACGTGGCTGCGGCTGCTGCTGGCGAAACCGCTGCGTACTAGCGTACGTGAACTCGCACAGCTAGCTGCAGCAGGATGGAAACGATCGGTCGAGTCCATTGGTCCAAGGAGAAGAACCTGGCTGCCTGAATGAAGCTTTTCTCCCATGCATGAGAAGCTTCCATGGAAGCTTCGGCTCTTCATTCTTGGTGAGTGAGTTAGTACAAAAAGTTGTTGGTGCAGGGTTATTAATTGTTAATTGAAATGCATGGACCGGTGCAGTACACGTCGGTGCATCACGCACATGCATTAGGGATGGGACAGCGAGGTAGCAAATCTAAGCTGTCCGGATCGATCACACGGCGAGAGAACGTATGTAACAGCCGGATTAATATTTGTGGACTCTCTAGCTCTCCGACAGCCCATTTTGTCAGCTTATACTACGGAGTACTATACCCGTACGGCGGCGGTGCACTTTGGACTGCTGGTCAGCAGCAGCTTTCCGGTGGCCGGCGGCGGCGGCCACTACCACTGCACTAGCTCATCACGCTCAGCTCTTGGCTCGGAATCATATCCGGGATGGGCCGGGGAACCACACAGGAAAGATCCCGTGTGTGTGTGTGTTCCGTCGATTCCGCTGGATCCAGTTCCACACGCCTTTTGTTATCTTTATATATATTCAATTAACCAATTTCCTAAGATTACCTCATAAAGATACCTCATAAAGAAATAAAGGGTATCTAATCAAATAGTATGTAATAACAAACCAAAAGAACTGCATCAGAGTTCTGGACTTTTGGCAATATATATACACAAATCGATCATATCTGGGTTTCCTATGATTAATTAAACATGGATCATATCCGAGTACAAATTTTATATAACAAAATCTGTATAATTTTAGATTAATCACCGATTGAAGATTAAAGAGCTCAAATCTTCTGATATATACGATCCATCTTAATTATTAGGAAAAAAAAGGTAGCACAAACTGAATAGTATACCACATATAATAGCATGAACGAAACTTTATACCGGAATGAAATAATGACGCGCCTCTTTCGTAGCCAGATACAGAGACGGAGATCTGCTAAAACTGCACTTTAATCACAAATAATGATGGTATTGATCGGGAAGCTAAGTAGCAAAATGATGACAAGGCTGCATTATATTAAGGACAGAAAAGCTTTATTATTATTAGGGCGTATGACTATGCTTTCTACGTCGATCGGTCGGTGTACCAAGTACAATGTGCTAATTTATGGATGTATAAGAAAAAGTTCCCGACACTATTGATTACACTACTTATTCTGATCAAATTCACTATTCAAGCTATACCGTTCGGTAATTATTTTTCACAAATATATGAAGAAATATTTATTTTATAGCTATGCATATTTTTGGTATATTTTTAATGGCTAATATGATGACACTCTTATTGCTTCGTAAACCAATTATTTGGACTGTATTGCAAAGTGGCTCGTTTCAAAAGAAAAACCAAACATGACCATTTTAGTACCTAGAAAATATACTTTGTTCTTTTGACCCTTATCGAAGCATCAACTCAATTTACTACCTAAACTATTCAAATGCAACATCAAATTACCACCTAATGGAATTTTCGATTTGCCTCATATGTGTTGTGTTTTGGGTTCCGATTCTGCGGAACCAGACACATGATTACGTGATTTTATCAAGACCTATATATGTTAGAAAAGTTCTTTGATAATTCTCATGCTTATTTTTCTTGCATTTCAGTACCATGAGTATTAATATAAAATTATATCAAAAGCTCTAAACTGACAAAAAAAATTGTGAAAAATTATGAAATGTTGCTGTAACATAGGGTGCAATGTGCGTTATAAAATGCAGATAGTACAAAACATTGATCTTTTTTTGCAAATAACATTACTGATGAGGATACTCATATTCATGTACACTCATCCATATGAATATACATACATAAACCTTACCTTTATGAGCACCTCCAAAAGACTGTCTGCAAATTAATTTGATCTTAAGATTCACAAACTCATTATAGGAGCCTTGTCGACAGGGATGTCGCCTACCGATAGAACCAGTTAATCCTGGAATAAATCAAGAAAAATACGACACCAGTGTCGAGTTAGTGTACAATGCAAATTGGTTATCATCCCATGAAAATTCCAGCCTGGTGAAGCGACAAAGTGTATTTTTAATGCTATATAATCATCCCGTGAAAATTCAAACCTGGAAACAGAGCCGTATCAGGAGGCCGGAAAAGAAAGAACAACTTTTTATTTGGAAATGGTATGATCGTACTGTAAAAGGTTTGGGGGAGATAAATAAATCTCCGTAGGGTCAACCAACAAAGTATATTTTTGAAAAAAAACAGAGAAAAGGGATGCTAGAAAGTGGCCGAGGCCTTGTTTAGTTTCTAAATTTGGTGTATCAAATTTGGAAGTTTGGGGTCTCGTCGTAATCATTGCGTTACAATAGCATTTCGTTTGTATATACGAAAAATTGACCAAAAATTGATTAATTAGGCTCAAAACATTCGTCTCACAGAGTACAACAAAACTGTGCAATTAGTTTTTGATTTCATATATATTTAGTATTCCATGCATGTTATGACATTTTGATGTGACGGAGAATTTTTTTTTTTCATAGAAAATTTGGGAGTTGGCCCGAGTGCGCAGTGCCGGGGACATTCGCATGGCCACGGCGCGATCGGTACGGCGGTCGACGCGGTCAGCCAGGGAGGGATGGGTGGCGGCAGAGGTGCGCGTGCGCCGGCGCCGGCGGGCGGTGGTCAAACCTTGCACGCTCGCGGTCAGCTAGGGGATCGAGTACTGTACGTACGTATCGAAATGCATGCAGCTAGCTGTTACCCCGCCACTCTCGATACCACTGACTAGCATATCTCTTCTGATTATACTGTATATGTATATATATAATCACCCGCAGAGCACCATCCTAGGACTAAAATATGAATAGTAGGGCGAAT
Organism: Echinochloa phyllopogon; assembly: GCA_033239725.1. Classification (NCBI taxonomy): domain Eukaryota; kingdom Viridiplantae; phylum Streptophyta; class Magnoliopsida; order Poales; family Poaceae; genus Echinochloa; species Echinochloa phyllopogon. The sequence continues at coordinate 56,986,018 of BTCW01000018.1, read as the reverse complement.
CTAATGTAATCTGACCCGGGCCAGATCGAGCGGCCGTACCCGTACGCGTCCCTAACACGCACGTACCGTACCCCCCGCAGGTATGCGAACTCACCGGGCGTACGCTAGCTGGATGCATGGCTGGAGACGAGCTCGTGCCGTACGTCGTGCTTGTCGTCGTCCGGCTCGATCGCTCGCTCTGCCACCGGATCGAGGCGATCGACGAAAGTGGAATGAACGTGGTGACGGCGACATGGATTCGGTTGAGACTTGAGAAGACCTTCACCTCTCTCTCTACCACAGTCCACACACAGCTACAGTATATACAGGCGAGGCATGCGTGCATGCAAAGCCGTTTCATTTGATTTGACTAGTTCAGCGTCGATGCAAATGCCTGTCTCTATGTGCTTCTGGTGACACGATTGTGTTGATTAAAAGAGAAGGCCGGTACCGTCGTGTCGTCAGTGGGTACGCACAGAGAGGGAGAGGGAGAGAGAGGCCATCAGCTCGACCAACCCCTGATCCAGCTACTTTAGCTGTCCACGATGATTGATTTGCGTCGATCTGTTTCATTCTTCTTAGCTACTCTGGCCACGCCCGGCTGTCACACTCTGACCGCCAACGGGAATTCAATTAGATGCAGGCCGTGAGTTCACAAATTGTGGTGCGACGTTCTTTTCCCACCTTCTTCGAGTAAGTCATAGATCCTAATTTTTCCTTCGTGCCAAGCACTATGTTCAGCTTTTTTTTACATATACTATACTGGCATAAAAGTTTCATGGAGGAGTTTCAAATTATTTTTTATAATGATCTCCTATTTTCCAATGATTAAATAAATTTCATGTACTTATTGTCAGTAACTCCATTTTAACCTACATATATCTCAAATAGTTTTTAACAAATTATATAAAAATAGTATCTAGAGGCATATGCTCTAGTCTAGATCTATCCTAAAAGATATATGGAAGATAAAAGGTTTGCTCTGAATAATTCACATAAATAATAATAACAATAGTAGTAGTAGTATAGTAGTAGTAGCAGCAGCAGTACTAACAATAATAATAAAAGTAATAATAATAATAATAAAGTATGAAAATTGGCATGGAATTCTTTTATAGGTGTATAACCTTCTCATAAAAAATTCAACATATTTTCAAAAAATAAAATGTACATTATTCACAAACTCATACATCTCACACTTTTTCATACATCTCAAGGCAATTTTTGACAAAATATATGGCTAATGACCAAGCGATCCAAAACAAAATATGATGGTGATTTTCATTGTGTACTCTCAAGGAATGGTCAGGTGTTGTGAGTAATTCGCCTGCGTTTATCTAACACCAAATTAGCACGGTATTTGTAATAATACATGTATTCTAATGTTGCCTAAATTCTCGTTTTATTTTCATTGTTTGCAAAAAAACATTGATTTATCACCGATCATAAACCAAACCTTCCAACTAGAAGACAGAGAATAGAAAAAGTAGGATGTGTGTAGCTACAGGTGGCGAAGTCATACCAACATCGAAGGGGGGAGGGGGCTGATCCACCACCTCTTCTTCCTCTCCCTTCTCCTTTTCTTCTTCCTCCTCTGTATTTTCTTCTTCCTCTCCTTCTTCTAAAAAATTAGGGGGAGGGGGGCTCTCACCACAACAGATAATGAAAGAGGACCTCTCCCTCGCATTGATGAAGGAATTATGATCTCGAGATCAACCTTTATATAAAATGTCAACTAATATTATTAGTGTGAACTATTCTAATGGCATAAAATCACCCACATGATTAGCATGACCTATGATTATTCTTCTTCCCTTGTTCTCGAGGTTTAGCAAATGCTCTAAATCCATGGAAATCCTTGAAAGTTATTATAAAATAATGTTATAAAATATACATGGTACAATAATGTCTCTTTATCTATATTACATACACAAAATTTAAAAATGAAAATCTCAAGTTGCACAGTAGGCACAGTTGGAAACGTATGGTGGTGACACCACCTGCGTTCGTCGGGGTTCAAACTCCTGACCATTTGCCTAGTGCATTCCTTCCTCTCCATAATACCACACAGTCACTTGTGACTCAATTAAGTATGACTTTCTTTTATATTAACTGTGGATGATTTCTAGGAGCAGGTAACTCCATCGTCCGCTCCTAGAAATGATTTCCCACCCATGCGAAGAAATCATTTTCAGGTGCGGGTGACGCCATATCCCGCCCCTAAAGATATTTCTCTATTTTTATATGTATTTTTTATTTTAAAATCTAGACATATATCTATGTATACTCATGCAAGATATATTTTATATATCTCATGTTTTTTAAGTGGTCAAAATATAACAATCACAATACATATGTTTAAATTGCATTCATATTCACATTCACATATATTATATTCATACTACAGAGCACACCACTTGAATTGTGAGTCTAATATAGTAGATAGTGTATATACAAAATCCATCTATAATCCTAGGTATAACACTTCAATATAACTATGTATTCTAGTGCATATATAAATGTGCTATCCATATCTATATAGTTATGGTCATGCATTGCACAATTAATGTCTAAATGATATTGTGGTTCTAAACAACCTTAAATGAAAAATGTACAAACTATAAGATTTTAAATCTCGTTGACCACTATAAATTTGATACAAAGCTTCTCTGTATCTGAGGTCGTTTGAAAAACTCAGAAATTCTAGATTTCAGAATTAGATATATTATAATGACTTTATGGACTAGTAAATGATCTTAAATGAAAAAGTTATTAAGTATAAAGTTTTAGGTCTTGTCGACCTCTATAATTTTAGCATAAAGTTTGTCATTACCTGAGATCTTATAAAAAAAATTATAAATACATTTGTGGGACAGTCATTTCTAGGGACGGATCATGCCATCACCTGTCCCTAGAAATGGTTCCTATTTTTTTGAGCGGATAATAACGTGATCTGCTCTGAAAATGATCATTTCTAAATTGCAAGGACAGGTCACCCCACCCTCCGTTTCTAGAAATTGCCATTTAAAGGTGCGGATCATCCCGACCCATTTCAACAAATGTATTTGTAGATTCGGGCTGAGAGCTATAGCGCACAATTTCTTTTAGGCCAGTCTCAGTGGGAGTTTTATAGACAATAAATTGACTGTTATGTCAGCATTTTTGATGATGTGTCACTGTATTAATTAAGAGAGAGGTGAAATAAGTTTCATAGTGATGAAACTCCAGGTACACAGTTACCCACTATGCATTGAGAGGGAGGTGTTTCATCCTAATTTCAAACACTTCTTAGATGATGTGTCACTCTAGGTAATTGTGTCCACGAAACTTCTATTGAGACCGGGCTTATAAGATCGGACGGGTTTTTCGTTTGTCGAGCGAGCGCCGTGCCCATGGCCAATGGCAACGCGGTCGGCCCGGTCAGTGAGTGACGACAGAGGTGCAAGCTATTACTCCCTCCGTCCCAAAATATAAGGCGCGGTCAAACTTGACATGGTCTCCCATACTAACGTTTGACTCCTAATATCTCTAATACTATAATGATTGTAGCAACAAAATCATAGTTATATAAAAGTATATTTAAATACAAATCTAATGGTATTATTTTTGTTAGATAAAGTTTTTATTATGAAAGATTAATTATAGGTCAAAACTTTCTTAATATCTCCAATACTATAATGATTGTAGCAACGAAATCATAGTTATATAAAAGTATATTTAAATACAAATCTAATGATATTATTTTTGTTAGATATAGTTTTTATTATGAAAGATTAATTATAGGTCAAAAAGACTTTTAAAGTTTGAATCTTGGATTAGGTAGGACGTAGGGAGTAGATACGGGCGGCGCAGATGGCGGTGGTCAAAAGCTCGCCGCAGATCCATCGGTCAGTACGGTCGCGCGTGATTAGGCGTACGTACATGCTGTACACATACGTGGCCACGACTCGAGCGAGACAAGGAGCTGCCGCCAGCTCGATCTGTCGGGACTCTCCAAACGCATGCATGCGCGTCCGACATGCGACATTGCTGATGCACTAACTGGTAGAGTACTCCTATCCAGCAGATCTATCTACTACTCCACTAAATAGATTAATTTTGTAATAACAGTAACCTGCAGAGTATCCTAGGTATAGATATAGGAGTAAAATAGTCGTAGGCCAAATCTAATCCGACGACCGGAATACCCGACTAGGCTAGCGCAGGACCTTCTCGTTAACTTTTAGCTGGCTATAGAATATCTTTTATATTTAATAAAAAAAGAATCGTCTCTTAATTAAGAGATATTATTATACACGTAATTCAAGACTATATGAGTATATGAGGATGATGCGTGGGATTATTATAGGAGTTGTTTCTTAGATAGTTTGGAGCTAGAAACTAGCTTGTAACAATATTTTTACTATACGATTACCTAGACAGAAATTGATAAATGAGCCATAAAATTCCCATAAAACTCTTTTCACATGTTATAAAATTGTCTCTTCTCTCTATACCACGTCAGCGTATTTAATATCATAAAATTCTCCGTAAAACTTCAATTAAGACTAGACTAAACCGCCGTACGCGGCGCCAGCAACGCGCGCGCGCGCCCGCCCGCTTACATCGTGGCAGCAATATAATGGCCGGGCGGTCCACACCACGTGTAGCTTGGCGCGCGGCGAGGTCGGTGGCCACGGACGAGGAAGCTAGACGATGCAGATCGAGGTCCGGGGCGGAAGGTTGGGTCGTCCTGGAGATCGAGACGACCTCGAGCTAGCTTGCCCTTGTTGATCTCTACCTGCTGATCGACACCGCCTTTAATTTTCGAATTTTGATTTGACCCACGGACGATGAAAGTGGAGTGAACGCGCACAGCAGAATTGAGCAAGGAAAAGTTGGCGACGGCGACATGGATTCGGTCGTCGGACATTCCGCTCAAATCCTGTGCACCCACATTACCCTAGCTGTCCTGGTCGTCCCTTGAGCCATAAGTACTGTAGTACACATGTTTCTCGACCAAGCGATAGATGCTAGCTATTTCTTCCTTGTGTGCCTAGCACATTGGTCATATATATCAGGGGGAACAATTACTCTCTCACGGTCATGACCCTGCAGTCAATCCCTCACGGTCTTGCTGATCGATGAGCTCGACCTGTGCAGTATAACTTGCGCGCCACGTTGAATTTGGTCGGCACTAGCACGTATTACGTGTCTCTTCCGCGTGGCCTGGTGCCCAGACAACATAACAGGAACCGGACGGGGGGATCCGCCAAATTTAAGCAGACATTAAATAGTAAGTAAAAGGTTAATATATTGAACGGTAAATGTTAAATCTGTCACGAGTGATCTGCAAAAGAAAAGGAAAAAAACAAGAGAGAGCCGCGCGCGAGATACGTGCGCAGAGACACGATCGACCACGCACGGGAGATCCGCAAATAATGATCTGTGCACGGTGCACCCCCGCCGTCGCGGCGGGCGGATCCGTGTGCTCTGCAGCTTTCGGTCATTTGCTCCTCCTCCTCCTCTGACCTTGGATATACTCCATAATAACTAGCAAAATAGGCAAGTTGTTGTACACGGGGATTTTCATGTAGATGTAGCCTGTGCTCCGATGTCCGATCCGATCGGGCGTACGTATACATATTGGGTGCTCTAAGTTTTTTCCCCCAAAATCTCGATTTAGCACTAACGAGAGAGCCCCGGATTTGAAACGTCGGAGGAACGAAAAAGGGAAGAAAAAAAGTAGCAAATCAATACAAGTTAGTAACAAATCGAGAAATCTGCTATGTGTGCCCTCCTTGAGTGAGGACCTCGTCTTCGCCAGCGACGATGACAACTCCGATGAACTTTGGCTCGGGTTAGGGTTGGTGGTTGGGGTTGGGGATGGGGTTGAGGTTGGGGAGGGGATTGGTGGCTGCAAGATCTAAAGGGACGGTCGGGGAGGCTGGAGCACTAACGGTGGTGACGGGCGTTGGACGGGACGGCGAGACACTGACGGCGCCGCCTGCCGCAGTGGTGGAGGAGGGCGGTTGGGTCGGGTCGGGGGCTGGCGGGGGCTTCATGGATCCAAATGGAGGGGGAACGGGTGGGAGGCAGGCGGTCCTCATCGGCGACGGAGGTGACGCTGATGAGGGGGCGGATGGCGACGATGGTGGATCTGACGGTGATGGCGTGGTAGGGGCGGTGCCATCGTAGTAGTTAGGAAAGGCGGGGTGGAAGGGGAGGGGTGGCCGGTGGGCGGCGGTGCGGTGGTGAGTTCGCCGCCGGCCGTAGGAGGAGGTGGGAGGTTGGCGGGGGCAGCACGGTGAGGAAGGGGATAGAAAGAGGGAGAGAGATCGGGCGTGCAGTGGAGGGGGCGGTCTATGTGGATGGTTTGGGGGTGTTTGCGAGAGCTTATTCGAAGATCCTGTCCACGTAGTTGCTTTTTTTTGAAAGATCGGGGAGCTTTAAGTACGCGTACGGTGTATGCTGAATGGCTTCTTAGAAGGTGCCTAGTATGGATAAAGACGGGCATATCGAAGGAGCCCTATCGTCTTTTCTCCCACTCTCTCCGTCTCGGTGAGGGTGTCTCAGTGAGGGTTTCTCCGGTAATATTAATTAATTCAACTAATTGATAGATGCAACTTTTATGTATAAAGATAAAAAGTTATTTTTTATTTAAGAGGTATAGTCTCATATACATGGTTCTAATGAGATTTTATATAGTCATGAAATTTAGCCCTTGTTTAGTTCCCAAATTTGGGGTAGAATTTAGCTCATTGTAGTGCGAGCGCCACTGTAGCATTTCGTTTGTATATGTGAAAAATTTTCTAAAAATTGATTAATTAGGCTCAAAATGTTCGTCTCGCAGAGTACAACAAAACTGTGCAATTAGTTTTTGATCTCATCTATATTTAGTACTCCATGCATGCTATGACATTTTGATGTGATGGAAATCTTCTTTTTGCATAGTGAACTTTGGGGGTAGAATTTGAGATCTAAACAAGGCCTTAGCGTGGGCTTTTAACAGATGGAAAACACATCTCCTACATTATTTTATGGACATACTCCGTATTTGTTAGCTGTTTGACTCTCATCAACGTTGGGAGACCCAATAAACGGAATGAACGCATATTATCCTCTGCACCAACCGCGTGCCCATGCTTTGATGTGATTTGATTAGTACATCACGCATGTACGAGTACTGGGTGAGATGCCTGCCCTTTGATGTGATTTGATTAGTACATCATGCATGCACGAGTACTCGTGAGATGACTGTACCGTCTTAGACTACGCACGCACCGTGCCCGCCAGCTTGCGCAACGATGGCACACACCCGCCCCGACCCCGACCCAGCTTTGCTATTTTTGTCCTCGTTCAACCACATTTTCTTTGGTTCGCGTTTTGTTTTCCCTATATTGCTCCAACTGAATTATTTGACCGGCAGTTGGTACGTGTCCTGCAGTGGGGTCTCAATCTCAACTGGTCCCATTTGACCGGCCGGCCTCATGGCCCCAGCAAACCTGATAGGCACATCAAGTTACGCGCAGGTCTTTCTTGGCCGGTAACTTGCGCGTGACGTTGAAGCAAGCGTGCAAGCCAAGCCGGCCGGCAGGCAGGCAGGCCCGGGGCAAATTGCTCGTCCTTGGCAGTAGGCTTGTTGAGATCTAAAAGCAACTCCCAAATTTACTATGCAAAAAAAGATTTTTCGTCACATCAAAATGTCATAACATGCATGGAGTACTAAATATAGATAAAATCAAAAAACTAATTGGACGGTTTTGTTGTACTCCGCGAGACGAACATTTTGAGCCTAATTAATCAATTTTTGGACAATTTTTCACAAATACAAACGAAATGCTATAGTGACGCAATGATTACGAAGTGACATCAAACTCCCAAATTCAACCTCCCAATTTCGACATCTAAACAAGGCCTAACAGAGGACAGAGCCTACTACAGTACTACACACACGTACTGGTAAATGTATAGATCAGAGCGTTTACCTGACTGATGACTCCGTGTCCAGCCAACTCGAGGAGCAGAGCACTGGGCGTTGGCCGTTGGCTGCTCGTCCTCATCCATCCACAAGATCGGCCATGCCATTCCCACGAGTCAACACGCGCCTTCCACGCTGTATATATATCGTATAACGACCGCACAGCGTTGCCTTTGCGTCCTGAAAAAACTTGGCAAACGTTATTCGTAGTAGGGGAGAAAAGAACCCATCGCTTACCTGCTCTGTTGACCTCACGAGAGCTCAAGGCCAGTTTATACACGACAGGACAGTGCTCCCCTCCCTCCCTCCCTCCCTCCCTCTACTAGTATAGTCGTCGCCAACTGCTCCCGCCGGCCGAATTCTCAGTTAAAATTCACCCAGCGCGGTCCAGTCCAGCGACGCGTCAGTACTAATCGCACTAGTTCTCGTCGAGACAACGGAGCAGCTAGCTAGTTGGGGTTTTCCGATGACTTGGTGAGTGGTGGTCCTTTTTATTGCGTCCTCACCCAGCAGCTAGACGCATGGAGATCACCTTACTGTATAGATTATATATGCTAGATTATAATCTAGAGATAGCATGGCAAAAATTTATTCTACCATTATTCTAGAGAGATTATAAGCAGAAGTAGAAGCTCGGTCCATCCAACGAGAGAGACGTACTGGGCCCAATCATCCATTCCGAGTTTCCGACCCCGACTCTGATCGGAGAAGAGCTACTTCCTCTCTGCGCTTATAAGCTGCTACGCACCCCGGGTTCTCGTTATACTGCCATAGTAGTCTCATAAATTACTTCAAATCTGCAAAAGAACGGCATAAAGGAATTGCAGACAGACACTCGTACATCCAAACCCTTGTTATTCAACATTTTCAAGAAGCTCATCTGCTCCATGACACTTGTCAATCCAAAAACCAATAATTCTGACATATTAGCGTCATAAATCACTTCAAATCGGCACCCGGTCAACAGGTATTTTGGTTCTCAAAAAGCTCAACATAGGTTTCAGAATACACCATACATGTTTTTAACACTCCTACCGCATGAAGAGGGTGACAAAAAGAATCCTGATCATACAGGTTCCATTCGCTGAGGCACAGCAACTACATCATCATGCACTCCGTAGCTTGATCTGCTGACCGATTTCACTGGCCAACAGAAAGAGATCTCTCCCTGCCAGGAGACCTAACGGCAGGGCTGGCGCTCCTTGATCTGCTGTCCACTGGTGAGCGTGACAAAGATCTCTCCCTGGGAGACAGGGACCTGCAAAGATGGTAAATGTGTCAATCGAAGCATCTGGAGCATGACATTGACAGCAGAAGAGGATGACTCAAGCTCTTACCTTGAATGGTGCTTTCGTTTAGGTGCAGGTGAGTAGCTTCTGCTGCGCGACCGTGATCTACCCCTTGGAGGGTTGGAGTGCCCAGGTGACCTTGAGCACGACCTCCGATCATAAGAACGGCCTCTGCCACTACACAGGTTGATTAAAAAGAAGGGGGAATTATTTAGCTCTTGCCTCCTAAAAAAACAAGGCAGATAGATAGTGCAAACAGTCAAAGAATATGATAGGGCAGTGAACTACCTGACTCTTTCCCTTGCCCTCATCTCATCTGGCTTCTTTCTGTTCTCCTCTGCAAAGACAACAGTAATTTCCCTTCCAAGAAACATATGCCCATCCATATGGTATTTTGCATCAGCAGCATCTTCAGGTTCAAAGTATTGGATGAACCCAAATCCTCGAGGATCCCTGAAACACACACAAAAAAAAATATTAGTATTTTATAAACATGGCCATGCTCCATAAAGTCAATCAAACCAAGGAATTGTTTAAACTCTTCCTTCCAACAATGTTGATACACACAAATCAATTTCAATCATAAAGCAGGCACTAGGCTGCTGACCTTGCACTCATCAGAGTTTAGAGATAGACTTGAAACTCTTCGTAACTTGCATATCTCTTAAACCTCTATTTCTTCCTTTTTCTTCAATAGTACTCTAAGACTTGCGTCCTCAAAAAAGTTACTTTCACTGTTAATCTCAGGGGGTGGCAAAGCAATTCAATATAAACCAATGGAAACAGGGCATAAACAAAAACACTTGAATTGCACGTGTTTAATGTATAAAAAAAAGTGACATCCATATAAACCTGCTGAGGTAGTTTATTGTACTATACACAACCCAGGGAGAGACCTCCAAATTGTACATAGGCATTCACCAGGAGATGCACATTCAGGGTAATCGAGATAAGGTGTCTTACCCAGTGTAGTAATCCCTTGGAAGATATATGTCTTTAACACGGCCAAATTTTCCAAATGGTCTACGGAGATCATCAGGCCTGCATTTGTAACAGACACCAAATAAGTGTAGCATAGAAGTAGCCATCGACAATGTCGGTATATAATAACGAATTGCCAACATGAAAAAGGAGTTAACGGCCAAAAGTATCATAAAATTATGGATACAACTTGCAGACAAATTGCAGAGCAAAATGCATTTGAAATCTCTCTATAACAGTTCAAGTATTAGGTAAATAGGTTGCGAGCAACCTAGGTCGACCCAAGTATTGACAATTTGTTCAGTATTGGCACCCAAACTTATAGTAAAACAGAAAATCATTCCATTGCTGATCCAGGAGCAGGATCTTACCTACAATCCCGACGGAGATTCCTCACTAGAAGACTAGTTGGGAGGTCCCTACCACGGCCTGCATATCGACCACGGGGACTTGGATCGCGACCTCTGCTCCTGTAACCTCTTGGAGGCGAGGGACTGTAGTCATAGCTTCTTCCCATCCTGGTCTAACATCACAACAACAAAAAATGAGTCATTTCAAGTGAAATAATAGAAATCATGTTTCATAAATGTCATGCATCTCCATATCAGATCCCCTTCAAACTAAAAGAATACGGACGTCACACTGAAAAGACATATACTCAAACAGGCACCAAAGTGTTAACTTATTAATCACTAATGGCAGTAAGTAGTCCAGCTAACAGTGAATTGGACAGCAGGTCAGACGAAACAACAAATTGGATTGTGCATGAAGCCGTATCTCTCAGCATAAAAGGTAGAAAGTTCTGATTGTATATGATAGTTTGGCTATATCCTTTGATATAAAAAAACACAGCATTCAGATGCAAGGAGCCCACCTCCATCCCCTGGTTCGAATCCTTTCACCAATATAAATAGTCTTAGACCCTACTCGTCCACACGTCATCTAACATGAACTTACACAGTATCTCAATTCATAAACATAACCAGAAAACAGCTACCAGCAGGTCTGCATGAGCAAAACATCGGCTCTATCAAGTATCTTGGATATTTTAGTGGAAGCAGTTTATCAGAACGTCCAAGGAAACAGAGCATTCCTATATTTGTTTCTCCCACTTCTACTCAGCAATTCTAAAAGAGTACATCCCGTTATTCATCTCCCCTAAAACAAAATCCAAATTGCCGCTCCCCCAAAGGCTGCGTCTCCCAAACAACAAAACCTACTTTACCAATCCCAAATCCGCCAATGAAACCCCTCAAATCCGTTCGCCACTTCCAAAACCGTGGCCGGAACACGCCCTTAACCAAGGCTGTCGCGAACCGCGACCCGGGAACGAATTAGGGTTCCTCGAAAGAAGGGGCGACCAAATCGATCGATAAAACGCCCGCCAAATCGCCGCGTCAGATCCCAAGCAGGGAAGACGAGACGATGCGCGCGCCGCGCTAACCTCGGCTGAGCACCCTCGCGGAAACCTAGGGTTCTATCGGAATCTCAGGACGGCGTAATCGCTTACCTTTCTTCCCTAGGGTTCGAGCGGCGGTGGGGGTCTCCAGAAGCTTCCGAAGTCCGAACGCGACAGCTATGGGGGGAAGGGAGTGAGACGAGAGGGGCGCGGGGGTGGTCGAGGCCGTGCGGTTTTAATGGAGGAAAAGGAGTTCTGGAGTTGGATCCGGACCGGGATAAAGTTTAACGGTCCATGAGGAGGAAGGGCCGCGTCGTTGGGCTTTTGGAGCCGTGTTACCTGTTTGGGCTCGGCCTGTAGATAGATCATGAGGTTCAAGGCCCAAAAGAGGATCCAGGTTTCTGAATTTGATTTCTCCCTTTTTCGTTGCCAGAACTCAGAAGATCCCAATTCCGCTGAAAAAAAATCTCCCTCCCCTTCTCTACAACTGCAAGGTCTATACTTTATTCTTATGCACTTTAATATATAAAAAAAACTTCTATAACTAAGAGCATTTTCAAGAGTTCTTGTATATCCCGTTGGTAGTTAAAAAAAGAGAAAAAAAGAGAAAATCACATCCAACAGACTAACCAACTGGATGGTTATCTTTCTACGCTAGCTATCTCCTCCCCTGGCTATTTTTGCCTAGCCAGACGCCCTAGCCAGTTTTAAATGTAGATAGTCTAGTTTTAAAGAGTGTTGGTTTACCTTTTCTTTTAGAAAGCTTTCCATTTTTTAGCTAGCATCTTAATCTTTAAATTTAGTTAGGATTATTGCTAGTATCTTGAAGATGTTTTTAAGGTACTCTTTCTATTCTTGATTATTACTCCTTTCTTTCCGACAGTAATTTTCGTATATTTTTTCCTGCCAAAAACGAAGAAGATCGGTGCATTTCCTCTCGAAAGAAGCGTAGTATATTTCATATCCTTTCTCCCCTTTCATATCATTGTTCCCCCTTTAGGTTTGGTATCGTGGATTCCCCATGGAAAAAATGACGAAAGAAAAGTGTTCGGCATCCGAGCGAGAAGACAAAGCTCTCGTTACACTTGTCCATAAAAGTTTGGCAGATTAAAAGAGAAAGTACAAGAGCGCAAGCTCCAGAGAACGCACGCTGTTGCCGGATACCAGACTGCCATTTGTCGCCGGCCATGGTCAAGCAAACATCACACAGACGCCAAAAGTGTCAAACAACAGATGCATCGGAGTTGGAGTATCAGCTGGTACAGCACATGTGCTTGAGCATGGGGGATCAGCCAAAGTTTATTTTCTTTCCCCGTCGTCCGGGTCTCGGGAGGCGCAAAGCTTCCTTTGATCGCAAGCATCTCTCCATCCCCGAAGGCTCTCTCCGAACACGCGTGATGCGATGCAGCGGCGACGCCGGCCTCGCTGCCTTTTTGGGTTTGGTTGGCACAATACTGTTCTTACGTGTTCATGCCCCTGACTGCGACTGCGACTCGATGGGTTCCACGTAGCAGTACTAGGAGTATCCGCTTAGTATATCATATAATAAAAGGTAATAGGTTGATCGATTATGTTCAGTGTCCTTTGCGAAAAAAAATTATGGTCAGTGAGACGCTAGATAACCCTGTTTTGGGGGGCGAGAGTGTGTGCATATATGTTTGCAGCTAATCTATATAACCTGTATAGATAAATCTCACTAAAAGTTATTAATTTTATTTATGTAATATGTAGGCTATCCATGTCATATATGAAGCCACTATATCAGACGTCACGTCACCGTTTACTAGAATCATCTATTTATATCTTTCATCGATTTTCTATAAGTAATATCCGTGCAAACAATTTATTAGTCTTTGTGAGTACACTGCTACAAAATTTCTACAGTAGAAATAATGAATGATTAATCATTTAAGAGCCGTTCTCTCTTAACAAAATGAATATGTTTTCGTGTAAAAGAATGTTATCATGTAATCACCTGCGTTTCTACTTTCAAATTTCATCTTAAAATCATGTATAATATCGTTTGAAAAAATATAATCATGCAATCACCTTAATGTTTGTATCTTAAAATTTTATTTAAGAAATTTTCGTAGCATCGCGTGGAATACCACCTAGTATAACCATATCAACAGCAACCTCTGTCTTTAACACGGGGATACAAGCAAAGCAAGAGTCCAACTGCAACTCTACTATGATATAGTATCTCTCTCTAAAAAGGGAGATTAAAGCTAATGGCCGACAGATTGAGTGTACCGGGGCATGTGAGACCCGTCAGCAATCTAAAGGCCGGACGCAGCAAAGCACTGCCGTCGCCCGACGTGAGGCCGAGGCTTATCTATAATCTCTGTCCCAAAGGCCGATAGGAAAAAAGAAAAAAAAACTCGCATTCCTTTCTTTCTCGCGCAACTGGGCTGCACTGCACTGCAGAGATTTGTTCGCGGAAAGCAAGCCACTTACGATCCTGCCGCAAAGCTAGCTAAGGCTAGCGTGGCGGCGTTGTTTAGATCCCAAATTCTACCCCCAAAGTTTACTATATAAAAAGAAGATTCCCATCACATCAAAATATCATAGCATGCATGTAGTACTAAATATAGATGAAATCAAAAACTAATTGCACAGTTTGGTTGTACTCTATGAGACAAACATTTTGAGCCTAATTAATTAATTTTTGGACAATTTTTCACACATACAAACGAAATGCTACAGTGTACCTCAGTTTCTCAACTCTCAAATTTGGGGTGCCCAAATTGGCATAGCCTTAGCAATCTGCGGTTAGCGTCGCCGCGTCAGTTGATTGCGAGGAGAGCGAGCGCGGATTGGGCGTGGCCCTGCTTTGGGGCGCAAAAGCAGAGCAGAGGGCGTGTAAACCTTATCAGACAACATTCAGACCGAGACTGAAAGGAGCAAGGAAGGAAAAGAGGATGCAGAGCGGATCACGTTTGGTAGGAAGAATGGGAGCTGATGCCTGTCATGCGCCGGCGGATGGGTCGGGTCTGGCCACCAGCTCGGAGCGGCCGCCGGCGATGGGTGCCTAAGCCTAACAGCTGCAGTGGTCGCCCGGTGCGGTGGCCGGCCGGCCGGCCGGTCGGTCGGCTATATTCTTGGTTTGACCGCATGGGGATTGAGGATGGGACCGGTCTTTTTTCTCGTTCTCTGGCGTACTTTCAGCTCGGAGTTGTACCAACAATCTTTGCCTTTTGTGACTTGATGAACAAAGTCCTCGACTTGGTTATACCGCTGAAGCGAAACAAAGTATTTTTTACTGCACGTCTTATAGTACTGCTTAACGAAAAGTATAGTTTGGCACCTCATCGAGTAGAGGGAAAAAAAAACATGTCTCGCTGGCTGGGTGTTCATTCCGGCAGCTCCGGCCGCCGTAACGTCGCGACCGTCGTTACACACCGCAGGGGAAAGCAAAGCCCGACTCGTTTCTTTCGCTCCCACGCCGTGTGTCCGTGTCACGTCACCGTGTGTAACGCACAGCACAGCGCACGCGTACATCGCACAGGAAGCAGCCGCCTCATCTTGCTCTCGTCCCTCTCTCTTTCTCTCACTGCGACTCTACACTTATCTTAAACCGCCGTGTCACCTGGCGCTGTGGCGTCGCTTAGCGCACGTCATTAGCGTCCTAATCGCGCCGCTCCTGCTCGTGCTATACGCTTTTGTGGGCGGTGTGCGTATAAAGCCAACCAGCCGCCCAGCTCGGTTACACCTCTGACCTTCTCCTTCCTTCCATCGCTCCCTCCCCTAGATACACACACGCCCGGCCTCACACCCACCTAGCTTGCTCCCCTCCAATAACGCACACCGATCAGAAGAGGACCCTCACCAGGGCATTCCCATCGAGGCAGGGCTTTCGACTTTCGTCAGGGAGAAGCAAAGGCAACCTACTACGCCTGCAATCGGATCGGAGGCCATCCGGAAGCTTGTTGAACTCGAGGTGCGCTCGGCTTGCTCTACCTCTCCGGCTTTCTTACCTGATTATCTACTGTTTCTTTTCTTTTTCTCTCTCTGTTAATAGCTTCCGGGCGCATCACTGTTCATCTGTGCACTCCGGTAACGCTTCTCTGTCCATGCAATTCGGGCCGGGCCTGTACCTGTTAATGCGCCTTTGCTATCTGGCCATTGCTCTTCCCTCGCTGGTTACCGCTGCAGTTACTAGCTCCGGTCAGGAACCAGGCCTGGATATCTCTCCCCTGTGTTCTCTTCACTTGAACTGAAGCTTCTACTACTAGTATGTGTTACCAGCGATTGCGACAAGAGCGAGCCCGGATTGGTCATGTCATATGCATGCATGCTCTCCTGCCCTATGTGTTGCTTTCGTTCCAACTTAGGCCCGGTTTATTTTAGCTCGCTGATTGTTACGTCTACGAGATGGGGTAAAATTAAAGCAGATATTGTTGATCTCTAACGATAAAGCCCCTGAATTGCTGCAGTCTAGGACTCTGTGAGCTGCCTGTACTTCATAATTTCCAACCTGCAGCAAACAGAGCCTTTACCATAGATTTTATTCAATTTCAGTCTTGTCTTCTTCTTCTTTTTCAGTCGGGAACGTGTGTATCTTTTTGTTTTAGTTTAGGAAGCAAGCGCAAATGACACTCCATCTTGATCGACTGAATTTCAACATACAGTAGCGAATTTCCATAGCTTACCCCCTTTCTCTTCTTCCGTAGCTATAGTCACTTCTCACTTGCTACTCTTGATTCGGTTGGTTTAGTTCACCAACCATACTCGTGGGCCGTTGCTCCCATAACCTGTTGACACTTGGGGTGAGTTCGTGGCCAGACGCTGACACCAGGAGTACGCACAGTGGCCAGCGAGTCCCAGTCCGCTTTCGCCTCTGACGCGCGTGAGTCGCGTCTCAATTATTCTTCCTTCTTTGCCTGTGACGTCGCACCCGAAGGGACTACGAGACCCTGTCGTCTTGGTCCTTCGATCTCAGCCTCGAACCATCTCCAACCAACCTGGCTATGATCTTGACGTGCTAGTTTCATTGTTAGTATGTCTCCTTATCTGGTCTTTAACAGTACCAGTTGTCGTTCCGGCTCTGTTAACGGCTACTATATGGATTAGGATTGTTTTTCTTGTTAAACATCCTAAGGCACAGCATGCGCATTCAAAGAAGAACACACGAGGGTCCTGTATGGCCTCCATACCTCCAAATTCAATGGAGATGCCAATGAGGAGGACACACGAGGGTCTTGTATGGCCTCCACACCGGCCTCCAAATTCAGTGAACTGTTCATGATTGCTGGTATGGATGGAAGTGTTGATTTTTTAGGTCATTGGTTCGATCCATAACCGATCAAAATGAATTAGTAACGTCTATGACTGAAGCATGATAGGTGAAAGCAAACCGATCTTATATTCAGAACTACCTATTGGGGAATCCACTTGCATGATTGCATCCATAACCGTAGAGTAACAACAGTCCAAGGATGGATCAATACAAAATTTCAGTCTCCAGATCATTCTTGTTTATTGATCTCAATGGGTCGTTGCGAGCATGGTGCTCGGAACCATCCCGAACATCTTGACATCCTACAGAAAAGTCACTGGTTTTGCTGGGATGGGCATGAATGACCATCTCTGAATTTAATTCTGACATCGTCAGGTGAAAATTTCAGCTCCAAAAGGAGGTGCTAGCAGAAGGTTCCACACTCCACTTGACGTCCGAGGATGTTGCAGAAACGATGGCAGGGATGCGTCTTCTTGTTCGCATTCCTTCTCTGCAGCGCATCAGGTATGTTGCTGTCATCCCGTTCAGGTTTTGACGGCTTTTTCGTAATTCTACGGTGGCACCAGGTTCCTTCCTCGCTTAGTCGCTTTTCTTTTTCTGTCGTCCCCTAAAAGGGCTTTCTTTTCTGTTGCTAGGATTCTTTACTTCACCAGAAATGCATGTACATTCATTGCATGCTAGAAATGTAGAGAATTGCAAAGGGGCCTTTTCATAAGCTACAACTACAAAGGCTGGGATATGCTTGTGCTTTTACACCCTTTTCATGCCTTATCTTGAGTCAACAAAAGCGTACACGACACATGTGCCATACCCCAAAGTTTATCAGAGTTATCTTCTCATGCTTCAAATGGTGCGAATACTCTTTTCCTTGACAAAAGATCAATGATGCTGATTGATACATGTAACCAGTAAACTATCATGGTACCCTGGCCTCCACCGAAATACTGAGCATGTTCGGCTGATAGAATGAGTAGTCCTTGATTGATTGAATGAATAGTATTATGCGATTGGAAATAAGTCGAAATAAGCCGAAATAAGTTAAGTTTGGATCAGCTGAACAGGCAAAACACTCTCTACTCTGACGTCTGAACTACAGTCAATTAGTCAGTTTGACACGTGCCATTGTTCAAATCAATGATGCTGTTTGACACGTGCAACAAGTAGTTGTTTCTTAAACTCTCCACTGAAATACTGAACACAGTGGTCCTTTTTCATTCAAAATAAAAAGGAAAGAAAGAAAAACTGAGCATCTGAACACAGAGTTTGCTCGGGCCTGTTGCCGCTTACATTGCGGTTCATGTGCTCTTTCTTTGATTCAGTCAATAAAATCCATACCGTCTACTACTGTAAATCTTCGTCAACAATAATTTTGCCTCGTTTGAATCTGTAGCCACCACCAACACTCAAAGCTAGATTTACTACTTCAAAAATTTCTCATTTTCACAATCTGCAGGCATAATGATCCCCTCAGAAAACTCCCCTTCAGAGTTTGTCAAGATCGTTCAGTCGAAGCAGACGAAGCAAGGTCGCGTGTGCAGACCGGACCCCGAGCTGCTGCGATCCCTAGCGGGCAGCGATGCCGAGGTGATGCTCACCATCCCCAACGACCAGCTGGAGCACATCGCCGAGTTCCAGGAGGAAGCCGACCTCTGGGTCATCACCTACGTCGCGCGCTTCCTCCCGGCGACCAGGATCACCCACGTCCTGGCCGGCGACGACGTGCCGACGAGCTCCCCCGGCAGCGCCTACTTCCTGGTCCCGGCGATGCTCAACCTCCGGTCGGCCCTCGCCGCCGCGGGCCTCGACGGCCGCGTCAAGGTGTCGACCGCCGTGTCCGCGGAGGCGCTGGCCTTCCCGGCGTGGTCCGGCGCCGTGGGACGCCACGCCCTGCGGTTCCTGAGGGCGGCCGGCTCGCCGCTGCTCCTCAAGTCCCGCCCGTCGGAGGCCAGCGACGCCCAGGCCGACGCCGCGTACGGCGCCATGCGCGCGCTGGGCGTCCCCGGCGGCGTCCCGGTGATCGCCGCGGACCTCGGCGCGGCCGCCGGCGAGGCGGCGCCGTACTACTACTACGGCTACGGCTACCCGGGCGGGCGGCGGTGGAGCGAGCAGCAGGGCGTGCGGCGGTCGCTGGCGACGGGGACGTTCTGCGTGGCGCTGCAGAACGCGGACCCGGCGGCGCTGCAGGCCGGGCTCAGCTGGGCGTGTGGGCAGGGCCACGCCGACTGCTCCGCCATCCAGCCCGGCGGCGCCTGCTACCAGCAGAACAACCTCCCGGCGCTCGCCTCCTACGCCTACAACGACTACTACCAGAAGATGGCCAGCACCGGCGCCACCTGCTCCTTCAACGGCACCGCCACCACCACCGCCAACGATCCCAGTAAGCAACTTTTGTTGTTTTACGGAGTATTTACTACAGTTTAGAGGATTAATTAATTAAGCAGTGTCCATGAACGCTACTGATCTCGTGATGAATTCGTGTGTGATGATGATTGGTTTCAGGTTCAGGATCTTGCGTCTTCGCGGGAAGGTGAGCACGGTTTCAAACCCTCTGCAGCTTGCAACGCTCGATCGCTGGACTGACAAAATCTGACATGAGTTTGTTTTGCTGGCACGCGTGTTGCAGCTCCACGGCGGGAGGCTCCAACTCGAGCACGCAAGTGGGCGCGAGCCCGCCGACGAGCCTGTCCCCTCCGACGGGCTTGACACCTCCGCTGGGCTCCAGCCCGCCGTCATCCGACCTCAGCCCCCCGGCGGTCGGCACGACCCCTCCGTCCGGCTTCGCCCCGCCGGCCGGCGGCGGCTTCGAGCCCCCGGCCGGCGGTTTCGACAGCCCGCCGTCAGGGTTCGGGCCGCCGTCGGGGTTCGGCCCGCCGGGCTCCTTCAACGGCAGCGGGTCGTTCGGGCCCAGCGGCACGCTCAACCCTTACGGGGGGTCGCCTGGCGCCATGTCGGGCGCCGGCTTGGCTGCTCTGTCCGCCGTTGCGGTCGCCGTCCTTCTCGTGTCCATGGATGGGTGATGTGAATTGTCGTCGGTGCAGAAATGATTATATACAGCCATACGGGGATTAGTCACGTTTTATGTTTGTTCATCATTGAGGTGTTATTTGTCATGTCGATATCGGGTCAGGTCGGAGCTGTGTATTTAGACGTCGTATCGTATATATGGAGCGGATATATATATATATATATATATATATATATATATATATATATATATATATATATATGTATGTATGTATGTATGTATCAGTGTGGGATGAGGGTTGTGGCAGTCATGAACTCATGATGTTTGAGCCCTGAGCGCATATATGTGACACACGACACGATACCTGTGTACAATGCTTTCTTTTAGTACGAATGTGCAATGAATTTTGGATGTGGCTAATGCACGCACGACTCTGCGTTAATAAACGTTAAAGTGATGTTATAGTATTTAAAATTTGTCCCATAAAAATAATGTTTTAGCATTAATTAATTTTCCTTTTTGAGTGGTAGCACTAAGCGATTTTGTTTTCTACTTTTTTTTGAGGAACTTTTGTTTTCTACTATTGGCAATATATCAGGTAGGAGGCCGCGTGGTTCGGCCCATGTCGTTCCTTTGGGCTTTAGGGGATGCAACGTGGCCCATCGGATCGTGCCGATAGACGACGACGGGAAGTCCATGTATTATTTCTGGCTTTCATCAATTCGGATTTTATTCTCCACGTGGCCATTCAAATTCAAAAAACTGTGAACCCAGCATCCTGATCTCCTTGGCGATCTTCAGCGGCGGCGTTGAACCTAAGCCACTTGTTGGACCTGCACAGCCTCATGGCGCCGTGCAAGCAGACGCCGAGCGCGAGCACCCTCCACCCGGCCACCGCGCACACGTACACCAGGAACGCCGACGGCACGGCGCACATCGCCGCCAGCGCCGGGAGCCGGAGCGGCACGCGGTAGGGCCGCTTGAGCTCCGGCAGGCGCGCGCGGAGCCAGAGGAAGGCGGCGAACTCCAGCAGCGTGCCGAGGCTGTAGAGGAAGTTGGCGGTGGCGACGACGTCGTCGAACGCCAGGAAGGAGACGCCCAGGGTGACGGCGGAGGAGGCGGCGATGGCGACCCACGGGGTGCGGAAGCGGGCGGCGCGGCGGGCGAAGACGGCCGGGAGGAGGCCCAGGTCCGCCATGCCCAGCAGCTGGTACGCGCCGCTGCTCAGCTGGGCCTCGAACATGCCGATCGAGGAAAGCACCGCGCCGGCCTGCATCCAGTACTTGAGCCATGGGCCTCCGATGATGCCTGCCGATCAAGAAGGATAAAAGGCCCATTTTCCCTCGTCAACACAATAATTTGTTTCTGAGTGCACGCACAATGGCTAGGATATGTTTGGAGCGCCACGGCTCTCTGTCCTTGAGCCCCCGAGATCTGAATCTCGCCGGCCCCCTCCCTCCCGTCTCCGGCGAGCTCGCCGCAGCGGGAAGGGAGCGGGGCCCTCCGGTCTCTTGCCTGTTTATAGCTAGTAGTTGTAGTCCAGTTTGCCTTCGTGCATGTGTGCCTTCATGGTTTTGTCGCCTTCGTTGCCGGTGTTGTCGTCGCCGGGGTTTTCCTCGATGTCTTCCTCGCCGCCGCCGTCGTCGACATTCAGGTTAGTGGTAATAAAATAAATCCTTTCTCCACCTTTGCAGATCTCCTCTCCTTCATCCCCTCCACCCGCAACCGCCGCCGATATCTGCCCCTTTCCACTCCTGTTCCACCGCCGCCTGCTCCCCTGTGTGTTCTGCAGCCTCTTGTCCTGCTGCTCTTTTTCTTCGCTAGGCAGCTCCCCCACTGGTGCTGGTTTGACTCCTCCGCCTCCACTTGGGACCCCGGTTCGTGCTCCTTCAACCTCCGGCAACGGCAACATTTGAATCCTTCGGTTGCCGGTGTGTGCCGTCTTCGTTGGCACGACCGTCCCTTCAACCGTCGCTTGGCGCGGTCCGCCCACCCCGGCGTATGCATCGTTCTCGAAGCCTCTGCGCTATTTCGCTGGCGGCCAGGTCTCCACCACCATCTCCGATGAAGCTGCCTCTCTATCCAGAAGTTGCAGGACTTTGTTGTAATCAAGATCTCTTTTGAGGTCTTCTCTGTAACTTGGCTGCTGAATTAATATAATATATGTGCTGTTGTCAAAAAAAATATGTTTGGAGCATTGTAGTGGGTGCCTCTTGTAGACCTGCTTCCTTTGAGCAATTTACTTTTAGGTCGACTGTTGAACGGCTATGTAATTTCCTTTCTTGGGTAAGGAATGAAATTCGGAAAATTTACACCATGGACAATTCCTCCTCCACTGAGCTTTACATGGCGTCGACTAAGGGCCGTTCGGATCCAAGACGCTAAAGTTTAGCCCCTTAAATAAATAATAATTACACATATTAAACATAAACTAATTATAAAACTATTTGTATAAGTCATGTCTACTTCTCGAGACGAATATAACAAGTCTAATTAAGCTATAATGAGTACATAATTATCATATGTTACTGTAGCATTACATTATATAATCATGAACTAATTAGGCTTAATAGATTCGTCTCGTAAATTAGCCCTCGTTTATGTAATGAGTTTTTAAATTAATCTATATTTAATACCTCTAATTAACATAATTATATTCAATACGACGGGACTAAATTTTAGTACAGGGATCCAAACACCCACTAAAAAACCGTGATTTCTGTTAGCTGAAGCGTAGGAAGCACGCAAAAAAAAAAGACAACGTAGGGCGCCATTTGAGCGTCACAAGTAACTTTGGTGCTGACAAAGAAGGGATGGCAGCTAATTAACTCATGGGTTAACTCATGGGTTAATTAGACTCATTAGATTCGTTGCGTAAAGTTACACTCATTCTTAAAAAAGTTTTGCAAATAGACTTCATTTAATATTTCTTACACGTAAGATTCTTCGAATTTTTTTTTTGGAAATTCAGAGAAACACGGCCCGAAGTTTTCTCTGGAATGTCTCGATCAAACTATTAATGCTGGGCCAATCAGCAAGAAACGCAACAAAAAACACTGTTGAAGAAGGCGAAAGCACAATAATGCTAGATGCTGTCGTGCGCCATTGCACGTACCTGCAGCATCGGCCAGGTAGCCGTTGTCCCATGCCTCCGGCGCCGCGTCCGTGGCGCCGGTCGCCGCCATGAGCGGCAGCAGGTAGCTGGCGGCGATCAGCACCACAGCCACCGCCAGCGCCCGCGGGAACGTCCGCTCCGGCCGCTCCACCTCTCCGGCCATGGTGCTCGCGCTGTCCCAGTAGTTGAGGTTCCAGAACAGCGTGTTCAAGAAGAGCCGCCAGTCCTTTCTCCCCTCCACCTGCACCGCCCACCGCCGCGGCCGCAGCTTCGGCACGGCGATCCCCGTCATCAGCACGAACGGCGCCAGCGACACGATCCCCAGCGCCACCGCGCCCCACCCGACGATGCTCAGCCCGGCGTAGTTGACCAGGGACATCAACGCCGTCATGCCGACCACCGTGCCCGTGCGCGCCGCGCTGCCGGGGACAACCTGGCCGAGGTAGTCGGCGACGAGCGCCGGGTACGCGGCGATGTTGACGACGCAGCTGAAGTACTTCCACGTCCCGAGGAGCGAGCCGGCGAGAGGACCGAAGGCGCGGTCGGCCCACAGGACGAAGCCGCCGTTGCCGGGGAGAGCGGCGGCGAGCTCGGCGGTGACGAGGGACTCCGGGACGCCCCACGCGAAGGGGAAGACGAGGAAGCCCAGCAGCGTGAAGAGCGGGCCCGCCGCCCTGACCGCGAGCTCGGCACCGTGCGCGCCGCCGGCGACCTCGAAGTAGATGAGGAAGACGAGCGGGAGGAGCGTGAGCTTGCTCCCGCTGTGGTGACTACCGACCGCCGCGCCGCCGCCTTGCGCGGACGTCGTGCCATCATCTTCTTGCTGATGGTGTTGCAGCAGCGGCTCGATTGTTTGGTTCTCTTGGTTCATGGTGGGATTTTTTATCTAAGCTCTCTGCCTCATCGTGAGTAATGTCTGGGTCTGGAGAGTGGAGACGAGAGTGGAGCAAGTGTGACGTTCGAGGATACATTGAGTGGCTCTGGAGCTCTGCCTCATCGTGAGTAAAAGCAATTAAAGAGGGAAGCTAACTAACATACGTCGACAGCTTGAAAAATTCCATTCCGCGTGCTCTTTTGATCAGCCACTCGTTTCTTATATACCACTGTCAGTTTCTATCAATGCCACCCAATCTATTACATCTATTCCAAAACAATATTCGTTATTTAACTTTTCTAATAACATTTTACCATTCATTTAATCCAAAAAATTATATAAATATTTTATTTCATTTTATTTGTAACTTACTTTATGGTTAAAAAATATCGAGGGGAACATCATGGACACGATTATTGTGGGAGAGCATCGATATGCAGGCAGGAAATGTAGCCAGTCGGTGTTGAGAAATTGGCGAGTCAATTTTTTTTTCACATTCACATCCAAGAGCTCCATGCCCAGACGCGGGCCGCGCGGTGGCCCCACGATGCTGGTGTCCACGTCGTCGTCGTGCACTCGCGCGCGCGTGCGACCTCGCGCCGTGCCTTGCGGCTGCCGTGCTCGTCGTGGCCCCCCGCGCCGCGCGCCGCTGCCTGTGAGGACTCGCTCCGCGCTAACATCAGGACACTAGCGGCACACGCGGCCGCCGCCGCGGCCATCTTGTAACAGCTAGTTTGATCTCAGCATCAACAAACGTGGCATGGGCATTAATACTTTTCAGCATCGTGTACACTGTGGCTAGTCTTATTTCTTTTCTCTCTCCCCCACGCCATCAGAGAATCATAGTACTAGGCGCCACCTATATCTTTCGATCTGTCTGGGGAGTGACGTACAGTTCAAAGTCTCAAACCCGCTCGATCTCACACAGATCCATCTCCTCGGTGATCTTGGGCGGCGGCGGCAGTGTTGAACACGAGCCACTCCTTGGACCTGCACATCTTCATTGCGCCGTGCAAGCCGACGCCTAGCGCCGTGAGCGCGCCGGCGAGAGCCAACACCCTCCACTCGGCCACCACGCACACGTACGCCAGGAACGCCGACGGCACCGCGCACATCGCCACCAGTGCGGGCAGCGGTAGCGGCACGCGGTACGGCCGCTTCAAGTCCGGCTGACCGGCGCGGAGCCAGAGGAAGGCGGCAAACTCTAGCAGTGTGCCCAGGCTGTAGAGGAAGTTGGCGCTGGCCACGACGTCGTCGAACGCCAAGAAGGAGGCGCACAGGGTGACGGCGGCGATGGCGACCCAAGGGGTGCGGAAGCGTGTGGCGCGCCGCGCGAAGATGGCCGGGAGCAGGCCCAGGTCTGCCATGCCCAGGAGCTGGTACGCGCCGCTGCTCAGCTGGGCCTCGAACATGCCCACGGACGACAGCACCGCGCCGGCCTCCATCCAGTACTTGAGCCATGGGCCTCCGATGACGCCTGCAAAGTAGACTGATTTCTGTCAGGGAGCCCATAATTGCAGTTTGGGGTTTAGTACCTTGTCACGAAATGTGAAAAGCTTAAAAATTGGATGTCTATACCTCTAACTCTTTTTAAACCAGACAAACTACCTCAAACAAATCCAATAAACACATAATAGTTTTTAAAATAAAGAAAGTCTTTTTGCCTCCAAAATTTTTGAGAAAACTTATTGTGATATTTGGGTACATGATAACTCCAAATAAAATATTTTGAGCTTAGGAGGTTATCTCTAGAAGCTTCCAAAAATTGTTTTTGCTCTAAGAAAATTAAAAAATGTCTAGACACCCCCAAACATATAATTAATATTTAAATGGATTTCTATAACTTTCCACAACAAAAAACAACATGAAACTAGCATGAATGCAACATACATTGGTACTAGTTGCATTCATGTTGGTTTGATCATGCTGATTTGGCCCTCAAAATGCATTTAGCCAACAATTATATTTTGGGATTTTTCTGGATATTTTCCTACTTTTAGGTCTAAATTTGCATGTGCAAAGGGTGGATTTTGCAACAATTATATCTCATGACCTCCGAACATATCTATTATGAGCTTCAAATTTTTTTTGGGTTTCTCATGTCCCATTATAGATTGGATTTTTTGTGATTTTAAAAGCCTATCTTGTATTTATTATATTTTTTATTAAAAAAGGTCAAAACTACCCTAAAAACACTTTGAACTGTTGTTTGGGGGTAGTTTGTTCAGTTTTGAAGAGTTAGGGGTGTCTAATGTCCAGTTTTGAGTTCGGGGTTTTTTAGATTCTGTGACCATATCAGGGGGTAAAATGGACTTTACTCAAACTAAAATTATATGCATTTTAGAATGGGAAGAGTGATAGCTAGGGAGCACATTATTGCATGGAACAATTAGAAAAAATCATATTAGGGACAAAAACATTATTTTATTAGTGAAGATAAAAAACTTTATGCTAGAAAGGTAATGGGGGTCAGAAATTTATTCATCATCGGCCGGATGCAAAGTATTTTTGGAGTTTTAGAATCATACTATGGTTCTGTAAAATACTTTGGTTTTGAAGGTGTTTGGATACTATAGACTTATAGTTTTGAAAACAATGGTATTGGTTATTCTAATTGTATTCTTTTTGAAGTTTAAAAACTTCACTCTATACCTCTTTTTTTGTAAACCGTCGGTTTGCTCGATTCTGGCTTCTAAAACTACAGTTTCTTGATCCTATGGTTTCTCAAAACCGCAACATTCAAACATATGCCCTAAAAGTTTTATCCTAAACATGAAGGATATGCTTACCAGGTTGAATATTTTTACCTTGCAATTGTTATTCATTAATCATTGAATGTATAAAAAGCGGTGGGAAGAATTGCTAGTCTTGTACGGATGTGATGAGGAGAGAGGCTAAAGGGCGCCACATAAGCCATCAGTACGAAGATTGCTGATTGCACATATATAAAATCAATTTGTCCGTACCGGCTGCATCCGCCAGGTAGCCGTTCGCCCACGTCCCCACCGGCGCGTCCGTGGCGCCTGTCGCCGCCATGAGCGGCAGCAGGTAGCTGGCGGCGATCAGCACCACCGCCGCCGCCAGCGCCCGCGGGAACGTCCGCTCCGGTCGCTCCACCTCGCCGGCCATGGTGCTGGCGCTGTCCCAGTAGTTGAGGTTCCAGAACAGTGTGTTGAAGAAGAGCCTCCAGTCCTTCCTCCCCTTCATCTGCTGCACCGTCCACCGCCGTGGCCGCACCTTGGGCACCGCCATCCCCGTCATGAGCACGAACGGCGCCAGCGACACGAACCCCAGCGCCACCGCGGCCCAACGGACGACGCACAGGCCCGTGCAGTTCACGAGACACAAGAACACGGTCACGCCGAGTACCGTGCCCGTGCGAGTTGTGCCTGTGCAGGCCACGGCCGGGATGGCGCGGCCCAGGTAGTCGGCGACGAGGGCTGGGTACGCCGCGACGTTGATGACGCAGCTGAGGTACTTCCACGTGCCGAGCAGCGCGCCGGCGAGAGGGCCGAAGGCGCGGTCGGCCCACCGGACGAAGCCGCCGTTGCCCGGGAGCGCGGCGGAGAGCTCGGCCGTGACGAGAGACTCTGGGATGCCCCAAACGAAGGGGAAGACGAGGAAGCCCAACAGCGTGAAGAGCGGGCCCGCCGCACGGATCGCTTGCTCGGACCCGTATGGGCCGCCAGCCACCTCGAAGTAGATGAGGAAGACGAGAGGGAGGACCGTGAGCTTGCTCCGGTGATGGCGGTGCCGGTGGCGCCCTTCGGCGCCGCCACCACAATGCACGGCGGCTTGCTGGCCTTGGGACGACGTGTGATCTTGCATGGGCGTGCCGTCGTCGTCCTGCGGCAGCTCTAGTTGCTGTTGACGCTGGGGTGTCTGCTTCATTACCTGAATCTCTTGGTTCATGGTAAGAGCTCACTACACTAGAGTGTCTGTAGGCAGCCTTACAGAGAGGAGCAAGTGTGCTTTTCATTCGTGTGTGGGCATTGTTCATATATAAGTCGAAGGTGAATGAATGTGGGATCCTGCTTAATAACACAGTTCCATTAAATTTTGTTCTCTTAGTTTATGAAAGCACTGTGTTACCCCGCCACCGTGTTACATGAGTGTAAATTTATTTAAACATCGCTATTCACTTTTGAAGCATGAGTATTCATGACTGTTGCGATATAAGCATGTCTAGTTGGCTACATGCTTGGCTACATTCACTTTTGGCCAATGAAGTCGTTTAGAACAGCGACACGGTCAATAAAGCACAACTTTGACTTCTCTTTTTTATAAAAATATTTTTTAAAAAATTATATATATATATATATTTTATGAAAGTAATTTTCAAGACCAATCTATTTATATAATTTTCATATTTTCAAACTCAACGACTTAAATATTATTTATGATTTATATTCCCAATATTTGACTCAAACCTCGTCCTAAATGACTTCCTTTATCAAACCAGAGGGAGTAGTTAAATTTGTGAGTATATCTTATCTACCACCCAATCAACCAGTAAAAAATAGCTATTAACTGGTTGTCTCCAGGTAAGACAGCTAATTATTAGCTGCTGGGATTCAAACGGGACCATAATTAGGACTCTTAGGGCATATACAGCCCATAGACGACTCACAGTTTGTAGAATCTCGAATTTAGCGTACAGACATACAAACAGTTCATACAACCCACATACAACGAGACCGTCTGTAAGCTGTTTAATGCTTGGCGCGAAAAAATCCACGCGCGGACGCGGGGGGTCTAGGCTGACGGTCGCTTGAAGAAGACGGCTTGTACAACGCTAGGGAGTTCGTCGATTTAGCCTCGGGCAACGGTGCGGGGGCGTCGCCTGGCAGGCCGTCGGTAGCCGCTCGTGGGGGTGTTTTTGCAAAATGAGCGCTATACAGACGGGGGAAGCGACGGGCTGTACATGCCCGTATCTTGCCACAATATACAACACCTTTCCAAGGATCCAGCATAGCTCTAGGTGGAGTAGACTAGCTTAGGCATAGCTCTAGTGGAGGTTTCATGGGAGTTTCATGACATAAATGTGCTGATGTGGTAAATGAGAAAGAATGTAAAGTTTTATGGCATGTGAGAGGAGTTTCATGGTGATTAATCTCCTTTAGCTCAGTTATCTTAGTTTCTGGCCTAAGTAACCGTGCCATAAAACTGGTGATGAATCTCCTTTAGCTCGGTTATCTTAGTTTCTGGCCTAAGTAATCGTGCCATAAAACTGTGCACTGAGACGGGCCGTAGGGACAGTGATACATAACCTCGGAGTCCGTCTTTTACTCCGTGAAGTCTATGTATTTAAACGTCTTTGCAATTATGGGTATACATTTATATTAGTTAGTTTAATTTTGTATATCATTAGGGCAGTCCCAACCCTCCAACTAGGATAGTTTTCATAGCATTAAATAGGGTGACACATATGACTATTGACCTATGTGGCACTACATTAAATAGGAGAGAGAGAGAGGGAGAAAAGAGCAAGACACTGGGTCTCATGCAAGACCCAGTTTT
The DNA here is from genome assembly GCA_033239725.1 of Echinochloa phyllopogon. Lineage (NCBI taxonomy): Eukaryota > Viridiplantae > Streptophyta > Magnoliopsida > Poales > Poaceae > Echinochloa > Echinochloa phyllopogon. The sequence continues at coordinate 56,956,697 of BTCW01000018.1, read as the reverse complement.
TACACGAGAACCTATGCATATAACACTATCAAGTTTGGGTTGAGAGATGATAGTGTCTTTATTATAGATAAAAAAACAAATATGATTGGTGGAGAGAGGAGATGATAAATTTATTGAGGACCCACACTAAGAAATCATAGGTTGGAGAACACAATGTCTAAGGGCATGTACAACAGTTTAGACAGCCGCTGTCTATTTAACACATACAGATAGTTAAATAATCAGCTCTACAATAGTTTAGATAGCTGCTGTCTATTTAGCTGTCTGTGTGATGATAAATATGCACTCTAGTTTCTGATGTTTTACATGGGAGCACGAGCCAAAGCAGTAGACGAGATAGTAGACAACAACACTCTCTTTCCTCATTAAATGATAGCCACATCAGCTCATTTGATCTATGTGGCAACAAAAAGACAGCTGCTATATGTGGGTTGTACATGACCTAAAGTAGTGTCTTGCTAATATGACATCATGGACACTACCTATGGATATTATGGGTTGGGACTTAGGACTGTCCTTATTTTCTTGCATTTAATACTCTTAATATAAAATATACAGATACTTTGCATTATTGCGTCCCTAAAGGTAGCTTAACGCACGATTCACTACAAAGCAAACTTCAAGGGATTCAGTATGAAAATATCTAAAATCTCTAGCAAAAAAAAACTATAGTGCACCAGTGCTTTACCAAATAGCCGTAGGGCAAAAGGTGTCACCTCCTACCTAAATGGATAGGTTTTTACTTTTTTTTCCAGAAATTGCTATTTATATGTTAAGTTGGTTTTTCGTTTTACGAGTAGAATTGTCTTGAAATAATAGTTTTAATTTTTTAGATCAATAATAGTTTTAAAATTATATGCGTTCCTGTGTTTGATAAATATATTGCAATAAAATACTCAGGATTTGTTTGGAGAACTGTGTCGTTGTCACGCATACTTGGACAGTTGAGATCGAGTATCTAAATAATAATATGGGATTTGTTAATTCTCCAAGCTGTTAATTAAACACTGCACCGTATAGTGGCCTCGCCACCGTAATCTCGACCTACAAGCGTGTCACAGTGTTCACTAACATCCAGATGCTGTCATCCTAGCTTGTAAACATAATACAGCGCGTGCCACGAAAAGCTCGCTTAATTCGACGGCGCAAAGCGTGGATAATAGCGAAGAATAGCATGCACGCTTAGACGCACGACGACGACGGCATGAGAAACCCCAGATGGCCAGAGATTAGATATGCATTTTGCTCATTTAGCCATTTTATACTTTGTGCTGTGCAGTATTGCATCTGCATTATTGCCTACTAGTGTGCTTTGGCGTGCGTCTTAGGCGTCGTCACATCTTCAGGTGAGGTGCGCTTTTACGAGTGCTGCACGTACTAGATAGCGAATCGGTTCCATGTTAATATTTGATCAATGAACATGTGACACATGTCGGATCCCTCTTCTTTTGACCCATGTTCGGTCACACAAACATCCCAGCTGCCCTAAAACTTAGTATGCTTTTGGTTATTCGCATGAGAATTTGTTGATCTTTATCGTATATCTTGAATGAGTGAAAGCATATAGAATGAGTGGATGGAGTGGCTTTGGAAAGTATGTGCAAATGTATAGTGATCTTTGTGAAACTCTTCGGTGGTCTATAGAAGTACATGCAAGTAACCCTATATGCGAAACTGATGAGTGGGTCTAAAATAGATGCAATAATGCATCCGCCGATAGTGAAGACAGCCGATTTAGGTCTACCCACCGGGTTAGGAAGATGATGTTTTTTTACATTTATTATATAGCTTTATATATATGCTCATGCGAACCATCAAACACACCACTCACGTATGTGGTAGTTCCTTCGCGCCACCTCCGTCACTCTCGGGGAATCCAAAGGTTGCCTCAATGCACGACACTATCCGCTGCCAAGACATAGGAGAGTGCAAGATAGAGAGTTTACTTCACTCCTGATTTCTTATCTTTTTTTTTACCGAGCATGAAGAGATCGACATGGCGACATAACAGACGGAGCATCACATATTCACATGCAAGTTTCAGTGATAGCAAACCGAATAGCACTAGCTCAGCCTAAAACGTTACTATATTTTCAGACAGGGTATTACACGGTACAGGAAATACCATTCATTGATTGCTCCTAAACTCGAGCGAGAACAATCAGACCAGCTGTGTTCGGATGAATAGGGAGATCAGGGCGCCATTGGAGAGCGCGTGGAGGTCGGCACTCGACACCACATTTTTTTTTATCCTACAACAATTCTAGCAGAACTCTCTTCACAGAAAAAAAAACAGAGAAGATGCTACACCATGAGAAGAACTGCTGGATATGAATCCATGCCGCAGGGGATGTAGTGTCAGTTAATTAGTTTACTCAAACTCGGTCTCCAGCAGCAGACGCATCGACGGCGGCGGCAACGGCGGCGGTGTTGACGAACCTGAGCCATTCCTTGGACCTGCACAGCTTCATCGCGCCGTGCAAGCCGACGCCCCGCCATGAGCGCGCCGGCGAGCGCGAACACCCTCCACTCCGCCACCACGCACACGTACGCCAGGAACGCCGACGGCACCGCGCACATCGCTGCCAGCGCCGGCAGCCGGACACTGCGTGCCCAGCTCGCGCCGTTGACCGACCCACCACACCGGCTGGAGTTCCTGCAGCTGCGCCGGCGTCAGACAGCACCACCAGCGCAAACTGTTGCTGTTGGAGGAAGCGGCGGCGAGGGTCCCGGCGTCCTCGAGCAGAGCCGCCGCCGTGGACCTCCTCGAATAGGAGATATGAAGCTGCAGGCTGCAGCAATTGTCATCCTAAGTTACTTCCTGTCCTGCTGAGCGCACTCCAGATGACGATCGAAGTCATGAATCATGATCATGGCCGTGGAGGAGACTTCCCCCGCCTCAATGAACCATGCGGCACGCTCGCCGGTCTTGGTGCCTGTCTTGACCTCGAACGCCGCGGCATCTCCAGAGCACAAGGCAAGATGACGACGCAGAGATCAATAGGTACGTGGATCCTCAGCAACCATCCAGCAAAGACCTTGGCTGCACGCCGCCCGCCGCCGCCGATGAGCCAGCCAGGCGTCCACGACGCCGCCGACGCCGTCACAGCCATATATGCCGTACTCCCTGGGGAACGCGAAGTTTAGGAGGCTCTGGCGTCCTCCCTGCTCATCGAACAACGAGCTCATATACTGTCATGCTGGCCGCCGCTGATGCCCCGGCCGGTCCCCGACGCCGCCGACATGACTGAGGTGTGTCGTGCGTCCTGGGAACGTGATGATCGAGCGCACCGGCACGTTGGGTCCACAGTAGACTGCACTGATCGACGGGGCGTCGCCGCGCGTCCCCGACGCCGTCGACGTCGCCGGGAGGCGCTCGCGCGCGTCATCGACAGACCACGTCCACGCCCCGCCGCCGCCCCACACCGGCTCGAGTTAATATAACAGCGCCGCCACCGGCGCGAGCTGCTATAGGAGGAAGCAGCGGTGAGGATTCCGGCGCCCGTCGCATCGCCCTGGACCTCCGCTGACAGCCCGCCACGCCACGGCGCCATGCTCGCGCGATCCAGACCACCCGGGCGGCAGAGCGCGCCGTCCCGCACTCCCCGCGGCTCCTGGCCAAGAAAACGAACAAGTCCAGTCGCCACTCCACCAAATCAAGGCCACAAGTGCGCGATCGGACGGCTCCCGAGGACCTAAGGGCCAAAGGGGTGGTCGGTAAATGAACTAACGACCGGGGGGTCGGTATTTCAAATACCGTCCACCCCTAGCCTGGCCATACGCGCCGCCTCTGTGTCGCTCCTCTGCTCGCCAGAGCAGGTCCGCGTCCCAGGAGCTGCGCCGGATCGTAGCGCGGCCGTGCCACGTTAGCATCCGTGAGGTCGCAGCTCTCACGCCCCAGCAGGACCTCTCGGCAACCTCCGCGAGACCGAGGCCGGCGGCGTGGCGAGAATGCGGCGTGTCGTTCCGTGGGCTGAATCGAGGCCGGCGCCTTGCTCGGCCTCGGTCGCGCCGGATCGCCGAGGCCGGGCCTCGAAGCCGTCGACGGCGTGTGTTCCTGAGGTACGCTCGCCGGACAGTGCCGAGCTCGAGCCTGGGAGGTGCTGGCCCGCGCGTCGCCGGCAGACGGCGTTCACGCCCGCACTGGCACGAGTATCTGAAACTCCAAGCCGTCCCCAGCGTCATCCAGTGGGATGACCACAAAGGAAGCATCGGCAAGATCGCCAGCGTCCTCGAGCAGACCGATCGTCGCCGCCGCCGTGCCGTGCCCTGCGGCTCCCGATTGAGAAAACGAGCGAGTCCAGGAGCTATTCTGCAGGATCCGGGCCGCAGGCGTTGCATCGGACGATTCCCGGAAACTAGGGATGGTTGGTATTTGAAATACCGTCCACCCCACCCCCATGGGCGCACAGCTCCTCAGCTCGCCAGAGCGCCACCGCGTCCGCCACGCTGCTCGTCGGCTGGTGGCGCGCCACGCCACATTATCTGCGGCGAGATCGCAGTGTTCCTCCACCACCTGGCCCTCTCACCATGAGACGAGCTTGCTGATGGAAGCGGTGGTCGGGGCGCATGGTGAGCTTGCTGTGCACGAAGAGCAGCAGTGCCGGTCTGACCGCGTCCATTCGCCTCACTGTAGGACGGGACCGGGAGCCCCTGGCTACCGTGGGCGGCTGCGGCGGAGGCGGCGGGGGACTTCATCTCGGCGAGTGCCTCGAGGTCGACGTCGACGCAGAAGAGGATGCCCTCCGCGTGGAGGCGGACCGGCGGCAGCGAGTGGCACGGCGGCGGCGCCGTGGCCGCGGCCGGCGTGGGGTCCGTCGCCATCGAGGGACAGCGCAAGGCCCACACTCTCCGCCGGTGATGCAGGTTTGCAGGGATTCCATAAGCGCTCGCTGCTAAACCAAAAGAAAAGGAAAAACAGAAAGGAAGAAAAAACTTTCAGGATCTTAAATGACCATTGTTGGCATCGGAGATTATTAATATCACATATTAGTGAATAGTGACTGGAAACCGTGCTTATTATATAGTTATATTGATCGGTTTAGTCTTTTTTTTGGGGGGAATTGATCGGTTTTTATTCAGAAAGGTGAATTGTGCTTCTCTACTTTCTCGGTAGAATCCAGTTGGCACGAATGAACTAGCGATCATCCATACATCCCGTCTACCAATACTGACATCCCGTATGTTTCCGCGCTTTATTCAGCGAAGAATCTGAAAAGGAGATTACTCCACAAGTCCACCAAATCCCTAGCTATGCTTTGGTGTGGTGCCGATGTGATAGGATTGGATTCGCTTGCCTCTGTGCGGGCATGCATGCATGCGCTTCTTTAGGAGTGATGCAGAACATATGCATTTTTCTTTTACTTTTTTTTAAATCCCCATGCATAATTATTAGGCACCACATTTTTTATCCTACAACAATTCTAGCAGAAGAACTCTCTTCACAGAAAAAAAAAAACAGAGGAGGTGCTACACTATGAGAAGAACTGCTGGATATGAATACATGCCGCAGGGGATGGTGCGTCAGTTAGTTCACTCAAACAGCTCGGTCTCCAGCAGGAGACGCATCGACGCCGGCGGTGGCGGTGTTGAACCTGAGCCACTCCTTGGACCTGCACAGCTTCATGGCGCCGTGCAAGCCGACGCCCAGCGCCGTGAGCGCGCCGGCGAGCGCGAACACCCTCCACTCCGCCACCACGCACACGTACGCCAGGAACGCCGACGGCACCGCGCACATCGCCGCCAGCGCCGGCAGCCGGAGCGGCACGCGGTACGGCCGCTTCAGGTCGGGCTCCCTGGCGCGGAGCCAGAGGAAGGCGGCGAACTCCAGGAGCGTGCCGAGGCTGTAGAGGAAGTTGGCGGTGGCCACGACGTCGTCGAAGCCGAGGAAGGAGACGGCGAGCGTGACGGTGGCGGAGGCGGCGATGGCGACCCACGGCGTGCGGAAGCGAGTGGCGCGGCGCGCGAAGACGGCTGGGAGCAGGCCCAGGTCCGCCATTCCCAGCAGCTGGTACGCGCCGCTGCTCAGCTGGGCCTCGAACATGCCGATCGATGAGAGCACCGCGCCGGCCTCGATCCAGTACTTGAGCCATGAGCCTCCGATAATGCCTGCAACACGGACAGAAATCTCTTGCCACTTGGGTGTCAGTCAGGCCTTGCTTGAGTTACGAGCCCTAATAGATGCTAGCATTTTCAGACTGGAATCAGCAGCTGGGCTTTTGTTTTGATGGAGGAATAAACTATATGTTAGCATATACTTCCTCCGTACTATAAAGAGGGATGTTTTGGGATTTTAAGGGTGGGTCGATGAGGAAGACGTATATACTCCCACTGTATTGGTAAAAAAAAAACGTTTAGAATAAGGTTGGAGTCCAACTTGGGAATATAAATCAGGAATAACTTTTAAGTTGTTGAGTTTGGAATTGTAAAAGTTATATTAATAGATTTATTTTGAAAAATAATTTCATAAAAGTATATATGTATCACTTTTTAACATATATTTTTATAGAAATAATAAGTTAAAGTTGTGTTTTGAAGACCGTATCGTTGTCCTAAACGGTTTTGTTTACCAATACGGAGGGAGTATGTGTTATTAGTTGAGTTTGCATATAGAAGATCAAGAAAATCAGTTTCTATTTAATCATGTATACAAGAGATTAACGCCTCAGATTATGTATGAACAAGATTTGAATCTTACAATGCCATTATGTTTGGGACAAAATTTGAATATATGTCAAAATATTATTTTTTTAGGACAGATGAAATATTTTTAATATTGATATTCGGTCCTTAAGATCATTTATACTATATGATAAGGATGTCTCAATTAATTAAAATAATACTTTTTTAAATATCCATGATAGCAAATTCTACATCAACCAATTATCCCGTGTCAAAATCAATTAATCAACAGAGCACAACCAATGTGTGGCAGTCCTTATCAAAGGTGGATCCGCAACTTCCCCTCAGGTGTTAGAATAGCCACACTAACACTGACGGCTAATATTTGTACGAAGGAAGCAACTGCCAATTCAGCTCAATTTAAAAATCAATCCGTCTTAACGCATTTGCGAATCAGGAGACATAGAGGCATAGGCAGCAAGAACCACATGAACCAAAGGGACCCTAGAATCTTAACGAAAAAACTTGAATCCTGGCAAATTCATCCATTCTACAGATAAATAGCAAAATTATTATATGTATGCATTTGAAATTATAACATATCCTTCTTTAGCTAGCACTACAAACACATATACATCAAGATCTCTCAATCTTGGATCTCTTTGGCTAAAATTTAGTTCTGTCACATCGGATGTAAGGATATTAATTATAAGTATTAAATATAAATTAATTAAAAATCCATTACATAAATGAGGGCTAATTTCGAGATGAATCTCTTAAACCTAATTAGTCCATGATTAGATAATATAATGCTACAGTAAACATGTGATAATTATATATTAATTATAGGTTAATTAGGCTTGTTAGGTTTGTCTCGCGAAGTAGACATGACTTATGTAATTATTTTTATAATTAGTTTACGTTTAATACTTATAATTGTCATTTATTTAAGGGACTAAATTTTAGCCCCTTAAATCCAAACACTCCCTAAACAAATTTGATGGCAGTTAGATTGGGGTACAGGGAAGGCCTCACCAAGGATTGGTGGAACGACAAATTGAGGGCACTAAAGTTGCGAATATGGAATCTTCAAAATTTTGAGAATGGATCTCCCTTACTCTTCTTCAAGATTTAATACTCTCTAACCACCTTCTTCTCTATTGCAGGTTTGACATATATCCGAGGTCCGGCTGGACTGTAAAAATGCTCCCAAGGTAAGTCTGAACCATGGGATACATCTTTTGCAGGTGGGGCTACTTATTTTAGAGTTGATTGTTCTCCTAGCTAGCTTACTGTCCACCACATCATGAGGAGTATTTCACAACAGGTCACTCACTTGACCACATATTATTTCAATACTAGCTTTGACACAATGTAAAACCAACGTGACCCCAAACTGTCTGAAGTGATTAGTAAACCTCGTTTAAACCGTCACTTTTTATCGGAAGAAGATGGAGATCACTATAACGTACGTACTGATAAACACAAGGAATAGTTTTTGTCTGTAACGACCATATACAACTATACAAGGCAGTATGTGGGGATTCTTGATGTCACGTAAAAGCAATTCGTACGTACCTGCAGCATCGGCCAGGTAGCCGTTCGCCCAGGCCTCCGGCGGCGCGTCCGTGGCGGCGGTCGCCGCCATGAGCGGCAGCAGGTAGCTGGCGGCGATCAGCACCACGGCCACAGCCAGCGCCCTCGGGAACGTCCGCTCCGGCCGCTCCACCTCGCCGGCCATTGTGCTCGCGCTGTCCCAGTAGTTGAGGTTCCAGAACAGCGTGTTCAAGAAGAGCCTCCAGTCCTTCTTCCTCCCCTTCACCTGTGCCGCCCACCGCCGCGGCCGCACCTTCGGCGCCAGCGACACGAGCCCCAGCGCCACCGCGCCCCACCCGACGATGCTCAGGCCGGTGTAGTTCACCAACGACAGGAGCGCCGTCATGCCGGCGACGGCCCCCGTGCTTGTCCTGCCGGTGCCGGCCACGGCCGGGATGACCTGGCCGAGGTAGTCGGCGACGAGGGCCGGGTACGCGGCGATGTTGATGACGCAGCTGAGGTACTTCCACGTGCCGAGGAGCGAGCCGGCGAGCGGGCCGAAGGCGCGGTCGGCCCAGCGGACGAAGCCGCCGTTGCCGGGGAGCGCGGCGGAGAGCTCGGCGGTGACGAGGGACTCAGGGACGCCCCACGCGAAGGGGAAGACGAGGAAGCCCAGCAGCGTGAAGAGCGGGCCCGCCGCCATGACCGCGCGCTCGGCCCCGTACGGCCCGCCGGCGACCTCGAAGTAGATGAGGAAGACGAGCTGGAGGGCCGTGAGCTTGCTACTAGGGCGGTGGCCGGCGGCGGAAGCGCCGCCGCTTTGCTCGCCGCGGTAGAGATCTTCCTGGTCTTGCGATGTGTGATCGTGCAAGGTGGCGCCATCTTCTGGTGGCGGTTCTTGTTGCCGTTGGCGTTGCAACGGCTGTTTGGTAATTTGGATCTCCTGGTTCATGGTGTTAGTGTAAGCCTAGACGACTGTCTTCTTTTTCTTTTTCTTTTTTTAACTCGAGGTAATAAGAGTGACGCTATGCAGAGTGCCGTTCGTTCATGTGGGCATAGTGCATATATATAACTCGAGGTAAAGGGCTAAAGGTGCTACATAGTTGGAATAATAATCCTTTCAAAAAAAAAGTTGGAATAATAATATAGCATACATTTGTTGTTGTTAATGACAAGCACTGCACTATATATGCCACATGAACGTCGCTGTATACTTTTGGAGAATGAGACGTGTGCTTCCAAGTGTTGTGTTGAAGAGGTTCAAAATATACCACGCGCCTGAAAGTGACTATACCACAGTACGTTTCACAATATATGTCTTGTAACGATCGGAGTAGATGCGTACGTGGGAAGAGATTCTAGTACTAGCTAGTAACATACTTTCTCGCAGAAAATGATCGTGGAGAAGAATAGGAGAGGGCATGTCAGTTTTGCGACTGGGACTGTACTGCTACACATACACATGAGCCACAAAACTTACATCAATCAAATGAATTAAAAGGTGCAAAAAAATAGATGGGACATACGAGAGCACCCCATGTTGTCGCGGCATATACAGGTTTTTTCTATTTCTTTTTTCCCTCTTTTTTGACATTACAAGCTAGGAAGAGAAACACTCCACTACAAACTTTGCTCGATGAGCACATGCACGCGCACATCACACTATTCCATAGACGATGCCTTTGATTGTCGGGGGTGCGCGTCGACCTTGCATACGGCAAGCGGTTCTACATTAGGCAGCAAGTATATAGTAGGAAAAAGTCCGGTTTACATCCTTCAACAATTACAAAAGTCTAATTTTCAATCTTTAATTATAAAATCGGATACTAAGGACCATTCAACTATTAAAATCGTACAAATTTGGTACTTTAGGTGGTTTCAAAGTAGTTTTCTGTTTTATAAAAAATTAAAAAAATGATTTAATTTAATAAATTCATAACTAATTTATTTAAAATCATAAAAATATGAAACCAGTACCATTATTTTTCTAAAAATATAACACCCCTATTGGTGCACTACTTTGAGTCATTTGTATATTATTTGTTTATGTTCCTAGTGCTTTATTATTTTTGTAAAAACACTAGGAATAGAAAAAGTAGGATGTATATAACTCAAAGAGTAGTACCAACATATAGGTTACATTTTTAGAAAAATCTGTGTACCAGTTTCTGTTTTTTATTTGAAATGAATTAGTTATGTTTTTTAGGTTAAACCATTTTTCTTTAAATGCCTATAAAATAGAAAATCACCTTTGGAACCACTCAAATGATCAAATTTATCCGGTTTCGATAGTTGAATGGCTCTCTGCGTCCGGTTTCGTAGTTTAGAGTTGAAAATCATACTTATGCGATAGTTTGACGGTGAAAATAGAACTTTTCTCTATATACAGTACGTACATGATTCAATAATTAACCGTTAAGATGTTTTTTAAAAATAATTAACCGTTAAGAATGCTTGTGTACTTAAAACTGTCGGTAGCAAAGATCCCTTCGGCAGCAAACACCGACTGGTCAGCGCCGCCCGCCGCAGGACCCCTTCGGGAGGTTGGAAGTTCGATTCTTACGGAGAGCAAATTTCCAGGCAGACGCATAAATATACGATGGTTGAGCGGCCGGTTCCGGGAGTCCGTCCATTGAAAAAAAATTCCTAATAATTTTTCCCACACCAAAGCATAGGTCTAAAATCGACCTAATCTTACGTGTGTTGCGTTGTCGCTGTGTACGAGTGGGATAGGTGTTCGGAAATTTTTTCGATTTATGTGAGAATGTCTTCTTCTTAGTACAATACAGTGGGGTGATCTTATCCTCTACATTATCCTCTACATGTCGAGGGTTTTTTTAAGTGTCGGCAGAGAGATTTAAACTCGTATACACTCCTATAACTTCACCGACTCACCAAAGAGTACGTACGGTGTGCCTAAGCTACCATCGTGTGCCTCATATTTTAATGCAGTCATCAATGATGGAACTAGTACACAACATATTTGCATGCCCTTCAAGCATACTTGCATGAATCCATTATTTTTCCCACGTTCTGCTGGTCGATCGACTACGTATACCTTGACAACTATGTCCGTGTTTTTTTGGGTGTAAATTTTCGTTTGACCAATAATTAATGTTATTAAATAAAATCAGTTTATAAAACTACATTCACGACCCCGGATTAATTCACGAGATAAATCTAATGAGGCTTTTGACCGCACGATTAGATGATGATTACTGTAGCATTATTGTGGTAATCATGGACTAATTAAGCTCATTAAATTCTTCGCGCAAACTTACACCCCTCCCTAAAAATGTTTTACAAATAGACTTCATTTAATATTTCATACATGCAAGATTCACTTTAGAAATATATTCCTGGTGGAAAAGAAACACGGGCTTGTCAAATGAAACTCTGTCGTACTTGAGCCAGGGTGGTGGTTCCCAATCCCATCTACATCCACCTTGTTTAGTTCACAACTTTGGAGGTGTAAACTTGATATTTTACCATAAATGCGGCACTGTATCATTTCGTTTGTATTCGTGAATAATGTCTAAACATTGAATAATGAGGCTTAAAATGTTCATCTCGTAAATTACAACAAAATTGTGCAATTAGTTTTTGATTTCATCTACATTTAGTACTCTATACTTATGCTGATATTTTGATGTGATGGAAATCTTTTTTTGTATAGTAAAATTTTGAGATGAAATTTGAGAACTAAACAAGACCAGATCTACCACTACCAGCAGTTGGCAGCTCCAGTGCTGCATGAACCGGTGCAGGGCACAGAAACGAATAAAATTTTAGTTCGGTCCTCCAGCGCCGATGCCGATCCATGGGGCCCATCTCACAGTAAAAGGAACCAACTTTCCTGTGCTCTTTCTCTCTTCCGTGAAGATGGATGCACACAACAAATATTTTTTACTAATCAACGATCGACTTTTATCCTACGATCGATTCGGAGTTCTTGGGGCTAAAAATTTTTCCACGCAGGTTTGACCATTGTATTAAGGCCGTGTTTTTTTTTGCTTTTTAGGAAAAATTTTTAAAGAGAATCCTACATGCATGAAGTATTAAATAAAGTCTATTTGTAAAACTTTTTTATGGATGGAGTAACTTTACTCGACGAATGCGCAAGATTCTCCGAAAAAAAGATTTTACAAATAGATTTTATTTAATATTTCATGGATGCAAGATTCCCGGAATTTTTTTTTTCAGACACAAAGAAACATGGGCGCGGGATGACAGCACAAAAATTTACCTCGGCTCTAGCCAAAACATGTCATGTGCTCGTCTCGGCGTATGAAGGGGTGAGACCGGAGAAAAGGAATGGGATCCACCATTCCGTGATTGCGTCGAACAATATAATGAACTAGGCAGGAGCGCGCTAACGCAGCGCCTGGATCCACCCGACACCATCCACTCCCTCACTCCATGTCTCCCTCCCCCCCCCCCCCCCCCCATTTTTTCCAACGGCGGCGCCGGTGGATGGACCCCGGCCTCCCTGGCTGGTTGTGCAGCGGTGCTGGCGGCAGGCGGCTCCCGGCCAGCGCGGCTCTCGACGGCGCGCGCAAGCGGCAAGCAGGCCGCCGCGACAGGGCGGCCAAGGCGGCGGGAGCAAGAGCGCGGCCGGGCGGAGTGGCCAAGGCGGCGGGAGCGGGAGCGAGGCAGAGCTGCGGCCGAGCAAGGAAGGCGGGGCGGTGGCGGAGCGGGAGCGGCGGGACGAGGGGCGAGCAGGGCGGTGGGGCGGCGGCCGACGGCAGCCGAGCCGGTGGCGGCTGCGACGACGGTGGGGCAGCGGGCTTCACCATGCTCCTCAAGCACGGCACGGTCCTTCCGACCCAGAACGTCGTGCTCATCGTGCCGCTCGTCGCCCTCACGGCCGCCCTCGCCGCGACGCTGCTCCTTGGCAATGCCCTCGCCGTAGCTCCCGACCAGCGGGCGACGTGCGCAAGCGGCAAGCAGGCCACCGTGGCAGGGCGGCCAAGGCGTCGGGAGCAGGAGCGCGGCGGGGCGGAGTGGCCAAGGCGGCGGGAGCGGGAGCGAGCTGGGCCTATGGCCAAGCGGGGAAGGCGAGGCGGTGGCCGAACGGGGCGGTGGGGTGGTGGCGGAGCGGGAGCGGCGGGACGGGGGGTGAGCAGGTGCCGTCGTCGCAACCGCCACCGGCTCGGCCGCCGTTGACGCCGCCCCACTGCTCGGCCGGAGGAGAAGGACCGTCGGTGGGGGAGGGAAAGGGGGCGCCGACCGGGAGGAGAATGGTAGCGGCGCTGGGGAGGGGAAGGGCGGCGGCGCGGGAGAGGGGAAGGACAAAGGGAGGGAGCGGACGGAGGGCACGGAGGGAAGGGGAGGTCGCGGGGCCATGCGATGTCGACGGGGGTGGGGTGGCACGCGGGCGGAGGAGAAGGGAGGGGGCGGGGCGATGCATGGGCGGATGAGAGGGGAAGGGGCGGGGCGGCGCCGGTGGGAGGAGGCGGCGGTGGCGGGTAGGGGAGAGAGAGAGAGGAGGGAGGAGGGGGCACCGATTTTGTCGGCAGAGTACGACGACGCGTGGGCGGACGGGATGGGCGTCAGCGCCGCGCCGAAGACACTTGCTTAGTGGAGACGCGCCGAGCGACGGATGAAGCCCAATCCTTTCGGCGATATAGATCTTACTATACAATATGCCAGTCACAGCTACAGTCTTCGCTCCAGAGTTTTCTAGCACCGGTATCGGCTACAATCCGAAGACTAATTAAAGACAAAAGAGAGACTATTATTAGGGTTCTTTCATGTTGTTTGGTGGTGAGGTGTAAGGTTTTTTTTGTTGTTCTGATCTTGGCCATGTATCGTATCACCGTCTTCGTAGTTGTTGTTTTCCGTCTCGAGGGCTCTCTTGAGACCTGTAATTGTCTTCTTTTTAATAAAATATGTGCTATTCACGTTTGAAGAAACTTTTATTAGGGCATCACTATTTGATATGGCACAGTATGTTGTTGCGTCCATGCGTTAGAAACTGTGTCTGCTGAGTGTCATATGGACACAACTCTCCTCTCATTTGATGAATCTCTCCTTGTATCCTCTTAATAATAATCTTGCCACGTCAATAAAATTACTGATGTGATATAGAATTTAATACCACAGATTCTTCATAAAATCTCATAGAGACTTGGATCATCCCACAAAGAGTGCCTTTTAGAGTGTTTTTTTAGATTTAAATCATGCAAAGGGCCTTTCATTAACTTTGGCCCAGATCATGAAAGGTGCAGGCGTGGAAAAAAAAAACAGCCCAAGGCAACGCACCTTCTTCCCCACTATACTCGTCGGCTATCTCCCAGCTTAAAGCGACACTAATTAGCACGGAATAGACCCGTCTTAGTGCATAGTTTCACTACTCATTTACCTAGGAAAAAAATTAGGTAATCATGACAGAAGAGTTCACGGTGATAAAACTCCTCTCACGTACCATGAAACTGTTTCTTCTCGTTCCTATGACACATCAACATATTTAGTCATGAAACTCCGCATGAAACCCCGTGAGATTGGCCTTAGGGCCTGTTTGGATCCACCCCAACTAAAATTTAGCCAGCTAATTTGTAGTGGTTTATTTTAGCTAGCTAAAGAGTACATACCTAAACTTTAGCTGGGGTGTTTGGATTCATCAGCTAATTAAATTAATTGGACTATCCTAACCTTCATTAATTATGGACATAATCATATGATGGTGGAAAATTTCCATAAATATATGGGGTATTTTAGTCTTTAAACTCGTTCAGCTGCGTTTAGCTAGGCTCAACCAGCTAAATGATTCGTGTACCTTTGATATGTAACTAAAGTTTAGCCGAGTTTTAGCTGCTCCCATTTGGATCCTTAGCAGCTAAAGCTAAACTTTAGCAGCTAAATTTTAGCTGGTGAATCCAAACAGGGTCTAATTACACATCCAGCGCATGAGGAGGGATACAGATACCACACATGTGTTCTTTACTTGTTAAATTAAAGAGGGAAAATTTACACATCCTGGAATTACTTGCTCGCCAAAGAGACTACCCAATTACCATGTGTTTGGCTCTGCCGTGGCTCAAAGATTAGCTTCAGACTCTGGAGAGTTTCTGATATACCATACTGAGAGCTATTATGTCGCACGTGCATTCTTTTTAGTTAAATTAGAAAATGGAAAAATTATGCATCTTGCTTGCTCCCTAAAGAGACTATCCATAAATTAGAAAATGGAAAATTTATACACCTTGCTTGCTCCCTATAGAGACTATCCAATTACCCATGTTTTGACTCCCGCCGTAGCTCAAAGATCAGTTTCAGATTCTAAAGAGTTTCTGATGTACCGTGGCAGTGTGTATGCACATCTCGCACTAGGGCCCAAACATACCCCGTACCCTTCCCTATTGCAAGAGAATAGGAAACCGCGATTGTATTCCATTCATGAGGTTACATATATAGGCATGTTACAGGCGTATGCATGTGCATGAGCGGCAGGCCATAATACTCGCTATCTATCCTAAGGAAGCGGACAGCAGGTACAGGCGCAAGTGCAGGAGAACGTAACGCATTTGCCAAGAGCCCCCCTCAGTCTGGACGTCGGCAGATGTTCAGGCTGGATCGGAAATCTTCAAAGAGCACCAATGGGAGACCCTTAGTAAATATATCTGCTAGCTGTAACCTCGATGGAATGTGCAGAACCTTGACCTCACCAAGAGAGACCTTGTCTCTGACAAAATGCAAGTCGATCTCAATGTGTTTGGTTCGTTGATGTTGCACTGGATTGGACGCCATATACATGGCGCTAATGTTGTCGCAATAAACAACGGTAGCACGAGCCGGTGGCTGATGAAGTTCATGCAGCAATTGACGAACCCAACAAGTTTCAGACACGGCATTAGCCACACCCTTATATTCAGCTTCAGCACTCGAACGAGAGACCGTGCCCTGGCGTTTGGATGACCAAGCAACTAAGTTATCACCGACATAAACATAGTAACCGGATGTGGAACGACGAGTATCGGGGCAGCCGGCCCAATCGGCATCGGAGTATGCAACAATGTTTGTGGTGCTGGAACGAGTGATATGGAGGCCAAGGTGTAGAGTTCCACGGATATACCGTAGCACTCGTTTCAGAAGTGCAAGATGCTGCTCACGTGGAGAGTGCATGAACAAGCATATTTGTTGGACGGCATAGCTAATATCTGGACGGGTGATGGTGAGATATTGTAGAGCACCGGCAAGGCTTCGAAATTGCGTGGAATCAGCAACAGGAGGGCCATCGTTGGCAGATAGTTTGGACTTGGTGTCAATGGGTGTAACACAAGGATTGCAAGTGAGCATATTGGAACGTTCAAGGACTTCAATGGCATACTGTTCTTGGGAGAGGAAAAGACCAGTGGGTATGTGAGTAACTTGAATACCGAAAAAATGCTCTAGGGTGCCTAGATCACTCATCTTGAACTCAGACTGAAGTTTGGCAATAATGGAGTGAAGTAGAGTACTTGAATTTGCGGTAAGAATGATGTCGTCCACATAAAGAAGAAGATATGCAGTTGACTGTTGGGTGTGTAAAATGAACAGGGATGAGTCGGCTTTTGATGCATGGAACCCGAGACTCTGAATGTACGTGGTGAAACGAAGAAACCAGGTTCGAGGGGCTTGTTTGAGGCCATATAAGGACTTGTTTAGTTTGCAAACAAAATCGGGATGTGTGGAATCAACAAAACCAGATGGTTGCGAACAGTAAACAGTTTCTGAGAGATTACCATGAAGGAAGGCATTCTTGACATCCAATTGATGAATTGGCCAAGATGAGGAAGCTACGAGGCTGAGTACCACACGAACCGTTGCTGGTTTCACCACGGGGCTAAATGTTTCGCCATAATCAACACCTTGCTGCTGGTTGAAGCCCCTCACAACCCAACGTGACTTATACCGAGCAAGGGTGCCGTCAGAATTGTATTTGTGCCGAAAGATCCATTTCCCACTGATAACATTGACACCTGCAGGTTGTGGAACAAGACACCAAGTATTGTTGTTCATCAAGGCATTATATTCATCAAGCATAGCATTGTGCCAATGTGGATCCTTAAGTGCATGGCGATAGGAGGTGGGAATGGGAGATATGGTGGTGGAAGCAGATAGATTAAAATGCTTCTTTGGACGGATGATCCCTTGCTTGCTGCGAGTCTGCATGTGATGATGAAAGGAGGTGGTCGGGTGCATGTAGCGCGGAGAGGCAGAAGCTGGGTACGCGGAGCGAGAGGCTCCGACCGTTGCGATCGGAGTTGAGGCGCGCGAGTGCGGGGCAGGTGGTAGCGTGGGAGAGGTCGAGCGCGCATGCGGCGGGGAGAAAGCCGACGCGGGCGAAGATTCTGGCAGAGGTGGCGAAGCGGGATTCGTGCGGAGGGAATCATGCGGTAGGCCGTTGGACGAGGTAGTTGGCGGAGGACCAGGCAGCGGAATCGAGATAGATTTGCTTGGATCGTTTGTGGCCATGGGCTGGGGAGGCTCCTGTGTGCTGTAGGGAAAGCTGGTTTCATCAAAAAATACATGACGTGAGAGGATGATTTTCTTTGTGGCGAGGTCCAAGCATTTATAGCCTTTGTGATCAGGTGGGTACCCCAAGAAGATGCAAGCAGTAGAACGCGGCGCAAGTTTATGAGGAGTGGTGGGAAGAAGATTTGTATAGCATAAGCAACCGAAAACACGGAGATGAGAATATTGGGGTGGTTGCTGGAAGAGGCGTTCGTACGGGGTTTGGAGGTTCATGGGTTTGCAAGGATGTCGATTGATGAGATAGGTGGCTGTGTGGAGAGCCTCAACCCAGAATTGGGGTGGTAGATTGGCCTGAAAAAGAAGAGAACGAATAGTATCGTTGAAAGGACCTTGATGTCACCTAGAGGGGGGGGGTGAATAGGTTAATCTACACTTAATCAAAATTTCACACACAATCAGTATTGAAACCGGTCAGACCGGTTTCCCAAACCGGTCAGACCGGTTTCTGGCAGAGAAACACAACAATGCAATTTATTCCCTCTACGAGTTCTAGCACAAACCAAACTTGGTGAATAGCTTCTGTAGATGATTTCTAGCAGGTTCACTATGTCCCTGCACACAAACAAAGCACAACCAAGTAGATCGAAGCGGAAGCTAATGTAAATGCTAGAATTGAACTTGTGGGGCAAACCAAATGAGATACACGATGATTTGTTTCCCAAAGTTCAAATTCACCGCTGCCACTAAGGCTGCCACCAAGGCACGATGAATCCTACGTCTCCGTTGAGGGCCTACGAAAGGCGGGCTTATACACACCAAGCCACTTTCCTCGATTTCACTAACTTGTGACCTTTTTCCACGAAGGAGGCAGGGCCAGCCTTTACAAACAGTCCGTGGCTCACCACAAACTCGGTAGCTCACCGGCGACGCCTAGCCGTCTAGAAGGCTTCACCTCCAAGAGTAACAAATGCTTCAATGGTTGCTAGACTTTACCGGAAGTGCTCAAGCTAAGGATTTGCTCTTCACTGATCTAGTTAGCTCTTACTAGCTTGCAATAGCTCACACACAATTAGCCTCTCAACCCAAATCCAAAGATATAATCAAATTTCTATCAATCTCACAAAGAGATGTTTGGGGAGAGCTTGCTGGTGCTCAAGAAGGTTCTGAACGTACAAGAGAAGCAAGGGAACCAGCAGCCCTCAAAGGAGAGGGTCAAGAGGTATAAATACCCCACACCCAAAAACTAGCCGTTATGTCAGTGGAAAACCGATTAGACCGGTTTGGGACCGGTCACACCGGTTTTCAAACGAAACTAGTCGTTAGCACTCTGAGTTCTAAAACCGGTCAGACCTCTTTCCAAAACCGGTCAGACCGGTTTTGGACCAGTCAGCACACTTAGTCTCAAAATGACTTCTCTCAAAGGCTATCTCACATGGGTTGACCTATGAGCACTTTTTGGTGTTGTCTAAACAACTACTTGTTGCATCCCTCTTGATAGTACGACATTCCTATACTCAAGAAATTAAATAACAAATTAAGTCTTCCACTTGAACTTCAATGTCTACAATCATGCCATACTTGTCAATTTCAACTTTGAGGGGGCACAACCTTTCTTGATTGCTGAGCAAATCTAATCTTGAGCTGGGCTTAGAATTTCCAAGTGTATGGACCAATTCATAAGCATTTCCAATATATGATCCATAAATGATTAGATGCTTCACATTGCTTCACTTGATACGGCTTGATTGAAGTATAGAGATCAAACTAAGATGCTAGACTTTTCCCTAACAAAGTCCCTCGGCTACAAGACCAACTTGCCCTTCTCTTTGCTAGGAATGTCACTCCCGTCTAGCTTGATCCTTTTCATCAAATCTTGCCACTTTAAGTTTCGCTTTGCTTTGCATCATCATGAAAACCACATTGAAATCCATGTATTCAATTAACCCGAAATATATTCAATATTGTCTTGTGTGCTGTCTTTGTCAAATCACTTGTCCATAGGCTTCCATGTACTTGAGACCATATAATATCCATAAGATCATGTCTCATCATGAATGTAACTATTGCCATGGACCACGTCCAAAGGAATTCCAATTTCTTCATGTAGATTGTCCCATTTTGTCTTGATAAGCTTCGACTAGATGAAACCATATACTATCCATATAATCATATCTCATTTTATTTATAACCACTACTATGGACCAAGATCAAAGGAATTCCAATTTCTTCATGTAGATTGTCCCATTTTATTTTGACAAGCTTCTATTAAATGAGACCAACCAATATGCATAAGAACCTTGTCTCATTTGTCATTTCTATTCTCTTTCCATTGCTCATCTTTTGCATCATGGGATCAAACATACTTGCTTGCTTTTATGTCATTTAGAACCAATGTCAAGTACATATTCTTATCAACAATTATATCGCGCGAACATTCATAAGAATAAAACCTGCTCATATGCTTAAGCAAACAAGTTAGATCATGAATCATGTTGTCATACAAATCACCAAAACACATAAGTGCCTAGATGCACTTTCAATCGTTGATGGTACGAAGGGAGCGCTCAGCTTTGCCGTTGTGAGAAGATGTGTAGGGGCAAGAGAGGCGGAACGTAATGCCATGATCGTGTAAGAAGGAGCGCAGGGTGGCATTGTCAAATTCTTTCCCATTATCACATTGGATACACTGAATGGACAAATGAAATTGGTTGAAGACATAAGCGTAGAAACGTCGAAGAGTAGGGGTGGCATCTGATTTGTGGTGCAAGGGAAATGTCCACAAGTAATGAGTAAAATCGTCAAGCACAACGAGATAGTATTTAAAACCAGTCAAGCTTGCAACAGGTGATGTCCATAGGTCACGGTGAATTATTTGGAAGGGAAAGAATGTAAATGAATTTGAAGTGGAGAAGGGAAGCCGAACATGGCGTCCTTTTTGGCAAGCATCACACGTAGTGGATGGAGCTTTCTTATTAGTACATGGAATTGCAAAAGTGGAAACTAAATGTTTGAAGGAATGGAAGCCAAGGTGCCCCAATCGCCGATGCCAGACGTCGGCAGAGGGAGCAGTAGCGGTGAGAGCAGTGGGGCGGTGAAGCTGCCTGGGAGCGAAGGGGTAGAGATCACCACTGCTACTGGACCTCATGATTTCTGTCTTGCTGCGAAGATCCTTTATAGAGAAACCATATGGGTCAAATTCAATGGAGCAGTGATTATCTTTAGTAAATTTGCGAACAGAAATGAGGTTCTTGATAATATGGGGTGCATGCAAGACATTAGTTAACTGAAAGGAAGAAGATTGTGTGGACAAACAGGTACTGCCAGTGCCAAGAACATGAAGAGAGGATCCATTGCCAACAATAATATGAGAAGAATTATGCAAAGATGAAGGACAATACATGGGCAAGTTACCTTGGTCACCTGTCATGTGGGAGCTGGCTCCGGTGTCCATGTACTACTCGCCAGTGGATGGAGCCTGATGAAGAGATGCAGCCGTCAGTGCCGCGACGAGTCCAGTGGTGTCCCAAGAGGGGCCGACAGCCATGGTGGAGGGTTGGTGGAAAGTCGGGTACGCTTGAGCAGTGGGTGGACGGGGAGCAAGAACGCCGGGCCCCGTGGCGCCTGTCCATGGCGCCCGCCATGCGCTAGGAGAACCCCATGGGGCGGCCCATGGAGGCCAAGGGGAAAAGTGCTGCTGGCCCCGGTCGAAGAAGAACGTGTTGGTGTTGCGACCACGGCCACGTCCGCGCCCGCCACGGCCACCACCACCGCGGCCGCCACCACCACCGCCGCGAGAGGCAGCGTTGTTGTTGGTGGAGGAGGAGCCGCGGTTGGCAGCGTCAGGACGAGAGCCGGTCGAGTTGTCTCCGCTCGGAGTGGAGTCGGTGGCGACAAGGGCCGTCTCGGATGAGGACAGCGGCTTCTCCTTCAGCAGGGATGATTCCTCGCGAAGCAGATGCGCGCGGGCCTCGACGAACGTCGGGAACTGAGGTAGAGTCGGCAGCAGGGACTTCATTGTGCCAAACCGGCGCTTGTCGAGGCCGCCGATCATTTTGTGGACGAGCGTGCGGGCACCGACGGGCTAATCGCAGTCGGCGAGGGCGTCTGCAAGGGTTTGGAGCTTGTGACAATAATCAGAGACGGACATGTCACCTTGCTCAAGGCTGTGGAACTCAGCCTCGAGATGCACTGCGCGGCTGGGCTTGTTGGAGGTGAAGAAGCCATCAATGCGAGTCCAGACGGCGTGTGCGGTGGGGTTGTCCATCATCACCATGTCCATCAGGTTGTCGGCGAGGGTGGCGTGGATCCACATGACGACGGTCAGATCGGCTTGCTCCCAAGCCGGATCATCGGAGCGACGCTGGTCGGAGTCGATGTGGCCGAGGAGGTCGAAGCGCCCGAGGACGATGAGAAGGTTGTTACTCCAGCGCCGATGGCTGGTGGAGTTCATGTCGAGGACGACAGGCACGAGCGCTTTGATGTTCACACTGGAGTAGGATGGAGAATTGTTGACGGCGGCGGTGGCAGCATTGGCAGCAGCAGAGACGATAGCGGCCGAAGAGCTCGTGAGCGCGGCGGCGGAGGAGGGAGTGGCGCCGGGAGCGCTCATGGCTGCGGTCAGGGAGGGAGGGAGAGAAAATTATGGATCTCAGGATCTTAGGCTCTGATAACCATGCAAGAGAATAGGAAACCGCGATTGTATTCCATTCATGAGGTTACATATATAGGCATGTTACAGGCGTATGCATGTGCATGAGCGGCAGGCCATAATACTCGCTATCTATCCTAAGGAAGCGGACAGCAGGCACAGGCGCAAGTGCAGGAGAACGTAACGCATTCGCCAAGACCTATCACTAGCGACGAGCTCATATCATCGACGGCCACGTGTTACCTACCGAGTCCTGTCACCTTTCCCATGATAATCCGGCCATGACGGTTGAGCTCGAGGTCACGCGGCGCGTCCCTGCTCGTCGTCCGATAAAGCTGGCAGCGAGCCGGCGGGGCCGTCTCCTACCTCCGCCGGCGGTGACCTGTTCGTTTGCTCGTGCTGGTGCTGATTTGTTTTAAGAAAAAATATATTGTTTGTTGGTGACCTGTGGCTAATTTATTTTAAAAGAAAAATATTGTTGGCTAATAAGCCCAAACAAACATGACGGGAGGGATTATCACGCTCCGGCCCCGGTAGGCTACGGTTATTAGTGATCTCCTGGTAACCTCGTGCGTCCGTGCGTCCCCAATCCATCGAGGCTTTTTTCCTGCACCGCGTGCACGAGATAATGCCCTGTTCTGCTGTTAGATCACCCGTCCGTGCGTAAAACTAGTAGTGTGCACAAAATTGTAACGGGTGATGTTTATGCAAAACTTTCGATTGAAAAGAAAAGCCATTCACCGATTCACATGTTGGTTTCTCTCTCTTTTTTCATTGCATTGATTTGTGTACTGTTTTATATGTACATTCTATATTTCTGTTTTACATGTTGGTTTCTCTCTCTTTCTTCTCGGCACCGCGGACGCCCTGGGCCGCCGCTATCCTCCTGGGCTCCCCACTAACTAAGGCCTAATCGAGGTTCGAGCCCACGAGGATGAGAAGACGCAGCAACTAGTTTCGCGGGCTACATATTCCGGTGTGGGTTGTTCATTCCATACGAAATCCCAAAGCGGGCTGAATTTTTCCTTGTCGAGAACTACGAATTTGGACACGAACACAAATGCTGTCGTTGCTCTAGTCTAGCACATGCAAATTGCAACCAATCTCTCGCCCCCCTTTGCGAACACAACATGTTCATAAAATCGCTTCCTTCGTCTCCATTCAGCCTCAGGCATCACCGGCCTAACAGCCTCCGCGTTCCCCTTCCTCGGAGCAACCAAACCTGAGGCATCCCCGGTCCTTGCACCACTCCATGGCGTAGTGCACCGCCACGCCGGCGGCCGTGAACGCCGCGCTGGCCGCGAACACCTTCCACCCGGCGACGGCCATGACGGCCGCCAGGAACGCCGCCGGCACCGCGCACGTCGCCGCGGCCCCCGCCGTTCCCACCGGCACGCGGTAGGGCCGCGGCATGTCGGCGCGCCTGGCGCGGAGCCAGAGGAACGCGGCGAGCTCCAGGAGCATCCCGAGGCTGTAGAGGAAGTTGGTGACGGACACGATGCTGTCGAAGCTCAGGAAGGACATGCCCAGCGCGATGGCGCCCGTGGCGATGATGCTCGCCCAGGGGGTGCCGAACACGGCGGCGCGCGCGGCGAACAGGGACGGGAGGCGCCCGAGCTCGGCCATGCGCAGGATGTACGCCGCGCTGCTCAGCGTCGCCGAGTAGAGCCCCACGGAGGAGACCGCCGCGCCGACCTCGACCCAGTACTTGAGCCACTTGCCGGCGATCAGACCTGCACGCACGGAACCGAGTTCACGTCACGGTCATCGACAACTATCCATGGAATTTGGGAGCCGGCCGGGCAAGTTCGCCAAGCTGTCCCTGTTGCTACCTGTATATTGTCTTCAATTCAATTCCTCGGTCTTTGGGTCCTAGCCGTAGAAGTCCAGACCATGATCTGATCCGATCATGACGTGACGCACTCACGCACAATAGCAATCCGACAAAGGCAATGATAGAATTCTACAGTAGGAAGTAACATGTGCCGTGGAGTGGGCGAGTGGCCACTGGCCGTGAAATGCAAGAGACAAAGTTACCTGCAGCGTCGGCGAAGTAGCCGTCTCCCCAGGCCTCGGGCGGCGCGTCGACGGCGCCGGTGGCCGCCATGAGCGGCAGCAGGTACCCGAGCGACCCGACGCAGACGGCCGAGACGAGCGCCGCGGGGAACGTCCGCCCGGGCCGCTCCACCTCGCCGGCCATCGTGCTCACGCTGTCCCAGCCGTTCAGGTTCCAGAACAGCGTGTTCAGCAGGAGCTTCCAGTCCGTCGCGCCGGCGGTCGCTCTCGCCCCCCACCGCCGCGGCCGGATCTTCGGCAGCGCGACGCCGACCATCAGCACAAACGGCGACAGCGCCGCGACGCCCAGCGCGACGGCCGTCCAGCCGACGATGCTCAGCCCCGTGTAGTTGAGGAGCGTCAGAGCGACATTGAACGTGACGATGGCCGCCACGCGGGCGCCGCCGCCGGAGACGGCGGGGATCACCCGCATGAGGTAGTCGGAGCAGAGCGCCGGGAAAGCGGCGGCGCCGACGGCGGCGCCGACGGCGGCGCAGACGTACTTCCACGTGCCCATCAGGGAGCCGGCGAGCAGGCCGAACGCGCGGTCCACCCACAGGACGTAGCCGCCGTTGCCCGGCATCGCCGTCGACAGCTCGGCGGTGACCAGGGACTCGGGGACGGCCCAGACGAAGGGGAACACGAGGAAGCCGAGGAGGGCGAAGAGGGGCCCGGCGGCTTGCACGGCCGGCTCGGCGCCGTATGGCCCGCCGGCGACCTCGAGTCCTCGAAGAAGATGAGGAAGATGAGAGGGAACAGGGTCAGCTTGTTGCGGCCTCTTTCTTGGCCGGCGCCGCTGCCAGTGCTTGCGTCGCCGGCGAAATTTTCAGGTTTGGTGGGAGACGCGTTGGAGTGAACCGGCGAGGTGTTGTCTTGGATTCCCTGCGTCATCATCGTTGGCAATTGGCAGTGGAACTATGCCTGGTTCCGTTCCGTCTGCTGATGGTTTTTTACTTGTGCAGAGCCAAGGTGGACTGGCAAAGTGCCCAGGGCGACTAGTAGCTCCTTACCTTTAAGCTGAAACTTGTTTTACCTACAGTATGGAGAAGTTAATACAATAAAAATGCTCATTTTTAAGCTTGTGGTTACTATAAGTTTTGTTCTTGTTCACCAGCGACCGTATCGCATAAAAAAAACATAGCATCTTCCCGGCGTCTCATCAATTTGTTATTCACCTCACCAAAGTTGCTTCTTGCCACTTCTCCAATTTCCATCTAACATCAACCTAATGGAACAGCTTCTCAACCATGTCAACGACATCATTGCCATATCACTTTGCTCTTTTTTATATCTAGATCTGTTGTTTTACTATTATACTTCTTTGCGGGATTTATAACATATCCATTTGATCTTTCTATTTATTTATTTTTTCAATGGTTCTTTTTTTGGGGGGCGAAGGACCAATCTACCTCTCAAATAAATTTATACCAACTTCTTACTTAATACTAGTTTTTTCACAAGGTCCTCAAGGGACCATAGCACACCATCATCCATCCAAATACAACATGTAGCTCTGTTGTGTCATATCTTATATATACTTTATTTTGTTCAAATATTTTTTGTGCATTTTTATATTTATATTTCTTTTTTTCTGCATGCACGATATCCCCCACCCTCTCTCTCTCATTTGGCAGATACAAATATCCCAAAGATGTTCTGTAACGTGTATTTCTTAATTCAACCATACATCATTTTCCTTTGCATTATTTGTTCCCTTCTAATATCATAAAGATCATCTTCTATAAATACTCGAATAGTAGCCGCCCTATTATAACGGTAACAATTCAACATAGCCATAGCCACAAGCCATCTAACGCAGGCGCGCAAACATCTACCCGCATTTTCTATTTAAAGTCTAGAATGCCCTTGACATTATTAAAATTTGCAGCCAACATAAAAAGGTAGTCATAAGAATAATTGTTAACTTAGCCATACATTAGCTATTGTATATTGATTTTAGATTGGTTGCCTTAACTAATGATATAATGATTAGCTGGTGCCCAACTAATCGTTAACTGATGTATTAGCTTCCATTTGTTTGGATTCTTAACATGTAACAATCAAATGTATAGATCCAAACTAGGCATCGTAGATATTTGTGTTCAACCAAGCATATATTCAGAACTCAAACTTTCTAAATGTGATTATAAACCGGTATGGAATTAATTTGCAATATCATATTTTTAAACATATTCAATACATATTATCAATCTCTTCAACCTAATTTTATATCTAATATACAGATAATTAAAACTCTGTACTCAAAATCTTAAGATCAAGATGGAGTGCTATTGTTTAGTTTGGCAACACTTGCTATCCTATAACAATAAGTTGGAAAATGACTTATTTTCATCTAACAACAAACTGGGAAACTCTTTTGCATATGGGTTGGATAAACTAAGTTGAGTTATATTAGCAAATTCCAATGTTTCAGATTCATCCGATTTTTCAAGATAAGTGAAAAACTTTAAATATTGTTTATTTTTGTGAAAGATTAGACGTATACGTTCAAAGCCCACGCACACTCATAATTAGCAATACATGCACGCAAACTCTATCCCAATAAGTACTCCCAAGAGTTGTATCATCAGATGTCGTGAAAGTGCATCTAGGCACTTATGTATTTTGGTGATTTGTATGACAACATGATTAGTGATCTTACTTATTTGCTAAAGTATGTGAGCATGATTTCATTCTTATGGCTATTTGTGAGACACATGTATTGATAAAAATGTAAGCTCTGTAATGATATTTGATGATATAAAAGCAAGTGGATGTGATCTCATGCAACTAAGGTAAACAATGACAAGTAAAAATAAACGACAAATGAGACAATGATTCATGCATATTGGTTGGTCTCATTTAGAAGAGGCTTGTCAAAAGATATTGGGATAACTTAATTGAAGAAATTAGGATAGTTGAAGACATGGATTTTAATGTGTTATTCATGGTGATGCAAAGCAAAGCCTAACTTAAAGTGGTAAGATAGGATGAAAGAGATTAAGCTAGATGGCTAGTGACGAGGTACTAAGCAAAGATAAGGGAAAGATAGTCTTGCGCCGAGGAACTTTGCTAGGGTGAAGAATCTAGTATCGTGGTTTGGTCTCTAGGCATTAATCAAGCCTTATCTAGTGAAGCAATGCAATGCATCTAATCATTCTTGAATCAAGTGTTGAAGTGGCTTATGAATTGGTAATGGATTCTCGATCATACACTTGAAAATTCTGAGTCACTAGCTCAAGTTGGATTTGCTCAGCAAGAATGAAATGTTGTGAGCTCTCAAGTTGAGATTGATCAAGAATAGAACCAATGAAGACATAGAAGCTCAGGTGGAGTTTTTGTTTATTATTTGTAATCTTGAGTATAGGTATGTCGTACTATCAAGTGGGATGCAATATTAGTTGTTTAACAACACCAAAAGTGCTCATAGGTCAACCCATGTGAGAAAGCCTTAAGAGAGAAGTCTTTTGAGACTTAGTGTGCTGACTGGTTCAAAACCGGTTTGACCGGTTTTAGAAAGATGCCTGACCGGTTTGGGTGCTCAGAGTGCTAATGGCTAGTTTTGTTTGAAAACCGATCAACCAGTCTGACCGGTTTTCCACTGACATAACAGCTAGTTTTTAGAGAGTGGGGTATTTATACCCCTTGGCCCTCTCCTTTGAGGGCGGCTGGTTCATTTGACTTCTTGAGCGTCCAGAGTCACTTTGCAACACTAGCAAGCTCTCCCCAAGTATCTCTTTGTGAGATTAGTTGAAATTGTTCATATCTTTGGATTTGGGTTGAGAGAGTGATTGTGTGAGCGATTTGAGAGCTAGAGAGAGCTAGCTAATTCTGTGAAGAGAGAATCCATAGCTTGAGCACTTGCGGTTGAAGTCTAGCATCTATTTGAAGCATTTGTTACTCTTGGAGGTGAAGCCTCCTAGACGGCTAGGCGTCGCCGGTGAGCCACCAAGGTTGTGGTGTGCCACGGACAGTATGTGAAGGCTGCGATCTTGCCTCCTTCGTGAGAAAATGTCACAAGTTAGTGAAATCGAGGAAAGTGGCTTGGAGTGTATAAGCCCGCCTTTCGTAGGCCCTCAACGGAGACGTAGGATTCATTGTGCCTTAGTGGCAGCTTTTGTAGCAAGCAGTGAATCCGAACTTCGGGAAACAAATCTTTACGTCTCTCTTTTGTTTGCCTCACTTTGTTCAATTCTAGCATTCATATTTGCTTCCGCTTCAATCTACTTAGTTGTGCTTTACTTGTGTGCAAGGACTTGGTGGACCTGCTAGAAATCATCTAGAGAAGCACTCCGCCAAGTTTGGTTTGCGCTAGAACTCGTAGAGAGGTTAATTTATCTTATTGTGTTTCTCAATCAGAAACCGGTCTAACCGGTTTGGGAAACCGGTCTGACCGGTTTTACTTCTGACTTTGTTAATTTCCAGCAAAAAGAATCCGGAGTTTTCGGAGATTTTTGCAGTCTCCGGACAAGTCCGGAGTTTTTGGACAAATCTTCAGAGTTTCTGGAGTTTGTGTTGACAAATTGTTTTAAGTTTGGAAATTTGCAGAATCACCTATTCACCCTCCCTCTATGTGACATCAAGGTCCTTTCATGTCGACATTGACGAAGTCATCATATGCACCTTGCTATCGAGGTGCACCTCACCTACCACTAAAGGAATAGCGGTAGTTAACCTGAAATAAATCCAAAAAAATGGCACTTGTGCTCAAAAACTTGAACTCGAGTGGACAAGTTTCAAAACAAGAAATTCCTTTTATTCCAAGGCGAAGGTTCAATCACTTAGCCAACATCGAGAAGCTATTGGCACCTTGTTGAATCGAAATAAAGAATATCCTTCTTCGATGATTTTGTCGGCATCCAACTGTTCTCGAACTGGTTTATTCAAGAATTCGAAATATCCCAATGCGGTAAAAGAATCGAATCATCAACAAATGTAAGATCATTTCATATATTAATGTTGTTGTCATGTACCCTTTTTTAGTTATGCATTATTAGCTATCTAGTTAATTACTTCATTTTAAAATGTACCACAAAATTTCTTTTGTTCCTCAAATGTTGAGATAAAGAAGAAGAGGATTGAGAAACTTGTATAACTTCAACTAAGTTCGTATAAAAATATAAATTAACATAAATAGCACAAAATAAATGCACTAATAAGATATTTTAGATGTTTGCGTGGTTTTCTATAAACGCTATGTTCGCATCCCCTCTCCTGGCCCGGCCTGACAGAACACTAAGGGGTCAGTGGCGGAACTGGATAGAAAATTATGGAGGGACCAGCTGGTCAGACAAAAACACGAGTTCCAAAATATGATAATTTGCCCTATTTTTTCATTCCACAAAGACACAAACATACTAGCTAGTTTCTTCTAATTCATTTTTATTTGATCGAGAATTTTGATCAGTCATATCATTATCATCTTGCCCTGCCTTAGATATCTTCTTGTAGAAAACAATGGATTGAAGTGTCTTTATTTTAGGTTTTATCATGGTTTCTTACAAGGATTTGGTCAAATCTCATAAAAAAAGTACTATGCTAATATGAGACAAGAAATTAAATCCGATTTTTTAAAGAAATCAACCAATTAAGAGACATGGATTATTAGGGATATAATTTACGTTGGTTTGAGTTGAGGAGGAACATTGGAAGCAGTAGGGTCGACCTTAGCCATGATGTTGCCGGCTCGCCGTCGTCCATCATGGTCACGGCTGCCTGCCCGGTTGCCGTTGTTCGCACGAGTGATTAACGATGAAACCGTGTCGATGACGGCGTACCACGCAGACTAGAGGAGCGACGGGGTTCTTCTGCAATGTGCAGAGCATATGCATGACAGCGAGGGCCGAGGATGTGAGGGCGGTAATTAAAGATGAAATGATACGTCAGGCGAGTTAACGCCGGGGCGGAGCTAGGCGTGTTTGTTGTTGTCAGCTGACAACAATGAATTTTTTGCAAAATCAATGGAGAGTTCTACACCGTTGTTCTATACATTTGACATCGACATCCAATAGAGCTGGGCTCAATCTGCTGGCTTGGCCCCTGAGTGAACACGAGAAGAGTTTTTGCGGCGACGGCCATGACGAGCACCAAAACCCAACGCCCGGGCACGCTGCAAATCGCCGAGGCCACCACCGTGGCCACTACCAGACGAAGGCGGCGAGGTCGAGCAGCAGCGGGCGGGAGGAGGCCCATGTCCGCCATGCCGGCGAGGAGAGCACGGCGCCGACCCTCAGCTCGATCCAGTAGTCAGTACTCGAGCTACTTGCCGGCGATCATATACATACCTGCATCATGTACCAGTGTGAACACGTGCATTGAATCTGGCAGCCGGAACAAGTTGTACGTGAAGCTGCCCCAGTTTGCTGTCCGTTTTTCTCAGGATGTCGCTCTAATCAGTGACTTGTCTCTTGGCCGTTGTTGGCCCCAAGCCGTGAAAGTCCATGATTGTAACATAATTCTTACGTGACGCGCGCTAATGACTGGCCATCTCCTTGGCATTTCTAGTATTTGTCCTGCACGTACTAGTAAAACCATCTACAAATTAATTTGCACCCGGGAGCGTGAGGAGAGCACAAGAGGCCTGGACCGCCGGCGTCGTAAGTATGGCCCGCCGGCGACCTCGAAGAAGATTAGGAAGATGAGAGGGAACAGTGTCAGCTTGTTGCGTCCTTTCGGTTGGCCGGTGCCGCCACCGGCCACGGCAGTGATTGGAAGTTGGGGTCGGGTCGCCGGCGACGAGGTCTTGGGGCTTGGCGGGAGACGCGCTGGAGTGAACTGGTGAGCCGTTGTCGCCAGCTTCCTGGCTCCCTGCTGCGTCGTCATCATCTTTGGCAGTCCGGGTTCGCTCTGTAGATGGTTTTACCAGTGCAGGACAAACTAGAAATGCCAAGGAGATGCGTAGGCCCTTTCAGTTTACAGCGACTTTTGGATGGTGACAAATTTGTTTTGCTTGACTTTTGTGCATTGCATTGTGTGCCTTAATTGGTGCATAACAAAATGGTTCTAACACCATCATTCTGACTTTGTTAGATTAATTGGACATTGACCCATTTAAGTCTCAATTAATCAAAGAATTAAAGGTCCACTGATAAATGCTAGGGAATTAAATCCCGGATGGAGAGTCAACGAGAATCCTAACCAACTTAAATAGTGGACCAACTGTGGACCACTTGTGAAGTTGGTAAAAGAAGAGGGCGTGCCACACGCGCGCACGCTCGCCTCGCCGAGCCGTGGCCATGGCCGTGCCGAGCCGAGCCGAGCCGAGCCGCTCTGCGTGTGCTATGTGATGAACCTTTGTGAACGACTACTTCCTGGCGGGTAACTTCATCATCTGTACGACTACTTTCTGGTGGCCAACTTCGTCAACCCGAACAACTACTTCCTGGTGGCCAACTTCGTCAACCCGAACGACTACTTCCTGGTGGCCATCTTCCTCACGTGAACGACTACGTCCCGGTGACCTTCGAGGGACTCCACTGCATCGACTCGCCACTGCACTGAATTAGATCGATACTTCGAGCAAGGCCAATCGAGGATGGTTAACACTATTCCTTCAGCTGGTGACGGCGCATCCGGTGCCTCCGGTACCGGCCCCGCCTCTGGGTACATCCTCAACATCATTTTGTTCTTGTTTCGGTTTCTCATGTTGTTCATGTTAGTTAGGAGAATTAATTTGAACACTGGCACATGTTATGTTACCACTGGATCACTCACTGTTGTCATGAATTTGTTGCTAATTTCTGGAATTAAAATATACCGAATGATGTCTAAATTTCTAACAATCCAAAAACCTTATCTTAATAATAGCCTTTCGGTAGCTGGTTTTGCCGCATCAATCAAACCAA
Organism: Echinochloa phyllopogon; assembly: GCA_033239725.1. Taxonomy (NCBI): domain Eukaryota; kingdom Viridiplantae; phylum Streptophyta; class Magnoliopsida; order Poales; family Poaceae; genus Echinochloa; species Echinochloa phyllopogon. Next base: position 56,924,537 of record BTCW01000018.1, on the reverse strand, counting down.
ATGTTTTCGATGGGTCTAATTACAAACGTTGGCGCGAGAGGGTCACGCTGTGGTTGACAACAATGAACATCATGCATGTCATACAGGGGAAGCCCGAGCAGTTCACTCCAGAGGAGGAGCGGGCTTTCGTGGCAGCCGATAACCTGTTTAGAGGTGTCATCATGAGTGTTCTCGCTGAAAGCCTTGTGGACACGTACCTCTTGCTGCCGAGTGGCAAAGATGTTTGGGATGCGCTTGAGGCTAAGTTTGGGGTCTCTGATGCTGGTGGCGAGCTGTATGTCATGGAACAGCTCTTTGACTACAAGATGGTTGAAGACTGTCCTGTGGTAGAGCAGGCCCATGAGATCCAGGCGCTGGCTAGAGATCTTGAGAACTATAGCAAGGATGCTCCATGTCGGTTGCCTGACAAGTTTGTGGCTGGAGGTATTATCTCCAAGTTGCCACCTTCTTGGAAGTATTTTGCGACCTCTCTGAAACACAAGAGACAAGAGTTTACTATTGTCGATCTCATCGGCACTCTTGATGTGGAAGAGAAGGCGAGGGAAAAAGACCAACGTGGTATATTGGTGGATCTTTTAGTGCCAACTTGGTGCAAAAGAAGAACTTTAATGCATCCAACAAAAAGAAGAACAAGCCGCAACAGAACCAAACAAAGGCTAATCAGACGGCTCAATTCAAGAAGAAGATGAAACCGCCGACGGGGAATTGTTATTGTTGTGGTAGCCCGGACCACTTTGCTGCAAAGTGCCCGCACCGCAAGGACAAGAACAATGGCGGAAATGGTGGCAGTGCCAACATGGTTGTTAGTGGGACTGGTGGAACGTCAGTGTACGGTAATCTTTTACCTACAGTTCTTTCAGTATGTCATTCACCTGATTTGTGGATTGACACTGATGCTAATATTCATGTTTATGCTGACATTTCCTTGTTTACTTCTTACCAGGCAGGCGGGTCTTCCTCCATGTTGATGGGAAACGGATCACATGCGCGTGTTCTTGGTGCTGGTTCGGTCGATCTGAAGCTTACTTCGGGAAAGACCGTTCGACTGAAGAACGTGCAACATGTCCCCACCATCAAAAAGAACTTAGTCAGCGGGTCTCTTCTGTGTAGAGACGGCTTTAAATTAGTCTTTGAATCCAACAAATGTGTAATCTCTAAATTTGGAAGTTTTATTGGAAAAGGTTATGATAGCGGAGGCTTGTTCCGCTTTTCTTTGTCAGACAATTGTAATAAAGTTGTGAACCATGCTACAAACGTTAATACTGAATCTAATGTTTGGCATTCGCGACTCTGTCATGTTAATTTTGGTTGTATGATGCGTCTTGCAAACCTGAGCTTAATTCCGAGATTCACCTTAGTCAAAAATTCTAAGTGTCATGTGTGTGTTGAATCAAAACAACCTCGCAAGCCTCATTTCGCGGATGAGGCGAGGAACTTGGCACCTCTAGATTTAATTCATTCCGATCTGTGCGAGATGAATGGTGTGTTGACAAAAGGTGGTAAAAAGCACTTCATGACTTTAATAGATGATTCTACTAGATTTTGCTACATTTATTTGTTGAAGTCTAAAGATGAAGCGTTACAGTATTTTAAAATCTATAAAGCTGAGGTAGAAAATCAACTTGAGAGAAAGATCAAAAGAGTTAGGTCTGATCGCGGTGGAGAGTATTTTTCTAATGTATTCACTGCGTTCTGTGAGGAACATGGAATAATTCATGAGAGGACACCTCTCTACTCACCTCAGTCAAATGGGGTAGCCGAAAGAAAGAACCGCACTCTGACTGACTTGGTTAATGTCATGTTGGATACAGCGAGACTTTCCAATGAATGGTGGGGTGAGGCAATATTGACTGCATGTCATGTCCTGAATCGTGTTCCTATGAAGAACAAAGAGATAACACCATTCGAGGAATGGGAAAAGAAAAAGCTAACCCTTTCATACTTACGGACTTGGGGATGTTTGGCCAAAGTGAATGTGCCCCATAACCAAGAAACGTAAACTGGGACCTAAGACTGTTGATCGTGTCTTTCTTGGTTATGCTTTCCACAGTGTAGGTTATAGATTTTTAATAGTAAAATCTGGAGTACCTGACATGCATGTTGGTACAATTATGGAGTCCAGAGACGCTACATTCTTTGAGGACATTTTTCCTATGAAAGAGGAAGCTAGCACGTCTAGTCATGAACTGTCTATTAATAAAGAACCTAGAGAACCTGATGTTTCGATAGAACACAATGAACACACACATGTGGAAAATCTTGAGGAGGATGACAGTGAAGCTCTCAGAAGGAGCAAGAGACAGAGGACTGCAAAGTCCTTTGGTGATGATTTCATTGTGTACCTCGTGGATGACACCCCTAGATCCATTGAAGAGGCATATTCCTCTCCAGATGCTGACTATTGGAAGGAAGCAGTTCAGAGTGAGATGGACTCTATTATGTCTAATGGTACTTGGGAAGTCGTGGAACGTCCGTATGGGTGCAAACCTATAGGATGCAAGTGGGTGTTCAAGAAAAAGCTTAGGCCTGATGGTACTGTTGAGAAGTACAAGGCAAGGCTAGTGGCTAAGGGATATACTCAGAAAGAAGGAGAGGACTTCTTTGACACTTACTCGTCGGTTGCCCGATTGACCACCATTCGAGTACTGCTCTCTCTGGCAGCTTCCCATGGTCTTCTCGTTCATCAGATGGACGTTAAGACAGCTTTCCTAAATGGAGAGTTGGAGGAAGAGATCTACATGGATCAGCCAGAAGGTTTTGTAGTGGAAGGACAAGAAGGAATGATGTGTAAGTTGATAAAGTCTTTGTATGGCCTTAAGCAAGCTTCTAAGCAGTGGCATGAGAAGTTCGACAGAACTTTAATGTCAGTTGGCTTTGTTGTGAACGAAGCCAACAAGTGTGTGTACTATCGCTATGGTGGGGGCGAAGGAGTGATCTTGTGTCTGTATGTAGATGACATACTGATATTTGGGACAAGCCTTAATGTGATTAAGGAAGTCAAAGAGTTTTTATCTCAGAGTTTTGAGATGAAAGATTTGGGAGAGGCTGACGTGATCCTAAATATTAAGCTAGTGAGAGAAGGTGATGGTGGGGTTGTTCTCACACAATCCCACTATGTGGAGAAGGTCTTGAGTCGTTTCGGATATAATGACTGCAAGCCCGCTCCAACACCTTATGATGCTAGTAAAATATTACGGAAGAACAAAAGAATAATGAGAGATCAGCTGAGATACTCCCAGATCATTGGTTCACTGATGTATCTAGCCAGCGCTACTAGACCCGATATTGCGTTCGCTGTGAGCAAACTGAGCCGGTTTGTGTCAAATCCGGGAGATGCTCATTGGGAAGCTCTTGAACGGGTAATGCGCTTTCTGAAAGGTACTGTGGACTATGGAATTCACTATACCGGGTACCCTAGAGTACTGGAGGGTTACAGTGATTCAAACTGGATATCCGATGCAGATGAGATTAAAGCCACAAGTGGATATGTGTTCACACTTGGAGGTGATGCTGTCTCCTGGAAGTCTTGCAAGCAGACCATCTTAACGAGGTCAACTATGGAGGCAGAACTCACTGCATTGGACACCGTCACTGTTGAGGCCGAATGGCTTCGTGATCTCCTTATGGATTTGCCAGTAGTTCAGAAACCAATACCGACTATCCTCATGAACTGTGATAATCAAACTGTGATTGTCAAGGTGAACAGTTCAAAGGATAACATGAAGTTCTCTAGGCATGTAAAGAGGCGGCTGGAATCTATCAGGAAAATGAGAAACTCCGGAGTGATAGCCTTGGACTACATCCAAACGGCTAAGAACCTGGCAGATCAATTCACAAAGGGTCTTTCACGTAACGTGATAAACAATGCATCCATGGAATTGGGCTTGAGACCCATGTGTGTTACTCAGTAGTGGTAACCTGTCCTATGTGATCGGAGATCCCGTGAATTAGGATGGTGAAACAAGCTACTGTTTAACTGAGAGAAGAGAACCTTTGAAAAGGGCTCATTCCAATGGAGGTGCATTTCTCTTCTAAGTCTGTATGGCAGGTTGGTGAAAATCTTAATGTGATCCGAGTGGCTCAATGAGGGCAAAGATATTGACCTACAGAACATCTCAAAGGATTGCACCTATATGGGTTCGATTGCTAGTCACAATCTATGAGATATGGTGATCTCTAGATACCCATGAAAGGCACGGAATATATGACTTATACGCTCCAACCCGAGGGGATGCTTATAGCAGCCTAGTACTGGCAAAGGGGCTCTAGTCAAGCTTGTTTGCACAAAACTGTCAATTCAAGGCATAGTACATTGGTCAGTTGTGAACAAGTGTAGCTCTTGCCCCCAGGTGGATGTTCAACTTAACAGTCCCCGCCATGAGGCCAGTATATCAAAACAACAGTTGAGTCGAGAGTATTTTCTTGTGTACCTTGAAATTCTTGGTGGGGATTGTTAGATTAATTGGGCCTTGGCCCATTTAAGTCTCAATTAATCAAAGGATAAAAGGTCCACTAATAAATGCTAGGGAATTAAATCCCGGATGGAGAGTCAATGGGAATCCTAACCAACTTAAATAGTGGACCAACTGTGGACCACTTGTGAAGTTGGTAAAAGGAGAAGAGCGTGTCACACGCGCGCGCGCTCGCCTCGCCGAGCCGTGGCCGTGGCCGTGCCGAGCCGAGCCGAGCCGAGCCGCGTGTGCTGTGTGATGAACCTTTTGCCATAAATGACATTGATTGAGTCTTAAACGTTACCAATAACTGCCGATTGGATGGCTGAGAGTAACTGATGACGTTTAATGGCATTATTGGGCTGACCAGTAACTGACGTCATTATGACCATTGCTACCTCCAAGCAGTGTCAAGCAGACTCTCCCTCTCTGGTACTCCTTTCTGGAGACCTCTCTCTTCTCCCTGTTTTTGCTGCTCTCTTGTATTCCCAACGCAAGCTTTGCGCACACTCTGCTTGCGTGAGCAGTTGCCCCCGAACCTCCCTGTCTAGTGATCCTGCTCGGGATAGGCGGGCGATAAGGTTTTTGGGGAGCGTACGAGTACGCGCCTGCTCGCTGCTGTGAACGACTACTTCCCGGCGGGTAACTTCATCATCCGTACGACTACTTCCTGGTGGCCAACTTCGTCAACCCGAACAACTACTTCCTGGTGGCCAACTTCGTCAACCCGAACGACTACTTCCTGGTGGCCGTCTTCCTCACGTGAACGACTACGTCCCGGTGACCGTTCGAGGGACTCCACTGCATCGACTCGCCACTGCACCGAATTAGATCGACTACTTCGAGCAAGGCTAGTCGAGAATGGTTAACACTATTCCTCCAGCTGGTGACGGCGCATCCGGTGCCTCCGGTACCGGCCCCGACTCTGGGTATATCCTGAACATCATTTTGTTCTTGTTTCGGTTTCTCATGTTGTTCATGTTATTTAGGAGAATTAACTTGAACACTGGCCCATGTTATGTTACCACTGAATCACTCACTGTTGTCATGAATTTGTTGCTAATTTCTGGAATTAAAATATACCGAATGATGCCTAAATTTCTAACAGACTTATCGACCATCAATCAAAGCGAAAAGCGAATGGATACTAGCTAAGTTCCATTGTTAGTCCAGTTTCAGTATGCTCTTCTACTTTTATTTCCATTTTATCCTTCAGAGACATATTATTGAACCATATTAGGTCAAATGGCGTGCTAGGTATCCAACCACCAGTTGCATGGGACTACTCGAGCTCGACAAAGGCGGCTATGTTCTGAGATTAGTCGGATATTTGGGAATGTGGACTGACAGAACCGAAGGTTGTATTATGCCACAAGAAATATATATCACAAATAAGATGCTACATAATTACGGAGTACTTATGAGGTGCAGTAGCGTATAAAGAAAAGCATTCCACCATTATCAAAAGAAGAGATAAAATGCTCTTGAAACACAAATTTTGTAGGAAGGACAATTCTGGATAAAGTTTCTTCTGTTTTCTTGTACGTTGAATAAAGAAGATATCCTAAACATTTCATCAGAAAAAAAAAGATATCCTAAACACTAGACTTTATTGAATATAAGTACAGGTATTCACCTTTAAGACAGGAAAATTATGTGATTTCTTGACAAAACTCTTTTCTTCAAAATGTAGCATCAGTTATATATGACCAAATGTTGCCTCATGGTGGCCGTGGTGCTTTCCAACCGCACCATGAATCCATGATCTATGTCTCCGTTACGACATTATCCTCCGCACGCCTTTGGCATGCTCTGGTCACTACTTATCCTTGGCACAAACCCAATCGTACTATTTTGCCATCTCTGAAGTCACAAACCTAAGCATATCTGTTCGAGCAAGCGCTAGATAATACTCTCTCCATTACAAATTATAGGTTGTTATCTAGACACAGTGCATAAATAGATACTACCTCGTTGTTAGCTTTTTCGTTTAACGTTTGGTCATTCGTCTTATTCAAAATTTTGTATATGACTTTTTATCATCGTATATACCTCAAGTATAACTTATTGGTTTGTATATTTAAATAAAATGTTTGAATAAGACGAATGGTCAAAGAGCATGAAAGTAATTTGGAACGGAGGTAGTACATAGCAAAACAAATGGGATGGAGAGAGTATATGTTTGGCGATGGGGACATACATCGATTATGAAACATTTTGTCCCTATTGATCTAAAGTGACTTTACACTTTCTTCAAGCAAAGAGGAAAATCACTCGACCAAGAAACCCTTGCCCCGTCAGCACTGGCGCAATGCCAGCCAAATACTAAAAAGGCCCTACCAATTCCTACTCATTTTGCCCAAGAACAACAACCCCAGTACAAACATTGTATTACAAGTTGCAGTGCAGCCCCAAAACGGGGAAAAAAAGGGCGTTAATACAATCTCGACCCCCGATCTAGCGGCGACCGAGATGGCATCGGCATCGTCAGACATCGCCGTCGTTCCTGCCGCCCTGGCGCTGGCACGCCGCCGCCCCTTCGTCGCCGCCGCCGCCGCCGTCGGCGCTGAACCTTAGGCACCCCCGGGCCTTGCAGAACCCCATGAGGTAGTACACCCCGACCCCGGCGGCCGTGAACGCCGCGCTGATGGCGTACACCTTCCAGCCGGCGATGGCCATGACGAAGACGAGGAACGCTGACGGCACGAGGCACAGCGCCACCGCGCCGGGGAGGCGCGCCGGGAAGCGGTACGGCCGGGGCAGCTCCGGCCGCTTGACGCGGAGCCAGATGAAGGCGGCGAACTCGAGGAGCATGCCCAGGCTGTAGAGGAAGTTGGCGGCGGCCACGATGTTGTTGAAGCTGAAGAAGGACATGCCCAGGGTGATGGCGCTGGTGGCGAGGATGCTCACCCACGGCGTGTTGAAGACGGGGGCGCGCACGGCGAAGACGCGGGGCAGGAGGCCCAGGTCCGCCATGCCCAGGAGCTGGAACGCCGCGCTGCTCAGCGTCGCCGAGTAGAGGCCGATGGAGGACAGCACCGCGCCCACCTCGATCCAGTACTTGAGCCACCTGCCGGCGATCATGCCTGCATTTTTGTTACATTACAATTGGAGCAGGTGAGGTTTGCAGAAATAATCACTGTCAGGTGGTAAATGGTAACATCGATACAGTGACTTTTGAATATGAAACTGTACGTATATGGTGGATATAATATAAGATGGCCTGTTTGGAACTGCTATATTGTGATTTACATCTAGGCAGTTTGCAGGTTTCAATGTTTCAACTGACCATGAAACTTCAGCCAGAGTCAGTGGTGCTACTTGTGCAGAACCACAAGCAGTAAATTCAAACATGTTACCATGCCGCAGAGTCAGAGAAAACTCATAAAACAGAAACTTTCACGATCCCAAGATTCTATGCAGATGTTTAGCTTAATTTAGAGCTGTGCCTAAATTCAAACAGACACTCCCAAACCCTCCAAAAAAGATGGAACTCGCAAACCCAAAATTCCCAAGCTAGATGCTCCCATGACATTTTCTAGCCTGAAGCTGTAACAGATATTGTGGTCCCATGGCTTCATTCTGCCATGGTAGTAAGTACTTTCTTGAGCAGCCAATCAGAAAGCACGGACCATTTCCAGCTAAAGATATTCCTCCCAAAGATTGGAAGAATAATCAACACGTACTTTCTATAAATAAGTGCGCAAAACGCCGACTAATCATGTGTCATGGCAAGTTGACCAACACATCACTCTCCAACTAGAAAATATCTTAGAAAAATGGAGGATACTGTTGCATCGCTGCCTGTGCGCATGCCAGGCAATTTGGCATGTAACGACGCGATCAAACGGTGGCGCGTCGTTTGCAAGCCAAATGGACAGAACACGATTCGACGAAATCAGATAGAGTTGCGTCGGTGCTAGGGTTGTGATCCACACTGCACGCACCTGCGGCGTCGGCGAAGAATCCGTTCCCCCAGTTCTCCGGCGCGACGTCGATGGCGCCGGTGGCGGCCATGAGCGGCAGGAGGTACCCGAGCGAGGTCATGGACACGGCGGAGACGAGCGCCTTGGGCAGCGTCTTCCCGGGGCGGTCCACCTCGCCGGCCATGGTGCTGACGCTGTCCCAGTAGTTGAGGTTCCAGAAGAGCGTGTTGAAGAAGAGCTTCCAGTCCTTGTCCGCCGCGACGCCGCCCCACCGCCGGGGCCGGATCTTGGGCAGCGCGATCCCGGACATGAGCAGGAACGGCGAGAGCGAGGCGACGCCGAGCCCGACGGCGGTCCAGCCCACGACGGAGAGCCCCGTGTAGTTGAGCGCCGTGAGCGCGACGTTGAAGACGACGATGGCGGCGACGCGCGGGGTGCCACCGGCGACGGCGGGCACGACGCGGGCGAGGTAGTCGGCGCAGAGGGCCGGGAAGGCGGCGCCGTTGATGGCGCCGGACACGTACTTCCAGGTGCCCATGAGGGAGCCCGAGAAGGGCCCGAAGGCGCGGTCGGCCCAGAGGACGAAGCCGCCGTTGCCCGGCATGGCGGTGGAGAGCTCGGCGGTGACGAGCGCCTCCGGGATGGCCCAGATGAAGGGGAAGATGAGGAAGCCCAGCAGCGCGTAGAGCGGGCCCGCCGACTGCACCGCCGGCTCCGCGCCGTAGGGGCCCCCCGCCACCTCGAAGAAGATGAGGAAGATGAGCGGCACCAGGGACAGCTTGTGCCCGCCGCCGCCGCCGGCCGCGGGGGCCGCCTCCACCGCCGAGGCGTCGGCGTCGGCGTTCTTGGTGTCCTTGGCCGCTGCGGCGTCCCCGCCAAGATGGGTCTCGCGGGCCATGCCGCCGGCGATCGTGAGGCGAGGGGCAGCAACTAACCGCGGATGGATGGATACGTGCGCCCGGACGCGCGGGGGGTTGGTGTGGTGTGACTGCAGAAAAGGAAGTGATGTGCTTGTGACCTGTGATGGATGCCTTTGAGTTCAGTTGGGTGCAGTGCAGCGGCGGCCGCGTTCTCCCAACTGCACCTGGATTTGGGTTCTCCCAACTGCACCTGGAAAGGAAGGAAGGGCCTGCGGCGCGCACCACCACACCGCTGCCACCAGTCACGTTGGGAATGGATCGGCCAGTTGCGAGCGGAGAAGGCGGGATTCCCATGGAAGTTGCCGATGCCCAGGACTCGGGATTCTGTTCTGTTCGGCCGCCGGCAACACAACTGGATGGATGTCCGTGCGATTATATATTTATAAATTTGGGTTGCGTGAGCACGTGGTGTGAGATCGGCCAGCGATCCGTAAGGTCGTCTGCATACCAATTTGGCGTGAAAATTTTGGTTTATAATGATAAACAATTGCCCATGCGCGCGTATTGCCCTTGCCTACAGTTGACTCTGCAGCGTGCAACCATGATCATCTCTTGACTGATAATATAATTTTTTCGAAACCTAAAAAAAGGAGGTGCAGCACCTACTACAGTACATGGACAGCTTCGCGATATATTTACATACCTTTTTAAGAAGACCAATCGTCTGTCCCTTAATATTTTTTTTAAGAAACAGTCCCTTAATTTGTTTACGAGGGTTTTCCCTCCACCAGTGGCGAATTTAAGCATTGAACCTAGGATGGTCCAATACCTAAGCTGCAATAAAAGTCAGGATGACACTGTGTGTTGTTGTCTAGGCTGGCTTGGCCGGCGGCAGAAAATCCAAGGGGTGGGCTGAATGTTAGGGTGGGTTGCGGCCTACATCTATGCCCTGTTCGTTTGGCTGGTGGTCGGTGACCGGTGCTGATTTGTTCCGAGAGAAAAGTATTATTAGCTGGTGACTAATTTATTGTGAGAGAAAATTACTGCTGGTTAGTGGCTGATAAGCCAAACGAAGTCGTTGACCCTTTCAAGTGTGACTGATTGGGCAATACTTCTTGCCTCTCTTATGAGATCTGCCATTCCTAAATGAAAAAACTCTTGTACACTTCACTAGTTTTAGTATACCGGTAGAGAAGCCGAGATTTGTATATCAGTAGAGAAATGTCTACCCTTCATTAATTTTAGTTATAAAAAAAACTCAAGAGTTTGTGCCCAGTGAAGCGTGTACTGACAAATTGTGGTGGTTACTTTTACTCGATTGGTTTGAAGGTGTTTATCCCATCGTTGTTCCAGGTAGCCTTCCAAACACGTCTGTCGTGCTTAACGGTCAAACAGGGTTGCCATCATTTTGCGACGGTTTTGTCCTCGTGCAATTTCTAGTCGCAGTGGATCCATCATGTTGCTGTCTATGAGATCAGGAATACGCAACGATACAACCTTTCAACGTCAGGCTTCCTTTGACATTAGCTCCGCCGACTTTAATAATGATATGAAGTGCAATAATTGTCTCATCTATGCCCAGCCTATATGTGGTAAACACAACTTGAACGAACTTGGGGTACATTATAATTTGAAGTCAGATGTGACTGCCAAATCCGATGTGACAAGACTAAATTTTAGTTCTGGGATCCAAACACTGTCTAAAACGGGATATTTAACTATTTGCCATCTTTACAGAGGTCGCTCCTTCAAATGGGAACTTTAGAATGACACCTACGGATTTGCTACTCTTAGAAAGCACAAGTCCCATATTCGCCATTTTTATTGAGTTGGCACGCCACGTCTGGCAGCCAGTGTGGAGAGGCATTGCGAAAGGTCAAGTTTGCCCTCGGATAATCCATGCTCCGTACCTTCTTCTTGCACTGCTTGAAGAGTGGTTGAGGTCCTCGAATGGCACCTCCCTCTCCTCGTCGTTGCCCTCCCTCCGTTGGACCTCTAGCACCGGCCTTGGGCTTCGTCGCAGCCGCGACCCTAGCCCACATCGTCTGGATGTTGCGGAGGAAGTCGTTGGTTTGCTCCTCCCCGATCTCTGCTGCGTCAACGTCCGCCAGCATGGCGGGGTCCTCAAGCACGTCGTGGAGGCGGCGGAGGCACGCGGCGCCATCCTCGCCGAAGAGTGGAGGTCGTGGGGATCGCGCGGGTGTCCTCACAGGCGACGGAGGTGGGTGGCGACGACGAGGGGATCGTCGTGGTGACGGCGGCTTGCTCCGCCTCCGCCCGGGCGTCACGCGGCCGCGCGGCCGAGCGCGCTTGAGGCTGTCAGCGAGGTCAGATTTGGCGCAGAGCTAGGAGGAGAGCGCCTCCACCTCGGCCTGCTGCTTCCTCCAGCTCCTTGCTCATCTCCTCCATTTCCACAGTGCGGGAACCTGGCCTTCAGCTCCCCGCACCGCGTCCCGGCGGCGTCCGCCTCCTCTCCCCTGGCCGTGGCCTCCGCGGCGTGCCGCTCCGCCTCCACCCGGGTGTCACGCAGTCGCACGGTCTGGTCCGCGCTCGTGTGCTTGAGGCCGCCGGCGAGGTCGGACTTGGCATGGAGCTGGGAGGAGAGCGCCTCCACCTCGGCCCGTAGGTCGTCCAACTCCTTGCTCATCTCCTCCATTTTCATTGTGCGAGAAGGCAGGTGTGCAGAGAGAAGGGATTGAGGTTGAAGATGACTCTGACGTGTGGGTCCCACACGTCTGGTAGGAGGGAGGGGAGGGATGTCTAACGGGAAGAAGGAAGAACAGCCACGGTCATTTGCCATGCTCAATCTATGTTGGCGCGAGGACGTGGCTTGTCAACTTAGCAAAAATAACAAATATAAGACTGGTGTCTTCTAAGAGTGGTAAATCCGTAGTAAGGAGCGGCCTCTGTAAAGATGACAAATGATTAAATATCCCCTAAAACCAACATGCGCCTTAACTAGTCGAGTATCAGTTAGCAATGGTTCCGTGTCTAGACCAATCTAGCCATTGCGTGTAATGTATTCCAGCCAATCCAGTGTCGTTTTCAGGATGGCATGCGGGTCCTGCGCGTGAGGCGGTATAATAGTGTTTATTCTAGCAAGTTGCAAGGATGTTGTTTAGGTTCAACGTTGTTTAGGTTTCTTCCTTTGCTATGAACTCTCTTTTTGAGATGCAACCATTTCATTTTTTTCAATAATTGAGCTATCTCGGTTGTACTGTCATTTGGTTCTATTTGCGTAGGTGTGACAGTTGTGCCTTCAAAACACCCCCACATGATTCGAAGCCAAACTCAGTGTATTTTATTGGTCAAAGTGAGCTTTTCCGTTAAAAATGAAAAGCAGGTGAGAAAGCGGAGACACCTACTAGTTTGTAATTGCAGGCAAAGAGAACATGAATCACGTGGTTAGAAAAACTTTCTGCGGTTCAACTTTTCGCTTTCCATCAGTCGCTGAAAATCTGATACTGATAAGATAATCTGGTTTCTAACCGCGTCCGCCTTGCACAGTTAATTCGTGCCCCAAGCCTGGTGAGCAAGTGAGCATAAATAAACCAGCAGCGTGAAGCACAAGCATCAGTGTCGGAAAGTTATGTTACTTACTTCCTAATAAAAGGAATTCAGGATCCAAGTTCTTCCTAATAAAAGGAATTCAGGATCCAAGTTTTGATGCACTAGCCAAAGGATCCAAGTGTTCAATCTCGCAAAATGCAGATGATGCTATGCTCTTTTGGTTGATGGGCCTACATGGGCTGGTAACTGGCTGGGCCAGAGCATTCCACAACATTTTACCAGATTATTGTGCGGGAGAAATAACATGGTTCACGAACAAAAAAAAGGAAAAGAACAAAAAAAAACTGACGTCTTCTTTGAACTTTACATCTATTTAATTTGGCCTATATAGGAAAATAAAAAGGCAGTATTTCTCAGCTGTACTAGCATCCTTGTTCCTCTGGAGCTTTTTTGGCCACTAAAAATAATAGGAAAGTTAACACCGAACTTGTGCCTAAATGTTATGAGCTTATAAAAGAATGCATCATAGAAGCTTCTTTCTCTCAAAGAAATTCTTCAGATGCCACAACTGCAACCCTGCCACTGATAGGCAGATGGCCAATGAAAGGAAACCCAGCCAAGCCATTCTTGAGTTCGTTCTCCGGTTCAATTCCTGCATTTCTACTTCCCTGAAAGAATGACAGGTCAGTAACATGATCCCAACAAGATGTGATGAATTTCACCAAAAAAATAAGGAGCACTTTTTTTGTTGTCAGGTAGACTGCGCACCGTTCACGGAGGTAAAACATTTCTTCATGGATGGTTTTAATGGTATCCTCCAGCTTCCTGAGCTCTACCTCCATCGTCTGCAACAAACCATGGGAGATCATAGCTAGGTTAACAAACTTTCTTTCTTTTATTGCTCAAGGGACATGAAACCAATATAACAAATTTTGGCACTTGCTGCTGTGCAGTTGATTTGAATAGCTGCTTTAATATATTCATTGTATTCTATTAAGTGAAACATCATTTGCCAAGGTTCCATCATAAAGATAGTGAAAACTGAAAGAAGTCTTTACAAGCTGGAGTAACTAGCTACTCTATAAATGACAATTCGATCGTAAATATAATGTAAAGTTTTAGTATCTTTGTAATACTGAACAATGAAAATATAGTAATCACTCAGCCCCCCTCCCAATTACCCATCACTGGCATTAACGGAATATGTGGCTAATGAAATGCAGGTGAGGACTTTTCGTCAACCCCCCACCCCTCTTTGAAAATTCGTAAAAAAAATAGTAATTTACTTATTATGAGATGTCACAGTAACGAGTTACATTACATAGTAGTATACAGTTGAAAAGTTATAGTGATTTATGTTATTATGGTAACAAATACAAAGATTTTGTTGACACAAAATACTTCAAAATTTTAACGGACACTGCCAGCTCCATTGTTACGTTATTCTTTGCACATATATTTTGAAAAGTGAATAAATGAATAAGCGCTCAGCTGATGGAAAGAGGGCATTTTGACAGAATAATTGCTGAGACTGAGACAGCAACTTATCTGTTGAGTAGGATAGGATGCTACGATAACACAGAACTGGGGTGATTGTACAAGCTTGAGGTTTATTTGTATTGATATTAAAATTTGAGGGCTTAACTCAGATGATAGTTTTCCCCCTTTATGTAGAGTATCTTACTCAACATAGTGATATAAATAAAGGCTGGTAGCTATAGCTGCTATAGGACTATAGAAGCGAGAGGCAGGGCCTTCAGCAATGCTTAGAACAAATTGCTGCAATACTATGGAATGGAGCCCACACCAAACAGCCAAGAGGTTATTCACTACATACTAATGCCAGTTAGAACAAGCACTTCACAAAGGATGCAGCAGTCCAAGACATGAAGTTCAAGATGAGAAAAGCGCATTAAAACTCTCTGTGCACAAACAAGACCACACTACACTTTTTGGTCAGCATGAAAATAATAAAAAAACACCTGCAATTCGAAAATATCTAAATTACAAAAGAAATGACCTGTGACCTGCTAGTTTTGCATCGACACAAGTAGTACTGGACAACAGTACTAGAGTAATTGTCCATGCATGGATCCACTCTCCAAATAGGAGGGCAGATTATATAGATCTACTGCAATCAGATATTTAACAAATGCAGAACATATTTGTGGAAAGTCTGAGTTGTACAACAATGTGCGATCCATTCAATTATGATATCTAACATCCTATTTGTTCAGTGTCTGACCAAAACAATTACTGCCATGGAGTGGGTCATCAATTAAGCAAAAAACGAACAGATTGGTAATAAGACTTAAAGCAAACAAGTTGGATCAATGAGGGGGAGCACCAACTCACCTCGACCTGGCCCTTCTTGGCGACGGCGCTCCATTCCCTGGAGGACACGCCGCTGCGCCAGTCGAACTCGAACGCGACGGTGACGGGCGGGCGGTGGTCGGGCGCCCAGAAGCAGGCGAGGTAGTCGCCGGCCTCGGAGGCCGTGAAGGCGAAGTTGCCCGAGTGCACGTTCTCCGCGTAGTGCAGGCTGCTGCCGTAGGGCGAGGTGACCCGCAGCGAGATGCGGTGCGAGTCCGGGAGCTGCTGCTGCGACGACGACGACAAGGAAGGGGTGCCGTCGTCGGGGGCCACGATGTGGTACTTGCCGACGGCCATGGCGCCGACCTTGATGTCGTCGGAGATGCACTTGGTGTGGCCCGAGTGCAGGTCGAAGCGGAGGGCGCCGGCGGGGAGCGGGAGCGGGGCGGCGGCGAGGACGGCAGCGAGGAGGAGGAGAGGCGGGAGCGGCACGTGGACGCGCGCGGCCATGGCGGGTGGATCGTGGGAGCGCCGCGGTGTTCGATCGATCGAGGACGGGAGCGGAAAAGAGGCGTCGAGGGAGGCAACGGACAACGCAGTGATCCTTTTTCTCTGCTCATCATCAATCAAGTTCTTAAAACCCCTGCCGTAATTTATTTTAACTTTTTCCTACTTCAAACACATTATAAGGTTTTTTAGAAGATAGCGCCTTTGTAAGCGAGCACCGTTATAGTTTGGCATGGCACACCATGAATCAGGTTAAATCTAATAAATCGTGTGCAGCAAAGGAACTGATACTTCGTGTTTGGGAGTTGCGCACGAATTGACAGTTTTCTCATCAATGCGAAATTCGCAATCGCCGACATCTTAATGTTGCATACATGTTCCTCAAAAAAAAAATCCATGCATACGGTTTCCACAGATGTAGTAGTTGGACGGTTGTCATAGCTATTCTCACAGTTCTTCACAGAGCACTATCGTCAAATTCCCGAGCCATGGGTAAACCCATGTTATCACTACTAAGCATTTCAAATAGTATTATCATTACACCACAAAATCTCCCCTGTTTTACTATCGTTTTGATGGACTAATGGTTTGGGTTTCACACTAACGCCACCAAAAACACCAGAGGCAAGAGCTTATCCCACACGTGGGTACAAGGCTAAAGCAAAACCTACAGGCACACAAGGCCAATAAACTGAAATTTGACAAGAACAACTTCAACACTGCATTCTGCAACAACCATGAGACTACAGAGAGCTCAACTTATTGGAATGAAAGAATAAATCAAGCAAAAGGAGAACATTTATTGGCAGTCATCAGCTCAAATATTCTCACAGATCTCTCCAGGGCAACCATGACCTGATATGTTTTTATTATTGTGAACCAATCGAGTGCTTAGACCTTCTCAAGGGCCTGAACAAGATCGTTCTTCAGATCCTCGAAATCTTCCACTCCAATGCTGAACCTGATCAGGTTGTCCTTGATCCCGTAGATGTCCCTCTGCTCCTTTGAATCCCTGTTTATGGGCAACGGCTCAATTTTAGCACAACTGCTCGGTAATATCATTTTTAATTGGATGATTTGAGATTATGAGTTCTTACCAGTAAGACATTATGGCAGGCTGATCAATAATGCTCTCACAGCCTCCAAAAGAAGGGGCATGATAGGGTATCTTAACAGAGTCAATGAATCTCCTTGTACCATCAAAATCTCCAGCAACCTACGCAAGAATGGAAATGTACAGTTATACTATGTCACGTTCTCAAAAATTCAATGTATCTCATTAGTCATTAACGACAATAAGTTACCTCAAAACTGACAACACCACCAAAGCCAGTCATTTGGGTCTTGGCAATGTGATGTTCAGGGTGACTTGGCAAGCCAGGATAGTAGACACGTGAAATCTGGGACAAGGGACAATATCTTCAGTTAAAACAGCAGAAACATGGGGTGTGCTTGTGTTATGAACAGAAGAAAACTCCACACCTTTGGATGTTCCTCTAAAAATTGGGCCATCCGCATAGCAGTGTTATTCTGACATTGCACACGGAGATGCAGTGTCTTCATGCCACGGAGGATCAGGTAGGCAGCATTCTAGTATCACCAAGAAATTCAATGTTATGAACCAGAGAACAAAACTTTCAATGCTTCATATACTATAGGAGACATCAGAGATGAGACACGGTAAATTGAAGAAATGGTAACAATGGCAACAAAGCTACAGATGAGATATCTAGCAGAGAAAGTTTCTAAAGATATGGGGGTATTACTATAAAATTGTGAGCACAAGATATAACAGCAACAAATTCATTTTGACACATGCGTTGTCTGGAAATATTTAGTAAAGTTCAATATGAATTATTGCATATGCATTGTAGTGTGCAGAACAATTCTTTTTTTCCTTTTCCAGTTCAATTCACTTTATGGAAGTTTACAGAGCACTGAGTGCAGCTTGCTATACTCACAAGGGTAGAAGAGTTTCCTAAACATAACAGACAACTTTAAAAGAATTGCACTATTTTCTAGCCACCACAAACAGAAGCTTGTAACTATGGAAAATCCATCAATACATGCAGCATATGCAAACAAGATGAAATAAGAGGAAACAAATTTCACGAATCTAAACTTACCGGGTTCAGAACGCCACCAACTACATGGTGATAAATGCGGATTTTAGAAACTAACTCATCTCTGCCACTGACGCATCCTCCAATGACCTGAACATTAAAATACTCTATTAGTGAAACTACATACTTTTAATGAGAGGATGGGGTTGAAGCACATCAACTCACGTCATTGTGTCCAGCAATGTATTTTGTTGCAGAATGAATAACTAGGTCAGCACCTAAAGTTAGTGCCTTTTGATTGATAGGGGAGGCAAAAGTACTATCAATACAAAGCAGAGCTCCCTTTTTATGGCACATGTTTGCGACAAGCTCGACATCAATGCATCTGAGAAATGGATTGGTAGGAGTCTCTGTGAAGAAAAGCGATACCTGAACATGACCAGAAGGTGAGTTTACATTTGATGATAAATAATTGTTTTCATCAAAATTGGGGATGAAGGAAATTAGTAATGATCAAACTAACATTATTATTGTCCAACGCATTCTGGAGAGCATCCATGTCAGCAGGCCTAATAACAGTCATCTGGGCAAAAACAGTATCAAAGAGTAAGCAAAACATGATAACCTATAATCCTATATTATAGTACATGAAGTGTTTTTGCTACATTTGCAAAAACAGTATCAAGTTTGAAACCATACTGTATTCCAAACAGCTATTAGAAAAGCTAGTGTTCATATGCAGTAGCTATGCTAATACTATGCATGGGGCTCCTATTGGCACACTAAAAGTAACTGGACTCTGCACAGACTATGGAAACATTTTTTTGAAAAAATAGACTATGGACAGACTATGGAAACATGTCTACAGTCATACAGATGCAGAAACAATTGAGAATAAGTAAGAAATAACACAAGTTTGCATGGTACAATTATAGAAGTAAAAATGAAATTTGGAATAAGACAAGTTTATTGCTATCAGCAATAGAAGGCATAAAAGAATATTACTAACAAAAGAAATCGGAGTGCTCAAATAAAATATTTTTAACTGGATAAGAACAAATTAATTGTAAGCCTTGGCACTACTGTAGCGCAGTGAGTCATATCCACACCTTAAGACTGTAACATGGCCAAAATACATGCTAAAATACAATAAGTAGAGCTTAAAGGATATCACAGTATTACCGAAACTCCCCTCTTAGGGAGCTCATTTTCCATGTAAATTCTTGTCTTGCGATAGCAATCAGTGGTGGTCACAATATGCCCACCAGCGGGGACAAGTGCGCTGAGCATAGCCACAGCTGCATACATCCCCGACGCCACAAACACAGTGGACTCAGCTTTCTCCAGTGCGCTGCATCATCAGAACACGAAACTGCTAAGATTCCAGCCCGATGCAACCAACAAGGTGTCGACATTTCCAACCGAAGGAGCAGAGTAATAGACTTCACCTCATCTTCTTCTCCAATGCCTCTGTGGTTGGGTTCCCATACCTCCCGTACTCGAAGCTAGCATGCCTCCCCTCCTAAGGAACAGAAACAATTTTTTTTGACATTTCCGCATCAGATCTATCAAATTCGACAAGAGAAAGCACGAATATTCCTTCAGAAAAGGGCAAAAGGGGCATTGTCCAACCTTGAAGTCGATTAGCTCTTGCGAGTTGTTGAACCAGTAGGCCGACGTGTTCACTACTGGCGTGGTGATCGCATCCGTGGCGATCCTTCTTCCCAGCCTCTCGCCTGTTTCAGACAAAAAAAGAGCAGCAAAGCCGCAAAGGGATCATCAAAAAGGAAAAGCGTAGATCCTAGATCTGGCATGAAAGAGGCGAGTTAGGAGGGTTGGTTACCCGCGTGGACGGCAAGGCTGGCGTCGGAGCCGAGCAGGTTACGCTCGGCCTGTACGACGGCGGATGGCTGCGCAACCTTAGCGTTGGGGATTGCGCTGACCTCCGCCGCCGCGGAGGCGGCGGCGGCGGCCGATGCGGCCGCGGCGTGGGAGGAGGCCACGCCGCGGGCGCGGCCGCCGCCGCCGCCGGAGCTGGGGCGGCCAGCCGGGCAGTCTGACCACGCGGCGGCTACGATCTGCGCGACGCCGATGTTGCTGCAGTTGCGGCGGGCCTTGGTGCTGAGCTGGCGCACGAAGTTGGGCGGGAAGCGCAGGATGGTGGCGGAGGCGAGCGCGCCGCCCGACTCGGTGGAGAAGACCGCCTGCGGCGTGAGGGAGACGGTGGCCATGGCTGACGACGCGGAGGAGCTAGGGTTTCGGTGGCGGCGGGGCGCGGAGCTCGGCTCGATCGGCCGCGGCGGCTTCGGGTTGGTGACTGGCTGGCTGGCGCTCGTGTGGCCTTTCGAAATGCGGTGCGGCTTATTTGTAGTGGAGTCAGCAGGTTTGGTAGGAGCGCGAGCATTGCTACACCCACAAAGGGAAAAAAACAGAACGGAACGAATTCAGATTCCAAAATTTACTCTGTTTTTGAGGGCAAGCTTCCAAAATTACTAGTAGGTGGCAAATTCGCCAACTTTTTATCCAGCTACCTCTATTTTTTTCTTCAATAATTGTGCCTGCTAAAATTGAGTGTATCACAATTTAGTCGCACAGCCAAGTTTAGCTGGAGCCCTAACCGAGACTATCAAAATTTAGATTCTGCTTTTAGCGATTGCCTCTAATTTTAGTATACAAGACCATTCCGACTTTTCTTTTGTGCAGAGACCAGTTTCGACCGGTGTCTTAGTTTAATCATTTACAACAAGTTGGGCCATGGCTCTATAGTCTAGTATACTGATGAGACTAGCAAGTTAGCCAATGATTTAGCAGCTGCACTGCACTGGCCATCAATTGATCTACAGGGATCCCACACGCTTCTGCTGATGTTTACTGGTGATAATATGGTAGTCGGCAGGTGATTGTAGCGATAAGAGCCACAAGAATGATCTGAAAGTAGTGTAGTGCACTTCACTTAACCTCGGGAACATCACTTGATGTGTTGCTGGAGTGAGAGACGGAGTCTATACGGAATACGGTCTATGAACTGGGTGCACCTAGTCTTTTTTTCTCTGACTCGGCTTGGACTTATCAGCTCGATCGACTTTTGTTTGGGCCCACATCCACCTACGCAGAAATGCAGAATCATCGCACACAGGAAGGCATGAAGTGGGCTAGCACTAGCCGATTGCTCCTTTTTTTTTGAAATAAAATTGCTCCTTTTTCTCGCACAACTTGTCCGCTGATTGGACGGAATCCGTTTGGTTGTTCTGCTTCCCGAATATTCCAAGCGGGTGCCGTACACACTGCCAGAACCGAGCCGTATAAAGACACAAAAATAACATATGCCGAGGAAATAAATATGTGAAAAAACAGAGCTTACGAATGACAAAACGTACACGGCCTCCTCCAAATGTCAGATGCTGAATTTGAGAGAATGGAATGTCTCGTGATCACATTCGGATCCAGCTTGTGCTAATTGTCGGTGCTGGGATTGGTCGGCCAATCCCCAGCACCAAACAGAATGCGCTGCGTCCCGTCCCTTGACGGTTGATGTAAGAGCTAGCACAATGAGACAAGCGTTTATCCTGGTTCCGACCGTGAGGTCGTACGTCCAGCAGGGTGCGCTCGGGGCGCTGTACTATCTTGCACCGGAGTGCTTGCAGAGGGGGGCTACAAGCAAGGCGAGAGAGGAGGAGGAATCTCCAAGTCCTTGAAAGCGAGTGTGATTGAGGCGAGTGCCAATATTGCGTGTGGCGGCGTGTGCGATTGTTCCCCTCCCCCCCTCTTCTTTCTCCTCCTACCTCCTTTTATAGGTCAAGGAGAGAAAGGTGGGGGTAGGGTTTACAAGTACAAGCGTGACATGTGCTACAGGGATATGTACCGGAGAGCATGGCGTCGGGCGTGCCATCGTCCTTACCCCTGGCGGAGGATTTATGGCGAGCTCCGGCTTCCGCGGGCGTCATGGCCGTCCCTGTGCTTGTCCTGGAGCGGTTTCGAGGGGTGTCGTTGCCACAGTCCGTGTTCTGCTGCCCGTCGCTGGTTGACTTCGAGGGCGGGGCAGGTGAAGGAGGACGGGAGTTGGCAGCAAGGGTCGGCATGGTGGTTGCTGTTGACCACAGTGCGCGATGTGCCCGGTTCACCAGGGGATGCCCGAGAGTTGGTGGATTTGACCCGGCGCTCGTCATCGCCAGGTCGCACCTGATCGGAGTTCGTACTCGGCTGCTATTCATATATTCGTTCGAGGGTTCCCCATGCCCATTCGAGGGGTGTCACTGGGGGAAGAGGACGGGAGTGAGTGGAATAGTGGTGTGGAATGACGCCTGCCGGCCTGCACAGGGCCTTGCGCAGTGCCCCGTGCGTCCGCACAGCACCGGTGAGGACGCACAATGACCGGAGCAGGTGGAACAGCGAGCTCTGTTGGTGTCAGCGGCGCGGCGTGGGGAAAGATCGCCTTTTGACTTTGGCGCCCGCCTGATGGGGCGGGCATTAAATGTCGTTGTCGGGCGGGGGCGCCGAAGTGCGCCGCGTTGAGTAGAGAGTTGGCCTCGAGCGAGGCGGAGTCGGCTTGCCCGCTCGAGGGGGTGCGCGGCCCTCGAGCGAGGCGGGGTTTGCGTTGTGCCTGCTCGAGGGTGCGCGGCCCTCGAGCGAGGCGGAGACGGGGGTAGCGACTCGGGTCCCCTCGACAGGCGAGCTTGGACGGCCGTTCTTGGGCCGCGATAGGCTGTGACGGGCCGAGCTGCCTTGGCGGCCCCTCCTGGCTGTCGGTGATTCGGTCTTTCGTGGCATATCGTTTTTTGAGGGCGATTACCCCGATGATTAGGGGACCCCCTGGGTTTGTCCCCGACAGTAGCCCCCGAGTCTCTGCCGGACTAAGGATCAGTCGGGCAGAGGCTGGTTCGCGGGATCGTTCCCGAGCATTTTGCGGGGATTACTCCTTCTTGATTATGCACGTTCTTCCGTGGGGGCGCGCGAGCGCACCCGCGGGTGTAGCCCCCGAGCCCTTGGAGGAGTGAATTCACTCGTGCAAGGGCTTTGACTTTCGAGGGTTGTGTCAGTCGCTCCCCTTTCGACGTGGTGGGGGTGAGACCGAGTTATACGGAATTCGGGGGGCGGACCCTGCACTGCTTCGACGTGTTTTGTGCATAAGAGGAGGATGACATGTTGCAAGGAGCCCCCGAGCTCCTGGCCCGAGCGGAGGCGATCGGAGGGGCTTCTTGTCTTCGGGTTGCGACCCTCGCTTCCCCTTCGCGGGGGAGAGGGGTGAGGTCATTCGTGCAACCCTCGAATCGGGCAGCGTACACGGATGCCTCGGTGAGCTGTTAGCGGGTAGTTCAAGTGGACGCCCGTGCCCCGTTCGCTGGGGGTCGGCTCGTGGTCCGGAGACGCGTCCATGTAGCGCTTGCAAAGGTTTGCTAGGTGGGGCTCGGTCCCTTTCGCAGAGACCAAGGGCGCGAAAGCTCTCCCTCGTTGGGATCCCCCCACTAGCTGCCTTCGTCCGGCCTCGAACACAACAGGGGCGTCCCCAAACTTCGCGTTCGGGGTAAAGTCCGTTGGACACGCCCGAATCGTCCCTGACTCTGTTTATCTGGAGCGCCTGTCGAACCCTTTCGCGGGCCAAGCTTCGTACTCCTGATCAGTAGGGCCCTGCGAAAGGGGCAGGTCACCCTCGAGCAGCGGGCTCGAGGGTTGGTCGAGCGTGACCGGCAGCCTTCGCATCGCTTAATCTGGGGTGCCCGTCGAACCTTTTCGAGGCCCGGGTTTCGAGCCCCTGATTAGTAACACCCTACGCCTCGAGGCGGAGGGGGGTCGTTGTCTTACCTTAGAAGGAATCCAACGGTTAGGTCGTTTCGGTTTTGCGGGCCCGCGCACGACCGCTGGCGGGCGTGGTCGTGGCTGACGTGGCACGGAGTGGGCGAGATGGGCGTAGTGGGCGCGCCTTTTTAGGCGGAGTTGGCGTGCGCCGGGGAGAGGCGAGGCGACGGGCGGTCAGGCGCCGCTGCCGCGTCGTTTCGTTTTACCGTGCCGCAGTAAATGCGGCCGCCCACGTGTGCCGTTCCGCGGGAAAAAAGGGGGAGGGGGCCCCCGGTTGTCAGTGATGTGCCACGCGCGCGCGTTCGGCCCGTTGCCAGCGGGTCAGCGTGTCGCGGCAGGGACGAGCCTGCTCCCTTATAAAAGGAAAGCGGGGGAGGAAGGGGATTCCTTACCTTCGCCATTCCTCGCACCAGCTCTCGCCTCTTCCTTTCGCTTGCCTCCGAGCCCGCTAGCCTCACTCTGTTCGTCCCTATCGCCTTCGTTGCCTTTGCTTCGCGCTCCCTGCTCCGCCGTTCGCCATGGTGATCATCGAAGGCGTCACCGAGTGGACTCCGTCAACCGCTACCGAGCACCTCCTAGAGGGCTTGGTGAACGACGGGCAGCTTTCGCCCCGGGGCGATTCGGCGCGGCCGGCGTGGATTGTCCCGGCGCTGGCGGCCAGGGTGCCGAACCCGCCGGCGGGGTACGTGGTGAGCTTCATCCGCTTCCACGAGCGGGGCTTCAACGCGCCCGCCAGCCAGTTCATGCGGGGCCTCTGCCACTACTATGGCGTGGAGCTCCACAACTTCTCCCCCAACGCCATCTCGCAGGCGGCGACCTTCGTTGGCGTCTGCGAGGCTGTGCTGGGGATCGAGGCGCACTGGGACCTGTGGGTCCACCTCTTCCGCGCCGAGCTCAGCACGTCCGACGCGGGGAGGGGGGTGCGCCGTTCTTCGTGTGCCGGCGGTCTTACGCTCGCGCCGGTCGAGTCCAGGAAGCACCTGTACCCGGCCTGCAGGATGACTACCAACAACAGCAGCTGGGCCAAGGGATGGTTTTACCTGCGCAACGACGGCCTGGGGTTGCCGGAGTACACCGGCAAGGTCTTGACGGAGAAGGCCGACTCCTGGAGCTACCGCGTTTCCGGCGAAGGTCAGCGGAAGAGGCTCCGCCCTGTCGTCGACGCCCTTCGTACCCTGGAGGGATCGGGCCTGACCGTGGCGCATGTGCTCGCGCACTGTCATCGCCGCCGGGTGGTTCCCCTCATGGAGAGGCAGCTCCCTCTGTTCCGGATGACGGAGGGCGCCGACCCGGCGGCACTGGCGGCTTCGCGCATGTTGTCGGAGCCGCTGCTTGAAGAGTACGTCGTTACGAGGGTGCGAACGGTGGTGCATCCCGACACCATGCCGAGCGACCTCCGGTCGTTCCGGCTGCGCCCCGACGAGGGCCATGTTTTGTCCGTGAGTCGTCATTCCCCCTCTCCGGGCTGTCGGATTGATTAATTTAGAATTCCCTTCCTCAATTCATCGTGATTTCAGGAGACGAACTGCGGCCTCTACCGCTCCCTCGCGCTGACTCCGGAGGTGCGCGCTTCGAACCGCGCTCGCCGTGACCGCGAGAGGGACGCGAAGGAGGCGAAGAGAGCCAGCAGCCGGAGGAGGCAAGCCCGGCGGGACGCGCACCAGGCGGCGCTTCGCCGGTGGAGGGACGGCGGGGCGCCGCCGTCGTCCCCCGAGGACTCCCCGGACCCTCCAGCGAGGGAGAGGATGAGGAGGAGATCGATGCCGGCGGGGTTCCGCCCGCCGGTGAGGAGGAGGAGATGGCCGCGCTGCTGCCCGGGGCGGGCGTGGTGGCCCCGGGCGATATTGCGCCGGTGGCGGCGCGGACGGCGGTCGCGCCTGCTCGACCCGCGGCGCCGCGGGTGCGAGCGACTTTCTCCTCTGCTGCGGGCGCGCCGCGCCGCAGCGGATTGAGTGCTGAGGGCTCGGGGGGTTCGCAGCCCCCGAGCGGTTTGAGGGGGTCCTCGAGTTCGAGGAGGGCTCCCTCAACGGGCGGCTCGAAGCGGAAAGTTCTGCCTCGAACTTTTTCGTAGCTTTCCATCCTTGTTCGGTTTTTCGTTTCGTGATTTCCGCTCTTTCTTTTTGATTTAGCACGCGGGGTGCCGCCAAGGCCGCCCCCAACCTCGCGCCTAAGAAGGCGTTGAAGGTTGGGGGGTCGGATTCCCCTCACGCCGGGGGATCGCGTTCGCGCGGGACTCCGCGTCCCGCAGCGATGTCCGCAGCGACGCCGGTGGAGCCGTCGCCGGGGGCGCGAGATTCCGGGTCGGCGGAGGAAGAGTGGGAGAGGACGCCCCTGGTGGCGGAGCCGGGGCAGGACGCCCCGGTGGTTGAGGTGGAGGCGGGGCATGGCGCCCCGGCGACGGAAACGGGCGAGCAGGGAGGGCACGCCACCGCCGCGGCCCCTACTGGAGGGAGGCAGGAGGCGGTCGTGCCGGTCGGCGGCACGGTCATCCTGCCGGCTTTGGGTCGTGCACAAGGCGTGGCCCAGGGTGGTGATGGCGGGCTCGTTTCCCCCGCTGGGGTGACTGTGGCCGAGGTGTCGGCGGCGCGCTTCTTGTCTCAGGGGCCGCCGCAGATGCCCGTGGCCAGGGGAGCGGCTGAGTGGGATGCGGCCGCGGTGGCGCTGCTTCAGGGCCGTCGCGGCCCGAGCGCATGGCCGGAGGAGCCTGGCGTCTCCGCCCGGGTCTGGCAGGGCATGGCGGAGGAGAACGAGCTGTGGGCTCAGGCCGAACGGGTCGGGACGGACTTGGAGCGGGCCATCTCAGCCGCCGCCGATCTCCATTCCAGGTAGGCGCTGGGGCTCTTCGAGGTATCCCCGCGCCCATCCCAGCACTTCGAGATTGTTTTTAGTCTGTGTCTTATTCTTGATGGCTCTTCGTGCAGCTTCTGCGGCAGGAGGCGGCAGACAAGACCGCGTGCATCGCGGGCTTGTACGCCGATCTTCGCCGGTTCCGCCAGGCGAACGCGGACCTGGGCACGGAAGTGACCCAGCTCACCGTCCGGGTGAGGGAGGCGGAGACGGCCGCCCGCGCACACGAAGAAGCCAAGGCTCGCGCGGAGCGGGAGCGCGACGCTGAGAGAAGCACGGCGGAGCGGGAGGCCCGAGCCTCGGCCGCGGCGTTGGAGCGGCTCGAGCTCGAGGGATAGGCGCGCGAGGCCGCGCAGTCCCAGCTCGCGGAGGCGGCGGCCCGGGCAGGGCAAAAGGCCCAGGAGGCCGAACAGCTAGGCCGCGCGCTTCGAGAGAAGGAGGGTGCGCTGGCGACCGCGGAGGGCCTGCTCCAGCAAGAACGCACAGCGCTTACCGAGGCCAGGGCCTTGGTGGACGGTATGGCTTTACGCTTTCCTGGCTTTCTGTGTTGGAGTTCGTCTTGACGTGCTTGAGCTTTGTCAGGGCTGCGGAGGGCCGAGGCGGAGAAGGCGGATGAGGTGATGGCTGTTCAGGCCGCCTACTCCGAGGCCCAGGGGGAGCTCGAGGCGCTGAAGGTCGCCGCCGATGCGGCATGCCGGGACGTCTAGTGCGTCGACGTGCAGTCGGGGTCGTCGTTGCCCAGCCGCCTGAGGTCTCTGAAGGGCTGCGTGGCGGAGCGCCTCGAGAGCGCGCTTCACCTTGGAGTGAAGAAGGCACTCGGCGTGGTGTCGACGCATTATGACGTCGACCTCGCGGCGGTGGCGCGCGGCTACTTCATCGACGCAGACCTGGACGACGACGCCGCCCTTGCTGCCCTCGACGAGGCCGATGACGGCGCCGAGGATGCCGCCACGGCGCTTGCTGCCAAGTTCGGGCGCGATCTTTTTCCCCGAGGAGGATGAAGATGCGCGCGCCGACGCTGGGCCTGAGGCTGCGACCGCCACCGAAGCCGAGGTTGATCCTGAGGCCGACGCCATGGCGTCCCTTGAGGAGGACATCGCCTCGGTGTGCCGCGATGACGATGGTCCTGGGGCGCTTGCGTCGGTTCCCTCGACCGTTGCCGTCGAGGCCACCGCGCCCCCGCAGGAAGGTGGAGCCTGAAAGGTTCAGGCTTAGTATCTAGATGTATCTTAGTTTTTAAGAGACTAGCTCTGTACATAAACTAAGATTGAAAGTCGATTGTGCGTTTCAAACTTGTTCGATTGTTCTATTGTGCTACTCTTGGCTTGGAGAGATTTTGGCCGGGTATTTCGAATCCGCGAGTAATTAAGGCGTGGAGTGGAGAGGGAGGTGCCGTATCCCTTCACGGGCATAGGCGGTCTCACGGCTCAACCGGCTCCAGCTTTAGTTAGCTCGCGCCCCACATCTCTCTAAGCGCCTCGAGTTTCAGCACAATTTTTGAAAATTGGGACGATTAGGGGGGTAAACCCCCCTGCAGCCCCCGAGGGGGGCTTGGCTCTATTGAGAATAGAATCAAGTCCCCCTTGTTCATGCTGTTAGTAACAATGTTTTCATGTTTTTCGCAAACTTTTCATCGTTGTTAACTAAGAACATGAAGTATTTACAAGAAATACGGAGAGTTTTAATGATAGAAGCGACGTAGCTGTTGGATGTTCCAGGCGTTGGTGAAGACCTCACCCTTCTCGTTTGCCAGCTTGTAAGTGCCAGGTTTGAGGACCTTGGCGATGATGAATGGTCCTTCCTATGGCGGAGTGAGCTTGTGGCGCTCTCGATTGTCCTGGCGCAGCCTCAGCACCAGGTCCCCTTCGTGGAGGTCTCGACGCCGCACCTTCTGAGCTTGGTATCGCCGGAGCGATTGTTGGTAGCGTGCTGAGTGAAGCAACGCTACGTCGCGAGCCTCGTCCACCTGGTCCAACGAATTCTCGCGGTCGCGCTGGTTTTGGTCTTCCTGGTAGGCCTTGAGCCTCGGAGACCCGTACTCCAAGTCCGTTGGGAGGACGGCTTCGGCGCCATAGACGAGGAAGAACGGGCTGAAGCCTGTGGCCCTGCTTGGGGTTGTCCTGAGACTCCAGATCACCGATGGCAGCTCAGCAACCCACTTCCGGCCAAACTTGTTCAGCTTGTTGAAGATTCTTGGCTTCAGGCCTTGTAGTATCATGCCGTTGGCACGTTCTACTTGGCCATTCGTTTGTGGATGTGCCACGGCCGACCAATCAACGCGAATGTGATGGTCGTCGCAGAACTCCAAGAACTTCTTGCCGGTGAATTGGGTGCCGTTGTCGGTGATGATCGAGTTGGGTACCCCGAATTGGTGGATGATGTCGGTGAAGAACAACACGGCCTGCTCAGATCTGATGCTGGTGATGGCCCAGACCACGATCCACTTCGAGAACTTGTTGATGGCTACCAACAAGTGGGTGAATCCCCCGGGCGCTGGGCGGAAGGGCCCCACGAGATCCAACCCCCAGACCGCGAAAGGCCATGTTACAGGGATGGTCTGCAGGGCGTGCGCCGGGAGATGCGTCTTTCGTGCGTAGAATTGGCACCCTTCGCAGGTGCGCACGACCTCGTTTGCATCGGATACGGCGGTGGGCCAGTAAAAGCCTTGCCGGAATGCGTTACCCACGAGGGTACGCGGCGCCGCGTGGTGTCCGCACGCCCCGGCGTGGATGTCGCGGATCAACTGCCTTCCCTCGGGGATGGGGATGCATCGCTGCAAGATCCCCGAGGCGCTGCGCTTGTACAGCTCGCCGCCGACCGAGACAAAGGTCTTGGCCCTTCTGGCGACGCGGCGCCCCTCGGTTCGGTCCAAGGGCAGCTCCCCGCGGTCGATCCACGCGAGGTACGGATCACGCCAGTCTTGTGGTCGCGCGTGTCTACGTCGATTTCCATGGCCTCGGCCAAAGAAATTTCAACGTCGAGGGCTTCGAGCCCCTCCCTCGAGGGGTCCTCTTCCATGGGCTCGACCCCCGCAGCCCCCGAGGGTGTCTTGAGGGTTCCGGCCCTTCGCTCGAAGTTGACGGAGGGTTGATCGAGGTCGCGGGCGAAGACGTTCGGAGGAACGGTGATTCGCTCTGACGCGATCTTGGCCAGCTGATCCGCTTCCTCGTTGTATTTGCGCACGATGTGGTTCAGCTCGAGGCCACAGAGTTTGTCCTCGAGACGACGAACCTCGTTGCAATACGCCTCCATCTTTTCGTCGCGGCAGCTTGCGTTCTTCATCACTTGGTCGATGACCAACTGAGAATCTCCCCGGACATCGAGGCGTTTGACGCCGAGGTCGATGGCGATGCGGAGCCCAGCGAAGAGGGCTTCGTACTCCGCCATGTTGTTCGACGCTGGGAAGTGCAAGCGAACCACGTACCGAATATGTTCTCCGAGGGGTGAGACGAAGAGGAGGCCCGCGCCTGCCCCGGTTTTCATCACCGACCCGTCGAAGTACATGGTCCAGCATTCGGCTTGGATCTGCGGCGGTGGAAGTTGGACGTCGGTCCACTCAGCGACGAAATCCGCTAAGGTTTGCGATTTTATCGCCTTTCGCGGTGCGTAGGAGAGAGTCTCCCCTACGAGCTCCATAGACCACTTCGCTATTCTACCCGAGACGTCCGGGTTGCGGACTATCTCCCCCAAAGGGAAAGATGAGACCACGGTGACCGGGTGGGCCTCGAAGTAGTGTCGCAGCTTTCGACGCGCGAGCACTATAGCGTAGATTAGCTTCTGGATTTGTGGATACCGCATCTTGGTTTCGGTCAGTACCTCGCTGACATAGTACACTGGCCTCTGGACCGGCAGAGCGTGGCCCTCCTCTGTCCTTTCCACGACGATGACGGCGCTGACAACTTGCGTTGTCGCAGCCACATATAGGTAGAGGGGCTCGCCGTTCTGCGGCGGCGTGAGGATGGGTGCGCGCGTGAGCGACGCTTTTAGCCCGTCGAGGGCTTTTTGGGCTTCGGGGGTCCATGAAAAGCGTTCGTGCTTTTTTAGGAGCCGGTACAAAGGTAAGCCCTTTTCACCGAGTCGAGAGATGAAACGGCTGAGAGCTGCAAGGCAGCCCAGTACCCTCTGTACCCCCTTGAGATCCCGAATTGGCCCCATTCGTTCCAGGGCCGAGACTTTTTCAGGGTTGGGTTCAATGCCTCGTTGGGAGACGATGAAACCCAATAGCATGCCTCGCGGCACCCCGAACACGCACTTTTCCGGATTCAATTTTACCCCATTCGCCCGGAGGCAACCGAATGTGATTTGCAAATCGTTGACCAGATCGTTCGCCTTTCTGGTTTTTACAACGATATCGTCAACATATGCCTCAACGGTCCGCCCGATGTGGCTTCCGAAAATGTGTTGCATACATCGCTGGTATGTAGCTCCAGCGTTTCGGAGGCCGAACGGCATAGTGACGTAGCAAAACATGCCAAACGGGGTGATGAAAGAAGTCGCGAGCTGGTCGGACTCTTTCATCTTGATTTGATGATAACCGGAATAAGCATCAAGAAAGCATAGCAATTCACACCCAGCGGTGCAGTCTACTATCTGATCTATTCTAGGCAGAGGAAATGGAAACTTAGGGCATGCTTTGTTTAAACCGGTATAATCTACGCACATGCGTCATTTTCCGTTTTTCTTCTTAACTAGAACAGGATTAGCAAGCCAGGTCGGGTGAAATACCTCTTTGATGAATCCGGTTTGCAGGAGCTTGTGCACCTCCTCCCCGATGGCGCGGCGCTTTTCCTCGTCGAACCGCCGCAGTCGCTGTACCACCGGCTTGGAGTGAGGCTTGATGTCGAGGCTGTGCTCGGCGACCTCCCTCGGGATCCCCGGCATGTTCGAGGGTCTCCACGCGAAGATGTCGGCGTTGGCGCGGAGAAAGTCGACGAGCACTGCTTCCTATTTGGGGTCGAGGGTGGTGCTGACCCTCAACGCCTTGCCCTCGGGGGCAGTGGGGTCGAAGGGCACCACCTTGGTGTGTTCGGCAGCCTCGAAGGTGCCCGCGTGCCTTTTGGTGGAGTCGACGGCCTCGTTCGCCATCTTCTCCAAGTCCGCCACCAGGGTCTCGCTGTAGGCGAGCGCTTCCGCGCCCTCGACGCACTCGACGTCGCACGCATAAGCGTGCTCGTACGATGATCCTACGGTGATGACGCCCTTCGGTCCTGGCATCTTCATCTTGAGGTAGGCATAGTTGGGGACCGCCATGAACTTGGCATAGCACGGACGCCCGAAAATAGCGTGGTACGCTCCTGGGAATCCCACCACCTCGAAGGTGAGGGTCTCCCTCCGAAAGTTCTCGGGAGTACCGAAGCAAACGGGCAGGTCGATCTGCCCGAGGGGTTGGACCCGTTTTCCCGGCGTGATGCCGTGGAACGGCGCCTTGCTTGGCCTCAGCTGGTTCGTGCCGATGCCCATGAGATCTAAGGTGTGGACGTAGAGGATGTTGAGGCTGCTGCCCCCGTCCATCAGCACCTTGGAGAATCGCGTGTTGCCGATGACGGGGTCGACGACAAGCGGATAGCGCCCCGGATTCGGGACATAGTCCGGATGGTCCTCGCGGCCGAAGGAGATGGTCTCGTCCGACCAGGCGAGGTAAGTTGGCGTCGCGGGGTGAACGGAGAAGACCTCTCGGCGTTCACGTCTTTGTTCCCGAGACGTCGCGTTCACTGTGGGCCCCCCCACGATGAAGAATACATTCTCCACATGGGGGAACTCGTCGTTGCCGCCATCGCCCGTATCCTTCTTCGGGCCATCCTCCTTCGCGGAGGTGCGCCTGAAGTAACCCTTGAACATCCCACACTGTTCGAGGGTGTGGGTGACAGGGCCCTTATGGTACGGGCATGGCTTCTTCAGCATCTCGTCGAACAGGCCTCCCCCCTGAGGGGGGCCTCGAGGGCCTTTGCGGCCTCGCTCGACCACGAGGGCGTCATCAGAGTCCTCGCCCTGCTGCTGCTGCTGCTGCTGCGCGGCTTGCCGAGGCTTCTTGCCTTTACCGCCTCGTTTCTGCTTTTTTGCCTTTGCCTTGAGTTTGCTGCCCTCCGCGGGCAGCTCCTCCGCGCGCTTCCCCTTGGTCTTGCCGTCGAAGATTGCTCCGACAGCCTCCTCTCCAGAGGCGAAGTTGGTGGCGATGTCGAACAGAGCGTTGACGCTGGTGGGATGGTTTCGTCCCAGCTCGCGCACCAACTCCCGACAGGTCGTGCCTTCGAGGAAGGCGTGGATGATTTCGGAGTCACCCACGCTCGGGAGCTCGGTGCAGCGCTTGGAGAAGTGGCGGATGAAGTCCCTCAGCGGCTCGTCGGCCGCCTGCCGGCACCCGCGCAGGTCCCAGGAGTTTCCGGGGCGCACATATGTGCCCTGGAAGTTACCCACGAACATCTTGACCAGGTCGTCCCAGTCGTGGATTTGGTTCGTGGGTAGGTGTTCGAGCCATGTCCGCGCCGAGTCCGCGAGATGAAGCGGAAGGTTGCGGATGATCATGGCATCGTCGGTGGCCCCGCCCAACTGGCAAGCCAGGCGATAGTCGTTGAGCCACGTCTCGGGTTTCGTCTCACCTGAATACTTGGTGATGGTGGTCGGCTGGCGAAAGCGCGGCGGGATGGCGGCCGAACGGATCTTCCGGCTGAACACCGGGGTTCCCGGGGGTTCCGGCGTCGGGCTTCTGTCCTCCTCGCTGTCATAGCGACCTCCTCGTCGGGGGTGCCTGCTGCGAGGAGGCGCCGCGTCCTGCCTCTTCTTGTTCAGGACGTTGCGCGCATCGCCATCGTCGACGGCGCCCCGCGTGTCCACGAGTCGGTCCTTCGCGGACCTCCTCGTTTCTCGGTCGCCGGTCACGAGCGCCCTCCCGTCGTTCGTTGGACGGTGAGGCGTCCACGCGCCCCTGGGTGGGGTATGGATGGATTGTTCCTTATCCCACTTGCTGCCTCCGGCTCTCGAACTGGCCTGGTGGCGCATGCGGGAGGCGGAACTTTCCGCTTGTTGAACGGCCGCTTCTTCGACAAGGGCCTGCACCTGGCGCCGCATGCTGCGCGCTTCTGGTGTCGATGGTTCGGGCATGGCCCGAATCAGGGTTGCTGCGGCGATGAGCTTCTGGCTTGCTCGTGGCGGCATGGCAGGGTCGGCATCGTCGCCGTCACCCATGATGCGTGCTTGAGCAATACGCCCGGCAGCTCGCGCGCGTTCGCCGCGCTTGGGCTGTCGGGCTTCCAGGGCTGCGCGCAGCTCCTGTACCTGCTGGCGCTCCTGTTGGAGCTTGGCTTCCAGCTCTTGCACCTGCGCAAGCTGTGCCTGCGCGAGTGCGGCTTCGCTTGCTGGCTCGGCGGGTGCTGGTGGCGGTTCGTCGTGTCCGGCCCCGTCGCGCGTTTCTTCATCCTCTCCCAAGGACTCTACTTCGCCGTCGAGGACGAAGCATTCCCGCGTGGGGTCGTATTCCCCTTCGCTGGAATCGTCGGAGCAGGTGAGGCAGAAGTCCGCGACGGCCTGGAAGGAGATAAGGCCTTCGCGGTCGCGCAACCCGGAGTAGTCCAAGTCCGGGTGCTCCTGCCCGCGCACACTTTCTTCGTCATCCGACTCGGACTGGAGCCCGCCGGGCGAGGAAATGCTGAGGCCGCGGATCGAACCCAGCTGGTGACCCGGCGAATCCTCGTGCGCGTTCGGGTTGGCGCTGATTGCCGCGGAGTAGCTTGCGGCCGCGTTGTTCATCCCGTGTGGGAGCTGCGCCGGCCCGGCCACATTTTCCCAGCGCGCTCCCTCCGCGGGAGCCGCCGGCGGGGGTCCGCCCCCCTGTAATGTGGCAGCGGGCTGGAGCAGCAGGTGTGCGTCCCAGTCAGGGAGGACGATGCGCGGGACAACGCGCCGCTCCGCGCGAATCTGCAGCTCGCGCAGTCTTCGTCGTCTCCTGAGCTGGGACGGCGTCGGCGGTGTCGGGGTAACGGGCATCATGTCGGGTGGCCTGGAGGCGAGCCGCATCAGGAGGCCCTCACCGGTCGCTTCGAACTCCAGGCTCCCAAACATGATCCGGTACCCGCGCGGAAGCGGGCCGGGGGACCCCGTGGCGGATCGTCGTGGCATGGCCTTGGCGTGGTCTGCCGTCAAGGGAACTGATCGGGTGTGATCGATCACAGCGCAGTCCCCCTACCTGGCGCGCCACTGTCGGTGCTGGGATTGGTCGGCCAATCCCCAGCGCCAAATAGAATGCGCTGCGTCCCGTCCCTTGACGGTTGATGTAAGAGCTAGCACAATGAGACAAGCGTTTATCCTGGTTCCGACCGTGAGGTCGTACGTCCAGCAGGGTGCGCTCGGGGCGCTGTACTATCTTGCACCGGAGTGCTTGCAGAGGGGGGCTACAAGCAAGGCGAGAGAGGAGGAGGAGTCTCCAAGTCCCTGAAAGCGAGTGTGATTGAGGCGAGTGCCAATATTGCGTGTGGCGGCGTGTGCGATTGTTCCCCTCCCCCCCTCTTCTTTCTCCTCCTACCTCCTTTTATAGGTCAAGGAGAGAAAGGTGGGGGTAGGGTTTACAAGTACAAGCGTGACATGTGCTACAGGGATATGTACCGGAGAGCATGGCGTCGGGCGTGCCATCGTCCTTACCCCTGGCGGAGGATTTATGGCGAGCTCCGGCTTCCGCGGGCGTCATGGCCGTCCCTGTGCTTGTCCTGGAGCGGTTTCGAGGGGTGTCGTTGCCACAGTCCGTGTTCTGCTGCCCGTCGCTGGTTGACTTCGAGGGCGGGGCAGGTGAAGGAGGACGGGAGTTGGCAGCAAGGGTCGGCATGGTGGTTGCTGTTGACCACAGTGCGCGATGTGCCCGGTTCACCAGGGGATGCCCGAGAGTTGGTGGATTTGACCCGGCGCTCGTCATCGCCAGGTCGCACCTGATCGGAGTTCGTACTCGGCTGCTATTCATATATTCGTTCGAGGGTTCCCCATGCCCATTCGAGGGGTGTCACTGGGGGAAGAGGACGGGAGTGAGTGGAATAGTGGTGTGGAATGACGCCTGCCGGCCTGCACAGGGCCTTGCGCAGTGCCCCGTGCGTCCGCACAGCACCGGTGAGGACGCACAATGACCGGAGCAGGTGGAACAGCGAGCTCTGTTGGTGTCAGCGGCGCGGCGTGGGGAAAGATCGCCTTTTGACTTTGGCGCCCGCCTGATGGGGCGGGCATTAAATGTCGTTGTCGGGCGGGGCGCCGAAGTGCGCCGCGTTGAGTAGAGAGTTGGCCTCGAGCGAGGCGGAGTCGGCTTGCCCGCTCGAGGGGGTGCGCGGCCCTCGAGCGAGGCGGGGTTTGCGTTGTGCCTGCTCGAGGGTGCGCGGCCCTCGAGCGAGGCGGAGACGGGGGTAGCGACTCGGGTCCCCTCGACAGGCGAGCTTGGACGGCCGTTCTTGGGCCGCGATAGGCTGTGACGGGCCGAGCTGCCTTGGCGGCCCCTCCTGGCTGTCGGTGATTCGGTCTTTCGTGGCATATCGTTTTTTGAGGACGATTACCCCGATGATTAGGGGACCCCTGGGTTTGTCCCCGACACTAATTGTTACCGCTAGCTTGGAAAAGCCAGCTAATAGCTCTCTATTACCAGTTTTGTTAGCTTGACTATTACTTGTGCTTATTTAGATCCTACAGTTAATAGTTAGCAACAATTAAGGATCTTTGGATGTTACCTGAGACTGTACGGATTTTTCGCCAAAAAAATATATTTTGATGCCGAAAATCTTTTTTCAAAAGTAATTCATGAACATGAAGTCAGAATGAAACACCCTGCATTTAATTGTTTATCGATTAAGGGCAAAAATACAATACACCGATTCCAGAGGAACGAAAATGGTCAGAAAGGGCCCATATGCATGCTTTTCCGGTTGCCACTTTTATTTTTTCATAGGGTCACCATTTTTCAAATTTGTTTCTTGTTTTTTATAAAAAGTATAAATAATATAAAATTCCGATATACTCGTGATGACATGCTGAAAAATATAATGGCATGATAACAGAGTTTGCAAAGTGCGTCATGTGTATATATTTTGCAACTTTATTTCTCCTCGGAATTAAAACTTTATCTATCTAAAAGAAAGGGAGTTTCTTAAGAAAAGACTCGAGTCTCTTGATACCTCTTGATAAAAAATGTTGGACTTAGTTTTCTTGTATAAGCATGTGTCGGAATATCTACACCGGAAATAACAGTCATATACACATACTTGTGAACCAGAAAAGTAAATTATAAAAAGAATGCCGTTGCCCAATATTTGTGAGCCAGAAGGGTAGTAATACAAAGGAAGGAATAGAGGTGATTCCATCAAACATAGCGCCGATAATACCAATACATACATTTTTCTGTTTGAGCAGACAACATTGTCACTTGGATTATCATGCTTTATGCAGAGTAAATCAATCATAGGAGCGGTCGGACAAGAGGGCCAGGAAGGATGTCGACACGAACAACAAACCACCACAATGTCGATCCTGATTACTGATGGCGCCGTAACCTAATCAGCTCGTAATGCCAGACGTCGCGGTTGTTTATTACTACTAGTGCTCGCCGCGTCGGCGTGCAGGACGGCCGATGGCGACGCTAAACCCGACGGGCTACGAGTGGCAGGCAACAAATGATTGTTTTAGCTGCGCCCATTGAACGCCCGCACCTATCCTGCTTCCCGCTGAAGTTTAATAAATTTTCTCTGGAATTTGCCGCTGGCCACCAGATCTCGCGCCGAAGCGACCCTAGATTCGCCGTTGCGTGGGTCTCCGTCGTGGAGGCGTGTAGCTGGACCGGACGCGAGGAAGACGATCCGGGACTGTGCGGTGGTGGCGGCAACGGAGAAAAGAAAGGGTCCCGTCGTGCCGGATCGGATCGCGCCGGCCAAACGAACGGCTTCGTCTCGTCTCGTCTCCTCTCCTTGGAAAGCTACCTCTCGATCCGCATAAAAGCCGATGCATAATACCAAGTGCCATGGATGCGACGTCCTCGTCGACCCCCACCGGGTGCTGCACGCCGTCTCACGCAGCCACCACCGGGCGCCGCCCGGGGCCATCACCACCATGGCTGATGGCTCAGCCTCCGTGAGTGCTGGGGCACTGGAAGCTGGCCATTTCGGGACTCTGCCCTTCCTGGCTCGCTGCACAATGCTTTCTGCCAGATAGGATCCACGTGCGGCCAGTCGGTCACCATGCGCACGTCGTCTAGCAACAAGAGTGAAATGCCTGCAGCAGCCAAGGAGGGCGAAAGAGTGCGACGTCCGGAACCGTATGTGCCCAGATCTTCTCGGGAGAGACGTTTACAGCAACGATGTCTACAGCATCTGCTGTCGACGCTGCGGGACCAGAGCAATCACAGGGGCTCACAACAGACACACAAAAGTAAACCGTCCCCATGTGAGGTGAGGCACAAGCTTACACGGCTGAGGAGAGGGAGGAACCAGCCACCAGAAATTCTGTGGCCGTGCAGCTGAGGAACGCATTCATCATGTACAGACTCCAAGTTGGCAAAGGCATGCCGAAAAACCACAAAAATGCAGCCAATTCAGTATATAAGGGCTACTGAGCATGGAAATCTGCTGTTACGAGTATGCATGATGAACAAAATACATCAGAACTTTAGGAGCTCAATACCAAATCATGTATGGTAGAGGTACTACAGCTAACGACGCTGAAGAATATGATTAGCATACTATAATCCATATTTTGAGCTATGATGGTATGATTCCGAGCATCTGATGTGGAATTTCAGTATTCTCTCCTAGGTGGTCTCGACTCTGCTACTGTGACACGGATCTGTCTGCCATCCAAGTCCTGCAGGGAAATGATAAACCAGTTTAGCATTTGCTGATAGAAGACGAGTACGTGTTCAAACTCAAACGGCATGAGTGTAAGCAAACAGCTAGGACGGATGAGGTTGAGAACTCACAGCGCCATCAAGATTCGATATTGCGTTCTCAACCTCTTCGGAGGAGCCATATGTGACGAAACCAAAACCCCTTGACCTCCCACTCTCCCTGTCGTAGATGATCCTGGCTTCCAGAACCTCCCCTTGCTCGTTGAACAGGTTAGCAAGAGCTGAATTGTCGACACCCCATGACAGGTTGCCCACATAAACCCTGTTGGCTTCGCCCTTGGGCCCCCTTGGCGAGGACTGCTCCCTGGGTGGTGCCGGCCCTGAATTCACCCTCAAACTTCTCCCGTCAAGCACCTATTTTTCAGAGATTATGTCAGCTAGATAACCAAGGGAACAGCTTTAGAAACAGTTTGTAACACAATGTATTCAATAAAGTAAAAGCTGGGGAAAACAGATAAATATTAGACTATCTGATGTCACGAGTGTTGTTGATAAAGCACTTGGCTTAGTGAGTGCAGGGTCAAATAGGAAACCAGGAACATAAAGAAAACAATAAAATTTATTGAAAAGATCATAATTCTAGGTGAAGTTATGGCATGCATAGATATAAAGAATGGTGTATGCCAGTAAAATACGGTACTCCATCCAGACGTTTTAGTTCTATCCTAAGTCAGATTTTTCTAACATTAACCAAGTTTATAAAAAAATATATATTTACATACACACTAACAAATAAATACAGTATCAAGACATATTTCATGATGGATTTAACTAAACATATTTTATGTTGTAGATGTTGGCGTGTTGTTTTTTAATAAACTTGGTCAAAGCTAGAGAAGTTTGACTTAGTACAAAAATAAAGTGTCTTGCATTTTTGTAAAGGATGGAGTAAGAATTAACAACGTGCAATGCTCTAGAAGAACAGAAATGCACTCACATAGCCATTGAATTGCTCAACAGCCGCCTCAACTTCCTCGACAGAAGACATTGTCACAAACCCAAATCCTCTGCTTCTTCCGGTCAATTTGTCATAGATGACCTGACACAAAATGTAAATCCGTCAATTGACAAAAAGAAAATTGTGTTGATATCTTATTATTGACGACGCGTTCACTGACAGAACCCCCAATTGGATTCATAGCCATCTCTATTGCCTCACATAGGGAACAATACGAAACTCTGTTCCAGAGCACTGGTAGTATCGGTTTATTTGCCGACCCGGCACTATGAACATGAACATCGCCAATTTTATCAACCTCAGGTAATTGGAACAATACGAAATGTGACAATTACGGCCTGCTGATAGGACACACACCTCGACCATCTCGACTGAGCCGGCCTGCTCGAAGAGTCCCGCGAGCTGGGCGCTGTCGACGCTGAAGGGCAGGTTTCCGACGAAGATCCTGAGATCGGCGGAGAACTCATTCTCCTCCCCGCTGGCCTGCCCCTCCGCCTCGAGCTCATCCGCGACGGCCGCGGCCGCGCGCACGGGCGCCAGTGGCCTCCACCCCGCCGCCGCGGAGAGCGCGCGGAGCTGCGGCGGACACGATGGGAAGAAGGCGGCGTATGGGGCTACCGGGGTGGGCTTGGCGGAGAGGCAGAGGAACTGGGGCGAGAGGGAGGTGGAGAAGAGCGTGGCCGCCATGGGGATAGCCGGAGAGGAGACGGAGGGCGGAGGGACTCGACGATTGGGTTGATAGGGTTTTGGGGATAAGGCGTTGTGAGAAAAAGGGAACAGTTATCAAGCCCACGAAACCAAATTCGACCCATTTGTTTACCCAGCACCGCCTAGAGGCCCACATGCTCATGCCACGGCCCAAATCCACAGAGGCGTCGAAGGGTGGGGCTTCGATCGGCCCTCCAATGCGGTCGAATTGATCATCATGGGCCGACGACACTAGTTCGAACGGCGCACGTGCCTATTATCCAGAACCTGTCAACTGTCATTGAGGCCGCAGCTCCTGGATGCTCGTCGATCGCGATTGATCACAAAGTCATTTCAGAAATAAATCCCCCATAAACTAAATGTGGCCACACGTACGCCATCGCATTAATTCTAGGTTCGTCTTTTAAGGGGCGACCGATGTGGAATGTTCTCATCCTAGCAATTTCTCTTCTACCTGCAACAAGATGCTGATAACGAATGGTGTACAAGTATAATGTTTCACATGGGAGTTACGCTGCCTCAAGCATATATTGTACCTTCGCAATCGCTTTTGTAAACGGATATGGCCAGCAGAAGATCAGCACTGATGGTGACTTCGATCTACTATAGTTGTAAACCATATGCTCCCATATTTGGCTGTTCCCCTTTCTTATTTCCCACCACTGAAAAAGTATGTGCAATGAAGCCTTCTAGTAGGCAAAGAAGAAATTCAATCAATTTATTTTCTCAAACATGTGTCAATTAGTTAAGTTAAGCATAAACAATTCACGGCTTTAATATTTATTCTGTCAAACATGAGTCAATTAGTTAAGTAATCGACATATAAATCACACATATGGTTTACTACATACGCCTAAAAATTATGGTGATGATTTTAGTTAATCGGGTCTGAACAAGCATGAACACGACGTGTGTTTAGGGTTAGTTTCGGTTTGGTGAGCTCCATTGTTGTCAGCAAAGATGTTTTAAGGTCTATAGTTTCCGGGCACATGAAGGCTTGTTTTAGGAGACCTTTTCTAGCTTATCTTTTTTAATTTCCGGTAGAAGTGATTATACGGCTAAAACTACTGGTTTTAAAATGATTCTTTTGGATAAACTTTATGGAGAAAGTAATTATTAGTTAATTTCAAAAACATTTTATAAATCAACTTAAGAGTTTCTTTTTGGTAAAATGCTGTCAAGAGGTCGAAGTCGAGCGACTCCAAGACTCGGAATCATCACGGGCAACATAACGCAAAAACATGTGCTCCCTGTGCTTGTCCGTGCCTTTTTTGTGTTCTTATTATATGCAGCCGCCCTTACCATGGCTTCGACAACGCATCTGGATAGCGATATAGCCCAAGTACCCTTTTCTTTTTGATAAGGGCCAAGTACCTTTCTCTAAATCCTGTCCTCAAAACATAGTAGCATGTGTGAAGTAGTGAACTACACGTGATGGGAATATAGAGGTCGAGATGATGTGCGGTCCATAGCATGTTTACGTAAATATCTAGTACGATTGTAGGAACAAGAAAAAAATAGCCCGCAAAGGCACAAACGAGAAAACATAATTCTCTGACATTTCAGTTTTCTTGCAAATAATGTACCCAAATGTAAAAATCTAGATTACATTCTTAGTTCTTACCATAGTTTGCAGTTTGCCACTAAACAATAGCTACCTTGATAGGTTGCGTAGTATTAGTCAGTAGCTGAAGGAAAAATTGTAAAAACCAACCCATAACTCTTGGAGAGTTGGAGTGATATTCATATTTACAGTTGGAGTGATATTCATATTTAGAGTTGGAGTGAGCCTATCCAATGATTACATGGCTATCCATATTTGAAAAATATTTGCATCACCACCACTTCAAAAACTCGTCACACCTTGAGCATATCCTCCCACTGGTCCTGTATTTGTAACAACATCCAGAAGTGAAGCATGTAAGATCATCTGAAAATTGCCTGCAGCAAGTACATTGGTGTCGTCTGATGGACGGTCTTATGCATTAACACGTAATTTTGAGACGATTTATCAGATAACCCGTACAATAGGTTGTTGTTTTGGTTGTGTCGTAATAACACACTAATACTATATCCCTTAATTTGTGGATGAAATAAAGGAGTTTTGCGAGATGCATGGCAACAATAACTTCTACAATGGTTGACAAGAGTCATTTCATGCTTCTAACATTTAGCTCATGAGGCGGTTGTTTCGTGAAACAACGACCTTCTTCTCTCACCTCTCTCCTCACATCACCAAAAATCTTATGTGGCACTGCATGAGATGGCCTATGAGACGGCTAACGTGTAGCAATGTACCCGCCCTAATGATTATACTAGGATATTTGTTAAAAACGATATCATTTTTTGAGAACCATATGGACAAGAACATTGTTAGTATCCCTACTATGAGTTGGGACTTGTAGTTATTAAAACAAGGCCGCATCCAACTTCCCATTACATGATGCATATTACTAGGTTTTTTAAACTCACAAGGCAGTGGTTATATATGCCATAAAAGTTTAGCAAAAATACGGTAATAAAGAAGTGGTCAATTGTCTCAATCTTCATGATTGTAGGAAACACACTTTAGACTCCCTTACCGATTTATTTGGGCCAAATTATCCTTGATCAAAATTACACAATTGCATAAATACCACAAATTGACTTATAACTTGAGAGGTAGTTCAGTTTCCTAGGAGTTTTCTTTGGATGAAATCTGGTTAAAAAAGTATCTGCTTGTACATTGAGCGCACTGCAAAATCCGCACTAAGTGTAAAACCCATTTAAAAGCATGTTCCCTTCACATAAGTGAATATAAATTAATCTCTCAACTATATAGTTAATCTACAATTATTGGTCTATGAAAGAATAATCTCAGGGGAATGATTCTTATTGCCCTGAAACAGTATAGTTTTGTTTTATCGTACCATATTATACAAAGAGTGATATTGTCAGTTAAAGGAGCATTGCCCAACCAACTATCACT
Organism: Echinochloa phyllopogon; assembly: GCA_033239725.1. Classification (NCBI taxonomy): domain Eukaryota; kingdom Viridiplantae; phylum Streptophyta; class Magnoliopsida; order Poales; family Poaceae; genus Echinochloa; species Echinochloa phyllopogon. Next base: position 56,881,776 of record BTCW01000018.1, on the reverse strand, counting down.
CCAGACACTAAATTGATTACCATCTTTGATGTTGAAAGTTCTCCATTTGAAGGAGTCATTTTTTCATTTTCATAAGCTAGCTCAGAAGTGAGAATCACCTAGTTGACCTTGCGGCTATGAAAGTGTTTTGAGTTACACATTTATTTCTGAGTAATATTTTCCACATTTCATCCTCATTAAACAACTTAAATAGCCACTTCCTGACCTCTAGTCCGACTCTCGAATACTGACTGCCTACTAGGCACCGAACCTTGTCAAGATCCTATCGTTCTATGCGAGAGGTCTTAAGAGCATGCACATGAATGAACATGTCATACCATTGCAAGAGATCGGGTATATAAACTAGTTACCATGACTACACAAAGATCCTGAGCTATCTAAATCAATAATAGATTGAAGCAGCCATACTTGCAATAACAAAAATAAACAAAAGAGGCATATGGATTGCTAAAGAACCAAAACACATGAATGACTTTATTGAGATAGATAAATCATCATTAGATCACCACCGAGATCATACCATTGATCCAATGACTCTAGCTCCGGGACTCCAACATGGTTCTTCCTTGCTGGATAACCACATCATTTAGTGTTTAGCCTACACTAATCTATATACCACCGCACGTCCCTCAACTCTCTAGAATGGTGTCCCACAAGCTCCTCTGCTTATCTACTGTAAATTTATCGAATGGATCCTTCTTTCTAGCCTCTTCGGCTTGCTTTATAGCCAAATCTTTCTTGATCTTTTTACGCGTTTTTAGAACTTGCATGTTGTCGGGGACGGCCATAAGGGGTCCCCTAACCTAAGGGAGAATCACCCTTAAAAAACGCAAACAAATCACAACCAAATCCCCCTAAACCAGAAAAGGTCTAAGCGCACAAAGCCCACGGCCCATCACAGGATAACGGCCCACTCGAGGCCCCTCAAAAAGGCCCGGATGCGCGCACCTCATCTCCGCCTTGATCGAGGCCTCTGTGGTCGAGTCCCGCGCGACCCTCGACTCCAAAAACTCCACCTCGCTCGAGGCTTCCCCTCAACCAGCGCCGCATGCGCGCCCGCCTGCTCCGCTGATAGGCGCATTCAATACCCCGCGCTGCCATGGGACACCAAAGTTAAAAGGCAAATCACGGCCCATCCCGCACAGACGATGCGACTTGGATCATGTCCGCCAACTCCGGTCACTGTGCAGCCATCCCCAACACTGTGTATGACTATGAGGCCCTGTGCGGCCAACTCCTGTCACTATGCCGGCCCGCGAGGCCCTATGTAGACCTGTGATGCCAACTCCGGCGCTCCTGTGCTGCCAATCCCCATACTAACCCCATGACGAAGCCCTCGATAAGGCATGGGAAGACCCTCGAATGGGTGTACGGGCGACGCCTGGGCACGAACGCCGGTCAGCGCGACCCCTCGAAGACACTCCGGGACAAGCACAGGGACACGTACTTCCTACAGCAACCACCACGCCGCCCACTGGAGCTGGTGGACGCTCACCAATTCGCGCCGGGCAGAAGGATCCGCAAGGACGACAGACGCGCCCAACGCCATGCTCTCCAGTGCCCGATAACTGTAGAATCCACTGTGTAACACGCATATCTCTACCCCTCCTTGAACTATAAAAGGATGAGGTAGACTCTCGGCCATAGGCCGAGGCTGAGACACATCGAGACGACCAGACACAACCAAAACCATGACAACACGATGCATGCACATCCCCTGATAGTGGCACTCGCCTCAATCAACATAGACGCTTGGGACTTGGAGGCTTCTCCTCCTCTCCCGCCTTGCTTGTAAACCCCTACTACAAGCACCCCGGTGCAAGATAATACAGTGCGCGCACACCCTTTGCTGGACGTATGGCCCCACGGCCGGAACCAGGATAAACCTCACGTCATTGTGTTAGCCTTTGCACCAACCATCGAGACACATGACACAGCGCACTCGTTCTAGTTAGTGTCGGGTGACCGATCCGAACACCGACACATGTTGGCCTAGCTCATTGGAATCTTTGAGATAAGAATGAGTTTTGATGACCTTCCAAAGTTCTGCTTGATTTACCTTGATCCCAATATCAACCTACCAAGTGCTTATCAACCAAGCCTTTTAAAATGTTCATGCACAAAACTTGAGAATCATTGGGCTTGATAATGGGTCAGCGTGATTGGCTCAATGACCCTAGGCTAATCTGTCCACTCTCTTCTAGGCTACTTTGGTCATCATCTTTTGTGGGCTTGTCCTTAGTATTAGATCTTGTCCATTTATGTTTCAAATTGAGCTAAAAGCATCTCCAACAAATCGAGAAAACCAATCTCCTTTCCTTGTAATCCGAGATAAAAGAGATTGGAGGAAGAAAAACATGCTCCAACAAATCCCCTTTCGTAATCTGGCTGAGCACACCCGTTCGAGTGATGCCCCTGTCCTGCCGCTGCTCTGCCCAGCCACACGACTGACAAAGCCACCACTATCGCTCCTCCGCGCGGTCGGCCGAGTGCCCACCGCCGCTCCACCGAGTCACACGCATGGCCGCTGGAGCTCAGCCGCAGCTCCTCCGCGCAGCCGACCAAGCGAGGTTGTAGCTCCTCCACTCCGCCTAGCCGCACGCAAGGGCAACCAAGCGCTGCCGCCCCTCCTCCGCTCAGCTGGCTGGTTTCCCAGCCCATCATGCTGCAGCTAGATAGAAGAAGAGGGAAAAGTGAAGAGAAAGAAAAATGAAAAAAAATGATTGAGTCTTTGACCAATGGGTCCCACATATAGTAGATGAGATGAAAGGGGAAATGGAATATGCTGTAACACCTCTCTCCAATCTTCCAAAAAGTTGTTTTCTCAAATCCCCTTTAACTAATTATAGGGGAATAATTTTTCTCGATCTGCTGGAGATGCTCTAAACTCACGTAAAAAAACATAACATTCTTCGAACCACAATGCCTATGCAAATATAGCATGATTGTTCGGTATGACCAATAATAGTGATATCATTTATATGTTAGTATGGAAGATAAACATGGGTAAAAAGATGTTGGTAAGGAGCATCAAAAGTGGGTCACAATGTCTCAAGTCTTTCTAGGTTTGGAAATAAGGCCTCACATGCCCCAAGATACAAAACTTTGTACCCACTGACACCATTGTGTAGAAAAATCTTTCATGCCAAGTGTCTATTGAAGGAAAGACAATTTGACCTTGTCATAGGACTTTTCTGAAATCTATTGTAAGAATGGCCCCATCTTGTTTTTTCCCCATGCAATTCATGGATGGTGTTATAGACCATGATAACTCCTTCCATTTTATTTGTATTAACTAAAAACACTTTTTGTATCAGGGAGATTACTTTGCCAGCCACGGTTCCAATTCAGTTGGCTGCAACCTTTGTGATAATTTTGAGCTGATGTTTAAAAGACATATTAGCCTAAATTCTTGAATTTCGAGCGCATTACTCTTTTTAGGTACAAGAGTAAATCACCCCAAAATTCCATATATAAATGGAATTAATTAAACAATTGCATAATGTATTATTTTATTATTTTCTAGAAAACTTAATAAAATTCCACATGGAAGCCATTTGAAAACTTGATGGAAGCTTTATTACTCTCCATTTGAAAAATTACCTTTACTTACTCCTCATCAAAAGGTGCAGTGGGAATATCATTATTTTTGTCACCGACTTGAGGAATATCCACTGTTATTGACTCATTCATTTATGAAAATATTTTGTGCTGCACGGCCAAAAAAGACCTTAATTATGTTGTTATGGGTGGCTGCAATGCAACGCTGTCCTGGTTGACACGCTATACCACTAGCAACACTCCTGGCTAGCTGTTTTTGTTCGAGAAGGATCGGAATTGTTGGCATAAGGCTAGTTCCGGTGTAAAGTTTTATAGAGTTTCATGCACATTAAATATGATGTCAAGTCAGCATATTAGATGATGTAGCAAGGAGTTAAATAAAACTCTGTATATACAGTTTCCAACAAGTCCGTGTCTTGCATGCATTGCCTATGAAACATCAAAATGAAACACTGCATTGTATGAACCATTTCATCTATGAATTAAATGTCTATTTGTTTATATGGCATTCTTGGAAACACAAAAATGAAATCTTCACTGTGAATAGCCTAATGTCATACACACACTTCTCATTTATTCACCATATTAACATTTTACAAAAGTTTAACGAAATATAGCGTACCAGTGTAACTTTAATTGTAAACGTAATAAGCAAATGACGTATTGTTATAAAATTACTTACCCAACTCAAATTCGAGATTTTTTTACTTGCTTTTGTGTTTGCATAAAGCAAAAAGCACCCTACACACTCATGATACATTGGATATAGCAAATAATGGGACTTCATTTTCGCTCGCTCATAGTTTATTATGAGAAAAAATCTCCAAGCTAGGTTCTTCCAAAACTAGTACTACGTTAGTAATAACAAGGACCCACAGCACTGGATTGACACACGTTCTGTTTTGATCCGAGACCTGCCTATCTGTTAACTATGCAACTTGCCACACATATCCCCATATACTGTATATATACAGCTAGCACGTTGAAAACGTGCGTGCAACGTTAGCCATACTCAATCAACAGTACCGTACCGTTGGCGTTATTAGGAGCTGTATTTAGTCCTCGCTTGGAACAGAGCGAGATATCGTTGAGTCCTGCTGCAAGTAAGCCTCACACAGTCACACGGTCACACAAACACAATTAAGAGCTACAAGCTTTGCTAAAATGGAGACCATGGAGCAGCGGGAGCTGGACCTTGAGCTCAGCCTCCTCCCCGCCGATGACTCCGATCCGGAGCCGGCCGGCTTCTTCCTCTGCACCTACTGCGACCGCAAGTTCTACACCTCGCAGGCGCTCGGCGGCCACCAGAACGCCCACAAGTACGAGCGCACCCTCGCCAAGCGCCGCCGGGAGATCGCCGCCGCCATGCGCACGCACGGGGCGTCCGTGGTAGGCGCCTGGGTCCACGCCGCCTTCAGCACCGGCGGCGGCGCGGGGCCGCAAGTCGTCAACGCCGCTGCGGCAGCTGAGCCCGGCAGAGGGAGGCCGCTGGAAGCGCGGCAAGCGGCCGTTCTGGCGCCGGACAAATCGTCTCGCCTGCTGCGGGACAAGAAGAGCTCGTCGGAGTACGGCGTAGAGCACGCCGACGAGCTGGACCTGTCCCTCAGGCTATGATCGATGGACATCTCCTGCGGCGCTTCTGGTCTGTGTCGGCTTGCTTGCTATTTTGCTAATCTATCCAATCTGTATGCCAGAGTATTCTTAGAATCATCATCGGTGTCTCTTGCATACAAATATGTAGCTGAGATTTTCTCTTGCATATATCATCATATATGTAACTGAGTTTGTGTAATATAGGTTTTCTTGGAAACAAGGATAATATTTGACTCATCCGTGGAGATTTTTTGTTATTTCTTCGTTGTCAATTTGCTACTACTTTTTCAGCGTGTGTTTGATTTAGAAGATGGGAAGTGCTATGGAGTATATCCCAGGAGTGTGAGATCAAGCGTTTGTTCAGGCGACGATTGTGACTTGTGAGCCCTTGGATCACCATCCACGGAGTTTTCACGGGTGAAAAAGGGGTTTTAGTTCGGTTGGGAGGGGTCACCCATTTACTCCTGGCGCACGGACCGGACTAATGTGACTTTTAGTCTCGGTTGGTGTTATCATTTGGGACTAAAAGTCCTTCAGGATCTAAAAATATAAATCGGGACTAAAAGTTACATTTTTCACGGACTAAAACACAACCGAGATAAATATAGGGAATGAAAGGTCCATTCTATATTGGTGTTTTTTTGGTGTGTTCACTCTACTTTTGTTATTTGTTCATTGTCAATTAGCTACCGAATTTTCAGCGCGTGTTTGATTAAAAACATGGGAAGATCAAGCTTTGCATCAATCATCTGGCGGTCGTGGCCCTCGTACTCTCTCCATCTATGAAAAGTACAATTGATTAATATCGTTGGTAAACTCTCTCAATCCTATGAAAAGTACAATTGATTAATATTATTGGTAAATAACTAAGTAATTGTTTCAATCCCACTAGTTTAGACATGAAGTTGTTGGTGTATACATATAATTATTTATCGTAAGAAATAGAACAGATGGTTACGGCTCGAATTATGTTCTTTATTGATATTTTTAACTCTAAATTGCATTCTTTACGGAGTGACCGGAGCGCTAAGGACCTCTCTGTTACTGTACCGTAGGTCCGAAACGTGGGTTTCATATGGTCTGTGACCCTATCATCGGCCCCACAGCGATTATTTACCTATGGGTCCCACCTACTGTTCAACACCGTTTTTCACCATGTTTTCCCCTTCTTCCTGCTTGCTGTAGCTAAGAGTAACATCTCCATTATTATTATTTTATTAGGTTGAGTTCAAAACATATTTAAAATATAATTTTAGGAGACCTCAAAATTAGAAGTTTTTTTTTCTTTCGTTGTGAATACCAAATGCCTACCGAGGTTGGGAACGTAACTTCTAGCAGTTCCAGTGTGGATGTAAATCAAACATTGTTCGAAGAAAACCGAACTTTGCACGTAGTGAACGTCGATCGTTGCATGTCAGAGGAAAAAATCGATCACTGAATAGTAATCGATCGGAACAGACTAAAAAAATATTTGTTGGGGGCATTGGTGACCGCGTCTTCATCTCCATCTCCTTGGCTGTGTTTAGTTACTCCATATTTTTTAAACTTTTCATCGTATCGACGCCACATTGAAACATTAAATATAGCAAATGATGTATGTATGGAATATTAAATGTAGATAAATAAAAAAACTAATTGTATAGTTTTGATGTACATGACGAGACGAATCTTTTGAGCCTAGTTAGGTCATGATAGGACAATAATTATCACAAACAAACTAAAAATACTAGAGTTGGGCAGCTCAGCAGGTCTAGACACACGTATCCTCATCAGCATTTTTTAATCGTATAAGATGGGCCCATAAATCGATATCAACGCTGGTGGAACAGAACTCTCCTTTCGATCGATTTATGTCGACAGATAGTCGAACGAGGACTGGAGCTGCCCGTACTAGGTACACAGCTACTGAGCTACATGTGCCATTTTAGCACAAAGGCCCTTTCCAAATCGCAGATAGTGCCTTAAACATTGCATGAAAAATTAAAAAAAAGAATCAGAAAATTTGTAGTTATCGGAAAAAAGTTTAATTATATTAGCAAATTGATGTAAGGTGCTAACCTCCGTTTTCAAATACTTGGCGCTCATGGTCACTTTTTTGTTTGGCAAAACCTGTCACTGTGAACTTTATTTTTCTAATTTTGCCCTTTGTAGGTCCCATATCACTTTATTTTTTATTTTTTGGTAATGAGAAATTTCTAGAGCTTCTTGAAGGAAAGAAATGTCTAGATCTTCCACTTCTTAAAGAAACAGAAATTTCTAGAAAAAGCTCAGGAGTACTAACAATGGAACAAAGAGGTATTATAGTATAAATACGTGCTTAGACACATGCGCGAAAAAAATATTATAGTATTGGTATTTTTTCAATAAGGGAGTTCTATTTCATCAAAGAAATAAAAAACGTCCCGGCTTTTACAAACAAGTTTGCATCCAACCAAATAATTACAACATTCTTATATTTTAGAGACTCAGTCTCCCTCATAGCACACGAAATATCGAGTTATGATTTGTAGAATGTTGAAAAACTTGTATCATGCTAACCTCCGCGACACGAAACACTGACATAAAAAAGTGAAGATAAAAGCTAAACAAAGCTTTAGCGCCCAATTTTCATGAAAATGTGGTGCAAATTTGTCATCTTCCTTCATAAGCTGGAACAGCTTTGAGGGCCATGAATTTTCATGACGTGCTCCAGCATTAGTCAATGGATGGGTTTTATCATGTGACGTGGAAAATGAACCGCCACAATGGCCTTTGATTATTTTCTGTATATCATGTTTACTCAACCTAATATTTCAGAATTTTCAAACCAAAAAATTCCAAAGATTCTCCCACATGATCTCTGAAATATTCATTGGTGCTAATATATTTTTTATGTACCTTTACCATTGTTTTCGGTATTTGTGTGAAAACCTTGCTTCTGTATTTTATCCCAACTACCAGACTGAGCCCTTGTTTAGTTCTAAAAAGCAACCCCAAAGTTCACTGTACAAAAAGAAGATTCTCATCACATCAAAATATCAGCCCATGTATGGAGTACTAAATGTAGATGAAATCAAAAACTAACTGCACAGTTTTGTTGTACTCTGCGAGACAAACATTTTGAGCCTAATTAATCAATTTTTGAACAATTTTTCACACATACAAACGAAATATTACGATGACGCAATGATTACGAAGTGACATCTAACCACCAAATCCCGACCTCCAAATACACATCTAAACGAGGCTAAAAGCTCCGGGAACAGAACTCGTAGCCTCCTCGCGTAAGTTACCTGGCCCATATGGCCATATCTGCTGGGCCGAAGTCCTTCTCCGGCATCGAATCCACCTTGCTTTTGCTTGCTAGCCCTAAACATACGGTAGACCAACCCAAAGGTCCCCATGCATGGGCCAACACGAGAAATCCTGGCAGGCCATTCAAGGTCCCCATGCATGGGCCAACACGACGCACACATATGCCCTTATGATCCATTCGTTTCCATCATGCGTGGGCTCGTCAAACAAGTATAACTTTTGGAAGTTCTTCCTTTTTAGTAGCTTCTAGCGTTTGAGATTGATAGCTAATATGACGTGGAGGAGTAAATTAATATGATATGTGGGAGTAAGATAATAATATGATACAGGTTTTTTTTAAGGTTGTTGAACCAATCCATTTGAAATATCGAGTTATGATTTGTAGAATGTTGAATTGGTTGTAATAAATATTGATTATATATCACGATTTATTTTGGGAGGGTGTGTCTGTGTGTTGGGGGGGGGGGGGAGGGGAGGGGGTGTGGTGGTTTGGTTGACTCCAAATTGTAGATCATTGTCTTGTAGAAATACTAGCAAGAACGCACATGCGACACACACGTTTATTGATGACATATAGGTACTAAAACAGCGTCACTTAAGTGGGTTATGGTAAACAGACCAGTCGTGCGAAACACTTTTAAAAATACTTTATATTCGCTCTCTCATGGGTGGTGGTTTGGTTGACTCCAAATTGTAGATCATTGTCTTCTAGAAATACTAGCAAGAACGCACATGCGACACACACGTTTATTGATGATATATAGGTACTAAAACAACGTCACTTAAGTGGGTTATGGTAAACAGACCAGTCGTGCGAAACACTTTTAAAATACTTTATATTCGCTCTCTCATGTATAGAGAGCTTTAGGTATTCTCAAATCTCAAATTTAGAGGCACATCATTTTCAAGATAGTTGGCATTTATTTATATAAAGAAAAACTCTCCAATTTACTGTCTATTGGCAATACAGAATAATTATGTATAGATGTGGGTACAAAGTATTGGGTTTGGGGGGAAAATCCTTCTCTAACGTCGAAAAAATTGTCCCTCCCCTCTTCTGTCAAACTTTTGGCATGACAAGTGGATTCTCTGTGAGGTGGGGGTGGGCCAAATACTGATAACAATTATTTTTAAATCTAATTCTTTTTATAACGTCAAAAAATTGTCCCCCTCTTCTGTCAAACTTTTGGCATGACAAGTAGGTCCTCTGTGAGGTGGGAGTGGACCAAATATTAGTAACAATTGTTTTTAAATCTAATTCTCAATATAATATATTTATAGTGTAGATTTAGTCGTTTGCTCTACATCTAAATATATAACAAATACTATGTATCTAGAAAATTCAAGACAACCTATAGTTTGGGGTTGATAGAGTATTACTAGGGGAGCAAGCAAGATGATCTGAAGTGTTTGTTTTAGCTTGTAGATTGTAACTATCCGCAAGTTGCAACCCACAATTTGCAATAATATAAAACCAAATAGGGCTAATTGAATTAAGAAAACTATTGAAAAAATATAAAAGGATCGAACTACTATCTTATTCTCTCTATCCATCTGTATCCCCATCGGGCTACATCCAAGCACCTATGGCTCTATTGCACACACCTATCTAATCTAACCTTAGTGGCGGGGATATGAGTATATGACTGCTCGGCATGGGCGCACGAACGACCCGTGTCTGTATGTTTAGATCTGCCCTTGAAAAGTTGAAATTGAGTTCAAAATATGGTGATGTGTCAAAAAGGAAATCTGAACAATGTAATTTGTATCTACACACATAAACCAAACTGATATTTTTTCACGAGGCATTAGAGTTCTATAATTGAGAGACTAATCTTGGGATTTAGGCTGTGTTGCCTGATAAAGGCTGCTCGCACCGGTGCACTGCTTCCCGCACGGTATGCGCCACGTGGACGTGCATGTCGTGAGGCCACGCAGTTTTTGCCCTGCAGCGGGGGTCGGGAAATGAATCGGCACACACTAAATCATTCCGGGGATCGGTAAATCGCGAGAGAGAAATGGGCTCGGTAAACACACATCGGCGCGGGCCCCGCCTCCGGCCGTTGCTTCCCCACCGTGCACCGCCCGCCCGCGCGCCGCCTCGCTCCGCCCGTCAGCTCGCCCGCCGCCTCGCACCGCCCACCCGCTCGCTCGCCTCACTCCGCCCTCCCGCTCAGTCGCCGCCGCGCACTGCTCCGCCCGCCCGGTCGTGCCCACCTCACTCCGCCCGCCCCCGCTCGATAGCTGTCGCGTAGGGAAGGGAGGGAGGGGGCGCCGCCGCGGAAGGGGCCATCGCCGCTCCGGCCGCCGCACGAGGAGCCACCACCGCCGCCGCACGGGGAGCCGCCCTGCCCACGCGCCCTCGCTGGCCGCCCTGCCACCGGTAGCCCATGGCGCGGACGCGTCGGGGAGAGGAGGCGTTGCGACGGTGGGGGAGGAGAGGGGGCGCGGAGGCGGAGGAGGCGCGGGGGAGGCGGAGCGGGCGGGGGAGGTGTGGGGAGGCGGCTGGGCAGCGGATACGGAGTGGGCGGGGGAGGCGCAGACGAAAAGAGGGAGGGGAGAGGATAGAAGAGAGAGGGAGATGAGAGGGGGGTGTTAAAAAATTCTTAATGGTGGGCCCCGCTAGTGGTAGTTGATATAGAGAATGAAGATAGAGTACGAACGAGTGTGGAAGAAAATCATATAGACTAGAAAATCTCGATGACCAGGATGAAATATTTTTTTAGAAGGTAGAGTAGAGTTTATCGGTGCGAACAACCTAAGGGCAACCGGAGTGCGTAAAGGCCCGGTAGGGCCCAGGTCAAGCTCGTTGTGTATGAGGCCGAGCAGGCCTTAACGTTGGGTCCCAGAGGTGGGTTCTACTCGTGATAAAAAACAACACCGGTGTCCTTGATACCTTCCGATCTCTATTCTCCTTCTCCGTCCGTCCGTCGTCGTTCTTTGGCCCGATTATTTTATCCCCTGCGACCCGGTCTTCACTTTTTTGGGTTAGGGTCCCTTCTTAAGACCGGACATGCTACGTGTGAGGTCGCCTTTAAGGCACCCCTGTTCTGCAACGCTCTCGACGCCCTTAATATTCCAACTGTGCTGTCATACATCATCATCATTGCTCTCAAGAACAGGACACGGTTGCAGAACTATTCATTCAGAGTATATATATTCTTAGATAATGGAGCTAGTGTGTATATATATATAGGATGAGTTTTATCTACAAGCGCTCGTAGCTACCATCACCATCAATATACTATTGTGTGTATGTTCACGTACTCATTTATCAGTTTGAGTATGTTCGTATACTAATTTTAAGATACTCCAAAACGAATTGCACGAAAAAATTCAGAAGCAACCATATTTTTAAAATTTATTATGATTATAGCATTATACTAGTATATAGAAATTAGTATGTCCACGTACTCAAAGTATGCTTACATACTCAACCTACATACTATCCAGACAGTCTAGTATCATCATATACTACTTGTACATACTCTTCGTTGGGTCATACACGTCTTCTAACATGAGATAGACAGGTGAAGGTAGCTATATGCGCATGTAGAAAGAATTTTTCCTATATATATATATATATAATACATTATCTCTAGCCGGCTGCAGAATGGCTAATTCTGTGGCCGGACCAATCCGACGCATTGGGCCCGCGCGGCTGGGCCTGACCGCTTTCTCCTATGAGTACGCGGTTCCCAGCGAGCCGAGCGCTTCGCTTAACTGCGCCCCAAATTCAGCCGCTCCAAAAGGAAAAAAAAATCCTAATCTCATTTGCTTCGTTTCTATTGGAAAATTGGAGTGGCGGCGGCGACACCAGATTCAGGTCTGCTCGGAACACTCCCGTGGTCAGCATCGAGCTCGTCATGTTTGCGGCGGCCCCCGTCGTTGGAAGCAGCAGTAACCTGGCGGGCGGCGGCGTGTCGGCATGTCCGGGCGGCACGGTGGCTTTGCGGCGCCTCGGTGACTGCCTCCCTCTCTCATCGCAACGGTGGTCGTGGAGCACGGCGGAACCAGAGTCCACCCGGCCAGTGCGTGGTGCGGCTCAAGCGGTGGTTCCCCGCGAGCAGCTACCTCGTTCAAGAGTTACCACAGCTTGGCTACTTGTTATCTGCTACGGGATGAGATGAAATACGACAGGGACGACGACGCGGGCATCCTCACCTTGGCTGTAGGCCGTCAGGGTACGGTGAGCTGATAGCTGCCCTGTCCCTTTCTCATTCATCATTGGCTTGTACTCTCATGATTTCTGCATCTCGGGTATCTATTTTTGCAGTTTTAACTACGGGTGATGTTGATGCGTTCTCTGTGTTTGCGTAAATGCCCCAGCGAAGTGGAGATGAAGACCGCGGAGGCAGAGCATCTCGCGTCCATTTCTCTATGCACGTCAGCAGCGGGTGCAAGAAAAAGCGGTACTACAGATGAGGTTGACATACTGATCTACACATCCTGTCGGATATTTGTTCATACGCTCATGAAACCCAATTCTGACAAAGGCTTTGATGAAAACCTTCTGGAGCTTTTTTCCTGTGTACAGATTACCGACATGTGCTTCAATGCTTATTGGATCTTACAGTGCATTTCTTTTTGCAGGTTATTGATCTTGTGTGTCTTAATGCTGCCTGCGAGATTTCAAGCTCTGTTCTCTCTGTTTCTGTTGCAGAGCTATATATTCATTTGGTTCTTTTAGATTCAGATTTACTGGACACAGAAGATGAAAGAGTCAATGGGAGCAAAGAGTTATCTGCTAGTGCCATTTAGCTAGTGATAGATTTGCTTGGAGTAGAGTTATTTGGCTGATTTCAAAGTACTAAGAATGCTTTGTAAATGTCTCACTTTGTTTTACGGTTGATCCTTCATTATTTTTTTTGGAAGATGTGATCTCCTTGGCAAGTACAGTGGAAAAGAAGCCAACTTAAAAAAATGTGTCTCGGTTTAGGTTGCCCGAGCTGCTCTTCTACATGCTGAACCTCCAACTATACATGATCATTTGTTTGTAGTAACTTGACCATGCCATTGGGGCATTGTGGTAAATGCATTTTTATGGTAAATTGATGATCATCTGATCCTTGTTTAACTAAATTATATCTGAGAGTTTAAGCACTTTGTATTTTAGGAATTAGTTGCATATCATGCACAACGTTTTCACATACGACTTGTACTTATCATACACTAGTAAATATTGTAGTCTTCATCCAGGGCTCTAGTAAATACAATATTATCTGCTCAAGCCCTTGGAAATTCCGTAACTATTTCATGGTAAATTTATCTCATTATTATAGTAATTGGTTCCTTGGAAACAGCTTGACTCACAATTGTGGTAACTACCATCTCGTGCAATCCAACTTCTCTGTAACTACGTGTTTCATAGTAAATTCTGGACTCTAGTAAATAGTATAAACTATTATCTGCTCAAGCAATTTGAAATTCTGTAACTATTTCATGGTAAATTCAACTTGTTATTATAGTAATCGGTTCCTTGGAAATAGATCGACGCACAATTGTAGTAACTATCTGTCCTAGTTATCATCTCGTGCAATCCAAAGTTCTGGTAACTATTTCATACTCCCTCCGTTCCAAAATATAAGGTCTTGTAGGATTCAAACTCAAGAAACAATAGTGAGAGAAAATGACCTCTATCCCCCTCATTCTACACTATCCACCAATTCTCCACCCACCCACCAACCTCATTTAGTTTTGTTCTATCCCCCAGGACCTTATATTTTGGTACAAAATTTGAACCCTCCAAGACCCTGTATTATGTTATGGGACGGAGGGAGTAGTAAATTAGTTACGGAGAACTCTGTACATGTGCACTCTATACGCATTGTCGTGACTATTCATCCTATACGCATTGTTTCTATATGTATGTGCACTCTGTGCAACACAAAAACCAGGTTCACATATTATCGTAACTAACCCATAGCCCCTAGCTTCCATGCACCTACACATGAATTTCGAATTCTAAGAATCACGTTGTGTGCAAGTCAACGTGGCGTTAATCTTCTAGTAATATCCACCGTGGCCAATTAGTGGTTCCACCGGCTAGCTGGCTCGGCTCCTCAGCTCCGTTAATTAACGTGAATTAAGGCGTGTTTGGCAGGGCTCCAAACAACTTCAGATTCAAAGAAATAGCTCCACTCCAGTTTTTTTCTAGCCAAACACTCCAAACTCCAAAAACTCCAGATCCAAAAAAACATGAATCTACCTCCCAACTCCACCAAATCCATGGAGTCCCTCAGGGGGTACTCCGCAAACACAGATTTTGAAAGGACTCGTGGAGTTGGGTGGAAATTACCCACCAATGCCATCGGTTACACAGCATACCGATTCATTTTTTTCCCTACGCCGAACCTCCGACGCCTCCTGTTCCGCGTCGTCTTTTTTTTCCGTCGCAGGGCCGCCGACTCCTGTTCCCGAACGCCGCCGCCTCCTGTTCCCGATCGCCGCCGCCTCCTGTTCCTGATCGCCGCCGACTCCTGTTCCCGAACGCCGCCGCCTCCTGTTCCCGATCGCCGCCGCCTCCTGTTCCTGATCGCCGCCGACTCCTGTTCCCGAACGCCGCCGCCTCCTGTAACCGATCGCCGCCGCCTCCTGTTCCTGATCGCCGCCGCCTCCTGTTCCCGATCGCCGCCGGAGAAAAGGATGACCCGTCCGCCTCCTCCTCCCCCGATTCCGCCGCCTCCCTCGCGCCGTGTGGGTCTTGGTCGCCCTCCCTCAGCAACCCTAGCCACCGCACAGGGCATGGGCGGCCAGGTCGATGGCGGCCATGGGGCGGCCCCGCAGCCGAGTTCGGCCGGCTAGGGGGCACCCAACAGCCATGGTGCGGCTGCCAGTGCCGCTGCCGGGTCGGGCAGTGTTGCGGCCGGCCTGAACGCGGCCGAACTTGGCGCGGCCGGTATGAACGCGTCTCAAGCTTCTGCTACGTCTAGAAGACATGTTGCGTCGACCAAAAGGGCTAGAGATGATGATCAGGTATAATTTGTTGTTGAATTTGCAGTTAAATCATTCTTTATATCTAGATATTTATATTGATTGGAATGATAATACATGCATAGGGGGATTATATTGATTGGAATGATCATCATACCACTGTTATTTGCTCGTTGTTTGCTGAACAAGTTAGAAAAGGAAATAGACCGAACACGCACTTGAATAATGTGGGCTATAACGAGGTGATTGAGAGGTTTTTTCAATGTACCGGTATCATGTTGAAAAAAAGTCAGCTTAAGAACAAATGGGACAAGTTGAAGAATGATTTGACTGTTTGGAGAAAGTTGATGAGGAAACAAACTGGTCTCGGTTGGAATTGGGACAGTGGAACTATCAACATGGATGCTGAGTGGTGGAAAAAAATAAAAAATGTGAGCATCTAATATTTGCTTTTCTTTCAACTTTTTTGTTATAATTCAATTGCTTACTTTATGACTATCTATGAAGGAGATACCTGGTGTTGGGAAATTTAAGAATAGGCCTCTCCAAAATGAAGATGATATGAAGGTGATGTTTGGGAGCATCATTAATGAAGAGACAGATCATTGGAATCCTATGTCTTCCAACCCGATCATACCACCTAGTGCATATCCCTCCCCTAATATTGATTTGGAGAAAGGTGAGGAGAATGGTGGGGAGAATAATGGTGAAGAAATTGATGAAGAGATTATGGAAGTCTCTCCTACACCTATCAACAAACCTAAGACAAAGGCTCACGTTATTCTTGAAAAACCTAACAAAAAGCCTAAGACTAGCACTGGACTTGTTATACAGGAAAATATTTCAAAGATATCAGAGAGTGCTGAGGCCTTTGTTTCTTCTAGGCTAGGAGGGATCACAATTGAAGAAGTCATGGATCATGTCATTGCATGTGGGGCTGATCTTGGGAGTGATGAGCACTTTGTGGCAACTGAGTTGTTTGTGAAGAAAGAACACAGGAAAATGTTTATGACTATGCCCACCAAGGAGGCTAGGTTCAATTGGCTGAAGAGAAAGTTTGACGTGATGTTCGGAAAATGATCAGTCTAGTGTCATTTATCTATGTCATGTAGACAATTTATCTATGTGTGAGTCTTGTGGACAATTTATCTATGTATGAGTCTTGTGGACAATTTATCTATGTGTGAGTCTTGTGGACAATTTATCTATGTGTGAGTCTTGTGGACAATTTATCTATGTGTGAGTCTTGTGGACAATTTATCTATGTCTTGTGTTGTCATTTTATTTATCTATGTCTTGTGGACAATTTATTTATCTATGTGTGTGTCTTGTTGACAAATTCTTGCAGATATGTAGCGATGATGATGATGATGATGAGATTGATGATTTTTTCAAAATGGTCTTAGGCGGTGCTATGATGGCACAAATATATGTTGACATGTATCTTACTAAAAACCCTCCAAGGACGTCTACAACAAGTGGAATGGGGTTTATGTTGGAGCTTTTCAACACTCCAGGAGAATGCCATAGACAACTTCGTATGAGCACAGAAATTTTCTTTGACCTCCATGGGTTATTGGTTGACAGGTACGGGCTGAAAGAATCACTACACATGTCAACTATTGAGAGTCTAGGTATTCTGTTATTCATTTGTGGAGGGAATGAGTCCATCAGTAGAGCTGTTAATCGATTCAAGCACTCGGGCGAAACTATTAGCAGAAAATTTGAAGATGTTTTGTTCGCTTTGATGGACATGGCAAAGGATTTCATTAGACCAAAAGATCCAAATTTTCATAACATCCATAAGAGGATTAGGGATGACAAGCGAGCATATCCATATTTTAAAGATTGCATTGGAGCACTTGATGGCACACATATCCGTGTCACACTTTCACCGGATGAGCAAGTGAGGTACATTGGGAAGACAGGGATACCCACCCAAAATGTGTTAGCAGTTTGTGATTTCGACATGCGATTCACATATGTGTCAACGGGCCAACCGGGATCTATGCACGACACAAGTGTGCTATACAATGCATTGAGTGTCGACAAGGACATATTTCTACATCCTCCACAAGGTAATTAATTTACTTGCATTGACCATACAATTATATTTTACGTATCATTTGTAGTATAATTATTTTTTGTATCATTTATAGGTAAATATTACGTTGTCGATGCGGGGTATCCTAATCGCCCCGGTTATCTAGCTCCGTACAAGGGTGAGAGGTATCATATGCCTGAGTGGCATAGAGGTATGGAACCTAGAACCCCGAAGGAAAAGTTCAATCGCAAACATTCATCTATTCGCAATGTGATTGAGAGATCATTTGGGTTATTGAAAATGAAGTGGGAAATTCTATACCGGATGAAGAAATACCCCATGTGGAAGCAAAAAATGATAGTTGTGGCTTGTATGGTCCTCCACAATTTCATTCGCGAGCACAACAGTGTGGATGCAGACTTTGCTCGGTTTGATCGTGATCCTAATTTTATGCCTACAATCCCGAATCGGTATAAACGGTTTGCCGTTCCGGCAAACACATCAGATACATCAACTACAGAAGCCGGGGAACATTGCATGGATACTTTTCGGGATGAACTTGCCACAACTCTCGCTATTGGTTGGAACTAGTTTGTTATCGAAATATGTAATTTTATATTTCTAAGCTTTTGAACAATTCTTGTGAGTTGTTTGGATGATGAACTATTCTTCTAAGAGTTTGAACAATTCTCATTTGATAGGATCGTTGTTTGATCAAATGCATGCTTGTCCGTTTCACTATTGCAAAAAGAAAAAAAAACCAACGCCATGCACCATCTAGCGTCCAGGCAGGGCGCACCAAAAAACAAAAAAAAACAACGACATGCATGTAGTCTGCAGCCACGGCAAAAAAGAAAAAAGAAAAAATAGACCAACACATTCTGTTTTGGAGGGCAAAAGAGGGCAATCCATTCAAATTCCTTGTTTCTGGAGCTGGAGCTGTTATCCCTGCCAAACACATTTCTCAGCTCCAAATTAAGAGTCCAGCTCCAGTCGTGGAGCTGCTCTGTGTTGGAGCAGCAGCTCCAGAGCTGGTTTGGCAGAGCAGGAGCCCTGCCAAACACGCCCTAATGCAGAGGAAAGCGGCAACGGGAGTCAGCCACGCCCGTGTAAGCGCTGGTTCGGTGGGTGGTGCGGTCGGTTAACCTGGCTACAGAATAAACAATTCCGTGACCGGCTACAAATTATACCATCCCTATATATATATAGGTATACTCTGTGGCCGGTCATAGAATAATTATTCTGTAGCCACCTCCTTTTACTGTAGTTTTATGTAGTAATTTACTATAATTTCAATACATATTTATGGTAATTGGGTTACTATAACATACATGGAGATATTTATCATTATATTATAATTAATTACTTAGTAAGAAGTTACTAAAATCTCGTGAATTACTATAGTAATTATAGTAACTCAAAGTGACTATAGAATAGTTATTTTATGGCCGGCCATAGACTATATATATATATATATATATATATATATATATATATATATTATATGCAGAGGCGTGGTCACAACTCTTCATGCAAATGACCTTCTTTCAGTAATAAGGTTTTCGGCCATTGAGCAGAGCAGCGCCATTCACACTGGCAGTGGATCTACCGCATTTAAACGACTGGTGTGCCCATCAGTGGATGTTTCCCTCCGTGCACGAGACGACAAAGTTTTGCCACACTGCGCTGCAGCCTTGTAGGGGTCCCGGCCGGCTGCCTCACGTCACGGTGTGCACGCAAAATCAACATTCTTGCTGGTCCATCCGAGGGGTTGCCATTTAAGCATCGATAGCTGGCCATCAAAAGAGAGTGTCATGCTGGGATGGGACAGATACTTCTGCAGCGTTGTAGTACCTGGCTGATATTTACCGGTTAGCAACTCCGATCCTCTCCGTTTCAAAAAGGAAAAAAGTTTTTTTTTGGGGGCTCCGCTTGATCTATTTCTTTTGCTGCCCTTATTATCAGCAACATCACAATCATGAATGTGCAAGCTCATATTGCTAACCATACGTTTCAATTTGCAATAGTACTGCATGCACGTACCGAACAATAAAAACACAATAGAAAGTAGGAACAGCGACCTTTGCCTTTCAGACTAGACAAAAATAGATACGTGCAGCCTAGCGGTACATGTATGATCAACTCTAAATCTTTTCCTTTTTTGCGAGTTAGCCAAAAAATAGTTACATGCCAATTGGAATGAGTATTTACCATGTTCTTAATTGCAATGGGCTTATGAACTGTTCTCAATATATACACCCTCTGATCCAAAATATAAAGAATTTAGGATATCGACATGATCTGCAAGACGACGCTGACTAGCAATTTCTATGAAAAATTAATGTGATACATATTCCAGATAAAAATAATTATACATCATGAACTATTTTTCATAATACATGAACCTTGCTAGCAACATCACCTCTATCTTTTCAGTCTACATGATTATTTATCTATTGATGATCGATCAAAACAAATAAATGATTTGATCAACGTGAATTCTAAAAAGACCAATATTCTGAATAGAGGAAGGAGCACTTTGGATCTGCAATCAATTCTTAAAGCATCAAAATTTGGTGAGAGCGGTCCACGATCCCCAATCATCTAGAGGAATCAAGGTCCAAGGTCCAACTTAATTATTGATACTGGCAAAAAGGACCAGCCGTAACAATGACGATATGAGCGCGAGATGGCTAACGACGACGCCTGGTCCCCCGGCCGTACAGCACGTCGACGACGGCGTTGCAACTGTGCTACACATGACACGATGACTGCCCTCTCGCGGCTCTTTGTCTGGTTGCGACGTCGCGTCAGAAGATCTGGCATGGCACAGATCGTGCCATCTCAAATTAAAGTGTCTAGATTGTGATTTCTAGTCTGCTTATGACGCATATAATGATAACTAAAGTTCATTAGCATTTACCCTTTTAGTAATATAATACAATGACTGATCGCGGGAGTTGGCAACTAGATTGAGAGATGAAAGTTGTTACTTAAGCCCCACCACCGTAAAACAGGCAGATCCATCTCGTAATAAACAGTAGTGAATCTTCAAATCAGTCAGTGTGCATGGTTTCCTCAGTAGGAGTACAATATTTGTTGAGATTTGTTAGCATGTACTGTATTGTGTGCGGGTACTCGTGATAGGCTATACTTGGCATGCATATCTATGATTGGTTAGGATTATAGGCAGAAGATATTCTCGGTCGATGCTATTAACCATCCGGACTCCTATATATACTTGTACAGGGCTTGTTCCTAAATCAATCAACTAATCCCTACAATTAGCATCGTCTCGTGTATCCTGAGGAGCTGTTGCAAATGTTGCCGAGGCAAGCTGGCTGCGCCAACTTCAGTCTGAGCTGCACTCTCCACTGCGCCGAGCTACCTTGATGTATTGCGACAACATCAACACCGTCTACATGTCCTCAAACCTCGTTTAATATCAGCGCACCAAACATTTGAAGATTGATCTTTAGTTTGTTCATGAGCACATTGCTCTTGGTGATATTCATGTCCTTCATGTGCCTACGTCTTCTCGATACGCTTAGTCACCAAAGGCCTTCCTTCGTCGGTCTTCACGAAGTTTAGGTCCAGCCTGAACATTCCGTTCGACACTTAGACTGCGGAGGTGTGTTAACATGTATTGTGTGCGTGTACTTGTGATAGGTACATGCCTGCGACTGGGGATATTGCCGACTATACTTAGCATGCATATCTCTAATTGGTTAGGATTATAGGCTAGAGATATTCTCGGTTGGTGCTATTCCATAAACCATCCGGACTCTAGAGCCTATATATACTTGATATGGTTTTAAATAGCAGGTTAAAGGAGAAATAGCTAATAGCGAGTTAAATGAGGATATAACGGACTATAACGGCTAAATTATACATCATTCTAGATAGCGGTATCCTGTCTCAAATGGCTATAGCAGGCTATAGAAAAGCTATAGCGGGATTGCTCCTATAAATCAATCTACTAATCCCAGCAATCCTATTGTTCTCAAGATTATCTCTTCGCCTTTTCTCCAAAGTGTGCAGGAAAGGCGCCCCGGCCCGTGTCATTATCTTAATTTAAAACAAAACTCTTCTTTTTCCTATAGAAAATAATGAAATCGATTTACTCTGGTCACACAACAACACTTGGCCTGGTATGAGTTCATCTCCGGTTACCAGTTTACCACATATCCCAGAAAACACGTGCGAAACATATAAGCCACACCTCGCTCGCTTAATGACCCGCACAACAGTTTCTATAGCAAATTAAGCTCTCGCACAAGGCGGCGTCACAGAGACGTCCTACCATCATAAGCTCCTCACCGCTATAATGGAGAGGCTGGTGGAGCAGGAGCTCGACCTTGAGCTCACCCTCCTCCACCCCGGCGCCTTGGCCGCAGCGCCGGCGGAGAAGGAGCCACCCGGCTTCTTCGTCTGCACCTACTGCGACCGCAAGTTCTACACCTCGCAGGCGCTCGGAGGCCACCAGAACGCGCACAAGTACGAGCGCACCCTCGCCAAGCGCCACCGGGAGATCGCCGCCGCCATGCGCCTGCATGGGCGTTCCGCGGCGCCGGGCGCCCGGGTCGACGACCCCGCCGGAGCGGAGCCTGGGAGGGAGAAGATGAACATACAGAGAGCTGCTCCTTTGGCCGGGCAGTCCGGCAGCTCGCTGCACTTCGTAAGCAGCTCGCCGGAGCGTGGCGTCGTCGAGCGCACCGGCGAGCTGGACTTGTCCCTCAGGCTATGAGGCGATTAAGCCTATGGTTGGCTTTTCCTGAGCTTTTGTACCTATTATTCTTTGTTTGTGTGGCTTTACCTCTTTTGGTTTGGAGAAGATTGCTTGGTTTCTTTAAATTTTCCCTGCAACCCTCTCTACATCTTTCTTATCTAGTTATCTGTGGCCTTAGAAACTCGGGCTTTGCCTGCTTTCTGAAATGTTTGGATACTCCTGATGAGCCCATAAATTTGAATTCGGCAGTGCCCCCTTTCTCAACTAAGTTTGGTTTGTCTACTGGAATTTCATGCCAAGCTAGAATTCAGGACAGAGCTAGGTGCATACTAACTCTTTAGTATTTTCCCTCTTGTTGTCAGTTAAACATTTATTTTTTCGCATGTTTTGATTATTGCAATATATAATTTTGGGAGCTTGTTGAAGTGATGATAAAAATTGTGAGTACTTCTTATGTGCCCTCGTCCGCTTTACTTCATCAATAAAATCGTACGTATTCTACTACGACAAAGCTTTCTTCACAAGCTGATGCTTGATTACTGGCTAGTTACACAGTTTGGTACCATCATTTCCTCGTATACTTCTCGTGCATATATAACTCAAACCCACTTATCTAAAGATACATTTTCAAGTTAGGATAAGAAAGCTAGCTAATTAGTAGAAAGTCTGATTGTATTTGATTAAGAATTCTAGCTGAGCAAGGAATATATATTTGGCGTTATAATTCGGATTCACAATTTGGACATGTATTCCTCAGACCAGAAAGATCTTAAAAGATTATATAATATATATGAGCAAGATTTGAATTCCTTACATTTCAGTTGAATGTGGAAGTACGTGCTACCATGTTGCGACTTAGTGAGAAAAACCACAAAGTTTTGTTTTAAGCTGCTGTTCTTCATCCATATATAGATTGTTGTGTTTTCCTCCGTAGAATGAGGGGCATATTATATATACGAGCAATAACTGATTGGAGGCACACAATCATGATATATATTGGCACTATGGATCATTTGGGTAACCAGAAAATATAATTCAAGTTTAACATGGCTATAATCAGTAGGGCAAACATATAGTGCTTTGCTGTACTATGTCATTATCGTTAGGTAGTGTAGATAATTTTCTTCTATTGTAACTATCTATATATATTTACACATTTTACTATTTAGTGAATATTTATGTATGGAAAGGATCCTCACACTGTCTCGCCATGAAGATCAATGAATTAATATGGTTTTCTACAATTCCCACGATCAACTAATTATTATTGTCTTTAAAAGAACTGATCGTCCAATCAAAGAGATGTGGGTGTATATGCTCCTTCACCTATATATATTCAACTCCTCTCCAACTTGAAAATGGCTGAACTTTTAATGTTTTGAAGAAAATATGCTGAGTTCCTTCTACACATTTTTCGTTAATTGTTGGCTATGTCTTACCGTAAGTTCTGACGATGATGGCATATCTATATGCAGTATAGTATACGTGCTTGATCGTCCTGCAGATGCTAGCTACATAGTACTACCTCCGTCTTAAATTATAGTTTATTTTGGTTTTTTAAGGTACATAACTTTTGTTATACATCTAGATATACTCTAGATAAATATATCCAGAAAAGCCAAAACAACTTATAATTGAAACGGAGGGAGTAGCATCCTATCTTACTACTGATTATGCACTTTCTCTTCTAGATATATCAACTCGATTAGTCTAAATAAGTAAATAGCGATATATATATATATATATATATATATATATATATAGTGTATGCAGGATGGAGGAAGAGAGCAAACCAGTCAGTACTTTCTTTGTTTAATGAACTGAAGTTTTCTAAAATGAGTCAGTTATATGAATGTTTCTAGCAAGAATGTCCTGTTGATGGTAAACCATGTTACTGCAACATACAAAATTATGCATCTCTTAATGATAGATTGGAAAAGTCTTCATTTACTGTTGCGTCCAGTCTTCCACCGTACGAAATTAAAGCCTTGTGGACCATTGCTTGCGTACATGCAGGATCCTTTGCCCCCCTTGCTTGGATATACTTTGACAAACCTTCCTTGCTTTGCTTGATGGTGTATTAACCCTACATATTCTGAAGGTAGAACTAATTAATTAGTTAGCAGCATTACAAAATCTTAAGTACAACATCTTCTTCCCCCACGGCAACAAAGGAGAACTCTACAGTATTATTATTTATTGTATTTGCTGCACGCAAGTAGAGCAGAGTGGCCATACGAGAGTCTCTTCTAATCTCATACCAAGACATGAAAAACCAAAGGATATACTTCTTCCATTTTCTTCACTCCTACATACAGCTTTCTCTAAATCTTTTACTCATGGCACAAACAAGTTTGGTGTTTATGACATGTCGATCTACGGCCATGCCATCATATCAGGGAGACAAACCTGAGTTGTACCTTGGGACCCAAAGCTGAAAGCCTTGCACGTCGAGGGCGTAATTTGGTCTTATTACGGCACGCAGTGCACAATTTGCTCGCCTCTCTGGGAACTATCTTGAAATCTTTTCCACTTTAAGTTTAATTGTGTATTGATTATACATTGTAAAACAGCTCATTTGTTATTACTATTGACATTGTCTGATGCAGCTCAACTAAAAAATATTCTAGTTTACTTGAAAGGCGAATGGTTTTCAAAACAAGCAATGGTTAAGTGTTCAAGTTTGAGTAGTTTTTCTATTATCTTCAATGTTAGTGTTCCTGAAATGAATTTACGGTGGCATGTGTCTTGTTGCTACATACCTATATAAATTGTTTTTTAGCATATCTATCGTTACACCTTAGTTTCGTGGGAGTGGGACACTAGCTGAACACTGGTTGCAGTGCTCTTTCTAATGTAAATATTGATCTATGCCTACTGTGAACGTGGCTGGAACATATTTATTTTGTAACTCAATATCTACAACATTACTCATGCGGTGGTCTTAAGAACTTGTGTGGATTGAATCTGGACAGAGTTTTTCAACCTGTACATGTTGATATTCATCTGATGCATGCATGCGCCCCAAAGGTTGGTGCTAGACTTTTAAAATTAAATGCTTGGCTATGTGTAGGATAGGGCATGTAATTAGTAAGCACACAAATCTATATAGGGGATGCATTTATTATGTCTTAACATCTTACGTAGGAAATCACTTTTGTGTAACATCATAAGGTCATGTACAACCCACAGACAGCAGCTGTCTTTTTGTTGTCACATAGATCAAATGAGCTGATGTGGCCATCATTTAACGAGGAAAGAGAGTATTGCTGTCTACTATCTCGTCTACTGCTTTGGCTCGTGCTCCCATGCAAAACATCAGAAACCAGAGTGCATATTTATTATCACACAGACAGCTAAATAGACAACAGCTGTCTAAACTGTTGTAGAGCTGACTATTTAACTGTCTGTATGTGTTAAATAGACAGCAGGTGTCTAAACCGTTGTACATGCCCTAAGCATCAGATCGACTAAAAGTTTGCCAACTTCCGACAAAAGATTTTTGACTAATAGAGTTTCAGGAATACTTATCTCTGCTTTGCTATTATACTTGCAACACACATCTTGAAAATAAACCACTGTGTCAGGGACTTCTTTCCTTTATTAATACTTCCCGTAGGTAAGGCGAATCATGTTATAATTTATAAGATACTGGTAAATTGTGTAGGAAAATTCACTCAAGTATACTCAAGCCTATTGGCTAAATAATAAATGGAATTATTGTCTCAGTTTTTAGTGATAGATGATATGATAAAACCTGTTATTGTACACCAAGTAACAGATAGCGAGACCTGCTAGTGCTGCACGTAGCTGGTGGTCACATATTTTCTTGTTCAATGCCGATCTGGATTATGAAGTTAAGACAGGGACCAACATGTGCGACGCTCATAATGATTTTTGTTTATTGGAATTGGATGGAAGGGTTTGGTGGAAGTTAGATAATTTTTAGCTGCAGTTACCGTACTAGCTTTTTCTTACTCGGAGTTTTACTTGACGTTATTAGCTAGGTTAGATGTCACCAGGGCAAAGGAAAATATATATGTGGCAACCATTTCAAGTATTTTCTAGTTTACAAAAATGAATAAATTGAAAGCGAAAAGCATTTTTTTGTGTGTGAAAGACCCGTACATACGCAGACGATCACATCCACACACTATACTAACACTACCGTTATAAGCACCTCCGAGAGACGGGTCCGGCAGATTCGATCTTGAGATTCACGAAGTCACCACAGATGCCTCGCTGTCGACAGGATGTCGCCTACCACTGAAAAAATAACGTCAGTTAATTTCTAGAATAAATTCAGAAAAATATGACACATGTACCGAGTTGAGGACTCGAACCCAGGTAGGCAGGTTCCACCATAAGAAATTTTGCCGACTAATCTATGATCAATTCTCAAAAGTGAAAAGCTCGATCACATTTAAGTTTGTCTCTATTGTTTTTGAGGAGAAAATTTGTCTCTCTTGCTCTTGCTAACAGGCCTCGCTCATGGATGATTCGATGAAGCTTGTCTAGTCCCGTTCGGTCACAAGTTCTCTTCTTAGACCCCACTGCACGTGTTTCCAGGGCTAGTGTGGCTGTGGTTATTCGTGTCCCTTTCTTCACTTTAATTATTACTCCTACCCGGCTTGGTTGTGACGCAGTCGGCGTTGTAAGGACGGTTGCGGATCGGAGGTTGAGTCGCCGGAATTATTCGCCACAAAGGTTGTACCAATCGAGTTAGTTGTCTCCTTCAGTCGGTATCAGCATTTGTCCGAAAGATACTGAAACGGTTGGCATGCACTGGTTGTTTTTTTGGCAGCAGGGCCGACTGTTGTTTGGCAATTAAACTGGACCGTACCGACGCTGATTTCGGGTCACATCTGTCGGGTAACGATGGATGCTACGCTAGCTCACACAAAAACTCGTTCACCCAAAATAGGAACAGCAGCAGTTATAGATCACAGATTGTTACCACTAGACGCGCAGTTGCAGCGGAAGCCGTCTCGATGTAGACGAACGCGTCGAAGTGGCAGTGCAGTGCAGTTGCTTACGTCCGTCTGGTCCTGCACGTGCGGTTCGTCCTTGTGCTCCAAGCGCAGCACCTCCGAGGTATCCACACGTACGAGGATTGAAACGTCGCGCACCGGACTGCTAGGTCCGCGAGCACGATGGGGAGAAAAGCAACTATTGCTTGAAAGTCGTGTCTTTCTCAGGAGGGGTTTGGTCTCTATTTATTTGGATGAAATTCTCCACACCATATTCCATTAGCAATATGGGACTAATAAATAAAGCACCCCTTCCCCTGGTAATGGGCTTCACAACATTTGTGGCCCATTAAGACTAGTGGATCGAACCCAGTTGTCTCTTGGGCATATTCCCAACAATCTCCCACTTGCACTAGAGACAATCTCATAAGCAAGTTTTCAGTGTTCCAAACCTCTTAAGTGTGTGACCCTATGGGTTCACGTACACATAGACATGGTTCGAGTACTCCTACTCGTTCCAATAGTTGATAGCGGCCTCTAGCAAGACGTGTCAACTCCCATGAATACGTAAAGATCATATCAGACGAACCACCACAACATCACGTACAAGCTATTCCCTTTGCCTCACGATATTTGGTCTAACTCCAAGTAAGACCTCCCTTTCTCGAATCTGTGAGTCGGATCCTTTAAGAGGTTAACACTTAACCTAGCATGGCCATGCATTTCTTGATCCGATCACTCGAGGGGCCCAGAGATATCTCTCTCGTACAAAGAGGGGCAAATCCCATCTTGATTGACCATGCCTCACAGCATGCTTCCTGACAAACCTGAAAACCACCTTTATAACTACCCAGTTATGGTGCAGCGTTTGGTACTCCCTAAGTAGGTCAATTCACATCTTGAGTACATACGACAATCTCAGGTCTAAGGACAAAGCATACGCGTTGTGAAGAAGAGATAAACAAGTCTCAAACTGGGTCAGTCCAGCCCCATGTCATACATGTGCCCACATTATTAGTTTGACATCTCCATGTCCATGACTTGTGAAACATAGTCATCAACTAATACATGTGCTAATCAAATTAGGGACAATCCTTTTGAATAACCATACAAGTATTGAGTTTCACAAACAATTCACATAATTGCTAATCATATACAAGTTGCCTTTCATGGATATTCAATAAAAAAAACAATATGTCATAGATACAAAACATTGTCCACTCACACTGGAGCTAATCTAAATGATATCTAATACCCATAGCTCTCGTGTGTGATTCATGTTTAGGCCATGGAAGAGCCTTTGTCAAAGGATCAGCAATATTCAAATCCGTATGTATTCTGCATATCTTTATCTCACCACGTCTAACGAACTCTCGAATGAGGTGAAACTTCCGCAGTACATGTTTGTTTTTCTGGTGATTCCTCGGCTCCTTAGCCTGTGCAATTGCCCCATTGTTGTCACAGTAGAGTTCCAATGGGCTAGATGCATTGGGAAACACACCAAGCTCAATGAGAAACTTCCTCATCCAAACACCTTCCTTCGCCGCTTCCGAAGCTGCGATGTACTCTGCTTCCGTTGTAGAATCAGCCACAGTATCTTGCTTAGAACTTTTCCAGCTTACAGCACCACCGTTTATTGTGAACACAAATCCTGATTGCGACTTTGAATCATCTGGATCAGTTTGGAAACTAGCATCAGTGTAACCCTTTACAATGAGCTCTTCCTCACCTCCATAGACTAGGAACACATCTTTAGTCCTTCTAAAGTACTTAAAAATGTTTTTCACCGCTGTCCAGTGACTTTCACCTGGATTAGTCTGGTGTCTGCTCGTAACACTTAGAGCATATGAGACATCTGGACGAGTACTTATCATGGCGTACCTGATGGATCCAATTGCTGAAGCATAAGGAACCTTACTCATGCGCTCCCGCTCATCAGTCGTCGTAGGACACTGAGTCTTGCTGAGGTGTATGCCATGTGACATAGGCAAGAACCCTTTCTTGGACTGTTCCATGCTGAACCGATTCAGCACCTTGTCAATATAAGTATCTTGACTTAATCCTATAAGC
Organism: Echinochloa phyllopogon; assembly: GCA_033239725.1. NCBI lineage: Eukaryota > Viridiplantae > Streptophyta > Magnoliopsida > Poales > Poaceae > Echinochloa > Echinochloa phyllopogon. The sequence goes on along the minus strand of BTCW01000018.1, from coordinate 56,852,582 downwards.
CTCCTTGATCTATCCCTATAGATCCTTATGCCCAGAATGTATGCAGCTTCCCCTAAGTCCTTCATAGAAAAACTATTTTTCAGCGAAGTCTTAACGGATTCTAGCATAGGAATATCATTCCCAATCAACAATATGTCATCCACATACAAGATTAGAAATACAACAGAGCTCCCACTTTCCTTCTTGTAAACACAAGCCTCTTCTTCATTCTGCCGGAAGTCAAACCCTTTGACTACCTCATCAAAACGAAGGTTCCAACTCCGAGATGCTTGCTTTAATCCATAGATTGATTTCTGAAGCTTGCAAATTTTTCCAGCATTAGTTGGATTGACAAAACCTTCTGGTTGTATCATGTATACATCCTCCTCTAGGTTCCCATTGAGGAAAGCTGTTTTGACATCCATTTGCCATATCTCATAATCGAAATACGCAGCTATTGCTAGAATGATCCGGATAGATTTAAGCATCGCTACTGGAGAGAATGTCTCGTCGTAGTCAACTCCTTGAACTTGTCGAAAACCTTTTGCAACAAGTCGTGCTTTATAGACGTTAACATTTCCGTCTACATCTCTCTTTCTCTTAAAGATCCATTTGCACTCGATGGGTCTCACACCATCATGCGGGTCAACTAAGTTCCAAACTTGATTTTGCCCCATGGAATCTATCTCGGATCTCATGGCACTTTGCCATTTCTCGGAATCTGGGTCCATCATAGCTTCCGCATAGGTCCTAGGATCATCGTTGTCCATCAACAATATGTCGCGCTCTCCCGTAACTAGGAGATTCATTTTCTGTGTAGCGCGACGTGGCCTTTCCGACCTTCGTGGTTGTGGCGGTTCTTCTCTTACCACAGGTGCCTCAACTCGTTCTGCTACATCAGCATCACTCGTAAAGTCTTGCCTCATAGGCTCATCTCGAATTTCTTCAAGATACACCTTCTGTCTACTTTTCTCGCTGTTGAGAAACTCTTTCTCCAAGAAAACACCATTCCTAGCGACAAACACTTTGCCCTCTGATCGGTTGTAGAAATAATATCCAACTGTTTCCTTTGGATATCCCACGAATATGCACTTGTCCGATTTTGGTGTAAGCTTGTCCGACTGAAGTTGCTTGACATATGCATCACAACCCCAAATTTTCAGAAAAGACAAACTGGGAGTCTTGCCAGTCCATATCTCATATGGTGTCTTCTCCACGGACTTAGATGATACCCTATTTAGTGTGAAAGCTGCTGTTTCTAGAGCGTAACCCCAAAATGATAACGGTAGATCTGACTGGCTCATCATTGATCGCACCATGTCTAACAAGGTTCGATTACGTCGCTCGGACACACTGTTCCTCTGAGGTGTTCCAGGTGGCGTTAGCTGTGGAACAATTCCACAACTCTTTAGATGAGTGCTAAACTCGTGGCTCAAATATTCGCCTCCACGATCTGATCGCAAGGCTTTAATTTTCTTACCACGCTGATTTTCAACTTCATTCTGAAACTCTTTGAACTTTTCAAAAGTCTCTGACTTGTGCTTCATTAAGTAGACATAGCCATATCTACTAAAATCATCAGTGAAAGTTACGAAGTACTGAAATCCACCTCGAGCTGTCGTGCTCATTGGTCCACATACATCAGTATCTATGAGTTCCAACAAGTCTTGCGCCCTCTCAGGAAAACCTGTGAAAGGTGCCTTGGTCATCTTGCCTAGCAAACAAGCTTCACACGTCTCGTATGATTCAAAATCAAACGAAGTTAAAAATCCATCAAAATGGAGCTTCTTCATGCGCTTCTCATTTATATGACCCAAACGACAATGCCACATATAGGTAGGATTCAAATCATTTAGCCGAGGCCTTTTAGCAATTATATTACATATAGGTGAATCATCAAGATTTAAAATGAACAACCCATTCACAATGGATGCAAGAGCCACAAACATGCCATTCTTTGAGATCACACAACCATTGTCTTTACTCGCGAATGTATAACCATCCTTCATCAAACATGAGGGAGATACAATGTTTCGACTCAAACTAGGAACAAAATAACAATTATTCAATTCCATGATAAATCCTGACGGAAGGTGGAGTTGCATCGTCCCGACGATCAAAGCAACAACTCTTGCATTTTTGCCCACTCGGAAATCAACTTCGCCTCTTCCCATGCTTCTACTTCTTATTAGTCCCTGCATCGAATTGCAAATATGAGCAACCGATCCGGTATCAAATACCCAGGAATTAATAGAAGATTCAGCGAGAAAAATGTCTGTAATATTAATGTCAAGTGTACCTGATGCGGAAGTACTCTTACTACCGCCTTTCTTCAGAGAAGCCAGGTACTTCTTGCAATTCCTTTTCCAGTGACCAAGTTCCTTACAATAAAAGCACTCCTCTTTTTCTGCAGCTGGTCCAGACTCAGTCTGGGGCGTTGAGCTTGGCTGAGAGATCATATCTTTAGCCTTGCCCTTCCTTTTCTTCCAAGATTTGCCCTTCTTCTTGAAGTTAGGCCTGTTTTGGATGGCCATCACATGGCTGCTGCTAGCGCTTTTCTTGATGTCAGCCTCTGCTGTCTTGAGCATGCCACACAACTCATTCAATCCCTTCTCCGCCCCATGCATATGGTAGTTCGAAATGAAGTTCCCAAAGCTAGGCGGAAGTGATGCTAGAATAAAATCAGTGGCTAACTCTGGGCCAAGTGGGAAGCCTAGCTTCTCCAACCTCTATGAGTAACCAACCATCTTGATCACATGTGGCCCTACAGCTGCGCCTTCTGCTAGCTTGGTTTCCACAAAGGCCTTTGAGACATTGAACCTTTCAGTCCTGGCCTGAGTTTGGAACATGTCCTTAAGCGCCTCGATCATATCGTGCGCCTCATGGTTTGTCTCAAACTGCATCTGCAGCTCGGGTTCCATGCAAGCAAGCATAAGGCAGCTCACTTCAAGATTGACATCACATGCCTTCTTGTAAGCATTTTTCTCAGCAAGGGTTGCGTTATCATCAGGCTCAACTGGTAATGGGGTGTCTAGAACATCTTCCTTTTTCTCAGCCCTGAGAACAATTCTAAGGTTTCGGATCCAATCCGCATAATTTGTTCCATTCAACTTATCCTTCTCAAGGATCGAACGCAAAGAAAATGGTGTGCTAGGTGCCATTGATCTACAACAGAAAATAATGCAAAAATACTAAGACAATATATCTATGACAGAGCAAAATACATTAAACAATTTAACGGAATTTACTCCCACTAAAATCAATATCCCTCCATTGATACTTAGTGATTCAGGATCCACAACTAACAAGTCGACTAGTGAGCTTTAGCATCACCGCTAGAAGACATGGTAGATCGGTAAGCAACTTTCGCTAATCATATCACATATGACTCCTGTTGTTGGTTGACATCTCTATGTCTCGGCGTCCAACCTTTATGTCCCAAGGTCCTTAACCGTTAAGATGACCTTGTTTAAGTTAACCAACCCTTTATGCGAGTAAGTATCTGATACAAACCCATCTAGTCAAGGAAAACTAGTGGCACCCTAATTTCATAGACCCACCACTAATTGTACAAGACGTGTGATGGTGCAAGATTTAGTTGGGAGGACATTCAAAACTTAAACATTTCTGAGGGATCGTTTTCAAAATTTTAATTTCGCCGGACTGTCCGACGTTCCCTGCGGACCGTCCGCCGCTTCCTTGCGGACTGTCCGACCTGTTCTGGCGGACCGTCCGACCCTCTGGAACGCTGGAAAACGCTTCTGTCAAAATTCCGACCGAATTTACGGACCGTCCGCCGCTCTTTCGCGGACCGTCCGCCGTTCTTGCGCGGACTGTCCGCCGTTTTCCCCGGACTGTCCGATTCGCTCCGCAGACTGTCCGACCAGCTCTTGCGGACCGTCCGACCCTCTGGAACGCTAGATAACGTCTCTGTAAGATTCTTGACCGAATTTACGGACCGTCCGCCGTTCTCTCGCGGACCGTCCGCCGCTCTCTCGCGGACCGTCCGCCGCTATCGCTACCGTCAATATACCTAAATTCGATCCGACCAATCACATTGATCTATATTTCACCATGCCTGGGTTTACGTGTATCACTTAACTCCGGTGGCGGAATTCCGACCGGTAGGAGTAATTCGTTACACTACCATCATAGTGGATCCAGTCAACACTGTCGTATATCGACATGCGACACGGTCATTGATCTAAGTTCGATTCGACCAATCCAATTGATCTATATCTCACCATGCCTGGGTTTACATGTATCACTTAACTCCGATGGCGGAATTCCGACCGGTAGGAGTAATTCGTTACACTACCATCATAGTGGAGATTACAAACCGATCAGAGACTAATCTACATCCAAGCATATCTCTATATGCATATATCCGAATCTATAACGAAACAGCTACGGCTCTGGTACCACTGTAGGGTAACGATGGATGCTACGCTAGCTCACACAAAAACTCGTTCACCCAAAATAGGAACAGCAGCAGTTATAGATCACAGATTGTTACCACTAGACGCACAGTTGCAGCGGAAGCCGTCTCGATGTAGACGAACGCGTCGAAGTGGCAGTGCAGTGCAGTTGCTTACGTCCGTCTGGTCCTGCACGTGCGGTTCGTCCTTGTGCTCCAAGCGCAGCACCTCCGAGGTATCCACACGTACGAGGATTGAAACGTCGCGCACCGGACTGCTAGGTCCGCGAGCACGATGGGGAGAAAAGCAACTATTGCTTGAAAGTCGTGTCTTTCTCAGGAGGGGTTTGGTCTCTATTTATTTGGATGAAATTCTCCACACCATATTCCATTAGCAATATGGGACTAATAAATAAAGCACCCCTTCCCCTGGTAATGGGCTTCACAACATTTGTGGCCCATTAAGACTAGTGGATCGAACCCAGTTGTCTCTTGGGCATATTCCCAACAACATCCACCCCTAATTTTTTCGATCACGACGTCTGTGATCCTGTCCAATTGATTGTTCTCATGTTACTGCTAGCTAACACGAGACCAAAACTCATGCTCATCTAGCTGCAGCTTGAAAAACTCAACACATGCGTGGCCGGACTGCCACTAGCTAGCTGTGTGCTCGATCAATCATGCATAGGTAGAGCTGCATGCAGTCTGGACGATCTCCCTCCTAGCTTGTCCCACCAGAAGAGGACAAGGCGGCGCAGCTGAAATACTTAACTTTGCGCGCACCACTATCAAACTTAAAGCAAAGCTTTAATACTCCTTGATGAGATGAATGGCATACAACAACCGTCGGCACAATCTGTATATATGCATATGGCTGTATTCTCGATCTTGTGATCGTAATCAATTTTTGTTTCCTTTTTCAGCTAGATTCGCCTGTCCTTTCCATGCATATGGCAACACATATGCAAGAGGACCACAGCACAGCCCAGCGCGTGGGTACCTATATTCACTGCAGGCCTGGTTTATTAGGCTCAAAATGTTAATCTCACAAAGTACAACAAAACTGTGCAATTAGTTTTTGATTTCATCTATATTTAGTAGTTCATACATGTATCGATATTTTGGTGTGATGAAAATCTTATTTCTGCATAGTGAAATTTGGGGTGAAATTTGAAAAGTAGACAAGGCCGCAGTTTCGAGCCTCTTGCCCTGGTTACCACGGCTAGCTTGTGGTCGTAACTCGTACGGATGGACCGGACTAAATGCATACGGAGTATACAATAATATACACGGTGGCTAGCTGCATCTGCTGGTTACAAGTGAGCACACGTTCATGACCTCTCCTCCACACGCACCACCAAAGCCAGCCGGCCTCCAATCCTCACCGTGTGGGTCGTCTTCGTCATCTTGCCATTTCGATCAGCGCGCGCCTGTACGTGTGAACCATGACATACGTCTGCCAGGGCGTCAGCCTCGTGATCTTGTAGCTAGCTCCATGCATACGTCTGCCCGGCCGGGCGTCAGCAGCAGCCGCAGAGCCTGCCGCTGGACCATGCATGGCACACGCTGCAGAAGGCATGCATGCATGCTTTCTCTGCACCAATCCACATGGATCGTCAACGAGCGAGAGCTCTCTGCTGTGGGTGACACTGATGCCACATGTACATTCAGAGACTGCTTCACATATGTATGATCATCATTGGAGGAGTTTTTGGTTGTTGATCCAGTATGGGGTGCGCGTATGCTATATTTTGGTTGGTTGGTGTCTTTCAATATGCTATAACCTATAAATAGCTAGATAGTGTCATGGACCTATAGACCCACAGTCCACACACCTGCTGTACGTCAGCCCAACAGCCCGTATCCTGTCGTTCATGTGTAGCTATGGGCAATGCTGTGTTTCCTTGCGCGTATAGATTGGATCTATTAATCTAACGATTACTAATTTAATTTTAACCTCTATGTTAATTATAAAAGATGATAAACTAGAAAAAAGAGAAATTTTTCCAAGGAAGTAACAAAAAAGCAAAATGTCTGGCCCTCAATATCGTAGACTCAATCGTTGTTGGTGACAATAATAGGCGCCATTGGCATTATATGAAAATGAAAATTAATCTAAAATAACACTAATATCTAGATTACACACCTTTACCATGACAAAAGTACCTTTTTATCTCTAATAAAAGAAATGTTTGATTTATGACAAACAAAAAAAAGCCATAAAACATTATTGCAACCTAGCAAATTTAATGACATAGTTCTGAAAAATATGTTGAAAAAATAAATAAAGAAAGTGCTCCCATCCATGGCAACAGATTAATCCAACGGCGCCTCGGCAGTTGCCGACGACAGATTGGCGGTGGCGCCGCCTCTGGCCGATCCCGGCCGACGAGGCGACGACAACACACTGCGGCCATGCTGCTGCTTCGTCCGACGACCTCAACACTGGTGCTACCGGCGAGCTGTACGTTCCACACGGTAGTAGTGTCCTCCCTCTGTTTCTTGACGCGCGCTTTAATTAGCTCAACCAGTACAGTTAAGTTATCATTAGCTGTATGAATACATGGACTAATTCAGGCGGCGCACACTTGAAATTACCAAAGAAGCAAAAGGCCATAGTTTTCCATATATGCTCTGTCATACTGCTTTTGATTGGCTAATAAGATGAAAACATGCTAGCTGATGGCACATGAAACTGCACTGAGATAAATGTTAATAATGATAACTTAAAAAATATACATGTGGAAACTGAAAAGAAAGACAGGATGATGCTTCAGAATGGATCGTGTTAGTATTTGCATGAACGGAGGAGGATGGGGTTTGAATAAGAACCCCATCTATAGTCAGTTCGTAAGATTTCTTATGGTGAAACTTGTTTTATAGTAATATATTTATGAGGGTCTACACATCTGATCTTTGTGGGATGTTTTAAGTATGTTGGCACAACACACCGGACAGCTCCACACCCTGGCATGCATGATGTATGAGCATGCGAATAACACAACTTAGCTATTGAACATACTGAACGGAGACGTACTGGTGAACGCAAGCACAGATCGAGGTGTAACCAATCAAGGTCTTAGCTTCATTAATCTAAATCACTTAACAACAAAACCATATTATTAGTGGGTCAACTTCAATTAAAATTTGTTGGCAAGGTCTTAACCTCTGAACCATACTTCCTGGTTATTAGAACACTGAAACTAACGGACCATATCGTCACAAGCTAAGTGCGATGTTGTGAAGATAACCTGCAAAAAATTTGAAACCTTGTTATCAAATACCGCTGCATTTCTGCATCGCCAGACCGCCCAACATAGGATTGACAGCTATTAGGGTCCAGGTTTATTTGTCTACCTTTTGTTTGGCTGTGTGTCGTCTCGACAGAGGCCGGGAACTCTTTTTCAGGTGGATGTATCATCTCGATGTATCTAACTGAAAATTTAATAAAGCATCTATTTTCCAAAAAAAAGATAAACTGCGCAATCAGACTACTTTCGTATTGCTGGATGACCTACTTATTCTCTTGCCATCTATGCATGTTCTCATTTGACCATATATACGTGCTTGTTATTTATATTATGCATTGCATTTCGAGCATTAATTGTGGTCTATGGACTCATATGGACACGCTGAAGAAGATCACATGAAACTTTAAAATGCTAATAAAGATCACATGGATATGATGTATATGTATTTAAAAGTCGGAATTCCTAAATTGGGTCCATTTCTTTCTTCCAGAGTAAAAAAAGTACAACTTTGGAATCTACCAAATTTACAAAACACATGTGTTTTATTTTACACTTAATAAAATAACAAATCATTGTTATTACAGGCGAGTGTTAAGTGTGTATTGTTAGATATCTTTAACTAAATTTTGGACATGAAACACACCTCATATGGAAAATAAACATAGCTCGTCATGCCAATTTTCATGTATCTGCTGCTTTAGTTGGCATTTATATGTGTGTTGTGAACTTTAAGCAGCAATTTTCAACTCTGATCTCATGGTCGAATCAATTGGGAGCCTAAGTTATGTATGACTAGGATCAGGGTTCTACTCTTATACAGAGTGAGATGACTCACATCAACATAGCTTTAGTTCGTGTGGAATCCATAGGAATAAAAATATATATAGATACAGTATAGTACGTACAAAGAACAGATTTAGACTTTACGTGTATTGATCATCATTGGGCTATCTCCACTCTTCTTCAACTGTATATTATTGTTAGTTTATTTATCAAATACATCGAGAACTAGATGAATCCACATGTGTTAAGACATCTTCATCCTTAATAAATGGAACACATGTATCTTTATTTGTTGTTCAAAGAGTACTCAAATCACACTCAAGCATTATACTAAGAGATGTGTGATTAGGCATTAATTGTTTGAAGCAAGGGATTTTTCAATAAAATAAATGAATTTAACTGTACATATGTATCTTTATAAAATGGAAATAATCCAGTAGCGGCCTTCCGTGCTGTTCGGTCAAAAAAGAAAAACGGAGGGCTCTGGGGAGACCTTTTCTTTACTTCAAATGCCTCACTCTTCTCCAAACTGGATGATAAACTATGAAAATGTGCTACATGATTTGAAATATAGATTTGTCCACTATACAACCTTGTAATAGCTAGAATTAGTCTGTTCTGTGATAATTATCTATACATACTCACCGATATAGGCGATCTATATTTTTCCTTTACTTCTCTTTGGATTGACAGGGTAATTCACAGTAGTATCTTATTTTTGTTTTTCCTAATTTTAATATTATGGTGCTGACAAAATAAATGCACTTGAATATGAAGGATGAACATGCATATGCATGTCCTAGATCTCTCTCACACACACAAGAAAAGAAGAGTGTGCCGGAATAGTTACTCTCTCTGCTGTCGATAAATATAACCATTTCTGATTTGCGCTAAGACTTTAACTGTCAATAACAAAAGTTTCATAAAGATTACTAACGTAAAAATGATGTTGTTTGATTCATCATGGAACCCACTATATATCATAATATGTAACTCTTTTCTATTTGAAATAATTTAGTTTTATATAGATATTATATATTGGTCAAAGTTGCATATTGAAAACTGTGCCAATGTCCTAAAATGCTTATATTTGTGGACAGCAATAGTGATTAATTATTATCAGAATGTACTTTATATATTATACTAATTATTAGATTAATCAAAGTTTTAAAAGCTTAAATCTTGCGATGTGTGCATGGGTTATAAAAGGAAATGGAGGGAGTATATACTTGTAAAAAGGACATCTGTTTGATCCACTAAGCAAATTTGGACTAGATAGTACATATTGGTGATCAACCTTGTTACTTAAGTTCACTCCCCAAGATTGTGTGGATAATATAATTGGGTATTGTTATAACCGAGTCAGATAGCAGACATGTTTATCTAACATACCTAAAAAATTAATTGGCCGGTTTGATATTTTCTAATTCTTTTCTGCTTCTCATCCTTCTGTTAGGGAAGGCCACTATTAGTGTTGCAGAAACCTACCCAAAGAATAGAATGATAAGCCATCATATATAATTGACTTATTTAGAATATGCATACTTTTCAGCTTCTCTCATGCACACACCTAGCTATCATATCATATATGTTTTTCCTTTCATCAATGACACAATTGCAGCTAGGTCAGAGTATAAGTTAAGCTAATAACTGGGTGGTACAAGCTATATATAGTCTAAAGAATCTGGAAATGTGCCAATTAATTTGTGTCGTGCATTCGACTGTGGCAAGACATGGAAAGTAAGTAATCAGGGAAATGCGTGGCGAGCAAACTGATCATATCAACTATACTCCTTTGAGCAAGTATTCTTTGCTTATACTACCCCGTTCTCAAATACATGTCATTTAGAATAAGCTATTTAGTTAAAAAAATAAACTAATTTGTCTGTCAAAAAAGTCATATATTTAAGAACAAAGGGAGTAACATGTAAAATACTTGCTTGATGGAAAAAAAAGAAGAAAAGAAGCAAAGTATTCATCAAGCAATTAACAAAGTATTCAAGATTATGTGGCAAGTTTAATTTGCAGTTCATATATATCGACTTACCAAGCAAGCTCCATATATTGAGTTGGACGAGTAAGCACTTGTTCATTTAGTGAATGATTGCACACATGGAATATGCACAATCTTGAATCACATGGAGAAGCCCCCATGGACCTACCCTAACAAAAAAAAAGATGCATCTTCGAAAAATTTCAATTGAAGATGCATCCTAAATTGGGGAAAAAGTCATGAGGAAACAAGCTGAAGGCACTAAAGATTGACCTGCTTGAATTGCACAGACGACGACCTGCTGATTCCATCAGACATACACAATAATATAGTATATGCCAGAGTCACTGATCGAAGAAATGAGCAGCTGGAGCCATGCATAGCCACAAAAGTAGAAAACAGATCAGAAGAGGTAGCTGCTGGAGAGGTGCAATATCATCCGAGAAGCAGCCAATCATAGCCTGAGTGTCAGATCCAACTCAGGCTCAGCTCCGGCAACGCCAACTACCCGGGCGCCTCCAGGCCTGCCGTCCGCGTCGACCTGGCCGGGCCCCGGCCTCACGGTCGCCTGGTTCGCGCGCATGGCGGCGGCGATCTCCCGGCGGCGCTTGGCGAGGGTGCGCTCGTACTTGTGCGCGTTCTGGTGGCCGCCGAGCGCCTGCGAGCTGTAGAACTTGCGGTCGCAGTAGGTGCAGAGGAAGAAGCCGACGGCTGGTTCTTCCTCCGGCTCAGGCGAGGGGGAGCGGTGGAGGAGGCTGAGCTCAAGGTCCAGCTCCTGGTCTAGCATCTTCATTATAGAGCCACCAAGCCTGCTTGCTGCTTAAATCGTTAAGCTAACGTAGGATTAAATAGTACAAGCGCTGGAGAAGCCAGAAGCGGAGAGTCGGAGTCAGTGCGTGTGGACGGTCGTCGCGCACGTTTTTTCATTACCTGTGCAACGGAATATAACTCATATATATCCGGTCAAGTTGTATGGACACGGAATCGATTCTCATAACCTCTCTGGCAAAAAAGAAGAGGGTTCTACCCGCAAAAAAAGAAGAGTTCTGATCACTCAAACTGACAGGGTGCTTTCTGAGTAGTCAAATTTGGAGATACTACGACAAAATCACACACAAAGAATGTGAGAAAACAAATTCAAGAGATTATTATTGATCACTCCACTGTTTCCTAATATGAACCTTCTATGTATATGCACATACCATGGTGCATATGTAGGTCTTTATAAACCAAAATGACATGCATTTAATATTATCGATTAAAGTAAAATACATTTGAGGTCGGTGAGGGAATGAACTTTAAAAGTACATTTTTTGAGTCCATAAATTTTCAATTTGTATCATCTATTGGGCTATATTGTTCTCAAGTTAATTAGCTCAATTGTTCCTCGTTTTCTATAATTTTCTAATCATGTCTTCTTGGGAGGGGGTATTTCATTTACTATTAGTTAGGTTGAATGATGAAAACAATATGATATAATCATATAAAAACAATATACAATTATTTTGTAAACAAAAGTCAAAGAGTCCCAAATCAAACAATAAAAAACATGTTTCATAATATATAAAATGATATATTGGATAGCAATAGATAATAAAACACAGAGAATCTATAAAAAGGCTCCAAGTGGTGGCAGCGTCGCCCCCACCACATAGTGGACCGCAAAAGTTTATTTTGCCTATATGATGCGGTTATATCGTTGTAATACGCCGAAGAGATAATACTATTGGTTGCTTGGACATCCTGATTGGGTGCTCGTCATCTCTTGGTCCCAACAGGGACGCCCTGTTCGCTTGGCTTATCAGCAGCCAGCCAGCAGTATTTTTCTCTCTGCACAAACCAGCACCAGCCACCAGCCACCGCCCAACCAGCAGTATTTTTCTCTCAGCACAAACCAGCACTAGCCACCTGCCACCACCGTCACATTGTCCTTGATTGTTTCAAGTGGCTAAGGTTATTTATGAAAAAAAGTGGCTAGGGTTATATATTCTAAAAAGAAGGTATAGAGTAGACTTATTTAGCATTACAACCATCCTGCGCACAGACAGTAAACTGTCCGCGTACCCTCCCAGCGTACCACACTCTGCCAGCGGTCGCCGGCCACAGCTAGTACCTTGTATCCTGACGATGCGTTCAGATCATGACTTCTGAGGCAGCCGGGACCCCACCTGCAGCGGCTGCACGGAGGACGCAGCCGCGCCCATCTGATATCCGGTGTCATCTCCTGCACGTCAGTCATTTCAGTGGGACGCATTCGTGTATGCATATGCTAGGCTTTTGACGATTCAACTGCTGTGCCTCTCTCTCTTTTTCTTTTTTTCTGTCTCCCTTCGTGTCATTCATCGAGAGAAATCATTAAGTCTCGCGTTTGCGTTTGGGAAGTTTAGGATGATACACGCATCTCTACCCATTATAAGCATGATTTTATACATACACTTGACCATCACGCAATGCAAGTCAAGACTAAAAAAGACACCTATTCGGAAGACTAAATATAAACTAATTACATAAGTCATGACTAATTCACGAAATGAACATATTAAATATAATTAATCTGTATTATCACATGATCTTCGTAAATTAATTAGACTTAATAGATTCATCTAATAAATTAATTATCATTTATATACTTAGTTTTGTAATTATTCTATATTTAATATTTCTAATTATCATTCAAATACAGGACTAAACTTTTAGTCCCAAGTATCTAAATGGCGCCTATATGCACTACAATTTGAACCTACGGTAGATGCAGTCGTACCTCACTTCACGTCTCGGCCATCCCATTCCCATTAGTTAAGTAGTTCGTGTGCATATATCTCTATCCATAATTAATAAGAGCATCATTGTTCATTTTATTGCATACAATCGTTTCGGTAATTCATGTCATCGCGACCGCACTATTCATCATTCATGTAGTGAGGGGTTATTAGCTGCGTGCAGTGCGAGAAAAATCATTAGGCACGACCACACTATCCTCCGACGACACCGTACGCCCTCCATATAGTACATGCCACATGGGACAATAATCCTGTAGGGGACCTGACGGTAACTTTTATTTATCTTACCAAGAGAGGAAAAGGTTGCCTACTGGTCATGTGCTGCACACTGTAGAGAGACTGCAAAATATACGGAGGAAGAAAAGAAACACGAGCAGTGCAATTTCTCTCTGGCCAGTAGCGATCTCATCATATCCCCTATATCATATACTCCTTTTGCATAGACTCTCCTTTTGCATGTATATGGATCTAGGCTTAGAGTGTGTTTGGTTCGAAGACATAGATGGAGTGATCTTGTTAAGATTTGAAGGATGAGATAGTCCAATTTTATTAGACTTGTAATTGTGCACGTACACTATACGAGTCCTGCGCCCGCACGTGCGTATGTGCGTCGACCTCCTCATGCCTGTTACCGCACGTATCCGATGTACACGGCAACAGGAGGCCTGATCGGCATCTATCTCCACGGCAACAGCTAGAAGGATTAGATTTGTATTACTGTTTTTTATTCTTTCATTCCGGATTGTAATCCCGTGATATATACTTGCCGATTGGCCTAATGAATATTATTGCGTGAATTATCTCCGCTATCAAATTTCATGCATATTTGGTTGTCAGAGTAAAATAATCCTCATCTTCTATTTGGTCTGAGGGACACAAGGGATGAGATGTACACAGAGTACGTTCATCTCCACCGCTAGCACATATAGTATCACACATGTATCAGACCTTTCATTGTTTGCACATGGTATTACACGTGCAGTGTTTTTACTTTTTAACTAGGCCTTAGTAAAGGGCTCCATTGCGGTTTATACAACTAAAAAGAAAAACAAATAAAACATTTTTGGAAAAAGTGATATATATTTATATAAAAAATATTTCCCATATCCTAATGTAGTTTAATGCAAGTATAGCTGATAAAGCATCTTATCTAAATTTATTCCATCCTATAAGTTAATCAGAATTTTGTTTATTTAAATTGTATTGTTTGTTCTTCGTTTGATGCTTGCAAACTCACAACTCTATCGGTGGCACATATATATCCTGGTTTCCAGATTGGTCCGATCATTTGTCCTATCTTCTGCTAGCGCTGTCTAGCATCTAGTACTATGACTCGTTAGTCTAGGTCGTTCTATTATGACTTTTAATACGAGACATTATTGTGCATCAGTGCCAGCTTCTAGTGTTGCTTTTCCTGACAGAAAGGCAGTGGCCCTGTCCTGACTGATACATCGCTATCCAAGTGTGTTGTCGAGGCTACGCAGCGCGTCGGCTACGACTTTATTTTGTACTCCAACATTTCATATCGCGGCTACCACATATGCATGCATATTCAAGCGAAGAATCTCCGTTATTATCATCGTTGAACGAGATACTGAATGATCAAGAAAGGAAATAGATCAGGCCGGGTCGGATGACACTCTTGTGGCTAAGGGCAACTCCAATCGAGTTTTTTTTGGACCCCTACCTCATCTATGAGGCTAAAACGTAAAAAACGTCCTTCAACCGGTCTCTCAACCCACCCTCGAACGATGAGGCGACCTCATTTTCCCCCTCTAGACTCTCACTTGTAGGAGCTCCTCTACCGCCCTCTAATCCGGCGACGGCGCCAACTGCCAGCCCTCCCGCGCCTCCACAGAGCTTTTCCCGCGCCATCTACAGAGGTTTCCCGCTCTAGGTACGTCGATTTACTCATCTCTGAGAGGCATACTGTCTAGAGGAGGGAGTGGAAATCATACCTGTAGATCCGATGGGTGCGCTCGTCCCGCGGCTGCAGCCATGGGGGCCGTCCCGCGTGCCCGCGCCCGAGGCGGCCAGCGGTGACCTGCCCCACGGTCGCGGCCATGGGGGCCGGCGGTCGCTCCCGTGGTGGCTGGTTGCGACCCGCCCGCGACCACGGCCATAGGCCTCGGCGGTGGCGGCCGTGCTCGAGGGGGTTGGCGGCGGTCACGCCCGTGGGGGTCGACGACACCAGCGTGCGTGCAGAGGTCACGCCTGTGGGGGCCGACGGCGCCAGCGCCCATGCAGAGAGAGGGAGAAGCCAGAGTGAAGATAGTAGAAGAGATGGAGGGAAGAGTGTAGAGGAAGAGAGGAGCGTGAAGACAAAAGCCAATTTTGATGTTGTTTAATTCAGACTTACGTTCATGCTCAGTTGCAGGAGGTCAAAATGCAAAGCTAGATAGAATTGGTGGAGAACAATGTTACAAGCATCGAGCTTGATGCCGATGAGATCAATTTTGGAGCAATGTCGGAAGAACAAGCACCTATAGAGGCTTCTCCCCTCGAAGATAGGAGACAAGAATAAGAAAAGAACAAAAAATTTCAAAAATTACTCTTTGGAAATGTTCATTCATAAAATCATTGTTGGTAATAACACCGTTTGCATATATAATGCTTAGATTGTTAATCACATGATATCAATAAAGAAAGATATGAATAAAATGTAAGAAGGCACGTGAGAGTTCGGTTGAAGTGTAAAGGAAAGTAGGGGACTCAAATATGGATGAGAGATTCACATATAGGGAAATAGGGACTTAAATTTAAGAGTTTCATTAGAGTTGCCCTAAGAAATTGTTCTAAGGGACTCCCTATCCCTACTTCAGCGGGCACATGCATCGTTTTCACCTTTGTTTTATCTGCCAGGCCCTTTGCCCGTGCCCATTCTTATCGATCAGCAAACATATGCGATCGTGAAAGTTGCGCTCGTAATTTTCAAAAAAGAAAGTTGCGCTCGTAGAACATGGCCACATGCATGTCCATTCACGCCTCTGGTTTTAAGAGCATGCTAGATGGTTGGTAGGACATGGATCCATTACATCCAGAATGCAGGTAGGGAAGAGAAAACTGCATTGGTCATCTGCTGCTTGAGATAGAAAGATTGAGGTGCTAGCTAATCTCTTCTCACATCTGGATACCAGGGTCTAGCAATCATCTATCTTTGGCCTGGTGATGTTTAGGGGCAGTCCCAAATAGGTGAAAGGTAGAGCTCCAACAGTGCATCCTAGAGTTTGAGCTAGTGATTGTGTCTCAATATCATTTATATTTATGGGCACTAGCATGGATTTGGAGTAGTTTACCTTCAGTCATGTTGACATATAGAACTCCTGTAGGATGGTTTTTAAGATGGACAACTGTTGTGTCTCCCTTCCATTATGATCAGAGTATCATCTGCATATTGCAAGATTGGAAAGTCCTGACGATATTGTACTAAAACTGGGAGTGAGAGCAACCCATCATTTCGGGCTTTATTAATCATTGTCTGTAACAAGTCAGCAGCTAGCACAAATAAGAGTGGTGAAAGAGGATCCCCCTGCCTGACACCATGCCTGCAATGGAAAGTTTTGCCCAGCACTCCATTTAGTAAAACAGTTGATGTGCCTGAGGAAAAGATGTCCTTCATCCACCTTAGCCAAGTTTCTCCAAAGCCCATGTGCTTTATTATTTCCTACATGCTGTTGTGCTCGATTTTATCAAAGGCCTTTTCAAAGTCCAGCTTTAGAATTACTATTTTCTTCTTTGAAGAGTGACAAAGGTGAATATATTCAAAGGCCCAAGCTAGACAGTCCTGTATTGTTCTTGTCTGTATAAACCCATACTGGTTCTGATGCACAAGACTTGTTATATGTTTCTGCAGCCTGTTTGCTAACAGCTTTGTAATGATTTTGATGGAAATGTTTAGCAAAGATATTGGCCTGAAATTAGAGGCGGTAGTAGTCCCATCCATTTTTTGTATGAGAGTTATATAAGAGCCATTGATGCTTTGCAAGCATGCCTCCCCAGCTTGAAATGCCATGCACAACTCCTAGAAATCTGACTTGATAATTGGCCAACATTTTTTTATCCGACACAATTAATTGGACACTATCCATACTCGATCCAAATCCGAGAAAAAAGTATTTGTATTCATCTCCATAGGTATATGTCTGTTTCGCTTTGTTTACACCCCCTACATATACCATCGGTTGAAAAGCTTATTTACCTTGAGAGAGCAATTATCGGTGCCAAAACGATCAATATGCAGGATTATGCCTATAAGACAAGATTGCATGTCTAGTCTCAGACAGTCAGATATGCACTTTGGTCATGCAGGTCTAGTCTCACACAATCAGATATGTGTCAATGTACTATTCCCTTCCTAGAATAAGTACAGAAATACAAGCATCCATGGAGGAGACTCTAAATCTGGTTCCAATAAAAGAAACTTTTAACTAGTATGCAGTGTCCATTCACACTTGTGGTTACGGAAGGACAGTACATGGAGGCATTATTGCAAATAAAAAAATTCAATGGCCACTGGCTGCGGGTTCTAACTATTCATCTGCGTTTCGTACCCTTCAACCTTTTCTTCAAATCTCATGGTTCTATTTTTTAAAAAAGCTTAACTCTCTCATTGCGAATTTTGTCAACATATTTTATTTTGGCATGAAAAGTTTTTAATTTATTTGCCAAACAAATATTTTAAGAAACAATAACACGATATTATGCTTGGGAAAATTATGCCATTCATATATTTATACAACGTGAAAGTGTTGAAGAAAGCAACAACCAAAGCAGGTGTTTGGTAGTATTTGAATTAACTTTATCCTGCAAAAAGTATATATATATACACTACAAGAATTTGCAATTTTTAATCTTAATATGATGCCCTTACATGTTGTATGTATTGCTCTTTCATTTCCGTTACATGCACTATGTCTACTCCCTTTGTTAAGACGTATTTTGATTAGAGGAAAATTTAAATTCTGCAATTTTTCAACAATTAGTCAAATTATATGCACATTTAGTATATATTTAAGATATACACAAGTAGATTTGGAATTCAAAGTGTCTCTAAATTATGGAAGAAATTAAAGGATCAAAGATACTTACTAAGTCTTCTTGCCTACCAAAATGAGCCTTATATTGATGAATAGAGGGAGTATTTTCTGAAAATTCATCATCGATCAGCCATCACATACACAGTGGGCACACATTATACCTCACCATCTATATACCCATCAGATTTTTTTGGTGTGCACGCATGCCCTATCACCCCGATTTAATATTCTTTTCCAAAAACACACATCATACTCTCATTGACATTTGTGAAGCTAGACTGAGATGGTAAATCTTGAGATTAATAAAGTCATCGTTATCATATAGGCATGGCAAAGCTCAGTTGAGCTATATGGGTGCAGCTGCAACTGGCTCCACCCCTCAAAAATATGTTTAGTTATAGCTATCACATTTTCAGTCAATAGAACTAAACAGTTGCTTCGCCACAGTATAGAATTGTGGTCATTTAATAATTGATGTTAAAATCACAGTATGTTGCTTCGCCTCTACATATAGGTGATCGTTGTCGATGATATTACCACCACTCAAGAAAATAATCCGTTCGTACTTCGTAGTGGGCTGTTTGTAAAGATACAACGAAAAAGACCATGCAGGTCCATCACGAACAGTGAAAACTAGTAAAAGACCCATGCAGGTCCATCACGAATAGTGAAAACAAGTAAAAGAAAAAAAAGAAACAAGTATAAGAAAAAAAAAGAAAACAACAAATGGCCCATGCAGGTCTCGAACCTGCGACCTTTGTGCTCATTAGTATATTTAAATTCTAATAAAATAGTGTTGTCTTCTGCCCAATATTTTCATTCACCTCATTGTTTTCCCGCAGTTGGGGTAAAGTTTGCCGTCCATATATACTTCGAAACTGTTGCACATGATTATTAGATAAATACACGGAGGTTATTTTGATGCGTAACGATTCAACTTAATCTCCTTATCCTTACTACTTCAAGCATACTATGCTACTACTAGGGCAGTCCCAACCCTCCATATAGGATGATTTCTATAGCATTAATTAGACCGTCACATGAGACTCTTTGCTTGTGTGGCACTGTAATAAATAAGAGAGAGAATGGAAAGATGAAGAAACTGGGTCTCATGCAAGACCCAGTGTCGACACGAGAACCTATACATAGGACACTACCAAAGTTTGCATTGGGAGAGGACAGTGTCTTCATGATAGAAAAAGAACCAGTATGATTGGTAGAGAGGAAAGATGATGAATTTATTAATGATCCATGCTAAGAAATCATGGGTTGAAGAATGTAGTGTCTAATGTGATGTCTTTCTGAGATGGCAGCATGGACACTACCCATAGACATGATGGGTTGGGACTGCCTGTACACTGAACCACCTTAATATATAGCTCGCCTGGTACTCGATTCAAATTCTCACCTTACAGTGAGTCCAGCACTTGCCAATCATTACGCGATGGACCACCTTCTATTGGATGCATAAAACTAGAAGAGACCTTTTATGATGTTTGCGAGGTAAGGTACTAGTTACAGGTGAATGACTAAAACATATCAAATGTTGATTAGCTGAAGGATTAGCTAAAACGTTTGAGAATTATTCCATTTTTATTTTATCCTTTGTAGTTCGTGTATTGTTTCATGTATTATAAACCTTGAAAAGATAAAATACCAACCCCTTCTATTATAAACCTTCCTGGTAGAAAGGCCATTTGAGACGATGTAATTACTTCACTTACTACACCTGAGAGTCTGTTAGCCACTATTTTTATGAAAACCTTGAACTAACATTGAGCATACATATGGGTCGGTATTCTTGATCCTTTTCACTTCCTTTTGCTTTGGAATTAGTGTTATAATTCCAAAATTCATGCTGAAAAGAGCAAGCTCCTCTTTGTGCTTATAGGTTTCCAGCAAAGTTTTATCAAGTATTTTGGAGTCTCATTAAAGATAACCTAATGACATTTCATGTTATATATCATATTGCAAGCACACTGAGGATCACAAAGATTAGTTTGCAGACAGAAACACACATTTTGGTAGATGTCATATATGGGCTGCTTTTAAGTTAGTTTCAATAAGGGCCTGTGTGGTCCTATTTGCTACCCCCTCCGTTCCAAATTACTATTCATTGGTGACTTTTTCTCACAATGTTTGACCATTTATTTTATTCAAAAATTTTGTTCAAATACGCGAAAAATGAGTCATAGCCACTACGTGCAAATCGAAGATAGTTAACGCGGTCTTGGTAACGGGGATACGTTGTCCGTTACAAAAAAATTGATAACAGTAACATACGTCATTAGCGTCCGTTATGAATAAGGTCTACCACATCCGACAACATTAAAGTCTATTACCATTGACTTGTTATTGGTAATGGACATCAACAACACCATCATTAGTAACGGACGTAAACAACGTCGGTTACCAATGTAACAGACGTTGTTAAAGTCCGTTACCAATGACGTCTGGTACCAATGTGGTGAGCATAATTCCTTTTTTATTTTTCTAATATTTTTATTAAACTAAGCATATCAATGACCATAAAAAATTAGACCGATTGGACTTAAGGTGTGGCCTGTAGAAATTAAAAAATATTCACAAATATTTATATAAAAGGGTTGCATCCTTCCTTTAACCATAGGTGATAGTGTGGTGCCGTGGTTCGTGGAGGTTCGCGTGAACCAACGGTCTTGGGTTCGAATCCTGATAAGGCAGAATATACGTAAGTAGTGAAAAAAATCTCAGCTCTTGGAACAAAAATGGCCGGTCAAGTGGGGTGTGCCCCCATGTAAATATAACTTTTTTGCTATCATTTGATATTTTCAAAATATAAATTTTAAAATATTATTGGTAACGGACCTTGGTAACGGACGTTAACATAAGGTCTGTTACCAATGACTGTTATTGGTAACGGTCATATGCCCGTTGCTAATGATGAGTCATTGGTAACCCATAAAGGGTAATGGTTGTCATGCCCGTTACTAATGAGGATCTTCATCCGTTACCTATTAGAGTGTTTTCACGTAGTGAGCTAAAGTATATGCGATGATAAAGTAAGCCACAAATAAAAGAAAGAGTAAAGCGCATGGTCGGTCCTTAAACTTTTTCGGGTATGTCATCCCGGTCCCTGAACTTCTAAATTGCATATTTGGCTCCTTAAACTTAGCTTCGAGTGTCATTTCGATCCTTAAACTCTCAAATTACATATTTAGCTCTCTAAACTTAGTTTCGGGTGTCATCTAGGTCCATAGACTTTAAAAATATTGATTATTTGACTAGAAACAATTGTATTAGTTATTTTGTTCTTGAAAGTCGATTTGGAATGAAAATGAGAAGGGACTAGTGAGAATTGCAACCCAGTACTCCCATCTTAAGAAGATTAACCTCACTCATTGCTATATTAACGATGAGGGTAATTGAAAGATTATTATGTATTCAGTTGTTTTTCTCTAATAGTTCGTCACTATGATGTCACTATGATTCTTGGATCAACTACATCTCCATTGGTTGCACTAGTTTGATTAAGGTAGACCTAAAGCGATTCTATTCCGTGGATAATATTTAGCTCCAGGCACTTTTGAGATACTCCCAAAACACAATCATCATACCTAGTTTCAAAACTAAAAACACAGATCCTAATTTGATTTTTCTGATTGCTTTGACTTCCATCATTGGTTAGCCGCTGCATTTCAAAGTATATGAACATATATGGTACCCCAAAGGTAAGTTTAAGAATTCAAATATGCAAATTACAAGTTTGGGGACCGGGGTGACACCCGAAACTAAGTTTAGGGAGCCAAATATGTAGTTTACGATTTTAAGGACCGGAGTGACACACCCAAAAAAGTTTAAGGACCGGCCATGTATTTTACTCTAAAAGAAATGACACATACAAATTGTTTTGAATAACACGAATGGTTAAACGTTTTAAAAAACAACGATGAATAGTATTTTGGAACCGAGGTAGTACTAGCAATGATGATGGCGCACACATACGGATCACTGAGAAGTAACCCTCAAATTCCAAGGAAAGGCAATTAACGTCTCCCTATTCCTTTTCCTTTCGATCACCTCAAGTAATATCTTACTGGATTTTTTATGGTAGATAGTAGGAAACATGTATTTGGAGAGACAATGCGCTAAATTGAAACACAGGTTCCAGTTGAGCAAACACACGCAGTCTCAAATGCGTTGACTTTGGATACATATATATTCGCAACATTTACTCACTGCTGGGCTTCAAACTAGCTCTTGAGGAAAACGCAAGTAAATTAAAGCAGCGTGCGAGCAACAGTCGACAGCCATTCCTTCCTCTCACTGTATCAGCCACCTCGTAGGCTCGTAGTACCTTCTTCGCAAGAACCCCAAAAAGGAGGTCCCCTCTCTCGAACACTACCGTACCGGTAGACCTGTCGCCACCATTCGCTAGCTTTCAGAGCTGCAGACGTTCCATGCTACTTTGGCCTCCATGGTCCATCCTTAGCCATGCAAAGAACAGATAAACCAAACCAGCCCAGCTTCGAAGGTTCAGCTTTGCTCCCAAACAGAATTCTCATGTTCGTAAAAGAAGGAGCTGCAGCTTCGGGTGACTGCCTGTGGGCAAGGAGAATCTCCATTTGTTTAGCCATGATAATCCTCCTTATATGTTTATACTTTTACCTTTATTTGTAATATCAATCATGTAAAACTCGGCTTGCTTATCCTTCTTAAATGAATTGGTAGTGCTCTGCCTTTAGTTCAAAAAAAAAAACCAACTGCCCAACCGCGGTATATCCATATGGCAATAATGAACTAAAGCCGGTCTCAACGTGGGTTTCATGGGGAGTTTCGTGACATTAAATATGCTTATATGGCATAGGAGAGATAAGGAAAAGTTTCATGGTATGTGAGAGGAGTTTCATCACTATGAAACTCTTTTGGCTTAGTTATACCTAGCTTCTAGTCTAGATAACTGTGTAGTAAAACTGTGCAGAGACTGGCCTAATAGTGAACTGATTGCGGCGGAATCTGTCTACTAGTTCGAGTACTCGACTTAATACGAGCACTCATATTGTTTAGATTTACTTAGGATTTAATTAGAATAATTATTTCAATGGTAGATGATGTATCTATCATTAATGAGAAGCATGCAGTGACTTCATCAATCTATCTATCTATATATATCTTGGAAGTGCTCATTGGAATAAGTTTGGGTCCGTGTATTCATAGAGATCAGTGCGTATAAATGTTTATGTGTGAACTAGTGTTACGCAAAAAAAAAAAAGACTAAAGATAGATTCGCATGCCAATGTAGTCCACTTCAGCATATATAAGGATAATAACGAGAATCATAGGATGGTCCCACGCACCGGCGAGTAGTGGCAGTCGGTCAGCAACGTTTAACGTGTGATCACTGCCGAGTTGCAGTAAAATAAAAGTTTCTTTCTCTTAGAACTTTAGAAGTTTATGTGGCAAAAGAAGTTTATTTCCATCAAACAAGTTCAATAATATGATGGGTTCCCATACTTAGATGTATTGACGTGCTTGGCTTGAAATAGATTAAATATATTTTCACATCTCTAGCTTTAGATATAGGTTATGAGATGCTCGAAAACTTTAAAAGCAATGTCAAAAAAATCTTAAATTTCCACAACTATTTGGGCAGTATTTCGAGGGGAGGGAGTGGACGAAATAATTAGCACACAGCACGTATATTGTTTAGATAAAGGGAAATTCTATTTCATCGAGCAAACGAAGAAGCATCCCAGCCTCCTCGTCTTTCAACGAGTTCGGCTACTTAATTATTACAAGCTTGATTATGACAAAGAATACTTCTTCTCATAACTCTAATGTTTCACTATGAGGTAAACTCCGTAGACCTCATAGTACACACACCATCATACCAATTAAAATGGTAGAGATAACAAAAGATTCTAACAACCTAGTCTACTAAATCTCCAACCATTCTTGACAAAGATGACCATTGTTGACGTCTCCAAAAGCTGGCATGTATTGCGCAGTAGTGTACGACCTGCACTTATATGTACATGTACAATACAAATAATAAAACTGAAACCAGAGCAAACGCATGGACATCGAAAAAAAATGATCGCACAAGGACACCTATGTGTTGGGAACTGAGTGTAGCTTGTAATGTTATTTGTGGTGAAATATGCTCGCTCGAGTTCGAGTTCTTAATGTTGCAGGAGTGTTTGTATTTTTATGGATTTATTTCAATATTTAATGGTTTTATTCTTTTAGTGATAGCGAAGTACTCGTCGATAGCAATGCATCTATGGTGAATGAGTCAATCTCAATGCTCATAAAGATAAGATTTGTATAGTATTCCTACGGGTGAGTGTGTATGTGTTTATATGAGCATTAGCGTCTACGGTGTTTTGAGAAAAAAAATGGTAGGCCTTTTTTTTTCTAATGGTAGGTCTAGATATGAAACCAGGTATTAAAGATTACGGCAATGCTTGGGAGCGGACGTCCAATGCATCGGTCACTCCAATCCCAGTGATCATGTTGTGGTGGCATTTTTTTGCGCATTTTTTGTTACGATAGGCATATAAAGATATTGCGACAAGAGCACTTTACATGTATTTTTGTTGCAATAGACACGGAATTATCTTACAGAGAAAGTTTCATCTAAATTTTATTCATAATTTAGAATATCGTACCTAAAAGTTTATTCTAAATGTTTTGATAGTTTATTAGTTATGTTTCATATTTTTAATCCAATTTCATTGTTTTTAGGTTTTTTTAATATGCTTTTATAGTGTTGCAACTCTAGTTTAAAAATAATGTGGTTTAATTTTTAAATGTTGCTCAAAACGTAAGTATAGATGTTACAAATTTTGTTCTATGTATTGGTCTTCTCTCCGTGGATGTTATATGAAACATAGAGTCAAGTTGCGGCGGAAATTTTTTATCCTTGAATTAAGTGACCGCATCAGTTTTACATATGATTTTTTCATATTGCAAATGATGATTTTAAATATGCAATAAATAAATTTTAATATTGCACCGGATTATCGATGAAAAATTTTCATGGAACATCTGTACGCTATCGATGTGTCATCTAAGTCCCTGAACTCTCAAAATGCAATTTTATGTCACTAAACCTGTGTTGATGTGTCATCTGAGTCCCTAAACTCTCAAAATACATTTTTAGGCACTCAAACTTGTGCAGGGGTGTCATCCAGGTCCATAAACTCTTAAAATATATTTGCATAAACTCAATCATGGGTATCATAAGCCCCAACACATGAGAAGATGATGACTCTACCTTATTCTCACACTAAATATCTCTTTTTTCTTCGCCGTATTATGAGAGTTTGGAGACCCTGGGACAAGTTCGTGGATTTGAAAATAAATTTTGAAAGATTGAGGAGCTAGATGGTACACCTAGACAAGTTATAGGATCTAAAAATACATTTTGAGAGTTTGATGATCTAAATGACACTGAATAATAAGTTTAGGGGCCAGTGGTGTATTTTACTTTTTTTTCTTTGATGTAAACATCATGCGTTGCTGGAACAGGCCGAAAGGCTAAGCTGGGCCTAAAATGGTTAAAGTCTACTAAGCCCGGCTCTTTGTTTTTCACCCTGCGGCCCACATCTCAAGGAAGTTCGTTTTTCTTAACGCTTCTCCTTTTATATCGACACATATACAGACTTCTAAATCATGAGTGATCTCTTGAATTCCAGTAGCGTACTCCAGCCAAGTAGATACATGAACACTGCAATTGTACCATCAAAATAAAAAATGAAGAAAGTTTCAGAAAAAAAACTAAATGGTAAATGATGCTAAGAGAGTCCATGCAGCAGAACGTTCGGATCCGATGAGCTTCTACCATCAGTTAAAAAAAAGGCTTTGGCCAAACGATCCGCGTGCGCGCGGTGGCACGAAACGACTAGCGGGCACGAGACAAACGTTGCAGGCAGCTGCAACTAGCTTGGCCTTGTTTAGTCCTAAAAAACAATCCAAAAGTTCACTATGTAAAAAGAATAATTTCATGACACCAAAATATCGACATATGCATGGAGTATTAAATGTAGATGAAATCAAAAACTAACTGCACAGTTTTATTGTACTCTGCGAGACGAATATTTTGAGCCTAATTAATCAATTTTTGGATAATTTTTCACACATACAAACGAAATGTTACAGTGACTCAAACTCCCAAATCTCCACCCCTATTTTTCATCTAAACAAAACAAGGCCTCGGTATGTAGGGGCCCCGGCGCCTGGTACGCTCAAATGGCTCACGAAAAAAAATTACTATTACTACTGGTACGAGCGTTGTGCGTGACCATTCTAGAGGCAATGATGCCTTGTTTAGATACAAAATTTGCACCTTAAATTTGGCTCCTCGTAGTGCGTGCACTACTGTAGCATTTCGTTTGTATTTGTGAAAAATTATTCAAAAGTTGATTAATTAGGCTTAAAACGTTCGTCTCACAGAGCACAACAAAACTGTACAATTAGTTTTTGATTTCATCTATATTTAGTACTCCATGTATGTGCCGATATTTTGATGTAACGTGAATCTTTTATTTTATAGTGAACTTTGAATGTGAAATTTGGAATCTAAACAAGGCCTATACGTATCTCTAGATCTACCTGAGCAGTGACCAAAACGTCTTATCTGCTTGTACGTGACCGACATGGGTCCCTACGACGTTCGATCCGTTCGGCTGGCCGGTGGTCGCTGACCGGTACGGATTTACGTGGAGAGAAAAATACCGCTGTGATCGTTGATAAGTGGCTGGTGCTGATTCGTTGTGAGAGAAAAATACTGCTGACTAATGCTGATAAGCCAGACAAACAGACCGGTTATAGCATCCGCTGTCATATAAGATGGTCATAAAAAAATCCAGATAGCATCTCAGCTAACCCTCAACCGGATTGTACAAATTTCATTCCTGAACGATAAACAGACGCGGTAATCATAGTGAAGGGCACAGTTATGTTTTGCATAGGTACTTATTAGGAGACAATGATAAATACTCTTTTTTAAAAGAAAATATATATTAATATCTTAACCGGTGCATCAATCAATGCATATAGTCGTTCATTATTATACACTTATATCATCGATAAGCCAGGAAATTAAGAAAATAAAATGCTGAAAGTTTTAACTACAAATAAAACGTGCAATCTTCATCGTAAGAAAGGATTAAAAGGTAATTCTATTTCTGAAATCCCAACCATAAGCGACAAAGACCTCCATGCCTGCGGACTCAAGCATCGTGCAACCCATACTCACTGCAGGGCGATCGTCCACCTTCCGTGACAATGACAAAAAACGGGTTCAGTGTGTGTCTCTGAAAAGTACCTGCAAGTAGAAAATCACTAATCCTTTGTCAAATACCACATCATTTCTAAGTAGAAAATCACTAATCCTTTATCAAATACTACATCATTTCTAGATATCTAAATTGCCCAACACCTACATGACACTGTCACCTGCAATATAATGATAAATACTCTTTGGACAAAGTAAGTTACCAAGGCTAGTATATACTACGTATATGCATGGTCATGTTTCATCCTTCTTGTTTGTGATATGATATTTGTTTACCAATGTGCATGAATTTTAGAGCCGTTTCAGATCTGAATTAAGGAGTGGGTTTCGAACACATGTTCACAGTGTATGCATGTGTAACGGATATTTCGTCTTATCTTGAATTGTACATTTGCATACACAATTACGCAGTCTTTTCAAAATAGCATCCATATACACAGTCGTAGGGCATCTTCTTGTTCGGGCATCGTCCTCAAAACTTCCAAAAGGGCTGCGAGTGGTCCATGCATATGTCTCGTCCATCCCCAATGCAACCTCTATAGACGACGAATCAACACGGCAGGTAAATAGAGTACGTACAATCTAGCGTAATTAGCTATAGCGGCATTGCGGCAAGCAAGGGCTGGGAGAAGTGGTCCTAGCTAGCTAGAGCAAGTCGCCGGCTGCTCAACACGTCGATGACGATGGTGACGGCTGACTGTGCTAGATGACACGTACGTACGCGAGGGACTGGTCCTGGGCTCCGCGCCGCTCATTCTCTTCTTGTCTTGTTGCAGGACGCACACACACGAGGACTTTTTTTTGTTTTTAGCCCTTTTCGCGAAAGAAGTTAATAAATACGTATCTGGTAGAAAGATTTCAAAAAATGGACCCTGGGCTCGACGCTATAGCACGCGGCGCCGAGGTCACACAGCTCGGCGTCACGGTGCATGGCGCCGAGCCATCGCCAGCCGAGCCGACGTGGCGTCCGACGTGGCAGGGGCTCGGTGCCATAGACCATGGCGCCGAGCTTGGCGCCGTGGATCTTGGCGCAGAGCTCGGCGCCGTGGATCTTGGCGCCGAGCCTTTTAATAGGGCTCGGCGCCGAGCTCCTCTCGCGCGTCCGCCAGTCCACCTCGCCCGCTCGTCGTTGCCCGCCGCCGCTCCGCCCGCTGCCGGCCGTCCTGCCGCCCGGCGTCGCGCGCCGTTCCTCCCCCGGCCGCCCCCGTCCCGCCCCCGGCCGGCCGCCGCCCGCGCCCCCCGCCGCCCGTCGCCGCCGGGATGGGCCGGCGAGGGCCTGGCGCCCCTGGCCCCGTTGCCCCCCCGACCGCCGGCGCCCGTGGCCCGGCACCACTGCCCCCGGGCGCCCCTGCCTCCTGCCGCGTCATCCCTGTCCTGTAAGGTAAAAAAATTAGAGAAATAGTTAGTGATGTTAGTAATTTATCTGATAACTGGAATTATATATAGTAATTTAGTTACTATAGAAGTAGTTAGTGATTTTAGTTTAGTATATGCATAGTGATATTAGTTAGTGATAATATTTACGGTAGTGTTTTAGTTAGCGATATCATTGGTATACTACGTTAGTATAATCAAGATTAGTGGTAGTATAAAGTAGTATATATTAGTATATATTTGCAGTGATAGCTCATTGTAGTTTTGAAGAATAGACATGACTTACGGGGTAATGAAAGTTTGTTTCGATATTTGCATGTAGTACTAGATGGACAACCTAGTAAACATATATCATGGTGGCAGTGTGGAAAGTGATCGTTATGGATATGTTGAGTTTGTTGACATGCAAAGTGTGCCGGTTCTATTCAATGAAAGGCCATCTTTTAGTGAGTTTGTTGTAAGGGCTCGTGAGGAGATACGTTTCCATGGAGACGTTGATGACATAGAAGTTGACGGTGTTATCAACCTAGGTGCTCCCCCCCAACATCTTGAGGCGGACCGTCCGAATTGACAGTGAGAAGCAATGGGATAATTATGTGAGAGTGGCAATGAAGAGTCAGTTGCAATGTTTAGATGTGGTGGTGCAGCCGGTGTTTATTGATCCCACCCCTAACATGTGTTGCCCAGTAATGGATCATCTCCCACATGGTGACTCTCCGGTACGGGAACTTGGTAGGAGTTTTGATGAACCTTTGCCGAGTGTCCCCGATGCTCAATCTGCTCCTGATAGTAAGTATCGCATCCACATATGTTGTTGGAGCTCATGCAATGCCATTTTATCATGATATCCTTATCTTTATGCCTTTTGTTTTATAGGGGACATTCATGATAATGTCGGTGTTAACTCATTGCCCTATGGTGTCTGAAATGAAGAGGAAATTAGGGCCTCCAATAGTGTGGAAGTTGAAGCTGTAGTTATGCATCATGATAATGTCGGTGCACACCGAGTCTCCTCCTTTGTCCGAAATGAAGATGAAATTAGGGCCTCCAACAGCATGGCAGATGTGGCCGATGAAGCTCAAGTTATGAATGATGATGAGCTTTATCAGTGTGCGAGGGCCATTGACTCTGATGATGACCGACCGGTTGGAGAGCTTATAGAGAGTGATATTGAGATGATGAGACGTATTCTGCCTGGTCATGACTTAAGTGTTCATGCATTCAGTGATCTTGCACATTCAGATAAGGCTCGTGCAGAAGGTCGTGATGAAGGCCTTTTAGACGCTCCTGAGGTTTCTTGGAGCATGACAGTTGAGACGGGGCGCATCTTCAATGACCTTCCATCATTGAAAAGGTGGTTGCAGCATTTTGCAGTCCTTCGCAAAAGGCGATACAAGGTCCTCCATTCTTATGCTGAGCGGCGGTACACAGTTGTATGTGACAAGGACCGTTGTGATTGGAGGGTATGTGCAAGGAAGCAAAAGGTCACCGGTAAGTGGAAGATCACAAAAGTGGTTGGGCCACACACATGTTCAGAACATGAGTTGACAACTAAGCATCGACAGTTGAGCTCAACCTTAATTATGAAGCGGCTAATGGGAATTCTGAAGAAAGAACCCACCATGAAGGTGAATACAATTATCAGCACAGTTAAGGAGGTTTATGATGGATACCAAATTACTTATGGTAAAGCTTGGAGGGCTAAGCAGCGGGCATGGAAGATGATATATGGGGATTGGAAGGACGACTATGAGCTGTTGCCGGAACTTTTAAATGCAATCAAAGCGGTGAATCCAGGGACAGTTTACGAGTACATGCCTAAACCAAATGAGTTGATCAATGGGCGGCTGATTTTCTTCCGACTCTTTTGGTGCTTCCCTCAGTGTGTTGAGGCCTTCAAGTATTGTCGTCCCGTCTTCTCAATTGACGGCACGTTTCTTCTTGGCAAGTATGCAGGGGTGCTTCTTATAGCCATATCTATTGATGCAAACAACGAACTGGTTCCTTTGGCATTTGCCTTGGTTGAGAAGGAGAACAAAGATAGTTGGGGCTGGTTCTTGAGACTCGTCCGGATACATGTGGTTGGTCCCGGTCGAGAGGTTGGTGTCATATCTGATAGGCACCAGGGCATACTGAATGCTGTGCGTGAGCATATACAGGGGTATGCCCCTTTGCACCATCGTTGGTGCACTCGACACCTTGCCGAGAACCTCCTCCATAAGGATGGTGTCAAGGACAACTTCAAGCTATTCGAGTAGTGTGCACGTCAGCTTGAGGATAAGTACTTCCGTGAGAAGTTGGAGCAGATCAGAACAGCCACCAATGCAGAGGGTAGACAATGGTTGACAAGATTGATGAAAGATTTGGAGAAATGGACTAGGGCCCATGATGTTGGAGGATGGAGGTACGAGTTTCAGACCAGCAACATGGCGGAGTCGTTCAATGGCCTGCTCTTGGGGATACGTGGTATGCCTGTGAATGCTATTGTTTCCTACACTTTCTACAAACTTGTTGCGTTTTTCAATGATAGGCATGCCAAGGCTAGAGAGTTGCAGAGTCGTGGAGTGAGATGGCCTAAAAACCCAACACAACACCTGAACAAGACAAAGGAACGGGGACACACGCATGAAGTCATGTGTTTTGATCATACTTCGGGCACTTATGAGGTAGTACAGAGGGGTGGTACAACATCCGATGGCGAGATCCGAGAGTCCAGAAAGCATGTGGTTTGTCTACAAGAATTTACCTGCACTTGTGGTGCACCAAAGCAATATCACTTCCCATGTTCTCATATGGTGGCTACAGCAAGAGCTCGAAACTACGACATCGAGAGTAGGATACCTCGTGAGTATAGTGTTGACTACCAAGTGCTCACATGGAGTCCTAGATTCGTACATTTTCGGGACTCGGGAGAGTGGCCTCCATATGACGGCCCGAAGTACGTTGCAGATCCAGCTTCCCGTTGGGACAAGCATGGGTCTAGAAAGAGGACGAGGTACAAGATGGTTATGGATCAGATTCCAGGAAGAACTAGGCGAGGTAGTGGAA
The DNA here is from genome assembly GCA_033239725.1 of Echinochloa phyllopogon. Classification (NCBI taxonomy): domain Eukaryota; kingdom Viridiplantae; phylum Streptophyta; class Magnoliopsida; order Poales; family Poaceae; genus Echinochloa; species Echinochloa phyllopogon. The sequence goes on along the minus strand of BTCW01000018.1, from coordinate 56,820,638 downwards.
CTCCATTTCCTAATGACCCCGATCAATATGAATGTGGCAAGTGTGGTAGACTGGGTCACAATTCACGCACGTGCCATTGGCGTATTAGTCAGGTGACAATAAATTATGTACTTTGTTGCATTTTGTAAATTATTTCCCGCATTTTATCGGTTACTTGCATACATTCGTTGCAAATATTTTTTTGTAATATTTATTGTTAAGATGTTAAATTTTCTAACTAATCTGTCTCTCTATTTCAGGATGGCGCTACCCCACCTGCCGGATCCGTACTACGACCAGAACCACCGAGGACGACTCACGGCGGAGGTGCAGGTAATGACATACTCTCGCTTCGTCAATCATATTACATTTATAATTGCTACTTACTTTGTTAATCAAAATTTTAATTTTGCGCATGAACTGCCCCTTATTCGTCCTCGAACCCATAACGGGTTCGTTGACATGCGGTACGATGACAGGTACACTCCTCTCTTGAGGATGGCTGGCCTGGACGTTGTATCGTACCAAGTTCGCTGCGGGTTGCCTGTTTAGAACCCAGCGGCGATCACAACTCTTGTTGATAGGTAAAATCATAGTCCCACAAATCCGGTCTTTTTTTTAATATATTGGATGATTCATTTCAGTGTCTCATTTATGTAGGTGGAGGCCGGAAACTCATACTTTCCACCTTCCTTGTGGTGAGATGACAGTGACACTTGAGGATGTGCAGAAGCTTCTTGGACTCGGTGTCAGAGGGCGTCCGGTTACATGCCAGTGCAGCCCTGAGGGTTGGAGGGATCGTGTGCACGCCTTTCTAGGGAGAGAGCTTCCTGCCGCGGCTCCGGGTTCACGGACCTCTGGGGTACCTATTTCTTGGCTCTGACAGAACTTTGGCGTTTGTCCGGGAGATGCAGATGAGCAGACAGTTACCTATTACTGCAGAGCTTGGATCCTTCACTTGTTTGGGTGTGTTCTCTTTCCAGATGGCACTGGTGACTCCGCGTCTTGGATGTACATCCCTTGCCTGACAGACTTCTACACGGCGGGGGGTTACATTTGGGCGTCCGGAGTCTTGAGTTTCTTGTACCGTCACCTTTGCGAGGCTTGTCGGCGCACCCGACAGGGCAGTTCTGTTGGGGTGTGTGTACCTTCTCCAGCTTTTGATGTGGACTCGTTTACCTGTTGGTCGGCCCACAGTTCTTCCTCCACGTCCCTGGTTTGTGGAGCCCCATCCTCGACTTCGACCGACGATTGCTTACCTTTGGGACCAGGTGACACCTCCACATGCCCGGTCTGTGCGAGCATACGTCGAGTATGCTAATGAGCTGGATTGCCTCACACCCTCTATGGTGAGCTAATTTCATTCCGTTACCGCTTGTACTAGATTGACTCATTTGATTGAACTGTTGTAAGCGATACTAACATACAAAGTTTTTCTAGGTCTCTTGGCAGCCGTACACAGATCCGGAGGTGGGACAGTTCCAATGGAGCAGCATGTGCTTCACTGATGAGGATCTATATAGGATGACGTGCCCGCTGATCTGCTTCTACGCAGTTGAGTACCACCTACCGCAGCGAGTTGCTAGGTAGTTTGGTTTGCGACAGGAGTGGCACGTACCACCGTTCTCGACGTCCATCGGGTTGCACAAGTAAGTGCATTCACTTGTCCATTTCGAAAATGAAAAAATTCAAGTCCATTTCGATTATGATTCACCTCTCCATTTCGTTTATGATTGTGCATTTAGATTAATGAAAAAGTTGTCAATTTCGATTATGATTCCCTTGTGCATTTAGATTAATGAAAAATTGTCCATTTCGATTATGATTCAAACAACCATTTCGATTATGATTCCCTTGTGCATTTCGATTATGATTTACTTGTCAATTTAGATTAATGAATAATTGTCCATTTCGATATGATTCACTTCATTTTAAATCATTGTTGAAACTGTATTTACAGGATTGATCGTCAGAAGCATAAAAAGACTACCGATTTCGAGAGACTTCACCTCGCTTACATTGAAGAATGGGATCTTTTTGATGAAAATGTGTATGAAAATGAGGACGAGCATACGAACTACAACTTCCGGGCTTTCCTTTCTTGGTACTTAGGTGTGACTCGTCCCAGATTGAAGGTGCAGTGGACAGGTGCTGACTACGCCGACATGGATTCGTCTGATGACGAAGATACGTCCTATGACATTGCGACCCAGGAAGGGACCGTTGTGGAGGCTGCGCCAATCTTGGATAGAGTGGTACTGGAAGCTCTGGAATCATATTTTAAAAAAGTTTAATGATTGTTGACGAGTAACAGCTTGTTTTCATTTGTGCTTTGCAGGGCAACGCGCTAAGGCAATCGGTGCTTGATATTGAGCGGTTTTCGACGACGGATGTCGATGAGAGGACGACTACCTTTCTTGGGGTAAGTTTGCAATGATTTTCAATATTAACACGTAAATATATAAATGTCATCGAAACATATCCATTGACTAATAATTGAATTTCAGAGACTTGCACACCAGCTACGTCGTGCTGCAGCTCGTTGTGGTTGTAGGAGTAGCGCGGCGAGGGACGTGCGTGGCAATGCGGCTCGGCGAGGTGCAATACAGGCCACTGCTTCGCACGACAGGTCAACAACGGATACTTTCGCTGACGTTGCAGTTGAGGGCGAGGAGGAGGACGACCACGAGGAGATTGGACCATCTCAGATCCTAGATGCTCCTCAGCCTTCGCAGCCTGCCACATGTAGGCAGCGCCGCTCACGTGACTGTTACACTCCGGGCACCGATGCTCTAGGTAAGGGCAAGGGTAAGGCTAGGAGGCACTGATGGTTGTGGGTGACTTGTAATGGTTGTGGGACACTGTGATGGTGAATGTGTTGTATGCGACTTGTGATGGTGGCTTGTGTATGTGACTTGTGATTGTCGGGGGCTTTTGATGCTCAAAACCAAGGGAAGTTATGGCAAAAATATTTCGTGACTTTATGGACTATGGACTGTTGTTATGGACTGTATGGATTAATTTTATGGACTCTGTTTATGTCGTGGTAAACTTGTTGTGTCTATGTGAACCTATGATATATATGCCTTGTAATTATTCAGGATGGAATAAAACAAGGGAAGTTCTGCCAAATTTTTTTGGTGAAAGGTTACTAATTTAGAAAATTATTGAATGTCTGATATGTAACTACCACTGTACCAACCACATATTTCAAATAAATAATTAAGACAATCAAATCGTAAAGAAATATTATATACTACAGATTCTGTAAATATATGAAATGACATGTCACTGAAAAGTCTAGATTCCAAATAGCCTTTTCAGCGTCCTTCAACATAGCATTTTCAGTGTTCATTAGAATAGCCTTTTCAGCATCCTTCAACGTAGACTTTTCAGACAGCTATCCTAGCCTTTTCAGATGCATTAACCACAACACATCATGAGTAATTACATGCCTCGGCCTATATACACACACACTGATGAAACCACACCACATCAGTAGCAATGTCTGGAGGGTCATCTAGTGGGAAGGGTTTCGGCTCAGGGAGAGGAAAGGGGGGAGGAAAGGACCTCCCATTGTGTGGGAGGGGTCTCTTGGCCCAGATGAGTATTGTGAGGCAGTGTATGAGTTGCCAGTTCAGAGTAAAAGTGATTTCGGTAAAGAGTGCCCTCTGAGAGGATACGATAAAAGGAGAGAAGACTAGCCGAAATGCATGCATGGGGAAGATTGCTTTTTGCAAATGATGGTTGAGGGCACAGACGGAGGTCGTCGTTTCTTCAAATGCCCACGAGCATAGGTAAATATTATTGCTCTTCGCTTTTAATATATTTTCATATCACTTTCTATCTACAACTTACGATAGCTATTTTTTAATAGTCCTCCAAGGCGCCAGAAAATTGTGGTTTTGTTAGGTGGGTCGATCCTCATCCTATTCATCCATATCAGGAGTACATCTACTACTTGCAGAATCGCATCTTCGATCTAGAAATGAACATGAGCAGCGGTAACAAGGATGACAGTTCAGAGGAGGCAATGTGCACGGACCCAGATTGCAGCTGTGCATGCCACAAGAAAGATGGACCTCCAACGCCACAGTCTCCACCCCCACCACCGCCGCCGCCTGTAATGAGCGGATACTATGGAAAAGGTGCAACACAGTTTGCTATGTGGGGACACTACTAGAGTACCATATCGTAGTCATTTCCTACATCCATATTGTTATTAGTGGTTACCTAAGGCATGTTAGGTTTATTGGAGGACATGTTTACCCTTGTTTGGTACAGGTCCTCACATGCCACTACATGTGTTCTGCATTTCGATTATCCACTGCACTATTTCGTGAGTTTTTTAATTCGTATTCTTTGAGGCCAAAACGAAAAATGCACCGCTTGACAACCAACCAAAATAAAAAGTGCAACATTGTTCTTGGATTAACCGCGCAAGAATAAAATGTGCATTACATGCGAACTAGCATAATAGTCAAATACTCTTAGACATTGTCCATAACTACTTCATTAGACATGCAAATGTAGAGTGCTACTGAGTACAACGCGGCCACTTTCCCTTCCTCAAAGCATCGGGATTTTCCTCCAGTGTTTCTTTCGCACGACGAGCACGCTCAAGCTTCTTCTCTCTCTCTCCTCCCTTGCCTTCGCAGCACACCTCATTTGCAGCTCCTCTTCACGCTCCTTTTTTTCTGCCTTCTGTTTGCGCCTCATCTCCAACCTTTCATTTATCTCTGCATCCCACTGCTTCATTCCATCCCAAAAGTCCTTGTCTTTATTCTTAATCTCAGTGTCGATCCACTACTCATAATCGCATAGCGGTGGTGGAGTCCGCAAAAAATTATGAGTTAGATTGCTATTACATGAAGTAACGAATCAAAAATCACTATTTTGACCACTAAGTTCTCACCATCATGCCAATGCGGATCTGCTCCGGTGTTAGATCGAATGCAAAGTTCGCACACATCCAGTACCTTTGTCTAAAAGTCTCCTCTTCCTCTGAAACCTCTACCTTACAAGGATCACCACAAAAGCAAATCGGCACGGGAGCACCGCTAGGTAATGAGTAAGGTTCGAAGGCATTGCGAGGCCTTTGTTGAAAGTTATTCCTCCTACTCAACAAAACATATTTGGACTAAATTGACGACTCTACTAACAAAATCGGAGAATTTACTATTTTGGACGAAGATTACCTTGCTTGACCACCTCTACCTCGCCTAGGCATCCTAGTTTTCAATAACACACGTACACATATTAATCATCTAATAACTCAAAACTCATAAGAAGTTTCATATCTAGGGTTACAAAATACACATAATTTAAACCAAATCAATCAGAGAAAAATAGAGGACATGAGAGAGGATACATTACTCTCGAAGATCTACGGAAAAAAATCAAAGTTTCCACGGTCATATAGATCGATTCCGGACGTTGGTTGGGTGGGGAAAATAGGGAAAACCGAGAGCAACAAAGAACAAATGGAGCAGCCTCCAGGGACGCGGCTGAGGTTGAAAATGGGGGCTCAGCGCCAAGATCCACGGCGCCAAGCTCGGCGCCATAGACCATGGCGCCGAGCCCCCTGCCACGTCGGACGCCACGTCGGCTCGGCTGGCGATGGCTCGGCGCCATGCACCGTGGCGCCGAGCTATGTGACCTCGGCGCCACGTGCTATGGCGCCGAGCCTAGGGTCCATTTTTTGAAATCTTTCCACCAGGGACGTATTTGTGAACTTCTTTCGCGAAAAGGGCTAAAAACAAAAAAGTCGGCACACACACTCTCCCTGTTGTGGCGCGGCCCACCCATACGCATGTACTCCCTCTCTCTCTACATGATTTAGACGTCGATTTGGACAATGATATGATCTTCAAAACGTAACTTTAATCTGTTATTTTTTAAAAAAATATTTACTAAAAATAATATATGTATATTTTTATAAAAATATTTTTAAGATAAATCTATTCATATAGTTTTCATATTTCCAAACTCAACGACTTAAAAATTATTCGTAATTTATATTTTCAATATTTAACTGAAATCTTATCCAAAATAATATCTAAATCCTATATGGAGGAGTATGCATGCCAGAGCATACAGTATCCAAAACAATGTTTTTTTTAAGTTCTGGTCTTTGTTTTCTCTATTTATGATTAATAAATGATGATGCTTACATATACTCACCATTATTCGAGTATGTATACATATACGACAAATAAGTAAAAGCGTGCGTACGTGCACAAAATCTATTTTTTAAAAAAGTTTTGGTTCTTTTTCCATTTCTGATTAAATGGTGATGCTTATCATATATACTCACTCAAGTATGCCTAAAGTTCGAATTGAACGTACGCTTGTGGGCAGGGAACGAACGAGAAAATTCCTACTGTCGAGCTATCAGCATGTTGTCATCACAGTAATCTTATCTCTTCTTCTGTCCCTGCACTGATAGTGATAGGATCCTCTCGCCATTTACAGCTTGGCCAGATATGAGTTCTTCGTCCTCTTCCACGGCTGCCCAATGAAGCACGTGCGGAAACAGGTGCGCCACACCCCCGTTACTATACCCTCCCCTCCTTATTGCTGCATTATTTAATCCGCGCTTAGCGAGCCCACAGCGGTTTCTTGCTGTAGCAAATTAAGCTCGCCTCGCACAGGCACAGCTGTCGTGTCACAAAGTCTATAATGGAGCAGCAGCATCAGCAGGAGCTGGACCTGGAGCTCCGGCTCCTCCACCCCTGCTCCTCGGATGCGCCCCAGGCGGAGCCTCCCGGCTTCTTCATCTGCACCTACTGCGACCGCAAGTTCTACAGCTCGCAGGCGCTCGGCGGCCACCAGAACGCGCACAAGTACGAGCGCACCCTCGCCAAGCGCCGCCGGGAGATCGCCGCCGCCATGCGCGCGCACGGCGCCCGGGTCGTCGACTCCGCAGCCGGCACCGGCAGGCCCGGCGGAGGCGGCGCCGGAGGAGGACTCGACGTAGCTGCAGGAGCTGAGGCCTTGATGGCGAGGCTCCTGGCCTCGAAGCAAGGTGGGCAATCCGGTGGCGGCCATCTGCGCAGCAAGAGCAGCTCGTTGGAGCACGGCGTGGAGCTGGACCTTTCGCTCAAACTATGATTGGGTTCTTCTGAATTTCTGATTCCCTCCTCTGTATTTTTTTTCTTCCCTTTGGCTTTATTGCCTGCTTAATTTCTATGCTATAGTACTCAGATGCACCTTAATTTAGTTCGTTTGTGCCTCTCGTATATATACTATCTCCGTTTTTAAATATATGTCGTTTAGAACAACCAATTTAATTCAATTTACTTGAGTTTGTCTGGTCGGTATAATTTCTTCGGAACAACAACTTCACGATTTCAATTGCTTCTCTTCATTTATTTATTCCCAATTCTACCGATTTAAGCATTTCTACGGTCGCAGGTCCTAGACGTCATTTATCTAAGAACAAAGAGAATATAGGGCATGTTCGGTTCCCGAACTAGCCTAGCCTCGCCTCTCTTTGACAGGCTAGGCTTGCCTTGCTCGCCGCATAGAGCAGATTTGGCTCGCTCACTGTGGCAAGCAAAAACTTGCTTACGCAAGCCCCGAGACTGTGGCAAAAGAAGCAAACGTGTTTTTCCTTGCCTAGCCTGGCAAAGCAAAGCGGCAGAAAGATTTCCAAACGCCCCCTAAGCGTGTGGGATTTCTAGAGAGCCTTATAAAGGGTCTTAATTTTATCATGCATATATGGAATTAAATTAAGTTTTTTTGGCATACCTCCAAATCTTTAGTTGACAAAAATTATGGCATGCTTATGTCGAGCGGTCTGAACTAATATGAATGTGTGTGCAATCGATTGTTCTTTGAAGGGTTTTTTTCTGTGCATCTCCTCCTGATTTTTTTTAATTGTTCAGACGAAGTATTCCATGTTGCAGCTATTCTTCCTGATGTTATAGATGTTCTCTCATGTTGTAAATGTTTCTCTATGATGTTGTAATGAAACTTAATGTTGCAACTCCCACGTTAAATTGCAGACGCGTGCATATTTCGAACACTGATATATATTTTCGATGTTGCATCCTGTTGTCTAAAAATTAAATTTGTAGCATCTAAAATATAGCAGCTCCTTTTTTTTCAAATGCTGGATTAAAAGAAGTCACATAAGTGAAGGGCATCGAGGATGCTATCAGCTGCGAGCTATTGGGAAAGAAGTCACACAGAGATCCCCCCCTTCCTCTTTTCAGAAGTCTAAAGTTCAATTCTAAGTTGCCACTGCTATACATAAGTTGGATCAAATATATTATATTAATTCTGTATTTTCTCTGTTCCAAAAAAATGGCATTATAGTATTCAAATTTTATCCAAAATAAATAACATTATGATATCAAATCTTGTGCATGCATAATGTGGCGTGCTTATGGAAACTGATTTCCTTGATCTTCTCCGTGCAATCTCAATGTAACACCCAAAAATGGTCTATTTAAAATTTTTAGTAATTAAATTAATTGTTTAATGTTATTTACTATCTTGTTCATAATTAACATAGGGTAAATAAATAATTTCTGGAAATTAAAATCAAATATAAGGCGTAGTAACATTTTTGTTGCATTCATGCTGCTGCATTGAGTTTCGTATTGCTTGTGGTTCAAATGAGGATTTAAATTTATTTAAATTCAAATTTGAATCACCCTGTTTGCAGCCCTAGAAAAGTTGTTTGGCCAAAGTTCATTTCTCCTCCCTGAACTTCTTTCCCGGTCCGTTTTTCCCTTCTCTTCTTCTGTTTCCCGCAGCAGCCCAATCCCTCCCGCTCGGCCCACCTCTCCACGGCCCAACGCCCCCTCTTCGCTTCCCCCAATCCAGCCCACCACACGCGCCCGGCCCAAACATCCCCACCGCTCTCCTCCACCTGGGCCGAAGCCCCGCGCACCACGGCCCGCCTCCTGTTTTCCCTCCACGACCAGCCCAGCTCGGCCCAGCATCTTCCCGCCCTCTTTCCTTTCCCCCAGCCCATCAGCGCCAGCTCTCACTCCTCGCTCTTGGGCCACGCAGAGGGGAATCGGCCCAGCTCACTGCCCCCCTCCCTCCCCTCCCCTCTCACTGCCGGATGGGCCCCACCTGTCGGGCTCATCCCCTACCTCCAGCCCATCGAGCCGGGCTCGGCTCCGAAGCGCGCCACCGCGGCCCAAGCCTTGGTCTACCCCTCCGCGCTGCCTGTGGCCTCGCAGAATCTTCCACGAAGCTTCGCGCCCGCTCCCTTCCATCCGCGTGGCTTTCCCCGCATGGAAAGCGAGCAGCGCCGCCGGCCGCCACGGGATTCGGCGTGACCCGCACGCCGAGGCCCCCTGGGGCTATTTAAACAGAGCCCTCCGCACCCCTGAACCTCACCCATCCCCCTCGAACACCAAGCCACAGCGCCTTCTCCTCCCTCCGCTTCGCGCCGCCGCCATTGGCCCACGGAGTCGATCTCCGGCGCCGCTGCCCTCTGCCCAACGAAGAACCATCCAGGAGCTCCGCCCGGAGGTAATGCAGCTATCCACGCCATCCAAACTCCCCTGGTTCCCCTGATTCAAAGCTAATCGCTCGCCGTCGTTACACAGACTCACCGGCGCCGCCTCGCCTCGTCGTCCGCACCCCTCGCAGACGCATCGACGCCGAGAACCACCCAGGTGAACTCGCCATCTTCTCCCGGCGCCATAGGACCAAGCCGCGTCGCATTTGGCAGTCCGTAGCTCGAGTTTGGCCTCGCTCCGGTGAGCCTCCGCCGCCGGCTGAGCGGCGCTGCCGTCCCCTGAGTCGCCGGCGACTCCTTCCGCCCCGGGTCCGATCGCAGCCGCCCGATCGAGATCCGACGGCCCGCGCGCGTCCCCGCTTCGAGTCAAACAGAGTCAATACCGGTCAACTGCGGTCAGCTCTGCGCGTTTTGCTAAAGAGCCCTCCTAGTTTCCCTATATTAACCCGCGGTCCACTCCCATTCAAAAATATTTACAACCAGGTCCTGTTTTATTTAAACCCCCCCCTGACCTTTTAAAAATTAGAACCCGCGGTCCAGCCTCTGCATTTTTGCACGTTAGCCCTCCTGTTTTAATACGAAATTACGTATAGGTCCTCGGTTTTTCACAAATAAGCCCCCGAAACTTAGAAAAGCCATATCTTTCTCGTTTTAGCTCCGATTAGTGTGATTCTTGCGCTCACGTGTTCGTAGCGAAGCGTAGATTAATTCTAGAACCTTCTTTTGTACTGTTTCTACTGTTTGGTGTACTGTTTCTAATAGAATACCTTTGTTTGCATGTATTAGCTTGTGTGGATGCTTGTGTGGTGATTCGTGTCTAGTCGGTGAGCCGTTGCCGTTGGAGTTTGAGTACGAGGACCCTCAGGAGCCGGACTCGCAGCAGCAGCAGCACTTTGAAGAAGGCAAGTTATAGCACGGACAATCCTTGCTTCCTACTCACTTGTAATACATACATGCATGTGTCTAATTTGATGTACCTATTAAGGTTGTACCTAGTCTTGTTTATCCTATCCTTGTTTACCTTGGGTTTATTGCATATGGGTAGAACTTTGCTAGGCGCAGCTACTGTCACCTTTACTTAACTGTTAAACTTGTATTAATGGTCCACTTCAACTTTAACATTAAAACTTGCTTTTTAGCAACATGGATTAGGGAGCTAGAGCATGTGCTGTGTGCTTTGTTCTTGTGTCTCCCTCTAAGAACCGGTTCTTAAAGCGGCAACCCAGGAGCCTGTCGCCACCGCTGGAACTATAATGGCTCTGGTCTTGGACAAGTAGCTTGTACGGCTCTAGCTTGATAGTGGTTACCGAGGGGCCAACGGCGTTGTGGGAGGCAAGGCACGGGGTGTTTTCCCGATTCCACCGAGGACGGTAGCCCCGTCGGCTAGGTCTCGTTAGACCCAGTCCCGTGTTGGGAGTCTCAGCGATTGAGAACTCCGCGCGTTGCGCATTGTTGGGCGGATACCCGCGCTCTGGACGCCATCGACCCCCTTACGGTGGACTCCGTAGGCGTATGTCGATCTCGGTGCCTAAGGACTCACCACCTTGTAGTACCCCAGCGGCTACTGTCTTGTTATAGTGTCTTGTGAAAAGCCTCGTAGCGTCCCTATGCAGTCACACCTCGGAAGTGTCGATGTGCGTGGTTGGGTGCAAAGTTCCTTAGAACTTTTACGCGACTGGTGGGTAAAGGGCGAAACCTCTGCAGAGTGTAAATCTATCATGATAGCCTTGCTTAGGGTCACGAGCGGCCTGGATCCTTTTTGATTAGAAGATGATGTTTATTTATGCTTAATACACTTTATTAATTGGGTTGCAACGGGGTTCTCATTCACTTGTAGTAACTTGGATAATGTTAAAACGGACCAACTAAAAGTGCTAATGCAGTTAAGCCGTGTCTAAGCCTTTTTGAGCCTTCATAACCCGTGCTATACTTGCTAAGTAATTGTTTTACTTACACTTGTCATTTATTCAACAAAATCCCGGAGGGGTAACAGATTGGGATGTGCATGAGTCTGATGCTGAGTTTCCAGAAGATTTACCATACTACTGAGTTGTGTTCTCCCAGTCAGAGTCCCTGTGGGATGCGGCTACGCTTAGAGAGAGTTTATTTAGTCTTCCTCTATCCATGTATTTCATTTATGCAGCACTCTGATGTAAACACTACGTTATGATGAATAAATGAAGCATTTGATCTCTGTTTTACCATATTTGTTTGCTATATGTGTATGTGAACTCCCTGGGCACACATATGGCCCGCCAGGGGCAAGCTCAACCACACGGGTGCAGAGACCATCGAGGGAGCTACCGACGTGGTTGTGGGTACGTTCCCTATCAACTCGACTCCTGCAACCATTTTGTTCGATTCTGGAGCTTCGCATGCTTTCATATCCGCTGCTTTTGTGAAAAAGAACCTAGTGGCATTGCTGCCCATGAAGAATGCTATGCTAGTAAGCTCACCAGGGGGGAACAACGAGCCACTCTACGTTGCCCCCATATCACCATCACAATAAGGGGGGTAGATTTCGAGGCACGCCCGATAGTCCTGGAGACCCTTGGGTTTGACTTGATTCTGGGTATGAGCTGGTTAACCAGATATGATGCAGTAATCCAGTGCGCCAAGAGAGCAGTACAGCTGACAGCCGAGTCCGGTGAAAAGGTGGAGTACCAGGCAGCCAGTCCCTTGGGGCATAATCAAGTCAACCAAGCCGAAGGTGCAGCGCCTGAAGACATCAGAGTAGTGAGCCAGTTCCCGGATGTATTTCCAGATGAATTGCCAGGTATGCCCCCAGAACGCGAAGTTGAATTCGTTATTGAACTGAAACCTGGCACTGCACCTATAGCCAAGAGGCCATATAGAATGGGAGTAAAGGAGCTAGCAAAGCTCAAGGAGGAGTTAGACGCGTTGCTAGCCAAAGGGTACATTCGTCCGAGTTCTTCCCCATGGGGAGCACTGGTGTTGTTCACAGATAAGAAAGATGGGACACAGAGGTTGTGTGTGGACTATCAAGCCCTCAACGAAGTGACCATCAAGAACAAGTACCCATTGCCAAGGATTGACGATCTGTTTGATCAGCTGAAGGGAGCTTGTGTGTTCTCCAAGATAGACCTTCGATCGGGCTATCACCAGATGAGGATCCGCCCGTCAGACATACCCAAGACCGCTTTCACCACTCGGTATGGGTTGTATGAGTTCTTGGTCATGTCTTTTGGATTGACCAACGCTCCTGCATACTTCATGTACTTGATGAACAGCGTGTTCATGGATTACCTTGACAAGTTTGTGGTGGTATTCATTGATGACATTCTGGTCTTCTCCAAGAATGAGGAAGAACATGAGGAACACTTGAGATTGGTGCTGCAAAGGCTCCGAGAACATCAGTTGTATGCCAAGCTGAGCAAGTGTGAATTCTGGTTGAAGGAAGTGGCATTCTTGGGTCATGTGTTGTCCAATGGAGGAGTGGCAGTCGATCCGAGGAAGGTCAGCGATGTGCTAAGCTGGAATCCACCTCGGGATGTGAGCGAAATCAGGAGTTTCCTTGGGATGGCCGGGTATTATCGACGGTTCATTGAAGGATTCTCCAAGATTGCTAAGCCCCTGACGGCGTTATTGGAGAAAAATGCCAAGTTTGTCTGGTCTGAGGAGTGTCAAGCCAGCTTCGAGGAGTTGAAGAAGAGACTAACCACAGCCCCAGTGCTGGTTCTGCCCGACATAGCGAAGAGCTTCTCCATCTACTGCGATGCATCTCGTCTAGGACTGGGGTGTGTACTCATGCAGGAAGGGAGAGTCGTGGCTTATGCATCAAGGCAGTTGAGGAAACATGAGCAGAACTACCCCACACATGATCTAGAGTTGGCAGCTGTGATACATGCTCTGAAGATTTGGAGACACTACTTGATTGGTCACAAGTGTGACATCTACACTGATCATAAGAGCCTCAAGTATGTCTTCACTCAGTCAGAACTGAATATGAGACAACGCCGATGGTTGGAGTTGATCAAGGACTATGATCTGGAGATCCACTACCACCCAAGAAAGGCTAACTTGGTGGCAGATGCTCTAAGTAGGAGAAGTTATGTGAACAAGATCACCGGTCTCTGTCTGCCAGCAGAGCTCAGCTTAGAGTTTGAGAGGATGAGTCTGGGATTTGTGACCAGCATCACAGAGATGACGGTAGAACCGACTCTGGAGCAGGAGATCCGGAAAGGTCAGCTTGGGGATGAAAAGATCAAGGAGATTATGGAGCATGTTGCTCTAGGAAAAGCCCCTGGTTTTTGAGTGGATGATCAAGGAACCTTGTGGCATGGGAAGAAGATATGTGTACCTGATGTGGCGCAGATCAAGGATACAATCCTGAGAGAAGCACATGACTCAGCTTACTCAATCCACCCAGGAAGTACCAAGATGTACCAAGACATCAAAGAGAGATTCTGGTGGTATGGATTGAAGCGTGATGTGGCAACCTATGTGGCTCTATGTGACACATGTCAGAGAGTCAAGGCTGAACATCAGAGGCCAGCAGGTTTGCTCCAGCCCTTGAAGATACCTGAATGGAAGTGGGAAGAAGTTGGTATGGACTTCATCACGGGTCTGCCTCGCACTCAGAGAGGATTTGACTCCACCTGGGTGATTGTGGATCGTTTGACCAAAGTGGCACATTTTCTTCCAGTGAAGACCACCTACACAAGCGCCAAATTGGCAGAGCTGTATATGGAGAGGATAGTGTGCTTGCATGGAGTGCCTAAGCGGATAGTGTCTGACCGAGGTACTCAGTTCACATCCCATTTTTGGCAGAAGTTACATGAGTCCATGGATACTAAGCTGCATTTCAGTTCAGCTTATCACCCACAGACGGATGGACAGACAGAGTGGACCAATCAGATCTTGGAGGACATGTTGAGGGCATGTGCTCTGCAGTATGGTGTCAGTTGGGACAAGAGTCTGCCCTATGCAGAATTCTCGTACAACAACAGCTACCAGAAGAGTCTGCAGATGGCACCATTCGAGGCTCTGTATGGCAGGAAGTGCAGAACACCACTGTTCTGGAATCAGACTGGAGAAAGTCAAGTTTTTGGGCCGGAGATACTCAGAGAAGCAGAGCGCCAAGTACAAGTGATCAGGCAGAACTTGAAGGTGGCACAATCCTGGCAGAAGAGTTATGCTGATGTCAGGAGGTGGAATCTCACCTTCGAGGTCGATGACTTTGTGTACCTCAAGGTGTCACCGATGAGGGGTGTGAAGAGGTTCAATGTCAAGGGCAAGTTGGCGCCTCGATACATCGGACCGTTCAAGATTCTGGAACGGATGGGTGAAGTGGCATATCGGCTAGAGCTACCTGAGAAGCTAGCCGGAGTGCACAATGTGTTCCATGTGTCTCAGTTGAAGAAATGCTTGCGGGTGCCTGAAGAGCAGATCCCGATAGATGACTTGAATGTGTAAGAGGACCTCACCTATGATGAGTATCCAGTCAAGATTTTGGAGGAGTCCGAGAGGGTGACAAGAAACAAGGTTATCCGGATGTTCAAGGTGCAGTGGAACCGACACTCAGAAGATGAGGCGACTTGGGAAAGAGAAGAAGACCTCAAGGCCGAGTACCCACATCTCTTCGCATCCACGTCCGAATCTCGAGGATGAGATTCATCATAAGGGGGGTAGGTTTGTAACACCCAAAAATGGCCTATTTAAAATTTTTAGTAATTAAATTAATTGTTTAATGTTATTTACTATCTTGTTCATAATTAACATAGGGTAAATAAATAATTTCTGGAAATTAAAATCAAATATAAGGCGTAGTAACATTTTTGTTGCATTCATGCTGCTGCATTGAGTTTCGTATTGCTTGTGGTTCAAATGAGGATTTAAATTTATTTAAATTCAAATTTGAATCACCCTGTTTGGAGCCCTAGAAAAGTTGTTTGGCCAAAGTTCATTTCTCCTCCCTGAACTTCTTTCCCGGTCCGTTTTCCCCTTCTCTTCTTCTGTTTCCCGCAGCAGCCCAATCCCTCCCGCTTGGCCCACCTCTCCACGGCCCAACGCCCCCTCTTCGCTTCCCCCAATCCAGCCCACCACACGCGCCCGGCCCAAACACCCCCGCCGCTCTCCTCCACCTGGGCCGAAGCCCCGCGCACCACGGCCCGCCTCCTGTTTTCCCTCCACGACCAGCCCAGCTCGGCCCAGCATCTTCCCGCCCTCTTTCCTTTCCCCCAGCCCATCAGCGCCAGCTCTCACTCCCCGCTCTTGGGCCACGCAGAGGGGAATCGGCCCAGCTCTGCGACCGCACCCCCTCCCTCCCCTCTCACTGCCGGATGGGCCCCACCTGTCGGGCTCATCCCCTACCTCCAGCCCATCGAGCCGGGCTCGGCTCCGAAGCGCGCCACCGCGGCCCAAGCCTTGGTCTACCCCTCCGCGCTGCCTGTGGCCCCGCAGAAGCTTCCACGAAGCTTCGCGCCCGCTCCCTTCCATCCGCGTGGCTTTCCCCGCATGGAAAGAGTGCCCCCGCATGGAAAGCGAGCAGCGCCGCTGGCCGCCACGGGATTCGGCGTGACCCGCACGCAGAGGCCCCTTGGTGCTATTTAAACAGAGCCCTCCGCACCCCTGAACCTCACCCATCCCCCTCGAACACCAAGCCACAACGCCTTCTCCTCCCTCCGCTTCGCGCCGCCGCCATTGGCCCGCGGAGTCGATCTCCGGCGCCGCTGCCCTCTGCCCAGCGAAGAACCATCTAGGAGCTCCGCCCGGAGGTAATGCAGCTATCCACGCCATCCAAACTCCCCTGGTTCCCCTGATTCGAAGCTAATCGCTCGCCGTCGTTACACAGACTCACCGGCGCCGCCTCGCCTTGTCGTCCGCACCCCTCGCAGCCGCATCGACGCCGAGAACCACCCAGGTGAACTCGCCATCTTCTCCCGGCGCCGTAGGACCAAGCCGCGTCGCATTTGGCAGTCCGTAGCTCGAGTTTGGCCTCGCTCCGGCGAGCCTCCGCCGCCGGCTGAGCGGCGCTGCCGTCCCCTGAGTCGCCGGCGACTCCTTCCGCCCCGGGTCCGATCGCAGCCGCCCGATCGAGATCCGACGGCCCACGCGCGTCCCCGCTTCGAGTCAAACAGAGTCAATACCGGTCAACTGCGGTCAGCTCTGCGCGTTTTGCTAAAGAGCCCTCCTAGTTTCCCTATATTAACCCGCGGTCCACTCCCATTCAAAAATATTTACAACCATGTCCTGTTTTATTTAAAACCCCCCCTGACCTTTTAAAAATTAGAACACGCGGTCCAGCCTCTGCATTTTTGCACGTTAGCCCTCCTGTTTTAATACGAAATTACGTATAGGTCCTCGGTTTTTCACAAATAAGCCCCCGAAACTTAGAAAAGCCATATCTTTCTCGTTTTAGCTCCGATTAGTGTGATTCTTGCGCTCACGTGTTCGTAGCGAAGCGTAGATTAATTCTAGAACCTTCTTTTGTACTGTTTCTACTGTTTGGTGTATTGTTTATAATAGAATACCTTTGTTTGCATGTATTGGCTTGTGTGGATGCTTGTGTGGTGATTCGTGTCTAGTCGGTGAGCCGTTGCCGTTGGAGTTTGAGTACGAGGACCCTCAGGAGCCGGACTCGCAGCAGCAGCAGCACTTTGAAGAAGGCAAGTTATAGCACGGACAATCCTTGCTTCCTACTCACTTGTAATACATACATGCATGTGTCTAATTTGATGTACCTATTAAGGTTGTACCTAGTCTTGTTTATCCTATCCTTGTTTACCTTGGGTTTATTGCATATGGGTAGAACTTTGCTAGGCGCAGCTACTGTCACCTTTACTTAACTGTTAAACTTGTATTAATGGTCCACTTCAACTTTAACATTAAAACTTGCTTTTTAGCAACATGGATTAGGGAGCTAGAGCATGTGCTGTGTGCTTTGTTCTTGTGTCTCCCTCTAAGAACCGGTTCTTAAAGCGGCAACCCAGGAGCCTGTCGCCACCGCTAGAACTATAATGGCTCTGGTCTTGGACAAGTAGCTTGTACGGCTCTAGCTTGATAGTGGTTACCGAGGGGCCAACGGCGTTGTGGGAGGCAAGGCACGGGGTGTTTTCCCGATTCCACCGAGGACGGTAGCCCCGTCGGCTAGGTCTCGTTAGACCCAGTCCCGTGTTGGGAGTCTCAGCGATTGAGAACTCCGCGCGTTGCGCATTGTTGGGCGGATACCCGCGCTCTGGACGCCATCGACCCCCTTACAGTGGACTCCGTAGGCGTACGTCGATCTCGGTGCCTAAGGACTCACCACCTTGTAGTACCCCAGCGGCTACTGTCTTGTTACAGTGTCTTGTGAAAAGCCTCATAGCGTCCCTATGCAGTCACACCTCGGAAGTGTCGATGTGCGTGGTTGGGTGCAAAGTTCCTTAGAACTTTTACGCGACTGGTGGGTAAAGGGCGAAACCTCTGCAGAGTGTAAATCTATCATGATAGCCTTGCTCAGGGTCACGAGCAGCCTGGATCCTTTTTGATTAGAAGATGATGTTTATTTATGCTTAATACACTTTATTAATTGGGTTGCAACGGGGTTCTCATTCACTTGTAGTAACTTGGATAATGTTAAAACGGACCAACTAAAAGTGCTAATGCAGTTAAGCCGTGTCTAAGCCTTTTTGAGCCTTCATAACCCGTGCTATACTTGCTAAGTAATTGTTTTACTTACACTTGTTATTTATTCAACAAAATCCCGGACGGGTAACAGATTGGGATGTGCATGAGTCTGCTGCTGAGTTTCCAGAAGATCTACCATACTACTTAGTTGTGTTCTCCCAGTCAGAGTTCCTGTGGGATGCGGCTACGCTTAGAGAGAGTTTATTTAGTCTTCCGCTATCAATGTATTTCATTTATGCAGCACTCTGATGTAAACACTACGTTATGATGAATAAATGAAGCATTTGATCTCTGTTTTACCATATTTGTTTGCTATATGTGTATGTGGACTCCCTGGGCACACATATGGCCGCATTCGGGTTTTTGTGAAAATCCGGGTGTGACACTCAACTAAGGACATATACATCTTTATATCCACCCTTATTCTGTCCGAAAAATCACATGATGTCATTCTTTTCCGGACGAAGGGACCAGTGGTTTCTATAAGGAGCCATGTAATATACTCGGTTGCCCATATTTCCATCACACATAGGCTCGTCCTCTGCAAGTCAAACTCGGTTGTCTTGTTCTTTTGAAGAAAAGATGCTCAGTTACTTTTTGGCATTTTTCATCAATTATTGCTGCATCTTACCATGGACCTATTCGCAATAGGCATGTCAATACGTGTAATTGTCCTAGCACTCCAGATGATACTAGGTACCTAGTACCAATGCCACTATAATTTTGTACCAATCCATCTAGACATAATGTCGATCATGGGAGGACATACATACATAGGACCACAAGGGAATAGAGGACCCGCACCCCCTTTCTAACTCTTCGTCTCGTAGAAGTTACGTAATATGTATCAATCTGAGATGGTTATTTTCAAGAACAAATAAAATATGAGAACTTATATATGGTTGAGCTCAAAGAACAATGCCGATATGAATTGTCCTATTAGGATCTAATTAATTTGGATAAATTATCTATTTTCTAGATAATAAACCTTTTGCACCTAGTTAGTCCGATTTCCACCTATGTGTTTGCTAGGGATTAAATCTAGGTCATTATCAAACACACGCATGTGCTAATTATATCAAAATATTCACGGTTGCCTGCTAGCAGATAAATTGTGTATATTTATATAGGTCGTAAATAGAAGTAAATATATTCTTTCGACTGTGTATATTTTATTTTATATTTATCTGGCTCAGTGCTGGCTAGTGATATGATATACGAAGTTTTCAGACCTTGGCCTCCGGATCACATATAGAAATAGATAGCCACAACAAACATAATCTAATTGAAAGGCCAAATGAGGTTGCATGAAGAACAACAATCATAGCAAATGGATAGTTTTGTAGATATATATAGTTATGTGAACCTTGTTTCATAAATAAATAAGGTTTAAATGTATAAAAACAGGTAAGATGTAGAATGCACTACACTAATCCTTAAACTAAGAAAATATGAATAAAATTATGTTACAAAGGCCATCAATTTTTATTATGTCAAGAAAGATATTGAGCCAACCCATCTTATTGTAGATATAGGTTATTTATAAATCTTATCCCAATGTAGGTTATTGGGGAACTACTATGTACACATTTTTTGTTCTTTTTTTGCTTAAAAAATTATTACTTCACAAGTATATGACTCATCTTACAATACAGTGTAAATGAAGCGCAACATGGTCATTTGATCACACTGCCACAAAAGTGTTAGTACACATGGATAAAAAGGTTGCATAGCCAAAGATTTTGCTATCAACCTATTGGCGAGGGTCAATGATTTGGACCCATGTAACGGAGACAAAGTTGGCATCTACTTGTAGTGAATCACATATGGTTAAACACTTTAACCATCTAAATTAATTTAGAACAAAACACCCATAAAAAAACATCTACAATCTGTCAAAAAATAGTTGGCCGGGTGGAGTGTAGAGCCATTTGCAATGGGCCGTAAACACAACAAAACGAAATTCATCATCGTCTCTAATTTTATTTAAATCATATACTCCCTCCGGTTCTCAAATAAAAGTCGTTTAGGACAGCATTTAGCAAACGAAGAAGTGATTAATTAGGGTAGAGTTTTCCCTCTTTGCCCTTATTAAATAGGGTGTCGAGTGTACTTACTTTTAGAAAGTTTCAAATGTAGACTGGCTAGCACGGGGAGGTTCAATCGTAGGCATCGTGGGTTCGAGCTCCTCCTGTCGCGTTTATTTCCCGAATTTTACATGGCGCTGTGCGCCGGCCGCTGGGAGTCCGGCGCATCTTGTGCTGGCTGCGCGTGCGCTGCATGGATTGACTTTTTTTTTGGTTTTGGTTGCATGGTGCGCGACTTTTTTTTTTGTTTTGGTTGCACGGCGCGTCGTTTTTTTTCCTGGCGCTGTGCGCAGAGTTGAAACCATTTTGCGCGCGTTCGAAAGTTTCACCTGGCGAGGAAGGCGAGCGCGGCGAGAAAAGCGAGTGCCGCAAGGAGCGAGGGGGGCGAGGAGCGAGGAAGGAGAGCGAGCCAGGAAGGTGGACATTAACGGCGCATGGCATGCGAGCGACGCAAAAAACTAAGCGACGCAATTAACGCTGCATGCATGCTGCGGTTCACGTAATTAACGCTTGCATGCAGCATGCGAGCGAGCGGTTGCGATCTGTTGCGGAAGGGTAAATAGGTAAAAAAGCTGCTGCATGCGGAGAACGACTTCTAATTAGCAAAGCTTCCGTTTGCACAGAACGACTTTTATTTGGGAACCGGAGGGAGTATGCGTGGATCTTGCCAGGCAGAGGCGATGGATAACTATACCTCATCATTGCTTGATGAGGTGGTGCTGTCTGTATTAAATATGGATTTTTTTAGATAACTCTCAACCATTAGATCTTCACACAATCCAACCGTGTATATTTTTCTATTTTTTAATTAAATAACACAGGAATTTCTAAGTCTAGTCTTAGTGGGCAGTTTCATCGCACTGTTAACATCAAGAATAGAAACTAGGGCCCTGTTAGGAACATCGGCGGTGAGAAGCACTTCTCAGATGAGCTGTATAAATATGAAAATAGTGCTTATTTGAGAAGCGGGTCTGAACCAGCTTCTACGTTTTAGTACAAATGGGGGCGGTGGGAAGAAGTGTGGCCAAAAAAAGATGCAAAAAAATGTATTGTTTGGCTTCTAGTTTCAGCTTATTTTGGCCATAAGCTGAAGTTAAGCTGTTCCAAATAGGGCCTAGGTAACCGAGCCAAATGAGTTTCACAACTTCTCTCATATGCTATGAAACTCTCTCTTCTTTCTTCAATGTCACATCATCAAATTTAATGACATGAAACTCTCCATAAAACCCCTAGACTAGTCTAAGCCCTTCGGACCAACGTGGTGGCTTCTTTTAATACAGTTATATTAACATAATAGATGGACTATTAAAAACTTCATATTAGGTTACCATAGATGGATTTTCGCTCTCACAAAATGCGAGAAGTGGAGCTCAATTTTTTTTCACCAAAAATGATGAGTGGGAATTTAAATAAGTGTTGACACTGGAGAGTATATATATATATATATATATATATATATATATATGCTAAATGTTTCCTTGTTTTGTCTCCTAACAGGTCACATTCAAAGCTAAAAAAGTTTATGGATTCGTGAACTTTATTAATTGGAAAAAGTCCAAATCACTACCTATACTATCAACAAAATTTGTATAACCCCTTGAACAATAATATTGTTTACTTAACCCCTCCATTCTGCCAAACCATATCACTATTCACCATTAGTCACTAATAAAAACTGCTTTGCTGACTATGTGGCTGTTTTGCCTGACTCAGATTGCCACTTGGGCCTTCCAGCGTGTCATCAGCATTTGAGGCGCAGAAAACCCCCTCCCGAATCAGCTGAGCCCAAGTCGTTACCCTTATCTATTCTTGGGTGCCTGCATCATCGCCGACGAGTGCCCCGCCGGTGTCGCACATCTCCGTCGCCCACAGGGCATCGCACTTGGGCATCCATGGCTGCTGGATGCTATTCCTCACTCTTGGCCACTCTGCCGGATGTTGTGGCTCGGTTGCCCCCATCGTCTAGGCAGAGTCCGATGGCTCACCAGGTCGCTGCTGCCTAGGGGCCGGCCATGGCTGTGGCTGGCATCAGGGTTAGGCCACCGAGGTTGTGGCCCTTAAAACCTGATGACACGCCGAAAGGCCCAAGTGGCAATCTGAGTCAGCAAAACAAACACTCAATCAGCAAAGTAATTTTGATTAGTGACTAAAGGTGAATAGTGATCTAGGTTTGACAAAACGGAGGGGTTAATTAAACAGTATTATTGTTCAAGGGGTTATACAAACTTTGTTGATAGTATAGGTAGTGATTTGAACCTTTTCCTTCTTAATTCTTAGATCAAACGTCTCTGTTTGCTTGGTTTATCAGCAGCCAGCCAGCAGTATTTTTCTCTCTGTACATACCAGCACCAGCCACCGGCCACCCAGTATTTTTCTCTCAGCATAACCAGCACCGGCCAGCCGAACAAACCCGGGCCGAGTATTTCCACAGGTTGTTTGGCTGGTACGTTCCTATTTTGTGTCCTTTTCTTCACATTACGTGGCTTTGGTTGTATTTGAAATTTTGGCCAGAGAAAATCAGTGTTGAATTAGCGATCCAGCGGAGAAAGCACGTCAATTCATCTCAAGAGAGAGACTCCGACCGTTAATCTTGGGTTAACGTTATCTGCTCTGGTTGTTGTGACGCGATTCTTCGAAAAAGATGCAGTCGCCCTCGGGATGATCGACGACTGGCGTGGTTTCGTTGGCATTGTTTCACTGTTTGCCACCAATACTGTACCAAAAGCTAGTTGTCTCCTTCAGTCTTTATCAGGAATTGTAGCGTGGATCCAAGCAGTCGGGAAGCTACTTAAATATATAGTTAAAAGTCCGTGGTGAACGTAACTGGAGTGATAGAGGCCGACAGTGATTTTGTGTCTCATAAGTTAATTTCTTTGATCGCGACTTTTATTGATCTTGGCTCATATATTTTTCTATATATGATCAAGGAAAAACAACACAATGATAGAAACTTGCTGTCATCCCCCTTGAAATTGAAGGGTCCTTGGAGCTGTATGTGCTCAATCATAGAGTGCGGTCTCAATCTTTGCGCGCTTTCGTCATAACATACATATATATATATACATATATATATATATGTATATATATATAGAGGCAATAATAACTGTAGTTGGCTCGATTGATCGAAATAATGGCCGCGTTGCTGGGCCTTCCGCCCAAATTTTTTCAAAATGAATATTTTATGCATGAAGTACTAAATGAAGTCTATTTGTAAAAAAAAATTTAGGAATGGGTGTAACTTTACGTGATAAATCTAATGAGTCTAATTAATTAATATTTTGTTAACCATCATCTAATCGTGCGGTCAAAGGCCTCATTAGATAGGTCTCGCGATTCAATGTTGTGAAAATAGTTTTGTAAACTGACTTTATTTAATACCCTTAATTATTGGTCAAAGGAGTTGACAAATTTTTGCGAGCTCAAACAAAAAAAAACACGGCCAATTTCCTCACTACTGTCGCCAAACTTAACCATGCCGTAACGACAATCGAAATCAAAGAAACCAACACCGAGACAATTTTGTTTTTCTTTTTTTTAGCCCGGATGATCATTAAACAACAACAGCTCTGCATGCGCTCGTGCTTATGTCTTCATCAACATCTGTCGTTATGCTCAGTAATGTCGGGCTCCAATCCACCTAGCTTAGCTTGCTGGCCCCACACTGCAACTACCGGACGCACGCCGAGTTAGGCCTTCTCGAGTGCTACGAGCTGCCACCAAAGTATTCTAAAACACAATTTTTTTTGAATGATCTAGCTCTTAACATAGCTTATAATATAAATAATACTCCCTCCGTCTCATAATATAAGGCGCGCACGTACTTCAAGATTCAAACTTTAAAAGTTTTGACCTATAATTAATCTTTCATAATAAAAACTTTATCTAACAAAAATAATACCATTAGATTTGTATTTAAATGTACTTTTATATAACTATGATTTTATTGCTACAATTATTATAGTATTAGAGATATTAAGAGTCAAACGTTAGTATGGGAGACCGTGCCAAGTTTGACCGCGCCTTATATTTTGGGACGGAGGGAGTACTGCACATCATCCTCACGTAACCTCGAAGTGCATGTATAAGATTATAAAATTGATATTCTCTTTTCTATTAGAATATTTTCTCATATTTTAATAGAAAAGAGGTTAGCTAGCTCATAGAATCCGTTCGACTGGGAGAATAAATAGTGCTCTGCTAGTAGATTGAATAGTATTATGTGAGAGGAAATAAGCCAAAATAAGTCAAACATAGATAAGCCGAACAGGCTATAGTCTCATACACGCGCTTCGAGATTATGTGAGGATAATTTGTAGAATTATTTATATTATGAGCTATGTGTTAAGAGCTAGATCATTAGAAGAGTTATCTTTTACAGTGCTTAGAGCTAGGCATTACCTTATACCATTGGAGAAGGCCTAGGAACCGAGTTGGAGTAGCCAATAAGCAAAATTGCATACCTTTCTCTCTCTTTCATTGTTAAATATTTTAACTCATGTAGATATCTTCTTATACTTTTTTGTTGTAATAGACTTTAGTTAGTAACCACTCTATATTTTTTCATCCAAATTCATAGTTTTTCACTTTTCATGGCACTTATATGTGTTTGGCATGAGTTTAGTTGAATCCTTAGTTTGAGCTATATGTTTAACATGGAAATTAGTATTCTAATTGTATTTTGCATGCCTATATATAAATGGTCAACATGGTGGTACACATTATGCATGTATATATCTAAATTTAGTATTTTTTCACATTAACAATAGAAGAAATATGTATTTTAGAATCACATATTGGCGTGCTTTAGTTATTTTATAATGAAAGGTGTATTGAATTTAAAAGCAGATTTAAGAGGTTACTTTAGGATAATTTTAATAGTGGAATATAGGTAACTTAGATGTAAATTTAAGGGTCACTTTACAATATTTTTATAATGGTGTATAGGTGCAGAATTCAGATGAGATTAGGAGTTTACTTTTTGTTATTTTTAATAATGGTAGAGATTGGTAGTTGATATATAGACTTAGGGGTTACTTTAGACTATTTTCATAATGTTAGAGGTGGGTAACTAAAACATAATAGATCTAACAGCTATTGATATCAATGATGGTTAGAGCCTACCTTTTTTTTATGGACGGCTGTTTTTTATTTTTTATAAATGTTTCTAGGATTTATGTTAATGTGGATCTCCGCTAGTAATAGCAAGATAGTACTATGGACCTTCTGAAACCTCGTGGCTCATGTGTGATGGCTTTTTGGTATGGTTGGATTCATGCACAGCACGTAAGAACCAGATCAACATTATTTTTCTCTATCCAGTGCATTAATCAAATCCCCACCAATGGACCCATTTCAGAATTTAAAAAACAATTTTTCCTTATTGATTTGCTCATTTTCTCTATAGTTTTTATATTAACCAGATCCTCACCAATAATGGGCCGGCGCATGTTTCTTTTTCTACAAATTGTGAGTGAAACCTGAAACATGCAGTTGATTCTTCTCTATCTTGCTAGAGTTTTAGTAGTTGCATCGGTCTTGAAGATGCAGCATCACAACATGATGGCATTGCCATGCATACTTATGCATTTGCTTGTGCTATTTTCTAGTAGTCTAAATTCCTTATGCCTCCACACCATTTTCACTAGACAAATTAAGTTCAAATAACCAATGGGGTATATATATGTTTTATGTGCAGCAAGGAATTCCTCTTACTTTTATTGGAAGTAGTTGAGACTCAATTCCCTTGATATATTACTAAACAAATCTTCAGTGTGATACGAATAGCTGGAGAGATCTTTGCACCTGATGTGTATCTCTAAAATTCTTCTTCGTCTGTATACTATATATAGTTAGTTTGCAAGATCGACTGAGTAGCTACCTAGATGAAAAAACACATGAATTTATCTAAAATCCATATTCTTAGACGAAGGTGTAACAAGACAAATATACACCTCAATTAGTTTTTGTTCAAATAGTACTAAAAATTGAATAAAATGGTTTCAAAGAGTTGTAAGATTAGCCATTTCTAGGAAAGTGGACTTGAACTACACACTTCCACTAAATTTTGGAAACAATTCCTTTTCTCTAATCTATCTAAATATATTGTGCAATTGCACTACTAGATTATATTTGAAAGATACACTTATCTTCATTATACAATCTGCATTGTCATAATATGCACCAAAATTAAATGATCTAATTCATATTTTATCTGAAATTTATTTGAGAACTTATTATATGAGTATATTATTAAAAAATCCCACGAATGCCACAAATTGTCTAAGTGTGTGTATATATAACATAGACGTTTTTTATCTTGAACAATAAAGGTTGGAATTTCGTAATGTATCAACAAATTCTTCTCCCCCTTTCGAAGTATCACCTATTTCTACTATCAAGAGATAACATAATATCAATATATATAACAGGAAAGGAAACTAGGCTAACATAATGGGATTTAAATAGTTTCCATTTAAACATGATCGTTAATGTACTACCCAACCATATATATCACTTAAATTCAAATTAGACCATACAAAAGCTAGAATGGATAATAATGTAGTTTGTATTTTTGCTTACTTGATCAAGCTAAACAGCAGGAGAAAAATCAAAGTGATTGGATAATTCTGTAATCTATATGAATCGGACTGGTAATCTGTTGAGTTTTATGTACATTGTTGATGAATGATATGATATTGATTGTTGTCTTTACTATTTGAGATTCCCTATGATGGCCGCCCTTTACTTTGTTTTATTTGCAATTCAGAATGATTATCCTATTGAAGTGAACATATTCTTGACACGTGCATAATTGACTTATTTCAGAATATAAATTCGTTACTTTAGCAGGTGGCTGGTGCTGGTTTGGGCTGAGAGAAAAATACTGCTGGTTAGTCTCCAAGAGATTAGCTAAAAAGACTAGTCAAATTTACTGATTTAGTTACTCTTAAAAATAGATTTGACTAACAAATAACAGGGTAATCCAACAGATTCTGTAAAGATGGCTAGTGAGGTAGGCTAGCTAAAAATGGCTAGCGAATGAGGTGGGATAGAGAGCCACTAAATTTGGAGAGTCATTTACAGAGTCTGTTGGAAACATTTTTTCTCTCACAATAGCTAAATTTAACTTTAGAAAATGATTTGGCTAGTCTCTTGGAGATGCTCTTAGCTGGTGGCTGGTGCTGATTTATTCTGAGAGAAAAGTACCGCTGGCTGGTGGCCGATAAGCCTAACGAACAGGGCGAGCACAGTGAAACGAATTTTTTAAAAACTTTTATGCTTCCATCAGCAACACGTACTGCAGCTGTATCATGTAGTGCTAGGTGGTGTCTCCCAGCGATACTAGTTAGCTTTGGAGCTGCGAGATGCTATTTAAAACTCATTTTGGTCTTCTTATGAAGCAAGACATATGAATCAGAATCAGCAGAAAATACGATAGATATAATAAAATTGTACTTATTTCAACACATCGAGCAAGCTTCCTTGCTCCAATTAATTGGAAGAATGTGTATTTGTTCATCAGGTGAACAAAGTCTCGCTCACATGGAATATGCACAAATCTTGAATCGCCGGACTGAAGAAGGCTGGATAAAACAAAGAAAATAAACCCCCAATAACTTAATTCAATTGAAGATGAATGCATGCTAAAAATAAATTGCTCGAGTAAGAAGAGCTAAGCGCAAACAATTAATTGGTGCGCACCGGATATAAATCTCGACGACAAATTAAAAGAAATTCCATACAAACTCAATCACATGCAAGAGGCCGGCACCGATGGTATGAAGGTGCAGGACAAACAGCAATCATACATATCTGTAATAAACAGGTAAAGCCAAGGAGAAGATCGAGGTACAATGTACGGGACATCGGTCGAAGCCAAATCATAGCCTGAGCGACAAATCCAGTTCGCCGGCGCCGTCGGCGTGTCGCAGCAGGCCGCCATACTGCCCCGGCACTGGGGCAGTAACTCGCTGCGCCCCCAGCGGCCTCGCCTTCCCCACATCGGAATCAGCTCCGGCAAAGTCGAGGACTCCGGCGGCCCCAGGGCCATCGCCGCCGTCGGTGTCGACACCGACGCCGACCTCGACAGCGGCCGTCCCAGTCCGGCCAGAAGAAACCCCGTGCGCACGCATGGCGGCGGCGATCTCCCGGCGGCGCTTGGCGAGGGTGCGCTCGTACTTGTGGGCGTTCTGGTGGCCGCCGAGCGCCTGCGAGCTGTAGAACTTGCGGCCGCAGTACGTGCAGAGGAAGAAGCCCGGCGGCTCATCCGGTTCCGGCGTAGCCGGAGGGGAGGTGTGGAAAAGTCTGAGCTCAAGGTCCAGCAGCTCCGTCTCCATTATAACCGGCTAAAATAGCAGAGCCGTTACAGGAATAATTCTGGGCTAAGCGAACATTAAATAATACGGCGAAAGGGGGTGCTGCTGTGCCTGTGCAGTACTGTACTAGTAAGCAGTGGACGGAGCCCGCGCACGTTTCCGTAACTGTAGCAGGCGGAACAACTCATCATCCGGCCCTCTAGGCTAAATTTGTTGGCAAACATAGCAATAATCCCCTTTAATTTCCACGCATATATGTATGAAAGGGATTGGAGTGGAAATTTGTGCAATCTCATATGAACCGAAAGAAATGATGGCTAGCTTTACCCAAACAACAGAGGTAAAAGAATGTTACTCATAAATTAAATACGAGGGAACCAAAGGGTCAGTTGACACTTTTCAGTATGGTGCGTGCCTATATGCGCAGGTCTTCCAGGTAAGAAATTGCGCATTTCTAATATATATATTTTCTCTACCATAACGGTTCATCATTTTTGTTAGGCATTTTTAATCGGAGGCAGCATATACAGTTCTGTCTTTTTGCCACAGTAATCAAATCTTAACCCCCGAGAAAAAAACAAAATGGGTGTGATTAAGCTACTTCATATATATGTTTCAAAATATTTGGCATTAAACAATTCAAAAGAGTCAAACTTTTAGACTTTAACCAAACAATCAACATCGCTGCTACAGAGAGGAAATCGCAGAAGTTATTATTAGGTGCTTCTTTGATTATCATCAGGAAACGAAGGATTCAATATAGTCAAAATTATATTCATGCTCCCGTGCTTAGTATGTGAAAATTATGTTTTATCATTAGATCCGCATTCCAAATATCTTTTAATATAAATTGATTTTGTATCAATGATTATATATTGTAAGAGTATAATTGATGACCAAACTATACTTTTGTAGACTATTCTAAATCCAAATATTCCTTGTAAAAAGGGACTGATGAGGTACTCCTTCCGTCCTAAATTACATGTCGTTTTGGCATTTATAGATGCGTACGTTTTGCTATATATTTAGAGATAGCATATCTAGATACATAGCAAAAGCTATATATATTTAGAAAGCCAAAACAACATATAATTTGCGACGGAGAAAGTACCTAAGAATGATGGCATCCATTTGGATGGAGCCCGCTCATGTTTCTGTAACTATAGCAAAGGAACATAGTATCCATTTCTAAGTCCACATGATTGATAGCTATGTTCCTTTTACTCTTGAGTCATAAGATTCTGGGAGTAAATTAGATCAATGATGTGTACGTACAGCATCTATATTCTCTCTATCCTTAAATATAGGGTATCATTTGAGCATTTAAATTGCGTCTTCAAATAATATAAGACATTCTAGATTCATTTACATAATTGTTCAATTAATTCTTCTCAGAGTTAAGGATTAGTTTGACTGATGATTGAGGATTAGTTCAAAAACGACCGATTAAGTAATTTGGATTTGCAAGGTCCGGGATACGCATATATGATTGCTAGCTTGTGGATTGTTTTATTGCTTATTTTGTATTATACTGAATATTGATATATTGGGATTCCTTTGGTCTGCGAACTGTGGGAGAGAAGAGAACATACAGACATCAGAGAATATCATCAGGACCTATGAGAGGGAGGCGGCTGTCACTACTCGTGGCGTTGCAAACAAAGCAACAAAACGGGAGAGATAACACTAGGCTCTCTCCATCTTGCCCGGTTCCCCATTGCCGGCTAGCCAGACGTATACTGTGCTCGGCCCTTTTGGAAATGCTCTCGTACGCACACATAAAATGGGTCCATTCAATTTCAGCGATTTGAAAACACACATGCATATGCTCTAGCTAGCTTGAAGTACTGTTTCCAACCGTACGACCAACATGGTAGTATCACTAGTAAATCGTGTGATTATTATTTGTCATGACAGCTACGCAGTCATACTTTGCCACGTTGTACGTAGCGTCCTGGGTCTACATCAATCCAGATCATGATGCTAGGTCAGTAATTTACGCATGTGAGTATTATCCGTTTCAGCGAAACACTGGACCCACCACGTCGATGGTTTCGTTCGTGTAAGGCCCCGTTTGGTTCCAGCAGTCTGGTCACATCGAATATAAGAATGCTAATTAGAAGAATTAAATATAAATTAATTAAAAAATACATTACATAAGTACGGACTAATTTATGATATGAATCTATTAAGCCTAATTAGTCCATGATTAAACAATATAATGCTACAGTAATAATTTAATAATTATGTACTAATTATAGATTAATTAGGCTTGTTAGGTTCGTCTCGCGGAGTAGATATGACTTATGCAATTAATTTTATAATTAGTTTATATTTAATGCTTATAATTATCACTTATTTGAGGGACTGAACTTTGGTCCCTAGGATCCAAACACACCCTAAATAGTACACCTCAGTTGCTGCTTCGAGACATACTCCCTCCGGTTCGCCATTAGAAGTCTTTTAGGACAGTGACACGGTCACCAAAGCACAATTTTGACTTCTCTTTTCTATAAAAATAGTTCTTAAAAATTATATATGTATATTTTTATGAAAGTAATTTTCAAGACCAATCTATTCATATGATTTTTATATTTCCAAACTCAACGACTTAAATGTTATTCATGATTTATATTTCCAATGTTTGACTCAAACCTTGTCCAAAATGACTTCTAATATGAAACCGGAGGGAGTACTATCAGGGCAGTCCCAACCCATAATGTCCATAGGGAGTGTCCATGATGCCATGTTAGCAAGATACTACTTTAGACATTGTGTTCTCCAACCCATGATTTCTTGGTGTGGGTCCTCAATAAATTCATCATCTCTCCTCTCCGCCAATCGCATTTGTTTTTTTATCTATAATGAAGACACTATCATCTCTCAACCCAAACTTGGTAGTGTCCTATGCATAGGTTCTCGTGTAAAAACTGGGTCTTGCATGAGACCCAGTGTCCTGCTCTTTTTCCCCTCTCTCCTATTTAATTAATGTAGTGACACATAAGCCAATAGTCTTATGTGTCCCATCTCTCCTATTTAATTAATGTAGTGTCCTCTGATTTATTTCTTTTATTTACTACTCGCATCGGGTCGCACGTCCACGCAGGTCGCGCGTCACGCCGGCTTCCTGCTCTAGCCCCTGGGAGTACAAAAATAAAAATGCTAGCATGTGAGTCCTATCTATCATTCTACAAGAGCTAAGGGCAAAAAGGACGTTTCACCTTTAGCTTATGCCACTTTGCAGTGCCGCATCAGCTCAGGGACATGTTTGACCAAAAACAAGAGTTGAGAGACTAGATTGGCCTTTTTGAAAATTCAAGGACTAATTTGACCCTTTGCACAAAGGTCAGGGATGAACTTGCCTATTTTGCCAAAAATAAATATATATAAACCGGAATAAACACTTGTTCATATTCATATCCAGAATTGCATTATTTGTGGAATGGATGGAGTATCGTTGAATGCATAAATGTATAGTGTACGAGGATTTCTCAATAATTATATTCAGCTTTATGTTTAGCTTTGTCTATGTGGTGCTTCTATTTTTAGGCCACGTTGAGATCCATCAGTTAAATTTTAGTAGAATTGGGGATCCAAACAGCCTAGCAAAAACTGCAGCTAATAGCCTCCTAGATAATTGGAGCACATGTATTCTTTTGGCTGGTAGAACCCAATTAATATAAACCTAGCTAAACATGTTCAAATACCTAAATATCCATGCACACCTCCCTAAAAATGGAATTTGTCTAATTAATTTAAGGTATCATGGTCTGTTGTTTTTAACTAATTACAATTAGTTAGAGGATCTAAACACCTCCAGCTAAACTTTAGCTAGCTTTACATATTAGCTAGCTAATCTTTAGTTGGGGTGGACCCAAATATGACCTTAATATTACTAATTGAGACTCGTTCGTAAGCACTCATGTTAACCTTAAGATCTATACGCTAGAAAATGATTAATTCTAATGATTGCCGAAAAACATTAACATGTTCCATTAATTATTTAATTATTATTTGAAATAATGTCATTTAGATTTATTCTATTTTCTTGTGAAAATTTACGCACCTCTATCATTATGTAGAATAGTCTAAATTTAAATAACTTCCTAATTTTTTTATCTAAATTATCAACCTATACCATTATTAAAGATGCCCTATGTATAAATTATCTCTGCCTTTTCGTTATCATAAAAAACAATGTCAAAGTACTTTTCATATGCTTATAAATTATCCGCTTCACAATAAGTTAATATAGAGAACTAATTCAAGATATACTACATATTCAAGATATACTACATATTCAAGATATACTACATGTACGATGCGTGTCATCTTGCAGACTACATATACATGTACTATCTTCGTCCTGAAATATAAATATCAAAATATTCAAAACATGTTCTCAAATATAAGGCATCGGTGTTATCCTAAACTTATTATTTGGCTTGTACTCGGGTTAAATGAATGATTAGAGGAAACAACTAACTAGTGTGCAGTGTTTAAACGCTAGTTAAATGGGCTAAACGAACAGTGAGTATTCTAGGCATGTTTAGCCAATCGTTCATCGAGATAACATAGCTCGCCATTGTAACACCCAGTGGGCATAAAAAAAAATCAAATATACTTTATACGTTGGAAGACGTAAAGTGATAATTAAAAATCAACCTTTTGGTCCATCGTTCCAATGAACGATCTGAGGTTATAAATGCGTAGAGCTCGTTGATGCATTCCGTTTGACTACTCATATGCCTCATTTGGAGTTTCGATCGTAAAATTATGCATGGGGGAATTTTTGGAGGAAGAGCTACAGTACCCGACCTTTTTTATGTTTTTCTTATTTTCTTTTTAACCCGAATCCCTCTCATGTTCCAAAACCAAACCCTACACCCCTCGTCTTTCCTCCCTTGCGCCACTGCCCCTTTTGTCGTACACCGAAGAAGAGATAGGGGAGAAAAGAGAGAAGAAAGGGGAGATTAGGGCTTGTCGTCGTTGATCACCGCCGTTCCTCCTGAAGATTGGTTGGGCTTGTGAAAGGGCCTCAAACCTAGTGATTAGAGCCCTTTGAGTAGCACCCAACAGACCCAGATTCCACTCCCTGTGGGAGCGAATTAATTGGGTTTGGAATAAAATATTAAAAATAGGTAGGGCTTTCCCTGCTGACTTCGGTCAGAAAATTAGTTGTGCTTCATCTCCTGTCTTTGTTTATTCCTCAATTGTAATCTTTCCTCGTTGTTCATCATGGTGCGCCATATGTGTGGTGTAGTCGGTGGGAATCGACGGGGCTGCCGTCACATTGCCGGCGGGAATCATCGTCGAGAAAGTCGTCTTCGTCGTTGCCCTTGTTGTTTCCAAGAGGGAACCCTAGGTGAGGCATGCACCATATGTAGAATGTGTTTTTCCTCTGATTTCTTGGTGTTTTAGATCATGCGTCTAGTGGAGGTTGTCGTCGTCGAGACTAGGGCTAAGGTTTTGCCCTCGTCGTTATTTTCAACACGTGGTTAATCTGCGCACTTGTTGTTCATGTCGGTTTTTTATGGTCTTAGTGGCATTAAAAAGGGAAAATTTCAAACGTGCCATTGCAATTTTCAAAATTTTGAAATATGCCACTGTCAGTGACTGTGGTGGCCCCCATGGCATATTTCCGAAATTTGAAAATTGTAATGGTATGAATCCAACTAACCCCATTAAAAAATGCTAAACCTTTATAATAGTTATAGAGGACTTTGAGATCTTTTCACATACATGTCACACCCGGATTTACACAAAACCCGAATGCGGCTATATGTGTGCCCAGGAAGTCCACCGACACATATAGCGAACAAATAATGGTAAAAATCAGAGTACAATGCTTTAATCTCATCAAAAGTAGCGATTACATCAGAGTTTGCATAAATGAAATACAAGGAACAGCGGAAGACTAATACATCTCTCTAAGCGTAGCCGCAATCCCACAGGGACTCTGACTGGGAGAACGCCAACTCAGAAGTACGGCAAGTCCTCGGGAAACTCCACCTCATAGTCAGCCTGACACCAATCTGCTACCCGTCCGGGATTTTGCCCAAAATGATAATAATAGCAAGTGTAAGTAACAGAATTACTTAGCAAGTATAGCACGGGTTATGAAGGCTCAAAAAGGCTAGACACTGGCTTAACTGCATTAGCACTTTTAGTTGGTTCATTTTAACTTTATCCAAGTTACTACAAGTGAATGAGAAATCCCAGTTGTAACCCAATTAATAGTGTAAGTGACATTAAACATGAATAAATACCATATTCTAATCAAAAAGGATCCAGGCCGCTCGTGACCCTGAGCAAGGCTATCATGATAGATCGTACACTCTGCAGAGGTTTCGCCCTTTACCCACCAGTCGCGTAAAAGTTCAAAAGAACTTTGCACCCAACCACGCACATCAACACTTCCGAGGTGTGACTGCATAGGGACGCTACGAGGCTTTCACAAGACACCCTAACAAGTCAGTAGCCGCTGGAGTACTATACGGTGGTGAAAACTTAGGCACCGAGATCGACGTACGCCCACGGAGTCACACCGTGAGGGGGTCGATGGCGTCCGGAGCGCGGGTATCCCACCCATACTGCGCAACGTGCAGAGTTCTCAATCGCTGAGACTCCTACACGGGACTGGGTCTAACGTGACCTAGCCGACGGGGCTACCGTCCTCGGTGGAATCGGAGATCACCCAGCGCCGTACCTCCCACAACGCCGTTGGCCCCTCGGTAACTACTGCCAAGCTAGAGACGTACAAGCTACTTGACCAAGACCAGAGCCCATATAGTTCCGGCGGTGGCGACAGGCTCCTGGGTTGCCGCTTTAAGAACCGGTCCTTAGAGGGAGACACTAGAGCAAAGCACACAGCACATGCTCTAGCCCCCTAGTCCAAGTTGCTAAAAAGCAAGTTTTATCATTAATGTTGAAGTGGACCATTAAGTCAATATTAACAATTAAGTAAAGGTGACAGTAATTGCGCCTAGCAAAATACTACCCAAATGCATAAACCCATAGGAAAACAAGGACAGGGAAATAAATGCTAGGAAATAACCTTAATGGTAAACAGTATTAGACACATGCGTATGTAATGAATAGTGTATTAAAAGTGAGATAGGTAGCAAGGATTGTCCGTGCTATAACTTGCCTTCCTCGGAGTAAGGCTGCTGCTGAAACTCCTGCTCTGGCACGTCCTCAACGTACTCGTAGTCCAACGCTACGGGCTCACCGACTGGACACGATCATCACGCACGCATCCAAAACAATCATTACATGCAAGTAATAGTAATTCTATTAGAACAGTACACCAAACAGTAAAAACAGTACAAAAACAGGAGCTAGAAATATTCTACGTTTCGCTACGAACACATGAGCGCGAAAATCACGCAAATCGGAGCTAAAACGTGAAAGTTATAGCGTTTCTAAGATTCGGGGGCTTGCTGGCAAAGTTTTAAAATTTCCAGGGGCCTAAACGAATAAAACAGGACCTATTCGTAATTATTTTTAAATTAAAAAGGACCGCGGGTTAATTTCCAGAAAACCCAAGGGCTCTTTAACAAAAGTGCCAGCGCTGACCGGTACCCGGGAGTTGACCCGCGACGTGGCGCGCTGTGGGCCGTCGGATTCTGATCGGGCGGCCCAGGACAGATCGGCTCACCGGGGAAGATGGGAACGCGGCGGCGCCGCTCAGCCCGCCGGCGAACCTCGCCGGAATTCGGCCTAACTTGAGCTAGGGTCCACCAAATGGGACGGGGTTGGGCGCTACGGGCTCAGGGAAGAGCGGCGAGTTCACCTGGGGTGAACAAGTTGAGGATTGGCCGGCGAAATGGCCGGACGGCGACGGGCGGCGGAGCGGAGCTCCGGTGAGCCGCGGGAAGTGGTTTCCAGGGTGTGTTTGGGTCGGGTTTTTGGCTTGGGAGCATCTGTGCGCGGAGAGGAGTGTGCTGGTGGGGATCTAGGGGTGCATGGTGCGGGGTAGCGGCCGGACATCGACGGCCGGCGGTCGGCCAACGACGGCGAGCGCGGGAAGTGGGGTTACAGCGCCCTAAAGCCGAAATTGAAGGGCTGGGAAGCCTCAGTACCTCGGGGTGGTGCTCTTGGCGCGAAGAATTGGCCGGAGAAGGTCCGGCGATGGAGTTCGTCGGAGTTGGACGCTCGGCGGCGCGACGGCTCTGAATGGAGAGGGATGAAATTGATGAGTCAGGGATGGAATTGAGGGTGGGGAACAATCTGGTTGGGTTCATTACCTCGTGGCGGACCGATTGGAGGCGGTGGTCGGCCGGGAGGTGCACCGGGGCGGCCTGGCGGCGGAGCTCGAGCTCGGCGGCTCTGAAGCGGCGAGATCGGGATGGTGGCAGTGCTAGGGTTGGCGCGATGGGGGTGAGGG
The DNA here is from genome assembly GCA_033239725.1 of Echinochloa phyllopogon. Classification (NCBI taxonomy): domain Eukaryota; kingdom Viridiplantae; phylum Streptophyta; class Magnoliopsida; order Poales; family Poaceae; genus Echinochloa; species Echinochloa phyllopogon. The sequence goes on along the minus strand of BTCW01000018.1, from coordinate 56,783,756 downwards.
GAGCGGAGCGGCGTCGCGGCCGAATTAAGTAGGCGAGGGGGGGGGGTTAAGGCCTCGGCGTGCGGGCCGGCCGCGGTGGGCCGTGCCATTAGCGCGCTCTCGGAAGGAAAGGAGGGAGGGGGAAGAAAGGAAGGGAAGGGAGGGGCGCTGACGCGCGGGCCCGGGCGAACAGAGAGAGAGGGGGAGGGAAAAACAGCTGAGGCGGGAGTGGGCCGAGCTGGGCCGGGGAAGAAAGAAAAGGGGAATGGGCCGCGGGGAAAAAGAAAAGGGAGAGGGGGCTGGGCCGGACCAGGAAAGAAGAAGGGGGAGCAGAAATGGACTTGAGGAAAAGTTCAGGGAGCAAAACCGAACCAAGGCCTAACAACTTTTCTAGAGCTCCAAACAAAGTGATTCAAATTTGAATTTAAATAAATTTAAATTCTTGTTTGAATCACAAGCAGTACAAAATTAAATGCAGCAGCATGAATGCAACAATAAATGTTTCTATCACTTATATTTGATTTTAAATTTGTGAAAATTATTATTTAGCCTTTATAAAATAGGTGAAAGCATTAAATAATTAATTAGTTGCCAAAAATTTTAAAATTGAGCAATTTGGGTGTTACAAACCTACCCCCCTTAAGGTGAATCTCGCCCTCGAGATTCGGATGTAGAAGCGAAGAGCTGTGGGTACTCGGACTTGAGATCTTCCTCCCGTTCCCAAGTCGCTTCATCTTCTGAATGCCGGCTCCACTGCACCTTGCACATCCGGATGGTCTTGTTCCTCAGCACTCTCTCTGACACCTCCAGAATCCTGATCGGATACTCCTCATATGTGAGGTCCTCCTGAACATTCAACTCATCAATCGGGATCTGCTCTTCTGGCACCCGCAAGCACTTCTTCAACTGGGACACATGGAACACATCGTGTACTCCGGCTAGTCTCTCAGGCAGGTCTAGCCGATATGCCACTTCGCCCATCCGTTCCTGTATCCTGAACGGTCCGATGTAACGAGGCGCCAACTTGCCTTTGACATTGAACCGCTTTACACCTCTCATGGGTGACACCTTCAGGTACACAAAATCATCAACTCTGAAGCTGAGGTCTCTCCGTCTGACATCGGCATAACTCTTCTGTCGGGACTGGGCCACCTTCAGGTTCTCTCTGATCACCTGCACCTGCCGCTCTGCATCTCTGAGTATCTCCGGACCAAAGACCTGACTCTCTCCAGTCTGGTTCCAGAACAACGGGGTCCGGCACTTCCTGCCATACAGTGCCTCGAACGGTGCCATCTGCAAACTCTTCTGATAGCTGTTATTGTAGGAGAACTCTGCATACGGCAAACTCTTATCCCAGCTGACACCATACTGTAATGCACAAGCCCTCAACATGTCCTCTAGTATCTGATTGGTCCGCTCTGTCTGACCATCTGTCTGCGGGTGATAAGCTGAGCTGAAGTGCAGCTTCGTGTCCATGGACTCATGCAACTTCCTCCAGAAGTGTGAGGTGAACTGAGTACCACGATCTGACACAATCTTCTTCGGCACCCCGTGTAAACACACAATCCGCTCCATATACAACTCTGCAAGTCTGGCGCCTGTGTAGGTGGTCTTTACTGGCAGAAAGTGAGCCACCTTGGTCAGACGATCAACAATCACCCAAATGGAGTCAAATCCTCTCTGCGTGCGGGGCAGACCAGTGATGAAGTCCATGCCAACTTCTTCCCATTTCCACTCCGGGATCTTCAACGGCTGAAGCAATCCAGCTGGCCTCTGATGTTCTGCCTTGACTCGCTGACATGTGTCGCACAATGCCACGTGAGTCGCCACATCCCGCTTCAGTCCGTACCACCAGAATCTCTCCTTGATGTCCTGATACATCTTAGTACTGCCTGGGTGGATCGAATAAGCTGAGTCATGTGCCTCTCTCAGAATCATCTCTCTGATCTGCGCTAAGTCTGGCACACATATCCTCTTCCCATGCCATAGAGTTCCCTGATCATCAACTCGGAATCCAGGGGCCTTTCCCAATGCAACATTCCCCACAATCTCTCTGATCTTCTCATCCTGCAGCTGACCTCTCCGGATCTCCTGCTCGAGTGTGGGCTCCACTGCCATCTCTGTGATGCTGGTGACGAATCCCAGACTCATCCTCTCAAACTCTCGGCTGAGCTCCTCAGGTAAACAGTGTCCAGTGATCCTGTTCACATAACTCCTCCTGCTCAGAGCATCTGCCACCAAGTTGGCCTTCCCTGGGTGATAATGGATCTCCAGATCATAATCCTTGATCAGCTCTAACCATCTGCGCTGTCTCATGTTCAGATCTGACTGAGTGAAGACATACTTGAGGCTCTTATGATCAGTGTAGATGTCACATCTGTGCCCAATCAAGTAATGTCTCCAGATCTTCAAGGCATGTACAACAGCTGCCAACTCCAAGTCGTGCGTCGGATAGTTCTGCTCATGCTTCCTCAGCTGCTTGGACGCATACGACACGACTCTGCCCTCCTGCATAAGGACGCAACCCAGTCCTAGACGGGATGCATCACAGTAGATGGAGAAACTCTTAGCCAAATCTGGCAACACTAGCACTGGGGCTGTAGTCAACCTCTTCTTCAACTCTTCGAAGCTGACCTGGCAAGCCTTTGTCCACACAAACGGGGCATTCTTCTCTAGCAAAGCAGTCAGCGGCTTAGCAATCTTGGAGAATCCTTCAATGAACCGCCTGTAATAACCGGCCATCCCAAGGAAACTCCTGATCTCGCTCACATCCCGTGGCGGATTCCAGCTCAACACATCGCTGACTTTCTTCGGATCAACTGCCACTCCTCCATTGGACAACACGTGTCCCAGAAATGCCACTTCCTTCAGCCAAAACTCACACTTGCTCAGCTTGGCATACAACTGATGCTCCCGGAGTCTCTGCAGTACCAACCTCAGATGTTCTTCATGTTCTTCCTCATTCTTGGAGAAGACCAGAATGTCATCAATAAATACCACCACGAACTTGTCCAGATAGTCCATGAACACGCTGTTCATCAGGTACATGAAGTATGCAGGAGCGTTGGTCAATCCAAAAGACATGACCAAGAACTCGTACAACCCGTACCGAGTGGTGAAAGCGGTCTTAGGCACATCTGACGGGCGGATCCTCATCTGATAGTAGCCCGAACGAAGATCAATCTTGGAGAACACACAAGCTCCTCTCAACTGATCGAACAGATCATCAATCCTCGGCAGCGGGTACTTGTTCTTGATGGTCACTTCATTGAGGGCTCGATAGTCCACACACAACCTCTGAGTACCATCCTTCTTATCGACGAACAAAACCGGTACTCCCCATGGCGAAGCACTCGGACGAATGTACCCCTTGGCCAACAATTCGTCCAACTCCTTCTTGAGCTGCTCCAGCTCCTTCGCTCCCATCCTATACGGCCTCTTGGCTATAGGTGCAGTGCCAGGTTTTAGTTCAATAACGAATTCAACATCTCGTTCTGGAGGCATACCTGGCAACTCGTCAGGGAACACGTCCGGGAACTGGCTCACCACCCTGATATCTTCAGACATTGTCCCTTCGGCTTGATTTGCTTGGCCTTGCTCTGAGGAACTGGCTGCCTGGTACTCCACCTTGTCTCCGGACTCAGCTGTCAGCTGGATGGTCCTCGTAGCACACCTGATTACTGCATCATATCTGGTCATCCAGCTCATACCCAAGATCAGATCAAATCCCAGGGTCTCCAGTACTATCAGACCTGCCTTGAACTCTACCCCCCTTATTATGATGGGAACATGGGGGCATCGTAGAGTAGCCCGCTGTTCACCTCCTGGCGAACTTACTAGCATAGTGTTCTTCATGGGTTTCAGAGCTAGCAAATTCTTCTTTACAAAAGCAGCAGAAATGAAAGCATGCGAAGCTCCAGAATCAAATAAAACAGTGGCGGGGGTCGAATTGACGAGGAACGTACCCACGATGACATCAGTAGCTGTATCTGCTGTCTCTGCACTGGTGTGGTTGACCTTGCCCCGAACGAGAGCCTGCGGAGCACGACCACCCTGCTGCTGACTCTGCGGCTGCCCAACTCTCTGAGCGCTGCCCTGCTGGTTCTGCCCGGCGGTGTTCTGAATCTTCTTGGGGCAGACATTGGCGAAGTGTCCCTGCTCGCCACAGTGGTAGCACACCCTCGGTCCCACCGGTGTAGTGTTGGCTGGACTGATGCGCGGAACTAGACTCGGCTGCACCTGGCTGCGCTGAACTGGACCCATCTGTGGCTGACCCTGAGGACGCTGCTGCTGTGGCGCCCGAGGAAACTGAGGACGCTGCTGCTGGTACTGGCCACGACTGAGCAAACCGGACTGGCCCTGGAAGCGCTGCTGGCCTCCCACCTGCTGACTCTGGGGAGGGGTGAAGCGTGGACGACTGCTGCTGCCCACCTGCTGTCCCTGGAGCTTCCTCTTCTTGTCCTCCATCTCACGGCGCTTGTGCTCCAACATCAGAGCGCCGTCCACCAGCTCGTGAAAGGTCGGGAACTTGGTGCACATGAGCTGGTACTGGAGAGCATCCTGCAGACCGTCACGGAACCTGGCCTGCTTCTTCTGATCAGTGGCCACGTCCTCTGGAGCGTAACGGGCCAACGAGACGAACTTGTCACGATAAGCCGTGACACTCATCCCTTCCTGCTTCAAAGCCAGGAACTCCTTCTTCTTCAGGACCATCAAAGCCTCCGGCACGTGGTGTGCACGAAAGCTGCTGCAGAACTGCTGCCAGGTGATCTGAGTACCGGCCGGGCGTGAAGACTGGTATGAGTCCCACCAGTCCAACGCCGGCCCCTGAAGCTGCCCTCCGGCGTACAGCACCTTCTCTCTGTCATCGCACTGGGCGATGTCCAACTGTCTCTCCACTGCCTTGAGCCAGTCATCTGCCTCAAGGGGGTCGTTGGCCTTGCTGAAGGTCGGCGGGCATCCCTTCAGAAACTCGCCCCTCTTGTCTCTGGGCGGTGCAGCTGCCTGGGGGTGATGCTGGCCCTGCTGGATCAACCTCATGGTCTCTGCCATCTGCTGCATCATCTGAACTTGAGCATACATCAGCTGCTCAATGGTGGGGATCTGATGGTTCGGATTGATGTTCGGGGGCGGATTCTGGTGCGGAGGCTGTCCGCCTGCATTGCCCCCGGGGTGAGCCATCTATAATCACAAGGGTTAGATGATAGAGGATTAGTACGAGAGAAATTACATATAAACCCCTGCTATCTAAACAATAAAGTCCTTATGCCTTATACCTATATCTAGATGGTTGCAGACAGGTGTCTACGCCCATCACAATCATTACAAAGAACCAAATCAAACATATGCATAATAACAATAAATACAAGCAGATAAAGGCATAAACTCACACAAGACTCGACTGTTAGATTTTCAAAAAATTTTAAAACCTGGGGGTCTCCTAGTAATTTGTCAACCGTACTATCTAGGCTGCGTTCCTACAGTCAGCACGGCTCTGATACCAATCTGTCACACCCGGATTTACACAAAACCCGAATGCGGCTATATGTGTGCCCAGGAAGTCCACCGACACATATAGCGAACAAATAATGGTAAAAATCAGAGTACAATGCTTTAATCTCATCAAAAGTAGCGATTACATCAGAGTTTGCATAAATGAAATACAAGGAACAGCGGAAGACTAATACATCTCTCTAAGCGTAGCCGCAATCCCACAGGGACTCTGACTGGGAGAACGCCAACTCAGAAGTACGGCAAGTCCTCGGGAAACTCCACCTCATAGTCAGCCTGACACCAATCTGCTACCCGTCCGGGATTTTGCCCAAAATGATAATAATAGCAAGTGTAAGTAACAGAATTACTTAGCAAGTATAGCACGGGTTATGAAGGCTCAAAAAGGCTAGACACTGGCTTAACTGCATTAGCACTTTTAGTTGGTTCATTTTAACTTTATCCAAGTTACTACAAGTGAATGAGAAATCCCAGTTGTAACCCAATTAATAGTGTAAGTGACATTAAACATGAATAAATACCATATTCTAATCAAAAAGGATCCAGGCCGCTCGTGACCCTGAGCAAGGCTATCATGATAGATCGTACACTCTGCAGAGGTTTCGCCCTTTACCCACCAGTCGCGTAAAAGTTCAAAAGAACTTTGCACCCAACCACGCACATCAACACTTCCGAGGTGTGACTGCATAGGGACGCTACGAGGCTTTCACAAGACACCCTAACAAGTCAGTAGCCGCTGGAGTACTATACGGTGGTGAAAACTTAGGCACCGAGATCGACGTACGCCCACGGAGTCACACCGTGAGGGGGTCGATGGCGTCCGGAGCGCGGGTATCCCACCCATACTGCGCAACGTGCAGAGTTCTCAATCGCTGAGACTCCTACACGGGACTGGGTCTAACGTGACCTAGCCGACGGGGCTACCGTCCTCGGTGGAATCGGAGATCACCCAGCGCCGTACCTCCCACAACGCCGTTGGCCCCTCGGTAACTACTGCCAAGCTAGAGACGTACAAGCTACTTGACCAAGACCAGAGCCCATATAGTTCCGGCGGTGGCGACAGGCTCCTGGGTTGCCGCTTTAAGAACCGGTCCTTAGAGGGAGACACTAGAGCAAAGCACACAGCACATGCTCTAGCCCCCTAGTCCAAGTTGCTAAAAAGCAAGTTTTATCATTAATGTTGAAGTGGACCATTAAGTCAATATTAACAATTAAGTAAAGGTGACAGTAATTGCGCCTAGCAAAATACTACCCAAATGCATAAACCCATAGGAAAACAAGGACAGGGAAATAAATGCTAGGAAATAACCTTAATGGTAAACAGTATTAGACACATGCGTATGTAATGAATAGTGTATTAAAAGTGAGATAGGTAGCAAGGATTGTCCGTGCTATAACTTGCCTTCCTCGGAGTAAGGCTGCTGCTGAAACTCCTGCTCCGGCACGTCCTCAACGTACTCGTAGTCCAACGCTACGGGCTCACCGACTGGACACGATCATCACGCACGCATCCAAAACAATCATTACATGCAAGCAATAGTAATTCTATTAGAACAGTACACCAAACAGTAAAAATAGTACAAAAACAGGAGCTAGAAATATTCTACGTTTCGCTACGAACACATGAGCGCGAAAATCACGCAAATCGGAGCTAAAACGTGAAAGTTATAGCGTTTCTAAGATTCGGGGGCTTGCTGGCAAAGTTTTAAAATTTCCAGGGGCCTAAACGAATAAAACAGGACCTATTCGTAATTATTTTTAAATTAAAAAGGACCGTGGGTTAATTTCCAGAAAACCCAAGGGCTCTTTAACAAAAGTGCCAGCGCTGACCGGTACCCGGGAGTTGACCCGCGACGTGGCGCGCTATGGGCCGTCGGATTCTGATCGGGCGGCCCAGGACAGATCGGCTCACCGGGAAGATGGGAACGCGGCGGCGCCGCTCAGCCCGCCGGCGAACCTCGCCGGAATTCGGCCTAACTTGAGCTAGGGTCCACCAAATGGGACGGGGTTGGGCGCTACGGGCTCAGGGAAGAGCGGCGAGTTCACCTGGGGTGAACAAGTTGAGGATTGGCCGGCGAAATGGCCTGACGGGGACGGGCGGCGGAGCGGAGCTCCGGTGAGCCGCGGGGAGTGGTTTCCAGGGTGTGTTTGGGTCGGGTTTTTGGCTTGGGAGCATCTGTGCGCGGAGAGGAGTGTGCTGGTGGGGATCTAGGGGTGCATGGTGCGGGGTAGCGGCCGGACATCGACGGCCGGCGGTCGGCCAACGACGGCGAGCACGGGAAGTGGGGTTACAGCGCCCTAAAGCCGAAATTGAAGGGCTGGGAAGCCTCAGTACCTCGGGGTGGTGCTCTTGGCGCGAAGAATTGGCCGGAGAAGGTCCGGCGATGGAGTTCGTCGGAGTTGGACGCTCGGCGGCGCGACGGCTCTGAATGGAGAGGGATGAAATTGATGAGCCAGGGATGGAATTGAGGGTGGGGAACAATCTGGTTGGGTTCATTACCTCGTGGCGGACCGATTGGAGGCGGTGGTCGGCCGGGAGGTGCACCGGGGCGGCCTGGCGGCGGAGCTCGAGCTCGGCGGCTCTGAAGCGGCGAGATCGGGACGGTGGCGGTGCTAGGGTTGGCGCGATGGGGGTGAGGGGAGCGGAGCGGCGTCGCGGCCGAATTAAGTAGGCGAGGGGGGGGGTTAAGGCCTCGGCGTGCGGGCCGGCCGCGGTGGGCCGCGCCATTAGCGCGCTCTCGGAAGGAAAGGAGGGAGGGAGAAGAAAGGAAGGGAAGGGAGGGGCGCTGACGCGCGGGCCCGGGCGAACAGAGAGAGAGGGGGAGGGAAAAACAGCTGAGGCGGGAGTGGGCCGAGCTGGGCCGGGGAAGAAAGAAAAGGGGAATGGGCCGCGGGGAAAAAGAAAAGGGAGAGGGGGCCGGGCCGGACCAGGAAAGAAGAAGGGGGAGCAGAAATGGACTTGAGGAAAAGTTCAGGGAGCAAAACCGAACCAATGCCTAACAACTTTTCTAGAGCTCCAAACAAAGTGATTCAAATTTGAATTTAAATAAATTTAAATTCTTGTTTGAATCACAAGCAGTACAAAATTAAATGCAGCAGCATGAATGCAACAATAAATGTTTCTATCACCTATATTTGATTTTAATTTTGTGAAAATTATTATTTAGCCTTTATAAAATAGGTGAAAGCATTAAATAATTAATTAGTTGCCAAAAATTTTAAAATTGAGCAATTTGGGTGTTACAATACATAAAGAACAACTCAATCAAATTTAAGGTCAGGGAGTAATTGAAGTTTTATTCTGATAGTTTTTTTAATCTCGTGATTCTGTACAAAATCTGTTCACTTCAAGTTTAGGAAAAATCTAATGTCAGAATTGAACTTTCCGATATTCAGCAAACTTGTAGAAAATTTTATAAACTTTCCAAATTAGTAAAGTGCATCATCATATGAATTTTGAAGCTCCAGTTATGTTTATTTTGATGGAGATATTCTACAATTTCTGTCAGATTATGGTTCATCTCAAGATTAGGCTATGATGATGATTTTTACTCTGGTTTGAGATAACTAGAAATTTGTAGGTCCTGAAGTTAAATTTCTTTTGGCTCAAGTTTGGAATTTTTTGCCATCAAAATTAAATAGTATAAAAAAGAGAAGCAACGGTGCTGCTGTTATGTCTAGTTTTAGGTGTGTTTACGTGAGTACGTTGGGTTTGAGCATATGAATGCTTCAAATTAGGTTTGTATATGCTCCTGTGATTGTGTTGGCGCCGAGTTATATTTATGAACAGGTGGTGCACCTTCGGATCGTGCTTAGCTCATGTTCTTATCGTCGAAGAAGGCAATAAATGTGGTGTTGTAGTCCACATGCTTTAATTGTGTTATTTGATTTGCGTCCACCTAATTTCATGAAGTATATGAAGTTCATGCATTGCAATCTTGCATTTGCATCATCATATTGTATATGCATATGAAGAAATCGTAGCCAGATTGGTGCGGTAAGTACCGGTACAGCAACACACGGTGAGATATAGCAATGTGGTTGCAGTTCTCACTTCCATCCTTAGGATGTGGGGTAGAAGTGAAGTCATGCATTGCATTGCACTATTGCATTAGCAGTTACGATCCATGGATATGAAGTGTCTATTATTTATTTTACTACTTGAAGTTATATATTGTTTCAGTATGTTGACTTTTTTCATGCCTCTATTATTAAATTGATGCTTAATCAATTGTGATTTGAATAACTCAGTTGAAGCGGTTTGCTTGCTGAGGTTTTTCATAAACCTCATATGCTTTTCCCCCTCCGTAGGTTTTAGAGTTTCGATAGTGCATCGTTGGATGGAACTAGCAACACATGTGCACACACTTCTCTGCATAAATGTTTTCGAAAAAATGTTTTGTAAAAAAATTGTTTGGGTGTGAAGTCTTGTCTCTTGGTTTGTATAGTTGGTTTATGTTGTTTCCGTCTCTGTTCTCTCTTGCGGTGCTTCTAGCAGTTGTAGCGTAGTGTGGTAATGCTCCAGAATATTGATGCTGTTCTGGGGGTGTTACGGTCATGATATAACTTAGGGGCATATAAGCTTGTGTTACTCTCTTTAATCTGTTCTGATTTTTTTTGAATAGAATGTCTTATATTTATGGATAGAATATACAGGAAGTAATGAGCATACTGGTTTTCATATCAACCATATATCCAACAATACGGTTTCAATTGTACACATACTAAACATACATGGTAAAATTATGAATGGATATGAAAGATATATGACGTTTGATCTCAGATCGAGCACACTATTTTATGTTACTTGGATGAAGCGGAATAGTTCTGTAATGTGACGTTTTATCTCACGAGGGAAAGAAGAAAAAGGTTTTCGATCGACAAGTACTGATAGATACAAGGTCATTATGTGTGCTAACACACAACTAACAAAACCGGCAAAATATTTTTAACACAAAAGCCAGCCATGTTTCCAACACAATTAACTATGAAGAAGAAAACAAATATTGTTTCTCATGCAAAAAGAAGTTAGAAAAAAAAGGAAGGGAGAAGGGGTCGATAGAGAAAAGGAGAGAAAAGACAAGAGTGGGTGATAATTTATTTTAAAAACATTCTTTTTTAGAAAGACCAATACAGACACTCACATGCACGCAAGAATAGCGCCGGTTAAATCCGGGAATAAATTCAAGAAAATACGACACCAATACTTAGTCGATGACTCAAACCCTGGTGGTCAAGTTACACCACAAGGGACCTTATTGCCAACTAACCTACGATCAGTTCGCTTAAAAAACAATCTTCTGAAAATATAGTTCTTATGTGCAGTATTGTTTCTCATGCGAAAAAAAACAGTAAGAGAAAAATAAAGGGAGAAGGGTAGGTAGAGGAAATGAGAGAAAATGGAAGATTAGATGATAATTTACTTTTAAAAAACAATCAGCTGAAATATAGTTCTTATGCGTAATGCCTATTTGACATGGTGAGTATGGAAGGTATCAAATAATATCACAAGTACTTACATCTTTTTATTTTGGACATCAATTCAATATCCAGCATAATGTCTGGAACTACTTTTTGCAAAAAAAAATAGCAGTAGTATTAATATTTGACTAGATGTATTATATAATGAGATCTATTGGAGAAGATGGTGTGGGACCGAGAAGATGTATTAACACCTTTTTCCAATAGATGTATTAACATTTACAGAAGATGTATTAACATTTAAATGAAAATCAGTTACACCTTTTTTTATGGGAAAAAATGAATCATTTTTCTGTGAATATATGTTGGACTATAGTTTGTTCCCTCGTTAAATGCTTGGTCGGTTTCATTTGTCGTCTTCTCTGTTGCAATATTAAGATTACGAAGTCTAGGTTATACTACGAGTGGCCGTGCAGAGAGTTAGACCTTGGACAGGCTCGCTGCCTTGCTAGGCCAGCTTCTTGCTGTGTCGCTTCTGCTGACAGAAGGGTATGTGGTCTTTGTCCTGATTCAGACGTCGCTATCCATATGTGTTGTCGAGGCAACAGCGCGAGTCGGCTGTGAACCGTACCTTTTGGTGGTTTTTACCATGCATGCATGTCCGAGTGACGGGGCTTCATCATCATTAGTACTGTTTATGAGGGTCAAAATCATGAATCCTCAACACCTGTTAGTCTGTGTGATGCACTAGGAATTTAGGATCAGGATGGCACTGGAAAAGAGAAGAAAAAAATCAATCCCTTTCTAAATATGCATGTCATGCTTGAGACACGAGTAGAAAAAGTATATCGACAATATTGATTTCAAGTTAATTGACTAAGTCAAGTATTCCTATCCACACATAAATGCGGCTGTAGTACTACGGTAAAGCGTGGAACCTAGAAACCACACGAATTCACCTCGTGAAACATATGCTGTAAATCAGTCGATACCAGCGCGCGTCTAGTTGTAGAACGAGCGAAGTCTCGATCAGTGTACAGGAAGAAAGCTCCACCCTATCTGTGACACTTGAAAGGCCGAAAAGGAGTAACGTGGCATCCATGAGTACATGCATGTGTTTCGAACAAGCTCATGTCACACTTGTTCACATCCAAAGCCACACATATCATCTCAATCATTTTATGTTTATTTCATACACATGGCGCCTATGATTCGTCACTATATGATTTCTAATATTTTTCAAGTTCTTCTTTTATTCTTTGTGAATGGCATACGGATAGTCTTCTATAAAAAATCAAAATTACTACCTAAAGTATGAACAAAGTCATTATAACCCTAAAGTATGTTTTAGTTTATTTTACAACCACAACTATCTTAATCAGTCTAATCTACCTCTTCGTAAAATTTGTTTTTTTTGTTTCTCCATGCATAAGTGGTGTTTTAAGTTCAAAATTTGTGGGATGATAGAGGACCACATAAAGTATTTTTTTAAATATAATATAAAATTATCATTAGCTTTTCAAAATAATGATGAAAAAATATTTTATATTTTTTAAATACTTTATGTGGTTATCTATCATCCTATACAATTGTCGGTGTATCGAAATCGTGGTCCCGACACTAACCAGAAATGCGCTGTACTCCCTCCCCTGATGGTTGATGCAAAAGATAACACGAGACACGGGTTTATCCTGGTTCTGGTCGGAAGACCGTACTTCCAGCAAGGTGGTACGTGCGATGTATTATTCTGCACCGGACTGCAAGTAGTAGGGGGTACAAGCAGGTTGGGATGAGAGGCTAGACCTCCGAGTCCTAGATGATTGAGGCGGAGTGCCAATATCGTGGTTTTTCTGAGTGCGTGCGAATTCTCGATTTCTTCGTCTCTGTCGCTCTTGCTCGATCACCCCTTCCTTTTATAGGCCAAGGAGGAGTGGTTACAGGTGTGTGCTACTGCACAGGCATAGTTGCCGCACAGTAGTAGGAGTGGCGCTGGGCGTGCTTATTTGTCCTTGTTTGCTGTCGCGCGATATTGCGATCCCTGTAGTCGATTCTTGTACTTGTGATGATGCCGAGGAGTGGTTTTGAGGATCCGAGACGTCCTTTGTGCGATAATGGCTCGCCCGTACACCATTTCGAGGGTCTCTCATGCATGTGCACAGCCTATTCTGTGGGAAATTGCTGTGGGAGTCGGTAGCACAGGGAGTTGAAGTGACCCAGCCCTGTTCGCACAGTGGCGACATGTGCGCATAGCGCCAGGGATGGTCGCATAGCGCTCGGAATGGCCCGCCATGCCTCCGCCGTCCTCTCTTCTTCCCTTGTTGTATGCTCGAGGGTCTCTCCCGCCCGACGGAGGGCTTCGGGTCGTCGGAGTTGGCAGCACAGGAGCTCGGAGTGACAGGCTCTGTTCGCACAGCGCCGGCCTGCCCGCACAGAGCCTCGGTTGGCAGCATAGTGACGGGAGTTGGCGGATGCGACAGGGGGGGGGGCATGGCTGTCAGCGCGGCATGGCGAGAGATTTGCCTTTTGACTTTGGACGCACGGTGGTGGTGAGCGCCATTAATTGTCTGTCGGAGCGAGGGTCTCGATCGAGGCGGAGCTCTCCCCATTCCTTGGGTTGCTCGAGGCTCGATCTTCAGGCCTCGACCGAAGCGGAGTTCTCCGATTCGCTCGAGGGGTCGGTTCCCTCGAGCGATGCGGAGATTATGGTTCGCGTCGAGGCACTCCACGTGGCGTCTTGACCGGGCCTTCGTTCGTTGCTGGGCCGTGGGCCTTAACTTTCGTTTCTCTTTTTCTGGTTATGCGCATGAGTTTAATGTTTAACAAGGGTGGTTATCTCATAGGTTTGGGTACCCCTAATGATCGCCCTCAACAGTAGCCCCCGAGCCTTTGTTGGAGTAGGTTTTAATCCGACAAAGGCTTTTTGTCGTGGGTGCTTCTGATAAGGTTTCCTTGAAGAATTCCGTTGGGTACGCGCTAGCGCACCCGCGGGTGTAGCCCCCGAGGCCTTGGAGGAGTGGATATACTCCTGCAAGGGTTGTCAGTGTTTCGCGCTTTCGTGAGCTACATCACGTTTTATCTTCAAGGAACTCGACCTTGTGGTGCGAGGAGCCCCCGAGCCCTGGCCCTGGCAAGGTCGATCAAGGGCGGTCCTCGACTTTGAGTTACGACCCTCGTCGCCCCGTGCGTGGGGAGGAGGGGTGACACAATCCATGCTTCCCTCGAACGGGCCGTGAGTCATGGATGCCTCTGTGAGCTGTTAGCGGGTAATTCAAGTGGACATCTGTGCCTCATTCGATGGAGGTCGGCTTGTGGTCCGGAGACATGTCTCATAAGAGCACTCATGAAGGTTTGCTAGGCAGGGCTCGACCCCGTTCTTTAGGGGTCGAGGGCTCGTTGCTCTCCCTTGGTGGGATCCCTCGACTAGCTGCCTTCATCTTGGCCTTGAATATAACATGGAGGGCACCCTCGAGTTTCGTGCTCGAGGATAGGCTTGATCGTGCGTGCCCTTGGTTATCCCTGACTCTGTTAGATCTGGGGTGCTTGTCGAACCCTCGAGGGGCCAGGACTTCACACCCCTGATCAGTAGGGCCTCGAGGAGAGGTAACTTACCTCGGAAGCCTTTCGGCTGGCCTCGAGCATTTATTTTCATAATCGTGGGCGACGTGGCGTGAAGTATGCGAAGTGGGCGCGCCTTTTTAGGCGGAGCGGAAGAGTCGTGGGCAGTTACGATGCGACGTATCGTCTGTAACGCCTGGATTCTCGCGTGTAGTGGTTATCCCAAATCGTGGGGCCCGGCCGTCAGTGGCTGTGGTGCTAATCGTATTGGACGCGTTTTTCACACGGCCGGGGTGCCGGTTGCGCTTCGCGTTATACTATAAATAAAGAGACAAAGGGAAAGGATTGGCTTACCCAGCCCTTGCCTTCCGATTGCATCTGTTATTTCGAAGCATCGCCGCTCTTTGCCTTTCATCTTTCCTCGCACAAGACTCCGCTTTTCTCCGCCGTCGTTCACCATTGTGACGATTGTTGACCTTGCTCCGTGGAGCCTCTCCATCGCCACCAACGCCTATATCGCCAGGCTGGTGGAGGCCGGGGTGCTGCCGGCAAACAGCGACCCGGACGAGCCAATGTGGATTGCGCCGCCATCCAATCACCACGAGTCTTCTCCACCGGAGGGCTTCGTGGTGAGCCTGGCGAGGCTACACGAGCGGAGGTTCAGAGTCCCCGCATCGCCGTTCTTCCGCGGGTTGTGCCTCCACTACGGCGTGGAGCTCCACAACTTTGCCCCCAATGCCATCTCGCAAGCGGCGGTCCTCGTCGCCGTTTGTGAGGGGTATTTGGGGATAGAGGCTCACTGGGACCTATGGGTTCACCTTTTCCGGGGTGAGCTACATACGGCCGTAGGTGAGTCTCGAGGGTTCCGCCGGGCGGTCCGCGCCGGGGGCCTTACCCTGCGCGTTCGGGGGCAGCGGAGCGGGCTGTACATCCCGGCGACGATGACCTCCAACAACGCCGACTGGGACAAAGGATAGTTCTACCTCTGCAACGTCGATAACAAGCTGCCGGAGTATACCGGATAGGTGCTGCGCGAGCGGCCAGAGTTGTGGAGCTACGGTATTTCCCCCGCCGACCGTTAGGAGCGACTCCGGGTCTTCACCGACGCCTTCGCCGCGATGTCGAGGGCAGGATTGACCACGGCGGGGGTGATTGCAAACTTCAATCAGCGGTATGTCCTGCCGCTGATGGAGAGGACGCTGCGCCTCGACCAGCTCAGGGCGGATTCGCCCTAGCAGGGCTCGAAGATGAAGGAGGGGACCCTCGTCCTCGAGTACTGCATGCATCGAGCACGGCGAGCCGTGGAGGTCTCCAAGCTCGATTGCAAGGAGGAGGCCCTATTTGCCGTCAAGATGCGCCCCGAAACGGGGTATCTACAATTTATGATTTAGATTCAATATTGCTTCCTACCCTCGAGGTTATCTGATAACCAATCTTGGATTTTTTCTTTAGGGTTTGTCTCAAACAGGATATCGCTCTGCTCCTCCACTACGCGAGATCTGTGCGGCCAATCGCCTTTCTACCGAGAGGCAGAAGGCACGGAAGGATGCGGCGAAGCAGAAGAAGGAGAGGAAGCGCCAACGAAAGGTGGCGCATGAGAAGGAATGCCGCCGTCGGGTCAGGGAGGGGCGCTCCCCGCCCACTACCCCCGAGAGCACCCCGGAGGAGTCCTCCTCGGACGACCTCGTGGAGATTCCGCCACCTGCGCCGGTGGTGGCTGAAGTGACTGCGCCCCCGAGGGGGCAACGCCAGGAGACCCCGTCGTCGTCATGGGGTAGGGAGGCCTCGAGTGACCCGACGCCTTCGACGACGGGTGCCCCCCCCCCACCCGAGTTCTGCGGCGGTTGCTGCAGGGGCTCGGGCTCGGAGCCCGTCGGTGCTTGGGGCGGACAAGGCGGCCATTGCCCCAGGGGCCACTAGGGATCAAAGCTCCGCACCTGCGGGCTCGAGGCCCGCGAGCGAGACCCTGCCGCCGAGGGGCCGTGGTCGTTCGGGGGCTCGGCGGCCCTCGAGCAGCAAGAAG
Source organism: Echinochloa phyllopogon (assembly GCA_033239725.1). Lineage (NCBI taxonomy): Eukaryota > Viridiplantae > Streptophyta > Magnoliopsida > Poales > Poaceae > Echinochloa > Echinochloa phyllopogon. The sequence goes on along the minus strand of BTCW01000018.1, from coordinate 56,767,267 downwards.
CGCAAGCTGAGCAACCTCATCCGGGTTAGGTAAGTTGCTGTTGCTTTCTCGGGCTTAATTCATGAGTTGTTGATCTAATTTTGTTGACTTGGTTTCTGTCAGCCAACCCGGTCCACCGGCATCGCTTCCGTTGGCGCCAACAAAGGCGTTGAAGGTGTCGGCGCGCGCCACGCCTCGTTCGGCAGCACCGCCCCCATCCGGGGCGCCCCAGGCGATGGGGATTGTCGTCCGGTATCGGGCGGCCCTCACGCGAGGGGCCGCCCGATCAAGGGGGGAGGTGGTGGCTGGAGAAGTGTCGGCGGTAGCGGGCGACGAGCGGGCCAGGGAGACGACCCCGGCTCTCCCTGTGGAGGATGTGGCCCCTGCCGTTGCGGGGGTGACAAAGACCTCCGTGTCAGCCGAGGGCACGGGGGTGGCGGAAGGTGCGGCCCATGCTGAAGATGTGGGTTAGACCGCGGTTGGAGGCAGCGGTACAGCGGAGGCCGAGGAGGTGCCCGGGGCCGGCTCCGCAATGATGACCGTCCCGGCTACCCTCGAGGGTGGTCAGGAGGATGAGGAGGAGGATGCTCCAGGATTCCGCGACGGGACCAGGAGCCCTTGGGATGAGAGGGCCATGGGCACCCTGCCTGGCGTTCCGGCCTTCGAGGCCTGGTGCAACTTTGGGCTCGGTCGTCGCGGCGTCCCTCCTGGCCTGGCCAAGGCCGCTGAGGCCGAGCGTCTCCTATGGGAGGAACAGCAGGCCTTGGGGACCATGGTCCAAGAAGCTTTGAAGCAAGTCCTCGAACTCCACCTTGGTCGGGGTTTGGACGTCCACCGGGTAAGTGACTTAATCAATTATTTTGTCGCACGTTTTGCACCTTTCCCCTTTTTTCATTTTTATCTGTTGTGTTAATAACAGGACCTAAGGGAGATGGTCGGGCAAAAGGTCGCCGAACTTGCTGATGCGCGCGTCGACGTGCATCAGCTAAGGGAGGCCTTGAGCCACGCTGAGCGGGAACGCCTGCGCGAGAGGACTCTCGCCGTGGAGACGGCAGAGGAGGTCCTGCGGCAGGGGAATAAGCTCCATCGGCGAACGCAAGCGCTGGCGGCACTCAAGGGTGAGCTTCAGTAGGAGCGTGCGTCCTTGCCGAAGCCCGGGGGCAGCTGCAGCAGCGGGACTCGGCACTTGCCGTGGCTGAGGCCCAATTGAAGACCCAGGGCGAGGCTATCGACCTGCTCACCGTGATGGTGACGGAGGGAGATGTCGCCATCGCGGAGCTGCGGGCCTCGGTCGAGGCCCAACAAGGAGAGATGGCAACACTCCAGCAGGAGGCCAGAACTGCCCGGGAGGCCCTCGCCTTGAAGGAAAGGCTGGTAGAAGGTAAGTCTAGTATGAAATTACCCTAAATTTGGATTGGAATTTTCGAAAACTTATCCGATTTTGGTGTTGGGCTTTCAGAGGTGCGGAAGGTGGCGGAGGAGACCTCCTCACAGGCGGAGTCGCTCCAAGTAGCCTATTCGAAGGCCCAGGAGGACCTCGAGGAGCTACGGGAAGTAGCCCTTGCCGTCTACAAGGAGGTCGAGGGACCAGACGCCCTCGAGTCCTAGTCGGGCAGCTCGGTGGCCAGCCGTTTAAGGGCCTTGGGCGGCTGCGTTACCGAGCGCCTGAAGGGGGCCCTTCTCCTTGGCGTGCAGAAGACCCTCGGAGTGATCTCAACGCATTTTGTCGTGGACCTCGAGGCGGTCAGCGGTAGCTACGTGGTGGCGGATGACCTCGACGATGACGCTGCACTGGCCGTCATGGAAAGAGCCGATGCCGCTGCCTCTGCTCCTGCTGCCACCCTCGCGCGAATCTTCGAGAGTGACCTCCTTCCCAACGCTGAAGACGAAGAGGACGCCGCCCCCGAAGACCCCGAAGACCCTGCTCCCTTAGTAGTTTAGGGATATTTATGTAATAAGTACTCTAGTGGTTTAAACAATTTCATGTTTTGAAATGCACATTCGAGGTTTTGTTTGAATTATGGTTTCTTTATCACGTTTATCTCACTGAATTTGCAAATGGCTTGTCGATGAGAGTATCGTTCATAGACTAACTTTAGCGTAGGGTAGCGAGGGGGATGTCGTATCCTTTCGAAGGCGTAGGCGGTCCCTCGACTCATCCGGCCCTTGGCCTTAGTCATTCTATGCTTCAAACTGCCTTTTGGCAATTACAGGAGATGGACATGATGAAAGAATTTTGAAGAAAAAACCTTAAAATTGGGACAACTTTAGGAGGGGGTGCCCCCCGAATTAGCCCCCGAGTGAGACTTGGCTTTTTTCGATGGTAAGCCTAGTCTTACTCATTTTAAGGTCCTTTATTTTTTATTGAAATAAGTACAAATGTACATGAATGCTTGAAAGCTTAAGGGTAGAAGCGACGTAGCTGTTGGATGTTCCAGGCATTGGCGAACACTTCACCTTTCTCGTTTGCGAGCTTGTATGTGTCTGGTTTGAGGACCTCAGCGATGATGTAGGGCCCTTCCCATGGCGGTGTGAGTTTGTGGCGTCCTCGATTGTCTTATCGCAGCCTTAGCATTAGGCCCCCCTTGTTGAGGTCTCGTTGTCGAACCTTTTGGGCTTGATATTTTCGAAGCGACTGTTGGTACCGGGCCGAATGTAAGACCGCGACGTCTCGAGCCTCACTCGCTTGGTCGAGTGAGTCTTCACGAACTTGCTTGTTCCTTTCTTCTTGGTAGGCTCTGAGCCTTGGGGACCCATATTCCAAGTCTGTGGGGAGGATAGCCTCGGCGCCATAGACGAGAAAAAATGGGGTGAAACCCGTGGCCCTGCTTGGGGTTGTTCTAAGGCTCCAAATTACCGAGGGCAGTTCTGACACCCATTTTCCGCCGAATCTATTCAGCTTGTTGAATATTCTTGGCTTGAGGCCTTGTAGAATCATGCTGTTGGCACATTCTACTTGGCCGTTTGTCTGTGGATGTGCTACGGCCGACCAATCCACGCGGATATGGTGGTCATCACAGAACTCCAAGAATTTCTTGACTGTAAACTGGGTACCATTGTTAGTAATTATCGAATTGGGGACATCGAACCTGTGAATTATATCTGTGAAGAATTGGACAGCCTGTTCGGATCTGATGTTGCTGATTGGTCGAGCCTCGATCCATTTCGAGAACTTGTCGATGGCCACCAGCAAATGTGTAAAGCCCCCGGGCGCTGCTCGCATTGGACCGACAAGGTCGAGCCCCCATACAGCGAATGGCCATGTGATAGGAACGGTTTGCAAGACGTGGGCCGGGAGGTGAGTTTTGCGTGCGTAGAATTGACACCCTTCACAGGTGCGCACGATTTCGTTGGCGTCTGCTACAGCCATGGGCCAGTAGAAGCCTTGGCGAAACGCGTTGCCCACGAGGGTACGGGGCGCCGTGTGGTGGCCGCATACGCCAGCGTGGATGTCTCGAATGAGCTCCCTTCCCTCCGGGATTGGAATGCACCGTTGCAAAATTCCGGAGGGGCTGCGCTTGTACAACTCCCTATCGATGATGTGGAACGACTTGGCCTTTCTCGCGATGTGTCGAGCCTCAGTTCGATCCGAGGGTAGTTCCCCTCGGCTGATCCAGGCAAAGTATTGGTTGCGCCAATCGCGAGTCGATGGGGCCTCATCGATCTCCATAATTTCACCCTCGTCCGCCGAGGATATCTCCTGACTTGAGGCTTCAGGTTCCTCTTTCGAAGGATCCTCGTCCATGGGCTCGATATACGCAGCCCCCGAGGGTTCGGACCTCGAGGGAGCATCAGGAGCTCTGGGAGTTGGCTTGAGATTGATGCTTGGCTCTGTTAGGTCACGGGCGAATACATTTGGAGGAACGGTGATCCGCCCTGACGTAATTTTTGCTAATTCATCGGCCTCCTCGTTGTATTTTCGTGCGATGTGGTTGAGCTCGAGGCCATGGAATTTGTCCTCGAGTCGGCGTACTGCATTGTAGTATGCTTGCATCTTGTCGTCGTGGCAGCTTGCCTCCTTCATAACCTGGTCGATGATAAATTGTGAATCTCCCCGGACGTCGAGGCGTTTAACGCCCAATTCAATAGCTATGCGAAGGCCGGCTAGTATGGCCTCGTATTCGGCCATGTTATTGGACGCTGGAAAGTGCAAGCGTACCACATGCCTTATATGTTCTCCGAGGGGTGAGACGAAAAGCAGGCCCACGCCCGCACTGGTTTTCATCACCGACCCGTCGAAGTACATGATCCAACATTTAGCTTGGATCTAAGGTGGGGGCAGCTGTGTGTCGGTCCACTCTGCCACGAAATCGGCCAAGATTTGTGATTTAATTGCCTTGCGGGGGGCATAAGTGAGGGCTTCGCCCATCAACTCCACGGACCATTTGGCTATTCTACCCGAGACATCCTGGTTGCGGAGTATCTCCCCCAAGGGGAAAGATGAGACCACGGTGACAGGATGAGCTTCGAAGTAGTGGCGTAATTTGCGCTGAGCTAGCACCACTGATGTAATTTGCGCCGAGCAGCTTCTGGATTTGTGGATATCGCGTCTTGGTTTCGGTCAGTACCTCGCTGATGTAATATACCGGCCTTTGGACGGGTAGAGCGTGCCCTTCCTCAGTTCTTTCTACGACGATGACTCCGCTGACTACTTGAGTCGTTGCGGCTACGTAGAGGTAGAGGCGCTCGCCCTCCTTAGGTGGCGTTAAGACTGGCGCTCGTACGAGAGACGCTTTTAGCCCATCGAGGGCTTTTTGAGCCTCGGGGGTCCAAGAAAAATGCTCGCTCTTTTTTAGGAGTCGGTACAGGGGTAAGCCTTTCTCGCTGAGACGCGAGATGAACCGGCTTAGGGCTGCTAAGCATCCCAATACCCTTTGTACCCCCTTTAGGTCTCGGATCGGTCCCATCTGTTCGAGGGCCGAGACTTTTTAAGGGTTGGGCTCAATGCCTTGCTGAGAGACTATGAAACCCAAGAGCATACCTCGAGGTACCCCAAAAACACATTTTTTATTTAGTTTTACCCGGCTGGCCCGGAGACAATCAAACGCAACGCGCAAATCGTTTACCAGGTCGTCCGCCTTCCTAGATTTTACTACAATATCGTCAACGTATGCTTCTACGGTTCGCCCGATATGATCTCCGAAAACACGAAGCATACATCGCTGGTATGTAGCTCCGGCATTTCGAAGGCCAAACGACATCGTGACATAGCAGAAAATACCAAAAGGCGTGATAAAGGAGGTTGCCAGTTGGTCAGAAACTTTCATCTTAATTTGGTGGATACCAGAATAAGCATCAAGGAAACATAACAGCTCATATCCTGCGGTTGAATCTACGATCTGATCGATACGTGGTAAAGGAAAAGGGACTTTAGGACATGCTTTATTTAAACCGGTATAATCTATGCACATCCTCCACTTCACATTCTTTTTCTTAACTAAAACCGGATTGGCGAGCCAGTTAGGGTGAAATACCTCCTTGATGAATCCGACCTCGAGGAGCTTGTGTAGCTCCTCACCAATGGCCCTGCGCTTGTGCTCGTCGAAGCGTCGCAGGCGTTGAACCACCGGTTTGGAATGGGGAAGGATGTCAAGGGAGTGATCGGCGACCTCCCTCGGTATGCCTGGCATATCCGAGGGGCTCCACGCGAAGATGTCGGCGTTGGCGCGGAGGAAGTCGACGAGCACCACCTCCTATTTGCTGTCGAGGGTCGAGCTGATTCGCATCGTCTTGTCGCTGGGGATACCTTGGTCGAGGGGCACAGCCTTGGTGTGCTCTGCGGGCTCAAAACTGCCTGCATGCTTCGAAGTGGAGGGGATGGTTTCGTTCGCCATCTTCTCTAGGTCTACGACGAGAGCCTTGTCCTCGGCAAGCGCCTCGGCGCTCTCGACGCATTCCACGTCGCATATGTAGGCATGTTCGAACGATGGGGCCACAGTGATGACGTCGTTTGGTCCCGGCATCTTCAACTTGAGGTACGTATAGTTTGGGATTGCCATAAACTTGGCGTAACATGGGCGGCCGAGGATGGCGTGGTACGCACCTCGAAATCCCACCACTTCGAAGGTCAGGGTCTCCCTGCGGAAGTTGTCGGGGGTACCGAAGCAAACCGGCAGATCGATCTGCCCGAGGGGCTGAACTCGCTTTCCCGGTGCAACGCCATGGAACGGCGCCTTGCTGGGGCACAGCGTGTCCCTCCCGATGCCCATGAGCTCCAAGGATGCCCATGGCCACTCCTGTCACCCGTGTCTCTTTTTCCCCCTTCGTCCTTCGAAGCGGCGCGGTTGAAGTATTTCTTTAGCATCCCGCACTGCTCGAGGGTGTAGGTTACGACGCCCTTGTGATAAGGGTAAGGTTTCTTGAGCATGTCATCAAAGATGTCGCCTCCTTGAGGGGGGCCTCGAGGAGTTTTGGGCGCAACAGGATCGACAGCGAGTATTTCATCAGGGTCCTCGGTTCGCTCTTGTCGGTGCGAGGCTTTTTGGGGCTTCTTCCCCTTCTTGCCTTGCCTTTGTTTCTTGGGTGATCCTTTGGACTTGCTGCCCTCCGCGGGCGTTTCCTCCGTCCGCTTCCCCCTTCCACTATCAAAGATGGCTCCAACCACCTCCTCGCTGGAGGCAAAATTGGTGGCGACATCGAACAGTTCGTTTACACTAGTAGGAGGACTGCGTCCTAGCTCGCGCACCAAGTCCCGGCTGGTTGTGCCCTCGAGGAAAGCGTGGATGACTTCGGAGTCACCCACACTCGGGAGCTCGGTGCAACGCTTGGAGAAGCGGCGGATGAAATCACGAAGGGACTCATTGGATGTTTGGCGACACCCTCGAAGGTCCCATGAGTTTCCAGGGCGTAGGTAGGTGCCCTGAAAGTTACCCACGAACGTCTTCACGAGGTCGTTCCAGTCGTGAATCTGGTTCGCGGGTAGGTGCTCTAGCCATGTCCGCGCAGAATCCGCCAAATGAAGCGGCAAGTTGCGGATGATCATGGCGTCGTCGGTTGAGCCGCCCAATAAACAGGCGAGGCGATAGTCGTTGAGCCACACCCTTGGGTCCGTCTCCCCCGAGTACTTGGTGATGGTCGTCGGCTGCCTGAATCGTGCGAGAATCGGGGCCACACGAATCTCCCGGCCAAATACCCAGGTTCCCGGGGGCTTTAGCGTTGGGCTCTTGTCTTCGTCGCTATCGTAGCGGCCTCTACGGCGGGGGTGGAAACCGCGAGATGTGTCATCCCGCCTCTTTCTGTTGAGGGTGTTGCAAGCATCGTCGTCGCTGGCATCACCACGTGTGTCAAGGATTCGCTCCTTGAGAGGCTTCCTCCCGATGTGTTCGTGCACCGAAGGTGCCTTTTCCTTATTCGAGGGCGGGGGTGGCATTGGACTATCCCTTCGCGGGGTTTGTGCCGATACCTCGTGCTCCCCCGTTGCTCCACCAGTTTTTGGGCCGGCGGAATTGCGGGTGCGAGAGGCTGAGCTTTCGGCTTGCTGCACAGCCGCTTGCTTGATTAGGAGCTGCGCCTCTTGGCGCAGGTTTCGGCCTTCGGGCGTTGATTGCTCGGGCATGCCTCGGATCAGAGTTGCCGTGGCGATAAGCTTTTGGCTTGACCTGGCTAATGCGAGTGGGTCGTCCACATCGTCTTCAGCCTCGATGCGGGCTCGTGCTATGCGCCCGGCTTCCCTGGCACGCACGCCACGCATAGGACGATTGTCCTCAAGCGTTGCCCGGAGCTCTCGGACCTGTCGGCGTTCTTCTTCGAGCTTGGCTTCAAGTTCACGGACTTGTGCCAGTTGTGCTTGTGCAAGCGCAACGTTGTTATGCGCCTGTTCGTGACCCCTGACGTGCGCTGGCGCTCCTGCCCCGTCATCTCCGCCATCCTTTCCCGGAAGGACGACGAAGCATTCCCTGGCGGGATCGTAATCCCCCTCGATTGGGTCGTCGGAGTAGGTTAGGCAATAATCCGCCGCGGCCTGGAATGATAAGAAGGCCTCGCAATCGCGAAGCCCTGAGTAATCCCATTCGGGGATCCTCCGGCCGCTCTCGGATGCCTCGCTGCCAGAATCAGGGTAGTCGTCGTCTGGTGACGTTGCTGTGAGGTTGCGAGTTGAGATCAGGTGGTGCCCCGGCAAATCCTCATATGCCGTCATGTCCATGTCAACTGATGAAGAGTTGGTCATGGTTGTGGTGCGTGTCTCACCGGGGTTTCGCCACGGGTCGACCGTGCTATCCCCGGCTGGGTGTGCCGCGGTGGCAGTGTTTTTTGCCCTTGTCGTGCCGGGCTCACTTGTCATGGAGAAACAAAAAAGACAAATCTTACAATAGGGTAGATTGGACTGATTGAGATAGTTGTGGGTGTAAAATGAATCAAAACATACTTCAGGGGTTCTTCAGACATTGTCTATAATTGAGGGTAGTAATTTAGACTTTTTTCCTAATCTTTTCAAGAATTTTGTCTAATACGCTACTGATCAAAGGTTTTCTAGTCATAGTGAGACAATTCTTAGGAGTTACCTTCTCCATCCACAAATCTAAGGGATTCTGAATTTATCATAAGTTTGACCAAAAGAATGGAATTAACATCTTCCAAATCAAAAAACTCAAACTCAAAAATCAGATTTCCTAAATTTGTCAAAATCTTTGATTTGGCGTTATTAGTGTAGTACACTTTTTTACAAATTTGGCAAAACTTAAGATTATTCTTTATTGAAAATAAACTTAAAATCTTTTATATTTATGGATGGTGATGAGGTATCGCTATGTCCGTAGCTAACAGTTTTTCACTGGACAATATTTTTTAGATCCATTTATTGCTGATTTGTTGTCACCCTTAGAGAATGTCTAAATTAGATTATAAAATCCTAGACCACTTTGAAAAAAAAGAAACAATAACTATTGGACATTTGAGGAAATCACGTAAAAGAACCATAAATATCATGCAGGGTCACTCCTTTTTGTCGGGACATGCTTGTTACCTGCGATGGCTGTAACATGACGAACGACGTTCAAATCTCCATTTATTTTGTTATTACATGTGTTGACGATATAGTGCCCTAGTGTTACATGTGTTGACCACAATTACATATATACATAAGAGCAGGGCGCAGCGTTTGAAAGACAGCATAATAGCAATTGAAAATGTGGATTATAAAAAAAGAGCAACCGAAAAGGTGGGAAAACCTAAGTGCAAAAAAATTCCCACAAAAAAAGGCATATGCAGGTCTAGCATATAATCCCTCCGTACTGGTAAAGGAAGACGTTTATGACAGCGACACGGTCTTCAAAACACAACTTTAACTTCTTATTTCTATAAAAATATTTATCGAAAAATAATACATGTATATTTTTATGAAAGCATTTTTTAAAATAAATCTATTCATATAACATTTACAATTTCAAACTCAACAACTTAAAAGTTATTTATGATTTATATTCCTAAAGTTTGACTCAAATCTTATCCTAAACGACTTCTTTTACCAATGCGGAGGGAGTACGTAGTATAAGAGCACCGGAGGCTGCAGTGTTTGAAAGATAGCGTAATAACAATTGAAAATGTGGATTATAAATTGAAAATGTGGATTATAAAAGAAAGAGCAACAGGTCTCCCAGCGTTTTAAAGACTCCCTCCGTACTGGTAAAGGAAGACGTTTATGACAGCGACACGGTCTTCAAAACACAACTTTAACTTCTTATTTCTATAAAAATATTTGTCGAAAAGTAATACATGTATATTTTTATGAAAGCATTTTTTAAAATAAATCTATTCATATAACTTTTACAATTTCAAACTCAACAACTTAAAAGTTATTTATGATTTATATTCCTAAAGTTTGACTCAAATCTTATCCTAAACGACTTCTTTTACCAATGCGGAGGGAGTACGTAGTATAAGAGCACTGGAGGCTGCAGTGTTTGAAAGATAGCATAATAACAATTGAAAATGTGGATTATAAATTGAAAATGTGGATTATAAAAGAAAGAGCAACAGGTCTCCCAGCGTTTCAAAGACAACAAAAAAATAAGCCTCCCAGCAGGTCTCCCAGCGTTTCAAAAAAAATGCAAACAGGTCTCCCAGCGTTTCGAAGACAACAAAAAAAACGTTCTAATGCGTTTAGAAGACAACAAAAAAAGCGTTCTAATTAAAAATGGCCCATGCAGGTCTCGAACCTGCGACCTTCGCGTTATTAGCACGACGCTCTAACCAACTGAGCTAATAGGCCATTGTTGAACCTTCTCACTGAGCTAATAAGATATGGACTGTGTGTTATTGTACTTATATATTATTAGTTACATTATGAAATATATATGTCGTTCTATTGATTATGACATTTCCCATCATCCTTATTTTCTGAAATTCCCACCCCACCTTTTCGAAACTATCACCAATCATATCGCGATTTCAATACACAGAGAGAGAAATGCTCGTCCGAGAGCATCCAACCTATCATCTTGATCATCTACCTGTGGCCGCGGGCCATCATCTCCCCAAATCTCAACTTTGAGCACGTGTGCTTATCCTCGAGGCAGCACAACGCCACCTGCACGTGGCTGGTTCTGCTAAGGTTCCGGGAAGTTCCATTGTTACACGTAAGCAATTTGGTATACCATTTTATACCGTGTTACATTGAATTTTTGCTAATATGCAGGAGCGATAGTGAGGTGAAATAAGAATGTCATTGATTTATGAAATAACCACAGTTAAAATTTAGGATTACGAGATAACTTTTCTATCATTGTACGAGTTGGTATTGCCATGCAACTCACAATATTTTTTTCACCCATAAATTAATAAGGGAATGATATTGCTATGAGACAACCGGAACAACAACCTATTAAACGGCACCAATGTATTTATCCTAACTCTCTTCTTATCTACAACATCAACTTGGCTTCTCTTCATTGTGTGTACGTATCATCCACAATCAGTGGCAGAACTGGGGGTGGCCGGCGGGGCCATGGTCACCCCCAACAAAAAGAAAATTTTGTGTTACCCCTACTCCAACTCAAACCAATATAAGCAATATCTATTTCACTAATTTATATCCCCCAATTCTCTAAACTTTTCTTTTTTTAATTTCTTGTCTTGTAGTAGTATATAATTTTTTGATGAAATTATGCCAATTTTTTTTAGGAAACTAAAGGTAAAGCTTAAAAGAAATACACTTTATTCTTTCTAATAAAAGGCAACTGAGGAGCGGGATGCGATATTAATATGACTGATCAAAATTCTCAAGTAGATTAAAATGAATTAGAATTGCACGGTGAAATTTAAATGGACATGTAAGATATATTGATAATTTTTTAAAACTATATATTTTTTGTGCATTGCGGTTGCTTAATTAATTACTATATAGTCAGTCTAGCTAGTGTATACTTGTGTCCATAATATAAAATTGAGATAAATTGTCAAATTTTTGAACCAGCAAATGTTAATCTTGTCTTGGCCCCCTTTAATTTTCCCTTCAGTTCCGCCACCGTCCACAATTGTTTTGCTTCAATGACCCTTGGGCCTTGGCGCTAGGGATGCACAGGTAAGATTCGAAGTCTATTTGGTTTCCTTCCACACGGTGCTGCACCGGATCTCTAGCGCCGACAATGTTCAGGAGAGCAAAATCATCGCAATTTTTTGGCGAGTTTTGCTGTGTCGTAGCCCATGCTAGATGCCTAACTATGTTCGGCATACTGTCACATAGCTTGTCATAGCTGTTCACACGAGGCAAGTAGAATGGCCCGTGCTGTCCAACCTTGCACCAAGATAATTACTCTTTTTAATTTCACTTCTAATTTTAGAGGTCTTGTTGTCTTACAGAATGCCTTCTTATCCTCTTCTGGTGAGAGCAACTCCAATATATTGAGAAAAACACTCTCTTTCCCTGTCTCTGGTTAAAGGAGATTATAGAACAAAAACATACTCCAACAGATTTTCTTTCTATTCCTCTTTCCTATATTTATTTCTCAATTGAGAAAAAACACCTCCCTCTCCCATTTCTCTCTCTCTCTTTCCTTCTTCTTTCCTGGCCACACGATCTCTTTCTTTTGCCAACCCAATCTTGCTCCGCGTTCACCCATCGCCGCCCTACCCAGCCACGTCGCTCGCAGCTCTGCCCGGCCGTGCCGCTCCACCCTAACGCCGCCCGTAGTCCTTGAGCTCATGCTGTCGGCCGCCATAGAGCCGCCACTCACCCAGCCACGCCACTGCCCACGCGAAGGCCGGTGCCCAAGCGCCGCTCGCCAAGGCGGCCCCACGCCCGCTCACTGCGGCTGCCCATGCCTGAGTGCCCCTGCCACGGTGGTCCGCCGCACAGCAACGAGCTCACTGCCGTGGTGGGCCACCACTTCGAGGCCGCACCTGCCCGCGGCAAGGCTACTGCCCGACACCCCTGCCCTACACCACCGGCGAGAACGAAGATAGCTAGGGAGAGAGAAATAAATAAAAGAAGAAAAGAAAAAATGATTTACCCACTGATGGATGGGGCGCATTGTAAGGGAGGATATTAAAGGAAAATGAGAGAGGATCTGCTAGTAACTCTCCCCAATATTCTCAATTTATAAAAGGGGATCCCCGTAGAAAAAAAAAAGACGGGAAAAGGGGTCTTGTTGGAGTTGCTCTAACGCTACTCAGGTGAGCTCTATTGTGGGGAATGATCGTAACAGTCTTAGCGCCATCTGCATTATTTAACTCACTCTGCTTGCCGTGTCTGAGCAGCCAATTTTGGCTCAAGTGTATGGTTGCGGCTCGGTTAGAGCAGTCTACACACTGAAACTGGCCTCAAAAGCTTAAAAAGCCCTGCATGTCCGATCCAAGTCCACACCCGCCTTAACGTGTCAAAGGCTTCTTTGGGCCCCAGCTTAAAAGTTTTCCAACGTGCTATCCGGTATATTGCGAATTAGAACTGCTATCCGGTATGTTACGAATTAGAACTTCAATTTTTGTCTTACAATCAATTGATGGTAGTATGGTATAGATTATCAGATATCAAGCTCAACAAGTGGCTGCTCCGGATTCCATCCCAATGGAAGATACGAATTCGTGAAATCATCCAGACCAGCAGCAAAATAAAGCACAGTTCCAGGTAACGCATAAAATAGAATGGCGACCGTCAATGATTTATATCGAGCACGTCTATCCGGGGGTATCCCAGAGAGTAGATTAGTGGGTCTCGCCGAGTTCTAGGAACGACAGTGTACGAACAATACAAAGATTTAGACAGGTTCGGGCCGCGAGTAGCGTAATACCCTACGTCCTGTGTGCTCGATTGTATTACACGTGTGTTGAGTTGTTTTGAGGGGGTCCCTGCTCCTCCTTATATACTCGGGGAGCAGAGTTACAAATCGATTACAAAGACTACTCGTATCCGGCCTGGAAGGTTACATTAAGGTAATCTATCATGTATACTATTCGAATACGAGTAGTAAAAACTACTTGACTACATCGTCATATACCTTATCTGGCTAGTCCGAAGCAGTCGGATCATAACTCTCCGTATCGAGTAGTTTAATTCCTTAGATGAGTGGCCCTAAGGATCCTGGCCCCACAACGACCTCAACACAGGCCAGGTAACATAATGGTACACACCAAATTGAATACATTCTAAAACAACCTCTGCTGATCAAAGTATAACAGTTATAACACTAATGACATTTAGGAGATAGAATGTGAGCAACCTTGACGAGGCATGATATGGTAGCAATGACGTGCAACTCCAGGGCATAGTTCCTTTCAGCCTTACAAAGTCTGCAATAGCTGCTTACCTTTTGTATACCATCCTGAGTCGACAAGATCACTACTGAAGATATGAAAGAGCCCATGCTTGATTTTTTTTGAAAGTCCTGTAAACTTTGGACTTCTACACAAAATACATTGTCAATCTGCAAAACATATTGTGGCTGTTTCTTCAACCCATTAACTGCTTCCGGTGATTTAAAAATGATATCTCGGCTCCTGTGATCTATAACTTAACTTAGGTAGACTTTAGCATACAGTTTACCCGACATGACAGTGCATATCCACCACAAATTTAAGCATCAGAAGAATACATGTGTGATGTGAAAGCAACACAAGCTAAGGTTCCAGCTATCTACAGTTAAAATCTTAGTTATTCACACCAATATACGTAAAATCCATAGCCAATTAAAAATATTATCCTTCAAAACATCACGTTGAAATACATGGAATGCCTTTCATGCTATAGCATATTTCAAGCTCACTGAATATCATAAATAATTATGTTGCAAGTTGCAGTAGTGCAATCATCTTATGACATGTTGGCTATCATGGACAAGCTTTGGTATATCTGGTCTCTGGTTCTACCTTCAAGAATTGGATGTGGTTTTAGAGTAACTTTTAAGGATGGCAGTCACACATATGCAAAGTTCACTATGCAAAATAAGATTCACGTCACATCAAAATATCGACACATGCATGGAGTACTAAACGTAGATGAAATTAAAAACTAATTGCACAGTTTTGTTGTACTCTGCGAGACGAACATTTTGAGCCTAATTAATCAATTTTTGGACAATTTTCACACATACAAACGAAATGCTACAGTGGCGCACGCACTCCAAAAAGCCAAAGTTTGGCTCCCAAATTTGGGAACTAAACAAGGCCTAAGAAGTGATCTGCATCTTCCACAGAATGGCAAGTAACATCTCCCTAGGGATTTTTTCAAGTAACATCTTCATGTCTTTTGGGTGGCACGTACATAGGAAACAAGCATTTCAAGACAAGCCGCTAAACTGAAGCAGGTTTCAAACGAGCAAATACACGCGATCTCAAATGCGACTTTTCAATACATATAAGTTCGGAACATTTACGGCAGGGCTACAAACACAGGCCCGGAAGAAGATTAAGTAATGTGCGAGGAAGATCAGATGGTCTATGGCATCCAGACAGGTCCTCTTAAGCAAAGCTTCCAGGTTGGGCCATACTCTTGGTCATCTGGTTTGGGAAGGGGCTCCGAGGTAAGCAGGCTCCAAACTTCATTGTCTTGGCTGTTCTTAGTACGGGAAGGGAGCAGGGGGGCAAAGGTGAAAGTGTTCCATCAGAAGATAGCTGAGCTGGGTTAAATAATGTGTTGAAAAGGCAGCAAAGCAGTAAGGCGAGCAAGGCACAATCACATAATCATTCTGACAGACAAGGTTAAAGAACCATACCTGTTTTATTCAACAATCTAGATCCTAGCTAATAGCCATGACGCTTTCCGTAGGGAAGAGAACTATGACCAGACACCCTGATGGAGGTTATTATCAATTACAAATAGCTGTATGAGCACAACGTGCAATAAAAGATAGATGAAAAACTAACAGTTGATATACTCAATTATGAATCAAACTGAATTTCCATACTGGTGAATCAAAAATGAATAAATGGCCATCCTTACCCACTGCTGGTGGAGCGGCCACTGTACCCACTGTAAGATCCATATCCTCCTCCAGGTGCCTAGAGAAGGTTAGATGATTATGGAAATAAAAAACTTGATTAATAAGATGTCACCAGGCATATCAAAGAATACAGCACGGCGTATGTTATACCTGAGAACTGCTATAACTTCCATAGCTGTCAAATGGAATCATGTCATCTGATGCACGAAAACCACTTGAATATAGATAATGTCCAACAGGCTTAGTGTCTCTGCTTACATACTTTTGTTCATCCGAAACACCAGCAGGCAAAGGATGGTAAGGGATCACAGGTGGAAATGCAGATAAAGCACCCTCTCTTTCAAAGAAATTGGCTTTCAGCCTTGTAGCTATTTGCACAAGAGCATGTCTTGCAACATCAAGGCCTCCACTGATCTGGTGAACAGGCAAATAAATATGATGAAAACTTGCCATAGCACAACTGCACAAGACTCATAAAAATGAAGAACGTCATAAATTCCAAACCTGAACCATCTCTTCATCTTCTGCAGCTACCTTTGGAACATTTTCCTTTGAAAGGATGCGTATGTTTGCTCTTGATGTTCTCCGTATCTCAGTAATGATCGAACCACCTTTGCCAATTAGGCACCCAATACGTGATGTAGACACCAACAAGCGTGTTGTATATGACGGATCTGCTGATTCTGCATCACTTTTCTCACTGCATCTAGGCTGCAAACAAACTGCAGCATCAATTGTTGGAGAGACAGGATCTTCAAAAAACTGCATGGAAAAAAGAAGCCGCTGGTCAGGAAACACAACAAAGAATAAGCAAGGAGGCATGATAAAAACATAACAATAGGAGGAAGAAATCACCTCTTTTGCAGAAACTGTAATTATGCAATCATCTTCAGCACCTGAATTAGAGCTATCCACTTTAATAAAAGCCCCAGATTCCTGCCTAATCTATTTGATAATTCCACCACCCTTCCCGATTACACCTCCCACATTCGCAGCAGCACAAAGTAAACGCAAACTAAACTCCTTTGCAGAGCTATCATCCCTCCGTGGTTGATATACCGAGGGCCAATCTCCTGCCACATCACCTTTGTATCCTCCAAAAGCAGGAATAACAGGAGTAATCCCTACAACAGGTGCAGTAGAGGAACTAGCAAGGTGGGGGCTCCCTAGATAAGATTGGGTTAAGCTGGATGCAAGAAGATGCTGTGACTTAGATGGGTTGGCATGGAGGCGAGATGACACTTCACGAAGAGTCTTTCTGACAACTACGGCATCACCGGATATCTGGCATAAAAAAATATTGGAAGCATTGTCAATAAATATTAATTTATTCGCACAAACCGTAAACCCTAAATCCCATTACATCATTCAAGTTTTGGTGACAATTAAATTCTGTAGACATTTAACAAAGCTACAGATACCACCAGTATTATACAAAAAGTAAGATTAGACACGGACATGCCTATAGTAGTAAACTTTTTTTGAACAACATGACCAGACTGGACCGCTCTATTAACATAGAAGAGGATAGTAAACTTTTTTAGGTAATGTAGGAATTGAAATGGGGAATGACCAACCTGAAGAAGTTCATCACCATTGATGGCACATGCTGGGATATGATCATCATTACTAAGCACAAGTATTTGTGCACCAGTCTCACTTGGATGATATGCCCACCTTTTCCAATGATGCATCCAATCTGGTCTGATGGCACAAGCAAGCGAACAGTAATTTGAGGCAAAACTTCTTCACTGTCTTCGTTCCCAGGACCCTCGTCAGAGGCAAGCCTCTCATGAAATCTAAAGAGAGCATCCTGAGCAGGGCAGACATTATTATTTTCAGCATCGTCAACAGCATTGGTTTCCCTGCTTGAGCTAAATATTGTGATAACTCTCTCCTCACAGCCAGGGACACTCTCACCAATCCTAATCTTAGCTTGAGTCTCAGTTCTCAACTGCTTTGCAATCTCTCCACCCCGGCCAATGGTCTCGCGCCAAAAATAAAGTCACACGTAAGTGCCCGTGCGCGGCCGTGAGGATTCGAACCCATGACCTTTGGCCTCTCGCGTTGCTTCTTTACCATCACATCTATTCATCACATGTGACTAAGTGAGAGATGTTTTCCTTCCTTTTGAAGTAACAAGTTGAAGGCATCTTGACCCCTAATTGAGTTTTGGTAATTAATGACAACATTTGTGGATTAACAATGCCATTTGAGAATATAAGAATAGGTTAGTCCCGAGAGTTGGAATGAGCTTCAAAAGATGATGTGTGGATGGCATGTGTGCTATGGATCATGGAAAGCTCAAGGCAAAGGTATAGGACAGGGCTTTTTGCTTTGACCGGTCATGAGGTGATTAGAGGATGAATAATGACCGGGTTGATAGGCTAGATAGCCGTACTATCAAGAGGGATCAACGTCATTGGCTTGACGTGTCTATAATACCATTTTGATCATTAACTTGTATGTTGTGCATTTAGATGAGTGGTGACTTATCGTAGAAAGAGCGTGTTGAAAATCTGGTGGAAATCCATATCTGTCGAGACTGGTCGAACGGTCCGATGGGTTGGCCCGGACTGTCCGAGAATTGTGAATTAAAATTTATATAGAAAATTTGTTAAAATTCATCCATCGGACAGTATGAGGGTTGAGGTCGGATAGTCCGTGACCTATGCTGACAGGTGGGCCCACGTGTGCTAACTCACCGATGGGTTGTTATAAAGGTCGGACTGTCCACAACTGGTCTCGGACAGTCCGTAAAAAAGCCTCGTTTTTACTAGAGACGGTTTTCAACGATGCAGGTGGTCAGACAGTCCGTCGAGTCAGACAGTCCGTCTGCGTCGGGTGGACCGTCCGCGTTGCGTCTCGGACTGTCCGCCGGTGGCGGTCGGACAGTCTGCCAGGCACCAACGGTCATCTCTGACACACGTTTGACTGCGTGAATATGACCATTAGATTCAAGCTCGGACAGTCCGGGGGTGCATGTCGGACAGTTCGCGAGAGCCGTTTTTCATGCATTTTAAACGTAACGGCTAGTTCCGATGAGAGAGCTTATAAATACTCCACCCCCGCTGGTGTGTGAGGTCTCTTGGCACTTTAAAAAGCTTACTTGACATTCTAGAGCCTTTGTTCTCCTCTCTCTTTCTCTCTCTCACTCACTTGCTTTGAGATTGCATTTCTTTGTGAGATTGAGAGCATCTAGTGCATTGCATCAAGGATTTGATCATTGTGGCACTAGGGATTCATCAAGCGAGTGAGTTGATTTGTTACTCTTGGAGGTTGCCGCCTCCTAGACGGCTTGCAGCTCCTGATTCTATTGAGCACTTCAAGAAGATTGTAAAGTTGTCTTGGAAGATTGGTGTGAGAGGTTCTTGTGCTCACCTCGCCGGAGCGGTGAAGAGCAACTCTAGTGGAATCGAGATTTGGAGCGGTTCTTTGGTTCTAACCAGCTTAGAGATCAAGCAGAGTCTTGATAGAGAAGCGGTTGAACATTGAATCCATCTCAACGTGGATTAGGGGTGACCGGCAAGTCATCAACACCACGGGATAAACTCTTGTCTCTTTTTTGTGGTTTGTTCATTGCTCTTTACCTTAAGCAATTTACTTTGAGCAAGTTATTTATATAGAGCTTGAACCATACCTTGTCATCCTAGGTTGCAAACCCCTCAACATAGGCTTAGAATAGCTAGAGATTTAATTATCCTTGTGTTTCTAATTAAATTTCTCTAGTATTGTGTTTGAAGTTTAAAACCGCCTATTCACCCCCCCCCCCTCTAGTCGGTATCCTAGATCCTACATACGTGTAGAACCATTTATTACCGACTGATAACACTAGCTGGTACTAAATGTAGCCGATACTAAATGGTCGCACCACTTTAGTACCGGCTAGTAACGTCGATACTAAAATGACACTTTTAGTACCGGCTGATGTTTTGAGCTGGTACTAAAATGGCTCTGGGTGGCTCCGTGTCACTTTAGTACCGGGTCTTTTCATGCCCAGTACTAAATGCAGTGAACAAATGTGCGTTTTTGTAGTAGTGGCGCACACAACTTTTGCTAGTCTTTCATCGACCAACATCAAAATGAACCCCAAGACACCGACACCTACTCATCAATTTTCCTTCTTATCGGAACGTGAATAGAACCATTTGTTCACAAATGTCACATGAAATCTGGAATGAAAACAAGCTTAACGAGGTATATTTTGTGACGTTAGACCAAATGTGTAGCTGTGAAATGTGGCACACAAGGCATATGGGTAATGTTTGGTAAGCTACCAATACTCACTAATAGTGAACTATAAAGTAAAAGTTCAATGCAAGCTGATGGTAATGATGGTCTCACCCAAAAAATGTATGCATCAATCGAGATAAATTGAGGTACCCATCTCCACAATACATGGTGAGTCACACAAGTTTATCTCTTGGCTCCATCACGCTCTCTCCTAAAACATTGATTTCCCTTCTCTTTCTTTTACAACTTTTCTATCTTTCTCGCTCCCCACTTCCTTCTCCGGTGTGCTCCTGCAATCACCCGCCACCTTCCCCATGGTCAATCTCTTTTGAATTTCCACTAAATTCACCTTCCAGTGCTACTGTCGCCTCTTAATTGGATTTGGCTATCTTCACATTATGTAACTCTCCTGCAATCACACGCCACCCTTCCCCATGGGCACCAACACCTCCGCAACACGCCGCACCTTCTATTTGATCGGACTATGTGACACTACACATTTGATCAAATCTTGAGAACTCTCAGTCACTTCCTATAAACAGTACATCAATTCATCAATTGTATTATTTTTTACCGAATCTTGTGTGTTTAAGGTTCATGATGGTGCATGCGAGTGTTCATTTAGTTAAGTGAGAGCATTGACCTTGGATTCAACCCATTGAAAATACACTGGAAGCTCAATGGAGCATAATGGTATTGTCACCAATTTAGCTTTAGGTTTATAAAAATTTGTACTTCAAAAGATACGTAACTTTGTAGCTTGTGGATTTAGAGTTAGGGCATGGAGTGAGACAACATTTGGGTTAATAGTTGTTTTACCACTTGACAAGAAAAAGAATTTCACTTATTTGATGTGTTAACTAACCAAACCTATAATTCTTTCTACAAAGTCCGGCGATAGATCACTTTCTCATGTAATATCATTCTCAAATCTAATAATTTTATCTACAACCCCTAAACATAGAAAGTGTATTATATAAAACATATACTAAGATTCGAATATATACAAAACCCTTAGTCAGCTTTTTATTGATAGATATACATAGTATTTTCTCTATTCTAAATTATTTTTCTTTGTCAATTTTTTCATAATGTTTGATTATTTGTCTTATGAAAAAATAATTATGCAAATGTTGTTTACTTTGTTTCTGAATTATTTTATCATCAATCAAAGATATTGTAAGCATAATTTTTTACTTTATCACAAAACATATAATTTGGATGTAAATGATATAGTCATCTCAAGGGCTTAACAACCTGCTCGGAACCATCATAGGTTGTTGATCTAGATGCCCAACTTGGTATCCCACCCTCTCTTCATTATCCTTTATGTACAACTCAAGCTAGATCGTTTTTCTCTTAAACCAGTCCTAGTGTGATCGATGCTGCGAATAATCAGTCGAAGGAGAATGTGTTATCCATTTGTATCTGAGTTCGTATTCAGTTAGAGAAGTTCAGATCCATCTAAATCTGAGTCTGGATACTCAGTATCTAACCGGCACCCAAATTCGAACATCTAAAGTTGAATATTTCTAATATTAATACCTATTTATAAATGGACACTATTCGTATGTGATCCAAATCCATGAGAAAAAGAACTAGATGGTTTGTATCCTTCTACGTAATCACATTTACATGGAGAGTTAGGCCATGTTTGGTTGGGAGGGGCTTAGAGCATCTCCAAGAGACTAGCCAAATCATTTTCTAAAGTTAAATTTAGCTATTGTTCAAGAAAAAATGTTTCCAACAGACTCTGTAAACGACTCTCTAAATATAGTGGCTCTCTATCCCACCTCATTCGCTAGCTATTTTTAGCTAGCCTACCTCACTAGCAATCTTTACAGAATCTGTTGGATTACTCTGTTATTTGTTAGTCAAATCTATTTTGGAGAGTGACTAAATCAGTAAATTTGTCTAGTCTTTTTAGCGAATCTCTTGGAGACGCTCTTATAATAAGCCCCTCTAAATAAGATTCTTTTTAACCAAACAGGATGGGCTTATTTTCATAAGCCCATAAGCCTCTAAAGAGGTGCTTTTGAGGCTTATTGTGAATGAGCTATAAAAGAATTACTCCACTTTCTGCTATATAAGCCTAAAGAACCAAACACCTTTTGAGGCTTATTATAAGCCTCTCCATATGAGGGGCTTATGGGGCTTATAAGGATGTGATTGGTAGGGTGCATAACACCCTAGCCAGGCTGCCATAGTGCAGAACTGGCTTGATTAGTTGCCTGGCCGGCCACCTAGTCAGGCCCCGATGGGCCAAAACGGCATGTACGGCCTCCACAAGCGGAAATGCGAGACGGTCGCTGATGGGAACTAGGGTTTCCTGATCTTCCGAAAGGTTCTGATAACTCTCGATTTGGTGGAGTCGTGACTCAAATCGATCCGGCTTCCGAACCACACGTTCCGAACCCCGCAATCGCAGCACCACGTCTCCTCAGGTTATCAACCGGCGTTGCACGGTTGACCTCGCCCAGAAGACTAATCCTTGCCTGCAAATCGAAGAACACAAGCAAGAACGAGAAAGATTGTAACACAATTGCAGATGTATAATTAAACTCACGAAGTTGGGGTCTCACAAACCGACGAGCAGTGACACTATTCTTGACAGAATTGATCTAAGCAAAACCCAAACCCTAACTTGGGCATCAGCTACTGTTTTAAAGAGTCTAGGGTCGTGGTCGACCCCCCTGGACGTGCCCCTATTGGGCTCAACACGATACACGGCCCAAAGACCAAAATACGATGACGCAGCGCCGAAATAGATTCTGGACGTCAACTTCTTTTGTCGATCCCCGATGACTTCTTTGCAAAGATTATCTTCTTACTTTCTAACCATATAAAGAACGTCCAAATCTGAGCCCGTATGCGACCTGGGCATCCGATTTAACGCTGACTGCTCTTGGACTCCGAGGTGGACTCGAAGTCGAATTGATTTGGGCCTCAATCTTGACTTGCACTCCCTTGCTGGTCCTCTCCACCTTGAAGCCCTTCTCCAACTATCCTCTGATCCTCTTCATGGTTCCTAATTACAATATAATCATTAGGTAGCAGTATATTCTCATAATCACATAGAGAAGTACTTAGGAACGAGCTCACCTCTAAATTCAATTGTCGCGCACGAGCTCTAGTGATTGGACCTTGAACGATCAATGGTGGATTGTTGTGAGTATCCATAGGAGGGATGTCCTCATCAGTCACGTTCCCCACGCAGGCCAACTTGGTGTCACACCCTGAAATTTTTGGATTTCAGGATGTGATTTTGAAGAATAGTTAAATAAAGATTTTCCCATAATTTTAAAATTTTTCTCAATTTTATTTAATTTACATGGAATTTAGTACATGGAAAAACATTTTTTAAAAATTAATTTAAAACAATGTAGGTTTAACATTGTGTGCTATGCATTCATGCCGGTTGCATTTAGTGGTTTTATGCGTGTAAAGTTTCTAAAATGCGCTTAAGAGCCTCATAGGAATTTTCCAGATTTTTCTGTGATTTATTCCTACTTTTCTATAGCTAATTCCAATTTTTGGAAGGTGCTAAAACCTTTTTCATGAGCTCAAAATATTTTATTTGAGATCTTCATGTCCAATTCTACCTCTGGGATTTTTCCCGGGATTTTTGGAATTTTTGGAGTATTTTTCGTGCCTTAAATGATTTATCTAGATTTTTTTTGGATATTTCTTTACACGATAAAGTATTTCTGAAAATAAAAGGGGAAAAGAAAAACTTAAATCCTAAATGGGCCGAGCCCAACCAAACCCAGCCCAACGCTCGGCCCACCCCCCACTTTCCCCCGCCCGCGTCCCGCCGGCCCACGCACGTCCCCTGGCCCATCTCCTCGCTTCGACCCGCGAGCGCCCCGCCAGCCCAGCTCGCTCCCCGGCCCACTCATCCCTGAGCCGGCCCAGTGCCACGCGGCCCATCCCGCATCCCCGCCGGCCGCCTGCGCGCAGAGCGCGCCGCCACCGCCGCATTCCTTTCTCGGCGTCCACGCCCCTATAAGCGCGCGCGACCCAAGCCGCCCCGCCCCGCTGCCCTAGCCCCTCCTCGCTCCTCGCGCAAGCGCGCCGCCATCGGGAGCATGCGCCACCGCCCGCCATTGCCATCGTTCCGGCCGCCTCGGTCACCGCCGGACGAGGTGAACACCACCCCGAGCATCCTCGAGACGAGCCGCACCTCCTCCGCCGCTTCTCGTCGACGTTCCACCGCCGGAGCAGCTTCCCCGCGTGAAGGCGCCGCCGCCGGCTCCTGTCTCCGCCGCGAGCGCAAGCCCGACCGCCCACACCGCCGGTGAGCGCCTCTACAGGATCCCCACGACCCCCTCTCCCTGTTGCGCTACTTCGCCGGAGCCCCAGGCCGCAGAAACGCCGGCGAGCCCGACGGCCCGCAAACGCCGGCGAACTCCCCTGTGCGATTAGAGGAAGAAGATGGCGATTTTGCATTTAGGCCCCCGTAGAATCCTGTAATCTTTAGTCCAATTCTTGTGTCTTGGCGTTTTCTCGAAAAACCCCCTGCAATTGTTAAATCCCCGCACTTAAACCCAGTTGAGCCCCTTTTGCGGATCTAACCCCACGGATAACCCTAATTGCATGCACTGTTCCCTGTGCCTTGCGAATCTCCCTTGCTACCCCCTGCCGGCTATAGTTAATTGCAACTATGTCCCTAGCACCTTTAAAAACCCATAGATTTCATGTTTTACCTCCGATTCGACCCATTCCAGTTGCGTTAGATTCGTATAAACATGAACTATGTGTTAGCACTGACATTTACCATGTTATTCATTCCTGAATTTTATTTAGTATTAAATTTACTAAAGATTATTTAAATGTCTCTTCTAAATTAAAAGCAATTTAAGGTTTAAACTCGGTTTTCATGTTAACATTAATTTGATTAATATTTATCCAATTAGTTTTATAAACAAAACTTAACTAGGTTATATCTCGGTTTGATAACCCAGTGTTAATTTGCTTAATGATTTATTAAATCAATTTTCTAATTAAAAGCAAATTAGAGTTTCACTCTGAGTTTTCATAAATAATTATCAATATTGATTAATATCAACATGAATATGTTTTTATTATAATATTGACTAGTTCAACACGAAATATCTTATTATTTGATTAGATGTTTGCACATATTTTTGTTACATAAACTTAAATGTTTAGTTGTATAAATCTTACATAAACATTTATAAATAAAATATGATTAGTTTATTTCGGGCTTTTACAAATTCAAATGAAATTGAATTACCTTTTATATTATTTATTTAATTAAAATTAATCAAGCATATAGTCCTTTATTTTCTTTTATAATCCAAATCTTCCGATAGTTGTATCTTTTCAATCATAGCTCCGTTTTCAGCGATTCTTGCGCTCACGTGGCCATAGAATCGAGCCCTATCCTTTAGTGCACTCTTGTAAAGCTTTTATTTTGATTGATGTACTGTTGTTAGTTGTATATTATTTGCTTGCTTGTTTAGCTGCATGTTGTGCTCGTGTCGTTGATTGCTGCGAGTAGAGGAACGCCATCAAGGGATTTCAAGAAGAGTTTGAAGACCAAGATTTGAATACTATGAGTAATTATAATGGATTTGAGGCAAGTTATAGCATGGACAATCCTTGCTACCTAAACACACCTTTACATTCATTTACTTTCATATGCATGTGTCTAAATTGATGTCCCATTAAGGTTGTACCTAGTCTTGTATACACTATTCATTTGATTACCCCGGGTTTATGCATATGGGTAGAATCTTTGCTATGCACAGCTACTGTCACCATTGCTTATTTGTTAATCATGACTTAATGGTTCACATCAATGTTAATGATAAAACTTGCTTTTTAGCAACATGGTTCAGGGAACTAGAGCATGTGTTGTGTGCTTTGCTCCAATGTCTCTCCCTAAGGTCATGTTCTTAAAGCGGCAACCCAGGAGCCTGTCGCCGCCGCTAGAACTATTATGGCTCTGGTCTTGGTCAAGTAACTTGTTCGGCTCTAGCTTGACAGTAGTTACCGACGGGGCCGACGGCGCCGATGGCGCTATGGGAAGCACTCGTGAGAGTATGGCTTGATCCACCGAGGACGGGGATACCGTCGGCTATGTCTTGTCAAGCACAGTCCCGTGTTGGGAGTCTCTGTGGTATGGGAACTCCGCACGTCGCGCTCTTTTACTTGTTGGCATGCGTGCCCACGCTCTGGACGCCATTGACCCTCTTATCGCTGCGCCCTGAGAGTCAGTCAATCTCGGTGCCTTGGATCATGCTGCCTGTGTTGTACCATAGTGGCTACTGTTTTGTTAGGGTGTCTTGCGAAAAACCTCGTAGCGTCCCTATGCAGTCACACCTCGGAAGTGTTGATGTGCGTGGTTGGGTGCAAAGTTCCTTTGAACTTTTACACGACTGGTGGGTAAAGGGCGAAACCTCTGCAGAGTGTATAATCTATCATGATAGCCTTGCTCAGGGTCACGAGCGCCCTGGATCCTTTTTTATTAGAAGTTGATGTTTATTTATGCTTAATGACACTTATACTTTATTATTTGGGTTGCAACTAGGTTTCATTCACTTGTAGTAATTTGGTTAATACTAAAATAAACCAACTAAAAATGCTAATGCAGTTAAGCCGTGTCTAGCCTATTTTGAGCCTTCATACCCGCGCTATACTTGCTAAGTAAATGTTTTACTTACACTTGTTATTATTCAACAAAATCCCGGATAGGTAACAGATGGAGTAAATGAGTCTGCTGCTACTGAGTTTCTTGAGGATCTTCTACTGTCACACCCAGATTTACACGAAACCCGACTGTGGCCATATGTGTGCCCAGGAAGTCCACAGACACATATAGCGAACAAATATGGTAGAAGTCAGAGTACAATGCTTTATTAATCTCATCATAGCGTAGCGTTTACATCAGAGTGCTTCAGAAATAAAATCATGGACAGCGGAAGACTGATACATCTCTCTAGCGTAGCCGCAATCCCACAGGGACTCTGACTGGGAGAACGCGAGCTCAGAAGTACGGCAAATCCTCTGGGAACTCCACAGCATAATCAGCCTGACTCCAATCTGTTACTCGTCCGGGATTTTGCCCAAAATGATAATAATAGCAAGTGTAAGTAACAGGATTACTTAGCAAGTATAGCACGGGTTATGAAGGCTCAAAAAGGCTAGACTCGGCTTGACTGCATTAGCACTTTTAGTTGATTCGTTTTAATTTTATCCAAGTTACTACAAGTGAATGAGAACCCAGTTGTAACCCAATTAATAGTGTAAGTGACATTAAGCAAGAATAAATATCATATTCTAATCAAAAAGGATCCAGGCCGCTCGTGACCCTGAGCAAGGCTATCATGATAGATCGTATACTCTGCAGAGGTTTCGCCCTTTACCCACCAGTCGCGTAAAAGTCCAAAGGAACTTTGCACCCAACCACGCACATCAACACTTCCGAGGTGTGACTGCATAGGGACGCTACGAGGCTTTCACAAGACACCCTAACAAGATAGTAGCCGCTGGAGTACTACAAGGTGGTGAGTCCTTAGGCACCAAGATCGACGTACGCCCACGGAGTCACACCATGAGGGGGTCGATGGCGTCCAGAGCGCGGGTATCCACCCCAACAACGCGCAACGCGCGGAGTTCTCAATCGCTGAGACTCCCAACACGGGACTGGGTCTAACGAGACCTAGCCGACGGGGCTACCGTCCTCGGTGGAATCGGGAAAACACCCCGTGCCTTGCCTCCCACAACGCCGTTGGCCCCTCGGTAACCACTATCAAGCTAGAGCCGTACAAGCTACTTGTCCAAGACCAGAGCCATTATAGTTCCGGCGGTGGCGACAGGCTCCTAGGTTGCCGCTTTAAGAACCGGTCCTTAGAGGGAGACATTAGAGCAAAGCACACAGCACATGCTCTAACTCCCTAATCCATGTTGCTAAAAAGCAAGTTTTAACATTAAAGTTGAAGTGGACCATTAATACAAGTTTAACACTTAAATAAAGGTGACAGTAGCTGCGCATAGCAAAGTTCTACCCATATGCAAAAACCCATAGGAAATACAAGGACAGGGAAGTAAATGCTAGGTACAACCTTAAAGGTAAATAATATTAGACACATGCGTATGTAATGAACAGTGTATTAAAAGAGTGAGTAGGTAGCAAGGATTGTCCGTGCTATAACTTGCCTTCCTCGGAGTATGGCTGCTGCTGCGAGTCCTGCTCCAGCACGTCCTCAACGTACTCAAAGTCCAAAGCTACGGGCTCGCCGACTGGACACGATCATCACGCAAGCATCCAAAGCAATCATTACATGCAAACAAAATTAATTCTATTAGAACAGTACACCAAATAGTGAAAACAGTACAAAAACAAGAGCTAGAAATAATCTATGCTTCGCTACGAACACATGAGCGCGAAAATCACACTAATCGGAGCTAAAACGTGAAAGTTATAGCGTTTCTAAGGTTCAGGGACTTGCTGGCAAGTTTCTGAAACTTCCAGGGGCTAATCTGCGAAAAACCGAGGACCTATACGTAATTAACAGTAGCCACCAGGGGCTAACACGCAAAACTACGCGCGCTGGACCATGGGTTGATTTACAAGAAACAGGAGGGCTCTTTCGAAAGAACGCCACGGTTGACCGGTATGGTCAACTTTGACCAAGCGGCCTGGGGCGCTGAGGACCGTCAGATCCTGATCCGGCGGCCAGGGTTCGATGGGGGGGGGGTTTGGTCGCCGGCGAGGACGGGTGTGCGGCGGCGCTGAGCGGGCGTCGGCGGTGAGCTCGCTGGAGTAGCTCGAAATCGAGCTACGGGCCACGGTTTTCAACGGGGTTAGCACCTATGGCACCAGGGACGGACGGCGAGTTCACCTGGGGTGATCTCGACGGCGGGAAGGTGATGTGGGTGGTGTGCGGCGGTGGCCGGCGGAGCTGTGCGACGGCGAGCGTCGGAGACGAGGTTTCAGAGCACAGGGACGAGCGAGGACGGTCGGGAAAAGTTCATTACCTTGACGCGACTCTCCCGGTGTGGTTGGTTGGGGCGGTGCAGCGACGAGGTGTGCGGACGACGAGGAGGGGCAGCTCCGGCGGTTCTGTGAAACGACGACGAGCGATTAGGCTCGAATCAGAGGGACCAGGGGAGTGTGGATGGCGTAGACAGCTGTATTACCTCCGGGCGGAGCTCCTGGGCGGTTTCTCGCTGGGGCAGAGGGCAGCGGCGCCGGAGATCGACTCTGCGGCCAACGGCGGCGACGCGAAGCGGAGGGAGGAGTGGGCGCTGAGGCTTGGTGCTCGAGGGGGATGGGAGAGGTTCAGGAGCGGGGAGAGGGATGCTAGAAATAGGCACTGGAGAGGGGGTCCGGGGCGTGCAGCTGCGCCAATCACGGCCGGCGGCGGTGGCACACCTTCCATAACCGCGGTGGGAAAGAAAGGAAGGGAAGCGCGCCAGAGAAGGAAATGGAGCGGGCGCTAATTGGAAGGGAGGCGCTCGGAAGCTTCGCGGAAGGCTACAGCGGGTCCAGGGGCAGCGCGGGAGGGGCTCTGTCCGCGGGCCGCAGCGGAGGCACGAGGCCGAGTCGAGCTCGGCTCGGTGGCGGGAGGAAGGGGACGACGCTGTTGGGCGGGGCCCGCGTGTCGGCGAGTGGAGAGGGGGGGAGAGCGGGAGTGGGCCGGTGCTGGGCCGAAAAGGGAGGACGGGTCGGACTGGAGAGAAAGGGAAAGGGTGGAAAAGTGAACTCGGCGAAACGTTCGGGGAGCAAGAACAGACTTCTGTCCGCGGGCTGCGCGAATTGTTGGGCTGGGCTGGAAAGAGGAAGAGCGGAGGGGGTAGAAGTGGACTGGGGAAGAGCTCAGGGGGCGAAAGCGAACTCTAGCCTAAACAACTTTTCTAGAGCACCAAACAAAGTGATTCAAATTTGAATTTAAATGAATTTAAATTCTTGTTTGAATCACAAGCAATACAAAAAAATAAATGCAGCAGCATGAATGCAACAATAAATGTTTCTATCACTTATATTTGATTTTAAATTTTAGAAATTTATTATTTAGCCTATAATAAATAGGAGCAAGCTCTATTTAATTAATTAAATGCCAAAAATTTTAAATTGATCATTTTTGGGTGTTACATCTACACTTCTGAGCTGTGGTCAACCAGTCGGTGTCCCTGTGGACTCGTGGCTCTACCCGTCGAGAGAGTTAGACTTCCGTTGTGTTTTATTTAGGTAAACTCTGATATAAACTATTTTATTCGAGCATATGTACTCTGATTTCCATATTTGTAAGTTGTATGTGTTCTGTGGACATCCTGGGCACACATATGGCAGCATTCGGGGTTCTATGTAAATCCGGGTGTGACACTTGGGTGGGCCCTCGTTATGCAACCCAGCACCCGCCAGGCCACCATATATAACACGAGTCTCACCGCCACCCCTAGGGTTACTGTGCTCATTTTTCACCCCCTCCGCTGGCGCAGCCTCTCGCTCTCTCCTCTCGTCCTCTCATCTCGCTCGCCCCTCGCTTATCCGTGCCTCCCATCTGCCGTCTCCATCCCGTGTAGCCATCGTTACAAGCTTGAAGGAGGAAGGTTTCGTCTTCCTCTTCCTACGGTGAGGTAGGATGGTGGAGGAATGGGTCCCTCGTATCTGTTTCTCTCTCGATTCCCTTCTCCAGTGGTGATGTTCTAGGGTTTCATTGATTTGATCTTGTAGATCTGGTTTGTTTCAAATATTCTTGTCACTATTTGAGCCCAAATCAATGGTTGTCGCAGTAGTTCTAGATATGGTGTCTTTTCGACACGGTTTGTACTTGTGGTGGACTTTTGCATGTGTCCAACACCTATATTGGGTGATGATATGTACTGGTAACTTGTCACAGTAGTTGTGGATTGATGCTATTTTGATGCAGGCAGATCTGCTTGTACCATATTCATTTGAAGAAAAAACTTATATCTTTGTGCCTCTGTTGATGATTTGAAGTCTTCTGAGCAGTAGCAATTTGGTTGATGATGAGTAGTTGCACTGGGTGGCGCATGTGGACATGTCGCAGCCGTGCTTCAGTAGCTTGTTTTTATGAAACATTGATACATGACATTACCCGGTACCTTGTTCTAATAGTAGGATTGTACTACTTTTTTTAAAACACAGATGACTCTGATGGTGTTGTTGCAAGGCGTCGAGAGCTGATAATTAGGGGGGACTGCACTTGTTGGTTTTATTTGTGCTTGTATGAGTTCTAGATATAGGAGACTTGCACATGCTAGACCCACTGTCACCTATGGACCTATGCTATAAAGGGATGAACAAAGACGGAGAAACCTTGCTTTCATTTACCAGTCCAATGATACCCAATGTGTCAACACCCTGAGAATGAGAAGAGCCCCTTTTTCCAGCTGTGTGACTTATTCCATAACAGGGGTTTGCTTAAGGATAGCATACACTTCAACATTGAAGAACAGGTGGCAATGTTTTTTATGAAGTTGATCACAACCAAAGGTTTAGGTGCATTCAGGTCCCCTTCTTAAGGTCCATTGAAACACTGACAAGGTACTCAAACAAGTCATGTATGTAGTGGGAGAACTTAGATGAGAAATGATCCTCCCACCATATACATCTGTCCTAGCCAAAATCCAAAACAGCAGGAGATGGAACCCTTACTTCAAGGTCTGCCCATAGATTTTGTGCACAATGTATCATTAGTTGGTTCACACAACAATCTAGTAACCTTTGTTAATGGGATATTGTGTAGGACTGTGTTAGAGCCATTGATGGAACCCATGTGCTAGCTAAAGTTTCTGAGAGGGCCAGAGCTGTATTCATGGGCAGGAAGCATACCACCACATAGAATGTGCTTGCAGCTGTTGACTTTGACCTAAGGTTCACATATGTCTTAGCTGGGTGGGAGGGGTCGACACATGATGCACTTATCCTAGTTGATGTCCTCCAAAGACCTGATGGTCTAAAAGTACCCCAAAGTAACACCATAACCACATCATGCAATGGCCTTCTCCATTTTTAGTTCACATCTGACTATGGCCTCTTGTCCAATGTTAGGCAAGTTCTTCTTGGTTGATGCTGGTTATGCAGTCAGGCCAGGATTTTTGACACCATACAGAGGCATAAGGTACCACCTTAGGGAGTATGGTGCTAGGATGCCCCAAAATGCTAGAGAGTTGTTCAACTTAATACATTCCTCTCTCAGGGTGTCTGTATAGAGAGCTTTTGGGGCACTGAAGAACAGGTTTAGGATCCTGTACAACAAGCATTTTTATCCATACAAAACCCAAGTGAAGCTTATCATTGCTTGTTGAATCCTACACAACTGGATACTTATGCATGGGCATGATGAGCACATACCACTAGAGGATAATTGGGAGGCTAATCCTTCTGATGAAGCACTTCCACAAGATGTTGTCACTGACAATGCCACCTGGGCAGCCAAGATGGACACTTGGGCTGAGCAGATGTGGCAAAATAGAGGAGGAATGAGGCATTAGACCATTTTAATTATCCAGGCTCCGGCATGTGTTGTACCTCTAAGGTTGTTGAACAATGTAACTAGTGGTTTGTCCTGTGTCTTTGTTGCTTGATATAATGAACTTATGCTACAAGCTGAGACTAATTTGCTGCTCGCAATGATGAAATAATTCCATGCCTTTGTTTCCACCTAGTTTTCTATCTACTGTGCTTTTACATTGATTTGTACTGTTGAGTTCAATTGCATATAATATACACATTGTATCAGTTGGAAATGGCTGATGTTGGGGCTCAAGTGATGGGAGATGAGGTTCAAGAGGTTGTGGGTGCACAGGCAGTGCATGCCAATGGTCCAGCTCCTAGGCTCAATTGCACTAGTGCAATGTCAGGCTTTGTGTTGCGTGGGTTCACAAATATGGTGGCAGAGGGGGTCAAGACTCACAAGGGTTTCAAAGATGTGCTTCTGAACCGAGTTGCAAGAATGCTGAGTGAATTTACAGGCATTGAGGTAAGTGGGAGTGAAGTGTACAATCACATCAGGAAGTGGAGAAGCGGATGGGTTTGGATTTGCAGGCTGGAGAACCTTAGTGGATCTTTGTGGGATGAGGACAACTTCATGTTCAGCTTAGCCCCTGAACACTACGCTGGGCACATCAAGGTTAGCCTTTTCAGTTGTTTTCTTGTTCTTGTTATTGGTTTTAATCTGAGATCATCTGCCTTCCTGTGTTATTGGTTTGTCTCTAAATCATCTGCCTGTGTTATTGGTTTGTCTCTGAATCATCTACCGGTCTGTTTGTATACGCAGGATCATCCTAAGGATGTGGAGTTCCTAAATGTACCTCTAGTGAACTACCCGCAGATGCAAGCTATATTTGGGTCATGAGTTGCAACAGGCGGGTATGCTATGAGCTCTAGTGAACCGCTGGGAGACCCAGCTGATGCAGAGACCATTGACTTGGATGCTGAAGCGCTGGCCAAGAGTGTTGAACCCACCGCTGAAGCATCAACATACAAGGCCAAGAGTGAAGGTGGCTCTGGACGCAAGAGGAAGAGGAAGTATGAGGAAGAAGGTGCCTTCATGGCAGGGCTGACTGAAATTGTGTGGGGTTTTGCTGGTGCAATGAAGGAGAGCATCCATTCTAAAGCAGCACCGGGGATCATCAAGGTCGTCATGGGTTGCACGAACTTCTAGAGGCCACATATGATCTTCTTCCTGGACCATTTGATGGAGCACAAGAGGGCAGCGTTGGGATTCCTGGAGATGGGTGGCGACAACAAGGACCTGTGGATCGCCACCCACCTAAGCAAGAACAACTTGTTGCAGTGATCTGTTCCGCACCCACCTCACTGATTTTTGGAATACCCATCTAACAAATTGATAATTTGAGGCAGTCAAGGACTCCATTGTAACTTAACTTGATGACTTTATCTGTGGTTATATTTGCTTGACCGACTGCTAACTTGATCACAACCAAGTCTCTTTTGTAAAGTAGGAACTACCTCAGTTAGTGGGTAATGGGAAGATAGCATGTGTGATTGCTAACTTGAACAATTCTATATGCTGAGATGATCATGTTGGAATCTTTTGCTTGTTGTCTATGCTATGACTTTTACAATTTCATGTCTTATAAGTCCCTTGTATGAAACATGCATCAATTGAACCATTGTTACTTTGTGTAGACATGAAGTGGTATGTGGTGTTTCGAGGAAGGCATCCTGGTGTATATTCTGACTAGGAGTCGTGCCAGATGCAAGTTTCGGGGTTTAGTTACTCAAATTACCAGAGTTACAAAACTCAAGAAGAAGCTTTGAGGGCGTACATGAGACATGTTCCTAGGGAAATAGACCATGTTGCTCAAGTTCCAGGGAAAATAGACCATGTTGCTCAAGTTCCTGGGAAAATAGACCATGTTGTAGATGCAGAGACCGTAAGTTCCTGACAGTTTTGCATGACAACTAGTATACTCACCATCATAGTCATCCTCCTCACTTTAATTTGCGTCACGTTGTATTCCATGTAACCGAGTGGAACTTTATGCAAGTTGTATTTCTAATTTCATAAACTCGTGTATCGTGAAGTTGAACTTCTGATGTTATGTTAAACTTATGTATGATGAAGTTGAAAATTTTCAGTCAAAACTTGTGCATGGAAAACAAACACTAGAAACATGAGAAGACAAGAACCAACCAACATTGTCATGGGTTTCTTCCCAACATTCTTACAAACAACCATCCAAAGTACCACCTATTACACATTAGGTTATGTTCAACAACAACTTACACCTGGCAACGCCAAATTCATCAACAAAAATCCGTAGGAGCATCGTCACACTAACTTAACTGCATTCACTGGTTCTTCAGAGTAGCAGCAAACATGACAACAACCATCACACCAAACAAACAAAGCATGGAAGCAAACATCTTCTTCTCATGACCATCACTCATGAGCATCTTCTTGGTGAGCTCCCTCTCCATTCTTTCCTTCTCCCTGATCAGAGTCTCCTTCTGTGGGATATGCATCCCTGGGTACCCTCAAGATAGAAGACCGAGTCCTAGTAGAACTACTTAGAGAACTCCTACTCCAAGTAGAAGTACTCGTGTACTCCTACTAGGACTCCTATATCATAACCGACTAGGAGACTATCCATGTAACCTTGCCCCCTGGGATATATAAAGGAGGGCAGGGGTCCCTAGTTCGGAGGATCATAACCAACCAACATCTAGAAGACGCAATATACAAAACTCCCATACAGGACGTAGGGTATTACGCTACTCTGGCGGCCCGAACCTGTCTAAATCCTTGTGTGTTGTGTCTTCGCGTTAACCATCAAGTTTCAGGTCTGGCGATCCCCACAAATCTACTCCCTGGGATACCCCTAGATGGAGGCAGTCGCGATAAATCTTCGACACTTTGGCGCCCACTGTGGGGCAGATCGCATGATCAATGGGTGTGATGGACCAATCATCTACAACTTTTATGTCACGTACGAGAAAGACGATAGGATCATCAGCCGAGCTTGGCCGTCATCAATGGTCGGGTTCATCGCGTCGACTTGATCAAAGGCGGCTACTCGGCGAGACTCTTGTACATGCATGACCGAGCCCAAGTCAGATCGGACTCAATATTTTTTTATGGCTGTTGCGGAGACCATATTTGGGCCGCATTTTGATTTGTCGCCGATTTGCATGCGATGTGCTGTCGCGGTCGAACTCTAAAGCTGTGCCCGGTGGTTTCCTCCAAAAAAGCTCCACATATATATCAAGTCAAAACTGGAGCCGAATCGAGTGAAAATGAGAGTTACAACTGAGAGTTGATATATAAAAAGCCATTATATCGAGAAATTGCTAGCTGCTGCTACGCGTGGATCAAGACCAAAGAAATAAAGCTGCCGCCTACGGGTGTTCCCTCATCCATGCATGCATGTGTTGATGCTACACGCACACACGGGAAGCTACCAGAAGGCTACAGGATCTCTGCTTACCGCACCTGAGAAGATATACGCGAGTATGACTACATTGACGTCCGGCTGCATCGACTCAGCGTACGACTACATCGACGTCCGGCTGCATCGACCGGCATACGACTACTTTGACTACTCGTCTTGACTAGTTAAAACTAGTCGAGATCGGCTGCATTGACTCGCCATATGACTACTTCGACTACTCATCCCGACTAGTTAAAACTAGTCGAGATCGGCTACTTCGACTACTCGTCTTGACTAGTTAAAACTAGTCGAGATTGGCTACCGCGCCATCAGCAACTAGTCAAAATCAACTTCGACTAGTCGACTTCAACAACGACCGTCGCGGCTCCATCATCGACCGTCACGGCTTCACCGACAAGTGTCCACGAATAAAGATAAGTCTTATTTAATAATTATTTTCTTTGTAAGAATTATTTTCCCTTGCTCAGTCTTCCTTCTCCCCCATCAATGCCTCTTTCTCTTCAAATATTTCATTCTTAAGCTGAACTGCTGCCAACAGATCTAATTGTGCTTCCTCGGCCTTCTTCTTGAAATTATTGATTACATCCCAAAGGGATGCTTTGGGATGCAGCAACTTAATGAAAACTAACCGGCCACTTCTCATCCTTCCAAAGAACAAAGTCACACATTCTCCTTAACCTGCAAGACAAATCAAACCATATATACTCAAAATGGCATCTATCAAAGTAGGCAGTGACACACAAGTGAAATTCATCAACAATTCACATGAAACCTGTAAAGATTACCCTATTAGGACAGCCCGAGTAGCGATGACCAACATTGATGCCATCCCAACATAGCAATCGGTGAGGTCCCTCCCACAACGACATCTAGCATTTGTTTCCTTGTCCAACTCCCCTCATTCCGTTGTCTCCATACCTTCTGGCAATTCACTCTGAGAGAGACTACAACATTGATTATCTAGTCTAAGAGAGGGACACCGATGCATCGAAATCAAAGTAAATTCTATTGGTAATCTACAAGATAAGTTCAAAAACTGGTAATCAAGCATATGGAACAAAGGTTGAAAGAGATTCACTTACCCCAGATCCGTAGCTTGAGGGGGAGTAGCTGACGGTTTTCGACGACTTCGACTGCTCTGAATCGTCTGAGGATGAAGATCCGTATCCACCACGCCCTTTTCACCCTGTGCCTGGCGACCATGGCCATCACGCAAGCCACACAAGGGGTTCCCTCCGAGCAAAGGGCGGGGACGGGAGCAACAGAACTCACCTCCACGGAGCGCGAAGAGCTTGGATGGCCATGGCGGGATCCCTTCCCCCCAGATCCCTCCGCCTTACCCCGAGCCATCTCGCCGGTCGTCGATTGGACTCTGAGCGGCGGCGCAGATGAGGAAGGCGAAGAGGGGGTGGGGTGAATGGAAGAAGACAGCAACCGCAGGTATCCATCCGCCCTACCGCTTGGCCTTATAACCTCCTCTGCGGTAATGTCACCACCCATGTATAGGAGGTAGACGGACCGACGCTATGCGGGCTACCAATCAAACTCAATCCAGCTTTCGTGGTGCAACCCACCCGCTTGTGCATTCTACCCATCACGGGCTCCATCGGGCCAAATCTCACTTCTGCACCTAACCAATCAAAAGCCCATGGCCAGTGCAGGCCTGGCCTTGGCTGGCCCTACATCTAGCTAGGCCACCTCTTGTCCACCTAACCAATCACGCCCTAATATGCCCTCCAAACCAAACACGACCTTAGGCTCTGATTGGATCCACCACCTAAAATTTAGCAGCTAAAGTTTAGCCGCTAGGGATCCAAACAAGGGTAGCTAAAACTCAGCTAAATTTTAGTTGCATGTCAAAATATACACGATTCCTTTAGCTGGTTAAGCCTAGCTAAATGTAGCTAAACGAGTTTAAAGACCAAAATACCCCTATATGTTTATGAAAATTTTCCACCGTCACATGATTCTGTCCATAATTAACGAATATTAGGATAATCCAATTAATTCAATTAGTTAATGGATCTAAACATCCTAGCTAAAGTGTAGGTAGGTATTATTTAGCTAGCTAAAATAAACCACTATAAAAATTAGCTGGTTAAATATTAGTCGGTGGATCCAAAGAGGTACCGAGTGAGAGCTGAAATTGGCAACCTTCCGATTCACATTTTCCAACGGAATCAGATCAGCCATCCGTTCTTCCTTCTTGCTTCCCAAAACACCAGAAGCAGAACCTACCCACACGGAACCTACTACGAACCGACCCAAAACGCTCAAACCCTAGCTTCGTCTTCTCCGGCCTCACCCAAACACCCTCGCCTGTCAGCGGACCAGTCTACGTGTCCTGCCGGCGGAGATGTCGTCGTCGGGCGGCGGCGGCGGCGGGCAGCAGTTCCGCTACGCGCAGACGCCGTCTAAGGTGCTTCACCTGCGGAACCTGCCGTGGGAGTGCGCGGAGGAGGAGCTCGTCGAGCTCTGCAAGCCCTTCGGTCGCATCGTCAACACGAAAAGCGGCGTCGGCGTCAACCGCAACCAGGCTTTCGTCGAGTTCGTAAGTCCTTCCCCGCGCCCCTCTCCCCTTCCCCTCGACCCTACCCGTCGATGTCCACCGCGATCCGATCGGGAATCCGGGAGGGCGCGCCGCTCTTTAAAACAGTTTTGCATATGCGTGAAATTGATGCGATGAGCAGCTTAACTGTAGGCGAATCACTGGATCTAGCTAGGTTTAACCTGTGCGATATTGGAATTTTACGAGCAGATTAATTGCATATGCGAATCTCTGGATCTAGCTAGGTTTGCATGCGAGATATTGGTATTTTGTCAGTGCTCTGGATTTGGATTAGATGTTGCAGGGGTCAGTGAGATTCAGTTATACCGTCATCAATTTTTGAAGGCAAGCTTCTCACTTTGGACTGGTTAAAGCGTTACTGAGTCATTTAATTGTCCCGACCTGGGTTCGAAGCATAGCACCTTCTTAGAACAAAGCCCGCGTTTGAGTTTATTTTAATCAATTTTTGAAGCTGCACAATTATGATGTGTTGGAGTTGCATAGGTCAGTCATGATGAAGGATTTGAGGATGTGCCATTCTCACATCTGCTTGATTTTTGGTCAGTTAGGCTGGTGAAGAGAGTTTTTTACAGAATTTGAATGAAGTTATGGGTTGTTTGCAGGTGGAATTTGTGTGATATTAGACATTGTTTTCTCATGATCGCTAGATGGATTTTGTGTTGGCCTGTTGGGTGATTAGGCTGTTTCAATCGGAGTTAAAAAAATTATGTAAATGCGTCACTCCTATTGTTTTGTGGTATAGGATGTGCTCTGCCTAATGGATTCTGGTAGGAAAGTGCTTTTTTCCCTTTCATTTCCTTCTGTTTCTGTTTTTTTTTGGTGGTGGTGGTGGGGTGTAGATCAGGCATATATAACAGGAAAGCTCTCTTGCTTGAATTCAAATCACTGTGTTTGTTTTGTTCTACTGCTTTAGTGTTGAATGCACATGCCACGAATACTTATGCACAATTGATTTTCTTTGCAGACTGATGTTAATCAGGCAATCTCGATGGTTTCTTACTTTGCATCATCTTCAGAACCTGCCCAAATTCGAGGCAAACCTGTTTACATTCAGTATTCAAATAGGCAAGAAATAATTAACAACAAGAGCCCCGGAGAGACCGCTGGAAATGTGTTGCTTGTTACCATAGAGGGTGTTCAAGCTAGTGATGTTACCATTGATGTGATCCATATGGTGAGTTCTAAACTTCCATTTTTCTGTCTTGTAAAGTACTTGGATGATTGTGTTAGTATGGTAATGACAACCTCAAGTGTGCCTGTTACTTTCTTGATTGCCATTAACTGAAGGAATCCAAGGGAGTCTACCTGACCTGATCCTTGTAAATCAAGATTTTACATAGCTGTTCATTTCGTAGTAACGTATTCTGCATGAATCAGCAGGCCCATGTTAACACGGAGAAAATGTCGTTATCAACACCTGCAATTGGAGAGATACCATGTTTGTTTTGCTGCCTCTGTCTTCTAACTAGTACATTCAAAGTTCTTATGAACTCTCATGTCTCATCTTGAGGATGCAATCTAAATATCCTCCATCAACGAGCTTATCTCCGGTGTAGAGCACCTCCCTGTTTATCCAAGTTACCGATGAAAGGTTAAATTCCAAACCTTAAGACCATAAGTATCTCTATGGTGCTTATTTTTAGATCATTGTTTGGTGATATTATATATTGCAGCTAGTTTATTTTAAAATTACATTTAACTTAATAATTTTACTGATTTCTGATCTATTCCTGTCTTTGATCCTTCCACCTTTTTTGTTTGGGCAAGGGATAAGCTTTAAGAGTTTATATCCTCTGTTTGGAAATGAGGTTCATGAATCATTTCTTTATGAAAAATATCATGTGTAATCATTGAGTGCTGTACTGCATATTTTTTCATGTGCCATGAGATTGGTATGTGTTTCCTTAACTAATTCTGCCCTCGAACACCTATGTTTGATCCTTTTTTGTATCAACTTTCAGGTTTTCTCAGCATTTGGATATGTTCACAAAATAGCCACCTTTGAAAAGGCTGCAGGTTTTCAGGTCAGTTAAAGTTTCATGTTTTAGGTACTTGTTTTTTAACTTTTGGTTTTGAAAGGAAAGGCAAGAGCCTCATCTTATTCTCGCTGGCAGGCATTGATCCAGTACACTGATGCAGCCACTGCTTCAGCCGCTAGAGAAGCCTTAGACGGAAGGAGCATCCCTAGGTGAAAGTCTGCAGTCTTTCCTTATGGTTGGTGTTTGTTGTAGTATATGCTTCTTTTAAACTGAATTGCTTTGGTTTTTGCAGTTACTTGCTTCCAGAGCATGTAACATTGTGCTGCTTGCGAATTTCTTTCTCTGCACATAAGGATTTGAACATCAAGTTCCAGTCAAACCGTAGCAGGTAAAGCCTATAATTCTTTTTTGAGTTATTGATTGCTATTTCTGTTAGAGGATCCATCCTTATGCCCAATGTCTTTCCAAGTTAATTTAATTGCTCACTAGTTTATGCTGTTCTTATCTTAGCACTTCTTAATTTAAATGCCATAAGATGATTCATTTGCGACACATGAGATTATATATATATATATCGAATTGCATGAGTGCATGAGATACCTAGCTTGTCATGTTTTTAAACTTTGTAGGACAATATATCAATGAACTTTGTCATGCAAAAGGCATATGCCCTTATTTGTGAAATCCTAATTGCCTCATTTACATGTTTATAGAACCTTCTTAAAATCAGTGTACAGCTGTTGAGTGTTTTTGCACAAAAGTATTGTGCTGTGCTTTGTCCATATGGCGTGGCCTCAATTTGAAAACTAATTAATACCCAAGTAATCTTCAAACTGCGCAACAAATGTTAGGAATCTACAAACTTCTAAGTATGTTCCTGCATCTTTCTCATCCAGTATTAAAAGAACATGCCCTTCAGCTTCTGAAGCGCACACCCATTCTTCTGTGAAATTGTCTGACTTAGAGATTGTGTAGGTTATAAACCCTTATACTATCTGCATAGTTTCGCTAGCCTTCTAGAGCCTTATTTGGTTTGAGGAGAAAGTAGTTTTTTCATCAGATTGAAGCGAGAGTAGTTAATGACCAATGCTTCACATTGTAGGAAGAGCTGAAATTTTTGCTTGATTATCTGTGCCTCATAATTAGCTGGTGAAAAGTAAGGTTTTCGTTGTATGGAAACCAAATTGCTTTTCATACACCATACAATATTGCTTGGGCCTTTTATTTTTCAGAACCTCTGGGATCATGTCCGACGTTGCTTAGATGTTTGGACCTGTCGTGCTAGGAAGTAGCTACATTGTACTTGTCTTTCTCCTTTTCTAATTTTGTTAGTTTTTTTATTCGTGGAAGTATATGCCACTTTAGATTGCATCTTGCTGGAGACATGCTTTTGTTTCCGTACGCCATTATTTAAAGCTCCTGTTTGGTGGTATCTTGCAGGGATTATAACAATCCATATCTTCCAATTAACTATTCTGCCATGGATGGTACACTACAGGTATTTACGTTTGCAGAAGACAACAGGCATCCTAATCTTTTAATTCTGCATGTTTTGCCATTTTATATGACCTTGCTGTATCTGCCTTCTGTTGTGCTGGCATAGCCTGCTGTTGGTGCTGATGGAAGGAAATTGGAGGTTCAAGGCAATGTTCTTCTTGCATCAATTGAGAATATGCAATATGCTGTTACAGTAGATGTTCTTCATACAGTAAGTCAAATTGGGGAGACACTTCAAGAACGTGCTTCAACCAGCATTATGTTGTCTGCTTTATCGGTGCTAACTATGCTAATTAAATTCCAGGTATTCTCAGCATTTGGTACAGTCCAAAAAATCGCTATTTTTGAGAAGAATGGGAATACTCAAGCTTTGATTCAGTACCCTGGTATGAGCCTTGAAATAGATCATTGCAAGCTTTAAATTACCAATCAATCACATCATCTTTTTTTTCATTTGAACTAGCGATGATCTCCTTGTCTGGAAAACTAGTAGATTGCCCCTAGCAAGATTGAACATCTTATTTCCCTTTTTCTAGTAATGATTTACCTACCGCCAATTGCTAACTCCTCTATGAAAACACTATTCTTATGTACCAGATGAGGTTCCGCCAAAATCCCAATGTGAAAACGTTTTCCAGAAATAGAGGCTTTTGCATCTTTTGGAATCAATTACATTACATCTTCTGTGACCCTGCAGTTCTTAATAACTGACTGCTTATACTGCATGTTTGTCAACTAAACATGCTATTGATCAATTTGTTCTCCAATGTGCTTTTGTATATGAATTATTTCCCAGTCTGATTAAATCTTTCGCTACATTTCAGATGTAACTACAGCTGCAGTTGCAAAGGAAGCATTGGAAGGGCATTGTATCTACGATGGTGGCTACTGTAAGCTTCACCTGTCATACTCTCGTCATACTGATCTCAATGTAAAGGTATAATAGGTGCATTTTGTTTAGTGTTCTTTGGTCATAAAAACTCTCTAGATGATACATGTGCCCCCTTCATGGAACCTCTTTATTATAACACACAATCCCCTATATGGTTCTTCCTCCTTATGAAGTTGTATGTTCCTTTCATCTTTCAGGCACATGGTGACAAGAGCAGGGATTATACGATTCCAGCAGGTGTAATCCAAGGGGTACCTCAACCACCTGGTGTGCCAGCTACATCCTCGGGATGGCAACCTCAAGCAGCCGGACCATATGCCTCACCTGGCATCCCTGCCCAAAGCCACAGCACTAATGGACAAGTTCCAAATTGGAATCCCGGCAACTCAGGGTACCCCCCGGCCCCAGGAGCATATCCAGGTCAGATGTACTCATCTCCAGCGCAGTATGCAGCATCAGGGGGCTTCCCTACTCCACCCAGTGCTCCGCGGCAGTATGCAGCATCAGGGGGCTTCCCTAACCCTCCCGCTGCTCCACAGCACGAGTTGCACGCTTCACAGCAGATGCCACCTCAGCATGGAAATCAGTCCGGACCGGCAGGCGCACCTGGAACCGGCCACCAGCTGCCGCCACCACCATCGTACTACCGTTAAGTTGATTCTTCTTTTGTTATACTGTACTTCAGTT
Source organism: Echinochloa phyllopogon (assembly GCA_033239725.1). Classification (NCBI taxonomy): domain Eukaryota; kingdom Viridiplantae; phylum Streptophyta; class Magnoliopsida; order Poales; family Poaceae; genus Echinochloa; species Echinochloa phyllopogon. The sequence goes on along the minus strand of BTCW01000018.1, from coordinate 56,724,145 downwards.
TTTTTTTCCTTGTGTTGAACATATATCTCATAGTACTGCAATACCGCCATCAAACCATGTTTAGATGGCAGTTGTAGCAGATAGATATGAGAAACGGATACATGGCTATGTTTGGGTTTTTTCATTGTTAAAATCGCAGTGTTGTTTTATACTCTCATATCAAGCCTAGGGATCGCCAATGTTTAAGTGTTGGTAGTGGTGGTGGTGTGTGCCAGAACTGCGGCACCGTGCGGCTGGTGTTTGCTTGCCGCCGCAGCTTAGGCATGCCACTGAGCTGCTGCTGCAGGGGAGCTAGTTCATTTTAACAGCCACAACGTGCCGAAGGTGGTTTGGCGCGGCCGCCAGTTCGGTGTGGCAACCTTTAAGCATGAGCCAAACATACCAGACTTCTGCACGCGGAACTCAGGAGACATTGTTGACCAACAATGTAACCGCCTTCTGAGTTCTGAGACGGTACGTCTGAAACACCGCGGTCATCCTTCATCCAATTCATCATTTTTTCAGCTTTCAAAAAAAAATCATCATTTTTCAAGGATGCTTTGTTTTTTGTTGCATATAAACAACTGGAGTGTGAACAATAGTGGTAAAATGAGAGGCTTATGCCCTGTTCGTTTGACTTATCAGCAGCCAACCAACAATATTTTTCTCTCTACATAGATCAGGACCAGTCAGTCAGCAGTATTTTTCTCTCAGCGCCTGGTCATGGTCAGTTTTGTCGGCGAGGGCTCCATGGAAGCTGATGAGAGCTGCATGCGGTCACCTGGTTGCAACTAGCCGAGCAAGAGCAATCGCGATGGTTGCACATAAGCACCGGACTCTAATAGCCTTGTGGGGGCCTGTTTGTCTGGCCGGTGGTCGGTGCTGATTTGTTCCAAGAGAAAAGTGCTGATAACTGATTTGTTCTGAGAGAAAAGTATCGCTGACTGGTGGGTGATAAGCCAAATGAAGGGGACAAGTGGGTCTCTCAAGTCTGAACTCGCGGCCTATGAAACCTGTCTGTCTACTCGACTATCACAATGATTTGTAGCTTTAAACATTCGATATTTTTGGCTATTGGATCCAATACTGTACATACCTTCTTCCACTCTATAACTAAAACCCATCTTACTCTTCTTAACTCGTCTTAAGGTTTTGAAGTCGCCCTACAAGAAAACAATCAATGTAACCGTCTTAAGTTTTGAAGTCGCCCTACAAGAAAACAATCAATGTAACTTCTTGTTTTGGGAAGAAGAACGACGATTATCAGATAAAAACCTTGCAAATTTCTTGAGGTTCCTATCTCCTCCATAATCCAAAAGTCGCACGTGTGTGGATGGAGCAACAACCAGTCTGCCATTGGAGTGCCTAACAGCCACTACGCACGAACACTGGATACAGAACCTTGTGACCCTAACCATACGGATCGATCAACCAATTTGATTTGATGTTCTACCTGCCATCAAACTCATCTGGTCAAAGCTTTTCGCACTTATATTTTCTTCTCTGAGTCGTATCTGTTCTCCACACTGAGGCAGGCATCATGATACAGTCAAGGAAATTCAGCGCAAGCGCTAGGAAAGTGAGTGGATCTCTTTTGCTACTTTTCTGAAAATGCCTTTTCTTTATCGAGATATTTTTCGACAATGCAGCGTGTAATGGGAAACAGGTTGAAGCGTTTTCCCTGTTTTTTAGAACGTATCATGAGAAATTACCCAGCATTTATGCTGTCAAATATTCGTCGAAATGATGATCACAAAGAATGGCAGGATTCTTTGGTGAACAGTAGTGGATGAAGGAAAAGATAATGAGCAGGAGGAGATAGAAAGATGGGGTGGTTAGGCATTGGCGTCTAAAGCTACAATAAAAGTGATAAGGTAGGTTGCACACGGTTGCTCATAAAAAGGGCAAAATGTTTACCTGCTAAATTTCTCCCCCTGTTCTGATGATGATAATATCGGGCTATTGAGCTGTCAACATGAAACTTAAATCCAAATCATGCCCCAACAATGTAAGTGCATCTTATTTGTTCTGACCAGACAGCAAAACTGTCAAACTCGGAAACAGCAAAAGTCTACTTGGATGCATTTCTTTCTGAGATCCAGTCCACAGCGACTCCATTGATGAAGACTGGAGATCCAGTACATGGCCATCGAGATGCTCCATCAACCCATGAACTATGTTTGCCTTCCCATAAATACGCCTACAGATCCGGGGTTCATTTCATCCAACCAAAAGTGTTAGTTACTGGTTGCAACCGACAACCAGATGCAGAAATGCAATGCCATTCCCTTCCAAAGAAAAAAAGAATGCAGAACTGAAATGAAATGGTGAGAGAGCTCAGGTCAGGTACTAGCCCAACAACAACTCCCGGTTGAACTGACAGACTGAACACTACTCACTGTTCGAATCGCAAATACAGGCCTGCAATTTCAGAACCACACACAGTGGCAGACTGGCAGGTCTAGTTGTTGCCATGGATCAGGATCAGATCAGAGCTCTGTTTACAGATCTTGCCTGCACATTTAGTCCCCCACATGCAGCCTCACCTGCAATACGTCTTTCTTTTTTCTTTTTGTGAAGGTTCCTGCGATCTCGTTGGTGGAGTGATCCGGAGATCTTGGCACCATGTCATGGGATGCATACGTGATGCTGCTGCTGGTTCTGTCTTTGTGGATATGCAGCATTCAATCTGCTCTCACGCGTGCAAACACGGGGAAGCTGCCGCTAACTGGCTGTCAGACTCAAGACATATTAGCACATTATTTGATGGGTCTTCACGTCCTGCACAAATCAAGGATTTCGACAAAAAAAAAGGAGATCAGCATTGAATCCTATGAAATCTGTAAATCTGATGGAACTAGCTAGAAAAGGTTATCATCATATACAGTAACGGGTTATTTTATTGCATGAACTGCAGAACTGAGTTAGCAGGACGTGTAGCTGTGCATCACTAGGAAGTATCAAATGAGAGCACAGGTCACAGGGACAACGCATGCGTTCCTACTGTAGGCTACAGGAAAATGAACCGCTCTTTTATGCTGCCATATTGCTATATGCTAACTCTAATAGCGCACTCGCATAAAAAAATGTTCACAAACCAGAAGTTGTTTCCAGCTAAGCTCGCTCATACACACTTTCCCTCAAATCTGTAAATTTTGGATTCATTTTCGTGATATACAGGTGTTCTTTTTCTTACCCTTTCGATCTATTTGCCGAGTAGTACAACGTAAAACGAGAAGAAGAAACTAGACTCATAAATTTGAACCTAAAAGCGACATACTTTATTGACACACGAGGGTGTGCACCCATGCGGCCATGCAGTTAGGAAATATGAACTGACCAGAGTCATAGATTAGTGTATACATGTGCCATGGCAGCATGAGCTCTCGATTCACATTGAGCCACCAAGAGGGCGTTGGCAAGTACTCCCTCCGTATCATATTTAGAAGTCGTTGTGGTCAACACAGTCTCCAAAATGTAACTTTGACTTCTTATTTTTATAAAAATATTTATTAAAAATAATATATGTATATTTTTTAAGATAAATTTATTTATATAGTTTTTACGCTTTTAAACTCAACGACTTAAAAGTTATTCATGATTTATATTCTTAATATTTAACTAAAGCTTTGTTCAAAATGACTTCTAAATATGATACGGAGGGAGTAAGTACGGAGAAAGGGGTTGAAAGGGGCAGCAACACATATATAATCACTTCCGAGTATTACAATTCACATTAGCGTGCGTGTCGGTTCGAAGCAGCCATATGCCCATATCTCTCTATTCATTAAGCCCTCACGCTCCAAGTTGAGAGAGTCGCTAGCTAGGCACTAGCTTCTCGCTTGCACTTGCACCTCGCCTCGATCCTGCATGTGACAGAAGCACAAGAGAATATAGCTACCATTGATAGTAGCATCCATGCTGCTCTTGCTCGCCCTGCTCTCGCTGTCCTCTCCAGCAGACGGCTATGGCGTCGGCCGCTGGATCAGTGCGCACGCCACCTTCTACGGCGGCGCCGACGCCTCCGGCACCATGGGTATGTACGTACGCACAACACAATGTGGTTGATGACCAATTGGGCGAGAGCGTAGTTTAATTATAACCAATAATGTGCAGGAGGCGCGTGCGGGTACGGCGACCTGTACAGCCAGGGGTACGGCACGGCGACGACGGCGCTGAGCACGGCGCTGTTCGGCGGCGGCCTGGTCTGCGGCGCGTGCTTCGAGCTCCGCTGCGCCGCCGGTGCCGGCGCCGGGTCGTGCGTGCCGGGCTCCTCATCCGTCGTGGTGACCGCCACCAACTTCTGCCCTCCCAACTACGCGCTCCCCGGCGACGCCGGCGGGTGGTGCAACCCGCCGCTCCGGCACTTCGACCTCTCGCAGCCGGCGTTCCTCCGCATCGCCAGGTACCGCGCCGGCATCGTCCCGGTGGCCTACCGCCGGGTGCCGTGCCGGCGGCGGGGCGGCATCCGCTTCACCGTCAACGGCCACTCCTACTTCGACCTGGTGCTGGTCAGCAACGTGGGCGGCGCCGGCGACGTGCGCGCCGTGGCCGTGAGGGGATCGACGCGGTGGCGCGCCATGGCCAGGAACTGGGGCCAGAACTGGCAGAGCGGCGCGCGACTCGACGGGCAGGCGCTCTCGTTCAGGTTCACCACCAGCGACCGCCGCTCCGTCGTCTCCTACAACGTCGCGCCCGCCGGGTGGGCATTCGGCCAGACATTCACCGGCGGCCAGTTCAGGTGAGATCATCAGGCCGGCCAGAGTTTCGCACTTACTGCAGATGCTCAGTGTAGTATATCTTTACAATGGCTTCAGTGAATGGTATGTAGCGTATAAGATCGTGTACGTATTCCAAACGAGGCTGCAGTTTGCTCCGATCACTCGAATTGAAATCGACGCCCGCTTCTCTTGGTATACAGGTGCGAACCGACCGTGATCTGACGGGTCGGTTCAGCTAAAAAACCGGCCAACCAATCTGGAGTGCTTGTGTGGTGGGAAATGCGCGTACAGTCCTACATGTAGTCAAGTGTAGTCTCTATTGACTTGTACTCGTATGTGACCATACATAGCACACATTCCTGAGGTAATCTGACAAGACAAGTGTTTCCTGAGTAAATTTAAATAACAGAGAAGAATCACATATCAAATATAACAGAAAGTAGAAAATCGAAACAATAAAATCGATTTCTCATAAGCAGCAACAAGAAGTGCCAATGCAGTTGAGCCCCAAAAGGAAAAAGGCTAGTCCTTGCAGATAGAGATTGATGAAGTAGCTGGTCTTTCCATGGAAGACAAGGTTGTAGGAAGCACAGGTGAACAGGAACACCGAGAATCCAATTTCAGGAAAGTTGACTCTGCAACAAACACATTCAGCATAATGACAAATTCAGTTACTATTTACAGTTTACACTTGTTCTGGTGGTGTTTAACAGAAATAGAACGTTCCCTGAAAAAACAGGAACATAATGACTTCTCATTTCTGCAGCAGGGACCTACCTATTTCTTAACCCTTTTCCAGCTTTCTGAAGTAACGGAACCTCACAATTCTCCTCAGCGTCATTGTTCCCTACTTTCTGAGTCACGATCCATTGGTTAAATTCTGGGAGTTCGAGCAGTCCTGCTACTGCGGCTTTTAGGCGATGCATGGACATGACGCTCTCGAACAAAATCCACAACGGCATGACATGCAGATTTCTGCAGAAAGCAGTATGCAATACAGGGCATTTAAAACTTCAGTATCCTCGTAAGAAGGAAAACTTCAATACACCGGAGCTGTAATGCAGGTAAGGAGGACCAACTCTGGATTTTTTATGGCGGTGACGATGGTGAGTGCTGTAGGAATGTAGGCGACACCCCATACTGGTAGGAAAACTTCCGGGATCATGACGGAGACAGGGATGACAATGTTGTAAAGAACAAAGGCGACAGTGGGGGCGACGATTCTCCGCACCAGGAAGAAGCTATAGATCATGTAGAACTTCTTCAAGGGCGACACTTGCTGATGGAGCAACAATGGCGGTTACCTTTTCAGAGTTTTTTCTCTGTGCTTTCCCAAATAGGAATAAGAGAGAGGTGATGTACAGTACCTTGGCGACCAGGACCTCCCATATCATCTTCCGGAACAAGTTTGCGCTGCCACAGGCCCACCGGAACTGCTGCCGGCAGTAGGCTTCGTATGTGGATGGAAGCTCACTCTTCACCTAAGAGATGTTTTCTGTCAGATACTACCTTTGATCACTGAAAGCAGGGGTGCTATCGTATAATTTCAGACAAACAGAATCATTGTAGGATTTGGACTTCTTACTCTAACATCCCCTACATATACAAATTTCCACCCATTTAAGGTCGCTCGGACAGCCAAGTCCATGTCTTCAACCGTAGTCCGATCCTTCCAGCCTCCCGCGTCATTGATAGCTTCAGTACGCCATACACCAGCAGTTCCTAGGAGGAAAGCATATGTTTAGAAGTTTGTCTGTTCTAGACTCATTCTGTTCTCTTGGTGATGTACATAATTTTGTTTCGTTTTTCCTTTACTGAAAGTAGTTCTTTGGGAAAGTGTTATACCATTGAAACTAAAGAAGGAAAATGTTGCAGATCCTGCTTCCTGCTCAACTTTGAAGTGGTAATCCAGGAATGTCCTCTGTATCCTTGTCAAAAGGCTTGCTCTGTCATTCACTGTAAAAGTCTGTCAATTAAAAATTGGACAGATCAGAATAATAAAACGCATGATGATATACTGCAACATGTATTTTCATCCATTAAACTGCAACTCCACACAACCAGTTGGATCAATCCTGTTCTATAAAGGATGATCCTTTAAACCTTTATAAGAATTTTCACTGAAACTAGTTATGACCTGTGATAAGCAAACTGTAACACTGAAATGATGAGGTATTCAGTTTCAGAGAATAAAACAGAAGATGAGGTCTTACCAAAAACTCACCGAGCTTGAACAAGGGCAACATTCGAATTGTGGATGAGGAAGGGGACACTTCTGAGGAGAAAATCTGGTTCTGGCTGGTAATCAGCATCAAATAAGGCAATATATTCACATTGCTTGGCATAGTCCCACTCCATTCCCTTCTTCAGAGCTCCTGCTTTGAACCCTTTGTGGCCAATTCTGGTGGTGTATTTGATGTTTATGCCTTTGTTTTCCCAACTCTCACATTCCTTCCTAACCAAATTCTGAAGAACCAAATCAGTCATCGTCAATTCCCGTATATTCTTGATATTATTTTCTTTTACTAGCATGATTGTTAATTTATTGTTCTTCGTTGACAAATAAATTCTTTGGGTAGAAACAGCATATAAAAGGAATATGCATGAATGGGATTGGAAATGAGAACTTTTTGGTCCTTTTAATTGGAAAAATGATACATATGAACAAAAAGTGACATCAGTCAGTTCACAGATGCCAAATGTTGAAGTATACTTCACCCCCAACGTACATCAAAAAGCGCTTTAGGTTCAAACCCAACCAATCCACAAATCATTAAATCTAAATAAGCCGCAAAGAAACATGGAGCAAGGGGCACGTGGAATTCTCGACGTGGGTGACCTGCCTCATTGCCGTGCAATCTCATCAAATTGCCAGTGCAATCTGCAATCCAACATGTTCTTAAACTAACTAATTGCAGATATGTGCAGAAAATACAACAAATAGATAATTCGGGGCCATGGCAGAGGCAAATACTGTTTCAGTAGCAGAGGAGAAAGGAGACTACAGAAAGGATGACTCATCAGTCAGAGTGTTACGTGGCAGGGTCAATTGATTGATGAACTCCGATCTGTGATGGCTGGCTGCTACCAGAAACAGGCTGCAAGGGGTTTGGTATGAACACCTGTCACCCAGAAGCATTAGCTCAGATCACCCATCACTTAGTCTGCATAATATAAATCGAACACGTCATCACGGGCCCACGGTAAGCTTCATATATTTAATCTAACGTTCTCTTGCTTATCTTGCCTACTTATCTCATCTGAGTATTATGGGTCTGTTTGGCATAGCTCCAGCTCCAAACTCCAGTCCAGATTTACACTTTCTATGCTAAATTAATATACTTTAAATATTAATATTTAGTACAAGTATAAATAAAATGATTCATCTCAATACTTTTTACGTAATCCCAGCTCCAACTCTAGGATTTTCTGGAACTCCTCGTACCAGCTCCAAAAACTCCATAGATTTTCTAGAGTCGGAGCTGTGCCAAACAGGGCCTATATATGCGCCACCAGCCCAGCTGCTTAGTTTGTTGCCCATACATAAATCATCGCTTCATGTTTAGAGTATGGAAAATATATGCGTTAACACATGGTTAACCTTTCCTTTTTTGTGAAATACATAATACTCAATCAGCAATGGGGCACATATACCATACCAGAGCATGCTTCCGATTTTTTCCATATGAAAACTCAATACTAACTTGACATTGTGTGATTATAAATTTAAGAAAAAAGTCTATTTTTGACCATCCAACTATTGCCTAAGTTTGGTTTTGGCCATCGAACTCTAAAACCGGGTATCTTTGGCCATCTAACTATCAAAACCGTTCAAATTTGACCATCAGGTCGGTTTTGATGGGTGGTTTTAATTTTTTTTATTTACACTTTAGTCCTTAAATCTTAAAATCATTATTACTTTTTGTCTATACCTCCGATTGAGGTGATTCTTACGCTCACGCATTCGTAACAGTGAGCTTTATCTTTTAAAATAGACTTTATACTATTTTATCACTATCTATTATATTATTTTTATATTGTCGTGTAAAAACACCAATATAACAAAAGTAAACAAACAGTTAGAAAATGATATGTCCATGACTTTAAAAGATAAACCTCATCGTTACGAACACATGAACATAAGAATCACTTAAATCGGATATACGAGAAAAAATAGTAATCATTTTAAGATCCAAGAACTATTTTATTTACAGTTTAGTACTTGGAGCTTCAAATGATTACTATTTTTTTCTCTTATATCCGATTTAAGTGATTCTTGTGGTCATGCATTTATAACGATGAACTTTATCTTTTAAAGTCATGGACATAATACTTTCTAACTGTTTGTTTTACTTTTCTTATATTGGTATTTTTATACAACAACATAAAAATAATATATTAAATAGTGATAAAATAGTATAAAGGCTATTTTAAAAGATAAAGCTCACTGTTATGAACGTGTGACCATAAGAATTACCTAAATCAGAGGTACGAGCAAAAAGTAATAATCATTTTAAGATCTAAGGACTAAACTATAAATAAAAAAATTAAAACCACCCATCAAAACCGCCACAATGGCCAAATTTGAACGGTTTTGATAGTTAGATGGCCAAAGATACCCGATTTTGAAGTTCGATGGTCAAAACCAAACTGAGCCAAGAGTTGGATGGTCAAAAATGGATTTTTTTCTAAATTTAACTAGGAGGATATAAAATACAAGATGCATATGACCACGTGGATCGTTTAGTATTCGCATCAATATTTCCTCAAACTATATAGTAATCGTTTAGTAATGGACGCAGGTCATACCTAGGTCGTCCCACATCATCCATTGATATCTTGTGTCCGTCACCCACTGAATTTATTCCCAAGGTCTGCAATTGGTTTAGAACACGCTAAATAATCCAAAATATTACTTAAATATCTTTAAAAGTTGAGGACTTTACTGAATGATTTGTACATTCCCCTTTTTCTCTCTTTCCTATTGCCATAAAACCTAAATTCAATTTCAGTCATTTCAAATCAAATTGAAGAACAATTTGTGAAAAATGTGGACTATTAACTTAAAACTAAAAACAGTAAATTTGAATATTTGATTTTTTTACACAAATCTTTATGAGAGCATTCAATTAGAACATGATGACTTTTAGTTACGAAAATCAAATCTTCAACTTATAAATGAAATTGGAACGATCATCCTGTGATTGTTAGTCACTTGTATGTATTGTTGAGATGAAAGAGTTGTGGGTTGGTGATATGCGGATGAATAATTAACCATAAAAATGAAAATGAAGTGTTATTAATAGGGTTAGCCCAAACCTCTCGATCTTCATTCTCTCTATTGCACACAAGGATCGTCGAGGACAGCACTACCAAGGTAGGCTCATTTTTTTTAGATATTTGACATCTAGACTCAGTGGCCCCATATGTCATTGTAATATGACTATCAAATTCTAAAATGCTCGTAAATCGAAAACCTAAATTATAAAATCTCTTGCTCCTAAACTCCCAAACTCTCCGACCCTGACCAAATTGCTAGTTCAGAAATGTGACCGATGGATACACTAGATTTTTAGATTGACACAAAATTTAGCCCCAATATTTAAGTATCCGCTTGGGACGGCCCTCTCTCTGTAGGCTGTAGCTGTAGCTGCAGGGTGTCTAGATGAAGAGAAACCTGAGGGTTTAGGGTTTTAGTCGATGTTTTGCGGGCGATTCAAACAGACGCTGATGCAGAAAGGATAGTCTGAAGGCTGAAGCTCGCACAAGTCTTGGCGTGGGCAAACGTTTGCAAATCTGGCAAGATTTACAGAGTTTACGGCCCCCTTAATAAATCTTATCCAATTACGCGGTGGATCTTTGGAAAGTTTGGTGGCAAATTAAACACTCGCCCCCAAAACACAAACAGGATGATGCTCCATATATGCAAGAGCTGATAGCTGGAAGTCTCCCTCCCTTGATTGGCCAGCGGCGCCCTGCATGATCGAGCCAGGATTTGCTCCCATGCATGGGGATCGCGCCAATAAATTGGGACGCGCTGGATGGTTCGAATCCCCAGCAGCATCCACCACACTTACCCCAATCGGGGGAATCCGGAGGGGAAGCAGAAGAGGAAGGAATTTACGCGCGGCGGATCTCGAATTCATGCGCGTCAGATCGCCCCTGGCGTCAATGCTGAGATACAGCTCAGTTTCCCGATCGAGAAAAAATGGCGTCGCCGCCCGCCGCCCGCTTATATAGCGACGCGCGCGGATGATGGGATGTGCGTGGACGGCGGGAGAGGGAGATCGAGATGGGTGAGCGGCAGCTGGCTGGGCAGGCGATCGCGGCTGCGATCATGGTGAGCGGCGGCGGCGGCGGCAGCGATGGGAGCAGAGAGGCCGGGAGGAAGCGGAAGGCCTCTGCAGAGGCGGCGGCGATGAGGCGGGAGCCGCGGCGCGGGCTGGGCGTGGCGGAGCTGGAGCGGATCAGGGTGGCGCTGGAGGTGGCCGAGCGCTGCTACGCCGTGCCGCCGCTGTCGGCGTCGGCGCCCGCGCCACACCAGCCGCCGGCGATGCCTTCGACCGCTCTGGTCGTGCATGGGGCCGGCCTCGCAGCGGTGCGCCACCATCATCCATACGCTCACGCGGAGTAAATATAATTCGCAAATAAATCATCAAACCATGACGACGTTCAACTGCAAATGCCACCATCATCCATATGTGCATGATTTCTACTAATCTGCAGGTCGGAAATGGAGCCGTTCAACTGCAAATGCCGAGGGGATATTTCGCTCCGTATTACGTCGCCGCGCAGCAGTACGAATCCTTGACCAGGCAAGTAATAGTAGTTTCACGTCATCACATTTACCGGGTCGTCTCTGACGATTCAAAAATTAGCTAAGTCAGCGCGCCATGGTTAATCAACGTCGCTTGGAGATGAGAAATCTGACGCCGAAGACCTGGCTTGCTACACACTAATTCTAAACATGATCGTATTGTTTTGTGCGCGCGTCAGCAGGCTGTTCGCATCCAACGGCCATCCTTCGCCGCACTGGAACGCCCGCCAGGCCGATCAGATTCAGAGCGCCGTCACTGCACTTCCAGCCACGGGACAGGCCGCGTCATCCGAGGTCTGTCGCTTTGCTTTCGTATTGGAAGGTTTCATTTCTGAGTGACGAGAATACATCTCAAAATCGCCGTTGACCCTGTCTTCGGACCTGCAGAGCTCGTCGTCGGCGTACCAGCAGCGGCGGCAGAGTGGCCACCGGCGAGCGCAGCCGCGGCGGCAGCCTGCTGGGCAGACGGCGGCGCCGCCCCAGCAGGTCGCGTTCGTGGACCTCGTCGACTCCGACGACGACGACGACTGTGCCGAGGAGCTGGACTTGGAGCTCAGACTATAGGGCGGATCGGATTTGCCTGTCCAAATGTTAGGCTGCTGGTCCAGTGTTCAGATTCTTTCTTCTTTTGCATAGAAGCTGTCAAGAATTCTTTGTATCTACACGATCATTAGTGTGTGTTTTCCGTACGTAGATTCACGTCCTTGTGTAGAGCAATGGTTACCCAAGATTATACCCGTATCTCTGAGTAAATCAATAAAGTTTTTTTTCCTTTCTTGCAAAAAGAATAATACTTTGTGTTAAGACTCGAGAAATGAAGGTTATGAAAATCGAATCGTTAAAAGGCATGAGTGAGAAGTACGTTTTCGTTCTGCGTTGACGGAAACTTGAGGCGCGTTCGTCTCCGCCTTCCGAGCGCCTACCCATACTATAAAAGCGATCTTCCCCTGCCATTTAAAAAACAATGTAAAAATATACATATAATAAAAAATATAATAAAAGCTCGACGTCGTCGTCCCCTCTCTCGCCGTCGAGGAATCACGGCGGGCGGCGGCGTCGGCGGCGGCCGGGACTCCCGGCCGCTCACCACCATGCCCGACCCCACCACCAAACCCCCCTCGCCACGCCCCCGCCGCCGCCGCAGGCTCTGCGGCCTCTGCCTCGGCACCGCGCTCCTCGCCCTCCTCGTCTCCGCGCTGGTCCACGTCGCCGCCCCCGCCTCCGCGCGCTTCTCCGTCATCATAGACGGCGGAAGCACGGGCACCCGGGTCCATGTCTTCGCCACGGGGCCCGACGGCCGCCCGGATCTGGCGCGCTCCGCCGTGATGCGCGTCTCCCCGGGCCTCTCCTCCTTCGCAGCCGACCCGGCGCGGGCCGGGGAGTCGCTGCGGCCGCTCCTAGAATTCGCGAGGGAGAAGATTGGCAGCGCAGGGGGCGCCACTGCGGAGGCAGAGGTGCGCCTGATGGCCACCGCCGGGCTGCGTCTGCTCGAGGAGCGCGCCCAGGAGGCGATCTTGGCGTCCTGCAGAGACGTGCTCCGGGCCGCTGGGTTCCGGTTCCAGGACGCGTGGGCCAAGGTTATCCCAGGTACTGGTACTGCCACGTCCAATGCCATTTCTTTCCACCTGGAAGAAGTGATTGCAGATTGCAGTTTAGCTCTAAATGGTCAGCGGCTGATTGTATCATGTATAGGGAATTGGGTGTTTAAATGAGATGATGACTAATGCACTGAAATGGAAATGCTAAATATGTAGTGGAGATTTAGCTTGCTGCGAATGCCTTTATAATATGTGCTGAGCTTCGAGGACCTTAACTATTTGAGTGTTGTATTCAGTTCTGATATAGTTCTTTTCGGGGTTATTATAGGATTTTTAAGTTGCTTAATAGCAGAACATTACAATTAGAATTGAGACAATGGGAAGCAGCGATCTAAAATATTGTGCACAGTTGGAATTAGTAATATCGTTGGGGGTATGTTGTAGATGAGTGCGGAGTGCCCTTTGTGTCGTTAGCTGACATACTTTCAACTTATGTGCTTACTCTTGCTGGTACCATTTTTCAGGCTCTGATGAAGGCATTTATGCTTGGGTTGCGGCAAATTACGCTCTTGGCAGACTTGGAGGGGAACCTAACAAAACCGTTGGAATAATTGAACTTGGGGGTGCTTCAGCTCAGGTTGAGCAATGAGTGAATACACTGTTTTTGTTGATCCTTTGCTCTCGGATCTTGTATCTTGTATCTTGTTTAATCACAGTTCATGCTAATGAATTCCTAATAGTGTAGTAAAATTCAAAAGGGTTCACTTGTTACCTGAAAATGTGATTTCTATAAGATTTATAAACGGCTTCTGTAATATAGGATGGCCAAATTCCATCTATAGTTTCCTGATGTAAATGCACATAACAGCTTATTTTTTTCTGGTCACATTACATAAATATGTTTTTTTCTACGAAAGTAACTGTTGCTGTTTCGTTTCAGCTGACCTTTGTTTCTGATGAAGTACTTCCTCCCGAACTGTCAAATAACTTTACTTTTGGTGAAACAAAATACACTCTCTATACCAACAGCTTTTTAAACTTTGGTCAAGTGAGTTATTTATATCCACTGGTTCCTACTTTGTCATCTTGTGAATCCTACCATCGATTAACTAGCTGATCAAATCATTTGCTTCTGCAGAATGCAGCTCAAAATTCGTTCCATGAAATATTGAAGTCAAGAGGTATTTATTTTTATTTTAACTTTTTTGTAAGTTACTGTGCTAGAGTATAACTAGTCTAGACTTTAGCCACCCTTGCAATTATGGTTTTTGAGGCGTTATGGTGCCCTGTGGCTTCGGGGACACACCTTAGCAGCCAGGCGATGAGGTGTAACAAGGACCTTGTGGCATCCTGTGGTGTTGCGGAAATGCCTGGATTCATATGGATACCTCAAGAACCATGCTTGCAATGATAATTAGGAATTGGTACCTAATGTACAAGGGAATACTAAGTCTCTGAAAATGAATACTCTGAATGGAGTACATTCACTTAATCAATAGAATGCCAACAAGTAATACTTACTACAGCTATTCTGGTATGTTATGCAAGTACAGGTGTGCCTGGACCATAGTTCAAAATAACAGGAGTCATTTTTGCAGTTTGATGAGAGTGAGCTCTTGATTGGATGTTTCTGAAGCAGTTATATTCCATTGTTCCTTTGGCTTCTCATATGTTTGGTAACTATACAGGGTGTAAGATGTGTCGGAAACAAGAAGGGATTAATAGATTCAGTTTTCTATAATATCACTATATAGTCTATAGAGCTACTAAGTGCTAAGTACTAAGTACCATGTTATTTCTTTTAAGCTCATCACCTTTGCGATTGCAGGCTCTTCCAAAAATGGTACACTTATTGATCCTTGTGCTCCTAGAGGATATTCACACAATGAAGTAGTGCTGAGGACTAGCGGTGCTTCAAGATCAACATTAGAGAACCAATATGTTGATAATGGGTATGGAAACTTTACGGAGTGCAGATCTTCTTCGCTGCTTTTACTGCAAAAAGGAAAGGGTAAGAAATATATGCAAAACTGCAAACTCTGTGTTCAGTTGTTAACATAGAGTGACATAAAAATTGCCTGTAGATGTTCTTAACTGATGCGTTAAGTGAATATCTCTTGCAAGTCTCGTGCACTGTGGATACTTTTCTGAACTGTTTCTTAATACTGATCCAACAAGCTCAATTGAGCATGATGTCTTAGATATTAGTGCCACATGTATCCTGTAAATGCAGAAAAGTGCCAGTATCAACAATGCCATCTGGGATCTACTTTCATACCTGAGCTGCGTGGATACTTCCTGGCAACTGAAAATTTCTATTTTACTTCAAAGGTGCACTACATATTTCTTTTTCACCTTTTGCATGTCATCCTTTTCTTCTGACCCTTCTAACCCCTGTACATTCTCTATCAGTTCTTTGGACTTAAGCAGTCTTCATCACTATCTGATTTTCTGCTTGCTGGAGAACAATTTTGCAACCAGGATTTGTTCACTCTTAGAAAAAAGTTCCCTAATAGGTCAGATGAAGATTTCTCACGGTATTGCTTCTCGTCGGCATACATTGTGGCTCTACTGCATGACGGTCTTGGTGTACCAATGGACGACAAGAGGCAAGCAATACTGACCACACCAATGTTCCTCAGTGAAATTTACTCTCAAGCAATCTCATGTGCTTAGCTAACTTAATATTCTCCTCATCAGGATTGGGTATTCCAACAAGGTTGGAGACATTCAGGTTGAATGGGCCCTAGGAGCTTTGATCACATTAATGCAAAAACCATCACACACCGCTGCAACATCAACCCATAGCAATAGACCATTATTTGCTGTGGTGGGAATGTTTCTTTTATTCGGAGTATTTTTGGTGTCAAGATGGAGGAAGCCCAAGACAAAAATTATATATGACTTGGAGAAAGGCCGATACATCATCACACGCATCAGCTGACGCTGACCCTTTGTGCAGAGGAACTATATTTATATGACAGGAATAGATGTTGTGTTGTACAACAATGTACAAGTTCAATTCTTTGTGTTTTTAGGTAGCACAGCTGGGTGGTGGAGCATGGAAGATAGCGTATTTGTGCGTACAGAAAAATGTGTAGAACATTTGTCATGTGTTAATTGTATTCTTTTGAATAAATATAGTAGTTTTGGCTCATCCTATGACCTCGCTATTTTTCACTACATACTGTTATACTTCAGTGGAGCAGTTTGTGGTGAATTCATGAGCTCCCTATTTTTCACTGCATATGTACGGAGATCCTACCTATAGTTTATGGTTAATTCACGAACTAGTAGGCTCCTGGGTTATATAACTACGTTTGGGCCTCCAAGATAATACCAATATTACAATTAACTAATGTCATTATTTCAACGAGTTAAGATGCCCGAGTTGGCCTAGGCGCCAGCTTTAGGTACTGCCCTGAAAGGGCATGAGTCCGAATCCCTTTCTTGTTTTTTTTATTCATGTGCTAACAAAATTATTTTTTTGTGATAACGTTTAGATTTGCATATCATGGCCAGCATCTTTGTTGGGACCCTTACTGCATAGCCGCATCATACAGTAACGGTATCTCCTAACTTGGCCACTTGAGCAGACGCCGTGCAGATACATGTACTTTTAATTCTCTCTTTTTTATGATACCGAATCAAATGTGAGCACTCTTTAATTTTCAGAACTTCGAATGGATATTATTTGTAACAAACCAAATTTCTTAAACATGACATGGAGCATACATGTGCATCATATTAGACTTGAAATTAAATTTAAAATGTGATGTTTAATATGTGGCTTGTGAACGAACTTAGATTTTCACCATAAGACTTATGCTGGGAGTTAGCATGATAAAATAGTATTATGTAAATCTTGAATTTAGGTGATTTTTTCTGGATTTTTAGAGACCATCTTGAAGCCAAACAATTTATCCGAAACCCCAAAAATAGCACTCCGGGAACAATTTTATTTTCAAACCTAGAGTACCTATTATGCCAGTTTTAAATGAAATGGATTCATCTTATGTACAGTAGGTACTAGAAAAATTTTATGATTTTTAGGGCTCTCTAGATCACATTTCAGGATTTTCAGTGTTGGAACCTTCGACCCTGTACCGTCAGAACTTCCGATGAATATTTTAGGTAAAAACCGAGCACTCCTTGCAGGAATCTGAACCAGCCTTCTGAACCCGTCATAGAGTTACGTATCAATCGCATTATATGCATTATATGGTATTTACTTATTATACATCATTGCAATCTTGTAGAGATCGAGACGCCGGAGACCGTGGAGTATATCGAGACGCCGGAGACCGTGGAGTGTGAGCCCGAGCAGGAGGCCGTCGCCGACGAGTCTTCCTTTGAGCATCAAGGCAGGCCCCTAAACATTCTTATTCTCTATTTTGGATCAACTGTGTATATGAGTCTTGATTGTGCATTGTCTATATTATTTATCCATGATTGCTTAGCACCTATTCGTTGCATTATCAACCTTGAACTAGAATGCTCCCATTAGACGAGTATGATTGCTAGGTGTCACAAATAAATTGCATAGCCATGCTTAGCTACGGTAGAAGCCAAGCGGTGGCAAGGACACCATCACTCGAGAGTTATAGGTTATATGTTCAACAACCATGAATAGATGAAGAAAAGTAAAAGATGAGCAACTTGAGCAATGAAATGGAACGTTAAGGACCAATGTGTCATCGCTTTGATACTTGAGCACTATTCCGTACAAATCACATGTCTAAATATGGAAATGATAAGCCAAGTAGTATAAGTCACACCAGGTTTTGGGCGGATTCGATGCGGGTCAAATGAGGTGTAGTCGGTGATTCCGTTGGATCTATTTCCTCCGGCCGTTCGTTCAATTCCGGATGCGAGTATGTGAAAGGTTGATGACATGAATTAACACTTATCCTTGACCGTGGGTATGGTCATTGGTCTTGCGCCTCGTGTAGAAAATGTTGTATACCCCTACAGGGTTTTGATCTATTGCAATAGTCGCGCTCTCGGTCATTGAGCACGCTCTTGTACTTTGACTTTAACGTAGAGTTACCAGAACGAGCTTATGGAAGATTGAGCTCATGATTCACGATCACTTTATTTATCCAATTGCTTGGTGTTTGAATTAGACTAATTAACACACTATGTCTTTGTTTATTACAACTTGACCAAATGTAGATGATTTTATGTAAAATAAATAACCTTGCTATATCCTTCCTACTTAAACCAAATGTATTCTTCTTGAAGTCGGTCTAAGGATATAACTATATCTTGGATAAGTCCTGCGAGTACCTTTTCGTACTAACGGTGCTGTCGTTAAGTTGTTTCAGATGAGATGCAGCCGGATGCCGTCTTTGGGTACTTCTTTTCTGCGGATGGAGGTGAGGGGAACAGTAGATGGATTGAGTTATGGAAGGGCACTAATGGCATGTAGTGCGAACCTTCGTATTTTGTTGTGTATCGTATGAGCGCGAAAACTTTCCACTGCAAAACTCTAAAACACAATGATGTAAACTTGAATCGCTTTTATGTGTGTAATGATCATGTATGGACTTGTTTATATCTTTGTGAAGATGTTCTGATGTGCTTGTGAGGTGTGTCGGTGTCGCCTGGGAATAATTATCGGACGTCTCAGGGATTATCGGGATTATTCTCTTTTAATTGGATTGATCAATGAACGATAACTTGATTAAACGAAGGTAATTTGGTCGGGTCCTCACATTATTAGCTTAAAAAGAAGGAAACCAAATTAAGACAGATTATCATCCAAGCACGACAAAAGTACAAATCTCGCCGTAGACCGAAGTCTTTAACTTTTTTGTTTTTTTGACACGCCGCAGTCTTTAACTTGGCCTTATATAGACCTGGGCTAGTACAAACTTATGGGCCAGAGCTCTTATCAAAAAAAACTTATGGGCCAGAGCAGCCCATAAACTCGTAATTATGACCCAGGAGCCTTTGGACCAGATCATCCTTTTGGACCAGATCTGGGCCACCCATGTGCGAATTAGAGATTTTTCACTTCGGCTTCGAGCTTCCGAAACCGAAAGGCTTCGTCGCAGGTCGCCGCAGCAAAGCACTCGTATAGTCGTATCGCCGCCGTCGTCCTCAGACCACCGCTGCTGCCCGCCGTCGGCCATCGCTGACGCCTCCCCCGTGTTTCTCCTGGCACCTCCCGCCTCCGTCCCCGCGCCTATCGACGCCGACGATGGAGGGCCGCCTCCTTGACAAGTCCCTGAATCCGAACAAGCTCCTCAAGGAGCAGTAAGTCCAGCGTCCCGAGCCAAACCTGAGAGGCTGCGATCCCGGCCGCTCCTCTTCTCGTTCTTAACCGCTACCCTCCTCCGCCTCGGTGATGCAGATTCGTGAGCAACCTGACGGGGTCTTCCCTATCGGAGATCGCGGCGCTCTCCACCATCGTGCCGGTGACCGATTCAAATCTCCTGCCGATTTTTCTGTATGCACGCACGCGGAGTTGAGATTTGACTTCGTTTTTTTTCTTTTGGTGCGTAGGCATTGGTGCTTCTCAGGAAGTGGAGCAGCGGAGGTCAGTTCATCTGAAATGCTGTGAATTCTGATGTCCTATTATATTGTAGTGTAAGGCGTAACCGGTTCAGTAGCCACGACAAATCTGCAGCTGTGCTTCAATAATATGATTGGAAAATCAAATTACTACGGTGCTGCAGTTTTGCAGATTTAACTTGTGGATCTGTTTTGCTCAAGTTGTGACATTCAATAATGAGTCCATATTCTCCCACTGTATCAACATAGAATATAAATATTTTTTAGTGTTTTTAATCAAAAATTCTATAATCCCCCTCCATTTTTATGTTGCTGGTAAAATTGATGACTGATGCTATAGATTAAGCCATCCGTTCCAACTATACTCTCTTGCTTCTATGTCCTTTTGAATTTTCTCGCATTAACAAATAAGCAGCTAACTTTTTTGTTTTCCATGGAGTTCATTTGACAGAGGAAAATACATCTCTTGTTTCATTATGTTTTAGATAATACTAGGAAGGATGCAGCGAAGAAAAATGATGATAAAGTTCTTCCTGGTCGTAAAGATTGGATGCAGTACTTCTCTACACTGGTTGTAGATTATCTTACTGTTGTATTGCCAGTTCTTTTGGTTTTCACAGTAAGTACCCCTTCTCCGTATTTTCATATTGCTTAGATGCCAGTATTTCTGAACTAAAAAGGATCAAAGAACTCATAGAGAAACAAGCTTTAAAGTACAGGACATGAGTGAAACACTTTTTTTAATTGGAAGCAAAGTAAAATAGTGATCCTTGGGTTATTCCTTATTTCCTTGTTTCTTTTGCAGGTCTTAGCTGAATGGGCTTCTATGTGTGCTATTTCTCTTGTAATACTGATATTTGTTTACGCCATGTTTAAAAGGTACTGCCTCCGTTCCAAATTACTATTCGTTGTTGACTTTTTCGTTTAACGTTTGACCATTCGTCTTATTCAAAAAATTTCACAACTATCATTTATTTTGTATGTGACTTGCTTTATCATCATATATACTTTAAATATAACTTATTGGTTTGTATATTTGGACAAAATTTTTAAATAAGATGAATGGTCAAAGATTATAGAAAAAAGTCAACAACGAATAGTAATTTGGAACGGAGGTAGTATTCGATATGAGCTATTATGTCTAATTTTGTTGAAAGCCATTTTAGATTCTTCCATTCTGAAGTTCACATTTGTATTTCCTTCTTGCAACACAGCCAATGATGTTCTGGAATTGATGTAATCCTGTCCTCTCAGGTCTCAGTCTCATCTTAAAGCTGGATTCAGTCAACTGCCTTCACTCAGGGCAGATATATCTTCTTATCGAGTGTCAGTGGTGTGCAAAAGTTTATTTGAAAATGATTGATCCTTAAGTACTAGAGATGTAGAAGCATTATTAAAGTATCAAAATTCAAAACTGATTACAGGTTCTAGTGACATGTTTGTGCATATTAGCGGTGGACTTCAAAATATTTCCAAGACGCTATGCCAAGGCTGAAACATATGGTAGTGGCATCGTAAGTCATACATCAGCCTAGTTTTCTGTTTCACCTTTTTTCTTATCTTTATCGCCTCATCATTAATATTGCAAATTGTTGGAGTATATATTCATGAATAAGGGGGGTTCTATGCACACAAATAATCATGAACCTTCTGTGCATATATGCCACCTGCTACAAATTGTTCATACAGTCATAAAAATGTTTAGATTGATAATGAATATGAGTATATGAATTTATTAGCTTGCTGCAGTGAACATTATGTCAGTCATGAAACAGGAACTAATTAACACCTGCCGTCGTCTTCTGTTCCTGTATTTTGCACAAACAATTGCCTTTTTTTTCCCTAGAAATGGCATGGAAGAAACACCTATGAACCAAAATTTTGCCGTACCTTAGTTTTTATTTAAATTAGTTTTGACCTTTTGTCTAGAAATCCTTCGTTGCTTACCGTTTTCAAGTTTGAACTTATGCTCCATGCACAATTTGGAATGTATTTACTACTATTTTTGAAAGTTCAGAAGTTGTGATGTACAATCTGAAATATCTTCCCATTTTAATGATATTAAGAATTTGACATATGGTCTAACAGATGGATCTTGGAGTAGGATCTTTTGTAGTGGCCAACGCACTGGTATCTAGGCAAGCACGAAACATAACCTCAATGTAAGTCCTCAATTATGATTTGATACTGTTTGCCATAACCAAAATATCTTTAGGGATACTTTGACACTTGAATTGTGTGTGGTGCACTGCACGACATATGTCCAGTAGTTCGTACACTGACACCTGATCCTCTTTCATTTATATAGTGTAACCACTAAAATGTAGATCTTTCACAGGTTTCACTGTTTGAATTTATTAATTTCACTTTATGATTACAGTAGTTTTTGTTTGCTAGGTCTGCCAATAAACAATAATATACCAAATTCATATGACATATCTTACAATATTCATGCTTGTGTTGCTTAGGAGTTTCAAGGCAGCATTGAGTTCCATAAGTCCACTAGTATTTCTTGGCTTTGCTCGCATTATCTCCACAATGGGTGTTGATTATCAGGTGCTTTTCTTGTTTCTTTAATTCCAACTACGTACATTACTATTTACTTGTTCAGCCATTCATTAAAATTGCCACACGGACTGATATGGTACCTACTTTGTGTAGGTATGCCATTCATGCAATTTTTTGTTGCCCTTTTCCACAGTGATCTATATTATGATGGCTGTTTCCTCTTTTCTGGATACTGAAGCTCTATTATACAGAACAGAACTGAATATACTGTACTACGGCATATTTGCTTTTCAGTAATACAACTGGAGTGATTGGATTTCAATTTGCCTGACACAATGGAGAGGTTATTAAGTAATTCCATATTTGAATGCTATATTCTGAAGACACTACTTGTGTTTGTTATCTTGTAGGTTCATGTAGGAGAATATGGTGTTCACTGGAACTTCTTTTTCACCCTTGCAGCTGTTTCTATACTTACATCCATTGTCAGGATTCATCCAAAGCATTGTGGCCTAGTTGGTCTGCTTATCCTTGCAGGTACAGACTTCTCCAGTTTCGTTTGATGGATTTCATATTGCAATAATCCTTTTTTTAAAGCCCATCTCTGTTCGTTATTTCAGGATACCAGATTTGGCTATCTTCTGGACTGAATGAGTACCTCATTTCTGATAAAAGAAGTGCTGATATAATCAGCCAGAATAAGGAAGGCGTTTATAGCATACTTGGTAACAGATATATTTCTATATAGTTTGCCATTTGTTTTCTTAAAAGGCTGAGAAACATAGATCCATGCAACCTTGTCAGCATACAGTTGGCATGAATGCAGAGTTTTATGCATGCATCTTACTAACCTTTTTTTCTTTATTTCTTTTACCCTATTGCTGTATGCTACACATAGTTTCTTACCTTTCTAAGCTAAGTACACACTAATTACCTTTAGCTACTGGGCCCTTCTAACATCTTCACGCCATAAATTTGCATGCATTGTATTTTAAAATTGCTGGAACATTATGCTTTCTATTAATTGATTCCCTTCCATGACACAGGATACTGGGGTATGTTTCTAATTGGTGTTTCTCTGGGTTACTATCTGTTCGTTGACACTAGTTCAAAAGGGAAGAACAGGAACACTCAAGTGGTAAAAGTCTGGGTTATTGCCGCATCTTTTTGGTAAGAAACAATAAGCCCATGCAGAATTAACTTTTTAATATTTCCTGACACTTTCATATATTATATTTATAGGTTCTTGGCAATCATCCTTGATAGCTATATTGAGAGAGTTTCTCGGCGAATGGTAAGATACAAACTTTGGAGATTTTTTACTCTAGCATGAAATCAATCATGTTAAAGCCATCTTGGCGAATATTTTAAAAGCAGTTTTATGGTTTGTAGAGCAATATCGTGATATTAACACTGAATGGAAAAGTTATGTTAGTCTGGAAACTTATAATGCTTAAATGGATGACTATAGTGCAAAAGCAGTTATAGCATTTAAATTTAGAGTAAGTAATGATATAAAAAGAGTAATATCATTTACACACTTAATCAGACAGTTATAATTTTTTATAACATGTCCAAACAAGTCAGATTTTTTCACCTATTTCTCTTGAGAAGTTTAGCAATTTATTTTCATTCACTTTCCCAAAACCCCAAGTTTCCAATGAACTTAACCTTTTCTGACCAGTCTATAGATTCAGTCAGAAAGTTAATACATGTAACTTAAAACTTGACTAAGGTGTTCATTTTGCAGTGCAACTTCGCTTATGTTATGCTTGTTTTCGGCCAGAATCTTCAGGTATTGTTCTTTTCTATCTTTTTTTCATAAAAGTATAATATCAATTCATTGTCACATTGGGACTCTCAGTTAGTCAAATTTGTCTCTTCTTTCACATTTTTGCAATGTCTCTGTGTCAAACACCGAGAAATCTAGGACTACATCATGAATATGACACAAGAACAATATGTACTTTATCTGATGATGTTTACAAATTATCCCATAATGAAGCCAAAGAAAGCCAAGGGATTAGGGACAAATTACTATATGTAGTCTTGTACACTTTACATATATTTGTTGTCTTTCAATCGGTATGTCTTACATGTTTCCACTCGATATAATTAGTTCACAACATGGTCCAACATTTCATTTCGAGCCTTTATATTCATTGCTTTGCCTGCCAATGTTACTCTTTGATGATTGGGGGGCAACTCTGTCTTGTCATCAGACTCATGAAAATTAGCAAGGGTGGTTGCAAAGTCATGATATTCACTACTTATCCCAATAAATGATCGTGCTTTCTTAAGGGTCTACCGATAAGGAGGCTTCTCTGGGTTTTTGTCTTTTAGTTATTGTTAGGTATATTTCTTTGTTCATTCTGACTCTGATTATCCAATGTAGGTTTTATCCATCCTCACATTAGCAGGGTTCATTTCATATGAAAAGAACTTGGTTCTTGAAGATGCATTCAATCAAAATATGCTTGGTTCATTCCTTCTGGTAAGATCATTGCTTGCTTGCTTTGTTGACTGGAAAATGGAACTTCTTGAATAAACTAACCTCACTGCATTTTCTCTAAAGTTGATCAACTTTCCAGGTTAAATAAACTGAAACTTAAGTGTCTTTTCTTCTTCCAGGCAAATATCCTAACTGGTCTGGTAAATCTCTCAGTTGACACGCTCTCTGCCTCATCGTCCTCTGCCTTCATGATTCTGTCAGTATACACCTTTACTTTATGCATGGTTACTGGCCTTGCCCATTTTTTTGGTATTAGAATGAAATTCTGGTGAGTTGTAAGCTAGCATTTTAAAATATGCTGTATGTATTCATTAACTTGTCAGCAAGCTAGTAGCTCGCTTGAAATAAAACCAAATATTTTTATGGGAAAAAACAAATTGCTAGGCTGATTAGTTGATCCAGTCATTAAGTCTGCCTATACTCTAGATCTGACTTCTTTCCGACTTCACTTCACAAAACCACTTCCAAGTGTTCAAGTTGCCTCCTGTCCCATCAGTAACCTCCTAACTGGCTAACTTTCTTCATATCATGGAGAATGGGTCTGCTGGAATTAATTGATACTGCCAGTTACTTTCGATCCACCATAGATATGTTGACGAATTAAAGAAAATCTGTCAAGAATTTTGTTGTTTCATTAATTCAATGCCTCGGTCAGAATTTGGCATGATGTGTCATAGGTTCATATTGCTTTACCACTTGTCACGGATATAATTGAAAGCAGGGTTCAGGAAAGCGGCACTGTACTTGAATGTTACTCTCTGGCTTTAAGCAGATGACGTCTAATGAATTTTGGCGTCACTTTTTACTTATAGATAGTTATTCTCAGAAACCACTGATTCTTCACAGAAAGCAGAAAGAGCACAAGTATCATATACATCATGCCGAGAATGGCACGACATACATGGATAATGTACATAGAGCAAATGCTGTAGTGGATCATGTGGCTGCTGAAAGAAAAAACGTAGCCAACCCTATTTATCGTTGATTGACTTTTGATGGCAAATTCTAAGTCCCATAGCAATAGAATACACGCAATAAAACTTTAATATGCCAATGGAACCTGTCATTTTTGTTCTTAGAAGCTTGGAGGGGAGTAATTTGTTAGGCCTCAAAACTACTGCAAGGTGATTCAACCTGAAATCTGTCACTGTACAAGCTCTTCCTTTCAGTTGGCCATCAGAAATTTTGATGGTATCCTCATGGATCGTTTGAAACCACGAGGATCGCACAGTGGGCACTGTGACGAACCGGATTCTCACCGACGAGAACCCGACTCCCTGTACCATTGAGATAGTCCCAGGAATAGCAGCTATCTCGTACAGAACTCATCTCAGTCGAATATCACATCCATACAACGATAAAAGATTCAATACATGACTCATATAAAGACAAAGCGACTGATACAAGCCCTCTGGGCTAAAACGACAATAAGAAACATCTGCGCAGCGGTAGCTAGAACAACTGGGTCCACTCCTCCACAGGCATCCTTGAGCGTAGCGCACACCCTTCAGTCGTACCACCCGTCCTGGTTGAACTCGCGGTCGGGGTCTTCACCTGAGAACCCAAAGTCTGTCCCCAAGGAAATGGGACAGGTCCACGTCACCAACCATAATATGATGCAAGCTTTAAAGGTGGCCTATTCTAAGGATAAAGAATTAATCAAGGTTTAAGCCAGGGTTTGCTTATGCAAGCAGCAGCAATAACCCAAATTCATCTCATCACCAACTCCTGCTCACACACCCATCCATCCACTCCCCAAAACCAACCATCAGCCTCACATATTCCCATCGGGCTCGTCCTGCCACGGCAGGTTCCCGCAAATCATTATCCTCCAACACCTTTCACTCGCTAGTCGACTCGGTGAGCTCCCTCCCCACCTCGTCTCAACAGCCTCAGCTGGACCAATCTCTCATAACCCAAATCAAGGATGAGGTAAGAAAACAGATTCCCATGCTAGCCGGGGCTTCTCAGAAATGGGTCGTCCGTAACCGTGGACACGGCTATACGTATAGTTTACACTCTGCAGAGGTGGCACTCCAGGAATCCATCCGGGCTGCAAGGCTAGTCCGCAACCAACCTGAGACGCAGCCCACAGCAAAGACCCTAAACAGTAACGGCGCCAATCCTGTCTCCCTGGGCTCGGGAAACATCCGATCTAACATCTGCCCCAGGGTCGTGAAACCTTCCCACCGGGGCCAGTCGGGGGCCGTGGTAAATCAGGGAGATTACGCCGCAACGAATCCCCCCTACACATATCAAACTCGATTCTCCTACAGTCTCGGCGCCGCACTAGAGTAGGCTTGCTGGAACCCTCCCCATACTGGGTAGATGGTGAGCACGGTAATTCCCAAGTCCAAAGTGGGGGCACGACTCGGTCCTTAATTGTTCGGTAAAGCGAGTATCTGCAACACAAGCGATCCGCCGCAACGGTCCGCAATCGGCACCCATAACAGGTATTGCCGCCCAAACTCCTCAGGTACTCACCGAGTACCAACCCCAAGTAACCAGTAACCATGTACCCGCAACAGGTACCCCATAGGGACTGCCCGAGTGCAGTCCCTCAGCACCTCGATCAACGATCGAGTTGTTATTACTCGCTTACACCGCCTAGCTGCACTACTCCTCCCAAACCACCCACAACTCACGCCAAGAGGATCAATCACAACCATCCCAACACATGCATAGCATAGCATATTTATAAAGTGAGTAGTAGGTAGCAAGGTAACAGGATAATAACAAAGGCAGTGCAGGTTTATCATGCGAGTAAAGTAAAGCGCTAGCATACTAGTTTGCATGTCTAATAGGTATTTCAGAAATGGTCGGGCGTGAACCTGGGCAAAGGTCTTCGTCCTCGTCAAAGCAGTTGTTGTAGTAGTCCGGCTCCTCCTGACTCTCCGGAGCTCCTAGGGGCGCGGAAAGAAAAATAAGACGCGGCTACTAGCAAAGAAACACAAAGACAGCGACGAAAGAAGACTCAAATAACACCAAACTCTACACTAACGCGTAGATCATGTTTTTAGAAAAATACAGAAACTGGTTTCATATTTTTCTGAGCTACGGTTGATTTATTATTAATTTTCGAAGTTTAAATCATTTTCTGAAAATATTAAATAATTTCCGAAAAAGAAAACAGACAAATAATTAGCCTGCTGACGTCAGCATGACGTCATGCTGACGTCAGCAGTGGGGTCCGCCTAGGATGACGTCAGCAGTGGGCCCTGCTGACGTCAGCGTTGACCGGTCAACGGTCAACGGGGTCAACGGTCAACGGTCAGCGGGTCAACTCTGGTCAGTGGGCCCCATGTGTCAGTGACTCGCAGAGTATGACAGGTGGGTCCCATACGTCAGCGCTGTTAAAAGAAAAAGAAAAAGAATAAACGATGGCTGGGCTGGAATTGGGCCGAAAGCGAATGGGCCGGAAGAGTTCAAGGTGGTTAAACGGACTTAAACGCGAGATTCGGCCCACGAAGGGGCGGCTGCTGGATCTGGCCTGGTGGACTGGGTCCACGGTGCACCGTGAGAGTGGTTCACGAGAGCCGGGTGCACGGGATCAATTTGTGGCTGGCAGGGATCTTCTGTGCGCGGCTGAGAGGGACTTGGTGTGGTCCACGGTGTGGCACGGCCACGGCGCGACGCGACGCGCGCGCGGCGCGCACTGGAACGCGCCGGCGGCGACGGTCGGCGGCGGTTCTCGCCGGAGAAGGCTCGGTTGGGCTCAAGGATGGCTGGAACAGCTTCGCTAGGGTTAGGCGAACACGTTCGAGGGGAAAAAGGCCAAGGCTGGGTTCGGATTGGGGCTTCCCGACGTGCGACGGCGGCGACACGGCCATGTGCGCCGGCGAGCACGACGGCGGCTCGGGTTTTGGCTCAACAGCTCTCGATTCGGGTTCGGCTAGCACGCTCGTGGCCTCCAGCGACTGCTGGGGCACGGCTAGGTGCGCACGCGCGGGCTCGTGGTCGCCCACGGCCGCGCGTGGCCTCGGCGTTCGCGCGCGGAGCGAGCAGAGCTCGGCCGCGGCGGCCTCGGCTGCGGGGAACAAGCGACGGCGGGTTGCAAAGGGTTTAGCGGCGACGGGAACCTGCACAAGAAGATGCACAGCACGAAGGCTGGCTCACAGGGGCTTGGCTTGGCACGGCGAGCACGAGCGGCGGCGCTCCGCCGGAAACAGAGAAGAAGGGGGCGAACGCGGTTAGCTCACCTAGGGTCTCGTCGTCGTACGCTGCAGCTCGGGGAAGACTCGTCGAGGCTCGGCGATGCTCGTGCGCTTCCTCTCGTCCCTGGTCCGGCTCCTAGTCGGCGAGTCCACGGACGGCGGCGATGGCTTCGGCGGCGGCGATGCGGGGAAGGCGCTCCGGCTCTCCTCCTCTTGCTCCGACTGCTCCAGGACCTTCCCCACCCCTCTCCTACACCTCCCCTCCCACGAACTGGATCTGGATGGAACCCCGAAGGGCGGCGCGGCTTGGGGAAGAAGATGGCCGGTGGCGGGTTTTATAGGCGCTAGGGCTAGGGTTCGGCGGGCACGGACGGCGAGATGGAGAGCTCGAGCAGCTGCGGACACGCGGCGCGCATCGGACGGGCCGCACGGGGCCTGAGTGGTTGGGTCACGGGCGCGCGCGGGAGAGAGAGAGCGGCGCGGCGCGGGGAGGAAGAAGACGCGGGGGAGACGAAGACGACTGACAGGCGGGGCCCGGCAGTCAGCGGGTGAAGGCGGACGCGGCGGCGACGCGGTGGACGGCTGGGCCGTGCTGGGCCGAAAGGCCGAGCAGGCCGGTTGGGTTGCTGGCTCGGGTAGAAGAGTTGAAGGGCGAAAGATGGACTTGGCTGCGGGAAAACGGCCCACGAACAGGAAATAGGATTGGAAATTAGTTTAGTCAATTAGAGTTTGAATTCAAATCTAGAATTTGAATTCAAACCAACCAAAAATCCAAATAAATCCAAATAAATCCAAATCACACTATTTCATCCTTAGCACTTCAAATTGATTTTAAATTTGAATTTAAATTGCCTAAGAATTTAGGGAGCAAAGAGAAGACACTCTTATATGTTGGTTTGCATGCACTCAATTCCACCAAAAATTTTTAAATTCGAATTTTTGCACTCAACAAAACCTATAGGAAAATTAGGGTTGTTACAGTCTCCCCCCCCTCACAAGAATCTCGTCCTCGAGATTTGTGATTACCTATGGTTTAAACAAGTGGGGGTATTTCTCCTTCAGTACTGACTCCTTTTCCCAAGTGGCTTCCCTCTCTGAGTGATTGCTCCACTGCACTTTGCAAAACGGGATAGCTGAGCTTCTGGTCTCTTTGACTGCTCTGTCTAGTATCCTCTCTGGGTACTCCAGGTACTCCAAGGTGTCCTGTAGGTCTAATGCCTCTGTCTTGATCTCATGTTCTGGTACTCTCAGACACTTTCTCAGCTGAGATACATGGAACACTGGGTGTACTCCCGCTAGTTCCTCTGGTAGGTCTAGCTTGTAGGCTAGCTTTCCTACTCTCCCCAGTATCTGGTATGGTCCAACAAAACGGGGTGCTAGTTTCCCTTTCACTTGGAATCTCTTATGCCCTCTGAGGGGTGACACTTTCAGGTAGACGAAGTCTCCTACTTCGAACTCCAGATCTCGTCTCCTTTTATCTGCATAGCTCTTTTGTCGGCTCTGAGCTGCCTTCAGGTGCTCTCGGACCTTGGCCACGTTTTCTTCTGCCTCTACAATCATGTCAGGTCCAAAGAATGTTCGTTCTCCCACCTCTGACCACATTAGAGGTGTTCTGCATTTTCTGCCATAAAGTGCCTCAAAGGGTGACATCTGTAGGCTGGCCTGGTGACTGTTGTTATAGGAGAATTCTGCGTAAGATAGACTCTTCTCCCAGTCTGTGCTGTAAGCTAGAACACATGCCCTCAACAAATCTTCAAGAACTTGGTTCACTCTTTCAGTCTGCCCATCTGTCTGGGGGTGGTAAGCTGTGCTATACTCCAAGGTTGTCCCGATGGCTTGATGTAGGCTTTGCCAGAATTGAGCTGTGAATTGGGGTCCTCTGTCTGACACAATACTTCTTGGTGCCCCATGCAGCTTAAGAATGTTGTCTATGTATAGCTCTGCTAGTTTGCTTACTGAGTGTGTGCTTTTGACTGGTATAAAGTGAGCTACTTTTGTCAATCGATCAACTATGACCCAAATGGCATCATTCCCTTTCTGTGTGCGGGGTAAGCCAACCACGAAGTCCATGCTAATATCTTCCCACTTCCACATTGGAATTTCCAGTGGTTTCAGCAGTCCTGCTGGTCTTTGATGCTCTACTTTGATTCTTCGACAAGAGTCGCACTTGGCTACATACTCTGCTATGTCCTCCCTCATTTTCTTCCACCAGAATTTATCCTTCAGATCCTGATACATCTTAGTGCATCCTGGGTGTATTGAGTACTTGGACTCGTGAGCTTCTGAGAGAATTGTTCTCCTGATTTCCTCGTCCTGTGGTACACAAATACGGTCTTTCAGCCTTACTGTCCCTGCTTCATCGATCCTGAAGTCAGGTGCTACTCCTCGTTGGATATCCTCTCTTACTTCTTGGATTTCTGAACACTTTCCTTGAGCTTCTTTGATTCGGTCTTCTAGGTTGTACTTCACCCTCATTTCTTGGGGTTTACCTTCTTCTACTAGCTCGAGTTTCATCATGTACAACTCTTCCGCTAGTTCTGGCTGACTTTCTTCTATCATCAAGTTGTTGCAATAATTCTTTCGGCTCAAGGCATCTGCCACGACGTTAGCTTTGCCAGGATGGTAGTGTATCTCCAAATCGTAATCTTTGATCAGTTCTAACCATCTTCTCTGCCTCATGTTCAGTTCGGATTGGGTAAAGAAATACTTCAAACTTTGGTGATCTGTGTAGATATCGCACTTGTTGCCAATCAAATAGTGCCTCCAGATCTTCAACGCATGTACCACTGCTGCCAGTTCTAAATCATGTGTGGGGTAGTTTTCCTCATGCTTCCTCAGTTGCCTCGATGCATAGGCAACAACCTTGCCCTCTTGCATCAGAACACATCCCAAACCTTGTCTTGAAGCATCGCAATAGACTACGAAATCTTTGCGAATATCTGGTAGGGTCAATACTGGAGTTGTAGTGAGTTTGTGCTTGAGTTCTTGGAAACTTCTTTCACATTTGTCCGTCCATTCAAATGGAACATTGTTCTTGAGTAGTTCGGTCATTGGCTTGGCAATCTTGGAAAAGTTCTCAATAAATCTTCTATAGTATCCTGCCAAACCCAGAAAGCTCCGGATTTCTGTAACACTCTTCGGCTGTTTCCATTCTGCTACTGCCTCAATCTTTTCTGGGTCGACTGCTACGCCCTCAGCTGTCAACACGTGACCCAAAAAGGCTACTTTCTCCAACCAAAATTCACACTTGCTGAACTTTCCGTAGAGTTGATGCTGCCTCAGCCTCTCTAGTACAATCCTCAGATGCTTCTCATGTTCTTCGGCTGTTTCTGAGTAAACTAGTATGTCATCAATGAACACCACTACAAACTTGTCTAGTTCCTCCATGAATACCTTGTTCATCATGTTCATGAAGTATGCAGGTGCGTTGGTCAATCCAAAGGACACAACGGTGAACTCGTACTGTCCGTACCGAGTTACAAAAGCTGTCTTGGGAATGTCACCTTCTCTAATCTTCATTTGGTGGTATCCCGATCTCAGATCAATCTTACTGAAGTACTTGGCTTTCTTCAACTGATCTAGCAAGTCATCGATTCGAGGTAATGGGTACTTGTTCTTGATCGTCACTGCGTTCAGGGATCGATAGTCTACGCACATGCGCATTGATCCATCTTTCTTCTTCACAAACAACACTGGTGATCCCCATGGGGATGCACTTGGTCGAATCACACCACTTTCAAGCATCTCTTTCAGCTGCTTTTTGAGTTCCTCCAGTTCCTCCACTGACATTCTGTACGGCCTCTTGGCAATAGGCCCTGTGCCTGGTTGCAGTTCGATTATGAACTCTACGTCTCGGTCTGGTGGCAATCCTGGTAGTTCCTCGGGAAACACGTCCGGGTACTCACATACTACAGGTACTTCTTCGATCGTCTGTTTCTCAATGGAGTATACCAACTGTCTCAGAATACATGTTCTGGATCTCTTCCCTGTTCTTCTTTGTGGCTCTGCTGTTACTTTGACTCCGCTAGGGTGTGTCAACTCAACTGTTCTGGGTGAGCAACTGATTATTCCTTTGTGCTCTGTAAGCCAATCCATTCCTAGTATCACGTCAATTCCATCTGATTCCAGGACTGTCAAGTTTCCTTCGAACTCCTGGCCTCCTATCATCAGTCTAACTGCGGGGCACTCTAAAGTGCACCTAAGCTCTCCTAAGGGAGAAGTAGTGACTATAGGTCTAGCTTTAGGTATTGTCGGGGGTGACTGCTCTCTCACAAACTTTGTCGAGATATAAGATCCAGTTGCTCCAGAGTCAAACAATATCGAAGCTGGAATGCCATTTACTAAAAACTCACCGAGCACAACGTCAGGAGCGTCCTCGGCTTCTTCCTCTGTCAAGTGGTTGAGGCGTCCTCTCTGCGCTGTTGCTGGCTGCCTGTCCTGTCCTCCAGGTGCCGGTGCCTTGGCTGGGGTTTGTTTGTTCTTCTTCTCCGGACAGTCAAAGGACTTGTGACCGGGCTTTCCACAAGCAAAACAGACCACTGTGGTTCCTCCACCAATTCTGGGTGTGTTGTTCGGCTTCCAGTTGGGGTTTCCCTGACTTGGGTAGTTGTTGCTTCTGTTACCAAAGCTGTTGTAGTTGTTCCCTCTGCTGCCATTACCGTTGCCGTTACTGCCTCGGTTACCCTGGTAGCTGTTTCTGTTAAACCCTGAGCTTCCTTGGCTGTTGCTCTGCTGAAAGCTTCTCCTGAGCATGTTGCTCTGGCCACTTCTCGGCCTCTGACTTAGCCGGTGGTTGTGCAACTGTTCAGCCTTTCTTTTCTTCTCTCGCCAGATATCTTCAAGTCCCACTCTTTCCTTCTCAACTGCGATAGCCCTGTCAATCAACTCTCTTAGTGACCTGTGTGAACTTGCTGCGAGTGCTGTCCTCAGACCTCTGTGCAAACCACGCTGGAACCAAAACTGCTTCTTCTTCTCAGTGTTGACGTCTTCAGGAGCGTACCTTGACATCTTAGCAAAGTGTCGAGCGTACTCAGCTACAGACAAACTTCCTTGGGTCATTGTCCTGAATTCCATTGCTTTATGCACCATGACTTGTTCTGGTATGTGGTATTCTTTGAAAGCTTCACAAAACTCTTGCCAGGTGATCTGAGCTGGGTTTGCGTGAGAGTCACAGTAGCTCTCCCACCACGCTTTCGCTGCTCCTTCAAGTTGGTGTGCCGCAAGGGCCACACATTCCTCTTCAGTGTAGTCTGTCAGGTCCAGCTTCGTCTCGATGGTACGCAACCAGTCGTGTGCATCGAGTGGTTCGTCCGAGTAGTCAAAGGTGGGTGCTTTCAGCCTGATGAATCTTTCAATCTTCCTTTGTAGGTCTTCCTCACGGTGTCCCTGACGGTTCTGGTTCTGGTTTCCTTGCATCTGTTGCATAGCTTGCATCATCTGTGTGTTGGCCTGTGCCATCTGTTGCATCAGCTGTGTCTGAGTAGTCATCACTTCTGCCAAGTTAGGCGGTGGCGGTGGTTGCTGGTTGTTCTGCTGGTTCTGCTGAGGTTCCACTGCTGGTTCTTCCATTTCCACTTCCTGTTCTTCTCCTGGTGCGTTGTCCTCGGGCTGGAGCACGCCTGCTGCGCGTCCACGACCTCTGCCTCTAACTGCAACTGCTGCTCTTCCACGTCCACGACCTCTGACACGTCCTCTGCCTCTAGCTGCCATTGCTGCCTCTTCTTGCTCAGCTTCCTCAAAACGTGCAAGCAGTCGGTTGGATCTCCGGATCGACATCTTGCTGTATTTTTCATAAAGCAGATTTAGTGGCGGTCGGTAATGGTTAGGTTAGCGCATCTAGAGTAGGAGCTGCACACATGAAATAGACTCAACACTAAAGTACACTCAAGATGAACAACAATAAAACTGCAAGAACAGCCAATAAGATCGATCAATCATTACAGCATTACACCCTAGACATGTGTACTATCCCGAGGTCAGCTCCTGGAACCTTGAGGATTAGTACATCTAAGCGAAGGCTACATCGTGGCTGAGCCAAAAGGTGGTCATGATCTACTAAGTCTAAACATCTACTCATGAAGATAGATACAACTCTCATCAACTGCTGACATCTGCTGATACTGCCTACTGCATCTGTCTCATACTGCTGAATGTGCCTGTGAGGCGCGCTGCCAACCTCACTGCCTCAGTCTCTGTCTGCTGCTTGATCACTGCCTGTTGTCTTGGTGGGTGTCCGTGAGGCGCGCTGCCAACCTCACTATGTCCATCTCAGGTTCTGTCAACTGCTGTTCTAGGTGTGCCAGTTCTTGTCTCAGTCTTGTCATCTCTGGGGTAAAGGTTCGAGCCTCAGGTGGTGGTATCGGCTCAACTCGGCTTGGTGAAACTCTGTAGTTCTCTGTTCTGGGTTCAACTCTGCGTTCTTCTGGTAGTCCTTGGTTCACTGTGATCATTTCTGCTACCCTCTTCCTGTCTGATCTTACCCAACTACTAAGGGTCCTTCGAGCTTCATCCTTTGCCATAATCTGTTGAAGACTCAGGTACTTCATCAGCTGGTAGTTTCGTCCACTCTTTTCTTTGTAGCTATCCACCTCTTCCTGGAGTTCTGAGTTGAGACTGTCCAACCAGTATACTTCTTCCTTCAGACCTTCTATCTCTTCTTCCTTGGCTGCTAGTTCCTTGTCTTTTTCTGTGAGTTGATCTTCCAGGCGAACATCTCGAGCATGGTGAGTTGCTCGGATCAGTTCTGCCAACTGCCTGTTGTTTCGAGCTTCGTAGTTCAAGACTCTGACTTCCCTGTTTTAGCTCTGAGTTGTTCCTCAAGTAAGGCGATCCTATTGTCCTTCTCCATCAGCTGGAGGTCTTGCTTCCATACCCTCTCGTTCAGCTTGGCAACTTTCTCTTCTAAGCCAATGTTCAAGTATTCTTGCTCTATCATGCACTGAACTGAGGTCCGCAGAGTCACGTTTCGCTCTCGGTCTGCTGCGTGAGCCTGCAAGCTGACTGCGTCTCTGTCCGTCGGATCTTCAAGAGCTCGCGGTAGGTACCGGAAACGAGTGTGGCTGAGCTGACTCTGGTACACAAGTGTGGCAAGCCGGAGTATCCTCATAGCTATAGTCTGCACTGCCCGACTGAAAGTGCTCTCGCTGGTAGCTGCTCGTAGCATCAGTGACCTTGGTCGTCCAGGGATGTTGGGTACAACCATCTGCAACCGGGTGTGTACTCCCTCTCCAGGTCCGTAGGTCCATCCTTCGTAGAAGACGTTATCCACATCTATCCCCACTGTACGCAGCACCTCCCTCAGTAGCACTGCCAAACCTCCACAGTCTGCTCCGGTGGTCCTGATCTCCCGTCGTTCATCTGCTGATCCTCTTCCTTCCATCTGCCAGACAGTTAGTGGGTTGTTAGTAAGTTAGCAAGTTAGTAAGGTAAGGTAAGGGTAAAAGTTTTGCAAATAGATGAGATGTACTTATATAGTTTTCAAATAGTCCAAGGGGTTTCATATAAAATAGAGGACTCAGTTAGAGCTTCTGTCCTAAGTTTCCGTTCTATGGGTTACGCGCTACGGTCAAGTATGGCTCTGATACCAACTGTGACGAACCGGATTCTCACCGACGAGAACCCGACTCCCTGTACCATTGAGATAGTCCCAGGAATAGCAGCTATCTCGTACAGAACTCATCTCAGTCGAATATCACATCCATACAACGATAAAAGATTCAATACATGACTCATATAAAGACAAAGCGACTGATACAAGCCCTCTGGGCTAAAACGACAATAAGAAACATCTGCGCAGCGGTAGCTAGAACAACTGGGTCCACTCCTCCACAGGCATCCTTGAGCGTAGCGCACACCCTTCAGTCGTACCACCCGTCCTGGTTGAACTCGCGGTCGGGGTCTTCACCTGAGAACCCAAAGTCTGTCCCCAAGGAAATGGGACAGGTCCACGTCACCAACCATAATATGATGCAAGCTTTAAAGGTGGCCTATTCTAAGGATAAAGAATTAATCAAGGTTTAAGCCAGGGTTTGCTTATGCAAGCAGCAGCAATAACCCAAATTCATCTCATCACCAACTCCTGCTCACACACCCATCCATCCACTCCCCAAAACCAACCATCAGCCTCACATATTCCCATCGGGCTCGTCCTGCCACGGCAGGTTCCCGCAAATCATTATCCTCCAACACCTTTCACTCGCTAGTCGACTCGGTGAGCTCCCTCCCCACCTCGTCTCAACAGCCTCAGCTGGACCAATCTCTCATAACCCAAATCAAGGATGAGGTAAGAAAACAGATTCCCATGCTAGCCGGGGCTTCTCAGAAATGGGTCGTCCGTAACCGTGGACACGGCTATACGTATAGTTTACACTCTGCAGAGGTGGCACTCCAGGAATCCATCCGGGCTGCAAGGCTAGTCCGCAACCAACCTGAGACGCAGCCCACAGCAAAGACCCTAAACAGTAACGGCGCCAATCCTGTCTCCCTGGGCTCGGGAAACATCCGATCTAACATCTGCCCCAGGGTCGTGAAACCTTCCCACCGGGGCCAGTCGGGGGCCGTGGTAAATCAGGGAGATTACGCCGCAACGAATCCCCCCTACACATATCAAACTCGATTCTCCTACAGTCTCGGCGCCGCACTAGAGTAGGCTTGCTGGAACCCTCCCCATACTGGGTAGATGGTGAGCACGGTAATTCCCAAGTCCAAAGTGGGGGCACGACTCGGTCCTTAATTGTTCGGTAAAGCGAGTATCTGCAACACAAGCGATCCGCCGCAACGGTCCGCAATCGGCACCCATAACAGGTATTGCCGCCCAAACTCCTCAGGTACTCACCGAGTACCAACCCCAAGTAACCAGTAACCATGTACCCGCAACAGGTACCCCATAGGGACTGCCCGAGTGCAGTCCCTCAGCACCTCGATCAACGATCGAGTTGTTATTACTCGCTTACACCGCCTAGCTGCACTACTCCTCCCAAACCACCCACAACTCACGCCAAGAGGATCAATCACAACCATCCCAACACATGCATAGCATAGCATATTTATAAAGTGAGTAGTAGGTAGCAAGGTAACAGGATAATAACAAAGGCAGTGCAGGTTTATCATGCGAGTAAAGTAAAGCGCTAGCATACTAGTTTGCATGTCTAATAGGTATTTCAGAAATGGTCGGGCGTGAACCTGGGCAAAGGTCTTCGTCCTCGTCAAAGCAGTTGTTGTAGTAGTCCGGCTCCTCCTGACTCTCCGGAGCTCCTAGGGGCGCGGAAAGAAAAATAAGACGCGGCTACTAGCAAAGAAACACAAAGACAGCGACGAAAGAAGACTCAAATAACACCAAACTCTACACTAACGCGTAGATCATGTTTTTAGAAAAATACAGAAACTGGTTTCATATTTTTCTGAGCTACGGTTGATTTATTATTAATTTTCGAAGTTTAAATCATTTTCTGAAAATATTAAATAATTTCCGAAAAAGAAAACAGACAAATAATTAGCCTGCTGACGTCAGCATGACGTCATGCTGACGTCAGCAGTGGGGTCCGCCTAGGATGACGTCAGCAGTGGGCCCTGCTGACGTCAGCGTTGACCGGTCAACGGTCAACGGGGTCAACGGTCAACGGTCAGCGGGTCAACTCTGGTCAGTGGGCCCCATGTGTCAGTGACTCGCAGAGTATGACAGGTGGGTCCCATACGTCAGCGCTGTTAAAAGAAAAAGAAAAAGAATAAACGATGGCTGGGCTGGAATTGGGCCGAAAGCGAATGGGCCGGAAGAGTTCAAGGTGGTTAAACGGACTTAAACGCGAGATTCGGCCCACGAAGGGGCGGCTGCTGGATCTGGCCTGGTGGACTGGGTCCACGGTGCACCGTGAGAGTGGTTCACGAGAGCCGGGTGCACGGGATCAATTTGTGGCTGGCAGGGATCTTCTGTGCGCGGCTGAGAGGGACTTGGTGTGGTCCACGGTGTGGCACGGCCACGGCGCGACGCGACGCGCGCGCGGCGCGCACTGGAACGCGCCGGCGGCGACGGTCGGCGGCGGTTCTCGCCGGAGAAGGCTCGGTTGGGCTCAAGGATGGCTGGAACAGCTTCGCTAGGGTTAGGCGAACACGTTCGAGGGGAAAAAGGCCAAGGCTGGGTTCGGATTGGGGCTTCCCGACGTGCGACGGCGGCGACACGGCCATGTGCGCCGGCGAGCACGACGGCGGCTCGGGTTTTGGCTCAACAGCTCTCGATTCGGGTTCGGCTAGCACGCTCGTGGCCTCCAGCGACTGCTGGGGCACGGCTAGGTGCGCACGCGCGGGCTCGTGGTCGCCCACGGCCGCGCGTGGCCTCGGCGTTCGCGCGCGGAGCGAGCAGAGCTCGGCCGCGGCGGCCTCGGCTGCGGGGAACAAGCGACGGCGGGTTGCAAAGGGTTTAGCGGCGACGGGAACCTGCACAAGAAGATGCACAGCACGAAGGCTGGCTCACAGGGGCTTGGCTTGGCACGGCGAGCACGAGCGGCGGCGCTCCGCCGGAAACAGAGAAGAAGGGGGCGAACGCGGTTAGCTCACCTAGGGTCTCGTCGTCGTACGCTGCAGCTCGGGGAAGACTCGTCGAGGCTCGGCGATGCTCGTGCGCTTCCTCTCGTCCCTGGTCCGGCTCCTAGTCGGCGAGTCCACGGACGGCGGCGATGGCTTCGGCGGCGGCGATGCGGGGAAGGCGCTCCGGCTCTCCTCCTCTTGCTCCGACTGCTCCAGGACCTTCCCCACCCCTCTCCTACACCTCCCCTCCCACGAACTGGATCTGGATGGAACCCCGAAGGGCGGCGCGGCTTGGGGAAGAAGATGGCCGGTGGCGGGTTTTATAGGCGCTAGGGCTAGGGTTCGGCGGGCACGGACGGCGAGATGGAGAGCTCGAGCAGCTGCGGACACGCGGCGCGCATCGGACGGGCCGCACGGGGCCTGAGTGGTTGGGTCACGGGCGCGCGCGGGAGAGAGAGAGCGGCGCGGCGCGGGGAGGAAGAAGACGCGGGGGAGACGAAGACGACTGACAGGCGGGGCCCGGCAGTCAGCGGGTGAAGGCGGACGCGGCGGCGACGCGGTGGACGGCTGGGCCGTGCTGGGCCGAAAGGCCGAGCAGGCCGGTTGGGTTGCTGGCTCGGGTAGAAGAGTTGAAGGGCGAAAGATGGACTTGGCTGCGGGAAAACGGCCCACGAACAGGAAATAGGATTGGAAATTAGTTTAGTCAATTAGAGTTTGAATTCAAATCTAGAATTTGAATTCAAACCAACCAAAAATCCAAATAAATCCAAATAAATCCAAATCACACTATTTCATCCTTAGCACTTCAAATTGATTTTAAATTTGAATTTAAATTGCCTAAGAATTTAGGGAGCAAAGAGAAGACACTCTTATATGTTGGTTTGCATGCACTCAATTCCACCAAAAATTTTTAAATTCGAATTTTTGCACTCAACAAAACCTATAGGAAAATTAGGGTTGTTACAGGCACCTGCATAGAGCAGATGATGCTGGTCTCGCACCAGACACATGCTTACTGGCTGTGAGTTTATCTAATCCCTTGGTAGCCGCATCTCTGCTTCCCAAAATACCCCCAGAAGTGAATACATGACCTGTTGCAACTGCACACTGGCCTTGAAGATGCTGTCCAACACTCGTGCTACCTGTTCCTGTGAAAACTGAAGTTTTCCTCTGAAGTTCCTCCAAACTTTAGCCTTGCATAAGAACATGCCATGGGTACTAGTACTATATCCACCAGACGTCGCCAGGTTTGTTTAGCTAGAATAAAACATAGGGGAGCATCGCATTGGATGCTAACCTATCAGCCGGCCATGTAGATCGCGTATTGCCCGTGTGCCAGGCTGACCGGTAGGACGGGGCCTTGATGGCGCGGGTCGCTGTCGCATTAAGTCACGAGAGGACGTACTGTGACGGAGATGACCTGATGGATCCTTTTTGACCAACTACCCCGTAATTTGGATTATCCAGCTCTGGACAAAGACTTGATTGATCTCCCGGTAAGCCAGACGCTCGCCGATGCATGCGGGCAGTATTCAATTTACTACTTGATTGAGGGTGCAGATTGTACGGTGTACCGTGCATTGCCGCTCGCAACCGAACGTACTTCGTCAGCGATGGGGGTGGCAATGGGCTCCTGCCGTCCTTTCCGTGACGGAAAGGAAAATGGCACCAACTACTCGTCAGGGTCAGTGATCCGTCCTCTGCGTATATACACCGTTACCACTGCTAGCACATGATTTGTCCCTTTGCTGCTTAATAAAGAAATCGTGATTCGAGGCAGCAGCTACGTACAGCATGAAGGACACGTGAGTACATCGTGTCATTACGGCAGGGTGTACCGTTTCCGTTTTGAAATGTATATAGCATTTAGGATACGCTAATTAGCAGATAGGCTTTTTGCTACTCTCTCATGCTTATAAAAAAATAAATGCAAGGCACGGTTTGATCCAATGCGGTCTCGAACCCACGCATATTATAATATCTGATATATCATAGTATCTATAATAATGAAATTGATATGTATCCTATAGTTTATATCTCGCATATTATATGTATATAACAATAAAACTGATATCATGTAAAATTGTTTTCAAATACAAATGTAATGATATCAAATTTGTATAGTATGATCCGTTTGGATCCACTAGCTGATTTTAGCTAAAGTAGTGAAACGCTTAATGTTTTCCTAATCCTCTTGTTAGAATGGATTAGCTGGTTCAGCCCAGTTTTATCCTAACCAATCAAATCCAAAACACCAAATTGTTCACGACTTTCAGCGAAATTACCCCTTTAGACATTTGTACAGTTCACGAGTCCAGAATGGGAGGGTACATTTCTCTTGAAGGGAGTAGTGTCTTGTACTCTTGTGTGGCGTGGCGAATGACCAAAGCTTCGCCGGAAAATGCTAGGCCGGTGAGGATCCCCTAGCTC
Organism: Echinochloa phyllopogon; assembly: GCA_033239725.1. Classification (NCBI taxonomy): domain Eukaryota; kingdom Viridiplantae; phylum Streptophyta; class Magnoliopsida; order Poales; family Poaceae; genus Echinochloa; species Echinochloa phyllopogon. The sequence continues at coordinate 56,682,449 of BTCW01000018.1, read as the reverse complement.
ACCGGGCACTGTATCGCATGGCCAAGTTGACGGGACATCTCGTACACCACATTAATTCGTGACGATGGCGATTGGTGAGGGCTCATCGATCCATCGCCGGCCGGCTGACCCGGCCAGCCTCCTCCGATCTGCAGCTCTGGTTGGTAGTTCGTCGGAGCCTCCAACCAAACACTCCCTTAAAGTTCTTTCATTCGTCGCTTGTTTTTTTCTTCTTTTTCTCTTGCAATGGGGATTGGAGTATCTGACCTTGCGAGCATCGTGGATTCATGATCAGTGCTCGCTCCTGCGCGCGTAGTACAACTGTAACTCTGTAAATTGTCGCTCCGTTCGTCGATCAGCAGGGGCAAGACTAGCCGACGGGGCCACCAATTCAGTTCTACTGAACACGATGTTAGATCAATCAGTAATGAATAAACAGTGGATATCATGGTTTTTCACTGATTTTGTAATAAGTAATGAATAAGCCGGACTCGAGCCCTGTCGGCTGTCGATCAGCGGAACACTTGCTCACATGCGCCTCAGGCTACATGCAAACCAGGTGGCCGTTCTGTATCGATGACAACTATTAAAATCGAAGAGACAGAAGCATGATTTATTTAAAGAGTGCCTGATTGAATGGTTAAAATAATAGAGTAGGAAAATAAAAATTCATTTTGTATGGTTTAGCTAGTCTTAGACCATGGTTAGACCATCTCCAAGAGACTAGTCAAATCGTTTTCTAAAGTTAAATTTAACTATTATGAGAGAAAAAAAACATTTTCAAGACTCTGTAAATGACCCTCCAAATTTAATGGCTCTTCATCGCTAGCTATCTAGCCTATCTCACTAGCCATCTTTAGAGCATCTCCAAGAGCTCTTGTATATCTTGTTGGCTAGCTAAAAAAAGAAAAGAGAAAAAATTGCATCCAACAGACTAGTCAACATAATGACTATCTTTCCACGTTAGCTATCTTTGCCTAGCCAGACGCGCTAGCCAATTTTAAATATCGAGAGTCCAGTTTTAGAGAGTCTGTTGGTTTACCCCTGCTTTTAGAAAGATTTTTATTTTTTAGCTAGCCTCTTAATCTTTAAATTTAGCTAGGATTATTGCTAGTCTCTTGGGGAGACGCTCTTACAGAATCTATTGGATTACTCTGTTATTTGTTAGTCAATTCTATTTTTTAAGTAGATAAATCAGTAGATTTAACTAGTCTTTTTAACTAATCTTTTGAAAATGCTCTTAGATCCACTCTGACTAACAATTAGTTAGCTATAGTGGTTTGTTTTAGCTAGCTAAATTAGTTGGACTATCCTACCCTTCATTAATTGTGGACATCATTTCCATAAACATATGGGGGTATTGTGGTCTTTGAACTCTTGGATTCAACCAGCTAAAGAAATTGTGTATTTTTTGGCCTACAACTAAGGTTTAGTTGAGTTTTAGCTAGCAACTAAAGTTTAACTGGTGGATCAAACGGGACCTTATAGAACTAGACCAAGTGTTTATCTACATTATTGACCTTGCTCCAGCACAGTGGACTGTTGCTCTGACTCTGAAATTTGGGGGTATGGTGTCACTTCGTAATCATTGCGTCATTGTAGCATTTCATTTGTATGTGTGAAAAATTATCCAAAAATTGATTAATTAGGCTCAAAATGTTCGTCTCGCAAAGTATAACAAAACTGTGCAATTAGTTTTTGATTTCATCTACATTTAGTACTCCATACATGTTATGACATTTTGATGTGATGTAAATCTTCTTTTTGCATAATAAACTTTGGGGTAGAATTTAGCATCTAAACAAGGGCTCAGTCCCAACGCAAAAAAGTCGACCCTGCTGAACCGTGGACTGAACGTTGACTTTAGGCTATTGCCATTTATTATCCCCGCGTTGACCCTGTGACTGAGCATGCAATGTAACCTTACTCCCTTTGTCCCGTAAAGAATGCAATCCTCACTTTTCAAGAAGTCAAACATTTTTCAATTTTGACCAAGTTTATATAAAATACTACTAATATTTATGTCTTCAAATCGATTTAATATAAAAATATAATCTGTGATTAATCTAATGATACTTATTTTGTATCATAAAATGTTAGTAATTTTTTGTATAAATTCAGTCAAACTTGAATTGGTTTGCCTTCTCAAAAAGTAAGGATTGCATTCTTTACGGGATGAGGGAGTAAATTAAAGTTACTGCAACTGTCATCTTGTACAACTGTATTGTCCACTCCATCCGTAAGATTTTCGGATCGATCTCTTGTTTGCGTCGCTGGAAGATCTATCAGGTCATATCAAGAGGTGACGAGATGGTAAAATCTCTTGCTTACTTGTTCTGTAGTGGATCAAGTGAGAGAGAGAGAGGCTGAGTGTTTATATCCCTGAAAAGGTGGTCGAAAAGGTACATCGGTTACTGTAGCGCACTATAGCACTTTTCGTTTGTTCGTGGTAATTGTTGTCCTACCATAATTTAACTAGGCTCAAAAGATTCGTCTCGTCGTGTACATCAAAACTATGCAATTAGTTTTTTTATTTATCTATATTTAATACTTCATGCATTAGGAGAGAGATTTGATGTGATGTGATGAGACTTTTTATATAGTGGAATTTTGGGTGGAATTTTGAAAACTAAACGCAGGAGAGAGAGAGAGAGAGGGAGCTGGTGGAGACTTGACTCAGATCAAGCCCATGCATACTCCAAGTCAGACCGGGACGGCCGACGCCGAAATGGTATTACCAGTAGGACGCGGTATCCTCTGAAATTTGTGTTTCCTTGAAATGGGAAGGTGAGCGAGCTCGTGACATCTCGACCGATTAGTCAGTAGTCAACGACGTTGTGTAGCGAGTATTTTGATCGATAGATAGTGATGTTACGTCATGCGGCTCCAGCAGTCACTAGCTAGTAAGCCGTAGGAGTATTATTTTTCGTCAGCAGAGCACGAAAGCTTTCCGCAGCAGAGCATTACCATTTTTTTATTTTTTTTGCGTTTTTGCTGCGAGAATACGAGTTGCTCTCAATGTGATGATAGGCGCCAATTATTTCGGATACGACCGATTTAGGCTCCATATACATGACACAGGATGGTGATGATAGTGGATTATCTTAATACCGTACCTGCTGATGTGCGTTAGCTCGTGTGCAGTAAATTAAATGAGACCAGTAGCTTTCGCTGAGGTCTGACTCTCGATCTGACTAGATCAATTCACTGTGCCAAACCACATGCAACCATCACTATTCACTATGCCCGTTTGACTTTTGCTGTGCCGCGTGGGGTACTGTTTCGCCAGGGACTGGTTCATCCCGAGTAAAGGTCAGCTCTAAAGCTTAAGCCCTTGTTTAGATTTTGAATTGGGGACGTTAAAGTTGACAAAACGTCATAAATGCGTCATGGTAGCATTTCGTTTGTATTTGTGAATAATTGTCCAAACATTGATTAATTAGGCTCAAAGTATTCGTCTCGTAAAATATAACAAAACTATGTAATTAGTTTTTGATTTCATCTATATTTCATACATGTGCCGGTATTTTAATGTAACAAAAATATTCTTTTTTACGTGTAATTTAGGGACTCTTTTTAAACTAAACCGGGCCCCAGTTAGCTAGCCTGGGCTCACACCTGCCATCTCTACTCTGTGCTGTGCGCAGTGTACGTGTACGCGATGGATCCCCGGCCGTGGATATTATATATATATATATATATATATATATATATATATATATATATATATATATATATATATATATATATATATATATATATATATACACACACACACACACGCCTCTAGACCCTTGTCCTTCGTGGTACGCTACTCCTTGTATATATTCACCAGCACACACACTCCTCGCTTTGTCTCTCGATCACCTTCGCGCGTGCTATCGCCAAGCTTATAATATAATAATAAAAACATCTCTCTGTTTCTCTGCTGTCGACGGGCCGACGAGCTAGCGACGGCGGCGGCGATTCGATGGGGCGGCCGCCGTGCTGTGACAGGGAGGGCGTGAAGAAGGGGCCATGGACGCCCGAGGAGGACCTGGTGCTCGTCTCCTACGTCCAGGAGCACGGCCCCGGCAACTGGCGCGCCGTCCCCGGCCGCACGGGGCTGATGCGCTGCAGCAAGAGCTGCCGCCTCCGGTGGACCAACTACCTCCGCCCCGGGATCCGCCGCGGCGGCTTCTCCGACCACGAGGACCGCCTCATCGTCCACCTCCAGGCCCTCCTCGGCAACCGCTGGGCCGCCATCGCCTCCTACCTCCCCGAACGCACTGACAACGACGTCAAGAACTACTGGAACACGCACCTCAAGAAGAAGCTGCTCGTCGAGCAGCAGCAGCAGCAGCGCGACGCCGCCGCCGCCCCGCCGCCGCCGTCCAAGGGGCAGTGGGAGCTCAAGCTGCAGACCGACATCGACCTCGCCAGGCGCGCCCTGCGCGAGGCGCTCGCCAGCACGCCGGGGACGATCGGCGGCGCCGCGGGCCCGCCGGCGCCCGCCGCGGAGCTGGCAGCGGCGCCGCTGGTGCAGGCGTACGCGCTCACCGCGCGCAATGTCTCCAGCATGCTGGACGGGTGGGCGGCGGCGAAGGGCGGCAGCCCGGGCACGACGCCGCCGCACGTCGCCGCGGAGAGCGCGACGTACTCGGAGCTAACGGAGTGCTCTACTGTCTCCATTTCCAGCGCGTCAAGACGCGCCGCTTCGGTGGCCGGCCGGCCGTTGTTCGTGTGCGAGGAGAATGCGGCGGCGGCGGCGCCGCCGCAGCCGCCCAGGGATGAGGTGCCCCTGTCGGACATCGAGTTGTGGCTGCTGGAGGACGCCGGCGGCGAGCAGAAGCCGCCGGCGCACGACGACCTCCTGCTCGACGCGACACTGCATAATCTCGGTTTCTAAGTGTTATAATTATGTGACTAAATATTATGCTAGTAGAGTAATTACTTTTGACTTGCTATGCTGCCGGTTTTAGCCTATGTAGTAATTAAGTTGCTGTTCTTCTTGTGTAATCCGTGCAAGAGGTACGCGCGCGGATGGCGATGTGCGTGCGTCGCTGCATACGAAGCAAGCGAGTGGGGTGATCGTTACATATGAAAACGAATTGAAGCTCAAATGTTACTTGATGTTCACTCACATGTGCGCGGCCGGCCGATAGCAAGGAGTCATACACATGGTTTTCTCTGGAGTGTCTTTTGGAGCATGTGAATATTCTTTTTTTTCTGAGTTTATGTATGGATTAACATTTTCGTCAAGTTTCTGAAATAAGTGAACACTATTTGTTAAATATCAAGATTCATTTCAAAGTGGCTTCACACTATATTAGGTTTGTAGAAATGTGCACTAAATGTTGTTCACAATTCACACTACTCATCAGTCTATAATTGTTGTGGGGGTTGTTCCTTCTCCACCGTACCACTGTCAGGGTCACATCTCACATGTGAGGTTATAGTCGGGAGTTACATTTAGTGTTTAGCATTAGAGACCTCGAATTCCGCTAGGGCTAAAGGGAAGGGCATGGCGATGGGCGATCCTAATGCTTGACGGTGGCTATGATTGGTTGTCATGGCTGGGACAGTGAGAAGACGAGGACACTGCTGGCCAAGGTAGAAAGGTAACAGGAAGGCCTGTGTGTATAGGGTCGAGTGGACGTGGCAGGATGTACCCTTTTCCCAGAAGTAATTTGGTTCAACATCAACCTCATGAAAAAAGAGGTCTACTCAAATTGCAAATGGATTCTTGCAAAATATATTTAATGATAAAAAATAAGGTAAAATTGTTATTAATTATAAATAAATATTAAAATAAAGTAATAAATATATTATTTAAAGAGAGAACATGTAGGCTATTATTGTCGTGAACATTCAAAAAATGGTAAGGTGAAGGACATGCTAGAACCATGTAGATATGGTTTTGAGACAACCCAACCTTTCATGCTTATATATGGTCATCAATTCCATAGGCAAAAGACTACCAAAGAGCTGAAGCACCATAGTAGCATAGCATGAAACAAATTAGTGGATCCATAGACAAAAGCCATCAATAACTTCGTACTTAGTTCGGTATGGAGTTTATCGAAAGCTTTAAGAACATAGATACAAGTTCTATACCACGCGAGCAGTTCAAAAGCTCCTTAATATAACACTTGTCTCACACGTCATCTCAGTATGGTTTTCGATTCTCCTAATCCATTTGCTCCACATATTAAACCTCCTTGGAGAACCACCACATGAGCCTCCATAGAGCAGATGACATTGAGATCCACATCTTTCCCCCACTCTAACAAGGAGGTTCTAAAGTATGAGTCCAAAAGGTGCTTAGTAAAAATCATACTCCATAAAGTAAGTTCGTAACATTATGGTTGTTTTCTCAACAATTAACCATAGTGGAAAACTATCGAAGTTTAACCATAAAGTTGGGAACAAACAAATTTGCCAAAACTTACAAAAGGAAATGTGCATAGGTTTGGGACTACCTAACATGAATGCTTGACCTATTGAAATTAATTAACAATGAAGAAAGCTAAATAGCACATGCATTGTGGTGGCATGGCTAGCAAAGAGACTTAGCGGGGCCGGCACCACGGTGGTGTGATGTCGCAGCACCAGCCACCAGGCACCATTTACTCCACAAGTTGCTCCAGGTTGGGCCTGCTAGGGCTTTCCTTTCTCATGATGTCGGTTGAGGTCGAGGCGAAAGCCTGGAAGGCGATGTCTACAGACATCGTTTCCTCCTTGGAGTCATCCTCTTTGTACCTCTCCTCTATCGAATGATGCGGGTGAAAATCCAACCCTTTTTGGGCTATTGTTGATGGCACCATTGGCATCATGTCCTTGCTAAAGGCGACGTTAGGCATTTCCGGCACGGTGGTTCGCTATCCTTCTCTTGACATCACCAAGCAGCTCATTTTTTCTCTTTCTTTTATCAAAAAAGTGAAAAAAATAAAAAAAAGGCTCTTGAGGGTGGCGTTGGCATATGGACGATGTTCTGGTGGAGTGGCGGTTGGCGATGCTAAAGGGGCGCTGAGGTCGCTGGCAATGGAATTGAGGAGTTGCAGCAGAGCGATATCATTGTGCAACACAGGTTAACGATATCCCAATCCAACCGGTCAACCAATGTTTTTTTTTGAGAAATTGATTATGTTTGTTGAGTTAAGTTGAGAAGTGCAATGTGCGGTGCGGCATAGTTGATGTCCCAGTCTAACAAACCGTTGTTGTTGTTGTTGTTGTTGTTGTTGAATTTGAGTGGTGAAATGGTGTTTTGTGGCTCGTGTTGATGTCGCAATTTAACCGGGCAGTGTTGTTTTCTTTGTTATTTATGTCCAGTCGGGGTCTTTACTGTTTTATTTTAATTAATCGGCAACTCTTCTGTGTGATGTATTTAAAAAAAGACATGGTACGCAATAGAGGCTAGGCTGAATGGAAGATTAGAGTGGACAAAACGAGCTAGGCCACAACACTCATTTGTTGGCATGTTTTTTTTTATCATCCCATAACCCAAAATTCATTGGATCGACCCGGTACTCTACGTCTCATTGCTAACTAGAAAATTAAATTTACTACCTAAATAAATTGATTTTTTAGCTTAACCATTATAAGCAAAAGTTTGGCTGGATTTGATCCCGTGGCTTATTTCAATTAGCCCAATCAGCGGATATTATGATCTGTATTCTTAAGTTCAATTTTTTTAGCACCATAAGACATTATATATTATGCTAGAAAAATGCATTAAAAATCTCCCATGATCGTTTGCAGGAAAAGTAACATGAAACTATTTAAAGCCTTTTTTCCGAACTAGATTTTATTGTCTTTTATCAACTCACAAAATTGAGCCTAAAACTCAAACTATATGCAGAGAATTGAAAATCTAGACAAGAGATATATTAAACCAATTGAAATTGTTTCTAAGTATGTTGAATCAAAGTTTTGTTCAGTGTTTAAACAAACAAAGCGAATTATTCAGATAGTAAAATAGACTATATCTCTCTCACACACACACGCCCCACCTCGAACGTTTGGAAGGACGGCATCGATTAGCCTTGGCCACGTTCCTTTCTGCCCAGTTAGCCAGCAATGTCCTCTAAACAAAGTCATCTACTTTTTTTAGTAAGAGATTTCTTTGCTGATTTTTTCTCTCAATTTTAGTAATAGTACGTACACAGTGCTCTATTTTTTGTTGGTCGATCTGTAGTGTCCATTTGGCTCCTTGTTGCCTCCTATGTCAGGGTATGTGTGTGTGAGGGGATTTGGTGAGCTCTCCATTTTAGGGGCCAAAATAGAAGATCTGTTGTAGTTTTTTTATTCCATATCTAAATTTACAGCCGATGTTAAGGCATGTTTATTTTTTAAAAAGTTGAGGTTTATTTAAAAGCATGTTGGACTTGATCTTAATGTCATATCTCTTAGTATCCGTCAACGGTCTTATAAATCGTCTCATGTAATGCTAAGTAGGATTTTTCCTGATACAGATAAGAGAGAGCGAGGTGAGACAAGGAAGTTATTGTTTCGCGAAACAATCGCCTCACTAGCTAGTAAATTTCAGGAGTATGAAACCACTCTCAATAATTGCACGAGTTATCATTGCCATACAACTTATAATATTGCTTTATTTTATCCAGAAATTAAGAGACATTTTTTTGTGAAACACATTACAGACATACAGATGCACACACGCTCACCTATATGAATAACACACGCAAACCTATCCCTATGAGCACATCCGAGAAACTGAGCCGGCGAATCTTGAGACCGACGAAGTCACTCAGGCGTCTAGCTGTCGACGGGCACGTCATCTACCACTAAAAAAAGTTTTGGTTAAATCCGGGAGTAAATTCAGGACTAGAACCCAATTAGGCAGGTTACACCATAAGAAGCCTTGCCAACTTATTTATGATTAATGGTAATTTGAGGGACATTATATTACTATGAGACAAAAAAACATATTATACAATGTATCTGTTAAATCGTCGCAAGATTATATATTATTAATACATGATACTAACTGTTAGACAACGTCAATATACTTCCTTAAGCAACGTAACTGGACTGGTGTAGTGCTAGCATGTTGCTTGGCGGCGCTGTCCGTCGCTGTGGCGCCGTACCGTACCACCTGGGGTGGTGTATACTAACATTATCACGCAGGCCGGTCTTCCGATCATGTAGTATAACTAATAACACACCTGATAGATACGGTACTTAATACTAGTTATTAGCCCTTTGTTCGTGTGCTAATAAATTGGTGGTCCGATTCGTTCGATCGACGAATCGAATATGCGACGTGCTTCATTTCTCGTGGCAATGCGATCTCGACGTGCTTTGAACCATTATATATCTCGTACTCGTACCGTCGCCTGGGAAGTTGGGCCCGCGTCGTCGTCCAAGCCTTCACTCCGCGTCGTGGTCGCGGCGGCGGCAGGTGGCGGACCAACCGGTGGATGGATGGATGCTCGCCGTGCCGGGAATGGCCCGTGGGCTCCGGTGAGTGAGCGGGCCAACGAGAAACCGCCCGGTCCACAAGGGAGCCACAGCGTCGTGGGCCGTGACGCATGGGCAACGACGACGGGCCTGGATGGGTCGGTCGGTCTTGTCGCTGCACTGTTCGACGATTCAAATGAGTCCTACGACCGCCGGCGTCCGCCTGATGCACGGCTTGCGTCATCCACTATTGCGTACTACTATCTCCGTTTTAAATTACTATTCGTTATTGACTTTTTCGTATAACGTTTGACTATTCGTTTTATTCAAAAAAAAATTACAAGTATCATTTATTTTATATGGGACTTGCTTTATCATTGTATATATTTCAAATATAACTTATTGGTTTATATATTTCGACAAAATTTTTAAACAAGACAAATGGTCAAAAATTATGAAAAAAAATCAACAACGAATAGTAATTTGGAACGGAGGTAGTACTAAGCATTCGTGACGACATAAAAGGGGGCAATTAACGGACCCGGACAGAGGTGCCCAACAATGAACTGTACCAATTGAGGTTGGTTATTAGGATTCTTACAGTGGAATAGAACTTGCTTATCTAGTTCCGTCTCATCTTTTAGAAGTGCTCATATAAGAGTGACAATTTCGAGTCATCAACTTATTACATATATATTATTCTGCGAAACACTAGTGCAGATACGTACATATGAGCACTTTCATTTGCGGTTAAGAAATTAAAGCAATTGGGCGCGCCGGGCTCACGCATTGCAATTGCAACCACAAACACACCCCTACTCTGCTTTGATCAACGATAACGATTCGTCTCAGGCTTGCTTTACACCCATCGTGAATGCCTAACGACTCCGAATGCTAAAGAGCTACGTACATGTCACCAATGCAAAAGAAAGACAAGAACCCATCTTAACCTCCGATGGAGAAATTACTATGTTACAATCCAACTGAATGAGCTACATTGCATCCATCTACTTGCTTGCCATCCTCCTACAGCTAAACCGAAGAAACTACCATCCTGTCTATTCTTTTTCCCCATTGCCGGCTAATCTCCTGCAGAGGCTTGCCTGCGAATCTCCTGCAGAGGCTCCTCAATTCCTCTCTGGCGACAGGTTAAGATTACAGTCTCGCTACAAAAGGAGATGTGTTCAAACTTCAGAGCACCATCAAGAACCGTCCGGCCCATCAGCTCCGGTTGTGTATGGGATCCGAGCCCCGCCGGACCCTCCACTTGCTCATCTGCACCGCGCCGACCGTCGTTGCGGTCGGCGCCACGAACCGCTTCCCCGCCGTGTCGACGCCGACGGCATTGCCGCCGTCGCCACCGCCTGCAGCAGGCGCCGGCGCATGATCACGGCCGAGGACGAGCTCCTCTCTCCTCAGGCCGTTCGCCACGGCGGCAGGGCGCAGCACCGCCAGGAGGCAAACGAAGGCGGAGACAGCCAAGAGCCTCGACCAGCTTCTGGTGCTCGCCATGTCGCTGCTGCTGCTGCTGCTGCTCCTCAGCCGGAGACATGCAACTTCTGATGATGCCTCTGGGCTCTAATAGCTTGGCTGCAGTAGTACAACCATCAATCACAGAAGTGTCCTGTCTGTAGATATAGCCCAAGGCCACGCCGGGTCCCAAAGCACAAAGGGACAAGGGAGGCATGTCTAAGGCTGCTTATGGAAGGTTCTGAGACCCTGACAGGTAGATTTTGGCAAAGTCATTGAAGAAGAGAAGAGAAGAGAGAGAGAGAGCCCATCGCCTACCCCAACAGACAAACCTAAAGTGGCCATGTAGGGGATAAGAGCAACAGCAAGAACCAAACCCATGCTTTAGAGCCTTGGTGCCATCCTCCTGTATACCAGTCTTCAGTAAAACCAAAACTGAAGCCTTAGTAGATATGGGGTGAAAACAGGTCAGGTTGCGGTAACCAGCAGACAACAGTACAATGCAAGGCTTTGTGCTTTTGTATGCTTTTCATTTGCTGTGCTTGCCCTTCCTGCAAGGAGCACGCTTTTCGCTTTGAATCTTCCAAGGCCACCAAAGCTAGCCATTCAAACTTAAAGATCTTCACCAAGTTTCAATAGCCTCTTTCCTCACATTTTTCCATGTAGGCTAACAACATCCAATGCTTTGCCTGCTTTACTGCAGAACGCAAAGATTGGGGAATCTCAAAGCATCAGCAATGGTTTCCAGGGATCCAACGGGTTTGGTTTCTTCGAGCTGTGAATGTATGGACTGGTCATGGTCTCTAAGGATAGCATTTTATCAGTACCAAAGTAGAAAGACAAAAACACAGCAACTAACTTCTTTTAAAGTAAAGATAGGGGCACCTTAGCTGCAAATATACTGTTTTGTTAAGTGTTGGGCACTTAGATGCAGAAACACAAGAAGAGAAATAATTACAAAGTGATGCAAGATTATGCTAAGAGCCCTGCTTGTGAAGTGGGCAAGGGAGCCCACAAGACCGTCCTTGCTGCAAAAGAAAAGAAGGAAATTTAAAGGTGGGTGAAGGAATGAATTTCCATGACTTGGCCTTTTCTTTGGAGAGATTCCTAAAGTGCTCGTTCAACAATTTTATTTCTGAAAGCTAACAGATTTCTGCATTCAGCTCTTGCAAAGGGGCCGATAAACAATGAACTAACAATTGGAAGGCTTTCATCTAGTACAACAAGTTGGCTACCTAAAAATTAGGATCCCATTATGGAAAAAAGAGCAATCATATCATGCTAGTTATGGAAGAAAATTAGGTCTACAAATCCTAGATCAAGAAAGGCACCACAAATAAGAAATTTAAATTTACTTGTCGGTTAAGCAATAGGCAATGCAGCATAGAAGGAGATGCCACATGAAAAGCATTATGATCTTAAAGCAGATAGCACTTGATCTGATCATAGTAATGATGATGCACTGATTAAAGTAACAACACAGTTGATTTCAAATGGCACAGTTATTTCTTCTTTTGATCATAGTTACTTGCAAAGTTATATGCAAGTAAAGACATACAAGTACAGAACAAACCACCTTTTACCAAAGATTGCATCAGACCTAACGCATGTCCTTCCCTTCTCTTCTTTGATATGAGCTGTCAAGGAATATTGTTTGCAGTTAGTGGCCACAGATAATACAATCTGAAACAGGTAATATTGATCCTGGAACAACTTATAGCATTTGTCATGTGTCATATAATATATTAAAAGCAGGAAATTGCAGCACAGCACTTAGTTGCTCACAACTGCATATGGTGATCCGGTCCTTTCAATCATCCATATCCATCTAGGTAACTGATACAGGAAAATTTGCAAATTTCAGGAGAGATATTGGTTGTTACTGTGAGCAAAGTTGCCCTACGTTCTAATTCTTACTTTACCAACATATATGCTTTGTATTCCCATGATGACAAGTGGCTGCTACTATGAATTGTTAAATCAAAGACAGCTTCAGAATTGTTTGAAGTTCTATGAATGGATCAAGAACCTCTCCTTCAAGCTCATTTGTCGTGATGCTATTTTGAGTCTAAAAGATTAGTATAGACTGAGGGCTGTGCCACCTTAGCTCCACAACTGAAAAATTGTAGCTTGTGCGTGAACAGAAAGAAGTTCAACAAAAGGAAAAGGTAAAAAGAGAAAGTACAACATGTTCAAACAGATCTCCATACCCTTGCTTCAGCGGAAAGCGAGAGATCTGTTCGGGTCATGGCCTTGGCTTGTCCATACCTGCAAAGATGCCTACAGATCACCTGACAAAATTATAGAAGAGTAGCCACTAGCCAGGCATTAAATCAACATGTTCAGTTGGAAAACTAAAACATTTCGACAACGTTTCTGTGCCTTCATCGAGCAAACCTGCAAACTTAAATGTTGTGCATTGAGTTAAACTAACAGTTCTTGTAAGGCAACGAAATGTTAATACTAGGTGCATAGCAAGCAAGACAGAATATCGAGTCAGGCATGAAACAAACAGTCCTTCCGTATTTCAAATAGAAGCAGCGAACCCCCAGCAATGCCGTAGCTTGCTTCATTGCTCCCTGCGAAGTAGCAATGGCTGCAGCAGCCAGATACCCCTTGACCCAAAACCCATATGTCCTATGAGCCATGACCACTCGGCGAGGCATTCCGTCGAGCAGGTTGGCCGCACAGCCTACAACCAGCGATTTGCGTCGGGGAGACGGGCCGCTTGAGAACGATCGCGGCAAATGGAACTGGAATTTTACAGTGACGGATCACCATCGATGCAGCTTCCTGCGGCGTGTTTGTTGGGAAGGAATTGGCGTGGGAATTCGGAAATGCCAGGGCACAGGGGCGCGAGGCCTGGAGCCCTGGACAGCGCCCGGCAGCACGCGTTCAATTGGGCGGAACTGCGGAAGAAGCCGTCCAACCGGCAACCTCACATAGGAAACGCCCTCTGTATCCACCGTCCACGTGTCGGATCCGACGGACCAGGTAGAAGCACTGGAACTGCCGGCCCCACCTGTCGGACTGGTGCCTTCACGCGGCACCGGTGAAGAGAGAGAGAGAGAGAGAGAGAGAGAGGGCAGCCGCCTCGACCCTCCTCAGCCTCACTCGCTCCGCCGCCGGTGACTGGGGGAGAGAGCTCCGAGGTAGTGCCATCCCTTGCGCCGCATAAGTTTCGGGCTCTGCTCGTCGCGGTTCTCGCGGGGTCCGCCGATCCGCACCTCGCTCTGGATCTCCAGTTGGTTTGTTGCTAGGGAAGGTGAGTGTTGAAGAATTTATCGGGTTAGTTCCGTCTCTTCTCTTGTGATCTGATGCTTCTATGTGGTATCCTGCTGTCTTGGCTCCTTGAGGTACCTCAGCGATTGGATAGTGGGTAGTCCTTTTTTCAGTTTGAATTTCGATGCGGAATCTAGGGGTTTTGGTGAATCAGTAGGGTAACGCGAAGGTTTACGAGTAAATTTAAGGATTCCTTCTCATTACCTCACATGGTCTGCAAATTGAGCTCCTTCACTGACGATCCATGGTTTCTTACATGAAATTGTGTGGTTTTTGCTGTCGGTCGATGTGTGTGCAAATACTTGGGCCTTGTTTTCGTTATTATATCGAACATTATTTGAATTTTAGTAGATTGGTGCTCACCAAGTACTGCAAAGGGACTTTAGGTTCGAGACTTTGACAGTCCATCTGTTAGTTCTTGCGATACCAAAAGGATGTCTGCTGGGTGCCGCATTGAATCTTACTCTAATAGTTAAATATTGAATGAAACATAGAGAAGATGAGGAAAATAAAACCTTTAGTAGCTGACAAGAAGTGATTAAGGTTTTTGGATGGTGATATGATACCAAATCTTTCTTGGTACATCTGTTTCAGCTATGCATTTTATCAATAACCTTTAATGAAATCTCAATTTAGAACTTCATGGATTTGTTTCCCTTCTTGCATACTTTGTGCTATCTGATTCTTGCTTACTTTGTGCTCTCTGTTTCTTGCTTACTTTGTGCTATCTGTTTCTTGCTTACTGAATCTTAATGTCAGTTCTGTTAGGGTGTAGTATGGCTCGAAACTTGACAGAGAACAGGACCAGGAACACACTAATAGTGATTGTGGTCTTTGGCCTCTGTTCCTTCTTCTATCTCTTGGGCGCTTGGCAAAGAAGTGGTTCTGGAGGAGGAGACAGAATACAGAATTGGGTGAATGAACAGACCAAATGTGCACAACTTCCGAATCTCAATTTTGAGACCCATCATAAAGCGTCCGACCTTCCAAATGATACTGGTAGTTCCAAAATTAAACCCTTCGAGCCATGTGACGAGCAGTTCACTGATTACACTCCTTGTGAGGAGCAAAAGCGTGCAATGACCTTCCCTAGAGACAACATGATCTATCGGGAACGGCATTGTCCACCGGATAAGGAGAAGCTTTACTGTCTGATTCCAGCACCAAACGGTTATGTTGCTCCTTTCCGATGGCCAAAGAGCCGTGATTTTGTTCCTTATGCCAATGTGCCTCACAAGAGCCTTACAGTTGAAAAGGCTATCCAAAACTGGGTGCACTATGAGGGGAATGTGTTCAGGTTTCCTGGTGGTGGGACACAGTTTCCTCAGGGTGCAGATACATATATAGATCAGCTTGCTTCTGTCATCCCAATAACTGAAGGAAAAGTGAGAACTGCTCTGGACACTGGTTGTGGGGTATGTGAAAGTTTCACCCTGAAAATGCATAGATGTAATTACTGAGCAATCTATCCAAGTTGCTGTTCCTCCTGCATGTACTCTAATCTAGCCTTACTTTTTCTGTCATATTATCATTTAGGTTGCCAGTTTGGGTGCTTACTTGTTGAAGAAAAATGTTTTGACCATGTCATTTGCACCAAGGGATAATCATGAGGCACAGGTACAGTTTGCATTGGAGAGAGGTGTCCCTGCATATATTGGTGTCCTCGGATCAATAAAGCTCCCATTCCCGTCTCGTGCCTTCGACATGGCTCATTGCTCGAGATGTTTAATTCCATGGAGTGGAAACGGTAAGAACACAATGATGTCCTTTCTGTGTGGTGTAAGTGGTCCATGTTATAAAGATATGAAGCATGGCGAAGCTTTCATTGCTCTGTTTCTGCAGATGGTATGTACATGATGGAAGTTGACAGAGTACTAAGGCCTGGTGGATATTGGGTGCTGTCAGGCCCACCCATTGGCTGGAAGATTCACTATAAGGGGTGGAAACGGACAAAGGAAGATCTTCGGAATGAGCAGAGAAAAATAGAACAGTTTGCACAGCTTCTTTGTTGGAAGAAGATATCTGAGAAGGATGGTATTGCCATATGGAGAAAGAGATTAAATGACAAGTCTTGCTCCATGAAGCAAGATAATCCGAAAATTGGCAAATGTGAATTGGAGAGCGACAGTGATGTATGGTAGGTGTCGTTCCTTCGTGACCCTCCCAATAGAATATGTGAATTTTGTCCACAAGATTTTTTGTTTATCTTCACTTCCAGCCTATGTTTTCTCTTTAATCTGACCTTATTCACAAAATGCAGGTATAAGAAAATGGAAGTTTGTATAACCCCACTCCCTGATGTTAATAGTGTATCAGAAGTTGCTGGTGGTCAGTTAGAGCCTTTTCCCAAGAGGCTCAATGCAGTACCTCCTCGTATAACCCTTGGTTCTGTGCCTGGTTTCTCGGTTCAGTCATATGAAGAGGACAATAAACTTTGGCAGCAACATGTTAAGGCTTACAAGAAAACTAATAACTTGCTTGATACCGGAAGATATCGCAATATAATGGACATGAATGCAGATGTTGGGAGCTTTGCTGCTGCACTGGAATCCCCAAAGTTGTGGGTCATGAATGTCATTCCAACAATTGCAAATACTTCCACTTTAGGTGTAATCTACGAGCGTGGATTAATAGGAATGTATCATGACTGGTACGTACTGCAATTCTGTGTTGCCTTCCTGGGTTTCCCAAATTTGTACATTCTGTTTGATTTCTCACTTCAGTTTTGAAATCATTTTACGGAATAGTTACGTTGTGACATAAAGTTTTCCTTTTTGTTGTTAGTAAGTGTATTTGCTTTGACGATGATATAGTAAGATTATATTCATTTACCAGTCTATATGAAGACTGACGGATATAATTGAACTTAAGCTATGTCAGTATCAGTTGAAACTGTTTAAGGTAAAGTTGTAATAGATAAAACTTTTTACCGATGTTACCATGTGAATTCTGTGCATTTATGCTTTCAGTCATTTGTATGAGCTTTTTGCTTTTGAAAAATATTCTGATTTTCGTCTATTTCTACTTGTGTTTATAGACATAGTGTCTATAATGCTAGTTTGGTGAAATACTGATGTTTGTTTCTTATCAAATGATGTCTTCATTATACTACTATGTTTATTCTTGGTGCAGGTGTGAAGGATTTTCTACTTATCCAAGGACATATGACCTCATACATTCTAATGCGATCTTTAGTTTGTACCAAAACAAGTAAGCATGCAACATTTGCAAAAATACAGCATGGCAAGTTTGTGAATAAATCTTCCCAACTTATATTCCATGTTATGTAACAGGTGCAAATTTGAAGATATACTCTTGGAAATGGACCGAATCTTACGCTCTGAGGGTGCAGTTATAATACGTGACAAGGTTGATGCTCTTGTAAAGGTAGAGAAAATAGCCAATGCCATGAGGTGGAAGACAAGGTTGACTGACAATGAGGGTGGCCCTCATGTGCCTGAGAAGATACTCTTTGCAGTCAAGCAGTACTGGGCGATCGCAAACAAAAGCAGCTAACCTGTTCGGATTAATTTAATCCAATCAGACAAATAACTTGGTCCCTGGCTGCGTTTATTAGAAAATTTCTGTTGCTTATATACCATCAAAATCAGCAGTACATGTTGGTTAGTGAAAATATTAAAAAAATTGCACTGGAGGAGAGTAAATTATGTGGGGTCTAGTTATGATTTGATTATTCTGCTGGTGCCAAGTTGCTGACGGACACGCCAAAGGATCAACGAGCTAGTGACTCATCTCTGATTAGACAGGTGCAGCTAATCATGGTCTAGGAACTCTCAGCAGTCCTTCGGCAAGACATGAACTAGCAATGCACTTGTAGTTTTAGATAGTCTTCCTTTGCCCTCTCCCTCACATCTTTTGTTGTTGTATATTAGAATTTCTTGAACCGGAGAATGTATCTGAATGAACTTATAAGGTTGTTTCCTATTTTATTTGAATGAAAACCATTTCGAGACCAGTGATGTCATTGTGTGACCTTGATAACAAAGGAGATCATTTTTTGCATTTTGTGTTCAGGAAGGTGATTGCCTGATGAATTTGAAAAGAAAACTCTTCCATAGGAGCATGCATTCAGTTAATAAATTGGTGTGCCTGACCAGAGTTCTGATATAGTACTAAATCCTCAGTTGCTCATGCCTTCTTGCCTTTATTTACTGGATAGGATTGTAGTTTGCAATTCATCTGTTATCTCCTTGATGCAGATTGCACTATTTGTTGTTTATGGCAGATATGCTGGATGTTCTGCTTGCCAAAAGGAGACGTAATGATGGAAGTGATGTGCCCATCGTATCCTTAGGCAATGGTCAGAATGGGCTTACCTGTAAGTCTTCTCATTATGGACTATATTTTTTTTATGAACTTATGGACTATATTTAGAAAATTGGTTTTGAAATACATGTCATGAAGCTACTATAGAAGAGCTTGATCTCAATAATTTTGCATCATGCTCATATAGCTTAATTGCAGTTCCTACTAGTTAAAACTAGAATGTCAGCCAGGTTGCATGAAATCTCCCTTGTTACTTGTTAGTAGGTTAGTTATGATAACTTGCTAGGTTGTTTTTACTTAATAACTGGAATAATCATATTGATTTCCATCAATCTTAAAAGTTATTTATCATCAGCAACCTAGTAAAATGTGCTTGCAAGTTGCAACAGACAGATACTAGGGCTGACAGCCTGGCATTTTTTTTAAAGGAGCTGGACCATGCAAGAGAGGAGGTCTCAGGTATTCTGCTAACACTGTAATCTGCAGTGTTGTAAAATATAGGCAAACAGATGGTTATTGTTCCTTTGTCATGAATGTGAATTGCTCTCTAAGAAAGTCCTTGGGTTTCTTTCTCAAGTTTCTAACAAAAGTAGACAGGGGTCTTATGTGCAATAGGGTGGAAGCACTGTTTTCTGCTCTGGCAGTATTTGTCATTGCAAATGTAGCCACTACAAGCTATACTATTACATCAGAAAAGGATTTACAGTGAGAATTGATAAATCTTTTTTTTTGAAAATTATAGACTGAAAATGTGGTTACTCTGTTCATGCCGATAGTTCACTGAAAAATGCAGAGCTGTCGGTAGAACTCGCCACATATCTTCAGTTTACTAAGATCGGGAGTCTATTTGTATCTGGATGATGTAAATGCTGCAGTTTACATGGATTACTCCCTTGTATAAACTCTACTTGTTGAATGTCCTCTTTGATTTTTGTTGGCGCTAGGCTTCTGCAGAACTCTGGCAGCCCGTGCTTACGCCAAGGACGAAGCAAGTTGATCCTGGCTGGACCGGCATGAAGAACAGATCGCCAGAGCCTTGAAAGATAGTGAGCTGTGGATCAGTTCGTTGACCGAGTTGCTTCAACTTTTTCTAGCAAGTGCATACGCAAAGTAGTGTTACTCTAGTGTACCAACGTGGTTTATATATGCTTTGCTGTACCTAATTTTTCTCCTCGTGAAGATGTCGTTGAAGCTGAAATGTACGTATCTTTATCTGAATGTCGACACCATGTCCACATGCATATGCATGACCCAGGCAGTGCCTTGTGCGTGTAAAATGTAATCAGAGTCCCCATCAGATGCTGTCAGGCCTCCAGAGGTGTGGGTTTGCTTTGGTAAACACATGTGTCGTTTACCCCAGATCGCAGGAATTGCCCGTCAGCGATGTCCGAATTCGTGTACGGATTTGGGGACGTGTGGTCGCTAGCAGCAGGAATAGGATGGCCACGCCCACGGCGGCTTCCGCTGTTCCGCACGAGGCGTTGGTCTTGGCGGCGGCACGAGCCAACCAGGCATCAGGCACACGACGTAGGCATGGCCTGGTGGGCCCGGGGTGCCAGCGTGGAGAGCCTCGTGGCGCGCACCCGTGCTCGGCAGCGGCTCGCGCGACTTTTGGCCTCAGCATACGTCACGTAGCGCTGGCATTTTTCTTTTGTGAATAATCCACCGTGCATTATATATTTTCCGAAAATGAACTAAAACAGCATTTCCTTCGTCCTATAATAAGTGTCTTTTTAGCTTCTATAAAGATACACTTATCTAACTAAGGACAGTCTCAACTCATCATGTCTATGGGTAGTGACAATGCTGCCATATCAGTAAGACATCACCTTAGACACTACATTCTTCAACCCATGATTTCTTAGGATGGATCATTAATAAATCCATCATCTTTCCTCTCTACCAATCATACCCGTTCTTTTTTCTATCATGAATACACTATCATCTCCCAATGCAAACTTTGTTAGTGTCCTATCTATAGGTTCTCGTGTCGACACTGGGCTTGCATGAGACTCAGTTTTTTCATCTTTCCATTATTTCTCTTATTTAATACAGTGTCACACAAGCAAAGAGTCTCATGTGACAATCCAATTAATGCTATGGAAACCATCCTATATGGAGGGTTGGGACTGACCTAAATTAAATCTTAAATCAATAAAAAGTATCTTTATTTATTAGAAAGTAGGAGTAATTAGGGGTTACGGATACTCTTATATAATTATTAAAATAATAATAGCGAGAGCGCATGCGCTGAGCCGTTGGGGAGCACGCGGCGGCACGCGCCGGCCAGGAGCGCCGGAGGGTGCCGCCCACGCGTGCCGCCTTCCCCGCCCGCCGCCTCACGGACCATCCGACCTCAAACGGGACGGCACGAGCCGTTACGTGGCCGCGCGGGGCCCAGCACGCGGCACCCCCCCAACCCGCCCTCCGCCCCCATCTTCTCCCACCCCTTTCTTCTCCAGTTCTCCTCCCCCAAACCTCTGCGTGAAGTCAGGGCGAAAGCCAAAGCCAACTGATCCTGAGTCCTGACCCGCATCGAGCGCCCTCCGCACCGCAGGACCAGGAATCCGGACGTCTCGCCGTCGTCCTTCTCATTCGAGGTGAGCCTCTCGATTCCTGCGCCCTCTTTCTGTTTATGTTTGGTTTGGAGCTTGGACCTGGAGAGATTGATTGGTTGGTTGGCTGCTAGGTTATTGGTTCCTCGGTATCTGCAGGGGGAGAAAGTGGTCGGTGCCGGGATTGGGGACAGCCGCGATGGTTCCGTCAGAGAGGGGGAGCGTCGCCACCGCCGTCAGCACGGCTACCGCCGACAAGCTGCTCCATGGGTAAGAGGATTATTGGCTCTTGGAGGGCGCGTGTGTGTTCCGAATTTCATTGCTTTGGTGGTTTCATTGGATAGGCGCAGCCACAATATAGACAGTCGAGAAGTTCATTGCTTTGGCAAATTAAATGTAGGATAAAGCACAATTTTGATCATTAACTGTCCTAAACTTGGGCAATATCTGCACAGCTTCGATCAGTTGTGTCAAATTTCTATCTGCTGGCGATTCCAGTCCTCTGTTTCGTCATGGGAATGAGATGGAAATGAGAGTTGTGATCCTGTCGCTGAAGATGCAATTCTGTTTCGACCTTGTGCAGGCCTATCGCTGGCAAGAAGTGTAAGAAGGCGGCACCGAGGAAGGCCCATAAGGCTGAGAGGGAGAAGCTGAAACGCGACCACCTAAATGATCTCTTCGTTGAGCTGGGTAATATGCTAGGTGAGCATTCATATGCTAATTTTCTTAGTGTCAGCGTTGCTTCAGCGTTCATGTTTCTTGTTTGATGTTTCTGAATCAGCATCATTGTATGCTGTATGAGACGCCACAGGCCGCTTCTCTTAGATTTGATGTGGCCGTTTTAGTTACAGAGATGCAATCGAGCCCATATGCAGGGGTTGTCAGTCTTACTGCTGTCAAATTTTTGTTTAATACAACAGGGCTTAAATGGTTCGGCATGTGTCCGTTTATATTGTTGTAAAAGTGTTTGGATTGATATACAGTTATACACGAAACAATCAGCTTGCATCTCTGGAGTTTTGTCTCATGGATTAGCATATAAACTGGTCTTCTCTAGAAGAGCCCAGGCACAGACCACTATGAACTTATGAAATGTTTGTCAATAGGATCCAGTCAACTCTCTTTAATATCATTTTTTACAAAAGAAAATAATATCAGGGGCGACATCTTATTGCCCTTGAATGTTCCTCATTTTTTAGTCGAAAACTTGTGTTCACGTTTAATCTTCAACCCTGACCATGTGCTTAGGGGTTTTAGAGACTTAACCTGCTCTTTGCTTTGTATTCATAGCAATTTTGTACTGGCCATTTAATGCGGGGCATTTTTCTGATCTCATGTAATATCCCCTTTGCAGAAGCAGATAGGCAGAACAATGGGAAGGCATGCATACTGACTGATACTACTCGGATACTAAAAGATCTGCTTGTTCAAGTAGAATCTCTTCGAAAGGAACATAGCAACCTGCAGAATGAATCTCATTATGTAAGTTATTTTCCTAATATGTAAAGTAGTATTTGATTTTTGACAGTTGGAGTACTATTGCCCTTCATGTATCAAACTTGATTGGGAATTGTTATACGATTTTATCTACTTTAAGTGCTCTGTATTATGCCTAGACTCTTAAGCTAACTCTGCATGATGCTTGTCACAATTTGATGCGTCTTCGAGCATGACCCTACTGTTGTTTAATATATGTTTTTCTTTGTGTCAACAGGTTGCTATAGAGAGAAATGAGCTGCAGGATGAGAATGGTGTGCTCCGCAAAGAAATTTCAGAGCTTCAAGACGAGTTGAGAATGCGAACTTCAGGCAATCCAGCTGGTTGGGGCCATGCCACTGCCGGCTTGAACCCCCCTGTTCCTCACCCCACAAGCGCAGTTTTCTCATCGCAGCAGGCAATGCAACCATCCACCATTGCAAGCACTGTATTCCCCCTGCAGCAGCCACTGGCACCATCAGCAGTGATCGAGCAGTCCTATGCCACACTGCCACCACTGGAACTGAAGCTCTTCCCAGGAGCTGCATCTGTCGAAGCCCATGAGCCATTAGAAGACCAGGAAGCTCCCAATCATGTGGCACGACCACAAGCAAGGTACCCAACACAATCAGCCTCATGGCCTGTAAGCCTGTTCTCTGGCCTTCCGAGAATGGAAGATGAGCAATGCAGTAGCAGCACAACTGGCAGCAGCAAGGAGGCTAGCGCAGGTGGAGACTGAGTGGATCAGCTCCAGCAATCAAAGAGTTTATGTTTTAAGCCTAGTGGCCTAGTGGATGTACTGACAGCACAAACTGTGTGCATGTAAATATGAATCTCCATTTCAGATATGGGAACGATAGGTTATACCCTGACAGAAATAGTATCTCTCCTTGCAAATTTTGTTGATAAATGTCAGCAGATGTGGATTGATCTGGGAATTTACAGCTCCGAGTTTGGGATGATCAATGATTGAATACAGTTTTTTTTTTTGGAGTCAGATTGAATACAGCTTATAGCAAAGGTTGGCCAATGGTCAAACCAGAATGTTGTATATCGTAAGATAAATGATAATGTCAACTAGAGCATAGTATTTAATAAGCTTGACGCTTCCATTACTGGTTAATTGGAAAGAATAATCCATCATACATTTTTGAGACAAAAATTAACCCAAGCCTGTTTTCACTATACCAATAAAATTAGGCAAGGAGACGGTTTATTGGATATCATTGTGGCCGATTTCCTTTGAAGAAGGAACCAGAGGTTATTGCAGGAGTGTCTTCCCTGTATGGCTGGGTCGCAGGATCAGTCACACTTGGTAGCCTTTGCACACTCCCCTTTCCTTTTCTTGCATTTGGGCCAATCTCTTCGATCATGTACTTCCATCCATCAATAGGACGCCTCCGACTGAAAATGTGAGTTTTGATAAAGCTAGCAATCTGCAACCACAAAATTTAATATCATTACAGAAACCACTATCAGTGACAGCATTTGGCGAAAAGGTATAGCTTTCGGACCTGCTGTTTACTGAAAGCGATTCTCCTTTCGAATTCCTGGAGAAGAATGTCCTCTTCTCGCTGTGAGATCTCCCATATATTGCCATCCTGACCTCTTGAGGTAGTTTCCCAACCGTCAGGCTTGGTTTTGATCTCAGTAGTGCTTGGGATCTTGGAATCGCCAAAATCAGCATTGCCAGAATCAAAGATACTGCACCAAAAGGACCGTAAACAAATTAACAAAATCAACTAACCACAAAATACAGGGGAAAAAAAACTTTAGTATGCACAACACAAATCCTAACCACTCATGGCCTATAGATTTGCTCCATAGGAAGACAAGTAACAGCAAGAAATGTTTTTACAGTATGCAAAGTTTCTATAAGCCCTTGACCCAGCCACCCAGGTGGTGCACGCCAGCTTAATAGTTGTAGTGCATAGTGAGAAATGTTGATCGGTTTAAGCAATAGTAGCACAGCCAAGGAAGAAGAGAATATTCTTCTGTATAACTAAAATGGGTAAGCATGCATTGGTCAGTCAATCTTCCATGTTTATGACACCAATGCTTATTCCTGAAAGCAAGAGCAGTACCGACTCAACTGCAGTGCTTACTATTACTCCTAAACAAAAACTCAACTCAAATCCCACAAAGAAATGTGGTGTGTACCGGATCCAGGATAAACCTTCATAGTGCTATAGAATGGAAATTTGGTGGGAAATGGTAAAGGTTGTATGACCAAGGTTCTAATTTCAGTTATTTGGACAAGTGTATCAGAAAATCACACAGCATGTAATCTGTACATAAGTATTCATGCAGTGAACTGCTTAAACATGTAATTTCCCATGAACATTAAGACACTGAACCAATTTAATGTGTAAGTTGATCAGGATTTAGGCAGTGAACGAGTTTAATGTGTAAGTTGCCACCAGGATTAGATGGTGTACCAGTTTAATGTGCAAGTTGTCATCAGGATTTTGGTGGTGAATTCGATTGATGAGTAAGTTCCCATCAGAATTTAGACAGTGAAACTGTTTTCATCAAAATTGCAGCCGAACTATGACAATTAACTAAGATAATCAATGGATTTTAATTTGACATGCAACAGATGCTTTCAGACACATTTAGACAGCTCCACAATCCGCTTAAGCAAAATTACTGGTGTTCTACTGATTACGGATTGCTAAACCCCCAACAGGAACCCTGACAGAATCATATACAAATGCATGGCAATCAATCTTCCTTACTAGAATATATACAACTCTACATGACACATTTATCATGATTCCTATTGCCAATGCATTTGGTACATCTTCAAACTTGAAAAATCACAGGCAGACAATACATCTTCAAAGCTTTGCCAAGAACCGTAAATGAAGACGCTTGCAAAGGAACTTCACTTCATGTGATTCCAGTAAGTAACTAATCATTCCGCGTGATCATGCAAATCACAAATATAGCTAATCTTGCAATTTGGATAGAACCTTCAGCGACATGGCCTAAGGGACATGGAGGATAGCCAAAGGCAAAATTCCAACAATATATGGACATGTGACAACTCGTGAGCAATCAAATTTAATCGGGCAATGCCATGGCATGAATCGACCACAGCTATGGATCGCAATTGGCTTCGAGAACAACGAAGAATGGTACTGGATTAGCAACGCACTCAGAGCACGAGTCGAGGAGCCGGTCGATGTCATCGGCGCCGCCGCCTCCGCCGCCAAGGCGGGCCTCCTCCATCTTCTCGATCTCCTTCACCCACAGCGCGGCGTGCACGCGCTGCTTCCTGGTCCTGTACTCGTCCGCCTGCGCCTTCTTCTTCGCCGCGGCGCCGGCTTCCCCGCCCTCCGCGGCTCGAGGGACGCGCTGCGGCGGGCCCCGCCTCGACGCGCCACGGCGCTCGGCCCAGCGCTCGTCCATGTCCGCCACGAAGGCCTTCGTGTCCGGGTCCACCTCGGCGGAGATGGCCGGGATGGAGGTCCCCGAGGCCGAGGCGGGGGATTCCCAGGGCGCGGCGGGCGCTGGGGAGGAGGCGGGAGAGTCGCCGGGGAGCCATGCGGTCTCCCACGCGTCGTTC
Organism: Echinochloa phyllopogon; assembly: GCA_033239725.1. Classification (NCBI taxonomy): domain Eukaryota; kingdom Viridiplantae; phylum Streptophyta; class Magnoliopsida; order Poales; family Poaceae; genus Echinochloa; species Echinochloa phyllopogon. The sequence goes on along the minus strand of BTCW01000018.1, from coordinate 56,656,430 downwards.
CACTCGTCGTCGCCCGTGGCCGCAGAATGGGGCGGCGCCGGCGCGCGCCGGTGGAAGGAGAGGCGGCGGAGGCAGGTGGAGGAGGCGGCGTAGGTGGAGGGAGCTGGGAGGCGAAGGACGCGCCGAAGGGAGTGCATGGCGGGTGCTCGGCGAAACGCCGCTGAGAGCGTTGGATATGTGCCTGTGCCCTCCGCGACGCAGCTGATGATGGCTGTACTGCTGCAGTGCTGCCCGTTTGGATTGAGATGGATTTGGCACAGTCCCGCTAATTCCCGGTGAAGTTGCATAAACCACTGGTATTTAATCCTGAATTGGTTCTAAGGATTTGATTCGGATTTTTTTCTATACACAAGCATGCACTTGGTTAGACCATTTTCTTCTTTGGCGAAATATTAGTTTTATCGAGCACAAATAAAGAAGAGAAGCACAGATTGAGATGGCCATATTAAAAAAAAATTCAGTGAGATGGCCATTGAGATCTACTAGTTTGCAAGGTACTAACAACAATAAAAGTAAGGAAATGTAGAATGATGTGACGGTGGTAGAAACGAGGGTTGAAAAAAATTAAAGACATGATATAAAGGCAAACACATCTACTAAGAACCGGCTATCGCGTTTTCTCGTTTGGTGTAGTCAAAAGAGCATATGTTACAAATACAAAGTTAGATAAAAAGAAAAACCAATGAGAGTGAACAATTACGATTTGTGTGATAGATGAGATTGTTTTAGTGGATAGATATACTGAATAGTAATTGGGATGGATACAGACAATTAGGGCTAACAAATAACATTCGAGTCATGTATGGTTAAGACGAGCACTTCAAATCTTCAATTCTCTAGCTATAGAGGATATACTAATCATATCAGAGTAGGTATATCAGGTTTAATAAACAGGACGAGAACTACAGAAAAACGGTCGCACAAAAAAAAACCTACAGAACACTCGAAAAGAAGGGGGAAGGAAAAAGAAATAAAGAAGCCCACCACCGAAGGGCCATAAGGTTAGGCAGCCCATCCCTAGCATAGAAAAGCCCATATATCTTGGCCCATTTAACCTTAAGCTCTAGGGTTAGGGTTTAGCGCCTCCTCTATAAGTGCGCCGCCTCCACAACCTCATTCGCCTTCCCACCCCCCCCTCGCAAATCACAGCACACCTCGCGGCGGCGGCGGCGGCGCCCGAGACCGGCGGAGGCAGCGTCAGCCATGGTGCACGTTAGCTTCTACCGCAACTGTAAGCGACCATGATCCGTTTGATCTCATAGTGTAGTGGCGGTAGGACCTGATGTCTAGGACTAGCTATGTTCTTGAACTTGTTTCTCTGCCTCTGAATCCGGAAGGCCACAACTCGAGATACCTCGCTTTAGTTGTATTCTGGATGCCTTTGCTTGATGCTCATCAATAGATTTATTGTTTTACTGTGGTTAAGTCATCCTGCATTAAAGTCCGATATATTTTCGTAAGATTAGTTCTTTGCTGTGTTAGATTAAGCTGTTTGTCGATTATTATCAACATTACAGAATTTTTTAAATTTAAAGTTCCATTATATGGATTTGATATTACAATGCCAACTGTTAGGAAAATGATTACTGTCAAATAAGCACCAAGCAAATGTTTTAAGTTAATGTAACATACATATTTTACTTTCAGTATGTTGAATCCTGAACCGCAATTTTGAAATCTTTAGTGGTTGATGATGAACAAATCCACATATTTTGATTGGATGCTATTTTGCTTCAGAGCTTGACTGTCTGTACATTTTGCTGATCCCTAGAATGTGGTTGTTGTTCGTCCTACTCATTCTGACAATGTTTGTGTAATGCAGATGGTAAGACTTTCAAGAAGCCCAGGCGTCCGTACGAGAAGGAGCGCCTTGATGCTGAGCTGAAGCTGGTTGGTGAGTATGGCCTCAGGTGCAAGCGTGAGCTGTGGCGGGTGCAGTATGCTCTCAGCCGCATCCGAAATGCTGCAAGGGAGCTCCTCACCCTTGATGAGAAGAACCCCCGCCGTATCTTTGAGGGCGAGGCACTCCTGCGCCGCATGAACCGTTATGGTCTCCTTGGTGAGGGCCAGAACAAGCTCGATTATGTGCTTGCCCTCACTGTTGAGAACTTCCTGCAGCGTCGCCTCCAGACAATTGTCTTCAAGAATGGTATGGCCAAGTCCATTCATCATGCTCGTGTGCTCATCAGGCAACGCCACATTAGGTAAACAATTGCATTTCTTCCCCTATTGATTATGTTTTTTGTGGTATCACTTGTAACACATTTCCTTGAGCAGGCTAGTGCCATGGACTGTATTTCCTTATATTTACATGTGTTTGCTGCTGTTGCTGATTATTGTGAGATTTGGGTTGATGGACAATTTCTTTGTTTGTTGCTATTGTTCTACATTTTTAGTGCTTTTACGAACTAAACTCCTGTCCTTTCTGTTTTTTGGGCCATGTGATGAGAAACCTTATGCAACTCACGACGGTCGTCTGAGACACTTTGTGTGTAATGTTGCAGTCATATTTTCTCTGATGCCTGGTTTTGAGCTTTTAACAGTCGTGATTCTTCATTTATCATACTCTTTTGCATTTCACTAAGGTGTGTTTGTTAGATTTGGTGGCACAGTGAGGAACTACTTTTTGCTAATGTATCTTTGAGGTCAAAAGGCCAATGACACAAATGTCCTTTTCATTCTGAGTGTCCATAAATATTGCTTTGCTTCTCATTTTAATGAACAGTTCTGTCATTAGGATTGAAAAGTAGGTAATCATGGCGGCCTCTTTGTTGACAACTTTACATCTTAGTTTATGTTTTTGAGATCCTAACACTTTGTTTCTGCTTGAGCTGCTGCAAATGGCTTTGCTGGTTAACTGGTTCAATTGTGCTAGATGCTTGGTTTGTTCTCAACAGCTTAAAAGTCACACAAGGGCTTAGCAGTGCACATGAATTTGGTGATGTGTTTGAATCGTACTGTCAATTATGATGATTTATTGATAAAGTTTTTGCTATTTGTTTAACATTGTGTTCTTCCCAATTTAATCTTATTTTTTTATGCAGAGTTGGGAGGCAGCTTGTAAACATTCCCTCATTCATGGTGAGAGTTGACTCTGAGAAGCACATTGACTTCTCCCTTACCAGCCCGCTTGGTGGTGGTGAGCCTGGAAGGGTGAAGAGGAAGAACCAGAAGAAAGCTTCTGGTGGAGGCGGTGATGGTGATGAGGATGAAGAGTGATCATGTGATGATAGCTCCTTGTTTTTGTTGTTAGGACTGAATTTTGCTGCCTGTATTAGGGCCTGATCTTGTTACATGAATTGAAGCAAAAGTTGGCCATCATCGGTTGTCTAAAATTTCTATTTAAGTTATCAAAAACCATAATTGCTGAGACTCCGTTTCATTGTTGAGTTTTTTATATGATGAATCTGCATGTGAATTCTCTAAGAGTTAAAAGAGATGTTTCTCCAGTTCATTAAATGAGCACAATAAGAGTTTCTGCCTATAAGATTTGAGCTTGTGAGTTCTGTTGTTTCTTGGGCAACTTTGAATCTTGTTTCTAAGTTAATTTAATCGATTCCGCTGTCACGAAACCCAGTGGATTGAATTCCATGGTGATGCCAACCACTGCTTGTGGCATGCTATGGTTTTATGCAGTTCATTTGTAATTGCATTGGTCTGATTGTGTCCTTACAAACTGCATTAATGGTTTTATTCAATAAGATTTGAGGTCCCTTACTCTGGACAAAGTTTAACCCATTGGAATGTGTGACATTGGCCCCGTTTGGAACAGTGGCATTGAGAAGCGCTTCTTAGAAAAACTGTATAAATATAAAATAGCGCTTACCTGAGAAACGGTTTGAACTGTATAAATATGAAAATAGCGCTTATTTGAGAAACAGGTTTGAACTAACTTATACGTTTTATTAAAAATGGGGGTGGTGGGGAGGAGCGCGGCAAAAAAATAAGCTACGAAAAAGCGTGCCGTTTGGCTTCTTTCAGCTTATTTTAGCCATAAAGCTGAAGTTAAGCTGTTGCAAACATGGCCATTGTCGTGGCCAATTACATCTGCATCTCCAGAAAATTGGAGTTCTGGGTATCCAGGAGCTCCAAAAAATCAAGCTGAAGTTTCAAAAATCTTAAACACTTGTCACATCATAGTTCATTCATCCTATGGGCCACACTGTTGTTCATGTTCATCCAGACAAATAAAATCAAACTCTGACAAATCTTGGACGCATTTGGGCCATATACATCTTTGTAAAACAGAGGCGAATCCTGCTAAACTACACACACGATCAAGCTAGCTCACTTATTATTCGTCGCATTGCAGATAGATAATCCGGCCAGCTACTTGTTGATGGAGAACTTGTACAGCTGCCCCGGCCTGTACACCTCGCGTGGGAATGCACGGCGTCCGGGTAGTCCTGCGTCTCCAGGCACATCCCGCCGTGCTTGGCGTAGACGGCGCCGCCCTTCCCCTCGTCTCCGTTGAGGAAGTTGCCCGTGTAGAACTGCAGGCCTGGCTGGTCCGCCCACAGCTCCATCACCCTCCCGGACTCCGGCTCCTCCACCACCGCCACCTTCCTCACCCCCTGCCCGTCCGCCGCCCCGTCCAGCACGTAGTTGATCGTAGCCGCCGCGGACCTCCGCGATGCGCGCGCCGGGCGCGGCGGGGGCCCGGAAGTCGAACGGCGTCCCGGCGACGGGCGCGACGGCGCCGGTCGGGATGAGGTCGCCGGCCACCGGCGTCACCGCGGAGGCGAAGATCTGGACGGCGTGGCCCAGGACGGTGCCGTTGCCGTGGCCGCGGAGGTTCCAGTAGGTGTGCTGCGCCAGGTTCACGGGGGTGGGCTTGTCGAGCGGCCGCGCGTACATGGTGACGCTGTAGGAGCAGTCGCCGTCGACCTTGTAGGTGACGAGCACGTCCAGGTTGCCCGGGAACCCTTGCTCGCCGTCGTAGCTCCGGTAGGAGAAGGTGATGTGCGGGAACTCGCCGGTGACGCGCTCCCGGACGGACCAGAACACCTGGTTGAACCCGCGGTGGCCGCCGTGGAGGGTGTTGTTGCCGTCGTTCCGGTACGTGTGGTAGGCCCGGTCCTTGATGGTGAACCGCCCGCCGGCGATGCGGTTCGCCACGCGCCCCACCAGCGCGCCGAAGTAGGTCGTGTCGTTCTAGATTTTTTGTTTTTCAAGTCGAGCATTTGTTAACATTTCATTTCAACAGGAATTTACAGCGGTTCATATGTCACTGACCACGTAAGATCCGATGTCCTTGTAGCCAAGAACGACGTCGTCGATGTGCCCTGCACCCGGAAACAGAACACGAGTTAAGAGCCCCGTTAATTAGACGATGGATTGGATCAAGTCGAAACCCGAGAGAGAGGAAAGATCAGGCGATCAGGTCAGCCACCGTTCTTGTCGGGGATCCTGACGGAAAGGATGGTGGCGCCCCAGTTGGTGACGACCATGGAGAACTCGCCCCGCCGCAGCTCGTAGAACCCCAGCGACTGCTTCCCCTGTTTCCTCGCCGCCATTCCCGATCGCGAGCAAGGCGAGCAGCAAGCAGTATGTGTATGTGACTTGGCATTTATAGATAGATAGATAGATAGACGACGATCTGGGTAGGCCGTTGTGATCGAGGAGTGGCCTAGTCAACAGGATCTATATCTCATGATGATCTCGCATTTCCTTTTCTTCCCTCGTTCGTTGCCAAATCAGCCCAGCGGGCGCCGTAATCCCCTGCAGGTAATTCTAACCGCCTCAGTTTGACCAGTCAAGTCCTTAACGGGTCCGGTTCCGTACGACGTGCCTAACGGGACCCCCGTTAATAATACAATGACGTGGGCTGACGGCGGTAGTAGCAGCGCGAGCCGCGAGCGATTCCCCTTACCGTGCGCGGCTAGGGCTCCGATAGGAAGCTACCATGGCGGCGGCTGAGGCCGAGACGGCGGCGGCGCTGCGGGCGGAGGTCGCCGCGCTGCGGATGCGCGTGCAGGTGCGCTGCCCTAGCCGCACTTGTGATTCATGCTTTGCTATCTTCGCCTAGTTGTATTGATGGGCTGGCTTTTTTTCTTCTTCTTACTGAAATGCTGGGTTGGATGTGGCCAGGAGTTGGAGAGGGAGAACCAGAGGCTGGCCAAGGTTGCTTCCGGCTGTACCTGCGGATTCAAGGTGATGCTCCTCACTTTATTTCAGCTGCAGAGATATGCAGACATTAGGGGTCAGAGTGGTTTCGTTCCTTAAGCCTTACAGACATGAGGAAATTGATTACTTGTTTCTTTACAATCTTGTACCATGCTAATGTATTTGAGTTTAATATATTGTGTGGGGTAGCAGTACAATTTGCAATAGTTGCTCCTTCCATAGTTTGCTAGCTGGAAAATGAAAGATTTGTAGTTTTGTTGTGCTCTTGTTTTAGTTGAAAGATAAGACAGTAAGACATCTGTGAGGAAATATGGGCACTACCTATAACGATTCAATTAGATGCAGAGGGCTGAAATTGCTGCAATGACTTCATTGAGCTAGTGATTGCCTTGCATCTTGGATTTGGCAAAAAGAGAGGGAGAGAGGGAGAGGGAGAGAGAGAGAGGGAGGGAGAGGGGGAGGGAGAGGGGGAGAGAGAGGGGGAGAGAGGGAGAGAGAGAGAGAGAGAGAGAGAGAGAGGCGGAGCAGCCCGCGGCAAGGTGGGTGGGTGGGTCTTTTAAGGCTGATTTTCTGTCTATAAACTGTTGCAACATGTTAATCTTTGTTATAGCATTCGATTTCTGTGGTGACATGAATTACAGCGAGACTTTACAAACTTGTACTGCTTATTTGCTGACAGAGATTACATGCTAAAGGAAGGTTCCGTTTTTATAAAGTGTCCATAATTTGAATTTTTGTCTATTTAGATGGCAATCCTCAACACTATGTGTGTACTTATAGAAATTTGTGGAACTCAGTTGTGACCATCTTGCACACAAGATTCAAAATATACTTTAGGATAAGTTGATTATATATGTAGGATTCAAATTATCTCCATGTTGGTATCATTTGCGTAAGCAAGCCAATGTATTGCATTGCATACTTTAACTTCTATCATGTACTGTGAGGTTCTTGCTGCTGATGCTTTGCCAAACTTTGTTCTTCTACAGGAGGACAGCGTTGGGGCTGTTGCAGTTACCAGTTCATGTTTATATGGAAGTAATCCAGAACCACGGCATAATGGGAAATTTCATCAAAGTAGCCCTTTGGAGAGAGATTTGAGCTTTCCATCCAGTGACACAGTAATATCTACTGAAAATAAAATACAGGTACATATTTTCAAACAAATTCTTATCTGATCTAGTCCATTCTTTCATTGAGAGCATTATCTAATTAATATATTTGCCTTTGACCTACAGTGCAACAGAAATGTGGAAGGCAGTGGTTTGCCTGATGATTCAAGCAAACGCACTAAAAGGACAGGTGCTACTGAAGAAAGCCAGCTATACCTATATTAGGATGATTTTATTATGATAGTGATGTTTGCTTTCTTTTCACACAAATGTTCAGTATATCTGTATCGTGGTTTGCTTCTTAGGCTTCCTTTTCCCTTGACTATTTGGAAACACTGACTACATCACAATTATTCTGTAGAATTTTACCGAAATTTTCTGTTTAATGCACAGGTCACCAGCTCCAGATTTTAAGTCACTGCTCAAAGCGACTAATTGCTCTCAAAGTCATGTACTTTGGCCAGAGGTATCTTGTCCTCCAAATAGATCATGCATGCTTGATTTAGCTTGCTTATGCAATCTTCTGTTTGTAAATTTTGAATTCATAATCATTGCTTCGGTAGTTTGAGTTTCTGATGAATTACTATTACTATTCGATTAGTATGTACTACTCTCTGATCGAATCGAAGCAAATTAGCTGAATGTCAATAACTTCTTAAACTGAATCTCTCTGTTGATCAAACTGTCTGTACTATAGAACCGTAGTTATTCAATGTGGTTACTAACTGCTTAAGTTTGATCCAATCGAATAAAATATTAAGTAAACCACAATGTTCCTTCTCTAATTTTGTGACATGTTTTTTGAATGTTTAATCTTCTCTTGCCATCTGCATCTATGCTCTGTCCTTAGCTGGTTAACTTGTATTACTTGTGATCTGTCTTTTCTCCCACCCTTTCATGACTTTGCTTGTTCTTGTGCAGATTCTATGGCTTTTCTTCAGAAGGTAACATAGATCCAACAGTTGAGGTAATTTCCCTGATGGCTGTTTGCTTTACTATTTTCAAAGTCATTGAAGGTTTCTTCATGAAGCTATATCTTCCTTGTCTTTTTCAGTCAGAGATATTTAAAGCACTGGAAAGAGCAAAACTTATGGTTGACAGCAGAAAAGAATCATGTTATTCGAGGTGTGGAAGAACTGACAAAGGAGTTTCTGCTACTGGACAGGTAGCAGCAGAATCATGAGAAATGGTGTCTGTTGAATATACTCAGTCCCCCCACCCCCACCCCCACCCCCCTCCAAAAAAAAGAATAAACTCTTTGCTGCTGCTGATGGTTATAGGAGTAATTACTGTGTAATTGTCAATTCCAGATAAAAGCAACTTATCTTGACATACCTTAATTCCCCCTTCTTTCCTGTACATACACAGACTTGGACTTCTGGTCTCCAAAATGCAATTTGATTTCAAATTTGTACGAAATATTGTTACAAATTGTAGAAGCATATATTTTTCTAAAAGAATATAATTGATCAGAGATTCAAAGAATGTTGTTGTATCCACTTAAAAATGTATCATTTGTTCTTCTACAAATTTTGGTTTGGTATTGTTCTGAACTAGAGTTATCTGGAACGTGCAGAATGCATTAAAGAGATGATTTACCTCTTTTGTAACTTGCAGGTGATTTCCTTATATCTGCGATCGAACCTAAAGGATGTTGGAGGGGACATGCTAAATGAAAGATCTGGTAGGCTTCTGCCTTGTATTCCTGTAGTGCTGTAGACAACGAGGAATGCAGTGACATGAATACATGATCTGATTTGTTGCTTAAATGACTTGTTATCTTGCTGAGGGGGAAACCTTGATTTTTTTCCCTACTGAAAGCATTTAATATGTTCCTGTCCTAGCATCTTATTCCTAGGAGATTTCTCAGTTACATTTCTTACAATTATTCTTTGTCACACTAAAATCTTTTGTCAACAGAAATTGATTATGTGAAGGTATTGAATAGAATTCTTCCACGAGATATACGTGTACTAGGTTGGTGTCCTGTTCCAGCCGATTTTCATGCAAGGTCAGCTCAAATCATATGTTTTGTGCTTGTTATATTTTTCTTTCTTCATGCAAGGGTAAATGTACTCTTTTGCAAATGAGCATATATCTATTGATAAATGTTAATTCTAGGAGGAGGTGATATATTTCCTCCTTTCCATTTTTTTAAATAAGATGAATAGCTCCCTCCGTTTTTTACCATGTTATTATGTTCAGTTATCCTTATGCTGCAATGTTGCTTTATGCTTGCTGATCAACATTTGATTTTTCTCCCACTGCTATTTTGCAGATTCACCTGTTTAGGCAGGGAATATAAATACTTATTTTGGAAGGGGGACTTGGATATATCGGTACTTTACATTACCCTTGATTTCTGTAGTTTCTAGATCAGTAAAGAATTGTGGATGTCTACTGAGCTACCGATTCCTATTCGCAAGCAGGAAATGCAGAAAGCTGCATCCAAATTTGTTGGAGAACATGACTTCAGGAATTTCTGTAAGATGGATGCAGCAAATGTGAGTAACTACAGGCGGCGTATTACAGAATTTTCTATTTCTGCATGTGGCAAAAGGTCAAATTTACACTTTAGTTGAATAATATGTTCTTTTAGCTTTTAATATCCTGCAAGGCTCAGTACAAATGCTTCATATCTTCTAGGTCCAACATCGATGAATTGTGCTCCATGACAATCAAGGGTACCGCTTTTCTGTGGCATCAAGTTCGCTGTATGGTAGCTGTGCTATTTCTAATAGGTCAAGGCCTTGAGTCACCATCTGTAAGTGAAACTTTCTCTTAAGCTTTCTTTTGTTGAAGAGTCAATCACTGCATAGATGTTCCTTTAGCTCCATGAACCTAAACTCTTGATACTTAGGTCCCTATAAGTTATGCTGCCATGGTGCAATGGCAGCTGCATATTCACATATGCAAGTTTAGAGACCTTGATGTTGACCTGTTGAGTGCTCAAGTTCATGGATATGAGTAGAACATTCATGCAAGAACCAGGTGTAATGTACACTTGATGAAAGCATGCATGCCTGGTTTTCTAAGGATTGTTTACCTTTGCTGATTTTTCTTATTTTATTACCACAGGTAGTTGATTCACTATTGGATATTACTAAAACTCCTAGGAAACCACAATATAAAATGGCAGCTGAGCTTCCATTGATTTTGCGATCTTGCCTATTTGATAAAGCCGACTTTCTGTGTTCCTCAGGTTCGTCTCGTTAGCCTTTTGGAGATCTCTTTCAGAAATCATTTTTTGTCATGAAGTATTGTAGTGTCACTGCAAACAAGATGTATCATTTGCTTACCTGACTATAATTTACTTCCAGATTTTTATTCAACTGTGAAAAATGGTACTAGATTAAATTTTCTTCCTATGCTTTGGATTTAATGGATAATCAGAATATAATTATATACAAGCTTTTGACCATTACACTGAACAAGTAAACTTTGAGAAATGAGTTATCAAATTAGTCCTATGCTTTGTATAAAGCTAGACTCTACCTTGTATTGTCTTCATCATCTGTTCACAAAACTGTTTGCCTTTTGTGCGGTATTAATTGTGATGCACTATTATTGCACTTCAGACGCCAGTCGCTCTCTGACTGAGCATTTGAATGATGAATATCATCATCATATGCTCCAAGCTGAAATATTTCATGAGGCATTGTCCTGTTTACATTTTCCAGGTACACAATTAAATATTTTCTTAGTTTTATTTGATATCCTAATGATCTAAAAGTGAGATGCCACTGCAGAATCTTATTCGCTGGAAACACTCCAGAAGAGGAATCATATTTCTCTCCTGTCACGACAAACAGAGCGTAAGTTTCTATGTTTTACAGTCTGAACATGCAGCACATTCTTCTGTTAAGGTTTCCGATGGACAAACCAATGCTTATGTCTGACCATGTCAGTCTTACCTCTTCATTATTCTGGCAACCCATTTTGATAGTTCTTGGCCAGTGCTTCACAACAATATCAGTTCATTGTACATAGTTTTTAATTTGAAACTAATATTTCATTATTTTTTCTATTTCAGCCTCTTATGAGGAGCGTATAGCAAAAGTCAAAGCAAAGCTGACTGATAATCTCTCGCATTTGCCTTGAATAATAACATCTATACTTACTTTCAAGAGAACAGATGGGACCATAGAAGATCTGTCCTTATTAGTGCAGATTCTGCCACAACTACAACCTATACAGGTATGCTGAGATTTTTTACGCTTTTATTTCATTTACAGAACCATGTCTTGATATTTCCATAAAATCTTAAAGCAGTTGCTTATGGCCCTTTTTGAAAACGATTATAATCGGCTTATCCATGAAAATAAGGGAGTCCCACCAATGTCCTGCTTATTCTCGCTTCTGTGATAAGCCGCTTCAGAGATTTGTACACATGAAACAATAAGCAAGAAAATCTTCGCTTACCTAATAATCTAAGCATGGCTTAGAGAAGCGTTCCCAAACAGGGCTGATGCATATGTTTTTTAGAGTTCATTTGCTTTACCTGATTACTTTGCTAAGATGCAATCTCCTTATGCTGAATGTCGCTCCTTAAAGCTTGGCAGGTCCATGATGCTTATAGTTTGATGACAGAGACTGGGATCTGGTTCACATTTGGGGAGGAAAATGGCAGAGATCAAGAATGAGATGATTGCATCATTTCAAGACAGTTTTCTACCAGCGATTGCTGCCTATTCCATCCATTCATCAGTCGTCAGCAATTAGGATGTAGAACATGCAGAATGAAGTAGATCGAACCCCCAATTTTTGGGGAGTTGTATTGTGTGCTTTCATAGAGCATAAGTGTCTTGTATTCTGAATCTGTTATAATTAGTAGAGATCATCCTCTCCAAAAAAAAAGTATAGAGGATCATGCAATGTTATTCTCACACGCTGTCGTATGTACCAAAGTACCTAGGTTGGGGTTGAGCAACGCGCCTATGCACGCGAAGTTTATTGGCACTCGCATCTAAGCAACATTTTGTTCTGTTACGATAATAACACTTGAGGCAGAATCATTTGGTTTCTCATGTGACCATCCGTCATTGCTTCGAGTGCATCCCATCCCTTGTGGTAATTGCAGTGTGCTATACATGACGTCAGTGTCACGTGGTTGTAAACCTGTAGCCGGAATGGACGTGGGCTCCGGGATTGATTAGTTTTCTTCTTGCTTTGCTCCCACGGGCCTACAAACGGAATGGGAGAACATCTTGTACCCTCTGTATAGTTGTAAGCAATCAAATCTTGAACAGCTTTGTGCCGTTATGCCAGACTTGGAATGTCATGACAGCAGAGTGGCATAAAGTACCTCGCTATGCCGATTGATTCAAGTTCCTTGCAATTTCGTTCGTGAAGTTGTATGCCATGTGCTGTTGGTTCGGACGATATTTCTTTAAATATTAGAGCATCTGTAGGAGCTCTTATATGTCTCATTGGCTAGCTTAAAAAAGAGAAAAGAGAGAGAAAATCACATCCAACAGACTGGCCAACTTGATGGCTATTTTTCATGCCAGCGGTCTCCTCTTCGCTAGCTACCTTTGCCTAGACAGACGCGCTGGCCAGTTTTAAATATAGAAAGTCCGGCCAGTTTTAAATATAGAAAGTCCAGTTTTAGAGAGTCTGTTAGTTTACCCCTGCTTTTAGGAAGTTTTTTTAGCTAGCCTCTGAATCTTTAAATTTAGTTAGGATTATTGCTAGTATTTTAGATTTTAAAGATGCTATTGTACGGCTGTGGATCGAACTTAGCTCCGATGGTTAGTGGTGTGGCTGTATGTTTCGATCACTCAAATTCAAGACTTTTTTAACACAAGTTTGGATATACTTTCTTCTCCGTACTTAAACGTAGGACAATTTAGCACATTGGAGCCTTGGAGGAGTATTTCTTTTTTTCCTAACACAAGAAGATGGGTGGGGCTGGGGGCTAGCAGGAACATAGTAACAGGAAACGGGGTCGATGGCATGTTCCACGACCCGGGAACGTCGTCCCAATTCGTGGGTCGGGGTCACCATGGGGTCATCGTCCCCGCTGCATCATCGTCCCCACCCCATAGGGTCGTAAACTCTGGTCAAGGTCTTGGAGATTGCCATGGAGAAGCTCCAACATGAGGCAGGCGTGATGTTGCAGCATAGATTGGGCAATGAATATGCGCGAGGGCTTTGGGACAGCTCATCTAGCCCTTTTCTTTTATCCTTTTCTCCCTTTCCTTTGTTTTTCTTGACTCTTTATACCACGTTCCGGGATCATCGACCCGATACTCCTTAGATCACGTACCATGTTGTGAATTTTCATCTCAAAGAGGTATACCCCCTCCGTACCACAATTTCATAAAGCATCGACTCTCGATCCTCGATCCCGTTCCTCGACCCAATCGACCCCGGAACTCTGTAACTACGAGCAGCAGGAATGCTCTTTTGCCATCGTGAAGAGGGCAAAGAAAACAAAAGGGACGACGACGAAATGGAAAGAATAGCAGAGAGAAGAAGCAGCTGAGCAACTGAATTAGGACGAAAGCAACGAAACCGAACGAGGGGAGAGGAGGACGACGACGTCGCGTCGTAGCGAAGCAGGCCAGCCGCAGCTGGAGGAGAAGAAACCAGGAGGGATCTACGAGCGGAGGAGGGGTGGATTGGACGAGAAAGAACAGCGGCGACACGAACGGAGAGCCGGGGCCGCATGGAGGCGGCGATGGATCTGATGCGGCGGATGCCGCCGGGCAGCGCGGAGACGGCGCTCAACGCGCTGCTCTCCCTCCTCCCCGACCACTCCCTCGACCTCCTCTCCCAGGTCGACCTCCCGCTCCAGGTATTCCGCCGCCGTCCTCCCCGTCGGGGCCCTCGGTTCGGGTAGGGGCGCCAACGCATTTGATTTCTCCGCCTTGGATATCGCCCGTCGGGATTGGATGCTCCGCCGGGCGGTGCATTTCCTTTGATTGTTTTCTGTTCATCAAGAGACGCGCATTTGTCGCCTTGCACCCACCCCGGCCGTGCACCTGCGCTTGCCGTGGATTCGTCTGAATCGAGGTCCAATTGAATCGTGATGTTCCAATCCCATTCTGCGCTTTTCAGTGGAACTGAATCCAAGTTATGCTGCCCGCCGAATGAATTACGTAGGCGAATTAATTCTAGTGTGCTACCTTGTTGCCAACAGATAGATTCTTCAGTTCCCTTTGATTGTCTCTCGTTTCTCCAGTCTCTTATACCCAAGGAAAAATGGTGTATTCTTCTGCAGGTTTGCATGGATAAGGAGAATATGAAGGAATACATTCTATGTGAGTATAACCGGGATGCTGACTCCTACAGGTCAGAACCTCACCATTACCCCCATGATTCCATTTTACTCATGTTCTCCATTAGCACTGGAATGTGCAGCCATTCAACGATGAAAAACTAGGGGAACAAAAAGTAGGAGGCAAATGGAAATGGTGCATTAGATTCGGTTATCTTCATTTTTTAGCGCATGCTGCAAAAACAAGGTCCCATTGCGGCGCCTGATCTGGGTAGACACTGCCAAGTGATACTGACACCTGATTCTGTGTGGCATCCCCAATCATGAAAATTAGTGTGCAGAGCCATGGATGCATTAATTAGTCTGATTCAGTTGGTAGTTGGCCATACTTCAAACATTGTGGGTCTGTTTTTCTTGTTTTGTTGATTGTGAGGTTGGCTTTCAGATCACCTTGGTCCAACAAATATGACCCTCCTTTGGAAGATGGTACAGTTCCTTCTGAAGAGATGAGGAATCTTGAGATCGAGGCAAATGAAGTTTTCACTGTCTATCGTGACCAGTAAGGCTCATATTTACCTTACTGTCTCATTAGAGCTGTAATGCAACGTAAATGGGATATGAAAAGAAGGCTATGACCCATAGTAGCTTTATTTCTCAATTTAGTATATGATTGATGATATCTATCAGGTGGATGTAAAGCAAGTAACAGGTTCTTCTGTTAACAAATAGGTACTATGAAGGTGGGATCTCATCTGTGTATATCTGGGAGGATGAAGATAATGGTTTTATCGCGTGCTTCCTAATTAAGAAAGGTCTACACAGATGCCCGGAGTGATATTGTTTTCCCACTAAATACTCTTAAATTTTCTAATTGAATTCTTTTATGGTTTCAGATGGACAAGGAACAAGAGGGCACATGCAGATTGGTTCATGGGATGCCATTCATGTTATTCAGGTAACTCGTGGTAACCTTGCATATAAGTAGCCAATTGTTATACTGTCTGTTTCTTTTCTCATGGTAACCTTGCCCATAAATTGCCAATTGATAGGCTGGTTTGCCCCCTCCTGTTGCTCTTTCTTGTTATTTTTCTACTTAACAGTTAAAAACATGTGCGCGCTAATAGGTTGGTCCTGAAGAAGAAGGAGCAGCACATTACTGCTTGAACAGCACTGTGATGTTGTCGTTGACAACAGATAACAAGCAGTCTGGAACTTTCAACTTGTCTGGATCAATTAGACGGCAGGTTCATTCTCCCGCTCTTCCCTTCTTTGCTCTTGTAGTGTTAAATGTCTTCCAGACCAAGGGCATGCTGTGTTAATCCAGGTGCTTTACTTCTTTGTGAGGACGCAACTGCCATTCCTATTTTCCAGCCATCGCTATTGATGTAGACCTCAGACTTTGTGCATGTAACAGTGTTCACAAAAAAAAAGAAATCTGTAGGCTATCTATTATGAACTAATAAAGGTATACTTCAATGTCCAAACAGTCAACTGCCAAGGTACTTGCAATTTTATCAAAGTCAAGAAGACAGATGGGAACTGATGGGAGTGACGTCCTCATCAGGAATATGATAGCTAGACTAAGCAAATCAATGAATAACTTTAATGTGTTTATGGAGGAGCTATTGTTGGTGATCAGCTATGTAGGCATTGTCTGAGGCAGCACTTGTTTAATTAGAAGCATTACTGTGAATATATAGAAATTTGGACAGGCTAATGTGACAAATATCTGTTTCTATTCGCAGATGAGTATGACTCTTGCTGTAGCAGATGGGCACCTCGTAAATATGGGGAAAATGATAGAAGAAATGGAGGGGAAGCTGAGAAATTCACTGGACCAGGTAACAGTTTCACATAGACAATGGCAACTTTGGTGGATACTGAGATCCACCGACATCATTTGCAACTTGCAAATTCGTCGGTCGTCAAGCTTAATATGGTTGTGGTGGCAGGTCTATTTTGGGAAGACGAGAGAAATGGTTTGCACTCTTCGGCCGCCACCAGAAGTGCTTAATATGAGACTACCCGACAGCTGAGCCAGTGCATAGTATTGTGAATTTAACAAAGAAGAGACATCATGTCTTCACTATTATTTCGTTAGGCATGGTCTGTTTGTGCTTTTCCTTCTTTATTTGTACTTAATATAGCTATTAGTCTGTGTGTCAGAACCGGCATCTTGTTGAGTATCATAGGAGCTTCTTGTCTGATTCGTTGTGATTAAACGAGAGATTGAGCGATTCATGTCCGCTGTACCAGCTGAGGTTTCACCCGGAAATCAGGAGTGCTGTTGTCACCTATTCTGTAAGTCTGATGTTCTTGTGGCTTGCAATTTGTTGAATCGTGAATAGGACATGGCCCATGATTTGATAGATCAAATTCTTGAACAGATGAACAAAGATGGACTTGGTATGAGAGTGCCTGCAGGGCTTTCTGAGGTTGTGTTTAGTTCCTCCCAACTTTCCATCACATTGAAATATTAAATATAGCAAATGATGTATGCATAAAGCATATATAGGTAAATAAAAAAACTCGAGCGGACATTAAATATAGCAAATGACGTATGCATAAAACATATATAGGTAAATAAAAAAACTCTTGCATAGTTTTGATGTGCGCGACAAGACGAATCTCTTGAGTCTAGTTAGATCACAGTAGGACAACAATTATCATAAACAAACGAAAAGTGCTACACATTTCACGGATCTAAACCAACCAGCCTGAGTGCTACACATTTCACGGATCTAAACCAACCAGCCTGAGTTCCTCTATCTATAGCCGCCTGCCAGCCATGCTTGAGGTCAGCGACGCATGAGGTTTACGGAAAAACAATTGATGTCTGCTCTATTTTGATAGACACAAACAACATTGTTATCGCGTCATAAACAAACACCGAAGCATCTACCATGGTGGATGCAAATATGCTGACCAAATATTATACCAGCAGTTCACAAGTTTAAGCCAAAAACTACAATAGGGAGACTGTTTGGTTTTCTTTACTTAATACAGGCAGTGAGTGATCGATCCATCCTCCAGATTTTACACCAAAAATCTAAGGGAACATCTAGTCTAGCTGGATACCACGCGTGGTCAATGATGTTGTCTGAGCAAATGGATTTGCTTCTTCATGGCTTCGCTTCAGCGAGCTGCTTCCTCCTCTCCCTTGCTCTCCTCTGCTTTACCACCACCATCTGCATATTGTTCCGTGAAGCAAGTTCAGTTTAGTATAGAGTCTCTTCAAAACTCAAAAGAAATGTTGCCAGTCAGGATTGAACTGGTCTTTCAAGGGAAAGTCAATTTGGACTAAGAACACCACAACATTTTTGCATACTAATCAACACTTTGACGGCAAAGACCCTGACTTGGACCATTTATCACTGTGAAGAAATCAATACTTAAGACTAGAGCAGTCTTGCCTAAGAATCAAAACGCGGCAAATGACTGGGTCTGCAAGCTCCAAATGTGGCACCATCAAGAACAGATGACAGCACGTTTAAGGATATATCATTATCAAAAAAATTTAGCAGCCACAGGAAGTCAAGAACAAAGTAGGTAACAAGCAAAGCTGCTGTCTTTGTTTGCTTATAAGGTCACAAGCTATTGAACTATCCTATGTTGTTATTGTTGTCATCTGAAAAGAGTCACAGAACTATGTATACTGGTTTGTAAGAACTGGCAAAACATGCCACCATAATTCTGTAATAAGAAATGATAAAGGGCTAAATGTAAAGGTTGCAAGACCTTCTAAACTACAAGTTATCCACCAACAAAATTTAGAGAAAATTCCAATATCAACACTAGAATGTCCAGTTCCTCATGATAGCGTAAATGTAAATCTATGGCTAAATCCAGCAGCTGTCTTTAACCGAAAAAACAACACTGAGAGGACCAGGAGAAAGGTGTACCTTTGTTAGCACTTTCGACCACATCATCTTCATCGTCCTCAATATCATCATCATCATCAGCACCACCCATGTCCAGTTTCTAGAAACACAAAATACCATGAGACAATTTGCTCCCATCTTCTCAATCACTGAAGAAAGCTTTCAGTAGACACTTACCGAGAAGTCCATGTCACCAAAGTTATCAACTGCAGCATGAATAACATTTGTCACTCCAAGCTAAACCAGATAGTTGTCCGAAAACAGATACAAAATCAATCAAAACTGAAAGTCTTACATCCAACATCCTCATCATCCTCATCCTGCCATTTGTCCCAGTCCACCTTCAAGAACACAGGTGGTTTGCCCTCCTTTTTCAGGAGCCTTGGCCACCACTTGCTCTCAGCTTTCTTGATCAGGTAGCATATGGTCCTTGGGGCAACAGCTGCCTTGCTCTCCTGCAAACAGTGGGACCAATGCAATTAGCGCCCTAAATCCTACATCCTGAAGAGAACATGTTAATAATAATTACACTAACCTCCACATTAACAGCATCAAACAGCTCGAGGTCAAACTCATAGGGCACGCCATCAGAGCCTTTTGCTGAAAAGTTGAATTGGCCCTCAGGCTTCAAGTTCAGTTTCACATCCTTGGCATCAGGCAGCTCGATCGTCAAGAATACCTTGTCGGACCTCTGCGCCCACTTGGTGAGCGGATGGCGACTGCAAAGCAAATCGATCCCAAGAATATGCAGCTCAAAAACTACTCAAAGTCAACATATCTCAGCCTCTCAGCAGATATTACATAACCATAGATGGTACAACAGCATATTCGAATCCCCAAACACCAGCAACTTGCAGAGTACTGACAGTTTGACACAATCATCGCATAATTCATCCCAATTATTCGATAAGTATTCAGAACAATTATAAGTAGCAGACATGATTGCAGCAAGCAACAAGAGCGTGTCTATATCAATCAGATGCCTGGCAATTTCATATTTCTAATCAGCCAGGCTGAACAAGTCGGCAACAAATTTCCTCCAGCGCATCCGTGTTTCCTAGTCTATCTTCCACCAACAAAGCTAGAACAACAGACTCGCTGAGAACCTACGGGCTAAGTAACACCACCACGATAATTGCACATAATCAGACATCCCAAACTCCACAGCCAGAACAGCAGCAAACAACCGCACCAGGGCCAATGAAATCCAATAACTACGGGAGGATCGCGGCGAGCTTAGTACCTCATGCTTCCTCCTCGAGAACTCCGGTGCCGCGGCGTGTTGTTCGCGTCGGGGATTTGGGGGATTAGGGTTTAGACGACTTCGGGAAGACCGCCAATGTGGGAGGAGACTGCGGGAGAGGTGGGTATAAGAAGAGGAAGCAGCGGACGGGAACGGGAGGGCGACGGGGGCAAGCTCGTCAAACTGCGGGTCGTACGAGCGCTGCTGCTGCTGCTTCCAAAAGGCTCTAGATGGTTCCATATACTACTAGCCTGGTTATCTGCTCGCTCCTATCGCTCGTAGTTTGTAAAGTTCTCCCTCCATCAGGTTCCATATATTATGGAAAAAAAATCTAAAATTGATAGTACGTGTATTCGTTGTTACAGTCTGTTTCGTGTTGGACTGACTGGGTATGTCTATTTGGTACTTTAACCTATTTAATGCATGTATTTTTCAGGCCAATCAGATTTTACACGCTAGAAGAGATTAATTTCTACTTATCTTTGTGCTCATCACAAATATGTATATCAAAGGTGGACGAAGAGAGTAGTAGTTACTCGTATTCATCAATATTAAAGGTTTTTGCTACTTAATTGTTTGAAATTATTTTGCTTTGTTTTCAGGCTACTTAATTAAGTTTTGCTGCTTAATTATTTGGGTTAAATTATTTTGTTTTTTGTTGTGCCCGTAAAGAGCACAAGCATAGTACGCCATATTATTTGAGTGGCATGATTTTAACTTTCACTTGATAGAGGAGTATATAAAAGAAAAATTGCTCAAGAAAACGGAAACATGCTATCAAGATCATCCTTTACCTTTTGGGGAATATCAGGATCTTCCTTTTCAATTTTAGGAGAATATTTGCATCCTCTTTAAACAAAGAATTGTTCTCCATAGTGGTTTCATCGATCATAGATTTTAGAGCATCTTCAGTACGCTGCATGAGACAAGCGATAGCACAGTGTGTAGAAATCTTACTATGGTTATAGGTACAACTTAGAAAAAAAACATATTCATTCACTTGGGAGAGAGAAGCAAATTTTTTTTAAAACTTTCCATTAGTCTATACGTCGTGTTAAAGCTAACTGAATCTCTATCAAAAAGTTATGTAACTTTGCTTTTTTCCCTTGTACAATGAAATACGGTATACATTTAATAATTCAATTTTAGTACGACCTTGGTATTTATATTCCAACATGACTACATACACAACCAAATGTCCAAATATGTACTTAAACCCCACTTCCCCTCTACATAGGTAAGTTTTTATACGTGGGTCTTTGTCTCCACTTTGGAGATATTTGGTAAGCCCATGCTTATTTTATTATGTAAGTTTTAACCGTTGAATGAAAAAATGTTGAGATTAAGAGATGTATGAGATGATATTAGGTTACCTTTTCATGAGAAATGCAAAGACCAACCGTATGAATCCAATAAATAGGAGCATACACAGATTGGATATGAACATATACTATTAATACCATATTTTTTAAATATTTTTCTTCAGAGTTTGAATCAGATGCAAATACCTATCGGATATGAATACAAATGTTGATTGTCTTAGTCACGGATACGAATAAATAAATAGCAATTATGGAGCAAGTCGGACATGAATAATATCAGTCATGGATGTTTTTTCAGATATTGAGTAAAAGCAATAAACATATATATCACATTTGTTATAATGGTATGTTCACTTCATTAGCCCAAATTCTAACTAGTTTATGCTAAAAGAATCAAATTATAGATAACGGACCACTATCGAATTAAGTCACATAGACATATCATTTATTAATAGACAAGCCAAAGAGTCTTTTGGGTACGCAATCATATATATTTTACCTTCTAACATAAATAAAGCTCTGCACTACTATGTGTTTATATATCTTTCGTTATGCGACACTTGAGTGCATAGAAAGATAAAATCAACAAATCACTTATGCACAACCATCTTAACGGATGTTTAACACAAAATGATGGATCAAAAAATAGATTATATAGGAAAAAAATACTTTAGAAAAAACTTGCAACTCCTTCACTTACCAGTCTACAAGTCTTTTTGGAGTTGTATTAAAATGGAACAAGTCTACTTTTAAACATAGAACCATTGCTAGAGTCCAATAGTCCTAACATTTTTTTTAAAAAAAATCTAGGAATAAATAAGTCACACATAACTCCAAATAGAGTGCCAATAGATATATTATATTTTTAGACAAATTTTAGTGCTACTTTTGTATTTTTATGATTTTTAATAATTTATATATGAATTTAGAGATTAAACCTGGATTTTGTTATATATATCTAAAATAATACACCATCCTAATCTAATCTCTGACTTGGCTATCTGGATTATTCAATCAACTATCTGATATCTGCTTTACTTATATCCAAATCTGATATCCAATATCCGAAAATATTTGGATATCCAAAAAATAATATCTGAATCACTATCCGACCTCCTTAAGTCGTCGGTCGGTCGAGAAATATCCATACCATTTACATACCTACCAATAAGCATAAAATAAGTTGTGAAAACAAAACGGTATGGATCAAAATTTATATAATATAAAGCGTGTATTTTTCTATGATTTCTGAATAAATACTAATATATTATCTATATATCGTAATTGAGTAGAATAAAGCATGCATGATTTGGCGAACTGATCGGTTGGTAAGGTTTTTATGGTGGAACCTATCTACTATGTTTTGAGTCCTTGACTCAGTATTGGTTTCGTATTTTTTGGATTTATTCTAGGATTTAACCGGCGCTATTCTTTTGGTGGTAGGCGACGTGCCCGTCGATAGCTAGACGCCTATGGTGATTTTGTCAATCTCGACATCTGTCAGTTCAGTTTCTCAGAGGTGCTCATATGATAGAGTTTGTATGTGTGTATTTGTAGGGTTGAGTGTGCTTGCGTTGTGAGCGTGTGCGTCGGTCTTTCGGATAAAAAAAGAAAGCATGCATGATTTTGCATGTATTACCATGTTAAAGAATAAGTTGCTTACCTAGGAAACCTATTTGGAACCATATTCTTTGGAGAAACCCTTGGTCTTGTTTGACGGCTATGGATATATGGAACTTAGCCCTCATAGTCTAGGCACACTTTTACTCAATGAATTTGTTTATATTTTTATTCAACTCATTTTTAACATTTTCCATGCAATTCATGGTATATTCTAATAGATTGATTTAGAAACGTCTAGGGAAATAGTCATGGTATTTATGGTCCAAACCCAATAACCTATATCAGTCAACAATGTACACTTGTCTTCTACTCCACCCACTTCATCTCCATATTAATACCACACCATTCCCCCTGTAGTTCCCCATTTCTAAAGTCCACCCGCAGACTTGCTGAGGTAGCCTAGCGACGGCGGCGACTCTCCTCAATTTTCTCGCCAAGTCATCTCGTGTCTCCGATGTTTCCTCGCGCAACCTAGGTGATCCTGATAAGCTACAAATCATCGATTCCCCGCCCAACTTCTTCAAATCACCATATTTATTCCTCTCAGCTAGCCGCATCCGCCATCACTTTAGGTATTTGGCGTCGCCATTGCCGAATCTCCATCGACATCGATTGCCGACGATTCCTCCCTCTAGAGATTTGAAAAATTGCAAACTCCGGGTATGGTAAAGACGGACTACAGAGATCTCTGCGGATTGGCCCCCTCGCGCGATGTTCTACATCAATCTCCATCTTCACCAAGCGATTTCGTCGATTCGTCGGAGAATGGTAATTTTTCCTCTTTTTACCGCTTTCTCTTTCAGTTTCTATCCTTCTGAAAGTATTTCTACCATGTCTAAAAGACATAAAAGGGGGGGTGTTTTTTTCCTTTAGCCGGAGACAAGGGGGAAAGGAGTTAGCAAAACAAAGGTTGGCTAAAGTTACATCTCTAGTTGGCCCCATTACAAGCCCATGGGTTTTGGCCCACAGAACGAAACTCAGCTCTAGTTGGGGCCTATTACAAGCCTATGAATTTTGGCCCACAAAACGAAACCCAACTGCTGGGAGTTACCAAAACAAAGGTCGCCTACAGTTATACATCTCTAGTTGGCCTCCACCGCAAGCCCATGGGTTTTTGGCCCATGAAACGAAACTCAGCTCTAGTTGGGGCCCATTACAAGCCTATGGGTTTTTGGCCCACGAAACGAAACCCAGCTGCTGCATGACTGCCCCTGGTCTACATCGGGATTCCTACGTAGCTTCCGAAATTTTTTTGGGCCACTTGGCTTCCAATGTTTGAGATTCGTGCGGTCAACGTGGGCCGTACGATCTCCATCTTTTTTCCTCTGTTCAGGCCATAATGCGTCAGCGAGCGTGGAGGAGCGGGAGTTGGCGGAGGGGTGGGAGCCGGGCGGGGGTGGCTCGGCGGCGAGGGCGCCGCCAGTTGTGGGTTAGGGTTTTGGGGTTTTTGGGGTGGGGGCTCCAATGGCCACCGGCCATAGAGGAGAAGGAGGTGGAGCGGCAGAGGACCGGCGACGGAGGCGAGGCGATGCGGGGAGCGCCGCCGGCCGGGCGGTGATCGGCGGCGGGGGCAGTGAGGCCATTGGGTTAGGAAGGCTGGGTCGGTGTGGAAGGCGTGGCGGCGGCAGTTGTCGACCTTGGCGGCGGGGGCAGGGGCGGACCCAGCGTACGAGCAGTGGCGGCACAGGCCGCCACTCGAAACCAGCAGATGCAGTGCAATTTAGTACTAGATTACTGTAACATACTACTGTAGCTCCACAGTGGGCCGCCACTCGTTTTTTAGCTAGGTCCGCCCCTGGGCGGGGGCGGGGTCGGAGACCGGGAAGAAGAGGTATCGTGGTCTCATGGGCCGTGACGGGCTTCAAAGCCATCTTCCTGTCCAGCCCCCGGCCTGCATTCGAAATTCAAACCCAACCAGCCGACAGCGAGGCAGCGAGCCAAGCCAGCAACCCCCACGCCGACCTCGCGTATTTAAACGACGCCTCCCTCTGCTATCGCATTCTCTCTTCCGAATCCTCTTCTTCCCGCTGCTCAGCCGGACTCAAGTGCGTCGGGGGGAGAGCAAGCCTTCTAGAACCTTCTACGATGGGGGTCCCCGGTACGCGCTCCGCTCGATCACCACCCCAGCCTCCCCGATTCGAATGCTTGCGTTTTCGCCTGAATTTTGGGGGGTTTGTCGGAGTATTTGGTTCCGATGATTCGAGGTGGTCGCACGTGTTTGTAGCGCTCGTTTGGATTCGTAATCGATCAAATTTCTGCGATCCCGCTGGTATCTCGTCATTTTGGGGGGTTTGTGAGGCTCTGCTGGACGATTTGATGGTTTCTCCCAAACCTGCGATTTCATGCAATGTTTCTACCAAATCAGAGCAGTTCAATTTGTGCGATAGGCGAATGCATTTGAGCTAGGCTCGATTTCACGATTCACGATCCATTTCGAATTCCTAGCTCTGCAGTTTCCGCGTTCATTGGTGCGGCATTTAGTTCACAGTTCATTATCGGGTTTCTCCAGTTTTGGGTTCCAAATGGGATTTGTTAATCTTCTGCGCTAATAATTTTCCTCCGATGCAGAGATGGACCACAGCGACATCAGCGTCACCCCCGGCAGCGGTGCCAGCGGCAGCGACGGGAATGGGGCCCGCTCGATGTACACTTCGTTGTTGCGGCGCCGCCGCCTCACGTCGTCCTCGCCTACGGGCACCCAGCTCCTGTTGCAGCTCAACGCTGCTGCTGATGGCGCGGGCTCCGGGTCTTCCTCGCCGTCATCGGCCTCCGCGGGCCCCGACATCAACCCCGAGGACTCGCCCACACCGCATCCTGTGAGGCGCCTCGTCCTAGTTTCCCCAATGGGCTCGCCGACGGCGACGGACGACGACGTCCTGATCATGGATGGCGTGCTCGTCGACGACGGAGCCGGCACCCCCACCAGCGCGAGGCGCTCCACTTCCTCCGTTGACAGTAACGGATTCAGGACCCCCTCGAGCGCCAGGCGCTCCGTCTCCTTCGTCGACAGCAACGGGCCCGGCAACAGGCGCTCCGTCTCGATGGGCGACCTCGTCTTGGTATCCTCCGGCTCTCAGGGTTCCAGCGGCGGCGGGAATGGCGACAGGCGCAGCGGCTCCAGTGGTCAGGTAATTGTTCGCTTGGCACTGATGATCTCAACGTTTCGAGTCCATGCATGATGTTCTTCGTTGTTTTACCTTGGGTTAATGGGATGGGTTCATGGCTCGGATGACTGCGTGTTGTTAAATAGATGTATGCTGCATGTTTGACATGGTCAGAAAATGAAGTCAAATTCTCCGTGTCAGTTAACCGTAATTGTTCACCATACTGCATTGCTAGAATTTGGAAGAAATTTAGTTCGTGCATGGATTTCTTATGGCTACATTTGTAGGGTACAATTTATTAGTCATTCCAGAAGCTTTTACTCTGGAATACAAATAGGATAAGGGAAAGAGATTGAGCATCAATTTATCTTTTTTTAGGGAAATCAATTTATCTTTATTCTGAGTAGCATCACTTTGGTGCTTTCAAATTAGGCATGAAACCGTTTTGCTTGTTATGTATAGTATTGCATTGCATCAGTGTTTTAAACTACTCTGCAGACACAACAAAATATTCCTAAATCACATGAGGCAGAATGAGAGCCTGTAAACTACTCCTTGATAGCGCGCCCTCACATGGACCTGCTAACTAGAAAGCATGTTCTGCATTTTCTGAAATTTTTTCTTAGAAGGAAGTATTGCTGTTCATTTTGTTTCTGAAAGTTATTTGCACTGTCTTTGGTGCTTGTTTAGTTTTCTGTACTCTTACGAATGGTGGATAGAAATTCTCCTGTACTTAGCCATAACAAGCATAAAAGAAGGGATAACTTACCTGTTTAGAAAAGAAGAGAACTGTGTGTGGAGAGGAAATCTTCTCACCCCTAACAAATCCGTATTCTGGAACCAATTATTAATAGGGCCATAATCATGCTTATGAAGGAACAAAATCAAGGAGGTAGAATTGTTGAGAGGAATGTTATAAGTCATTCCAATATGCATAAGCTGATCAATCGTTTTTATTTTGCCTCTGATTCTTCAGTTTCCTCAGAGGAGGGAGGAATCTCGTGGGATGCAAGGCCAGAGGAACAGATATCATGAGGTAAATATTTATTCTGGGCCATTTGTTTTTACTCATGGGGTTGATCAAATGATGATAGATGATCTCCTGCATGATTGCATAGCGTTTGCATTATTTAACCCATAATCTAAATGGTAATTTTCAAACTATGAAGTAGTCTGATAATATCATCATGGCCTATACTTTCTGTGTGAATCCAGACGATAACAGAAACGCATCTTAGTGCTGCTTTCTTTCACAAGGTTCTTCCCTGTTATCTGAATGGCAAGTGAGTTTTAAGTTCTTTGGAATCACTTTTTGTCTTTGGATTGGCTGTTTACCTCGCATGAAGCCATTTATATAAGACTGACGAGGCAAATTTCACTATTATATGTGAAGTAAACCGACTATGAATTATAGCCAGGCACTGCCTTTTAAAATCACAACAACGTTAAACATAGCCTAGTCTTTTGTGCAAAAGCTTATTAGAGATGACTTCATATGTGCCACTTCATAGTTCATGGTTCATATTCAGAGCTTTTCATTTCAGAACAATAGGAAATGAAATAGAGTGAAGGTTGTAGTGATGTACCATGCTAATGTCCTTCTGTAAGTAGTTCCTATGCTCATATCTAGTAGTTATCTCAGCAGACAAAAATCCTAGCCTGTTCAGTTAAGGTGAAGGTGCAATTCCAAAAGTTGCCGTTACATTATGATGGTTTGTGTTCTCTTAGAAACAAATATTGATCATTCTCTGGGGTGATTAGCCTGATTTCACTTGGTTTGCTGTGAATCCCTAATTGTGTAAAACTGACAAATGGTCGATTAGGGGCTGTCAGATGAACAAACACCTGAATCAACTAGAGACATAAGCAAAACACAGTTCTGAGCCCCTGACAAAAATGATATTTCTTTCAGCAGCAATGCATTTCTCTCCATGGTATCTGCTCCTGTTACAGTTCAATGTATTTTTAGGCTACATGTCAAATATTAGTTTGGAGATACAAACTGTAAACCACATAAATATAGAGATAATTTGCTTTCCCAAACTTGAGCATGACACTGTTGGGAGACCATGCTTTCCCAAGATAGTTCAATTTTAGCTTCTGTTTTCAGTAGACACTAGACAGTTCAATTTTGGTTTCTGTTATCAGTAATGCATCTAGACTGTATAAACAGAAAAGTGTACAGAATCTAAAAATCAACTGCTGTAGTAAAATTCTCACACTCTGCATATGCTTGACTGTAATAAGCAAGGATATTTCCTGGACATGAATTGAATCTATCATTCCACTGTTTCAACTATGGAAGGAACTGTTACCTGTCCAGATTTACTTTAGTCATGTGGTTTCAGTTTTCCACAGCTGCTCATCACAACCTTAATACTGTATCTACTTTCTGCTGCTGCCTGAACAGAGTTATTCTATTCTGATGAACACCATACATGAACACCACGTATGTCAGTAGTAGTTTGTCAATGATTTCACTGAAAAATGAGATGACAATGTGAGGCTCTGATGATCCCATTAGGTGCATCTGTGATCGCTCATGTGCTCTTTGCTAATGCCATATATCACGGTGCACACCAACATACTGCATTTTCGTTTGATGATACGTATCTGATTCTTTTCGTCAGCCTTCAACACACTTGTCGCTCTTCCTGTCTGCAGATGGGATCCCCGAACCGCCGCTGGCAAGCGCAGGGAGCCGGACCCTCCAACATCCACCGGGGGCAGGAGCTCGTCCCTCCCTTCCCCTCCAACATCAACATCCAGCAGCGACCCGAGACTCACTACCCATACAACTTCCCGCAGCCGCGGGACCTCCCCTACCCCTTGAACGTGCCATACTTCGGGCCATTGCTGACAGGAGCCCCGCAGCTCACCTTTACTCCACCCGACAGGCCCCCGCATCAGCAGGCCTCAAGGCTTCCCGCCATCCGGCTTCATCATCCACAACCCGGATGGGTCGTCGTCAGGCCCCCGCCGCCCGACACACAACCCGGATGGTAAGTGAACTAGCGCTCGAACTTTTCCTTGGCCACTACGCCCTGTGGTGACTATGGTGAGCGTTGGTTGTCTGCTACTGCTGGAACCTTGAGTTGCGTCTGTCGTCGGATTCCTCTGCAAACGTGGTCTTTTGTGGAACAAAGGACATGTGTAACCGGTTGTTGGTAAACAATGGTGCCTGTACTCTGTCTGTCCGTCTTTTACCCTGTTGGGAAACATAAGGATTTGCTGCTGTCTAGTCGATACCGTTTATGCAGAGGTTGTTGGGCTTCAGTTTTACAGCTTTGCTTGGTGAATGGATTTGATCTGCATAGCGGCCTGGATGCTGTGTGATCTGGACAGGGCATGGGCGTGCCGCGGATTACGCTCAACTGCAGTTTGCTCTGTTCAGAGCTAACGTTGAGCGTGCCTGCGCAGTTTTCTGATCGATCTGGCCTCCACCATTTTGTTCTTGCCATTCAGTTCTCGAAGTAGTGCAGATATTACTACCCTGCCTTATTTCATCTCTGTCGTGTTTGGCCATCTTTTTCTTTATTTCATTTCTGCCATGCTTGACAACTTTCTCTGGCGCGTCCAAGACACACTGTACAAAGCACAACATGCCAATCACACGCACAGCTCCCAGCTACGCACTACGTAGCTGGTCACTGACTGTAGAGAGAGACTCCTACATACATCGTACATCTTCGGTACAGCTTTCTTCTTTTTACATGACGCTACACAAACACTGCACATGGCCCAATGCCACGGCCGTACTCTGCTCAGAGCTCTCAGCCGTCCGAGGACGGCGACGGCGAGGCTGCTCCCTTCACCTTCTCCTTGGTCGCCTCCACGGCGTCCCCCGTGGCTCTCGCCGCCGCCGCCGCCGCCTGCTCCACCGTCTCCTTGCCCGTCTCGAAGCTCTTCTTCGCCGCGTCCGCCACGGAGCCGGCGCTCCCGGTGGCATCGCCGCCGTACCTTGGCACAATGACACATCACATTAAATAAGTTATTAAGATCGAGTTGATCTTGCAGCACACGTACTTAAACACAAACGAACAGGAGACGGTGAGCTAGCGCGCATGTACCGGGGCTCGTCGGAGCGCGGCCGCCGGAGCTTCATCCACGTCAGCCTGGCCCACGCCCGGAACGCGTCCAGCCGGCTGTTGAACCCCGGGATGCGGGCGTCGCCGCCGATGGCGTGCTCCACGGGCTCGGCGCGCTGCTTCCCGACCTCCCCGGCCCCGCCGCCGGCTCCCTCCATCCCTTTGCCGACGCCGTCGCCGGCGCGCGGCACCGACGTCAGCAGCACCGCCACCGAGGCCACCAGCACCGCGAGCAGGACGACGGTCACGGATATGGTCGCGGCGCCCTTCACCGCCGGCTGCTGCCCGCCCTCCGCGGCGCCGCCGCGGGCCTCGTCGGCGCCTGTGGCCGCGGCCGCTGCCCTGGCGTCGACCTCGGCCATGGATTCAGGCGCGGAGACCGGAGCGAGATAGAGAGATCGGTCGAAGTGATCGGCCGCGCGCGCGTGCACACGACACACGGGTACGCTACGCACGTGACGACAGCTAGCGTGCCTCCTGATCTAATAGTAGGCGCGCGCGCGCTGCTCGTGGCTTCGTGAGTCGTGGTGGTGCGGTGAGTGGCGACACGTCGCCGATACGTGTCGAGCCCGACGCGGGGAGGCCGAGGAGGCGAGGTGGGGGGGCGCGGCGGCGGTGGACGTGCGCCGTGTGAGTCACGGGTGAACGTGTCGAGCACTCGAGCGCCGGCGGCACCGGCCTTCAAAACAAAAGAAGAGCGCGGGCGGCACCGTGGCATTGTCAGAATCGACGGGCAGGACGAAGTTCCTTTTTTATCCCTCCAACAACCATCATCATAGTCCAGAAGGGCCTAAGAAAGCCCAAAGCAATGATAAGGCCCATGCTCTTCTACTCAAAGGAGCAAAGGAATTCCATGTAACTTACTTGAAGAGGCCCATGCTCTTCTACTCAACGCAGTACGTGTGCCTTCCAGAGTTTTTCTTACATGTAGCTAAATATATACTCCCTCTGTTCCCTTATGCAAGGCCCATTAACAAAACTGAAAAATTCCTATATGCAAGGCCCATTCCAGTTTTCCATGGGGATCGGAACCCTCCGTCGCTTCGTTCTGCGCCGGGTGAGTAACTCCCTCGCACGCTCGCCTCGAGAGCCGTGACGGCCGAATGCTCCGCAGAAAAAAGAATGATCAGTTGTGAAGAGGCGAGGCAATGTGCCATTCGTATAAACCCTCTCCACCTCCCGTCCACCAGTCCGTCTCTACCTCCCTGGCCCTCGCCTAAACCATAGAGATGGAAGAGATCACCAGCCAGAAGCAGGAAGTGGTCACCGGCAACAAGGAGGGGGCCGGCGGCAAGGAAGGGGGCGGTGACAAACAAGGTGTCGGCGGCAAGGAAGGGGCCGGCGACATGTTCGTCGACGATTCCGATGAAGTTGCTTTTGTGATGGATTCCTTGGCCAACAACACAGTTGTGCCTGACTCCCAAGAAGAAGCTGACATCGAAGTGGAGAACAACCAACAACCTGCATGGTGCTGCTGACAGTTCAATGGAACCCGCAGATGCCCTAGTAGCTCTCCATGCAACCAAGGTGAGTATATTTCAATCGGAAAGAGAGGCTCCTCTCGTGTCAAAATTGATGCTTCCAGTCATGGTTCCTGGTTTATACGGAGAGAGTGATGAGGAAGTGAATGAAGCTGCGACAAACCTACTTTGGTTTAGCCATGGATTTGCACATGGGTTTGGTTTGTCAGAGATTCCTAACGAAGATTTGGACAGTGAAGAGTTTGAAGATGTGAAGCATTCCATGCTGAAAATCGTTTACCCTTATCTGTATGCAAACAAGTAGGATGCTGTGTTCTAAATGAAGATGTGAATTTTCTATGTATGCGGAATGAAAATGTTGTTTCAGAATATTTGTGTTCAATTTTTTTAAGAACTAACAGATGCGAAGAGGAAAAGCATGTCAAACTAATTCAAAATAGTTTAACACTGATACATGTTTAACACTTTGATACCCACACAACTCTAGCACTACACACTTCACCTAGCATCAACCTTGGCCATTCTCACCGTGGACGAACTGAACAGCTTGGATATAAAGGTCCATAGGACAGTGCAAGGTTACTGGTAGTTCACCTAGCATCTCCAAATGTATTTTTTTCATGTATGGGATGTTGTAGTGTTGTCTTCCATTTTGCTTCATGATCTCCATCATGCAACCCTGTTGTGTTAAGAAAATCCAATTTAACCTATCTGCTGGGTAGTCAGTGAATGCTTTCTCAACTGTTGCCACAATTTCGTTGATGTTGTTTGGAGTTCCTCTCTCAAACAATGCCTGGATTGCTGCAAAAAAACCAAGATCCAGTACATTAAGATCAGGTGAATTAGGTGGCTGACATGTTAGCTTAATGTCCCACCCATCACATTGGGCAGCGGCTACAAATGCTGGGTCGTTCACGTCAATATGAGTCCTTGCATTATCTTGTTGAATGTAAATGGGCAAGTGCCTTTCCTCGGCTGGCCACTTTTCTTTGATTGCGGGCAGCACATTGTTTATTAGGAACTGACGGCTAATATCCTTTGTAACGGACGTCATTGCTTTTGTGATCAAAGTACCTACACACATAAACAATTTTAGTAAAATGCAATAAGTAATGAAGTCAAATTTAACAATGCAAGCACGGATGTCATACCTCTAAGTCTGTTGCGGCTTCCTCTCTTTGCCGGCTCCAAATAGACGAAGGGAAAGACACCTAGTTTACCATCAAATATGCAATTTCCATTCTCATCAAATCTAGGACGAGTAACCACAGCAAGGAACATCACTTTCTCTATAAAGTTTTTGCTTTTAACCTCCCTATGAGGTCTTTCTTCATCGTTGGCAAGATAGTACTTTTGGTTCCGACGTGTTCTGTAGAACCACTTCTCATCAATGTACACGATGTTGTACATTGGGTTAAAACTAAGATGACTAGGTCCATATAGTGCCAGAAGCATGGACAAGCAATACTTGACACGAGTTTTCTTGTTCTCATCGGTCAAGCTGAACTTAAGGTCATTAGTGTGCCTACGGAAATACCCTTCCTGGTAACGCCTATAAAGCAAGGTTTTCTTCAAACCTAGTGCATTTGCAAGATCCTGAAAGGTTGTGCGTTGCCGCAAAGGCATGTCTTTAATGGCTTCAGGGTCTATTTCAACCCTTTTGCGACCACAGTTAACCAATTTGCTTTTAAGACCCGCAATCCCACCGTCCTGTCCAGAGCGCCAGATTCTACGCACAACTCTAACAGGAACACCATACTTCTCGGCAACCTCTTTGGACACACCACGATGCAATACGGGAGGATCTGTCTTTGCCAACAGCTCTAGATAAACAACAGTTTTGAAATCTTCCGTGTAATGTTTCCTTTTTCTTCCATCCGAATCTGCAAATGATAATTTGAATTGACCTCTACATACTCAAATGATTACACACAAAAAATTACACTAATCTGAACATGCTAGGATCCTGCATGGCACTTTATGCATGACCCAACATTCATGATTCGAACTGTATGAATAAAAATACATCTATCTGCATGGCACTGTATGCATGCTAGACCAATTATAATCGCATCTGCATGGGAATAACTTACTCTCAGCAGCGACACCATCAGGAACGGCAGCGGTGACTCCTCCATCATCAGCAACGACGCCATCAGGAACGACAGCGGCGTCTCCTCCATCATTAGCAGCGACTCCTCCATCAGGAACTCCTTCGACAGCAGCAGCCACTCCTCCATCAGGGACGACGGCAGCGACTCCAACAGAAGCAGCGACTCCTCCATTAGCACCGGCCATTCCACCAGGGACGACGGCAGCGGCGGCTCCTCCACCAGGGACGGCGATAGTGTCATCTTCATGATCGGAACCACCTATAAAACACATGGTAAGTAAGAATGTCCATGCACGGTACTGGCACAACAAAAGTAAACAGCATCGACAAGTACCTTCATCAGACCACACCAATGCATAGTCTAGCTCATGAGCAGGACCCTCCCACTCGTCAATTTCGTCCCAATCTATGGGTGGCTCTGCATTTAGGTCTAACATTGGTGGCTAGCAGCAGCACGGAGGAGAATGGTCGAGAGGTTGATCTAGTGATCTCATTTTCACCCGCTGCCTATTTATACAGATGATGAACCTTCACTTTAGATTGAAAATGAATGGAGGGAGAGTACAGGCGAAACAAAAGCTTTGGCGCGAAAACAAAACTTTGCGAAAGGAAACATTCAACACCAAAAAGAAAATTTCGTGAAAAGAAATATTCGGCGCGAAAGGAAAGCGCCAGGCAACGGAAAAAACGTGAAAGTTGTTGCCGCACGCGCCAAAGAATGGGTCGCTGTGTGCAGTGCGTGATCCGCACCGGATCGGCGGTGGCTTCGCGATGGCAACGAGGAGTCGACAATTAAACACTGATTTCATTTTTAACGAGGAGAAACTAATGACTGATTTATCTGGACTCTTTTTCTTGGTCTTTGGGTCATGCACAAATGGGCCTTGCACAAGGGAACGGAGGGAGTATTAGTTTTTTAATGCATAGACATATGACCGGTTCATAAGCATCCATGTGTTGGCACTTGTTCGCCCGGCCAGGCTCTGTTCGATCTCTGGGTCCGTCACTAGTGAACTCATTGCATGTTACAATGAATGGCTATGTGATTGTTTTTTTTATTTTCAAGTGGGCCCTGTGCTACTGTTTGGTCGAGATTGGATTCATCAAAACTGGCTACGTGGCCTATGAACGGATTCATCCACTGGTCCTGCCCTATTAATCCACTTGGTCTTCCCATAGCGTCAGGCCCACAGCCAGCCTTGAGCATGATGAGCTCACACGCAACATCATTGTTGTGAACATCTGCTTTGTCAAAGCATCAGAATTCAGAGCTCGATCGGCGGCCTCGCTCCTCTTCAAGTTACATGCATGGTAGTCATCTGGTCGCGTTGTCTTCTCATCTTTCATTTTCTCATTTACGCTGCACATTAATTACCATTTTCCTGGACCAGCAAATTGCTCCGGATGTCACATAGTATTTATTTACGTTCCTTTTTCGATAGAAAAGTATATTTTATTTTGTTTGAACATCAGCAAAAACTAAGAAGAATCTTGCAGCTAGCAAGGCGGTAGTTGGATTCTTGGGGTCTGATTGGATGCGCATGTATGATTTGCATGGGAATGTATTTTACTGCGGCTAGCTGATGAAGCAAATTGCGGTTGTTTGGATAGAACTAGTAGTGTGACACGTGCGTCCGCATGTGTTTAAAAGAGATCACATGACTTAGAAAATCATTAATCAATAAATTAAGATTCAATAGATAAAAAAAATAGAAACATCAATAATAATATGAGAACATATAATAGTGCATATTATACTACACCACTGCCTATATTGAACAAACTAATCTCACCTAAGACATAGATTAGCACATAGTGTATGTAAGAACATAGACTCCAAAATTTAATAGAAAAAGGCATATGGCATCAAAAATTATGGAAAATCATAGTATCTTTATGTCATTCTTATTTAAATTTTATATCATTGCCATCATATTAATCGTTACATTGTTGTTGATATTCAAACAGATTTTAAAGCCACGAGAATACTATAAGGACTGGCACAAACAAGAGTTAAGTCCTATACTCAGTTGCAGTAGCTAACAGCTATAACATTCTCTCATTCTTATTCTTACCCTATCATTCTCGTCCCCATGCTTCCTCCATATCTATCACTCTCGTCTGTACTCTCGACCAGCTGCAAATGCAGCATTCAAAACATGACGCGAAGGCTCCCTGCTCCAAGCCTAGCTCTTACCTGCCTTCCACTCATACAATTTGTGGTTATTTTAGCAACAACTATTTAAAAATATAGTACCAACATCAATTTTTATTGAAAACTCTCCTACATAGAATCAATCTGATTGCACCCTCCACTATTAAGAAGATGCACTAACCACCAATAACATGTACTATATTCAAATGATAGGAACTTTAGAAAGAATCGAATTGGTAGGAAAGAATCAAGGCTGCTAAGACGAAATGCAGTCTCTGTGGGAGCTTTCCCTCCTCCCTCAACAACTGATGAGCATCTCACCGACTTTGTAGTGCTTTTCATGCTTTACAGTTTAAGATTGCGATCACTAATTCAAGAATGTGCTTATTTTTGAAAATAACAACATGCAAAAATTAAACATGTGACTAATGCTTAATGAAGTCTATAATATGTAAGCATCGTATGAAACAAAAAAATGCTAAGATGAAGAGAGTTTATGTGCCATTCAAATAAAAAAACGTGAAAACTAATACATGTGACATCGAATTATTCAGATAAGCATCTCACAAATAAATCATAGATGACTGATAAAAACACTCAATTGACCAACCTTTTAATTATGCAGGTATGACTTATTTGTTGCCAGCAGAACAACAAATTCACATATTTCTTAATTCATTCATTAATCTCAGCTTTCTTGAACACCAGAATAAATGACATAGAATTTAAATGACACAGTTCATCCATGGACCTCTGCAACATGAAACTGATAAGACATTTAACATATTGTCAATCTATGTGTAATACAATTAGTTTTCTAAAAATGCATCGATCATCATCCAAAAGTTTTGCTTATCAAAAGAGGTGATATGTTTCTTGTACAATTTTTTGACCAAGAAATGCAAAACTAACATCTTATTATCTCCTATAGTTGCTACATACCCTGCTCTCCATTATCATCAAAAGGGTTGAAGTTCTCCATGGTGTCATATTCAATAAAAACATATGTGAATAAACATTAAAAGCCATTAATTGGCAGTTTTCTTGTCCAATAGAAGCAACTTAACAATGGAATGATAATACCAAGAATAATAAATGGAAAATACCATAAATTAAGATCACAAGAAATCTACATATATGTGTAGGTCTAGAACTAAAAATACTGCCTTATACCAACTCAAATCAAAATCCTTATAATTAATAATTTTACCTTTTTGATGTTTCCATGTCATAAAACACACAACAGGTGGGAATATTTTAGAGTTCATTTTTTATTTAGAAAATGAAAGAAGATTAACCGAACTATTGTTTTATCACTTTTATGACTTAACACCCAGTAACTCCCTATCATGTCTATGTTCCTGCGTTTTGCCAGGCACATGGCGGATCCAAGCTTACCTTACTAAGCTGATGGTAGAATGCCATGCTAACGCTATGGTAAAAATGGGTCTCCCCCTCCTTTCATCAAGCTTTTTTTATGACAGACGAGTCCTATGTGAGGTGGGGGTCGGCCTATTCTTGGTAATAATTGTTCTTAAATCTAATTCTCTTTATAATATAGATATAGATAGGACACTTGACAACCAACACAGATATCATTCAACGGATGCACATAATATTCTTATGGAGTCTAAAAAATATACTTAGCTTTACCAAAAAAAAAGAAATACCCTTCCAAGACACTTGATTTACCTTCAGAATACAAGTTTGGTTGGTTTGATCAGCACTATTAGATGGTGCTCCATAACTGTAGAGAAGTAAAAAAAACAATCTGCATAAAGGTTATGAATACTGAACTTAATGACTAGCAAACTTAGATTTTATTTTCAATTTATTCAACAAGGTTACTAAGGAATTTTACGTTTGACAGTTCTCAGCATACATTATCTTTTTATTATGATAATTGATTAGTTCGAGACATGCTTTGAAGCAAAAAAAATCAAGAACAATTTTAACAAAGTATATATGTGGCGGATATAGGACCGTATGAAACATTCACCACAGATGGCTAACAAAAGTACAATTACCAAAATTGTACCTCCAGAAGAACAAAAGAAGTGTCAAAGATATTAAAAATGTAACTTATCTCAAGGATTTATTTTTGCTACTTTGTCTTTGCATCAATAGCTCGGTGCACAACTTACCATATTGTACACTGCAAAAATAGAAAGGAAATGTAAAATTATTTGAGTTAAATCCGAACGTAATCATCAACTACCATCAATTTGAAAAATTGCTCAGATTATACATATTAAATATGGCAGCATAAGGGGCACGACATCGCAAGCAGAACTTACCATATTATACACTACAAAAATGGAAAGAAAATGTAAAATTATTGGAATTAAATCCAAACATAATCATCAACTATCATCTATTTGAAAACTTGCTCATATTATACATATTAAATATGGCAACATAAAGGGTGTGTCATCGCACGCAGAACTTACAATATTGCACACTGCAAAAATAGAAAAGAAATGTAAAATTATTAGACTTAAATCTAAACGTAATCATCAACTACCACATATTTAAAATCTTGCTCATATTATACATATTAAATATGGTAACATAAAGGGCGCGGCATCGCAAGTAGAACTTACCATATTGTACACTACAAAAATGGATTGGAAATGCAAAATTATTGGACTTAAATCCAAACGTAATCATCAACTATCATCTATTTGAAAACTTGCTCAGACTATATATTAAATATGACAATATAAAGGACGCAACATCGCAAGCGGAACTTACCATATTGTACACTGCAAAAATAGAAAGGAAATGTAAAATTATTGGAGTTAAATCCAAAAGTAATCATCAACTACTATCTATTTGAAAAATTGCTCAGATTATACATATTAAATATGGCAACATAAATGGCGAGGCATCGCAAGGAGAACTTAACATATTGAACACTGCAAAAATGGAAAGGAAATGTAAATTATTGGACTTCAATCCGAACCTAATCATCAACTATCATCTATTTGAAAACTTACTCAGATTATACATATTAAATATGGCAACATAAAGGGCGCAACATCGCAAGCAGAACTTACCATATTGTACACTGCAATAATGGAAAGAAAATGTAAAATTATTGGACTTAAATCCGAACATAATCATCAACTACCATCCATTTGAAAACTTGCTCAGATTATACATATTAAATATGACAATATAAAGGGCACGACATCGCAAGCAGAACTTACCATATTGTACACAAAAAAATGGAAAGGAAATGTAAATTATTGGACTTAGATCCAAACGTAATCATATACGCCCGTTTTGCAAGTATGCAGGCAAACTCCTTTTGACCATGATGTATATATGACAGCATACACACTGTATATACATTCACAAATGAAGTATGAGCTGCCGAAAAAAACATCCAAATAGTGCCACAAATCACATAAACATGCGGATCTAACAACTAATTAAATCAATCCGGTAGTTGCATGTGCTGTGGCCGACCCAACAAGTTCATCCTATCAACAAGTTCATCAAACTGTCTAGTTTAGTATCCCATGATGCCGCGGCCGATGTCAGCGGCCGATGCAGGAGAACCTGACATGGCTGACGTGCGGCACCAACCCCACCATCTACTTGCACGCCACCAAGTAGTACCTCTCGCGCCGGCTCAACGTCGCCACCGCAGGGCTCTTCATCACGTCAGACACGGCGAAACTGCTGGTTCTGACCTCGTCGTCCTCCTCGTTTGACGTTGTCGTATCGTTGACGATGGCGCCGGCATTCTTGCCGCAGCCCATTATGCACGACGCCCTGTAGTACGGCCTCCGACGTTGGAGACGCTCCGGCGTGCATGTGCACATATGTGTTGAGCCAACGGCCGCAGGTGATGGCGGAGCGACAGATCTCTCTGCTGGAGGATTTGTAGAACAACAGAGGTCGAGGGGGGATAACGAGAAGTGACGGCTGGTTGGCGTGATTTATATAAGCCCTAGATAGTCTAGTATGGTAATTATTAGACTTCAATCCAGACACAGTCATCAACTAAGAAAACCTATCATATGTTTGAAAACTTACTCAGATTGTACATATTAATTATGGCAACACATTGGACTTAAATCCAAAAGTAATCATCAACTACCATCTATTTGAAAACTTGCTCAAATTATACATATTAAATATGGAAATCTATCATATGTTTGAAAACTTACTCAGGTTGTACATATTAATTATGGTAACACATTGGACTTAAATCCAAACATAATTATCAACTATCATCTATTTGAAAACTTGCTCGGATTATACATATTAAATATGACAACCTAAAGGGCACATGGGTAGATTTAGGTGGGGTGAAAAAAGTTCTGGGTTTGGGGGGGGGGGGGGGGGCTTCATCAAGCTTTTTTTATGACATGTGGGTCCTCTGTGAGGTACGGGGTGGGCCTAATCTTGATGAGAAGTGTTTTCAAATCTAATTATCTTTATAGTATAGATAGATGCAAGATGATGAGATATACACTTGGTGCATTTTCACGGAGATAACAAATATTTCCTTATTATCTTGCTTGTCTCATGAGTCATGTCATACGTTCATCTCAAGCTTAAATGCCAGATGGGTGGTAAACAAATGGTGACTTTTCATAAGCAAGGGAAGAATTTTCGTAAACAGGGAATTGAAATTAAAAGTAGTATATTCTCCCTTGGTTTCAAAATGTGAGTATTTTAGTTTTGTCCTACAAGTGAAATTTTTCTAAATTTGACCAAATAATAGACTGAAAAATACACCAACACTAAAATGGTTCCTTACATATACCATGAAATATGTGTTGTTTGTGCATTTAGAAATAAACTAAAATGAACGACATTTTAGCATGGATGGAATAATTAATTTGAAGATGGTGACAATAAAACTGATGTGCCTATCATAAACCCTCATACCAAGTTGTTGTTTTCCAACAGACAGATAACGATGGAAGTAAACAAAATGTTGGCTTTTGAACCGGATACTTTTAGATAGAGGAGGTAATCTCATTTTTTTTGAAAAGCAAGGAGGAGGCAATCTCTGGCCTTTGTACAAACTGGAGATGCACACACAATCATTTTATCTTTTTTTTAATTTTAAATGTGTACACAAGGATTTAAAACCTATTTGGTGCATGCACACCCACAACCCCAACAAAGGTGATTTCACTAGATAATGGTCAGATTTTATATACTTCCTACCTCCTATCTGTTTTTTTATGTTTTAGATACTTCCTACCTCCTATCTGTATTTTTTATGAGAAGATCATAATCTCACGCAGTAGTAGGTCAGCCAAAAACAAATAAAGATAGCACTATAGAACTAGGTACTCTTGATGATGACTACACAAATAACATTTCTATGCTGTGTGAGAAGTATGCAATTGGTCAGATTTCTTAAAAGTCTAACACACTCACAGTAAAATATAAACACGTTTTTTTTAAAAACTGACCGGTCTTAGTCAACTTATTGGTTATAATTATGTTTAATATGTAAAATTATACAGCTAGATTCATATTTAAATTGCTTTCACAATACATTGGTTTGTAGGTACATTGATATGTTTTATGAGAAAATAATGGTGAAAGTCTAACTTTAAAGGGCATGTTAGTATGTTACAAAAACATACACGATTAGGATTATCT
Source organism: Echinochloa phyllopogon (assembly GCA_033239725.1). Lineage (NCBI taxonomy): Eukaryota > Viridiplantae > Streptophyta > Magnoliopsida > Poales > Poaceae > Echinochloa > Echinochloa phyllopogon. The sequence goes on along the minus strand of BTCW01000018.1, from coordinate 56,615,323 downwards.
GACTATATACTATTATTACTCGTAAAGCTTCGGAGTGTTTGTTATTGTTACTTGTTCACTTTAGCTAGGTGTTACTCGTAAAAGTCAGAGGAATTGAAGGAAAAAAGGTCGGAAGAAAAAAAAGTAGGAGAAAAAAACGTTCGCAGGGAGGAAAAAAGTCGGAGGAAAAAAACGTTCGTTGGAGGAAAAAAAGTCGGAGGAAAAAAAACGTTTGCAGGGAGGAAAAAAAGTTCGTAGGGAAGAAAAAAAGTCGCACGAAAAGATGGAGGGAGGCGTCGGCAGGTCTTGGTGGCGTCGGAGGAAAAAAACGTGGGCCTAGTTTTGAATGTAAAGCTCACGTTGTACCTAGTCTCTTAGACTACCATTGAATTAGGTGGCTTTTTATTTTTACAAAGGATATAATCTCCGTATTTAGCTAACAGAATACAGAGTCTCTTGAAGATGCTCTAAGCAAGGAATACCTCATCTATCTATATCTATCTAAGAAGCTCTAGTTCAAAAATCAACATTTTCTTTACTTCCATCATTATCTTTGGAATAAAAAGGCCCAACTTGGTACAGTACAAGGGTTTAGGAGACTCACATCATTTTCGTCATCAACATCTTCAAATTAACTCTCCCTTTTTTGCGAAAAAATATACTTATATGTTGGCTTCGAAAAGTAGGAGTCGAGTTATAAAAAGCAGAAGTGAGCCTGACAGGCCAAAAAAGTTACTCCGTATTTGCGTAAGCACGCGGAAACACAGACACCGTACCACAAAAAAACATACATATCACACTCGCCAAACCAGGTGTGCCCAGTGCTTTGCCCCCGGCCATGATCCATGCCACACTGTTTCATCCGAGCATTGCGTTCCTTCCATATCCGAACATCTTTTCCTTAATACGTGCGAGGCTACGTACCTAGCTCTTTGTGCTAAAATATCCGAACATTGTGTTCCTTCCATATCTGCCACCATACTAAGATCGATGACCAGAGATCGTGTAGGCCTCGACGTGCCACGCCCTAATAAGCTAGTCTCAACGATATGATGGCAACGACTATGCTATGCACCATGTTGGAGCCCAACAGTACGTCTGCCATCTCTTCGCCTTGAACATTCAGTGTGGAGATATTTCCCTGTCCACTGTTTCAGTACGCCATGCATCGCCTTGAACATTCAGTGTGGAGATATTTCCCTGTCCGATTTTATATCACAAGGCTACTGAAGAAATTTGCATTTTGGTGGGTTCTCAAACTTTCCAAATAAGCTTGGTGCAGTTGATGCTGATGGCCCCAGTAATTGTGCGTGATATGCTTAGCTTCTCTTTTGTGGTTGTGAATTTTTAGTATGTTTAATTAGTATATAAAATTATAAAACTAGATTCATATTTAAAATATTTTATTTCACACTATATAGATAGGCTTGTAGGTACATTGATATATGCTTTATGAGAAAGTAACGGTGATTGTCTAATTTTAAAAGATAAAATACATTGTGTTGAACGGAGCACGAGTACACTGGTAATTAAACAAACGTTGGCATTTCAAGTCCATCTAATTCGCTAGACTCTAGGACATATATATAACACATACATCCAATATACAGACCTCTAGGACATATATATAACACATACATCCAATATACAGACCTCTGGCCTCTCTAGCTACCAGCTCTTTGTCTGCTACGTACTCCTGTTATCCTGTACAGTTGCCTAGTACTCTCCATTCTTTAATCTCGTCTCTATCGTTCGTTCTATGCTAATTGATGATCTGATCGATCCATCGGACCGACGAACCCTGCCTATGTATGTGTCGATCGTGCGTTCAACGTCAAAGTTAACCATGACATGGACGATCGGCTAATGACGAGATCGAAAATCTTGGGCGCTCCAGCCTTTGCCTTATACGGAGGTCAATTCAAGATTGGTAGTGGTTGCCTATGCTTATCTAGCTACCTACTAGTCTTCCCTTCAATTTCTTGTAATAATATATCTATTGTCCGTTTGGCAAAATGCATGCATTTTCAGAGACGATCGAGCTAGGGTTCGTTCATTTCGTGTGTATGTAGTACCTGTCACACACGATGTCCTTTCAATCTATTATTATTGTTCTTGCCAATTGTTCTTTCTTCATTGGCTCTCCATCAACTTGGTTATGCACGACTCTCGTATCTCTTGCACCTGTCACATGCGTATCAAGCATTAATACCCACACACCACCACCAGCAGCAACGGGTTTATTTTATTTCTTTGGCCTTTATTTGGAACCTTCGTAGCTGGGCTCTTTATCATCAAGCTTTGGCCTTTGGAACAATCGCCCAGCCAGCAACCTAGCTCCCATAGTCCCATCCCTAAAGAAATTTCTTGGAGTAGCATATGCATATATATAAAATTGGCTAGATGAGATGAGATGTGTTACTATAAAATTGACATAAGCTGTAAGCCGTCGTCAGTGCGAGCCGAGCAGCGAGCTCCAAACCGGCAACCAAAAACCAGATGCATTAACCCCGTCTCTGTCGTGATGCCGTTCACGGTTGCATGCATGGGCCACCGATCCCTCCCTCCTGGCTCCTCGCCCTCGGCCGGCCCGCAGCTGGGTTCCATTTCCATATGCTTCCACAGGGATTATTTGCATTGCCTGTTGCTCTGTGAGACGAGACTGACCACCGACCATGCTTCTGTTTGGTTTGATTTATCTCTCTGTTCATCGATCTGTGGAGAATGGCCAACGTTATTAAAAAGATATATATATATATGCATAAGGGATATAGTATGTACAAGATATATTCATTCATACGTCCATCTTCCAAAGAAATTTCAGAGAAAACGTACAAGCCGCCAGAGCCACTGTCGTCAACGTCCATTTCGAGCGAGTCCATCGACGGCGCACCGCGGCTCATCATCATTCAAACCCTTGACCTGATCATATCCACATTATATGGTAGACGACTAGCTCTATCAACATATATACACTTGCTTTGCTTGAGCTTGAGAGATTAAATTGTGGGGCACCAAGTTGGGGTTCTTTCCAATGCAAGGAGCCAGACGTCATCTCTGACTGCCCCGCTGACCTTGAACTCGATATTTAAGCGGATCACATGCTGCTACACGCCATATATATATTGTAGAACTATTCAGGACAGACAATTTTTTAGCCTGCAAAATGTCTTTGATGACTCAATTAACAAACACAAACGGCGGATTGCCTGTGATATGCAATATTACAGCAGCAAAATGTCTGTGACGATACGCAATATGACACAAACGGTATTTAATTCGTTGAAGATATTATAAGATCACAAGAACACCCAAGACATCAAAAGAAAGGAAGCCATCAAAATCGGGGATAGAAAGAGAAACGAATTAGACTTTAACTCTAAATTTGTCGAGGACTTGAACCCAAATGCCTCACCGTGAGCTACAATTAGTTCAGTTTCTGCATATGGCCTTTGGATGAGCTTTTTTTACCCACTAGAAGCTCCGGTGAGTACACTGGACTCCAGCACGTACTTGAGTAATGACTAATGATGGGAAGAGGGTTGCAAAAGGCTGCCCATGTGTTACACTCAATGAAACTCTGGTGACAAGACAGTAAGGTTCGGTCATAGTACCAGCTAGTGATGTGTCGTGTCCAAGGGCTAATGGCTATCTGAAAGGCTAGCTAGTTCGGTTGCACTAACCAAATATCCTATGATGGGCATGAAATGCGCACAAAGCACCAAGTGAGTACATTTTCCTCTTGCTATATCATTGCCGTGGTTCATCAGCAATGGTGACTCACATTTCTGACTTGCTGTGGTTCAAGCTAAGTCACCGCGTGTTCAGGTGCAACAATAAGAGAATTCTTTAACCTTGTTATGCTAACGACATGGAATTTCAGCATATTGTGCCCCCCACGCGTTGCAGAGTCAAAAAATGACTTGCTATCATTTGAGGAAAAAAATGACGTACTAGTAGCTTAATAAAGCTCCTGACGCTGGAGACGCCTTTAATCAGATCTCGTAGTAGTAGTAACTGTTAACCGAAAGATAGAGCGCACAATAAATGGGCGCAGCTTTCTGAGAGCAGTCAGCCGGTGGCAGCTCAAAATAGTATTCCCGGCGCGCACAAGTTGGTCGATAAAAGAAAGGCGCAAATTGCCCCCAAAAACTTGCGGCCCTGGCCCATCCCCAGTTATGCTTTTATCCCCCCGCGCGGCCCAGCTCCTCTGCCGCGGCAGGCAACATGCGCGCGGCGCCTATATATACTCACACCCGCGGCTGCCATGCAAGTAACTCCGCGCTACTACTATTGTCAGACCAACGTGCTTACCACTTACCATTAGCGCGCTTAATAATCTAGCATCAACAACAAGTAAGAGATCGAGAGAGCATATAATTCCTGCGGCGGCGATAATGGAGCTGCTTCCTCTGCTCACGGTGCTCCTCCTGGCGCACTCGCTGGCCTACGTTGCCTGGACGGCCGCCGCTCGCCGCCGGCAGTCGCGGTGCTACCTCCTTGACTACGTCTGCCACAAGCCCTGCGACGGCCGCAAGCTCTCCACGGAGATGGCCGGCGACGTGATCCAGCGCAACACCCGGCTGGGCCTCCCCGACTACCGCTTCCTCCTCCGCGTCATCGTCCGCTCCGGCATCGGCGAGGAGACCTACTCCCCCACCAACATCCTCGACGGCCGCGAGGACTCGCCCACGCTCCGGGACTCCCTCGACGAGATGGACGCCTTCCTCGACGCCGCCGTCGCCGAGCTCTTCGCCCGCACCGGCGTCGCGCCACGCGACGTCGACGTGCTTGTCTTCAACGTCTCCATGCTCTCCCCGGCGCCGTCGCTGGCGTCCCGCGTCGTCCGCCGCTACGGCCTCCGCGAGGACGTGGCGGCGTACAACCTCACGGGCATGGGCTGCAGCGCCGGGCTCATCGCGCTCGACCTCGCCCGGAACGCGCTCCGGGCGCGGCGCCGCAGCTCGCTGGCGCTCGTGGTGTCGTCGGAGGCCATCGCGCCCAACTGGTACTCCGGCACCGACAAGTCCATGATGCTCGCCAATTGCCTCTTCCGCAGCGGCGGCGCCGCCGCGCTGGTCACCAACGACCCGGCGCTCCGGTGCCGCGCCAAGATGGAGCTCGGCTGCCTCGTGCGCGCGCACACCGGCGCCAGCGACGACGCGCACGCGTGCGCGACGCAGCGGGAGGACGCCGAGGGCCGCGTCGGGATCAGCCTCAGCAAGGCGCTCCCCAAGGCCGCCGTGCGGGCCTTCGCTGTCAACCTGCGCCGCCTCGCGCCGCGGGTGCTCCCCGTCGCCGAGCTCGCGCGCTTCACCGCGCGGCTCGTCTCCCGGAGGCTCCTCCCGGCGGCGCACCTGCTGCTGCCCTCCAAGCACAAGGGCGACGCCGCGGCGGCGCCCAAGATCAACTTCAAGACCGGCGTGGAGCACTTCTGCCTGCACCCCGGCGGCACGGCGGTGATCGAGGCGGTGAAGCATAGCCTGGGCCTGGACGACGACGACGTGGAGCCGGCGAGGATGACGCTGCACCGGTGGGGGAACACGTCGGCGAGCAGCCTCTGGTACGTGCTGTCGTACATGGAGGCAAAAGGGAGGCTCAAGGTCGGGGACAGGGTGCTCATGGTGACCTTCGGGTCGGGGTTCAAGTGCAACAGCTGCGTGTGGGAGGTGATCGGAGACATGACCGACAAAGGAGCATGGGCGGACTGCATCGACAGGTACCCGCCGGAGAGCCTGGCCAACCCGTACATGGAGAAATTCGGCTGGATCAACGATGTCGAAGGCGACAGCTTGGTGATCTGATGCTAGCCACAACGTACAGACGATGATGATATATACATGTATACCTTCCATTCCATTCCATGGCGCAAATGCCATTTACTGAAACTGGACACGATGACGACAACGGAAGACGGCCGTAAAAGGCAGACAACCTACGCAGCCGTCGTTCAGTTTCAACAGCCTTTTGGATGCATACGTGGCGTGGTGTTTGCTTCTTCTTTTTTGGGATCATGTTTGCGTGTTTGCTAGCTAATGCATATACGTAAGTAGTAGTTATATGTGTAGCCTGCAGTCGGTAGCACCATATATATTTATTTTATTATTATTTTCCAACGCAAAGAAAAAAGATATGATTTTAGAACAGAGTAGCGCCATGTATATCTTGGCTGCCTGCTTCTGAAACGATGCGGTCGGTCGTCCCTGTCTATACAGAAACGTTTGCAAAAAACAAGTGTAATTTACCCCTGAACAAGAGGATTGTGTTGTGTTGGGTCAGTATGTATACAGCGATTTTGAGAAGTGACGTACGGTGACTTCATATTCTTGTGGGCCATTGGATCAGAGATGTATGGGTTGGGTCAGGTGTGATGAACTGATGCTACCGCGAGTGTCTGATATATGGCAGTACATTTTTTACAGTGGTTTCTTTCACGTACTGTACAGTAGCATTTTAGACACAGGCCGGCTGGACAAGCTAGTCACAGGATCAGCTTCAAAACTTGGATGCTGTTGCCGCTTGAACCATGAGACCAGGTATGGTAACCATTAACCAACCTCTTCAAGTCTTGGATGCAGGGGTGGGTGCAATAACCGTATGTATGGACCTTCTACAAGCAAAGCCTAGAATAAAAAACGAACCGGTTCACCGGTTGAACCGAAAAAACCATGAACCGGTGATCAAACTGGTTTGGTTCAATTAAAATTTAAAAGATCGACCATGCAATTGGACCGGTGTGAACTGGTCAAACCAGCCGGTTTTTTATCGAACCGATGAACCAGTGAACCGATTTTTTCAGTGAATCATTGATCAATTAGATGTTTAGATATTAGTTTCGAATTTTAAACAATAGACTATTATGACATAATTATTTTATACCATCAATTATGTCATATATGATATTTTTTAATAAAACTTACATAAATAAATATTATATTAATAAATGATGAACCACTGGTTCGAACAGTGAATCACTGGTTGGACCGATGAACCGGTGAACCAGTAGCCTGACCGGTTTGATCTCCGGTCCGACTTTTCGCTCTCAAAGGTAGCACATCAAGTTAAATCATCAGTCAAATAAATAAGAGTCTCTCTTTGCAACTGTTGGTAATTTGCTACGAAATTAGTATACATGCTGTATAAGAGCAATTTATCAGCTTGTTTGTGTGACAGCTCACATGCCCCCTTTTGCTCACCCTCCTTAATTCCCACCCGCCACCTTTGGCTTTTCCTTCCTTCAGCCCTGAGTACCTGACAGAATAATAACAAGAAGCCGCGCCCAAATATCCTTATTCACCTATTTTCAAAAAAATATTCTTATTCACGGGGGGAAAAAATCTCGCCGGTGCCAGGTACGAGTGGGTCTTGCGCTTGCGCTATTGCTATCTCCCCCATAAGTATTGTACAGGTGAGGTCCATACCAATCCCCCACCCACATTGAATGATCATTGCTTCTTCTTCACTGTTTCTCTACAATTAAGTTTATTTTAGCTATCTTTGGTTAATATTTTTATTTTGTCGTCATGGTTACTTTGGCAGTACGTCCTCCTAGTTTTAGGCCTCGCTCCTCCAACGATTGAGCTAGTACTACACTAACTCTAAAGCATGCACAAGTGTTGATCCACCCTAAGTCAAGAGGTGTGCTCCAGATTATTTCTGGATCAACAGCCATCTCTTTTCTCTTCTTTCTCTCTCCTCTCCACGTAGGAAAACATGATTATGCATATTCTCAGAGGTCCCCTGATCTTATGTTAACACTTAGATAAGTCCGGAGCGCAGTGCGTTTCTGGATCCGCCCCTGACTACATAGTTTCAAAATCAGCATATAACCATATGGGCACAGGTTCCTTGAGAGTGCACCGCTACCCACGCCCCTAGCTAGCAAGCACATATGGGCATACAGCTAGCATTGTTAGAGGAGGCCTTGGTTGTAGTAGTTGCACAAAAGAAAAATAAAAAAGGTAAATGAAATATAATAACAAAATTGGAAAAAGAGATTACACTGCTCGCGCTCCCCGTGCAACAGAGATTATCATCATCCAACGGGCACCTACCTAGCTGACATGACGTACGTACGTACGTACGCCCGTATATCGACAGGTACGAGGCCGGCCACTACCCTTGTTTTATTTGTTTTCTTCGCATCGCATGGAGCCCAGAGGAATTGAAGGCGCGCGGCGGATACCATCGGTTCCAATTTCCAGCCAGCCCACAATATAATGCAAGGGGGAGATCATATCGAGGCCGGCGGCCACGGCAACTTAGCTAGCTTGCGCCGATAGGGATGCGCATGTGCCACGCCAAGGCCGGGCACATGCTGGGAGGTGTAGCGCTAGCTCCTCGCCTCGCCGGCAGGCAGCAGGCTCGGCGGCTTCGGTTCGGAGGGAAACTAGACAGGGGAGATGGTCCTGTCGTGATATGATAGGCACATGCGTATGCATGGATGGCGCTTGACTGACACGGGCGGTCAGGGAGCGAGCACGTACGGCTTTGCCCTGATCCTCTTCTGATGGCGACCGGGGAACGTGAGGAGATGGAGCGAAATATCCGCGGAATCATTTTTTTTCCTTTCTGAGGCAGAAAGAAAACAAAAGTGCTTAAAAGGAAATAATCTAGAAGGTGGCCAAAAGTGCTTATACGAAAATGAAAGAAAAGGGAACCCAACGGGAAACGTGTTTACGAAAATGGAAACCCAACGGAAAAGAAAAATGAAATCTAGAAATGGATCGCGGTATTGAACCCGACGTGAATCGAACACGCAACCTTCTGATCTGGAGTCAGACGCGCTACCATTGCGCCACGGATCCGGTTATGTTGTACTTCATAACTTATTTATTTAATATATAGATATTAGTCTGTCCATCCATCAACTACAAACCGCCACCGCCACAATGTTACCTACCAATCACGTTATCATATCGGCTAATCCGTCTCCGGCCTATATGTCCCTGTCTCTCTGACAAGATCACTTGTGTCTATATTAAAACAAAGGCCGTCGCTGTCTGTCCACGAACCGAAAACTGCCACCACCATAATACAGTACACACCCATTCATTCAGGGGCGAGTCACCACTCTCAATATTGATCAAATTAGCTGGCAAGCATGCATGCGAGACAGCAGGATGTACAGGGCACGCCATCTACTTCCAGCTAACAGATCGATCAACCCAACACATGCACGAGCGTGGTCAAACCATATCATGGTCATACTCCCTCGGATTCACTGTTACAAATAGTTTCGGACAGCGACACGATCATAAAAGCACAATTTTAACTTCTCTTTTCTATAAAAATATTTCTTAAAAAATTATATATTTATATTTTTATAAAAGTAATTTTCAATACCAATTTATTTATATAATTTTTATATTTTCGAACTCAACAATCTAAATGTTATTTATAATTTATATTTCCAATGTTTGACTCAAACTTTATCAAAACGACTTCTAATATAAAACCGGAGTATATATCTCACACAACGACTTCTAATATAAAAGCGGAGTATATATCTCACACGTATATATACTCAATCGTTGACAACGGCCAACTCTTTTCGTCGCGTTGTGGTGTTTGAAAGCTTCAAGTTCTGACAGCCTCAAGTTCAATGTCTCACCAGGGTTGCGCATTCTCTTTATTTGCGACACGGTCACTTGCATTGCACGCAGCGATCGCTCAGCGCTACCAACTGCTGCTACATTAATTTCTGTACACGAAAGCGTTGAACGGACAACTGACGAGTCAGCGTTCATATCATATTGGCCGGGGAAATGTTAACTTCAGTACCCGGCATTTCTATTCACTCCCACACCTGACATTATATTATTCCTCAGTTCTTTACTAGCTTTAGGCCCGGCCTATCTGGATCCACCTAGCTAATTCACTAGCTGCTTAATTGAAATTAACTAGGTTAGACCAACTAATTAGATACTCCCTCCGGTTCGGTAAAACAAGTCGTTTAGGACAGCGACACGGTCACCAAAGCACAACTTTGACTTCTCTTTTTCATAAAAATATTTTTTGAAAAGTTATATATGTATACTTTTATGAAAGTAATTTTCAAGACCAATCTATTTATATAATTTTTACATTTCCAAACTCAACGACTTAAATGTTATTCATGATTTATATTTCCAATGTTTGACTCAAACCTTGTCCAAAACGACTTGTTTTACCAAACCGGGGGGAGTAGTTGTTATTCAGCTAATAAAATAAACATAGCTGAGAATTAGCCGATTCTATTTGGATCCACTACAATTAAAATTAGCTGACTAGCCATTAGCTAGTGGATTCAAGCACGATCTTAATTCATCTTCTCCAATTTTAACGAGGAAGGGCTTAGATCTTTAGTTTAAGGGGCACAGATGGTGGTGGTAGGCTGGGTCAGCCTTGGGGGCGACAATAAGTTGAGATACCATGCCGGCTAATAAGTAGGTGGAGGACCGATGATACCGTGGGAATGGTCAGGGTGGTCAACACTAATTATCGATGGATGATGAGGTAGAGGATAAGGTCACATCGAGGTGTGCGGGTATGTCTACGCGGCAGGGGGCGCAAGGGATCTAAGAGAAAGAAAACAATCTTCATATCTGCTTGTGTAATATCTCAAAAGTGTTCATCGGATAGTGTTTATGTGTATGTATTCATATTTCACAAAACAATATGCATGCATTCGTATGTATGAATATACATGCACCGAGTGTTTACATACTATTGATCTTTCGTAAAAAAAAAGAAAATCGACAATTAGAGATTGCAATATAATGTTATAGTATGTCTAGAGTTTAACTGGATTTGGGTTCTGTTTAGATCCACCCAGGTAATTCATTAGCTGGTTAGTTGAAATTAGCTGAGTTGGACCAGCTAATTGGATAATTGCTATTAAGACATGTTTGGATCCAATTATCTGGTTAGCTAGAATTAGCTAGGTGAGTCATCTAATTGGATAGTTATTATTTAGCTAGTTAGAAGGATATTAGTTGAGAATTAATTGGTCCTGTTTGGATTCATTCTAGCTAAAGCGGTAATTAGCTAGTGGATCCAAATAGGTCCTAAGCTAGTTGGATCCAATGAGACCATTGGTCTATTAGTGGGTTCTGATAGGTTTCGATTCATTAGTAATTTTGACTCTAATGGGCTATAAATATGGAAACCCTAGTAATGACAGGACGGCACATTAAAAATTCAGAGGCGAGCTAGGCGGGTCCTATATAAAAGGTCAAACGTTGCTGTTTAGTCCTACTCCTACTTCCTTGCACGATTGGAATTTGTGCGTACCATTGACCGCTCAAATGCCTGCTCGTTGACTCATTTCTGGATATATATAATTAATGTGTGGATGAAGTTGTATACCCGGCCCGGCCGGCGCCGGCCGGTACGTCTCCCCGAGCAGTAGGTGGTTGGAGGGAAGGCAGAATGATGTCTCGCTCGTCAGTGGAGAACGAGTCTATTTGCCGAAATCAAGTTTGAGCATCGACCGGTCCGCGCCATGGAGAGGCAGTAGTTATTCCGTATAGATCAAATATTTCTTCAATTCGATCTATCACCTCATGGAAAGTCTTTTTCGTTTTATTTTAGGATTTGTAATTTTGGAATCATTTCATTTCAATAGAAGAGTTATTGTTTCACAGATCAAAAGAGAAACATAAATCTAAAAGAAATTACGTGGAGAAGACGTCGTCAATGGGAGTCTCTCAAAGTCGTAGGCTGTTAGTGTTGTCTCAAATGAGTTCTTGCACTTGCAGGGGCTATCTACCAGGGAGGAGGAGGAGGGGGTTGTGCACTTCCTGAGTTCCTGTAGCGAATAAACATGGTCGAGAGGGACTCGCAACCACGAGCGACACACTACTGCGCGTGCCGACGGCCGAGTTCAATCATATACTATATATCATGTCAGTCCCCAATAGGACCCGGAGTATACAGCATAGGGATCGTTGTTGATATGGCATCATATAGCAATTAGGGATTCGAAGAAGCATCTGCACCGTGTTGCTTTTTGTTAATGATACACAGTATCCCGGTTTACGGCCAGATGCTGTACGTTATGGATAGAAGAATGTTGTATGAGAAAAGAAGCTAGGTTGGCAGAGGTGTTTGTACTTTCCCACCCCTCAGGGATCAAATCAACCCTTTAGGTCGTGACGTTTCGTCACCTCACTAATACAACTATGTCGTCAACAGGTAGGATTTATAATGACTTTGCAGCATGTTCACAACTTCACAAACGTACTACTTTTTTTTAGAACGTGCATAGCACAGATATGTCAAATCTCTCACTACAAGAATAACTCACATCCGCACCCCTCATATGTCTCGATGCACTCAAAATCCGGTGCTAATGTAACGTTAGCACCGGGTGCGAAATTGGGGCGCCCTCGGGAACCCTTTAGCACCGGTTGGTAACACCAATCGGTGCTAAAAGTCCCTTTTAACACCGGTTGGTGTTACCAACCGGTGCTAAAGGCCCCGACCCTTTAGCACCGGATCGTAACACCAACCGGTGCTAAAAGGTTTTAGCACCGGTTGGTGTTACGATCCGGTGCTAAAGGTCTTTTAGCACCGGGTCGTAACACCAACCCGGTGCTAAAGGGGGTGTCACATGCTACTACAAAACAAAAAAAATCTTCTATCTCATCACATGTGCTTTGTAGGTGAGATGGTTAGGTGGGTACGCACGAGCCAAGAGGTCATGAGTTCGAATCCCCGCAGCAACGCACATATTTTTTGACAAATGGACACACCTTTAGCACCGGTTGGGAAACCCGGTGCTAAAGGGCTTTCCCAACCGGTGCGGATGTGGCTTTCTCTGGTAGTGTCTGCACAGGTAAAACTAAGTTGTAGGCAAGCGTAATAATTAATTTCTATGATAGAACTCTCTGAAAAGAAATATAATAACCATCTATTTTAAATAAAGGAAATAATTAGCATCAAAAGTCATGGTAGGTGATATCTATTTTCAACACTATACTCAAGCATAGACAACAAACATCAGAATAGAGAAGTACCACAACAAGCAGCACAGGACAGATCGATTGACAGATATGTCAAACATGGCAGAGATGAAATAAGGGGCCGTGTTTCTTTGGAGCGTGAAAAATTTTTCACGCACGTTTGACCACTAATTAAGGGTATTAAATAAAGTTAGTTTACAAAAATACGTATAAAACCTCACGTTAATTTGTGAGATCTATCTAATGAGACATATGACCGTATAATTAGAGGATGGTTACTGTAGCATTACTGTAGTAAATCATAGGTTAATTAGGCTCATTAGATTCGTCGCGCAAAGTTACACTCATCCTTAAAAAGATTTTACAAATAAATTTTATTTTATACTTTATGCATGCAAGATTTTTCAAGAAATTTTTGTGAATATATTTGTGAATAATTGTCTAAACATTGATTAATTAGGCTCAAAATATTCGTCTCGCAAAGTACAACGAAACTATGCAATTAGTTTTTTATTTCATCTATATTTAGTACTCAATGTATGTGCTGACATTTTGATGTGATGAGAATCTTCTTTTTGCATAGTGAAATTTAGGGTCAAATTTGGGAACTAAACAAGGCCTAAACTGTTCCAAACAATGCCAATGCCAATGGCGGACTCAGGAATTTGGTAGAGCCTGGGCAGGATGTTGTGTACTCTGAAGACGTGTTGCGGTGGCTATCCTAGTTGCGCCTTGTTTTGTTGATCGTATAGCCATGTAAAGCTTCGTTTTCTGCTCAGTGGAGCCCGGGCAATTGCCCAGGGACGCCGGGCCCCTGGGTCCACCCCTGCATAATGCCTTAGTTTAACCCTTGCACTTGCATTGTTTCTTAGCTGATAGGGTATCCCAGCTAAAGATGAGACTATTTGCTAAGCATTAGTACAAAGCAGGGTGAAAATGAATACCTTTGTTTCCCTTCTTTGGAAGGACACTGAACAATTTACAGTTGCATGTGAAAGAGTTATTCCCCTTTTTCGGTAATAAAGGATGCGCGACTTAGAGCATCTTTTCATTGCATGCTAGCTTGTGGTTTTAAAATTCAAATTTGTGATCAGCGACTTGCATCGGCGATGGATCGTGAACGTGAGCTACAGAGGAAACTGGAAAAGGGATAAACCGTACAACACGCTTTGCCGGGGGATAAGTGACTTGAACTGGGGTCACGTTTAGTTTTCAACTTTAACATACCAAAGTTAACATTTTATCATTAACGCGTCACTGTAGCATTTCATTTGTATTTGTGAATAATGTCCAAACATTGATTAATTAGGCACAAAATATTCGTCTCGCAAAGTATAACAAAACTGTGTAATTAATTTTATTTATATTTAGTACTCCATATATGTACCGTTTAAATATGATGTGAATCTTCTTTTTACATAGTAGAATTTAGGGACAAAGTTGAGGAACTAAACCAGCCCCGAAGACGGTGCCATATGAATTGAGAAAGGAAGCAAACAACATGTACCTACTCAAGTCCTTGCCCGGCCGGCCAGACGCCGCGTACGTACATGCACGACAGGGCAAAACGTGTAACACGATGTCAGGTAGCACGTAACGTATAAATATATAACAAAATCACTTCTAATATTACCGGATCCGTGGCGCAATGGTAGCGCGTCTGACTCCAGATCAGAAGGTTGCGTGTTCGATTCACGTCGGGTTCAATACCCCGATTTAAATCCGGATTCTTTTTAGTTACCTTTATCATTTTTATTTCTTTTTTAGTTACCTTTATCATTTTTATTTCTTTTTTAGTTACCTTTATCATTTTTATTTCTTTTTTAGTTACCTTTATCATTTTTATTTCTTTTTTAGTTACCTTTATCATTTTTATTTCTTTTTTAGTTACCTTTATCATTTTTATTTACTCAAAAACCTTTTTTGGTTACCTTTATTATTTACACAAAAACCGATTCATATTAAAAAAATGATTCGGCAAAGGTACAAACATTTTCCCCTAAGCATGCTCAATATGTTAGAGCAAATGGATTCTCCTTTTTTTTCCTAAGCATGCTCATAGTAGGCTTTACTCAAAACAGATTTGGCAAAGATAGAATAATTTTCTCTTCTCTATATGTTCACATCCTAAGAAAATGGATTTGTCTTCTTTTCGTTAAGCGTATTCATACTTGTTTTTACTCAAAAAACAGAACCGATTTTGGCGAAGGTCGAACAATTTTCCTTTACTAATTTTCTAAACGGTTTTGGCACGATTCCGGCCTTCGTTTCGCACATCGCATTCATGTACACCAACAGCATACTCTGAAACAAATTTTCGATGTCATTCCCTTCC
Source organism: Echinochloa phyllopogon (assembly GCA_033239725.1). Lineage (NCBI taxonomy): Eukaryota > Viridiplantae > Streptophyta > Magnoliopsida > Poales > Poaceae > Echinochloa > Echinochloa phyllopogon. The sequence goes on along the minus strand of BTCW01000018.1, from coordinate 56,600,062 downwards.
TTTAAGGTCTGCTGATGTCACCTTTGACAGCAATTAGGCAACACCGACACTGAGGACGGACTACAAATTAAACCAAGCATCTCGACAGTATTTCTCAACTAAAACAGTGTCTCAACAGTACCTGACCGCATGAATTAAACAAGTACCTCAGACGCTCGAGCACGCTCTAGGAGACCCAATCAAAACTACTCTGTAGGAAATACGAGGAGCTGCTGCTTCTACACTAGTCTTTTTCACATACTCCTTGCGGCGGCAGTCAGCACCACACCTGTTATTCAAATGGACTGCAGCAGTAGCACCTGGCAGCCGCTGTGACCACCGTTCCTGCGAGTGGAAAACTGTGAGATCTTCTCACCATTATTCTGACAATAAAAAAAAGAAACAGCAGAAATCATTGCAAGAGGATGCTTGTGTACCGCAATGTGGAGTCCAATGCCTATTCCTTTTTCCCTTTGCCCTGTGCAGCAAGCTTGGCTGCCACCTCGTCTTCTGACAAAGGTAGATAGTAGATCCTCGGGGACGACTGTGTCTTCCTGAAGAGATCATCCAGTGTAACAACAGGGGGCTCAGGTTTCTTTGGCGTGGGCGGAAGCCTCTCCTTTGCTGACACCACCGGGTCAGCAGTTGGGGGCTTAGCAAGGGGTGGTGGAGGTGGTAGTTGCTCCTTCGGTGTAGCAGCTTGCCGCGGCACATTTTGATTAGCCTGAGCCTGTTGAACAGGAGGTGCCCTTGCCGCAGCTGGGCTAACAGGAGCTGCTGGTGGGGGAGGGGGTTCAACCTTGAGCTTCACTTCCTGAGGATAAACAAATTCGGCAACCAACTTATTGCCATTGTTTGGGGGCCACTGCAGGTTGTAAACAGCATCCCTAGTAGCCACAGCTTCATCAACCGAGGAAAACTGCAAATTAGGAGTGCAAAATGAGGCAAAGTCAGCTTAAGATTTAGTCAGAACATGCAAGCAACATAGTTAACATACACAGGAAGTGAATTACACATCAGGCATGAAATGCTTTCAACTAAAAGTCAGCTAAGGTATAAGGAAACTAAATTCTCAAACTCATGTCCACTGTTGGCAATGTATATATAAATTAAATTCCAGGCCACAATAAAATGCAATTATTCCAGTATCAGGATTGTTTATTGCAACAATTATGCTTTGGTGAATCCACTTCGCATGATTTATAACTTAACAAATATCATCAGATTAACAATGGAGTACAGAATGTTATTCAACCCATGCACGCGGAATTAAGTTCAGCATTGCTGTCTAAGTGAGGTTGAAGGCAGCTTTGATTTTTCATTCAAGATGATGCAATAAATAAAAAAGTGAAGTTATGTCTTGGTTAAGCATAGAGAACATACTGTAACATAGCAATGAGTCTTGATATGATCCATCCAGAAGCTTTGTACTGATCCAGTTTTACCAAGAAGCTCCTGCACAGCTTTCAGGGTGAATGGGCGTACAAATCGGTCAATCCTCAACGAAGTTGTTGCAGGTTTCTGAGACGGTGGAACTACAACAGACACAAAAATAGGTTAACAGATATTCACTGATGAAGTATATAGATACAGAATTTGAAGGTTCTGCAAGGAACCAATGACTCACCGCTCCGCTCTTTAGGAGAATCTACACTAGCCGTTGAATCTGACCTCCCAAAAGATCTTTTAAAAGCGGGTTGAAAGACATCCTTAGGAGCATCAGAACCAGTTTGACTCAATGTTTGTCTCTCTGGAACTTTGGCACCGTCTGCAGTCCATCGGCGCTGCCGCTTGATTGGTTCAGTGTTTGCAACAACTTCTTCAGCTGTGCATTCAATTCAACGAGTTAGAATCTTACATTCAATGACTGTATATCCAGATTTAAGAAATTTGATGGCCAATGATCGTATGCTTGTTACATTCACGCATAAAGCAAACTTTTGAACAAATGATGAGAAGAAAAACAAACAATAAAGTAACTGCAAGGTCAATGCAAGCTATACAATTCTCAAATCAAATTATCCAGATGAAGGCTTTAATTGGTCTTCTTAAATAAGAGTGCATAAAGGGAAAAAGGCATTTAAGAGACACCATATTTCTACTAGAGAAGCAATGTGATTGCTCTAAGCATTTTCCTTTTGCATGATCTGTTAACTCCCCCATGTATTGCTTAAAACTTTCAAGCGCCAATTGAAGAGTAACAGTTCCTGCCGGTTGCAAAGCCATTGCAGATCGAGGCAAAACTGCCAAGCCAATATAAACATGTGTGCAGCATTTGCATGCTGACCAGAATTGCAAGGATTACACAACTCAAGAGTCTGGTATGCCAGGCAAAACCACAAAACTAAAAAACATGCACACTAAAGTATGTGTTGAAGGCACTGAAGGCTGAGTTAAAAAAAACTGCAGCATATCATAAAGATATTTTAAGCAGAAAAGACTTGCAGCAAGAGAAACAAACCTTCATGTTTCCTCTTTTCTGTCAAAGCTGATGACTTTTCTTCAGCTATAACCTCCTTGGTATCAACAGAGGATGCCTCAACAACAGAATCAGGGAGGGTCACCACTTTCACATCTTCTGAGTTAAGCTCAGTCTTTCCTCTGAGATCATCAGATTTCATATTGGACTCAACTTGTTTAATTTCCATAACATCCTCCTCCATTGACTCATCACCTGAACTCCTGTCTAAATTTAATTTCTCTGGAGAGCCTTCAGGACTATCTTTCTTGTATGAGTCCACATTAGCGGTGGAATCTATGTCTTCCACAGATGAGTGGTTCTTAACCAGCTCTTTGTCATCATCCAATGGCTGCAAATCCCCACCTAAGGAAGTAATGCCGGATGATGGTTCGACCATCTTCGGCTTAACCTCTAGTTCTAAATCAAAATTATTAGCATTCAAGTTATCTTCTATATTATTCTTTTTGTTAGTTGATAGATCACTAGAAATCGACTCACACTTAATTTGAGACCTATCTGGGCTAACCTCAGGTACCTGATTATTTGGTTTTGACACGACGGGCTCGCGGTCCTCATTCATGGTATCAGAATCTTTGTGCTCTTCATCATACATTGACATGTTGTCACCCAAATCATCCTTGGGTGCCAGTTTCTCCCCATCATCGCTTACTGGTGCAGCTGTGATAGCATCAGTATCCATAGGAGCAGCATCTGAAGACAACGCATCAACAGGTACTGATGCCGAATCTTGCTCTTGAATCTTGCTTGCTTTAGTGGCATCAGACTCGATTTCAGAAGGGTTCAAGTCCGACTTCACATCAGTACTGATTTCATTGACAATTACCGCCTCATTGGTGTCAACATCTGAGGTCTTCTCGAGAACAGGCTCATTATGACTTTCAGTATGTGGTTGCACTTCTTCAAATGCCAAATTTCCTCCAGCAACTGATTCAGGTACTTCTCCTCTGGCAGCTGAGGCCTCATTTAAGGAAGCTTCAACATCAACACTGGGGGGGCCTCCAGCAGCAGAAACTGTGAATTCCTGACTAACTTCGGTGGTAGGAACTTCAACTTGCTGAGTGACATGAACCACGGTTTCCTGATGAACTTCTGTAGTGATAACTGTAGTTTCCTCACTAGCGTTGGCATTAGGCAACCGATCATCTGCACTCGGTTCCTCATCTTCCGCAGCTTCATCAGCCACTTGTTCACTCTGAATGGATTCAAAGAGGCGCCTCACAAGTTCCTCTTTCAAACCCTTGACAGGAAGCCGCCTTTTACGGAGTTCATCCTTCAGATCAGTAACTCTCCACTGATCGATCGGTCGGTTGTTTAGCACAGGATACGATGACATGGTGACTGAAGAAACAATAATATCAGATTCAACATTATCAGACCTCAATAATCTAACATATAATTACATTTTCTTTGGAAAAGTAGAAAAATCGTTTTGATTGACAAAAAGGGAATAAATAGCATAAATCATCGATTGAAGCCTACAGATTTGTAGCTGGATCCTATATGGTATATCACTCAAGAATAATTGAATCAGAGTAAATTGAACAAGTAATCCAACTACTTTAACAGCTACAACTCCTGGAATATTTAACACTAAGTACACCATACAACTCCGAGTAGTAAGTTGGTTGCTAAGCATAATTAAGGGGTAAAGTGCTAGGAGCAAGGACTACAGTACTACACAATGTGTCTTGATGAATGAAATATATAGCACGAATAATTTTCTTGTCTTCCAATATTTACTGAACAAAACAATGGCCACAAATTTGCAATACATGACATATTAATAACAGCATGCAATTGTCAGCCAGAAAATACCAGAGCAGCATTAACAAATGCCAAGTTTGGAGCACTAAGCTCCAGTCTACATTAGACTGTCAAAGCAAAACATTGCAGAACTATGCATCCATGACGAAACGACATATCATGCACAAATCAAGGAAACTACCCAGACATATCCAAAAACCTGAGCCTACATCCCCTCGCACCAAACAAATCGAGCAGGGCGCGGGGTAACATGCAAGGGCACGGGCACATAGCTCACCTGACAGCAATCCTGATGCTGGGAGATCCCGCGGAGCAGATGGCGCAGCAACCTTCACCGAGACGCCAAAACCCTAGCTCTAGAAACACGCAACCATCAGATCGATACCGCCGTGCCTCCAATAAAGCGTACCCAAAAAAACAACGAAAACGCGCGAAAGCAAGAATCGGTTCCACGCACCAGCCGCCGCGAATCCTCCGAGGCCGCGCTCCTGAAACAAACAAGCAAAAAAGCACCACAAATATTCCCAATACAGAATTCGAAAATTTACAGAGGACGGCGGAGGCGGAGAAGGGAGGCTGGGATTGGAGGGGAGTGGCAGGAGAATCGGGGCCGAAACTATCTGGGGGAGATTGGAGCCGCGCGCGTCCCCCCGCGGCTGCGCTAGGGTTTGGGGCACGGCGCGGTTCGAGTGAGGCGGGGGACGAGAGCGAGCAGGAGAGGATGAAGCGGTTTGCGGTGCAGGGGGAGGAGATGGAGGGGTTGGATCTTTTTGTTGCCGGCGTGGGGGGGTCACGCCGCTGACAGGTGGGGTCCTTGCGGAAGGATGGAACAAATGCGCCTTCCAAGTTGGACGGGAGTGGGACTACGCTTTCCTGAATAGGACACGCAGTATTGCGCTCACGTGTCGAGTTGCGTTCGATTTAAGGTTGCGTTTGCCATCGTAGAACCCGTATCGTCGTGAAAGAATAGTGCGGATTCATGTCGGTACAGGAAACTTTCTATAAACCATCTCGGATTGGAGAGCGACAGAGAGAATTTATGCGGCTTCCAGCTCCGCATCTTTGATACGAATTCACACTTCAAGATTTGCCATGGTTGACTCACGGTGGAATGTTATTTTCGTGAATCTCATAATCTTCCGCGGGTATTCAATAAAGTTGGTTACTCCTATGTTTGAAATTAAGTCTAATTTACTTTTATAGGACAAAAGAGGCTCACACACGCACACACTCATTCATGTAAATACAAGCACGTAAACCCTCAGTATGAGCACCACGTCTTGCTATTGAAGGGCACACTACCAGAATAGTTGATATCTGCACCGGGTGAGAAAGCCCTTTAGCACCGGGTTTCCCACCCGGTGCAACTAAACCGAGGCTAAAGGGGTACCCCTTTAGCACCGGGTTGAATAACCGGTGCTAAAGGGTCCCTTTAGCACCGGTTCTAGACACAACCCGGTGCTAAAGGGCCTGCCCCGCAGCGCCTTTAGCAGGGCCTTTAGCACCGGTTGCTGTCTGCAACCGGTGCTAAAGGCCCCGGATTTCTTTTTTTTTTTTGCTTTTTTCAGTAGCCATGCATGTAACCTACTTCCAATCATGTAAAGAAGATCTAGTAAAGAGTCATAGAACTAATTACTGGTATTCATGCTAATACCAATTCAAGTAGAACCATGTCCAGCTTCTGTGGATGTAATAAAATTAAAGGTTGTAATCATTCTTCCAGCATGTCTGGAGGTACAACAGATAACAGATGTTCTAAAGGAATTGATTCATACATTTACGGTGCTTAGGTGCAGAAAATAATTCAGATCATCACTAAACAATCAAAGTTGTTATCCTTCCAGAAGTATCTAAAACATTCTAAACTTTAGAAGCAACATCGACGGCGGAGACGACGAAGGGCGGCGCGGCCGTGGACGATGGCGGCGCGGGGAAGACGGCGAGGGCGCGAGCGGCGGCACGGGGACGTTGGCGGGGACGACGGCGACGAAGAGCGGCGGCGCGGCCGGCCGGGGACGTCGGGCGGCGCGGGGACGACGGGCGGCGGCGCGGGGACGACGGGCGGCGGCGCGGGGACGACGGCGAGGGCGGCAGCGCGGGGACGTCGGCGGGGACGACGGCGACGAAGAGCGGCGGCGCGGCCGGACGGGGACGTCGGGCGGCGCGGGGACGACGGGCGGCGGCGTGGGGACGACGGGCGGCAGGCGCGGTGAGGACGGGCCGCGGCGCGGGGAGGATGGACGAGGCCGCGGGTGACGGCGGCGTGGGCGAGGGCGACGGGCGGCGGGCGCGGCGACGACGGCGGCGGGGACGAGGCGAGGAGGAGGGCCGGCGGTTTGAGGGAAGACGAAGTGCTGCGGGGGCGGGGGCCGGCGCGAGGCTATATAGACCCGGGGCATTTAGCACCGGGTGCAGCCACGACCCGGTGCTAAAGGCCCTTTAGCACCGGGTCTATACAGCACCCGGTGCTAAAGGCCCCCCTTTAGCACCAGGTCTTCCCACGACCCGGTGCTAAAGTCCATTTAGCACCGGGTCTTCTACAGCCGGTGCTAAAGGCCGTAACTGGCGCCAAACGAAAATTGGGGGCCTTTAGCACCGGATTTTAGATCAACCCGGTGCTAAAGGCCCCAAATTTTCGTTTGGCGCCAGTTTCCAAACCGGCCTTTAGCACCGGTGGCTACTATTTGGGAATCTTATAAATATAGTTTTTAATATATAGTTATTAATACTTGTTTTAATTCAGTTATTAATACCTATTAAAAATATATATTAAATAAGAAAATCTTATAAATTACTAGAAAATCAATATAAAATGCTAGAAAATCTTATAAATTAATAGAAAATCTTATAAATTACTAGAAAATCAATATAAAATGCTAGAAAATCTTATAAATTAATAGAAAATCTTATAAATTAATAAAAAATCTTAGAACATAGGTGGAACATAAATGCAAATATAGTCATTACAAATTGGGTGGAACATAGTGCAATTAAATTACATGGCATCATCGTTTACTCGGACACTAATAAACTTCCTCTTTACAAATGTTCCTTGATTGTGATTACGCTCTCCCCAACATCACCAGGGTCGTCCCGCCTGATCTTGTATCGTGCGCAGGTGCAAACCGGACAACGATCCAAGTGTTCGTACTGTCCGCGATAGAGGATACAATCATTAGGACACGCATTGGGGGTCCCCGTACATCCATTGTCTATTCATCTGCATTATTAACCAATAACAAATATACAATACAATTTAAAGATAAAAAAATTTAATATATAAATAAATACAAATTATAATATATATTCCATTATATAAATAAATTTCTAAAACTACATTACTATATTCATTAAATAAATAAATATATCTTCCGTTAAATAAATAAATAACTATTCTACCTTTTAATAAATAACTAATAATATATATTTCATTAAATTAATAAATAACTATTCCAACTTTTAATAAATAAACCTCTCTAATAAATAAAATACATAAGCCTTATAACTAGCTTGCCTTCTCTCTCCATTTAGAATCTTTACAAATTTTTAAAAAAATTTGGGCATCACCTCCCCTCCCACGGCCGAGCAGCATGAACACAACGCCTAAGTGTTCGGCCGGGGGAGGAAGGTGCTATATACAAAAGACATTAGCACCGGGTCGTGGCAAGACCCGGTGCTAATGTGCACCAATTAGCACCGGTTGCAGCCAGCAACCGGTGCTAAATGCCTCGGGCACATTAGCACCGGGTCGTGGCTGCACCCGGTGGGTCTCGCCACGACCCGGTGCTAATGTGTCCGCCCTGACACCCCGCAGCGCCGCCCCCGCTCCTAGCTGTTGGACCCGGTGCTGAAGCCCTATCAGCACCGGGTCCAAAAATGGCCGAGACGGAGGAGGCGGGCGGATGTGAAGCATTCTGGTAGTGGCACGTCGCTGACCGCTAAAAAAATAATTCCGGTTAAATCCTAAAATAAATCTAAAAATCACTCATTTAACATAAATTTTGAGACATAAAATTGATATTGTTGGGTTTATTAAAATTACTTAATTATGATTATAATTTTGTATTGCATAAGAGGAAGTTTAATAACCGGCGAGTAACCGGCCGTATCTGACGTGGGAGAGAGAGAAACCAGGAGAGAGAATGGAACGGGCGACTCGTCAGACGTCGGCCGGCAGCGGGCAGAGACGCGCTACGCTCCCTCCCATTCGCTGCACTGCTGCAGCACTCGCTGCTCATTGGCTCCCGCTCTGTGCTGTGCCTGCTGCTACATTAAATAACTTCGCACGTTGGCATTTATCCATCCGGCTACGGACGAAGCTGTTAGCCCTGATCTAAGTAAATTAATAATGGAGTAATTTTTGGCTAAAAATACGGGTTCAAAAAAATAGACATTATTTACTGTTAGGCTAGCCATGGTCATGGTTCTTTTGGATAGCCTTAAGCCCTTTTGGATTCAGCCAACTTAGGATGCATTCAATTATTCTAGATCTAGACATCTCAAAACAAAAGGTTATTCTAGATACAGATGGGCTAAAATTAGCTAGTAGCATAGGGCCTATATTTTGCGTTTGGCCCGACAAAGATAAGAATTGGCCCTCGATGAGCCTACCTTGTGCGTGGTTGTAAAAATGTTCATTATGTTAAACGATCATTCACAAATTCTAAAAGAACCATATAGGCGGCATCGAGTCGGTGCGACGGGAGGAGCCGGAGCTGTTGGAGTTGACGGGGAAGTGGCACTCGATTTAAATCTAGCTTAACTAAAATTTAGCTAGATATTTACTGGAGCTAAAGTTTAGCAGCTAAATTTTAGTTGACGGTCTTTGGATCCTCCATGTAATTGAAATAATTGGACCATAGTACCCCTATGAAAATAATAGAAAAGAAAAGGATGATGACTGGATTGATTTTAGGAGGGATGATTCCGCCTTTAAAAATATTTTAGTTGGGTTCAACCAATTAGAGAAATTATAAACTTTTTAGTCTGCATCTAAAGTTTAACTGGGTTTTAGCAGCTGGTACAATTTAGTTGATGAATAAAGGGGATAATGTTAGCGTGCAAAGTCTACGGATGAATCAAAAGGGGATAATTGTCACACCCGGATTTTTAAAAAAAAACCCGAATGCGGCCATATATGTGCCCAGGAGGTCATAGTACACATATAGCGAACAAATATGATAACAGCGGAAGTCTAATAAACACTCAACTAATGGAGCCGCAAATCCACATGGACTCTGACTGGGAGACCACAGCTCAGTAGTACGGTAAATCTTCAGGAAACTCAGCAGCAGACACGTGCCCAGCCCAATCTATTTACCCATCCGGGATTTTGTTGAATAAATGACAAGTGTAAGTAAACAATTACTTAGCAAGTATAGCACGGGTATGAAGGCTCAAAGTAAGGCTAGACACGGCTTAACTGCATTAGCATTTTTAGTTGGTTCATTTTAACATTAACCAAATTACTATAATTAGATAAAACCCAGTTGCAACCCAATTAATAAAGTATAAGTGACATTAAAAATAAATAAACATCATCTTCTAATAAAAAGAGATCCAGGCCGCTCGTGACCCTGAGGAAGGCTATCATGATAGATTTACACTCTACAGAGGTTTCGCCCTTTACCCACCAGTCGCGTAAAAGTTCAAAAGAACTTTGCACCCAACCACGCATATCAATGCTTCCGAGGTGTGACTGCATAAGGATACTATGAGGTTTTTCACAAGACACCCTAACAAGACAGTGGCCGCTAAGGTACAATAAGGTGGTGAGACTCTAGGCACCGAGATTGATTGACCCTCAGGGCGCAACGTGAGGGGGTCAATGGCGTCCAAGCGCGGGCAACTCATGCCAACAACAAAAATAAAGAGCGCAACGTGCAGAGCTCCCGTACCACAGGGGCTCCCAACACGGGACTGGGTCTAACGAGACCTAGCCGACGGGGCTACCGTCCTCGGTGGAATCAAGAAACACCACGTGCCTTACTTCCCATAACGTCGTCGGCCACTCTGGTAACCACTGGTAAGCTAGAGACGTACAAGCTACTTGACCAAGACCAGAGCCATAATAGTTCTAGTGGTGGCGACAGACTCCTAGGTTGCCGCTTTAAGAACCGGACCCTAAGGAGAGACACTAGAGCAAAACACACAGCACATGCTCTAATTCCCTAAACCATGTTGCTAAAAAGCAAGTTTTATCATTAATATTGAAGTGAACCATTATATCATAATTAACAATTAAATAATAGTGACAGTAGCTGCGCATAGCAAAGATTCTACCCATATGCAATAATCCCAAGGTAACAAGGACATGAGTATACAAACTAGGTACAACCTTAATATGACATCAATTTAGACACATGCATATGAAAGTAAATGAATGTAAAAAGTGTGTTTATGTAGCAAGGATTGTTCGTGCTATAACTTGCCTTCCTCAAAAGGCTGCTGCTGCGAGTCCTGCTCCGGAAAGTCCTCCGCGTACTCGAAGTCCAAAGCGAAAGGCTCACCGACTGGACACGAATCACCACACAAACATGCACGCAAACCAATACATGCAAACAAATAATAATCTATTAGAATAGTACACCAAACAATAGAAACAGTACAAATAAAGGTTATAGAAATATTCTACGCTTCACTATGAACACATGAGCGCGAAAATCACACTAATCGGAGCTAAAATTGAAATGATATGGCAATTCTAAGTTGCAGGGACCTACTAGCAAGTTTTAAAAGTTTCCAGGACTTATTTGAAAGAAAACAGGGACCTATACGTAATTATGCGTTAAAACCCGAGGGCTAACGCGCAAATAATTCAACTCTGGACCGCGGGTTCTAATATTTAAAAGCTCAGGGGGTTTTCTGAAAAGAAGAGGACCTAACTGTAATTACTTTTGAACTGTGGTGGACTGCGGGTTGAATAACAGAAAATGGAGGGGCTATTTTGCGATTTGGCCAGAGCTGACCGGTACGCGCCGGTTTGACCCGGCGGGGGCTGCGCTGCTGGCCGTTGGATCTGGATCCAACGGTCCAGATCAGACCGAGGCGACGGGGGGGGGGGGGGGGGGGCCGGCGGCGCTCGGACTCGGCGGCGCCGCTTGGACACGGCGGAGCTTCGCCGGAGCCGAGGCCATCTCAAGCTAGGCTGCACCAAAAGCTACGGGGATTGGCCCTACAGCGTCGGGGCGGGGTGGCGAGCTCACCTGGGTGGCTCTCGACGTTAGTCGGGCGGTGTAGACGGCGGGCGACGCGGCGAGCTACTCCGGCGGCCCTGTTTGAGTTCCGGCAAGCGATTTGGCGGGGCACAGGGAGAAATGATGGGCGGGAGCTGTTCGAGTAGCTTGGTTACCTTCTCTAGAAGCGTCGGGGTGGGTTCCCGACGGGCGAGGGGCGGTGGTGGTGAGGTTCGACGATGGTGACCGAGGAGCGGCGACATTCGGCGAGGGGAAGGCGGTGGGAGGCGTGGAAGCTCGATGCAAGGCTTGGTGCGGATTGGAGAGGCTGCGGTGGGGGTTTTATAAGGTCCAGGAGGGCCCTTGGCGTGCGAGCCAAGAAGATCGGCGACGGCGGCGGCGATCCGGGCCTTCCAAGAGGGGAGCGGGGCTTTCCATACGCGGAGCAGCGCGAAGTAGGAAGGGAAGGTGGGCGAGAAGCTTCGGGGAAGCTTCGTGGAGGGCCCACCGGGCGGGGCGGGGCCAAGGCGGCCGGCGAGCGTGGCAGAATCAGCGCCGGGGAGGGAGGAGGCGTCGGGCGGGAGGTGGAAGGTGAGTCCGACAGGCGGGCCCTGCCTGTCGGTGAGGGGGGGAGCGGGGGAAAGGCGCTGCGGGGCTGGGCCGGCGGGAAGCGTTGGGCTGGCGCTGGAGCAGGGCCCAGGTGGGAGGGGGGAAGGCGAGTTGGGCCGGGGAAAAGTAGAGGGGGTTGGGCCGAGTGAGTGGAGAAGTGGAGGGAGTGAAAGCGAACCAAGGCAGGAGCTTAGGGAGCAAAAACGGACTCGGCCAAAATAACTTTTTTAGGACTCCAAACAAGGTGATTCAAATTTGAATTTAAATAAATTTAAACTCTCGTTTGAATCACAAGCAATACAAAAATAAATGCAGTAAAAATGTTTCTACAACTTATATTTAATTTTAATATTCATAAATAATTTATTTAGCCTATATTAATTATGAACAAATTAAAATAAAAGCCAATAAATTACTAAAAATTTTAAATAAGCTAGTTTTGGATGTTACAATAATGTTAGCCTGCAAAGTCTACGGATCCAAGTGTTTGGAAGCAGAAATTCAAGGAACAACGAAACCAACCCTCCTAGCTGTTGAGAATTGAAACTTCTGCTGGCGCTGGCCAGCAGCCTTGGCGACGGCTTTATCTGCTAGACATCTGAACGGACGGACTGAAGCACAAATCTTTCCTTTCCAATCCATCAGCGACTGTATATCGACTACTTTTGTGATCTTATACGGAGGCAAATTCAACAGGCTCCGTCCCCTTCTCTAGAAGGTTTGAACCAGTTGATCTTAAAGTTCAACAAGGCTGAGGATATGTACGTGGTGCTAGGTGTTCGCCGGCTGCTCAGTGAAGTCCTCACCAATCGTGCTACAATGCCGTCTTTGTTTCTGTTGTCGCTGTCTCGTTGATGACCACAACAGCCGATGCACTGAAGCGGAGGCGAGATGTAGCATCGAAAGTCTTATTCTCTTAACTCCAAGGCTGACACTTGATGGTGTACTTTTCCAAGTCAAATGGAGCTTAATTATTTGTAGAGCACCACAAGCCTTAATTGCACACTATAAAAGACATGAATTACAATGCAAAGTCCCGTCCGCTGTGCACCCACAACACTACCCAAAGCTGCTAGCCATCGGCAAGAGAATTCGCCAGCACCGTACGTACGTGGAGTGGATACACGATGGCGTTCATGCAGGAGGAGAGCAGCCAGGACCTGCTCCAATCTCACGTCGAGCTCTGGCACCAGTCCCTCGGCTACCTCAAATCGCTCGCGCTCGCCGTGGCCCTGGACCTCCGCATCCCCGACGCGATCCACCGCCACGGCGCCGGCGGCGCCACGCTCCCCCAGATCCTCGCCGAGGCTAAGCTCCACCCGTGCAAGCTCCCGGCCCTGCGCCGCCTCATGCGCGTGCTCACCGTCTCCGGCACCTTCAGCGTCCAGCAACCACCAGCCGCCGCCGCGTTGGACGACGAAGCTGTCGTCTACAAGCTCACGCCGGCCTCCCGCTTCCTCGTCAGCGACGAGGCGATGAGGAGCTCGTCGGCGTCGGCGAGCAGCCTGGCTCCGTTCGTGAGCGTGGCGCTCCATCCCATCCGCGTCTCCCCGCACGCCGTGGGCATCTGCGCGTGGTTCCGGCAGGAGCGGCACGATCCGTCGGCGTTCGGCCTGGCGTTCCGGCAGATGCAGACGATCTGGGAGCGGGCCGACGACGCCAACGCGCTGATGAACGAGGGCATGGCCGCGGACAGCCGCTTCCTGGTGCCGGTTGTCATCAGGGAGTGCGGCGAGGTCTTTCAGGGGGTCGACTCGCTGGTCGACGTCGGCGGCGGGCACGGCGGCGCCGCCGCCGCCATCGCCGCGGCGTTCCCGCATATCAAGTGCAGCGTGCTGGATCTCCCGCACGTTGTCGCCGGCGCACCCTCCGATAGCAAGGTGCAATTCGTCGGTGGGGATATGTTTCAGAGTATACCACCAGCAACCGCTGTTTTCCTCAAGGTACATGTTTTTTTTGGGGAACATCCTCAAGGTACATGTATACAGTATACTGTATACTTACTGCTCCTTCCATTCTTTATATTATTCTTTTAAAATCTTATTAATAAAAACCTTTTAAAGTTTCACCGTACCATTGATATTATCAAATCTATCAAGTTGGCCGGGTACATATGCACTTATTATTATATTTTCTTTACGAATTCTTTCACGTAACTATAATTCTGGTTGTACCAAACCCCATGTTTCTTTGGGGGCTTAAAAATATTTTGTCCAAGAAATCTTGCATGTATGGAGTATTAAATGAAATCTATTTACAAAAATCTTTTTAAAGATGAGTGTAACTTTGCATGGCGAATTTAACGAGCCTAATTAACCTATGATTTACTACAGTAATGTTACAATAACCATCCTCTAATCATACAGTCGAAGGCCTCATTAAATAGGTCTCATGAATTAAACCAGGGGTTTTGTACGTAGTTTTGTAAACTTACTTTATTTAATACCTTAATTAGTGGTCAAACAAGAAACACATTCAAAGTTATAAAAGGTAGTGGTAAAGTGCAACACTACTTCCAAAAAATGTTTAAATTAATAATGCAGTACTAGCTTTTATTAATAGATTTATAATAAAAACAATTTTATGATATTTTTTAATATAGTGTGTTTTCTAGATATTGCCATCCAAAATACATTATCGGAGGTAGTGTTTCCTATTAGACTTTCGATAGGCGGAAATAGGCACTTTGGAAAATAAAGCTAGTATCATAAGGCCAGTCTCAGTGGGAGGGTCATCGACACAGTTATCTAGACTGGAATCTTAAGAACTGTGCCAGTGGAGGGTCATGGTGATGACCCTCCTCTCACATTTCATGACCCTTTTCTTTTCTCTCTCATAATACTATTGATACATGTTATCAAATTTAATGTCTATGACACTCCCATGACCCTTCCACTGAGACTGACCTAATGATCCTTGCTATTAAGTGATTAATTTCATGCTCCCTTATATTGTAGACAACTTTACATGACTGGAATGACCATGAGTGTGTCAAGATATTGAAGAATTGCAAACAAGCGATCTCTGCACGGGACGCGGGAGGGAAGGTAATAATAATGGACATGGTAGTTGGATATGGTCCCTCCAACTTAAAGCATCTAGAAACACAAGTTATGTTTGATTTCTTTATTATGATGGTCAATGGGATTGAACGCGACGAGCAAGAGTGGAAGAAGATTTTCATCGAAGCTGGATTCAAGGATTATAAAATTCGATCGGCTGTTGGCGCCCATTCGATCATCGAGGTCTATCCATGAACGCTTTACCAAAGCAAACCAACAGTTTCCATGGAATAAAACTCGAACCAACAATGCCCATGAACTATTGTCGACTACACCTGGAGCCTTTGTGGATTGTAATAACCTGAATAGTTGTGTTTTATTAGTCTGGTGCATTGATGCACTGATGCTCATGTTCTCAAAGCCAGGCAGGGTTTTGCATGAGCATAACTTTCTTTAAAGTCTGTTTGCTTGGTCATATAATAAAACGGCGGTAAACACTGCACACCTCCATAAACACACTTGACTTGAGTGTATATGCAACATTGTGTTTACAAAATAACATATTTTGTTTACTATGTGTGTTCAATCTTGTATGTGTGACAACATCAAGGAATATTCTAAGATCACAAGATTCCTATGCAAAGCCTGTGCACCGGCGAGGACAGCGGCGACGAGGCATTCTCCTCTTCTTCTCTCCCCTTCTCCTCTCTTTTTCCTCTACAGGTTCGTGATTTCTCGGTTCTTCCTGCTCCCGTTCTTTGATGGACTCGCCATGGTGGCTGCTCCGGGGCGGGCAAGGTCCGGTCTGGTGCTGTTGGGGCCGGATCCGGTTGCCCCCTGGTCGGATCTATGGGGGCGCATCTCACGGAGGTGCTCTGGCGGCGGCGGCGGCATGGGATAGACGGCGGCCGGTGGGCTTGCGATGATGGTGGCCCAGCGCGTGGGGCCTGCGGTGGCCGGCTAGGCACGTGGCCAGCCATACGCTGCGGCGAGGCGCGTGGGCCAGTGGCGGCCGGCCGCAGCCGGTCGGATCTATGGGGGCGCATCTCACGGAGGTGCTCCGGCGGCGGCGGCATGGGATAGACGGCGGCCGGCGGGCTTGCGACGACGGTGGCCCGGCGCGTGGGGCCTGCGGCGGCCGGCCAGGCACGTGGCCAGCCATACGCTGCGGCAAGGCGCGTGGACCAGTGGCGGCTGGCGGCCGGCGGCCAGCGTGCGGGGCTGGTGAAAGTGCATCTAGGCATTTAATCAATTTTGGTGATTAATGATAATAGAAATTTGGATTTGGATGTAATGCTTTCAATGAGATGTGTAGGTGTAAATCAAAAATGAAAGAAAAAGAAATGAGAATGGAAAGTGGCCAATTCTTATCTCCATGATGGTAGATGCTATTGAAGGATTTAAATTTAATTTTTGGTTTGAATTTGAGTATAGGACCACCGTACTATCAAGAGGGACAAGTAATCGTGAAATCATGTGACTTTGATGCTCAAACAATATCCACAAACCTATTCCCAAAGCCACTGCACACCAAACACATACAAACTTACACAAACTTGCACATCTCATTTCTTGTTTACTATGTGTGTTCAATCTTGTATGTGTGACAAAGTCAAGGAGTATTCTAAGATCACAAGATTCCTATGCAAGCTTCGTGTCTTTTACGTGATGAAATTATCTTTGCAATATCAAGATCCACGCTTCTTGAAGTTTGCTTGCAGTAACCATAGATATCCCCTGGCTCGAGGACCCAACAAATTAAATGTACCGACACTTGTGTGTCAGGTTTTAGTTTTCCTTTGCATGTGAGCAACGGTACACACCGATACTACTTATATGGACCTGCTGATGCTACAGTGCTACTCTAACTAGGCCTCTGCTCAACAGCCAAAAAAAAAGGTAGCTGAGACAACATCCTAACTTACTCATCACACAAATAAAAGGTGCAATAATCTGAAGTGGCAGTAATAAATAAATAAACAAAAAGATGGTGCATACAAAGGCCAGTCGGAACCTACAAATGCAAGCCAAAAAAACGTACAGAAACAAGGTAAATTTTCTGACAAATCTCTCCACCTACTTCAATTAGATCCCACTCGCTTCTGAACTCTCCTGCAGCAGCATGGCATACTCCAACTCCGAAAGCACCATTTCCATGGATGGACGGTCCCTGCCCCGATCAGCAAGGCACCTGCACGTACGCAATGTCCGCAAACTTGTCGAGACACTCCCGGCAAATTTTCCCCTATAGGCGGGGTTCTACAATCTGATCAAGGTTGCCCGCCGTGACGAACTGCATTGCCCCGCTGACGTTGCTGACGAATAATCCTTCCGGAGAATGTTTTCCACGATAGGCCGGACACATAGGAGTATAGGACCTCCAAACAACACAGCACCGAAACAATAGACATTGGATTTCCCAATTAGCCGATTGGTGAAGCCAATAAAGCCAAGTGCTAGAAAGAAAGAATTCAAATGATGTCTTTTCAATGTGATAAAATACACAATATAAACATAGACCGTGTTTCTTTTTCAGGTAGAAATATTTTTCCAAAATAAATCTTGTATGCATTAAGTATTAAATAAAGTTTATTTGCAAAATCTTTTTAGAGATGAGTATAACTTTACGCAACGAATCTAATGGTCTAATTAGTCCATGATTTACTATAGTAATTTTGTAAACTGACTTTATTTATACCCTTAATTATTGATCAAACATATGTGGAAAAATTTTCCACCCTAAAAAAACACAGCCATAGCTAAGGGTAAAAAAAAAAGATGAGGCCGATACAAAAGATGGCTAAACAACGGTACGAATGACCAAATAAACCAAAAACCATGCTTAGTTTGCAGTAGTGCAAAGGGATTGTTAAGGTGTCAGATGACAAGTTGATGCTAGTGCGATGTGTAATCATGTCCATCCAGGTTTTATCATAAGCTCCACAGAAAAAGGTTTTATTATAAGTTAAATGTTTTTTATTTTGGAAAAAGTCCAAATCACTACCCTCAAGTATGGAAAAAGTCCGGATAACCCCTTATGTTTTGGTTCATTTTACACCCATAACTATATTAATCAGTCCAATATATCTCTTCGCAAAATTTGTCTTTTTTTTTCTCCATACAAAAGTGGTGTTTTAAATTCAAAATTTGTGGGATGATAGAGAGCCATATAAAGTATTTTTAAAAATATAATATGAATTTTTTAGCATTATTTCTCATAAAATTTATATCAATATGGTTTATTTATTATTACATATCAATAGCCTTTCAAAATAATGTTGAAAAATTTATTTTATATTTTTAAAATACTTTATATGGTCATATATCATCCTACAAAATTTTAATTTAAAATACCACCTGTGCATGGAGAAACAAAAAAGATAAATCTTACGAAGGGATAGATTGAACTAATTAAGATAGTTGTCGGTGTAAAATAAACCAAAATATACTTTAGGGGTTATCCGGACTTTGTCTATACTTGAGGTTAGTAATTTAAACTTTTTCTTTTATTTTTGACTAAGAATATTTTTTGAAAATAATAACTAGTTTTCATAATGTGTGTGTTAGAGTATGAGTTGTAATAGAGTAGGAAACTAGGAATAGAACATGTAGTTTGAGTAGGACTTCACATGTAACCATATAGGACTCATAAAAATTTTAACTAGTTTTCATAATGTGTGTAATGATGACTCGTATTAATTATCTGTTTTTGGCCTTTTTTTCATCAAACGCTCCGGCTCCCTCTCGTATGTCTTTATAGTATGAAATCATCGAGTTCGTGACCAACATGGTTTCCGGCCAACTATCTACGGTTACAATCTTATATTTTCTATTAAACGTATGTGTCGCACATGCGTTCTTCTCAGTTTATATCTATATACTACAGAGATCCAAAACTTTCGAGGGCCGACGGCCCCACAAATCATTAAAACATTACCTCTCCTATTCAGATAGGTTGAAGAGTCCGTGAAAAAAACACGCACTTAAGTGGAATAGTCGAGTTCATAATGATCTCCGACCTATTAAACGTGCGTGTTTCTTGCTAGTAATATAGGGAAAAAGGGGTTAGGTACCATTTTTTTTTGACACGTCAACATGTACTACGTTAATTTCGTCATACAACACTATAGAGTATATATTATCTTCCTTGATTCGGGATCGAAAACATCGGAGAATATGCTTTGGACGATAGAATACACAATACTGAGAAACTCTGACACGCCTGAGGGAACGTCGACACTACGGGTGTGTTTAGTTCCCTCAAAAACTAAAAATTTTCATCACAACCATATCACATCGTAATCACATCGAAACATTAAATATAACAAACGACGCATGCATGGAACACTAAACGTGGATAAATAAAAAAAAATATTTGCATAGTTTTGGTTAGGTCATGGTAGAACAATGTTTACCACAAACAAACGAAAAGTGCTACAGTACATTATAGTGTCTGATGTGACTTTTTCACTAAACTTTCTCCCCCTCTTTTTACAACTAAACACACCCGAATTAAGTACAAACACGTGAAAGCAATATTATCCTCTGTGCCTAGTGGCGGGGTTCAGGGGCTTCCAGAAGACGTTGATGGGTACCAGGTCATGGAAGTCTTGTTGCTGTCAATCTCCTCACTCAGAGAGTTACCTGACGTGTGCAGAGGTGAGCCAACGCTGTGTTTAGTTCCAAAAAGTGAAAGAAAGAATTTGGTGAAAATGTCACATCGGACACTATAGCGCACTGCAGCACTTTTCGTTTGTTTGTGGTAAACATTGTCCTATCATGACCTAACTAGGCTCAAAAGATTCGTCTCGTCGTGTACATCAAAACCATATAATTAGTTTTTTTTTTATTTACCCACGTTTAGTGTTCCACGCACGAGGAGAGAGATTTGATGTGATTTGATGTGATAGGTGAAAAGCGAAGTTTGGAAAGAGAATTTTGAGAAGTTTGGTGATTTAGTGGGAACTAAACACAGCCGTTGGCTCACCTCTGCACTCTCCTGCAACTGAAGTGCATACTCCAGGTCCGAAATCAGGTCCACCATTGATGGACGGTCAACACTCCTATTAGCAAGACACTTCTCACAGGTTTCGACAAACTTGCTTAAACTATATGGATTTATTTCTCCCTTCAGGCGACAGTCGACAATCTGATCAAGGTTGCCCTCTTTCTTGCAACGCACAGCCCAATGTAACAAGCAAACTTTTCCTAGGAAAGGCCGAGCACAGAGCACCTCAAACAACACAGCACCAAAAGAAAACACATCTGATTTCTCAGTTAGCCGACCGGTGGAGTCATATTCGGGATCGTAGATATTACCGTGTGCATTGCATATCGTGTCATTGTTTGGATTAGTCTCAATGTTATCTGAAATCTTGGCAACCCATTCGTTATCAAGGAGAATATTGGTCAGCTTCACGTTGCGGTGGATGATGGCGTGCTCTGAACTTGTGTGAAGGTAGTGCAGACCTTGAGCCGCACCAATGCAAATCTCTAGACGCTGCTTCCAGCTAAGGGTTGAGTTCTGTGTTTCAAACAGGTTCCCGCGCAGACTTCCATGAGCCATATAGTCATAAACCAGGATCATCTCATCCTCATCACAGTAACCAATAAGTGGGACAAGATGACGGTGGCGGAGCATTGGTCTAATCTTTGTCGTGCGATGACTCTTCAGGCACTTGATAGCCACCATTTTTGTTCCGCCGTTAATCATTCCACGGTAAACCCTACCAAATTCGCCCTTACCAACAAGAAGCAACTTGTCAAAGTTTTTTGTTGCAGCCTTCATCTCTGCATATGAGAACTTGCGGTACAGTTCCGGCAAGGGAGGTGCAGGCATGCTCTTCTTTGAAAACGAAAACAAGTCTCGCCTTTGTTGTCTCTGAAGAGAAGCTTTCCTTAGCCTGCGAAGGCGCTCTGCCACACCAATCATCTCAGGTCGTCTATCCCTTTCCATCATCAGGCATTCAACTGCTAGCTTTGCGGTTTTTTCAAGAATTTTCATGTTATCTTGGTTAGCAATTCTTTCATCAAAAACCCCTCTGATACCTCTTGAAAGAGGATCTGCACATAGGTCAATGATATTGACATTTCCAACTTTTGTTGTTGCCTTTTTCCTAGTGATCAGTTCCAAGAGGACAGATCCAAAACTGTACACATCACTCTTCACGGTGAGACATCCATCCCGAGCAAACAAAGGGTCCAGGTAGCCTATGCTTCCTTTTATATTATCCGTAAATATTGTGTCGTTTGTGTTGACTAGCCTTGATATTCCAAAGTCCGATATTTTGGCACTGAAGTTGTGATCTAACAGTATATTAGCAGGCTTGATGTCACCATGAATGACCTGAGTATACATGTAAGAATGCATGTATGCCAATGCCTCTGCACACTCTGTGGCGATTCTAAGTCGTGTATCCAAAGGGAGGTGACCATCGACACGGTGAAGAACATCACTCAGATTCCCATTATGGATGTATTCGGTGATCATCATTAGAGCATTTTCCTCCACACAGTAACCAATGAGTTTCACTACATTCTTGTGGTTGATTTCACGGTGGACGATCAGCTCTTTCGCAAAATCTTCGTCTTTCACATTGTTGATAAACCTCTTCACTGCAACCATACTTCTATCCTCAAGAACTCCTAGGAACACTTCTCCAAAGCCACCTCTTCCGATCATAGTTCTATAGCTATTGGTTATTATTTCTATCTCAGCTTTTGTGAAACATCTGATGTTATGATTACTATGTACCATCCACTTTGACTTGTCACCCCCTGGGATCAGTTCAGTCATCTTATTCTCTCGAAGATCCATTCTGCGAAAGTGGTAAGGCAGTAAATGTCGCAGTTAGTTAGCTCTGACAGAGAACGCTAGATGGTTGTGTAGAAGAGAATCGATGGCACATTATAAATCAGTACCTCTGGTAGTGTAGTCGTATTTGCAGAATTACACCAATGATCCCAGCAATGGGTAATACGTACAGCAGTAACAACTAGTTCTCCCGTCCGTCTTCAACGAGTGAACTACAGTTCTCCTGATATCCCTTCCAAAAAGACAATTTCCATGGGATGTGTCTGAATGCCAACCTAAAATTTTCCCAGGAGTTTTTAGAACCTGGGTGTGTCGTCTGGGTTCTTCGGCCCTTTTTATCATCCTAATATAATGACACAAGCTTTCCAACATGTTCGAGAAAAAAAATCGCTAAAACTTTTAAAATAAAATCAATAATAGCTTTATTGCAAGCCAGGTGTCCATAATTGCCAACATCTCTGCTGGAGTAGTGCTGGTGATTTGTGTCAGAACGCAGATAGGAATTACGTGACTAGTTACGTGATGTATTTGGAGATGATTTAGTCGTAACTACTAACTCACAAAGCATCTCTCCTGTATTAGCTGATCTATATGTTGTACGTTCTGTATTTATTGGATAGTAATGGACTAACAGGACCATGACTTCTCTGTGTTCCATTATCTCACAAGAGATGGTTTCAGATCGATGTACATATAATCGGACCTATGTTAAGTATAACTAGACCAAAGAAAAAGAACATATAATCGGACAGGCCAGGAAGCGGCATGTTCAATCTTTGCTTCCGCCCCAACTCCAGCTACCGTGCAATAAGACTATAAATATGATATTTGCCTCTCAGCATCCAAAATCAGGGCAACGATACAACAAGATTACAAGAATAACCTAGAACCTGAATCACATCTGACCATGCATGGGCATACCTGCTGAAGTTATGGTCCTATAAGATCATGGACGGAACCGTGCGTGGACGCCAAGCGAATAATCTCCCACGAACAGTTGATGCTCGCGCACCATGGTCCATGGACTAGGCCGGCCAGGGAGTAGACTGAAAAAGGGTCGGTCAAGATCGAAACAAACATAAGCAAATGGGCGTGTAGCTCTCAAGCAAGTTGATCAAATGGTGAATTAGAAGCCTTATGTTATGTGTCGTTGCGCAATATAGCCCCACGAGGTGTAGTTGTCATGTACTCGTATTTTATATGAATCGTTTTCTATCATAATAAATAGGTCTTACTAAAAGCCTCTTTGGATCAACTCGGCTAATGACTAGATTCTTGTTACCTGACTAATTCTATGATAACTGTAATCATTAAATTACTTGGTGTGCTGGGATCCACCAACTAATAGCTGATTGGTTCGTTTAGTTGCAGTGGTAATTTTGTGTCTTATTCTTACTTTAACTGTATTCATTCTTACGCCAACGCAAAACATATACAGTATATTGGTAATAATATTGGTTCAAACCCTTGGGCATTTCGGTAATTCGGTCTTTAATTTGTCGATTCATTAGCTTGCAATAGCTGGGTAGAAGCACTTGATAATACGGAGTATCTGGCTAGTCGGATGGACATTAGCCAATATATTAACACGCCCGTTTGGATTATTAGTTAAAGATAAGGGCGGATGAGGCAATCCATCGAGCACTTAACCTGCGCGAGCAGAACGGAGTCCTGATCGACTGCGTCGCGCCGGGTCTGGAATCTGGACGTGGTGCGCAGAGCCGCCAGACGGACACCGTTATACAATTTTTGGGGGAAATTTCATCTATGCCGTCAAACTTGGCCTGGTAGGCTACTTTGCTCCAACGTTAGACAGATTTGCATCCCCTGTTAGCTTATGTCAAGCTAAGGATCAATAGTCGTCAATTTGTTTTGGAGATCAGGCCGGTGTCCTGCCTAGTACTGATACAACCTCACAAGCAAAGGTCATAGCACAGTCTATCATATAGTACAGTATTAGCGTAATCCGCTAAAGCTGAGACACAGGGATGGAGTGCCTGTAGAACATATGCTAAGGGCTTCTCCAACAATGGGCGACTTAGCTAGCTGATTAAGGCCTCCTAAATTCCACCCCCAAATTCACTACGTAAAAAGAAGATTCTCATCACATCAAAATATCGGCACATGTATGGAGTACTAATTATAGATGAAATTAAAAACTAATTACACAGTTTTGTTGTACTCTGCGGGACGAACATTTTGAGCCTAATTAATTAATTTTTGGACAATTTTTCACACATACAAACGAAATGTTACAGTGACGCACGCACCTAAAAAGACCAAAGTTTGGCTCCCAAATTCAGGAACTAAACAAAACAAGGGCTAAGAGAGAGAACGGGCAAATCCTGAGGTGGCGGAGAGAGAACAGGTGAAATGATAGTCCGTAGCGATTTCTTCGACGCTAGCTCGGAGCAATAGACCGGCAACTGTGCGTGGGCCCATGCAACCTTGGCGTGTTTCTTTTCCACGGGAAATATATTTTTAAAGAAAATCTTACATGTATAAAATATTAAATGAAGTCTATTTGTAAAACCTTTTTAGAGATAGGTGTAACTTTGCACGACGAATCTAATGAGCCTAATTAATCTATGATTTACTACAGTAATCATCCTCTAATCGTACGGTCAAAGGCCTCATTAGATTTGTCTCGTCAATTAATTCCGGGTTGTTGAGGTAGTTTTGTAAAATGACTTTATTTAATACCCTTAATTATTGGTCAAACGGGGTGGAAAAACACGGCCCTGCTGCCAATCCGAAGAGAGCGTGGACAGAACAGTGGGGCATTAAATTATTCAGACGGTGACGGGAGCTCCATCTCAGCCAGCGACCTAGACACCGTTGTTTGGTACACCCAATTGGAAAAAGTCCTATTTTCACCATTAAATTATACAAGTATGATTTTCAGCCCTAAACTACAAAACCGAACGCAGAGGGCCATTCAACTATCGAAAGTGGACAAATTTGGCCCCTTGAGTGGTTTCAAATGTGATTTTCCATTTTATAGGCATTTAAAGAAAAGTAGTTTAACCTAAAAATTCATAACTAATTTATTTAGAACCCAAAAATATGAAATTGGTACACAAATTTTCTAAAAATGTAACCTATATATTGATGCTCTTCTTTGAGTAATTTACATCTTATTTTTTTTCTATTCCTAGTGTTTTTACAAAAAAAATAATAAAGCACTAGGAACATAAATAAATAATATCCAACTGACTCAAAGTAGTGCACCAATAGAGGGACTATATTTTCAGAAAAACAATGGTACTGGTTTCATATTTTTATGATTTGAAATGAACTAGTTATTGATTTTTTAAATTAAATCATTTTTCTTTAAATTTTCATAAATCAGAAAACCACTTTGAAACCACCTAAAGGTTCAAATTTATTCAGTTTTGATAGTTAGATGGTCCTTAGTGTTCAGTTTTGTAATTAAGGGTTGAAAATCAGACTATTGTGATTGTTGAAGGGTGTAAACCGACTTCAAGATTCAAGACTTCCTCAAACACGGGGGTGCTGCCAACAGCGCTAGTCATTGGGCAATGCTAGCAGCAATACATTATCACAATTCACAGGTCCATCTGAGGTTGCGAGTAGCCCAGTACAACACCGCACTAGGAATCATTAAGCATGACAGAGTACAGAATACAGAACGGTACAGACATCAATAACAGCTCAAACTCGTGGAAACATGCTAAGGTGCTGAGATTGAGCCCACCTCCACATGGGTTAGTTTTACAAGCTGCAAGAAGGCGTTGCTGACGCCAAGTTATCGGAATCCATACGAACCACAAACCCCCTCATCCACGCCGCCGTCTTATATGCTGCTACCAGCAAGGCCTCCACTCGACTCTGCACTCACCTCACTTGATAACTTAAGAGCATACTCCAGGTCCGAGACCACATCTGCCATGGATGGACGGTCATTACCCTGATCCGAAATGCACTTCTCAGCTGTTTCAGCGACCTTGTTGAGACACCACAGATTAATTCTTCCCAATAGGTATGGGTCAATAATCTGATCAAGATTGCCCTCCTCCTTGCACCGAAGTGCCCGACGTAACAAGGACTGTTCTGGAAGATAGCAATCAAACGCAGGCTTACCACAGAGGACCTCGAACAACACAACACCAAAAGAATAGACATCTGATTTCTCAGTAATCCGAGCGGTCGCCACGTACTCAGGATCGATGTAACCAATCGTCGTTACAGTTACCGGTGCATCTTCATTTGATGGCCCAGGCTTGGACAAGGAAAGGTCTCTAATCTTGGCAACCGATTTCTCATCCAGCAGGATTTTTTTCGTAGCCAGGTTGCCATGGATGATCTTTGACGCATGAAGGCAGTGCAGGCCCTGAGCTGCACCAATGCAGATCTCCAGACGCTGGTTCCAGTTAAGAGGTGGCTGCTTAGTTCCGTACAGGTGGTCACGCAAACATCCATGAGCCACATAGTTGTAGACGAGGATAATCTCACCCATCTCATCGCAGTAACCGAGTAGTGGCAAAACATTATCATGGATATGCTTCGAGGACATCACTATCTCAGTACGAAACTCATGCTCACCATGCCAAGACTCTGGCCTGTGGCGCTTGATAGCCACCTTGGTTTTCCGCCCATTAACTTTGCCACGGTAAACTCTACCGTATGCACCCTCACCAACGAGGAGTGATTCATGAAAGTTGTTTGTGGCAGCCTTCATCTCTGCAAGAGAGAACTGTCGACACAGGCCTGATGACAAAAACTTGGCAGGCACTGGCTTGCTCTTCCTTGCCCAAGAGAACAGATCTACTCGTTGTCCTTGATCCTGTTGTGAAGCTTTCCACAGTACACGAAGACGTTCCACGACATCAATCATCTGCGGACGTTTTTCCCTTTCCATCATTAGGCATTGACCTGCGATCCTTGCAGCCCCTTCAACAATCTTCATATTATCCTTGCTTGCAATTTCAGCATCAAACATCTCTCTCGCACCTCTGGCCCCCCTTGCGAGAGCATTAGTAAATGCAGACACAATGTCAACGTTGTTGACTACTGTTGTGGCCTTTTTCCTAGCGATCAATTCAAAGAGGACAACTCCAAAGCTATAAACATCGCTCTTCACAGTGAGGCGTCCATCCCGAGCAAACATAGGGTCCATGTAACCTATGCTTCCCATTACATGTTCCGTGTAGAGTGTCTTGTTCGTGTCGACAATCAACCTTGATATCCCAAAGTCTGATACTTTGGCATTAAAGCCGCAATCTAACAATATATTAGCAGGCTTGATGTCCCCATGAATAACCTGAGTATACATGTGAGAATGCATATACGCCAAGGCCTCCGCACATTCAATGGCGATCCTAAGTCTTACACTCAGAGGGATGGGGCGACTGCTGTTCAGGTGAAGAGCATCATTCAGGTTTCCATTAGCGATATACTTGGTAACCAGCATAAGGGCATTTTCCTCTATACAGTAACCAATGAGCCTCACTACGTTCTCGTGGTTGATTTCACGATGGACAATCAACTCTTTAGCGAAATTTTCTTTCACATCGTGGATAAACCTTTTCACTGCAACCATGCTTCCGTCCTCAAGAATCCCTTCATATACTTCTCCAAAGGCACCGCTTCCAAGGCTGGTTCTATAGTTGTTGGTCATTCTGTCTATGTCACCTTTTGTAAAGCGTTTTATGCTATGATTACTATGCACCATCCATTTAGATCTATCAGCTTCTTGGATAAGTTCCATCAAGTTGTTTCGCGGGGCGGTGGGCCTCCTGTGGAAGCAGTGAAGTTCATAAATACGACAGTTAGCCTTGAGTAAAGCACTGAATAACCATAGAAGATGGTCGATGCAGTTTGTGGGGGCTGTGGAAGCTAAGAAACAGTTTATATTTTCAGGATCCTTCCTGGACAGCCATGAGGTCTTTGCTGCTGAAGATAGCCAGTTTGGCACAAAAATGGACTATCGTCTGCTCTGCATGGACAAGAAGATGGTGCTGGAACAGAAAGTAAAAGAGTTACAAAAGCCAGTCATGCAGCCTGGCAGGATCAGTGAGTAGGCCATGGAGTGAATAGAGGATTGGTGACATTTTGGCAGATCATGCAGCTGACTGGGAGAAGAAGACCTCCCCTCTGAAGTGGAGAATCTCATCAGCAAGGCAACATCATTCGAGGCTGCTGAGGAGGAAGGGAAATGAATCTACTTGAAGAAGATAGCGATGGTGACCTCTGCATCTATTCTAGGAGGTGAGGGGGGAGCTTAAACTGTTGCAATGGTTATCCCATGCTGGCGCTTTAAATGGTTTTGAACCATCTTTTCCATTGCTTAATTGAAAGTTAAGACCGGGGTTGATCCCTACAACACTAAAAATGAATTGGACCTCTCTAATGTTTCTTTGAGAAAAAAAAAGACCAAAACCAGATAGTTGTTGACCTAAAAAATTGGTTCCAAAGTGTCAGTTAAGTTCAGTTTCATCTAACCCAGATTTTGGCAGTACAAGAGCAGCTCCAAAAATCCACAAAATATGTAGTGCTTTGTAGCTGAAATAGATGTCCGAAACAATATGATTGCATAGTAATGGCACCATGACATTGCTTGCTTAACTTTCCATTGGTTCAAGAAGAAATTGGATTAATATGGTAACTAAATCGGGTAAATCGCATGCCTGGAGGTGGGTTTAGCCTTGACAAACAATTGATGAATCTTTGTAGATGTTTGGAGCTAACAGCGATGCCTACACTGTGCATGGAAAACATTTTTAGTCTACGGTTATGACTAACGAGTCTACTCTGATCTAAAGGAGTTTTTTTTTAATTCAGATGTACATCTAAGAAAATATCGAAGGCATACAAGAAAGTAACAGGGTCAATTTTTCTTGTCCGTCCATGTTTCACCCCCAAAGGGGAAGGAGAAAGGGAAGCTTGACAGCTCACAGCTCAGCTGGGTTGCAGCCGGAGAAATTTTAGGGGAGGAGGAGTTGAATCTCTAATCTAATCTCCAAATAGCAAAGTGATAACTGCTAATAAGGATGGAGGAGCGAGCACGTTTGATCATTACATACCTGTTACCGATGGATTTGCGGGCGCCAATTAGGAATCGTCTCCCTCCTCTAGTGTGTGACGCTTACTTGGCTGCCATGGAAAGGAAGCATCAGTCATGAGGTGCATAGTACCCAGGCTTGGGTACAGAGGGAGAAGAAGGCAATGCCAACCGTGTGCAGTGCCAATGTGACGGGAGTGGGAAGCTTCCTGTAGTGCGCGTGGAGGATGAGTCCGGGATGAATTTGACAAAGCCTTGACCAGACCAGGGGGGCTGCTGAGGCATTTCATCGAGCATCTGTAGTGCGCGTGGAGGATTAATACCACGGGGTGCCACCGCCCGTCGCCGCGGCGCTGGCGGTAACAATCACAACGCCTCTGACCGCTGCCGGTCGCTTGCCGGCTTGCCGCGCGATTTCCCATCCCATGGTCCATGGATGGGTTTTAGTCAAGATGACAACGGGTACTTACCCCGATGGGTAGTAGCCACCCATACCCGCACCCGTCGGGTTACCCGTACCCGCATATGGGTAAGAAAACACTTCCAAACCCATACCCGCGCGGGTAATTTGTACCCGACGGGTAAGCCGCACCCGAAGGCACACCCGGAGTTCTCCACCATGGCTCCGACGGTCCGCCCTTCGACGCGGCAACGAGAGCTGCAGCCGCGAATCGCGGAGGCGTCGAGCGTGATGGGAGACGGCGCGAGGCCGCGAGCCCGCGAGGAGCGGCCGCGACTCCACGAGCGGGACCCGCGGGGGGCGGCGAGCGCGACGGCCGACGGCGCGCGCCCGCGAGCGTCCCGTCCCGCGCGGCCGCGCCGCGAGTACGCGACCCCGCGAGCGATGCGCCGATGCTGCCTCCTGCGCGAGCGCGTGCGTGATGTTGTGATTGTGCACTTGTGCAACCGGCGGCAGGGAGCAGGGACTGTGTGATGGGACAGGGTTCGGGATATCAGAAAGGTTTAATTAGATTTGGGCCATATGGGCTAAAATGAGTTAGGCAATGAGGCTAGTTTTATTGGTTTTTACGGATGTTTTTTACCCGTGGGTACGTGGGTATGGATAGTATGCATCTATACCTGTACCCGCCATACCCGATGGGTACGAGATTTTGTGCAATAACATACCCACGGGTACCAAATTTATTCCATATACGTTTCCTTATCGGGTAAAATCCGTCGGGTACTCAGGTACCCATTGCCATCTTGAGGTTTGAGGGAGCGGCTGCGGCGGGTGTGCGCGCGTCCGCAGACCCTCCTGACTGAGCATGGAGTTTGCTGATACCAAACACGATTCGTAGCGCCCTCTCCCTGGATGATCAGAGATGAAGCGCAGCCGTACACGGCCAAAAATTGCTAGTGCTGAAAGGGTCCGAACGTGTGGCTGTTGCCGCTTGGCAGGCAGAGCACAGAGTGATTGGTTGGTGAGCGGGGTCAACTAAATAAGGTTGTGGAAATCATTGCCTCCTCGCTAAGCTTTGGAAATGTCTTGATACACATCCGGATTTACTAATAATAACCATATGTGCCATCGTACGTTATGTTCTCGAGTTCATCAGGTCTGTCAAGGCGTTTTACACAGTTGTCCATGCTCTCAGTTTCCACGGCTTCATCCGGCCACCTCAGTAAATGTTGTTGTCGAACACCCAGGGCTCGTGCTGGAACAGCTCGCGCCCGTTCATCTGCACCGATCCTGACGCGATATCGGCGGCTCGCTTCTGTGCTGCTTCAGCTTTCCTCGCGGCTTCCTCGGCGTCCTGTAGGTCAGGAGCACGAACGGGTGATCAGATAAATGCCGCCTCTACCTGAGGAGATTACATTCCTCGGTCAGAGAAAAAAAATTAACAGCAGAGATTAATCCTGATAAACTTCAGAGTATCAAGTATCAACTAATGAAAAACAAAACAATGCATGAAAATCACCACGAAATGTAGTAATCAATAATTATGCTTGGAATGAACAAATTACACCATGCATGGGAAGAGAACAAAAGAACTTTAAATAGCATCTGGTCTTAGTAAATCTGGAAATTACCCCTAACTTGTCCCCGACACCAGACAAAATAATGGCTATCAAGTGCACATTCAAAATGTTGACAATACCACACCTGTAGGGTACAAGTAGACATTTTTGTGGGCATGTGAAAAAATGACCAATGGAAGATGTAGACAGCAATGGATGGATAGAGACACTACAAAGAATCACCAAGCTCTAGCGCAACCGAGTCAGCTCATTCAGCTTTACGCACAAACAAGGAAAGTTCAACCGTTTAAGATTCTTTGGAGGCGGGTGACTTGTGGTGATACATGTTCAAGGAAGCTGCTGCCAGTCCATTAAAGACAAAATCTGGAAGGAACAAGAAGAAAACAAATGCAAACTCTTGCACTGGGGTGGCATAGCATGATAGCAAAGCAAAATCCTAAGTAGCAGACGTTCTCAGAAATGCTGGTCCCATGACCCACTATGCAAGCTTTGTTATGCCGGTCAGGAAACGGAAAACCATATCCTGCATTCCTGCTAGATTTCTGTTTTTCCAAAGAGTTCTGCTGCAACTTATTACTCGGATAGGGATGCAAAGTGTTAAACTGTTAAATTCTATCTTCCCATGTATACAAATTCCATAGTCGAATGGTGGGACATGGACAGCCATTCGTCCTTAAACTAGAGGAAAGATTTAAACGAGATGATCATTTCTACATGCTGGAATCTGTGGGATAGAAAAATAGACGGGTTCTTCAGATTGAGAAGAGAGTTTCTAAAGGTAGGCAGCAGATCATCACCTAACACCAGCCCTCTCAAATGAAGTTCAAAAGAACATGATGATTTGAGTTGTCTTTAATGATATCACATCAGAACTGCACTGACATGATGTAAATTGAGAAAAACAACATCATATAAGTTAACACAGATTGTTAACACGTGATGTAAATTGAGAAAAACAACAGGAATATAAATGACATTGACATCATACAGAAGTTTCTGTGTGACATGATGTAAATTGAGAAAAACAACAGGAATATAAATGTCTAGCAAAAGTCAGTAAGCCAAGACCTATAAAGGCAATACACCTTTGTCATATATGCATCATACAAGTTGGTCTATCAGTTCCATGGAAAAAGGGTGAATTTGAGATCATCACAAACTCATGTATGTAAAAGGTCATTAGTTCACTGTAATAGGGACAATGTTGACCCTCATTTTAAGGGGTATGCCTTGATACAATTTCACATCAGCATTAATGCTGGGGACCAATCGTCCCACTACAATATCTAGGCCTCATCAAATAATAGCATTTTACTTTACTCCAATGCACAAGTAGCAGAATAGAATAAGCACATCCGGCTTATCAATGCAACAATAACTGGACTATAAATATACACTGCAATATTCTCCAGATTTTAATGTTGTAGCAAAACTATATAAGATTTGCAAGAACTTCCAGCAAAAATAGATGAATGAGCACATGGTAATAATGGCAACAAATAACTGTGTGACATGGACATTGTAACTTCCTACATACTTGATTATCATGCAGACAAATGTCATGGCTCAAACCCAAAAAGATGACAGCATAACCTCAGGGTATTCGCAACAAAATTCTCCCTACACTTAGCATGGACATCAATAGACAACCAAAAGAGGCCATAAGAACAGTATACAGCAATATACAAGATTTGCAAGAAAAAAAAATGCTTCCATATGCAGCAGAAATACACTACACGAATTTGGCAAGACTTTTTTATATTTGAGCAATAAGAATATCAAGAATGAAACTAGAGCGTCCACTGACAGAACAGTAACACCATTTTCACTTAAAGATGACCACATAGTTTAGAACAAAAGAATCAAAAGCCAAATGTATTAATTAAATAAAAAACTTGTAGTTACTCAATAATTGAAAAACCAACCAGCTCAACTAGGGATAGCAATGTACTAGTATCTGTTACAGATATGACACAGATTTCCCATCCAATTAACAGTTCTTCTTCTATTTGTACTTGTATTCATGCTCATCTAAGAAATAAGAAATATACATTCTTATTTGTATTCACAAGACTTCGTGATTTTTTGGGTAAAACAAATGAAATGAAATGATTAATTGTATGATGATGAAGTGTTGTTAATTACTATCTTCACATCAAACAAGTTACAAAAATATCCACTTCTAACCATATTGAGTAGCTATTCAAACAGAATCAGTATTCAAAACTAATGAACCTCGGAACTAATTAATCAGTTTCCACCTCCAGCTAAAGCAACCACGACATTAGATCCTTACAAGAACTTTGCGGAGAACTTTTGTATGACAACTGATCAAGAACTTGAAGCCTATAATCAACAAATATAGTTATAGACAGAAAGCAGCATGCGACAAATAAGAACCTCAAGGCAAATCTACACATAAAAAACTAGGAATCTAACTAAAATATTCTCTGGCAAAACAAAATCATCGCATCTTTATTATAGCACAGTTTCAACCTTCAAAACCGATACCTTTAGAGCATAGTGAACGGGAAACCCTAGAGATAGCAAACTTAATTCATCTACTAATTCAATGGACAGTAAATTTGTCGAAGAGGTATGCGAACTTTCTAGTTGGTGAACGGGGAAAGAAAATACCTTGCGCTGCTTCCAGGACAGGAACTGCGCTGCGCTGATGGGCTGCGCCCTCGCCACGGTCGCGGGCTCGCCGGCGGCGGGCTGCGGCGGGGGAGTACCCTCTGCTTCTGCTCCCATCGCGAGGATCTGCGATTTTTTTTTCTGGGGAAAAGGGATGACGCCTTGGATACGGATGAACCAAATATTAGACGGGTCGGGTTGGAAGCGCAGCGCGTGCGATGAAATCAATATGACCCGAACCGTTTAAAGTTGAATGCCTTTTTCAGGAAACGGTAAAAAAGCAACGAGATTTGCTTTTGCACATGGCACATAATTTGATTGTTTCACCGAAAATTTGGCAAGGCCTTTGCTTCTATAAATTTGCATTCATGATTGATATCAATTGATAACATGTTGGTTTTTTAAAGATATATGAGTATGAGCATGAGCATTATTTTTTAAGAAATAAAAAGAATGAGAGTTCTAATTTATAAAACATATTCTATCTATTAATACATGTTCTAACAGTTCCGATCGTCGTCTTGAAAGCAAAACGATCTCTATACCATGCTTATGTTTCATGCTAGAAGACTCAACACGAACGCAAAGAAATAAAAGTTCCCAAACCTATTTCTTATTATTTAATTTGTCTTTCTATATTATTCCTATGGCCATGTTTTCTTGGGGAAGTAATTTTTTCTCCGGAGAATCTTGCATGCATGAAGTATTAAATAAGTATTTATAAAATCTTCTTAAGGATGAGTGTAACTTTACGCGACGAATTTAATGAGCCTAATTAACCATTGTTTTACTATAGTAACTATTCTCTAATTATACAGTCAAATGCCTCATTAGATAAAATAGGTCTCGCGAATTAACCCGGAGGTTCTATACATAGTTTTATAAACTGATTTTATTTAATACTCTTAATCAGATGTCAAACGTGTGCGTACAAATTTTCACCATGAACTAACACACGGCCTATGTATGAAAGCATGTCCCAGTGGCATGTTTGGCCGTGGCATTCTCTAAGTATACACGACAATACTGACAATCTTTTCTTACAAACGCATTACAAAATTGAAAAGTTAAGAGAAAATTTTGTCAAACACTATCAAGAATACTAAAAATGTTTGGCTGCTGAAGACCGAGGACACCACGTTCAAAGTCAAACCAGAAAATATCTAAAAAAACAAACTAGAAAATGAGAATGAGCGGAAGATAGGAACCAATTAACAAACATTCGCATCATGCCAACCTCGCCGCCGTAGCCCGTAGGCAGTTCTCACATGCTTGACCAGAAAAAATGAATGATCCATTGAAACAAAATGGTATTCCATTAATTTATAAGCTAATATTGTACTACTCTATATGGTAATAGATAAATCTAGTCAAACAAAAATGTAAAAAGCAACAATAGAGTGGATCAAATCAAGCATCCCTAAAGTGAATAGTTAAAGACAAACTCTTCTCAACCTAGCACATCTACATAAGGATTTGTAATATATTTGACTGGCACCGCTTTCAAATTCAAAACAAACTGGAAAAAATGAGAACGGACCAAATACAGAAACGGATTAGCCAAACCTGATTCCCCTTTCATGCCAACCTTGCCGCCGTAGCCAAACGGCAAATCCCTCGCAGGCCCACCCACGCGGTCAAGCCTCTACATAATGGCAGGCCCAGCCCACCGCGCCGCCTCCTCTGACCTGTCCACTCCCCGCGTCCCACCAACTTCCAATCCCGGACAGACTCCGTTCCCCACTCCACTCCGCTCTCCGCAGCCATGGCCGTGCTCGCCGCCCGCGCCGCCGCCGCCGCGTGCCTCCTCCTCGCGCTCGCCGCCTCCGCCGCGGGGGCGGGCTCGCACACGCTCTCCCCCGCCCCGGCGCCGGCGCCGGCGGCGGACTGCTCCACGGTCGCCCTGGGCCTGGCCGACTGCCTCACCTACGTCACCCCCGGGAGCACGGACAAGAGCCCGTCCAAGACCTGCTGCGGGGAGGTCAAGACCACCGTCGCCAGCCCCGGCGCCGTCGACTGCCTCTGCTCCCTCGCCAGCTCCAAGAACCTCCCCATCCCCATCGACATGAAGCGCGTCTTCGCGCTCCCCGCCGCCTGCGGCGCCTCCAACGCCGTCTTCAGCAAGTGCAACAGTGAGCACCGCCCAAGCCTCGAAAATTTCCGCTTTCCCCTTCGAAAAACCATGTCTTTATGATTTTTTTTTCTCGGGATTTCACCGTCTCTTCGATTTCTACTCAGGATTTTAGTGTAGAGGTTCAGAGTCCGTAGTTTCTGATCGGTTTCGTTCTGTTCTACTCTGCTACTCTGAGCAATTTCGATTTGATCTAACGTTTCTCTGTTTTGCTTTGCTTTGCTTGCTTGCAGTTTCCGCGGGTTCTCCTGGCAAAGGTAACTCCTATCCCTTTCTATTTCGTTATCATGGCATCCGTCTGATCTACACGCCCTTTTTTAATACATACCATGGATGAAGCGTAGGAGCCGTTGACAGATAGTGTACTAATAGATTGTTCTCTATGAATTTTGTTCTGCAAGGCTTGTTTAGATCTTCAAGTATGAACAAACCAAAAATCCGTTAGTAATACTGGAACTGCATCTGGGAAAATAAAATCTGAATTTTAGCTGTCATAGGGGGCAGGACAGATCAAATGCCAACAAAAAATTGAGTTGTCTTTCTGCTAGGAGGAGGTGAGCTGTAACACGCTCAAAACAAAGAGGCATTATTTTTTCAAAAAAAAACAAAGGGGCATTGTTCTTTTGCATGAGTGGCCTTCCGCGTGGTTCACAAGAACAGAGGAATGGGTCCACTACAGTGTTTGTTGCCCAGCCAAACAAAGTAGCCAATTCTCAGATTTTCCTTACCTTTGCATCTTTGCGAGTGATTGGATCACATGTGGGTTACCAAATGACAAGCATACGAATTAAAACAAGCTTTTCATGAACCAATCATCCCATGTTGCTAAAGACAAACGGTGGAGTAGGTAAAAATGTAATGCTTGTCACATTTCCGTTAACTTGTATGCTAGGGAGTGATTCCCTTCCTATCCCCCCGTTGTTGCTTCATTTTAGGCTGTAGAAAGCGACAATAGGCAATTGTGTGAATGTTGATAGGACCTACCTCTGCAGCCCATCTGAATCTGAGACGATTTCACTAAGCTGCTGCGATTATGTCATTCTGCGGCAGGTTATATCATTGGGTTAGCATTCCAACCTGGAACATCTCACTGTTTGTCCTTAATATGGCACGTGATTGTTGATGGCCGTGCAAAAGGTCTACTAGTTAATTCGTGGAGATCTGCAGCCGTTTTTGTCACTGTAGTCACGGGCTGGCAAGTCACGGGAGTGCACAGGCTGCAATCAAAGTAGACAGCCAGCATTTTGCTGGGCCACACCACGTTCTTGTAGAGAGCATTATCTCAGGTTTTCTTGAGAGACCTTGGAACGTGTTGACTAATCTGTGACCAAGCTCTTGGGTGATGTTGAATCATGAGAGCATCCTGGAGTGAGGGCAATCTCTGGATGAATGGCCTATCTTGCCAGCGCGGGGGCTAGATATTTTGGCCTCCACTCCGGTAGTTGTTTTCACACCATGCATGAATTGAGTTGAGGAAGGAGAGTTTGTTTTCTTCGCCTAGTCTCATGTGAACAGATGCTGGCGCCGAACCTAGGAAACTGACAACTCCCGAGTAATGCTCAGTTGCCTTTTATGGTGGTTGGTCGTTCCGTGGCTGTCTTTTTAGATGTTCCAGGATATGCTGGGAGCCGAGACAACCGTTTATTTACCGTCAGTTGAAAGCTCACCAGATGGACCGTTTTGAAACTGCTAGTGTTGCCACTTGCCTTCACGCATGGTGCATGGTGTCCCATTTCCAAACTGCTTGTCTATCGATTCGACCGTGAAACTGTTGGTTCCGACTTCTTACCCTTTTGTTGTGCTCGCAGCGCCTGCGCCGTCTGCTGCCGGAGGATCACCGAGCGGCGGGGCGACCGCGTCACCACCGCACGCCGCGGCGAGCTCTCCGATGAC
This sequence comes from Echinochloa phyllopogon, assembly GCA_033239725.1. Classification (NCBI taxonomy): domain Eukaryota; kingdom Viridiplantae; phylum Streptophyta; class Magnoliopsida; order Poales; family Poaceae; genus Echinochloa; species Echinochloa phyllopogon. The sequence continues at coordinate 56,562,569 of BTCW01000018.1, read as the reverse complement.
GGCGACCGCCCTCGTGGCCGCCGTGGCGGCTCCGCTGCTCGCCTACTGCTACCTCTTCTGAGCTGAGGAGGAGGATTTCTTCCGCGCATGCTCCGCCGCCCCGGCCGAGTGACCGTCCTTCATAACGATTGTGTGTTGTCGAGCTGCGCCGTGATTCAGTTACCCTGTTGCTGGGATATTACTGTTACCTGAGCTGTTTTATCGAGTATTTGACTTTACTTCCCGTGCTCCGATCGATGTTGCCTCAGTTCTGATGCTATATAAGCCGTACTATTGTACGGAGTGGTAGATTCCGGTCATAGACTCTGGTATCACGGCGTGCATTTCTTTGGAATCCGTTTAATCTTGTCGGTTCTAAAAGCACTTGGTAATTGGTACAAGTGAAGGCGCGCTGCTTATAGAACCCTTCAACCGCGCAAACGGTAAAACTGGATTTTTTTTTTGGCGACGAACAATAAAACTTGATTTAGAAAGACCCAAAATCACAAAGTAGGCTGTGAACTAGTCAGTCACGATGATGAGAGGCCTCTAGCGGTGAGGCTGTTGGTTGCAAAGCTCATCAGTTGGATGTGAATCCGCGCCACTAGTTTGGTACTATGGTGCGATGGTGATTAACGATGAGCATCAGGTTGCGCTTTGCCCTGGCTGCGCATGCTATGTTGCCCGAGCGTCAGTCAGTAAGGTAGAAGAAGATATAGATGGCCAACGGGCCGGCACGGCCTGACACGGTACGGGCCCAGCGAGGCACGACCCAACTAGGCACGGCCCAGCTAGGCACGCCAGGCTTTCGTGCCGTGCCGTGCCGGCACGTGGGCCGAACACGCGGCCCAGACACGGCCCAGCAGCTTGTTAACCGTGCGGGGCCGGTCCAATGACACAATAAATCTATGTCAGCCTAATGTATTTAAGTCTATTAACTGTGTTGGATCATAGTTTACATATAGAAGTTAATGGGCCAATCGACTGGCCTGTTAATCGTGCCGTGCTGTCACACCCGGTTTTCAAAGGAAAACCAAGTGCGTTTCATATGTGTGCCAGGATCATGTTCACACACATATGATAGACAAAAGAGTGTAATATCGAAACACAATGTTCTAAATTTCAAGAGATTTATAATAATATTCATATTACACTCTCGGGAGACACGAAGGTCTTTATTCGCAGAACAAGCGATAGCTAAACGAAGCGTCTTCAGCTTCCATCTTCCACAGGCATCTTGACTGGGGGAAACGCAAGCCTCAGAACTCATCGTAGTCGCTGTAGTATTCTCCTTCATTTCCTTCTTTTGATTCAGCAATGGCAAGTGTGAGTACACCTAACTAGGTACTCAGCAAGCGGGGTGAAAATGCAAGGCCACAAGGATAGGCTAAGGTTCACAGCAGTGAGCTTTTTAGAGTTGAGCAAGTTTTATTAGCAATTTCCTATTTACTAGGTGTAAGTTTATACCATCCCACTTAAGCATTTAAAAGAACATCCTTTTTCCAAAACCCACGAGTAAAACCACGATTTATATTCCATCTTTAAGTTTAATTATCATGTGAGGGTCCAAGCCGCTCTTGACCGTGAGCACGGCTGATATATCAGTTTTACACTCTGTAGAGGTTGTACACTTTCACCATAGCTCGTGTTCCCCATGTTGCCCGGGTTTGCAAGGCCCTTAAACACTTCCGAGGTGAGTGGCTAGGGGTCCACTTCGAAGCCTTTACAAAGGTATGCAAAAGTCCAACAACCCGCAAGAGTTACAGCTAGGGCGGTCCACAAACCTCCCTAATGGTCAGCACCTTAGCAAAGGCTACTACCCCAAGAGGACCGGGCTGTGACCCCTGCAACCCCAGACCCCCTCTGCTCCTTTCGGATAAGGCCATCAGTACAATCGCACATCTAATTAATTGGCTAAGGTCAGAGCCCATTTTGACACCATGGTTGCACTGTTTTCTTGGGTGGTTCTCCATGTTCCGATTAAATAATTGTTCTCTTGTATTAACCGACATTTATTATCAAAGTTATCATGATCAGCAATTTTATAAAGATTCGTTTAAACCATTCCCAAGGTATTGCAACACTAAGCATGAACTAACCCAAAAATATTATTTAAAACAAGGGTTGGTACAAGGGAGCATGGTAAAAGACTAGATAAATCCTTAAAAAGGTATTCCCATCATTTTAATGCAATAATAGTAAATTTTAGTTTGACATGCAGTTGTATAGGACAAAAAGAATATGCGGGGAGGGCCACTTGCCTTGGTCTACAAAAAGATCTTCTTCTTCTTCGTAGAGCTGTTCTTGGTCCGCGTCGACGGGCGACTCGGTTGCAACTGGCACGAGGTCTACGATCAACACAATAAAACAAATAAGAAAAACAGTACATCAAACATTCTTAACAGACTAAAACAAGCATTTAAAACTAACAAGCTCGAAAAGACGAACGCTTGGACACCAAGAACGCTAAAAACGGAGCTAGGACGGAAAAGATATGGCCAAAACAAGTTTTAGGGACTTGCTGGCAAAGAAACTAAGTTTCCAGGGGCTGAACTGAAGAAAAACAGGGGCTAAAACGTAAATACGCATTAAACCCGAGGGCTAACGCGTAAAAGACAGGGGCTGGGCTTCGGGTTACAAAAACAGAGAAGCTTGGGGCGTTTTCTGTAAAATTCAGGACCTAAATCTAATTATTTTTGAACTAATCAGGACGGCGGGTTAATTTCCGAGAAAGGCAGGGTCTCTTTTGCAAAAGGCCTCGGTTGACCGTTATTTGGCCTGGTTGACTCGGGTCAGGGTGATCGTGGGCCGTTGGATATGAATCGGACGGCTGACAGAGAGGGGCCGAGTCGGGCGGCGGCGAGAACGCCGGCGAGCGGCGGCGCCGGGCCGGGAACACGCCGGCGATGCTCGAACTCGAGCTGCCGGGCTCGGTTTGGGACGCGGTTTGGCGCTAAAGGACCGGGGCGAGCTGGCGAACTCGTTGGGGGTGGTCTCGTCGTGGATTGCGCAGCGAGGGCGGCGGTTCGTCGGTGAACAGAGGCGGGCGGCGGTGAACTCGCCGGAGTTCACCCGAACCAGAGTTCGGAGCCGCGGATTCGAGCGCGAAAAGGTTCCGTGCGTGAGTGACAAGCTGGTGAACAAGATCAGGGGGTTCTCGTTGGTCAATTTGCTTCGGTGGTGGTGCTCGTCGACGGACGGCGGCGGTGGAGCGCCGGCGAGAGCCGTCGGGGCACAAACAGAGCGGGGCAGAGAACGAGAAGGGGTTCGGGAGCATCGTTACCACGGTGCGAAGGTCCTGGAGTGGAAGAAGAGAGCGGAGCAGTCCTGGAGCGGCGGTCTGACGAGGCGGCGGCGCTCGGGCGGCGGCGGCGGAAATTGAAGTGGCTCCGGGGAAATTGGGTGGCGAGAGGGGTCGAAGAGGATTCTCGGGGCTCGGTCGTGCTCTTTAAAGGGCGAAGAGGAGAGGGGAAGGGCTCGGTGCCGAGGGGAAAGGATGGGCCGGCCATCAATGGCGAGCGGCAGTGGGAAGCTCGGTGGGGCGGCGTTTCGAGGGGAGAGCGAGGGGTTGTGGGTTGGTTCTCCACTAGGCATTAACCGCAGCTCGGTGGAGGGGGAGAGGAAAGGGCGCGGGAGAGGGAGCGGCGCGGGGGAGCTCGGGCGGCTCGGTCGGGCGGGGCAGAGGAGGGGGCGGTGGAGGTGGAAGACGGGCCCGACAGGTGGACCCCACCTGTCGGCGGCGGCGGCGTGAGAGAAGGGGAAGGGGAGGCGGCTTAGGCCGCAACTGGGCCAAAAGCGGGGACGGGCTGCGCTGGAAGGGGAAAAAGAGGGGGGGAAAGGAGTGGGCCGCGAGGGCTGTTGGGCCGGAAGGAGAGAGAGAGAGAGAGGTGGGCCGGCAGTGAAAGAGAGATTGAGGGAGAGTTTAGGGGTCGTTTCCGGACTTTTTCATGATTTTTGAAATTCACACACAAATCAAACAAAATACATGCAAACCAAAAATGATGCACATGCACTTTTTGCTCCAAAATTATTTAAATGATGTTTAAATATTTTTAGGCTCAAATTAATTTAAAAATTTAATTAAGTCTTTAGAAAATTAAATTAAACCAAGTTGCTATGATTTATTTGTGATGGAATTTTAGGGTGTTACAAATCCTACCCCCTTAAAGAGAATCTCGTCCCGAGATTCAGGAAGATTCGGAGAACAGCTGGGGGAACTCTTCCATAAGTTCTTCTTCTCTTTCCCAAGTGGCCTCATTTTCTGAGTGATTACTCCATTGAACTTTGCACATTTTTATTATCTTGCTTCGAGTGACCCTCTGTGACTTGTCTAAGATTTTGATAGGATACTCCTTATAAGTCAAGTCATCTTTTACTTCTAAATCCTCCAGTGGTAAGTGCTCCACTCTAATCTCACTTGAGCATTTCTTCAGTTGTGATACATGGAACACATCATGTACTCCTGATAATCGAGCTGGTAATTCCAACCTATATGCCACTTCTCCTTTTCTTTCCAATATTTTAAAAGGTCCGATAAAACGAGGTGATAACTTCCCTCTGACATTAAATCTTCGCAGTCCTCTGATAGGTGATACTCTGAGATAGGCATAATCTCCTTCCTCGAATACCACTTCTCTTCTCTTAGGGTCAGCGTAACTCTTTTGGCGTGACTGTGCGGTTTTAAGATTCTCCCGAATTATCTCAACTTGTCTTTCTGCTTCCTTTATAATTTCTGGTCCGAAGAGTTGACTTTCACCCGTTTGATTCCAGTACAAGGGTGTTCTGCATTTTCTTCCGTACAAGGCTTCAAACGGTGCCATCTTGAGACTAGATTGATAACTGTTGTTGTAAGCAAACTCCGCATATGGTAAACTTTTGTCCCAACTACCTCCATGCTTTAAAGCACAGGCCCTTAACATATCTTCCAATATCTGATTTGTCCTTTCAGTTTGACCATCAGTCTGTGGGTGGTATGCCGAGCTGAAATTCAATTTCGTATCCATTGACTCATGTAGCTTCTTCCAAAAACGTGATGTAAACTGAGTGCCTCGATCTGACACTATCTTTTTAGGAACTCCATGCAAACACACAATTCGTGACATGTACAACTCTGCTAGCCTGGCTCCTGAGTAAGTGGTTTTAACTGGTATAAAATGTGCAACTTTGGTTAACCTGTCCACGATAACCCATATGGAATCATAACCATCGCGTGTACGAGGTAAACCTACTATGAAATCCATACCAATTTCTTCCCATTTCCACTCGGGTACTTTCAGTGGTTGCAACAAACCGGCTGGTCTCTGATGTTCTGCTTTTACCCTTTGACATATGTCACACAGAGCAACATGAGCTGCGACATCTCTTTTCATTCCGTACCACCAGTATTTCTGTTTTAGATCTTGGTACATCTTGGTGCTACCAGGGTGAATAGAGTATGCCGAATCGTGAGCTTCTTTCAGTATAGTCTCACGCAGGCGATCGTCTTCTGGCACACATATCCTGTTTCTGAACCATATGGTTCCCTGATCATCTTTCTTAAAATCGGGAACTTTTCCTGAATCAATCAGCTTTTCGTATTCCTTGATCTTTTCATCTGTCAACTGTCCTTTTCTGATTTCCTGTTCAAGTGTTGATTCGACCTCCAAGGTCATAGATTCGCTCTGGGCTACGATTCCTAAGTTGAGCCATGCCATTTCCCAACATAACTCCTGCGGTTTCAACTGAGCTATAAGCATGTTTGCCTGACTCTTCCGACTCAAAGCATCTGCCACAACATTAGCTTTACCGGGGTGATACTGAATATCCAAGTCATAGTCCTTGATTAATTCCAGCCATCTGCGCTGTCTAAGATTGATATCCTTCTGAGTGAAGATATACTTCAAGCTCTTATGATCGGTAAAGATCTGACACTTGTTACCAATCATGTAATGTCTCCAGATTTTCAGCGCGTGTACAACGGCGGCCAATTCTAGATCATGTGTTGGATAATTTTGTTCATGTTTCCTCAGTTGTCTGGAAGCATAAGCCACTACTTTTCCTTCTTGCATTAGAACACAACCAAGGCCTTGACGCGAGGCATCACAATATACGTCAAACCCTTTGTGAATGTCTGGCATGATCAGCACAGGGGCAGTAGTCAATCTTTTCTTCAATTCTTCGAAACTATCTTGGCATTTATCATTCCATTTGAATTCTTTTCCTTTCTCTAGTAAGGTTGTAAGCGGTTTTACGATCTTCGAGAAGCCTTCAATAAACCTGCGGTAGTAACCTGCCAATCCGAGAAAACTCCTGATCTCAGACACATTCTTCGGAGGGTTCCAGTTCAACACATCCTGAACTTTACTCGGATCCACTGCTATTCCTCCGTCGGTGATAACATGACCAAGAAATGAAACTTCCTTTAACCAAAAGTCACACTTGCTGAACTTAGCATACAACTGATGTTCTCGAAGTCTCTGTAATACAAGTCTTAAATGCTCTTCGTGTTCTTTCTCATTCTGAGAGAATATCAAGATGTCGTCAATGAACACCACGACAAACTTGTCCAAATAATCCATGAACACCTTGTTCATCAAATACATGAAGTATGCCGGAGCATTCGTCAATCCGAATGACATGACAGTAAACTCATACAACCCATATCTGGACGTGAAAGCTGTTTTGGGAATGTCCTCCGGACGAATTCTCAATTGATGATACCCCGATCGCAGATCTATCTTGGAAAACACTTTTGCACCTCTCATTTGATCAAACAGATCCTCGATCCTAGGTAAGGGATATTTGTTTTTGATGGTGACCTCGTTAAGAGATCGATAGTCTACACACATCCTTCTAGAGCCATCTTTCTTGTCTACGAAGAGAGTGGGGGCTCCCCATGGTGATGAACTAGGACGGATAAGCCTTTTACTTAACAATTCTTCTATTTGTTTCTTAAGTTCTGCCAAGTCTTTGACATCCATTCTATATGGCCTCTTAGATATGGGAGCAGTACCAGGTAAAAGTTCAATGCTGAATTCAATATCTCGGTCAGGTGGCATACCTGGTAAATCGTCTGGAAATACATCCGGATATTCGTTCACTATTTTGATATCTTCTAGAGTCTTGCCTTCCATAGAATTTACTGTTCCGCCTTCTGTCGATGAGGGAGTTGCCACATACTCAATTCTGTCTCCGTTAGGACTGGTTAAGAGTACTGACTTCTTTCGGCACTGAATAGATCCATCCCACTGGTGTAACCAATCCATTCCCAGAATTATATCTATTCCCCAAGATTTTAGAACTACCAGATCAGCTGCTCTGATACCACTCCTGTCACACCCGGTTTTCAAAGGAAAACCAAGTGCGTTTCATATGTGTGCCAGGATCATGTTCACACACATATGATAGACAAAAGAGTGTAATATCGAAACACAATGTTCTAAATTTCAAGAGATTTATAATAATATTCATATTACACTCTCGGGAGACACGAAGGTCTTTATTCGCAGAACAAGCGATAGCTAAACGAAGCGTCTTCAGCTTCCATCTTCCACAGGCATCTTGACTGGGGGAAACGCAAGCCTCAGAACTCATCGTAGTCGCTGTAGTATTCTCCTTCATTTCCTTCTTCTGATTCAGCAATGGCAAGTGTGAGTACACCTAACTAGGTACTCAGCAAGCGGGGTGAAAATGCAAGGCCACAAGGATAGGCTAAGGTTCACAGCAGTGAGCTTTTTAGAGTTGAGCAAGTTTTATTAGCAATTTCCTATTTACTAGGTGTAAGTTTATACCATCCCACTTAAGCATTTAAAAGAACATCCTTTTTCCAAAACCCACGAGTAAAACCACGATTTATATTCCATCTTTAAGTTTAATTATCATGTGAGGGTCCAAGCCGCTCTTGACCGTGAGCACGGCTGATATATCAGTTTTACACTCTGTAGAGGTTGTACACTTTCACCATAGCTCGTGTTCCCCATGTTGCCCGGGTTTGCAAGGCCCTTAAACACTTCCGAGGTGAGTGGCTAGGGGTCCACTTCGAAGCCTTTACAAAAGTATGCAAAAGTCCAACAACCCGCAAGAGTTACAGCTAGGGCGGTCCACAAACCTCCCTAATGGTCAGCACCTTAGCAAAGGCTGCTACCCCAAGAGGACCGGGCTGTGACCCCTACAACCCCAGACCCCCTCTGCTCCTTTCGGATAAGGCCATCAGTACAATCGCACATCTAATTAATTGGCTAAGGTCAGAGCCCATTTTGACACCATGGTTGCACTGTTTTCTTGGGTGGTTCTCCATGTTCCGATTAAATAATTGTTCTCTTGTATTAACCGACATTTATTATCAAAGTTATCATGATCAGCAATTTTATAAAGATTCGTTTAAACCATTCCCAAGGTATTGCAACACTAAGCATGAACTAACCCAAAAATATTATTTAAAACAAGGGTTGGTACAAGGGAGCATGGTAAAAGACTAGATAAATCCTTAAAAAGGTATTCCCATCATTTTAATGCAATAATAGTAAATTTTAGTTTGACATGCAGTTGTATAGGACAAAAAGAATATGCGGGGAGGGCCACTTGCCTTGGTCTACAAAAAGATCTTCTTCTTCTTCGTAGAGCTGTTCTTGGTCCGCGTCGACGGGCGACTCAGTTGCAACTCGCACGAGGTCTACGATCAACACAATAAAACAAATAAGAAAAACAGTACATCAAACATTCTTAACAGACTAAAACAAGCATTTAAAACTAACAAGCTCGAAAAGACGAACGCTTGGACACCAAGAACGCTAAAAACGGAGCTAGGACGGAAAAGATATGGCCAAAACAAGTTTTAGGGACTTGCTGGCAAAGAAACTAAGTTTCCAGGGGCTGAACTGAAGAAAAACAGGGGCTAAAACGTAAATACGCATTAAACCCGAGGGCTAACGCGTAAAAGACAGGGGCTGGGCTTCGGGTTACAAAAACAGAGAAGCTTGGGGCGTTTTCTGTAAAATTCAGGACCTAAATCTAATTATTTTTGAACTAATCAGGACGGCGGGTTAATTTCCGAGAAAGGCAGGGTCTCTTTTGCAAAAGGCCTCGGTTGACCGTTATTTGGCCTGGTTGACTCGGGTCAGGGTGATCGTGGGCCGTTGGATATGAATCGGACGGCTGACAGAGAGGGGCCGAGTCGGGCGGCGGCGAGAACGCCGGCGAGCGGCGGCGCCGGGCCGGGAACACGCCGGCGATGCTCGAACTCGAGCTGCCGGGCTCGGTTTGGGACGCGGTTTGGCGCTAAAGGACCGGGGCGAGCTGGCGAACTCGTTGGGGGTGGTCTCGTCGTGGATTGCGCAGCGAGGGCGGCGGTTCGTCGGTGAACAGAGGCGGGCGGCGGTGAACTCGCCGGAGTTCACCCGAACCAGAGTTCGGAGCCGCGGATTCGAGCGCGAAAAGGTTCTGTGCGTGAGTGACAAGCTGGTGAACAAGATCAGGGGGTTCTCGTTGGTCAATTTGCTTCGGTGGTGGTGCTCGTCGACGGACGGCGGCGGTGGAGCGCCGACGAGAGCCGTCGGGGCACAAACAGAGCGGGGCAGAGAACGAGAAGGGGTTCGGGAGCATCGTTACCACGGTGCGAAGGTCCTGGAGTGGAAGAAGAGAGCGGAGCAGTCCTGGAGCGGCGGTCTGACGAGGCGGCGGCGCTCGGGCGGCGGCGGCGGAAATTGAAGTGGCTCCGGGGAAATTGGGTGGCGAGAGGGGTCGAAGAGGGTTCTCGGGGCTCGGTCGTGCTCTTTAAAGGGCGAAGAGGAGAGGGGAAGGGCTCGGTGCCGAGGGGAAAGGATGGGCCGGCCATCAATGGCGAGCGGCAGTGGGAAGCTCGGTGGGGCGGCGTTTCGAGGGGAGAGCGAGGGGTTGTGGGTGGGTTCTCCACTAGGCATTAACCGCAGCTCGGTGGAGGGGGAGAGGAAAGGGCGCGGGAGAGGGAGCGGCGCGGGGGAGCTCGGGCGGCTCGGTCGGGCGGGGCAGAGGAGGGGGCGGTGGAGGTGGAAGACGGGCCCGACAGGTGGACCCCACCTGTCGGCGGCGGCGGCGTGAGAGAAGGGGAAGGGGAGGCGGCTTGGGCCGCAACTGGGCCAAAAGCGGGGACGGGCTGCGCTGGAAGGGGAAAAAGAGGGGGGGAAAGGAGTGGGCCGCGAGGGCTGTTGGGCCGGAAGGAGAGAGAGAGAGAGGTGGGCCGGGAGTGAAAGAGAGATTGAGGGAGAGTTTAGGGGGCGTTTCCGGACTTTTTCATGATTTTTGAAATTCACACACAAATCAAACAAAATACATGCAAACCAAAAATGATGCACATGCACTTTTTGCTCCAAAATTATTTAAATGATGTTTAAATATTTTTAGGCTCAAATTAATTTAAAAATTTAATTAAGTCTTTAGAAAATTAAATTAAACCAAGTTGCTATGATTTATTTGTGATGGAATTTTAGGGTGTTACACGTGCCGGGCCGGCACTGCGTTCTTGAGAAGCGGCCCAGGCACGGGCCGGGCCATGCTTGGTCTGGGCCAAATTCCTGGGCCGCGTGCTGGCCCATGGGCCTCGTGTCTGATGGCTATAGAAGAAGATGCCGGTTGGCCAGCATGGGCCGCCAATGGCCGTCCGGGCTGGCAGCATCTGTTGCCACTCATCTGTTTTTCAGCCCAACTTAGAGAAAGACGTCAGCACGTACAGGCTGGCCTTCCAGTGCTTCTCTTAGCCCAACTAATGGTCCTGCTGCCAGCGCTTGGGTGGGTCTGATGCTTCCGGAACGATGGCGACACGGGATAAATGTAGCAGGAATCGTCCCGGACAAACCGTCGGTTAATCAGGTGCTCGCCACATGAACACCGCCGTCGGCTCGTCGCTGTCGCTCTCGATCAGTTGCGCTTGCTTCCCTGGCTCGGTTGCGATGGCCCTGCCTATCGCAAGCCGCCGCACCAGCGCCTGCGCTGCACGTCGCATTCGGATGCATGCCGGAGGATCAGGTGCGATTTTTAAACTGCGGAAAATAGTCGGACCACGGGAGAATGGACTCGACTATTTGCAAAACGGCGACCGGATGTCATTATCAGTCCGTTAAGCCGCCGCCACCAAAAGATCAGAAAAAAAAATCACGTAAGTAGTAGGTTGGTTTTCAAATCAAATAGGAGGAAACACCAAACTTGCCTCGTCACTCCCGTTGGGTTCGTACGCGCGGCACACCGGGAGATCTGGTGCCGACTGCCGAGACGATCGAGGGCGGCAGCTGGCGGAACCAACGCATGCAGAAACCCCCACGCCGGCCGGTGGTGACACGACACGACTCGCGAGAGCGGGACCCCTTGGGATGGGCCCGCGGGTCACGGGCACCTCGCCACCACGGCACCGCCCCCCGTCGCGAACGACGGCAGCCACGTCCGCCGCCGCCCACCCCGCGCGCCTGTATATAAAGCCACCGCAACGATAGCAGGGGAGAGAAACCCTTGCCTTCCTCCCTGATCTCCGCCACCTCGCTTCGCTCCTCCAGTTTCCACTCATCCGAAACTGTTCGCCGCTCTCTGATATATATCATGGCGCACGACCTGCGCGACGACCTCGAGTTCGTCGGCGGTGACTACTGCTACTTCGACGACGAAATTGGACTGAGAAATTGACGTTCTACTTATGCTAATATCGAAAACTTGGGCTTTCAATCTCCTGTGATAAAATTTACTCCGTATTCCAATTGAAGTCAATCTATAGCTCTAGTTCATTATCTGTGAGTACTAGTACTCAAAGGGAAATCTTTCTTCCACAACCACACAACAAAAATACGGAGCAAAATCCTTCAGTTTGCTCTTGGACCTAGGTAGGGGTACTTGAACTTTCATATCTAATTAAGCCAGTATTGTTTTACTACTGCAGCACGAGCAAATGGATGATACTTCAGCTTCTGACTATAAAGAAGGGAATGACATCCAAGGGATACCCTGGGAAAGATTGAACTACAGTAGGAACCAGTACCGTGAGATGAGGCTGAAAGAATACAAGAACTATCAGAGCGTGACTAGGTCACGCAGCGGACTAGCACAGGTGAGAGCCTCATCATTTTTCTTCACAATCGCATTTGCAGTTTTATTAACCTAGTTAACTTTTGGCTATACAATGCCTGATATATATGTTCGTTTTGTTTATGAAGGAATGCAAACAAGTGGAGAGAAAGGATACTTTCTTTGATTTCCATTCGAGTACAAGAGCTGTCAAATCGACCATAGTACATTTCCAGGTACAATTTTACTTATCAAACTGCTACTTGCATAAAAAAATTATTGTTGGGTCAGGATGTGAAGGTGTCATTCGATTAACACTCAAATTATTATCTTTTCACCTTAAAATAATGAAGTCCACACTAACAAAAGCATTCAGTTGGCACTGCTATTTGCCATGTTCACCACAAAATGGCAGATCTGCATTCATAAAGTGGGCGAGGTGCAGTATACATATCTTTTTCATTCCATTGGTTGTTGCAAAAATCATCAACTTAAAAGTTGTATCATTACTTCAGTTTGCATCATGAAGCACGATGCTCTTTACTTTTTGGATGAGTTTTGGATATGAATCCTGAAGATCGGTAACAGGGGTCAATTGCTTATAACCTTATAGTGATTACAGCCACTATTATATTTTTAGAAAAATACAATATAATCCCCTCGACACAGTTAGAACATGTTTTGTTATTGGGACATACAAATAGAATTACCAACTGAGTTATCGGCAGAAGTACAGTGTCCGTTGTGAGCTCGTGTTAAATTCGACCCTGAGCAACAAAAACGTTTTTCCTAAAATATTAATCTAACTTGTCCATGAGTCCATGAAAAAATATTCTGTTCTGCAGTGCATATCATCTTATTCGAGCTACTAACCTATATCATCTTTATTAAATGATGTTGCTATTGGTGCTGCTGCTTTGTGTGTATGAATGTAACACTGATTGCAGGTGATATAACGAGTTTGGTTGCACTGTTTGCAATTCATCTTGAGATACTAGGGCATTTGCAGTACCTTGTTTCATCAGGTCCAAAAGCAGGTGGATGAGCATTCTGAGCTGCCGGGAAGTAACTACAGGGTTGGAATATGGTATGATAGGATGTTTCATGATAGGAAAAGATTTAAATGAATTGGCTTGAATTTTGTTTTTGCAGGTTGGACGGGAGAGCAAGAGCTAACAGTTAATTTGCTGCATGCATCATCATTTGTTCTTGAACTTTAAGCATTATTGTGTTTTGATAGGCTTCTCATGCTAACTGACATGGTGTGCACACTTATGCTTGGTGTTACAGTTTTCGTGCTAATTGAAATGGAGCGCAAATCATGTTCTTTGTTACGAAATATCGTGTCTCACCATTCTGAAGGCAATGCTAACATGGCGGCCCGAACACATTTTCTTTTTGAGGGGAGATTTACAAGTTGTAGACACAGAATTTGGAACACTGGATGTTCCATTTGGTCCAGTGAAATCAGTCACAAGGGCGTGACAGTTGAGAATTTGAATAAGCATCTCGAATTACTCCTTTGTCTGTGTGCACTAGATGCTGGGTATGCGCTTGTGGAATTGTGACCTGGGCATGTGCACTGTTGGATCACATATAGGGTCACATAAAAGTTCAGCTTATTTCTTCCATCTGCGCATGCGGGATATATGAATGGATGAAAGATTAGTTACATTATAATTTTACCATTAGGAAAAGACAAGTGGCACGTACCTCAAATCACGCATCATCGCATCTTGTAAAATCTTTTTTGCATTCGTTGAAACATCTATTTCAAGTGTAATTACCATGTTGCAAACCCCTGCAGCTGAGGAACCTCCTGTGGGCTACTTCTAAGCACGACGTGTACCTGGTCCAGAACTACTCTGTTATGCACTGGTCTCCCCTGCTCCAGAGAGGAAGAGAAGTGCTCAATGTGGCCGGCCAATTGACACCAACAGAGGTCTGCAGTTGGCGTCGACGCATTGCTTGCTGCTATCTTTATTGTACTTATCAGTCTAACATGTAAATGCTGCCTGCTGTGCAGGATGTCAAGGGGGCCAGGCGACTGTCGAGGGTTCAGATCAGCACCATGGCTGTGAAGGACAACCTAATGGTGGCCGGTGGCTTCCAGGGAGAACTCATCTGCAAGGTAGTAGGAGGAACCCATGATGTGCAGACTGCATACTCATCAGTACTTTTATGAATTTCTTCAGCTTACAAGACTCTTGCTCTTGTGTCGTCAGTACCTTGATAAACCCGGCGTGGCGTTCTGCACGAGCCTGACCGGCAACAACAACTCCATCACGAACGCCGTGGACATCTACCAGGCGCCCAAGTAAGAGAGTCAGATTACAACCTCTGTTTCTGAATTGAACACGATCGGGCCTAGGAGCAGATGAACTGAACTTTCGCGTTTCTGAATCCTGACGCAGCGGAGGCGCCACTCGAGTGACGGCGGCGAACAACGACTGCGTCGTCAGGACGTTCGACACCGAGAGATACAGCCTCCTCGCCCAGTTCACCTTCCCGTGGTCCGTCAATGTGAGTCACCATTACCGTGCTGAAATCTCTGCAGGTGTTCCATTCCATGCCGTTCTTGGTGGCTTCCGAGTTTTTGACACTGACGAAATGGATGCAGAACACGTCGGCGAGCCCCGACGGCAAGGTGCTGGCGGTGCTGGGCGACAGCTCGGAGTGCCTGCTGGCGGACTCCCAGTCGGGGAAGACGATGGCGACCCTGCGAGGCCACCTGGACCACTCGTTCGCGTCGGCGTGGCACCCCGGCGGCCTCGTCGTGGCGACGGGGAACCAGGACGCGACGTGCCGGCTGTGGGACGTGCGCAGCACGTCGGCGCCGCTCGCCGTGCTGGGCGGCCGGATCGGCGCCGTCCGGGGGCTCCGGTTCTCCCCCGACGGGCGGTTCCTGGCGGCCGCGGAGGCCGCCGACTTCGTGCACGTGTACGACGCCGCCGGAGCCGGCGCGGAGCAGCAGGTGGACCTGTTCGGGGAGGTCGCCGGCGCCGCGTTCAGCCCCGACGGCGAGGCACTGTTCGTCGGCGTCGCCGACCGGACGTACGGCGGCGTGGTCGAGTTCCGGCGCCGGCGGTCGTACGGGTACCTCGACTCGTGCTTCTTCTGAGGTGGCTGGCCGTGGCCGGGCGGCCGGCGTGCACGCGCGTAGGGTATATATGCGGGGCCTGTTGGGGCCTGCATTCCGCTCTTTTTAGAACTGCGGAGTGGCAGGTGGTTTGAGGAGGTAGGTCCGACCTCCTTTGTGTTTGTTTTGTTTGTGTAGACACTTGGAATGTGGCGTTGTAGCTAGGCACTGTAGCTTGCTATAGAGGCATAGTGGATCATGCTTAGTAGTGCAAGGATTGTAAATCTATGAGGTTTGTTTCTCAAAAAAAAAAGAGGTTTGCTACAAGGTACTAGTAGTAAGTAAGAAGAGAGAGGGCTTAGCTTAGATCCTTCTTCGATTGATTCTTGGGCCTTGTTTATCGTGGTGTGCCCTTGGGCTTGGGCCGCCCCCGTTTTCCTAACGTATTCGTGCGCCAGCCCAGCAAAAACAATGAGGTAGTGGAAGGATTGTAAATCTATGAGGTTTGTTTCTCAAAAACATAAAAAACAATGAGGTTCGCTACAAGGTACTAGTAGTACTTACTGTGCCTACAAGATTGTAAATCTATGTAGTACTTACTTTAGCTTAGATCCTTCGATTGATTCTTGGGCCTTGTTTATCGTGGTGTGCCTTCGGGCTTGGGCCGCCCCCGTTCTCCTAACGTATTCGTGCGCCGGCCCAGCAACAGGGCTGGAAATGTTGAATTCACAAAGGAGAGAGCCTCAGAGCATGCGCAGAACGCTTCTGCAACATGACCTGAAGAAACCCATTCGGGAAAAAGCGACGTGCGCCAGGTTCAGACCATGGCATCATCCTTGTTGCATTCCGTTCCCTTGAGTCAAGAAAGAAATTATAGATTCGGGCGTGGATGCGCTCGGCTTTCTTTTCTTTGTGCTCCACCCAACCCGGCAGGTTCATGTTCATTGCTGGTCAAAGCAAAGGAAGCGGTTGCGACGGGCGCGTGCAGCTTTCTGACACCGACAGCCATGTGATGTTTCTGTGTCCGCATTTGCATTTGCATCCGCGTGCCGCCGAGTTTCCAAGCTCCGCCACAACGACGATGTCGCCGGCGGCATCGCCACGAAACTGGATGGAACAATGCGCGCGTGCGCGTGGCACTTGCCTTCTCCAAATTTGTCTTCTCGCTCTGACAGGCAGGAATCGTGGCCTAATTCTCGCTAGACGTGCTATGATCCATGGACGCTAATGGCACTACTATGTTTTTATCAGCTGAAGTTGCTAACCTAAACCTTGGGACCCAATGGGTACTTGGGAAATATGCTTTGATAGTTTTTGTACAAAAGCTCTCCCGCTTATATGAGAAACAAAAAAAAATGGAACAGGTTCTCCCAAATTTATCGATACTGTGATATGAAATTCCCGAGTCATTGGGAGGTACGAACATGCCATAATTTTGGACCATTATATGTGGGCTTAAAAAAGGCCCAATAACATTCTCACGGGCTGATGGGTTTGGAACCCATCAGATTGGCCGCCACCAGGCCCAGCACGCACCCGCACCGGAGGAAGATTTCCTCTCGCAGAACTCGCGATGGTGGTGGTGGGCCTGGATCCGTATTCTTGTGATCTTCTCTCCTACCGTCCTTGTGCTCTGGCGCCGGCGGCGTGTGTCGCACCCGGGTTTAGAAAGAAAACCAGGTGTATGTCATATGTGCGTCAGGATCAAGTTTACACACATATGGTAGACGTCACAAGTGAATATCCATAACCATGCATACGAAAGAGTATTAAAGTATATATATTTTTCAAACTCAGAGTTGACACAAATGTCATAGCGGAAGACTTAAATAAACGTTTAACTAAACGAAGCAAAATAACTCCATCTCCACAGGCAGTTGACTGAAGGACTCGTCTAGAATTCCTCAAAATCAGTAGTATAATCCTCAAAATTCTCCCAATCTGAGCAGCAGTCCGAGTGTGGTCGATGCAATATAAATAAACAAGCGTGAGCACATGTCGTACTCAGCAAAGTATGGAAATAAATGACATGCTAGGCTTTATAAAGTGGAAGGCTAAAAGGATAGCTGCATTAAGCACTTTTAGTTGGTCAAGTTTTATTAAGCATCTATTTACTAGAAAATATAAGTATATACCAACCACAATTAAATGATAACATAAACCCATCAAATTCAGGTAACCACAATTTAGATCATACTCTGATAGATTAATCATGTGAGGGTCTAGGCCGCTCATGACCGTGAGCACGGCTGTTATAACAGTTTTACACTCTGCAGAGGTTGTACACATTCACCATAAGCCGTGATTCCTGTTGCCCGAAAGCATGTACCCTTCCCACACCACGTGGACCGAATACTGGGTTTCACTATGAGACCTTTACAAAGATACTCTAATAAGTGATAGTTCGCTAAGGCTTCCGGTTCAGAAGCAAAGCATAACCCTCCCTAGTGAGTCGCGTATCTTAGCAAAGCCTACCGCTCAAGAGGACCGGGCTATACCTCGTCAACCGCCGCGCCTCTTGCCTATTTCGGGTAAAACTATCCCAAACCAGAATGCCTATTTAGTTAGTCAAAGCCAGAGCCACATAGCACTTATGGTTGCACTATTTTCCTGGGTGGTCGCTCCATGTTCCAATTAAAAGAGGTGATCTTGTCATTATTCAATTAAAAGATAGTAATGGAACATAGAGTAGGGGTTTCATTAGACCAATCCCAGTTGAGCAACTAAGCGTCATCTACCAGATCAAATTAATTTAATGACCCAGCTGCAAGGTATGGTAAACAGACTAGGAAATCCTTAATGGGACCCAACGATTTTAATGCAAGCAATAAATAAACGGTGTAATTAAAATGCATGTCATTTAGGTATAAACGGGCATGATCAAGGAATATTTGCCTTCTTCCCAACCCTGCTGCTACTCAAACTCTTCAACAACTGGTTCTTCGAACACTTCCTCGAACGACGCGTTTCATATACGCATCACACGAACACATATAAGAAAACAATACAATAAATAAGAAACAGTACACCAAACATTTCCAACAGAAGAAAATAACAGCACAAAACTAATCTACGCATCACCACGAACGCGTGAGCGCGAGAATCACTAAAACCGGAGTTAAAACGCAAAAGATATGACTTTTCTAAGGTTCAGGGACTTGCTGGCAAGGTTTTAAAAGTTCCAGGGGCTTAACTGCGAAAATTCGAGGGCTAAAACATAATTTTGTATAAAACTACGAGGGTTTTCATGTAAAAAGCGAAAACTTGGACCTCGGGCGCAATTTTAAAACTTGCAGGGCTAAACCGAAAGAAAAATGACTTCAATTAAAATATTTTTGAACTGCTCAGGACCGCGGGTTGATTTTCAAATCTTGGAGGGCCTTCTTGCAAAATCGCCTAGGTTGACCGGTAAGTCTCCGATTTGACTTGGGGGCTCGGCTGACGTGGACCGTCGGATCTTGATCCGAAGGTCACGGATGGATCGGGCGGAGGAAAGACTCCGGCGACGACGGGAGCGGCGGCGCCGCCGTCGGACACGGCGGAGGCTCGCCGGCGCTATGTGCAAAACGCGCTAGAGGCCACCAAACTCGGCGGGAGTTGGCCGAGGAGAGAGAGGGGAGGACGCGATCTCACCCCGAGGGTTCTTGACGGCGGAACAGCGACGACGGCGGCCGACGACGGCGAATGGCGGGCGGCGGCGCTGCCAAAGTCCGGTGAGCACACGCGGGGCGAAAGACTTGGGGAAAACTTGCTTGGAACCGCACGGGAGGTCTTGCTACCTTCGGTTTATGCTCCCAAGGGATTGTCTCAAGGGGGAAACGCCCACGGCCGGAGATCGACGGCCGGCGGCGAAAACCCGGGCGGCGGCGGCGAGATAGGAGATCCGGCGGCGCTGCGCTAGGGTTTGCGAGGACGACGCGGGATGGGACGGGGCTAGAGGACGGCGTGCGCGCGATTAAAGGGCTGGGCCCGCTTCTTAGCGTGCGTGCCCGAGACAGAGGCGGCGGCGCGGCCAAGCCCGGGTCGGACTCGAGCTCGAGTCCGGCTCGGGGAAGATGGTCCTGACAGGCGGGCCCCGCCTGTCAGCGACGTAGAGAGAGAGGGGGCGCGTAGTGGGCCGACGCGAGGAGTTGGGCCGGAAAAGAAACGGGCCGACGGCCAGAGAGAGAAATAGAGGGGGCGAAAACGAACCGGCCGAGACTTGGAGGGGCAAAACTAAACTCGACAGAAAACAACTATTCTAAACATCAAACAAATTCAAATTAAATTCAAATTTAAACAGAATTTAAATTCCAACTTAATTGAACAACAAGCAAAAGACAATGCAACAGCATGAATGCATCAACAACTTATTTTGACTAAAATTATTTAATATGATATTTAAATTGATAAAAGGCTAGAAATTCTAATTAAATCATAGAAAATTTATTTAGGTCTTAATAAATTCTAAAAAAATTCAAAAAGTTGCTATAATTTAATTGTGATGAATTTTAGGGTGTTACAGCGTGTGTCGACGCCGGCGGTGCATGATAGTGAGGAAAAAAGGCTGTTGCCAAATGTCAAAGCATCGATCTCTCGCATCGACCCGTCCTTCTTAGAGATCGATCACCTTCTTCCCCAAAACACCGCCCTGCCTCCGGTCAAAGGGAAGAAAGCCACGAGCAGCCATGCAGATCCGCACGCACGCATATGCATCGAATCGAGGATGCACGCAAGCTGGTTCCCACCGGCCTCTGCTTCCATCTCCATCCATGGATGCGATGCAATCGGCATAAAGGCGGCTCGCCTTTCGCTGTTGGTTCCTTTCCTTGCTGCTTCGTCTACACTGACGACGACGGTGCCAATATATATCCGTATCGCCGCCGGCCGATACGAGTAGTACAGGCGGCGGTGATATTCTACGGCCTTCGCCGCCCTCGCGCGCGCGTTGCTCGTGGCGCTGGCATGGCATCCAGTTCGATGATCTCCCCAGCTAGAGACGCATTTATTTACAGCGCATCAGACATGTGCAAAATGCGCCGACCGACCATATATTATTGGTGACTCATCGACCATGCATATGGCCTCAAGAAAGAAAACCCAGCGATATGATTCAGCGGCGCCGGGGTTCAGATCACATCCTGCCACCTCTCGCTCGCCGCCTTACACAACACTAGCCGGCAGTGCTTGCAGTGCAGTCGTATATAGCATCTTTCTTGTCAAGAAAGATATTAGATATATACTATAGTACAGCTACTCCTGGATGCATTCAGATCGATTTGGTCGTGGACGCACACGGACGAAACCAAAAGCTTGCAGCTCCAAGGCAAGCAAGCGTGCGGTTTGGCTCTCAGCCAGTTGCTGGTCAAAGCAAGCAAAAGCAAATCAAAGCAAGCGAATCCACTCCACCGGCGGCCGGCCGGCAGGCGAATGTTCCGATCCCTGACGACGAAAAGATGCTGCTGCGAGCGTGCGCCTTGAATTGGCCGGCTTTGAACCTGAACATCCATGTGATGGGTGTCTCCGTGTCCGTGTCCGCATTTGCATCCGATCGAGATTCCAAGCTAGCCTCGGGGCTAAGCAATATAATTGCTCATGCGCTGCACGCACGCAGCTGCCCGTACGTCGTCAGCTCAGCTCGATCAGCGGCAGTGTCGCTAGCTTGCGGTGCCACGGAACTGGTCGAGTACGTTCTTCCTGGAATAAAATGTGTCTTAATTCGTTCGTTCACATGGACAATTGGAGACACGGGCGGGCGGGCGCGTGCACATGGATGCTCGGAAACTATTTGTTTGACGTCTGTCTGCTGATGCATGACGGAATCCTGGCCTAATTCGCTCTAATATATCCCAGAGAATTGTTACATTCATCATGACAGAATTGAAAGAAAGATCTCGATCGAGATCGATGCAAAGCTAGCTAGCGCCTTGGAAAGATCTGCATCGATCGACTAGCGCGCGCGGCGGTCGTCAGAGTCATTCTCATTCCCGGCCCATGGTTACCGTTCTTCTTCTTCTTCTTCTTCTTCTTCTTCTTCTTCTTCTTCTTCTTCTTCTTCTTCTTCTTCCAGAAACAAAAGTCTCTCCACCCCCATGATCACACACTTTCGAGGATGTCGATTCCAAATTTTCCATGCCTTGTCGTCGCACCCTTCTTCTTGTTCTTAATGACGTACTCCCGCCTTGCGCACGATACGCGTTACAGCTAGCCAGCTAGCGTTGTTGGCGTGTGCTTTGATTTTTGGTACAACAAATCAGTAACACACGCATGCTAAGCATTTGCAATAACTAATAAAATGCGTGCAGCCAAAAGATACTCGATCTGATGCAATGTACGTTCAGTAGTGATAGTGAAGAGCCGTGTGTACGTCATAATCTATGCATATGCAGGTTACTACTCATCAATGCAAACTGATGGACTGTTTGTAGTCTACACTTTCCCTCCCCTTTCTTTATTATACAAGAACAACTTTCTCTTATCCCTAGTCAAAAGTTTTAGGCAGGAGCACGCTAGCTAATGGCACCATCATGTTTATATACTATTAACTAAAGCTACAAAACTAAACCTTGGGATGGAACCATATGTTGAGTTCTTGGCGCCCTGCTGCATCCAGTATTCGTAGTGTATGGTTGTATGAACACCATTTATTCATTCAAACTGATAATAACTAGTGCATTCATGCATGGCATGCATGATGTAGCTAGGAAATCCAAGGTTTTCATGACGAAACAATTGCTATATATAGCATTTTATCTACTCCAATATATATACTTGGGCTCGAGAGCCCAACTTGTCACCGCAACGCCGGCTGGCGGGCTTGAGATCATATCCGTTGGATGATGGGCTCCTGCAAATACCAAAGCATCTCTCTCCCTGACCTGACCCTGAGCCCCCTTGCTTGCCTGACCTGACCCCATAGCATCCACGCACGCATGCGTCGTGTATGGCTGCTGCAGCTAACTGCTTCCATCTCCATCGCCCAGCGATTCGGCATAAAGCAGGGGAGGACGACGCGCCCGCCTTTCCCCGGCCGTCCGTTCCTTGGTTTTCCTTCCCTGCTGTTTCGTGCCGATGATTCTGTTCGCATCCATCTCGTTCGTGATCTTTACCTGCTGATTACTGTTGGCACTTGGAAGCTGCAAGCAAGGGGATCGGACGCGATATATGTGGCAAGTGGCTGGGCAGTAGCTGGTAATATTCTGCAGTCATCATCGCTCATCACACTCATCGGGTCGCCGTCGTCGTCGCATCCTATTCCGGAGGTAGATATATCATATATATAAGTATACACACACACACACACACACACATATATATATATATAAGTATATAACTTTACAGCGCCCGAAACATGTGCAGAATGCTCGCTAGCTCCATACGTCGGAGAAGGGAGGCGCTGCAGTCCATCCATGATCCATCGTAGAGACGCCGGTAGCTGCAGATTCGGTCGCCGGTGCACACGGCCGGCCGGCTTCAATTTCTGCTGCTCCTTTCATCGACTTTATTTGCTGCTGATCAAGCTCGACGACCAAACTTCTCCAAGGGTAAGCAACGACGACGATGCAAGCGCGCGTGCATGCGATCAGTTTGTTCGTTCGATTCGTTGCTGGTCAAACCAAGCAAGAATCAAGACGCGAAAGGCGCGGCATGCGGGCGCGCACTGCACCTTTAATTCCGAGCATCATCCATGTGGAGATGTTTCTGTGTCTGAATTTGCATCCGCATCCGCATCCGCAGCCGCGTGATGTGATGCGCCTCCGAAAGATTCCACGTACTGCGGCACGAATAATGCTCCGTGGAATATATTGATCGAAGACGCGATCGATCGAGCACCTGGACGGACATGGCCTCTGCATCGTGATTGATGTCTTAATTCACGCTGCCACCGCTGTTCGATCGATGTCGATCGTCGCCTGAAGAATCCTGCACGGGACGTGTGCTTCAATTCAGCTCACGTTACAAGCACATGCTCCATTCCGGTGCTGGGCGATTCTCAGCTCAGCAACAATAATGTCGCTTGAATGGCCAAGATAAACTGAGATCATCGTCACGTCATCGATCTCTGACTGGGATTATAATGAAGGGAGTACGTACTACGTTTAGATGGCTGACTGGGAAATTGTTTGCTTGGCGTCTGCGTGTGCCGCCTCCCAGTTGTTATCCATCGCTTCTGGCATCTCGTTCCCGCCAGTGGAATCTCGCCTTGCTCGTACACCACTGGCCGGCATGTGCTTCGATTGCCACCACAAGTCAGTAAATTCATGGTAGTAACTAGTCTATAGTAATCAAATGCAATCAACCAAAAGCTACCGCTGAAGATATATGCTCTGTTCACTACTGAAGAGACAAGGGAAACATTATTGTAGATACTGCATTGTTCTGTCAGCTTTTCTGGGACACGGTAAGTAAACCCATAATAATCTATGCCTCTATGAATAATGTCAGTGCAGAGTGGCCTGTTTCCGATTTACTTTATCTTGATCCCAGGTCAAAAGTTTTAGGTCAGGAACATGCTAATGCCGATTTCTTATGTTATTAACTAAAAAAACCTTGGGACCATTTTGACACGCTTCATCCAGTTGGTAAACATTTTAGCACTGTGGTTTGAACGAACTGGCTTTGATAAGGATGAACATGACGTGGTCAGGAAATCCAAGGTTGGCTTTTTCTAGGAGCAACTGAAATTGACAAATTGAAAGGATTTTAATGTACTACATTGTTCCTCTTTTTCGAAACGGTGTTTGTTGCCTGTTCAAAATTGGGGGTCAAACCGTATATCACAGCCGGCACACTTCTGAAACTTTAATATTTGCTATATAAGGAAATGAAGAAAAAGGAACAAATGTCTGACAAGACAATTCTTCTGCTGTGCCATTTGACTTTTGTTGTCAGACAAGGCACTTCTTTAGATACCATGCGTATATGATAATTGCATTGACCAAATATGCTGATTTAGGCGTGGTGCTTGTCGAGATAGCATATTTTCTGTCTATGTCATTGTATCTAGGATGATTTGAAATAGTTTAGGCCAGAAAATCTCATGCCGCCGTCCTTTGGAGATATTATCAATCCTAACACATGCACAATTTTACTTTCTTCAGCTCCATATATTCCTCTAACAAAGACAACAGGTGAGCAGAGCATATGCTACGTCCGATAGAAAGCTTCACCGGCCAAATGGCAAAGGAAGGTCTTCCCAACCAACGAAATCAACCTCACTTGATGAGCTATTGTAGCCAATCTTTAGAAATTTGGCCCCAGCAGGGTCATTATTTTGATCCAGTGGACGGCGAAAACACACCAGTCGGGAACAGCAGATATTCCCATTTCTCACTATTTTGCCTTTCAAGTCAACAAAATTGTTCCCTCACGTATCATATAGGCTTTTTTTGTAGGAAGGGGAATATCTATTAATATCCCAGTCGCTCCATCAATCAATGTATATAGCTGTTTAATTATTATTGGATCTGTCTATGTAAAACTCGAGTGTTGGAGGGGCCTCCCAGCACTCGATTTTTTGCACCGTTCAATCTGAGATCAACGGCCGAGATCGACTCAAACTCCCACCTTATCCATCCACCCCACCTCCCCCAGCGCCCACACCCGACGCCTCCCGTCGCCTCCCACGGCCGCCGCCCCCGCCCAGCCCCTCCGCCGCCCCGGCCGGCGCCGGCGGCCTAGGGTTCGCCGGAGCTCCGCGCCGGCGCGGCCGGCACGGAGCTCCGGCGAACCCTAGCCAGCCGGCGCCGGCCGCCCCTCCTGCAGCCCCTACCCCTGCCCCCTTGCACCGCCGCCCTCCATGGATGTCCGCCGACGCCGGCGTCCCGTCGTCTTCTCCAACGCCGGTGAGTTCCCCCGCCCGACCCTGGCCCCAACCGCCGGCCTCCTCTGCCCGGCCGGCGGCGCCCCCGCCGCCCGGCCTCAGCCGCCCCGCCGCCCGCCTCCTCCGCCGGGCCAGCATGCCGCCTCCGGACCTCCCTCTAGGTCCGGCGGCGATGAGCAGCCCCCGGCAACCCGAACCCCCCTAACCCCGAACCCTAACCCGAAACCCGAACCCGAACCCTAACCTCGTCGGAGTTGCTCGCCGGAGATGGAGAAGAAGGTGTTGATGGGGAGAATGAAAAATTCGTGTGACAGCGGCTCGAGAAACACTCGAGTGAGCGTTAGCTTTTATCTTATTATTACACGCTTCAACAAGCCAAGGAACGAGGAAAACAAAATTCTGAAGGAACAAGCTATAAATAAAATTCGACATCGTAAAGAAACACATCAAAACACAATTCTATTTTGAAAACTCCAGCCATGTGCAGCAAAGATCTCCATGGTCATTGTCTCAATCATTCTACACCCCATAATCAATGCAGGTCTATCGTTCTCCTTCTGTAGTAAAGACCATAATTGGGTCCAATGTGTTCCTTTGAATAGTACCTGCAAGTAAGAAGGCCACTAGGCCCTTGTCAAATACCACTTCGTTCCTGGATAACCAGATTGCCCAACACATGGCACTGGCTTCTACCAATATATGAAGTCTAAGTTTTCTATTTATACCCGCCAACCAGCCATCAAATATGTGTTCTATACTGGTTGGGGGAGGTAAATTAGTAGAAACTTGAACAACTCTCCAGACAAATGATGCAAGATGGCAGTCAAAAAATAAGTGTTGAATAGACTCAATATGGGAGCAAAACGAACAAGATTCATTAACATGACATTGTTTACGCGTCAAATTGTCTTTAGTTAGAACCACCCCTTTAACTAGGTACCACATGAAAACTTTAAATTTTAGGGGAATTTTAAGCTTCCATAGTGTGTCAGGGAGAACTGCTTGTATGACCGCTAATGCCCTGTACATAGATTTAAATGTGAACATCCCATTTTGATGTAACCCCCTAATAAACCGATCTCTCTGATCAGATAGCTGTACATTCATTACCATGGCCACTATCTGATGCCAGGCCTGCAAGTTACCTCCGGTGAGAGACCGTCTAAAAGCCACATTCAAAGGTATTGAGGATAAAACGGTCCGTACTGTAGCACTCTTTTTCTGCACAATATTGTATATAGAAGGAAATAAAACTCTCAAAGGTCGAGGTGCAATCCAATTATCCTCCCAAAACCTAGTTTGAGAACCATCACCTATAGAAAACCTACCCAACCTGAGAAATTCATCTCTGACCTTCATGAGCCCAGTCCAGAACTGTGAATCCCCGACATTTGTTGGACCTGTGTGATCGTTCTATCCTTCAAATATTTTTTCCTTAAAAGCTCCTGCCACACTCCATCCCCATTAGCCAACTTATACAACCATTTACTAAGTAGACATCTGTTGTGGGTGTTTAAATTTAGAATACCCAGGCCCCCTTGATCTCTTGGAGAGCAAACCACAGACCACTTGGCCAACCTATATTTCTTTTTATGCTCATCACACTGCCAAAAAAAACTAGATCTATAAAAGTCCAGTCTCTTCAGCACACCCTTGGGTACCTCAAGGATGGATAGCATAAACATAGGAAGACTACTTAGTACTGAGTTAATCAAAATTAAACGACCCCCTACCGATAAAAGTTTGTTGCACCAACAACTCAACCGTTTCTGGATCCTTTCTTTCACATGTCTCCAATCACTATTACATAGTTTACGATGATGCATGGGTATTCCCAAATACTGAAAAGGTAAATTACCTATACCGCATCCAAAGATATGTGAGTATTCAACTTGTAATTCCTTTGCTGCACCATAGCAAAACATTTCACTATTATAGAAATTGATCTTAAGTCCTGATAGCTGCTCAAAAGCCGAAAGTAACAACTTCATATTTTGAGCTCCCTCAAGATTGTTGTCCAAAAAGATAATAGTATCATCAGCATACCGTAAGATGGATAGGCCCCCATCTACCAAGTAGGGAATTACTTCATTCACCTGACCCCCCCCTTTTGGCTCTGTTAATTAACACCGCCAACATATCAACAACTATGTTGAAAATGATTGGTGATAGAGGGTCTCCTTGTCTTACTCCTTTCTTGGTTTTGGAAAAAATGACCGATATCATCATTGACCTTTATAGCAACACTTCCTCTAGACATGATCATTTGAATCCATTCATACCAAGTGGATGAGAACCCTTTCATTCTGAGGACTTGTTGCACAAAGGGCCACTTGAGGTTATCATAAGCCTTTTCGAAGTCAAGCTTTAATATAACCCCATCTCTTTTCCTTCTATGCATTTCATGAATTGTCTCGTGTAAGATAACTACTCCTTCCATTATGTCTCTCCCTGGAATGAAAGCACTTTGAGACCGGCTCACAAGTTTATCAGCTAGATTCAGAATCCTATTATTGATTACTTTGGTAAAAATTTTGAAACCTACATTAAGAAGACAGATTGGTCTATACTGTTGAATCTTAATTGCTTCTTCTTTTTTTGGTAACAATGTAATTACTCCAAAATTCAGACTATGTAGCCTCAGTCTCCCCTTATGTAACTCATTAAAAAGAGTCACAAGATAAGACCTAATTACTTCCCAGAAGAACTGGTAAAATTTAGCTGGAAATCCGTCGGGTCCTGGTGCTTTGTTGTGTTCCATCTGGAAGATCACGGTTTTAATCTCATTCTCAGTGAATGGTGCCGTCAATAAATCATTTTCCTCCCCTGACACTTTAGGTATATCCTCCCTCAAAGTCTCATCCATTGTGAAGGAGTTTGGTTCATGAGGCCCAAACAACTGCTTATAATATTCTGCAATATACACTTTCAGATTATCATCACCTACAATTGTTCCTTCATCTTGTTCTAATTGAATAATCTTAGTTTTTCTTCATCGCCCGTTAGCCACAAGTTGGAAGTACTTAGTATTCGCATCTCCTTGCAATAACTTCATTGCCTTCGATCATTGGAGCCAATAGATCTCCTCTTCTCGAAGCAATTTAGTTGCCCTTTGAGATGGTTCCTAAGTTCGACCTCGTGAGGCAACAACAACCTAGTCTCCGCTTGTATATCTAGGAAGTCCACCTTTTTTAACCATTCAGATTTCTTTTTCCTGTCTTGTGAAATTATATCCCTCGCCCATCCCCTTAAATACTGTATCACATAGGCTAGCAGCTAAAATTTGATACTCTCTGCCTCTAGAATTTTATCCAGCCCATTCAATTTGCCACATGCCACTCATTGTTTCTATGACAAGTGGCCACGGATAATAACGATTAGTAAATAAGGGATTGCACGAAATTTTCAAATGACAAATAAGGTATACTATTTTGACTTAACTATGGAGGACATCACCTTCAATTTCACTGCTACTACCTTCGTACCGAATGCAACAATCAAACCTTCATAACTTAGACTAATAATAAAAATACTAATATTTATCGTACTTACTATGTATCATTAGATTCTGTCATGTAATATAATTCCATACGATACTTATTTAAAATCATAAATATTGATACTGTTTTTGTATAAATCTAGTCAAAGTGGAGATACTTTCACTCTGACCAAACCTAGAATTGAATTCTTTCTGAGACATAGGTAGTAGATAATAACAATGTCAAACTAGTCTTAAGTACAATACATTTGTCAGTGAATTCTAACATTAACCCTTAGCTGATTAAATTTTAATGCATTCATATCTTAAGTGCACTATTTTATCCCAACTAATATGTATTGGGAATCCTTGGCCCAAAAATTGTGTGCTACCCCCAATAAAAGCGATTGTAATTCCTACCATAGAAATTTAAATTGTATAATAAATACATTTTGTCAACCTATGATAAATTACCAGTCGGCATGCCGTTACCGAAGCCTCCAACAAAAAGATCAGAACATATACATGACCGATAGCTTTTTCTAAAGAAATGATATTATGCCTTCTTGATGTAGTGCACTAGTGCATCATGACACTTTTATTCTCGAAAAACATATGCACATTCTTTTCATTCACTTTCTCACGTGAATGCAATTATGTAAAATAATTCTAATTCTCAAAGCACTAACAACCTCTCCCCTGGGGTGGGGTAGGAAAATGACCTAGAAGGTTCCATAATTCCTGATTGTGGGTAACGTCTTTCTCCTATTCAAAGACTTAACACCAATGGAGCCATTTTAGACTATAGTATTTCTAGCACATAATTCGTGCTACTACTGGTAGGAGCTCTTGAACAGTTGATCCACATTGTGCTTTTATTAGTCAGAAATGCAATTGTTGAAGCCATAAAGTGGAAGAAATAATGACCATACCACTTAATGAGGATGCTCTTACAACAAATTTCCAATTGTTAGAGTATCCCAATGATTACTTCATGATGCTTGTGGGATAAAAAGAAGCAAATGTACATGATCTGTATAATTCCTTTGAGAAAAAAATGGTAGCAGGTATGATTTTGTTCATGAAGCTGATGTGTGTTGCACAAAACCGGTGAGTATTGAAGATATTCTCATGTAAACATGGACCCCTTCGAAACAAAAATATAAGGAAAAATGATTATTAATTATTTCAATCCAGTGAGAAACGATCATTTACTACTATTTGGATTACTGTATGTTTCAGTGAAATTGGTAGGTAGGAACAATATTTGGAGAGATTATATATAATAAGAAGTATCACATTTGTTAATGCTTTTGCTCTCAGATGTAAAATAGTAATTGGGGCCATTGTTGTTTGAGAAACTGAAAATAATAAGAAAAATGAAGGTCGTACAATCATTCCAAGATCACTCCTGGCCTCTACAAAGTTATGATGTACCCGGCCTATGAGTATTAAATAAAAATGACACGGCATAGCATCATCTATCATGCCACATCGAGCTACACATATATATAGTCTAGTTCTTTGCACCACCACAGCAAACACTTGGAATGTGACAAAGGCCCTCCAAAATAACACCTACCAGAAGGAAACGACACGCACACACAATTATATGACTAATAATCTATATATGTGTGCATGCACTAGAGAAAGGAATGTAGTATGTGTACTAATCATAAGATACGATCGCTAACGTGTGTAGTTGAAGGTAGACTAATGCATGATGAGACAGAAAGAAACAAAACTAATTTAATGAGAAGGTATATACATATATATAATTGATCCCAACAGGATGGTTCAGAAAGGGTAGAATCTAGTCTAGTTGTATCATTGAAAAAAATGTTCGAAGATGCTTGTTCCAGATATTTGCTGATTAGGATATCCATTAATCTTATGAAATAATAGTGTTAACTCATGTCTATTATTTTTTTTATTTTTGTGGTGCTCATTTATGTCATCTTTGTAGGGATTTAAATTTACTGATGTTCTCTTTTACATATAATTATTTTTAAGGTCTCTGGTACACTTCTAGATTGACTACTATTTTGTAGTTTTCTGTTGGTAAAAGGCCTAGGTGATTTTGTGATAGATGCAACAAGACTTCTTAAATTTAGCTCTTGATAAGTTGATATGCTAAGTTCATTTAAAGGGGACATTTGTGGCAGGCAATATGTTTAAGTTCAACTTGAAAATATTTTTTATATTGCAAAAAATAATGATTTATTTATAAGTAGTCAGAACAGATCTATGGACACAGAGTCATATATATTTGTGATTGTGTTGATGTCAGAAGCATCACTTATTTCTATGTTTACATCTAGCAAATGCTAGTTAATTTATATGTATTTCGTCGAAGTATTTGCTTCAAACTTCAAAGTCAACCTTGCTTGAGTTTGGAAATTTTACCTACTAATCAATTCCATTTGGTTCATAACCACATCTATGAAATAATCAAACTTTATTGGTTCCCTGTGCCAGCTTCTAAAAACCTTCTACCAATAAGTGTTGCAATTCATTCAGCCACAACATACAAATCATGGATCCGGCCTTGTGCCTTTTGTGTGAGTGTAGCTATTTGTTAAATAACCCGCCACATATAGCCAGCATGGGACAAGATGCTACACGAGTGATTGAACTGTAGAAGATCAAACAGACAAAAATGAGAGGTGCTAAAAAGATGTCATCGTGTAGAAGGGCTCAAATTGCTCTATGTACGGATATTATTATTATTATTATTATTATTATTATTATTATTATTAAAACAAAGCAGTTCTTAACCGATCAATCGTGAACGTTGGAATTGCAATGCTTTCTTCAGCTTCTGAAAAGCTACTTTTGTATTTGTATCTCACACAAAGCACCACAACATGGTCATACTTAATTATACATAGGTGGAGGCAGCCAAAGGAGAATCAGATACAAATCTTGTTGGTAGCAATTACAAGCAGATAGATATTAGAATATGTTGTCGGCATGCAATCGACTTTGTTGCAGCATTGGCTCCGAAGTGGCCAAAAGGGGCTTGCAATGTTCTAGAGGTGCAGCCTAAACTACCCCAACTAGTTACATAGGATTTTCATGGACCCACATTCGACATTCTAGTGAGCCTAACACAGTCAGCAACCATCTTGCATTGGCGGACTACATGAGATGGTGACAGTGATAAGACAGCGGCTTTAGCTAAAGAGAAGATAAACAAGGTATCGAATGCAATCGCCCTTCAGGAAAAATATTTTAGAAAATAACTGATGGTTTTAAAAAGAGAAGATCAGCTTTAATAGTGGCTTGGTTCTCAGGGTGGCTTCAGTGCTATTCCTTTTGGTTGCTAGTTTAATCAGAAATGTAATCTGATCCGATCAACCTTGGTATAACTTTTGCTCTAGAATTTAATTATGAAAATACCAAATGTTGGCCAGTTCGTTGTGTGGATATGTATTTAATGGCATCTCAAAATATCTTTTCATTTGGAAGAAAAAAACAGATTGCATCCTAAAACCAGGGGCGGACCCAGCACATAATTTGAGAGGGGCACAGTTTAGAAATTGCTAAACCGATGAAGCATGGTGGAAATTGATTTTTTACCTTGACATTATCTAGAGTTTGAGTGAGGGCTTTGTGTCCTCACTGGTGTCAACATGGGTCCGCCCCTGCCTAAAACTACCAAAGTGTTACATGCACATACGCACAGATAGCGGAACCTTTTTACATACATTTTCAAGAATAAAAAGGCCAAACAGCTAGGTTAGGAGATGTATATAGTGATTTCATTAGGAAAGAAAACTCGGGTGACCTTTTCAGTTCCAATCATGCATGCGTGTTTATGTAGAACCTCAGGAATGCATGCATAGCGTAATTTCTCACTCATTCCATTCGGTGCAAACATGATTCGTTTTAGCATCCCTGTCGACAAAGAACAGCTTTGAGCAACGATATTACACATATAAAGAATCATGGGAGTGTGCATATGGTGTGTACTTTATTTGCACACATAGTTTCTCAACCTTATTCAACACAATTATCTACCGTGTCAACCTAGTGCAGATGTAGCTAGGATAGAGAGCTGAGACACGATAGAAAAGCTAAACAAGGAGGATGCATGTACTTTATTTGCATTGCCAACAGATCACCTCGCCTTTCCATATCACCCAATCATAAACTCCAGTCACCTCCCATTACTTTCTTTCACAGAAGCTGCTCGGCTTTCTATCTCCTGGATCCTTTTTCTATCCGGTAATCCCCTTTCTCCTGCACGCTAATGACCAATGGACACGCTAACGACGCGCAGACGCAACACGCGTGCGTGCCTGCGGCTCGCCCGACATTCTCAGGTCGCTACCAGCAGCCGCGTCAAATTAATCCATCTATACGTGACTCACAGCTTTGCTTGCTGTAACAATCAGCTTCAGTAGAAAACGAGGTGCACTGGTTCTTCGAAGACCTATAACACTGGGCTCACCAGGGCTAGTTCTTAAATTTCACCCTCAAATTCCATTATAAAAAAAAATTCATCACATCAAAAACTAATTACACTGTTTTGTTGTACTTTACGAGACGAGTATTTTGAGCCTAATTAATCAATGTTTGGACACTTATTCACAAATACAAATGAAATGCTACAATTCCGCATTTATGGTAAAGTGTCAAGTTTGGATGTCCAAATTAACTTTGGAACTAAACAAGGCCGAGCTTTGGACGGTAAGGACTTCTTGTAAGTAATTTTATAAGCTCTGGTGTGAATGAATTGAAGCTTCTGTTAGAGTATCATTAGTATACTCCATAATGCCTGCAGGAGAGTAAGTAGTAACTAGCTATAGTACATGGCAAAAGGTACTACTAGGTCAAGAGATGCACGTATGCCTTTGGTGGACAAGACATCGCAGGAGAAAAATGAGGAGGTTGAAACTTGTAAGAAACGACTAGCGAAGTAGATCGTAAATTGCTTTTATTTTTATCTATCTTAAAAGAACACGTATGATTGACTATGTGTGTAGAGGTGATAGCAACCCGTAAGTGTACTTTTATCTTAGTTCATTATTACTTCTGTATAGAAGAAAATGCACATTACGTAGCTTGGGTAATTAGCACTGCCCAAGAATGACCAAATCCTAGGTTTGATCGATGTTCCGTGTGCCTATGTTGTAGTGTGTTTTGCCAAAAAAAAACATCAGAGAAGAGGTCGTATATGTGCGCCCACCAGAAGCTTCTTCACTGTTTTGCTTCATATATTCATCCACTTTTCATCCTATATTTGATTATCTTGACCCCATCATCCTATCACCTGTAATAATTATTAACTCGCTTTGTCCACTACTGAGGGATGACCCAATGTGTGAGAATATTAACATATTATGAATATTAAGATTAAATTGATCTGTATCGAGCCTCGTGGGTTGTTTGTATCGAGATCATGGTAGTTTCGATCTCAAACAAAAATCTAGAGATAGAGATAGAAATTAATCATATCCTGCCATGACAACTAGATCATTCTAGATCCTTGCTATATACTCTAACACCATAGTGGAGGGTGCCCTTAGTTGCATTGTCGCCCAATTTAGAGAAGCAGAAACATGTTGAAAGAAGTAGAAAATTTATTAATATAGTTGTTCTAATTTAGCAAGGGAAAAACAAAGCATGAGGACGCGAAATTGTACGTACCACTCCAGTCTGAAATGTAAAATATTTAGGACATCGATATAGTCTCCAAGATTATACTTTAATTACAAGTTTCTACAAAATTTGTGATACTTAAAATAAAAATATAGCATCCTGAAATTAGTTTTCATATTGAATTTGATAAGATAATCATGCTAATCTACATAAATCTGTTACATATGGTCAAATTACAGAAAAAGGTTCATTGGCAAAATGCTAAAGTAACTTGCACTTTGGATTAGATTGGGTAGAAGTTGAAGTTGCTGAAACGATAGAAGTGGATAAACCTATAATGACCTAAAGGAAAAGTAAAGTAAAGCACCATCCATTGTTTTTGGGTATATCATGTCGATCATTCTACTCCTAGACCATTACTACGTAGGTTTGTTCAGAATCAAAAACATTTTTATATTAAACTAATAATATCTCTAAAAATGGTATATTTCAAATAGGAAATTTTGATATATCGTTGGTTTCATGCTGAATATACTAACATTGTTTTATGTTATCAATCTTTATGAAATTTTTTGCTACTTTAAATCAAAATTAGATAAGATTTGATTTGGAATAAATCTAAAAGTAACTACAATACAAAACGGAGGGTGTAATATATACGTACGTCATTGCGGTTAACATTGGGTTTATCTTCAACTACTATGGGCCACGTGGCACTAAACGTGTCGTCTGATAGGAAAGGTGTTCCCCACTAGCTAGGTTTGCATAGGCACGTCATCATGGTGCGCTTCCTATTCAGATCCATGTCGCGGTGGATATATACTTACCGCTTATCTTTTTTTCTAATGAACAAAAGATACTTACAGCTTCGTCCTTTTCTTGTTCTTGTGTGCAGACACTTCGAGGTAACGAATTTTTCAAAATGAAAACCAAGAGAAACAGTAGCCAATATCTCAAGAGAGAGAGAGAGAGAGAGCGGGCCAGATCAGATTTTTTTTGCTCGTTATAAGAAAATAAAAAACAAAACACTGGCGATTTAGTTTTTCTCATAAATAAATAAATAAGATAAAACAACCATCGCTGCCACTGCTGTGACACCTGTTACATCAACCGACGTGACAGTCAGAACCAGAGGTCGCGAGGCGGATACTGTGGAGCCCACGCTTGGTCGGCCGGCCGGGCCCACTGGCAGGCGTGTCCACAGGGAGGGCAGCACACATCAAAAAGAAATTAATGCGTGTGGTGACCGTCCACGGCCCACGGCGACCCTCCCTTTGCTTTCAGGGCATGGGCTCCTCTTTTTTTTTTCGTGCAACGGCGACCGTGCTCCTCGACGTGCATGTGTACCAAGTAACGGCTGACACATGTTACAGTTGTGTACAAATTAAAGGACCTTTCCGTCCACGTACGACGAGCACCTGCAGGTGGCTGACTGCTCACCATCTATCGACACCTTATTACCGTTCAATGCTAGCTAGCTAGCACGACCATCATGTCTGCTTAGAGAAGCTTTGGAATAGCATTGACACGGACCAAGCAGCAAGGCTAGCTGAAATGAGGAGTGCAAATATATTGGTGTTTCAATGCAAATGAGGAGTCACCAACCTGCTAGGCCTATTCAATGTCTCAATGACCCAAGTTCAGAATCTAATTTCCAATGTTACTGAGCATTCTTTCGAAAAGTCAGTGCTGATGAGAAGAACCCACCCCAGACAATGCCTAGGGCACAAGAATATTCTTATGCAGGATACATGCATGCATGTGTCCCTGAACGCAATATATGCCTCATCAGAACAACCAGGATGCAAACATAGATGTAAGTACAAGCTACATTTCATTTCGTGCACACACGACACGGCCTAATATTGTGACCCTACCTTGTGCTGCTTGATTTCCAGGTGGCTGGCGTGGTAGCCACACAAGTCACTGAAACCGTACATGCGTCAACCGGGGCTGCCCTGTACAAAAGCTGATTAATCAGGTGTCAACTAGTAAGTGACACGATCGAGACACAATTAGGTCCTTGCAAAAAAAAAGTCAATCAGTGGCTATATATTTATTTAAAAGGAGGGCGACTTTTCGGTAGAGAGAGAAGGATTAGGAGGCTACAAGGCTCGCCGACAAGCGTCCATTGAACCTTCATGATTTGTCGCTTATTACCAGCACAATTTTATTTGTTTAATCCATTTGGTGTTTTGTCTATTCAGGTCTTGTTTAGTTTCCCAAATTTATCCCCAAATTCCACTATAAAAAAAGAAGATTCTCATCGCATCAAAATATCGGCATATACATGGAGTACTAAACGTAGATGAAATTTAAAACTAACTGCTCAGTTTTATTGTACTTTACGAGACAAACATTTTGAGCCTAATTAATCAATGTTTGGACAATTATTCATAAATACAAATGAAATACTACAGTGACACATTAATGGTAAAATATTAAGTTTGGCTTGTCAAGCTTTAGAAGTAAACAAGACCTCGGTATATTTGGCGTAGCAGTCTCTCTGTCATCAGAAATGGCAAGTTCCTTGCAACTACGGACTTCAACCAGTGAACTCTATCATATATGTAAATAAATATGTAATGCCGTGTTGGTTTAACAGGCCTGACAGTCGAGTGACTAGCAACTACGTACTCTCCAGCATGCAGTAGGAGCAGTAGGAGCAGTGAAGTAAGCGTGTTCTGAGAAACATTACAAATGAATTAAACAAACCGGTTAGGTTAACGTCTAGGTATCATGTATCCTACGCGCAGCCACAATTAACCACACATGTAATGCAAGAACAGTGCAGCTGAGATCATGAGTGAACAAAGCATACACTACAAACAGACTTTCCATCTTTCCCTTCAGTTTCTTACAAGTGGCCTACGATGTTTGAGCATTTCCAACACATTACTCATATCATATTATCAAAAATATATTCTCTCTCCCTTACCAATATAATAGCTATTTTTTCATTTTGGCGATCACTGCATGTTGAAGCACACACTACCAAAAGTCATATGGGTAAGAGGAGAGCTTAATTACTAGCTTTTCTTACAGTATTAGCAAATTGCCAATAATATATTAATCCTCCATAATCTGATTGCCCAAAAAGTTGTGATTAGCAAACGGAACATAATGAAACCGGCCGTCGTGTCTGGCCGGCGCAAGCTCAATCAAGCAATGTTGCACGGTGTTTTTCAAAACAGCAATATAATTAACAGCATCCTTTTGCAACAAGCTAAAGAAAGCTGACAAATGTGAAATCATCATTTTATAAATTTGTTAAGCTATGCCATCTAGATCCAAAATTCCCAAAATACCTCCTGTCACTTTTGTTGTATCCATATGCAATGTCCATACAACATACACATACAACTGTGTAGTAGGGATATTTAGGCCGCTTTAAACCTAGTCGACACATTTAACCAGTTTTAGGACCCGAGTCCACGCAACTTTCAAAGTTTATAGATCTAGATGGCACTCCAAGACAAACCGTCCATGCATTTTTCCTCTTTTTATTTCTTGGCAAAAAGCCTCTCGCTATCAAGCTTTCTGTCACATGGACGTTTGCCTTTTCAGTCCATGTGTACCTGGTGGAAAGTTGAGAACAATTCCTAGCTTGCAAAAGTCATACAGTTCCTGCGCGGACTGCGGAGATCACACGTTAACACAGTTTTTTTAGCAGGTAGAGTAGAGTGGTCTATTGCAGATGCCGTGAGGTATCTATCCCAGCAGTTGTTCTGTAGTTAATGGCGGCATTATTAGAGACTTTGACCGGAGTAGTTAAAAATTACCACCAGTCTAACTCTGAATCTTTTCGTGTAGCACAATCTAGCCTTTTGTATTCAGCAATCCTTCGGTGTTCCGGGCATCGTTGCATACACATGCTGTCCGGAATCTTACAGGCACGGAGTAGGAGTGTCCAGTCCACACCCATCTGGTGTCGCCCCTGCTGAGCTCTGTATTTTATTCCGAATAGCAGCAAAAGTTTCACCTACATTACAGCCATTTTACATTTACTAATCATATTCAATTTTTACCATAATTTCCGTTGCTATTCCCCCCTTGCAAACAGAGAAAGTTAAAGTTTTTTTTTCTCCTCGGAAGCTGCAAGTAAAGTCATTCTCCGAATTACTACTAACAGGTGGCAGAGAGCCGACGCAGCAGGAAGGAGCTAGGCAGCTTCGACGGCTGTTCAGCTGCTTTGCTGGGTCCCCGACGCACTGTTCAGAGTCAGTCATGCATGCTGGTCGCAACAAAAAAAAACAAAAAATCAGAGTCATGCATGCAGCTGCAGCTGCAGCTGCGCAACGCATCCTTTTCTTCAGGGTCAAAGTCAAGTAGACAGCAGCGACTTGGACTTCTCCTCACAAGTTGCAGACCAAAAAGAAACGGTATCATATATACAGTAGAATACTGGGACTGAATCAATACGGTAGTAGTTTCACATGCAATTGGATCTATACTATACTCGCAAACACAAGTCTAAAGTTCTGACAGACCCGGCCGACTTGTATGCAGATGCGTACAATTATGCGCGCATATATACAATCACACTAAATAATAACCAGAAGGTTAGCGTGGTGGCTCTACATTATGTGCGTGAAAGGGGTACGGTGGTGGTGACCTAGAAACTGTGACTTTGACGGTCTGGGCTCGAACAAAGAATCTTCCAAGCAGCGTGCATTTGAATATTGCATGCCCGGCCCCCGGCCCAGCACGACGATGCCTCTGAAACTTCTACGCCCGTGAAGTTTGCAGTGTTCGAGACTCTGGAATTGAATGGATCTTTCCCTCATCTCTCCACAGACAATCAAAAACAGATCCCATCTTATGGACCAATAATGTACTCTAGGGCGTAGTAGGGCTATAGCAACAACTAATCAGCCATGATATCATAGCAACAACGTCTGAGGGCAGTCTCAACCCATCGTATCTATGGATAGTGTCCATGCTGTCATGTTAGCAAGACATCACCTTAGACACTATATTCTTCAACCCATGATTTCTTAGGATGGATCATTAATAAATTTATCATCTTTTCTCTCTACCAATCATACTTGTTCTTTTTCTATCATGAAGACATTATCCTCTTCCAATGCAAACTTTGGTAGTGTCGGTTCTCGTGTCGACACTGGGTCTTGCATGAGACCCAGTTTCTTCCTCTTTCCACTCTCTTATTTAATACAGTGCCACACAAGCAAAAAGTCATATGTGGCAGCCTAATTAATGTTATGAAAACCATCCTACATGGAGGGTTGTGACTGCCCTAAACACATGAGGCAGGCTGGGTTACGGGGCCCACATGTCAGTTAGGCAATGCAATGAGAGGCATTACATATGAATTAACCTACCGTTCTTTAGAGTAGTACGCGTAGTATAGTGTAAAGTAACATGGACGGACATGCAATTCTAGAAGGGGGTCTTCATTGATTTCTTTTTTTTTGAAGAAAGGAACAGTTGGTATGCGTGGCGTCCACGACAGGTGAAGTGAAACAGGTAGCCCACAGATGCACAAGGGGTTTTCCTACGGGCGTTCGTTAGGGTAGGGATGTCTACTGTCTTTAGGGGGAGCCTACTCTCCCTCTCCTGGAAAGGCCACTCATGGTCACGGTTTCCCCCCTAAAAAAGGTTAGAGCGAGTACGTAGTTCATGCCTTGGGAAACAAAAAACTCAGTTGATTTTTGCTTCATCAAAACTTGTTCAAAAAGTAGCGAGCTAAAGGTGCCAAATTTTATCCAGAAAGTAAGAGAGCGGGGGAGATAGATTTCTACTTATCAAATTAGACAACATCATTTATATTTTCCAGAGTTGTAGTCAACAGTACATGCTACATTTGGCTCGTGAATGTGTTGCCATACACTCGATCTTCCGACTCTAAATTACGATTATTGCCAATCATCAAATGTTTTCTAATTAATCTTCACCTGCGCAATACAAAAAAAGATTACGTACATTGGCAATCTACGATAGATGTTACTAGATCCATGCATAAAATTATTTCCACAATGGTCGGTCGTCTTTAAATGAAACACATCATTCCTTTGATTCTTTCGGCAACAGTTTATACTCACCAAAGTTCATTACGAGCACAACAGAGCTCTCATTTGTTGATAAAAAAAAAACAGAGCTCTCATTTATCCCATCAGTAAAAACATTTCAACTCCTACACCACAGTACCCTCACACAACAGCTCAGCCACGGAGACGGACAGGAACACGTGGGCCCAACTCCATGTCGACGCGCGGTCCCCGCGCCCCACAGGCTCCCTTGGAGCAACACGTGGACGCGGGCCCCACGGCGGCGCGTCCGAGCTGGCGCCCCTGCGTGGACGCGTGGAGGGCGACAGCGCAACCGTGACCCAGCTCCGACGTGGCCCGGCGCCCCCCGCTCCTCCTCCTCTTCCCCTTGCGAAGTTGCGTTAGTTAAAGCGGTTGGCGCGTTGGTTAACGCGAAGGCTTATGGGAGTTTGGATCCATCCGCCTCCCCGCGCTAGGTTGCAAACCTTGACCAGATCAACGGCTGACTTTTGCAGTGCTGGTGTTTTTCTTTTCTTTTCTTTTTTTTGCTTTATTTCCCTCGTTTTTGAAGAAACTGCTTCATCATAAAGTATGTGCATCAGAAACCAAAGTCGTACCAGTACTTCTCCTAGGTTATTGGACATCAGAAAGAGTAGTAGTACTAGTGCCCTCACATTACGCACATGTTTTTAAGTTTTTCAGGATACAGACCTTCATATTCCTGAGTTACTCGAATACAGTTTTAGTATCACATGCATACACTCCTTTTCCTTCTCAGTTCTCGCCTACTCATTGCTTAGTCATCAGGTATCAACATTTTACGAAATTTCATCAATGGTCCTGTTTAGTTCCAAAAATTCTCTTTTCAAACTTCACTATTCACCTATTCCATCAAATCATATCAAATCTCTCTCCTCGTGCATGGAGCACTAAATGTAGGTAAATAAAAAAACTAATTACATAGTTTTGATGTACACGACGAACGAATCTTTTGAGCCTAGTTAGATCATGATAGGATAATGTTTACCACAAACAAACGAAAAGTGCTACAGTGCGCTACAGTGTCCGATGTGACTTTTCTACCAACTTTTCACCCATTTTTTCATCAACTAAACAAAGTCAATAATAAAAAGATGAAACCAACCTTGCAGTGAACCTGACCAAAAAGGAGGACAAGAGGAGAAAGCAAGGTCCCACATAAATGCCCCACTTGTGATTTCCTGAGGTGCATGCTTCGCCTTCGTAACAACCCAGTGGGGGCCAAGAAAACCCTCGCGTGTTTTTTTATAATTGTTATATAAAAAATTAAATATGGAGGAGAAGAGGGGAAAAAACTGGCAGCAAAAAGGGTTGGCCAGGCCTGCCCCCTTCCTTCCCCCGCTACCTATAAATAGGCTCCTCCACCACCCCAAACTCCCACACAGCCCAAGCTAGAAGCATCCATCCATCCCTTCCACGGCTTGAAATCGGCCAGCATCCATCTCGCCTCCCTCTTCTCCGATCCCACCCCTCGATCTGCTCTTCCTCTCTCTAGTCTCTAGCCACCGCCGCTGCTGTTCCTGATTGATCGGCGGCGGTCGGTTGCCGAGTAGCCAGCAGCGAGTCGGTGACCATGACGAAGCACGGCGTGGTGCTGGGCCCCGAGGACGCCGTCGTGGCGGCGGCGCGGCATTTCTCGTTCCCGCCGCCGCGGACGACGGGGGGCGAGTCGTGCAGGAAGCTGGCGGCGGCGCAGGTCGACCTCAGCGCCGCCGTCATGGGCTCCTGGCTGGACTCCATGAAGGCCTCTTCACCCAGGCACAGGCTCATGGCGCCCCTGGTGCCCGGCGCCGGCGCCGGCGACGCCGAGCACGACGACTGGATGGTAAATACACGCCGGCCGCCGATGGATGGCCTCTCGAATTGCCACCCAGATTCACTCACCATTCATGGATTCATGCAGGAGCGGCACCCGTCGGCATTGGAGCGGTTCGACGCGGTGGCGGCGGCGGCCAAGGGGAAGCAGGTGGCGGTGTTCCTGGACTACGACGGCACGCTCTCGCCGATCGTCGAGGACCCCGACCGCGCCGTCATGACCGACGAGGTACTTGCCCTCCATCTTCATCCTCCTCATCCTCCTGCTCGCATCCGACAGACAGACATGCATCATCATATATAAGAAAGCAGAGCATGCTCTGCTTCCCAAAAGCAAAAGCTTTTCGTTCGTCTCGGCCTCTTCTTTGGGCATCTTCTGAAGGGAAGACTGACGCTGTAAAACTAACTGGTGGACGCAGATGAGGGAGGCGGTGCGCGGCGTGGCGGCGCGCTTCCCGACGGCGATCGTCAGCGGGCGGTGCTGTGACAAGGTACATACATACTTGCTGATACACATTCATCATATCGCCTTCCTGCTTCCACAACCCTCTTCTCTCTCTCTCCCCCCATTGAATTGAAAGAGGAAAAGTCCGTCCCTTTCCTCGCCCTCTCACCGCCACACAGACAGACACACGAAACCCAGCTAGAAGCTCCTCCACTTGGCGGGAGCTCTCCCCCCCCTTTTTCTTCCTTCTCCCTGCTGCCGCCAGCCATCACTAGTGTTCGGTAGCCGGACGGCCCGCCGGACCCTCCCGGTGGCGACGGCGACGTGCGGGACGACGCTGACGTGCTCGCTGCTCGCAGGTGTTGGACTTCGTGCGGCTGGAGGAGCTCTACTACGCCGGGAGCCACGGGATGGACATCCGAGGGCCCACCGCCGACCCCAACAACCACGACAACAACAAGGTACTGCTGTGCTGATGCAGTAATTTACATCACCTGTTGTGTTCATCATCCTTGCTTGCTCCTCGAGTTGTTTGGCTGACGTGGCTAGCTGCCGCTGGACGCGTCATACCAGGAGTCGGCCGGCGGCGAGTCGGTGCTCTGCCAGCCGGCGAGCGAGTTCCTCCCGGTGATCCAGGAGGTGCACGGCGCGCTGTTGGAGGCGGTGGAGGCCTCCATCCCGGGCGCCAAGGTGGAGAACAACAAGTTCTGCCTGTCGGTGCACTTCCGCTGCGTGGAGGAAGGCGCCTGGGCGGCGCTCTTCGACCGGGTCCGCTCCGTGCTCAAGGACTACCCGGGCCTCCGCCTCACGCAGGGCCGCAAGGTCCTCGAGGTCCGCCCCGTCATCAAGTGGGACAAGGGCAGGGCCCTCGAGTTCCTCCTCCAATCCCTCGGTCAGTTCCTTTCCATCTACTTCTTCTGCAGATGACATAGCTCCCAATCATCTCTGAATCATCCGCATGGCGGCAGCGTTCTTCTTGTTCTCGCTCTGACTGACAGCCTTTGGTGCTTCCAGGTTACGCGGAGCGCAGCGACGTGTTCCCGATCTACATCGGCGACGACCGCACCGACGAGGACGCGTTCAAGGTGCGTGCGTACGGCGTACATCTTGCTGAGATCGTCAGCCAGCCGTATCTTGAGAGCTCTGAATGGAATTCTGCAGCTGAAAAATATTCTGTCTCTGACGATTCCGTGTTTGTGTCGGGCAGGTGCTGCGAGGCCGGGGGCAGGGCGCGGGGATCCTCGTGACCAAGTTCCCCAAGGAGACCGGCGCGTCCTTCTCCCTCCGCGAGCCGGCCGAGGTCAGGGACTTCCTGCGCAGGCTCGTCGCCGACGCCAACACCACCTGAAACCAGCAGCTCCATCTACAACGTCTGACTCGGCTACCACACCTCCCCTCCCTCCCTCCACAGCGGAAAAAAGAAATGGCAGAGGAGTTTTTGTTCTCGTTGCATCTGTATCTTATCAAAAGCTTATTGTTAATTAGGAGAAGAGCGTCCATCGTTGATCATAGAATCCTGCTAGCATTATATTCCTTTTTTTTTTGGTATCCTGCTGCTGTTTCAGTACCATCCCATCGCCATTGC
This sequence comes from Echinochloa phyllopogon, assembly GCA_033239725.1. Taxonomy (NCBI): domain Eukaryota; kingdom Viridiplantae; phylum Streptophyta; class Magnoliopsida; order Poales; family Poaceae; genus Echinochloa; species Echinochloa phyllopogon. The sequence continues at coordinate 56,518,732 of BTCW01000018.1, read as the reverse complement.
CTCTAGGCCTCGGCTGGGAAGGCTTCTATTTGCAAACCCTTCCCCGCGAGGCACTGTAACTAGTCGCTCGCTCTAGCACCTTTGCTTTGTTCATTTGTACCGTGGAAATCAATGGAAATCCACTTTCAGAATTCCCCGGCCTGATGCTCGTGTACGTACGTTCTTCAGAGTTCAGATTGCGATCTAGATGACGACGAAGCTCTGATTCGTTATCCATCAGATTATCAGAGCTTAATTACTTGTCAATGTTCATTATCAATGCTACTTTTGGTATTTGTCCGTGGACAGCGGCACGGAACCGAGAACAAGAGGCCAAGAGCGAGGCCACATCTCAGTGCTCGCTCGCTCGCTCGCTTATGTGATGACATGACGTCCAAACAGCTGCCTATAAATAAATGCGACATGCGTTTGTCAAAAGGCTTGGTTGGTTTTAGCAGCAGGTCCCAACTCCCAAACCAAACATCGTATGCATGCTAGCTTGCACACAGGGAGCCATAGCTTTCTGAAAGATTCAGCAGGGAAACCCATGTCCAGGCCAGAAAATCGGTGAGGCTCATGAGTACTGAGAACGCCATCGATCTGCCCATCTCTTTGTGGAAGACAGAACTGAACACACTGTGCAGAAATTCTGAACAACACGGCGAACGCAGATGTCTTTTCTTTCTTTTTTCCTATGTAGGGTACGGCATGTGCGGTCTTGGTTTGTTTCCCATCCTTTTGGGCTGTCCTTGTCGACAACCTGTGTACCCCCATGGAGTACTGTTTATATGACATGAATACAACAAGGACAGGTCAGCGGGGTACTAATTGCGGCGTCTTTTCTATGGAATGGACATGCGTAAAGCCGGTCGGGAAAAAAAGTGAGAGAGGGGGGAAAAAGAAGGTGGAGAAGCTTCTTGGGAATTTTGAAGAGCAGTAATTAAGAACATACATAAGTATGGCAACTGCTCTAGAACTGTAGTAATGTATATTCCACTACCAGAATGCTTCACATCCGCCCGCCTCCTCCGCCTCGGCCATTTTTGGACCCGGTGCTGATGGGGCTTCAGCACCGGGTCCAACGGCTAGGAGCGGGGGCGGCGCTGCGGGGTGTCAGGGCGGACACATTAGCACCGGGTCGTGGCGAGACCCGGTGCTAATGCTCCCCCTTTAGCACCGGTTGCAGCCAGCAACCGGTGCTAATGTGCCCGAGGCCATTTAGCACCGGTTGATGGCTGCAACCGGTGCTAATTGGTGCACATTAGCACCGGGTCTTGCCACGACCCGGTGCTAATGTCTTTTATATATAGCACATTCTTCCTCCCCCGGCCGAGCCAGCTGAACACTTAGGCGCTGTGTTCATGCTGCTCGGCCGTGGGAGGGGAGGTGCTGCCCAAATTTTTTTCAAAATTTGTGAAGATTCTACTCATCTAAGGAGCACTACAAGGTACACTCTTTCATTCTCTAATGTTTTATTTAGCTTATAATCCTTCTATGATTTAGAAATAGAGGGATTTATGAATCAAAGTAAAGCTAGGTAGAGAGAGCTTGTGTTCTTGGAGGAGAGAGAGGAGAGAGCTTGAGTTCATGGTGGAGAGAGTGTTTATGTTGTGTTTTAAATGGAGAGAGAAGGCAAGCTAGTTAGTATTTTGTTTTGTATGACTTGTGAATAGTTATAAGGCTTATGTATTTTATTTATTAGAGAGGTTTATTTATTAAAAGTTGGAATAGTTATTTATTAATTTAATGAAATATATATTATTAGTTATTTATTAAAAGGTAGAATAGTTATTTATTTATTTAACGGAAGGTATATTTATTTATTTAATGAATATAGTAATGTAGTTTTAGAAATTTATTTATATAATAGAATATATATTATAATTTGTATTTATTTATATATTAAATTTTTTATCTTTAAATTGTATTGTATATATGTTATTGGTTAATAATGCAGATGAATAGACAATGGATGTACGGGGACCCCCACGCTCAGGCGTTCCGTGATGGCCTTAGGACGTTTCTCGATGCCGCCGAGGCTAACAGGACGTCGTCCGGTTTCATGTTCTGCCCATGCACCCATTGTAAAAATATACAATCGTACAAACAAAGAGGTTGTCTTCAGGTGCATTTGATGAGGCACGGTTTCATGAGGAATTATTCTGTTTGGACGAAGCACGGTGAAAGAGGAATTCTAATGGATGAAGATGAAGAAGACGAGGCCGATGACGACATTCCGTTATTGGCTCAATACTACGGTTCCTTTGCATATGCTGCAATGGGTGATGCCGATGAGGAAGATGTTGCTCGGGAAGGCGATGCTCAGGAAAATGTTGCTCAGGAAAATGAACCTACTGATGGACTCGGGCAAGTGGACTCGGCCTATAGATATATACAAAGCAAATATAGTTCTTCCTGGAAAGAGAAATATCGTAGGAGTTGAGGACAAGACGGATGAAGATTATGATATGCTCGATGGCCGGCCTCCATTCTCAGTGGCTGATGACCCAAGCATCCTGTTAGCGGCGGAGGAGACACCGTATCTACGGCGTGATCACAATCAAGGAACATTTGTAAAGAGGAAGTTTATTAGTGTCCGAGTAAACGATGATGCCATGTAATTTAATTGCACTATGTTCCACCCAATTTGTAATGACTATATTTGCATTTATGTTCCACCTATGTTCTAAGATTTTCTATTGATTTATAAGATTGTTTTTATTAATTCTAGCATTTTATATTGATTTTCTAGTAATTTATAAGATTTTCTAGTAATTTATAAGATTTTCTAGTAATTTATAAGATTTTCTATTAATTTATAAGATTTTCTATTAATTTATAAGATTTTCTAGCATTTTATATTGATTTTCTAGTAATTTATAAGATTTTCTAGTAATTTATAAGATTTTCTATTAATTTATAAGATTTTCTAGCATTTTATATTGATTTTCTAGTAATTTATAAGATTTTCTATTAATTTATAAGATTTTCTTATTTAATATATATTTTTAATAGGTATTAATAACTGAATTAAAACAAGTATTAATAACTATATATTAAAAACTATATTTATAAGATTCCCAAATAGTAGCCACCGGTTTTAAAGGCCGGTTTGGAAACTGGCGCCAAACGAAAATTGGGGGCCTTTAGCACCGGGTTGATCTAAAATCCGGTGCTAACGGCCCCCAATTTTCGTTTGGCGCCAGTTACGGCCTTTAGCACCGGCTGTAGAAGACCCGGTGCTAAAGGGGGGGCCTTTAGCACCGGGTGCTGTATAGACCCGGTGCTAAAGGGCCTTCCAATTTTCGTTTGGCGCTAGTTATGCCCTTTAGCACCGGCTGTAGAAGACCCGGTGCTAAAGGGCCTTTAGCACCGGGTGGTGGGAAGACCCGGTGCTAAAGGGGGGTCTTTAGCACCGGGTGCTGTATAGACCCGGTGCTAAAGGGCCTTTAGCACCGGGTCGTGGCTGCACCCGGTGCTAAAGACGGGGGACCTATATAGGCCGCGGACTTCTCTCCCCTCCCTCACTTCGCCCTCAACTCCTCACAGATCGAAACTGCCGCCGCCGCCGCGCGCCCCCTCGTCTCCTCAGCCGCAGCCCGACGTCCCCGCCGCCGCCCGTCGACCTAGGCCCGCGTCACCGCCACCGCCGCCGTCGCCCGTCGCCGCGGCCTCACCTCCGTCGACGCTCGCCGCCGCCGCCACCCGTGGTCCCCGCGCCCACGCCACCGCCGCCTGTCGTCCCCACGCCCACGCCGCGCCGCCGCCCTCGTCCCGGGCCGCGCCGCCGTCGTCGTCCCCGCCGCCGTCGTCGTCCCCGCGCCGAACGTCGTCCCCGCGCCGGCGCCGCCCCTCGTCCTCGCGCCGCCGTCGGCCCACCGCCCGTCGTGGTGAGCCCTCTGTGAAGCCGGCCTTCGTGCCGTGTGTACGTGTATGTGTGTGCAGGTGCCCGTTGCATGCACGTTCGGCCATACACATTTGCTTTTGAACGTGTTCGGCCATGCGCATTTGGTTAGCGAACGCATGGCCGAACGCGTTCGCTAACCCATACATTGGAAATGCATTGTATTGGAAATCTTAGAAATATATATGCTTCATATGTATTGGAAATATTAGAAAATATTACAAATTTATTTTATTGGAAATGCGTTGTATTGGAAATATTAGAAATATATATGCTTTATATGTATTAGAAATTTAAATGTATATATGCTTCATTTAAATGTATATTGGAAATTTAAATGTATATTGGAAACGCGTTCGCTAACCAAATGCGCTTGGCCGAACGTGTTCGCTAACCACATACATTGGAAATGCATTGTACTGGAAATATTAGAAATATATATGTTTCATATGTATTGAAAATATTAGAAATTCATTTATTGGAAATGCATTGTATTGGAAATAAAAATGATATATTGGAAATGTTCTATATTGCAATTCTATTAGAAATATACATGCTTCATATGTATTGAAAAATGTTGCACATGTAAATTGCAAATATTTATATGCTGAAAATGTAAATGTATATGCATGTTTATTTATTGGAAATGTATAGGCATGTTGAAATGTGTATCGGAGATATTTACATTGAAATGTATATTGGAAATGTTATATGTTTGAAATGTATATTGGAAATGCATTGTATATTTACATTGAAATGTATATTGAACCCGAACCCCTTAGCGAATCCGTTCGCTAAGCGCACCGAACCCCTTAGCGAATCCGTTCACTAAGCGCACCGAACCCCTTAGCGAACGAATCCGTTCACTAAGCGCACCGAACCCCTTAGCGAGCGAATCCGTTCGCTAAGCGCACCGAACCCCTTAGCGAATATGTTACAAATATTTGAAATATCTATGCTTTGTATATATTGCTTATCAATTATTTTTAGTTCTATAGATGGCGGACAACAACGAGTCTGTCCCACCCATGAAAGAGGACAACGACACGTTCTTAGCGAATCAACTTTTTGATATTGTAACCCAACCGATGAGCATGGATGAAGTGTTGAGGGCCATTGGAAGGGACGACAATATCCAGGGCGACAATGTTGCGAGGGCCGAAAATGTTGAAGGGGCCGGCAATGTCCAGGGCGAACGTTTCCAGGGCAGCACTATTGAAGGGGCCGGTAACGAGCCCTCGTCTAGTCAGGTGTGTATATATATAACATAACTTTGTACTGTACATGTCAATTATGTATACCATCTCTATATCATCTCGTATATATGTAATTTGTGTAGGCCGCCTCTGCTTCTACAAGTCGAGCTAAGAAATCAAAACGATCGACCACGAAGAAGCTGAAGGATGTCAAGTTTCACATCACTCGAGTGGAGGATGACGGAGAGCCAGTTGAGCCCCCAAAAGTGGCCAAGAAATTTGTATCTCAATGCGGGGTAATTGTACGGGACAATGTGCCCATTAGTATCAGAAAATGGAAGTCCACGGACCCCACTGAGGAGTACGTGCTCCCCGATACAGAGAAGGAGATGCTATGGAGGGAATTAAAGGCAATATTCGACTGGCCTAGCACTCATGAAGCAGAACTGAGGGATTGGACAATGAAGAAGATGGCAGTTCTGTTTCAGGATTTCAAGAAGAAGTTGTACTCGCATTTTCTCAAAACCGGAGAGGCCCCGGATCCTGAGAAGTATAAGAAGATCACTGATGACGAGTGGGAAGCATTCCTTGAGTACAAAACCTCCGAAGAGGGTGCAACGGCTAGCGCTAGAAACGCTGGAAACGCCGCAAATAAGAAGTACTCTTATAAGATGGGTTCGGGAGGTTACAAGGGAAGCATCGCTAAATGGGAGAAGATGAAAGAAGATCTATATGCTAGAGGCATCACTCCAGCGACACATGACTGGCCCACAAGGACCAAGCATTGGTACTATGGTCATGGAGGCACCCTAAGCCCAATCGACGGCTCCTTAGTTTTTCCCGAGGACTTGCGAGAACTAGCTCAGCGTCTCCTCGATATCCTCAGGGCATCTGAGAGGGGAGAATTTGTTGCTGATAGAGACAGAGATGAGCTAACCTATGCCTTAGGGAACAAGGAGCATCCTGGACAGACGCGCGGCGTAGGCACAAGCATCTCATGGAAGAAAGGTTTCCAAGAGCACGCCGCCACCTATAGGAGCCGTTCGAGGAAGAAGGCCGAATATGAGCAGAGGGTGAGGGACCTAGAGCAAATGGTCAAAATAGACACAAAGAGGCAAATGGCCGAGTGGAGGAAAAAACCGGAGCCGGAGCCGAAGCTTGATCCCACTGTCGTCAAGTCATTACTCGGTAATTTGAGCAAGGGTCAACAGAAGGAAGTAATAGTAACAGACTATGACCGCTCATTACTGAAATCTCGCCGGAAGCGGAAGGCTGCAGATAAGGAGGCGGGCCCATCCAAAAAGGTTCCTCAGCTCGGCGAGCAACCTCAGCGGCCCTTGGGTCCATTGCCATCTCTGGACGAGATTAACGTGCAACGAGTAATGGCCGAGACTGGACTATCCAGAGCGCAAGTCCTGGGGGAAGAAGAGGTGCCTGTAAACACAACGTTAAAGTGGCTGTTTAAGCTTGGCGAGCCTATGGTCCCTCCTGAAATGGAGAGCAAGCTACAGACGAAGATGCGCCGATTCCATGAGTGGTACTTGGAAGAATCAAGAAGGAATAAACGGCGCATGATCAAAGTAGGCGTGAAGGACCATGATTTCTACAATGGTGATGAGGATTGGGTCTGGCTGGGGTTTCAGGATATATATGAGCTGTACCACCGCGACGCCATGGACGTGGATTTGATCACCTGTTGGACATTATAAGTACTTTGTTGTTGCTTATAATTCACAGTTTGAAAACAATAATTCCAATCTATGCTGACGCGGGCTTTATTTATTGCTTAACATATGCAGAATGGAGATTCAAAAATGTCGGAGATCCTCAATATATGACATTGGTTTCGTGGATCCTCGAAGGATAAGTGAACAAATGATATTGATGAATCCTGAGGAAACATATGGAAACCTATACAAGTATATTAAGAAACAAAATTACTGCGACTCCATACTAATCCCGTACAACATCGAGTGAGTACATACACAGGCTTCTTCTTATACTGTCTACGTACTATTTCATTTCTGATTATAATGTATACATGTATACAGATTCCACTGGTTCCTAATAGTATTGTGTCCTGACCGGGGTGTCGTGAACGTCTTTGATTCATTGCACACTCCAATAGAAAAACTACAGAACATCATGGACATGATGACAAGGTGATGTATATTTTCCCCTACTTAATTCACCCCTTACACTCGCAATGACTTAACTCAATTTTTTTGTTCGCAAGGCCTAGAATCAATTTCGTCAAGAACACCCGGGTATTCAACATGAAACACTAAAATGGAACATTGGCTTTCCGGTAAGCAAGTAATTTGTACATGTAGGCCTCGGCTAATATATTATATGAATTTTACTTAATTTCTTTTGGTCGACAGTGTGCCAAACAGGGGAAGGGAAATAATTTATGTGCATACTATGTTTGCGATTACATGTGGAATTGGGGACATAAAAAGCTTACACAACACGATATTATGGTACGTAATAATAAACACATTTCCATTATTATTAAGTGCACAATTATTGTCTCCAACTCGGCGGATTAAATATCTTTCAATTATTTGTAAATTATAGATGTTGAGCCTGAAGGAAGAGTCTCTAGAGCTAGAAAGAATTGACGCAATTGCAGAACAGCTCGTCGGATGGATCTGGGACGAGGTCGTCAATCCCCGAGGAGAATTCCACACGCCACTGGAGGACGTGCCGGACAGTTCAACAAGTCGTCAATCTTAATTAAGTAGAAAATACAGTTTAAATATATATAACTCGAGTTGACATTCATGAATATATACTTGTGTAATATATATGTCTTCTATTTTGATGAAATGTTAGCTAATATGAATATAGAGTCGGCCGAATACGCATTAGAATACACGTATTAGAATATATACGTATATACACGTATATAGACGTGCATGCATGGCTACTGAAAAAAGCAAAAAAAAAAAGAAATCCGGGGCCTTTAGCACCGGTTGTAGTCTGCAACCGGTGCTAAAGGCCCTGCTAAAGGCGCTGCGGGGCAGGCCCTTTAGCACCGGGTTGCGTCTGGAACCGGTGCTAAAGGGACCCTTTAGCACCGGTTATTCAACCCGGTGCTAAAGGAGTACCCCTTTAGCCTCGGTTTAGTTGCACCGGTTGGGATACCCGGTGCTAAAGGGCTTTCCCAGCCTGTGCAAATATCAACTATTCTGGTAGCGTTCTGTCAACGCTGATCCATCAGCTACGAGCTCCTCGCAGACGTCGCAGTACGTGTTCCCATTTCGCACTCAGAGGTTTACTTCAGGAGGCCGGAAAGCAATAGGTTCTGGACACAGTGTCCTCGGTCAGAAGAAGATCGCTGCACTCTTGGACCCTGTTTCTTTCTTTCTCTTTTCTTTCAGTCCTGAAAATGAAACGGCCGCGACCGAGATGCATTGCACGCGAGCTGAACACGACCCCGTGGCGTGCGTTCCTTTGCAGAGCACGTAGGAGGCCTAGCTGGGCGCCTCGCCTTTTTTTGCAAGCGCGCGCAATGGATCGCGACCGTCACCTGCATCTTGATGACCGGCTTGAATTTAGCAGATTGATTGAATTCTAAGTCGCTGCGAGGCAGGGCACATGATCCGCGCGTACCAGCTACTAGGTCTCGATCGATCGATATATATGCCCCAATCGCCCGGCCATGATCGGAGGCGAATTTCGACAGCAGGGTGGCCAGGCCGCGCCGTCGCCATCGATCGCTGGCCACCATGCATACCGGCGACGCCGAGCTCAGCTCAGCTCGTCGCCGGGAACAGACGTCCCCTCTTAATCATTGCGCTGCCTCCCTGCAGGCGGGCCCGTCTCGCCTTTTCGCTCCGGCAGCAGCGAGGCAGGGGAGCAGGCAGGCCCGATGGGTCGATGGATCCATGATACTGATGCATGGCCAATGAATGGACACGTACGGCATGGGGGATCGACGGGCTGAGGCGCAGGCCTGACGTCACGGTCGTATGCGTAAGCTTCTCTTGTCTTCTGGATCCGGCACAGAGGCAAAGAGGTGCAGTGTCGGTGCCTCGTTATGGCTGGCTGGCCGGCATGCGCAGCGAGCTAGCGATGACGACGGCACGGCCTGCTCGATCGGCTAGGGCTAGCTAGTTGTACGTCCTTGCTGCACGCACTCATCAATATATGATTAGTGAGTGATCGCTAGCCGTCGCGGGGGGAAAGGATGCCAAATCCGGTGCGAGCTAGCTATAGCTACTCCTCGGCAATTATTATTGATCCCGTACATATATACAGTACTAACGTAGCTAGCTAGCTAGCTCTCGTCTGCAGATCGGGGCCGGCCGGAAACAAAGCCCAAAGGCGGGGCCAGCCATTCATGCCGTGATCGATATGATGCCGATGCTGAAGCATGGTCCAGCGACCAGCTAGCTGAGGCGTAGTAGAGAGCAGGCTGCTGACGGAGTGCTGATTCGATCGCTAGCTAGCTGCTGACGCGTCGCGCATGCATATGCATCTATGTATACCGCCTATGCGTCGTCGTTGCCGGCTGCTGCTGCCTGCTGGTTCTTCCCTACTGTTCCCGTGAAAGCTACTGGACTCCGATCCAGACGTCGCGTCGTCGCCCATGCGTCTCAGGCAGCTACTCCATCTTCCGTACAGGAGGGAGGCCGGCCGGGAGTCCAACAAGGGATCGATCGATCGAAAACGACACGGCCGGGAGTGGATTCTAATTTAATTAGATCCTGCAGCTCTGATCGATCACTGAGAGCTGGCGATCGGGGAAGACTTTTCTTCCGTGTCATCGACGTGGCTGCGCCGCGCCCATGCATGCATCTGTGTGTACATACCTCTGTGTGTGCTGTGTGGGGGGGACCTAGATCGAGTCTAGACGCACGCATGCATGCCCAATGCAACTTCGCATATACCATGTGCGTACCTCCTAGAATCTATACCACTGAATGGGCTGAGATCAACGTATGTAGCGGATGATTGATACCCTATTTTTAAATATATTTTAATTATACCTTTATAATACTATATAAAATAGCATGTCTATATATTTAATGTATGCTTACATACCCAACGTATATATCATCACAGATAGTCTAGTATCATCACATGCTACATGTACATACTCTTCGTCGGATCAAATTCATCATGTATCATGACACAGATGGGTGTAGCTACACGCGCATATAGAATGAATTTTTCATATATATATATATATAACCTATAGTCTATGGCCGGCCATAGAATAACTATTCTATAGCCACTTTGAGTTACTATAATTACTATAGTAATTCACGAGATTTTAGTAAGTTCTTACTAAGTAATTTACTATAATATAATGGTAAATATCTCCACGTGTGTTATATATATAGTCATCAAGCAGAAAGAAGGGGCACGAACGAAGGAGGCAATATATGGCGCCTTTGCAGTTGCAGCAGGGCCACCGTCGTACCCCACCCACTGATCGAGCAATGCAAAAGCAACTGACGAGTAATAAGCTAGCCGCTCAGATCAGATCCTGCCTGCCTGCCTGCGGCGAATGAAAAGCAGGCACGCTTTTCGCACGATCGATCGCATCTATGGGTGCGGTGGATGATCACCGCTCCATCCAGATGAAACAAATCATTGGCGCCATCTTGGTCGTCGTCCTCTTAGACTCTAATTAGTAGGGATCGAGCCGGTGAATTGAATTCGATCGATCGGCGGCAATAAACAACGGCGGCGAATCTCTGTCACTCGCCGGGGCTACAGCCACCGGAGCTTATAATTAGTAGCCGTCACATGCCGGCCATCTCCGGCCTCATCGGCCAGCCGCAGTGGCCACCGGCGAGTGGTGGTCCTCGCCGATCAGCTAGCCCGGCCGGTGGCGCCCCGGCCGGTGCAGTGGCCACGCCACAAAAGCGCCGGCCGGCCGGCGACTAAAGCATTAAGCATGCATGGCGATGAAAGAGAGGCCGGGTTAGGCCAGAAAAAAGGACCCCCTTTTAGCCTGCAGCTGGCTGGTTGGAGCTCCTTTCTCTTTTCTTTCCGGCGTGTACGTGATCGGGAGTTCGGGACGACACTGCACTGATGGTGGCAATGGCATGCGTCGGGTCGGGTCGATCACGATCAGAGACATTGGATCGGAGTGGATAAAAAGGAGTGTACGTTAGCTCCAGCAATGCGACACATATATCAGTGACACGCACACGCTACGTACTGCTCCACTGATAAATGCTTTGCGCCATCGGAATCGGATAGAATGAAAAGATGATGGCTATGTGCATGTACATCGTCAGTCGTACATGCCGTGTGGTGTGGCGTCGTGTGACATGCATCAGATTAAAAGTTGCGCACAGTTGTCGATCGCCTAACACTCTTCTTGCAGACACACCGTTGCTTGGTAGCACTACCTCCGTTTCAAATTATTATTCGTTGTTGACTTTTTTTCATGATCTTTAACCATTCGTCTTATTCAAAAAATTTATCTAAATATACAAACCAGCAAGTGACATACAAAATAAATGATAATCGTGAAATTTTTTGAATAAAACGAATGGTCAAACGTTAAACGAAAAGTCAACAACGAATAGTAATTTCGAACGGAGGTAGTACTATTGCCAAGAGACCAAGGGGATGGCGACGTACGTGCTTATCGTTACTCTACGTGGTGTGAAAATCTCAGAAGCACGTATGGTGGTAACGTCGGCCTCCTAATGGCAGAGGTCACGACGGTTGCGTGTTCTATATCATTACGAGGAATTGCCCCTCGCGTTGCTTTTACAGGGGACTGCGCCAGGAGAGTCAGGCCTGAGATCTCGGTCTAGGTTGGTTTCCTTGTACAACAAACTCTATCTTTAGTAACTATACAACCTCCGAGATCTTGGCCTTCCAAGTCCTGCGCACAATTACCGTGCCATGCACATTTACATATCAAGATAACCTTCTATCTTTAACACTCCCCCTCAATCTAAACTTCTCAAGTTGAGATTGTTCTTAAACATTTCTAATTGCCTTACCGATAATGGCTTTGTGAACCCATCTGCAACCTGGTCTTTAGTTGATATAAAATCAATGACAAGTAACTTTCTTGCTACCCTTTCACGCACAAAATGATAGTCGACTTCTATATGTTTTGTTCGAGCATGAAAAACTGGATTAACAGAAAGATACTTAGCTCCAATATTATCACACCACAACTTGGCTGCTCTAGGCGCCTGAATCCCTAGCTCATACAGCAAAATCTGTATCCACATCACCTCTGCAGTTGCATTTGCCACAGCCTTGTACTCAGCTTCTGTACTTGATCTTGATACTGTAGCTTGCTTTCTTGCACTCCAGGCTATGAGATTGGAACCCAGAAAAACTGCAAAACCTCCAGTAGACCTGCGATCATCCAAGTCACCTGCCCAATCTGCATCTGAAAATGCACTCACCAAAAGTGAAGAGGTTTTACAAATACGAAGTCCAATCTTCATAGTATGTTTCAAATATCTGAGAATCCTTTTTACTGCTGCCCAATGAACATTAGTTGGTGCATGCAGGTACTGACAAACTTTATTCACAGAGAAGGATATATCTGGTCGTGTCAAAGTCAAATACTGCAATGCACCTACCACACTCCTATAAGCCGTGGCATCTTTTGGTCCAAGTGGAATACCTTCATGTGCAGACAATTTTTCTGATGTGGACAAGGGTGTGCTCATTGGTTTGCAATCCATCATGCCTACACGCTGAAGTACATCTCTAGTATACTTCTCTTGTGTCAAGAGAATCCCATCCTTTATCTTGTTCACCTCTATACCAAGAAAGTAGCTTAACTCTCCAAGATCTTTGAGAGCAAACTCCTTTCTTAAATCTTGCAGCAGGCATGTGGTTGCTTCCTGAGTAGAACTAGCCACAATAATATCATCAACATAAATAAGAATAAATATAGTGACTGGACCTTTGTGATAGAAAAATAATGATGTGTCTGCCTTTGATGCCTTAAAGCCCAAATCACACAACTTGCTGCTCAATCTTGAATACCATGCTCTTGGTGCCTGTTTCAAACCATAAAGAGCTTTATCTAATTTACAAATGTAATCTGGCTGTGTTTTGCTCACATATCCAGGAGGTTGACGCATATACACTTCTTCCTCTAGAAACCCATGAAGAAAAGCATTCTGTATGTCAAGTTGCCGCAAGCTCCATCCTCTAGATATAGCAATAGACAAGACTGTTCTAACAGTAGCATGCTTAACAACAGGACTGAAAGTATCCTCATAATCAACCCCATATCGTTGTTTAAAACCTTTTGCAACTAACCTGGCTTTATACCTATCAAGACTTCCATCAGATTTCCTCTTAATTTTATATACCCATTTGCAGTCAATAATGTTTACTCCTTTTCTTGGTGGAACTAGGTGCCAGGTCTGATTTTTAATCAAAGCATCGTATTCTGCATCCATTGCTAATTTCCAATCTTTATTGTTCATAGCCTCATCTAGAGTATGTGGTTCCTCAGAAACTGCAAGACACCCATACCTGACCGTGCCATCAGTGTAGATTTTAGGCTTGCGGACGCCATGCTGAAGACGCGTCCGAGGTGCAGGAGTATCCGGCGCAGCATCGTGATTGACCGTCTCATGATTGGTTGCTGTTTCATGATTTTCAGCTTCGGTAACCTCGGGCGGTGCAGTCGCTGTCGCCATCCCCCCGTCGCCCGCACACGGGAGATGCTGCGGCGATTGGCGTGGCCCAGCAGCATCCAGTGGGCCAGGGGCAGTCGGCCCAGTGGAGAGGGGCACACCTGGCTGGCGCCCGAGTGGCCAGACCGAGGAGAATTCCTCGGCCGTGCCAGAAACCGCGTCTGCGGTACCGGTGGGCGCCGATTCCGGCGCAGATCGGCCGGAAGTTGGCGCCGTATCGCTGTCGTGTCCAGTGCCTGGAAGGGAGTCTTCTGCTGCATGCCTGTTATCACATATACTTCCAAAATTTTGATTAGCGGTATTTGGAGAATCAAACACACCGTCATGTACTAGTTCCGCCCCAATTGAAGAAATAGGAACTAGTCCTGATGGGAGAAGATTTATTTCTGCACGCAATCGTGCTCCGGCATTTGGATGCAACTCGGAGAAGGGATAAATATTTTCATCAAACACAACATCGCGAGAGATGAAAACCCGACCGGTAGGAACATCAAGACATTTGAACCCTTTATGCAAGTTACTGTAGCCAAGGAAAACACACCGTTTAGAGCGGAACTGAAGTTTATGCTGGTTATAGGGGCGCAGATTAGGCCAGCAGGCAGAGCCAAATACACGAAGAGAGGCATATTCAGGTGTCTGTTTATAGAGGCGCTCTAAAGGTGTAGCCTGTTGAAGGACTGTGCTAGGCAAACGATTGATGAGAAAAACAGCAGCAGCAAAGGTTTCATCCCAAAATTTCAGAGGCATGGATGCATGTGCTAACAAAGAGAGGCCAACCTCAACTATGTGTCGGTGTTTGCGCTCAACAATCCCATTTTGTTGATGCGCATGAGGACAGGAAACATGATGGACAATGCCAATATTATCAAAGAAACTATGCAATTTTTGGTATTCTCCACCCCAATCAGTTTGCATGGTGAGAATTTTACGGTCAAATTATCTCTCTACCATGGCTTGGAACTCATGAAATTTCTTGAAAACATCAGACTTGTACTTAATGAAATAAATCCATGTAAATTTACTGTAGTCATCAACAAAACTAACATAATATTTGTTTCTTCCAACAGAATCCATGGCAGGGCCCCAAACATCAGAGTGAACAAGCTCTAAGGGAAATTTAGAAACGCTGGAAGATCTACTATATGGAAGTTGACAACTTTTAGCCTGCTGGCAGGCATCACACACTGACTCCTTGTTTGACTCAGAAGAGCAAGGAAGATTATTACTATGAATAATTTTTGAAACAACTGGAAACGCTGGATGACCCAGGTGACTATGCCATCTAGACAAGGACGGCTTTACTACTCCAAACGCCTGCTTTATTGAATGATCTGATGGAAGGGGATACAGCCCTCGATGACATCGCCCTCTAAGGATTGTGTTCTTCGTGGCCCGATCCTTAATAAGAAAATAATCAGGGTGAAACTCAAGAAAGACTGAATTATCTTTAGTAAGGCGATGAACAGATGCAAGATTTTTCTTAGCATTTGGAACATGAAGGACATTATTTAGATGCAAATCACGAGACTGGGCTGGAACAGTAGTATGACCAATGTGTTTAATCTCCATACCTGAACCGCTGGCAATGTGGATCTGATCACCACCGTGATACTTCTCACGGAAAGACAACTTCTCCAGCTCGCTCGTGATGTGGTCGGTCGCGCCTGAGTCAGTATACCAGTTGGTGTCGATGTTGTAGCCGGAACTTATAGCTGCAGCTACATGGCGCTCTTCTGGAACATAGTTCTCGTCGAAGCGGTGCCAACACTTGTTCGCCATGTGCCCCCTTTTGAGACACACCTGACAGAGGGGGCGCTCATCTACGCCTCCAGATGGAGGGCGCTGGCTGCCTCCTCCGCGCTGTTGTCCACGGCCGCGCGTGAAGCCTCCGCGACCGCCGCGTGAGCTGCCACGCCCACGGTTGTTGTTGAAGGAGTGGCGCCCGCCGTTTGATCCAGAACGGCCGCCCCTGTTAGCTGCATTAACAGAGGCGCCAGTTCCATCTTGGAGTTCAAGCCGTGTCTCAAAGCTGAGGAGTTGAGAATACAATTCCCCAACCGAGATCGGCTCAGCACGACCAGTGACAGATGTGATCACTGGGTTGTACTCGGCATCTAGCCCATTGCAGATGTGGGCTATCAGCTCCTCATCATCCAGCTTCTTGCCGGCTGCTGCCATCTCATCTGCATAATTCTTCATTTTGGCGACGTAATCTTGAATGGACATGTTACCTTTCCTGGTGGTGGATAGTGCAAGTCGCACGTTCATTGTCTTGGCACGATTTTGAGCAGAGTACATCCGCTCAATCTCGCCCCATGCTTGCGCCGCTGTGGTGGCGGTGCCGATGTGGGCGAATGGCTCCTTCCCAACCGAGGAGAGGATCAAGCCTAGGACCTGTTGGTCTTTGGCAAACCACTCTGTGAAGGCGGGATTGGGCGTCTTGACGATGGTCCCGTCGGCCTTCTTCTCTTCAAGCTCGGCATCTGGAGCTCCGGTCTTGCCGGTGAGGAAACCCTCCATGAGGTCACGACGGTTGCGTGTTCTATATCATTACGAGGAATTGCCCCTCGCGTTGCTTTTACAGGGGACTGCGCCAGGAGAGTCAGGCCTGAGATCTCGGTCTAGGTTGGTTTCCTTGTACAACAAACTCTATATTTAGTAACTATACAACCTCCGAGATCTTGGCCTTCCAAGTCCTGCGCACAATTACCGTGCCATGCACATTTACATATCAAGATAACCTTCTATCTTTAACACGTGGTACTGTGCATATGGACTCTGGAGTACGTGTAGTTTTTTTTATCTACACTGCATCTCCCCTAGCAATACTGACCGACCACTTTATCCGCTCAACAATAGCATAATGTTTGCACTAAGAAACTAGTAACCTATATTAATCTATTCCCAGCTTTAAACAAAAGGATTTGTTCTCCTGCTTAACGTACTTCCTCCACTCGTTCCCCTATATTATAAACTGCGCCATTTATTCAGTGAGCGTCTTTTAAGACTTGAGAAAAGTCAGTCCATCGTGTCAGATAGAGATAGCAAATATCAAGGGAACATACATACAGTATCTGCGTGAGACTCCAAACATCTCGCGAAAAGTTTGTAGCACATGTTTTCCTTCCTTTTTTATGGTTAATATGATGACGGCCTCACGTACTCTGAATCTCCTTTGCCTTTATCCAAAGTGGAAAGCTAAGGATGAAACCGATTGTACTGAATCAGACCAATAACTAGAAACTCTTTTTCCTTTGTTGTTTTCTCCTTTATTAATTTCCTCCAGATGAAACTTTTATAATGGAAGTTTGTTGAGGCGCAGCTTTCAGTAAAGGAATGCAAACAAAAAAAAAAGAAAAAAAACTGGAAGAAAAATCAAACATGAAGGTGGTGCTAATGAAGCATTTCAAGCTAACTAGTTTTTATTGCAGGCTTAAATGTTTACTATTCGTCTGTTGGGACACGGTCACACACGGAGCACAGGTTGCAACAATGTAACCGTTTCTTTTTATAACAAACAATGTAATCGTTGGGACAAGTGTATCAGGATCACAAGCCGTAAGTGAGAACGTACAGTCATATAGACAGACCCGGTATTTTTTTTTTCATCTCCGGCCTATATACTCGAGCCATGACAAATTGGGAACGCCCGGCTCATGCCATGCCAAAGTACTGCAATACCTACAAACAAATTGTACAAGAAATCTGCATACATATTAACCTGGACAACAACAATCATGCACGGAGATTTGAACTTACCAATTGAAAGTTTGCTGATGTCCAAATGTTTGTAAGTCCAGGACCAGGGTAAGCCCATTTATCAAGTCAAAGACGGCCCAAAAGGTACCCTCGTCCAAAATGCACACATATAGAGTTTTTAGGAGAAAAAACAGCCCATTAGGATTCAGGACCACTCATATACATAACATTTTCTCCTATATACCTGATAATATATAATTAATTAATTAACTAGCATCGACGCACGCCATACTAAGTGGCACTCCGTATAAAGAATCATTTATCAATTACAGCCATCATGATCAACATACACATGCCAATGTGTCGTACATAATGCAAGAAGGTAGGATTGAATAAATCCAACACATCACAGTTAAAAGCTCTGCTAGCTGCCATAATATCCACAGCGATTAAGCTTGTGACCCATGTGTGTTCTTCTTGGAACGTTTCTTCCCCTCTTACGATCCAGATAATTCTTATCCCCTTAGTACAACAATTGCCGTCCATGATCATTCCATGCATCAAGCTGTTACGCTCACGGCTCAAGCTTCGGGTCTTTTGTTTTTTTTTCATGTTTCTACTCAACAGTTTAAACGAAATAAGATGTATTTTGGCATAATTAAACCATTGGAGTGCACTTTATTCGATTTTGTTGACCATGTGTAACACAATACAATATACCGCGCCGTGGGCCTAATCTGAATCTGAATGCAATTAGACAGGGCCTAGATGAGCTCCCTATTCGTCAAGTCAAGATGGGCCATGATCAAGTAAAATCTCGACCATTTTTGTAAACTATTCGCTTTTGTATATTGTCATTACATAATTAATTACTATGATCATGGCTAGCTAGTTTATGTTTCCGTGGATAATAAAAAAATGGGACAAATTGCAAAATTCTTGAACATGCAATTCGATTGACACGGCATGGAGCATCTTATATCCTACATAGCAGTACACTTACATAGTTCAATGGATATCTCTTTAAATCTGTATAGCCAGAAACAGTGCTAGGGAAAGGAGAAGAGAACAAGATACCTGATGCTGATGCAAGACCAATTGCTTGCTAATTCATTCTCCCTTTAACAATATAGATTCCGGTCAATTTTGGCGTGGGTGGATTATTGATGTGAACCATGTAAAGTTTCAGTCACTATGGCAGCTTCCGCTTGCTTGGCAGATCCTGAAAATGAGTGACATGAAAAGTTTGAGTGCTTTTTTTTAATAATGGAAAAGTTCCGGCTTCATACTCCTTCATTCATAATAGAAGGAGCATTAGTCCCAAAATTATTACAGACTCATCCACAATTAAAAACAAGTAATGATTTAACATTATTGACCAATACGTAAAATAAATGTCCATCCATGGGACGGGAACAACTCCATGACTTTTGACTCTAGTATAGATGGCCAAATGGTATTGTCTTGGAAGGCATTTTGCATATGTACACTATTAGAAAGTGGGATTCCCTTCTAAAGTTGATGCCTCCTGTCCCATCAACTCGTTTTTCAACTCTAACCCAAAGTGGGTCCACTCAGGGCATGACAACCAACTGGAAATGAAAAAAATAAGGAAACAAAGAAATGCACTAATGCAATGATTATATGATGCATGCATAGATTTTAGGTAAGAGATAGTCTATTCAAAGTAGCTTAGGCACCTTATTAATCGGACACATCCAAAACAAAAGGAAAAAATAGTTAAAAGGAAAAGACACCAGGAGACTATCCCTTTCCTCAAAGATTTTTGTTTTCCAGGTTTCCTTTTCGTGAAGAGGGGCTATTGTCAACAGTCAATGGCAGTTTGGTGAAAATATTTGTTCCATGCTCACAGCTCAAGTTTGGAATCTACCTTTCTACAGGAAATTTTCAGATGAATAGGCAGGTTGCTTGAAAGCCACAACACCAAGAACAAAATGGAATGTGCACACATACTCAGAAGGTGGACCAATTTATTCTTTGAAGATACATGAGATAGAACATGGAAGTAACATCCAACTTCATTGAAGTGGAAATGACAAGGTGTCAACAGCCATTACATCAATGCAGTCATGGTGCTGACCAGATGCTATCAACAAATCACCTCTAAGTAGTGGGTATCAACATGTTGTCTTGCTTCACAAAAAAAGTCAATGCTCAAAGGGAGCATTTTATGCAACAACATTGTGATTAGCTTGACCTAAACCAATTGAAACCAGCAATACTAAAGAATCATGAATCCAACTAAATTTCACAAGTTTTTTATCAACAAAAGTAGGGCTTCAATTTAAGAGAGTAACAAGTCAAGCCATAGAGAAACTAGGAAAAAACATATTTATCTATGATAATGACTGCCAAGCTTCTGGCGGTGGACTGCTTAGAGTGTTGAACTCTAGGAGTCGTTGAAACTCCCATCCCGACCCAGGTTCGAAGCACAACACCTTAGAACAAAGTGTGGAGGGAGTCTCCCCACCATGGTTGAGTTTTTTTATGATAATGACCATTGCACTAAGCTAGAAGTCTGACTTCAGCTGGCTCTGTGGGATCGCTGGATTATCAAATGTTTTTGCTCCAAATACACTTTTACAGAAGCAACAACTAATGTAGTGCAACCCTGTGGTTTAGACTAAGGACCACAGCAGAAAGGTGCACTAAAGTAAAGATGCATGGGAATCTTGGCAGAATATAATCGAGTGAACAGGATGCTTATGAGCATGTATGATACTAAGCAAAATAAAGTCAAAGATCAAGATACATACAATACACTTCATCAATGTTTTGATGGATGAGGCACCCTCAATCTGATTTGCATACATTTTCCTTTTCTTTCCCATATTATGAGTGTAATTGAACCAGAGATAGCTCTTGTGCATTTCTAGAAATTGTGCTGACTTTATTAGGTCACATCCAACAAAAAGAAACCTAGAATTTCATTTGAACACCATTGGAATTACAAATATAGATGCCATCTGAAAGAGAGAATATTAAGAGCTTTAAGTCCAACTTGCACGTAAAAGTCAAAGAATCAATCATATTATGGTTTCCCTGGAAGACTCTTCAACTGTACTGCAAACAGAATGTCCCCTCTATAAATAAAGATTGACCAATGGCAACCTAGCACAAGACACCAAACACCCATGCACACGCTTCCTATCAAGATGAAAAGAGGCATCCTGATACTTTGGTCCTTATTCTATTTCAGTGCTGCAAACACAGCCACTAGAAACCAGGCCAACCAGCCTCTTGAATTTGATCATTTGAGATTATCTGGCAAATATGTTCAAGGAAAACAAGATTCAACTCTGAAGAATGATACTAGTCCCTCAGTGCATAGAGGCCCAAAAAATAGTCTACATGAGCTGGATAAGATTGTATCAATGCCAGGGCAAACATGGGTAGTAGAATTTGACCAATATGCAGGATATGTCACGGTGGATGCAAAGGCTGGAAGGGCTTTGTTCTACTATTTTGTTGAGGCTCCTCAAGATCCTTTGGACAAACCGCTAGTCCTATGGCTGAATGGAGGTATGCCACAGACTTTGTTCACTGCAATTTGTAATACATTTAACATTTTAGTGCATAAACAAAGCACCTCATATGTTTGTAGAGTTGTTTCTTCAGGTTGCCGTTATAAACTTTTGTTAGGTCTATTTGCTTGGCATAATGAGGGTTAGCAAACAGTTGGAAAAAATCACGTCCATGATACTAGAACACATATAATCTCTGTTAGCAATACTACAACAAGATGCCTCATTTTCAAAGAATAAGATGAAACATTTACTAGATCTACACGGCCCGACTGTTCATCCTTTGGATCTGGGGCCATGCTTGAACTTGGTCCATTCTCTGTCAATAGTGACAACAAGACACTGCGCAGGAAAAGGCATGCATGGAACAGAGGTAAATCACTTTAAACCGTCACCGGATTAATTGTTAAATAAGTTATTTGGATTAACACCCATGTTTTCCATTGTTGATCCATAAATGCAGTGGCCAATATGCTGTTCGTTGATATCCCAGCTGGTGTTGGGTACTCATATTCGAACACTACCTCAGATTATTATAGCAATGGTGACCAAATAACCAGAGACGATGCGTATACCTTTCTTGTCAATTGGCTAGAGAAATTTCCTGAGTATTGGGGTCGTGATTTTTTCATAACTGGTGAGAGCTATACGGGTCACTATATACCAGAGCTTGCTAATCTGATTGTTTCTAAGAATAGAGCCAGCAATGCAACTAATGTCAAGCTTAAAGGTATTGCGGTAAGTTTTCAGTCATAAATGCTTCTGTAACCTGTAAGATTGGTAAATTTCTAACCTATGGTAACACTGGGAACCTTGATCAGATTGGAAATGTAGACTTGGATGACAATTTGACTCTAAAAGCATCATTTGGCTACTATTGGATGCATGCTATGATTTCTAGAAAAGCTTACAGAGCCATCAAGGATAAATGTGGCTTTAACGGGACATACACTAAAGATTATCAAAATGCCATGAACTTAGCTACCCAGGAAAAAGGAAATGTTGATGACTATGACATCTATGCACCAACATGCCATGATGCCTCAAATCCTTCTAAATCAAGTGACTCGGTATACAACACCATGCATAAGTTTCACATATGTTTTTTATTAACTTTCTATATGATCCTTGGGATAATGAAACTTTGGGTTATTTTTAGTTAGTGTTTGGTGATCCATGTACAAACCACTATGTCTCCTCTTACCTAAATCGTCCTGAGGTCCAAAAGGCACTCCACGCGAACACAACAGGGTTAGACTACCCTTGGATGGATTGCAGGTATGTGGGTTGAATATCTGATTATGTTTACCATATTTGCCTCTAATTTATGTGCATTGTCAGACCATACCCCTTGTGTGATCTATTAGCAATCTGTTATTGGATTTGCTAAAGCAGCCTGGAAAGGTAGATGCTTTATGTACAAACAAAAACTTATATAAGCCAAAAGAACATAATATGTATATATCTTTTGCCACACACTTCCCAAAGGAAGCGAGAGCCTCTACGAGCTAACCATTAGAGAGTTTGTGAACCATAGTTAACAATAATTATTCCTTTAGCATAAATTGTTATATGCAAAAAGGTATTGATAAGTCTACATTAAAGGGGGCATAATGCCAAATGATTCTGAAGCCTATGTTCAGCCCGCTCAGCAATCAACTATCCAGAATCATAAAGATATTTAACCCATTCAATCATGGGAAAAGAAAAGGTGGGTCTAGGGCCACATCCACTGCATATCCACACCAGTGAGTGTGCACCAAAATACACGTAGTCTAATTCACTCTCAATGGTTGTGACTTGTGAGAGCCCGTGCATGCCCCAGTGCATACTCATTCAGGTATATCTTGAGATTTTGTTCAGTTTCAGGCAAACCTCTTACTAGATTAGCAATTGGGCATCAAGGAGAAGTCAACAGCACATCATGTTTATGATTGATTTCTATGATTTCTTCAAGCAGCCAGCATGTATTTAATAATTGGAAAGATTAACCAGAGACAATGCTGCCATCAATCAAGAAGCTCATTTCAAGTGGCCAGGTACAGATGTTTGCCTTCATGTGTGACAAAATACTTAGCTTAATATGTTGCATCATAAATTCGTGATTTAAACTTTACCATTGTGTATCAGTGGTGATATGGATGCAGTGTGTTCATTCATATCGACACAATATGTGCTGGACATTCTTGGGCTTCCAATGGAAACATCTTGTCGTCCATGGCACCTTGATAACGAGGTATATAGCCCAATGTTCATCAGATGATTAAGAATGAACATCAGCATTCATGTCAAAGGATTCATTTGATTTTATACATATGTGTGCTTCATGCAAAAATAAAAAAGAAAAGGATTGTTGATAGACAGAATGATCGCTAGTCCTCAGAGCAATTTGATAGCCAAGTTCCTAAACTCCTAAAATACCAAAATGGTAGTATGTTTGAACATAAAACGGTTATACTTTGCACACAGTTACCACAAAAAGGTATGAATGCTGAAACATCATACATGCATTATTTCATCCAGAAATAGCTGTGACAAATAACATATTTTTCCTAATCTTTCATTACACCGCAAGTTGCTGGCTATATCGTTGGGTATAAAGGCCTAGTCTTTGCTACAGTCAGAGGAGCCGGCCACATGGTTCCATTGTAACACCCTAAAATTGCCCATTTAAAATTTCTAGCAATTAATTTAATTTTATTATGTTTGCCCATAATTAATATAGGTTAAATAAATAATTCCTAGAAATTAAAATTAAATATAAGGAGTAGAAACATTTTTGTTGCATTCATGCTGCTATATTAAGTTTTGTATTGCTAGTCGTTCAAATAGGAATTTAAATCTAGTTTAAATTCAAATTTGAATTGCTTTGTTTTGAACCCTAGAAAAGTTGTTTCTTGCCGAGTTCACTTTTGCTCCCTGGTCTTCTCCCTCGGTTCGCTTTTACCCCCTCCACTTTTCCCCCAGCTCGGCCCAACACCCCTTTCCGTCTCTTCTTTCCGAGCCGACCCAGCACCCTCTTCCGCCCGGCCCGCTCGCGCGCTCCCTTCATCGGCCCAACTCCCCTTCCCCCGGCCCAGCTCGCCACCTCCTCGCCTCGGCCGCTGACAAGCGCGCCCCGCCTGTCATCTTCCTCCTCCCTCCGAGCCGAGGCGCGCTCGACGCCGCAGCCACGCCCAACCCTCCTGGCCCACCTCCGGCTCAGCACCGCGCCTTCCAGGAAGCTTCCTTGCCGCTGCCTTTCCATCCCCCAGCGTTCCCCACTTGGAAGCCGCCCTCCTTTCCTTCTCACGCAGCTTCCCCGCATGGCAGGTGAGGCCGCCGGCGCCCTAATCCGCGCTGCCTGTCCCGCACGCCAAGGAGCTCCCCCGGGGCTATAAAAGCCGCCCCTCCAGAGCCCCAATGCTTCATCCCACCCCCTCCTCGAGCCTAACGCCATCAGCCCCTCCTCCCCGTGTCGCGCCGCCGCCGCCCTCAAGCCGAGCGTCGTCGCCATCGATTTCCCCTCTCCGGCGCCGTTCCGCTCCCTGCAACGCCTCGGGAGGACTCTCCACGTGGTAAGGACCTCCCCCATATCGATAGCATGCCAATTCGAGCCTCAACTTGAGCTACCCGCGCTCACCAGCGCCGTCGGCCGCCGGTCCGCGTCGACCGCCGCCTTGATGCCCTGTGCGTCGTCTCGAACCCCACCTTCGTGTTCACCACCTCCCCCCTGGTGCCGTAGGGCCAAACCCCGTAGCAAATGGAGGCCCCTGGCTCAAATTCGAGCTTACTCCGGCGAGCTCCCGCCCTCAGCCGAGCGGCGCCGCTGCGCCTCGACCACTGCCGACGACCAACCCTTCCCCCATCCGCCCTGGCCCTTTGGTTTAGATCCAACGGCCGCCATCACCCCTAGCCGCGAGTCAAACCGACCGCTTATGTGGATGCTTGTGTGGTGATTCGTGTCCAGTCGGTGAGCCTTTTGCGTTGGGCTTCGAGTACGAGGAGGACTATCAGGAGCAGGACCCGCAGCAGCAGCCGCCTTTTGAGGAAGGCAAGTTATAGCACGGACAATCCTTGCTACCTACCCACTTTGTAATAAATTATTTCATACATGCATGTGTCTAAATTGATGTACCTTTAAGGTTGTACCTAGTCTTGATTATCCTATCCTAGTTTACCTTGGGTTTTTGCATAGGGGTAGAATCTACTTTCACCACTGTTTAACTGTTAATTTGACTTAATGGTTCACTTCAAACATGATGATAAAACTTGGTTTAGGGACCTAGAGCATGTGCTTCGTGCTTTATTCTAGTGTCTCTCCGTAAGGTCCGGTTCTTAGAGCGGCAACCCAGGAGCCTGTCGCCACCGCTAGAACTATTATGGCTCTGGTCTTGGTTAAGTAGATTGTACGTCTCTAGCTTGCCAGTGGTTACCGATGGGGCCAACGGCGTTAAGGGAAGCAAGGCGCGGGGTGTTTCTTGATTCCACCGAGGACGGTAGCCCTGTCGGCTAGGTCTCGTTAGACCCAGTCCCGTGTTGGGAGTCCCTGCGATGGGGAACTCCACACGTTGCGCAGTGTTGGGTGCGATGCCCGCGCTCTGGATGCCATTGACCCCCTTATGGTGTGAATCCGTAAGCGTAAGTCAATCTCGGTGCCAAGAGTCTCACCACCTTGTTGTACCTTAGCGGCCACTGTCTCGTTAGGGTGTCTTGTGAAAACCTCGTAGTGTCCCTATGCAGTCACACCTCGGAAGTGTTGATGTTCATGGTTGGGTGCAAAGTTCTTTTGAACTTTTACGTGACTGGTGGGTAAAGGACGAAACCTGTGCAGAGTGTAAATCTATCATGATAATCTTGCTCAGGGTCACGAGCGGCCTGGATCCTTTTTTTGATTAAAAGATTATGTTTATTTATACTTAATGTCACTTATACTTTATTAATCGGGTTGCAACTGGGTTTCATTCACTTATGGTAACTTGAATAATGTTAAAACGAACCAACTAAAAGTGCTAATGCATTTCAGCCGTGTCTAGCCTTACTTTGAGCCTTCATACACCCGTGCTATACTTGCTAAGTAAATGTTTTACTTACACATGTCATTTATTCAACAAAATCCCGGATGGGTAACAGATTGGGCTGTGCATGAGTCTGCTGCTGAGTTTTCGGAAGATCTACCGTACTACTGAGTTGCGTTCTCCCAGTCAGAGTCCCTGTGGATTGCGGCTCCGCTTAGTTTGAGAGTTATTAGTCTTCCGCTGTATTTGTTAGTTTATTTATGTCGCACTCTGATGTAAAACTCTATTTATTCAAGCATATGTTCTCCGTTTATCATATTTGTTTGTTATATGTGTACTATGACTTCCTGGGCACACATATGGCCGCATTCGAATTTCTGTGTAAATCAGGGTGTGACATCCATGCTACCAGCCTCGCAGGGCATTGGCCCTATTCTCATCATTCCTAGAAGGGATGCTCCCTCCTCATTGATCCAATAAGCTAGCAGATTCCGCGAGTGCCATTTGCTAAGTATCTTCCACGACCTATGGAATCATAGGCGGTCCAAAGGCCCTAGTACATACAACACTTGAAGCTTGGCTTCAATATAATTGTTTTTTGCGGTGGCTTCAATATAATTTCCCTGTGCAAGCAAAGCAAATTATGTAATTCTGCTCCGATTGAGCGATTTGGAGTGAAATAAGGAACCCAATGAGCTCTGGCATGTAGCTAGCATAAGAAAAAAAGTCCAAGTAGTATTGAATCCCTGAGCATGTTTTAAGCATATTCGATTGTTCCTCAAAGAAGTGAACGGTGTCAGTGCTAACGCCATCAGTGGGCCTGGATTAACATGGATAATTCACACGCCATAGAATCTAGGCATTGCACATTAAAGAAAGAAGAAGGGCGTTTAGAACTTCAGATAGAGGTCAGTCTGGGCGTTCGGTACTACCGAACCGATCGGTTCGGTTCCTCGGTACCCCTGGGAATTCGGTTCCTGAGGATCTCGGTACCGATCGGTTCCTAGAAAGACTCGGTACCGAGCCATTTCGGTATCGGTACTTTCGGTTCGGTTCCGGTAAATACCGAAGGTACCGACCAGTGAGGTACAGGAACATGTAACACCAAGTTGAATGCTAATTTTGACAGAAATTAAACATGATTTCATATAGAATAACGGTGCCAAATCTAGAGATAAGAAGCCACAAATACATAATATAGATGTCCACACAATAGACCCATTATTTCTCAATACGACAGTGACTCACTACTCACTAGTCAAATACGACAAACATAACATGTTATTCAAATTGGCCATACACAATCGGCCAGCAGGAACTCAAGAACTCATGAGTCAGGACACAACAGCTTTGACATGAACAGCATCTTTGACACAGCAGCTTTGAAGTAAAACAGAGGAAGGCAGGAAGCACTAAGAAAAAACGGTGACAGGAGATGAGATAGCACAGCAGTCCAGCACGCACAGTAAACAGTATGCAGCAGCCAGCAAGCATCACTTGATAACTCACATTCATTGGTTCACAAACCTGAAACATTATGCAGCAAGGAACACTAAAATTAGTCATGCATTGTTCTTGTTCCCAAATCAGAAAGAATAGAAAGAAGATATTTAATTTGCTCACATGATCATTTAGTTGTAGGCTTGATAGACTTGCTCTTGCTTGATTTGGTGTTGGAGGTTTTTGTTGGTTTGGATGTGATGTTGGTGGCGGTAACCTTCCTGCTTTTGCTGCCTTGAATTGAAGACTTGGCAGCATGACCATCAACAATGGCCAAGTCCTTGAACTCTTGAATTAATTCTGAGATATAATAAAACGAGGATGCAATATATTTTTGAGTAAGTAACGAACAACAAGCAAAATAAATCACATAGAGATAGAGTTATGAAGTCATCACCTTCTTCATATTTAGTTAATTGCTCAGTATTTTCAGAAAGATTGACTGGAGTTGCCCTTCTAAGCCAATCTTGAGTACAAACTAGAGCTTCAACCATAAATGGAGTGAGTGAAGTCCTAAAATCATCCAACACACGCCCACCACTGCTAAAGGCAGATTCACTAGCAACAGTAGAGATTTGGACAGCGAGCACATCACGAGCTAATTTGGAAAGTATGGGGAATCTAGTGGCCTGGCCCTTCCACCAAGCAAGAATATCAAATTTTTTGACATCCTCTTCACACTCTTCAGCCAAGTACCTATCCAATTCAGTCCTGTTGCCCCTACCCCTACTGCTCATGCCTACTCCACTGTTCAGCTTCAATCTCTTCACAATGTTACTCCTCGCCTTTCTAGGACTGCATCCACCTTGATTAGATTCGGCCTCATCATTTGTTTGGGAGTTGACATTACTTGGGGGTGTATTCTTGGCCCTGTATTCTTCAAACAGATCATGCAAGCACTTGGTAGTAGCAGCCCAAACTTTCTGTCCAACACCCTCACAAAACATGTCATCTATTGCAAGTTCTGTATACTCTGAAAGCTTGTACCTAGGATCAAGAACAACAGCAACAAAGATCAGCAGGTTAATATTTTCCTTCTCCTTTCCCTTTCCCTTCTCATTTTGCAAGCCCAGATTCTCATGCCACTGCCCCCAATACTTGTTATACTTGTCTTTCATTCTCTTCCCCATGTCTTGTTGGACAGAATCAGCACTATTTAGCCACTCATTCACCAAAGCATTGACCTCTAAAATCTCATGAAAATAAGTGTGAGCAGTCACACGTAATGAAGCTGAAACACGCCTTGTTATATCGGCAAAATGCTTTAGAAACTCAGCTAGTTTCCTTGCATTATTCCAATCATGATCATCAGGAAGTCCTGGACCTGGAACACCTGGCTTGACCTCACTAAGCAATTCAATTGTATAGTACGGATCTTCATCAAGATATCTAGCAAACACCTTTTCATATGAGCAAGCAGCTACTAACATATCATATGTCGAGTTCCACCTTGTGCATATATCAAGGTTCAAGAATGCCTTGGTGTCCACTTTCTCCAATTGAGCAATCTCTTTAAATTTGACAATCCTAGATGTACCAGCCCTCACAAATCTAATGGCAGCCCTTATACGTGTGATAGATTGGTCTACTTCTTTCAAACCATCTTGCACGATCAAATTAAGTATATGTGCAACACATCTCATATGAAGATACTTGCCATCTGCTATGCTAGTTTTCAAACTATTCATTTGTCTTCTCAAATAACTAACACCACTATCATTTGCACTAGCGTTATCAACCGTTACTGTCATGACTTGGTCCAATCCCCACTCAAGCAAGACTTTTTGTAGGTGTTTTCCAATATCATCTCCTTTTTTTCCTTTTACCTTGAAAAAGCTAATAATCTTTTTATGCAAGCACCAATCATTATCAATAAAATGGGCTGTTACAGTCATGTAACTATCTTGCTGTTGTGATGTCCAACCATCGGTTGTGAGGCAAACTCTACTGCATTGTTCTTGCATAAACATTTTCAGTTTAGCTTTGTGCTCAAAATATAATTGCACAGAGTCCCTAGTACATGTCCTTCTCGATGGTATTTCAAAACGAGGGCAAGCAATAGACATGAACTTCTTAAAACCAGGTTTTTCACCACGACCGAATGGCTCCTCATCTTCTATTATCATTTCAGCATAGGCAGACCTAAGCAAATCAGGGTCAAACTTCCAAGTGCCTACAATATTTCCTTCAGTAACTTGCAAAACACCTTGTGTTGCATCACCACTACATTTATGAGGATTACTCTTACAAATGCCAAAATGCTTACGCATACCAGACGTACCGTTAAGAACTGGATGTGCTCTGATCTCAGCATTGCAATACTTGCACTTTCCCTTGACAACCACACCTTTTTCTTTGATTTTGATGAAGTGCTCCCAAACATATGATCTAGAATTCATCTCCTTCTGTTTCTTCGACCCGTCCTCATCTTCTAGATCGATGACCTCCTTCTGTTTCTCTCCATCAGCAGCAGGCGCAGCATCCTTCCCATCACCATCAACATCAGCTTCCTTCCCATCAGCACCAGCAGCCCCGCCATCACTCAAGCCCTCTTCAATCCTTTGCTCCTCCAGCGTCCAATCATGAACTTGATGTGCAATGTCTTCCTCAGACTCAGACATCTGTTTAGTTATGAAGTAAAAGTCAATGCACGTCTAGAGGACCAAAATTGCTCTGTCAAATCAAGCATACACTCAAATCAGACTTATATCGGAGTTGCAGGAAGCAACGGAAGTAGCCAGCTGCGACTTGACCGTGACGGCGTGGCCGCCGCGTGGGAGATGGGGATGGCGGCGGCGCGGCGCAGCCGCGTGGCGTGGGCGTCAGGCCGAGCAGATGAAGGCGCGGGCGTCAGGCCGAGCAGATGAGCCGACTGCCGAGGCCGAGAGGACGGCGGTGCTACGGCGGAGCGGTGCGGACGCCGGACGAAGGCGCGGCGGGGACGCTAGACGAAGACGCGGCGCGGTGCTGGCGAAGTCGCGGCGCGGCGGGCCGGCGGCTGCGCGGTCTGGGAGTCGCCGAGTCGGGTGGGTGGTTAACTGAATAACTGGTTACTGGTTAGGGTTTGGTTGGCAGGTTGGCTGGTTGGGTGTCTTTGCTCTTTAGATGGGCCGCTGTTGGGCTAGTTCGGTACTTTCGGTTTACCGAGGTATAGAACCGAAAATACCTCGGTAAATTCGGTACCTGAGATCTGAGAACCGAACCTGGAACCGATTTTTTCGGTTTCGGTACTTTCGGTTCGGTTCTCGGTAAGTTCGGTTCGGTTTTCGGTTTTCGGTAAATTGTGCCCACTCTGAGATAGAGGAGTAGTTCCTCAAAAGGGAAAAAGCAGGGGGGAAGAAAGAAGGGAGAGATATCGGTAGTCAGGTCGCAGCGTTGCGTTGAGGAGGGTTAGGGAAAGAGGAGGGAGGAGCGAACCTCGGAGAATGTGTGGCAGGCTGGTGGCGGCGGAAAGGCGCGGGCGCCGCGCTGTACGAGGCCGAGACGGAGGACAGGAGTGGCAACTGGGGCGCGTCGCCGGACGCCGACCACCGTCTCTTGCCTGGTGACTGGGGGTCATGTCATCGGTACGAGACATGAAAAAACAGAGTTTTTTTTAAAAATATATTAATATTTCAGCTGTGGCATCGTCTAATAGTAAATAGAGTTGTACCTTATAACAAACTGAAAAAACAGAGTCTGCGTTGCAACATGAAAATATATGATATATCTTTCATTCTATTTTTATTACCGGTATAATGTATATAATATTGCTTTTGCATTAACCGTCAATTCAAACTAAAACTCCCCAAAGAGCAGAATTTTAGCAATATTATAGTATTTTTTACGAGTACCAATACTATAATATTTGAAGCTATTAAGAATTTTTATGGCCAAATATCTCACTTTTTTCCAAAGCTGAAGCCATAGAATTTCTAGAAGTCCCTAAATTACTTGTATTAAAAATTTTTTATGGTGTATATTACTTGGTTACATAGAGAACAAGTTCTAGTCATTTGAGTGAAAATTAGTTGCTCAAATCTGATTTAGTAGAAGGAGCTAGCATGGATGTTGTTTGTTGTTAGCACCGCAAGTTTTGTTGATTGCCCGTATCTTACCATTTAAAAGCATGGGGCATCTATGAATCATCATCCACTTGGATTATCAAAACCGTACCATTTCTTCTATCTTCTGTTACCAATCCACTTGAGTGAATGCGAACCTACGTGGCAAGCTTGGAACTGCAATATGGATTGAACGGCTTTAAGGTCAAACCAACCAACCAGTTTGGCTGGCTTTTCAGCAGTCAACTAGCAGTATTTTTCTCTCTGCACAGATCAACACCTGTCACAAGCCACCAGCCAGCCAGCCATATTTTTTTCTCAGCACAAATCAGCACCAGCCACCGGCCGGCCGAACAGGTCGGATCCGTATCATCTTCATTATAAACCATTACATTTTGGTGTAATTGTTACACCACCAATTTGTTATTTTATTTTGTTATGACAAGGAACTGCTTGCAATTTGGATTTTAAGAAACTACCAGAACCAATCACCTTCGGAATTTGAACGGAGAAATTATATTAGAGAGAATTCTCAACTCGCCAATAAAGTAAAATGCCCTTTGATCTTTTTTGGATAATAAAAATGTCCTTGTTGTCGCATACGGATTCACCACCTCCTATGGGTGATCGTAGGTAAGGGCATGATTGGTTCTCCTAGGAACAGAGCCTGGCTCGTTCCTCACAGCCAGGCCCAAGCCGAACGGGCTTTCACGCATACAAAAGTGGCTTTGATTGGTTGCTTGCTTCTAGATGGCCTGGCTAGCGCAAGCTACTGATTAGTTACCTGTATTTGCACGTTGTTGACACGAAGATGCGACAACACACTCGAGATCGCAGCACGGCCGTCACCACGGCCAACACCCGGCCTCCCTCGGGCAAACCGGTCAGACCAGTTCCTAGAACCGGTCAGACCGCTTTCTGGCAGGAGGTCGTGAAGACCTAGAAACTCGAGCTCGGGAGGGACCCCGTCGGAGCTCAAGCAATCTAGGGTTGCTCTAGGGTCGGCAGGCCACCTAGAACGCCTTAGTACGTCGCGGAGATGAGCAAAGGACAGCAATTAGGGTTTGGAAGAGATTAGGGTTTGAGGGATAAAAAGTAAAGGACAAATATGTTGAAATATGTTGATTCGATTGGAATAACTCTCAATCGGCCTTAGCCTTCATATATATAGGCCGGGGAAGTCTTACCCCTCATGAGTCGGTTACAATATGGGATCAAACTCGGAATCCTAAACCTACTCGAATTACAGACTCAAACCGGTCTGACCGGTTTGACAAACCGGTCAGACCGGTTTATCCGGATGACTGCCAATTTTGGCTGTCAACATACGTCATCCAGGCATTTTATTCTTACATCGTGCGTGTTTTTGCATCCGGAGAGCCAGTCTCTGGAGATACGTCCGTTTTTTACGTATGAGCGGAGCCAGGCTCGGGATGACATCTTGCATCGCGAGAGCCAGGCTCTACCATTGGTCTAGTTATCCAATCACACAGAACTTGCATCCCGGCAGCCTCGATATGTTGAAATCAGGCAACCAGTTTACGACGTTCCTCTCTATTTGCCATACTCAATCAACGTAAAGAAATATGAGAATTAAGTCATAAGGCCAAAGTAAACGAAATAGACAGTGAATTAGTCATCAATCAAGTCTATGAGGGCCAAGGACGTAAGTATAACTATACCTCCAGAGCATACAAAGAGCATGACGAGTCACTTATACTGTTTCATTAACTCCTTTTAATTATTAAGTTTCGAATTTTTTTCAAAGATCTAGTGTAAATATCTTCCATCTCTGTACATAGTCACTGTACCATTTCATTTGTTATTGAAAATTGTATTATTGACTCGACATTCAAAATAAAAAGAGAGATGTTAACTATGTGTTATTGACACTAATCTCACTGAAACTGTGTGCTAAGTTCCTTTTTTATTAAAACTAAAAGTCCTTGCCCTTTCAGAAAAAGGAAAGAGAACGTTCAAAAATCTTCATGTGGCGTGACGCGTGAGGAACTGAGGATTGAGGAAGCAGGACGAACAATGAACCGACTATCCTGTAATAACATGGGCCATTGGGCTTGGCTTAGCTAAAACAAAGCGGGACTCTGTAGCGGGCTTGTGCAGCTCGAGCCGGAAAAAAGATGGTGGCTTCTGGCTAAACCCCCTTCCTCTTTGAAATCCCTCTCCTCTCCTCTCGCCGCCGGCGCCGCCTCCGCCTCCGCCGGCAACGCCTCCGCTCCCACTGTCCAGCCCATTATACCCGAACGCTAAAACCCGCAAAGCCCGCGAACTCCTTCCAAACCCTAAACCTCGTGAACCCCGGGAGCTGCCCCAGTCATGCCGAAGGTCTTTGGCACCGGCGTCTTCGAGTTCCGGCACCCCCGCGCCGCGGAGTACCCGCTCCCCGCCGATGCCGCCCCCGCCCCCTCCACGGCCGCGGCGCCCGACAAGGTCCCCGCGTCCACCGGCGGCGCCTCCATCACGCTCCTCGACATCCAGCGGGACCGCCTCACCCGCGTGGCCGCCGAGCACTGGGGCACGCCCGCCGCCGCGGAGGCCTTCGATGCGGACCTCGTCAGGGAGATCTACGCCACCGAGCTCCGCGTCGAGGGGCGGGGCCGGAAGACCGCGCCGCTGCATCGCGTCATGATCCTCGAGGTCAGCCAGTACCTCGAGAACTACCTGTGGCCGCACTTCGATCCGGCGGACGCCTCCTTCGAGCACGTCATGTCCATCATCCTCATGGTCAACGAGAAGGTCAGCCTCTTCCGAATTGGACTCGAGCTCGTACTCCTTGCTGCTAGCTTGGGCGATTTCTAGGGTTTCTGACATGGTTTGAGCTTGTGTGCAGTTTCGGGAGAATGTGGCAGCGTGGACATGTTTCCATGACCGTAAGGATGCTTTCAAGGGGTTCCTTTGGCGGGTTCTCAAGCTCAAGGAAGAGGTTCGTGTTGATTTTTCTTTACTTGTCTATGCATATTTTTTCCAGTAAAGTCTTCATGTGAGATCTAATCTAGGATACAATCGATTTTGGAGTTGGTTATTTATGCATATACTTTGAATTTTAATGTTATTCGGTGGAGCTTGGATAAATCTAGGTGTTGTTGTTATAACCCTCCCAGTTAAATGTAGGGTCAGTAGGACTGGTTTAGCATTCATAGGTACATGCTAGCATTGAGGCCACTCAACAATTAGTGCGCTGCAGTGACTACGATCTACAATCGTATACATCTCACCTTAATTGGTAGTGAGATGCAGTCACTAGCTAGTAGCCACTATTGTTGGTAGTATATATAATTGAGACCACTAGATTTTGGATGACATAAGCTTGAGAAGTTTGGTGGTTTATATATCATTTCTGTTGCACGAATGATGTTTTCACCACTACACTGTTCAGTCGTTCTGAGCTCCAGTTGAATAGCTTGTGCAGAGAAGTTCTTTTGATATGCTCTGGTACTGATTCTTTGAATGTCAAATAATCTAGGCAACTGGCTAATCTTACAAGGCTGGGTCATAGAGTTGAGGGGCATCAGGGGATGTTGGGTTTCTTTTGGTTGTGTTTTGTTTACATCTTTTGTCTTCTGTTGCACATATGAGCTGTTCTCAAGACGGATAGTTCGGTTGTATTTCCATCTCAACCCAAATTTACGTGCTTAGATGTCAGTGCTAATCTGTGTATTCTGGGTTATTTCCTATTATGATATTGCAATGCTCACACTGAAATTATCTTCTTATGTTATATTACAGGAAAGGGCCCTTAATATGGCAGAGAAAACAAATTATCTCCTGTTCATGATAAATGCATTTCAGGTACTTCCTATTTGCATCACATGCTGATGCTTCATTTTCCTAATATACTTTAAATAATTTCTATTCAACCAGAAAATGACCACATTCCTCATGATTTTGGGGCTGAACATCCATATAAGTTCTTGACGGAATTGTTCAATGCGCCTCTGATATTTGTTTCAAAATTTTCAAGTTTATGGACAACTGACAGAGTGCCCTTGTAACTTTAAATTACCTATGCAAGGCTTACTCTGTACATAGTGTTTATTAGGATTATCACCCTGTGTGGATTTTATGAGAACTTAATTCTTACAATGGCCATGTATTTTATCCTTCGCTGCAGAGTTTGGAGGATGAGCTTGTCCGGGAAACTATACTTCAGTTAGTAAGCCTAAAGCTATGGAATACTCTTTCTTATGGACGACTTCAGGTAGCTTTAGGTTTTTCTCCCCTATAAATAGTTACTTTTTTTTCTGTGCTTTACTTTTGGGTTCTCATCTTTGTTTCAAACATGTGCAGATGGAGCTCTGCCTTAACCCTGAATTGATTAAGAAGTGGACCAAAATCAAAAGAAAAGAGGCAAAGGAAGCCAAAAAGGCTGACCAACCTACCAATCCTTCTGAAATGCTTGAGAATAAATTCCTTAGGAATCTAATCGAAGAATTCTTGGAGGTGCACCTTAGAAACTATTCTCGTGACTGTTATTGCAAGATATGAACTTTGCTTAACTCCCGTGAAACTTTTGTGTAGATTCTCGATTCGAAGGTCATGTTATCCAGTCAAGATGGTAGTGAAGAATCTATACTGAATGAGTCACTCAGTGGGCAGATTGATGATTCTTGTGTCCTGTATTGCGAGAGATTTATGGAATTTTTGATTGACATGTTGAGCCAGCTTCCTACTAGACGGTATGTAGTTAGTAATCTTGTATTACCAACACCTTTAGAAATGTAGATTGTACCTGGGCCATCCTAATCTACACGTTTATTTCACTCACACCTAAGATTATGAGAACTTAACATCTGCTTCTTAATTTTTGAAAATATGTCTGGTTAGTGCAAGTAGGAGTCCCTCGTGATGTAAGCACACATCCACCTATAGAGGCTTTACAATTCTCAAGTTCATGGATCCAAATGGAAACCAATCGAAGGTTAAGTCATGTAATGCAATTTATATTCAGAGTAACTGCCTTTTTTGGCCATGCAGTTGACAATGTCCTTGCACATCAAATAGTCATAGAAACAGATTTGTGAGTACCTGGCTCTTTCCACCCTTAGCAATCAATAAAGTCATAGACCATATTCCCTCCGTTCAAGGGTGTTAATCTTTCTCCTGTACGAATCTCTCATATTTTCATAACTGAACATCAACTAGTTGACCTGGTTGTCTGTTTATGATCCTATCATGTCCATATAACATTTTTCCATTGCATTTTTACCTGTATTTCTTTACTATTCAAGAAAACACCAGTATATATTTCTTAAACGAAGAAATTTCTTGCTTCAGTTAAATAGTGCTGGCAAATGGCAATATTAACAACCTTAACTTGCATTTGTTTATATGCTATATCATTTTCCATTTATGTTACTTATAATCTGCAGATTTTTGAGGCCCCTAGTTGCTGATGTTGCCGTCGTTGCCAAGTGCCACTTGAGTGCACTCTATACTCATGAAAAGGGACGCCTTTTTGCACAGTTGGTTGACTTGCTGCAGTTTTATGAAGGCTTTGAGATCAATGATCATTCTGGAACACAGCTCGGTGATGATGATGTCCTGCAAGCTCATTATTCCCGTTTCCAAGCTTTTCAGCTGCTAGCATTTAAACAAGTGCCTAAGGTGGGCAACTTGTTATCTATTCTGACTTTCACTTTGTGGTTTGCTTTTTGTACACTAGTAGAACACGGGAGGCCGATAGTAACTTCCATTCTAATCATTGCAGTTGCGAGATTTTGCCTTGTCTAGTATTGGTTCACTGCACAAGCGAGCTGACTTAACAAAGAAGCTGCTTGTCTTGTCAGACATGGAACTTCAAGATCTGGTTTGTAACAAGGTGAGAATTTGTTTTTTCACATAATACTTTACCAGTTTGTGCATTTTATCTATTACTATTTAATAAGGCTCTTTTGCTATTTGTAAATAGTTCCTTGACATATGGCAGCTGGATATGCCTTTTCTTGTCATTGGTGTTCTATTTTAAAAGATTGATGGTGGTCCAGTCTCCAGACTTAAGATAGCAGCATGAAAAATACATGCATACATTTGCATTGATCAATAATATTGAACTTCTAAAAAACATGGGATGTTTTTTTGAGGTTGGGTGTACAGGGCACTTAATAGTCTGGATACACTGTATATATCTTCTTAGAGATGCTTAGCTTGGCCTCTTGGGTTGATGAAGTGAAGCTTTCCCTTTTTCCTCATTATCTAGCCTGCAGGATTCACATTAATTTTTTTGAAGTAAGAAGTTCAAATTAAAATTTTTCCATTGTGGTTGCACCTGGAATGATTGAATATATGGTCTGCATATGATACACCCCCTACAAACAGCTCTGAGATCTGACATATGCTGACTTTGTTAGGCCTATAAATATGTGAAGGGATGATTTTCATGAATTTTGTGTTTAAAAGCAATAAACACAATATCAAAATAAGCAGCAAATACATTTTGTACATGTTAATTTACCAAATAAATACTTCTCATTCCCTTATTTCCTAGCATGTGCTGTGCTGTTAAATGATACCGATAGTCAAGTGTTGAAATATTGAACTGACAGCCACCAGTCATAGAGGTCAGAGAAGTTATCTACTATATACCATATATTTTAATCCAAAAAACAAATAAGTTCCATACCGGGCTTAGCTTAAAAGTTGTCCTCGTGCTTCGTAATTAATTTCTTTATTGCTTATTAGTGCTATGCATAAACATTTTATTTTACATGTGTACCTGAATGCATGCCTTTTGAGATGCTAATGTGCCCTTTATAAGCAGCTCAAGTTAATCTCAGAGAAAGACCCATGCAGTGGAAGGCGTGATTTTCTTATCGAAGTCCTAGTTGCTTTTTTTGAGAAGCGGCAATCCCAAAAAGATGCAGTAAATGCACTTCCTCTTTATCCAAATGAGCAGATCATGTGGGATGAAAGCCTTGTTCCTAGCATTAATTACTCTGGAGAAGGCTGTCTTGCTCTCCCAAAACTCAATCTCCAATTCCTGACGCTTCATGATTATTTGTTAAGAAACTTCAATCTGTTTCGTCTTGAATCTACCTACGAAATTCGTGAAGACATTCAGGAAGCTGTTCCTCATCTACATGCTTATATCAACAATGAGGGGGAGACTGCCTTCCGTGGTTGGTCCAGAATGGCTGTTCCGATCAAGCAATTTAAGATTACAGAAGTGAAGCAGCCAAACATTGGAGAAGTTAAGCCTTCTGCTGTAACTGCTGATGTTACTTTCAGCATATCAAGTTACAGGCATCAGATAAAATCTGAATGGGATGCTCTGAAGGAGCATGATGTTCTATTTCTGCTGTCAATCCGACCTTCTTTTGAACCTCTTAGCCCTGAAGAGGCTGCAAAATCAACTGTGCCAGAAAGGCTAGGATTGCAATATGTTCGTGGATGTGAGGTCATTGAAATCCGTGACGAGGAAGGAACACTCATGAATGACTTCACAGGAAGAATAAAGCGAGAAGAATGGAAACCACCCAAGGGTGAGCTTCGTACTGTCCGGATTGCCTTAGATACTGCACAGTACCACATTGATGTTACTGAGACAGCAGAGAAGGGTGCAGAAAATGTGTATGGAACATTTAATATTCTGATGAGAAGGAAACCCAAGGAGAATAATTTCAAAGCAATCTTAGAATCTATACGCGATCTAATGAATGAAACATGTGTAGTTCCAGAATGGTTGCATAACATATTCTTGGGTTATGGAAATCCTTCTTCCGCACAGTGGATAAATATGCCTGATCTTCTGGAAGTGATAGATTTTAAGGACACTTTTCTTGATGCTAATCATGTACAGCAAAGTTTTCCAGATTACCAGGTAAACTTTTGAACTCAAAATATTGCTTCCTCGAAGTGCATCTGTTTTCACTTTCACCTTTAATCTCCAATATTCTAACCCTTGAATATTTCAGGTTACATTTATCAACTCTGATGGTACAGAAAATCTGCATCCAAGCCCCCCTTTTAAGATTAAGCTGTCCAAGAAAATGAGGGAAAGCAGTCATGCTCTACCCGGCAATGTGAATTCCAGTTTAACTGTTAAGAAGAATGATAACATGGCTGATGGCGAGTCTCAGAAAGAGAAACTAATTGTTGAGACTTATGTTCCGGCTGATCCTGGGCCATATCCTCAAGATAAACCTAGACAGAACTCAGTGAGGTTCACACCTACCCAGGTACTCTTCAGACCCTGGGATAATCCAATAATATTAAATTATTAATTAGTTCATGTCTGATAATGATTGTGTAAT
Source organism: Echinochloa phyllopogon (assembly GCA_033239725.1). Classification (NCBI taxonomy): domain Eukaryota; kingdom Viridiplantae; phylum Streptophyta; class Magnoliopsida; order Poales; family Poaceae; genus Echinochloa; species Echinochloa phyllopogon. The sequence goes on along the minus strand of BTCW01000018.1, from coordinate 56,478,951 downwards.
TACAAAGGCATATTTAGAGCATTTCTTGTGCACATTTTAGTGCTGCTTACCCTTTTATCTTTTGCTAATCATTACTTTGAAAAGATGCTTCTTTCAACTTTGAAAATATGATACTGTATCTGGTCCAAAATCAAATATTTTATTTAAGTGTACATAAATCAAGATGATGGTTCAGGACTGGAACTTTACATGACATTTGCTCTCTTAGTTAAATAACATAAACTTACATTTGGTATATGTTTAGGCCCAGTATGTGTGCTGCACTAGTGTCTTTGTTTTCCAGATGAACGAGGATCACATTCAGCTTAAAGATTCCGAGACTGACAATTTTGTTTATTTGTAGATCGGTGCTATAATATCCGGTGTTCAACCTGGGTTGACAATGGTTGTTGGTCCTCCTGGTACAGGAAAAACAGATACAGCTGTGCAGATATTAAATGTTCTATATCATAACTGTCCTTCACAAAGAACACTGATTATAACCCATTCCAATCAGGCTTTGAATGACTTATTTGAGAAGATAATGCAGGTACTGTTACTGAGCAATATATTATCTGAGCTCTTGTCACTTACCTTTCGTTAGTACCTTTTCGAGAGGCAGTTGATCAATGCTATGCTGTACTTCAATGTGAGTGACTTGTTATTGCTGCTGCCCCTGACTGGAACACTTTCCTTGCAATTTCATGTATTGCAATATTCATTTTACTCCTTTCTTTTCTGATTTGTTCTGTCATTGGAATCCAAATGAAAAAATGGTACCTGTTGGTCCTGAGGGATTCTGTATAAAATGAATGTAATGTAACATTTCTGTGCATTGTTGTTTAACATGTCGAAAAACTATTATTAATCTGTTTGTTTTCATTGTATTTTAAGTGGTGGCATGTATCACTTCATGATGGGCAATATAAGTTTGTTAGATGAGCTTTTAAATAATTTTGGAGATGTTTTGAATATGGTTATCTACCGCATTTTATTTTGTTGCTGTATGGCTGATGTTTTATTTTTTTTCGCCAGAGGGATGTGCCTGCTAGGTACCTTCTTCGCCTTGGTCAGGGTGAGCAAGAGCTGGCCACTGATCTTGATTTTAGCCGTCAAGGTCGTGTCAATGCTATGCTTGTCCGACGGCTCGAGCTGCTAGGTGAAGTTTCTAAATTGGCCAGATCTCTTCGTCTTCCAGAAGATGTGGGTTACACATGTGAAACTGCTGCATATTTTTGGTTATTACATGTTTATGCCCGATGGGAACTATTCTTAGCTGCCTGTGTGCAAAATCAAGACAAGCCCTCTTTTGTCAAAGACCGCTTCCCATTTTCGGAGTTCTTTTCAGATACCCCACAGCCTATTTTTACCGGCGAGTCTTTTGAGAAAGACATGCATGCAGCCAAAGGTTGTTTTAAACATCTTTCTACAATATTTCAAGAGCTTGAAGAGTGTAGGGCTTTTGAGCTACTCAAGTCAACGGTGGAACGAGCAAATTACCTAATGACGAAGCAGGCGAAGATTGTAGCCATGACTTGCACTCATGCGGCATTAAAGAGGAGAGACTTTCTTCAATTAGGTTTCAAATTTGACAATTTACTGATGGAAGAAAGTGCACAGATATTGGAGATAGAGACTTTTATCCCGATGCTGTTGCAACGACAAGAAGATGGCTATGCTCGTCTTAAACGCTGCATTTTAATTGGTGATCACCATCAGTTACCCCCTGTGGTGAAGAACATGGCTTTTCAGAAGTACAGTCACATGGACCAGAGTCTCTTTACTAGGTTTGTCCGTCTCGGTGTTCCTTATATTGAGCTCAATGCCCAGGGTCGTGCAAGGCCTAGTATTGCTAAGCTTTATAACTGGAGATACAGAGAACTGGGAGATCTGCCTTATGTGCGTGAGCAAGCAATGTTCCATAAAGCTAATGCGGGTTTCTCTTTTGAGTATCAGTTGGTTGATGTTCCTGATTATAAGGGCAAAGGCGAGTCTGCCCCATCTCCTTGGTTCTACCAAAATGAAGGGGAGGCTGAGTATATTGTCAGTGTGTATATCTACATGCGCCTGATTGGCTACCCTGCTAATAAGATTTCGATATTAACCACTTACAATGGTCAGAAGCTCCTTATTCGTGATGTTATTAGTAGAAGATGCAAACCATATAATATTGAGCCACCTAACAAGGTTTGTAACAAATATGGTGTTTAGATATCTCGTAAGCTAACCGTTTATCAGCTATTAAGTTTCCTGTACTGACTTCTGTTATGTGATATCTAGGTTACCACTGTGGACAAGTTCCAGGGTCAGCAAAATGATTTCATTTTACTCTCTCTTGTCCGGACCCGTTTTGTGGGCCATCTTCGTGATGTTAGAAGACTTATTGTGGCTATGTCCCGTGCTCGTCTGGGCTTGTATGTGTTCTGCCGACGTTCACTGTTTGAACAGTGTTATGAATTGCAGCCAACATTCCAGCTTCTCCTTCAAAGACCCAATAAACTTGCCTTGAATCTTGAGGAATGCACTCCATTTACAGAGCGGCCTTTGGGGGAAACTGGAAACATCCATTACGTTACTGGCATTGAAGACATTGGTCATCTAGTGAAGTTCAGACTGGAACATCTTCGTCAGGTATGTTGTCCAGCACATCTCTGTGAAATTAAGTTTAACTTGATTTTCTTTTTTTATATTCCAAACAACCTGAGCCATTACCGTTTCTTGGTGCAACAGATGCAATACATGCAATATTATGCTCCTCCGGCAAATGAGCTACCTCCAGTCGCGCCAGAAAATATTGCTGCTGTAGTCCCTTCAGAAAATGGTGGTGCTCTGAATCAGCCAAATGAGCACATGGCAGTGGAAGAAAATGGTAGTGCAAGTGACACCACAGTCAGTAGCAAGATGGACGAAGACACCGTTGAGGCAAAGGATGAAAGGATGCAGGAAGGAAACAACACAGGTGAACAGGATGAAAGGATGCAGGAAGAAAACAACACAGACGAAGGGAATGCTGGCGGTGATGTGGCTATAGAGGATAAGGGTAAAGAGCATGCTGATGCAAATGACAAGATGGAGGAAGGAGATGCCACATCGAAGGACAAGGTGGAGGAAGAAAATTCAGAGCAGAACAAGATGGATGAGGAGTGAGGTATGGTGGTGGCCAGTTTGGAAATTTGCGAGTGCTGATAAAATGAGTCCCGAGATGTGGGTAGAACCAAGATTTTGACCAGTGATGACCTGTGCTCCTTCGTTCTTGTCCAGTCTGTGCAGGGAAATGTTCAGGCAACGATGTGTTCATGTATCCCACATGTGTTAAATGGTGTAGGAGGCTTCTGGCAGTTTGTCAGTATCGCTTGGACATCAGAGCTACTCAAAAGGCCTTAAGCGCGCACAAAACGTTTTTATCTAGGGGGCAACCTTAACATAGCTGTGCGAGCACACAGTTGGAACGTGATTTTGTATAATTGATTGTTGTATCTTTGTCACGACTATCATTAGAGTTTTTGCATATTTGATCGCCCCTAGTAGGGCACTAGGCTACTTCTGTCGTGTGATTACGTGAACGCATATCAATCTTGCCAAATGTGACCGAGAAAGTGTTGAAAGTTTTGAACTTCGTACTAACTTACAGTGTCTTGACGATTTTTTAGGTTGCATCTGTGGTCGGCAATTCTCACAAGCTTTTGAGATTTTATTTACAAGTAGACAAGCTGGCAGTATAGTGGTGAATCTGCCTTTTACATGCATCGGTGGTAAAGGCTCTCAATTTTGTACTAGATCAGACTCAATTAGAATTAGATCAAAATACTACTAGTTTTTAAGTTAAAATTAACTATGACTAAGTTAGATTACGAAGGAGATGAACCATAATCCATTCCCCCTGGCCATAGCGAACCACTGAAACGGCTTTCGAGAGAAGCCTGCTGTGTGCTGTGCGCACGACGACGTTCAGGCCGACGGCCCTCGTGTTCTGGAGTTGGCCTGGGCCCACATGGCAGATCCCTCTCCTCCTTTCTTCCCCTCGAGTCTCCAGGCCAACAGGCTCTCCTGCAAATTTTCGTCTCCCTCCCTCTTGAATCTCTCCAACGGCGATTCGAAACAATTCTTTTCCCGGAAGAAAGGAAAGGAGGCGGCCGGCGAGGTAATCGGCCATGGGGGACAGCCAGTACTCATTCTCCCTCACCACATTCAGGTCTCTACTCTCCCTCTCCCCCAACCCCGCGGAGACTTGAGGCGAGCTGCCGACTTAACCAGGTTCCGGTGCCTTGCAGCCCGTCCGGTAAGCTGGTGCAGATCGAGCACGCGCTGACGGCGGTGGGATCCGGCCAGACCTCCCTCGGGATCAAAGGTGCGATACGTGCCCCTGTCCTTCTCTACCGCGCTTCCGTCGGTGTCAGGGGCCAATGTGGGCGAGGGTTTGTCGCTGCGGGATTTCGAGTGCGCGTGGCATTTGGGGGTTAGGGTTTGGCTAGGTGGGATTGCGTGTGTCCGCCCGCTCTAATCGGATTAAGTTGCTTTATGGAATTGTACATTCGGTCCATAATATGTGGAGGCTTTTTTTTTAAATAAAATGTGTGGAGGCTTGAGATGGCTATGGGCACTGGTACCAATTGTGGTGGTGAGTTTGTGATTCCCTGGATGCCTACAGAGGCTATGTAGTAGCTCTGAGGCTTCATGGACTCTGGATTTTCCTTCTCTTATGGTCTTGCCCAGATGCACCATGGACACTGCTAGGCTGCACAATACCAGGGAGCTCCGTTCCGTGGATACAAGTGCTGTCTCCTTAACTAAGCCTGGACTAATCACAATTGTGACTGGATGCTTTGGTTCACGATGATCAGTAACTTGTGATGTGCTCCCTGTGGTTCTGATTGTTTCCTGATATATAATGTGCATTTCGATTCACATATGAGTGCAAAGACCCAACAGTTCAGGAGTCCATTCAGTGCCTATGAAATGCACTGAAATTAATACATTTCGTAGACTCGGATCTTTCCTTATCTTGATATATCATTGGAGACTTTTGAAATGTGTCCACCATGGAAATAAATATTGTGCATTAGCCAGCATTGTATGTCAAATCATAAGCTGTACACAAAAGAATACATGTCCTAGTTGATACTGATGGCAGGGTCTCTTGGAGGGGTTTCTTCGAATCCCATATCTAGGATTCTTTTGTTCCTTCATTTATTTTTATTTTCCTTCATATGCATCACACTGACGGTCTCTTTTAATTGCTGCTACTCAGTAGCTCTGTTCTGGAAGTAAGTTTAATATATGGATCTTTCACTCTGATCCTCAGTATGTGTCCTAACTCAAATTTTTTGAATGAAACAACAATTGACCTACATTTCTGACTTAATGCTACTGATACATTTAGGTATTATGTTATTAAAAATTTATTTTATAGCATGTGCGCTTTCAGATATTAAATAACTCTGCAGGCTGTAACCATTTCACTACCTTATTCTCTTGATTATTTATTCTGAATTCCTGATACATGCCATTTTACAGCTGCTAATGGAGTCGTTATCGCCACTGAGAAGAAATTGCCGTCTATTTTAGTGGATGAAACATCTGTAAGTGTAATGCCATTGTTATCCTTGGTGTCCTCTCCTAGTCAAATAGCATAATTTGTTCTTCTGGTACAAGCACCGATAAAATGCCAAATCCAAACCTGTAGGTGCAAAAGATTCAAGCACTGACTCCAAATATTGGAGTTGTTTACAGGTACTTTCCTGTGCTACTTGGACCTTTTGGTTGCTTTGCTGTCTACTGTTATGGATGCTGAAAGTCTTTCTATATACATTTACCTCACATTTCTGAACTTGATAAGGTATGAGATCACAAATCATATATGTCGACATGGCTGATCTAGGGTTTTAGTGTTAAGCTTCTTATCTGTCACATCTGCTTTGCACTTGTCTCACTAATTAGATGGTGTAAGAAACTAGAAAGGCACTATGATTACAAGAAGAGAATTATATGTTGGAAGTATCTGTCCCATATACATATATTTTGTTATCTTCAAGTTAAACCAAGTCAACTCATACTTTATTTCTGTTCAAGTTAGACCAAGTTAAGCTATATTTTATTTCTCTTTAATGCCTATTCTTTCAGCTTCCCACCATCAATTAAGTCTTAATAGTTTAACCCAATGATATGTACATTGCTGATCATTAACAAGAACCATGATCATGAACTCTCACCGATTTTTGTTGCATTTCCATGAGCTTACCTTGTATTATTTTTCAGTGGGATGGGTCCGGATTTCCGTGTTCTAGTAAGGAAAAGCCGGAAGCAAGCACAGCAGTATTATCGATTGTATAAGGTATTTGTGACAGTTCATTTGGTTTACATTATCATTCCATTTAAATATGTTGACGCAGAAGTGCTCTTATGTAAGTGACATGCAGTATATCTACTTGGTCATTTGGTTAAAAACCAGCTTCCACTATATCTAAGTGATGTGCATCATGTCTTTTTTTTCTGTCCAAAATCATGTGGCAAGTAAACACCATTGAATCTGTAGGAGGTCAAATGACAAATGAGGCTAAATGTAAATATAAAAGGCTCATATGGCGCATCAAGTTTTTAAAAGTTAAAGATCATTGTTTCTATTAATCTAGTTGGTGAGGCCCACTAATATGGGAAAATTACCCATCAAACAACACCAAGGTTGACACAATGTGTGTGTGGATCAGTGTCATGTAGAAGACTGCAAGTAGAGTTGCCCTATTGCTGCATCATTGATGTGTAAACAAAGTTCTCACTTCGAATGTGTCATCAAATTACCTTATCTTTTCTGCAAATGATTTTTGATTAACAATATTACCATGTACGTTTGTGATTGTATGCAAACCCATAGGTTTCCTGTTATTTTGAAGTGAAAATAAAAATGTGCTTTCTAATTGTTAATTTTCCAAACCATCGCAGGAAACTATACCTGTTATGCAGCTTGTCAGAGAAACCGCTGCTGTTATGCAGGAGTTCACACAGTCTGGGTATGTTAGTTAAGTTGATACACGTGTTCATTTTTATTGCTTTTTGTCGAGATTGTTAAACTATGAACAAGCTATGTTTGATTTATTTATTTACTAAGATTTCTGGATATTGTGGATGCATAGCATAAAGTAACTCTACATCACTATACAACATGGAGGTTTACAATGGTATGATAATCATCGAACAAGTTCATGCTTATGCTTATGATAATCATCGAGCAACCTGGCAACCTGGACTGGTTAAAACAGTACCAGCATTGACTTAATGCTCATGCTTATGAAAGATCAATCGAACACAATATTGTGAGGAAACCCATGTACAAAGAACAAAATGAAGATTGTTAACCAGAATAGACTGAAAATAATAACGCTAACAGGGCAGTTGCAGGTTATACCAGTAAATTTTAGTAATCCAATTTTTTTATCCATGCTCGAACCAAAAGTTGGTCTTTATGTTATCTATAGTTCTTGTTCTGTTCTTGGATATATTTTGATTTAGCTTTGTTTGTTGCAGTGGTGTAAGACCATTTGGTGTATCTTTGTTGATTGCTGGTTATGATGACAATGGCCCACAGTTATACCAGGTATGGACATAGATACAAAACATATGCCTTTTGTCTCTGGTCATTGTATATTTCCCAACAAATGATATTATCTTTATCTCCTTTTTCAATGACTGATTTATTTTTATTTTTGCGAAATCAATGGCTGAGATTTTATAATGCTTATTTGTGCTGACTGTTGACTTAAAATAGTTGTAAATAGAAACTTTCTAAGTTGAACTGTTTCATCCACTGCTTGTTAATAAAATTCTGGTATTCTGTAATGTTGACATAATCAACTTTTTTTTTGTAGGTAGACCCATCTGGATCATACTTCTCCTGGAAAGCATCAGCTATGGGGAAAAATGTGTCCAATGCAAAGACATTTCTTGAGAAGAGGTATGTAGAAGATCAACCACGCATGTCATTGCACAGAGTCTGTCTTTGGAAACTTTAACACATGAAAAACTGGTTGACTGGTTCCATTTATATTTACTTGAAATAATAAGCTGACATATAATACTGTAGTAGCTAGACACTGCTGTCAGTTGTAAAATTATTTTCAGTCCATGAATACAGGAGCAGATCCTGAATCACCACATATTTTATCTGCTTATAAGTGACAACTAATAAAGGTTGATCTCTTTCCTTAGTTGTGTGAGTACTCTCATGTGACCTTTATTTTCATTGAAGGTACACAGAAGATATGGAGCTTGATGATGCCATCCATACTGCGATTTTGACTCTGAAAGAAGGGTATCTATCCGATTTCTATATTGTTATAGCCTCTGTTACTAGCAACTTCGTGAACATCATCATTGACAGAACTCTGGCTTGCAGATATGAAGGGCAGATCTCTTCCAACAATATTGAGATTGGGATCATTAGATCTGACCGTGAATTCAGGTATGACATCTACCGACTTGGTCCCATTCTCCTTTTGTTTATGTTGAAGATTACATTTTTGGATCTGCTTTTTTCGGATATTTTTTGGATCTGCTTTGTGTTTTTGATCATATATACTTGTGATTTCTTACTTCATTTTTTTCTAATAGACCCAATATTTATTCGGTGGCAAAAAAAATCCATCATGTATCCTTTCTTTTGTGTCTGAATTGAATTCGTTAGGCCTACTCTCAGTTGCTCAGTAAAGATGTTTACCGAGAATATATGCTTTGTTGCTGCAATCAAATGGTCTGCTGACACAAAATATTCACCATGCAAATCACAGGGTCCTGAGCCCCGCAGAGATCAAGGATTTCCTGGAAGAGGTGGAGTAATCTGTTCCTCAACAATTCGCTGGTTTCAGAGAGGAGAAAAGCGAACTCAAGCAGTCGAGCCAACGCCCCCCTAAAGTTCGTCGAATCTTTTAAAATTTTCCCCAATCTTTGAACTGAGCTGATGATTGTCCGCTAGTCTCGATCGGAGCAGCTAGGATTCCAGGTATAGGCGCGTTGTGCAAGTAGTACCCTGCTTGTCGTAGTGTCCGCTACTTAGCTTGGCCAAGGCCAAGGCCAACATACTTACTATGTAGCCAATGCACAACGCCCATTTCACTGTCCTGATCAGCGGGCAACCAGGCAGCATCGGATTTGTTTGCGTCGCGCAAGATAAAACAGGGATCAAAGTCAAACCGGCCTTTCGCAATCAGGGTGAAAAACCTGCTTCCAGTCGCTAGGTTTGACGTCAGGCGTGTTGAGCTCTCCCCCAGTTGTCAACGTTTAGTCGGTTCCGTTGGCTGGAGATTGTGTGGCTGGGAGAACACGGGTGGAGTCATCTTGTCACCTGTCAGACTCGCCCAGGCTGTAAGCCTGTACGGCTCGATTAAGTGCCCCATTGACCACCTCTTTCCAAGCCACCTGAGGTGCACGTACCAGGCTGCTCCAATGGCTCGGTATGGTTGGTACTCGACACGCGCGGGAAAGCTGATCACGTCGGCTAGCTAGCTGCATGCATGCCCGACTTCGTATGGCGGGCAAATCACCATTTTTACCAGGAAAATTCCTTGCCTCACACAGAGGACTGATATGATCTGAGCGCCTGTGTGGTGTTTCCGGTGGTTCTAGCGTCAACGAAATTATTGTTGTGGCTTTCGGAATTTCAATTTCTGCAACCAACATCATGGTATTATATATTGCCATACTGGCACCGTTTGGACCCCGCTACTGCCTTGGCCCTCGTGTAATGCCGAGCATTTCTCTGTCTTCGCCTCATGCGCCGGCCAAGTCACTCCACAACAATATATAGCTCCTCCCATCAACGTCTTGTATATCTAGTTCTTCAATTCCCCACAGGCGGCCTCGTTGGAATGTGTAGTAGTAAGAAAGAAAAGTAGAGGAATTGCAGAATCTCGCAAGACTGAAAGAACGGCGTGAGGCGCAGGAAAGGGGAACACGAAAGATCTAGAGACTGATGTAAGTGCAAAACACATGACGGCTAAAAATTGACTCTACGAATGGAATACAGGAAAGAGGACATGGAAATCTGAGAGACGACGACAGTAAAAGCAAGTTCACAGTGAACTTGGACCTCGTGAATAATATATCGTGATAGATTTCTTCCAAAGTTCCTAATATATCAGGCATTCTATAATCCATAGTAATGTCATAGGTGGTTGCGCCAGAGGCTTAACCATTGGTTTCAAAGGGCTACACATCCCGTATATTATATATATATGATTCAATTCATATAGAATCTCTATAGAGTGGCTTGTTTTATTGATCAAGCAGCTCAGGGGAAGTTCTATTTGTGTCGATTCATCTGTCCTCAGATTCTTATGGTCCCCCCCGTGCTGTCCAAAGGATCATTTATTCACTGTTTCCCGATAGTATTTTTTTAGTGTTTTTCGTATTCCTATACTTTTCCATTTTATCAGTTTAAACAGAGCAAACATATATTTCACCTTTTTGTAGTTTTTTTTTTTGCATTTCATGTTCTTTGTCGGTCCTTACACTTTCCCATCTTGTATCAGTGAGTGTATAAACAAAATGAACACATATTTCACCAAAAAAAGAAAAGCATCACTAGTGTACCTTTCGTTTTATTACGTATTATAGGTATAACGTACGTACCCAACCCCTAATTAAGATGATACGCATACGGCATACAGCTAGTCTCTACAAGTTTTCACAATTATAAATTGTTTGACTTTTTTTACCACAAATTTGACCGCTCGTTTTATTCAAAAAATATATGTAAATATAGTCATTTTTAAAGATTTTTTATTAATAAAATAAGTCACCACAGAAAATATGATAATTTACATAAAATTTTAAATAAAACGAGACGAAAAGTCAAATTTATGGTAAAAAAATCAAACAAACAACGTATAATTTAAAACGGAGAGAATAGTATGAAAAATAGATACTACCCGGCCGGGCCATGCCAGTGACAAACTGAGGGGCATCCTATATGGTACTGTAGTTAGCTAGCTATTGTCGACTGTCGAGGCTGGAGAGTGGAGACAGATGGAAGGCATTATCGCTGGCGGGCCCGCCGTACGCGCGCGCAGGCGCAGCACATCCGATCCGGGAACGGGACGAGATCGAATAGTACGTTCTCGCGCACGACCTCACTCACACTCCACTCTACAGCTACAACCCTGGCAGGGCTACGCACATGCGTCCATGCATGCATATATGCAACTTGGCACAGTATGTACAATATCATCGCTGCTACTGATAGCCCCATCATGATTAGCCATGCATATACGATATACTCCCTTCGTATACATTCGTTTGACAAAATTTTAGTTAAACATTGATAATATAAATTATAAATAATTTTTAGATCGTTTTGAATTAAATATGTGAAAAAATCGGATGGCCCGCTGGTCGGACGGAGCGGATCGGGCTGGGCAGCAGGCGTCGCGTCAGTCTCGTCTCCGCTGCTCTCTATGGATATATATATATATATATATATATATTATTTTCTACATTGATAATCGTTGAGTTTGAATTTATTTTAAAAAATATTTATAATTTATATTTTTAATGTAGAAAAAAAAATTCTATATCTATATATATATGGATCGAGAGCAGCGGAGATGAGACGACGCGACGCCTGCTGTCCAGCGCGAACCGCTCCCTCCGACCAGCGGACCATCCGATCCATCTCCCTGCGCGCTGGCTGCTGCGACGTGCAAGGACGACGCGCACACACACCAGCCATCATTTCCTGCCAGGACTAGTCGCTGGCTGCTGCGCCTGCGCACACGCACACGTCGACATCGTTTGGGTTGGCATTGGGCGTGCCGTGGTATAAGAAAATAACAAAAAATCTACCCGGAGTATGTACCAACTTTTGCAGATCTAGTAAAACCCCCCAAATCTTTCTTGAAGAAAGGGACCGGCGGCCAGCGATGCACGCATATCATGTACCACATGGGACATGTGGAAGGGTACATACGGAGCAAGATTAACAATAGAGACAGATATTTAACTATTAGTTAAGATATAAGAGCCAAGTTATACAACACCAGTATATTACTGGTCTACTCCCTCCGTTCCATTATACATGACGTTTTAGAAGATGGGGGCAGTACCAAGGCATGGAACAAATGACCTGCATGCCCCTACAATTGCAATCATTCCATACGGTAGTGGATGAGTTCACAGTAGTGGATGCATTAAATGTCTGTCAAACACACATCACCGTCAGCCCCAAGCATCCACATGCATGCACAATTTTTATTAAACAAATGAAAAGTTCACCAAAACAAATTTTTCTTGCCGGCAGGAATCCAACTTAGCGCCAAAAAATAGAAGAAGCGAAACAAGCAAATTCAAATAGTCATTCCGGCGCCATATCTAGTTTATGGGCTATTAAAGCCACTGCCTCACTGCCCACAACTCCGAACCATTCACACGCCATGGCCCTTGACTTGAATGCAACTCCAGATGACCAAGGAGATGATGAGCCTAATCTCAACTAGTCACCTTAAAATGAACAAGATAAGAGCATCCATAATCCCTTGGAAGCGCTTGGTGCATGCAAAATAAAAAGAGGTGATCCTTTACCTGCCCTCCTCCTTCAAGCTACAGTTAATATGATGCCTGTTGTTCTTTTTTCTCTCTCTTCTCTGTTTCGTAAAATGAGTTTGTTGGGATTATGTTTCTCATTTCTCTATCTACTAAGAGTTGCATCTAATCTCACCATATGTTTTGTTGCTTCTTAAAAATAATTTGGTATAACAGATGCTTTTTGTACCATCTTGTCCAAAATAAACAGTGCTGACATGGATTACATTTCATAGGGGAGGTTAACTTACAAGTGCAATTTACAGCAGCCAACCCATTTGATTTAAATGAACCATTAGAAAGAAGCCTACATGCAGGTGAATATTTTCATCAGTTCTCTACAATTAAAGGGTTACTCTATCTTAGAATGCTTGTTTCTGTAGCACAAATAAAGTGGTGTGTTTATGTTTCTCACATGAAACCAATTTTTGCAGCAGGTCAGAGTGTGGGAGCAGATGCCTTACCTAGCCTCTTTGATGATGCACCAGTTCGTAATGTTTGCCATCCCTTTGATTTGAATCTTCCTCAACATGGCAGTGAACAAGAAAACATCCTGACAGGTGATTATTTCCAATCAATGACTTTGAGCATAGACATGTTTGCTGAAAAAAAAAATCAGATTGAATGCATTTGTGCACATTTATTAGCTCCATGTCCAAAATAATTTGTATTCATCAGTTATATTATTATATAGGTGAACAAGATGCCTTGGAGGATCTCATAGAGGAGTTTGGCGTGTACGGTGAAACTGTTGACATCTCCTTTGACGAAGAGGTGTTGTCGGACTCGGATAGTGAAGAGGATGCCCAAACCCATGAGGATGAAGAGGATGAGCCAGCACATGATACCTTAGATGATGACCAAGCAAATCATGGCCAGGCCGGACATAGGATGAAGGAATTAACAGATAGACAAAGACAACACATATATGAAGATTTGCTTCGGATCAGCAACAATAGAAAATTAAAAAGAAAGAGTACAACTATTATTGCAGCAAAGTACAATGTCCCTATACGTACCATACAACGTGTATGGAAGAGAGCAAAAAACTGTTGGGCACAGGGCATAGCAGTCGATGTCAAGGGTTTAAAATCTAAGAATTGTGGCCGTAAAAAGATTCAAGTGGACCTCTCTAGAGTTCCAGATATTCCCCTAAGCAGAAGGGGTACTATAAGGTCACTTGCACGTGCTCTAGGTGTCCCTAAAACCACTCTGTATAGGTCGTTCAAACAAGGATTGCTACGACGACACTCAAACTCACTGAAACCCTATTTGAAGGAGGAAAATAAAAGGTCTAGGCTGCAGTGGTGTCTCTCTATGCTAGAACCAAGTACACTGCCAAATAATCCTAAGTTCAGAGAAATGAAAAATATAATCCACTCAGATGAGAAGTGGTTCAATGGGACAAGCAAGAATAAGACTATGTACATGACTCGAGATGAAGAAGACCCACACAGAACAGTGCAAAACAAGAATTCCATTCGCAAAGTCATGTTTTATTCTGGAGTTACAGAGCCTAGGTTTGATGCTCAAGGTAGATGTTATTTTGATGGGAAGTTAGGCATATGTCCTTTTGTCCGCACGGTAGCAATCTCAACTATGTTATATTCTTGTTTTGATACATAAGAATCACTATTATATTATTCTCATAACAATCTTTGTATTTTAGGAACCGGCACAAAGAAGAAGTGGCAATAGGCCCAGGGGCACACCAATCACGAAGACAATGAAGGTTGACAGAAAAACAATGAGATATTTTATGATCACAAAACTTGTTGAAGCTATACGGATTCGTTGGCCTCGAGAACATGCCCACGAGACAATTTGGATACAACAGGACAATGCTCCCTCACATATCCATGCCGATGATCCAGATTTTAGAGCAGCAGTTGCCCAAACCGGTGAAAGTGCATCTAGGCATTTAATCTATTTTGGTGATTAATGGCAATAGAAATTCGGATATGATGTTGTGCTTGAGTTGTGCAGGAATAAAATGAAATAAAGAGAAAGATAGCACAAAAGGAAGTACCCCAATTCCTTTTGATTTGGTGGAAGACTCAATTGGCAATTTAAATTCTATTTTCCTTTTGAAATTGAGTATAGGACCACCGTACTATCAAGGGGGACGTAGTTGATGATTTCCAGTTGCTAAAAGTGCTTTGCTTGAGATGACAAATTCTTTAAAGCCACAAAAACACTTCACTAACCCCTTTCCTGCGTGGCCGGATCTTAGGCCGGAAGATCCGACCGGAAGTTCCGGGCCGCTCGGCCTTGGAATTTTTCCTGGCCGGAAGATCCGACCCTGGTCGGAACTTACATGACTTAGCCATTTTTTCAGCCTCGGAAGTGTCCTGAGTACATGTTCCGGCCCCTGGCCGGATGATCCGACTGCAAGTTCCGGCTGGCTCTGTCTTGAGATTTCTTTGGGCCGGAAGTTCCGGGGTCGCCCGGAAGATCCGACATATGGTCGGAAGATCCGGCCCCCGGAACTTACCTGGAGTTTTTGTTACTCGGTTCTGTTACTTATCGGAAGATCCGACCTATTGTCGGAAGATCCGGTACCCCTTCGCAGTGAACATAACGGTCACTTTTTGGGGGGTTGGTATATATACCCCTCACCCCCTTTCTTTCACTGTAGCTGAACACACTGACCTAACACGAGACAAACTTCCACTTGAGCATTCACTCCACCTCTCTACTCCCTTCCAAGGTTTGATTCTTCCAAGATTCACCTAGGGTTTGAGTGAGAGAGAAGATTTGAGGTGTGAGACCTAGTGCCATCTTGAGCTCCCTCAACTAGTTCATCTCTCAAGCACTTGAAGCACTTGGATTCGTCGATTCACGTTTGTTACTCTTGGAGCTTGCTCCTAGACGGTTAGAGGTGCCGGTGAACTCCCATTCTCTTGTGGTTTGAGTCCCGGAAGTTTATATTACCCTCTCTCTTCGTGGGAGCACATAGTAAGTAACTCAATCCTCCTTTGTGGTTGATTGAGAGAGATTTGGGGTTAGTGTGACAGCCCGGCTCTTTGTGAGCATCTCAACGGAGACGTAGCTCCTTTGTGGAGTGAACTTCGGTAGAAAATCCTTTGTCTTCACTTTCTTTCTTGTTCTTATTGTTTCTATATCTTGATTTGTCCCGATCTACTTATTTGTGGCTATACTCTGATATTGATCATAAATAGAAGGGTCTTTACATCATTTGTGAGCTTTGTATTCAAGTGGAATTGTCAAAAGGTCATTAGTTTTCAAATCTCGAAGTATACTTGAATTGCCTGTCGGAAGATCCGGCTTTCCATCGGATCTTCCGGTTTTCTGTCCCAGTCGGAAGATCCTGTACAGTGTCGGATCTTCCTGGCCGGAAGATCCGAGACTGTGTCGGATCATCCGACTTTCTGACAGTTTTCGGAGGATTTTTGCAGGAATTTTTAAACAGGCCTATTCACCCCCCCTCTAGGCCTAGTGTTGGTCCTTTCAATTGGTATCAGAGCCTAATCCCTTGTTTAGGTTTAACCGCTAAGGGAAAACACTATGGCCGGTATGGGAGATGTATCCGAGATGGCTTCCGCCCACAAAGATAAACATCCGACGCCCGTTGAGTCAAGCTCAAGCGATGATGAATTCAACATTAGCGATGTTGATGAGAGCTTGGATGAACAAGAAAAGAAAAGGCAAAGAAGGGAGAAGATAAGGAAGAAGATCAAGGAGAAGGCCGAAAGAGAGGCACAAAAGCTTTTCAAGAAGAAGATACGAGAAAGAGACGCTCTCGACGGACTTCACTCGGTGTCTTATCGATATGAGACATCTTCTTCTAACAAATCTTTTGACCCTTCTAGTCTTAATTTCTCATCCATTCCAATGGGCAAAGTCCCCAAATTCAATGGGATTGACTATGCCCGATGGAGTGATGATATGAAAATTTACTTGCATGGTCTTCATCCATCTCTTTGGACCATTGTGAATATAGGTGTTGACAAGAGTGCAATGCCAAGTCGTGAACAAGAATACGACATCTTCCGCAACTCTCAAGCCGTGACCGTGCTTAGGAGTGCTCTAAGCACTTATGAGTACAACAAGATTAGAGGAATCGATAGTGCCAAAGAGCTATGGGACACTCTTCGAATGGCTCATGAAGGATCGGAAGAAGTCAAGGAAGGCAAGGTGGATCTCCTACAAGGAGAACTAGAAGCTTTCGTCATGAAGAGGGATGAGTCCTTGCAAGAAATGTATGATCGATTGAAGCTCCTAGTCACCGAAATTAGGATGCTTGGAAGCAATGATTGGGGCGAGAACAAGGTCACAAAGAAATTGCTTAGAGCATACGCACCTAAGAACCCAATGCTTGCCACAATGATTAGAGAAAGTGACAAGTTCAAGACAATGGTGCCTATGGAGCTATTCAACAAGTTGCAATATCATGAAATGAATAGCTTGGATGTGACAAGGTCTATCCAACAAACCGAAGTCAATACCATAGCTCTCAAGGCCGAACCTAGCAAGAAGGTTGAGTCAATTGAGAAGACCTCAACTTCCAAAAAGAGTGAAGATTCAAATGATCATGAGAGCACCGATGAAGAAACCACTATGATGGTTAGAAACTTCAAGAGATTCATGAAGGCAAGAGGTGAAAAGAAGAGCTTCTCTCAACGAAGATGCTATGAGTGTGGGGAGAAAGGTCACTTCATTGCCGATTGTCCCCACAAGAGGAATGACAAGGATAATAAGAAGCTCAAGGACAAGGCCGATGTCAAAGACAAGAAATACAAGGAGAAGAGTAGAGAGTACAAGAAAAGGTTTGGAAGCGCTCATGTTGGTGAAGGTTGGGATTCATCAAGTGACGACTCCGGTGATGAAGAAATGGCCACTTGTGCCATTCATGCTCCTACATCAACCTCAAGACTCTTCAACAACATTGATGAGAGCGATGATGAAGCTCCCATGTGCCTCATGGCTCAAGGGACCAAGGTACTTGACACCACACCACCTTCTCCATCCACTCTATCATCATCTAGTAACATTGAAAATGAACTAGATAATGAAGAAGCCGAATATGAGAAAAACATGATAAAGAAGTTTGGTAAAGACGGTTACAAACTTATTAAAAAACTACTAGAGAAAATTGGGAAAAGAGAAGAGAGTCTCGAAAGGCAAGAAGAATTGCTCATCCTTGAGAAGGAGAGAAACCTTGTCCTAGAAGAGGCTCTAGTTGAGGAGAAACTCAAGGTTGAGAAGTTGGCTAGTGAGTTATCTCAAGTCAATGACTCACGGGAGAGGATGTCAAAGAACTTGTCTTTGACAAATGACTCTCTCACTAACCTAAAGAATGCTAAAAATGAGCTTCAAGAAAGGCATTCAAGCCTAGAGATTAAATATAAAGATCTAGAAGCCAATTTTAGCTCTCCTTGGGAAAGTACCTCGAATAACTCTAAGACTAATCTTGACTCAAGTGTCTCTACTAGTGAAGGTTGCTCAAGGTGTTATAAAATTGATGTACATGCTTGTACTACTAACCTTTCTAAATTAGAAGAGCAAGTCAAGGCTAAAGAGGCTCAAATCCAAAAGTTGAACAATGCCATTGGCCAAGACCAAGGTAAGGGCAAGAGTGTATTCGAGACCCACCCGGCATATAAAGCCGGTAGATATGGGACCATCAAGGATGGGCTTGGGTACACTCGAGGTGGAAAGGCCAATGGGACAAAGAAGGAAAGAGGTCGTGATGTGACATTGTTCACCAAGGGGACCAATCTAGGTGAACTAATGGATGCGGCTCATGGGTTGGTAAGGTCCATGGAGCCCTTGCCAATGGCAAAAGCATCTAGTCAAGATGTCAAGATCAAGACCAAGAAGGAAGAAAAGATTATTGAGCACAAGCCATCGCCAAACTACTCCATTGACTATATGGTCACTTGGGACCAAAATGGGAAGATGGTGGTAAAGTATATAGGTTCTCATACTAGGAAGATGATGAGAAGTGTGTGGGTGCCCAAAATATCAAAAGCTAACACTCAAGGACCCAACCACTTTTGGGTACCTAAGTCCAAGGCTTAAACTTGTTTTGTAGGCATATTCCTCTGGTGGACCTTCGTGGTTGTTGGATAGTGGATGCTCAAATCATATGACCGGAGAAAGGAATATGTTTGCAAAGCTACAAGAGTATGACTCACCCGTTGAGAAGATCACATTTGGTGACAACAATCATGGTGATGTCATAGGTCAAGGTGAAGTAGCTATTTCACAAGACTCATCTCTTTCAAATGTTTATCTTGTTGATTCTTTGGGATACAACTTGTTGTCCGTCTCACAACTTTGTGAGAAGGGTTACAATTGTCTCTTTACTAACGAGGGTGTGAGTATCCTAAGAAGGGAGGATTCCTCTATTGCTTTTACGGGTCGACTCAAGGGAAAACTTTACTTAGTTGATTTCACAACTAGTAAAGTGGAACCGAAGACTTGTTTAGTGGCAAAATCTAGCTTGGGTTGGCTTTGGCATCGCCGGCTAGCTCATGTTGGGATGAGGAACTTGGCCAAACTTCAAAAGGATGAACACATCCTAGGACTAACAAATGTTGTTTTTGAGAAAGATAGATTATGTAGTGCTTGTCAAGCCGGGAAGCAAGTTGGCGCTCCACATCCACCCAAGAACATTTTGACTAGCTCAAGACCACTCAAGTTACTTCATATGGATTTATTTGGACCGGTTGCTTATGTTAGCATTGGCGGGAACAAGTATGGACTTGTCATTGTAGATGACTTTTCCCGTTTCACATGGGTCTTCTTTTTGCAAGACAAGAGTGAAGCTCAAACAATCATCAAGAGATTCATTAGAAGAGCTCAAAATGAGTTTGAGTTGAAGATCAAGCATATAAGAAGTGACAATGGGACGGAGTTCAAGAACACAAATGTTGAAGAGTTTCTTGATGAAGAGGGAATCAAGCATGAGCTTTCCGCGCCATACACACCTCAACAAAATGGCATTGTTGAGAGGAAGAATAGGACTTTGATTGAGATGGCACGGACCATGCTTGACGAGTACAAGACTCCGGATAACTTTTGGGCCGAGGCGGTTAGCACGGCTTGCCATGCCACTAACCGTCTCTATCTTCAAAAATACTTGAACAAGACTCCATACGAGATCCTAACCGGTAACAAACCAAATGTGCACTACTTTCGAGTCTTTGGTTGCAAATGTTACATTCTTAACAAGAAAACCAAAAGCTCAAAGTTTGCACCTAAGGTTGATGAAGGCTTTCTACTTGGTTATGGCACTAACGAACACGCCTACCGTGTTTTCAACAAAACCACCGGTTGTGTTGAGATCACGGTAGACGTAAAATTTGATGAATCAAACGGCTCTCAAGTAGAGCAAGTTATAAATGACCTTGTAGATGAAGTCCCGCCAAATCAAGCTATCAAGAACTTGAGTTTAGGAGAAGTGAAGCCCCAAGAGCCTCAAAATGAAGATGAAGAACAAGACCAAGATCCGGAAATCATGTTCAACATCGACCCGTCACCATCAACAAGAGTTGAACCACCAAGCTCATCACAAGATCAAGTCCAAGATCATGGTGACGATCATGACCAAGGCATTGATCAAGGGGGAGCTCAAGGTGAAGATGCTCAAGATGTTGAGACACCTCATGAAGAAGATGGTGATGGACCCATCCAACGTCAATCAACATTCCCACATCCAAGAGTTCATCAAAGTGTTCAACGGGATCATCCCGTTGACAACATTCTAGGGAGCATCCAAAGAGGGGTAACCACTCGTTCACGTTTAGCAAATTTTTGTGGATTTTACTCGTTTGTCTCCTCTTTGGAACCTCTCAAGGTAGAAGAAGCTCTTGGAGATGCGGATTGGGTTATTGCAATGCAAGAAGAGTTGAACAACTTTTCAAGAAATGAAGTATGGGAGTTGGTCCCAAGACCCAAGCAAAATGTGATTGGCACCAAGTGGGTTTTCCGGAACAAACAAGATGAAAATGGCATTGTCACAAGAAACAAGGCTAGGTTGGTTGCTCAAGGCTTTACTCAAATTGAAGGGCTTGATTTTGGTGAGACATATGCTCCGGTGGCAAGGCTTGAGTCAATTCGTATCCTTTTGGCCTATGCATCTCATCACAACTTCAAGTTGTATCAAATGGATGTGAAGAGTGCATTTTTGAATGGGCCTCTCGGGGAGCTAGTATATGTGGAGCAACCACCGGGGTTTGAAGACCCCAAGCACCCCGACCATGTCTACAAACTCCATAAGGCGCTCTATGGGCTTAAGCAAGCACCTAGAGCATGGTATGAATGCCTTAAGGATTTTCTTCTCAAGAATGGCTTTGTAATGGGCAAAGCCGATTCTACTCTCTTCACTAGGAAACTAGACAAAGATTTGTTTGTTTGTCAAATTTATGTTGATGATATAATCTTTGGTTCTACTAATGAAACTTTTTGTGAAGAGTATAGTAGGATAATGACCAAGAGATTTGAGATGTCAATGATGGGGGAATTGAAATTCTTTCTCGGATTTCAAATCAAGCAACTAAAGCATGGCACGTTCATATGTCAAACCAAATATACAAGTGATATGCTCAAAAAGTTTGACATGGCCAATGCTAAGCCAATCAAGACCCCTATGCCGGTGAATGGTCATCTTGATCTAAATGAGGAAGGCAAATCGGTCGATCAAAAGGTATATCGCTCCATGATTGGTTCCTTGCTTTACCTTTGTGCATCTAGGCCGGATATTATGCTTAGTGTGTGCATGTGTGCAAGATTTCAAGCCAATCCTAAGGAATGTCATCTAATGGCTGTTAAGAGAATTTTTAGATATTTAGTGCTTACTCCAAACCTTGGCTTGTGGTATCCCAAGGGCTCCACTTTTGATCTACTTGGCTACTCCGATTCGGATTATGCCGGTTGCAAGGTAGATCGAAAGAGTACAACGGGGACTTGCCAATTTCTTGGTCGGTCTTTGGTGTCTTGGAGCTCTAAGAAACAAAATTCCGTTGCGCTATCCACCGCCGAGGCCGAGTATGTTGCAGCCGGTGCTTGTTGTGCTCAACTACTTTGGATGAGGCAAACCTTGAGTGACTTTGGTTGTGAGTTCAAAAACATTCCACTCTTGTGTGACAATGAGAGTGCCATAAAACTTGCAAACAACCCCGTTCAACACTCAAGAACCAAGCACATAGACATTCGACACCACTTCCTTAGAGATCATGAAGCCAAAGGAGATATCGCCATATGCCATGTAGGAACCGAAAAACAATTAGCCGATATTTTCACCAAGCCTCTTGATGAGCAAAGGTTTTGTTCCTTGAGGAGTGAGCTAAATATTTTGGATTCTCGTAACTTGGCTTGACTTGTTGCATACACAATTGTTTGATGCCTAGACTAGGAGAAAAATTGTTTTATCCTAGTTTTGTGTGAGTATTTCAAAATATTTGATCTTGTGATCGTTGGATCACATCTTGTCTCAAGTTGATCATGGTTAATTTGTTGATTGTTTGTTGCTGATCAACTTTGGGACAAGTGTCTTACTAGTTCATAAGCAAGCACTCTCAAAATCTTCAATCAAATCTCATCTTGCAAAATCATCTTTATGTCATATCTCTTCTGGACCCCCGGATCTTCCGACATACCCCCGGAACTTGCCCCTGGAAGTTCCGGGTGGCTCTGTCTCAAATCGCTCTCTCCGAAGAATTTTCGGATCTTCCGACCCGGTCGGATCTTCCGACTCTCTGTCGGATCTTCCGGACCTGGGAACTCTCGGAACATCCGCTCTGGTCTCTCTGGTTCTGTCTCGGTCGGATCTTCCGGCTAGTCGTCGGATCTTCCGGCCTGTGCGCGATATATTTATCTGAAACGAACCGTTACGTGACTCATTCGGTCTCTAGTCCTCCACCAACGTCTCCTCTCTCCCTCACTTCACCCCATACGGCGATTTGAAGATTGGACCGTGGATTTCTTCATCGAGTGACATCTTTTGATTCCCCAACTCTCCAAGACTCAATCTCCATCGGATCTTCCGGAGTTTTCGCGGGAAATCTCAACGGTATTGATTCAAAATCCCCATCGCCCGATCTATCAATGTAGGAGGTTCCAGTTGTTTTCCCCTTGGTCAATCATCTCATATACATGTCTAGAACACTTCCCTATGATTTCACAAAGTTTGGTGGGCTAAATCTCCTGTTCCTAAGTAGTTAGGGTTTGACCCGACTCTGTCGGATCATCCGACGGTGAGCCGGAAGATCCGGACCTCCGGATCTTCCGACTCAGGGCCGGAAGATCCGACTGAGTCGAGTTCTATTCTGTCTACTTAGTTGCAAATCTTTGATCCTCTCTCTAAATACATATTTTCTTCTATCTTATCAGATGGTTAAAGAAAAGGTTACACAGAAAAAGACCACATCTTTGACAGTGCGTCCAAGTACCGGTCGCACCAAGAGCTCGTTTCATCCTCCAAGTGGTTCATCATCTGATTCGGATACTGCTTCAGATGGGGAGATTAGAGAAATTGGCAAGGGAAAGAGGACATCGAAGGAAACAACTTCTCGTTCTGTTCGCGGAAGAGCCCAATCCAGTGTGCCGGGGCGCAAGATTCCTCCTCGCCCCAGAATTAAGAGGGCCAATCAAGGAGAAGGACCAGGGAGTCAGTACAACGATGACATTGATATATCTTTTCTCGCTCAGAACTTCATCAGCACTGCCATTCCCTTCAGACACGCACAAGACAGTGCAGTGGTCAACTTCAGGTTGGCACAGAACAGCATGAAGCCACTCAGACTCAGTACACATGAGGATCCCAGGAGCATTCAGTACAAGTCATTCAGGGGTGATCCTAGGTTTTGGGTTGCACACCAGGCAGACTGGTATGAGTCCGTAATTTTGAAGATGACCCGGATTTGCACTCCCATGTATTGGGTCGACTGGAAATACCTGAAGAGCTTTCCACCACCACTCAAGCCAGTTGTTGATGATGTATACAAGAGGTGTGTGGAGATGGACTTGGACAAGATCATGGCCTTTGAGTGCTCCTATAATGAGGAAGTTATCGCCCAGTTCTATGCCACTCTTTGGGTAGATGAAGAGAGGTATGAGATGCATTGGACTCTATGTGGTAAACGCCTTTCCATATCTTTGCATGAGTTTGCTAGTTTGTTTGGGCTTGCTGAGGAGACCGCCTATGCCCACACAAGCAATGATCGCAGCAAGATCGATCTTCATCTTGGGAGAATTTTGGATGACACTAAGCTAGCCTTCATGTATGATCATGCTTATGGTGAGGTTGTTTTTGGAAAGTACAAGGGACTCTCTCCATTCTATAAGTTGCTGAATCAACTGTTTAGAGGGACCATGTATCCAAGAGCAGGAGATGCGGACAACATCTCCAAGAGGGCCAAGAATCTGCTATTTCAGATGGCCCCCGGGAAGCCCAAGTTCAAGGTTTTTAATTTCATTTGGAATGAAATTATTTATTGCTCACATGATGCCTCTAGTGGATGTCACTATGCCCCATACATCTTTCACATGATTATACATGTCACTGGGGTAAACATATTGACTGACAAGATCCATCCAGCTTATAAATCCCCTCAAGGCAAGATTTCTCAACTTTTGAAGATCAAGTCTAAGCCTTATCATGGTGCTCCAACTCCATCATCTCGAGGTGCTTCATCTTCCCAAGTTCCTTCATCTAGTGGTCCAACTTCCTCTAGTGGCCCCTCATTTGCTCCCAAAGGAAAAATGAGCAAGTTGGATTTCCTTCTTCAAGGCATGTTCTCTTGCTTCAACATGTGCAAGCATGAAGTTAAGAGATCCCATGAGCGAGAGAAGCGGGCTGAGCATGATAGATATATGGCGGATAAGCGCCATAAGGAGCTTCTTGACAAGTTAAACATGCCACACTCCCCGGTTCATCAACTCCGGGAAGTTACTCCTCCACCCTCGTTTGAAAATCCATGGGAGGATTATTCTCAAGAGTTTGTCTTTGGTGCTTCTCACTCCCAAGGACAAGGTGAAGCGAATATTGTTGAGGAAGAGGAAGAGGAAGAAGAAGAGGAGGTTGATATTGAAGAATCTGAGGAAGAGGAAGAAGAATACATCAGTGAGCCCGAGACGGATGAGGAGCGTCGCAAGGGCAAGGCTCCCGCTATTGATGAGGACGAAGAAGAAGATGATGATGGCGACGACGACGACGAGGACGAGTAGCTCCCTTTTTGGTCTTTGATGACAAAGGGGGAGTGAATTTGGGCCTTATGCCATCTATAGTTTATCTATCTTTTATTTTATTCTTGTGAGCTTGTGAACTTGTAAGACTTGAATTTGTGTTATGGATGGTGTGCCAAGCGAGAATTTTATTTTATTTGTAAGACTTTAATTTGGTTATTGCTAGTGTGATGTGGATCTCGTTATCTATTATTATGAAATGCTTATGGATGATGTGATGTTATTTCTCACTTTATTGTTGTGAATATCTTGTCATATGCATCACGATGATTTTATCACACCATGCACAAATTGAGGGGGAGCTACTACATGTATTTTATTCCTTTTATGCACCCAAATTTGTATTGTCATCAATCACCAAAAAGGGAGAGATTGAAAGTGCATCTAGGCATTTAATCTATTTTGGTGATTAATGGCAATAGAAATTCGGATATGATGTTGTGCTTGAGTTGTGCAGGAATAAAATGAAATAAAGAGAAAGATAGCACAAAAGGAAGTACCCCAATTCTTTTTGATTTGGTGGAAGACTCAATTGGCAATTTAAATTCTATTTTCCTTTTGAAATTGAGTATAGGACCACCGTACTATCAAGGGGGACGTAGTTGATGATTTCCAGTTGCTAAAAGTGCTTTGCTTGAGATGACAAATTCTTTAAAGCCACAAAAACACTTCACTAACCCCTTTCCTGCGTGGCCGGATCTTAGGCCGGAAGATCCGACCGGAAGTTCCGGGCCGCTCGGCCTTGGAATTTTTCCTGGCCGGAAGATCCGACCCTGGTCGGAACTTACATGACTTAGCCGTTTTTTCAGCCTCGGAAGTGTCCTGAGTACATGTTCCGGCCCCTGGCCGGATGATCCGACTGCAAGTTCCGGCTGGCTCTGTCTTGAGATTTCTTTGGGCCGGAAGTTCCGGGGTCGCCCGGAAGATCCGACATATGGTCGGAAGATCCGGCCCCCGGAACTTACCTGGAGTTTTTGTTACTCGGTTCTGTTACTTATCGGAAGATCCGACCTATTGTCGGAAGATCCGGTACCCCTTCGCAGTGAACATAACGGTCACTTTTTGGGGGGTTGGTATATATACCCCTCACCCCCTTTCTTTCACTGTAGCTGAACACACTGACCTAACACGAGACAAACTTCCACTTGAGCATTCACTCCACCTCTCTACTCCCTTCCAAGGTTTGATTCTTCCAAGATTCACCTAGGGTTTGAGTGAGAGAGAAGATTTGAGGTGTGAGACCTAGTGCCATCTTGAGCTCCCTCAACTAGTTCATCTCTCAAGCACTTGAAGCACTTGGATTCGTCGATTCACGTTTGTTACTCTTGGAGCTTGCTCCTAGACGGTTAGAGGTGCCGGTGAACTCCCATTCTCTTGTGGTTTGAGTCCCGGAAGTTTATATTACCCTCTCTCTTCGTGGGAGCACATAGTAAGTAACTCAATCCTCCTTTGTGGTTGATTGAGAGAGACTTGGGGTTAGTGTGACAGCCCGGCTCTTTGTGAGCATCTCAACGGAGACGTAGCTCCTTTGTGGAGTGAACTTCGGTAGAAAATCCTTTGTCTTCACTTTCTTTCTTGTTCTTATTGTTTCTATATCTTGATTTGTCCCGATCTACTTATTTGTGGCTATACTCTGATATTGATCATAAATAGAAGGGTCTTTACATCATTTGTGAGCTTTGTATTCAAGTGGAATTGTCAAAAGGTCATTAGTTTTCAAATCTCGAAGTATACTTGAATTGCCTGTCGGAAGATCCGGCTTTCCATCGGATCTTCCGGTTTTCTGTCCCAGTCGGAAGATCCTGTACAGTGTCGGATCTTCCTGGCCGGAAGATCCGAGACTGTGTCGGATCATCCGACTTTCTGACAGTTTTCGGAGGATTTTTGCAGGAATTTTTAAACAGGCCTATTCACCCCCCCCCCCTCTAGGCCTAGTGTTGGTCCTTTCAACCGGCCTTGATATACGCATAATGAACCAACCTGCTAATTCACCTGATACAAATTGCCTAGATCTTGGTTTCTTTGCTTCTCTTCAGTCGTTGACAGAGAGAACGACATCTAGAAACATTGATGAGCTCATCGCAAATGTGATCAAGGAATATGAAGACTACGACCCTGTTGTCGGGGACAAACCCAGGGGGCCCCCTAACCATCGGGGAAAGCACCCTGTAAAAACATAAAAACGCACTAACCGCGAAAGAACCGCGTCATCACCCAAACTCCGCCTCGCTCGAGGGAAGCGAGCCCCCTCGAGCGGGCGAAAACAAACTCCGCCTCGCTCGAGGGAAGCGAGCCCCCTCGAGCGGGCGAAAACAAACTCCGCCTCACTCGAGGGTCGCGAGCCCCCTCGAGCGGGCGAAACAAGCTCCGCCTCGCTCGGGGGTAGCGAACCCCCTCAAGCGGGCAAGGCAGCCTCCGCTCGATACACTCCGGCGCGCCACCCGACGAAGGCGATTAATGCCCGCCCCACCAGCCAAGCGCCGAAGTCAAAAGGCAATCTTCCCCCATACCGCGCCAGACATCAACAGTGCCCACTGTTCCACCTGCTCCGGTCGCCATCCGCCCTCACCGCCACTGTGAAAACGCACGCGGCGGTACAGAGCACTGTGCGGACTCTCAGGGGTCAATCCGCGCCCCTGTTCCACCAACTCCCGGTCAGGTGATGGCAAGCGAGAGGTCGAGTCCGCCAACTCTCGGCCATCCCCTGACGAACGAAGCACGCCGCGCGCTGCGGCCGACGACGACAACCAAGCCGGGCCCTGTGCTGCCGACTCTCGTCCTTCCCCCACCTACTCTACCCTCGAGGTCAATCAGCGATGGGCAGCTGGACATGGACTACGCCGGCAACACCCCTCGAAGCCGCTCCAGGGCAAGCACAGAGACAGCCACGACGCCCGCAGAGGCCAGGGATCGCCATGAGTCTCCTGCCAGGGTCAAGGACGATGGCAGGCCCGACGCCATACTCTCCAGTACCCCCCACTGTGGCACACCTCACGCATGTACTTGTAAACGCCTCCCCCTCCTCTCTCTCCTTGGTCTATAAAAGGAGGAGGGGACCGACCAGAAAAGGGGGGAGATTACGACACACGGGACAAACATTCGACTACATCCCAACACTCGCTCTCAGGGACTTGGAGAAGTCTCCTCCCCCGCATTGCTTGTAGCCCCCCTTCTGCAAGCACTCCGGTGCAAGATAGTACAGCGCCCTTGCTGGACGTACGACCCCCACGGTCGGAACCAGGATAAACACCGCCTCAGTGTATTAAGCTCTTGCATCAACCGTCAAGGGACGGGACACAGCGCATTCTGTTTAGGCGCCGGGGATTGGCCGACCAATTCCGGCACCGACACCTGTTATTCTAAATAGGGTATTCCTCACGCTACAAGGATGCATGATTGAAATTATGAAAGATAATGGAGGGAATAGGTACAAGATCCCCCACATGAATAAGGAGAGGCTGGAGGCGATGGGCATGCTTCCCAAATCTCTTAGCTGCGACAGGGAGATAGTTCGAAAGGCAAATGAGTTGCTGAACAACTAAAGGAATTGTTTGTTAAGCTTTTCAGGTGTGCTACTGTGATGTGTGTAGTTGTACATAGGTGTAGTATCTTGTAATCCTAGTGGACGTGAAGGAAAGCCTTTTGTGGTGCATGTATAAAAACTATTTTGGTTATCTGAATTCCTACTTAGGAGTAATCGTGTCCATATATGCTCGAGTACATATCATCAAAACAAGCAGTTGAGATCGATAATTATGGACCAAACACAAGAAAGCATGTGCATAAACATAGTTCGATTAATTCACTAACATAATTCCTACCCAAAAGCTAACTTTGATTAGCAAGATGGAATCACACTGCATACACATAGTCAGTCAAACACACAAAAGCAACACTTCATCATCACAGATAGTAATATGCACACATTAGAACTAGTACGGGTTGTACATGAGGGCAACCTTGATCCAAGGGATAAAGACTTCCCGGTTCGCCTCTTCGATGCCGGCAAGCCAAAGCTCCATGCACTGACGACGTCGGTGGAGCACTGGACGACAGCTCTGCTCCAGATCACTGTCTTCAGCTTCTGAGTCAAGAACGTACAACTGTCCCTCAGGGTCCGCACGTAGGCTCCCATGGCAGTCGCAGGTCCCCAACTTGAGAGCGCAGATGCCTTCACAGCCACCCTCCTCCATTGCAAGGTGCTTTCGGACCAAATCGCAGCCGTAACACCCCAACATCGGAGAGTACCTGACATCGTCGCCGTCGCCCCCGACCTCCACAATGTCCTGTGGGCTCCAATCGCAGCCGCTGCCCCCACCTTCAGGGTGAGCTTGGAGGCCGCATCGTTGTCGCGCAGCACCGTCTTGACAACGGGATCAGGGATCCCATCACTTTCGCTGCTGCTTCTCAGCTTTGCGCCTCGCTGCTTGGACCAGGTACGACGACGGATGCGAACATCGGGGAAACGGCGGCGCCGCCCAGCGCCAGCCATGCCAGATGTTGTATGTGATGGGGTGGAGGAGGAGATGCAGTACTGGGAGATGGGTAGACGGAGGAGACGAGAGGGACGACTACAGGAGATTAGAGTTGGGAGCCCGACGGAGACGGAGAGGCTGCTGGAGGCGAATGGTTGTGCGTGATCCGTGAGAGGATAAGGCTCAAGATTTTTACCTGCCCATCACTTGTTTGTTTTAAATTTTTTTATTCACCGTAGTGGGCTGGCGGACATGGACAGATGGGACAGATTGTACTTGGCTTTGCCTACTCCAGTGTGCTAGTCCTAAAACGACATCTATTTTGAAACTTTTTTGAATCCTAAAGCGTCATGTATAATGGAACGGAGGGAGTACATATTACAATTTTTTATTATTTATTACCATTTTTTTCTACTCACTCTTATATCCCCTCTCACGTAGGTCCACCTCTACGCAGGAACACGTGCTCACCTCGTTACTTGCATGCATGAGAGCCGAACTCTTTTCTCTCTCCTATTTTATCACCTCCGTATTAAAAAACGCTGACTAGCTTGACTATATATAAGATTATTATTGTACCTGCTCTAATCATTGACGTGTATACATTTATGACCATATGCATGCTACTAGTTACTCTAATTCCAATGAGATATGATACTGCCCATGCTATGCATGCGTTCGTTGGTGCAATTCAACCAATGCTTGTGGGAGTACGTACGTGGTTGAACCAACTCACACCTTCCAGATTTCGAGGCCCAAAGGAGCTAGCAGCAGCTAGCTAGGTGAGAATGAGCTCTCATCAGGGCTTATCCACCCGTGCGTGTGCATCTAAATTAGCACTAATATATGCATGATTAATCAAATCGCTACTTGTTTGGGCCAACGGAATCCAACCTACACAACCTTCCAATATATGGTGGACACGTGCGCATGCATTTTCAATAAGAGAGTGATCGACAAGCTAATTAAGCTTTAATTGTAGCTCGAGCGCTAGATCGAATTTCTGGTGCACGCCGTTGGCTGTTTGTAGGGGTGGATATCGAGCCGGCTTGGCTTGGCTCGGTTTAGCTCGAGCTGGCCTGTTAAGATAACGAGCTAGCTTGGCTCGGCTCGTTATCTTAACGAGCTAAAGGTTCAGCTTGGCTCGGCTCGTTTGTCAGCTCGAGCCGGCTCGTTTAGCTCATGAGCTAGCTCGATAAAAAAATGAGTGTAAGGTAAAATTAAAATTAAAAAATCCGAGATTTATAAATCAGGAATAATATTAAGGGTAATTAGTTTTTCGCAACCCCTTCAAAATTACGGATCATAAACTATCAATTTTATCCCATCAGATCCAAATCTTGCCCATAGGAGTAATAGAAGCAAAGAAAAGGAAGTAATGGAGAGAATAAATAAAAAACTCCTACATAACTACATCATCACGTACACTATTGACTTCATTGGTGAGCAGGAGAATATCATGAAGAGATGTAAGTACAGAACGAAGAGTGAAGATGTAGGGTAATGGATGGACATTGGTGTTGTGCTGTATGGTTAGGGTTTGAGTTAGTTGTTTATACTTTAGGTATTCTTAAATTTTGCAATTGCTAGATGGTCTAGGACCCTGGACTATTGTGGCTCGTTTTGGCTCACGAGCGGCTCGCGAGCTAGCTCGAGCTGGCTTGTTATACTACCGAGCTAAAACATTGGCTCAGCTTGATATAATTTTCCAACAAGTCGAGCCGAGTCGAGCGAGTTAACGAGCCGCGAGTTTTTTGTCCAGCCCTAGCTGTGTGTTATCTGCCTCATGAGACGGCTGGCAAAGCAAAACCAACGGTTTATTACATGCCTTTACATGTGTTGTGTATGTACTACTATACTATGTTTGCATTGCACGCGCCTGAACAGAGGCGTGTTTGCCACTAATGGGATATATCACATCCCCAGCACTCAATTTTCTTTCCCAGATTAAGGGAAGCTGATCATGCCGACCCATCAATTCTAGTATGAACTATCGCAGTCATATCGATCGGCTTATCTCTTGATAAACTACTTTACTTTACCCTTTCTTAATTACTACGTTTTCACGCCTTATATCATCATATCAACAGTAAATATCTGGAACACAATGGTGCGTATGGACCTTTTTATTAGCTCTTTTTATGTCAAGCGGAGGAGTAAATCTATTTTTATTGTCACTGTCATTAATTATTAAAGAGTCTTAGTATGTTTTTCATTTCAGTTATAGTTTGATTTTTATATATGAAAGGTTTTCTGCTAGGTCTCTCTCCTCCTTTTTTTAAGAAGTCCAACTAGTACTTGCTTCAATTTATAAGGTTACCCAATATATCATAAATTTCTTGGATGGACTTCCAAACAAAACACGTCTATTAGTTGATTTATTTATTCTTAAAAAAATTAAAATGAATTATTGACAGGTTTGATTAATTTACAGCCACGCAGGAGTCTAATGTCCTACCAGAAACCAATATATCAAGGGCGGGCGTTTAATTTTGAAAAATGCTATGCCGGTATTTATGATGTTTCCGCCATCTGAAATATTACCACCTACTTTATAAATGGCGGTATCAATATTTTGGGAGTACAGCACGTCATCAATTTTGAACCGTATCAGGTCCCAACTTGATACGAGTATTTGAGGCACACAAACCACACGTACAGATTAAGAGGCGCCGGCGTATTTGTTGACTACACACGAGTACAGAAAATCTAAGAAAAAATCTGGAAAAAACCGATCTCTTTGAAGAGAACCGTGTAGAAAGGTCACCTGTTAACTTTGCACAGGTGGCTGGCTGCTAGGTGCTCGTCGTCGTACGCATACGGCGGTCACTGTCACTGATGCTGTGCAGCTATAGCAAGTGAATTAACTGAGGCAACCTATATACTGCGCCTAGGGATCACAGATGCATCATACCCGGTTAGCTGTAGATAATTGTTCGCACTTGACGTACACCATCATATCATTGTAACCAAGCTTAATTTGCCCGGACATATGCCTTGCCTTTATGATCGATCATATCTTTAGATGCACTGGTGCACAAGCAACAGACGCCTTCATGCATGGCTACACAGAACAAAGCATTACTACTAGCTAGGGGTGCTTATGAAAAAGTTAAATTGTGTTTCGTTAGAAAAGATGAGGATGTGGCCGGTCTGAATTATCTACAATTACATATCTTGGTAAGCAAAATATAGTTCTAGATGGTCAACGCCGCCTTCACATACACATCCTGCATAAGAATTGTCCACCATCGTTTATCTTCGATTCTCATATATCCCTCTGAAATTCAAAAGAACTATACCACCAAAAAACTCAAATAGGGTCTGTTTGAATGATGTCCACGTACTTTGCGAATATTCTTTACACAAAGTATGGCACACCACAATTTTCATGATGAATAAAACCTCCTCCCTAGGCAAATTTTGACCGAAAACGAGTCACAGC
Organism: Echinochloa phyllopogon; assembly: GCA_033239725.1. Taxonomy (NCBI): domain Eukaryota; kingdom Viridiplantae; phylum Streptophyta; class Magnoliopsida; order Poales; family Poaceae; genus Echinochloa; species Echinochloa phyllopogon. The sequence goes on along the minus strand of BTCW01000018.1, from coordinate 56,446,275 downwards.
GAACCAGCCCTAGCATCTATGATCCATTAATTAAAGTCCAGCAACACACCCATTTTACTACACCCATGCATGCAAAATTAAAACGAAATGATCAAAAAGTTAACGCTGATCTGATGCCTTGCCTTGCCTAGCTACTCTTCTGTTGATCGATCACCAATACATCTGCATCAAGATCTCCGTATCCCTCTCCAGAGCTTCCCCACACCAACCCCTATCTGTCCCTTTATCAGGAGCTTCCACTATTCCACGCTTTCTCTTCGACTCTTCTTCCTTCTTCCTCCCCTTCGTCCCCTCACCTCCACCGATCCACAGCTAGCTAGCCATGGCGTCCACCACCAGCGACAGCCTCCCCTCCTCCCCCTCCCTCCCCACCACCGCGGCGCTCGACGGCGCCGCCGACCAAGAGTTCTCCTCCCACCACCACCACCACCACCACCAAAGCCTCTTCCTCCCGTCCTCCTCCTCCTCCCCGGCCAGCCTATACCTCGATTCCTCCTTCCACGGCCTCCTCCCCACCTCCTCCACGGCCATGTCGTCCCCTTCCCCTCCACCGCCGGCGCCGCCGCTCCCTCCCGCCGCGCCGGCGCCCGCGAAGCCGGCCAAGAAACGCCCCAGGGCCTCCCGCCGGCCGCCCACCACGGTGCTCACCACCGACACCTCCAACTTCCGCGCCATGGTGCAGGAGTTCACCGGCTTCCCGGCGCCGCCCTTCGCCCCAGCGCCGCCGCCCTCCGTCCGCCCGCGCCTCCTCGGCGGCCCGCCGCCGTCGTTCCTCATGCGCCCCTCGCCTCTCAAGTACCCCAGCATGCTGCTGCCTCCCAGCACCTGCACCACCACGCTAGCGAGCGCCGCCATTAACGCCGGCGGCAGCAACAACATTACCACCAGCACCAGCTCCCTCGTGGACGCGCTCGCGCTGTTCGCCAAGAACAACGCGATGACAGGCGGCGGCGCGGCGGCGGCAACGTCCGGCGGATCAGGCGCCGCTGATCACTACCACGGCATCGGCATGGGAGGGTTCAACCCGTTCGATGATTTCGATCCACCGCCGGCGGCGGCGGAAGGCGAGAGGGGGGGCAGCGGCGGCGGCAGCCATGGCTTCTTCTCCTCCTTCGCCGCCGGAGACAAGTACGGCCGGCACTAGAGTACGTAAGAACGATCTCTCTCACTCTCTCATAAATCTGTGTGATCATGGAGAGAGTTCCCGTGTGGATCGGAGAAAATGGAGGGGAGAAGCAAAGCTAATCAATTCTACTTGGCTAGCTTCTACTACTTGGCCACTAGCTACTACTGTTTTGCATTGGGCAAGCTGCATAATTGTGAGTCTTGATGATTTCTTGGTTTTGGTATGATGATGCGTATGTACATACATAAATCTGGGCCTTTTTGAATTTTGGCTTTCTGATGATGTTGAAGTTTTTGTTGGTGCAAAATGGAAGGAAAATAAGCGTAATTGCCGTGATGAAACTTGTAATGGGGGTGAAAGCCGGTTAGTTCGGCTTCCATCGCTATTAGCAAGTGTGTCATTGTCGAGATGAGATGAAATGATCCGACTCCTTTTTAACTTTTCTTTTCCTTTCGGTTCTGGATGTAAATGCCGTACGGTAAAAGATATGGCTGCTTTTTTATGTCTCCTTGCTGATTGAATCTTGGAATTGGATTTTTGGATACGCGCAAGCTCATCTCTAAATTAACTGTGGGTGCAACAGAGAAGCTATAGCTTGGTAACAATTACTAGGTTTTAGGTTATTTCTTCTTTGGCTGCTTGCAGATCGATATATGCATCGTCCATATGCTTGATCCTGATTACTTTTTGTTGAAACGTTTTTTCATGTAAATGTTATACTATATATATGTATCTTGAACCTGTCATATATACATACTTGCACGTACATATCAACAAGTGAACGTGTAGTCTTAGTTTTTTACACAATATTGGTCGGCCGTAATTTCCAGTTGGCGCGCACATGGTCGACCAGTATATATGCAGAATAGATAAATTAAAAAAACGAAGGAGCATTGTCAAATTGATTGGGAAAAATTATATATATATATATATATATATATATATATATATATATATTGCATTATATTAGTTGAAGAGTATGCTTGGAGTGCTAGCTAGGTGATTTTCCGTTTTCCGTTTCCTCGATACTATAGATCGATCAAGCTTCAAGCTAAGTATGGATAGTATATGATGGTTTCACAGTATTGTTTGCATGCGGTCAAGTAGTTAGCATGCGCCATTTTTCTTGGACTTATACGTAACTGCTTAGCATATATTTATCTTTTCAGATAAAGTAGCATTATTATTTCACATGAATTACTGAATTTCTGTGGGGAAAAAAGAGCTCTCGACACAGCTGTGCACCAGCTTAACTACTTAACCAAACTAAAGTTGCATTGCACATTTACCTCAAAGTCCCATATATTTAAGGGAAATGAAACAATTGAACCACGTTACTGTGTTTTCTAGTCAATTAGCATCCTTTGTTGTTGTCTTTTTTTCTTTTTTAACAATGACATTGTCTATACCAATGAAACATTTTAAAGATTATATGTAATCCCATTACTGACTTTCAAATGCAAAAGTAATACTAGGCGGCCATTGATCATCTCATATGTACTTGAAAGATCGTCATGAAATACGTACTGGTGTATAGTGTGCTGTGTTCCTATTAGGACATTAAGTTACTATACTCGTACGTACCTGTGTCGTCACGTGTGCATACGTTGAGTCTATTTACGGGTTGGTGTACACATACAGATATATATATATAAATAGTATAGTGTACGTAGTAGTGTACTTGTGTCGATATGATCAGTCTTTTCTTTCTGATCGCATAGTGCTACATACTAGAAAAAAACATTAATTTATGCAACAAAAAGTAAGGTTGAGACGAGTCTTGACCGTTCCCTAGCCATACTAGTTAATTATATGTTAAAGCTGCTTGGGATCATATACAGTGTATCACTTCCACGAGCGTGCTGCAACGAGCCAAATGGTGAGATGATATTTGTACTCTGAAATGATGAGCACCGTGTTGTCATCTTCAGAGCAATTGGAGCCTTCACTTTCACATATAGAGAAGTAATACATCATAGGTGCATTGTCAATTCAATTGTATGCATATGTACTTGTGTGGTATTTCTGGATAGTAGTACGTGCATGTGAAACAGGGAAGGTCACCATCTAAATATTAGTTAGTCCATGCTCCCAAAGTTAAATATAATTTAACATGTATATTCAGAAACGATGGAGTAGACGAGAGGATTGTATATAATAGTAATAAGTTAATTACTTAGTAGTTACTTCGATGGTTTGTAGTTTCAGCCGTTACATTGTATTTAAGCATTATTTAAAGTTCTAGAAAAAAAGAGTATCTCTGTTATAGAGGTGTGACCGACTTCATCATATTTTCTTTCTTTTGACAGACTAGTTTTTTAGTTTTCCCTGCAGCATGCACCTGCCCTTTTATACTGTCTTTTCTAGCATAACTGATCCATGCATATATGATTATGTCTTTTTTTTTCTTTGGTGACATAGTTGGAGGCTTGCTAGATGTATAAGACACCGAAATTTTAGAAAGAAACAAAGGGCATTATGCCTGGGGAATTTCGGGTTTATGAGCTTACAGGGGTTGAAGTAGTTAATTGCTCATCTTTCCTATCAATTTAAACCTCTTGGTTAAACTGATTGGTATATATGCAATTCACGAGGACGAGGTGTCTTCAGTTAGAATCTTGATAGGTGCAATTAACCAAAATAAATGTCGTAATCGACTCATATTTTCACTTACCATGTTTGGGGTGGTATAAGTGAATTGTTGTGGGTTGAATTTCGGCTGGTGCATGCAACTCAATATATGATATAGATGCCTCAAGTTTGAATCTTGATGATATGTATAATTGAATAAAATAATTTTAGATGACTCATATTTCTATGGTTCAGGCTTGCGAGCTGAGCCTGTACATGAGAATGAGTGTTGAAGTATATGTTAATTACCAACATTTCCCACTAGCTTATATATATATCGACTTTTGGGTTAAATTGGTGGGTACATATATACACTCAATAAAAGGAAGACTTAGGGCTTGCTTGTGTAAATCCATTCAACTAATCCCTCCTAATACACGTGGATTGAAGTAGAGAATAAACTAATTTCCATCTCAATCCATTCCAATACATATATATAGATTGAGCATGACTGATGTGTTTCCAAATGAGGCCTTATTAGTGTCAATGTGGGTTCTTTACATTGGAGTCGCACGCTTATAACAAATATATACTACTCCTTTAGTCGTTTTATTCTTTGCTTAGCTTTTCTAGTTCTTTGCTAGCCAGCTTTAACCTGAAGAATTACATAATCGCATGATTCCTGATCATGGAATAGCGTGGTATGTCTAGAGAGAAGGCGTCATCCGCTAGAGACCAGATACCCGGCCATGATTACATCATCATATTCATCTTATATATACGCAAAAAATAGGTACTCTCTGCAATGCATGCGCACCAGTTGTGAGATATGGTCTTCCCTACCCTACCAACTGAAAACTGATCTCTACTCCGTCACAAGCTAGGGAAATGTAAGAGCACCCAAGAATTGAAACTGCTATTGCTGAGCCAAATGACACTCACGACCTGCTAAATCATAACTGCGTTAAGGGAACGGTACGGTGTTATTGTTCGAGCTAATTAGTTATTAATTTCATTTCACACCGAACCCTGAAGCAGCACAAATTAAAATAAACTGCATCACAAGGAGAGAACGCCCATTGAAAACATACAGAGTATCTCGGCAGAAATCGAGATATATCCATCGTTTTTATGGTGCACGAAACCACATTTAATTTGATGATTCCTAGGTCGACGCAAGCCAAGCTCCAACTTTGACGGTGTAATAGTGGCCCGATAGATGACGAAGATCTTCTACTTACGTATTAATTAATCATGGAGCAGTTTAATGGTAGCTAGGAATTGACAGCACAAACCCTAGCTAATAGTAATGTGTAGTAGAGACACACACACACAGAGAGAGAGAGAGAGGGAGTTGTGGGGCCAGTGCAGCTTATTATCCATGTAGGCATATTCATAGCTTTGGTAGAGCGCGGCGGCCATGGTTTACACGTTGGTAAGGATGATGATGACGATCCGACAGATAGCTTGGTCGATGGAGAGTTGTCAGGCAGGACAACAAGATCGGAAAGCAGCGCACCTAAAAACCCTTTAGAAAGGCCCGAGCCTTTTCCATCCACAAAGCGCCCGGTGTGGTGTTACACCAACCAAAGAAAAACTCTCTCTCTCTCTCTCTCTCTCTAGACTTGCATGCATGTGTGATGACTGACGACCGAGACCGTGTGTGATGATGGCCTACTCCTGAATCGTCCACTACATGCACCGCACACAGCTAGCCAGCAAGCATGCACTAGCTAAAACACACCACAGCTATATATCCGGCCAGCAGCAGCATCTCTTTAGATCGATGGATCCATGGAAATGATGATGCCCCATGCGCGCCCCGCCATGGCAGCACCTAGCTATATTTGCGCCATCATTCCCATCTCCACTTTACTTTGCTCATCACCAACCACGCATGATATGATCGTACGCGCGCTAGCTCCTCCAATAATCCATTATTCAGCAGTGAACGCAGCTAGCTCTCGTGGTCCTACAGCTAGCTACAACCATGCATGACGCATCCACCTTGCTTGCTCTTGGGCTTCCCTGTGTTTGTTTAGTCCAATTAGTTTTTGATTTCATCTATATTTAGTACTCCATGCAGTGTCAATATTTTAATGTAATAAAAATGTTCTTTTTACGTAATAAAATTTGGGAGTAAAGTTGGAAACTAAATAAAGCCATATATATATATATATATTCTACACAAGAACTAGCAAAAGCTCGGAAGGCAATGGCTGAGTTCCATTTCCATGGCATCATGTCCCGCCCTCCATATCTATGGGCTATGGGCTATGGTGTGGTCAAGACAGAGATAAGTTCAAAAAAATAAGTTAAAAAACAGTGCCCGGCAGTGGTTGACAGGTGGGCCCTGGTGCACGTTCTATATTCGCTTGTCCGCCACCCCGGGCACATGGTTGGTGACTCATGTGGCGCTACGTACTGGCTACACTACTATAGCTAGCTAGCTCAAGCCCCGACATGCCGGGCCGCCAAGCTCTTTGTTCCATTTAGCTATTGCTCTTGGGGGCCCACACCACTCCAAAAGGGTATGCAAGCAACATATATATGGTCGGCCGGCTCACTCGTTGGCTTCTCGAACAACATCAACATGCATGACGGCATGACATATATTATGCATGCGTCATTTCTTTCATTCTTAGCCTTTTTCTTAGATTTTTAAGACTTGAGCTTGTTCAGTGGATATTGATTTGAATTGCACCTGTATAGTTTGCAGGTGCATTATGACTCTAGCTACTTACCGGTGTTTAAATTTGGAAAAATGACTTATCTTTTAAATTGGTTGAGTGCATATGCCTTACGCAGAGTCTAAAATAAAACTAGCCCGGACGACGACGGGATGATGCTACTCTTGATATGAATGAACTAATTAATAAGCGCGCACTAAGGCATCCAATCCAGAAAATTCTTTCAGAGCCATCTCTCTCGCATATCCTGTGGATCTATTGATAGGTCGATTCTTGTATATGTAGCCTTACTGTAGCAGTTTACCTTGGTTTGGCTGATGAGTCGTCCGAATCATCAGACAAAGACGACACACGTGCCCTAGCTAGGTACGTAGGACCTAGTAGAAACAAGAGTCGACATTTGTAGTATGTGGCCTCTTGGGGGCTTCCAAGGGGTAAAGTTCACAAATATAAACAAACAATGACTAATTTTCAGCTAAAGTTTATCCCGACAGAATAAACAAATATAAACAAACTATGGGCGAGCAGTAGCACTAATGATTTTTTTTTTGTCTTGATGAAAGAAAACAGAAATACTGAATTAGTAGACCTGGTCTAGGACCAGGGCCGGGCCGAACATAGTATCGTCACGGAGCAACAGTAACGAAACAGGCCTGAAACGCCGCACGAATAGCGTTGGGCCCCTGCTTTATGGGCTCCCGGAAACTCCGCTGGTGCCGTGCCGATGTGGCCCGCGCAGTGCCGCCAGCGGCCCAGCCGTCGTCGCCGAGCTCAAGGAGTCAAGGAAGCGAAGAACAGGGACCCCGCACCTTCCTGCCATCCTTTGCTGCCGCTGCTCCAGCTCCACTCCACCTCACGCCTCCCCCGTCCCTTTTTAGAGAGAGAAACTCCGAGAGAGAGAGAGAGAGAAGCAGTGCGAGCGGGAGGAGATGGACAGGGCGGCGCCGGTGAGGAGCTCCCACACCTCCACGGCCGACCTGCTCGCGTGGCCGCAGCCCCAGGGCCCCGCCCCCGGCACGCCGTCGCCGCCGCGCCGCCCCGGCCAGGTAACACTACAGTAACGCGCCCCTTCTTCGCTTCCCTCCTCCTCCTCCCTGGCTCCACGCGTGGCTGCATCTCTCTCCCGCTCTGATGATTGACCCTTGAGCTCGCCTCGCTCCTTTCCGCGCAGCCGTCGGAGGCGATCAGGAAGGTGGTCTTCGGGGGCCAGGTCACCGAGGAGGAGGCCGACAGCCTCACCAAGAGGTCAGATTGCTCCCCCATCCCCAGCTGCCCCGGCCCCCTTCTTCTCTTGCTCCTCGCCGAGCTCCTGCGCGGGGTCCTTCGATTCGGATCAAGAGATTCCTTAACCTCGATTGATCTGAGGCTGACCTCTGATTGCCGCTTCTGCAGGAAGCCGTGCTCCGTGCCCAAGTGGAAGGAGATGACGGGGAGCGGCATATTCGCGGCCGGGGGCAATGGCGACTCCGGGGAGGCCGCCGCCGCCGCGAAGCCCGCCCGCTCCGCCTCGCGCCAGGTGCGAAAATTCCTTCGTGCATAGACTTCGTTTGGATCGGCATTCCTGCTTGATTTTGCGTGGTTTCGTGCTACATTGATGATTGCTGGAAGCGCTTAGATTCTGCCAGTCCTGTCATACTGTGTGCTATGTACAGCGTACTTGCTCTATATGCTGGCGATATACCCTTTTGTTTCATACGGCATTTCACGAGGAAATTAATGAAACACATCTGTCACATTGGGTGCACATCTGTTGGGTTCAGTACGAACTTCTCGTCCATGTGCAATGGACCTTAGGTGCGTGGTACTAGAATTGGAGTTGCAGGACACATTAATTTTTTCTAATGCGCGGATTTTAATGACCATGACTGCTGTGGGACTGGGCCTCACATCGCCACCATGCTTGTTGATCTTACATGAAACAAACTTGAAATGCAAAATTTAATTATAGGATCATTCTAGAGATTTTAGTGTGCCGCTGGCTTGCTGCATAGTTGGTTGGTTCAAAAAGTAATGGATTTTTCTTCGCTGCGCCTCTGTTAGAATAGTTACAAATTTTAGACCATAATTACCAGGGTTAATGAAGGTATTTTTGTACAGACGACGTAGGTAAGTTGACTCTGGCTGATACTAACTCAAATGGTCAGATTAAAATATTCCAGAACCTATATCTCTTTCCTGGAGATCTGTTCAATCTACTCAATGAACGCCATGATCATCATTCATGCCATTTCCAACAAAAGCATGGTGCACTATATGGCATTACAATTTATATAAATATATGAAAAATAAGTGTAGAGTGAACTAACCAAAACTTAGTCCGCCATCTACTGGACATGTATTGATATGGCATCAACTGGTTGAGTATAAGAGTTCTGCGTTCTTTTACACAATATATGCACCGTTAACACATGATGTATTCTTCATCTTTGACTTGATCAAACCTCACCAAGCACGAATGAGTTGTAACTGATTTTTTACCAACATATCGGGTTGGAGCCAGCAACGTATGGCATGCATGGTTCACCTGGGGGATTATTCGTCTTTGACCAGATCTAGTCAATCGAATCAGCTGTTAACTGAATCTTTTTTTTAACACATGGACTAGAGCCAGCAACTTACGGTTTCGTATTTGTGGCAACTGTATGAACTTATATTTGGTCAATTTGCTCTTGCTTGTAGTGATAGTGTTGCTTTAAGATTTATAAGCTTTTTCCTATGAGAGGTGTTCTGACGCAAAATCCAAGTTAACTAGCCTTTTATGTTGTTCATGCTTCTTCGGTAGTCATGATTGTGAATCAAAATTCCTAAAGCAGGGGTAATAATTCCAGCCATCACTCTGTACAATTAATTTGGTGTTCAGTGTTGTTAATAAGCATTTTCTTGTATATACAACAGATTTGTGTTGTTTGGCAATTCACATTGCCTAATTTTGGTGTCTGAACCATACTTTAGTGACTTAATTGTGCGCTTGATTTTCTGGCATGATCTAGATTTACTGCTCTTACCTGAGAGAAATCAAGCAACATGAATCATAAAGCTTAATTTTACTGGTTGACTAATTAAGTTTTATATTGCGTTCAGGCAACCAGTACTGTAAGCAACATCTCGTTTGCTGAGGATGGAACTGATCCTCCCAAAAAGCCAACTTCGGTAGCTGAGGTGGCAAAGCAGCGTGAACTTAGTGGTACTCTTCAAAGCGAGGCAGACAGTAAGACGAAGCAGATATCAAATGCAAAATCCAAGGAGCTCAGCGGCCACAATATCTTTGCTGATACTCAGGAATCCAGGTCTAACAGGGCAAGGAACTCGTCAAATGGCAGCTCTGCCTCAACACCTGTTAAAAATGCAAACGTACTACAGCTGCAACATATCTGGTACTCCGTTCGCCTTTTTCAGGTCAAAGTGTTACTCAACTAATTTTTTCTTTCAACAGGTAAGCAGCTTCTCGTTTGGAGAGGCCAACATTGACGGTGCGCCAAAGACAGCAAAGAAGATAACTGGCAAGAAGGTCAATGACCTCTCTGGCAATGACATTTTCAAGGGAGATGTGCCTCCAGCTTCTGCTGAGAAGCACCTGAGCACCGCAAACCTGAAGGAGATCACTGGAAGCAACATATTTGCAGATGGGAAGGAACCAACCCGCGAACGTGTAGGTGGAAACCGCAAGCCACCCGGTGGTGAGAGCAGCATCGCCCTGATTTAGCATCGTGAACTGGACCCGAGATGGACCTTGCCTTAGTTCATGTCTATCCCTGTAGGAGTTCGCTGATGCAACATGCTGTTTGACCATCAGTTTAATGTGTTGTTTTCGACCATGATCCAGCAGTTAGCAGCCCCATTTTTAGTTCTGATGATGGTCTAGTTTAACTTTTGGTGTGTGCATGTTTGGTTTGGTTGTGAGATACCCATGCCATATTCTTGTCAGTGTGTAGTGTGTGTACGGTGGATATGTTTTGACAAATAATAACATGAGTATGAACCAAGCTCACATCTTGAACACCATCATGGACGAAGCGTCGACTATTTTTGCCGCGAGCACAGATGCACGCACGAAGCAATTAACTACCTATTTGCCCCGAGCACAGATGCACGCACGAAGCAATTAACTATCGGATATAGGGACATATTTCAGCAGATAAATGCTGATAGACTATCATGAATATTATTTTATTTACCATGATTTTGTATACATAAAGGGCATTTGAACGAGAGCCACGAGTCGCCGCGCAAGAGCTGCGGCCACGCTGCAAGTGCAGCCAGCTACTTGCAGCGAGCAATTTGCTCGCCACACCTTAGATGCGTTTTGGCCTAAAAAATAATAGCGAGAAAGTCTAAGCGTCTGGCACGCCCAAGGCTATCCGCACTCGTTGTACTCAAAACACGTACTCTAAAATAAATATTCTATTCTGATCATCTAGATTCTACAGTACAGCCTTAATTTTTCCGCACTCGTCATATTTAAAACACATCTTCTATACCAACTATCAACCATAGGACGAACATGTTATATACTTTTTAACTCTCTCTCCCTCACCCATCTCTCTCTCCCATCTCCACTGTCGCCCTGCTCTCCTCCCGCACCGCCTGCCAGTCCCGCCACGCCCCTCCTCTCCCTTCGACCGCCTCCGCGCCCTCTCCTCTCCCTCCGAGCGCCGCCGGCACATCCCCTCCCCACCGGCTCCCCCTCCCCCGCGCGGCCAAGGCGGCTCCCGCTAGTGTCGGCCAAGGCGGCTCCGACAGGTGCAGGTGGAGGCTTCGCGGCGGCGGCCATCGCGGGCAGCGGCGCGTGGCGAGCGCGGGCAGCGGCGGGCGGCTAGCTCCCTCGCGTCTCGTCGACCTTGGGGCATCCGCCCCTCCCCTGCTCCCTCTCCGGCGACGAGGAGCTGCTGCGGCCCGTGCACTCCTCTCCGAGCTCGAAGGCCCGGCTGCTTGTCGGCAACACCATCGCCGCCGAGAACCAGGCGTCGGCCCGCGGCGACATCCCAAGGCCGCGGCGACATCCTTCGCGGCGGTGGCGGCTGACGCGGGGGCGAGCGCGTCGGGCGTGTGGGCGGCCAGCGGCGGCGGCGGCAGGAGCAGCGGTGGGAGGCGCGGCGGCCACGGAGGCGGCAGGCTCGGCGTGCAGGCGCAGCGGCGGTGAGTGCCCTACGGCGAGTGACGACCGGCAACGGAGCGCGCGGCGGAGGTGCCTGCTCGGGGCTTCCGCGGACGGGCGCGAGGGCGTGGTGGTGGCTGGGAGCCGCTGCCTCGGGAACGATGCCGTCGCACCGCGAGAGACTCTGGATTTGGCGTTTCCGGGGACGAACGAGACTTTTCCGTTGCCTTGCTTGTCCCCCGCTGCAGCCATTTTTTTTGCTCCTCGTACGCGCTCTGTAGCGTTTGGCTTACCGCTCCCCACTGCGCATAGCCTAAGCATAGACTGCGAAGCAAACACACGCCTAAGGACAGTAGTTTCATGGATAATAAATTGACTGTCATGTCAACATTTTTTATGATGTGTTATTGTATTAATTAAGAGAGAGGTAAAATGAGTTTCATGGTGATGAAACTCCATGTACACAGTTACCTAGACAGCTTGTGTCCTGCATGTGATCTAGAAAACAATAATTGATGAAACTATGCATTGAGAGATGTGTTTCATCCTAATTTCAAACACTTTTTAGATGATGTGTCACTCTAGATAACTGTGTCCACGAAACTTCCATTGAGACTGGCCTAAGCATCCACGGCACCCGTAATTGTGGCTAGGCAACTTTGGGCTACGAACCATACACGCCCTAAAATTACTGGAAAAGGCGCAATATGCATCTTAGTTCTAGGTCTCCTTTTATCAAAACCAGAAATTTGTTTCGCAATGACAATAGTGGAACAACTAGCAAACTAATGTGGCCTTTCTATAAAAAAAAGGCAAAAATACTGAATTTTGGCCAATTTTGATGGAAAATTGTAAGGGTCCACTTAAAGTATTGTTAGACATTTTTCTTGCAAAAAATCAAAAAACTTTATACAATTCAATAGTCTGAAAATGTGTTTCATACAACTGACGGACGGCTGGCTTGCTTTGAGAGGGGAATAGGGGATTAGCGTTTGGGTTGGTGTCCTTGGGCTTAAAGGAATCCACGGGATAAGAGCCAACCGGTAGCGAACTAGCGACGCCAAATATCAAATGAGCGGTAGGGACAATACCGGCCACGTGAGGCGAAACGGTTGCTGGTTTGGGAATTGGGAACAGTGGGGTAAGGCCAAAACGCAATGTATTTTTTTCCAATCATAACCATGTGTACACATAAATGCCCATCCATATATATATATATATGCACGCACATAAAGACAAGCCGACGAATATTAAGATCGATGAATTCTGTCACTCGTGTCTTGTTGTAGATGAGGACATTGCGTATCATTGGAAAAAATATCTAACTATAACTAGTGCAACGGTGGCCTAAGTTCACTAATATGCGTGTGAAATCATTGTCCAAAGCAAGGAGGAGGAGCAATGGCGAAAAAAATCACGAGGAAAATAAACCGAGCTTCCTGAGAAAGCCAAGTCAAGGAAGACTCTTGTCAAAAGAAAATCACGAGAAAAAGGGTCTTTGAAAGGATAAGTTGGGCCCAGGGGCGGACCCAGATAATAGCGAGTGAGGGCATAGGCCGCCACTCAAAAATTGTTAACAGTGATAGTTGATTTTTTTTACCATGGGTGCCCCCACTCCAATAAAGTATTATGGTCGCATACATCAATAAATATAAGAGTGTGCCTCCGGTCAATTTTTCTCCTAGGTCCGCCCCTGGTTGGGCCATCGGATCACCATAAGAGTGGCGAGGTTGCAACTCCAATGATTTTCAAGAAACCGAAGTATAGTTTGTTTTAATTATAATATGTTTAAACACTAAAATAAGATACCATCTCCCAAATTGTGCCAAGCTATCTTCTTTCGATTGAGCTGTTCATAGTTCTTTGTCGGCAGTATGTCAATAGTATATTTTCTAGAGGTGAAGGATATTTTCACGTAAAATAACAAAATGGTTTAATATAAAGGACAATCCAAGTGGCAAATTGAAAGGGTTAATAACCCTATCTAATTCAGCTACACGTACACTCACGCGTTAGTGGTTGTCTCGATGTTAATTTACGTCAGGTTAGGCTGGATATGACAATATAGTAGGTTATGTGTGTCTCTCGAGTAGGGGATACCTTTGAGCGAAGAAATCCGTGCAGAAGAAAATGAGTAGCCATGAGCCCACGAAAGACACGAGGACTGGTCCGGCCTGGTAGTTACAGAAAAAAAAAATCGGCTTCTCCCTCCCAAAAAATGATGAATAAAATGCTCAGTGTTCTCCTCAGCTTGTATATATATGCATAAGAAAACATACCGGTTGACCGTCCTTATTTGCTACTACCTTCATCCCAAATTGTAGTTTATTTTAATTTTAATTTTTTTAGATTTATAGATTTTGCTATGTATTTAGATATATGTTATGTCTATATTTTAAAACAAAGGGAGTAGTTCACTAGTCAGACCACCTGCTAAAAATAATTGTAAATATTATATCAACAAAATATAAGTTATAATAAAATTATTGTTGCATCGCAAATTGATCATATATCAGTTGATAAGATTTCTTATGGTGGAACCTGTCCATCTGGATTCGAGTCGTCGACTCGGCAACGGTGTCGTATTTTTCTAGATTTATTCTAGAAATTAACCAACATTTTCCTTTCAGCGGTAAGCGACGTCCCCGTCGACCGACAGCGAGACACCTGTGGTGACTTCATGGATTTCAAAATCGGATATGCCCTATTCATAGAGGTGAGTATGTGTGAGTGTCTACGTCTGTGTGGTCTTTCTTAAAAAAAATTATTGTTGCATTATCATATAGTAAGAACAACAGTCTGGTTGATTATGCTTTGGTGAATTTCACGCGTGCTAAAAATCTTTACCTTTTTAGCAACCTTGGTGAACCGATAGGTCCAACTCACCATTTTTCTGGTTGAACCAACCTAGGTCCTGTTTGGATCTATCGGCTAAAGTTTAGCCATTAGGGATCCAAACGGGAGCATCTAAAATCCAGCTAAACTTTAGTTGCATGCCAAAAGGTACACTATCTCTTTAGCCGGTTGAGTCTAGCTAAACGTAGCTAAACGAGTTTAAAGACAAAAATACATGGTACACTATTCCTTTAGCTGGTTGAGCCTAGCTAAACGCAGCTAAACGAGTTTAAAGACAAAAATACCCTCACATGTTTATGAAAATTTCCCATCGTCCCATGATTCTGTCCATAATTAATGAAGGTTATGATAGTCTAATTAATTCAATTAGCTGATGGATCCAAACACCCCCAGCTAAAGTTTAGCTAAATACTCTTTAGCTAGCTAAAATAAATCACTACAAATTAGCTGGCTAAACTTTAGTTGGGGTGAATTCAAATAAACCCTAATGGGATCAACGCAACGGCTTTAGTTGTGGTTCCTGATCCGTGGCTTGGTTTAGTAACTTTGGGTGAACCGTTAGGTCCAACTTATGACCATTTCTCTAGTTGAACCAAACCAAGCAATGCGATCCCGGGTTATGGTTGCATGGTTTACAACCCATGCTCTGATGCTTTGTCAGGCTTCAAATATAAAAAATAGAAGTTAGTTGCGATTATATATTATTTAATTATGATTGCTATAATTTGAACTTGAAGCTTCTGACCTTCATACATACTGAGTCGGGTTTTTTCGCGAATGACATATTGAGTCGGTTTAACCCAAAATTTTAATATATTAGAAAATATGTACAATTCAATATCCTTTAACAAAGAAAAGCGAACACATTGTTTATACTCCCTCCGTATATAATTTAGATATTATTTTAGACAACAATACAGTCTCCAAAACGTAACTGTGATTTCTTGTTTTTACAAAAAAACATTTATTAAAAATAATATATGTATACTTTTATAAAAATATTTTTAAGACAAATTTATTCATACGATTTTCATATTTTCAAACTCAACAACTTAAAAATTATTCATAATTTATATACCAATGTTTGACTAAAATTTTATTCAAAACGACATCTAAATCCTACACTGATAAAGTATTATTAAATTAACCATGTCTTTGTAAGGATGAGCTGTGGAAGAATCAATCTATTTTATTAAAAAATAAAACAAAAACGTGATGAGTATCTAAAACCAAACGCACTCCAGTAGAGTGGCTTATGTTTCGGAGTTGTAATTCTTAATAACCATTCATTTGAATCTAGGCAGGAATCTACGGAGGTGTGGTACGTAATAACTATGTCTCACTGCTTTTTTGTCAAGATGCTCGCGGGCGTGTGGCTGGGTCAGGCGTAAACTACCGGCCTCCATGCTTTTACTATACGGTTATCTAGATCGAAAACTAGATAATTAAGTCAAAAGAGTTTAAAGTGAGAGAACGATGTCATTGTTTCACGAAACAACTGTCTTATGAGCTAAATTTTAGGACTATGAGACAACTTTTCTATCATTGTACAAGTTTTATTGTCATGTAACCAATAATATTTCTTTATTCTTTATAAATTAAAGAATTTTGTATTAATATAAGACAACTAAAATAATAATTTATTGTATAGTTTGTCTGATAAATCATGGTAAGATCAGCCAGAGATATTTGCAATGCCAGCGTGGTTTTATCTGGGCTCCACTTCTTCATTTCGATGAGGAAGAAAGCTTAACGACACGGTGCCCCACTCCACCTCACGACTCGAGAGGCTCCGAGGACGACGCCTTCCTTCCATTCCTTGCCTTGATCTCCAATCCCTTCTTCTCCCTCCTTGAGAGAGAGAGCGAGCGAGAGAGAGAGAGAGAGAGAGAGAACCAGAGACGGAGATGGAGAGGGCGGCCCCGGTGAGGAGCTCCCACACCTCGACGGCCGGCCTGCTCGCGTGGCCTCACCCCGATGGCTCCGGGCCTCTTCCAGCACGTCGTCCGAACCAGGTGATAATCCCCCGATCCTCCTCCATCCGCCCCGCGCGGCGCGCCGCCGCTTCCGACCCTTGGAGCTCTCTGTCTTATTCCTTGCCCGCGCGGTCGCCTCGCAGCCGACGGAGGAGTTCAGGAAGGTGGTGTTCGGGGGCCACCAGGCCACCGAGGATGCCGACGGCCTCACCAAGATGTGAGATATCGTTTCCGCCTTCGCTTCCTATGAATCGGATCAAGCCGATCAATGCGATCGGCACCCGCATCTACGCGTGATTCCCCCAAGTGTGGATTATTACTGATCGATCGCGCCTGCTGCTGCTCTGATCGTTCCAGGAGGACGGGCTCCGCGCCAAAGTGGAAGGAGATGACGGGGAGCGGCATATTCAAGGCCCAGAGCGCCGCCGCCGCCGCTGCCGCCGCCCCAACTGCCTCCCGCGATCGTCAGGTGCGCAACTCTTGGATCTGCATTCTCTATGAGGAGAGGAACATTGCTTGGCGTTCCCCGTCTGTACTTCTTCACGTGTCATGTCGGTAGCACCAATCAATCATGCTTGGTTGCATAAAGTGTTGGGATCGGTTTCCGGTTTTGTCCATATTCAGTAATGCTAGTAGATCTTAGCTGAATGTTGCTAGAAGTAGAGTTTGCAGAGTTTAGCTATCCCTGATAGTGGATTCTTTTATTCAACAAAGTGGAACTGCAAATCTGATCGATTAAACAGGATCTAGGGATTCAGCATTGCCACCACACGACTGTTTTGATTGGAAATTCAGTTAGCCTCTTATGTTGTTCTGTATTCTTCGAAATGTCGGTCTCATCCTGAATCGAGATGTGCGTAAAGCAGAAGTCTTATGTTCTTCTTATTTCTTCAATACTGAAAACCAGTAGGTCTTGCGTTCGAGGAAAAAAGTTGAATGTTTCATTGTGAAACAGAACGTTTAAAGCATCAGCAGCATTTCCAAACATCATACTGGCGATCAACTAAATTTATGTTTTTCATTAAAGCTTGGTCAACTTTCTCAATTTGCCTTTTCATGTAGCAGATTACAAACTAATGGTCAGCAAGTTCACATCTAAAAATCTTTAGTGCATATGCCACAATTTGGTGACTTGGTAATTAATTATGCACTATACATTGTATGCTGAAAAACATGAAAACAACATATAGTTCCATTCTATACATGACCTACTACATATTACTTGAAAGATTTCAGGGAAAAGGTAATCTCACGATGCTGTGTGATATAGTGAGACTAAATCAGCTTTTATAATCTGCAGGCAAGCCAGATCACTTTTGCTCAGGACGGGAGCATTGCTCCCAGGAAGCCAACTTCAGTAGCCGAGGCGGCGAGGCAGCGTGAGCTTAGCCATACAGTTCGGACTGAGGGAGACGGAAAGGTGAAGAGGCAGGTTTCGAGTGCAAAATCCAAGGAGCTCAGTGGCCACGATATCTTCGCTGATCATGAGGATCCCAAGCCCAATAGGTCAAGGAAATCAGACTACAGCAGCTCCACGTCCCTCTCACCAGTGAAAAATGCAAATGTAATGCCTGCTCCATCTATGTTTCGGTATTCCAATTCGATTTATGTGTGGCTCGAAACTCTACTGAACAACTATCATTGCCCTCATTGACAGGTGAGCACCTTCTCATTTGGAGAGGCCGAAACCGACAGCACGGTGAAGACAGCAAAGAAGAAAGGAACCAGCAACAAGCCCACTGATCTGAATGGCAAGGTCACGTTCGAGAGGGTTTCAGCGCCCACGGTGAAGCAGCCTCTGAACCGACCAAAGCTGGAAGAAACGACTGGTAGCAGCGTTTTTGCAGACGGGAAGGCCCCAGCAAACGGAGATCACGCAGGCCGCCGGACCCGGCAGCCTCCCGGCGGCGACAGCAGCATCTCCCTGGCCTAGCCGTCTTGGATACATCATATCCTTGGATGCCGCACGGGTGGTTGGGCCATCAGTTTGCGGCCTTGTTTTGGTGATGATCATCAGGCGATGAGTCCCGTCCTCGAGTCCTTTCGACGATCTGGTTTACGTTTGGTTTGTCTATGTGTTTTTGGGTTGGTTGTGACATACCCAACGGAACAACCCCATGTGGCGTGTGGCGCCCGTTTCCTCGTGTGTACGGTGGATATATTATGTATATGTTTGGTTTTAAATAAGAAATGGGTTAATGATATGCGAATGAGTTGGAACCGAGCTCACGTGCAAATTGACAGGTTGCAAACTTATTACATTGACCTCCTGATCTCGTCCAAGGTTGCCATATGACACTGTGACAGAGACACATCGCCGAGGGGTCTATTCTGTTTTTTTTTTTAAAAAACATGATACAGAGCAATGTATCAACCATATGCGCCAGAAAAATCATGAGTACTAGTAGTTTATTACCGAGGTTTTCGATAGAAAAATTGTGAAACAAGACACGCAAAATGCAATTTGTACCAGCGCAGTCCCAACCCTCTATGTAGGATGGTTTTCATAGCATTAATTAGGCTGTCACATAGGACTCTTTGCTCGTGTAGCACTGTATTAAATAAGAGAGAGAATGGAAAGAGGAAGAAACTGGGTCTCATGCAAGACTCAGTGTCGACACGAAAAACTATGCACATGACACTACCAAAGTTTGCATTGGGAGATAATAGCGTCTTCATGATAGAAAAAGAACAAGCATGATTGGTAGAGAAAAAAGATGATGAATTTATTAATGATCCATCCTAAGAAATCATGGTTTGGAGAATGTAGTGTCTAAGGTGATGTCTTGCTAACATGTCAGCATGGACACCACCCATAGATATGATGGGTTGAGACTACCCTAATAATATTTTTTTGCCAAGAGTATGCTTTTAAGCGCAGAATACAAGAAAGCGCAGACAGAATATGCTTTTAAGTTTAACAGGATACCGTCCTTTCATTTCCAAACAAGGGTAGGCGAGCTAGAATTGGATCATGCTTTACATAAACTGATGTTAAAAAAAATCCATCTACACCGCAAACATAACCATAACGGCCTTGCCGTGCACCTGCCATCTCTTAGTACGGCAGAAACACTATCTCTTTTTTTTTAAAAAAAATTATATCTCCGTCGATGATCGGTACCTGTCGCAGGCACACCGACGCTGCTCACCACGCATGCTGGGCCGCCACACCACACGTCGCTGTTGCTTGGGTCGGGTCAGGTGAGGTGACCGTGAGGACGAGCGCAAGCGGCGCACGGCAACTTGCCCGCTCACCCCGCCCCACTTGCCGCCAAGGCCAGGGAGCCGAGACCGAGAGAGGATGGTGTCACGTGCCCTCCACTCCACTCCACCCAGGCAAAGCACCCCAGCCGAGCCGAGCCGAGTCCACGCGCCACCCGCCCGCCGGGGGGGTGGGTCCCCCAGCCTCCAGAAGCCTCCTCGCCGAGCTGCCACGCGGGCCCCCGCCGCCGCGGCCAATGGGGCGCGGGCAACTGATCGGATCGCGCCGGCGCCTCGTGTCCACTACCTCCGCACCGCCCCCGGGCCCACCACGCCCGCTCCCAGCCGCTAGTTAGTAAACTACCCCCGCCAACGAAACGAAACACCAATCTCATCTCATCTCCCCTCCCCCACCCACCCGAGGAAAATCAGAGAAATCCGTTTCCTTCTTCTGGTAATTTCGGTGCCCAGAAATCCAATCCCTCCCAGATGCTGTCGCCCATCTCTCCTCCTCCTCTTCTCTCATCATCTTCTCTCTCATCCATCTGCTACTAGTAGAATTTTTTTTTAAAAAAGGAAGAAATACTGCAGCTGCTAGAGCGAGAAAGAGGGGAGAAAAAGGGAGGAAGTCTCCGGAAGCATCTAGAGACAGCGCGCGCGCGGCCTGACGACCGGAGCGAGCGGGCGAGCCTTCCCTGCGGCGGCCGTTGGCGGCGGCGGCGGCGGCGAATCGAAGCACTGTTAAGATCCATGCCCACCCGCTTCTCTTCCTCCCTCCTCTCTTTGCTTTGTTTCCTTTTGGCCAAGCCGGAGCTCAGGTCTAGTCTCCCCGAGGTGGGAATTCTCTCGCCCCCGCTCCCGCTCCCGCTCCCGCTGCCGTAAAAGCGTCTCTCCGGGGGTGGGTGGGTGGGTGTGAGCCTCGCTCGGATTTCCCCCTGTTTCGCGTGGTAGCCTCGCCTCGGTTAAAATTTCCGTTTCTAGCGATTGCTTGTGGGGTTTTGCAAGTCCCGTGTGGTCGTGAAGGGCTGCTGGTGGGTTTCTGCGCTCTTGCTTGGGTTCTTTTCCTCTCTTCCTTTCCTCAGTAGAAAAAATTTACGGTTTTGGATCTTTGCTGAGGTTGCTTCTACAGTCTGCTGATTTTCTAACAAAGGATTTTCTTCGTTTCTGCAGGCTCTGATCTACGGCTCTTGATTCCGAAAGGTGAGCTCACCCGATTTCCATGCTCGATTCAGGCTCTTTTGGATATTTACTTGTTAGATGTATCCATGTATTTTTTTTTCAAGTTTTTTAACGCAGTGTTTCATATAAGGCCCCATTTACATAAACCACTATTGCCTAGCTGCTGTAGTTTTGTTTAGACTACGACCACATCAACCTGGATTCAGAATACCGATTACTTGTTTAGGCTACAGTTTATTTCATTTTCTTCCCCCAACAATTCATCACAATTCCTTCCTTTTTTTGTTTTGTAGGAGTTGATCAAGAACTGGGGATCCTGAGTTGAGTATGATATCAAATCCTGTCGATTGGTACAGTTTTGGACCCGGATAGAATTTGCAGGGATGCCAGATTGGAGGGCGGGCGAGGTAATCTCAGTTTCTTGAATTTCTTCATGGATATAGCATCTCACTACTGTTCATAGCTACATATTTTGGTACATGAGATTATAACAAACGATATGGAATGCATTTGTTTGTGACTTAGGGAAAACAGTTTAGAAATCCCAGTGTCCTTAGATTTAGTAGTTGAATAGAAGTGGGGAAAAAAATGAAAAGAACAAAATAGGTCGGAGGTTGTTCTCTGTGTACAATACATTATTCGATTTTGAATAATCTGTCCTCGTGGATACATTGATAAATTAACCTGTCAAGGTTTCATCCTGTGTATATAATATTCCCAGCACTGACGGAAGAATGGATAATATATGTATATTCTAGCATTCAAGCTAATTGGGTTCAGTATCTAATGGCAATGTCTCAAATCCCTGTCCTGCTTAGTTAGCTTGAGTTATTTCTAATTTATTGGTACTCAGCTTAATATTAGTTAGGGAAGCAGGTTAAGGCTTGTGCTGCCTTGTGGAAGTCTCGGTGTTTATTCACTGATGAAGTGCGTTCACCACCCATAATAGATCCACAATTGTTTTTGTTGTGGATAGATGAGTGGGGATTCTGTAGGCTAGCCCCTCGTATGGGAAGGTGTCAAGTGTCAACTACAGAGAGTTTGCTTAGGTTGACCAGTATTTAAAATTTCATGGTTTCATTGACACACTAGTACACTATCGCTCTAGCATTGTCAACTTTTTGCTGAACTCTGTAGTGGATGGTACCCTAGTCACAATCATCTGTTGGCTTCTGCATTGGACCTTTGCCAATAGCAGTGCCTTGTTGCATTCTCTACACCCTTTCTTCTCTTGGCATCCGTAGAGGTTACTGAATTTGTCTGTTCTAGGCCTTTGACTAATATTGCTTTTACAGTTTGAAGGTAAATTCACTGATGAGTTTGCCCAGAGTAATAGAAACGAACATGAAAGTGGAATTGAGGCTCCTGGTGTCACTAGTAGTAAGAAGTTGAAGCATTCAGTTGCCAGTGAGAAAATCCACCAGGGTGTCATCTCTGGAACAGATAACTCAGATTCACAGAAATGTAATTCAGAGCACATCCCATGTGCCAGTGGGATAGTATCCCAGAATATAAACAGTACCGGTGACTGTAAAGATGGCTCAAATGCTTTTCCTTTGGGAGAGGAAAATACAATCACTGAAACCAGATGTCCATCAGATAACTGGAACTCCTGTCAGTTTGCCCTGAGCAATGGTTCTGCCATTCTCAATAACCACAGTGCTGCACAAGATGGACTCACTTATGGATATAATGATTTAAACTACATCGATTGGCCTGGCATTGATAATTTTGAGGATGTTGATACATTATTCAGGTATTCTGAACTTCTAGCTTCTTGGCTAAGATCTTAAATTGTGTAAAAAAGTGACAAAGATAACAGTGTTTCTTCTCTCTCTCTCTCTCTCTTTTCTTTTTTGGAAAAGGAGGTCTGATTCAACATATGGTCAGCAACAGCTGGAGAACACAGATGGTCTATCTTGGATTCCTTCTTCAGATGCCGTTTACTCTTCTGATGTTGCTTTGCAGCAAGGGTTTGAGTCGTCTTATTCAGATTATGGTATTCTGGATGATCTCTCAGCATTCCAATGCGCAGAAGACAAATCACTACCCTCGGTTGATCCTTCAGCTGCTCTATGTGACAATCAATTCAATGATACCTACCTGTTCAGTGAGCAAAAGAATGTGAATGCATATGGCGAACAGGCAAGTAAATTTGTTCCTTTTTTCTAGCCTCTATTGGCTGACCTGATATTTATCTTCTATTATCTTCAATTTTTGCATCTCATTTGCGCACCATAGATATACCAAGAGGATGTGATGGAGTTGTTGCCCTCTGACCAAATATGCAATGGACATGGAAACATTGATATGGTAATTTCCTCAGGTTATTTCAATAATTCAAGCAGCACCAAAAATTTGTTGTCTTAAGTGGCTTAGGGTTATCTTATTTTGATTTTGGTTTATGGCCTAAGCCCCTTAAATGGACATATAGTTGATTTGATACTTTAGGCAACCGTATTAACTGTAATGGAAAGACAGAAATGAAAAGGTTAACTTAAAGTACAACCCATGCTACTGTGTTGCTACTACTTTTACTCTTCTATGTTTAGGGGATGCAAGATCTTGGTACAATTCTTCTGCTTGTATATATTTGTATTGGGTTTACCACTGGAATGTTTGTTTCTGAGTATGCTTAGTGCTGAATAGGTAGTGCCATAAGATTGAGAGATCATCTTATTGTAAGGATAAATCACTTATGCAGTTCAATCTGATGTTCTTCATTGATTTAATGTCATGGTTTTAGTTGCAGGTTGGAAATCAGTATTCATCTGAAAGTGCTCTTCAAGGTATTGAAGACAAGAAATTTTCTATAGCTTCAACTTCTCAGCTGAGCTCCTCTCAGAATTTACTGAAGCAAGGGCACCACTTAGATTCCAGTTCACCTAGCAACATTACTTCTGAGTCCTATCAAGAAAAGTTCAGTCCATCTGGTGGTTCTTTTGCACAAAGGAATTCAAAAGGTAATATACTAGTGGAATTTCAGATGTAATATTTTCTAGTTGTTCTTCTGAACATGTTTGTTTATCTTGTACTCTTGTGTTATGATTAGCTGATGTGACACTTAAAATGCAGCGCAGAAGAAAAGTATGAACATACAGCCACCCACAAGTGATAATGTGGTGAACAGACATACTCAAACATTGACAAGAAGAGCTTCATATCCTTGTGAGAACTATGAAACTGAAAAAAGAGGGCTAGGGAAACGAACTTTGGGGGATCCTCAAGTTACAATGGGCACTTCAATGGTAGTGGACGGCTCATTTGTATCATCTATGTCCTCTGACAATTCGGTTGAAGAAAGTAGCTTTCGACAACTGCAGGATGCTGTTAGTCAGGTATCATGTTTTACTAGCTTCTTTTTCTTTTCTTTCAATGTTTCATGAAGCAGAAACTTCATAGGTACAGCCTAGAATAACCCTTCATTTTGTTATTACAAATTAATGCCGTTTTTCCACTTATTTTTATCTTGGCTTTCTGGTTTCTCTAAATGATCATAACCTTGATCAAAGGCACGACCTTTAGTTTTGGTACATCCAAACTTCCTGTTTGTGTCCTTCCTCTTAGAGGAGATTAAACTAATTTTAATAAACTATGTACCGCAGTATTAAGATTACTTTGCGTGTCTGCTTCAGTTGGATGTCCAAACCAAATTGTGCATTAGAGATGGTTTATACCGATTGGCAAGAAGTGCACAGCATAGGCAAGTTTTTCCAAATACGGTGAACAGCAATGGAGATAGCCAGGATGTAAAGGATATGCAAAATGCAGAAACTTCTCGCAAGTACGTTGTTCCTAATTAAAGATTTTTTGTCTATACTTGCTCAATCATGAACCAGTATTTATGCTTTTGGAAACTGAAATTAGCGAGTGAAATATATTGTCCTTATTGTTTAATTACGACTACAGTGTTGCCTGAATGCTCCAATGCAACGTCTCTTGCTCTTGCACATCACTAAAATGTCATTCCGAACCCCTTGTACCATAAGAATAAATGCTTGTTTTAGTTCTTGCGATGCTGGTAGCTCTTAATTTGATTTGATTCGTAGTGTTGTATAAGAATTTGATTCATGGCTAACCTGCTGATTGACTGTTAACATGAATTATTTGTGATGCCATGATATCTAGGCCGTTGCTGTAGTTGTATTTATGATCAATCAGTAGGTAATGCCCCTCATATTATATACATAGTTGCCTGCTTTATTATCACAAAATGAAAAGACAAGAAAGGAGGCAGCTGGTCATTCTTTGATAGTGCGGCACAATTTCTGGAGTTGATCCTCATTACAGTACTTACAATGCAAGGGAGGCATGAAAATGGCTTTGCCTATGTGTAGCCTTTCCACCTTGATGTTTCTGTTTGGCAGGTTTGCTGATCCTCGGAGCATTGAGACGCAGACCAACCCGATCGACAGGTCTATAGCTCTGCTACTTTTCCACCAGTTGTCGGACCATGCGGCTGGAGCTGTGGACGATGCCTCATCACTAAAATCCCCTGCTAGTGTATGGTTTCCTCCCTTCTCCATCATAATAAAACCATCTGCTGTAGTAACTGCTGAAGCATGATGAGCCTTATATTTGAACGGTGCAGAAAAAACAACACCAGGACCCTCCTGCAAACCAAGGCGTGACGCCAGCTTCATCGTCGATATATCCCCCAAGAGGGCAGGGAGGGCCCAAGGATGCGCAACCCCGGGACAATTACTGAATATACAACGCCCGAGTTAAAGCAGCATGACGTGGGAACTTCCAACGTCTGTGATTGTTCATAGTGTAATATTGTTGCAGACGTACAGGGGGGCCGTTCACATGATGTTTCTTGGTTAGGATCCGTGGGACAAGCTTACTGTGTACCCAAACAAAGTAGTCTCTAGTCAGTTCCAATCACATTGGTTTTGGCATGCTTGTATCCTATTGTGAAGACTGTCCCTTTGACCCTACCGATGTTCTGACTCACATTTCGTGTAATCTCAAAACATAGTTTTTTTTTCAGAGGACTTCACTGCGCATCAACAGTTCAGTATATTGCTCATGACTGGCGCCATCAGTGTTTCATTGCTATTTATTTCCTGCTGCAAGCCCAGTTGTGTTGCGTGGGTGCAGGAGGGAGACAGGTGGAACCGAGCAATAAGACAGTGGGGCCTTGTTTAGATCCAAACTTGTTTAGATCCAAACTTGGGAGCCCAAATTTAGGGGCATAATGTCACTTTATAATCATTGCGTCACTATAATATTCCGTTTGTATTTGTGAAAAATTGTCCAAACATTGATTAATTAGACTCAAAATGTTCGTCTCGTAAAGTACAACAAAACCGTGCAATTAATTTTTTATTTCATCTACATTTAGTACTCCATGCATGTTATGTCATTTTGATGTGATGGAAATCTTCTTTTTGCATAGTAAATTTGGGGGTGCAAATTTGGATCTAAACAAGGCTCCAACAATGCATTAGCTGTTGACCTTTGCTTGATTGTGAAAAGAGGCCAGGAACCTCAATCATTGTAAGGTCTATCGACGCAAACTTGACAGGTGCTTCAGCTGCTGAAAGTTTGATTCGCTCCATGTCTCGCTGGCTTGGCAGTGACCTCAGAAAGGATCTGCTGTTAGTTTGCATCAATGGAGAGAGTGCGAGGTAGGCCTCCAGGCCACTGAGGTAGCATATACTTGTGTACGGAGTATTACTGTATCCACGCTTACGGGCTGCCAAATCAACGGCTCTTTAGATAGTAACCTTATTAACTACGACAAGAAGTTTAGCGATGAGGCATATCGGTTTCTTCCATCCTTATCAGATGCCTTCTCCTGTTTCGTGGTACATGCAGCAACACGAACGGACGCAATTATCGGGAGGGTTAACAAATAACAGCCGCGGATGGAGGAATACAAATCTTCCACCTCCAAAAGGCGCCCCAGCAGCGGCCAAGGTGTGCCATTCGACATGCCGCCAAAATAAAGTAATAAACATGTGCAACCACTGCTTCCCAATAGATTACCAAGATGCAGTCAAATAAATATGGGCATAAGTTGAGAAATACATTGTGAGAATCCTACACCTGTTCCTAAAAAAACGAGCAAATTGTCTCTGTCTCAATCCTCTATTCCTATAATAAGTCAACCTATGGTTATAGGATCTCATCTCAAGATCCTGAATACAAAACCTATTAACATGTTCATGCTGAACAACTTACAACTCCACGGTGAAAAGGCACATATGGTTATTTGGGGCGCGTTTGGTTTTAGCCAAAGTCTGCCCAGCCAAATCACGGGCGCACCAAATATTTGACGAGCTATTTTACCGCCGTTGCTTTGGCCAACATTGACGAGAAAAAGAACGTGCAAGTGCAGGGGAGCTTTGGCAAGCCAATGAATTGGTGTCCATCCAAACATTCACGGCAAGCAGGGTCAACTACCAAATAATTGGTTTGGCTGCCATTGGTAGTAATCCAAACAACCCCTTGTAGCCATGCCATCAGAAGAATAAAAAGATATCTATATTGCCCTTTGGTTGGCTCCTGGTCCAGGCAGCAGCACCCCAGGCATCCAATTTCGGTCGCCTACTCGCCCGGGGCTGGGATTGCTGCCTCAGCTGCTTGCTACGGCTCAATCCAAACAGGCAAAATAACAGACACCGATATTCTGGATATGTTCATGCCTAGAAATACCATATTACCATAACATTGAGATAACAGTTCCATAGCAACATGCTCATGGAATCTGCCAGTCGAGCCAATAAGAACATTAGCAGACAGTACTACAAGCAGAAACATGCTTCACAGATGGTTCAAAATGATTAGGCAATCTGCCAGTCGAATCTCTCACTTGACAGACTGCAAAGGTTGGCAACGAAATCACCAGCATCACTACCATCATCATCCAGCAATACTATTGTCAACTTCAAGGACATGCCATCAACTTGCATCCTGACTAGTCACTTGTCACAAAAATGCCTCTTTGTCCCATCATATAACTAGAAATATACAAGCAGCCAGCTATAGTAAGCACCCAGACGACAATATCTAATATGCATATAGTTCTAAGAAAGTGGCTCAAATGTTCAAAGAAGCAGTACAGAAAGTTGAATGCAGCTACATGGAATATTCCACCATTGCCACCACATAGCTCTTGTAAGTTGTAACCAAGCAGACAGCTGTCTTTGCTAAAGCTCTAGTCCACTCAACCTGCACTGAAGCAGAAGTCACCTTAGTAACATGCCAGTTAAAAGTATGTAAATACAAATGACGAAAAATGTCAGATAGGCACCTCAAGCTGTCCATGATGAGCGGTGCATGATATTCGACTCAGGCTCAAGGGTTTCCAGAACATGGAGAGCGGCCATCCCTGGGCTTGCTAGGAGTTCCTTCACGAGGTGGTGTCCTACGAGGTGAGTGGTTTTTTCCATGACCTGGGCTTCTACGTGCAGGAGAGCGACTGCCGATAATTGAATAATGGGATAAAATTTAATGCATTCATATATGGGAATACAAAATAGAAAAATAGTACAAGTCCAGTGGGCAAACCTGTATCTGTTATGTCTCCTGTCATAATCAGGGCTAATACTGCGAGTTCTGCTACGGCGACGATAATCACTATCTCTGTACCTGTCCTGTTCGTATTGCTCCCTACTTCTGCTCCGGCTTCGCCTTCTATAATCTCTGTCCCGATAATCATCTCGGTACCTTCAGATTAAAAGTAAATACAATTGTGTTATATCAAATTTAAAAGTAAATTTCAGTGTTCCATATTTACCTACCTCTGTCTTGGACTGCGGCTTCTGAAATGACCCCTTGGCTTTGGAGTTTCTTCTGTAATCCTACCCCTATGACTGCAAACACAAGCAAGAAAGTAATGCATAATAAGTGAAAGCACTTTCAGTGATTCACCATTCTCCGAGCTGTATACTTAATCAATAGTAAAACAAGAGTATGAATATAGTTTACAGGATAGCAAGCAGCATTCTTGTAGTTGATGTTCTTAGAAAAAACACAATACAAGTTACTGGCCCTGTAAGGTGACTTTTGCGCTTCCTTCTGCTAGATGTGTAAACAGGTAGTTCGGATTTATATGTATACCAGATAAACTCTTACATGTCATTTCTGAAATTGATTCACACATATATAAGTAGAGTTAGAGTTCTTGACTATTAAAGTTAATCAACCAACAAATGCACCTACCCAACCCAACAAAACGACATGAAACCAACAAACACAAATGAAATGGTAACAGGTAAAAACTTCAGAACAATTCACATCAATGGCCACCATGTATAATCAACTTAACTGTTAAAAAAAGATCTATCACAAGCAAGCCCAAGAAATGATTTCCATCCATTGAATTGAATATATACATCAACCTAGACCACAGGGATGCTTTGACAGATTAAACAGCCCAATATATCATTATGGAAGTAAAGAAAAGTTAATAATCTTTTAGTTGTGAAAGTTAACACCAAGAAACACTCCTCATCACGACTATTTGAGTCCCATGTAGCCATATCCATGTGTAGACATCTAATTTCCTGTCTACCTTTAGATACTCTGTTGAAGACATGAAACAATCTAGCTAAATTAGGTGGTTAGTGTTTATAATTTATTAGCATTGCTACGGATGGCTAAGGTTTCAACCACACTAGAAATTACAATGCATTTTTTCCTTGTACCAAAACAGGGCCTAAGTTTAAAGGCTGAAAGAAAAAAAATGAAGATAACTTGATAACAGATCAAGTAGCGTCAGAACATCCAAACAGAAAACTGAAGTCATAATTGTCAGAATCAGTACCTCATTCAACCATAGAACCATGAAAGCTACAAGGATCAGTAACCCTTGATCTCTCAGGTACTAAAATACACAGTTTACATCCATTTATTCGTTCTACTTCAGGGCATCTGTTACTATTACACATGTAGCCCATATCACCTAGTCTTCTGCTGCCTCAAGTAATTAAACAAATAATTTAATCAGTACATAAGCAAGGTCGTAGAGTGTGAGATCTTACATCTTTTCAGCATTGGGTCCATACTTGGCAAACTGCACCATGATCACCCTCCCACCCACCTTCCTCCCTGCACCAGAAAGAATAATGTAAACACAAGTCATAGAAGAATCTCAAAGCCTGAAACTGACGAAAGATTTCCCTTCGCTGACCATCAAGCCCATCGACGGCATCCTGCGCCTCGTCCTCGTAGTTGTACCTCACGAACGCGAACCCACGCGAATCTCCAGTCCTGCAAGCGGACAAGTAGGCATAAGCATCGTCCCATACGCACAAAACAACTCCAGAACTAGCCTCCCGATGCGAGGCGGAAGCTACAATGGCGTCCACCTGCGGTCGCGCGGGATGTAGATGTCGACGACATCGCCGTAGCGATCGAAGAGCGGGTAGAGGTCGTCGGCCGTAGTGCCTGCAGCAGGGGGTTCACCGGAGAGGTGAGCAAACGCGGGGGCGTTGGGAACGCGGTGGAGTCGGGAGCCGGGGAGGGACGGGTTGGGTTGGGGAGCGAGGTTGCTTACGGAAGGAGACGTTGAGGACGAGGAGGGAGAAGGTGTCGCGGTTCTCCGGCGGCCCGGAGCGCCTGAAGTGCGACATCGCCGGAGACGGTGGCGGCCGCCGGCCTTGAACGGGAGGGGCGGCGGCGGGGGTTCTGGTCAGGGTTTGGCCCGTTTGGGACGGGGTGAAGCGAACGGTCAGGTGGCCCCTGCCTCGTGGTGCTAGAGAAATACT
Organism: Echinochloa phyllopogon; assembly: GCA_033239725.1. Classification (NCBI taxonomy): domain Eukaryota; kingdom Viridiplantae; phylum Streptophyta; class Magnoliopsida; order Poales; family Poaceae; genus Echinochloa; species Echinochloa phyllopogon. The sequence goes on along the minus strand of BTCW01000018.1, from coordinate 56,415,859 downwards.
ACACGCCGAATAATTTTAAGTAGTAGATTTTGCCAACTAAAATTTATTCGGCGTGTTTTCACCTTTTTCCCTAAATTTGCAAAATAAAAATCTATAAAATTTGCTGATTGTTCCATCCGATCTTAAAATTAATAAGGTTGGCTATATACCCATGCAAACTACTAGTTTTTTTTTAATTAGAGTGGAGTTACTTTGTAATTTTATTTAATTGGTAAAAACAAATAACAGTACCAAGCCCATTTTTATTATTTATGTCGAATATGCCTAATCATTTCGTTGTAATTTGATTCATTAGTTCTTAAAATAAGTTCCTGAGCAAGTTATCAGAATCCTCACAAAAATAGAGTAAATTCTCAAATTATTTTCTAATTGTCCGAATCTTATTTCAGCAGTTCAACTCAAATGTTCAACAAGTTCATTGCTTGAATAAACAGGAAGTTTGTTTAAATAAACTCTCTCAGTCATAGCCATCTCCTGAAATGCTACTGCTGCTTTTGGATTACAATTAAAAAAATGCAGTGTCTCTGGTTCAGGATGGAAGAATGCTCCAAGGTCAGTCCCAGTCCAAGGTTTTATAAAGTTTCATGGACATTAAATATGGTGTCAAATCAGCATTTTAGATGATGTGGCAAAGAGTTAATGAGGAGAGGGATGAAATGGGTTTCATCTAGATGAAACTCTGTATACACAGTTTTCAACAAGTTTGTGTCTTGCATGCATTGCCTATGAAACATCAAAACGAAACAATGCATTGTATGAACCATTTCGTCTATGAATTAATTGTCTACTTGCTTATGTGACATTCTTGGAAACACAAAAATGAAATCCCCACTGAGAATAGTCTAAGACTATCTCCAACAATGAAGACTCAAATCAGACACCCATCTACAGTTTAGATTGCCTACGGTGAAAAGGTCCATGACCCGTAAACTCTCTTCTCCAACGGACGACCCATCCTCTTCCCTTCCTCCTCTCGCGAGCACGTCGTTGCGCCGCCGCGCGAACTCCTTCGGCCAGCTCGCCGGCCGCTGGCACCGCACGCGAGCTCCGCTGACCACGGGAGCCGCTTCTCCGGCCCCGCTTCCCCTCTTCTTCCTCTTCCTCTTCCTCCACTCCCCAACCCCTTCCTCCGCGGGGAGGGATGGACGGGCATGGCGGCGGCGGCACTGCCGCTGCTTCTCCTCCTCCTCCCGCTCCTCCTGCGCAACGGCGACGGGGGCAGCGCTCGCCGCTCCGCGCCGGCGTCCAGCCGCGCGCCTCCCCGACGCTTGCGGCCTCTGCGCGTCTCCCCGGCTCCTCCTGTGTGGCAGCAGCGGGAGGCGAAGAAGGCCCAGCCCCAGCGCTCTCGATTTGCGTCGTCGTCCACGGGAGGGGCATTTTTACGTCTCATTGCGGTGGATAGGCAAAATAGGTGCTCCGTTTGCGTCTGCTGTTGGAGGCCGTTTTGGAGAGGCAAAACTACCGGGCACGACCCTATTTTAAATTTGAGTCACCGTTTGCCTATGCTGTTGGAGATAGTCTAATAGCTGCTACTGTGAGTAGAAGCATAATGTTTGTTATTTAGAACCATATAACTCTGTGTCAAAATGTACTTCGTAGAGCCGCATATTATGCTTGTACAACTTCTCAAATAGTAGGAGCCGTCTTAATGCAAGGGGCCCTGCCTCGATGGAAAAAAAAAAACTTCATGAGCACTCATTGGCTGGTAGTCTAGTACGCAGGTCAAGAATCAGTCGGTTCAGCTTCGCCTTCACCTGCAACAACAGGGTTGTTTGGTTACTTTTTTTTAGTCCCGTCACATCGAATAGAAAAATGCTAATTAGAAGTATTAAATATAGATTAATTACAAAATGCATTACATAAATTAGGACTAATTTACGATACGAATTTTTTAAATCTAATTAGTCCATGATTAGACAATATAATGCTACAGTAATGATTTGATAATTATGTATTAATTACAGGTTAATTAGGCTTAAAAGATTCGTATCGTAAATTAGTCCTGACTTATGACTTATGTAATGCTTTTGTTAGGTTCGTCTCGCGGGATAGATATGACTTATGCAATTAGTTTTATAATTAATTTATGTTTAATGCTACTCATTGTCACTTATCTGTGGGACTAAACTTTAGTCCTGGAATCCAAACCCACCCCAAAGAAAGGGCGATTGGGAAGCCATCATGCTTCAGTTAACAAGCACGGTCTAATCCTTACAGCCCTGCAGGAAGTAAGTTCCAGGTGATGCTTATCACCTTGCAGATGAGACTGGAATCCGCAGGCGGTGAGGTGATTCGCGAGTTTCTCGCCCAGCTGCTTCTGCCAATCTTTCGTCGCCTTCGCTTCAGGTGTCGTCCACACAACAGCAGTCGCCTTCTCAACATCAACCGTGGCTGCAGCAACCTCGGGCTGCAACAAAACCGATCAGCTGAAGTTCAGTTACACGGTAATGGTATGGTATATACTTTGGGGGTGCTGCAATCAGCAGAAGCAGCGTGAAAAATAGGGTTGCTAGTTGCTACAGGTTGGTTAGCAGAGCACAGAGCAGATCAGCAGAACTGATGGATCAGCACATAGACCGATACAGGCAAGCGAACGCACATGCATACAAGTGCTAGTTCTGCAGATGCATCGTTCAAATCAAATCACATCATCCACAATGCGCAGGGCATCATGGACTGAATCGAGGTCGTCCTAATGGTTCTGCTGTTTATTTGTCTCGAAATCTGAAGCGGAATTGGAAGGCCGCGCGGGGTACGAAATGTACCTGGTTCTCGAGGATCCGCTTGACCTTGGCAGCGCATCCGCGGCAGGACATCCCCTGCACGAGAGCAAGGCACACAGATACAGGCAGGAGCTCATAACCTGACGCATAAGCATCACCAATGGAAACCAAATTGTAGCAGGAATCAATAGCATTGCACGAGCGCTATTACCCCGACATGGAGCACGATGGCGTCGGGGCCGCCGTCCGCCGGCTCGGCCTCACCCAGAGCCGCCATGGCCGCGGCAGCCGCTGCAGCGCCGGCGCCGGAGTCGTCCCCGCCTCCCCTGCCACCGCCTCCGCCAGCAGAGAAGCGCCCCCCGCCGCCGGCGGCGCTGGAGGAGGAGGAGGGAGCGGAGATGGAGGCGAACCCGCCGCGGGGCCGCGCCATGGCAGCCAGGAGCACGACGGGCCTCCCCCTCCCCGCGGTGGGGAGAGGGAGGGGCACCCTCCTAACAACCGCAGGCTCCATTGCTGCTCTGCTACGACTCCGAGCAGTTACTTCGCGGCGTTACATCCATCCATTCAATTCGATTTGGTTGCTGGGCCTTCTCCGAACCAGGAGGGGGGCGTGGTCCACGTGTTGCTGGAGAGGCTTTCGTGCATCACATGCCTCTCGTGGGTCGTGGCCCATCGCGTGCCATCAGACCGTAGCAATAAGTGCTGAGAGACAGCAGTATGCAGGCAATAGTGCAATTCATAGCATTCGGTGGAATTTCATTGCAACAGCAAAACTAAAAAACGGGGTGCAGAATACAATCTCTCTAATCAGCAGTAATAATCAGTAGACGATAGACAAATCTCAAAGGGAAGTTGGCCGCACGTTACACAATCAGCTTGGTGGGACATGAATCAACCCTTCCTGGCCTAGTCTTTCAGCAAAGACTGATGCCTCACTCAGGCAGTCAGGCTCAGGCAGCCCTCTACAAATAACAACTGCATTTCATATCAAAGGCGCAAAATTCTTACAGATTCTTTAACATTCGGTGTTTATTCGGCAACTTAAAACAAGGCAGATCTGCCGGCGTAATCATCAATCCCCGGTCTGCATCCCGCTTCATGGCATGAATCTCTCATGGTTGCAGCGCAGCAGCCTAAGTCAAGAACTATCAAGCTCCCAGCTTCTTCTTCCAGCGGTGCTGCAGAGACAACTTCCGTGACTTCTGCTTCAAGGCTATACCCACCTTCCTCGGGGGAGAGAGTCTCACCCTCCTAATAAAAAAGAATCATGGCATGGAAACGAATCAGAATACAGCATATGAGCACAACATAAATATAAACAAGCCTACTTTATGTTGCCATCAGGGATGCAAGTTTTCTATTCTTTGGATCACTGGGTCGACCCAACTCTTCTAAATGCACTAACCCGGATTTCAAAGCAACAAAATGAACTACACAATGGGCACCCACTTGCATCCTAATTGCCATTCCTTCCCATGATAATTACAGACGCAATCAAGCATATATAAAGAAAAGGCACCCAATTCCAGAAATGCACCAATAAAAAAATGCAAAGGTGATCTTACTGAGTATAAAAAATTATAACCAGTTATCTCCTCGGGTATCAATTAAAATCAGGGGGCGCAACAACAGACTGGTACTACTGCATCAAACCAGGTCATCAGTCCAGTAAAATGGTACCACTCCCACCACCTGGATCTTATTTATTGAGGTGCATTGCATTTTGTCCAACTATACTCAAAAGCGATAAAAAGAATCTGAGCTAGTCCAGAAAAGCTTCTGCCTGAGAAATGACCACAATATGCCTAATACAAAAACTAGTGTTCTGATGTCACACAATTCAACCTAAGAGTTATACTTCCTTTAGAAATTTTGGACTAAATGTTAGTATTAGATAATCATCTTGCCATGGATGGTGAATCCAGCAATGAAAATAGGACATGACTATGCATCAGTTTAAATGTGAAGGCATAGCAAAGAAATTGCACCGTCATATGGCACCAAATTGAACAAAATGGCACACATGGGGGGTAAGTCAAAACTAATCTAGAATTAAGAAGAGAAAGCACTTTAAAGAAGCAGACGTGTGAGGAAGGGACAAAATGCCTGCATTTTGCTAAGCAAGGGTAGGCCAGCTATTGCCTGAGATCCAAGCACTGAAGCACACCCTAATTTCCCAACTTGATTGCATAACAATACGTCTAGCAAAGACATTTTTCACGGAACAACATGAACTCTTATCATGGTCCATTATTTCCACTACAAATGTACAACTTCAATAAAACATATTAAGCAATCAACTGCCTCCAAATAGTAAGGTGGGATAGCTTTTTACAACATTGCATTTGATTAGCATAGGTACTCTCTGGCCAAAAACAAATTCTTAGTTCTTCGAATTCCATTTTTTTTAACTCTACATTTTGTTGAATCTAATATTTTGTGATAGCTACCACTAATGCCAGATTTCATTCTCATTCTTGTATATGCAACTTTATAGTTTGATCCAATCATGGACTGATGATTACGCCAAGGAAGAGCCCAGTAACTTAGTGAAGCAACTTTTTATTCATTGACTTGGGACAGAATTTTTTTTCTCAGTAGATGTGATCACTGATCAGATGCACACTTCGAAGGTCTACTCCATCAGAGTTGTCTTTGATTATTTTACTACATTAGCTATTAAGGAATTCACACCATGTTTTATTCACCTATCTCGTAGCCATGTGGTATGCAGATGTGCGAATCCATGACAGAAAAACACAAAGTTCAAAAGAGTCCATGACCAAAAAGATTAAAACTGGTTAAACTTTAACATTGAATGAACATAAAACACTGCACTAAAAATGCCATATTTTACAACATAATATCGCGTATGTGTGTCTAAATCTATAACTCCTTCCCTACTGAAGAGCCTTCCAAAACAAAATAATTAATCTTGGCATATCATTGTTTGCTTATTACCATTTGTACAGAAAGATTCACCCATTTTATTTCCATTTCCAGTTGCATGCACTTGACTAATTTCATGGTGCCCCCATATGCATACAAGTTGATTATGGGCAACTGAGCAGCAAAATCCTTCATGTACTTTGAAGCATACATAAAAGCCATTGAAAAATGAGTGATGAAAAACATTATGTTTTCATACACATCTGTTACTTCATATGATCACAAGTTCACAACATCTGCAACTTTGCCCACAAAAGATTCTAGATTTCTAGATAAGGGTCACCAGAATCAAGTGATGAAGACCACCATTTCTACATTACCCTTTGCATCCGCTATTTCTAAGATTCTAGATTTATAGGAACACAAACATTTTATTAATCACTTAGAGTCGACTGGCATAGAGATGCTCACCTAGGTTTCTCAGTAGCCAGCTGCATTCCGGTCCATGGGAATTTAGCCCCCTCCTCCCCAGCTCGCTCCTTAGCCTTGGCGCCTCTTCTCCTCCTCTGATCCAGCCTCCCGGGGTTCCCGTACACGACCTTGCCGCACCCGGCTCTGGAGAAGCCCTCCCTCTCGTCCTCCATCCAGTGCTTCCCCTTCCCCTCCCTCTGCCCCTCCAACTCTGCGCCCTCCACCGCCTTCCTCCTGGCGGCGGCGGCACTGGCCTTACGCTCCCGCTCCCCAAGGATAACCCCGATAGGGAAGAGGTCAGGGGAGACCGTGAGGGGGCCCCGCAGCGTGACGTAGGCCTTCTTGTAGTCGGGCTTGGCGGCGAGGAAGGGCCCCCGGCGGAGCTTCTTGCCCTCCATGTTGAGGGTGCGGACCTCGGCGACGTCGAAGCCGTACATAGACTCGAGGCAGCGGCGGATGTCCACCTTGGATGCGGAGGGGACGGTCCGGACGGCGAACTCCTGCACGGACGAGAGCGGGGCCGGGGGCAGCATGAGCTTGAGCGGGAGGTTGGCGAAGTGGATCACGCGGCGGCCCAGCCGGCTCCCCATGGCTGCCGGGCGGCGGCGAGGGCTGGTCGGATCGTGGCGGCGGAGGGTTTAGCCGAGCGGCGGCGGATCGGTGGAGAGGGGAGGGGTTTCAGGTTGGTTCGCTTGCCGATGGGCGAAATGGTCGAAGGGTCCAGGAAACAGGGACGGTAGAAAGCCCAACTTGTTCCGAGGCCAGCCGGCGTCCGGCCCATCTGAGAAAGAGAGCTTAAAAGGCAGGCCTGCAGGCCAGCCTGGCGGGCGCTTCAGAAGTCGGTCCATTTTGATGCAAGAACAATGCACTGGAGGCCCAGGAGCAACCGGTCTTTTCACTAGGCCCAGGAGCGACCGGTCTTTTCACTAGGCCCAGGAGCAATCGGCACATTTCGCTTAGTTGATGTTGATGAGCTGGCGAAATTCATTGGTGGGCTGGGCAGCAGGCAGTACATGCTTTAAATTTACTTTGTTTTTTTTGTTTGGGCCTCTCTCTCTCTCTCTCTCTCTTAGAGTTCTGCTTGTGTTTTTATGCTGACCAATGTTACTTTTTTGATTTTTTTTATTTTCTTTTGGTTTGAATTTTTCTCGCTTTTGAGCTTTATTACAGTATGTTTTCCATAGATTACACATTATTCACGTATATGTTTGTACTTGTCACACGAGAACTTGTGCCGGTAAGTTTGTTATCAAATTATTGTTGCATGAACAAAACTTTGTAAGCCGTGTATGATGCAGGTGCTACAATATGCATCTTAATATTAATGTGTGCTCAAAAGATCGTCAAACAAACTGGCCTAGCATGAGAGATTCAAATATTAGATTGAAAAGACTTGATAGTACTGTACTGTTCTGCGTCATACAAAATAATAGCATGTCCTCTCTGTCTCTCACGCACTAAAAAGAAAAGGAAAAATAACATGTGGCGCACATGCAACTTTAGCCGGAACAAACGATCCATAAATAATAAATTGTGGTTTCTCTAGCCGCAAACTGACCAGGAACACTGTCCCCTAATCCAGTTTATGCCAAACTGAAGCTGGAGCGGGGCAACATGGTCAATTTATGACAAGAGCGTCGACATTTCCAGCTTGTCACCTGCGTGCAATTACCACTGTGACCCTTGTGTTGTGCTAGCCACAACACACAACCTATAAGGTTTCATCATCACAAGAACCCTAACCCAATTTAGTTAGGCTTAGTTTGCCCCTCTTTTAGTATTCAATTTTCCATTTTTTACTAATCCATCTTCCTTGCCGACTGAATTACCTAGTGAGTTGACTTCTATTCATTGAGAAGGGTTTTTTGCACATAATGGCATAATGCTCGTAACACGCACGAACAATCACCCCTCTAAATACAAACTAACCTTATGAGAGCACCTGTGATAGATTAGTTGACATATCTTGACACTGACGACATTAGATAATTCAGGTGGGTGAATTCCACCACAAGAAATCTAATGAACTGAACTACATTAACTTCTTTATTGAGAAGAATATAAGTATCAACCACTAAAAAGAATAGTTGTTTCAAGAACCGATTGATTTATTATGAAATGACTAGTCCAAGCCTGAGAAATAATGAAAATGGTAACAAGCAATTTTTTTAGCCAATTGGACATTTGGTCGTATAGTTGGACCAATGGATTATGGAAATGGTGCGCGTGTAGCAGAACTCACTATAAATAACATATGGGCTTAGAAAAGTCAGACTAAATATTTCTGATGACCGTATCGCAAATGATTTGGCATCTTTTCAAACTAAAATCTTTCTTGGCGCGCCATTGTTTCCTTGCTTCCTCTTATGTTTCAGATGAATGGTCCCCTAATTCTGAAAAGATGCCAAATAATCTTACCCCATAAGTTGTCATCAACCTATGTTCACGCTAGCTACACATTTTCTTTTCTCAGCAAAAGAAATCCTACCCATAAGATCATCTTGGTCATTGTTCGTGGCGGTTTTGACTATGACCACCTGCCTGGCACTTTCAACAATTTGCTACATTTGCAATTTTGCATACCGGTTTTCAAACTATGAATAAGATAACAGAGCAAGCCTACACAAAGCAACAAGGGCCTTCGTATATGATATATTTATTTTGTTCCTATCCATTCAATGATTCTGCATTGAATATATATGCGATAGGTGCCAAGGCAAAATTAAGGGCAATTTTATTGTTGCTTGTGAAGCTTGCAAGTCATGCTGGCATAAAGAGAAATTAAACAAATAGGTAACGGGAGAATATAAAGTACGTTGAGGTCCGTGGGTCTCCATCATGGATGGTTGGCTGAGGGCCCGAGTGGAACAACGAGCGCTGGCATGTCGCTGTTTAGAAATCTAACAAATATATGAGACTACAAAAATGTCTTTTAAGATAGTAGCAAATATGTCCACGTGTACTATCTTTATTATGGGGTTATTTTAGACTATTTGGTTGGTAGGTATACGTGGCGGGTAAAGAAATTTCATGGTGAGAAAAGTAATGTCAAAACGGCAAAAACTCTCTAAAAACCTGTTTATGAAAATTTTTCACGTCTTTTCCATCGTTAGACCTGACACGTGGGTTCTCTGTGAGGGGTGGGTAGTAATTATTTAGGTGAGAAGGGTTTTCAAAAGAACTAGATCCTTATAGTATATAAGAAATCTGTACATTTATTTAAAAAAATATACATGTAACTTCTGCTGCTGTCATGGAGAAAACAAGAGACAACAATTTTTTATGGAATAGGAGGATATCCCCCTACTGATTCTATATACTTCATCAGTGTGAGACGACCAACGACTTGGCGAGGCCTTAGACGTGTGCTTCCTTTGATGTGGTGACATAGGGATTCTTTTAAGTTTTAATCCAGCGAGAAATTCGTCCTCACGGGGAGTCGAACCCAGGACCCGAGAAGTACGGTAAAACAAAAAAAGATATGCAATTACAGTAAGGTTCCCTTCCATTGATTCATGTGGAGATCAGACCCATTCCTTGCTCTCTGAACAACCCAAACAAATTCCTTTATAGTAGCTTGAACGCTCTGAGACAACCATTCCATCCATTGAAATTTAAGGATCAATGAAGGAATTTTCCTGTGTGTTAGAGACTCTTAGAGGACCTACAAGAAGTGGTTCCAAATAACCATCGGTGATAGCTCGCTGCGCTTCCTTGTAACGAGCCCAAGTAACCATGTATAGACCAGCAATTACGAAGGCTCCCCCAATAATGCTGAAACGAGTGGAATACAAGTGTACAGGGTCAGAAACGATGCAGTTCATTGAGGTCGTAAGGTGAGAATAAAGAATAACAAGTCAACAACTACACTGGTAAAAACTCTACCACTTTCATGTTTCACCAAACACCACAAATGTTGTTATTTCGCATGAAAAGAGTATCATGCAACAAAACTAAAAACATATATGCAAGGGCTGACAGTTCAAATGATCCATGATTTGAGAAATAAACGCGACAGCAATGTTCGAGCAGCACATTTTAGCAACATTAATATGGCAGTGTGTTGAATCAAACCTTCCAACGTAAACTGGGGCACCAAGAAAAATAGTTGAGAGGATAGTGGAAAATGCTGGTTGGAGTGGATTGTAGAGAGCAACTAGAGAAGGCCCAAGAATTTTGTTTGCCCATGTCATAATTCCATAGCTCATACAAGATGCAACAATTCCCTGAAGGTACAAGTAAGAAATTTGATTAGATAACAAAGGAGGAGGTTGCTAAATATTAGTATCATTGTAACTCAAGTAATGCAATCTAGGAAATAATGCTAAGGCACATAGAGATACTTACAGCATATAGAACAGCTATGATCTCTGTTTTTGTCATTGCCCACTCATGGAGCCCATTGGTTGCAAGTACTCTAGTTAACACCATAAAGATGGCAGCAAAAAAATATGAATAAGCTGTCAAGGATAAGCTTGCAGGATATCTTATCATTACGGGAGCCTGTAATAGTCATGGCAGAAAAGGACACCAATTTCTATCAATCACGAACATAAACAGTATACTAGCTTTCCCATCTTGTTGACGGGTAAGGACGATAAAAAAAGGGGGTCCGGTTGATAAACATTAAGTCCACAAGCGAGAATACACAAGCTCCAAAATTTGCATTACCTGTATGACTAGATAAGCAGCCACCAAGAAGCAGTTTCCTATAAGACACAAGACACCAAGATGCCATGTTCCGAAACCATACTCGAGCATGGTTGATGTCAGCCACTGGGTCGGATAGGTAGTGCTGCTCCATGTGCCGGGAGTAACAATACCATTTGCTGTATCGGTGCCTCCCAAGCCAATCAAGGATGGGCCTCTATACAAAGCCATCAGAATGGCACCAGAGACGCATACAACTGTGCCGAGAACTTTAAGGATGCCGTTCTTGGTGGAGACGTTGATGGCTTCAACACTGAAAAAAATTTGGAGTTTTAGTCAGAGTTCAGTTTGATCTCTCACAGCAGGTCTGGTTATGCAGGATCATAACACCCAAATTGGTGGCGATTCAGGGGGTGACAGGTCAGTGAGACAATGAACTCGGATCCTGAATTGCCAATTGAAATTCAGTGTTACGAGGAATCTTATGATAGTCACCCAGCAATAGCAGCCAAGACAAATGTGAGCACCGGTATGGAGGGCTGGAAAGCTGCAGCGTAGGAAGCGCTCGTGTAGCGGAGGCCGACGAGGAAGAGGAGCGGGTTCCCATAAAGCCTGCAGAAATCGAGCGTCACTGAGTTTTCCAGGGGTTCACTGAATCGCTAGGTACATAACCCCATGATGAGCAGAGGAAGGAAGGAATTAGCCAATACTACCCAGTGAAGCCAAGAAGAGCAAAGGAGGCGAGGAGCTGAGGGGTCACCGGAGGCCTCACACTTCTGCAAGAAAGGGCACCAAATTTATAATTCGGTTCAGTAGTATCTCTGCGCATTCCTATGGTGCTAGCTGTTGAAAATATGTAAATTCAGAAGAAAAAAACGAAAGCAATTGGAGTAGCAAGCGAAGGAGCACAGCATAGAAGAGCAGAGGAGTAGCGGCGCCGGCGCACCTCTCGCGGAGGAAGGCGACGGGGGCGAGGACGGCGAGGGCGAGGAGGTCGCGGTAGACGCAGAAGACGACCTGGTTCATGCCGACGTTGAGGACGGACTTGGTGAGGGGACGTGGTAGCTGCTGTAGGCGAGCATGACCAAGACCATCCCGGCGTGCGCCCGCCACGCGCCCTTGCTGTCCGCCGCCGGGCACCACCGGAGCAGCGCAGCGCCGCCGTCTCCCGTCTCGACTCCTCCCATGTTTGCTTGGATTTGCCTCAGAAAATAAAAATCTCCCGTTGCGGAATTCCAGGGGCTTTTGGGAGTTCGTTGGGTGGGACAGGCAGCGAGTCGAAGGGGAGAAATCATTTGGCGTAGCTTCCCTTTGACTTCCAGTACGGGCCCGCTGGACATGGGGTCCATCTGTCAGTGACCACACGTGTTGAGGAACCGCTTCCGCGTGAGTACAGCAAAAAATAACCATATTTTTTTGGCAGTTGCTCAGTTGGGGCAGCCGGCGGCGAACACCCGTTGCCACAAGCCGCCAACTACACGCAAGTGACGCAACGGGCACGCAAAGAGATATCCCATATTTCCTCTGACGTGTTACTGGATCGCTGATAATCTGCGCTGCTTATTACGGAAGAGGAACCGCACAGTGTGGAAATCCAAACATTTCTATAGGCGTATAGCTTCCAAAGTCACACGAGGGGAGTTTTGTTTTCGCAACTAAGCCTGCATGAGTCACCCCATGATTTGGCCTGGACTTAATTCCTTAGTAGTTTTGTCATATATAGTATGAGTTATGACTTATGACTAATATTATCTCCATTTTTTAGTGTGAAGTAAGATTTGAAAAGACAAACTTCTTACTTCTTTTTGAAAAAATCATAAAATTTTAAATTTAAAAGATTCGTAAAATGTATTCACAATTATATAATTACATTCATATTATATATATATGTTAATACAATAGGAATCCACATCTCTTGATGCCATTGTCCTTTTTTTTACTAGAGTATGCCATTATGATTCACCCAACATCCGATGAGAGCGGCAAATTAGAGAAACAAGGGCATGTTTGGTGCGGTTCGTGGGCTCCGGCTCCACGCGTTGTAGCACTACCGCAGCTAGGCAGAGTCGGACTAGGGAAGCCACTTATTTCGGCTTCTGCAGCTCCTCCTTCTATGTAGTTCATTTTGCTTCTAGTTCTGTGTTCTACAGCTCAGAACATTAGGGTGTGTTTGGATGGAGGGACGGGACGGAACGGAACGGGACAGGATCATCCCCATTTTAGAGGTGTTTGGTTGGGAGTCACGTGGGACGGAACGACATCAAAATAGGAATTTACCCTAAAGTGTCGAACCATCTCGTCCCCCGTACACGCCGTTCGATCTCCGTCTTCCTGCGGTCTCCTTTCTTCCTCGCACGCTGTCCAGGTGACGGCGGTGGGGCGCCGCTGCTCCTGGCGGTGGGATAGCCTAGCAACGGCGGTGGGGGCCGCGGCTTCAAGCGGCGCGGGGCGGCCGGGCGACGGCGGTGTCGGGCCGCGGCTCCAGGCGGTAGGCTGGCCAGGCGACGACGTTGGGGGGGCGCTGCTCCAGGCGGCGGGCTGGGCTGGCGACGGCGGTGGGGGCCGCGGCTCCAGGCGGCCGGGCGATGGCAGTGTCGGGCCGCGGCTCCAGGCGGCGGGCTGGCCAGGCGACGGCGTTGGGGGCGCTGCTCCAGGCGGCGGGCTGGCCGGGCGACGGCGGTGTGGGGCCGCTGCTCCAGGCGACGGGCGGCCGGGCGACGGCGCCGGAGAGGGGGGCGGAGCAGCGGGCAGATCGGCGCCGGAGCATGGGCGGAGCAGCGGAGCAGAGCCGGCGGTGGAGGGCCTCTACGGTTGTTTTTCTAGTGGCTGACATATGGAGCCCACATGTGTGAGTGACCGACAAGTGGGTCCCGTAACTAACTGACCACAAACGGTGTTCACAAACTTTACAGCTTCATCCCATCAACCAAACATCGAACTAGGATCATTCCATCCCTCTAACCAAACATTTGATGGAATCATATCGTCCTCAGAAACAGGGATCACTCCATCCCGTTCCGTCCCGTGCCTCCATCCAAACACACCCTTAGTGTGTGGTGTACTTAGCTGAAGCCTAAGAGGGCGGAGGTGTAGAGCCCTGCCAAAAGGTGCTAAAGTTTATAGCTTGGACACTTGCCTTTTGCTAAATTTAAAATTATAATTTTAATATTTTTACAGCTATAGTTGCCACATTGTAAAAGGGGTATATATATATTAAATATTTTATAAAATATCATAGAAATAAATAGAAAGTCACTTAGATTAAAAGCGTGCAACATCGAAAATCAACTATTGGTAGATCTATAATAAACTGTTGTAACATTCTAAATCAATTATTGCAACATCACATTACATGTCAAACATCCCAAAAGTAATCGCTACAAAATTATAGATCATCTTAAAACAACTATTGCAACAAAAACTCTAGCTGCAACATCATCACAATCACAATGAAAGTGCACACAAAAAGTTGCCACTGCAATACCCATTGTTGGAGTTGGAGTGTTTCTCTCACCACAACATCATCGCATGGCTATCATAACAAAAATAAGCGTTAAAAGTTCCCACCGCAACATTTGTGTAACACCCAAAAATAGCCTATTTAAAATTTTTAGTAATTAATTGGCTTTTATTTAATTTGTTCATAATTAATATAGGCTAAATACAATATTTATGAATATTAAAATCAAATACAAGTTGTAGAAATATTTTTGTTGCATTCATGCCGCTGCATTTATTTTTGTATTGCTTGTGATTCAAACGAGAGTTTAAATTTATTTAAATTCGAATTTGAATCGCCTTGTTTGACCCTTAGAAAAAGTTGTTCTAGCCCGGGTTCGCTTTTGCCCCCTCAAGTCCTGGCCCGCGCTGCTCTTGCTCCTTCAATTCCCGAGCCAGCCCAACCCCCTCCACTTCTTTCTCCCCGTAGCCCAGTCAGCTTGCTCGGCCCAGCTTTCCCTGGCCCACTCCCCCTCTTCTCCCTCGCTCAGCCCACCGCCACCCCCTCCGCGCGCAGCTCGGCCCAACACCCCGCTCGGCCCAACCGCAGCGCCCCCCTTTTTCCCTCTCTCCCTCCCACCGACAGGCGGGCCCCACCTGTCGGACTCCCCTTTCACCTCTCGCCGCGCTCCCCTCTCCCCCGACGCGAGTCACGTCGCTCCGCCCCGGCCGCGTTGGCACCTTCCCGCGCCCGTGCCTCACCCAGGCAGCTTCGCCGAACCATCCCCGCGCTCCCTTTCCATCCTTGGCTCCATGCGCGCAAGAAAAAGCGGCTCCCCTCGATGGGAATTCCCGATTCGCCCCCGGCCGCCGCCGATTTCCTTGCCCCGCGCCCCGAGCACCCCCTAGGCCTTATAAAAGCGCCCTCCCCCATCCCCACAGCTCACCAGCGCCTCTCCCGAGCCTCTAGCCCTCCACAGTGCCTTCCCCCTTGCTCTAAGCCCGAGCGCCGCCGCCTCTCGTCGGGCCGCGCCGTCGACCCCCGCCACGGGTTTCGTGCTTCGGTAAGCGTCACCCCGGGTCCGATTTCCCTCCTCGTGCCCCTAGCGCACTCGCCCGCCTCACCAGAGCTTTGTCTCCGCCTCTCGCCGTCGTCCGGCCGCCGTGAACCCCCCAGGTAGACTCGCCATGGCCCCAGCTCCATCCTCGTCCAGATCCCGCCGCCAATGGCGCCCTGGAGCGCCAGATTGGTGTCGCTCCGGCGATGCGCCACCGCGCCTCGCGCAGCGCTGCCGTCTCCGCTGTCGCCGGCCGCCCTCCCTCTCGCCCGATCCGCTCCAGGGCGTTGGATCTAAATCCAATGGCCCACAGGCCTCCCCGCCCCCGAGTCAAATCTTTATGTAACGGTCAGCGCCGGCACTTTTTCAAAAGAGCCCCTCTCTTTCCCGAGAATCAACCCGCGGTCCACTCCAGTAGGAAAGTATTTACAAATGTGCCTTTAGATTTATGAAAAACCCCCCTGCGCTTTTTCAATATAGAACCCACCGTCCTATTAGGTTTATTTGCGTGTAGGCCCTCCTGTTTTAACTCTTAATTACGTATAGGTCCCTAGTTTTTCATAAATAAGCCCCTGGAACCTTTTAAAAATTGTCAGCAGGTCCCTGGAACTTAGAAAACCCATATGTTTTCCGTTTTAACTCCGATTAGTGTGATTTTCGCGGTCATATGTTCGTAGTGAAGCGTAGAATATTTCTAGAACCTTTATTTGTACTGTTTACACTATTTGATGTACTGTTCTAATAGATTATTATTTGTTTTCATGTATTGGCTTGCGTGGATGTTTCTGTGGTGATTCGTGTCCAGTCGGTGAGCCGTTCGCTTTGGATTTCGAGTACATGGAGAACTTTCCGGAGCAGGACTCGCAGCAGCAGCCACCTTTTGAGGAAGGCAAGTTATAGCACGAACAATCCTTGCTGCCTAAACACACTTTTTACATACATTTACTTTCATGTGCATGTGTCTAAATTGATGTCCTATTAAGGTTGTACCTAGTTTGTTTACTCCTATCCTTTGATTACCTTGGGTTTATGCATATGGGTAGATTTTGCTATGCGCAGCTACTGTCACCATTTTCTAACTATTAATTTTGACTTAATGGTTCACTTCAACATTAACGATAAAACTTGCTTTTTAGCAACATGGTTTAGGGAACTGGTCATGTGTTGTGTGCTTTGCTCCAGTGTCTCTCCCTAAGGTCTGGCTATTATGGTTCTTAAAGCGGCAACCCAGGAGCCTGTCGCCACCGCTAGAACTATTATGGCTCTGGTCTTGGTCAAATAACTTGTACATCTCTAGCTTGCCAGTGGTTACCGGTGGGGCCGACGGCGTTATGGGAAGTAAGGCATGGGGTGTTTCTTGATTCCACCGAGGACGGTAGCCCCGTCGGCTAGGTCTCGTTAGAACCAGTCCCGTGTTGTGAGTCCCTACGATGGGGAACTCCGCACGTTGCGCATTATTAGGTTCGATGCCCGCGCTCTGGATGCCATTGACCCCCTTATGGTGTGACTCCGTAAGCGTAAGTCAATCTTGGTGCCTAGAGTCTCACCACCTTATTGTACCTTAGCGGCTACTGTCTTGTTAGGGTGTCTTGTGAAAAACATCGTAGCGTCCCTATGCAAACACACATCGGAAGTGTTGATGTGCGTGGTTGGGTGCAAAGTTTTTTTGAACTTTTACGCGACTGGTGGGTAAAGGGCGAAACCTCTGCAGAGTGTAAATCTATCATGATAGCCTTTCTCAGGGTCACGAGCGGCCTGAATCCTTTTTTATTAGAAGATGATGTTTATTTATGTTTAATGTCACTTACACTTTATTAATTGGGTTACAACTGGGTTCCATTCACCGGTAGTAATTTGGTTAATGTTAAAATGAACCAGCTAAAAATGCTAATGCAGTTGAGCCGTGTCTAGCCTATTTTGAGCCTTCATACTCGTGCTATACTTGCTAAGTAATTGTTTACTTACACTTGTCATTTTATTCAACAAAATTTCGGATGGGTAAACAGATTGGGCTGAGCATGAGTCTGCTGCTGAGTTTCTCGAAGATTTAGCGTACTACTGAGCTGTGGTCCCCCAGTCAGAGTCCCTGTGGATTGCGGCTCCATTAGTTGAGAGTTTATTAGTCTTCCGCTGTTATTGCTTAGATCATTTATGAAGCACTCTGATGTAAAAACTTTATTTAATGAAGAATTTATTCCAGCATATGTTCTCTGTTTATCATATTTGTTCGCTATATGTGTACTATGACTTCCTGGGCACACATATGACCGCATTCGGGTTTTTGTGAAAATCTGGGTGTGACAATTTGACGTTGGGTTGGAGCATTCAATTTTTGATTTGGGCATCGGACACTCTAATCCAAGCATTACCATAGTTTTTGTCACTTTTTCTAAATTTACATTTGTTAAGGACTCTTTACTTAGGTATTTTCTTCACATTCATTTATTGAGACCAGACTATAATATTTTCATAGCTAGTTATTAATTTTATCTGATACAGACTCTTTGTTTTCGTCTAGGTCATAAGATTATTATAACAAGAACGTTGGTACTTTTTTATTTTTTCCGGATTAATATGGTTATTTGTAGACCTTACGAGCAAATATGGTGGCTTCTTTTAAGGGCCAAATACCAAGATAACAGATATATTATACACATGCGTCTCAAGGTTTTAAATTAGCCATATTGCTCACCCACTACGAGAGATCCTCACATCCGCACCGGCTGGGAACGACCTTTAGCACCGGATTTCCAACCTTCCGGTGCTAAAGGGTGGCACCTTTAGCACCGGGTTAAATAACCGGTGCTAAAGGTGCACCATCGTTAAAAAAAATGTGTGTTGCTGCGGGGATTCAAACTCAGGACCTCTTGGCTCGCGTGTACCCACATAACCATCTCACCTATGCAGCACATGTGATAGGATAGAAGATGTGTTTCTTTTGAAGTAGCATGCGACACCCCCTTTAGCACCGGATCGTAATACCAACCGGTGCTAAATGTGACTTTTAGCACCGATTGTTGTTACCAACCGGTGCTAAAGGGGCCCCGAGGGCACCCCAATTTTACACTCGATGCTAATGTTGCATTAGCACCGGATCTTAAGTGCACCGAGGCATATGAGAGGGGCGGATGTGAAGATCTCTGGTAGTGACCATCCAATGCTAACGTTTGTGTTTCAGTTAGCAATGCATCTTCTCTAGCAAATAAACGAATGTTAAGGGGTGACAGATCCAATGGTTGGGAATACTTGCCAAACACAGAGAAGTAGGCAGCACGTCAACATAAGACATGCGGAGTATGTGGTGGCTAAGGTAGAGCAAGGGGATTAGACTGTTCGCACTGATAAAAGTCTACTCTATCCTCTAAAACAGAATATTTTGTCCTAGTCATCAAGATTCCCTACTCTATCTCACTTTTCTCCGCACTGGTCGCACTCTACATTCACTCTCTATCCCAACTACCAAAGCGTGGGACCCACATCTTTCTTTTTTCTTCCTCTCTCTTTCTCCTCCTTCCCCCTTTCTTCCCCGCTCTATTTTCTCCGCCGAGAACATCCCTACCACCCCCGGTCTCTCTCTCCTCTATCTCTGTCTGCTCTCACGCACCTTCTCCACCCCCTCCTGCCAGCGTGCCGCCGCCGCCGCTCGGGTCAGGCCCTTCTGCCCGCACACGCGCCGCCCCGCCCCTCCCTCCCTTCCCGCGCTGCCTCGAGCGGTGCGCGGCGGACGGGCTAGCGGCATGCGGCGCGCGAGGCGAGCGGCTCGCGAGGCCACGTGCGCTGCGGAGTTGGAGGAGTGGCGGAGCTGGTGGAGCGGCGGCAGGCGCGGAGCGGTGTGCGGGCGTGGCTCGAATGCGGGCGAGCGCAGGCGGGGGAAGGGAGCAGGGGAAGGGGCGGCGGCGGCCTCGGCGTGAATCCGGCGAGCGCGGGGGAAGGGGAGCAGGGGGAGCGGCGGCCGCTCTGGCGTTGCGCGAATGGCGGCGGGAGCGGGAGCGGCAGCCGTCGGCGTTGGCTCTCCCCGCGCGGGGGAAGGGGAGCAAGGGAAGCGGCGGCCGCTCCGGAGTTGCGTGGACGGCGGTGGCGCAAGCGGGAGCGGCGGCACGCGTTGACCGGCCCCTCGCGTCAGCGAGCGCGGGGTGGCCACCTCCTCTTCCTCGCGCGGATCAAAAGGCAGTGGCGGGGCAGGCGACGAGCGGGCGGGCGGTGGCGGTGGAGCGAGGCGGACGCGAAGGGGTAGGGCGGAGCAGGCGGAGGCGGAGCGGCGGTTGGAAGGGCGCGCGGCGGTGGGACCCACGCCGACGTGGCGCTTGCCGTGCGGCCCGCGACGCCGCCAGGCTTACCGTGCGGGAGGGCCGACCGGGGAAATAGCGCGGCTTTACCGGCCGCCGCTGCAGGCCATAAACGGCACCCGCACGGTATGCACGCCTACGTGGCGCGTACCATGCGGGATGCCGGGCGCCGGTGCGGGCAGCCTTAGAAGATGTGCTCGCTAGATAGGGCTCACCCCCACTCGCTTCACTTTTCTATATAAGACCTTGTTTAGATCCCAAATTTTACCCTCAAAGTTCACTATACATAAAGAAAATTGACATCACATCAAAATGTCATAGCATGCATGGAGTACTAAATGTAGATGAAATAAAAAACTAATTGCACAGTTTTGTTGTACTCTACGAGACGAACATTTTGAGCCTAATTAATCAATTTTTGGACAATTTTTTATACATACAAACGAAATGCTACAGTGACGCACGCACCTGAAAGACCAAAGTTTGCTCCTAAATTTAAGAACTAAACAACAAGGGCTAAGCATGGAACGTTGAGAACTGGGTGCTAAAAATGTGGGCCCCAATAGTGAATGCATGAAGCATATTTTTTGGTTCTTGGCTAAGTTTTTTTTAAAAAAAAGAATGGTAGGATCTTCAAAGGACTATACACGTTTTGTTAAGTTTTGGAAAACTTCTTTCAAAATACTGTTTTGTGGTTCTTGACGGTATGTACATAAATGAAATGGCCGAACATGTTTGCACTTTTTCTAGAGAAGGCAACGGATGCACGCTCCTTATATGTTGTTTTTCTAGAGATAGGACTGTGTGCGAATTAGCTATAGGCCCTTAAAATATGGGCAGGGGGGTAAGGAAGTTTAAGGGCACGTACAACCCACATATATGACCTGTCTTTTTGTTGCCACATAGATCAAATGAGCTGACGTGGCTATCATTTAATGAGGAAAGAGAGTGTTGCTGTCTATCTCGTCTACTGCTTTGGCTCGTGCTCCCATGCAAAACATCAGAAACCAGAGTGCGTATTTATTATCACACAGACAGCTAAATAGACAGCAGCTGTCTTAACTATTGTAGAACTGACTATTTAACTGTCTGTATGTGTTAAATAGATAGCAGTTGTCTAAACTGTTGTTGCCGTAATGTGTGCCTAATTTTCCAATGGTTGTCTTTATACATTTTTCACTATCAGCTAAAAATTACTTTGATGTTTTGGACATGACGACAAAGTCTCCTGTCCGTGTCTTTCACCACTTCTGTTTATCAGAATATATTTATAAAGGTTGACAAATATACAAAAGTATACAAGTATTTTTCTATACAAACATAAACATATGTCAATGTCTTGGAAAAAAACGATTGAGACAACCATCCGATCCACTGAGATTTAAGGATCGATGATGGAACTTTCTTTTGTCTTGGGGACTCTTGGATAACCCACAAGAAGAGGGTCCAAATAACAATCATCTATCAGTGCTTGGTGTGCTTCATTGTAGCGAGCCAGAGTAACTATGTATAGACCAGCTATTACGAAGACTCCCCCAATAATCCTGAAAGGAGTTGAATACAGGCATGCAAAAACTGGTCAGGATCAATGCTACTCTGCTACATGATAAGTTTGTTAAGGTTCTAATCAAGAGCTATATATGTCTATACACAAACTTCACCACTTTCACGTTTCATCAAGTACCGCAAATGTTGTTAATTAGCTTGACAGAGTATCATGCAAAAAACAATAGAATCGCTACTATCAAAAACATAAAATAAAAATCACTACTCAAGTGGTACCAGTTGAAAGGACACATGATTTGAGAAATACTACGTAACTGAATAGCGTTCAAACAGCACATTTTTGGCAAAATAATATGGTAGTGTTTTGAGTCAAACCTTCCAATGTAAACTGGTGCACCAAGAAACATGGTTGAGAGGATGGTAGAGCATGCTGGTTGGAGTGGATTATAGAGGGCAACTAGAGAAGGTCCAAGAATTTTGTTTGCCCATGTCATGGTCGCGTAGCACATACAAGATGCAACGATTCCCTGAAGGAACAAGTAACAAATTTGGTCACATAACCAGGAGAGGGTACGGTTCAATAAATCTCAGCATCACCGCTATGCAAGCAAGTGATGCAACTAGTCTAAAGCATAAAGGCATATAGAAATACTTACTGCATATAGAACAGCAACGATCTCAGCTTTTGTCAGTGCCCACTCGTGGAGCCCGTTGGTCGTAAATACTCCAGTTAACACCATAAATATGGCGGCAAAAAAATAGGAATAAGCTGTCAAAGATAAGCTTGCAGGATACCTTATAATCACGGGAACCTGTAAATGGTCACAGCAGAAAAAAGGACACTAGTTTTGCATCAATCGTGACCACAAATTAGCATCCCTATCTCTATCTTGTCGTTGGATGAGAATATAGGAGTATATATACACAAGAAAAATAAGAACCTGGTCAATAAATATTGAACCCACAAGCAGGGATGAATATATCAACCCAAAAGCAGGATCAATCCAAAATTCGCATTTACCTTTATGACTAGATAAGCACCCACCAAGAAGCAGTGCCCTACAAGGCACACGACACCAAGATGCCATGTCTCTACACCCAACTCAAGCATGGCTGATCTCAACCACTCAGCAGGATACAGTGTGACGTTTCCATCTGCAGCACTGGTCGTCGTCTCTCCCAGGCTGATCAGGGACGGGCCTCTGTACAAGGCCATCAGAACGGCGCCGGAGACGCATACAGCCGTGCCGACAACTTTGACGATGCCGTACTTCGTGGAGATATTGATCGCTTCAACGCTGGAAAAATGGTGAGAGTTTCATTTAGAATGTAGTGGTAGCTGTTGACTTCAGGATTAACACCTGACTTTTCTCCTGAATTGCATGGCCGGCCGGCCAATGGAATCGATCGGGTGTTGTTACCCTGCGATCGCAGCCAAGAGGAACGCGAACACTGGCACGGAGGGCTCGAAGGCCGCGGCGTAGGAAGCGTTGGTGTAGCGGAGGCCGACGAGGAAGAGGAGCGGGTTCACGAAGAGACTGCGGAAATTTCAAGGCCGGAGAAATCGATCAGCGTCGCGGGCCGGCGGGCCAGCCGATGGAATGCTCGTGCAGAGACTGGATTTGAAGTGATCGTACCCAGTGAAGCCAAGGAGAGCGAAGGACGCGAGGAGCCGAGGGGTCACCGGAGGCCTCACTCCTCTGCAACACCGGAGGAAATGGATGATTAAGTGAGATCAGGGAGGGAGAGCAGAGCAGAGGAGAGGAGGAGGAGATGAGCAGCGGCGCCGGCGCACCTCTCGCGGAGGAAGGCGACGGGGGCGAGGACGGCGAGCGCGAGGAGGTCGCGGTAGACGCAGAAGACGACCTGGTTCATGCCGACGTCGAGGACGGACTTGGTGAGGACGTGGTAGCCGCTGTAGGCGAGCTGGACGAAGGCCATCCCGACGTGCGCCCGCCACGTCGCGCCCTTGCTGTCCGCCGCCAGGGCACCCAGCAGCCGCCGCCATCTGGCCGCGCTCCACGGCGGCGGCGAGCGCCGGTGGAGCCGCGTCGTCGGCACGTCGTCGCCTTCCTCTCCCATCTCCAGTTCTCCGCTGCAGTGCTGCACGCCAACTCTGCTTCTCTGACTTCCCAAAAAAAAAAAATCTCCTGCTTGGGCATTTTGGGATCCGGTGGCTACCAATAATAACCAAGCATCGTGACATCGGCGATGGAGACTCAGATTCTTTCCCGGCTCGCTTAATCCACCCGGAAACCCTGGCTCGCCTCGCCTGAGCGAGACAGTGGCACCACTAACTTGTGGTTGGACACTAGTGGCTGTTCTCTGAACCTCACCTCTCGCGGACGTCTTTCCCGCCCTCTTCTCTCACTGTTAACCTAGTGTGTTCGACGCCATCAGCTCTGGCCTTGGAAATGTTCACCAGCCTTCTTTGTCCCTTACGAACGTGAGCGCTGGATGGAATCCGGACGTTACACCGTGAGGATCGCGTGGCTTCTTCATACATACTGACGGCGAGGAAGATTCGAGGGCTAACTGCACCTGAGACAATCCAGTCTTTACTAGTATAATTGAACATCAGCTCTGGCCGACTGGCCTTGTAAATGTTCTCTGAACTCACCAGCATGCGACGATGCGGTGGCCGTCGTCGTCGATGCCGCCGGTAGAGCAACCTAACACGAGCCTTCCGCTAATGAGAGCAGTGGCGACCTGCGCCTGAGCCGAGGACGGGGAGCGGAGGCGGCCAGCGGCGGTCTGCGCCGATCCGTCCTGCCGGGGATGGGATCGCCAAAGCGGCGGCGGCGGGGTGGGTCGAGGTCCGCTCCGCGGATGAGAGCAACGAATCCTTTTCTTCTCCTGGTCCACGTGTCATCCGCAACTCTAATCTTCTTCCGGTGGATTTGAGATGCTTGAAATGGCTTTAATCTTTCACTCGTGGGATGCTTGAAACAGCCTAATCTTCCACTCGTGGAATTACTCACTCCATATGGTTCTTTATGCAATGGTCGGGGACATTGATCAATAGGCACAAGCACGACTATGAGTAATAAAATAATTGCTGCAGTAACAAATAATCCAATACAACTCTAAATAGTTCACCAACAGATAGATTACATTTTTAGAAAACAGGTACTAGTTTCATTTTTAAATTTAAAAATGATCTAGTTATGACTATTTAGATATTAAATAGATTTTGTTATTTCCAAAATTAGAAAAAAACTGCTTTCAAACTCGCTAGGGGACTGGATTTATTCGGTTTTCAATGGTTGTATTACTCAATATCTACTTATGTAGTTTGAAGTTGAAAATTAGATTATTTGTGATTTTATCGAAGGATGTAGATTAGTTTTTTCCAAATTAAATCAGTAATATCCTAGAGTGCAAATAGTTTCATGCTATCACTATAGTACGCAATCGCCATAATGAACACAAGTATTAAAGTGAAGGAAATTATAACATGTAGGCATCTAAGTAATGTAGTTTAAGCATAAACAACTTTCATGTTCATATATACATCACATTGTTTCTATATATTCCCTCCATATTGGTATTGGATGACATTTTGGACAAGATTTTAGTCACACATTGGGAAAATAAATCATGAATAACTTTTAAGCCGTTGAGTTTGGAAATGTGAAAACCATATGAATAGATTTGTTTTAAAAATTATTTTTATAAAAGTATACATATATTATTTTTTAATAAATATTTTTGTAAAAATAAGAAGTCAAAGTTATGTTTTGAAGACCGTATTGTTGTTCTAAACGTCATCTAATACCAATATGGAGGCAGTACATACTTATTTTTTATTGCACCAGAACATGAAGTATTGAGCCATAGAACATACAAATTTAGAAAGAACCACACCTTAATAATTTTAATTATTTCCCGCATCAAATTTTGAATGCCATAAGCTCACAATGAATTTGCAAATGATAGATAATGCCTCCATACTAAAATGTAAGTCATTTTAGTTTTATTCTAAGTCAAACTTCTCTAACTTTAATCAAGTTTATAGAAAAACATACTATTATCTATAACATCTAATTAGTTTCATCAAATACACCATGATATATGTATTTGTGGTGCATTTTTTTATATTGTAGACGTCGATTTATTTTTTAATAAAAAATAGTGCAACATAGAGAAGTTTGACTAGGGCAAAAAACAACAACAACCATGTTTTAGAATAGTGGGGGGGGGGGGGGTAGAAAGCAGGCATAATATGACAATGAATTACAAAATCAAATTGACATTCTCTACAAATTTATTAGATAGTTTTGATAAGACATCCAACTTTATCCAACCTCTAGTTATCTCAATTTATATACGATGCATGAAGTTATTTCACGGAAGTTCAACATAAAGATGAACTAGACATTACTCGACCTTAGATTATTTTAGGTGACCAAAACATGCAAAATAGACAAAAGGAACATTTTAATTTATCTTAAGGGTGTTCTAGTTCCTTATAATAATTTTCTTGAAAGCCATATTAACTAAATTGGAAAGAAAAATGGTAAAAATATCATGGATAAGGTTTCTAGGACTGGCTACATTGTTTTATGTTACCGAGAACATCTACGGTAGACAAAAAAGTGTCAAATGATGGACTAGATCTATCATGAAAGAACCAACCCCTTCGGTGATGCTTGTTGGACTTATTTGGGAATTCAATGGGAACCTTCTTTGGGTTTTCAGCAGATGGTACTTCAAGCCAGACGGCGGTTTCAGTCGGTAATTTTCAGGGAAGTTTTCATCGCGGCTACTGGGCGATCTAGTGTCACCGTAATGATATTATTTTTGATAATGGCTCTCTCTCTTTCTCAAGTTGGAGAAGTCTTTTCATCAAGGAGCTGAAAACGGTTACCCTACGGGCTAAACCGCGGATTAGTGATCTGATCAATATTTGGCTGAGTAGTCTCTTGTAATTTTCCTTTTTTCCCTTGGGCCTTGTACAATGTAAATATTTCTTTTTTATATATAAAAATAGGGGTAGGGTCCTCCCCGCTGATTCCCGTAAAAAAAAGAAGCAGCCCATCTCATGCACTACCTTTTCCATTGGCCTCCTTATCCACCAACCATCCAATCCATGGTCTCTCCTCTTCACCTATCTTTATCCACTCATCTCTCTTTTGTCTTCTCCATGCTTTGCTACTTCTCATCTATAGCCTCATATTATGTGGGACCCACTTACTAATTTGTGGGTTCCATGGTATTGTTTAATTATTTTGAAAAATATCCTTGATGATTTTTGTTGTTTGCAGTTACATTGTCCATAGACAATAAAAATATTATTTATTTGTTTCTGTGTACAAAAACAATAGGTAAACTTTGTATGTTGCATTAGCCTTAATAATTTTTTGATTTATCCTTTCAATTAATTATAAACTCACAAAACATAATTGAATTATTCATTCATTATTGATTTCATTTTTAATATTACTGAAAACTATGAATCGGTATAGCATAGCACGCCAATCGGTTCTGTATATCTATTAATATCCAAAAAAATGAATAGCTAAGAAAAAAAGATTGGATGTGATCATTTTATTTTAAATTGTGTTTTATTTTTTATTTGATTCAATTCATGAATGTGGTGCTACTTTAAGCGTAATAGGATAACAATTTTGTATTTTATCAATGTTTTATGTTTCTTTCTATAGATGCGTATCTTCCATCAACTTGACTACTATTACCCTAATGTCATACATGTGTAATTTAGATAACCATTAAGAGGTTACTTTAGGCTATATTTTCAAAGATGTGAAATAATGGTAGGAGTTTATGCTTTTAAAGGACTTTTAGGATTTATTTTTTAGCATGCTAAGCAAGGATTAATGTGAATGCTCAAAAAATTTCGCAATAAGTAATAGTGAGGTTCAAGATAAAAAGTTATAATTATGTGAAATTCAACATAAATCTACTGTTCGTTTTTCGGACAAAATATTCAAAAAGTTTGAAAAGATTTCACGTTAATATTTTATAACTGAAGACGTTTGCAGCGCGCTCTCTCCTTTCGGTCAGCCCTACTACCAAACACCCGTTACATACTTTTTTAAACAAACACTCGTTACATAAAGTAGCATCTCGAACACGAAATTTGCATGCTTTAATTTCCTCCACTGCGAACATACTCTACGCCCAAGCTGAAAGAAAGCCTGAACCAGAGCACCCACGGGCACGGAAAAGCGCTGATCCGAAAACGGCGGATTCCCCCCGCGCACCAGTCCAACGAACGCACCCACCACCCCCCGGCCCGGCCCGGCCCGCTCACCACCACCCACCCACCCCCGCTTCCTGCTCCCTCCCCCAGGGTCACCCCCGTCATTTCCGCCCCTTTACTTTTCCGCCTTCCCTTTCACACTCACTGACTCACCACCCCCCTTCTTCTCGTCGTCACATCACTCTCCCTCCCCCACGCGCGCCCGCTCCCGCAGTCGCCCGCCTGGGTACAATAAATTTTCCCAGCGCGACGGCGCCCCGCCCTCCCACTCCGTTCCTCCTCCCTTCCCCGAACCTTCCCCGGCCACCCCCGATCCCTCCTCCCCCGGTTTTTAAGCCCGCCTCGCGCCTTCCGGCGAGCCGCCACCAGGCTCGGAAGGAGGGGGGAGAGGGAGGGTTTGTCTGATCGGGGCGGAGCCATGGCCGAGAACCGCAAGTTCGTGCTGCCCGGCCAGCCACCAGGTACGAGCGGCTCGAGACCGGTCGCCTCTGCTTCCGGGTTTTGGTGGGTTTTGGGGTGCGCTTCCCACGGGGGAAGATAACATGGGGAATTCGGTGGGGGGTTTTTTCAGGCGATTTCGTTCGGATGGGTTGTTTTTTTTAAAAAAAACGCACGTTGTTGTGTCGATCGAGGACAGGTCGTCTTAAATGTTTTGCATCTGAAAAACGTCGCGCGTTGCGGTTCCTGCAGTTCGTGCGAATTTTCACTCTCCTTTTTTTTTTTGCTTTCTGGTTCACTTGCGGCCCGGCAATTCTGCTTTATCGCCTTGTGGGATTTTCAGCTAAATCGATTTCTCTTTGGTCGCCAATTGTTTTTTTGTTTTTTAAAGAAAGCGATTGGCTAGTCTCCGGCGTTTTCATGACTTTTCCGCCCAATAATTCAGAGCGGACAAAAAGGTTTTCGGCACCAAACAAAGCAGGGACCTGATGTGAGTGGTGGGAGCAGTTGTTGGCGTTGACTAACGGGTGACTAACTGGCCTCGTGCTCAATCTGCAGACATCTCGCAGATACTGCAGGAGGCTCAGAAGCGATGGCTGCGGCCCACTGAAATCTGCGAGATTCTGTCCAACTACAAGCTCTTCTCCATCGCGGCCGAGCCACCCAACAGGCCCATGAGTATGGCTCCTCGCTCTGTACTTCCCTGTTGTTCCTGTTTTCTCTTCAGGTACACTGTAGTGAACGCCGGTCTGAAGATGCTTATTCATTTCATTGGTACTGAACTAATGACGAATTTATGATGCTATTGCCCGTTCTGGTTGGCTCAGTAGCTAGGAGGCAATCTTGGTAGGATTTTTGTTTGCTTTGTGGGCTCAACACATCTTCATCTGATTGTCATTATGCCATTCAGAAATGGATTTGCATTCTGAAACAGACTGTGTGATGTGTTGTGAGAAAAAGGCAAAAGGGCAATAATGGTTAAATTTCATGGTGTACAGTACATGTGATTGGCACTAGACTACCACCCAGGGTGATTTGCTTTCAAGTCATCACTGATCATTCATTAAATGTGTTCAGTATCCCCCATTTCTTAGATGCTTAGGAGAATCTAATAGTTTTCCCTTACAGAAAGCATTGGTCCAGTTACATTAGCTCTAGAGCTTGATTGCTTGATTTGATCAAACCTATTCTTATGGTTTGTATGTGTACCCTCAGCATTGTCTGAAAAGAAATTCATTGGCACTGATTCTCCTTGACTTTCATGTGATTGCAATAGGTGGCACTCTTTTTCTATTTGATCGCAAAGTACTGAGGTACTTCAGAAAGGATGGCCACAACTGGAGAAAGAAAAAGGATGGGAAGACTGTGAAAGAAGCTCATGAGAAGTTGAAAGTAAGTTAATATTGGTTACTTCCTTCCAAAAATTAGTCGGTGGTTGGAAGCTCCATATATACCAAGTGACTGTAGATGATGGAACATTTTGCATCATTTTGGCATTGGCACTTGTTAATGTATATTTTATATCATTTTGGTATTGCTAGAGCATGAGCGTGTGCTGCTGTTCGTATATAATTTGTGTCTATACTGCCTGTCCAGCATAGACTGCTGTGTCCATATACTTGTAGAGTTGCTAGCAACTTGCAGCTTGCACTGCTATATTGATTTTAGACTTATAAGCTATGAGCACTCCATTGGGAGACAAGCTAGTGCATGAAGGTGCAAGATGTTGCATCCCATAGGCTGGGGCATTACATCATCCCATTGATAGAGCATGTTACCAGTGTACTCATACTTACACAAAGATTGGTTTCACAACTCAGTTTGTGTACAACCATGATATGAAGGAAAACACAAATTATGTTGCATTTGGTACAGGCATAACTACATAAGTCCTACTTTTGCATTATTTGATTCCAGCAAGCTGGAATGTACTGCTGTCTGAACCATTTCGATTAATTCCCATATATTTTTATTTAGTTTTATTTCTGTTGTGCATTCACTTGTGCACTAAAGCTGAAGCTTGTTATTTTAGGCAGGCAGCATCGATGTACTCCACTGCTACTATGCCCATGGAGAGGAGAATGAAAACTTTCAAAGAAGAACATATTGGCTGTTGGAAGAGTAAGTGCTGAATGTTGCAATTCGATTCCACACTCATTGGGATGGTGCACTGGTAGTTAACATACCCAGAGGAAAGTGTGATCGTGTAATCAAATGACTTCTCTTATTTTTCAGGGATTTCACACATATTGTTCTTGTACACTACCTTGAAGTCAAGGTACACTATTTCATACCGCAGTAACCTTCTCTGGCATGTGTTCCTTTTGTGTGTGTTTTCTTGTTGGTGTCTTGTCACTGGAAAATGGCTTGTGGAGATTTATGTCACGAGCACACATTGGCATTTATCAGCTTTGTTACGGGATGTGTCTAAAAACCTATGTTCAGCAACTATATTAAGAAATGTGTAAATTCTATGTTCACCAGTTGTATCAGCAAATATGTTCAAATACTGTATGAGCAAATGCTCGCATACTTCCGGCACATACCATACAGCCTTTGTTGGCTATATAGTGTCCACCATAATTTCCTTTCTGCCTTATACTTGATGCTATATAGCACTTGGCATCCTCTTCTGTGTTTTGTGGTGACCACTTGGCCTCTACAGCCCATGCTATTCAGCCAGGCTACGATACACACTACCTTATAACATATACCTTTCTAAAGTGCATGCTCACACATTAGTCTATGATTTGTATGGAGTTATTATTTGCAAATGGTCTCCAGCAATTTTGTTTTGCATATAGTAATAAACATTTTTTTTCTGTGAGTTGTATATGAGCTTATATAAGGCATTGCTTTTGGGTGAGTAGGAGTACCTGCATTCCTGTTTCTATCTGATCAAAAGGTTAGGACATTTTGTTTATTCTTGTTTATGTTTAACTTTCCAGGGATGCAAGCAAAGTTTCAGTCGTGTGAAAGAAGAATTTATGCAGTTATCGAATGTCGAAAGCCCATCGTGTTCAAATTCTATCACCAGTCAGAACCATATGGGCCCACAAACCATGGAGGCTGCTGAAAGCCCAATAAGTGGGCAAATTTCAGACTATGAAGACACTGAATCAGGTATTACAATTTCTCAATCTTCCTTCTGCATCATCTACACTAAGAATACATTAACTGATGCAGATTCAATTATGCACCTTCTTTCAGTGTATCTAAAGCGAAATTCGGTGCAGCAGATAATTTCCGAGCAAGCTCCAGATACCACCCTCTCCCTGAGATGCAGCAGCCTGTGGATGGATTCATAACAGAAAACATGTTATACGCTTCTTCTTCAGCTGTTGGTAGTAAACAAGGCAAGAATCACTCCTATGTATTTGACATCTTGGGTTTCCATGCTAATACCGTGGTTTAAATCATTTTTTTCTTGAACATTTCCAGGTTATCATGGTGAAATGCTGCCAGCAACAGCTAATGTAGAGAATCATTCATTTTCTCACCATGACATAGCTAGAATGTTCAACGATGGCAGCACTGGGCTAAGCAGCGCTTCTAGAATTCTGTTTGATTCAGTCCCATTCAACGAGCCCTTCACAGATTATTCAACTGGGTTCACACAACCAACACTGCATTCTTCATTTGCCTGCTTGGAGGCTAACAATCTGGAGGATAGCTCTCACTTGCAGACATTTACATCCGAGGCTCTGTACACTAGCCACCTCAGCAAGGAGGAAGCTGATGCACTGAGTTTTGCTGGCATATCATCATCAGAGGTACTTTGTTATTGTCTGTTAAACTTTCTGAGAGTCTGTAGAAGCGGATGGGAGTTTACTTTGGGTGTTAGTGGACCCAAGAGATGTATGTAGACACAAATTTTGTGAAGACAAGTAGACAACTTAACAAAGCAAAACCTGTTTGGTTCCTTGCAATAACAATTTGGTTGATCCTTATTTAACATCTTGAATACCTGTTGCATCAAAAGCACCGCAGTTCATTCGGACTAGGTGTACTTCTAATGCACATCATGGGTATAGCTATTTGATAGTATTACACCTGATACATGAAAAATTAATTTATACAAAAATTTCAGGTAAATGGAAATAAATATACTGAAGGTAGCATCAAACATCCACTCTTGAAGCAGTCATCATTAGAGGCTACTGGTTTGAAGAAACATGACAGCTTTTCAAGATGGATGAGTAAAGAACTTGAAGAAGTGATTGATTTGGGTATCAAATCCACTTCTGATGCTTTCTGGACTAACATTGAGACAGTGAAGGTTCCTGATGGTTCTAATGTGCTGACTAATGAACAGCTAGATGCTTATGTAATGAGCCCTTCACTTTCTCAAGATCAACTATTCAGCATTCTCGATGTCTCACCAAGTTGTGCTTATATTGGTACAAATACAAAGGTGTGGAAGCTGTTTTATGTTCCTAATTGCTTCTATTCTTACAATATGTAGGGTTTAGGCCTCCATAGATTGATAATTCTACTTAGTCATCTAGCAGTTTACATCACTCATGCCTCTTTTTTCTAGTTATTAATTATTCTAATGATGCAGGTTTCGGTTACTGGCACATTCTTGGTGAATAGAGAACATGTGGAAAATCAGAAGTGGTCATGTATGTTTGGGAATGTTGAAGTTCCAGCTGAGGTTTTAACTGATGGCACCCTACGCTGCTATGCACCAGCACATCAATCAGGAAGAGTTCCATTTTATGTGACCTGTTCAAACAGGGTGGCTTGTAGTGAAGTACGAGAATTTGAGTACCGGGATCCAGATGCTCAGTACATGGAGAGTTCTCCTTCCCAAGCCAATGGTGTAAATGAAATGCACCTTCATATTCGTCTTGAGAAGCTACTCGCTTTGGGGCCAGACGACCATCATATGCTTGTTTTGAGCAGTGGGAATGTAAAGTACGAAACGATCAATGCTATTAATTCCTTGATGCTTGATGTGAAATGGTCAGATCAAGAATCAGCTTCTGCCAATGAAGTAGCTTCCACTGCTAGGGATCAAAGTTTAAAGAAATTGGTGAAAGAGAAGTTGCATCATTGGCTTATCTGTAAAATAAACGATGACGGAAAGGGTCCCAATGTGCTGTGCAAGGAAGGACAGGGTGTAATTCATCTTGTAGCAGCACTGGGTTATGATTGGGCTATCAGACCGATAATTGTTGCTGGTGTAAATGTGAACTTCCGGGATGCTCATGGATGGACTGCACTTCACTGGGCTGCATCTTTAGGAAGGTATGTTTACACATTCTTCATGACGCTGTTCCAACATGGGATGTCCACGTTCACTGAACTTTGTGTAAAAGAAGTTACCTTTATTTCTTGCACTTTGTTTGTGCTTTAAACTGACTTGGGATGAGTTGGTTAAGAGAGACCTTAAGTAGTGGAATATCTCTAAGGATTTAGCTATGGATAGGAGCGCTTGGAGACTAGCAATCAATGTGCTTGAACCATGATCTTTGCGTCCTTTTCTGTTTGCCCCTAACTCTAATCTCCATTGTCTTTTTGCTTTTTGGGTTTCACCTCTAGCCTACCCCAACTTGCTTGGGACAAAAGGCTATGTTGTTGTTGTTGTTTGTGCTTTAATAGGAACTTGGTCCTTTTTCTATTATTGAATTCTTTATTTATATGCTTTTTAGGGAGCGGGCAATTGGCGTCCTCATGACAAATGGCGCTGCAGCAGGTGCATTGACGGATCCAACATCTGAGTTCCCTTCTGGAAGAAGTCCAGCTGATTTAGCATCAGTAAATGGACACAAGGGGATTGCTGGTTTTCTCGCAGAATCTGCTTTGACAAGCCATTTGTCAGCACTCACTATTAGAGAATCAAAGGATACCACTGCTGAAGTGTGTGGGTTACCAGCTGTTGAAGATCTCACTGGCATTAATTCTGCCCAGCTTGCTGGAGAAGATTCTCATGCTGAATCACTTGAAGGTTCTTTAAGCGCTGTTCGTAAATCCACTCAAGCTGCAGCTCGGATATTTCAAGCCTTCAGGGTGGAGTCTTTCCACAGAAAGAAAGTCGTGGAATATGGGGATGATGATTGTGGATTATCGGATGAACAGACACTTTCACTTGTTTCTCTAAAAAATGTTAAACCAGGACAACATGATACACATCTGCATTCTGCTGCTGTTCGTATACAGAATAAGTTCCGTGGATGGAAGGGAAGAAAGGAGTTTATGATCATTCGCCAGAGAATTGTCAAGTTACAGGTAATGCTAACAACCAATTAACGAGTGTTTGTGTTACTTTATATGCATATCTACTGAATCTACCTGACTATATAGGGTTGCAAGTAACTCCACTTAGTTGACCTAGAATATTAACAGTCGGCAATGATCTTGCATGTAGCTTATAGCAAAAGCTTGATCTCTTCCTTTCTTTTTTAAGAATAGATCATTTATTTGAAATACCACAGCAGTGTAGCTTGTAGATCCTGATGCATGCTACAAACTACATTCATCAAGCTAGTATGTTGTTGCGAACTTGTAGGATTGCTGTGCTATATTCAGTGCAATGCGTATCGGTTCTATAACTTGTCAACACTTATGGATGTGAGCTGATAAAACCTTAGTTTCTCCTGACTGAATGCCATATCATGAATGATTGAGCGATGACTTGCAACTATCGAAATCCGGGCTGTCCTATTCAAACATAAGATTTAACTCGTCTTTGTTTGTCATTAGGCTCATGTACGAGGGCATCAAGTGAGGAAAAACTATCGGAAGGTAGTCTGGTCAGTAGGTATCGTTGAGAAAGTTATACTGAGATGGAGGAGAAAGAGGCCTGGGCTACGTGGATTTCGACCTGAGAAACAACTTGAAGGTCCATCGCAAATCCAACCTGCAAATGCAACTGCAAAAGCTGAGGATGAATATGATTTCTTGCACGATGGCAGAAGGCAGGCCGAAGCCAGGCTACAGAGAGCACTGGCCCGAGTGCACTCAATGTCGCAGTACCCTGAAGCAAGAGAGCAGTACCATAGGCTCACAACCTGTGTTGCTGAAATGAAACAGTCCAGGGTATGATATGATTACTGCTACACTTCGGAAGCTTGCTACAGGCTGTGATTTTTTGGTTTGATCATGCTTTGATGTTGGCTATTTTGGAACAGGTATTGCAGGATGAGATGCTAAGCGAGGCGGCTGGCGGTGATGTGAACGATTTCATGGCTGGGCTGGAGGACTTGATTTGCATAGACGATGCGGCGATGCCTGCCATTTGGTGAAGCTGAACTTGTTAGATCAGTTAGGCAGGGAGGCGGTTGCCTTTTGTCAGACTAGTTCTGTAAATTCTTCAGCTAGCTGTTCACCTCTGACTGTTAACTGTTTGACTTGCATTCTGCTAGTATTATGCCATTCAGCTTCAGTATATGTGTACATCGGTTCTCATCTTACTTGTGCATCGATGTGAGCGCCGAGTAGTATTACGAGGATATGGACAATGCAGGGTGCTTAGGTTTGGGTGCTTAAAGGTAGAGAAGGTTGACATATCATTAAACACCTCAATAAAAATTAAATTCTGCAGTGCAAACTGGTGCTTTCCATAGGCTCAACTTCCACACGATAAGCATCTGGTGCAAGGTGCAAACAACCATGACAAAAAACCGTTTTTTTTAAGTTAAGCACATTCTCTAAGCATGTCTATTGCAAGTGCTGTTATTTTTTAAGAAGTATTGTGCATGTTCTAATTGAACGTAAATTAGATATCTGAACATCATGGGGCAAATTTGCAGCATCTAACGTGCCCCAATAATGCACACGCACCACGCATAATTGCTTGTATTCCGGCGTTCTCGGTGCCACGTCACGTGTTCTTGTCTATGATCGGAGCCTAAAGAATACACTGGTCGCTGTCCTTTCATGGACCTACTTGAATTGTTTGTTGTTCGAGTAGCTCAAAGGCCATGAATCATCACGGGGACATAGACAATAGTATTTTGACAATATGTTTAGAACAGGTTAGTTGCCAACATATAACCTCCCCTGCGACACGTGGAACTTCCAGTCTTCTCCATCCCGGACGGCTGGACCAGTAGTCTTTCACTAGCATCCGCCGAAAGGAGGAACCAGAGAGCCGAGTCAGCTGATCGGCATCATTGTAAAGCCCTCTTTTTTTTTTCTTTTTTTTTGCGAGTATTGTAAAGCCCTCTTTGGCTACTAGCAAAAAGGAATGTGACAAGCTTTGGCAATGGCGCAAGGTAGCAAGCAAGGGCCCCGTTTATAACACGTCAAAACTCCTTGAGCAGGGATCTGGTTCCAAGAACACGTCACATCCAGCTCCAAGAATTCTTGGAGTTGATATTTCTAGCTCCAAGATTTAGGAATGCATGTAGAGTGTCTAGGTGACTCATTTTGATCCGAATCTAGACTAAACATTGATCCTCACATTATTTCATTTTACTTTACAAACGCAGATCTAATAATGGGAAGATGGAAACAGGAGCTTTTGTTCTTCTATGCACTGCAACAGAGTCTAGAACTAGAGCCAGTGAAATTTCAAATTTCAAATTTCACGAGAAGACTAAATGGCGACTTCTTGGGCTCTTAGCTGTTCAACCAAACAATTAAAATTCGACTAGGTTCTTATAGTGTTTTCAGATGCAATCAACACCTTCAATTTAAAGTGCCATCAGCATGGATCGCCTCTGATTTCTCCAGGTTCCTATTTGACCTCCCAAGTTTTTTTTAGAGGAAAACCTCCCAACTTGGGAACGGGAGTCCATGTGTCATGCTCAACAACGGACGGAGCCCACGGCCCGCCAAAAATAGCAACCCCATTTAAACCAGGCCCACCCCGCCATCGATCCTCGCCTGCCCTGCCCAGCCCACAGGCCACAGCCGCGATCGCCGGAGGCCCCCCTCGCGCCGGCGATCGCCAACCATGGCCGCTACCGCAGCTGCGTCGCCGGCGCTGGGGGCGCCACCACCTCCGCACGCGGAACAGCCGCAGCGGCGGCGGCGGCCATGCGTCCTCCTCAGCTTCGCGGCCGCCCGGGACCGCTTCCTCCGGCACCGGTTCCTCTCCGCCGGCCTGCGCCCCTTCTCCGTGCGCCTCCCCTCCCCGGCCGGCACCAGCACCGTCGTGCACCTCTGGGCGCCGCCGCGCCCCCCGCGCCACCCCGTGCTCCTCCTCCACGGCTTCGGCGCCTCCGCCACCTGGCAGTGGGCCCCCTACCTCCGCAGCCTCCTGGCCGCCGGGTTCGACCCCATCGTCCCGGACCTCCTCTTCTTCGGCGCCTCCTCTTCCACGCTGCCCGACCGCTCCGACACCTTCCAGGCGAAGACCATCAAGGCCGCCATGGACGGCATGGGCCTCCGCCGGTTCGCGGTGGTCGGCGTCAGCTACGGCGGCTTCGTCGGGTACCGGATGTCGGCCATGTACCCGGAGGCCGTGGAGCGGGTGGTGCTGGTGTCCTCGGGGGTGTGCCTAGAGGAGCAGGACCTCGCCGCGGGCCTGTTCCCCGTCGCCGACGTCGGGGAGGCGGCCGAGCTGCTGGTGCCCCGGCGGCCGTCGGAGGTGCGGCGGCTCGTGAAGCTCACCTTCGTCCGGCCGCCGCCCATCATGCCGTCCTGCTTCCTCAGGGACTACATCAACGTCTGCTCTGCTTCCTAGCTCTCTTGTCAATTTCGTTTCCATTCTGCTTATCAGTCGCATCTGCTTGCCTGATGGATGATGATGAATTCGATCGATGATGCATCAGGTGATGGGCTCAGATCACATTCAGGAGAAGACCGAGCTTCTGTTTTCTCTGATCAACGATAGGAAACTATCAGATCTTCCAAAGATAAGACAGGTAGTTCTAGTTGCCCTGCAAACAACTCTGAAAAGTGTAAACCTTCAATAATTGATGCCGTGATGGTGTTCTTGGCTCAACTATGGATGCAGCCAACGTTGATCATCTGGGGGGAGCAGGATCAGGTTTTTCCGATGGAGCTGGCGCATAGGCTGGAGAGGTCAGTTTGGAGCTTCCATCTGATTATAAATGCCAGGTTGATGTACCAAACACATTATCTATTGCTGAGTTGCAATTCAATATTCTGCAGACATCTCGGGGATAATTCTAGATTAGTAGTGGTAAAAAACGCTGGGCATGCGGCCAATATAGAGAAGTCCAAGGAGGTGTGCAAGAGCATCGTCGACTATCTTCAGGAACCGGCTTCGAGTGCTTCAGTTGGGGAAAGGTATATAACATGATCGACCGCCTCACCGTGTAGCCTGACAGCTATTTATTTGTGAAGTTCTGCAGTTTAATTTCACTAATTCCAATTGGCATACATATGATTTTGGAAGTCAGCAGACTTAGAATTGGAAGTGCCTATTTATAGATAATTGGTTTTCTGGAATCACTAACATTCCTTCTATTGAATCAGGACGGGCAGCTGCACTGATGGTGCCAAATGCTGAACTAGGACATCTTGTGCTGGTTCACAAAATTTTACACTTCCTTGGTTCTTGAACTACTGTAATTGTAACAAGATCTTTTGTTAACATCTCTTGTAACACGTCCGAGGACTTCTCTCCGTTGAAAGAAATATATTTTTGACCGGTGAAAGAAGGCTGTGCGGTCATGTCTTAATTCCTTGACAAGCTAACGCCAAACGCCGACGGGCGACGGCTTCAGTTCCACTGGTCACATCGGTTTTCATGCCATTGCCATTCGATCACACAAATGCTGAGATCTATACAGGCTTATTAGACTTCAGATAAACAAACAGCCTTATTACAATGGATAAGTGGTACAATACAGGCTCGAGAGGAATGGATGGGGATGAGAATGTCCAACCAGTTCCTCCACAAGCTATGAGCCTCAGGGCCGGTTACACATCACACACATTAGCAACCATCATGCTTAAACTGCTCGGTTGATTATTTAGATACAGCACGTCGATTAAGTATATAGTCCCGACGGCATCAGTAAATTCGTAAGGGCAAGTCTGCCTCACAGGACAAACGGCTTGCGGTAGATGTCGAACATC
The DNA here is from genome assembly GCA_033239725.1 of Echinochloa phyllopogon. NCBI lineage: Eukaryota > Viridiplantae > Streptophyta > Magnoliopsida > Poales > Poaceae > Echinochloa > Echinochloa phyllopogon. The sequence goes on along the minus strand of BTCW01000018.1, from coordinate 56,377,173 downwards.
TCTGAAGACGAGAGGTTAGGCTCCTGCAACACGATCGAGCCACAAATTTGTCAGGAACAATGAGTCACTTGATCCGAGCCTCTATCGGACTCGGACAGGGAAGCTGCGATGGCCAGATCGAGGGCTCACACTCACCTGCACGCCGCTGAAGTTGGCGACCTTGCGGACCGGCGCGCCGATGGGGCCCTGCAGGTCGCAGCTCCCGCCGCCGTTGGTCATGATGGCTTTCATGGTGGTGAGCAGGCGGCCGTAGGTGACCCCGCGCGGCTCGCACTCCACCGCCTTGATGAAGCTGTGCGTCATGGCCCCCACCGAAGCGTAGGCCTCCGGCGTCTGCAATGAAATCAATCAATAGCCGACGTTCATGGCCATGGCCACCGACTGGGCTCGAGCTCGAGCTCGATCAACATCCAGAGGATCGATTACTGACCACGCTGAACTTGCTCTTGCCGTCGCTGTATCCGCTGATGAGCACGGCCTGGCCGCCGGCGGTGCCCTTGCAGGCGCCCGACGGCGGGCGGTGATCCTCCCACTGCCAGTTGCCGCTCCGGGACACGCGGCAGAGGAAGGGGAGGTCGAGGACGCCGGCGCTGCTGCAGGCGTCGACGACGGCGTGGAGCCTGGCGCCGTGCACGAGCGGGCGCACGATGGCCTCGTTGATCTCGTCGTCCAGGATGGGGCCCTTCTGAAACGAGTCCACCGGGCAGATGGCCTCGTCGTACCCGTCGATCTCGTCGCCGTCGTCGTCGGCGACCTGCGCTCCCAGGCCGGAGAAGTGGAACACTAGGGAGTCGCCGTAGCTGCAGCCCTGCACCAGCCAGTGCATCGCCATCCGGATGTTGTCCTTGGTCGGCAGCCTGAACGGATCCTTCTGGTCATCTGCACAGACAGACAGTGCCGGCCAGAGATCGTCAAATCAACGCAATGGTATACGAGCACAGATCACAAGGAACTCCATTGTTAATTCTTGAGAAAATATATATACAATGGAAGATTATTGCTTAATTACCAGTGAGCATGATGATGGAGTCGGTGGGGAAGCCGAAGCGGTGGCAGAGGAGGTGCCGCATGCACTTGACGTCGTTGACGGGGCCCCTGAGCTCGCCGCAGCCGCCGCGGCGCATGCCGGCGTACGTGATGCCGATCAGGACGGCGCGCTTCTTGCCGCGGGCGCAGGGGAGGAAGCCCACCGGCGGCGCCGGCCTCGGCAGCGCCGGCAGCGGGACCCTGAAGGACCGGCGGATGCGGGTCACGCCGCAGCATTGCGTGCACTGGATGGCGCGCTCGCCGGGGGACACGGTGAGGCACGCGCTGCAGTACTTGCAGCGGATCGTCGTCGCCGGGGACCTTCCACCGCAGTTCATGGTGATGCCGGGATGAAGCCGGAAGCTTGCTTGGGCTGCTTACTAGTTACTACGTACACGGTGCTTCTTGGCTAGCTTGCCATCATACTACTGCACTTATGCCCTTTATATAGCAGACGAAACTACTATTGCCAGATGCTGGTGCCAAAGATATCCTTCTTTTTCGAAGATGCAAACATGGTGGCTCATATATAATTGGTGAAGTGGAGTGAGAAAGATTTGGATGGAATTGATCTTGAAGTGGGAAATGATTTGAGTGGAAGTGGGCATATATTGTCTTGGCTGAATCATTTCTTTTTTCCAAGAATTTTGGCATGCATGCATTTTAGGCACTTAGAGCGCATAATGTATGATTTCACTGAGAATGATCATTAATTATTTGTTTTTATTTTTTCTGGGGTGAAATCTGTTTCGCATATCCAAATTTATCTCTATCAGATTTGCTTCGAGATCAATTTACTTGTATCTAGTTGACAAGTACGTACTCCAGCACAAGCATAGAAAGCACATAGAATTTTAGTGGTTTCAGCTTTTCTGAGCTTCTGCCAGCCGGAAGCCAGAAATCTAAAACAAACAGGCCAGCTGAAAAGCTGGCTTTTAAAAAGTTGAAAATGTAGCTTTCATAGAAATGAACTGAAAGCTGAAAAACCGGCTGAGAGGAGCTTTTTCTGACTTTTGACGTGCTGAGACAATAAAAATTTATTACCAAAGGCAATAGCAAAAAATCAGTAGCCAAAAGGGCAAAAAGCAAGCTTTTCAGCCAAAAGCCTAAAACCTGCCGCTCAAATAAATAGGACCTCAGTCAAAAGGCCCCACTGTATATCTAGTGAAACTGTCAAACAAAAAATTAGCTGTTCTATTTTTTTTCTTATGAAGTAGACTGCTATGAACGGTGTATATCGGGAATCATGTAACAGCACCCCTTGACGCTTTCTGCGTATACTCCACATGACAAGTTGAAATGCGCAGAAACGCATGGCCACTCGTACAAGCGACCGCTGGGCTTATCTCAACCACACATCCACCCTCGAAAACATACGCGTGTGGACCCATGTTATATAAACAAATGTTACATACACATGTGGACACATATACTAAGAAAAATGCTTTGCATGCAGCTACTAACAACCAATCGTTAAGCCCCGCGGTCGCTTGTATGATTAGTTTTTTTTTCCATCCTTTGAAATGGGTACATGATTCTTTCTCCTTTCCCTTGTCTTCTCTTAGAAATGATCGCAAGATTCTGTTAAACACTACGCGACTTGATTCTTCATCAAAATCTTATAATACATTTCTTGAGAACCTGGAATGGGATCCTATTGCGTATATATTAACACAAAAAACTCAAATGTTAAAAAAGAAATACATTATGCACAAGGCCATTTGGACGTGTTTCAGTGGACAATGAAATACGAGCTTTTACATGCCTTGTGGATAGCTATATCAATAATTTCTTTCTAAAACTAATCATCCAGTCATGTGACAACTAAGTTGGGTTGCACATCATTGAAGACTACATCGTTAGAAGTTAAACAAGTGCTCATGCTACTTAGCTCACTGGTGTTTTTTTTTAGAATTACACAAGACACTCAAAACACGCACACATACTCACCCCTATGAATACATGTACGCAAACGCTACCTCTATGAGCACCTTTGAATGACTGAGCACCCGATAGATCTGGAGATTCCTGAAGTCACCATTGGCGTCTCATTATCGACGGAACACCGCTTGCCACTTAACGCATAATACCGGTAAATCCTGATAAAATCCCAGAAAAAGGTGCGAGCACCAGAATTTAAACCCTGGTGGATAGCGTCCCACTGGACTATACTACCGTTGGACTACAAGCCCAGTCGCACTTAGCTCACTGGTGGTGAGGCTCAACTCCTAACACGGTAGCACGGGGGTCTCTATGTGGCGCACGAAAACTAGATAAGAGTGCTAGCTTCCGGCTCACCAAAGCCCATCTCCAACCCCTCTTCTCCTTCTGCCCCCGCCCCCTCATCCTCCGCCCCGGCCGGCGGCCGCCACGCCACCGCTCCTCCCACCCACCGTCCACCCTCGCCGCGTCGATACTGCCCTTGCTAACCCGATGGCCTCGCCACCCCCACTGCCGGTCACCACCCACCGCCCATCCAGCCCCGCCCGTCCGACGGTGCTCTAGCGCCGCCTCGCTTCCGCCGCCGGCAGAGCCATTACCTCCGCCGAGCTTCCGCCGCTCTCACCCCCTTTCTTCTCTAAAGCTGGCAGCCATTGCTCCTCCTCCCCCACGCCGCCGGGCCCCACCCGGCCGGCGGTGCTCCCGCGCCGCCTCGCCTCCGCCGCCGGACCTTCCCTACGTGACCTTAGTGGAACCAGGCCCAGATCGGTTCCTGATCAACAGTACGTGACCCACCGAACTCCCACCAGCCCGTTGGACGAATGCTCATGCATGATGCATTTGCATATCAAATCATCACCAGCGCCCAGCTGATGATGCCATGCGAAATGATGAACTTGAGCCAACTAAAAGGCCTCACGCACATATATGCATGATCACGAGTCAATACACACAATACCTAACTCCACCGTCTCCTCTCAATGCTGTTAGCTAGCTAGCTAGCTGCACCCTCTCCCGGCTTATTTACCAAATCAGCAAATAACCGACCAACCACACCACCACCTGCTATCACCAGCCCTGCTTGTACGCTTGCACACTGTCCTCAAAACCCATATATATGCTCAGTTTGTTACAAGACACACTGCATATATATACTTCGATCATATATATATATGCGCGCAGTTTGTTACAAAACATCCTAATTATAATGTCATCCTCCCAAGAACCCTCCCCTGGCCCAAACTCAAAGAACCTTGCCATGGAGCGGAGCCGGTCGTTCACCGAGTCATCTGGTGGTTTCTCACCACGCACTCCAGTGATACAGTTCGTGTCCAATGTCATTGTCGGCGACGGCGACGCGGTGGCGGCGTCCCTGAGCGCCTGCCCGTCGACGAGGTCGTCTTGCGGGAGCTCATCGGAGATCGAGATCGAGGTGCTCTTCCAGGGGGGTGCCGACGACGGCGACGACCACTGCACGGCGCCGTCGCCGGCGGCGGCGTGGTCGTCGCGCAGCGCGTCGTTCCGTGGATGCAGCGACGGGGAGCTGGAGGATTTGGAGGCCGGGACGTCGAGGCTGCTCCGAGCTTCGTCTCTGAACATGGTGGAGTTCGTCGAGCGCGGCAGCACGGGGGAGCTGAGGTGGAGCGCGATTCAGGGTTTAGCGTCGGGGTCGCAGAGAAGTAATGCTGGTCAGTTCTTTTAAGCACAGCCGCCTTTTTTTTGTTTCTCTTGCTTTGGTTGCGGTGTTTATCTGGTTTCAAAATTTTAAGACAATTATTCGGAAACTTTTACCATCTTGATTCGCATACTTCTTGCAAAGGTAAAAATATGATGCTTTAGATGTTGACACGGTCTCTAGTATAAAACTCTGAGTGCCACCATTTTATGGAAATTAAAGCTACAAAAACTTATTCAACTGTTGTATTTTCATTTTTTTCAATGTACAAATGGAGTTTTGAGTTAAAATTCTACTGGGGATATCATTACTTATATTAAAAAATTCAGAATTTTTCATCATTATTCTCTGTGCAATTTTGTATCCCATAGATTAATTTCCAAAATAATGATGAGGTACTTTACATATATGTTATGATATCCATTATCACGCCATAAAAATTTAATTTAAAATTCTATCTATGCGTAGAAAAAAAAAGACAAATCAATAAATTGGACAAAGTAATATTGTTGAGGGGTAAATTAAACTAAAAAATAGTTTAAAAGGTTATTCAGATTTTGACCTTGAGAGAAATAATTAGAACTTTGGGCATAACTGATTAGACACTCACATCGGCGGCTCAGGCTATTTCCAGCTGTGGTTCCGTTCACTTCGTAACACCCGATAGGAGCAGAGCAGTCACAAAGAGCAGTGAGTAGTCAGAGCAGTAAGCCATAGCAACAATAGCAGTGCGGCACCCGTTTTCAATCCCCATTCTTTCTGGCCAATCCATGGAGGCCTCTCCTTCTCGCCAATTACCACCCATTCTTCCTGCAGCTCCTACTGCCTGGTCTACCGCCACGACATGAAGATTTCTATATGCAGGTGCGCTTATTTGTCAAATGCTACTTGATGACCGTGATTCTTTGATGTTTTAGGAACAAGAACTTTCGCTTTAGGTTGGGAGTAACTATTGAATTTCCCGTGCACTGATGTTCTGCGATGCTAGTTCTTTTAGTACTTGCACACCAAGTGTTCGCTGTTATGCTTCAAAGAGAGATGCACAAATCGTCTGTAGCTTACTAGGGGTAAGAGTGAATTGACTTGGTGAGGCGGATGGGTTAATTGAAGCAGGCATGAGCAACGGCATGTGAGAATTTGGCAGCGCAGGTTGCAGGTGGATTCCAGCCGCAGCTTCTATGAGCAATGTACTACTACTAGGATGATCATCAGAATTCGAAAGATCCATTTCTTTTCTAAATCACCCATTAAATTTTGTAGACGATGTGGGTGTCTTTAGTTGTTTGTATATTCCTTTCTAAAAATAGAATTAGGATCGTGAATTTCTCAGATTGGTAATTCGAATGGTTAACAGTTGATCTTAACAAAATTATTTAATAGGCAAACCTATTTATGTCCAAAGTGAGAGAGCAGATGAGCCTACGGCCCCATTGGTTCCATTAGTGCTTATAGTTAGCAACTAAAATTAATTAGCGGGTGGGGATCTAAAGAGGCGTGTAGTAGACCAGCTAACTCTATTACCCCACCCTGTTAATAATTAGTCCATTAACTGGTTGGAGTCTGCTAACAAATGCTAATAGTTGGATTCAAGTATCCAACCCCCTATTAGGAGGTGGATCCAATCAACAAAAACACAATCTTTAACTGAAATGTGACTACAATATAGAAGTATGATATGGATGGTGGTGAAAAATCAACAAGAAAATATTCAATAGTTTGTGGTTCTCATGAAAAACAAAAGCCCGTTGTTATTGAATCTTCAAACAATTTATTTACCTCTGCAGGTGATAATGAATCTACCAGTTCAACCGTATATCCTATTCCAGCCAATTTAAATGTCAACCCCAGTAGATCCATCAGTCGTTCTCCTAGTCATGGGATCAGAATAGCATTGGACAGGTATCCTTCCTGAACTATGACCCACAACTCTTTGCAGTACATTGATCAACAAGAAATGTTTACACAACTATATGGTTTTGCAGCTGCAAGAGTAATAACTCAACTAGCAGAATCACAGAAAAGGATATCAAGCAGGTATAAGTCAGAGAACATATAACACATGATTTACTTGTTATTGACCTAACACATACCTTATGTGTTTGTAATTTTCCAGGCAATAATGTTCAGTGCCTCTTTGAACAAGCTCACACTAAGCCAAGATGAGGCGACTGAATACACGCACTTGATCCTAGAAGAAATCCAGACAGGCCAAGGATTCATCCAGGTGACTTCCTAGTAATTAGAAACAAACAATTCATGATACCCATGGATAATTTATATATTCTACTACCGTGTTCTAAGATGTTGTCTTTTGAAGCTCACTATGTTTGTCCAGTAAACATTGTTAGGAAACTATTGGTGGCATGCAATAAATTTAAGCTTCATAATAGCATATTCAGACGACGTGTATCTCCTGGTAATTTGAATCCAACTTACAGATGAATCGCATGAAAAAGGGCCTGTCAAGGGATCTGCAGCCAACTTGCTGGCCGACGCCGATGCCAACCAAGTACAGCCAACAGATACCACACGCAATCATTGTTTTCTTCCGTGCTCACTGGAGACGGATATGGGTGGTTTTGTTGTGGCTCGTGGCATGTGCTGCACTCTTCACATGGAAGTTCATGCAGTATCGCCAGCGGCTAGCTTTTGAGGTCATGGGGTACTGCCTGTCGACTGCCAAGGGGGCTGCGGAAACGCTCAAACTTAACATGGCCATCATACTCCTACCTGTGTGCCGTAACACAGTCACTTGGCTCAGGAGAAGCCATGTTATCAACTCGATCATCCCGTTTAATGACACCATTAACTTCCACAAGGTATGATCTTTTTACCAAATCAATTAGGCATTTTCATTGTCTCATTTTGCCAGTCAAATTAGATTTAGTCTAAGGCTCATCTTCTTGTTTAGCTTGTTGCAGCAGGAATTGTGATAGGTATAGTCCTTCATGGAGGCATCCACCTGGCATGTGACTTTCCAAGGATTGCGATGGCAGATAAGACCTTCTTTGGACGAACAATTGCTGCTGACTTTGGGTACCACCAGCCATCCTACCTGGAGATAGTGGCATCAACTGAGGGAACAACTGGAATAGCCATGGTGGTTCTCATGTTGATCGCTTTCCTGCTTGCTAGTAGTCCTTCGAGAAGAAATCCAGGATCACTGCCACCTCTAGCCAGACGGTTTGCTGGATTCAATGCTTTCTGGTACTCACATCATGTTTTCATTGCTGTCTATGTGCTCCTCATCGTGCATTCCATGTTCCTCTTCTTAGCAAAGGAAGTCACAGAGAAAACGGTAATGCTCATTTAATTAAACCAATCGCAGAATGTTTCTATTAGCTTATCGATCATCTCAAAATGTACCAGACATGGATGTATGTCGCCGTTCCCGTGGTGATCTACCTTGGAGAGCGGATGTTCAGGATGATCAGATCTATGGTATTTGATGTCAAGATCCTTAATGTGTGTGACATCTGCTACAGTTTAACTTAATGTTTACCTTGTTCCATAATCTTTTCAATGAAAATACAACCTGTCATGTTAACTTAATCGTTACCTTGTCACATACATTTGTTTGTGCCTTTATAGGCAACAGTTTATCCAGGGAAGGTGCTAGCACTCAAGGTGACGAAGCCTCCAGGTTTTCGATATCAAAGTGGAATGTATGTATTTGTCCAATGCCCACAAGTATCAAAGTTTGAATGGTGAGAATATCATTTTGTCTTATTACAAAAGAATATCACTTATCTCCATTCGGTAAAAAATACTTGATGCTGTTGACTTTTCAAGGTCTTTGAGATGCAACTTTGGCCATTGTTTTCTGCTAGATTAGAGCTCCAGTATCTAAAAATATATATGAGGTTATGAAATTACTTTCCAAGACAAATATATGTTTTGTTTTCAAACTAAATATTTGAATCTTATTGACCAACAGTTTGACCAAGTCTTGGTCAAAGCGTCTATTTGTGACCAGAATACAAATTATGGTCAATAATTGGTGTGCTATATATATTTTTTAATTGTTTTTCCGAACATACTTAACTGAAATTTCGAAGCATCGGTTAATATTACTAATTCTAGATTTTATTTCCTTGATCTGTCTCAGGCATCCATTTTCTCTTACTTCGGCACCAGACGATGATCACTTGAGCATCCACATCAGATCTCTCGGTGATTGGAGCTTCCAAATATATGACGTCTTCCAACAGGTAAAGCACCGATTCCTCATGCATATTGGAACAATAATGCATCATGTAATTATTTGGAACTTAACAGTCATATTTAAAAGATATGTTCTGAGTTTGTAGGCACTACTCTCCAGGAACTCTACCCTGCCCAAAATATTGTTTGATGGCCCCTACGGTGCAGCATCACAGGATCACTCCAAATACGAAATTATTTTGTTAATTGGGCTTGGGATAGGAGCAACACCTTTCATAAGTGTTCTCAAAGACATTTCCAATGGACTAGATAAGGCAATCTCTGCATCCTGCTCATAATATGTAATTTTACTTCTACATGCTAAAAATGTTTCTGATTTATCTGAAATCATGTCAGGGAGATGGCAGCTTAAACAGTCAGTCTGACAAGCTGAGGAAGGCCTACTTCTTTTGGGTGACAAGAGAGCAAGGATCTTTTGAGTGGTTCAGGGACATAATGAAAGAAGTTTCAGCTCTGGATAGCAAAAAGGTTTCAATATCGATTGCCTTGAAATACCCATATTTGCTTTAGGAATAGCGTAAAGCCATGACAAGTCATATCTTTTATTCTTATGGACCTCTTAATGATGTTATAGGGTGTGATAGAGATGTATAACTACCTTACTAGTGTCTACCAAGAAGGAGACAAGCGCTCAGTGCTAATAAGCGCAATTCAAGCCCTTCATTTTGCACGCCACGGCATCGATATCATCTCCAAAACTCCAGTATGCCTTTCTCCTCTTTAAATATATTAGCCATAATATAAGAATGATTTCCATTGTCTAGTGCTAGTTTTTGAACCACATGTTACTAGGTATTATTGAGGGACAGTAGATTATGTGCAAAGTTGAAAACAATTCTCGCATCTACAGGTTCGCACACACTTTTCAAGGCCAAACTGGCCTAGAGTGTTCCATGGTCTTGCAAGAAGGCATCTTGGAGAGCGGATAGGTAAGAGTTATATCTTGTTCATGCAATCATGCATGTCTAGAAACTAGTAAGTTCCTCTCGAAAAAGAAAAAGAAACATGAACAACTGTTACAGTATTCATTTCATGAGTTACTATGGACATAACATTAGAAGAATAATCTGACAGTGAAACAAGTCACAAGTGTGCAAAACAGCTTTGGCTGATGTGTCAAAACGCCTAAGGAGCTGTCGAAGGAATCTTACCATCAGAAATATTATTATTATTTTTTTGAGGAAATCGGGAGGGGAGGCCCCTACCTAAATTTTCATTAATGCACAAGAACAGTACAACAGAGGATACATGCTGCAGATGCCAAGAAGAAAAATAAACAGGGGGAGCATAGCTCAACAGAAAGAATAAAACAAAAGACCTAGCACAACTCAAATACTTCAGTTAGTTGACAAAAGGCTCTGTTGTTATTATTATTCTTAGCCAAGCTTCTCACGGTGGACCGGTTAGAGCGTTGAACTCCGAGAGTCGTTGAAACTCCCGTCCCGACCCGCGTTCGAAGCACGGCACCTTCTTAGAACAAAGCCTGGTGGGAGTCTCCCACCATGGTCGAGTTTTTTTTTGTTATTATTATTCTTAACTAAGATGATCTAACACATGCATTTTACAGTTTTAAGAGATACTATTTGCTTATTTGTTCTTCTCAATCTGTACTTTGAATGTAATGGCAGGGGTCTTCTACTGTGGGCCGAATGATTTGGGAAGGCAGTTGGAGAAGCTCTGTCACAAAATGAACACAAGGACATTCACAAGATTTGTCTTCCACAAGGAGCATTTCTGATTACAGAAAAGCCCATACAGTACAAGTACCTTTTATATAGCAGATCAGATAGTTTTGAACAAAGTAGTACCTACGCCTAGCAATTGATTGCCATTTTCATATTATAGGACAGCGGATTGTCACATAGCTCAACGGCAAGCAACTTTGAATTTGCTGTACACATTATTACAAATATGGTAGTGACGATGAGCCATGACCAGTGATAAAGGCAGCGAAATTGTCCTACTCCCTTTTCTTTTTATAAAAGGGGAGGAATTTGTTCCCACTTGACCCAACTGTCCTGGTAACGTAGTTGTAGATTTGAATTTTGCCGCTACGTGTTTGTAGCTGCTTCTAAATGGGAATTCTTGTAGCCGCTAAATGGGCCTTCATGAATCGATGAGTGGTGAATATGACTAGTAATGCTAAGGTAAGGTGTTATATTGTTTTGTGATGAACTATGATCAATATATGTTTATGTCCTTTCGCAAAAAAAAAAAAAAATATATGTTTATGTCAAGTGCCTTGTGATGGTTTTCCTAGAGCCATGTTTGCCATTTTTTGAAACAGCTAATTGGCTTAGCTGCAGCTATAGCTTCTCGTAGCTGCTGCAGACTTGAACAGCAAAATGGCTTAAATGGAGATTTAAATCATTGCTATATTGTGCTGCATTTGCAAAAGTTAGGATTTCTTCGGTTGTAAATTTGATGTAATGTAACACTACCTTTTTTTACTCCATGGACTGGAAAAGGTCTCTTGTATATTGTAACAGGATTAACTGTGATGGACTGTCGGAAAACATGATCGGTGAAGTAGGATTCCTAATTGGGATTTTTTTTCCTGAACATTTTAATGTCAAGAACCCATCAGCTTCAGTTCCATAAATCACATCACATCTGCATAGCACATAGTGGTACATTTAAGTGTAATTTAATTTCAATTTGTTTACATAACTGCATAAGCCTCACAACTTATGCTTCTCTCTTTTAGATGAAGCAGAGAACTTATACAGTTCACATAAAAGACAACAAGCAGCCTTATTACGATGATGCATGAGGGGTATACAAGGCAGATGGGATACTCATGACGAACCAAGTCCTCCACAACCACTGTGCTATATATCTAGCTAGATTCTTCCTTAGACACCATTTCAGGCGACAAGTAGCGATTCACACGTATTAGGAAGCATCATCGTCAGAGCTAAACCCGTCGATTAATTAATTATTCCGATACGACGATTATGTAAATATATTATTCTCGAACCACAGACCCACAGTACGTAACCTATGGTGTTCGTTCACAGGACGAATGGCTTGCGGTAGATGTCGAACATCTCCGAAGATGACAGGTTAGGCTCCTGCAACTCAACCACACAGAAAGGAATAGTTTTGTCAGCGTATGGTATAAAGGTAGTATGCATATATGCATCAAGGATCCGAAGCTATTGTCGGACAGGGATCGATCGATCGGCCGGAATTGAATCGGAGCTGAGCCTCACCTGGACGCCGCTGAAGTTGGCGACCTGGTGGTGCTGGATCGGGGCGCCGATGGGTCCCTGCATCATGTCGCCGCCGTAGCTCCCGCCGCCGCTCTTCATGATGGTCCTCATGGAGTTCAGCAGGCGGCCGTACGTGACGCCGCGCGGCTCGCACTCCACCGCCTTGATGAAGCTGTGCGTCATGGCCCCCACCGACGCATAAGCATCCGGCATCTGCGCGAGCAATTCGATCGTGAGGAAGAAGATGATCGAGGTCGTCATTCAGAGTAAGTAGTATGATACTGATAGGTAGTCACTGATCTGACCACGGCGAAGTTGCTCTTGCCGTCGCTGTAGCCGCTGATGAGCACGGCCTGGCCGCCGGCGGTGCCCTTCCATGCGCCGGACGGGGGCCTCTGGTCATCCCACTGCCAGTACCCGTTCCTGGCGACGCGGCAGAGGAAGGGGAGGTCGAGGACGGTGGCGCTGTAGCAGGCGTCGACGACGGCGTGGAGCCTGGCGCCGTGCACGAGCGGGCGCACGATGGCCTCGTTGATCTCGTCGTCCAGGATGGGGCCCCTCTCGAACGAGTCCACGGGGCAGATGGCCTCGTCGTACCCGTCGATCTCGTCCCCGTCGTCGTCGGCGACCTGGGCACCCAGGCCGGAGAAGTGGAACACCAGGGAGTCGCCGTAGCTGCAGCCCTGCACCAGCCAGTGCATCGCCATCCGGATGTTCTCCTTGGTCGGCATCCTGAACGGATCCCTCTGGTCATCTGCATCAACGAACAGTATACCATCACAGATCGACCTCAGCTAGCATATAAGTATGATGAATCGAACACACAAGAATGGATTATTATTATTACCGGTGAGCATGATGACGCACTCGCTGGGGAAGCCGAAGCGGTGGCAGAGGAGGTTCCGCATGCACTTGACGTCGTTGATGGGGCCGCGGAGCTCGGCGCAGCCGCGGCGGCGCATGCCGGCGTAGGTGATGCCGATGAGGACGGCGCGCTTCTTGCCGCGGGCGCGCTGGAACGGCGCCGTCATGGGGCCCATCACCGGCAGCGGGATCCGGTCGGCGCGGCGGATGCGTGTCACGCAGTTGCAGTGCGCGCACTGGATGGCGCGCTCGCCGGGGATCACCGAGAGGGAAGTCCGGCAGTACTTGCACCGGATCGTCGTCGTCATCGCGCCATGGCCATGGGGCCTCCCACCGAAGTTGTTCATGGCTGGCGTGGCGAGTGATATGATCGAGCCGGGATGAGCTTGCGTTGCTTCTTGACTACCTTGAGCTCACACTCTTCGAGATCGGCTCGCCCCCCTTTATATAGCTGAACGAAATACTACTGTTACCAGATACTACCGATGTCAGAGATTTTAGTACGTACAAGTCCCTATTGAAAGGAGAAAGGATCGAGAACATTTTAGTGGATGTGGGCATATAATATATAGTCTTGGCCGGAACATGTGTCTGGCTATTTCAGCTGCATATCAAGATACAGTAAAAGGAAACGCTGAATAACGGGGAAATCCAAAATTCAGGCCGGATTTCATCATCATAAATAAAAACACAAAAAATATCTGACCAACAGGAAAGAATATTATTTGATGTCACTTGTCGTCATGTTTTCTTCATTCTGATCTTCAATCTATGTCATCATTTCAATATACATATATTATATTTATTGCAACTATTTTACAAATATCTGATTGAGTTTGATCGTGAAAATTATTTATATATTATCATATATTCCACTGCATCTAGTAAATTCCCCCATGAAAACACTTGTGGAAAAGCTTAGGTGACTGAGTTACACATATTTAGGCCGAAAATAGATATATGGATGAAGAAGTTTGCACCAACATTTTACAGAAGGGGCAGTTTTCTAGAAAGACAGAATGGGGTAAGCATGATCCTCTCAATAATATTAATATATAATACAAGCCCATAAGAGCTTGACCGGTGAATGAGCGAGAATATACTAATATACCGAAAGGACCAACACTAGGCCTAGAGGGGGGTGAATAGGCCCTGTAAAAATTTCTGCAAAATTACTCTGAAAACTGTCAGACGTCGGATGATCCGATGCAGTCTCGGATCTTCCGACCCCCGGAAGATCCGACACTGTGTAGGATCTTCCGACGGGATAAAAACTTTACTTTGTAATTTGAGTTCTAGTACACTTTTTTAAAGATTCTACTTGAATAGAAGTGTGACAATAAGTGTATAGAGCCTTTTAGATATGATCAATGCAATAGAATAACAACAAGCAAGTAGATCGGATCAAATCAAGCAAATCCAACAATAAAACAAATGAGCACAAGGAGACAATGGATTTACTTCCGAAGTTCACTCCACAAAGGAGCTACGTCTCCGTTGAGAAGCTCACAAAGAGCCGGGCTGTCACACTAGCCCCAAGTCTCCCTCAATCAACCACAAAGGAAGATTGAATCACTTGCTATTGGCTCTCACAAAGAGAGGGGTAATACAAACTTCCGGGCCTCAACCACAAAGAAATGGGAGCTCACCGGCACCTCTAACCGTCTAGGAGCAAAGCTCCAAGAGTAACAAACGTGAATCGACGAATCAAAGTTACTTCAAGTGCTTCAAGAGATGAACAAGTGAGGGCTCAAAGTTAGCACAAGCTTCACACCTTTAATCTTCTCTCTCACTCAAACCCTATATGAATCCTTACAAGAATCAAGCTTGGGAAGGAGTAGATGAGTGAAATGAATGCTCAAGTGGGTCCTTGTCACAAGTTAGGTCAGTGGAGGCAGCAGCAATGAATGAGGGGGTGAGGGGGTATATATACCAACCCCCCAAAATGTGACCGTTATGTGTTCTGCGAAGGGGTATCGGATCTTCCAACCATGAGTCGGATCTTCCGAAGAATGACAGATTAGTGTTAGAAAACCCCAGAAAAATTCCAGGCATCGGATCTTCCGACAGAGTGTTGAATCTTCCGATGAGGGCCGGAACTTCCGGCAAATGACAGAACATAGCAAGAAAGCCCTCAGAACAGTTCCAAGCGTCGGATCTTCCGACACCCTGTCGGATCTTCCGACAGGCGTCGGATCTTCCGGCCCCGGAACAAATCCAAACCGAGCTGGCCGGAACTTCCGGTCGGATCTTCCGGCCAGGGGTCGAAACATGCATGTGACACACAGAAAAGGTTGAAATCTGGCTAACTCCTGGAAGATCCGACACAGTGTAGGATCTTCCGATGGAAGTTCCGATGCTAGGATCGGATCTTCCGATGGGAAACAACCCGAAACAGAGCCAGTCGGAACTTCCGGCCTAAGTTCCGACCAAGCAGACAACATGTGAATGTGACTTTGTGTGTCTCTCAAGTGGATTTTCATCTCAAGCATAGCACTTAAAACAACTAGAATTTGTCGAACACGTCCCCCTTGATAGTACGGTGATCCTATACTCAAATTCAAACCGAAAATCAAATTGAATTCTTCGATCGAGTCCACCACCATAAGAAATTGAATTGGGGACCTTCTTTTCACATTTCTTTTCTTTCATTTTATTCCTGCACAACTCATTCAAAGCATTATATCCAAATTTCTATTGTCATTAATCACCAAAATAGATTAAGTGCCTAGATGCACTTTCAATCTCCCCCTTTTTGGTGATTGATGACAATATCAATTTTGTTTTACAAGATAAGAATAAAATTCATGTTTTTCACATCCAATAATAGTTAGAAAAGCTCCCCCTAAATTTGTGCATTTTTTACTTAAAAAGCCCCAAATGCTTTTGCACAAATTTAAGCAAAACTTTCCTATTCAACCTTTTCATCCATGTGCTCAAGTGTGACAATAAATCCGTGATGCGTATAACATATATTCACAATCATTAAAGAGAGAAATAACATTACACCATCCATAAGCATCACATGAAAATGACATCAAGTTCAACATCACACTAGCATGAATTATAAATAAGTCTTACAAACATAAAGGTTCTCACTTGGCACACCACACATAACTCCAAATAAAGTTCTTACAAGTCCACAAGCACAAGCTAAAACATGAATAAAGGATAAAAGATAATGATGGGCCTCTATCCAATTCACTCTCCCTTTGTCATCAAGGACCAAAAAAGGGAGCTACTCGGTGGCTTCATCGTCGTCCCTGGCACCACCATCATCATCGTTCTCACCATCATCACCATCATCACCACCGTCATCGTCCTCATCGTCACCGGCTTCTTCTTCGTTTTCCGACTCACTTTGGTAGAATTCCTCTTCGCCGTCGGTGTCTTCCTCTTCCACTTCTTCAATCTCATCCTCATCATGTTTTTGAGGGGCTCCAAAGACATATTCTTGAGTATTAGCCTCCCAAGGATTGTAGAACTGAGGAGGAGGAGAGAACTCTCTAGGCTGGCGAACGGGGGAATGAGGCAACTGATAGTGATCCAAGAGTTCTTTGTGTTGCTTGTCAAGCTTGCACATGTCCTCATCCAAGCGAATATCACGTTCATGAGCTTTCTTGGCTTGATAGGAGCATGCGGTGAAACAAGCGAAGAACCCTTGCACAATAAAGTCTAGCTTCCCTTTCTTGCTCTTGGGACCGAGAGGAGCACCACGAGAGGAAGATGGACCTGCTGAAGGAGGAGGTGCACGAGAAGATGAAGCACCATGAGTAGTAATCAGAGCACAGACACCTTCGTAGGGCTTGGCCTTGATCTTTAACAGCTGCTCAATTTTGCCTTGGGGAGAGAGATATGGGAAGTGAGGCTTGTCAGTCACAATGTTTACTCCAGTCACATGCTTAATCATATGGAAGATGTAGGGAGCAAAGTGACAGCCACTAGATGACTCATGGGAGCACAAGATAATTTCGTTCCAAATGAAGTTGAACACTTTGAACTTGGGATTGCCGGGGGCCATCTGAAATAGCAAGTTCTTGGCCCTCTTAGAAATGTTATCGGCATCACCTGCCCTAGGATACAAGGTTCCCCTAAAGAGTTGATTAAGCAACTTGTAAAACGGAGAGAGACCCTTGTACTTCCCAAAGACAACAGCTCCATAAGCCCCATCATACATGAAAGCGAGCTTCACATCATCAATCTCACGCCCCTGATGAAGATCTACCTTGCTGTAATCATTGATAGTGTGAGCATAGGCGGTTTCCTCAGCTAACCCAAACAGCCCCGCAAAAGCATGTAAGGAAATGGATAGGCGTTTGCCACAAAGAGTCCAATGCATCTCATCCCTCTCCTGATCAATCCACAATGTGGCATAGAACTGAGCAATCACTTCTTCATTGTAGACACACTCAAAGGCCATGATGTTGGCCACGTCCATTTCAACACACCGCTCATAAACATCATCAACAATTGGCTTCAGTGGCGGTGGCATGCCCTTCAAATAATTCCAATCTACCCAATACATGGGTGTACACAGCCTACCCATCTTCAGAATCACTGACTCATACCAATCCGCTTGATGAGACAGCCAAAAACGAGGATCACCCTTGAATTGCTTGGAGATGATGGATCTAGGGTCCTCATGTGCACTAAACCGAAGTGGTTTCATGCTATTGGCTGCAGACTTGAAATTTATCAAAGTTCTATCACTCGGATGACGAAATGGAATATTAGTGGATATGAAATTCTGAGCAAGAGTAGATAGATCAATGTCATCATTGTATTCTAACCCAGTATGTTCCTCACGGTTAGCTCTCTTGGTCCTTGGACGTGGAGGAGAGGTGGTGGTCTGAATTTCCTTTCCTCGTCCTTCACCACTAGAAGCCCCCCTTCCTCTAACAGTCCTTGTGGCAAGTTGTTTCTTTACTCGTTTGCCTCTTCCTTGCTCTCTTGTCCCATTGTCAGAATCGGACTCGGTGTCATATGGTGAGCCAATATTTCTTCCATAGCTAGGCCGGGATTGTAAAGTTGACTTCTTCTTCTCAGTGTGCTTCATACGACCCATCTAGACAGACAACAAGAAGGGATCAACAGATGGACGATGAAGAGAGAGTTCAAATTAAGAAGTCAGTGCCCCAGGTCTGTCGGATCTTCCGGCTATGTGTCGGATGATCCGAGGCTCGGATCTTCCGACGCATAGTCGGATGATCCGACAAAATCGAGGATGACCTAAAAATTTGGGAATCGAACTTCTAGTCCACCAAAAGTTATGAGATCATAGGGAAGTGTTCTAGACATGTATATGAAGATATTCACCAAGGGAAATCCACTAGAACCTTCTACATTGATAGATCGGGCGATGGGAAGTTTGAATGAGATACCTTTGAGATTTCCCGTGAAAAGTTCGGAAGATCCGAAGGGGATTGAGTTCTTCAAGATGAGGAGAATCGAATGAGCCACAAAGATCAACAATCCTTCGGTTGAACTCCAAAATCGCCGCACGGGTGGAGAGTGAGTGAGAGGAAGCAGTTGAGAAGAGAATGGAATGAATAGAGGAAGTAACGGTTCATCCCAGATATTTATACTCGCGAGCAGGCCACAAGATCCGACGCACAGTCGGAAGATCCAACCCTGGAGAAAGTAACCAGAAGTTCCAGCAGAAGTTCCGGCCTTTCCCAGGTCCGGAAGATCCGACGGTCCGTCGGAAGATCCGACCGCCGGAAGTTCCGAAAGAAAACTGAGAGAGAACGAAGCGAGGCAGAGCTGTCCGGAACTTCATTGGGTAAGATCCGATGGTGTGTCGGAAGATACGGAATTCCAGAAAACTGAGTTGACAACGATTTTCGAGATGGGATTTTATGGAAGATTTTGAGAGATATTGCCTATGGACATGTAAGACTCTTGACTCAAAAAGATCAGCCACAATCATCAACACATAACAATGATCTTTTGAGACAAGGAATGATCCACCGATCACAAGATACAAAGATTTTGAAAAACTCACACAAAAAAAGAATAAAATGATTTTTCTTCTAATCTAGGCAACAAACAATTTGGTATGCAACAAGTCAAGCCAAGTTACGAGAATCCAAGATATTTAGCTCACTCCTCAAAGTACAAAACCTTTGCTCATCGAGAGGCTTGGTGAAGATATCGGCTAGTTGTTTATCGGTTCCTACATGGCTTAGAACGATATCTCCTTTGGCTTCATGATCTCTAAGGAAGTGATGTCTAATGTCAATGTGTTTGGTTCTTGAGTGTTGAACGGGATTGTTTGCTAGTTTAATGGCACTCTCATTGTCGCACAAGAGAGGGATATTTTTGTACTCACATCCAAAGTCACTCAAGGTTTGCCTCATCCAAAGTAGTTGAGCACAACAAGCACCGGCTGCAACATACTCGGCCTCGGCGGTGGATAGCGCAACGGAATTTTGTTTCTTAGAACTCCAAGACACCAAAGACCTACCAAGAAATTGGCAAGTCCCTGTTGTACTCTTTCGATCTACCTTGCAACCGGCATAGTCCGAATCGGAATAGCCAAGTAAATCAAAAGTGGAGCCTTTGGGATACCATAAGCCAAGGTTCGGAGTATGCACTAGATATCTAAAGATTCTCTTAACAGCCATTAGATGACATTCCTTTGGATTGGCTTGAAATCTTGCACACATGCACACGCTAAGCATTATATCGGGCCTAGATGCACAAAGGTAAAGTAAAGATCCAATCATGGAGCGATATACCTTTTGATCGACCGATTTTCCTTCTTCATTGAGATCAAGATGACCATTCACGGGCATTGGAGTCTTGATGGGTTTAGCATTGGCCATATCAAACTTCTTGAGCATATCACTTGTATACATTGTTTGACATATGAAAGTACCATGCTTCAATTGCTTGATTTGAAAACCAAGAAAGAATTTCAATTCTCCCATCATTGACATCTCAAATCTCTTGGTCATTATCCTACTATACTCTTCACAAAACTTTTCATTAGTAGAACCAAAGATAATATCATCAACATAAATTTGACACACAAATAAATCTTTGTCTATTTTTCGAGTGAAGAGAGTAGAATCCGCTTTGCCCATTACAAAGCCATTTTTGAGAAGAAATTCCTTAAGGCATTCATACCATGCTCTTGGGGCTTGCTTGAGCCCATAGAGCGCCTTATGGAGTTTGTAGACGTAGTCGGGATGTTTGGATCTTCAAAGCCCGGTGGTTGCTCCACATATACCAACTCGAAGAGAGGTCCATTCAAGAATGCACTCTTCACATCCATTTGATATAGCTTGAAGTTGTGATGTGAGGCATAGGCTAGTAGAATACGAATTGATTCAAGCCTTGCCACCGGAGCATAAGTTTCACCAAAGTCAAGACCTTCAATTTGAGTGAAACCTTGAGCAACCAATCTTGCCTTGTTTCTTGTGACAATCCCATTTTCATCTTGCTTGTTCCGGAAAACCCACTTGGTGCCAATGACATTTTGCTTGGGTCTTGGGACCAATTCCCAAACTTCGTTTCTTGTGAAGTTGTTTAACTCTTCTTGCATTGCAATGACCCAATCCGCATCGCCAAGAGCTTCTTCCACCTTGAGAGGCTCCAAAGAGGAAACAAACGAGTAACATCCACAAAAATTTGCTAGACGAGAACGAGTGGTTACCCCTCTTTGGATGCTCCCTAGAATGTTATCAATGGGATGATCCCGTTGAACGCTTTGATGAACTCTTAGGTGTGGAAGTGTTGATTGACGTTGAATAGGTCCATCATCATCTTCTTAATTGTGAGACTTGTCACCTTGAGTTTTATCACCTTGAACTCCCCCTTGATCGTTGCCATGATCATGATCGTCACCATGATCTTGAACTTGATCTTGCGAAGAGCTTGGTGGTTCCACTCTTGTTGATGATGTTGACGGATCAATGTTAAATATGATTTCCGAGACTTGGTCTTGTTCCTCATCTTCTACTTGGGGCTCTTGAGGCTTCACTTCACCTAAACTCATTTTCTTGATAGCTTGACTTGGTGGCTCTTCATCTACAAGGTCATTCACAACTTGCTCTACTTGAGAGCCATTTGATTCATCAAATTTCACGTCTACCGTGATCTCAACACAACCAATGGTTTTGTTGAAGACACGATAAACGTGTTCGTTGGTACCATAACCAAGTATAAAACCTTCATCAACCTTGGGTGCAAACTTGGAGCTTTTGGTTTTCTTGTTAAGAATGTAACATTTGCAACCAAAAACTCGAAAGTAGTGCACCTTTGGTTTGTTGCCGGTGAGGATCTCGTACGGAGTCTTGCCCAAGTACTTTTGAAGATAGAGGCGATTAGTGGCATGGCAAGCCGTATTGATCGCCTCGGCCCAAAAGATATCTGGAGTCTTGTATTCATCAAGCATGGTCCTTGCCATTTCAATCAAGGTCCGGTTCTTTCTCTCAACAATGTCATTTTGTTGAGGTGTGTATGGAGCGGAGAGCTCATGATTGATGCCTTCTTCATCAAGGAATTCCTCAACTTTGAGATTATTGAATTATGTTCCGTTGTCACTTCTTATTCTCTTGACTTTCAACTCAAACTCATTTTGAGCTCTTCTAATGAACTTCTTGATAACCCCTTGAGCTTCACTCTTGTCTTGTAGGAAGAAAACCCAAGTGAATCGAGAAAAATCATCCACAATGACAAGTCCATACTTGTTCCCACCAATGCTTATATAAGCAATTGGCCCAAATAAATCTATGTGAAGCAATTTCAAGGGTCTTGAGCTAGTCAATATGTTTGTGGGTGGGTGAGGAGCTCCAACTTGCTTTCCGGCTTGACAAGCACTACACAATCTATCTTTCTCAAAGACAACATTTGTTAATCCTAGAATGTGTTCATCCTTTTGAAGTTTGGCCAAGTTCCTCATCCCAACGTGAGCTAGCCGGCGATGCCAAAGCCAACCCAAGCTAGATTTTGCCACTAAACAAGTCTTCGGTTCCACTTTATTTGTTGTGAAATCAACTAAATAAAGCTTTCTCTTAAGTTGACTCATAAAAGCAATAGAGGAATCCTCCCTTCTAATGACGCTCACACCCTCATTAGTAAAGAGACAATTGTAGCCTTTTTCACAAAGTTGTGATACGGACAACAAATTGTACCCTAGAGAATCAACTAGATAAACATTTGAAAGAGATGAGTCTTGTGATATAGCAACTTCATCTTGACCAATCACATCACCATGGTTGTTGTCACCAAACGTGATCTTTTCTATAGGCGAGTCATATTCTTTCAATTTAGCAAACATGTTCTTCTCTCCGGTCATATGATTTGAACATCCACTATCAAGCAACCATGAGGATCCACCGGAGATATATGCCTACAAAACAAGTTTAAGCTTTGAATTTAGGTACCCAAAAGAGATTGGGTCCTTGAGTGTTAGCTTTTGAAATCTTAGGCACCCAAACACTCCTCATCATCTTATTTGCATGAGCACCCACATACTTTACCACCATCTTCCCATTGTGATCCCACACAACCGTGTAGTCAATGGTGTAGTTGGGAGATGGCTTATGCTCAATGCTCTTTTCTTCTTTCTTGATCTTGGTTGAGCTCTTGACATTGTTGGTTATTGCCTCAACCTTAGGCTTGTCTTCTATGGTGTTCACAATCACACCATGAGCAATGTTCATCAAGTCTCCAAGGTTTGCACCCTTGGTGAACATTGGTACTTCATGACCTCTCAACATTCTTGTACCATTTGCTTTTCCTCCTCTAGTGAATCCGAGCCCATCCTTGATACTAGGATATCTTCCGGCTT
This sequence comes from Echinochloa phyllopogon, assembly GCA_033239725.1. Taxonomy (NCBI): domain Eukaryota; kingdom Viridiplantae; phylum Streptophyta; class Magnoliopsida; order Poales; family Poaceae; genus Echinochloa; species Echinochloa phyllopogon. Next base: position 56,354,429 of record BTCW01000018.1, on the reverse strand, counting down.
TATATGCCGGATGGCTCTCAAATTCACTCTTACCTTTGGCCTTTCCTTTGCCAATTGTCTTGGTCAATTTTTGAATCTTTGCATCTTTAGCTTTGACTTTCTCTTCTAGTTTTGAAAGGTTAGTGGCACAAGCATTTATATCAAACTTATAGCATCTTGAGCAACCTTCACTAGTAGAGACATTTGAGTCAAGAATTGTCTTGGAGTTAATCTTGGTGCTTTCCCAAAGAGCGCTAAAGTTGACTTCTAGATCTTTATATTCGACATCTAGGCTTGAATGCCTTTCTTGAAGCTCACTTTGTACATTCTTTAGGTTGGCAAGAGATTCATTTGCCAAGGACAATTCCTTAGACATCTTCTCACAAGAGTCATTGGCAAGTGACAAGTCACAAGTCAATTTCTCCACCTTGATCTTCTCCTCAACTAGAGTTTCTTCAAGAGCAAGGTTTCTCTCCTTTTCAAGGATGAGCAATTCTTCTTGCCTATCAAGAGACTCTTTCCTTTTCTCCAATTTCTCTACTAGTTTCTTAATTTGTTTGTAGCCTTCTTTGCCAAACTTGTTTATCATGTTCTTTTCATGTTCGGCTTCCTCTTCATCTAGATCATTTTCTACATTCCTAGATGTCAAGATGGTGGATGAGATAGATAGGGTGATGTTTGATACCTTAGTCCCTTGGGCCATGAGGCACATGGGAGCTTCATCATCACTATCTTGATAGTTGTTGAAGAGTCTAGATGTTGATGTAGGGACTTGAATGGCAAGAGTTGCCACTTCTTCATCATCGGAGTTATCACTCGAAGAATCCCACCCTTGACCAACATGAGCACTTCCAAACTTCTTCTTGTACTCTTGACTCTTCTCTTTGTATCTCTTCTCCTTGTCAAAGTACTTGTCCTTCGACTTCTTGTCTTCTTTGTCATTTTTCTTGCAGGGGCAGTCGGCAATGTAATGCCCTTTCTCCCCACACTCGTAGCATCTTCTTTGAGACATGGACCTCTTGTCGCCCTTGTTCTTCATGAACCTCTTCAAGTTCTTCACCATCATGGCGGTTTCTTCATCGGTGCTATCACCATCACTTGAGTCTTCTTTCTTCTTGGAATTGGAAGTCTTTTCAATTGACTCAACCTTCTTGCTTGGTTCGGCTTTGAGAGCAATGGTCTTCACTTCGGTTGGTTCCGTCGATCTATCTACATCCAAGTTGTTCATTTCATGATATTGTAATTTGTTGAACAACTCCATGGGTAGCATCTTCTTGGGTGCATATGCTCTATGCACCTTCTCCCTAATCATGGTGGCAAGCATTGGGTTCTTGGGTGCATATGCTCTATGCATCTTCTTGGTCACTTTGTGCTCATCCCAATCTTTGCTACCTAGCATTCGTATCTCGGTGACAAGTAGCTTCAACCGATCATACATCTCTTGGAGAGTCTCATCCTTCTCCTTGTAGAAGATCAATCTTGCCTTCCTTGACCACATTCGTCCCTTCATGAGACAATTGAAGAGTGTCTCAAATATCCTTTGCAACTTCAATTCCTCTAATCTTGTTGTACTCATAGGGACTAAGAGCACTTCTAAGAACCATCACGGCTTGAGAGTTGCGGAAGAAATCATACTCTTGTTCACGACTTGGCTTGGCGTCTTTGTCAACACCTATATTCACAACGGTCCAAAGAGAAGGGTGAAGACCATATAAATACATTTTCATATCATCACTCCAACGAACATAGTCAACCCCATTGAATTTGGGAACTTTGCCCATTGGAACCGATGAGAAATTAAGACTAGTTGGATCAAGAGATTTGTTAGATGATGATGTCTCATATTTATGAGACATGGAGTGGAGTCCATCCAACACTTCTTTTTCCTTTAGCTTCTTCTTGAGAAGCTTTTGAGCCTTCCTTTCGGCCTTTTCTTGAATTTTCTTCTTCATCTTCTCCTTTCTCTTCTTCTTCTTTTCTTCTTCATCCAAGCTTTCATCAACGTCGCTGATGATAAGATCATCATCACTTGAGCTTGAATCAATGAACAATGATCGATCATCCTTGGAAGCGGAAGCACCAACACCGGAGTTGTCCCCCTTGTCGGACATAGTTTTTTCCCTTAGTGGTTAAGCCTTAATCAAGGGATTAGGCTCTGATACCAATTGAAAGGACCAACACTAGGCCTAGAGGGGGGGTGAATAGGCCCTGTAAAAATTTTTGCAAAATTGCTCTGAAAACTGTCGGACGTCGGATGATCCGACGCAGTCTCGGATCTTCCGACCCCCGGAAGATCCGACACTGTGTAGGATCTTCCGACGGGATAAAAACTTTACTTTGTAATTTGAGTTCTAGTACACTTTTTAAAGATTCTACTTGAATAGAAGTGTGACAATAAGTGTATATAGCCTTTTAGATATGATCAATGCAATGGAATAACAACAAGCAAGTAGATCGGATCAAATCAAGCAAATCCAACAATAAAACAAATGAGCACAAGGAGACAATGGATTTACTTCCGAAGTTCACTCCACAAAGGAGCTATGTCTCCGTTGAGAAGCTCACAAAGAGCCGGGCTGTCACACTAGCCCCAAGTCTCCCTCAATCAACCACAAAGGAAGATTGAATCACTTACTATTGGCTCTCACAAAGAGAGGGGTAATACAAACTTCCGGGCCTCAACCACAAAGGAATGGGAGCTCACCGGCACCTCTAACCGTCTAGGAGCAAAGCTCCAAGAGTAACAAACGTGAATCGACGAATCAAAGTTACTTCAAGTGCTTCAAGAGATGAACAAGTGAGGGCTCAAAGTTAGCACAAGCTTCACACCTTCAATCTTCTCTCTCACTCAAACCCTAGATGAATCCTTACAAGAATCAAGCTTGGGAAGGAGTAGAGGAGTGAAATGAATGCTCAAGTGGGTGCTTGTCACAAGTTAGGTCAGCGGAGGCAGCAGCAATGAATGAGGGGGTGAGGGGGTATATATACCAACCCCCCAAAATGTGATTGTTATGTGTTCTGCGAAGGGGTATCGGATCTTCCGACCATGAGTCGGATCTTCTGAAGAATGATAGATTAGTGTTAGAAAACTCCAGACAAATTCTAGGCATCGGATCTTCCGACAGAGTGTCGGATCTTCCGATGAGGGCCGGAACTTCCGGCAAATGACAAAACATAGCAAGAAAGCCCTCAGAACAGTTCCAGGCGTCGGATCTTCCGACACCCCGTCGGATCTTCCGACAGGCGTCGGATCTTCCGGCCCCGGAACAAATCCAAACCGAGCTGGCCGGAACTTCCGGTCGGATCTTCCGGCCAGGGGTCGGAACATGCATGTGACACACAGAAAAGGTTCAAATCTGGCTAAGTCCCGGAAGATCCTACACAGTGTAGGATCTTCCGATGGAAGTTCTGATGCTAGGATCGGATCTTCCGATGGGAAACAACCCGAAACAGAGCCAGCCGGAACTTCCCGTCGAATCTTCCGGCCTAAGTTCCGACCAAGCAGACAACATGTGAATGTGACTATGTCTGTCTCTCAAGTGGATTTTCATCTCAAGCATAGCACTTAAAACAACTAGAATTTGTCGAACACGTCCCCCTTGATAGTACGGTGGTCCTATACTCAAATTCAAACCGAAAATCAAATTAAATTTTTCGATCGAGTCCACCACCATAAGAAATTGAATTGAGGACCTTCTTTTCACATTTCTTTTCTTTTCCTTCATTTTATTCTTGCACAACTCATTCAAAGCATTATATCCAAATTTCTATTGTCATTAATCACTAAAATAGATTAAGTGCCTGGATGCACTTTCATATACCAAAACTCTTTTCAACTGATCGAGCATGCAAGGTCCCATTGTCATGATTATTTTAGAGCATCTTCAAGAGACTCTGTATTGTGTTAGCTAAATATGGAGATTATAGCCCCTTTGTAAAAATAGAAAGTCATCTAATTCAATGGGTAATCGAACAGATTCTGTAAAGATGGCTAGTGAGGTAGGCTAGCTAAAAATAGTTAGCGTATGAGGTGAGATGAAGAGCCACTAAATTTGGAGGGTCATTTACAGAGTCTGTTGGAAACGTTTTTTCTCTAACAATAGCTAAATTTAACTTTAGAAAGTAATTTAGCTAGTCTTTTGGAGATGCTCTTAGTACCAATCCAGTTTTTTTAAAGAGATCGGGCGATCGAAGATCCCAGCCATCCAATACATATCAGAGCTATTATTCCAATTATTCAATGATCTATTTGGAACCGCGGGGGGGGGGGGGGGGTTTCTTATATTTTTTTTGGAAAATAATATATAGTACAATATACTATGAGACAACTCCTCCACCATTGTAAAAGTTTTGTTGCCATGTAATAAATAATTATTTTTTTATTTCTCCATAAATTAGGGAATTTTGGGATTTTATATTACTACGAGACAACTAAAACAACAACTTATAAGTTGTCTCAAAATTATGTCATGCATGAGACCGCCTATTAGACGACCCCAGTGTACTTTCCCTAACAGTATGATTATTCTACTATATCTTATTTATTTAAAGTGTACGCGCATCGTATATATATAGTCCACGTGACTCAACAATAGCAGCATCCTATAAGGGTATCAAATGATATGGCTGGTGATGATGTGTACATACTCCAGATGACAAGTTGAAACGGGCACGTGATTCTGTCTTCTTTTTTGTTCTTTTGAGGAAATGGTTGTAAATAAACTCTACAGAATCTTGATGTAAATCCTTCAACAATTTTATTCTTTTGGTTCAGCTTTTGTTGATATAAACTCCTCGGGTTGTCCAATGTCACACCCGGTTTTAGAAAGAAAACTAGGTGCATCTCATATGTGCGTCAGGATCAAGTTTACACACATATGGTAGACGTCACAAGTGAATATCCATAACCATGCATACGAAAGAGTATCAAAGTATATTTATTACAATCTCAGAGTTGACACAAATGTCATAGCGGAAGACTTAAATAAGCGTTTAACTAAACGAATCGAAGTAACTCCATCTCCACAGGCAGTTGACTGGCGGACTCGCCTAGAATTCCTCAAAATCAGTAGTATAATCCTCAAAATTCTCCCAATCTGAGCAGCAGTCCGAGCGTGGTCGATGCAATATAAATAAACAAGCGTGAGCACATGTCGTACTCTGCAAAGTATGGAAATAAATGACATGCTAGGCTTTATAAAGTGGAAGGCTGAAAGGATAGCTGCATTAAGCATTTTTAGTGGGTCAATTTTTATTAAGCATCTATTTACTAGCAGATATAAGTATATACCAAATAAATGACATAAACCCATCAATTCAGGTAACCACAATTTAGATCATACTCTGATAGATTAATCATGTGAGGGTCCGGGCCGCTCATGACCGTGAGCACGGCTGTTATAACAGTTTTACACTCTGCAGAGGTTGTACACATACATCATAAGCCGTGATTCCCATTGCCCGAAAGCATGTACCCTTCCCACACCACGTGGACCGAATACTGAGTTTCACTATGAGACCTTTAGAAAGATACTCTAATAAGTGATAGTTCGCTAAGGCTTCCGGTTCAGGAGCAAAGCATAACCCTCCCTAGTGAGTCGCGTATCTTAGCAAAGCCTACCGCTCAAGAGGACCGAGCTATACCTCGTAAACCGCCGCACCTCTTGCCCCTTTCGGGTAAAACTATCCCAAACTAGAATACCTAATTAGTCAGTCAAAGCCAGAGCCATATAGCACTTATGGTTGCACTATTTTCCTTGGTGGTCGCTCCATGTTCCAATTAAAAGATGTGATCTTGTCATTATTATATTAAAAGATAATAATGGAACATAGAGTAGGGGTTACATTAGACCAATCCCAGTTGAGCAACTAAGCATCATCTACCAGTCAAATTAATTTAATGACCCAGCTGCAAGGTATGGTAAAACAGACTAGGAAATCCTTAATGGGACCCAACAATATTAATGCAAGCGATAAATAAACGGTGTAATTAAAATGCATGTCCTTTAGGTATAAACGGGCATGATCAAGGAATACTTGCCTTCTTCCCAACCCTACTGCTGCTCAAACTCTTCAATAGCTGGTTCTTCAAACACTTCCTCGAACGGCGCGTTTCCTATACGCATCACATGAACACATACAAGAAAACAACACAATAAATAAGAAACAGTACACCAAACAATCCCAACAGAAGAAAACAATAGCACAAAACTATTCTACGCGTTACCACGAACGCGTGAGCGCGAGAATCACTAAAATCAGAGTTAAAACGCAAAAGATATGGTTTTTCTAAGGTTCAGGGACTTGCTGGTAAAGTTTTAAAAGTTCCAGGGGCTTGACTGCGAAAATCTAAGGGCTAAAACATAATTTTGTATATAAACTCGAGGATTTTCATGTAAAAATACCAAACTTGGACCTCGGGCGCAATTTTAGAACTTGCAGGGGCTAAACCGAAAGAAAAAAGACTTAATTTGAAATATTTTTGAACTGGCTAGGATCGCGGGTTGATTCGCAAAACTTGGAGGGTCTTTTTACAAAGCGGTCAAAGTTGACTGGTATGCCAGCTGATTGACTCGAAGCTCGGGCGCTGCTTGGCCGTTCGATCAGGATCCGATGGCTGTCAACGGGTCGGCAGAGGGCTCGCCGGCGCGGGGGAGAAGAGCGGCGGCGCCGCTTGTATCCACGGCGGCGCTCGGCCGGCGCAAGCTCGATCTCAAGCTTCGGTGCACGAAACCGGACGAGGATTGGACGGGAAGCAAGAGGAGGTGATGGCGAACTCACCCCGAGGCTTAATGACGGCGGAGGAGCGACGACGGTGGCCGGCGATGACGAATGGCGGCGGCTTCGCTGCAAGTCGGCCAAAGGCCAAATTAGCGCGAGATTGAGGCCCAAAACAGGGGAAAACTGGGGGAGAAGCTCTGGGGCGTCGGGTTGAATCTCTAGGGGTGCTCCTTGGCGAAGGAGAGGCAACGGCGACGCGGAACGGCGGCGGCTTGCCTCGGCGGCGGAACTTCGAGGGTGAAGGCGGCGTGCGCTAGGGTTCACGGGCGGCGGGCGAATCGTGAGACAAGAGCGGGGACGGAGCGGAGCAACGGCGCGCGAATAAAAGGGCTGGGCCCATGCGCCTTGGCGTGCGTGCCCCGGCCGGTCGGACTCGAGCTCAAGCTCGAGTCGGAGTCGCCCCCGGTTCGGAGACGACGGCCCTGACAGGTGGGCCCCTCCTGTCAGCGACACGAGAGAGAGATGGGGAGGGGGAAGGCGGAGCGGGCCGGCGCGGGAGATGGGCCGCGAAGGGAGTTGGGCCGGCTGACCGAGAAGAGAAGTAGAGGGGGCAAAGACAGACCGGGCCAAAAGTTGAAGGGGCGAAAACAGACTCGACCGAAAACAACTATTCTAAACATCAAACCAATTCAAATTAAATTCAAATTTAAACAGAATTTAAATTCCAACTTAATTGAACAGCAAGCAAAAGACAAATGCAACAGCATGAATGCATCAACAACTTACTTTGACTAAAATTATTTAATATGATATTTAAATTGATAAAAAGGCTAGAAATTCCAATTAAATCATAGAAAATTTATTTAGGCCTTAATAAATCCTATAAAATTTTAGAAAGTTGCTACAATTTAATTGTGATAAATTTTAGGGTGTTACATCCAACTACATGCTAGATATGATCCTGTCAACTGATGAATGATAAGCAACCAACTAACCGAGTTCTCTTCTTCTGATTTTGTTGAATATATCAAACCTCTTCATACTGAGAATGTGTTTAGCAAAATTCATATCGATGATATTTGTGATATGAATGCGATACTATATGAATTGTGCCTCATCCTTTTGACGATATTAATTTCACAGCTTATTTCCTTTACCTTGGGCGAGCGAGTTTTATCAGCAGAGAACGGCAGATCTGGTACTACACTGGTGACCCCGGCGGCAGAGGAGACCAATAAACCGCATGGAGAAGAAAACAATTGAACAAATTAAATTTCCTGGCGGACACAGTAGGACCGCGTTTCTCCCATCGGGGTAGTGCAGGGCCGTCAGGAATACGTTCACCGATTTCCTGACCTCTCTCTAGCTCACCGAAGAAGCAATGCCGTGTAAATCCGTACGTACCTATCTCGGAGCTGTCACTGTAACGGAATATGTGCGCAAGGCAAAGCCCATGTGGAATACGACGATGGAAGGAAGATGCACGTACATGATCGAGGAGAGAGCCAACCGACCATCCATGGTGATCATATATATATATTCCTCATCTAGATAAGAGACGTGCCGCCGGCCGGCAGCACCGGGCAAGAGCAAAGCAAAGCACGCAGACGGGGAGGAACTTGAGTCAGATCGATGCGAGGAGATAGGAGGGAATCGATCGGCCGGCGATACGTACTGTGTGGTCCGGCATCTCGGCCTTGTTTAGTTCCCGGAGTCAAACTTTGGCCTTTTCGGATGCGTGCGTCAACTGTAGCATTTCGTTTGTATGTGTGAAAAATTATCCAAAAATTAATTAATTAGGCTCAAAATGTTCGTCTCACATAGTACAACAAAACTATACAATTAGTTTTTGATTTCATCTACATTTAGTACTTCATGCATGTATCGACATTTTGATGTGATGAAAATCTTCTTTTTGCATAGCGAACTTTCGGGGTAGAATTTAGAATCAAAACAAGGCCTCGATCTCTCTAGCCATCCAAGTTGGCCGCCGATCGAACCCTGATTTCATGAGAAAAAAAAAGAGAGAAAAGTTGGCCGCCGAACCGATGGAATGTCCGGGTAAATAATTGCGATGCAGCTAGCTTGGGGTGTGAAGTGTGATGACCGGCAAGAAAAGGAATCGTCGCCTGCGCCGTCGCCGTCGTCATCGCCGCTCCTCAGCTAGCTACCCGACGTCATTTGTGATGACGTGAATGGGCGGCATCTATACCGGCGTGAGATAGCGCCGGGGCAACGCAGGTGCTGGACGGCGGCGGCGAGTGCGCCGGCGAGGCTCCTACCAGTAGGAGTGAGTGGGCCGTGGGCGGACCCATCTGCTGCGGTCACCTTTGCTCCTCCTTCGCCGTGGTCTGGCCCGCTGCGTGTTGGGCCGCCCTTGCCTGGGCCTGGTCTCCTATACATCATGCATCTTGTGTAAGCCTAGTATGTTTTTGTTTATCACATAGCCCAACAGCTCATTTTAAATGTAAGTTTTACAACCCACCAGCAATAGATCATAACAGATACCAGTACCAGTAATTTTTTTGCCATTTATATTTTTTATTAAAACATCTATATCTAACAGTGTTGTATTGGAATATGACTTATACATGCTTTAACATTTTTTTAACTCACAATGATTCGACAATATGTGAAACTTAAATAGAAGTTTCCGATGAACTAATTAAACATTTTATATGAAAATGTTAAGACAGTATTATTCAAAATTTTGAACATATTTAACCAAAATGCTTAACCAATAAATTTTTCATATGGATTTTCTAAAAGACAAAAATAATTCAAATGTACAGAAATGGGATTTCTTTTTTTTGCATTTATTTGAAGCAACACAATGGTTCAAAAGGATCACAAATGGGCTTACGCTTTCAGAGAAAAGTGTACTTTAAAATTGAGATTCAAAATAATTAATAACCCATCCCACTTGATTTCCCCTCTAATCAAACTCTACCACATTTCACGGGCTTGTCTCTGGTCCTATGTGTGTACTGTGTACGCTCATCTTTGCCTATGTGGTCTGAGAACTTTTTTATGTTTTGTTAATGATGTGACGTATAAACATGCTTTTACAAGTATTTTTTACAGAATTATTTACAAATTTAAACATATTATGGTATTAGAGTGAAAGAATTATTCATATGGTTTCTATGCTTCAAATCTATATATTTTGAAACACATGGGTAGTTAATTTGCAAAGAATGTCCGATAGTTGTTAAAAAGATGTTACATGTATTCATGACTAGAGCTGAGTATGATGTTTACCATGTAGCGTGCATTTCAGATAAATGTTCTTTGAAGTGGTGATGTTGTTGTTAGACGTGGATATTCACGGAATATATGTTGTAAACAATATAGTCATTGTTTGATGAATCAATTTAGTTATTGAATCCCTCAATTATCCAGCTTTAATATCTCAAAAAATGAAAAATCTTATTTAAAAATACAAATTTTATTGGAAACTCGCTTTATAAGCAACATATCCACCACAATCCAATTAACTGTCAACATGAGCTAATTGGACCTGACATAAGAAGAGTGAAGGCAGCTTAACGATTCTACTTATCCTTAACTGCAGATGATACTCCATATGAGTTGTATGAGGCAAAGGGACAATTAGGCAAGGAAAAAGGAGAAAAATGGTGGAAAGGTATCTTGTTGAAGAACAGCTTTCCTATTGATTTAGGCCCTGTTTCGATCCACCGACTAAAGTTTAGTTGTCAAGGATCCAAACGGAATGCGAACGGAGGCTTGGCCGGGTGGTCAGGTGCTCTCAGTAGCACCCCCGCGGCGCGGGTTCGAGCCCTTGTGCTCGGATTTCCGATGCCGTGGGGTAAAAAATCCCCCTCGCTGGTGGGCCAGGGTTCGGGGGTTTCTCGGTCGGGAAGCCGAGGTTGTCGCTTCCTCTTAATGAAACACCGGTGGGGCGGTCATTCCCCACCCGGCCGAGTTTTTTTAAGGATCCAAACGGAAGCGGCTAAAACTCAACTAAACTTTAGTTGCATGCCAAAGGCTATACGATTCTTTTAGCTGGTTGAGGCTAGCTAAACGCAGCTAAACGAGTTTAAAGACCAAAATAGCCTCATATGTTTATGGAAATTTTCAACCATCAAATGATTTTGTTCATAATTAATGAAGGTTATGATAGTTCAATTAATTCAATTAGCTGATGGATCCAAACACCCCAAGCTAAAGTTTAGGTAGGTACTATTTAGCTAGCTAAAATAAGTCACTACAGATTAACTGGCTAAACTTTAGTTGGGTGGATCCAATCAGGGCCTTAGTATGGATGGGCTAAACGACTTATATTTTGAATCAGACTGCGTACAAACCTTCCCGGCTCCGAGCGAGGTCAACAAAGAGTAAGATGATTGTTTCGAGTTTGAGGGAGGTTAGTGATTTTAAGTGGTGGGTGCACGGCGTAATTTCTCGCCATAAACCACTTTACATGACGTACATGATCCAAATTCCATTCCGTCGTAACACTAACATATGTTCACATGCCAGCAGCAGCCGCCGCCAAATCGAGTTGCACACCGCAGTAACATTGAGACAAGTCAAGTTCCGAATTGGTAGTCGACGAGCAAATCAGAGATTAGAGGAGGAATGGCTTCCGGTAAATGTCAAACATCTCCGAAGAGCAGAGCTGAGGCTCCTGCATAGCATATATATATATATATATGTACAGTCCAGAGTGAGCTCGAGAAAGAAAAGTGTCAGCCGAAGTAAGCAGAGATGAGAAGGAAGCTCACCTGCACGGTGCTGGACGGGATCATCCAGCGCACGAAGGAGCCGAGCCTTCCCGGGAGGCGGCGGCTCCCCTGTCCGTCGCGGATCCTCGCCCTCATCGCGCTCAGCAGCCGCCCGTACGTCGTCCCCGGCTCCGCCTCCACGGCCCTGATGAAGCTGTCCGTCATGGCGCCGATCGAAGACGACTCGGAAAATCCCTGCACGACGCAGCATATGCATCGATCGCATCACAACATCTGATGACGGGCACAGAGTTTTTTTGTCAGAGACATACGCTGGCGTCCGCGGACTTCTGGTCGTCGTTGCAGCCGCTGATGGAGATGGCGAGGCCGCCGTTGGGGCGCTTCGTCGCGCCACGGCCACCAGGTCGGTCGTGATTCTCCCACTGCCAGTAACCCGTCCTTCCAAAAATGCAGAGAGATCGATCATGCTATAGGTTTCATTTGCGCTGTGAATCTGTGACCGGTGCGATGAACTAAAAAAATATTTGTTGTTGTTTTTTTTCTTTTGCAGGGTGCATGCATACATACGCATACCTGGAGAGGCGGCAGAGGAAGGGGAGGTCGAGGATGGTGCCGCTGTGGCAGGTGTCGACGATGGCGTGGAGCTTCACGCCCCTGCCGAGCGGCCGCACGATGATCTCGTTGATCTCGTCGTCGAGGATCTTGCCCTCCTCCTCGAAGTCCGCGGGGCACAGCGCCTCGTTGTACCCGTCCACCTCGTCGTCCTCCATGTCCAGCTTCTGCACCCCGTGCCCGGAGAAGTGGAACACCAGCGAGTCCCCGGCGGTGCTTCCCTCCACCAGCCACCGCATCGCCGACAGCAGGTTCTCCCTCGTCGGCACCCTCCTCCGGTCTCTCTCGTTCTCTGCCACCGCAAGGACATGACAGCATGATAGCAAGCTAAGCAACACGAGGTTCTTGGATTCGTTGCTGGTTGTTGTTATTACCGGTGAGCTCCAGGATGCAGTCGCCAGGGAACCCGAACTTGTCGCAGAGGAGGCGGCGCATCTCATTGACGTCGTTGACCGTGCCCTTGAGCTCGTGCGCCGTGCCTTTGTAGCTGACGCCGACGAGGAGCGCGCGCTTGTTGCCGCTCACGGCGGGGTAGCTCACCGGGATCTCGCGCCGCGCGGGGACGGCCGCCCGCGGCGGCGAGGCGGCGCCGTCGCCCACGCCGCGGTCGCGGTCGCGGTGGCGCTCGACGGCGCGCGTCACCCGGCGGCAGAACGCGCACCGGACGCCGCCGGAGCCGGGACTGGATGACGGCGCGGGGAGGCTCATGCCGCAGTGGCCGCACCACGGCGTGGTCGTCCTCGTCGCCGCCGTCGTGGACCTCGCGCTCGCCATGCCCAGCGGCCTCGTGTAGCCCAGGAGGTATAAGATGTTAGAGGCGATATGCGATTTGCGCGGCATCCTGCGCGGTGGCCCGTGGCGAACTCGGTTGTGGTGGCTTGACAAGGGCATATGCCATGCCAGCATGGTAAGCAAAAGCGATGTTTCCTTTATTCCAAGGATCGAACAGCTGCTGCTGCTGCCTTCGATCTGTGGTTAACGTCGAATGTGATTCGTGTCAGGGGAAGATTTAAACAATTAGGTATTAGTAAGGCATGTATGAACATGAACGAGAATCTTGAAAATGTGTTCCCACCATTAACACCTGCAAGAGAGGTCATCGTCTGGGCATCGTGCAGCTCCCGCAAGGTCAATGCTCCATGGCGGTGCGGTGGCAGCGCATGCGCGATCCGCTGCTGGCAAGTAGGAAGAAGGGATTCGACACCCTATTTGCCTTGACGACTTGGCAGGTGTGGAAGGAACGCAATGCGAGGGTCTTCAGGGACAGCACGAGCGACGCACAAGAAGTACTCGTCAAGATCAGGCAGCAGGCGCAGTTATGGATTCTAGCGGGCGCAAAAGAACTGGGTCGTCTATGTTGCGAGTAGTCCCGTAACTTACTCCCCGTGGCTGCGTCCCGGACAGGTTGTTCTTTCTCTTTGCGCAACATGTGCGTTGAAGCTGGCACCGTCTTCGACGGTCGCGTGTAATTTAACCTCTCCTTCTTTAATACAAAGATGCGCAGACCTCCTGCGTATTCGAGAAAAAAAACCATTAACACCTGCAAGGCCAATTTTTGAAAAACAAGAGAGGTATAATATAAGGGCATCCACTTTCACATTTAAAAATTGCAATGTTTTGTTATTAATGACTCGAACCAAAGAAAAGCCACATTGCACGCATAAATTTAATACCATATCTGGATGATGGACTATTCATTTTGATATATTTCTTTATGGTTTCTCTATAAAAAATATTTTAGTGAAATATAATTTTCAGTGGGTAAACAATAAGAAGCTTCTACTTTGTGCCTTTGACCAACTATCAGTCCTAAATATTAATTTACATAAAAGTGAGTTGTTTTGTTGTGGAGAAACAAAAGAACGTGAAGAGCAATACTTTCTGGAGCAATACATAAAAGTGAAGACCAACTATTTGTATGCGATGTGAGAAATGCCTATTCTGGTAATTTTCCATCCAATGCATTATAGAATATGTGTTCATACCACTAACACCTTTTCCAATTTTTCAGAACAAGAGAGATTTAATATAAGGGGATCCGCTTTCATATTTGACACTGCATGGATATGTTATTATTAACTGCTCGAGCCACATTAAGCAAAAATACATGCATAAATCAAATACCACATCCGTGTTTGATGGACTATCTATTCTTTATATAATTTTTTGTGTTTCCTCCAAAATATAATTTTTGTGAAACATGATATTCATTAGGAAAAGAGTATGAAGCTTCTGCTTTTTGCCACTTAGCAACTCTCAGTCCTTAAATATCAAATTTACATAAGAGTGAGTCATTTTTTTTGTTCTGTAGAACCAAAAGAATGTGAAGAGCGAATGAGCAATACACAAATTTGTTTGAATAATTGGATGTGATGTGGGAAATACCTATTTCGATAGCTGGCCAACCAATGCATTATAGAAAGCTCGGTAATAAGTAAAGAGAGCAATAGAAAATGTTTTGTTAAAATACTAAGAGGTGGCAAAGGAAAAACACGCTCAATGGGTGGTCGATTGCTACTAATTAACTCAGTTCTCACTAGCTTACCTATGTTCTTGTTATATTTTTTTTATCCATAAGAAATTATTATTGATAAGCTGCATTATTACAGGTCTGATTTTTTGGAAAACTGATGAAAAAAGACAGCCAAGTGGAGTGTATTATGCCTGCAAAGAAAAAAAACTTGACATGCGGGGGTAAGACGACCCCCAAGCAATTTTATTAAGAGAACACCTTTTCACCCAGGTTGAGAATTAAATTCTAACCCAAAATTCACCGACACGGGTAATTGAACCAGGACATAAGAAGTACTATGGCAACCAAAAGATCAACGGGACTTGGTATAAATAATCTAAATATCCAAAATCAGTGTATCCTTAGTAAATGACTTCTTAAGTTATAAGTGGAGTTTGGCGGGGAAAAAACTCTTTAGGGAAGAAGTACTTGAGGGGAAAAACATCACTCAAGTGTGGAGGAAAACTAGAAGGTTCGCATTTTTATCGGGACTTATGAAGACTAAGAATCAATACATAAATCTAAGTATTTGCAAATGAATAATGGAACTCAAAACTGGTTCCGGGAAGATAAATTGTTCGGTACCCAACCTCTCCTCCAACAATACCTGAACATATACAGCATTGCTATTTCTGTTGCTAGTGTCCTCAATAGCGTGCCACTAAATATTTTGTTCCATCGAGCTTTAGTGGTGAATAAACTTGAGTGGCAACATTTGGTTGCTTAGAATAGTAGCCATGTTCATCAAAACACTAAGGGACACCTTTAATTAGGTCGAGACTACATCAGAATGGATTCCTTTCAGTACATTCAAGGTATAATGCCCTCCTTAATTCAAGTGGCACAACAAATGTCAGTGGGGTAACAAAGGCCAGAAAGGTTATATGGAAACTAAAAGTACCACTAAACTTAACTTAAGAATTTTTATGTTACACGTGCATGGAGGTGTGTTATTCTAACAAAGTACAATTTAGCTAGACATAATTAGAGTGTGAGTAAAAGATTTTTCCTTTTGTAGCAATAATGAAACCATCCAACATCTCTTCTTTGATTGTTATTTTGCTAAATTCATCAGATGGAGAGTGGTAGATGTAGATTTTCATCAGATGGAGATTTTGCTTTGATTGTTCACTTTAGAATCTGTCGAAATGATGCATGTCTTTGATCATTTACTACCACGCCAGTCAATTTTATTTGATGTTTCCGAATTCCAACAGCCAAGGTCTAAGGTTCGTCGACTAAGGAGACCGTTTTCATGCCGTTGGAAAATCAAGACATGATGAAAATCCCATGCGATCGTACTATGTTCACATGGCAGAGATACAATGGTTTGAGCTGAAGCAACAGCACGCCAATCAAGTTGCACACAACAATAATAGAGGCATGTTTGGGAGCAATTCACTCAACCAAATTCAACTCCACTAAAAAAAAACCTCCAAGCCAAACACCTTTCTCCTTTCCAACTCCATGCCAGAGCTGCTCCATCGTGTAGTTTTTGAGGCTGACCCGATGTTTAATGGAGTGGATTGCTCACAAACAGGCCCTAAGGCAATGACATCCGAATCAAGTTTCGAATTACGCACTCGGTCGACGAGCAAATCAGAGGAGGAATGGCTTCCGGTAGATGTCGAACATCTCTGAAGAGCATAGCTGAGGCTCCTGCACGAAGAAGCAGTCCAGAGTGAGTGAGAGAACCAGTCAGGTCCAACAGCAACAATGAATCCGTGGCAACAGAGCTCACCTGGACGCCGCTGGACGGGATCATCCTGCGCACGTACGAGCCGAGCCTTCCGGGGAGGCGGCGGCAGCCATGGCCGTCGCGGATCCTCGCCCTCATCGCGCTCAGCAGCCGCCCGTACGTCGTCCCGGGCTCGGCGTCCACGGCCTGGATGAAGCTGTCCATCATGGCGCCGATCGACGCCGACTCAGGAAATCCCTGCAACCATGGATCAACAAGCGGATTATAATCAGAGGAATATATCTGAACATCACGCATAATGAAACATGGATTCAGACATGCAGCAGTGCAGAACTGAATGAAGAAACAGAGTTTTTTTTTTTGTTCATTCAGGAGGTACGTACGCTGGTGTCTGCGGACTTCTGATCGTCTCTGCAGCCGCTGATGGAGATGACAAGGCCTCCGTTCGGGCGCTTCCCCGTCCTACTAGGGTAGTGGTTCTCCCACTGCCAGTACCCCGTTCTTGAAACGCCGAGAGATTTTGTGTCACTTTAATTGCTCGATAAAAGAGATGAAAATCAAGGTGAGTACGCACCTGGAGAGTCGGCAGAGGTAGGGGAGGTCGAGGACGGTGCCGCTGTGGCAGGTGTCCATGACGGCGTGCAGCTTCACGCCCCTGCCCAGGGGCCGGACGATGGCCTCGTTGACGTCGTAGTCCAGGATGTTGCCGCTCTGCTCGAAGTCCACCGGGCACAGCGCCTCGTTGTACCCGTCCACCTCGCCGTCCTTGAGGTCCACGTGCTGCACGCCGTGCCCGGCGAACTGGAACACCAGCGAGTCGCCGGCGGCGCACCCCTCCGTCAGCCACCGCATCGCCGCGAGCAGGTTCGCCCGCGTCGGCACCCTCGCCGGGTCGCGCTCCTTCTCTGCGCCACCGTACCACATGATACAGCATCAGCTGACCGGATTATTCATTACAGTACTTCACTTCTCAGAAAAGAAAATAATCTGCAAGGTTCTTGTAATCCTTTTTGGTTACCGGTGAGCTCGAGGATGCAGCCGCTGGGGAACCCGAACTTGTCGACGAGGAGGCGCCGCATCTCCGCGACGTCGTTGACAGTGCCCTTGAGCTCGTGCGGGGTGCCTACGTAGCTGACGCCGACGAGGAGCGCGCGCTTCTTGCCGCATTTCCTTGGGTAACTCGCCGGAATCTCACGACCCGGGCAGACCAGCGGCGGCCACGGGGCCGAGCTCGCCGCGAGCGACATCACCATGGCGCTCTCGCCCACGTCGCGCTGCTGCTCAATGCGCGTCACCCGGTGGCAGAACGCGCACAGGACGCTGGAGCCGGAGCCGGAAGGCGTGGCCAGGCCCATGGCGCAGTGGCTGCACCACGACGACGTCGCCCTCGAGCTCGAGCTCGCCGTGCGGTGCTGCCTCGTGTTCCCCATGAGGATGAACTGATGAAGCTCCGGTGGTCTTCGTCTTCAGCACTCACGGTGTTCAGTACGTCGGAAGTGTGAAGAGCGACAGTGATATGTGCTTAGCAGAGCACTTTGCACGGTGGCCCGTTGTTTACTAGCTTGTGCCTTAAGGACATATGCGAACAGGATAAAAAAACATTGAGATGTAATCTAGACAATTCTTTATCAAGTTAGACCGAACCCATGGTGGAAGAAAATTCAATGCTGCGGACGGCGGTGATGCATCGAGCCTGCCGTGTGACACCGCCTAGATGGGATCCACGTGGCACAACATCTCAAAGAAAATCAATGGGTCCATTATTCCAGGAACCAAATGATCATTCACTCTGCTTTTAGGGCATGTTTGGTTAAGAATGATCATTCATATTTTCTTATAACTATGGTTAAGAATGACTTCTAATGAACTGTGTTTACCGGTAGTATAACCTATGAAGCAGATAATCCCTCCCATTACAAATAATTTACGTTTTAGGAATCCATACGGTATTCAAAATACATTTTTTTCTAGTACCTTTTGTTATGACACATTTGCTGTGTGCAAATTGCATGTTGCCACTACATTCACCCTCTAACTAAAATTATGCATTGTACAGATGACATGGATTAAAAATTAAAAATTTAGCAATCAAAACCAACCTCACTCTCCTCGGTTTGCCAGTAATCCAACAATTTCAATTTCAGTCAGAAGGAAATGATTTACGAAATCAAAAGAAAACT